>CM033981.1:12187915-17187915 GCA_019706035.1 Raphanus raphanistrum subsp. raphanistrum
CTTTTACTATATACTAACTTAATATTTTGGGAGATAAGCCTTACAATTAATTAAGTGTAACAAAAACTTCCATGGTGTTATTCTTCATATGATCGAAGTTTAATTTACATATTTTTCAGATAAACAAATCGTCTTCTCGAATATTTAATAACACAATTACCAAATTGATGATAGTACTAAGCGACTAAGCAATTACCGGAGTGGTCAGTAATATTCACATCCGACTAAGCAATTAGCTTAATTTTAACCTAATCTTCTTGTAACAGAGCTATGTGCATATAGTAAAAGAGAGAGACGATGGATTTAAGCATATACTAGATCATGACCCGCTCGACCGAGCGGGAATCAAACTTTTTTTATCTTTATTTGTACTAAATATTATATATGATTGTAAGTGTATTAATATAAAATTTTGATAAATAACAATGTGTACTAATGTGTTTAAATAAGCAATGTGTTTAATTACTAAATTTGATTTTTAAAATTTATGATAATGTAAAGTAGATTTTTTATATATTATTTTAAATATATAGTGCTATATTTTGTATTTTCAATATTTATCATACAAAACTTACATTGGGGTATTATTTATATGAAAATATGTGTAACATAATATATTTATATATTATATAAATATATCTACGATTTTCGCAAAGGCCATGCGCACTCGCACGGGTTTTATTTTTAAAATGTATTCTGTATTGTTTAGTTTTATGTAGTATCGAGTTTGTATAATTCAATTTTCTGTTTAAAGAACAATACCAAAACTGTCTTTCGTATGTAAAAATAATATTTTGCAAGCGCGAGTTATGTCTTTTTATTGTAACACAAAATTTGATATAAAAATTATGTTTTTGTACATTACGAAGTCTAATTTTTTAAAATAACTATTACATAATTTGAAATTGAATTTTATCACTGAGGTCTAATATATTTTGTCTGTAATGGTTCAAAGCATTTTTGATATATATTATATTTCAGTTTGGTTTGTTTTTAGTATTATTGTATAAGTATAATACTATACAATATTACTATATTCTATATAATATATAAAGCTATGTGTTATTTGTTTTAGAAAGTAGATTAGGCCCAAGGTAGTTAAAAAATAGTCAAATCTTTATGTATGTGTCTATGATTTATCTAACTAATGTTATTCGTAATAATAAAATCAATATGGCCAATGAAATATACTGATCAATTTAAAATGAATTGTATAGGGTAATTCTAGTAAGATTAATATTTAGTATTTTTAGTATCTATCTTATTTAAATCGACATATAATAAATGTGAAACTATATATGGAATATGGACAAAAAAGGAATTGTAATTAAGGAAATACTTCAATGCAAATTTAGACTATGGTACGTATTATGTATAAGGAATGAAACATTTAATTTAAAAATATGAGGTCCACCTTTAAAATCTACATAGAAGAAGTTGTAATGTTTCTGATTTAATAAGATAGATAAAAGAAAGAGTCATCACATTTCCATATCTGAATGACAAGTCGATATGTATATTGATAAAGAAGAATTCTTTCAAGCTTTGACGCAGCTGAAGATGCTTCTCCTCGCCTGTTTCCAAACAACCATATTCTTATGTTACTTCATAGTCATCCATCATAATCAAGACATGGTAATCAAAATAAAATTATGTTCAAAATTTAAGGTCCTTTAAATATTTTAACAAAACCTAAGTGATCGTGATTACATTGAGTACTTTCAAAAATCGTTAACAAGGTCAGCATGTTCAGGTGCCCGCCATTTTCTACTTTCTTCATGTTTACTAAGACAAGTCATTGCCACATCACTAGCCATAGGAGTATATCCAAAACGGTCAATCCTTGCAACAAGCTTCACATGTTTTTCCATAACATATATACCCTTAGTACTTAAGTACATGTGGATAAACCCCCTTGGAGTGGATATGCACCACTCCACCAACCAAATATTTGAGGAGATCTATATTAACAGGTGAAGGCTTGCATATACTTCTCCAAAGAGTCTCTTTGGGATTGTGCAACATAAATACATTGTATTTTCGATTTCTAGAAAAATATGGAATATTTTACTTAAGCATATTTTATGTTTTACCGTAAAATGTTTGTCTAATACTTGATGAGAAACCGAACAAGAAATTTAAAAGCTATAAAATATCAAGCTTCTCAAATAAGATTAGTCTTAATGAGCTATATAATTTGTGTGATGATGCTCTTTTGAAAAGTGAAATTGAAAGCTTGGTTGATGCACTTGAGAATTTTAAATTTTTGCTTGGTATTGTTATTTGGTATAACATTTTACTTGGATTAATATGGTAAGTAAAAAACTTCAAAATAAATCTAATATGTATTGATAATGCCATAAAACAAGTAAAAGGTATGATGTATTTTTTTGAGAAATATAGAAATAATAGATTTAGGTCTATATGAACATAGCTAAAGATCTGTTCATGAGATGGCTATTGATGCTATATTTCTCAATCATATGTTTTCTCAAAAATGTCGTGAGATGATCAATTGTGAGGTATTGATGCTATATTTTCTAATCACACATTTTCGCGTTTTCTTTTACCAATATTGTGAAATAATTAATTGTTATGTTAGGTATTGATGTTATATTGCTCTGACTTCTCTCTAGAACTTCGATACCGGAATAGTGTTTTTGACCGGCGGTTCGGGTTCCTTTAGCCACCGCCGGTCCGGCTTCTCAGTTTTTTTTTGTTTTTTTGTTTTGCATGTATATAAGGAGAGTAACTTCTCCCAATTTTCCCGGTGGTTTTGGTTTAATCTTTGGCGGTGCCTCGTAGTAGGGGACCGACCGACCTCGACTCTAGGGAGTAGCGGCTTCTTCAGCAGCGGCTCCGCCGGCTCTGACTCCGGAAGGCCGTGGCTTCTGCAGCACTGTTCTTGCCAGCTCTGTGTGGAAAGAGTTTCGTTTCAGGACCGCTTTCTGTTTTTTGGATTATCTCGAGTGATGGGTTTTCGCCAGCGGTGATATGAGTGAACCGGAGGAGATATCGGGATTGTCTTCGATGAAACTCTCTGGTGAGATGAAGTTTGGCGATGTTGTGTGGGTGCGGTGGCTGTTCTTCAGCGTGCTCCGGCGAATTACTAGTCGATTCATATGCTCCGGTGGAAGCCTCGGCCATTAGATCACGACGGGTGGTTTCGATGACGCGTGTCTCGCTCGGTGAGGAGATCTACACGCGTAGAAGTCTTGGAGTTGGTGGACCTGGACGCGTGGCTACAGTGAAGCGGCGTCAGGTTTTAGGGTTTGGCTTGGCCCGTTTATGTTTGCTCTTATGCCGGGCTTTGGGTTGTTATTCTCGGACCTATATGGTCTTTGTGTTTGGTTGGGCTTGGCCCGGTTTGGGCCCAGTTCCTTTTTTAATAATATAATAGACGGAAAAAAAGGTATTGATGTTATATTTCTCGACCATATTTTTCTCAATACCTTTTCTTTTACCAATATATAAACATAGCTATAGATATTGTTCATTAGCAACAACGTCGTGAAATAACTAAGTGTCAGAGTTGTTGAAAAAGGAAAAAAGTAAGTGTCAGAGTTAAAACTTATTTTGTTGATAATTTTAATGAGAAAAATTATCGGGACTTGTGTTTTGTTTGAGAGCTTCTAATAACGTTATGCCATTTATATTCGTTGTCAGTTCGGTTACCACATGCTATTCAATAATATTTCTCATTTTACATGAAGTTTAACCAAAGACATGTATATTAAAAAATATTATATAAACATTTTTTTCCGTCTAATAAATTATTAATAAGGGTTTGTGCCCAAACCGGACCAAGCCCAACCAAACACAAAGACCATATAGGTCCGAGAACAACAAACCCAAAACCCGATATAAAGGGTAAATTTAAACGGGCCAAGCCCAACCTTAAAACCTCATGCCGCTTCACTGTAGCCACGCGTCCAGGTCCACCAACTCCAAAGCTTCCACGCGTGTAGATCTCCCCATCGAACAGGACACGCGTCATCTAAACCACCCATCGAGATCCAAAGGTCGAGGTTTCCACCGGAGCAAACAAATCGACTAGTAATTCGCCGGAACACGCCGGAGAACAGCCACCGCACCCACACAGCATCGCCAAACTTCATATCACCGGAGAGCTTCATCGAAGATAATCCCGAGATCTCCTCCGGTTCACTCATATCACCGCTGGCGAAAACCCAACACCCGAGATAATCCAAAAAACAGAAAGCGGTCCCAAAACGAACCCTTTCAACAGAGAGAAAAACAGAGCCGACAAGAAACAGTGCTGAAGAAGCCACCGCCTTCCGGAATCATAGCCGGCGGAGCCGCTGCTGAAGAAGCCGCTACTCCCCAGAATCGAGGTCGGCCGGTCCACTACTACGAGGCACCACCAAAGACTAAATCGAACAAACCACCGGGAAAAATTGGGAGGAGTTACTCTCCCAATATACATGCAAACCGAAAAAAGCAAAGAAAAAACCGAGAAGCCGGAACGGCGGTGGCTAAGGGAGCCCGAACCGCCGGCAAGAAACACTACTCCGATAACGAAGCTCTAGTGAGAGATCAGAGCAAAAAACGTAGAGAGAGAAACTAGATTCTGTGACATGTGCATTCTTTATAAAAAAATATTATATAAACATAGCTATAGATCTTGTTCATAGCTATAACGTCGTGAAATAAGTAAGTGTCAGAGTTAAAATTTATTTTGTTGATAATTTTAATGAGAAAAATTTTCGGTACTTGTGTTTTGTTTGAGAGCTTCTAATAACGTTATGCCCATGTATATTCGTTGTCAGTTCGGTTACCACATGCTTTTCAATAATATTTCCCATTTTACATGAAGTTTAGCCAAAAACATGTATATTAAAAATATTATTTTTATTAAAAACACTTGATTACAAAAAAGTAATTATTCCTAACAATTAATATAAACAGCACCTTAACTTTTTTTTTGTCAACACCTTAACGTTTTAGACAGTTTTCAACAGTTATTTCGTTTATTTTTAAATTTCATATAATTTTTGTCAACAATATATTATTTTATTAGTTTTAGTTTAAAAGTTTCAAAATTTCATATAAGTTGAAACAAAATATATTCTCTAAGACATCAACTATATCGAAACAGAGGAGTAGTGTAAATCTTCTCAAACTCTCAAATGTTTCCGGTGCATTATTGATGACTTTCTTGAGTTTTCAATCCATCATCACATTTGTAAATTGATATACTAAATTTAACCTAAACAAAGCAGGTGCGATCCACAATAATAAATATAATAGAATAATATTTTGAGAGAGAAAAAGTAGATCTATTTTGGTTCCGGCAAACGGCCGGTGCGTGAGCGTGTGTATCGTCGCCGGAGCTTTCCGTTTCTTCTGTTTCTTCCGTTTAGATGTCTGTCTTTTGAGTATTTTTCGTTTCCTCTCCTTTACCGCTTTGCATGAGCTCTGGTTGAGCCGCCATCTGTTCGTTTTCTCGGGAGTGAACCGAGCTCTATGGTGGCCATGCTGCTGGATAATGGCGCGGTTGTATGGAGGTGATGGTGTGAGTGGTCGTCTTACAAGTTTAAGGTTCAATTCCGGGAGACAAAGGCTTCTACAGCTCCGTTGTTGGCTCTTGACTTCCAGGGGTGAAGATTTTTATAGCCTTGCGTCATCGGTTCTAGGTATTTCAATCCTTGCGTGAGATAGGGTTTTGGTCCCGATTTTGGTTCGGGGGTTGTGCGTTGGTTCAAGTGGTTCGCGGCTTACTCAGGCGGATGAGATCTCGAAAGTTTCGATGAAGCTCTCCGCAGTGAAGTTGAAGCGTTGAAAAAAAGTGATGGTTTCAATGGAGGCTCGCCGTTAATACGAACTCCGAGGTGGTTTTGCGCCGGTGGCATTTCGAAATGGCGACGGTCAAAATGAAGCGGTTGAAACGCGTATCACTTTAACGGTAAAGATCTCAACACACGTCCTGCTTTCTTGGCGTGTGGACCAGAAACGAGTAGATCGTGTGTAATCGGTCTGGGCCGTAGGCCCGTTTTTTTGTCTTATTTTGCTTATATATGTTAGATTTTTAATAGTGTGTTTTGTCGGGCCTTGGCCTTGTATCTTTGGGGCTTCAGCCTTGTATCTTTTGGGTTTCAGGTTTTTAATATAATTCGGAGAAAAAAAGCAGGTGCGATCATGACTTTTACTATATACTAACTTAATATTTTGGGAGATATCCCTTACGACTGAAACAAAAACTTTCATGGTGTGATTCTTAAAGTACATATTTTTTAGATAAGAAAAACTTATCTTCTCGGATATTACTAACACAATTACGGAATTACCCTATTGATGAAAGATTATCTTAAGTTTTTTTTGTTGAGCTTTAAAAAGTAGGAAAGCAATCTGAATGTCATTAAAAAGATGCACTGATTGAATATCTCGGGTCATGGGTTACCTGAAAACATAGGAATTCCTCTTATCCAAAATAAATACCTATGGTAGAAGGTCCAAATACGGTTACGGATCTGAAAACCGAAGCTTGAATTATAAAAAAAACAAAAAGTATGTTGACAGTGGGATTTGAACCCACGCCCTTTCGGACCAGAACCTTAATCTGGCGCCTTAGACCAACTCGGCCATGTCAACTTTTTGTTCTATAGATATACCAATTATTATCGAATAAATAATGGAAAAGGTTAAACCATAAATAAAAGGATCGGTTAATGTCATCAAGCAGTGAGAAGCCAGTCTGAAAATTAAAAGTGAAGAGACGAGCGTAAACTCAGAGATACTTCTTGGGCTTATATTAAAGTCCATTAGAGAATCAAATAATGGTGGTCTCTTTGTTTTGTCTACAAATCTATTGTGTTTTTTAGAGTGAGAATTTAATCTTCTGTACAATTTTTTACAAAAAATTGTCATCCAATAGGCCTTAATGTTTCTGAAACTTCGAGTTGCCATGGATACTGTTGTGGTCAGTAATATTCACATTGGACTAAGCAATCAGCTTAATTTTAACGTAATCTTCTTCTTCTAATAGAGCTATGTGCATATGGTAAAAGAGATAGACAGATGGATTCAAACATATATAAAAGAAAGAGTCAATCACATTCATTTTCCATATTTGAATGACAAGTCAATATGTATATTTGATAGAGAAGAATCCCTTCAAGCTTTGACGCAGCAGTTGAAGCAGCTGAAGATGCTTCTCCTTGCCTGTTTCCAAACAACAACACCATTTTCTTATGTTATTCCATAGTCATCAAACATGATCAAGACAAGGCTGATCAATAAAACTATGTTCAATAATTTAAGGTACTCCAGATATTTTCAGCAAACCCTTACGATATATAAGACACATCTTGGTTACAAAACTACGTCCTAAATGCAAATTTTTATGCTTGAAACGATCAAATCAAAGACAAAAAAAATGGTTGGGAATCTTACAGAAGGGGAATGTGGTTGGTGAGGGTGGTCAGGAGAGAAATGTCGTTTGTTTTCACTATGGACAGTGGTGAGCTTAGAGATTGGTGCTGATGACTCGGGTGGCTTAATGAGTTCTTCTTCGTTGCCGAAACTAGCTAGAGAAGGGTCTCTCTTGTTTTGTTTCCTCATCTCTCTGATCTTGGTGAAATCCATCGAGTAATCAGGCATTGCTCCTCCTCCTCCTTTCTGGTCCCAGTCACCAAACTGTGGCACAGATAGCCATGGAGAGTTCTTCTGCACAATTTAACAAAAGATTTCACATTAATTGCATTTTAGACTTTAGAAAAAAATCACAGAACTGTTCAGTTGTTGTCTTTACTGGTCTGTTTCTAAGCTTTGAAATTATAAAGATTGACAATGATCGAGTAAAGTATTATTATATTTTTATAAATCCAAGAAGGTAACCAAAGTTCTGAAAATACAGAGTTGGTGACAACGTTTCTGACTTTCTGTTTCTGGTTACTCAGACTTAGATTTTCATAACTATAACAGTATCACTATTCACTAGTGCTTGGAGCTTGTTAAAAGTCTGAAACCCAAGTTCGATGCCCGACAAGATCCAAACGGTAGCAACAAAACAAGCAAATCTCGAGATATACTTAGTCCAAAACTAGAATTGATCAGGAAAAGATACAACATAGAAGAGAAGTAAAACAGATGAAAAAGAAGATGGTGCATACCTCTTTTCGGTCCTCCTCCATTTGATTCAAATCTGTCAAAGAGAAGCCTGTAGATAGATGAGAAACAGAGAGATCGGGTGACCTTTTATGTTATGTTTCGTGTTTCTGCCGATATGATGATGATGCTAGCGAAAGATAAGCTGGAGAGACAGGCAGGATCGTATATACTATGTTAAAGATGTCAAATTATTACAGCAAAAAGACAGCTCGACTTGTATCAATCAAAATAATTTTTCAGTTTCTTTATTTCTGTCATGGCCATTGGCTCAATGATAACGTATAGGTAGCTATAAACAATTACAGAAAGTCCGAGGTTGTGTGTGATAATCACGAGAATGCCATTTACGAATTATTTACAACTTTTTTGTATCATAGAAAATAAAAGATTATATTTATAATTTTTTCTTGTTATACAAAAATATCATTTTATAATTTCAATATAATCTATTTACGTTTCATATTAATTGATAACTTCATTGATTCAAAAACATTGGTTAAATAATTGTAATTAATAAAAATATAAATGCATTTCAATCATTTTTAAATGATATTCTTTGTAAAACGGATGTAACATTTTTTTAAAAAAACAGCCGACTGATAATGTAATTAAAAAGAATTTATATAAAAAATATATTGAGCTTTTTATGATCAACCAAATTAATAATATCATAACTCATGAATCAATCCATATTAGATTGAAAAGTATTTAAGGTGGTATTTGTAAGAAAAATGTACAGAGACAAAGCTATTGGCCAAAGAAGTAAAAAATACGAGACAGAGAGAGAGAGAGGCATGTTATGTGCCACTCACTGTATTATTCACCCTGTATGAGAGACGCATCACGCATGTTATGTGCCTTCAAACATGTTGCCATGTTGGTGTAGTGATTTGTCATTTGTGATGACTCCATAAGTATCAGAGGTATGAACACCATGCATCAACCTCAAATATAGATTTCTTTATTGGATCAAATAAATTATTTAGCAACACAAAAATAGTTCAGAACGTTACACGTACCAGACCGAAAAAAAATTCATGAGGAACTTAAGACATTAAACCAAAATGTAACATTTTGCCTGAAGAAGACCGGTCTTGGACCCCCGAACCAAACTCCAAACCACCATAATTCCAATTCCCAGTGTTACTATTACTTAGAACCGGTATTTGACTCGACAACTGAACCGGATAATTTTTCCATTTCGGAACCGGACCGGTCATGAACAATGACTCAACCAACGATCCAGCTTCACTAACAGCCTTCAAAAACTGACCGTTTTCCGGCAACACTCCACCGATCATCTCCAGCACAACGGTCTCGTAATCTCTCGTCTTCTCGGCAACAACATGCATCTGACTCGACCGGAAGCTGAGATCCAACGGCGATGAATTAACACTCGAGACGTGATCCAGCGGCGATGCAGACGAGAACCGCGACGGAGAATCTACGGGGAAGTGATTGTAGTTACAGTTTTGAGTAGTTTCATCTGTGGCTTTTGGCTGATGATGACAAGGTATTTGCTCTTCGTACCACAGTATGGTGTTGAAGAGTTGTCGTAACTGAGAGGCTTCGGTGAGTGAATGCATCAGTTGTTCTCTTGCTTCGTCTCTTTCTTGGACAGCAAGTTTCCACAAATAATAATAATGCAGAGTTTCTTGGTGCATGTCTATATTCCTTGAGAGAAAAATAATCTGTCAGAAGTTTATAAAAATTACATTTTCAGTGGTGATTATTGAATGTTTTTATTTAATTTTGTTTTCATAATTTGAAGTATACTAGCATAAACATTTACCTCAAAACTCAAGCTATTTCACGCCAAGCCACCCGTGAGTTGTAAATCGAGAACGATGAAGAAGAGTCGAGAAACGTGAACGTGAGATTTTATTTATAAGAGCATTAACTAGAGTTTGTACATTTGGTAGGGTTATACTTTAATGCTTTAAACAATGATGGAAAGTTTATTTATTCTTTTCGAGCTTGTTGGTTATTGGAGAATCTCTTACTGATTTACTTGCATCATGTATTGGTATATAGTGTGATTTAGACATTTTAATTAGGGAAATGTAATATTTATATTCATGAAGTCTTTAAGATCTGTTGATTTCTTTCCTGTTGTTCTTCGCGAAAGAAAAGTGATATAGCATAAATTGTTTATATCCACAAATTGGAGTTGCATCATTCAAAAACTTATTTGATTATTCTACTCAATGTTTTGAAAATCAGTCTATAGGACACATGGCGGCAAATCGGTGACAACTTGTTTATCACGATTTTTTTTTAACATTGCTTCTGCTCATACTTATACAATCATGTATTCACATGCCGATAAGCTATCATCCGTCTTATTTATCACCAACTTCTTTTTCTTGTTAACAGAGAACATGCCAGATATTACAGTGATCGATTTGTGTAACTTGAAAATGTTTCTCAGCACTGCAATGTTGAAGCAAAAGAGCAAGAGAGCTGGGAAAGAAGAACGTAAAAGCATGAGGTGAAAGCATTTCATGCCTCACTTGACATGCCAAGGGAAGATAGAATTGAAGCTTCATATTTAGGTATATTAAAGTATTGTAAACTACATTTCATTAAAAGAAGTTATCATTCTAGAGATTCTGGAAAGCTTTAAATTTCAGACATGAAAAGTTAACTCAAGACATCATCTAAAAGGTGAATATAACACCCTCAAATTAAACTGTTTATAATCTTAGATCTCGAGAACTTTCTGCACTACTCAAATCTCTTGACAAGGGAGAGATCATTGAGCATCTTCTCAATCGCTTCATCACTATGAGCTCTTCCTTTTGTCTGCACAAAACATAAGCTTACATCATATCTCAAAAATTCACAGACATAACAAGGCTATTAGCCCTTTTTAAATAACTGTCTGATCTCCACTGAACATAAAAGCGTAGAATGTTTTCTTTTTTTTTTACCTTGAGAGAAGGAACCATTGCCACTGCTTCTTCAGCAGTTTCAGGACAGAGATTGCCAAGAACACAGAGCTGTTCAATGCAAATTAAAAATCTTGTGTCAACGACTTAAAGCTGATGACAAAAAATCCAATCTCAACAAGATTTAAACATCTTACCTCAAACTCAGTGAGTTGGTGTCTACTCAGGATTCTGTGAAATTTTTGAGTTAAAGGTAAAACATGTTGCAATAAAATCAAACAGCATATTCTCACAAGCGACTTGTAAAAACTAAAAAACTCTCATAAAGATGAAAGCATTGGTTAAATACTAAGAGAATCTAACTAATCAGAGAAAGAGGATACTCTCGAACTTGTCTAACAGCATCTGGATTCTTGTACCGGCTAAAACGCTTCACATACTGCAAAGACTTCTCAAACACTCTGCAACAAGAAAACATATATATAAGTTCTCTTCTTCACCAATTAAAGTATCGATTTTTTTTAGAGACTTAATAACAAAAAACAGAGTACAAGTGAATCTCTACAAACTTACTGAGAAACTTGATTCATAGGATCCTCGGAGACTTGCTGAAGCTGTTCATACTTGTGCTCGAGGATCAAAGAGACCTCACAGTTCATTAAGCACTTCGCCTTCAAAAACTCTAATTTGCCAAAACAAACGGAAAACCCATCAAATTGACCTAATTTTAATCGTATTGCACTAAGATCTATTCGAATTCAAATAAAAACCCTAATTTCGCTAAGGACATGGAGAAGGGAATAGAGAAGTACCGTCTCCGATCTTAAGTTCGGCGGCGTTCTCTTCTTCTTCTCCAGACATGGCGTGGCAAATCGATCCCTTTTAGATTTTTTTTTCCTTCAACTTTGTTTTTTTCTCGTCGAACGAGTGAAAAGAGAATTGTGAGGCTAATTAAACAATCTCAGTAATATAAAAAGAAGAATCAAATCGTATTAATAAGGAAATACCAAAAAAGGAAATATCAGAAAGGCCAAATCTAATTTTTAATTTTCTTGGCGGTGTTGTTTTATTGAATGTATAACAATATTTATCATGTTTATATGATGTAAATCAAAATTTTCAAAAAAATATAAATATTTTCTTTTGGTAAATAAAATCGAATAAAAACATGTTTGTCTTTAAAAAATCGAATAAAAACATGCATGTCTCACTTAAATTTTAATTTTAATAAGTAAACTGTAAGATAATAGCATATTACATGTTGAAGCTAACTTTATTAATGTTAAAATAATAGTTTTACGAAACTTCACCACAATTTTTGTTTATTTCTGATTTATATTCGTGAGGTCCTACAGGTACACTGAGCCCAGACCTATACTTGCTTCTTTTCTTAATGGGTAAATCTGCCTCGTTCCGACCAATCTTGGAACGAAAACGAACATGAATACGACGACGGCGACGTCGATGCTCCTCTATAATTTCTTCAATTTCAGCGATTGGTTCCACACCTCCATTCATTCTCATCTCTCGAATCTCTGTTTCCATAAGTTTGTTGAACATCTTAGAAAGAACCTCGTCTTCTCTAAACAGATACAGAAGACACCTTATGAGTTTGTCTCCTTCTATAAGCCGCGACCTAAACAGTTTCATCAACTCCATGTACTGCCCGAGTTTCGTTGGACTTAGCCTTTCTCCGATGAACTTCGTTATATTCTGGAAGTGTTGCTTCATTGCCTCACTCCTCATCCTTCGTCTAGACTCGACTTTTTTTACTTCTTCCGGTTTAAGATTTGTACGTATGTGTGTTTGCTTGTGTTATGAGGTGAATAGATCAACATGCGTATTATATAGGCACGAGTTGTTTATGAGATAAATGTGGTTTAGGATCCTAAATTCTAATGAGATAAGGATGGACTAATTAAAATCCAATCAGGAATAAAATAATCTTACTAAACAGGATTATAGTACTAGACTAAACCAATCAGTTTGTTAATAATAGGTAATGGCCCAATAGTGGCCCTTTATTAGAAGAAAACACTATCGGCCCAAGAGTCCGAGCTTTCTTGTTCAAGGGGTTGGGACGATACTCTGCCATTGTTTCTGTGCTCGACTAACTCCATTAGCTTCTCTAATCTCTCTCTCTCTCTTTATCGTCTCCTCTAGATTTTGTCATCGCAATGGCGAGTTCTCGATTTCTCAGATCCGTTATTAGTTCTTGCTCTTGTTTCGAAATTTTCGAATCTCAATTTGTGTGGATTTTTCAGGGGGACAGCGGGAACCTCGAGGCGTCGATAGATCGGCTTCTGAATGAGGAGAAGCAGATGAGACTCGCGGAGAACGTCGCCGGTACGAGGAAAGCGGCTACTGAGATTCTGCAGCTCTGTTTCGAAGCCAAGGACTGGAAACTTCTCAATGAGCAGATTCTCAACCTCTCGAAGAAGCGTGGTCAGCTTAAACAGGTCATCTTGTTAGTTTCTTCGAATCGAGCTTATAGGGAACTCGAAGGAGTTGTTAGGTTGGAGATTTTGCTTGTGTGTGTTACTGTGAATTGCGTAGGATTAGAGGAATTCACCTTCTGTTTTCAATACAGAACTCATTTTCAGTGGAGTTTGCTCTGTGATAAGTTGCTTTTGTGATTACTGTGATTTGTTAGAGTCCATGGAAAATAGTGATTGGTTGTATTTGATTCCAGTTTATTGGTAGGCTTTAATTAGTTTTGTTTTCAGTGTTTTACTTTGCTTTTGGTGTTCTTAGTAATAGGATAGTTTTACCTTTTTCATATTCAAAACTATATTGAAAGCAAAACGGTATTGAGTGTTTTGGTGTGAATCGGTTTGTAGGCTGTGCAATCCATGGTGCAGCAAGCTATGCAGTATATCGATCAGACACCAGACATAGAAACTCGGATTGAGCTTATCAAGACGCTGAACAATGTTTCAGCTGGAAAGGTGCGGGAGAAGTCTGATGGTGTTGTCTTCAATCAGTACATTTTGATTATTTTTATGTGATTGTTTGCATTTTTTCAACTCCACGTGTCTGTAGATATATGTTGAAATTGAGAGGGCTCGGCTCACGAGAAAGCTTGCTAAGATTAAGGAAGACCAGGGTCAGATTGCTGAGGCTGCAGATCTTATGCAAGAAGTTGCTGTAAGTCTTTTTTTCTATCTTCAGCTACTTTATTTTCCTGTAATTTTTCTTTCTTAGTTAATCAATTTGATCATGAATAAACAGGTGGAGACATTTGGAGCTATGGCAAAAACTGAGAAAATTGCATTTATCCTTGAACAAGTAAGAACTTGCGTTAAACTGTTGTTTAAAGATATCCACTGGTAATCTCTTTTGTGGTGGTGTGCTAACTACTTTTTGTTAACCTGTGAAGGTCCGCTTGTGCTTGGATCGTCAAGATTACGTTCGTGCGCAAATCTTGTCTAGGAAGATCAATCCTAGAGTTTTCGATGCAGACACAAAGAAAGATAAGAAAAAACCTAAGGAAGGTGAGAACATCGTAGAGGAGGCTCCTGCTGACATACCTACTTTGTTGGAGCTTAAGAGAATTTACTATGAGCTAATGATTCGGTAAGCCTTCTATTAGACATGTTTTCCACTGACTTCTGATGTACCATGATTGATTCCAATCTTTCTATAAATAACCATTTAAAAACTCAACCATGTAGGTATTATTCTCATAACAATGAATACCTTGAGATCTGCCGTAGCTACAAGGCGATATATGACATCCCTTCTGTAAAAGAAAACCCAGAGCAGTGGATTCCAGTAAGCTTCATACCATTGGTTGGGTGTTTAGTATAATATACATTTCTATGGTCAGTTTAAGCATAACTTCTCTTTGATCTTCAAACACTAGGTCCTGAGGAAGATCTGCTGGTTCTTGGTCTTGGCACCTCATGACCCAATGCAATCAAGCTTGCTCAATGCAACTTTGGAAGATAAGAATTTATCAGAGATTCCTGATTTCAAGTACTTATCTTTCCCCATAAACTTCTTTTTTTATTGCTGTTTCGGTTTCATATGGTTCTGAGTAGCCTCTTTATATTGTTCGTACCAGGATGCTTCTAAAACAGGTAGTGACAATGGAGGTTATTCAATGGACCTCTCTCTGGAACAAATACAAGGATGAGTTTGAGAAAGAAAGAACCATGGTTGGAGGTTCTTTGGGTGACAAAGCAGGTGAAGATCTGAAACTGAGAATCATTGAACATGTAAGTCTCTCTACTGAGAATCATTGTTGTTGGCAATGACAATTTGCTATAATTAACTTTTTTCTATTTTCTCTACAGAATATACTCGTTGTCTCAAAGTACTACTCAAGGATAACCTTAAAGAGACTTGCAGAGCTTTTATGTCTGAGCATTGAGGTAATTATTGAATTGATCTGATCTCTCTGGTTGTATCAAATACTTTTTTTATTTCTAAAGCTCTTTGTTGGGAATAATTTCCCAGGAGGCGGAGAAGCATCTCTCGGAGATGGTCGTGTCGAAAGCACTGATTGCAAAAATAGACAGACCATCAGGGATTGTGTGCTTCCAGGTCTCAAAGGACAGCAACGAGATTCTAAACTCGTGGGCAGTGAATCTGGAGAAGCTCTTAGATCTTGTTGAGAAGAGTTGCCACCAAATTCACAAGGAAACCATGGTTCACAAAGCCGCACTGAGACCTTGAACATCCATCTGCTCTTCCATGAAACTTTTCAGGATCTTCGTTGAGTTTATTAGCATGTTTGGGTGGAAAAAGACTCCAAACACTTGTTTCCTTGTCAAGACTTCAGATATGTAGTATGGTTTTGTACACTAGTTGGTTTTATCAGCAATTTGTTTTTCAAAGATTTTTGGTGAACTATTTATTTTTAAGATTAAGAAACACAGAGTGTATTCGATCTATAATTTCAAAAGTGATTTGATTTTTAGTAAGCTTTAAAACGATTTTAGGTGAAATGAAGATTTATTATGGCTTTTTTTTAACCATTCTATGATTTCACTTAAAAAACTAAGATTTTATTTTTTTAACTAATTAATTCCACACTTTAAAATGACTAGAAGAGTTCTAAAATTTTTCTATATATTAAATAAAAAGTCATTTAAGAGCTTTTTGATTATGTGTCAATCATATAGAGAGTTTAAGAAAAAATGTTATAATTTGATTGGTTGAAAAATATTCAATTTTAATTATTTTAATTACATATAAAATAATCATAATTCTACTATTAATTACTATCACTTACTAAATATATAGTCTAAATGATATTACCAATAATAATTTACAGTAACTAATTGTCAAAATTATAGAAAGTGTAATAATGTTTGATTAATTCTTTTTACATTTATTTACTACATAAAATAATTAGTAAAACAAAAATTTATAGAAATAGATATATTGATTTCATATTCTTATATAAAACATTATACTCGTCAATTATATAGAGAGTTTAAGAAAAGTTGTTATAATTTGAATGGTTGAGAAATATTCAATTTTAATTATTTTAATTAGATATAAAATAAAAGATAATTCTACAACTAATTAATATCGCTTACCAAATAGTCTAAATGATATTAGAAATAACAATTTATGGTAACTAAATGTGAAAAATTATAGAAAGGGTAATAGTGTTTGATTTTTTTTTTTTTACATTTATTTACTACATAAAATAAATTAGTAGAACACAATTTATAGAAATAGATATATTGATTTCATATTCTTATATAAAACATTATATTTGTAAATAAAGAATTATGATAATTATTAGTGTTATATAACGTCAATATATGTCTTATAAGTCATTTACAAAAAAAATAAAACATTTATTAAATTATCTATCACGGCATACATGATTATTATATCTAAATTTTAAATTATTTATATGGCCGATTTTTTTTTATTTATATGAGTTTACAAAAAATTATAAAAATAGAATTTCTCATATTTATTAAACGAGAAATCACTTAAGTGACATTTGTTTACATATTGATCATTAATAAAGCTTAAGAAAATTATTATAGTTTGTTTGGTTGATAATTTTTAATTTTATTTTATTTATTTTATATTTAAAATAAAAAAGTATAGAACCAATTAATATCACTTACCAAATAATCTAAAATATATTACAAATAATAATTTATGATAACTAATTGTTGAAATTATATAAATATAACAATGCTTGATCAAATTTTCTTTTTTATAAACTACATAATATGATGAACGAAACTTTTATAATTTTTAGTTATTTTAGTTAAATATTAAATAAAAAGTAAGTCTAAAAATAATTATTATCACTTGCCAAATAACCTAAATGATATTATAAATAATTAATGATATCTAATTTTCAAAATTATAGAAAGTGTAATAATGTTTGATCAATTCCATATATGATTTATAAACAATTAATATTTGAAGGGATTATATTTAATAGAACATGTGAGAACCTTGATCTACAAAATGTTTTCCATTTAAGTCAAATGATATAGTGAATAAGGTTATTTATAATTAGAAAGAATTATAAGATAAATTTTTGGTTCATTGATTGTATGTTTTGTATTTACTATTTAGAGAGAGAAATAAATATTTAGCATTTTACAAAAAAAAATATTTAGCAAAAATATGTATACAAATAGGAAAACATTAGCAAAAATTAATAAAAAGAAAGAAATGATAACGAGAAAAATAAGAAGAGGCTAAAGAAAATACTAATATGTGTTAAAGAAGTTAATGTGATAATTACATATTTAATTCCACAATCATTTATCTCTAAATATTCATTAGTTATTTTTACATCAAATTTATGTGAAATTTACGAATAATTTTCAAATTATTTTATAATGTTTCTAATTATGATTCAAAACTTATGACATTGTATACATAACATATATTTTTATACAATATTTATATCTGCGAATTCGATGGCAACCACCTAGTAATATCTTATTTCATAGGGGTTAAATCACGATAAAACCCATGGACTAGCCATAGCCAAGTCAATGTTGACAGGTTTGGATTTAAATTGTGATCATTTCACGGGTCAACACGCCATGAAAGTGGTTAAGGTTGATTTATTTAATAAACAAAACAGCTATCGACAATGCACTTTCAAACAATTTCGTTCGGTTTAGTGAACGAAACAGCTATCAACAATGCACTTTCAAACAATTTTGGGACTTACACTGTCCATATATGATTTATAAACAATTAAGTTTTGAAGAGATTATATTTAACAGAATGTGTGAAAATCTTGAGATAAAAAATGTTTTGCATTTAAGTTAAAATAAGATAGTGAATAACATAATATTATAATTGAAAGTATTCTAAGATAGATTTTTGATTCGTTGATTGTATGTTTTGTATTACTATTCAGAGAGAAAATAAATATTTAACAAAAATTATGTAAAATAAGTAAAAATTAATAACAGTATATATATCCGTAAATTCATACAGTATTTATATCCGTAAATTCGCAGGCAACCACCTATTAGTTTATCAATTAACAAGTTTAATGACACTGTATAAAAAAACATGTTAAAAATTGTTTTATAATTTTAAAACTAAGAAAAAATCGTCTATAAGTCTAAAGATAATTACATAGCAACTCTTGAAGTATTTATAAGCCCAATAATATTTAGGCCTATAATTAACTTTTCCAGGTCTAACGAATCTTCGGGCCCATGCCCATGATCAACATTGCTGGTAAGTGTTAAATACCATTGCTAACCTCGCTATTGGTCGGAATTTCCGAAGTAGCAACCATCTTCTAGATATCAATCGAACAAGGCTGAGCTCAATTCAATTGCTTCCTTTCAATTCGAAACCCTAACAAAAACCCTAAATCGACGAGGATGGAGTTCGACGAGTACGACTACCTGGAGAAGACGGTGGAGGAAGGAGACGGATCGAATAAGAAGAAGGAAGAGAGCGGGAACGAGAAGAGCGAGAGGAGTTACAGGAAGAGAGAAGGAGAGGCGCGTGACGGAGAAGACGGCAAGGAAGAGCGAGGGAGCAGTCGGAGTAAGAAGTCTCGAGGAGACGACGAAGAAGAGAACGGTGGAGGTAGGAGGGATCGGGAGAAAGAGAGGCACAGGAGCAGCCGGGACAAGGATAGAGAGAGTAGAGGAGGATCCAGAGATAGAGAGAGGGACAGGAGAGATAGGGAGAAGAGCCGAGACGGAGACAGAGAGAGGAGTAGCAAAGAGAGAGACAGGGGCGATAGGGAGAAGAGCAGAGACAGAGAGAGGAGAGAGAGGGAGAAGGATAGAGAGAGAAGGGAGAGGAGAAGTAGCAGTAGGTCAAGGAGGGAAGAGAGCGAACGCGAAGTAGTTGAAAGAGGAAGCAGGAGACACAAGGACAAGAAAGATGAGCCTGAAGCTGATCCTGAGAGGGATCAGAGAACTGTCTTTGCATATCAGGTAAATTATGTTTTCTAATTAGCCCACACAGTTGAGCTTTTTACTGGTTAAGCTAACCTAACTGTTTTTTTTTTTGTAATTCACAGATGCCTCTTAAAGCCACCGAGAGGGATGTTTATGAGTTCTTCTCCAAAGCTGGCAAGGTCTGTTTTACTTTGCACCTTTCTAGTTTGTGCATTGTTTTTGCTCCTTGTAGTTAGTTTAGGCCATGTCAAGGTGTTGATAGTTATCCACGGTCTCTATTTGTGTGTTTGCCTTTCTTCTTATTGTTCTCTTTTCCTTGTGATTTCAGGTCAGGGATGTGCGGTTGATCATGGACAGAAACTCAAGACGATCAAAAGGAGTCGGGTATGTTTTTCTTTCAGCTTCTGTTAAAACTTAAGTTTTGTGTATGTGCACTAGTTACGTAATATTCTGCATATTTTAATTTGTCTATGCAATTTCAAGAACTCGATTTAACTGTATTCTTAGATGCACTATCAATGCGAATATGCGATAATGATGAGGATGATGGCAATACCTTGAACTCTTGTTTAATCAATTCTGCATGCTCAAGGTAGATGTCAGAAAGACCTGAATCATGTTTCAGTTGTTACTTTCCGTTGCAAGCACTGTCAGGAAGGAGATAACCCATTAGCTCATCACTCTTTTTTTTGTGCTTATCCTAGTCTATGTTATGCTTAATGAGTCATTTCTCACTAGATCTAATTATTGTTCAATTTATTACTATGGCTAACATTTTCTATTCATCTAGGCCTCCAACCCACCAAAAGAGACTCAGCTTGAACTCTCGCACTAAAGTTTTTTGTTCCCAACTTCTCTTTTGCTCCATGCTTTGTAACTTTTATTCTGATATTCGTTTCCTATGTGTACTCTGATGTCAAGTATCTCTTTTGACTTGCAGGTATATTGAGTTTTATGATGTTATGTCGGTTCCAATGGCCATAGCTATGTCTGGACAGCTATTTCTTGGACAACCTGTGATGGTTAAGCCCTCTGAAGCTGAAAAGAATTTGGCTCAGCCCAATACTACTGCAGGCGGTGGTACTGGCCCTGTTGATAGGAAGCTGTATGTGGGGAACTTGCATTTCAACATGACAGAGTTGCAGCTTAGACAGGTATTTTCATTGATATCCACTCTCCTTAATAGTTGTTTTAAAAGATATTTGGCTTCTTGACAGACCAGCATGTGTTGGTGAACATTTTTAAGTAAAATTTTCGTGCTCACATTTTTTTTTCTTCCTGTCGTCAGATTTTTGAG
This sequence comes from Raphanus raphanistrum subsp. raphanistrum, assembly GCA_019706035.1. Taxonomy (NCBI): domain Eukaryota; kingdom Viridiplantae; phylum Streptophyta; class Magnoliopsida; order Brassicales; family Brassicaceae; genus Raphanus; species Raphanus raphanistrum. The sequence continues at coordinate 12,208,606 of CM033981.1, forward strand.
CCGTTTGGTCCTGTTGAACTTGTTCAGCTTCCATGTGACCTTGAAACTGGGCAGTGCAAGGGTTTTGGATTTATCCAGGTTTGTAGAACTCGTTTTCAAATTAATTAGTGCTCTTTTTCTTCGTGATTCATCACTCATGAATTTTCCTTCTATAGTTTGCGCAAGTTGAACATTCAAAGGCAGCACAAATAGCCTTAAACGGAAAATTGGAGATTGCTGGAAGGACAATCAAGGTAAGTTTTCAACTCCTTGTGAAGATGAGTTTTTGAACTTCCGTGTATTTGATGTTATTTCACTGCTGTAAATATATAATTTTTTCTCCTTAGGTTTCCTCTGTCGCTGATCATATTGGCACACAAGACGGTAATCCAAAATCTGCTGATTTTGATGATGATGATGGAGGCGGACTGGTAAGCTACACAACCTTTTTCCTTGTGCCATTTTTCTCTTTTCCACTTTATACTTGTTCTTAACTAATCTCTCTCACAGGCTCTAAATGCGCAATCGAGGGTTCTGCTTATGCAGAAGCTGGATCGTACAGGTCTCGCAGCAAGGTGTGTCTCTCTTTTATGCATCTTTTATACTCGTTTTTATGTTATCCGTTTCTCTTTATATTATATGTAATCTGTGTACAGTATTGGAGTACCAGCGCTAAATGGAACAGCTCTGAATCAACCAGGCATGAATCCTGGTTTCCCAACATCAGTGCTTCCGACAACAGCACTCCCTTCTGTTGTGTCAGAGCCTATTGGTCAGCCAAGTGAATGTCTTCTACTGAAGAATATGTTTGATCCTGCAACGGAGGTTGGTTCTTACTTCTTTTGTTCTTCACTTGACTTGAGGGTTGTGGGAAAAAAAAAGAGAGAGTCTCAGCCTAATGTAAAAAGGGTTGTTGGCTCTTTTCTACAAGTATTACTAACATTAAAACATCACTTTGTTGCAGACCGAACCTGGTTTTGATGAAGAAATTAAAGAAGACGTTCACGATGAATGCTCCAAGTATGGCGAAGTCAAGCATATTTATGTAGACAAGTAAGTATCATCCCAGGAGTTTCAATTGTATAGTTAGCTCTTTATGTTTATATAGTAGATATGTGATATTGGTCTGGAACTGGGTGAAATGCAGGAACAGCGCAGGTTTTGTGTACCTGCGGTTTGAATCAGTGCAGGCGGCAATGGCAGCTCAAAGAGCGATGCACATGAGATGGTTTGCACAGAAGATGATATCTGCAACTTTCTTGGTAAGATTGATCAGTTTCTCTATCCCCGAGTCTTTTTTTTCTTTCTTCTGTTTTCAGGTTTACTGAGTGTATCTTTTATTGCAGCCTCCACATGTATATGAAGCCAAAGCCAAGGCGTGAGTTACAGGGGAAGCCAAGTTTTTCTAGTTCTTTTCTGACTTGGTATAAAACCTTAAACCGGATTTAATCTCTTGTCTGAATATCTTATCCAAAGATTATTGGGTTCCTTTCTTTCTCGTTTGTTGTAACACTCTCATATATTGTGGTCTTTATAAAGTATTTTGTTTTGTTTTACCTTCATTCGACTGCGTCGAACTAGTTACAGAAGTTTTCAAATAACAATACAGAACCTTAAGCTTCAATCTTAAAAGAATTGATTCACCTATCCAATGTTGATCCTTTTAGATCGGTCTCGTCGGCATTGAATGCTCAAACAAGGCCACTTTTATGTGACTAACGGAACCGCAACCTGTCTACCGTAAAATCAACTGCAAGAATAGACAGAACAGTGTTGGCTGTAATAAGAAGATGCTCTTTCAACGGATCCAACCTTACAAAGACATCCACACCAGCTAGCTCTCATGGTTTCCCTTCTTTCTCGTATCTCAACGTAGTACAGTCCAAGTATGTTTCTCTTTCTATAGGATACCATTTAGGAACTGATCTAGGAGTTGAAAAGTGATATACTAGAGAAACTGAATGAGCATGAAACTTGAGTAACCGCAAGACATTTCAAATTTTACATCCAACAAATTTTTTATGCAAAACAACATAATTTACCACATGTGAAACATATTTAAAATAGTCGTACTTATCATAATTTGATAAAAATCAATACATTTATAACTTCATATCCAAAGGAATCACAAACAAAGAAAGGGTTCAGACAGAAAGCTTTGCTCAAGAGATAGGCATGGGAGGATGATTAAGATCAGTCTCCATCAAACCACCTTCCTCTGTCTCCGCGTCTTCGATCTGGCCGGCTTCTTGACCGTTGTCTGTGTCAGAACCACCGAGTCTTTGTTGTTCCTCAGGGGTAGGAGTGTCTGCAACAGCATCACTCTCCATCGCCTCTGATTCGACTCTTCCAACTTCACCTTCAGCTTCACTAGTAGAACCACCAGCCAGGGTTCCCTCTGCTGACACCAGAGACCCACCTTTGGTTTCTTCTTCCAGAGATCCACCTTTGGTTTCATCCTTCTTAGCACGCTTCGCTTTTTCGTTCGGTTTAGCTTGGTACTTGGACCGGACTTCAGGTGGCAAAAGTTCAAGAGGGACAACTCCTTCGATCCCCAGATCAGTAAACTGTAGAAAACCAAAATAGAAAAAAAAAGTACTAAGAACTAATCATATTACGCATTGAGAAACAGAGTTTACGAGTCGTAAAAAGTAAGTACCCTAGAGAATCCTTCCAGGTCTTGCCGAGCTGCAAACCGAAGACCTTTCCAGCAGTAAACCTTTCAAAGACCGTAACAATTAACGTGCTTGAGAGACATACATCAATGAGACGTTCTAATAATAAAGCAAGTCAGAGGATAGTTATGTTTACTCTATTGTTTTTATGATGGTACGCATCCTCTATTCCAGCTGATGGGTCCATCTGAGATTGAAACAAAAAAAAACAAACGGGCTGATAAGATATTAACCATTTCGAAAAATATCTTCTGTCATACAAATTGCGATGTTGTCTTACATCTTCTGCTAATGGTTTCCAGTAGTCTGCAACATCTGGGGTTTTTACACGTTGAGAATCAGTCACCGCATCCTGTCATAACGTCAGAGATTACAATTATTGTAGAGACATAAATTGAAGATTGAGATATATATCTAAGAAAGAGAGATAATACTTACCGGATTTAGCTCAGCCCATCTCCAAAGTTGGGAGAGTTCTTTATTGCCCAATCTCCATCTTGGCCTCCTGTCAAAGCAAAAGATAATCCATACTCTTATTTAGATTTAGCAGTTGCCTTCTCACTTGCAATGGACTATTGACTATAGATAACCAGGAGAAAGCAGCGAGATAACTCAATCTCTCTGGCACCTAAAGTATTTCTAATCTTATACCGTCTCTTTTGTCCTGCAATGAGTGATTTCTTCTCTATTGGTTGTTTTTCAAACGGTGGGCATCCATCACGTTTCCACCATACCTGTTGTTGTATGCATTAAAGAAAACCATTAACGACCATTGCCTTTCAAGCCAGAAAGTAAGAGAGAAAGTAGCAGCAACACGCATACCCAATTCTTTTCACGCTCCAGTATATGCTCAACTGCACGGAGAAACTCTTTCCCTTTAGGTGGAGTTATCTCGAGCAATTTCTTTACCCGATCCTCGCATGACTTGAGTTCTTCCTTCTAGACCGAAAAAGAAGATAACACAATAATAGTTTTGAGTGTTTTTGAATAAATTGTATACAAGAGCACCTTCGCTCGTTAACAAAATTAATAACACTGACCATGGTTTCAGATGGCAGATCTTTGTCGTTCTTTCCTGGTGCCTAACACGAAAAATGAGTCAGTTTTAACAGACTACAAGAGAGGAAGTAGTTTTAAGATGTCAGTCTTGACAGATATTTACCCTCAAGTAATCAAACAGAATGAGACACTGGAGAAGAATATGTCGCCGGAAGCTCGAATCCTTCAACTGTAACCAAAAGTGACAAAATTGTTAACTAATAGCTTTTAGAAGTTTGTATTATATATAAAAAGATAAAATAAATATATCTTGTGTGTGTCCACATCAAACTTACCTCTAAGCCCATTAATTTACTACTTGTTAGGTATTTTATATTAAAGGTTGCTGCCTCTTCCTCCAAACTGTTAGCCTCTCCCTCTTCTTCGCTTAGTGGTTGAGCGTCAAAGGTGTTCAGTACAACCTACACAGGCAGTTCAAGAAACGATGTCTTAACAATAGTTATCACTACCACGAGGGTAACTTGTCCATATATATGCGTTAGAGCCAAAAACCATAGATCACATACCGCTAAACTAGATGAAAATTTCTGCCACTTGGTAGATGCGGTAGTAAGAGAAGCTGGATTACAGAAATACTCCTGGAAACGAAACAAACTGAGATGCTATTTCCAGTAACTGATTTTGTAGGATAATGAAGCAGAAATTATATGAGACAACCCTTATGAAAAAAAGGGCATAACAGAGTTGCCTACAAAGTTACTTTGACTAACACATACCTGTAAACTCCAAAACGTCTTATAGAAGTTGAAATCTACAGAAATTCCTGAGAATCAAAATGGCATAGACAGAACGGATAACACGTATTAGAACAGTCTAACGGAAAAAAGGAGTAGATGGGATTAGAGAAGAGTTCCACTTGCCTTTTGGAGGATCTTTTTCATATTTGGTTTCATTAGATGTATTAAAAACGCCTTTTATGTTCACAGCTGCAAGAATAAGAACAAGTCAAGCAAGCAAACGTTACACAGCTTCTAAATATTTGCATCCCTAAAAACTCGTATATACAATAAAATTATGAGAAAGCCTTCTTACCTGAGCGCTCAGATAACGGAAAAAAGTGAGCCAAGAACATAAGAATTCTTCCACAAAACACCACGTCATTAGCCTGTGTGTCAGTTTGTGAAAGCAGAAAAGGAATTATTAACAAAGAGTGGAAGTGACACAAGAAGTTTGAATAAAGGGTGGAGAGATATGAAACCTTTGAGAGTCGCCGGAGAAGTTGGTTGCAAGTCCTCAACATAACAAGTTTTCCACGTGCAAAGAGCTCTTGCTACAAATAATCGCAACATCAAAAGACAAGATACTAATGCAACTAAGAGGACAAATTCGTGTTCATCTTAAGACAGACGTACCTTGCCGAGTATATCTTGTTTACTCTCAATATAACCAAAAACATCTTTACAGTTTTTCATGGTAGACATCTCAGTCAAATCCTCCAGCAGCTGGAATATCATGCCACCTTCTACATGCTCTTTCTCACAAAGATAAAGCACCACATCTAACAAACCAATTGGAAAAAAAAGATGGTGAGAGGTTGTACATCAAAATTAGCACGAGATGTCTAAACAAGCTAGACCAGACATAAACAGAACGGTTTGTAATAAAAAATGCTAACCTAGAAGACGAGGAATCTGGCCATTGATATTAACATCATCAATCAACTGACCATACTGCATGATCTGCTCTCCTGATTGAGCAGCAGAAGCCTGAACCAACCACCCCCCGCCCCACAAAAAAAAAAAATTAAATCAACGACAAGCATATGCGCCTATACTAAGGACAAAAAAGAAAAAACAGACCACAAGCTGTTGAAGCAATGTCCGAAGCATGTTTTCAAGCATCTGGTTTTCATCTTGAGCCAACTTCGTTTGTCTCTGTCATAATCATAAGAAGAAAAGAAAAAAGAAAGCAGTGAGACCAAAGTGAACAGTACTAGATACACAACTGAAGGAGTAAGTAAGTAAACAAAGGTACCTGAGGTTGAATAAAATCTTGAACAGTTTTGAGTGCAAAGCTTTCAATTGGACCTCTCTGCAGTATCGAATCTCTAAACGCATCCTGAGAGATTGAACCCAAATAAAGCTGATTTTTCTAAATCAAAATCTGGATTTGAAATCGAAAAGAGTCGGAGGAGAGATTATTACCATTTCAAAGGAATCAGCTTCCAATTTGGTAGGGAAACCCTTACGGAGATATTAGCCTCCGTCGGCGCACAGTCACCGGTTGTAAGCTTTTTGAGCAGAAGCGAGAATGAAATTAGGAACGAAGACACAAAAAAAAAAAAACACAATCCGATCAATCTAGGGTTATTTTGTAATATACTGTTATTATTTTTAATGTATTGTTAGTTGTTACCCTTACCAATATATAATGTACAGTAAAAACTATATAAATTAATAATTTTAAGACTATAGTATTTTATTTATTTATAAAGTTATTAATTTATAAAAAAATTGTTATTTTTATATTTTTAAAATAATTTTATTTATGAAATAATAAAACTTTGATTTTCCGTATATATTAATTAAAATGTAAAATTTGACTTTCATATTATTTGATTATGTTATTTGGTATGTATTTTCATGTTTCGTAGAATTTAAATATGATTTTTTCAATATAATTTTGCTAAATATTTTCAAAATACATTAAAAATGTTAAGGAAAAATAAAAGTTTTTATTATCAATATAAAACTAACAATATTATATTTAGATTTTACTTCTATAAAATGTATATAAGTACATATTATTAATTTATAATTTTAATAGAACCATGTATTTTATATGGGATATTAAAAGGTTAATATCTTATCATTTTATTGTTTTGTGTCATATTTTAAATCTAATTTTTTATTAATTTATAGTAGTTATTAATTTATCTAATATTAATTTATAAAAAAATTAGATATTAATTAATCACCGGATACATAAAAAAAATGTGTGCTTTAAATTGTTTATAAAATGCTAAGTAGAATATGTTTTTATCAAAAAGTAAAGTGGATAAGTAAAGAGGATAAAATTTATTTTATTTTATTTTTATAAATTTAGTAGACCAGTAAAGAAGGATACACTGTCCATTTTATTGATATAATGAATAAAAGTATAAAACTAAAAATTGTATAAAATAATAAAATATCATAATTAATCTATTTACTTAATATTATAACAAACTCATAACATTAAAGTGTTTACTAGGTGCCCGAAAAATGTTTAATTAATTGTCTTTTTACAAAAATAAAATAAAAATGAAAGCCAAAGTTACCAATGTCTTGATGGAATACTCTGATATAGACCCATATGGAAATATGTAAAAAAATTTGTAAAGTTTATGGTTATTAATAGGGATCCCTTATTAATACAAACCTATAAACTTAAAATCAGAACAAGAGAAAATCTTAATCTATTTAACACCTTAACTTTATTATATTTTTTACAGAAACTATTATAAATACCTAACTATTTGGATTAGATGTACCAAAAAACTTTTAGAAGATTTGATATTATCCATGAAATTATTTTGCAAACTCATTACAATAATATTTACAGTTTATGTAGTTCAATGTAGAGAAACTGTAAGAAATCCAAATTCAGTTAAGGTAAACTAACAGAAATCAATATTATATTCATCCAAGTCTCAAACTAATCTTATAGATTTATTTATGACATTGATCTCAAATATACTTTTCATATATAGGTTAATGAGAAAATGTTATATGATTGTGTGGATATATATAAGCAACCTTCCTTAAGTCATCCCCTACTCCAAAATCATAAAATCCAGGTATCAACTCATCCATTTCTATTTTCAATATGTGTTATTTTTATGTTAGCTTTGTATTTGTGTACATTCGGAACATTCATATTTTTATTAAAATAAATATCATTTGCTTTATTGCAAATACTAAACTTATATGTAAATTTCTTGGGATTAAATTTATAAAAGAAAATTGGGATTTTAATAAGATTATATAAAAAAAATATTTCTAGCTGAGATTATCTATTCTGAAAATTTCAATTAAATATATGTAATGAGATATGTGAAAGTTAATTAAACATATTTATAGACTATATATATTTTATTTTATGTAATAATATGTATGTATATTCATTTTATATTTTAGTGCAAACATTAATATCTAACATAGTTTACATCTCATGTATGTTTCTGGTGTGTGACTATATAATTTTGAATAGCTGGAGCCATCTTTTTCAATATCTAAACCAAAACATAAAAGTAAATCCAAAGTTCAAAGTAAGAAAATTATCGAGTGTTCAGATGGAACTGTTCCTATACTAAAAAATACAAATGAATATGTTACAAATGCTCAACACTGGGCTAAAAAACACTTCAGTCCTTTCACAATCGACAGTCATGGAACACATGTAAGAAAATCTACTTGAATTACTTGACTTATGAACATGTACATTCTGAAAATATGTTATGGTATAAAAGTTAACTACAACTTTGTGAATTTGGAGATTGCTGGAGTCAGAACATTATCATACCAAGGTCCTTATCATGGAGTGACAGCTTTGATGAGTGTACATGATTTAAACATTAGTGTGGACCAAGCTTCATATACTAACATATATGTAGGCAGTGGAGTCGGTGACAAAGTTAATTTTCTCCAAACCGGTTGGATGGTAAACTGATGTTGAGAATATCATAATTCAGTTCTCCGCAGTGTCCTCACATGCAATGGTTTGAAAATAGAATGGTAATTTGATTTGTAGGTGAATCCAGCATTATTTGGTGACGGCCGCACATGGAGTTATGGATTTTGGAAGGTACATATATATATATATATATACACTTTTGCACGTTTTTAATAAAACCCAAATGAAAATAGTGATACACAGTGGTTGTATGTCCATAACAATTTCAATATGTTTTATTTTATCTATTCTATTGTCTAAGTTTTTCCGTACTGGAAATATATGTGCATATATATATAAATGAGTGTTATATTTTTTGAAGTGAAAATTTATAAATTGGTTTCTTCAAAGTAACAACTTTATTTCCGGAAAAAAACAAATTAATGATTTATTTTAAATTCTAAGAAAACTCAATTCTATATTCTAGAATCTAAGTAATTCTAAAATAAATATATTGGATGTACATTATTTTGAACTATTTTTTATCTATCATATGGATTGTATTAATGTATTAGGAATAAATAATTACAGGGTGTTAGTGGAACAGGGTGTTACAACACAATATGCCCTGGTTTCATTCAAGTGTCGAGAACTGATCCTTTAAGTATACCTATCCCTTATCCCCGCAAAGGAGATAGAGCTATATATATTAGTATTTTACAGGTATGTATATATATATATATATATAGTATTTTGTATAATGGCAAACCTAACATATGTTAAAATTATCTATGAAAGGACAAAAAATCAGGAAATTGGTGGGCAATCCATGTAAATTACCATGTACCCGATTTAAAAATTGGTTATTGGCCAAAAGAACTATTTGATCTAATAGGTAACAATGCGGACATGGTTGGATTTCTAGGAGCAGTCCAAGCTTCTCCTTCTGGTAAAGTCCACCAATGGGTAATGGTCATCTACCAACTAAACATGATAAGGAATCGGCCCGCATTGAAAACGTTGAAATCATTGATTCAAAATTTAAGGCCATAGGAAGTAGAAAATATAAGTTAGAAAAATTATTAGACAGTAACAAATGTTATGGATTAAGAGCTCGAGAAGACCTACTTCTCCACGATATGTTCACATATGGTGGACCTGGAGGAGATTCTTGTGGAATTTAGGGGGGGTTATTGGGAGAAGAATTTGTATAGAGTTTGTGAATTTTAAGAATTGATTGATTTTAAAAGTTATGTGAATTGTGAAAATGTATATACATTGACTTGTAGAATTTGATCATGATTTTCTTAAATTTGTGTAGCTTTTCATTAACTTGGATTACCAAAAGAAGTTTCATTAAAGAGGCACACTTGTTATATATAAAGAATAATAAAAAAAAAAATTAAAAAAAAATTTGAATTATAGTTTTCAAATTCTAACATTTTTATAAAATTTTTGTTTTTTAATTTTCTTTTTGAAATTCGAAAATGATTTTCCAAACTATTATAAACTTTTTATTTAAAGTTTTTATATATATGAATATAATTATATATTGAAAATGATAAACATTATAAATATAAATTATGTTTTCAAAAGTGTAATGGTATACAAAATGTAATGAATTATAGATTTGGACATAATTTGGTAAAAGTTGCACATGGATTTTGAAAATCACATGGATACATATGATATTTTGAAAGTTGAGTCTCATGAATAAAAATGAATAGAATTCATGTCCCAATAACAATAGATTTAGTTAGAATTAGAAAATCTATAATAACAAAACTTTTTGAATAACAATGGATTTGAATGGATTTTGAAAATTCTTAAACCAAAAACAATGGATTCTGTTAAGATTTATGAAATCCAAGAACCAATAACAAAGGAATCTCAAAATTTCCAAAATTCATGAAAATTCATCTCCCAATAACCCCCCCTTAATATTTCAAAACTGATGACTATTATAGAATAGTAGATTAATAATATTATTGGACTTCCTTATTGTGTACTTAAATATTACATAACAATACAAATAGAAAGTTTATCTCTAAATGCACTGTGATCTTATCCATAGGATTCTTGAAACTTGGGTTTTAACTTTTAACAGAATAGCGAGTAATTTTATGGTCATTTGAAAAAGAAGTCGGAAGCAAAATTCTGGCGTATAGATAAGTCATCAAGAGTGTTACAAAAAAAAAAAAGATAAGTCTTCAAGCTTGACAAAGCAAATAAGTTAATTAAATTTCTTCAAAATGGTCAGGTAATGAATTTTTGGAATGAAATCAAGTAATATAAACCATTGTTACCGCCTTTGCTGCCAGTGCCACGAAGCAATCCCCTTCTAACTCTAAATGCAAATTTATTGCGGTCAAAAGCATGAAGAATGGCCTGTGAACACATAGACTACATATATTGATGATTGATCTCCAAAAAGAAGAAGGCCATCTATTGGAAGGATGTTTCATCCACCAGCTTCAAATCCTAAAGAAATAATTAACTCTTTGGCAGATCAGAATAACTAAGAAAAAATGTGCTAGATAAAACCCCTTACAGCAAAACGACAACTACAAATGAAGCAATAACAGGTTTGTGATGCCCTTAGGATAGACCTGAAATCAATTAAAAAGGTCATGTTTATTGAAGAAAAACACGAGAATTATAAGAAAATAAACTAAGCGTTCGTAGCTTTGTGGTAAAGGAGGTACAGCTGTACTGTCCGCCATCCGGGTTCGAGTCTTGGCCACAACGGATTTAACATCCCTTCCGTTGGGGCGCTTAACATCCCTTCCGTTGGGACGCTGGACTCATTTCGGGGGATAGTTGGGAATGTAGCTGCCCAGATACCAGAGTTATCAAAAAAAAATTATAAGAAAATACAACGATAGTTTGACGCAATTATATGTATTGAACTTACGGTCTCCAACCTTTCAAGCTTAGCCTGTCCTTGAACGTTTTCAAGATGTTGACCGCTCTTGTTTCCTGCGCCCAGAGCCGGTTCTGAGGGCATACCCATGAAACATTTGCATGGGACCTATGATTTATATCAAAAATTTGGGACCTATTTTTTTCATTGTTATTATTTATTAATCTATCATTGTAATGTTGCTGAATGCTGAGAAGCTAAAAAGTGGTGGGATCTCCTACTAAATGCAAACATAATCGAATTATATAAAAAGATATGAAAACTATAGAACTAAATTGTATTAGTCAAAAAAAACTATGAAAATTTTGATGGATGATTTGGACGAAAAAATGAAAGAAGAATTATTTATAAGAACAGATAAATTATTATTAGTTTGGAACATATTGTAGGTCTTATAATATATCTTGCGTTTTGTGGATTCAATTTTATGCATTATTTAAGGGCCTTAATTTTTAGTTTCGTATTGGACCCCAAAAATCTCAGGACCAGTACTGCCTGCGCCACTGAGATCACGCTCATCACTTTGATCCCTCTGCTTCTGAAAGTTAAAGTTCGAGAGTTTATGCGTAAGAAGAAGGCTCATGAGCTTGGACGTGAAGTTGGTCTCATTATGATTCACGTTCGTATGATGTGAATATATTGAGTGTTGACTCGTTTATTGCTAGAGCAAGTGGTGGAGATGATAGTGAGACTGGACCAGTGTTTGCTATTAGAATGCCGATGCTTCGTGTGTCAGATTTTAAAGGAGGGACGCCTGAGTTGATTCAGACATGTTACGCCATAGTTGTCTGCGTGTTATAGCGGACAGCCTCGGGACTGGAGTTATCAGGAGATTGAGATTGTTAAGGTCGTGGCTGATCAAGTAGGCGTTTCTTGAGGAGTCTCTTTAATTTTCATCTTTCATAAAATAGATTGATAGTCTGATGCATATATATATATATATATACTAGGTGTTTTCCTGCACCATGTGCAGTAAAAAATTTTCAAATTTTAATTTATATTTAAAAATAAAGTTTATTAAATATTATAGATTTTCTTATTTTTTACCAATATTTAGAAATAGATTGATTTAGTTGAATATTAAATTAAGATAAAATGATTTTGTTTATTTAGAAATATATTGAAGAATATATATGTATATATTTAAATTATAATCTTAGATAGTATTTTCTATCTATTTATATTGTTTATATATTAAATAAATTTTATTAAATTAAAAAATGATATAAAATTGTATAATTATCAAAATTTTAAACTAAAAATATTTGTATAATTTGTAGATAAAAACTAATGATTTACGATTAGAAATCTAATTTTTTAAAACTGTGGCAATTTTTGAAAGCAATTTTTGAAGGCTTTAGTAATACAAATTGTATAATTATAGAAAATAAAATAAAATAATATTTCAAACTTTTTAATGTTATATATGAATATGTTTATTTTATTGATGTTGTATGAGATATCACCATATTTAAAAATCAAAAATAATTATCAATATTAAACTAACGTATGAGTTATTACCATATTCTTTTTTTGAACACATATTACCATATTCTAAATCAATGTTAAATGAAATAATCCATGTCATATTTTTTTCGGAAGCCATGTCATCAATTTTAGTAGCCATGTCATATTTATTTTGTGAAACTAATTTTAAAAGGACATGTGGCAAAATTACTTCTCAAATAATGTATAGAAAAAAATATATATATAGTATAATAGGTCAAATTCACTTCATATTTTTTTTTCTTTTGTGTTTATCTATTAATGGAAAATATACAAAAAATTGAGCAAAAAAGTAAAATTTACATCTTTAAGAAGTCACCGATTACATGCGTGACACGCAAGTCACGAACTTGGAGGACACAAACTCTATATTCTGCAAAATAGTCTACAATTGAGCTTACTTGAAGCCTTTGTTTCATGACATAACTTATTATTTTCCATCCAAACCATAAATTTGGATTTAACTTGCTCATGAAGAAATCTGACTGAAAGTTTGTTGGAGGCATGAAACATGTTTTATCAAATAGATTAGATTTTAGAGGTAAAAAGGTGTATTACCAAAAAAAGAAAAGATGGACAACGTGACTCTATCATCATCAAGAGTCATCGCCAAATACGTGAGACAGTATTATGTTTAGAAGATGACTTATGTAATCGATCTAATATGTTTTGTGTAATACGTTTTACACGTTTTGTGTAAAACTCGTATATATACATCTCCTAGAAATAATGTTAGGGTTTTTAGTATTCAGAAGCCATGTCATCTTATTCACAAGCCATGTCATCTATTTAAGTGCGCCATGTCATATTTTTTTTGGTGAGAGTCTTTGTAAAGATTGACATGTAAGCAAATTTAAAAAAATCACTTCTCAAATATAGTCTAGGGGATTCGAAATACATTCTTCACGTCTCTTTAATTCCTTTTTTTTTCATGCAAGGTGTTGTTAAAAAGTGAGTACTATTGGAGCTATACAAAAGAAGCAAGGCATCCAGACTTATTTTTTTCTATACCTAAACATCAATCTATTTGGTTTTTTCTGTTGAGATTTTGAGAATCTGACCTTTTAATTTTGATATAAGTTGGATGCATCGTCAACTCTACCCTTCAGGTGGCTTCTTTTCTTGACAGTTTTGCTGTTTGCAAAACTCATTGCTTGTTTATTGACTCCTGTCATAATAGCATATGGTTTGGATTACTTAACAGTATAAATTATTGAATATACAGAGCGAAGCGTCATGTTTAGCAGGTATATTGTGTGGATGAATCAGGTGAACAAAAGCTCGGAAGACGCATAAAAAGCAAAACTCATACCTAAATAATGTGAATTTAATTTATACTATACAAACAAGTGTAACTGACCAGTTAGATTTTGAATGAATAGACCGAGACATGAACTCTATAATTCTGTAAACCAACTTTTTTGGTGATGCTCTATTCCATGTGTAACTTCCTTTATGAAATTTGTAAGCATAACAACGTTTTTTATAAGTTAAAAATTACACGATTTTGGTAATTAAGTTGAATTATAATAATAGATAAGTAAAATTAGACCTATGTTTCTCACCTTTTTACTCTGAACTTTGGCTTCATATCTACTGGGCTGTTTTTCTTGCTGGACTCAGAGAAATTAAGATAAGAAAAAAGCATCACTAAAGCCTGTAAGACTGACACAAATTTAATTAGAATGAGAGAAAATATAATAACTTGTTTTTCTTTTATATTTTACTGACAGTTAGTTTAATGTAACTACCTGCTAGATATTGTGTGGATGAATCAGGTGAACAAATGTTTGCTTAGTATTGCTTCTCTATCATTTTAAATGGTCTTTTAAAGAAAATTGTTTCAATTTAAATGATATGTTTTCAAGTTTTTATGTTAAAATTAAATTTAATTTGATATTTTGACCATTTGTATTTTTCAGTATAAATTTTTATTGGTTGAATTAATTGTAATTATTGATTTTTTAGATAAATGAGATAAATTGAATAAAAATCTGTAATCGATAAAATGTAATTTCTTAATCGATGTACAAAAACTTTAGAATCCACTTGTTGTGATACATAAAGAGTATTTCTTTAAAAGAAAAAAATGAAAAAGAAAAGCTAGTGTCCAGATACGCATACAAGATGTAAAAGAAAGTTGTTGAAAGGTTATTAATAGTTGTTGAAATCTATGGTTACTAATAAGAGCATTTAAACCAAATCTTAATTCATTTAACACCTTACCTTTTTTTTGTCATCAAAAAAAAAAGCTAAGGTGTTAAATGAATTATAAATAACTTTTAACAAAAAATATTATAGATACCTAACTATTTGAGTATAAATCCAGATCTCAAAAAACGTTTAGAAAACTTGAGTATATCCATGAATTCCTTTTTTAGACTCATCGCATTAATATTTACAGTTTATGTAGTTCAATGTAGAGAAATTGCAAGAAATCCAAAACCAGTTAAGGTAAACTAAAAGAAACAATATGTATATGCATCCAAGTCTCAAACTAATTTTAGATTCTTTTCTGATATTCCTCTTAAATATACTTTTCATATATAGTTTAATGAGAAAATCATATATGATTGTGTGGATATATATAAGCAACCTTCGTTAACTCATCCACTACTCCAGAATCATCAAATTCAGGTATCCATTCATCAAATTATATTTTTATACGTGTTATTATCTTGCTAAGCTAGTTTATTTTAATGATTGCTTTGTAGTTGTGCATATATGAAGCATTCTTGTCCCTTTTTGCTAATTTTATATAAACAAATACCTTTTTTGTAAACTGAAACAAATTTATCGATTATATATATATTCTAAAGTTTGGATTAAATTTATAATTGGATACTGAGATTTTAATATAATAATTTAGATGTCTCTAGTTTAGTTTATCGCTGTTTGATAATTTTGAGTTAAATATTTATGATGACATATGTGAAAGTTAAGAAGTTAATGTATTGTTTTTTTGGAATTAAAGAGTATACATGTGTGTGTGTGTGTTTTATAATATTTTATTTCTTAATATAGCAAGAACATATTTATAGACTATACACATTTTACTGTATATATATATATATATATATATTCATTATCATATTAAATGTAGTTTAGTGCAAGAAAATGAATAATATTAAATTTGGTCTAATCTTATGTATTTTGTGTAATATTTTAATTTTTAATAGATGGAGCCATCTTTTCTAATCTCTAAACAAAAATATCAAACCAAAACTAAAAGTGAAAATAAAAAAGTAATTGAGTGTCCAAATGGAACTGTTCCTATACTAAAAAATACAAATGAGTATGTTACAAATGCTCAATATTGGGCAAAGAAGCATTTCCATCCATTCACAATCGACAGTCATGGAACGCATGTAAGAAAATCTACTCGAATTACTCAAGTTATGAACATGTAAATTCTGAAACTATGATATGATGTAAAAAGCTAACTACTTCTACGTGGATTTGAAGTTTGCTGGAGTTAGAGCATCACAAGACCAAGGTCCTTATCATGGTGTGAAAGCTTGGATGAGTGTGCATGAATTAAACATTAGTGTGGATCAAACTTCATATACTAACATATATGTAGGCAGTGCAGTCAGTGATAAAGTTAATTTTATCCAAACTGGTTGGATGGTAAGTTTTTTTCCGTTGACAGAATGTTTTTTTAGTGATTTGATGATGAGAATATCTTAATTAAAAATTTCTCACATATAATGGTTTGAAAATGGAGTGCTGATTTGATTTGTAGGTGAATCCAGCATTATTTGGTGACATACGCCCATGGAGCTTTGGGTTGTGGAAGGTACATATTTGGTTATACATGAACCCAAGTCTCGCACGTCTCCGAGGAATACTCCGCTTTTACCAAATGCAAACTCAATCTTTCCCGATGAGCCAAGACCACATCTAATCGACCTTTCCCAGCGACCATGTGCACAGCCTCATCTTCAATGCTATAGAAACCTAGCAGGAACCGATTCTTTTGATGTGATTCCGATGGGAGAAGTGCTTATAACTCCGTCAACTGAAAACAGAAAAGAGATAAATCTTCATCAGTAAACAAAACAAACTCGCCGGAATGATTAAACACAGATCTAAAGAAAATAAAAATCAAAACTCTTGAAATAGTCATAACCACACGAATCAGAAATTTGATAGAGAGAGAATTAGACGATGCGTTGATTGGAGGAGTACTCCCCTATTTATATCGATCTCACATCGAGTCCAAGCGACGAATGATGCATTGAAGAGATTGCAACTCCGTCCGTTTTGTGGAGAGTGAGGAAACCCAAACGGCATGAATAGCTATCGCAGAAACGCCTAGTTTCGTACGCACTGGACACGTGTCAGCGCGATATCAAGCGAATTTCTTATGTGGAATCTGACGTGTCAGCAGGAGAGAACCAACTCTCTTTTATAGTAATAGACTCTTTTCGTGTTTTTAATAAAATCTAAATGAAAAAATATAGTGTACACTGTGGTAGTGTACATATGTATACTCTTTTCATGTTTCTAATAAAGTTTGTTTTGTTGTTTCAAAAAAAAAGTTTGTTTTGTTTTGTTTTTACTTTATAGTGTCTATTTTTTTCTTCACAGTATATATATATATATATATTTAAATGACGACTATTATAGTTTTTGAAGTGAAACTTTATATACTTTTTCGAAGTAACAGTTCTAATTCTAAGATAAAATGGGAATTTATTTTAATTTTTAGCATTTGTGTTTAACTTGTAGTATGTTTTAGAAATCTAAGTAATTCTAAAATAAATAAATTGGATAGTATTTTAATATTAACTATTTATTTTTAGTATGTGTTTTATGTCCTTCCATGTATATTTACTTCAACTATTTTTAACTATCATAAGGACTATATTAATATATTGGAACAAAATAATTACAGGGTGTCAATAGAACTGGATGTTATAATACAAGATGCCCTGGTTTTATTCAAGTGTCAAGAACTGATCCTTTAAGTATACCTCTTTCTCCTCTCCCCAAAGGAGAGATAGGTATTTATCTTAGTATTGAACAGGTATGTGTTTATTCTCTAGTAACAAATATGATTTTTGTAGAATATCAGATCTAATATGATTTAAAGTTATCTATTAAAGGATAAAAAAACAGGAAATTGGTGGGCAACTGATGTAAAATACAATGCACGTGGTATACACATTGGTTATTGGCCAAAAGAACTATTTGATCTCATAAATACCAATGCGAACATGGTTGGAGTTACCGGAGCAGTCCAAGCTTCTCCTTCTGGTAAAAGTCCACCAATGGGTAATGGTTATCTACCAACTAAAAATGAAATGGAGTCAGCGCGGGTCAGAGACGTTGACATCATTGATTCAAATTTTAAGGTCATAGCAAGTAAAAAATGTAAGTTAGAAAAAATATTAGACAGTGACAAATGTTATGGACTAAGAGAAGGAAGAAAAAAATCTTTCGACGAAGGAACATATGTTTTGTTCACTTATGGAGGACCAGGGGGAGACTCTTGTGGAATTTGATATTCCAAAACTGATGGGTATTATAGCATAATAAATTATAATATTATTGGACTGCATTACTCATGTACTTAAATACTACATAACTATACAAACATAAAGTTTATCTCTACATGCACGAGAGAAAAAAATCTTGTCTATAAACTGGTACTGTTGATAAAACAGACGCATTGATGTCAGAACGCACATAGAGCACCACTTTGCATTTCTTTCATTTTAACCTTCTAACTACGATTATAAACTATTAATACCACCTTTGCAGCCAACAAAGCACTTCCCTTTAACTCTAAATGCAAGTTTATTGAGGTCAAAGCATGAAGAATATGGTCTGTGACAACATCTACATATATTGATGACTGATCTACAAAAAGAAGGTCATTTATTGGAAGAATGTTTCGTCCACCAGCGTCAAATCCTGAAGGAAAAATCAACTAAGAGTTTAGTATTATCTAGGGCACCATTCCAATTTCACAAAAAAACAAAATCAATTACAAAAGGTGATGTTGATTGAAGAAGTACGCGAGCTTTATAAGCAAATACAACAATAGTCTGACACAGTGGCAGAGCCAGAAAATTTTGGTTTTGGGGTTAAATTTTTTAGGGGGGTCAATTTTAATTTTTAGTGGGATCAAAAACAAAATTTACTCAAAAACAGTTTTGAGTCAAACTTTATGCTTCCTCACTCTTTATTGGACTCGGATCATTTTCAGCTGGGCTCATATCAGTTTAACAGTAGTGGACATCTCCAATTCCAGTTTATGATTTATCATCCATTGGTTGTTTTGGCCCAAAGCTAATCAATGAAGTAAAGACTTTAGAGTCTTTTTTTTTTGGAAAGTTCGATGGACAGTACAGAAGTGTGACAATAAAGTTAGGGACAAAGAAAAAGGAATTTTAGAGAAAGTCGGTGACAATGTCAGGCAACTACTTGTTTTCGTGTGTATATGAGTTGTTCATCAGAATCTTTTTAAAGTATTGAATAAAGTAATTGGGTGGTTTAGTCGGACCGACCATTTCAAGTCTCTCCAATGGTGGGGACAAATAATTAACTAGGTAGGAGGACAATAACAGATTGTGTTGCTGTTGAAGCGCTAGTCTACAAACGTAGCAATTGTTGTTGAAGCGCCAATGTTTCCATTTTGACGGACGGCGGCTCCGCCGCTATGGAACGTTTGGAAGTAGCGGTTTAGTGATTATTCACATCCAGTCCATTGTAAGTTTTCTTTCAAATTTGGTAAGCTTCCAAGTTCTAACGAATGAAAGATAATCTATAACGCCAAATGTTTAATGTAAGGCATAACAATACTATAATAATTGCATTGCAATTGAAGAAATTATCCCATACAAATAAATCAAGACATCCAAACAAATATTTTATAGGGGAAAACCCCAAAAAATGAAGCAACGATCAAATATAATATGACTTCTTTTTTTTTTGCTTAATAAGGACCAGAGCATCATCACAAGCATCCTTAAAGAGAAAATAAGAAACAAAGATAAAACTAAAGTACATAGAAAGACTCGAGAAACATCCAAAAGGTTCTAAAGAGACCAAAAAAAAATAAAAAGAAACAACCACAATAACAACATATAGTTTCGGTCCCATCTCAACAAGGGGAGATCGTACCAAACTCATACCACCACGAACGAGAGAAGAAACACCTTAGAAACATTTCCTGTGGACAATGGATGGACCCGACTCATCGTACTCTCCCTTCGAGATCCACATCTGTTTCAAACACACACAAAGCAAAACATGAATAATCTCACTCTCAAACTTCCCAAGTCTTGTAAAAATAAAAGAGAGAGAATCGGTATTTTGTTTAACCTGTTGGAAAGTGCTGAGGGATGCAAGGATAGATCCTCCAATCCAGACACTGTATTTCCTCTCAGGCGGTGCAACCACCTTGATCTTCATGCTGCTTGGTGCCAGAGCGGTGATCTCCTTGCTCATACGGTCAGCGATTCCTGGGAACATGGTCGAACCACCACTGAGCACGATGTTTCCATACAGATCCTTCCTGATATCCACATCGCACTTCATGATGGAGTTGTAAGTTGTCTCATGGATCCCAGGGGCTTCCATCCCGACAAGCGACGGCTGGAAGAGTACTTCAGGGCAACGGAATCTTTCAGCTCCAATGGTGATGACTTGTCCATCAGGTAGCTCGTAGTTCTTCTCCACCGAAGAACTGCTCTTGGCTGTCTCAAGCTCTTGCTCGTAGTCGAGAGCCACGTAAGCAAGTTTCTCTTTAATGTCACGGACAATTTCTCGCTCGGCGGTGGTGGTGAACATGTAACCTCTCTCCGTGAGAATCTTCATCAGAGAATCAGTGAGATCCCTACCCGCGAGATCCAGACGGAGGATAGCGTGAGGAAGAGCATAACCCTCGTAGATTGGCACGGTGTGAGACACACCATCACCAGAGTCGAGCACAATACCTATAAAAGAAACAAATTTTAGCAAATATAATGTTAATCAGATTTACATTTTTTTTAGGTTGAGCACTAACTAACCAGTAGTACGCCCACTAGCGTAGAGAGAAAGAACGGCCTGGATAGCAACATACATGGCAGGGACATTGAAAGTCTCGAACATGATCTGAGTCATTTTCTCCCTGTTAGCTTTAGGGTTGAGAGGTGCCTCGGTGAGAAGAACCGGGTGCTCTTCAGGGGCAACACGGAGCTCGTTGTAGAAAGTGTGATGCCAGATCTTCTCCATGTCATCCCAGTTGCTCACAATACCGTGCTCGATCGGATACTTGAGAGTGAGAATACCTCTCTTGGACTGAGCTTCATCGCCAACGTAAGCATCTTTCTGACCCATCCCAACCATGACACCAGTGTGTCTGGGACGACCAACGATACTTGGGAACACAGCCCTGGGGGCATCGTCACCTGCAAACCCAGCCTGTTCATCATATACAAAATCATGGGATCAATAAGTCTACACAAGTATGACGTTAGCTAAAATATAAAACAATCTCTTAACTAAAATATAAAACAATCTGTTAATACTCACTCACCTTCACCATTCCAGTTCCATTGTCACAGACAAGGGGTTGAATGTCCTCACCGTCGGCCATCTTTCGCTAAGCTACAGTAAACAAAAGCCACCGATGAAATCAGATCAGCCTCAATAGCAAATGATAAAACACTTCACAGATCTCAAAATAGACTTTAGAACAATGATCCCTTAACAGATCGAGGTATCAAACTAGATCAAGCAACGATACAAATCATTTCGAGCTATACACCTTCACCGAGCTGAAGAAACCGAAACTAACAAAAACAGATCGACACAAGCGATAAGAATCCATCAAAATCAATAGATCTAACGCATAAACCCTAAGAAATCAACGATTAGTTCAGATCGATCCATACCAGCACCAATCGAAGTAGCCTCAAACAAAGATATGAACATAATAATCAACGCATGCTTAACAGATCTAGCAAAATCAGCATATAGAATCGAGCGATGAACGAAAAATAGCGGATCTAGACTCACCTTAGGGAAGAAGAAGAAGATGATAGAGCAGAGAAGACGTTTCGAGAAGATGGAAGCAGAAACGGCCAGCAGATACACTAGAGATAGTGAGAGGAGTATATAAGGGAGAGAATATATAGGTAAGATCTTCCCTTCATTTCACTCTTTCTTTCATTTATTTATTTTATTTATTTAAAAGTGCTCGAAATTAAATTAAATTTATATTTCTGAGGGAGCAGACGCTACGGTGACCTGGCTTGACACTTGTTTTAGCTCACCGACGCTTATAGCCACCGTTTGATTGATTGGAATTTTTTATCTCTACCGTCCATTGATAAATTAGCGGCTAGACATGGGTTCGGACAGCATTCAAATTTTTATTCTCCCTGATTGCAAAAACTAATAATAGCATTAATAATTAATAAAATGAGAATATTGCTGACAAACGGAGGACTCTATGTTTTCTCCCGTGAATAGATTTGAATATCAATAGAATTTTTAAATTTATCGTTTATTTTATCTTATTACGCCTTCATCTCTGAGATTTCAAACTTGAAGTCAATCTATCTAAAAATATATACTGTATGTATGGGCCTGGTATTTGAGAAGAATGTGCACTGTGTCTACACGAAGAGGTAAGATGCAAACACATTGTATATGTTACGATTAATTTGTTAGCAGAGTATTCACAATACTTTGCAAATTTGGAATACAAGTCCAACATGAATTAGTTCAATATTCCAAATTCTAATCACCTTTTGGAATGATTAAAGCAGAATAATAATCTTTTTGAAATAAAGTTTCATGTCCCATGTTGGAAAGCATGTGTCAGTAATAGTTGGAAAGTGGTCTTGCTTGGTTGGCAGCTTACATGATCAAAAACAGTTAACGGGACTTTTCTTAATTTATGATTCTTCACATTTAGTTTTCTTGTCTAATAAACCTCACAGAAAATAAATATTTACAAACTGTTCTAAAAAGAGGTAAGTATAAAGGTAAATTCAAAGGGAAGCCAACGCCGTCATCATTTGTAAGTTGTATTCCAAGGAAAGACAAGTTGAGCGAACATTCTTCTCATTGCCACTTTACAGGGATTGCAAATTTTGACTTGAATTTGATGTATTCAAACTTTATTTTCAATGGAAACTTTGTTTCACTGTGTTCGTCAAAACAGACGGGCTAAACTATAATGGCCTGAAAGAATATCAGGAACATATATATATGTAGCAGTTTTGGGCCCAATAAGTAACACTAAGAGTCTAAGACCCAACGAGCCAAGATAAGATACAAATCTATTTTATCAAAAGAGAAGGAGTCTAAAGAAATCGACCTATACAAGTCATTTTGGACTCTTTCCTTTTAAATATTTTTGGTACAACCCATCCTATTATAACAGAAAACGTAACATAATATTAACCCCCCATATAAATCCGATTTTTAACCCCCAACCTTAAATCGACCAGCCTAACCAAAATAAATTAATAAAATAAACAACAACCTAATTCTAAACCACAACCCTAATATCAACTCAACATAACATCTTATATAAACAGAACTCTCGAAAAAACTCATGAGACTAGCACCTATTAACAGAAAAAAACAAAACCAAAAAAATGCTAAACTGGTTCCTATCCTGTTTTATGAAACCATTCCAATGCACATCGCAAACTCATGACAAGGTAAATTCAGAGTACAACAAAGCAAAAATTCATGAGAGAATGCGTGGCTTTTACAGATTTATATTCTTTAAACAAAAGCATCCTCTTAGTATGTGTACAGAGGATGCGTGGCTTTTACTGATTTTTATTAATGTCCAATGATTCTTATAATTGTCCAAATATGTTTCAGGGATCACCAAAAAAGAAAGACTTTTCAAAGACCGAAGAACATTTTGGCAGTCTCCTTGATGATCAATATAGATCCAAGTTTGTGGTTTGGATGGAAAATAACAGTTGCAACTTGAAGTAGATGATATTGGGATTCCAGATTGCTGCGACCTAAGTGATTTCGTTTGGAATCCAATATCCCGTACATGGGTGAAAAACGATTATATTTGAAGAATTTGGTCAATGTACTTTTCATTTGTTTTCTTATTTATTGTTTTCAATTATTTTTTTATCAGACATTAATAAAATCATTTGTTTCGTGACCATTAATCAAGATCCCAAAATATATTAACTTGGTTTATCTATAAAAACGAATCAATTTTATATATTTTAGGTGTGCGTGAAAGTAATATGAATTTGTATAGTTTTTAATTACACACACCTTAATTAATTTTATATAAGATTAAAAAAAGATTATTAATCTTGAACTAACAAAAAAATACCCACGAAAATAAATTACTTCCTCTCCAAGAATTTTTGTTAATCAAGATTACCTTAAACTAACTAAATGATCTTGCATATATTTTCTAACAAAATTTCGGTAAAGTACATTGATTGTAAAATAACAAATCTTAACCAACAGTCACGTAAGTATCAAGCAAAATAATTACTAAACTATTTTGCATTCAGTTAGAAAACAAAAACTTCGGTAACTATATTGATTACAAGATATTTAGTTAGCCTATCAACGCGAAACTAACTAAATGATCTAGCATATATTTGCTAACCAAATTTTGGTAAACAACATTGATTGCAAAATAACAAATCTTAACCAACAGTCACGTAATTATCAAGTAAAATAATTACTAAACTATTTTGCATTCAATTATAAAACAATAACTTCGGTAACTATATTGATTACAAGATATTCTCTTAACCTATATCGACTAAAGAGCCCTCATATTATAAATACGGTCTTTCTATTAACCCTTCCACCGCCATCTCAATAGAAATCAAACTCCTAAGAAAATAAAGCAAATCAAAAATCATGGTTAACAACAGGCAGCTGACCTTCTTGAAAGACATCAAGCCACGAAGAATTGATTATCGTGTACAAGTCAAAGTTCTCCACTCATGGAGACAATGGACTAAAATAGGAGGTGATTCTTTGGAAATGGTCCTTTCGGATGCTCATGTAAGTGTGTTGTTTTTATATGTTTTTCAGAAAAATAACACAAATATAAAAATGAAATTTCTCAAAAAGTAAAACAAAGAATGTACCGCACTTTCAAATTAAAACACATATATTTCTTAAAAATATAAAACAAAAATATATATGTCCTGTTAAGGACGGATCATAAGTTTGGTCCAACTATTTGAAAAATCGATTTGCGGATGCGGGTTATGAATATTTTATGCAGGTGAATATGGGTTGGTGGATTTTGGATCACGGCTACCCGTCGACCCTCAAAGTATTTAAAAAATAAAAGTAAAAAAAGTAAATATTTTTTTTAAAAATACAGAAATTTGAAAAATAATAATTTAAAATGTAAATATATTTTTAATATAAATATATTTTTATAATAATTAAATTAAATAATGAATTTAATATATATATATATAACCCGCAGATAGCCACAAAGTTAAGCAGAGCGGGTGCGAGTACAAAATTATTTGTTTGCGGGTTGTGCGGATAATAACAAAATTGAAAACTCGCGGATTGGCAGATCAGCAGGGTGAATTCGATTTGCAACCCAATTTTAACCGTGCGCATACCGGACCAATTTTTAAATTGCTATTATTTAATAGATTATATTTTTATTAAAATTTATACACAGATATGATTACAAAAAATACAAATATAATCAGAAAGAAAAAACAAATATAAAAAACTAAATTTAAAACAAAAAAATACCCGCCCTTTTAAGGGCGGGTCAAAATCTAGTATACAAGTGATAAGACGAATAAACGTTTAGCTAACTAAAGGCATCTCTAAGTGCTGTCATCAAATTTGTTTTGAGTTTGCTCTATGGTTGCTTAAATTTTTTCTCTCAAATAAAATATTCAAAGTACATTCTATTATTAATATTTATTGTAAATTTTAATAATGCTATATATCTAAAAACATACAAAATTTCACTCATCAGCAACAATTTTTATTCTAAGTAAATCTTTATTTTATAAATAAATTTAGTTTCTAGAAAATACAACGATTTTTATAACTTATAATTTTATAAAGGTATTATTAATTTCAATAAATATAAAATACAAACATTTAATCATTTAATATAAATAAAATATATAGAAATTTAAGGATGATTTGTAAGTAAAATTTCCAATAGTAAAAATGAGATTGTGAATAATATTTCACCTTATTTGATAGGATATTATTTATATCTTTATTTTTTCTTAAAATGATGTACATCTGAATTTTTTTTTATGTTTCTCTTTAAATGATGTACTGTTGGAGATCGTTTACATTGGAGATCGTTTACATGATGTAAGTAATTCCATTTGTGGTGACATTACTTGGCATGCATAGATACATATATATATATATATATATATATATGCGACGTGCATGTATGAGACAACTGTTGTCAGTATATATTGTTCATTAATAAATTGAAGGCTTAGAATCGTAACATATTAAACCACACTGCACCCTAGATAATAATAAGAAAATAGTAAATCTATATATATAAAAAAAAGGTTGGATCTCTCCTGCTGACACATCAGCATCCACCTAAGAAATTCGTGTTCTGAGAAAGCGACACGTGTCACGCGTTGAAAACGCGTCGTATCATTTAATCCTTTGTTTGCTTTTTACTTATTTTCCATTGGGCTTTGACGTTTATCTCTACTTATTCTTCATAACTAGGCCTTCATGTTCTATTTTGGGTTTCTGAATTGACTAAAGCTAAGCTCGAGCTCTTTCTTCAACCATGGTGATCTTCAGATTTCTAGGGTTCATCTCATCCTCTTTTTCTTTCTGTAATTAGGTGGACTGACCATGGAGTTTCCGGATTTCGTGAGGAATCTCTTTAGTGAGCTCTGTTCGTGTCGTTGTGTCTCAGATTCTTCTCCTTACGACCGTTACGGGATTCATTGATTTAACGTCATTGACGACCTTCTTTATTCCTTAGCCCCACTCCAACCATGATCACTCATTAAATGCATTTACCTCTCTTCAAGGCGGTGGAGCTTCAGTTATAAAAAGATAAGCCTTGAACATCATCGATTCTAATAGCTTCAATTATCACAAATCCTAATAGCACTTGAAACTTTTTTTCCAGTAGAATGGCAAACTCATCGATTCTCCTCGCTGAGGCTGGCTTGCCGTTGTTCTTTAAAGCACTTGCCTACTGAGATCGAGATTTATTACTACTTCATTGTCTTTCCTTTCCGGACTGATCAGAAGTAGTAAGAGGTAAATTCTTTATTTCAGTGGGGTTTCGTTGACGTACTTTGTTTATTAATCTTGATGTCCTTAGTTCTAAAGTGTTTTGCTTTTTCTCCTGTAGGCCGCTAGCAATTGGTCGCCTCAACAGCTTAAACAAGAGAACCCTTGATGTGATCGCTTCAAGTTTGTATTTTTACTATTCTTTGAGTTATGAGAAGCATGGTTATCTTGATGAGATTCGTGGGTGAGTAACTCATTGATGATTTGTTTCAGTCTATTATATCAACTCAACAGTTAATTAATTGATCGATTTTACTTCTATTTGCAGTACTCAATCCGTCCTTGCGCCATTCTGCAACAACGTCATGATGCGTTGGGTCAGATACGTCTTGAAATTCTTGACTCAGCTTTTGTTTTGGTTATTCAATGTGTCATTTTATGAGTGCAGGAAACACTTCTGAATCTCTTGCTTTGCAACTATCTGCACTACATCCTTTATGATCAAGTAGAGAAGTTGAGATAAAAAGTAACAAGATTTGAGGCACATTCTAATTAACATGTTTATCTTTTAGTAGTTATTATTTCATACCAATTGGTTATTGGTTAGTGTAGCTTTCTAGATTATAATTATATTGTTTCTCTGATCTCTTATGCTAAACTTTCAAATATGGTGTTTATATGTAAGACCATTGGGTGTGATCTTTTTCTCTTATCATGGGCTAGCTCTTTTTGTTTCATGGGACATCTTAAACTATTGTATCTAATATGATTTTCACATACGCATTCTGGTTACGCCATATATATGCGTATATTTATATTTAGAATGCAAAAAGGTTGATTGAGTATTGATAAAACAGGTCCGATGTGAGAAAAATAGATGTATATGGCAGATGAAGGAAAACTAAAAACGAGAAAAGATGAGAAAGTCACGAATGTGTTGAATTTATAGCTGCTGTCTTTTCGGATTTCACCAGAAGAATAGTGTAAGCATCAGTGAGGAATTTTATTCTCTGGCAAAGAAGCTTAAAAGGAAAGTCCAGTCTCCGACAAGAGGTCGTGTTTTAAATTTACAGCCATGTCCTGATTAATATGTTTTAGATGTAAATTTTCCTGTGGTAGTTTATCTTAAAAGTTTGTCATTTAGTTTGGTTTTTGTCTTATTTTTTATCTGTACATGTTTTCCCACAGATTGGTGTGGTGGACAATAGCACTTTGTTCTTTTGGTCAATTTTCAGTAAATTTACTCTTTCTCATGATTTGTATTTAACTATTTTGGATGGGCAAACATAACTTATTTGTCTTTTAGTTTTGATCAAGAGAAGAGTGTATTCACTATAGTCTTTCTGAATATGTGATGTTAGTGAGTTTGTAGATGATTTGAATGAATTAGAAAAGTATTGATTTAGTGAAAATATTAAAACAAGATCATCTGATTTTAAATTTGTATTTTTTAATAAAAAGTTGTACCAAAATACTTTAGAAACTTCACGAATCTCGAAAAATTCATTAGTTAGACTATTTTTAATAATATAATTTTTAAAATAAAATTTTAAATTTTAAATTTTAACTTTAACTACCCAATTTGTATAAACAATTAAAACTTCTGTTAAGAGAAAATATAGACATTTTATCTTACTAAAAATTATTTCAAATACACTATTTGTAAATAGTAACTATCTATATTAAATCTTTAGCAGGCACGCATCGAAGGGGAAGAGGAGTCAGCATATGCCAGACAGAAGAAGAAAATACCAGTGAATTTAAGAAACAAACGTTTAAGAACAAAAATTAATTCATAATTTGTGTATTATAGAAATTTCATTCTGTTTATTATCATAATAAAGGCAGAATCAACTTTTTTAAAAGGTAAAACAATTACATATTCATGACAATCTTTTAAAATGGTAAGATGAATCATATGAATTCTGATAAAATTAACAAAATATAAATAGTGGAAGCTAATATTATTATAAACTGAACAAAAAATAAAATTATTAGATGGAAACTAAAAATCAAAATATCCTAATTTAACCAACCAATATCTATACGCATAACCAATAACATTCAACAATAAACCCATGGAAACCTCACCAAAACTATATATATAGTATTCTATATGTTCTGAACTCTTAAAACACTATACAACCACCCCTATATAACGTACATGATCTATAAAATAATAAACCATCTACGTCTTAACATACATAAAAACACCGCAGTAATTATAGTCCTACTTTCAAATCTTAAGTTGAAAAAATAGTTCAAATAATAAAATCCACAACAAATTATAAATTCTAACATTTCAAATTTTAGAAAAGGTAACAAAATGGTTTCAAATTTCTATACTACCTTATTTTTATAATCATTTATATATATACATATATTTATATATATATATATATATATATAAATGCAAAGACAATTAGATTAAAAATTTGAACAAACTCCCGGACGAAAAATACAAAACTTGGTTGCAAACCCATAACATTTTCTTCCTACAGTTGACTCTATAATACTCTATTACTACGTAATTATAAGCAAATCGGAATATTATATATATAACTGTCCATTTTCAATACAAAAAAAATACAAGCCTAATGTTCATAAAGCATGACTTATTTTGTCTGCTGTTACAATAACATATATAAATCAAATTAATATGTATATTTTATATAAAGCAAAAGCATATATAATATATACTATAACTGTTTCAATTATTATTAAATATATATCCCGTCCGTAGGACGGGCCGACCCTAGTGTTTAACTATTAAACACCTTTTTTATTTATCTAGTTGGGGTTTTACTAGGACCTCGAGTGAATCCCGACTAGTCTATAACAATTGCATCGATTCTATCCATTCAGAGACATAATACTGATACTTACCTCTTGAAACTAGCTTTCCAAACCACCATCCATATCTTGTGGTAGGAGATAAACAGCAGAAGACATCACGGTGAACCCGTAACCCAGAGTACATTGTCCGGTTTATTGATAAGACTATTAGAAACAAGATCCCTTCGCTGAGGAATCGTAACCAGCTTTCTATAGTGCCATGATGCAACATTGGGTTGGAACCGGACAAGCCTTCCTTAAGCTCCATCCTCTTATTCTTTTCATATGGTTTTCTTGTTTTTAGAATATTAATTTCACTTGCCTATAACATTTTTTTTTGTTGATAATCAATTTAAAATTTCAATAAAAACTCTTTTTATTTTTTGATGAACAAAAAAATCATTCGATTAAAACATTACAAAGGCAAAACAGAGGTAGTAATACAAATAGCTGATTTTGCAATAGCATCAGCAACTCTCTTTTTTTTTTAGTTACTGGTGAGTAGCATCAGCAACAGAGTTTATGCTTCTAGAGATAAATGAGAAATGCAAGGAAGTAAAAGCGGACTACAAAAGACCCTTATCTCTCCTCTTCTCTCCTCTCCTCCTTTACATTTTTTTTTTTTTTTGGTGTAAATGTTAAAATTTATACCGATTTTTTAGAGTTTACATGTTGTGAAAACACAACTTATTACAGAAACAGAGAGAAGAAAAACAGAGGAAGAAAAACAGAGGGAAGCAAAATAAAACAGGAAGAGAGGAACAAAGGAAAAGAGGAAAGGGAAAAACAGGAACATTAACTATAAGGAGATAAAAAGCAGAAATACAACTCAAGAAGAGAGGGAGCCACAATCGCAGACGAAGAGCGAGAGATAGACAGAAGCCTATCCCGCATGGTTCGATCCACAGCACGGTAGAACGCCTCCTGAGTTGTTGAAACGCCTTTGAAGATATTCGAAGGATCTAACAAGTTCCAATATTAAAAAAAAAGTTCCAATATTAAAAAAAAGTTGATGTATCCAAAGCATTTCCCACGAATAAAAAAAACTTATTTACACATCAGATAAAAACATAAAAATTAAACCGCAAAACTTACAAAAAACAAGAAGGGAGTTGATTTATTAAAATCCTTTGAGCTTCAAGGAGAAGATCGAGTACTAGTAGTACTAAAAGTCTAAACCCGATGTCATTGTGTCTTCTGGACCAAAAGCTAGAATCGAAAAATGACGTGGCAAGAATCCAAAAACTGTACACTGAATATTAGCTAAACTAAGTCGGTTTGTTTTGAACTCGTCGGTTGTTTTGCACACCGATGTCATTGTAGCAAAACTACGTCGGTTCGTTTGGTTTGTGAACTCGTGATGAGTAGATTCGTGGTTCTTGCTCTGCAACTGGATATGACAAGAAGGAAAACCAAGAATTGTTTTCGTGAGTTGGTTGATTCTTGATGTTCTGCGATTTCGAGAAGACATTTATAAATTAAAAGATTGGAGCCGATGAGAGAAAACGAGAGCGATAAAGAAGGGGAAATATTATTTTGCTGAAGAGTTTTTGCGTGGAATTGAGGAATTGTATAATCTTTTTTAAAGGGTGTTTTTGTTGATGGTGATGGAATGAAAAAGCGGAGTTTGTGAATTGTTAATAGCAAGAAATTGGAAGATGTTGACTTATGGCGATATTCCTATGTTTTTTTATGTTTAAGGAACCCACACTCACACTAGACCTATGTCCAAAGACTCCAAATAATCATGGACTAAGAACGATTATATTACCAATTTAAATAATATATTAGGTTTAGGGATGTTGGAACGAGAAGATTACAAATTAATAGTATACTTTTTGAAGTCATGTTGGAGTAATTTTAAATTGGTTCTCAATTTAGGAAGACTGCTGATTGAAGATGAAGAAGCTTAATTTATAGTTCTTTAGTTAATATGACCCAAAGCAAGGAGGAAGACTTCTTAATAGATGTCTTTAATTAATTAAGTTTTCTTATTTGTTTCCATGGCTTTAAGTTATAGGCATATTAGTGTGTTTTTCTATCAGATATGTAAGTTAAAGAATTCAAAATTTAAAATGGTGCATGGTATATTGCTAAGCCGGTGGTCGAGTCACAACACCTATCATTATCAAGCCCGATACATCAAAAAGTAATGATAACGTGCGATACTTCAAACCATGACATATTTTCGAGGTACTGACTACTCAGAGTATAGCTGAAAGTTACGTTCTTCCATCAGGCTGTGCATTCTAACACATGAAAAAAATTAATGTTGCTCTTTAGAATCATGTTCTCATTTTCCATTTTCCATTTTCCATATAACTCGCACCCATAATTTATTAGAATTAAGACATTATTCAATGATCTTAAAATCATTGTAGCAATTTATTTTCATAGATTTTGACAATATTCAAAATCTTAAAAAAATTAAATAGTCTTTCAAATGAGAAATTCAAACAAATTGTTTAGATAATTATTTACCATATAAAATTATTCAATGATCAAAAGTTTGAAATATTAAGAAATACCCAATATATTGGAAATACGTTGTTATAGGTAGAGACTCAATGAAATTTCTCTAACAAAAAAGTTAACCATTTTTTAACCATCGAATAACTTTACATGGTAAATAAAGATCTCACCAATTTGTTTTTTTCTCATTTGAAAGACTATTTTGTTTAAAAAAAAGACTATTTTATTTATTTCCTTTGCTTTCTGACCTTTGTCAGTTTTGAAAAACCAAAGATAATCAATATAGATAACTTTACAAAATTGTTTATGCCATTGGATACTTGGATTTTTTTTTAATGATAGTAACCAATATATACTCATTTAGAATCACTAAGGGGATGTTAGAAGGAATTAGATTTATATAGAATTTGTTGATTTTAAAAGTTGAGAGATTTCTTAAATCTGGAAAGAATTTGAGAGAATTTTGTATATATGTTGTCAAAATCTATAAAAAATAAATTGCTACAATGATTTTAAGATCTGAAGAATATACATACTGTTCTCAAAATCATATTTAATAAGATAAATTTAGAAAAAACTTCAAATAACTAACTTTAATATATTTGTAAAATCATTAAAATATATTTTTTGGAAAACATTTTTTCATTAAATTATAAAATCATCAAACCAATAACACTAGGTTTTAATAAGAGTGCAAAAATCTATAATTCACTAACTCTAAATTCTAAAAACATTAACAAATAATTATAAATCTAACTCCTACTAACACTCCCTAAATATATATATTTGTTCAATATTTCCAGAAGCATATTTAAGAGATAAAACATTAAAATAAAAGAGAAATGCTAGAAAAAAATTTCAAAATTTGTTTCTAAAAACTTTGTATGTGAATTACATTTTATATCCTTCCATAAAAGGAATTATATTATCTATGCAGCAGTCAATAAAATCTGTCATTCCTATTTGTATATTTCTTAGTAAGTCAGTAATATAATTCCTAAACTAATGAATCGTATACTTTTAATAGTCAAAAACATTTAATAATTTGATAAAATTTTGATTTCTTACCATGACTGAACTTTTGGACAGTAACAAATACAAAAAGGGGGAAGAAAGAACCCAAAAAAATTACACTCTTCCAGGTGACGCGGACGGGTGCACATTAGCCATCAGGCCCCAACCAATCAAAAACCATTCTCTCAGAGCGTCTCTTCGTCTTTTGAGAGCCATCATCATGGCTACGTCCCACACCTCCTCCTCCCCAGCTGCTGCTGCTGCTGCTTCGTCTCCTTCCTCGAGGCGAAGAACCAACGCTCCTCCACGGAGACCACGACCCTCCTCCGAATCTCCACCGAGGAAGACGAGATCAATCGCCGAGATAATGGCGGTGACCGCTCCCGCCGCTGATCAGGTGCAAGACGACGTCTACGGTGGCGACGTCACCTGCGACGGTGGCGGCCGGTACGGTGACGTGGCCTGCGAGAAATGCGGGTCGGGAGAAAGAGACGACGAGCTTCTCCTCTGCGACATGTGCGACAGAGGGTTTCATATGCGATGCCTTAGGCCGATCGTGGTTCGTGTCCCTATCGGACAATGGTTTTGTGTCGATTGTTCCGACCAACGACCTGTGAGATGTATGTGTGTGTGTGTGTGTGTTTTGTTTGGTTAAAGTTCGTAAATTTCGTGTGTGTTTTTTTTTGTTGTATTCAACTGTTTGTTTGGGGGTGATTTTGTTTTAGGTTATTCTCAGCGGAAGATTATGCATTTCTTCCGGATTGAGAAAGCAATCGATGGAACAGAGAAACCAGAGTTGAGTCAAGGTTCG
The DNA here is from genome assembly GCA_019706035.1 of Raphanus raphanistrum subsp. raphanistrum. Classification (NCBI taxonomy): domain Eukaryota; kingdom Viridiplantae; phylum Streptophyta; class Magnoliopsida; order Brassicales; family Brassicaceae; genus Raphanus; species Raphanus raphanistrum. Next base: position 12,242,696 of record CM033981.1, read on the forward strand.
GTTTTGATCATCTTATATTTTAGTTTTGATGAAAATGAAGAGATGCTTCACATGATTAAACAATATAATGAATATGAAAGTTCTCAACTTTAGCTTATAATATTCTTGCACCTGATGATGCATTGAGGTTTAGGGTTAAGAAGCATTGATGAGAACTAGCTGCTTCATTGATTAACAGAATATTATTAAGTGTTTTTGAAGTTGAGCAATATTTCGTTTTGAATGACTTTCATTTATTGTTTTTTTTTTATTTGAAGAAGAGACAACAAAGCACAAGAGACGATCTCGCCCTTTGACTATGACGAAGAGGAGGAGAAGACTGTTACCTTTTGTTCCATCAAAAGATCCTCTTCAAAGGGATGCACAGCTCAGAACACTCGCATCCGCTTTAACAAGCTTGAACATGAAATACAGCAACGAGTTAACTTATGTTCCTGGGATGGCTCCTCGCTCTGCTAATCAATCCATGTTCGAGATAGGTGGCGTGCAGGTAAAAAAAAAAAGCAAAAGAGATACAAATCTTTTCACCTCTTTTCAAGAACTCACTTACTTCTTCCCTTTTAGGTGCTTCCAAAAGAAGATTTCGAGACATTGGAACAGTCTCGAGCTATGAATAGACGAGGAGAATACCCTCCTCTTGTTGTCGTCGAAGATCAGTTTCAAGGGTACATATTCATTTTGATCAAATCTTCCCTTAATGACATTATTAACATTGTTTTTTTTTTTTTTTTACAGTTTCACAGTTGAAGCAGACGGTCTAATTAAGGACTTCACATTGATAGCTGAATATGCAGGAGATGTTGACTACTTAAAGAACCGTGAGAAGGACGATTGTGACAGCATCATGACTCTCCTCCTATCTGAAGATCCATCGAAATCTCTTGTCATCTGCCCTGACAAGTATGGAAACATATCTCGCTTCATCAGTGGCATCAACAATCACAATAGGTAAAGCTAAGATATAATAATAATATCTTTTAGGTTTCTTTTTGTTCTGACAAAAACTTCATACTGATGATGGTTGCAGGTATGGTAAGAAGAAGCAGAACTGTAAATGCGTGAGGTATAGCATCAACGGCGAAGTTCGGGTTCTTATAGTGGCTACACGCGATATCGCGAAAGGGGAAAGGCTTTACTATGACTACAATGGTTATGAACATGAGTATCCTACTCATCACTTCCTATGATCATCTCTCTCACTTCAGACAGTTTGACAGAGTCTCTGAAACAATTCAATAGGGTTTTTATACAGGCCAATTAAAAAGGGTATAGATCTGAATTGTATGGTCATTGGAGAGGTTAATCATTCTTAATTATGAAGTTAGTGATAGACTAATTCTATCTTCTTTGGCAGAACTTTTGTTTGGTTTCGAAAATGAAAATTTAACTTCTTTTCTATGTTCTTGTAGACCTTTGCCAAATAAGATCTAAAGATTTTAACTCCCTCCTATGAATTTATCATTATATTGGTTTAACAGAATGAACAACTAAAGAAATTTTTTTTTTAAAAAAAACAAATCTATGAAACTTGTGATTGTAATTTGTAAGTTAATTATGATTGTAACAAAATGAAATTTATCAAACGAGTTGGTGATGCTGCTCCAATGGTCTACATTGCCAAATAAGATTTAAAGAACATAAAAATGATTTTGTTCCAGCAACAGCCCAACTACCACAAGGTCCACAACGAGTGCCGTTGGACCCATGGGCAAAATCCCATCTCATGTAGCAGTTTGCTCCACATAAGGAGGAGAAAAACTCTGGTTCCGAGCTATAATGTGGAAAAAGAAATCTCCTTCTATCCACCAAAATATCTTGGTCTTGTCTCAAAGTAATGTACTTTTGTCTGTCATCCATTATTTGCCATAGTATGTTTTCACAGAGGTAAACAATAAAAGTCAGCTTTTATATTAGTTCTGAACATTTAAAATGTAGCCTTGCATCAACCGGTCTAGTGAAGCTTTTTTTATTTTGCCCAACAGTAAAAGCTTTGTGTTAGACTTTGTGGCCACTAATCTCTTAATCTGTGCCCCTATGATCAATCAAAAGGTCCAAAACAATAGAATTATGTGCCTAATGCATGGACACCTACCCCCAATAACATGTCCTTTAGGTGAACCACTTAGAAAGAACCCTAAAAGGCTAAAGTCCAAAATAACTTTACTATTGAAACCTACCCTTCTTTGAAAACAAAACGGTTTTCTTACCTGCCTTTTACCAGTTTCTGCAACCTACATTCTCCTACTTACTTTTATGGCCAACTCTCAAAACATTGAAATGATGATGATGATGATGATGTCTACTTCGTTGAAAACTTTCGGAAATTTCGTTTTCTTATAACAACAAACTTAGCTTTAACGTCAAGCAAAAAAGCATCAGACGCTTCCCCTGCTTGCAACTAGAGACTCTCCTCCATACCCATTTATGATTTTACCCCAACACGCTTCCTAAAAGTTTGATAGCTACATTCAGTGACAAGCAAAAAAGGCTGTTTCCTCCAAAAGTTCGAAACTTTTTTGATTTACCCCTAAAGATCTAAAATTTCAATTGATGTTAACTAACTCGTACCAAGGCAAAAATTTGGAATTTCTTTTTTTAGTTTTATAAACTCTCTCAACTAAAGTACAATGAGAAATATTTCTACTAATGAAGCTTTTAGTCTTAACTTGATTTAACCAGACAACGCCCACTCATCGGCTTGAATAAAGTTAGCCACCGAGTAAACATGAACATGCTCGTCCGGAATCTCACTGCTCCATGAAACCCTTTTTGACCTATCAGATCCCGGACCCGTGTTCTTAGACTCACCGTAATACAGCGTCTTGAGCGCGAACTCCCCGCTCCACGGCAACCACCCATCAGGAATAACCAAAGCCTCTAAATTGCAGCCTATAAACACAGTCCTGGAGAACTCTTTCCACGGCCTCCCCAAGTAGTTCTTATGCACCTTAGGCTTAGCTTTATACAGCTTCATGTACTCCTCTGTTCCGTTTATCAAACAGTTCAAAAACACGAACCCCGTCGACTGTGACGGGTCCACTCTCCCTTGGGCGGTGACGGCGTTCTTCTCTCCCTTCTCGGGTTTAAGCTGACGCGGCGCGATTAGGATCTCGCAATCTTGAAACACGGAAGCTGAGTTTCCGAAGATGAAGTCAACGTTTCCTTGGATACGACATTTTTTGTAGAACTGGCGAAGTCCATGTGCGTAGAGTGTGTCTTGGTTCCCAAGAAACTCACAGTTCTCCAGCAGAGAAAAGTCGCTGTCGGATCTAAAGGCTACGGCTTGGTGAGCGTCTGGTCCCGCCGTGTTCTGGAACGTTAGATCACGCGCCATGAACCCATCTCCTACCACTCCTATCAAAACCAACCAAACATGTAATAAATTTAAAACCAAACATGTACAAGTTGCTTTTTTAACATTAAAAAAACATTAAAACTACGTTTCACTCACCGACAGTGGCAGTGTTGTACGTGGTGATCCCAGGCATACCAGCGTTCAACGATCCTGTAATGACCGTTTTGCCCATACCGTCTCCGACGAAGACGACGTTTCTTTTCTCAAACGGAACTCTAACGGTCTCCTCATACACTCCCTCGCTGATCTTTATAACGAACTTAACCGCTCCGTTATCTTCCGGCGCCGCGTTAACGGCGTCCTGCACCGTTTTGTAACCGCATTTCCCGGTTTTGCAGACCGTAACGTCTTCTTTTAAACCGGAAGGGAAGCCCAAACTCGGCCCAGTACCGACCTTAGGCCCAGCCTTATCCCAGAACCCGTCTCTTTCCGTTGCCGGAGGAGTCCACGACGCGACGTCGTCTCCGTAGTTATCGAACGACACCATCATGCTAAGAGCGTTGCTGGTGACGTGGATAAGCCCGTCGAGAAACGACATCGTTTCGCCGACCTGTTTAGTGTCGTTGACGTACTTGAGCGCCGACCACGTATCGTACTGGTACACGAGAGCAGCGCTGAGCCAAGCGCGAGCGTCTTTGATTCCGCCGACACGTGTCAGAGCCTGATCCGTCGATCGAGTGCGGCGCTCGGAGTAAGAGAGCAGCTGGAGACACGTGTTCGCGGCGTTGGTGCGGTCGAGATTCTTCCCTGCGGACGCGTCCAGGATGGACTTCACTTTCGACTGGGCGGTTCCGAGGGTTTGCAGAGAGACGGAGATCGCCGAGCGGATGATCTGAGACGGGCTCGGATCCGGAGGGACCCGGCCCGGTTCGGATAGGGAAGCGAGGCATTGGTCTGGGTAGCGAGTGGCCTTGCAGGCGAGGCGGATCTGAGCTGCGGCGGGGGGAGGTGCGGCGGAGGGTGATCGGTGGCGGGAGGAGGAAGATTGAGAGGCGAGGAGGGATAGAGAGAAGAGGAGGATGAGAACGGAGGACATGGCGGCGAGTAAGAGACAGAAGCAGCGGATTGGGAGTTTTCTCCGGTGGGATTTAGCGGAGGAGAAGAGGGGATGATGGAGTGGTTTCGACGAAGCCATTTGGATAACGTTGTGTGTGTGTATATATGTATAAGTGTGTGTGTAACTAATTAATTGAAAAAGGAAAATGAATTACAGTCACGGACCATTAGAGTCACGGGCGGCGGATAGTGGAACACTATTGCGATCATGCGCGCAGAGATGGAGATGAGAGAGAGAGAGAGAGAGAGAGAGAGAGAGAGAGAGAGAGAGAGAGAAGTGTTTGGAGTTTTGTGGTTGACCTTTTTTATTAGGAAAGAAAGGAGATCAAAGTATCCGGTTTGGGTTCCGGTTATGTCGGTTTAATGTTTAGGTCTATTGTCATTTGTCAAGCTCTCTATTCATCTTACTCTAGAGTTGGTAATTGTTGTTTTCTTCATGGGGGCCTTCTACCTAATCTCTACTTTTCCAAATGTAGAACTAGTTTCTAAAAAGAATAATAGTAGGATTTAAGAACAGCTATCCAGTATAACTTAATTTTAGAATAAATGTTGATTTGGTTAGGGATTGTTACATGGATTGGGCGTTAGCATAATGTTGATTTGGTTAGGGATTATATATTACCTGGATTGGGCATTAGCAGACACCAATCACCCGTCTCAGTATTATATGTTTTTATGAAAAAGTTTGTTTAAGATTTTATGCATTTAATTTTCTTAAAACTTTGAATGTAATGTTTACTAGGTGTTTTCCTGCACCATGTGCAGTAAAAGAATTTTAAAATATTTTTAATAGATAAATATAAATTATATTTAATTTTTATTAATATTATAAATTTTCTTTTTTCTTATCAATATTTTAATATAAATTTGATTTAACTGAACATTAAAATTAAGATAATAACAATTTTGTTTATTTTGAATTATATTTAAGAATGAGTATGTATATATTTAAAATTATAATCTTAGGTAGATTTTTCTATCTATTTATTTTAATTAAATATATTAAATAAATATGTAAAATTGCATAATTTTCAAAAATTAAAATTAAACAATATTTATAAAATCTGTAGATATATATAAGAAACTAATGGTTGTAAAAAAAATATAAGAAACTAACGATTTTACGATTTAATTTGATTTTATGATTTAATTTTTATAATTTTCTAAAAATATGTATATTTGAAATATTTTTAATTTAAATGATATTTCGAAATTTGAAATGTCATAATTAAATATATTTATTTTAATGATGATTTATGAGTTATTACCACATTTTAAAAAAGTCCAAAATATAAATCGACAATAAATATAATATATGAGTTATTACCATATTTTAAAACGTTTACCAAAAATATAATTTAACATTAAATATAATTGATCATGTCATATTAATCTATAAGACATGCTAACAATTTTAGTAGTCATGTCACAATTATTAATCTAGGTATTTTCCTGCACCATGTATAGTGATGAATTTTTTAAAAGTTAAATTTTATATTTTAAATTGTAATTTATTAATATTATATATTTTATTTTTGACCAATAATTAATATAAATATCATTAATTAAGCATAAATTAAGAGAAAATATTTTTTTTTATTTTAAATTATATTTAATAATATATATGATATATATAAAGTTAAAATCTTAGATTAAAAAAATTATTTATTTCATTTGGTTAAATGTATTAAATCAACTTGTACAAAATTACTAAAAATCATATAAAATTGTATAGTTATCAAAAATTAAAACTAAATAATATTTATATAATTTGTAGATATCTAAAAGAAACTAATGATATTACGATTTAAATTGTTTTTTTTAATTCAGAAAATTTAGAAAATTTTAGATAATAAAAATTTTATAAATATAAAAGTAAAATTATATAATATTTCGAAATTCAAAATGTCATATTTGAATATATTTATTTTTAGTGATGATTTATGAGTTATTAACATATTCTACAAAGTTTACCAAAAATATAAATCAATATTAAATGTAATATATGAGTTATTGCCATATAATAAAAAGATTTCCAAAAATATATATCAGCATTAAATGTAATTGTCCATGTCATATTTAACCATATGACATGTCATCAATCTTAATAGACACGTCACAATTTTTTTTGTGAAAACGATTGTAGAGAAGACATGTGGCAAATCACTTCTCAAATAGGGATTTTTGGCATGAATTAACGACAACTATATGTGCATATAAAATTTTATAAATTCCGTTTAGCATAGATTAAATAAAAACAATATGAAAACACACTCATGTAGGCATGGGCTTTTGGATCCCTCTCGGTTTCTATTCGATTCATTCGGATTCTCGGATTTTCGATATTATGCTTATAAGTTTCATTTGGGTTTTACTAATTATCGGTCGTGTTCGGTTCGGTTCAGATCAGATTGTAATCATAGTCTAAAATTATCTAATTTTTTAAAAAAAACTTGAAAAGATTGTCAAAAAATTAAAATTAATTAATTATTTCACAAATCTAATTGAAAATTATTTAAATCATCTAAACTAACTAAAAAGTATTTAAAATAACAAATAAAACAAACAAGGCATATATGGAAAAGAAGAAACAACAACAAAATATTTAGCAACTTTGATATTGATCCTAGAACTACTCTCAAATTGGTAGAAACAGAATCATTACTTTGGGCTGAGACACAAAATAAACTTACTCAGCGAATCAATCAAACTCGGTTACCAGTAAAATCAGTAGTACCATATATCAAAGTATACGGTATTTTACGGATATATCATGGAAAATCAAGAAAAATTTTTGGGACAAGAATGGTATAACATACTAGAAAGTTTTGATGGTTTGATGGGAGTGAAGATTACAAGAGCGAGTTAGTCGCCACTATATTCGGAGATAGAGGTTCTCATTTGGACAATGAAATTTATGAGAAATCTAAGACAGTTTATAATTATATTTGCAACGGAGGATTGTTCTCAACCGGTGAAGATGGTTTCAAAACCAGAAGAAAGACCAGCAGCTTTTGCAAGCTATTTAGAAGATATAAAGATATTGATCGAAGAGAAGTTTCACCAGTTCAGAGCTCATTCATATACCAAAGATGCAGAATTCAAAGGCGGATGGTCGCGCAGTAGTGCAAAGAATCAGCTATCGTTTGTTGTCTATATAGATGCAGAATTATCAATTTGGTTTACAAAGTATATATGAATCTATTTAAGTTGCTAACGAAAAAATTACAAAATCTTTTGAATATTATAAAATATCTAAATTATTTTAATATATATAAAACATTAATATATTTAACTAATTTTGGATATCTTCAAATCATAATTCAGATTTGGGTTCAGATTATCACCAAACTCCAAAGTATCAAACTCATAAATCCCGAATACTTTTGTATAACTTGTTTGGATCCGGTTTTTGTTTTCCCGGATCGGATTAAGGTAGGTACTTCGAGTTGGGATAAAAACTCCCAGACCTATTCTTATGTTTTATAGTTCTTTTGTTATATAGAAAAATATTTCAAAACATTACATCTGCCATACAATTTGTGGATATATCAGTTTGGTTAATTTAAAAAAACAGAGTTTTGAGCTGCCCATATTTGAATCGAGTGAAAATATTTTGGGCTTGGGCTCAAATAGGCCTCCAAACATGTAAGCTGCACTTTCCATGAATCGAGTGACTTTCTTTTTTAGATTTTTGTGCGTTTATATTATGATTTCAGACTGTATGAAAGAACTAGCAACATTTCAACAATGTCTAGATTGAATACATATGTTTTGGAAGATGACATTGCTATATTTTTTTGGAGAAAAGATAGTGAGAGATTTACTTAGATGATGCGATGTTCTAAAAACACAAATCATATTCTTCCAAAGCACAAAAAAGAATCAATTTGTATGCGCATGTTTTAATACAACCTTGTCTCGTGTATACGGCTAAAATTCATGCATTTATATGTGTATGCATGGATACTAACTATAATTCCTCCAAGCAAATAAAAATCACTTAACTTCGTTTATTTATTTTCAAAAGAAAGAGAAATAACAAGAGTCTCAAATAAAAAATAAAAGTGAAAACTCATTAAAGAGCTTTCCATATCACACCACTTTCGGGCCAAACAAGAGACTTGTTCACTTTCTCCACAGCATCTGCCCATGCCTTGTAAGCACTTTTTTAGACTTATAGATCCTCTTGAAAAAAAAAGTAACAGAAAATAATGCAAAATTCGTCAAAAGGTATGAAAAATCGTTTTTGGAATCATATTTGTCGTATAACCAAAACATTTGTTACAGTTGTATGTACAAATCACATTTCCAAAATATTTATCAATGTAGTTAAGTACTTGTGTCATATATATAGCTGGAATTGGAGGATATTCCAGAAACTTATTTATCTCTTTGGACTCGAAGTTGTGTAAGAATCCATCTTGAATAACTAAACCTTGTGCATGAAAATATAAACATAAGAAAAAGTCATGGTAATTCTTTTAGCTATTTGAATAATATTAAAACTAAGTGGTATAAGAGAGCAACAAGTTAAGTATTTTCAAAAAAAAAAACAAGTTAAGTCTAAATAAACAGATGGACGTAGAAAAAAAGTATATACATTTCTTATGACTAACTATGTAGCAGATGGGTTCAATAAAAGTCATTTTGATGATATGCAATTTATGAATCCTTGAGTTGGAGAGAAAATACTCAATAGTTCGACTTACCGCCATCGAGTTATAAATCCAATGGAGTTCTATGGTATGTTAAGTATTAGCATATATAGTCATGATTTTGGTTCTTAGATCGAATTGTTTAGGTTTTATATATTTTAGCTCTATTTTTCTATATTGATCACCAAACTGAATTTTTATTTTCGGATTGAGCGAGTCAGTGACTCGGTGATTACGTTGGCTTGATAATATCAATCATCACCAAATATAACCGGTGAAACTCGATACTGAGATAATGGAATCACAAAATTTGAAATTGTTCATATTTGGATACATACAACACTGAGTTTTGGTTTGTTTGTTCCTCTCCATGGTGCAAGCAGAAAGAGGGAAAAAGAAAAGTCGCTGTAAGAGACCGGACTCTGAGGAAATGAGGGTGTGTCTTTGGGGATCGTAATAAACGATTGTGTTATCGCTATTAATACGAGAAACATAACACATTTGATGAATATATATATATGTGGATATTCAATGCTTTTATATACGCGGTAATTTGGATGAAAATAATGGAGATCGTGTCAGATTTTATGATTCAATCTTCCTCGGAAAATGTTACACATTTATTTCACCCACTCACGTGTATATGTACTACATACATTTACATTAGATCCATCTAGTTAGGGTTTACAGTTACACTTTATATACGGACGAAAAAGAAGAGCCCTTTGAGTTTTTTTTTTCTTTTATGATAGAAAGCCCTTTGAGATACTCCCTCTGTTCCAAAATAAGTGAGTTTTGAGGTTTTTGCACGTTGGTTAAGAAATTACAAATTTTTATTCTATTTTTCTCGTTTACCTAAAAACAATAATGATTAAAGTAATTTTAACCAATAAACAATTATACTATAGAATATAAATAATGAAAAATATTAAAATGCATTTATTTTTTATCTAGAAACTTGAAAACATCACTTAAAATGAAACAAAAAAATTTCTCTAAAACTCCACTTAAAGTGGAACGGAGGGAGTATCAACATGTTCAACCATGTCAAAGAGTTAATTAAGCAACATCAAGTGGAGCGATCATGATCCGAGTTAAAAAATAAAAGAAAAATAAGAATTTTTGAAAATAAATATATAAGTTATAATATTTTTTATTTGGCACAAATATATAAGTTATAATATAAAATTTTAATTTTTTAGACATGATATTAAATTTAAAACTGACAGTTTCAAAAAAACATCAAATAAATAAAAATAAAGCTATAAATTTTAAACATGATCAATAAATAATTTGAAACGGCCATGTTAAGCGATAACCGAATGGAAATATTTAGTTGCATTCAGTTTTTGTTTATTTAGGATATCTTCCTGTTTTCCCTAATGTTCTATATATCGAGATTTTATAGACAATAATCGTCACTATATATAACTCGACTATTTATAATTTTCTTTGATAACACACAATTTTCATACAATTTAAATGCATATATATAAATATATAGATCTCTATATATTTTTATATTACAATTATATTGATGTACTACGTAACTAAACAAATGATCAAAACTTGTATGCAAATGTACATGTATATATAGTTGGCGGTTGGGTGGCTTTAATAAAAGTAAGATACAAAGAACAATGGATAAATACCAAAGAGGGAAACCCTATCATGCATGATTGCAGACTGCATGCGCAATTTGTATGATTATAATGCAGACCAAATCATAACATATATGTGCAAAAAATACTTACTTCTCATATATTTAAATACATGTAGATGTATATATGTATATATACATTGCTTTGAGATGAGATATGACATAAGAAACTTATAAAATCGGGACGTCTGATATATTAGAGCACCCACAACGAGGAATTCTACTTCTTAGATTATATATATTATATATGTGTATATAATCGCGTAATTTTAAAATTTATGGGAAATTCAATCCAAAGTATCTGAAATTAGATATTTTGGATTAGTTTTTTCATAAAGTTTTAAAGTTTTGAACTCCATAATATATCTATACTATTATTTATGAAGTAATTTTGCTGATTTGTCACATTCTCCATGGTTTTAGCTAATCTTGCTTATTTGTCATGTTTTTATTAGATTTTAGTTAAATCATTGATTTATTAGTTGTTTTTATCTAAGTAACTAATTTATTAATTAAAAATATCTTTAATGAATGTATATATATTAAAAACGAATTTTATTTTAATAATATTAAAAATGAATTTTATTTGTTATGGTTTTAGCTAATTTTACTTTTTGTCATGTTTTTATTAGGTTTTGGCTATATCATTGATTGTTTTAATTATTATTATTTGTTTTTATCTAAGTTACTAATTTATTAATTAAAAATACCCTTAATGAATCTATATATATTAAAAAGAATTTTATTTTAATAATATTAATTTTATGTGTTATATTAAAATTTATTTAGTTTTTTATTATCATATTTTTATTAGGTTTTAAATTTTTAGGTAGGTTATTGATTTATTATTAGTTTGATTCGCTAATTTGTTAATTTAAACAATACCTTTAATGAATTTTATATATAATTAAAAAATAAACTTAATACAATAATTGCTTTTAAAATAAGATAATAACTTAACAAAAAAATTAAATTATCGTATTTATGAAGTAATTTTGCTGATTTGTCACATTCTCCATGGTTTTAGCTAATCTTGCTTATTTATCATGTTTTTATTAGGTTTTAGTTAAATCATTGATTTATTAGTTGTTTTTATCTAAGTTACTAATTTATTAATTAAAAATATCTTTAATGAATCTATATATATTAAAAACGAATTTTATTTTAATAATATTAAAAACGAATTTTATTTGTTATGGTTTTAGCTAATTTTGCTTTTTTGTCATGTTTTTATTAGGTTTTAGCTATATCATTGATTGTTTTAATTAATATTATTTGTTTTTATCTAAGTTACTAACTTATTAATTAAAAATACCCTTAATGAATCTATATATATTAAAAAAGAATTTTATTTTAATAATTTTAATTTTATGTGTTATATTAAAATTTATTTAGTTTTTTATTATCATATTTTTATTAGGTTTTAAAATTTTAGGTAGGTTATTGATTTATTATTAGTTTGATTCGCTAATTTGTTAATTTAAACAATACCTTTAATGAATTTTATATATAATTAAAAAATAAACTTAATACAATAATTGCTTTTAAAATAAGATAATAACTTAACAAAAAATTAAAATACGATAATTCTTATATATATTATGTTGCTATCCGAAACAATATTTTTATTATAAATGTCAAAAATTATGATACAAAAATTTTATAATTAAATATTAGTCAAGAAAAAAATTATATTAAAATATTTTCTAAACTATTTCAAAGATATGAGTGTTTTAGCTAATTTTACTTATTTGTCATGTTCTTATCTAAGTTACTAATTTATTAATTAAAAAAACACCCTTAATGAATCTATATATATTTCAAAAACGAATTTTATTTGTCATGGATTTAGCTAATTTTGCTTATTTGTCATGTTTTTATTAGGTTTTAGCTAAATCATTAATTTATTATTTTCTTTTATCTAAGTTACTAATTTATTAATTATAAAAATACCCTTAATGAATCTATATATATTAAAACCGAGTTTTATTTTAATATTAATTTTATATTTTATATTAAAATTTAATTAGTTTTTTATTATCATATTTTTATTAGGTTTTAAACTTTTAACTAGGTTATTGATTTTTTATTAGTTTGATTCGCTATTTGTTAATTTAAACAATACCCTTAATGAATTTTATATAATTACAAATAAATTTAATACAATAATTGATTTTAAAATAATATAATAACCTATCAAAAGATTTTAAAATACGATAATTATTATATATATTGTGTTGCTATCAATATTTTTATTATAAATGTCAAAAATTAAGATACAAAAATTTTATAATTAAATATTAGTAAAGAAAAAAAATTATATAAAAATATTTTCTAAACTATTTTTAAGATATGAGTGTTTTAAAAAGTATAGCACAATAATAAGTATATATTTTGATAAATAATATTTGACATATATAAATACTTTGATGTTTGATTTAACTATTTGAAAACATAAAAAAAAACTTATTATGCTGATTTTAAATTAATAAAATATAAATTAATAAGTATTGATAAGAAAATTATGCCCGCATGTGCGGGCAAAACACCTAGTATATATAGAAATCAAAAGTTAGAATCTCCATTGGGAGTCCTCTTACAAGATAACAATTACTTAATTGGAACACTAATCAAGAAACGATAGCGTCCCTCCCTCTTTTGAAGTCTCATAAAACTTTCGTGTATTTTAAGAATTTATGTTTATTATATACACTTTTATACATGAACGAGTTACGTAGATGTATAACTTTGAGATAAGGTGTAGAATTTTCTTCATGGAAAATGATATATCCACCGTCTTATATAACGAGTCACGACGATGATACACGTCTTTCTTGTTAATAACAATCATGGTTAATACCCAAATCTTGATGAAGATGTCCCCATGCGAGTGATCTGATGTGATCCTTGTATCCTTTGAACCACGTTGCAATAACTCGTGGAGAAAATGCAAATTGAGAGAAAATTAACATTGCAAGTCTCACACACAATTTACGTTCAGTATTGTACTCTATCGAGAGGGAGAGAGGTATTCAGAACCGTTGATTAGATATTTGAGTATACGATCAACAAAATGTGCTATTTAGTGAAGAGACAAGTGAATGAGAGAAAATTTATCAATATTTCCTAATTTGAGATGAATGGGGTTTGCTAAGAGAGAAGGATAAAGAGATTGAAAATCGAGATGTCAGAATAAGAGCACACAAGTGGTGACATCTTTTAAGAAACAAAGAAAAACTCATGTTTATATAAAGCAACTCACATCTTTATTAGTTATTACTTTGGTGAAAGCTACGTTCTTAATCTACACTAAGTTTAAGTCTTAACTAGACCTTGACCCGCCCGACCGGGCGGGTATTTATTTTCTGTTTTTAGTTTTTTGTTTATATTAAATGATGAATTTTTAATATTTACACATAAATCCAGATTGAAAATTAACTTTTGCAGTTATAATAAAAATTAAAAAGTTAATAAAATATTATTATATAAAATATTAATTTTTTAATTAAAATAATATAGAGGTGAATCACATTTTTTCCAATTCTTAAATCTTAGCATCCCAAATAAAATAAATTTATAAATACATAAAATATATAAACATATTTGGAACTATAATTTTTATCAAATAAATCTGTTCAAGAAAAATATTTTAACGTTGTTGTTGTTTATTTCTAGAATTTGATCCGTGACCGTATAGATATTTGCTTTCATTTTAAATCTTTTATTTGTACTAATGGTATAATATACATATATATATATATATATATATATATATGTGTGTGTAAATTAAAATGTATTACATAATTATCAATAGAACATTTTAAAACATAACAATTTTATTTATTACGTTGAACAATTGTATTTTGTGATTTTGATCGTCTATCATATCACACTGTATCATATAAACAAATCCAATATCTATAACTAATTAAACTTGAAACCACTATACAAATAATATATAGATTAATTATTTTATATTTTATTTATATGTTATATAAATTGATTATGGTGTGTGATTTTTTATTTTATTATTTATACTAATAAATATTAAAAAAATATTTAATATGTTAAAACGAAGTATATTGGCAAAATCTATTATCGTAAAGATTTGATTAAGAAGATCTATTATTTAAATTAAAAAAATACATTAAATTCTTAAATCAATTATTTAAATAGAAAAAATACAAACATACTTAAATAGAGGTTCAATAAAGACAAGTATAATTAAGGAAAGTGTATTTATAAATCAGAAAAGACAACTATAATTAAGGAAAGTTAATTTATTACTTCAGTGGTATTCAAATGTAAATAACTTCAAAAACTTAGGGGCATTTTCAAAGTGTACTTCTATTTTAATAATATAGATGTGAGAGATTGAAACCCTAGCATACTCAGCTATTCTGATTTTTACTAAAGTAACGTAAATTTATAAAGGAATGAGAGCGTTTGTATGATTTACAACATTAGATGCAGTGGGTAGAAAGAATAATCTCGTTGGAGTTGCTCTTTTAAAAGTTTCTTGTGTGCAAATAGTGTCAAACTATATACTTATTTACAAATTAATACGACCATTATAAACATTTTAGAGCATCTGAGGGAATTATTGTTAGTCTATCATAAACAATTTATTTACTGTATCTCGGCCAGTGACGTCCACTTGTTGTAAAAAAAAATACAACTCTTACATATATTTTTCTCGGCACCAAAAAATATATTTATTGCATCACCAACCTAACCCCTCATCATATGATGATCACCCCATTTTCCTTTAAACTATATGCAAATAAATTCACAGACACACACATGCATGTATATATATTATATCTGCCTCAAAGGCATTAACATTTTCACAAATCAAACAAACATAAAAGTATGAATAATAATATGAACCCATCTCTCTTCCAAAATTACACTTGGAACAACATCATCAACAACAACAAGAGTGATGATCATCATCATAACGATCCAATCGGTATGGCCATGGACCAACACACCCACCTCCACATCTTCAATTCATTCACTTCATCTTCTTCTCATTCTCATTTGCCTCCTCTCTCTTCTTCCCTTGCAACCACTACTCTTTTCTCCGGAGATCAAGAAGAGGAAGAAGACGAAGAAGAGCCTTTAGAGGAACTAAGTGCTATGAAAGAGATGATGTACAAGATCGCAGCCATGCAGCCCGTCGACATCGATCCAGCAACTGTCAAGAAACCCAAACGCCGTAACGTTAGAATCTCCGACGACCCTCAGAGCGTGGCGGCGAGACACCGCCGTGAGAGAATCAGTGAGAGGATCAGAATCCTCCAGAGACTTGTGCCAGGTGGTACCAAGATGGATACAGCTTCAATGCTCGACGAAGCAATACGCTACGTCAAGTTCTTGAAACGGCAGATCCGGCTTCTCAATAATCCTCCTCCACCGCAAGATCAAGCTTCTCAGGTGGTGAAGACATCATGGATTTCGCCGCCACCACCGCCAGATTTCGGCGATGCAGGAAGAGAATTGCTTTAAATCAGGTTACATTTCTATTAATAGTAACTAAAATTATGTTATAAAGTTTGAGTAATTGTGCAATTATGGAACGTGTTTATATGTGAAAATGGATACGAAGTAAGAGTTTGTTAGATGTTATAAAATATATATTAATATATATTGTTTTTTTTTTTGAACTTATTAATATATATTGTTGTTGACCAAGAAAAGGTTGTGGAATAATCATAACGGTTAGGTTGAGTTGTGTACCACCACCATATATTTATATATTTATGTTATCATTTCGTGTATATAATAATAAGGTCTTGATTTGTAGTTTGGTTGTATGCAAGTTCTGGCCGGGCATTTTTCGGGAATAAAAACCATGACGCCATGAAAACTCTATTTAAATAGTGTTATCATTACTGTGGATTTTGTCTTTGTATACACACAATGTATATATTTGAATTTCTGTATATATGTTATATATCGAATATGAACAATATGAGTGTACTTCATTGTTGCATCTCTCTCACATATTCATCTCTTCTTTTACATAAGGGGCACATATCCATCTTACATGCATATACACGGTACACCTCACATTGAACGTTACTCTCATTTGTTTACGTTGAGCCGTTGAGAAATTACCTGCATATTTTGAAACCAATTTGTACATGTATATAATATAGACCAATTTTAACAATTATTCAGTACAACAACCTTATAATTTTATGACAAAGTTATTCTAGTAATATGCAAAACTAACAACCTAATATACTAAAACCTTTTCAATTATACTTTTGTTTTTGGTTTGTAAAGTCTCTCTATATGTAAACATAGTATCCATTTACGTAGGCCCAAATGATCCTTAATTTATCATAATGAGAATGTATATGACCCTGTAAAACCGACATGTGTTTAGTTTTGATATAAAAAACACGTCTACAAGTTTACTATTATCATATTCATCTCTTGAAATGATAGCTTTATATATATATAAGTCTCATGTAAACGGTTATGGGTGTTGAACTGTTGATATACGTACACATAACTAGATACACCACATATAAAGGAGCATATATACTGGCACATTTATATGGAGGATGGCGCAGAGAAAATGTACTTGCTCGTTTGTCTTTCGAATTTATGAATCAAAGTCCAATTGAAACAGTTGTAACCTCATTTACCTTCCGAAGAGTAAAAAGAAAACCTTTGACAACAAACAAACATTAAAAACTAGAGCACTGCTCCATACTTGTTGGTCAGAAAAAAAACTTAAGAGAAAGAGAGAGAGCAAACATATGCTCTTTGTTTACTGAGTTGTTTACTTCACTTTTATATTTCCGCTGACTTTCGTGTCTCCTCGCATTCATATAGGTTTTTATAAAAGACACAACGAAGTGTCAGTGAGATTCAACGGAACCTATCCTTCTTGCTACGAACTCATTAAATTTTCTCTCTCTTTTTTTCCGGCCTTATACGTATATACTTACATATCCATAACCTAGAGATAAATAAAAGATCTTGAGAATTGTTCGGAAAGAGTGTTCTGAGAACATCTCTTATACATTATTTACCAAATATTTTTTTAGGTGTCATCACCGTAATCATTTGAAATAAAAAATGATGATATAGCTACTCAAAAATATAACGTGGATTATATTTTATTGTGACATGACTTAAAGCAATTATGATACATGATTAAATTATAAAAATCGAATATAAGAGTATGATAATAATTCAATTATAGAAAGTCAAATATATAAGATAATAAGTATATTAGTTATTACATTAATAACAAAAATCTAAACAAAAAAAATTAATTATTAGAAGGGATTAACGTACTAAAAAGATAATAACAAAGAAAATAAATATATTTATTTTTATTGGTATTTTATATATTTTAATGTTTGTAAGAAAATATATCATTATTGGACTTATATTTCTTGATTAAAATGTTTTATATACTATTGATGTTTTAAATTTCTTAAAATATAGAAAAATACGGAACTTCTAATATAAAAATATTTTTAAAGATACTTATATTTATTTATCAATTAATTTTTATAAAATAAACAAAGGTGATAGCAACTACACATCAGATGTGGTAGTTTAGTATTTTTAAAGTTCTATTTAAATTTATTACTTAAAATAAATATATGACTAATCAAATTCTGAATCTACTTCACCTATTTTGAATAGGTTAGCAAAAAACATTATGTAAATGAGTGTTGGTCGTTCAATAGGTTAATAAATAAATTCTATCAATTAAATCTTTTTAAGTAGAAAAAACTAAAATTTATTGGAATTTAATCTAAAATCAAATACAAATATCACTATTTAGAAAATTTAAAATATTTTTGAAAATAAAAATAGTTTAACAAAATAAACTAAATATAAATACAATCAGATTAAAAAAATCAACTAAATTAAATTAATTTATACTTTACAAAAATTAATAAAATTTAAAATATTATTTATAATAATTTTACTTAAAATAAAATTTAAAATATGTTATATCTGCGCATGACGCAAAAAACCATCTAGAATATATATATCGAGCTTAGTTATCAACGACTAAATAAGTTCGAACTATGCATCAATCGTCAGTAAATAGCCATCGGACGATTGATGCATAAAAAAAAAATAGCCATCGGACATTCCTATTTTTCACAATAAGTTCGATTATATACAGAAAGGTTTCAATTAAGATATGAAATTAACTCTTACATCATCAACCGATTTTTTGATCGACTAACTGTAATCCTGTGAAAAACTATAGGCACTAGTGGCTAAAAAGATGTTCACAACAGTTAAAGCATCAGTATTTTATTATTACAGCCCATTAAAGAGAGAACCAAAGCCCAAATGGTGTGAAAGTAACTCATGGGCTTACCTTTTTGCGTTTTTTCTCAATCTAGATTCTCGCTTACCCACCCAAAAATTTCCGACCCGACCAAAATGGGTCATTTGCGAATACTGAAAGTCTGAAACCAACGATACAGATGTTACCGGAACTGGACTCGTGTTCTACTAGACATTTTGAACAACATAGAGGAAACATTTCTATTATGGTTAGATTACGCTAGTCCTGCAAGTATTGAGTGTACTATATATTGAGTATCTCCTTTATATATTGCACCAAAAAAAAAAAGTTTAGTAAACTCTTATTCTCCTAATATGTCGGTATAGTTCACTTGTAAATGTTTAACTGAACTTGAAGCAGCTTCATTGTTTCATCTTTCTTTTGCCATTATATGTGATCTTTCAGACATCTATGTAAGATAAGAATAGTGTAGGCTTTTCAGATATAATGTTGACAATTGACATCCACGATAAAGGCTAGCTCAATCATGTATATGTTTATCCGTCCACATCATCATTCATCAACAGCGACCCTACACTTTTGATTTTATGTTTATTGGTGACGATGTGATCCATAACTAACATTTACGTATAGATTTTCTCAGAGCATCCCCGATGAAGGTTTTCGCTCTTGGATTTTTTTTTTTGATCAAAACGTTCTTGGGTTCTAAAAATACACTAGAGCCTAAACCCGCACACCCGTGCGGGTATATTTTAATTTATTTAAATTTTTCATTTTGTTTATATAACAAAATTATTTAAAAAAATATATAACTTAGTTTTGTATATTGTGTAACTTTATTAGCAATGTTGGTGGACAATTTTTATTTGATTTTTGTTTATATGAAAATAATTAAAGATTTTATTTACAATATATAACATATATATTATGTAAATTTTGTATATTATGTAAAGCGGTAATGATAAACATAAGAGAAAGGAATCTCTATCACTAACTTTAAGTGAAATTTTTTATTTTTCTTTGATTACAACTCAGAATCTACCTCATAAATAGTATCATTCATTTTTTAAAAGATAGATTAAATGGCTATTAATTCTTTGATTATTGTTTGTTAAGATTAAGCTGTACAGATTTGTACCAATATGAAAAGAATTCGTTCATTTGATGGTATTAGAATAAAAACTCTCATATTTCAAATGATAGATTGTCATAATTGTAGAATCAATTATATCAAAGGTATATTCTTGTTTTTAATTTTATAAACTTGATTTTATAATAATTATATTAAGGCTAGTACAATTTCTTGTTAGTTAAGAAAACTTTTGAGAATAAAAAAATTTGATATATTTATGGTTAGTGTGATTGAAATTAATTAAGCTCACCTTAAGCTAAGTTAAATTAGCGTGAATGATATTGATTTTTAGGAAACAAAGACACTGATTTTAGGAATATTTTGTGGAACAATAATGACATTGATTATATCAGTTACTTCCAAAATAAATAATATTTATTATATTAATTAACTCAATGGCATATCATTGTAATTATTGAGAAACATTTAGGGTTAATTCAAATTTGTACTTCGGTTTTAATAGAATAGATATATGTGTAAATAATTGTAGGGTTCTAAATTTTATGGAAAACACAACCAAAAATATATTAGGGGTGTTCTTAGAGCAACATTAACGGTGGGTTCTAAATACAGACTTTTATATTAATAAAGAAAAATTGAAAAGAGAAAGTGTCAAAATATCTCTAAACCAAATCTGCAATATTCTCGGCAGTAACTCCAAACACATGTGCATCATGCAGGTTGAATAAACAGAATATATTTTAATATTTTAACAAAAATGCATTATAATATTAACTAGGTAGTAACCCGCGCCTTGCGCAGAATTAGATTACTAATTTTATTACTTTTTCAGATAAGTAGACATTAGATTTGTCCTTCTGGATATCGATTTGGTTTCGGATTGATTTTTTCGATTTAAGTAGACATTAGGTCTGTCAATCTGGATATCAGTTCGTTTCGGGTTGGATTTTTTGATTTTTAATCTCTTAAACTATAATTACTATTCTAAATTCATATTTGTTTTGGTTTATTCGGTTAAAATGCTTTACGTTTTTGGTTTTTGTTTTTTTCGATTATAAACCGAAAACTATTATTATTTCTTTGGTTTCATGTTATGTGAATTTTAGATAATTTTGATGTCGAACTAATCATTTAATATTATAATTTCTATACGCATACAAATCAAATCAAATAAAGATAATAGTTAAAGAAAAATAAAATAAAATTATTTTCTAAACGCATCCAAATCAACTCAAATCTAAATAACACCAACAGTGACTTATACAATGGTGAATATTCTAGAAAAATTATGGGTATCAGCTACAAAGCCAGTCCTGGTTGACAGGTTAGCAAGAATGTTTATGTACTTATGATCAGACACATTTTGTTAAGTCATTTTTAAACATTACGTAGACAAATTATACCAAATGATTTCTTCTGTCAAGCCGTCAATCTTTATGTTTTCGTCAAAAAAGTATCAAAACAGGTTAGTTATGACCTGAGAAGAGGAGAATTTACATCAGCCTAAAAACATAGCATGCTTCTTTGGTCCATTTGGGTAGAACAGCTCATGGAGAGCGAGATAGATGGAAGGATTTGCTTGTCCTAAATCCATAGGAGTCACAGATTATACGTTATCACAAGGTAAGTGTTCTATCAAGTAGAACGTTTATAACAATGTTGAGCGAACTATAACTGAGTGAAGAATCTGTTTTTGATTGAAATGTTACAGCCATCAAAGATTCCTCTTCAAGAACATGAATTCAAGGAAGGGAAGTTGCTGAACTTGCAGCTTTTGCTGGTAAAATATTTGGTTATCAAACTATATTCTTGTGATGTGTTGTTGCAGAGGAGATCAAGTTTGCCTGTTCTGAGGCTTTTGTTGTCTGTAATTTTAGACTTTTATCCTAAGTATCTACTAATGCTTTCTATTTTGTCTTTTCTTTCTTAAAACTCAGAGTATCTTCCGAGCTTAGGAAGTATCTCTCTTTTGGTTCAGTTCTCTTAATCAAGAAATACAATAATGCTAAAAAAAGAAGAGAAAACGCACTATTAATAACCTCTAAGATATAAATTTAGTAAAACAAATTCAACACTTCAATAACGTATAAAATATAAAATTTTAAATGATGCTTAAATATATCTTGTAACACAATCTTGTAAAGTATCCTAATTCAGTAATCTCCAACCCTCCATCCGTGACATCAATTTTCAGTGCTTAGAATGCTGTTACAAAATTGATATAAGACATTACAATTTAACCTATAAGTTATACAAACTACTCCAAATAATTTAAAATAAATAAATAGAATACAGTTAAGCTTACATTGATTTGAAGTAATGTACTTCAGAGATTTCAGGATCAAATAAAATTTCAGAGCAGCCATCTAGTTTGTTTAGGCCAGTTATGAAATTTCAGAACAACCATTTAGTCTATTTCAGGATTAAACTGATCGACCAAATCTTTTTTAACCTTTGCATGAATCTTTACTCCCTGTTGAAATGAGATAAGAAAACCGTTAGAAGATAATGAAATAAAAGTTTATAATCATATGTATACATTATTTATTCATGTTAACGTCGATGAAGACCCTCTCTATTGTTAGTCCACCGACATCTGAATACTGCTTTCCAAACAAATGATCTGGAAATTGACTTTCCTTTGAGATTTAAATGGTTTCAAAGTAGAAACAGGGGTGAAAAGCAACCATAAAGGAGGGCTAAAAATCATAGATGTTATCGATGTTTTAAGACTGACAAAAGTGATAATCTTTGAATCATTTATTGTATGGTATTGTATAGGTACATCATAGTAAATAATATTTATTTTTATTTTTTGAAAATGAGTAAATGTAAATGATATTTATGAGTCGTATATTTAAGGTTTGCCAAAAATATTTTACTATATTAAAAGTGTGGACACTTCTCCTAGCATCATATAACTTAAACATTTAGATCGTGTCCATATATAATAGAAATATTTTTGAAACGCGTCTTATAATAACAAAATGATAAATTTTAAAAGCAAAATATATGCAATAAGAATATATTGTATATAGACATATGGAAAGACTGATTTCAAAGAAACTTTTCCAACTAATTTAGGAAAAACAGAACATGATTTTTTCAAAAAAAAAAACAGAACATGTTTCTTTCAATATGCACCATCATAGACACGAAAGAACGTAAATTGCAACAATGATTTAAGTGTTTCTAGCTACATGGAAACTGCACGCAGGGTTGAATTTGGATGTCAAACTAAGTAAAAATATATATGGGCTATTTAGTTTTGAATGTCTTTCCAAACAGATTTCTGACATGGATTATCACAGTGAACTCATATCTTTATAATTTTTAATGAGTGGTCTATAAAGCTTTGAGATGGAAGTCCATATAACTCACATTGGTTTACAAAACTATAAAACTAAATATTATTTGCAAACTTGAAAGAACAGGTGTTTGCCAAAATTAGCTATGTGAAAGTTTAGGAGCCATCTATTGCTCAATGCTTATTTGCAAAGGTTCATGCATATAAAATACATGATTCGAGTAGTTCTTGGGATGTTCAGATTGTTCAGATTCGAGTAGGGTAAAATACATGAAAGTTTAGGAGCCATCTATTGGATCACTGTAATTTTATTGGAAGGTATAAGCAGATCATCAAGTCTCACGCTCTCTAGCTGTTGACCTATTCTACGTTCTAGCTCAGGCAGATCTTTATATCTAATGTAATTCTGATCTTTAACATTCCAAGAAGGAAACTGAGAGGGATGATTAATCCTCTCCCGTTACTCGGGAAATGAGTTACATTGGCTTCAACAATCTCCATCTTCTTCTGACAGATCTATCAAGAACACTCTTTAGTGATTCTTGAGAGTAATGCACCAGAGAAGCAATGATACTCTCGGACCGGACACCTGTTCTCGCCGTCACGGACCAACTCTTGTGCAGTTATTAATACCAAGAGCAGAGAGATGTTCGATCCACGCCTCGAGACAATCTCTCCCTTCGAGCTCCTCTGATGAACGGTAAACCTGATACTAATTGCTCCCTACATGCATTCATGGAAATAGCCTCCATGCAGCTATCATGAATCTTGAACGCTTCAGATAGTTTGTGCCTCTCGCATGAGGTTACACTTGGAAGGATTCCTTGAGGTTGTAGAAAGCTCTCTTGTCGAGGTAGTTTGCTTCTTTCTTGTAAACCGTAGATGAAGCAAATTTTCTCCTCTCCTCTGTTTTTTCACCACAAATGTCTCATTTTTTTGAAGTAGATCATGATTAAAACTTTATAGTTATGAACATATTAATTTGCTAACCAACAGTTGGCTTCTATTGACGTAATTATCTTCAGTTCACATCCATCGGTAAGAAGAAAAATGATACAACGTACTTGTGTTTATTTTAACCAGATTAGAAAACTTATTTTCTTAAACGAAATCGAATTCTTGTGAGAAGCTTTACCGAGCCGACACGTCAGCGTAATTAATTTCAAACTCCTCAGAAATTGCCACGTGTCAAAGACAATGTGAAAACATTTAATGACAATGCATCCCTTTTAATATATAGAGGATATTAAAAAGTGTAGATACACTTTTGGGTTATTAAGTGTTGGAGGTGCTCTTATATCCACAACTAAAATCGAATTTTAATTTTTTCGAATCTTGTTCAGAACAAAAATATTTACAGTTCAACTCATATTTTTATTAAATTTTATAAACTAAATTTTTATTTTAGTTTATATCCTCCTATGTATTAAATAGAAGTCAATTAATTTTTGATTAGGTATCAATCATATAGAGAGTTTGAGAAAAATATTATAATTTAATTGGTTGAAGAATATTCAATTTTAACTATTTTAATTAGATATAAAATAAGAATAATTCTACAACTAATTGTCAAAATTATAGAAAGTGTAATAATGTTTGATTAATTCTTTTTACATTTATTTACTAGATAAAATAATTAGTAAAACACAATTTATAGAAATAGATATATTGATTTCATATTCTTATGTAAAACATTATATTCGTCAATCATATAGAGAGTTTAAGAAATTTTTTTATAATTTGATTGGTTGAAGAATATTCAAATTTTAATTATTTTAATTAGTTATAAAATAAAAGATAATTATACAACTAACTAATATTGCTTACCAAATAGTCTAAATGATATTAGAAATAATAATTTATGGTAACTAATTGTCAAAATTATAGAAAGTATAATAATGTTTGATTAATTATTTTTACATTTACTTACTACATAAAATAATTAGTAGAACACAATTTATAGAAATAGATATATTGATTTCATATTCTTATAAAAAAACATTATATTCGAAAATAAAGAATTATGATAACTATTAATGTTTTATAACATCAATATATGTCTTATAAGTCATTTATTAAAAAATTAAAACACTTATAAAATTATCTATCACGGCATACACAATTATTATATCTTAATGTTAAATTATTTATATGAGTTGACAAAACATTTATAAAAATAAAAATTTTCCTATATATTAAACGAGAAGTCACTTAAGTGACATTTGTTGACATATTGATCATTTGTAATTTCTTAAGAAAATTATTATAGTTTGTTTGGTCGATAATTTTTAATTTTATTTATTTTAGTTTATATTTAAAATAAAAAATAAATCCAGAACTATCACTTACCAAATAAGAATAATGATTTACAGTAACTAATTGTTGAAATTATATAAAAAATAATAACGCTTGATTATTTTTTATATTTATAAACTACATAATATGATGAAAAAAACTTTTATAATTTTTAATTATTTTAATTAAATATTAAATAAAAATTAAGTCTAAACTAATTATTATCACTTGTCAAATAACCTAAATGATATTATAAATAATTAATGGTAGCTAATTTTCAAAATTATAGAAAGTGTAATAATGTTTGATCAATTCCATATATGATTTATAAACAATTAATCTTTGAAGGGATTATATTTAACAGAACATATGTGATAACCTTGATCTAAATAAATGTTTTGCATTTAAGTAAAATAATATAGTGAATAATGTAATGTTATGATAGGAGATAATTCTAAGATAGATTTTTAGTTCATCATTACTATTTAGAGAGAGAAATTAATATTTAGCAAAAAATATGTAAACAATTAGGAAAACATTAGAAAAAATTAATAAAAAGAAAGAAATGATAACAAAAAATAAGAAGATGCCAAAGAAAATGCATAATATGTGTTACAGAAGTTAATGTGATAATTAAATATTTAATTCCACAATCATTTTATTTCTAAATATTCATTAGTTATTTTTACATCAAATTTATGTGAAGTTTATGAATAATTTTCAAATTATTTGATAATGTTTCTAATTATTATTCAAAATTTATGACATTGTATGCATAACATAACATATATTTTCATACAATATTTATATTCACAAATTTGCAGATAAACACTTAGTAGTATTTTATTTCATATGCGAAAATATCGGTGGTGCTAGTCATAATGTCCGGTGAAAACAGAAAGAACTTGTGACCGTTACTCGATGGGGAAGAGTGAAGAGGCGGTGGTTAGGTTTAAGGTGGATGTGTATAAGGATCTGAGTGTGGTTGATGAAACAGGGAAGATGAAGATCGCTTTGGAAGAGCATCTTCTGCATGTCGGAAGTTTGAAACATTCAACATTCGTTGAACGTTATGATCTGATGCGATGATTCTGTTTTTTATATTATTAAAAATCTGGACTTAAAAAAATATTGTAATGAAAATAAGTAAACTTGGGCTGTCTCATTCTATCTTTAAATAAGTAAATATTGTAATGAAAAAAATATTGTAATGAAAATAAGTAAACTTGGGCTGTTTATATTAAAGATCTTTAGTTATTACTTTAAAATAATTATATTTTATGATTTTAATTGTCTATTATATCAAAATATATCATATAAACAAATCATATATTTATAACAAATTGAACTTATATTATGAAAGCATTATACTAAAAATATATCAATAAATTATTTTATATTTTATATTCTATATATATGTTATATAAATTTATTATGATGTGTATTTTTATTTTATTATTTATTACTAATAGATATTAAAAATATTTAATATGTTGATAAGAAATATATTAGAAAATCGTTTTAGTTAAGATTTGATTAAGAAAATATGTTATTTAAATTAGGAAAATCCGTGAAATGTTTAAATTTATTAATTAAATTAGAAAAAAACAAGCATACTTAAATATAGGTTCAATAAATATTTTATTGACATTCTAATGTAAATAAATAGTAAAACTGAGGAGTATTTCTATTTTGTACTTCTCTTTTCATAATATATAGATTTCTTAACTAGAATAATTATAATTAGTGTCATTGGTACAATTTATATTAAAAACATTTATATCCATATATATATGATTTGAAACACTCCATTCGAATGGATATTATGATGATCTCGTTTGACCCATTCAGCTTTTGATAAAATATTCACCAATTTAAAGTCTGCCAAATAAAATAGAATGAATATTAGTGTTACAGAAAATATTAAAACTGAGATTGTTGTGCCTATACCTAACTAATGTGTTAGGAAAAAAGTCAAATTCGACGAACAGTCGACATTGCATATTATTGACATAGGATCACAACCATATTGTCTCATTTTCTCGAAAACATTAGAGAATTCACAAACTATTAGTATGAACATTTAAAAAATCATCGAAAATCACAAATTTTGGATAACCTCAATTTAAATTACTATACAATATACAATATGATATACCTACGATGCAATTAGAAATTGATTCTACAAAAAACTTGGAAGAAGAAAAACACGATGCAATATACAATATGAAGCCCCTAATCATTTCTTAAAATGACCAAATAATTGATTTCAACGTGGTATTAGCTTTCAAGTTTCCATCAATTAAATAACGTTAGTCTAGGCAATTACGCAATTCTAAGCATATATATCTTGACTGCAATTTTTCAAATTAATTAAAGCCAGTTTACAAAAAAAAATTAATTAATATAATTTTGGAAAAAGATGTTGTATTGATTTTCTTCATAAATTGGATATTATACTTGCAAACTATATGTAGTGGTAATGATTTTTCTAAAATATATTTTTATTTAAAGTAAAATTTGAATTTTAATATTTTTTTAAATTAGGGTTTTCAGTATAAATATCAATATTCATTGTAAGTTATATTTCTTTTGGCATATAATATTTTTAGTTTTCGTTAAATTTAAGCTCTAGAAAATAAATTTTATTTATTTCCAATTGTATACAAGAGTTTTTATTTGAATATGTTTATATATCTAAATGCATGAATTTTAGTATTTTTAATTTTAGTTAAGACATATTGAAATAATAAATCAATTTTTTAATTAATTCATCAAAATATGAAATATATGATATAAACCAATTTATTAATGAGTTTTTTTTTTTTGCAAATATGAGTCAAAACTTCAAGTCAATTTTAAAATAATTCATACCTTTTTAGAATTTTCATTTATTGTAGTCACCCCATAAATGAAGTTATTCACTAAAATACCATTATATTTGATTGAAAATGATCATTCATCTTGTTTAAAAAAAAATCATACTATATATATATATAGCTAAAATCATACTCCCTCTGTTTTTTAAAGATCCATGTTTTAGGAAAAAAATTTGTTTTAAAAAGATACATTTTTTACTTTTTCAATGTATTATTTAATAAAAATCTGTTAACTTCAAGAAAATTAATTGTGTTTATTGGATTTTTATTGGTTAAAGATTATGGAAAATTGTTATTCACAAAAATCAATACATTTTTAATGTGATTTCTTAATATATGTGAAAAGTCTAGAATATGTATCTTTAAAAAACAGAGGGAGTACTATACTTTAAAAAAAAATCGGAAAATCGATAGTGCTTTTATACAATAGTCGAATATATATATACACACTTATTTAATAACGAACCTGTACTTTATGATGCATTTTAAATATTGTCAATTTATCATTCTTATATATTACACACTATATTTATAGAAATTTTTTATATTTTTCACATTATAATTTTAAGCTCATCCCGCGCAATTTTTATCCTAGTCTACTTTTATTAGACTCGGTGCCTTTTGCTGTTGGTTATCATTTTTAGCGTTGACTTTTTAGGAGTTGAATCAGAGATGTCGCCCGACGGAGGATTGGTTCCGGTGGATCCGTCGACAGCTGTCACGGTGAAGAGGAAGACGACTAAGTCATCTCGGAGTTGGATATCCATAGACGCGACGGGGCAAAGAACGGTGCTTGACGAAGACAAATACGCCATTATGCACCGTGTCCAGATCCACGCTCGCGATCTCCGGATCCTGGATCCGAATCTTTCTTACCCGTCTGCTATTCTTGGTCGAGAGAGAGCCATTGTTCTTAACTTAGAGGTTGGTCTTGGCAACTTCTTGTTTTCTCCTCTGCTTTTTAGTTAGTCTTATGATTCATATGTTTTGTTTCTGGGTCCGGTGCAGCATATCAAGGCCATTATCACTGCTCAAGAGGTCAGTGGCCTACCTTTGACTTTTTTTTTTTTTTACGTTTGACTTCTTTCTTATTGCCTTGTAGCAATATTTTGGACACAAACATTACTGTTTGGGTGGTCTTCTAAAGTACATATCCTTACTTTTGTTTTTTAAACGATACAGGTTCTGGTTCGGGAGTCGTCAGATGAAAATCTTATACCCGCCTTGGAGGAGTTTCAGAGACGCTTACCTGTTGTTCAAGGAGATGCTGAAGCTGGTGAAGAAGATGGTATTCTTCATCTTTTCTTTTGATGCCTCCTACATAAGAGACCCACTTCACTCACTCTTTTGTCAGTTGTTACTACATGTGGAATTTGAAATGTATGATTGTTGTTACTGTTTAGAATCCCCGTTTGAGTTTCGGGCGCTAGAGGTGGCTTTGGAAGCTATTTGCAGCTTACTAGCTGCAAGGACAACAGAGCTAGAGACTTCTGCTTATCCTGCTTTGGATGAACTAACCTTGAAGGTATATGTAACTTCTTACTTCTTAGTGGTTATTTATTGCCCTCACTGATCTGTTTTCTAACTATACATCTGACCATTATTTTCGTTTTGTAGATAAGTAGCCGTAACTTGGAAAGGGTTCGTAAATTGAAGAGTGCAATGACACGATTGACAGCTCGAGTCCAAAAGGTATCTCACTAGGCAACAGAGTCTATGTTTATGATTATGAGTATTTGAAACTAGATAAGTGAAGAATTAAAAGCTCCAGCGTCACTTGTTTGTATTGTAGGTAAGGGATGAGCTGGAACAGTTGTTGGATGATGACGATGATATGGCTGATATCTATCTTACAAGGAAGCTTGCTGGTTTATCTTCATCGATTAGTGTTTCTGATGAACCCCTCTGGTATCCTACGTCACCAACAATAGGTTCCAAGATTTCAAGAGCAAGTAGAATGAGTTTAGTCTCGGTTAGTGGGAACGATGAAAATGATGTTGAAGAAGTTGAAATGTTGCTCGAGGTTTGTTTGTTGCATGAATGGTGCATGTCTACATATCTGCTTTCAGCTACATAAAACAATCATTAATTTGATATTTGTTTTAACAGGCTTACTTCATGCAAATCGACAGCACTTTGAACAAATTAACCGCGGTATTGTATCTCATCTTGTTCTTCTTGCCTCTCTTGTTTTAATAATAGTTGTGAAGCTTTTTGTACATCTCTGACTCAGAAAGTATAACTGATCAACATGATGCAGCTACGCGAGTATATTGATGACACAGAGGATTACATTAACATCCAGGTAACCGAAGTGCAAATACTATTTACCTAAGAAAGTTACTAAAATGTAATCTCTTCTCACTGGCTAATGTAAACTATATATAACGGTTTTTTTTTCTTTTTTGCAGCTAGACAATCATCGAAATCAACTCATTCAAGTTAGTGAATATAGTTGAACTGATATTGAGCCTTTTTATGTTGCTAAATTGAACCCGTAATATCTGCAGCTAGAGCTTATGTTAAGCTCTGGAACTGTCTGCATATCAATGTACTCTATGATCGCGGGAATATTTGGCATGAACATTCCCTACACATGGAACGACGAACATGGATATGTTTTCAAATGGGTAAGTAACAAATTTTCAGAAAGAATGGCGCAAAGACTTTATATATGTTCATATGTTTTTTTGTTCCCATTCATGGTAGGTGGTGGGCCTCACAGGGACATTTTGCGCAGTCTTGTTTGTGATTGTACTGTCGTACGCTCGGTTCAAAGGGCTTGTGGGATCTTGGTGGTCCAAGGAAAATAAACAGGGTTGATCGTGATAAGACTTTGATTATAAATGCATGATGTGTAACAGTTCACTATTATGACATGTACGATGAACGATTAGGCGGGCCCATGGTTTCATGATAAACAATCCACAGCGTATGAATTTGTAAGGGTTTGACATACATTACACTAGGATGAATAAACTAGTGTTACGTTATGTACATGTTGATATTTTCGATATAGTTATAGTCTTTATACAGAAACTTCATACTCACTGATCCAGAAGACATTACAACTTTATGATGAAGCTTGGAGCTTCTTCCGACACACATGAATCCTTGTCGTGGTAAAGCTTTGACGGCCCAGACCGCACCGCATTCCACATTGGTGTGAACCAGTGTTGTTAAAACTGGACCGGCAAACGAACCGGATTTTTTTTTGGTCATGGGTCAATGTGGTTCGACCAGGTTTGATCCGGTTCGATCCGGGTTTGATTAGACTAAACTAAATTTAATGATATTTTGAATATGTATATTCTTACAAAGATAAAGATCATATCAAATAAAATATTTCAATAACCATAATATTTAGAAATTTTTAAAAAGTAACAAACTAAAAATGTAATAAAAGTAATAGAACAATGTAATAGTCCAAATCTCAAATCAATAGAAAAAACATATTTAAAATTTATTTTCCGGGTTTTTGGCACTCCAAATCTTCATCACCTTTACAAAGTTTATAGCACATTAGTTAAAATTTTATATTATGAAATAAAATTAAAAATTATACCATGATTGAGTTCTTCAAATCTAAGTTTTCAATTTTTAAAATCTTCGAAACAAAAACAATATCTTGAGAAATAGATACCTTTTGAGTTGCAGTCTTGCATAGACGTCAAAGACTCAAGAGAAAAATATGAGATGGCTTTACTTTATTAATCTGAATTCTATTTTTATTTTAAAAGGAAATT
Organism: Raphanus raphanistrum subsp. raphanistrum; assembly: GCA_019706035.1. NCBI lineage: Eukaryota > Viridiplantae > Streptophyta > Magnoliopsida > Brassicales > Brassicaceae > Raphanus > Raphanus raphanistrum. The sequence continues at coordinate 12,275,047 of CM033981.1, forward strand.
TTAATTGTTTTATTAATAAATTTTTGGTTTAATACAAGAACCAAAGTTTAGCCGGTCCGTTGGGTCGCCGGTTCACGGGTTTTTAACGGTTCGATAGGAATTTTTAACCGGTTTAATTATAGTTGGGTTTTGGCATTAACCCAACCCACATTTGTGTCCGGTTCGTGGTTGAACCTGGTCCGACCGCCGGTTCGGTCCGGGTTTAATAACACTGGTGTGAACTGAAGGTTTAATAAGTTATTAAACGGAAGTCAAATCGCACTAGACCGAAATGTAACTAGTGTTATTTCTTAACCGGGCCAATGGAACCAGCACGAACCAATTTTAACAGCTTTTATGTAATCCTTAACCGAATTGAAGAAATGAGTCCCGACTCAATTGAATAGCTTACCTGAAATACCGAATTAAACCGGTTCGATTTTGGTCCAGCCGCCAGGGAAGAACATGACTCGTCGTCCGTCCAATGTCAATAGATCCCTCCTCTCTCACTTCGCTCTTTCTTTTTTTTTTTCTCCTTCGATTCTATTTTCACCAGGAGCCCAAACAGATTTTATAATCTCTCGGATCCACCAGGTATTTAATTCTATTTTCACTATTGCTCACCTTTGTTTTGTTCTTCTTCTTCTTCTGGGGTTCTAACGATTGGTTGATATGAAATCATGAACGGGTGTTGCATGATTGGTTTCTAAAAAAAAAACTCTTCTGGTTCTAACCCTTCTTCAATTTTTTTCCATTCTGTTTTTTTTTTTTTAAGAGACTTGTGTGTGTATTAAGCTAAATACATTTTGGTCAATAATATCTAAAGTCGGCATCTTTAGACTCTGTTTTTATATATATCTTTCGTCAATGAAGTCTTTTGTTGTGTGAATTTTTTTGATGAGTCCCTTGTTTAGATATTTTGTTACTCTACAGAGCCTTGAGGTCTTTTATAATCCAACTGATACCAACTCTTCTGAAAATTGTAGCTCAAAGCTCTGTTTTTTTTTTCCAGCTCGGGATGGATACTAATAAGGATGATGATTTCACATTCTCAAGGGTGAGTTTTGCACTCAATTTCTTAAGAAAATCTCATTGGTTATATAAAACATAGAGAGTTGAAGACTTTTATGATGTTTTGGTTCTTTGGTTTTGCTCTGTTTTAAAGGTTGCGCCACCAGATGATAGTGAAGTTTCTGTAGAGGCAAAAGATCTTGCATCACGAGTAGACGGCATTGCCCTTAAAGATGGATTACATCCTCCTCAAACCAAGTCTCTGAACCAAGTTTCTCCTGAGGAAAAGACAGTTGGTTCTTTGTCTTTCACCGTCACCGACTCTTCATCTTCGAAACCGTCCAATGAATCATCATCATCTGAGATTCTCAAAGCTAGAAAGCCTATAACTCGTACAAAAGTCCCATTCGAAAAAGGTTACAGCCAAATGGATTGGCTCAAACTCACACGAACGCATCCCGATCTCGCAGGTTAACCAAAAAAAAAAAAACAACGCTTTGTCTTCCTTCCCTAAATGCATTTTGATGATGTTTGTTGGTTGGTTGGTTGGTCAGGCCTGAAGGGAGAGTCGAACAGGAGGCTTATATCGATGGATGAAGTTAAGAAGCACAACAAGTCAGGAGGAGACTCGATGTGGACTGTTTTGAAAGGCCGCGTGTACAACGTCTCGCCTTATATGAATTTTCATCCGGGAGGTGTGGATATGCTGATGAAAGCCGTTGGGAGAGACGGTACCTTCTTGTTCAACAAGTACCACGCTTGGGTCAGTTACGATATCTTGCTTGAGAAATGCCTTGTTGGTGTTTTGGATGATGCCAAAGCCAAGAAGCCAGAAGCGTAATTGGCTTTATCATATACTCGTATTATAGAATTATTCTTCAAGTCGAATAAGACAATTTTTGAGTGTTTGATTCTTCAAATGAAAACACTCTGATCACGATTATGTACTTGTCATTAGAATTTTACACGACTCTTTGATGTTAATATATGTTACAGGTTTCCAGAATGATTGATTACATTATGTTAATCACATAATGTACAGTAGATAGTAGAGTCCAATTCATGTTATTATCTTGATTAGAAGCAAAATAACTATATAAATACTTCAAATTACCATACAAAAAAGGGAAGATAAATATAGGGAAACCAGGCAGACGTGTATCCAGCACGGCCAGCACCATGTCAAAGTGGTCGGGAAAACTAGAAACAGAGAGCAGTGCAAACAATTCTGACTATTAATCAAGCAGACATGTCCTCTGTTTTATCCACCTGTGTTCGTGTTTCTCTGTTTTCTGCACAAGGATGGGCCAGCCAATCAGAGCCCTTCTTTCTGACAGGGGCTGGGGGTAGTTCAGGTATTTCAAGTCCAAGAGAAATACCTGACTCGTCATCGACGGTAAGTTGATATTCTTACACTAGCATATTTGTGTGCGCCAATAGTCTAGTTTCTTGTTTATACGGCACACCTGTTTGGCTGTTTCTTGAAATTTTATTGGCTCTTCTTTCTTCTCTTTTCTCCTTTGAGACTATATCTGGAGGCCAAGTTTCAGATCCGCCAGGTCTTTAATTTCTCTTCTTCATTCTTTCTGATCTATTTTGTTATATGTGATTTCAATAGTTCATTCATTTACTTGGTCAGAGTTCATGAATCAGAATGTTTGGCTGTATTGTATCTCAAAACTTGCTGATACTAGTATGAGTATTACTATTGTTTTCCTCCTGCTTCCAATAAAATCAATCTTCCAAGTCAAACCTCTGAAAACAAATCGTTCCTCAGAGTTTTGGATCTTGTGTGTTGGATCTTTTTTTTTTGTCAACCGTGTGTTGGATCTTCAATCATGGTACTAAACAAGTATTGTAATAGAAAAAATGGAGTTGACTTTGGAGTTATTGATGCCTCTCATTTGATTTTCACTTTTTTAAAAAAATCTTTCTGAATTTTAGGGAAGACGGATGAGTGCACATGATATCATTAGACATTAAGTACCATTGTCTAAATCTATTTCTTTCTCTGAACTATGTACACTTTTGTGCATCTCATCTTACTTAGTTAAGTCTGCAATTTGCACCTCTCTTCAAATGCTTTCTTGCTTCTATGAACTTGTATGCCCTTGATTGTGCTCTCTTTTGGGTCTTATCCTCATGCCACATCCTTTTTTTTCACCTGTTATTGTATTCAGTTATACAATGTTCTCATGCATCATCGTTAACCCTCTTGTTTAATGCTTTCTGAATTTTGTTTTCAGGTCTTTGAAGAACATTCTCAACAAAGACCATTGCTTTTCAGCTGAACCTCACCATCCCCATGGATTTTTTTGGTGATGTCTTTCTGTTGACAGTATCAGAATAGTTCTTCTTTCCCATTCTTGAAGATGGACAGGGCAGATACATCTGGTTTTGTGAGTGGTGGAAGTTTACTATCTCTCAAGTCTTTCCAATATATGCTAAGCGGTAGTTTTTGAAGAGTTCTATTTCTACTACATCCTTTTCCATCTTCTTCATATGAATTCGGACTCCATCTTCTTCATATGAATTCGGATCACGGTCTAGCTAATGCCACCGGCATCAATAAACACGACAATATGGGTGACAACTCTCTTAGCCTCAAGTCCCTGGGAGACTCTCAAAGCCATTTTTGCTCTGATGTTTCTAACTGCACTGATGATGGCTGCCGGTTGGTCCTTGGAGTAGGTCCAACATCAGCTTCATACAGTTTCAGCAACAAAGGTTATGGTTCTGGATTCTCTCAAGAACTCTCATCACGAGGTGGTTCAGTTCTGCAACTTGGTCTTCCAGACACTCTCACTGGACCTGATTGCTCACTGTCTACATATACTAGCAGACAATGTGTGGTTCCTATTGGCGATGAAGGCTCCACTTCTGCAAAGAGGTCAGGTGGTTACATGCCATCACTTCTGTATGATCATTCACAAGCGAGTCTAGACTCTTCCTTCTCTGTACAACAGAGGACTTACAACACCCCGAAGAAGTGCAACTTCATGGAATGCGTGAAGGGAGCCAGAGGAGGTTCAGGGCTCTGCATCAGCCACGGAGGAGGTCAGAGATGCCAAAAGCAAGGCTGCAACAAAGGCGCAGAGAGTAAAACCACTTTCTGCAAAACACACGGTGGAGGGAAGAGATGTGAACACTTGGGATGCAATAAGAGCGCCGAAAGAAAAACAGACTACTGCATATCTCACGGTGGTGGAAGACGCTGTGAGTTCATCCAAGGATGTGACAAAGCAGCGCGTGGCAAATCAGGTCTCTGCATCAAACACGGTGGTGGCAAAAGATGTGTCATAGACACCTGTACGCGAAGCGCTGAAGGAACAGCTGGTCTTTGTATATCGCACGGCGGTGGGAAACGTTGTCAGTTCTCTTCGGGGTGTGATAAAGGAGCTCAAGGGAGTACTAACTACTGCAAAGCGCACGGAGGTGGGAAACGGTGTGTGTTCTCAGGGTGTGGTAAAGGAGCGGAAGGGAGTACTCCTCTGTGCAAGGCGCACGGTGGTGGGAAGCGTTGTATGGCTGATGGAGGTGGGATTTGCCCCAAGAGTGTGCATGGTGGGACTAACTTCTGCGTTGCTCATGGTGGTGGGAAGAGGTGTGTTGTGGAAGGGTGTAGTAAGAGCGCTCGTGGTCGCACTGACTGTTGCGTTAAGCACGGTGGTGGGAAACGGTGTGTGGTTGGTGAGTGTGGGAAGAGTGCTCAAGGGAGTGGTGAGCTGTGCAAAGCTCATGGTGGTGGGAAACGTTGTTGTTGGGGAGATGGGGGATGTGAGAAGTTTGCTAGAGGGAAGAGTGGTTTGTGTGCTAAGCATAATAGTATTAAGGAGAAAGGAGAAGATGGAGGAAGCAAGAGTGGTTTGATTGGACCGGGGCTGTTCAGTGGTCTTGTTGTTGGTTCTAGTTCTGATCATCCTCAGAAGATGATGATACCAATGCAGGTTCTTGTACCTTCATCAATGAAATGTCCAAGTGATTCACATGAAGGAGAAACAAACATGTCTGACTTTATGATTCCTGAGGAGAGAGTTCATGGTGGAGGGCTAATGATGTCTTTACTTGGTGGCAGCCTGAAACAGCCTACTTCCACTGATGGAATCTGAAAGCATTCTCTTTGCAAGTTTTACCTGCTCAGCACAAACCTCTGTAAAAGCTGTAAATGTGTTCAAAAGTGTTAATTGTGTTTAGTGTGTGTGGTGTTGTAAGTTTTGTAACTGGTTCTGTTGCTCTTTTGTTTGTCAACTGAACCAAGAACTTTAACACCAAATGCCCCTTTGACTCACAAAAAATGCTCAGATCTCCCACCAATAAAATATAATTTCTTTTCTATTTAAATTTAAATACGAAAATGCTCTAAATACATGTCTAACCCTTTAAAAATCTGATAATTACATGACCCGACCATAAAAACCCGACCCACCCAGACTCAATTGGGTACAACCCAATTACTAAACTAAAACGCCGCGTTTCTCTCTTCTCTCTCCCTCAGACATTTCGATTTCCCACAAAAGAGCGATGTCCTCTCCCCCTCGTCGTCCTCATCGATCCGATCCCCTTCTGTTCTCCTTCTGAAACCCTAGCCTTCGTCGAGTCCCCTTTGTTCGTTCATCCTTGGTCCTCTATCGAAATCGATAACCCATCAATCTTAATTCTCTCTTTTTCTTTGTCTCTCATCATCTCGGTTCCCATCATCTCTCTTTGTCTTTGTCTCTAAAACTGCTTCGTTTCTTCTTCCTTCTCCACCAAATCGAGTCTCCATTATCTTTCTTCTGGTAAGTGATTAATTTCCCTTTGATTAATCTCCAACTTTGTTAGTAGAATTGAAAAATAAATTTGGGGATAATTTGTAAGTTGTAGAAGAAATGAAAGTAGTGTCTTAGTAAGCGAGATTGTGGTTTGAAATTTGAAAAAAAATGGTGAAATACTACAATTGATTTGGATAAGTTAGAACTGAAACATAGAAAAAGTTGCGATTTTTGTGTAGAGTTGGTGAGTTATTGACTCTCAGATAAATGTAAACTGAAAGAGATTTTGTGATTTATTGAGTGAATATGTTTTGTTGTTGTGACTGGGTTTTGATAAAAATAGCTATTTTTGAGAATTTATTCTTACTGGATTTTTGAGTAAATGAATATTGTTGGAGATTATGCAAAGTAATAACTCTGGGTTGTGACTAAATGTGTGTTGTTGTTGTTGTTTTTCGTGGATGTTAACAGGAAATAGCTAATGGCTGGTAGAGGAGGAAAAACGAAAAGTGGGAGAAGCTCAAGAGCTCAAAAATCCGATGGTCCTGCTGTTGAGGTGCTATCAGAAGAAAACACTAGTGATGATCTGCCTGAACACCCCTCTAAGGTACAGTATTCTTTTGGTTTTAGTAATAAATTGTGATTGCTTGGTTAGGTTTAATTAGGAGTTTAACGCCAAATGTTGTTAATAATTAAATGTCAATGTTGTGTATCAGAGAGGCCAGAAAAGGAGTCGTCCAGCTACTAGAGGTGGAGTCTCTAGTAGAACTAGAGCTAGAAAAGCGGTGTCTTATGGGAATGAATCCGTAGGAGATGATGCAGTCGAAGAAGAGAGTCCTCGAGTCCAGCAAGAGAGTGCACCAATGAGAGATACGAATGTAGCTTCGTTCTCACTTGATACTGAAAGCGAAGACATGTCTGCTGCTGTGTCCTCTAAGGTAATTTGTGCAATTATTTTACTAGTCTTATTAGAGTAAAAAATGACTAATACATTATATATTTTGACTGCAGGAAAGCCAACCATCGCAGCCTCTTGAATTGTACTTCAAGAGCACAAAGTACCCGAAGACTTGCAAGATTCAGTCGAAGTGTAAATTGAAGGACACAATCGACCTGATTAAGGGGTTAAAAGAAGAAGTCGACTGGTTCACAAGCCATCCACAGTTTTGTCATTTCTTCCACATGCCTGATGAAGAATTCCGGAAGCTCCAAGGAATGTGGATGTTACTCCTGCGCACCATTAAAATTGAAGGAGAAGATGCTGCATGGTTTGGGGTGAATGGTGTGCCCATCAGATATCACTGATTTCAACTGTTCCATAAACCATAGCCAACTCTCATATTTCTCACCATCTGCAACACCAAACGCAATTGGGTAGTGGTGATGATTGGGATCTTGAGCAGTTGCAATAAATAACACTCCACCATAAACAGTCTTCAGGTGTGTTGCATCCACAACGAGAACTTTTCTCATCGCGCGGAATCCTTCTATGCTAGCTCCCAAAGCCCAAAACAGATACTTAAATTTTTTGCCCTCATCCACAACCACACGAGTTATTGTGTCAGGATTCACCTGCTCCAGCACGTGCATATAACAATATAATAAAGAATAACTCTCTTCAGGAGTTCCGCGCACTTTATTAGCAGCTAGTCTTTTTCCTCTATATGCTGTTGTATATGACACTTGCACAGCAACCCTGCGATGAACCAAGTCCATCAAAGCTTTGGGACGTGGTGTGTCAAAACTGCCGGGATAATCTTGGGCCAAAACAGATGCAACAATTTCTTGTGTGCCTCTCCTTCTATTAGGCAGTGTTCTTGTGGTAACAACAGAACATCTATGCTGCTTAATGTAAGTTCTAACAGTCCAACGATCTGAATTCGTTAACTTTGCAACACGCACACGCCACTTGCAGCCTTCTTTTTCTCCTCGGCATTTTATCACATATCTCTTACTATCCGACTTAATTACCTCATACTCAAAACACTTCAGATGTGAAGCCTTCTGAATATGAGTTTGCGCTTCCTCCTTGGTTCTAAATTCTTGACCTATAACCAAATCCATACCATCATCACGCTCCTTATAGACAACTTGTGAGACTTCAACTGATGGTCCTGCTTCTCTTTCGGTGACATTCTCATGCATCTCAGTGTTTTCGTATAAAGTGAGCATACCACCAGTACCCTCATTATCAGTTGCACCCATCTCAGTACCATCCTCATCAACAGCCTCTGTATCAATCGCCTCTGTATCAGTAGCCTCTGTATCAATAGCTTCTGTATCAATAGCCTCTCTATCAGTAACCTCTCTATCAGTAACCTCTCTATCAGTAGCTTCTCTTTCAGTAGTCTCTCTATCCGATAGACCGCCATAGAAATCAGTGTGATCATCTGTTTGGCTGAGCTCCACATGTAGAACACTTCTACAATTCTCTTGATTTACTTGCATTAGATAAGCAAAAACTTCTTCATCATCACAGATATATGATGGCTTATTCGAATACATTACCATTGGAAAGTAACTAATCTTCACTATCATCTTATATTCATCCACCTTTATCTTCCTGCAAATACGCTCAACCAAAACAGAGTATGTGACCTCCTCCACTGGTTTCTTCAAGACAATAGTGTGAATTTCATCTTTCCCTTCACCATCTCCCGAAATCCATTTCGTATCAGCCCCATCCTTCATATAATATCCTCCATAATCAAAACAAATGATTGTGCAATGCGGATTTTGCATTTTCCTGAAATAAAAAAATTAGAATTACAATTAGAATTATTAAAGAAGCTTAAATTTAATTCCCACACTGTAAAGTGCTCTCTTACTAATACTAATTTGTTTCAATACAATACATAGTAAAACTCGTAATAATACCAGAAATACTAGTTATATTTTGTAAACATAGTAATACTGAGTAATATCAGTAATACCCAGAATTTATCTTTGCAGTCACTAATCACGTTTTTAGTCAAATTTTGTTTGGATTTTTCTTTACCCATGATATATAATTCATATTAGTTAAATTACTGCCAAAAAAATCATCAAAAACACATAAAAATATACCAGAAACCTATAGACACAGTTTTCAAAATCCATTTTAATCTACTCAAATTTGCATCCAATCTTCTTTTTTACACTAGCCGAGATCAATGCACTTCTTTCTAATAGTATTCCACCAAACATTTCATCAAAAACGAACATAAAATATACCTAAAATCTATAAATACAGTTTTTAAAAAAAATAATAATCTCTCAAAACTTTCATCAATTCTTAGTTTTTTTACAATACTCTTCATATATACAACATTTAAATGTTATTCAACAAAAAAAATCATCAAAAACGGATAAGAAATACCTGGTTTTGAAGCTTCAAAATCGTCAATGGAGGGTGAGGGAGAAGAGAGTTTCACGATGGGAAGAAGAGGAAGGTGAGAAACTTGAAGACATGTGGGTCCAGTCATTTCTGATTGGTTAAGGTTGTCTTTTGGACCCACATGGTTGTTGATTATTTATGTGAAGAATAAATGAGAAAAATGGTGATGTGGAAGAAATATGTTAAAGAAATGAAGGATAGTTTGGTATTTGTGATCAAAGTGGGATCCACAAAGGGGGTAGAAGAATAGAGAAGGGATAGAAAGGTTGTTTTATTTTCCATGAGGGCATTTGGTGTTAGTCTCCCTGAATTTGGGCCTTTAATGGACTTCTATAAACACCAATACAATTTGTCCATCACAAATCTACTATTTGAATTTTTTTTAATGGAAATTTTGAGAGCCACAACAAGGGTCAAGAGAGGAGAGCAACATAAAGAAGATAAAGTGATAAGGAATGCCTCCAACAAATAAAAGACAAATACTTATGTCATATTCTTTCAATATAGTCCCCATGTTTTAATGTTATCGCACTTCTCTGACATACAAATCAAAACTCTTTAGCAGCGCTCTAAAGAAAGTAAACAAAGAGAAGCAAGAATGGAGTTTCGTGGAGATGCCAACCAGAGGATTGCTATGATATCAGCTCATCTTCAACCTTCTTTCACCCCTCAGGTTTTTTTCCTTTTACTTTGCTTCTAAGTCAAGTTATCTTCTTTTGATTCTTCAATGGTTGGATGTTAGCATTAAGGTTCCTAGTAGCTCATCAAGCCAAAAAACTTACTGGGTTTTTGTCTTCTTCCTGATTAGATGGAGGCCAAGAACTCTGTAGTGGGACGAGAAAACTGCAGAGCTAAAGGTGGGAATCCAGGATTCAAAGTAGCCATTCTTGGAGCTGCAGGTGGAATAGGACAGTCTTTATCCTTGTTAATGAAGATGAACCCTCTCGTCTCTTTACTTCATCTCTACGATGTTGTCAATGCTCCCGGAGTCACTGCTGACGTTAGCCATATGGACACTGGAGCTGTTGTAAGTACCTCTCATATTCTAGGAAGCTAGTCATGAAATGTCTTGAGTAATGACTAATTCTTGATTGTTTTTTTTAGGTTAGAGGATTCTTGGGAGCCAAGCAACTTGAGGACGCGCTAACTGGTATGGATCTTGTGATCATACCAGCTGGTGTGCCGAGGAAACCAGGGATGACACGTGATGATCTCTTTAAAATCAATGCTGGGATTGTTAAGACACTATGTGAAGGAGTAGCCAAATGCTGTCCTAATGCTGTTGTCAACTTGATTAGTAACCCTGTGAACTCTACTGTTGCTATTGCTGCTGAAGTTTTCAAGAAAGCTGGAACTTATGATCCTAAGAAGCTCCTTGGTGTTACTACACTCGATGTTGCTCGTGCCAATACATTTGTGGTAATGATGTCTTAATGATTCCTCTCAGTCAAGTTTTGGTTTTGTTGACTTTTACCAAGATTTGATCCAATCTTGTTGCAGGCGGAAGTTCTTGGCCTTGATCCAAGAGAAGTTGATGTACCAGTGGTTGGAGGACACGCTGGAGTCACAATCTTGCCACTATTGTCACAGGTAGCATATCAATAGAACACTCGTGTGTTAAAGAAAGAATGAAAAGTCCCATCCATATTGATAGTTGGAAAATTAATCTACTAATATATATAAGATAATTGTCAGTTAATTTATTGTCAATTAGTTTTAAGTTAGAAATATACGAATGAATCCAAATTAAACATGATATCAAAGTCTGATCTATGTGCGAGGTAGAGTCATTTTCACTACACCAGCTTCTCTACCAATTGATGTTTTAGCATAATTTTCATTTTTTGTTTTTGTTTTTGGCCTCAGGTTAAACCTCCTAGCAGCTTCACACAATCAGAGATTGAGTACCTCACGAACCGGATTCAAAATGGTGGAACTGAAGTTGTGGAGGCGAAAGCTGGAGCTGGATCTGCAACACTTTCAATGGTATCAAACCAGACTTACTTTTAAAAACATAATCATCAATTGGTTCTTCTCTTGTACAATGTCATGAATATACGTGGAATGTACTACTACTGCTACTATAGGCATATGCTGCAGCAAAGTTTGCTGATGCTTGCCTTCGCGGGTTAAGAGGAGATGCGAATGTCATTGAGTGCTCTTTTGTTGCTTCACAGGTGTTAAATCTTTTAATGGAAAGTACTCTTTATTTTTCATTCTCTAAAGAATTTGATTTTGTAATAATGGTGGCTTTCTTTGCAAGCAAAGGTGACAGAGTTAGCTTTCTTTGCAACCAAAGTGCGTCTTGGACGTACAGGAGCAGAGGAAGTGTTTCAGCTTGGGCCCTTGAACGAATACGAAAGGTCTAAAAACATTCTCTCTTCTCTTCAGAAAAGAAAGCAAAGAGATGATATTTTATCTTGATTTTCTTATTTCACAATATCTACAGGGTTGGTCTAGAGAAAGCAAAAGAAGAACTAGCTGGAAGTATTCAGAAAGGCGTGGACTTCATCAGGAAATGAAATTAAGAATAATCAGAGAGAGAAAAATAAGATCTTCTTCCTTCCTAAAATCATATGATCATGTACTACTACTCACTCATCATGCCTATGTCCTGCTTTCTTCTTCTTCTTCAACTTTGTAAAAAAAATGTTTGTATAACTCTGTGGCTTCTTAAACGCACTTCTCTATGGGTTTATGATGAAAATAAGATTTAACATTAAAGATGTCAACAGCTTCTCAAAACCGACCAACTTAGGATTAGCTAAACACAAAACAATTGGTAGTTTTTATCAAAAAAAAAAAAAAAACAATTGGTAGATCAACTTCAATACTTATCATCAAGAACGAAAGTGTTATAGGATGTAATGCGTGTTCCAACTTCTAGATCAAAATGTACGTTAGAAACAAAACAACATGCCCTGTGAGAAAACGACGTTGCAATGACAAATGAAGGTGAAAAAAAGAACAAAAAAAAGATTTGGCTTCGCCCGGGTTCGAACCGGGGACCTTCAGTGTGTTAGACTGACGTGATAACCGACTACACCACGAAACCTTTGTGTTAAACGTTCCCAAGTTTAAAAATTTATAACATTCAGTAAAGTTGGTAATCACCTACCATACAAAACCCACGTGATCTGTTTAACTGATTCGTCTTGTCCGAAGAATAAACGAAAGGCCAACACCACCGCTATTTTCAAGCTTCTCCCACAAAAATGGCGGCCACGAGAGTGATTACTGCAGCTCAAACCACCTCGTGTTTCCTCGCCAAACGAGCTTTCCTTCTCCCGGCGAAGAACTCATGCGGCGGCGGCGCTCCTCTAAGCTTCAACAGAAGAGCTTTAGCGTTGAAATCGAAACGACCCTTCTCTTGCAGTGCCATTTACAACCCTCAGGTTAAGGTTAAAGAAGAAGGTCTACCCGAAACCCTAGACTATCGTGTCTTCTTCCTCGATGGCTCCGGAAAGAAGGTACCTTTCTCTCTCTCTCCGTGTTAAAGTTCAAAGCTTTTTTGTTTTCTCTCTGAGGGGATCTTCCACTTTGTAAAATTAGACCAATGCAATCAATGTTCTTGTGGTTATGCAATGAAAGATTGTTTCTTTTGAAAATGCTTTTGATTAGTTTTACTCTGTTCTGTGTTTTTTTTTTTGTTTTGTTAAAGGGTTGACTTGAGTATGCATTTTGTATATAGGTTTCTCCATGGCATGATATACCGTTGACTTTAGGAGATGGAGTTTTTAACTTTATAGTTGAGATCCCTAAAGAGTCCAAAGCCAAAATGGAGGTTGCTACTGATGAAGCTTCCACTCCTATTAAGCAAGATACTAAGAAGGGCAAGCTCAGATATTATCCGTAAGTGAGATTCGTTTAGATTCCTGAGGCTTGTGTTTCTGTTGATGACAAGTTTGCCCGTCCAGGTACAATATAAACTGGAACTATGGGTTGCTTCCTCAGACATGGGAAGATCCATCTCAGGCAAACCCTGAAGTTGAAGGAGCTTTTGGGGATAATGATCCAGGTGAATTAATCCTTTTTTTCTATCTACTGCTGGAATGTTTGAATTGTTATCAAGCTTATGGTTCTTGGTTTTGGATTTGTAGTTGATGTTGTTGAGATTGGTGAAGCTCAAAGGAAGATAGGTGAGGTTCTAAAAATCAAGCCTTTGGCTGCTTTAGCTATGATTGATGAAGGAGAGCTAGACTGGAAGATTGTTGCTATTTCATTGGATGACCCAAAAGCTCATCTTGTTAATGATGTTGATGATGTTGAGAAGCATTTCCCGGTACGAGCTAAACCAGACTTAATCCACATGCCTTGTATGGATTTTGGTTCTGACCGTTAAATTTGGTGATATCAGGGAACACTAACAGCTATTAGAGACTGGTTTAGAGACTACAAGATCCCAGATGGGAAGCCTGCTAACAGATTTGGTCTTGGAGACAAACCAGCAAACAAAGTAAGTTCCTTTGCAAATTACTCTTGTTGTGCTGCTTCATGCTTGGTACTGAAGTGTGTTCTTATTTCTTTCTAATAGGATTATGCTTTGAAGATCATCCATGAAACAAATGAATCATGGTGTAAGCTTGTGAAGAGATCAGTTGATGCTGGAGACCTTTCACTTTTCTGAACAGTTTTAACAAAATCATATCTTGCATTGTCCAATTATGAGCTCAGAATAGTTATCATAGTAAAGAGTCTTTTCATTATTCTTGTTTTTCTTTCTTTTTAAAAAGAGATTTTGTTTGAGATCAAAAAGGTCAGTACTATTATTGAACTTTTACTTAATAACCATAAAAGAAAAATACAAACAACTCATGAAAACTTTTGAGAGTGAGTGAAGTGAGTGAGGAACTTCAGAGAGATTCACCATCAATCCATCTTTTGAACATAAGTGAGCATTGGTCTGGATTATACTCAGCGGTGTGCCCTCCTCCCTGCAAAACCCACTCATATCAAACCATATCATTTGTAATTCTACCAGTAGAAACTCTAGAGAAGACTTGAGAACAAAAGGGTTTAGAAGTTCTTGCCTTGATGGTTGCAAATGTCATCTTATTTGCGTAGGTCCTTGTATATCTACAAAACAAGGGATATAAGAGCGTGTTTAAAGATCATTTAGGAAGTAAACAATGTAGTTGATGAGAATAAAGTTAGAAACATGTTTTTGTTTTTAGCTTTACCCAGCGACTCGATTGGTACTCATCATCCAAGGTCTCCAGTCATCAACAATGGAATAGTTGAGGGATTTGATCCATGCTTCAGTTGAAGAGAAAGGCACCATCATATCATGATCACCACTGTTCCAGAATTTGCAATTAGTTTGTGATCAAGATGCACACAGAATTTAAAAGAAAATAAAAAAGAATTGAAGTATAATCTTGCCTGTATATAAGAGAGCGGAAGCCTTTGCGGCTATTGTTAACGTGATATGGAATGGCATTGTGAATATCATATGTATATGGTATGTTTTGGGTGTTGCATCTACTCCATTCTCCGAATCCCTGCATTAGAGTAACGTTTAATTGGTAAAGTTGTGTTAAGTGTTTATCTAGAACAAGAAACAAAGTTCACATAGGTACGTACCTTCTTCACGCCTAGAGCTCTTCGTACATTTTCATCGTTTGCCCAAAAGGCAGACAGAAAATACTTATAAGTCTGAGAAGACAAAAGTGTTGTAAGAATCATAAACCTATGAATATACAAAATAACCAAAAAATAGATTCGTACAAAGCAGCTTGGAGGAGGCAATGATGATGACTCATTTCTTGAAAACTCCTTGAGTTCTCTTCTTCTACTGGTTCTGATGTTTGGTGAGGTTTGTGTTATGTCTCCTAAGACGTAATCTACTTTGCAGTTTGGTAACAAGATCTGCTCTATGTATATCTCTGAGATACACTAATAACTCGGAAAAAAGAAAACAAAGAGACAAGTTAGTTTGTGAAAGATGCATGCAGATACTCATGTGGTGTTTTTTCTTATTACTATTATTATAATCCTTACCTGATGATAAGCTTGAAGCCCGTTTGAGCATTTGGCATTACTTGGGTCTACGTTAAAGAATTTGCCTCCACAATTTATTTTAAGTGACTGCCAATAGTAATGATGTAAACAAGATAAATGTAACAAAATGTATAAAGAGTCACATGATAATGATGATGAAGAAAACGTATACCTCATGGAGCTCATCTGAAATAAGTCCCATCCGATGCGCAAATGAAACTCTATAATTTGATTCAAAGTTTGCACTCGCTGCAGGGTTTCCAAGAACATATCCCTGCTCAGTTTATATAAATTATTAAATATCACAAAAGTATATATTGGTATTCAACAAAAAAATAGGAGAGAATAGAGTTCTGTTACCTGAATATTTATAAGTGGTGTGAGACCTTTCTCATTTCCTGTTTTCATATTGTATAATGTGAATAAAATATATGATCTAAAGGATACAGAAACTGCAGGAGAGGCGTAAGTGGGTAACTTACCAAGTGAAATCTGTTGAACAACTCCTGGAACAATTTTCCCGGAATATGAATCTCCACCAACGTAAAATGGATTGGATATAAACTCAGGGTGATCCACAAACCACTACAAGCAAGAACATAGTAAACGTTTTAGAAAATAAAACCAAAATCATCAAGAAATGTAAAGAAAGAGAGAACACTCAACACTCCTAAGGAACTGGTCGATTTGGTGAATTTGTTTGGAGTCACTTGTCTCAGCAGCACGCCGAGTTTTCGCATAAGAATATCCAGAACCAGCAGGAGATTCCAAATATAAAATGTTAGCCACCTGAAAAAAAAATTGAGTATACATACACATTTTCTTTAAAAGAAAGATGTAACTTCTTATAAAAAATGGTAATAATCTCTTGCCTTTGTCCAAGAAAAAGTTGTTAGCTCTAAAGGAGGCAGTGTCCCATTATACTCATCCCCTTTAAAAGCCAAAGGACCTGACAAAAACATTTAAAAATTAATAAAAATTACACAACACATGCACTAAAGGGAAAATTCCATAAAAATACTCCAAATAATTTTGTTAAGCTTTTTAATACCCAAACTTTTTTACTACACAGTTTAATACTCCAACTAATTATTTTGTTCATTTTAATATCCAAAAATTTAAACATTTACCCACTTTAAGACCCAAACTTTATTTATTTCAATAAAAGTACTAATAAGTTTCAAACAAAATTTTTAAAAAATCTCTAAAATTTACAAAAAAACTCAGAAAAATCTAATTTTTTTTGGTGTTTGAGAAATAAAAGTAACTAAATAGTGTAAAATATTAAATTTTTAATAAAATTTCTAAGTTTTAAATACTGTATTTAATTTGTTTTCTGAAATAAAAAACGAAATTTATTTTTATCATTAAAATTAACTTATTTTTTAAAAACTAATTTTTCCATGGTTTATCTACCTTCTTTCCTAAATCTTTAAAAACAATTAGAATTTTAATATTTTTTCTAAGATTTTGGAGATCGTTTTAAGTTTTGTTTGAAATTTATTAGTATTTTTATTAAAATAGATAAAGTTTGGGTATTAAAGTGGGTACAATTTTAAAAGTTTGGGTATTAAAATGAGAAAAATAATTAGTTAGGGTATTAAACTGGGCAGCGAAAAAATTTGGGTATTAAAAAGCTTAACGAAATTTAGTTGGGGTATTTTTATGGAATTTTCCCTTAATTATTTATTTCAAAACACATGCATTAATTAGACTTGTCTTAGCCCTCCAAACATAAGAGAATCACAACACACATGCAATTAAACTATTTAATACAAAACACATGCATATCAATTAGACTTATTTAATCCTTAAATGTAATTTCAATGTCGGATCCTCAATCAGAAACATGAAATCACACAATACATCACACGTGCACCAATTTAACTAGTTATTTAGGACTTAGGACTCACTAAATACTAGGGGTGGGCGTTCGGATACCCGTTCGGGTTCGGATCGGGTATTTCGGATTTTCGGGTATTTCGGTATAGAAGTATAAAACCCGTTCGGGTATTTCTGTACTTCGGGTCGGGTTCGGGTATTTTTAGTTCGGGTTCGGTTATTTCGGGTCGGGTTTTCGGATATTTAGATTTTGCAAAAAAAAATTAACTTCTTCATTTCTCAAGTTTTTTTCTTTTAAAAAATATAAATTTTACTTAACTGATATTTTATTTTTAATACATTGAATGATTTGAAGATAAAATCTTAAAAATAAAATACACTAATTTGATTATTGTTTTAAAATTTTAGCTGTAGCTTTTGTTAATGCATGAAACTAAAATTTGGACATACATTTTAAGCATTTTAAGTGAGCAAAAAATCACTTTTCTTGCAATTATATGTATATTATCTAATTTTAAACCATGTGTATAATTAATATAAGTATTTTGAATAAAATAGAGAAGTAAACTATGAATATATGGTTAATAGTACATAAGTTCGGTTATTTTCGGATATCCATTCGGGTTCGGGTATTACCCGTTCGGGTTCGGATATCCAATCTCTCATAATTCAATACCCGTTCGGGTATTTTGCTACTTCGGTTCGGATTTCGGTTCGGGTTTTTCGGATCGGGTTCGGGTGCCACTTCGGGTATCGGGTAAAGTGCCCACCCCTACTAAATACAATAAATCCAAAAAAAGAAAGATTTGTTTACCATTTGCAAAGAGTAAACCACAAATGGAGCTGCATCCAGGCCCACCAGTTAGCCAAATCATGAGAGGATCTTTCAGTGGATTTCTCTCTGATTTCACAAAGTAGTAAAAGAGCTCAACATCTCCAGATTCACCAACACTCACATACCTAATCACGTGCAGCAAAGAAGAAAGAGATATGCCTTTTTTTTGGTCAAACCTTATAAAGAGAGAGAGACATGTCTTAGATTAAGGATTTTTTGTGTTTTTTTCCATCTGATTTATAAAAATCGGAGTAAAGAAAATTGACTTTTTTTTTGTTTACCCTGTCTCGAGCTCAAAAGGAAGAGGACCTTCAAGACCAGGAAGATACTTCACATGCAAAGAAGCATCAACCAATCGATGTATGGAGGTCAAGATGCTCAGCAGAAATAAGACTAGAAAGTAAAGATTCTTCATTTTCTCTGCTTCTTTTAGCGTCACGAACAAAAAAAAAATGCCTTGCATGCAAGCTCAACGGAGCTTAATTCCCAAATGCGAAGAGTGAATATTGCATTTTCTTTGACGACAAATTAGCAAACGCAGTGCTCGAAACGTGGCTATCGTTTACGTAATAAGCGTGTTGGCGGCTTTTCTAGTGTTTTGTTAAACGGACCGGTTGGACCGGTTGACTAGAGGAACTTCAAGGCTCCACAACCAAACCAAGTATCATCAAATATCGAAGTGTATTTAGTTCTTCAAATATCCAGAGCACGTAGTTTAAGAAATTTCTCTTTTACTATATATATACTTTAGTAAGAAAATTTTAAACTATTACCTAATATTCTTACTAAAAATATATATTATTTCTAAAAATGAATATTTTTACAGCTTTGTTTTATATATTCTTAAAACTTTAAATATATTCTACACCAAAAAAATTAAAACTAAATTCACATAATTTACATCTTAAATTTTGAATCAAAATCTTAATACTACAGTATCTACCAAACCAATCCTAATTATTTGTCTTTTCCTCCTAAATTCATACTGTAAATATAGTCTATACATCAAAACCAAATATATAAATTTAGTCACAAAAAAACAAATATATAATTAAATTTTGCAGGCACTTAAAACATCCAAAATGATATTTTCGTTTGAACCATGTATTTATCATATGATCAAAATTTACAATGATATTTTCAAAATATTTAAAAATAATAAATGATATATTTAAATAATCCAGTAAGAAAATTCACAAATCTTAGTTAAACTATTTTTGTTTACCCAAAATCACATTATGATCAGATATTACTCAAAAATCAAATAACATCTAAATTATGGAAAAAAATTAAGATCACATAATATCTATTGATTAAAACCCCATAAATATCTACAAAATTTCCAATTTTTTAGGTTGCTATATGTTCTTTTTTTTTTTGAAATAAACACTTTCAAATAATATTATCTTACATATATCTTAACTATATCCTAAAATTATTTTATCATTTGAAGAATAAATGTTTACATTGATTTGACGAATAAGACAAATTAGTTCACACAATTTTGAAACAAATACAAATAAAAATTGGCAATGCAGTAAAACATGATAAAATGACAAATAGCTGATGTAATATATCACCTCGATAAGATAATAATCAAACAAAATATCAACAACCAATATATATTCAAATAATTAAAAGTTTCAAATAATACTGATTGATATCTATTAAAAAAGTAGTGCATGGTTTAAAGTCTAGTTCTTATTTCTTAACATAAAATCTTGAAACCAAGTGTAATTGATACCTCGTCAAAGATCAAAATCATCTTCTTCAAAGTTGAAACCTAGTTAATTGTTTTCTTCTCCACAATTCAGATTGTAAATATGTATGATTAAGTAAATAAAAAAGAAATACAGTGTACAACCATTGTACAAATGTTTTGTGTTATTTACATTGGTACAATGGTAAAGATTCCTAAAATAGAAAGAATAATTTGTCGAAGATTGAATACACATTAAATAATTGAAACAATTGAGTTTATGTATAAAACTCAATCAAAATCTAAGTTAAAGCTGTGGATCAAGATTAATTAAAAAACAAAGAAAAGAAAGTGCATTTGGCAAGGAAGTAGTTGTGTTCTGCATTCTCCAATGTTTAGTATTCTGAAAATGTCTGATTTTACTTTCGTATTTGATCTCTGTGTGTTCTTTTATTTTTTTTGCTTAACTGCGTTGTTAATGGTTGAAATAATTTCCAGAAGAAAGATTCGTTAAAAGATGGTTTAAAGATTTAATTAAGAATACTATTATTTTATTTTTAAAAAACTAACCAACTAAAATAAATTAGAATTTCAAATTGTAAGATATAAATTAGATTTATGTTTAACAAAGACAAATGAGTTTCCTTTTCCTAACACAAATTAGACATATCTCAACCAATTTTCTGAGCTTAACAATTCTCATCAGCCATTTGTTAAAATTTAATATTTTTTTTTGGATAGTTCACAATTATTTGTTTGAGACTATTTTTTATCTTTTTAGATAGATAATTAATCTATTTTACCATTATCTAGAACAATTAATGTGTATAAAACATCATTTTGTTGTTTGGTTGTATTTGTAAAAACAACATACTATATATATAAAATAAAGTAAAATATTCAGCACTGAATTTTAAACATTTATGATTGAATGTATTTTTTTATTTTCAAAAGAAAGAATTTGAATCGTGTAAAATAACTATTGTTTCTGTATGTAGTTTTTTTTTAAATATACACTTATTATGGAATTATAAACTCTTATTTAATTTTTCTCATTCACCGAAAATAATTATAATTATAGTTAATTCAACAATTAAAAAATTTTACTACAAAAGACAAATGGTCAAAAACATCAAATTACATTTATTTTTTACATTAGAATTTGAAAATCTATTACTATAAAGAAAGGTTGTTTCTATCCTGGTGACACATCAGCATCCACATCACTAATTCATTGATTCTAAGTGCGACATCTGTCCCACCATCTCAAAACTCTACGTCTCATTAACTAAATCTCTCATGGAGATCGAAAAGCTTCGACGGAAACCAAACGCATCAGAATCAAAATGTCAGTTGTCTCACAATGATACGTACGATTCCGCTTTACCAATTGTCAATCAGACATCGACGAGATCGAGAACATGATGAACGGCAGATTCTAATCAGATCCCCGAACCGTCCTCCCTGCCCAATCCGTCCCTCAATACCTGTCTCATCCTCCTCTCCCTTCGTCCAATCCGACCTCCCTCCGCTTTCCTCCTCCACCTACCAGAAAGTTACGCCCGTTCCAGCGCCTCCGTCGCTTCCTCCGGCAGGTAACTTTGGTAGCTCAAAGGTTTGAGGACGATCGGGGGTAGCGGGTTTAGGTTTTCGCCAAACATGTTGACCGAGCCGGTGTGGGATATGGTGAAGAGGGACTGTCGCGGTTTTTCTTCATTGTGTTCTTGGGTCTTAGGCTTTCATGGTCTGCCTCCGTCAAGAAGGTAATCAAAATCTTAGAATGATGCTTAGGCTAAGGCATCCCGATATAGTGCACTGCTGGTAGCTTTTGATTTAACACATAAAACTGATTCAGTGAGGAATAAACAACACAATGTGGTGCTCTCTTATTAATTTTGAGGTTTTATGATTGTCCATTGTAATATGTTTCTGTTTGAAGTTTGTCTTTGAACTTTGATTTTTTTATGCAGATAAAAATTGGGAAAAGATGGCACAAAAGATATGTTTGGATGATGTTGAGGTGAACCCATATGCTTGCTTTTGTTTTTTAATTTCTTGGACAGTCATTGCTTCCCATTTAGTCATCGCTATACTTGATTTCCTGTGTTTCCCTTCTCAGGCCAAGCTTGGAGAGCTAGAAGCTGAACTTTTTGTAATCAAGGCTATTGATGACAATCTGTAGCGCTCTTACGATGAACTTTTGTTGTTTCTTGGAAGGTTCAAGGGTCATATAGAGAGTGGAAGAGACCCTGAGAACTACTTAAAGTATTCAGTTGAAGATATCAAGAGAATCGTTCTTGATTTCTTTAAGAATATACACAGGAGACTATAAAAGAAGAAGATTGGAGGGGTTACCTTCTCTCTCTCTTTTTTTTTTGTTTTGGTTCCCCAGCCACGTTAGGCTGTTGTAGGATAGAGCCATTCTTTGAATTTTTATTCACGGGTTGGTATTCTTACGCACCGTTCCTAATGTGTAAGCTCCCGTTTGTATCATCACATCTCAGGTTATGGAAAAAAAATTCGGTAGTGCAGATCAATGGTGTTGGAGACACAAGCATTAAAATTTTGCTGCAAGATGATGGGTTTGTTTTCGAGCATGACTTCTTACAAGTTGTAGCTGCTGTTTTCACATAGGATTTGTATCTGCTGTCCACATAGGATGGATACTGCTCTTTGTCTTTAATTGTGGTATCAAGTTCCTCAACTTTCAAAAGAAGGTGAAGGAGAAGAGAACCTTTCAAAACTATATAGATAGGAAATATTTTATCTTTCAAAATTACGTATTATGCATTATTGGTATTTATATGAAAAGTTATACCTTTATTAGGTTTGACATATTTATTAATCTATCTTTTTCACCAAATCGTTTAAAAAAGTTCAAATACTTCAAAAATTATGTTAACTTATAACATTTTACGAAATTCATGTAATAAAATGAAAAATACATAAATTAAAAAAAAACAGATATAAATTTCTTATAAAAACAAAAAAAAAACTCTATGTTTGTGAACATATCATGGAATTTGATTTCTATTTTCTGGTTATAAAACTCAAACAAAGAAAATTAACAAAAAAATAATATAAAACAACCAAAAAATATTATAGATATAACTTAATAATACTGTACATAAGTTATAAAAATAATTAAAAATTTTGGCTGAAAATCTAACTACAATGCTAAACATATATTTACTGTTGTTCTTTTAAAGCCTTAATTGTTGAGGTTAACTAAAAATGAGGGACCCTCTAAATATATTAAAAAGTGTAAAGCCAATTTTGTCTTTTCGTAAACAATTCGTATGTTTAGTTGGAAATAAAAAGTAATGTACCGAGACTCATAACTCCTTAGAGCTGGAACCATGGAATCAAGAGAAAACACAGCAGTGAGACCAATGAGAACAAGATCATCATAGGCGGTGCGTTACTTGCTTTCCGAGAACGGGTCCCCAAAAGGGAAGAAAAATGCAGTGGCAGCATTGTACATTCTATTTATCATGGAAACAAATGCTGAGCGATTACATCTAATATAGCTGCTGCATTGGTTAAGATGCTTTAGCGTTGATCAAGCTTGGACAATAATCTCAAACCGTACAAGTAACCTAGACACTAAAGCCAAGATAGTCAACACAAATATTATACCAGCATATTGATAGGTATTCTCCAGACGGAGAAAGCTAGGAACCGAGAGAATGTAGCATTGATATTGCTTTTGGTGTGTCAGAGAGAAACTGAGACATTGGTCTCAGTAGGTACACACGGTGCGGTTGTGACATTGATGGACTCATCAAAGAACGTGATAGAGAGAGGAAAAAGGAAAGCTAAATCTTCGTTAGAGCTTCTCCACAAAACATCCAAATTGTTCAATTATAAAATTAATATCTTTTCAGTCGATTTCATCTTTGGATACTAATTCCATTTGTGGAATCGAATCTGGAGTTAGTTAGCAAGAGCGTTTTTCAGACCCGCACTCTTTGGCTTGCTGCGTAATTATTTTAATATCTTTTTTACGGAAATGGAAAAACTTATTACATAATGCATATTTAATGGTTGATCAAGTGTTCTTAATGCTTTATTTAAGATATATAATCTAATTTCCAGACATAAAGAACATAGCAAAACTTTGAATCTTCGATTCTTGAATATTTTTTAAAGTTTAAACATAGAGAACATAACCGATCTTCTCATATAAAAGCTTTGGGAACGGTAGCTAAATCTAATTGGTCAAACATGCACTTTGGAAGCAAAACTCTCTAACACCCAATTTCTTCCTTTGTAACTTTTGAGATCTCCAATCAAAATCACTTATATGGTGCAAATGTTCAAGGCATAAAGTTGTAAGCAAAAAGAACCGGTGATTATACACACTTTCTACAATTTTAATTTAAGAAGATAGGCTAAAAATTTCATATGATTCCCACTTAACAAGTTCTTATATTTAATTGTCTCTCTATTAGCCAGTATGTTTATGTTTTCAAATAGTACTTACATTATTCTTCTACACAAGAAATTTACACACATTGCATTTTCAATAAATAATATTTCCTCAGATACATTATAGAATTCATACTGGTAACTAAATATGTGACTCTCAAAAGTGTTGTCCTATTCTAATAATAACTTCTTCGTTTTAAACAAATCGCAAGATCATCAAACGACTAAATACAAAATTACCGCACCATTGGAAAACTATTACAAATAGAATTATCTTATATCATAACTCTAAGTACTATTATTGGGTCAAAACACTATTTACTAATTTAAAATTAGTTTTCAAACGAGAAGATAAACATTGTTCGACATAATAAAATAGTTTTGATATAACTTTCCGCCCGTAGGGCGGGCCGACCCTAGTTATTTATAATAAAAGAAAAGAATTCTTAAAATAACACTTAGAGTGATATGGAAAGAGTATTAAAAACAAAAATTTCCTTACAATTATGGATTAAACTGATGAATCTCGAGCATAACAGTCACAATCGTCAGAGCATAAACACAATTGTTTTTCGATAAGTTTTCAATGTCTAACTGCATGTTGCAGCTTAATCAGAAGAAAAATAAATCTGATTGCTACAGTGAAAGAAGGATTTAACATAGCCATGACAAATTTCATAAAGCAAACTTGAAAGAGCAGAGCAGAGCAGTAGCAGCAGGGAATAACATTTATTACATCCAACATTTCAACACCTTTGTAAGAACAAAGAAACGAAAGCAAACAAACATAGCCTTCAAAAGCCTAACGTCCCAAAAAAATGGTTAGATCTTTGAGAGTTTGACAAAACATATCTCTTCTCTACTATTACTCTTGTTCATCTCAAAGAAACTCTTACTGGAGACTTTGACAGCATAACAAAACATTCTTCAACAAAAGAGCTTAGTGAAATGATTTTTTTTTAATGGGTGAAGAGGGAGTGAGTACTCTTGAGAGTATGGTAAAGCGCGGCCAATGCAGTAACCGAAGTGATGACCGGAAGTTGCTGCTGTACATGGAAAAGAACATGGTAGAAACCCGGGTAGGTGAGGCAAATCATACCCATTTTCAGGTAGAGAAGATAGCCGCCAAAAAAGACTCCTGTCAAGTAAAGCCCCGAGACTCTGTTGGAAATCGATAACATGGAGTTCATCTGAGGTTGATAAACAGGGAGGTGAGGAGATAGAGGGCGAAAGCTTTGGGTTTTTGGAGAAATCTGTTCCTCCTCTGTCATCTTAATACCCGCAGAGATTGTAGACAACATGCGTCTTGGTGCTCCCACACCAAGAGCTCGCAAATGAGCTCCAATTGCATTCTCAGTAGCTTTTGAATGCTAGAAGAATTAAAACAAGGATCAACCAAGCACAAACACAAGCATAAGTTAAGCTGTTCTTACACATTACAAAGGGAAAAAACTAAAGTTTGGACAGAGACATCTTACCTCTCTCTCCTCTCTAACGGCATTGCTTGTGTTGGTAGTTCCCAAACCAGTCTCAACATTGTCATTCACACCAGGTTTCGATCTAATAAAGAATACACATAGTCAAAAGAAAAAGTATGGAGTGCCTCTATACGTTTTTTTGCATCCCATGGAACAAAGGAAACATACCCGAAAGCTCTACAGAAACTTGCATAGTTTTGACCAGCGTGTGAACTACCCCATGAAGTTTGAGCATTACCAGAAAGCTGCAAAACAAGGAAGTTTCAAAAGCGGATACCAAAAACCTCGTTGTTCTCAAATTCTTTTATCAAACTATTGAGCACATAATACATAACAATCTGCAGATCAACATAATCCGTTTCATTTCCCAGGAATACCTCCAACTAGACGGAGCATAAACTGAGACGATCATCATTGAAAATAAAGACGAAACCAAACGAATCCTAATCTATCAACTATTTCACCAAAAGGACGCAATCAACGAGTAAGAAACGTACAGATTTGTAGACGGAAGAAGGCGCGGAGACGATTTCACGTCGGCGAATCGATCGAAGAAGAGCCGTGGCAGCCATCGTCTGAATCAGATCACTATCTCTACTTCTCTTCCTGCGAAAGCTGGAGACGTCCGACCAAAATAAAATATATGCTCAAAATAAAACATAAACTGGAGGGTAATCTGGTAAACTTAATATCTTCCCCATGCTAATCCGCGCGTTTCACAATATGTTAGTCAGTGAATACCTAGCAGGTCTGCTCTGCTCTGCTCATGCTCTGTTCTTTCTTATTCCTCTAGGTTCGATATGGTATAGTAGCAGGGAAGAGTGAGAAGAAATTTTGAAACGTTTCTCTTATATAACAAAAAGGCTAATATCAGAGAGAGAAGAACATCAAGTTTTGTTCACTACCAAAAAAAAAGAACTTATTACAGGAACAGTTGCACTGCCCGCTGTTTTTATGACAAGTTCCTTCGACATCGGAACTCAACCATGGTCTAACTTAACTTCTTAACCCAACTGACAAGAAACAACGCACACTCTTCACTTCTTCACTTCCTCGTAATCTGCCTCTGGAGTTTGTTCGCTGCCTCCCTGAGTTCCCGATCCTCCTCCTCCTGGTGCAGAACCTCCACCACCAGACATGTGCTCCCCGATCTTTGAAACAGCTTTGTTCGCTGCATCGATCTTAGCCTTAATCTCGTTGACATCATCTCCAGCCGAAGCGCTCCTCAGATCCGCCACAGCATCTTCGATCTCCTTGGCGACTTCGCTCGGTATCTTCTCTCTGTATTCACCGAGGCTCTTCTCTATGCTGTAAATTGTTGTGTCCGCTGTGTTCTTGGCGTCTATCAAATCTTTTCTTTCTTTGTCTTTCTGAGCATGCAACTCTGCGTCTCTCACCATCTTCTGGATATCATCCTCTGACAGCCCACCAGATGATCGGATTGTGATCTGTTGCTCTTTACCAGTCGTCTTGTCCTTTGCAGAAACGGTGACAATGCCATTTGCATCGATGTCGAATGTTACTTCGATCTGAGGGATGCCTCTTGGTGATGGTGGAATGCCCACTAGATCGAATTCTCCCAACAGCTTGTTGTCTGATGCCATTTCACGCTCACCTTGAAGCACTCTGATCCCGACTTGTGTCTGATTGTCGGCTGCAGTTGAAAACACCTTCAAACGAAAGAATCAACATTTTAGTACAAACTTGTATTATCATATATCAGATGATTGTGCTTTGACACATGACTTATAAGACGAGTAACCATGTAGGAACCATAGCCATTAGGTGTAAAGCATGGCAGCCTTCCTAAACAACAATGTAGATCTAAAACTCTGATAGATGCCTCATACTAACCTAATCTGCCCTACTGTTATTTGATAATCAGGATTTGTAGTCAAAAGAAAGAACATCGCAGTCATACCTGACTCTTCTTCGTGGGGATGGTTGTGTTTCGGCCAATCAATCTTGTAAAGACACCACCAAGTGTTTCAATACCAAGCGACAGAGGTGTGACATCTAGAAGCAGCAATTCTTTGACATCACCACGAAGGATACCACCTTGAAGTGCAGCTCCCATAGCAACAGCCTCATCAGGGTTGACACCTTTGCTAGGAGTCTTCCCAAAGATCTCCGCAACAACATTTTGCACCTTGGGGACACGAGTCATTCCTCCAACAAGAAGAACCTCATCAACTTCCTTAGCACTTATACCAGCATCCTTGAGACAGTTCTTGCAAGGATCACGGGTCCTCTCAATCAAGTGATTCACCAGAGTTTCGAACCTTGACCTTGTCAGGGTGATGTTGAAATGCTTTGCCCCAGATGCATCAGCTGTGATAAACGGCAGATTAATCTCAGTTTGAGAAGTTGATGATAGTTCAATCTTCGCCTTCTCAGCAGCTTCTCGAAGCCTCTGCAGAGCAAGTCTGTCCTTTGCCAGGTCTATTCCCTCACTGGTCTTGAACTCATTTACCAAGAAGTCTAGCAGAGCATTATCAAAATCCTCTCCTCCCAAGAAGGTATCACCATTGGTGGCTTTCACCTAGAAAAACAAGTTAAATAATAAGAACGATCCTCAAACAAAACCTGATAAACAAAAACCACTTACCTCGAAAACCCCATTAGAAATCTCCAAAACAGAGACATCGAACGTCCCACCACCAAGATCAAACACAGCAATCAAACCCTCCTTATTAGTCATACCATACGAAAGAGCAGCAGCCGTTGGTTCATTAATAATCCTCTCCACATCCAAACCAGCGATTCTACCAGCATCTTTAGTAGCCTGCCTCTGAGCATCATTAAAATAAGCCGGAACGGTCACAACAGCTTTCTTGACAGACTTCCCCAAGTAAGCCTCAGCCGTCTCTTTCATCTTCGTCAACACAAACGCTCCGACCTGACTAGGAGAATACTGCTGACCATTCGCTTCAACCCACGCGTCGCCGTTAGGCGCACGCACGATCTTGTAAGGCACCATCTTCATCTCCTTCTGCGTCTGCGGATCGTCGAACTTCCTCCCGATCAAACGTTTCGTTCCGAAGAGTGTGTTCGTCGGATTGGTCACAGCTTGGCGCTTGGCTGGTGTCCCCACGAGAAGCTCTCCTTTAGGGTTGAAAGCTACAACTGATGGTGTGGTTCGAGCACCTTCAGCGTTCTCAATGACTTTCGGATTCTGCAAAAACAAAAAAAAAGATGATAATCTGTTTATTCATTATGATTCAGTTACAACGTACAACGTAACCAACACTCTTCAGTAACTATAGATACAAAGGTCTTAACCGGTTTAAACCACATATAACCGTAATACAATCTACAGTAATAAACAGTCTCACCTTCCCCTCCATGACTGCAACACAGGAGTTAGTTGTACCCAAGTCGATACCGATGACGTCATTTCCAGCAGGCTTCGAGCTGAAATCAATTAGAAGAAAAGGAAACTTCAGAGGAAGAAACACAGCGAGATCTTGGTGTTAGCAGCATATAGATGGAGAGATGAAGCAAATACCTAAATGCTCTTGAAAAGCTTCTCCAGTTCTGACCAAGATAAGAGCCGTTCAATGATGTTTTCCCGCTGGTTGAAAGCTGCAAACCAAAATTTGATCGGATAAGGAAAGATCGCTATACGTGAAAGTTCAGATCACATAGTTAGTTCACTCGAGCTACCAATTTCGTCTACAGATCCGTGATGATCGCATGAGGACTTACGCATTTGAAAGCTGAGAAAGGAGTGGAAGCGACTTCGCGCCGTCGAATCGAGCGGAGGAGAGCAGCAGTAGCCATGGTTTTTGAAGGGTCACGATGCGATAAGATCACTTGCGATGAATGAATACACGTCTTAGTCGGATTATGGAAGGGTTTAGGGTTTTTGAAAGGTACGAAAAGTTTAATTTTTTTTTATAGAGAAAGAGAGAAGGTTCTAGGCGGTGATGCTTCTCGACGTCGACGATGATAAAAATGCTCGGCTACCAAAATGTACACGAAGCTTTACGAAACGACATCGTTTTGGCATATCAAAAGCATAATCATATTCATAACCAAAAACTGAACCGAAATGCCAGACGGTTTAGGCTACCTGCCTACCTTTAAGTAACTAAGGTGGTGTTATTCGATCAGTGATTTGCAATCCATATATTTTAAAATTTTAAGTTTAATAATTCTAAAATCTCTACAGTATACTTTCGATTTTGAATTCACTCATTTATTCATGAGACTCCACAAGAGATGATTTGAAATCAATTAAAAATATAAAGAATTTTAAAATCCTTAAAAGTTCCCAAAGTTGAATAACACTAGATTTAAAAAACTGAATTCAAATTATTCATTTAATAGCACTAGATTTAAAAATAAAATTTAAAATCATCATTTGAATAACAGTAGATTGTGTTTAGATTTAAACTCTATTAAAATACATCAACTAATAACACTCCCTAAACAAAACCTATATAGATCTTTATGAAACAATGTCATTTGATATATTCGAGTAGTTGAAAAAGGACGAAACAAAACCATAATCATACCAAAAACTGAACCGAAATTCAAGGTTGTTTTAGGCTAACCGAACAAAACCTGTACATAGCTTACTCATACCCAAAACTCAACGGAAATGCAATGTCGGTTCAGGTTACCCAACCGAGTAAAACCGGTTCAGGAATTCTTCTCTCCATCTTCAGCTATTTATAACTTGATAAGCCCTTTGCAGGAAAAAGTCAGAGACATGAGATTTGAGATTGGTCTCGCTGAGGAATGTTTGCTCTCTCATGTTGGATTCTTGGCAGTCTATTCATTATATATTCATCCATTCTTATGATGAATGAGCTTGAACAAGTGCCACCTCCACCATAAGCGGAGTATTGACAAGTGAATTTTCATCAATTTTGAAATTACATTGTTCTTGGTCCATGAATTTTAAAAATCTTAATAGAATTAATCAGTTGTTACTGATATAAGAATTTTTAAAATCCATTGTTATTCAAAAAGTTTAGTTATTGTTGATTCTCTAATTCTAACTAATAGAATTATTCAATTAGTTATTATTTAAATTCAACCAGTTATTAATGTTTTGTAATTCATCAAATTTAAAAATATTAAGATAGTTTAAGTTGAAGAATTCTAAAATCTCTATAGTATTGAATTCACATGTTATTCATAAAACTATGTAAGAGACTATTTGAAATCAATTGAAAATTCCAAAAATTAAAATCTTTGAAATTTGAATAATACTAGATTTAAAAATTGAACTTAAATCATTCATTAAATAACAATAGATTTTAAAATAGAGTTTAAAATCATCATTCGAATAACAATAAATTGCGGTTAGATTTAAACTCTATTAAATACATGATGGAATAGCACCTATTGAAAGTTTAATTTTATATATTTTTACTCATAAGATTCAACTTTGAAAATATCATATGTATCCATGAGTTTTCAAAATCCATGTGATAAAAACCTTGAAAACAAAATAATTATTATTGCCAAATATCATATACTTATGGAGGTTATTGGGACCAATTTTATGTGGAGTTTTGATAATTTTTTAAGTTGGTAAATTTTTGAAAACCAAATAGATTTAACAAATATTGAATGAATCTTTTTCAAAAAAAATCTTCTAAGGTTATATATAACATCATCTTCATCACACAACACAAAAACCTCACCAACATCATCTTCTTTATTCTGCATATCTAAAACACATTCAAAAACCAACAAAGGTAGAAGAAGAAAAACAACCTCATATATACAAAATAATTATCACATTGATGTTTTAATGAAAGATGAGAAGAGAAGAGTGATAGGTGTATATTTTTATTACACGATTTTCAAAATCTTGTGAGAAAACATATATTTTCAAAATCTAATCTTATTAATAAAAGTATAGAAAATTTACATCAAAGTAACAAGAAATTCTATCAGAATTACAAAATCAATAGCAACTAAATTTTTTGAATAACAAAATATTTGAATTATAACAGTAGATTTAAGATTTTAAAAATCTATAAGTCAATAACTGTGGAATTTCAAAATTCTATAACTCAATGTTCTTCTCCTTCTTCAACTTTTCATAACTTGATCAGCCTTTGCGCTAAAAGGTCAGAGACATAAGCTCTGAGATTGGTCTCGCTGAGGAGAATGTGTTCTCTCACATTGGATTCTTGGCAGTCCATTCATTATATTCATCCATTCTTATGATGAACGAGCTTGAACAACAAGTTCCACCTCCACCATAAGCCTTTTTCAAAAAACATTGAAAACATATAAAAATCTAATCGATCACTAAACCTAAAAGAAGTTAAAGTCAGGTTCTGAAACAAAACAAACCTTAGCAACTTCAGATGTATCGGTTGTATCGTCAGTACTTCTCAAGCACATTTTGAGATTATTCCGTTGCATGAATGTAACAGCTCCTATTGGCCTGCTTTCAAAGAGATGTTTACTAACTTCACTATCCACAATTCTTCATAAGGAAAAATTAAATTTACCTCAAACCAGCTGCAGCACTTTGTAGACTAAGTAGCTTGCCTAGCTCATCGCTTAGTTCATGGTTACCATCTGCACGCATTCCCTATAACATAAAAACAAAACAAATCTATAGTTCAACTCAACCAATGATTTTTTTTTTTTTGAAACAGAGGAATTCGATGCAAAGGTTACCAGGCATTCTCCATAAAACCCTCTTCCCAATCTGATCTTGAAAGCTTTATTCTGCTTCAGCACTCTCTTTGCATCAACAAGCCGAGACGAAAAATACGAGTTCCCATTAGCAATGAGGTCCTCTGAACTCATCCTCAACAGCTACAACACAGAGACATGAAAATGATTCAATGAGGAATGATACAAGAACAGTGAACGGAACAAAGCAACGAACCTGTTCATACATGTACGGATTTGTGATGCAGTTAACCTTGGACCGCCACTCCTTTAGTCCGAAGCTGAAAGCCTTGATATCATGTAATCTCCAACGTCTAAGATCGATATCTTCGATGTAATCAAGAACTGATGCAACTCGAGTTCTGTCTTCATCATCTAACAAACTGAGAGATTCCCCCTAAAGCACATAATACTGTTCAGATGAGACACCAATCAAAACAGAGTCATTACTAAATCCTTACTAACCTCGGAAGATGTGAGTTTACTTGAGAAATATTCATACACAGCCTTCGAGCTACTCTTGTCAACATCAACATTAACCTTAAACCTCTTCTCTACGGAGCCAACCTTCGAAGCTGCTGACTTTCGATGATCAAAACATATGATCCTAAAACTCCCCCACAAATAAACGAAAGTTAAACCCATCTCAATTTAAACACAAAATGTCTGTAAAACATCTGAAACATACTCGCAATCTGTAGTAGCAGCGGCAAAGTCTTTAGGAGCAACGAAATCGAGGAGGTAACACCTCTCGAACCCCTCCAAGCAGAGATCGTTAACGCTAAAGGGTACGACGGAAGAGAAGGGCAAGATGAGAGAGGGTGTACGGAGACGAGAGTGGTAGAGATGAGCGAAGAGAGCTGAGTAAGCGCCGGAGAAGGAAGGGTAATTGTATAGAACCAAGTTTGGTACTTTCTCTTCAAGCGCGTTTGATATGGCTTCGAGCGCCGCGTCTGATCGGAAACTCCGAGCAGTCGAAATCGCCGGCGGAAGTTGCCGGTGTAATCGCCGGAGAATCATCTACGGCGGGGATTTGAGAGTGTTTTTTTTGTTGGTTCGCGACTCTGAGATTTTGAAGTGAAGCGGAGGATTTCGGCTAAATTGCATTGGACTACTCGAACTTTACATTTATTCTTAATTGACCTTTATGTTTGTTAAATAGTTTTTAAACCCTTGATGTTTATTCTCTTTGTTGACATCAAACCCAAACATGAAATATAGAGAAAGGCAAGATTCTGAATCTTTACAGCAAGGATAAAGATCATGAGAGAAACGAAGAAATCACAAATTTCAAGAACTGTTTGGTAACTTGCAAATAAGAACTAATGGTTTAATTAGGTGGTTGGCTTGGAACTCTTCTTGCACTTGCTCCACATCTCCATCAAGAACTGACATTTACTGATGTCTGTTTCATTCTCGTCCAGGCACTACACACAAAAACACAAAGTTAAGCTTTGGATATATATTAGGATTCAACATTAATAGAAAATGGAAGAACGAAACAAATATACATACAATTGTATTCCCAAGTCAAAGCAAGTGTAGTTTTTTTTTTCCTTTTAAACAACCAAACCAAACGTAATGCAAATATGAAGTTAAAATGCAAAACTATTATAACAAACTTACATCTTGGAAAGCTTTTGCTTGAGTGACACATGCAATAGAACCCCTGCTACTTGCAACTTCGGCTGCTGCTACAGGGTCCTCTTCCTTGGAGGTTCGGTAGCTTTTTATAGCATCCTTGATTGTGTCTATGAAACCAGAAGACATCCCTAATTCGAAAATAATTTTTTTTTTAAAAAGGACGTCCCATAAGCAAAGAGAACGTAACCAAACCGTTATCTAAAATGAAATTATTAAAATCAACTACAAAAAGGATAGTTAAAACGCATACCTTCGTCATCATCACTACTACCACTACGTCTCCAGAAGTCATGGAAGAAGTCATGACCATCATCACTACTACTAGTATCGTTAGTAGTACTTCCGCTCGAGTGGTTGTACTCATGACGAGCTGAAATCCACAAAGAAAAACGCATAACATAACAAGAACTAAAAGAAACCTATAAAGTTCATTAAACAATAACTGATAAACCGAATAGATAATCCCTCACAACTAATCTCAAATAATTTTCGAGAGATATGGCTAAATACTAGGAAATATTACCAGTCTGAGGAGATGGAGTGTAGCTTGCAGTGCGTGGGGTAGATCTTTCTGAGCAAGAAGTAACCAAAAAACGTTACAAATATTCTTTTTTTTTGTAACTGGACGTTACAAATATTCTCACACTAAAAAAATTGCAAAGTTTATTAACTTAGAAGATGAAAACATGCTGGACTGGAATCAAGAAGAGGAAAAAACGAAATCATATACTACATAATAAAACTAAAACAATAAGAGAAAAAACTTATAAGAAAACAATTAAATCATATAATTTACCAGTCTTGGGAGGTGAACTGTGGCTTGAAGGACGTGGAGAAGATTTTTCTGGACAATCAAGAAAAAAACGTTACTTGATGACAAAAGAAAAAGAAAAAAACGTTACAAATTTCACAATGAAAGGTGTAAACAAATCATTTGCCTAAAGAGAGATTCTTAGAAGTAGTACTTATAAACTATTTATCTCCAACGAGAAATACAACCCCAAACTGAAAATTTAGTTACCGGTGTGAAAAGACGGGCTTTGTGAAGCTGTTGATCGAGGGCGAGGAGAAGATCTGCCTGCACAATAAAAAAAAATTCATTAGATTAAGCTAATATAAAACCCTACAAAAGCTATAAAAAAATACTTGCAAATATCTGAATGTACTTGCACGTCTCATTAATTGTAGTGTGACGTCCTTTGTAAACATTTGATCATATTATAGAAACTTGATTGCTAGAATTAAATTACAAATATATAGTTCTTTTAGTTTAGATATTTTATCTATTTTATCACTTACAATAATCACAATTATTTACTCTCTCAATGAGATCTATTGACGAGAATGAAATTTACCACTGCTACTACTACTACTAGTAGAGCGGCTGCTTGAAGATGATGAGCGAGAGGGAGATGGAGAGCTTTCTACACAGATAAGAAACAAGACATTTCATAATACACATTGAAAACCAAAAATAGAAAAAACAGCAGGAATTAAGGGATTTACTAAACCCTAAACCAGTAATTCTCTTGCAACGCAAGAGAGATACATCCAAAACAAAAGGAATTCTAGGAATTTACTAGTTCGATTAGACGAGCTAGATCTAGAGGAAGAAGAGGAGGAGGAGGAGGATCTTTCTGCACAAGAAAAAACACAAACAAATCAATCAGATTAACTTCATTAAAAGCATCTCGTAGACACAGATATAAACACAAATATATAATTTCACCTTCATGTCTTTTTCTAGGCATTTTGAAGATTATAGACGATGAATTGATGAATCATCCGGATAAAAATCTGGCCCAGCATATATATATTATATAACATTTTAATTGATTGCAAGTCGATTTCTCTTGGAGGTGAAGTTTACTTTGCCAACACGTTTTTTGCATCCCAAGTCAAAAGAGAATATATCGGGAGTGTAGTTACTAGGAAAATACTACTCCCTCTGTTCCTAAATACTTGATGTTATGGATGATGACACAAGAATTAAGGAATATATTTTTATCTTAAAAAGTAACATTGAAAAGAAAAATTAAAACTAATCCAACCAATAATCAAAAAGATTATAAGATTCTATTGGTCACACAGTTTTCAATAAAGCTATAACTAATATAAAAATATCAAAAAATCATCTATTTTGAAACATCCAAAACTCTCCAAAACATCATCTAATTTGAAACGGAGGGAGTATATAACTAGATGATAATCCGCGCTATGCGCGGGATGAGTTTTTTAAAATATGTTGTATTGAAATATTACAATTAGAATGCATCTTGTTATCAAGATTTTTTTTACATTTGATTTGGGGTGGACATTCGGATACCATTTGATTCAGTTTAGTTTGGTTCGGTTCAGTTATATTTCGATTTTTTGTGAGTTCGATCCGGTTCGGATCTGCGGGTTCGGTTTGGATTTGGTCAGATAACTCATTTTATTTTTAAAAAATTAAAATTCGTATATACTTTAAATTTCTCAAAATATAAAAATAAAAAAATTATTTATAACATATAAATGTGTACAATGCAAGCTAAAATACTTAAACTTAACATAAAATTTGGTTAGCTTCAATATTCGGATAAGAAATCAATAGATATTTGAAGTATTGGTATTTTGAATATCATTTAACTATTTTAATCATGTATTTTTAACTATTTGTAAATATTTTCAAGTATTTTGGACAACTTAATAACATTTTATATATTTTAATATTCTTTTAGATATTAAATTCTAAAAAAATTAATATATTTAAGTATATAAATCTGGTTTCGATATATTCGATATCCGAAATATTTCGTTTCGGATCATGTTCTGTTCTAAAAAATATCATCTTAATAACATCTTATAATTTTTGGTAATTTATAGACGTTTTTAAAAATTCAAAATATAACATATATGAAAAATCTATTTTTTAAAATATGTTTAAGTGATTTTTTTTTGAAAATATTAATTAAAATAAAATGTAGAGGATACAAATTTTTTTATCAAATTTTTTTGATTTGTAATCATTAATTATCATATATACGTTAATCATATTAGGTAATTTCATAGCTTTTATTTAAGGAAATAAACTTACGTAGCTTTTATTTAAAGAAAGAATTTAAGACTATTAATTAATATGATAATTAGTTTAATAAAAAGTATAATATATATTTATATGGACCAACATATTTTTCTAAGGATTTCTGAGAATCATCCTAGTGATGACACGTGGCTACAAAACATGTTGTAATGTTCCAGGATTAATATATAGGGGATTTTAAAAAGTATCTCAATATATAATAACATACACTATAGTATATAAGTATTGGTGATTGATCTCTTTCTAATCTTTCTACTCATTGTACCTTTTATTTTCAGTGAAGAGCCTGATACAAAGCGAATAGATGTAAGCCAAGTGAGAAAGGAGACAGGGGAGAAGTTGGTCAGCTGGGAAGTTGACGCATATGTCAAACCTGTTCTGACGGTTGAAAACTCCATTGTAGCATCAGCAACTGAAGTTAATCTCAGCCGAGATGAAGATACAAGAATGAGAGAATCATCAAAAGGCGAAATCAGAAGCTGAGATGAGGAAAACAGAGGTAAGTAAGCATGAAAGCCTCAAGAAACATAGTCAACGTTGATCATGTATAAACATAGACTCTGTTTATAAGTCTTGTGTAACTGATGGTGTGATTCTTGACATTGCAGGTGGAAGTTGAGAGGATAAAGGGACTGAGCGCAAGACAGGTGGATGAACAAACTAGCTGCGGTAGAGAGGAAAGCAGAGGAGAAGCGAGCAGCAGCTGAAGCGAAGAAGAATCGTCAAGCAGCTAAAACAGAGAAACAAGCTGAACAGATCAGAAGAACAGGCAATGTACCTTCATTGATGTTCTCTTGCTTTAGCTTTTGTACTTAGTAACAAACACAAGAGTCCAATCTTTCTATCATTCTCTTGCTTTAGTTTTCATCTTAGTTACTTTGTAGATCTATCACTCGGTTTATAACTCTTCTGGTCTAGACTTGGTTTAGCCTCGGTTATGTTTGGGCTGTGGATAAATCTAGGAGTATTTTGTTTTTTTGTCAACATTTTAATTTTATTATCTTTGAAGCAAATTACAGTGGTTCAAGTGTAGGGCCATGATATTACATAATGTTGTTTACATGATTTAGCCCTCTTTGCTAATTGATCAACATGGTGTACAAAGTTCCTAGGGACATGTTTAAAAGAGAAATTACTCTGCTTGGAGAGACTAAGAATGTCTTGAACCACTATAGAAGCCTCATTATAAGCAATACTCTGGTTCTTGGCTAAGTGTTGGTGCTCCAAGCTCATGTATAACTGCGGATTGTCACCTAAGATTGCAACATTCTGTACCTCAGACCTCAGTCTATGCAGGTGTTGAACAGCTAGAAAATTCGCCATTGCATCCGCTTCGAGTGAACTTCCTTGGCAGATAAGAGTGCCTTGTCTACTGAGTAAGGACCACCCTATTCCTGCTTCTTCAGTAGGAGACTTCCAAGAAGCATCAGCAATGCAATAAAGCAATGACTCTGGTGGGAGAATATCATTAATAGATTGCGGATGAGTTATAAAAGGTGATTGCGTGACAGGTTCATCATGCAGCATGGCCTTCTTCCGTAACTCCCTATCCATAATAGCTGCTTTAATAACATGTACAATATGTTCTCTACTATTGTCAAACATTAACTTGTTCCGCATCTTCCATATTCTCCAACCTATGAACCATTCTAGATTGCATGGTGATTCTCCTTTATTGTCATTAACTATGTTCTGAATAAACAACAAGAGATCAGTGCCAGGACTTAGACTCTGTGAGAATTGAAGACATGCCAAATGCCATATTTCTCTTGCAATACGACGTTCATATATTAGATGGGCAATTGTTTCCAAGCCTTCCCCACAGAGTTGACAGTGACACTCATGGTTTTTTTTTCTTTTACCGTAGGTTTATTGGGTTTTTTTTTTTAATCACCACCTACGTGCATGATTTGTAAAATGATTTCACAAACTCGCCCAATTAGTGGATTGTAAATAATTTTATTTTTGATATACAAAATAATTGATTTTTATTTGTTATGTTGTAACTGTATTACATAGAAAAAAATATCCATAATTATTGCAGGTTTATAGAAGCAATTGCAACTGCTAAGAACTATCCCAGCAAGAAAAAAAAAACAGAATAAATGAAACAACAAAATTAAACTATCATCAAGTGTCTGCAGTAGCACTCGCAGCACTCAAATCCACAGACAAATCAAGAGTCTGCACAGAAAAAAAAAAGAAGAAAAACTTGTATTCAAACTGTGCGTTTACTTCTGAACCAAGAAACAAAAATGATGAGTGTTAATACCTTTCCAGTGATCTTGGTGTACATCTCTAGTACATCTGCAACTGTACTCTCGAAATGTGTTGTTGCATCATAAGTCTGATAAGAAAACCAAACAAAAAGAAACATCAAGAAAATAAAACAGAGATAATATGATGTACAATGATGAAAGTTACTCTTATTAAATTTCAAAAAAAAAAAAACTGAGATGAAAGTTACTTATTAGATAATATGATGTACTATGATATTCACTTACACCAGAGATGAAGCAGTTATCTTCTTCTTGCTTATTGGTCGGAACGTATGTGTCATAAGAATGGTAGAAGATCTCATCAATAGGTCCAAGCAATTCAATCCCAGGTTTAAGCTCTTCTTCTGGATTATCAGTTTCAGCTTCTGCAGAGACGAAAGCTATGTATTTGCCTTTTGGTGCTACATTGTGAGCGTATGAGCAACAGAACAAGTACCTACAAAATCCAAAATCTCACAGATTCATCTTCATATTCATTCAAAGTATAAGCTAGTCAGAGTCATGTTTCTGTAATCAAAAGTGCTATTTGATTATGATCTCTTACATGTCTGATTTGCGGCCGAGTTGCTTCTGAGGAAGAATGATTTGGACAGAGTGAGCATCGTTGGTGTCTGGAATAGGATGGCTCATTATACACACCGCTCGAGTCACTTTCCCAACTTTCTTAACCTATAATGCAAAGGACACCGTCTCTTATTAAGTAACTAGACCGTACAAGAATTAACTCTTTGTGTAAAAATGAGTTTAGGGTTACCTTGTCAGACAAGTAAGAAGGATCACACACAACTTTCTTGCATTTAGCAGTTTCTCCCGCTGAAGTTACACCAACAGCTTTTCCGGAGCTGTCAAACTCCACCTGTTATGATAATGTTAGAGATTCTTGAGTGTTATCTTTACTATACACTAGATAAGATCTGTAATAATTATGGATTATCCCATTTATAACAAACAAAACCGAGAAAGAGAGTATGGATAGTGTGTAACCTTGCATTCAGGTTTGTTTAGCATGTAAGTCCCTCCATACACTGCGCTCAAACGCGCAAAAGCCTGAGAACAGAAACAGAGCATTGACTATCTGAGACATAGAAAAGGGTCGTAAATTAAGATGAAGGTGAACACGGACCTGTGGCAACTCTCCTAGACCGTACAGTGGGTATATGTAAGGAGATCCTCCTTGGAATCGAGCCAATGATTCCGCGTAGAGCTTTACCACGTAACAAAACAATAAAAATATTAAAATCAGAACACTTCCTTGTTCAGGAAGAAAGGAAAAAAAGTTTACCTTGATTCTCTTAACAAAATCAATGGCGGGTTGATCCAAGTAGTCATCGTCGTTGTGTAGGGCTAAGGCATGGCCTATAAAGTCGATTGTATCATCTTCAAGTCCATACTTACTATTGGGAAAACATAAACAGAGACTCAAAGCGTGTAACGCAAGAAACTATTGTGAAATGATTTGCTATGAAAGAACATATGTTTTTACGCACGAGATGATCTCTCTAGCAGTAACTTTGCTAAGGTCAAGTCCTTCGTGAGACTTAGGATCTTTCTCATCGTAGTCTTGCACATAGATAAAGAACTTTCTTGCACGTCGTTTCTCGAACAGACCCATCAATGGCGATTTTAGGGCTTCCACATCAGTGGCTGGGACTTTATAGATCTGAATGTTTTAATAAAAAAAATCTCTTGAGTAATTAACTTGTTTTTAAAAGGTAGACTAGACTTAGTTACTACCTTGCCCTTCTTGTAGACGAAGCTACCATCAACGGCTTTGAAGTTAAGGTACTTGGTGACATCCGTGTGAATTAGGGTTTGAACAAGGGTTCCATTAGCCATTATGAACTGTAGATCAAGAAACCATAATATCCATTAATAGGTCAACATTACATATGTGCATATTCTAAAATTCACATATTATAAATATATAGTACCTTCGGGATCATATCGACATTGTATTCTCTGATGGCTCCAAGATTTTCTTGAGGAGTGTCACTTCCTCTGAACCGCTTCCATAGCTGAGTGAGGTTGAGCGATGATGATTCTCCTCCATAGTAGTCGTTTCTATCCATATGCAGTACCTATATAATCCGTATGAATTAGGTTTTTAACAAGGTCAAAAAGTTGTGGTTGGATCATTTTATTTCATCGTTAATGTATGTAACTATTGATCTGACATCACATTCATAACTAGATAAAAC
Organism: Raphanus raphanistrum subsp. raphanistrum; assembly: GCA_019706035.1. NCBI lineage: Eukaryota > Viridiplantae > Streptophyta > Magnoliopsida > Brassicales > Brassicaceae > Raphanus > Raphanus raphanistrum. Next base: position 12,316,303 of record CM033981.1, read on the forward strand.
AAAACCATAACAAAACGTATAAACTAAGCGTTATATGAATGTGATACACAAAAACAAGCCCAATTAAACTTGAAAATATGGTGAATGCGAAAACCTTGAGGCCATCGACAGAGAGGAGACCACTAAGGATACACTCCTTGAGACCAGTCCCAAGAACAATCACATCATACTCTTCATCCATTGTTCCAAACGATCGCTATCTCTATGATTGATCGTCTATAACTCTCATCTGATCTCTAATAGTTCTTGTTTTATTGAAAAAAGAAACTGTGTGGGAAGAAAAAGAAATAGGGGGTGATGTGTGGCTATTAACACAGTCTTACCACCACCACCTCCGATCTTACCGTTTAACCTCATGAGAAATTTTGACGTTAAGTATTAAAACCGCATTGTTAGGAGATAAAAAAATAGTTCCTAAATATTTACTATATTCAGACGAACGATAACTTGCGCACAACGAAAAGGATCTAAGTCGTTGTGTAGATTACCGGCCAAAACCTAAACCTCTTTTTTTAATGGCGTTCTCATACTTGCAAATTTACCAAATTTATGTACAATAAAATTCATCTTGGAGTTAGTGTTGACTAACTAATCAGAATCAACACAACCGGAAAGAAAAATTTAAGACATTCAATTGATCAAGCCTCTACCTTGATTTTCTAATAATTTTATTAATAAACTTTTTTTTTCTTAATAAACTTTGTATAATTGATGATTATTTTCAAGATTGGGTTACTCGAGTTTACAAACTTTAAGCCTTTTGCAAGATATACATACGTGTAACAAAAACAACAACACGTAAACAATAGGACCTAAAATTCAACTAAATTGAAAATGACATGTAGATATATACAGATAGAGAGGTTAAACGAACTTTTTGAATTGGACACATTATTCCCACCAAACACCATCTTTCTTTTCCTCACAACACCTTTAAATAGCCGTTCGAATCAAAGACCAAAATCTCATCATCACAAACCATCAACAAAGCAAAACAACACAAAGCAAAAGAAGCATACAAGAAGAAAGCTTAACTTGTCAAGCAAGCAGACATGGCACTGATGAAGAAGAGTCTATTTGCTCTTCTCCTCTCATCACCAATCCTGATCATCTGTCTTACTGCATTGCTCGCTGCACCGGTTTCAGTCGGAGCTCGCCGGTTAGTGGAGGAGATTCCTAAACCGGAGATACCAAAACTGACTGAATTACCTCACCCGGAGCTACCGAAGTTTGAAGTTCCCAAGTTGCTTGAGATCCCTAAACCAGAGATGCCTAAGTTACCTGAGTTCCCAAAGCCTGAGTTGCCAAAAATGCCAGAGATTCCGAAGTCTGAATTGCCAAAGGTGCCAGAGATTCCTAAGCCTGAGCTGCTTAAGTTCCCGGAAATTTCTAAACCTGAATTGCCAAAGATGCCAGAGGTTCCAAAGCATGAGGCGCCCAAGTTGATAGAGGCTCAGAAGCCTGAGGCTCCAAAGGTACCAGAGATTCCAAAGCCTGAGATGCCAAAGGTGCCTGAGATTCCAAAGCCAGAGCTACCAAAGGTGTCAGAGATTCCTAAGCCCGAGTTACCAAAGGTGCCAGAGATTCCTAAGCCCGAATTACCAAAGGTGCCAGAGATTCCTAAGCCCGAGCTACCAAAGGTACCGGAGATTCCAAAGGTGCCAGAGATTCAGAAGCCGGAGCTACCAAAAGTACCAGAGATTCCAAAGCCAGAACTACCAAAGGTGCCAGAGATTCCCAAGCCCGAGTTACCAAAGGTGCCTGAGATTCCAAAGCCCGAGTTACCAAAGGTGCCTGAGATTCCAAAGCTCGAGTTGCCAAAGGTACCAGAGATTAAGAAGCCAGAACTACCAAAAATGCCGGAGATTTTAAAACCGGAGGCTCCTAAATTGCCAGAGATTCAGAAACCTGAATTACCCACCATTCCGGAGGTTCCAAAACCTGATGTACCGAAAGTTCCAGAGGTTCCGAAACCAGAGCTACCAAAAATGCCTGAAGTTCCCAAGTTGCCAGAATTTCCAAAAGTTCCTGGAACTCACTGAGCCTATTGAACCAGATGAAGTCCCACCCCCACTATCTTAAATTACATTCACTTGTGTCTGTCTATCTCATCGTCGGTTCCTTAGTGAACCTTATCTATGTCGTTTGTTCTTGTAGCCATACTTCTTTTTCTTTTTTGAATTTTACACATGCTTGTATGTTTCATACGAACAGATTTCTTTGTATTTTTTTTTTGATATACCCTTTTTAATGGATTGTGTTACTTATTTATGACATGTTTAGGTACAAAAGGTTACACACATACACACACATATATATATGTGTGATATTTAAGTTATAATTTCTCAGTTGTGTTTGAAGAAAATCAATACAATTGGACACATCCACACTTTGAAATTTTCAGTAACAGAAAATGATTACAGATTGATAGTGACTTTTAAATCTGGATTATGAGATGAATTTTCCTGTACTAAGTATTTACGTAGATTCCTTGACTGGAAAATTCGAGCTTCACTAACAAAATCGAACCCTCAAACTTTCTAAGTGGGTTGCTTTGCTCTGTAAATCTAGGGTTGAAAACTTGATAGACTATATAATACAGTTACCATTTCGCTCGTTTTTCTCATTTATATTTTGACTTGGCTAGTTTTGGTTTATTTATTTGATTTAGGAGGTCAAATTTTCCGTAAAAGGAGCCCCGATAACCGATTAAAAAAGGAACTAGATTCTGACCCGCCCTTAAAAGGACGGGTATATTTTTTATTTTAATTTTTAATTTTCATATTTATGTTTTTATGATTATATTTGTGAATAAGTCTTAATCAAAATCATTTTATTAAATAATTGCAATTTAAAAATTGATCCAGTATACATTCGGTTAGGACTGGGTTGCGGGTTGAACCTGGTTCGCTGACCCGTCAACCTGCGGATTTCAATTTCTTTTGGTCAAAAAATCTGACCCGCATAATCCGCAAAAAATAATTTTGTATTTTCTCTGCTTAATTTTGCGGTTACCCACATGTTATATTTTTTTTGATCCGCCCTTAAAAGGGCGGATATATTTTTTGTTTTATATCTTTTTAAAATTTTATTTTTTATATTTTTGTTTTAGTCATATTTGTGTTTTTCATTATATAATATTTATTTTAAATTATTAATAATTTTTTTAATAATTATATTAAAATATTTGGACCACACCTATATCAATAAGTCATGTTCCTATTTTAATAGTATTGATTTGTTTTTCATTATAATATTTTTTTTTAAATGATTAATAAGAAGTTTTAGTGATTGTATTAAAATATTTAGACTACACCTATATCAATAGGTCATATTCCTATTTTAATAGTATTGATGATTTTTGTTTTTCATTATATAATATTTCTTTTAAATGATTAATAAAAAGTTTTAATGATTGTAGTAAAATATTTGGAGCACGTCTATATCAATAGTTCTGTTACTAAATTGATATTTTTGAATTGTGATGTTGCATAGTGCCATAGCCATTTTGTGTAATATAGTGTTGATAGAATATAATACTGCACTATACCATTTACATAAACGTTTAGAACAACATAACATGCAAGGAGAAATAAATAAAAATAATAACAAACTAAAAAAGCATGAAGAAATCGAATGTGGTTATTGTATAGAGAAACATAACATATTATAATAATCAATTGACACATTCACGTAACCGCTAGAACAATATGCTAGTACATATTATAATTGTTTTTTTTTCTAACCAATATTATAATCGTTTGTTATCTCCTCCACTAAGCCATTCACGTAACCTTTTTCCGTTAAAGAAATATAAAGTAGTTAAAAGGAAGTTACTTTCAATGATTAGTAATGGGCAGTGATTAGTAATGGGCCTGAATTTGGTGTATCAAATCTGCCAGAAACTTGTAGGTGTAAGGTAGTTACTTTCTATTGATTAGTAATGGGCAGTTATAGAATTTAAATGAAGTGTATTAAAAGGGAGTTATAAAATTTTAAAGGTGAACACAACTCTTATCAATAGGTCACACTGCAGAATTAATAAAATAGATTTATCATTTAAAAATTCGATAAAATCTCAAAATTCGTCATTAACCCGCCAACCTAAACCAAAAGAAAAATTGAATAAACTTATCATATATTTTATAATAGTACATAAACTGAATCAACTATTTAATTTAACATATAAAGTAAATGTATTGTTTTTATATTATGTATTTTAATTTATAGGCTTTGTAATTATTATTTTTTTGGTAAAAAGATTTTGTAATGATCAAATATTGTTACAATTTTAGTGTATATACTTTTTCCTTTATTTTGAAGTATATAATGGACTTAAATCTATTAATAGATTGAATTTATGATTGTTAAAGTTACTTACAAATAATATTAATTTTATTAATAGAACTAAGATAATTTAATATTATTTTATATGTTGCGTTTAAAAACAATATTGTGGCATGAAGAAAAATATTTCAAATCATTTTCCAGCCTATTTGTGATTCTGCAAAACATATTTCCTAATTGACTTTATGTATTTTTTGTTAGATAAAAATATTGTATGTCAGTTATCTTGTCTCATGGAACATGAAGAATGTGATTAGTTGTTAAAAATACGTATGTGCTATATATCTTTGTCATGCAGTTTAAAAAATACGTAACCGTTTAATATTATTAGTGTGGAACTGTGGATGCAAGAAGGTGGGTTTGTAAATTGTGACTCAATGTAAATGTAAAAAAACTCACTTTAGTTGTTAAAGCCCAGTTCTGTTTATTTAAAACTTGTGATTAGTGGCCCAAATGATAAATAAAAAGCTTAAATGAAAAACACACCAAGTTTAACTAAACTAAACGCACGTTTACATGCAGTTACATCGTGAAGTTCGCATATAAATGCAGTTAGATATAGATTTCCTGTTTTTTTAAATTGGACATAACTTCATATCAATTGAACATGTTGAAGAATTAATAGAATAGATTGATGATTTTTGTTTTTCATTATATAATATTTCTTTTAAATGATTAATAAAAAGTTTTAATGATTGTAGTAAAATATTTGGACCACGTCTATATCAATAGTTCTGTTACTAAATTGATATTTTTGAATTGTGATGTTGCATAGTGCCATAGCCATTTTGTGTAATATAGTGTTGATAGAATATAATACTGCACTATACCATTTACATAAACGTTTAGAACAACATAACATGCAAGGAGAAATAAATAAAAATAATAACAAACTAAAAAAGCATGAAGAAATCGAATGTGGTTATTGTATAGAGAAACATAACATATTATAATAATCAATTGACACATTCACGTAACCGCTAGAACAATATGCTAGTACATATTATAATTGTTTTTTTTTTCTAACCAATATTATAATCGTTTGTTATCTCCTCCACTAAGCCATTCACGTAACCTTTTTCCGTTAAAGAAATATAAAGTAGTTAAAAGGAAGTTACTTTCAATGATTAGTAATGGGCAGTGATTAGTAATGGGCCTGAATTTGGTGTATCAAATCTGCCAGAAACTTGTAGGTGTAAGGTAGTTACTTTCTATTGATTAGTAATGGGCAGTTATAGAATTTAAATGAAGTGTATTAAAAGGGAGTTATAAAATTTTAAAGGTGAACACAACTCTTATCAATAGGTCACACTGCAGAATTAATAAAATAGATTTATCATTTAAAAATTCGATAAAATCTCAAAATTCGTCATTAACCCGCCAACCTAAACCAAAAGAAAAATTGAATAAACTTATCATATATTTTATAATAGTACATAAACTGAATCAACTATTTAATTTAACATATAAAGTAAATGTATTGTTTTTATATTATGTATTTTAATTTATAGGCTTTGTAATTATTATTTTTTTGGTAAAAAGATTTTGTAATGATCAAATATTGTTACAATTTTAGTGTATATACTTTTTCCTTTATTTTGAAGTATATAATGGACTTAAATCTATTAATAGATTGAATTTATGATTGTTAAAGTTACTTACAAATAATATTAATTTTATTAATAGAACTAAGATAATTTAATATTATTTTATATGTTGCGTTTAAAAACAATATTGTGGCATGAAGAAAAATATTTCAAATCATTTTCCAGCCTATTTGTGATTCTGCAAAACATATTTCCTAATTGACTTTATGTATTTTTTGTTAGATAAAAATATTGTATGTCAGTTATCTTGTCTCATGGAACATGAAGAATGTGATTAGTTGTTAAAAATACGTATGTGCTATATATCTTTGTCATGCAGTTTAAAAAATACGTAACCGTTTAATATTATTAGTGTGGAACTGTGGATGCAAGAAGGTGGGTTTGTAAATTGTGACTCAATGTAAATGTAAAAAAACTCACTTTAGTTGTTAAAGCCCAGTTCTGTTTATTTAAAACTTGTGATTAGTGGCCCAAATGATAAATAAAAAGCTTAAATGAAAAACACACCAAGTTTAACTAAACTAAACGCACGTTTACATGCAGTTACATCGTGAAGTTCGCATATAAATGCAGTTAGATATAGATTTCCTGTTTTTTTAAATTGGACATAACTTCATATCAATTGGACATGTTGAAGAATTAATAGAATAGATATTCGTTGCACCTAAAATGAAAATGATTCTAGGGCTACTCCAAAGTATATATTGTGGTGCTTTTATGTGTAGCTTGCTTGCGCAGACACTGTTTTCAGGTTCACTGGATTTCTAGGGTTTTCAACAATCTGAACAAATGGTTAGTTCCTCGATCTATGTGTCTCTATAAGTATTCTCCTGATTAGTTTTCTAACTTCTCGTCATGGGAATCCGTAGGCGGATGAGGCTGCTAAGGCCGGGATCGTGAAAAAGAGAACGTTCAAGAAATTCGCCTTCAAAGGAGTCGATCTCGATGCTCTTCTCGACATGTCTACTGATGATCTTGTCAAGCTCTTCAGTTCCCGTATTCGCAGAAGGTTTGCTTTGTCTCGTGTGGTCTAATATTGTGTCTCTTGATTATGAAACTAATCGGTTTTTGTACGTGATATGTCTTGATAGGTTCTCTAGAGGGTTGACCAGGAAGCCTATGGCTTTGATCAAGAAATTGCGAAAAGCGGTAAAACTCTAATTATTCCCATCACTAATCCCTTTTTGATTTGATCTTGAACAACAAAAGAGAGAGTCCATGTCTCAGATTGTGTATCTTCATGGTCATTGTAATTTGTATAATGTGTATATGATCATGCTTCTTCTTTGTACATTTTTACCTTTGCACTTTGCAAGTTGCAACCAAATGGCTCTAAACTCTAGACATTATGACTTTTTGAGCAGAAAAGGGATGCGCCAGCTGGTGAGAAGCCAGAAGCAGTGAGAACCCACCTAAGGAACATGATCATCGTGCCTGAAATGATTGGAAGCATCATTGGTGTATACAACGGGAAGACATTTAACCAAGTCGAGATCAAACCAGAGATGATTGGTCATTACTTGGCTGAGTTTTCAATCTCATATAAGCCTGTTAAGCATGGTAGGCCTGGTGTTGGTGCCACCAATTCCTCCAGGTTTATCCCTCTCAAGTGAATGATCTACTCTTATTATAGCCATGTGTTAATGCTCCAAAATAAGACTTTCGTTGTTTTTTTCTTTATAACGTTTTGTCTTTGTTTCTCTGCTCTCCTTCAGATTTTGTTTAAATTCTTCATGCGTTTCAATAATACTTAGGGGGATGTATTCAATTTAACATTTGATGTGATTTGATTTTTAATGGAGTTTTAAATGATTTTAATAAGTTGCAGAGATTTAGGTGATTTTTGTTAAACTACTCTAGAATATCACCTAAAACAATGGGATTTGAGTTTTAATTTTTTTAACTAAGAAACTCCACCCAAACACCCTAAAATCACCTCAAAATTTTAAAATCCCACAACTTAAAATATTTTCAATAACAGTGGATTTCAGAGTACTTTACGAAATGTTAAGTTCAATAACAGTGTATTTTAAATGAGTTTTTAAAATTCATGTTTGAATAACAGTGGATTTGTCATTTTAATACAAATCACCTGAAACTCTCGGTTGAATACACCCTCCTTAGCATTTTTGAGTATCCATACTTGTTTATCAATAGTAACAATTTATATTGCACATGGCTTCTACCTTATTATTTCCAAATTCCCCTACAAATTTTAAAAACTTATAAAATTCACTTATCTTGTGCAAACTATCATTTTGACTCAGATTAGCACTAATTAGTCGATTAATTATTAATTAACATTCGTGGAAAAAAATTTACTAGAATGACTCACATTTTTATATAAAAGAAATCTATAGAAAATTATTAATCTATTAGAATTAAGTAAATATGTAGTCAAAAAGAAACAAATCTGTTAAAAGAAATCTATGTCACACCAAATAAGGAAGCTTGTGAATAGTAAGAAAATATTCATTCACATATGAATTGAATCCTCGTTACTTTTTTTTGTAAACAATCAAATATTTGGTAATTCTTTGACCGTACGTTCCCTTGAAGAGAAATGTTCTACGATTACTCTAGACCCATCTTATATAATAAAGTTGAGTTTTTTTTTTCTTTGGGGGGAAAAATGCCATGTGGCATTTTCTTTTTAATAATTAAAATCTTTTCTCAACTTTATTTAATGTGTTTTGGTGTTAATTGTTATTAGGTGTGAGTTTATTTTTGTTATTGACAATTTATTACAATGATGTTTATTTTTATGTCTTGATTTTCTTTAGATTTCATAACTCTTATGTTACATATTTTTTTAAATACTTTTAAACTGTTTCTTAATATTTTGTATGTCAGATAAAAATACAAAAATGGAAACTAAAGTGAAGTATTTCAAAAAAAATTAAACATAAAATAGAAACATATCCAAACTATTACTTTATGTTTGAAAACATTTTAAATATTAACTTTAGTTTTTATATATTTATTTTCATAGCTAATATATTATCTTATAATAAAACTAATTCATTTACTAAACCGTAGTTCACCCACGGTTGATCCAGAGATCCGGTAAATCATCCAGTTCAGTGTCCGGGTCGGTGGATTTTCTTTATATTTGATGTTGACGATGGAAAATGGAGCCTATACGATTCTCCTTCTTTAAAGTAATCAACGTAACCGTCATATAATCAATCTAAAAATTCCACTCATTCCACTCTGATAATGTTTAGTAATTGATGGCGATTAAAGTCCAAAAGACTAACATTGATATATTGGTATTGGCACATAAACTCTATGGTATCTTCCCATGTTACACTATGCAAAGAAACCAATAACTTTCCTGACGCATGATATCCGTGTTTACATTTTAAAAGCCGTGAACATGATTAATATACTCTTAAACTTAACTAAACAAAAAAAGAAACATTACTTCCAATCTGAGAGAAATTTTTAAACGTTGCCTGGTTGCTAAAGTTATTTAAAATTGATGTAAACCACACACCACCTTCACCATTAATCCTTTGCACCACACTAACCATTTATTGTCAAAACCATTACTAAATGCAGCAAGTCAGCAAGCCCGAATGTCACAGATAGTTAGAAATTATCTTTCTCATGATCGTTATAGATGCTAACATTTCATTTACTAATTAACAAATTAATTTTTTACTAGGAAGATTTGGTGAAATTGTTCCATTCCGGTTAAAATAGAAGTTGTCCATTAAATAGAGGAGTTAAGGAACCATTTATAGTTTTTAGCTAAAAACATATTTAGATTCATATTAAAATTTGTTGATATTTCTAAATAAGGGTGGGCAAACAAGAATTTTGTTATGAACACACACAAAATCTTCCATTATAACAAAACTAATATAGAAAATAATTTTATGTTTTTTATTTTAAGATACATATTTTTGAGAGACCTTGAAACTAAAGTAACACATACAACTCACACTCTATATTTTAAAAGTCAACATGGTAATTTAAAAAATATATATTAGATACTCACCAATTATTTTATCAAAAATTGACACTTCACCCTTATTTTTTATAAAATTTATAAAATTTGAAATGTATTCTATTTTCTTATTTGAACTAAATATATTAGTAAAAGTTTTATAGTTCATATATAGTTATTTTAATAATTAATAATATAAGTATGTTCTCTATATAAAACATCAACTTTGTTTTATGTTTAAAAACTTTGTTTTATGTTTAAATTCTAACTAAATTAATTTTGTTATGACTATCGGCTTTTTATTCTATTTTTATTAAATCGATTAGTAACAACCACTTATGCTATTTCACTTTGAACTAAACAACTTCAAACAAGTAATGCACTACGGTCACTAACCACTATAAAAAAATCATAAAATATCATTTTTAATATATTTTTATTTCATATTTAACATATTTTATTTGTTAAAGCCATATAATAATTTATAAATTTATGTACGCGTAGCGCCGGAATATCACTAGTAATATATAAAGTTGAATATTCTGGCTGCTCCTGCCACCACGTCATCAATGTGCATAGGGGAATTTGAGACACGTGGCACTTCACCAAATCTTCAACAAAATCAATATTCTGTGTGTTTCCGTATTCATTACGTTCTTTTATTTGGGCTTCTATATTGTTTATCTCCAGGCCCAATATTCTGTGTGTTTTAACAAAAAGACGAAGCTTGATGTAGGTGATATCGCCGTCGTTGTCATCTCCATGAAGGCCACTCCGATGAACGCACTGTAACGCTTTGGGTTTTCATTTATTTCCTCCTTTAATCCTAGCATTAACATTCTTCACCCCAGTCGCCCACTATGTAGCATTAAATCCAGCTCAGCCTCTTCGTATGTAACCGGCCAAAGGTATCCTATAAATTGGCATGGTTGCAGGCTTGCAGCTATGAACACCGCCGTACTGCAAGCTCTCCACCAATCTCTCCAGAATGTCTTATTCTGCATCGATTCTCTCCCACGGAGGTATAAAACATATTCTGATCCTGATCGGACCTTTGAGTTCCCTGATTCTATATACCTTATCTACATTTACTAAACGTTTTCATTTCTTTACGATCTGACGAGCATCTGGGAATGTTGAGATATTATGCGTGATGTAATCTCATTGCTTGGATTCGATTCATAGTGTTTTTCGAGCAATTAACTAAAGATGGAAACTTTAGTTAGCTCAATGATATGATAATGTAGCTGCATTGCTTTATTAATTTGCCTAGCTCTTCCTTCCTTTCCCTATCACACTGTCTTTCTCGCCGTATAATCCATAGACCTGTTGCTCAATTGACGACCTCTGTTGGATCTGTGAATGTTGAGATATTTTGATGACTCCATGCGTAGTGTTTTTTTTTTTATTAGAGATGGAAGATGCAAACCTTAGTAGCTCAAGAATATGATTGTGTAGCTGCATTTTTTTTGTTCTTCCTTGAAATTATTGTGCAAAGATATGTTCATGTTCATTTAAGATTGATGCCAGAGCAGAGGTTTGATTAATTGTTATGTGATTTTTTTGTAGAAGAGAAGAAAGAGAAGCTTGCTGAGATTAAGTCTGGATTCGACGAAACTGATGTCTTGGTATTTTCATTTTTTTTAATGCGTCCATCTTTTTATTGTTCTTTTCTCTTAAAGAAACATACATAGCTTCTGTTGTTTTCTATCTTGTAGATCCGGAAATTGAATCTTGAGGTAAGAAGTGTGCAGCAGAGTGCTAAAGCTGTGTCTTTTAAAACTAAGAGGGTATAAATATGATCTGAAACAATGGAAAAAGGAGTTCAAACGAGTGTCTTCGCCAGATGCTAACCAAATTTACACGTGAAGAACTGATGGAATCCGGAATGGCGGATGTACATGCGGTAAATGGTTAAAGAAAATATAGCAATCACATTAGTTGTTTTTAGTTAACTCTCACCATCTTGGCTTTTATGTCTAAGTGTTCTTGCTCTTTATCTTTGTCTCAACTTAATCTTTGATCCCAGAGATGTTACATTATTGTTGTCCTTCCAGGTATCAGTTGATCAGAGTGGGAGATTTGTAATGTCAATGGAGAGATTGACCAATCAAGCGAGACAGAACAATGGGAGAGTACTAGATTAATGCTGGAGACAGAAGATGTTGGCATCTCAGTTGTTGAAAATCTGAGTCAGCAAAAGCCAAACCCTTCTTCACGCTCACACTAAGGTATAGCATGAAAAAACATACAATTAATCAGAAACCTCTCGGTTTAGTTTTGGTATCTATCATTAGATCATTGAGAAAAAAACTAACACTTTGTGATTTGTGTAACAGCTTCGGGGTGTGGATGCTGCTATTGACAAGAGGAAGAGAGTGTTGACCAGTGACCACTATGTCAAGAAGAATGACGAGGAACAAATGGATCGTTGGTTCGGGGATCGTGGCTCTCATTCTCGCCATCATCTTAATCATCTCATAGAGGGTTTCTCATTACAATACCACTTCATCGGGACTGTGTATGATGGTTGATTCCTTTTTAATGGCCCAAGTGTTTACTTGTGTTCCAAACAATAATTGTATATTTGAGTGGAAATACTTCAAACAATTATTATACGGTCCCAAGTACTTTTAAAACGTCAATATCTTTGGTGTTCTGCAACTAACTACAATAATATATGCGTTGATTATAAGGTTTGAAGGGAAGATACCCTATCTTAAAAAGAAATGTCTTGCCCTTATAATAATTGAGCGTCGAAACCATTATATGATTATCAATTTACGAGTCTTTTAGATATTTTTTGGATTCAGTTAACCCAACCATAAAGCTAATACTGTTCTTAGACTTTGCTTGCTTCATTAACTTAAAACCCCAAAACCACCATTTTCACAACTAATGCAATGGCTTTTCAAACAAATAATTGGACCAGGATCACTAAATTTCACATATAATCAATGTCCTCGAACCTATCCCAGCAACAATTCACCATTTAGTAAATATGCCAAAAGCATGCAAAATATACTCCTAAACAGAAAAAACTCACCACCAGTCTAAACTCTAAAGCTAGAAAATCAAAGTTTAGTATCACTATCAACACAAAATACTTCAAACAAAGTACTACTAACCAAAAAAAATTCACCACCATTATAGAGCTAGAAAATCAAAGTTTAGTATCACTATTAACACAAAGTTACGACAGTTTTCATAATAATATAGTGGTTAATGTATAAATAAAATTAGATACATTTATATAAAAACAATAATAAGTGACTTTTGAAATAAAGGGAATTAATAGTTGGATGTAACGTTTATCAATAGGTCATAATTATTTTTTAATAGAATATATTAATATTAAATAAATAGTTTTTTGTCAACGTTTAAATTAAATAGTTGGACATAACGTTTATCAATAAGTCGTAATTATATTTTAATAGAATATATTAACTATTAATCTCAAATTTATTGTATATTTTTTAAAATAAAATATCAGTATTAATTATATATAATTTTAGAGTATTTAAACCCCTACTATATTTCTTATTATAAATTAGCAAAAATAAAGAAAAATAACAAACAAATTTTTTAAATTAGATAAAATATAATAAAGGCCAATAACATAATATAACCTAAAATGTATAAACTTTAATCATAAAAGTCTTTCAGTCAATTTAATTAATATATTATTTTTACGTTACATTAAAACAAGGTAAACAATTTTTAATTAAAAGCATATCACATGGATTTTTTCTTTTTCATTCTTGTCACAAAACTAATTCATATAAGAAATTAATAAAATATTTATGGAAAATCACAAAATATATAAATATAGTTAAACCCAACTTTTTGAAAAATATTTAAGAAAAGAAACAATAAAAATAAAATAATAAATTTTCTCAAAATGCCAGAAACCTTAGAAAGATTGTAAAACGGAGAATGAAACAAAAAAAAATCAAAGATAATTTTTTTCAATCAAATATTGAAAATCTACCCACCTTTTGCATTCAGTGAATAAAGGGATGTGTCTTAAATCAAAACACATATATTACTAATAGTTTAAAAATGAGAAATTGAATATGAGGAAACAATAACAAAGAGACAATACTTAAAAATACACATAAACATCACTTTAACTTCCGTATATGGGTAGATGATCACCCAAATAAAACAAGAAATTGTGTTACTATTGATAAAAATGCAATATTAATGAATTAAATGAGTTAAAATGAGATAATTTGAGAACAAGTATAAAGTTTTAAATAAACCAAATAAATATATAAATAATTGTAACACATCAAAATTAAAAATGAAATTTTAAACACACAAATCAGCAAACCAAAATACACATGTGAATAACAGAAATATCAAAAAATCACACATAATTACAAAAAAACACATGCATCTACATATTTTCTTTTTTGAACATCAACTTTACTTTATGTTTTATGTTCAAGTTGATTTACTTTGGCACAACTATCATCTATTTATTCTGTTTTTATTAAACCTATCACTGAATCCATTTATGCTATTTCTCTTTGACCTAAGTAGCTTCAAAACAACAAAAAAAATATACTACCATCACTGATCACTATGAGATAAATAAAAAAATAATTTAAAATTCATTAGAAAATAAAATATATGAACCCGGCGCTACGCGCCGGAATACCACTAGTTTGTATATAAAATATATAGGGTACCAAGTTATGTGTCTTATTGTTTCTCCATAACAAAAAACCCTAGCAGCAGTTCCTTTCAGAGCTTCTCCAACCAGCAACAATGGTTAGTTTCTCCATCTTTATCTCTCTATATCTTATACTATTAGATTTTGCAATCACGGTCGTAAATTCCTACCTATGTCTGAAACCATAGGATCAAGTCGAATCAGACGTTCCCACAGCTGCTCTCGCGAAGAAGAGAACGTTCAAGAAGTTCTCCTACAAAGGAGTTGATCTCGATGCTCTTCTTGACATGCCCACCGATGATCTTGTCAAGCTCTTCCCTGCTCGTATTCAAAGAAGGTTCGCTCCACTGAAATATTTTTGTCTCTATTGTGTTAGGTTACAATGTATTAGCGGTTATGTTTTCGTTGATCTTTTTCTGTTTTGATCTTGTTGTAGGTTGTCTAGAGGTCTGACGAGGAAGCCTTTGGCTCTCATAAAAAAATTGCGCAACGCGGTAAATATTTATTTAGTTATAGATACATTACATTATATATGTCATGATATATTACATTATGCCGTCATTATAGGTTAGTTCTGTTATTTTGTGATATGAATTTTTGGTTTCCTTCTGTTTGGTCGGTCTATTAATTTGCACTAAGTTATATTCAAACTATAAATGACGTGTAATCAGTTCACAAATGCTTTGTTCCCGATTAGTTTACTTTTAAAAAGGCTTAAGAAACTTTGTGCCGGTTCTTTGATCACATGGTTTAACAAGAGATCAATGGTTTACTTTAAAACAGAAAAGGAATGCGCCTGCTGGTGAAAAGCCAGAAGTAGTGTGAGAACACATCTAAGGAACATGGTGATTATGCCTGAAATGATTGGAAGCGTCATTGGTGTGTACAACGGAAAAACGTTTAACCAGATCGAGATCAAACCGGAGATGATTGGACACTACCTTGCGGAGTTCTCAATCTCTTACAAACCGGTTAAGCACGGTAGGCCTGGTCAGGGTGCCACACACTCCTCTAGGTTTATCCCTCTCAAGTGAAGCCATTACAAAAACTCCATGCTATTTTCTTCATTATTTTTTATTTTATTTTACACATCTAAATATATTTCTTGACTCATGTTTTTACAAGTTCCAGATTATTTATTTTTTTAATAATACCATGGGATTTAAACTTGAGTTACAATGTGAAATTTACTTGATCTTACTCAAAGCAGTAGATTATCAGAATTTGCATGTGGTGGAAGTCCAACACATGTTTATGCATCAACCATGTATGATCCAGTAAACTCAAAGAGTTGTAATAGTGAGTAATCAAAAGCAACAACGTGCCGTGTGAACGAAGCAAGTCTCACCAGGTCCAACGAAAAGAACAAAAATTTGCCAAGCAAAAAGTGTATAAAACACACAAAATCACGGTGAAGAGAGAAACTTCTACTTTATTGATGAGCTTGACTTGGTTCTAGTTATCTCAAGAGACCCATTCTTATGATACCTCGTCTTCCAAGCTGCATTTTTTCTCCACCAAAAGCAACTGAAAGTCGCTAGCTTTTTCCTCTAACCCGACATCTCTAAAAGCACTCAAGATCCTCAAACAAGCAGAAGCATCAAACTCCGTCGTTTTAGACTCCTTCCACTGATCCACAACTTCCCCAGCTTCTCTCAAATGACCAAGCATTAGATAAGACGAAATAACACATATGTAGCTTCTGCTGCTCAGCTTCTGGTTAGTGTTTCTCAGAGACTTCCAAATCTGATCTACCATATCCTTGTTTCCCAACCCAGTGTGCAGAATCATAACAAAGTCATACGTCACCCACTCTCTTTGCGAAATAGACTTCTCAGACTCAACCGGTGAGGTGGACTCTGCATTCGTTAGCCGACTACTGTCTATGTAGACACTAGTAAGATCGATATACCGAGCCCAACCCTCGTTTGAACCACCACCATCACGCCTCATCTCCTCAAGAATCATTCTAACCTCATCAATACTAAACGTTGCAGCACACGAACTCAGCCACAGGTTGTATGTAAAGATATCAGGAGAAACGTTTCTGCGCTTCATCGCTTCGATAACTTCGTGCACTTTCTCAACTTCTCCAACCGACATGTACAGAGTCATCATCTCGTTGTAAGTGATGGCACCGAAGGTGAGACTCTCGCTCTCAACTATTCTCTTGAACAAGGCCTCGGCTCGCTCGGTTTGTTTGGAGGCAGCATAAGCATGAAGGAGAGAAGTATAGGTTTCAGATGTCTTCGAAGCTAGTTGCAGGCCTTCGAAGTAGCGTTCAGCTGCATCGATCCCGAACACTTTTGAAATAAGATCTATACGCGATGCGTAATCAGCGTCTGAGATGTTAGATTCTTCATTCTGAACCAAATACTCTGTAACCTGCAAATGCGATTAGGTGCATAAAGAGACATAACAAGGTATAAAGTTGAAAACTTTTGTCTGAAAATGTTCTTAACAATGGTGTAGGCGTCCGCATATGTGCGCAAATCTGTATAGCCGAAACATCTTTATTAAAATCCAATTTAAACGGCTCAAACTGGTTTATAAATTGCTCAAAACTGATTTAAATTGGTCTTATTCGATCAAATTGGTTAAATCAAGCGACACTGTTAGTATAATTCCTCAAGTTTTGTTTGATTTAGTTTTTATATATATCTAATTTTTATAATTTATCAAAATAATTTTATAACTAAATCTTATGGTCTCCAGTCGCATTGCGCCTAATAACCTAGCAATGTGTTGAACATTGGAAAAAAAAAATTAAAGCTTTCTGAGCTTATCCTCAAGTCATAAGCAGTGAATCGGCATAACATGTACCTCGAGAGCGTGTTTGTAACGGCGAGTTCTTCTGAGCTCTCTGGAGATGTCTCGAAGTTCGTTAACTGTTATCTGATTCCCTTCGCCAACCCATTTCTCGAGAACCGTCGTCGCGCTCCGCTTCGGAAGTCTCAATCTGAAAATCCTGCTCCTCAGATCGT
The DNA here is from genome assembly GCA_019706035.1 of Raphanus raphanistrum subsp. raphanistrum. Lineage (NCBI taxonomy): Eukaryota > Viridiplantae > Streptophyta > Magnoliopsida > Brassicales > Brassicaceae > Raphanus > Raphanus raphanistrum. The sequence continues at coordinate 12,333,877 of CM033981.1, forward strand.
CTTTCTCCTCTGGTTCATCGACAGGCGAGCCTCCGATTGCCGCGTCAGCACTGTATGGCTTGGAGAAAGGACTAGATTCGGCGTTTCGAATGGAATTGCTTCCGACAACACCACCATTTGTCAATCGACTAGATTCAAAAAAGAAAAGAAAAAAAAAAGACAGAACCAGTAAGATGACTTTTGTCGGGAAACAGAAAATGAAAATCAGTAGAAATTAAAGAGAATTAACAACAGAGACTCACGCTCTAATACTATGGAAGATCGAGCGAGTTGCCATTGATTGATTCTCTCAGTTCGTTGCGAGTCTTGTGACCAAAAGATCTAAAACGATCACTTACTAATGTGTCAAGTGGTGTATAATGGGCCTATGAATATCGGCCCATTAGTTCTTGCGTGTTTTCTCGTTGCAATATTTAGCTTATTTGGTTATGAGCCGTATGGCAATAATTTTAAATAATCTCATAGAAATGATTTTGCCACATTTTTTCTCTACAATCAATTTTATAAAAAAAATATGATATAATTACTAAAATTGAAAACATGACTTTCAGGAAAATATGACATAGATAATTTCATTTAATATTAATTTATATTTTTGGAAAACTTATTAAAATATGGTAATAATTCATATATTACATTTAATATTGATATTTCTTTTTGGTAATTTCTTTTGAAATATGGTAATAGCTCATACATCATCTATAAAATAAATATATTTATCTATAATATCTCAAATTTCGAAATATTACTACGTTGTATAATTATAAAATTTGTATTACTAAATCTTTCAAAAATTTATACAATTTTTAAAACACTTAAATATCTAACCGTAAGATTATTAGTTTCTTATATATCAACAAATTTTATAAATATTGTTTAGGCTAATTTTTTTACAGTATAACTTTAAATTAATAATCAATAAATTAACATACACTAAAAATTTCTATAAAATAATATAATTTTATAGTCCCAAATTTAGTTTTTGGCTCAAGTAGTATATCAATAAATTAATATCTTTATAAATTAATAAAAAAACTTAGTTTTAGTGTATTCCCAATATTATTAATTATAGAGATTTCACTGTATACAATTTTATATCATTTTTGTTAGTTTTATACAAATTGATTTAATATATATTAAATATTAGTAAGAAAATATTAAAATCTATAATATTTAATAAAATTTATTTTTAAATATAAGTTAGATTTAAAATTATTTCTTAAACACCTAGTCAAACTATATTGATTAAGACTCCTCCGAACATCAATATATTCAGTACAACCCAACCCCTGGTGAGGCAAATTAAAGAGGCTCCGAATTAAAAGAGAGAAACAAAACAACAATAAAAATAAAAGAATCATCTTAGCAGAAAAAAAAAAGAATTATGAAATAAATAAATGAGTCTGGATCCATTAAGGGAAGCTTCTTTGTTTGTCCGTCCATGAAGCTTTCTACATAGCCGTAGCTTTCTAAACCATATGTTACTCTTTAGAACAATATACGAGAAAATGAAAGAAATATGGATCTACAAACTTGTTTGATAACCCACAAACAATGGAAGCAATTAGTCTCTTACATATACAGTCCTAATGGGCTTAAAAGTGTAAAACGTAATGATATAAAATAAAGGTCCAAGTAGGCCCATTTCTTCAATTATCTTGTCCTCAAGAGTCAAGATGGTGGAATGTCAACTGCTGACAACCTGCCCATGAACGCTTCCAGACACGTTCTTTCCAATCCATGCTCTCTCATTACTCTTTATCTCTTTTAATTGAAGAGCCTATATATCCCACTTTGCCACCAAACTCAACTTCATCCCACCTGTCGTTTAAACCCGCCACCGTTTGTAAGCTGTTGTAATGAGTTACGGTACGGCTATAACCAGGAGCGTTGTTGGATGTCCTGAGACTAAATGCACTTAAAGTTAGTAAGCCCAAGAAAAGGAGCTTGTTCGTCTGAGAAACGAGGAGATGTCTTACACATGCTGATCGATGTGTGACACACCGCTTCGAATTGGTTATGAAGTGATGACGTGTCAGATACTTATTAACTTCAAGATACTACTTTGACGTGAAGCAAAGTAGATTTGGGCTTACAATATTGGGATACAGAATATTGTGTAAGGGTATTTAACCTGATTGCAATGGCTAAAATTAGGTTAAGCTTTAAATATTAAAAACTTGAGCAAAAGAAATGTTCTTGTTAAGCATCAAGCGATCGAGTGACTTGTGAAGTGCAGCTCGATTGTGTATTATCAAAATTAGAAATTGGTCCGTCTCTAATCGCATGTGACTGAGTATAAATCGGATTAAATAGATCTACGAAGATTGTTAAAAAGATTTATAATATTCAAGAAAAGTGTTCTCGAGAACTTTGTGTGTGTTCCTTTAATTAGTAGCCTCTGAATTTTCAAAAGTTTCTTGTTCCCGTCTTGTTCTTTTTCTGCACTCAACTTCTGTTTCATGGCGACTATTTTTTAGATATTTTTTTCGCCTCTGACTCATTCCTTGTTGGTTCGTTTAAGCGCACCGACTGGTCATGAGCTATTTCTTCATAAATGAAGTTACTTGTGTTTCTAGAGCCAATTCTCCACAACACCCCCTACGTTAGAAACCTATTGCAATTCGAACCCGATCTCCAAATTATGTCCCACAGTCTCTTTAGGACACAGTCAATAAAGAAGAACAGCTCCATCAACAAGAGGTACTGCAAACTGAAAAGCAGAAAATCTGCACTGACAAAATTGTATTGCTGCCCTCTGTACATCTCCTTCTGTATCTCCAACAGAGGAAACCGAGTAAAAGTTTTGAACTTTGGGCATTAAACCGGAAACCGACCGGTTTAAACCGAAAAATCAAGGTAACCGTCTAAAAGAAATCATACAATCTCTGACTTCTTCGCCTTCCTCCTCCTTTCATAAAAAAAATTACGATATCATCCGATCTTCCTAGTTGCTCCATCTCGGCTTCTTCTCTCCCAGATCAATATGTTTCTTGTGTTCCATTTTTTGTTTCTTATGAAACGAGAGAGGATGGAAAAATACTTTCATAAGTCACATATCTCCCCCTTTATATATAACTAAAATTCGGACCATGCGAACTCGCGTAGGAAACAATACTCAAAATTTTTAAAATAATTATTTATAAAATGGTTGGAATTAATATAATAATATAGAAAGTGAAAATTGATATAGTTAATATTAAAATTATAAAATAGAGGTAAAATTTTAATATGACATATATTAAATTTTACTAAAAACCAAACTACTAAAACTTATTGGTGATAAAATAGTACACTTTTTCAAAGATTAAATATGATGTGATAAATAATATATATATATATATATATATATTAAAATTATATTAAAATTATATTTTTCAAAAAAATTCTATTATACAATGATCAACACTGCATTGCAAAGAATTATTATATGAGAAAGTGCATATAATGATGATGAATTATGTATTTTCAAAATATTTCTTAGAATTTTACTATTATATAGACTTTTTAGAGTAAAATATATCAAAAATATGAAAAGTACTATGATTATAAAAAACATAATTGCATGATGCTTTGTTCGCTTTTATTTCATACATATGTTGTTGAAAATGAACATTTGTAAAATTGCCGATTACGTTTTTGAGTATAAAGATTTTTCAGAGTAAAATATATTAAAAATATGAAAAGTACTATGATTATAAAAACAGTTATAAGCATAACTGTATGATGCACATCCCGGAACCAGTGATTATTGCCGCGAGTATTCTTTTAGGACTTAAACCAAAGTCCTACACTCCCCAGCCTGAGGGTCCGACATCGCCGGTAAAAGATATTTCCTACCAGCTAGACCCAAAGCGTTGTAACTCGCTCCGGTAGTCTTGTCCACAAGAACCCGACCCGCGTAACCCGGGTAAGCACCGGACCCGAACCTGTTGTCACAGTATACTCTGGCGGGTTCTCGATCCGCATTAGTGTAACCGCTTTTAAACGTGTTCGTGGCGGTGTTAGCCAGTAGCGTCGCGAGGTTAATAATCATTCCGTCAACTCCAACGTCACCGTTAGGAGCGATTAAAGGCGGAGACTGATGAGGTCCGTTTAACGGCTGATGAAACGGCCACGCGCAGTAGCCAGGACACTGATTTTCAGAGTTTCCGACCCAGACGTAAGCTCCACCGTCAACGGACCCGTGAGTACCGCACCGGTTCATACAAAACCCCTCAACGGTCACGTCTTTGGCCGTTAAAACGGCGGTTATCGACCCAGCACCGCCTCCGTTAAGTTTGCCTGACAGAGCTCGGAGGTGAGGATTTTTTAAGGATTTTCCGAGAGGGTAGTCCTCGAGGAGGAGCTGTTTACCGAGGACGATCTTTGGCCTGCCGCCGCCTTTGTTCTTCTCCGTCGCCTTCCACCATGACGCGACGGAGGGACCTTTTGCGGCGGCGGAGGGGGAGTTGAGGGAACGGATGAAGTCGACGACGACGGCCCGTTGGAATCGTGTGAAATTTCCGTACCAAACGATATTTATATTGTTGTTTTCTTGGAGGCTGATGTTTCTTCTCGAGAGAGTGCCGTTGAACTCCACCATTTGAGGCTCGACCAACGGGCTTATATTGAAACTGATGTGTTTTCGAACTGAAAGGCTTATATTGAGATTGATGTTTCCTCTCGGGGGCGTAGTGCGGTTCCAGAGAGTGCGGTCCCAGGGAGTGTTGTTCCAGCTGTTCGAGAGAGTGCTGTTTAACTTCAGCGTTAAAGCGGAGGAGAAACCGACGGAGGCGGAGAGGAGTACGAGAAGAGCGGCTAAACGGTATGTATAGGCCATATCCGGAGAAGAGAGAGAGAGGTTTTGTTTTTAAGTTGGGGTTTATGGAAACAACTAAAGGCTGTATTTATAGCAAATTTTGAACGGATTGTATAGCTTACGGAATGCAGAGAGCGTCCGTGTCAACGTATGCCATGAGTTAATACTTAATTGGTTCACGCAAGGATATTCCCCAGTAGTATTGAATTATTTTCGTGATTTTTTTAAAAATATAATATGTTATGACAAGAAGGATGAACAATTCCGTGCATTTCAGGATAATGTTTATACTATTTAAACTTAAAAGTTCCTGTCTGAAGTTATTGAAAGATGTAATCATGTAAATTCAATAAACTACAATCAATTGCCTTTTAAAATATTTAAAATATCGATGAATAGCTGCATAGCCTGCATTTCACACATTTTGGAACGCACCCAGTTTCCTTTACATTTCATCATATATGGGAATTTTTGGATCACCAACTTAACGAATACACAGAGAAGAATTCTTCAAGTTTGTGAGATAAATCGATCTTATATATATTGACTTACGGATTTACCTAATCGAACAACATAATTAACAACACATATTGGACATACTAGCTAGCTGATTGTTTTCAGTATTCCATAGATTGGTTTGCTAATAACACCATTATGCATTATTGATACTTGGTTTCTAACCAGAACTGTATAGCATACTGAATAATATCATCTCTAGTTAGATTAATGTTACGTCTTATTAATTCATACAACACATTTGTTCTGCTTCATAAAATATAGAGAGAAAAGTATTTTCTCCAGTTTCCGTTTTAACAGTATTACTAGATTTTGACCTGCGCGCCCGCGCATGTGTATTTTCTCAAATCGTATGTTGCTATTTATTTTCATGTCAATATTAGGGATGACAAAAAAACCCGAATTCAAAAAACCGAATCGATCTGATCCAAAAAAGTAATACTAAACATGAACCGAAATTTAGAAATATCCAAATGAGACTGAAAGTTTTGACCTCGGAAACCCGAAACCCAAACAGACCTGAACCAAACCTTAACGCCCATCCCTAGTCACTATTATATATCATATATGTGTCGTCACATAATTAATCGTATTTTATATGTACCATCATATAAGTCATCATATAATTAATAGTGTTTTATTCGTATCATCTTATAAATAATCACATATATTATATTTAAGTTGGTATATGAAATTTGGCTTTGTATTTTATTTTCTTATATATATTGATTTTTTTAATAATGGTTATCGAAAAATATTTTAGTAAAATTCAATTTTTAAATATATATATATAATTTTGAATCAATTTTTATATAAATCAATTTTAAATTATTATTTTTATTTGAAATATGTATATAAATTTTTAAAAAAATTTATGATTATTTTAGACAAAAGATTTTTTAAGTAATTAAATTGGCCCATTTCATATATTTTAAAGCGGACCGAGATAGAAAGTTTCTCAAAGTACAATGAATTTCCATTTTTCTTGGTAACATAAGTTTACTATTTTTTTTAATATACAGTTATCCATCTTTCTAAACAAACATTTATTTTATAATTGTTATCCATGTTTCCAAACAAACTTTTTAAAAAATCTGTTATCCATGTTTACAAAGAGTCTATTTTCTTACTCATGTTATTCATGTTTCCAAACAAATCTCTTTTTTTTTTTAAAAAAAATTGATATTCATGTTTCCAAAAAACTCTTTTTAGTTCTGATATCTATGTTTCCAAACTACTTCAAATTTTTTCTCGTATGTAAAGAAAATGTGACTCCAAAAACAGAATTCCTGGATTTCTTTTACCAAAAAAAGAAAAATAAATAACTATGGAATTCTAAGAAAAAAAAGATATTGATTATGATATGGTTGTCACGTAGGTGTAGTAAGCCCAAAACATTTTTATATTAGAAACCAATCCCCCGAATTTATGGTGTAACAAATGGAAAGGTTCGTATCTTTTGGTAAGAAATTAATGGGTTAGCGATATGCAAAACTACAGTGTTTTAATCAATGGCATTAGATTGTAAATATTGAGGAAAACTTAGGGTCAAATTTTATTTGTACTTCAGTTTTAATAGATTAGATTATATTAGTTTTTCACCTTTGTAGCTATACATAATTTTGTCAGTGAATATGATAGGAAAATATAAATCCTAATAAAGTATGTAAATTTGATAATGCTTTCCATTAGGAATGTTACTTCTTATAAAAATATGCATGCCAGACACAATAATTATATTTTATTTTTTTTTTCAGTCAACGTGTTTGATATTTTTATATGATAAATCAAATTTCAGGTTAGACTAACTTACGTCACAAAGATTTTATTTCATCAAATAATTCTCCTTCAATATTATTATGCGTGTTTCATCAAATTTTAATTAATTCTGGACTCTGATTGCCAGTGTGAATCGAAGGGTTCAAAACTCTCGTTAAAATAAAAATGTTTACAAGCCATAGGCTTTTAGTTACAGGGCATAGCCCAATTAAAGAAATTCATAGTGACAGAACCCTTAACCCATTTTAATTGTAAATTAAACAGGCCAATGAGACCATTGGAATCAGAAGACGGAGATGTCGATGCTTTCCTTTGGGGAGAGATCAGTTTGGACATCGCAGAACCGGAATAGAAACGATGAGGAAAGTGGAGAGTCAGAGCCATAGTTGCATCATCGCGGAAGAAAAGTTACAAAAAAAACTCGTTAAAATGCATCGAAAATATGAAATAGTACCAACGCATTGCAATGAATTAGTTGCATGAAATGTCATACGCTTTAAGTGGTTTAATGTGCTTGAAAGCGATAAAATGTACGTGAAACGATCAATTATAGATAACGAACGAGCTATTCATAGATGCGTACGTATGACCAAAGTTAAAAACAGTCAATCGGTAGTTACATATGACCCAACCGACTAATTCATTGATTGTAGATATTATCCATTTGGAAAATCTACAAATTATGGATTAAAAAAAGTAACATAGTAATATGTGACTGTATTTATGAATACCTGAAAGGTAGTCAATTAAAGTTAGCAAACCCAAGTTTCGAAATACTGTTGATATCCATTCCCTGCCCACTTGAATCATGTCTCTCTCTCCTTTTCCCTTTTCTAACCAAAGAATGTAAAAGCTGGAGCATGCATATATACACGAAACAAAAACAAAAGCATGAAACATGTTTGATTATATTGTGTGGTTGCAAAGTTGCGCTGAAAAGTTTTAAAGATGCGTTTCACAGCGAAGTCATGGTAGTTTTATCGCAGAAGTTGCAATGAGCACACTTATAAGGTGACAACGACACTGGTTCAATAGCTACGATAATTGGACATTTCGATCAGCAAGAGATACTGAAAAAGACTAGCCAAAGTAATATAACTCCAATCAACTTTTTCAAAAAAAAAATATTAATAATATATCAGATCACTATATTCGTCTGCATTCGACGTGTACATGCAATGTATCAAACCCATAGGAGCTCCAATTAATATTTATTATAAGTTCGCACAAGCAGCCAATACAACGTTAACGTAATTAATTCCTTTTTTTGAATGAATGTTTATTCAATCAACCTTTATACATCAAGTGCATCTGTTTTTCTTTCTGTGTTATGAATCAAAGAATTCAATTAATTCTTTTTTACTTATAGCTACATCCAATGCCTGAGCTAAAAAGTTTTTTTTTTTTTTTTTTTTGGTAACTCTGGTATCTGGGCAGCCACACTCCCAACTATACCCTCGAAAGGGGTCCAGCGCCCCAACGGAAAGGATGTTAAATCCATTGTGGCCAAGGCTCGAACCCGGGTGGCGGGCAGTACAGCTGTACCTCCTTCCACCAAGCCCTGAGCCAAAAAGTTGATAAAAATAAAAGACATAATCCACAGCGACCTAACTGATATAGATAGTATGAGTCAAAGTCCTTGAGAAGTTAAGCAACAACATTAGTGAAATTTTAACAAACCATTCTAGACGTAATAGAATGGGTTTCACTGTTTCTTTAAGCAAAAGTCCTACCAAATCAATGAGTATATATGCATAATTTGGATAAGGCTTCGAATGGTAAAGCGGTTCAAGCAGTGCACATCAAGCAGATCAAGCGGATCAAGTAGGAGAAATGCAGATCAAGCAGATCAAGCAGGAGAAGTGCAGATCAAGCAAATCAAGCAGGAGAGTTAAAGAACATGTAGGAGAAATACAAATCAACCAGAACAAACAGTTATTATAGTTTTAAATGATAAAAATCCAAATAAAGTAGATAAAATGTTTAAAAGATTATAATAAAATACATCAAAGCATATAATATATAAATATAATACATAAATAACAAAAAAATATTGCACTAAATCCATAATGTCACAATTTTAAAATAAAAATTTAATGATATATCTCTTCCATTATTGTTCGTATTTCAATTATATTACTATATATTTTCATAATACATATCATAATTAAATATATAAATGAAATATATATCTCTCTTCATAAGTATACATATTTAAACTATATTACTATAGATATACATAATATATTGAAATATGTATTATATTAAAATAATTATTTTAAAAAGTAAAAATTATATGACAAAAAATAATAAGTAGAGAATGATAATTTTGTATTGTTAAAGTTGTAAATAAAATAAAGTAAAAATATTATATTCATAAAACTAAATAAATATATTTTAAAGTTATGTGTTGTAATAAAGTTATTTATTGACCAAACAAAAAAAGCAGATCAACACCATCAAATATTGGTGGATGAGATCTGCATGTAGATCTTCTTCTTTTTCCACAAAAAGACAAAAAATATTGAACTACATGTAGATCTCCCGCTTGAACTGCTTTTACAAATAGAAAATGATGAATGGTGAATGCAGTACGGGAGAACTGCATGTGGCAGGAGAACTGCACTTGTCCCGCTGCTCCTTTCGGACACTAATCAATCATTGATCTTGTGAGGTATGATAATTGGTCTTATATTGCCGCCGACCGACCGACCAGCTTCTCATGTTGGCTAACCAATCTCTATGTGTCATGTATTTATAAGAATCAACGTTTTTGGAGTCTTCCCTCAACATTTCGAGCTCCACGTCATAAATTCAATCGAATAAACATTCTCCTCAAGTGTTTTTCCTGAAAGCCCATTAATGAAAGATACAGCCCATTTAGAAAGGTCTTGGCCTTTAGTTATAAATTAAGTTATGAAGTTGTCTCCGCAATTCTGTAGACTCTCTGTTGTGGATTGAATCGCTTAGTGTAGAGTCTGTAGACCACTGATGTGTGTTGTAAACAAAATAGTGTAATAGGTTATCAATTTATCAAAAGAATTTTAAAAACAGTAGTTCACTAATTTAAAAAAAAATACAGTAGTTCATAAAGAGTCAATGAGAGATTAGAAGATTTCAAGTGTTCGAGGAACTATTGGTTATCAATCTATAAAAATAGATAAACAAAACAGTAGTTCACAAAGAGTCAATGAGAAAGGATTTCAAGTGCTTGAGGAACTCTTTAGACTTCTCCAAATTCACAGCATGTCCTGCCTTCTTGATCACCATTATCTCTGCATTGTCTCCTATATGTCTGTTGTTTCACCATATTTTTTTACCTCATTATAAATATAAGTTGTTGTTTCACAGTAAAAGAAAATGGTTATCTCTGTATTTACCTTTTTAATCTGTAACCAAGCTCAAGTGGAAATATTTGATCTTCTTCTCCCCATATGATCAAAGATTTCTAAATTTAACACACATAGATAAACAATTTTACAGCAACTTCAACATCTACATAGCAAAAAAAAAAGCTAAAGAAGTGCAGTTTCTGCACCTGTTTGATCCTAGGAAGATCTGAAAGTCTCCGATCTTTAAGTATTGATTTGATCAAATCTCTCTTCTCCTCTACAAACTCCATACACATTACCTTCACATTCAAAAACAAAAATCAACCTTATAAACGAAAACCACAAATGCAAACAAAACAAGAAAGAAACACAACTTACATCTATAAAGTCCCAAAGAAAAAACGATGGAACACCTTTGATAGGCTTAACGAAAGAGAATCTAATAAGCTCCTTAAGCTTCTCCGGCGTCTGAGGAATCAAAATCCCAGTGGCTTCTTCAAGATTCGGAACCTTAAACAACCCATCCTCCATATCTTTCTCCTCAAGGCAAACCCCTGCGCAGCACAGCACAATCTTCTCCACTTTCTCCGGAAACTGCGCCGCTAAACTGTACCCTACAAATCCACCGTAGCTGATTCCAACAATGCTCATCCTCTTGACACCAAGCGCTTCCATTAGCCTCATCAGACATTGAGCCTGGAAAGATTCGGACCGGTTCGGTTCCGACGTGGAAGATAAACCGAAGAAGAGGAGGTCAGGGACGTATACGTTGAACCGGCCTGTGAGAGCTCGGAGGTGTTCTCCGTATTGCCACATTGCGTTTGCCCCGAAGCCGTGGAGGAGGAGGAGATTAGGTTTCGATCGGTTTGGAGATTTAGGGATCCAACAATGCATAGACGTCGTCGTCGATGAGAGGGGATTGTTGTGGGAGAGATCGGTGATGACGGAACGGAGACCGGCGTTTGAGAATGATTGTTTGAATAACCAATCGCGCGATGCCGTGAAGCTGAAGCATCGCGCCAGTTTCAGATGATCAAACATTTTTGAAAAAAAAATTCAAATTGAAACAGAGGAGAAGAAAGGCGTGATGATGAAACAGAAGAGAGACGAAGCTGTTTCAGTTATGTCGGAAACCCAAAATAAACGTGACTTATTGTCCGAACGTATAATTTATGATATTACAGCAAAGGACATGTAGGATGTTATATTTGTATAAAACACCCTATCGATTAAGTATAGAGAGGTAATAGTTTCCATTCCAGTCTGTACAGATGTAACCGAAATTAAATAAACCAAAAAATTACTGTAATTGGTTACAGGTTTAATCATGAACATAATGTAATCAAAACCTGTACTTTTGGGGGTTTTAGAGAAGTAAAAGATAGTTTGGCGAACAAGAAAGGCTTAGAATCAGTTTCTATCTAACTCGTAAGTTTTTGGAGTCGTGTCTCACCATTCTTTGCCGTCTTGTTTGGGGTTCAAGGACAAATGCGTTCATGAAATCTGATGTGATAATTAACCATGTTATCCTCCAAAACCATTAACAGAAACAGTGTATTCGAAGTAATAAGTGACAATAAAATAGTCCTAAATGTATTATTGACCATTTAGATGCCAATCTTTGAAATTTGGAACCTTAAAAGCAGTATTTTGTTGTTTACCGTCAAGAACAATTTTCTAAATGTGATACCGAAGATTAAATAATAAACTAATAAAATCCACTGTCTAAGATTAGTTTTAATTACATGTAGCTTCCTTGTTTAGTATAAGTGATGCTCTAGCAGCATCTCGTCTCAAATAGACTTTTACATAATGTATAAACAATAACTATAAGCATTTTTCTACTTGTATATAATAACTATAAACAATAACTACAATCATCTCACATCTTGGATGCTATTTTACAAACTATTTGTTTGTCCTACTCTGTTTAACATCTAGTGTGAAAATAGTACAATGAACTAACGAAATTAAATTACACCAAAAAAACTACATAACAACACATATTGCACATACTAGCTGATTGTTTTTGTTGTTTACCGTCAAGAACAATTTTCTAAATGTGATACCGAAGATTAAATAATAAACTAATAAAATCCACTGTCTAAGATTAGTTTTAATTACATGTAGCTTCCTTGTTTAGTATAAGTGATGCTCTAGCAGCCTCTCGTCTCAAATAGACTTTTACATAATTATAAACAATAACTATAAGCATTTTTCTACTTGTATAATAACTATAAACAATAACTACAATCATCTCACATCTTGGATGCTATTTTACAAACTATTTGTTTGTCCTACTCTGTTTAACATCTAGTGTGAAAATAGTACAATGAACTAACGAAATTAAATTACACCAAAAGAAACTACATAACAACACATATTGCACATACTAGCTGATTGTTTTTGAATTCTATAGGTTGGTTTGCTACTAAATCTACTTTTATGAAGGTGAGAAATGGCGAAGATCTAGGCATAAAACTCTTAAGAATTGTACCGGATTAAACCACAATGAACTATGTCAAAGTCTACTCATACAACTTTACGGATTAATGGATTTGAGTTTCGCAAATTTCAAAACAGTAATATTTACATGTGGGCGATTCCCATCTTTTGTTATAAACATTATTATTTTCGTTATTACACTTTTTTTGTTTGGTTTAATACTTGTGAATAACCGACTCATCATGTAAACAATTAAAAATCATATTTGTAATAAATTTTGGTTTTATAATTCTGCTTGCATAAACCTAGACTGTGATTTGTTTCTTCACCTTGTGCACCTGGAATAATTGCATATGCTTATCGGAGAGGTACACAAAAATATGGTCGTTAAAACAAGACAATGTGACATGGGACAAAATTTACTCCACAAAGCTCCGTTTAACCTTTTGTAAAGAGGAATTCTTGTAATCGATCATTATAGTCTTCAACCTTTTCTTCTACTAGATGTTCTCTAGAGATTTTAGTGAAAGACTCAGGTGATGATTGTTTCAATGGTTTCTAGATTTTAGTTTTTAGTTTTTGAATTTTGGTTTTTGATTTTTAGATTTTCGATTTTGGTTTTTAATTCTGGGTTTTGCTTTTGCAGTAGATTTTAACTTTTTGAAAAACTTGAATGGTGATTTTAGATTTTTGGTTTTTCCTTTTAGAGTAAAGTAAGATATTAATAAACAAAATTTGTTATGAAAATTTTTTTTATTAAATTTTATTTTAAAATAGTAAAACAGACTGCTATAAAATAAAACTATTAGCTACAAGTATAATGACATTTAATTTAGTATTGATATGAAAATAAATAACTAACTAAGCTTTGAAAACAAACAAAATAAATTTTAATATATTTTTATAAAATATGGTATAAAGAATAAAAATTATGCAATTCCAGCATTACAAAAAATAAATATGAATAGTTGGATTGTTAAAGTGTATTTTTAATTCTATACAATGATTAATTAGATTTAATATTTACAGAAATAAAAAAAATAATTTTATTTTTAAAATATGCTAAATATGCATAAAACTATGTAATTAAAAATTATACTAATTATTGTTTTTAGTTTTCTTTATAAGTAATTTTTTATAAATGTGAAATTACTAAATCAAAAATTAAATATCAATATATTATACAATACACATATTTAGATTGGTTTATTTTAAAATTAAAAATAAATAGTTATGTTAACTTTCTTCCTTTGTATAATAATTTTTTATATTTTTATATTAGATTTTAGATGTAAAATATTGTATTTAAATTTAGTTATTTGAATAGTTACTATTTTTTCACTTTAATCTTTTCTTATATTAATACATAAATGTGTTTTAGAAAAAAATAAAAAATATACGAAATCCAGGTACATTGGTAAGAAAACCAACAAAACATGTTTTTTTGGTTTTTACTGGTTTTCTTATATCATGGATTTAACTTACCTAAAACTCTACAGTTTGAGTTGTAAAAAATATTATTTGTAAACCATTTGTTCATGCATTTTTTTTAAATTGTAGATGTATTTTTTTATATATAAAATAATTAATGTACTGCAAAAGGATGAAAACTGTTGTAGTACTAGGGAAAACCCATAAAATGTGGATTCTGATTTTTATGTACAAAATGGTTAAAGAGTTGAGAATCTGGTTTCCTAAATATTAGGGAATCTAATTTGCTTAAATCTTGATTGGATGAAAACTAAATTTTGGAAAAACAAAAACTAAAAACACTCTCAGAATCTACAAACAATCAACCTCTCAGATTCTTCACTTACAATGCGGAAACATCAGGCGGTTTACAAATAATTAAATCTATGGGGACGAAAAATAAGCTGTGTTCGAAATAAGAAGCTCAGACCATGTATGTCATGCCGACCTGCATCAGATGGGACTGAGGCACACTCAAATTTGCAATTCCTCTTCTGCAGTTTTTCCTCAAGAATGCGTAAAAGTAATTAATGACTAACTTCTTGATGAACCATGAATCTTTTCTTGCTCTTATATCACCATGTCCGAGTAGATACACCACCCCTGATGCTTTGGCTTGGTGTATGAACGACAACTCTCTCTCCAGGCTCTGCTCCGCTTCAGATACAGAGGAGTCTGACGACGCGTCAAAAGGATGGTGGTTTGTATGATCAGAAGAAGTGTTCATTTCCATGATCGGTTTGTTTAACTCTATGTACTCAGAGAGAAGAGGATCCCCCATTGAGTACATGCTTCCGTTGGGGCCAATCACAACTCTAGTACCTGCAAAATCTTCCTCTGAGTCTGAATCATGGTGCCCGTCGCTCTCCAATGAACGTTCTTGAGCCTCTCTCCGTATAAACTTCTCGAGGCTCTCAATCAGAAGCTGCTCGAATGCTTGGTGGTTCTCTTTTCTTGCATCCTTGTAACCGTACCTTTCATCAAATCAACACAAACTGTGTTTACATATGGTTCTTGAGCAGTGAAAGCTAAGAAAATAAAGACCAACCTGGCAATGCAACGGAATAAGTGATAGCTTTTGGTGCAGACACGTCTGAAGAGGAACCTCTCATTCTGGGGCACAACTGGTACCGGGACGTATTTTATGCAGACAAAAATCACCATGGAGTGGATTGCAGGAAGAGTAGTCAGAAAATGACCAAAGATTGCTGGTACGCCCTTCACTAACTCATTGTACAGCAAACCGATACCAGGAGCTCTTATTGTTCCCAGATTGCACCCAAGTTCTCTCATCAAATCCATTGACAGCTTTTCTTGGACTTCTGTTTCATACTTGAGCTTACTTCCATAGTTCCAAACATACATTATACCAAACATGATTACTGCAAAAACCAATATTATCCAGCTTCCATCCCCGACACTCGCTATAACTGACGAGAAAAAGATTAGTTCCACTCCCAGGAAAACTATCAGAAACGCAAACACTAATACGATGTTTATCTGCCATATAAGAAGCATGATTAACGTCACTAGAATTGTTGTTGTCATCATCACTCCAAGCTCAACCATCCCTGGAAATTGAAACAATAACACTCAAAAGGGACCATTGAAGCTAAAAAGGGGGAAACAGTGAAAACTGCTATTACCATATGCATTTCCAATCTCACTGATACTTGAGATTGAGCAGACTACGACCAGGCAAACGGCAAGAAGGAACCAGTTCAGGACAGGTATATAGATCTGACCCATAAATTTCCGAGAAGTGTGAATAATTTTAAGACGGGGGAAACAACCCAGCGCTGTTGACTGTTTAATACATGAAAATGTTGCTGTCGTCATTGTGCGACTGGCAATCAAAGCTGCAACGTTGGCTATGAAAAGAACCGGCCAGAATGCAGCACCTGCAAAACAGTATGATGAGTTCATAACTAAACAGCCTTCGCAGTGGTATCAAAGTGGTTACGCTCGCCAAAGAGGAACGGATATTTACTGATCGAAGGAAGGAACTGAAATTCACCTGGAACAGATGAAAAGAAAGCTCGACTAGCATCTGCATGATTCTCCATCAGGTATGCAGCTTGTCCCATATAGCCCAAAGTGAGGCACGGCAGGACGAGAAACACAAACGTAAGCTGCAAAGGAAAAAAAACAACGAAATAAACTTAAGTAGCAGAAAATTAGAGCTCAAAGATCACACAAAGGGAAAAAAATAAACATCAGGAGCCAAGGGCCATTTCCACTCTTCATTTACCTGAACCGATCTAACAGAAAAGTAGCAAAGGTCTGCAAACAATGCCTCTGAGCCTGAACGATCAACAAAGTTAGCCTCACAAAATTAGGCAGAGTATTAAGCATAAAACGGCTTACTCGGTTCTGTTAAGCCTTAGCTACAAGAGTAATCTAGATCATTTTCTGATGATATTCTAGCCATCCATCAAGACTGAGAAAATTACCTGTAGCACAGAGAATGCAACCTCCCAGAGCATACCACGCATTTATAGAGTTCCTCTTGAAGAAATAATAGATGTGGACAGGGTTAAATGCTCTGTAAACACTGCTATCGTATTTGACCAGGTTGTGAATGCCAATACCAGCAAGACAGCAGAACCATATAAGTAAGGCCGGACCTACAACTAGTCCCATTTTACTCGTCCCATACTTTTGTAGACTAAACAGGATCACGAGAAACGCAACCGAAATCATCACCACTTGATCTGCAAAGGAGAAACAAGCTGAAAATCAATGACAAAGATAAACAAACGAACAGCTTAAAAGTTAATTAGACTAAAATCAGCATTACCTTGCTTAACTGCATCAACTCCTACCTTAAGTCCACCCACAGCTGACATTACTGCATTCTCGAAATAAAGTAATTCAGAAAAGTTAAATATGGTAATAGCAGAGTCATGCTTATGGACAAACTTATAAGAGGTTATATAAGAACCTGACATTGCAGGAGTAACAACCCCATCAGCAATCACCATGGAAGTTCCAGCGAGAACTATCACGAGGAGGAGTTTCTTCAGAACTAACGAAGTCTCGAGTTTTTCTTTCAGTTTCAGTGATCTCTCAAGCTCAGGGCAAGGCACCTTCAGCCTAAAACTTGAAATCCGAGCGTCTGAGCGAAGTTGATTTGGGATAAGACTAATCTTAGCATGACGAGAGATCAACGAGTATAACGCAAAGGTCCCACCTGAAATACATCACAAGTCATCAAACCAGGTGGCACTGTATGTATGTAAAAGATTCAAAGACGACCAAAAAAAAATACCTTCGCCGTTATCATTTGCCCATAGAACAACAAGAACATACTTAACAAAAGTGATCAAAAGTAAAGTGTATAACACTAATGACAAGGCTCCAATGACATCGTCTTTCTCTTGTACAGGTGATTTACTGAACATAACACTGAAAGTATACAATGGACTGATTCCTACGTCTCCAAATACAACCCCTAGCGTCTGGAACGCAAGCAACACTCTCCTTCCAACAGTCAAGTCCTACCAAAAGTAAATAGAAGTCTGGTTAACTTAACTCTGTAGCTAAAAAAAAGTAGACTACGAATACGAAACCGTTAAAATCACCTCACCTCGTAGTAATCCCTCGAAGCACCTGGAACGTCGAGAGCTTCCACGTCGAAGGAGTCAGCACGGGGACGGGCACGGATCAGGCGGTGCTCCGCTATCTCCTCGTCCTCCGATTCAAGTCCGGTTCCGTATAGTTCGTCATCGTCGTCATCTTCATCATCGTCTTCGTCGTCAACGTCGTTTTCGGAATCATCGTCGTCTTGAGTAACCCATCGAGACTCGATAGAGTCCATAGACCCCAAATCTCCGAAGCCACCGCGCGAGCTATCGATCTCTTCCTTTTCGGAGCCATCGAAGCTGCTCTCCTCCGCCATTTTTTTTTTTTGAGAATCAGTTGGATTGGAATCAAGGCGGAAGGAGTTTGGAAGAACGGATCAAACGAGAAAAACTTTGAGACGCCGAATACAAATGTGTCTGGTA
Organism: Raphanus raphanistrum subsp. raphanistrum; assembly: GCA_019706035.1. Classification (NCBI taxonomy): domain Eukaryota; kingdom Viridiplantae; phylum Streptophyta; class Magnoliopsida; order Brassicales; family Brassicaceae; genus Raphanus; species Raphanus raphanistrum. Next base: position 12,352,227 of record CM033981.1, read on the forward strand.
TTGGTTGGTACATAGTTGAAGAACTGTACCGTATTAAACCAGATTGCGTCTCGTATTGGGCCTACTTAATTATTTGTTTCGATCAGTCCCTTTAACATTTAGATTTGGGTTAAGGACTGATCGGTCAACTTTTAGTAATTAATTTGATGTAGGATCATTTTCACCGCCGTCCTCGTAAGTATATTACATAATAATCAGAATATACATATATTATTCACCTGAAAATATATAGAAAATGTATATATATCGCAACGATACGTTTTGTGAGAATATATGTTCAAAGATGAAATTCCGTTGTATGATTAACGTTTTAGTTATTTGAACTCTGATACATCTAATGAATTTGACAAATCAGAAAAAAAAATTATAGGTAAAACTAAAAGATACGTATACATATTTGTAAAACAGTTTTATTGGATATTTTTTGTTGAATATAATTTATCTATCAACAAAAACAAAATTTTCAAATATTTGGTCCTAAGTGGAATAGCGTGTACTGATCTTAATTGTAAAATCTGCATAGAACGAAAACTCAAAAAATATCAATATGGAAACTTTTTGACAAAAAAAGAACTTACTTATACTACTACCTAATCTTAATGTGCGGACATACAATGAACCTGCCTGCATATACAGACGAAGGGACCTTACTGGGAAGTAAAACTAGGACGTAAAGATGGAAAAGTTTCATTGGCAGCCAACGTCAAAAGCCTCCCCGTCTCAGACTGATGTCCTCATTGAGACGCTCAGAATATTTGCTAAATTCGGGTTTAACACTGAAGAATTCGTTGCTCTCGTAGGTCAGTAAAGTATAACACCATTTGCGTATTTTATTTGTTGTCTACTAGTATTATTATCATCTTACTACAGAACAAATTACACTATTTATCATAATTTCGTTGTTCATTCGTAGACAGACGCAGCATATCGTTGCATACCAATAATCTCTAAAATAGTCTCAAATTACAATCGTTTTTGATATTTTACAATCAGATCCGGTCTATAGCATAGACAAAAAAAAACAGTCATCTCGATGCGATAGTTTTAGTAATGTGAAGTACATTATAAGAAAAATTATATAAAGAATAAGGACATAGTCACATAGACTTCTATTTGAGTATAGAGTATTATGAAAAATAATTAAAATTAATGTTAGCCCGACACTGTTTGCAAATGCATATCATCAATGTTAGCCCGACACTGTTTGCAAATGCATATCATCACTGATAAAGTTATTTAAATAAAACAACAACATATGGTCTCAACAATTTTAATGAACACAGGAGCGCACACAATTGGAACCGCGGCTTGCAAGGTAATCACGGATAGGTTACTCAGCATCAACGGAAGCTTCATAGGTTTAAGCATCAACCCTATGTTCTTGGTGAGCTTGCAGCAGTCATGTCCCATGGGCGGGAACGGTTTGAGCCGCGTGGCTTTAGACATGGGAAGCCCACTCGTGTTCGACACCTCCATTTTCAAGAACATACTCAATGGAAGTGCAGTCTTCGAGATTGATCAGAGCCTTTTGAACGTTCCGACCATTTACCGTGTGATGCAGCAGTTCGTAACTGGAAAGAGGTTCCAGACGGTGTTTATGAGGGAAATGGCTAGGATGAGTGAAATCTAGGTAAAGACAGGGTTAAATGGAGAGATTCCACGGAATTGTTCCAGGGTTAACTAAACCTTTGATTAAACAGCGATTATGCTGTGTGGTGATAAGATTAGTACAAGGTGGGTGAAAGGATGGATCCTAGTGTAAATCCCTTTGATCTTTTGAAAATGTAATCCCTTGGCTTTTCACATTTATATGATTTTTGTTACCTTTTGATATCAAGTGCCATAGTATCTGAAAATTTTGGTTTAATATTTATTTTTGTTATCAATTTTTTTGGTTTAACATATCTGACCTTAAAAGAGCTAAAACTTAAATCACATCTTATTTTTTTCCTTTAAGATTTGTTGTATTCATGCTTATTCTATAAACAAAACATAAAAGATTATACTTGAGATATTTTAGTTGTTTTGCCATTTTTTGTGTGTATTATAGATATTTTAGATAATTTACAGCTAAAATGTATTTATTTTACAGCTAAAAGTTTGAAAACGAAATCCTACAATTTAAGTAAAGCGTGTGAAGAAGATATTCTGGACTTTCTCTTTGTTTCTACTTCAATATTCTTCCAATAAAGCAATATTTATTAGGTAACAAATCAATTATTCAAAATTAAGCTCTTTAATGACAAATGTTGATCAACATAAAAATCAAATCAAGTTAAAATGGCAAGTTATTTCATTGAGAATCCCATAATCACTAAACGCGTACACGAAAACTACACCGTTTTAACGGGGGACCTAACCTCAGAACTATATAAATAACTACCACCTCCTTCTCATATTCTTAATTTCTTACACATTTCTCATCTCTCTTAGTGATCAGACGAGTTATAAAAACAACAGAGAATCAAACAATGGCCGTACTCTCCGCCTCGTTTCCTCTCCTCCTCCTCTTCCTCTCTGTTTCCTCTCTTTCTGTTAACGGAAACACCGTCGAGTGCTCCGCCGTGATCCCAACCATGGCGAAATGTTTGCCTTTCGTGATGATCGGGAGCCAACTGGATAAACCCGCGACCGAGTGCTGTTCCGTTCTCAAAACCGTGCTCGAAACGAAAGCTGAATGTCTGTGCGAAGGGTTGAAGAGCAGTGGCGCCTTTGGAATCACTCTGAACGTCACTAAAGCCGCTACTCTTCCCGCTGCTTGCAAACTTAACGCCCCTCCGATGTCTGCTTGTTCATGTGAGATTTTTCTTCATCATCTCGCAGACGATCTTTTGTAGTTGTTCTTGTATATAACAATATTAGATTAGATCTTTAGCTGTTGCTGTTGTTGTTATATTGTATATAATATTAGGTTAAATCTCTTTCTCTCTTCTAACAGTGGTCTTTTTGTTGTTGTTGTTTTTATATAAAATATTTTTGTTAGATTTTTTGATCTCCTTTAACAGATCTTTTGTTGTGTTGTTGTTGCAGCGTCTACTAAACCTCCTGCTAGTGCGCCAGGTATATTCTCTTTCCCTTTGTTGATTTTATTGTAAATCATTCTTTAGTTTCTTTGTTTTTTTTGCATGCCATCTGAAAATATTTACTTTTGTATAAATGATCAAATTTCTTATTCTTCACCATTGTAATTTTCATGGTCTGTGAATTTTCTGATTTTTATGCTTTGGATCTTTGGACTTCTTTGCGTTTAAAATGTTTTGATTGGCGTTATTATTATAATAAAGTAGGGGAATTTTAATGTCAATAGCCATTATGATAAAAATGGCCTTTTTAAAATACATTTTATTAGTTACGAGCTAAGCTATGACCAAAATCATACCGTTTTTGACAAGTGCTAACAAAAGAAAGAAACAATGAAATGAACCAGAAACAATCAAATAATCATGCCTGTAGATGTATCAACCTTTATTATATACTATGTGTTTTGACTTTCGTCTACTAACTTCTTTTTGTAACAGCTCCAGTTCCTGCAGCTGGACCATCAAAAGGATTGGGACCAGGTTTGAGCACTGCTCCAGCTCCAAGCCCATCTCATAGTAACCATGGATCTTCAATATCTGTCTTGTCATTTGCAATCAGCGGCGCATTGGTCATATTGTTCGCTCGTATCTAACACCCCTATACCTTTTCTTTAGTTGAGAGTTGGCTTTTATCTTGTGAGTAACTATGGAGTTCTACAGCTTATTTTTAGCTATGACATTATCAAGACTTGGTTTTAATGTGTGCTCTGTCACGCATTTGTTGTTTTTATTTATTTGAATTGAGCGGTTATTATTTATAAGATTGTGTTACATTGGATCACAATTAGACACACTGGATCATCTAACAAAATCTCAAACAAAATATGAGGCAGATCTAGAGAGGAAGGAAAACATGACCAATATAACCCGGTTTAATTTATAACCGGAATTCGTAATAGATTTGCAGCTCACAACGTGATATAAACTGTTGGTTCTTTTTGGGTCAAAAACTGGTTGGTTTTAATTCGGTAAAAAATTCAAAGATATTTTTTTTGATAGTCAATTCAAAGATAATCTAAACTATTAAAACTGAAGTACAATTAGTATTTAATCCTAATTTTTCCCTAATATTTACAACAGACTGCCACTGGCCTAAAAATTGTGGTTTTAAAATTTCCTAAACCACCTTAAAAAAATTGACGTCCCGACCATATCAAAGTCTCAACCTTTAACCCCAAATCGAAGCCATACATCCCGGTGGTTTGGTCTTTCTACCTTTACGCAATTCGCACTTATCATCCCACTGACTGGACTATCTTTAGGGGTTTTGGTTTTGGTGAAAATTTATTATGAGTTGTTTGAAGAATCCCTAATTTCATGCGAAGTGATTGCTTTCAATTTTTTTTTGATTGAGCAACTCCAGCGATAGCACGGTGGTGATGGAAAATAAAAATTATGTCCGACAGCAGCGCAGCCACTTGAATTTTTGAGCTTGCGAAAGTCAATCATTTCACATGGTTAAAGGTTAGTCTCCTTCTCTCTCGTGAAGTTGTGTCTTCACTTTTGAAAGGATTTACCTTTCTCTATTGGGCGGCTGATCATATGCGGTCAACAAGGCCAATGAGTTTTCCTGAAGATCCTTTGCGAACCCCATGACTGGTATGTTTGAATTTACTGGTTTTATTTAGAAAACATGGAATGGTCTAATCTTTGATTACTCTATCTGACGTTAAAAGTTTTGATTCTTAAGCTTGTGTTTTTCCAAGTTAGCTCTCAACCCCCTTCATTTGCTCTATTTCAACATGAGCTAGACACAACAAGTTAACGTGTATTTGTTGGTGCAACTGAGAATAACTTGAAAAACTCTGTTACTCTGTTTTCCTCTGTTTCATAAAAGGAGCGGAGCGGAGCCGTAAATGCCATCATGCTGCTCGATATCTTCCTGCAGCCAACAGCTACTCTGTACATTGATTTTTTTTCCATTCCAGTTCCACAATTTTGCTTGGAAGTTTGAAGCTCTGTCTCAGTCATCATGTCAGTTTTAAGTTTCTCATCTCAAGTCAACTAAAGCTCACTCTTCTTCATCTTTAAGGGAATCTTCCTAATTGATAAGAATATGTATCTCATTTATTTAACCTTTCTCTCTTTAGCTTAGTAAGTTGATGGGTTGAGTACTTAAGTGGTATTGAATTTGAGTTACTTTGTCACCATCTGTGTTCCCCCGGTGGCTTTTATATTTTTATCGAATAAAATTTGAATTTTATAATCAATTTTAAATCAAAATATTTATAGTAAAATTTAATAAACCCACGTATATGCGTAAAACTCTACTCCCAAACGAAATGAATAAAAGCAAATTTAGTAGAAAAAAAACATAATTTTATAATTTATAAATGAATGCTAAATAAGTTGAACATGATGCACCAATATCAAAAGTCAATAACGTATAAATCTATAACAAGAAAATAAATATACGTTGTTAAAAGTGAAATATATAATTATGAAGAACAAATACCTGCACGGGAGTGCGGGTCAAAGGCTAGTCTATATTATTAAAAGAGAAGTACCCATATAAAATACCCCTTAGTTTTCACTTTTATTTACAATGGTATGCCACTGACATTAAATAATATTTCTTATTTTAATGCTGTCTTTTCCACTTCAATTAATGTTTTTCCAAATTAAATTTAAATTAAATACACTTCATTAACTTCTCCATTAAATCAATGTCAAATTCAAAAAAAATATATATTTTTATTAGACAAACGATTCTGGAAATTATAATATCAACTCTTCATTTAAAAAATTTGAACGAAAAAGTATTAGCATATTTGAACCGAAACTAGATAATATCCAAACGGATTTACCATTTTGGTATCTAGAGAACCATAACCAAACTTCATCCGAACGAAATATTTCGGATATTCAAATGTATTTAAATCATATTTATATACTTCAATATGTTAGCTATTTTTCGAATTAATATCCAAGATATAAAAAGATATAAGCTATTTTAAGTTGGTTAAAATATTTGAAATATAAAAAATAATCAAAAGTAAACATTTTAAAGTAGATAAACAATAATCAAAACTCCAAAAATATTTAAAATATATATTTATTCTTCATCCAAATATTCAAGTTAAACTTATTTTAATTTTTAATTTAGATACTTTGGCTTACATTACTCAAATTTACATGTTATATTATTTTTATTTTTAGATTTAGGGAAATTTAAAGATATATAAATCTTGAAAATTCAAAAATAGTTTAAATGGGTTATCAAACCCGCAAAAATCTGAATCAAACCGGAACCAAAGTTTATAAATACCCGAATAGAGGTAGAATCTTTAAACTCAAAAAACTCAAATCCGAATAGATTTTAACCGAATTCGAGTGGATACCCAAATACCCACCCCTAACTTAGTCAATATAAAACGATTAAATATTATAAATATATTATTTAGTATAAAAAAAACTAAAACTGAAAATTAATACCCGTGCGGTCGCACGGATCAAGATCTAGTAATTAATTATTTTCAATGCATATCTATATTATTAAAAGAGAAGTACCCATATAAAATACCCCTTAGTTTTTACTTTTATTTACAATGGTATGCCACTGACATTAAATAATATTTCCTATTTTAATGCTGTCTTTTCCACTTCAATTAATGTGTTTTCCAAATTAAATTTAAATTAAATACATTTCATTAACTTCTCCATTAAATCAATGTCAAATTCAAAAAAAAATACATTTTTATTAGACAAACGATTCTGGAAATTATAATATCAACTCTTCATTTAAAAAATTTGAACGAAAAAGTATTAGCATATTTGAACCGAAACTAGATAATATCCAAACGGATTTACCATTTTGGTATCTAGAGAACCATAACCAAACTTCATCCGAACGAAATATTTCGGATATTCAAATGTATTTAAATCATATTTATATACTTCAATATGTTAGCTATTTTTCGAATTAATATCCAAGATATAAAAAGATATAAGCTATTTTAAGTTGGTTAAAATATTTGAAATATAAAAAATAATCAAAAGTAAACATTTTAAAGTAGATAAACAATAATCAAAACTCCAAAAATATTTAAAATATATATTTATTCTTCATCCAAATATTCAAGTTAAACCTATTTTAATTTTTAATTTAGATACTTTGGCTTACATTACTCAAATTTACATGTTATATTATTTTTATTTTTAGATTTAGGGAAATTTAAAGATATATAAATCTTGAAAATTCAAAAATAGTTTAAATGGGTTATCAAACCCGCAAAAATCTGAATCAAACCGGAACCAAAGTTTATAAATACCCGAATAGAGGTAGAATCTTTAAACTCAAAAAACTCAAATCCGAATAGATTTTAACCGAATTCGAGTGGATACCCAAATACCCACCCCTAACTTAGTCAATATAAAACGATTAAATATTATAAATATATTATTTAGTACAAAAAAAACTAAAACTGAAAATTAATACCCGTGCGGTCGCACGGGTCAAGATCTAGTAATTAATTATTTTCAATGCATATTAATTATTCAACTAGGCTATTATGCTATAAAACTTCTTAGTTTGTTACAGATTTCATTACTAAATACTAAAAAATACTAAATACACCAAACTGTAGAATTATATTATACACATCATAAATATTATTAATAATTGTTTTGAACAGATAAAATTATATTTAAAAATGTCTGCCACAAATGTAGAAAACTAAAACAAACCTATAACATATTACAGTACATATATTCAAAACATTTTACTGATTAAATTTATGATCTGAGGTTAGAAAAGATATATAACTTTGTTCTTAACTATTATTTAAAGTTCAAACGGGACTAACATATATAAAATTTCAAAACTTTAATTCTAAACTACATGTGCAGAATATATCACCGTTTCTGTAAAGAAGTTTATTATATCTATCTTTCAACATAGGTTAAATTTTGTATCAGTATAGAGAAAATTACTAAATCAGAAACGAGAGAAAAGAGAAATTCCAGTTTCAAAAAAAAAAAAAAAAAAAAAAGAGAAATTTTATGAAAATTACAATTATTTGTTTTCAACAATTATTTGACGTTAAAAGTAAAAAGTAAGGCAATTCACGGCCTTGTAAGTCAGTAGAGGCCTGATTGAAAATGGGCCCACCACTCATTTAGTAAACGAGCTCCGTCGTATATAAACCCTAACAAGACCAATAAACAAACCTCTCTTCACTTATGGCTTCTCTTTCACGCCACTCTCTTTGACTCTCTCTCTCTCACTCGCTTCCCCGTTGCGCCGATCGTCTCCTCCGCCTCATCAAGTATTCCCCTCTCTCCGGGTACGGAATCAATCAATGTTTCTCGATTTTGATTGTGATGTACCCTGTGTAGTCGTCTGATTTCGTTTTCCCTTTTAATCCCTGAAATTAGGGTTTCTTTTCATTTGTGATTTCTGAAATTAGGGTTCATTTTTAGGGTTTTACTCTTTCTGGGTTTGATGATTTGTCTTTATTACATCAGCTGTGTGTTCTCAGTATCTAAATTGGTTGTAAAGTTCAAGTCTTTTTTGTATTTGGTCTGTTCAATGTCTTAACAACAGGCTTTGAGTTGCACACCAGATGTCTCTTGATCTCTGCAAGAAGAACCCATCTTTTCTCTGGTGCGCCTGTGGTTACATGAGCAGGGGGAGGTTGTGGTGCTTTCATATCATCTTGTTCAGGCACTGGACTTAGTCCCTCTCTCTCACCCTCTTTTCTCTCTCTCTCTTTCTCTCCTCTTTTCTTCTTAGATTCTCTGCAATTTTCTGTTTGATTTTGTTACAAAGTATTCGCTTTTAGCTGGTCTCGGTTACTGTAAACTTGAAGAAACAGTTGCCCAAGAGTGCAAAGTTTTCCCCTTTGGATCTCTCTCCCAATGGGGAAAACTCAGCTGGCTCCTGGATTCCGGTTTCACCCCACTGATGTCGAGCTCGTGAGATACTACTTGAAGAGGAAGGTGTTGGGGAAAAAGCTCCTCGTTGATGCAATTGCTGAGCTCGACATTTACAAGTTCGAACCCTCTGATTTACCTGGTACTCATTTATAAACCCCTTCTTGTTTTGTTATGAAAAGTTTCAGTTATTTTCGCTATTCTTACGAGTATTTTGTTGTTTGCAGATAAGTCGTATATAAAGAGTGGGGATCTGAAGTGGCACTTCTTCTGCCCAAGGGAAAAGAAATATTCAACTGGAGTTAGGGCAAACCGTGCTACTGCGTGTGGTTACTGGAAGACCACAGGGAAGGAGAGAGATGTTTTGTGCAACGGGGAAGTTGCTGGGAAGATTAAGACTCTGGTTTATCACTTCGGTAAATCACCTCGTGGGGATCGGACTGATTGGGTTATGCATGAGTACAGGCTTGAAGACAAGGTACTGACACAGAAGAATGTTCCTCAGGTAACATACTTATTTAAAATGGATTTATAATTTCAACTTCTTCCATTTCATGTAAAGCTTTTATATCATTGTTTCTTTGTTTTGGTCTGCAGGATACTTATGTGCTGTGTGTTCTATTCAAGAAAGATGGACCGGGACCTAGAAATGGAGCGCAGTACGGAGCTCCGTATAAGGATGAGGACTGGAGCGATGAGGAACAGCATACTGATGTTCCTGCTACCAACGCTCCCGCAATTCTTCAGGGAGAAACCAGTCTTGCTGTGGCGCATGTCCCTAATAAGGATAGTTTTGTTGGCATGATAGCTGAATCGTGCGTCTCTGACTTCCTACAAGCTACAACAACTGCCAGCGATCTTCCACAACTGAATGATGCGGCTAACACTCCTCTGTCTGCTGCACCACTTCTTGATTCTAACAGCATTGCCTCTCTGGCACCACCGACCCTTGAAGCTCCTAACAACTGTGATGACATATATTCAATGCTGCATTTATTTGTTGACGAGGATGAGTACTTCCGTTTCTCTGAGTTCAACAACACTGAGGTAGGCGCTCGGCATCATTTTTCTTTTTCTTAAGCCATAATATATGAACTTAGTGGGTATTGGAACTTGGTTAACATTAAATAAAAGCTTCTTTTCTATTTAACAAAAAGAATCTTTACGCCTCTTGATTAAATTGTATAAATTCTTGATGTGTCTCTCATAGTTTATCATTTTCCAGATGAGACATGATCCCAATGTCTCGGCTCCAATCTGCTTAGGAGAAGGAGACATATTCAGCGAACTACCAGACTTCAGCAATATGCAGCACATCAGCATGCCAAGGACACCCTCTTACGACCTAATTGAAAACTCGGAGCTATACTTGGATCTACAAGATCTCACAGCTCCATTAGCACCACCTCAGATTGGTAATGCCAGTGACTCTTATCTGAGCCATCAAGGCCAGTTTGATTTCTCCACTGCTGCTAATGATGAGGATCCTTATGGCTTCTCTGCTTCCATGGGACAAGGACCAGACATATGAAAAAGAGGTTTGAAACCAAGAATTCTCCTCAGCCATTTCGGTCCACTCCAATACTCCATGTCTGAAATGCTTGTCTTCACAAATCAACAGAAGCATTGAAGAGAGACCATTGAACAATGATCACCCTTGTATATATTTCTAAAAGTTTTCTTTTAGTTCGTACTTTTCATCATCTCTTTTATGTCCCAAATCCTCCATTATTAGCAGTCTCTGCTACTTTGGATTCTCATTTTTCTAAAATCATGACATAGGATTTTGCAGTTCTTGGTTTACCAATTTTTATTTCCTTTACCGAATTAACTCCATGAAAAATCATCAAAAGTTTTGCACTAAATACTAAATATAGGAAGCCAAGAAATATAGTGGTTTATTAAAAAACAGTTTTACTATATTTCCTTTGTACTTTTAGAAAGTTGCTTCGAGTTGTTACAACTTACAACTTCTCTAAGTTCATGAACTCACACTAAATAGAAAACAAAAACCTTTTCTTTTGGTTACTAAGCAACAAACTCGATCTCTCGCGTATATAAACTCCATCTACTGATCTCATTTCTTCAAAAAAAGAAAAACACATAGCCTGTAAACACATAGCCTGATGAGGACATTGAACCCGACCTTACTGAACCAGACATCCAAGACATGATCAGCAACATTACCAAACCAGAGACTGAGCAAGAAGTGCCCATACCAACCGTGTTTAAGGGAGCTATCACTAGACAAAGAGCTAAGATACTTCAACATAAATTTAATGAGAGCATGATACTTGCTTCTGATCTTGGACAGGTTAAACAAGCTGAGGAAGATATCAAAGATGTGATCAAGAGAGATGCCGTGAAGATAGAGGAACCAAATGGGAGTTCTCAAGCATCAAGAGAAGATCTTTGGCCATTCATCCCTGATCAAAGCCACAACCATTTGATGATCATTACCATAGAAGATCCAAATGTTTAAGAAGACTCTTGGACGGGGCTAGCAACTAGGCAAGCTCTTTGTGTGTGCTCTTTTCCTTGCTCTTGGTTTTATCCCATGAGGTTTTCCGGAGGAAGGTTTTTAACGAGGCCACAACTAGTTTATCACATCACCTATATGCATCTCGGTCCAAGATCAAAGAAGACTCCACTCTTCTTTATTTCCTTATTTGAACTATAGCTTAATATCTTTATGTGAGACGCAAAGGAGCATGTTCCTTAGTCTATTTATGTGTTTTGCAAAACCCTTTTCTTGGTACACTTGATATTTTATAAACTTTCTTTCAAAGAAACCTAGTTCTCTCTCAAGAACTCGCCGCCTCCATTGCCTTGTGAGACCAGCACCTCCACGGCTTGTAGGTTCCTTGTGTTGTATCACGAGCTCTCCATCTCTCGTGTGGTGCACTTCATCCCCCTGGCTCCATCTCTCACGGTTTCTCTTGGTTGATTAGATCAAACAAAAGAACCACCTCTTGATCTAGATCGGCTCCTCCTCTCTTACTTGGGTCATACAGCCTTTGTCAGCCTAGGCTTGTATCATTTCTGGTATCAGAGCTGAAGTTCCTTCAGCATCAGGTTGTATCTATCCTGTTACTTGTTCATCTCGATTTAGTTTATTTTGATTCATCCATTCGTTTCAAAAAAAAAACATAAAGAACTCGTTTGTTTCATCTCATCTAGTGTTTTGCATTTTCATAACTTGTTTTGCATCGTTGCATCATTCTGAATCCATTGCTAGATAGATCATCTCGTAAACTTCAAAAAAAAAAAAAAAAGAGATTGCATCCATAGCCGTGTTCTTCAAGCTGCATACTTCCAAGTTTCCTTTTTTGTTAGACTTTGCCATAATAGCTTGATCGGTTTTTCCCTTTTCAACTTATTATCTTTCCATTAGTTTTAAATTTCGAGATTCTCTAAGTTTGTTCTTCTCTTTGGCAGGCACAATGGGAGAACCATCCGAGCTGGCTACCATGATGCTAGCTCTCAATGCAATGAGGGATGAGATGAGGGAGTTGCGGCAAGACCTTGGAGATAGACTCACCCGAGTTGAGCAGAGACCCATGGCTCAAGCTACCCAAGCTAATGAGAGGTTTCCAAACAACCGGCGTCCTGGAGTGCTCTTCAATGATGTTCCAGAGGCTAGTACTAGAAACCAACAAAATGAGGGAGATCCTGGTCAGCAACGTAATCCCTATCCTAGAGCAAGAGTTCAGCAAGAAGATTATGAAGAAGAGGCAGAGGAGGAAGAGGATTACTTTCCTCCACCTAGAGCGCAACGGAGACCCATCCGTAATCCAAGATATGATGAGGATGACTATGCACCTCAACAGAGAGGGCCTCGCCAGCAAAACCACCACCAAGGACCGGATCTTTTAAAGATGACACCACCACAGTATGCTGGAAAGGTTGACCCTGAAGCTTACCTTGATTGGGAAAAGAGGATGGATCACATCTTCTCTTACTACAACCATCCTGGTCCCAAGAGAGTTGCTTTGGCAGTAGCTCAGCTCACGGACAATGCCTTATCCTGGTGGGATAGATTGTGCTCGGACCGTAGGAGAGGGCACTTGAGGCAACTAGACGCCTGGGTAGACATGAAAGATGCTATGAGGCTGAGGTTTGTGCCACAACATTATCACCGAGACTTGCACAAGAAGTTCAGAACACTTAAGCAAGGAAGCAAGTCAGTTGAGGAGTACTATGAGGAGTTTGAGAAGTTAAGAAACCGCCTTGATCTCAATGAGGATGAGGAGACGATCATGGCTCAGTTCCTAGATGGGTTGCAAGATAGAGTGAGTGGCAAGGTTGAGAGACAAGCTTATGGAGATCTCAAAGACCTATTCCACATAGCCGTGCAAGCTGAGCAACACATCAAGAAGAAGGGCACCAAGGGTAGATCCCAATCCAACTGGAACTCCAACAACAACAGCAACTACAACAAACCAGTAGACAAGGGCAAAGGGGTTGAGGGAGACACTCGCTCAAAGTCTCAAGCAACTGATAGCAACAAAGACACCAGGGCAGAGCCATCTAAGACTACCACTCCTCAACGTGCTAGAGATATCACTTGTTTCAAGTGTAGGGGCCGAGGACATATGGCTAGAGAGTGTCCGAACCAGAGAGTGATGATGCTCACTGAAGATGGGTATGAATCACATGATGAGGATGCACCTGAGTTGCAAGCCGACTATGGAGATATGCAATATCCAGACGTGGGAGAGAGCTTGATGATCAGGCGTGTGCTTAGTGTCATGCTGGAACCAGCTGAGACTATCCAAAGAGAAAACATCTTCCATAGCAGATGCACTATTAAAGGCAAGGTATGTAACCTCATCATTGATGGTGGGTCTTGTACTAATGCCGCGAGTGCTTACATGGTTGATAAGCTTGGCTTAGTCAAGGTCCCTCATCCGCATCCATATAGGCTAAGATGGTTAGATGATAAGGTTGAGCTGCAGATTAAAGAGCAAGTTACTATCCCTTTTAGCATTGGTAAGTATCAAGATGAGGTAGTTTGTGATGTAGTGCCTATGCAAGCAGGACATGTTTTGTTAGGTCGACCTTGGCAATGGGATAGAGAGACTAGGCATGATGGTAGATCAAACATGTATACATTCATGCATAACAAGCGTAAGATTAGTCTAGCTCCTCTCACTCCTGCTCAGGTTCATGAACTGCATTTGCAAATGGTTAAGGAGAAGGAAAAATCTGTTAAATCAAATTTCCTAATCCAGCCTAGCCATATCAGAAAGGCAACTGCTACTAAACACACAATGCTACTAATGATCTTTAAGGAGCTTTTGAGTGCAGGTTCAGGTGAAGTGGAGTACCCACCAGAGGTTACTAAGCTTCTTGACAAGTTCAAAGATTTGTTTCCAGAAGAGATTCCCCACGGCTTACCACCACTAAGGGGCATTGAACATCAAATAGATTTCATACCAGGAGCTGTTTTGCCAAACAAACCAGCTTATAGAGTCAACCCCGAGGAGGCCAAGGAGTTGGAGAGACAAGTTCAGGACCTATTGGACAAGGGGTACGTGAGGGAGAGCCTAAGTCCTTGTGCGGTTCCTGTCTTACTCGTACCAAAGAAGGATGGGACTTGGAGGATGTGTGTAGACTGCCGTGCAATCAACAACATCACCATCAAGTATAGACACCCCATTCCCCGGCTTGATGACATGCTAGATGAGCTAAGTGGAGCCACCATCTTCTCCAAGATTGATCTTAAGAGTGGGTACCATCAGGTAAGGATGAAGGAAGGTGATGAGTGGAAGACAGCTTTTAAAACAAAGCAAGGTCTCTATGAGTGGCTGGTGATGCCATTTGGACTCACCAATGCTCCTAGTACTTTCATGAGACTCATGAATCACATCCTTAGACCCTACATCAGTAAGTTTGTTGTGGTATACTTTGATGATATTTTAATTTACAGTACAAATTTACTTGATCATGTGTCACATCTTGAGCAAGTATTAGAAACACTTCGTAAAGAAGGACTCTATGCAAACCTCAAGAAGTGCACATTCTGCACTGATAAACTTGTCTTCCTAGGTTTTGTTGTGAGTTCACAGGGATTACAAGTTGATGAGGAGAAGGTTAGAGCAATCCAAGAATGGCCAGTACCCACAAGCATCAGTCAAGTCAGAAGCTTTCATGGGCTAGCCAGTTTCTACAGGCGGTTTGTTCAGGATTTCAGTAGCATAGCCGCACCTCTCACTGCCATTGTCAAGAAGAGTGTTGGATTCATGTGGGAGAAAGCTCAAGAAGAAGCTTTTCAAGCCCTCAAATACCGGCTCACTCATGCACCAGTGCTGGCTTTACCAGACTTCAATAAGACATTTGAAGTAGAGTGTGATGCTTCAGGCATTGGGATTGGAGCAGTACTACTTCAAGGAGGCAAACCAGTGGCTTTCTTCAGTGAGAAACTCAGTGGAGCTGCTCTTAACTACCCTACCTATGACAAGGAGCTATATGCCTTGGTGAGAGCTTTGGAGACATGGCAGCACTATCTCTTGTCCAAGGAATTTGTGGTGCACACTGATCATGAGACCCTTAAACATCTAAGAGGGCAAACCAATCTCAAGAGAAGACATGCTAGGTGGCTGGAGTTTATAGAAACCTTTCCATACATCATCAAGTACAAGAAGGGTAAAGATAACATTGTAGCTGATGCACTCTCCAGGAGACATGCCTTGATTGCCACCATGGAGGCTAAGGTGCTAGGATTTGAGTTCATCAAGGAACTATATGGGGAGGATCCGGATCTTGCTGACACTTACACCAGCTGTACTAAAGGACCTCACGGGAAGTTCTACTTACATGAGGGATTCTTATTTAAGGGCAAGAGACTATGTATCCCTCAGTGTTCTTTGAGAGATTTGATCACTAGAGAAGCTCACGGAGGGGGTCTCATGGGACATTTCGGAGTAGACAAGACACTTGCTGTGGTCAGAGAGCATTTCTATTGGCCGCACCTAAAGAAGACAGTGGAGGCTCATTGTGCAAGATGTGTGGTATGCAAGAAAGCTAAGTCAAGAGTACAACCCCATGGTCTTTACATGCCACTGCCCATCCCCACCGCCCCTTGGGTGGACATATCCATGGATTTTGTACTAGGATTACCCATGATTCAACACAAAGATTCAATCTTTGTTGTGGTGGATAGGTTCTCCAAGATGGCACACTTCATACCTTGTGCCAAGGTGAATGATGCATCCAAGACAGCTGACTTGTTCTTCAGAGAAGTGGTTCGCTTACATGGGGTTCCTAGAACCATTGTATCAGATAGAGACACCAAGTTCCTCAGCCACTTCTGGAGGACACTATGGAAAAAGCTTGGAACCAAGTTACTCTATTCAACTACTTGCCATCCGCAAACTGATGGGCAAACAGAAGTTGTTAACAGAACTCTCTCCACACTGCTTAGAGCCACCATTGGGAAGAACATGAAGAATTGGGTTGATTGTATTCCCTTCATAGAGTTTGCATACAACCGGGCTCAACACTCAGCTACAAAGATGTCACCATTTGAAGCTGCTTATGGGTTCAATCCAAAGACACCTCTCGATCTTACTCCTTTACCTCCAGCTGAAGTTATTAGCCTCACGGGTGAAGCCAAGGCTGCTTATGTCAAGGAACTACACCACAAAGTCCAGGAGAACCTAGAGAAGCGGACTGACCAGTATGCTAAACAAGCTAACAAGGGTCGCAAAGAGGTTATATTTGAACCAGGAGAGTGGGTTTGGTTACACATGAGGCAAGAGAGGTTTCCTAACCAGAGGAGTTCTAAGCTGAAGCCAAGAGGCACTGGCCCCTTTCAAGTTCTCGAGAGGATCAACAACAATGCCTACCGTCTTGACCTGCCAGGTGAGTTAAATGTATCATCCACTTTCAATGTTACTGATTTGTCTCCTTGTTTTGCAGATGAACCAGTTTTGAGGTCAAAACCTTTTGAAGAGGGAGGGAATGATGAGGACATTGAACCTGACCTTACTGAACCAGACATCCAAGACATGATCAGCAACATTACCAAACCAGAGACTGAGCAAGAAGTGCCCATACCAACCGTGTTTAAGGGAGCTATCACTAGACAAAGAGCTAAGATACTTCAACATAAATTTAATGAGAGCATGATACTTGCTTCTGATCTTGGACAGGTTAAACAAGCTGAGGAAGATATCAAAGATGTGATCAAGAGAGATGCCGTGAAGATAGAGGAACCAAATGGGAGTTCTCAAGCATCAAGAGAAGATCTTTGGCCATTCATCCCTGATCAAAGCCACAACCATTTGATGATCATTACCATAGAAGATCCAAATGTTTAAGAAGACTCTTGGACGGGGCTAGCAACTAGGCAAGCTCTTTGTGTGTGCTCTTTTCCTTGCTCTTGGTTTTATCCCATGAGGTTTTCCGGAGGAAGGTTTTTAACGAGGCCACAACTAGTTTATCACATCACCTATATGCATCTCGGTCCAAGATCAAAGAAGACTCCACTCTTCTTTATTTCCTTATTTGAACTATAGCTTAATATCTTTATGTGAGACGCAAAGGAGCATGTTCCTTAGTCTATTTATGTGTTTTGCAAAACCCTTTTCTTGGTACACTTGATATTTTATAAACTTTCTTTCAAAGAAACCTAGTTCTCTCTCAAGAACTCGCCGCCTCCATTGCCTTGTGAGACCAGCACCTCCACGGCTTGTAGGTTCCTTGTGTTGTATCACGAGCTCTCCATCTCTCGTGTGGTGCACTTCATCCCCCTGGCTCCATCTCTCACGGTTTCTCTTGGTTGATTAGATCAAACAAAAGAACCACCTCTTGATCTAGATCGGCTCCTCCTCTCTTACTTGGGTCATACAGCCTTTGTCAGCCTAGGCTTGTATCACTTCAATCTTGATTCACATCTCAAATCAAGAATCATGGTTAAGTTCTTGGCCCTAACGTTGATTCAAGTCTTGATCGTTTTGTTTGTGGCAAATGTCCTGGATGCCACGGAACTAAATGTAATGGACAAATGCTGGAGACCAAACCCGCATTGGCGTAAAACCCGTAATCAGCTGGCTCGGTGTTCTGTCGGGTTCGCAGGAAAGATGACAGGAAACATCGGCAAAGGAGTCACACAATACAAGGTAACCGACCCTTCTGATGATCCTCTAAACCCTAAACCAGGAACCCTAAGATACGGAGCAACGCTCATCAAAGGCAAAAAATGGATCACGTTCAAAAGAAACATGAAGATCAAACTTCGCAAACCGCTACTAATCAGCAGCTTCACGACACTCGATGGTCGCGGTGTTAGCGTTCATCTCTCCGGTCCCGCTTGTCTCATAGTCTACAAAGCCACCGATGTGATCATTCACGGACTCAAAATCCATGACTGCAAAGCTCATCCACCGAGCTCGGTGATGGGACCAGACTCAAAGATCATTCAGCTTGGACAAGTGGATGGGGATGCGATTAGGTTAGTCACGGCTAAGAAAGTGTGGATCGACCACAACACGTTGTATGATTGCGAAGACGGTCTATTAGACGTCACAAGAGGGAGTACTGACGTCACGGTTTCCAACAACTGGTTTAGGAACCAGGACAAGGTTATGCTTCTTGGACATGATGATGGCTATGTCAGAGACAAAGATATGAGAGTAACTGTTGTGTTTAACCACTTTGGTCCTAATTGCAACCAGAGAATGCCAAGGTAATATTTATTTGTAACTATTTACATTTAATTTTAAACTGTTATATTGATGGATTATGTGAAACATGCAGAGTGAGATATGGATATGCTCATGTTGCGAATAACTATTACCAAGGATGGACCCAATACGCTATTGGAGGAAGCATGAGCCCTCGCGTGAAGAGCGAATCAAACTATTTCGTCGCACCAAAATCTGGACGCAAAGAGGTGCGTATCAAGCTGCCACTCGAAATATGAAACGCAAAACGCATTTTCTTCTCATCTAACGTTTACAATTTGTTTGTAGATAACTTGGAAGAAACGTAGCCAAGGTGATCAAATGCAATGGAAATTCTACTCGGTGAATGATTATTTCGAGAACGGAGCTTGTTTCGGCCTAGGGAAAGGTATTGGAAAAGCCCGGCCCAATTATGGCCCATCTCAGAGGTTCATAGTAGCGAACGCTAAGACCGTTAAAGAACTCACTTCTTCAGCTGGAGCGTTACACTGTACCAGAAACTCCGTCTGTTAGAACAACACCGCTTAAAATGACACTTTTTAGTGTTTCTAACATTTCAGCGTTTTCTTGTTTTTGTCATTCATGAATACACCTATATGTATACGTAACCTTTTAAGAACGATATATACGGATAAATAAATAAAAGTTTAAATAAACATAACAATGTTGATTCAGTTGGAACACAAAATGCAAACAATTTGAGGCAAAACGCTTCACCTTATCGAGCTTCGGTCTACTAATAAGAGTCTAAGATCATGTCCAACCTGTTGCTATTTTACCTCTATATTAGTAATTAGAGATAAAAAACTATTACACCAATCCACTTCTAGAGTTTCTCTATTTCAGAAGAAGTAAGAATAGCAAAATACGCCGGAAGCATGTTTTATAAAATTAGTAACCAATCAAAAGTAAGGTTGAACATTATTTCATTCACAAAAAAGGTTCAACATTATTTTTTCGCAATTCAACAATTCAGAGTATTCTCTTCTTCATTCATATACATGAATTTGACTTTATATAAAAAGCCTACGCCAGTAAATGACAAAAGCACTTGTAACAAAACAGATTTCATTTAACCCCACGAATATTGAAACAAACCTCATCATAAGTCTTAACAGAGACGATGGGGTTTAATTATAAAACTAGTAACTAATCAAGGCAGTGATGTCTTGTCAGAAACAGAAGAAGACTTGTCCAGTGATTGAGCAGATTTAGAAGCTGTTACCGCAGTAGCTTGTTCGTCTTGGACGAGTTTCCTAAGTTTGGTCTGAAGGCCACGAACTCGATCCTCGGTTCTTCTCAGCTTCCTCCATCGATAAGCAGTCCAAAGGAAAAGACCGCCGTAGACAACAGTGTAAGAACCCCAAACATATGGATAAGCTTCAGCGTGATCTCTCAGTTTCTTGTATTTTTCTTCGATTGCTCCTACAAAACCAGGAGCCACTTGGTTTGGTTGGACTTCCTGGTTTTCTAACCCGCTCTGCTCCGTAGTCGCCATCTCAAGTCACAAAACTCAGCTTCTGACTAGAATCTGAAGCGAAACAAAGCAGAGAGAAAAAAATGTAAAGGATCTACATTGAGTTTATGAAGTGAACTAAACTAAGATCATCTGAAGAAAAAAACAATCTAAAAAGATTCATTCTAAGTGATCTAAAAAGCAATCAACAACACGCTTGGGATCAACAGTTTCTTTAGGATTTGGAGAAAGATGCAACCAAAAGAGGGACGACGACATCGATAAACTTTGCAGAAGCCGCCCTGAAAACCAAATTGGCTGGCGAGATCCATGAAATTATACGCAGAGCAACAATCTCTGACGCATTTCCACGAACAGTTTCTATGCATCTAGGAGATGTATGGCTAATAAGCAGAGATAAATCACAAAAAGGAAATTCATTTCTCCAAAATCATAAACAGGATCTTATCTCTTCCAGCAATAAAAAACCTAAACTAAGTTACCTGGAGTTAGAAGAAGCGTTGACAAAGTCGCCGATGATGCCTAATTTTCCTAATGAAGAAGCTCTCAGAGAGCCATCGATGCTTAAACCCTCACCAGATCGAGAGATTGGTAGAGGATGCTACTTTGTTGGATCCGTATCGGTTTAGTTTGATTTATGGGTTTTTCTTTGGTTTAAGTTAAAACCGAGTATAACACGGTTTGGTTTCAATTTTTACTTCTAATTTTACCACACTCACTACAACAGCGCGTGATCCGTAAACGCGTTATATAAATACGTGACCAAGAAACCTTGTCGTTTCACTTTCATTCAGTCTCTGTAAAAAGAATCTCAAGAGTCGAGCTTTAGGACAAGAGACCTTTCTCTACCGCTGCAGCGTAACGACCAGGTCTCTCTCTCTCTCTCCTTTCCGTAATTTTGTATTTTTTCTAGGATTTTCGTGAGTCCGTCCTAGTTCACTTTGGTCTGAAGAGAAGCTTTTTGTACAGGTTATTTGGTAGAGAACATGTCGTGGAGAGGAAAACGAAAAGACAATGATGTCCGAGCAACAGATGACGAATCTGAAACCCACGCCCCGGCTAAGAAAGTCGCAAAGCCAGCCGACTCCTCCGACGAGTCTGACGACATCGTCGTCTGCACTGTTAGTCTTCTTTATCTCTGGTTCTGTAACATTTCAGTCTCGTTTCTACTCTAATGACTATGAGACTCAAGGGTTTCGATTAAGTCCTGATTGGTGTTTTGCTCAAAAGTTAAGGCTCCAATCAAATTAGGGTTTATGATGATAATGGGTTGTTTGGGTGGCAGATATCTAAGAATAGGAGAGTCTCTGTGAGGAACTGGAACGGCAAGATTTGGATTGACATTCGTGAGTTCTATGTCAAGGACGGCAAAACTCTTCCCGGCAAGAAAGGTGAACTCTTTTCTTCTTTCCTATGAGTTTACTTCCTCTTCTTCTCACAATTCACCATTGCAAGAAGAATGTGTTTTGCTCATCTGTTAGTTTTCTTTACTATTTTGCTTTTGTTAAGTTTCTTCATCTTGTCTCTAATGATTTTGTACTAGTGTTGAGTTTGATATACTATTTATGCATAACATAAGAATGGTTGACAAAAACTATTTGCACTTTCCTAAGCCTGTCTCTCTGTGAAACAAGCTAAAAATTAGTTTGCTCTGTTACGTGTTGACATTGATAAGTTTGTTATAATGTTGCAGGTATCTCTCTAAGCGTGGATCAGGTAATTAACATCAATCTCCCTTATTTTTATGGCTTCCACAACAAGTCTTTGCTCTCTGTTGTTATCTGCTAGTGTTGACACTTAAATGTTTTCTTACAGTGGAGCACTCTCCGGGACCACGCAGGGGATATCGACAAGGCGCTCTCTGATCTTTCTTAGCTTAAAAGTTTGTATGATTAGTAGTTAAGTCTAGTAGAAGATGTTTTTTGTTTTTTTTGGATCTTCTGAAGCCTTATGACAGAACACCATGTTCTGCAACTTCTTAAGTTCTTATCGCTTTTGGTTCAAACAAGGTTTAGTTGGACGTCAATGAAATGCATTAAAAACGATAATTACTCTTTTATTTTTCTGTTGAAAATTACAATCTTGAAAAGATACATTACAGTAATTGAAGTATATGCATTAAACAATTGATTAATCATAGTCACTTAATAGATCAAATCTCTGGTTCGTGGACATTGTCCTATAGAGCTGGAACACCGAGTGATCCCACATCAAGAACTCTGGGTAATATCTGCACCAATCAGACCAAAGAACGCTAAGTTTCTGAAGTATAAAGATGAGAATAAACACTACAATAATCTTACCTCACCAACCCTTGCACTTATTTTCAAAGGAACAATGTCGTCAGCTCTGGTAACGCCTATATTTACAATTGCAGTCACTGCACCAGCTTCATGAGCCGCTCTACAAAAAGAACATATGCTTTTCAATGAAATACAAACTCAAAAAAATGGTAAGCGATTGTTCTCTCGCATTTACCTGACAAGACGAAAAGCTGACATTGTCATCAAAGACGAACCCAACACTAGAAATGCATCGCTCTGTTTCGCAGCTTCCATTGCTTGAGTGGCTCTTTCCTTTGGGATATTGTCTCCAAAGAAGATAACCTTTAAAGAAAACCAAACTATAATGAGAAACAGAACACAAATGCTTTGTCTCTATCTCACTCAGGTATGAAAACGATCTTACATCAGGTTTTAGTACTCCTTCGCATTTCTCGCAAACTGGTATATGAAAACCTTCTTCCCAAAACTTCTCGTCAATCTCAATATCACCATCAGGTCTTTGTTTCATGCCAAAGGTCTTCTCTGATCCTGGTTCTCCATGATCAATACTTTCTAAAGCTTCTGCCCACTAGAAGCAAGAACAACCAAAGCGTTGCAACTTTGTGAGATATACACATTATGTTAGTTTAAATCTGGGTTATGCTAATATAACACTGACCTTAGGATTGAGAGCTTTAAGCTGATCCTGAAACGAGTCTCGGGGAAAGGAGAAGCCACAATCTAAGCACATAACAGTATATACTGTGCCGTGTAATTCAAGCGGATCACTCCCAGCACGATGATGCAACCTAAAACAAAAAAATTAAGAGCTTAGAGTCAACAACATCCAACAGAGAAGAGAGGAGGAGCTGATAAGTTTACCTGTCAACGTTTTGGGTTATGATACAATCAATTCGTCCAGCTCTCTCTAGAGATGCTAAAGCAGTATGAGCTGGACCTGGTTGTGCTGCAGTGAACCGTCTCCATCCAGCATAACTCCTTGCCCAATACCGCCTACGGGATCGGCTTGATCGAGTGAATTCCTGTGGCAAAGAGGTTGCATACAGTAAATTAAGAAAGAAATCAATTTTTTTTTCAACTGACTTCAATCTTGCCCTTCAGATCACCTGATGGGTAATTGGCTTGAAACCAGAACTGTATGCTCCATTGGGACTGTACCAAACAATCAAGCCACGTCAAAAAAGTTTATTACAAAACAGAACCACAGAGATGTAATAAAAGGGAACATGTAAATAAAGAATCTTGATCAGATCAGACAAAGACCAAATGACTAAATGAATGAACAATAAATAACCTTCTATAATCAGGGATGCCACATTCAGTGCTAATCCCAGCTCCAGTCAAGATAGTGAGTCTTTTACTAGACAAGAGAAGAAGAAAGCCATTAGATTTTTTTTTAAAAAGTCATATATATATATTTGTATGCTCGCTTCACTTGTGAAAAAGATAAGTATAGGAATAACAACCTTTGCTCAAAAAGTTGATACAGCTTATGGATATCATCCTTATGAGGAGGATCAGCATCAGGAACTATCTTTTTATCCCTAAGAAACCTCGGAGGTGCTTTTAATTCATTCCCCAAAGAACCACCAGGGATTGAAACTCGGCATGTTGTTCTCACAAACCTTCTACATCCTTTAAACAGCATCACCAAGTTTCCTCCAGACCGAAGTGGTTGACACATGGTGAACATGTCTGAAGAAAAAAAGAAAACCTTTGCAACACATTAACTCATTGCATAGCTAAGTACGGAAGAAAAGAAATCATATCATGATGTTTTCTGAATACTTGCCTGTAATAGAAACACCTCCCAACGCTCTTATCATTGCACACGGAAGCTTAAATCAAAGAACAAAACCTGTAATTAACAATCAGATCCTCAGGAAACCAATCAACACATTCTACAGAGAAATGTGATACAAAAATAGTGATGTAGGATCCATTCTGAGCATTAAAACACAGAGAAAAAAAGTGATCTAGAGAGAAATGGCACTACTAAAGAACAAAATTGAGCCATCAATAAAATCACCGACAGTATGTTCTGTACGGAGATCAAAGGAATAAAAAGAGGAACTAATCAACGATTGAAATTACAAAACTAAGAACATATAGTTATGTCTCCCTGTGAGATAGATAGATATATACCTTGAGAGGTCGTTAATGGCGGATGAAAGAAACGAGATTTCTTATTCAATTTAAAAAAAAAATCAAAAATCTCCAAAAACAAAAAGAAGAAGAGAAGACAGAGAGCGGGTGGCAACAAAACAATCGGACGTTGGAAACTCATTCTTGGTTTAGTAAGTAACCACGTTGCGCGCTTATCCACCGTTATATGTTTCACTTAACTAAGCGGCGTCGTTTTCTCAAGCAAAAAACAGAGAGACCTAATTAATTGTGCAAAAAGAAGTCCGAACTGTCGCCAACCACCACCTCTTCCGTCGCCTGGCGAATTTTCGAAGAATCTCCGTCGTAAGTCAATACTCCATTTTTTCGAGATGTTTTGATTCTCTACTTCAGTGTATGTTTTTGATTATTCGATTAAGTTTCCACTAAGCTTCTGTCTTTCTGGTTACTCTCAATCAATCAGTGATCTTTTATCGTTTGTTTCGTTCTCTTACTATCTCTGCTTAGCTTACTAGTAAAATGCTTTTGCTTTGATTATGTTTTGATAAGATAAGTTAGGATAGTCTTAGAACTCTGATTAAGAGAGATGTTAACTAATGATTTCTTAAAGGAGTTTTGGAAGAAAGAGATGCCACACAGAACAAGGCCTTTGACGGGACTTTTGCTTTTCACTGGAATCAACGCTGTTTTGGTGCAAACCATTACTCCTGTCTATGACTTTGTCTGCTTCTTGCCCTACTGGGAGAGAAGGGTATGTTTCGCTTTCTGTTTTAGTTTATGTCTCCTAGTGTGTAGATATACATTTCTTCTGGTTGTTTCCTAGTGGAAGTCTTTTAGAGATTTTGTCCATGTCATATATTGACTTCACACTTCATGTTTTTGACACGAAAGCCAAATTCTTGAGCTAGTATTAGCATAGCACTAGCGTTGTATATGATGAGTCTTGTCACTTAGCTGTTTCTCGGTTAGATGTCATGGGAGCTAACTATCTTTGGATTAGTTAGGTTATTTGCATTGGTCTGATGAATTATGATCTCAGCTTTGGCATTACTAAATTAGCAAATTGGATCATGCTGCTGCATCATTATACACGCTCTTCTTCTAACTCTTTTTCTGCATCTCATGTCAATCTCTCACTAACTTTGGCTTCTTCTTCTTCTTTTTAAATATTGTTTCTCTGTTGTTTACATTGAATTTGTATAGAGAGAGCGAATCCGGAAGGAGCGTGAAGCGGTGGCTGCATCATCAAACAGCACAACCTCAGCACAGGAAGCTACTCGAGCATCTGCTGGTTGATGAACTCCCTCGATACCTGAAACTATCATATTTTTTTTGTCTGTAAGAAACTGTTAACCCTCAATATTACTGAATAATTGCGTGCAAGGAAGGCATATATTTTCATCTCTGCTGAGTGGACAGCTTATTTTGACTATTGAGTGATCTCTCTTTTATCTAAACCATCTAAAATGCTTCCTTTTTTTTAACTCACTTTATTATTTTTTAGAGGAACGAAATCATATACCATTCGAACGCATTGCTTTTAGGAACCCCAGAGAAATCGGGTCTCATGTTGATCTGCAGCTTGCCAGCTACCAACCCGTTTACATAATGACCCAAACTTGGCCTGTTATCATTAAGTTGCTTCAACAACTGATCAACAGAAAAAAGAGAGACAAACATGGCCCATTAGTATCGACAATTGATAGAAAAGAACCAAACGGTGAGAAATAGTTTTCAGATTTGCAAAATTAGCAAGTTCAGAAGTCGCAATCTTTTTTTTTTTTTTTCCGTCAAAAGATATTATAAAAGGCCAAAGCCCGAGAAAACAGTACAAACAAAGGCCCAAGGCCCATCCAAAAATAAAACAACAAACCACAAACCCAAATGAAAATGGGCTTAAGCCCACATGAAACCGACCCCGCCACCCGACAAACCACGCGTCAAGTGAAAGGTAAATGTGAGCGACACGTGTTGAACCCACAACCAAGAGGCGAAAAACACGCGTCCCACCGTCCCACCGCTTCCATCTTCACCGTTCCGATCGAAGCACCGGAAAGCAGACGGCATCACACCGGAGTCAGGTACATCGCACCATCACCACTATCAAAGACATACCCACCGACCGAGGCCGACATCGGAGCAAACGGAACACCTGTTGTTCCGCCGAGACTCTCCGGAGCCAAACCACCGCGTCCAAACAAACGATACCGGAGCTCTTTTCAAGACGGAGAGTATCATCGGGACAATCCCAAGATCTCACCAGAGACTCCGGATCCATCTTCTTTCTCCCCTAGGCTTCCTTCGACGGAGAGCTTCACCGAATCTAAACGGGATCTCATCCCAAAGCGAAGCCATACCAAACCGAAACTACACCTCCTTTACACCAAAGCCGGATGGTCCCGTGAGAAAACGCGAACCACCGGAGTCTAAGCCGGCTACACCGCGTCGAGAAGACCACCGCGTACCAGAGTCTTTACCCGCCAGCTAGGAAGATGAGCCATCGACGAACACGGGAACCACCACGACTCACTTTAACTCACCAAATCTCAAGAGAGAGAGGAGAGAAGGAGTCTACCATTCCCGATCGCCATCGCCATCGCCACTGACTCTCGTCTTCTTCTCCTACATCTCCCACCGCCTCAGAAGTCGCAATCTATATATATATCATAAACTCAACAATACTCAATGAAATTCTAGAACACAATCCACGGTTTCAAAATAAATGTCCAATAGTAATGCTTTTACTTTTTACACAACATATGTAAACACTATATCATCGAATAAGACAAGTAGTCATATGAATAGTATATATGCGATCCTGCATGTTGTTAAAAGATATGCTCTAAGTTTCGACAGTGAGGTCCCAGTTGTCTCCTTATCCAACTTCTTAAGCATATTCCCAAAAAAAAAAGTAAATACGACAGAACACATAAAGTAGTAATCCACCACAAAAGAAAGTATATATTATATGTTTTAGGTCAAGTTAGGCAGCTATAACATCAAGCTCCATGAAGCTTCCTATTTCAATTCACACAACGACTTAAACAAACAACTGCAAAAAGTATGAAGTCGATATCTCGATATATATAATGCCAAATCCGGATCAAGTCCAGATACAATTTACCTGATTTTTGTAATAGGAAAAACGATATTATTCTATTGGTCCTATGACTCGTATCTTTTACTTTTAAAACTTGATTGTCACCACCCAAAACGACAATAAACAACTTGTTCATCCATTATGATTAGGGGGTAAGACACATCTTATAATAGTCAAGGGTTTGTTTTAACTTTTAAGCACTCTACCTTATTTTATTGGTGAATTTTAATGTTTCTTGTAAATTTCTGTTTTCATAATTACTTTTTTTTTATTACGCAGAGTCTAATTAGTGACTATCATATAATAGAGAAAACAAATTTTAGTAAGGAACAAATTTGTTGTATATTCCTTTATAGTAAAAAGAATGAGTAGAAATGGAAAGGAAACTATTTCTTATAAATAGTAAAACAAATTATAAATAGTGAAAAATTCACTAGGTTTTATTTCTTAATCACAAGTTAGATCCATAGTATTTTATTCCCATTGGTTATGTAACTCTATTATAATACGATGTTATCAGGACTCAGGTATATAATTCTCTAAGTTCTTACTCATGTTATTAGGTTTTTGAAGTTGTTATAGTTAAACAAATTTTGGAGAAAAATATATATGAATCTTCCAAAACTGTTATAAATGGCTAAACTCTTACAAGTTACAATCAGTTAACTCTACTTGAATTCGCATCTGATTAATTCCCAATATTAATGTTCCTATGTACAAATGGGGAGGCAATTAGGAATACATGATTAATATAAGTTCTTTTTTCTTGCATAATACAAGTCTTGGTTGCACTTAATTATTAAAACAAAACTATGTGTATGAAACGATACGACTTATACAAATATCTACATTATTATATCAATATATAAAAATCACAACTGACAAAAAGTCATGTCTGACCAAATTTCGTGTTATTCATTGATGGAGTTCTAATACTAAAATGAAAGACCATAATAATACCAACTTGAAGAGAACATAATCATTCATAAATGATAAGAAACGTAAGTAATGATCATTAAACGGGGAACACGCCCACGTCAGTCTCTAATACACACCTACCTCAACTTTCATTTTAAAGATTTTCACATAGAAGAGATTTCATGTGCATTTAAAAAGCTAAAACATACTTATCAGAGAACATATCAAACAAATACAATATAAGTGGAGAAATCTATTTTAATGTACAGATTATGTAAGGAACAGAAAAAAAAGAAGCCGCGAGTGTGTGACTATGATTGGCGATTGCAACTATACTACAAATCTACAACTCAATGTTTGACGACGTCATCCACCATGAGTCATGACGCGAGCTTTGCTCAAGGAGGAAGTTGCTATATACTGCGGCGAAGCCCACCGTAGTTTTATCATCGACTGGTCCAGTCACAAGTCACGCCCAAACCTTCCACTACAAGCAATGCTGACTTCTCTCCAGCCATCTTTAACAATATTGTTTTAATCTTTTCATTTCAATATAATAAAGTATGGCTGCTGAGGAAATTTATTGTTCCCACAAAAGAAAAACAAATAATAAAAAACATAGGCTGCAACTCGATAATTGATTTTTGGAATGAAACGATGTGAAATGATTTATTTCATTTATTCCATAATTTTTCACCATTTAACATGAATAGAATGAAATGTTCATTCTATCAATTCCAAAACTAAATAGAAAAGATATAAAGAGAATTATTTCATAACAAATTTGATCATGTATGAATGAAATAAATTTCATTCCATTTTTTTCTGTATTTTATTCATTGTATTGAATTTATTTTAATTCCACAAATTCTTTATTTTTTACTAGTTACACCCATAAATAATCTTATTTAGGATCAATTTAAATAGCGGGATGAAATATTCGATCTCCACAATTTAAATAGTTAATAAATATAACCTCAAAACAATCAATAAATATAGTTAATGTATTTGATTATTTACTCCTCATTCTATAATTGTTTTAAAGTTTCAAAAATTTCATGACCAACATTAATAAGTTATTTTTCAAAAAAAAAAAACCTAGCTTAATAAGTGAAAGAACAAAATGGATAAGGTACACTGTGAAGCAGGGGATTAAGGTGTTGTTGACACATGAGGTCGGTCAAACAATCTACAAAGGGTGCGGGTGACGCAAGCAATGACGACACCACTGCTCTCGTTAAGTCGACCATCCACTAACACTAGGCCACGTACGTCCCCCAGCTGGCTGCCGTCAGCGTTAGAAAAGAAAACGGCCGCTTTTGCCGCACGTGCTCAAAAAAATCTCCCTCCCTCGTGTTAATCAATATCCCTCTCCGCGATTAATTCTCGTCCTTATAAAAACCTTGGTCGCCTCACTCTCATCTCCTCGAATTCCAATCTTCACCAGACCCAACCAACCAACCCAGATCTTGAAGAGCGAGCAAGTAACAAAAAAAAAAGAAGACTTTTTTTCTGAAGAATGAAAGCAGAGCTAAACTTACCAGCAGGATTCCGATTCCACCCAACGGACGAAGAGCTTGTGAAATTCTACCTTTGCCGGAAATGCGCGTCGGAGCAGATCTCAGCTCCGGTTATCGCCGAAATCGATCTCTACAAGTTCAATCCCTGGGAGCTTCCTGGTAATTCTAATGGCTTTCTAATCATTTTTCCAGGAAAAAAAATCTGTTTTTTTTTTATCTTACAGATTTGTTCTATCTTACAGAGAAGTCTCTGTACGGAGAGAAAGAGTGGTACTTCTTCTCGCCCCGAGACAGGAAATACCCAAACGGTTCGCGTCCTAACCGGGCAGCAGGTTCCGGTTATTGGAAAGCCACCGGAGCTGATAAACCGATCGGTAAACCGAAGACGTTGGGTATAAAGAAAGCGCTCGTGTTCTACGCTGGGAAAGCTCCCAAAGGGATTAAAACGAATTGGATTATGCACGAGTATCGTCTCGCTAATGTCGACAGATCGGCTTCTGTTCACAAAAAGAACAACCTACGAGTATGTTCTGTTTTTTTTCTTTCTTGTCTGAATGTCTTCTTTTTTTTTTTGAACACTTCTTGTCTGAATGTCATGATGATGATTTTGATTATTAACTTCTTTTTTTTTTGGTTAACAGCTTGATGATTGGGTGTTATGTCGAATATACAACAAGAAAGGAACCATGGAGAAATACTACCCTACGGATGAGAAACCGAGGGCCATGACCGCTTCATCCCCTTTTGATACGTCGGTCTCGAGTTACCCGACACTGCAAGAGGATGATTCGAGCAGCTCAGGGGGTCGCGTGGTGTCACCGGATGCGCGGGAGGTTCAGAGCGAGCCTAAATGGGGAGAGCTTGAGAATGCTTTTGATACTTCCATGTTTGGTGGTGGTTCCATGGACTTGTTGCAGAGTGAAGCAGCTTTTGTCCCTCAGTTCTTGTACCAGCCTTCTACTGATTATTTCAACTCCTGGCAGGACACGCAAGAGCAGAAACCGTTCTTGAATTGGAGTTTTGGTCCACAGGGGTGAAAAAGGAAAAGAGAGTACAAGGTTTTTGGTCTGTGTGGTGGTGATGTGTTAGGAAGAAGTTCTCAATCATCTTTGTTTTCTTAGGAGTGAGAAAAAAGATTGTAGAGTGTTAATAGTTTCTTAGCATCATCAACGTTTCATTGGTAGGCAAATTCTTGTTATTTCAATCGAAAATTTATATGAAAATTATACACATTCTTCAAAATATTGTTGCACTAACGTAGATACTATAGTAACCTAACTTCGTAATAGCTCTTGCTCTCCAAAACCAACTTTTAGTTTCATTATCCTCATATAGTGTGAAAAGAAAGGGATCATAGGTTATTCCTAGAGCAATGATATTGCTGCATGCTTCGGTTCGACATTCCCAAAGTGTTTTATATGCTGCATTCTTCACTTTCCACAGATGATTCTTTCACCGTGTTAGATTATGCTCTGTGGAATTTCGCTTTTCCATTTAATGAGTTTAGTTCCCTTAGGTGTCCGTCTCCTTTACATGACTCTTCCATCATCTCATCATTCATCTCATCTGTAAAAAGTAACTCATGTGTTTGCTTTAATCCTACTTTCACTCTCACCCTTTTCAAGAGCCACTTCAGGTTTTATAGCAACCCTATATTTCTTGATTTAACTGTTTCTCGGTTTTTAACAGATTTCGCCCAAAAAAACCTAACTGAAGACTATATTTCTTTTTAGGTTAAAAGTCCACTTAAGTTTTTGGGATAGATCTTGTTTTATGTAACATTTATTGATTTATGTATAAGCAAGTCCATGAATAGACTTTTAACGGTTACACAATTATAAAGTTGTCTCTTCTTGTACTCCCCGTTTTTTTTTTTTTAACTTCATTTTACCACTTATGGTCCTTTTCCTTTGGGTGACTTCGAGTGCGGTGTAGCCATTGTCTTTTCAGGTTCTGAGATTTAAAACAAGACGTGCAAGTTCATATGATTTAGGTTCTTTATCACTAGCACCCCTCAGAAAACTTGACCATACCGTGTACGGACGATTTATTTAAGACTATTTGTTTCTTTACTTGGTAGTTGACTTGGGAGAATCTTATTGACGCATCGAGAATCTGAATACCTGGTAGCAACTATACACAAAAAGACTTCAGCATTATGTGACATATATGTGCTGAAAGCTGGTGGTGTGCATAGAGGTCATGATCGAGCACATATCTTTATAAAACAAACAGGTATACAGTACTTGAACAGTTTAAAAATAACTGAAAATGAATGGTAGACGGATAGAAATACTAACGTGTGTGACGTTTGGCCTCGGCAACAACAACTTGAGATTGAGATGAAAGACACAGAAGCAGAGATAGAAGAAAAAGAGCAATTACATATGATCTCTCTTTAGCCATGTTAAGTGAAGATTATCTTTGTTACATTGCATGGATGATATTTATAAATACAAGGAAGTATCAGACTACTGAACCCACAAAATTCCAACCTAACGCGTTTTTAACCTTTGCACAATGACTAACGAGTGAATCTCTGCCATTCCTTTTTTGCTATCCAACAAATGTTCAAGACTAGTTTCCTTTTCTAGTTTTGCACACATGCCTAACGGTCTGTTTCCAAGACAAATTATTGTGTCGGTAAGTTGAAACACTGTGTAAGTGTGTTGTTTTCTTCTATCAAACACACTTACAAAAGCAGACAAACACAACAGATGACTTGAAGAGATTTCGTTGTGAAGTAACATTCAGTTTCTTCTTTTTATTATCAGTAATTAATTGTACATTTTTTTTCAAGAGAAGAATGTAAATGATATTGACAGAGACCAAAAGCAGAAGAAGAAGAGCATCACAAAAATGGAGAATGAAGAAGAATGTGTTCAAGTGGAAGAGTGAGAAGAGACGTGAGAATGTGAAGCCCAAATGCCAAACACTAGAAACCAGAACGCAAACAAGATTGCCCGGTAATATGCTGGTCCGTACCTGATTCTAGTCAGCACAACCTGTTTTTATTTTATTTCTCAAAGTAATCATGAGATTCATTCATTCATTGATCATCACAGATTTTAATAAAAACAAGAAAATGAGATACTTTTTACATACTGAAGAAGATGACTATTGTTAAAGCACATAGGCCACCCAGGAGCACTCTTTGCAGCTCGCTGTTCAGAGGTACAAAGATCACATATAACATCAGCCTTTTAACATTTTCTTCTAACATAAATAGGATTAGTGGGATCAATAAACATGCATACTTTTCAAACACGAGGAGCGATGAGCCAAGCCAAAGTAACAGTGAGTAATCCTGTAGCGAGTAGTATCCCTCTGTACCTTCCACAGCCCATTTAGTCGCTCTGCCCTCCATAGGCAAGATATCAAAGCTTACTATACCCAAAGGTTGTTCAGATGTGACCTGAGAAGATGCATCAGCTTCAGCAGCAGCAGTGGTTCCATGGACTTGTTGCAGAGTGAAGCTTTTGTCTCTCAGTTCCTGAACCAGCCTTGTAATTATTTCAACTCCTGGCAGGATCCGCCAGAGAAGAAACCATTCTTAAACTGGAGTTTTGCTCCAAAGGGATGGAAAAGGAAGAGAGTGAAATGTTTTTGCGTGTGTTTTTGATGTGTTAGAGAGAAGTTCTCAGTCATCTTTGTTTCTTAGTAGTGAAAAAGAGGTGTTAATAGTTTCTTAGCATCATCAATGTTTCATTTGTTGGCAAGTTCTTGTTATTTCAGTCAAAAGTTTAAATGAAATCCTTTTTCAAAAAAAAAGTTTAAATGAAATAATATACACATTCTTAAAGATGGGTCATATTTGAAACCGTCTCCCAGACACTTCTCCAAGCGATTCTCCAACCATCAGACTGGCCGAGATTGAGGAGCTTGGTTTCAGAGATATTAGCTCCACGGAGGATTAATCTTCAACCTTTTTACTTGATAAACTGGATGCCTCTTATTCTATTTATCATGCTTTTATTGAATGTTGTACATCTAGGAAACATGTCCCTAGTGAATTTTGACAGAAACACTTTCTATGTTTGTAGTATCTAATGAATGGAACGAGTATTTTAGAATAAAATGGAGAATAGTGTTGCATTAAAATAGATATCTACTATAAATGTAATCTAATTGAGAAAAAGTTGGTAAATCATATTGAGTCGCTAGCTCAGCTTAATTAGTTTTTTTAATGAACATTAACATTGTTTTCAGATTTATTTAGTAAAAAAATTAATATTGAATTTAATTTAAATCACAAACTATATGGATAAAATTTAATAAAACACAATTTATAAAATGCTCTTTTTAGAATTGAAATTATATATACTTAATGATTGAGTTATTTTATGTTTTAACTTTATAAGTTAAATTGGTAACATAACATTATTTTTTCAAATATATATAACTTTTTTTTCTAAAAAACAGTTGAAATTATACTATGTTATAAATTTTATTTTAATTTTTTTTTAAAGTAGATAATTTTTTATTATTATATTATTTTATATTTGACTACGAATCAACTTATTTGATAATCGAAATGAGTTTATCGCAAACTAATTCATTATCGAAACTCATATAATAAATTAATTGAACAGAGTTTATTTATAGAAACCCCAACTTTATCACAAGCTAAGTTCATTTGAGTGAGTTAGCTCATTTTAACATTTTTACTTATCACCAAACTAAAAGTTCCTGGCAAGGGTAATGAAAGAAGGCACTTAATTGATTAAAAAGAGTTTTTACTTTCATCTCTTAGGGCATCTCCAATGGCATTCTATAATCTCCTCTATATTTTACACTAAAATAAAGTAACTCTATTATAGAGTTGAATTTGCTCCAATGGTTCACTCTATAATAGAGTTACTCCATTTTAATGTAAAATATAAAGGCAGAGCCGTGCACAATGAGTAAATTAAAAGGCATTTGCCTCATGCCTCCAAATTTAAATACGATTTAGGGGCCCCATAATGAATAAAATGAACTATGCCATAGTGGTTTTTATGTGGTTTCTATAGATTTAACTTGGGTTCGATTCTCTGTTTTAGTGTTCTTTCTTTATTAATTTTGTTTCTTCAAATAATAGCTTTTATAAATAAGGAAATAATATAAAGTTTCCAGAATTTATATATTAAATTACATTGACTCTTACATGTAAAGGCCCCCCATTTATAAACTTGCCTTATGTCTTCACAAACCTTCGGACGGCACTGTATAGAGGAGATTATAAAGTGTTATTGGAGATGGTCTTAGACCGCTTTTAACAGATTCCGCCAAAAGAACAGAACTGAAGACCATATATTTCTTAAGTATTAGGTTATAGTCCACGTAAAATTTGGGAATAGATCGTTTATTTAACATAGCAAGTCCATGATAGACTTTTAACAGTTACACAATTATAAAGTCGACTCTTCATGTACTCTCCTTCACTTTTTGAGAACTTCATTTTATCCTTCATGGTCCTTTTCCTTTGCGTGACCTCGAGTGTGGTGTATATATTTTCGGCGGGATACCTGGTAACAGCATGCGCAAATTCATATCATTAGGCTCTTT
Source organism: Raphanus raphanistrum subsp. raphanistrum (assembly GCA_019706035.1). Lineage (NCBI taxonomy): Eukaryota > Viridiplantae > Streptophyta > Magnoliopsida > Brassicales > Brassicaceae > Raphanus > Raphanus raphanistrum. Next base: position 12,387,841 of record CM033981.1, read on the forward strand.
AACATGAGGTAATTAGCAAGTAGCAACACCCGAATTGTGTACGAACGATTCATTTAGACTATTTGATATTGAAGTTTGGCTAAGAAATTTACGTGGTCGTGGTGGACTTGCGGGAATTTCATTGGCGCATCGAGAATCCGAATACGTGGTAGTAACTGCATAAAAAAGAGGAGACTTTAGCATTATGTGACAGACAGATGTCATGGTCGAGCACATTTCTTTACGTATATAGTAACTTGAATAGTTTTGAAATTAACTGAAAATGAATGGGTAGACGGATAGAAATACTAACGTGTGTGACGTTTGGCCTCCGCAACACCAACTTGAGATTGAGATGAAAGACACAGAAGCAGAGAGAGAAGAAGAAGAAGAGCAATTACATATGATCTCTCTTTAGCCATGTTAAGTGAAGATTGTGTTTGTTACATTGCATGACTCAAACAAAATAATATTTATAAATACAACCAAGCATCAGACTCCTCACCAACTAAATTCCAACTTAACGCGTTTTCATACCTTTGAACGATGACTAACAAGTTAATCTCTGCCATTCCTTTTTTTGCTATCGAACAAATGTTCAAGACTTCTGATTCCAAGAAAATTATTGCGTCGGTAAGTTGAATATTTAGTTAAAGCTTCCAAATAAAACACACTGTGCAAGTGTGTTGTTTTTTCCTACCAAACATACTAACAAATGCACACACACAGACAACAAAAGTGATCACATATATTATCAGCCTTTTAACATAAAGATGATTAGTGTGATTAATTAACATGCATATTTTTCCTACACGAGGAGCAATGAGCCAAGTCCAAATTAACAGTGAGTAATCCTGTAGCGAGTAGTATCCCTCTGTACCTTCCACAGCCCATTTAGTCGCTCTGCCCTCCATAGGCAAGATATCAAAGCTTACTATACCCAAAGGTTGTTCAGATGTGACCTGAGAAGATGCATCAGCTCCAGCAGCAGCAGTGGTTCCATGGACTTGTTGCAGTGTGAAGCTTTTGTCCCTCAGTTCCTGTACCAGCCTTCTGATTATTTCAACTCCTGGCAGGATCCGCCAGAAGAGAAACCATTCTTGAACTGGAGCTTAATTGCTCCACAGGGATGAAAAAGGAAGAGAGTGAAAGGTTTTTGCCTGTTTTTTGATATGTTAGAGAGAAGTTCTCAATCATCTTTGTCTCATAGTAGTGAGAAAAAAGATTGTAGAGTGTTAATAGTTTCTTAGCATCATTAAACGTTTCATTGGTAGGCAAATTCTTGTTATTTCAATTAAAAATTTTATATGAAGAATATACACATTCTTACAGATAGGTCATATTTGAAACCGACTCTCAGACACTGCTCCAAGCGATTCGCCACTGGCCGAGATTGAGGAGTTTAGTTTCAGAGTTATTAGCTCCAAGGAGGAGTAATCTTCAACCTTTTTTACCGATTCACTGGACCTAAGGGAAACCAGTGTGCATTCCTGCTTGATAAACTGGATGCCTCTTATTCTATTTTTCATGCTTTTATTGAATGTTGTGCTTGTACACCTAGGGAGCTTGTCTCTAGTGAACTTCGACCAAAAAGAAAAAAGACTCTTAACAGTTACACAATTATAAAGTCGACTCTTCTTGTACTCTCCTTCACTTTTTGAACCTTCATTTGATCACTTATGGTCCTTTGTCTTTGGGTGACATCGAGTGTGGTGTAGGCACTTTCGGCGTGAGATCTGGTAAACAACAAGCGCAAGTTCATATCATTAGGCTCTTTAACATGAGGTAATTAGCAACACCCCCAGAAAACTTGAACCATTATTGTGTACGAACGATTTATTTAGATTATTTGATTTTGAATTTTGGCTAAAAAATTTACGTGGTTGTGGTGGACTTGCGGGAATTTCAGTGGCGCTTTGAGAATCCGAATACTTGGTAGTAACTTCAAAAAATTTAGAGAGAAAACTTTAGCAATATGTGACAGATAGAGGTCATGATCGAGCATATTTCTTTATAAAACAACGTATATAGAACAGTTTTAAATAACAGAAAATTATTGGTAGACTAGACAGGATAGAAATACTAACGTGTGTGGCGTTTGGCAACACCAACTTGAGATTGAGATGAAATACACAAAAGCAGAGATAGCAGAAGAATAGCAGTTACATATGATCTCTCTTTAGCCATGTTGAGTGAAGGTTATATTTGTTACATTGCATGAATGATAGTTATAATTTATAAATACAAGGAAGTATCAGACTCCTGCACCGCTAAATTCCAACTTAACGCGTTTAACCTTTGCACAATGACAAACGAGTTAGTCTCTGCCATTTCTTTTTTTTTTGCTATCCAACAAATGCTCAAGACTTCTGATTCCTTTTCTAGTTCTGTACACATGGCTAACTGTTTCCAAGACAAACTATTGTGTCGGTAAGTTGAAACACTGTGTAAGTGTGTTGTTTTCTTCTATCAAAACTTACTTACAAAAGCAGACAAACACAACAAATGACTTGAAGAGATTTCGTTGTGAAGTAACATTCAGCTTCTGCTTTTTATTATCGCAGTAATTAATTTTTCACTTTTTTTTTCTTCAAGAGAAGAAAATATATATGATATTTGACAGAGACACCAAAAAGAAGAAGAAGAAGAGCAACAAAAAAAGGAGAATGAAGAAGAATGTTAAAGTGGAAGAGTGAGAAGAAGCATGAGAACGTGATGCCCAAATGCCAAACACTAGAAACCAGAACACGAGGAGCAATTAGCCAAGCCAAAGCAACAGTAATCCTGTAGCGAGTAGTATCCCTCTGTCCTTGGACAGCCCATTTAGTCGCTCTGCTCTCCATAGTCAAGATATCAAAGCTTACTATACCCAAAGGTTGTTCAAATGTGAAGATGCAGCAGCTCCAGCCGCAGTGGTGGTTCCATAGACTTGTTGCAGAGTGAAGCAGCTTTTGTCCCTCAGTTCTTGCACCAGCCTTCTGATTATTTCAACTCCTGGCAGGACCGGCCAGAGCAGAAACCATTCTTGAACAGGAGCTTTGCTCCACAGAAATGAAAAAGGAAGAGAGTGAAAGGTTTTGGTCTGTGTAGTAGTATTCATAAATGATCAGTTAGGGTTGCTATCGACAGAAGCATCGAGACTTTTATATATAGGGTTGGCTTGTTCCATCACGGTGGAGCTTATCTTGCAGCCCACGCGAGCCGCTAATGTCGCGAAACTCGAGCTCTCTCGAAACTTCCATGCTTTGTTCGAGTGTGCAAGCTTGTTTGGACCTAAAGCGAGCAAAGCAGAGATTATGGAGAGCCTAAAGAAGCTGAGAAGCCATTTGAACTTGCTCAAGAAGTTTACGGAAGAAGCACAAGCAGAGCCGAGTTTCTGGTTTATGAATAAGCTGTTCAAATCTTGTCAAAATTGGCTGATCTGTTGCAATTCAGCGGCTAAGTGAGAGGGTTTGTTGACGGACAAGGAAGATGGAAATCACCGCCAGTGCAAGGAGATTCTTGGCGACATAGACAACGATCTCAAGAGTCTAACGCAAAGCATAAGTTTTCTAGCCATATCTTTCGAGGAAATCACTCTTCTCAAATCACTCAACGCCTTCGAAAAGACCCTCACCAAGAACGGCAACACTTCATGATATTGAGTTGAGGAAGACACCAAACCCTAGTTTTTCAAGTCCCGAGAGCGAGCCAGGGAAGATTATAAATACGTATCTCCAGCATTGCAGAGGAGTTGGGGATGGTAAATTTTAGTGCGGGCCAAGAAGGAGAAGAGATTCAAATCGACAAAAGTGAGGCTTTTGTGTGGAGAAAATGGGGAAAGAGGCAAGAGAGTTGAAGAGATGGTGAAAGAGGTTGTGCAACAGAGAATCCTTCAAGCCACGTTAACATGCATGAAACCTCTTGCAAAATACGTTCTTTATACATATAAATGTAATTTCTATTGATAACACAAATGGCGTGTGCAAGAAGTAAACTTTGGTGTTTTTATGTTTGTTTACCTTCTTTTTTCTTGCTTTCAGGCATTACGTCGAACAGCTTCCGTACATAGGCGATGTGGCCGCATAGAGCGTATGTGACGGAGAGAGTCGAGAGGATGTGGTCGGTTTTTTTTTCTTGAAGGAAAAAGAAAGGGCCCTACCGGATTCGAACCAGTGACCAATTGATCTGCAGTCAACCACTCTACCACTGAGCTAAGAACCCTTTTTGTATGAAAACTACATATCAACATATATATAATGGTCACTTCCTCTTCTTCTCACCGATGTGGGACTTGTTCCTTTACATGGTTTCAAGATCCACAAATTGTTCAAACCATCACGTTTGCGTACACAATATTCCCCAATAAACTGGGTCAGCTCTGTTTCAAGATTTTAAGTAGGTTGTAACCATACTGGAGATCCATAAGCCTATACAGCAGAACATCAAAAGCTATACCAGCTAAACCTTAACCTTGATATGTACGTCTTAGTTAGATTTTGTGACCACAAAACAAGCAGATCTAATATACATGTTTCGCTAATGGTGTTTGACAACAATTTAAGGGTGCAATCTGTTGAACTTACTTTTTGAAGAGTCTCCGCAAGATGATGCTTCATAACAAGACAAACTTCAAAGGGAAACTGATTAATGTATTGGTCATCAGTTAGTCCCACCGCTTTCTTCAGCTCCTCGTCCACCCGCACACTCGTCCATATAATTTCTGCATCTTTTGGTTCATTTTCTGTAAACAGGCAGTTTGACACAACTCAGAAAACAACAAAGAAATCGACGAAAGATATAACTAAAAAGCTAAGACTTTGGTGGTAAGTTCAACGTCGCATTGAATAGCATCTCTAATCCTTAATGAGAAAGCAGGGCATATATATCATGAGAACGTACTGAGCACAAATTCTGGACGTGTCAGAAATTCTTCAACTTAAGGTAGATCCGTGTGTACCACTAAAGGAGACCCATCACTATGGAGAATGCTTTGGGAAAATGAAGGTAGATGCTTGAAAGCTTTCGCATGCTGATTTTGTTGGTATTTCTCAAACTCCTACGAAATAAATAAACAGGGAACATTAATACTCTTTTAATACACAGAAATCTTCCAAGGAGAAGATAACAACAAGCTAAAGGGCATATAGTTTGAAGCTTTTAAATTAAGAGAGCCACTAGTTTTGCTTAAGAAAATTTTCAACCATGAGAGACAAAATAGATTAGCATCCCAATCTAGACTTGATGAACCGATCGGCCCCTCAGCAGGAAAACTAGTGCATTTGATTAGACTGTCAACTGATGAAACACCGGTTTAAAGTCCGAATCAGCTGGTTTTCAAAATCTGATGTTGAATTAATTGCTTTACTACAGAGCACTCTGACTAAGGTTCTGTCTAATTCTTGATTACAAAAACATTGCCGTATGGTCGTCGACAAATGCATCAGTTTTGAATATTATATGATCTCTAGGGATTTGAGATCAAAAGAAGACTAGAAAAAGACTAATGTGTTCACGCGGTTCTTAGCTGTGATTCATCTCTTCCAGCTGATTGCGTGAAAGTCAACTCCATTCATAACTGATCATCTATGAATACTAGTTCAATACTATTATATTGTCTTCAGATTTCAGACACGTCCAAAATAATAATGTTTCAAAAACATTGCTTTTCCTCGTGTAGGTTTTCTTTCTTTTTAAGTTCTGTTTAACGTGTTCACATGCTAGCTAGTTAGTTATAAAACTCATCACTGGTCGTTGACAAAAAGAAAACAAAAACGAAGCTCATCAGCACTATGTATCAATCACCATTCTTCTGAGTTTTTGTTTTAACTTGTTCCCCAAGCTACTAAACCCTAATCTCTCTCCCCTACACCGATCCGCAGCAAAGGTAAGTCATTTATAACATCTTCTCACTGACTAACATGATAAGTCTTTCTTTTTTTTGGACACAACATGATAAGTCTTTCACTATATATTTGTTGGGTTTTTAAATCTCATTTCTTTGCACAGAGACATGAACTACGATGGGAAAAGACTCTACTCCGTTCATACTAGGGAAGAGATTCGTGAGAAGATGATGAAAGAAGTCGTTCAGATCTCGGAAGTCTTCTCTCTGTCGCTGTCTGATGCAACCGTAATACTAATCTCTCAACGTTGGAACTCGTTCAAGGCTTCAGATCGTTTGGGAGACGACAAGGAGAAGTTTCTGTCGGAGTTAGGTTTGGTTGGATCCAATAACTCTGAAGATCTCGAGGTGTTGACCGGTGGTGAAGGAGATAATAATCTCGTGTCCACGCCCTTTTGCTCACATAAGTTCAGCACAGATTGCTGGAAAGATTATCTCACCAAAACTCTATCGGAGAAGAAGAAGGACGAGAGAGTACTACTGATCTCTTGCTTGAGCCAAGACTGTGCGGCATCCGTTGGACCCGATACGATCGAAAAGCTAGCAGAGCCAGTACTAAAGGAGATGTACGACAGATACCTTCTAGAATCTTTCATGGAGAGCAATAAGGACTCTCTCAAATGGTGTCCTGGCCCTGACTGCGACTACGCCATCGAGCCTCACGAGGATCCATCAGAAGACTTTGATGTGGTGTGTTCGTGTGGTTACAGATTCTGCTGGAGTTGTCAGCGCAAGCCACACCGACCCGTGACTTGCAACAACGCTTCCCTCTGGTTGAATAAACTATTGGAAGAGTCAAGAGCCCTTGCCTTGAATGCAAAAAGGATTAAACATTGTCCTAAATGCCACAGTCGTGTGAATAATCGCGACGGAGTATGGAAATGTATTACGTGCAGTGCTTCATCACCAAGCAATGAGTCGGCTCTAATACGTCACCTGGCACTCTGGGATGCAAGTCATGCGGCAATGAAGAAATCTAAACGTGATCTTAAAGCCATCGAGGAAGTAGTAACCACTGATTGCGGTTTAGGAGAGCTAGACATGAAGGCTCTAAGAGAAGCATGGATGCTGACTGTTCAGTGCAGAAGTGTGTTGAAATGGAGCTGTGTGTTTGGTTATTTCGTAACCGATTACCATAGCGCCAAGAAGGATTACCTTGATCACATTCGGGAGAAAGCTACCGCGCAACTTCTTAAGCACAAAGAGACTCTAGATGAGGTGACGGATAGAGTTATCTCAGGTGGTGGAGATATCATTGCCTTTAGGCAAAAACTGGGAGATACGACGACAAGAACTGGTAACTACTTCCAATGCTTTGTCAAGACAGTTGAAGATGGTTTGTGTGATGTTATGGTTGATACTTATGTGGACGGTACCACCGATTACTGGTTCTGCGATCGCTGCACGTACAAGAACTACTCTTTTGAACGACAGTGTAGGATCTGTGTTGCCCCTTGTGAGTCTCCTAGTCATGTGGCTCTTGCTCAAGGAGGGACCACTTTGGAGTTGGACGATGAGTGAATGATTTTCTGGTTTCATTTGCTTTCTCCTTTTGTTTTTGTTTTTTCGTTTTGGGGGGGTTTAAGTCTTTTGGGTCTCTCCTTTGTTTGTCCCTTCAGGACTTGGAGACCTTAAAAGTGGTTGTTGGAACATCATTCATCATCTCAAGTTGTACTTTCTTATCGTTTGTTTTATGTTTTATGCTGTGTTTGTTTATCATGATGATAAGTTTGTTTTGCGCAAGTTTTGTTTAGTAATATTATAATGTGGATTACGCCTAAAACCTGTATCCATCACGTATTGTCATGTATCTAATATTATAATGTAATTTATCTATAAAATTCTAAGTAAACAAATTACTACTAGGAATATGGATTTAGGCCTAAAACCCATGTGAGAGCATTCACTATATAAACCTTTTACTTTTGTCCTGCCAATGATTGGGACTGGTTCTGAAGACTGCATACTCTGGAAGATTATGTGACCTGGTTATAATGCATGTTTCAGCTTTTTTTTTCCACAAGAATTAAGATCCTTTTTATACTGTACAATCTGCAATCTTGATTTACATAAGATTTCCTGCTCCTTACTTCCTCTAGAACCTTTTTTTTTCTCTAGAACCTTGTTCTTCAAATCTTTTTTTTTTTTTTTTGTTCTTCCAATCTTACTATTTCAAGAAGAAGAAAGAAAGAGAATCACTGAGGTACACTTCCTACTAGAAGCACATGGTTCTAAGTTCCAACATTGTAAGATGGGTTCCTCTTTCCTCTCGCATTGGGTTCATTGCTTAGGATTAGCCAATTCTTTGCGTTGGCTTATCTCTCCTTAATCTTCTATTTGGGGTGTGAAAACATACGAAACAAACTTTAAAGACAAATTCTCAAAATATAAAAAAACATAACTGGAAGGACCATTTACAAAAAAAAAAAAACCATCCACTCTTTGCACAGAATTGAATAATGGGGAAGACGTAGCACTGTTTCTATCCATCAGTTTCCTCCTTCTTCATCTTCTTCACCATCATGTGATTCCATTAACTGTTCAATCTTCTCTCTTTTTCCATATACAGAGAAGACGAACGATCCATTTTAGCCTGCTAAGAGAAAATGTTGACTAGAGCCCTGGGACGAGTTCGAATCTCCGGATCGATGGTTCAAGGATCGAATCATCTGACTCGAGTTTTCGAGAATTCGAAACTGGGCACGACGATTGGTGTTTACTGTAGGAGATGGTTGTCGAGCGAGAGCGGGAAACGCTTCGCGGCGATGTGGGGAAGTGGAGATTACGGAAGGTTAGGGCTCGGGAGCTTGGAGTCTCAGTGGACACCTGCCGTTTGCTCTTCCTTGAGTGATCACAGCATCAGAGCTGTCTCTTGCGGCGGTGCTCACACTCTTTTCCTCACCGGTGATCTTCTTCTTCTTCTTCTTCATCCCCCGACTTAAAATTCGATTTATTGGCTACAGATTGAGTCATTTGCAGCTACGATGTTGTTGGTTTTGTACCTGAAACTAATCAGAATTTGAATTTTTGAGTGACGTTGGTGGGATCATGATGTATTTGTTGGCTTCGTTTTAATTGGCCGTGTTGGTGTGTAAAGTATTATACTTTGAATCTGATTGTGAGCTTACATAGAACTCCTCTTACACATGTGACAGAAACAAGGAGGGTCTTTGCAACAGGTCTTAATGATTGTGGCCAACTTGGTGTCTCCCACGTTCAAACTCATGCTTTGGTATGTTTTGTAGGTCAAAAAGACTATAGGGATGCTAGCTTTTATTTTTCTCTTTGCTTCTCTGTTTTTTTCACATGTCTTTATCTCCGATCATTCTTGTTTCTTTCATATAAACGTTGTAGGAGCCGCTTGAAGTTTCTGGAATTGAAAATGATATACTACACATCTCAGCTGGTTATAACCACTCTGCTGCTGTTACAGGTAATTAAGTACAGTGTTCTTCATTACATCGTCATGACTTGAACATGCAACAGGATCTTCTGGTTCAGTAGGAGTGCTTTACATAAAATTGTATGTTATTTTTACTTAAGTGACATCTTTTTCATCTCTTAGTGGATGGGGAACTCTACATGTGGGGAAAGAATACCAGTGGGCAGCTTGGACTTGGAAAAAGTAATTACGTTTTACATTTTAATTAGTTATTTATGTCCTAATTCATCAAAGTTGCTTGCCTATTTACATGTTCGTTTCCATTTTTACATATTTTCTTATGAAGACGCTGCAAGAGTGGTACATGTTCCAACCAAAGTGGAGGCTCTGAATGGGATCACCGTCAAATCAGTGGCTTTGGGTTCAGAGCATTCAGTTGCTGTTACTGGTACGGATCCTTGATTCTTAAACACCTGTTTCTTTTTTTGTCTTTTAAAGTATCTTTCTGGAGCAGAAGGAGGTGAAGTCCTGAGTTGGGGTGGAGGAGGATCTGGGAGACTTGGCCACGGTCACGAGTCCAGTTTTTTTGGCATCTTAAAAAGTAAAAGGTTTGTTCTGTTTTTGCTTAATTCTTATATTTGTTTCTTTCTCATGCAATTTTTACTCACATGAATTTTCATATTTCCTCGGTGTACTTTGTCATGATTACTTCATAGTTTTATTGTACTGCGCTTGCAGTGAGTTTACTCCAAGGCTTATCAAGGAACTTGAGGGTATTAAGGTAATTTCTTAGGTGAAGAACTTTTTTTTTTTACCTAGTAATGGTTTGTTTTAATCTTTAGATCTTTCTTGCTTTCTTTTGGTCGAACAATAGGTTAAAAACGTTGCTGCTGGTCTACTGCATACAGCATGCACTGATGGTATTGTTTTGCTTTCTTAAACTATGAATGTTGTGCCAGACTGGCAGTTACTGTCTGTCTGAGGTTTTTTTTTCCAAATAATGCAGAGAATGGCTCTGCTTTCATGTTCGGAGAGAGATCGATAAATAAGATGGTAAATAAAATGTTTTATTTTCCTAGACTATCTATGGCTACATTATATTTATCAAAGGCTATCTGGTTTGAGTATATAGGGATTTGGAGGAGTAAGGAATGCTACAACACCATCCATTATCAGTGATGTACCGTACGCAGAAGATGTTGCATGTGGTGGTTACCACACATGTGTTGTCACAAGTAACTCTCTATTATTCTTTCTTTAGTACCTTTTCCGTAAGATGGTCGATAGGAACTCAGTCTCTGTTGTTTCCTTCGTTTTTGTAAGGAAGTGGGGAACTTTACACCTGGGGTTCAAACGAAAATGGGTGCCTTGGCACAGAGTAAGTCATATCCTATAATTGATTAGTATGTTTCCTCATAAGATTTGTAAACAAGTTCCTTCAACTGTACATGAATTCAGTTTATCTCTTAATTTGTTTCAGGTCAACATATGTCTCACATTCCCCAGTGAGAGTCGAAGGTCCTTTCTTGGAATCAGCTGTAACTCATGTATCTTGTGGGTGGAAGCACACTGCAGCCATTTCAGGTATCTTTTGGAGGGGTAAAACATTTTTTTATCCATTTAGTTATTATGCAAGTTATACCACTCCTTTCTGAATCTTGTTTGCAGATAACAAAGTCTTTACATGGGGCTGGGGAGGTTCTCACGGCACATTCTCTGTTGACGGGCACTCCTCCGGTGGACAACTGGTTTGTTTCGTCATCTATCCGATACAATTAGCTTATATGAATACTACATCATTTCATTTATTGGTTCATTTTGTTACTACCAAAGAATCTTTGAGACATGGCATCAAAGAGAATAAGTGATATATGATATGTTCGATTGTAGGGACATGGTGATGATGTAGACTATGCAATACCAGCAATGGTGAACCTGGGAAAGAATATAAGAGCAGTGCATATATCTTGTGGCTTCAATCATACAGGAGCAGTTCTCGAACATTTTTGAAGACTTCATGAAACACATTTCATATACATATGTTTTTTATTTGTTATACCTTCTTAATGTTTTGTACATCAGAATCAACTCTAAAGGGAGAAACAAATGGATCTATATTTGTAAGAATAATATACAACACATATACAATTCTTCAACTCTGAGGGAGAAACTAATGGACCTTAATATGTAGTTTCAGAACAAAAGAATAAAGTAATATAACTATTACAAAACAAGTTTGCTGTGCATAAATATATTGATTAAAAAGAGAAGAAAAAAACATCCCCAGAGTTTGTTGTTTAGGACAGACATTACAAAGAGGCAATGCTATCAACATGGTGGGGTAAAAAAAAGGAGCAACAAAAGCCCGTGAGTCCATAACGGCTCCAAAACTCTTCAGTATCCGCGACACCGTGGATCCTGACTCTTCTCATGTCTCTCGTGTCCGTGTTGTAGTAGAAAACATAAAAGGGCTGGGCACGGTACGGCAGAGTCGTTGGAGAGAAAACGATTTCACCAGCCTCGTTGGTTCCCTGGGAGGTCGTACTCTCACCCATCCCAAGAGAGAAGGGAAGATAGAAAGGGAGCTCGAACGTTTGTCTGGACCAATCATGTTTCTCCGCATCCTCAAGTATCCATAGATCAAAACGGTCGAAAGAAGAAGAACCACGTCCGGAACAGTTTGGTACAATGACAGCTAGCTTCCCTTTGTATTCTATCAATATCGAAAAGGCCTCACAGACCAGGACCTCCTTTGGCGTCGTGATGAAGCTTAGCGTCTCGTGTCTAACATCAAAACACACAAACACAGGAGTCGAATTGCGACTTGGAGCCCAAGCACCATAATACAGGAGACCGTTGATGCTTAGTCCCATAGTCATAGGGAAATAAGGCGGGGAGGTAAATTGGCTACGAGATATTTCTCCTCCTCCTACTCCTCCTTCAAGTGTTATAAACTCGTGCACTATGGGACTAGGTTTAAGAGTCACATATGAGGAGACCAGGGTCAATACTTTGAACTGATCATCGACAGGATCGTATCCCAAGGATGTGCACGCTCTTTCCTTGCAGGGGAAGGTAATGCCGTGACCCGTGCTAGGGTTAAGTATAGTGAATTGTAGACCGTGACAGTAAGAGATAAAGCCGTGGAGGGAAGTACACTTGAAGCCGCCGTGAGGCAAGGTTACTGAGGGTCTTGTCATGGCTAGATTGGCAACCAAAGAAGAAGAAGAAGTTTCCATCTCTCCCGAGAAGATGAACAGACGCTGGGCATCGCCCTTGACGAATACATTGTTGGTGAAAGCGATTATAAAACGGGATGGCGTTTTAGAGGATGTCTCCAACTCCATATCTAAAGGGAGGAGATGTAGCTTATTACTGGCTGGGGGGCTATTGTTCTCCTCGTCTCTGGAGGACTCGTCCCTAGGGCAGGAGACTTCTTCTTTTTGGTGATGAGTACTCATCATTCACAGGCAATCTAGCTATTGGTTTTCAAGATACTTAACTAAAATAGAAGAAGATATAGATATAGATTAGATGTAGTGATCAAATCTATATATATATATATATATATAAACGCAAAGAGTTTCTTTTTTCTGAGAGGAGTTTCCTTTTGTTGGACACTTCTTTTATTGTTCTTTTTTTAAACAACCAACTTCTTTTTATTGGTTGGTGCCATTAAAGAAAAGGAAAATTTTCCAAGTTTTAAATTTTGTCAAATACCATTTGGTTAAGGAGAAGGGATCGTGTATTAATTTGTTGTCGAGGATGGTCTAACCGTTGCTGATGATAGGAGGTTGGGAGAAGATGCAACGAGTTTCAGACACAAGTCGAAGCAATTGGGGAAGTAAAATAACTAAGGCTCTAACTGGTGACATAGGGAACTAAGGGGAATAGTCAATTCCTAACCATTCATTTAAAAATACACCATTTATGAGGAATTTTCGCTGCGTCTAATTCCTTACCATTCCTTGAATTTTAAGGAATTATAGAAGAAAAACATTCCTTATCAAAATTGATATGGAACAAAAGGAATAATATTTATTTTCATTCCTTTGATTTTGTTCCTATTCATTCCTTTCATACTCATTCCTATTCCTATTTTAGTGGTCACCAGTTAGAGCATAAGCTATAAAAGTAGAAAAATTTCATTACAACTGTGGAGATGAAAACATAAGCAAGTGTCTCCTTTATTGCAAGACAAAAACTCCAAACGAATGAATGTGTTTTCTCGGTATTGATCCCTCACACTCTCAGACAAAAGCATCGGTTTTAGTTTGTTTGTTTCGTTATTGTCAACAAAAGAAGAAGAGGAGAAGAGATGAATGAAGCCCTTAAGCTGCTGCCTCCTTGGAGATCTTCTCTGCTTTAGCAACCACCTCATCGATGCCACCAACCATGTAAAAGGATTGTTCAGGAAGATCATCGTACTTACCATCGAGCAAACCCTACAACAGTTTTACAATTCAAATGAGTTCATATGTAGCAAACAATAATGTAGCAGGGAAGAAAGTCATATGGGCATAATTATATATACCTGGAAACTGTTGATGTTTTCCTTAAGGTCAACGTATTTTCCAGGGGCACCCGTGAAGATCTCAGCAACATGGAAAGGCTGACTCAAGAATCTCTGAATCTTACGGGCACGTGCAACAGTCAGCTTGTCATCTTCACTTAGCTCATCCATTCCCAGAATGGCAATAATATCTTGCAAGTTCTTGTAGTTCTGTAGCACTTTCTGCACACCACGAGCAGTGTTGTAGTGTTCCTCACCCAGAATGTGAGGCGAGAGCATACGGGATGTTGAATCCAAAGGATCCACGGCAGGATAGATACCAAGCTCAGAAATCTTCACGTGGTAAAGACAAAAGTATCAAGATATTATCTTTATATGCATTACAGAGGTTTTTTTTTTGAAAAGAAGCATCAGAAGGAGACAAGTTCACACCTGTCTTGACAGCACGGTTGTGGCGTCTAAATGAGCAAAGGTTGTGGCAGGAGCAGGATCCGTCAAATCATCAGCAGGGACATAGATGGCTTGGACTGAGGTGATGGAACCTTTCTTGGTGGTCGTGATCCGCTCTTGAAGAGCACCAAGATCGGAAGCCAGAGTTGGCTGGTAACCCACAGCAGATGGGATACGACCAAGCAAAGCAGACACTTCAGAGTTAGCCTACACAGGCGAGTAGAAATCAGTTAAGTTCACAACTCTCTTTTATCAATGTATGGCACACAGGTGCTGATAGATAACACAAACAATATAGCTCACCTGAGTGAAACGGAAAATGTTGTCAATGAAAAGCAACACATCCTGGCCTTCGGCATCACGGAAATACTCAGCAACAGTCAGACCAGTAAGTCCAACACGGGCACGGGCACCCGGGGGCTCGTTCATTTGTCCATACACAAGAGCACATTTGCTCTCAGACTGTTAGATAGGAATGACAAAGAGAAGTTAGCAATAAAGATCAACCAAATGCTGTTTGTCAGGAGAAGGAAAGGTAAAGAATAAACAAAATAATTTGAAAACCTGCTTCTCTCCTAGCTTGATGACACCACTCTCAATCATCTCTCTGTACAAGTCATTGCCTTCACGGGTTCTTTCTCCCACACCAGCAAACACGGAGAAACCACCTGTTCATCCGAAGAAGCACCAATTAATAAACTAAAATCTGGCGCTCCACTGTGCAAACTACTTAGGAAAACTCTGAAAGACAAACCATGAGCTTTGGCAACATTGTTAATCAGTTCCATAATGAGCACTGTTTTCCCGACACCAGCACCACCAAAGAGTCCAATCTTGCCTCCTCTTTGGTAAGGAGCAAGCAGATCAACAACCTGAAAGAACGCAACAAGTGTTAGCAAAGACAACACGTGTAACCAATGGGAACAAGTGGAGCTAGAGCCCAAAATCTACCTTAATACCAGTGGCAAGGATCTCTTGCCCAGTAGCTAGATCAACCAATGCTGGCGCATCTCTGTGAATAGGTAGGTAGTGCTCAGTCTCTACGCAACAGCAAAAAAACATATCGTCACGACAGGTTCGCAGAAAGTACGACACTGATGAATAATGGATTAAACTTCTTACTAATTTCGCCTCTCTCATCGATAGGTTCCCCAAGAACATTCATGATACGTCCAAGTGTAGCTCTTCCAACAGGAACCTTAAAAGTGAAAACAAATAAATGATTAGTCATCCACATTCACAAAAACATTGAGTTCCTTGTAAATGAATATACTTTTGAAGAAAAAGAGTGAATCTTGACAAAGTCATCAATGCACAAAAGCAATCACGAGATGAAGCAACAGATCTAAACCTAGTAATGTCAACACAATCCGATCTAAACAAACGGAACACTACTTACGGTGATTGGAGCGCCAGTGTTGAGAACACGCCTTCCACGAACAAGTCCCTCAGTACCATCCATAGCAATAGTCCTGACAACATTCTGACCCAAGTGATGAGACACCTCAAGCACCAACCTCGTGGGGTGATCCTGCACCTCGAGCGACGTCATGATCGGAGGCAATCCCTCCTGATCTTCGAATCTCACATCCACAATAGCACCAATGACCTGGCAAACCTTCCCGATCGCACCTTTCCCGCCGTAATCGTAAGTCTTCTTCGCCTCATCCTTAGCTGGAGCAGACGACGGCGCAGCTGGATTAGCCGGCGAAGAGGTCGAATACTCGGCGACGCGTCCGAGGATGTCGCCGAAAGGAGCTGCGTGGCGAGCTGGCGAAGGAGACGGGAGCCTAGGGTTACGGCTCCCGAGTTTGGCAGCGGATCTACCGGAGGATGAACGGAGAAGCGTCGATAAGACTCTCCGAGACGCCATTACTGTGTTGTTGTTGTTGTGTGTGTGTGAAATGAATTTGCTAGGGTAACTACAGTACCTGAATCAATCTATAGGATAGATTGGTTCTGATTTAGGAAAGTTTCTTTATTGTTGGGCTTCACTAATGGGCATATTTGGGCCTAGATTATGCATTTTCTGCTATCTTCAAAGAGAAAAAGAGTGAAGGACAAATAATATTTTAACATAATTTGGGGCCAAAAAAAAGAAAAAAGTTAATTAGATTTTGATCCGCCGAACAAATAATACTTAACACTAGATCTTGATCCGCACACCCGTGCGGGTATTCATTTTGTTTTTAAATAAATATTTATACTGTACAAATAGTAGTCTGTATTTTAAAAAAATTTCGTATGAAATAATTGTTTCATATGGATCTTTTAAACAAAAAATATAGTTTATATTGAGTAATTTTGTTTTGGTTTTCAAATTGTTATAACATGAATTAAGCGACCGCACAAGTGTATATTTATTTTTTTGTATAGATGAAGAGGGATGTGTTCAACAAAAAATTATACGAAATCTAATTGTTTTGAAATTTTTTTGTCAGTCAAAATTGAAATATAGTAGCCGCTTAAAAAACAATGGCATTATCAACTTAAATTAGAAATACATGCTAAATAGATTTTTAGGAGATCGCGATATCTTTCTAGTTAATATGTTTGGTTATGTTTTGATTGATGATTAATGGTAATTATTAAATGCTAATAATAAATGATTGTATTAAACCAATAATTATTATCTCAATGGCATTTGGTTGTAAATATTGTGCAAGTTTAAGGGTGAAGTTTATTTTGTACTTCAGTTTTAATATATTAGATAATTTGACCATTTGGGATGCCAAAAGAAAAAAAATTGATTAGATTTTGATCCGCGTTTTAAAAGTACGGAATAATTTTCGGTAAAAAATTTATATAATCATCTTTTGTCTTTATTTAAAGTAAGCATGTACATAAAATCTATAATCCGAAGTTTAAATCAAACCGACAAACCCAAACCAAGAAAGCATGATATGTACCCTATCTGAAATATAAGAAGTACCTAAATAGATCTTGTAGAGTGGTACAAAACGTATCTAAATCCGAAATGTTACTATAAGAACTCAAACAGATAAAGCGCGAAATAATGTTTCGGTGAAAACTTTACATAATCGTATTTTCTCTTTATTTAAAATATGTATGGACATAAAATCTATAACCCGAAGTTCGAACCAAACTCAAACAAAAAAATGATCTTTATCCGGTCTGAAATATAAAAAATACCAAATTGAGTATGTGGAGTGATACAAAACATATTTGAATCCAAAATTGTTATGATCTAAAACCTGAACGGATAATTCGGAAAAAAAAACTTCAAAGAGTGAAAACCCGATCAGAGTGCCCAAATTAATCACAAATATAAATATTTGAAATATAAATATTTATTTCAAATATTCAATTCTATTTTTTTCTTGAAATCATACCAAAAATTAAGTATATAAATGTTAAATAAGTAATTTAAATATCTAATTCTACATAAATAACTATTTATCTCTTATGTTTTGCTTTTAAATTTTGGATTAGTTTGGATATATCTGACCCAAACCAATATAATCCGAATAAAAATAATATATAGTTAATTTATGGGTTTTAAGATGTGATCTCTATAATATTATTTGAGAAATCAGTTTTCTACGTGGCGCGCTCACGTTAATTTTTACGGCGGTTGATTACGATGATACCCTTAATGAATTGAAAATATTACATATAATTACTATATTAGAATTGATTTTCCTTTTTCATAATTTTTGTTAATTAAAGGTTTCCTTTTTAGTAAACATATATAACTAAAATACTTATAAATTTAAAATGAATTTATAATAATAGAATTTATTTATATATAATGTGATTAAAAAAAGGAAAGTTAACAAAAATAATTTTGATATTAAGAAAAATATCAGTATTAATAAGTTTATTATTAAAATATCATTATTAATATTTTAATTAAATTTTTAATAGTTTTTTCAAATCACTTTGTATAAAAAAGGAAATATCTATAATAAATATACAACACTTTTAAACATGTAATTTAATAAAAAAAAAATTTCCTTTTATATAACTCAAAATTGGAATCAAATATAAAAGACAATATCTTTAATATAAATCTATAAATATCATTTTATATAATAAAACGATTTTTATGTAAATCAAAAAGGAATATAATATAAATAATAATATATTTAATAGAAATATTTTTTTAAAAATATATAAAACTATAATTTTATAAAAACTAATTATTTTATATATATTAAAAGAATATAATATCAAAAAAGAAATATATTTAATTTATAACAATATAACAGTTTTTTGTATTTATAACATGTTTTTATTAAAAATGAATACCCTTTAAATCTCAAATTCGTAAAAAATATAAATTATTTTCATAAATAACGTTGGATAAATCAGTTTTCTTATGACATTATAATTTATAATATCTCATTAATAAAAAAATACAAATTAGTAAGAAATATATTTTAACAACATTTTTATTATTTAGAAATTTGGTCACATTAATTAGAAACATTTTTAAGGATATAATTTTAAAGAATATTATTTATAAAATTTCACCTTACTTAAACATCATAATTACTATTAAATTTTACTAGGAAACTCTCCCGCGCGTAAACGCGCGTGAATTATGTTATTTTCTTTAAGTTTTTTTTGTTTTTATGTTTTTAATGTTTTCATCATGTAAATCATTAATTGTTCCAAGCTTATTAGAATATAGTAGAATATTTATTGATTTTTTGGACAAATTAAATTGTTTAATATATGTATCAAACAAATTTATTTTAAAAAATATATTCATGTAATTAAAGAAATGTTATGTAATGAATTATAAAAAATAAATTGTTATTTGATAGTGTAAGAAATTAAGTAAGAAAATTGTCTTCAATAATTTTTTTCCTTTTTCTCTGCGGTAGGGATGGGCGTTCGGGTACCCATTCGGGTTTCGGTTCAGTCCATTCGGGTTTTGGGTTTTCGGGGTCAAAGATTTCAGCCTCATTCGGGTATTTATAAATGTCGGTTCGGGTTCGGTTCGGATCTTTGCGGGTTCGGTTCGAGTTCGGATAATCCATTCAAATTATTTTTAAAATTTTAAAATTCATTATATACTTTAAATTTTCAAAATCTATAAGAAAGATAATATATTACATATAATTTTTAATAACAAATATGTCAAAATACCTAAATTTAACATATATATTGGTTTTCTTTGAATAGTTGGATAGAGAATCAATATATATTTAACTATTTTTGGTGTTTTTAGTATACTTTAACTATTTTAAACATTTACTTTTTACTATTTTCATATATTTTTCGAGTATTTTAGAAAATTTAAAGGTATCTTATATATTTTGAATGTTTTTAATATACATTATATCTAAAAATAATTTATATATTTAAGTATATAAATCTATTTCGGATATATTCGGGTACTCGAAATACTTCGGTTCGGATCGGGTTCGGTTTCGGTTTTTTAAATACCAAAATTTTGAACCCGTTCGGATATTTAATCAATTTTGGTTCGGGTTCGGTGCTACTTTTTCGGATCGGATTCGGTTCGGTTTTTCGTGTTCGGATTTTTTGCCCAGCCCTACTCTGCGGTCTTTTTAGTGAACTTGTTCCTTTTTCCATTGAATCTGAAGTGTCTTCTTTGATTTGTTGTAAATTATTTGTTGTCTTAACTATTCTTCTTTTTCGAGATTTATCTGTTTTATAAATATTTATTTGTTCTTTTCCTCCAGCCTCATTTTTTGTAATAGCTAATATTGCAGGCTAAAAAATAAAAAAGAAAATTTTTAAACATTGTGTATAATTTATATTTTTTATTAGTCAGTATAAAAAAAAAATTATTCACTATACCTCTGTTTTAGTAATTGGGTTCCCAGTGATTTCTGTAACTGTTAATCCTGCTGAGCTTGAATTATAATTAAAGGATGTAACTTTTACTTTGAAATTGAAAACTTGCCCTATAAATTTTTCTGAGAACTATGAAATAATTGCATTATCATTTGAATCATTGTATGATTGTTCCTGGTTGGTAGCCATTTTATATATTAGGTGATGTTTATACATTATATTTTAAAAATTAATAAAGATATTACACTTACGTGAAACTTAATCAAGTCTGTTGCCGATTTACCCATTATTCTGGTCATGTCTTTGTTGACTGTGGTTAATAATGCTGAATATGAATCATCTTCGACAATAATTTCAAACTTATACCTATTTAATATGATTGATATTAATAAATAATTATAATATTATTTTAAGAAATCTGATAACCCAAATTCCTTCCGTTACTTTAATATGCCAACAATATCTGGCCTTTTGCATTTTTCTGCAAATAATTTTTCCATCCTTTTTAAAAAGTATTTTAGCACAATGATTACAAGATATGTAATTCCATCTATTTCTTGAGCTAATTTCAATAATTTTTTCCTCGATGGTGAATTCTTTTTCCTGTCAGTTATTAATATAAAAGAATTGTGATATTAGGTATATAGTTTAGAGTTTATAATAATTTAAGGCAAATTTTAATTATTAAATAAATTCAATGATTTTGTTACCTCAAACAAATCTTCAGCTATGAAATTTAATATGTCTGATATTTTGACAATGGTATCATTTTTGTTCCTTGAACTGCTTTCTCCCTTTTCTTGTATTGCAGGAGTTCTGTAAAAACCATCAAGTAATTTCTTTGGTACCATGTAGTTATATTAACTTAACTATTTTTATTTAATTTAAAGTTTACCTTGTTTTGAAAGACTGAATAGTGTTTATTGGATCATGTTGATAAATTTGGAAGCCGAGGTTGTATTTAAGTAAAGATATCCTATTAATCATGTTATGGGTAATTTATTAATTTATTTGTTGTTAGAATTTTATTATAATTAATTTAAAAATAAGTATAGTAATTTTATTTCCTAACCTGAATATGTTTTGGGATTAACACTTGTTATTATCACTGTTTCACCATATGCTTCCTTTTCTTTCAACTCTTTTTTGGTATATATCTACCATATTGCCCCATATGGTTATACGCACTTTGTTCCCTCTGTTTTTAAGGTAATAAATATTTTCATGTATTGTTTGAACAATGTGATTGAAACAAAAAAAAAATATTTAAGAATGGGAATAACATCACTTAAGAAAAGAGATAGTCTGGTATAAGGTAATCCATCTCTCCTTTTACGGAACTGAACTTTGACATCAGTTTATTTTAAATATTTATTTAAGTATAAAATCATAAGTATTACTCCCTCCGTTTCATATTATTTGTCGTTCTAAGTCTTTGCACACAGATTAAGAAAACATTTAATTTTACATATTTCCAAAACAAAAATACTATTACCAATACACATCAACCAATATAAAAATAGAATAGAAAATATTTTCAATAAATTTTGCATTGAACACCGAAAACGACACTTATTTTGAAACAAAAATTTTGCTCTAGAACGACATATAATTTGAAACGGAGGAAGTAGATTAATTGAGGATTGTTTTAAATAGGGTAAAACCGTGTAATAAAAACATGAGACTAATCACGTAGGATAAAATTAGTGAAAGCTAATGCATGTTTTGAAAGCCTAAATAATTTACTAAAATCATATCAGTAAGAAAAATATATTCTGAAATAGTAAAATAATTTGGGAAATTATTTAAATTTTATCTTATTTACTGCATAAATTATTACTCATGATTAAATTAATTACTTACCCTTCTATTTGCAGATCTAAGTTAATTCTTCTTTGTCCAGTAATAGTAGCTTCTGTATTTAACTTTTCTTCAACAATAACACCAATAATATCTGTGTTTAACAATAGTTATATGAGTATACATTAGAAATATTTAAAGTTAGTGCATGTGGATATACAACTTACCATCATATGATAAAATCTTGTCTGCAATTTCCATAAATTGATTATAATTACGGAACCTAAATTTCTCGAAATTTATTATTAGACTCTCTTCTAATATCGGAGTGATTGTTGAATTTGCATTCAAACGTATAAGAAAAGAATGATCTGATACTTTGTAAAGTTCACCAGCCCTCCATACTTCGAAATTATTGAACATATAAATTTTGCCCTCTATTAATTTTGAAGAAAATTGATGAAGGTGACGTGCATATATTGATCCGATAATGGTTGATTCCTACATTTTGATTTTTTTTGTTCATAATATATTTGATTATTTTATTTATATCATTGAAAACTTTACCTTTTCATCCAGTAGTAAGAAATTTATACTTATAATTTCATTGCCATTTTTGGGTTTCTTACTTCCCATAGTCTAATTACTCTTCCCCAAATGTTTTGTTCTCCACGTTTCATTTTGATGTCTTGAAGAAATTTGTATGATTCTTTCCATATCCATGTTGTTTTTAGTTAGAACAGCAGTGGTCCCTTTCTTATTTTATAGAGTCCAATTGCCGTGAACCATTGTGTTGGTTGGATACGATAAGTTGCGATGTTTTAGAAAATTTTTTTTATAATACGGGAAAATAGTTTACGCTTTGGGCTATAAAGGTTTAGTTAGTTATAGGACCAGTTTGACGTTGAAAGGTTGTGAATTTTCATTAATTATTACTAAATAATAAAAGCCTTTGACAAAAATTTTAAGAGTGTAAAGTTGTGTCTTCTCAGTCTAAAAAGGTTTGTCAACATGGAACAATAATTATCTATATTAAACTATAAAAATATATAAAGTGTGGACATGTAACTTTCCTAGTTTGGATTAATTATTAGTAATAGTTCAAATTTTATAGCTCCTGTATTTTTTCACGTGTATAGTGATTAAATATCTCTGGTAGTAATGAAAAGCCACTTTTTTAAATGAAGTGATGAGGAGACGTGTTGCTTGGGACACCATCGGTTACCACTCTACTATAGAGGTTGTGTTTTTATTTTGAAAGGGTTGTGTCTACTGGTGTTTCAAAAAAATGAGAAAGGGTCGCGTCTTTTCAGAAGCAATGTTTAAAAAATGAAACTGATGACGTCATACATTAATTGAAACTTAAATATTAACCATTAGATTGCATAACCGCAATAATCTCAACCATCCGATTTCAGTTTTATTTTCCTATAAAAAAAGCTGATCTCATGGAACACATAATGTGGGTTTGCTATTATATATAGATTTAATTACTTTTTAGTTTCTAAATTATTTTTTCTTATATTTAAAAATTTTCAATTTAATAATACATGGATGTTCATATCTTTATATAAATAAACAACTAAATATTTAAGTTGGAATCATCAAAATAAATATTTCAATATCTAAAATTCCATTTTATTCACAAAAAAATATGTTTTTCTCTATAAAAACGCACTCCTATTATTTTTAGTATAGAAAGATCAAATAATATCATAATATAGACTGTATAATGTAAGAAGATTTCGAGTAACTTAGTTAACTAAACATTTTATCGAGGAAACACTTATAGCATCTAATAGAGCCCACTAAAACTTTAGTATTGTAATGTTTGTTACTCCACCTAAATCGATATTTCAGTTTGGAATGCAGTACATGCAATTTCTATTTAGTCTTGCCTTCACAAAAGAAAACCAAATATATATGTGATTTACAATAAATTTTTCTAAAACATTAGGTAGCTTTAATTGAATTTATGTTTATCATAATGTAAACTGTATAATGTAAGAAAACTTCAAGTAACTTAGTTAACTAAACATTTTTTTTAAGAAACATTTATAACATGTAATAGAGCCTACCAAAGATTTAATGTTGTAATGTTTGTTACTCCGCCTAAATCGATATTTCAGTTTGGAATGCAGTGCATGCAATTTCTATTTAGTCTTGTCTTCGCAAAGAAAACCAAATATGTGATTTACAAGAATTTTTTTTAAATATTAGGTAGCTTTAATTGAATTTATGTTTATCTGTAACTTTTAAGTGTAAAGTTAATTTAAATAATGCAATTTTAAACTGATTTCAAACAATAAATTTTAACTTTCAATTTTAGTTGTTTATAAATTCTATAAGTGATTGTGATAATAAAAAAATAAAAATTACAATTGAAATAACCATACAAACAATAAAAACTAACTACACTAGATTAAAATCAAACTAGAATTTTCAAAACGAATATCATAATATAATTAAATATTATGTAAAAGCAAGTATATACAATTCAATAACTCACAAGTAACATGCTTAACTAAATTAATATAAAATATGAAACTAAAGTAAAACAAAAATAAATATTAATACAATTTAGATTTTAGAAAAATGTTATTCCCGCATATATATGCGGGTGAATCACCTAGTATAAATTAAAACCAAAACCGATGAAAAATATTTTTACACTGCATCATGGAGAAAAATTGGGGGAAAACTTGTTTTCTTTTTTGTTTTGGGTTTGGATTCTACAGCACGAAGTTGAAGGCTGAAGCCAGAGTCAGCGATCTTGTCGAAAGATTGACGTTGGAGGAGAAAATAGGGTTTCTTGTGAGCCACCCACAATGCTGATTTAATGTGTTTAGATGCCCTAAACAAATTTTCAACAACCTATTTTTCATTTTTCCTAAATATATATAATATAAAATATCACATTATCTTTTTAACTAATTCAACTGCACTAAATAGTTATTAAATATATTATAAAATTAATTGTGTAGCAATATTTTTTTAATATAATCGCAATATTTTCATTATAATCAATCATAATTTACTAAAATAAATTGTTGATACAAAATCTCACTTTTAAAAGATAATATTTTACTTATATTTTATTAACTTTTTACTTATATTTTATTAATTTTTACTTATATTTTTGTACGATTTTATTAAAGATTATATGTAAACATAAACTAAGGTATCTGTTTGATAGGGGTGGGAACTTTACCCAATATCTGAAACCGCACCTGCACCCGACCCAAAAAACCCTAAATTAAATCCGAACTGAAGTAACAAAATATCCGAACAAGTATTAAGTTATGAGAAATTGGATATCCAAATCCGAACGGGTATATCCGAATCCGAATGGATATCCGAAGATAACTGAACATATGTATACTTACTCTTATATTTCTAGTTTACATCTCTCATTTATTTAAAATATTTATATTGATGTTACACATACTTTAAGATCATATAGTATATATATAATTATGGAAAAATAATTTGATATTCATTTAAAATGCGTGTCAAACTTTTTGTTTCATGTATTAACAAAAGTTACATCCAAAATTTTAAAATAATAGCCAAATTAATATTTTTTTTTGAAATGTTATCTTCAAAACTATTAATCACTCAATCTATAAAAATAGAAAATTAGTTAAGTGAAATCTATATTTTTAAATACAGAAAACTAAAAAATGATTTTTTATTTCTTTTAAAATCTAAATATCTGAACCGATCCAAAATAACCGAATCCGAACTAAAAATACCTGCACCCGATGCAAAATACAGAAATACCCACACGGATTCTATATATATATCTCTATATCAAAATACCCGAAAATCTGAAATACCCGTTCCGAACTCAAACGGGTATTCGAACACGCACCCCTAGTGTTTTTGATAACATTAGTAACACCCAAACTAAACACTTTTTGTTGTATATTGTATGTGGTATGCATTTTATTTAGGCCTAAATAAGCCCATTAGCGAAGCCCAAAAAACCTAGTAAGTTTCTTACAACAGAACCACTCGATCTTACAGATTCAGGTTCTGTACTTACTTACCCTAGCATTTCCTCATTCACAACAACAACACAGTAATGGCGTCTCGGAGAGTCTTATCGACGCTTCTCCGTTCATCCTCCGGCAGATCCGCTGCCAGATTCGGGAGCCGTAACCCTAGGCTCCCGTCTCCTTCGCCAGCTCGCCGCGCAGCTCCTTTCGGCGACATCCTCGGACGCGTCGCCGAGTACTCGACCTCTTCGCCGGCTAATCCAGCTGCGCCGTCGTCTGCTCCAGCTAAGGATGAGGCGAAGAAGACTTACGATTACGGCGGGAAAGGTGCGATCGGGAAGGTTTGCCAGGTCATTGGTGCTATTGTGGATGTGAGATTCGAAGATCAGGAGGGATTGCCTCCGATCATGACGTCGCTCGAGGTGCAGGATCACCCCACGAGGTTGGTGCTTGAGGTGTCTCATCACTTGGGTCAGAATGTTGTCAGGACTATTGCTATGGATGGTACTGAGGGACTTGTTCGTGGAAGGCGTGTTCTCAACACTGGCGCTCCAATCACCGTAAGTAGTGTTCCGTTTGTTTAGATCGGATTGTGTTGACATTACTAGGTTTAGATCTGTTGCTTCATCTCGTGATTGCTTTTGTGCATTGATGACTTTGTCAAGATTCACTCTTTTTCTTCAAAAGTATATTCATTTACAAGGAACTCAATGTTTTTGTGAATGTGGATGACTAATCATTTATTTGTTTTCACTTTTAAGGTTCCTGTTGGAAGAGCTACACTTGGACGTATCATGAATGTTCTTGGGGAACCTATCGATGAGAGAGGCGAAATTAGTAAGAAGTTTAATCCATTATTCATCAGTGTCGTACTTTCTGCGAACCTGTCGTGACGATATGTTTTTTTGCTGTTGCGTAGAGACTGAGCACTACCTACCTATTCACAGAGATGCGCCAGCATTGGTTGATCTAGCTACTGGGCAAGAGATCCTTGCCACTGGTATTAAGGTAGATTTTGGGCTCTAGCTCCACTTGTTCCCATTGGTTACACGTGTTGTCTTTGCTAACACTTGTTGCGTTCTTTCAGGTTGTTGATCTGCTTGCTCCTTACCAAAGAGGAGGCAAGATTGGACTCTTTGGTGGTGCTGGTGTCGGGAAAACAGTGCTCATTATGGAACTGATTAACAATGTTGCCAAAGCTCATGGTTTGTCTTTCAGAGTTTTCCTAAGTAGTTTGCACAGTGGAGCGCCAGATTTTAGTTTATTAATTGGTGCTTCTTCGGATGAACAGGTGGTTTCTCCGTGTTTGCTGGTGTGGGAGAAAGAACCCGTGAAGGCAATGACTTGTACAGAGAGATGATTGAGAGTGGTGTCATCAAGCTAGGAGAGAAGCAGGTTTTCAAATTATTTTGTTTATTCTTTACCTTTCCTTCTCCTGACAAACAGCATTTGGTTGATCTTTATTGCTAACTTCTCTTTGTCATTCCTATCTAACAGTCTGAGAGCAAATGTGCTCTTGTGTATGGACAAATGAACGAGCCCCCGGGTGCCCGTGCCCGTGTTGGACTTACTGGTCTGACTGTTGCTGAGTATTTCCGTGATGCCGAAGGCCAGGATGTGTTGCTTTTCATTGACAACATTTTCCGTTTCACTCAGGTGAGCTATATTGTTTGTGTTATCTATCAGCACCTGTGTGCCATACATTGATAAAAGAGAGTTGTGAACTTAACTGATTTCTACTCGCCTGTGTAGGCTAACTCTGAAGTGTCTGCTTTGCTTGGTCGTATCCCATCTGCTGTGGGTTACCAGCCAACTCTTGCTTCCGATCTTGGTGCTCTTCAAGAGCGAATCACAACCACCAAGAAAGGTTCCATCACCTCAGTCCAAGCCATCTATGTCCCTGCTGATGATTTGACGGATCCTGCTCCTGCCACAACCTTTGCTCATTTAGACGCCACAACCGTGCTGTCAAGACAGGTGTGAACTTGTCTCCTTCTGATGCTTCTTTTCAAAAAAAAATCTCTGTAATGCATATAAAGATAATATCTTGATACTTTTGTCTTTACCACGTGAAGATTTCTGAGCTTGGTATCTATCCTGCCGTGGATCCTTTGGATTCAACATCCCGTATGCTCTCGCCTCACATTCTGGGTGAGGAACACTACAACACTGCTCGTGGTGTGCAGAAAGTGCTACAGAACTACAAGAACTTGCAAGATATTATTGCCATTTTGGGAATGGATGAGCTTAGCGAAGATGACAAGCTGACGGTTGCTCGTGCCCGTAAGATTCAGAGATTTTTGAGTCAGCCATTCCATGTTGCTGAGATCTTCACGGGTGCCCCTGGCAAATACGTTGACCTTAAGGAAAACATCAACAGTTTCCAGGTGCATATATGCTCATACCACTTTCTTCCCTGCTACATGATTACTTACTTGCTACATATGAAACTCATTTGAATTGTAAACTGTTGTAGGGTTTGCTCGATGGTAAGTACGATGATCTTCCTGAACAATCCTTTTACATGGTTGGTGGCATCGATGAGGTGGTTGCTAAAGCAGAGAAGATCTCCAAGGAGGCAGCAGCTTAAGGGCGTTATACCTCTCTTTGGGATGAGTTCCGTTCGTTTACTTGTTTTGTTGACAATAACGAAAAAAAAACAAATGTTTTAGGCGGTGCTGCTAACGCATTGCGATTCACATCATTTGTATGAGAGAGCTGCGAGATGATGCTGAACATATTTATTCACTGTTACTCAAATTTTTGGTTCTTTTGCCTCTCCCTTGTTGAAATAAATGTTTCAAGTCTTACAGATTCTAATTGCAAATGTATGACTGATTACTTGATGTTATTCTCTTACTGTGTTCAGAGAATGGTTGCAATGCAACTGATAGTATCATCGTTATTTTGAAACTTTCTGAAAAGTGTATCACTATATTGAATTGAAATATTGTAAACGATCTAACAACGTATCATCACACTAACAGCTTCTTCCATAGTCTCTTGTGCTCTTATGTACAACCCAACACATGAATCAGAAGCTAGTTTTGGTGCACTGGACTCTCACCACTCTCCATTAGAAGCTTAAGCTACCTTCTTTCAACAATGCTCTGTAATCTCTCGGCACATCAACACGATCAATAACATCCAACGCTTTCTCCTTATCAATAACAAAATCAAGAAGTGGAAAACCAGAAGAAAACCTCTTCACCGCAGCTGATTTGCTTCTCCTCACTCCACGCATATAGTCACTGCTTTTGCTCAAAGGGTCACACTTCCTCACACGCGAGTACTCAGAATCAAAATCATGGCTTTTGCTAACGCATGGAGTCCTCTTCTTCCTTTTGCTTGCCTCTTGTAACATCTTTTGTTCCTCATCTGTTACTAACGGGACACTGCTGAGTGGTTCAGATGCCAGTTGCTGGTTTGCAGAACTCAATGGAGACTTGATAGAAGAAAGCCTAGGGCCTCCACGAGCTTCACTCTTTACTTTTGTAACCAAATGTTGTAACCAAATGATCTGTCCAAGAATGTAGATCTCTGTCTTTTCTTTACTAGCGTGATAGAGTGTTTCGATGCGTAGTATATCTCCACCACTAGTGAAGTCAGTCCTGAAAGATCAACAACAACAAAACCATTGAAAAACATGCAAGCAGAAGTCTCATTTCATTCACCACTCACCCTGTATTTGCCCATTCTCCAACCCAACCGAAACCATGATGAGCTCTGCAATGAACCCACTCAACAATCTTTAGCCATAAAATAAAATATTAAGTCAGGGTAACGAAAGAAGGCTCAGGTTTCTTACTTGGTTGTGTTGGCTGCAATAGGGACAAGCCAATGCAGTGTCCTCTCCATCTCGTCTTTAATTTGTGTAACAGAAAGCTGTAAGGAGAAACATAAATTATACAACCTTCTTTCTTCATCTTTGTAGATCAGAAGAGATTACCTCTTTATCGACATTGAAGGACTTAATCTTGGAACGAAGAGCCAGTTTTATACCAGGTGGCAAGCTTTGGTATAAAGAATCCCTTGCATTAGAAGTTATAGAGCTTGAACGAGCGACCTAAACACATCAAAACACCCATTAGATATGGAGAGAAAACACTTTAGAACCAACCAAACCAAATGAAGCAATGCTATGTTTTGAGCACTCACAAGTGTATCAATCTGCATAATTATATTTGCATAATGTAAAGCAAGACCAGCAGGTCCCAATCTTCTATCATGATCTGTTGCTCCTTTCTTCGCTGGTTGATCATCTAGGCAAATAAATTTGATGTTAAAAGAATTTAGGTTTCAGTGTGAATACTTAACTATGGAAAGATCAGTTGACAAGAGAAAATAGACTGTGCTCTGTAATTGAACAGTGGACTAGATAACATTTCAAAAGCTTAGATACAAGCTCAGTAGCACATGGTGGAAAGTACATAAAGGAGGAACTTACATACCAGCACCACCAAAGATATTATGAATCTCTAGCAACAAGAAATGCACAATGTCTACTAGTTTCTCCATCACCTGTAATACAAATTAGCCTGTTAATGAACACATCACAATAATCTATGCTAGTTTTGGCTGTATTTTAGTTTATGAATGCAATTTAAATGACAAAGAAGCAGTACCTCCTCGTGACCTCTGGACCACAAGGACTTTTTCTTTAAGCTTTTCACTACCTTTCTCTGGGACTTGAGCTCCGTTTTTAGGATTGCAAGGCCATCGCCTATGGTTAAAAGAGAAGACTGTTACCAAAAAGATGTTTCAAATCTAATAAATCAAGCAATGCAAAGTAGTCTTTGATAGCTTACCCTTACTACTGCTAGCTGAGTTCTCTTCTTCTCGGCGCTTTTGCTCATAGTCTTTCTCCAATTTATCCAATACTTGGAGTTCTTGGTACAGTTCCTGAACCAATACAGGAGAGACATCATGAGACATAACTACTAAAGAAAAGTTAACACGCATCTATGCAGCAAGAAGAACTCTATATGATTTTAGAGTTTCTAGTTTTAGAAAGTATTCACTCACAGAAGTATACTGCACTAGAGCCATCAGCTGGTCAACAACTAAGACAGCGTCTTCATTCAACTGCCTTTGAGGAGTTAGTTCTTTGATGATCCTAAGAACAAAAAAAAAATAACAATTAAAACAACTACAAAGATGAACATAATCTTATTCACAGAGATTCTGCAAAATGTTACTTGTCAAAGTAGCGCTGTAGATTATGCCACTGGAAGTCTTTAGATCGGTTACCAAACCGAACCACTTCACCAGAGAAAACTTGCAGCTCCTGCCTGCAGATATTAACAAACTTAAACTATCTTGCAACGTTTCTCCAAAAGAGCCTAAAACAAAAGGAATCAGTCTAGACTTTGAACATTATTTCACCTCTTATCAGCAGCAACGACTCTCATAAGTTCATCAAAATCATTAGAGACAAGATTCTGAACACCTTCGGAACAAAGAACAGTTTCTCTCAAATGCGTGATGTTCTCCTTGGTAAGCGATCCAATGAGATTATAGCTTTTGACGATAGTGTTGGCTACTTCAAAGGCTAAGATCCCGAGCTCATTGCCTTTGGTCGCAACTCCGGAAGTGAAACCGCCGCTGCTAAGATCAGTCATGCTGCTCCCGAGTGTATCCAAAACATCCTTCGCTTTACCTAACCCCGCCCTGCCTACTTCCGTGACCTTAGAAACAGCGGTTTGAGTGGATTTCGCAGGCCGGAGTTTCTGAGATGGTAACCTTGGAATCCCATCGTAGATATCATCTTCGGCTTCTCTTTCTCGGAAGGAGAACATATCTTTGAGCTGTATTGGCTGTTCTTTAGCAGAGTCTTTAACCATAGACTGTCTTGTACCGGGAGGACCCATTGGTTGTTGTTGTTGGTAGGGAAAATCGGGTTCTCGGGCATCATCAGCCACGCTTGAACCTGAATACTCACTGCCGAAGTTGATTCCGAGGCTCTTGGAGCAAAAACTCCCCATAACTAACTCCTCCAGAAGAAAAAAAGACAGACCTCAAGCTAAAGCTGTCGGAAAGATCATGCCCACCGAGTTTGAGAACCAGTTTTAAAGAAAAAAATCTCGAGACTTTGATCCAAGAACACGAGCGAGGGTAAAGTAATAATCCTATCAGAGAAAGGACAAGTAAAAGGAAAAAGTCAGATCAAAGGAAACTAAATCTTCCAAAGACAAAAATCGTGTCCTAAACTGTAACAGACATTTACAATCGCCTTTGGGACAATGGTAACAGATGCCAGAGCCGTTTCACACTTTTAGGTCAAACACTGTGCAAGCCTCTCTTTCTCAGAGAAATCGAATTTTTAGCAGATGAAGAGGAACTTACCCAGAAGAGGAAAAGACGTCAAAGGTTGCGAGCTTGGGATTCACGACAGAGAAAAACAGTGAAAGGACCAAAAAGAAAGACAAAAGCAAACACGAGAAGAATAAATGTTAAAAAGAAGAAAAAAAGTCAAGGGCCCCCGAGAGTAGTAGTAGTATGAATGAAGAAACTCAAAAGAAAAAGAAAATAAAATAAAAAGGGATTCATTCAACAACAGAACGATTGGACCACCATTTAATTGAAGCCAAGACAAGCCAAGCAGCTTGATTACGAAGAAAAGTCAAAAACTTTTTCTTTCTTTAATCTCCAAGTTAAAAAAAAAAAAGACAGTCTCAGAAGCGGTAATGGTTTTTGGTCAATTACCATGTCTAGTAAAAAACCGAATCTTTGTCTTTTTCTCACTCTTCTTACTTCTCTAACGAAGAAGAAGAAAACCCAAAACTGCGGAAAGGTTTAGACTTTTCTTTTCAAAAGAATATAATTAAACTAAGTCTTGAGGCATGTGAAGATCCCTCTATGATAATGATTAAAAACATTAATCAACTCATTACTGAATAAAAAGTCTCATATTATTGCCAGAGTACTTGATCATTGGTTCAACAACAGTCTTGAATCAGAAGAATCATTCATAGCACAACAAGTTTGAACCAACAAAAAAAAACTTTATTTATTTATTTTTCTTTATGTGTAGGAACATTCAATTTTCTGTGTCCAGTTCGAATTTTTGGATTTCTGAGCCTATTTTTCTTATTAAAAAAACAGAAACTAAGTTGAAACAGAAATTAATAAGATACTAGTTAATAAATTTAAAGAAATTTCCTTGGAAAATCCTTTTTACTTTATTTTTACAAAAAACTAGATTCTTTGTCCGCGCTACGCGCGGATTGTGTGTATTATAAAATTGTATATTTTTTATATTTGGAATTTTACATCATTTCCCCTCATAAATCATAGAATTTATAAGACAATAAAATAGATGATGATAACTTGAAATTTTCCATGGTGATTTTTTGAATTGAAGAATTTCAGTTTATTCTTTATCATGTAGTCCGAGTTGGATCTTGCAAACTTCAATCTATACCAAAGGAGGTACACTTCTTCTATTGCAAAGCAGTTACTATTACTATAAACTACATAGAATTGATATAGTGAAAAGTACTAATGGAAATCATTAATCTGATTTTTCCCAAAAAGTCAGTGGATCAGGTAGATTTTGAAATTCAAATAATATAAAAACATATGCAAATAATTTACTCCAAATTTTTATTAAATAAATAGTAATTAACATGTTAACTAAAAAATAACTTAAATCATATCCCCAAACTAAAACTGAATAGCTTTTTTTTATCAACACTAAAACTGAATATTTACTCTCAACATTTGTTTTATAGGCTAAAGAGGATTAACAATTTTGGAACCAAACAAAAAATCAAGATGTTGTTTATTTTTATATTTGATGCCTACAAGTGTTTTGAATCAAAAAAAAAAAATCTAAATACTACTACAGTAATATATTTCCATATATTAACACAGTGTACACATTAATAATTAACACCACTCTGAATAAGAACCGATTAGAAAAGGTTACAAAATCTAATATGAAAATAAAGAGATGTTGGTATCGTCCAATCTTAAAGATATGTCAAAAGGTTTGTGATCGTTTACAAAAATATATTGTAAAAATAATGTTAAAATTATTAGAATATAAAACTTAAATAACGATAGAAACTCAAATTACTAATATTATTAAAACAAATTTTTATTTTTAATACTTAAATTCAAAACATCAATGTTTGATTTCCTAACTTTTTCTTCTCTATCTTACTTGTTATGTGTTATATGATTAATGACTAACAGTTTAAGTTTTTATTGATAAAACATTCTTTCTAAAAGTATACACAAAAAATAAGGAAGAATTTCTAACTTCTAAAACTTTGTCAATATGTAAAGTTTTAATTGCTTATGGAATATTTATTTAAAAAAATCACAAATGTTGAAAGAAAATACAATAATTTTCTTTTCTCTTTGTCAACTTACAATAATGTTCTTATGTTGTGAAAACCAGAAATCTCTACTAAATATTATTCTATCTGTGTCTCCTTTCTATATTTAGTGAAACTACTCAACTTTTGTCATAAGCCTAGTTACTATCGAGCCAATTTTGCAACCAGCCCCGAAATTTTGCTAGAGATCATTGTGGATATGATAAATGATACTACAGGTTCATGGACGTGAGAGATGTTTCCCTAGCTCATGAAAAAGCATTGGAGGATATGATAAACTTAACACCATTTGATAAACGTAACACCATTTGAATTAATTTGTCGTAGGAAAAGAAAAGTGAAATGGAAAGAATCATTTACAAAGTGAGTGTGAAGAAAGTGGAGAACCTGAGAGCTAAGTTCATTCTTCTGGAAAACTGCTCGTATGACCTAATAATTTTTTTTATAATACAATTACGACTAGAACTAATAGGTCTATATGGCCCATCGATTTGTTTTGTTAATTTGATTTATGATAGATGATATTCCGGAGGAAAATTATCTGGTGAAGATATGGTATCTATGATTGAGAGATCAAAAAGCAAGACAAATGAATCCTGTAAAACTATTTTTCGAGGCCGTTGCTTACATCCATGATCTCATAAGCATGTGCTTGATACCATTGCTTCTGCCTCTTAAGTCGATCCTGATATCTCTAAAAGAGATGACCCCCAGCAGAGAGATATGCCAAGACGATCACGTAAAAGACATCCACCAGTTAGTACTGGAAGCAGTATCATAGTTGCCCTTCACCGTACCGTCAATTGGACGTTCCCAGCTTTGTATTTGATAACCAAAAAGCTCAACATCAATTTGTTAATGAAGTTATAACTGTTGCCTTCACCCATTCATACACCTCTGCATTAGCCGTTCCACATCTCCTTTGATGTTGTCTGGTTGCAAATAATGCACACTTCCTTTAAGCTAAACAAATGTAGTGTCATATTCAGCCTTCAACTTTGCATAACATAACTTTACACCGATATAAAATGTATGAAAATGTTTTCAGCAAGATGTAATAAAGAAACCAATAGCAGGTTAAGCAAAGTACATTTAGTAAATCCATATATCATAGATTGACCAAACTAAGAGTAACCATCAACAGTCAAAACACTTCATTTCAGAGGCTGCAGAAAAATAGTCGTGAACCCATATAATTTCTGCATTCTGAATCGATCTCTAAACAGATTGTAAGATAAAATACTCTATCTCCTTTCCAGTTTTCATAAATGGCTTATTAGAAGCCCAAGAAATTCCTCTAGAAGCTCCTTTTTATTGCCTAGAAATAAAACCGAATCATTTACCTTCTTTTTGTGTATCTTTGTCAAGTTCGATTAATAAGAAGTGGGCATTTCAATCTCAGACG
This sequence comes from Raphanus raphanistrum subsp. raphanistrum, assembly GCA_019706035.1. Taxonomy (NCBI): domain Eukaryota; kingdom Viridiplantae; phylum Streptophyta; class Magnoliopsida; order Brassicales; family Brassicaceae; genus Raphanus; species Raphanus raphanistrum. The sequence continues at coordinate 12,423,393 of CM033981.1, forward strand.
CATGTTCAAAACCAAACCGGAAGCCATCCAGCCGTTAGATTCCTGTAACCACACGACAACTAAGCTTGTTCCATCAGCCAATGCAAAGATTGTGTTTATCAAATGAAGTTTGTACCTTATTTTTAATTCCTTCTTCGGCTCTCTTGTTTCAGGAACCTTTGTCTCCCATCCGCCACTGCCCCAAGGGTCATCATCTCGATTCTCATTTTCAAGTATCAAAATTTGGACCGGTTCCAGTTGTTGGTGACCTCCACATACTTGAATCTAAATATATTGTGCTCTGAACCACACCAGATATATTTCGACTATTCACTTTGACCTCCTGCTTCGATACAGTATTGTAACAGTGTGTTAGAAGTCATGAAAGATGAATTCCATACTATAAAGGACTATATAAATTGCAAATCATGAAAATAATTTATAAGACGATAAGAAAAATGCAAATGATTATTGCAGCTTACCTTAGAGCTTCGACCTGCAATTGGGAACGTAGACCTGACTGACTGATCATTTTAAGGGACCTGAGCAAGAGATTGTTGGTTGGGGGTATATATATAGTCTGAAGAGAAATGGAGAGAGTTGGGACGCGTTTCAACTGAGTGATTAATGATGGTTCCTTGAAGAAGGATATGTATCGTTAGTTGAGATGAGGATGTGGAGAGGTACATAGAATCTTCACTTTGATGAGTTATTAAGAAGCATTGAAGTGTCATTGTTGTAGTCGTAGGAGTTACACCGGTGGATTTGGGTAGACCAACAGATTTGGAGTCGCTGGAGACGTCGGAGGCAGTAGGCGAAGAAGAAGCAATAAGTTTAGAGTTGGGCGTGAAAACGTGGTAAAATTTATACAAATAGGCTGGTTATTTTTATGAGTTTGAAAGTTCGAAGCCCATTAAATTAAAACTCGTTATGATGTGTAATAAAAAAATTAGTTGGGCTTACCACACGCGGCCCAGTTACTTAGAGCTCTATGACATGGCGAAAAATCTGGCTTCCTATTGGTTGAATTAATTAAATGACGTGGATGCTCTCATAGAGCTTCATATCTTCCTTTTAGTAGTGTAATACTCCATCCGTTTCATATTATTTGTCGTTCTAAATCTTTGCACACAGATTAAGAAAACATTTAATTTTACATATTTCCAAAATAAAAATACTATTACCAATACACATCGACCAATATAAAAATAGAATAGATAATATTTTCAATAAATTTTGCATTGAAAACCGAAAACGACACTTATTTTGAAACAAAAATTTTGCTCTAGAACGACATATAATTTGAAACGGAGGGAGTAGATAGCTATTAAAAATGACCAAAAAGAGAATTTATTAAAGAATAAAAAATATTTTTATATCTATTCGATTAACTAATATATACTAGAATATATAATTAAATGGTGAGTTTTGGAGATAAAGTTTTAAATTTTAAAAATAATAAATATATTAAAATTTTCAAAATAAAAAAATACTGTTTTGATCATTTTATTTTTAAGTTGTTTTTGTGACAAAAACTTGAAAATGGTTAATTGAGAAGAATTGTCAAAAAAAAAATTATTTGAACCAAACCGAAACAAAAATAGGTAAACTGAAATCAAACTAAATTTTATAAATAACCGAATTGTTGGTATATTATAATAAAACCAAAATATCAAAACCGAACCTAAACGAAGCTGAAAACTGAACAGCCTAGCTCACACGGGTCGTGCTGTTGGTCTGCCTCGGGTCGGTTCGTCGGTTCTGATCCGGATATCGTGTGGTTCAGAATCCTTTTAAGACGAAAGAAAAAAAAAAAAGACTTTTCACTCAAAACCATAAGAAGAGGTCCGAAGAGTGACACACAGTTGCCCATGGCCATGGCTTATGCTATGGACTTATCTCCTCCAACCTTCTTCTTATCCCCAACTCCTTCTTCTTCCTCTTCATCATCTCTCCGCCGTCTCTCCTCCCTTCCATTCTCTAACTTCCCTCGCCACTCTAACCGGAGGCTACAGATACTCTGCCAGGCCACAGCCGGAACTCAGCCTCAGAGTCAGAGCAACCTCTCTGACTCTAACTCCAAACTAGCCGCCCGTTCTGGCCAAGACCGTCTTTTGAAGGTCAGATAATGAACCTCTCTGCGTCTATCTGTGGCAAATTAGGAGGGATTTGGATTTAAAAATCGGATTTTTATTATTTTTTTTGTTGGAAAATTTGCAGGTACCGATATCGAAGATAAGGAACTTTAGTATAATAGCACATATTGATCATGGGAAGTCGACGTTGGCGGATAAGTTGCTTCAGGTGACTGGTACTGTTCAGAACAGAGATATGAAGGAGCAGTTTCTTGATAACATGGATTTAGAACGTGAACGAGGCATCACCATTAAGCTTCAGGTTCCAACAAATTAGTCATTTTTTTCATTTTCTATAAACTGAGAAGAAGAAAGCTTCTGACTTTTATAACTCTTTTTTGTTGTTGTGTGTGTGTTTTGGTGCAGGCAGCTCGAATGCGTTATGTTTATGAGGATACACCGTATTGTCTCAACTTGATTGATACTCCAGGCCATGTTGATTTCTCTTACGAGGTACCTTCAAAAATCTTCTAATCCATTTGTTCTTTCCAACAATAGACTTTGTTATCTATGGGATACCTTTAAGGTTTAAGTTCAGTTTTGTCATCTGTGAGAAGTTACTTGGGATCCTTTATCACCTAAAAGCAGTGGATTGTTGCGTTGATGAAGAATACAGTTGTTTAATTTTTCTTCTGTTAATAGGTTTCTCGATCTCTTGCCGCATGTGAGGGTGCTCTTCTTGTTGTGGATGCATCCCAGGTGATTATTTCTTTTTTCAGTGACATACTTTTTCTAGCACGGTGTGGAAACCTGATACCTGTGTTGCTTTAGCTGTTTTGCGCTTGGTGGATTTGCTACTAGTCTTTTTCTATGACCTGTTACATTAGTAAACAACTTTCTTAAGTACTTCCCCTTAACATGTGGTTTAGGGTGTGGAAGCGCAAACACTGGCCAACGTTTATTTGGCTCTAGAAAACAACCTCGAAATCATTCCTGTAAGTATGGTTTCGTGCTTCATCTTTTATTGGCGTTTATATTCTCTTCTTTAAGGCTATTTTAATGTATGTAGTACTTAATCTATATCATTAAAAGAATAGCTAGTCTAGGATATAAAGATGATATCATTTAAGGGTTGGTTATTTCTTGAATCTGATTTATAACAATTCAGGAAACAATAATGCAAGGTGTTTTATTTTTCTTTTCTTTTCTATCCTGTCCAACAATTTGGTCTGTTAACCAGAGTTTAAGCAAACGGGTTCTACTTCTTCTTGCAGGTTGTGAATAAGATTGACCTTCCAGGCGCTGAGCCAGAGCAAGTTCTCAGGGAGATTGAGGAGGTTAGTGGTTCTCTTCATGGTTATGATGTTTGGTAATAACAATCATGCAGTGCAGGCAGTTATAATATGAATAGTATTCCTTTCTTGGTGTCTACTAAAACTCTTCTCAGTCTTTTATGTTACTGTTGTCAAAATGTTATCAGTACATATAACTAGGTTCTAGCTTCTGTTAGACATTGTCTTAGATATTCATTGTACTCACGTTATGCCTTTTAACTTTGCTTTTTTTTTTTATTCTTTGCCGATTGTTTGTGTAGGTTATTGGGTTAGACTGTAGCAAAGCAATACTCTGCTCGGCAAAGGTTAGAATTTTAAAAATCATTTTGGTATTCTGCCACATAAAAGACTAAAAGACGTCTAACTCTCCATCCACATATTTGATTGATTGATACAGGAGGGAATTGGTATAACGGAGATATTGAATGCAATTGTTGAAAGGATACCTCCACCTCCCGAAACTGCAGAAAAACCCTTCAGAGCCTTAATTTTTGACAGGTTTGCACTTGTCGTTATGAAGGCAAACCATAGAGTCTAAGTTGTAGTGTGTTATATGATGAGCGTGAAGTATTCACTTTTTGTCTTCCACAATACATGTGTTCACAGTTATTATGATCCCTATCGTGGTGTCATTGTATACTTCCGAGTCATCGATGGGAAAGTGAAAAAAGGCGACAGGATTCTATTCATGGCAAGCGGAAAGGTTTTTTTACTTTTCTCTCTCTCTACTACTCTGGTCTGGAGAATGTCTTTCCATTTGATTAAGATAGCTTTCCACTTGCAATCACTGAGAACGCCTATCTTTCTTGTGTGTTCATTAGTATCTCATGTTCTCAAATGTTGCATCAAATTCCAGGATTATTTCGCAGATGAAATCGGCGTTCTATCTCCAAATCAAATTCAAGTGGATGAGTTATATGCTGGTGAGGTAGTGTACTCTTTTGAACATAAATTATTTTCTTCTTTGTTTCACTTACTTTCCTGTGATGCAGTGTTCTTGAATGATAAGTGTTATTAACTACATACAGGTGGGGTACATTTCTGCTTCTATAAGATCAGTTGCAGATGCCAGGGTAGGAGATACAATAACAAATTTTAGCAGAAAGGCAGAAAGCTCGTTACCCGGTTACGAGGAAGCTACCCCTATGGTGTTCTGTGGCCTGTTCCCAGTTGACGCTGACCAGTACTTATTTTTCATTTTTTCTTTTTCTGACTTTTTATTTTATTTATGTGTTTTTTTTTAAAAAAGTGTCGTCTGATGACAGATTTCCTGATCTTCGAGATGCGTTGGAAAAACTGCAACTCAATGATGCCGCTCTGAAGGTATTATTAGCAAAGGGAACCTATAGAAAATAAGAACTTATTATTGATATTCTCAACTTGGTTGTTATCCTGCAGTTTGAGCCTGAGACTTCAAGTGCCATGGGTTTTGGCTTTAGGTGCGGTTTCTTGGGTCTTCTCCACATGGAAATTGTGCAGGTCAGACATGTTTGCTCATCTTGTTTTTGTTTGATTATTTGCTACACTGATACTTATGCTCTAGTTCATCTTCTTTGCAGGAAAGGCTAGAGAGAGAATACAACTTAAATCTCATTACCACTGCTCCAAGTGTTGTATATAAAGTGCACACTGTAAATGGTGATACTGTAATTTCCTCTTGATCCTACACTTTTTAACATTGTTCTTCTCTGGAAATTACATCTCTTCTTGATATCTAGAGCCTTACTACCATTTGAAATTGATGTTTCTGCAGACTATGTGCTCAAACCCATCTCTCCTTCCACAACCTGGGCTAAGGAAATCAGTCGAAGAACCATACGTTAAGGTTACTTTTTCTACCGCATAATATTTGCTGATATTGTCATAAGACAACGTTTATTTGAAGTACATATACTTACTGCATACAGATTGAGTTGCTTACACCGAAAGACTACATTGGCGCGCTTATGGAGCTCGCTCAAGATAGGAGAGGGGAATTCAAAGAAATGAAATATATAGCTGAGAACAGAGCTTCTCTCCTCTATGAGTTACCTCTTGCAGAGGTGAGGTTTTGGCTTTTGCACTGTTGTAATCCCAATGAAAGGTTAGGTATGTCCCTCTTGATTATGTAAACTGATTCTTCTCGTTATTTGCAGATGGTGGGAGATTTCTTTGATCAATTAAAGTCCAGAACCAAGGGATATGCTAGCATGGAATACTCAGTTATTGGGTTAGTTCCACTAACTTTCTTATTCAATAAATCATCTCTTACTTAGTGATGAATGTCTTCAGTTTTAGTTTAACTTAATGGCCTCTCCAAAATTGTATCATCTTCTTAGTAATTAAATGTAATGAATGATGTAAAAACTTTAGCAGATCTATGTTTCCCTTTCGCTTTTCTATGTATTTCTTAACATCTCTATTATAACACGTTTGCAGGTACAGAGAAAGCGATCTGATAAAACTCGATATTCTGATTAATGCTGAATTGGTGGAACCTTTGTCAACCATTGTACACAGAGACAAGGTTGGTTATAAAAACCTTATTAATTGTGAACTTAGCATTAGTACGCTTACTATTGAGAATTAGAACATCTCCCAGTGTTTAGCATAGAGTTATTAAAGAGTCTTGTCCTCACAATCATTTTGAACTATGCTTGCAGGCATATTCTGTTGGAAGAGCTTTGACTCAAAAACTCAAAGAGCTTATTCCGAGACAAATGTTTAAAGTGCCCATCCAGGTATTTAATCATTTAAGCTTTTATAAATCATTTTATTTCGCTGCTGAATAAATAATAGTTTCTATGGATGCTTGGAGAGTTGGATTGGATCTTAGACTCAAACTGATCCTGATTGTTATCTAAAGATGCCCCCTAGAATATACAAACCATGGAAGCTGTTTTGACATGAACATATATGTGCAGGCTTGTATAGGATCAAAAGTGATTGCTAGTGAAGCTCTCTCAGCAATCAGAAAGGATGTTTTGGCCAAATGTTACGGTAAGTACACATTTCCTTGCTTACCTGCATCCTTTCATGTGTGTAACAGTGTGTTGTTCCCACAAAGCCATCTCTGATCTTGTTACTATGATTCATTCAGGTGGAGATATATCTCGGAAGAAGAAGCTTCTTAAGAAACAGGTACTTTTCGTCTTAAGGGATAAATGATTTTTTTTTTTAACTTCTATTTTTTATAATACTTTGATGTGAATGGTGCAAAACAGGCGGCAGGTAAGAAGAGAATGAAAGCCATAGGTAGAGTTGATGTACCTCAAGAAGCTTTCATGGCCGTCCTCAAACTTGAAAAGGAGGTTTTGTAACACCACTCGATCAAAAGATCTATTACATTATATATTTCATTTGATCCCTTTTGTAATAAACTATTTTCACACCTAATGCAATCTTGCTTGCTTTCAACTAACCATGTTCTCTGTATGTATTCCTGAAATTGGTCCGACATAAGTGGGCAAAGGCTTTTGACAACATGAACATCTCGTCAGATGTATTAATCTTTTATTTAAATCACAATCAACAGAAACCAGACGCAGCGTTTCTTTTTCTTTTTCGCGGGAAAACAACGACCCAATAAACAACCACGTCCTCTATTTCAAAACAACGAACTTTATAACTTTTGAAACAAAACATACTACTAAGAAGAGATCACACATCTAAAAAAGAAAATAAAGTTTTGCAACAAATCATGCTATTAAGAAAAGATCCATATCAAGAACGATAGTTTCCTATTTATTTGTTTTCGTCAGAACCAGGAGCGACTCTAAGACCAGGAACGTCTTTGAGACCCATCTTGTCAAGAACGTTTACAGGGATAGCTGGAGGGATGCTGAGTCCCATACTGCGACTGAACTCATTGGCCGACTCCACCAGTCTAGTCGTGTCTCTTGCAATTTTCTCCTGACATTTGTAGTAACCCAACCAAGCCTGATACGCTGCCTCCTTGATCGTCATGTCCACTTGGCTAAGCGCCTTCTTCACCTGATCAATGTAACAACAACCCATCAGCTACCAACTAGAGTCACATACTATAGAACAGTCTTTTAGCTTTGACTTTAAAAACGTTTTGTACTATAGTAAGGATTGCCAAAGCTCAGTTAGAGTAACAAATTCATGCTTTACCTTTTTCACTGCCTTAGGGTTTACCGGAGGCAAAGAAGCCTTGGTGATGGGCAAGTCTTTAACAGATGAAAGAAAGTACTCTTCCCAAGGTGCTAACAACAGTACACCTTCCCCTTCCTTACCTTCCCGCCCGGTTCTGCCAAGTCTATGTATGTATTGTTTCCTGTCTGATGGTAATCCCATCTGCAAAAGCAACATTATGTACACAATAATAACTTCAGTAAAGGTAGAACCCACACAAAAGCTAGCTTGTGAGTGGGACAAATGGGACTATATTTGGTATTATTAATTATCGGTCACAGCCCATGTGGGACTGGTATCAGATTTTACCTGTACGATTAGTGACACATCAGGATAATCAACACCACGAGCAGATAAATCAGATGTAACAAGGATAATATTCTTGGATTTGCGGAACTCATCAAAAACTCTGGTTCTGTAACCCTGCGGTTTTCTAGAATGGATCTCTCTGACGTTCAGGCTTAGCTGACCAAGCAAATTAGCCACCAATCTTGTAACCATAGCAGCTGTGCAGAAAATAATTACCTGAAACAACAACGAGTTGTGTTAGTTCAGAAATACATTCGTGTCTCAAATTTCACTAGAGGAATTAACAAGTTTACCTTATAGTCCACATTATCTGCAATGTGTCTTTTAAGGAGCATGTATATGAGCGAGAAATGTCTATCCAGTGATGCTATCATATACATTTGTGTGACCTGGGACGTGTAAAACAGACATGAGAAACCTATAACATCCATTCATATGAGTAGGCCTGCGGTTTATAACCGAACCAAAATTTTGGTTGGTTCGCTAATGAGTTTGGTTCAATTCGGCAGGTTTATAGAAAAACTTTGGCTTTTGGTTCGGTAATCAGTTAGTTCGATTTTTCAAAAATAAAAGAAAGAAACTGTAACCAAAATTTTGGACCAAAGCAATCGAACAAAACCGAAACTACCCGATTTTATACGAATTTTAGTCGAGATATGACCAAAACCAAAAAAAATCGGTTAGTTTAGGTAAAAAAATAAAAACCGAACTATCCGAATACGAATACCGAACCGAAGGCGACATTTTGGTCGAACCAAACTACTTGAAACCTGAACTATTCGAACCCGCAGGCCTACGTATGAGCCTAAAGAGCAAACTTTTACCTCTTGATGTGTCTCATTACTACCCTCTTGAACACAATTGACGAACTCATGATCTTGTTTCAAAGCAACATGGCATATTTGGCCGACCTTGACACCCCAAAAATAAAATAAAAACATAATTTAAGATTCCAACCCAAAAGTGAGAGCCTTATTGTGCAAGCAAACGAAGAAGCTTACCTCTTCAGGTACCGTGGCAGAAAACAAAAATGTTTGTCTCTTCTTAGGAACACGGGTGATTATCCTCTCAACATCACTTCGGAAACCCATGTCCAAGAGATGATCAGCTTCATCAAGCACAAAGACTTTTACACCTCTCAACCTTGTTGCAAATCCATGAGTGTTGTCAATATGGTCTATTAGCCTTCCAGGTGTAGCCACAAGAATCTGATAATGTTTCAAATAATGTGATTTATTAAAAGAATATATATAGAGAGAGATATTGCTCCAATGGAAATTTCTTTACCCGGCAAGGACGTTTTGCCATACGCCTTTGCTCAGCTCGAAGCTTTGTACCTCCAATCACAACATCAACACCAATAGATGAGTGATACTTGAGCAGGGTCTTTGCTTCTGCAGCAGCTTGACAAGCAAGTTCCCGAGTAGGACATACCACAAGCACAATAATTTGGGGTCGCCTAGTATCCCCGCTTACTGGAGGAGATTTAAGAACAGCTTCTATTGATGGAAGCTTTGATAAAATAAAAACAAAATAAACAATCAAACTCCTAACTGAACATCCATATATATATATATATATATATATATATATCCATGAACCTAGAGGGGTAGAAATGTCTCACCAAATATGCAACTGTTTTCCCAGTGCCTGTTTTGGCCTTAGCTAAGACATCTTTACCTGGAAAACCAATAAGTTAAATAAGAAACATTAGAAGAATTAAAAATAAAAACAACAACCAAGCTTGAACCAATCATGGTGTGTGTTATGTTTCTGCCTTATAAGCAAGTCCAATGAGATAAAGTGTTCACCTTTGAGAATGATAGGAAGAGTAGCCTCTTGAACAAGAGTCATTGTCTTAAATCCAGCATCCTCAATTGCTTTTAGAGATAAGGGAGACAGTGGGAACTGATCAAATCTGTAAAACATGTAGAAAAAACCATAAAGACTATTACAAAAGCTCTGAAGCAGAAAGAGTCAATTATTCACAAAGCCAAAAAAAACAATGTACCTTGTCTTAGACAAGTAAGAATCTGATGTTTTGACATGTTCAATCCTTGTTGTCTCTGTAGAAGCTGCTTTCTTAGCAAGAGGCTCACTATCATCATTAATAGCTTTGCCTTCTCTTCTTCTCTTTGAAGCCTTGTTGTTTCTCGAGTCATCTTCACCACTCGCGAGCTTCTTCACAATCTTTGCGCGATTCTCTCGTCTCTTCCCGCCGGAGTTGGATCCATCGGAATTCATGGAAACGAGAGAGGAGCTTCAGGCTCTTACCGTAACCTACAAGGCTGTAACAACCGAGTTGTTTCCGCGGGGGTCGGGAATTAGGGTTTTATAAGGTTTTGTATGAAAAAAATAGAAAATAAGGTTTTTTAGTGGGGGTAAGAGCAACATTAACGGTACTACTAATTATTTGTCCTTAGAGTAGTTTAATGTTATTTTTGGTGTGGGACAAATATTAAGGACATTTTGAAAATATTTGATTATTGGTAAGACTTTGTAAAGTCTTTAGAAAATTAAATTTATTATTTTAATTTTAAAAAAATAGAAAACATAGAGAAAAACATGAGAAATTACAAAGTTGAAAATAAAGAAAAAAATACAAGATAAAAAAAGCAAACATTATATTGAATTCAAATAAACTTAATCATTGTTGTGATTCGGTAGATCTCCAAACTTAACCCATATATGTTCAACCAAATCTTCTTTTAATTGATAATGGCCTGGAGTATCTCGAACTTCTGCTCGACGACCTAGTGTAGTACGGAGGTTTGTAGTCCGTTTGACTACAAAAGTGGGATCGACATCTTCTTGTTGTTGAAATTCTGAAGCGTGAAGGTAGGAACCTCGTTCATCTTCAACAATCATATTATGAAGTATGATACATGCTTTCATAATATTTCCTATTTTGTTTTTATCCCATAATTTAGATGGATTTCTAACAATCGCAAATCTAGCTTGGAGGACTCCGAAGGCACGCTCAACATCCTTTCGCACGGATTCTTGCGTTGTGGCAAATAAAGACTGTTTTTGTCCTTGTGGGAGTCGGATAGATTGAATAAAAGTAGCCCATTTCGGATAAATATCATCGGCAAGATAGTAAGCCAAACCGTATTCCCTTCCGTTGACATGGAAATTGACTTCGGGAGCGTTTCCGTTAATTATTTCATCAAAAACAGGTGATCGATCAAGAATATTAAGATCGTTCAAAGTACCTGGAGCTCCAAAAAATGCGTGCCATATCCAGAGGTCTTGAGAAGCTACCGCCTCCAACACAATTGTTGGTTTTTCGTGTCCTCGTGAATACATTCCTTTCCAAGCGGCCGGACAATTCTTCCACTCCCAATGCATACAGTCGATGCTTCCAATCATACCTGGAAAACCACGTTGTTCTCCAATATATAGTAATTTTTCCAGATCCTCGGGCGTAGGATCTCTTAGGTATTGACCCCCAAACAAGTGGATAATTCCGGCGGTGAATTGGAACAAATAATTTCTTGCAGTTGTTTCAGCTAGTCTGACATATTCGTCAACGATGTCAGCCCCAACACCATACGCCATTTGACGAATAGCTGCGGTACACTTTTGAAGAGGAGATAGGCTAGACCGTCCGGCAGCATCTTGTGTTTGTTGAAAGAACTCAAATTCTTGGGAGAAACTATGAACTATTCGCAAGAACAATGTCTGGTTCATTCGAAACCGCCTCCGGAACAAGTGGTGCGGGTAAGTGGGAGTCTCGCTAAAATAATCATTCCAAAGATTATTGTGACCTTCTTCTCGGTTTCTCTCAATAAATATACGTTTTTTTCGCTCTTTCGGTTCTGGAATGATATCTGGAAATTCTAAGAAATCTTCAAACATAGAATCAAAAATTGATTCATCATCTTTGTGGTGGTAATGATAATTGGAAGAATTGGAAGAAGATGCCATAAATTAAAGAAAAAAAATGTTTTTTTTCTTAGAGTAGAGAACTTGTTTTTAATGTGAGAAGTAGAAAAGTTGTGCATTTTACGAGAATATGTTTCTCATATTTATAGGCTCAAGGAGTAGTATATTGTTTGTCTTGTGACTTTTTTGCTTATTACATCTTGTGATTTTATTTTCTTTGTCTTCTGACCTTTTCCTTACACTTGAGTCACGAGATGGTTGAAGACAAATAATAGACTCACGAGATGGTTGAAGAAAAATAAATGACTCACGAGATGGTTGAAGAAAAATAATAGACTGGATGTCATAAAACATTATCACTTCTCGTGACCATTACAAGATGTCATAAAACATTATCACATTAGATGTCATAAAACATTACAAGAGTCATTAAAACATTACACATTAGATGTCATAATACATAGAGTTTTGCATAATACAAGAGTCATTGCAACATAAAACAGAGAGTTTCACATAATACAAAGAGTTTTGCAACATAAAACATTACACAAACATTACTTTAAGATGAGGACGAGACCTATGAAAATCACCACCATCACCATAACAGCAACAATAAAATCAAAGCTAGAGTTTGATTTGTTCTTAGCCAACTCACCCACCATGCTCTCCAGTCTAAGAAGCTTCTGATCAGTGTCAAAGTCACTCAATATAAGTTACTGAAAAAGTTGGCCCACATTTCTTTGAAAGAACGGCATGCAGTTTTCTCACAAATAAACAACGCGGCATGTAGTTCCTAACATTTGGTTTGAAATGGTTTTTTTTTGCACAAATTGAAAATATATAAAAAGTGGCCCAAAGGCCCACCGAACAGGGACGAGGCCCATTACAAACAAGCCGACATGGACCGGGATCACAGCGGATCCAAAAAACCCGCTACACACTACACTGGCCCAACAGCCCAGATACACGAGGCCCACCCGATTCGACCAACCGCTCCCCACGTGTTTGCATCCTCTTCACCCAGGAGCCACGCGTCGCACCCTCCCCGACTCGACCGTCACCACGCTGCCTAACGGCGGCAGCCGTGATCGGAAACTCGATTCGTCGGGGGCGCCTGAATTGAGATCCATAGAGCACCGGAATCTGTGGCCACACCCTCGCGGTCTAATCTTGGCTTGGTTCACGGAGAGCTTGTTCGGGTCTCACCTGAGATCTCCTCCACCGCCATCGAAACCACCGACTTCGTCTTCTTCTCCCTCTCTACCTTCGAGAGATAGCTTCACTTGGTTGTGAGCTCATCTAGAAACGAAGCCCCCCAAACGGAACAACACGACCACAAACAAAAGAAAACAACTAGCTACTAACTAGACCTAACAGAGCCGCCGCCGCCGCCTATGAACAGGCTAAATGACGCGGAAACTTAATCCAACTGCTCACCCCTGAAGGAGAGGCGCCACGACGGAGGCCAAAGCCGAAAACCCACCGCGTGGAGGATGCGACGCCGGACGCAAGAAGAAACCACTTTTATACAAGCGCGGAAGCCAAGGGAGACAGACACAAGGCTGGACTAGTCGAACGCCGGACCGACGGTGGCTGTGGAAGCCCACGCCGTCGGCCGAAGACAAGAGTAACGGCGGATCTACTTTTTCTCTCTACTTTCTCTCTCAGGTTTGAAATGGTTTTAAGCACTATTTTTTGGAACACATCTTTCATTAAAACTTAAAGGTTACACTGTTTTCTTTATTTCTTGCAACGAAAGTAACTCTCAGCTATGATTACCAACAATCATTTAGGAGCCATGATTTTGAGATTTTTAAAGCAAGCTTTGAACTCTTACATCACCACACAGATCTAAATAACCGAAGCAGCGCCACAACAGCATCACCATGGTTGCACAGTCCCCTCTGTGTAGCTAACTTATGTGGACTCGGTATACTGTGATGCTTATAAAGATTTACTTTTGGGTTTGTATTTTATATTCAATAATACCAAATTGATCTCTTACCCAAAAAAAGAGTTTTAAGTTTGAGAATTTTGATCTTTTTTGAGTAAAATCAAAAGAGAAAACGCCTACTATACCAAGCAAGGCTACAAAACTTCCAAGTCAATGATGTAAACTGTTTTAAAAAGAAAATGCGATAAAAAAAGGGCGGCTGCAAAGGTTAGTTGTCAGGTGGTGGTGCTCCATTCTCGAGTGGAGGTGAGGTTCCCCATTTGCCTTCTGTTTCCGATGGTTCAACCACATGGACAGCTCCATTATTAAGCCCTACTGCAAACTGGTTAGTCTCCGATGGATGAGCTGCTATTACTAACGGATATACCCTTGAGCTGCACGCAAAACCACAAACAAACATGTTTCATCAAGTACCTCACAAGTTATTAGTTATGTAATGAACTAAAACGAAGAAAACAATACTCACCTTGGGTTCGGTGGCAAGTAAGCAGTTGGGTTAATCCGACATCTCAATCTCAGATTTGAAGCAGTAAGGACATCGACGCTACCATTCTCAAAGCTCACAAAGATTGACTGGCTATCACATGAATATGTAGCTGACGTGATTGGACCTGTCGCTTCCTTTCGTACCCACTGTTTCATTGATAGCCAGATCATTAAAATTAATATGCTTGCAATACACGCTAGTTTTTCATTCTAAGTTTTTATTAATTAATTTACCTGCATCCACCAATCCAATTTCTGAGCATCATAAATGGCTATTTGAGTCTCATGGACAACCAACAGATGAATCTGATCCAGATGGAACTGCACGCGGGTATCTGAAACAGCCGGCAGTGATCTTCCATGTTGAACTTGCAAATACTTGCTACTTTGCTTCTCCCATCCATCCATGCTCCAAACGCACAGCTACAGACAGACCCCAAAACGTAAGCAAACGTAAGCAAGTTATTACAGTTTACCTAACTTCTCAATGTGCAACACAATTACTCTTATTACCTGTGAATCAGCACCCGAAGAAACAAGAATGTTCAGAGCCTGTGAGAAAGCAAGACCTGTTATCCTGTTCTGATGACCATTCAACTTGGTTTTCACCTATAGCATAAAAAAGCATGCAACTCGTCATTATTGTAAGTTCATCACTTACACCACCCAAAAGTAACTATCTCGTAAATTTCATTCCAGATAATACCTCGTCAGTACGAACGTTGTAGATCTGGATAGATGAGTCCTCCATGCCAATGGCAATGATATTATTGTCCAAAGGATGAAACGCAAGGAATGTTGCTGCAGGCGGTGGAGGCATGAACGTCGTCATGGTCTATAGGTTAGATTATAAATCATTAGAGTATGAAACTTTTTTCAATCTATCTTTAATAATTACAAACTATCAGAACAAAAGAAAACTCTCTGAACTTTTTCGAAAATGCCATTGCTGGTAAAACAAAGATTTGTCTCCTCTAAGGCCGAGTGAAAATTTTAAAAGGAAAATACGGTTACTCACCTTGAATGTCATCATGTTGAACAAAGAGATTTTCCCTCCTGACGCTGACATAACGTAGGAGTCATTCTTTGACAGGGCAAAACAGGGAATAGCATCTTCAGGGTTTGTATCACTTGTCTCATTGGTCATCAACATAATCCCACTTGCAGGTTGCCATAATACTGGTTGTGCATTAGCCGTTGCCTAGAAGAAAGTAAATGAAAGGCCATAGTTTGAGAAGTGATCATTAGCCATAAACAACAAATGAACACGGAAACTAAGTCAAGGAGGAAGGGAGACCTTTCCAGCCAGATTGTGATCGCTTTTCTGCCATTTCCACAGCTTGTGCACTGCATTAGATGCCAAGGCCAATACTCCAGATCCAGAATTTGTGTAAATTAATCTGGAAACCTGAGACTCCCACCACAGATAACATAAGTCACGTAACAAGATTATTACTTTTTAACTGTAAATGTTGACCATTTCGTTATGTGAAGATAGCATTAGCCTGCGGATAGAAGCATAATATATTACCTTCGTCACTGGCACATTGTCGGCGAGCCTCAAGGAGCAGCACTGAGATGGCTCTGTAATCTCTGTAACTTTACAGGCTCTAGATCTTTCACCTAAATCATCAGCGATTCTGGGCTTCCCATCCACTAGTGTTCGCACTTCATTGTTCTGAATAAATTACATTGCTTAGTCATACACTAAATATTCAGAAGACTACAAGGATACCATCCAAATTCAGACTTCGATTTACCTCCATAGCTGCAAAAGAGTTAGCTCGATCTTGCATAGTTATTCCTGGATTGGCACTTGAAGAACCAAAACCACCACCTGGAGGAACCTGCACACCAGATTGTATAAACAAAATGCCTATAAAGTCTACAGAGATAATATCCAAGAAAATATACCTTCATTATGGGGGTAAACGAGCGATTTTCTGCTGTTCTCAGCAACCTAATTCCATCATCAGTCGCGAGAATTCTAACACCATTGTCATTGGTTGAGACAGCTAACAGTATTCCTTCCCTATTAAATCTTACACAAGGAGAAGCCTGCAGGTTTTCAACGACCAATTAGCTGCTACAAGAGAAGTAGTAGAAATAGTAAGAGGCAACGATCATCGAGTATTATTACCGGTAGGCCACCATCTGCATGAATAGTTGTCAAAGGATTTGTGTTGTCCATGTCCCAGATTTTGATAGTCGACTCATCACCAGCAGCTAAGAATCTATTCCTGGTTGTGTCAAATTGCACAATCCCTGAAGCCCGTTGTCCCAGGCCGAGATATGTTCTTTTTATGGACCCCTCACTTTCATTCCACTCAACTAAAAATGACTCTCCTTCTTTGTTCGTACCACATGAAAACAACCTGTTGCATATTACTCAATTACTTAGATTCCAAAGTATAAGATACCAGTCAATATTTTAAGAATTAGAGAAAGTTATATGAACCTTGTTCCATCGCTGCTGTATGCCATTTTTGTGGAAGAATGGCCAGGTGCATCATAGTCAACTCTTGAACCCACATTGTCATACAACCAAGCTTTTATTTTTCCATCAGTTGCTGTTGAGAAGACAAACTGTATAGGATCGAGAATGCATTAGTGAAAAATTATCTCATAGGGGCTTCTAGTCCAAAAAGTAAAATCTATACACACCACATTCAGTCAGGCGACAATTATATCCAAGGGTATTTGATGTCATGACAGAAAAATGAAACATAGCAACCATACAAAGACTGATTGTAAGTTACAACAACAACAAAAAGAAAAACACTTGTTACCTGAATATTTTCCTTGTAGTGAGGACAAACAGAGAACACAGGAGCTTCGTGACCCTCAAAAGTAAACCGTCTATCGCCGGTAACAGCATCCCAAACCTTTGGATA
The DNA here is from genome assembly GCA_019706035.1 of Raphanus raphanistrum subsp. raphanistrum. NCBI lineage: Eukaryota > Viridiplantae > Streptophyta > Magnoliopsida > Brassicales > Brassicaceae > Raphanus > Raphanus raphanistrum. Next base: position 12,440,446 of record CM033981.1, read on the forward strand.
ATTTTAGTTCATGTAAGTCATGCCCAACCATCAACGTGCCAATAGAACATAGATAGTCAAAAAGACAAACCTTAATGATTCTGTCATCGCCACAAGTAACAACAGATAGTTGTTTGTTAGGATATGAAAAGGCAAGATGGCTAACATTTCCTGTGTGGGCTTCAATCTGCAATCAGAGGAAAGAGAAAACAAAATTGTAAAGTTATGTTGAAGATACAGACAGCTAATAGTAGCAACCACCGTGCTGACATGAATGAAAGGAATAATTGGAGAAACGAACCTCCAGATGATTTCGCACGTCACTGCCCCCATGAAAGGAATAGATATGCACAATGCTTTTTGAGTATGCCACGCCTGAAATATGAAAACAATGTGCAGGTCTCCCATGTTTAGAGACTGTTTCTATTATGTGAATAATAATCACAAACACAAATTTTATCCACTGCTCTTAGAGAACATTAATTGCTGGAGAACAGTTGACATACCAAAGAGAGTTCCATCAGGACTCCATGCCACATGATTTACTGCTGCCGTCGCATCAGCGTTCAAAGATTCCTGTCCACGATTCAAAAGCATTAAAGCACTTCTTCCTAGACAGTGTGGAAAATACCAAAATGATGAGAGACAAACCTGCAAATCTTTCGTGCACGCATCAAGCTTCCAGACATCAAAACCCTTCTCCGTAATCCTTTGACGAGCACCCAAGTCCCACAGGAAAACATCACCACCAATTGTACCAACTGACATGATAACATATATTCTCAACACCCTTAATCGGTTAAATAAAATAAAAAGCAAGATATGGCAATACAGAATCTGCACGTATGGCTTCATAGGACATACCCAATAGCAAAATTTGCTGAATAGGATGGAAGTCCATGCTCATGACAGGTGAACCATGAGCAAGAGTTGTAACAACTAACTTGGGCAAGTCATCAGGTGATAATGTATTATGTCCATGGGGATGGCCAGTATATGTAACTGGCAAGATATTTACTGGAATATTACCCCCCTAAAAAAAACATTAAAAACCACTGGAAATTAACAGAAAGCTATCTCTCATATACTTAACAGATAGATTAGTTATTGATGAGTACCTCCTCTGAGGTTCCATATGGCCTTGACCTCTTCGGAACATGGTTAGAATCAGCAGTTTGATATTCCATTGGAGTAGGACCTGAAGGAGTCTGAGGGCGCTTCAAGATAGCTACTAACACAGTGTTTCAAGTCAAATAAAATTGTTAAAATGAATGGATTTAAAATTTTGTGATAAAAGTAAGAATACTAAGATAATATAGCATTGGCTGGCAGGTCTATTTCTCATTATTTTTCCATAATCACTTATCAAGTATCCTATATTGTTCTCATGAATGGAAGCGATGACAACATTCAAAATATAACACAAAGCATTCACAATAAATAGACAACCTGCGTTGTTTGGAGAACCCAGGCCAATAGGACCTGAAGGTGCAGCAGAAGGATGAGGCACGACAGAAGGGTTAGCCATCCATCCAGAAAGATTCGCCGGAAGTCCACCTGGTCCTGGTGCAGGCTGAAACAGCTGTCCAAAAACACGTGGTAACATATCAGCATAGAGAAAACCAATTTCCGTTAATGACAAAATAATTAATCATTCAGCACTTACACCGTGAGCTGATAATGGATGAAACCCTGCAATCTTAGGAACACCACCACCACCACCACCACCCATTAAATGATTTGTGCCAGGGGACGCAGCTCGGGCGCCATTCGGTTGGTTCGGTTGGTTGCAGGTATGGTCCAGAAAGAGAGATCTGATGTCAGGATTTGGCCTCGGGTTCTTACATAGCTGATGCTGCCAGTTTAAACTACAAGAAAATCCAGAAAATCCCAAATCTTAGCAATTTATACAAAGGCAATTACACAACAGAAAAAAAAAAAGGACTCAAAACAGAACATTTCCAAGCACCTTTGGTTAATTAAAGTCCGCAACCTCGAGCTTTTCAAAACTGGAAACTGAAGCTTGTCGCGGAAAAGAGGATTAGCCTCTATCAGCTTCTTCAACTCACCAAACATCACACCCCTTGCAGACTTTGTATCCCCATACTTGGAGAGCTGCTCATTGGCCCTGAAAAAAAAATTGGCGTGACAAATAAATGATTAAAAATCTCAATAATATAATGTATACAAAGCATACAAAAATGTGCAAGGGTCAAAAGCTGTGAGGAACCTAAAGTCATCCAACGTCAAAAGCAAGGTGATTTCCTTGAAGAGATCTTCATTAAAACCTGCAAACACCTTGAGATCCTTGACTAAAATGTCAACAGCTTTCGCACGATCACGCCTGAGAATTTAAAAAAAAAAAAGTAGTGAGACACACATACACACACAAAACCCACATATAGCTTATAGGAGCTAACAACATAAACTCAAAAGAGCTTGCTTACTTATCCAAAGCTTCGAGATACTTTTGCTTGCGGATCTCAAAGAAGATCTTCATGGAGTATCTGTTGTCCTCAAGCTTGGAGAAACCAGAGAGATACTTCTCCACTTCGTCCCACTCTCCATTCGTCACCAGCTCTTCAAAGTAACGCATGTTGAAGTAAAAACCAGACTCCAATTCCAATCTGTGAGTTTTTATTATTTAACAAAAAAACATTTAATTAAAAAAAAAATCATTGATTAATTAAATTGAAATTAGTTTCTTCTTCTCAATTCCCAATTTGGATTATTCACCTGTGAACAGTGTCTTTGTATTTCTCTTCATCGAGAAATTGGAGAATCAGGAACACGAGCTCCCTGCTGAGAGAAGACATTACTGCAAGCACAAAAAAAAAAAACGAGATCAATACACATGCATTAAATGAGATCTGCACAAACCAAATCTTCCGACAGAAAAAAAAAACCCTTAATTAATTGAAAAGAAAAGAAAAACATTCGCTGATTAAGTCGTAAAACCTAAGGAAACAAACAACATGATGATAATGATAATAATAAATCCGAGAGAGGAGAGCAAGGGTGAAGAAGATTAGTCAAAGGAGGAGTAACCTGTGGATTATAGGTTTCCGTCGCGGATCGAAGAATCTGGGAAGGCGAGAGAGAGAGAGAGAGAGGGTTTCGTTTTTTGTTTCCTTTTGGCTAGGATTTGCTTTTGAGCACTTGTGGGTGACGATTTAATATTTATAGAGAGATGAGAAAAAGTAATTTTTATTATATAAAGTTGAAAGGAAAGAGAGAGAGAGAAAAATAAAAAGGAGATTAGGGATTTTGAATCGTAGAAGAGACTCTCGAAACTGACAATGCGAGCATCAGTGGAACAAACCTATAAGCAGGGTATGATAAGTACCTCTACTTATATATCAGTATAAGGATATGATAAGTGCAAGGCCTTATCACCTAACTCCATCGTTGTAATCGCACGCCGACAAAATAAGACAAAAAGTAAAATAAAAAAATAAAAAAGGAAACTGTAATGGGCCTAATGGCGGTGGTAGATTAGCTTTCCTGATTAATAACTAGAGTATTTGGGATAAGCCCATAAAGGCCCATAACAGTTATCTCGAGTTCGTCGTTCTCAGATGTCTACTGTCCGAGCTAACTACCACCATCTTCCTCCTCTGCTTCCCATTCGCGTGGCCTTGAAGGAACAAAGGCTATAGCTGTCCAAGTTCTTCGTGGAAATTTCGTATCCATGGTATTCAATCAGCTTTCATTTTGATGATCTTCGTTTTTCAATTTCTAGGTTATGCATCTTCTTTTCTCGATCGCAAATGTAGCTGAATAGTTGAAAAATGCGACATTTATTTCGTATAGATCAACCTAGGTGTATGGCTGTTTGGAATTTGATTTGATCATAGTACTTGATGTTGATTACATTTGATATATAACATGTATGTTTCTTATGCTTTTGATGATAGGACTAAAGATTTGGTGCTCAAGGTGTACTGATTGGATCGTTAAGGAGATGAAAAGGTCTGGTCTTCGTGGTCGTGGTGGCGCCGGTTTTCCCTTCTGGTCTTAAGTGGTCCTTTATGCCTAAGGTCTCTGATGGTCTTCCTTCTTATTTGGTTAGTCACTCAACGCTGATGAGAGTGAGACTGGGACTTGTAAAGATAGAGAGATCATGCGTCATGACCCTCATAAGTTGTTGGAAGGGTGTTTGATCGCTGGTGTGGGGATGAGAGCTAGCACGCGGCGTATATTTACATCAGGGGTGAGTTTGTGAATTAGCGTTTGAGTCTAGAGAAGGCGAGGTGAGAAGCATATGCAGCTTGGTCTCTTGTGGGGAAGAATGCTTGTGGTTCTGGTTATGATTTCGACGTTTACATACACTTTGGCTGTTCAATCAGGGCTGGGAACTGCAGCGGTGATTGTGATGGGTAAATCAACAGATTGTTGTGGATGCAGTTGCGAGGCTCTTGTACTTTTACAAGCATGAAAGCTGTGGGCAGTGCACTCTCCCTGCAGAGAGGGGGACAGGTTGGCTTTGGATGATCATGGAGAGGATGGAAGTTGGTAATGCAAAGCTGGAAGAGATTGATATACTTCACGAGGTAACCAAACAAATCGAAGGACACACGATCTGTGCGTTGGGGGATGCAGCTGCGTGGCCCGTGCAAGGTTTGATAAGGCATTTTAGGCCGGAGCGTGCTGAAAGGAGTTGCTACAGGCTGCTGCTTAAAAGCCCTTGTTAACACAGGTTTGCATCATTGTTTTATTTGTGTAAGTTTATGTGTTAAATGGTTTATGTAAAGCTTTATTCAAGTTTGTATAAGAAAGAGCTTTATTTGTGCTTTTGCTTGCTCTTGTTTCTTCATTGTTTGCTTGTGGGAGCACATTTTGGGAACAACCAAACGAAACCTTTTATGTATCTTGTTTGAAATAAAGGATACTCCTGTTTGGGGTTTTAAATAGTTTCCAAACAAATAGACGCAATTGTGAATAAATATCTATAGGGTGTGATAAAAATCATAGTTTAGTTACATTTCAAAACCAGAAGTTAACATCCACCTAGAAAATTCGAGAAAGGGAAAGAGATAAAATGGTAGAGACCTGTGAATAGATGGGACAAGTAGGGGGAAGGGGACCGGTCTGATCGGATCTTTTTTTTTTTTTGGTTGGATAAGAAGTCAACATCTTCCCTATCTTCTTTGTCCACTTTTCAATTTCTTTGTTTCCTAATAGAATAACATTACCAGATCCAAAAGTTGGAAAGAAATGTATATCAAGTGAATTAAACTATTCACATGATTCTAATACGGAATTTACATTGTGGACCATACATTAACGTTCGTCCATTATTAAAATGATATAATCTGATCAAAAGAAAATTACTTGGTATATTAATAGATACCATTTGGTAAAGACAAAAACCATTCTGAATTTTGGTCTTGTGGTCCAATTAAGACCCATCGAAGATTTACTGGTTGGCCCATAGTAAATAACCCAAAATAACTTACATTAATTAATGCAGACAGACAAAAACAAATTTAAAAGAGAGAAAATAAGGCAAGACAAAAAAAAATTAAATAAAAGTAAATAAGAAAAACAGCAGCGCAGAGCAGAGCTGTGAAAACTGTAGCTATCAGTGGTGTGGGAGCTTATTATGGTCATCATCACTGTACCTTTAACAATGGCGTTTTGACCTCTCTCCTCATCTCTCTCTCTCTCTCTCTCTATTTTCTGGGTTTTCCCCTAATCTTCTCTTTCGTTTCAAAGTTGTAATCTTTTTTTTTTCTGCTCTGCCTCGCGGATACTTCTTCTTCTCTCCTCTCTGCTCTGTTCTTAGTTCCCCTGTAGAATACGGCAAAGATATCATCTTGTAGGGTTTATCGCCCTTATTTGTAGGGAATTCGATTTTGTAGGATTAGAGATTCCCTTTTCGATATTCGTCTTTTTTATATAACCCTCCGAGATTCTCTCTCTCTAGCTGTGATTTTGATTTCAAGTCATAGGTTCAGTTGATACTTGAAAGATCTGAGTTCTCTGTTTGATAATCTGAGTAGTTGCTGGTTTGTTTGAACGCTAAAGACACTAACTTTGCCGAAATTCTAGTTGGAATCTCAGATTTTAGAGAGGGATTAGGCTTTTATTATATCGAATTTTGGTGGGGTTTGGATTCCAAAATGACTGTGGAGGAAGTTAGTGATGGTTCTTCTGCGTGGAGTAGGGATGATGATATAGCCTTTGAGAGAGCTCTTGCTAGTTACACAGATGAATCCGAGGAAAAGTGGGAGAAGATCGCTGCAGACGTTCCTGGAAAAAGCGTTGAGCAGATTAAAGAACACTACGAGCTTTTAGTTGAGGATGTTAGTAATATTGAATCAGGATGCGTCCCACTTCCTTCCTACGGTTCTCCTCAAGGAGATGTTGATGATGGAGGAAGTACTAAGAAAGGGGGAGGAGGAAACAGTCACGCGGGTGAGTCTAACCATGGAAGTAAAGCAAAGGCAGATCAAGAACGGAGAAAGGGTATTGCCTGGACCGAGGATGAGCACAGGTGAAATCTTTGTTTTGTTTGATGAGATGCTAATCTGTTTGACAGAAACGTTATTATGTTTTAATAATGAATGGTCTTTGTTTCTCTTTCTGTGGTTGCAGGTTGTTTCTACTTGGTTTGGATAAGTACGGGAAAGGCGACTGGCGTAGCATTTCTCGCAACTTTGTGGTGACAAGAACACCGACTCAAGTCGCTAGCCACGCTCAGAAGTACTTCATTCGTCTGAACTCGATGAACAAAGAGAGAAGACGAACAAGCATTCACGACATCACTAGTGTTGGCGACGCAGATGTCTCAACGCCACAAGGACCGATCACCGGTCAGAACAATAACAACAACAACAACAACAACGGTTCTGCTTCTGCTGCTGCTGCTGTTGCTGGAGGAGGAGGAGGAAACAAACCAGCAAAGCAAGCCGCCTCTCAACCACCTCCTACGTACGGAACACCAAGCATAGGTCAACCAGTAGTTGGAACACCCGTGAACCTCCCAGCTCCACCTCACATGGCTTTTGCTGCTCCAGTCCCTGGTGCACCAGTGAACATGAGTCAGATGCCATACACCATGCCGCGTACACCAACGGCTCATAGGTAACAACGTCTGAGAAAAATACCTTTTGTGATATGGTAGTGCTCTTTAAGTTTTTTAGGTATAAGAAAAAATATGTGTAAAGAGGACTTGAGTGAAGATTCAAGCTTGTTCCTTTGAGTGGATTTTTTTCTGTTACTTTAGTTTGTGGGGATTTTTTTTTGAATAAGGTGTTTAAGATCATGTGATTAGTTTCAGACTCCAGATTATTCACTAATCACAATAAATATAGACAATATTCTGTTGAATAGATGATTTGATAAAACAACAATCTGTTCATCTCATGGAGTCTTAAGTTAACTTTAAAATCATAAAAATGCTACTACGGTTTTCTTTTATTTGCTGTTTACTTAAATGGAGAAGCAAAATCTAATGCAATCTAAAGACAAATACTTTGAAACCACTTTTCACTGAATCTACTTCAATTACTCCATTAGCTAAACTCGACGAAGAACATCGGTTAGTATAACTGCAGAGTCCAAACTCTGTCCTGTCATCCAAACCTTGAAGCCTTTGTAGAAGTACTCTGCGTCGTTCCAAGCTTTGAGTTCTTTGAGAGAGAAAGGTCCCTGTATATCACCCTGAGGATCTTTGTATAGCCAGTTTGCCTTCTCTCTATCATAAGACGGAACTTGTTCAACTGTAGGGTCTAGAGTCTCTCCATCACCGTTCTCATCTTCATCCCCATCGCTCAGTTCTATTATCTCTGACGGATTCGGTTGAGCTCGAGATCCGTTGTTATGATTCGATACTGCTTGTATGCTTGACTGAAGCTGAGAAACTTCAGGCTCTTTAGTTGGCGTTTCTTCTTCCCAAGTGATGCCATTTGCTGGCTGCTCTACATCTCTATGAAGATATTCATCACCTGTAATACGGTAGAGAGAAAGCTATTAGCAAACAAACCAGTTGATGCAAATCAATCTCGAATCTTTAAAAGATCAAAACCAACGCATAGCCATGGTAAGATGCACACACACTGAAACAAGTACCCTAAACATTGTAATGACGCACCTGCAGAAGAAGCAGTCCACGTTGGCAACCTCCCGTTTAGGTCCATCGCATAAGGCGTGATTCCCGGAAGTGTGCTGGATTTTGACATCAGAAAACCATTATTACATTGCTGATCTTCTCGACCAAAGAGGTTGCGGACTTCTGGAGTTTCTTGGATGCTTGATATTGGAGATTCGCTCAACCGTTGTTCATTGTCACTTTCATGAGCCTCAGGGGACGCTTCAAGGTTTGGTAAAAGTTCCTCTCCAAGAACTTCCGGAACTTCACGAAACAGCCGGGACTGTTCTTCTGGAGTCTGAAGAAGCTCCCTCTTTTCCAGATACTCAGACAGCGTAACAACTCATTAAATCAAGAAAAACAATTAACAACTCACTATCAGAATGATATATGAATAACAAATATAATATATACAGTAAAAAGGATATTCTCTTCGCCATCCCTTCTCAGTGGCCCGAGCAATACGCTTTTGTAACAATGCCAATTCTCTTCCAAGCCACTAAAGAGTTCAATCACCAAGAGTTGAGTCAGTCAAAAGAAAATAGGACCACGGGTCTCTTCTTTTCAGCTTGAAACACAGTTAAAACTTGATCATAGTAATGTGATGACTGAAGTTATGCTCAAGGGCGAGGTAAATAGAAATGAAGCAGAAGAGAAAGTTAGCAAGCAAGCATACGTGTTTAGTCTGATCTTCATGTAAACTTCGAGCCTTTTCTTCCATCTCCACCTAGCCAAAGGGTTCAAATGAATTTTGATTAAATAGGCCACAAAAGACACAAAATCTTAAAACGCCATAAGCAGAAAGGTTGGGAGAGGTGACAGATCTTTAATAGAGAGCCTCCAAAACAAGTATATTCGCCTTCTTAATAGAAAAAAGCAAACTTACAATTGTGGGCTGCTTAGGAGAACCGTTCTTTATTCTCTGATGCAAATCTTCACATTCCTCCTGCAAAAGTATTTTCATAAAAGCTATGATCAATCCATAAATTACAAGGCTAGAATGGACATCAGTCCAACAATTTCTATAATGAAAGATAGTAGCACATCAAGATAGCTAAAAAAATAGAAACCTGGTGAACAATATTTTCTAAGCAAATTACCTTGGAGAAATCATCATCAGATAGCGCAGAGATAGAAACGTCTTTCACATAATTAGTAACCTGAAGGAGAAAATCATCAGTCCCAGGTTCTTTCTTCACGCCTAGATAACAGACAAAACAAAAAAAGTACAAAGAGAACTCAGCTTTCTCTACTGCAGACCAGACATCTTTAGGAATGGGACATGATCACTAAAGATGTGATTATAAACACACGAACAAACCAGACTTAATCACAAATCAATAGTATACACTCTCAGAAAAAACTTACCTGTGACCTGAACAAGCTGATAAGGGTTGTTCTGAAGGTAATCATTAGGGTCAGACTTAATCCTCACAAAACTTCCCAACATCTTACCCTCAAAACTGTCCTGAGACTTAACCAGCTCCTGTACCAAACTCTTCCTCAAGTAGACAAGCTTCACATTCTCACTCACGATTGCAGCAAAAGCACCACCACCTCTAGGTTTCTCCCTCACAACCTTCCTTATCCTAACCACCTTCTCCGAACGGCTCACGATCTGCGGCGCCTCGTCCTCGTACAGATAATCAAAATCCGCATCGTCCCGGTTCTCCTCGTAATGCTTTTCCAGTAGATCATACACTTTGATCCTCAGTATCGTCTTAGCCCCGAAAAGGGACATCAGCCTATCGTCGCACGTAGCTCTCTTCTTGCTCGACGAATCTACGAGACCGTTCTCGGCAATGTACCTCGAGATAGTCTCGCTGACCTCGAACCTGGAGATCTTGGTTGATGTGTCTTTGCCAATAGATTGGAGAAACTCGATGAGTTGTCTCGAACCCCATCCGACAAACTCGAACCGTTTGGGTCTCGCTTTCCTTTTCCTGGAGCTGGTCAAGTTGCTGTTACCCTCTTCAACCCAAGTTATATCTCCCATATTCTTTTCACCAGAAACCGAACAAAACTCGTGTCGGGGATGGAACTATCACTTGACAAGTGGAGGAAATTTCAAAATTGGAGAGATAGGGAGAGAGAGAGAAGATAAAACCGCAACGAATGTAAGATGGGGGAAAAGCACAAAAATCCGGCGGAAAACGATCGGCGAGAACCACGAATCTCCGGCGGCGACTTTTTACAGAGAATCGCCGCGACACAATCGATCGTCTTTCACTTTCTATTTGTGGAGCTAACAGAAAGTAAGAATATAAGAGAGAGAGAGAAAAAATATATCTTTAACCAAATAAGCGACAAAATTATTTTATAAATATTTTTTTAAATATGTGCAGTGGGTTTCGAAATGCAAAACACACTCACTATAGAGTGGATCTAGTTAAAAAAAAAAAATAGTTTAGCATACTTAATTTAGTTTGGTACATAATTCTCCATTGTTTTTAATTTAGAAAATAATGTAATTCTGTATAAAGAATGAAAATAAGGAAAATACGAATATTAAAAGAGAAAAAGAAACAAATGAATAAAGTAAAAAAAAATTGAGAAAGCGAGTGGTAACTTTTACTTTTCCACTAATCTTAAATATATATAAAAATTATTTAGATAATTTCATTTAAGATTGCAGATGATATACATTTTAATTATAAACCAATGATAAGCTTGCAGATGATATACGCTTAAATATGATCCATAATAATTAAGATTGATCTTGTTTGATATAGTTTTGAACATATACTTAAAAAAAATTCAAACAAAAAGGCTTGAAGATTAATCTTCAGTAACTTTAGAACTCTTCTTAGAACATTTAACACGCAACAGCAATATACTCCTCTGCATTCACTTGATATTGCGTCTTCTTCTGCTTCTTGAAAGCATTTGTCTTGCTCTGAAACCAAAACATCAGATCATCAACAACAAACAACTAACTCTGCACCAATTCCTCTCGATAAAACAAATTTCATTACCTTTAAGGATTGTGTTAACTCTGTTAAATCTTTCTTGCCCTCCTCAGATTTGTTTGAGTTGTTGCTGTTCTGAGTAGGTTCCTGCAATTAAAAGTGCAAGGAGTAGTGTTAGAAACTAGTAGTAGAGAAAGAAAGAGAGAGAGTCTCCAGTTTTGATATTGTGACAACAAAGGCAGAAGAGAGAGAGACCTCAGGTGGGCGGAATGATTCATCTCTCTTTCTTTTCTTCTCTGCACTCTTCTCTGTCTGTTTCTCTTGCTTCTCCTGCCACTTCTTCTCTGACTTCTTGTTCTCATTCATGAAGTATTCCCCAGACTCCAATTGCATATCAATCTAGAAAAAAAATATGCAACAAGGTCAGGAAAAAAAGGAAACCAAAAGCAGATGAACCATTATCATCAAAAGCTGAAATTAGAAGCAAGTTTTCTTGCCTTGCTCTGCGGCTGAGCAGGAGGGAACGGTGTATATGTCTTCTTCTCCTTGCTTTTCGGCTTCTTTTGCTGAACATTATTCCTGAGAAATGAAATTTGAAATAGATAGATGAGCTCATGATGAGTTACTGAGAATGTCAACCGATTCAATTTTCATAAATAGAACAAAAAAGGCCCGTACTTCCTGAAAGTAGGAAGAAATCTATCCCAGCTTTCAGTTGCAAGCGATGGATCCTTTGCCAGTTCCCTTTTCATCATTAGGTTCTGCATAACCAAGTGCAGAAGCATATAAACCAATTAGACATAGGCTAAGAGACAAAGCTTCTCAAACACCTTCCCGCGAGAGTATAAGTGAAACACAAAGAACCGACAGTAATAGAGAAAATATTTCATACACACCTTTATCTGATATACCGGATGAATTTCATTACGTAGGCACTCTTCCACAACTCTTCGGACTTGTTTTAGACCTTTAAAAGAACCCATTGCGGCTACAGTACTTCCCTGTTACATGCAGATTAACCCCCAGGGAATTAAGAAGATATCAAACACCCTAAGAGAATATAAACGTACAAAAGAAGTGAGACATTAGCAATAGAAGAGAAAAAAAAACACAATTACCTGAACTATAATGTAACAGTCGGTTAATATTTCCATCGCCTGCAAGAAACCAAAATCATTAAAGCCTCAAAGCAAAACGCAAACACAAGATAGTCCATGTACGTACTCACTATTCACCATGACTATCTCTAAACATATGCATTAACCATAGGACTTAAAAACCAGATAGATAACACACCTTCAAGGTAGAAGAATTAGGACCCAGAAGCCGTTGCCTTCTTTTGACAAATCTTGCCTGAAATTAAACGTATTAAAGAATTTGAGTGGCCGTAGTAAAAAAGGTGGCACTGATTGTCATTAGATACATCAAAATGCAAGCACAACAGTAAGTGCGATCCAGCTTAGATATGATATTTGGTCTCTTAGACTAAGTACCTTATTCCGAACCAAGTTTCCAATCTTGATGATATCGCATTGCACTTCATCTTCCAGAATCTTGATTGCCTGTAATCAAATCAATGAAGAAGCATAGAACTCAAATATCAGAAAGTTAAACACTTTCAAGGTCCCCTAAACAAAGTCAAGTCAAGTCACAGCCTTTTCTCCACAATCTTCAGTACAAAAGAGATAAAGAGTATTTCAATTCTAGCTATAGCAGTAGCTTGAAGTGTGGAACAACATATACCTGAGGAGCAGGAACACTTCTGGAAAGAAGCTTAATCAAATCCCTGGCTTTAACAACGATATAAGGATCTCTAGTTTTCCTCGTCGTCGAAACCGTCATAGACCCTTCAACCTACCACTCCAAATCACCAAACCATCCACACAAATTAAACAAAAACCCTAAAAAAAAAATCCCCAAATCAACCACAACAAACAAAACGTTTAATTCACCAGGTTGAGTTTGCATGCGACGCCGTATTGTTTGAGAGCGGATTCGATTCTGGGCCAAGAATCCTGGAGATACTTCTCTCTGTACTGAGGAAACAGCGTGGAGAATGTGCTGACTTCGAGCATACCGGTGGGGTTCCACGCCGGCTCGAACTTCTCTACTGTCCATCGGTCGATGTTTGGGTCATCGTCCCACGGCTTAGGCTTGTTGTGTTTGCCTTTGTACTTCACCTTTTGCTCTTGATTCTGGTTCTCGTTCTGAAGATTCTCCTCCGTCTCCGCCATTGAATTTAGGACAAACACTCTAAGGAGACGGCGGCGAAGGTTTGCCTTTATATTAGGGTTAGGGTTTATCACCACCCCTCCTTAAATCCTTGGAGGCAAAATAAAAATAAATTAATCCGATCAAACAAAAAAATAATTAAACCGGACCTAATTAAACTGACAATTTAATCGGACCAATTTGAACCGGAGTGGTTGAATCGAAACTGGTTGTTGGCGCCTGGCGGAGATCTCGAAGTTGGCTAGATGAGGTAGAGTCTCTACCTTCTTCTCCAATTCGCTCGCCCACACGCAAAAATATCTCAAGAGCAGAAATGATTCATCACTGCTCCATCACGAAACCTGCTTTCTCAGCTTCGATCTCGACGCACAGGCAGCGTCGTTCCACTAGCTTCTTCGATTTCAGAATCCGATGCGGATCCGGGGATGCGTCGAAGCGGACCAATGCGGTGTCCTTGTCGTCGGAGAAGGAGGATTCGTCGTCGAAGAAGAATATGATGGAGTCTGGAGTCAAAAAGAGCGAGCCTTACCCAGGAGGGATGCCAAAGATGGGTCCTTTCACGGGGAGAGATCCGAATGTGAAGAAGCCTGCGTGGTTGAGACAGAAGGCGCCGCAGGGGGAGAGGTTTCAGGAGGTGAAGGAGTCGTTGACTCGTCTCAAGCTCAACACTGTTTGTGAGGAAGCTCAGTGTCCTAATATCGGAGAGGTTTGTAGTTTCAAGTGTGTTTGGTTTTTATAGAGTTGATTGATGAGTAACCATTGCTCTAGATTTTGCGGTTTTGTCTTCTTGGTTAGGATTTTGAAAGTAGGTTGTTTTTGATGTGCAGTGTTGGAATGGAGGTGGTGATGGTATAGCAACTGCAACCATCATGGTTCTTGGTGACACCTGTACTCGTGGCTGTAGGTTCTGTGCTGTCAAAACGAGTAGAAATCCTGCTCCTCCTGACCCAATGGAACCGGAGAACACTGCCAAGGCCATTACCAGTTGGGGGTGGGTGGACTTTATCTGATTCACAGTCTTTGAAATGTGGTTATATTTTTATTTTAGTTTCTTTTTAAAGGCGTGTTTGTAATTGACACATAATAAAAAGTTAGTGTCATTGCTGACTTGCAGTCTCAGTAGTCATTTTTGTGTACAGTGTATCTTTGAAAATCAATGTAATATGATATGCCCTCTTGGCATTTCCTTTATTGCAGTGTAGACTACATAGTTATTACCAGTGTAGATCGTGACGATTTACCTGATGGTGGAAGTGGACATTTTGCACAGACTGTTAAAGCTATGAAGGTCAGTCTAATTGTTTATGTTCTGTCCCATGATCTCTTAAGAAATATTGTTTTGTCCATTTCTTGAATTCTTGTTTCAAAAGTGTTTCCGAGTGAAATTTTGTTTATCATTTCTGTAGAGACTTAAGCCGGATATAATGATAGAGTGTTTAACTTCTGATTTCCGTGGAGACTTGGAGGCTGTAGACTCTCTTGTTCACTCTGGATTGGACGTTTTTGCTCACAATATCGAGACTGTGAAAAGGCTCCAGCGACTTGTCAGGGATCCCAGGGCTGGGTGAGTGTTGTTCTCTTGTTCTTCATTTTCTTTTCTAAATGCTTCGCATGCACAGTTGGTTATGGCATGAATTGGCAGTCTACTTTTATTATAGTTTTTTGCATCCTCTACTTGTATAAAATGTCCCCTGGGAGAATGCAGATATGAGCAGAGCATGTCGGTGTTGAAACACGCAAAGATCAGCAAACCAGGAATGATCACAAAGACTTCCATAATGCTTGGTCTTGGAGAAACAGACGAAGAGTTGAAAGAAGCAATGGCTGATCTAAGAGCGATAGATGTTGACATCCTAACACTTGGTCAATATTTACAGGTAAACAAAACACTAACTTAGCATTTCAGACATCATTAGCAAGAACATCAACCGACATTTTCTTTGTTGTTCAATGCCAGCCAACCCCACTGCATTTGACGGTCAAAGAATATGTTACGCCTGAGAAGTTTGATTTCTGGAAAACATACGGAGAATCAATTGGATTCCGCTATGTAGCAAGTGGTCCACTGGTAAAAAAAAGCTCTTTGGTTATCTTAAAACATTGAAGAACAAGAAAATGTGCTTGTTTGATTTGGATGTATGATATATTTGTGCAGGTGAGATCTTCATACAGAGCAGGAGAGCTTTTTGTCAAGACAATGGTGAAAGAAAGCTACGCCAAATCTACGTCTTAAAAGCAACTAGAGCTTACTAGACCATGCAGCTGCATGAGTGTGTTTTGTTTTATAAAACATATATAATTTTTTTTCACAAGACAAAAATGTAATGATTGCACAAACATACATCCGTATGTGTATTTATGATAGATCGATGATTTTTAATTGTTTATAATTTGTTGGGTAGTCATATTGTGGTTAGATATTTAATCAAATTGATATGACATATATTTGTCAGTTAATAATTTTTAACTATATTAACTATTTTTAATGTATTTATTTATAAATTAAAACATCAATTAGTATGCTTTAGTATATTTTTGAGATACCAAAATAAGTACAAGGTCAAATTCCACTTCCACTTTTTTAATAAATAAAATCTTAAGCATATTTATATGAATTGATATATATATACCAATAGGTGGAAGTTTCATCAAACTGAAATACGCTTTAAACATATATCTGATGGCTTGGGCACATAAACCGCGGGTGATGAGTCTTCTATGATCAGCCGCCTCTCTATCCCAATCTTTTTTCTGATGAACAAGATCCGGATTTTTGGCAAGGTAAGCAGGCTTTGACACATACTCCAGAAGCTCGTGAATCTTCACTTGCACCTCGAAAAAAAAAACCAAGCCACAAGCATACAGTTAAACAATATAAACTTAACTTCGGTTTGTTCCTGTTACAAGGCACAATGCAAAACACTTAAAACATATGAATTTGATAATAGAAATGATTGAATAGCACTCGATTAGAATCAAAATTTATAAATCATGAAACCAATAAACATGATTTCAATATGTCTTTTAAAATCTATATTTAGTTTAGATTTTAAAATCCATTAAAATACACCAACCAATAACTTCCATTTTATCTAATTTTAATTTTGTTGCTTCATTTCAAACTGATACACGTTCATTTGAATATAATTTCTTGAAGATGCAATATGTATTTATAAATTCAACATAATATCTTAGAATTAAACTAAATATAAAATGATTAGCAAATCCATCGTTAGTGTTTTTGTACAATACAATTTTGTAGTTTTGTATTTTTAATTCAGAAGTTTGAGTTCACAAAAAAAAAGTGCACAAAGAATGATTGTAAGTGCCTCCAAAGTGATGACGCGATCATAAAGGTTGGTAACTGATTATTTTGCTAAAATATCAAAATAAATCTTTAAGGTTTGATCATTCTGTGTTCAATGTCAAAAATTTGATAAAATGATAGTTATTTGATCAAGAAAATTATGGGTTTTGTGACAATAGCTTTTGGGGTAAAAATGATGATGGCTATAATCATTTACTTTCATATTGTTGATATTATTATTAATGAAAATGATTATAACATTGTAAGATAAGAGTCTTAATTTATGTTGATATAATTTACACATGTAACCAGATTGAATCCATTAAAATCCATGTATTGTTTAGAAAATTAGTTAGCAAAATAATGAAATTTATTTTCCAAACTCATGTCCAACTATAAACTTACACATTTCTAACCTATTTATTTTCCACTCAGCTTGTTATCAAGTTAATTTATTTTTACTGTTGGATGCTTTGAAATTGTCTAAAATTTGTGGTTTTGTCATTTCATATGGAGAAATGTATAAAAGTTGCATGTGAGATATTTCAAGATTTTCAAGATTAAAACTTTTTTATAATTTATTCATATTTTTGTGTATACCTCTTGAAAGACAAGCCTATAACGAATTATGTTTTTGTATTTAGATTTTTGTGGTATATTTTTGTATAATGTGTATTTCTTGATAACATTTGGATCTACCTTTAAAATCAGAAATTTTCTACTTTCAAATTTAAATAATGAAACATAAAATATATTTTTAAAATGATCTAATAGAGATAAATTTGTAAGTGGCTACACGTAACATTTGATTGCAGGTTTGGCCATAACATGTATGAATGTATTTTGAGTATATTCTCTTAATAGAATTATTGTGGTTGCTCGCATGGTTTTAATGGTATGTGAATACGATGCTAAAATGCATTTTTATCATTTGTAAAACTATTTTATAATCATTCATAATATATCAAAAGTCCTCAATATGTCATTTTAATTATATATATATATTGATGTTTTAATTTAAATTTTTAGATATTTGTAAAAAATAATTAATAATTTATTTTTAAAATTTAATAGATTTACTTTTATTATTTGGTTCAGGCTTATTCAATATATTGAAGTAGTATAAAGTTTCTGTATAAATTTATGTGTTTGTTTCCTCTTTGGTTTGCCATTTTATAATCTTCAATTTTTTTGTTATTCTTCTTTGTATGTTTATTTTAGATACCAAATTTTTATTTATTTTATTTAATAATGTATTACTATTTTATAGTTATATTTAGTAATTTCTGAATCTCTATATTTTATTTAATTGCATCATCAAAGAATAGAACAATTCTTTATAGTGATAAAACAATATTATTAGAATATATTAAAAATTCTCTCATAAACTCAGAAATAGATATTTTTATATTTATTAATATTGAATTTATTCTCTCATAAACTTGGAACAATAAAATTTTGATGTTTGTGTTTTTCATATTTGATCTGGTTGATATTTTTTTTAAGAAACTCTATATTGTAAGCATGCAGTAGTAGTTCTTAAGACCTTGTCTTGCTTAGCTTATTTATCTTGTGTAGGTTATGTTTATTTCAAAGAGAATGAATAATTCCCTTTTTATTGTATTGAAGAAGTTTGAGTATATATTAATTAAAATAAATTATGATCCAGAAAGCCATGCATTGGTATTTAGTAGTAGCATGGATTTGAAATTACTGATGGTGCGTAAGGGCAATTAATAGGGGATGATCAGTTTGATTTCATGATCGGTTTATGTCTCGAATTTGGTACATTTACAGAGTTCTTGTTTTGGACTCATTAGGTTTGGTTTCAGTTTTTCACAAATCGGGAGTATAGAAATTATATATATGATAGAGGTATACTTTCATGGTGCTTTTGTGTGCATTCACTTTCCATCTTGTGGGATTAAGCTCACATATTAAAAGGCAGCTAATGACATGATTAGTAGGAATCTTTTGCGTTCACAACAAGAGAAAAGGTAAACACATAATGATAAAGGGTCCAATATAAGGGATTAGTGGACCATGAAAACGTTTTAAGGTTAAAATTTTCGTAAAGAAAACATGGAAAGCTCAGATGGAAACACACATAATGAATTAAAGGGTTACAACAATTAGGTAAAAAATTTGAAAATAAAACACATAATAAAAAGGGGTTACAAGAATTAGGCGATGTAGATGTGAATTTTGAGAGCGAGGAGGAAGACGCAGACAAGGGAGAAGTAAAGAACGGAATGGACCATAACGGAGACAGCACTTGTCTGAAAATTACCAAATTCAACGTATCTTTGTCGTCCAGGAAACTGAAACAGAAGGCCTGGCGTGAGCATCACGAAGAGTATCACCGTCACTAGAATCGGTCCCCAATCCGACATTTTCTTCTTCTTCTTTGCTCTGTTGGATGTTGATGATGCTTGCTTGAACGAATACGATATGGTAGAAAAATGAGAGAGCTGTTTTATAGTATAGGAGAGAAAGAGAGGAATGTGAAGAAGGTGGGTCGGAGAGTTCATTCATGAAGCTACAGTGGATTCTCTCCTTTTTGTGAGGGGTTTTCTTGTGAATCAGGTTTCGTTTTTTTGGGGGAATTGTAATGTTCTCTTTAGCAAACTAATAACCTAATTAATGTAAAATGTGCACCAAAAAAAAAAAAAAATTAATGTAAAAAGGTGAAAATATTCATAAGCTAGAGATGATGTTCAAAGTCATCTAAAATATATCTTGAATCTTTGTTCGTTTTTATCGAGTATTCAAAGTTTTATGTTACATTTGAATAGTGATCGATTGCAACAAGGGTTATATCGTTAGTTGGATTAACGGATAAACGATTGCAACAATAACTATGTTTAGAAAACAAGCACTTGTAATCTTAATTATAAGTGCTTGTTTTCTAAACATAGCTATTGTAGTGCTTTTCATCGTATGAACTCAAATTTTTAATAGATGATGCCTTTGATCTTTATTTTTTTTTGTTGCGGTAGGCGAGAGTTTCTTTTTCTAACACTGTCGCACGGCACTGCATGCATGCCTGCATAATCACGCCCTTGAACTGGAATATGATGGCATTGGTACAAATCAAGGCTACAACAAAACCGAGTATATTATAATATATCTATCTTTTTATAAATGTTTCACCAGTATTTAATTTAGATAAATCCTTTTTTACTATAATCAAAACTGATTACAAAAATAGTATGGTTGTTTTGTTCATTTCGAACTATATACACTCGCTATTAATTTGAAACTGAGTAATCATACACACCGGGATACTAATATATATTAGTCTATAAATAAGCTAATTTATTTACTCCAAATCTCCAAGAGAAATATTATATTGTCTTAGGATATTTGATTCTCTTATTTGGCAATGATTTAGCTTACGTAAACAATAACAACAAAGATGATAATGTAGAATGGAACTGAAAAACAAAAAGACAAACTAATTATTTGGACTTTTTGTCATCACAGACTGATATCAATTATAATGAAAACCCTTTATTGAAATTAAAATTTACAAGGAGAATAGAAAATGAGATTAAGATATGCTGACAAAAAACAATGATGTAATAGTTTGAAAATATAGATTTTCAAAAAAGTAGTTTGAAAATATAATCAGTTTTAAACTGGTGGTCGGTAATAGTTGCCAATCTGATGTCGCTGAGAAGTATTTGAATATACGTATAAACAACAAACAACAAAAAGACAAGTATTATTAGAAGGAAACAGAAACATGTGTGTTAAATTTCGACTTTGCTTCCACTAAAAGTCAGTGCTATTTTATACCTTCTCTCAAAAAAAAAGAAGTCAGTGTTATTTTCTTATCTCATCAGCTACAAGTCCAA
Organism: Raphanus raphanistrum subsp. raphanistrum; assembly: GCA_019706035.1. Classification (NCBI taxonomy): domain Eukaryota; kingdom Viridiplantae; phylum Streptophyta; class Magnoliopsida; order Brassicales; family Brassicaceae; genus Raphanus; species Raphanus raphanistrum. The sequence continues at coordinate 12,460,828 of CM033981.1, forward strand.
GTAACGTGAGCTTCATTTTTCTTGAAAAAAAAGATTAGTGTATAAAGACCTTTGGTGTTTTTGTGGACGTTAGATTTATTTGAAAAGTATTTTTGTTTTGGTCAATTTGAAAAGTAATTTAAAAAGTGATGTAAACAAGCCTAGATATTTTTTGACAAAAAAAGAAAACAAGTCTAGATAAAAGAGTTCGAGGGGCAAAAAGGAAATAATCAGAAGTTATAGAACACTCTTGAGTCTTGAGCTTTCTACTATAAAAGCAGTGTTCGTGGAAAATCTTCTTACTCTGTTCTTGTCCACTAGAGAGGTTTTGGAGAGATGGCGAGAAGAGAGAGAAATGAGATGGTGAAGATGTCAATACTTATGATGATGATGTCATCAACGTTGATGACGATGGTCTACTCCTCTAGAACAGTCCAAAGAGCTCGTGACGACTCTGAGATCTTAAGAAGACATTTGCTCGCTAATGGCCTCGGTGTCACTCCTCCCATGGGGTCTGTGCCTCTCTCTCGCTCTCTGTGGAACATGTCTCTGTTGTGTTCTTGATGATGTCTGAATGAAGTTGGTTATAATGATTTGCAGGTGGAACAGCTGGAACCATTTCAACTGTAACATAAACGAAAAAGTCATCAAAGAAACTGGTTAGCTTTTTCAATTTTTATTTTTATATGTAGTCTTCTCTGTCTTCTAACCAAATCGTTAATCATATATGTTTGTAACAGCGGATGCTTTGGTTACCACTGGCCTCTCTAAGCTCGGTTACAACTATGTTAACATCGGTAATGACTCTATATACATTCATTTAATAATAACTCTCAAGTTGTTTGAATAATGTTTGGTTTGTTTCCTCAGATGATTGCTGGGCTGAACTTGCTCGTGACAAAAAGGTAATTTGTCCTCTCTTGTTACTGAAACTCGCTAGATTTTTTTTTTTTATCATTCTTCAACTCTGTGGTTCCAGGGGAAACTGGTGGCGAAGAAGTCAACGTTCCCTTCTGGTATTAAAGCGCTTGCGGATTATGTACACAGCAAGGGCCTTAAGCTCGGGATTTACTCTGATGCAGGGTACCACTATTCTCGCTTTTACTTCGCTATCATACGCATTGGCCTCATCATTTTTTTGGTTTACAGGTATTTGACATGCAGCAAAACGATGCCTGGCTCTCTAGGCTATGAGGAGAAAGATGCCAAGACATTTGCAGAATGGGTGCGTTTTTGGGTGTTTTCTGACGTTTCCTTTCTAAAGTTAAAAATAATGAGACATTAATAAGTCGTAACAATGCCTTGGTTTGAACTTCAGGGAATAGATTACTTGAAGTATGACAACTGCAACCACGACGGCTCGAGACCAACGGTCAGGTACCCAGTTATGACACGCGCTCTGATGAAATCTGGCCGCGCCATCTTTCACTCCTTGTGTGAATGGTATTAATCATGTCCCCTTTCATTGGTGTTGATTCCATGTATCCCTGTGGAAGAAATAAAGACTTCTGAACTGGTTTTCTTCTCAGGGGGGACATGCATCCAGCTCTATGGGGAGCTCCAATAGGCAACAGTTGGAGAACTACTAATGACATCAGTGATAACTGGTCTAGGTAAAAGAAGAATAAAAGAAAAAGAGAAAAAGAGATGGTGAGATGTTTCATGAATAAAACCGCTGAAAACTCCTGATGTTTTTTTTTGTCATTTGTACAGTATGATATCAATTGCAGACATGAACGAAATCTATGCTGAGCATGCAAGACCTGGTGGCTGGAACGGTAGTGTAATGATATCAGCTTATGCGTTTTTGCAGTTTTTGTAATGGGTTCTGATGAGTCTTGTTTGTTGCAGATCCGGATATGCTTGAAGTGGGGAATGGAGGGATGACTAAAGACGAGTACATAGTCCATTTCAGCATATGGGCGATCTCAAAGGCTCCTCTTCTACTTGGCTGTGACATAAGAAACATGACCAAAGAGACTATGGAGATTGTGGCAAACAAGGAGGTCATTGCTATTAATCAAGGTACTTAAATTACTGTTTCAGCCATCTTTATGATGTTTGAGTATATATATGACAGACAAATAAAACGTTTATTGTAGATCCACATGGTGTTCAGGCCAAGAAAGCTAGAATGGAAGGTGATATCCAGGTCTGGGCAGGACCATTGTCAGGTTACAGAGTAGCTTTGCTTCTGTTGAACCGTGGACCAAAACGATCTGACATTACTGCTTTTTGGGATGATATTGAGATTCCTGCAAACAGCATTGTTGAAGCCAGAGATCTATGGAAGGTAACACACATACATAAACCAAACACCTTTTGATAAAAAAATCAAATGATTTTTTTTCTGATGAATTCGGTTTTGTTGTGATATGAGAACAGCACAAGACACTGAAGCAAAAGTTTGTAGGGAACTTGACGGCAACAGTTGATTCTCATGCTTGCAAGTTGTATATTCTCAAACCTGTTGCCTGATGTAATATCCAATTGTTCTGTTGAAAACAATAACTGTTCGTATCAATAAAGTGTTCCACGTTATGCTTAAATTTTGAAACGAAATATGTATCTGTATAATGATGAACTCTTTGCTTTTTTTTTGTTTGGCGTAAGACACAAGTCAAATTAAGTGTGTTGGTCCACTTGAAGGATTCTGTACCCTCAGTCATTTCAATGACTTAAAACTTTACCTTAAAGTATACTCTTTCTACCTATGTGGCTTTATATATGTTGATATATAAAGGTGCTCTTATTAAACTAAATCATGTTTAGTGATTTCAATATATAGATCAAAAGAGTACCAAGATTACTATCTATTTGGTTTTCGGCAATTTTTAACCTAAATATGAACAGGTTGTGAGATGTATTTACAGTAGTTGAAGTCTAAAAAAATATGTAACGAATTTGTATAATATGTCACATTCTGTTACATAAATATATATTTATCGTTTTGCAAAGCATGATAATAGTATCAAATATCTTACTCAGAAAGCACACCCACTTTTTAATATACCACTAAAACAATGGTCACTGACAATGACATGTGGAACCAAAGTTTGGGCTCACAAGTGCAACATCACACATCAATTCCTAGTGGTTCAACTTTGACAAATTTGTAATATAGTTATATTATATCAGCATGTGTGAATGCATAATATGTAACTATATTAAATATAATAATGTATTTGGTACAAAATTATTCGATTGTGTCTACTAGAGTCCAATGCGATCATGACAATGAAAAAACCTAACCATTTTTATTGAAACGCGTGAAGGATCATGTTTCTGTGTTTTGGATCTAAATGGCACTATCAGGTCACAACCTAAAGTGGATTTGCCGCTGACAAAATATGTACTCCGTATCCGATGATTAACGAATAATAAAAAGCTAAAATTAAAAATGGTAAACGTAAAGGACCCACTTGCTAATTGCTATGCAGGCAACTAGGACAGTCACAGTGTCTGTGTGTGTCCTGTATGCATATAATATTTAGAGAGATCTCTCTTTCTTTCTCAAAGTCTGTCTTGTTATTATAACCATTGAAGGAAACAAGCAAAGAAACTTTGATCAAGCATCAATGGTTCTTCTTGGTCTCTTCTTACGGATCATTACTCTCACTCTGACTCTGACTCAGCTCGTTGATGGGTTTCAGAGTCGAGTGCTGATGAACAATGGACTTGCTCTCTCTCCTCAAATGGGGTTTGATCCCCTTCACTTGTTTTTCATTTTCTTGACTCGCAAGTTACTTACCTCTTATGATTTTACTTTCTTATCATCAGATGGAATAGCTGGAATCATTTCCAGTGTAACATCAATGAAACTCTCATTAAACAAACCGGTGACTACTCTTTCTATTATTTAACGATAAATCTGATACAAGATTGGTTGATTATTTAAAATAATTTCTCTGCAGCTGATGCAATGGTTTCAAGTGGTCTCTCAGCAAGAGGTTACAAGTATATCAACATAGGTAAAACAAAGAAGATCATTTATTAGTGTTTCTTACTCTGTTTTTTTTCTCATCTCTCTGTTTCCTTATTGTCTACTGTTTTATCTCTGTGTTTATAGATGATTGTTGGGGTGAACTTAAGAGAGATGCTCAGGTTAAAGAACACACAAAAAGAAGAATGTTTCTGTTTGTTTTTTACTAACAAAACTGATATGTGTTTCTTGATGTATTTGACAGGGAAACTTGGTTGCCAAAGTATCAACGTTTCCTTCAGGAATGAAAGCGTTATCAGATTATGTTCATAGCAAAGGGCTTAAGCTTGGGATCTACTCTGATGCTGGGTATATATATATACAAGAGAATGTTGCATAGTTGATATTCTTTTGTTTATCTTATTTTTTTTTGGATTTCTAGGACTTTTACCTGCAGCCAAACCATGCCAGGTTCACTAGGGCATGAAGAACAAGATGCCAAAACATTTGCCTTATGGGTATGTATATATATTCTATTATCTGAGCTCAAGTCCCAAACCTTGAAGGTCTTGTTGTTATGGTGTCACAGGGGATTGATTACTTGAAGTATGATAACTGCTTTAACACAGGGACAAGTCCAAAAGAAAGATACCCAAAGATGAGCAAAGCTCTAATGAATTCAGGAAGATCTATATTCTTCTCTTTGTGTGAATGGTAAGAAGCAAAATATAAGTTAAAAGGATTTTTCTTCAGACAATTTTTGTGTGTGATGTGAAACTGAGTTGCAAGTGCAGGGGACAAGAGGATCCAGCAACTTGGGCGGGAGATATTGGTAACAGTTGGAGAACAACAGGAGATATCAAAGACAATTGGAAGAGGTTTCTCTTCTTTAATGGACCTTTTTTGCAACCTTAATGAAACAAGAACCTGAAGATGTATTTTTGTTTGTGCGCTTATTAGCATGACAGCGATAGCAGATCAGAATGATCGATGGGCATCTTACGCAAGACCAGGATCATGGAACGGTAAATAGTTTTTTTTTTTAACCAACAGTTGTGACTTGTGAGTGTAATATCCGTAAAACTGAAACAGATCCAGACATGCTCGAAGTGGGAAATGGAGGCATGACTAGAGAAGAGTACCGATCACATTTCAGCATATGGGCATTGGCAAAAGTATATGATGATTGAATGTTTGTTTACCTGAAACCCCTAAACATAGTATGAATGTTTTTGGCTTGTGTTCTCTGTTGCAACTTGCAGGCTCCTCTGCTGATTGGGTGCGATCTTAGATCGATGGATAAAGTCACCTTTGAGTTGCTTAGCAACAAAGAGGTGATTGCTGTTAATCAAGGTAACTAATTATCAAAACCAAGTTCTTAGACACTTTAGAATCTCTCATTTAGAATCCAAAAGTGGTAAGAGCGTTGGATGTTTATGTTCAGACAAACTTGGAATTCAGGGAAAAAAAGTCAAGAAAGATGGTGATCTTGAGGTATTATACTTATGCACATAATAAATACGAACAATATGAACACATAAACATAACTTATATGGTGCAATGCAGGTATGGGCAGGTCCACTAAGCAAGAAACGAGTAGCAGTCATCCTATGGAACAGAGGATTATTACCTGCAAACATCACAGCTCGATGGGAAGACATCGGCCTCCATTCATCAGCTATTGTTAATGCTCATGACTTGTGGACGGTAAATTATGAATATACAAACCATGGAATCTCATTATGAATTACTATTTACTCACACCTGAAACCTAATCATGAAAACTTTGACGAATGAAGCATTCAACACACTCAGGTGTTAGAAAACAACTCTCTGCCCCAGTAGAGCCTCATGCCTGCAAAATGTATACTCTCACCAGACGCAAAGCTTAAGATGCTGTTCTTCTACAGCTAGAGTCAATCAAGTGAAACTGATCCCTAGCAAACTCTGAAGATTGTAACAATTATCTCCCAAGTCAATCGATGTATTTACTATGCCGGATATGAGATGCCAGCATCATAAATGATCAATTCAAATAACATTAATAATAAAATGTGATCAAGCTTGGAATGCATCCATAAATACAGAGTGTGTTCTATGTCATGAGGTTCAAGAGACTTGTCAACATCTCCTTTTTAGTTGTCCATACTCTTTTATAGTTTGGGAGTCTCTGGTTAAGACCTTAAGGGGTTACTAAAAGAGAAGTTCACTGCGGTGTGGAACGATATTGTGGTTTTGATATCTGGTTCGAGTTATCCACCTACGAAAATGTTCCTCATCAGATATTTTCTCCAAGCTGCGGTTCATGCAATAAAACAAAGCCATGGCTTCTCATGAACTTTAGAAGAAACATTTCATTTCTTCTTTACCTGATTGATCAGAGAATAGTCCCTAGAAAGATAGACACTACTATACAAACTAAATTTTTTTTTTTCATTGTAGACAAGATCAGATTAATAAATTCATATACATTTGCAAATCTCAATCAACTCTAAAGGTCTCTGCAAACTTGAGATATATACAGAACGATGGAAAAACAAAAAGAATATCATAGGAACTAATTAAGATTGAATCAACAAAACTCGACATAACCGAAAATTGATAACCCTCTAGTTTAGTCAGAATCTTCCGTGATTAAATCAAAACTGATTATCCTCTAGCCTAATCAGAGTCTTCCACGATTTCTCAGTAGAAAATGATTAACCAAACTTGTCTAGTTCATAACATGGTTCAGTTTACAATCGGAACGCCGGAAGGAATTCTCTGCGCATACTCCACATACTGTCTCCCAAAAAACTGCTTCAAGTAATGCTCCTCGTAAGGTACTCTCTCTACAAAGAACCACCACACCACAACCGCAAACGCAACCGCCGAAACAGGATTACACAGCATCACCTGCGTTCCAACAGACCAGATGAGAAACCCTGAGTAACTCGGATGCCTCACGATTCGATACACTCCTCGCGTCACAAGCCTATGATGCTCCTCCCGGCGAATCTTTATAAGGTGCGTGAACGATCTGCCTGCTGTGATGATCGCGGTTTTGCGGATGATCTCACCGAGAATGACCATCGTAAGACCAGAGTTGCTGATCCACCAGTGTTGTTTCAGGTTAGGAAACAGAGCGATCTCGATTAGGTACTCGAGGATTGAGATTAGCATTGCCAGAGCATAGTGATTGGTGATCAAAAGTGAGGTTAGAGTAACTCTCGATGCTCCGTGGATGGCTAAGGCGAGAATGTATTCCGATGTGTGGAAGAAGATGATCGCTAGGAACATTTGTGTTAACTGTTTGGATCCGGTGTCACTAAAGATCTCTGTCATTGATTCTATTACAAGACCGGAAAAAAAAAAGAACATTCCTGATGTGATTAACACATTCGAGATAATTCCACAAAAGCCAAAGATGGGAAGCATTCAAGTATTCCCATCAACGAAAGATTTCTCTAAAACCCAAATATCGATAACACTAAGCTCAATCAATGTAACAAATCAACCTTACATTACACGTTATTAATCACCTCAAATGTGGCACCAGCCTAAAAGATATCTTGGGACAATAATAAAGGGATTACCTTTATAAACACAAAGATATCTTCTGTTAGATTTGTGATTCTCACAGTGAAAAATAATCTTTGTTTGATTTAACGGAGATGGAGTTTCCGGTAAAAAAATAATCGCTGAGAAGAACCGTTGCAGGAACTCTAAAATGTCAAGAACCAGGCTCCCTTTTTTAAAGGCTACCGGTTCAAATTACTAACCGATCGGATTGTTCCGGTTTAAATTAGTAATGATGTTAGGTTTAAATTAATTTAACATTCTCCGACAAACTTGGGGAAAGGACTCAAGGAGACAAAACTAACATAACTTTATACGCATTTTTCTGACCTCTTGGTCTGCCGGTCTTGATCTCTAATGAAAGATTAGTTAAGATTGGAGACAATGTTTTTATCCTCTTCCTTGTACAACTGCAAATTGCAATCCAACGCATTCAGCAATTTTTCATCTGGTCCAACTGGTTAAACCGTGAAGAACCGCTTCTATGTTCGGTCTGGGAATATTACCAACAGCCCTATTGTTTTGTCCTGGTGGACAGTTTCAAAAATAGTTATTTCCTTTAAAAATTTGCAGTTGTCATTTTTCAGTTCTGCCAAAGCTCAAGCAAACTCTATGATATTTTTTTACCAAAAGAGAGCAAGCACAAAGTTACATACAAACTTACACTATGACCCCTTCACATTTTTAAACAATGACTTTATGATTAGATGAATATAACAGAATAGTTTCCTTTGTCACAGTACTCAACTTTTATATACAATAGTGTTACGAGACTGGGACCACTTCACATTTTTTTCTTCCATATCTTCAATTCTCATTCATACCAGTCACGAGAAGCATTCAAAATTACAATCCTTCTGACAGGTGAGAGATCAATATAGTTCGTGTGGGCTCAACTTCATTGACAAGATCTATAAAAGAATTGACGCACAAAAAACGTTACAAATAGCTTTTTTCTGCTCTTCTTTATGGCGTTTTTAAGTAACAACAATCACTCAATCCATCTCACTGTCTCACTCTTATCACTCAATGAAACCAATTCCGAGACCAAATATTCTTAAAAAAACCTAATGAAACAAGCAATAATCTTAAAATTAACTAAAAATTGAGCACAAAGAACACAAACTAAGTAGTCTCTGACCACTTTAGATGACATTAATAATAATTTTCTATACATTACCCAATCATTCCTAAAGAAAGAGAGCACAAAAGATGAAACCTTTTTTTCAACGTGAGTCATCCTCTTCCCTCCGACCCGACCCGGGACTCCCACCCGACAAAGAAGCCAGCAGATTGAGATGATGACCCGGGAGATAGTTCCCAACTCTAGCCGCTGAAGCCTCACCCATTGCAGCTACAGCTGCTGAAGCTTGCTGCTGCTGCTGCTGCTGCTGCTGGCGGACAAAGAGTGTAGCTGCTTGCTGCTGCTGCGTAAACAACATCTCCGGCGTAGCTCCGGCGGCAAAGCTCCACACTTGTCCGAAATCCTGCCTCGCCGGAACCGCCCAGAAACCACCACCACTCATTACCGAAGCTCCCATCGTAGGTCCAACTGTCAACTCCCCACCTCCGGGGCCTGATTCTCCTCCCTCCTCGGCTCTCACGCGCTTTCCGAGCGTGAAGGGGGAGGAAGAAGTGGTGGAGAGAGAAGCGGTGGAGAAACTCGCGGGAGTCGTGCCCGTTCCCGTGGCGGCTATGATGGAAGGCTCGGCTTGACGGAGGAGCCACTCGATGGTCTGGCCGTCGGATTTGTGGCCTAGCTCTCTGGTCAGCTGGAAGACTCGAGCCGCGCATATGATCGGCATACGGATTCTCCTCCCTCTCCCGTCGACTTTGCTGTGCCGGTCCTTGGTCGGTGGTTTCTTCACGGCGTTGAGAGGTCCTTTTGCTGACGTGTGCTCGACTATGACGCCGTTAGTCATTGCTCCGTCGTTGTTCTCCATGGAGTTGTCGGCGTGGGATAGGTTTCTTTCTATCTCTCTATCTCTCTCGAGAAGAAGAAGAAGATTGAGAGAGGTAAAATGATTTTTAGAGAGTAGCAGGAAGCTCTGGTGGAGACAGGAAGGAGGGCACATGGCGGGTGGGTCCCGCACAGCTCATTACCGCGAGTGTTCTTTTTTTTTCTTTCTTTGCCGAGTATTTTTGTCCGAACACGTTTGAGCTCACGCGCTGACTCCGGTGTTGACTGTAGCGGTGGGGACCATGGTCCTGGCAGGAGAATTTAATTTTTTAGGTTTAGAATTTATGATTTTTTGGTATTTAGTAGTAGTAGTATTTTTAATTTTCAAATTTAAAAACTTTATGATTAATTGTCTTCTTTTGTGTGTTGTAAAATAAATGGTTCCAGTAATATGACAATAACGCACTTTACTGATTGAGTATTTACAACCAGTCTGATCCTGCGATCCCCACATATGCGTTCGTTCGTGTGTGCGATTTGAATAATCATAACCACAATTCTTATTACCATTACGGAATAATAATAAGATAATCATCCTGTCGGAGCTTAACTACAAAAATGTAGTTGTTTCCACCTGGCAGATACGCCCGATTGTGATATGTCGTTGCGTTGAGAACTTTTAAATGGTATTTCTCAATAATTTTATCTATAGCTTATTTACTATTCACTATACTATATTATCGTACTGACATTTGTTATGATTATGAAGCTCTTTTAACAAGAAAAATTGTTATGATTAGTTGACGTGCCTTGGTAATGTGTCGTGCTAACATGCCCATACATACAAGGCATGAGTCTGGATATCCTTGTTAAAACTAGACCAAACTACTATAGTATTTGGGATTTTTGTAAACGAAGCATCTATCATCTATACAATGATAACTAGTTATGTGTTTGGCTGGATAATCACATAAAGAATTTGTAAAAAATTTAAAGACAAATTGCTAATGATCACCCAGTTACCAAATATGAACACTATTTAAACTTATCTATAGGGTGTACGAATCATTTGACAATTGTCAAACGTGGTAAACAGCTGGAGCCCATTCTCATTTTTCTTTTCTTGTGGACCAAAATGCAAGAAAGTGACACTTCTGGCAAAAGAGAATCAACTCGTGTTTCATACAAAGATTCGTTTTATTTGTTACTTGGCGATGGCTTCTTAGATTTTATTTGCTTACTCAGCCAATCAGAATTATCCACGTCATCTCATGTTTATGACTCAGATGATCAGTTTATCTTCCCGCCTTTGCTGAAAGTAAGACAAGACAGATCATCCATTCCAGTAACATTGGATTAAACTTTGGGTTTATAAGTATCATTTTATGAACCAATTCCTAGATTGTTTACAAGAAACTCATAAAAGTAGAAAAACGTTTTTTTTTCTAAGGCTCGCTTGGAATGACATTGAAGAAATGGTAGATCTCTTCACTGTCAAGGACTCCAATCTCTGTCGAGCAAGTTGAGCAAACGACCGAGTTCACTCTTTCGCTGTCTTCAGAATGAGTTTCTTTCTCGTCCGAATCTCTCCTTCGTTTACCAGCTTTTGACGGAACTGTGTTGTGTTGCAAAGCTTTATCTTTATCTACTTTGCAATTGACCACGAAGACTGCCCTGTACTGTGTCACATACTGCTCGTGCCTGCAAAAGAATCCAAATGTTTGATTAGGTAAAGTTCTACTGAACTGTATAAATTGTGGTTAATAGTACTCTAATACAGTTCCAAAGTCCACAAGTCAGCTTCACATGGCCAGCAAGAAAAATGCAAGATGACCAAGTTACAAAGCAGGTTTGAAGACCTTGTATTAGTCCCCATTGACTATCCTAAGAGAGTTGTGTGATAAATAAGTCATTGAATTAGTATAGCGCATGACCACTGCAACTAGTCAAGTAGTGGATTGTAGCTGTATTTATTACAGACGAGCAACAACCGTTGAGCTGGTTAGCTAGAGAGGTAAAAGATTTAGAGAAAGTAAGTCGAGAATAGAGATTTTAATCAAAGACTTGAAGCGGCTTGGATCCTAATAAGTATATAGAGCCTGTAACACACTCCAGAATCTCCAAATCAAGTCAAAATTGAACATTCCAGGATCTAGCAAGTGACTAACTATCAGCCTATGATGCTCCAGGAAGCAAAACACATGGGGGAGGGATTAAACAAGCTAACCCTAAGCCTAATCCAAAATCAAACAGAAAAAAAACACTGAGAGAAACCAAAGATTCCAATTCATTTCTAATGAATTAAAAAAAAAAGTGTGAAATCTCACACCTTTGACACTCTAAGCAGACGGTGGTGAAACAAGCAGGACAGCTAAGCACAGCATCAGAAGTACGGCCATCTCTTTTCTTAGCCATCCACAGCTCATCTTTATCGTCGAGATCTGAATCATAGAGCTCTGGTTTGATCGAGTAATCAATCTCATCGTCGTCCGAAACTTGTTACAAAGACAATAAGCAAAATACTCATCAAAATTCAATGTACAGAAACTAAGAAACTATATTTATCTTCTTTCCTCGTTTGATTCCATAAACTTCTCTCTCACTAATCAAGAACACAACAACTCTCAGTAATTGCCAAGAAAAAAAGAACCTAGAATATCTACAGAATAAGAAACGGATCAACAAAGGATCGAGTCTCAAAGGCGAATTAAGGTTATTCTTTTACCCGTTTTCTGCGAATTGGTCGGAGAATCCATGGAAATTAGGGTTTTAGCTTCACTGGTTTGCTCAGCTTCAAGCTCCGGCTAATCGAAATACGTCGACGAAGGAGTTGAAGTTTGAGCTTAGAATGGCTTTCTAAGCAAATTACTAATGGCTGACTCAGGCCCAAAATATTAGTGGGCCTCGTGAATTAAGAAAATCCCATTTTAGTGAAACTCTCTTTTGGTCTAGGAGAAAAAATGTATTTGATCTCTTTTTTTGGGTCAACGGAATGTATGATTTTCTCCTTTCTTTTGCAGGAAGAAAATAATATGTTTGAATACAGTCACAAAAACTCGAAACGTTACAATACAGTCAACGTACAAATGTAAGTATAAATGGAATAGATCTTTTTTATCTGGTTGACTTTTGACTGAAACGGTTTGTTTGGTTTCATCAAGATATCAGAAATAAATGTAGAATCCATCTAGTGTTGTATAAATAACCGAGGTACATCGCTTTTTATCAATCAACACAAAGCAAATCTTAAACACTATTACAAATTCATCGACAAAAAAAACACTATTACAAATTTTAAAATGGCCAGTGTGAAAGTTTTTTCTTTTGCTTTGTTTCTTGTCCTCCTCTTCTCAGTTGGTATGTTAATGTTTAGCTTTTACACTCTAAAAAAAAATATTTCTATAAGAATTGTTAGTTATTTTCTATAACTTTTAACGTTAATGGTCTTTTTGTGTGTGTATGATTGGCAGATGTTGAAGGATATGTGTTAGAAGGTAATTCCAAGTGTTGCAATACCCACCCAGAATTTGGGAAGTGCGACCCAATCTCTGACAATAGGAGATGCAACCAATGGTGTCTTCAAGGTTGTGACAATAAAAAAGGGGGTTTCTGCAAACGTATTAACGGAGGACAATGCCATTGTTATTGTTAAGAATCTCACAACAAACATGTAAAACATACATGAGGACAGTGGCAAATCAAGTGCATTAACTTGGTCGCACCTGCCCCCATGAAAATTTGAAATCTTTTGGAACATGCTCGAATTTAGTTTTTTATTCTACAAGAAAATACATTTAATTATCGCGTTTAGATTACCTACTTTGCATGATTTTTGAACTTATGATATTTGTACGAAAGAGATATAAAGATCTCCAACTATGATATGTTTTCATCCAGTCAGTATAAATGCATGATACAACGGAATATTGAAAAGAAACAACTAAAAATACTGTAACGCAAAAGGATTATAGTCACAAAACAACATTTTTATGTCTCTTACGTCTTAATGCATAGTTTGGTTAATTTTACACCGAAAATTGGAGTTTAAATTTTATAAACGACAATTTATTACTAATTAAGCAGACTAATGGGAAAAACTTACATAAGATCTACAAGTAAACTAGCACATACAATAATACAAATTTTAATTCAGTTTGATGTAAATAGAAGAGTAAAATATGAATTATCATATTTGTCAAAAAAAGAAGAATTATCATAACATATTATATATATATATATATATGTAAAACTGTATTGTAAATTAATAATATGATAACTCTAATAAATTTATGTACCAGTAGGATAAAATGCAACATGGATTCATATACTGTTTAGCAAAAAAAAAAAAAAACATGGATTCATATACAGCAAATTATTTAGGTTGACTTTTTGTCAACTCGAAAATCACGTTTGCAAAAATCGCGTTTCCAATTAAACACGCCCCAAAACACGACCTTCAGGTGCCAAAAGAGGGTTTTAGAAAAACAAAACCAACAGTCTTTTGAGTTCCAAAGGTTGTTTTTTTTCTTCTCTAATGGCCTTGTCTAGAATCGCTCTTCTTCACCATCGATTCTCCTCCAGACGACCATTCACCACGAAGCCAGTAGACAACACCAGATTCCTCCCTCCCAACCAATCCAATCTCGCCCAAACCCTAATCACAATCTTCACCAGACAACCTTTTACACCAGACGACCCCGAGCTGCTCCGTCTCGCTCCCGAGCTCAACACCAAAGTAGTCGAAACCGTCTTGAACGGGTTCAAAAGATGGGCTTTGGCTAACCTCTTCTTCAACTGGGCTTCAAAACAGGGAGGGTACAGGAACGATATCTACGCTTACAACGCCATGGCTTCTATCCTATCACGTGCTCGACAAAATGCCTCACTGAAAGATTTAGTTGGAGATGTTCTGAACTCTCGCTGTTCGATGTCTCCCGGGGGGTTAGGGTTTCTCGTGAGGTGTTTGGGTGATGCTGGCCTTGTGGAAGAAGCAAGTTTCGTTTTTGATCGAGCTAGAGAGATGGGTCTTTGCGTTCCCAATGCTTACACTTATAACTGTCTGCTAGAAGCGGTTTCTAAGTCGGGTTCTGTTGGTTTTGTTGAGAGGAGGCTTGAGGAGATGAGGCGTTGCGGGTTTGGTTTCGATAAGTTTACTCTCACGCCGGTTTTGCAGGCTTACTGCAACGCTGGCGAGTCCGAGAGAGCGTTGAGTGTTTTTGATGAGATGCTTGGTAGAGGCTGGCTTGATGAACACGTTTCTACGGTTTTGGTTGTGTCGTTTTGTAAGTGGGGTGAGGTGGATAAGGCGTTTGAGTTGGTTGAGATGCTGGAGGAACGGGAGAAGATTAGGTTGAATTATAAGACGTGCTGTGTTTTGATTCATGGGTTTGTAAAGGAGTCTCGGGTTGATAAAGCAGTTCAGTTGTTTGAGAAAATGCGTGGGATGGGTATGAACGGTGATATTGCGGTTTATGATGTGTTGATAGGAGGAGTTTGCAAGGATAAAGATCTTGAGATGGCTTTGAGATTGTATTTGGACATGAAGAGGTCGGGGGTTTTACCTGATAGAGGGATATTTGGGAAACTAATACGTTCCTTTTCTGAAGAAAGTGAATTGATTAGGATAACAGAAGTGATTATTGGAGATATAGACACAAAATCCGTGATGCTTCTTTACAAAACCTTGCTGGAGGGGTTTATTCGGAATTGTTTGGTGCATGATGCTTACAGTTTTATTCAGAAGCTCATGGGAGATGAGTTTGATGGTGAGTCAGAAATTATACAGCTTCTAAAGGATCACAACAAAGCAATTCTCCCAGATTCGGATTCTCTTAGCAGTGTGATTGACTGCTTGGTCAAAGCTAATGAGGTGGATAAGGCAGTGAGCTTGTTACATAAAATTGTTCAGAACGGACTTAGTCCAAGTCTTATGATGTACAACAACATAATTGAGGGGATGCGTAAAGAAGGAAGGTCAGAAGAAAGCTTGAAATTCTTGGGAGAAATGAAGGAATCAGGATTGGAACCGAGTCAATTCACACTTAATTGTATCTATGGTTGCTTGGCCGAACAATGCGATGTTGCAGGAGCACTAGACCTGCTGAAAAAGATGCGTTTCTATGGGTTTGAGCCATGGATAAAGCACTCGACCTTCCTTGTCAAAAAACTGTGTGAAAATGGGAGGGCCGTTGATGCTTGCAAGTACCTTGATGATATGGCTGGAGAAGGTTTCTTTGGTCACATGGTTGCCTATACTGCTGCAATCGATGGTCTTATAAAAAACGAGGGAGTGGATAAAGGCTTAGGGTTGTTCCGAGACATATGTGCCAGTGGTCATTCCCCTGACGTGATTGCATACCATGTATTGATAAAAGCTCTATGTAAAGCATGTCGAACTACTGAAGCTGATAACCTGTTTAACGAAATGGTATCAAAAGGAATAAAACCTTCCGTTGCTACTTATAACAGTATGATAGATGGATGGTGCAAGGAAGGTGAGATTGATCGTGCCGTGTCCTGTATTGCGAGGATGTATGAGGATGAGAAAGACCCTGATGTTATTACTTACACTAGCTTAATCCATGGGCTGTGCGCTAGTGGAAGGCCTAGTGAAGCAATCTCTCGTTGGAACGAAATGAAGGGCAAAGATTGCTGTCCGAATGTAATTACTTTCATGGCACTTATTCAGGGTCTTTGCAACTGTGGATTGTCGAGTGAAGCTTTGGTTTATTTTCGTGAGATGGAAGAGAAGGAAATGGAACCTGATTCAGCTGTTTATGTATCTCTCATAAGCTCTTTCCTGTCAAGTGGAAACATCAGTGACGGGTTTGGGATATTCAGAGAAATGGTTCATAAAGGAAGGTTTCCGGTTTCAGTAGATAGGAACTACATGCTTGCTGTTGATGCTGCAGATAAGTTTGTGGAAGATTATAGGACATCATGTTATCTTACATGTCTAATCAAAGACGGTAGATTTCCTGTTGTAGCTGTTGTGAATAGAAAATGAAGTAAACGCTTCTAATCTTGGGACAGAGGATACTTATTGAGATTGGTTGCACAGCTTTTCAGCTAATGATTTGGTACAAGCTGGTTTTAGAATTCAATAAAAAACTCTGTAGGCGTAAACCTGTTGCAGAAAGTTTTGATATACAAGACCAGTCCTGGAGGAGTTACTCATTGCTCTGCGTGCAATGTTCAAACACAGATAGTTCCATTTGTTATGCGGATTGAAGATAACATTCAAGATATGAACCCGAGATGCATATACCGGGATTAGCCAGTTGGATGAAGCAGTAAAAGCTTTTTTCTCTATAGAATCCAGAGGTTGGCTTGCTGATTGCTCCCGAGCTCAGTTTAGCGCGTAGCAAAGGAGAAGAAAAGGAGTAAAGAAAACTGCAGGACACAGTATAGTTGAATCGAATGGAGCCATTTAAGGTCAATGCCAAGTTAGGAGATGTAGCTTATGGCTTCCGGTTACCAACATGTTCAAGGGTTTCTGATTAGGGTGAAGACTACCATTGTGTTTGTTCTTGCTTACATAGTGCCATGATGTAGAAGTAAGTAAAAGAATATACTCAACATATTCTTAGTCAATATTGTAAATCCTGTAATCTAGGAGAATCTAACTTACATCTAACTAACTCTCCTATATATGTAACACGTTGAATGATGAATAAACCAACGAAGTCTATTGACTATCTTTCATGGTATCAGAGCACAGCTCTTCTTAAATTTTTCTTTTCACTTTTTCGTCATCTATCAAGTGTCTCTTCTACAATCTCTCGCTATGGCGAACGTTGAGAGAGCCTTTGGAGTGACGAATATCAAACACCACATCCCTTTGGTGTTGGATCTCGATGTCTTTAACTATGATGCTTGGAGGGAACTTTTCCTCACTCATTGCCTCGCGTTTGATTTCCTTGGACATGTCGATGGAACGTCAACACCCACCGGAGACGACGACGCTACATGGAGGAAACGTGATGGTCTTGTTAAGTTATGGATCTACGGCACTCTTGCGCAACCATTATTCAAATCATCTTTCAAGACCGGTGGAACAGCCAGAGATATATGGTTACGCATCGAGAACCAGTTCCGTAACAACAAGGAATCCCGCGCTATTCAACTTGACAACGATCTACGCACGAAGGAGATAGGCGATCAGACGGTTCACGAGTACGCTCAAGGACTAAAGTCCATTGCCGATCTTCTTGAGAATGTTGAAGCGCCTGTGAGCGACAAAACCCTCGTGATGTACATGTTAAATGGCCTAAACGAGAAGTTCGATCACATCATCAATGTGATTAAGCATCAGAAACCCTTTCCTTCTTTCGAGGAAGCTCGCAACATGCTTGAGCTCGAGGAAACAAGGTTAAAGAAGCCTTTTAAAGGCACAGCAAAACACAGCGACACAGCTTCATCTTCTACGGCATTAGTTATAACGGCCTCGGAGAACAACAAGTCAAACGACAATCACCAACGTCAACAAAGGACTAGTCGTGGCAACAGACGGGGAACTCGTGGACGTGGTCGCTACAACAACTCCTACCAACGACCTCCGTACTACAACAACTGGAGCTATCCACAACCATGGCAGGTTCCCTATGGTAACTGGCAAGCCCCTCCGTCTCCATGGCACATGTATCCTGCAGGTGGTCAAAACTCGAGATCATACTCTCCTCGTGGACAACAACACCAGCAGCTTCATGATGCCAACATGATTCAGCAGCAGTACCAACCGACCCGAGATTTTGTTGAGGCTTTCAACACGATGACTCTCACAGAGCCTTCAGCGAATTGGTACATGGATTCTGGAGCATCATCTCACCTTGCCTCTTCACCAGGTAACCTTCAATCTGTTAATAAATTGAACACCGGAACCTCAGTAATTGTTGGAAACGGATCATCCATTCCTATTCTCTCATCTGGTAATGCTTCAATTCTTTCCCAAACTCGTCCTCTTAGCCTCAAAAACGTCCTTGTTGCTCCTGATATTGTTAAAAACTTGATCTCTGTGCGTCGATTCACAAAAGACAATTTATGTTCTGTTGAATTTGACCCGTTTGGTTTCTCTGTGAAGGATCTTCAATCTCGGAAAACCATTCTCCGCAGTGACAGCTCAGGTGATTTATATTCTGTGCCATCAAGTCTCTCCGCACATCAGCACTCTGCTCTTGTTTCGGAAACTCCAACCTTGTGGCACAAACGCCTAGCTCACGCAAGTCATGACTCTTTAAAGTCGCTTATTTCATCTTCTAGCTTTGCTTGTAATAAAGACAGCTTACAATTTTGTAATGCTTGTCAACTTGGTAAACACTTAAAGCTTCCATTTTTTCAATCCAATAATAAAACAGTTATGCCTTTCGAAATTATTCATTCCGATCTCTGGACTTCCCCTGTTCCTAGTCTGAGTGGAATTCGATACTATGTTTTATTTTTGGATGATCTAACTCACTATCTTTGGGTCTATCCTCTCAGGCGCAAAAGCGAAGTGTTTTCCAAATTCTTACACTTCACAGCAAATGTCAAAACACAATTCGGGGCAACTATAAAGTCTTTACAATGTGATAATGGGGGTGAGTATAACAACTCACAATTTCATAAACACTTTGATGAACATTGCATAAATTTCAGGTTCTCTTGTCCTCACACATCCCAACAAAACGGGAAAGCTGAGAGGATGATCAGGACCATCAACAATGCTATCAGATCTCTTCTTTTTCAAGCTCAGCTCTCTCCAACTTATTGGGTAGAAGCTCTTCATGCAGCTGTCCATGTTCTCAACATCTTACCGTCCTCTTCTATTGGCGGCAAAACACCTCACTCTCTTCTCTATGGTAAAACGCCATCTTATTCTCACTTAAGAGTGTTTGGGTGTCTCTGTTTCCCCAACATCAATCACTCCAATCTTCATAAGCTTAAGCCTCGGTCTACACCTTGCTTGTTCCTTGGCTACCCTCTTAGCCACAAGGGATATCGTTGCCTTGACCTGAAGACTAATCGAATAATACTATCACGTCATGTTATATTCGATGAGTCTACTTTTCCAGCAGCTCAAAAACAATCTGGCAATACCGCAACTTACACTTTTTTGGATTGCTCAGATACTCCATCACCTCTTTTTCGTTCTATTTTGGTTAACTCGTCACTTCCTGCTGCGGAAGGTGCAATACCAACGCCGGCATTAGCTCAAACACAAGCTCCACCTTCGCCTGCCGTTTCTCAACCATCCTCTCTTCAAATTCCAGTCGTTCCTCCTCCTACAAGAATGACTACTCGAGGTCAGGCAGGTATCGTTAAGCCCAAAAAGATCTTTACACTTTACACTTCCTCTGCTTCTCGCTTACCAACTTCTCCTCATAAAGCTCTTCTTGATCCTCTTTGGAATCCATCAATGACTGAGGAATACGATGCTCAAATTATTAATAAGACTTGGAGGTTGGTTCCTAGACCACTCAATGCTAATGTTATTAACTCTATGTGGTTGTACAAGTATAAACATGATGCAGAGGGACGCGTGACACGTCGCAAATCTAGGTTGGTGGCAAACGGCAAAACACAAGAGGAGGGTATTGACTATGATGAAACCTTCAGTCCTGTCGTCAAGCCAGCTACAATACGACAAGTGCTGGATATTGCTCTTAACAACGACTGGAATATCAGACAGCTCGACGTAAAGAACGCATTTCTGCACGGCACAATCGATGAGGATATCTACATGCATCAACCCCCTGGTTTTGTAAGCAAGGAACATCCTCACTATGTGTGCAAGCTACAGAAAGCTCTCTACGGCCTTAAACAGGCGCCACGAGCATGGAATGCCCGCTTCAGTCAATCTCTGCAACGGCTTGGCTTTGTTACTACGAAGTCAGATGCATCTCTATTTGTTTACAGTCGCAATGGAGAGCTTGCTTACCTTTTACTATATGTCGATGATATTATCTTGACAGGTTCAAGCAAAAATCTCCTCGATCACATCACTTCTTGCCTCAAGAAGGAGTTCCCGATGACTGATATGGGACGCCTGCAGTATTTCTTGGGCATCAAGGTAGAGTACAACAAGTGCGGGCTCTTCCTTTCTCAACGACAATATGCAGCAGAAATCATCTCGCGCCCTGGCATGTCCGACTGCAAACCACTCTCGACGCCTGCAGATGTCAACAAGAAGCTCACTGCTGATGAAGGCGAACAAATCAAAGACCCAACACGATACAGGAGCCTAGCTGGAGCACTTCAATACCTCACATTCACTAGACCAGACATAAGCTACGCGGTACAACAAGTATGTCTGTTTATGCATGATCCTCGAGAAGTTCATCTCACCGCCCTTAAAAGAATCATAAGGTACATTCAAGGCACATTGGGTCACGGCATTCAAATGTACAAGTCAAAGAACCGCACCTTGACTGCGTACTCCGACGCTGATTGGGCCGGATGTCCAGACACAAGGCGTTCAACGTCCGGTTATTGCGTCTACATGGGTGAGAATCTCATCTCTTGGTCTTCAAAGAGGCAGCCAACTGTGTCCCGCTCCAGTGCAGAGGCCGAATACAGAGGAGTAGCAAATGCAGTAGCTGAGACTTGCTGGATACGGAACTTACTTCTTGAACTTCGCCAACCGGTATCTCGCGCCACACTCATCTTCTGTGACAACATCAGCTCAGTTTACTTATCTTCCAATCCTGTCAAGCATCAAAGAACAAAACATGTGGAGCTTGATATACACTTCGTCAGGGAGAAAGTAGCATTGGGTGAAGTTAAGGTGCTACACGTACCGTCAGAGTACCAATACGCAGACATCTTTACGAAGGGACTGCCATCGTCATTGTTCAACTCGTTTAGAAACAGTTTAACCGTCAAAACATATGACGCTTTAACTGAGGGAGGGTAAAAGAATATACTCAACATATTCTTAGTCAATATTGTAAATCCTGTAATCTAGGAGAATCTAACTTACATCTAACTAACTCTCCTATATATGTAACACGTTGAATGATGAATAAACCAACGAAGTCTATTGACTATCTTTCAGTAAGAGTTGTAATTCTTTTTTTTTGTGTGATGATATTGTTGTCACGTACCTAACTTTGGATGACAAAATGCAATAATCATACACATCAAAGATTTGGACCGAGTTAGAAGAAACTTCAAGCAAAATCGATTTATTCAATCTTTTGATTTATCACTCTTTAATTGCAAAAACAAAATCGATTTAGAAAAACAACCCTAAAATGGTGTGCAACCCATCAATGGCGAGGGCTTAGGTTTCTTTTTTTTGTTTACTTCTCCAAGGTTTCAAGATGGAAAAAAAAAAAGGTGAGCTAGTGAAATTCACTTCACTGCTTCAAAAGACCTCTTTCTTTGAAGAGATCATACATGGCCGCTCCTATCTTAGCTGGAGATTCAACAACCTTCACTCCTGCATCATTTAGGCTCTTAATCTTGTCCTGAGCTGTACCTTTCCCACCGGAAACAATGGCTGCAACAAACACGAACCATATAAGCAAAAATGAGAGACACTGAACCAAAAGTAGGTTAGGCGTTATATGGCTTGCTTATGAACAACATACCTCCTGCATGACCCATTCGACGACCTGGTGGTGCAGTGAGTCCAGCAATGAAAGCAACAACAGGCTTATCAGTACCACTTTCCTGTTTATATACATCAAAAACCAAAAAGTTGAGTCTACTTTTTGTTTAAGAACGAGAACAGAGAGATGTACAGAGATTAGCAGTTGGTTAAGTTACTTTTATCAAAGCTGCAGCATCTTCTTCTGCAGTGCCTCCGATTTCTCCAATGAGAACGATACCTGAAACAAAACAGCTGTCTCTTCTTAGTCTTCATCTTTTA
Source organism: Raphanus raphanistrum subsp. raphanistrum (assembly GCA_019706035.1). Taxonomy (NCBI): domain Eukaryota; kingdom Viridiplantae; phylum Streptophyta; class Magnoliopsida; order Brassicales; family Brassicaceae; genus Raphanus; species Raphanus raphanistrum. The sequence continues at coordinate 12,483,037 of CM033981.1, forward strand.
GATAAGAGCAAAATTTCCAGTTAAGCTACTAACTAAGATATTAATTAGAGGAATAGAAGTCTTCTAAGACAGAGAATATCTTGCAGTCTAAAGTGATAAGATGAACATGTTGTAGTTCTACTAATTGATCTTTACGGCTTATCTAATTAAAGATAAATGGCTCGAGTTTCAAGAACCATTACCTTCTGTTTGAGGATCAACAAAGAATTTCTCCAAGCAGTCGACAAAGTTGGTCCCATTAAAAGGATCTCCACCAATTCCTACACAAGTAGATTGGCCTAGACCAACTGCTGTTGTTTGGAAAACCTGCATGGAAGTTAAAACAAACAAAATGTAGAAGATGGAGAGAGAGAGAGAGAGAGAAGAAAACATATGAAAAGGTAAAACGTAAAGATAAGAACTTACAGCTTCATATGTCAGGGTTCCAGAACGAGAGACGATCCCAATCTTGCCAGGCTTGTGGATGTACCCCGGCATAATACCAATCTTGCATTCACCAGGCTTGATAATCCCAGGGCAGTTTGGACCAATCAGCCTAGTTTTTGATTGACTGTTGAGTGCATGCTTTACACGTACCTTAAAAGATAAAACAGTGCCAATTAGCAATAAGCATCCAAGGAAGATAAAACCAAACAAATTCAAAGGCACGATGAATCATAATATACCATGTCATGTTGAGGGATTCCTTCAGTAATGCAGACGATAAGATCCAACTCAGCTTGAATACCCTCCATAATAGCAGCAGCAGCGAAAGGCGCGGGTACATAAATGACAGAGGCATTGGCTTTGGTCTCAGCCTTGGCTTCAGCAACAGAGTTGAATACAGGGAGACCTAAGTGCTCTGTTCCACCCTTCTTTGGTGTCACTCCTGCCACCTAATCACACAATCAGCATAAAGCCACAAGCTTTAAATCAAATCACTAACTTGGGGAAGAGCCCACTTAAAAAAGGTTATGACTTTAATACCATTTTGGTGCCGTACTCAATGGCTTGTTCGGTGTGGAAAGTTCCGTTCTTTCCGGTGATGCCTTGACACATGACTCTTGTGTTTTTGTCAACGAAGACGGCGGCTGGGGGCGGAGGATCAGACGCGAATGAGCGAGACTGGGTCAATGAGCTGAGAGTCGGAAACACTTCAGAGCTGCTGCTGCTGCTGCTTGAGCAACGGCGAGACAGAGATCCGAGAAGTCTTGCTGCGACTTGCCTAGACATGATTGGCCTTCTTCTTCTTCTTCTTGGTTCTCGAGAGAGAGCTTGCTCCGATCTGAGGGTCAACTTTGTGGAACAACCCTAACCGTGTGAAGGGCAAAAACGGTAATGGAGAGGAGAAATGTCAGAGAGAGCTTCGTTTGAATAATCAGCAGATCAAAAAGAGGCTTCTGATGTCTTAGTCCAAGCCCAATATTCTCTTTACAATATGTAGTTTTTTTAATTAGTTTCTTTTCTTTTCCCCGGCAAATCAACACATACAAATCGATGGAAATAAAGAAAATGTTTTGGTTGCATACATTCAAAGGGTATCAATATATTTAATTTTTCCATAGCAGAGGACGTGACGTAATAAGTCAAAATAGATGAGGTTTAATAAATGAAACTAGATTTTGATTTGGACTTTCGAATCGCCAGATTATTTTCAAATGATATAGATTGTGTATTTTTAGTTGTGTATCTACATTTAAATATTAAACATGAAATGTTATATTCAGTGTTTTATAATCTGATTTGGATCCGTGGTTAAATCGATGATTCCATATGTAATTTGATTAAATTCGTTATTTAAAAATTCTATAAAATCCAAAAACCCGTTAAAATCTCAGACATGGTCACAGTTTGAACCTATGGGAGACCTATTATGTATTTGACTTAAAATATTTGGATTCATGAATATTAGATGAATGGTGGATATATTATAAATGTGATATTCTAGTTTTACAAAAGTTAGTCTTAGAAATTTTTAGTCAAACTAATTTACCGTTTACAACTTTGTTGTAGACGAAATAGATCAATATTTAAGAGGATGCATACTAAAACAAAAAAGATTTACCCGTCGACAGTTTGTATACGACTATTACAATTTATTAATTTAAATTTGAAATAAATATAATTTCTTATTTATCTATTTAGTTTAGTTTTATAATTTGCATGTTATAAGAACTTTTTCATGTTTTTGGTTTATTTTAAATTTTTATTTAATTTCATTTTAGAAATTTTAATATTTATTAATTTTCATTTTGTTATATATTTTTATTTTATATCTAACAATAATACTTATTATTAGATTTGATATGTGCTTTAAAGCACAATATTTTTTTTATTCAAAAACTTATTTACTGAAAGTTAGAAATCTTATACATATATATATATATATATATATATCTTTATAAAAAATAAATTATATATAAGAAAATAAAAATTTACTTATATTTTAAAACTTTAAATTATAGTACAAATTTATTTTATTTTATTTGTATTGGTTAAAACTTATTTTATTATTTTAATATTATATTTTAAAATTTATATATAATAAATTAATATTAGCATGAATATAATTTTATGAAAATAAGATAATTAATTTATATAAACTGCCTCGTATCAATTTTAAATATATTTTTAAACTTTCTATTATAGTACAAATTTATTTCAGTTTTTTATATTGGTAAATTATATTTTATTATCATATTTTTGTCAGCATTATTATTCAAATTAACTATTTTCATTCAACCCGTTTCATGTTTGATAAATATATTAAATTGTTATAAATATTTTAAATTAACATGTTAACTTGCGAGAATTCGGTAATGTATGATCAAATGAATTATCGGTTATATAGATAGAAAATATATAATATATCATGTTAAGATATATTGTAATGAGTAATGACAGTATATATAATTATTCTAGTAAGGAAAACACTTTTAATTAAAGGGTGAGAATGATTCTAATGTTGATACATACGAGATGATAATTTGGTTAATAACAGATAAGGTCAACGTTACCTTATAATAATGCTTCTCAAAATAATAATAAGGGGATTGCTATTGACTTTGTAAAATAATGAAGCTAAATAACTAGATTTTTAATGATTTTAATGACACGAAGTCAACATTATACGATAGCCCAACTGGATCACACGCTTGGCTAACGCCCATTACATATCAACGCGCAGGCCCAATAAGGTTGAGTCCGCGAGATTGAAAAATGAACGGTGGAAAACGTATCAGAACACAAAACTCTAGTATGGCTAACCGTAGGAGATTAATATCGAACTATCCTATCCAAAAAGTCATCATAGAGAGATCTATCAACCTCCATTTGAAGCTCTGATCTCTCTTTCTTTTATTTTTCCCTCTAAATCTCTCCCTAACAGATTCCAACTCTCATCTTCTTCCCTCAGAATCCATGGATATCGCTTCTTCATCTCTCTGTCAAGCTCAAAAGATCTCTCTCACGCGTCAACCCTCTTCCCCGGTCAACTCCTGCTCCCTGGGCTCTGTCTCCCTCATCGGATTCTCGCTTCCGCAGATCAGCTCAGCTAAATGTCTCCGGAAACGAAGCTCCTCCGGGTTTGTAAGAGCTTGTGTTGCTGTTGAACAGAAGACACGGACTGCTATCATCAGAATTGGCACTAGGGGAAGGTAAAGTTTCTCTCTTTTCCTTTTTGCTTATCGTGTGGCCACTACTCTCTTCCGAGTATACGAGTGTTTGAATGCTAATGGTTTTGCCTTAGTTTACTTAGTTCTAATTCAAAGTCTCGATTTTTATCAGTCCTCTGTTTCAATCCTCTTCCTGGGTTTGAGTGTGTAACTGTGTTACAGTGGACAATGTCATGGTTGCATATTTTAGTGTAATTTATCTGGCTATAGATATGGTCTGTTACTTTGGTTTGAGTGAGTATTAGTGGACAGTATCATGGTTGGTTGATTTAGTCTAAATTATCTGGTTAGTGATGTGATATGTTACTTTGGTTTTAGTGAGTTTTAGTGGACAGTATCATGGTTGGATGGTTTGGTGTAATTTATATGGCTAGACATGTGATATGTTACTTTGGTATGAGTGAGTTTTAGTGGACAGTATCATGGTTGGATGATTTAGGCCATGTACACAAATGCTCAGATGATAGTTGTTCGTCTGAAGACTACAAAAACGAACAATGTTTGAATGTAAAATCTAGATGTTGTTTTCAGCTCTGCATCTAGATCTAGATGCTGTAACCAAATACAAAAAAACGAACATGGCTTTAGTGTGATTTATCTGGTTAGAGATGTGATATGTTACTTTTGATTCTCCTTCCACAATCTCTGCATTGTTTGTGTGTGTATAGTTAAGCCTTGTGATTGATTTTGCATTAGTGGTGGATAGAGTTTAGCTTCTGATGTGTGTTTTTTATCGTCTTCGTTTTTTCCCTGCTTATATTCTCTCACTGTGTAGGACAGTCCTCTAGCGCTTGCTCAAGCATACGAGACACGAGCCAAGCTCCAGGCAATACACCCTGAACTCACCCAAGATGGAGCCATTCACATCGAGATCATTAAAACCACCGGTGATAAGATTCTCTCTCAGCCGCTTGCTGACATTGGTGGGAAAGGTCTTTTCACCAAAGAGATAGACGAGGCCTTGATTAACGGTCATATCGACATAGCAGTCCATTCCATGAAAGACGTCCCCACTTATCTACCTGAGAAAACGGTTTTGCCTTGTAACCTTGTGCGTGAGGATGTCAGAGATGCTTTTATTTGTCTCACTGCTGCCTCGTTAGCTGATCTTCCAGCTGGAAGCGTTGTGGGAACCGCTTCTCTCAGGAGAAAGTCGCAGATACTCCACAAGTATCCTTCGTTAGCTGTGAGTTTTTCACCAACATAAGAGGCTGCTGCTGCCACGTCGTATTTTATTAATACATGTGGTTATTATTACCTCTGCAGGTTGAGGAGAACTTTAGGGGTAATGTGCAGACGAGGCTATCGAAGCTTCAAGGAGGAAAAGTCCACGCAACTCTATTAGCACTAGCAGGTCTTAAAAGACTGAGCATGACAGAGAATGTTGCAGCTATACTATCGCTCGATGATATGCTACCAGCTGTTGCTCAAGGAGCTATTGGAATTGCCTGTAGAACGGATGATGATAAAATGGTATAAAGAACACACTCCTCTAAGCTATAACTAAACTGAAGTTTTTTCGTATTCTTAATCTTATGGGAATGATTCTATTGTTGTTTTGCATGTGTAGGCAAATTACTTAGCCTCATTGAACCACGAGGAAACAAGACTAGCGGTTGCATGCGAGAGAGCGTTTCTTGAAACACTGGACGGCTCATGTCGTACTCCGATTGCTGGATACGCGGCCAAGGACGAAGAAGGCAACTGCTATTTCAGAGGATTGGTTGCATCACCTGACGGTACCCGAGGTATGAAAGCATTCCTACATATACCTCTGTGTGACATTCTTCCCATTATTCATTTCTTATCGATTCCATCTTTGTGTCAGTTCTTGAGACCTCAAGAAAAGGACCATACGTGTTCGAGGACATGGTGAAGATGGGAAAAGACGCGGGGCAAGAACTGCTTTCTCGTGCTGGTCCAGGCTTCTTTGGCAACTAAGCCATTCGAAGAAGAGGAGGAAGAAGATGAAGAAGGGCTGTGGACATTGACAGAGTCTAGGTTTTTAGGAGTTTTCCAACATCATAGACAGATCCCTTTTCTTCCTCTTGTTGTAACTTTTTTGATTTAGAGAGAAAGATATTGATTGTTTTCTTGTATGCAGAGATAAAATTTCCTCTTGCAGTTGTACCTTTTTCATCCCACTATGAAACTTTTCCTCTAGTTCCCAAGAAATTAGAGGAACAACAAAAAAGAAACAGGTTAGTCTGTAATTCAGCATCAATTCTTCATTGCACAACACTCTTGTAGCCACTCGGCTAGTACTCCAGGTTCTAAACTATAAGATCATCATCTTTGCCGAAAGATGCATTTGGAATGTAAGCTCGCATCTCTTCCTTCTCTGACCAAGGGAAGTCATGCAAACAAATAATAACATTAGGATACATATCTTTTTTATCTGGGTGATTGGGTGGGTGAAATGACCAAACGCCAACGGCTTTCTCATTTCTAGAAATGCTTCTACATCACTAAACCTTAATGCAGCCTGCTCAACATCTCTGATGCCGTTGTCTGAAACGTTTTCCACGTTTTTAGAATCTGTTTAGATCTCAGGCGTTATCAATGAGCCGTTCCATAATTCCCATGATTCTCCACGACTCCAAGGTTGAGCATTTATTACATACCATACCGTCATGCCTAGTGTTCATATATGAGATCTGTACATCAACGTTTGGGGATATATCATCACACCAGGGTAAAAGGCTATGAAAGCTCCCACGTTTGCTTCACCATCTATGTAACAACCATGACCTCAAGGGTGTAGCCAATTCGATACATGAAATACATTTTACTACTGTGTGCCAATGTTCATTATATTGAATTTTTTTTTATAAGTTACAAAAAAGAACCAATCATTACATTCACCATCACAAGCAAGTTTTTCTATCTTCAAATGTTCTCTACTCTCTTTACTTCTATTTACTCCGCATTAAAGCCTAAAAGCTCGTTCTGCTTTTGATTTGTATAGTTTCAACAAAAAAGAATGGGGACAGTTAAAATAACAGAGAAACTGACCATTTTCCTTAGTCCATAGCCGTTTTGTTTCTCCGACCAGTTAAAGGCTTTGGTAATCCATCAAAGATTGAGCTTGTAATAGCCGCAGGCGTAAGCAAATCAGGTTTCAAACTCCATTTAGAAGTCGGCCATAGAGACAGCGATGATGAACCGTTGTTGCTGTTGCCGTCTGGATCTTGTAGATTCGATGCACTTGAAGATTTTCTTACACTGGAAAAGCTGTCTGAAACTGGAGCATCCACCAAGCTGATTGGTACCGGATTGAAATTACTCGTCTCAGATTCTGCTGCTAGATTAGTTCTACTTGAGGCTTTGGATCTCAAAGCTAAGCCTTTTCCTGCTACTGATAAAAACCCGCCGTTGCTGTTCTCGTCTTTCAACAGAAGCTCTGGAGTCCGGGACGAAAAGTCGGCTTCAGATTTTTGGCGTCTTCTCATAAACTTATTTGAACTCGGTTCTTGAGAGGTGTTGTAATCAGGTGACTGGTTGACCTCTTCGAGAAGTGCATTGACCAAGCTTCTGGATTTCCTGTGGTGATTCAAGGGAGCGTTTGTGGATGGGAAAGGTCTGAGGTATTGACTATCACCGTTGTTTCCCGTCTTGTAGTTTCCCATCTCTAAGCTTCCTCCAACAGAAACTGTTCTGTTTGCTGGTTTTAGCCCGTAATAGCCTTGCAATGAGTACATGGCTGGAGTAACTTTCTTCTCCGAAGATTTTAATCTCAGAGACTGGAAAGAGTCCAACACGTCGTTGTTGTTGTTGTTGCTATCGTTTTGTGATTCCAGTTCGTGGCATGAACATCCCTCTCTGTAAAAAAAAGATTCCATATATTAGAGGCCATGTAAAAGAGGATCACTTTGATACTGAATAAATATGCAGAAGCTTCAGTCCTAACACAACCAATGCTCCAACTTTGGGAGATCAGACAAGAAACAGAGCACTGTTCTGCAATAAGAATACCATGACTGCAGACTTAAAAGCTAGCTCGCATGTCAAAGATGTGATATAAGTACCCACCCATGGTTTAAGGAGCCGTTATATAAACAAGGAGAAGGAGGATGTCTTCCAGGTAAAGGGATCCGGAGAGACATGAGAGCAAACATTTGAAGATCAGTAACAAGCCCATTCATCTTTTTCACATCTGCAACCTGAGACAGAGCATTTTTAACAACAAAAAAGAAAAAAATCAGAAAATCAAAAAGCATAACACTTTTTTTTTCCTCACGTGTTCATCATCACCATGCCTCAATCTCAGAAAAAAAAAACCTTTTACCAGAACCATTAAATTCAATTTCTAACTTTTTTTATCTCTAATTAAAAAAAAAAAACTTTTTACCAGAACCATTAAATTCAATTTCTACCTTTTATTTTTCATCTCTAATTAAGATTCAATATTAAGCAGCAACCTTAGCAAAGTCAAAACACTCTGGTGGAGCAGAAAATAGCAAAGAACAAGCCTAGAAAATGAATACCTCAACGCCGTATTTAATGGCAACGCCGGCGAGAGTATCGAACTTGGAGACGCGGTGCTCGATAAATCCTGCACGGTCAGGGGAGTTAGAACCACCACGACGGTAGGGCGAGGAAGAGCTGGAAAGCGGAGGAGACGAGTTCGGAGACGGGATACGAAGAATCTTCGATCTAGAAGGAGGACTCTTCTCGCGTGATCGATCTGAGAAGAATCCTCCTCCGTAACCATTTTTATTATCGTCGCGGGATTTTCCGTTGGTGTATTCAGGAGGAGTAGTGCTGTTGCTGCGATTAGAAAGCCTTCTCTCTCGATCCATATACATATTAGTAATAATCTCTCTCTCTCTCTCTCTCTCTCTATCCTAGATCTGATCCACAATTTCAAAACATCAAAAATCGAAACGCGCGAGGGAGGGAGGGAGGGAGAGAGAGGTTAAGGAAAAAAACGAATATAGGGAAAATGAGGAAGAGGCGTTGTTGGGTGATTAAACGAAACTCGTGGACTAGACAGAGAGTCCAATTTTTCTATAATGAGGATCCGATGTAAATTCTCCTCTTTCTCACTGATTTTCCGGGGGGGGGAAACGAACGAGAGAGATCTCTGTGCTCCTCCTCCTCTCTCGTCCCCGCGGTGGAATTATTCCAAATTTTTATTTAACGCCAAAAAAAAGAGAGAAAAATAAATCGGACCGAAATTAGTTGTATGTATCATGAATTTATTTCAAAAGTAAACCAATTTACAACCAAAAAAAACTTACATCAAGCTTTTGGGACATTAATATTTTTCATAATAAATTAAACCACTTTTATAGTAACAAATCTCTATATATAATGTTGGAGAATTTTTTAAGAATAATCAGATTAGATTATCAACTTGAGAATCTGATACGGTCAAACAACAAGTTATCTGCATATAAATAAAAGAGGTTGTGAACCAAAAAAAAAAAAAATAAAAATAAAAGAGGTTTCTCCTCTACCGGATAAAATAACAGGTTCTGAAGTCAAAAACCGGGTCTGTACTGTATGTTTGACAAAACAAAGCCTGTCGGCGAGGGGGGGGGGGGGATCAACTAAATCCATTCTTCTCTGCCTAGCAAAAGCTACATACCAAAATACATAAGAATTTATTAGGAAGGTAAGGTTTCGTTAATTAACGGTATGGTTCGGTTGGATGTTGAGAACGATGAGAAGCATACCAAATGCCAAATGCATTGTACTGTGGCATCATGCCATGTTTTGTTTCTATTAATTGACAATGATGTACAAGAAAAAAATAACAAACAACGGGGATGTAGCTCAGATGGTAGAGCGCTCGCTTAGCATGCGAGAGGTACGGGGATCGATACCCCGCATCTCCATCTTTTCAATCAGAAGCCCATTTTTTAGAGTTGATTCGGGTTTCACCAACTTCGATATTTTTTGGAACAGCACAAACTCTTTTCATTGGGGCTTTCACGTATTATTTTCTACTTCAAATACTGTCAACATGTTAGGTTTAAGCTAGCTCTACACCTTGTAACAAACTGAATACTTCTTATTATGAATGTAAAAGAGAATTACAGCTTGAGTATGAATCAATCTAAGCTCTCATAGCGAACTCAGATCAATCCATCAGTCTCATATCGACTGTGGTGTTAAGACTCATGGCGTCTTTCACAAACAACATCAAGCATAATCCTAACTGACACATCGACTCTACTATTTATAGTAATTCATATAACAGACTCGATATAACTGCAAACACTCTTTCTCAACCAGAGGAACTACTGCTTCCATCCGTCCTCTTATTCTTCTCCACACTTCCAGCAGCGTTATCACTTTCAATCTCCTTCCCTTCTCTCTTTCTGTAATAAGCTACTTTATACCTATCAATACTTCCCCCAACGAAACCAAGCTTGCCCTCAAGCTTGTAACCTGGAAACTGCTCCACAAACTGTACATACGACATCCACGAATTCTCACTCTCTGTTTTATCCTTCCAAGTCACCAGCAATTCCAATCTTCCCCGAGGATCATAGCGTTTATCAATCACATCTGCAGGCAACACATCCTCCTGATCTTCTCCCAAACAAACGCGTGGTAACTCGAGTACTTGATCATTCGCATTCAAAGCCAGTTTCAACTGTGATACATGGAAAACAGGATGAATCTTCGAATATGTAGGTAGCTGCAACTTGTATGCCACGTTACCCACTCGTTCCAGTACTCGGTATGGCCCATAGAACTTAGCCGCCAGCTTCTGACAAAAACGATTGACCACTGACTGTTGGCGATATGGTCTCAGTTTTAAGTAAACCATGTCACCCACTGCTAGCTGGACATCACGTCTGTGTTTATCAGCCTGATCCTTCATTATCTGTTGTGCACGAGCTAACTTCAACTTGAGAGTCTGCAACACTTCATCTCTCTCCAACAGTACTTGTTCCAGTTCGAAATTGCGCGTAGATCCTGGCTCAAATGGTAACAGAGTCGGAGGCTCACGTCCATACACCACTTTGAAAGGAGTCGTCTGCAATGAGCTATGAAAAGTAGTATTATACCATAGTTCAGACCAGAGTAAGAACTTGGACCAAGTGCGTGGATGCTCCGATGCAAAACAACGCAGATATGTCTCTAAACATCGATTCAAAACTTCAGACTGACCATCTGTCTGAGGGTGAAACGCTGTACTGTACTGAAGTTTCGTCTCTGCTAGCTTGAATACCTCTGTCCAAAACGCGCTGAGAAATATACGATCACGATCCGAAGTAATGCTCCTTGGGAATCCATGTAAACGTACTATCTCTCTCATGAAAGCCATAGCCACATCTCGAGCAGAGAAAGGATGACGAAGAGCAATGAAATGAGCATATTTGCTCAAACGATCAATGACCACTAAGATCACATTAACTCCCTGCGATGTTGGCAATCCCTCTATGAAATCCATATTAATGTCTTCCCATATCTTTTGTGGAATAGGTAGGGGTTGAAGAAGACCCGCAGGAGATAACGTCGAGTGTTTGTGAGTTTGGCACACACTGCAATTCGCCACATATTCTTGCACTTGTCTATACATCTGAGGCCAATAAAAAGATCTCTGAATCCTCTTAACTGTCTTCAATACTCCCGAATGACCTCCCTCTTTACTGTCATGGCATTCTGAAAGAATCAAAGGGATAAAGCGAGATGAAGCTGCCAAGACTAACCGATGCTTTGACCATAACCTTCCATCAATCACTTTCAGCTTTTCAGATTTTAATAACCCCTCCTTCACCTTACTGATCATCATCTGAATGTAGGGATCCGATTTAGACTCATTATCCAACTCCTGCCACTGTAATGCCGTTGGTACCGTTAAAGAAAGCAACAAAGTTGATACTGACATAGATCGAGATAAACCATCTGCTGCTTTGTTTTCACACCCTGGTTTGTAGAATATCTCGAAATCAAAACCCAACAATCTGGTTAGCCACTTTTGATATTCCAAATTCACCTCTTTTTGTTCTAGTAGAAACTTGAGACTGCGATGATCTGTATGAACTTCAAACTTACGACCAATCAGGTAGTGTTTCCACTTGCGCACTGCCATGACTATAGCCATAAGCTCCCTCTCATAGGCCGGTTTCAATTGTTCTCTGTCCGACAGAGCGTGACTGAAGAACGCTATTGGCTGCTTATCCTGCATCAGTACTGCTCCCACTCCCACACCCGAAGCATCTGATTCAATTACAAAAGTCTTATCAAAGTTTGGTAGAGCTAACACAGGAGCTGAAGCCATCGCTTGTTTCAACTTCCCAAAAGCAATCTGTGTCTCGTTATTCCATAAGAAATGTTCCTTCTTCAATAAAGTGGTTAACGGACGAGCTAAAACACCATACAATCTGACAAACCGCCTGTAGTAGCCTGTTAGGCCTAAGAACCCACGCAGTTGCTTGACAGTTTTCGGTGTTGGCCATTGAAGCATTGCCTCTGTTTTGGAACTGTCAGTAGCCACTCCTTTTTCTGAGATAATGTGACCCAAATATTCAACTTGAGACACTCCAAATGTGCATTTCTTCTGGTTGGCAAACAGTTTCTGATCACGTAAGACTTGCAACACCAAACGTAAGTGCTCCACATGATCTGTCATATTTTTGCTGAACACCAGGATATCATCAAAGAAGACAAGGACAAATGATCTCAGAAATGGTTTGAAAACCAAATTCATCAGAGCTTGGAATGTCGCCGGCGCGTTTGTTAAGCCAAACGGCATTACCAAAAACTCGTAATGACCTTCAAGAGTACGAAAAGCTGTCTTATTGATATCTTCTTCTGCCATTCGAATTTGATGATAACCTGAGCGAAGGTCAAGCTTCGTGAAGACTGACGCTCCATGTAGTTCATCAAGAAGTTGATCAATTACCGGAATGGGGTACTTATCCGGAATGGTGGCTCTGTTCAATGCTCTGTAATCAATACAAAAACGGGAAGATCCGTCCTTTTTCTTGACTAAGAGTACTGGACTTGAAAATGGACTGTTGCTCGGTCTTATGATTCCCGAAGCTAACATCTCTGCCACCATTTGTTCCATCACAATCTTGCTTGCGTGAGGGTACCGATACGGTCTCACAGACACTGCCGTCACTCCTGGATGAAGCTTGATAGAATGTTCTTTGCCTCTTATCGGAGGTAATCCAGAAGGTACTGCAAAAACGTCTGTAAACTGCTCCAACAATGTGGTTAACAATTGTGGAGAGCCGCAAGTTTGTGATGTGGGATTATCTGGTTTCATGGACGTGACGCTCGCAGAAGCCATCGACACTGCCCCTTCTCGATGACAACCACGATATATTGGAGTTAGTGATTTAAAGGAGAGTTTATTACAGTGCAGGGACTCATCGCCATACAAAGTAACTCGCTGTCCTTTATAAACAAATGACCATACTTGTTGCTTCCAATCAACCTCGCATAGGCCAAGTGTTTCCAACCACTGAACTCCAAGGATCACATCCACGTTTCCCAGTTCTAAAGAGATGAAGTCGGACGTGAAGTCAGTTTGGTTTAGTCTGAAATTTACAGCCTTGCACATCCCATGAGCTTTGACTGTAAATCCATTCCCCAACAACACGTCAAGGCTGCTATCAGCATAAATTTTCAAATGCAGCCTGCTCACAACTTTTGGAGATATAAAGTTGTGAGATGCTCCGCTATCGAGCATGACTATCACCTCTTTGTTGTTAATACAACCTCGCATCTTCGTCGTTCGTGGAGAATTCAAACCGAGGAATGAACTAAACGACAAGGTGCGCAGTTCCTGAGTGTTGACTAATGCTTCTTCTTCCCACTCTTGTGAGTTGTCCACCACCTCTAACTGAAGCCCATTAATCACTGTCATCACTCGAAGAACTTTATTTGGACATTCTTGTTTGTGTGTTGGCGTCCACGGTGCCTTGCAACGGAAGCAAATCTTGTCCCGTCGCATCTGATCAAGCTCAGCATCTGAAAACTGAAGTCGGGGTCTCAAATTGTTCCGATTTGATTGAGTTTCTTTATTTGAACCCGACTCTGTAGTCTTCGTAAAGCTGGTTGTCTTTGCTGTTTTTCCTGCACTCGAGAACTTTTGAGTACTAGTCTTATTCTCATCCGTCGTCACTCCGCTCATCACCTTGCAGAATGTACTCTTCTCCATCTTCAATACTGCCGCTATGAACTGAGAAAGTCCTTGTGGATCTTTCATCTTTATCACCTCTTTCATCTCCTGAGTCAAACCAGTATAGAACAATCTTTCTAAAAACTTATCCTCCAGCCCCGTTACTTGAGAAGATAACTCTTCAAACTCTGATACATAGTCTGAAACTGTTCCTGTTTGCTTCAAGGTCAACAATCTTGTTTCTGGTTCATCGTCGATCGATTCTGAAAAGCGAAGAGTCAATTGCTTCTTGAAGTCAAACCAATCCCTGAAACCACCTCTTCTCATCACCCACGCAAACCACTTCTTTACTCTGCCTTCGATACATAACGCTATCATATCTAGTCGCTCAGAATCACGGAACTGTCCCACTCGAAAGAAGTGTTCTACATCCATAATCCAATCGTGCGTATTGCTACCTTCGAACTTAGGCATCTCAAGTTTCTTCAACATGTGTTCACGATTCGCAAGATTCAACTGACCAGATCGATAACCTAGCTGAGATTCTTCCGGATTATGTTCCCAGTTTCGAATCGGTACCTGAGTATTGTGATTCGATGATTCTGGATGACGTCGGTGAGGATCTGGTGTTTCCTCGTAGTCGATCGGACGTTTCCCAAGCGTCGTCATGATCTGTTTGAAGTGATCTTCCAGCTGCGCAAATCGGAGTTTGTTCTCCGCCGCTTGATTCATCAACAAATTGTAGCCGCCGCGCAAGAACACCACTTCCTCCTTCATCGTTGTTTCAGGTTCTTCTTGCTCCATCGGAACTCGCGATCTCATCGGAGAAGACGTCGGAGATCGCATCGCGTTGGATTCGATCAGTTTCACCGCACCAATGTTAGGTTTAAGCTAGCTCTACACCTTGTAACAAACTGAATACTTCTTATTATGAATGTAAAAGAGAATTACAGCTTGAGTATGAATCAATCTAAGCTCTCATAGCGAACTCAGATCAATCCATCAGTCTCATATCGACTGTGGTGTTAAGACTCATGGCGTCTTTCACAAACAACATCAAGCATAATCCTAACTGACACATCGACTCTACTATTTATAGTAATTCATATAACAGACTCGATATAACTGCAAACACTCTTTCTCAACCAGAGGAACTACTGCTTCCATCCGTCCTCTTATTCTTCTCCACACTTCCAGCAGCGTTATCACTTTCAATCTCCTTCCCTTCTCTCTTTCTGTAATAAGCTACTTTATACCTATCACAACATATGTAGTATCACATCAGGTTTAAGTGGCCAATGTTGAAATCGAAATATTGCATTTTAGATTAATCAAGTCATAGACATATAGACCAGGGAGCTGGGATCTGAAAACGACAGTTGCAGAGGAACAAGACAATGATTACTAATTACATCTGAATCACCCAAGCGAATTGAGATTCATAACAAAAGAAAAAAAAAACAAATCTAAGTTAAAATGTAAAGAGTTTATCAACACCAAGAAGAAGATTTTTTGCACTTTACAGAGAAATGCTTTGATAAAAACCTGAAGTGCTTTGTGAACATGCTCAGGTGCGATTGTTCGTTTATCCTCTTTGTTAGACTTCATTAGACTGAGGATATGAACTCTGCGATAAACACATTGACTGAGGAAATAGCAAATTTTAAACGATTATCAGCTACGTATACCCCTAATGATAACGATTTGCTTGAGATTATCAATCACAAGACCGATCAAATTTTACCCAACACAACACTCGATGAGAAGATCATGAGCATCTCTAGCAACACGAACATCTACTGGTGTAGCATCTCCTTTGTAATTTTTGTAACACAAATGGCCAGTTTGTAGTTATGAAGGGCTATATATTAAAATGTGAGTTTGGTATCTGACAAATGACACAAAGTCACAGCAATACAGCACTACCACAAAACAGAAACGATATTTTTTTTTGAACAATAATTAGGTTCACCCCTGAGTTGAACTTATGAATTCACCTCTTTCATTATTTCAATCATATTACCATAAATATTAATATCACATAAATAAATAAATTATAAATTACAAATAAAATAAACTTTAAATCATAAACTCTAAATTCGAACCCTAAAACCAAATCTTAGATCTTAAATTTTAAACCCTAAACCCTAAACCCAAACCTATACCCTAAACCCAAACTATATACCCTAAATCCTAAATCTAAATTTAAATCCTAGACCTTAAACTCAAATCATAAACTCTAAACCCAAACTCCAAACCCTAAAACCAAACTCTAAACCCTAAATCCTAAACCTTCAACCCAAACTGTAAACCATAAACCCGAATTCTATACCCTAAAATGTATTTGAAAATACATTTGATGATCATTAACCCAAAAGTATTTGAAAATTTTGGGTCTATAGTTTATAGTTTGGGTTTAAGGTTTAGGATTTAGGGTTAAGAGTTTGGGTTTAGGGTTTGGGTTTAGGGTTTAGAGTTTGGATTTAGGATTTATGGTTTGAGTTTAGGATCTAGAATTTAAATTTAGATTTAAGATTTATGGTATATAGTTTGGGTTTAGGGTATAGGTTTGGGTTTAGGGTTTAGGGTTTGGTTTAAAATTTAAGATCTAAGATTTGAGTTTAGAGTTCGAATTTAGAATTTATGATTTAAAGTTTATTCTTTTGTAATTTATAATTTATTTATTTATGTGACATTAATATTTATGGTAATATGATTGAAATAAGGAAAGAGGTGAATTCATAAGTTCACCTCAGGGTTGAACCTAAGTATTGTTCTTTTTATTTTTATTTTTTTTGGTAAAAAAAAACTATATATTTATGTTAAAGAAAAAAGAGTGAATTGGCTGAAAATACAAAGAGAATGTAATAATTAAGAGAATACCCTATACAAAAACTTGTGGGGGTTCTGAAAGTGACAGTAAAAGCCAAAATGACAAAAGTAACCTTTTCTTAATAATATCCAAATATGCATTGCACCGGTAATAGAAGGTTGGAGCAAAAAGGATTTTGATCTCTAATTGATTGAATTGGTAAATGATTAATCTATGTTTATTTCCCCAGCTTCTACGTGAGGGTGGCTACAAAATGAAACTGGCCAATTGGGGGGTTATCGTTTCTGACAACATAGGCTGCATGGAGAGAAGAATCTTAAATGTCCCTAATCTTTTCTAATCTAGTTGTTTTTCTTTTTAAAAGTTTCAAGAGAAAAAAACATTTATTTTCTTTCTTCGTAAAAAGTTTAAGGAAAAGAAAAGCATTATTATGTGAATTACAAGATATTTTGGATTATCATCTTCTCAGCTATCCTCTACTTCACTTCATTTCTCTGTTTCCATCTCTGTATGATCCAGAGTTCAAGTCCCAAATCATAGTTGTTACGGAGAACTCCCTCCCCCTTTCCCGGATGCTTTCACCGGCGTGAGCATGTAGGTGCTACTACTACAGTTAATTAGAGATAAAGAATTTGTTTCCTGGTATTATGTTCATGAGAACAGTATTTTAAAAAGAAAATTCATGAGAACAGTAGGTGCTACTACTACAATGTATTTGGTTTAAGAGTAGATGCTATGACTTGCTAAGATACATGGCTTTAAGAAATCTTATGTTCTTGTATGTTGAATCTTTTCAAACTGGTTCATCAAGAAACTGCAATTTTTTATTGATTTTTGTGTGTGTTAGATAGCATCACCACATAGTCAAGTAAAGAGTGTGTCTTCCATGGCGGTTATTGTTGGCTTAAAGGTGATGACAAAGAAAGTGGTAGATTCAATCGCTTATGGAGCTGCAACTGAAGATATTAAATCCAACCCAATTTAGATTCCTAAAGTGATTTGTATTTGTATATTAAAATTTTAGTTATCTTGTTAATCATAATTTTGACCCTGAAAGTCTTCTACATATTTCTTTTAATAATAAAGATTGTAACCAATTTAAGATTTGTTGTTAGATTGCTAACGGATTTAATAGCATAAAGATCCAATGGTAAATGTATATTTGAATTATTTTGTGAGATTCAACTTTAGCATACTAGCATATCTAATAACATTATAACAATTTGGTTATATTTCTACAAGTATCTTTGGATTAGATTTTGAGTTTGGTTGCTAATGGCTAACAATATTTAACAACATCTAACAACATTATTCATCCATTTGCTGTCAATCATGAATATGTGTAGAATGAAATATTTTATTCAAGATTAGTAGCAAATCTCATATACAATGTTGTTAGTAAATAATAATATATCACTAGGAAACAATTTAGCTGATGTTTTGCTAATTTTAATGTTAG
Organism: Raphanus raphanistrum subsp. raphanistrum; assembly: GCA_019706035.1. Taxonomy (NCBI): domain Eukaryota; kingdom Viridiplantae; phylum Streptophyta; class Magnoliopsida; order Brassicales; family Brassicaceae; genus Raphanus; species Raphanus raphanistrum. The sequence goes on from CM033981.1 coordinate 12,501,075, forward strand.
ACTGCCATTATTTTTAATACTTAGCCAATGTTAGACGTCTAACTATTCTTACTGCAAGCTAATATTATTTTTAGCGGAGATTTGATTGTGGTACCCGGTTAACAACATTTTCTAGTTTTTTTATTTTTTTGGTGAATCTAATATTATGTTTAACAGACACATAAACCTTCATCTGCCAACATTTTAATATCTAGTAACGAGTATTTTAGCAGCAATATATAATGTTTAGTTGTTACAATCTAGACTATATTATTTTTTTCATCTTAAATAAACTGAGTCAGTGTTGGTAATACTTAGTAAGTGGTTACTGCGAGCTAATATTACTTCTAGCGGAGCTCTGATTATGTTATCCGGTTAACAACATTTTTAAGTATTTTGTTTTGTTGAAGTTTTAACCTTTCTCCTTCAATAAAATCTTGTTTCTTTGTCAAATAGCATTTAACATGTGTGATACCATAAAGAGACTTTCTTCGAAAGAAGTAGCAGAGAATGGATTGTTTTTAGGTGTCTATGAGTGGCCGTAATAAAATTTCTGAATGTTGCTGGTGCAAGGTTGTTGGACTGCTATGTCGTAGTTTAGCTTGTCTTGTTGAATTTTTACAAGCTAATAGTGTATTATTACGGTTAAGTAAATGCTGTGGATGTAATTTTTTTCTGACATTAAATATTCCACATCGAGTACTTATATTAGCAACATAAAAAACTAACAATTCTGTTTAAATGCTAGTCTAACTTACATAGTTAACATATCTAATGATAAAAGTAGCAACCAGAGTTATAGGTATCTGGTTATATCTAGAATTGATCACATTAAACAAAAAACTAACTGACCAAATCTAAATCTAATTAACCAAACTCAAAACTAATATCTCTGCTGCCGCCTCTCTCCCCTTTTGCCTCTTTCTTCTTGATGTCTTCCTCTATTATGTGTCCATCTCCGGCACCATTGATGACGACCAGGACGAGTTCGAGATCGGTGATGACAGGGGCAAACTCGAGACCGGTGACGAAGGGAGGAGACTTCTCCTCTGCTCACGACCCCCACCTCTTGCTCATGACCACCACCTTTACCAGCACAAAAAATCAGATTAAAAACATTCTTCTCTACTCTGAAGAAATCCTAGAACTTCTTCACCAACGCTTTTGCTCCAGATTCCATTAATGTGAAGTAGAGGAACGGATCGACAGAACTGAATATAAGAAAAGTCTCATATAAGGAGGATATGAGAAAATTTAGAGTTTCGATAATAAAGAGGAAATGGGAAAGTTTCAAAAACTGAAAAATATCCACTTGCCTAGACAAGAGACTACGTGTGATATTGGACTATCAGAACAAAAAATAAATAAAAAAGATAATAGGTTACACAAATAACAGGTTGCCGGTTACTGAGGATCGAATGTGAGTAAGGTTAAAATGGTAAACCACCTACCTTCTGACTGCATCGAAAAGATAAATTGTGTATTCACCTAATTATCATATAATCCTTGTATATGGAGTGCAAATACTCAAGAAAAAAGTAATGGTTATCCTGTTATATTTTTAAAACCTGATCCGTGATGTGATCAGCTGAGAGAGAGGCGAGATGTGCGCCAATAGGCTAATAAGAAAAAAGAGTATCAAATGGTATCTCATCTCATCATATTCTAACTGACTGATTCAAACTTCATTACTCTGTTCCCTTCTTTATGTTCCTCTGTGTGGCTTTCATAGATTTGTACATGTACTACAAAAATCAGATTACTCTTTGTCCCAGTTTAGCTGCAGATGCATGTGTGGTTTTAATTATAAACTCGTACATTATTATTAGTTTTTTTTTGTTCATTTGCGTTTGTCTTGTTCAGATTACTACTTATGGTGACTGTTGACTTTTTTGCAGATCTGAGGTTTATTGTTTCCTCCAAATCGGCAAACTAGTTTTCTTTTGCTTTTCTTTTTTCTATTCCATTTTAATTAAAAGAGTGAAAGTCACTGGAGGCAGCGGTTCATCGATCTCTTCCTGTGGATTTTTTTTTTGTTTCTTTGTTGTTGTTGGAAAGAGATTAAAAGCACGAACAGATCGATAAACCTCTGCATCCAGCGGTTGCCTCTTCATCAGTCGATCACTTTTGATGAATCCTTTTTCTAAGTTTCTGAGAAAGACGTTATTATGTCAAGTGGGAGTATTTTTCTAGGAAACTCAAAAGAAAACAAATGATTTTTTTTTTGAGTTCATAGGAGCATAGATCAATCGAACACTGTTTCTGGTAATAGTCTGTTTAGTTTTACCACTATTTTTGTTTGTTTGTTTACTAACCGAGTATACTTATATGTTTTTAGTTAATTGATATGCCTTTTGCTTTCACTTACTACTATCAAGTGGATCATGAGTTTGCTAAAATAACAAAATAGGGAACTTAGGATTCTTTTGGGAGAGAAGAATCTTGGTATTACTTATGATTCATCTTGTAGGTTCCTTTCTTGGTCTGACTCTGACCAAACAATATAGTTTTCTGTTTTAGTTTCATGTCTAAAAAGTGTGTTTGATCTCCATTGAATCTCCCATTCAGCTATTTTAGCGCATACAGTTGCATCTTCTAGCTTTGTTCCTTTTCGTACGTGACGGTAATTATTATGTATAATCCAATCTATTTGTCGCATAAAGTGATGAAATGGTAGCATAACACATGTGTATTTATTTCATCTTTACTACATCAAATATTGTGAGCCCTTGTTTATGGCATCTATATCTTAGTTTCTCTCCTATTTTATTGCTCCTTTTCTTCCAGTGAATCAATTTGCAGGGATTAGATTCCCCATTTGAAGTCAGGGCAGTAGTTCTTGTAAATGAAGCGTTATCTACTGTTGAGAGCTGATTTGGTGTTAAAAATGCTCATCGGCAAGAATCAAATTCACTCTGAAAAGTATTAGTGCCGCCAAGCTTTTGAGGTGGTTCTGTTCTAGTAATAGGATTCTACCTTGTAAACAGAGGAGGTGGGGAGAATGGTATTATTCTCTTTTCAGATTTCTGCTATTTTGTTTTGCATCTTCATCAGATTTTTACATGATTAATGTTTATGATGGCTTGTGTGGAAATTCAAGTGAACTAGAGAATGTTTGTTAGTCAAACGTTTAATGTTATGTAATTTCATATTCATTTCTCATACCAATCAAATAGATGTATATTATTCCTCATCTTCATTTCATCCCATCTTTTGTAAGTTCGAGATACAGCGAAAACACAAGGCACAAAATAATTCCAGAACACAAATCTCTTTTATTAGAAATCTTTTACACAATCTCTTACAGACTTGTTTGATCCGAATTACACGACTCGACACGGATCGATTTCTAACACACCCAACTTCCTTGACTCAACACCTGTTGATCAAGTCTACCAATTCACTCAGCTATGAAACCCCAAAACCCTTTGTGTTTCTCTCTGAGAATTACAACGTGAAAGTTCTAACCCTAAAACTAGGTTAAAACCACATTATATATTAAATAACCTTTTCCTATTATCTAATATAATATTTTCTATATTTTAGCATCACCAAATCTTCCAATTTGTGATCTAATAATATTCTTTTAATGCTTATTTCGTCATCCAAAGTATATGGAAAATCCCACATAATCACATCTTGATGTTTCCTTTTTATTCTTCGAAGCGTGTGTCACACACCATCCTCCGCGTGTAACACAAGTACACGAACCAAAACTCCACCACTGCAACAGGTTCTCAAGCTCCAAGTTCTTGAACTTACATTCTCCCCCTTTTTCACTGAGTTTTACAACTGAAGCCTAAGCACAATATGCATCATACATACCAACAAAGTACTGACTTAAACTCCCCCTGAATTAAGTATCATCTCCCCCTGCTTGAGTGAAAAACTCTTTGAAAAACTTCATGATACTTGTGGGACCATCAAAACTCTCAGTACCTTCTAGGCCATCGAACTGGTACTTCAAGCTCAGTATATTGATCATCCATTCGATTGTATGACATACTGGTATGCTCGTGTGACACATCTTTCGTAAACTTAGGATACAAATCCTTCTTAGCTATCCAAACATGTCCATACCTTCTGGGTTCCACATAACACAAGTTCATCCTCCAAGCTCGCTCAGTCTGGTTTCTCCTAGAATAACAGAAAGCAACAGTATGTCCGGTCTTACCACAAAAGAGACAGCCATTCATTCGCTTAACAACAACTTTTCTGTCTTGTATCTTTGGAACCACAGTCTTTGCTTGAGTTTCATCCTTTCGTTCAGCTGAAAAAACTGGGATTGAGCGTTTTACAAACTTGATTCCTTCATTCTTGTTAATCTCTTGTGAAGTCGTCCCTTTATAACCCAAACCCCAACTGATTTTTGGAGACTGCCCAATTGACAAGATATGATCCAGACTTGCTGATCCAGTGTTCAACATTCTCACTTTCTTGTAGTTCTCAGCAAGTTGTCTTTCCAGAAGCTGACTCTTCTCAAGTTCTTGATTCAACAGCTGTTTCATCTGATGAAACTTTATTTCAGACTCTTGTTGAACTTGATTTTGCTCTGCAATAACTCTCTTAAGAGACTGAAGCTTGTCTTCATTATCATCCTCTCTCAACCTACACTTTGATTCACCCTTCGCATCAGTCCGTTCCATCTCTAGGGTGTTGACTTGATCTTTTAAGACAGCTTTATCCTTGATGAGCTGTAGGTTTTCGTGACTGAGTTCTGCAAATTTACCAAAGAGAACCTTATACTCGGCTAGAAGATCTGCATCTAAATCACTTTCTGTATCACTGTGTGACGCATCTGAATTGGTGTGTGACACACCTGACATACGAATTTCATCCTTAGTGATGTCTTTTTCAGACCCTATAACTCCATGAAGAGACACGAAATTGAGAGCATCTTCTTTTCTCTCTGGCACTTTATCACTGCAACTTCTCTTCATCTTCATCTTCTTGGTGTTCACACAATCTGATTTTATGTGCCCATAACCATTACATCCATTACACTTGATTTCTTTTCTCTTGAATGATGGACAATCTGTTTTGACATGCCCAATACCATGACAATTAAAACACACCACTGCCTGCCATTTATGTCTTTCTTCTTCTCTAGGCAGTCTGTCGCTGGACATCTTATTCAAAAGATTCATGGTTTCTTCAAGTTTCTGAATCACCAAGTGAATAGATTCTTCAAGCTTCTTAGCTTTCTGGATATCTTCATCAACTGTAATTCGTGAGTCTTGAGCAGGTTTTGAACACTTAGATTCCAATTCCATCTCCTCAGCCTTTAATATCCCTACTACCTCAGCATACTTAAGTTCATCAGTGTTCATCGTCAATGTTATCGCTGCTTTATGGGCTGCAAACTTAGTAGGCAAACATCGCAAAAATTTCTTCACCAATTTTGCATCTTCATATTTTTTACCTAAAACTTGTGCTTCATTGGCTATGGAGCTGAGCTTCGCACTGAAATCTCCTATCTTCTCATCATCCCTCATCCTTATGTCTTCAAATTGTGATGCAAGCAAGTCCAATCTTATCCTCCTAACATTCGCAGTACCCTCGAAAGCATTTTGTAGTATATCCCAAGCTTCCTTAGCTGATTCACATCCCTGTATAAGCTCAAATTGCTTTCCATCTACAGAACTGAAGATTGTATCCAGTGCTCTTGCATTAAACCTTGAAAGCTTTTTCTCTGTTGCTGTCCACTTTGTCTTCAGTTTAGGTATCTTCAAACCATCTTCTTGCATCACAAACGGTTCTTCCCATCCAGTTTGAACAACTGTCCAGATATCTTCATCAGCCCCACGTAAGTTTGCTCTCATTTTCACTTTCCAATACCCATAATTCACATCATTCAGCAGCAACATATTTTGTGCCAAAATCGCCATATTCTCTTCTCAGGATCTCACCTTGGTTCGAAGAACTCTCCTTCGTTTAGGTGTCCTGCTCTGATACCAATTGTAAGTTCGAGATACAGCGAAAACACAAGGCACAAAATAATTCCAGAACACAAATCTCTTTTATTAGAAATCTTTTACACAATCTCTTACAGACTTGTTTGATCCGAATTACACGACTCGACACGGATCGATTTCTAACACACCCAACTTCCTTGACTCAACACCTGTTGATCAAGTCTACCAATTCACTCAGCTATGAAACCCCAAAACCCTTTGTGTTTCTCTCTGAGAATTACAACGTGAAAGTTCTAACCCTAAAACTAGGTTAAAACCACATTATATATTAAATAACCTTTTCCTATTATCTAATATAATATTTTCTATATTTTAGCATCACCAAATCTTCCAATTTGTGATCTAATAATATTCTTTTAATGCTTATTTCGTCATCCAAAGTATATGGAAAATCCCACATAATCACATCTTGATGTTTCCTTTTTATTCTTCGAAGCGTGTGTCACACACCATCCTCCGCGTGTAACACAAGTACACGAACCAAAACTCCACCACTGCAACAGGTTCTCAAGCTCCAAGTTCTTGAACTTACATCTTTAATTTCTCTAGTACTTGCCACTTTGATACTAGATGCCAGCAATAGAAATAAAGAGGTCAAGTACTGTTAATTAACGGAATTACAGGTGATATTTCGAAACACTTAAAACTACAGGGAGCAGAGATATAAAAATAGAAAGAGAAAAAATTAAAGAGGTCAAATAGTTATTTAACGGAATTACAGGTGATACTTCAGAAATACTGTAAACCAGAGGGAGTAAAAAATAGAAGGAGAACAAATATTACAGGCATTCTGTATCAAGGCCGAGATATTGTGGCCCATAAGTTTAAAATAAAATACACTTACTTTTCAAGCCCATAATGAACTTAGGGTTTCCAATATTTTTGTTTCAGCTGCTCATCTATAAAAACCCTCAACGCCTCGTGGTTCTCTTCTCGAGCAACCGCTTAAACCACTACCTCTACTTGTTTCCGCTACTCTTCCGCCATTTTCACTCAGCTGCTTTGTTAGCTAAAAATATGGGAAGCGATACAGAAGCAGAGAAGTCGATTCAAAAGGAGAAGAAGAAGGTCATCTCTCTTGCTCCTATCGCTAAACCTCTGGCCGGGAAAAAGCTCCAGAAGAGGACATTCAAGCTCATTCAAAAAGGTACCACTCTGATCCTGTCCTCGATTCTGCACTTGCAAAGCTCGTTTAGTGGCTTTTTATTTATATGATTGCTAGCGGTCTTGTTTGTCTGATTCTGTTTTTATCTGTGGCTTTGTCACAGCTGCTGGAAAGAAGTGTCTGAAGAGGGGCGTTAAAGAAGTGGTTAAGAGCATTCGACGTGGTCAGAAAGGGTTAGTTTTCATATTTTTTTTCATGTTGTCTCTTGCGTGTTGAATGTGTCATGTGATAGTCTTTTTTGAGTGAACCGTGTACAATTAAGCCGATGCTCTGGATTAAAACGTAATGAATGTAGCATGGTACTGTACACGAATAATGATTTATGGATCGACATGTCTGCTATCTATGAGTTTTAATATGATTAGACGGCCTGGTTTAGATCCACATTCTTAGATCTTTAATTTTGTACTTGGTTTAGTTTTGCATATGGTTGTTTTGATTCGTGTACAATTAAGCCGATGCTCTGGATGAACTAGATGAAGGTAGCATGGTACTGTGCACGTAAACCGAGCTTTCTGCGGATTGACATGTCTGCCCTCTCTGAGTTTTTTCTTTGATTAGAGGGCCTGGTTGAGATCCACATTCATGATGTTAGCAGTTAGTTAGTTTGATGTATGAAATCCGTGTACAATTAAGCCGATGCTCTGGATTAAACATAATGAATGTAGCATGGTACTGTGCACGGAAACTGAATCATGTGTTTGAAATGTCTGTGCCCTCTCTGATAACCTTTGTAGGTTCTTTGATTTGCGGGCCTGGTTTAAACCCACATTTTCTCTTGTATGTTTATCTTCTTCGATTGCAACTTGTTATTTCCTCTTGTTTGTGCTTTAATAGAATGTTGTTCTTTATGCAGAATATGTGTTATAGCTGGAAACATATCTCCCATTGATGTGATTACCCATGTTCCAATCTTGTGTGAGGAAGCTGGTATTCCTTACATCTACGTTCCATCGAAAGAGGTAAGCGCCATGTTCTTTCTTACATTTTTCTATTCTATTTTCTTATTGCTTTTTGTCTCGGGTCTAAAAGTCAGTGTCACTGTATGTTTTGTTGTAATGCCAGGATCTTGCCCAAGCCGGTGCTACAAAACGACCAACTTGCTGTGTCTTGGTCATGCTTAAACCTGCAAAAGGAGAGCTAAGTGCAGAGGATCTCGAGAAGTTGAAGTCAGACTACGAGCAAGTCGCTGATGATGTTAAAGAGCTTTCATCATCTGTAATCTGAATCAGAAAAACACATGAACGTGTCTTATTTGGTTTGTTGTTGCTTAATGAATATGACGAGATTTTAAAGCCTGGGAAAATGCTTATTCTATTTGCCAACTAACAAAACCAAAAAGAAACTGTATTAAGCCCAACGAAAATGCTTATTAGGGGCCGTTCTAACTGAAGATGTTTATGGTTCCGGTATTTATAACTTGTTGAAGTATTTGGTCGGTTTAATCTGTTAATCTTATCAAACCATACCTCTCGGTTATTGGGTTTTTAACCGAACCAATTAGTGAAACTGCATTAATTAATTGAGTTAAAACTGCTCGTATAAGAAAGAGAAGTTGTATTAAGGCCCATACGACCTTAAGATGTTTATGGATTCGGTATTTATAACTCGTTCAGAATAAATTAATTTATTCTTTCGGTTTAATCTTTTCAAACCATTCCTCTCGGTTATTGGTTTTTTTTTGTCAACCCTCGGTTATTGGTTTTTAACCGAACCAATTAGCGAAACTGCAACTAATTAATTATTTTACTAATTAATAAATGGAGTGAAAACTGCTCGTATAAGCTGTTGAATTCGAGATCTGGAGAATGCGAATCTGAAGGATCTTCGAATTGTGTAAATTTTCACCAGATCCAAAGGTACCAAGAGAGACTGAGGAAGCAAGCATGGGGTGTTCGTTTTCGGGATTGAACGCGCTATACGACAACGGCGGAGGCGACGTGTGGATCAATGAGAACCGTTTCAGGATCGTGAGGCAGCTCGGCGAAGGCGGATTCGCGTTCGTGTTTCTGGTGAAGGAGATTGTCGCCGACGCTTCGTCCGGTGGCGGTCTGGCGTCGAAAGTCAAGGATCCAGCTCATCTCTCCGGTTAGTACTCATCATTTTTTCTAATGGATCGTGATATTGCTGATTTTGCGTCTCCTTGATCTACTGCGTTATCTCGATTGGATCTGATTAGATTTGATAGAAATCGTATGTGTGTTGGTTTAAGCTGGGAATCGTTGAATAATTGATTAGATCTTGTGTAAGTTGTTTGATCCGTGGTAAATCTGAGATTCTGCTGTAGATGATGATAGGCATTAGCATTACAGTGAATCATCCACCTTCATATAGTTGGATCTTTTGATCTTTTTTAATAGCGGTTTGATCCAGATGAATTTTTTCATGTTTGTCTCATTCATCACTGTGGTCTCTATTTGTGATTTTATTTCCTTGTAGATGATGGAACTTATGCGATGAAGAAAGTTCTGATTCAGAACAAGGAGCAGCTGGAACTGGTGCGGGAGGAGATTCGTGTTTCGTCTCTCTTCAGCCACCCTAATTTGCTTCCTCTCCTTGATCATGCCATTATTCCTGTTAAGGTAGATAGATAAGCTCTCTGATCTGTAGTTTTTCTCGTGTGAATTCTTGTTTTTGAAAAAGTGTGTTTGGATTTTTGATCTTGTTAGGGTAGTGGCCAAGAGGGAGCTGGGAAACACGAGGCCTTCCTGCTGTTTCCTGTTCACCTGGATGGGACCTTGCTGGATAATTCCACAGCTATGAAGGCTAAGAAGGAAACATTCTCAACAACTGATGTCTTGCATATATTTCGTCAGGTAACAAAACGCTCTTTTTAAATCCGTCTTTTGATTTTTGTTACTTTGGTGTTCTGCAAATTGCGTCATCTTTCTCAACTAGCTATTACCTCATGCTGATTTAGTATGTATTGAGAACCATTGTATGACTAAGAACATAGTGATTAATATTCAATTGTTAGCCCTGAATTGCAAAGTGTTTTGATTGCCTAAAGTTATCCCACTGCAGCTTTGTGATGGACTCAAACACATGCACTCTCTGGAGCCACCATATGCTCACAACGATGTCAAACCTGGAAACGTGCTGTTGACACGTAGAAAAGGACAGACTCCTCTTGCGATTTTGATGGACTTTGGGAGTGCTCGTCCTGCACGGAAGCAAATCCGCTCCCGTCAAGAGGCTTTACAGTTACAGGTTCTATCTCCATTCCTTTGTTCATTCTACTACGTATTTTTTTATATGTGTATCTATATTCCAGTTCTTATTAATCATGGACTTGTGAATATGCTTCATGTTTACTTTAATAGGAATGGACAGCTGAACATTCTTCAGCACCGTTTAGAGCTCCCGAGCTCTGGGATTGCCCAAGCCATGCGGATATTGATGAGAGAACTGATATCTGGTCACTAGGCTGCACACTATACGCAATAATGTAATAATAGGATCATCATCCCTCTTTAGACTAAAACAAAGACATGCACTTTGAAGAGAGAGTGTTTTGGATAATTAAATTTGTGGTCTTCTTTCAGGTACGGTGTGTCTCCGTTTGAATATGTACTTGAAGAATCTGATGGAAGTCTTCAGCTTGCAATCGTTAACGCTAAGATCAAATGGCCAAAGGCAGGACCAAAGGCTTCGTATCCTGAAGCACTTCACCAGTTCGTGACTTGGATGCTGCAACCTCAGGCTGCGGTTCGACCTCGCATTGACGATATCATCATCCATGTCGACAAATTGATCGCAAAATTCACCAAGTGATTCCCTATTCAGGTGGTATAATCTAAAGAGTTTAAAAGAAAAAGGATTTTAATATACATTACTTGCTCTCTTTATTTATATGTTTAGCTATTTTGAAAATTCCCATATTAGATACATATTAAACCACATAATATTTTCGTTTTATCTATTTGTAAGACTTCTTTTTAAAATAATGTTATTTATCAGACATATAACAATTTTATATATGTTTTTAATTGCTGTTAATCAACCTCAGTTTAGTTATTCGAAGTTTGTGTAATTTTATGTGTGTTTTTAATTGTTAAAATTCCTAAAATTTGTTTGTTTAGGTAAAAATCATTTCGCTATATTATGTTATTCATCTGTCTCAAGATTCACAACCAGTGTAAGGAGAAACACCACTTGATCTTCTTTCTACAAAAATCACAACTTGATAATTGGTTGTCATATAGTATGTAGGCCATCGTGTATTTTAAGATGTGCATAAAGGATTGTTCACTAGGTACAGTGGTACACATAAATGCTTAGCCGTAGATGCTGATAACATGTTGTTGAAAGAGTTATATTCCTTTTTTTGATCCAAAAAAAGAGTTATATTCCTTTTTAAATAAAATACATGTTTCCTTATATACGAATATATATTTAGAAATATAAATTCCACACATATATATCATTGTATGACCTTTTACTATTACAGATTTGAGTCACTTCAAAAAAACAAAAGTAATAAAGACCGTAAGTCAATTTTCAGGAAGATAAATGTCTGATCGCTATTTATTTTAAACGTAACTTTTGTCTTCTGTAACTCTTTAAAGTGAAAAGATACAGTTCCCCACTTCCCCACAACTAAAATCATGATCATACGCTTATACCTATACCTCTATAGTTCCATTTTCAGAAACTTTGAATACCAAATCGCATCTAATATCGATGACAAAATTATAAAGAATTTCAGACATTTCGATATAACATTATTCAGAATAGTTTCAGCCTCACCAATATAATAACATTGATTGTTGTATAATAAACGTATGCGACACATTTCATATATAACTACACAAATTTCTTATGATTATAATAACTACGAACGCTTTTTTTTGTTAGTAATAACAATTAGCAGGAACGTTGTAAAAGCTGTTTTAAGGTTTAACATTCTGCAATTCAGTTGAAAGAAAACATTGCACAAATACACAATTATTTAGCAATATTAGTATTTCTTGTAAACTCCCAATGATAATTTAATTCATGTTAAATATCATTTAAGTAAGATTGTAAAATGTATAGTCATATATTTAATTGCTCTTATATCCTCTTTTTCTTTTATCAAATCTGATTAAGAACATAATTCTTCAACATCACAAGACGATCATGAACTGAAGTTAGAGTGATGGCCTGTAAAGCTGTGACAAAAGAAAGTAACATTTAATCCTTAATATGCATGTGAATGAGTAATAGAATTTAATTATTCCTGATATAGGTAAATTTCTGCATGTTATATTTAATTTGCTGTTGTGACAAAGCAAGCGAAAGATGTTTGAACTTTTTGAGGAAAATTAAAGACTTTAACAGCAGTAAATTAAAGAAAGACAGAGCAGCGCAAGTCACAAGGATCGATATTATAATACTCTTTATTTAATGTATATTACACATTCTCCAATATTTTTCTCACCAGATTATAATTATTCTTCTCTAACCATATTCGAAAGGTTGCAAAAAATAGAAACATAATAAAAAAGTCTGGAAGCATTCTTCCCTTACACTTTCCTTCGTTATAGTAAGTGTTGTCCTCTATACTTTCATGTTAATTTATAGAATAGCATTGATTAGTATTTGTACATTGTACATACTATGCTCTCGTTTTGTATATGATCGCCAAGAATTGATGCAAATCTTGCACTCCTGATTTACAATACAGTTGTTTTGTCTGTAGAAAGGATGTGCATTTAACTTTGTCGAGAAAAATAAATGAATCAATTCTCAAATATGAACTCTTTATTAAATCATCTTTTATATATGTGAAAGACTTATTTGCAGTATTATAAACTCAATGACACCTAAACCTACATTGTTTTAAAGATATGACGTTTAGAGTTATTGCATTAAAAAGATGCATGCTACCTCTGCGAGGTAAGAGACTTCACTTTCTCTCCTTCACGGCTTCTAGCTGGCTCTTGCTGTTCTCATCAACTCTCTCCATTTATGGCCCTCTCTCTCTCTCTCTCTCATATTTTGTTTTCTTAATTCAATTCTTGCTGAGGTTCTTTTATCAAAGGTTTTTATGGTGTTAAATTCCTATTAAAGCTGCAACTCTATCAGAGTACACATGGAGCCATGATTATCCAAATATATGGTAATTTAGTTAGTTTGAGTAAAATGGTTTTTGATTAGTTGAGTCAATGTTAGACTTCCCTTATATCCATGACCTAATCATATTTTGTTAAGGTTATATATAAAATTACCGGTCAATATTCACTTGTTGCTTTTCCTTGGTGAGATATAAAATAGTTTTTGATTAGGTGACTCATGGTTAGATATAAAAAAACCGATCCATATTCACCAAATTTAGCTTTAGTAAAATAGTTTTTGACAATTTAGTTAGCTTGAGTAAAATACTTTAGTTTTTTATATATATATTTAGACTAATCCTCTTTCAATTTTTTTTGCGTGTCTTCAAGCTCTAATTGTATTTTTAAACTGTTTAGATTTTTATACATCGAAAATTAATTATTGGATGTGTTTTTTTTTTTTTGATCGAAAAATTATTGGATGTGTATGTTTCATGTTTGTCTTGTATTATTTAATTTGCGTATATAAATTATAGGTTATGAGCTGTTATTTGGTCAGAAAGAAGATGAGAGATAAATAGCAATGCTCAGACGTTGTAAATACAACCTCTTGTCCATCTCTATCCTTCCCACCCAACTCATCCTCTTATCTATAAAAGTGACCCTCTAATTATCTTCTAACTCCTCAGAAGATAAATTAATTCTTTTTCTCTCTCGTTTTGAAAGAATATTCCCTATTTTCTCACAACGCAATAACTTTTAAATTATAAATTATTGTCAATCTTTTTTTTCTTTTCAAGAAACTCTCTCTTATCTTGTCTTTTATCATCAAATGCACATACATACACTTCAAACACACGCTTACATGATATGTAAACGCGTTTACATTTATGTGTATATATATCATGTGTAAATATACACACACACACACACACTTGCTTATTGGATTGTTTGCTTAGTATCTCAGTTTCTTGTGGTTACTCTCTCACTTTAGGGTTTTTTTTCTTGTTGGTCTCTTTTGTTGGGACTCTTTGTTTCTTCTTCTGTTTCACTTATATATAGACACAAAAGGAGTTGTAGTTGCATAAAAATGGAGTCTGGAAAGATCTTTGGAACAGAAGAGGATTCTCGCAGCTGTGAATCTGGATGGACAATGTATTTAGCCTCATATTCTCAGGACCCCGATGACGACGGTTGCTATGAAGATGGTGATGACGAAGATAGCGATGGTGGGGATTCAATGGACTCTGATGCATCTTCTGGTCCCATGGAAGCCACATCAACTCTCAAGCTTCCTCAAGAGATTGAAGAACAAAACTCTACAGAGAAAAAGAAGAAGAGTAATGAGGAGATGGTTTTGGTGGAGCCTAGGGTTCACAACAACAATCATTATGACGATGATAATGATGATGATTATGATCAGGATGATGGTAATGATACCTACAGTGCAGTTCATAGTTACGTTGGTGCAGTTAGACAAGGGTTTGTTTGAATTTATCGACTTGATGTTTGTGTTTCTTTTAATTTATGTTCAATTACATGATCAAATGCTATGTCCTTTTTTTGTTTAATGATGGAAAAGTATTTTCTGCCTGATGATTTGCTGAATATCTACTATAAGTAGCCTATCTAGCTGATATACGCTAGAGAAGTCTTAACAATTTACAAAGAAATCAGAATACCAAGTACTAACACAGTGATGAAGCTGATGATGATAGTGACTATATATGGGGACAATGATGATGATAGCTTGGGTCTCTTGAGATATACATCAATGCATTCCATTATGAGGCCATAGTACCTTGTTACGGAAATTGTACATATATATACATGCCATCTTACTATATATTTCTCTTTGTATTCCCTCCATACATACTAATTTTTAACTAGCTAGTGCCCATTAAAATATATACACACAACATTTATGACAACAAAATCTTCCCACTATAATAGTGTTTGATGCATGTTAATCATAGAATTGACAAACGTATATAATAACTTATTATTAATAAGATTGTAATTATCTAAATATTTAGCATGTTTTGTTTACTAGATTCATAAATTAGAACATAAATTTATAAACAAAAATTCATAAAAGTTTATACAACTAACTTACACACAACATAAATTTTACAACTAAAATTTTACGTTCAAAATTGAAGTGATTATTCACAGTCAAACTAAAACCGATAAACAAGATATGGGCAATTATCTTAAATAAATATTTTTTAAGTTTTTGTCTTATTTAAAAGGTAAAAGATCCTTATACATTAGATATATACATACAAAAAAATAAAATAAAATAAATAGTTTTAAATTATATGTATTCAAATTCAAATATTTTTATAAATTATTTATTTTATGATTTTTTGTTTTCGAACATTTTTTGTTTTTTCAAAATTTTCTTTTAAAATTCGAAAATGCTTTTTGTAACTATTTTTAAAAAATTCAAAATTTTCATTTTTTTTATTTTATAAAATTTCAAACCTCAATCTTAAAACTCTATCCTTTTAATCTGAACTCTAAGATTTATATTAGTTAACTCTAAATGTATAAGTGTATATTTACGGTCATTTTGATCCAAGGCTTTATTTGTGTCAAAAACAAATTAAGGACTATCTTAGAGTATTTTTTTATTTTATTGAGAATTTATATTTACCAAAGCAATGTATGTTCCACGAACTCTAAGATGTCCGCAGGTAGAATAATTAAGATCATTAGATTAATTTAAAAAATAACGTTGCATAGATTTGGTTCGTGGCTATAGACACATACAACACACACGTGAACACAGAGTGAGTTGTATACAATTGAGAGATTGAGACATACAAACGAGAACCCATCATCTTTGGTTGTATCTTTAGTAGAGACAGGGAAACATGTTTTGTGACCAGAGGGGACATACCTCTTCTGCACGTGTATGTCTCTGCACTTCTTTTGTTTTTGTCATTTTACCCCTATTTTTTTGACATTTGTTTACATGCATCCTCCTGTTGCAACTACACAACTACAAATTGATAGTTTGATACTTACGTCAAATCTATTCTGAAAACTTCCCAAGGTTTTTTTTTTGTAACTTAACTTCCCAAGGTTTGTTTCCCAAATTGTTAGTTTTAGGATTTGATCGGAGGAATTTTTATAAAAAAGTATATGGTTCCACATAAAAATGGTTCTAATGCAATTAGATAGGGTTAAAAGTGAAAGTTTCACTTACTCCACATAAGTATATATAAAAAAAAACTATTATATAGATATGATTTGAAACAAACGATTATAGGTAATGGACTTGAAATATGTTCCTCAATGTAAAGCTAGCCTCCCAAAGCCTATTACTATCACCACATGGCTCACAAACAACGAGGACACAATACAAGATGTATACTACATAAACAACTAAGAGACTGCTCGACTCAATCCAAACATCGTTTTCAATATTCAAAAGACGACAGATCATATTATATAGAGGATTTATAAAACAAAACCATGAGTACTTGTTCTTCTCTGGCTCTTCCTTTATGAATTGCATAAACAATACATTGATCACACACAATACAAGATAAAACATAAAGAACTAAGATAAAGCTTGACTCAATCCAAATTCATCGAACATATATACACATTAATTCTTCAATATTCCAAGAAATCATATATAGAGGACGTACAAAACCAAACCATGACTACTAGTTCTTCTCTGGCTCTTCCTTTGCTCAT
This sequence comes from Raphanus raphanistrum subsp. raphanistrum, assembly GCA_019706035.1. NCBI lineage: Eukaryota > Viridiplantae > Streptophyta > Magnoliopsida > Brassicales > Brassicaceae > Raphanus > Raphanus raphanistrum. Next base: position 12,517,943 of record CM033981.1, read on the forward strand.
AATCTGCATCATGTCTACGCAATTCAAAACGACAAACAGGACATGTGTTCCTCGTGCATTCGCCATGGTACCTATGTTTATAACTATAACTATGTGGATGTTTCGATTTCGATCATGATTCATGAGTTACCCATATTTTAATCCCATCAGGACTATCCCTCGACAAGTTCAGGTAGTGACATAAAAATAACTTAGAATGAAACTTTAATACATGTTACCACCAAATTAACTTTTCCAAACTTAGGTAAGGAAACAAATATACTTTTAGAAAGGAAATAATTCAAAAAGTGCAGTGAAGCGCAAAAGCGGTAGATGGTGATGGTATAATGGTCATTTCAAGTTGGTAGGGTCCTAGGGAAGACGGTGAGAACGCAAAGGCTTTGGCTGGTGAAGGAAATGATGAGCTTACAAGACTTAGAGAGCAAGTAAGTGAGTTGCTGACAAAACTATTAGAGAAAGTAGAGGTTTTCAAGTCAGTGGAAATATCAAAGACTCAGGTGAAAGAGATGCATGAGAAGCTTGAAGAAGCAAAATGATTGGTTGCTGAAAAGGAGACGCTGATCAAGTCTATGCAGTTGCAGTTATCAGACACAGAGGTTAAAACCCATTTTTCTCTCTTCAGATTTGTTTCTTTTGAATCATGTTTTGAAGAAAATATAGACTACCTAAAGACTTTATCATACCATCTTCAAATGTTAATAGCATTTTTTCTGCTGTCTTCACTAGATCAATCTTGCAGACAGACAAGCCCCTCTTGAGAAGACCCAGTGGGAAGCAAAGACAACAGGAACAAGAGCAACCAAGCTTCAAGAAGATCTAGCTTCTCTTCAAGGAGACATCTCTTCCTTCACACTAGTATTTCAAACTCTGGCAAAAACAGAATCCAAGAAACTCGACAGGGATGATTATGATGCAATCCCATATGAGTTTGACCATCTTTCATATCTAGTAAGTCAACACACAGCGATGATCATCTTCCTTTTGGAGATCATATCTAAAGCGGTTGCAACTATATTTTTAAACCAGGATATGATGTAGGTGAAACTGAACTGAGGGAAATGGAAGACGCAAGATTAGCTTATGTTGCAGCTTTAGGTTCCACAGAAGAGCATAAAGATGAGGAATCTCTAGCCATGGCTGCTAAAGCTCGAGCCTACTTGCAATCACTAGCCTTTAGATACTCTCAATCATCTTCAGTTACTTTCTTTGTATGTAGATGAAAAAATTTGGAGAAGGTAATGGTTTTTACTCAAGAATGTGTCTCTCAGTTATGAAACTGCAACAAGTAATAGAGTAATTGGTTTGTTTTCGTTCCAATTAAAAAAAAAAAAAAAGAGTACTCGTTGGAAGGTAGGGATGTTCTTTAAAAAGCAAACATAAAATTTATTGAATAAAAAATCTGTGTTACATCAAGTGCTTATATTGTTGATTTTTAGAGAATGAAAACTTAATTAAATGAATAAAATGTTTCTCATAGGATCTGGATCTCTTGTCCGCTAAACCTACCCTAAGAACTCTGGATTAATCATGCTCTTAGAGATGCTTTTGTGAAACACTACTCTAAAAGCAAACGTCTCAGCTTACGTTGTAACTAAGATTAAAATAATTCTTCTGTGAAACAGAGTAAGCAAAATATAAAAGAAGATTTGATTTGATTGAGAAAAAAAAAAACTCGCTAAAACCTTGGTAAAACGTTTGCAGAATTGAATCGTCTTTAATACAAATCGATACATGGCACTCACACACCAACGTCCATACAAAAATGGGCTTTATTTTGCTTGTAAAGAAAAATCACATAAATAAGGCTATTGGGTCCAACTTATTGCTGGGCCGAAACTAAGGCTGACGAAAAAACAGCTTTGGAAAACCCTAAAAGAGATGAAGCATATAGGCATACCTCGCTCACTTGACGCCTCTTTACACCTATTTTTTTCTCTCTCAAGCTCTCTTCTCATCCTCCTACTCTCCCTCTCGCTCCCCGTTCTCCTCCAAGGTTAGTTAGTTATTCTCGTTCGTAGTGTGTTCTCCGATTGTTGATGCTTTATTTTGAATTGGATATGCATCGTTTAAGCTTATGTTTGATGTTTAGATCACCACTACTTACTGTTTGTTTATCGTCTTTGATTATTAATTATACCGATCCATCGACTCGTTGTTATTCGTTTCGTAAGATCTGATCGTAGAAATCGTTTCAAGGATGGAACTCAGATAAGATAAAAAAAATTAGCCTTATATTAAACACTATCTGATCCTGAGCTGTTTTTTTAGTGTTTGAAACGATCTGATCGTAGAAATCGTTTCGTAAGATCTGATCGTAGAAATCGTATAATGTTTGCTTGCTCTCTCAAGCTGAGATGATTCCGATCTATTTTTGGTATTAAATGTATGTTTAATCGTTTCATTTCAGTTTTGACTAATTCGTTTTTTTCTGTGATTGCAGAGAGCTTTCGTAGGTGACTATTAAAAAAAGTTAGTCAAAATGGTAAGCCTTCTTGTTTCGTTTATGTTATATATCTTTTACGTTGTTACTTGCCTTGTTGATTCTAAGCTAAATACATTTTCTTTTTTTAATTTATAACTTGTAGGTGAAGTTCACAGCTGATGAGCTTCGTAGGATTATGGACTACAAACACAACATCCGTAATATGTCCGTTATTGCCCATGTCGACCACGGTACTCTCTTTACTTGTTCTCTTTTCTTTAATGCTTTTTTATATATATTTTTGAACTTATTCTTTTATATATATCTTGTGATTGACAGGTAAATCCACCCTCACTGACTCCCTGGTGGCTGCTGCTGGTATCATTGCCCAAGAAGTTGCTGGTGATGTCCGTATGACAGATACTCGTGCTGACGAGGCTGAACGTGGTATCACCATCAAGTCCACCGGTATTTCTCTCTACTACGAGATGACTGATGCTTCCTTGAAGAGCTTCACTGGAGCCAGAGATGGTAACGAGTACCTCATCAATCTCATCGACTCTCCTGGCCACGTTGACTTCTCCTCTGAGGTCACTGCTGCTCTCCGTATTACCGACGGTGCTCTTGTCGTCGTTGACTGCATCGAAGGTGTCTGTGTCCAGACCGAGACTGTCCTCCGTCAGGCCCTTGGTGAGAGGATTAGGCCAGTTCTGACTGTTAACAAGATGGACAGGTGTTTCCTTGAGCTTCAGGTTGACGGTGAGGAGGCTTACCAGACTTTCCAGAGGGTTATTGAGAATGCTAATGTCATCATGGCAACGTACGAGGACCCTCTTCTTGGTGATGTTCAGGTCTACCCTGAGAAGGGAACCGTTGCCTTCTCTGCTGGTCTCCACGGATGGGCTTTCACTCTCACCAACTTTGCCAAGATGTATGCTTCTAAGTTTGGTGTTGATGAGACTAAGATGATGGAGAGGCTGTGGGGTGAGAATTTCTTTGACCCTGCAACCAGAAAATGGAGCGGCAAGAACACTGGTTCTGCCACCTGCAAGCGTGGGTTTGTCCAGTTCTGTTATGAACCCATCAAGCAAATCATTGCTACTTGCATGAATGACCAGAAGGACAAGTTGTGGCCTATGTTGCAGAAGCTTGGTGTTCAGATGAAGTCTGATGAGAAGGAGCTCATGGGTAAACCTTTGATGAAGCGTGTCATGCAAACGTGGCTCCCTGCAAGTACTGCACTACTTGAGATGATGATCTTTCACCTTCCATCTCCCCATACTGCACAGAGGTACCGTGTTGAGAACTTGTATGAAGGTCCCCTTGATGATCAGTATGCCACTGCCATCAGAAACTGTGATCCAAACGGCCCTCTCATGCTCTACGTTTCTAAGATGATTCCAGCCTCCGACAAGGGTAGATTCTTTGCTTTTGGTCGTGTCTTCTCTGGGAAGGTGTCCACTGGTATGAAAGTCAGGATCATGGGTCCCAACTTTGTTCCTGGGGAGAAGAAAGACCTGTACGTCAAGAGTGTCCAGAGGACTGTCATCTGGATGGGTAAGAGGCAAGAGACTGTTGAGGATGTTCCCTGTGGTAACACTGTCGCTATGGTTGGTCTTGATCAGTTCATCACCAAGAATGCTACGCTGACGAACGAAAAAGAAGTTGATGCCCATCCTATTCGTGCAATGAAGTTTTCTGTGTCCCCTGTTGTCCGTGTTGCTGTTCAGTGCAAGGTCGCTTCTGATCTTCCCAAGCTTGTTGAGGGACTTAAGAGGCTTGCCAAGTCCGACCCTATGGTTGTGTGTACAATGGAGGAGTCTGGTGAGCACATTGTTGCTGGTGCTGGAGAGCTTCATCTTGAGATTTGTCTCAAGGATCTTCAGGATGATTTCATGGGTGGTGCTGAGATCGTCAAGTCAGACCCTGTTGTCTCATTCCGTGAGACTGTTTTGGAACGATCCGTTCGTACCGTGATGAGCAAATCCCCAAACAAGCATAACCGTCTCTACATGGAGGCTAGGCCCTTGGAGGACGGTCTTGCGGAGGCAATTGATGATGGCCGTATTGGTCCGAGAGATGATCCCAAGATCCGTTCCAAGATCTTGGCAGAGGAGTTCGGTTGGGACAAGGATCTTGCAAAGAAGATCTGGGCGTTTGGACCTGAAACCACAGGGCCCAACATGGTTGTCGACATGTGTAAGGGAGTTCAGTACCTAAATGAAATCAAGGATTCAGTTGTTGCTGGGTTCCAGTGGGCGTCCAAGGAAGGTCCTTTGTGTGATGAGAACATGAGAGGAATCTGCTTTGAGGTTTGTGATGTGGTGCTCCACTCTGATGCAATCCACAGAGGTGGTGGTCAGGTTATCCCAACAGCGAGGAGGGTTATCTACGCCTCGCAGCTCACTGCCAAGCCCAGACTGTTGGAGCCGGTTTACATGGTGGAGATCCAAGCACCAGAGGGAGCACTTGGTGGAATCTACAGTGTGCTGAATCAGAAGCGTGGACATGTGTTTGAGGAGATGCAGAGGCCAGGAACACCATTGTACAACATCAAGGCTTACTTGCCAGTGGTGGAGTCATTCGGATTCTCGAGTCAGCTTAGGGCAGCAACCTCAGGACAGGCCTTCCCACAATGTGTGTTTGATCATTGGGAGATGATGTCGTCTGACCCTCTGGAGGCAGGATCGCAGGCTTCAACTCTGGTGGCTGACATCAGGAAGAGGAAGGGTATGAAGGAGCAGATGACTCCATTGTCTGACTTCGAAGACAAGCTGTAAGCAGCAGCAGCAGCAGCAGCAGCGGCCATCAACAAGACCACCTCTCTTTATATTTCACTCTGGTCACCTTTTGATCTCTTTGTTTTCTGTTTTGTTGTTATGATGGATTGAGTATGACTTTTATCTCTGGCCATCTCCCCTTTAATACTTTTTAGTTGAGAACTGGTTTGTCAGTGTTCGCAAATATTTTACTCTTTGCACTCTATAATTATCTTGTTTTTTAGAACGGTCTTATATGCTGGTATGTATTGCAAGCCTGGGATGTTAGACTCCAAGCCAAACCATTAGGTTGATACGTACCTTGCAGGGGTACAGAAGATGTGGTTTTGTTAAAAACACAATTAGAAACATTGTTGACAGAGACTTGTCATTGAAAAAAGGGTCCCTCGTGCATCAAAACAATGTTGATATGTCCATTGCTTCACTTATCAGCTTCATCTTTCTTGGTATTTCTTAAGACTTTGGTTAAAAAAACTTGACTGTAGTTGTTAGTAAGATGAATCTAGTATTTCACTTGTCAAATGGATCTCTCAAGGTGACTTCTTTGGTAAGGCTTGGCTATATATCACTTGTTTTTCCATGTAACTTGATTTTAAAGGGAAGAAAATGCCTCTCAAACAGTCTCAGTAAAGAAAGAAGAGGGTAAAAACAATGTTGTGAATCGATAGTAGAGAAGATGAGTGAAAAACTGCTGTGGCTAGTCAAGAAAAGGAAAAACTTTCTTTAAGACTTAGAGAGCATGTGACTTGCAGACAAAATTAATATAGAGATATGCAAGAGAAGCTTGAAGAAGTAATACAATTGGTTGCTGAAAAGGAGATGCTGATCAACTTTATGCAGTTACAGTTATCAGACACAAGGGTTAAACCCTTTTTTCTCTCTCTCTCTTGTGTGTCTTCAGCTTTGTTTCTCTGTGTTTTGTTTCTTGTGAATCTTTAGAGAATACATATTTCTGAGAATAAGATTGTTTTGAGTTGCTGATAATACTCTGCTACCTTCTTTAAATGTTAAATAGCTGCTTCTCTATAGCTATCTTCACTATATCAAACTTGATCTGACAGACAAGCTGCTCTTGACAAGAGCTATCAAGTTTCAAGAAAATCAAGATGCTGTTTCAAGGAGAAACTTTCATGAAAGTGTACATGTAGTAGAGTAATTAAATTGGTTTGTTTGATCCAATTGAAAAAGAATATTATAGAATTTCATTTTTTGGGTATCTTGGTAAAAAACACACAAGCTTCACTCACACATTTCACAAACACTCAATTCAATCAAAGCCGTACGTAACGTAGTGATGGTTTGTCTGTTTGTTAATACATGCTCTGTTTTCCTCTTCAAGCATTCTTGTTTTGCCAAGGCTTGAGGACACCAACAACGATCACTGCGACAACAATGAGTAGTATGATGATTGCGATGCACATCCATTTTCTTGAGCTCTTCTGTAAGCTCTTTGCTCTTTGAAGAGCCGTGTTCCCTGATTGCACGTGATCTACCGCATTTGACACCTGAATAACATTTGCCAACAACACAAATTCATCATCAGTTACCACTACTACAATGCCTTCATGTCGAGAGTGTGTACTCACTTACCTGAGATTCTATGTTGTCAAGCATTTCTCCTTGTGCATCAACCAAAACTGCCATGTCCATGAAAATCTGCAACAAAGGGGAACCGAACCTCTCAGTTTATCACAAAGACAAAAGAGTTTGATTAATAAGAGATTAATGAAATCAAACATACTTGTTGTAAGTCGAGAAGTTTCTTTTCCAAGTCTCTGACAGCATCATGACGTTCTTGAATTTCGGCCAACGTGTCCATCACCTGAGAGAAAGAAAATAATTTGCGTGTTCAAGATCTTGGATTGTTTATATACATTTTTTAACACATTGTAAAGTGAAAGAAAAAGAGACTCAAACCTGTCCTCTTCCTTGCTCCTGAATCGCTTTCTGGAAGATCTGTTCGCTGTTTCCAGTTTCAATCAACTCATCAATTGTCTGCAACTCAAGAAAAAGGCAAAGAAGTGAGTTTTTTTCTTTTGTTTAAACTTGTGAGACCATAATAAAACACACAGACTCTACTTTACTTACATCTTCATCTGCTCGCTCTCCAGTTACTAATGCAAAGCAAACACACAAACGCACAGAAAAAAATAAGAAGGAGAAGTAAAAAGAGATAAATTAAAGTAAACAATCTCATATACACCAATGAAGTGCATACCTGTATAAATACGCCTGTCAACCACCTCGCGATACTCTTGTTGGATGTTTTCTCTTAGAACCTACAACAAGTGACAATGTTAATTCGAGAGTTTTCATATAATCTTCAAAAAGTTTTTTTTTTTCTTTTTCTCTTCATATCTCACCTGGAACTCGGCCATCTTGTCTTTAAACTTCTTCTTTAAGGAACTGTTGCAGAGAAAGAAAGATCATAAAGGTCTTGCCAACATAAGACATTAAAAACTAATGACTGAGATAACAACAAGAATGCTCACAGTGTGGTCGCTGTTCTTGATCGATCCACACCAGACCCTTTCCCACACCCAGGTTTTTGTCTATTTGCCAAGTTCTACAACATTTTGAATGAATATTTTATTAATATAAAAGAAACAGATAAAAATCAGCAACCGCAAAGTTTGAAGGATAAAAGGGGGGCAGTGACTCTACCTCTCTGTCTAGCTCCTCGAGTTTGCCCTTTATGAAACGAGCAATACTTCCGACTTCATCAACGTCTTTTTCCATTTTCTTCTTTATTGCTGTTCATTACATATGGTGTCAAGACACGAAAGCACCAGAATACATGTCAGCTTATGGCAAACACTAACACTAGAGTCTCAAGTGGTTTTAAAAAAACAAGAATCGTGGCTGCTTAAAGGTACATCTAAGTTAAGATCTATGCTGTCTCGTCTCAGAATTCTCAGACATGAACAGTTAGTTCATCCAATGCTTGATTTGTAGCTCCAGTGGAGTACATGCTTAAGCTAAAGTTCATTGTATCCACTGCTAGTGCAAGCTACCCCTAATGATCATTGAAACTTATTTGCTTCTATCAATAAATCCCAATATTTAATTTTCCCTGGCTTGTAATAGTTCTGGAAGAACAGGAATGAACAAAAGAGACAAACATACCCTTCATGGCAGGAGCTTTGGTCACAGCCTTGGACTCCTCATGGGCAGCCTATAGGGTTTAACACAGGTAATGCAACAGAATCATCACTCTTAAAGAAGGAAATTCAACAAACATTGATACCATGTATAGCACCACATTACATGAAGATAATGGTGTATGGTAAAAAAAAGAGAGTAATTGGTTTATATTATTATATGTACCTGAAGTTTCTTAAGAAGCTTATTAAGCTTTTCATATTGCTTGTCAATGTCTTGAACCTAAGAAGACAAAAAGAGGACACGTTTAGGCAGCAGAGCAAGTGGGTTTAGAGCAAATGTATAGCACTCGAGTATTACAGAGACGAGGGATCACCTTCTTGAAGAAATCTTCTAAACCTTGATCACCTCCTTGTTCACCTAGCTCGACATCACTTTGTCTAGAAGATTCTCCCCGTGGAAGCTCAAACGAACCCTACAAGAAAAAGAAAAAAGAGTAATCAATTAAAAAGTTGGAACACAATATGGATTAGCATATAAACCCCTCACAAGAGTTAAGTCTCAGATGGATTAAAAAAAAAACAGAAAAGGCTAAGCTTTTGACCAAATAATCAGATAGTATCATTACATTATAGTTAATTACATGCTCAAATTTCAATTGCAGAACATAAGAAAGTGTCCTAATTTTGGAAAATCAGCATCCACATTAGATAATAATCAGCACCCCGAATTCAAACTCAACAAAACCCCTAAAATATCTCACCTTAAGAAGATCGTTCATCGTACAGTGCGTAGAGAACTTAAGTTTGGTTTCGGTTTACACCAACAGACGAAGCAGAAGACGACTTCGATGAAGCTAAGGCGAGAAGAAGACGACGTGAGTCTGCGACGGTGAGTCGAAAACGCCGGAAAAGTATCGATCTTCGAGGGACAAGGGAGAGACTTTTAGTGAGACGGATCTGGCTCAATGTAAGGAGATTAGTAGTAATAGTAATCTAGGGATTTTTTTTCCTTTTCCAAATTGTACGGTTTAAGTATTAATAACCGGAATTAAACCGGGGATTGGATACATTTACAAACAGATTTTAAAGGAAACCGTATCTTAACCGGTTCGGTTTGGTAGGAACACACGGATGTTTCCGACATGCCGTCCATGTCCAGCTAAAGACAACTTACTTCCGTGCCTGAAAAAATATTGTAAAGACAAGAGATATTCGTTGCTGTTAATAATTTAATGTAGAATAGTTGCTGTCTTTTTCTAATTAATTATTCGTTCGTCAATTACATCCTATCATAAATATATTGTTCAGCATGCTTCTTCTTTTTTTATCGATCTCTTACGAAAGTCAAAATGAACATAAAATTTAATGTTTTGATTATATTATTTCTAAAAACCTCGTTTGATTTTGATATTTGAACTGGAAATGCTTTGAGAAGAAGAAAAGCTGGCAGCAATTACATGAAGTACAAGATAGGTTGGGCATAAAGGAAGAGAAGGAAGAAGAATAATTTGCATTCATAATCTAAGTGGGTCAATTATGCGAAAATGAAAGAATGTCTAACTTTAATTTTATTATTGTTTTGTTCCTCTTATAAGTTTGAAGCATGCCCGTGATGAAAGTAAAGTTTATAGTCAGATGACTCATATCACACATGGGCCACTTATATCCAGTTTTACATTAGTATAGTTTCTCTTGGTACTAACATTTCTGCGAAAAAGAAGCTGTTGTAACTTTGTAAGCATGTCTAAGAAAACAATCCAAGACATCTAGTTGTTGCAAAGAAGATAAAGTAATAGGGATCGGTGCGTGAACTGCACATCCAGTTGCATGCTCTCTTTAACCGCCTCATGTTTCTTTCTCTCATTCTCCAATCTCAACAACGCCCAATAGGATTCATCCAACCGGTTTATATATTTATTAATGTTTCGAGATAACATATTTTATATCTGGATGTAGACCTTACAACAACACTTTGCAATGGGTCTGATTAGATGAAATGTATGATGAATCAAAAGAAAAGGCATATGTTCGATTGCTTTATCTGGTTGGAGACAATGAGTTTGGTGGCATTCTGGCTTCTCATCGATAACGAATCAGAGAGGGACCCCCAAGAACACAGACACTATAACCTCTTCCTCTATGTGTTGTTACATATACAACCATTTCTAATAAAACTCTTTAAGACTTGAACAATCATAGAACGTAAACATAAGAGAATATACCTGAACAACGATTTGGTTCTTGTGAAGGAAAATACTGTTTTGTGTAGTACATAAAATCCTAACTAAATAAAGCAAAGCAGGGAGAATATTTTTTTTTGTCCGCAGGAGATATATCGCACGCAGTCCTTCCCCCCATCAGAAGATTACACGAAAGAGAGACTAGAAAAAAGCCTACAAAGAGAAGGGAAATTACAGTCAGGAGATATGGAAACTTCAGAATAGTAAAAACTTGTACAAAGGTGCTACTAATTGAATTACTAAACTATTGTGGCACTGTTGAATTGTAGGGACGACTAAAGCACAAACATAGACATTATTATCTAAACGGTTTAGAACTCAGCAAGCTTGATTATATCTTATTTATAATCAAGTCTCATCCCAAACGAGAAATCGAAATTGCTAACCTGTTTGTTACTCGTAGCCTCCTCCACGCGCGTTCTCGTCCTCCTCCACAGTGGTCGTCAAGTAAACCCTAGGGAAGTCCGTCTCCTCGAGCGTCTTCTTCTTCTCGTCCATCATCTGAGCCGCGTCCTCCTTCTTCATCAGATAACGACGGACCGGCGGACGGTTGCGGCGCTGATCTCGGCCGTGGTATACGATGCTGTACACATTCTCGGGATCCGAGGTCGGCACGATCGCCTCTTCGTCGATCGTGGCGGGGCATCTGATACGATACTCCGTCGCCTTCGGAACAGATTCCAGGTACTCCGGATGAGCGCAGGGTCCGGTGATCTCCCATGGCTTCTTGATGTAACGCCTCAGGTTTTGCACGAGGGAGGATGTCGCCGTCGCCGCTGATTTCGTCGCCATTGATGATGAGAGCTTTAGCTTGCCGGTCTGATTAGTTCTGATTTTAAAATAGTTGATTGGTTTACTTTAAACCGAGATTCAACCGGTTTGGCTATGACGAAGAGGTTTCGTGGGTCCTCATATCGGGCTCAATCATTTTGAAGATTTGGAGCTAAAAATAAGCCCAAAATATCGTAAAGAGAGTTTATTTACTTAATAATGTTAGTTAGGGTTCGTGTCGTAGATGCTTTGAAGTAGTTCCGGCAACTAGACAATCGAAGTTGAGATTTTTTTAGCAAGGCAAAGATGGTGAAGAGTATTATCTCAATGGACCAAGTCAAAGCTTTGTGGCACTCTGAGGTTCACAATGAACAGAAGTGGGCTGCTAACATGGTATACTCTGTTGCTTTTTTTCTCTCTCTCTCTCTCTCTCTCTCTCTCTCTCTCTCTCTCTCTCTCTCTCTGTGAGTCAGTTCTGTCTATGTTTCGTTTGATTCCGGATTTATTCTGAGTTGAGCTTCGGATTTGATTTGTAATGTCTTGTTAGTAGATAATGTGATTTCTGTATGCCTTGGATTGAATTTTGTTAGGTTTATCCTGAATTGAGTCTGTTAGAGCGTAGAATTTGATTCGTTTGTATGTTTCAGAGACCTTATTATTGAATGTTGGGTCTCTCAGAGATTTAGGGTTTATCAATCACATGCCATGTGCCTGTATATGACTCATTTACTCTCTTGTCCGTTAGATGCTTGAGTTTGTTGTTTACTTAAAAAATCTGATGTATTCTAACTTGCTGTTGGGGTGCAGAAACTTGCGAGAGCACTTGGGGTGTTTGCAGGAGGAATCTTCCTCATGCGTGGCTTTGGTGATCTCATGGCTGTCTGAAGATAACAATGGAGGACCATCTATTTCATCAGCGTCTCTTGCTCTCTCTATAGAAATTTTGATTCTGATTCCCACCAATGTGATACAGTATCCCAGTTCAAGATTTGTTTCTTGTTTTCAGTGACTCGGGAGTTTATTATATGCTAAAGAATGAATTTATTTTCCATTTTCATTGTGTTTTTAAATTGCGTTTTACATCCTTGTAAAAGCACCTTGGAAGTAGCAAGTTATCAGTTCCCTTCCCTTAACAATCCAAAACCGTGTGACAATAAAATACTGAAGATGAACATAAGAGAGTATTATATAGTACACAAGCTGATAATATCCGGTGCCGAATTGGTGTTACCAACTCAACTCAGTCCAACCTTCTGTTTGTTAAACTCACAAAGATATGTTACTATAGCTCCATTGCCTCGAAACATTCCTGACAAAGGTACAACGTCTCTCCCCTAAATACTGATGAAATCCATTTAATTCAGTCTTTGGCTAATCTTCCTCATCGTTGGTTTAATATATCTCTTCCCCCAAACCCGTTCTATATTTTTTTTGGGTAGTGGGTAGGAATTAGTTGGTCGGAATCATTACATCGTTAAAGAAGCTAGAGATTTTTTATGGTGGTTCTTCCTCTCCATTGTTAAAGAAGCTGGAGATTTTTTACTAAATATGTAAACATTACTTTATGCATTATGGACAAATATTGTAAGCTAATGTATACTTTCCATTCATAAGTCAAACCCACAAAGATATTCCATACAGGGTACAATGTCTCTTTCTAACTTACTGATAAATCCCTTCTACATTTCAGTTTTGGTGAATCGTCTCCAGTCATTGCTTTCATGTATAACCTGAGTGATTTCGAGTTAGTTGCTTCATGTATCTACTTAACATGTAGCATTAAATGTATATCATAAGAAACATTGTACATCAAATCCATTTGTATACTTTGAGTATATCCATTTGTATACTTTGAGTAAAGTTGGAATTCAAATTCTCTCTCTGTCTGAAATGAGAACCTTAAAACATGTGCTCTGGTCTATAGTTCGTTACACAAAACACGTAAAGAACAATGAGAATCGAACACAAGTTTTCACCAAAACAAAACGCTAGGCTTCAAATTTCACCATGTCGCAACTTATAACTTAAAAAAGTGCTGAAACAAGAACCAAACAAGATTTGATAAAAGAAGATGTAATATAAAGAAAGCAGAGCAGTTGAGAGAATTATTTCTTTGTCGCGGGTCTATTAGGTCCCAAGTAGTTTGTGACCAATCCCATTATAGCAAACCTGTTTCAATACAAGACATCTCGAGTCAACATCATCAACAATCGACACCATGGGCTCATATTATGAGAACCCGCATGTAAAAAACAATCCCTGGGGTTAAATCACTTTTTAAGTCCAAAGAATATAATAAGCTAATGAAAATTACAAGAATATTCTTATAATGGTGAGAAGGGAAGGGAACATACATCATAGCCATGGAGATCTGCTTCAAATCAGTCTCCAAGTTCCTCATATTGGCCAGCGACTGAGCACAGAATATAAGCGCAAGCCACGAGCATATCTTGTACTGTGAACACACACACACACACACAAAAAGAAAACCATTAACAACTGATCTCTCTCTCTCTCGTCCATTTGAACTGTGCTCAAATCTTAAAGGAGATCTAACTTATCTCCGAGTCTATAATAGTTTTGTAGAATCTGCCAAATTCAGGAAAGTAAGCTAAATCGATTCAAATCAATCAAAGCTAAGATCCAATGTCAACGAACGTGAGCTGCAGATTGCTGTTTGATCAATTCGATGACCTAGCTCACCAAATCTAAAGCGTAAACAACCAGATCAAGAGTTTTCATATTGAGAGATTTGTGTGTAAACTTACCCTGAACATAACGCCAGAGACGCCGAGGATAACAGCGATGAATCCGGAGTAGTCAACGGGGAGATCCTCAGGCGCAATAGGCCGCGGAGTGTAAGGTTTCGCCGCCGATGGCTGACGTGGATCGTTCGCCGATGGAGCGTTCCCGTGACTGTGAGACATTCTTTCTCTCTCTCTAAACTTCGACTCACTGTAAAAACCTGATCTACCGTGATAACTGCTACTTGGGTCCTATATAACTACAGCGCAGTAACTTTTATTTTACACCGGTTAAATGTTTTACTGAATCCAGTTATAAAAAAAAGCTTCAGTCTAATTACAATTATAACCTTACTGATTTTTTCTTGATAAGCCCTATAAGAAGAAGCTCTCGCCGGCGCCTTTACGCCGCCGGCATCGTACCGTCGTACACCTTTGGAGTCCATCCTTCGTCTATTGAGTAGCCTTTTAAGCTCTTCAAAAGGGATGAGCATCTCACAGTTTCCTCCGCCTGCTTCTCCATCTCCAGCGACTTCTTCGCGATCACTAGCTTCTTCATCTCCATCTCCGGCGAGTTTATCATCATCATCGTCGTCGATGAGGTTATGGAGACCAGCTGCTCAGCGTAATCTTAGGAACCAGTGGTCAAAGCTGTCAACTTGTCGGCAACAGTGGTTCGTAACTTGTTCCGGCGGAAAATCTCACGCTACTTCGCTCGTCAATGCGTATCTCTCCCAAACGTGTGGAACCCTAACTTTTTATTTCATTGAGTGAATTAAATTTATAAATAAAAAAAACTCATCTTTTTGTGTTTTCCATGGGCAATAATAGGTTTGTGCCAACTATGAAGTTTGGTGTGTTGAGTGACATGGTTGGTATCAAGGACAAGACTTTGAATAAGTTGTCTAAGCAACAGGTGAAAGAAAGTTTTCAACTTTTACACTCTTCTGTTTTCTTTTGCTTCACATATTAAGTGAGTCTTTTCCTTCTATGTTCAGAGTTCGTATCGGATCAAGCTTCTATCTTCGTACAAGGAAATGGTGAGAGTTTCTGTGGCACATGACTATCTATCTATCTACATATTCTGGTGAATTTGGAATCTGTAAACAGATCTGTGGTGGTAAAATACACAGGTAGGTGTTGTTGTTGAGATGGTGAATGTGAGTACATCTCTGAGATGTTATATGAAGCCGAGTAGCGGGTCAATTATACAGTTCTCTGGCTCTAAGGAAAGTTGTGATGATGCTGGAGATTGCGGTGGCATCCCTGTGTTTAACTTTTTGAATGTCTCTGCATTCGGTAACCTCATTAAAACAAAAACTAGTTATTGATTACTTGATTCATTTTTTGATTCATTTTTTTATTTTTTCTGGTTGTAGTCTCTAAAGTTTGTTATTTTTGCAATGTTGATATGATCACAGAGAAGATGGCCGAGGAGCTTGTGGAGATGTTCAAACGCGAAGTAATGCTAAAGGTTGGTATACTCTCCTAGTCTCTCCACCTAAGTCCTTCTGCATATACCTAACTCTCGACTAGCTTCTAATTTACATCACTATCAACAGAGATTAATCGTGATGGAACTGGTTTCTTTAAGCTGTGAAGTTCCTCAACCGGTGAAGCCTAGTTGGTCAGCTGAGCTTTACCATGGGGAATTTGATGATCTCTCCAAATGTTCTTTATATTCCATTGAGCCAATTCTCCCCAGACTGAGAGAAGATAATCTCGGTATTACTCCTATATCGCATACCCACCAGCCAACATCGGAAGTATTGCAGGTATATAATGGATTGTTTAGACACAGGAAAAAGCTTCTGTTAAAATTTATCATTACAAGATCTTTTTTTCTTGCTATGCAGATTTACTTGACAACTTGGCTTGCAGAGGTTAACAACGACACCCATAGGTAAAATATGTACACTTTTACCACTGTCATTCTTATGGGCAGGGAATGAACTCTGATGAGCCATATTTGTTACAGGATTGATGAGATATTAGCCACTGTGGGGGAAGAAATTAAACTCGCCTTCTAAAGTTTGAAAGCTATTCGTTAGTCCGGCGTCTGGTTAAGTTTCTGTGGACTTCATTCAAAGCATGTCTGCTTCTACAAAGCACCAAGTTACTTGAGGGACAGAGACGGAGACAGATTTTTAAAATCTTACTTTTTTTTTGTTTACTGGAAACCATAGGTTGTAACCTTATGGGATTTTTTTTTGTTATGAGCAATTCTTCTTTACTAAGTATACAACTGACTTGGAATAATCGTGTGATGATGAATACATTAATTATACATGTCTAGTAGCAAATATCCGGCTTCTTTAACAATAGAGGCCTTCACAGTTCTCAGAATCCTGACCAACTAACTCATACCCACCCAAAAAAATAGAAACATTTGGTGCACGAGATACATACGAATGGGGACTATTGGCCAAAAACAGAATAATATGATCCGATTCATCAGTAGTTATAGGGAGAGACATTGTACCCTGACTGGAATATTCTGAGGCATTGGAGCTATAGTAACATATCTTTGTGGGTTTAACCTAAGTGAGCTCACGGTCCGGTCCGTAGATGAGGATGTTGGGTGGAACTTGGCAAAACGATTGATCACTGAAAACTTCTCTAAATCCTGGACTTCAACGCTCAGGTCTGCAATCGTAGTTCCATTTTGTAGTCTGCAACAAGGACCAGATATTCATGAGCTCAAGCCGCCAAAATGAAATCCCATTTACAACTATAATCAATTAGTAGAGAGAGAGAGAGAGCTGTGTTTTTTTACCCTGCAAAGTTAGTCTCTAGTTTATGTGACCTGCTAATGAAATCTTCGGCAGCTTTGGAGGTGTACTGGTCACTGATTGGTTCAGTTTTCCTTCTCTCAGACGACCTAGACAAGAGTATATAAGTTTGTGTCAATACACATCCCAACTCTACAAAGTATCAAGCATTCCAGGGATAACAGTAAACATCCTTACAAATCTGATCTGTTCAGGAGGAGAAGGCGCTCGTTCCTAGCAGTAGAAGTGGAGCTACATGCATCTCCTAGTGCAGTTCTTGCAGCAGTATATGCAACAAACTCATAATTTGAGCTAGCAAGCGAAAATATCACACTAGCAGAAGGTGGGACAAATAGCTGTTGCATGAGTTGTGTTGTATATATAAGCCTTCTCTTTGCTCTGATTGGTGAGCCATCCTCAAGTGAAGTCTCAAATTCCACCTGCGAGAACACAGGCCATCAGCGTACTTAACAAAATTGTACAAAGAGACCAGTGAGAAAAAAGCTACGAAACTAACTTTTTCAGGGAATCGATTAGTCGCTCTTCCCCAATCAACCTCGGCCTCACTGTAACGAATTTATAAAGTTAAATACGGTAATGCATATGGGAAAAATAGGACAAACAGTGCTTAGAGGCCATACCTGAGAGTCTTGAGCCTTTGAGGACACTGCGTGAATTGTTTATTCCAAGATAGAAGTTCTGATGTGGCGGTTTTGCGCTTCTTTGGTTTATCAAACTTCAGAAGTTTTTCAGTGGCACCATGAGGCAATGACTCAGATGAGGGAGTCTCCGCTCCTGGTGCAGAGCCTGATGTTTGCTGCATATTAAACTGCTTCGGAGATTGAACATCATGTGAGCCATCAGCCGAGCTCCCAACATTAGAAGATTTTTCTCCCATCTTCAAGGGGGTGAATCTCCCTGTATCATTCACGGGTTGCACCAGTTTGTTCTTGAAAGTTCCATATTGACTATACCAGGATGGAGCCATCTGAGGACTGATTTGTTGATGATCTGCTCCAGCCGAGGCAGAATGAGTCGTATTGGGGAAACTCTGAGAAACAGTTTGGCCGAGATGCTGCAAGTGGTTCGCCGATTCCTTGTGATTCAATCCATCTCTAAGTAAACCATCAGATCTTGAAGGCGACTGTTGCTCCCCTTTGGAAGCTACCTTTTGAAGATGAAAAGAACTATCCTCGACTCTCTTCATAGTCATCTTGGTCGCGTCACCGTCCCCACTTCCAGACATATGCTCATCGTAACTCAAGTTACCTTTTGGAAGGTTGTTCGAAGGAAGAGAGCGTTCAAGGGTTTGACGATTGCTCTGAACCATTTTGGAGAACATGGAAGCAACATCAGACGTTTGTTTAGCACCCATTTCATTACCTTGCAACTCATGCATATTCACCATGCCCCTCCCACTTAATGACATGTCTCCATTTTGAGAGGATAATTGGTTTCTCTTCTCCTGCCTTGAGAAGCTGTCTTCCACGTGGCTATTGGAAAATGGATGCGGCCGTGATATATCTGGCTGAGGCTTAGGTGGCTGGTTCCGAAACCGATTTTGCGGTGCTGACATATTAGCTCGTGAGTCAGACCTCATACCAGAAGGTGAACTCTGCTGAGGCGAGCTGGATCCAACCTGAGGCTGAGGAGCAGACATCATAGGAAACCCTGCAGCTGAATGTCCATGTTGATCTAAGCCACTGCATTCATCTCTTTCTTTCAGTTGAAGGGTTGACAACTCGGAAGATGA
This sequence comes from Raphanus raphanistrum subsp. raphanistrum, assembly GCA_019706035.1. Classification (NCBI taxonomy): domain Eukaryota; kingdom Viridiplantae; phylum Streptophyta; class Magnoliopsida; order Brassicales; family Brassicaceae; genus Raphanus; species Raphanus raphanistrum. The sequence continues at coordinate 12,536,528 of CM033981.1, forward strand.
ACTGACTAAATGGTTGGAAGTTAGTTGTCGAGTAGCACCAGGCGCCAGTTTGGAATATGGGAAAACAGAGGTATTGTTGCTTTCTCCTGGGATACCAGGAAATGGTCCTTGATAAGTGGATTGCTGTGGACAAGATTGATTAGATGCCCATGGAGCAAACCTTGATTGACTTGTCGCTCCCGTTTCAGGGGCAGTATGAAGTGAATTCAAAAACTGCACGTTATCCGGTGAGGGAGCTGGTTGAGATGGCGGAGCCAGCTGTAAACTAAACCCCTGAGAAGCAGATGACTGACTATGCCTAAATTGACCACCATTTTCGGTAGAGGGTGTTGATTGAGGAATACTGGAAACATTTGTTTCCACAGAATGCTCCTCTGGCTGGTCCACCTTATGAAGAAGCTCAAGCATAGTCTGCCTGCAGAGGAAAAAAAATCAGAAAGGCAATTGCAAGCAAATAGGGAATAAGAGTTTCTCAGTGACCACAGTAAGAACATACATCCCCAATGAAAATTAGTCAAAACAGTGCGTTGACGGTGACATAGTTAGGTAACTCTGTTAGTTAGTTGACAAACTAAACAATTTCAACTCAAAGAAGAAGTACCTTGACGCACTCTTCACTTGATTAGACATATCAACACTTCTGTACGCTGAAGCAGATGTACTAGGTGAAGTTTCTGAACCCATGCCTTGTAAAATATGTCCCTGCCATAATGAAGCCAAAAGAATGTTTGGAGGGATTCAGATTTTACTAGAACGTCAAAAACCAATGGACTAAAATTTACCCTGTCAATTTGCATGTTCATAGGTGGCTGACCAAGAGACTTTGACTGCCCAAAATACCCTTGATTTCTTGCAGAAACCTGCTCCAGTGTGGGTGGAAAATGAGAGACTTTTTCTCCATGATGCTCATCAGTGATGCCAATATTACCCATAGGATGATACTGAAATTTGCGACTAATCTGACTGCCATCTCTATAATTCGCTTGAGGGGTAGCTTTCTCCACAGATTTATTACCCAAACGCTGTTGATTTCCCTGGGCATCCCTAGAAGTACTAGACTTGTTTTCCGCACTGGCATTGTCAAATCCATAGTTTGCCTTCATTTGTAGATTTTGGGTGAAATGACTCTTCTGTTCAACAGGAGCAACTATATTCGGATTGGAAGCAGCCTTCCAAATACCAAATCGATCTTGAATCCCCTCATTCGTTTGAATAGAGCACGAATCATTGTGGAGTCTCTCACTTGGTGCAGCTGAAGTCTTGACGCCCAAATTCTGGACCCTGTTACCAAAGCCTGCGTCATTACTGGATGTTTCTGCTACAGCAGATAACATAAGAGCACTCCAACCTCCACTTTTCAAAGAGGGACATGCATCATTAAGGTCAGAACTACTGGATATCAAATTTCCTGTCAAGCTCACATCAGTGCTGTTTCCAAATGCTTCCCATAAATTGTCATCCGATCCAAACAAAATCTTTTCTTCTGTTGGATCTAAAGCTGTCGACTTCTGCAATGCAGAAACATTTTCAGGCGCTTTTATATACGACTTTTCTGGTGGACCAGAACCCTCCATCTGATCGAATTTCTCCTGCACTGGAATGTGTCTCTCGCGTGGAACATCTTGCTGGAAACTTCCAAAATTTGGCCTACTATCTGAACCTAGAGCTGATGTATTTGAGAACAACGCTTTCTCCTGGTATGTGGATTTAGAGTGCATAAAACTATCCTGTACATCACCTTTATTCATAAAAGAAGTAGGCTGATTGGTGAGAGAGGAACCATGCTGCGAAGCTAACCTGTTCATCTGAACGGGAGAGAATGAGTTTTGAGGTGCATTTGCTCCACCAAGAGGCATACCGTACAAGGAAGGTTCAAACTGTACGTTCGCCTGCCCGTGCTCAGTGCCAATCCCATTGGATGAACCTTGAACAGCTGGTGAAATGCCGCAATGCATCCAGTTTGTATTTCCTGTCAGGAGATCAGGCTGCCAACCATTACTAGACACATTCTGAAGAGGGATGCCATTAACCATAAGGTGTGATTGATTATCACTTGAGCGATTTCCATTTACTGCATTTGAATTCAAAGAATTGAGCTGCCTGGCCTCGAGCTGTTGCTTATGAAGCTGTTGTTGAAGTTGATATTCATGCATTTGCTTAACCATAACTTGCTGCTTTAGTAGTTGCATATCATCGAACGTCATCTGCTGCCTTGGAAAAGGCTGGAGCATGCCAGGTAGTTGGCTGTTTAATTGCTGTTGACCACCGAAGAAATCATAATTAACCGGAGATTCTCCCATTTCAAACCTCATAGGACTTTTATGAACGTCTGGAGAAAATCCTTTCGCTGATAAGTTACTCCTACTAGATTCTACATCCACTCCCAAAACATTTGACCCATTCTGCATTGCCATCCCATGCATGTAACCATTTGTGAGTTGCTTGTTATCTTGCAATAGACTTCCGGAGTACTCAGACCTTATAGGTTGATGCTGCGTAAAATTCAAACCCTGGTGTGAATTTGAAGACTGCCATCTCTCAGGATCAACTGGAATAAGCAAGCAACGTTTAAATCTCCAGCAAAATACACAGAATAAGCTAGAAGTCGGTCATAAGGGAATATAATGCATACCAGGTTGTTGTGTGTTATAACTCTTTAGATTGGCAATACTGGATGGGTCTAGATGCCTCTGGTTTCCAACAAGACCGTTACTGAAACTGGACCAGCTTCCATCAACGACCTGAGACTGATGCTGGTCTTGGGAAAGGCTCTCCTGTCCGAAGAAATTGTGGATCCTCTCTCCATATTGGTTTCCAGCCATAGATTTAGCTCCTGAGAATTATTTTAAATATCTGAAAAGAAACAGAAAATAGTTCAAGATTGTGTGTCATTTAATTTTAAAGTTGCAAGTTTAATAGAGGAACATGTTTAACACCTCTTTCCTCCGAGAATTCATGAGCTACCTCCAGCAACTAACATGCTCAGAATACTCAAGATTTCCTGTGAAACAAACAAAACAGTTTATGCTTATTTGAAGTTTAATACACATACACACAAAAAGCTAAAAAAAATCCTGTAAAAAGAAGACCAGTGGGCATAATCCTCAAGGACCTAAACCATTGTTCAGACAAATCTCCATGAGACTTAATCCTTCAGGGTACAATGAAGCCTGAGTCAGCATTGTTGCCATAAATAAAATATGGAAAAACAAAAAAACGTGCACTGAGCCACTGACGACTAGGGACCACTTAAGCTCGAGTCAAATTTCAAAACTATAACACACTCAATTTTAGGCTCTAATCCAGCAAACTCGTGACCTCATTTGAGTAAATGTCATCAAGATCTTTCTACAAGTCGCAATTCACCTCTGTAAACCGTTTTAATGGCAGTTAAAAAATCAAAAGCTAACTCAGAAAAAAAAAATTGACAGAATTTCTACAAAATCTGGCGAATCCACTACAGATCAAATCAAATCGAAGCTCAAAACAAGAATTCAAAGCTCAAAACAAGAGCTTTCCATAGTTAAAATCCTACACGACACACACTTCAATAAATTGGGGTAATAAATCAATCTCACATACTAAAAATTAGGGTTTCTAAAAAGGGAAAGAGAAAGATGTGAACTTACACTTGTATCTACAACAAATGGGAAGCCTTTCTTCCTCCAAACTTCGATTGCGAAAGAGTGCGTTAGGGTTACCGAGCTCAATAATTGACGAAGAGCGAGAGCGAGAGAGAGAGAGATAAAGTGATCGAAATTTTTCAACGGCGGACGGACGCAGGAGTAAGTTAGGGATGCTAATATGGGCTTTTGTCTGTAGGGGTTAGCCCAGCCCACATCAATTTTTTTAAACCCTGAGCCTCTTTACTTTTTTTTTGATGCAAAACAATCATCTAAACGTCGTCGTTACTGATTTCTTCTCAAATTCAGGAGACACGAAAAGCTTCCCTCCTCTTCTCTTTGCGGTTAAACAGATTGCTCTGCATCATGAGGCCGTAAAGCCAATCGCGATCCTCCGTGCTGTGTCCGTCGAGCAGTCTCCTTTCATATCGTATCTATAGCTCTCATCCTCTTTAATTTGGTTTGTGGGTTTGTTCTTATTAGCTTGTTTGCTTTGTTGTTTGTTGTGGCTGCTTGCTTTTAGTTCACATGTTTGTTTTGTTGTTTGATGTGGCTGTTTGCTTTCAGCTTGTTTATGTTCTCTCGGAGCTTGTACTTGTTTATGTTCCACTTAGGTGTGTTCTGCAATTTGCGATTGTCTTGTCTTAGATCTTGTGTCTTTTTGTCAGTTTTGTAACTTTGTTTCAGGCTTTAAAGCTTGTCTCTTTGGTTTGTATCCTTGTGTGAGCATAACCTGAAGAAGCATTTTAGCTTTCACTCTTTGTATAGTCTTATTCATGAGCTTATATATAGACAAACCGCAATGGTAGAGTATCTTATTCTGTTGTCGGCTTTATTGCAGAGCAAGGAGTGTGGAGAAGCAACGAGTGTTAGACTACTAGAGACTTGGAGAGTTTGTGGAGAATTTTATACTTTTATTCAACATAGTTACAAAACGAATGTTATTTATCCATGTAAATTTTGGCATTAAAGTTCCATGATTAGAATTTGAAGACACAAATGAACAAAAGATACATTTTCTATTTACATGAATCATAATTTGAGTTTAATAAAACATATAAACTTTGGCGGCATTTAAAACGTCCAATTATAATTTGACAAATCATTATGTAAAATTTAATACTTTTAAAAATGTTAATATTAGCCAAACTATTTATTTTAAAATAAAATATAAATTAGTGGTAAATATACCAAAGTAAAAACATTATATATAATTTAAATTATAATATAATAAATTTTTGAAAAATAACAGAAAACAAACCATCATATAATTTTGTTACTTTTCTAAAAATTATATTTCCATCAAAATTGTTTATTTTACTTTAAAACAGAAATAAAAGTGGAAATCAATATTACAAATGTTTTTTTTTGGTAAAATGTTAAATCAATATTACAAATGTTAAACTAACGAAATTATAATACCAAATATGGTAAACTTACAATTTATAGATTATATTATGAACGACATTTAAAACAATAGAAAAAATGGTCGATATGTATTTATTAGTATGATAATATAATATATAAAGATACTAATAAATTTATCAAATAAAAAGATAGGTAAAATGTATAATTATTATATGTAATTTTTATCATACATAATATGAATTCAACATTGTATTAACAGTTTTTAATCATACATTTTATCTAAATTAATAAAGCATCATGATAAATAACTTTAATGTCTAAAATATACGATAAAATAATAAAAATATATGATAAAACACACTATATTTACAGTTATATTAAGCAAATAGGTAATAAGTTTGATAAATATATTTAAAATTTACAAAATATTAAAAAGATTAAAATTATCAAAAAAACATTATAAATACATTTATAAATATATATACATTTGTCAATTCAAACAATAAATAGCTAAAACTAATTATTTTAAAAGGAATAGTTTGATAAACAAACATAAATTAAAGAACAGAAAATATAATTTTAAATAAATTTTCACAAAAAAAATTATTATATAAATTTATATTTAAATAACTTATAATTATTAAAAAACATAAACTAATTATTAGTACAGATTCACGCATAGAAAAAAATAAATTGAATTGCATATCCGTTAAACCTTTATATATTAATTATATTAACTAAAGTTTGATCTACACATTTGTGCAAATCTTTTGAAAATATATTTATTTCAGCAAAATTTAAATTTTAAAAACATACCGTGTAAGTTGTAACACTAGATTAATTCTGGAAATGACTGCAATCTATGTGTAAATATTTGTCCGGCCAAATGAATATGGCATATTATCGATGCACGCATATTTAAGTCATTTTCATAATCATCACATGTGAATATGTACAAATTAAAAGAATTTTTTTACGTGTAGCACTAGGCTGTTTACATATAAAATGAAAACAAATGTCATATGTTTTTCTTCTTTAACAAAGATTTGATTTTCCGGCCGTACAGCTGACAAGAAGTAAAGCTTCGGTGTGCATTACGTAATTTTTAAGATGTGTCTCTTATCTCTGGGGTGCACTGTCAAAGTGTCGACTGCATTTAAATAGAACTTTTACTAAACCGTCTCTACGTTTTTTGTAAATAAAAAAGAGGTCAGTCACTTTTGCCATAATTGATAGCTAGTCTTCTACTATAAAAAGAGAAGAGAACAAAAAAAGCGTAAGCGTCACTTCTTGGTCCATTCTCCAATACACAAAGACTTTGTCAAACGATATTTTATATATTTCAAAGATCTTCATGTACTTGATATACAGTACAAACAAGTATTCAGAAAATAATATTAACTAAAAAAATGAATACTGACAACATTTGAAACTACCTCACAAAAAGTACATTTCTAAGCAACATTCTCTGGTCGTGTTATAACCAGAATGCGACTTCAAATAGTGAACGTGTTCTTTGTGGTCCAAAAAGTCCCGATAGTTTATGTATCCAGCGTTGACAAAAGAAAAAAAAAGTCCTGATAAATGATAATCGGCAGAGGTTTATTAATTCTTGATACTATTTTTCCTTGCTTACTGTTGTTATCGTTCTAATGCGAGTACCTTCCAGGTTAAGAGAAGAAAGGTACACAAATTCAACCAATTTTCTGAAACTGATTCTTATTATCAACACGCAAATAAAAACAACAGAAACAACGTTCATAACATTTAAAACGAATAGTTCCAACAATATAAAGAGGGAATAAAAGAAACACGTAGAGCATCTAACATAAACGCAAAGAAAAAGTCAAAACTCACACACATCTAAAACCAAATCCAAAAGTAAACTTTTCAGGGTTTTAACTTGGATTTGGTACGGTGTCTGAGTCCTTTCTTTTTTCTTTTTAAGTACACCCATTACAAATAGACCCTTAACATAAACACAAAGAAAAAGTCAAAACTCACACACACATCAAAAACCAAATCCAAAACTAAACTTTCCAGAGCTTTTACTTGGATTTGGTTCGGTGTCTGAGTCCTTTCTTTTCCTTTTCAAGTACACCCATCACTCATAGTTCGATTTTCTTCATCACACACGCACACACATTCATACTCCTAACTATATATAACATGATAGATGAAACAGCCTCTTCTAGACTTATATCATAGCTTCGGTGCATTTACCGACCATGATAGTGAGGCCCGTACTCTTTGGTCCTCTGCGAGCAGGGATGAAACACACCGCACTGTAGGCTTCAACCGGATATGACATTTGCTCAAAATGTTTCACCAACGCATCTTTCCCCTACACACGAATGTTAACAATAAGCTTGATAAAAAAAATATATATTTAGTTATGTACATATGTAGAGGAATGAGCAGAGAACAAACCTGGATCCGAGCATGGGCAATTTCGAGTATTTTCCTTGAATCGAAACGATGCCATGGCTTGTTGTTGCAGGCCGCCGTAAACTTTAACACTGCTTCCGCTTTTGTGAAGTTCACAAATGCATACCCTTTGTTCATTTTGCTCCTGCTCAATTTGGTGCCATTAATTTAGTTTAATAGAAATAGAAAAAAGGTTGAACTATTAGCCTATGACATTGTTATGTTACAAATATATCAAAGCTAAACAAATAAATTTAAATCGATACATCATGTAGATTATCAATCGATTATCATTTCCAAAAAGTGGTAGCATCATTAGTTTGTTCCTCTTCCCTACACACATACGTCTATGTAAATATATATATGTATACAACTCAAATAATTTTTTGATATTGTCAAATATATTAATCAAAGATTAATAAAGAAAAGTGATAAAGTAAAAAAACGACAAAAAAACTTACTTGAAATCGATGGGAAGATACAAGAAATCATAGGCAATCTCTTCATCTTCCTCTTTGTTATTTGAGTCTAATTCACAGTGCTCGTCAAGAAACTCAATAAGCATCTCTCTCCTGCTTACAAAGCAATTATAAGATTAGATATACATCACCATAAATCCGCAACATAAAACAAATGATTTCACGCCTTTGTTTAAGAAATACTCTTCTAGTGGATGATATGTATTCATATATATACGTACGTATACTTGTTGGGTATGTTTCTAAGCATAACAGTTGTATCGCCGTTGGACTTAGCTTGATACTGTATCCTCATCCTCCTCCGCATCAGCTTATTCCGGTGTCGGCTGCTTCTTCCCCAGCCAAAACCCCTCTTTCTAAAGGTTGGTGGAGGAGTCAGCTCTTGGCTAGGGATTTGAGAATGAAGTGGGGGCAGTTCTTGTGTTGCCTCAAACCTAATAGGGTTGAGATTATTATACCATAAAGGGTAGTACACAAGGATATAAGATGGAAGAGGGAGGTTAGGGTTGGAGATGAAGTGAATCTGCGGTGGTGGCAAGAAGTAGTAATGATGCAGAGAAAGGTGTTTGGGAAAGAAGAGAGGTGCGGTTGGGTTTAGGGTTTGTGAGACGTCACCGCTTATCGCCATTGAAAGATCATGGGAGGAGGTTGGAGAAGCCATGGAGGCTCTTGTGTTTTCTATGTGCTTCTGAAGATTACTTATTATTTTCTTTTAAACCATCTCCAATGTATTTTCCTATTTCTATCTCTAAAATAGAGGATCTCTAAAATAGAGATGTGTTTCTCTCCAATGTATTCCTCTATTTTTATCTCTAAAAATGAATATTCTCAAAAGATTTTATTTTTATTTTACAACAACTATCTTTTATTTTTAAAAATTGCAAATCAACCCTATTCAAATTTACTTTTATAAGATTTTCATACATTTTTAACTTTGTTTAAACAAAAGTTTCACTAAAAAGATTGTTAGGTAAATCAAAAGTGTTATTTTATGTTTATAAAAACTGTATTTTCTTATAAAACTAATTGTTTTTGATATAGTTATAAAAGTTTAAAAATTAAAGGACTGTTTTGAAATAAAAAAGTATGCCTTTATAATAGAGGAATGCTATTTTCACCTCTATAAATAGAGGTGAAAATAGCATTCCTCTATTATAGAGGTGGATATAGCAATGGGTTGGAGCACTTTTTACTCTATTATAGCATTTGGAGGTGAATATAGCAATAGATTAAAGAATTTGATATCAACAGGCGAACGGTAAACTTGTCCAAAATCGTCATCATTTCGTTTGTCAGGTGATGAGTTCTTCGACCGTTGATTTTTTTATAGCATCGAGATCCGTGGCACGTACATATAGTTTTTTTTTTTTCAACATTACGTACATATAGTTATAGTTATACTAAAATGAAATATATACTAGTGTTAACTATTAATAATACTTCTTTTTTTTACTAAACTAGTATTCAAACATATTAGTCGTTGTATTAATTGTTCTTTATTGTTGTAACTATATTTCTAGTGATAAATTTATAAAATTTTGTTGTTATATGAATTATATAAACATATAAAAGCGATACGTGAATATTCTTATGCAAAACGTTTTTTCAGAAGTTACTAAAACGAATTTTTTTCTCGTTTCTTTTCAAGAAACCAACAAATATAATTTCGAATATCGATATTTAGGGAGATGTCGTGTGAACATTGCACATACATTTTTAGATCTTCTAGACATGGTAATGATGAGCGTTATAAACTTTTCTAAAAGATACTCTATCCAATCTCTATTTTTATCTAAAATTAATAAAATTAAGATTACTATTTTCTATCTGTTTATAAAGAAAAAATATTGTAAATTCATATTTTGTTATTTTTAAAATAGTCCTTTAATTTTCAAAATTTAATATTTATGACCAAAACAATTATTTTTACAGGAAAATACAGATTTTGTAAAAATATAGTTACATTTTTTATTTACATATTAGTCTTATAATAAATTTTTAGTTTAAACAAATTCATAATTTTATAAAAATCTTTTAAAATTTAAAATAAATAGGGTTAATTATCAACTTTCATAATAAAATATACTTTTTGTAAATACAAAATATAACCTTTTAAAATATTTTTATAGAGATATATAAAAATATATTAGAGAAAAACTCATCTCTATTTTAAAATTGATCTAATTTAGAGTTAAAAATAGATGAATATATTGGAGATTGTCTAAATGATGTGAAATTGATTTATAATGTCTTATTTAAATATTTGTTTTCTGTTTTAAAAATAGAAAATAGAGTAATAAAGAAAAATATAGAAATTTACAAAATAAATTTGTGAATTCTTGATATTATAAAAATATATACAGATATGAAGCGTGAAAAAGCAGCTAAAAACAAAATGATATGAAAGTGAAGACAAACGCTTCGTTACTTTGAGAAAAAAAACGCTTCGTTACTCTGAAAGTTGTGATAACGAAAAGTCCTTTTATTAAAAAAAAGATTGTGATAAGGAAAGATGAACTTTCACTTCGATGTTTTATTTGTAATTTTCTTCATTTATATTTTTAATATATTTTCTATTAGTTAAAGTTTAAAATAAAATCATTTAAACTGTAACAGTTTATAGAAATATCATTAGTTATCTATTTATTATTATTATTTAAAAATAATAATATACAAAATGCAAACTCATATAACAGAAAATAATAAAATTTCTATATCATAATTTTAAAATATCATTTGAACCAAAAAAATTATAAAACAAAAGTATTAAGATTATGAAAAGTATCTTTTACCACAATGATTTGAATAACGCAAATGAATAAATAATATTTTTTCAATATATAAAGTATAGATGAAACACGAATATTAAAATAACTATCATAGATTATATACAGTAAAAAGTATATATTGACTGGATGCTAACGTGGTAAGAATATTGCTATGCCCCGATCATGTCAAGAACAAGAGCTCGTTGAGCTGAAAAAAAATATATGAAAATGTAAAGACCTTTCCCAAGATTCAAATATTCCTACGAAAAACTGCTTTGGAAATATCTGCAGTTGCTGAAAGATTTAATACATGCAGCATGCAAATAAACGCAACTTGCAAGTTATGTAGTGCTGGATCAGAGTCTGTAAATCATGTGCTATTCATCTAAGTTTAACAGAGAATCTCAAATTAGCCATTGCTTTGACTATAGAGACAGACTTAAATGCAGGAGATAGAAGAGCAATCCCATGGTTATTTTAAAAGAGCTGAAATGCTATCTTGTATAGTGGTGTGCAAGATTCTATCGCCTCCATAATTCAGCAAGCTATTGAGGATGCTATGGTGTGGTCATCTATCAACTATCCAGCCATACCAGCTGTGGAGATCGCGATTAGCTTAGGCATCACTACCTCATGGCAGAGGCCAGAAACTTGGATGATCAAATGCAGCATTCATGCTAACTGGAGAAATGCAACTTCACTGATATGCGGTACTTGGATCTCCTGGGATAATCATGGCGACGTATTTCACCATGCTCGAGATGCTTTCACAAACTCTTCAAACATGATCATAGCTGAACTAAAGTGTATTATATGGGCTCTGCAAAGTTTGAAAAATATAGGTTTTCACCTTATAATCATTGGACTGGATCTTCATTCTACTTTTCAAACTATTTTCAATGTTCAACTTTGGCTTAGCTATCGACTTCTTCTCAACCAACTTGAGACGTTAAGACGTGGGTTTCAATCTGTTCTTTTTGAACAGGAAACTTCTACAACTAACATCATCACTTGTGATATCGCTCGAAGTGTGCTAAAGGATGGCATAATCCACTCTTACTTGGTTTTGGGAGGACTAGCTGTTGGGATAAGCTTGAAAACCTTCGGAAAATCAAAACTCAAGGAAATGAAAAGACTTATCAGAGTTCAAGATGTAAGTGAAGATGAGTTCAAGCTTAAGGGGGAGAATATTGGGATAAGCTTGAAGTAGCTTGAAGTAGCTTGAAGAGCAAGCTATTACTTTTCTACCGAGTTATGGAATAAGAAATTATATATGTGTGTTGTTCCTAATGAATTTAGGAAATTGTGAGTTATATATAAGAAGATGCATATGATGTTGCATAACTTAATGAATTGTGAGATTGAGAGAGTTTGAGGTTTTGAGTTAGTTTCCTCAAGAGATTAATAAGAGAGTTATTCTTATTAAATCCAATTGTGATTCATTCATTGTGATCCTATACTAGGGTTGGGCAAATAATCCGAACCCGAAAATCCGAACCGAATCCGATCCGATAAAAATGAATCCGAACCGATCCGAACCCGACATAAATACTGAATGGATCTTGTTTTTTGGTATTTCGGGTTATGGATATTACCAGAACCGAACCCGAATCTAAATGGATATCCGATAGAACCCGAAACATTCAAAAACCCAAAAAGATCTATACCAAACATAATCTCAATTCATAATATGTATTCAAAATACATTAAAATATATTGAACATCTGAAATATTTATCTATTACATAAAAGTTGGTGGTTCTAATACATGAAGATTGATGATTAAAAGTGGCTGTTGAATTTTGAAATATTTAGATTTAGATTTAGATTTTGTTTTTAGTAAAAAATGTTTCTCATTCCATGAGGTTGTAGTTTTCGTTTTATGATTTCCCTTTCGTTTGATTTTGAATGATCATGGTTGATGTTCTTTTCTTTTTTTTTTAAATCGATTTTATTTATGTTTTGGTTACAAAAACATACAAATTAGGTATTCAAAACCAAAATAAACCAATTTTACTTATGTTTTGGCTACAAAGTAGGTATAAATCAGATATTTTTAAACCGAAGAACCGATTGGGACCCGAATCCGAAAGTACATTGGGTTGTACCGGTTCTTTGAAGATTTACTAACTCCGACCCGAACCCGATAGAATCCGAACCGGTCCCGAACCGAACTTTTAAATAATCCGAATGTGGATGATTTTGATAAACCCGAAAAACCGAAACCCGATTGGATAAAACCGGAACCCGATTGGGACCCCGAATGCCCACGCCTATCCTATACTAGCATGGCTTCTGAATAGGATTCAGAAAGAAGCTACAATTATCAATTGTTTTTTTTTTGTCATCGACTTTTACAGACTCAAACAGATTCTGTAAACCAAAACGGTAGCTCTGTATCCATGTGCACAACAAAGGTCGTTTGTTTCCTAGCACTGCGTGCTAAGCTATCGGCTTTCAAATTTTATGTGCGGAGTACATGAATGATCTCCAAGCACAATTATCAATTGTTAGATCTCTATTTTAAGATATTGGTTATGGCTTTTTTTTTTGTTCTTGGTTATGGCTTTCATTTTGTTCTTGGTTGTTTTTTTCGGTTTTTGTTCTTCCCGCAAACATTATACAATTTCTCATTATTGAATTAAGACGTTTAAAAATAATATCTTTGAAATTATAAATCAAAAATAATTTAACTAATTGTATAATATATATAAATATAATTAATTACACGGTGTTTACATAAGAAAATTAGTTACACCGTTTTTAATAGCATAAGAATTATATAGAAAGTTGAAAACATCTTATATTCTGAACATCAATTTCTTATAAGTATCTTATATTTTTTTTTGTAAAAAAGTATCTTATATTTTTAAGCGAAAGGAGTATAATCTTCACTTTTTAAAATACATCTCTTCAGTTATAGCTGTTTTATGTGTCAAGTCGATTGGTTTTAACTTTTAAATAAACCTCCACATGTCCTCCTAATTAACTAGTTCATATTATTTACCAAAACACGCTAATCATTCAATACCTTCAATATATCATGTGTTACCAGCCTACAACGATGGTCACTGTAGCAATTTTCAAATTCTGCTGTAGAAACTGTTGACACCTGCTACAATTAAAATACACATAATTACGTAACAAACGATAGGCGACACGCCAGTCTAAAACAAAATAACATTTTTTTGTTTTTGTAGTCGGAAAAAATAAACATTTTCATTTTTGTAGTATGTTAAAGCAATCAATATATACGTCATAACACTACAAACATAAAAAAATTATTCATATAAGAACATTACGAAAACAAGACACGATATGAAAATAACGTTTTATTTTCGTAGTTATTTTAAACCAATTAATATACAGTATAATCTCTTTAAATTAATAATTGATAGATTAATATCTCTGTAAATTAATATAATTTCATAATTCCAAATTGAGTTTTTGGTTCAATTAGTATCTCGATAAATTAATAATCTCTATAAATTAATAAAAAAATATAGTTTTAGTGTAGTCCCAACATTATTAATTTATATAGGTTTCACTGTATGTTACACCACTAAATATAAATATTTATTCATACTTGTCCAAAAAAATATTTATTCGTATAAGAACATTACGAAAACAAAAGATATCGATATAAAACGGACCCAACTTATCCTTTTGTTTTGGAGTGGGTCAATATCATTCAGACATGCTTGAAGTAAATTCCGAATCGTGTCATGACAGTAATGGGCTTGGGCCCCTTTGCCGACAAAAACTCTGCTGTGACACGTGGGTATCCCGAATCCGAGATTCATTTTATCCAACGTGGCCAGGCCGTGTTTTACGGATACTGATAGATTATAACCCTCTTTCTCGCTCAGAATCTTTCCTTCTCATAAATTACTTTATAAACTCGAGAGAGCATCTGCTTTCGAAAAAGAAGAAAAAAAAATAAATTTGGATTTTGGAATTTTCCGGTGGAGTGAAAAAGCTTCGTGCTTGGTGCGTCGATTTTAGGGTTTGTTTTGTTCCCTCTTTTTGATTGATCGATTTTTCATCTGATCATCTTCTTCTCTGTTACGTTCGGATTTTAGGGTTTCCTGCCATTTAATCCCCTTTTTGCCTCATGTTCTTCTTTATTTTTATTTTTTGTTTTGGATTGTTGTGATCACGGTTTGTTGTTAGTTCGAGTCTCCGTCTCTAGTATATGCGGGATCATGAGCATTGAGTAGAGATGATTTATCAAACATGAGTAATCTGTAGGAAGGTGGATTTCAAGCAAATTATGATTTAAGTTTAATTATTTTAAATGCACATAGACTTTTAGTCTGAATCTGAGTCAAGTACAATTAATAAAGTTTGAATTTTTCAGCTAATTGTGTGACCAAACATTTGTATTTCATTTTGTTTTATAGTGTTCAGAGCCTGTACAGATCTGGTGATGCCGTGTTTCTTTTATTTTCTTATGAAAGTGATTGGTTTTAACTTGGTTTGTTGACATGTGTTTTTTTTAATTGACAGGTTTGTTTTCTATAGTTAAAGTGTGATTGTACTCTGCGGCATATAACTTGATGAGGTGGTGGACTTTGTATAGCATATTGATTTCCTGCGTGGGGACCTGACCAAGCTAAGAATCTTGTGGGGGGACTTCTGATTGGCTCCAACTTCAGGAAATTTTCAACACGTGTCTCGAGTTGCAACGCAGATAAAATGGAGGAAGATGGAGAAATGGGGATGGTTTTCAAGAATCCTGTTGATATGGTCGAGTCTCGCGGTGTAATGTTCTCTTGCTTTGTCGCTGCTCTTGTTGGTATTCTCACCATTGCCTACACTGCTTTCCAATGGAGAAGGAATATCAACTTAAGCTGGACGAAAGCCATAGCCAGGTCGAAGAAAAATCCAAAGGCACGGCATAAGACTCCTGTTGCTCCACATAGCTGGGAGCTCCACTCTATATCTCGTGCCAAGAACTTGAACTGCTGTGTGTGCTTGAAGTCGATATCACCGTCGCAGAAAATTGTAGCTTCTGAAACTTTTGTCCACAGGTGTACCATCTGTGGAGCAGCAGCACATTTTAGTTGTTCTTCTAGTGCACCTAAAGATTGCAAATGCGTCTCCATGGTTGGGTATGAGCATGTGGTGCACCAGTGGGCAGTGCGGTGGACAGAAGGTGCTGATCAGACTGATGACTCTTCGTTTTGTAGCTACTGTGACGAGTCATGTAGTAGCTCCTTTCTTGGGGGTTCTCCTATTTGGTGCTGCTTGTGGTGTCAACGTCTTGTCCATGTTGACTGTCACAGTAATATGTCAAATGAAACAGGGGACATCTGTGATCTAGGCCCTCTTAGAAGGTTAATTTTGTGCCCTCTTTATGTTAAGGAATTGACTCGGAATCCCGCTGGAGGATTTTTGAGCACAATCACGCATGGTGCAAATGAACTTGCATCTACCGTCCGTGCCAGTATCAGGAGTCAGAGCAAAAAATACAAGCAAGCTAATGAAACTTCAGTTGACTCTGGTAATAGCGGTAGCAATTGTGATGAATCGACGGAAAGCACAGCTGATACAGGTACGGCTGTTAATGGCACACATGCCGTGTTGGAAAATTTAGGGAGCGTTATGAACGGAGGTCCCTCTCAGGGGGACAGCGATAGCAATGGCAAGCTGGAGAAGAAGCCAAGTGTTAAAAGAAGCGGGTCTTTTGGTCACAAAGATGAAAATCAGGCACTAAGGTCCAAACTTAAGTATGAGATAGCTGACTTGCCTTCAGATGCAAGACCGTTGTTGGTTTTCATTAACAAAAAGAGTGGTGCTCAACGAGGTGATTCCCTTCGTCAGCGCCTTAATCTTCTTCTAAATCCCGTGCAGGTAGAGTATGCTGCCTTGTAAACTCGTCACGGAGTTATATCTGTGAAATCCTCCAATGCATTTTAACTGGTTATTGTGTTCAAGTTTATTGATGGAGCCGTTTCGTGCAGGTGTGTGAATTGAGCTCAGCGCAGGGGCCAGAAGTGGGGCTTTTCCTCTTCAGGAAGGTTCCTCACTTTAGAGTTCTTGTTTGTGGTGGAGATGGCACTGCTGGTTGGGTATTGGATGCCATAGACAAACAGAATTTTGTATCTCCTCCTGCGGTTGCTATCCTGCCTGCTGGAACCGGGAATGATCTAGCCCGGGTATTGAACTGGGGTGGTGGTTTGGGTTCTGTTGAGAGGCAAGGAGGCTTATCTACAGTATTAGAGAACATAGAGCATGCTGCAGTTACCGTCCTTGATCGTTGGAAAGTATCGATTCTGAATCAGCAAGGAAAGCAACTCCTGCCGCCAAAATATATGAACAATTATATAGGTCAGTTAATTTTCAAGTCCTCTCGGTGCAAATCATCAAAGCTTATTGTTAAATTATTTGCTAGGTTAGTAGTTTTTGAGGTAGTGTGGCTGCTTCATTTGTTTTCAATCTGTCTGATGTTAGTTCCATACTCCTTTACTGCTGTTTGCAACTTCTTTTTCGCAGATAAATACTCTTAGTAGCAGGACTTATCTGGATTGAAACTATATAATTCTATATAATTAAACTTGTAAAAGTATACAGTCTCTCGTTTAATAACTTCATGCTTTAGGCTTTGTTTGAACTCTGCCCATTGTGTATTTTAGATTCTTGTCAATGACTTGACTGCTATCCCGAAACCTGTAGCCTATAAATTTTGGCTTACGTTGCAAATCTTAACAGGGGTTGGGTGTGATGCGAAGGTCGCTCTTGATATTCACAATCTACGGGAGGAGAATCCGGAGAGATTTTATAGCCAGGTGAGAAAGAAGCCTGAATTAATGAAGTTTTAATATAACCTCAAAACTCCTTAATCTTACGATTTAACTGGCATTATTGTAGAGAAGCTGTACTGTTAATACTTAGTCTATGAAACTGACATTTGAATGCTCTTTATGGTACAGTTTATGAACAAAGTCCTATATGCTAGAGAAGGTGCAAGGAGTATAATGGACAGGACTTTCGAAGATTTCCCGTGGCAAGTTCGTGTTGAGGTGGATGGTGTTGACATCGAGGTTCCTGAGGTAAGTCACAGAAAACAACCTAACAGAAAACCACATGATAATTAATGCTGTAACTTTCTCTGCTAAATATCTCTGAAGGATGCTGAAGGAGTGCTTGTTGCAAACATCGGAAGTTACATGGGAGGTGTTGATTTATGGCAGAATGAAGATGAAACATATGAAAACTTTGATCCTCAGTCTATGCACGACAAGATAGTAGAAGTCGTGAGTATATCTGGAACATGGCACCTTGGCAAACTTCAGGTATGATAAGGATCATCTTACAGGTTCCTAGTTGCATTCTATCTTGTAAAACCTAACATCAGATTATGTTTCCCACATAATCAGGTTGGGTTATCTCGTGCCAGAAGGTTAGCTCAAGGGCAATCAGTCAAGATACAACTCTGTGCGCCGTTGCCTGTGCAAATAGATGGAGAACCTTGGTTTCAACAACCGTGTACCTTAACCATATCGCACCATGGCCAGGTCCTTTCACTCTACTTCCCTAACTAAGGATTCTAGATCCAATCCGAGTTTGTAAAACGTTTTAAAAAGCTCGAGCCATTTTGTGTGAAAAACTGATCTTTGGTTTTCTAATTGACCTTGACTTGCAACAGGCGTTCATGCTAAAGAGAGCCGCAGAGGAGCCACTGGGTCACGCAGCTGCTATAATCACAGATGTTCTAGAAAATGCAGAAACCAATGAAGTGATCAACGCTTCACAGAAACGAGCTTTGCTTCAAGAAATGGCTCTACGGCTAACGTAGAATAAAAATAAAAGTAAACCAATCAACCACATCACTGGTTTGGTTAGCCCCACTGTCGATTAGAAAGTTTCGAATATGTGTATTTTTACATATCTCGTATCTTTGTCTAGCGAAGGGATGTTAGATGATAAGTCTTGGATATCAAGTCCGCTGAGTGAAAAAGCGGGTAGGAAAAAAAGGAAAGGAAATGGAAACCAAAAACTGGAATCTGGGTTCCAAGAGTTTTGGCTGTTCTCATAGTGTTGTGTCATAAGTCATGTGTGGAACTGATCTCATAGCGTTGTGTCATAAGTCATGTGTGGAACTGATACAAAAGCTTGTTAAATTATATATTATCATCTTTTCTTTATATTATTGTTACAGCTCCATTTCACACTCCAATACGCAAAATAGCTTTATTTCTCTTCTATATACGTTACTACATGTTAAACAAAGTATCAGCGTTAATCAAATTGTATAATTCGTTTTAATAAAAACCGTGATTATGTAACTGGTTATCTTGTAAACCAAAAACCTGGAGGTCTAAAATGTAATAAACTCGTTGAAGTGGATGAATAACAGAATTTCAACTACTTCTCCAATTTTATATTTATTTTTCGGTCCTCTAACTTTTCTTATTTTCAATATATAACCCGCGAGAGACCTTGACCTCCACCTAAAACCTCGATCAAAAAAATCCGTAAAACTTTTTTAACCCAATCGATCTCCTTCGAGCTAATCCGATTCCTTTGAAACTTTCTGGGTTTCATTACAATATTATTATTTTATCTCCTTTTAATCTTCTTATCAATTCAACTGCGTTGGAATCGGTGTAGAATCAGGAAGCAGGAAGATGGGGTGTTGCACGAGCAATACAGCAGGAGGAGGTTCAAAGGCTAGCCGGGTCGCGAGATGGCGATCCACCGGCATTATTGGGCTGCGCGACTCCAAATTGAAGGTAACAATCTTCGAATGAATCTATGGAGTCGATTGGTAAATCTGATTTTTTTTTGTATTTATATGAATGATTGCGGGAGTTTGATTAAGATTAAATATTACAAACTTGCTGATGAGTTTAGCATAAAAATTTTGTTTTTAGGGTTTTATGTTTGGGGGCATTTTAGACAGGTTTAGCTGTTTATGTCTGAATTTGATTTATAAAATCTGTTTTGGCATCTGTCTGTGTATTAATATGAAATGATTGAGAGGAGTTTGGTTTGATGAAAAGTCACAAACTTTGATGGATGCAAGCATAAGTATTTGTTTTTAGGGTTTTATGTTTGGGGATTTTAGACAGGATTTAGCTGATTATGTCTGAATTGATTGATAGAACTGTTTTGGCATCTGTCTGTGTATTCATACGAAATGATTATGAGAGTTTGGTTTGATGAAAAGTCACAACCTTTATTGTAAGAATTTGTCTTTAGGGTTTCTGTTTGGGGATTTTAGACAGGATTTAGCTGGTCATGTCTTGTTTGTGATTTGTTTTTTTTTTTCTTGAGCAGACATTTCCTGATGAAGTGATTGTAATGGAGAGAGCAGTACGAACACTCGATCTAACACACAATAAGATCTGTATGTCATTCTTTCATCAAAAAGTCTTATCTTTTTTATTGTGTTTTTAGAGTTGTAGTTGAAAGGCTTTTGTTATTTTTCACCATCTATGCAGCTGATGTTCCCGGAGAAATCAGCAAGTTAATCAATATGCAGCGTCTGGTGAGAGACAACTATCATTGATCTGCTGAAAGTGTTGATGATTCAAAGTTAAATCTTTTATAAAAAAAAATACTGAATTTTGGCAGTTAATAGCTGATAATCTAATTGAGCGTCTTCCCGGGAACCTTGGGAAACTTCAATCTCTCAAAGTTTTGATGCTTGATGGAAACCGCATCAGCTGTTTGCCTGATGAATGTAAGAATACTTCTCTTCATTACAAGTATCTATTCTTATTACATTTTTTTTGTCTTCATTTTGGTTATTATTTTTTTTTTGCAGTGGGTCAGTTGATAAGGCTTGAGCAACTATCAATCTCAAGAAATATGCTCATATACTTACCTGATACTATCGGTAGTCTGCGCAATGTATGTGAACTCCTTTTACCCTCCAAAACATAGCTTAAGGACCTGCCTGAAAAGCTAGTTAGATGTCTCTGATAAATTGGCTTTTTTTTTTTCTTCTTATCAAATGCAGCTAGTGCTGTTGAATGTCTCAAACAACAGATTGAAATCACTTCCTGAATCAGTAGGGAGCTGTGCCTCTTTAGAAGAAATACAGGCTAATGGTATGTTTCTAGTTTCATTTTAAAAAAATACTCTGTTTCCTGTTGAGTTTTCCTTGTGGTTGTTGTTTCTTCCTCGAAAGCCTAATCGTGATTTGGGATAGCCTTGCAGATAACGTCATTGAAGAGCTCCCTGCATCACTCTGCAACCTGATTCAGTTAAAGTCCCTTTGCTTAGACAATAATCAAGTGAAGCAGGTAGAGCAATTAACTTCACCTCCTAATTTTTTTTCTTTTTTTTTGGGGATTTACTGAATCATTTCTATCTTACGGTGTTACTTCAGATTCCAGATGGGTTGCTGAAAGATTGCAAGAGTCTGCAAAATCTATCTCTGCATAACAATCCCATTTCCATGGATGAGTTTCAACTGGTAAGTAGCTTATTCTGCAACCTCAAAGAACACGATTGTGATTGTGTTGTGTGTAACATTATAATGGTGAAAATATATATTAGATGGAAGGGTACCAAGAATTTGAGGAGAGGAGAAAGAAGAAATTTGATAAGCAAATCGATTCGAATGTGATGATCAGCTCTAAAGGACTCGATGTAGGCGTTGATAAATGAATACTATCGTCTTTTCAACATCTCCTTAGTTGGTAAGTTGATTCAGAACATGGACGATAGCTTTTGGTTTTGTTTTCATCTCTCTGTTTACTTCACTGATCATAAAGATTTCTTTTTCTTTTTTTGAAGGTCGGATTGGTGAATGAGGATCAACGTTTTGTGTAAGAAACATTGTTGTACAAGTCTTGTGTTACTGTGACTCTGAAATTACTTATGAACACATACGCATGAAGGCGTATATGTGTGTGTATGTATCTTTATGTGGGTGTATATTTATACATATAACATGGTAAAGTGATTCTTGCCCTTTTTTATTGAGAGGAGACTGTCCTATGCGTGACTTAGTGTGTTCTCTTTTCTGTCTTGAAACTGATTTTGACTCTGACAGTAACATTCAAACACAGTAGCTGAAACATTCTTACCAAAGCGGGTGAACCAATAAAAACACAAGAAGGAAATGACTTTTAACGAACATGATCAAGGAGAAGAGACGAGAGACATGAACTCTCGATCTGATTCTAAAGCTTCCATAAATTCTGGAAGAAGACACACTTCCAAATCTATGCTTCCTCCACCTTCCCTTCCCGGATAAGCTGATATCTTCCCGTCAAACTTATTGCCATAACCGCTTCTAACCGCAACTGCTTTCCCCATCCCAAACTCACTTCCATACTTGTTAAACCAGGGTGAGCTTCCCGTATGAACAACGTTTGTATCGAAAAATCGCTCGTTAGAAGGAGACTTCAACCATCGGTCCATGTCTGAAGAGATCTTCTTGTCAGTGTGTTCGGTTACAGCTTGGTGCAGCTTTGAAGCAGCCCATCCAAACTCATTCTCTAAGAGGTTGCCTACTTTAGCAGTCGTTTTCACTAGAGAGACGTACACACCAAAGTAGTTCTTGGGCAATGGTGGATCCATTCTTGATCTATTCCCTGCAGCAAGCCTGCAGGTAGTTTCTTGATCATTTGGTAATCTCCTTGCTCTTGTAATGCTTCTCCATACAAATGCGGATAATGACTGAAAAGAGGAGATAGTTGTTCTTCCACACTCTTGATTCGCCTTTGCTTTCAGTGATCTCACTGTTTCAGATGAGAAGTGGAACATTCTCTCCTTCAGAACTGTAGGTTCGGTTCGACGAATGGACTCATCAGGTTGAGTGAACGGAAAGCTGCAAATAGGACCGGACACTTCACGGAAGATTGGAGGATTCTTGAGACAGAGTAGTTTGTTACTAGGGGTTTCTTCTTGTGAGTTGAAGATATCTGACAAAGAGTTAAAGAACTGCCAGAAGGAACTTCCATCTCCAAGTCCATGATTCATAGACAGTCCTATGAACACTCCATCTATAAGTTCTGTTACCTACGCATCTCAAACAAACAAACAAACACATCAGCCTCTATGATTTGTTAATATATTGAAGACACAAAGAAAGAAAGAAAGAAAGAAAGGAGTAATGTACCTTTATTGACAAGAGACTCATGGTGTGACCATCCTGGCTCACTGCTTTGTGGTGATCAAAGAAATACTGAACAACCAAAGGAACATATCTAGACCCAACAATATCTCCAACACTTAGATCAGATTTGGCATGGATAAATCCAGCTCCAGGACTGTTATTACAGTCCACAAACACAGAATAGGAACTTGCATCATCGGTTTTCCGAGTCGAGAGGCGGCCAGCTAGAGGATAGAACTGGACAAGTGCTGTGGCTAGAGAATCTTTGAGTTCTTGCAAAAAAGTCTCCATGAAGACTTTTGGTTTGATTGCATCATCAGATGGTGTTGATGGTTTGAGAAAGAGAAGACCCATTTGGATATAATGCAATGAGAGCAGGAAATGATCCATAAGTGTTAAATGGTATGGCTCTTTCCATTTTTCAGGCAAGGTTTTGGGTTTGACAAAGCTTTCTGAGATAAGCTTTACCTCAGATGAAGAAGAAGAAACCATTATGCTTCTTTCTCACTTCTTCTTTGATTTTCTTCTTTGAAAGTCAGTATATAATAGTTACATGAGAAACTATCTATACAATTAAAACTGAATTATCTTTTGGTACATGTTTTAAACATGAATAACACTATAAATGAGAATTGTTTAGGAACATTGATAGCAGTATAAAAAAAATATAGTATCATTTTAGTAATTTCAGTAATATAATTACATTAATTGTCTTTTCATATTTCATTCAGTTTATCAATTTCATTAATTATACTAATTTAACAATACATCATATAATTAATTATATTACCGTAATAATAATAGTGCATATTTTATTTATTAGTTAAGCAACATTAATTTTGTGCCAATTATAAAATCAAAATCAAAAATACTGGATTTTGCATATGGTTAAACGTTCGGTTTAGTTTGTTTTACTAACTTTTTTTAATTTTAGTTTCAATCGGTGGAAAATTATGTAGCCAAAAATATAATTCAAAACATGTTTTTGTAAATAAAATAATAATTTAAATCAAAACAAAAAACTCTATTACATATTTCACTTATTTTTTCATTCTATATAATTATTTTACTAAATAAAAAACTCTTTATATTTCACTTAATTTAGCCAAACATATATGTATGGGTTATTCTTTTGGATATCGATTTTTTTTTCGTTTTGAAATTAGGTTCGCTTGAATATTATAAACTTATGTGTGGGTTTGAATTAGATCCTTTTAGATTTGGATTAGTTTGGTTCTAATGTATAGGAACCTAAAAATATTTAAATAACAAATGTATCTGAAAAGATATTTGTACCAAAAATTACCATATTATCCGATTCGATCGAAATCTTTTGAATACAATTAGTTATATTACGGCTCATCTAAAATATATAACACTAATTATAAAAAATTATCAATGCATAAAAATGTAAAAACCAATATCTGCAGAGATCAATTTCTAGTTTACATTTAAGATCCTCGTTATACGATTGAAATTTTGAAATGAGTGACCAAGAAGGCAAGAATGCACAACTTGATTTTGTATGTAGTTACTACACGAAAATATGTTCTTTTTTTTTTTTTTTTTGATTAATCTGGGGTATCCCGGGCCTATGAAAGGGCCCAGACTAATCCCCAAGGAGAGGTGCAGTCCACGGATAGACCCTCTTTCCAGGTATACAAATGGGCCCTAAAGCATAGGCCCATATCCGTGTTGGTATCCAGAAATCATGACTTAGTTCCCTCCAGCAGCGTTCGAACTCACAACTTGGGTGCAGGAAGGAGTCCGTCCTTACTGTTGGGCCACGATGTTCTGGACCGAAAATATGTTCTTGTATCGTCTTTTCCAAAAAGAAAGGAAGAACAGACCATACGACAAACCATTATCACACATTTGAAGACGAAGAAGCAACATGCCAAAAGTCTTTTACACGCTTCTAGACAGTGTCACCGTGGGGAACTGACAAAAAAAAGTCAGTGTCACAGACTCACAGTGGTGTGGCAAAGAGATCACGCTGCATGCATAAGCAAGAGACACGTGGTTGAGCCTCAGCCAATAGAAAAACCCTTCGATCAAATTACAGGTGATGTAGGACATTTCCATCCCACTCCATAACTTACTTTTTTTTTTTTCTTTGACAAAGATTTTTCTATTGAAAATGCAGGAGAAATAAGAGTTTACAGAGTTTTAACTCAGTAGACCAACTGGTCTTACATATCTAGAAAGATACAAACTTGAATCAGATATCTAAGAGATGAGAAATCTAGTTAGTGAACCACAATTGAAGAAGAGCTGAGCAGAATTTGGGTCTCTCTCTCCTGAGGCTGGAGATTCTATTCTTCACAGTGAACTTGATCTGAGCAATCAGTCCCTGCGGTGAAGTGAACCGGGAGCTATGCAAACGATTGTTTCTTTCAGTCCAAAGCGTGTAGAGGGTTGCTTGCCAGCATAGGAGGAGCAGAGTCTTCTGCATCCTATTTGATGGATGGCCATTTAGTTGCGCAAGGAGAGCAGACCATTGTCTTAATGAAATGAAGTTACACTTGTCTGCGATCGGCTTCCAGACTTCTCAAGCAAAATTACAGTCGAAAAAACAGTGAGCAATAGACTCGTCAGCGACATTGCACAGTAAGCAACGAGAGTCCGTCAGCAGCCCCCAGATTAAGATTCTGTCCCGAGTAGGGCATCTATTTCTGACCATTAACCATACCAGGAACATATGCTTCGGAATCCCTCCCGAGAACCACACCTCCTTATGCCAAGTGACAGTGGGAACATGTGGACGAAGCAAGTCGTAAAGTGCCTCTGTTTTATAACTCATCTGCCTCTGGTTTCCAGGCCACCATTCAATCTCATCTTTGCAATCATTCAAGGACCGAGTAGACAAGTAAGCAATAACCTCAAGTTGACGATCAGAACGGGCATTTGGTAGGATCCATCCTCCATTTTCCCATAGTTCAGCTAGAGTAGCTGTTGAGCTCACTGGAAAACGCATCGAAACAGAGGAGTTGAGATAGACAGATAGCTTCCCGTAGTGAGACCAGTTTGATGTCCAAAAGTAAGTGGTTTCTCCATTGTGAATTTGCTTCCTGATCCAGGGATAGATAATTTTCCGGAGGTCTAGCAGCGTATTCACAAGCCAGGAATGCTTCTGCCTCGTGTTGATCACCCAGAACATTTCAAGGTTTCCATCAAGAATCTCATCCCTGAACCATGAAGACCAGACATAATTTTCAGCGAAAAAAAGAATCCATACCATTTTTAATGCACACGCCAGGTTCCAAGCCAGGTTCCATACCATTTTTAGTGCACACTCCATAACTTACTTGACAATATAGTAGAAATGGAATATGACCAAAAAACAAAAAAAATCACTTATTTATAAAATATTTTTTTATTTATATTTCATTTTTGCTGTATTTTTCTTGTAATTTTGGAAATGTAAATGTTATCAGTCACATCACTATTTTGTTCCAGTGTCGTCTTTAATTAATCTTGCATGTGACTATTTTTGGACAATCTCTTGACATGTGATTTTTTTTTTGTTTTCTCTTGCATGCAGAAAACGTGGGAAATAAGGTGAGGCAACAAGTTAAAGAAGTCGTTAGATCTTACCATTGACTTAGAGCATCTACAACCCATCTTTATTTTTGCTTCTATAATGTTTAGAATCAAAATCACTCTAAACTATCTCTATTTTTATCTCCAAAAATAGCAATCTATTTTTGTCTCCAAAAACAGAGATTGCTATTTTTTTCTCTATTTATAGAAGAAGAAATAGTATTTCTCTATATTTTACTCTATATTTGGAAATCTATATTTTTAAAAAAATACATTAGAGTAAAACTCACATCTGTATAAAATTTCTCTAAAAACATGGGAAATAAGGTGAGGCAACAAGTTAAAGAAGTTGTTAGAACTTACCGTTGACTTAGAGCATCTACAACTCATCCTTATTTTTGCTTCTATAATATTTAGAGTCAATATCACTCTAAAATATCTCTATTTTTGTCTCCAAAAATAGAGATTGCTATTTTTTTCCTCTATTTATAGAAGAATAAATAGTATTTCTCTATATTTTACTCTATATTTTAGAAAAATACATTAGAGTAAAACTCACCTCTGTATAAAATTTCTCTATTTTAGAAATAGAAATAAAAAAATACATTGGAAAAAGTTTTAATTAAATTTTTTTTTGTGTTTGTTTGTTGTATTAGGCTGAGTCATGAGTTAATATAATTTAGCCAAAAAATTGCACTACCAATTGCTTTATATATATATATATATATAATAAAATATTTGTTATAGTTTTGAATTATATGTTATATATATATATATAACTTTATTGTTTCAAATTCAAATGTTTTATAATTTAATTTTGAATTTTTTTTCTTAAATCTTTTACAATTTTTTTTTGAAATTCAAAAATGCCTTTTAAAACTATTTTTAAAATTTAAATCTCAATTCCAATACTCTATTCTGATCTCTAAGTTCTAAATCTATATTAATTAGATATAAGTGTATTTTTTTGTCAACGATATAAGTGTATATTTACCTCCATTTTTCGTTTCTTTTTTTGTTAAATATTTTTTGCGAAAATAAACTAAAAATGATATCATAAGAAATTTCTCTACGTATTTTGTGGCAAAAAATATTGGTGCGGTATGAAACAAACATACATCTTCGTAGTCATGGTGTTGCCAAATATGGATCAAGACTACTGCTACTCATAGTGACTAAGTCGGTGTATTAATCCTGGAATTGTTTAACCTTTATGCACAAATAAAAAGACTAACTAAAGATTGATCCGCACATTCACGCGGGTATTGGTTTTTACATTTTTATATATTGATATTTATTTTTTATAATTAATGTTATATATTTTAGATG
Organism: Raphanus raphanistrum subsp. raphanistrum; assembly: GCA_019706035.1. NCBI lineage: Eukaryota > Viridiplantae > Streptophyta > Magnoliopsida > Brassicales > Brassicaceae > Raphanus > Raphanus raphanistrum. The sequence goes on from CM033981.1 coordinate 12,564,143, forward strand.
TGTCGTAATATAATTAATTATATTCAAAAGACGTGGATCAAATCGAGTAACATTGATTATTTAAATATTTTTAGATTCCTATACATCATAACTAAACTCATCCACACACAGAATGATCCAACTTAAAATCCACACATAAATTTATAATATTCAAGAGAGATCTAATTTTAAAACAAAAAGATACATGTAAGAACAATTTGTATCTAAATAGATAGTCAGTGTTCATGCCTAACGAATTTTATAAACTAATAAAAAGACTATGTCTATGTGTTCGGCTAAATTAAGTGATAGAAATAATTTTTTATTTAGTAAAATAATTATATAGAGTGAAAAATTAAGTGACTATAAATGTATCACATTTATATTATTTTGATTAAAATTATTATTTATTCACAAAGAATGTCTTTGAATTATGTTTTTGGCTACATAATTTTTCACCGAATGAAACTAAAATAAGAAATGTTTTAGTAAAACAAACTAAACAGAACGTTTAGTCATATGTAAACCCCAGTTATTTTAAATTTTGGATTTGATAATTGGTACAAAGTCAATATTAATTAACTAATAAATCAAATTCTGCACTATTATCATTATGGTAATATAATTAATGGTGTGAATTATTGTTAAGGTAATATAATTAATGAAATTTTTAAACTAAGTGAAATATGGAAGTACAATTAATATAATACTGATATCTATGTGTCCAAACAATTTTAATTTATACTACTATCTAAGTTACCAAAAAGAACTAAAATGTATTTCTTAATAATATAGATACTAGATTTTGACCCGCGCTTTCAAAGCGCGGGTTTATTTTCCTTTATTTTTTTTAAATTGATAAATATTATCTGATGCATATTTTCATTTTGTGTTTTCTTATAAAATACTCAAAGTTTTTATCTTTCTTTATCGTGTTTCATTTTAAATGAGTATTTATGTTTAGAAAATTAAAATTTATTTTTTAATGAATTAAGTTGGTATAACTCTGATGAAATTTTGCCATGTGGTTAATTTTTTAAATAAAAATTTATATACTTTGAATAAAGAATATTACATTTCAATGAAAAAATCAAAATTTTATATGACTGCTTAAATTATATTAAAAAGAAAAAACATAATATTAAGTGTTTAATTTTTTTTCACTACACAAAATATTAAGAAATGTTAAAAATAAATTATTTGAACTTGGATTCAGTGGCCCAAAAAAAAAAGATTCTTCAGTAATCAAGGTAATAATATATATAGACAACTTCGATTATATATGAAGTTTAAGATTATTTTATTAATAAAGGTAAATAAAATTTAGTCAATCTGTAAACCACAATCTACTACAATGATAGAAATGTGTAGAAAATTATTTTATTTACATATTTAGTTATATAAGGTATAAATAATATAGCAAAAATAACATATAATTACTATGATACAGAATAAAATTTATATTAAAAATAATATTTTTAATGTTTATATTATGAAAAAGTTATAATTTTGATATAGTATATTTTAAAATTCTATTTTAATATGCTGGAGAGAATTAAAATGGCCACAGTAATGTTTGATTTTAATGTCAAATTGAAATGGATCGAGTTGGGCCTCATTATAGAATCCAAACAGAAAATAAAGAAAACAATATTTGTGATAACCTTAATAGGCCCAACTCGTTTACGATGCCTTTTGTTGTTTTCTACCGACAAAATGAGATATTTTGTTAGACTTTCAGACATAAGAAGATTCCAAAAAAAAAAAAGACAAACTCCTCTAAGCGATTGTTCAAACGAATGGGTTCTTCCTCGATTCCAAACTGAATGATCTCCAGGTAAAACATTTTGAGGTTTATGTTTGTTCATCATTATAGATAGTCGATTGGAAGTATTTCTTACAAAATGTTTATTTGGTTTTTGATTTTGAAATGCATGTTGTGTCCGATAGCATAAACGGAATAGATCCGACTAAATCGTGGACGATCTAAGACTTTCAAAGGAAGATCTTGGTTACCTCGTTCGATTTGACCAAAAACGATGAAGATAGACGAACTCCCACAAAAGATCTTCATCAGATCCGTAAGGGTAAATTCAAAATCAAGTTTTTATCTTCTTTTTTTGCTTCTTCTTTTTCTTCCATTCACTGATGATTATGTTTAAAATTTTAATGGAAGACTAACTAAAATTTCGTCAATCATGTTTTTTTTTTCTCTTTTGCATATAGGATTGGATTACCTATATTAATATTGCTGTGTGATGAAGACGTGGCTAAGACTATATTCTTCACAGGAATTATTACAACATGGACAACACAATTTGAAAGGTACGGATTACAAATATTAACACATTTGTTAAAACAATTAAAAAATTACAAATATAAACGGGAGTTAACAATACTGGTTAATATTCTATCTGTTTTAATTTGTTTTGAAGTTAGTAAATGGGAGTCCACTAACATGGATACAAAGAATAAAAACTTACCATTAAGCAATGAAGTCTGAGGTAAAAACTGCTCTCCGTGGTTTTGTTAATTATTATTAACCATTATTTGATATAGAATATTCTGTATTGTCTATTATTCATATTTTAGGATTATTTTAATTCAACATTAATAAATTTTATCTTACTTTTGTAGCTTGCCATACTGGTAGAAGCTACATCTGGATATTGCGAAACTGGGCAAAATCTTGGGGGAGATATATATGACATTGGAGACTGTGAGCTAGTAAAACTACTATGAGGTACTCTTGTTACATCCTTTAAGAGCCCTGTCAAAAATAGATTGTTTTGACAATGTCTGTGTTTAAATGTATGTTTTGTTAAAATAAGTTATTTGTTTATTTAAATCGAGTACGATATTGTCCCTGTCAAAAGATGTGGATCAAATCGAGTAACATTGATTATTTAAATATTTTTAGATTCCTATACATCATAACCAAACTCATCCAGACACAGAATGATCCAACTTAAAATCTACACATAAATTTATAATATTCAAGAGAGATCTAATTTTAAAACAAAAAGATACATGTAAGAACAATTTGTATCTAAATAGATAGTCAGTGTTCATGCCTAACGAATTTTATAAACTAATAAAAAGACTATGTCTATGTGTTCGGCTAAATTAAGTGATAGAAATAATTTTTTATTTAGTAAAACAATTATATAGAGTGAAAAATTAAGTGACTATAAATGTATCACATTTATATTATTTTGATTAAAATTATTATTTATTCACAAAGAATGTCTTTGAATTATGTTTTTGGCTACATAATTTTTCACCGAATGAAACTAAAATAAGAAATGTTTTAGTAAAACAAACTAAACAGAACGTTTAGTCATATGTAAACCCCAGTTATTTTAAATTTTGGATTTGATAATTGGTACAAAGCCAATATTAATTAACTAATAAATCAAATTCTGCACTATTATCATTATGGTAATATAATTAATGGTGTGAATTATTGTTAAGGTAATATAATTAATGAAATTTTTAAACTAAGTGAAATATGGAAGTACAATTAATATAATACTGATATCTATGTGTCCAAACAATTTTAATTTATACTACTATCTAAGTTACCAAAAAGAACTAAAATGTATTTCTTAATAATATAGATATTCGTAAGGCCGGATGTGCCGAAGTTGCTAGTTAGACAAAAAAACTAGTACTTCAACTAATTCATATCAAACATTATTATTAACCGAAAATCCATGTTTTTCGAATTGCGGATCAAAATCTAGCTAATATAATTAATATACAATCTTTAAATGGATATTTGACTCAGTTCTTTTTTGCTTTTGAGTTTCTTTGCTTTAATTAAGTTTGTTCGTATTCGTTCTGTTGGGCTTTTCCAAGCCCATGTCCAACTCTCTATTGACCGATTAGTACGATATTGTCCACTTTGGGCCGAAGCAGTAAAGCCCGCATGGATTTGGTTTTGGGCTCCTTCCCAAAAGGCCTCGTATTAATCAGAGTTGGAGATCCCTTTATATACTAGACATTATTTGTCTAAACTTCCAATGTGGGACTTTGTTTGCATTCCCAACAAACCTCCTCTCAAACCAAGTACCACATCAACCTTGGTTTCTAACCTCCAGCGACATTTGGTATGCATCTTGTACCGCCGTAATCACCAACAGGACTCTTCACTTAACCTTGTTACACTATTAGGATTTATCCACCTAACCCTTACTGCACCATTAGGACATTCACCACCTAATCCTTACAGCACCGTTAGGAATATCCACCTAATCTTTGTATCGTTGTTAAGGAGAGACTTTCGATACAAGTCTCTGACACCACTTATTTGCGAAGTCATTTTGAGGATTCTCCTCCCATAACCGAAGCTCCCGGGATCTTTGCTGGCCTCTGCTACGCACCCCGCCCTTCCCATCGAAGTGGAGGCTCTTCGAACTTGAAGGGTATTTTGGTCTTCTTGCAGATGTTCGTCATCCCGGCTCTGATACCAATTGTTGGAATTGTGTGAGCCCATGTCCAACTCTCTATTATCCGATTAGTACGATATTGTCCACTTTGGGGCCGAAGGCAAAGCCCGCATGGATTTGTTTTTGGGACTCCTTCCCAAAAGGCCTCGTACTAATCAGAGTTGGACATCCCTTTATATACTAGACATTATTTGTCTAAACTTCCAATGTGGGACTTTGTTTGCATTCCCAACAAACCTTCTCTCAAACCAAGTACCACATGAACCCTTGGTTTCCAACCTCCAGCGAAACCTGGCACACTTCTTGTACCGCCGTAATCACCAACAGGACTCTTCACTTAACCTTGTTACACTATTAGGATTTATCCACCTAATCCTTACTGCACCATTAGGACATTCACCACCTAATCCTTACAGCACCATTAGGAATATCCACTTAATCTTTGTATCGTTGTTAAGGAGAGACTTTCGATACAAGTCTCTGACACCACTTATTCGCGAAGTCATCTTGAGGATTCTCCTCCCACAACCGAAGCTCCCGGGATCTTTGACTGGCCTCTGCTACGCACCCCGCCCTTCCCATCGAAGTGGAAGCTCTTCGAACTTGAAGGGTATTTTGGTCTTCTTGCAGATGTTCGTCATCCCGGCTCTGATACCAATTGTTGGGCTTTTCCAAACCCATGTCCAACTCTCTATTGTCCGATTAGTACGATATTGTCCACTTTGGGCCCGAAGGCAAAGCCCGCATGGATTTGTTTCTGGGACTCCTTCCCAAAAGGCCTCGTACTAATCAGAGTTGGACATCCCTTTATATACTAGAAATTATTTGTCTAAACTTCCAATGTGGGACTTTGTTTGCATTCCCAACAAACCTCCTCTCAAACCAAGTACCACATCAACCTTGGTTTCTAACCTCCAGCGACATTTGGTATGCATCTTGTACCGCCGTAATCACCAACATGACTCTTCACTTAATCTTGTTACACTATTAGGATTTATCCACCTAACCCTTACTGCACCATTAGGACATTCACCACCTAATCCTTACAGCACCGTTAGGAATATCCACCTAATCTTTGTATCGTTGTTAAGGAGAGACTTTCGATACAAGTCTCTGACACCACTTATTCGCGAAGTCATCTTGAGGATTCTCCTCCCACAACCGAAGCTCCCGGGATCTTTGACTGGCCTCTGCTACGCACCCCGCCCTTCCCATCGAAGTGGAGGCTCTTCGAACTTGAAGGGTATTTTGGTCTTCTTGCAGATGTTCGTCATCCCGGCTCTGATACCAATTGTTGGGCTTTTCCAAGCCCATGTCCAACTCTCTATTGACCGATTAGTACGATATTGTCCACTTTGGGCCGAAGCAGTAAAGCCCGCATGGATTTGGTTTTGGGCTCCTTCCCAAAAGGCCTCTACTAATCAGAGTTGGAGATCCCTTTATATACTAGACATTATTTGTCTAAACTTCCAATGTGGGACTTTGTTTGCATTCTCAACACGTTCATACGATGCAAGGATGATTCCTATGTCAATCTCGATGTTATCTAAAGAAAAGGGAGAAGAATACTAAGATTGATGAACCGGTCAGTTGTGAGAATGTGTTGGAGAAGAAGGCTTCATGGATCAGCGAGAGAAATAGTTCTAAAGAGGATCTTCTGAAGTGAATTTCTTTATTTCACATTCATTGACAAAGGCTCGAGACCCTGGTTAATGATCCAAGTATCCAACCAAGGGAAATGTGTGGCATGCGTATTCATATTATTCTAGTCTACTGAGGTGGAGGTAAATCGCAACTTCATACATTAGACTACTCCACTAATAAAACACTAGATGAGTACCCGCACATATGCGCGTAATTGTCGTCAAAAGAATTATTGTTAATCCTAAATTTCTTAGAAGTAATATAAGAAGAATAATTGAAATTAGTTTTTATTATTTAACTTTGTTATATTTACATGTAGTGGTATTTAGTAACCCTAGAGTTGGATATATCAACTCAAGATAATACATCTATCTTTAATAATATATGTCAATAATATAATTTAAAGATCCAATATTGACTAAATATTGTCAATAGTCCAAAGTATATCATGCTTTATTCCATCAGCTGCCGCAGTCTTATAAGCAAGTGACCAGACTGATGCAAAATAATTAAAATCATTACATCAAAGCCAATATTTTCATTCCCTGCGGAAGAGATTTATATGTTTTTTAGTAATTTTTCGACTGTTAGATTTAAACCTGAACAAATAATCCATTAATATTTTGTGCATGTTCGTAACTAAAAACTGGCTATAATAACGATGAGTGATTGCATGAGGTTTAAACATTGCTTCGCATCTCGGTTCTTCGCATCTCAGTCTTGAAGTGTAGATTGCTTACATTTCACATTTGGATAGGGATGTGAGGCAACTCATCCTAGCATCATTAGACATCTTTTTTTTTGGTAGGAAGATGGGAGAAAACTCCCATTTTTATTAAACTGCAAACATCAAACTACAAACGAATTTGTCGTGGCCGTAAAGAACCATCAACATCTTCGCGAATCAAACTACCAAGTTCTACCGGAACAACATCAAAACTATGAAACCCAAGCGGGAGAGAAAAGGCAAGGTTAGCTAACCCATCAGCTAAGCGGTTAGCTTCCCTATACACGTGAACAAAACGGACTAACCAGTCCCTCGTCAAGAAGCCATGGCACAGACGCACCAGGAAAGACAGCGGATGAGTATCCTCGATCCCTGTCGTAAGAAAGCCCACCACCATTTTCGAATCAACCTCCACTTCCAGTCTCCTTATGCCTCTTTCCCAAGCAATCACAAGGCCATAATAGACTCCCCAAAGCTCCGCCAGAGGTGCAGAACACCTCCCTATATTAAGAGCAAAGCCACCACACCACTCGCCATCACCATCTCGCAGCACCCCTCCAGCTGATGCCAGTCCCGGATTACCCTGTGATGCTCCGTCAGTGTTCAGTTTCATCCACCCCACTCGAGGAGGCGTCCAGCCAATCATTATCTCCACCCTTTGGCCGCTAACCTTGTTGTCTCCTACCACGTTCTGCGCACACGTCACTTCTTTAGCCAAATTCCGTAGAAACTGTACTCTATCCTTCCACAGTCGGTTCTCTCCAAACACGTTCCCACATCTCCACTTCCATCCCCACCATACAGCCAATGCAAACATTGTGGCCCAAGGGATCCCACTCTGTACGTCATTGTCGCATAGGTTCCGGTATAGCCATTCAAACAATGGCATCGAGAAAAAAGCCGGTCTCTTCGTGTTCATGACAAATCTATTCCATATTCCCTCCATTGCAGGGCAGTCCCTCAGAACATGTAAGATCGTCTCAACCCCTCTTTTACATACTTGGCACACATCGGTTCCACTTAGGTGTCGTCTATATCTTTCCGCATTAGTCATGATTGCCTGATTCCCAACAAGCCAAAGAAATACTTTGACTCTCTCTGGAGCTACCACACTCCATACTCTTTTAAATAGATTGCCCATCTGCTGTCTTGGAATGTCATCTCTGGTTATCAGCTCATACGCGGATTTAACTGTGAACTGACCATTTGGAGCTTCTCCCCACGCTAATCGGTCTCTCCCTCCCGTCACAGTATCCACAATCACAGCAAGAAGCTCGAGTCGTGTCTCCTCAGGTATGAATGGGGAAATCCGTGTGAAATCCCACCCTCCACCATCTAGCCACAGCTCCCTAGCTGTTATACTTTCGTATCCCTCTGGAAGATCTGCCAAAGCCTCTCCCATAAGGGGTTGTTGTGAGAGCCACTTGTCTGTCCAGAATCTAATCTCTCTCCCATTGCCAATCACCCAGCTGTGTCCTTTCGCGATCACTTCCCTGATTCCCAATATCACACTCCTCCAGGTAGAAGAAGCATTACTTTTCGCAACCATCCAAGCACGATCATGACTATCACCCACTGCATACTTACTTCGTAAGATCCGAGCCCATAGTCCTTCCTTATCGTTCAGTAATCTCCATCCTACTTTAGCTAGTAGAGCTTTGTTCATGTTTCTCGCCTCACGAATCCCAAGTCCACCATCAGCTTTCGGTCTGCATATTTTGTCCCAAGAAACTAAGTGTTGCCCACTGCCCCACACAAAGCTTCTTGATAAGCTGTCCAACTTGTCGAGTGTACTCATCGGCATATGTATTGTACTCATGGAGTGTACTGGTATTGACGATAAGACCGCTTTCGTCATAGTTATCCTACCCGCTAGACTCAGAGTTTGCTTCTTCCAGCCTGATAAGCGTGATGCCACCTTCTCTAGGACCTCTCCAAAAGTATCCTTATTGATTCTTTTCTGCAATATCGGCATCCCTAGGTATTTCCCCAGTTCCCTTGTCGCTGCTATACCACTCTCCCTGCTTATCAAAACCTCTTTCTCTCTAGTAACATTCCCAGAGAAGAAAATCTTGGATTTTGGGAGACTTACTTTCTGACCAGAAGCTTTACAGAACTTCTCTAATACTCCTCTTATTACTCGAATCTGCGCCACTGAAGCCTCCGCGAAGAGAATCAAGTCATCCGCAAAGCAGATATGAGACAGTTGTGGTCCCCCTCTAGACAGTTTAATGGGTTTCCACTGCTTGTCTATTACAGCTTTATCTATCATGTGACAGAGCCGCTCCATGCACAACACGAACAAGTACGGAGAAAGGGGATCTCCCTGTCTAAGCCCTCTTGATGGCTTGAAGGTCTCTGTTCTTTCACCATTCCACAATATGCTCATCGAAGGGCCAGAAACACATTGCATAATCCTTGCAACCCAACTATCAGACAAACCTGCTGCTTTTAGTGTATCTTCCAAAAAGTCCCATCTCAACCTATCATAAGCTTTCTCCAAGTCAAGCTTTAGTAGCATCCAACCTTTTACTCCCTTCTTCCTTCTCATTGAGTGCACTGCCTCTTGTACTACCACAATATTATCTGCACTCAACCTGCCGGGGATAAAACTTGCTTGAGCAGGACCAATCAGCTTGCTCATAACACCCTTTAGTCTCCCAACCATAGCTTTCGTTATTGTTTTGAACAACACATTGCAGAGGCTGATAGGACGAAACTGTGTAATACTTTCCGGTTTCATCACTTTCGGTATTAACACTACAAGAGCATCATTAGTGTTCTCCGGCAGCTTCCCTGTCTCAAAGAATAGCTTTATAAACCTGATCACTGACGGGCCCACAGTCTCCCAACATCGTTGATAAAACACTGGTTGAAAGCCATCAGGTCCTGGCGCCTTGAAACTACCCATTTTCCTTACAGCTATCTCCACTTCCTCTGCAGTAAAAGGTCTGTTTAAGGTGGCGTATTCCTGGTTTGTCAAGCTTACAAACCCTCTCAGTGGCAAGCTCTGTACATCGGTCTCCACATTCTCCAACGAGTATAGCGTCTTGAAGTAATTTACTGCAATTTCCTCCAACTCCTTTACATTCGATATCCATTGATTCGCATCATTTTTCAGCATATCCACTCGGTTCCTTCTCCTCCTGATAATTGTAGACATGTGAAAGAACTTAGTATTTCTATCACCGTAAACAACCCATTTCTCCCGCGATTTCTGAAACCAGATTACTTCCTCTTGTTCCAGCACTACTTCAAATTCTTTAAGAAGCTCACCCTCTCTTACCAACAGCTCATCACTAAGATCAATCTCGATTCTCTCTTGTATCGATTTAATCTCCATAGCTAGCTTCTCTTTCCTCTGTTGAACATTCCCAAAGACTTCTTTGTTCCACTTTTTCAGTGTTGTTCCCAGCCTCGCGAGAGCTTCTCTGGTATCAATATCGCGGTCCCAAGAAGCTGCCAACAAGTCTTTGAACTCACTGTGCTGTAACCATGCCGCTTCGAAACGAAACGGGCGTCGGCAGGCGTTCCCGTGCACCTCTGGTGTAAGCTGTAAATAAAGAGGAGCATGGTCGGATGCCAAAAAAGGCAGATGTGTTACTCTTGCCTCCTGCCATTTGAGTCGCGAATGGGCGCAACATAGTACTCTGTCTAACCGCTTAGCCACAAAAGTACTCGCTGATCTTCCTCTCTTCCAAGTAAACTGATTCCCACTGAAACCCATGTCTACTAATGACATGTCGTTGATCCAATTACCAAAGGTTAAAGAATCTTCAGACAGTCTTCCATTTCCTCCACTTCTCTCATCCACTCTGACAATTGTATTAAAATCACCACCAATAATCACCGGCCCATCGGCGTTACTGATTACTTCCTTCAGCTCTTCCCATAGGCCACTCCTACGGCCTGGAGACGGAGCAGCATACACTACGATCAAGTTGATCACTTCTGTTCCACTACCTACTTTAGCATAGATGAACTGCTCTGAAGACTTGACGACCTCCAGCTCTCCTATTTCCGATCTCCATAGTAGCCACAGACCACCACATTGACCACACGCATCTACTCGAACCGAGTTCTCAAAACCCAGCCCCTGACAAATTCTACCCGCTGCTGCTCCACCAGCATGTGTTTCAAACACGGCTAGAATATCGGTTTTGAATCTCTTCATCAGGTATCGAATCGATCTGCGAAACTGAGGTTTATTTGCCCCCCGGCAATTCCAAAGAATGCACTTCATCAGCACTTGATTATCAACTAACAGAATCACCGGGGCAAATCGTTATGCCTCCACACCCTTCGAGCTTTCTTCCTCCCCAAGCTCCGCTCCATCTTTCCTCAAGTTCTCTGTCACCTCCATTTGCACCGGTAAGAGTCTCCCGTCACTACCGTGCTCTGGATCTTTCTCGCTTCCATCTCCTCCTCCCTCTCCGGTGAATACCCCTCCTCTCCTTCCGGTAATCTCCCTCTCCACTCTCAATCGCTTCCCACTTAGCGATAAGTTAACTTCGCCCTTCGCTGGGCCAAATGTTAGACCACGCGTAGGCCCAACAGATTTTGGTTTCAGCCTTGGAAGATTTGGGCTTTTCAGATTAGCCTTCTTTTCTTTAAGGCCCATACGAGTTGATATCTGATCCCCTTTGGCCCCAGTTGCAGCAAACGCCATCACCTTCCCAAGCCCTTTGCTTACACTTCCAACATTTGGATCAATATTCTCATTCTCTTTCTTCTCGTCCTCTTTCTCAGTATCCTCTTGTAGCTCTACCGTCTCCCCACTTTCAGTTAAGCTACCAAACCTATTGGATACTTTGACTTTCTCCACCCCATTATTAATCCGTACTTCCTTATGTATATTCCCCACCATAGCTCTTCCCTCGTAACTTCTCATCAGATCCTCTGATCTTCTTTGTTGGTCAGTCTTCTTCCTCGCATTTCTCACTTGCGTGAACCCTGTTTCCTTTCCTCTGGCTTCAGTACTCACATGGTTCGTGATCTCTTGAGCAGGCACGACAACCATAGTTCCCTCAACATCATTTTTTGGACATGTATGTACTAGATGTCCATACATTCCACACTTCGAGCATATAGCAGAAATTCCTTCGTATGACACGAAGTATCTCTCGCCATTAATCAGCACTGACCCCTTTAATGGTTTATTAAGATTCACCTCCACACAAACTCTAGCGAATCTAGCTCTTTCCAGCTTCAGCGTTGTCATATCAACTCTGATTGGTCTTCCTAGCCCCCTAGCAATCCCCATTAAAATCGTCTTGTGGTAAAAATTCACAGGAATATGGGAGATACGAACCCACACCGGCGTCGTATCTATCTCATCTTTCAGTGGATCAAACTCCGGAGTCCATGCTTGTACCATAAGATAACTTCCAAACGCCCTCCATGGGCCACCCGATAGTGCAGCCATATACTCTTCCTCCTTCTCAAAACGTACCATAAAGAAGTGCCTAGGTAGATCCATGACATGCATCGATCCTTTAGGTTTCCATAGCTCCTTCAGTCTTCGAGTTAGACTTAGAATAGGAACGTTTCTTCCCAAAACCCTAACAATCATGCAATTCTTCCACAGGTTATTCATGGCCGTCAACACCTCCTCTCCTATCGTGATCTCTGGCTCTCCCTCCTCACCATTCGGAAACTCCAACCTCAGCCTCGACTTCACAAACTCCTCGTCAACCACTTCCTCCGGGACTGGCATTCCTCCCTCATTGCACCCAACAACCTTGCGTACCCACGACCCCGGAGCATCCGGTGGGTCTCCCGGCGGTCTCTCCTTCCCCCCAATGTCCTCCATAGTCGCATCTGGCGCTTCCTCCCCCACAACCCTAAAATCGCCTCCCAAAACCCTAGCCGTCATTAATAGACAATTTAGCATCATTAGACATCTTAGTGTGAAGCTTTAAGCATGAGTTCTTCTATCAAAAAATAATTATTCATTTCTTGTATTCAACTTAGAACTTTTTAAGTTATTGATCAATATAAAAACGAGCAAGTGTTTATACGTACTAAGACCATCTCCAATGTATTTTGCTATTTTTACCTCTAAAATAGAAGAACTCTATAATAGATGTGGGATATATTCCCATGTATTTCTCTAAAATAGCAATCTCTATTTTATAAAGTAAAAAATAGATGAATGCTATTTCTTTCTCTATAAATAGAGGAAAAAATAGAAATCTCTATTATAGAGAAATAAATAGAGGCGGGTTGGAGCAATTTTACTTCTAAATACTATTATAGAGGTTAACTCACTTCTGTAACTTCTGAAAAATAATCCAAAATTACAAAACTCTCATGCTAAAGCTGATCTTAAACTTGAGATCCCACTCTCTTTGTACAACTGTTAAGGACTTGAATGTATGAAAGTTTGGACCTAACTGGCTTACGTTTCTGATCTAAGTTTTCGTCATAGAACCAAAGAATTAATGTTTACAGATTCTTCTTCTTTGGCAAGAGCACACTATGGTTTCTTCTCCGTGTGCTTCCTTGGGGATTTTTCTTTCTTGGAAACATAAATATTCTTCCATCGAAAAATCAAACAGAGTTTGCATATTAGATAATAAATATATTTTGGATTAATTAGACTATTGCACATCATACATCAGTTAATAGGCGGAAAGGCTTTCCATTCCTCAAATTCTTTGTTGGCACTCGGACATATCTCCGCTGGCGACAACAAAAAGGAATGCCTATGAGACACTGAACTGGAACGGGGACTTTTACAATACATTGCAAGACTGATTGCGTAGCGTATTCTTATGAGTTATATTTAATCCATTAAACTGTTATTCCATTTATTCTCCGGTGGAGAGTTTGATATGCCAAAGTGTATCGCTGTATGGCCAAACTTCTCAGGCTTGCTTGGATTAGAGGCTTCTTCTCTCGTCATTTCTTGTCAAAGAAGCAAAGTCGTCCCCTTATTTCTAAATTTTCACAAGAGAATCATCAATTCAATATACATCTATATATATATATACTATACTAAAAATCAAATATAAAGCCCTGTGAAGATATCCACGTCAGATGAGAAATTCCTCCAATAGTATTGCAGTAAACGGCCACGTCATCGAGTTCACTTAGTTTGGGCTGGTGTTTTAGGCCTGTCCGATCTTTTATGTTTTCAGCCCACATTCTGCAGCTGATGGTCCAATGATTTTGCTCTTCTTCCAATCCGTTTTGCCGATTAACTTCTCCACTAACTCATCTAATCAAACCTTGGTTGAACTCATTCAATGGATTCTTTTTTTGGCCTTTCTCACTATTTTTCAATTTATAAAATCTGTTTTCCAAACAATATTATCTTTCCATAAAAGTTGATAATATTCTCCAAACATTCATCGCGATGGAACACACCGGCATATCTTCGATCTCCACCGACCGCAAGACCAGCGAGAAGACAGTCGATTCCTCTGAGTCTGCGAAAGAAAAAGGGAAGCCCACTGCTTCCTCCGCGATTGTGATGAAACCTAATGAGAAGGCTGCTGGTTCAACTGCCAATCCGATGAACTCAAAGGCTGCTACCGCTCTCTCCTCCGTGCATGGCGACCAAGTGATGTTGTTCAGAGATGTCTCTCTCTTGGCCCACGCGAAGCTGAGTTGAGGTTTCGTTTGATTCACTTCTGCTTATCGACGAAGAGGTTTGTCTGTCTTGTCTTTTTTAACTTCTTCCTCTTGATTTAATATTGCTCGGTTGAGAGAGTATGTATTTTTTTTAACTCTTCCTCTTGCTTTAGTATTGTTTGATTGAGATAGTATTATACTAATCGATGATTTGAATTTATTCACAGGGTACAGTAATTCAGGGTTTTGTCCCAGCCGGACGTGTTGGGACATTTGATTTGGTAGCTGGTTCTGTGTATAACCTGCACAACTTTTTCGGATCCAGAAACAAAGATCAGTATCGGGTTGCTGATCATGTCGCCACTGTCTCATTCTCTTGGAATTCTTCTTTGTCGGTGCTTGAGAACCCTCCGGTTCTAATTCCAGAAGATAGGTTCAGGTTCCACAGCTATGAGGAGTTTAAAGGCCAACTGTGACTCCAAGGGTGATCTTTATGGTAAGACATGTTTGAGTCTAGACATGTTTTGTATATTATTAGAGTTTATGTTTGATGTCTGCGAATTTAAATTGTTCTATCTCAGATTATGTTGGCCATATGAAGCTGGTGAATGGACGGACTATCACGGACCATATGATTCTTGACGAAGTTGACATAGCAGAGAAGCGGCATCTATGCGTTCATGTTCAGACACATGAGTAAGTTTGTCCTTCTGTTAGTCGCTCTCATTGTTTTATTTGTTATTTTTAACACATGTTTTTCTTCTTTTTTTTTTTTGTTATGCAGCGGACCGGTGATGAAGCTCTATCTGTGGGACAAGGCTGCAGCCGACTTCTGCAAGAAATTCAAGTCGTATGGAAGCATCCCAAGCGTTCTTTTGGTCACCACTGTGAACCCTAAACATCTCGGAGGTTAGGATTCCCTACTAGACGTCGTACTCATATTCAGATCATAGTTGTAGTAATTGAGTTGGAACTGTATTAGGTTATTCTTTGTTGTTAGATGACGCAGTGGCAATGCATGTTATGGTTAATCACATCGGTTCATTTTTTTATTAACAGGAACCCTTGCTCTCACTTCTATGTCATCGTCTCGTATGTTTATGGATGCCGATGTTCAGCCTTCCAAGGATTATCTTGAATGGTATGCATCTGTGTATACAATAATTTGTTCACGTGACTTTTGGTTTTTACATTTCATGTGTCATTTCTAACATATTTTGGCTCCTGTCTTTTTCTCAGGTTGAGTTCCAACTCCGAAATTGCTAATAAGATTGCTGCTGAGGTTGTCACTAAGCCTGAGACAGTGACTCTTGAAGAGTTATTCTCTTACATCAAGCAAGAAGCTTCTAAGGTACTAGAGTTGTTTTGTTTTTACTTTCGTTTCCATATCCTTGGGTACTTATTAAGTTTGATTTTATATTTCCACGATGAAGGTTGCTTGGTTTGAGTTCACAGCAACCATAGATGATGTTGTCCAGGGTTCTGCTTGGTATTACATCTCCTGCGGTGGTTGTAATAGCAAGGCGGTCAAAGGGCCTACTTCTCTGATTTGCAACAATAAGAAGTGTGGGAAGAGTGAGAGTGAGGTCACAGGCGTACCTCAGTAAGTACTGAGTCTCAGTCTCATCTATGTTTTGTCAGCGTGAGTAGCTAATCTTATTTCATTGTAGGTATCTCACGAGGATTTCTGTGTATGATAAGAGTGAGCAAGCAGTTTTTGTCATTCTTGGTGATGCTGGCAAGGAGCTGACTGGGAAACATGCAGCAAAATTAGTTGCTAATTATTTTGAGGTAATTTCAGACTCTCTATATATGGCAAATAATTTTGTGTTACGGGAAAATAGTTAGAGCATCACCGACTCATATATTATCTCAACTCATGTACATTTTGCTTGGATGTTAGGCTAATGATGGAGTAGGAGCTGATCACTGCGTGCCTGTTCCGCAAGCTTTACTTGATACAATAGGACAGACACGCAAGTTCATTGTGAAAGTCTCAGATCATAATCTGACAGGCAAGACTCAGACCATAACTATCACCAAGATACTCCCACTACAGGCCCCACTGCCGTCGACTGTAGGTGAAGTATCTGGTTCTTCAGGAAGCTCTGGAAGTACGGCAGCTTATAGGGCTAGAAAAGCCGCTGAGATCCTTGAGTCAGATGAAGCAAAGCGCTCAAAGAGTGGCTAATGTGGTTTCTACTTATCTTATTATGCAATGATTGTTTTTGCTGCAGTTCAAGTTGTGTTTTTATGTTTCCCTAATGGCTGTGTTCTTTTCATTTCAAACTTCTGGATTTGACCTTTTATGTTAAAGTCATGTATACAATTTTCATTATATGGTTTTTCACTTATCCTTATGAGCAATTTACATTCTACAATGTTTGGATTAGTGTTATATTGTCGAATGTCGATCATGGTGAGGTTGTAGTATGGACTCGCTTTCACTTTGATGAGAATATTAAGCCCATCAGTGGACTCAGAGGCGGAATAAGGATTAGTGATACTATACAAGGAATGGCTAGCAGTGTCGTCTCATATACATGAAAATGTCCTACAGATTGTAAGTATAACTTACACCACTATACCCTGCTCACAAACTCCTTTATTGCTGTTTCAATCATCACTCACAGTATGGACATTCGCTAATGCTTCCCTTTGGTGTCTTTTTATAAATCTTTCAAACATATTTGTAGAGTCTGAAACACACACACATCTCTAATATTTTTATTCTTACGTAATTATAAGTAAACTGATTCTCACCATAACTACTGCTTCTTCCGGAGAAACAAATTTAGTAATCACTCTTGGAGTGGTTATCTAACCAGTGAGCAAAAGTCTCCAGCAGTATTCTGCATTACTCAAAAATTAATATTACACTTTCTGCAATAAATATTTATTATATTTTCATTTTCAGACATTCTTATTGTTTCGAACTTTTTATTTATTGGATACTTAGTAAAACGGCAAGTCTCACATTTTTTATATTGCTGTAGATGAATTTTATACAAACCAGTAAATCCCAAAAAGCTGATATTGAATATGAAGAATAACTTATAAATTTAAAGTTACATTAAATCATTTTAATTGGGCACTAATTTATTACACATTTATAAAAAAACAATTTATAAATGTAGCCAAATTATGTATAAAAAAATATGATATACATATGAGCACAAGAAAATTAAAACCTTAGCAAAAGCAGAGTATTTGAATTTCTAATAAATATATTTAAACATGATTACTATAAGACGAATATAAACTTTTTCTATTTTTTTCATTTCTTCAACTGATACCATTTGATTAATATAAACTTTAAATATGTTTACACATAAAAAAGTGAAATGAAATATGAATTAATGGTATTCCAAACAGAACATTATAATCTTTCAAAAGAAATGATCTGATTTTACAAATATTTTTTTTTTAAAATCAAATGATGTAACATAAACATAGAATAAATAATTTTGTTTACAGGTTGATCCTATCATAATCCAGTAAATCTATTTTCAGTAACTTTTAGCAAATCAAAATCAGTGTAAAATTACCTTATATAAATTCAATGATAATGTAATATTACATGAGAAACAGATTGTTCTAAATCATTTTAAACCTATGAAGTTTTTAGCATGAGTACTATATAGATAAATTTTTAATTGTAAAAATGGCAGAGATTAAAAGTATGTTCATGGAGTAGTTCGAACCCTGGTCCAGTAGCATATGTGAGGGCTACACTATCACTGATTTTACAAATATTTAAAAAAAAAAAAAATGATGTAACATAAACATAGAATAAATAATTTTGTTTACAGGTTGATCCTATCAAAATCCAGTAAATCTATTTTCAGTAACTTTTAGCAAATCAAAATCAGTGTAAAATTAAAACTTATATAAATTCAATGATAATGTAATATTACATGAGAGACGGATTGTTCTAAATCATTTTAAACCTATGAAGTATTTAGCATGAGTACTATATAGATAAAATTTTAATTGCGAAAATGGCAGAGATTAAAAGATGTTCATGGCGTAGTTCGAACCCTGGTCCAGTAGCATATGTAAGGGCTACACTATCACTAGATCGAAGACACACTTTGCAGACTTTTTTACAAACATAGTACATATAATCGGCATCATTACTATGTAAACAAATTTTTAATTGCGAAATTGGCGGATATTAAAAAATATCTTGGGGAGAAAGATCGAACCATCGCCAAGGAGCATATATGAGGGATACTCTACCACTAGAGTGAAGACATACTTTGCAAACTCTACTGCAGATATATTACATATACTCAGCAGTCCGAATCCACTGGGAATTATCAATAACGTCAATTCAGAACGTTTGAGTGTTTCTTCTTCCTTTTAACGAGGGAAACACGTGAATCTTCTTCTTCTTCTATCTCTCCACTGTGTTCACAGCGAATCTCTTCCTCCATAACTGAGCAAAGTCGTTCTTCTTCTGATCGACCTCGGTGTCGAAGGTTCAGCGAGGTCGATTCCTCAATCGGGGAATAGTATCACTTCCGATCTCAAGTACTGTTCATCATAATGTAGAAGCCGCTATCGGATATCGCTTTCTTTGTCTCTGAGGGTTTGTAGTTCAGGGTTCTCTAGATCCTAAGCATAGGTTGGTCTTACACTGTGATGCATGTGCATCCATTCTGCCCTAGGGTTGTGAGAGAGTTCATCTCAAACAAACCCTACAACGATGAGGGTGCTCTTATTCGAGGGTATGTGTTCCAGTTTACTCCTTCGGTAATCAACCGCTTGATGATTACACCATCTGTCGAACACTCTTTCGTATTAAACATGATTTATATCTTTTTTTTTTGTTCAAAAAACATGATTTATATCTATCTCCAGAATTTTCAATCACAAACTTATTAAAATTCAAACATTTTCCGCGCGTAGCGCGGACAAAGCATCTAGTTTGTTTAATAGCCCAATGAAGTAAATTCTCCTGTTGATGTTCCCTTGCCTTTAAGAATTCTTCTCACATGTGGGGGCCCATTTAATTATATATTAACATATTATCAAAAACTGTAACCAAGAAAAATAGAATATCAACTACTTGGACTTGATGAAATTACCAGTATTCATGCATATCTTCGCTATCAGAAGTATATGTGCAACCAATAGATTTTAGTAGTGTGTATTAGTCCATGAGCCTTCAAGATACTTTAATTAAATCAGCAGAACATTCATTCATATTTTTGCTATCAGAACCTATGGGCGAATCTACATGTTGCAGGGAGGGGGCAGCTACTGTCTTTCAACATCTCCTTAGTTGGTAAGTTGATTCAGAACATGGACGATAGCTTTGGTTTTGTTTTTATCTCTATGTTTACTTCACTGATCATAAAGATTTCTTTTTTTCTTTTTTGAAGGTCGGATTGGTGAATGAGGATCAACGTTTTGTGTAAGAAACATTGTTGTACAACTCTGTGTTACTGTGACTCTGAAATTACTATGAACACATACGGATGAAGGCGTATATGTGTGTTCTCTTTTCTGTCTTGAAACTCATTGACAGTAACATTCAAACACAGTAGCTGAAACATTCTTACCAAAGAGGGTGAACCAATAAGAAACACAAGAAGGAAATGACTTCTAACGAACATGTTTAAGAAGAAGAGACAAGGGACATGAACTCTTGATTTGATTCTAAAGCTTCCATAAACTCTGGAAGAAGACAGACTTCTAAATCTATGCTTCCTCCACCTTCTCTTCCAGGATAAGCTGATACCTTCCCATCAACCTTATTGCCATAACCGCTTCTAACCGCAACGGCTTTCCCCATCCCAAACTCACTTCCATACTTGTTAAACCACGGTGAGCTTCCCATATGAACTACGTTTGTATCGAAAAATCGCTTGTTAGAAGGAGAGTTCGACAATAGGTCCATGTCTGAAAAGATCTTCTCGTCAGTGTGTTCGGTTACAGCTTGGTGCAGCTTTGAAGCAGCCCATCCAAACTCATTCTCTAAGAGGTTGCCTACTTTAGCAGTCGTTTTCACTAGAGAGATGTACACACCAAAGTAGTTCTTGGGCAATGGTGGATCCATTCTTGATCTATTCCCTGCAGCAAGCCTGCAGGTAGTTTCTTGATCATTTGGTAATCTCCTTGCTCTTGTAATGCTTCTCCATACAAATGCGGATAATGACTGAAAAGAGGAGATACTTGTTGTTCCACACTCTTGGTTTGCCTTTGCTTTCAGTGATCTCACTGTTTCAGATGAGAAGTGGAACATTCTCTCCGTCAGAACCGGAGGGTCGGTTAGACGAATGGACTCATCAGGTTGAGTGAACGGAAAGCTGCAAATAGGACCGGACACTTCACGGAAGATTGGAGGATTCTTGAGACAGAGTAGTTTGTTACTAGGGGTTTCTTCTTGTGAGTTGAAGATATCTGACAAAGAGTTAAAGAACTGCCAGAAGGAACTTCCATCTCCAAGTCCATGATTCATAGACAGTCCTATGAACACTCCATCTATAAGTTCTGTTACCTACATCTCTCAAACAAACAAACACATCAGCCTCTATGATTTGTTAATATATTGAAAACACAAAGAAAGAAAGAAGTAATGTACCTTTATTGACAAGAGACTCATGGTGTGACCATCCTGGCTCACTGCTTTGTGATGATCAAAGAAAGACTGAACAACCAAAGGAACATATCTAGACCCAACGATATCTCCAACACTTAGATCAGATTCGGCGTGGATAAATCCAGCTCCAGGACTGTTATTACAATCCACAAACAGAGAATAGGAACTTGCATCATCGGTTTTCCGAGTCGAGAGGCGACCAGCGAGTGGATAGAACTGGACAAGTGCTGTGGCTAGAGAGTCTTTGAGTTTTTGAAGCAAAGTCTCCATGAAGACTTTTGGTTTGATTGCATCATCAGATGGTGTTGATGGTTTGAGAAAGAGAAGACCCTTTTGGATATAATGCAAAGAGAGCAGTAAGTGATCCATAAGTGTTAAATGGTATGGCTCTTTCCATTTTTCAGGCAAGGTTTTGGGTTTGACAAAGCATTCTGAGATAAGCTTTACCTCAGATGAAGAAGAAGAAACCATTTTGCTTCTTTCACTTCTTCTTTGCTTTTCTGCTTAGTAGGTCAGTATATAATAATTAAATGAGAAACTCTTTACATTAAAGATGCTTTGTTATACTGTTGAAGTGAGTGACCACTGACCAAGAAGGCAAGAATGCACAACTTGTCTTTGTATGTAAGTATTACACGAAAAGACTTGGAAAAGGCAAGAAAGAATACAACATTAGACCAAAAAAAGAAAAAGGAAGAACAGAACATACAACAAACCATTATCCATTCACACATTTAAAGACGAAGAAGCAAGATGCCAAAAGTCTTTTTACACGCTTCTAGACAGTGGTGTGGTAAAGAGATCACGCTGCATTGCATAAGCAAGAGACACTTGGTTGAGCCTCAGCCAATAGAAAAGCCCTTCGATCAAATTACAGGTGATGTAGGACATTTCCATCCCACTCCATAGCCTACTTCTAAAATGCAGTAGAAAATGGAGTATGACCAAAAAATAGAATGGAGATGTAAATGTTATCAGTCACATCACTATTTTGTTCCAGTGTCATCTTTGATTAATCTTGCATGTGATATTATGCAGAAAACATGGGAAATAAGATGACGCAACAAGTTAAAGAAGTTGTTAGAACTTACTGTTGACTTAGTTAAAACTTTTTGTGTTTGTTTGTTGTATTAGGCTTAAGTCTAGAGTTAATATACTTTAGTCAAAACTTTTTTTTGTCAACTATGTGTTATTTCCGGACAATTTTCTCAAATAACTCATCTTCAAATTTTTGTCATCAAAACAAATCACAAATCACAAAGATAAAAGTAATCAAAAGCCTTTAGAATTAGATGTTTTCAAATTTGATTTTTTATAAAAAAAAATTTGAAATTTTTTTCTTTCAAAAATCCTTTTTGAAATTCAAAATACTTTTTAAACTTTTTAAAATTTACACTCGCCCCAAAACTCCACGTTTAACTCTAAACTCTAAGTATAAATTAGTTAACCCTAAATGTATAAATATATATTTGTCCTCCTTTTTTGATCATTTTCTTTCTTGAAAACTCTTTTGTGAAATAAACTAAAAGTGATATAATAAAAGTTTTCTCTACCTATTTGTGGTTCAAAAGGTATGGGTGCAGTATGAAACAAACATACATCTTCGTAGGTATGGTGTTGCCAAATATGGATCAGAGTGACTAAGACGGTGTATAAATCGTGGAATTGTCTAAATCTTTATGCACTAATAAAAAGACTTATTCGCTGGGTCGGATGTGTGGAGTTTACTATACTCTTTAAGATTAAAAAAAATATTTTTATAAGATAAAGATGTTTTCTTAAAGAAAAATGGAAAATGGGTTCTGAAACTAGTATAACTATGGATCCTAAGAATTGTAAAAATTTTCATTAACATAATTAATATACAAACTCCAAATGGATTTTTGACTCGATTAGTTTTTGCTTTAATCAAGTTAGTTCGTGTTCGTTTGGTTTACGCAGGTAACTGCGTCTAGATACTGCATCTGAATGTTGCATCCGGTGTTTATACTCTTTAAATTTTTAAAAAATATTTTATAGGATAAATATATTTTTTAAAAGAAAAAAGGAAAATGGGTCCTAAAACTAGTATAACTATGGATCCTAAGAATTGTAAAAAAATTCATTAACATAATTAATATACAAACTCCAAATGGATTTTTGACTCAATTAGTTTTTGCTTTAATCAAGTTAGTTCGTGTTCATTCATAACACGGTGCAAGGATGATTCCTATGTCAATCTCGATATTATCTGAAGAACAGAGATAAGAATACTAAGATTGATGAACCGGTCAAATGTGAGAATGCGTTGGAGAAGAATGCTTCAAGGATCAGCGAGAGAAATAGTTCTAAAGAAAATCTTCTGAAGTAAATTTATTTATTTTCACATCTAATGACAAAGGCTCGAGACCCTGGTTAATGATCCAGCCAAGGAAAATGTGTGGCATGCGTATTCATATTATTCTAGTCTACTGAGGTGGAGGTAAATCGCAACTTCTTCATACACTAGAGTCTAGACCACTCCATTATCATTCTTAACAATGTCACATGTAAATGATTTCGTATGTGCACTCAGCTGAGTAGAGCAAGTTTTCTTGAAAGTTGGATCACTCAGGCGAGTGCCGGCTAGAGAACATGAGGACACTGCATGCAGCTCAATGCGCAGAACGCAAAATATACGGTCCAAAGGCAGAAAGCAACTCAAAAACACTTTAAAGAAACTCAGAACTAGGCTGGCGACAACAAAAAGGAATGCCTATGAGACACCGAAATGAAATGGGGACTTTTACAATACATTGCAAGACTCATTGCGTAGCGTATCTACGCGACATTAGTCTTATGAGTTATATTTAATCCATTAAACTTTTATTTAATTTGTTCTCCAATGGAGAGTGATATGCCGAAGTGTCTCTCTGTATGGCCAAACTTCTCAGGCTAGCTTGGATTAGAAGCTTCTTCTCTCGTAGTCAGTTTCTTGTCAAAGAAGCAAAGTGGTCCCCTTGTTTCTAAATTTTCACAAGAGAATCATCAATTCACTACATTAGTTTAATAGCCCAATGAAGTAAATCTTGATGTTCCCGTTGATGTTCCCTTGCCTTTAAGAATTCTTCTCACATGTGGGGGCCCATATAATTATATACTCCCTCTGTTTCATTATAACTGTCGTTTTAGACTTGTGCACACGGATTAAAAAAACATTTAATTTTGCATATTTTCAATATAAAAACATTATTACCGATACAATTCAACCAATAGAAAAATAGAATGGAGAATAAAGTTAATAAATTTTGCATTGAAACTCTACAACGACACTTATTTTGCAACGAAAAAAATTCTCTAAAACGACATTTAATATGAAATGGAGGGAGTATTAACATATCATCAAAAACTGTAACCAAGAAAAATAGAATATCAATTACTTGGACTTGATGAAATCACCAGTATTCATGCATATCTTCGCTATCGGAAGTATATGTGCAACCAAGCAACCAATAGATTTTAGTAGTGTATATTACAGTCCATGAGCCTTCAAGATACTTTAATTAAATCAGCAGAGTATTCATTCATATATATCTTTGCTATCAGAACCACATGTGTGCAACCAATAGATCTTGGTAGTATATATTACAGCCCATGAGCTTTTAAATACTTAAATCAAGATCTCGATTTTTGAATTATAGAAGGCAGACAAGATCTGAATGCTACCAATAAAGATGCAGACACACACATAATAATGAGGACACGCACATTAATGAAACAAGTTATATTAACCCAAATGCAGAAGAGAAAAAACGAATTTATGAAATTAAACACGAGAAGTTGAATGTGAAATTCATTAGAAATTACACAAATCCACACAAGTAAATCGGTTCGAAGAACACGCTCAAAACTCAGAACACAAGTGTTTTTCTAAATTAAAAAGTATATATTTACGTAGTGAAATTAAGGTTAATAGTTATTTGATACAAATACTCGTATTTATATAAGAGTAAAATAATTGTATATATATTTTTTGTCAAGATAGGTTGGTAATATAAGTATATAACTAATGTTTCCAACAAACCCTAAGAACAACTTTAACAGCAAGGATTACTTTGATTAAGAGCAGTGCCGGTTCCGAGATATACCCGGTCCAATACGAAACAGAAAAAACGAGGCCCTAAATAATATATTTTTTGCTAAAAAACAAAATTTGTAACTAAAACATTACTATATTAATGTTGAAGATAATGGTAATCTATCAATTTTTAAAAGTCATTTTTCATGCACTCTTTTTAAAAAATCATGAATCGATTAAAAATGTGAAAGTTTTTTCCAATCAATAGCATGACCAAATCACTTAATCTTTGTTAATTGTAGATAAGAAAAATATCCAGGTTTTGTAGTTTCAGTTCTTCAGTCCCTTTGTTTCGTTACTTATAATGATGGCGGTTGTGTTTCAAATGCAAAGACTTGCCCGACTTTTTTTTTTCAGCGACTTGCCCAACTACTGCTTAGTTAGTTATCATAATATTTTCATTCTTTTTTTATAAAGCTAAGCCAAAAAAGTTGTTCACGATTTAATTTTGTTGGCATCTGAGATAAGCTCCACCCACTTTACATTTGTTTGGGTTTTTTAGAAAGTTAACAAGTATAAAAAGTGAACCTAAACAACTGTAAAAAAAGATAGGCCCATACAAATGTTTCTTATGTATGGGGTCAACACCGGCTCTGATTAAGAGGGACACAATAGCCATTGTTGTGCGCCTCAAGACTGTTTTCACCTCTCTTCTTTTAACTTCGTGGGAAAGGGTTTACTTACCTTTTGTCACACTTTTTCTTATTTTAATAAGTTTTTAAATTGATATCAATCGCTGACTCATAATAATTTTTTTTGGATGAGTTTTTCAACATATATTAATTTCAAACTTAACATATACATCTCTTTCAATTTCTTTTTATTATTTTGATGAATGCTTATTTATAGATAACACTAAAAACTTTATGTATGGAAGTATGGAACAAAAATAAATTAAGCATATATTTTTCTAATGAGGAATATGTATTAATAATCGAAAATATTCATATATATATATATATATATTATATTATATTCGAAAGTTCGTTCAGAAAAATGTTACCTCTCGTGAGGGTTTAACACACGTATCTTCTTCCTATGATAGCTAGTTATAGTAACTCTTTTCATTACAAAAGAAATCAGATGCCGAAGCAATTATATAGAATACTAAAATTGTTTCCAAAGGGAAATGATGATTTTCAGTTAATTAGAATTGTCTTTAAATCTACTTTTAAAAGGCAAAAAAAAAAATCGAAACTATTTGATGTAAAAGCCAACATGTGACATAAATAAATAGTCATATCGATCGGTGGATCGGTCAGAGTTTATGATCGAAATCAGTTTGGGACCCATTACACTAACTTTGTTTATGAAGATTGAGTTAGTGTTTTTTTGACTAACGATTGAGTTAGTTTCTTTGTTAAGAGAAAACACTTGAGATAGTTTCATGCACAAATTAGAGAGAATCGAAAATCGATAACATCTAAAATTTAGGTTCTATTAGTATATATATATATATATAATATTAGTTAATCAAATATTGAACGTGATCTTTTTAATGTATAAAACGAAGAAGAGGTTATTTATAATGAATGGTTTCTATTATATTATTATCATGTCACTCGGGTTTAAGAGATTCGTATTGTGTGTGCATTCTTGAAAACGAAGTTACAAATATCAAACAATGTTTTTAGTCCAAACAATGTTTTTAACAATGTTTTTAGTCCAAACAATGTTTTTAACAAATATCAAACAATGTTTTTTTTTTTTTTTTTCTTTGTCAAAAAAACAATGTTTTTAGTCTTGCACCAAAAAAGACAATGTTTTTAGTCTACCACCTCTGATTTGTCATGTACGTCTTCTCTCTCAAATTATTACTTTTCCAACAAATAAACAAAGTGGTTCTATTCATGAGATCTGAATCTATGTAAAGTATATAGGTATATGAATATCTATGTTAAAAAATTATATAACCAGGAAAAGTAGATAAAACAGAAAAAGACGTGTTGAGTAGTAGTAGTGAGGAAGTCTTAATTAATTAAACTCCAAAAAGGAGAGTCATAATTTCAACTATAAATACAACATCCCGCAAGAGACTACACAACGACACCAAATAAAAAGGCATACTAAATCCATCTTTTTTCCAAAATTAGCAAGAATGTTTTCGGTCACATCATCAGAAGCATCAAGAAGCCGATCAAAGAAGGTGTGTGTGATTGGAGCTGGACCGTCTGGGCTAGTCTCGGCAAGGGAGCTGAGAAAAGAAGGACACAAAGTGGTGGTGATGGAGCAAAACAACGACGTAGGAGGTCAGTGGTTGTATCAACCAAACGTGGAAGAAGAAGATCCTTTAGGAAGTAGTGTTCCTATGAATGGTGAACTTAAGGTCCATAGCAGCATTTACTCTTCCTTGAGACTAACCTCACCGAGAGAGATAATGGGCTATTCGGATTTTCCATTTTTGGCGAAGAAAGGCAGAGATATGAGGAGGTTTCCAGGGCATAAGGAGCTTTGGTTATATCTTAAGGACTTTTGTGAAGCTTTTGGGGTAAGAGAAATGACTAGGTTTAATGTTAGAGTTGAGTTTGTAGGGGAAGAAGATAAAAATGAAGATGTGAGGAGATGGATTGTGAGAAGTAGAGAGAAACTAAGTGGTAAGGTCATTGAAGAGATCTTTGATGCTGTTGTTGTTGCTACTGGTCATTACTCTCACCCTAGATTGCCCTCTATAAAAGGTACCTATCATTGCTTTCAATATCGTTATATACTTTGTTTAACCGTTTACCGATATATAGTAAATACTAAATGTAGTGGTTCACATCATATTGCTAATATGACTAGAGAAAACTATTATCATTTCTCCCCTATGAAATGAGTATATGTACGCTTGTTGATTTGTTTCTCCTCATGGTTCTTTGATAATTAATTATAGGAATGGGTTCTTGGAAAAGGAAGCAAGTTCATAGCCATGTTTACCGGGTGCCTGATCCATTTCGTGATGAGGTGATTAAAACTCTCTCTCTATATATAGACCTTAGTTTAAATTTGGTGATGATGATGATGGTGGTGATAGGTAGTGGTGGTGGTTGGGAACTCAATGAGTGGACAAGACATATCAATAGAGCTTGTGGAAGTGGCAAAGGAAGTTCATTTAAGTGCCAAGTCACTTGACATAACTTCTGGACTTTCCAAAGTCATCTCCAAACACTCAAACCTTCATCTTCAACCACAGGTTCTAATAACTTTAATATACATACTATATATATGTTAATGCTTAATTAAATTTGTATTTGTACAAATTTGGATTAAAAATATTTATTTCTTTGATTTTTGTTTTGTTTGGTAGATTGAATGCTTAAAAGATGATGGCAGAGTCATCTTTGTGGATGGATCTTGGGTCGTCGTTGATACAATTTTATACTGCACCGGGTAAGACTCTCATCTTTATCTACTGTTTGATATGATTACAAAACCAAAATTCACATATATAACAAATTTAAGTGTAAATCAACATAAAACCTTGTGTTTTTTTCATGCAAGTTGACGAATAGTCTAAATTACTACTTTTTGTTTCTGTTACGTAAGACAAACATGTGATGATGGCTCCTTAGATAGTGAGTTAGTCGTAATTAATTAAACGTTAAGTTTATTTTAATTGACTATGACTTTGTGGGCGTATCGAGGTCTTCATCGACATCATAAGTAGTAGTATCATATATTGCTTCAATGTAAGAGGTACTATTAATAAAAAAAACTAAACACGATAAAATATGGGAAAATTGTCTTTTAAATCCTCAACTTTCAAATTTGGTTCAAAAAAAACCTGAACTATTACTTGGACCATTTAAGGCACAGACTTATTTTGACAAACTATTTAAAACCTCGAATTAATTTGACTAAGCCATATTCAATACGTCGTTATCTCGGCTAACGGCACGATTAAACGGGGCTAACTTCCGTTTACTGTTTCCATTAAACCTAAGCTACGTCGTTTTGAAATTAGAAAACCCCCTAAATTTCTATCTTCTCAAAAATTGCAATCCCTAATTCCCCAAATCAAAAACTCAATCAAAACTTGCAAACCCTTGTTTCACGAGCATTTGCTTCACGATTCTCCTTCTCACGAGCTTCTGCCTGCCGAACCTCTGCTTCACGAGCCTCTGCCTACCAAATCTCTGCTTCACGATTCTCCCTTTCACGAGCTTCTGTCCGACGAGTTTCTGCCTCAAAAACCCTTACTTCACGACCAGCTGCTTTTGTTTCACGAGCCTCTGCTCCACTTGAAATCAAGAGTTTGTATTTTTGATTGGGTTTTTGATTTGGGGAATTAGGGATTGCAATTTTGAAAAGATAAAAATTTAGGGGGTTTTCTAATTTTAAAATGATGTAACTTAGATTTAACGGGAACAGTAAACGGAAGTTAACCCCGTTTAATCGTGCCGTTAGCCGAGATAACGACGTATTGAATATTGCTTAGTCAAATTAATTCGAGGCTTTAAACGGTTTGTCAAAATAAGTCTGTGACTTAAATGGTCCAAGCAATAGTTCATGCTTTTTTTGAACCAAATTTGAAAGTTCAGGATTTAAAAGACAATTTTCCCGATAAAATATGGTTGATCATTGATATCTGCATGATAATGCGTAACGTATATCTTAATTAGTTCCTCAACTAGAAAATTATACTCCTACTGATTAAAATAATATCGAGAGATATATAAATTACTCTATGTTGTCGATAACTACTAAACTAAACTAATAGTTTGCTTTTTGATAATGTCGTATTGAGTGGGCTACAAATCGTTTTTTTTTTTTTCACATTGGTCATCTCAATAAATTTGAGTTCCCTAGTTCTTGGATATCATGTTGTTATACCCTACAATAGTAATCAATTTTGTCATTTTGAAAACGTTTTATCGTATTTATTTAATTATGTTTTGAATAATAATAAAAAAATGTTTTGAATAATAAACAGGTACTCGTACAAATTTCCATTTCTTGAGAGTAAAGGAAGAGTAAAAGTAGATGATGATAGAGTCGGCCCGCTCTTTGAACATACTTTCCCTCCTTCTCTCTCCCCTTCCCTCTCATTTGTCGGTATCCCAAGAAAGGTCTCTCTCTCTCTCTACACTTTTATTTATTTATGCTACTAATTAATCTTGATTTTTAGTATCTCAAAATATTTTTTTTTTTTGATTTTTACAGTTAATAGGGTTCCCATTCTTTGAAGCACAAGCAAAATGGATAGCACAAGTATTGTCTGGAAAGTTATCTCTTCCTTCTTCCGACCAAATGATGCAATCTGTCGCCGACTTTTACCGTTCAAGAGATCTCGCCGGTGTCCCTAAACACAACACCCACGACATTGCTGATTTCACTGTAATAAAACCTCTAAACACGATTTAAAAAAAAAACTTGTTTGTTTATTAATGACCGAGGTACTAATACTATTTTAAAATTGTTTTGCTATAGTATTGTGACAAGTATGCGGATTATGCTGGCTTTCCTCATTTAGAAGAATGGAGGAAACTACTTTGTTTGTCTGCTCTCAACAATTCACAGGAAAATCTTGAGACGTATCGTGATTCTTGGGATGATCATGAACTCCTTCAAGAAGCTATGCAAAGCTCTCACTTTACAAATTTCAATTCTTGAAACTCTTCTCTTGTTATGTTTTGTTAAATTATTTTTGTTAAGTTGCGAAGAAAAGAATCTCTCTTTCTTCCTATTTATCTAGTTTGGTTTGTTTTATGTTTTTTGGTTGACATTTATATCCATACATTTATACATTTATTTCCCTAGATACACATTCCAAAAATCAATGGAGATCCTTGTTAAGAAAGATGTAGCAACTTGGTTTTCCGTAGAAAAATCAGAAACACTAGTCATGGTCCATGAGAAAAACTGAGAAGGCTGTTTGGAGTAGCCGAGAGACAGTTGGGCCGTTGACTATCTTAAGTTGAATAATTCACATAGGCTTGAGTTGCTACAAACACCATGAGAGAAGCATTTTGGAAATGATCTCGAATTTGGGCTACGACGCCATTCACGTACACACTTCGCAACTCGGCTAGTCATGAAGTGAGCGAGACAGTTGGGCCGTTGACTTAAAATAAGCCCAAATATTATACATGGGCCTCAATTGCTTCAGGATTTCAATAACAAAAATGCATATTTAGGCCTCTTTATGCGAAGAGCACAAGGTTAGGTATGGTATGTAGTCCCTTTACAGATCTTTGATATATAAATTTAAATAGGAGATACCTTATCCTCAAAGGATATGAAAATACAATCCCCTTTAATTCAAATTATTTTTCCGACCAAACCCTTTATTCAAATTAATCACTACATAATGAAAAATGGATGGAACCTTTACATACTATCACCAATTAGTATTGTATAAAAATGTGGATGTAATTTGAAATGTTCATATCCTGAAATGTTTCTAAGTATATATTTTGGTGACTTATTTTTAAGTCAATAACGTGTTCCGACAAATGGAAAATCGCAAATTGAACTTCTTGTATTTTTATTTTGTTGGTCAGAGAGAGAGAAAACGTGGCTGTAATATTTATAAATACTGTTTTACATATAAATCCACGTAGGACGAGAGGAACAGCTGGAGAATGGTGGTGTCGTCGTATGTCGGGACTCCGAACCGGGTCTCCCCTCTTTCTCTAAAGTCCACCCGGACCACCTCCCCCTACGTTTCATTCGGTTCGGTAAGGAGTAAAAAATCAAAAAAGCCTTTTTCTGGCTATAATTAATAGCTCCTCTAATTATGAATAAAAAAATAAAAAATAATTTTGATTGGAAGATTTCTCGAAATCTCGATTCATTTCATTCATTCTTCTTTCTTTCCTTCTTTCTGCTTCCATCTCCCCACCTGAAAATTCTTAATCTCACTGTCACTTCCCTCCCTCTCTTTTGTTTAATTTTGTAAACTATTTGATTAGCTTCGAAGATTCATTGTTTCCATTTTTGATCAATAAGAGTTTCCCCATTTGTACATAGATCGATATAAAGGAAAATTGCAGATAAATTGGCGTCGTTGGCTTTGGCTATTACGAGCTGCCTTGTTTCATAATTGGAAGAGAGAGAGAGAGAAGAGAGAAGAGAGAGAAGAGGTTTCTGGGATTGGTTGTCTCTCTATCTATCTGGCTATTTGTAAATTTTGTGAAGATTTGTTTTTGCTGAGAAGGGGGTGGGGTGGTGAAAAAATTATTAGGGTTTGAATTTAAAGGTGGATCTGAGGTTTAGGTCAACGGAGATTGAGAATAGGAGAATGATCTGCTTGTTGTTGGTTTACTAAAAAATCTCTGACGGTTTGGATCCGATCCGAGGAGAGACAGCGCCCTTCCCATGGCGCTGTTCCGTCGCTTCTTCTACAAAAAGCCTCCCGATCACCTTCTCGAGATCTCTGAGCGTCTCTATGGTACCATTCCCTCCCTCTCCTCTTTCTCTCTGTTAGGTTTTGTAAAAGCTTTGAATTTGTAGAGGATGATGAGATCATTTCATTTTGATTGCGTAGATGTCATTTGAGCTTGGCTTGTATCTCTTAGGTTTTGTAAAGCTTTGAATCATTGAGGTTTAGGAATCAGAATCTCTTTAACCAAACTTTAAAGCTTTGTCAGGATATTCGTATCTGACAGGAACCAAAACCTTGTGTTTCTTTTAATGTTCGGCTCATGATGATTCTTTTATTTGTAGCTGCACTTACCTTATAGTGCCAACAATTACAGAGCTAGAGTTAGACCATTTTCTAATAGCTTACATGCCTTTGCTAATGCAGTTCCATGTTCTTTTTTTTTTCAATAATTTAATTGCAGTTTTTGACTGCTGTTTCTCGAGCGATGTTATGGGAGAGGATGAGTACAAGCTGTACTTGGGCGGCATCGTTGCTCAGCTACAGGATCATTTCCCAGACGCCTCTTTCATGGTCTTCAACTTCAGAGAAGGAGAGCAGCGGAGTCAAATATCAGATGTGCTGTCTCAGTACGACATGACGGTTATGGATTATCCTCGGCAGTACGAGACTTGTCCGCTCTTACCTCTCGAGATGATCCATCACTTTCTAAAATCTAGCGAAAGCTGGTTATCGCTGGAAGGCCAACAGAATGTTCTGCTGATGCATTGCGAAAAAGGTGGTTGGCCTGTTCTTGCTTTCATGTTGTCAGGGCTGTTGTTGTACAGAAAGCAGTATCAGGGAGAGCAGAAGACTCTTGAGATGGTGCACAAACAGGCTCCCAAAGAGCTTCTTCATATACTGTCTCCTCTTAACCCGCAGCCTTCTCAGCTCAGATACCTTCAGTACATCTCTAGAAGAAACTTGACCTCTGATTGGCCTCCTTCAGATACTCCTCTTCTTTTGGATTGCTTGATTCTCAGAGATCTCCCACATTTTGAGGGTATGAAAGGCTGCAGACCAATCATCCGGGTTTACGGTCAGGACCCTAAATCCAAAGCGAACAGGACCTCCGTTGTTCTCTTTTCCACGCCAAAGACACATAAACACACTCGTCTCTACCAACAGGTACTTTACAACCATTGTATCTGTCACATATAGGACTTCTTTTGGTGTTTTATTATAGCAGCTACACGCTTCTCTTTAGACAATGTTCATTATCTTGATCTTATCTGCAGGAAGAGTGTATCCTGGTGAAATTAGATATCCAGTGCCGTGTTCAAGGGGATGTTGTTCTGGAATGTATACACTTACACGATGATTTGGTGCGTGAAGAGATGGTCTTTAGAATCATGTTCCACACAGCATTTGTACGTGGTAATATTTTAATTGTCGAGCGCGATGAGATGGATATACTTTGGGACGCCAAGGACCAGTTCCCAAAGGAATTCAAGGCAGAGGTAAGGCCATTGTGAAAAATTTTCTCCGTTCATCTGTTAAAATGAGACTGTTAAGTTTGAATGCATACTCGTTTATGTGTCAGGTACTTTTTGCTGGTGCTGATACCGTGGTGCCTGCTATTGCAACAGCCCCAGTATCAGATGATGAGAACGATTTTGATATCACTTCACCTGAAGAGTTTTATGAGGTGGAGGAGATTTTTAGCGATGTGATTGAGGGGCCTGACCATACGGTTGACTCAGATAGTTTTGTGGTTGTTGATACTGCTTCAGATGACTCTGAGGGTAAAGAGGTGTGGAAGGGGGACGTGGAACCTAATGCGTTTCTAGATTGTGCATCTGATGATTCAAATCATAAACATGAGGTGCATGTGGAGGCTAGCGCAGATCCAGTCAAGGATATAACTGTTGATGATGTACAGTATAGGTCAGATGGGAAGGCAGATACCAGTATTGACTCAGTGAAGGATATAGGGATAGATGATAGTGATGAGCAGCGAAAGAGGACAATGGAAGCAAAGGAGGAGAATGATTCTATAGCAGCAGAGTCGGAACACAAAGGTGATGGAGAAGGCAATGATTTGGAGTCTACAACTCAGAAAGCAAATGCTGATCTCAACATCCCTGTATCTGACAAAACAAAAGCTGCACCAAGGAAAGTGGTCGGAGCAAATGCAAAAGTGGCTGGAGATTCACTCAAACCGAAGTCTAAGCAGCAAGAAACTCAAGGTCCTAATGTTAGAATGGCTAAGCCTAATGCAGTTTCTCGGTGGATTCCTTCAAACAAGGGCTCATACAAAGATTCTATGCATGTGGCGTACCCTCCGACAAGGACAAACAGTGCTCCGGCTTCAATTACCACTTCTCTCAAGGATGGTAAAAGAGCTACATCGCCTGATGGCGTGGTTCCAAAAGATGCTAAGACTAAATATCTGAGAGCGACTGTTTCTTCATCGGATATTATGAGGAGTCGAACTCCAATTTGGTTATCACCAGATTCTAGCCCAAAGGAAAAGGCGTCGTCTCTACCTGCCTCTCCACATAAGGCCCCTCCAACACCTCAGCATCCACCTACAACTCCAGCTCTGACTTCTCTAACCAGTGAGGCTACGTCAGTTTTACAGTCTTCACAAGCAGCTGCGTCACCTCCTCCACCGCCACCACCGCCGCCACCACCACTACCTACTTATTCTTCGCAGAGCCGAAATGACAGCTACTCTCAAACATCTCATATCCCGGAACCACCTCCATTTCCATCTGAGAGACTAAACAGTGGAACTGTGTTGCCACCACCACCACCACCACCACCACCACCACCTCCTCCTTTTGCATCTGAGAAACCAAACAATGGAACCTTGTTGCCACCGTCTCTTGCTTGGAAGTCTGTGTATACTTCATCTTTGGCAACTCCTACGACATGTTCTACTTCTCAACCTCCTCCTCCACCACCTCCACCACCGTGGAAGCCTGTGTATGCTTCGATTCCTGAAACTCATGAGGAAGGCTCTACATCTTACAATTCTCCACCACCACCACCACAACCACCACCACCTCCTCCTCCTTTTGCATCTGAGAAGCCAAACAATGGAACCGTGTTGCCACCGTCTCTTGCTTGGAAGTCTGTGTACACTTCAACTTTGGCAACTCCTACGACATGTTCTACTTCTCAACCTCCTCCACCACCACCTCCACCACCGTGGAAGCCTGTGTATACTTCGATTCTTGAAACTCATGAGGAAGGCTCTACATCTTACAATTCTCCATCACCACCACCACCACCGCCACCACCACCTCCTCCTCCTCCTTTTAGTTCATCAAATACACCAAAATCCAGTGGAGGTCACATTCCTCCTCCTCCCCCAATGCCTTATATGAGTATTGCACCTTCGCCATCACCCAAGACGTCTCCTATTAACGGTTTTTCTGCTGCTCCTCCACCTCCTCCTCCTCCTCCTTTTAGTAAAGCACATTCAGTCCCTTTCCCTCCAACCCCGCCAGCAAGTTATGGATTCCCAACTCCACCTCCTCCTTTTGGTCACGTTGGTTCAGTTACTCCGTCTCCTTCTCAACCACCAAGTCATGGAGCCTCTCCCCCACCACCTCCACCACCACCACCACCACCTCCTTTTGGTCACGTAGGTTCAGTTCCTCCACCTCCTTTTCAACCACCGAGACATGGAGCCCCTCCACCACCTCCCCCACCGCCGCCACCTCCATTTGGATCTAGTAGTCCTCCGCCACCACCGCCACCTCCATTTCGATCTGCCGGACCTCCGCCACCACCACCACCTCCATTTGGATCTACTGGACCTCCGCCACCACCACCGCCTCCTCCATTTGGATCTACGGGACCTCCGCCACCACCGCCACCACCGCCACCTCCATTTGGATCTACGGGACCTCCGCCACCACCACCACCTCCTCCATTTGGATCTACGGGACCTCCGCCACCACCACCACCTCCTTTTAGATCGACTGGACCTCCTCCACCTCCACCGCCTCCGTTTAGAACTGGTGGACCTCCGCCTCCACCACCACCTCCATTTGGAACTAGTGGACCTCCGCCACCACCACCACCTCCATTTAGATCTGGTGGACCTCCGCCGCCACCACCACCTCCATTTATATCTGGTGGACCTCCGCCTCCACCACCTCCTCCGATGCTTGGAGGAGCCCCACCACCACCACCACCTCCAATGCGTGGAGGAGCCCCACCGCCACCACCACCTCCAATGCGTGGAGGAGCCCCACCGCCACCACCACCTCCTGGTGGTAGAGCTCCTGGGGGACCTCCCCCTCCACCGCCTCCAGGTGGCCGTGCTCCGGGTCCACCTCCACCTCCTGGACCTAGACCTCCTGGTGGACCTCCTCCACCTCCTGGACCTAGACCTCCTGGTGCACCTCCTGGTGCACCTCCTGCTGGAAGAGGGCGTGGGCTTTCACGTCCAGGTTTGGGGTCTTCAGCTCCAAAAAAGTCTTCTCTGAAGCCTTTACACTGGGTTAAAGTAACAAGGGCCTTGCAGGGAAGCTTATGGGACGAGTTACAGAGACAAGGACAAACGTATTGCACTAACTTTACATTCCTCTCTTTTTTGTATATTCCCCTTTCGTACCTTGTTTAGCCATAAAAACAGTTTGTGTTATTGATCATCTTTTTTTCTTCTTTTCTGCTAGTGCACCTGAATTTGATGTATCAGAAATAGAGACCCTTTTCTCTGCTATAGTGCCAAAACCGGCTGATAAAGCTGGAGGTCGAAGAAAATCTGTTGGGGCAAAACCTGAAAAAATTCAACTGGTAATGTTAAATATTTTAAAGACTTTGTTATTTGCCTGATAACTTCCTCTGATTCTAGTGGAGACTTTGGTCGTATGCATGGAATCTGAGTGCCACCTACTGTAAAAGATATTAATATTTCACTGTTTGATATATGGGTTTTCTTATGATTTCCAGATTGACCTTAGGAGAGCCAATAATACGGAAATTATGCTTACGAAAGTGAAGATGCCGCTGCCTGATATGATGGTAAGCTCCAAACCTACTTTAGTTGTGTAAAAGTATGATCATTGTTCACAATTTTCCTTGCATCAACTAGGCTGCAGTTCTGGCAATGGATGATACTGTACTAGATATTGATCAAATAGAGAATCTTATAAAGTTTTGTCCAACCAAGGAAGAGATGGAACTTCTTAAGGTATTGACTTGTCTCTTCTTTTTTTTGCGCATGTCTTGTGTGGAATATATCATTCTTATTGGTTATTGACTGTTTTGCTGTAGAACTACACTGGTGACAAGGCGACCTTGGGAAAGTGTGAGCAGGTCTGTTTAAAATCTTGAGATTACCAATCTTTAGATAGTTTCAGCAATCTCCTTAGCTAATGCGTTTTGGTCTGTCATCATTTTGCTACCGCAGTACTTCCTAGAGCTAATGAAGGTGCCACGAGTAGAATCGAAGATGAGAGTGTTTTCCTTCAAGATTCAGTTCGGCACTCAGGTCCGGTGTTATTTTCTGTCTTATCTGATTTTTTTTTGGAAGAATAAGTTGGAGGTTCATCTGTGTGTATGTACTTGTAAATTAGTGGTCTTATTGTTAATGAATGATTTCCGTGCAGATAAAAGAATTCAAAAAGAGTTTAAATGCGGTAAATTCTGCTTGTGATGAGGTCAGATGCTTGCAAGAATTAACTCTAATATTTCCTTTAGTCCGTATATATTTCTCTTTCTTAGACTTTTTCTCTCCTCATTGCTTGTTCATCAGGTTCGTACTTCACAAAAGCTAAAAGAAATTATGAAAAAGATTCTTTACCTGGGGAACACATTGAACCAAGGAACTGCGAGGGGTAAGTATACTTTTTAAATTGTTTTACATCTTTTTTTGTTAGAACATTTCTCTGTTCAATGTGGGCTTGATCCAAGAGTGGTGTCTTTGTTACCTGTTTTTGTCTGAACGCATATCCTTTGTGGTTAATATAACCCTTGTTCTGCTTTCTGCAGGCGCTGCAGTGGGATTCAAGTTGGACAGTTTATTAAAATTAAGCGACACCCGTGCTGCTAACAGCAAGATGACTCTGATGCACTATCTCTGCAAGGTAAAGCACAATCTCAAAAAGCAGCCTTTAGGTTTTGTTGAGGGTTGTTTTAGAAAATGGTCTGAAAATCTCCTCTTTTCTTTCTACAGGTCCTTGCTTCCAAGGGATCAGATCTACTGGACTTTCATAAGGATCTTGGAAGTCTTGAATCAGCTTCAAAGGTTTTTTTAATTTTTGCGTTTGTGCTTTATCCTTCCTCTATTCTTTGGTTGTATTTAGCTCATCGTTTGATTGTCCTGTCTATTCAGATACAATTGAAGTCTCTGGCTGAGGAAATGCAAGCTATTATCAAAGGGTTGGAAAAACTGAACCAGGAGCTCACTGCATCTGAAAGTGATGGTCCTGTTTCTGAAGTTTTCCGCAAAGTATGTTGATTTTTTGTTGTTGCATATCTCATGAATTTCAGCTGTTTTTTTTAAGACTTACTTTCGGATGCTAAAGTCTAGTTTTATGTTTTCCATAACAGACATTGAAGGACTTCATTTCTGTTGCGACGACTGAAGTGACAGCTGTGTCGAGTCTTTACTCGGTCGTGGTAAATTTTCAACCTCTACTAGGTCCCAAGGTCTTACATGTGACAATACGTTTGATCCTGAAGTATCTTTATTTTGTCTTTTTAATGGACAGGGAAATAATGCTGATGCCCTTGCGTATTATTTTGGAGAAGATCCTAAACGTTGTCCATTTGAACAAGGTTTGGCATAAACTTGGTCCTCTCTATTTAGCGATACATTAGAAAGTGGGTCATTGTTATTAATATAGTTAGCTAATAACACACCTGGGTGATGGATGGATGCAGTTACTGCGACCCTCTTGAATTTTATAAGGTTGTTCAAGAAAGCACATGAAGAGAACATCAAACAAGAGGAATTGGAGAAGAAGAAAGCGGCAAAGGAAGCAGAGATGGAGAAGGCAAAAGGAGTCAGTCTCACAAAGAAACCAGTTGATGATAGCTGACCCAACACACAAAAAAGAACTTTAAAATCTTATTTTTGCAAAATCCGCCTTATTCTCTCTTCTCAAGTGAAGCAAAGGTGGGTTGTTGATGCCAGTGGAGGTGGTGGTGCGTGCTGTTCAAGTAACCTTTCCGCCGAGCGGCACAGGGCGGTTAAAACTGGCTCGGGTCCTGGGCGGGCTATCGAGGGAACCACCATTCAAGGATATATATAAGAGGCAGGTCTTTACACCACTCCCACGTTACATGACTGACTCCACATTGATTAATTCTAACTTGTAAATTAGGATTCTTTCCTGCCATTTTCTTTTTTTTCCCTCCCTGATTAGAGGACTTTTGATAGGTTGAAGTGTTGTATAGGTTTCAGGTAGGGAGGTAGAGATGTAGAGCATTTTATCTTTGCTTAGTGTGTAACTTTGTATCCTACCACAATATCATCAATGTTCTTTCTAGGCAGTAGGATCTAGACGAATGATAAAAACTAATTATAAGAAACGACATGGTTCTGTCTGCCTCAAGATGATCATCTGACCATAGATAAGCTGTCTCCATACAATTTTTAGATGTGTCATTTCTGGAAACTCTATACGGAAGCAGATTGGGATCTTGCGAAGGCAGGCCCATACCACAGATAAGAAATGGCTAATATCGACAAGCCCACTAGGAAATTCGTTAAAGTCGTTATAAGCAGA
Source organism: Raphanus raphanistrum subsp. raphanistrum (assembly GCA_019706035.1). NCBI lineage: Eukaryota > Viridiplantae > Streptophyta > Magnoliopsida > Brassicales > Brassicaceae > Raphanus > Raphanus raphanistrum. The sequence continues at coordinate 12,604,264 of CM033981.1, forward strand.
GGATAAGAAACATGGGAGTTGTTAATGAATGACGAGAGTATTAATAATTGTCTTCTTTAGCTGGAAAATAAACAAACCAGTGAAAAAGAAAAGTTAAAACTAAGATGGCGTACTAATTACTTAAAAATACGACACGTTAGTATACGTATTCATGTTAAGTACGGAATTAACCGAGGGGTGAGATTTCAGATTCATCTGAAGTATGTACGTATCTGTAATTAGCAAAATACAAAACTTATTTCGAGTGTTTTAGGGGTTTGGGAATCTGCTTGTGAAAGGTAACTGAACTAATCAACTTTTATTTTGTTATTATCCAAAGTCCAAAATGGGCATTTTATATATTACATAAGTGATATATGAAGATGTTGTGTGGAACTCAAATTCATCTTTTTGTAGTAGATCACATTAAACACGTGACCAGTTCGTTCTGATTAGTGCTTAATTACTACTGTAAATTATTTTTTTAGAAAACCCAAATTAGTTAGTTTTGTACAGCTTTTACGTACAGTCATATTATCATATCATGTATTTCATGAATCATTGAGTATATGATATCTTATCCTGTGGTCTATCAATTTTGTAAAGGTATCAGCAGTTATTATCATGACCGGTTTTATCTTATAAATTTGTGAACAGTATATTCTTAGTCAAAAGTATATAGACTTCAAGATAATATTAGCTAGTGAAAAGCTGCTCAAAGAATGATATTAGTATACGTGTATATGTACATTTCATACATCACGCATAACAACTTTATAACAGAATAGATTCTTCATGGAAAATAAAAGAGAGTCGAAGCAACGAAACTACTTAGATGATCCCTTTACTTCAAAAGCAGATGGAATAAAAAGTGCTGTTCATGTGTTATAGTATTTTAGGAATATATATTTAGTTCTTTAAAAGTAGTAATTACATACATGAAACATTAAACCATTCATTTTTATAGAATTAGTCTTTTTTGTAAACTTTTTTATAGAATTATCAGTTCGTGCGAGATTTTTTGCTTCATTCACATGGAAATTATGTTTTATGATGATATTACCTTCAAACATGGAATTGATATCAAAATGTAATATCTGTCTCTTTTTCTTTCGAGATTTGGCGTGCTATCAATAACATTGATCAGTTAATTCTTCTGTTATTCATTTTTTTTTCATTATTTTAGATAAGATTGACTTTGATAATAAGTCCAGTATAAGGAATATAAATAGTACTAAGCTAGCTAGCTAGGTTCCACAAGACGTCTGCTATGTTTATGAACGACTTGAAACGTGAACATTTTGGCGGCAACGGCAGCAAAAAGAGAGTAGCTATATGTTTGATTAGATAGTATCCGTGGGAACAATAATCAGTGAAAACTTTTGAAGAAACAAAGATTTAACGAAATCAGTTGGCTTTTTTGTCTTCTCTCTAATATCAAATATTAGTTGAATATATAATAATAATAGAACATACTAAAAGAGTGGGAAGCATTGATATAATAATAATCTATACAAACTTGGCACACCACGCTTAGAAGATAAAACTTCTGCGAAGTTCTTCTTACTTGTGACCTAAGATAATGAACTTTTGATGTTTTTGAATCTTCAGTAACTCCAGAATGGTTCAAGATCGACCGGACCGGTGGAGGAAGATGGAACTTCTTGATGATCGAATCCTTTCCTCCCATATTCAATATTTGATGATGATATATCGGTATTAGAAACTCCAGTTTCCTGCGAAACACTCAACGTTTTGAAGCTCTGCCTTCTGTTGTTCTCAAACATGGCTTGAGAAACCGATTGTTCTTGAGTAAGAACCGGATCAGAAACATGGAGAGATTGAGGTTGGTATAGTGGAATCGAGCAAAGGGCAGGGTTGTTGCTGAAGTAATTGAGTAGTGTTCCTCTGGTTTCAGTTTGGTTGGAGAAGCAGGGCACGTAACTCTGTTCGGTCTTGGTTTTGTCATTGCTGTATGGTGAAGAATCATTTAAAGGTGGTAAGCTAGAACCTCCATAAGAACCAATTTGGATTAAAGTTGAAATAGGGATCTTCTTGCCTCCAGCAGTTTTGTGAAACACTCTGCATATCACCCATTCATTCTGCCAAATGGAACCAAACCAAAAAAAAATCTATCAAACAAAAGCAAGAACAGAGCAAGAAACAGAGCAAAGATTGGATTCTAGGTTTACCTTGGCGGTTTTGGGCAAGTTGTGAGCAGAGAGTTTCCCATCAAGCCTATACTCATGCATCACCCAATTTGTTTTCTGCCCTTTTGGAGCTCTTCCTCTGTAGAAAACAAGTGTTTTCTTCATACCAACTAGTGATTTGCCTCTGAAGATCTCCTTATCCTTCCCTGTAGCCTTCCAGTAACCGGCTTGAGTTGCCCGGTTAGTCCTCAAACCGGTTGGATACTTTCTATCCCTCACACAGAAGAAGTACCATTCTTTCTCACCCATTTTTGCTTTATCTATTAACCAAAACAAATCAAAAACACATAAGAATCTTAAGAACAATGTTTTTTTAGAGCTGAGATGTTAAAAAAGAATTGGTTTGTTTGAACCTACATGGCAACTCCCATGGCTCAGCTTTGTTCAAATCCACTTCACCAATAGCTTTAGCTGAGAAATCAATGTTGAGAACCTTGTTGTGAAGATAGTGGGTGATGAGTTCTTCGTCTGTTGGATGAAACCTAAACCCAGGAGGCAAAACCATCTGCTCATCATCTTCCTTGTGAAACCCACCAAAAGTTTCCATCTTTTTTTATCACCCAAGCAATCTTTAAACCCTAGAAGAAAAGCAAATATCTGATCCAGCAACAAAAACAAAATCTTATTTGATAGAAAAGGTGTGTTTCTCAAAAGTTTTTCTATCTGATCTTGAATGTTTACAAGAGAAGGGTTCAGAGAATATATATATAGATATAAATGTAGAGAGAGAGAGTAGGTGTGAAAAGAGAAGTTATGGAGAGGAACTAAAAAGGAAGGGAACTAAATGGAACTCGAAAGATAGAATTTCTTTTGACGAAAATGATCGTTTTATCAATATATACAAATTTTATGTGTATGAAATGAAATAAAAGTAATTATGTGTCCTTATTTTGTGAGAGGAGGAAGATACGTAGCATGTAACGCAACTTGGCTAGGTTGTTTAGCACTTTCTCTTTTCTAAAAGAAACCTTTTCTGCTTTAAAAAAAAGTAATTATAATTGAAATGAAATTGCTAAAACTATATTCGGATATATTAATTAATGGACTTGACTTAGTTTTTGCCTTTTTGGTTCTTTGAATGATTGAATATAACTCGTCGAGATTTGAGAATAATTATTAACGTTTTTTTAGAACAATAATTATTAACGTTATAACGAAAATTCAGAGAACAACCGATCTTTTTTTCGTTGTTAAGTTATACATTGAATAATGTTACTGTCAGTGAGTAAAATTAAATTATGAAGTTATATTTATGTGATTCAAGAGAGTTATGATTATAAGCGTTTTTCAGTATTCATCAAATTCAGTGATTTTTAAAAACTTTGACGAAGAGGTCAGTGCATGTCACTACAAGTAATTGCTATTTGAAATTCTGATGACTCGACATCATTTATTAAAATTCCATAATATTTTAATATTGATTAATTAAGTACAGCTCGCCAGAAAGGCATGAATATGATTGACAAATGGTGTTTCTGCTGTTACTATTAGGGTTCTTTAATTTTGTTTGATTATCTGTCAAATGGGTGTTATTTTACTGTTGACTAACGGTGCCTAACGAGGTAAAAAGGTCAAAACTGACTTAAACGATTTTTTTTTCTTTGATTTGCTAGGATGTATTCGGACCTTCGGCCTTAATCTCCCTTAGGTCCGATACCAGCATGTATCTGTACCCCTTAAAAGGAGGCCTAAATCATACCGTGACCAACATGAATCGAACCCGGGATCGTACTTATAGTTGCAAGCCGTTCACCACCAGACTAACTCGTCTAGTTAACTATTTTTTCTTCTTGTGCAAACTATTATGTTCATTGAATCAAATATAATCTCCTTTTTCTTTTGTTTTTTTGGTGGTTCTAGGCTAAGGATATAGGTCGAGAAAATAAGTTCTTTGAAAGACACAATATAAATTCCCCTTCTGATCGAACTCAACTCAGGAGCGCATGGACACTAACACTTTGCGCTCAAACTTACAAACTTTCGTGGTTAATCTCCTCTTTTTTTTCCGATAATTTTTTATAAATTATTTAACATATGTCAGAAAACTTTCCGGTGTATCAAGGTGAGGAGGGTGCTTCCATTATGCACAGAATAATTAGAAAATTTCAAAGGTGTATTCTTTATTTATATAATTACATTCCCTCAAATAAAATAAAATGTTTTTCATTTATTAGACCAAATATGGGGGGGGGGGTGACAGATGATAATGTAGTTTCGGATAGAAAAACAAAATACGTATCACACCGTATATCTGTGCATACATAGTAAATACGGAAACCATATACGTTTAGAATGAACTATCAAAGTTATTTTTCTGTAAAAAACTTTACCCCGTTAAAGTAAAGTACCAATCGTAATAGGCTTCTTCTTTACTATAAAGGTGATAATCCCTACGATCTTACAAGAAATTCTTAAATTAATCTCATTCTAATTTTAAATCCAGGAGTAATGACAAACTTGTCTGTCAAAATAGTGGATCAGACGATAATATTCTAATCAATAAATCGTGGGGGTGAGGAAAGAACAGATCCAATAAGATTTGGTCGTCTAATAAATTAACATTCTACTTATAGAAAATGTTGCAAATTAGGTTGGTACGAAAACTACTAATATTTCTATTTAAGGAAATATATCTAATAAGACAAGACCACGTGTATGGCTGTTTCTCGAGTGATCCCAAAGACTTCCTTAGTATAGTCAACTTGTCCACATCGGCAACGTCATGCCGATTCTAATCACACATAAACTATGTTAGATGCCAGCTATTAACCATTTATAAATGGACACGTAGTGAAAATGAAAGCTAATCAAGTAATTATCGATGTAGCGATGGTTGACCTTGTTGGGAAGTACTGCTCGGGAGTTATATGGCCGTTAGTGGCTACGAGAGTCGATTAAGAGCATAGCCATTCTTGGGTGCATCTCTTCGAACGAACACAGAAAAAAGAAGAGTAAATATGGCTGTACGATACATGAGATGTAGACAAGATGGATAAAGAAAAAACTATAGGAAAGGATGTAAGACTTTAGTAGACGCATTTTACACATTTTATGAGTCTTGCATGATGATTGCAACCGGCGGTATTAATCATATAGTGGCTCATAAATCATAATCTTTAAGGATATCAGATCTACTAGGCAATAAGTCTAAAATGTATCGTTATTAGATCAACTATTAGAAAAGATCATATAAGTGTGTGATATCTTTTCAAGTTTTCTACCGTTTTATGCAGGCTTTGTTACTATATTAATTAGTGTATGTGTGTCAAAAAAAATTAAAGTGTGATTTTTATATACGTTTGTTAGAGAAATAGAGATTGGCACTTCCATATATACAGATCTCTGAATTATTGATGTTTTCCATCAAAATAAATTAGAGAAGGAAAAAAGTTAGTTAACTCTTCCCTAAAAAAAAGGCCATTTGTACCTATTATTACAACATGTTTAACTTATCAAATACAATCTGATAAAGAAGAAAAATAACGAGGTTGTCCGGTATATCACATGCACATATTGAGATTATTTGGGAACCCCACATTATTATCATAAGAAACTCTACATTATACATTCTTACAAGTACCAAAAATGAAAATTGTCTGCCTTGGAACATAGCCGACCCATGTGATATTCTTGGTTTAAAACGAAAAAGAATGATATATGTATATATGGATGAACCTAAACCACTTAAGAAAACCTAATTCAAGTTGTAACACCATTATATTGTTTACTGGCCTAATTAGGCTACATTGCATATAACTGGACCTCACATGTACACATTTCACATTCAGGGAATACATAAATATTTTTATATGGTTCTTTATAACTTTAGAAAAGGTTCAAAACGTATATATGTAATGATTTATTAACACTTGCTTATTATATTTTAAAAACATTGAAACGACATTTATTTGTCATGCATAGCTAAATCAACAATGGGGATGTAGCTCAGATGGTAGAGCGCTCGCTTAGCATGCGAGAGGTACGGGGATCAATACCCCGCATCTCCATCTTTTTCCTCTTTTGCCATATTTTCTCTATTATGTCCACAAGCTCAGAGATACCCTAAATAGCATTGATAAATATTCAAATACTGTGATCAGATTTTAGAAAATAACACTTCATTATAGTTAGCAATTGCTACTTTGTTTTTCAAGAAGAAAAAAAGCTTTGAAAAGTTTCTAAAAAGATATTGAAAGAAACAGTTTTCAGTGTTGGAAAATAGAACTTTCTATGTTTTCTTGAATATCTTTTCACCATTTTCCATGTTTTGCTGAAAAACTTTTCATTTATATTTCCAATTCCAGTCTCTGTAATGCTCAACCAAAGATGTGATCAAGTGTCTGGTTTCTATTTCTTTTTTCCTTTTTGTAACATTTTCTGTATTGCATCGGAGATACTTGTGCCCAGTGGCGGATCTAGAAAGTTGTATTATATGGGGCAAAACTTTCAAACTTTAGAAATGAGGTATATTTTACCCTAGATTTGAGATTTTGAGGGGGGCAAGTTTATCCAATTTCTCCAAATATGTTACAAATAGCATAGATTTTTTTTTTTAAAAAAAAATCCATAGGGGGCAGATGCCCCACCCATCCATGCTGTGCATCCGCCACTGCTTGTGCCAGCCTTTAGAAAATAACACTGTTCTCTATAGTTAGCAATTGCTACTTTGTTGCTCAACAAGAAAAAGAAGAAGAAAAAAAGAAACTTAAGAATGATTCTAAATAAGTATGCAAGAGAAACAGTTTACAGTGTTGGAAAAATATAAAACTTTCTATGTTTTCTTGAAAAACTTTCCACCTTTATTCCCAATTCCAGAATCTGTAAGGTTCAACCAGAGATGTGATCTGGTGTCTGGTCTCCACTGCAACTCTACCAAGTCAGAGAACAAAGCTGAGAGCAACGGAGAGATCTCTGAATCTTTCACGTTCTTGCAAGAAACCACTTTCAGATGTTCAAGCTCATGCCAATGTAGAATAACTGATTCTAGACCTGATGTTGTTAGCAATGAGCATCCTTCCACATACAAAAGCTTCACTCTCCTGCAAAAGCCAACATCATACAATAAAACATTCAAAACCTCAAAACATATAAAGAAGGAAGATTAGTTTTTTTTGTTTGTTTAGTAAGTACCCAAAAGCCATTGCTAAGCTGAAGATATCATCATCCAATCCCCAACAGTCTTTGAAAAAAACCTCTCTCGCTGCTTCACACATCTTAAACAAATCCTTCACTGTATTCTTGTCTCTCAACTGACACTTCTCCAAGTGTAACCGCTCCAGCGCAGGACAAGAACGACTCAAACACTCACCTAGACCTAGACCATGATCGATCTTTTTACAAGAAACTAGCTTCAGAGTCTTGAGATTCTCGCAATACCCAAGACCACCAACCCAACCAGCTTCCATCTTATGATCACAAACAGCAAACTCCTCGAGCATCTGACAACACTCGCCTATCTCTCTAACCCCATCAAACCCTCCTCCGCATCCAACGAGCTCAAGCTTCACAAGCCTCCTACACCCTTGAGCCAAGATCATCAAACCGATATCCGAAACCAAACCGCCCTCGTCGACGACACTCCCAACCAATCTCAGTATCTGCAGATTCTCAAACGCGCCAACTCCGAGCAAAACACTGTCCGAACACATACGCAGCTCGAGCTCTTGCAACCTCGTACACGCTTCAGCCACGCTCAGCAACCCTAACTCGCTAGCGTCCGCCACCGCGAGTCTCCTGAGATTAGAGCATCCGGATGCAAGAGCTCTGAGCCCTCTATCGACCTCATCAACAGACAACAAGAGTCTCTCCTCCTCTTCAATAAAGCTCAGACTTTGGTAATAAGACCCTACACCACCAACAGTAAACGAAACTAACCCTCCGACAGTTACCAAATCAACGTTGTCCAGATTAGGAAACCTAGTGACGAGCCGACCAGACTCGAGGAACCTCCAATCGGATACCTTAACCGTCCGTACGAGACCGCCGTGGAGTCTCAGCCATCTCTGGCAGACCAAAGAGAGAGTCTTTCGGTGAGGTGAAGGGACCTTGGAGATGATTGCGAGGAGGGTGAGGTCGGGCAAGAGGAGGGTGAGATCGGTTTTTTGGCAGGAATCGGATTTGGGGATTTGAGGAGGAGGAGGAGAAGAGAGTAAATGGTGGGTGTGATGGTTAACCCAAAGCTCTGACCAGCTTGCTCTTCGTCTGTTCAATGGCGATACTGGACTCGTCTCCTTCTTCTTCTTCGGCAAAAACGACATCGTTTCTGCTGTTCACATTCTCTGTGCAACCGTTCCTTAATTTGATGCTTTTCCCTGGAAAATGGGTTCACTTTCCCGAGAAAGATTAAAACTTTCACTAATTTTTCTAGGAAAGATGAAAACTTTCACTGATTTTTCTGCAAATTAACTGGAAAGTTTGAAGCTTTGCGGAAACTTGCAACCTCTAATTTGTTTTAGTGAATTTTGGTTTTTTTTTTAAAAGAGAATATTTTAGTTTTGTCTTTCTCTCGTGTGTATAGTGTAACCTGTCACTCTCACTCTTTCTGATCCAAAAACATGAAGGCCACTAGATTTTATTAATTTTTTTAATGATTTCTATTAATAGATGCTGACAAAAAGGAAAATTTCAATAAATATGGATAGAAAAGTACAAAAATTAAAATTAGTAAGTGGATGATGATAGCAGAGCAGCTTCATTCAATCACCCATTACAATTAGATTTTCTTTTTGGGTTTGTGAGATGGAATTTATACAACAAAAAAAAGAGATTTTTTTTTTTTTAAATTAAGAACGAGGAGCAGCCATTTGTTGCTTCTTTATCCTTTCATGTGACTTCACCATACTGTCATTGCCAAAGAAAAAAAAAGAAGAGATTACAATACTATATACTCTGGTGTTTGCTTCACTAAGTCCGAACAAGTTATTATCGTTACCTGATATCATGAGGAGTGATGAACATCCACTGTGAACCTTTTTCCAATGCAAAATCAACCAATGTGTCCAAGCTTATTTTCCTGCTCACTGCGTCCTGAATATTATTTTGCCATAAACAGCTAAGCAGGCTATAGAAAAGGCATATGACAAAATGCAATGTTGTTATGAGTGATGTGGAGATTACCATGAACACATCAAACTCGTCCATTGCTCGAACTGGGGCCTCAGTCATGTCGTGGAGAGCTAATGTAAAGCCTAGAGTCGAGAAAGACCGTTCTCCACCTGCAATTTTATGACACGAGGTGGGATTTGATCAACCTCTCAAAGGAGGAAGCTTAGCAATAAGGTAGTCAAATGTAGGAGAACATAGAATGTTTGTCGGTAAACGTTTTACGTTTCATCTTCAAGGGCTTTTAAACACTTAAACTCATGTGTTGAAACCATGTTTAGAACAACCTTGTACTAAGTTTCAAATGTGAGACTTTGATGTCTTAAATTCAAATTGAGTAGAGAGGCAGACCTGAAAGCCCTCTAGTGTCTCGAACACCTCTGCTTGATGCATCTTGAGGCATCTTAACCTGTTGAAGAATAAAAAACGACATCTACCAGTTGATTAAAGTAAATAATATAGAACGCATCAAGATGTCAAAATGTAGCATTATGTTGCTACTTACCGCTATGGACAAAGTTTTGTCTTCATAAGAGACCTTGATTTTTCCGCTGATTCCTTTCTTTGCTAACTGATTGTTGAATCTGCTTTGAAGATAGCCAAACCAAAGGAAAGGTCAAGAGAGAGAGCTCAAAACTATCCAATGTAATTCGCAATAATGAACAAAACAATTCATACCCCCAAGTTAATACGCGTGTCGCAGCATATTTATTGTGTTGGAGCTTCTTCCACCGTGAATCTACCGCATCTTTGCAGACCTGATCAAACAGTGTTTCTCCACATTAAATGAATTGGCCATATATTTATTGAAACTTTGGATACAGAAAACAATATATACCTTGAGTTTTTCTCGGAAGCTCTTGTAAGTTTTGCGTTTTCTCCCAATCTTGTGTTCTTTTTCCTCTAGCGTAATCCTCAGGTCATCGATTGATTCAGAATACCTGAATCATAAAAAAGATGCATTCAACGGGTAGTTTCCAACGTATAGCTACAATCACAAGGCAACAAAGAGATGCGCACTTGTCACTCTCTCGCTTCAGTCTATGATTTGTTTTGTTAATCTGAGCAGTAAGCCGCATAGGCGTGGACTCATCATCCCAAGGACCCAAAGCAGTGATCTCACTCTCAGGACATATTATGGAGGCTTTCTCATTACTTTCCTGAAAAATTCAGCAGTTGACCAAAATATCAAAAAAATATGGATCCAAGAGCAGCAATAACTGCATTGTTCGTTATTTTATTCTTACCAGACGCTTGGCTTCAAGCTCCTTATATTTAGCTTCAGCCACTTTAATATCGGCTAAGACCTTGTCCTTCATTACACCTTCATAATGGTTCTTTTCCTGAAACAATACCGAGAACTTCAGTTTTCTAACTGCAAAAAACAAGTAAAGAACCAAACTCTTAAAAGACGGGTGCACCGTTTCTGCGCATTGGAGTCCCTTTTCAATCTCTTTCAGCTCATTCTCTGCTTCCTCAAAGATGTCAATTTTACTCTTGGCTGACTCTAAAATGCAAGTTTTGGAGGAAAAAAAGTCAAAATACTGCTTGCTTTCTTGAACTATATTAAAGCAAAGTTGTCTGTAAATCAAGATGATCGATGTTTAATGTATCTGCCAACATACCGATAAAGCTTTCATATGCAGCTTTAAGTTCACTAGCCTTTAGTTCAGCTTCCGTCAGGCAGTCTTGGAGCTTCTGAATTACGGATTCCTTCTCCTCTATCTCTTCTTGAGAGTTCTGAGAAATACAAAGCGTAAAATGCTTAAGGAATGATGCTATGGGGGTGGAAAATGATAATGAAGTGGTTCCAATCAATAAAACTAACCGTTATTTCTAGACGAAGTTCATCAACACTTGAGGTAGATGAAGCTTTGGTTTCAGCAGCGACTGAATTTTTCAGATCCTGCAACTCAAGCTCCTTCCTTGTCAAATCTTTCTCAAGTTGGGTGCATTGTCTCTGCAACATAAAGAAGAAAACATACGCAAAGTGGTTATTTTTAAGGTTAGTGAAAACAAGCGAAATGTTCCAGATAAGACAGCAAAAGATTGGGAGTATCCATTAGTGTATTAAAAAAACTGGGTGACGCTAAAGAGACAGCAGCGAGTTTACCTTCAGTCTGCGCATTTGCGGTTCAAGACCCTCGAGATTCACCTCTGCATCCCTCTTTTGTCTCTTTCGTTCCTGTATCTCACTTTGTTCTTTTGAAGCCTCTGCTTCAAGATCCTTGATTTGGTCATCAAAAGAAGCACACAACCGAGTCGGTCTTCGAGCACGAGGAGGAAGGGTTGTCTGAACAGGCCCACGGGAAAACCTGAGGTCAAGAACAGGAACAGTATTGTTATGTAGACGCATACCTTCTTCTACATCTGAAATCAACATAAACATTAAGCTTTTCCACTAATAAAGTAAAGAACTCTCAGTATATCAGAAGTGGACCCTAGTGATCTAAAAGATCTCTGTCTAGCTCTCTAAACACACTGTTCTTGTAAATCTAACTGGCTGCTTACATTCTGTATCCATCTATAGTGAAAACATCCTTCAGATGTGCGAGCCTTCTCTCAAAGGCGACTGTCTTGCCAACTTCATAATTCTCTGCGAGCACTTGCCTCTCCACACCCATCTGGAGATATCCAGAAACCAAAGTTGAAAATGAATCTCATCACAGTGGTTGGGGGGATAAGAAGTTAGTAAATAGAGAGAAAATCTGTAAATATGATTACCACATCCACTAAGACGTTAAGAACAGTATGATTCTCAGAGTTTAAGACAGAAAGAATAGTTGGGTGTTCCGTTTGAGGAACCATGTGCCTTGGTATAATTAACCTGCATAAACAATTACCATGCCGTTCAACATAACTAAAGCTCATTCATCAAAGCAGAACATAAACAGAGATAGTGTAAGTATTTTTTTTTCAGATTTTAAACCTTGGTCTTGAAAAGTCATAGATGATGATCTTCAGATTGTTATAATTAGCTTCCTTTCCACAGCCTCGTAAAGTTATTAAATCTTCGTGATTGGTCACAATAAACGCATTCAGGAGATTTCCAAGAGCTTGTTCAACAGCAGAAGCCCATTTATTACCGTTGGCCAATGTCTGTAAAAAACCACACGAATAGCAGAGCTCAAACAAAAGCAGCAGAGAATGTTTTTGTACACTAGAAAATGTCAGCTTGTCTTTACACTGTGCATGGTCCATTTAAGAGAACATGTGAACTAACTTGACTATATTTTTTTGAGCTCAGATGTGCGGAAGGATCAAAGAGAAACTTACCACATGAGCACCAAGCGGGCCAATAGGTGGCATTTTAAATCTGCGATGATGTCTCTCAATCGCTCGCAAAAGATTAATGACTTTGTCCCCTCCAAATGCGGTAACCTAACAGCCAAATTTTAAAATTATCCACATGATTCCCATCCTCCAAAAGAGTAAAAACGACATGTAAAGTCTGGTTATATGTCTAATCTATGCAACTGGATAAGTACCTTATTTGTTTGATGTTTCTTGAGATCATTGATGTGCGTGTTTATGCTCCTTTGCTTCTTTTCACGGTCTCTAATCTAGAAGCCAAAAAGGTCAAATAACTGAATGTAAATAAATTTTGAAGACTTCAACATTAAGGTGGTGATTCTTACCGTATCCTCTATGAGTATTATCTCCTTCTCTATGACTGATGCTTTTTCAGTTACCATCTTCTCTTCCTCTTTCAAACTGAAAGTGTAATTCATTTAATCCATGCTTAGCGAGAAAAAGAAGAAAATATTGAAAAAGGGGCTCAGGAGTTAAAAATGAAAACTATAGTGACCTGGAAAGCGATGCTTTAACTTTCTCAACCTCTAGCTTCAACTGACTCAGGTTTTCTTCGATTTCGGATTGTTCAGCCTGCAACAATATTAGACTGTAAGACGTGTATACACTATACATAAACACACACACTACCAAACACTGGGCACTAAAAATGAAAACATCTTAGTTTGTGCCTTTACAGATAATGTCAGTGATAAATAAAGAGGACCTGTGTGCTTCTCATAGTCATTTCATCGATATCTTTAATTTGCCGTTCAAGCCTCATAACACGATCTTTAGTCCTCTGGATGTTATTGCACTTATGACGGTGTTCTTCTTCTAGAGCAATCTTCTCTCTGGTAGCCTGCTCTAAAAAAATATATTAACTACAGAGTGCAAGAAGGTATATAATCCAGAGTTAATTTCAAAGCCAACTAAACTAAATTTTAACATACCGTCTTGACTGATTGCCGCAAACACTCTATTTCTCTTTTCACTGCAGTTGATTCATCCATCAGGCATGTAACTTGAGCTTTCTTATTGGTCAACTTTTCCCTTAAAGATTCCACCTCGCCCTACATAAAATGGTCAGATAACTAAAGCGGTACGTTGAGGTATGCATTGATGCTACGATGGTGTATACAATACAAGTTTCATGGTGTAAGCAAATAACACAATTTAGAAGCTCAACCTCACATAAATGAACATATGAGGATTTTTTAGGGTAGAAATAAACTAAAAGCTTTAACAAGTAATAAACTTCAGTTGTAAAGCATCCAAGAGAAACTTGGACAAGTGGTGCACCCCTGCAGAATCAGTATGAGGTGAAAGAAAGAACATATGACTTACGAGTTTCTTGTCGATTCTATGTTGACAAGTAGGCACTCGTTCTCTGAGTTTAATAAGCTTCTCACTCTGTTCCTTGAGCTCCCTATCCACATCATATACCCAAGACCAAGCTAGTTTCTTTTTCAAAAACTGCACCTGTTGATATATTTCTTCAAATTTTTCCATAGTCTTTATCTTCCCAAGCAACTCATTGATCTCTTTTTCTACTGGTTTTATTGTCTCCTCCAACTCATCTAAAAGAGCACTTGCAGCTTTCAAATTTGTGTCAACACCAAGAAGAAGATCATCCACTTGCTGAAGAAGGGTCGCTTTATAAAAGAACTACAAAACAAAAGCTTTCAGCAACAATATCACCAAAAAAAAAAGATTTACTTCACAGCATACAGATGAACAGGATATACCTTGAATTTGTCTTTGTCATTTCCAGAATGTAAGAACTCCCTGCTCTTGTCTTGACTCATAATCACACATGGATTCTCAACATCAATCTAAACCAAAGAAGGTAAAATAAAGAAATGGTATCAAATACCAACAATAACACTTAAAATCTGGAAATAACATACATAAGATCAAAAGTTTCAAACTTGAATGAAAGGGAAAAAAGCTCACATTGTAATGTTCAACTAGTTCACGCAGCTCCTCCTTTCTGTTTGATATTTTTCTCCCTGGAACGACACAAGTAAGCAAAAATCCTCTTGTGAATCAATTAGTAGACAAACGGCTCATCAAAAAATCAGGATCGGTCCTGAACATAGGGCTAGTAAAGCATTGGCCTATGGCCCTAAAATTTTAGGTAATTTTATACATATACAAGCTCCCAAATTTGTAAAAAATAAAAGTTATATAAATCCTTACTAAATTGTCAATAGCCTCCAAAATCTATAGTAATAAAATCACATTGAAACAAGCAGAAGCACAGAACATGAGACACAAAGGTGTAAGCCGCCACACCAGACTGATATAGATTATCTAGCTTTAAGAAAGAAAGAAAAATGATTTAAACCTTGAGAATCCTTGAGAACGGTAGAACTAGCGAAATGAGAGATCCTGCGCTCGATAACGAGAGTATCACCATAGACACGAGGCTTAAAAGCATCATCTCCTTGGTTGTTCATTTGGACATGAACAAGGGCGTCGCTGCAACCAGTTTTGATGAAATCTTTGAGCGTGGAAGCGCGTTGAGTCCCCTTGGCTCGACATCCAAATGCCACACATAGAGCAGTCAATATCGCACTCTTACCGCCTGTGACAGTTACGAAAGAATATAAAAAGAAAAAAAAAACACTCCCGATGGTGTATAAATAAATTCATTAACAGCAAACAGAAAAGCTGATAAAAAAAGCAAGCCGATTTTGGTAAGAAACAAAAAAATAATACTGACTTCCGTTTTGACCGGTGATGAAATTGACCCACTCGCCAAACTCAATCTCGAGATTACTGTGGCACATGAAATTCTCGAGGCGTATCTTTTGAATCGTGCCCGAGCTGGAAGGTTGATTGCTGAAAGGGTTGCTCTGACGAGGATCGCCATGCTTATCCATCGTTAACGCTTTCTCTAGGGTTTCTTACTTGAGAGAGTTCATGAGGTGAATGGTATTGGCGGGGAAAAGGAGGAGACACGTGTGCACTTATCTCAGCTGACACGTCAGCCACCTGATTTTTTGGGAAACTGAATTGAAATTCTGGATTCGATTCTCCCTGTGGTTTACCGGTCCAAGCAAACCAGAAACTGGTTCGCGCATTAATTTGATTTTGATCCATCAAGTAAATTAAACTTCAAAAACGAAGAGCAAAATGTTTCATTGCGAATTAAAAATCATTTATGAGGATTTTTATCTTTATCCTATTTGTGGTACTGATACAAAAGCTTCACTGTCTTAACCGGACTTAAACCAGCGGTTTTCTTGGTTGGTTTCAGTCGTCATGATCGTGATTCCTGAACCTTATGATTCTATTGATGAACACTCTTTCACGCCGGTATCTACCATAGAAAAACACCACAAGATTTCACTGAGTATGTTTGTTTTCTGTAATGGAGTTTGTGATGGTCACAGGAGAGAGAGAGAGAGAGGACTTACATGACAATGGCTGAGAGACAAAAGCAGAGGAAACCGATGGCGAAATGGACAGGAAACGTTGCCCAGAAGTTCTTATGATCAAGAATGGTTTTCTCTGAGATGACAGTGATGATGCCAGAGAGGATGAGAATCTGCCAACCTGAAGGAAAACACTTTCTGAACGAGAATGATGAAGAAGGATCGCCCTGTAGAGAAGTGTGGAGTTAAACAACAATGAAAGGACCGCAGTTATCACAACACAACAGATGGTTTCATTTAAACAAAGCATACCTGGAAGTAACGTTGTATGAATTGTCCTGAATAGATGATCCTAAACATCATATCTTTTTTCGGAAAAGTCAAGAACACCAAAAAAGAGATTACTCTAGAAGCAGAATCTACATATATGTAGGTGAAGGATACTCAAGGAATTCGCCAAGATTAAACCTATTGCTCCTGCAGATCTTATCAGCAGAATGTTTAATGTGATGTAGATCAGTGAAAACACGAGCAGCATGTCGTTAGAGCGCTTTAGTTGATCCTCTGTTCCAATTGCGTGTAAAAATGCCTCGGAGGTTCCTAACAATATAGTTTACAACTAGTAACCAAAACTAAAAGATGCAACTAGTAACCGCAAAATCAAGAAGATCAAGAAGTGATTACTAACCATTCATTGCCAGGACAATGATGTAGAGACAGTAAAACTGTAGCGCCAAGGATGCTTCTCCATCGCTCCATTTTTCACCATACAACAATCTGATGAGAGAGTATGAATAGCCCGGCCCAAACGCCATAAAAATAAGACCTATAACATTCCCGTTACCGAAGATTAGAGTCCTTACACACGCTTAGCAACAAACAAACAAAAACAACTGCAATACCTATTAACATTACAAGCTTCAAGGCCTCGGTCAAGCAAGTTCCGAGTTTCTTCCTCTTTTGCTGGTAATCATCACCTGTCAAGCAAGAGAGAGAGAAAAACATAAACCATCTATTTCAATGAGCTGAAATGAACATACTGTACCAATACTAAAACTCAGGAGAGAAGTAAACCTGATGCGAACCTGGCAAATGTAGTGTATGAACTTTCTTCAAAAGGGAGAAACACCATGCGTACTACTAAACTTCCTGGTGGTTAGAAATTGTGTTAAGAGATATTTATAAGAAACCTCACTTGAAGCTATATAATGTACTTGTGTTTTGTAACGAAAGAGACTTGCCTAGTTTGTCGACGATCCCATATACAGCCTGGTTATAAGGTGTATCTAACCATACCAGGACCAACTTTTCGCCTTCTTGAAGGATCAACTTTCGGAAAGACTGAAAAGTGAATAGCATACACATGTTTGAGAGCTGCTTATCCAAATCCATGAAGTTCCCAGGTCTGTGAACACCACAAAAATTGTCGAACGTTATTGGAAATGAATATGATTTGATTGAAATTTTGTCAAATAGTTAATAAGAGAGAACTCATACCTGAAAGGAAAGAGATTCAAGCTTTTAGAAACACCACGCATGAGAAAGTAAGCCCAGTACCCAAGAAATAAGGAACCTCCATATGCAACTTGTGAAAGTGCAAAGATTATCCCTTTTTCCTGCGTACGTTGAAGGTAATTAGATTTTAGTTTCATTCATATAAGATACTTCTTTTGCCAGAAACAAAAATGGAATCGTATAAGAACTAGTAACTTGTTTACAGAACGTACCATATTGGTTTGCTTGACTATGAGAAAGCACAAAGTCACACAGCGTGAAAATGTAGCAACCGTCTCAACAACCAGTCGCAGTTTTAGAAGCATCAATGTCTGAGAGAGGATATACAAAGGCTCAGCCATAAGCTCCAGTACACACGCAAACCCTGTCAGTTAAGTTGGTTAGTCCTTAAGTTGATAAAAAAATAAGTGATTAATCCTGCTACTACATTACAGACACTAGTAAACGACCACAAAAAAGAAACTTAAGCTAAAGAAGTAGACCACAAAATAGAAGACGAAAACAATGTACCGTGGATCAAGATCGCCTGTGCATATGTGTCGGAGTAACTAAGGTTCTGCCACCAAAGCACAAAGATGGATGCTGCAATAGTAATGGCTACTCCGAGTGGGAACGTCACCCATGCCACTTTCAGTAGCTTAGTCACATCTTTCTCTGATACAAGACCGTCACTTGCATTTACAAAATTAAAAGGAATATCAGTGAAACGGAAGTTTAGTCATGTACTGATAATGTGAACCCGATTAGCGGCAAACTGCTTTTATGTGTGTAGTACCTGTTAATGTCAGCACGCAAGCAAGCGCGTCGGAATCCCTCCCGGCTGAGAAACAAGACACAGGTAACAAAGAGATGGAACTGGACCGCGTAGAGCTGCATTGCAATGAGAAAACGAGATCGAGCTTTTATGCAAAAAAAAAAGAAAAACCTACTGAGTTTCTGGAAGGCGGAAACATCATCCATGTAGTTACTCAAATGAAAGTCCACTAAAAGCAAGTAGAGCTAAGACATACAAAATTGATAATTGTTACTAAGCACACAAGCCTAAACCTGATCTTCCACTACTTCTAAAAGTCCATAATCAGAACACAAAGCCCATCTTTTCCCTCAGAAATGCAGACAAATACAACAACCCCAACAGTCAAAGCTACAGAGCTAAGACATATATAAAACATGACTTGATAACTGTTAGTAAGCACAGAAACCAAAACCTGATCTTCCACAACTTCTAAAAGTCCATACTTTTACCAATCAGAACAACAACAAAACTCATCTTTACCAGTAACAATGCATCCAAATACAACAACAACCCACATACTAGTTTCCATCAAGCATAATAGTCAAAGCATCATCTACATTTGCAATCTATTTGATTAAAAAAACAAAAACTGGGATCTCAATCAAGTAGTAAAGAAGGATGTATCTACCGCATAGTCTGCTTCAGTGAGACGCCTCACGATCCACGAATTGAATATGAAAGGGATGCCTCTGGAAAGAAGCTGGGTAGCTAATTCCCCAAAATTTTGCAATCGTGGACGAAAGGAGAAAACCTTGTTAGAAAGCAAAATATGCAGCAAGAGAAAGAGAGAGAGAGAGAGAGAGAGAGAGAGAGAGAGAGAGAGAGAGAGAGAGAGAGATTTTCAAAAAACACGTGGTGAGGGAGAAGACGAACCTAGTAAGTACTTGAACGTGCGGGAGAGATTAACGCTATCTCTATTACTCGCCATTCTTCTGGGAGATGCTAAAACTCCAAATCAGTTTTTAGCTGATCAATGACCGGAGACGACGGCGACGCCTCCCTCCATACAAGAATCAATTTTGGTCGGTTTGGTTCAAATTTTTCGGGTCTGATATCGTAAGCAAACCGGAATTTTCGATTTCGGTTCGGTTGAAGTTAAATATGTTGATATCGGTTTTATGTTTTAGGGGGTGACTGGAATGAACAGTAATTATGTTTTTGATTGTACAATTTAGATTTGTACAACTTTTTGCTTTGAAAACAAAACTCTATCTAACTATAATTTGATTTTGTAGAATTTTTTTTTGCTGTGAGTTTTTTTCAAAAAAAATTTTGATTAGTTAACATATATTTTTGATCTATACTAAATTTTGACTATCCACAACATTTACAGTCTCAATCAATCATTCCATTAAACCCAACTAAGAGTGTGCTGATCAGAAATAGAGGCACTAAATAAATCCAAATCTGAAAAACTGAAATAGATTTCGGTCCAATCAAAATAAATCCAAATTAAATCGAATATAACCTAAATATGGAATAAGATTTATTTTTTGGTATTTCAGGTTACAAATTTTATCCTAACTTTTATATATGATCGAGTTTTTCGAATTTGATGTGTTTTTGTTTCTTATTTATTGGATATGATGTGCTTTGCATAATTTTGAGGACATGATATGAATTGCATAATTTTGAATTTTGTTTTCTAATTTTATTATATTTATTCTTTAATTTTAGATGTTGAAAATTATAGTAAAACCAAAACCTGATTGCACAAAATACCTTCATTGCAAATTTATGATTTTTAATTTTTGTTTTAATGAATCTTTATTTGGTTTTTGTGTTTGAATTTAAATATATAACAGTATTTTAGAATCGAAAACCTATTTAAAATTTGAAACCCACATTATATTAAGTTCAACCAGTTTTTGAAAATGTTACTAAATCCAAATCAAACCTAAACAAAATTCAAAATTGATTTTTATAGTATCTAAATAGAGATAATTTATAAATCCTAAAATTCAAAACACAATTAAACTCGATTGATTGGTTTTCGAGTACCATATTAGCAACTCTCAAAGTTCTTTTGAATATCTTATAAAATAAACTAAAATGAAAAATATATTTTTAAAAAATATCTTAGAAGTAAATAGGGAAAACAAAGAAAATTCGACAACAGCCAATTGTGTGAATAACAAATTCAAATCGAGTTACTAAATCTGGGTCAATCGGATTAGGGTCGGTTAAAAAAATGACATAACCAATGAAATAACCGAATAAAATGTTATTTAATGAAAAATAGTATCAAAAGTGAGATTTGAAACTGCATTATATTAAGTTCAACCAGTTTTTGAAAATGTTACTAAATTCAAATCAAACCTAAACAAAATCAAAATGGATTTTTATAACATGTAAATAGAGATAATTTCTAAATCCTAAAATTCAAAACACAACTAAACTCAATTGATTGGTTTTTAAATACCATATTAGCAATTCTCAAAGTTCTTTTGAATTTCTCAGAAAATAAACTAAAATGAAAAATATATTTTTAAAATAGATAGAAAAAATAAAGAAAATTCGACAACAGCTGATTGCGTGTATAACAAATTCAAATCGAGTTACTAAATCTGGATCGATCGGATTGGATTCGGTTAGAAAAAAATGACATAACCAATGAGCTATCCGGATAAGATGTTATTTAATGAAAAATAGTGTCAGAAGTGGGATTTGAACCCACGCCCTCTTTCGAAGACCAGAACTTGAGTCTGGCGCCTTAGACCACTCGGCCATCCTGACAATTTGTTTGTTATTTGACTATCAAATAAATAGTCGCCTCATTTATAGAAATGAAAACAATCTTTGGGATAAACAGACTAAAGCCGAATAACATCTGTATAAAATTTCTGTTTTGCAAATATGAGATAAATTTTCACTGTTTTATGATAGAAAACACTTTTTAATATAGAAAATATTTGAAGGTCACAAAAGAAAATGGAAAATAACTTGAAAAGAAAAAAAACGAGGACTCCATATTATACACAGTGAAGAGCCCACTCCAGTAACTTCCTTGCTTCTCACAATTAAGAGCAAATGTGTGTGTTCCATCTAGAAAAAAAAAAAAACCAAAAAGCGAGTCCAAGTTAAGATTAACGTTTGTTTTCAACAATCAACCAACATATTATGTATGTGAAGATATATTATAATTTTATGGAAATTCACCTGCAATTCAAGTGCTTGAGCTACCGAGATCAAAGTCCATTGTGTAATCATACTCGATCGTTGGAATAACCGATGCCATAAACTTCAAGAATAAGAAGAGATACCTATGGAGAAGATAAACCAGATGGCTAACTATCACTGTACATAGGAAAAATAAAGTTAAATTTGTGAAGGAAACTCACTTGTCAACTTCAGGCTCTACTCCACGTGACATTAAGACATCAATGATCTTCTTCATAACAGCTCCATGACGACATGGATGAACTGAAGCATGTTTCCCAGGTAAGTGCGGATGATCTTCTATTGTTACCTGTGAAGTTTTTTTGTAATTGAAAGTGTTTGCAACAAGCCAAGAAAGTAAAAGAAAAATTAAAAACTATATCATTACTGATTCTATAACATAATAAGATCACAAAATTCATTAAGTAATTACCGTTTTACGCGCATGGTCTTGACTAACATCCTCCATTACAAGTTCAGGTTGCAGTAACATCCTTGACTACAAGACATACCAGAGTTTATTTTTTTTTTAAATGAGCATCAAAACATAAATGCAAAATTTGTGAAAACAGAATGAATGAGTCAGAGACAGAGACAGAGACCTCATCATAGCCGGTTAACCAAACACGGGGCGTTTGGTAATACTTGTCATACCTTAAATAGCAAAATATAAGTTCCATTTACACATGAATGTAAATGTGATGATCATGACAAGATTTGAAAAAAAATGGGGAAGGCGCAAGAAGCTTACGTGATGCTAACATCATATGTTCTGGTCCTAAGGATATTATCGTTATCTGGTTCGTGAGCCACAAGAAAATTCGACTGAAGAGTTGCCTGACACAGAGATGACAAGAGAAAGAATCTCAGATTCAGTCTATTAATAGAATTGAAAATCTAGCAAAGCTCATATGGATATAAAACCAACTCACAGGATCATTGTCAATCTCATCAAAATCTTCCATGTCTGGAATATCTTCCTCCTCCTCCTCCTGGCCTCCATCACACCTCTGTTGAGTAGTATCTCTCTCGTTTATTTCCAAGGCATCCATGGATGGCAAGTCTTCATCTTCATTGCTTTTATCTGTAGACACATTGAACAGGTAACAAAACCATATCAGAGAAGATAGTTTTGCAGATGCGATATAAAAAAAGAAGTTCCAAGAACCTTTAGGTCTTCCATGAGTAGCAAGCCAACCATCATTATCTTCATCATCAACCAAAACTTCACCCCCAGCAGCTTCGTAATCCTCCGCCACAGACGCAGCTCTTCGTAGACAAGGTACTGTTATAAAAAAAAAAAACCCATAGAAAAAAGCCACAAACTTCACCACAATGCACAATTAAAAAAAAAAACTTCAAATTAAACAGAAAAAAATATCTCTAATAATAACTTTTACCATTCCTAGTGATCAAAAACTGCTTGTCTAAAGGCAAGTACGGCTTCCTTTTGCTTGGATCACCAGCTTCCCTAATTGAATTTAAAAAAAAAACAATTTTAATCATCATACACCTAAAACCCTAGAACTTGATAAAGGTCACAGCTTTACGCATGATTGGCGAAATCTAACAAGTGGGTAATTTGGGGAATTGGAGCTGACCATGACCAGGTAGGGCACTTGGAGACGAGGTTATCACCGGCGAGAACGAACTCGCTGACGCTGAGAACTCCCTTCTCCTTGAAAGCAGAGACCGTTCGAGGACCGGTCATCCTCTCCACTGCGCCTTTGAATGCTCCATGAATCTTCTGCGAAAGCACCATTGCAACGAATTCGAGATTCGATTTGATCAAAAATCCCTCTAAATTGGCGACGACAATATCAATAAGGAAACAGAATATGTTTTCGTGCCCGTGTGGATTAGGAGGATATGAGAATATATATTCTCAGAAATATCACAATTGATACCTATGCTTTTAAATATGTTTTGTTTCGTCCTCTAAACTTTATCAATCGAAATAATTTCTCTTAATGGAGGTTATTGGTTTTAGTATTTTAATGGATTTACAAATATTTGATTTTTATATCGGAGGTTTACAAATATTTGATTTACAAATATTTGATTTTTAAACCAATAACCATATTTTTGATAGCGGAGGTTATCTTTGATAAATCCATAATTTTTAAATCAAACAAATTGATTTAAGAATAATTCATATAAATTTCAAAATCAATCAAATAGATTTACCATTATGATGGAAAATACTTGAGTTTGGAGAAATTGTTCAGAACAAGTTTTCGTTAGTTAGTGTGGTAAGAGTATGTTTATCCTTCGTATCCACTTGGGTTTCTTTCTTTTTTTCTTTTTTTTTTCTTTTTTTCGGCCAATTTAGAAAAAAAAATCAAAATGCACCATTTGCGGGCTGCCACATGTCGGTAGGACCCACGAACAGTGAACAAACCCAGCAACATACGTTTTTTCCTTGCGACTTTTGCATCATGTTTCTTCAATTTTGTGGATTCCACAGTCTACTTTTTCCCTTAAAACCCTTCCAAGATACCTGCAATAAACATGGTCTAAGTTAACACTTACGTGAAAGAGGGGTATATGCTCAAAGCTTTGAAATATGCAGTAAAACAGACAATTCAATCAAAAGTTTCAAAATTATACAAAAAAAATTCAATTACCATTACATAATATCTGACAAGTAAACATAAGTAACCATACAAAAAATGCTAATATGAGAAGAACGATCTAAGCCCTAACAACCAATTAAAAAGAACGAAAGGTAAGAACCATGTCTGGAGATTGAAAAGGTATTCATGACCAATCGCTGGTGACTGCAAAAAGAAGAAGGTGAATATGTGTTTGGTACCCAGAAAAGAAAATAATGATGAACAAGATACGTACGAGAGATTGACCAAACATAAAAATTATGAAAACTTGTCCAAACGTTAAAATCCAAATCAAAATAACATGTATAAGATCAATATTTGCTCCTTTGTATTTTTATCCTTAAAACATTTATAAATCCACTCAAATCCAATTATAAATCAAATCTTTAAATAAATATATACTATTGAATAACACTTAATTTTAAATTTATTTTAAAATCAATGAACCAATAACAGTAGATTTGAATATGAATTTTAAAATCATAGAACCAATAACAGTAGATTTGGTTTGGATTTTCAAATCCACAAAAATAAATGGTTTATTAATATTTTTATTTGATGATAAAAAATGAAAACAATCACGACCCTAATGATAATAATACAAACAGATGCTAGTTTTATTTTACAACACAATGTGGTAATATAAAATTTATAGCTCGTTGATCCCTTGAACATTGTTGAAGCTATGATAAGTTTGTTTACTCATGCAGTGGTGTCTGAAACGATACGATGGGCCAGGCTCCTAGCATTGACAACTAAACAATCACGACCCTAATGATAATAATACAAACAGATGCTAGTTTTATTTTACAACACAATGTGGTAATATAAAATTTATAGCTCGTTGATCCCTTGAACATTGTTGAAGCTATGATAAGTTTGTTTACTCATGCAGTGGTGTCTGAAACGATACGATGGGCCAGGCTCCTAGCATTGACAACTCATATACATATTTACATAAATATCTCTTCTCTGTTTAGTATCCATATGCAAGTTGTGCATCTCTCTTCGAGAGTCTGGACCATGTAGCTTGCGGTCCATTATACTTTATCATTTGAGTGTTAATGTATGCCTAAGATATGAGACAAAACATTTGCTGCAATATTCTTAAAACTGGTCCCTCATGCACAACTTGTTCATATTGATTCACTCTCCCTTCTCCTCTTGTACAAACATTGGGTACACTCACTTGTTAAAGCCTCATTGAAATTTCTATGCTCTTGGAAACAAGAACTTGTTTCTAAATCTTATGGTCTTTTGGACATGAAGAAACGGAACATACAGACAAGTTTGTTGCAAGAGTTCTTAGCATACTAACCTACAAATTAACTAATACAATGAAACTGTGTGCTCACATTCTTAAATGTTAAATGCATCACTCACATGTCGTTTCTCCATCACTTAAAGATGTTGAAGAATTACTCTGACTTCTTTGGAGCTCCTCCTTCACATCACTTCTCTTCCTTTTCCGTCCTGAGTTCGCCGGAGCTTCATATTTGCCAGCGTCTAGAGGGAAGTTGAGCACAGCTTTTCTTCCCCTGAGCTTGAAAGCTGCACAGTCATAGGCTCTTGCAGCATCTACATCACTCTCAAAGGTTCCTAGCCACACCCGAGATCCTTTCTTGGCTGGATCACGAATCTCTGCTGCAAATTTCCCCCACGGCCTTCGTCTCACTCCTCTGTATTTCCTCTGTTCTTCTTCTTCTTTTTGGAACCTCTTTGTTTTTTTCCTGGTCGAGACACTCTGATCAGTCTCATGTGCTGATGAGGAATCAGGTTCTTGTTTAGGAACTTGATTCATCACAGGTTCTATGCACCAGAGTCCCGAGACAGAAGAAGCATCAAAGTCAAAATCTCCCATGAAACTATCAGAAACCATAAAGTCTTCAAAGAGATGCTTCTGTATATCATCCAAATCAGAGCTTTCCTCAAAAGTAGCCATATTTTTCCAAGACAAGACACAAATGAGAGAGAAAGAGAAAAGAGGCTACAAATGATGTGTGAACAAAAGCTTTGATCTTATATGTAAAAGGTAAAGAAGAGGAGACAAGAAAGTTAATCACAAAGTTTTTTTTTTTTTGAAAAAGGTTGTAGCAGCCATGAATGGGTAGGGGCACAAACTCTCATGGTTTTGTCGCTCTCTTAGTGGTTTCATAGATGGGTCCTAACTCTTTATCAATTAATGTAGACAACGTCGAACTTCTTGTAAGTTATTGCATGACCTGACACTTCACATGAAAAAACTGTAATCAACGTATACTTTTTTTTACATAATGGTTCTAAGGATGAATCTACACATTTATGTTCAATTTGTCTTTTACCTCTCTGATGGTGACTACTATAAAACCATTCGATTCTCAACAACACTGCATTATTGTCTATTTTTTTTTGGGTTTCTTGTTTCCTAACAACAAATTATTTTATTATTTTCTATTGGAAATTTAAAATTATTGGTATCATGCATGATGACGAAATATCTATACGATGTCATATATTTTGATTTTAGAGTGGTCCTGTCACTTTTTGTAAATAATGATAAAAATAGATAAATAAACCAATCTATTTCAAAATTCTTTGTAAAATGGTAAAATGTCCTTTACAAAAAAATGGAAAAATGTCAAAGGAAAAAAATATATTTTTGATTGCAACTAAGCATTTACTTCTATGTGGTTTGGCTAGACACTTAATCATGTTGATTTTGAAATTTTTGTTATGATTCTACAGTTTGATCCACTGACATCATAAGTGTTATGAACCATGAGAATTTGAAAAAAAAAAGCAAAGAACTTAAGACTAAAAGAATATTGAGTTAAATATCTGTTTAGAATTTGTATATTGATTATGTAAATGAATCAATTTATACATGTATTTATAGTAGCCCTAAAACATTTCTTTTCTTTAAAGACATAATTATTTTAGAATTATTTTATTAATTTCAAAATGCTTATCACCCCAACAAATGCTTGATCTTTTATTGGTGCATAGAGATTTTAACACATTTCTAGAATTAGCTATAAGAATAAGTGAATAACATGAACTTGCAGGTGTCATAAGTTAGTGGGAGAGAGAGAAAGTAAATCTTAGATCGGTCTGGCGTACGGCCGGCGCGTGCGCGTCCGTGCTGTCGCCGGAACCTTTTTCCTTCGGTCAAAAGTTTGTCCTCTGCTGCTTTTCCGCCGTCCGACACCGATCGCCTTGTCTGAGTTCTGATTTGGAGCCTACCCGGTGGTGGTCGCCTCGCTTGGAAGGAAGACGCGGTTTGGTGGAAGTCTTGGGCGTGACAAGACGAGCTCGCAAGTTCCAAGTTTGTTTTCCGGGAGATGGAGGCTACTACAGTTCCGTCGACGCCGGCTCTTCTCCGGAAGGCGGAGGCTCCAGCAGCTCCGCCGACGCCGGCTCTTGTCTCCGGAGAGTGGAGGCTAATAAAGCTCCACGCTGCCGCTTTTGAAACCCGGTGTTCTTTTGGGTTATAGTTTCGTTTAGTTTGGGTGCAGAGATGTGATGTGGTTCTGGTTGTCTGGCCGGTCGTTTTGGGTCTTGCGGAGGAGATCTCGTTAGACGAGGAAGCTCTCCAACGACGGCGACGGCAGACAGGAGAGGGAAGGTAGCGGTTCTATTCTCGGCTGTCTAGGATTATAGAAATTTTAATAGGAGGAGATCTCGTTTGTGCGATTGATCTCCCCGGCATGGTAGACAGAGCGGTGAAGAAGCGAGTGGTTGTGTCGGAGGCTTATCGAGCTCCGATGAAGCGTAGGTGTGGTTGGTGGTGCTCCGGCGTCGGTTCTCGGTGGAGATGGTCAAGTGGAGGCGTGGATGACGCGTGCTGTATGAACGTGGAGATCTCTCCACGTGTCTCCCCTCTCTCCACGCCGGACCGGTTTCGGGACTCGGGTCAAAAACGAGTTTCGACTGTCGGTGACCCGAGTTGGTTTATTGGGCCGTGAACCTAGTTTTTTGTTGTAACCCATGTGTATGCGTGGGTTTTTGTGTTTGGTTTTGTTGTAATTGGGCTTATCCCTGGTTTGCCTTTTGGGCCTTTATAAATATTTCAATTTGAGAAAAAAAATAAGTGAATAACATGTAACGTTTAGGCTGCAACTAGAATGCTAAATTATGGAATAGAATTGTTTGGAATGCATCATTCCATAGAGTTCCAAAAAATATTTACCAGTTACATGGAATACATTTCTTCATTTTGCTACCTGAATGAAAACTGAATCAAACATTTCGAAGAAAAATACAGTAGATCCTACATCATAAAAGCTTAATAATGGATACAATAGAAGAAAGACAGCTCATCAATCAAGTTGTTTCCTGGTGGTAGGCCTCTTCTGGTGAAATACGATTTGAAGCAACTTGATTTCTAGATATTTTTAATTAATTTATAGGGCACCACAAATTAAACCCAATCTACCTTCTTTTTCTTTTAGTAAACAATATAAACGATGTTATGATTAATTTGGATTGTCCTATTTGCGCATTTATATATAATAATGGCACCATCATCCATTATTGATTTTTTTTTCTTTTTTAAAAAGGTATCCAACGAATCGAAAACCAACTGATTATTTTTATGAGAGTTTGTTTACCAGTACTAGATAGACACGGTTACTCTGTATCTGAGATGATAGGTTTTAAACTTGGGGCGCGTAAGCATTTTCAAGTCCACCATAACATTCGACCACACTCGTTTTAATTACCATTATTGGTTGTTATTGATATGGATTTTTTTGGCTATCATTGGTATGTATTAATCATAAATCACTTGTCTCATAATTGAACATGGTTGCTTGCCGCTGCTAAGTGTAAACTGCTGCCGCTCCGTTCCTGGCCGGATCTGCTGCATCAGATGATCAACCTTCCCGCACCGCGATATTCGAAACTGCTCTGCTTGCTTGCCTGGAAATCGGTGATGTATTGGATTTGGCGTGAAAGGAATCAGCGATTGCATGCAAACACCTATCGATCGCCTGATTCTCTTTTTAAAACTGTTGACCTGCAGGTGCGAAATCAAATCCATGCCTCTCGCTCTTAGAACCCCTCGCTGGCTTCCAAAATGATCCAAATCTGGCTCGCTTGACACTTCATCTTCTCCCAACTCCGATCGTTGTTTCTCCATCGCTCAACTATTTTTCTCTCTGGGTCAATATCACTGGGCCTTATCTTTGGGCTTTGTTAACTTCTTTGGATTTCAAATTATGGTTCTTTAATGTAATGGGCTCAGCTCCTAAAACTTTGGCCTTGGGTCTGTAATCTTTTTTCTTTTTCTGCATTTTAATGAAAGCCTAGTTTCAAAAAATAATTGAACATGGTTATCGAGTCTAGCTTTATAACGCGATCCTATCTTTGAGGATTTCGAAAAAAAAGAAGAGATAAATGTACTTTTGTCGTAAACTAAAGAATTATAAATGGAAACAGTCTATAACTTGCCACTTGAGACATAGTGAGTTTATAGTCAGTTATAGTTAACCATCCATAACACAAGATACAACCAAATTAAACTCTATCAAAGGTCAAAACCAAACCAATTTATAATCAGACCAAACAGAACAGTAATTAAGTTCGGTTAATATTCAGTATATCAAACATGAACGGCTAAACCGTTAACGTGAATGGACCCAAAATGACCACTCTTATTTTACAAGAAAGCAAAAAAAATGTGACAACCGAACAAGAAAAACAAACGAAAAGAAAAGGCACTGTAAGTAACGTGTAGAGCTCAAAAACGTCCACTCGCATCGTATCGCATGGGGATATATAAGCACGTAACGTGCACGTATACCACACCACTTTCTATATTTATATACGAATCCTTGTCTTCTTAATGAATTCTCACAACGATCGGATCAAAGAATCACATCCATCTCTTTTGACAATTGAAACTAGTGAAAAATGGGGATAATCAGAAAGAAACACGATAAAAAATCCCGAAGGCCGTCGTTTAAGAGTGTTTTAACCTCAGTACTAGCTACACAAGCCGCAATATTCCTCTTATTGCTCGCCGGTGTATCCCTCGCTGGCACAGCCGTCGCATTTATTGCCACCATGCCGCTATTCATAGTATTCAGTCCGGTTCTCGTACCAGCGGGTATTGCCACTGGTTTACTGGCTACGGGTTTAGCAGCCACCGGTAGCACCGGTGCAATGGCTGTCTCCCTCATCCTGTGGCTCTTCAAGTATTTAACACTAACAAAATATATTATTATATAGGCGTACATATATTTTAGAAAACTCGTTACACTAATGGAACGTTTTACCACATTTATTCGAATTTTAAGTCACATATTGGGTTGGAGACTGACGAATTTTAATTAACCCATATATAAGTTGATGATTTTGACTGCACTTTGTTACATACGATCCTTCCATTTCAAAAAGATAAAAGTTTTGAAAATTTATTTTATAAAGATAAATTATATGTTTTATAAATTTATTATTATTTAATACTAGTACATTATATTCTTAAAAAAATAATTGAGCTTACTGAATTATTATTGGTTTAAATTTATTAAAAACTGATAACTACAAAAGTTATGCATTTATAATACATACTTGATTTGTTTTAGTAAATTACAAGTGTGGTTGTTTCTAGAATAAATTTATAAAACATAAAATTTATCTTTGTAAAATAAATTTTCAAAACTTTTATCTTTTTGAAATGGAAGGATCGTATGATTTGTTCTAGAATAAAGATCGATATTCCTCTTGAATCCCACCTTTTCTAAAAATTTATGAAAAAAGAAAATTACATTTCATTCATTCGTTACTCTAGCGCATTCTTTCTTTTTTTTTTCTGCTAAAATACTCTAGCGCATTTACAATTGGGAATATTAAGGATATAAATCTATTTGTTTAGATGCATGGTGAATACGTTTGTAGACGTACAAATTATTAAGTTGGTTGGTAGTGAACATGTTGATACCATGACTTTTGATATCCAGACGTATTCAATTCTCTGTAGGCGAGCAACGGGCAAGGAGCCGCCAAAAATCATGACAAAAATCTTGAGAAAGGTGTTTCCGGGTGGAGGTACTAGTCATGCAGCTAAACTGGCAGCAAAACCAGAAGCCGAGACAGCAGCCTCACCAGCGGCCGCACCAGCAGCCTCACCAGCAGCCGCACCGAGTACATGAAAAGAACCGGTGGGTATAAGCAAAGGATGATAGATAAACAATCCAACTTTTAAAAATAAATGATAATTATTACGTGGGGATGGAAGTTAAATTTTCAGATATTATTATACTAACGGATATCGTGGTACAAAATAGTAACAAATGTAAGCATTTTTATTGTATAACATTTTAAGAAGGAAGCGATGTATCGTTGATGTTAACCCTATTCAAGTTCAACAATGTTATTCTGATTCAAGTTCTTGTTTTCACCAACGTTGTCAAATGAGACGATCTATCGGCGGCCTCAAGGAATCATTTGAAGTTACATATAAAATCGGCTGATTAATATTTGTGGCCAAGTAATGCCCTTTTCACCAAAAAAAAAAAAAATCGTGGCCAAGTTTTTTTTTCCTTTTTGAACTGTATTGTGGCCAAGTTACGTTGATCTAAACATTCACTCGCACCATTTCGCATGGGGCTATGCATGTCCACTCTCTTTTCATAAATTTTCACAACCACGCTATCAAACAAGATTATTCCTTCTCTTGTGCCAATTGTTCTTTCTCTTGTGCCCAAAGCTTCTTAGCTGTCTCTCGGCTCAAGACAATACTTTTCCATCTATGGAAGCAAATAAATGATGTGCTTCATAATAACATCCACATCCCTCCGGAAGCATTATTCAAATGCATTGACAGGGTCATCTATAATACGATTCATGCAAGGAAGGGAAGAAAGAATTTCAGGGAACTGATGTTCCATTGGCTTGGCTGATCAGAGCATCAACACTTTTTAAACTCTTCTGCAAAAAATTTACAGCTCTGTTTTTTTCCTTTTTTTTGGCCAGAGATGTAATTTGTTTTAAGTGTTCTCCTATGTGATATTAACAAGCTTAGCAAAAAAATGGAAAAAAGAAGCAAATAAGTAACACTGAAATGTTGTCACACGAGACAACCAACAGAACCTTTGGTTCATAACTAACCATAACACGAGACAACCAAATCAAACTCTATTAAAGGTCAAAACTAGACCAAATTATAACAGAATCAATTTCTAATCAGATCAAACAGAATTATATATAAGTTCGATTAAAATTCAGGTGCACTTCTAAAGCTAAACAAACATAAACGATCCGGATATCATTTGGTTTACGTGAATGAACCCAAAATGTCCACTCCTATTTTACAAGAAAGCGAAAAAGAGGCAAAAAATGTGACAACCCAACAAAAACAAAACAGACGAAAAGAAAAGGCATTGTTGACGTAACGTACAGAGCTCAACGTTTACCCGTATCCGTTCGCATGGGTATATATATAAACTCGTACCGTGCACGTAGAACACAGCACTTTCTATGTATATGAATCCATCTCTTCTTCATAAATTCTCACAACCTTCGGACCAAAGAATCATACCCCTCTCTTTAAGCCATTCAAACTAGTAAAAGATGGGGATACTGAAGAAGAAAAAACACGACCGAAAGCCGTCGTTTAAGAGTGTTTTAACCTCAATATTAGCTACACAAGCCGCAATATTCCTCTTGTTGCTCGCCGGTGTATCCCTTGCTGGCACAGCCGCCGCATTTATCGCTACCATGCCACTATTCGTAGTATTCAGTCCGATTCTCGTACCAGCTGGTATTACCACTGGTTTACTGACTACAGGTTTAGCAGCTTCCGGTGGCGCCGGTGCGACGGCTGTCACCATCGTCCTGTGGCTCTACAAGTATTTAACACTAACATAATATATTATTAGTACATATATTTTTTTTTAAAAGTTCGTTACTCAAAAGGAAAATTTTACTATATCTATAGATTTTTTTAAAAGAATAAACAAATATATACATATATATATCCTATATATTAAAAGATAAGCATCACAGCATTTTTTTGTAACCAAATGTAATCACCACAATCATTCTTAGAATTTTTAGAAAATATATTGGTCCATCTAAATATATAATAAACTTTTTATTAAACTAACCATAAATTAACTATTAATGTTCTTTATTGTTTTCTTATAGAACTTATGGAATTGCCTAATGTTTTCTCTTAAATATATACTAGATTTCGACCCGCACAACCGTGCGGGTGTTTGTTTTTATTTTATAAATGTATAACTAAAAATTTTAGATATATAATTTATATTTTAGTGTTTTATATTATATAACTTTATAATCTTATTGTTGTAATTCTTTTATTCGACACCATTAATATATAATGATTTATTATACACATTAAACTTTTTTATTAATAGATATTAAATACTAATATATTTTTGAGTTAAGTAAAATAAATTCATAATTTGAAAACTAAGATCTTGTTAGAATCTTTTTAAAAGATTTGTGAGGATTTTTAAAATATATTTATTTCTATTTAAAATAAAAAGATATCAAAAGATATTATGCTTTAAGTATTTCAAAGATTATATATATTTCACTTAATAAATGTTCTAATGAATGGTCCAACCTAAAAAAATCACACATGAAGTGAAATGGTGACTTCTCTTTTAATAAAATAGATATGACAATTAGTTATTTTAAATAATAAAGATTTGATAAAAATTAATCCATTCTCTATCGTTTTTTTTTAAATTACAACTTACTAAAACAAATCAAACAAACACATAAACTATAGTATATGTTATATTTAAAATTTTTAAAAACGACTATAAATAACTAAAGTTGTTAAAAAATCTCGCATTGAAATTTTTGTGATCTATGGTTTAAAATTTATGTTATTATAAGATACAAATGGTTACAAAATTATATAAGTAGGAAGTCTTATTAATTTGCATATCTATAGGATGCTGTTAAAATCATCAACTTATGCGTTAATTAATCGCTCATTCTCCCATATATATATATATTAGGTTAAGATTCACGGCTTGCACGGAATAAATATTATATATAAATTATTTTTATGTATTATATATTTTTTACATATTATGAAATAATAAATATATATTAAATAATTAGAAATTTAGACAGTTTCAAAAAAAAAGTGTTCTTTTAGAGGAATAAATATTGAATAAAGAATAGATATTCCCCTTAAATCTCACCTTTTCTAAAAATTATGAAAAAAGCAAATTACATATCATACATTCGTTACTCTAGCACATTTACCATGGGAAAATATCAAGAATATATATATATATATATATATATATATATTTTGTGTAGTTTGTATTCATAAAAACATTCAACCATGCAGCTACATATATATATATATATATATATATAAGTATATTTGTTTGAAAAACCGATACCATGAATTTTGATAACCAGACGTATTCAACTCTTTGTAGGCAAGCAACGGGCAAGGAGGCGCCACCTGCCTTTTCAAAAATTTTGAAAAAAGTAGTACCTGGAGGAGGTGCTGCAGCCGCACCAGCAGCCGCACCAGCAGCAGCACCAGCAGCCGCACCAGCAGCGGCACCAGCAGCCGCACCAGCAGCCGCACCAGCAGCTAAGCCAGCAGCGGCACCAGCAGCTAAGCCAGCGGCCGCTCCAGCACCCGCTCCAACACCCGCTCCAGCACTTAAGCCATGAGCCAGCAGCCGCACCGAGTATATGAAAAGAAGTGGTGGGTACATAAAAAAAGAATAATTATAATTTTACGTGGAGATGAAATTTTTTTCAAGTAATATTCTACTAATGGATGTCGTGGTACAAAATAATAACTAATGTAAGCATTCTGTTGTATAGCACTTTACGAAAAACGAAGCGATGTACTCCCACAGTTTCATATTACTTGTCGTTTTAGGTTTATGCACACATATTAAAAAAACATTTAATTTTACATATTTTCAAAATAAAAACACTATTACCAATACGGCTAACTATATATCAACCAATAGAAAAATATAGTAGAGAATAGTGTTAATAAATTTTGTATTGAAAACCGAAAACAACACTTATTTTGAAACGAAAATTATATTCTAAAACGACAATTAATTCGAAACGGAGGGAGTATCGTTGATATAAGTACCTTATTCAAGTTCAACTTTTTCAAGTTCTTGTTTTCACCAATGTTATCTAATGAGTCGATCTATTGGCCTCAAAGAGCAAATGGAGATACATTAATAATTGTGCCCCATTTGAATCAATGTATTTGTTGACATCTAATCTATTAATTTAGGGATTATCTACTATTTGAAGTTTTCATTTAAATTTTGGACTCTTTCATAATTGTTGCTAGAATATATCATGCCTCTTATACAATGCAACCTACCAACTTAAATTAAACCAAATCTTAACCAACATAGATTAGTTAAACCTAACTAGTAACACTTTTATAATATTTTTGGTTAATCTCTTAATATAATTAGATCATATAAAACTGAACCACTCTTAAATCAACGAGTTTCATATCATTCCAGACATAAGAGAAAAAATATCCGACTCATTTACAACGTAAGCATACAAAGACCGTGTATGCTTATGCTCATTGATCTTCCAAAAACCAAATAATTGTGGCATAGACCAACATAGGCTCATATTCGTATCACTAACTTTACTTCCATATATTTACTCTTTGCCTACATCATATCACAACATACACAGTTATGCAAGAACATGATTTTTTTTTGTTCAAACAACCAAATAATGGTGGCATATGGTCAGTAGATTTTTTAAATATGTTTTTTATATATTACATTTTACGAGACTATGTGTATACGTTTTTTTTTTGAAAAAGAACATAACTATGTGTATAAGTTAAAAGGTAAAAGGTGTGACAAGGCAAATTATTATACTAAAAATAAAAAAGATTAAATACAAACTAATAACAAGTACAACACAAATTATAACACTATTAAATTCTATATATATTTAATAAAATATTATATATATGTCTAATATGTATATATATATAAATGTTACACAATATATATAATATTATATACACATATTATATATACCATATATTATTAATTGAAATTTGACAAATCAATTTCCGCCCTTTAGGGCGGGTCCTAATCTAGTTTATGTTAAATTTGAGTTTACTAGGAACAAATTTTGGAAATGTGTTTTACATTATAATTATCTTTGTTTGATATAATAGCTTAAGAATCAAGGAAATTAGTTCCTTCTATAACCTTTTACGAAGCATAAATTTGTTATAGACCATAAAGTCTAAGTTCAAAAATCTGCTTTCATTGGATGAATATTTTTTTTTGACAAATTTATTGGGTGAATCTTTGGGTTCTTATAGTTTATTTTATTTGTTCAATCGTCTTTGTACTGGCATAATTATTTTTACATATTTTCCTATGGATTTTAGACCCACATATTGATTTAGGAAGTTAAGTATGAATTTTGTAACAAAAAAGTGATAAAATCGTTGGAATTCACGGACAATTTCTAAACTAAACCACATGCACTAAGAATCAACGAAGTTAACCTCGTCCTCAACACCAGGCCTAATGGTGATGGAAGTGATCTGCTTCACTACATCCGAAGAGCTGAAGAGGTCGATCACACGCTTGTGTACACCGAGCTCAAATCTGTCGCATGTGTTGGTTCCTACAATACATAAAACAAAAAACATGTAGGCTCCTGGTTCATTATCGTAAGCTTTGCAGCAACATATGATGGACATGCCAACCAAAAGACAAACTCAGACCAAAGAGGGTTCGGATTGACATAGGAATTAAGACCGGGAAGTGGAAAATATATATTCACTATTGTACAATGGCTGTCTAAGATGCTCACATATGAAACCAAGTGTAATATAAACCATTTAGAACTTTTGTTTACATATCTCTGTCTGAGAGTAGGCACTTGACAATAATGAAGATCAAACATAATATAACTCCCAACAAAATCCTTGAGCAGCTTGTATATTTAGGTTTTTTTTTGTGTTACTCGCATATTGTTTTTTTTTTATAACTAGAAAAGACACAAACTGACTCTGTGAACCACGCATGTAACTCTGCATCCATGTAAACGACAAATGACGGTTGATTCTTCGCATTTCGTGCTACTTTATTCGCCGTAGTATTTTACGTCCGTGGTATATGAATGATCTCCGTGGTATATGCATCTTACTCGCATATTGTATATTTTGAATTTGTTAAGTTAACTGTTTTTTATTTTTTCAATTCTTATGTTTTAAATTATATTTAATTTAATTTTATATTTTAATACCAAATTTGGTTATATTTTTAGAATTTGATCATATTTGTAAGGTAAAATTAATTTTATGAGTAATTGACCAATGATGGCAGTTATGTGTTGGTTATTTTATTTATTTCAACCAAACTTGTAAAATATAAAGCACTTTTATGAACAATTATATTGTTTATATGTTTAAATCATCTCAACTTAAGCATAATCTCAATGAAATACATTGTTCGGACTAAATAGTGAAACTCTCTTATGTTATATTCACCTAAGAAAAGAAAAGGTAACCTCATATCTTTCCAATGGCATAGTAAAAGAGACCATCATGATAATAGACGAACATCGTCCTGTCTAGCATATTTGAATTGATGCTGAAGGGCTGTGTTAAGAAACTATTATCTTTATCATCTATCTTCCACACTCCAGATGATTCGTTTGAGGTTGAAACCAGAGCTCTGATACAAAGGCATATTATGCAAAAAAAGAAAGAAAAAAGAGACTCCAAATACATAAACATGAGTAATAGTACAAAAGATAATGATACAAAACAAAAGGTGATTGAGAAGAGTACCTTCATACTGAACAACTAGTGAAGGAATCCCAGAGGAGTTGTTATTATCACCATCCTTCCATCTCAAGCTGATTTTTATTTGATACCATCTAACCAAGTAACAGAATCGAAAATTTATACACATAATAGAAAAACTGCTTCAATATACACTCAAAGCACAAAATGTTACCCATGGACATAAACAGCAATTTCCTGAAACGTGTTGACCATGAGCACGTGCTAAACCCTGGCTACGCAAGGCTCTGCATCAAGCATCTTTGTTTGCCTACTTCTTGGGCTGAGTCCAATATTAACCATTCAAGACGCCTCAAGATATGGAGACACTCACATCACCATTGTTACAGCTCTGGATGTGTATGTATTTCAGGATGAAATCCTGAACCAGCTCTTCGAAATCTCATACTCTACAATATCACCCGGTGCAAACTCATTATGCTCACAAGCTAAACCGTGCAGATAAAGCCAAAAAGAAAACAGACAAAAAGGTGTGACTCAATAACAAAAAAAGGTTATGAGCATAATGAGTTTGCACCAAGGAACTTAAAAAGAAAATGGCAAGGTTGTAGAACCCCCTTATTTGGCCAAAATCTCTATAGAATCATGGCACCAATCAAAGAATGTATTTTAAAACAAAATATATTAGAAGTAGCCTTTATTATCAGAGTCAACTGTGTGAGAAGCTTATTATAAAAGATCAATAGGAGGGAAACAAAGCTAGAATTATGATTGCAGAGAGAAGAAGAGAGATCAAAGAGGAATCTGATTTCAAGTAGACGCCCAAATGATGGATGTATCACTGTCACACACATCGCATAACCTAAAGGCAAGCAAGCATGTTGTAACTCACAGTTTCAAAATTTATAGGATCCATTTTGCTTGAGCTTTTTCATGCAGCTGTTGCGGTGACCACCCTAAAATGAAAACTGAGAAATAGTCCCGCAATTGTTATACTGTGAATAGAGGGAGCTTGATTTACCTGTCTTATATCCTCAGAATCTGATTGTGTTCTTGAGCATGCCTTCTCGTCCACTAAGAATCCCAAGTTCATCTGCTGGTAGAATAATTTCGCTTAGGGAAAAGTAAACTCAATCATCCTTCGGTCTTGCAAGATCAGTTTAGCCGACACCATTTCGACTCACTTGAACTGCATATACACATTTATTTCTTTGATTCTCGGTAACTCAACTTTGATTCCGGTGGTGGTTTGAAAATATAGTTTGTTTATATATAGTGGAAAAAGGAGAAGATGAATGAGAGAATCGTTAGGTTGTTGTTCTTTTTCTCTGAAGAGGGGAATAATGGCTGCAATTAGTGTGGTAGTGCAGAATTGTTTCAGTTGATGAATTGAAGATAATGGAGAAACTGGAAAGGGAGACGCATTTTACCTCTATTTATAGAAAAAGAAATAACAATTTTATATATTTTTATAAAGAAAAAAATAATAATCCTATATTTCTTATTTTATATTCAGAGACTGCTATTTTAAATAAATATTAGAGCTTGATCCGCACGTCCGTGCGAATATTAGTTTTTATTTGATTTTTATAAGGATTTTAATTATACTTTTAAAAACATTAGTTTTTAATGTTTTTTTAGGTTTTGATACATCATAACTGAACCCATCCGAATCCAGAAAATCATGACTCTAGTTCCATCAGAAAATTTATAATATCCAAACGGAGTATAATTTCAAAACCCAAAAAGACTTGATACCCGAAAGAACTCAATTATATCTGAACGGATACATAAATATTCATACCTAATTGATTATGTAAAAAAAAAATTCTCTGTTCAAATATCTGGAATTATTATGGTTAACGCATAATATGCTAAGACAATTAATAAAGTAGTTAATAAGTTTGAAAAAAATAAAAAGATAATAAAATAATTAAGATAGGTAAGTTATGTTTTGTAATTGTAAAATAAATGTTGTCAAATTATTTGAAAAATGTAATTAATAAGTAGTTAAGATGAATGAAAATAACGAAATAAAAAATGTAATAATTTTTTTGAAAATAAGGCTAGTTTTATTTTTACTTCAGTTTTAATAATATAGATAGATATTGTGTTTATTGTGTTTTTGGTGAAACCAACAAAATATGAAAGGGTAAGATTTTATAGTTGAAAGTTCGAATATTGTGTTTGTTGTTTAGTAGTTATATTTTGAATTTCATATATACTCTTCCTTGTTCCGAAATTAAAGGGGAATTCTAGTTTAGAAACAAATAAGTAGATTGTGTTATAATTTTTTTCTCAAAAAAAAAACAAATTAGTAGATTGTGGGGTTATTGCAAATATTTCTAATTGATATTCGAAGTATAAGTAGAAGATTGTTCGGAGGCGGGAAAAATATTTTCAGTTCAAAATAATAAATTTTATGGTTATAATAATGATTATTAGTTATGTGTACATATGAAAGTACAAATAAGCTAAGGTTTGAACATAATTATCCAGTGGAATATAATAAGGTGGTTTACAAATAAGCTAACTATTGAATAAAATAAAATTTGAATTGAAATTATTCTAACTGTTATGAAGAATGGTTGTTAGTTTATATTTTTCTATGAATTGAATTATTTTTAAAGTTTATATAATTTGACGTCCGTGCAGGTTCAATGTGCTAAGGATGTGATTCTGAGAAGTAAAAGAAGTTTATGTTATACGCTTCTTATTCATATTATAATCTTTTTTTTTTTTGACGTT
The DNA here is from genome assembly GCA_019706035.1 of Raphanus raphanistrum subsp. raphanistrum. Lineage (NCBI taxonomy): Eukaryota > Viridiplantae > Streptophyta > Magnoliopsida > Brassicales > Brassicaceae > Raphanus > Raphanus raphanistrum. The sequence goes on from CM033981.1 coordinate 12,644,817, forward strand.
CATATTATAATCAATGTTTCAATGTTGCTAAGAAAGCAATGTTACATAATCGATGTTTTTTAAGTTAATTAGTTTGGTGAGAAAGTGGAGTGTTATACGGTTCTCCTTTGTTAATGTAATATTTTGCAGTTGTAGTTATTTTAGGAAATTATTTAATATTTAGAAAAGAAGAACATTATTTAATAATAGATTCATTTAATTTTTAGTGGCATTTGATTGTAAATATTTTGCAAGTGTAAGAGTAAGTCTAAATTTGTACTTCTCTTTTAATAAAATAAAATAGTTACTAAAGCACAAATTATTTCTACGATTAAATTCCTTATTATTTCAGAGTTCAGAGCAACAAATACATTGAAAATCGTCTTATTAAAACATGGCCAAATACCTATATTATTTTTTATCTGACTGGATGATTATTTTGGGTGACATTCATAGTTTAGAGTTGCTTCAATTTAGTTCTTTTTATTAGTATAGATCATATTTCTAAATTAAAATTAACTAGAATTTGATCTTCGTATATGCACCGATATGATATATATTTTTCATGATTAGTGTTATATACTTTAGATGTATCACTATATAACCTTGATTTAATCGGATAATACAATTATCTCGGTATAAATATCCAACTCCGTTTCAGATATAGTAGTTATATGGATATTTTAAATTCATATGCATAAGAACCGAATTCATCTAGATCCAAAAACTCGACTGGAAATTCACCCAGAAATGTATAGTATTTGAACAGGTCAAATTTAAAAATCCAAAAATTTGATACCCGAAAGAAACGATCTATACATGAATGGCTGAATATCCATGATTAACTAATTCTGTAAACAAATCAAAAAAATATTTATTAATTGTTTAGAATTTTTGTCACAAGTTAATTCATTTAAACCGGTCAATTTATTATGGTTTACATGTCAAATATATGCTGTTGAATTATTATGATTAATATAATTAATGAAGTATTTTAAAAAGTGAAAACACAGATGTAAATAAATAAATATATATATATATAATTATATATATATATATATATATATAATAAAACACCTAAAAAGTTATTTCTACTTTTTAATTTTGTAATAAATGATATTAAATTATTTGGAAAAGACAGTAAATAAATTGGTTATAATGTGTTAGAAAAGAAAAGTGAAAGTTGTAAAAATCTTTATTTAGAAAAATATTTTTTTGTACTTCTGTTTTACATAGATAAATGAATTGGCTTTAATCTTTATATACTACTTTATCTCATATTTTAAGACATTTATATCTGGCGGAAAGGGTTTACTATGACAATTATATATAATGGGAAGAGTTATTATATCAGTTAGAGGTTTAGAATTTTTAAGATTTGAGCTCTGATACCATATTAAATTAAAGCTTATTATCATAGGCTTCCATTTTTAAACCAATTGTCTATTAGTGATTTGCTCTAACAATTTATAAATTACTCTATTAATTCTCCAACTACCTATATGGAGCTTTTATGCATTCAAACTATCCTTCACGCTCAATCATGAACAATTATGAGAATAATATTTACAGTGACCTAACATCGGATGGTTCTGATACGAACTAAAAGTCAATATACAACAAGTGAAATAGCTATAATCCTTGATACATATTACTTAAGGTTCTCTTAGCTAGGTTATAATATTTTATCCCTAGTAATTTAGGAAACCAAACCAACAAAAAGGAGAGGTACTGACGTTACATTGATCTATATATTCAATCACACCGTTCCGCATGGGATTATGCATGTCCACATCTTTTCATAAAAGTCCCACATTGAACCGATCAAACAATATCGTTCTTTCTGTTCGGGCCATTGACAATGTTCCCTTGGAAGGAGATAATAACCTCTGAACATGTTGTTTTCAAGGCTTAGCATGTGCCGCGCACGCAGACGACATTCTCTTTTCATAAAATCTCACTGCAGTTGTTTATTGCAATATACATTGTTTATATAGGAAATTTATGCAAGAACGAAAGGGGAGTTTTCAGAAGAGTGACCCGTAAAATGTAAAAGTTTGTCAAGCTATGAGTTGTTTCAAAGTCCGTGAGTCAAAATGGTTGGAAGTGCTACTACACAACAAGTATATATATCTAGCATGGTAGCGAACATTAACAATGAAAACTGTCGATCTTGATTCATGACTAAGGTTTTCTTAAAAAGCTCAATCTCTTACAAGAAAGAGAAACAAACCATCGGTACAGGACAACCCACACAAGATAATTAAGAATTTGCAAGCGTGGTTTAACGTAGATCTAAATTGCCGACAAAAGAAAACTAGATCTCTATTTACTCCCCAGTTTTGCATGGACGCATGAATGAGTACCCTACCGTGCACGATCTCACAACATAAAAACTCACTCTATTCAGCCCGGCAACTACTAAAACACATTGAAATTGTTGCGTCAGTGTCACTATGTGATATCTTGAATCTTGCCACATAGAAATTGTTGTTTCTACTATAACCCTTTTAAAAACTCAAACCTATCTATTTAAGACTTTTATTCTTAATGAACCTGATGTTATGTACGCCCTCCAGTAACCAATATATATTCTTGGATTTTTTTTTTTCATAAAAATTGTCTTATAAACATGAAATTTTCATTTTCATCTTGCATCAGTTTTATTCTTGACAACCTTGCGAACAAACTATTATTTCCCATGTAGTTAACAAACCTTTAATTACCCTCTTAACTAATTGAGACTCGTTCATCGCACGTAACTCGATTTCGCATTCATTTTTAAAGCCTCTTAACGATCCCAAATATTCCCAACACTTGAAGTTTGTTTCCCAGCTTAGACATATTGATTTCGTCGGATCCATGTCTACCAAAAATATAATCTTTCAATTAAGTAATCAGTTCATATGACATAACTTTTTTTTAAACAGTTCATATGACATTTAAAAAAAAATCTTTCTTTGCGCTTTGATATTTCATACACAACGTAAGAAACAATTGCGATTTTACAAGAAAGAAAAAAGGTCCCAAAAACATGAAAAATAAACAAATATGACGTGACGTGACGTAACGTAGGTCTCCATATACTCCAATCGTTTTGCATGGAGCATGGATGTGTACCGTGCAAGTTATTGACTACACAACTCCTTCATAAAACCCCCCTCCCTTCCCATCACCAAACCACAACCATCCAATCAGAAACACATGAAGGAAGAAGAACATCAAAACGAATTAGTTCAGACTCCCAAACAGAGAGCGGAAAATTGCTTCCGTTGCAATGTGTTCGCGTTTCTCATCCCACTCTTGGAGGTTATCAAGGTGGTTGCTGCTCCCGTTGCCTCCGTGATCTTTATAGGCATCGCCGGGATAATACTCGCCGGTTCAGCCGTGGCATTAGCTGTATCCATGCCGCTTTTCATCATATTCAGTCCGGTTCTCGTACCTGCCACTATAGCCACTACTCTCGCATTCACTGGGATCGGCGCAATTATCGCATTCAAAGTGACTGCCGTGGGTCTCATCATATGGCTCATCAAGTAAATTTAATCAAACAAACTAATATTGAATTAACATATCGACTCGAGAATTATGCTTATATATTATTCACATACGTGCTTAAAGTATAAAATATAGCTTTTCCTTATGTAAATCTCTCCTTTTTTCTTTCAAAGTTTCTGTTTACATTCTACCTCAACATTTTTCTTCTTCTTAAAGTTACAAATCAGTTACACCTCATTCTCATTGTTCTCATCGCTGTTCTACTTGAAGAAAATTTAACTTATTAGGTGTCTTTCTTCAGAAGTTTCTTTCCGTCTTTGGAAATATTTGTCATCGTAATTTATAAGAATACAGGTATCAGTTTGTTTTCTTGATCAATATCTAATGTAGACGTATATATGTATACTTATTTGTGTGATGTAGGCATAGGATGGGAGTAAAGCCAGAGCATAATCCACCTCCACGAGGAGCTCCGCCAACCGGAAGTGCACCTAGTGGTGGAATCTCACCAATTAGTGGAGGTTCACCAAGCGTTGGAATTTCATCTAATAGTGGAAATTCATCTACCGGTGTAAGTTCATCTAAAACTAGAAGTAAACCCAAAGGTAAAAACACAATTTTGGATAAAGTTAAATCCAAGATAAAAAATAAATTAAAAGGTAAGAGTGGCTCATCTAGTGGTGGAAGTACACCTAGTGGTGGAATCTCACCAATTAGTGGAGGTTTACCAAGCGGTGGAAATTCACCTAATAGTGAAAATTCATCTAGCGGTGTAAGTTCATCTAAGGCTGGAAGTAAACACAAAGGTAAAAGAACAATTTTGGATAAAATTAAATCCAAGATTAAAAGCAAATTGAAAGATAAGAATGGCTCTTCTAGTGGTGGAAGCTCATCAATAAGTGGAGGTTCACCAAGCGGTGGAAGTTCACCTAGTAGTGGAAATTCATCAAGCGGTGTAAGTTCACCTAAGACTGAAAGTAAACACAAGAGCAAAAACACAATTTTAGATAAAGTTAAATCCAAGATTAAAAGAAAATTGAAAGGTAAAAGTAGCTCCTCTAGTGGTGGAAGCTCATCAATAAGTGGAGGTTCACCAAGCGGTGGAATTTCACCTAGTAGTGAAAATTCATCAAGCGGTTTAAGTTCACCTAAGGCTGAAAGAAAACACAACAGCAAAAGCACAATTTTAGATAAAGTTAAATCAAAGATTAATAGCAAATTGAAAGGTAAAAGTGGCTCTTCTAGTGGTGGAAGTTCACTAAATAGTGGAAGTTCACCAAGTGGTGGAAATTCATCTAGCGATGCAATTTCAGCTAAGGCTGGAAGTAAATCCAAGGGTAAAAACATAATTTTGGATAAAATTAAATCAAAGATTAAAAATAAATTAAAAGGTAAGAGTGGCTCTTCTAATGGTGGAAGTACACCTAGTAGTGGAAGCTCACCAATTAGTGGAGGTTCACCAAGCGGTGCAAGTTCACCTAGTAGTGAAAATTCATCTAGCGGTGCAAGTTCATCTAAGGCTGGAAGTAAACACAATAGTAAGAAAATAATTTTGGATAAAGTTAAATCCAAGATTAAAAACAAATTGAAAGGTAAGAGTGGCTCTTCTAGTGGTGGAAGTTCACCAAATAGTGGAAGTTCACCAAGTGGTGGAAATTCATCTAGCGGTGCAATTTCACCGAATGCTGGAAATAAACACAAGGATAAAAGAACAATTTTGGATAAAGTTAAATCTAAGATTAAAAATAAATTAAAAGGTACGAGTGGCTCTTCTAGTGGTGGAAGTGCACCTAGTGGTGGAAGCTCACCAATTAGTGGAGGTTCACCAAGCGGTGCAAGTTCACCTAGTAGTGGAAATTCATCTAGCGGTGCAAGTTCATCTAAGACTGAAAGTAAACACAAAGGTCAAAAAACAATTTTGGATAAAGTTAAATCCAAGATTAAAAGCAAATTGAAAGGTAAGAGTGGCTCTTCTAGTGGTGGAAATTCACCAATTAGTGGAAGTTCACAAAAAGGTGAAAGTTCACAGAGTAGTGGAAATTCATATAGCGGTGCAAGTTCACCTAAGAGTGAAAGTAAACCCAAAGGTAAAAGCTTAATTTTGGATAAAGTTAAATCCAAGATTAAAAATAAATTAAAACGTAAGAGTGGCTCCTCTAGTGGTGGAAGTGCACATAGTGGTGGAAGCTCACCAATTAGTGGAGGTTCACCAAGCGATGAAAGTTCACCTAGTAGTGGAAATTCATCTAGCGGTGCAAGTTCATCTAAGGCTGGAAGTAAACACAAAGGTAAAAGAACAATTTTGGATAAAGTTAAATCCAAGATTAAAAGCAAATTGAAAGGTATGAGTGGCTCTTCTAGTGGTGGAAGTTCACCAAGTGGTGGAAATTCATCTAGCGCTGCAATTTCACCTAAGGCTAAAAGTAAACACAAGGGTAAAAGCACAATTTTGGATAAAGTTAAATATAAGATTAAAAATAAATTAAAAGGTAAGAGTGGCTCTTCCAGTGGTGGAAGTGCATTTAGTGGTGGAAGCTCACCAATTAGTGGAGGTTCACCAAGCAGTGCAAGTTCACCTAGTAGTGGAAATTCATCTACCGGTGCACGTTCAGCTAAGGCCAGAAGTAAACACAAAGATAAAAAAACAATTTTGGATAAAGTTAAATCCAAAATTAAAAGCAAATTGAAAGGTAAAAGTGGCTCTTCTAGTGGTGGAAATTCACCAATCAGTGGAAGTTCACAAAGCGGTGAAAGTTCACATAGTAGTGGAAATTCATCTAGCGGTGCAAGTTCACCTACGGGTGGAAGTAAACACAAAGGTAAAAGCACAATTTTGGATAAAGTTAAATCCAAGATTAAAAATAAATTAAGAGGTAAGAGTGGCTCCTCTAGTGGTGGAAGTGCAACTATCGGTGGAAGCTCACCAATTAGTGGAGGTTCACCAAGCGGTGGTAGTTCACCTAGTAGTGGAAATTCATCGAGCGGTGCAAATTCATCTAAGGCTGGAAGTAAACACAAAGGTAAAAGAACAATTTTGGATAAAGTTAAATCCAAGATTAGAAGCAAATTGAAAGGTATGAGTGGCTCTTCTAGTGGTGGAAGCTCATCAATAAGTGGAGGTTCACCAAGCGGTGGAAGTTCACCTAATAGTGAAAATTCATCTAGCGGTGTAAATTCACCTAAGGCTGTAAGTAAACACAAGAGCAAAAACACAATTTTAGATAAAGTTAAATCTAAGATTAAAAGCAAATTGAAAGGTAAGAAGGGCTCTTCTAATGGTGCAAGTTCATCAAATAATGGAAGTTCACCAAGGGGTGGAAGTTCACCTAGTGGTGGAAGTTCATCTATTGGTCCAAGTTCACCTAAGGCTGGAAGTAAACACAAGGATAAAAGCTCAATTTTGGATAAAATTAAAGCTAAAATTAAAAATAAATTAAAAGGTAAGAATGACTCTTCTAGTGGTGGAAGTGCATCTACTGGTGGAAAATCACCAATTAGTGGAGGTTCACCAAGCGGTGCAACTTCACCTAGTAGTGGAATTTCATCTAGCGGTGCAAGTTCATCTAAGGCTGGAAGTAAACACAAAGGTAAAAAAACAATTTTGGATAAAGTTAAATCCAAGATTAAAAGCAAATTGAAAGGTAAGAGTGGCTCTTCTAGTGGTGGAAGTTCATCAGTAAGTGGAGGTTTACCAAGCGGTGGAAATTCATCAAGCAGTGTAAGTTCACCTAAGGCTGAAAGAAAGCACAAGAGCAAAAAAACAATTTTAGATAAAGTTAAATCCAAGATTAAAAGTAAATTGAAAGGTAAGAGTGGCTCTTCTAGTGGTGGAAGTTCACCAAATAGTGGAAGTTCACCAAGTGGTGGAAGTTCACCTAGTAGTGAAAATTCATCTAGCGGTGCAATTTCACCTAAGGCTGGAAGTAAACACAAGGATAAAAACAAAATTTTGGATAAAATTAAATCCAAGATTAAAAATAAATTAAAAGGTAAGAGTGGCTCTTCTAGTGGTGGAAGCTCACCAATTAGTGGGGGTTTACCAAGCGGTGCAAGTTCACCTAGTAGTGGAAATTCATCTATCGGTGCAACTTCATCTAAGGTTGGAAGTAAACACAAAGGTAAAAACACAATTTTGGATAAAGTTAAATCCAAGATTAAAAGCAAATTGAAAGGTAATAATGGGTCTTCTAGTGGTGGAAATTCACCAATTAGTGGAAGTTCACAAAGCGGTGGAAGTTCACATAGTAGTGTAAATTCATCTAGCGCTACAAGTTCACCTAAGGGTGGAAGTAAACACAAAAGTAAAATCACAATTTTGGATAAAATTAAATCCAAAATTAAAAATAAATTAAAAGGTAAGCGTGGCTCTTCTAGTGGTGGAAGCTCATCAATAAGTGGAGGTTCACCTAACAGTGGAAGTTCACCTAATAGTGGAAATTCATCAAGCAGTGTAAGTTCACCTAAGGATGGAAGTAAACACAATAGCAAAAGCACAATTTTAGATAAAGTTAAATCCAAAATTAAAAGCAAATTGAAAGGTAAGAGTGGCTCCTCTAGTGGTGGAAGCTCATCAATAATCGGAGGTTCACCAAGCGGTGGAAGTTCACCTAATAGTGGAAATTCATCAAGCAGTGTAAGTTCACCTAAGGTTGGAAGTAAACACAAGGGGAAAAGCACAATTTTAGATAAAGTTAAATCAAAAATTAAAAGCAAGTTAAAAGGTAAGAATGGTTCTTCTAGTGGTGGAAGTGCACCTAGTGGTGGAAGCTCTCAAATTAGTGGAGGTTCACCAAGCGGTGCAAGTTCACCTAGTAGTGAAAATTCATCTAGCGGTGCAAGTTCATCTAAGGGTGGAAGTAAACACAAAGGTAAAAGAACTGTTTTGGATAAAGTTAAATCCAAGATTAAAAGCAAATTGAAAGGTAAGAATGGCTCTTCTAGTGGTGGAAGTTCACAAAATAATGGAAGTTCACCAAGCGGTGGAATTTCACCTAGCAGTGGAAACTCATCTAACGGTGCAAGTTCAACTAAGGCTGGAAGTAAACACAAAGGTAAAAGAACAATTTTGGATAAAGTTAAATCCAAGATTAAAAGTAAATTGAAAGGTATGAGTGGCTCTTCTAATGATGGAAGTTCACCAACTGGTGGAAATTCATCTAACGGTGCAATTTCACCTAAGACTGGAAGTAAACACAAGGGTAAAAGCACAATTTTGGATAAAGTTAAATCTAAGATTAAAAATAAATTAAAAGGTAAGAGTGGCTCTTCCAGTGGTGGAAGTGCACCTAGTGGTGAAAGCTCACCAATTAGTGGAGGTTCACCAAGCGGTGCAAGTTCACCTAGTAATGGAAATTCATCTACTGGTGCAAGTTCATCTAAGGCTGGAAGTATTTACAAATGTAAGAAAACAATTTTGGATAAAGTTAAATCCAAGATTAAAAGCAAATTGAAAGGTAAGAGTAATTCTTCTAGTGGTGGAAATTCACCAATTAGTGGAAGTTTACAAAGCGGTGAAAGTTCACATAGTAGTGGAAATTCATCTAGCGGTACAAGTTCACCTAAGGGTGGAAGTAAACACAAAGGCAAAGGCACAATTTTGGATAAATTTAAATCCAAGATTAAAAGCAAATTGAAAGGTAAGAGTGGCTCTTCTAGTGGTGGAATCTCATCAATAAGTGGAAGTTCACCAAGCGGTGGAAGTTCACCTAGTAGTGGAAATTCATCAAGCGGTGTAAGTTCACCAAAGGTTGGAAGTAAACACAAGAGCAAAAGCACAATTTTAGATAAAATTAAATCTAAAATTAAAAGCAAATTGAAAGGTAAGAGTGGCTCCTCTAGTGGTGGAAGCTCATCAATAAACGGAGGTTCACCAAGCGGTGGAAGTTCACCTAGTAGTGGAAATTCATCAAGCGGTGTAAGTTCACCTAAGAATGGAAGTAAACACAAGGGTAAAAGCACAATTTTGGATAAAGTTAAATCTAAGATTAAAAATAAATTAAAAGGTAAGAGTGGCTCTTCCAGTGGTGGAAGTGCACCTAGTGGTGAAAGCTCACCAATTAGTGGAGGTTCACCAAGCGGTGCAAGTTCACCTAGTAGTGAAAATTCATCTACCGGTGCAAGTTCATCTAAGGCTGGAAGTAAACACAAAGGTAAAAAAACAATTTTGGATAAAGTTAAATCCAAAATTAAAAGCAAATTGAAAGGTAAGAGTGGCTCTTCTAGTGGTGGAAATTCACCAATTAGTGGAAGTTCACAAAGCGGTGAAAGTTCACTTAGTAGTGGAAATTCATCTAGCGGTACAAGTTCACCTAAGGGTGGAAGTAAACACAAAGGTAAAAGCACAATTTTGGATAAAGTTAAATCCAAGATTAAAAATAAATTAAACAGTAAGAGTGGCTCATCTAGTGGCGGAACTGCACCTAGTGGTGGAAGCTCACCAATTAGTGGAGGTTCACCAAGCGGTGGAAATTTACCTAGTGGTAGAAATTCATCTAGCGGTGCAAGTTCATCTAAGGCTGGAAGTAAACACAAAGGTAAAAGAACAATTTTGGATAAAGTTAAATCCAAGATTAGAAGCAAATTGAAAGGTATGAGTGGCTCTTCTAGTGGTGGAAGCTCATCAATAAGTGGAGGTTCACCAAGCGGTGGAAATTCACCTAGTAGTGGAAATTCATCAAGCGGTGTAAGTTCGCCTAAGGCTAGAAGTAAACACAAGAGTAAAAGCACAATTTTAGATAAAGTTAAATCCAAGATTAAAAGCAAATTGAAAGATAAGAGTGACTCTAGTGGTGGAAGTTCACCAAGTGGTGGAAATTTACCTAGTGGTGAAAGGTCATCTATCGGTGCAAGTTCACCTAAGGCTGGAAGTAAACACAAGGGTAAAAGCACAATTTTGGATAAAGTTAAATCCAAAATTAAAAATAAATTAAATGGTAAAAGTGGCTCTTCTAGGGGTGGAAGTGCATCTAATGGTGGAAGATCACCGATTAGTGGAGATTCACCAAGCGGTGCAAGTTCATCTAGTAGTGAAAATTCATCTATTGGTTCAAGTTCATCTAAGGCTCAAAATAAACACAAAGGTAAAAGAACAATTTTGGATAAAGTTAAATCCAAGATTAAAAGCAAATTGAAAACTAAGAGTGCCTCTTCTAGTGGTGGAAGCTCATCAATAAGTGGAGGTTCACCAAGCGGTGAAAATTCATCAAGCGGTGTAAGTTCACCTAAGGCTGAAAAAAAACACAAGAGCAAAAGCACAATTTTAGATAAAGTTAAATCCAAGATTAAAAGCAAATTGAAAGGTAAGAGTGGCTCTTCTATTGGTGGAAGTTCACCAAGTGGTGGAATTTCACCTAGTAGGGGAAATTCATCTAGCGGTGCAATTTCACCTAAGGCTGGAAGTAAACACAAGGGTAAAAGCACAATTTTGGATAAAGTTAAATCCAAGATTAAAAATAAATTAAAAGGTAAGACTAACTCTTCTAGTGGTGGAAGTGGACCTAGTGGTGGAAGCTCACCAATTAGTGGAGGTTCACCAAGCGGTGCAAGTTCACCTAGTAGTGGAAATTCATCAAGCGGTGTAAGTTCACCTAAGGCTGGAAGTAAATACAAGAGCAAAAACACAATTTTGGATAAAGTTAAATCGAAGATTAAAAGCAAATTGAAAGGTAAGAGTGGCTCTTCTAGTGGTGGAAATTCACCAATTAGTGAAAGCTCACAAAGCGGTGGAAGTTCACATAGTAGTGGAAATTCATCTAGCGGTGCAAGTTCACCTAAGGGTGGAAGTAAACACAAAGGTAAAAGCACAATTTTGGATAAAGTTAAATCCAAGATTAAAAATAAATTAAAAGGTAAGAGTGGCTCCTCTAGTGGTCGAAGTGCATTTAGTGGTGGAAGCTCACCAATTAGTGGAGGTTCACCAAGCGGTGGAAGTTCACCTAGTAGTGAAAATTCATCTAGCGGTGTAAGTTCATCTAAGGCTGGAAGTAAACACAAAGGTAAAAGAACAATTTTGGATAAAGTTAAATCCAAGATTAAAAGCAAATTGAAAAGTAAGAGCGGCTCTTCTAGTGGTGGAAGTTCACCAAATAGTGGAAGTTCACCAAGTGGTGGAAGTTCACCTAATAATGGAAATTCATCTAGCGGTGCAATTTCACCTAAAGATGGAAGTAAACACAAGGATAAAAACACAATTTTGGATAAAGTTAAATCCAAGTTTAAAAGCAAATTGAAAGGTAAGAGTGGCTCTTCTAGTGGTGGAAGCTCATCAATAAGTGGAGGTTCACCAAGCCGTAAAAGTTCACCTAGTAGTGGAAATTCATCAAGCGGTGTAAGTTCACCTAAGGCTGGAAGTAAAAACAAGAGCAAAAGCACAATTTTAGATAAAGTTAAATCCAAGATTAAAAGCAAATTGAAAGGTAAGAGTGGCGCCTCTAGTGGTGGAAGCTCATCAATAAGTGGAGGTTCACCAAGCGGTGGAAATTCACCTAGTAGTGGAAATTCATCAAGCGGTGTAAGTTCACCTAATATTGGAAGTAAAGACAAGGGAAAAAGTACAATTTTAGATAAAGTTAAATCAAAGATTAAAAGCAAATTGAAAGGTAAGAGTGGTTCTTCTAGTGGTGGAAGTGCACCTAGTGGTGGAAGCTCACAAATTAGTGGAGGTTCACCAAACGGAACAAGTTCACCTAGTAGTGGAAATTCATCTAGCGGTGCAAGTTCATCTAAGGCTGGAAGTAAACACAAAGGTAAAAGAACAATTTTGGATAAAGTTAAATTCAAGATTAAAAGCAAATTGAAAGGTAAGGGTGGTTCTTCTAGTGGTGGAAGTTCACAAAATAGTGGAAGTTCACCAAGCGGTGGAATTTCACCTAATAGTGGAAATTCATCTAGCGGTGCAAGTTCATCTAAGGCTGGAAGTAAACACAAAGGTAAAAGAACAATTTTGGATAAAATTAAATCCAAGATTAAAAGCAAATTGAAAGGTAAGAGTGGCTCTTCTAGTGGTGGAAGCTCATCAATAAGTGGAGGTTCACCAAGCGGTGGAAGTTCACCTAGTAGTGGAAATTCATCAAGCGGTGTAAGTTCACCTAAGGTTCGAAGTAAACACAAGAGCAAAAACACAATTTTAGATAAAGTTAAATCCAAGATTAAAAGTAAATTGAAAGGTAAGAGTGGATCTTCTAGTGGTGGAAGTTCACCAAATAGTGGAAGTTCACCTAGTAGTGGAAATTCATCTAGCGGTGCAAGTTCACATAAGGCTGGAAGTAAACACAAGGGTAAAAGCACAATTTTGGATAAAGTTAAATCCAAGATTAAAAATAAATTAAAAGGTAAGAGTGGCTCTTCTAGTGGTGGAAGTGCACCTAGTGGTGGAAGCTCACCAATTAGTAGTGGTCCACCAAACGGTGCAAGTTCACCTAGTAATGGAAATTCATCTAGTGGTGCAAGTTCGTCTAAGGCTGGAACTAAACACAAAGGTAAAAAAACAATCTTGGATAAAGTTAAATCCAAGATTAAAAGCAAATTGAAAGGCAAGAGTGGCTCTTCTAGTGGTGGAAATTCACCAATTAGTGAAAGTTCACAAAACGGTGGAAGTTCACATAGTAGTGGAAATTCATCTAGCGGTGCAAGTTCACCTAAGGGTGGAAGTAAACACAAAGGTAAAAACACAATTTTGGATAAAGTTAAATCCAAGATTAAAAATAAATTAAAAGGTAAGAGTGGCTCCTCTAGTGGTGGAAGTGCATTTAGTGGTGGAAGCTCACCAATTAGTGGAGGTTCACCAAGCAGTGGAAGTTCACCAAGTAGTGAAAATTCATCTAGCGGTGTAAGTTCATCTAAGGCTGGAAGTAAACACAAAGGTGAAAGAACAATTTTGGATAAAGTTAAATCCAAGATTAAAAGCAAATTGAAAGGTAAGAGTGCCTCTTCTAATGGTGGAAGCTCATCAATAAGTGGAGGTTCACCAAGCGGTGGAAGTTCACCTAGTAGTGAAAATTCATCAAGCGGTGTAAGTTCACCTAAGGCTGGAAGTAAACACAAAAGCAAAAACACAATTTTAGATAAAGTTAAATCCAAGATTAAAAGCAAATTGAAAGGTAAAAGTGGCTCCTCTAGTGGTGGAAGCTCATCAATAAGTGGAGGTTCACCAAGCGGTGGAAGTTCACCTAGTAGTGGAAATTCATCAAGCGGTGTAAGTTCACCTAAGGTTGGAAGTAAACACAAGGGCAAAAGCACAATTTTAGATAAATTAAAATCAAAGATTAAAAGCAAATTGAAAGGTAAGAGTGGTTCTTCTAGTGGTGGAAGTGCACCTAGTGGTGGAAGCTCACAAATTAGTGGAGGTTCACCAAGCGGTGCAAGTTCACCTAGTAGTGGAAATTCATCTAGCGGTGTAAGTTCATCTAAGGCTGGAAGCAAACACAAAGGTAAAAGAACAATTTTGGATAAAGTTAAATCCAAGATTAAAAGCAAATTGAAAGGTAAGAGTGGCTCTTCTAGTGGTGGAAGTTCACAAAGCGGTGGAAGTTCACATAGTAGTGGAAATTCATCAAGTGTTGCAAGTTCACCTAAGGGTGGAAGTAAACACAAGGGTAAAAGCATAATTTTGGATAAAGTTAAATCCAAAATTAAAAATAAATTAAAAGGTAAGAGTAGCTCCTCTAGTGGTGGAAGTGCACCTAGTGGTGGAAGCTCACCAATTAGTGGAGGTTCACCAAGCGGTGGAAGTTCACATAGTAGTGAAAATTCATCTAGAGATGCAAGTTCGTCTAATGCTGGAAGTAAACACAAAGGTAAAACAACAATTTTGGATAAAGTTAAATCCAAGATTAAAAATAAATTAAAAGGTAAGAGTGGCTCTTCTAGTGGTGGAAGTGCACCTAGTGGTGGAAGCTCACCAATTAGTAGTGGTCCACCAAACGGTGCAAGTTCACCTAGTAATGGAAATTCATCTAGTGGTGCAAGTTCGTCTAAGGCTGGAACTAAACACAAAGGTAAAAAAACAATCTTGGATAAAGTTAAATCCAAGATTAAAAGCAAATTGAAAGGCAAGAGTGGCTCTTCTAGTGGTGGAAATTCACCAATTAGTGAAAGTTCACAAAACGGTGGAAGTTCACATAGTAGTGGAAATTCATCTAGCGGTGCAAGTTCACCTAAGGGTGGAAGTAAACACAAAGGTAAAAACACAATTTTGGATAAAGTTAAATCCAAGATTAAAAATAAATTAAAAGGTAAGAGTGACTCCTCTAGTGGTGGAAGTGCATTTAGTGGTGGAAGCTCACCAATTAGTGGAGGTTCACCAAGCGGTGGAATTTCACCTAGTAGTGGAAATTCATCTAGCGATGCAAGTACATCTAAGGCTGGAAGTAAACACAAAGGTAAAAGAACAATTTTGGATAAAATTAAATCCAAGATTAAAAGCAAATTGAAAGGTAATAGTGGCTCTTCTAGTGGTGGAAACTCATCAATAAGTGGAGGTTCACCAAGCGGTGGAAGTTCACCTAGTAGTGGAAATTCATCAAGCGGTGTAAGTTCACATAAGGCTGGAAGTAAACACAAGAGCAAAATCACAATTTTAGATAAAGTTAAATCCAAGATTAAAAGTAAATTGAAAGGTAAGAGTGGCTCTTCTAGTGGTGGAAGTTCACCAAATAGTGGAAGTACACCAAGTGGTGGAAGTTCACCTAGTAGTGGAAATTCATCTAGCGCTGCAAGTTCACCTAAGGTTGGAAGTAAACACAAGGGTAAAAGCACAATTTTGGATAAAGTTAAATCCAAGATTAAAAATAAATTAAAAGGTAAGAGTGACTCTTCTAGCGGTGGAAGTACACCTAGTGGTGGAAGCTCACCAATTAGTAGAGGTCCACCAAGCGGTGCAAGTTCACCTAGTAGTGGAAATTCATCTAGTGGTGTAAGTTCATCTAAGGCTGGAAGCAAACACAAAGGTAAAAGAACAATTTTGGATAAAGTTAAATCCAAGATTAAAAGCAAATTGAAAGGTAAGAGTGGCTCTTCTAGTGGTGGAAGTTCACAAAGCGGTGGAAGTTCACATAGTAGTGGAAATTCATCAAGTGTTGCAAGTTCACCTAAGGGTGGAAGTAAACACAAGGGTAAAAGCATAATTTTGGATAAAGTTAAATCCAAAATTAAAAATAAATTAAAAGGTAAGAGTAGCTCCTCTAGTGGTGGAAGTGCACCTAGTGGTGGAAGCTCACCAATTAGTGGAGGTTCACCAAGCGGTGGAAGTTCACATAGTAGTGAAAATTCATCTAGAGATGCAAGTTCGTCTAATGCTGGAAGTAAACACAAAGGTAAAACAACAATTTTTGATAAAGTTAAATCGAAGATTAAAAGGAAATTGAAAGGGAAAAGTGGTTCTTCTAGTGGTGGAAGTTCACCAATTAGTGGAAGTTCACATAGTAGTGGAAATTCATCTAGCGGTGCAAGTTCACCTAAGGCTGGAAGTAAACACAAAGAAAAAAATACAATTTTGGATAAAATTAAATCCAAGATTAAAAATAAATTAAAAGGTAAGAGTGGATCTTCTAGTGGTGGAAGTGCACCTAGTGGTGGAAGCTCACCAATTAGTGGAGGTTCACCAAGCGGTGGAAATTCACCTAGTAGTGGAAATTCATCTAGGGGTGCAAGTTCACCTAATACTGGAAATAAACACAAAGGTAAAAATAAATTAAAAGACAAGAGTGGATCTTCTAATGGTGAAAAACCATCAGTTAGTACAAGTTTACCAAGCGGTGCAAAATCACATGGCAGTAAAAAAGTATCTAGTGATACAAATTTACCTAGAGGTACAAATAAAAACATGGATAAAAGTAGAGATTTATTTGATGGTGAAAGTTCAGCGATGAGTACGAGCTCGCCAAGGAGAGAAAATTCATCTAGTGGTGGAACTTCAACTAAAAGTGAAAGTAAACACATGCGTAAAAGAAAATTCAGGGTCGAAAGCAAATCTAAGATTCAAAATGAGTTTGGGGATCAAAATGGTTCATCAATGAGTAAAACCTCTTCAAAAGACGAAACAAGATCAGAAAGAGAATCATCTATGCGTTCATTTAGTGGCGAAAATTCACATGTAAGTAGAAGTTCAACAAGCAAAAGAAGTTCATCAAGCGAAAGAAGTTCATTTAGACATGAAAATAAACACAATGGATAAAAATAAACAAATAGTCTAAGATTAGAAGTAAACTTCGTTGTCATTGTGATTTGTCAATGGATAGAGATATACTAAATGGTGAAAGTAAACACAATGAAAAAATTCAATTAACGATCAAATTTACCTAAAATGTAAAATTGTGACTGCTTAGTACGATATAATATTGTCTATAATGTAGTATAATATGTTAACATTTAGTTCATTCAAAAGATTGGATATTACCGAATCTGGCATGCCATATATTGTCATCTAAAATAGATAATTTATACCTAACACATGTTTGAATTCAACACGAAAAATAATACAAGGACTAATAGTAACTAGGTGATGTCCTGTGGTCTGTGGTCTGCATGGAGTGAGTAGACTAAAAGAAATTGTACCTTTATTCTATAGGTAGCGATAGGTAAAAGTGAAGGTAACATATTTTACATGTTATATTTTGACATATTGAACTGAATTGTCTGTGTTTATATTAGGTTAATTACAATTTCAAAAAAAATTATTATTGATTAGGTGTAATCGAAGTTTAGTCTGTTTAATTTAATCTATAGAGTAAGCAAATATTTATATAAACTTAGTTGTGAATTTAAGAACTAACAAAAAAATAGAATAGCTCTATTATTGCTTTCATGAGATAAAATAAAACATTAGAAATTAAATGCATAGCTTATAAGGAAAAGTCTTTAAAAAAAATTAAAAAAATACAGCTGCCCTGAAAAGTATCTTCAGCCCTCTTCTTCTGCAATCCTATACGGACCAGTAAAAAAAAGGACATAAGCTTCTCAAACTACACAGAATAATAAATAGAAAATCATTAAAGAAATGTATTACTTTTTTTTTTAAAAACATCAATTTCTAGAACATCATTGGGCGGCTCAAACACAACTTTAGAAAACTCATCATTATTAGTCAAATTCTTGAATTGACCTTGTCATGATTAAAAAAAATAATATGAGCAAAAAATACAAATAATATCAGCTCTACAGTTTTGTAATAAATTAAAAAGTTTATTTTAGTAAATTACCTACTCTCCAGTTAATTTACCAAAACTGTAAAATACATTTGCATATGCCGAATTCTATAAATTTTGGAAAACGTGAGCAAATGTTCCATAAATAACAACTGTGACTTCCACATAGTCTTTTTTGGCTTTAAATCCGAGATGAAGTTCATGACATTCATTTTCAATATTTCTTTTGAATACGTTTAGGTTGTGATGGCTATGTAAGAATAATTTGGGAAGAGGATATATATATATTAATCGAGGATAGGGTTTTGGGGAGGCACGATTTTACATCATGATAATCAAATAAAGCCTATTATAAAAACAGAATATCAGTAATTGTGCGTCTAAAATTTAAAATTTGGAAAGAATCTAGTTTGTGATTGTTGACCATAAAGATTTGAAATCTTTGGTCACTAATCATATAATAACTTGATCAATTTTTGATTAAATGGCGAATATTTATTTCTAAAATTGGAAAGAAATAAATATTAGATTCCATAAATAAATATTAGAATCCATAAGTAATGTTACCACAAAACTAATGAAAACATAAGTGTACTATTAAGATAATATGGCAATGGCGTTAAATCAGATTCTTTCAAAAATTGTACATGAACTGATATAAAAAAGTTATTCCATTAACATTTATGGAGATTTCTTAATTACAAAGATAATGGTCATTAAGTATATGGATTGCATGAACATTTATTAAGAGAATAATTTTCTGTCTGTCAGTCAATAATTTTCGGCTATGTACATTGTCATGAACGTAGTATGGACTGTCTCAATATAAACATTTTTTTCATTACAAAACATTCATCTGTTTAAACTTATAATATAAACATTTTTTCATTACACGTAAAAATATTATGTTTAATATGTTCACATTCATTATTTTTTCTATCTGATGCAAAACAATGATCATGTAAGAATGCAGTTTGTGAGATTTGACCATAAAGATTTAAAATCTTTGGTTACTAATCTTATAATAACTCGATTACTCTTTGATTAAACGGCAAATATTTATTTCAAAAATTGGAAAGAAAGAAGTATTACATTCCATAAGTAATATTACCACAAAACTAATGAAAACATAAGTGTACTATTAAGGTAATATGGCAATGACGTTAAATCAGATTCTTTCGAAAATACATGAACTGGTATAAAAAATATTCCGTTAACATTTATGAAGATCTCTCAATTACAAAGATAGTGGTCATTAATTATATGAATTGCATGAAATTTTATTAAGGGAATAATTTTCTGTCTGTCAGTCAATAATTTTAGGTGCTTTGTCATTAACGTGGTATAGACTCCCTTAATTTAAACACTTTTTGATTACAAATCATTCATCAGTTTAAACATAAAATATAAACACTTTTTTCATTATACATAAAAATATTATGTTTTATATGTTCGCATCCATTATATTTCTCTTTATGCATAACAATGATCAGTTTAAAACATCTAAAACAATACACATTTATGTTAGTAATCACTTTTTAGTTTTATTTCTGTACTGTCATGAACAATATCTTGGTATACCGGTCACTAATAATTTGCTATATTACAATATCATTACAAATATTATATACTCTATAATATATCTAGTTGCTTTTTTTTTTATATCTAGTTGCGCGGAGTAAGCAAAACATTATTTTTGTTAAGTTTGGTTTTATCCACTTGGAGTAAGGAAAGATAATGGTTATGTCAAAATGTGGATTCTCGAAACATTTCACAGTAAACCAAAATATAATTAGAATATACATATAAGAAACAGTCATTAAACTATGGGTACGGAACGGATATCCGGAATTTTAAGGATATCCGTGATCCGATCCGTGCCTTACGAATATTCGATTTTTCGATCCGATCCGATCCGTAACTCTTCGGATATCCGGAACATCGGATATCCGCGAATATCTGATTTTTTCCGGATATCCGATTCGATCCGTAAAAAATAATAAAAAAATTAAAAAAATAAATAAAAATAAAAGAAAAAGAAGAAAATCTGAAATAAAATAATAATAATTCATTACTTTTTTATAAAAAATTTACATACTTTCAAAATTTTTAATAACTAAATAATTAATTTAGTGAATAAAACATTATAAAACTTATATAAAGATATAAAAGTATGTATATTATATAATTTTATAAACATGTATACATATATATGTATATAACGGATCGGATCGGATATCCGTTTCTAAAAATATTAGTATTTGTGATTTGCTTCGTCTTTAACGGATATTGGATTTTAGTATTTGCTTCGATTCGTTAAGCTACGGATTATTCGGATTTTTTGGACCGAATCGGAACGAATAACGAATCGAATCAAAATTTACGGATATTTTGCCCACCCCTAACTATGGTTACTCCGGGTTAACATGAGAAGCAAGAAAATGCACATATCTAATACTATAAAGAAGACCATTCCCTCAATTTCCAGCTGCCACGTCAGATAATGGCCTTTTCTGAAGGCGTCACGTGTCCTTTATGTTGTTAAACACGGCGTTTTGTTGCTTTTGTTTTTACCGGACGTCTCAAACCCTAAGAATACATACAATACTATAACATATGTTGCCGAATCCTAAACCAAAGAATATCATGATTCATTACTTTCATTCATTAATGTCGAAGATAGTTCAATTTTATTATATCTTATTTATATCACTTAAGACTGTTTATAATTACATGATTTTAGTTTTTCACTTATCAAAATATTTTTTACAAAATTTATAAATTATTTTTAAGATCAGCTATACGAGACGATTTCCATGGACGTCGTCTGGATGACTTCCGTGGACGTCGTCTGGACGACTTACAGTATCTCAGACGACTCAGAAGACTTTTTGAGACTATATTCGTAAAAATGAGTTCTGGTTTTTTGTTTGGTCACAAGAGGCTGGCTGTAATTTCACAAGACTTTTAGGTTACTGTACATTTGATTCAAATTTGGATATATTTTTGCATTTAAACTCAAGTTTTAAGTCATATTTGGAAAATTCTCTTAGAATGTTTTTGCAACAGGAAATCATTTAATCAAATTAAATTGTTTTAGTGTGACTTTGAAAGACAGAGCCCTCAAAACCTACTAGAGTCCTTGTATCGTCCTTTCTCAAGAACGACATGTTACTTCCTATAAAATATCAAAATTAAACCGAATTATTCAAAACCTATTTAAATATAATTGTAATTCATTTTTTTTTTGCAAAAAGCTGCTCCACTGTGGTAAAGTTTCATCTTGTGTGTTGGCCGAAGTGACAATAGTCATGTAAGACCCAAACCTGGATCCTTTGATCCAACCAGTCCGGACTTTTACCTAAATGTCTAAGTGTAATTCAGCCGGTTAGGTCCATTAGTTTCTAAGTCATTTTTCAACATTTGAGGTTCATAAATAAACATGTACATTGCGGAAGCATAGAAGAAAATATCATTTCATATATATAAGTCAATGTGATTCATACAAATCATTCTTAACACACAAGTTGCACAATAGGCTATCATAAGTTCAATCTAACTAGACACACATCACACATCCATCCACGGCCAGGTCTTCAAGACTCCTTGGCTTTGCCACGATCACTGCTTGTTCCTGAAACCAAACCCACAACACATGAATACATTTATCAACCGATATCCTAACATCAGTTCTAACAATACATGGTTCCGGACCCTAAATCACATCTCTGTCCCAAAAGTGACCACTCTAAATACTCGACCAAAAACTAAATAAAATTCATGATAAATCATGATAATTTTAAACTAAGAGAATGGTCCAATTGGATTTCCCAAAACCGGCCTCAATCATGGTGATCTCGACCATGAACAGCCAAACCGGCCATAGGGGACCATCTCTAAATCAATGATATAAATTCATTCTTTCACTTTGATAATTCATTATAAATCCCCATTAAGAGATATCAATCGCCCAATCCCAATAACCCCCTTGGGAACTATGAGATCGGTTCACACATGCCCAACCAAGGCCATGGAGAGATTACTCTGATCTAACCAAGGCTTGGGGGTCTGTCCACGACTATAAACCCACGGACTACATCAGAATATAGTAGGGAAGAGATTGACAAAGAGAAAAGAAGTAAAAGATGCAACCAACACAACATGGTTCAATCGGCCGGACCATATAAACCCATGGTCTTGGGCGATAACCATCCGGAGTGCACCACTGACCTTAGGCGTGCGTTCCTCTGCAGCCCCTTCCTTCTCTGATTCCTTCCTCTTGTCCTTCTCACTTTTCCCGCCTGCCATAGCCTTGCCTGAATCTTCCCACTGCCTGAATCCCACCGGAATGACCACACGGTCCGATTGCCTTACCGCCGGTTCTTCTCTCTTTTCTTTCTGGTGTGATTTTGGCAGAGGTTTGCCTAGTATTTTTCTTAGTCTAAATCGATGTGCAGAGACTCCTATTTATAGGAAATGCCATCGACAACCACCCTTGACCGAACGGTTGCAAGCCTTTGGGCGAATGGACACATGCGGTTTCATTCACATCCCTTCGGCCAAACTGCCTCCAACTGCTCCCAACTGCTCTCCTTGATCGATTTCCACTTGCCAGCACCTTGCCAAGTACCTGACTCACTTGCCAAGCTCCATGGTCACACCAGACCATGTCACCACCGAGCCGGACCCATAACCGCTCATGGTCCGGTCCAACCGCCCAAGTGCCAAACACTCCATCCAGCTGAGATGAGCTGGTCACTAGCTTCTCCAGCTGAGTGAGCTAGCACTCCAGCTACTGGAGCTGTCCTGGACTTGCCTGAGCTACTGTGAGCTTGCCCCCACTCCTTTCCTAGCTGCCTGAGCTTCCATACTTCAACGGCCAGTTACCAAAACACTTGCCCAACTCCTTTGAGCTTGCCTTTCCTCCTTTCTGGTTAAGTCTCAGCTTCCTGATGCACTTAACCACCATTTTGGACCATGATACACTTGCCCTTAGGTCTCATGACCTGGCTGGTGCTTGTCCTCGCACCATGGTCCGTTCTGATGGCACTATCTAGAACTTGGGACATGACAAGTCACATTGAACCCTCTAATATGTTTGAAGATCTTGAAATGATCTTCCAGTTCCGGGGAGAATTCGCAAAACTCTGTTTCCTGCGAGTTAGCTGCGAATGCTGCGGGTAAATACATGAACAAGACAAGTGAGTTAGTCTCCGAGCTAACCCGACGGGTCTTGTCAAGTACCTAGATCCAAGATCACAATATCCGCTGTAGTGGTAATATCCGGCATAAAAGAAAGACACCGATGTTAAAACAAACTAAAGTATAAAACGGAGAAGATAAAGAGAGCTTCTCACTCATGGAATGAAATGCAAGTTCTTGCTCAACTTCTGGATACTACCATCGATCGAAAAAGCAGAACGACCATAAAAATAAGTGATGTTGGAAAGCCGTCTTCGCCATGTGCTATTACTACTCTTGCTTGTAAAGTTCTACTAACAGTACGTCAACAGTCTCTTTCTTCATATACTATACCGTCCAATCCATTGTACTGGATCTGAGAAGAACGATTAGGGCCATATTCTATACTCTCTACAATGCCCATGAGATAATGAACGACCCTTAACTATGAAATGTTACGCCTTTCCTCGTTTACTCACATTTGAAGAGTAAGAAGCGGAACTACAAGAAAGCTTTCGCCCTTTATGAGTCTGATTCCGATGCTAATTATCCACTTGATGAGGAATTGACGGCCCTTTCATTGACATGTAGTTCATTCCACTGAAGAGGGAATATGTTCAACATGAAAGTCCTTTCGATCTTATCCATTCTTGGGGTCAAATAAAAAGGGCCGCTCTACGTAGCGATGGCTACCTTCCGTCCTCTATTTTGGAACAAAGTGCTAGCTTCGGTGCTCACCAAAGGACGGAGCTGTCGAGTAAGGATTGGGCGAAGTCAGTTACCTGGGAATCAGCAAAAAAAAAATAGACAAATAAAGTGTGATCTGAGTTGGCAAAGCTACTAGTAGACACGGGGAGGGAAAGAAGACTGGAACCGTTCATCTTTGCTTAAAACTCTCATTTGTTAAAACGGATCATAGTGCGCTTTAGGTGCCGAGTGAGAAACCAGCTAGAAGCAGCCCCGCCTACAAATGAAATCCAGTAGTTATTGGTCGTGAATATCTGAAGAATGGTGAACCTCTCCGTGGATATCTGACCTCGACCCGCCTACTTGGGTCTTGTATGGATATGCAAATCACTAAAACAAGAGCAAGTTGAGAGTAAAGTGTCTTTTTCAGTCGAGTTCCGTTGGATCTCCTTGGTACATGTTTCCTCTTCTATCGAGAACGGTGTGGTACTTCTGGTAAAACATCAAAATTAAACTGAGCTATTAAAAACAGAACTAAATATCAAACCTTTTAATAAAATAAATTCAAAATAAAATGAATTTTAATTTAAGATCAAGTACATCAAATCAAAAAGTTAATTAAACCCGAAATAAATTACATTTATCCCAATACATCAAACTGTTCAGATATCCAAATACTTGTCTTACTCACCTGCGACGGAGAAAAAAGTGGGATGAGTAATATGAGAGTCACTCAGTGAAATATGAGATGCTAAACACGCAAACCACTGACTAAATTAAAAAAAACTCCAGTATGAAAGTTTAACTCTAACATGAACAAACAAGATGCCTATCCAATCACACAAAACAAATAATACGCTGATGGTACATAGCCAGTTTACACACCCAACCCTCCTCATACGTATATACGATATTATAATATGTGTCGCTAGTCTAGACATCTCAGCACCCCCGCACTCCAACACTATCCATCGATATGCATCCCACATCATACAATATACGTCGCTAGCTCAAACGTCTATGGACCTATGTACTCATCCACTAAGCGTCGCTAGCTCAGATGTCTCTGGCCATGCACTGTATACGTCAGTAGCTCAGATTTCTCTAGCCTCCAAAATCATATGCGTTGCTAGCACAGATCTTTCGGGGTCTCTGCACTCACCACATAGTCTCTATTATACAGCTACATATATATATATATATATATATATATATATATATGTGTGTGTGTGTGTGGTTTAACATCAAACAATGCAAAAAACAGTTGAATCCTCTAGATCATTAATTCTAGTTAACATCGAATATCCTAATTACCATGCAGAACTCAATTCAGATAGACGGAACATGCTCCAAATCTAAACAAACATAGAAAGTCTTCTATAGAAAGACAAATTTCTGACACAATTCAACCAATTTCAAAACTACAATGTTTATGAGAGAAGACTTCCTTGAAAGTCTACTCATTTTTTGTTAACAAGAAAAAGTTGTCATTTTCTAGAGCAGTCTTTTCTAACAAATATACAGAAATTCAATTGCAAAACTAACATATGAATTGACAACAAGACTTTTGTAGAAGTCTTTTCAGTAGAAAAGACTTCCAGATGTCTTCTTCGCGAAACATATCTGAAAAAAATCCAAAATCACTCTTTGATCCGGTGAGATTCATGTTTAGTTTTTCCAAGCATACAAAACTTCTTAATGAAAGTTACCCACTTGTTCTTGACCCAAAAAAATCATGAAATTGAGTAACTTTAATAAGTTTATAATTTGAAATCAAAAGTTGAGATTTTGGGATGAAACAAGAGAAAAAGTGAAAGAGAAATGGTTTTGTGTGTGCAAGAAATAAGAATATAAAAATATAAATATTGATTTTAGGTGCATTTAAATTTTGAAATTGATTGTTTATGGTGGTTAGTGTATCGATGATAATAGTAATGTTGTAAATGAAAGAGGAAGATGAGGATGATTGAGTAAAACATGCATTTTCGAAAAGAAAAAAAGATATAATATTTTCGTGAATAATCCAAACTTCTAGAATTAATAAGGCAAATGAAAGTTTTTTAAAAAATCATGAATTATTTTTTCATTTAACTTTTGCAGTCATTTTTGAAAAAAAACGATTATATAAATTAAGGTGAAAGTTTTTTAATATATTTAAATTTAGGGTTTTCTAAACACATTTAAATTTAGGGTTTGTTATTTCAAAAAACATTATATATAGTGTTGCTAACTTTTAAATTTAAATTATTATGTCGTATATATATTATTTATATGATATGAACATGACTTCAAAATATTTTGAGAAGACATAATTCCAATTAATGTTTGAGCTTTAACAAGAAAGAAAAAAAGGCTAGAAACATGGCAACCCCCTCCCCACCCCACACACACACACACACACACAAAGAAGGGCATGTGGCGTGACGTAATGTAACATAGATCTCTATTACTCACGTTATTGTGCATGCAGAATACACAACTCCATAAAAATCCATTTCTTCCCAACCATCCAATCTCAGAGTAAGAGTGAGAACTCCTTTAAAACGAATCTCATTCCCAGTCATCAAAATTTAACATATTTTTCAAAATGGTCTCTTTTCTCATCTCATTGTTGGACATTATCAAGCTTGTTATTGCTTCCGTGACCTCCTTAGTCTTCTTAGCCTTTTCCGGTCTAACATTCGCTGGTTTAGCCGTGGCATTATTTGTATCCACACCGCTTTTCATCATATTCAGCCCGATTCTCGTACCCGCGACTATATCCACTACTCTCCTAGCCTCCGGGCTTGTGGCCGGTACCAGCCTCGGACTGACCGCCATTGGACTCATCATGAGGCTCATTAAGTAATATTAAATAAATTCTTTTGAAATCACTCAAGATTTTTGCTCATATTTTATTCATATACGTGCCAAGGTTTAGGATGTCAGATTTAATAAATATCTAATTAGAAGTCGCACATTATAATATAATTAAGCGCTCGTTGCTTGTGATTTCTCAATTTTTAGTTCGATAAGCTCGCGCCAAATATCTCTTTCTAAAACGTTTCGACAATTTTAGTTGACTAGTTTTAATCTCTTACTCTCCTTTATCTTTTCGTTTTGAAATACACTTACTTTATTGTCTATGATTCTTTTTACATGCTACCTCTTTTTGGAATTAGTTACACCTTATTGTTGTTATTACCTCTATTTATAGTTTAACTGATTAGTTGTCTTTTTCTTCAAACCATGTGTGTGTGGTAGGCCTGCGGGAAGAACTTCGTTGCTTTTTTCATCCCCAACACCGTTGAATTTGGTAAAATATTCAGGTCAATTTGAGGGATCGGTGTTAGGAAAAACATATACTGGAACATTCGATAACAAATCGGGAGGTGGAATTAAGTGGACTGTGACTTGGGGTAGTCGAACTTTTTCTGGAACAATCCCATTACCAGCGGCTGCTGCACCTGCGGCTGAAGCTGCACCTGCTGCTGGAGCTGCACCTGCTGCTGGAGCTGCACCTGCGGCTGGAGCTGCACCTGCTGCTGGAGCTGCACCTGCGGCTGGAGCTGCACCTGCACCGGCTGGAGCTGCACCTGCGGCTGGAGCTGCACCACACGCGTGGTAAGGAACATTGTTCGAGCTGTTCCAGCATTCATGTAGCATACGTAAATTAATTGCGTGAAGTTTAATATAAAGTTTATTGGAAAAACAATGAGGCAACACTTAATTGCATTTTGTCTGGAAAAGAAGTAACGATTTGTAGTAGATTTTGCGTGAGGCTGCGAAAAGAAGAAAAAATGTAATAAATATTTTTGGGTCGAAATTTTATTAATTAACAAATCGGTTTGGATTTGTTGTTGATAGTTTCATGTAATCGTTTGAGATACAAGCTATTTAAGAACCATGTGATAGTTTTGTATGAATAGTTTCCAAATGGTACTGTTTTATGGAGACATTTTCTTTTTAATTAAAGGTGGTCATACGCTAAAGCTGATGAAATATTACTCTTACACCAGTAACCACTGACCAACGTGTTAGAACTCGATCAGTACTTAATTTTAAGAGTGTCAATGAACCTAAACCCTTGAGAGATGTCATTCTTGACAAGAAAATCAAGAAAATCATTAAAGCTGCTCTCTCTATACCGAACCGGGTTTTCACCGTTAACCAATTGGCACGGTACGCTCATCTTATCGTCCATACCCAAGCTATGCAAACTAGCGAGGGAGATTCTCGTCTTCTCTTCGTTCAGATTAACTTTATGAATGACGCTCTTGTATAATCCATTGCTTAGCACCTCGACATGGTCACCAATATGGACCTATAACCAAAATCGATGTAAGAAAGATAGAGTGGGGTTATTAACTTATTATCAAAACAACTTTAAAACAATAAAATAAATAAAATTAGTCTGGTCAATATGGGATTTGGTTTAAACCGATATTAGTGAAATACGTGAACCGGGCTGCCGGTTGATGTATAATTATTGTGATTTCCTCCGGCTTAGATGTAAACCGGAACAGTTGGAACGTACCATGAGTACACCTTTGACTTCTGGGACATGAACCCAGCGGCCAGAGCCATCGTGAGCCGTCAGATCAAAGATCTCGAGACCGGTCAAGTTCTGTAGAAGGATGGTGATGCAACTGTAGTCTGAATGCGGCGGCAGGCCTAGCGCCGTCTTAGGGTCCGGACACGGTGGATAACAGTTAACGGCCATGACTTGCATGCCGTTTTCGTCCATCCGAGACGACAGGTAGTCTCTTCCTAGTCCTAGGCTCTCCGTTATTGCTCCCATTATCTCGAGAGATAGAATCCTCATTTCCTGGCAAAACTTCCCCATTTTTTCCCTAAAACACGCAAGCGTGTTTATTCACACACACAAACACGATGACTGACCAATATATATACGAACGATGTGAAAGACATAGTAAAATTTTCTACATCAAATTACTATAGAAAATAGCAAATTTTGTATATTTTTCACTTCTTTATCAAAATTAATCGAATGTTTGTCTTAAACCAAAATAATAGTACTGATCCAAACTCATGTTTATTAATCTAAAGTACTTTTAAACACATGTTCAGTAACTATTATTTTTATGCATAACGACAAAAATATGAAATTATATTTAATTTAACTTAGAAAATTATAAATTACTAAAATAACAAGAGAAAAAAAAAATTGATGGTTCTTCGACCTTGATAAAGTTAGAGCAATCCAGTTGATAAAGTCCATTATGTCAACAAGAAAAGGAACAAAAAGCGCCGCTACATGTAAGCAGAAACTCTACATTGTTTTGCTTTATAGATGCAATGTATGATGACCTCCTTTTTTTTTTTTTTTTGTAACAGTGTATGATGACCTCCTAATTAGTGACATACTGACATATATATATGGACTATATAAATAAATATGATAATGAATACGTATGTACAGTATATAATAATACCTGTATTCAGGTGGGTTTTGAGGCCAGAGGTGAATCCATCGATGGAGAGGATGTGCATAGTGCTTTAGAAATATCCTCCAGAACTGGATCTTGTCCATACCATCCTTGAGACTGGTAGTGTACCGAACCGGTGCATACACATCGTTCGACATAAATTTATTTTTTTCCTTCGCTGGCAGCTCGAAGAATCCTTCCGCAACCGCCAATGCATCGTCCAGTATGCTCTGGTCAATTCCGTGGTTCGCTATCTATATATATATTTTTAGCGAGCCAAAGAAAACATGATAGTACCGTCACTTGTCACGTGTTAAAACTAAAATGAGTAAGAGAGCTGGTATTTTGACCGACTAAATAGAAATATATAATAACAAAAGCTATGCTGGCTAGACAATAACCAATGGGTGGAATATAACTTATAAACTACAAAAAAACATATTTCTTTTGACCAAAAAAAATTGAAAAAGATTTAAACTCAAGTTCTTAAAAATTACATATATTGTTTTATTACATATAAAATACTTACCTGAAAAAACCCGAAAGATTGACATGCCAGTCTCATCTCTTGAATAACCCTTCGACGCTCATCATCGCTGTCTTTCAAGCGAGAAATATCGATCGTGGGTACGCTTTCAGATGTTGAATCGAGCGCATCACGTGGCTCGTATGAAGGCGGGACAGCGTAACAATCAGGCACATACGGCAAACTCCTCTCTTGTGCAGAATTGCCCATTTTGAATGTACTTGAACTCGCACTTTTCTCATTCTCCATCGTTGAAGTTTGAAACGAGCGTTGAGAAATCGTTTAATGTTATGATATGGAGAACTGAAAAATGAAAGTCGAGTAATTGCTCTATATATATATGGGTTTAGACCGTCTAACAAAGAATAATGACATTCATAGTTGCAATGAAAATTTGACGGCCGAATTCTAAACTATTATTGTTCGCTTTTGGATGATCTAGATCATGTGTAACTGTCAAATGTTTGTGTACCAACAACGATGGCATGATGAATATACATAGGTTGTAATAACTATATAAGAGTGACCAAATACATATATGACGGGGGACATTAATAAGATGTTGGATATAGTAAAAACATATATATGATTTATTTAATTGATATTTCAGTCCCATTCGTAGTACCTTATACAAAAGAACAAAGAAAAACTTTCCGCAAAAAAGCATCCTCTTGTCCGGATTTTAAGCTTTAGTAAATACGTTGAACACTAACGTGGATATACAAGATAAATCCAGTGTCGATATGAATTTGTATGGATTTGTTTTGAAGAAAACAAATTAGTTATATAGCAAAATGTTTACTGCGTCGGTTTCTTCGTGCAAGGGAAACTATTTCCTTATTCCAATATAGGCCTCGACAATTTAACCTGCGCTAAAATCCGAACCGAAACCGACCTGAAAATATTCGATTCGGAATCGAACCGAAAATTTACAAGTATTTTTTTAGTTTAATTTTTTTTATCCCAAAGAACCAGAATCGAAAAGAACCGATTCGAATAGACGTGGATCCGAAAAAAACCGACCTAAATTGACCAGATCCGATAAGAACTAATTTGTACCCGACTTAAAGACATATATATTCAAAATGCTATTTTACATATATATTTTTTTAATGATTTTGTAACATTTTAAATAATATGAATTTTAAAATTTAGAGTTTAAAATATTTTATTTTAATTATTAATAGTTTAATTTAATTGTTATATTGTAAAATTTTAGATATATATGACAAATATTGACTAAATATAGTATGTCATATTTTCTTCAGATCCTAAATACTTGAATACAATCCGGACCCGATATGGATCCAATATAGTCCCAAAATTTACGGGTATTTTATAGGTATTAGAATTATAGATCCGAACCAATCCTGACCCGACAAGACCCGATCTGAAATCGATCTAAAAATTATAGATATTTGTATAGGTCCAAGTTTTAGAACCCGAACAACAGGATCTGATAGGACCCGACCCGGACCCGACTGCTCATGCCTATTCCAATAGTTAACTTTATGAATCTAGAAACTTAAAGACAAACAATACCTTGTCTGATGTCACAGACATCAAAAGGACCATGATATCATATACATGAAATTTCGTGAATCATTAAAAGTAATTCACAATTAATGTTAAACTAATTTTATAACCGAAAAATAATACGATAAATATAATTAACATAACTAAAACTAAATAGTTATTCCGTTTCTAAATAAGTATCACTTTGATATTTTTCACACAAATTAAGAAAGCGACGGAAATATATGTAAGTTGTTATTAATTATACCTCTCTTATCAATAGTATTAGAAATAAATAAAAGTATTTATAAAATCAATGTAATTTACAATTAATTTTCAGCTGAAAATAAGTATAATTTGTATTGAAATTATAAAATGACACTTTTTGTATAACAAAAAAATTGTAAAATGGCATTTATTACGAAACAGAGAAAGTAAATAATACTACAAAGGATCCTATTTGGTATGATATTGTAACAGTACTGATGCAGTGATCTTTTATATTATTACGTTTAGTAGTTGGTATGATATTAATTTCTAAAGTTAAAGTCTAAATAAAACTTGCAAATACAAAAGTTGTTTATAAGTTAAAAACAGAAACTATATTTTCAGTATAAAACAATTGTCTTCTTAACATCGACTGTATTTTCACTTTTTGTATTAAAAATATGCACTTTCTAAAAGAGGAGTTACACGGGTAATTCTCGGAAAAAAAAAACAATTCTCTAGAAGCTGATTAGGTGGATTTGGTGAAGAGAATACTCCCAATTAGTCGAATAGTTTCCCAATTAGTCGAATAGTTGAATACCTCTTCGATGCCAATACCAAACCCAAGCTAGTTTCTTCGCAAGATTAGTAATCCTGTCGCAATAGCCTAATAGCTGCATTAGTAATCCTGTCACAGTAGTCTAATAGCTGCATCTTGTTTACAAAATCAGTTGATGGTTTTTTTCTTTTTTTTTTAATTAAAAATTACGCAATAGTCACAAAAAATCTTGTTAATTTTCGTAAGATTAGTAATCGTGTAAAAATAGACTCTGAATTGATTCAGCCCAAAACAGTGATAAAATGACATACAAGATGAAAATCGAGTAAAATAAGTATGTCATACAACTGGTTAGTTAGAGAAAGGTTTGACTATAGAGATAAGTCGCGCTAACAATTCTGTTGCTGTTAATCCAGGAAGGAGCTGGAACGATTTGAAGTCTAGAAAGATTTGAATCTGAGATGAGCCTAGTGCATTTGACCAATGGATAAGAAAACTGAGCTGGCCCAAAAAGCGTTGGGACGCCCTATGTACGATGTAGACTCCGTCAGATACATATCAATTTCTTTCTGATGGCTCAAGAATAGATAGTTGTCTCATCAATAGATAGAAATAAACTCAAAGACCTTGTTATTGATTCCCTCTTTATTATCTATCTATTTATGTCAGCCCGCGCTTTTTCGAAGAATCCTGCACCCATGGGTATACGGCTTGGCAGGCTTTTTCTTTTCGCCGGAGCTTCATGGGTGTTGTCCCGTTCCCCAATCAGATATGATATTTGGATGTGAGCTATACTATAGCTAACATCCAAACGACACGTAAAAGAAACAAGCAACCCCACCACCATTTAACAAGTGCAGAAATGATGGAGCTGGGAAGAGTTACCCGAACAATTGGAGCCACCGACATACACACTGCAATCAGAGACAACCAGACCACTTGCTCCCGATGTCAAACGCCCAGACTTCGAGACCCGAAGGTGGGTCCAAGATGCGATTGTAAAAACTATTCTTATGGCTAAACGAAGGAAGCACCAAATATTGAAGACCACGAAACCATATACTCCCTAAAAAAACCGTCGTGTTTCGAAGAGAGAGAAGACAACAGATCTCAGGTAAGGCAAATGAAAGATAAAGAGAATGCGAAGCCACAATACATCATAGCCATAGACAACTAAATAGGTATGCAGCTTTAAAAACCTCCACACGTAGAGCTCAGAAAAACAATCACCACAACACAGCAGAGGCTGGTATATATATGTGACATCAAGTAGAGGAATGGTGAGAGCTTCTGAACCGAAACGCCTTGAGACAGATCACTACAACATCACCCACCGTTACATTGTAACATATCAGCTATTAAGACACTTCAAAAACTCAGAAAAAAATAAGGAGAACAATCAACGAGATAGGGCACTATAACTCCGCCATCTTCTAGAACCAGAGATCTGGATCTGAAATATGGAGACCAAACTCTAAAAGCTGGTTTTTTCATGCTCGTAAGAGGGTTAGCAGAGAAATTTTTGTACTACTTTCGTTCCACGAAGATAAATAAAAATTTTGAAAAAATTATTATACAAAAATAAAATTATTCGGTTTTCTATAAATTTTCTGTTGTTTAATAATTGAAAATTATAATTAAGTTTAATAAAATTATATTAGTTTAACTTTATTGAAAATGATAATCATAGAAAATGATACATCATGATATAAATCTATGTGTTTTTAATATGTGTGAACAAATGAAAAATATTATCTTAGTGAAATGGAGAGAATATATTTAATTGCTTTTAAATTTTACTTTTCCATTGATATGGTCTTACATAAAGTAACAAGTAAATAAATAAAATGAGAGTTTTCATATACAGAAAAGAAAAAATCGGTAAAAATATTTTATTCATTTTTAAGTTATTCATTTGTTTTCTTTTCCATTTCGGAACATCAATGATCAGGAACAATGAAACCAAAAAAACAGGGGAAAACAGAGTACAAGGGGGGGGGGGGGGGAATTTAATAGAATCAAGCTTCCCAACCACGCAACTGAGTGGCTCTAGCAACACGGTTAACTCCAAGAGTGAAAGCTCCCATACGGAGGTTACAGGAATGAGTATGGCACATTGACTTGATGTTGTGAAAGGCTCGAGTCATGTACTTCTGCAGCTCCAGGTTCACTTTTTCCTCTTCCCACATGAACCCTTGGATGTTCTGCACCCACTCAAAGTAACTCACTGTCACTCCTCCTGCGTTTGCGTATATATCTGGTAGTATAATCACTCCTTTCTTCGACAGAATCTGCCATAAATCAAACACACATTAGGATTATATATTAAGAGATGGCTTATTTGTTATCATGCTGCTGCTGCTGCTGCATTACCTCATCAGCATCTGGATCAGTTGGATGGTTTGCAGCCTCTATTATGAACTTTGCCTTCACATCTCCAGCATTTTCCCTGAACCAAAAAAGATGTAAAAATAAAGAATCAGAAAGTTGAATCTCTATAGTTAGTGTTGCTCTGAAGAGAAAAAATTTTACTTGTTCAAGACACCACCAAGAGCACAAGGAATGAGAACATCACACTCATGGATAAGCAGCTCGTTTGAGTCCATAGCGTCTCCACCACTGAAATCAACTAGACTTCCAGTTGCCTCTTTGTGACTCAGAAGGGCGTCAATGTCTAGACCTTCAGGGTTTCTCACTGCACCTGTAATGTCGCTTACCGCAACCACTTTCCCACCTTTCTCATGGATCAGCTTGGCTGCCCATGTTCCAACATTCCCAAAACCCTGTCACACACCAACGAGATCTCTCTCAGCTTTTTCATTCTCATTCTCACATAAACACAAACATCAAGCTTCAGATGTGAAGTAAGCTTTTACCTGAACAACAAATGTCAACCCCTTAATCGATTTGCCGTACTCAGCAAGAAGAGCTTCAGTGGCATAGACTACACCACGTCCTGTGGCAGCTTCCCTACCAAGCGAACCACCAAGATCCTACACCAAAGTGAACAAACAGTCAATACACGAATAAAAAAAAAGCTCAAAACTTTGGCAACCACACAATCATAATCAAGAAGCCTTACAATGGGCTTGCCGGTGACAACAGCAGGGGAATGACCATGAAACTTGGAGTACTCATCAAGAATCCAAGCCATGGTCTGAGCGTTTGTACCCATATCAGGAGCAGGGACATCGGTGTGAATACCGATGAGATCATGGATCTTCTGAGTGAAGACACGGGTGAGTCTCTCGAGCTCGCTCAAGCTCAAGTCACGAGGGCTGCATCCGATCCCACCTTTAGCTCCACCGTATGGAATGTCAGCAACAGCTGTCTTCCAAGTCATGAGCTGAGCCAATGCGTTGACTTCATCGGGATCAACCTTACAAAAACCAAAAAGTTTAAAACTTTGAGGAAACTATAAGAATTATTCAAGATCCATGGAGATTGAAAGAGAGTAAAACCTCGGGGTGATATCTGATTCCTCCTTTCATGGGTCCACGAGCATTGTCGTGTTGAACCCTAAACCCGACGTAGGAAACAAGAGTTCCGTCATCTTTGGGGATCGTGCACTCCACCTGAATATCAAAGTCTAAGGTTAGTACACGAAAGGGAGTCGAGAAGCAAAAATAAAAAAAACAGAGTGTTTGAGATCAAGTTAAAACCCGAAACAGAGACGATAACCAAAAACAGAGTGTTTGAGATCAAATACAAACGCGAAACAGAGACGATAAGCAAAAAAAAACAGAGTGTTTGTGATCAAATTCAAAACCCGAAACAGAGACGAGAAGCTAAAAACAGAGTGTTTAAGATCGAGTTCAAACCCGAAACAGAGACGTGAAGCAAAAAAAACAGAGCTAGAGATCAAGTTCGAACCTTGATTTCTCTGAATGGGATCATGAGACTCTTCTCGATCTTCGAATCCAAACCGAGGATCCGCGAGGCATGACGGAAGTTCCTGTTTGTTGCGGCTAAAGCATTCATGGCTCACTATCAAATCAAAAGTGTGATCGAGAAAAGGGTTTTAAATCACTTTGATCTGATAGTTTTAAGGGTAATGAGATGAGATGATGGGAGGAAGAAGACGAAGAATGGAGTATTTGTAGGGAAAGAAACGGAGACAGCGTTTTTTGAATGGAAGATTATTTTCTGACCAAGACCAAAGAGAAACTCTCCTCTATCTTTGTAATGACCATTTTGTCCCTAGCTATCTAATTTGGCTTTCTCTTTCTTTTTTAAAGTCAAACATATCTCCAACTCATTAACATGTCACAGTCAATATAAAAAAAAAAAAAAAATCTGCGTGTCACAGAAAAGTTCAAAAAACTAATGACAGAAAATGAGGAAACAAATAAAAATTTAATAAAATATATATATTTTTTGTACGTGGAACCCCCAAAAAGTTTGGGGGTGTGACAGATTGTTTATTTTTGACTAGTAGTATTTTTCTTTTTATCTTGCTTGTTAACAACTAGGGACGGCCTTATTTGATCACTTCTAAGATTTTGTTTCAATGTTAAAAGACATTTTGATGACTTCTCTTTTTACCAAATGTTACGTGACATTTAATTATATTAGATACTAGATATTGACTGATGAAGCTTGGATAGAGATCTTACATAAGGTCCACGTTGGAACTAACACAAATATGCATCAACGGAGTCCCACTCTTCATTCTTCATTTATCATAATATCAATAATGCATATACCATCCTCCTCGTAATGAAATATACATGTGACTCATGCCCATTATATTTATACATAATAATAAAAGAGAAATTTTATTTATTTTAATAACTAGAAATTAAAATGTATATTCTTTTGATGAAACGATTAAAAAATTCCTCGTGGTTATATGAATATGATGAATCATATTAAACTGAATATAAAACAATTATTATGCACAGGGCATTTTAGGAACATCTCACCAAAGTTGTGAATTTGGTTTTAATACGACAATTGGTGAAATTATATAAACGATTTAAATACTGATGCAGATAAATATTTGGAATATTTCCAAATATATTATTATTTATTTAATTAATGTTTTTGATAATTATCTTAATGTTTTAGGGTTTTATGTTTTTCTTATATATAGTCTTTTAGATTCTATGGTTGTATTCAGTTTATGATGATTTAATAAAGGAGTTTTCTAGAAGAGGTTTTGATAAACCACTGAGAAGAGTATTCTCAAACCCTAAAGAGGTTTTTATAAACCACTGTGAAGAGTATTCACAACCCCTAAGAGCTTTTAATTAAGCACTGTGAAGAGTATTCACAAACCCTAGATTCGTGTATTCTTGGAATAAACGGATCTACTTCTATCCCTAAAAGCTTCCGCTACATCAGTTGGTATCAGAGACAGCCCTTTGATTTCTCAATCGAAGAACGATTCTGGATGTCATGGTGAGTATGAGCATCTATCCTATCCGGGGCGAAAGTCCTTTTATTGAGAGAGAAGAGAACCATGAGATTTATCGAGAAATCTATGGTGATCCGATCTACGACGTGTATGAAGATGATGTTCAAGTTATTGACTTTGTCTTCAAAGATGGATCCTTTGAAAATCGGATACGTGCAAAATTAGGGCGAAATAATATTTATGAAGATTTTGTGAAGATTTTTGATAATCTGATGCGTGCAAAATTTGTGCAAAAACGGATTTATGAAGATTCAAGCTACAAACAGATCCGTGCAAAACTCGTGCAAAACATTCTATTGAAGATTCGAGGAAGAGTTTTTATTGGAAAACGTTTTGGATTCGAAGACTACGATCAAGATTCGAGGGCGAATCTTCTCCAACCCGGAGAGAATGATGCAGATAAATATTTGGAATATTTCCAAATATATTATTATTTATTTAATTAATGTTTTTGATAATTATCTTAATGTTTTAGGGTTTTATGTTTTTCTTATATATAGTCTTTTAGATTCTATGGTTGTATTCAGTTTATGATGATTTAATAAAGGAGTTTTCTAGAAGAGGTTTTGATAAACCACTGAGAAGAGTATTCTCAAACCCTAAAGAGGTTTTTATAAACCACTGTGAAGAGTATTCACAACCCCTAAGAGCTTTTAATTAAGCACTGTGAAGAGTATTCACAAACCCTAGATTCGTGTATTCTTGGAATAAACGGATCTACTTCTATCCCTAAAAGCTTCCGCTACATCAAATACGAATATACTCTAGAATATGACAAATTGGTAAAAATATAAATTTATAATTAATAAAGCGTTGTGTAATTTATTTCAACAAAACGTGAAACAAATAAAAATTGACCGTCAATTTGTATCGTGTGTAAGATGCGGAAAACAAGGAGTGGGTCGACTTTCAGGGCGCGATTCGCTGCGGACGTGACAATGTCGTACCAATGCTGCTACACAATCTGAGCCGTTAAAATCGGATGGTCTTAAAATCGTAGGAACCAGATTCGGAATCATAAGTCAGGCCGAATCACGTTACTTACTATCCTCTGTCCTTTTGTTTAATTGGATGGCGACTATTTGCTTACCTGGCTGTGACGCGGCTACTCGGCGGCTTTGTCGTCCCTATCCCAAATTTTAATTTTCTTTTGACCTTGTGGTCTTTACTCAATTTAATGTTAGTGCATGAATCTCGTTCTGATTAATCATACAACCTAAATTAGAAAATTGTATCAATTGAGGTATATGAATATATGATTAACGACAAAGAGTTTATCAAAACATAACATTTGCATTTTAATTGAAAGCCCTTTTTCAAAAAAAAAAATTGCAACTAGAACTACAAAGAAAAAGATGACAATTTGCAAGCTATACGTAATTTATGACAAATGATATTGGTTTTACAATTTTTTTGTTAAACCAATCAAAATTCTTGTATCCAAATTAAAATAAAATAAAATAATAACAATTAAAATCCTTATTAAAACATATCATGGGCCGATGGACCGACTCTTATCTTTTTGTTGGGTACGTCAAACTTATCATGAACTCAATGGTATGTGTGTCTGTGAGGTTTGATAAATTTTACAATCACAATCAAGTTTTACATATTAAAATATCGTTTCAAGATATATTCTCAGTTACATTATATCATTGACTTATAGGATTTTGTAGATAAATAGCGAATAATACCACGGGCAACGAAACTGAAAGGAATGAATTGAATTTTTATAAAAGATGGGGAACATTTCGCCAAAAGGACTGTTTTACAAATCAATATTTTATCTTTAAAGAAAATTTCTCAGTATTTAGGAGGAGGAAGTAGCCACTTGGAGCCCTTAATGTAACCAAGAGTGAGGAAAGGCCTAACTTCGTTTTGGTCAACATCTTGTGTGTAAGGCACTCTCTTCTCTTGGTGTGACCCTGGTCCAAAACACTTGTACTCTCCATAGAAGACCGTCCTGCGTTAATTTAGACAACATAATAATATCACACTTGTGTAACTGACATATGACTAATTATATATATGTTGATGAGATATTATGAAATGTTACTTGTCATATCCGCGGTTGAAGTTTTCCCTCCAGCCAGCTGGGTTGACCACGCTGGTCATCTCTGTGAAAGCATAAATGACTTTGGGGTGGCTCATCCAAGACCGGCCCAAATAAATTCCGGTTCCGGTTCCAGTGATTTTGCAGTGCACGAATGTGTATCCATTTTGTTCGGTGTTACTTGTTCTGCTTTGTGCCGTAATCACTCTTAATCCGTCTCCAACAGCGTGTAATTTCGTGTTCTGATTGATTTATATACGAATACATATTCATTATGCATGTTATATATATACATATAAATTTATAAATTTATGTATGTAATAGTATAAGCTTACCAAGTACAAGGAAGCTCCTCTTCCGAAGATAAAATCATAGGTTCCTTCGATGTAACAGTCCTTGAAAAAATGGTTGCCTTTGTCGTCGCATAGAGTATCTTGAAAACCGTAGAAACTACAAGTGTAGAAAGCTGCATAATCACCGTTGATCCTCATAGCTAGAGCTTGTCCTTGTGAGCCTGGTTTCGGCATAGGAGAAGTATTCTATAGGATAACAAAAATCAAATATATACACATACATTAGATTAGTATAGCAAGTAATCTTTAATGTAGTGCACTAACATACGTATATCGAATATATTACGTACTTTAATGATGAGGTTAGCTGCCATGAAATAATCAGACCAGACAATAAGAGTTGCACTCTCTACCGTTCCGTACTGAGCGGCCGTCCCGTGGTAAGTTAAGACCGTTTGTGAACCAGGTTGAGCAAGCAATGTAACGAATGGTCGACCTATGTCGATCGTGACCTTTTCATAGTATATACCTGGAGCCAACTTGATGATCATACGCTTCTTGTTTCCTATCGGAATGCTCTTAATCGCTTCGTTTATTGACTTAAAGTTGGCACCTCCTTTTGGATTAACCTACAATGAATTTTTTCATTTTCACATTAGAAATAACACACAATGAAATTTACATTGTGAAGATTAAGTAGCTTACGGTGATAATTTGTCGTGCAGCTTCAGCAGCATCGAGGGCAGGGTCTAGAGTTCCCTTTCTTTGGGAATAGGGTGCAACGTTGGTCTTGAACCATTGGGGAATTTGGGATCTGACTTCTGGAATCGGTGCTGTATCGGTGGCTAGAACCACGGGCAAGGCAAATGCGACTAGAAATGCAACTATCGAGGGCGAAATGTAACCCATCTTTTATTGTTATAATATTTTACACTTTTTAATTATTTTCTTTTATTTCATAAAATAAAAGAAAATAATGAAAAAAAACAGGAGAAAAAAAAGTTCACGCTTATTTACTATTGAAGAAACAAAGAAGCATCGAAGGGTTATATACTTGTCTTGCTCGTCGATGTCTGACCGAACAAATCTACTTTTTACTATTCTCGTTTGTGGTTTATATTTCTTGGAGTATTTCTGACAATCTGACTAAAATAGTAAATCTAGCTATCGTCATCTAACTTTTCCAATAAGGGGAAAATTACAGGTAGCAAAGTCAGCATGTTGATTGACCCTTCCAGCAAGAACTCTATTAATATAAATTTAATAATATAATTCGATAGTTTTCCTCTAAAACGTATTCACAATTTTCACCAAATTTATTTCATGATTTCCAGCCGATGATATAATTTCACAAAAATAATGTGATTACGTAATCGCCACAACAAGATTGCGATGTACAACTGCTAATTAACAATAACGTGTATTAGTTTTTGTCAAAAAAGTAAGTTAAAATGGTGTTCTACGGGAAACTGAAAACTAGTGTGTTAAAGGAAAAATTAATGAAATTACATTTTGCTGAAAAGATTGCAGCATTTCTTACTTTGGAAATAAAAGTTAACTAATGAAAAAGAAATATATATACAAGTAGAGTCTATTGATAATTTTACTGACAATCACCTTTAAATAATTTTACCATTTACTATTTTCTAGTTGATCGGTCACATATATATGTGCATCTATAATATTTACCAGTCACATCTTTCCGCATTTGAATCACATTTCAGACCCGTTTTATGTAGGTTCTGCAGGTCCAACGAACCCAATTTAGAAAAGAATTAATGATTTGGTTGTTCAATATCAAGTCGTATTTACCCATATGGGTACTCTACTTATCAAGGTTATCTGATGTTCATTACCAGCTGAACATTACCAGCTGAACATTACCAGCTGTACTCTAATTTATTGTAAAACTAGTATTATGGCCCATGCTATGCATGGGCAAAGTCATTGTTAAAATTGTTCATACCAAATTTTTTTGGTTCAAAGTGTATCATTGTAATTTATTTTAACTGAACAAAAACATAAATCTTGAGTTCTGAAGTGCTGAAAGCTTCAGACTTTCTCACTAATTTCTTTCAGCATAGTTTTGATAAACTCTGCCTGTCTACCTGCTACCCCCAGAATCTTATAAGTGGAGCTAGCTAGCTTTTCATTAAGTGGTTTCACTTCTAACATGTGAGATTCAAGCGTCTTGAGGAAAACCGTTCCTTTCTTCATTTTATTATTTTGCTTTCGTCTTGGTCAACTTCTAATTGTAAATCTGTATAGAAGACAAAAATATAATAAAAATTTACAGATTTTATAATGGTTGAAAATATGTATGAATACCAGATGAAAACATATGCTTTAGTATTACCCGAGATCACGTTCGTTCCATATTTGATAGGGATCTGGAGTGAATTCTACTTAAAAAGTTTCAAACCTGAAACAAAAGATAAATATTAAAACCTATTCAAATGCTTACAGAAAAAAACAACATAAATATAAGAATGTCGTTTACATCCAAATCAGCTAAAACTAATATTATTTGAAGAAGCATATTCAGTCTTTGCACTCTCGACGTTAACAATAATTTGCATGTTTAGCAAAGACTGTTGTTAGACAATCATGAATCTTAAAATGCAAAATCTTTTAAAATTTAGCAAAGAAAAAATAGTTAGAAAAATGATTACCTTCTACGGTTGTATCCCCTAAACGTTAACCAAATATAACATTGAAGGATGATATATTGAGAACAATTGGTAGAACACTATTAGATGTAACATGAAAGAAATGTTTAAGATTTGATTGCCGTTAAACCTTGAGAAGTCGACACCTCTTTCTTGGCATTTTTATCTAGAATTTCTTTTTTTTTTGCTAAATGATTTCTTACTTTTATAGAAGCAAAAGAAGTTGTAGTTAGTGGGAGGTTATTTAGACGTAGTGGAAATGATTTGGTTAAAAGAATATAAAAAAAATATTTTATTAGTTTTAACAGAAAAAAATGAAATTTGTTTTTAAAATAGTGAATGCCACATGTCGAGCACAAAATTGCCAACTTACTTCTGCTTTATAATATAAAGGATTACCAGCTGAACATTATTACACAAAAGAATAAAAATAATTTTACATGCATAAATATGTTTGCACAAAATGTTTATGATAATAATGGCGTAAACATACAATTCTAAGAACGTGAAATAAGAATAAAATTGATGATATTATCTTATGTTCATGTAAAGCTGTATATCAGTATATATTAACAAATAATTCTCGAGACAACTAATAAATTGTACAGAATCGGGACCCTTTTATTGTCATGAAACCAAAATTACACAAGTCTCTCAGCTAAGAAGAGAGGACTGTTGGAAAAGAAAATACACCGCTATACATACAGTTTTGAATAGCTTAATATTAAGACTTAAAGCCGGAAGGTGGGAGAAGCCACGAGGATCCTTGGATGTAGCCGAGGGAAAGGAAACGTTTAGCTTCATTGTCGTCAATGTCTTGTGTGAATGGAACTCTCTTGGCTTTATGTGATCCTGGTCCTATGCACTTGTACTCTCCGTAGAACACGGTCCTGTCCCAAAAAAAAAAAACAATTAAGACCAGACCATATGGATCATCAACATAAGTAAAGTGAGAATCAGACTTACTTGTCATGTGCGGCCACCTTGTTTGCTTGCCATCCGGTTGGGTTGACGACGCTGCTCATCTCGGTGTAGGCGTAGACAACCTTGGGGTGACTCTTCCATGATCTACCTAAATAGATTCCACCACCATCACTTCCAGTTACCTTGCAGTGCACGAAAGTGTATCCACTCTTCTCTTCTGCGCTCTTTCCCGCATGCGCTGAAATCACTTTAATACCATCTCCCACCGCGTGTAATTGTGTTTCCTTTTGAAATAAACATCATATATATGAAAAAACAAACAAACAAACAAACAAACAAACAAACATCATATATATCAAGAGGTTTCAGAAACTATGTATAAGATGAGGTAAGTTCGGACCGGTTTTGGACACATCCGGATGAAACATTTACATTTGGCCCCTAAGTTTTAAAAAGTTATTATACATATATAGTCGCATGGCCTTCGAATTTTTGAATTTTTTATTTATTAAAACTAACCTAAAAATGTTTTTTTAAACCTTAAAATGTTTATTGCCTCTTATCGTAAGGTTTCAGAATCTATGTATTAAGAATGTATAAGATGGGATATAAGGTAGACGTACCAAATACATAGAGGTTCCACTTCCGAAGATGAAATCAAATGTCCCTTCAATGTAACAATCCTTAAAGAAATGGTTTCCAGCATCGTCACAAAGTGTATCTTGGAAACCGTGGAATTTGCAGTTGTAGAAAGCCGCCTTGTCTCCAGAGATTCTCATAGCTAAGGCCTGTGCTCCCTTCCTCTTACCATCTGGTTCCGGCGCAGAGTTCTATATACGTATGTAACAGAATATATATAAAGATTACACATTTTGACGACTACTTGGACACTCGTACCATTTGCATTAAGTTGTAAATATATATACCTTAACGATGATGTTTTCGGCAATGAAATAATCGGATAAGATAATGAGAGAGGCGCTATTTACGGTTCCATACTGGGCGGCAGTACCGTCGAATGTCAGAACGGGCATGGCCTTGGGATCACCCATCAATGTAATAAAGGGTTTCTTTTTGTCGATAGTGACCTTCTCTTTGTATTCACCAGGAGCCATCTTGATGATCACACGCTTTGTGTTCTTTGTAGGAATGCTCTTTAGTGCGTCGGTTAGTGTTTTGAATTCACCTCCCTTTGGATTCACCTGTGTGATTAATTACATCGTTCAAATTTTGTAAATTAAAATCTGTATTTATTTAAGATTTGTTTCACTTTTGGGGAGACAAAGTTAGGTTAACTTGTTTCATACGTTGATGGTACGTGGTGAAGCCTCAGCAGCTACGAGAGCAGGATCTAAACCTTTACGCGAAGACAA
The DNA here is from genome assembly GCA_019706035.1 of Raphanus raphanistrum subsp. raphanistrum. Taxonomy (NCBI): domain Eukaryota; kingdom Viridiplantae; phylum Streptophyta; class Magnoliopsida; order Brassicales; family Brassicaceae; genus Raphanus; species Raphanus raphanistrum. Next base: position 12,689,270 of record CM033981.1, read on the forward strand.
AGGAGCTACGTTGGTTTTGAACCACTGCTCCACTTGAGGTTTGGCCTCTGGAATTAGTGCATTATCATCTGCCAACACCATCGGTGTAACAAACACCCCAACCAGGGCAAATAATACGGACACATTTATGTATCCCATTTTTTATTTTTTATTTTTTAAAAACTAAAAAGTTTTTTTTTTTTGTTTTTTGGTTGTTGTCTTATTATTCCTTTTTACTGTTTTTTTTTTAAAAATTTTCTGGATGGTTTAGTGAGAAGATGGCATTGGGGTGTGTATATATATAGTGTTACAAAAATTGGAGATTTTTGAGTTTCATTTCTTCGTTTGCTATTATTATTTGTGGTTATCCATTTTTATATCTCGCTATTATTTCTCTTGAAATGTTGTTTGTTTTGTCTGATTTTTTTTTTGAAATATATTTAATTTGTCAACGAGATTTATTCTACACATTACACATACAATGATTAGCAGAAAAAAATAAAAGTCGAATTACTCAAGTTTACTTTTCTCTCTATTTTTAAAATATAAATGTTTTAAAATAAAATTATATTTCAAAGGATAGTATATGTTTTATATTTCTATGCAAATTTATTCGTTAATAATGGTAAATTATATATTTTATAAAGAATAGTTATATTTATTCAAATACTATTAGTTTAAAGTTATGGAAAAGGGCTACACAAAAATAAAACACAAAAATGCATCATTTATGGGAGGGAGCGTCTTTTATGTACTGTATGGTTTGCTTCTTCACTATTGACTAATGTAGTTACCGTTTTAGCTTAAAGAATCAGTTTCATTTGACAAAAAGACGACAACAAAAATCTCATTTTTATTTCTTACCCTTTATAATTTCAACAAACGATTATACAGGTTTCATACAATAAGTAGTTTTCAGGGGCTGAGGGAGGAGGACTCGACCTGGCTCCACAACGCCTCAGCGTAAGCCTTCTCTTCTTGCTTCTCCTCTTCTGCAACAAACTCTCCTCTTCCTTCAGCTTCAGCTGCAGCCTCTTCTTCCTCTTCCTCTTTCTCTTCTACTTCTTCCTCAGCTTCACTTTCTCCAAAGAAACTGCTAGAGCCTTCCCTGAACTCAGCCAAAGCTTCCCTCAAAGCCAAACCTGTAGCCGGTCTATCACTCCATCCATATTTTGGAGCCGGTACAACAAACGGCAACACAATATCATCAATCTTAGACCCATCACATGAGTCAGTTTCTTCATGAGGTGGAGGGAAAACAAATACAATCCCGAGCTCGTAGTTGCATACACGAAGCTTATTAACTGATCTCATGGCATTGTGGGACTGGTCCTGGTTGTTCCTGGAGGATCTGGAAATGGTCTGTCCCCAGGCAGCAGCACTAAAATTATGTGAGCCGCAGTAAACCCAACCAAATGATGAAGACCGTAAACCTCTAGTGGAGGTGAAGCGTCTTCTAGCCACCTGTTCATAGTATAAAGACATTCTAATACTGTGTAAGAGTCAGTTTTGGCCAATGCAATTCTAATTAGCTCTTACCTTGATATGCATAGGGTGCCCAACTCTGTCCTGAGGATTAGGAACTGCATCGTGAAGCACGTTGTTATATCTCAACTTTTGCCAGGTTTTCTGCACAAGATATTCAGAAAAAAAACAATTTACAAAGTTCATATTTTCAATCACACTACTGCTGAATCATATTCCAAAGGCTTGATTATGCAAAGTTAGCAAGATACCTCGGAGAAGCAGAGCAGACGTCTTGAAGACAGGACACCATGCTGGCCATTCTTCACCCTTTCAATGGTAGGGAAGATGATTTTAATGGAAGGAGCTTCCCGTTCTTCCCTAGCACTCCAGCATCCCCACTGATACAGAACATGGACCAAAACGTTTCATGCACTATAAACTTGTGGTGAGAGCTTTTAAGGGTGTTTCGAAACAAAACCGTACCTCAGGATCAGACTCCTGGGAGTCGAAATGTTGTACTTTTTTACCTGCAGCTGATGCAAAATCAGCTTGAAAACCTGCAGTTACTGAGCCTCCAACCGAAGATGCACCTATAGTAAATTAAAAAAAAAAAGGAAAAAAAACTTATTACCCTGCAGTATTACTGCTAAAGGTATTTGTCTACCATAGCTATTGGAAATGCACTTACTGTAGACGAAATCAGATTCTTGAGATTCAGGCCACTTGTGACAGCCCAACACCTTTTGATGAACAATAAAGAGAACCGCATAGTTAAAGTTTGTTGATACACTATTGTTAAAACTCAAGGGTTTGAAAGCACAACTAGTCATCAAACTTACCTCTTGTAGCCTCCAAATGCCAGTACATCTCTGAAGTGAAGCAATCAACGAGCTCAGCGCAACGACATGATGTGGTTGAATTAACTTTGACATATCTGAAATGGATACTCCCTGAAAAAGTAAAGAGAGATTTTGAGATGTATACATGGCCTATTTATGCAAAGTATCTCGTTAACCTACGATGAGAGTTACCAGCATACCTGTAATACATGCAGCACCAGTTGCACCTTCTGGTTGCTCCTACAAGAAGCAGCTGCAAGGACTTCATCCCGATACACATATCCCACAAATTTGAAGAATCCAATATCCCACAGAGGAGAAACCCATTTTGCAATATTCCGCGGCAAAAAGCCTAGTTGGACAAACTCTGTCACAAAGCACTTTGTATGAGTCAAAAAATGTAAATTTCATGTCAAGGATACATGAAACTACTTACCCTCTCTCGATTCATCATTAGGGTTAGCAACAAGGACGCTCACAGCATTCACGTCAGCAGGCACATTAGTATTTCTTCTCATGACAAGTTCCAACATTCCGAGAGAGTTTTCACGGGTTCTGCTAATATATGAAGCCAGTCGTTTCAGTTGTGCTCCGGTAGAATCACTGGTAGATCGGAAAAGGTAACTGAGGCCAACGACAGACGCTTCAACAGATCCTAGAAACTCTTCATCGAAATACTGAAACAAGAATCATATGATTAGTCAGGACACAATCAAACTAAGTGAAGCAGCAAAAGATGAGTTCGAGATATTGATACTAGTCCAAACAAAAAAAAGATGGAAAGTGAAGCTACTCACGGTGCTTGCGCGAACAGATTCTGTAAGGTAAGACGGCTTATAAGAATGAATTCCAGGCACTGAAGCGACAAGATGACCTGCTGAGTGTTCAAAGTTGTATTTTGTGAGCTCGAGAATCCAATGGGCTTGGCTTGGAACATCAGCCAAAAGTGTCGCAGCAAATCCAGCCAGCTGAGCACCAAAATCTGACCTTAAACCACGATTGGTTTCCGTTTTGAAATGGCTGAAAAGGGATAAGAAATCAGGGTTTGCTCTTCGTGGAAAGTCTTGCCACCAAACTGTGTTGGTCACGTCATCCCACTGGAATTAGAAAACGAAAAGTGATTAAAGTCTCTGAATATATCTAAAACTTTCTAGCCATATGTGATGCCCCAGACCCATATACATTCTTACCTGTCTTGCTACTAAGTTTGCAGACGTAATAATTACACGAATACTATCTTCTCTTTGCAAAATAAACAGCTTGGGGTGATGACAAGCAATGCCTCGGTTCTTTCGGTCTTTCCCAAATGCTATTTCCTCAGGAAATGGTGGAAACCTAAGACAAGATAAAAAACTCGTTAGGAAAAAAGTCGTGAAGCAATAGTACCAAACAAGAAAATATAATCCGGTATTACGTACACCACAGCTACATTTGGGTAATTTGGCAAAGGAGTAGCAGTTCTTGAATCAGGGCTTGAGCTCCAACATCTCTCAGCATGGTGACATGCAACAGTCACAGGCAAATGACTAGGTATCTCACAACCGGTAAGAAACCTGCTGATACAGCTTAGTCAGACTCTTGAATCCAATTCTTCTGTTTAAACTAATAGAGGAAAAAAAAAGGAAAAAAAAAGTCGACATACCATAAGATATCACTTGTAAATGTTGCAATGAAGATTTGTGAGATGCTTTCCACATGGTAAAGAAGTTCTGGCAAGGAAACCACCCGTTGACTACCAGTTGGGTCTTGTTCAATATACTGAAGGCGATTTAGATAAAAGTTCTTCCCAGGTGATTGCAGAGAACTTTGATAGCGTTTCTCACTATTGATGTAACTAATACCAGGAGTGTTTTCTTTCTCCTCTTCCAAAGAAAGCATTGTCCTCGTCTTATCGGCAACAGAAATACAAGCAACACCATCATTTTCTACTCGGCTAACCAACTTTGAGACACCTAAATTTGTACCTATATGTAATTCTGGGCTTGGCCCCTCCTCCCTCACCTTTAAACCAGACAATACATGATTTTTCTCATCTCTCTCGACTTCTCTGCCTACTTTTGACCTTAACATTTCATAAGTACAACAGGACCGACATTCTTTTCCAGAATCTGATAGCCTAAGGCAAGATACAGGATCATCACTATTCAACACATGTCTACAATAACTTACAAGAGAGTTCAATCTCTCAACAACACCAACAGCTTTAGCAGGAAGATAAAGCCCAGAAACCAGAGAACTGACTTCATTTTCCATCGGAGCAAAAACCCTTCTGCTCCTCTTCCCACCGGAAAAACTCCCCCTAGAATGTCCTGAAGAGACCGAAACTCCAACCCCTTCAAAACCAATCTCCTGAACCACAAACCCAACTCGTCCATGTTTATAACACAACCCTTCCTTCCCACAAACAAACAACACCTCATCACCAGCCAAAACCTCTCGAACTCTACCTCTCCTAACCCTAACATGATTAACATACACACCGTTCAAAGAAACCCTAAATCTCAAACCTTCCTTCTCCACTCTATCAACGCCAATCAATCTCTTCCTGAACTCATCGAAATTTTGACTGAACACACCGTCAAAGATATAAAGTTTGCTACTTTGGGTGTCGAATAGAATCTGGCAGTGGTTTCTGCTGATACCGCCATGATCGAGGACGAAATGGCACGACGACCCGTTGTCGATGCTTCGACCAATCGTGTACGGTCGATCTGAATCGATGTGGAGTGACTCTACGGGTGAACCGGAAGACCTGGAGATCAACGGTGTGCCGATGCTGTGGATGCGAATCGAAACTTTATCGCTATGTCTTCTCTTCATAGCGCATAAAGTTTTTAACGAATGAACTCAAAGAATGAGGATGAGGAAAGGAGAGGAGAGGAGAGGAAGCAAAAACCCCCTTTCCTGAATTGATTTTCCCTCTCAAATCGATGTGCTTAGGACAGCCTCGCTTTCTGTTTGGATGGCGAGGTAAGGCTGCACTTCGGCTGAATAGTATAACTTTCCCGCTTTTGTTTTTTTTTTTGTTTTTTAAGAGCATCTCCAACCCAACTCCATTTTTAACTCCACAATGGAGTAAAAGTGATTATGGAGTAACATATGCTCCAACCTAACTTCATATCTCATTCCATTTTGAAGTTTACTCCATCTATTTTTTGTTTGTTCATGACTCTATTATGGAGTGAAAAATAGAGTAAGATTAGAGCAATTTTATTCTATATTCATTTTTACTTCATTTTAGAGAAAAAAATGGAGTTTTACATTGGAGATGCTCTAAGAAAGGGCCTTGCTATTAATAAAAAATAAATAAAAAATTGGTTATTCAAAAAAAAAAATTTGTTTTACTTTTTTTTTCCCACGTCCAACACGAGATTAATTGTTGTTTAAAATAAAAAAATGTTGTTAAAATAAAACACAGGTGGCCAAAAGAAATTAATTGGGCTCAATCTTATTTTGGACCCTGTGCAAATATTAATTTCATAAGAACAATACACACATACTTTGTTCAAAAAAGAGCCCCAATTTTTTTTCTGAAAAAAGCCTTAGCTAAAAACTGCAAAATAAGACTTGGACCTTAGGCCCACGAGGAGAGCCGGGTCCAATTAATTTCCTTCTGACTGTTCTCTATATGAAACATTGATGCATTTCAACTTAAACATTGTGTAGAAATCCGAAAAGAATCGTGGAAGGAAAGTAGGAAACACAACCTCTGATCAGTGTTCCTAATGAGAAACCAGCGCAGGCATTAATACAGAGCCAAAAAACTGGCAAGAAAAGTACATGAAAGGGGGCGGAGACGTCGATAAATCAAAATTATTGAATTGACAAAATGCCGTCCATTGAATATTTTTGAGAATGTGGACAAAACCATAGCCAAACCCACAAGTTGACAACTATCAGAGTTTGTGAAAATATGTTACTATTCAGTAACTTAGAAATCAAGTTCGTTTGGTCAAAAAAAAAGAAGTTGGTTTGGTACTTTCTGAACTATCAAAAAGTATTTATCGTCATTGATACAATCTTCAATGAGTTTTGTTCCAAACCTTTGTGTGTGTGTTACATTACTATTACATTAGGAGATAGTTAACTCAATGTTGTGTGTTTGTTATTACAAGAGTTAAGAATATGTGTACAAAGCTGCGTTGACATATTTGTATCAAGTCGATGTGAATGTGTTTTTCTATTCGGTAATGTAGTGAACGTTAAGAAAAGCATTTTTGAAGGGCAAGCGAGTGACATATTGCGATCATGCTTCGTAGTGGACAAAACCGGATCGTATATCTAATGATATAAAATAATTCTTATCAGAATTTTTCTTTCGTGTCATGATTTATCTGTGTGAAGGAAAGGGTTTTGTTTCCATATCGAACGTGACCGACGGTGATTGGAATTTTGGAATACCTAGTGGTACTATAAAGAAATATACATGCACGTGTTATTTATCTAGTTGTTTGTTTTTGTCGCTGTCGTGTATCGGTGTGTGTGTGAGAAATTCTGCATTATTTGCTTTACCAGAAGAGGCAATGGGAAATGCGTGTGTATATAATTTGGTACGTTATTAGTTAAGTACTCATATGTAGACACTTATTTCACCTTGATGGGCTTTGCGTTCTATATTCTAAAAATCAGTAAGTATGCAAACACAATAAAGTTTGATCCGTAATGAATTTAGTTTTTCTTTTTGTATAAATGTTAAGATTTTTACCTTATACTTTCCACGTGAATGTTAATCATTCATTTTCTACGATATTCAATTAAAAGGATATTTAAGTTATCATTTGTAGTCACATGCAATTTAGTTCCTATCTTACATATTAATTGCCCTATAACGTAACCTTCAGAAGATAGCTGATGATACAAGTATAAAACTCCAAATCATTAATGGAAATTCGGAAAATGGAGTAAAGATTAAGCACAAAAGAATCGAGAATCTGTTTTAAGTACTTAACCCTATCTTCCGTTTATACCATCAAACCAAACATTGTTAATTTTTAATTAAAGTTAATATCAGTGGCGAATCTAGAAAATTTTATTATAGGGGGAAAGTTTTCAAACTTTACAGATGAGGTATACTTAACCCTATGTTTGCAATTTATGAGGCGCATATTTATCAAATTTCTCCAAAAATTATTATAAATAGTAAAGAAAAACTTATTTTTAAAAAAATTTATAGGGGTTGTTCAAAAAAAAAAGTTGTTCAAAAAAAAAAATCTATAGGGGGCAGATACCCCACCCTTGTACATCAGCCATTGGTTAATATTTGAAAGGAGAAGAGTTTTTGGGCACAAAAGAATTATCCTTATCTAAAAGAACTCTATTTCATTTTCTAGCAAAAAAAAAAAATTCTACCAAATCTGTACTTGTCAGAGTAGGTGAACATGTTAAAAGCATAGGATATACATGAATGACCTTTTGATAATTATCTTTTTTTTTTGCTATGGTATCAGCCATTCCCAGAATACGTATTTATTACTATTTTGATGGTTAACAACAAAACTATTTTGTCAAATCTGAATGTGGTGGTGGTATATTGAACAGAGAGTATATAAATATAACGTCCCAAGTTATAAATGAAAATAATCAGAAGGACTAGGTATGCAAAATCGGGAAAAGTAGACTTTTTAGGGCAGATCTCTAGTAGCTAACTCCAAAGTGAAACTAGGCCTGGGCACGGATCGGATATCCGGGTTTTTGAAGGTATTTGTGATTTGCCTCGAATGTTACGGATAACTAATTTTCCGATTTGCTTTGATTCGGAAAAATACGGATATTCGGAAAAACGGATATCCAGAAAATAAATAGATATTTGCGGATATTTGCGGATACTTACGGATATCTCATTTGTTTTGATTAATACAAATAATCTTAAAAATTTGATACAATTTTTTTTTGGAAATTTTTTTTTTTGCATGATATAAAAGATAAAAATTAAAAGATACAGTGAATCTACATATTTTGTAAAATTTTAAACTTAATTAACAATTATAATAACACAAAACTGAAGAAAAAAATTATAATTGTCATAAATGTTTTTTTCTTTTATATAATACTTTTATATAAGTAATAATGTGAATAGAATCTGTCAAATCATATGTTAGAATAATAATTTTATACATTTAAAATTTTAAATATAATCAAAATATACATGTATTTATATATTGACGGATCGGATCGGATATTCGCTTCCCAAAATTTTAGTATTTGTGATTTGCTTCGATATTAACGGATATTGAATTTTAGTATTTGCTTTGCTTCGAAAGCTTACGGATATTCGGAATTTTCGGATCGAATAGCAACGGATAACGAATCGAATCAAATTTCACGGATAAAATGCCCACCCCTAAGTGAAACAGACAATGTGATTTTCACTTTTCTCTGTACGACCTCAAACCCAACTCTTTTCTGCAAACAAAATCTAATTAAAAGTCATTTTAAAACGGTATCACACGTAATATATCCATAACAACGAGGGTAAAATAGTCAAATCGTTATTACCTCCCTCCGTAACTCTGTTATTTATTTGACCTTCTCTGCACAGATCCCCCTGAGCTCTTACCCTCTCTAATCTCGAGATCCGCCGTTAGAGCTTTGTGTCCTAAACTCCGAGCTTCTGTCTTTTTTCTTCTCATCTGTGGAACCAGAGAAGGGATCTGCAGATCTCGTTTGTGTTCCTCTCATTTGGTTAATCAAGGTATATGTGCTTCTTAAGAATTCATGTAGATCTATACGTTCGTTGACTCAATTACTCGTTTTTGATTGTTACAAGATCTGATCGAACGTCAACGCTTATCATCTAGCTGGTTAGAAACGTTTTTTTTTGTTAATGGTGATTAGTGCAGATCTAAACAAATGTACATTTTCATGATTCATTTTGGTTAAATCAGACGCATGCAGCTCTGCATTAATCTGATGGGGCCAAAAATGAGCCTTGATCATATTAATAGTAGTCATAAAAGCAGCATTGAATAATTATTATTAAGATGTCTTTGAATTGTTTTTAAGTCTGATATGGTGTCTTTGTCTTTTGGTGCAAGCTAGTGAACAATGGCAACATCAACCGAGAACCAATGGCTCAAAGGAAGAGTGAAGGCTGTTACCTCCGGTGACTGTTTGGTGATCACCGCTTTGACCCACAACAGACCTGGAGCTCCACCGGAAAAGACTATCACTCTTTCTTCTCTTATGGCACCTAAGATGGTGAGCTTACTCTTGTATTTTCTAAAAGTCAACTCTTCTCTGCCTCCATTATTACTACTTTTTTTTAAATTCTTTTTTTTTTTACATTGTAGGCTCGTAGGGGAGGTAGAGATGAGCCTTTTGCATGGGAGAGCAAGGAGTTTCTGAGGAAACTCTGCATTGGAAAGGTACCAAAAGTCTTAACCTATTCACTAATTATACACAATAGGTATTGTGATCGACAATGTTTAAGTATATGTTTGCTCTTTGAACAGGAAGTTGCTTTCAAAGTGGATTACAAAGTGGAAGCTATTGCTGGAAGAGAATTTGGATCTGTTTTCCTTGGGAACCAGAATCTTGCAAAGCTTGTTGTTCAAAATGGTTGGGCAAAGGTGATGATCATTAATTATAAAAGCATTCTATTTTCCCTCTGGTTGTGAATGATTACGTCAGCGTTTCTGACATAATGCTTGTGCTATATGGACAGGTTAGGGAGCAAGGTCAGCAGAATCAAGGTAAGGTTAGTCCTTACATTACAGAGCTGCTGCAGCTCCAAGAGCAGGCTAAACAAGAAGGATTTGGTTGTTTTAGCAAGGTTGGTTTGGTCTTTTGTCTTCCTTACTTTTTATTCTCCAAAAGTCCTTTAGTTTCTTATTGATTTGATGGTGAATCAGGTTCCTGGTGCTGCTGAGGCATCTATCAGAGACCTCCCTCCTTCTGCCATTGGTGATGCTGGAGGTTTTGATGCAATGGGGCTTTTAGCTGCTAATAAGGGCAAGCCTATGGAAGGTATCGTGGAGCAAGTACGCGATGGAAGTACTATTCGTGTTTATCTTCTTCCAGAGTTCCAGTTTGTTCAAGTCTTCGTTGCTGGAATCCAGGTGATTTTACTTACTTACTACTAGCTTCTCTGTTTCTTTGCCGCATGCGTAAGTTGGACGTTTTTTTTAACATTCACTCTGTTTTTTTTTTCTTTTAAATGTAGTCTCCATCGATGGGAAGAAGAAACGCAAATGGAAACGTTGTTGAGACGGTTCCTGATGAGTCTAATGGAGATGCTTCTGGTGGTGAGTCAAGAGGTCCTTTGACGTCAGCTCAGAGACTTGCTGCTTCTGCAGCATCCTCTGGCGAGGTTTCTCCTGATCCGTTTGCAACCGAAGCCAAGTACTTCACTGAGCATCGTGTTCTCAGCAGAGATGTAAGTTTTTGGTCGATGAACTTGCTCATGTTTTTGGCATTTGAACGGTCTCTTAACTTATGCTGGAGATTTTGCAGGTTCGCATTGTTCTTGAAGGTGTTGACAAGTTCAACAACCTGATTGGTTCAGTCCATTATTCTGATGGAGAAGCAGTTAAAGACTTGGGTTTGGAGCTCGTTGAAAATGTAAGTGCTTACATTTTCAACATATTATATTATATGTTGCTGACAAAGCTTAATGACATTTGTTTTGTTATAATTTTTCCTTAGGGTCTTGCTAAGTATGTTGAGTGGAGTGCTAACATGATGGAGGAAGAAGCCAAGAGGAAGCTGAAAGCTGCTGAGCTTCAATGCAAAAAAGACCGTGTGAAGATGTGGGCAAGCTATGTTCCTCCAGCTACAAACTCTAAAGCAATCCATGACCAAAACTTCACAGGAAAGGTAACAACATCTCCGTACCAAAACTCTTGGGCTAAAATACTTGTCTTCCTCCTCCCTCCTCTGCTTATGTGAATCATTTGGTTCAATCTATCTTTTTTAGGTAGTGGAAGTGGTGAGTGGGGACTGTGTTGTAGTTGCTGATGATGCTATCCCATACGGGAGCCCAGCTGCTGAGAGACGTGTCAATCTTTCGAGTATCAGATGTCCGAAAATAGGCAACCCACGTAGAGAAGAGAAGCCAGCTCCTTATGCTCGTGAGGCAAGAGAGTTTCTGAGGCAACGTCTTATTGGCAAACAGGTAAATGTATTTAGACTACATGCAGTTGGTTTATCTTGGTTTCAGATCGGTTATTTCGGTTAAAATTCCTAATGCATGAACCTTTTTATCATATGGTATGATATGCATATTGTGTCTTCCACTCACATTCATTGCCAACTGTACAGGTTATTGTTCAAATGGAATACTCGAGGAAAGTGACACCAGCAGAAGGTGCTACCACAACCGGTGCTACTGATAGGATCATGGACTTTGGCTCAGTGTTCATTCCATCTTCTCCCGCCAAAGGCGATACCGAGGAAGTGGCTGCATCAGCAGCCATCTCCGGCACTCAGCCGGCTGGAGTGAACATCGCCGAGCTTCTTCTGTCTCGTGGTTTCGGAAACGTGGTCAGACACAGAGATTTCGAAGAGAGATCAAACCATTACGATGCTCTTCTAGCTGCTGAATCTCGTGCCTTGTCTGGAAAGAAAGGAATCCATTCCGCTAAAGAGTCTCCAGCAATGCACATCACTGACCTGACCGTGGCCGCGGCTAAGAAAGCCAAAGATTTCTTGCCGTCGCTTCAGAGGATCAGGAGGATACCGGCTGTCGTGGAATATGTGCTGAGTGGACATCGGTTTAAGCTTTATATCCCGAAGCTGACGTGTAGTGTAGCATTTGCGTTCTCTGGTGTTAGATGCCCTGGCCGTGGAGAGCCTTTTTCGGATGAAGCTATCTCTGTGATGAGACGGAGGATCATGCAGAGAGATGTTGAGGTAAGTAAAACACACACATCTCAGTTTTTCTCTGTTCTTCTTTATGGTTTTTTTTTGCTGATATTCTGTTGTAAACTATTTATATAGATTGAAGTTGAAACGGTGGATAGAACCGGTACTTTCTTGGGATCAATGTGGGAGGGGAGGACAAACGTGGCGACTGTTCTGCTTGAAGCTGGTTTAGCGAAAATGCAGACAAGCTTTGGTGCAGACAGGATCGTTGAAGCACATATTCTTGAACAGGCTGAGAGAACCGCTAAGAATCAGAAACTGAAGGTGACATTAGAGTTATACATGTCTTTTGGTAATATAGATTATGTTTGCTAAACCGGTTTTTTGATCTTTTTGCAGATTTGGGAAAACTATGTTGAAGGACAAGAAGTCTCAAACGGTAGTACAACCGTAGAGACCAGACAAAAGGAGACTTTAAAGGTTGCTGTTACAGAAGTGCTTGGAGGTGGTCGGTTCTATGTTCAATCTGTTGGAGATCAAAGAATAGCTTCTATTCAGAACCAGCTTGCATCTCTGAGTGTTAAAGATGCTCCAATCATTGGGTCCTTCAACCCCAAGAGAGGTGACATTGTTCTTGCACAGTTTAGCCTTGACAACTCCTGGAACCGTGCAATGGTAAGTCCATTCCACTTTCTTAGTTTATGCTCCCTCTATCCATTTCATTTCATTTCAAGTGTCAGTGGTTTTAGATTTGTGCACACGTATTAAGAAAACATTTAATTGTTTATATTTTCTAAATAAAAATATCACTAATTATGCATTTAACCAAAATAAACTAGAGAATATAAAAGTCACATTAATAAATTTTGCATTAAAATTTTAAAACATACTTATTTTGTAACTTCCAAAGAGTAAGCTGGTTATTCATTTAATCTGATACCTTTTATCTTCAGATTGTGAGTGCACCCAGAGAAGCTATTCAGTCTCCAGATGAGAAGCTTGAAGTGTTCTACATCGATTATGGAAACCAGGAGTTAGTCCCTTACAGCGCAATCCGACCAATAGATGCTTCTGTGTCTTCAGCACCAGGGCTTGCTCAGCTATGCAGGCTTGCCTACATAAAGGTTCCAAGCTTGGAGGAAGACTTTGGTCCTGAAGCTGGAGAGTATCTGCATACCGTGACGCTGGGAAGTGGTAAAGAGTTCAAAGCAGTGATAGAAGAAAGAGACACATCTGGAGGTAAAGCCAAAGGCCAAGGAACTGGAACCGAACTTGCTGTCACTCTCATTGCTGTTGATGAAGAGATCTCTGTCAACGCTGCAATGCTTCAGGTAGGTTTCTCCTCTCTCACCTTGTCTCTCTACAAAAACATGTCTTAAGAATCGGTATTCATGATGATGATGGACACAGGAAGGAATAGCGAGAATGGAGAAACGTAGGAGGTTTGAGCACAAGGACAAGCAAGCAGTTCTTGATGCTTTAGAGAAGTACCAGGAGGAAGCTCGCAAGGCTAGAACTGGAATCTGGCAGTACGGTGACGTGGAATCAGATGATGAGGATACTGGTCCGGCCAGGAAGCCTGCCGGTGGTCGCCGGTAGATCATCGGAAATTAATATGATGGTTTCAAAGGTACCATGAGGTAGGGGAACAAGTGTTCTGTCTGGTCGGTTTCTATAAGAGGGTTTAAAGACATGTCATCAGATTTTTCTGAAAGTTTTTTTAGATTGTTCACTTTCTTTTTTTCTTTTTAATTTTTATACTTTTTGAGTTTTAAAGAGGACTTTCTATGTAGGTCTTGAAATAAGGGAAGTTTGAACTATGCTTCAACAGTTTTTTTTATACTTTTTCACAATCAGATTCAACTGAGAATCAAAGCATACAAAAACCACAGTTATGATATTGTCTTACCACAGCCTTTATAAAACGACTAATGCATCCATCGTTCCAGAGAGTGCACCCCAGCAAAGACGTATTGCGAGGGTTCGACCTTTGAAAGGGACAAGAGAAGTTTCTGCAGCAAAGATACAAAAGGAATATCAACATCTGTGCAACACTTATACTTGATCAATTGTAGTAGAAATTGATTTTAACAGAGAACTTTATTAGTGTATTATGGGTAATGTTCGACTGAAATATATGTAGCCATGGACTATTTTAATTTTTTTCACAACTTCATTGATATGTTTTAACGGTTACAAAGATAGAACGCAATATCATCCAAAGTGCAAGCCTCATGGCCAAGTTAACAATGAACCAACTAGAGCAATAAATGAGTAGCCTATTCATTAAATTTTCTAATGAAAGAAAAAAAAGAAGATAATAATATCATTTAAATTTATATATAAAACGAAAGGTTATATATAACTTTTTATTGTTCTTAAACCTTAACTCAGTTCATAGTAAATTCTCATGTTTAATGAGATAATTCAACTTAACTTATTTATTATATGAGATTTAATATATAAACTCAAACGCAAATCATCTAAATAATAAATTAAATGAGTTAACTTTTGATCAAATATAAAAAATAAAATTAGAAAATAAAATATAGAATAAAATAATTTTCATAATATAATTTAAAATCTAAATATTAAAAATCCAAAACATTAATATGAAATACTGTATAAAATCAACACCTAAAAATAAATTAAATCAAAACTAAATCAGTAATCCAAAAATCTATTACACATAAAAGTCTTGAAATTATCCATCTTCAAAATCTTCATCTATTCAAAACGTAAACATATATATTACCTAGGAGAATCTTAAGAATATTTTATTTTATATTTTAATTCTAAAGAAATAGAATATAAGAATTGATATCAATATTCTTTTATATTTTTATATATGTAAAACTTTTTAGTTTTACATTTTAATTTTAAAAGATAAATATGATTAATATAAAAACTATTTTTATATAATAAAAATAGAAATTATTCATTAAAGATCGTTCATGATGTAATTTAAGCTTGATTGTTAAGTTCATTTTTATTTTTTTGACATCTATTATCTTTTTTTTTTTAATTCTCACAATCAGTTAAAAGTCACTTAAAACATAGAATATTGCGTATATAAAATGTTCAGTACCTTTCTATTGTTTTATATTTGAGTAGTACATTCAGTTGTGATCAGTATTTTATAAAACTTCAAAAGAAATCCACCATTTGTGATAAGACGTAGCTAAAGTGGTACAAAGCTTTCTCAATAAGGAATTAAAAATATAGTTATATAATATTATAAAATATGATTAATTGATACGAGTTGAACTGGTGATGGATGCTTACTAGCTCCCACTTTAATGGGACTAGTGTTTATTCGACGTGATTATTGTCCGTTGCTATTTTTGAAATAAAAGAAAACCTTGTAAAGAGCTTTATGAATTCTATATAAAGAAAGACATACACTACACATTAGTTAAATGTATTCAGATTCATTCATATAGTTCGTAAGCAGTGATGTGCCTTAGCTATAATTGTTGCAAGTCGTACACTTTAGGTAAATGACCTAATTTTTTAAAGTTTTTTGGGCATGTACACTATGCAACCAACTTTTTAACTATCTTATCTTTGTGAACTGAAAGAGTAAATAACTAATTCTACAAATACACAAAAAAAAAGTTTTTTTTTGGAAAAATTGATACAAAACTCAATGTTAGTTAGATGAACGGATGAGCTAAGTGGTCCTAGGACCACTAAACTGGATCACCTTCATACACAATGAATATACAAAAGGATTATTTATAATTTTCTAGTGGAAATGACGACATATAAATATATATATAACCCCTCTTGTGTTTTTAATTATCATTGAAAGTTACAAAAGAAAGTTACAGAACAAAAGACGATTTGGATGAAGGAAAACAAGGACAAAATGACATGTTGCACCATAAATTATAGTAATTGAGAGCTAGCTAGCATCTAACATTGTTTTAAATTATTATTTGGGATTGTAAAAGGGGATGCAAAGCAATCGCACTATGGCGCGCATGTGGTCTTTTTTATCTTTGTATTACTATTTCGCGCGGTTTACTAACTACATAATCATTTAGATCATTTTTTTCGATGCAAGGATAAGATTATTGATATATACACTCTTATTCTTAATTTATATTATAAAATCCTACAATTTTTTACTCATACTGGCTTATGTATTTTTCATACTGTCACGCTTAATATTGTACACCATGCAATAATGCAAGCTGGATTTATAAAAGTAAAGCATGCGCATTATTGAAATGTTTATCAAAATTTTACTGAAGTTAGAAATAAAACTTTGATAGAGATTCCCTGGCTTTAACTAAAACTGAGCAAAACATATACTTATTTAAAAAAAACAATAATAAATTAAGTATGATTTGGATATGGGACCAAATGAGTCATTATAAATAGGTTAAAGATAGACGTAGGAGAAGACTAAAAGGAACACTAAACATTTTATCTCTTCTTGTCACTAACCAAAGGAAAAGAAAAGATATGGAGGAAGAAACGGAAAATGAAGACGCCGTTAAGAAGCTTTCGAGCTACGGTTAACCGGAGTTTACTCAGTTCCGTTATCTTTCTCGGTTCTAGTTAACGGGGAAATGATACAAACGGCAAGTCATCAGAGGCAAAGGGAAGGCTACGCCTTTCTTCTTTTCGTACTTTCTCTTTATTTATTTTTAATGTATTTTTCTTCTTCCAGTGCTTCTCCCGTGAACTCTCCGGTGATGTGTTGATTGGTGATGAGAAGTATTCCGATTGCTCTTGCTAGTTTAACAATATTAATTGTTGTTTCTCTTAAAATTATCTATATAAAGTTGTCATTCACAAGTTTTTTTTATTGCTTATATTTATTGTTACTATTGATTCTACATCGATTTGCCATTTCCTGAGTTAGCTATTGAACCTTGACGTATGAGAAATAGTTTGAGCCAGCCCTATGTAAAACTGTAAAATTTTACATGTACAATATAATTTTACAACTATATAGTTCTGAGGTCTGAGCAATTAGTTTTTACAATATGTCTATTCATATATTATTGTATAACAAGTCTAGTTGAAATGCATATTTCTTTTTTTTTTGGTAACCCAAATGCATATATCTTAATTCACAATCAACCATGTTTCACCAATTACAAGCTATGAAAGCATCTACAATGTCCATAATTAACCCAAGAACTTGTTGTTAATGTGCTTTTGTTCGTGGTTGCTATAACAATCGATTTGAAGTGTGACCATTAAAGGCATTAACCAATCACACACATTCAAAACACATACATATATACAACAGATGTCATGCATGTTAGTATTTAAGATACTACAAAACCAGTATAAAATAATGTATACATCCTTGTTTGAAATCAATAAACCAATCAACATTAATTTTGAGAAAAGAACCAAACCGTAAATTTAACCCATCCAATATCCGTTTTGAATATGTAACTTTACAGACTTGAGTCTTAGATCATGAACACATCAACAAAGACCAGACATATTACAGTAACCGGCTTGTTTATGTTATCTCGCATAAATCTAGAGCTCAAGAGTCAAGAAACCATCTGCTTCTCGAACCAAAAAAAAAAAAAAAAGAATGACTAAACCCCAAGAAAAATGTGTATTTTGGCTCAAATCAATCAAGAGCCATGTTTTTCTTCATAGCTTCATAAACCATGTATGTAATGCTTGCAGCTGGAACTACTTTGAGAAGATTAGGTAAGAGTCCTCTGTAGAATCCTCTCAAACCTTCGCCTCTCATCGTTTTCATAAACTCTTGTCTCATCGTCGTCTCTGAACTATCAGCTTGCATTCTGACAAGACAAGAATCAAACTTGTTAAGCAAGAAAACAAAGATACAAACATTTTTATGTTTTTTTTACCTTGTTCTTACAACCTGTAACGGGTAAACGCATGATGCTCCAAGAGCTCCTGATGTCATTCCACAGCTAAGCTGTATAAGTGGACCCGGCTCTGCAGATTTTTGAAGTTACATCAGTATATATCACAGAACCATCATCTAAGGGTTAGTTTTTGATGCAACTAACCGGTGTCTTGAAGAATGTATGTTCTAGACAAGTCTTTTAACGTTTCATACGCAGCTAGGTCGATCCCTGCATAAGGTATAATCCCAAGAAGAGACGGAAACAGACCCTTATAGAACGCCCTAGGTCCCTCCCTCACCCATATATCCTTCGTGAGCTTCCACAGCTTCGGCGCCTTCCCACCTTCGCTCACACAACAAGTCTGCAACCGAGTCTTCACAAGATCCATAGGGTAAATAGCGGTCTGAGCCACCGCACCAGCCATCCCACCAGCCAAAAGCCTCGCGCTCGTACCGATATCACCTCCCTCTCCCCCACCAATCATAGGTTTCAGCATCTCGTACGCACAGAACTTGATGGCGCTCTCGGGAGCAACCTTCATCACATTCAACCCATTACCTCTGAAGAAACCTCTCAGCTTATCTTCCCTCCATATCTTCTTGACGGTCGGGAGGACCCCCGCGTGCCCTCTCTGAACCTGCAGAACGACTTTCAAGCGATCGAGAGGCGCGGTCGCGGTTCTGGAAATGGCTCCGGCTAATCCTCCCGCGAGAAGCAGCCTGCTTCTTTTGACATGTTTGCTTATACCGTCTGGTATAACAGCTTGCTCTCCGATGTCTATCAAGCAGACTCTTTCCCAGTGATGGTATATGTTCTCGATGGTGGCTTCGTGAGGGTATAGCAAAAGAAAATCTCTCCAGTCCTCGAAGGTTATGGTCCCGTTGTTGTCCTTGTCAACATGCTCCACAAAACGAGCGAGCTCCTCGTCATCTATTTCGATGCCTATACAAAGAACATAACTGTGGGGGCTTATGTAGGTTTGAGATAATACTCAACAATCAAAAAAGCCAAAAACATTATTCACTGTTACAGATAAGCCGACAAACTCAATAAAGGTTGGAACTTTATCACGTACCAGCCTTAACGAGAGCCTCCCAGAGCTCCTCGGGCAAAATGCAACCGTTGTGAGCGACATCGATGGCCTGAAAAATCCTGTAGAGCTCAAGCTCCTTGGCGTCGATGTAACGGCGAAACTCGTGGTAATCGACGCGCCCGTCTCTGTTGGCGTCGCAGACTCTGAAGAGCTCCCTTGCGTACTTGTACTCGGGAGGGATCTGGAGCGAGGCCAGGCCCTTTTCGATCTGGGCGTAGTCCAGGAACCCTAGGCTAGAGCCGTCGAAGAAATCGAACAGGCTTCGGATCCGGACCTCCCTCTCCTCGCTTGTCTCGCGTAAGGCCAGGAGGACGTGGTCCATCGTGACGGGTACGGCGGGCTTCTTCTTCTTCTTCTGAGTCATTGATTCGATTGTGAGAGAGAGATTGCGATAAGAAGAGAAGAGAAAGGAAGAGTCTTTGAATGATTCTAAGGATCGTTCATTGTTGTGTGGAGAGAGAGTGGAGAGTTTTGGGGTTTTGAAACGACGGCCGGTGAAGGAGACTCTCCGGCGTCGTTTTGTGAAACCGTGAGTGTGACGGTAACAACACACGGGCACCAATCTCTTTCTCTATCTTCTTCTTCTGAGTTCTTCTTCCTCTGTATATCGCGGCAGGTGTTCCACGTGTGATTCTTCACGGCACGTGCGAAATCAGTTGAGTTGAAACCGGCCGTGTGTATTCCCGGTTTTGAGTCAAACCGAATAGGGTCAATTGTACGTGTGTGTACTGTGTTTTTGATTCATAGCTCATACGGTTTGTTGTAAAAGAATGTTTGACCGTTGATTTGATTTGTAACGCAGGAGACGGTACAAATTAGTTTTAGGTTGGTTCGTAATTTGGTTAGCTATGTTCCTGGACCGGTGGTTCTGTTCTCCGGTTTGCAAATTGGGACAGCATAATTTGTATATTATGTGCTTTATATCATGGTTAATCAACAACCGATCTTAGCTCAGTTGGTAGAGCGGGAGACTGTAGTCTGTGACAGATAATCTCTAGGTCGCTGGTTCGACTCCGGCAGATCGGATTTTTTTTTTCTTTTATTAATTTAAACGCTTTTCACTTATTTTTTCTCTAATCTTGCATGTTTTTTTGAAAAAAAAAATCCCAGGGGCTAAAAAGTGCAATTTCTTGTCGTTCTAATTTTCGAATGTGAAATCTCAAAAGAATCATATATGTATGGCATTTTTTACAGAATATTCGGCTTTTCGTCTATGAAAAAGAAAAGTGCTTTCATTAACATATTACTACAGGTTTATAAGATTCACTTTCTTGATTGCTTCTTCCCTTTTACAGACATATTCTTCGTTCCCCCATAAAACTTGTTTCACAGACAAAACCAAAAGTTATGATTCTACATGTTTCTCTTCCAACACAAGGTGCACCGACGAATCTCAAGTTTTCAACTATCCTCACCGTGATTACAAAAACAAACTAATGGTTTGATCCGTTCTTGAAACATTAAAAACGTGGATTAATAATTTTTTTTTTAAAAAAGAAAAAACTTATTAGATGTGGTTGTCTTAAAAAACGATTTGGGTTAATCTACAATGACCGGGCTATTTGGGAAACTGAAATGGCTGCGTTGTAGTGTATACAATGAGTGTGAGTCGGTACATTTTGAACATCCCTAGACGAAGGAAACAAGCGAAACATGTAGAAACATGATATATTTATACATACTTTTATTTTTAATTTGTGTAAGATAATATATAAGTAAGTGCATAGTTTGCATAGATACGTCTTTGGGCAATCATTAATTGAACCAGACAATTTCTCTCTCTAAAAATCACTCTGTTCCCTCACTAGACAAAACCACCGTCTTACGTGTGCTTCTGGCCGGCGGTTGGCTCTCTTAGCCACCGTCGGTCCGGCTATCCATTTTTTTATTTCTTCTAATGCATGTGGATATCGGCGGGAGAGGGTCTCTAGGATCCCTTTCTCTTTCGTTTTTCTTCGGCTCCGAGAGGATGCGGCGTTTATCGGTCTCTCCTCGTCGGCTCTGTTTTCGTCTCCGGCATCGCATCTCCCACTTGATGGATGGCCGGCGTTTTGACTCTGGGGCCGTGCCGTACCTTATTCGGTGGCGGTCGCCGGCTTCTGCTTCTCGGGAAAGTGTTTCGAGCTGTGTGAAAAGGGGGTGCCCTTACTGTGGTGGCGGCCGGGATAGGAGTAGGTTTCGATCTCTTCGATTGAAGCTAATCTTAGGCTCGGGCCGACGATGTTTGACTCCGAATCCTATACCCCTAATATTTGTCGTTGGGGGTGGATTTCGGTGGTCGTGGTGATTTGAACCGGACGTTTCCGGTGGTTCTGTTTCGATTTTAACAGCGTCGACTTTCATCCGGGCTAGAAGTTGGTAAATCGCGATTCCGACGAAGTGTCTGTTATCGGCTCCGGCGATGATCTCCGACCTTCGAGATGACGTAGCTTCTTTCTCTGCCATGCGTCTCTATGCTTCTGCGGTCTCCACACGTGGAAGATGCGCTGATGTAGCGTTCGGTGGAAAAGATGGGTCTCGGGTTTTATTTTTGGGTTTTGGAGATTGTTGGTTTAGTGGGCTTTGTTTACCCGGTTGGGATTCTGTGTATGGGCCGGTCTATGGGCCTTTTGTATTATGGTTTACTCTAATAATATTCAGATGGCAAAAAAAAAAAAAAAAAAAAAGATACGTCTTTGGGCCCATAAATTTGAAAATGAAGGAAAAGGAAATGGTTCATATTTGTGAGAGCTTAGAAGGCCGCAAAGGTTGAAAGGGCGGTCCCAGACCGGACCAGTGTGCGTGCGTGTGCGGCCATCACTCACTT
Source organism: Raphanus raphanistrum subsp. raphanistrum (assembly GCA_019706035.1). Classification (NCBI taxonomy): domain Eukaryota; kingdom Viridiplantae; phylum Streptophyta; class Magnoliopsida; order Brassicales; family Brassicaceae; genus Raphanus; species Raphanus raphanistrum. Next base: position 12,711,113 of record CM033981.1, read on the forward strand.
CTGTCAACGTCCAGTCTCGATCATCACTCATATTTTGTCTGTCGGGAACCTCGGGAGTATCGATAATAATTGTATCTATGTTTAGTAATTTGAATTATTTTGCAAGAAACGGTCGATATCTGAACTTTTGTTTTTTTTTGGACAACGGTCGATATCTGAACTTAACATCAAAGAATTTGAGTCTTGTTGGCATACTATGGCATGTTTGAATGTCGATCACTTGACATGCCTTCGTATTACATACCAAAAGAAAAAAATGTTTATAAAGATTGCTGACAAAATTTTATCAAATAATCCACAAATTTCTGACAAAATATAATCAGGCTTTCGGATAATCTATTTTATTAGGAGAATAGTCATCTACTCAGGTTTTCTATATACAAAATTTTAAGGATATCTAAGATAAGGTCCGCCATGAAATTATAAAAGTTTTCTTAAAAAAAAAGAATTGTGAAATATTTAAACAATTTAGTATTGATTTATAAAATTTTAACACTCTGGGAACTTACATTTATATATTAATTTTTAAAAACTAGAAATCTAAAGTTAATGTTTATTTGGCTATATTTAGGAGTGGCGCAAATAGTTTAATAGAATGATTTTATGGCCTTTTGTATAGAAAAATGTATTTGTGAAATAATAAAAAGAAAGTTGATAAAAAAAAGAAAAAAGAAAAGAGAAAATAGATTTGTAATAAGAGAGTAGAAAAAGAGAAATTAAGGAAAAGAGAGGGTAGTGGTCTGGTTGCTTAATTTCCCCAAAAAAAAGTTTTATGTAGTATGTGTTTAGAGAAAAAATAATGAGTTATAGTTTTTCTTGGTCATTTGGCCTAATTTCTCAACAAAAAAAAACAGTTTTGTACTAGCATGTGTTTATAGCATGTGTTTAGAGAGAGAGTCAGTAGACATAGTTTTTCATCCTCATATTAATGACATTAACTGCAAAAAGTAAAAGTAAAAAGAATTAGTGCATAGGTGATTAGTCTCTCTGCATAAAAATTATTTCTGACAATTAAGAAATTCAAATGCAAGGTGTCTTATTCCTATTGGTTTGCTTTTTTATTTTAAATTGTTATTATGAAATTAAACAATATAATTACTATGTATACTTAGGGGTGGGCATTTTATCCGTGAAATTTGATTCGATTCGTTATCCGTTACTATTCGATCCGAAAATTCCGAATATCCGTAAGCTTTCGAAGCAAAGCAAATACTAAAATTCAATATCCGTTAATATCGAAGCAAATCACAAATACTAAAATTTTGGGAAGCGAATATCCGATCCGATCCGTCAATATATAAATACATGTATATTTTGATTATATTTAAATTTTTAATTGTATAAAATTATTATTCTAACATATGATTTGACAGATTCTATTCATATTATTACTTATATAAAAATATTACATAAAAAGAAAAAAACATTTATGACAATTATAATTTTTTTCTTCAGTTTTGTGTTATTATAATTGTTAATTAAGTTTAAAATTTTACAAAATATGTAGATTCATTGTATCTTTTAATTTTTATCCTTTATATCATGCAAAAAAAAATATTTTCCAAAAAAAATTTGTATCAAATTTTTAAGATTATTTGTATTAATCAAAACAAATGAGATATCCGTAAGTATCCGCAAATATCCGCAAATATCTATTTATTTTCCGGATATCCGTTTTTCCGAATATCCGTATTTTTCCGAATCAAAGCAAATCGGAAAATTAGATATCCGTAACATTCGAAGCAAATCACAAATACCTTCAAAAATCCGGATATCCGATCCGTGCCCAGGCCTATGTATACTAGATACTCTGAAATGTATCTACCAATAATGATGCGTACTGCGCGCCACATCCGAGCGTTTCAATATTTAAATACGTTTAAAGAACAAAAAATCTAATGCCATTGAAGTTCCACGAATGTCTCGAAAGTACATATTTTTGTCGGCGGCTGAGATTCATATACCAATAAGTTTCAAGCACTAACCATTTACAGTAGATAAGTAAAAAATGAAGAAACGAATAAATCAACAGAAAGGTTCCAAAGAGACAAAATAAAGAGGAGGTAACGCGTTGGTCGGGAAGTATTTAAAAATAACGAAATTCATTAGCGTAACCATCATTTCAATTGATATGATGATGCGACAAACGAGTCTCTGAGTTTCAAAACCGAATCGTTTTTTTTTTCATTTCTCAAACACATGTACATTTAATCTAACTCAAAATGGTAATGTCTTGTACGATTTTCATCATGTGTAATATTTATATGAATCGGCATTGCACGTTCCATATGTATACGTACATTAACTAATGTTTATACTTCTTATTAAAGGAGAGAAATCAAAATATGTAGAGGGATAAGAAAACATGGGTCAAAAGAAGTCAACCTATTTGGATTGACAAAGTCAAGGTCTCATTATACTGGCTACGACAGAAAAATCAACTACGTTTGGGACCCTGACTGTATATATTGGAAATACATTTCCAATCCTTTAAAAAATATCAAAGTGAACATACTACTGATAAAACATTCTAACTGCGATGGACAGTGCTATTGGATAATAAACGTGACTTTATATTGGTTTTGATCACCTACGTTAGACGACACTCCAAATGATATATCCATTACCATCATGTACTGAGACTCAAACCACTGAATAATATGTATGTATAAGTGTGTGTATTTTTATTTTTATTGCTTAAATAAGTGTGTATTTGAGACTACTCCTCATAACATTAAACGGTAACTTTTTGTAGCTATGAAAGTAAACCCAAGTCCAGGGTTGGTAACAAAGAACCTGAAAGCTCTTGAAAATAGAAATAAACAAAATGATCACAAACAATACACGCACAATGAAAATACACAAACACTCAAGAAACATATGATCTCTCAATAATAAAGTCACCCGATATGAGGATCTCAAAAACCCGAATAAGGAGAAGAATCTCCAAAATGCAAAAATCTGGTGTATTCTTCTTGTTGCCTTGAAGAATATCCATCAGAAGCTGAAGAATTTGTAGTAGATAATGTCTGATGATTATACATTAAACCTCCGGTTTCCTCACCGGCCATACTATAACTTAATGTATCGTTACTATTTCCCCCTTGCTGAAGATACTGGTTATAGTAGTATTGGTTATCATATGGTATGGTTTGTGGATTTGAGTAGTAAACTTGGTTATTAGAAGAATAATAGTTTGGTAGACCGGTAATAGTACTACTATTGTTACTTGCTAGTTGAGCTCTCTCAGGGAAATTAAGTTTGGCTTTGCTTCCTTTGAACTTAAGAGCTGCTTCATCATAAGCTATAGCTGCAGCTTCAGCTGTCTCAAATGTCCCGAGCCACACGCGTGCTGCCTTTTGTGGATCCCTGATTTCAGCAGCCCATTTTCCCCATGGTCGTTGCCGTACCCCTCTATAATGTCTCTTACTCGAGTTTCCTTCATAAAATCAACAATGGAAAAATAATTAATATATCCTTATAAACAAGCTGTTACTTGCAATAGATATGCTTATATATATGCTTGCAAATCAAGCTTTATGTGCATATACATAAATCGTTTTTATATATACCTTGGTCTTGTTTAGGAGGAACATGTTGGGAAGGATCTTGTTGATTATACTTATCAGGGTGATGTTGATAAGTATTATCATGAGTGTTGCTTTGGTTTCCAATGACTTGAGTCAAGGCTGAGACCATGGCACGTGTGTCGTATTGGGACTGGTCTGAGAAGAAAGGAAATATGTTCTCCTCATCTTCAGCTTCTTTCTTTTCAGATTCATCGGCTCGAAAGGGGCTCTTCCCATAATTCCTCCGATTCGCCATCTTTTCAGACTTGACTTAAATTGTAGGGTTTTAGAAACAAAGAAGACGAGGGAAAGTGGACGTAAGATATTTAAGGGTTTGGAGTGAGCACAATTGTGAAGGTATTTATAGAAGGATTTTTGTCTGTGTGAACATTATAAAGACAAAAAAAAACACAAAAACAAAAACGTAAAGCTGAAGTTTTGCATATGCTTTAGAAATTTATTTTGTTTTCTAGCTATGATAAAATTCGAGACACATATAATCATGCACTTATATTAGTATACTTGTTAGAAACTGTTGAAACGCGTTTTAAAAAATGCCTTTTGATTTGCTTATAGCAGACAATGCGTACGTGTGAATCAGAACAAGTTAAGAAATGGATATCAATAAAGATAACTGAAAAGCTCTACAGAAGAATTAAAAAATACATATGAACGATATAAAAAGGATCAAAATGGAAGGGAGAGAAAAATAAAGAAGGAAAATGCATGCATGTACATATTCTTTACTGGTTTCTTTTCGGGAACTCCTGCATGGATTCGAAGAAGAAGACAAAAATAACAAAAAGTTCTATTTTTGAAGGTTTGATTTTAAATACAAATATATATTATTTCTGTGTAAACTATACCGATACTCTCTGAAGAATAAGAATTTGATAAAATTATTTTTATTAATTAAAAATAAAAAATAAAATAAAATAAGAGTTACGTACGTCAGTACGTGTGAGTGGGATTCTTTTCTCTGAAGTGGAAAATTCACTTTTGCTTCCTAAAAGAACATTTGGATAGAGATTGAAAAGGAAAATTAGTTATATGTCCAAGAGATGTGTACACACAGATCACTAACTTGAAAAGAAAACGTGTGAACCGTATTATTGTCAGCTGATCCCAGGTCTGAGGGGATTAGTTAGACCGAAGGTCTAGATACCTCATGATTTACAAAAAGAAAACATGTTGTTTTGGAGTCTATACTAAGATGTCTTCTAGGGATGGGTAAAATATATGTAAAATTTAATTCGATCCGTTATTCATTTCGATTTGGTCCAATTCGAAGCAAATATTAAAATTTAATATCCGTCAAATAAAAAGCAAATCACAAATACTCATTTGAAAAAACAAATATCTGATTCGTAATATATATATATATATATGTATATACATGTATATAAAATTATATATAATTTAATATCTCTATATAGATTTTTAATTATTTTATCCACTAAATTAATTATTTGGTTATTAATTTTTTAAAATATGTAGTTTTTAAATAAGCTTTAATGATCACCATGATAGAGAATCCTACTGCGTGGCCGAGCTTTGCAACGGAACTGGAGAGGATAGAGACGCTGATTATATGCTTCCCGGATTTTCAGATAATTCATGTTCCACGAGCGCGTAACAAGATTTCTGATTTCTTAGTTAAGACTGCTAGATCCTTCCATAGGGAATTATTGTTTGTTGGTTGTTCTATTCTGGTCTGGTTACCCAGACCACCTCAAGTTTGAGTAATAGAATGGCCTTTCGACGAAAAAAAAAAAATAAGCTTTAATGAAATATTATTATTTTATATTAAAAATTCCTTTTCTTTTAATATATTTGAAAAATGATTTTTATTATTTTTACCGGATCGACGGATCGAATCGGATATCCGGTAAAATATACTGATTTTCTCAGATATCTGTAATATTGAATATCTGAATCATTACGGATCAAATCAAATCGAAAAATTGATTATTCATCCGTAGTAGATCGGATCACAGATATCCTTAAAATTTCAGATATCCGCTCTGTGTCCATCCATAGTGACTTCTAGTTTCATCTATAGCATGGAATGATAGTTCAGTTTAAACAGTATGTATAATTATGTGGAAGCTTGATCCAGTGATCATCTAAACGGTTGTGCTGTGCCTGCTTAGTAATAAAAGAAACTTTCACTTAGGGCATCATTTTCTCAAAAGGAATCAAATCAAGCTAGTCTTTAGTTGTGTCATAGTATGCAGTATTGGTCACGGTTAGTATTCATAGTTTCATACTATTAGCTTTTTAAATACTGTTGTATTTAAATCAAATTTGTTAAAATAGGACAAATAATAAATGAATAACATGCACTATTGGCCGCTGTTAATATTTCTACCATTAAACTTTTAAATATTTTTGTTTTAAATCAATTTGGTTTAACTGGGACAATTAATAAATAATTAAAATTTACAATTTACATAATTAGAATTAGTTTACAAGTTATCAACATTTTCTCCTCGTATTTTGATGATTAGAAGTATAATATATTATTTATCAATATTTATCTCAAAATTGTAGTTATATTTATTGTATAATTTATTTTAAGTTTTTATAGTAATGCATTAATCTTCGTTTGAATACATCAATGAAAAACATTAAGTCATTTAATTATTTTATCTATACAAAATAATTATGAAGGCCATTTAAAAAGACTTTTTATTTATTTTGATTATGGTTTTTCAAAGATCGATATATAAATGTTATACTTTAGAACTATTTTAGCTAATTTAGTTCTTTAGGTGGTTTGTTATATAAAGATGCTGTTTTTTTTGTCAACAATTATCCTATTTACTAGTCTAGATGTATTTCTTTTAAATTATTTTATTTTAGAATTTTTCGCTTGGGGCAGTAATAAAAGCTCGCACGGCTCTGATATAAGTCCATGTGCATGTGAGAAAGTAAAATCAGATTATTACAATCATGGCGTCAGTCATGTAAATCATATGTATGACGTACGAGTTAGACACAGACTAATCCATAAACTGATATACTCGTGTTTTTCGCGAAAGATAATTAGTAACTAGATTAGGACCCGCCCTAAAGGGCGGAAATTGATTTGTCAAATTTCAATTAATAATATATGGTATATATAATATGTGTATATAATATTATATATATTTTGTGTAACATTTATATATATATATATATATACATATTAGACATATATATAATATTTTATTAAATATATATAGAATTTAATAGTGTTATAATTTGTGTTGTACTTGTTATTAGTTTGTATTTAATCTTCTTTCATTTTTAGTATAATAATTTGCCTTATTACATTTTTTACCTTTTAACTTATACACATAGTTATGCCCTTTTTCAAAAAATCTTACCAAAAACTTATACACATAGTCTCGTAAAATGTAATATATAAAAAAACATATTTAAAAAATCTACTGACCATATGCCACCATTATTTGGTTGTTTGAACAAAAAAAATCATGTTCTTGCAGAACTGTGTATGTTGTGATATGATGTAGGTGAATAGTAAATATATGGAAGTAAAGTTAGTGATACGAACATGAGCCTATGTTGGTCTATGCCATAATTATTTGGTTTTTGGAAGATCAATGAGCATAAGCATACACGGTCTTTGTATACTTACGTTGTAAATGAGTCGGATATTTTTTCTCTTATGTCTGGAATGATATGGAACTCGTTGATTTAAGAGTGGTTCAGTTTTATATGATCTAATTATATTAAGAGATTAACCAAAAATATTATAAAAGTGTTACTTGTTAGGTTTATAATCTATGTTGGTTAAGATTTGGTTTAATTTAAGTTGGTAGGTTACATTGTATAGGAGGCATGATATATTCTAGCAACAACTATGAAAGAGTCCAAAATTTTATTAAATATATATAGAATTTAATAGTGTTATAATATGTGTTGTACTTGTTATTAATTTGTATTTAATTTTCTTTCATTTTTAGTATAATAATTTGCCTTATCACACTTTTTACCTTTTAACTTATACACATAGTTATGTCCGTTTTCAAAAAAAAACTTATACACATAGTCTCGTAAAATGTAATATATAAAAAAACATATTTAAAAAATTTACTGATCATAGGCACCATTATTTGTTTGTTTGAACAAAAAAAAATCATGTTCTTGCATAATTGTGTATGTTGTGATATGATGTAGGTGAAGAGTAAATATATGGAAGTAAAGTTAGTGATACGAACATGAGCCTATGTTGGTCTATGCCACAATTATTTGGTTTTTGGAAGATCAGTGAGCATAAGCATACACGGTCTTTGTATGCTTACATTGTAAATGAGTCGGATATTTTTTCTCTTATGTCTGGAATGATATGGAACTCGTTGATTTAAGAGTGGTTCAGTTTTATATGATCTAATTATATTAAGAGATTAACCAAAAATATTATAAAAGTGTTACTTGTTAGGTTTATAATTTATGTTGGTTAAAATTTGGTTTAATTTAAGTTGGTAGGTTACATTGTATAGGAGGCATGATATATTCTAGCAACAACTATGAAAGAGTCCAAAATTTAAATGAGAACTTCAAATAGTAGATAATCCCTAAATTAATAGATTAGATGAAACCTAGACGCGTGTTAAATTGACTGTAAGATATTTTTAAAACGCATCCGTCACGTGATTTAATTGCTTTGGTCCAAAATGATTTTTTGGGGATTGACTGATGAAAATGGTCAAATTTTCTTTTCGTAGTTAGGGATATGAGAGCTCATACTACGATGCCAGCCATGGTCATTGTTTATTGGAGTATTAGATATTCAAGATAATTTTGTTAATATAAATAGGTATTATTAAGAACATTTCTAATGTATTATTCTACTTTTTATTTTTAAAATGGAATAATTTCAAAAAGAATCAAGTTTTTACTCAATTTGTATTTATCTTTGTTACCTTTTCTAATACTTAAAACTGAATTTTTTAAATTCATTTTAGAATAAAAAATAAATGAAAAATAAAAAATAATTAGATTATTCTAAAATGGATAAAACTCACTCTCCATTTTTTTGTACACTAACTCACTCTCCATTTTGGAGTATGAAATTAGAAATGAAGGAGGATGGAAATATATTGTAATATAAAATAAATTTTGGAATAGAAATAGAATAGGTTTAAGTATAACTAAAAAAAGCCGTATTAAGGAGAGAGTAGACGGTTATGGCGATTGCGAGTGCGATAGTTCATTTTCATTTTCTCAAAACCTAATTCTGATCAAGCCATAATCAAATATTGGACGCTTATGTGTCATTTTTTAATTTCTCTTTGAGAAAGATTCTATTTAATACGGATTGAAGGTTACATTGTTTTCTCTTTAATTCGTTTGTGCAATTTCCGGCATGGAATGTGTGGTCATATTCGATGACAAAACAATTAATCTAATTATGTTGAACTTAGATTCAAGTGATAAGAAACTCATCCTAATCGCTTTACTTTTAAAACAAATGTTATAGAAGCCCTATGGGATGTCATTGTCATGGAGATAGAAAAAAATGAACAACCTCAGTTTTATTTCAAAATCAAAATTGCGATTTGGTTACAGTAAAACAAGATGATATTTTATTGATTTTTCATTGCAATTGTTTTGTTGTATGACGATATTTTTAGAACCATTAAAAATTGGCAGTTTCAATTTTTAGTCTTTACGAAAAACCAGTTTGTTGGATTTATCGATGGATATGTATAAGTCTAAATTGGAATTTAGTCAATGTTATACAACAAAGAAAGTCACAATAGAAAATCTAGAATATCGGTTTATATGATTGCCGAAGGTAATTACATTGAAAATTCTACTACCAAAAAGATGGACCAGAAGAAAACTTCTTCAAATTTTATTTTATCTGCTGTATTATATTTTCTTTATTTTAAATTTGCATCTGGTTGCAGTTTTATCTTCTTTGTAATGTTACATTTATATAAATAAAATAGTTGTTAAAAAAAAATAGAATAAGTTGGACATGCCGTGTCAGAAGGTTTACATAAGTCGCCAACAGAAACTGAAAGAAACACTAGAAACGAACATGAATATGGTCCCAACACGTTTGGAGAGAAACTGAACACATCGATTTTATGAAGTTAAAGTTACATTTTGTAAGCAAAGTACAAAGAAAGATCCTTCTAGAAACAACCCAACAATATTTTCTCTGGTTGCAAACGCAAAACTTGCCAAATAAAAACAAACCAAAAAAAAGCCAGCAAGATTTCTCTTGGGGGTTTGATGATACAACAAAACTTCCGAAGCAACCTGAACAAGTATATTTACCATCGTCTTAATCTTTTGGGTCTCTTTTCTTTTTCTTCCTCTGATAGCAGAAGATCCCTAAGGTTAGTCTGGCTTATGCACGAAAACTGTCTAGCTCATCAGGTTAGAACGAGTCTGTCTCTTCTCGGTTTTCAAAGCTGCTGCTAAAGTTGGTGTAGTTGTCGATCCTACTTGTTCGACGCTTGCCTGGTCTTGACCTGATGTTCGAACCCATTGGAAATGGTTCCTGCACATCACATATGTAACAAGAGGTATGATTACATCCAACCTACAAAAACAAAAAGCATTTGGGTAAAGTGAGGCCTTGTGTATTTGTTATACCTGCTCACCAGCATTTGGACCAGTGGTGTGGAAGAGAATAGGCCGGCAACGTTTGTCTTCGTTCATCAAACTTGAGTTCTGGAAATGAGCAATAAGAGCTGATTGTCCCTGGATCCGACCATATGCAAGAGATGCCACCTTCTCGCTGTTGAATTTTTCCCATTTCTTACCGTTGAACGCCTGTTCAAGGTTTTTTTTTTATATTAAGACTTTGTAACGAATGCTTTTTCCCAAATAAATATGTAAACACAAATCAATCATGTGTACCTTGTACAACGGGACAATGTTTTCCGGTTTTGTAAGGTTGATGAAAGCATATCCCACATTGCATTTGTTCTGCAAAGAGAGAAGAGAAGGTCATTGACATAGACATTACCATAATAGAGAGCACAAGAGGCATATGCATACCTTGAAGTCAATTGGCAAATAAAAGAAATCATATGTTCCTTTACAGTACTCATCAATGGCAGCTAGAAGCAACTTAGAAGTATACCTAAACCATTACAAAAGAACAAAGAAAGAGATCAATAATTGCACTGCCTTTTTTTAATAAAAAAGTGGAAGTCACTTACTTATTAGGAATGTTTTTAATCATCAACGTTGTTCTGCTGTCCTCTCCACGTAATATACGATCAACATCAAGCTCATACAGTTTCTTTTCAGCATTACTAGAGCTAGAATCGCTTCTTCTGTTAGAGAGATTCCTGTACCGTTCATTAGGCAAGCCAAATGAGCTTGGCACTGAATGCCTTGGGCCCCTTCCAGAATGGAGGTGAGTATACATCCTTGGCGATGATCTCAATATAGCATTTTTTGAATTGGTACCAACATGAGAAAACACCTTATGAGAACTCATTTCCATTGGATGTGAAGGAGAAGAGCCAGTTACTATATAGGCCTGTCTTCTATCCCAAAAAGGAGAGTCTAATACAGGAGCAGATCCAATGTGGTGGTGCACAGGCGATGACGACATGTTCACCATTAGAGGAGATGCTCTGGAGAAGGCGGTGGCAGGTGGGATGCGCTGAGGAGGAATGCCGTCGCCGAGAGATGGTGAGTTAGGCCACATCATGCCACTTGACGGATTATGTTGCTGAGTGTTGGAGCTGCTCCTTAAGTTGAGGTTAGCACGGAGGGATCCTTGATTCATGGGAGATCCTATGACTACAAAGGACAAATGAGAAAACTTAGATATAACTTGCACAAGCCAGAAAAGCAATAAGAAGAACATGTACTTACCATTAAACCCATCTACGCTCATCATAAAGCCTTCACTTGCTTTTTGGCTATCACTGACCATTTCAGAGAATGTCGTAGAGGATTTATATGGACTACCACTAGCAAAGTACTCATGAAAAGAATGAGGATGAAGATTTGGCATGCTTTGGATCCCAGTTTTTGAACCATCGAAGGGGTTTCCAGACTCCTGAAGATCAACAGGCTTGCTACCTGGGAAATGACTTCCTGAAACAGAGAGTTAAAAGGATACGTATGAGTTGTGTGACATGATGCTCAATCATTCAGAAACGAATAACCATAAACCGTGTTCACTATTATACCTATCTGTGCTGATGATAGATTGGTAAAAGCCATTTTAGATAGACCCCGCTCAACATCATCAATAGCAAACTGTGGCGTGAAACTGAAAAAAAAAGGTATGGTGAATCATGAATTGTAACATTCAATACAATTAGCATTCATACTGATACTTAAAAGAAATCAGAGGTTTCAAATATTGATAAACCACCTTGTACCCCCTGGACAGGATGGCGAAAGTTGAAGCTGCCTCCCAGCAATCTCAAGCCCGTTTAGTCCTCGGAAAGCAACCTCTGCGGCTCGAACATCAAAGAACTCTATGTATATCTGTGACTTCTCATGACGAACCTGCAAACAACAGCAATAATAGCATAAATACCAAAACGCCACATTACCAGTCAATATCACAAGGAGATAGCCAGTGAGAAACCTCTCTGATTTCTCCGTATGAATTGACTATTCTGTGAAACTCTTCATTGGATACAGAAGAATCAAGATTATAAACAAACAGAGCTCCTTCGCTGGTGTTCTCTTTTATAGTGTTTTCCTGATATGAAAAAGGGAGTTATAAGCAAAAGATATAAATCACAAAAAAAGGGGAGATGGGAACAAGGAACAAAACCTTTGGGATAGGAAAATGAATATCAAGCTTCATTCCCCTTAAGAGCCTACCATGGAGTGCTCTCATCGCATTCTGAGCAGCCCTTGTATCGTAGTATGATACCATGATAAAGCCACGAGTCTTGCCAGCTGTCTGAAGAGCCCTGACGTCTCCATATTGCTAAAAACAAGTAGTAAATATATATAATGAATGAGAAGCGAGTACTTCTAAAAATAACATCTTTATGCCATAAAATAAGTACCTCAAAAAGGACCCTAAGGTCGCAGTCTTCAATGATACTATCCATATTCCTAACAAAAAGTGTTCTGGATGATAAAACTTCTCCTTTAGGAAACTCGCCAGAAACAGAAACGTTGCTGCCTCTCTTGCCGTCTCTCTGACTCACGGTGGAAAAAACATCGCTATCCAATTCCATGCCACCAACACTGCTGAATAGGTCAAAGTCGTCTACATCGTTGGGGCGAGAGTTACGGTCAACCTCACCAACGACTCCTGCAAAAAAATAATCCTCGTCTGGAAGAAGGTTTCCAATAGTCCGTGCCTCAATCTCTTCTAAGGACTCAAAAGGTTGTTCTTCTTCCTCGCGGTTTACAGACATGAAAGAAGCTAAATTGTCACTTCTTCTTGGTAGTCGTACTGCAAAACAAGCAAATGGGGAAACACACACACACACAGAATAAGTACATATCGATTGTTTTCAAGACCATGACGGTTTACAGACTGTTATTCTGTCTCCTCCTTTCACTTATCTAAGCACGAGAGGTATAGTCTAAGCCATGACGGGTTATAAGTAGTTACAACAACAGAAACAGAAAAGCTTACGTTTTCTAGTAGATAAGTCGGAGAGAGAGCTGGAAAATAGACTGCTCTCCCAATGAGTACCATTAGGAGTAGTTCTGACACTAGGAGGAATAACAGAGGGAAGCGTCCCAGACAAGCTTGGTTTCTGAGACAGCTGGTAAGTGTCAGATGGCGTAAAACTAAAACTAGTGGGTACTTGCATTGCAAATTGTAATTATAAAATTTCACGTGAAAAAAAAAAACAGAGAAGTCATGAGGATTTACCTGGGAAGGTGAGGAGGGTACACCTCTGGGTTCAAATACATCAGAGGGCATTGTACAAAAGAGGTGAGAGACACCAAAAACCTACATTAGAGAAACAAACAGCACATCTCTCAGTAGGTTTGCAGGCCCTAAAGAGTAATGATTGATTAAAAAGAAAAACATTTAAGGGACCCTAAACCTTTATTTCACCAAAAGAGATTACTTTTTCAGTGAGTGTTCAAAAAAATAATATTTACTTTGAATGGAGATTTATAGTATAATCTCAAAATTCAAAATTTAGGAAATGAAAGCAATCTAAAAAACAGAGTTTGACTTAAAAAAAAGAGAGAGTAGATTCAAAGCAGAGAGAGAGAGAACCAAACAACTCAACTCCTAACCAAATTCCACAAAAGAAAAACAACTTACCAAAAGACACAGTTGTGATTGTTCTCTAAACCTTTTCTTCTCCAGGCAACCAAACAAAGGCACAGCAGAGAGAGAGAGAGAGACAGAGCAAGCAAATTCTCCTTTTTGTTTCTTTCTATCCAATTATACAAAACTGAACCGGTGTTCAAATTTCACGAGCAGGGAAGACGGCACTGCAATTGTATAGTTCCGGCGAAATTCTGATCACCTGAGCTTTGATTCCGGCACTCACTCCAAGGAGAGAGAGAGAGTTTGGTTCTGGGGTTAGTTGGGATTTAAAACAAAATGGATGGAAGAAGACAAAAGAATGAGAGAAAAGAGATTTTGGTAACGATGTTTCTGCCATCGATCTAGGCCTTACGCTGTGACCCTTCTTATAATCTCAGCCCTTGGTTTTTGGATTACTTCGCTTTTTTTTTATTCTATTAATATATATACGGATATACTTTTACTAACACGCGACGAATATCTATTACTGTGATTTTTTCCTTGTAAAATCCAGAAGATATTTATATCATCTCAGCTACGTGCCCATCCCGAATCTCAACTCTCAAGTATCTCAAGTTATTAAATACAATAAGAAAAAAAAATTATAGTAGGATTTGACGCCAAATTTTTAAGAAAGAAAAGGAATAAAAACGCATTACCAGCAAAAAAACAGGATAAACATTCAATGTAACGTTTTGTTTTGTTTTCTATACCATTAAAATATTTATCTTTGAAATTCCTTTTTTCTTGTTACAATCTTCACGTTCTTTCTCATTCTTGTCTTTTTCACGTATATGACACTAGTCAGAAAATCCAGTTACTTACCCTATATAATCAATTTTCAAGAGGAACCTTCCTCAAGTAATTTATCTTCTATATATACTAAATTGGAATGGTTGGCAAAAAGAATTGGAAGATAAAGAAATAAATTATACCTAGATCAGATAATAAAAGAGTATTGTTTTCTACATCATGAATTTAGTTAGCTGTAAATATAGTGAACAATTTATAAAAAAACCATTATTTAACACCTTTTAAGCATCTCTTATCCTATTACATTTTTTATTATTTCAAAATAGAGCTTGTACTAAAAAAATTCCAATTATATTTTCTTTTTATTTTATAATTAAGTGAAAACAAGGCTACTCTACAAATTGAATAATTATTTTATTTTTGTACGTACTTATTATTCTATTTTTTCAGTCCAATATAGATTCTTGTTGAAATAAAACTTTATGTAGTTACTCCATTTGAAGTAATACATTGGTGATACTCTTAACAGTATATTTTTGTTTTTCTTAATTACAAACATGTGTGATTAGCATAAAGTTTCCCATTAAGCTATGATAGATGAGCCACGTTTAAGTTGCTTATAGCTGAAAGAGATAAGAGAGAGAGCGAATTTTGTTCGAACCTTTTTTTCCTCGCTAGACGCGGCGTGAAGGATTAGACAAAGTATTTGTATTTTTGCTCTTTTACAGGAAAAGCATTTAGCCGTTTTTAATAATAAACAAGAAAAGCATTTTATTCTTAACACCCTCTTCTCAATCTCTCTACCTTGACGTCAAAACAAGAAGAGCATCAAAGAAAATCCTACGGCTGTTCCGATCCTCTACCCTTTAATCTTCTTATGCACCTTTGTCTTGCAAGCGCTTGGATTGATTCATCGCATCTCCTTCATATTCTGGAGACAAAACGATGGTAGGTGATAGGTATTACTGAACTAACATCATGTCTAACCTAACCTGACCGATCCTGAACCAATCTCCAAGCCGGTCCCAGTAATAGCATCAAGCTATCAACCAACACAAGCAGACAATCTTACGGTTTGTGAATTGTACTTGGGTTGTCATCTGATGTTACTTCAAATGTAAGATTACCGTAGCTATCAGTGATATTAATGTTTCTATCTTGGAATCTTTCAGAGGAATGTTTATGCTATAAACTCAACATCATATAATATATATATGAGATATGAACATTATATTTTTCTTCTTCAAAATAATCAACTCGTGTCTATTCTTATGTGATAGAATCTCTTGCAAACATAAATAAGCTTAGAAACAAAAAAAATTAAGCACCCCTTATCGTACATATAGGATAAAAGTTCAAGCGTGCACGCAATATGAGACACCAACACGTCTAAAAATCACACACAGATATACAACAATAAGACAAACCCAGTTATAGATAAACAACACATTCTGTAAGTGTTTCCTTTGGTTTTTTTACCATCCAAATATGCAATTGCATTACCTATCCTAGGAAGAACATGGGTGGAGAGAAGAGAAACTTTAATTGACAAATAACCAAACAATATTATTTAGAGCAAAAAGACTGTTGACAAAAAAAGAGAGCAAAAAGACTTATACTAATCTAAGATATGATTGAATAATAAATCAATCTACAAATATAGTATATTACAATAAAGCTGGGAAAGAAAATGACCCCATCATTATAATTTGATAATTACAAATCTCCCACCATAATTCTTATATCTGAAGCCTCTCAAAAGTCGAAACAAACAAGACTGTGTGGGTGGACATTGGTTCTCTCCCTCTCTCACACACTGTACATAAAAATGTTTGTGATCAGGCATTGATCTCGGCGTTGCATTGGTTCTCTCTGCTACAGCTTCTTCTCCCCCAGAACATGCTTGAGCAAGTCGTTGTCTTCCCAAGTCTTTGCCCTTCTCCTATCTTCTCCTGCTCGGTCGTCCCCCGAGAAGGAGGAGAAGCTTCGTCGTGTTCTTCTTCACTATGTCTCTCTGTTCCATGCGTCTCAAAGTTCGGACACGTTCCATCGTTGCATGTGAGTGTGAGCATAGGAATGTTGACTGAAGGGAACGGGCTGCACGTCACAGGACAGAACATATCAGACGAAACCGAGGCTGTCCGAGTCTTGCTGCTACGCTGTTGCTGTTCTGTGGTCGGTGAAGATTGATCCGTTGCGTCGCTTGTGTGAAGCATACACGGCGCACATAACCCGAGTGACATTGGTAGCTTCGTTTCTTTAGTCAAGGAGCTTGGGAGACGTTTAAAGGAGACTATGCCGTGTCTGCAAAGAGGACAAGGAATTGAACCGGGCGGATCTACTGTCACCGAGGGAACGTTGCTCGATGAGCAAAGGTACAACGCGCATCTCACACATAGCTGATGCTCACAACCTGAAAACACACAACCCACGACTTACGTTATTTCAAGGTTAATCCGTTAAAGGGTGTGACATAAAAAAAATTTAGAACGGACCTTCAGCAGCAACAGTGCATGTTCTTTCAAGGCAAACCGCGCAGATTTCGACTTCATCTGTGATGGTCGCAGACTGCAACCCGAACTCTCTGCAGAGGAAGAAGAAAGTAATAACTAAGGTCATAATAGTCTGGTCCTAAAAAACTAGAGGAAGGTTTCGTCATTACCTAGCGATGTTGAGTATACTAAAAAGGGGCAATGATAAGTAACTGGAATGAGGGAAGCTTGGAATGACGACATCAGAGTCTGGTGAAAGCAGCGGTTCTAACCAGTGACGACTCCACATCCGTGCTATGTCTATTGGTAGCCACCTATATTATTTTTTTTTTAAAGAAGAGTTTTTGAAGATGAAACAAAAGAATAGAAGAGACTTTTTACCCATTGCAGTTCAATGTCATCTTGCTTGCACCTCTTGCAAGGAGAATCTACAGATGGAGGAGAAACACAGATAATGGGAGATCCCCTCATAAATAAATTTGTATCCAAAACAGAGAAAGTCTTGTTACCTGACAACATTTCAGATTCCCACCACAAGCCGCATAGTGCAAAGGTGTGCTTCCTGCTCCTGTAAAGGATAATTAAGACCAAGATCATTATCATCTAGAATAGCAGAATTAAAAAGAATATTCTAGTTATCTTGGGAGAGGATAGAGAGAGAGAGAGAGAGAGAGAGAGAGCTCAGACCAATCATATCCATTGTTGTTCCATAATGAAACGTCACGGCGGAAACATTAGCTTCAAGATCAAGCAAAAGCTGAACACAATCAAATAATCCGTTTAAAGCAGCCATGTGAAGAGCTGTGATTCCACCGTCAGCCGCCTTGTTCACAAATTTAGACAATGCACTGCACCAGAAGAAATGTTTTTTTTTTTTGTGATCAATCCATCAAACCCTTACAAAAGTTACAACACATAGAATAAAAAAGAAAAAAGAAGAGAAAAACCTTTGCTGGGATTTGTTCCTGGGCGTGATGACACCAGTCTGAGGAAGAGGGTTAAGCTTCTGACTAGGTACAAAGTCAGCCAAGACGAGTCTAATACACATGGCGTGACCGTTCACAGCAGCGAAATGAAGCGCTGTTCTACCAGTTAAATAATCAGCTATTGTAACCTTCACAAGAAAAAAAACAAAGATGTTTATCAAAGAAGATAGTTTTTTTTTTTTGGTTTCAAAACTCACATTGCATCGGAAGAGCAGAAGAGTTTGCACAACTTCCCAATGTCCGTATCTACATGCTTGCATCAATGCCGTCTGTAACAAGATATTAATTTACCCAATTTACCCTCATTACTACGGAACTGAATCTGAATCTCAAATAGCTCAATCTTAGCCAAATAAGTTAAATAATACAAGAAAAAAACAACAAAGCCAGGAAAGTATCGAACTTGGATCCTCTAAATCAATTTAAAAACTGAAACTTGGAATATATATATATTAAACCTGGCCGCAATAGTTTCTGGAGTTCACATCAGCTCCGTTCTCCAGCAACAACCCCACGATCTAACCACGGAGACAAAAGTAAAGATAAAACAATTTAAAAAATAAAATAAATGAGAAGCAGGAGGGAGGGATGAAGAGATTGAAACCTCGTTATGGCCTTTAGAGGCGGCGAAATGCAAAGGAGAATTGAGACCACCGAAGGTAGAGTATTTGGCGAGGCAAGGATTGCAATCGAGCAGCATCTTCGCTTCCACGTAATCACCATCTCTCGCCGCCGATACCAATCTCTCCCCCGACGCCGAACAGCCAAACGAGTTTCCCATCCTCCTCTCTCTCTCAAATTCGATTGGATGTGACGATCGGATTAGGTCAACCTTTCTGGAAAGTTCAACACATTTTTAGAGCACGCGAACTCTCTCTCTCTCTCACCGATTTTGTCCGGATGAGACAAAAAGAAAGATGCAGGCGGAACATAACTTTGACTTTCCTATTTTACCCTTAGATCTCCTTCCTTTTGCTTCGTCAGACTTCCACTTCCACTTCAAGTCCCCACTCAGCCCTCGTGTCGTTTTAAATAAATTTTCCACATTAATATAGTACTACACAAATAGATTTAGTATTGGAAAATTTATTAAGCCACAATTAGGCGATAATTAAAGATTTATTAATTAGAAATACTATTAAATCGATTTTTTGACCGTTTAAAATGATTATATTTTTTTTGAATAATCATTTTGTTTAATTATGATTTATCTAAACGGACGTTTAGATATATATACTATATATAAACTTTTAAACTATATTTTGATAAAATTATCTACATTTTTCTGTTGACAAAAAAAGTCTACATTTTTCTAGTATTGTTTATTTTAATTTGACCGCGTATATTTTAATCTTTTTGTTCGTCTGTGACAAGAATTTGTGTTCACACTTAAAAAATAGACTACCAAATGTTCTAAAGTTTCAAATTTACTAAATTTTAGAAACTCATGAACAAAAAATTGTGGTTATTATATAGATAATTACAAGAAGTTGAGATAAATATGAATTATTATCTTATATATATTTACGTTTGAATTGACTAATCAAAAGGAATATATATAAATCTCTACTTGATCTCTAACACTAAATCTTATATATTATGTAATTAATTAACAAAATTCTTTCTGACATCCGTCTTAAAGCTTCTTACATGCTTTAATTTAAGACTTGATCAATCACGATAACTAGCAATTCAACGAAATAGTACGATACATATAAAAAATTATACCAAACAACAACATCAACGCATCTCTAGTTCTCAAAATATTATATAACTTTCCAATATATATTATAAGATGAGTGATTCCCAAAGTTTACGTGGATACAATTACTTGTTCGGTGAAGCTGATGAAATCACCAACAGAATTGAGGAAAATCGCAGGCAACATGGTAGAAACAATGATACTCCAGCGCTCGTATCACCGGGGCATTTGTCTGAAAACATTTCTCCTACGATGAATTATTACCAGCCTCAAAGCCAACCTACCATGTCTATATCTTTTAATCCCAGTCCAACGGACAATCATCAGTTTCAAAATCAACCTACCATCCGAAGACCATTCTGCTTGAGATGTTTCATGTCGATGCTAATATCCTGGCTGATGAGTTTTTTTGTACCAACAAATAGTCCGAGACCAATACGCAGGCCTTTGCCCTCTAACACGCCTCCTCCTTCAACCTCAGGTCTATCAACTTTACAGTTATTCAATATGTTTTTGGAAGCATAGTTTATCTTCTTGTGCAGTTATTAACCTATAATATACGTTTGCAGAACGCTCTGGGGATCAACCTAACCAAGATTCACTCGACGTAAGAATATAAAAGAGATTCTACTTTTTTTTTTCAATAGCATTTTCTTCAATAACCTTTTGGTCTGAAATAGGAAATATTGGTCGTTATTACATCACAGGAAATAATCCAACGGAGTGTAGTGCCTGAAAGAGTATTAAATATTGGTATAGGATTAACGAAGAGACAAATTTCTCAATTACCAATCATCAAGTTTCAACCTTCTATAGAAGATGAAAAGTATTCTTACTTTCTCTCATATTCTTTTATTTTTCATTTAAAACATACATCTATTCTGATTTAAAAATTGGAAAAGATAATATTATTATCTTTAATTATACATTCACTCCATATAAATTAAGAATTTAGTTTTTCCATTTCTAAGAAAAAATCACATGCAAGTTCCAAAATGGAAAAAAAAAATAAACAGTTCGATTATACAAAATGTCGTAAAAAGTAATTACAGTGGATTGGGGAAACAGGTGTTTGATATGCCAGTCAGATTATGTTCGTGGAGAGAAAATGATAATTTTACCATGTACTCACAAGTACCACGAAGAATGCATTCGTACCTGGCTCAAAAACAGCAAGGCTAGTATCAACTTTTCTATCATTTTCTTGTAATACTTGTATCAAGATTTACTTTCAGCCCTGATGCAGTATCCCTTTTTCTTTTATCCACGTGTGCAGCTTTGCTGCGTTTGCCAAAAGGAAGTGGTTGTAACAAACTAGCGCATATCAACGAAATTGACCACATCAATCTATTCTATCAAGACATGTTGTTCTCTGACAATGAAATTAATGTGGTCACCAGAAACTGACTTTTGTTCCAGTGCTTGGTTAACACTGGTTTATAGGTCCCCCTGATATGGTTTTTGATCGTAGCTTATATAAAGAAAAACAGTATTTACTTCCACTTACAATGTCGTCGATTTTTACCATTGACGCAGATATAGATTATCTGTTTTAATAGATATGCATATGTATTATACTGTATATCTATCACTTTGAAAATATTATACTATTCAACTTAGAACTCATATATGATCGCATGTGTGTCTATACTATAGCACAAAATAACACATGACATTTCTAACCATATAGATTACGATATATATTGAAAAGTTCTAAGGCATAGCATAATATCCAACACTTGCTGAAGGAAAAAAAAGAGACATAATATCCAACACTAAGAAATATATTATACAACCATAACCATACTTCTATAAAAACTCTTATTCTTTATAAATATTTTCTTAGAAAACTACTTTGCATGCATTGCCGGTTTAGAGAACATCTTCGATCGAACCCTTTTCAATTCATGTCACTGGTGAACATCGGGTCCATGAACTCGTATTCATTAGCCAAATTCTACACATATATAAGAACAAATTTGATCAAAAATATTCCATGACCCATAAACTTCAATTTAAATTATAGAAAAATAATTTAAACTTTTACCTCTAAATCCAACAACGACCAATCAAAATCTGAAACATCTTGTTCCTACCAAATATATGGGAGATTTCAGAGTTAAGAAATAATAACATTGTTGGTATATCATGAAAACATTTTAAAATAATATAACTAAGAGGTACCTGAGCATGATTGGGGTTTTTGTTGAAAGTTGGATCATTTATCTCCGGAGCAGCAAAATTGTTTGATGTTTCTTCATTAGAATGACCCTTCGCAACAAAGTCAAATATATTATTCAGAAAGACATATTATGGAAAATACTCCATCTAAATGTAGATATATTGATTAGATGTCTAGATATAATGCCTATATTTGTTTATAAGAGTAGAAGAAATCTAAAGGTCTAATAGTAACAAAAATCTAGTTAGAAAATTTCCTAAATAGATTCTCAAACATATATAAGATAATATATATATATATATAATCTTTGATAGGAAGTTAGGTTCAAATACAATCTTGTAATTGCTAAAATCCCCTAACAATATGTATGTACATGATTTATGTTCAGAAAGATCTAGTCACCATCTTCTTCTAAATATATAGATATACTGAACAAATGTCTAGATACAATGCCTATATTTGTTTATAAAAATAGCAGAAATTTACTAAAGTTCTAATAGTAACAAATCCAGTTAGAAAAATTCTCATAATAATTTCTCAAACATATGATAAAGTATAATCTTTGATAGGAAGTTGATTGAAATACAATCTTGTGATTGCAAAATCTCCTAATAATATTTATGTACCTGATTTATGTTCAGAAAGGTCCAGCCACCATCTTCTTCAAGAGAAAAGGTCTGCTTCACTTCAGTCTCAAAATTTGCAGGGATCTCAAATTTGTTGGTAGAAGCCACTTCTTCTTGTTGCTGCTCGCATCACATATCAGACAAAAAAATCTCACAACATACACTTCATATATTGTATATACATAACTGAAACATTCTGGGATGTGAAGACATATACCTTGTCGTGATTGAAGTCAAAGTTAATATTGCCGAGGTCATAGTGCAAGCAGAGATTATCCAGTTGAGTAGTTTCAAGATTTGGTTGTATAGTTGTAGAGGCATGTGTTTGAGGCTTATATGCAGTGTTCTCATTGCTTAATAGCAATCCGTACGAGATATTGCTGGGCCCTGGTTGATTAGGATTTAAACTTTCATAGCTAACCATTCCTAGATGATTAGTTGTTAAACTTCCAAAGCTACTCATTCCTGGTTGAGTATGAGGTAAGCTTCCGTGGCTGCTCATTTCTGGTTGGTTAGGAAATAAACTTCCATGGGTGCTCAATGCTGGTTGATTAGAAGTTAAACTCTCATAATTACTCATTCCTGGTTGAGTAGGAGAAAAACTTCCACGGCTGCTCAGTACTGGTTGATTAGAGATCGAACTTCTATAGCTCCTCAATCCTGGTTGATTAGGAGTCGAACTTCCATGGATCATTCCTTGTTGGTTAGAAGTAGAACTTGCATAGCTGCTTATTCTTGGTTGATTAAAAGTTGAACTTGCATAGCTGCTTATTCCGAGTTGATTAGAAGTTGAACTTCCATAGCTTCTCATCATGTTGTTGTTGAACTTATTATCATTGGTAGCCGATATTCCATGTTGTCCAAACCCAGGAACTTGAGATGTTTGGCCAGTTTTGTTCGCCATCACGGTTGGTTCAAGAAAGCTTCTATTTCCTTCGTTTTGCAATGGCTGGGTTGAAAATCTGAAGTTGCTTTTGATGGGCATGGTCAAGTTTGATCCAGTACGGTGCGGCTCATAGGTAGATAACCGGTTCATGTGGCTGTAAGGCATCTGGTTGAAGCGGACGGGTTCACATGTGTTGGATAAGAGTCTTGACTGTCCATGACCGGGTGTAGGTTTTGAATAGAATGATTTATTGTTAAGACCTTTGTTGTACCAAGAAGAAGAGGTTGTGTAGTTACTATGGTACGGCTCCATGCCTCTTCCGTGCAACGTGCCTGAACATATAGAACCTCTTTCTGCGACTCTCCTCAAAAAATTTCGATATTTCTGTATGGTAACAATTTTTAGTTAATTAAAGGTGAGTCATTTACAATCTATCAATTGATCTATCGTCTTTAAACATGGATAGAAAAAAAAATATATAAACACAACTTTAAACGAATATATCAGAAGCAAAATTTCTAACTATCTCAAGAAACATAAAAAATCTCTAAATTTTCATTTAATTTACCGATTTAACATTTTGTTAACACTGTTTAACAGAAGTCTTTTAGACTCTTTTATCAAAAATACTATTATGTTTTTTAAAACTTCGTAGTTTAATGTTGACTAACATAAATTGTTGTTAAAAAAAATCCCGTTTAAAACATCCAAAAAACATTAGCGAAAAAGAGATATATCGATGATCAAACCTGTAAATGGCTGGCAACGTTCTCTCTTGTCAAGTATGATACGTCCATGAACTCTAAAATTTTCTTTGGCACAGCCTCTTTGAAAGATTCAAGTTTAGTAAAGAAACGTAGAATATTAGTCTTCGTGTGCATATATAAACATGCAAAATGTAAGAAAATAAACAGTATATTGTGTATTGTATAAAATGGTTTTATAATTAAAAAAAAATCAAAACACTTACTGTCAAGACCAATATGTTGGATAGCTTGTAAGAAAAGGTCATGAAGATAATCCGACCACGAAAGCTTACTCTTCTTGGAAGGCTGCGGCATAGACTCAGCATCATCACCAGAATAAAATTTTGATTTTCTTTTTCCATTTTTTCGTGAACTTTTTGTACTATCGCAACTTCCATTTAAGTTGTTCACAGATCTTGAATCTGATTTAGATAAGAACTTGTTCTTCTGGTTCTTCGAGACATTAGCTTGTTCAGGAACCAGATGGATTTGCTGAGGGATGCTAACATTTGTATCCTTGTGGTTTTTCTCGGTCCTTAATATAGACATACTATTCCTCTTATAAGTTAAAGCAACTTGGTAGATATGTGGTAGGTCTGTTGGTTTGATGGGTTTTGGAAGGAAACACAATGCTCCACAAGCTAAACTCTCTTGTTCTTTGTTGGTGTCCGATGACATAACTTTCATATTTTAGAAAATATAAAGAAAAATAGTTAAAACTTAGAATTATAGCAAAAAATCACAACTTTTATAGAAAAATATCACAATTTTTAGAAAAATATTACAGTTTTCTGAAAGTATCAGATTTTTATAAAAAAAAAATATTACACTTTTTGTAAATAAATAGTACATTTTTATTTAAAATATTACATTTTTATTAAATATATTAATTTTTTATCAAAAAATATTACAGTTTTATGTAAGTTGTAAGAAAAATAAACAACTTACCTATGACCGGAAAATTGCCAAATTGTCGAGTGATTTGTTGTTTGAGTTGTAAACCATTCATGCCAGGCATGTAATAGTCTGTGACTATGAGATCGATGTTGTTTCTTTGGATTTTAAGATTAAACAATGCTTCCCTTGCGTCTCTTACAGCTATAACTGTGATCTCCATAGATGGATCTAAAGCCATTAAACCAAAATAAAGATTCAAATGTAATGTGAAAATATTCAAGTACAAAGATGATTACTTTTAATTGGTTTAACCTTTTTAAAATGAGAACAAAGAGTGCAAAATAGATGCTAGTTATATATCCATCGTATTTTTTTTTTTGCTAAATCATATTTATATATATTCCATTATCTTCTAAAAAGGGTATATGCATATTCCAATATAGTTATGAAATAGTTCACAAATTTTGAGAATGTTGATAGCATCAGCAAAACATTTTCGTTGGGATGGCTATAGATTGTTTTATTTAATTGATTGATTACTTTATAAGAAAAAATCGATTTGAAGAACTTCCATTAGTTTGAAACTTTGAAAGCAAAAGAAAAAAAAATCATGTTGTAACGCCGGCACAATGTACATACATATCATTTGTGGTAAAAATATCATATTTTCTTACATTCACCAATAATTTTTAATTCATTTATTGATCGGTATACTTTTGAAAATCTTACATAGTATTAGTACATTGGTTGAAATTTTTGCATCAACCAAAACTATTAGTTTCAAAACCATCAAAATAGGGATAGATCTATATTGAATTTAGGTGTGCGGATGTAATTGGATTTCACATCTTAATGATTAAGAAATATTTTTTGAATCTCAATAAAATGTAACTTTTGAAAGGGCTTTTACAATCTTTCACTCCGCTAATTGGTTTCAAATATCAATGAAGGTAAGAAGAACATAGTAGCATATTGTATTTGATAATCTTACCTCCGTATTTGGATCTTTCAAGCATGCGTGACATAATTTCAAGGGAAACACGATCATCGTCAACAACCATAATATTGATTCTTAAGACAGAGCGTTGGTTGTTAAGAGATTGGGCAAGAGTCATTCTGCTAGTTTTGTATATTTTTGGTGTGTTTTTTCAAGACTGTATAAACTACTTAGGCTACAGAAATCTCAATTTAAAGGCCTAAAGTAGACACGCTAATATAACATCTGGCAATGTTGTAGTGGTGCATATGTAAGTTTATGTAGAAAGAAATAATAATGATAATATAAGATAAATACCGTGTGCTAATTTATGTAAAAATAATAATAATACAACATTTGGCAATGTTGTAGTGGTATCTCTTTTTTGTTTTACTAATTTAGAAAAAAGAGATACAGCAACAAAATACCGTGTTCTAAATTATGTAAAAATCTAGACTAAAGTAAGCAAAAGTTAATGCTATATACCAATATATCTTTTTTGTTCTACAAAATATAATCAATTGTTTTTTTCTCGTGATCTTTTGTTTCTCATTTAGGATTGATTTTGAATAAGATTCTTTAAATCTTCGTCTGGATTTGGGATAGAAAGGGACAAAATACTAGAATATTGTATGTAAAATAAAAAATGTCATTATACATGTAAGTTAATCTATAAAAAATAATGTGATAATAGTCAAATTTACTGTCCAAACTAATTATCTTAAACGATGAAAACGGTAAAATGTTGTTTTTGTTAGATGAAGCTTGAAGATTAAGGATTTCATTTACACCATCTATAACAATGTTGTATCACGAGATGAATGATCTTCACATTTACATGATGTAGCTTAAAGTAAGATTTGATATACAATTATATTCTTCGGGTTTCCTGATTAAAAAAGATTATGCAGACTAGCTGATAGATATTGTTCTCCTAACAACAAAATTACTTAAAGTAACATATGTACTTGTTGATTCTTTTTTTTTGCACTTGTTGATTCTTAATAACTCTTAGCAAAGCAAAAACTGTTTGTTATTGTCTTTCACATACGGAACCACAAGAATGAGAAAATTGAAGATACAAACACCTCTTTCAGTTTAAATTGTTTGATCAGGTTTTGAACGATTTCACACTATAACAAAAGAAACTCCATAAAAATGTTATAACAGTTTAATGTAGAAATAAAAATACGTCATTTAATTTTATTCACAAATTGTGGAACAATATGTAAATATACAAATGATTTAATTCACGAAAGTAATATTATTTAACTACTAACTAAATTTACGAAAAACATCAAATATATGATTATATAGTATTTCTGTTGTATAAAATGAGGATTGCAAGTGTTAAAAATGCTATACATATTTTCGATCGTTAAAGAATAAAGTAGTATTTTACCTACTTACTTAATTTATGAAAACATCTAATATATATATATATATATATATATAATATTTTTGATTGTATAGCATGAAAGTTATTTGTGTTAAAAGTATTGTACATTCTTAAATATTTTTGATCTTTAAAGACAATAAACCGTATAAAGATATTTTTTGTTGCTGTTCGAATATTGGAAATTATTTTTTAGTATATTACGAGTACGTACTATAATATAACAGTTTTAACGATAATTTTGTCGTTGTTACAGTGAATAAATTAAAATATGAAACAAAAATATAACATATCAAGGCAATCATACTATTCATCAGTTATATTTAATTTTCTTGTAAATTAAATTAGTAACTAATTTATTTATTTCAATTAATAATTAAAATTTACTGTAAAAAGAAAAAAAATATTTTACTCTAAAGTTTAGATTCATCATCATTAAAAAATAGCCTCGATTAAAAAGTGAATGCTAAATTTTAACTAACAAATTTTTCGCAATGAATTCTAACATCCTATTTTAAAAATAATGTTCAAATAACATAATAAAGGTTGACGAAAAATATCATAATAATATATTTTCGTATTTTAGAACATGATAACACTTTTTACCATTTTGTCAATCTTTTTAATCATTTTTCAAAGATTCTTGTAAATAGTTTTCTACAAAATTTTATTTGTTTATATTCATGTATAAAATAATCACTGTCTGCTATTAAAAATCAACATTTTTTTTTTTGGTAAAATGTCAAGATTTATACCAGATTTTCAGTTTATGAGTTACAACTTGTGGTGAAACCACATAAAAATACAAGAAAAGGAAAAGGAAAAGAACGAGAAGGAAAATTAAGGTACATCAAATAGGAAAGATAAATAAAGCAGCAGCAACGATGGTTGAGAAGGAGAAGGAGATGGAATAGAGAGCAGCCTGTCCCTAACCATGCGATCAATCTTGGAGGCCAGCACCGAAGCAGGGGAAGATGTGGAGGTGAAGATGCGAGCATTACGTTCTCTCCATTAAAAGTCAACATTTTCTTTTATAATATTATATTTTGCAATAATTCTTAATCTTGGTTAGCGATGTCTTTTTCTTTTCGCCTTTAATCAAAAGTCAAAATGTAGTCAGTTTTTCTCAACGTCTACACTCTACAGTCTAGTTGTCAAAATATTGTTCGTCTAGTTTAAACGTACGTGAAAATGTCCGTTAAGGAAACAAGTGATGAGAATCTAATTCTATAAGAGTATCTCTAAAGTACACTTTTATATTTTTCTCTAAAATAGAAATCTCTATAATAGAGGTCAATTTGCTCCAATGTACACATCTATAATAGAGTTTATTTATTTTAGAGGAAAATATAGAGTAATCTCACTTTTTGCCTCTATATTTAGAAATGAAAATGATAAATCTCTATATTTTTCTTTATAAATATTTAGAGTTCCTCTATTTATAGGAGAAAATATAGAGGAACTCTATTATAGAGACATACATTGGAGTAAATCCACTTCTATAATAAAGTTTTTTTTATTTTAGGGAAAAATATAGAGATATAAATAGAGGTGGATTGGAGATGGTTCTAACACGTATGCAAGAAAAAAGTGAGCAAGGTAAGCTGCATGATGCGCAAACAAACATAGATAAGAATTGAATTTCAGCTTGCACACGATCGAGTATACTCTTACAAGATCAATACATTAAGCTTATATAAAACAAATGTTTTTATTATCATTTATGATGGCTTGAATAAGTTCCATTGGTGCAGATCAGAGGCGCTTGGGAGACCGGAAGCATCATCGACTCTGAAACCACCATCAACGGAGCTCCATAATGTATAATCTCTCTCTCTCTCTCTCTCTCTCTCTCTCTCTCTCTCTCTCTCTCTCTCTCTCTCTCTCTCTCTCTCTCTCTCTCTCTCTCTCTCTCTCTCTCTCTCTCTCTCTCTCTCTCTCTCTCTCTCTCTCTCTCTCTCTCAGGTGAAAGCAGAAATGGAGACTTAGGATTGCGCATCTTCAAAATCCCGCGGTTTAACCCATCCCGCTTTAGGCCTGTCCCGCTTTGAGCCCATCCCGCTTTGAACCCGTCCCGCTTTGAGCCCGTCCCACGAGGCCCGCAATTTTGCGGGCTTATCAAATGGAGGCCCAATCCCGCCCCGCAGCAAGCCTTTACGGGACAGGCCCGCGGTCCAGGTCTTTGATTGCCATCTCTAGCTGCATGCAAAGACACTTAACGCATGGTACTGTTGTATGCCTGTACGGATGAAAGAAAAGTGTTTCTTTTTTTTCAGTAAAGATAAAAGAAAAGCTGACTTTGGAGTTTGGACAAATTCAATCATAAATACCTGAAAACCCGAATCAGAACCGATCAGAAAATATCCAAATCAGAATCGATCTAAAAATTTATAAATACCTATTGAATCTAAATTTTTTTTACCTGAAAGAACCGGAACCGAAAAAAACGAACCCGAATAGATCCAGACCCGGAAAGAACTGATCAGAATAGATCTGACCCGATAAAAATCGATTCATACCCGAGTTAAAAACATAAATATTCAAAAACTATATTTTTTTGTGTTCTATGATTTAGTTGAAATATTTTTTGTCAACAATCTTTGTTATTGTTTTTGTAACTTTTTCAAGTAATATAAAGTTTTAAATGTAAAATTTTGAATTTAAATTATTTATTTTAAGTTTTTTGTAAAATTTTAGATACATGATATATGTTGACTAAATTTGATGAAATTTGCGTATTTTTTTCTTTTTAGATCCTAAATATTTAAATCTGATCACGATCCGATACGGATCCAAAAAATTATGGATATTTTATAAATATTTTAATTATAGATCAGAACTGATCCGGATTCGAAAAGAACTGACGCGGACTTGGATCAAAAATTTAAAAATACTTATTGAGTCTAAATGTATAGGATCCGAAAAATCCAGATCCGAAAAAAATCGGCTCCAACCTGAACAAAAAACCCGAACGCCGAGACTTAGAATTAGGTATTATTAACCGTAACCCATGGTACCGCTGTATACCTGTACGGATGAAAGAAAAGTGTTTTTTCTCAATTAAAGATAAAAGAAAAACTGACTTTGGAGTTTGGACAAATTCAATCTTAAATACATGAACACTATTTATTACATTACGATATATAATGCAAAATTAGCTTTATATATATATTACATTATTACAAATTATTTTAATTAACTAATAATTCTCATTATTAAAATTATTAATATTTAATTTTTCCCTAACTAGTTTAATTATAATTTATACTTTAGTTTTTAATAAAAATCACATAAATAATAAAATGGAAACATATATTGAAAACATAGATTTACACACATAACAAATCTTTAATTTTCTTTATATTTTCATGAAACAACATACATAGAAAAGGAAATATCTATGAGTTTTAAAATACAGAGATATATACATATAATCTCACAAAAGAGTTTAGACGCTTATTTAAAAGATAAAATAATATTATTACTATAAACATAAATTTGACGAAAAAGTATTTTATACACATAAATAGATTATATGACATCATATTTTTAATATATATATATATATATATATATTAAAAATGTGAGATTTAAATAGAATTATAAAATAAATTTCATAGTCAAATAAATTTTTGATCATTTTAAAAAAGTTGTTTAAGCTACAAAAAAAAAACATAAAAGAATATATATTTACAACATGCTTTTACTTAGGTGAATCTCCCGCGAAATATGAATAAATTTTATATTTATTTATAATATTTAGATATATGAATGATCTAGGTGATTTATATTTATTAATTTTATATATATTCATAATTTTCTTTAAGTTTATCATATTTTCATTAAAAACATAAATGAAAGAGGAAATATCTATAAATTTTCAAATTATATAGATTTTTATACATAAAACATAGTTTCACAAAAAATACAAGTAATTTATTTGAAAATAAAATAATATATTTTCAAATCTAAAATTTAAAATAAAATTTTATGCAATAAAAAAAACCGGTCTGATGAGAACAAAAATAATAATTGTGATTCATTTTAAACGAAAGCATACAACTCATATACCCAAATAATGAGTAAGTGATCGATCATAATTCTTATATTCAAAATAAGATGCATAATTAAGTCAGTGATATATTATTACTTAGAATAATCTTCTTTTTAACTTTTTCATGTCTGCAACTTCGAACAGACAATATCTTCTTTTTTTTCCAAATTAACTTATACAATATGATGTTTGGTTTATCACACAAAAATCAATAAATTTACATTCTTCTAAACAGCATCTGTAAAAATATAACTTTAAGATCATTTAACCAATTATAAAAAATCGTAAAATCTTATTGGTTAAACAGTTTCCAATAAACTTAAAATTAACATAAAAACTTCAGAACATTTTATATTTTGAAACAATTTGAACTTTTTAAAACATCATATAATTTAAAGCGGATGAAGTATCAAATTATACTTTATTTTGAAAAAATATATTATAAATCCAACACACTAAACGAAACGAAACGAAACTAAACTAAACTAAACACAAAGAAAAAAACTTTTAATTTTAATCTATAAATTATGAAACAAGTACAATATAGTTAGAGAAATATATGTAATCCAATATTGGAAAAATGAATCAGTAAGATTTTGTAAGAGAAAAGTTACATACATATCTAAAATAATATCCTATTTCTTTTATATACATATAAATTACATTACAAAACTATATAAAACTTTTAGAATTTAAAACAAAAATTAATCAATATGCTAATTTATGTATTTTGTAATATTGGTATCCATGTATAAACACATGAAAGTCACATAGTATATACATATATTGAATGGCATCGATTTATTGTTTTAGTGCTTTCCAAAAATTGAATCATAAAATGTATAGGTAAAAAAATCTGTTGAGATGGAAACATACATAAACAAATAGATACTTTAAATGGAAAAAATACTAATATTCGCATATGTTTGAATTCTCCTGAATGCAATTGCAAATGAGATTCAGGTATCAACATTATTAGGATCTAATACATAGATCATAATGTATAGTTACATTCAAATTATACGATTACATCTAAATTTTCTTACAATTAATTTTTTCACTATTATATAACTTCAACATTTTGGCTGTAGCATAGCTTTTCGTTTTGATATACAGATCAATCATCCTGTGTTTCAAAAAAAAAAGAAAAAAATACAGATCAATCATCCTCTATTTATGGGCCCGTAGAGTTTGGGTCTAAACATTACATATACCCATAGATAAATAAACGAAGTCCTAAATCAATCAACTGCTGTTAAGAAAACGCTAAACGAAGCCCGTCATTCCTATTGATTTTTGGGTTGATTTCCTGGTGTTAAGAAAACGCTATATGAAGTTCACTAATAAGTAATAACCAAAAGCCACTGATTGATTAGACTCGTCAATAGGAAAGACGGGCTTCTATATATAGGGTCATAAAATCTCTAAAAGTAGCGGTATCCATATCGCAAATCCGACATTACACGCTGTCTTGTATAGTTCATCGGTAACTGTTAAATTAAATGATTTTTCGATCTAAAATCAACTGTTAAATTAAATGATTTTTCGATCTAAAATCAATTGATGATAAGTGAAATAATCTATTTATCTTATATATTATTAAAAATCTTTTTCAATACCTAATATAAAACATTTGTTTCTAATACGCCATTCTAGATGATGGTTTTTAAACCATCAATCTTGAAATATTTGGACAAAGATTGATGAGTCAATTTTAGAGTGAATCCATGATGGATCAGGTTGAATTGTTTGGATTGAGTTCTAATACCATGTTAAATTAGATGGGTTTCCAACATAAAATCAACTAGTGATAAATAAAATGATTCATCTATCTTATATATTATTAAAGATCTCTTATATCTATCTTATATAAGACATTTGTCACTAATAGCATCGACAAAACAAAGAACATGCTATTGTAGTAAAGTGACAAAGTGGATCAAAAAGGTAAGTGTACATGACTTACTGTAGCTATAGTGCTGACTGAAGGAAAAAGCCAAGACCTTCCATCATATTTAAATACCCAAAGTGACTTTACACACACATTATCCAATTATATTTCCTCCAGAAGTTATAAATAAAAATCTTTTATTATTCATTTTGTTAGGAAAATATATATATTCAAATTGGCTTGCATGTCCTTTCAAAATGAAATGCTGGAATCTTCTATGTTTAAAAGCATAATCAACAAATTATGTGAATGATAAAACTAAAAACATGTATTAAAATTTAAAATTAAAACAATAACAATGCGTTTTAAAAAGTCAAGTTCTATTTCAGTTACAGAAGGGTTTTTTTCTTTCCCTTTTGCAGTTACAAACTGAAATTGCATGTTTTAGGTCTTTGCCTCTTTGGCAATTGGCAGTTTGGCACACAGAGAACACGACCTAGCAAAAGACCAAATCGATATGCTCGAGGATGAAAGCGTGTAGACTAAAGAAAACGGTTACGTTAAGTCGTTAAGATGGTAATGTCCTCTATAGATCCAAAATTAATATTATATGTAGAAGACAATTTAGATGAATACATATTTTACTTCTCCAGAAACTAACAAAATAAATAACACGAGAGAATGCATATGCGTCTCCATGCACCTTGAAGCTGTGTGTCACTCATAGACATCATTGGAAAGGTTGTACTGCCACTCTCTTCATAATAAGACAATCTTCACCGCTTCAAATTTGTGTGTTGTGTGACTTGTGTCAAACAGCTCCACTGTCTACACCACAAAATATTTTTCATTTGAATAGTTTAAATAATTTACTTCAGTTTTTATGAAAAGTTATACATCTATTAATAAACAATGATTTACTGTGTCAAATTAATTTCGTGTGGGTTTGCCAGAATTTATTTTATTGAAAGATTTTTCTGTTTGTGCAGCTAAATGCATATTTTGTATTTTTATAAAGCTAAATTATATTTCTTTTTTCCATTTTATAGTGTTTTCGACCTAAAGTGTTACGTAACGTATTTGTTTTCTTTTTAATAAAATAACGTATTTGTTTCTTTCTTTTATTTTGTTTGTTAACGTTTTTTTTTCATCTATATTATTAAAGTTGAAGTACAAATTGGAGATGTTTGGAAACAAGGATAGTAGAATAAATAAGATATGTTTGGCAACATAAATAGTAGAGATGTGTACTTTTTTTTATTTACACATTTAGCCATTGTATTTTCAATAAATTAATAATAAATGAGAATTGCTTAGAAACATAAATAACATATTTAATACTTCTTTTTATGTAAACATTTAGCCATTGTTTTTATAACAAATTTAACAACATTCTTTCTATATTTCTTTTTATTTACAATTATGTCACTATATTTACAATTCTTTATGGTGAAAATAGAAACATAAACTGAAATATAAATAGTATATTATATAAAACAATTTTTAAAAACAGTACTATTACCTTATTTAGTTTAGTCAAATATAAAAATTTCAAGAGTTCAAGTTTCAAAAAAAATATCATAAAATTAATAATAATTCATAGAAAACTAATACAAAAAATTGAAACTTTGAAACATGGATAAAATTATGTCAAGAAGAAGAAAATAATGGCTTATGTTATTAATAAAAATTGGAAATCCATTATATCAGTTTTAAAATATATAAAATGGACTAATCTAATTACCTAAAAACATTGTTTTATCTAAAATAATCATAAAATAAAATTTAAATTTTATATACATATTTCAAATCAAAATAATAATTTAAAGTTGATTTATGGGTAATTGTCCAAAATAGCACTTTTGAAGTTTTTATCACAAAAATAGCACCAGAAGCTAAAAGTCACAAAAATAGCATTCATTAACTGTTCAAAAGACTCTAATACCCTTAGTTAATAATACAACTAAAAAAAGACTATTCATCTTCTCCCGTCGTCTTCTCTTAGGATCAATTTCTCTATCACGAAGACAGAGACGCCGGAGACGAATCACGCCGATGACAATCACCATCACACTAATTACAATCAAAATCGGTGACAAATCATGCTAGAGACGAGTCACTATGTAAGTTTTTGAAAGTAGGGTTTTTGATTCAAAGTTTGGGGATTTTCTCTTCTTTACAAAAAAAAATTAAAGTTTTAGAGTTGAAAATTGGAGGTTTCGATTTGTTGTTCTTTGGATAATATATCTGAGCTTGTTTTGTTGTTCAAATCGAACATATAGAACATAATCAGAATTACAAAGAAGGAATCTCAGAAAGCTTCATTTACAGAGCTTTATCCTCTTTATTTTCGTTATGGGTATATGTCAAAGTCTTTCTGTCTTTTTTTTTTTTAAGTTCTGATTGAGAAATATGATTAATTATCATGTTGAGCTGTGTAGAACACTCAGGTCTTGCGCTTATCTCGAGTACAGGAGATTCACTTATACGGGAAAGATCAATCTACATTCTGGAACTAAGATAATTGCTTTGCTAAGTGTTGCTGTTGGATTATCAGTTAGTATTCTTTTTTTTTTCTCGTCTGCTGCTTTAAGTTTTTTTTTAATCTTGAACTGATGATCGCTTTTGTTTTTCAGACTTACTTTGATGCACCTGAGGGAGACGAGCCGCTTTCTTTGGACATGGAAAGTATGGGAAAAGGTCAGATATAGGTGAACGGTGAGGGCATTGGGCGATACTGGACGGCAACTGCAGCTGGTGACTATGGTCACTGTAGTTACACTGGTGCATACAAACAGAACAAGTTCCTCTCTGGCTGTGACCAGCCTTCACAGAGATACTACCATGTGCCGAGATCATGGTTAAAACAGAGCCAAAACCTATTAGTCGTATTTGAGGATATTATAAGCTAGAAAAAAGATTTATGGAGTTATATTTGAAACAGAACCTGTTTTGCCTTGTTCCAAATGCAGAACACTCCTGAGTGTACCTTTGATTTTGTTATTTTCTAGATACAGTTGAGTTACGTTATATGTTATTCTCGAGCCCCAGCTAGTCCCACTCCTGAGTGTGAATTTGCTTTCAAAATTCTAAAATTGTGTTGCTTTGTTAATTAGTAAGGATTTGTGTAGTTTCAGGAAAGCTTTCCAGAAATTCTTATATTAACAAATTTGAACACTTTTTTCTTGGTTACTTGTTTGGTTTATTATGCATATTGATATCTTTGATAGGCTCATGAATTTGTTATTTCATTCTAGATGATTGCTTTTAACATTGTAAAACTTTGTAGCTTTGTTAATTTCAGTAAGGATTTGTAAAGTTTCAGGAAAATTTTCCAGAAAATCAGATATTAATAAATTTGAATTTTTTTTGCTTGCTTACTTATTTGGTTTACTATGCATATTGATATCTTTGATAGGCACATGAATTTGTGTTTAAATTCTAGACGATTGCTTGTACTTGTGAACATGTGTGGCTTTATTAATTTCAAGAAAGACTTGTGAAGTTTCCGGAAAGCCTTCCAGAAAATTCGGTGTTAATAAATTTGAAATTCTTTTTGTTTGGTTACTTGTTTGGCTTTCGCATATTGATATATTTGGTAGGATCGTGAATTATCTTATGACATTTCTAGACGATTGCTTCTGTTTGTGAAACTGTTTTTTTTTTTAATTTGAGGAAGGTGTTTCAAACATTCAGGATAGCTTTCCAGAAATTTTGATTTTTTTTTTGCTTTGTTATGCAGGACAGTAACATGATGGGAGATTCAGTATCTCAATAGACTGTTTGATAAAGACTACTAAAAGGAGGTAATGTACCTTTGATTGTGTTCTTTTCTAGATAATGTTGATTCTGTTGATTATGTGGTGGTATTTTATATGCAATCTCAGTGTTTCTGAGTGTGACTTAGAAGAGTTTGCTTGTGAAACTTTGTGGGGTTTATTTAAAAAAAATTCAGGAAGGTGTTTCAAAATTTCAGGATAGCTTTCCAGGAAATTTGAAAAAAAAATTTTGGCTTGGTTATGCAGGACGGCAACACGATGGGAGATTCAATACCTGAAATGCGGTCCCCCTGAAATGCTATCACTGCCTGAGCTTAAGTATCTTTTTTTTTGGCTTGGTCACACTCGTTTTTTGTTTTAGCCTAAACTATGTTTTTGAACTTTGATGTTGACTTGGACAAGTAAGAAATTTGTAATGAATTATAACAACTTTTGTTTCATTTAAGTTGTTATTGAAAAAATTTCAGGATGTCTTGAAACATTTTTAGGATGGGTTTCCAGAAAATAAAATGAGTAAGCAAAAGACATATACTTTTTTTAAAAAAGCTTGAAGAATTTTCAATAGTTCTATTAAGAAAGTGTTAAATGTGGTATATGATAGTTTTGACACTTTGAGGATGAGTTTCCAAAAAAAAAATGATTGTGTTTTCTTGCATAAGTCTCTTTTCGCAGAGAATCAAAAGCGTGTAAGGAATGTTAGACAATCCGTTCAAGATGTGTTTATCAGAAGGTGGCTTGTTAATACTAAATAAATCAAGAAAAACCTACAAATTTTGAATATTTGGATGGTTTATTACATAATTAGGAAAGCTATCCAGAATAGTCTCAGAAAGAAGAAATTCATACAAAATCACACAAAAAGGTGTGAAACGATGTAAGATGTATAAAACCAAATAAGTTAGTGTAGAAACACCAATGAAGTTTTGAGAGTACATGAATTTCAGGATGTCTTGAATCATTTTCAGGAATTTTATTAAGTAAATCTTAATGTGAAATTATTATAAAGCATGTGTTTATCAGAAGGTGGCTTGTTACTACTAAATAAATTAAGAAAAACCTACAAATTTTGAATTTTTGGATGGTTTATTACACAATTAGGAAAGCTATCCTGAATAGTCTCAGAAAGAAGAAATTCATACAAAATCACACAAAAATGTGTGAAACGATGTAAGATGTGTAAAACCAATCAAACGAGGATGAACCACGATGTAAGAAGCTTGATTTGGAAACACTAATCAGTTGATAATAACGAGGAAGTTAAATAAATCTCATAAGACTCATGATGAAGAAGCTATCCCACTTTCTAATCAGGTGATTCCAGTTGAGTCTATTTGGACATTTGCCAATATCTTCATGATTCCAATCAAACGAGGATGAACCACGATGTAAGAAGCTTGATTTGGAAACACTAATAATTTGATAATAACCAGGAAGTGGAATAAATCTCATATGACTCATGATGAACAAATCAAACGGTTATTGCTTGTTCTTGTGAAAGTGTGTGGTTTTGTTAATTTCAGGAAGGATTTGTGTCGTTTCAGGAAAGCTTTCCAGAACATTTCATATTAACATATTTACAAAACATTTTACTTAAAGCAATTAATTCATTGTTTACAAAATAGAGAACACATATAAAAGAGAGAACATGGAAATATGATAGTTTGAAGCCTTTTGAGTAATTCTATAAAGAAAGTGTTAAATGTGGTATGATTATAAAAGACACATGTTATCTATGATAGCTTTTGGAATTTTCATGATGGGTTTCCAGAAAATAAAATGAGTGTGTTTTATTACATAAATCTATTTACGAAAAGAATAAAAAAGCGTGTAAGGAATGTTAGACAATTCTTGTTTTGGATGGCTATCCTGAATTGGAACTTAATCTCAGAACAACCAAAACAAAAGAAAACATAATGAGAAATTCATTGGCTATAGAAATCTCCAAATAGAGAACACATATAAAAGAGAGCACATGGAAATATGATAGTTTGAAGCCTTTTGAGTAATTCTATAAAGAAAGTGTTAAATGTGGTATGATTATAAAAGACACATGTTATCTACGATAGTTTTTAAACCTTTCAGGATGGATTTCCCAAAAATAAAATGAGTGTGTTTTATTACATAAATCTGTTTTCAAAGAAATTCAAAAAGCGTGTAAGGAATGTCAGACAATTTTTGTTTTGGATGGCTATCCTGAATTGGAACTTAATCTTCCAAGAACAACAAAAAAAACTTAATTTTAGATGGTTATCCTGAATTGGAACTTAATCTTCCAAAACAATATGATCCCTTATCTTCTCATTTAAACCTCCAACATGCTAACACACAGCTCAAATTTCAGGAGACGACTTCTACTTTCTACAGAGCGAACAGTTCTTCTATTGTCATGTAGTTCACTCCTCTATTCTCTGGTGTTCCCTCCATGGTAAATGTCTCCCCGGTTCCAGTTTGGCCATAGGCAAAAATGCAGACGTTGTAACCATCCAGCACAGAAGTAACTATAGGTTTTGTCTGTGCAAAAACAGTCTCTGCACATAAAGGTACAGTCAGATAAGAAGACGCAATGATGTAGTATTCAAAAAGCAAATGTTTATCTAAAAATGAAGCTAAAACAGTATTATACCTTGGCCATCCTCAGGCTTAAATACATGGTCAAACTTAAAATGCTTCTTGGAGGAATAGGTTGAAAGCAGTTGAAGCTCGTTTTCATGTGACGCATCAAACTCAACTACAGAAGCATAACCATTAGCTAGATCAGCTTGGTTTATAGGCCTGCATCTGCAAAAGACCCTAATATTCCCCTTGAGATCCATATTCATTGTACAATTGCTTCCTCTCTGAAGACTCTTCCAAGTACTGCTTTTTCAGAGTTCCAAGCTCAGTAGCTGCCATTGAACATGTTGACGCATATCAATTAAAAATTATAAAATAGTAAACAAGCTTTAAATAAAGATACTGACTCAGAATCTGGAGAGCCTTTGACATTTCCGGTGCTACAAAGGAACAAGTCTTGATTTTTTTGACTTGGTTGGACACCAACGTATGCTCATCCTTAAAAACCTATAAAAACAACCTCTAACTTATATTCCTTTCTATTTCTATTGCAACTCAGAAGGAACTTGTTAAAAATAAAAGAGAGAGTACCTTGATTTTGTTACTTAAATCAATAATTTTCTGGAGATTCGGAAGTGTTGGTCCACCTGTAGGAGAAACTTGTTGGCTTCCACTTGTAACAGAGTCCTCACTTTCTTCCACTATTTTCAGTAATAAATCAAAATCAGTAAAGAGATACACAACAAAAAATCAAATTCATTCTACTCTCTCACTGAGTTAGGGAACTAAACCCTAATTCGAATCTTCTAAACACCTAATTGGATTCCATAATCTATAAATAACGGATTGAGAGATCTACAATCACTCAACAAATGAATCAAAAAGCAATCAAAAGATCAAAACTCAGGTTCGCTTGCGAGAGGAGACGACGGCGACGAGACGAGAGGACGGCGACGAGAGGAGACGAGAGGACGGCGACGAGAGGAGACGAGAGGACGGCGACGAGAGGAGACGAGAGGACGACGACGGCGAGAAATGATTTTCAATTTTTTTTAGTTAATTATGGGGGCATAAAGGTAATTGATACATTTAATGAAACCTATTTTTGTGACTTTGAATCTTGAGTGCTAGTTTGGGAAGAAAAACTTGGATTGGTGCTATATGAGTCATTTTCTCTTGATTTATATCAAAAATTGATTTAAAATATGCACATATTCAAAAATTTATAATATTCCAATAACCATTATTAAAAATGTTTTCAATATATATATAAGAAAAATACAACAAAAAGATTAATTTTATATACCAATTTAAATTATGGTTTTTATATTTCACATTAAACTGTACATATAAAATACTATTACTTATATGATTATTTATATGATGGACCAATTTTTTTTTCTGACGTCGAAGGGCTATTCTATTATTTATATGATAGACCAATACAATTAATTATATGATGACATATATATGATACATAATAGTGACTCGGGCTGCGCGTTCAAGTATCCATTCTGGTTCGTTTAGGATATGTTTGAGTTTCGGGTTTCCAGGGTCAAAGATTTCAGCCCCATTCATATATTTCTAAATTTCAGTTCGAATTATGACTAGGGTTGGCGTTCATGTATCCATTCGGGTTCGTTTCAGATCTGCTTGGGTTTTGGGTTTCTGAGGTCAAAGATTTTAGCCACATTCAGATATTTCTAAATTTCTGTTCAAATTATATTCGTATTTTTGCGGGTTCACTTCGGGTTAAGATAACCCATTTTTTTAAATTCGTTATATAATTTGAATTTCTTAAAATCTATAAATAAAATAATATACTGTATATAAATCTGAATAACATATGTCAGAATACGTAAACTTAACATATAAATTGGTTTTGTTTAAATTTTAGATCAAAAATCAATAATTATTTTAAATATTTTTTGGTGTTTTGAGTGTACCTCCACTATGTTAGATATTTATATTTGACTATTTTATATATTTTAAAATATTTAAACCAACCTAAAAATATCATATATGTTCTGGGTGTTTTTAATATAATTAAAACTAAAAATAACTAATATATATAAGTGTATAAATATTTTTCGGATACATTTTGATATTTAAAATACTTTGGTTCGAATTGGTTATGGTTTCAGTTGTCTAAATATCAAAATTTTGAATAATTTGGATATTTAATCAATTTTGGTTCGGGTTTGGTATTATTCTTTCGGATCGTGATCAGATCGGTTCTTCAGATTTGAATTTTTTATCCAACTTTGATATTGACATAAAAAATAAATAGCAATATATTTTTGAAATATACATCCGCACAGGAGTGCGAGTCAAAATTTAGTTTTAATTACAATGTAAATATTTAATTAATATAGTAATAAGTCACATTGTTTAAACAAAATATCAATGTAAAAGCATTGTACAATTGCGATCTAAAATCATTTATTTTAACAACAAGTCAAATAAATATGTTGACTGAAAAGAGAATAAAACAAAGCGAGAGAAGCACATAGTTTACCATAGACAATCTATGTGTCAAATTTATTATAAAAAAATTCACTAAGATAAATACATTCAATATCTACAAACAAATAATATATTTCATAAAAGTAAAAAATAATACCCGCGCTTTCGAAGCGCGGATCAAAATCTAGTTTCTCTTTATGCATAAAGCCAATAAGCAATTTCTTTATATTGCTGCTTTATGACGATGAAACGTTCCGTTTCTTTAACAACAAGAATCTGAAGTTTTCTAGTTCAAAAGAAAAAGAATCTGTAGTTTTAAATGTTTGAAAAAAAACATCTTTGATAACTAAAGAAAAGGCCAAATTATCTTTAAACTTACTTGTCTATCACCAATCAGCTGGTAGCATTTGGCATTGTTATTAAAGTTGTATTGGGCTCACAAAGCCCAACAACTTTCCCCGATATGATCGTTTCATTAAAACGATGAAACGGCCGGGATGTAAAAAAAGACAGATGATGAAACGGTCGGTTCTTTGATGAACTTCGTAACGCACGGTTCTTGTATTGTAGAGCAAGTAATTTTAAAATCGTGACAAAAAAAAAGCAAGTAGTTTTAACTCTCTTGATTCAAAATAATAAATCATATTTTTTATCAAACTTTTTTCTAATTGAATATTAAATTTATTCAAAACAAAAGCATTTGGTTTACACTAGGTAATTATCCGCGCTACGCTGCGGGATTTTTATCATGCTGATTTTTTTTTGTTAAAATGTTTCAGTTTTATACAACTCTTTGGTTTTTGCATGTGCTTGGTTTGATATACAAATAGCCTATATCAAACTAATTATACTTGTCAAATATTTTCGTACTTCCGATTAATTACTGGGTGACATCTAGGGTGAAATATAGTTTGGGACTTGAACCGAGCCAATAATAAAAAGGGCCTAATGGCTACACATATAATTTTGTTTGATTTTCACCGTCATATTAATGTAATTTACGTTGATTTTTTATCATGTTTAATATTTGCTTGGTTAGTATACAAAAAAAAATAGGTTGCGTAGATCAAAAGTACTGTATAAGTGAAAAAGGTTTTTCTTTTTCTTTGTGAGAAATTTAAATACCAAAATTCAATGTCATATAACGTTAAAATCATTTTCTAATAAATATTAATAGAAACTCAGAAAATTATTAATAATGATAATGTATAATTCCAAAATATTTTTTTTTAAAAGAAAAAGCCAAAACAAAAGAGATAGAGATGTGTTTCAACATATGACCATGATATAGATATAAGTTCTTAAGCGATGGCCAAATGATCCGTCTCTTATTGGTCTCATTATCATTATAACATCATCCGTAGCTTGCTTCTGTGCATCTTAATCTTTTGTTTCGTATTTTCCTTCCTGCCCAGTTTCACAACCAAAACTTGAAGTCTGGAAAATAGAAAGAGCTTATCTATCTTCTGTTTTGATGTTACCATCCCTGATCCATCTCTGGTTCATTTTCTTTGGTTGTTATATCCTATAGTTTTTAAAAATATCAAATTAATATTACTGTCATTATATATTGTGAAAGATGAGTTTAGGCAAAATATTATCTTTGCTTTCATGGTATCATCTTTTGGTTGAATTAATGAATTTTCTTTGGTAATTTGGGTCACCGTAAAAATTTGGAAATAAG
This sequence comes from Raphanus raphanistrum subsp. raphanistrum, assembly GCA_019706035.1. Classification (NCBI taxonomy): domain Eukaryota; kingdom Viridiplantae; phylum Streptophyta; class Magnoliopsida; order Brassicales; family Brassicaceae; genus Raphanus; species Raphanus raphanistrum. Next base: position 12,754,985 of record CM033981.1, read on the forward strand.
CTTGGAAGTTGTACTCCGCAGTCTTGACTTGGAAAGTCCATTGTCTTTCCAATTATGTTGATTCGAGTGGTTGTTACCTTCTTATTTTTCCTGTAGTGACACAATCATATATGGATCAAGTAAATATGTGAATAAATGAATAATGAATTGTTAATTATAATATATAAGAACTAACCTCTGATACAGTTATTTCTTCAGTTGTGGTGTGTGTAATCTTTTTACATCCCGGTCAAATAAGACGAACGTTGTTGTTCTATCACCATGTTCAACTATTAATTCTTCTCTGAACCTGTTGATAGATAAATAATACTCAGAAAGCTAAATACGTTTTTTAAACACTAATGTAAATATGATGTAAGAGAGAGCATACCTTGCAACTCTAATTATTGTCTTTTGAATATAATTGTTGCATATCAAAGACTCATGAGAGATCCATTGAGTTTGAAATTCCTTGCTTCCCACATGCGCAAGAGACGTAAGACGACAGGCTGTTTTTTTCTAAAGATGAGTGTAAGGGAATACCATGGTTATGAGATACTGCTCTCTCAAATTGAGGTAGGTGATGAATGCGTTGTTCGACTAATTGATTATATGAATTTTGTGTAAATTTCGATTAGGCACAATTATCATGTAGGTTTTTATGCAAACATTTGCTTTAATCTATATTAATACATAATGCAACACATTCTATTAACTTATGTATTTCTTTTCTATACTGTCTATTATGTCTATTTTAAAATCATAAAACTTTTAAGGAACCGACATGGCTGTGGTTTCAAAACTTAAATAGATCATGAGAAAAACATACTTTATTAAGCAAACAATGCTACGGAGCTAGCTGCTCTTCCAGAAGAGCTAAAACATATAAGCCATGTTCTTTTTGTTGTTTAGTATATTACAAAATCAATAAAGGATACCATGGTCTTTACAGAAATATGATCAGCAATTGTAACAGGACCTACACTGGAAAGTTCCGAAAGTCATTTACAATTATATCATTCTGTCTTATACCTACAAAGAGTGACAGATTGCATATACGTAGTTACAAAAGATGGGAATCTAAAAAGAGGAAGTATCAAGGAAGATGACTGCCACAGTGACTACCATAGAAAGGGAGGGTCCTTTGGCAGAGCTCACAACATTGGTACCAAGTAAGATGACTACCACAATGATGTCATCATGGAAATGCCTTCTCACGCCTCTCTCTATCTTCTTCACATCAGTAGATATCATTTCTCTCTTTTTTGCTGCAGCTCGCAGAGCCATCTTCACCAGTCTACATCTATCCCTTGTGTTCATTCACATCATATGTTAGACTCAATATTTGGTTCTGTAATGTTTACTTGGGGAAAATGGGTCTAACGCACACATTCCGTGAATGGTTCTGAACGATGTCAACAACTTCTTTGTAGGTCAGATGTTCCCATGGTCTGTCTGAAGCAAATATGAGAAACTGATCTTGTGGTTGGACAATTTTAACTAACAGTTCATCACCTGTAATATACTCCAAGAGGATGTTAATAATTGAACGGCCTGGAAGAACCTAAACAGAAAAGAATCAACTTCGATATGAAGATAGATATAACCTTATCAATAGTAAGCAGAGGAAAGAATAAGTATATAACCTTCTCAGTACAAAGCAGATTCGACGAACCAATATCATGATCAAGATCTCCCTGTTAGTCAGATAACAATCCTGATTTCGACCAGATACGAAGGCGTCCATCTGACTATCGACCGCAACTAAAGAGGTTAAGAATCTATCTGACCGCAACTTCGTATCTGATCCTCTTACAACTATTATTCATCAATCGACTATCTCATCCCAGCAACTCAGAGACATAACCAAACTAAAACCCAGCTCGCAATTCAACTATTGGCTCCACTCGATCTCTATTTATGGTGAGAAAGACGGTGGTACCCATCTCTCAATTCGGCTCTAGGGTCGACTCGATCTGTTTGACAGAGAAACGCGGCGGTCGGGGCATGAGATCATCGACGGAGAAGATACCATCGACAGAGAGATCGCATCGACGGAGAGATTGAATGGACGGAGGAGATACTATCGACGGCACCCAGAGAGATTGCATCGACGGAGAGAGAAAGCAAAGAAAACAGACCACATAAGATACGACGTGGAGAGACGAAATGTTTTCATTGGTTTTTCAGAATTTTTCATTTAATAACATGTCACTTCTAAAATTGTTCTCAAATCCTATGTGGCAGAAGCTGGAGAAATGCTAGCCTTATTACTGTGTGGATTAGGTGCAACTTATTTTGAAAGCATATAAAATCATCATCCTATAAAACCTATGTTTTAAATTTTATTGGTGTTCCTTATAACGAACTAAAAACCCAAGCTTTCATCAAAAGTTGTACGTCTCTTCTATTTTCTGAATTGTGGTGAGTCTATCAGCTCGGACATTTTTATCCAACAAGTGAATGATTCTATTTGTTGAAAGGGACTTGTTCCCATGATGTTTTGCGTTTCTTTCGCGTCTTTTGCGCCAGATGATGTAGAGAATTGCTTGAAACACATTTTGGAAAATGAACTATGGTACCTTTTGCTGTGAGTTTGCCGATATGAGTTGCAGGAGCTCATACCATTTTGATGTATATTTGGTCTTTTAGAAATTTCTTTGCAAGTGTTTCCTATATTTGTGCTCAGTACAAACATTTGAAGAAGAAGTGTTCTTGCGTTTCAAGCGGATCCCGATATAATACACATTCTAAGTTTATATTCATATTCGAATTGAACATTCGGCTCCCTATAGACAACTTGTCATGCAACGAGATCCAATGCATGAAGGCATATTTCAGCGGTTGCTTGGTGGAACCAGACTGCCTTATCTAAGCCACATTTTGTATGCACCTCTGCTATTACCAACCATGTTCTTTTGTTGATAATTTTGGTTTGTATTTTATCCTTCTGATGTTTTCAAAGGCAATGTCCTCGTCCTGCGTTATCATAGATTTATGGGATGGGCACGGAGCGGATATCCGGAGTTTTAAGGATATCCGTGATCCGATCCGTGCCTTACGAATATTCGATTTTTTTATCCGATCCGATCCGTAATTTTTCGGATATCCGGAACACCGGATATCCGCGAATATCCGATTTTTTGCCGGATATCCGATTCGATCCGTAAAAAATAATAAAAAAATAAAAAAATAAATGAAAATAAAAGAAAAAGAAGAAAATTTGAAATAAAATAATAATATTTCATTAATTATTTTTTAAAAAATTACATACTTTCAAATTTTTTAATAACTAAATAATTAATTTAGTAAATAAAAACATTATAAAACTTATATAAAGATAAAAAAGTATATATATTATATAATTTTATAAACATGTATACATATATATGTATATAACGGATCGGATCGGATATTCGTTTCTAAAAATATTAGTATTTGTGATTTGCTTCGTCTTTGACGGATATTGGATTTTAGTATTTGCTTCGATTCGTTAAGTGACGGATATTCGGATTCTTTGGATCGAATCTAAACGAATAACGGATCGAATCAAAATTTACGAATATTTTGCCCACCCCTTGATGATTACCTCTTCCATTTTGTTCAACAGTGTTATTCTATGTTTCCTTCTTTTATGCCCTTGAACTACTTCATCTACCGTAGCATGAGCTGCAAATACCCATGTCTATGAAACCTTAATCTTCATAAATATCCCACATTTTTTTCATTGGCGACCAAGAATCAAACCAAAAAGAATTTGTCAAATTATTCTTTACCTTAACTCGATGCAAACTTTTGGTAATCTCTCGATATTTCAAAAGTTTCCTCAATACCCATGATCTTTTATTTAGTCGTCCATTTTGAGTCTTTCCTGATCAGATAGAAATTTACCACATATTTTTTTACAGTGACTTACATTAAAATTTAACTTTTAATCCAGCTCAACTCTGGTACTGTGTCTTACAAAATGTTTATGATGCCATTTTGATTTCAAGTAACCAACTTCAAAACCCCTTTTAAAAAGATTAAACAAAACCAAGATTTTGACTGATCCACAAATAAAGAATTTTAAATAAACACACTAACAAACACTGTCCCCACGCTTGAGTTTCCCTTTCACACCTATATATATCAATCTTTTCTTCTCCACTTACCACTAAATACATAAGTCTCTCCACGTTTATTATTTTATATATCTAAAGAACCTGTAAAGGTTCTTTCATTTCCGTTTCCACTATTACATCTATACATAAATGGTAATGGAATGCATCACAACTCTGCCTCAAAGATTCAATGAAAACAAAACCAAAGAGGATCCTTCAATCTTCGATGCAAATCTCCTGAACCAGCAGTCAAACCACATACCTCAACAGTTCGTATGGCCAGACCACGAGAAACCTTCCTCGGATGTTCAACCTCTCCAAGTCCCTCTCATAGACTTCGCCGGTTTCCTCTCCGGTGATCCGCTCTTAGTCTCGGAGGCTACTAGACTCGTCTCTGAGGCTTCAAAGAAACATGGCTTCTTCCTAGTCACTAACCATGGAGTCGATGAGACGCTCTTGTCTCGTGCCCATCTGTTCATGGACTCTTTCTTTAAGGCTCCCGCTAGTGAGAAACAGAAGGCTAAGAGGACGTGGGGCGAGAGCTCTGGCTACGCTAGTAGCTTCGTTGGGAGGTACTCCTCTAAGCTCCCGTGGAAGGAAACGCTGTCGTTTAAGTTCTCTCCCGAGGAGAAGTGCCATTCCCAAAACATCAAAGACTTTGTTTGTGAAAAAATGGGCGATGGATATGAAGATTTCGGGTAACTAAATTAGCAAATATTTTTGAAACTTTCTTTCGAATTCCAAAAAGACACATCATTATTAAAAACTTTGGGGCCAAGAATACTTCAGTAGAGTTTTTAATAATTTAGAGGTTCAGTCAGGTCTATTGTGTATTAACTATTTAATTTTTGAAAACCCAAAAATAATGTTTCACCTCACCATGTCCAGAACCGGTTCTAACTATAGTTACCGCCATAATTGATTTGTTTTATCCATGCAGACATGTTTATCAAGAATATGCTGAGGCCATGAACGTTCTCTCGCTAAAGATCATGGAGCTTCTTGGAATGAGTCTTGGGATCGAGAGGAGACATTTTAGAGACTTTTTCGAAGACAGCGAGTCGATATTAAGGTTGAATTACTACCCGCAGTGCAAGCAACCGGAGCTTGCATTAGGAACAGGACCTCACTGCGACCCAACATCTCTAACCATACTTCATCAAGACCAAGTCGATGGTCTTGAAGTTTTCGTGGACAACAAATGGCAATCCATTCCTCCTAACCCTCAATCAGTTGTGGTCAACATAGGCGACACTTTCATGGTACTTGTAATTATTATAATGGTCAATGCATGTATTAGTATATTAAATGACAAGAAACTTTTAACATTTTTGTGTTTGTCATAATTAGGCTCTAACTAATGGAGTATACAAGAGTTGTTTACATCGGGCAGTGGTGAACAGCGAGAGGGATAGGAAGACATTTGCATTCTTCTTATGTCCGAAAGGAGACAAAATAGTGAAGCCACCAGAAGAACTAGTAAGAATGATGTCTGGTGAAAGAGAGTATCCTGATTTTACATGGTCTATGTTTCTTGAATTCACACAGAAGCATTATAGATCAGACATGAACACTCTTGAAGAGTTCTCAAATTGGCTTAAGAACAGAAAAAGTTTCTAAAATAAGGAGACAATGACGTGGTCCATAAGTTGACTTGTAGATTTTCTCCAGAGACAGGAGAGATCACTCAGATAAGGAGCTTTTTGTCTTTGTTTTGATTATTTATTATCTTGTTTTATGTTGGTTGGTGTAAGATAAAATTTGCAAATAAATAAATATATGTACTTCATTGGACCGAATAATGATTTTTTGTTCGTATATAATGTTTTATATCATTTAGTGATGATTTCTATTTATTACCTTATTAAATTAAAAATAGTACTCATAAAATTTAGCATTATTTAAATAATTATTTCAGTCATTTAAAAAAAGGTTAAATGATTTAACAAACGGTTTATATTAATTCCACGCCAGGTGACTCTTAAGGATTAAAGACGATTCAACCATTAGACTACGATTACATCCGCTTCATTTTAAATGTTGTTTTAGATTTATGTATGCATAATAAAAAATAATTTAATATTTTTATCTAAAAATATCGTTATTCATATACATACTTATATTTTAACCAATAGAAAAATAAACAGTAAAATAAAACTAATAAATTATGTATTAAAATGCTAAATTGATATTTATTTTGCAATGAATTTTTTTATCTACAATGATACTGAATATAAAACGGAGGAAGTAACATATAAACAACAGTAACATTAACTAATATGCAATTTGGACAATAAAGGATACACAAACTGTTTAAAATATATTCTCTCCATTTCATATTAAATATCGTCGTAAAAAAATTTTCGGTTCTAAATAAATATCGTTTTATTATTTTTATGGAGAATTTATTAACTTTATTTTACAGTGTATTTTATTAGTTGAAATATAAGTAGATGTATGTATGGCAATAATATTTGTATATAAAAATATACCAAACTAAATAATTTTTAATCTATAAATATAAATCTAAAATGACACTTAATATGAACAAATAGAGTAAATCCAAAATGTCAATATTAAAGTTGTCAACAAGACCAAGTGGATATCAGGCTACAAATGGACCACAAAATTTTTTTTTTTAAAATGTCCCCAACGATAATTATAAAAGACATATTTAAGTGTCGATTTATACTATTAAATATATCAGATAAAACATCAATATATTGGAAACATATACGAAAAAAACAGCAGAATTTAGCACAAAAAAAACAGCAAAAGATTGTGCGTCGTTTTCTTTTTTTTTGCAACTAAGATTGTGCGTCGTTACTAGGCTGCGATCGTGTTTTAGTATTATACTGTAAGACCGAACATTGTATCAACGCTAAAAACGAAAAAATAATAGATCCAAAACCTGGTTCTACTTTTGGAATTATGAATAGTATTTTTTTTGTGGAAACACCGTAGCTTAGTGGTTAAAGTTTAAAGGCTTCTACATCCAGGTCTGAGGTTTAAATCCCAGACTATGCAATTTCTTGCAAATTTCAAGAAATCAAGGTTTCAAGTCCCGGAGAAAGTGGTTTATTAACGTAGACAACAGAAGAAATGCGTGCAAGAGATCTTCAACATGGTGCAAGTAAATCGGGCCAGGAGTGGATTTTTATAGGACGGTTCAGGTGATGCAGTTAGGTGTAGATTTCATAAGTCAGATAGTTTGTCGGTTGTCGAATCGTCTTTGTAATATTTCTCATAATTACAATGTCATAATAAATCAGCGTTAAAAAAAATAGTATTTTTTTTAATTATGAATAGTATTTTTATGAATAGTATTTTCTGTTTCCACTATCCATTTTTTACTCCACACAGGCATTTTAGATTCCATTCAATGAGAGAATTGATAAAAACAGTGACAACCAAATTTGATTCGACCACGAGAGAAAACAAATAGATTCCAGTTCCACTATGTAATGTGTGTATCTCTAAATCTATAGGAGGTTTGGATGGTTGTACTTGTGCCATGCAAGAAGACAACGTACTTTCTTTTGTCTTCTTCTTTTATTTCTTGGAAATATAATGTAACATGATAACAAATATGGGAAATATATATAATTATATATAAAAGTGAGATACAGGCTACAATTGTTTTTTTAGATATAAGTCTCTTGCGTTCCAACGGTTTTGTTTGATGTTTTAATTTAATAGAAAAAATAAAATAATAATTATTTTATAACTATAGTCTTATGATTGATTTGCATATGTTGTGTGAGATTTATTTTATAACTAAAAAAATATTTCATACAAAAATTCAAGTTAAAATTTATATTTTATAATAATAGTAAATAGATGAATTGTTATAAACTTTCTACTTAGATTAGAAAAAACAGTATACCTAAATTTTTGAATTGAACCCAACCTAAAATAAAAAAATTGAATGAAAAATAAGAAAAATTGAAAGTCGAATAACGCCAATCAAGTAAATGATAACATTATATATTTTCTTATGTACTAATCTAATGTTTTATTAAATAAGTTTTTAAATTTTTATTTTTCTAGAATATTTTTTTAAAAAGGAAAAATGTTATATCTTATAAATATCCTTTTTACAATAAAAAATAGTATTAAATACTCCTTTACATTTTGATTAGGATTTTAGAAATAAAAAATTACTGTTATATAATCTTATACAATTATCTTCTCTTTAGAATTTTAGAAATAAATAAATTGCTATAAAATAATTATTTCTAGTTACTAATAAATAATTTAAAATTTACCCTTTCTACAATTTCTATCAATACTAATTTTACACTTTTTAAAAAAAATTAATAATTTTTAGTATCATGTTCATCATCAAATTCTCTATTAAAAATTTTATCAAATAAGTTTTTACACTTCTCTTTTAGTTGTGACTTAAAAACATGATACATATCTCTTTTGTTTAGGATTTTGTTTTAAGAAAAAAACGAAAACAACTATCAAATATTCTTTTACAGTGTTTTAGGGTTTTGGAAAAAGAAATTAATATTACATAATAATTTACAACTATATTTTGTCTAGGATTTAGAAAAATAAAAATTACTATGAAATAATTATTTCAAGTTAATATTAACTATTTTGCCATTTTTAAAAGTTGCCATTTTCAAAATTTGTTTTTTAAATATCACTAATATTTTTAAATTTTAAAGTAATGACAGATTTTTATTGATACATTCACAATCTAATTTTTTAATCTACACATGTTACATATCGAGTGAAATATTTGAAGTTATATTTGGTTTATAAGTTTTTTTAACACAAAATTATTAAAAATCAAATTTGGTTAATTCTAAGAAAATAAAATTAATTTTACATTTTTATTTTATTTATAATTTTAGAAAAGGAAAATTAATTATTTTATAATTAGTTTTTCTTTAAGATTTTTATACACATAAATTGGTTTTTATAAAAAAATATATGTTTAGTTAATTATATATTTGTCTTATTTGTATAAACACATATTCATCATATTCACACATACTCATGTACAACAACAACCTTATAACTAAAAAATTATGTTAGCATCATAAGATGTAACAACGATGATAAAAAAATTGAGTTGTATAAAGAAATTTAAAGAAAATACTTATGTAATACATTTCACATAAATACTATTGTGTTTTGTAAAAAAAATATGTGGAAATTAAATCTAAATATAGATGTGAAATATTTGTAGCTTTTTTGTCATAATTGTTTAACATACAATTATATATTAAAAAGGAAAGTTAGTTAATTATAAGAAATTAATAAGAGTACTTTTACAATTTTCTTTGTTTAGACTTTTAAAAGGAATATTATTTATTTAATAGTTAGTTTTTATTAAATCACTTATTGTATTTGTTGGATTTTATAATTCGTTTTTGTTTAATATTTGTTTCTTGAAAGTTAATATTTATCTTTTATCATTCTCTTTCTTTGATATCTTTAAAAACAAAATTATAAAAAAAAGATTTAAAAATAATTATTTTCAAATAGATTTTTACAATTATTATTTTTTTGTTTAGGCTTTAAAAAAATATAAATTACGATCAATTTTTTTAACAATATGTAATTGTAAAAAACAATATAATAGTAATTTTTATAAAATCCTAAAAAGAACCATAAAAGCCTATTTTTTTAATGAATTCTTTTTCTAAACCTCTTTTAAATCATAAAGGAAAAAGGATTGTATCGTTTTTTACACATGGCACAATTTTTTTAAAAAAATATTAACAAAGAAATCATTACTTTAAAATAGATTTTTACAATTAGTTTCTTGTTTAGAATTTTTAGAAAAATGAAAATTACTATCAAATATATTTAAAAATATATAATGTAAAATACTAAAATGGTAATTTTGTAACTTTCCTTTTTTAAAATACGAAATCTTAAAATATAACTTTAAAAGACTATTTTTGTAATGAAAATTTTCCTTTTTCTTAATCTCTTTTAAATCCTTAAAAACAAAGAATTGTATCATATTTTGATACATGTTACAATCTTAAAAATTTATTGACACATGTCACAATCAATAAATTAAAATTACTATCAAATATTTTTAACAATATATAATATAAAAATGATAATTTTGTAAATTTTCATTTTCTAAAAATACCAATTCATAAATTGAACTTTAATAGACTATTTTTGTAATGAGAATTGTTTTTTTTCTTAATCTCTTTTAAATCCAAAAAATGTATCATATTTTTGACACATGTCATAATCTTAAAAAAAAAAATAACACATGTCACAATCGTGTTAATTAGTAATTTTGAAAAACTAAGCTTTATATAATAAGATTAAATATATTCCCCATATTTGTTATCATATTACGGCTACAATTGTTGGATTTACTCTTTTTATCTCTTGAAGTTTTATTAAACTTTTGAGCCAAACTGATACAAAGTTGAAGAACAAAGAACAATTTCCAGAAACTTAAACGGGCATCCCCAGAGACAATGCCTTCATTTAGAGAAACATAAAAATACAAAGAGAATCCGGTAAAAACTTAAAACCAATCAAGTTTATTACCCAAACAGAAAACAACATCAAGTAGATTAAGCTTAAACAAGAGACACAAGTCGGCTAAGACCATTTTCATTGTAAAACTCTTTTTGTACTTTAAAATAGAATAATTTCATAATAGAATTGGGTTTTACTAGCTCTAACTCTACTTCATGAGTAAAAATATAATTCCATTTATTAAGTAAATTCATTCTTACTCTTGTCAAGTAAGAAAATAAAATGGGATTAGAGTATCTCTTATTTCAAACTTTATTTTGCATTAAAATATGAAGTAGAGTTAGAAATGCTCTTAGAACAAAACAAACCACCAGGCTTTATTCATAAGTATGTTTTCTTTTATACTTTATGTGGACTCCAATGATGTAATATTTGTATTTTAATTTTCTGCATATGAAAATTCATATGGATATCCAAAATATTAATTTAAGTTGCCAACATATTAGCTTATAAAGATCCTACATTATCTTAGGCTTGATAGCATCTCTTGTAAAAGTTTGATATTTTAATATGTGTTTTGTTCTCGTTTAATACAACTATGTAAATGTAGCTCGAACTCAATAATTTTGTTTATATTTCCTTTTTGCAAGAAATTTGTTATGATATTTATCACCAACAATACTAAGAGCAAGTTGTTTGACCAAAAAAAAAACTATGAATCAAATCATAAAAGGAAAATCTATTGATTAAGAAAGAGACAAATCACATTAAGAGTGAACTTTGTTTTATGTATTTATTGCACCTATAAATAATTAGATAGATAAATGAAGAAACGTAACCATCTGAACAGGCCCAATGGGCCATTCCCTACTTCACATAAGGTAAACCAGGCTCTGTTCACGTGCTTCACGTGCATCTCTCTGCTGTCTCCTTTCTGCCGTCTCAATTACACACTTCACGACAGTGATCTCTATCCAGTCCCAGCTACACGACTGTCTTACTTATTTAGTATTTGGGAAAACGACCTATTTCCCCATTATAACTATGACATAGTAATAAATGTACACAAAGTTCCGACCTCGTCCCAATTGCACACCTCCAAAGTATAACAACCAATTTCCACATACGAGAAAAGTTCGAAACTCGTTTCCCCACAGACCAAGATTTGGCTTGGTTTTAATGGTTTATTACACGAACCGACAGTAAACCAGTTATATTGGTACACCTCGAACCAGATAAAGATCCGACTATGGTTTAACTTAAACCTGACCCGAAACCCCTTTAAAATCCCCAAAATCCCCAAAATCGAGTTCATGCTCTAAGAACCCTAAAATCTAAAAAAAAATTCAGAGAGAAATTTCAATTCCCAGACCCAGAAAGTATGAGTCATGAATCTGGAAACTCGAGTGGAGTCTCTAGCGCACGAGCAAGAGGTCGTGTTGTTGGTGTTCCAAAGAGATGGTGTGGAGAATTAGTTATCCCCTTGATGTCAAATTCGAAGGCAAATCCTTACAGGAGATACTTTCGTTGTGCTTTTGCGGCAGAGAAAAGGGTTAGTTAGTTTATATAAATGTGATTCTCCAAAATGTGTGGGTGAATCGATTTTTTTTGTTTTTGTAGCTGAGTAATGATAATCACAGTTACAAATGGGTTGATGAGGCGTTGTTGGATGAAGTTGAAGCATTGTCGTTTAAGATAGGGAGACTTGAGCAGAGCATGGTTGCTGGTCGTGTGGAAGAAGAGAGGGATGCCCAAGAAGAGAAGAGAAAGTTTGAAGAGCTTAGATTGAAGTTAGAGACCGAGATTGCTGCAAGAATGGAAGATGTTGTGAATGAAGCCAAAGGCGAGGTCAAGAAGGCGCTGGTGCTTGTTGTTTTAGGATGTTTGGCTATGGTTGTGTTGGCTAAGATAGTATAACTTGTCTCAGTTTGTTATGTTTAAGAAGATGATGATGGTTGTATATTAAGATGATGACAATGGTGGTATCTTTATTTTGAGATAGTTCTCCTAAACTGCCTAACAAACAACTCCCCACTGCCTCTCCTAAACTGATCGCGCCTGTAGATAGTTCTCTGCATCTCTTTTCTCTGATTCGGTTCCACCTCTTCCGCCTCTTCATCCGATTCTGTCTCTGGATACAAGTTATGCTTCACTTGAGGTTCATCAACAAAGTCCATGGCTTCCTTCTCAATGTTGTAGTCGTTACGCTCTCGCCGGTCTTCACCATCAGAGTCAATATCAAGAGAATCAGGTGTCCCCGGGTTGAATTGAGGTACATCATTCCACTCTACATTCACATCAGTCAATGACTCCATTGTTGATTCCTGCAAAACAGAGACACAGAGAGACAGAGAGACAAAGAGAGTTCAGTAACGAGAGAGAGAGAGAGACAGAGACAGTGTGAGACAAAGACAGAGAGAGTTCAATAACGAGAGATAGAGAGAAAGAGAGAGAGCGAGAGAGAGAGAGAGAGAGAGAGAGAGAGAGAGAGAGACAGAGACAGAGAGAGAGAGAGAGAGAAACAGAGACAGAGAGAGAGAGACAGAGAGACAGAGAGAGATGTCGAAATTACCTGAATGGAGACAATCGGAGGAGTAACGATGTGGAGGAGCTAACGATGTTCTTCTTCTTTTCTCAAAACCCCAAAAAAAGAAAACGATCTTCTTCGCGAGAGAGATAGATGATTAAGGTTTGTAATTTTTTTTAATTCGGGTCATGGGTTGGTTGTGGTTAATTTAATCGGGTTTTTATTCTCTAACCGGATCATAATCGGGTAGTTTTGGTTTAAATAGGTTAGTCATTGGTTAAGTTTAGGTTTAGGAAACACTAACCAACTTTAAACCACTATTTGTTGGGATTAGTTCGATTTTCAAAGTTTAGGGGGAAACGAGTTTCGAACTTTTCTCGTATGTGGAAAATGGTTGTTATACTTTAGAGGTGTGCAATTGGGACGAGGTCGAAAGTTTGTGTACATTTATTACTATGTCATAGTTATGGTGGGGAAATATGTCGTCTTTCCTTAGTATTTTCACATTTCTCTTCCTTTTCTTCTTTTGGGGTTGGATTATATAATTTATGATACAATAATTTGAATAAGGTTGCAAATCCTATCCACGTGCTTGTGACTCCTCTCGATTTAACCAGATAAAAAAAATTCAAAAAAAAAAGGTTGCAAATCAAAGAAATGACCCAGCAAGTGAAGTAACATGCATCAACAAATAACTTGATGCTCTCTCAATATAACAACGTTTGATTTTGGTTATTTCATGCTTAACTGTATATACTTTTGTAGCTACTTCTTAGAAACAAATATTATTGGAAAAAAACAAATAGACGTAAATACATAATCATCGTGTAGCGATCTTAGGAGTGGATACTTTGGTTATTTTATCGGTTTGGTTTAAGTTTGGTTCATTTTGGTTAATTCGGTGCTATAATTCTTTCAACCAAAGCAAACCATAATTACTGTACTTTGGTTTAGATCGGTTTTGGTTTTGTTTGTATTCGGTTTGGTTTATGTTTCGGAATCGGTTCAATTGGATTTCTCTAATTTAGTTCTTTTAAGAGACCTCATATTTTAAAACATAAATGCGATCATGAAATCATAATATTGGTGACGGTAAAAAAAACTAAATTATATTGATTAAATCCAATATAAAACGCAAAACATTTATAAGAACATAATTAAATTAAAGTTAACTACAATAAATATATTTTTTTAAACATCGTTAATAATGCATCTTACAAATAAACTATGTAAATTAAATCTAATATAAAACTAAAATAAAAGTTTAACAAACCACAAAAAATTATAAGAACAGAAAATTAAAAAAAAAACAATTATAACAAAAGCATATTGTATAAGGTTCGGTTTAATTCAGTTCGATTTGGATCGGTTTCGATTTGGTTGGTTTGGGTTAAAAAAATTTTAAACCAAACTATTTGATAATAAACTTTGGTTCGGTTTGGACCGGTTTTGGTTTGATTGGTTCGGTTCGACTCGAACACCTCTGGTAGCGATACCTTTTTCAAAAAATAAAGAATACAAGTATAAAATTATTGCCTTCCGACTTTTTTCTGAAAAAAAAAACAAATTTCTATATTACATTTAATGTAATGATACATGTCAGAATGTATATCATTTGAGATATTTCGTGAAAATGTATTTTGTACGTTTCCGAAGAAGATGATGATACAAAAACCGGAAACTTAGAAAGGTAAATTCCAAAATCCATTTTCCCGTAAATATATTTCTCTATCCCAAGCATACATGGTCGAACACTGATACACATATAATTACAAGTAAAATTTGTTCAAATCATGTAAGACTCTCTACTCTACAATTGATTGAAGTTAATAAACACTCAATCTCTCTCACTAACAAAATTCATATTGAAGCACTGTACATGTTTAACAAGATAACAAGATGACACTTTGTTACGCCTTATCAACAATATTGGAGTAGATTAGTGTTTTTAAAACCGGACCAGCGAGCGAACCGAAAATATTTTGGGTCACGGGTCAATATGGTTTGACCTGGTTTGATTGGGTTGGACCGGGTTTGATGTACTAAACTGAATTTAATAATATTTTGTATATAATATGCATATTTTAACAAATAAATTTAGAAAATAGCAAACTGAAATGTAATAAAGGTTGTTGATTTTCTATTTTTGAATTTGATAGAATTGGAATTTCTTGATCATTCTCTTCCATTGCTTAGTACACTACAAAAGTTTTGCAGAAAACATCAAAGACACAGACGTAAGTTTTCAATTATTAATTTTATCGAGAAAAATAATACCTTGACAAGTATAAAATACCTTATAAAACATCACAGACTTAAAAATAAAAAGATGTAAAAGACAGAAATATCTTGAGTAGTAATTTGTCACAAACCCTATTTTTTATTTTGAAAAAAATTAGTTATTTTATTAACAAATTTTTTGTTCTCTATACGAACCAAGGTTTAACCGGTTTGTTGGGTCACCGGTTCCCGGGTTTTTAACGGTTCAATATGGATTTTTAACCGGTTCAACTTTTATTGGGTTTTGACATTTACCCAACCCAGCTTGGTGTCCGGTTCGCGGTTGAACCCGGTCCGACCGTCGGTTCGGTCCGGGTTTAAAAACACTGAAGTAGATAAACGTATGTTGTGGTCAAACAAATGACTTAATTAGATGATGAGTATTGAAATGACATAAGCATGTCTTATAGGATCAAAAACAAGATCGTTCCAAATACAACAAAATGTGGTCACACAGTATGGTCGCAATCAATTGTTTAACCTAGTGAGTTTGGAGTTAGGTCATAAAATAGACACACACACATATATAAATATAAATATATATATATATATATATATATATATATATAACTATCATATTTGTTTCTCACTAGACCCAATCTTTCAAAACTTGTATTTTTCTGAAACGACAACGTGGAGATTGTATTTTTCCTTAATTTAACTTTATGCTTACGTAAGAGATGACTTGTATTGTTTATACCTCCGGTCGTTTTGTCTTTTCCATCGTCTTTGTCTTCAACGTAAAACTAAATTGTAAATGGCCAGAGATTGCGTCGAGGAAAGGGTTATTACATAATTATTTTAAATGATTTCTTGAGTCTCGATCCATTGGATTTTACAGATACTATGATATTCTAAATATTTAAATTTATTTGCTATTTAATTTGGATCGTTGTAGCAAAAAAATCTAATCTATTTTTATATGTAAGTTTTGGTATTTCCTATGAAGCATTTACACAATGCATTTGAGCTTGATTTAGAGTGATTTTACTTTGTTTCTTCACGGGCCTTAAGAAACATGGGTATTTTGTATAAGTGGATTGGAATCAGGCCCATGAGCCTTCTAAAATTGGGGTAGCTGTAGAAAAAGTTGGAAATTTTAATCTCCAATGGGTCTTTTAATACTTTCTTTTATGGGCATATATTGTTCCACTGGTGATTAGGCTTAAGAGGGGGCTTCACAAGATTGAGTCTGTGATTGGACCTCAATCAACGGTTTCCGAGATAGTTTGTAGCTTGATCATTAGATTGAGTCTGTGATTGGACCTCAATCAACGGCTTCCGAGATAGTTTGTAGCTTGATCATATCATATTTCTTATGCTGATTTACAGTCTTATCTAAATAACTTATTATCATGACAGGAAAATAACCAGTCTGAGGTTGAAAGGCGTGCAGACTTCTTGAATATGATGAAAGGTTTTGTTGATTGATTAGAGTTATTGAGTGAATGCTTGAAAAGTTGGCTGTATCTGCTCTCTTGCATGGTGGTGAATGCATTATGCAGAGAAACATGGATTTGTGTAATAACCGCATGAGAACAGAGTCGTTGGATTTTGATGTGTAGGTTGAATATGCAGAGATGATGGCTAATGTGTGGGCAAAGGTTGCAGAGAAGATGCGTCAATACCACAGAGAGCAGCATGTAATGTAATCTTATTCTTCACTCATGGTTTTGGTTTTGGGGTTTAAACCATTTTTACATTTGTGATAAAAGAATGAAAAAAACTTTTTGAATATACCAGTCTATTCTGGGTCACAAGCGACTTCGATAAAGATAAAGAACAATGAAACGAAAATTATATGTAAATGCAAGAAAAAACAATCTTAGGCTCTAACGCGTGACATTGAGTCAGTTTGGTTAAAGAAGTTGAAAAGACCAGATCTAATGGTTTCTTGTTCCTCAAGAAACAAATCTTCCGGTGCACCAAACGCACCGTGGATGGCCACAACACACATCCATCATCCCAAGGGCCAGAGTAGACATCAAGAGCGATCCAACGCTTGTCATGAACATCACCACCACAGTACAAAGACAGAGGTCAGAAGTTGAAGTGGGAAGAAGAGGAGAAGTCATTTGAAACAGATCTAGGTTTTAGACAAAGTCAAAGAAGCGACGAAAGTGAATGGCCCTTTACTTCAAAATGTCAGCTTAATAGCATGTGCCTTTTTGTGTGTGTTTATTACATCATTTGCCAAACATAACGTTCTGAAAAACTAAAAGCTAACACAATCTGTCATGTTGAGATGTGATATCTTTCTTTGGGTTTGGGGGATGTGGTGGTTATGCTTTCCTTCGTAAGTGGTGATCACTGACTTTGCGTCATGGAATGCTCTCTCCACTTGCTTCCTTACGCAGCATCCTGTGAATGTGCACTTGTAATAGCTCCTGCGTGCATCACACGTTTATTAGGTCAAAAAAAGCCTCCTTGTAACTCTCAAGAGAACAAAGAAAAGAAAACAGACCTTGGATTTGGATTGCCTTTAACGACTTTCTGACCATACTTTCTCCATCTGTAACCATCGTCAAGGATGTCTATATCACTCGTTGTCTGAACCACCACTCTTGGCTCCTTCACAGCCTCTTCCCTTTTCCTGAATTAACACAAAACAAAACCCAAATTCAACATCTCATTGTTTCCTCACTTTTCACTTATGACTCTGCTTTACCCTCTTTTGGCATCTACGTTATCTTCACCACCATCACTCTGATGAGAACTGACGTCACTTGTTGCTGCAGCGGAAGCTGACCTTCTTGTGGATTGGGGTTTGGGATGGTTGTGGCTTCCTTTATAGACAATCTCAGTGACATGACCCTTCAGAAGAGACGTCTCCACTTTCTTCTTTGTGACGCAGTTTGGATAAGTGCATCTGAAGTAACTCCTAGGGTTTTCGCTTCCTTTGACTTGCTTCTGTCCGTATTTACGCCAGTTGTATCCATCTTCAGAGGTAAGTGATGACCGGGACTCATGAACTTTGGGTACATTCACTTGAGTTGAGGTCTCATCTCCTATCTGAAAATGAGATATGAACAAAGGAGGAGATGCCTGGTTGGTATTGAAGGCAAAATCAAACTGCTTCTCCTTCTCATCTTCAGCTTTGATTTCATTCTGGTCGATGAGCAAACCGTTGTTCTTCCAGTTTAGAGACTTCAAAGGAAACGTGCCTGTTGTTGGAGATGGCAAAACCTGTGGTTTCAGGAAGAAACATGGTCAAACTTCAAGAAAAGAGACAGAAGACAAGAGTAATGAACCAGACAAGACTAAAAAGAACAGGAAAGTTCACTTACATTAACTTGTTCAACAATTCCAAGAAAAAGGAAAATCCGTTCTTAAAAAGTCAAATGAGAGAAAATGAATACAGTCAACTGATAACATACGTTGGAGGAAGTGAAGAGAAGAGGAGAGTCAAGAAGGTCGGCTTGAGTAAGACCAGGAGGCATAGAGAAGTAGGAAGAGAGAGGAAGTGGCGACGGAGTTGCTGATTTGAACTTAGGAACAGATCTTTGCTGGTTGAAAGAGCCCATCAATGGTTTACTGTGTGTTCGTTCGGTCTTCTTCTTCCTTTACCGCAGAGGATGAAGTTTCCAGGAAATCAAGGGAATGATATTGACTAAGTGAGAGAGGGAAAGATCAAGCAAATAATAAAGGGTTATTCTATTACATGTGACTTAGTGTGAAGCGTGTTTAGTTCAAACACCCGAATGTCTTGACTTCTATAAGGCGGCTAACATATTTTGTTTTGTAGCTCCAGAGTCACTGAATGTCACAAAAAAATAAAAAAAGATATAATTCATAAATGGACAAACACAAGAATGCAAAGCAAAGCAAAGCAAAGGAGTGGTTCATACTTAACTTAAGAAATGGTTTGAAAAGATTGGTCATTTTTATGTTTGGAGCTTGACTTTGTTGAGTCCACGATAAAATAGAGCCGTCCTTAATAGCCTGGACACACTACACATCAAAATCTCACTTTCATAGTTTTGAATGTACATTAGACTAAACACAGTTCTGTTGCTCCAAAAAAAATTTAAAAAAAAAAAAGACTAAACACAGCTCTATGGTCAACCAGCCGTTTACACGATAAATAGGCCAAAACCGAGACATTTGTTTTTTTTAATCTAATCTAAACGGTTTAAATTATTTTAGATTATTTTTAATTGATCAGTCTAAACTAACATAAATTAATGTAAATTAATTAACTCAAAAATAATATTAATCTACAAATTTATTTGTTTCTTATATATTCATTAAAATAATTAAACGCAAAAATATAAATATATAACTAGAGTTTGACCCGTGCATTCGCACGGTTTTAACTATTTTTATTTTTATAAATTATTTAACGACATTTTTAAATATATAAGTTATTTGGATTTTTTTTTTATTTGCAAATCTATCCGGATTCGGAAAGATCCGACTCGAACCCCGTCTATAAATTTATAATATCCAAATGAAATTTAATTTTAAAACAAAAGAAATTAATATTAACAACGATTCGTACTCGCATGTATATTTGGATGCCTATATCTAATTGATTTTGGTGAACCAATAAAATTATTTTTTAACTGATTTGAATTTTTTTCACGGATAAATAAATTTCATTCAAATCTATGAAAAATTATTGCTAATACGTAAAAAAATAAATGATGTGAATTATTATAATAAATACAATTAATGAAGTATAAAAAGTGAAAAAGAAGATTTAATAAAACATTTTAAGATAGGTAAGTTCTATTTAATATTTTTAATAAATGCTGTCAAACTAACTAAAAGTAAAATAATGAAGTAGTTCAAATTAGTTAAAAAGGAAAGAAAATCTATAAGAACTCACTTAAAAATAGGCAAGTAATATTTTGTACTTTTGTTTTAATATAATAGATGTGTATTAACAAAATAAATAATTCCACTTTGTTTAGAAACCAAATTATCCATTTATAAGACCGTATATTTTAAAGTGGAAGATAGAATGATGAACAAAAATAAACAACTTACTCTCTATTATAGGGTGAGAAATAGAATATCATTACGATATTTTTCTATACACTCATAATGATAAATAGAAGAGTAATTGCACCCTATATACATGTTTCAAAGTTTATTTGCAGTTTTGGTAAAGACACGGTTCATATTTCCCTAATGAGATTTGGATCCATATTCTTCATCTCTCTATTCTCTGATAAATCTCATCAGCTCCTCTCGTACACCAGGATCGACCACCACATCCCATATGATGGCGTTGAACACTCCGTCCCCGTCGCTCTCGCGAACGCCACCGGCTGCCGCGTCTTCTCGCTCTCCACCCACAGCATCGCATCGGTGTGCCGCAGCGCCACCTCTATCTTCGCTGTGTCTCGCCGCGGAAACTCCACGGCGACGAAGACGGAGTTGAGGTGGTCCAGGTTTAATCATTCGGCGGTGAGGCGGAGGATGAAGCTTTTGGAGCGGAGATCTTCGTCGGTGATCGAGTAGCTCGTCGTTGGTGGAAACGCGGCTTGTGATGATGGCTGTGCCGCGGCTGCGTTGAGGTGGTTCTTAATCGGAGAGAAGGTGGAGAAGGAGTGGAGATTGGACCTCTGAGAAGCATGGTTGGTAGTAGTACTCTGTTTCTTGTTTTATGTACCCTGTTTCTGTATATCCAAAACAGAGTGTTATGGTTTCACATCATTCAATAAAACTCATCACTTTCTGTTTCTACTATGTTCAAATACTTTGACTGTATTAGTAAAAGCGCTATAAAATCAAAACGTTTTTGTTGTTTCTGTTAATTTTTTTCTCTGATCATATTTATTTTTCTCCAATGACTTGTTTTATCTATTTTCCGGTGTTACTGTGGCCGGCCAACAGATTCCTGGAAACAACTGACGACTATAATAATTAATATCATCGGGATTTTGATATCGGAAAGTACCGACAAAGCTCCGATAATCATTACCGACATTATACCGAGAAACTGATTTTGTAAGAAACCGGGCCAGTTCTCGGGGAAAGTGGAGGGGCCGGTGAGGCTGCTCGTAGCGGAGCATGAGATGCGTTGCTCGGAGGACTCGTCGCGGATGCCTTTGCAGAACTCGAGTAGAGATCCTCCGTCACGGTGTTGATGCCAAGAGGAGGAGGAGAAGTAGAGAGATAAAGCAGAGAGGGAGAGTGTGGAGAGGATAACAAAGTAATTTCACTTCGTTCATTTGTCTGTATAATTAATTAACTTTTTTTTGCATGGAAATCTAATTATCTTTCTGTTTATGTATTTCTGTTTATGTATTTTCACCTAAATAGCTCTAAATAGAATAGGATTAAAAATGCACTAAAACTTCTTACCGAGCAATTTCTATAAAATGACGTTTGGTTTTACATGTCAGATTTACCCAATTGATTCATTGACTTTGCAGCATCGTTTTGAACGTAATACATCTCAAGTCGATGATTTTGAAGAGTAAATTACTATAAAAAAATATCAATACAAATATTACAAAACTCTCTAAAACGTTCAGCTGTTTTTCTTTTTCTTATGGGGTTTTGCAAGAAAGAAACATGTAATAGAAAGAAAAAAACAAACTCAAAACTGAAGCAAGAAGCGAACAAACGGTCTTGAACGATTCAACATCTAAGCAGCTTGCTGAGCAGAAAGCCTCTTCCTAGCTTCCTCAATGATGGTCAGCTTAATACCTTTTCCCTTTGGAAGAGACACCCACGGCTTAGTCCCTTTCCCAAGAGTGAACACATTACCCAACCTCGTGGCGAACTCATGCCCCGTCGAGTCTTGGATGTGAATCGTCTCAAAGCTTCCCTTATGCTTCTCACGGTTCTTAATCACACCAACACGCCCTCTGTTCCTTCCACCAGTCACCATCACAACGTTGCCGACGTCAAACTTAATGAACTCGACAATCTTGTTCTCCTCGAGGTCGAGCTTGATGGTGTCGTTTGGTTTGATGAGCGGGTCGGGGTAACGGATGGTGCGACCGTCGTAAGTGTTGAGGTAAGGGATTCCCTTTTGTCCGAGCTGGATAGTCCTCACCTTGCAAAGCTTGAACTATACACAACGAAACAAAATCAATTCACACAACACTAGTCACGTATAGTCAAAATTTATAAAAGAAGAAAATGCAAAGTATATATAAACCTTTGCTTCCTCGTCCCTGATGGAGTGGAGACGGAAACGTCCCTTGGTGTCGTAAAGAAGACGGAAGCTCTCATTGGTCTTGGGGATGGAGACAACATCTATTTATATAAAAAAATGCAGCTTAGGCTAGTGATCATCATCATATAGGGAATAAACCAAAAAAGAGAGAGAGAGAGACGTACCCATGAAGCCAGCAGGGTATGTTTTGTCAGTCCTGACTTTACCATCGACTTGGATATGCCTCTGCATGAGGATGGAGATGACTTCACGGTATGTCAAAGCATACTTCAACCT
This sequence comes from Raphanus raphanistrum subsp. raphanistrum, assembly GCA_019706035.1. Classification (NCBI taxonomy): domain Eukaryota; kingdom Viridiplantae; phylum Streptophyta; class Magnoliopsida; order Brassicales; family Brassicaceae; genus Raphanus; species Raphanus raphanistrum. Next base: position 12,777,759 of record CM033981.1, read on the forward strand.
GTTCCTGATGATGAGGACAAGAGGAAGACACTCCCTAGACTTGTGAGGTCCAGAAGACGGCTTGGGAGCCTGAAAAAAAGAAACAGCATCATGAACCATTTTAAGACACTTACAGTAATGAATTTCTCTAATACACAGTGCTGAGACAAAGAAAACGTACGAAGGCACCACCAAGTTTGTCAAGACCCCAATGATGGGGGGCATTGAGCCTCTTTAGATGCTTCTTCAATCCCCTTGCCTGCAAAATTTACAATACAATAACATTACAAGAATACTCAACCAAACTAATTACAAAAAAAACATCACATTTGATATATAGCTCTTGTCGTAAGGACATTCATCGGAGTCAGAGTTCCGATACTGAAACATTACATAGTGAACTAGAGTGGCCACTGATCCTAGAACACTAAACAAAACGCCTCATGATTTGAAATTTGAACACACATTTCTATGCAAAGGTGAGCGATCACTGAACACAACGGAGTTACAGAGAAACACACAAGCTAAGAGTAAAAGGAAGAGATTTGGACTTACCATGTTTGCAGCTGTTGTTTCGGAGCAGACGACGACTCTCCTTCTTCTTCCTCAGTGGCGGCAACTCTCGGCTTACTCTGCGTTTTTATATCGACGAGAAGCAAGAAGAACAAAAAATTCTGAAGCCCTAGTTTTCTCCACTCATATAACAATTGGGCTTATTATTTTGTGCAAGGCCCATTTGCATCGCTTCTTCGGCCCAAAACGCAAGAATATAATGTTTTTTTCTTTTTAAATCAAATACAGAGAAGCAGAGCTGATGCGTTAGTCAAAGCCATAGATGAATACTTTATTTGACCGAATCGGCTTTGTTTTGCAGGATGAACAAGAAGTAAGAACAAACATTGTGAACCATTGTAGCAGGAACATGAAGAAAGTGAAGAAACACGACCATAACAAGAAACAATCCCTATAAGGCATGAACACTACAAGACCATTTAACTTTCTGTTACTTGAGCACTTTATATACATTTCTTTTTAAGTTTTGTCCGTACAATAGCAGGAGGAGGAGGCAGAGAATGTGTAAAGCAAGTCGTTATAAAACAATATACGTTTATTCTTTTCTCATGTGCGCTTCTTTCTCACGAGTTGACATAACTTAGACTTTGTCTTCCATGTGCGTTAGGTGGACGAGTCCACATGAGAATATGTATACATTTCTCTTTTCTTTTTTTGAATTTGAATGCTTCCTTCCTCGCGTAGGAAACGCAAAAGCACAATTATAAACTAACCAAGACAGATACGAGCAGAGGTCAAAGCAGAGATCTCCACGTCTTCTTTTGTCTCTCTGAAAGATAAAGACTCATCTTCATCATAGCACAAGAGGTAACTTGATCCTCCTTCCTCTCCATTAGTCTACAGTTATTTTATTTTTTTTGAATCTTAAGTTCTGAACTTTTTGTGTCGATTAGGATGGAGAACAAACCGAGTATATTAACCGATAGATACGAGGTTGGGAGACTATTAGGTCAAGGCAACTTCGCCAAGGTGTTCTACGGAAGAAGCATTCACACCAACGAGAGCGTAGCCATCAAGATGATAGACAAGGAAAAAATCAAGAAACCTGTGCACAGCGAGCAGGTCAAGAGAGAGATCTCCGTGATGAGTCTCGCTAAGCACCCAAACATCGTGAATCTCCACGAGGTCATGGCGACGAAAACGAAGATCTACCTCATCCTAGAGTACTGCAAAGGAGGGGAGCTTTTCGATAAGATCACAAAGGAGAAATTGAGCGAGAGAGTTGCTTGGAAGTACTTTTACCAGCTCGTCAACGCGGTTGACTTTTGTCACAGCCGTGGAGTGTATCACCGTGACATCAAGCCGGAGAATCTCTTGCTTGACGAGCACGATAACCTCAAGGTTTCTGACTTTGGTCTAAGCGCGCTTGCGGAGTCTAAAGGGGAAGATGGTTTGCTTCACACGGCTTGTGGTACGCATGCTTATGTTTGTCCTGAGATTGTGAACCGTGAGGCGTATGATGGCACTAAGGCTGATGTTTGGGCTTGTGGGGTTGTCTTGTTTGTTCTTTTGGCTGGTTATCTCCCTTTCTATGACTCTAATCTGATGGACATGTACACGAAGATTGGGAAAGGACAGTTTAAGTGTCCTAGAGGGTTTCCCGTTGAGGCTAAGAGGCTTTTGTGTAAGATGCTGGATCCTAACCATGAGACGAGGATCACCATGTCAAGAATCAAGGAGAGTTCTTGGTTCAGGAAAGGTTTACACTTGAAGCAAAAGAGGCAACAAGCCAGAGAGGTTAATAATAATCCCATGGAAGCTGGTGGTTCAGGTGAAAGCCAAAGTCATGAGTCTCCTCCTCCAAACCTAACAAGCTTGAACGCTTTTGATATTATATCATTGTCATCAGGGTTTGATCTAGGAGGACTGTTCGGAAACGTGTACAAGAAGCAAGAGTCTAAGTTCACGTCAAGAAAGTCTGCTTCAGAGATTATTTGTAAGCTGGAGGAGGTGGCTAAAGGGCTGAAGATGAAGATAAGAAAGCAAGAGGCAGGGCTGTTTAAACTGGAAGGAGGGAAGGAAGGAAGGAAAGGGAGGTTGTTGATTGATGCGGAGATATTTGAAGTGGCGGAGACGTTTCACCTGGTTGAAGTGAAGAAATGTAGTGGGGATACATTGGAGTATCAGAAGCTGGTGGAGGAGGATCTTAGGCCTGCTCTGGCGGATATTGTTTGGGTCTGGCAAGGGGAGAAGGAGGATGACGAGCTGGTGTTGCATGGCTAATGGTTTATTTTCATGCATGTATCCATTTGTAGAAAGTTGATTGTTGTAACAAACTAGGAGTGTCCTATAACCTTTTGTTTTGTTTTGTTTTGTGTGAGCAGTGTTTGTGAATTTACTGAGGTTTGGTCGATTCAGTGGGAGGATGTTACGAATTGGTATGATTAAGATGCTTAAGCCTGGGATTTTTAACCGAACTCGCGAACCGAATTGAAATTCGGTTAGTCAAGTGAAAAGTTTTGGTTCGATTCAGAAGATTTATAAAAAAAACTTTGATTTTGTGTTTGGTTTGGTAATCAGTTAGTTTGAGTTTTCAAAAATAATTATTAATCAAAATTGTGAACCAAACTAACCGAATTATTCAAATTTTTGAACTGAACTAATCGAATGATCCGAATTCGACTGATTTTACCCAAAAGAGATCGTTCTTATATTACGCTAAGAACTCCATCCTAAAAACCCTGCAATAAACATTTCCATAAGAAAGTCTTAAAATCTGAAGTAAAAAAATGATATTGTTTGATGACTGAAACACACGGCTGGGACAGTGACTCACTGTCCACTACAAACCATAACTTTGCTTTTTAATTTGACTTTTCAAGTAAAATTAATATATTTACATTACATATTTACAGAGGGAAAAAATAGAACTGAGGGTCCCATGAGGTGGGGGCCCATACAGATGTTTCGTGAGACTTCGTTCAAGTCCGGCTCTGACAGTGAGTATGGAATGGTTAGCTGGAGAGAAGACCAAAGTGGTGGGAACGTTTCCTCCTCGGAAACGTGGTTGGACTGGCTATGTTGAGAAAGATACTGCCGGTCAGACTAATGTTTACTCTATTGAGGTCATATCCAAATCATACCATCCTTTTATTATTATTTTTTAAAAATATTTTCCTTGGTCAGTTTTAGTATGTGTATCGAGGGCAGGCCTTGTTGTAAGAAAGGATCAAAACAGAGAAAAATATTTGGAGAGAAAGCATCACGCGTTGTGATAGTCATTACACTGGTAGTAGAGGCATGATAATAAGTATAAATAGGCCAGAGGAAGAAGAGATTATGGCCTTTGACTAGTTTCTTGCTTTGGATCCTTTTGGTTGAGAGTTAGTTAGTTGATCTCTTCAACAGATCTCCAAAAAATAAAGAGAATCTTATGCTTCTTGATCTTATCACTCTAGTGCTATATTTGGTCTCATTTGCTATAGTTTGATGGTGTTCTTCGTCTAGTTCTACTAGTTTCTTCTTACTCCTCACTGGCTTAACACTATTGCTTTATTGCTTCTCTTGTTGCTTTTGCAGCCTGCAGTGTATGTTGCAGAGAGTGCAATAAGCTCAGGTACTGCAGGATCTTCATCTGATGGGGCTGAGAACACGGCAGCAATCGTAGGAGGTCTTGCCCTTATCGCAGTCGCTGCGGCTTCCTCTATACTCCTCCAAGTCAGGAAAGACGCCCCTGCTCAACCAAAAGCAGTGGATTATAGTGGACCGTCTCTTAGCTACTAAATCAACAAGTTCAAGCCTTCAGAAATTGTTCAAGCTTCTGCTCCTTCCCTCACGGAAGCTCCACCTAATGTTGCTCAGCAAGAAACCTCACTGCCGGAAGCATGGCCAGTGAGGCTCAACCTGAGGAGGCGTCTTCTGTTCCTACAACCCAAGGGATTAGCCTAGGATCCCGATATATGCTGTGTAAAGAGGAAGGGAAGCCTATATTATACCTATAATATTATGCATTTTGTCAAGGTTTTGACCCTTCTAGATGGCTGAGAGTCTTCTAATTTTGTGTTCAAAAATCAAAACGTCCCTGTTTCCAAGGGGATGGGAAAAAATGAACCAAACCAAATAGACACAACCAAATCTAAACCGATCCAAATCAAATCAAAGTATATGTTTAAACCATTTTAAAGATTTATCAAATCCAATGATTTGGTTTTTAAACTGAACCTAACCAAAAAACCAAAATGTTCTTTTAATTAGATTAATTATATATACTAAATAAATATTAGTATTTGAGATATTTAACCATTTGATGTAAATAATTAAACATAATTTTATACATTTTAATTTATGAATATAAGGAACACAAATAAAATCAAATAAAATATAAATCTCATAAACTAACACCAAAACTGAAAAATTTATATTGTTTGAAACTAATAATATAAAATTACTAGATTACATCATCTATATTTTCATTGTAGTATTTGATTTTACGTTTAAATATGAAGAAAATAATGATTTAATGTCAATAACAATTTGTTTTATATTTTATGATATATTTTGTAATTGAACTACAACTAAACTAAAAAAAACAATTTGATTGAACCGAACAGACACAAACTAACTAAGTAAAATTGAATCGAATATAAACCAAACTAAAATTAAACTGAACACAAACTAAATCACACTAAAATCGATCCAAACCAAACACAAACCTAACCATACTAAGACCAAACGAAATCAAACACAAACTAAGCTAATTTTGATTGATTTTGGTTACCAAATAAACCAAACTGAATCCAAATTTAAACCGAAATGAACATTCCTACCTGCTTCTATGGATTGTGGGCTACAACACGTTAATTAAAAGAAAGTATTAAAAAAGCAATACGTATTGGTTTACTTTTTGACCAATCCATCTAAATCCTTACTCGATAAACACGAGGGATAAAATCACTTCACGCATCTGTGTAGACTGTAGACAGACAAGATATATAGAGGAAGAGTAATGTCACGGACTTGGTTTAAGAGTCGTAATCAAAAGATAATGTATCTTTCTCCATTACAGTAAGCCGCAAGTCACTCAACTGCGTGTCTATATTTGTCGACTTGAGAGTTTACAAAAAGAATAGGATGAGGAAATCAACGTAGGCAGTAGGCTCCACTTCCCCTAATGCATGAAACACATCCTATATTGAGATTGTGCGTCTTACGGCATGTCGATAAATTATAGCTCTTAATATCTTTATCACTACTATGTCATACTTGTCTAAGATGAAATTTTCACAAGATTGTATAGATCTGGGAGAAAACACAAGAATCAAAAAGCGGAATCAAGCTAGAATATGATCAAATCTTCAAATATACAAACAGTTCTTATATTTCTATATTCATATTAACCGAATTAATACCAAAACAAGAGCAGGAAAATATCAAATATATAAAAATATTAACTATATGTATACAACATAACTATATATACGTATCATTTGATAATTTGTTAACAGCATCCAAAGATATTTGAAAAATCAATTAGTAAAAAAATTATGAACTACCCAAAATTATCTGAAGTATTCAAGTATTTTTTCCGAATATATCTAAAATTATTCAAATATTCGTGATTTTAATTACTCGTTTTATCTGAAATATCTGATATTTTATATGAATTATCTGAATTACCCAAATAACTAAACCAGAACCAAACAATAACAGTTTTTATGGGTATTAGACGAGAGTGAATTTGCTCAAAATCCCAAAAGAAGTTGGATATTAGGGATTTGCCATAGGAGGAGGGGGAAATGGTAGTGATATGGGGAAGAAAATTGGGGGGATTTAGTGTGTGGAATGCAAATAGGGTGAGTTTGGTGGATAGGGAGTGCAATTATTCATTTTATTATCTGAACCGATCTAAACTTTGATGGTTTGTATATGGATTCTCTAGTATTAGATTTTCTATCTAATAGTCGGAATATCCGTTCTGCCCATTGGCGGATGTAGTAAGGGACGTACGGGGTCATGGGCAGGCGGATGTAGTAAGGGACGTACGGGGTCACGTGTCCCGTCTCATTCTTCATTTTCTTTAAACAATTAGAGTTAATCAATGTCAGTTCCTCCTATCAAATTATAAAATATAGTGAAAAAATTTGTGTCCCCGGTTAAATGCAATCCGATCGTCCCTGGTTCTGCCGAAGAGATACCAAAATATCCATGCCTTGTTACTTTTAGTTATGTTCACTATCAAGTTTAACAATTTAAATATCATTTGCCTGTTTTTGTTTTCATGTTGTTTGTTTTCTTTGGAGTGGAACCAAGCTTAGAAATCTCACATTATTTTTTAGTCGCATTTTGTGGAATTCGTTTTTTTCTTTTGGAAATAACATTTACATTTTTGGTCATTATTTTATGCATCTTGAAAACGACAGTATATAAGTATTGTCCCAACACAAGGTGTGGGTACTCGGCTATAGGCGTATATGTTTTTGTTGTTTTGCTTGACAGCGATGCCCGACTAAGAAAGTTGGTCTATAACATACATGAGGTGTGGAAGTGAACGTGATAATCACGTGGGATGGGAGTGGTTATTTCATTAATATGGGACTGTGAGTGTGCTTGAGCAGAACATGATTCGTCCTTGATATTCAACTTCCAAATATGAAGATCTTTTTAAGATACAGAAAGATAGATTTAACGAAAAGAACAAACTTACAAAGATTAAGATTAAGAAAAAGGTGAAGCAAAGACAGATCAGAGTTCGTATCCAAATAAACTTGTTTACAAGAGAAATCAGAAACGTAAACACGTTATACATTTTGTCTTTTTTTTTTGGGATCAAATGTCTTTTTTAAACAAATATTTACTATCATTAATCAACACGATAAACGGAAATTCTAATACTGTTTATAAACTTAAATCGAACAAAACAAAACTAATGCAAATTTTGCAAGTGTATCTTCGTTCAATCACTACCGGGGTGCGTTTAGCGAAACCGCTCCATAATTCTTAGAATATCGATTTGTCTTTCTTTCTTGTGCATGCTTAACCCTTAAAAGTTTTATTCTTATCCTAATTAAAATAGTACGTTGCCTAACAAAATGTAAAATAGTATAGTTAATATGATAAATAATCCTAGTTAATCTATAATACCAACACTTGAATATAAGAAACTTTCCTTTTATCAAAAAGGTCGATAACCCAGTAACATAAAAAGCTAAACTTGAAAGGAAAAATAAATAAATCAATTTCAGTCTTCTATTCATCGTTACAAACAAAACTTGAATGTATATTCTTTTGTATTATAGCTATAATTGTAGTCCATCATCCGTTGTAGGTATTTACTTCCTCTGTCCAAATTTGGAAAAACTCAGGTCGATATCTATCTATAGTATTATTTATGAAGTGATTTTGCTTATTTGTCACATTCTCCATGATTTTAGCTAACTTTACTTATTTGTCATATTCTTATTAATTTTTAGATTAAATCATAAATTTATTAATTTAGATAATATAATTATTTTGAATTTTCTAATTAATTTATTAATTTAAATAATATAAATATTTTGAAATTTCTAATTGGAATGATGATTTTAGTTGTTTTAAATTTCACAAGATTATTATTAGTTTTAGGTTAAATCATTAATTTATTAATTTAAATAATATAATTATTTCAAACTTTATAATTGGAATTACAATAATAATTATTTTTTTAAAAAATAGGACCAATTCTTATTTTCATATGATATAAAATGTTTTAAACTTTATATGATTGAAAGACTATGAGCAAATAGGTTTTGTTATATGGAGTTTGGAATTATGAATTAGGTATTCTGAGTTACTTGAAAGTTATTTCACGTATATGTTTTATTACTGTTTAATCTATAACACAAATATACTTTGATATTAAGTTTAGAGAGTTGTCTATGTAATAATCATGTTATGAATATGTGTTTAATAGTTTAGTTTCTAAAACTGCAAAAGTAAATATATTTTTAATGAACAATTAAACATTATATAATTAACCATAAATTTAACTTTAATAATAAAACTATCATTATCTATTTTTGTTTTATTAAAAGTAAAGTTACGAAATATTAAAATAATTCAATGTATATATTGATTAAGTAAAGCAATGAAATACTGTCATTATCTCAATTAGTTTTTTTTAAAAAAAAAATTTTCTTCTGAATTATCATTGAGCTTTATTTACTTTTTATTTATTTTGTTCTTGCTTGGATTTGTGTGTTTTAATGTTTTTGTAATTTAATACATGTTTCTGATTCAAAAATACAAAGTAGATTAAGAGTGACCAAAAGTTCATATTCTTACTTTACTTTATTGTGTGGAATATTTGATATGTAATTATGTTCTTACGGTCTCATAGTTTTCTAGCTTTTTTTGTGTTAAGGAGACGTAGACCGAAATAAAAATCGAAGAAAACTAAAATGATTAAGAATATAAAGAATAAGTTATTATAATATTTAAATCATAAAACGATTATGCCCGCATGAACGGGCAAAACACCTAGTATGATATTATACATTGATAACTGCGGGTCCGCAACTCGCTATCATTGACACGTATACTGTGGTTTTAAAATGACTATTTATTCATAAACTGATTCCTCTCTTAAGTTTCTCTTGTGTATTCATAAAATGATTGCTAATTCTTTTACAATTATATCGTCTTCAAAATGTAAATGTTTTTTTTTTCTGTCAATATTTTTAATAAAAGATAACGGGCCGAAACCCAAAACAAATTACAAAGCCCATTATAAACCAGGCCACCACACACCACTCAACTGGACCTAAACCCATCTCTACGAAACCCTAGTTTCTAAACGCGGCCGCCTCGCAGATCGATTTAGGAAGAAGCGCAGATACGTGTAACCAACCTCGCCGTCGAGGGACACATGTAGCAAGGGCCGTCGCGGCACTACCACTACTCGTCAAACCGGAGGTCCCAATACCGAATCACCCTGCCTCGCCGGATTCGACACTTCACTCCACCGTGAACGCCTTCGATCTCATGGGTGATCGAAATCGGAGAGCTTCAATCACCGTGGCGAGATCTCATCCGCCAATAAACTCCGCGAAAACCCAAAAGGAAGCTTCACATGCATCAACACTCTTCCCGTCATAGGTCTTCACCGACCTCCGACGAAGATTGAAACAAAGAAAATAAAAGGAAATCGCAAGAATAAAACAAAAAAACAAAACAAAGAAAGGACGAAACTAAACCCTAAAGATCTAAGGAAACCGAAGCCGACGACGCAAAGCTGTGGTAGCCTTCATCTCCCGGAGACTAGAACCGACGACGCCGGAACTAACGAAGCTTCCACATCTCGGAGACAAAACCGGCGGCGACGAAGCTGTGAGAGCCTTCGTCTCCCGAAAAAAGAACACAAACTACATAAGCTTTAAAGGAAAGGACGGGTTCCGGCGACGGCACTCACGCTCACGCGGCGGCCGACCACCGGACCCAGAATCAGATTTACTTTCTCTCTCTTCTCTCTCTTCTCTCTTTTTCACCCTTTTTACTCGATTCACGTATAAGTTCTTCCTCCTTTCCATGAAACTATACTTACGTTCCAAGTGGTTTTTCTTTTTTGATCACACAAAATTTAAATGGGTAATGCTGAGTTCTTTGCCGTTGGAATGCTACCTAATCCTTGACCTTTAAAACGGCATGGTTTAATCGTTGATAAATGGTAGCAATCATAAATAAGGAGAGAACGAGTAAACATGATAATTGTTGCATTGTTTGGCTGTTTTCAGTAAATAAAAAAAGTCCAAAGTTGTGTCTGCCGACAATATTGGGACCAGAAACAAACGAGAAAGCAGCAAACCAAACATACACCAACTCCAAGAGAACACAACACTCTCTTATTAGAAACTATAAAAGTAGAGCGGGCCTAACTAATATTCACATACGCCGTTTATTTCACGTGCCTGATAACAACACATGCTGCTTGCTCCGATCTTCATGCATTTGCGTCATTATATAAACAGCCAACTAACTCAGGAAAATATACCAAACAAGATTCAAACCAAACAAAAAAACATATTCTAAATATATATAGGACAAAGACAATGGCTACCTCAAGCATCAAGACCATCCCAATAATGGCGATTCCAAACTTCAACGTCTGCCACAAGCTCGAGCTTCTCAAAGAAGAAGGCAAAAGCCTTGACCCGAAACGCCAAGAAGGAGAAGAAGAAGAAGGGCTAAGCTACGAGTTCCAAGAGATGTTGGAGTCTCTTCCTAAGGAGAGAGGTTGGAGAACTCGCCACCTTTACCTATTCCAAGGGTTTTGGTGCCAATCCAAGGAGATTCAAGCTATCATGTCCTTCCAAAAACATTTCAAGTCGGTCCAAAACGACGTCGTCATTGCAACCATACCAAAATCCGGTACAACATGGCTAAAAGCTTTAACGTTTACACTCCTTAACCGAGACCGGTTTGATCCGGTGGTTGCCTCGACTACCGACCACCCTCTCCTCACTTCAAACCCTCATGACCTAGTACCTTTCTTGGAGTACAAGCTTTACGCGAACGGAGATGTTCCTGATCTCTCCGGTCTAGCCAGTCCAAGAACGTTTGCCACCCACGTCCCTTTCGGTTCTCTGAAGGATTCCATCGAGAAACCTGGCGTGAAGGTCGTGTACTTATGTCGGAACCCGTTAGACACATTCATCTCTTCGTGGCATTACACCAACAACATAAAGTCAGAGTCAGTGAGTCCAGTCTCGTTGGAAGAAGGGTTTGATATGTACTGCCGAGGAGTGATAGGTTTTGGTCCGTTCTGGGAACACATGTTGGGATACTGGAGAGAGAGCTTGAAGAGGCCAGATAAAGTCTTGTTCTTACGTTACGAAGATCTCAAACAAGACATAGAGTCTAACTTGAAGAAGCTAGCAAGTTTCTTGGGCGTTCCTTTCACGGAAGAAGAGGAAGGAAAGGGTGTTGTGAAGGCAATCACGGAGCTGTGTAGCTTCGAGAGTTTAAAGAAGTTGGAGGTGAACAAGGGAGGTAAATCGATCAAGAACTTTGAGAATAGGCACTTGTTTAGGAAAGGAGAAGTGAGTGATTGGATTAATTATCTGTCGCCTCCACAAGCTGAGAGATTGTCAGCTTTAGTGGATGACAAATTAGCTGGAACTGGTCTTACTTTCAGGTACTGCTGAACAAGGTTATGCACGTCTTCACGTTTCTAAGTTTGTTTGTTGAGGGGGCCCTTTCATTTGAAGTAAGTATTAAAAAAAGAAGAAGTTATAAGCAGTTGTTTTGTTGTTATATAGACAGAAGAAGAAAACAGTGAAGCAACGTGAATACTAGTTTGTCGGTTTTTATTTTAATAACTATCAGAGTGTGTTGTTCAAAAAAAAAACTATCATTGTGTGCCTGCCATTATGTTTTTAAAGAATAATAATTTATTGTTATTGTTAAGTGTTACGGTATATAGGTGTAACTGAATGCATCAAAAGAGTATAAATCTTTCATGTGTATGTTTTCTATAAAAAATAAAATTTGTATTGTCTAGGGTAAGATCAGAAACATTCATCTTGATCCCCCACATTTTAAATAATTAATATTTATAGATCATTCGGTCTTCAAACTATCAATAGCACTTACATCTGGTTACTAATCTAGAATTGTTTCAAGCTTAATACATTTCATGACTAGGTGCGAAGAAGTGATAATAAACTAAAAGCACCCATGATATTTAGATGTTCATATACATTAAATTACATGATCATCTCTACTCTGATTTTCGTTCTTCAACATTAAGTATGCATTCATGTCTTTACATCACCAGTTAAATCATTTCGAGTGATTACCAAATTCTTTCAAAAAAGCAAAAATAAAAATAAAAATGAAAGAGATCATATTAAAAAAAGATTAATGAGAGACTCACTAATACGACGACGGTTAAACCCGAACGAAGAAAATACTGAGCTCAGGACCACTGTTCCCATCAGGGTTCATCATGTAATAAGTCTCCGAGTCTCTCGACCCGATCACTCTCTCAAAATGCGCTCTCATATAAGTCAAATCTCCTTCTCCTCCCCCTCCTCCTCCTCCTCCCCCGCCACTCGTCACAGGCAACACACCAGCTCCCATCGACACAGCATGAAGCATCTGCATCACAACCAAATCCTCCTCCGTGGCCTCTCTCTTAACCCCGTACCCTGACTTCTTCCCGTTACAGTACAGTGCCCATATCGGCTCGTCAACTATCTTCGTCTTCTCGCTCGGCTTCTTCTCGCACTCGAGCGCGATCCTCACCAGCCCGACCCCGAGGTCCTGCAGCAGCTTCCCCGTCGGGATGGCCAGCTCCAGCAGGAGGATGGGAAGAGAGCGAGGGTTCTCCTGTACCGCGAGGTTCACGCGCGTCTTCCGGTACCCGAAGAGGGTACCTGTGACGCGCGTGCCTCCGTGGACGTGGTTCTCGTGGAGGCGGGCGCCTCCCATGGGGAGCTTGCACATCGGGGACATGATCGGGAGGGAGCGGAAGGCGGAGCGGACGCGGCGGAGGAGTTTCGTCGATTTGGAGCCGGGGGATTTGTTGGTCTTGCTTGAGGGTTGTTCTAGGGTGATCTCGGGCATTACGGTGGCGGTTGATTTTTTTTGTTGGGAGCGTGGGCTGCCGAGAGGTGATAGTGTTGTTGGTGTTAGCATCCTTGGAGTTAACGGTGGTGTTGCCATTTACGGAAGAATGAAGAGAAAAAAAAACGAAACTATTCACGAATTCGAAATGTTAAAAGAGTAAAAGCTTTATACAATGTCTGGAAGGTAATGGAACGCACGTTGAGTTAAAAAGCTTTGTTTAGTTAGCAAACGTGTGTCTATTGACTTTTTCTTTAGATATATATAATTATATTTCAGTTTCGCCGGTTTTAGTTCATGGTCGGGAGATATCTCTGATTAATCTAAGTTTTTGTTTTCTTTTTAATATCAAGAGGTTTTCGAAGCCAAGCACGTAATTTCTGAGGTCCGAAACACAACATTTAATATTAGTTTCGTCAAGCAACCACTCGGACAAAGGCTTTTGTCACGATAAACATATTCTTTTTTCAGTTGAGCTGATAGGTGGTTAGTCTAGAGTTTTGTTTTTTTTTTTTTGGTAAGAGCCTTTTGTTGTGTATGTTTGGTCGTGCGACTCATTCTCTGCGCTGCTGTTTCAAAGGTTGTTTCCCACTTACTTATGTTTCTGTGTCTCCTCGGGATATATTTAATAAAGGAATTTTTGTTTTGACTAATTTCAGGTCGATCAGGCACTGAGTGAGGCCATTAACGTAATGTACTTTCACTCAGTAAAATAATCTAGGAACAGAGTCCACGAAGCTGACAAGAGTGTATTGATGTTTAAGACAAAGCATACACAAGATGTTTTCTGAAGATGATGAGGTTTGTTTTGAAACTTTTTCTCTTATCCTTTTGGTTAGAAGATGCTCTGTTTGGTGGAGACAAGTTTCTTATGTTTGATTCCAACTTGTTAAATGTGAGATTGGCTACTGCTCTGTCCACTGAGTTTGTTTCCAATTCAGTCTTCTTACTCCTGTACCTATCCACAATCAAGGATGGTGATGACGGAGTCTTTACTCATGTAGACAAATCTGTTTTTTTAAACGGATAAGTGATGAAAAATCTTTCTAACCTTGTTCTGTCCTCAAGGAACTCCTCCAAGTTGGTGTTGGCTGATTCCGACTTGTGTTGGGAGCTTTTTGGCAAGAGGCGGTAAAATGTATCTCGGACGGGTATCATCAGTCAACAATAAAATATTTCAAGTTTGTTGTTACAAAGACTGATCAAATTAAAACCAAGATTGTAGGCAAAAGATCACCACACTCACTTTTTCTGTAGCTCTCTCTCTGTAGATCCTGCACCACAACTTCCTCTGAAGATGGCTCAGGATACACATCTAAAGCAACTCTTTCATTGGTCTATCTAAAGCAACTCATTCATAGGCCCATGTGTTGGCCATTTGAGTGGATAAGGTTCTTCTTTTGTCTTCTCATCAATGTTCCACGTACTTTTCCAAAAATAAACTTTATAATCTCAACACACAATACAACACAATACAATCTAAGCATACACTATAGTACAAGAACTAGATATTCAAAGTCATCAAATCATTATAATATGCTAAGAATCTTAGGGAAATACTCAAATTTTGTAGGCCTTCTTTGAAGGTTAAAAAAAAAAAGACTAAATAGTTGGCGTGATACGGTTTCACTCTCTTGGTCTAGCAAGCCATAGAGAGCTAAGAGCACGTAACCGCAATGAATACTCATGTATCGCAAGGAGAGCCCTAGCTGATTGTCTCGTTGTTAACTTTCTTAACATCTGTTGATATGTTTGTAGCCTCAAGTTATCAGCCTGCCACACAACACACAAAAAAAAAAAAACAGATGGCTCTTATCAGAACTACTACTACTACAAGTAAACATGTAATAACAACAACACAATCTGTAAACGTTATACCTGGCGGATGAATCCTTCAAGGGTACCTAACTTCCCCATCGCCATGGCCATCTGACCCATGTAGTTAGCCACGTTCCCTGACGAGCTCGAACCGAGAGTCCCGCTTGATAAAGTCTCAGAGAGTGATTGCTGTAAGCTATCCATCCCTTGAGACAAAGCATCTTCTGCTTGTTGAGAAGACTCTTGCAAGTTGTTTAGGTCTTGTGATTGTTGTTCTGTCAATGGCTCCACCTGACTCGCTATAAGCTGGTAATAATAAAATTTTGAAAATATTAATCGGATGGAATGAAAGAAACGGTTTCTCCTTAACTCCTTACCTTGAGAAGGTCTGATGAGCGGAAACCGCCAAGCCACAAGAAACATCTCTCAGCTGGGGTCTTCCACATCCCTGATAGTAAATGGAAGACATCGTTCTTAGCTGCGTTGCTTTTTATCCTGAAAAGCTCCTCGTAGTGAGCCAACACTGCTTCTACGATTATCCTAAGCTCAGCTTCGCTCGCGTGAGAATCCAAAGCAGAACTCATCTCCTTCATCTTTCTGTTTTTATCTTCCTGCCACCGTCTGTATTCTGCATCAAATGCCATTGCTCCTATAACACAGAAAAGCATACATGAAGATTTGATTAATCATCAACATAGAAAGATTGCACCAAACACAACTCTCTGTATAGAGATTCAGACCAACTAACCATTTCCAGCAGTAGAATGGGATTGGTCTCCAGAGCTTGAGATAAAGACACCCTAAAAAAATCAAAAAGGACAAAAAAAAACTATTCATGTAAAGCAAAATAGCAAACATCTACAAAAACAAACAGAGCTGAACACAGTTGAAACTAAAACCTGTTGTCTTGCTCTTTGAAGCTCCTGCTCAAGCTGTGTTAGTTTCAATCGGCTGTTCTCTAGCTGCTGAACATATGCCTGAAAGTGCAGTACACAACAAACATCTCAACGGTTTGCAAATAGCCAAGGCTTATTAAAAGAAAAATTAAGAAACAAAGTATTAATAAGCATACTTTCTTCCTCAATCTGCTTTTCCTTGCAGCCTCACGGTTTTGAGCGAGCCTACGAACCGTCTGTTGATTACAAATTAACAAGGAAAAAGAAAAAAACATAAGTGAAAAGGCTCAAATAGAGAGACAAAACTGTTACTAGTTAGAAAAATGTGTCTGTAGTTTCACCTTTTGATCCAGTTTCTCCTTTGAACGGTCGCTAGATTCACCCACATGCCCTCCATCGTACTGCAGAAATATTGTTTCATTTAATAAACTTTGGCCAGCATAAAAGAAGCAAATATTACAAAAGCTTAACCATTAGGTTGTTTTGATCCATGTCTCCATCTGTTGAGCCTGATGTTCTTGGACTAGTATCTCCCATTCTATTCTTTTCATCCAAATCTACGTTACTACTAGATAATGGTACAGAGAATTTACATGAGATGGAGTAAACCCTGTCAAAGTAAGATGGTAAATCAAAAAACAAAAATTTAATAGTTACAGAGAAAAAATTAGAAAATCAGAATGCAGCTTGTAGTTATCTAATCCTAATAAATTAGAGCATCTAATATCAAATGTTCAAAGCCAACTCATCAATAAATACGTTACATCCTTCCATTAAGTAATCATTAGACAGATTCAGTCACATTTAAATAAAGATCCAAACCACTCTGCATCATTCAGCTTACATTTTACAAAGTAGCACTAGGCACAGTCACACACTTTGAACAAGTTATTAGTTGGTTCTTTATTATAAAAAAAAATATCAATTACACTTTTAAATGACAGTGAAGTAGCTTCAGACAGTAGCTGAGTTTTTTTTTCAGTTTTGTGCAACTCCAGTTAGAAGGAAAAAAAACATATCAGTGTTTCATTCACATCCGAGTTGACTCAGAGTCTCTACTCATTGTTCACTAACTACAAAAAAAAAACAACGAACATCAGTGAAGCGAAGCTGCAGCTATGAATTGAAACCAAGAAACATCTCATTTATTAAGTTTAAATTAAATCCAAATATCAGAAGCAGAAGCAGAAGCAGAACTCTTTATTAAGTTTCTTCAAGTCAACTAGGTTAGCTTCTAAGTCAAACACACACAAAAGTTAGAAGAGTAGCCTCTAAATGACTGAAGTTAACAAAGAAAACCCTAGAAAAAAGGTTGCTTTTGAGGAAGAAAGGTCACACACCTTGAAAACAAGAAACAGAGAGACACGATCTGAAATTCCAATCTCCGATAAGACGTCGTTTTGTCTGAAAAAATTATTTAATCTACCGGTTCCCAAAAGAAAAGAATCTCTCCCGATGAATTTTAACGGGGAACTAATTACAAGCTAAACCCCTTGTGTTTTTCTATTTTGCCATAACGAACCCTATTCTCTTATTATTACAAAATAGAACCACCATTTATTTTACTTTTTAGTATTTTAATTCCAACTACCAGATTGTTACTTCACTGCTTTCCTCCGTGACCATTCAGATCGGCTGATCAAATTCAGACGAATCCAACAGCCATCTGTGTGTGTCTGTCCGATCTAAAAGTCCATTCAAAAAGGACTAAAAAGTTATTTGTAATAAAAGTGATGCTTATCTATAAAAGAAAATTAGTTAAAAGCTGGCGTGTTCTCAGGTTCGTACAAAGTAAAGTAGGTAAAGTCAGCGTGGTGAATCACACTGGCTCAGATAGAAGGTTTCGACTTCGAAAAAAGGAGCTAACACTGTTGGAGACACTCTAACTCATGTGGAAGGTTCGGCTCAATGGTTCATTGGTGTCATCATGCAAGAATCTTGTACTCACATATCCTTCATGGCAACAAGACAAGTTTCCTTTTATATATATATATTTTTTGTGCAGCAGTTTCTTTTTATATAACATCTTGTTTTATCATCTTCCTTCTTCAAACAGAACATGGATATTAACTATACATCATGTTTTTATTTCTTCTTCACATTCATTACAATCTTCCTTCTCCAAAGACTCTTCACCTCCTCCACACGCCGTGGACTTCCTCCAGGACCAAGAGCCCTTCCCATCCTCGGTCACATGCATCTCCTCCGTTCAAGCCTTCCACGATCTCTACAAGCCTTATCTCAAACGTACGGTCCTCTCATGGACATACGCATCGGATCACTACAAGTCCTCGTCGTCTCAGATTCCGACACAGCCAAGCAAATCCTCAAGACTCACGACCCTGACTTCGCTTCCAAGTTTGTCTTCGGTCCTAGACATTTCAACGTATACAAAGGAGCAGAGTTCTTCAACGCACCTTATGGGCCTTACTGGAGGTTCATGAAAAAGCTCTGCATGACTAAGCTATTCGCTGGTTATCAGCTCGATCGTTTTGTTGGTATAAGAGAGGAGGAGACGTTAGCTCTGCTTAGATCGCTCGTTGAGAAGTCGAGGAACGGAGAGGCGTGTGATCTCGGTTTGGAGTTTACTGCTTTGACCACGAAGATCTTATCAAAGATGGTTATGGGGAAACGTTGCCTCCAGAACTCGAATCTTCCTATAGAGATAAGGAGGATCGTGAGCGATATCATGGCTTGCGCCACAAAGTTAGGGCTCATGGAGTTATTTGGACCGTTGCGGGATCTAGATGTGTTTGGTAATGGTAAGAAGCTTAGATCCTCAATTTGGCGGTACGATGCGTTGATTGAGAAGATACTCAAGGATTATGAGGATGGTAAGAGCGGTAATGATGGAGAGAAAGATAAGGACATCGTCGATATCTTGTTGGACACATATAACGACCCTGAAGCTGAACTCAAACTGACACTGAACCAGATCAAATTCTTCATCCTTGTAAGACATTATCATCAAAACTTTCTTCATATAATCCTTAGGACAAGCAATCTTATGTGTACCAGATGTTCTAGAAATTGCGGTAAGTAGAAACCTAGACGGGTTATTCAGACCCTAGGTGAGGTCTAGACATTAAAAAATATGGATATATATTTTTATATTTATACTAGACTTTATATTTTATTTTTAATGTTTAATTATTAAATTATTTTGATGAATTATGGAAATTATATACAAAAATGAGGTAGACAAATTTATAGATTTACACTAACATTAGTGTCTGTTTAAATAGATTTAGACCAGTTGTGATCGATTTTAACCGATTTAGAATGGTTAGAACATGTAAATCAAATTTTCAAAAAATATTTTCGGCTATACTAATTTATCGCCTTGCCTTCTGTCTGCCGATTCTTAGAACAATATTGTGTGTATCTCATTGCAGGAGTTGTTCATGGCGAGCTTAGACACGACTTCTGCAGCACTACAGTGGACAATGACCGAGCTGATAAACCATCAAGACATCTTCACAAAGATCAGAGAAGAGATCAAATCTATTTTAGGAAACACTCATCGGTTAATCAAAGAATCAGATTTGCAGAAGCTTCCTTACCTGCAAGCAGCTATCAAGGAGACATTAAGACTACATCCAGTGGGGCCATTACTACGCAGAGAAAGCAACAGAGACATGAACATCAATGGGTACGATGTAAAATCCGGGACAAAGATATTTATAAATGCTTACGGGATAATGCGTGATCCGAGGACATACAAAGATCCAGATAAGTTTGTGCCAGAGAGGTTTCTTGTGGTGGAAGAAAACACAGAGAGAAAGATGGGTTATCATTACCAGCAGTATATGTTGGAGTTAAAAGGTCAGGATGTGAATTATCTTGCGTTTGGAAGTGGTAGGAGAGGATGTTTGGGAGCTTCTCATGCATCTTTGGTGCTGAGTCTCACGATTGGATCATTAGTTCAGTGTTTTGATTGGACTGTGAAGGGAGATGAAGAAAAAATCAAGATCAAGTTACCAACGGGCTTCTCGGCTTCAGGGACAGCTGGAGGAAGTTCACTTATGTGTTCTCCTAAATTATACTTTGATCCATTTGGATAAGTAACTCAATAAAAGAAACATTCTTAAAAGGTCAGAAACATATATTGCTCTGTTTGTACTCTGTTTTCATAAGCTTCAGATTTCTGATGAAAATAACTGTTCCAATCTTGTAATAATCAACATTACTATGAACTAAATATTATTTTGTATTACTTTGTCATGAGCTGTAACTTTTCCACTTAGTGATTAGCCACGTTGATGACAAATCTAAGTACACCTGAAAAATCACCTAAGTATGAGTTAACATGACGTAACTAGCCATGGAAACAGAATAAAAAACAGAGATTATACTTTCACATAAGAGACAGAGACAGAACAAAAGACAAAAAAAAAAAAAAAAAAATTAGCTGACAGTCCAAAACAAATATAAGTCACTGCTTATAGTTACAAACATCTATCTATTACATGTCACATACATGTAATTATTATGTTCTGTTTCTACATGTACTAGTTGTTCTCTGTTTTCATAAGCTTCACTTGTATACTTGCCTACTTCCATCAGATATAACTTTTGCAATCTGTAATTACTTATCTAAGATACTAACCTAATTATAATTAACAGACAATGAAAACATTTTTATTTTAATCTAACTAGTAACTACAGTCAAAAGACAATGAAAGAACATTTTTTTATCAACAGATAATGAAAACTTAACAACCATCAAAAGTACATTCTTAAAAGAATAATTTCTTTATAATCCATTAGTAGATAAAATAAAGAAGAAAACAGAATAGGAAAAGAAAGATTATACCCTCACAAAAGAGACAAATACAGAACAAAGACAAAAGAGAATAGAAAGAATCTTGAGACTAGCTTTAACATTTGATACCATAATGACTCGTGACTTTGCACCTATCCTATAAAACCATATTAATCCCGTTCGCATACACATACACAAAAGAGAATGATGGATACACAATACTTAGTTGCAACCATCCTTTTATGCCTTGGAATCACAGTCTTGATCCAAACATACAGATTCCGCAACAAAATACCTCTTCCACCAAGTCCAACAGCTTTACCAATCGTCGGTCACATTCACCTTCTTGGTCCCATAGCTCACCAAGCACTTCACAAGCTCTCCATCCGTTATGGACCCTTGATGTATCTCTTCATTGGCTCCATCCCTAATGTTATTGTCTCATCGACAGAGATGGCTAATGAGATTCTCAAATCCAACGAGCTCAACTTCCTGAACCGTCCAACAATGCAAAACGTTGACTACCTTACTTATGGCTCAGCTGATTTCTTCTCAGCGCCATATGGGCTTCACTGGAAGTTCATGAAGAGGATTTGTATGATGGAGCTCTTCAGCAGCAGGGCGTTAGATAGCTTTGTCAATGTAAGAACAGAGGAGCTGAGGAAGCTTCTGGTGCAAATTATGAAGAAAGCAGAAGCAGAAGACAGTGTTGATCTCGGTGAACAGCTTAAGGAGTTGACAAGCAGCATCATAACGAGAATGATGTTCAGAGAAATGAGATCAGACAGTGGGAGAAGAGAGGAAGTTATCAAAATGGTGGTGGAGTTGAATGAGCTAGCAGGTTTCTTCAATGTTTCTGAAACGTTTTGGTTCTTGAGGAGACTTGACCTGCAAGGAATGAAGAAGAGGCTCAAGAATGCTCGAGACAAATATGATGTGATCATTGAGAGAATCATTGAAGAGCATGAGTCTAGGAAACACAAGGATGCAGGAGGAGTACGGAGCATGCTAGACATTCTGCTTGACATATATGAAGACAAAAACTCAGAGATGAAATTGACAAGAGAAAACATTAAGGGCTTCATCATGGTAACATGTATTCTTAAGTCCAACACATAACATTCATGTTACATCATTCTAAATCATTGTTGTGCAGAACATTTATGGAGGTGGAACAGATACATCTGCCATCACAGTAGAATGGGCTTTATCAGAGCTGATTAACCATCCAGAGATCATGAAGAAAGCTCAACAAGAGATAGAACAAGTGGTGGGAAACAAGAGACTAGTACAAGAATCTGATTTGTGCAAGCTCAGTTACATACAAGCAGTTGTGAAGGAGATATTGAGGCTACATCCTGGAGGACCGATATTCGTGAGAGAATCAAATGAAGAATGTGCAGTGGCTGGATACAGAATCCCAGCAAAAACAAGAGTGATGGTTAACGTTTGGGCTATAGGAAGAGATACCAATCAGTGGGAAGATCCATTGGAGTTTAGACCTGAGAGGTTTGAAGGAAGTGAATGGAAGGTCATGAGTGAGAAGATGGTGTCTTTTGGAGCTGGGAGAAGAAGTTGTCCTGGAGAAAAAATGGTCTTTAGATTCGTTCCAATTGTTTTAGCTGCGGTGATACAGTGCTTTGAGTTGAAAGTGAAGGGAAGTGTGGAGATGAGTGAAGGGAGTGGATCATCTCTTCCTAGAGCCACACCTTTGGTTTGTGTTCCTGTTGCTAGGGAGTCTATAAAGTCATTGTTGTCAAATGAACCAAAGGTCAACTTCTAGCTAATGGTTTAGAAAAAGAAATGGAACTAAGAGCAGCAAGAAACGTTGAACTACTTGGGGATAAAACATTATACCCATTTCAAGAATAAATTATGTTAAATCTCATAAATAGCATTCAAAACAAAAATTGTCACAAAAAGAGAAGAATTCTCAAAATAGTATTTTTATTAATCAGTAAGAATATTAAATGATCCTACATCCTAAATTTTAACCCTAGTTTCACCATTTAAATACTAAACTATAATCCTATATTCTTTACTAAATCCTATTTTGATGATTTTTTTTATAGCTATTTAAGAAATACCCAATAAACTATCATAGTCAAGTGTAAAATAAAGAACATTTTACTGAACTTTTAAAATCGGTTGTAACACACAAAGCATGTGAATGGTCAAAGTGGACCATTTTGTATGGATCATCCACTCACTTTGACTATCCACTCAATAGAGCATAAATGATCAAAAAAGAAGAGAAATTGAAATTAGGCAAGTTAAGATCCAACAAGAATGAAGCTTCTTGACCTCTCTCTGTTCTTTTTCTTCATCATGTTCACATGCTCTAAAAGCTGTAACTCAAATGACAAAACTACTCTCCTCAAGATCAAGAAATCATTAAACAACCCTCAAATCCTCAATTCTTGGGACCCTCAAACCAACTGCTGCACCAACTGGACCGGTGTCGTTTGCACCCACCGACGCATCACCGGCCTCACTATAGCTGCCGGAAATGTTGTTGGTCAGATAGCCGAGGAGATAGGAGACCTCACCGACCTCGTTATCCTAAACTGGAGCAGCCTCTCTCAACTCAGAGGCACCATTCCACGCTCTATCACCAAGCTCAAGAATCTAGTCTACCTTCGGTTTAGGATAACCCAACTCTCTGGTCCAGTCCCGGAATACATCAGCGAGCTTCAGAAAGTTACCTTCTTGGACCTCTCCTTTAACCGGTTCAACGGTTCGATACCCGGTTCGATATCCCAGATGCCGAAACTTGAGACCATACAGCTCAGTCATAACAAGTTAACCAGTTCTATACCGGAATCTTTCGGTTCCTTTGTTGGAAAGTTCCCAAAACTCTACTTGGGTAATAATCACCTCTCAGGTAAAACTTGCCACTCAAGTAATAGCCTACCATTTATCCTTATGTTTTACAACTTGTCACTCAAGTTATTGCCTGACATTGTTCCCTTATGTTGCTAGGTAGAATAAATGATATACATAAATAGATTATGTTGGTTTGATTGCAATGCAGGAGAAATACCAAAGTCGTTATCCAAAACCGACTTCAACACCGTGAGTTTGTCAGGAAACAACTTCAGTGGGGATGCTTCCATGTTCTTTGGACATAACAAAACAACCTTAAGACTGGACTTATCTAGAAACAACTTCCACTTCGATCTCTCAAAAGTGAAGTTCGCCAAGAGCTTGGTGTCATTGGACCTTAGCCATAACCGAGTTTTCGGAGAGCTTCCTTTGGAACTGACCAAGCTCCAACTTACCCATTTTAACCTAAGTTTCAACCGTCTCTGTGGGTCCATCCCACAAGGTGGTCTGCTCCAGAATTTTGAGGTCTATGAGTTCTCCAACAACCTCTGTCTATGCGGTGCGCCACTCAAGCGTTGCTAGCCAATCGATCATACACATTTTGAAAATGTACTAAGAATTATTTTATTTTAGTTTGCAAATTAATTATAATTCATCTAAAATTGCTATTGAAAACTTGTGTAAACATACATAGCATATCTGCTCATGGGGCTAAACACAAAGTAAAGAGAGATTTGAAGTTACTGCTCTACAAAACTTGTCATTCATCAAAAGGTTAGAAACCACATCTTGATAAACTTTCTTCTTCTATACTCACAAAGAAGCAGTTTTCTTCAATTCCTCAAAATGCTTAGGACCATCAGGGTGACGGTTTACAAACCTCGCCACAAAGGACTTGTCAGAGTACACAAGTATAGTACTTATCGCAAGCTTCGCGTCCGCCTTCCCACGCTCTTGTAACCAATAGAACATCGCAAACCTCAGCTTCATCCTCTCGAGAGTGTACTTAAGACACGAAGGGAAAGCCACCAAAGTAGAAACCGGATAACCTAACTCGTGTACAAGGTAGTTAACTTTTGCTTCCAACACACCACTCGCCTGCGTGAGCACATCAGGAGACGTTCTCACCATATCTTTAGCCTCTCTCTCGCTCAAACCCAAACTCAAAAGAAAATCAAACCTCTCTCTCAGCTCAGACCCTCTTCCGCGGAAACACCTCAGAGCTTTCTCCATCTCCTCCGAGTCCTCCTCGTACCCGAGCTCCAGCAAAAACCGAGTCTTCATCGCTTTCGAACCGACCACGTCCACCACTCCAGTGCCCGGTAGAGGCTGGACTCTCAAACCCATAGTCCATTTCTTCATCTCCTCTGGATTCTCTTGAATGACTTGACACAGCCGCTTCTTCCCGCCTTTCAGAGCGTTGAGAAAGGTGCTGGTGTGCTTCAAACGAGACACCCCAAGCCAGTGAGAGTGGCCACGGAACACCTCACCGATCTCGTAAGCCTCCATCTTGATACCTCTCAAAAACAAGAAACAATGTCTTAAATTCGAAACACACTTCCCTAGCTCCTGACTCTGCGGAAGTTTCAGAAAAAACGGAGCTAACTCCTTTCTAGACAACCCTAGCTTTGTCTGAAACCCAGTTAACATCATCGTCCACTCCCCTGACTCCTCGAAAACAAGCCCCGGCCGGTTCCTGATCAACTCAATCACCTCACTCTCGTCCCCCCCACAGAGATCTCCAAGAAAGTTTAAACACCTATTAACACATCTCCAGTCATAAGAACCTTCCTCAGATAAGTTCTCCCCCACCCAATCCAAACCAAACCCCATACCTCTCAGCCTCTCCACCACCCTAACAACCACTTCAACACTCACATCCCCGATCAGTATCCTCGGGGTACAAACGATAAGCTTAGACACAAACACCTTGCTAAACCCCAAACACTCTAAAGCCTCAATCTTTGAAACCAAAACCCCACTCTCGTACCCAAACACCTCCCTAGCTTCCTTAAAGATCTTCCCCATCTTCTCCCTACCCACCCCATAGTTCCAGAAAACATGGTAGTTCTCCAACAAGAACTCATCTTCGTTCAGAAACATCTTATCACAAGGGACCAGAGGGCTGAACTCAGAGGGTTTTAAACCTAAGCTCTCGAAAAAGGGCTCGAACTCGTTCACGGGGTGGTACAGAAGGAACCTGGTGATGGATCTGACCACGTCATCGCCGGAAGAAGCAGCGGAAACATCGTGTAGCTTCTGGAGAAGGTGTTCGTTGAAGAGAGGGGCGTTTCGGCTCATGCTCTCGGCGATTAGGAACTGTAGGCCTCTGTTGTTGTAGAAGTAGTCGAACATGGCGGCTTGTGCCATTCTTCGGACCTCGTTTCTGGGGAGTTTCGAGATGACGGCGGCGGTGGTGGCGAGGGGTCTTCTAGGGTTTATTGTGGAGGGTTGGGGTTTAAAGGTGGGGACTTTGGGGGAGACCCAGTTGAGTAGAGAGGTGAGTGATCTAGGGTTTCGTGTGAGAGACATTGTTTCTCTACTACCTCTGTGACTGCTTCTTCATCACTTGTTGTCTCGTTTGGATGAACACAGAGACAAGAGTTAATCGCCAATCTCTTTTAAGTCCAAACGACTTGTTGTTGTGAACCGAAACCATTTACAATTTAGTTAACTTTAGAATAAATACTAACATATAGTATATTATTATTAGACCTTCAAATCATCTTTTCCCAGTCAAAATAAGCTGGTGTTTTATGTGGTTTAAGAATATTTTTTAAACCAAATTTGAAGATTAGAGATTTAAAAGACAATTTTTCCGATTATTTTTCAATTGAACTTTTTCTTACACCCAAAAGAAAACAGAGATAGAGAGGTGTATAATCATATTCCAAATTCATTTTTGAGATATACTTTAATTCAATATTTGATAAGTTTGTTGACAAAAAAAAAATTCAATATTTGATTTTTTTTCATTTGACTTTTACCAGTGACTTGAGTTCTCGTTGTATTTTACCAAATTTGGGAGTATTTTCAAATTAAAAATAAAGATCTCCAATATAATTTTTTTTGGTTTGCTTAATTTGTCAACAAATAAATTTAGTATTAACTCAGTGCTTCTGGATTCTGTTGGGCTTTCTTTCTTGACGGGCTCAGAATGATTTGCTAATGAACTGATCATCTGTTTGGTTTAGGCGCTTAAAGTTCATATTTCAGGGCCTTTAGACAAAAATAAGAGTTTTTAATCACAAAATAGTATACAATCTCTTTAATTTGAGTGTGGAGCTTTTTCAATAACAAGATCTTAAGAACGAGCTGCTTAAGAGAGGTTTTAGTTTTGGAGTTCAAAAAATGCACATATATATATTTATGTATATATTATATATAATGTAATTGTGGAATTCTAAGCTTTACGGAAAACATAATCTAAAATATCTAAATCAGATGTTTTGGATTATTGTTTCCTTTAAAATTTAAAACTCCGTAATTACATACACATATATAATATATATACATATTTATATATTTTTAGAACTCCAAAACTGAATTTCTTCATTAGAGATGCTCTTATATATCAAGCCAATATGCTATTATGAGCAGGAACGGACACACATGTAGTTGAGGTGTGGCACTGTCCACTCTCATTTTTATTTTTGCTAGAGAAAACTTTTCTTAAACTTTATCCACATATTGACCAAAAATCATATATATCCTTTACTAAACATTGTTGACAATAGGTGCCCCATACTTAATAATGCTCTAGATCCGCCCCTGAATACGAGCTCATGATGATCAGTTTTTTCAACATAATATGCAGTGTTTGTACTAAAATAATAGCAATCAAGTTTACTTTGAGAAAAAGAAAAAATTAAGATGAAAAGAAATTGAATATTCAAAGGAGAATATATCAAAAGTTGAGAGTATAAAATGTGGGGTTCCTCGTGCACAATGTTAAAAGTACGTTTACTAATTTAAGAAGCTATCTCTTTATGTGAATATTTTAAAAACAAATACTTAATTAAGAATCTCACACATCTATTAGTCTATATATGACTAATACTCCATCACACACCACTTGCACACATTTAAGTACCTGATTCTGTTTCCAAGTGTTAGTGTGTGTAGCACTCTGGACATTCTCTTTACGCGACTCTTATAACTTTACACCACTTCGAATAGTGTTAATAACATGCTTTAATTAGGCCTTTTTTAGTCGATCTCTCATTGTTCAGCTTATCTTTGATTGGAATTGAGTGTCTCCATAAGTTGTTAGCATCAGCGCTTCGGCGTCTTGTATTGAGAAAGGCGGAGGAGAGTGCTCGGAAGCTGAGAGAGACAATGATGCTTCGGCGTTTGGTGATTTGAGAAGACACTCTTTTGTTTTTTGTTGCTGCTCTATCATTATTTTCAATTGTTTCCCTTGTTCTTCGATTCTCAGTTGCAGGTTTCTTTGAATCTAATCAAGATATGAGCAATAACCAAAAGTATTTCTGTAGATTAGTATGTTTAGTTGGTGAATGATAATATAAATATATGAAATCAAAAATGAGAAGAACCACAAAATGTTCAAACATACAATCTCAAAACTAGAAAGCCTTCATTATTTCTCTAAAACAAGTTTTGATATTCAAACTTACAAGCTTAAATATTAAAATATTTTATGGAACAATGCTCTTCCCGTATTTGAATGATAGATGTTTTAGATTTTTAAAATTATATTAAAAAATAAAATATTTAAAAATTACCTAGTGTCTCTTACTTTAAAACTGAAATATCAACTATTTTTTTTCAAAAAAAAAAGTTATTGGAAAACAAATAAGACATTAGACTAATTTAAAACAAACACAAAAGTTTTTTGACTACAAAAAAAATCAAACATGTGAGAAGAATAAGTTTTCACAACAGTTATAAACAAAACACGTTTTCACCTTTTTAAAAAAATATGTGAGAAGAATATGAAGATAATTAGAGTTTTTATTTTAGTTGTAGATATGAGAAAATTGCGAGTGCACCCCTATATCAATTCCATGAATGCTTTAGTGGGGAACTGGAATAAGCACTCAATGCCACACACTACTACTTAAAACTGTAACATTGGAATGAATTTACTTGTTAAAAATAATAAACTAAGTTATATATGTACATATTGTAACTCACCTCTAGTTGTTCATGAAGATGTCGCTGAACGTCTAGTTGAAGCTGGAGTGCCTCTTTAATTTGCACTCCTCTGCATCCACGATATCAAACAAAAAAAAAAATCATTAACAACTCATTATTTTATTATTTTTGAGTAATCTTAATCGTATGTTGTTGTCATTGCTACGGTAAGCCATTGTGTCATTAACTTTGGACTTATATGGAGGAAAATCAGAGGGATATTTAGTAATTAATAAAATATTACTTTTGGCACCCCAGAAAAAAAGGAAGTAAAACATACGTTTTTGTGTCAAGCTGAGACAGCTCTTTGGAACAAGATCCCTTCTCAAACTTGCCTGCAACAACAAAACTCGCTTGATTTGTATTACTTACAAATTACCAATGTATTTAATCACAAATTAAAATATATAGTGATGGTATTCAGTTAGTGTACCTTCTTGATAATCAGGGATGTATTTCGCAATCCTATACTTCTGAAATTTTAACCAAAAACTATTGAATAAAGAAAAACTTATTTAAGAAAATATGTAAAGAGAGAAGAAATAAAGTATTAACCTGTAAGTGGCTTTTAACATGAAATATTGTGAGCCCTTCAGAATCCATCAGCTTCAGTATCGCTTTGGGCGTTGCCTCTGCATAGTTTTCCACCAATTACACTTTTTAGTGACCCGCCAAAAAAAACAATGGCCCTTTTATCTTTAAAGCATATATCAATTCATTTTTTTTTTCATATAATGCGCATATATATATTTGCTTCAAAACAAAGATATCAATCCACACAAATGGTGTCATATGATAGTGCATAAGATTCTTTTGATCTAATGAAATCATAATTATTACATCTAAATGCTATCTAATCAATTACTTTATGCATGCTAAAGCAAAGTGACTAGATCAAGTGATTGACAACTAATTGTTTTAATTCCTCTAAATTCTAAATTCTAAAGTCGAAGTCTCGTTAACTTACTATCAGCACCACCAAGGCGATTTACGCATTCCACGAACTTCTCATGAAGATCTTGAGTCCACCTTATCCTTGTCTTGTTCACAACCGTCCCACAATTAGGAGCCATGGAGCCTCCATGGGTTGAGAAGGAAGGAGAAGAAAGTCTTGGATGTGTTTGCTTAGCTTGGTGATGTGATGATGAAAAATCAAGTTGTGTTACATTAGAAGTACTATAAGTCCTCCTGCATAGTTCCTGAAAACCATATCAAGTAGAAACATCATTGTTATAAAAATGTTCTAAAAAAAGTTTTCCAAATACATTTTTTCCCGACCAAAACTTGATTAAGCTTATGGACATGTGACAAAAAAGGAAAAAAAATATAGTTTGTGGAATACCTGTGGATCTTGTCTTGCATCAAAAGAAAGAGAGTATGAGGATGATGAAGTATTTGTTGCGGCGAAATCATTAGAACATGATTTTTGATAAAATGGCTTTAAATATTGATTCTGAAGAAGTTGCATAGGAACCATCGACTGGGATTGGTCTACTGATGGATGATCCGAAGATTGATGGTGGTACGGTGGAAACAAGGCATGATAGGGTTTTGAAGATGAGCATTGCACGGAGAAAGATTGATTAGAAGTGCAATCGTACGGAGTATAGCCCGAGAACGTCTCGCTAGTCCATGGAGATGATTGATTGTAATGGTTCATATTCACGTCTTGTAAATTAAACGGCTGGGGCGGTTGCGGCTGCAAGTGTAGTCGGCTTCCTTGTGAAGCGTTTGAGGATTCAAAATTGATGTTATCCATCAAATAACAAACAAGAGAGACCTGGATAGCCACTTTGGCATCAGAAACCTATGATCTTGTTGCACGTTCAATATGATATATGGAACGATAGGGAAAAATATATGATTAAACAAAAAAATTGGAAGAGGAACGATGGAAATGAAATCCAAAGTGTTCTATTTTTTTTGGGGTTTTGTGTGGAATCTCTATATAAACATCCAAAGTCTTCAGGTGCAAGAGGGATGAGTCTTGATATAGACAATGCCGTTTCTTTTGATTATTCTCAAAATGGATAGGAGTGCGCATTTTTTAATTATCCAATGGCCATAATTGCAAAAGTTGCAAAAGTCCAAAATTCTTATTTAATTTCAATAACAAATATTATAAGAATTAATCTTAATTAAATTCCCACTTGCGTAGACCTTGTCTTTATTCTTCTTCAGTTGTGGAAACATTTAAAAATATTATTCACAAATATAGTAAGAGCGCAAGGAAATCGGTTTTAGTATCATTAATTCATTATAAAGCCCTAATGGATCCTGTTTTTTTTTTTTTGAAACTGTAATGGATCCTGTTACGCCATGCATATTGTATGCATACATAAATGTAAATCGTCGACATTTTATACATAGATATATTTATTTTTGAAAAAATATTAGAAAATATTTTGCACACAAAAGTATAAAGATCACACGGAAATCAATTATATTATTAGTTCACTTGAACCCCAACTTACTGATCTGTTAAACCATGCATATATGCAAGCCAATTTCTGTGTGTTCATAGTTGGATCCAACTTATAGAACAGTTTATATTACACGTACGGATTTAATTTGTACTAGATGACTGATTCATTTGTGAATATTTTTATATATTCACAAGATATTTTGCATACATATGGTTATGTTACATCACATACTGTTTTTAACGATGATTATTTTGTACTATTACAAAACCTTCTACCTTATTGAGAGATCAGAGTTAATAACATTGATGATAAAGAAAGAAAATAGCGGAAGACGATTCATAAACGTGTATCTAATTTTGAGCAATTCAAACATTTTTTTTTTTTTTTTTTAGGTCTAAATGTTAAGATTTATACCATTTTCAGAGTTTACAGTGTTGTGAACCACAACTTATTACAACAGAAATAAAAGGAGCAAGAGAGCAAGGCAAAAGAGAAAAGAGCAATGAAGCAAAGAGCAATACAGAGAGAGTTGAATTAACTATAGGGGGACAGAAACCAAAAATAAAGCTCAAGCAGGGAAGGAGAAGGAGCAGTAGTAGAAGGCCGGGTTAGAGATAGCAGCCTATCCCTGACTGCGCGATCCACCGAACGCCAAAACGCCTCTTGAGTCGAAGAAACAGCAGTGAAGATGCGGGCATTTCTCTCACGCCAGAGGTTGTAGATGATCACTTGGTTTATAAGCTTGAGCACAACCACCGCACGGGAAGCATGAGGTCCGGGGAGCTGCTGGCAGAGGAGAACGACATCATCGAGTGAGGAAGGCCTTGACGCCAGGTACCTGCCACAGAAACGAGACCAAGTAGCAACCGCAAATGGACATTGAAAGAACAGATGGCTTATAGACTCATCAGCTAAAGAACAGAGAACACAACCTGGTGGTACCGATAAAGCAATTCAAACATTCATATCTCATTTAAAACAAGTTCAACCAAATGATAACAGAATAAGAAGATACTAGATCCAAACCCGTGCAGATGTGCGGAATTATTTTATTAATATTTATAATGTATGTTTTAAATTTTATTTTTGGTTTTATGATATCTTATAACTTCGGAGAAAAATTTATTTATTTTTGAATAGAATAATTTAATTTTTGTGTGTGTTTTATTTTGTGTTAACTGTGTAATTTTATAATAAATTTAGGATCTAACTGAAGTTAGGACTGTTGAGACTTTATGAGTTTAAACAATTTTCTAAAATCTATTTTACTAATCAGTTTTTTTTTAAATAATTTTAATGATTGTTGTCAAAGCCATTTTCTATTTTTATTTTTCATTGATTTGTCTAAAATTTCATTTATATGGTTTTGAGAATAAAAATTAATTTCCCTTTTTTAGTATCAACATATATTTTTTCTCTCCCACAGGAACTAAAATACTTATTCTAGTTTATATTAATTTTTCATAAATTTATTTGATAAATTAATCATTTTATGTTTCTCTTATTATTTTGACATCCATCTTATATCACTTTAGTTTTCAAATATATATATATATATATATATATATATATATATCTATATATATATATATTTGAAAACTTTAGATCCATATTATATATATTTGTTCTTTATTTTTTGCATAACTTTCTATTTATTGTAAAAAAAATTAATATATTATTTACTGTTCTTATAACTTTTATTATTAGTATTCTTTTATATTTAAAATAATATTTTATAGTTTTAATGACCAAAATTCTTTATAGACAAGATCAAAAACAACAACCTAAAATAAAAATCCTTTCTAGTCAAACACTTAGTTAAATAAAGTAGATTAGTTAGACAAAATATATATAGACATTTTTAATGTTGTAAAGTTATAAATATAGCTTTCCGAAAATGTGGATTTGATAAAAGTGTTTGGTAAATATTTTTAAATGAATATGTTCTATATCCAATAGCTATTTAATTAATAGTACTAAAATTATTAAATATAGCTATTAGAATGTTTTTTACGTGAAAGATTTTGATGTTGTTGTGATTATAGGTAATATCTATATACTCATTATGTTTAGGATATTGTTATCTTAAAGATTTCTAAAAGAATGGAGAATATTTTTTAATCTACACTTTATCTAAAATCATATTTAGTTATAAACTATATATTTTTGAAAGGGTCCAAAATATAAATGAAAATTTTCTACGGTAAATAAAAAGTATGACTCTATTTTAATAGACTAGATTTGATCTTTAAAAAAAAGTAAAAAGATTTGATATCAGCCGTATTAAAAGAAATTGGTAATCCAAATTCTATATTCGACATTAGACTTAAAAAGTCTAGCTGATATATATATAGTTTAATTTTAATTACTATGAAATTTTTTGGAAAAGTTTTCTCAAAAATAAATATGTGGGAGCTTAGGCTCATAGGTATCTAGTTCTAGTTGAGTGTTTAGTCTCTAACATGACATTCGATCTGATTCATGAATACATTTGGTC
The DNA here is from genome assembly GCA_019706035.1 of Raphanus raphanistrum subsp. raphanistrum. Classification (NCBI taxonomy): domain Eukaryota; kingdom Viridiplantae; phylum Streptophyta; class Magnoliopsida; order Brassicales; family Brassicaceae; genus Raphanus; species Raphanus raphanistrum. The sequence goes on from CM033981.1 coordinate 12,811,236, forward strand.
CATAGTTGGTGTGTGATATGAAACTAATGCACCTTCAAAAACACAATTTAAGTGTTTATTTAGATTATTAATTGATAAAGGTTTAATATAAATATATCTAGATTATTAATTAATAAAGGTTTTATATATATATATATATATATATATATATATATATATATATATTAAATTTAATATTTTAGTTGAATGGAAATAATTTGGCTATATACTATGATTACCAAATTTTTGGAACCTAAAATTTGTATTTAAACACACCCGCATTGATTGGTACAAACATTGCTGTATAATTAGTATATAATACTATATATTAAATTATTAATAACTCAAAACCGGATCAGAATAAATTTGCGTTTGTCAAAATTAAAGGTTGATTGGGTTTGGAATACACTTAGGACCACTGAATATATATAAATTAATAATTACTATAAATTTTATTTTGTTCTACCCAAGATATGGGAGAATATATTTTACATAGGCATCTTTACTTAATAGTATAATTATAATGACAATTCTCGCATAAATTTCACACTTATTTTTCTGAGGAGCATGAAATTGACTGTCGAAAAGACATATCGAATTATTCTGGATAGGATCAATAAAATTGGCTCTCCATCTTCAAAAAAAAATTGTTTGGTCCAATGCAACTTCGTTATCTTCTTTTCGATTTCATCTAAATCATATATTTTTTTATAGTTGTTAGATGCGCCAACTAGGTTTTATATAGTATAAAAATCCATTGAGAGATTCAAAACTCCACTTCCAAAAGTTTTTTAGAGGCAAACCACATTCCGCACCCAAACAACAAAATATATTAATAGTAAAAATTATAGGTAGTATCGAGTTCCTTTCTATACTTTAGATTAATTCAAATATTTTTGTTAATAGCTTTTAAAATGAAGGTACCGATTATATGTACCATCTTTCAACGTACATTCACTTTCATTCACGCATTAATTTTTTATACAATCAATATTTCTGGTTGCTGGCTTTCCATGAACGCATCAACCTAACGAAGGCGTTGTCGTTAACAAATATCTATCTTATTAAAACAGAAACATTCTGTTGGACCTAACATTTATTTTGTAAGTTTTTAAATTAAATACAACTTTATACTTTATAGTTAAACCTACATTAAATCATTAATGTTCCTTTCTTTATACTACTATCCATGTTTCCAAACAATATATTTATTTTTTTATACTACTATCAATGTTTCCAAACAATATATTTTTTATATTACTATCAATGTTTCCAAACAATACAATAATTAATCTTAGTTATATTATATCTATCATTTTCTTTTTAAAATTTTGTAGAAACATCATAATTTCATAAATTTTAAAATAATAAACTTTAAAATTTGGATTATAAGATTACAATATGAAACTATTACAATTTAAATCAAATTAGATTACATATCGGTCATCCAACAGTTCAATCGGTTAGTCTCGGATTTTAGTGATTTTTTTAATATGAATATTTTAAAAATCTAAATTGAATTGTCAGATCTCCGGATTAATCGGTATAATCACAATCGGGTCGAATTTAAAAACACTGATTTAAATGCAAAAATATTTTAAATACACACTCTTAAAAATTACCAAAATATTTGTTAAGTTATTAGCTACGTTAAATGGAAACGGAAGCGGGTACGTGAAAGCGAAAGCGTATGGAAGCGCGGAAGCGAAATTCTTAAAAAAATTAGGAAGCGGGTACGTGTTGGAAGCGTATATCCATATATACATATATATGTATATATATTAAAATATAAGAAATATTTATATAATTTAGGACTAAAAATCCAATGATTTAAACTTAAAATAAAGTATTTATTAATTTATAATAATTTTGAAATGATTTTATATTAAAACTATAAAAATACACATAAATTAAGTTTAAAATAAATTATGATATTAATTATTTTAAAACTTCATAAATTTATTGACATAATATATTTGAATATGTGTTATATCTTTAATAAAAACTTCAATGCATAAAGATAATTTATAGTATTAGTTTTAATATTTGTATATTTCTATTCTCTTTAATTCATTATTATTAAAATTTGGATTTTATATAAAGTGAAAACTATGATTTTATATTTTTATGAATTATGACAATGAGTTTTAAAATAAAATGGAAGCGTGATTCCAAAACGGAATCGTAAGCTTCCAACGTGTTTTTAAAAATAATATTTTGGAAACATTTTGGAAGCGAGATTCCGTAAACTTCCACGAGATTCCGATTCTAATTCCAATTCCGATTCCGAAGCGGGAAGCAGACATCCGATGAAGCTTCCGTGCAACCTAGGTTATTAGTGAAATTTTTCATCGTAAAATATTCCGCGCTTCCAAAGCGCGGGTCAAGATCTAGTTTATCTGTACAAAGAAAACATTCAAGCTATTTTAACATGTTTACCAAAAAAAAAACATTCAAGCTATACTGATACTGGATTTGACCTTAAAAAAATTTATACAGTACATTATTAATTGTACGAGTGGAAACATAAGTTCGCGAATTTGTATGCGATGAATAATTTTCCTTTCTACTGAATTTAAATGTTTATTTTGAACAGAAGGTGGTTGTGTCAAAAGAAGAAAAAATAGACGTAATCAGCTAAAAATTTTAGATTAGTATTAAGTACATATTAGAGATTGGTTTATATTAGAAGATCTATATATATAGAAATGATAAAAAAATTAGATGGAACCGTCAAACGTTAGGGCATGAAAAGGAACATTTACAGTGACATACACTGTAAATGTAATTCTTTCTTGTCAGATTTTGGATTTTACTAGGAGCAATAATATATCTCTTATTATAGATACATGCTGATAATTTTAATATCTCTTATAATATCTTATATATTACTCATATTTTACTCTCTTATTATTATTTTCCTTAGGCGGCTATTTCTCTACAAAGGACCCAAAAATGAGAAGTTTGGTAATTGAAAATAACAGAAGGTGGACCTCTAATTAATAACTAAATATAAAAAAGATAGCAACAGTGGAACAACTGTAAGATTCTCCCTACGTGTTAAAATAATGTCCAATAGTGCCAATAAGGTTCTTACAAGTTGCACTTCCCACTTTTTATTTTATTAATTTAACTACGTTTCTTCAAACAAGTCTAACTTATTTTATTTCTTAACTTGTTTTGTATAATTTGAAGTTTATATTCGTCTTCGCCAGGCACACAGATGGCCCCCCTGACGCGTGTTAACCTCACAGATATTTGCTACTTTTTAATTCAATAATTTTCGTTTTAAATGTTCGGCATTGAGGTAAATTTTTATCTATTCGCGTAAATATTATTCTTTGTTGGCACTAGGGAAAAAATCGGGTAGACTTTGTTAAAGGCAGTATTTGAAGAAATTTGACCTCAATATAAAAGTTCTACAAGAAAAGAAGTTCCAAGAGAATATTAAAATCACGATCTGCAGCTGGAATTTACAAATAAAATATCTAATATCCTGATAACACTTTAATATTACCTCGATATATGATCAAGCAACTCGTAAAATTTTTACCAAAAAAACAACTCGTAAATCTCACAAGTGAACTCACATATATGCTTAGAAGTTACCTCCGTTTAGGGCTAAATTTGTTTTACCCGAGTCCCCCTCTTCTGCAATGTACTCTTAACAGCTGTTGAGAGAAACTGATAATGCCATGTCCAACAATCTGTCCAGAAAAGATCATTTAATTTATTAAATGGGGTTCTTTGAATCCTTATATATTTTTGGATTCATGACTTGTGTAACTGATCCATGGATTGATTGAATACAGACGAGTTCAGTTTTTCATTTTTTCATTTTTTAAAGGATGGTCGTCATTTTATTGTGTACCATTTCAAAACAAATGTGGTTTAGAAAAATTTCACAGAAATCAACATAAGAAAAATTTCCACTATAGTGTTTTACAAAAAAAAAAAAATCCACTATATTACTAAAGAAAGCCAACACTTGGCACTTTTTATACTTATAAATAGTTTTATCTAGTTAGAGATTCAAGTAAATCTTTTATACCAGAGGACTTTACGTTCAGACTAAACAAGGCCCGGATAAAGCTTTGTGATTCTTTATTTTGATGGGCTCATAGACATTTGTTAAGCTCAATAACAAAAGTTTTAGGCTTCACCTTTGTCTCGTGGCAAAAAGTCTCCAATTCTCCATGATCGATGACACGCGTGTGTCTTTGTTGATCAGTTTGATGATGCATGCATGGTCAAGAGTCAAGACTCAAGAGAAGAAACAAGCAACACCAATAGTTGGTGATAGTCTATGGGGTGCATCATGCATGTATGATGTATTATATAAACTTTTATATAGTATACTTAGTGGTGATGTTACACCAAACTGTCTATGAATAAACCAAATGCTGGTGAGTTTTGTCATTTAATCAGTGCAAATTGACCATTCATAAATTTAACTAGCAATCCTCTCAGAGAAACCATTTCAAAGCCACACATGCCAAAACACAAGAATGTATCTTAGACTGTAACATAGGGAGGTAAGATCTTTCAAAGCACACAAGCCAAAACACATGCGCTCTCTTTCTCTTCGCTTCATGTTTGCTCATGCCCCCCTGCCCACCACCAAAAAAGCAATCCTCTCAGAGAAATCATTTCAAACCCAAGAGAAATATGGAAACTACTTCAATATTGTAGAGATAATATGGAAATATAATAATAAATGTTAGGAAATGTTTTGACTAAGAAAAAGAGATGTCATGTCATCATATTTCCTTGAACAGCTATAAGTTACATCTCTCAGCCTCCAATTTCAACATCGTTTGCTTCATTCCCTTCGGTACTGAGACATGGATACTCACAAGAAAGAAACAATGACGCTGGCTCATCATCCAACTCTAATGTTGTATGCTCATCATCCAACTCTAATGTTGTATCAAAGAGGTCTAACAAAGGTTAGCTCTTTCGTTCACCCTCTCAATGGCTTATCCTATTGCTTGTCCTTGTCATTTTCATTGTTTCAGTCAATCCATTAGAATGAGTGTTTTAAAAATTGGTCTAGACGGCGCTGAGGATAACAAATGGATTTAAACAAAACGATTTTCTAAAAAATTGGTTTAGGCGTTCAAAAAAATAGGTCTATACATTCGCCTAAACAATCCTATAAAGCATCTAACTATAACGATTTCTTTTTATTGAACTAGTTATAGCGATTTCTTGAAACCCATCTCATTTGTTAACACTCAACAGTGCTGGACTTGCTTGATTGATATTGATCTATAATCGATGTCAACTCAAGGCATTGAGTCCAGTTTCATTAGTCATTAAAAACCTTGAAAAGCTTTGGTCCCAGCCGTCATATAATATATCAAATGCATTAAAAGCAGACGGTACACTGGAGCTATTCCTAGATGAGATATTATTGAAGTTTTAGAATACTTGTAACTATAAGTAAAACACATGTAATGTTTGTACAGAGATGGAATCAATTTCAACTAGTTTAAGAAGCAAACCAAAGCCATGCCCATATTTTTTCAGGTTATAAATTATTTCTAATATAAATTCGGAAATTAACAATAGTTATGCTAATGAAGTGGATAGTTGTTATACAGGTAAGTCAAATGTAACAAAATGTTATTCCTCCTTGGAAAGTATGTGGAGTATAAATTTTTAGAAGTGAACGCTACTGGTGAATAGAATATGCAAAATCAACATAACTTGTCTTTACTTAGAGCTGTTTACTTCTTCTGTGTGATGGTAAGGATTCTATTAACCTTTCATGTGCAGTGTAGAACTGTTATTCTCGGGTAATGTTCTTTGTGTTATGTTCCTGAGTAACATGTTCCTCGGTGAAAGAGTTGGAAATGTATTTGTTTTATTACTCTTATAGTATTATTTCTTCATTTTTACACTGAAGGTTATTGCCTTGTGGAGGTTTGAAGGTAGCAACAGTGCAATAGCCTATAGATTTCATTATGCTTTGAATTGCAGCACTACGAGATGTCCGCTGGGTGATAACTGTCGCTTCTTGCACTATGTACTTGGACTCTTGGAGGGTACAAATCTGCAGCTAAGATGACAAATCTCAAACAACGAATTGCTCAAAATTCCGAAAAAAGACACAAACCTCTAGTAGTGTGGACAGCTACTCAGGGAGCGAAGATCCCAGAGAAGGCAGTGTTTCAAGCTTTGGTGTTTCTGTTACTGCCAAGATCTTCGTGGATGATTCTTTACCTGGTGCCATAATTTGGAAAGGTGGAAACCGTACCAAACAGATTTGCCATGAAACATGGGTTAAACGATCGATAGTAGATCATGAAAGAGACCTAAACTTGAAGAATGTGGAAATTGAAGGAAACTATGATCAGCTCAATGAAGCGAGTGGAATGGTGAGAGGGCTTATAAGGAGGTTTGGATCAGTTGCTGCTCATCCTGCTCGCAGAAGCCCTTACAAGTCGGAGCTCTGTGAGAAATTTGCTGCTGGGAGGTGTAAATATAGAGATAGATGTCATTTTGCGCATGGTGTAGCTGAGCTGCATATGTCAGAGATTGATTAGTAGTTTGGTATCTGCCATGAGAGTGAGCTCAAAAGGTTTGATGTTGTTTACCTTTTATTTCTGAGTATTTGCTTTGTCTTCCTGAATATTTGGATTGTATTATTTCTTTCATGTAATATTAAGAGCAAGGGTGAATCGATGTTAGCACTGATTTGAACATCATTTCTTAATTTGTTGAACATACCATGGGAACAGTAAGGAAGATGCAAAAGAAACTCCATTTAAGGTTTTTACAAAATATATTTTTATCAATATATTGTTTTGTCAGATTATTATGTAGTACATCAAATCAATTTATGTTGGGAGACATGAGATCATGAACATGTAAAGGATAAAAGGGGCTCATTGAGAACACAAGATTTATATCTAGACTAGTTTCAATTAGAAGTCATCCAGATGAATACCTTCTCTAATCCTAAAAAAAAAATCTAACTTTTTTTCATAAATATATTTTTAAAACATTTAAGTTATTTTTAGTAATTGATGTTAAAAAAACAGTACTCAATAATATTTGAATTGACTAAATATCATTGGTTTGGTTGATAGTTATTGGAAAGTATATAATAAATTAAATAATAATTTAATTGTAAATATTTCATTATATATATATAATATGTGTGAATATTCTAAGAGATCTTTCTTTCGAACATTAAAAAAAAAGTCTTTATCGATAGTACAATTATTTCAGTATTATAAATTGTCATTTCAAAAGTCCAAAAGCAAAATTGACAAAGGACAAACATATACGACGTGAGATACTTGGGAATACTTACAAAATTACGTCAACATTTTTGATTTTTTATGCATTCATTGCGTGAAAATAAAATATGCAAATTAAAGCAAGGAAAAAAAAACAATTTAAATTTAAAATATAGACTCTCAACTTTAATTAAAACAAATCATATTATTCACACTTTGCTTCAACTACTCTCTCTCACTCTCTCTCCCTCTAAAGACCAAAGAGAAAGTCTTTGCTCGTTTTCCTCTGCAACTTCGATCCACCACATACTTTTTCCTATCTTCCCCCAAAACACACCACAGAGATCCCTCCTTCCGTCGTGGCTCTCCGTGAGAGAGGAAGAGGAGTCAAATGAGGGAATGTTCTCCTGGTTGGTAAGGATGGCTCTGTTTTGTTTGCGACCGATGCGTCGGTACGGTCGTATGAACAGAGATGATGATGAAGACGACGATGGTGATGATCATGAAGGCGACTCGCTGCTTTGGTCTAGAGAAGTTGAGAGGCATTCTTTCGGTGATTTCTCCATGGCCGTCGTGCAAGCTAACGAGGTCGTTGAGGATCATAGCCAAGTCGAGACGGGGAAAGGAGCTGTCTTTGTCGGAGTTTATGATGGTCACGGTGGTCCTGAAGCTTCTAGATACATCTCTGACCATCTCTTTGCTCATCTCATGAGTTAGTTATCTCTTTCTCTCCCTTTGGAACTGAATCTTTGCCTTTGATGTGAACAGTGAACTGAATCTTGACTTTTAAACAACTTGCTTGACACTTGTTGATAGCTGTCTAGTGATGATTACAAAACTCTTCTTTTGGCAGATTATCTTTTGACTTTGTCTCTCTCTCTCTCTTTGTTTGTTTGTTTCTTGATTGGTTTGTTTAGCTTTGTCTGTTGCAACTTGTTTGAACCTAATCACCTGGTCGGTCGGTACCGCGGGTTTGGAAAAGTGGTAACCGTCCTCTGATTTTAAGATCTACTATTTAGATTTATTTGTTTGTATGGTCAAGTGGTATCAGTGTTTAACTCTCAAATAAAGCAACCGGGCTTGTTGTCACCGGTAGATCTCCGGTTCGAGATCTACTATTTAGATTTATCCGTTTGTATGGTCAAGTGGTATCAGCGTTTAACTCCCAAATAAAGCAACCGGGTTTGTTGTCACCGGTAGATCTCCGGGTTCGAAATCTACTATTTAGATTTATCTGTTTGTATGATCAAATGGTATAGCGTTTAACTTCCAAATAAAGCAACCGGGCTTGTCTGTCACCAATAGATCTCCGAGTTCGGATATACCAAATTATAATTTAAAAAAAAAAAAACTTGTTTGAATTTTTTGTCTTGTAACTTTTGTTGATTAACCTTTTTTCTCCTTTTGTAGGAGCATCGAAAGAACGTGGCGCCATTTCAGAGGAGAGTCTGAGGGCTGCGTTTTCCGCAACCGAGGAAGCGTTTCTGACGCTCGTGAGAAGGACTTGCTCGTTGAAACCCTTGATCGCAGCCGTTGGATCTTGCTGTCTGGTCGGAGTTATCTGGAAAGGGACCTTGCTTATAGCCAACGTTGGTGATTCACGTGCTGTCCTTGGCTCCTCCATGAGTAGTAGTAATAGGTCGAACAAGATCGTAGCTGAGCAGCTGACTAGTGACCACAACGCTGCGTTGGAAGAAGTCAGACAAGAGCTCAAGTCATTGCATCCCGATGATTCACACATCGTTGTACTCAAACACGGTGTGTGGCGCATCAAAGGCATCATCCAGGTTTTGCCTTCTTTAACATCCTTTAGGTTGTTGTGTCCTGTCTCATCAAATGATCTTTAATGAATTCAATTTTGGTTCAGGTATCTAGATCAATAGGAGATGCATACTTGAAGCGTCCAGAGTTCTCACTCGATCCTTCGTTTCCAAAGTTCCACCTCACCGAACGGCTGCAAAGACCGGTGCTATCAGCAGAGCCATGCGTCTACACGAGAGTCTTGCAGACGAGCGATAAGTTCGTGATATTCGCGTCGGATGGACTGTGGGAACAGATGAGCAACCAGCAAGCCGTGGAGATAGTCAGCAAGCATCCTCGTCCTGGGATAGCGAGGAGGCTGGTGAGAAGAGCGATGAGCATAGCAGCGAAGAAGAGAGAGATGAGGTATGATGATTTGAAGAAAGTGGAGAGAGGAGTGAGGAGATTCTTTCATGATGATATAACGGTGGTTGTGATGTTCATAGACAGTGAGCTTCTTATGGTGGAGAAAGCTACTGTTCCTGAGCTCTCCGTTAAAGGTTTCTCTCATACCGTTGGACCTTCTAAGTTCAGTCTCTTCTTCTCTTAAAAATAAAAGTGTTTTTTTCTTCATCACATTTATTATTTTACTCCCACAGATATTTATTATTATGCTGAAACTGTAACTTTTATAGAGGAAAAAACCATGTTGCAAAAGAAAAAAAAATCAAACATAGCTAAAATGTAATTTCTCTTTTATATAGCTTTAATATAGTAACCGTAGTGACAAAAAAAACATTTACATTCTGTATAATCATCCTTAAACAAACAAATAAATAGAAAGCAAAGTATATTGAGATCATCAAACAAGTTTTGGAGATGGAGAAACCCTTAAGGTTTCCCTCGTGTTTAGCCAATCTGATTGAGTTTAAGGAGCAGCTCAGCGTAGAGGATCTCGTTCCAAGAGTCTGGAACTCCTGGGAGGCACCAGTGGCTGCAGTCTTGGTACAGCAACGGCGTTTTCTTTTCTTCGTCTGATAAGCTTTGTTTCCTGTACACTGATGGGTGACCATCTTTTCTGTAGTCTGTTAATCTGGTGATGTTTAGATACGTGACGGGTGTTTTCATATCATTTAACACTCTCTCTAGCACCTTCATTTTAGACGGGTACGGTGTTAGGTATGTCTCGTTCTTGATTGGTTCTGTTTCACTATCGCATGCTCCTCCTGAGTTCCATTGCCCACCCCTGAAAAATAAATCCAATATTTTAAACATCAAATGAGACATTAGATTCCTATCAGAGACGCTAGTATATGCTAGTGAAGCATTGACCTGTGTCTTTAAAAATATTAAGAAAAGTCTACATATATATAAACATTTACTAAATTGGCCCCTAAAATCTCAGGACCAACCCGTTGAGACATACCTGAAATGTGTGGCGGAAAAGCCCCGAAAAAAAACAAGGGACTTCTCTGGATTGACATTCTTCTCAACCCATCGACCCCATGTGGTCAAAGCTTTACGGAAAGCTTCAAGTACATCAAGTTCATGATACACATTGCTTCCTTCTTGGTAATAATCCTCCCTTTTTGTAACCAACAACACCAAAAACATCAGTTTCTACATTACACAACACAAAGAGAGAACAACTCCCGTTATAGATTTTTATACCCTTTAGATGTTTTCTCGTGAGTCCACCAATGTCCAGTATTAAAGACAATAATATCAGCTCCTTTGTATTGCTCGGAGGTCTTCCCAATCAAATCAAGACGAAGAGTCTCCTTCTTCGTTCCTGTCTTGTCAACGATCTCACTTTCTTGAACCAAGAATGGTGAAACAAAGAACTCCACCGAGCAGTTATAATCCTATCAAATTAAAAACCATAAACAAGATTTAAAAAAATGAATTGGTGTAAGAAAAATGAAGAGATGAAGCATGTACCTGGAAGACGAAAGAGTACTCAGCCTCTCCACGAAAATGATGTCTTCCCTTAGCTTCATAGACTCTACTCTCATCTTTAACTGATCCTTTAAGTATACAAACCAGAGATTCCCACATGTTTCTGTTTAGAGAATCACCCACGAACGCTAGCCTTCTTCCGCTAAGCATCTCCAGCATGATACCTCCATTTAACCTTTCATTTTCATTATAGACATACACATACATATATTAACCATATACTACTTTCGTTCTTTAAATATAATTTTTTTTCACATAAATGCAAATGCACTAAAATTTTGTCATGAATGTATTGAATTTTTACGTTTATTAATTTCTAATAAATTTAAACCAATGACAGTTCAACAAATTCAATTAAATTTCTTGAAATTTATATTTTTTTGTATTATAAACTAAAATGAAATTTATTGAAAACATTAAAAAAATCCTATTTTTATGAAACAATTTTATTAAAAAAAACTTGTGTCTTAACGGAATAGAATGAATATACTGTATATAATTAAATAACGTACCGTGGTAAACTACATGTTTTAGGTTTCCACTTCAGTTTCTGAAAATCTTTGTCGGGTCTCCCGTTTGAAATACAGTTGAACTGTTCATCGATAAGCTTACACGAACCTGGTTCGTAAAGCGGATATGTGTCATCTTTAATCCATTCACCGTCGAAGAACTCACAGTCCTTCAGAGACTCCCTCCATTTCTTCATCTCTTGTTTCACTGATGATGAGCTGGAGTTGACCGTCACATCAACCGACACGGGTGTTTCCGACCACCGCGACGGAGATGCTGTCAGGTTTGGAACATCATCATCGGTGGTGGTTCGTGTCTGATTACTGGAACCTGTAAGCAGAGGTTGTGATGGGTTGGTTCTGTTTTTTACGATGGGAGGATATTCGAAGTTCGAGCTATTAGTAACCGGAGTTCGATTCTCCGGCGGCGCGGGTGCTTGCAAAGTAGTGTTTTTGGAAGGAGAAGTGGAGAACCAAGGAGAATATGGGTTTGGAGAGGGAGTGAAGGCAACGCATAGAGTGAACGAGACGAATGTGATTACAAATGCGTATACAAAAGCTGAAGTTTTTCTGTGTTTCACGGCGGAGAAGAAGCTCTTGATTTCGTCTGCGGCTGTTGTTGTTCCGCCGTGAATCGGCATATATTTGACTGCGTTGGACGCCATCATATACAGAGGGAACAGTCCACAGATAAAGTGTGGCGCGTGACAAAGTGTTTTTGGTGGAGAGAGGGAAGTTGCAGAGATGTGTCTGAAACTATTATATGAAGAATTCTCCAAAAAAAAAAAACTGTTATATGAAGAATATTATAACTACTTTTTTTTTTGTCAAAAACTCTTATATGAAGAACACTTTTTTTTTAAGAACACCTTTTTATAAGGAACGAGGAGAAAAGGTGTTCTTTTAAACGACACCGTTAATTGAATGGTTTAAAGTGAAAAGTTTTCTGTTTAACACCCCCTTGATTTAATGGTTAATTACTACAAATCTACAATGTAACTTTCAAAGTACGTGTCGGTGGTTCGAATTTCAACTTTTTAATAGATAGGGGATTGGTTTTCATATCTTCTATTTGGCTGCCTCACATGTTCAACCCATAGAGAATAGTTGTTCGATTAATGCGAATGGCTAAGGTCCTAATTAAGGAGCTTAATTACACCGTACACCTGTAGTTATAAGTGTAGAGTAGTATTTTGTACTATTATCTAACGATATAGCTTATAGAGCTTATAGATTACTGTGTTTACTTCTGGTTAAAATGACGATCTATATTATTCAGTTATCTTAAAATGTATGCTTGTACCAGATTTTAGCAAAAAAAAAAATGTATGCTTGTATCTGTCCGTAGAGTTTTACATATTTGAATCCAAGTAATAAAAGCCACATATCCAGATGATAACTTTGTTCTTCGATTAGCTTTAGTGTAAATTACAGTATGTGGTCCAAAAGCTATGTGGTCTATAAATGGACCTTTACAAGAAAGAAAATATTAGAAGAAAGAAAGATCGAGAAGACAATCATCAAAACTTTTAAATACGACTTGACTCTTGATTTGGTAGTTAATCAAAAGTTAGGTTAGAAGGTTCGTTAAGTTGGAAAGAGCTTGGAGGGATATGGTAATGCATATAATGATATTAGTAATTAGTTTCTTTTGTTCAAACAAAATCGTCGCTTTGGCCGAGTGGTTAAGGCGTGTGCCTGCTAAGTACATGGGGTTTCCCCGCGAGAGTTCGAATCTCTCAGGCGACGTTTCCATTGTTTTTGGTTATCCCTCCAGATTGTTGTCTGATTGTCTCACTTGCCAAATAACTGATAAACCGTAACATGTGATTCTTCTTTTAACTTTCGAGATAGAAACTCTTGTTTTTTTTTGGGGTCAACAAAATCTTGTTATCTGTTTCACTAACAGTAACAGAGATCAATGGGAATGAGAAGTTCATGCCTTATGTGGCTCTTGAAGAAGGTATGCGTCAACCAAGTGACAAACAAGATCAACAACCCTCCTAGACTTTCTTGAGAAGAGAGCCTTGCGTAGTTTCAAACCACAGTGAGCTTATTAATATGCTTGATCTCAGGCAGGCCGTGGCCACACAAGCGTTTAGAGGGCCACAATGCAGAGTGCTTGTGAGCCATTCACAGCAAGGAAAATACAATATATTATCAAACAACTAATTCATTCTTATATCAATAAACCAAGTCATGAAGCAAATCATACACAAATCAGCGACAGCTCTCAAATAGAGCTTACAGAAAACCACATGGAGAAAAAAGAACAATTAAAACTAAAAGAAGCTGCAGATTTTCAAACTGATGGGCACAAACTCAAACGCAAACCTTCCCCCACTTTTACCAACACAAAGAATATGTTTCCCCAATTCCAAAAGCCATTGAAACAACAATCTATGGGGCAGTCTCATAAATAAAAAACAGATTCTTCCACGCACCTAGATTCAAGCAAAAAAAATATCCTCTGCAAGCCCCATGCTGCTGCAGTCAACGGTTAGTCAGAGCAGAGCATGTCTTCTTCTCTTGCTATTGTGGAATATGCTGCTTTTCAACTAAACTTTCAACTTTCTTTTCCTTTGGAATGCAACCGGCTGTAGAACTCAGTGAAGTCAAGCCGGAAGAAGAGGAATTTGAGATCTACAGATTGTTGGAGTGGCAAAAGAGACAGGAACGCGTCTAGTGAGGTTGTGTACTCCTTTGCAATACTGTCCATGTCTTGACTCATGCTTTGAAGAAACTCTCCAGCACGCTGTGTTATGGCCTTTCTGCCCTCATTGATCCATGAACTTGACTCTTGCGTTTTGTTTTTCTCTCGTCCCGGTTCTTTAGTTCTGCAGTGCAAAAGGGGTTTAACTATTAACTTTTTTTAATGAATTATAACTAATAGATTTAAAGATGAAAGTCACCTTATCTGGAGCTCGTAAATCCCTTCATACAAACGATCTGCATGACTCCTGAACCTTAATATAAGCTCAAAGAGGACAAAAAGCGATTTGCGGATGGTCTGAGACTGTTCACCCAGGAGAGATTTCCCAACAATGAAGTTGAGGTACTTCTCATGTGCTGCCAAAAGATCATCGAGGTCTTTAGCAGCTTCCATCTCTTTGGAGAAATTACACCACGACACCTCCAACACCTCGAACATGATGTAATACTGAAAGTTGGTAACGAAATGGTTCATTTCATTCCACAGAACCTGGCACCTCCTCAGGGCTGAGAGCAGTTGCAGCTTCACTGAAGCTTGGAGCTTGGCGAATGAATTGGAAGTGATGCAATTCGGTTTCATAGTCTTCCAAATTCCGATAAGAGCATGCTCTACCCTTTTCAACTTCCAGAGAAAATTGAACACTCTCAAGTATTTCGACAGAACAGACTCAGTGAACACAGTATCTAACGGAGCCCTGGCCTCGTATTCCAATGAGAATACATCCCAGCCTCTGTCTCCACTGCCATGAGGCATCATCTTCACCTTAAGTCTGTCTAGCATGTCACGGTCATCATACTGCGCATTAGATGCCCTAATCGCAGCTTCGAGAAACCCAGCTAGCTCAAATGAACTAATATTATTGGCTGGCTCAGAAAGTTTGGGTCCTACAATATCCATCAAGTACTGCACAAAGTCACCTTGACCAAGCAGTAGATAACGCTTAATAGCTAGACAATGCTCCTTAAACTTATACCTCGTATACAAAACATCCAACAGATGCTTGTCGATTCTCTTTGCTGCCTCGGCGACAAGATGCTCAAGCGCATCAGTCTCACCATACCCAAGCCCTCCTCGCCTCGTCGTCGTCCCAGAGGCAGCCGCCGCTTCCGAAGCCGCACCAGCCCAACCATGATCATCACAACAAACACGAAGAAAGTTTATAGATTTCCCAGTTCTCAGAATCCTCTGAGCCAGACTCGGCGAGATAAAAGAAGGAAGCATCCCCGGGTGAAGCTTATAACCTTCCCTCCAAAGCAAATCGACTTTAACCGGCTGACCCACAACAAAGAACTCACCAAACGTATCTTCCAGCTCCCCTTCAAGAACCCAACTCCTCACCATCTCGAACAACGGAGAACAAACACACCTCAGCAAACTCATCATAAACTCATGAACAAGCGGGTCACCATGCTGCGCGTGCAAATGAATCGCTCCCGCCATCGCCCCGCCTCTCAGCACCTTACACTTATCAACCAAAACCGCCATCAGCCTCATCTTCACCATCGGCTCCGCGAACCAAACAGACAACCTCCTCAGAGAAAGGTAACAACTCGAGCTAGCAGATTCAGAAACCAGAGGAATAGGATTCATCCCCTGAGCTTCAAGCACCGCCAACAACTTATAATAATCAGACAACTCATCCTGCAACGCCGCGCAAAAAGCTTGCCCTACGGTTCCAACATCCTCACCTGGAAACCTATCCATACTCTCGGATATAAAAGACTTTACTTTCTTAAACAACCAGCCTAGCTCGGAGAGCATACGAACCATAGTCCTAGTACCACGTGGCACCTTAACGTAATCCACAACCGCGTAACCGTCAATCTCACTGTTGAACTTAACATACTTCCCATCGATACCTTGACAAGCATACAACACATCCCTCACTAAAACCTCCTCAGTGACTTCACTCTCTTCTTTAATTAAACTCGCGTACTCTCTAAACGCAACGTCCCTCAGATTCTCAGGATCTTTACTAACTAACAAAACACCGTTACTCTTCTTATTACGACCTAACGAGGAGGAGGAGGAAGGAACCGATTCGTCTCCGAGGTTTAGATTAGGCAACAGGAGCGACGAATCGAGTCCGGTGACGGCCGATTGGCGATCCTCGGAGACGATCCGGAGGAGGTAGAGGAGGGACCACTTGTTGTTGACGCTCCCGGGGCCGGTCTTGGAGGAGAACTTGGCGAAGAGATCGGCGAAGGCGAGGGCGTCGGAGGATCTGCCGTGGGTGGCGAGGCGGCGTTTGAGGGACTCGGCGATGGCGGAGGCGTCGGGGGAGACGGAGGGGGTGAGGCGGCTGCGGAGGATGCGGTGGGCGTAGCGGAGGGTTTTGAGGAAGGAGGGGGAGGCGGGATCGGGGTTGGGGGTTTGGGGGTTTTGGGAGAGGAGGCGGAGGACGAGCTCGTGGACTAGATCTGCTGCTTTCTGCTGGTCGTCTTCTTCTTCCATTACTACTCTTTCTTCTCCCTTTTTCATTTTTTTTTTAAATTGGATTTATGATTTTTCCGATATGCAGAGTGAAGTGGTGTGAGGGGAGCGCCGCGAGAGATGGGCTCTCTCTCTCTCTCTTTTGGACTTTCCTCGGCGGGCAATTGAAATTATTTGCAATCCAAAAATATTGGGGGAAATATATATGTGATTTTATATGTTAACAATAATATAAAAAAAATATTTTAGAAAAAAGTATATTTTAGAAAAAATAGTTTAATTAAGAATAAGCTGTTGCATAGAATGAAAATTATATTCCCTCCATTTTTAATATAAGTCGTTTTAAACTCGTGTACAAATTAAAAAAAAAAATATTTTTTCTTACATTTTTTCAACAAAAACATCATTAATTGTTTACCTAACTATAATCCAATCAATAATAAAATAGAATATATATTATAATTGGTCAAATAACATTAATTGTCAATAAATTTTACATCAAAAGTTGAGAATGTCATATAATTTGGAACAAAGATTTTCTAAGACAAAGGGAGTATATTAGATCATTATCAACTTGTCATTGTTTAGCAGTATAAATAAATAAACATGGTAAGATTTTTTTTTCCTTATTATTACGATAAAAAGGGAAAAACATATTTCCCTTTTATTTCATAAAATTTTAGAAAGATAAAAATGCGTTGTTGTCGAGTTTATGTATTTTTCCATTTCACAAAACATATTGTTTTTATATTATAAGGTTTTAAATATAATTTTATTTTTAATTCATTGTTTTATATATTAAATGAGAAAATTATTATTAATATATTAAATCTAATAAAATGACATTTTTACGAAAGTATTTAACAACAACTATTTCTAGTGACAAAAAATTTGTAGATAAATATCTCTATATCCATTTTTTGAACTCTGATTGGATATCATTAATCTACATAGATTTTCTTAACTATTTTATCATACATGAATTAGTCACTTGCACACAGTATAGTAATGACATCTATAAATATATAATTTGCAATACACAATATATGATTTGTGCTAGATTCAAGACTTTGTGGACAGATCCTCCTCACTGCACAGAAAATTAGCGAAAAGTTGCAAACTAAATCAAATGATAAGCGAAAGAAAAACAATAATAAACATTGGAGGGGGAGGAGGTGAGAATAAAAAAATAGACGAATGTAGAAAAAATGTTAATTACATGTTTTTGTAGGTCGAGATAACTTTTTTAGTTATTTTCCCTCTGTGTCACTCACAGCCACGGTGGACCAGAGTATATAGCATATCATCTTAAGACAACAAAGTAAAAAAAGAAACATAGCAAAGTAAATCGTACCGGAATAAAATCTCTTTTGTATTTACCATAAGAATGCCATTGATCAGTTGTGCAGAATATAAACATCTAATAACCACTATCACCATCACGTCTCACTCGATTAATAAGAGGTCACAATTCCCTTCTGCAACTAAAAAGAGGACATCAAAATATATTAGAAATTTGGTAACTGTTTTATAGTGAGTAAAACAAATTGTACCTGAGTTTTCGTCCGTAGAGGATTTTCGGAGAAATTGATGGTGGGTTTTAGTTTGAACTCTCACCTCTTCTATTCATCTTCTTTTTCGATGGTGGCTAGTGGTTTTTATCGCATTTTATGTTTCTAACATTCTTTCTTGGTCAGGAGCTAGAGTTTTAGGATGTTAGGGTCTTAGGATTTAAGTTTCTAAGCGGCAAACTAAAAGACGGTTTCGATCGTACAACTTATGCATATTTATTCTTTTTAACCCTCGTGAATTTTACATTACCACTAATTACATTAAATATTTCAAATAACTAATTTTTAAGATTACATTTCTATAAAATCTTTCAATATTAGCATGTGTCCAATCCAAACATATTAACATATATTTAGAAAAAGTATTTTGCAACATCAATTGCCTTCTTCACCTACTTTATCAGTAGCAAAGGCAACTACTTTTTTGGTCAAAAGGGGAAAAAGTATTATATATGTGATTTTATATGTTAAAAATAATTTAACAGTAACATTGACCAAAACTATATGTTTAGAAAAAAATAGTTTAATTAAGAATTAGCTGTAACATAGAATTAAAATCATATATTAGATAATTATCATCTTGATATTGGTTGTATATATAAAGAAACAAATCAGGTAAAATTTTGTTTTCCTTATCATTTACCATAGTAAAAAAAAAAGAAAAACATATTTTTCTTTTATTTCATAAAAGTTTAGAATATAAGAAAAATGAGTTTTTTTACAAGTTTATGTATTTTTTTCGTTTCACAAAAATGATGTTTTATATTACAATTTTTATATAAGTTCATTGTTAATTCATTGTTTTTATATATTAAATGAGAAAATTATTATTATTATATTAATAAAAATAAAAATATAATTTTAATAATTTTTTTAATTGTTGTGTAAAAAGTTAAAATGATATTTTTTACGAATTAGAAATAGAGAAAGTATTTAACAGCAAATATTTTCGGTAACTAAAGTTTTTTACTTGTTTTTTTGGTCAAAAAAATTCTACTTTATCTCGTAGATAAATATCTCTATATCCGTTTGTGTTGAATTCTGATTGGATATCATTAATGCACATAGATTTCTTAACTATCATATGTGAATTAAATGACTTGCGCACAATTTAGAAATGACACCTAAAATACTCACATAAATACTGAAAGACATGTATGTATAAATACATTTCTTCGTCCCTCTCTCTCTCTCTAATCTCTAACGCTATCGCTATCTCTCCAGCACCTTTATGATGTTTTTCTTTCGGGGTTTTATGATTTAAATTTACGAGGGTAAGAGCCTAATAAACAATTGGGTTTAAGATTAAGCTAGTACGATAATAATCGCTTCAAAGGCAAGCAGAAAGCAAACCCCTCTTTTATGATATAATAAATCGCAATCAACAAACTAATTAGTGATAATGATACTTCTTCTCTCTTAATAAGTGCCGCCTCTTCTACGTAATCACTCATTCACTCTCTCTCTCCCACTCACTCACTCACTCGTAATCCTCTCTCTCCTTCCTTTTGCATGCGATTCGGCTTTTTTTTAGCGGCTGCGGCGGCGATGATGCTACATTGATTCAAGGTAAACCATTTTCTTATGGGTTTATTTGTCTCTTTTGTGTATTGGAGTTTTGTCTAGTGGCCGTTTATTTGTTTTATCTGGGGGAAAAAACCTAAACCCCCCCCACATTCTTTTTTTGTGTCCAAGTGTTCTCAGCTCTTAGGTTGTGGCAATTTCGTAATTTGTCACTCCTCTTCCTGCGATTGTGAGGTCTCTCATTCGCTTACCAATTAATCCTCTTCCTTGTTTTTCGCTTACTTGAAGCAAGCTTGTGTTTCCTGGGAAGCTGAGTGATAAAAATCCCCTGTTATTAAACGCTGTCGTTTCGATTTGCTAATAGCTCTCTCTCTCTCTCTGTGTTTGCTCGTGGAGGGCCTATGATTTGGCTAAAGAGACCATTGTAGCCAACAAGTTTTGTGAGAATTTACTCACCTCCTGAGCCTTAAGTTTGTATACAGTTTAGTATCCTTTAGCTAATTAGAAACTCAAAGCATCGTTCTTGTCTGTACATTGTGTATATTATCTTAAAGGAGGAGGAGATAATAGTCCCCAGTAACTCGTCCGTTTTAAAACGCTGTCTTTGCTAGTTAGCTCTATGTGGAGTAACATATCATCATCGTCTTTTTTCACTTGGTGGCTAAAGAAAACAGTTTTTGAGAAAATACTTTTTTTATCACCTCCTGAGCCTTTAGCTTTGTATACAATTTTGGAGTCTGGTATTAACTATTGCTATTGTTCTACTGATAAAAAAAAGTTACATACTTTCTTCTGTTTTTTTTTCTCAGTTTCTGGAAGGTTTGAATTTTTGGGTTTCTGATGGCTCCCAGACAAGTACCAAAGTCGAGAAAATCTGGGTCTAGTAGTAAGTTAAAGGCTGCTGCTAGTTCCCCTGCTTCTTCAACAGCCTCCTCTCCCATACTTTATCGAGAAACATCCGTGGATAGCCATAGCTCCCCTACTTCTTCCTCCGTTCGAAGCAAGCCTCACTATGCAGGAGGAAGGGTGCCGCAATCTGCTTCCCAGTCCAAAGAAAACGTCACTGTGACTGTTCGTTTTCGTCCACTCAGGTGAGAGTAGTTGTGATATAGGATTCAAATGTTTTTGTTCTGTCAAGTTGACTTTGGTTTTTATGCTTGGATTTTTAGTCCAAGGGAGATCCGCCGAGGGGAGGAGATTGCATGGTATGCAGATGGGGAAACAATTGTGCGGAATGAGCATACTCAGTCCATCGCTTACGCCTATGGTGAGTCTTATTAACAGTTTGATTAGTGTCACTAGTTTCTGTAGGCATAATAAATTATATTGGTAGACCATTGCATTGTGATTGTAAGGCCTAAACTAAACTAAGATGTCAAATTCCGTGCTGCCATATTGGTTTCTTGAAGTTCTTCCTTTCTTGCAGATCGTGTTTTTGGGCCTACAACAACAACACGCCAGGTCTATGATGTTTCTGCTCAGCATGTCGTTAATGGTGCTATGGAGGGAACCAATGGTATGGAGTAAACACTTCCTTCTTTTTGTTAGAATAAGAGAGGAAACATTTTTTATCAGCCGATCTAGTTAAGATATCTCTTGGAAGAGTAAAGATATGTTATATCAAAGTTTACCCCGAAAAAAAAAAGGTTTACCCGAGAACCAGATATGAACAGTTTGCATAACTATTAACTTGGAAGTTAGAACATGAGATCTTTGACTTGGCAGAATGTATCCAGTGCTTTTTTTGAGTTAGACTTTTTTGGCAATTGATATTATGTCTGATGACTTTGAGTGTTAATCCAACCACAGGGACAATATTTGCATACGGAGTGACAAGCAGTGGAAAAACTCACACTATGCATGTAAGATTTACTAATCATAAAACCAAAATAAATAAGATTCATTGATCATGATATTTCTTGTTCCGTATTCCTCTTCCTTCGTTTCTGGCCTAATCACTGATCTGCAGACAAAACTATCTATACTAAAGATTCAAATTAGCAGGATTAGTTAAACCATGTAGAAATCCTTGCACAAGTGAATAGTCTGGAGCAAAGTTTCTCTTCTATAGTGGCCAAATGATTGGCTATTGAATTTGATGTTTAGATCCTAAAATATTGTTTGTATGGATATTTGATTACTCTCCTTCTAGCTATTTCATTTACATGTAGTTAGCACATGGTGGGTGTGATCAGTACATGCTCCTGCCCTAATTCCAAATGATTTAACACATTTCATTCAAGAGACCATGTTTACGTGTGGCTTCAAAGATGTGCATGACATAGTACAATTTAATCTCATGAAGACAGTTATGTTTGGTTCAAATTTCAGGGTGATCAGAGATCTCCTGGTATTATCCCATTAGCCGTGAAAGATGCTTTCGACATTATACAAGAGGTACTTCGTGGGATGTTGATTAGTCTAGTTCCCTGGCTAAGTGCTAGCTACGTCATACTTATACCCTTTTCTTTGCAGACACCAAGGCGAGAATTTCTCCTACGTGTTTCATACTTGGAAATTTATAATGAGGTGCTACTCACTACTTGCTTTTTTTTTCCTCTCCATGACTTATCATCAATTCATCAGCGGTGCTGAATGATAATCAGATTCTGCTTTGATTTTTCTTAGTATCCTTAAGGTTCATTTTGCTTCAGGTTGTCAATGATTTACTGAACCCAGTGGGGCAAAATTTGAGGATCAGAGAAGATGAGCAGGTACTTGTTTCAGTACTCTTTTTTTTTTGCTTTTGTGTTGGTAACATGCTAGTTGCTGATTTTATTGTCTCGTAACATCTTCCTTTGTGACTATAGTGTACATCACAGTCACAGAATCCCAAACCTTGCCACCGTTTTTTTTAGTTAGGGGAGACCTCTTTTCTTGGCTAGATGCTTGAAACTGCTCCACTTTCTTATAAAATGAAGTTCTTTGGGATCCTGCAACCCGATTATCAAATTTTTTGAATGTACTGGGTCTCAGTTCATCCAAGTATATACTAGATCTGAAGTTGCTGTTGTTAGCTTTTGTAGGGTCTAAGAAGTTTATAATCTACTTTCTGCACTGATCTGAAGTTGCTGTTGTTAGCTTTTGTAGGGTCTAAGAAGTTTATAATCTACTTTCTGCACTGAACATCTCTTTATGCTGATTATAGGGAGCTTTTATTGAGGGGATTAAAGAAGAAGTTGTGCTATCCCCTGCTCATGCGCTTTCTCTTATAGCAGCTGGAGAAGGTAGGCGTTTCCATGTTTCTCTTTAATTGAAAAGGAAGGCTTACTCTAGAACCTAACGGTCTCAGCAGAACTGACCCAGTCATTGTAAAATTACTTTCAATTTCTTCATCAGAAAAGTGTTCTCTTCTTATGTGATGTGATATAGCAATTCTAAATCTAGCTTTCTCTTTCTTGATTCTTAGTCCTTGTGAATCTAGTACTTTTCATGTCAGTCATCTTAATAAAATTTCCGTTTGATGACAGAGCACCGACATATTGGATCCACAAGTTTTAATTTGCTCAGCAGCCGGAGCCATACAATGTTTACCCTGGTATGTTTATTTTTCTCTTTCAAAGCAGGGAGAGACTTATTTCTTTGTGAACTTGCTATATCCATGCCCCCCATGAAAATACAATAGTGATTTATTAGATGGCACAGAACATTTTTAATCTAATCCATCTCAGTTCACAAGTTTGATTGTTAATAGAAAGCTAACAAAGGATTAATTTCTTAAAATTACTATATATTTGGCATCCTTTCACTCTCCAATTCTAAACATTGTTTAACTTCATTAGTCAACTCTTTACTCAAGTGTAGACTTTCACAGAAGCTCAAATTTAAAACCTTGCGCTGTAGTGTATTGATAAGTGTTCAAAGTTCAATCTCGATGTATTATTATCTTTCTTTGTCTATTCTCCTCAGATATATGACTTTTGATGACCAAGCCATTACAACATACTTGATTCTTATCGTTTTGCATTTCCAATTTGTTTGGCCCTTACTTTTAACTAATATTTTAAATTCATGGGTTGTCGCCAAATGGTTAGGTTTTACAAAATCAAGGTTGTGGCTTCCTGTCTATATCTTTTGTTGTTTTAGACGGGAATTAGGAACAGTTTTGATTTCTTTCATATCTACCAATAACGCTATACCATTTTTGGACAGACCATAGAGAGTAGTCCCTTGGGTGGCAATAATGAAAGTGAAGCTGTACATCTCTCGCAGCTGGTATATAACTTTGTTTTTATCCTGTAATTTTTTCTTCATTTATATCTTACCCTTTTTTAACTCTGGAGCAAATCTAACTCCCATCGACTGTTTATTATTGCACTATCTGAACACTTAAAGGTGAACAATTGATTAACTGCTCATAATTTCACTTAAATCTGCAGAACCTCATTGATCTGGCAGGTTCCGAGAGCTCAAAGGCTGGAACCAGTGGTCTAAGGCGCAAGGAAGGGTCTTATATTAATAAAAGTTTACTGACTTTAGGGACGGTGAGTTCTTGGTTACCACTGTTTTAGCCAAGCAGCATCAGTTTATGGAAGTTTAATTGAATTCAAGAACTTCTTTGACATCTTTTAAAATAGATCCGCCCATAGATTGTTTTTGCTCTTCCTCTTTTTTAGCTGAAAACCTTTGTTGCTGTTTGCCTTCTAGTCATTTGTTAAATAATCTGCCATACTCTGAAGTTGGATGTTTCTTTTGTAATCTTGTAGGTAATATCAAAGCTAACAGATAGGAAGGCTAGTCACGTACCATTTAGGGACTCTAAATTAACCAGGCTGCTTCAGTCCTCGTTGAGCGGTCATGGACGTGTATCTGTAAGTGTTGCTAGAGATCTCTTTTAGCTTATTATTGCAAGAAATGCCACAACTGTGTGACCGTAGGCAGATAGAAAACAAGTCCTTTAATCGACTTAACTAATCGATTTCGATTTGGTAGCTCATATGTACAGTGACTCCTGCATCAAGCTGCACCGAAGAAACACACAACACATTAAAATTTGCCCATCGTGCAAAGCATATCGAAATTCAAGCCGCACAGAACAAGGTCATAGTTACATCTAATCTCTCAGTATGTCTACACTGAATGTCCTTACTTTATTTCTAACCCAATAAAAATACAGATAATTGATGAGAAATCATTAATCAAGAAGTACCAAAACGAGATTCGCCAACTCAAGGAGGAGCTAGAGCAGCTTAAACAAGGAATTAAACCAGTTTCTCAGCTTAAGGACATTAGCGAAGATAATATTGTTCTACTGAAGCAGAAAGTATGTTTTTCTGTCAGTGATCCCTACACTTAAAACGCTTGCCATTGGACCGGAGATACTTTACTATTGTGCTTCAGTTTTGAATAATTGACATCTGATTTTCTTGATTATCTTTTGATGTGATTATAAAAGCTAGAAGAAGAGGAAGATGCTAAAGCAGCTCTCATGAGTCGAATCCAACGGCTGACAAAATTAATTCTCGTGTCTGCTAAAACTCCACAAACATCACGAGTTTCTCATCGCATTGTTCCTCGGAGGAGACACTCATTTGGACAAGAGGAGGTAAAGTTATTCACTTATTTCGCCTGGATGACACATCATATACCTGTCTTTTAACCAAACGATATTAGTTTCCTATAACAGCATGTCTGCTGATTACTATTTTTGGAAGCTGATGTTAGTTGATAATTCATGGCCAGCTTGCTTACCTACCATACAAGAGGAGGGATTTGATGGATGAAGAGAACCTTGAACTCTATGTTTCTGGTGAATCTAATCCTGAGATTATAGATGATGCATTTAGAGAAGAAAAGAAGACCAGGAAGCATGGACTTCTTAATTGGTTGAAACTTAAGGTACACCTCTGATTCTAGAATTTATATTGGCTTTGATAAACATTTACTGTTATCTGTTCTTGTTTAATCTATAGAGCAATTCCCTCAACATCAGAACCTCATACTATAGTTAGTACTGTTGCCAACATTGTCCTACAAACATATATCCGTCACTCGTATGTGCTTCAAAACAATTATTCTCCTCGTGTGCATGAGATAGCACACAAGCTCTCTTGCCACATGGTCTCTCATTACTGTTTTATTATCAGAAAAAGGACAACAGTTTAGGGGAATCAAGCATCAGCGACAAGTCGAGTGCGGTCAAGTCTAACAGTACACTGTCAACTCCTCAAAGGGACGGCACTAATTTCCATACAGATTCGAAACTTTCAGTAGGCTCACCATTAGCGGATCAACGCTTAGAGCCTGGGGAAGATATAGAATCCCTTGAAGACAGTTCTCATGAGATAGAGACACCTGAGGTGCACAAATTTTTTCTCACAGCTGATACCACATTTCATTTAACATCAATTGGTTATTTAACCTTTATTTAGAACAAGTGATGCACGATCTTTAAGACATTTTGTGTACTTATTCCCAGGCTAGAAGAAGAACAATCGACCAGATGGATATACTGAGGGAACAGCAAAAGATTTTATCTGAGGAAATGGCGCTACAGTCGAAGTCTTTTAAACAGTTGTCAGAAGAGGCCACCAAAGCCCCTCAAAACGAAGAAATTAAAGTAATATTTGTATTCTGTTTATGATCATATTATCAAATATGCGCATTATTTACCTTCCTGGTTATCTTTTACTTTTTATGCAGGCAGAGATTATAAACCTGAACGATGATATCAAGGCAAAGAACGACCAGATTGCTGAGCTAGGGAAACAAATTTTGGATTTTGTAATGTCATCACATGATGCACTGGATAAGTCTGATATCGTGCAGGTGGATTATCCTTTATTTTCAAATATCATACAGAGGCTTTGGACTTCTTTGTTCTGGCATTCTGAAGTGTGCTCTCTATTTATCTGCAGGCTGTTTCTGAAATGAGGGCTCAACTAAATGAGAAGAGTTTTGAACTGGAGGTGCTGAAACTCTTTCTCTGTTTACACAGTATTAATTGAGACTGAACCTAAGATGGCTTTTGCTCTAACCTGCATGATACTTTTTTTTCATTTTGTTTATAGGTTAAAGCTGCAGATAATCGTATCATTCAGGAACAACTCATCCAAAAGGTTTAGATAATATCTCTGTATTTAGACACCTTCCAAGCTAACATGTCAGAGAAATATATATATCTGATGACGACTCTTTTTTCGGCAGACATGTGAATGTGAAGCGTTGCAAGAAGAGGTTTCAAACTTAAAGCAGCAGCTCTCTGACGCCCTAGAACTTGGAGATATGAGATCGACCGCAAGTCACATGCAACAATCTTCTGAAGCCCAAAACAAAATTCAGGAGAAGGTCATACAAGCACAGGTGAACTTCCCATATTATTGTCCTCTTCCCCTTTAAGTTGATTTAAGCATTTTTATCTGACTGAGACATGACCAGGCATTTGAGATCGAGGAGCTCAAACTGAAAGCTGCGGAGCTAAGTGAGTTAAAGGAAGAACTAGAACTCCGAAACCAGAAACTTGCTGAAGAGAGCTCATATGCGAAAGAGCTTGCTTCAGCGGCTGCAGTTGAGCTCAAGGCATTGTCTGAGGAAGTAGCAAGGCTCATGAATCGCAACGAGAGGCTGGCAGGTGATCTGGCAGCAGCGCATAAGACCTCTGTTACACCACGAGGAGGCAAGACAGGGAACCCGAGGAATGGAAGGAAAGAGAGTCCTCTTGTAAAGAGGAAAGATCAAGACAGCTCGCTGATGGAACTGAAGAGAGAGCTTAGCATGATCAAAGAGCGTGAAGTTTCATTTGAAACTGCTCTCGTTGAGAAAGTTCAAAGAGAAGCAGAGCTGCAAAGAACAATAGAAGAGTCTAAAGAAAGAGAAGCGTATCTGGAGAACGAACTTGCTAATATGTGGGTTCTTGTTGCCAAGCTGAGGAGATCACAAGGAGATAATTCAGATATCTCAGTGTCGGAGACTCGACAAACCGATCATTTTGGGACTTAAAAGTAATGATTCGAGTTGCAATAAATCAGTTTGAGATTCGTGTAGTGAATTTTTAGTTTGTGCATTGATTTGCAGTTCTCATTTCCTTCTGCCGCTTGGCTGTGTTTTTCTTTGTTGACAGTATTGTAAAGGCAAACGAAAGACTCTTGTGCAAATTTTAGTCTTTGCTATGGACATTTTTGTGTGTTTATAATCAAATATACAACCTAAGTGTAACACCTGACCGCCCTGTCACGTCCGGCTCGGAATACATGTTTAATCATTATATAATCATCACACGATATTTTGAGTTTTTTATGAACAAATATTCATGAAGTTCATTTTAATGATCTAGATAATCAAATCAATTTTATTAAGTTTTTCACCGTAGGATGTTACCCCAAATTTCACCATGAAGCTTAATTGCATAAAGAAGTATAGACGTAAACATGATAGCATGTTCATCGCTAGATTAGCTTATGTATATGATTTCTAAGGCATGCTAACCTCAATGAAGATCAGATTATGTACAAGCAATCCGAATCAAAACCAAACTGGATAGGGAAAGTTAAACCTTGAAACTTTGAATGTGTTTGTCTTCAACTTCATTATGTTTCAGCTAAAACGAACACAAAATCAGTATCCAGCTACTCAGCTCTCCATACGGCATAAGAGTTTTGCCCCTATCAAAAGACATAAGATTTTACACCCAAAAAGTAAACGTACGTGGGAAATGGTGAGCCAAATAACATATGTGAAGTGAGACATCCTTTTCTTTTTCTATAATTAGGTCATATCATTTGGCTATCATTTGCCTTTTTCTATTCACATTTGATACTTTAGGTTAAGATTTTAATATGTGGGACATGAATATTTCCTTTATTTATGATGAAACTTTTCCTTTGTACTTTGTACAACCCAAGTTAGATTGAAATTAATATAGATATAGGACGATCTATGTACCCACCAACGTCTTTTCTCACATCACACATCAATAATTGTGTTGCACATCAACTAGGATCCGATGTTTAGTTACCTCGGGCTCGAATAGTCATATACATTCTTCTAGTTAAAACTTCTCAGTTCATGCGTAACTATATAGAATTGGAGACACGTCCTTTATAGTGTTTTATCATAGAAATACTATACTCTATGTTGGCTTGTATAGGCCGATACATTGGACTAGAGAACATACGGCGATGATTATTACTTGACAGCAATTGAGTTATTAAATACTGCATACGTTGTATATAAACAAAAAAGTTCTAACAAATAATAACCACTCTCTTTCGATCAATTTCAAACTTCAAACTTCATTATATGAATCAGAAACTTCATATATAAAAATTGCAACTTTCAATAAAATTAATTGAATTTATTGAAAGACTATTGGTTAAAATGCATTGAAATTTAGGGCTGCGTTTTGCTAGAGAGAGAAAAAAGGCGATTTTGTGGCGATTTCGAATGCGACGTTTTCCAGAGATCTCGGATGGATCCGGCGTATCCACCGGGGGTTCCAAATCCACCGGAGGGTAGATCGGAGATTGGATCGACAA
This sequence comes from Raphanus raphanistrum subsp. raphanistrum, assembly GCA_019706035.1. NCBI lineage: Eukaryota > Viridiplantae > Streptophyta > Magnoliopsida > Brassicales > Brassicaceae > Raphanus > Raphanus raphanistrum. Next base: position 12,840,387 of record CM033981.1, read on the forward strand.
GTCAGGAAGGTGTACGAAGCGATTTGAGGGAAGGGAAACAAGAAGGAAAAGGGATTGTGAAGGAATCAAAATCATGGGTTTCGGCGGCGGAGGATAAAAAAAGTTTGAAGAAGTATGATGTGAAGGTGTCGATGAAAGATGGAAAGCATTCGGTAGCGATACCGGAGGAGGTTCTTGCGGAGTCTACACCATTGTGGGATGACTTTGTTGTAGGGAAATTTCTGGATCTAGCCCCTCATCTGGCGAAGGTTCACATGGTGGTTAATAAGATTTGGAGTTATGGAGAGTTGGATTCTAAAGTGGATGTCTATGAGGTTAATGCTACAACAATGAGATTTCGGATCTCTAATCCTAAGGCTCGTGAAAAGGTGCTTAAGAGAGGGATGTGGAATATCGTTGGAGTTCCCATGGTGGTGACTAAGTGGACTCCAAAGTCTGAGGAAGAGAAGCAAGAAGAGAATGAAATTCCGATGTGGGTGCACCTTAGGAAAGTGCCTCTGCATATGTACTATTGGCAAGGAATTAGTTTCATGGCCAGTACTGTGGGATTTCCTGATAAGTTGCATCCGGAGACACTCGCATGTACAAACTTGGAAGTTGCAAAAGTCTTTGTTAATGTGGATATCTCTAAGGCCCTACCGAAGGAGATTGAGTTCTCAAAAGATGGTAAGGATTTCACAGTGGAGTTTCATTATCCTTGGTTGCCTGCTAAGTGTAGTGGTTGTGGAAAATGGGGTCATATTGAAAGGGTTTGTGTGAAGAATGGCAAAGAAAAAAAGAAGAAAGAAGATATTGAGAAGTTGAAAGAGAGTAGTGGGGTAAAAGAGAAAGAAGTTGCTAAGGAGAATGAGTTAAATGTTGTAGTGGTGGAGGCTGCTCAGTGTGATGAAGGAGGCAGGAAAAAGGAAGAAGATGTATTGGTGGATCAGGAGGATAGTGAAATATCGGATTGGTCTACTGTTCCATTAGCAAAAGTGGGGAGAGCTTCACCGGGGCATGTTTCAGTTGTAGAGATTTCTGCATCAAAATATTCGGTGTTAACTCTTGATGATTCTAAGGAGGGTGAAAACGAAGCAGAGGAGGGGGAAATAATTATGGAGGATCAGGAGTATAATGAAGAGGAAATAGTCGAAGAAGCTGAGCAGTTAAGATTTGAAGGTGACCAACTGGAAGAAGATATATTAGAGCATCAGAGTAGAGAGAAGGATAAGACTGAGATGAAAAGAGGCTATCAGAAGAAGAAGGGGCAGAAGGCTAAGGCTCAGGATGCAAATCCTGTGAAGAGCACAAGGCCTTCTTGTAAAAAAAATTAATATGGCGTGCTTCTTTTGGAATGTGAGAGGATTCAACAAATCTTTAAAGCATTCTGTAGTCAAGGAGTGGATTGGTAAAAAAGAGATGAAGTTTGGTTGTATTTTGGAAACAAGGGTGAAAGAAATAAAAGCTGAGAAGATAGTAAAAGAGGGTTTCAAGGAGTGGTCTTCGATGATGAATTATGAGTGTAGTCAAGGTGGAAGAATATGGGTTTTATGGAGAGATTCTGTTCGGATGACTCCAGTGTATAAGTCTGACCAGCTGGTAACTTGTTCGGTGGAGTTGGAAGGGGAGAAGGAGTTTTTGTGTACGTTTGTTTATGCAAAGAACACGAGTGAAGAAAGAAAGGAGTTATGGGAGGATCTATGCCATCATCATGATTCTGCTATGTTTAGGAATAGGGAATGGATGATTATGGGTGATTTCAACGAGATATTAGAAGGTGATGAGAACTCAAGATTTTCAAGTTTGGAAAGAGTTCCTGGAGGTATGAGAGATTTTCAAAGTATGATTCTTCATTGTCATCTGTCGGATTTGGGATATCAAGGTCCGCTTTTCACTTGGAGTAATAAGCAAGATGAAGGGATTATATGTAAAAAGTTGGATAGGGTATTGATGAATGATGCAGCTCTTCACAGATTTTCAAATGCTTATTCAGTCTTTGAGCCGGGAGGGTGTTCTGATCATCTGCGCTGTATGATTCAGCTTAAGCCAGTTCAGGAGAAAATAAGACGTCCGTTTAAGTTTGTTAACGCTATAGGAGCTTTGCCAGGTTTTCTCCCCATGATCAAGGAGTTTTGGGATAGTACGGAGATTTTGTTTCATTCAACTTCTGCCTTATACAGATTTTCAAAGAAGCTAAAGTGTTTGAAGCCTATGATAAGAAATCTTGGTAGAGAAGGGCTAGGAAACCTGACAAGAAGAACGAAGGAAGCTTATGATATATTATGTGATAAGCAGAAGAGAACTCTTCAGGATCCAAGTGGTGTTGCAGCCCAAGAAGAAGCTACAGCTTATGATAATTGGTTGCGGGTTGCGAGTCTGGAAGAAGATTTTTTAAAGCAGCGCTCAAAGCTTCATTGGTTGGAAGTGGGAGACCATAACAATAAAGCTTTTTACAATGCAATAAGATCCCGTCAGGCTCAAAATATGATAAGAGAGATTCGTTGTGTAGATGGAGTTACAGTCTCGGATCACAAGGAGATTAAGAAGGAAGCTGAAAGTTTTTTCTCCAATCTCTTAAATATGTGTCCTGAAGAGTATAAAGGCACCACGGTGGAGGAACTTAGAGATCTCCTCAATTTCAGATGCAGTCGGGATGATTGTAATATGCTGGAAGCTGAAGTGACAGTAGAAGAAATCAAGAAAGTCTTATTTGCAATGCCTGCTAACAAGTCTCCAGGGCCGGATGGCTATCCTTGTGAGTTCTTTAAGCTAACTTGGTCTATCATTGGAAATGATTTTGTTGTGGCTATTCAATCGGTTTTCAATTTCGGGTTTCTTCCAAAAGGAGTGAACTCTACTATCTTAGCTCTTATCCCCAAGAAGATAGACTCTATGGAGATGAGGGACTACAGGCCCATTGCTTGTTGCAATGTTATCTACAAAGTGGTGTCCAAGATAATTGCAAATAGACTGAAGAAGCTTCTACCTAATATTATCAGTGAGAACCAGTCGGCTTTCATCAAAGGGAGATTGCTTATGGAGAATGTGCTTCTAGCATCAGAGATGGTAAAAGATTATCACAAGGAATCAGTTTCTCCAAGGTGCGTTATGAAAATTGATATCTCAAAAGCTTTTGATTCGGTTCAGTGGGAGTTTGTGCTGAAAGGATTAGAAGCTTTAGGATTCCCTGGGAAATTTCTTCACTGGATCAGATTGTGCATCTCTAGCCCTTCTTTCTCGGTGCAAGTGAATGGAGAACTTGCGGGTTATTTTCAGAGTACAAGGGGATTAAGACAGGGCTGCTCACTCTCTCCTTACTTATTTGTTCTCTGTATGAATATCCTATCTCTGAAAATAGACAAGGCAGTAGTGGATAACAAGTTTAAGTTTCACCCGGGATGCAGCTCTTTATCTCTCACCCATTTGTGCTTCGCGGATGATCTTATGGTGTTTGTTGAGGGATCAAAAGAGTCTATAGAAGGTGCTCTTGCAGTATTTGATGAATTTGCGGTTTGGTCGGGTTTGAAAATAAGCATAGAGAAGTCTACTATCTATATGGCTGGGGTGACTGATGTGGAGAGGTCTAGGATTCTTCTGAATTTTCCTCTAGCTGAAGGTAAGCTTCCTGTGAGGTATTTGGGTTTACCTCTTATGACCCAGAGTATGAGAAGACATGACTATCAGCCGTTGGTGGAGAAAATTCGATGCAGAATGAATACTTGGACAAGCAGGTTTTTATCATACGCAGGTAGGCTGCAATTGATAAAAGCAGTGATTATGAGCATAGTTAATTTCTGGTCTGCAGCATTCCGGTTGCCAAGTAAATGTATGAAGGAAGTGGATCAGCTATGTGCAGCTTTCCTCTGGACTGGCCCGGTTCTTAAGCACACTGGTGCAAAAGTTGCATGGAGTGAAGTATGTAAACAGAAAGAAGAAGGGGGCTTGGGAATCAGAGCTCTTAAAGAAGTTAACTTGGTCTGTGGTTTGAAGCTTATCTGGAGATTACTAATGGGGAAGTCCTTATGGAGTAAATGGGTGAAGTCTAATCTGATGAAGAAGAAAAGCTTCTGGGAAGTTAATGTGAAGACTCAAACTGGTTCCTGGATGTGGAGAAAGATGCTCAAACTCAGGGAGATAGCAAAAAGTTTTTACCGCAAAGAAATAGGTAATGGGAAGCATACTTCTTTCTGGTTTGATAGTTGGTGTGATGATGGAGTCTTATTTGATCTGCTGGGTGCTAGAGGGTTCATAGACTTGGGTATTCGAAAAGAGGCTACGGTAGAAGAAGCAGTTTTTAAACCTCGTAGACGAAGATGGCATCGAACTGAGATTTTGAATGGTATTGAAGAGAAGCTGTGTTATATGAGAGGGAGCTTGAATATAGAAATGGATGATGAGAGTTTGTGGAGAAGAGAATCGGGTTATAAGAACTCTTTCTCGACTGCAGAAACTTGGAAACTTACTCGGGGAGAAAGGGAGAGGTGTTGGTGGGCTAAAGGAGTTTGGTTCTCACAGGCTACTCCTAAGTTTGCGTTTATGGTGTGGCTGGCAAACCTAAACAGGTTATCTACAATGGATAGAATTGTTGTTTGGAATCCAGGAATTGATGAAGGTTGCGTGCTCTGTAAGAAAGCAAGAGAGAGCAGAAATCATCTGTTCTTTGAGTGTTCTTACTCTGCTCAAATTTGGAGAAGCCTTGCTATGGGGATTATGGGTAGTTCTTTTACGAGTTCATGGTCTGATCTTATGCAGTTGATAGCGGAAGGTGGGCGTATGGACCGTAAGAGGCTTTTTTGTCTGCGATATGCTTTTCAAACAGTGATGTATGGAGTATGGCGAGAACGCAATAGAGTTAGACATGGGGAGAAGTTGATGCCAGTGGAGGTGATAAAGAAGATAACAGATAAGGGAGTAAGAAATAAATTGAGTTTGTTGATATCTAAGAGAGTGAAAGGGATGGAAGATGTCTTGCAGCTCTGGTTTGCAACTAGAGTGTGATGTTTTCTATCTGGTTTTTCAGATTGTGTAGTTTTCCTGTTTAATTTGGGGTAGCAAAAACATTTTGTACAAAGGCTTTTTTTGAGGAATACAATTTAACATTCTTTCAAAAAAAAAAAAAAAAATAACCTTTTTATTTGGTTTGCCTTATTGACTGGAGTAAATACAATAAAGGAGTGATGTAAAATGTAAATAATGTTATCTTATCGACTGGAGTAAATACAATAAAGGAGTGATGTAAAATGTAAATAATGTTCAAGTTATACTTAGTGGTGATGTTTTAATTGGGTCCCTCTTGTGATTCCATTTTGATTTGAGAGTTAATGTTATTGGCGTGGACATTCCAGGACCAACCAAAACATATTTTCAGATCAAGTAGATGTAACCAAAATTGAAGAAATAAAAAATAGAAAATAATCGAGCTAACAAATATATTAATTATTGAATTTTCGATTTTAACTACTTTTTGTGACACTTTAAAGAGAGAATGTTTAAAGAAAGTGCTTTTAGTTGCAAAGAAGGTTCAATGATAAATTTACATTGGTGGTAAACGTACGGGATGAATAATTTTATATTTCTTTTTTGTTCTCTTTTTGTAGATTTCAAAATCTCAGATACAGATTTATTAATGTCTTGAAATTAAAAGAATCAAATTAACTACTCGGTTTAACTTAACGTTTCATTGTGTTTGTAACACGTTTCTAGTTCTATTTTAGATTATCTAGTGTACAACTACAAGATCACCGTTGATAGTTATTTATTTCATCTGCATGAACTAGTTTAACAGTAATATTATGTCTATTGAAACTATTATAGGTAAACAATACCAAAAAAAAAACTAGAGATAATATTTTTTAAAAAATTAACTAGAGGCGTAGATCCAAACTCACGTGGTCCGTTACATTCGTTTTGGACTCGTAAAATAAATCACGCCTGCTATTACCACCGTACGTCGGTCTAGTCTGGTAAGATGTATGATCATGATCACAACTTTTTGATGAGTTATTATACCTACGCAACAACCCTAATCTTGCATCACTGATGCGAGCAGCTTCAAGGCTAACATGATCCTCAAAGAACCTAGAAGCAGCAAAGTGGTATTTGTTGCGGTGGAAAAAAGCGGCTGCGTTTGAATGGAGGTGGAAGCGTTTGGTTTGTTGACGTTCTCTCTTGTGGGCGTTCTGATGGCCGCCTAGGGCTTGTGAAGTAGGAAACTTTCGGTAGCAGTAGTTGCACTTGAATCTCTTGTCTTTGGTATTGCTAGTGGTATTGACTTCGTTGATGCTTTCACTGGACTCAGATTCTTCATGAGAAGTTCCAAACTCGAAGCCGAAAAGGCGAATCGGTCTAACCTTGGGGGAGAAAGACTCAACGTTCATGAAGTCATGAGTCTTCATTTTGATATGGCAAGAGTAGTGATTTTGAAGGCTAAGAAGAGAGAAGAGAGAAGAGAGAAGAGAGAAAGTTTTATTTTATCTTTTGGGTACTTGTCTAAGTGCCCACTCTGGCTTTGCATGTTAAATTGGCACCTTGCAAGTACGTTCTTCTCTATGTGTTCCTCCATTCAATTCCCGATGGAGTATGCACCTATAAATGACATTTAATTATAACATACGAATACGCCCACGTTTTTATTTTGTTTAGTATTCATACTTTTTTTTTACTAATTTAAGTCTTTTATGTGTTGGTATTAGTTGGCCAGTAAATTTAAACTAAACTACACGAGTAGTGTAATATGTAATTTAGTAATTTGTATCATTGCTTTGTTGGAGAAATTGCTTGAATTACACTAAGTTGTATACTACTTTTCGAAAATATATTTAATCAAAAATATTCTAGTATTTGGATTTTTGATCTAGTGATTATTATTTCGAATTTAGTATTAAGAGGGTGATACTGAATTTATAAACTTTAATAAATAATTCTTAAATATTTATAAATTATTTATAAGAGTTAATTTTGTCCTTTTCATAATAAACTTAAAGTAGTTATGAAAATGTTTTTGTATTTTTTATTATTTAAAATTGGAATTCTTAACTTGCTGTCGAGCTATTACCACATCCAATGTATTAAAATCCAGTAAAACACATGTTATTGACAAAACAATAAACTTATAATATTTAAAAAGTACAATACAATGTAACACATTTATACAGAGAGATATTAGATGATTAAGTTATTGTATTCTTATATAGTTGTTATGAAATATTAGTTGAAATATTCTACAATATTTCCCAGAACCACATGCATTCAGAATTCAATTAGCTGAAATGCAGTTCCAAGTTGTTTTTCTTAAAACAACAGAAGAAACTTTTATTATGTACTTTGGTCAATTTTTTTAAGAGGAAATACTATTTGTATACTGTTATTTGTTTCCATTGTAATGATATTAGTGGCTAATAAAATTGGAATTTATGTTAGTTATACCTGTTAATCTACCGTCACTAATCTGATATGTCATGTCAAAGTTTTTATGAAGAGCTTTTCTTTTATGATCATTTTAGAACCGCCATGAACTAGCATATATATAGTACAAATTTATAGGTGGATCCCTCGAAATTAATATAGTTAGATGGTAATTGTGATATGTCACATCTTAGTTTCCTCATCTGCACGATTCTTCTTGACCTTTTGTTCTTGCGGTCTAAGGAGTGCGACTGTGTAAAAGTTTCCAAAGTGACATATTGACGATGGATTTGTTAGTTTGGGAGTTGTACCTTACAAGGCATACTAATTGAGTATAAGCAAGTATGGAGGAGAACTATCTATGGTGGGAGTACTTTTTCCCTGTCTCGATATTTATTTATGTGTTTCTAATTCAACAAGATTTATTTACTTCTGCTCCATTTTGCAAAGTGTCTCATAAAGTCTTGTGATGAGCATCATACATAAGCAAGGAACTACGTTGATGGATTGTAATAGTACCTTTCAAGACCAGTTTTATAAATGTTCAAGAAACACAATAGGCTCCGACTCAACAGTTAATTCTTATGATGACTAATCTAATCACAGCCTAAAATGTTATTTATACGGCCTAAATTTTTTAAAAAATTATATAATAATATACTAAATGTATATAGTAGTACTAGTATAATAAATATTATGATTTATAAATAATGAAATTTATATTATTTTATTTTTCATAAGATTTTATATATAATATATTAATTATGATAATTGCAATATATATATTTGGGAAAATTGTCTTTTAAATCACAAACTTTCAAATTTGGTTGAAAAAAAGCCTGAACTTTTCCTTGGACCATTTAAAGCACCAATTTAATTTAACTAGCCATTTTAAACATCAATTTAGTTTGACTTAACCAAATTAAGCACGACGTTAACTCGGATAACATAATGATTAAACAGAGTTAAATGTCGTCTCTAATCTCCGTTAAGTCCAAAACGACGTCGTTTAAAAATCTTTTAAAAATATGCATTTGGGTGGAATCAAACCCATGACAATAGACACACACATGTAAGGCTCAAACCACTAGACCACTTAATTTTTTTTTAACATGATTGACTAGTAATAGTTATTATTGTGAAACCTCCAAATCATCTTATTCAACCCTAAATCCCTAAATAATTTTATAAATATTAAAACTTGTAAATAAATTATTAACTATTCAAAATTTTGTGAACATTACTAAAAATATTAAAACTTATAATAATTATTAACTTAACTATAATATTAAGTTTTATTTACAAGTATTATTAAAAATACTACTTATAATTAACTATATGATACTAAATGATTTTTAATTATAATTTTTAATTAATAGCAATACTAAATGATTTTGAATTATGATTTTTAATTATAATTTTTCATAATACTAAAATATTTTTAATTAAAAATCACAATTAAAAATCATTTTGTTTTATTAGTAATTAAAAACCATCTAGTAATTAAAGTTATAATTAACAATCATTTGGTATACTATTAATTAAAAATATAATTAATTATTATTATAAATCAGACAAGTTATTATTAACTATAATTGTTTATTATAATTTTTAATAATACTAAAAGATTATATTTTTTAAAATCATAATTTAAAATCATTTTGTATTATTATTAGTTAAAAAATATAATTAAAAATCATTTAGTTATTTATACTCACAAAATTTCAAATAACTAATAAGCTGTTTACAAATTTTAATATTTATAAAATCATTTAGGGATTTAGAGTGGAAGAAGATGATTTGGAAGTTTCACAATAATAGGTATTAGTAGTCAATAAAGTTCAAAAAGTGCAAATAGTCTAGTGGTTTGCGCGTTACATGTGTGTGTCTTTGGTCACATGATCGATCCACCCAGATGCTATTTTTTAAAAGATTTTTAAACGACGTCGTTTTGGACTTAACGGAGATTAGAGACCGCATTTAACTCTGTTTAATCATTCTGTTATCCGAGTTAACGTCGTGCTTAATTTGGTTTAGTCAAACTAAATTGATGTTTAAAATGGTTAGTCAAATTAAATTGGTACTTTAAATGGTTCAAGTGAAAGTTCAGGTTTTTTTTCAACCAAATTTGAAAGTTCGTGATTTAAAAGACAATTTTCCCATATATATTTATTTAATGTTGGATGATTATGTTATTACAAACCGAGAAATGTTACAGACGATTTTACAACCGACAATTCTACTTGTACTATGAGGATTTTCGTCTGGCTGCATCACTTGAGTTGTCATATGGATCAACGCTTGACCGGTACTCTTTGCGCCGTGCTTCAGATATTTTGTAAGTTTTTTTCTTTAATTCGCATAATTTCGTTTTTTCTGTGGCTCGAAACTCAGATCTTCCGCTGTAGAAACATTAATGAATCATTAATTTTGCAATCTATTATATAATTAATGAATCAAAAGGCCGACAGCCTCGCTAGAAGTGCTAGGAATCAACCGACCTTTGTCGTGCATATGGATGCAGAGTTACCCGTTTGGTTTACAGAGTCGTTTTGAGTCTGTAAAAGTCGATGACAAAAAAAAAAAAAAAAAAAATTATATAATTAATGAATTCGACAGATTTTTTTAATCCCCTTACTATTATTTGAGGAGACCACTAATCAAATTAACCTTTTGTTCATGTGTTTATTACATGTGTGCCATTTCCTATGTGGTATCTCCACAATTAACCTCACACCATTTTTTCAAAAGCCCATACTTGCCTAGAGTATTTACTTCTCATGTCATTCTAATAGACATATGTTATATTGAATAGGGAATAAATGTTATTAATATCCAATGCTATACATGATATGCTTTACGTGATGTATATATATAATGTAACGTTTGTTATTTGGTCTTGATCCTTTTAAGAGATTATGGTTATACTAACATAAAATATATATTTTATAAGATTATGGTTATACTAACATAAAAACATATTTTGGTTCGTTGCTCATACTAACATAAAAAATATTTTTTTTTTTGTTCCAACAAAAGAACATATATATATTTTTGTTCCAAGAACATATATATTTATATATTTATCGTTAATATAATGCTCATACTTATAATAGTGGTAGTTGTCATATTTTATACTTTATTTATATTTTATCCATCGTTTCGTGAAAACATATATTTATATATTTATTTGTATATTTTATGTTTATCGTAATTTTTATATTTTTTTATTTTTATGATACAACCATAATCATATCCCAAAAAATGTCATTATTGATTATTCAAACGATTCTAAATATATCGTAATTAAAACCTTGATTGATTACTCTACGATTAAATCGGACCAGTCTTCCATATTCAGAGTATTTTTGGTGATCATGATTTATTGAAACTTTATCAATTACGGCAATACACATAAATTCAGGGTCAATGTATTTTTTTATTTTAATTATGTTAAAATTTGATTCCTTCATTCCAATTATAGGAAGGCGTATTATTTTGTTGCTTTTTTTGCGGAATGATATTGATGCGTGATTAGTAATCCATATCCTCTATATATTATTTTAGGAGCATTGTAAAGAACTAACCTTTACTTCATGTATTATTTACAGGCGTGCCATTTCCTACATGTCAGCTCCACAAATCCTCTCACATCATATATTAAAGAGCCCTTTATTAACTAGAAGAATTACAAAAAGTGTCATTCACCATATCACACTGATATATACCATATGTCTCGCATCATTTATTCATAGATATCCTAAAAAAAAAATATGAGCTCATGTATATCTCGCACATCGTACATTCTTCTCCGTTATAAGTGAAAACGATAATAAGACATATAGAATTATAAACTCAAACGATAATCTGCTCATGCCAATCGAAAGTCGAAGAGTGTCTAAATGGTCCACGATTGATCTATCGGCTAATATATATCGACCTTGATGTCGTTCCCTTTAATTTTGTCATATAAAAAGAAATTACATTATTACGTTGACCACCAAATTAAGGACGATTTTAGCTCATGTGATTTGTGGGCACGTTATTTTCTATTAAATGTGGAATATTATACTTTAATTACGGCTTTATCGTATCAAAGTTTCGTTCAACCCTACACGGGTTTGACGTGTTAATATAAATATATTTCTACAATTCAAGAGACTCACTACAATCTTCTTCCCGACTCACTATTTATCAAAGTTCTCTCTCAAGTAAATTCATGGCTAGATTTACAAACGTGACCGATTTGAAACCTTTCAAGACAATGTGAAAGGTTAGGGTGAATATTGTGAGGATAGAGTACCATTTTGTTTTTTTTCTAACCTTATTATTATTCTTTAGTACTTTATTTAAAGCATATGAAATCATATAACTGTATTGTTATGTACACAATTGATGCCGCTACATTTATTTTGATAAACTAATCTTTAGTTATTTCTATTTATAAAATTGCACATCAGGGGTTCTGAAGACTTTTTGTGACATTTTTGCTTTATAAGTTTAATTTGTTTCTTTATAATTTATTTCTTGCGTATTTTTTTTATTACCAATGTTTCTTATAATATTATAATCATAAATATTTATTATGAAAATAATAATTCTATTTCATATGTTTTGATTATTCTTAAATCCATAATAAATGGACTAAAATTATTGCATACCATTTATATTTCATTTTAATAAAATAAATCTGACACATAATCAATTACAAAAGTTTTTTCTTAAAAAATCATTAATCTTACATTATATAAGCATGCACTTAGATCTAATATGTGTGCTTATAACTTTAAAATTTCTAATACCTATAAGTTAAAAATAAAATAAAAATTTGGTCTCTCACCCTGCGCAAGAAATATGTGTGCTTATCACCTAGTTTTATTTATAAGGAAAGTCAGTTTATTAAGAAAGAAAAAGGCAAAGTCGGTCAACTCATGATTTTCCTGAAACACCCTCGGGATCACAAAGACGGTCAGGGGTAGCTTAGGCAACTTTATATACCTATACACCTCTATAAGTTTCCCTAGTTTCAAAACGCAAGTCCGTTCCGTCGCCTCTCACACCTCCACCAACCCTCTTTTTGGGAGAACGCAATCAAATCTCCTTTTGGTAAGCACCTCTCAAATCCAATCCAATTCTCTAATCTTTTGTATAAGAAAAGCTTCACCCTTTTTCTAATCTTTCGAATGATGCTACCAAACCCTAGTTTCCGTGTCGGAACCAAAACATTGGATCTGATCCCTCCTATATCGAGAAGAGAATGAGCGATGAAGAACTGCTAGGGAGTACTGAACCAGTGGACCTTAGCAACCATCCTTCGGGGATAGTTCCCACGCTTCAAAACATAGTCTCAACGGTTAACTTGGACTGCAAGCTAGACCTAAAAGAGATAGCTTTAAAAGCACGGAACGCTGAATACAACCCTAAACGTTTCGCCGCGGTGATCATGAGGATAAGAGAACCAAAAACCACAGCGTTGATCTTCGCCTCGGGGAGAATGGTCTGCACCGGAGCCAAGACCGAGTGCTTCTCCAAGTTGGCTGCGAGGAAGTACGCTCGTATAGTTCAGAAACTTGGATTCGACGCAAGGTTCAAAGACTTCAAGATCCAGAACATTGTAGCCTCTTGTGACTTGAAGTTCCCTATAAAACTTGAGCTTCTCGCCGCCTCTAATCACTCGGATTTCTTGAGTTACGAGCCGGAGATGTTTCCAGGACTCATATACAGGATGAGGGAACCAAAGATTGTGCTGCTGATCTTTGTGTCTGGGAAGATTGTTATCACTGGTGCCAAGAAGAGAGAGGATACATACAAAGCCTTTGAGAATATATACCCTGTCCTCACACAGTTCAAGAAGATATGCATCAATAGCCGAGTATATAACCAAGTATGAGAAACCTCATATGGTGTAGGAGTATGTTTTTGGGGGTACCTATGTGTTTTGGATTAAACAAGATTATTTTTATCGATTTTGCAAGAAAGAGATGATTTCAGTCTCTTGTACTATCAAACCGCATATAAACGGTAACACTTAGGGCCTGACTGGTTCAAACGCAGCGGTTGCGGTTGCGGGTGCGGGAGTTTGCGGGTGCGGGTGGTTGCGGTTTCAAGTGTTACATGGCGTTTTGTATGACTGGCGTAACGTTTAAAAATTGTTGCGTTTGCGGGATATTTGTGACTGGTTGATTATGAGACATTACAGCGGTTTAATAATAAATTATCAATATAAACATATTATAATATTATAAAATATAAAAAACATACTATTGTGATAAAATATAATAACTGTTAATATAATATGATTAATAATAATATTAAGTTTATTTTTAAAATTTTTAAGTAGTTGAAAGTTATAGTTTTAATATATTTTATGAAGATTTATATTAAAACTTTTAAATAAATTTTGTTTCTTTTTTATATATGTGTATATCTTTATATATGTATGTATATTAACTTTTAAAAATTATGATGAATAACTAGTTTAAAGTTTTTATAAAAAAATACTATATTGTTTGTGAATTTAAATTAATATATAAAATGTGTATTTTTTTTTTTATAATATTTTAAATTTTAAATTTTTAAGTTTAAAATATTTAGAAAAAAAAAGTTTAATATTTTTTTATCTAACCGCAACCGCCCGCAACCGCAAACGCTAGCTGGAACCAGCTTTTGATTTTAAGAGGTTCGGAGCGGTTTGAAGCGATTTGTAGCGGTTTGTATGATTGTTTTGAAACGCTGTCAACCGCTACCAACCGCAAAAGCTGCGTTTGCGGGTGGTAGCGGGAAAACCAGTCAACCCCTTAGTAGGCATACGGGTTCCCGAGTTATTCAATTCAGTTAGTTCGATTTTCAGTTAATTCAGTATAAATTTATCGAATTAATCCGGAATATAATTTGGCTCGGTATTTCAGTTAGTTCGGTTTTTTCAAAATCTGACAATATTTTTTGATATCAGTTAAAATTTTGATTAGTTTTGTTAAAACTTCAACTAAATTTTGGTTAATTCGGTTAGTTCAGTTAATTTGGTTAGTTTGATTTGATATTTGGAATAATTTTGTTATAATTTTTCAAAGCAAACCAAAATAAACCCAAAACCAGATTTATTTTAAACCTATCGAATTGAACCAAACCAAACTAACCAAAAATTTCAGTTCGCTCTGGCTAGTTCGGACAAAATGCCAGACCTAATACGTAGCTAGCCGTATGCATTATTTATCTTGTTGTGATATGATCAGGAGTAGCTGGTAACCTGAGAGAAAGAAGCGAAGATGTTGTGCTGGCACAGCAGCTTAAGGGAAAGACTCCATTTCATTAGTGTCTTTGAAGTTAGCAACTTCAGATGACTAGAAATAAGAGAGCCGACAATTTAGAAGTTCCTTATTGCATTTTGTAATTCTAAATTAGGGTTTACGAACTGGAGGTCATCGATCAGTGATCTGGTGATTGCTGAGCTTCGATTATCACCAGATAATCGATAGCAAGTTGTATTGGATTCTGGTGAATCAGTACTTGTTGTGAATAAAATCGTTGATTACATATTCGGTTCATAACATGTTGATTCCTCTTATTACAATAAGACACATGAAAATGAAAAGTAAAGATGCAGAGAAAGCAAAGAGTTAATCAGTCCCTAGACTGGCAGCGTAAGCAGTTGCAGCAGAAGCCAAAGCCTTGTGAGAGTAGTGTCTGCCGAGCCTCATATCCCATGCTTGCATCTATATAACATATCCGAAGCTCTTCCCCTGCAAATACATATGCATTGTATTGTTACCCATTGAAATGAAATAACCAACAAGATTGAGATACATGCTAACTGAAATCTCAGTTTTTGAGGAATGAAAAGACCAAACCTTCTTCGACATCTCGGAGAGTCATCAACCTTGCATCTGCGTTCTGCAACCAGAATATGTGTGCGTTGGGGTCTGTGCACATTCAAACTAGTCATCACTTACTCTTCATATGATGACTCGAGAGTCTCTATAAGAAATAAAGTAAAGATTTGAGATGAAATACCACAGTCATGATTGTAGAAGGAAGGCAGCATATAAACGGCATGGCCAACTGAACCTTCACCTTCAACAGAGGCTGCAGCCAGTGAAAGAAGGTCTTCACCACATGAGCCTCCAACCAGATCAATTCGAAATGCATTGATACGGATCCGGGCGAGAATACCCGTATACCATTGTTTAGTTAAAACTTCCAGATGTTAAGGGGATGTAAATAGCAGAGGAGATGAAAGCCGGGAACAGTGGAAAATAGAATGGAATTGATGTAAAGATATTTAGCTCTAAGGATACAAGCAACATCATCTTCCGTGAAATTTGCCTTCCTGAATGCATTCCATAGCAAGCCATAACCGTCCTCTATCTAAAACAATATCAAGCCAGTGACTATCAATTTTATAGGACCAATCAATTTAATTTAAGTTTTTTTTAGTTATGACTAATTGGCTGTGATGAATACTACAGAGATAAGGTGAGCTTCACCATAGTGTAATGTATAGACAATCAATGAGAATGTAATCCAAAGTTTGCACAAGATACCATGTATCAGCCCCTTGTTTCTTGAGTTTGAAAATCTATAGTTAGTATATTATAACTCACTTTTGAGATCATTGCAGAAGATAATGTAGCTGGTTGAAGTATGTCAAGACAGTCGGCGGACAGGGCACCTGAAATTACCATACAGCTCAACCTCTTGACCATAAGCGGGTACTTGAAGTTGTGCGTCCTGACACAAAAAAAAGTAGTCATCATTAGCACCAACAGAGGCATCTTATTCGTACAGTATTTTATTTCCTACTAATAAATAAATACGAGAGGAAACATTTGTTGAACCGTATATAGCTTTTGGCATAAGCAAGACAGACTAACAGAACTATACTTGTTTACTTTTCCTTATCAAAATTAACATAGAAACAAGAGAGTGCTAGACTTATCTCAAACGCGAAACTGATGTCAATAAAAAACACACTCAATACAAAAGTAGTTCATGTGAAAAAAAAAGAGCATCTTCAAGAACATGGTAATATGCACACATGGAAAAGAAAAAAACTCAAGCTGATATACAATAAAGTATATATCTAAAGAAGGACAAGGTTGAGTATCATACCTACAATAATCAACAAAGCTTGACCAATCTCCTCTAGTTTCAACATCATAAAACCCCTGTAAATCATGACAAAAATATATAAATATCATGAGCAAAAAATTACACAGGTAGGGTGATAATACATCTCTAGCAAAAAAAAGAGATAAAGTGTTTTCTTTTCTCATTGAAGCATTTCGTCGAACACTTTGCAGACATAAGGGGGACAACCCAGGACACAACCGGTAATTAGAATCACACAGCACCGAAGACATATTCATAAGAGAAACTAAAGATATGACCTTTGCGTTGTCTCGGCACTCTTGGCTGCAATACGAGACTCCACGATCTTCAAACTTAGCAGAACCCATGAGTTTCTTGAGGCAAAGATAGCAGACTGAGTCGAGCGAGAGGAGGGAAGGGCAAGCTAAGACAGGCTTCGCCGTGTGTATAAGGTCTCCGGAATTAATTCTACGAGTTGCGAAAACAGCTCGACCCGCTGACTCTGTGAGTCCGACCCGGATCGGTGGCGGACCGGTCTGGCAAGCGGCACCATCTTGACTCGAGGTAGCAGTGGAAGAGAAATGCAAAGGCTTGTTCAGATGAGGTAGAGGTTTAAGGCGGGAGAGGTAACGGCTATAACGACCTAAAGCGAACCGCGACATTTGATGTTTCTTCGCAATCTTTGTTCTGTCATTTTCAAAGGTAATGGATTAAGTAGCCCTGTGGGTTCGGATGGTTGGGTAGTTTGGTTCGAATGAAACCGAAGAAAAATTTGGTTCGGTCTAATTTGGTATTTGAGTAATTTATTCAGTTTGGTTACAAATTCGGTTTAATTGCTCAAAATTTTAGTTAATTCAAAATTTTGGTGGTTATTCATTTTGAAATTTTTATTTAGGAAACTGAATTAACTGAACTGAAATTTTTTTAAACCTGTCAAATTGAACCGAACAGAAAATTTTAGGTTCGGTTTTTGCATGCCCAGCTTAAGGATGTAGGAACATACAAGAATTATAGGTTTTCTAAAAGGCCCCAAATAGTTTTGATCATGACAAAATAAACCCCTTGTACAATTTTCAATTTTAATTATTGACTTCTATGATTTTGGGTTTCTCTTGGTCTTGGTCATGAACATGAGTATAAGAAGATCATACACCTAAGAAACCCAGTTGTCCCAAGGCCCAAGTGAAGAGAAAAACTTTACGAAATAGCCCAAGAGAGAATACAGATAAACTACAGTAATACCCCCGTAGTTACGTCCTAAGTCTTAGACGTGTCGCTCTATCATTGGTCTGTCTCGTTAGAAAGGACTCAACCTCGGAGAAAAAAAATAAATCTGAGTACGGAGCGGTGCGAAATTACAGTAATAGCCTCTTGAAATTATCGAAAAAATAATATCGAAAAGCCGAGAAAAAGAGTAAGAAAAGAACGAGCAATTGTATTGTAATGTCTCTCTAGTCACACTTTGCCTCTTCCTCTTTGATTTTTTCTCTGTTCTTCGTCGTCGTCGTCGTCGTCGATCCCACCCGTCAACCCTTCTCCGGCCAATGACTATGGTGACTCCGCCTCCCGTTGATGTAATCTCCGATTCATCATTTTCTCTTGTTAATTTGATGTTTCTGTATCCTCTTGAATCTAACTTGGGATTGTTTGTTCAGCTGATCGATCCCTTAGGGTTTGTTTTCTGATTTGATTTTGAAATCGTATTTGTAGTAGATGCTGCGATTTCGGTGTGTTAGATTAGTGGTTGTGGTTGTGGTGATCACTGTAGGGCGAGATTAGGGTTTTATTTTCTCAGAAGTTTTTTTTTTAATTTGTGTGTTTTTATGTTTCGTAGCAGCAAGAGGATGAGGAGATGCTTGTTCCCCATTCAGATTTGGTCGATGGTACTGCTCAGCCTATGGAAGGTAAGGCTTTTTAGGTCATTTGCTGCTAAAATTTCACGAATCCTCGATGATATAGAGGTTCTGTAGCTCTAGAGAGCTGGATTAATGGTGTTTGTATTCCATTTCCACCAACTGTTTGGTGTACTTGTAGTTTCCGAAACTGAGACTGCTGTGAGTACCGTGGAGAACCAGCCAGCTGAGGAGCCTCCCACTCTGAAATTCACGTGGACTATCCCACACTTCTCTAGGATTAACACCAGGAAGCAGTACTCCGATGTGTTTGTTGTTGGAGGTTACAAATGGTAATATAGGGTTTGCAGTTAAATTTCTTATATTTTTGTGGATGTTGATTGGTTAACTTAACATCATTTGGATATGTTTGTTTGCAGGCGCATATTGATTTTCCCGAAAGGGAACAATGTTGACCATTTGTCCATGTACTTGGATGTTGCTGATGCTGCGAGTTTGCCTTACGGTTGGAGCAGATATGCTCAGTTCAGCCTGGCTGTTGTCAATCAAGTCCACACCAGATACACCATTAGAAAAGGTGATTTGGTAATGATGTATTTATAAAACCTGGGATCCTGACTGGATTCATGAGCAGAAAATTTATGATTGTCGAAAGTTTGGATGATGGGCTGGAAGAAGGGGATCATTTTGTTGATAGTTGAATATAATAATGTTATTGCTATCTTAAGCTTTACCTGAACGCTCTGTGTGTAAAATTAAATTTCATGCTATGCGCCCTTTTTCAACTTCTCTATCAGGCTGAAATATTTTACCTGGTTTCTGGCGAACTTGGTATTCTCATAATGTATAGCTGTAAGTGACCTTCGGTGATACAATACAAGTTTCAGTGAAATTATGATTCCTATTTGTGGTGCAGAAACGCAACATCAATTCAATGCGAGAGAAAGCGATTGGGGATTTACGTCATTCATGCCTCTTAGCGAACTTTATGATCCTACTAGAGGATATTTGGCGAATGATACTGTTTATATTGAAGCTGAAGTCGTTGTGCGTAAGGTTCTTGATTATTGGTCTTACGACTCTAAAAAGGAGACCGGGTTTGTTGGTCTCAAGAACCAAGGTGCAACATGTTACATGAATTCTCTTCTACAGACACTATACCACATTCCTTACTTCAGAAAGGTTTGATATATTCTTGTTTACAATTTTTTAAATCAGCTTATTAAGTCCTACGGGCTCTCTCAGAACTCTAAACCAATACAACTGAATCTTGCATGTTGCTTGTAGGCTGTATACCACATGCCAACAACTGAGAACGATGCGCCCACAGCAAGTATTCCTTTGGCTCTCCAAAGTTTGTTTTACAAGCTCCAATATAACGACACCAGTGTTGCCACAAAAGAGCTGACAAAGTCGTTTGGTTGGGATACATATGATTCTTTCATGCAACATGATGTCCAAGAACTCAATCGAGTTCTCTGCGAGAAACTTGAGGACAAAATGAAGGTAGTTCTTTTTGTTTGTTATGCGATGATTTCCTTCTCAGTTGATGCGTCTTTTTTTAAGATTTTTCTTTTCTCTATAGGGAACTGTTGTGGAGGGAACAATACAACAGCTATTTGAAGGCCACCATATGAATTATATCGAGTGCATAAATGTAGATTACAAATCTACACGGAAAGAATCATTTTATGGTATAGAATTATACAACTTCATTCTGTTGTCCTATTCTGTCACATCAACGTTTTTGTTAATTTGACATGTTCTTATCTTATGCCAGACCTTCAGTTGGATGTTAAAGGCTGCAAGGATGTTTATGCTTCTTTTGACAAATATGTTGAAGTTGAACGCCTTGAAGGAGACAACAAATATCATGCAGAAGGACATGGATTACAGGTCGGTTTTACTCACTCTTTCCCTTCCATTTTACTTACTGGGGATGGTCGACTCATTCACAACTGGCATATTTGGATACGTAGCAATTCTTTCCTTGTCTTGAATAATATCCCGCATATTGAAAAGGTGTCGATACTTTATAAAATGAGAGTTGTATTGAACAACCTAATCTGGGACATGTTTGAGACCTTTTTTTTAACTAGTACGTCTTCGAAGCCTAGTTAGTTACCGCCGAACCTAACTCTTACTATAACAAATGTAGTCAAAAGGAATAGCATGTCATTTCGTACTAAAGGAATAGCATGTCATTTCGTTTCAGGATGCAAAAAAGGGTGTTCTTTTCATAGACTTTCCACCTGTTCTTCAGCTCCAGCTCAAAAGGTTTGAATATGACTTCATGAGGGATTCCATGGTGAAGGTTAGTATTTGATCTTGTGGCCATGAGTTGTATTTCGCGTTTGGTGGTGCCCTGATTTGAATGCTAATATAGCTTTTATTGATAGATAAATGATCGGTATGAATTTCCGCTGGAACTGGACCTTGATAGAGAGGATGGGAAGTATTTATCCCCTGATGCTGACAGGAGTGTCCGCAACCTGTATACACTTCACAGGTCTTCATTATACCTTTCGATTCACTTTTAGTAGATTCGACAAGTGTGCTTGCATTCAAAAATTAAATTCCTTATAGATGGAGCGTTGATAATATCGTTGCATGACTCAGTTTTTCTTTGATTATCCTGCTTGACCTTCAAGCTCTTATTTGTCTGCAGTGTCTTAGTTCATAGTGGAGGAGTACATGGTGGGCATTATTACGCATTTATAAGGCCCACGCTGTCAGATCAATGGTATGTCTTAAGATTCATATTTCAGGAGCTAGAAAGGAGTTAAATCAGAAAAGTAATTTAGTAACTGTATGCTGCTGGTGTTCAGAAGGTCACACTTCTGAGCAATTTGTCCAAATCATGTCCAAATCCACTAGTACATTGCTTTACTTGATCCCAAAGCTATCACCTAAAAGAGATGTAATTATTAAGCAAAATTGTTTGGATAATATAGAAACTTGTGTTATACTTAGCGCTTTCTTTTTTTTTTGGGTTTTTCCACGTTATAAAACTTGAGAGTAGTACTTTTGTCATAAATGTTGCATAGGAATTCGTACATGAAGAAATCTGTATTATTTATATCAACTCATCAATTTGAAAAACTGGAAGTGCCTATGATGTATTAAAATGCTTGCATGTGACATGATACGAAACCAGCGTCATACATCTCTTTTAATACTGGTTTCAATACTATTATAACATACTTGGTCTATGCATTTCTTTTAGACTGTTGTTTCTTCTCATGAAAAAATTGAAGCTTTATTCTTCAGGTATAAATTTGATGATGAACGAGTAACCAAGGAGGATTTGAAAAGGGCATTGGAGGAGCAATATGGTGGTGAAGAAGAGGTTTGCATTTTCTTGTTACATTTTCTTGTCGACCATCCTCTTGTCTTGTCTGACATATTTGTTTGTGTCATTTCAGCTACCACAGACTAATCCCGGATTCAATAACCCTCCTTTCAAATTCACAAAGTACTCGAATGCATATATGCTTGTATATATCCGGGAAAGTGACAAAGATAAAATAATCTGCAACGTTGATGAGAAAGACATTGCTGAACACTTAAGGGTATAATATTTTGAGTCATTTTCCCAGTGATGTGCATCTTGGTTCAACCTGATCGATTCGTTACATTTTAACAGGTGAGGCTGAAGAAGGAACAAGAAGAAAAGGAAGACAAAAGAAAATACAAGGCACAAGCTCACCTCTTTACGATAATTAAGGTTTGTTATTCCTATTTGATTGGGTCTGTTAGAAAAGGTTAAGTTGTTTTAGAGTTTAATTTTGACACTGTTGTTACTAATAAAATCTCTGTTGACATGAAAGGTTGCAAGAGATCAAGACCTTAAGGAACAAATTGGAAAGGATATATATTTTGATCTTGTTGATCATGACAAAGTTCGTAGTTTCCGGATCCAGAAACAGACACCGTTTCAACAGTTTAAGGTACTTGCCAGAATATCTTTAATTTTTTTGTTTTACAAAAGGGAAGGAATCCTTACAGCTGTTGAAGAAATGGGTTATGTGAAAACAGTCTTTCGGGTAACTTGATTCTATCTTGAAGAAGACGAAAATTGATCTGGATTTCATGAGAACTTTCACATTGCTGTTAATTAAATGGTTTATGTTTACTGTAATTTAGACATTTGCCATCTTTGACCCAAATCTTATGGTAATACAGGAGGAGGTGGCCAAAGAATTTGGTATACCTGTTCAGTGTCAGAGGTTCTGGATCTGGGCAAAGCGACAAAACCATACCTATCGTCCCAATCGCCCACTTACACCTCAGGAGGAATTGCAACCGGTACTGTTATCCTTCTCGTTGCTATTTATGCATGTAGTTTGCCTCTCTCTCTTTTTGCTGGACGTTTGAATTTATAGTCAAGTAATACCTCCTACTATTATAGAATCTGATATTCTGCTAGCTTTGTATTTCTATGTTATAATCTTTACATCTAATTAACTGACTTTTCGGTTTCAAGTGTCTCTACTCCAGTTGTTTGGAACCTGTTTTCTATTAAGTTTCTTTGTTTACTTTGAAATGAAATTATCCTGTTGTCCGCTAGAAACTTTATTTTACTACGTATGATTATGTCAGAGTCTCTTGCTAATAACTTCTTGTGCAACATGTATGAATGTTTTTAATTTGGAAAATGGGTTTTGTAGGTTGGACAAATTAGAGAGGCATCTAACAAGGCAAACACTGCCGAACTTAAGCTGTTTTTGGAAGTAGAGCTGCTGGTAAGAACTGGTTGCAAATTATTATTGTTGAAGCCTTTAACGTTGGAAAAAAACAGAAGCTAATTGATCAACATGAAATATGAGCTAATTCTTTTACTTATTCTTCAATAAATTAGGATGAACGTCCTATTCCTCCTCCGGAAAAATCAAAAGAAGATATTCTTCTTTTCTTTAAGCTTTATGACCCCGAGAAGCCAGAGTTAAGGTAATATGTTTTCCACATTTTCTTTCGCCGCTCTAACTTCTATGTTAAATGGTCTACTATGACTTTAGTAACGATTATATATACTACAAAAATGAGGCCTTTCTTACCTTTTTACATTGTGATCGGAATGGTTTGAGCCCATTTGCCTTCTTAGGTCTTTGTTTTTGTTTTTTTTCCCACTGCACCTAATATTTTTTTTTGCAATATTTTTTTTCTTGTGCTACCAGGTATGTTGGCAGACTGATGGTGAAAAGTTCCAGTAAGCCTATGGATATAACTGGAAAACTGAATGAAATGGCTGGCTTTGCTCCTGATGAAGAAATAGAACTTTTTGAGGTTTGCTGCTTCCGGTGCCTCATGATTATATGGTTGTTTATTCTGTTATTTAACTAACGCCTTATTTGCAGGAAATCAAGTTTGAGCCTGGTGTTATGTGCGAACACCTGGATAAGAAAAATTCATTCAGATTGTGTCAAGTAAGGTTTCACTGGTACCTACAGAAAATTTTCAGTCTCGTGTCTCTTTTGTGACTTGGGTTTCTTGCCTTCAGATCGAAGATGGAGATATCATTTGCTTTCAGAAACCTGTTGTTAACAAGGAGATTGAATGCCGCTACCCAGCTGTGCCTTCGTTTCTTGAATATGTCCAGAATCGACAGGTATTAATTTACTAAGCACTGGTTCCTAAAGTCTTGCTTTCAAATGATAAGCTTTCTTTCTAGTGGTAACACTTAATGATTTAGGTGATCTCATGCATCAGCTCTAAAAATCACTTGTCATATTATATGTGAACCAGAAGTTTCTAACATTTTAATCAAATCAGAGCAGAATGTATGGTGATATCCCACTAATTCTTTCTACTGTTTTGGCATAATAGTTTCCTTATTTTGAGCATTCGTGTCTATATAGCAACTCCTATGAATGTTCAATAGAGTTAAATTGTTTGTAGCTGGCGATAAACTTTTGCGGTTTGTGATTTTGTAGCTGGTCCGATTCCGTGCTCTGGAAAAACCTAAAGAAGATGAATTCGTTCTGGAGTTGTAAGTACATCTGTGGACGAATTTGTTTCAGCTGATTTTGGTGAGGAAATCATAATTTTTATTTTATTTCTTAGGTCAAAGTTGCACAGTTATGACGATGTGGTGGAAAGAGTGGCTCAGAAGCTTGGTCTTGACGATCCATCCAAACTTAGGCTTACATCTCACAATTGCTATTCCCAGCAACCCAAGCCTCAGCCTATAAAATACCGTGGAGTAGAGCGTTTGTCAGACATGTTAGTCCACTACAATCAGGTAATGGACGTGAAGTTTAGTGAAGTTTATTATTTCTTCTTACTAAAGAATGCATTTTGCTTATTAATTGTTCTTTCTTTGTCTTTCAGACGTCGGATATTTTGTATTATGAAGTTCTTGACATTCCTCTTCCAGAATTGCAAGGTCTTAAAACCTTAAAAGTCGCTTTCCACCATTCCACGAAGGAAGAAGTATGTATAGCCTTTTTTTGTGTGATTCATAGTCTTTTTTCCTTTGCATATTGGATTCATTTTGAAGCCTTTTAACCATCACTGTACAGGTGGTAATCCACAATATCAGACTACCTAAACAAAGCACAGTCGGAGATGTTATCAATGAATTAAAAACAAAGGTAAATGGCTGGATGGTTTACTTTCTGGAGTGGCTGGTGTATTCTTCTTTTTGTTTGATATCTGGACTGTCTATATCTTTGCGAGAACTACTTTAAAATCACAATCCGATGAAATTGAACGCATCCGGATTATAGGGTGCATCTATTGCTGACCTCCATATTTTTTGCTGAGGAAAATTTAATTTTACAGGCTTTCGATTACATTTATTACAAATTCGATGTTATGCAAGTTATACTAAGGTTATGCCTGATACAGGTGGAGCTCTCGCATCCAGATGCAGAATTGAGAATACTTGAGGTGTTTTACCACAAGATTTACAAGGTAACAAAGAGGCTTCTTAGTTTTTACATTGTAGTTGATTATTTGACGACCCTAAGTTCGAGTATTTCTCCTCATGAAATTCTTGCAACCCTATAATTTACAATGAAGACTAATTCTAGTTGCTGGTGGTACGTTTTGCAGATTTTTCCATTAACTGAAAGAATTGAAAATATAAACGACCAATACTGGACTTTGCGAGCTGAAGAGGTATGCTACCTTTTCTATTTACCTGCATTTCCTTCAAAGATTTTTGGTGTTTTCGAAGTCTTGGTAGTCTTGCTGTTCATTACTTATTTCTGATTTTCTTAGTTATTCAGTGGATATGTTAACTTATGTTTCCCTGTGATCTCAGTTATAAAACTAAAGAGATTGTATAGTTATTCAGTGGATATGTTAACTTATGTCTTACTAAATCGCAGATTCCGGAAGAAGAGAAAAACATTGGTCCAAATGATCGCTTAATTCTTGTGTACCACTTTGCTAAGGAGACTGGACAGAATCAGGTGATAATCAGCTATCAAGTTTTTGGTATCTAACTGTTTTACTAGTTGTAGCAAAGTGTCTTACCGGTATCATGTTTGTTCTTCAGCAAGTGCAAAACTTTGGGGAGCCCTTTTTCCTGGTAATCCATGAAGGTGAAACTCTTGAAGAAATCAAGAACCGTATCCAAAAGAAGCTTCATGTATCAGATGACGACTTTGCCAAGGTATGTACAGGCCTTAGTAATGATCAAAGCTCTATATAAATGAATTCTGTAATTTTGGTGGAAACTGGTACATTTCTAACCTTTTCATTCTATTGTGTAGTGGAAGTTTGCGTTCATGTCAATGGGACGTCCAGAGTATTTGCAGGACTCGGATGTTGTTTACAATCGCTTTCAGGTGTTTACCTCATCTCCTCTAGTTTTCTTGTAAAAATGGTGCTAATATCAGAGATCTAAATTTTTCTTTTTTTTTTTACCTTGAAAATGGGGTAAACAGAGAAGAGATGTCTATGGTGCTTTTGAGCAGTATCTCGGGTTGGAGCACACTGATACTTCTCCTAAGAGGGCTTATACTGCAAACCAGGTGACATATTTTTGATAAGTAGATTATTTTGCCCAACAAGGTGTAACCAAAGTCGTCACTCTTTTGTTAATTTCGTATGGATTGTCCTTGTAGAACCGACACGCTTATGAGAAGCCGGTGAAGATATACAATTAGCCGAGAAAAGAAAGAGGCAAATGTCATCAAGACATTATTGTGGCAGCAACGTTGGAGCAAAGGGATCGAATAAGAGGAGGAAAGACCAAGTGTGTGAGGTGTGATGACGACCGACCGTAGGATGTTGTAGGAGAATTTGGTCTTGAACAGGGTTTTGGGTTTGCGCATTGATGGTGTGTTTTTTTTATATCTTTCTTTCGTGCTTCATTACATTTTGTGTTGATGTATATGGAATGTGCGAAGACTATTTGCACATCATGCAATTTTTATTTTCGAAAAAGAATTAATATGGAAGCCCGTCACTTGGATTCGGGAGTTTATAGAATAGCGCGAAACATGTGTAACTTTTTTTTAGAGATTTGGGGTTTAAGAAGATTTTCTTGACTGGCGGTTATAATAGTGTGTTGCATTTCCAGTAATTATTAGAGAAAAGCTGTTAGGATATGAAGCTTTTTCCAAAAGATCAACCTCTCAAGTTCTATGCAACTCAGTAGGATACTACCCTTAAATCTACCGCAGTAATCTAAAAGATAGAGAGATAATATTTTGTAAAGTTGGTTAAATTTACAAATTTAGTAAAATTAGGTTCTGCCAAGAATCAACTAATAAGAATATCTATCTACACTCTTTTGAAAATCCAGATAAACTGACCTGTACTTTTCCGGAGGTAAGAAAAAGACACCTCAGCAAACAAAAATCTAAGCCGTTGATCTTAAACTCATCCTTACCGTTCGAACATACTAAAAATAACCTTAGTCTGTCACTGTCACGAGGAGGGGGTCCATGGAAGAAACAAAAGACGAAGAAAGCCTTCCTGCTGATGGATTCATAATCAGATTTTAAATTTTGAAAAGATAAAAAAAAAAAAGAATAACAAAAACCTTTTGAGGGTTTCAATTATAAGAGGGAAAAACGAAGACCAATTTTCTCTCGTCTTTCTCCTTCGTTTCAACGATTTTGTTGTTGTTGTTGTTTTACCTCTCCCGATAACAAACACTCTTTATTCTCTTTATTTATTTTGCTCTTTCTCTTTTTGCTTTCTCCCATAAAAGCGAGAAGGAAAGAGAGATAAAATTGTTGAATTCATAGAGAAGATATTGATATTATTATTATCATTAGCTGTTTCTGCTTCCTACTTCCTTTGGATAAAGCTCCTTCTCCTGGAAAATTTCGACGTTGTGGTAGAAGGTAAGTCTTTCGATTTGCGATTCACTTCTATTTTTTTTCCTCTGGAGATAGCTCTCGCTCGATCGCTTTGATCATTGAACAATGTTTAAGCTGAGTTGATTGTTTAAAAGAGAGCTAAAATCACGAGCGAAACTTTGTGCTCCTTTCGCAGGATTCCGCAATCACCTGGTGAACGAACGAACGAACTCACTCACTCTTTACTATGTTTGTTGTGTGAAATTGTGAATTAAAAAAAAAAAAAACTGTTAGAAACAAACTCTTATGGATACGCTCACATGTTGCGACTGTGGATCCAACTGCTCTTCTCATATCGAGAAACCACTCTCCTCTTCTTCCAAC
This sequence comes from Raphanus raphanistrum subsp. raphanistrum, assembly GCA_019706035.1. Taxonomy (NCBI): domain Eukaryota; kingdom Viridiplantae; phylum Streptophyta; class Magnoliopsida; order Brassicales; family Brassicaceae; genus Raphanus; species Raphanus raphanistrum. The sequence goes on from CM033981.1 coordinate 12,868,354, forward strand.
GCCAAAGTCCAAATCGAGAACGAATGCCAACTCCTACGCGAAACCGTCGCCGCTCAGCAAGACTCGATCCAAGACCTATACGCCGAGCTCGACGAAGAGCGTAACGCCGCCTCCACCGCCGCGAACGAGGCCATGTCCATGATCCTGAGGCTGCAGAGGGAGAAGGCCGAGGTCGAGATGGAGCTGAGGCAGTTCAAGCGATTCTCCGAGGAGAGGATGGAGCACGATCGCCAAGAGCTTCTGGCTCTCGAGGATCTGGTGTATAGAAGGGAGCAGACGATCCAGGCTTTAAGTTTCGAGGCTCGGGGTTATAGGCATAGGATGATGAGTTTTGGTGTTAGCGAATCTGAGGTTTATGATGACGTGGAGGAGAGGGACACGTGTGATGATGAATATTATGATGATGAGTATCCTCCTCTTAAGTGTAGTTTGAATGAGAATCCTGAGGAGGTTGATGTTGTTGATGTTGAGAAGTATGCGTTGACTGATGATTCGCCTTTGAAGAGTTTGGAACTAAGGATTAGTCAGATGGAGAGGGTTCCTAGCTTTGGAGAGAAGGTGGTGGTGGTTGGTAATGGTCAGAGTCCTAGGCGTCAGAGACATTTTAGGAAGGTTTCCACTGCTAGTTCAAGATCGCTTTTGGGAACTAATAGGAACCAAATGCCTGGTTTTTCTCTTGTTGATGATGATGATATGAATGATAGAGTCTATACCATTGACTCTGTTCATCAGGGTGTGTCTCATAGTGATGTTGCTGAGGAGAAGGTTGGAGGAGAGTTGAATCAGCCGGATCTTGGTGATCCTGATATAGTGAAACTCTACGCGAGGATGCAGGCGTTAGAGGCTGATAGGGAGTCAATGAGACAGGCGATTGTGTCGATGAGGACTGAGAAAGCTCAGATGGTTCTCTTGAAAGAAATTGCACAGCATCTGTCCAAGGATGTGATTCCAGAGCGGAGGTTGCCTCTGCGGAAAGCATCTATTGTTGGAGTATTCAGTTTCTTATCTGTCTTTAAGGTGAATTTTTTTTTTTTTTTGTCATATCATCAGTCAATGGGTTGTGATCTTTAATAAGAACGTAAAACGCACTAACTCTGATGATTCCTATGCAGTGGATCACATCTTTTGTTTTCTGGAGAAAGAAGGCTCGTCGAAGCAAGTAAGCAAACTTTGCATAGTGAATGGGACCTGAGTTTTTGAGTTTGTAGCACGTGTGCAGACCTGAACCTAAAGGCTTATCATCCTTGTGTTTAAAATGGTAAATGTAGGTACATGAACGGGGTGCAAGGGAACAACATGGGTTTGGAAATGCTTCTAGAAAATACTCCTCGGATACGGCAATGGAGATGTCTTTCAAGCACGCAAGTGTGACACAGATCATTTTCTCCAACTAGGTGAATGTGAGGCGATTAATGTGTATACTTGGGAGCCTGCAAATGTTTACTCGTGTGCAGTTTTTTTTTATTATTCTTTCGTTCTTTTATGTTTGCCGTATTTCATTTATTGGTGGGGTTGGAATGCATAAATTAAGAGAAATTTGCTAATTTGGAACAACTTATCTTAGCTATTGTCCCCTTAGAATAAAATCAACTTTTGGCAGATTTTGACTATGATTACCCTTACACTTTATAAAAATTCATATCAATTGATTGAGAAGTAAAAAAAATAAAAATAAAATACAAGCATGATCTTAACATACATGAGTACTTATGAAAAATATATCTGTGAAAAAAATATGTATGATAGAGCAATTTCAATAATGCCCTAAAAACGGTAGAAGATGTGATCTTTCATCTACGGTGAAATAGATGGTAGAATCTGCTAAAAGAACTACAATCTACATGAGTTAGGAAACGTAATATGCCAAATTGTCTTTCATCTACCACGGTGGAAAATACAATCTACTATTTGTACTAATTTCTAAAAGATGGCAGATCAGACCATCTTCTCTTTAATCTTTCTTCTACTGTTGGTAACGTCTACATTCTGCCGTTTTCTCTATCAACCAGTATCAGTAGCATGTTGGCTCTACGTTGTCTTCTATAGATTTCCCCCGGTAGAATCCTGTTTCTGCCGAATTTATTTCAAAATTCCAAAAAATTAGCCCAAAAACGATTAGTAAATTTCTTTACTTAAAAAAAAAAATTACCAAACATTTGACTGCAAATCGTAGAAGGAAGTCTTCTTCCAGAAAACGTAAATACAGTAGGTGTGAGATTAAAGGGCACAATAGGTCAACGTGTGATAAAGCAATAGAGACCTCTGGATTTTCTTTGTCTTTGGATATCTGTTTTACTTTGGATTTGAATTTCTCTTTGTTTGATCATTAACTCAAAATATCGAATGGGATTTGAATTTCACTTTGGATTTTTGGTTTTCTTTGTTCTATCAATGACTTAGTATTGCTTTTTCTGAAAAATGATAAAGAGTTTTATTACTAGACTTTAATCTTAGTTACAAAATCTTTCAAAAAGCCATTGAAATGCCTATACAACCAACATCAACCGCATGATGATGGTTCGTAAATTCTTCTTCGACTGACTTCTTCAAACACTTTTTCAAATCCTGAGTCTCTTCTTCAATTATAGCTTGTTGTGCATCAGTCCTATGAAGTCCATCAAACAGATGGTCTTCTGTCTTCCTCTAAATCAAGACCAAAAAATGTAAATCAAGATCAGAAACAATTAACATTCAAAGATAATCAGAATCAAAAACGTAAATCTAGATCATAAACCTGTAACCCAATCTCACATTTGTAAAAACGTGTGGAGGAAGAACAAAATCAAAAAAAAAATTGGGGATCTCAAAACCCTAATCTTCAATTTCGAAAAGGATGAATGGTGTGTGAAGAAGAATAAAAGGATATAGGTCACAACCGCCGAATATTAGTTTGTTCTGAGACCAATTATCAACACCTTTTCGTTGGAGGAAAGAACAAGGTCAGTGAGTTCTGAAATCCGAAAAGAAGAAGTAGAGAAGAAGGAAGATGAAACAGAGAAGAGGGAAGAGAAAACAGAGAAAAGGATTCGCTGGTGCTTACGAGTTCACGATGGAGAGCTGGTGGCCGGGGAGAACATGATGACGACAATCTCCATAGGTTTCTATGTGAAAGAAGAAAAGTTTACTTTTGTGTAATTTTTTGCCTTTGTTGTTTTTTAACTTATGTAAATATTATATTTAAAATAATATTAATTATAATTATTTTATGCCAAGTTTTTAATTAGATTATAAGGGTCTTTTCGTATTAACACTACATAATAATTCTAAGGGGACGACATTCTCAAAAACAATTCTAAGGGGACAATAGTTCTATGTTTTGGTTCCAAATTAGCAAATTTCCCAAAAATTAATGTCTTGAATGGGGTTTGATTGTTTGTGTAATGAGATCGGTGGTGCGGATTCTGTAAGCAGCTGTGTATAATATTTCCACCATTCTTTGTTTGGTTATAGTGAGTGTTGTATATTGATCGTCAAAGTTCTCAATCCTTACTGAAGCTATCATCAATCAAAGGGTCACCTATGCAATGGGTGAATACCTAACTAAATAATTTTATAAATGTTATAATCTGTAAATGTCAAATATAGGAGAAAAGGTCTCAGAAAAGGTATAGACATAGTATATTTTAATCTTAAACAATTCTCTTATTAGTATACGGATAAAAGGTTTAGTAAGAGCAACATTAACGGTACTACTAAATATTTGTCCTTAGAGTAGTTTAATGTTATTTTTGGTGTGGGACAAATATTAAGGACATTTTGAAAATATTTGATTATTGGTAGGACTTTGTAAAGTCCTTAGAAAATTAAATTAATTATTTTAATTAAAAAAAATAGAAAACATAGAGAAAAACATGAGAAATTACAAAGTTGAAAAAAAAAATACAAGATAAAAAAAGCAAACATTATATTGAATTCAAATAAACTTAATTATTGTTGTGATTCGGTATATCTCCAAACTTAGCCCATATATGTTCAACCAAATCTTTTTTTAATTGATAATGGCCTGGAGTATCTCGAACTTCTGCTCGACGACCTAGTGTAGTACGGAGGTTTGTAGTCCGTTTGACTACAAAAATGGGATCGACATCTTCTTGTTGTTGAAATTCTGTAGCGTGAAGGTAGGAACCTCGTTCATCTTCAACAATCATATTATGAAGTATGATACATGCTTTCATAATATTTCCTATTTTGTTTTTATCCCATAATTTAGATGGATTTCTAACAATCGCAAATCTAGCTTGGAGGACTCCGAAGGCACGCTCAACATCCTTTCGCACGGATTCTTGCGTTGTGGCAAATAAAGACTGTTTTTGTCCTTGTGGGAGTCGGATAGATTGAATAAAAGTAGTCCATTTCGGATAAATACCATCGGCAAGATAGTAAGCCAAACCGTATTCCCTTCCGTTGACATGGAAATTGACTTCGGGAGCGTTTCCGTTAATTATTTCATCAAAAACAGGTGATCGATCAAGAATATTAAGATCGTTCAAAGTACCTGGAGCTCCAAAAAATGCGTGCCATATCCAGAGGTCTTGAGAAGCTACCGCCTCCAACACAATTGTTGGTTTTTCGTGTCCTCGTGAATACATTCCTTTCCAAGCGGCCGGACAATTCTTCCACTCCCAATACATACAGTCGATGCTTCCAATCTTACCTGGAAAACCACGTTGTTCTCCAATATATAGTAATTTTTCCAGATCCTCGGGCGTAGGATCTCTTAGGTATTGACCGCCAAACAAGTGGATAATTCCAGCGGTAAATTGGAACAAACAATTTCTTGCAGTTGTTTCAGCTAGTCTGACATATTCGTCAACGATGTCAGCCCCAACACCATACGCCATTTGACGAATAGCTGCGGTACACTTTTGAAGGGGAGATAGGCTAGACCGTCCAGCAGCATCTTGTGTTTGTTGAAAGTACTCAAATTCTTGGAAGAGACTATGAACTATTCGCAAGAACAATGTCTGGTTCATTCGAAACCGCCTCCGGAACATGTGGTGCGGGTAAGTGGGAGTCTCGCTAAAATAATCATTCCAAAGATTATTGTGACCTTCTTCTCGGTTTCTCTCAATAAAGATACGTTTTTTTCGCTCTTTCGGTTCTGGAATGATATCTGGAAGTTCTAAGAAATCTTCAAACATAGAATCGAAAATTGATTCATCATCTTTGTGGTGGTAATGATAATTGGAAGAATTGGAAGAAGATGCCATAAATTAAGAAAAAAAATGTTTTTATTTCTGAGAAGTAGAGAAGTTGTGCATTTTACGGGAATATGTTTTCCATATTTATAGGCTCAAGGAGTAGTATATTGTTTGTCTTGTGACACTTTTGCTTATTACATCTTGTGATTGTATTTTCTTTGTCTTCTGACATTTTCCTTACACTTGAGTCACGAGATGGTTGAAGACAAATAAAAGACTAAGACTCACGAGATGGTTGAATTGTATTGTTTGTCTTATATTGTTTGTCTTGTGACACATTTGCTTATCACTTCTCGTGACCACCACAATAGATGGCATAAAACATTACAAGAGTGATTAAAACATTACACATTATCACATAATACCTAGAGTTTCCATTACAAGAGTCATAAAAAGATGGTCATAAAAAGATACAAGAGTCATTGCAACATAAAACAGAGAGTTTCACATAATACATAGAGTTTGCAACATAAAACATTACACAAACATTACATAAAGATGAGGACGAGACCTATGAAAATCACGACCATAACCATAACAGCAACAATAAAATCAAAGCTAGAGTTTGATTTGTTCTTAGCCAACTCACACAACATGTTCTCCAGTCTAAGAAGCTTCTGATCAGTGTCAAAGTCACTCAACAAGGCGAGAGAATCAACCTTCTCGGCTAACTGCTGTGTGTGTCTGTCCCTGGCTCTCATCTCTTCCATGACAGCCTCGTCCCACCACTTCCAAACGTGACACTCTCCATCAGCAACATTGTCGCATGTGTAGTATCTGCGTCCAGGATCGGTTCTACTGTAAGACGTCCGAATCTGAGGTTGACTCCCACAATAGCAAGTCTGCGGAAACCCGAATTCTACTTCAGGCTGGGGAGGGTACACAAACTGACGGTTCTCGGCCTCTAACTGGGCTTGGTCTTCCTGTATCAGAGCTTCAAATTCGTTGTAGTCACTGTCTGAGCCATCCCCACCAAAAGTACCAGACTGGGAAGGTTGGGTGTAGCTGTAACGCCCCATGTGTAATAAAACCTGTAACGAGCAAGTAAACTTTAAAAACGAGCAAATAAACTTTAAAAACGAGCAATCTAAACGAGTAAGGCAAACTTATGATAACATTAAAAACATACAAACTTATGATTAATTATACAAACCTATGCTTAATTAAAAACAACCAGGAAGCATACAAACAAAACATACAACTTAATATAGAGACCGATCACATAAAAAGCATACAAACCAACCAAACAACTTAATATCTAGAAATACTCCGCGAGGAGCTTCTCTTTGGCTACTTCTTCAGCATGAGTGAGTGTGGTGGTTTTGGATTTGGCTATCAGACTGTCTAAGATGGCAAACTTTGTCAGTTTTTCTTTCTTCTCCAAATCTTCCTTCCTCATCTCCCAAACCGCCGTATAGTCAGCAACAGACTTCCCCTTACCCATTGCACTGCGTCTTGCTTTTGCAGCCTTTACACCTTCAGGTCTTGTCTGAGCATCCTCACCAGCCTTTACACTTTCACTTGTGGTTGAAGTTTCTGAATCTGCCTTCCTCTTTGAACCTCCAGAAGATTTAGTGGGGTTGAGGTTAACCCATTTCTGCTCATACCTCAACACGCACCACGCATGTTCAAGTGTGAATTTATAGCCCTGATCAGCGAAGTATATGTCGTGGGCCACCTTCAGAACATCATTCTCATGCTGACCACTAGTAATTCTTCTCTCCGCAGCCGCATATGCACCACAAAACTTGTTGACAAGATCATTTATTTTGTGCCACCTCTGCTTGTAATTCCGATGCGCGGATGTGTCACCACCAGGTCCACCATTCTGAGCTTCGAAGAAACTATCCCCTACTCGTTTCCAGAATGTCCCCGACTTTTGGTAATTGCTGGTAATAGGGTCTTTAGAAGTGTTTAACCAGGCACTGATCAGCATCTCGTCCTCCACTGGGGTCCATTTATGTCTCTTTGCACGCTCCACGGGACTGTCTGTAGGTGGAGTTGGAGCCTCGCTTTGTTGTGAACTGAACAGAGGGATCTGCGAAGATCCAGAATGATAACTCTCATAAGGAGAGTTGTCATGATGAAGACTTCCTTCTTGACTTTGAAGAAGGCCCATATAACCAGCAGACTGGCTATACGGTGTCCTTGGATCCATAGAAGAGAGATGTGAAAGGAGAATAAAGAAGAGAGAGGACTGAACGAAAGAAGAGAAGAGAGAAAGAAGATGATGGTGATAAAATCGTTTCTGGCAAGATGGTTAAATAGCATTAAGAAGGGAGATGAGTGAGTTAAAGCAGAGAAGAGTGAAAGAAAAAATTAACTAAGACAATCATAATGACCTAACTACAAAAGTACAACTCAGTTAATACACATTACACAGCCATAACATGACATATAACTACCAAGAGACATTAACTTCAACTCAGTTAATACACATTACTTCAAGTCTAAACGCTTTGGTTCCAATCAAACTAGAGACAAATTTCAAGTTAACGAGTTCAAGTCTAAACGCTTTGGTTGCAATCAAACTAGAGATTAACTACATAACTACATGCCTACACGACTTATATACCAACTACATCACTTGGGAGCTGAATAGAAAGTTAATTACCTAGAGCTCTGGACGAAATGGTTTGGTTGTCTGTCTTATTGTAGATGATCCTCGCCTCAGCAGCTTTGAAATCGGGTTGTAGATGATCCTCGCCTCACCTCACCTAATAACCTCAGAATCAAAACAAACACATTTCAGTTTATAAAAACAGAACACCAACTACTTAAAAATAAGGAGGATCGTCTCCATTCAGATTGCTAACAGATTAATAACACAACTAAAAACAAAACACGAACTAGCAAACCAAGCCAAGCAAATCAACGACTAAAAAATGCTATCAGATTCTAGTCAAAAAGCTATCAGTCTATTAATAAGACAAACGCTACAATAATACATGCAATTCCCACCTCCGAAGTAGATCGAAAACAATAACCAAATACATGCAAATCGATTGAACCAGATACGGAGGAGGAACACTTACCCTTTAACTTTCGAATCGCAGAGAAGAGAGAGGAGAACCGCCGAGTGAACCGTCGATTGAACCGCCGACTGAACCGTCGCTTGAACCACCGAGAGATCCGTCGAGAGAACCGTCGAGAGAACCACCGAGAGATCCACAGTCGAGAGGAGATGTCTCCGGAGGATATCCGTTGACAGGAGAACCGGTAGAGACGAGATGAGGTGTTCACCCGAAATCGCCTTTTCAATCGCCCACCTTGAGAACGAAACAGACCAAGAAATGAAAATGTCGATCCATTTTTCAGACTCCCCTCACGAAAGCTCATCGGCCACTCCGGAGACGACATGTTGCACGTAACGACGCGCTCAAATGTATCTACGCTAAGGACGTCCCACTAATTTACCGATTAATTACATTTATTTTTAATCACTTTAACGCTAAGGACATACTTTAGAACCACCGTTAATGTTGGTCTTAGGGTACTAACTCTTCATATAGAAACGAGAAGAGGGACGGTGCCGTCCTTTAGGAGAAGAAGCCACGTGACAAAGAGGCTCTTTTCTGTTGGTCCCATCACCAAATGCGAAGCTGATTAAAATTTTACATTCTCATTTTAGTACGTTGGCCAGCACTAAACAATTCTCACCGCGCCATTAAACCATCAGTAATATGTATTCAAAGCTTCATTAGTCTTTTTTTTCTCATAATTTATTTTCTCAAGTGCATTAACAAAGCCAATATCTGCATAATACCCTTCTTCTCCGAAAGATTCAAGTGGATCTACAAAACAATATAAGCTGTGAATTAACACTATTAGAACAAAAAAAAATCTCAAAAAAAAAACTATTAGAACAAATCCCTTAGCTACTTACATGTTTACTTCAGTCTGTCTCACTGGAATCACCAACCGAGTTTCGTGTTCGAAACAAAAACGTAACAAATTAGAGAAGATTGAATAGATTTAGTTTGAAAGTACCAATATGTATAACACAAACCGATTAGGGAATTTGATGAAAGAGTCGTCCTTCTTCAAGATTCAGAACCCTCACAGCACCATCTCCGCCATAATCATGTATCTTCTTGACCTAGTTCTGAGTCTTACAATCTTCTCTCAAATCCAGTTCAACACAAAGCTTCTCCGTGAACTCGGTGTTATCATCAGAGAAATGCACCACTTCATCGTTGATTTCGAGGTCTTTCCTCCAGCATCCAGGCATTGTTGTTAAGCTAAATTAAGTTTGAAAAAGATATAAACACTTCTAATGAAGATTTTATTTTTCTGTTCTTTTAATTATATTTAGTAGCAATGACTTCTGGTGTGTGTTTATTAGTTAATTAACTAGAGCTTCGCCGCCCGTCCGCGCAGATTTTGATTTTTTTTTTAAACAATTTAATGATATTTAAAATATATATGTTATTTAGATAATTTTAGGTTCCTACCAACCTATTCAGATCTGATTCCGTCGATAAGTTTATAATATCTAAATGGAGTTTAATTTTGAAACAAAAAATAATATAAAAATATTTCGTATTCGAATGTATACTTAAGTGTCGATGTATAACTAATTATGTAAACAAATATTTTTTTAACCAGTTTGAATTTTTCTCACGAATGAGGAAATCTTATTTATATCTATGAAATTATTATTTTTAACATGTAAAAATAAATAATTTAAATTATTATAATAAATACAGTTAATGAAATAATTAGGAAGAGTGATATATAATAAAAAAATGGATAAGTTCTATTTAATATTTTGTAATAAATACTGTCAAATTAATTAAAAATACAATAAATGAAGTAATTTGAATTAGTTTAAAAAAGAATGAAAATTTGTAAAAATTCACTTAAAATTAGGTAAAATAATATTTTGTATTTATGTTTTAATAGAATAGATATAAACTATTTGAAAAAAATAGAAGATGGCTCGAAAACTAACGTTTCAAGTTTCAACTACCGACAAGACAATGTGGGGGAAGGAAGAAGGCTCTATCTCTCTAAGTCTTCTTGACTCATCTTCGCACTTGTCTCGCCACATGTATGCATCCTCTTTTATTTCTTGTGGCTGTTCGTCCCCACGTAGACATGTATCATGATCAACCTATCTATTATTTCATTTGTCATTTATATTGTTTGTTTTCTAATATCTACGTTTTTGGAAACTTAACAGGACTCTATTATAGCATGTAAATGCGAAATCAAACGCAAAGAAAACCCGAAACTTTTGAGCCATACAGGATCCAGCGACAGAAATTAACAAAATGTATCTCTTCATGATGAAGAAGAAAACAAAACCTTCGGCCTGCTTCATTTATGGACTTTGTGATTTAGACATCGATTATTGACAAAATCACAATCTGTCCTTAACTTTCTAGCACCACTAACACATTGATTGACGCAGTACAACACACTTGCACATAACGTACCAAAATTTACATTCAATTATCTTCTTGACCTCATATGCATTTATTTATTATTTTACCTTTTGGTAGCCGTAAGTCAACTGAAAGTCCATTTTAAAGAAAATGCCTCTTCAAAAAGAAATATGGATTTTTAACCATTCACAGGTATTGAAACCAATATACACCTCTTAAACTAATTACTAGTATGAAATTTTGACAAAAACAAATTACTACAAAAATACTATTCGAGTACTCTTTACATAAAATGAGGGCTTGCAAGTTGCATCAATATCATATCATTTAGGTTTAGTTTTTTTGTTTGTCATGGGTTCAGAAAATGGTTTAAGATCCAACGGTGATTCTTATTGGTCGGATGCATACAAATTTGCCAAAATTAGCTTTCCAAGTTATTATTATTGTTATTAAAGGAACAAATTTAGATACAAGGACAATGCATTGGATCCAGCACTTAAAACTCAGTACCTTTGTAAATCATTTTGTATGACGTCAAACTTTACACACGGAAACAAAATTTAGAGGCTATACAAAAACAAAATTTAGAGGCTATATACTCGGAAGTATCAGAAAATGAATGGCCACCCGGCTATAGTACAAGTTCTTGGGAGTCTAGTTTCTTACTGTGTTTAAAATAGAAACTAATTACTAGATTTATGTATGGAAGATTAAATATACGTACATACGCATGCATCTACGTATACAATCTCAGTTGTATTACACATGTTCAAGAGACTAAGTCTATATATGCAGAATATATGTCAGTATAAGATGATAAAAAAATAAGAAACAATCCAATAACGCAGATGAAAATATAGAGAGAGATGAAGGAAGATTACTGCGAATTATCATATAAAATCGATATTATATATAATATATGTGTGTGTGTGTGTGTGTAAATTTCTGTGAATTATCATATATAATCGGTGTGCAATGAATATCAAAATGATGAATTGGTGAATTCCTCATCGATATATACTGGTATAACTAGAGGCAATATATACGTAGCCTTTGCGACTATGTGACGATAATAAGTACGAAAAAGGCTAAATAAATCTCAAAACTAACCAAAATAGAACTTTTGGGTACAAAGCATAATTGGCATGGCGAAAGGATCCAAAAAAAAAACTTCTAAGGAAGTGCCCTCTCCCGTTGGTAACATGAGATGCAACTAAAGCCTCACAATATTTTCGTACATTTTGCAAAAATACACAATTAACATGTAACAACGTAACTGTCTACTTTATTTTATTTTCAGCTGCTGTCTTTCTGCAGGGCTAATCTGATAAGCTAATAAGGTTACAAGCAAATTTAATGCTAAAAGTTCTGTAGTGGCGGAAATTTAAAAGATTTATACTACGTCTTGATCGACACCTTTTGAAATTCTTCTGGAGTGTCAACAAAACTATGGATAAATACGTGTGTGTATATTACTTTCGAATGGGGACGACACATCTACGGGTTTGCCCCTTGTATATAAGAACATGTCTCAATCATAAATTAGAAATTAAATTACTTCAGGTTTTGTTCGATATAATTATATATATAATATGAAAAAGGATTAGGAACTATCATTTCATACTTATCAAAAAAAAACTATCATTTCTATACATCCATTTTTTATTTGTATGGTGTATTATTTACGTATTCAATGAGTTTTTTATTTTGCTAAAAATCACAGTGAATGTTTGTCAGAGCAACTCCATTGAGAATAATATCTAACTCGAAATATTTAAAAATACATTTTTATGTATGTATATATTATATATGTTTATGTAATTACAGAATTTTAAGTTTTACGGGAAACATAACCCAAAATATTTAGTTTTAGATATTTTGGATTACGTTTTCCTTAAACTTAAAACCTCATAATTACATACATATATGGTATATACATACACATAAATATATTTTTAAATACGTTGAACTAGATACCCTCAATAGTATTGTTCTCATAGAATAATATTAGTATGTCACAAATAAACATTTATGAGATATTTTGAATAATTAATGTCACAAAAATAGAAATAATCTGAAAATGAGATGTATAATTGATGCCTTTCTAACCATGAATTATGTTCTTTGAGCAATAAATGTCACAAAAGTGAAATAATATGAAAATGATAGGGTATTTTAATTGATGTATTTCAAACCATGAATTATTTACCATGAATAGTTTTCTATTTACACTTACTTTGAATAGTTAACGTCACACAAATTGAGATAATCTGAAAATAAGATTCAATTGCTACGTTCCTAATCATGTATATTATGGACGATCGTCACGATCTATGTCGTACCAAAAGAGGATGTGAAACGATGGTTGACTATTACAAGAGCTTAACATTCATATACGATCAGACACGCACATAGTAGTATATTATTCATATGTTCCACCACGTGTACGGTCAGGATGCCAGAAACTCCAAACTTAGCTGGAAACATCGTGTCCGCAAACTATCGCTATTACTAGTCAAGTTATACTCATCGCTGCGAATATGAACTCCCCTTAGTATTGAAAAAGAAGAGATGCGAAAAATACACTTGTTGATCAAAATAGTTTGTCTAATGGTTAGAAGCTGAGGATTTGACCATGATGTGTTTGTCTAGATTTTGTTCAGATGAAATTTAAATACTGTGATCCGGTTGTCTCTCAGTACACAAACCTGTTTAAGACCAAAGAGTATTTTTGTTGTAAAGTTTTGTAATTGTAAGATTTTTATTGGAAACTGCAAACAGTTTTAATGATTAGAAATACTAATAGTTTTTATATCTCTATTTATAGCACGACGTTTTTGTTCATACTTTAAATTGGAAGTCTAAAACCCGTTATATTTTTTTTGGTTCAAAACCGTTATAGTTCTACACTCGTACTAGGAAGAGATGCACATACTAGAACACTGTAGAATAAAAATGTTCATATATAATAATGAAAAATTGGTGTTTTGAAAAGAATATATATATAAATGAAAATTGAACATAAGGGCATTGCCGTAATTGTAAATGCTACTATAAATAGAAGGTTGATGAAGCAGCTTAGAAAAGTGTCAGAAGTTTCAAGCCTTGATATCTTCTCTTCCATAAAAACAAACCTCTTTCAAACAGTGGAAACACTTTTTCTATCTTAGTTCTTGAAAGGTATCTGTTCTTATATCATAATTTAAAATATATCTATCTTCTTATAGTCGCTCCTATTTTTTATTTGTGTATGTAATTCATTTATTATTGTTCTGTACGTATATACTACTCCTATATATATCTATGATCTTAAACGTAATTTTTTGTTATAGATTTTGGTTTAAAAGATTATGATTTGTGCTTGGCAGTATTCGAAAAAGACCAAAATGTCAACAGAGAAGCCACCGTTGGCCTCCGATTTAGCTCGGACACGGTCTGAACAGCTATATGAGACGGTGGCCGCTGCCATCAAATCACCTCACGGCTCCATGGACGCTACTGGTGTGCCTGCCACGTCTCCGGCGGCCATCAGTGGTGGAGGAGGGACGTTGTCGCGAAAATCTAGCCGGAAACTGATGATGGGGGCGTCTCCGGGTAGGAGTAGAGGAGCCGGGACACACATAAGGAAGTCTAGGAGTGCTCAGCTTAAGCTCGAGCTAGATGAGGTGAGCAGCGGTGCGGCGCTGAGTCGTGCGTCGAGTGCGTCGCTCGGGCTTTCGTTTTCGTTCACCGGTTTCGCTATGCCGCCGGAGGAAATATCCGACTTCATACCATTCAGCGACGACGAGATGATACGTAAGTCGCCATGTGAACTTTTTTATCACTCTTGTCATATTTGTTACGTTGTTCGTGTTTCCATACGAAGGGTAGTTTCAAGTTTGGTCATTTAGCCATGCAATCAATGTCACAATAATAGTGATAACAATGGATATATGATTGGTGTACGTTGGTTTGCTTTTTTTTTTGCATATGGGTCCGATAAAATTATTTAACAGAGACGCAAGCCCTTGGGACTTGGCCTTTTATTTTGTTCCACGTGTTCTCTTTCTCGTGCAACATAAACTTTCCAGTTTTCCACCACTTATTTTCTTTTTGCTATTTTCTTTCGTTTTATTTTCACTTTTCAATTGCAAACTCGATAGTGCGTGCAATAAATATGTTTATCTTATTCTTGTAATGAGAAAGCATTGAAAGATACATACCCTTATTCTGCTCAATTGTATACTTATTCAATGCATCCATTATTTATGGACGCATTCAAACTTTATCCCATGTCATATTTTACGAAAAGTTATTCTGCTTAACTATTTTTTCTTTGTTATTTATGTTTCTTTTTTTCAGAGAGATTTATATAAAAAAATATTATGTTCTAAATGAAAATTTGAGGTTTTTAATGAAAGTAAATTGTGTTTTTATCCAATCGGAGACATCTGATAAAATTAGAAAATACATAGAAAATTAACATGGTTTATGCGCAAAGAATCAAGAAATGATTCAAATTCTTTTATAAAAATAATGATGTTTTTTAAAAAATTATTGAAAGTTTTTTAAAAATAAACAGAAATATATATTGTAGTATTCTAATTACCTTTTTGTCAACATTCGTAAACGTTACTTAGGGATTGATTGGTTACGGCTGTAGCTTTAGATATTAGACTATAGAATTTAAGCTGTAGGTTTCTGTGATGTAGCTTTAAATTTTTTTGCTGTAGAATCTAAGCTTTAGGTTTTGTGTTGTAAACTTAATTTTTTACTGTATAATTTAAGTTGTAGATTTTTTAATATAATTATAAAATTTTGATTATGAATTAAAAAGCTGTTATATGTAATTGATTAAATATTAAATTGTAATTCAAAATCAAAACAAAATTGATAGAATTAATGAAAAAATATTATTGTATAATTATTAAAGGATTATTGTGAAAATATACAATTCACATATGATATCAAAATTATTAAATATGAAATTTATATTTATATGCTATATGTAATCTTTACATATCAATTATAATATTTTAGTCATTTATATACATATACTGTAAATATATTTAGTATATGGCAAAATATTTGTCAAAAGAAAAAAGAAATAATTCTCAAAGCAGTTAAACTAGTGTTTTAGAAATATTGCTGTGCAAAGACGTATACTGGAGAAAGAGAGTTTATTACTCCCTCTGTTTCATTATAAGTGTCGTTTTAGACTTGTGCACACGGATTAAAAAGCATTTAATTTTGCATATTTTCAATATAAAAACATCATTACCGATACAATTCAACCAATAGAAAAATAGAATGGAGAATAAAGTTAATAAATTTTGCATTGAAACTCTAAAACGACACTTATTTTACAACGAAAAAAATTCTCTAAAACGACACTTAATATGAAACGGAGATAGTATATGACTGTAGGTTCTAAAAAACTAAATGACAGCTATTGATAGCTTTAGTTTCAGTTCTCTGGAAAGAAATAAGGTTGTGCACAGCATCCACAGCTTTCTCCAATCATAACCCCAGTGATTGATTCTCCAGCTTGACAGCTGTTTATACTTGTCAAAGAAAAACCTCAACAAACTTTATCCCATGCCGTATTACTCTCGATTAAGCACTGTTGTGTTTAGGCGGGATTTTCAGATCGAAAATTTCTATCTCCATCTCTATTCATTAAATGTAAATATAACTATGATTAATCGAAAGTAATACGACCACAACAATAATATTAAATTTGAAACAATACATAGATTATTTTTATAAGGATGGTTTACGATAGGACCAAAACATTTACAAATATATATTTTATATAAGATTAAAATTTAATTCTTTAATTAATTTTATGTTAATTTTACTAAATAATAAAAATTTATAAAATCTAACATTTTCTAAAAATTTATTTTTGTAAAAAAACTATTTAATTTATTTTAGAAAAAATTATACACGTGGTATTTTCATTAGCAAAATTAGATGACGTGACAATTCATGTGGCGATTGGTATATGACTTCACCAAAAAAATTAAATATTGAATATGTTATTTAAAAAATTTGAAAGTTCATGTATGTTTTTGCACTACCACATAAGTAGGATATGAATTTAACATCATTTACGTTAGCAAATTAGATGACGTGACAACTGATGTGGCGATTGGTATATGATTTCACCAAAAAAATAAATATTGAATATGTTATTTGAAAATTTTAAAAGTTCATGTATGTTTTTGCACTACCACATAAGTGGGATATGAATTTAACATCATCTACATCAACAAATTAGATGACGTGACAACTGATGTGTCGATTGGTATATGATTTCACCAAAAATTAAATATCGGATATGTTATTTGAAAATTTTAAAAGTTCATGTATGTTTTTGCACTACCACATAAGTGGGGTATGAATTTAACATCATCTACATCAACAAATTAGATGACGTGACAACTGATGTGTCGATTGGTATATGATTTCACCAAAAATTAAATATCAGATATGTTATTTGAAAATATTTTTTTCGCTACCACATAAGTGGGATATGAATTTAACCTATCTGCGCCCCCCCCCCCCCCACCCCCTTCCCCTTTTCCCTGTGCCGAGTGCAGTACCATTTGAACGTCTTCTTTTTTTTTTTTTTTGAAACATACCATTTCGACGTCTATTACCTACTAAATGTACTTCAAAGTCCATATCTCAAAGAGGGAAAGGTTGGTAACAAAGTTGACCAACCAACAGTTAACACATCGTGGTACACTATAAAGATCATTTACCACTGTGTTTAGGAGATAATATCACCTACTTTAAAGACTCCATTCACTGGGTCTCTGACCTCTTTACCTTAGTGTTTCTTAACCATGAATCAACTGACTGTTTCAGCGGAATACAATGATGCGGGAAACAAGAAGCCTAAGTTTCAAGCAGAACCAACATTGCCCATCTTTCTCAAGGTAAAATAATCATTTCAAACCAGACAAAAAGAAAAAAAACAATGGGGGTTATCTGTTCCTTATGTATTTATGTCTCTTTAAATTTTTTTTTTCCAAAACACCTATACCTCTTTAGTTACTGTTACATTTCAAATAGAAATTGGACTAAAGTAGTTGGTGATCTTTCATGATCTCATCTTACATGACATTTATGTACAAGGCTTAAAGATAGTCGTAAGTCCAAGAAAAGTTAATAGGGGGGAAGCAGTGGAGCCGGTCCTGAGTTTGTGGGAGTTTGTGGAGGTTCTATTTGAAATTATAAAAAGTATTTAATTTAAAAAAGAGAATATGAATTTCTAAAACAAAATATTAGTATAATTTCTTTCTTTAAAGAAAAATCAAAGTTGTAATTTTTAATAACATAAAATATATGTTCAAATTTTAATTATGCTTTTAAATTTATTTATTTATATTACAATAGCAAAAATATTTTATACTTAAATACTTATATAACTATATTAATATGTACATAACTACATATATAAAAATCAATTGTTTAAATGTGGGACCCCACAAAGTAGAGGGCCCATTCAAATGTTTCTTTAACACTCCCCTCGGATCCGGCTCTGGGAAGAAGTGAAAATATGCTAGAAAAATTCCGAAGTAGGTTTTGTCATGAAGCTAATATCAAGACTTATTGGTGGTTATTTGTTTGTAATATATACATGCAGTTCAAGGAAGTTACATACAAAGTGGTGATAAAGAAATTGACATCATCGTCAGAGAAAGAGATATTGAGTGGAATAAATGGGAATGTGAGTCCTGGTGAAGTTCTTGCTCTCATGGGTCCATCGGGGAGTGGCAAAACAACTCTTCTTAGCTTACTCGGCGGTCGAATATCTCAATCTGCCATTGGAGGCTCTATTACTTACAACGACAAGCCTTACTCTAAGTACTTGAAAAGCAAGTAAGTTTCTCTTGGCCCTAAACCCCCTACAAACACTCTTGTAATAATACATACAATGGAGACTTAAAATGTTTTATTTTTTAAAAAAGAGACTTAAAATGTTTTTTTTCTGGTTTGGTGGCAGAATTGGATTTGTGACTCAAGACGATGTTCTGTTTCCTCATCTTACCGTGAAGGAAACGCTAACCTACGCTGCTCGTTTGCGCCTACCTAAGACTCTTACAAGAGAGCAGAAGGAGCAACGAGCTATAGGTGTTATCCAAGAACTAGGCTTAGAGAAGTATGTTTCGTCTCTTAGAAGTTCAAGAAAATTACAAATGAATCTTTGGTCGTTTTTAAAATCCGACCCAGTGAAACATTAACTTTGATCCCTAAAATTTTAAGAGAAAATATATGGTCATAGCCTCCAAATTGTTAAAAGAAAAATTCTTTATAGAAGTTCTTACTAATTAAATATAGTTTCCTAAAATCTCAAATCCGGCCTGACAACTTGGATCATTTAATGTTGCAGGTGCCAAGACACTATGATTGGTGGAGCATTCGTGCGAGGTGTATCAGGTGGAGAGAGGAAAAGAGTCTCTATTGGAAACGAGATCATCATTAACCCCTCTCTTTTACTTCTTGATGAACCAACTTCAGGTTTAGATTCCACCACTGCTCTAAGAACCATCCAGATGCTCCACGACATAGCCGAGGTTTTGTCTCTTTTCTTTTGTTACATCTCTCTACTCTTTGATTGGTTGTTTTGAATCTTGATGTGTGTTTTGTAACAGGCGGGGAAGACAGTGATCACAACGATACATCAGCCCTCGAGTAGACTCTTCCATAGATTCGACAAGCTGATACTATTGGGAAGAGGAAACCTTCTCTACTTTGGCAAATCATCAGAAGCTTTGGATTACTTCTCTTCCATTGGATGCTCTCCTCTCATCGCCATGAACCCTGCAGAGTTCTTGCTTGATCTCGCCAACGGTAACATCAATGACATCTCTGTGCCTTCTGAGTTGGATGATAGAGTTCAAGTTGGGAACTCAAACAGAGAATCTCAAACTGGCAAGCCATCTCCTGCTGTTGTTCATGAGGTAATAATCGTAGAAACAACAACTTAAGATTGTCTGAAACCAAAATTGAGTTTAAGTATATGTTGGAACATTCTGAGCAGTATCTGGTGGAGGCATATGAGACTAGGGTTGCAGAACAGGAGAAGAAGAAACTGACTGATCCTGTGCCAGTTGGAGAAGAAGAAGCTAAGGCTAAAGCTTTGCGTCTGAAGAGACAATGGGGAGCGAGCTGGTGGGAGCAATACTGCATACTTTTCTGTAGAGGACTCAAAGAGAGGCGACATGAATACTTCAGCTGGTTGCGTGTTATACAAGTTCTTTCCACAGCTGTGATTTTGGGTCTTCTCTGGTGGCAGTCTGATATTCGGACTCCAAGCGGACTACAAGATCAGGTACATTGTTAACAGTAAAAGTTTCGGGCTTTAGGCCCATAAAGTTTCTTGAGGCCCGAAGTCAATTTTTAGATATTCCAATTTAAAGAATAATTGATTCTACTCTTTAATTTTTTCTTGAAAATTTTAATTTTTATATTTGATTTTTTAATAAAATTTTTGCTTAATACTAATTTAACTTGATAGAATAGTTCCTTAAATAAAAAAATACATAGTTAAACATAACATTTATTAATAGGTTAATGTTCATATTTTAATAAGAAAATCGCATAAAAAAATTTGAATGTGTCACTTACTAGCACTTTAAATCTTGAAATTTTTTTACTGATTTTTTTTAACTTTAAAAGTGGCATTTGTATCATAAAAAACCTCCAAAAAGTTGCATGTTTAACATGTAAACAAAATATGTGTTAGCTTTTTTAATTAGTAACATTTTTCCACTAACATTTAAGCAAAAAAAAAACATTTTTTTCACTAATATTAAGCAACCAAGACTTTGTTGTCCGCATCAGTTTAGATGTCCTAATATCACTCTTCTCTATCTTTAATGCAGGCCGGTTTGCTCTTCTTCATAGCGGTTTTTTGGGGGTTTTTCCCTGTTTTCACAGCTATTTTTACGTTTCCTCAAGAGCGGGCCATGCTCAATAAGGAGAGAGCAGCGGATATGTATAGATTAAGTGCATACTTCTTAGCTCGGACCACGAGTGATCTCCCTCTCGACTTCATTCTACCTTCTCTCTTCCTTCTCGTGGTCTACTTCATGACAGGTCTTCGTCTCAGCCCGTACCCCTTCTTCTTGAGCATGCTCACGGTTTTCCTTTGCATCATTGCAGCTCAGGTATGTTCAGATGGAACAAGAACACGTTTCTGTAATGATAAATTATAATTAAAAAATGCTGATTTTTTTGTTGTATTTTTTTCTTTGCTAGGGACTTGGACTTGCTATTGGTGCAATTTTAATGGACTTAAAGAAGGCGACGACTTTGGCTTCAGTAACCGTCATGACATTTATGCTCGCTGGAGGGTTCTTTGTTAAGGTGATTCCTCTGTTTCTTGAATTTTCCTCTGTTTCTTGATTGGGCTATGTTTCTGAGTTTTTTTTCTGTTTTGGTGTCCTGCAGAAAGTACCAGTGTTCATCTCGTGGATACGTTACCTATCCTTCAATTACCACACCTACAAGCTTCTACTTAAAGTTCAATATCAAGACTTTGCTCAATCCATCAACGGGATGAGAATAGACAATGGAGTTACTGAAGTGGTTGCACTGGTTGTCATGATTTTTGGTTATCGCCTCCTTGCTTATCTGTCTCTGAGGCAAATGAAGATTACAACATAACCCATTTTGCTCAAGAAAAATATAACTAAGCACTAATATATGATTAAAAAAGGATAAGCATAAGTTTTTTTTTTTTGCTAAAATGGATTAAGCATAAGTTTTGTTTGCATTCTACATTAGCGTTATAATTCCATAATATGTTTTCAAGTTTTCAAAAGCGTCATAAAAGAAAAGGATGAAAAAACTACTCCGTATGAAACTTGATCCAAACGTACATATTACTGATGCATGCATGCGCAAGAAATTTATAACTAAGCACTAATATATGATTCAAGAAAAGGATAAGCATAAGTTTTGTTTGCATTCTACATTAGCTCATACATTCCATAATATGTTTTCAAGTTTTCAAAAGCGTCAGAAAAGAAACGACGAAGAATTTAGCAGAAAAAAAAGAAACGATGAAGAAACCGAAACAAAATGCATATCTCAACATCAACTTTACGGCATCCTGCCTATTCCTTTGCAATTCTGTAACAGTGCGAATTCTATACTGAACTAAACAAAAAAACTAAAATACTACATCAACTTAATTTTATGCGCCGTACCTATTTTTTCGCGGACTTATGGTAGTACGTATTTCATGCTGAAATATATATATTTCATGCTGAAATATATAATAATTCAAAAAATACTACATAGAATCTCAAAACCGTACTTATTTTATATATTGACCGTTAAAGGTGTTAGTCATCCGTTAATTTATCAAAATGACGTCATTTTGAATAAATTTTGTAAAATTAAAAATTTAAAAATAAAATATAAATTCTCAAAATCGTGCTTATATATATTGACTGTCAAAGGTGTTAGTCATCCTTTAATTTATCAAAAGATTTTATTTTGGATAAATTCTATAAAAGTATCCGCCGTTTTGTAATTTTTAATTTTTTTACAAATTCTATCCAAAATAAGGTTGTTTTGATAAATTAATTTATGACTAACACTTTTAATTTGCTGACAAAATATACTAACATCTTTGACGGTTAATATATATATATATATATAATAAATTAACGTATGACTAACACTTTTGACTTGTTGACAAAAAAAAAAGACTAACACTTTTGACGCACAAAATCCTGAGTATATATATATTAACTGTCAAAAGTGTTAGTTTTTTTGTCATTAAGTCAAAGATGTTAATGATATATTAATTTATCAAAACAATGTAATTTTGTGGCTGTAGAAATATTTTTCTTCTGTGCACGACAACCAAAGCATTAACCAATCAACCTCTAAGAACATCTCCATCGAGAGTTTAAATGGGAGATTCACATAGTTTTCGAAAAAAATATAATATTAAAATAATCAAATGTTATTAACCTGTCTCCTGCAAAGTCATTGCATCGAACCCAGATCATCACTGTAGCGTGGATTCCACGACACGTGGCGGCTTGCGATTGATCTGATTAGTTAATTTCTTTTATAAAAAAACGAAAAAGAAAAAAATATTAAAATAATGGAAAAAAGGGTTTACTAAGAGTTCATTGATGGGGATGCTCTAAGTTGTGTTTTAAATCCTTTCGAAGCTATTGATAAAATTAGAAAATGCATAGAAATTAGCATTGTTTATGTGCAAAGAATAAAAAAATGATTCAATTTCTTTTGTAAAGTAATGATGTTTTTAAAAAATTGTTGGAGGTTTTTTAAAAAAATAAACAGAAAAATAAATATTGTAGTATTCTAAAATAAAAACCAAAAGTGTTGACAAAAACAATAAGTGATTCGTAAACGTTACCTTTTTTGTCTGACATTCGTAAACGTTACCTAGTGAATGATTCTCAGCTTGCAGCTTTTTATACTCCTCAAAAACAAAAAAAAACTTAACACCCTATTGTGACAAGTAAAAAAAAAAAGAGAGAATACAGTGTGCATTTGTCAAAATTGTGGGTCAAAGTTCTAGTTTGACCATTTGAACGTCTAGTAACTACAAAATGTACCCCAAAGTCAAATCTTAAAGAAAGAAAGGTCAGTAACAAAGATTGACCAACCAACAGTTAACACATCGTAGTACACTATAAATATCACTTACCACTGTGCTTAGAACTCCATGCACTGAGTCTCTGTCCTCTTTACCTTAGTGTTTCTTAACCATGAATCAACTGACTGTTTCAGCGGAAGACAATGAAGCAGGAAACAAGAAGCCTAAGTTTCAAGCAGAACCAACATTGCCCATCTTTCTCAAGGTAAAATAATCAATTTCAAACCAGACAAAAGAAGAAGAAAAAACAATGGGGGTTGTCCCTTATGTAGTTATGTCTCTTTAATTTTTTTTCCGAAACACCTATACCGGTGGTTATTTGGTTTTCAATACATGCAGTTCAAGGAAGTTACATACAAAGTGGTGATAAAGGAATTGACATCATCGGCAGAGAAAGATATATTAAGTGGAATAAATGGGAGTGTGAGTCCTGGTGAAGTTCTTGCTCTCATGGGTCCATCGGGGAGTGGCAAAACAACTCTTCTTAGCTTACTCGGCGGTCGAATATCTCAATCTGCCATTGGAGGCTCTATTACTTACAACGACAAGCCTTACTCTAAGTACTTGAAAAGCAAGTAAGTTTCTCTTGGCCCTAAACCCCCTACAAACACTCTTGTAATAATACATACAATGGAGACTTAAAATGGTTTTTCTGGTTTGGTGGCAGGATTGGATTTGTGACTCAAGACGATGTTCTGTTTCCTCATCTTACCGTGAAAGAAACGCTAACCTACGCTGCTCGTTTGCGTCTACCTAAGACTCTTACAAGAGAGCAGAAGGAGCAACGAGCTATAGGTGTTATCCAAGAACTAGGTTTAGAGAGGTATGTTTCGTCTCTTTTAGTAGTTGAAGAACATTACAAATGAATCTTTGGTAGGGCCGGATCTAAGTCAAACCCAGTGAAACATTGACTTTGACCCCTAATTTTTAAGAGAAAATATATATGGTCATAGCGCCTCCAAATTGTTAAAAGAAAAATTATTTATAAAAGTTTTTTTTTTGTAAACTGTTATTTATAAAAGTTCTTACTAATATTGTATAGTTTCCTAAAATCTCAAATCCGGCCTGACAACTTGGATCATTTGTTGCAGGTGCCAAGACACTATGATTGGTGGAGCATTCGTGCGAGGTGTATCAGGTGGAGAGAGGAAAAGAGTCTCTATTGGAAACGAGATCATCATTAACCCCTCTCTGTTACTTCTTGATGAACCAACTTCAGGTTTAGATTCCACCACTGCTCTAAGAACCATCCAGATGCTCCACGACATAGCCGAGGTTTTGTCTCTTTTCTTTTGTTACATCTCTACTCTTTTGATGGTTGTTTGAATCTTGATGTGTTTTTGTAACAGGCGGGGAAGACAGTGATCACAACGATACATCAGCCCTCGAGTAGACTCTTCCATAGATTCGACAAGCTGATACTATTGGGAAGAGGAAACCTTCTCTACTTTGGCAAATCATCAGAAGCTTTGGATTACTTCTCTTCCATTGGATGCTCTCCTCTCATCGCCATGAACCCTGCAGAGTTCTTGCTTGATCTCGCCAACGGTAACATCAATGACATCTCTGTGCCTTCTGAGTTAGATGATAGAGTTCAAGTTGGGAACTCAAACAGAGAATCTCAAACTGGCAAGCCATCTCCTGATGTTGTTCATGAGGTAATTAATAATCATAGAAAAAAACAACTTAAGATTGTCTGAAACCAAATTTGAGTTTAAATATATGTTGGAACATTCTGAGCAGTATCTGGTGGAGGCATATGAGACTAGGGTTGCAGAACAGGAGAAGAAGAAACTGACTGATCCTGTGCCACTTGGAGAAGAAGAAGCTAAGACTAAAGCTCTGCGTCTGAAGAGACAATGGGGAGCGAGCTGGTGGGAGCAATACTGCATACTGTTCTGTAGAGGACTCAAAGAGAGGCGACATGAATACTTCAGCTGGTTGCGTGTTATACAAGTTCTTTCCACAGCTGTGATTTTAGGTCTTCTCTGGTGGCAGTCTGATATTCGGACTCCAAGCGGGCTACAAGATCAGGTACACTGTTAAGTGTTAACAGTATAAGTTTCTGGCTTTAGGCCCATAAATTTTCTTGAGGCCAGAAGTCAATTTTTAGATATTCCAATTTAAAGAATATTTGGACTCTTGTCTGCTTTTTAATTTTTTTTTATTTCTTTGAAATTTTTAATTTTTATATTTAATTTTTTTAAATCAAATTTATGTTTAATATTAATTTAATTTAATAGAATAGTTCCTTAAATAAATAAAATGCATAGTTAGACATAACATTTATCACTAGGCTATGTTCGTATATTTTAATACAACAGATCCTCTGTCTGAATCCAAAACACAAAGGAAACAACATTCTTTCACTAATACTAAGCTACCAAGACTTTGCTGTCCGTATCGGTTTAGATGTCCTAATATCACTCCTCTCTACCTTTATTGCAGGCCGGTTTGCTCTTCTTCATAGCGGTTTTCTGGGGGTTTTTCCCTGTTTTCACAGCTATCTTTACGTTTCCTCAAGAGCGGGCCATGCTCAATAAGGAGAGAGCAGCGGATATGTATAGATTGAGTGCATACTTCTTAGCTCGGACCACGAGTGATCTCCCTCTCGACTTCATTCTACCTTCTCTCTTCCTTCTGGTGGTCTACTTCATGACAGGTCTTCGTCTCAGCCCATATCCATTCTTCTTGAGCATGCTCACGGTTTTCCTTTGCATCATTGCAGCTCAGGTATGTTCAGATGGAACAAGAACACGTTTCTGTAATGATAAATTATAATAAAAAATGCTGATTTTTGGTTGTGTTTTTTTCTTTGCTAGGGACTTGGACTTGCTATTGGTGCAATTTTAATGGACTTAAAGAAGGCAACGACTTTGGCGTCAGTAACTGTCATGACATTTATGCTCGCTGGAGGATTCTTTGTTAAGGTAATTCCTCTGTTTCTTGAATTTCCACTGTTTCTTGATGGGGCTATGTTTCTGAGTTTTTTTTTTTTTCTGTTTTGTGTCATGCAGAAAGTACCAGTGTTCATCTCGTGGATACGTTACCTATCCTTCAATTACCACACCTACAAGCTTCTACTTAAAGTTCAATATCAAGACTTTGCTCAATCCATCAACGGGATGAGAATAGACAATGGAGTTACTGAAGTGGTTGCACTGGTTGTCATGATTTTTGGTTATCGCCTCCTTGCTTATCTGTCTCTGAGGCAAATGAAGATTACAACATAACCCATTTTGCGCAAGAAAAATATAACTAAGCACTGATATATGATTAAAAAAGGATAAGCATAAGTTTTGTTTGCATTCTACATTAGCTCATACATTCCATAATATGTTTTCAAGTTTTCAAAAGCGTCATAAAAGAAACGATGAAGAAACTACTTCGTATGAAACTTTTGATCCAAACGTACATATTTACTGCTGCATGCATGCCAATGATGATCTCAGTTATATAAGAAGGCTCTATTTAGATAAATTTGTAAACATGTTATGATATGAGATGAGTTCTTCAAGTTGCGAAGAATATTAAAGAAACATTATTCCATTAATTAAGCTGACATGACAAACAAAGACACAACTAGAAATATGACAGAGAACAAGACAAACTAGATATCATATGAGATGAGAAAGACACAACAACAATAGACACAACAACATTATTCCAAGACACATTAATTAACTTCTTCGACGGCTATTTCAATTAGGCATCGCTTGCACCACCAGACTTGCTACTCTCTCCTTTATAGGTCTCCAAGGCCTCTTCGTCATCAGATGGTTCCTTGTTCAGATCGAATCGATGAACCAGTGTGGGTAAATGAGTCCCATCATCGCCATGTTCTTGGACCTTTGGATCATCAAAGAACCACTTATCCAAAAAATAGATACAGCTACTTTCCGTCAGGCTAGAACAATACCCCTGCTCAAATGCAGCGTCCCAAACCCTCGGGATCCCATCCCTCAGAAATGGCTCCTTGACACTTGTATAAGCATGTTCCGGATAACCTAACTTTTTATTCAAACCCATAATCCTCTTATTTGTATATGATTTCAAAATCTTAGCCTCGGTTTGGGAGAGATCATCAACCCTGCGCCCGTTATCCAGTTGGAACATGAGATGCTCCACCTCTAACTCAGCAACTCGCTCCCGACAATCGACTAGTTTCTTCTCCATCTTTTTCATATTGGTCTTGATGAATGACTCTTGAGTCTCTGCCTTAATGGTCCTCTCGAAGCTTGGTAATGAGTAAAACCGGTCCATGAGAGATTCAGCCACCTGCGGAGACGGCCACGCCACCAACTTATTATCATCACGGTTGAAAATAGTCAAACAAGCATCTGAGCCACACAAGATGGTTAGCTCTTTAACTTTATTTATCAACCCTTGCACCCTCCTCTTGTAAGCGGTCTTTCTTTCCCTTGGATTCGCAATCCGAGTAAGCTTCATCTTTTCTCTTGCCATTGACTCTAGTCTTTCTTGCACTTGTATATCAACTTATACACACACACATATATATACTAGTGCCTACATATAAAGCCCAAACCTCAAGCACTTGGCAAAACATAGTAAAATAATATTGTATGTGATATTTCACTTTTTTGAAGATTATGTGTATTCTAAAAAGGAATAAAATCTTAGCATAAATGCTACTTATTACTTTATAAAACAAAGCAAGATATATACATATATATGCAAATGTGATATCTCACATTTCTATTCACAAGTCAGCAAACTTTAGTCTCAGTCTTTTGTTGATATCCTTAAACATTATTTGAAGTGTGATCTTTATAAAATTTTGCTTACGTATCATCGCCACATTCATTCTTACAAAAAAAAATCTCATATTGTTTTCTGAAAATATAATGACTTTCTTTTATCATGACACGTACAATCTTAATGATTAAGTTTTTGATTTTTCTCTAAGATTCTTAAAATGATAATAACAATTGGATACATACTATATATATATGTGGATCTTAAAACTCACATTAGGAATCTAGTAGTGTTTGTATTTGGAAATTAGGAAATAAATAAATTGTGGACATAAAATCTTTTGTACACAATGTAATCATGTTCAAGTTGACAAAATTGATTATGTACTGATAATGACAGTGTTTACAAGATCAATAAATATAAACAAGACTTAAACTATTTAAAGAACAAAAGGTAAAATAAGGTAGATGTATTTGAGAAAGAGTCTGAGGTAGAGCTGTATATGTGTGCATATACGGGGGTGTGAATGTGCTTCTTCTCTCATCCTATTTTCTTTTTATCATTGTCTATATCGTTTCACGTCTCTAATATTTTATCTTTTCCTTGTTCATTTGATCGCAGAGAACTCGGGATTTTTTACTTCATTCTGCGTGAATATCACAACTTATTGGAATATCTATCGGCAGAGTCCAAGCAAAAGAAGCATGGACTTCCAGCCGCCAAATAATATCAAAACAATCGGCTATAAGATTCTAAAAGTCTATCTTTAGTGTAGTGGTTAAATAGTCATTAATGTTGAACCTGAACCTGAGTTCGAATTCTCTCTCACCTACAACAGTTTTTCTGGCCATTTTTTTTTCATTTTGGGATTCCAACCTTTAAAATTCTAAGCCTGGCTCTGTGTATCGGTATGTATCAACAAAGCATATACAGTTCTCAGTCTATATTTGACGTCTTTCTATGTCAATGTTTAAATCAAACTTATCATCGGTTTCCACGTGTACAAATTATCCGGGCTGAATCATGATTTGGGCCCAACACTGTATATGTTATATACCTTGTTCGGAAATTTACTAGGCGTTATATCGTACGCTTAGGTGTACCTAGCGCCGAATGAGAAAATCGGAGATTAAACAGGGAATTAATCGGCAATTTATTTTAAGAAATATATAATAGATTTGTTAAGAAATGCATCAAGGATAACATATCATAGTGGTTGTGACTATCTATTACCAGCACAACACCTGGGTTTGGGTAGCAGAAAATGTATTTATACCTATTTAAAAATGTTTAAGTTAAATGAATGGTAGTTTTGTCATTTCTAGGTTGTCTTCATCTTTAAAATATTAGATTCCTGTAATTTCAAGCATGATAGCTCTTTGATTTTGACGGATTTAAGATCAATTTTCTTCGTTTCTTTTGCTGTTTTCATGCAATTTTCATAAATCCTATGCATATTAATCGATTGATAGGCCGAAACGGGAAATAACTGAGGATTCTTTTAGATCCGATTTTTCAGTAAATTATTTTAATTCGTCACGCTTGATGGCCGTATAACGATTTTCCGACGATTTCCCGGTCCTCGGTGACGCGTTTTTGAATACGGATTGTATACATTAAACCTTAAAACAATATAACAGAAAATACGATAAAATTTCCACATCAAATTAATATAAAAATTAACCAATTTAATATGACATGTATATTTTAATCAAAATTAAGTGTAAGTTCAAAAATTATTTTAAAGAATACAAAAGTAAACTTATTTTAACTAAAATTCAAAAAACAATTTTCAAATCTAATAAAATTTTAAATATTCAAAAACGTTATTAAATCCATAAATCAGCATAAATATGTTATTATCAAGTTTTCAATTGTTAAATTTATTTAAAATAAAATGTGATACAATACACTAAAATCGGTTTATTAGGAAACATCATAAGTTATTAAAAAAAATTAAATATTTTTTTTTATAATTTTAAATGATTGATAAATCAAAAGTTTAAATATTAATAAATAATTTTCTTAAAGTTATTTATGTACATTGAGCAAGAAACCACCTAGTGGATTTTAACTATAACCACTACTAAAATTGCCAGTTTTCTGCCACAATCAGTGCATCAAAAGCAGACAACAAGACCATTAAATACGTCATTTCATTCAAGTATTCAACATGCCATGGCTCAGTGTTTGTTCAAGAAGCCCCATGAAATTATTCTAGAGGCTGAATATGAGTCTTGTGGGACAAATTTAACAAGAATCAATCATCCTACATTCGTACACTAAGATGGAGTACTAAAACCACGACTCTAGGCTCCAGCTTGATTCGAGGGATCCTCTACACTTAGAGAAATTATTTCTGCCAGATAACAAGAAAAAGTCAAGTAGTCTCAATCATTACAAGCAATATTAGTAATATATCTTATAGAATCAAGTGACCATGATTAACTCCAGTCTCTTAACTGGAGTTTTTAACTTTGGTTAATAGATGATTCTTAATTTTCTTAGATTTTAATTAAAAAAAACTAAGAACCGTCTCTTAAATAAGAGATATAAGAGCCGTCTCTTAAATAAAAGAAATAAGAGCCGTCTCTTAGTCGAAAAATGTTAAATAAAAAATTAAAAAAATCAAATTATGAGTTAAAAATCCCGGCTAAGAGACCGGAGTTGAAATATATGAGAAACGGCTATGACTAAGCCATGCAAAGTCGCAAGTTGTAGAAAAAAAGAAAAACGAAGGCGATTTGTTCAAAAAAAAAACTAAGGCGATTTGAATATATATTATCTTTCATAAACAAAAATATATTATTTAAGACTTTGAATGTTACAATCCGAAATTCACCGCACCACAGTTAACACAAAAATTTCTTTTAATGTTTTTTATTACAGTTAAAACCGCAGCACAGTTGAACCGCTTGTCCTGCACCGTTCAATCCGCAGTCACCATTCGAAACCTAAAACAAGAAAACAAATTATGGTCTGTTTAGAATATCTTCAACCAGATTTCATATTTTATTTCAAAATGGAGTAGAGTTAGAGTAAAACTCAACTTCATTATAAAGTTATTTCATTTTTTTGGAAAAATAAAGTTTTATATTGCAGATGTTCTATGACTTGAATTTGCATCTAGGCCAATTTGATTAATATATTGGTTTTGCTTCATATAATTAACATATATAAACTTTTTTGAACTTTTATGCAAACCTACTTGTAAATAAAAAGAGAAAATCATCACTTAAGCAACTCTGGCATCAAACGTATTTCAAATGATTGATGAGTTAACGTCTAACAAGTATTTGTATATATATGTGAAAGTTATTAAACGCCACTAGTATTTGTTATCATATGTAAAGCCACCCTACCCAAGAAAAACCTATATGACATAGCTTATTTCTAAACGTTGACTCCCGCAACATCATCATCGTGATGACCAAAAACCAAACATTCCCCAAAACATTCAAAAACTCGCAAAATATTATTACAATCCAGTGACCGCAATGAATACCACGGGGGTGCAGCCTAACTCCGACCTGTTGATACCAGCCAGCGATAGGATCGGTGGCTTCGCTTATGGGCTAGGTGTCTCCATTGGTATAATTCTCCTCATCACCACAATCACCCTCGCGTCTTATTGTTGCACTAGAACCCATATCTCCGCATCTCCCACGACCACTCCGAGGACAAGACGCAGGCAAAGACAGGTCAATGTAACTTCGCTACCTGGCGAAGAAAGGTTTCACGTCAACGGCGATGATGATCGAAACGACACCGTGGTGGTCGAAATCTTGGGACTAAACGATGAAGAGATCAAGAGGTTCCCAAAAATTCTTTACGAAGAGGCTCGCGTGAGTTATAGCTTGCAAAGGGATTCTACTGCGACGTCGTGTTGTTCAATATGTCTTGCGGATTATAAGAAGACAGATATGATCAGGGTTTTGCCGGATTGTAACCATTTGTTTCACGACAAGTGCGTTGACCCTTGGCTCAAACTTCATCCTACGTGTCCTGTGTGTCGTACGTCTCCCTTGCCATCTCCGGCGATGACACCTGTCGCCGACGTTGTTTCCTTTTCCCGTCGGGCGATGGATATTTGACATTCCTCCCCTTTAATTTCTTTTATTTTCTTTATATATTTTGATTTTTTGTTGACATTTATTAGAGTATATTATCTCGAAGCTGTAAGTTTCACGGGTGTTATTTGGTTCCTTTCACAAAACAAAATTCTAGTTTTCGGAGTTTCTAGCTGTAGCTCTAGTGATAAAAGGCTCACAGCTGTGAGTTGGCATCTCGCATCGCCAAAAACAAAAAATGGATATATGACAATATGTAACTAATCTGGATTATTTTTGGTGAGGCCATAATATCTCTGTATAATTAAAAAAACAAAAATTTAGTTTTCTTGAGATAATTTGTAATGTTAATCTGTTTGAGATTATTATATTTCGAAACTGTAGAAAATATACATATACCATTTTAGTTACAAAAACATTT
Source organism: Raphanus raphanistrum subsp. raphanistrum (assembly GCA_019706035.1). NCBI lineage: Eukaryota > Viridiplantae > Streptophyta > Magnoliopsida > Brassicales > Brassicaceae > Raphanus > Raphanus raphanistrum. The sequence goes on from CM033981.1 coordinate 12,900,792, forward strand.
AAAATATAAAGAAGAAGAAGCTGAAACATAAATAAGAAGAATTTATAATCCATTTTTTCTTAAAAATGTAAATTTGACACATTTCACGTAGATTAATAATGTGATAAAATATATTAATGTATTTATTTAATGTATAATTATTTAAATAAAGATGATTTAAACAAAAGTTTATTTGTTGTTTGAAAAAATAACAGACAACATATCCCCTAGACTATATTTGAGAAGTGATTTTGCCACATGTCCTCTCTACAATCATTCTCACAAAAATAATATGACATGCCTATTAAAATTGATGACATGTCTTATAAATTAATATGACATGGACAATTATATTTATCGTTAGTTTATATTTTTTGTAAACTTTTGAAAATATGGTAATAACTCATATATTACATTTATTGTCGATCTACATTTTTATATATTTTTTAGAATATGGTAATAACTCATAAATCATCATTAAAATAAATATATTCAACTATAGCATTTCAAATTTCGAAATATCAGTTAAATTATAAAATTTTCAAAAATGTATACATTTTCAGAAAATTATAAAAATTAAATCGTAACATCATTAGTTTCTTATATATATCTACAATTTTTATAAATATTGTGTAATTTTAAATTTTGACAATTATGAAATTTTTACATATTTATTTAGTATACTTAATTAAAATAAGTAGATATAAAAATCTACCTAAAATTATAATTTTAAATATATACATGCACATTCTTAAATATAATTTAAAATAAAAAATTTGTTTTTTATCTTAATTTTAATGTTTATTTAAATTAAATTTATATTAAAATATTGATAAGAAAAAAATAAAATTTACAATATTAACTAAAAATTAAATATAATTTATATTTATTTATTAAAAATATTTAATTTTTTTTTAACTGCACATGGTGCAGAAAAAAACACCTAGTAAAAAATTATATTAGAAATATAGAATGATATTTTATTTTCTTTTTTTTTAAATAACACTTTTTATGTAACAGAAGAAGAGCTATTATACAGTCGAAGTTGGCAAATCTTACTAATATTTTTTTCGGTGGCAGATCAGTATTGTAATAAAACACTATTCTTTTCCCCGAAAAAAAAAAAATCAATAACTACCAAATAGTTCGTTATGGAGGACAATCGGCTGAGATCGTCCATACCAAATAACTTTACCAATGAAATTTAGCCGTCCGTTTTTACTATTCAGAAACAATTGACCTAGATGAAATAACGGTCCAGATCATCTCGCTTATATACCTGGAGGAGAATATATAAGAATAAAAGAAACGGCGCTCTACTCTGTTTTTGATTGATCACCACCTGAAACCCTTTAACAGCTTCCGAGAATTCCACCAACCATGTCCAGAGTGGCGGTTCTTCCTCTCGCTGTTTATCTTCTCCTCTTCGTTTCAACCGCTGTTCGAGCCACCGATGTCCAATACTGTGGTAACGTTTTTGACCCTCTTGTCTATTCCTTTCTCGACTGGTGCTCTGAGGTTGTCACGTATGTTTGATTGTAGAGGAGAAAGCAGAGTATGAAGTGAAAGTGAAAGAGGTTTACATATCGCCCAATCCTATAGCTCGAGGCGAGACAGCTACCTTTACCATCTCTGCCAACACAGGTTTGCTGCTTCACTTCACTTTTCTTGAACTGTTTCAACACTTGTCTCTTGCTTTTGCTTCTTATTAGTTTCTTCTTATAAGGCCGTGGGATCTCGGGTGGGAAGCTGGTGATTGAAGTTTCCTACTTCGGATGGCACGTTCACTCTGAGACGCATGACCTTTGCAATGAGACTACTTGCCCTGTAGAAACAGGAGATTTCTTGGTTTCACACTCTCAAGTTCTTTCTGCCTATGCTCCTTCTGTAAGTTTTTGTAGGATTTTGAGCAATACATAAGAGACATAACATGACTAGTTTGAATGTGTCTGAATCTGAACGTTGCACACTCTCAAGTTCTTCCTGCCTCTACTATTTTATCTATCTTCCAGGGTTCGTACTCGCTGCAAATGAAGATGATTGATTCGCAGAATAAGGAGTTAACGTGCATTAGATTCTACATCAACATTGGATCCGCATCATCTGTGGCCGACATGTAGAGCAAATTCACCTGGCCAATACTGTCAATCACTTTATTTACCACTGTATAAATAGTTTCTTAGATTTGGTTTTTGTCTTTTCTAGCTTCTATATATATATATCACTTATTTTAAGACCTGGCTTTTGATGTTTTTCTTTTATCATGGATATATATAAAAAAAAATTTTTACACTCTAAGACACTTTTTGTTTTTGAAATTACACCATCAGACACTTCCCACTTGGAGAGCACATTATGTCTGTCTAAAGTCTTCTTTGCCCTTTATACAAGACTGACCTAACTAAAGCAGTACTAACTATGGTTAAGTATTTTCTTATTTTTTTAAGTTTGGCCGGACAAAACAAGGCAGACTCTTCTCTCTTTCATGTTACTTGATTTCCCCCAATTCAAAAAATTCTTAATTTCTCTCGATCTGTAACCGACGATCATGTTACCTATTCTACCATTCTCATCCAACTCATTATTCATAAAATAATAATTTCTAAATTACAATTCAATTTTTTTGAATTTCAGAAATTCACCTATCTTCGTTCTCCCACTTGCGAATCTTAGATCCACTTTTCTCTTTTCATGAACTCCTCTGTAATCCTAAATTTGTGAACGCTTCCATATCTTCTTCATCAATTGTCGAAGAACACCAGAGAATCCAGAGACCCTACCGCTTGTTTGATTCTGCAACCTCCTCCCCACCTGTTCGGTTTTCATCATATTTCTCCAAATTTTTTTAGATCTGCTTTCTCCAATTCTCTTTAACCGGCTTTCATCATATTTTTCCAATTTCCTTTTTAGATCTGCTGTCTCCAATTCTCTCTAACCCTAATTTCACAAAACCCTCTCCGCCTTCTTTCTCATTCGTCGAAGAACACATGAAGATTGCAGAGGACAAAACGCCACCGCAAAACGAAATTGGTGGTTTGTCAATCATCTGTTCCGTTCTCTGTCTTCTTATGTGTAACCTAAATAGTTTTTAGATATCAAAAGATTTGTCTTTTTAGATCCTTCTCAGATTTCTTTTAAATTCTTTCTTGGATTTTTCTTTGTAGATCCTTCTGTGATTTTCTATCGACTCTTTCTAGCGAAAGTAATTATTTTTATATCATTCTCAGATTTTCTTTTCACTGGTAATTAACCACCAGAATTTATATATATAGGTACATCTCAAGCCGACATTCATCTTCCTACAAGATTACTCTTCCTCCAAGATTACTCAACTGACAGATTTCCCTAAAAGCTTCTCAACAAATACTCCGCACCGGATCTTCTCCCGTGTTCATTCGCAATCTCCCATGTTCTCAACCTATCATCCACACACCTACTGTCCACAATTCCAGTGACCACAACACATCCAGTGTCCACACATCTCCTGACCACAGCAGCTCCATTGTTCATGGCCACAATTCCAGTGACCACAACACATCCATTGTCTGTTTTTTTTCTAAACAGGAAAAAAAGAAATATGTTAGTGTCTACATAAGCTCATGTCCACATTTGTTCATTTACATGAATTCGTGTCTACAATTGTTTCATCCACATCTTTTGTGTACACATATACCTCATCCACATATTCCATTTTCTAAAGACCACTCATCTGAGTGGTCAAACTATATTCACCTATATTTTCGTATGATTGCCTCTGAAACATTTTATGGTTTGAATTAGAAACAAACAAGAAAGTATATGATTTGTGAAAAGAAATGTAAAAACAATCTTTTTTTCCCTATCCACAAGATGTGTGGACAATTGGCTGTTATTTGATACGCACCATCCATTATTCAATTTTTGAAAAAACGACGTCCACAACTCATTTCAAAAAAATTAATCCAACTCAATTGGCTGTTATTTGATACGATCTACTTTTTTCAAAGAGAGCAACCGTGACCATTGGATCTGTATCAATCCAACGATTCATGTATGTCTCCCAAACCAAATCAAAAACTTTAAGGGAAACACGTCTCCTTCTTTCGAAACACGTCGTCTTCTTTGGTCCCCACACACTTTTATTATATTAATATAACAAACTCATCTTTTCCTTAGCTTAACTAGATGACAAGGGTATAGTGGTATAAACACATAGGGGGAAGAGGGAAGAAGTGTGCCTCAAGTGGCATGTGTCTAATGATGCAAAAAAAAAAAAAAGTGTATGGTTTCGTAATCAACTCAAATATATATATATATATATATGTATATACAGTTAAATGCTTTTTGCTGATTTAATCAACATAGCACCAGGTCTCATGACATCAGTCAAGTGGTTGAACGGTAAACCATTTTTAACCATCATGTAATGTGAAAAGTAATCAGCGCAAGTATATATAAAATTGATTGCTAATCATCTTGATAAGTAATGGAAGATGTGGACGAGATGCAGAAAATGGGCTTGTGAAATGTCCTCTTTGTAGTTGATGTATAACTAACTATTCACATTAACTCAACTATTTCAAACCAGACACCAAACCTCTGTTTCTCTCTTATCTTTCAAACCAAACTTCTCACGACCACACATCCTTTTGACATGTTTCTTTCTTTTGTAGTATAGTGAAGACTTTTGGGGATGTTAAAATCGTAATTACTAATCAGGCGTAGTAGACTGATACGAGAGGGATGTCAACGTCGTTGTCATTGTCATCCTCACAAGCCACCACAACATACATCCAAGTGACGTCTATAAGTAGGCAATTCAACCTTAGCCACTTCTCTTGCAAGATCCACCACTCTCCTCTGCATCCTCCCTTATGCATTGGGAACATACTGTTGTACAGTAACGAGCTTGCGACGATGTGCTGTACGCGGTAGGGTGTGATACCCTACGTGATAATACAAAACTTGAAAATGAAATTAAAAGAAGGAAACATAGCCCATTGGGCTGATTTCATTATGGTCCAGTTACTTTTCTTTCCCTTGTGTTTGTGTCCTCAAATAGTGAAAACTATCCTTTACTTTTCTTTTGGTCCATATAATTATTACTTTTCACATTATACTAAATTTAACTTATAATAACTTAAGTACACCAAAACAAAATAAAATCAAATAGGATAAATATTACATAAAATTAAAATAAAATTCACAAAACAGAAAAATACATTAAATAAAGCTCACACAAAATTAAAATACAATAAACAAATTTAGCACAAATTAAGAAAAATTACATAAACACTCCAATATTGCATATCTTACAATTGGTATCAAAATACCAGAATTCTACAATTTGTATATATGTGTGTTGTTTTATTATATTTTTGATTTAGATTGTTTTGTATTATATAATATTGTAATATTGTATGTTGTATAACATATTTTATATTTAATGTTAAGAATTTAATGCAAATGAAAAAAATGATTTTTTGAGATTTATGATTGGAATAATCAACCATCATTAAATCTTTATTTTAAAGTTTTCTCCTTTAAAATAAGATCTTCGGTTGGAGATGCTATTGACTAACGAACGACTATGGAATCACATGTGACTGATACACAAATGTATCATGTACCACCTCCTCCAGAACAAACCTGTAGATTTTACAAAATTGTTTGTGGCAGAGTAGAAACTTTTTTTTCTTACACAAAGTACATTCAGTATTTTATTATGATTAACCAAAACACGTGACACTAAAACTAAAATGGATTTGGCGATTTCTAATCTTTCCACAGTAAAGGAGAATCCGGAAATATTCTGACAAGTCACTAGTTCTATCTTGAACATAGATCATTACATCCCCTGAAGCCTCGTTACCGTTTATACTTTTCTACTTTTATAAAGCTTACAAACATGCACTACTAGGTGGTGTGGACTATATATCCTCAGCTCAACCACGAATTCAACCTTGAGCAGCCAGCAGGGGAATCTTCATATTGACACCACTTTTTTCTTAAATACTCTTCTCAGCATATATAATTTGCTATATCTAATATTTTTTTGCCTTAGATAATTTAAGTTCGCGTATGTTTTATGTGCAAGATAGCAAACACATTTTTGGCAAAAAAAAAAAAAAGATAGCAAACACAACACGCACAAAATGTATCCACGATATACCATTCACAAGATTATAATTTTACATAATACTAACTGTGGGAAAATATGAAAACAAGAAAGGGGCGAATTCACACTGTGTTAGGTAGGTTTCAAGTTCAAGTGTTCGTGGACTTATTTTTTTTTTTTTTTTTTTTTTTTGTTCAAAGTGTTCGTGGACTTTAGTTCCGTTTTGAGAATGTTTGAAGACAAAACGGAGTACAAAGTTTTCCGAACCATAATGTTACAGAAAGACGTAATGCATAGGATTCAACGCATACTAAAGTCCATGAACAGTTGTCGCATCACAGCTGCATTTCCATTTGTAAGACAATTTGAAACTAAAGCCAAAATGTTATTGTAAATACTAAATAGAGTAAAAAAGAGGAAATAATATTTTTTGTGTCAGTAAAAGATGAATAAATTTAAGAGTTCAATAAATATATAGAGAGGTGACAGTAGTGGTGTGGTAGGAACTCAGTAAATCAATGTTATTAAGATACAAAATCATAGGGTCCCCATTCTAGACTGAAAGAGTAAAGAAAGAAAAGGACAGTTTACACGAAGACATACACTGTACTCTCTGACTTCACATGAAACCCTAGTTACTTAACTTTGTATCACCTTTTTCACTCAACCTCCTTTATTACTTTACCGCCTGACCCTCTCCCTCTATCTCTTAAGCCCTACGCATAGCTAATGGTACTGCTATATTCCATATCCCACGCTTCTTCCGAATCTACTGCTGGATGCTTCTCTTTTTATATAGAAATCCCAACTTAAAGCACGTTTTAACCAATTCCGTTTTAGTTTGTTATATACCAAACCAACTCAATATTTATGTTTTTTGTGCTCGTGAATCTTCTTCGGTTTGTGATGTTCTCTACCTGTCTATCACTGTTGTCTTACAGTGTTTGATTTCCTACTTACACTATTCATAATTAAGGGCTATGTATGCCAAAGTCACACCAGTGCCGTCTTCAAAAAAAAAAAATTGAATAGAAAAAAAAATTCAACTTTTATTTACTGTATTTCTTTAAATTAAATCAAAAAATTGTGGTATTAAAAAAAGATTTTTTGTGTGTAAATAAGATTTCATTAATGGAAAATTGAGAATAGTGAAAGGTCATTTTTGTTTTTATTGTATTTCAATTAGGTTTTGTTAATCATAGGATTTTTAATTATAATTTTACCAACTAATTGATAATTTAACAAACAAAAACAAACTTTTTAATTAGTAAAATAACACTAAAACGTTTAGACTCATGGACCCATGACAATTGCCCATGTTGCCATGGGTCAGAGCCGGCCTGGTCACACTTATGTCTTTTCGACAATTTTTTCTTCGATCAAATTAAATCTCTACAGATGTTTTGATCACGTGTGGATTACATATATTGCAGTGTAACCTAGATATATGCACACAACTACATTGCCATATGTTTTGAATCTTTTGATCCAATCAAAAGTGATTTAAGTTCATGAATCTACATATAGATATGCTTTACGCATTGTGATTATACCATATAATACTATATTAACCTGGCTTTTAAGGACGATTAATTTGACTACAATATTCTACTACTACCTCGTATTCTCAAAGGTCATAAAGTGTTGTTGGAGTCAGATCTTCACAGAGTGATCATCTACTAGTAAGGCTAAACACAATTAACTATCGTCCATGAAAATGGTTCCTCCGACAATGTTTAAAGTTGGATCTGAGACATGTAAACTTAATAATCATGCATTATTTTTTCAGAAAAACTATATGAACAAGAGGCATATACATTTGACACTGTTTCCTACACTTGGGAATCTGATTCTCTCTACTCAGCTTTCGGAGACGACGCCGTTTCAGCTTGCGAAAGGCTGCGCCAGAAACCACCACTGTAAAATCTGTTCCACATCTCTTTCTCTAACGCAACCGCTTCCTCGTCGTCCTCCTCTCCTTCCTCCTTCAGTTCCATCGCTAGCTTATCTAGATCTTCGTCGTCGTCTCTGCTCTCCACCGGATGCACAGCGAACTTCCAGCTCCCGACTTTGCTCAGCTTCGATGAATCTCCATTTCCTCTCTTCGCTGCTAGTCCTCTCCGCCGCATACGGCGGCAGAGTCCGCGAGGGATTTTGTAGACGGCGAGGACGACGAGGCTGACGACGCTGCAAGGACCGCAGCAACACAGCGCGGTGAAATCCGCCGTCGTGCCACCGCAAAACTCAGCCGCAGTGGATCCTCCGCAGCACAGAGACGGCGTGGACGGACTTCGACGGAGACTAGGTTGTTTCTCGCCGAGAGACGGTTCGGTAGAAGTCGACGGATTCATATTTGCGATCAAAGATAAAAAGTAAATCAAATCAAAATCAGAGACGATGATTCTCGGCTTTCTTCGTCTTCTCCGCACGTCTTTGCTCAATGTGCATCACCGATCCATTTTCCGAGAAAAATAGGCACTGAAATCTGGGGAAAATAATATTTTCTCGAGAATCTGAAGAGTTTGTTTGAAAATGGAGAGACTGTTGAGATTAAAGTCCAAAGCGCTGAAACTGATTTTGGGTTATTTAATGAAGACGACCCTGAACTTAACAATCATATATACACACATAATAGTCGTCTCATTGGATAGAATATTATATCACTAAAGCCTTTATTTTAGTTACATATCTGCAATAAAAACGTTCCTCAAAGAGGTTAGCTAAATAGAACTCAGTGTATTATTTATAGATTTTCTCTGTTTAATTTTGACTATTTATTTAGAGCTATGTAAGTACATAGCACTATTCTAGATAACTACCATCACATTATCATTCTCACCAGTAATAAGAAGCAACTTAACTCAAAAAAGTTTCTTTAATAATGCAAAAATATGTTGGCAAAAAATAATGGCAGACAAAAATAATCTGAAATAATTTTGGTTCTTTTTTTGATCAAAATCTGAAATAATTTATTGTACGGTTAACCAATACAAATCAGTTTATTTTCTTAATTGTTGAACTTTTTCATAAAATTACAATAGTGAATTAGTAAATATTATCAAATAATATAATATGACAAAATACTAATTACAAATATGAACAAAAGAAAATTGAATCTGACCTTCCTATTAAATTTGAGGCCAACAATATCTATCAACACCTCCGGCCCAATTTTGAATTATAGGTGGGCCGATGGCTGCAGTTGGGCCACCCTAATGCAGCTTGTGACAACAAACGTTTGGGGAAGAACAGCAACAGTGGTTGGTGTGTACTCTGCGAGTAGCTACGCTACTGATGCCGGTATGAGAGCTGACGTTGCGAAAGTGGAAGCAGAGGACCTCAGAAAAAGGATCTCTGGAGGGCAGGCTGTTCAAAGTAAGTGAGCCTCCACTGGTAGCCATAGCTTTACCAACCACTAGCTGATACATAAATCCTTAAGCTTCAATGGCTTCTCCTTATCTCAATAATGTACTCTGCATCTAAAACTTTATAATAAGAGAAACTCTACTTGTGTAACTCATATGTTACTTTTGTTACATGCACAATATAGGCTTTGTGATTTGGGTTAAATCGCTACTTTTTGATTTCTGTCTGTTGAGTCACAAGTTTGGATTCTTTCAAGGCAAGGAAACAGAAAGGAGGTTTGCTTAAAATGTATTAAAGCACACCGATTCATAAAAAGCTGGAGTTAAAGACAAAATTGTTTCAGTAGAGAACAAAAGAAAAAAAGTAAACAACATGATTCTCGCCGGAGATTTTGATTACACAAGCAGAACAGCGTTTATACATCCGTCATTCTCTGGATTGTTTGTCACCTGAGCGTACTTCCCTATAAGCCAAAAAACAAAAATAGAGAGAGTTTAAAGCACCTGCTAATCACGCTTAAAATCTTTGTGCAAAGTTCTTTAAAACTCCCACTTACCCCAGACAACTTTTCCAGCTGGTGTAACAAGACCAAGCTCACTCACATTGACCTGAAAACCAATTCAAGTCTTTAGAACAGATTACAAGTGTGAGAGATCCCAATATGTATATATATCTTGGTCGTGGTGTACTAACCTCAATGATTGTTCCTCTGGTCATGACACCAAGCGATGTATACATTGGACCGTTGGGATTCTTCTTGATCCCGATGATCTCGAGACAGAAAGTGCATCTTAGTTCAGGATGAGTAACGTGGGCCTTGGTGAAACGAAGTCCAGAAGGGCGGATGAATCGCTCGTACTTTGGCGGCTTCCTTGTGAAACCAGGTCCAACAAATGTAGCTTTTGTAACCATCCTCTTCCACTGTTTTGCTGTATAGTTAAAATACAATATGGGAAAGCATTTTAATACTTGTAAGTGACAATCTAAGCTAAAGAACAAACTCAACATAATCTAGAATACAAAGCTTAGCATCTCAAACTAAACACATACTTTTCCTCTTCCCAGATCTGATCACTCTGAACATCTCATCTTCAGCCACGGGACGGACCTGGAATAGGAATGAGTTATTAGCTACCAAGAGAGAACAAATGAGTACTAAAGCAGACATTATATAAGATACATGAACAAAGTTTTCACCTTTGGCAGAGGAACCTCCCACTTCCCAGCTTTCTCTTTCCTCTTTTGTTTAATAGTGTTGCTAAGAACCTACACCCACAGCACACAAACTCATGTATTGCTTTCTTTCACCAAGAGTCATCCACTACATACATCAACTCTTAAACAAAAGCAAACCTTAGCCCGAGAGGTATTCTCACGATCAAGAAGATAAGCAGGAACAGCTCCTTCCTGAACATCCTCATCAGTTTTACGCCTTGATGAACTCTCCTCATGCATCTTCAATCTGCAAAACCATTGTACAACAACAACAAAAAAAAAAGCTCAGAACAAATCACAAAGATTACTCATTTCGCCCTAACAAAACATATCAGGATCCACTCTAATAGCTTATATAACTTACGTTTTCTTCATTTGAGCTTTCTCAGCGTAGTTTTTCTTAGCAATCATCTTACCCTTTATACCTATAGACTGCAAATTCATCATACAACAGACACGAATCAGCAAAATAAGAATCAAACAAAAAATTAGTTGAGAAGTAGAGAAGGAAGGAAAGAAGGTAGAACATTCTGAGCCTGTTTGGAGCGCTTGTGAACTTGACGAGCCTCCTTCTTGCGCTTGCGCTCTTCGTAATCGAGGCGGCGTCCATGCCTCTTCTGGTGCAAATCGATATAATCTCCCTGCGGCTGTTTTTTTTTTCAATCAAGCAAAAGAAGAAAACAACACGAATAGTCAGAGATCAATACTGTCAAGTCTATTAAAGAGCTGAGAAACGAAAGGTATAATAAGAATGCTCCGGCGGCGGAGAACGAACCATTGTTACTTCGAAAGCGGTGAGACGGTGAGAGAGAGAAGTGAGACGCGAGAAGCGAGAGAAGCTGTTAGGGTTTTATTTAACGGAACCGTTTGGGTTCTATGTTTAAATTCGATGGGCTTGCTTTGTAAAACTAATGGGTTTTTATTTATCATTGACTTAGCCCATCACTTTAAGATGGTGGAGACTAATGATATTAAAAATATTTATTATTAAACCGTTGAAATATTTTATAAACAATCAGTCATAGACATTTTGCAAACATAACAATTTTTAAATATTGTGTCAGTCATATAAAACGCTTAATAATAGTTAGAACAATAACCATTTACATCCGTATATTCCGGCAGCTCGCTTTAGAAGTTTCATATCAAATGGATCTTTAAGGCCCAAAGATGAGTGATTTAGTGGGCTGCCATTTCCAATTGTTTTCCTAATAGACATTGTTTTTGATGGATTAGTATGATACTTACAAACTCGTCATGGTATTGCTTACATCACCATCAAGGCATCAAATATATGTCAATGATTTGAAAAGAAAAACAATACAAGAAGAGGGAATATTGATAAGAAACAATATGAATCATCTTAACTTTAAAACTATTAAGGTAAAAGCAAGGGAGTATCTTTCTTCGTTAACAAACATTTAAATCAAGACGACCAAAGATGCTATGAGTTTTCATTCTAATTTTATATATGCATCTCCAGCTCATACAATCTTCTTGATCATCGTGGTATCTTCGCGAAAGCGACTTCATGGTATTATTTTAAGGTCGTTGATTGTGTTTATCAATAGTTAGCATTTTAATATTAACATTATTTGTAATCCAAAATCCAGCATAGGTTCGGCAGTTATACAAACCATAAGTTTGGATACCAACTGATTCTGACAAAAAAAAAAAAAGCTTAGATACGTGGTTTTTCATACCTTTCGTATTTAATACAAAACTATCCCGGAATGTAATTACATTATATTTTCCAATTAAGATTCGAGTTATGATGGCAAGGTGAAGTTTAAGAGTATTGAGGCCTTGCAAATCAGTCTTATATAGTATGGTTAAAACTCAAAAACCGAATAACAATGCTAACTTTCAGAATCTCTAAATTGGAAGCTAGCTTAGATGCAATGATGTTTCTTGTAGTTTTAAGAACCTAAGAAAAGTAACAAGAACTCTTATTCTCCTATTTAATATATTTTAAGTCTAAGAAAAATCCAAATATATGGTTTATCTATAATATAGAACTTCAATATGTATCGTCACAAAGCAAAGAAAAAGGTTCAGTCAAAGGAAGCCATGTAATGTAAGGATCATCCAAATTTGTTGGATAACTGCGTCAGCTTACAGCTGTTAATATTCAGCACCTTAGAATATATATGCCAAATTAATTAATAGTGGTGTATATATTTTTATAATCATGAAATGAAACCATTCTTCCTTGATTCATAAACAAAGAGGTTAATATTATTGATTCATAAACTTATAGGCAGATTTCAAATAGTTTCCCTTACTCCAAAGCAATACGCAAGGAAGAGAGACCTTTAACAAACGCCTTTACCATTTTTACCAACGTTAAAAATGGAGGGGTCTTGTCGTCTTGAGATTATTAACAAACACCTTTACCATTTTGTTTGAGAATATTGATAGTATACCTTCTTTTCTTATCCATATTATTCATTGTCCATTCCGAAATACATAAATGTTAGTATTCACACTTACGGGGAGGGACTATTACTTTAGTTTAGCGGGTGGAAATTTGATAACGACGTGAAGAACCAAACAAGTGATTACGAGACATCTCTCGAGCCTTTTAATCCATTGTAGAAACAAATATTATTATGACGATTACATTCCTTACTATTCTGAACTAGTTTCATCTCATGTTTTATCGAAGTAAGAAAAAATATTATACAACAAAAAGATAGAAACGTTCTCCTTAGTCATTTTATAATATATTCATATGGTAGAGATATTAAAATTCACAAACCGAGATAGTAATGCAATTTAAAAATTAGCATAAAGAATATATTAAAAATTAGTAAACGAAAGAAATTAATCGAAACCAAGTAGTAAAAATGAATAAAAACCAAACTAAACGGGACATACTATGTAAACTACAGTAGAGACATAGAGTCGTAGAGTTGTAGAATTAGCTAGACTGATCGGATCCGATCTTATTCAGACCCAGTACAGCCCAACAGAAATTTTTTTGATCGACGAGTCTCTAGTTCTATTGAACTAGTCTGATACAAAATCTAAGTTCCACCCTGTGATAGATCTAGGAGGTGTTATTCGTTTGTATATTTTAATGGATTTGGAAATCTAAACCAAATCAAGTGTTATTGGTTTTATGATTTTAAAATCTGTATGCAAATCTAGTGTTATTGGTTACATGATTTTAAAATAAATTTTAAAATCAAGTGTTATTCAATAACAAATATTTATTCAAGGATTTGATTTGAAACTATATTTCAATGGATTTGTAAATGTTTTTATGCTCAAAATACAAAGGAATAAATACCAAATTGAAGCTTGTTATTTTGCTTGGATTTGTAATATTGTGTTTTTCGAATTTTATAAGCATATCTTGTTCACAAAGACATGAACGACACCACCTAGGTTCTTTTCCATCCAACTTCCCATGACTTCCTAAATAGCAGGATAAAAGCTGTACGTAGAATTACATGTCAAGTAAAGCTGCTCACCATTAAAAAAAACTTTTTCTGCTGCCTTTGTTAACTTCAGTAGTGCTTAATTTTCATCTTCCTGAGAATCTGAAATGAGCTAATCAACAACTATCTGCATTGTAAAAACTAAATCTCCCAGATAAAATACAGAAAAAGAATAAACAGGCTCAAAGAATAAAGACTTCAAAGTTACGGTGTCATTTGACTAATTAACTTTGTCAAAGCCATCTGATTCATCTCTGGTCAAATGTGTGTTGCTAGAACTGGGATGCACTTCTAGCACATAATCGACAACCTCAAGCACTGCATAATAAGGAACAAACACAAACCCCATAATAAAGAGATCATACACAACAACAAAATAGGAATATAAGATAATTCAAAAACAACTAATCAGCTAGACTAGCACAACTACAAACACTATCATCTCAAGCTTGAATTTTCTGTTTTTTTCCCTGTGGCAACTTGTTTGTCTATGGCAAGATACTTAAAGCTTGACGTTCTCGCTCGTTCCTTGACTATTATGTAGTGTATGCTTAAACTTTTACCAACAAATCTCTTCACATAGAAGAAATCTTTCTTTAAATATATGGTTTAAAGGATCAGTTCCGAGACACGAGACACGCGTTCAGTTTCTGGATTGCTCACCTAGACAAGCTGCCAACAAGGCAGCGGCTTGCTAGCTGGGGTATAAACATCTCTGATACTTGTTGTCTCTGCGACCCGACTCCTGAATGCAGAGATCATCTTCTACTCACCTGTGAGGTTAGTGAAAGTTATGAGCTATGTCTATTCATAGGCTTGGCTACAGATCCTTTCTCTTCCATATGTGGCTTGCATTTATGCATTGGCTATCTTTAAAAGACAGTACTTGCCCTCGCCTTCTCAAAAGGCTTGTGGGTCAAGCAGCTGTGTACGGTATCTGGTCGGGGAGGAATCAAAGACTACACGATGGTATCTCCTCAGCACCAGCAGCTTGGTTATCACAATTCATTAAGGATGATATTCTCGGACACAGAAACAACACGCATTTCCATCTACTAATGCAACACTGGCTTCGCTATGATTAACTCTTAATCTAGCGCTCTTGGAAAATCAACCTTGTTTTTCATCTTATTTGCCTCGGTTAATTATCTATAGAACTCAAAACTTTTGTAACATTAGAAACCCCTTATCATATTTATATGAAAGACATATTTGGCAAAAAGAAAAATTGAGGATTGCTTGCATCTTTACAAGTCGGTCTCATCTCTTGTAAATCAATTTGGTTGATTTCTAATAATCTATTTATATGATTTTGAAATCTATCTGAAAATGTATTTCTTTGATTTTAAAATCAATGGATTTGTCAAAATTTGTAAATCCAACAAAGAATCCCAAATTTATTAAAATACTATAACCAATAACCCCCACCTAATCTTAATCCTTCCACAAATATACATTAAAAAAAAAACTTAGAGATCATATTTAGATCACGGCAGCATACAGACATAAAATAACTTTCCCAAAGAACTATATATAATAATATTTCTTTAAAATACTACTACAAGATTATTATACTTAAATGGCTTGATAAATATATTTTAGCCGCGTTTTAACGTTTCCATGGAATATTCAAACTACAAAATTAAATAGCAATATCCTAGAAAGCAGAACAAAGATGAATAACAATAATTTATAAAAGAGAATGGGTATGGAAATCGCATTTGCATTAATATTCTCATCCTTCTCCTCTACATATATAAATACGAGTACAACTCCAAGGTGATGTCTCTCATTCATCATAACAATAATAATCATAAAAATTAACTTTTAAGCTCGAGAGGGAGAGAGAGAGCGTAGGGAAAAGAGAGATATGGAAGAGACAAAATCAAGATTCAAGAGGATCTGTGTCTTCTGTGGAAGCAGTTCCGGCAAAAAACTTTCTTACCAAGAAGCTGCCGTTCAATTGGGTAACGAGTTGGTACGTTCTCTCTTCTCAAACCTATATCTATATTTATATAGTTTTATACATACACATATACTTTCATTTTCACAATTGAACTCAATACATTGTTTATGACCTTGTTGTGTCGTTTGCGAGTACAGAGCCGTTTCAAATAAAATAAATCATGACTATTTGTTGTGAATATGCTGATTGATTAAAAGTTTATGATAGTACTTAATATGAACTTGGAAATGAAGATCTAATTCGAGATATGAACTCAGAATATTCTGTGAAACATTGGGTATTATGAGTTTTGATTGTGTGTTGCAACGAACAATGATGAATCTATTAAATGTGTGGATGCTTCTTCTTTGTTTGCTGAGTTCGAAGTTGTGTTAAATTTTATTGTTATTGGCATGAAAGAGAGATGGGAAAATAGCAAGCAACTTCTACTATTCTTAGCTGTAATCCGTCTGTCACTCGAGCAGCAGTCTTGCATGATCTGTTTTTATTTTATTTTCTGTTATTTACTTTTCAGTAATTTACATTATTTATTACACATATATCTCTTGTGTAATACTATAAACCTCTGATTTTTCCTAAACCTAAACTTAAGTTTCCAAATATGATCAATGATTTCCTTTACGGGAAAGATAAATAATAATGACAGTTTACTGCCTCGAGAGGCCAAAAATATCGTTCGTTGGAAGAATAATGACTCTATGTACCAAGCGTGTGTTGTAGGGTGTACTTCTTCAACAACACAAAATATTTAAAAAGGAACAATAATTAGAACCGTTGTAATAAATATTTGTGATTCATCTGTAGGCAGTAATAATAGTAATACTAGTATTAATAGGATAGTGACCAATGCAATTAGGATTGATGGTGATGAGTCCTTTTTTTATTAATTGAGATTTGATATTTGATGTGGTCGCTTCTTTTTGGGGTCGATTCCGAATTGGGTTTTGCGACACGTGTTCGTTTTCATCATGAAAACTCTGTTATCATAAATAAATGCATATGACATTATAACAATAATTAACAAAAGAAATTGATGGTGGGAATGTGGTTGAAGGTGGAGAGAAGGATTGATCTGGTATACGGAGGTGGCAGCGTGGGACTTATGGGTCTCGTCTCTCAGGCTGTGCATCATGGTGGTCGCCATGTTTTAGGGTTTGCTCTCGCTCTCCTCTCTCTCTATATTCTATATGTATATACATTCACACATCTCTATGTATGTACAGATATCTACTCTCTGTTCATATGATGTGATGCGTTTGCTAGTTCCAAGTACCCCATTACTCATCATTGTGTTCTAAACATTTCACTGTTAATGATGACTATCTAACATGATGCCTAGTACTTGCTAAAATAACCTATTATTTGTCACGTAGAATTTCATAATAGATTAGTCTTTGGTTTATACAAGATAATGGTTGAACCTAGTAAGACTTAAACATAACAACGACAAAAGAGGATCTGTGCATGTTTCCTTTGTTCAAAACTGTCTCTTTGCTTTCGCAATTATGTACTAAAATTATACTACAACTAGTTAAATGTTTGTGGTATCAATATAAGAGAATCCCGTTTCAATTATCTATAACCAAAATGGTCAAGTTGATTTCATTGTTTCCTAATTAATTATAGATTTGGAAGGGCTGTTTCGTTTTTGTGATTGATCCATTATTAACTTGTTTCTTCTCTAATCTATTGTAGGGTCATCCCAAAAACCTTGATGCCAAGGGAGGTATGCACTAAATAGAGCTCTTCTGAATTAAATCTTATTTTCGTTCGACTTGGTATTTAATTAGTATTATTGAGATAGAAATTGCCTTGCAATGATCTACAACAAATAGTGGTAGGACCAAAAGAGGAATGATTGAGACTTGGAGCGTTTTTTTTGGTTTCCTTCACGATACATCTCCTTGACCAACTAATATAATTTATATGTAATAATATCCAAAATAAAAAGACCATATATATAATATATTATAGAAGATATGTTGCCGTGTTCACATTTTAGAGATGCAATAATAAAGAGTGGTATGTTTGTTAAGATTATTTTATATAATACTTTGCAGATAACTGGTGAGACCATCGGAGAAGTGAAAGCCGTCGCGGATATGCATCAAAGGAAAGCCGAAATGGCTCGTCAAGCCGACGCCTTCATTGCTCTTCCAGGTTTGTAATCCTCCTTTTACTTTTTGAATATATGTAAGTTAGTTCCACTATAACTTTTACTATCTATAATATTTCTAATCAAATTTTGGCAAATTTTTAGGTGGATATGGTACGTTAGAAGAATTGCTGGAAGTCATTACATGGGCTCAACTCGGAATCCACCGTAAGCCGGTACGTAATCAGGGAAATTAAAATTTTCTTTTTATTTTACCTATTTTAAAATCCATATAGATGATATGAGCTTGCATTATTATAATGAGTTACGACCGGAATATGCGTGTTGAATATTTTTTCTCTTAGTTTAAAACCTTAAGTGTTCTGTATATTTATAATGTCCTGGTTTAATTTGACTGAATGAAAATACAAATCGTTGCATATGGTACGTCGTAATAATCACATGGAGCAAGATTCTTTTTGGGATATTTTATTCTTGCTTAACCTTTTCTGACATTCTAAGAGCATGTAGCGTTATAATTTTATAGAAATGTTTTTGCATGAATATAAAAACGATGTGTTGTCACGACGTACGACTACATAACCCTGATTGTGAGACCGGAAGCTTCCTATGTCTAACCTCTTGTATATACTATTTTTAATATATGGTTATAACATTATATGTGATCAATAATTATTGACAGGTGGGTCTTCTTAACGTAGATGGTTACTACAACTCGCTGTTAACGTTTATCGACAAGGCCGTGGACGAAGGATTTATATCCCCTATGGCTCGTAGAATCATCATCTCTGCACCAAATGCTAAAGAGTTGGTTCGACAACTCGAGGTATAATGAATGTTATGTAACTGTGATATTTATTACATGCTTTAGGGTTATTGGGTTTACTCCAACATGTTGTTGTAGGAATATGAACCGGAGTTCGATGAGATTACGTCAAAGTTGGTTTGGGATGAAGTGGACCGGCTCAGTTATGTTCCGGGTCCCGAGGTAACTACGTGAGCAATTTAACTACATTATGATTTATGGGGAAGTTTTTTTGGGTAAAAGCAGTCGGTGTACAGCGGAATTTAAACTTTCATAACATCAGAAGGAAAGTTCGGGAAGGGGACAAAAGTAGTGGGGCCGTTTTGGTAAAATTATTTTGAGGGGGGGGCTTATGTAAAGTGGATAAACCACGTGGGTAACTGCTAACCGCGTATCTACCAAACCCCATCTTCCCCATTTGTCTTTTGTACATTTTGGTTGATGCCATGGTTAAGAAAACAAGGGATAGGGCCTAGTATCAAGAAATGACAAAACGATCCTTTTATTTAGGATGTTTTAGAATTTGTAATGAAAATATAAAAACTATATTAATTTACACTACTTTTTTTTGTCATCTGTTAGATTAAAATTGAAATAACCGTGACTTACACAATGCCGGCAAAAGAACAAAGTTTTTCCGGAACCATAAACCGACGAGGTAAAACAACACTTCTCGGAGCTAAAAGTAAAAACAACAACAACAACGAATATAACTTAAGCTAAAATAAAGAATGGATAGACCACTACAGGAGATAAGAGCAGCACTTTGCACTCAAAGACGAGCATACCTTACGAGAGTACATTCACAAATAAATCCAGAGGAAAAGATCATCGAGATAGACAGCAAGCACACAAACATAACCAACACATAAACAGAATCAAGAGAGGTTAGAATCCTTAACCGTCGCTGTACGCACCATTCAATCCCAACTAAAACTCGCCATTGGACTTTGATTGGGCTCTCCACTCGCCTCATACGCACCAACACCCACGACGAAGCTCTATAAAAGCTTCCCGAACACGTCTTATTCACACAGCCGGTAACGGGATAAAAACCACTCCAAATCCAAGACAATCACGAATAAATCGGTGGCAATCGCGAACAATGGAGCACTCACTCCTAAAATCATCTATCTCCCTTCGATTCTTCTCCAAACAAACATGAGCTCGTAAAAGGCTCTGACCCTCAAAAATCACCAACCACAAGAATTGACTTCAAAGGACAGAGACATCACACCAAGTCCAACTTCTCCAGGCAGTCCACCACCTCAACTCAGCCTAAACTAAAGGAGACACCATCACCACCTCTAAGCATTTTCAGAGATGACCACAAACATGAGCAACGGCAGACACGAGGACAGCTAACTTCACTGGCGCTTGAACCCAACCAACTCGTCCACAACCACCGCATAGAAGCCACCGCGATCCCACCCCACCGCTGCTCCAACCCAGCTTGAGCAAGCGTAGATCTGAACCACAGCCCAATCAGATCCTCTTGCTGAAACCAGATCCGAAGCCAAACACTTGAAGACATCTAAAAGGGAGAGATCCGCAAGAACATAAACAGAGACGAAAGGGATTGCTCCCGACGGCGGGGAGATAACGCTAAACCGTCGGAACAGATCGAGAACACGACGGCGCTTTAGGTTTTTTTAGAGAGAAAAAGTCGCTTTATTTACACAACTTCATACTATAATATTTAGAATCAGAAAAGAGAATATTCCGAGTAAACGTTAGCTGTCTGTTAAAGATGTGAATAATCAGCTGTTAAGACATAATATCAAATAAATCAATAATATGAAAGTAAATCGACCGACTTCTGGATTGATAGGTTTTAGAACATTTCCAATTCGACTCCAAAATTTAATGTAAAATTGAATAGGAATTCTACTCAATTTACTGTAAAATTGAATGGGAAATGGAATAATAACCAAACAAAAAATGATACTCCAAATATACTGCAAATAGAGTGGGAAATGGAATAATGACCAAATAAAAAAGTGATTACTTTATAAATGGAGTAATCATTTTTCTGTTTGGTCATTGCACTATTTTCTATTCAATTTTACAGTAAATTATGGAGTGAGATTAAAGATGCTCTTACTTCTTGGAACATCTTCAATCTATTGTTATTTTCATCTTTATAATAGTATTGAGAAATGAAATTGTTCCAACATCTCTATTTCTACTTCTACAATAGAAATTTATAATTTTGCTCTATTAATAGAGGAAAAAATAGTATTCTTTATTTTCTATTTTTTAAAAAAATATATTGGAGTATATATCACATCTATTATAGAATTCTTTTATTTTAAAGGTCAAAATAGCAAAATATATTGGAAATTGTCTAAAAGTTCTACACAATCATATAATTCTATTTAGAGCAACAAAATTAAACTAATCAAAGCTTTATCAATAAAGTTAGAATCCAAAATTTTAAGAAGGAAATATATTGGTTCTAGAAATCAATTTTCTACAATTTTAAATTTAGTGCTTTTAATATTTTGAGATATACTTATCGCAATAAAATTTAAAACTAAAGCTACTAAATTTGCCGCCTAAATCTTGAAGTGAAAAATCCAAAATTATAGTTTCTACCAATTAATCCCCTAATCTTACATCCCCTTTCTAATTTGATTTGACAGAGTCAAAGACACTGCCTTCTTAGCATTATTCTTAACAATTTTACACAAATGAATACGTAAACATAGGGAAATATAAATAGGCATGGGCATTCGGATCTTAATTGGATTTCGATTTTATCCAATCAGATTTTGGTTTTTTGAGTTTATCAAAATCAGCTCCATTCAGATTATTTGAAAGTTTGGTTCGAGATCGGTTCAGGTTCTATCGGGTTCGGATCGGGGTTAGTAAATTTTCAAAGAACATGTACAACCCAATGTACTTTCGGGTTTGGGTCCCAATCGGTTCTTCTGTTTAAAGTATTTGATTTGTACTTATTTTGTAACTAAAACATAAGTAAAATCGATTTTTCCGGTTTTAAATACGTAATTTGTACTTTTTTGTAACCAAAATATAAGTAACATTTATTTAAAAATAAGAAAATAACATCAACCATGATCATTCAAAATCAAACGAAAAAGAAACATATTTATCGATAAAAACTAAATAAATGAAAGCATAAAACGAAAACCATGTTCTCATGAAATGAGAAACATTGTTTAATGAAAATAAAATATAAATCTAAATATTTCAAAATTTAACAACCATTTTTAATCATCAACCTTCATGTAATAGAACCAGCAACCTTCATATAATAGATAAGTATTTTAGATGTTCAATATATCTTAATATATTTAGAATATATATTAGGAATTGAGATCATATTTCGCACAAGATCTTTATGAGTTTTGGCTGTTTCAAGTTCTATCGTATATCTGTTTAGATTCGGGTTCAGTTCAGATAGTACTCATGATCCAAAATACCATAAAACAAGATCCATTTGATATTTATATCGGGTTCAGATCGGTTCGAATTCATTTTTACCAGGTAAAATTCGGTTCGAATCTTCGGAATCTGTTTTTTTTTCAGCCCTAAACAGAAGAATCACATAGGAAAAACAGAAGAAATGAGAATAAGTGTGAGAATTAATAACTGAATAGTATTGTTCGAATATGCTTTTAATCAAACCTTATTTCAGATTGATTTTAGAGAATTTGCACCTCCTACCCAAATAATACTCTATAATTAATAACATACACATTCACCCATACATAATAGAGTATTTGATCCCCTATATTTATACTGTTTTAGGTACTTTCCCAATTTCGCCAAATTAACTCTTGATTTTATATAATATCTTTTATATATAGTATCTATTTAAGAAAAAAGAGTGAACAAAGATTTTTAAACAAATGTTACTTGGCAAAAATAAAGAACTCAGCTCCACAGTTTACATATCCAACATAAGAAAAGATACATATGCCTCTGCCTTTTAACCACACCTTTGTTATCTGATAGCCACTAAATAGCTGAAAATTTCTCTTTGCTTATCTTTGTTTTCTTTTATTTACCTCATGGGCTCTCACTGTCTCATCAACGCCTGCAATGCCCTGAATTTTACATGTATATCGATACTTCAGTTTAAAGTGGCTGCAAGTTCTTTTTTACTTCTCCAAACCGACCTTGGATAAAAAAATATCTTCTGAAGCTGTTGTAACACGCAGCATACATACTGTATAACATTCCGAGTTGTGATATGTCAAAAAGCTTAAGAGAATTGATTTGGTTATCTATGTCACCAAAGTTGATTTATCTTTTCCGTCACATATCCGTTTAGAACTCTATGGTTAAACGTACTTGAGCTGGAGTAGTGGAAGGATAGATAACTTATCCGGAAGTGGTTCACGACACTATGTAAGTGAGGCCAAAGCACGGAAAAGATCGGATAGTGATTGCAGGATCAGTAAACAATGATTTCGAGCCTTGGGAAAAATTTGCGGACCGATCGTTGGAACGAAATGAACCCCACGGACCGAGAAAGCGGACGTAGGTGGTCCATTATCTATAGGCGGTCGAAACGTTATACATTGAGTCATCATATTAATAATGATTTATATACCTTTTAAAATAAATTTAAGAGTCTATATATATATATATATATATATGCTGTAAAATATTTCCTAATTTTTGGGGGATATAAACCAATACTTCATTAATTTTTAGTCAGAACATATCCAGCTCTTACCTGATCACAGCCGAGCACTCCAAACGCTTTTGAAATGAATTCAGTGATATCCAAGACAAGTGGATAATTCAGATCACCGATCCCTCCTGACTTGTTTGGACCCTCCACGCAATATGCGAGAACTACATGAAAATGAAGGCAAATGTTACATTTTAGAGTATTCGAGTTACTTGAACTAATAAATGAAGCCTCACGCGTTCTGGAGACTAGATGAACACACAAAAATAAATGATTACCAGTCACTAGTTCAAGTTCTGCGACGACAATGCACCTTCCTGGTTCAGGAGGAGGAAGTAAAATGATGACTTACCACATGTCGAGTGAGGCCAAGGACTGAGTATTTTATCTGTTAACTTTTTTTTAATCAAGGTTTTATCTGTTAATTTTAATTCTATTTGTTATTAATTGATTTAGTCAAAAATCTGGATATTTGTATGTCTTCGGAACAAAATAAATATTAAAAATTAATATTTGTTAAAGAAAAAAAATCACAAATACTAATTTATTTAGAGTTAGATATCCGCTCCACTCTAACATACACAATTAAGTATAAAATATATAATTTTATGTACTTATTATTTTAACATATAATTTTATTTATAAAATTACTTATAAAATATTAAATTAAAATGGGATATAAAATATTTGTAAAACTAAAAAAGTATAAATTTTGTTTTATAACAAATTAATTATTTTATAAAATTTATGAAACATATAATTTCACAAATTACTTTTTATTTATTATTATGTAAAGGAAATTTTTTGAAAACAAACTTGTATAGTTTTTTTTTTAGATTTACCTGTATTGAAGAAAATAAATAAGATATTTGTAAATATTAGCAAATATCTGTAATTTTTTTAGTTATAAAAAAAAAACTGGATATCCATAGTTTTCGAAACAAAAAAAAAACTGAAAAATTAGACTGATAAATATGAAACTAATCACAAATACTAAAAATTATGATAGTATTCGATCTGTGCCCACCCAAAACATAAACATGTAATACTTCTATCTTAAATTCTTCATAATTTTGTTGTTTAAAAATGTCTTCATTCGGTCAAAGGCAGCAATCTCTAGCATTTGCAAAGAAAAGGCAGAAATTCAAAGACCAGAGCCTATAAGTCACTGAATGTGAATACGAATGGAAAATAACTAATTTACCTAGACATATCGTGATTAGATAGTTCCTTTCCTTCATAGATACACAGAAAAGAACTGAAGTTTTGAGATTATGATAATTATTTGTGTGTTTATGTAGTATGTTTTAGAAATTATAATATATTTTGGGCTATGTTACACAGAAACGGAAACGGATACGTTTTTACGGAAGCGTATGGAAACGTATAAAAATTTAGGAAGTGAACACGTGGTAGAAGCAAGTATATGTATATGTATATATAAATTAAAGTATAAGAAAATGTTATAAAACTTAGGACTAAACTATATGATTTAAATTTAAAATAAGGCATTTATTCATTTATAATAATTTTGAAATAATCTATATTATTAAAATTCAAGTACTTTTTGGTACTATTTGGAAACAAAGATAACAGATTAACTGAGGATTGTTTGGAAACTTTGATAGTATATTAAATATTTTATTTTATTTACATAATTAGTCATTGTATTTATAATAAATTAAACACTTTTTGTATTTTTTTTTATTTGCAGATTCTGCCAATTCATTTAAAATCAAATATTAAATTATTTAATTACAATGAGAAAGAAATACAAAAGTATTTAATTTATCAGTATATATGTTTTCGGATCTGAAAAAGGAATATACTCAGTACGCTTAATTGATTTGAAATCATAGTTTCCCGAAAATAATTACATTTGAAAAATAATCTACGGTGATTTTTTTTACAAATCTAACATTCCAATTTAGATTTTTACTCGTTTTTATATAAAATAATCTATCTCAATTCTTTAAATAATTGACATATTAAAATTTTATATAAAATAAAGCGAACTAAAATATTTTTTGTGCAATTTATGGTTGTTATTTTTGTGTGGGGAAATTAAAAACACAAACTGTAATATAGTATATATTAATTTAATACATACCATTTTCAAGAAAAATATCATAAAATTAATAATAATTCATAGAAAACTACTGAGAAAAAATTAAATCATTTTAAATAAATAAACAAAAAGCAATAGGTTAATATATGAATATTAAAATTATATCAAATCACATCAAGTTATAAAATTATAAATATAATACTATGTACAGATAAAAAAATTATCAAACATTTAAATTATAAAATAATAAATTACACTCTAAATGTAATTCACAAAACATAAAAATACAAATGAGTATTTTATAAAACCAGTGGTTTATGAATTTACGTTGAACACAAGTTAAATCCGACATCCGCGCGGAGACTCGGATCAATGTCTAGTTTTATACTAAAACTGTGAACTACACATAAATTAAGTTTAACAAATTATTATATTAATTATTTTAATACTTCATAAATAATTGACACAATATATTTGAATATATTCTATTATTCTATTAATTATTTTTAATATTTGTATATTTTTATTTTCTCTATTTCACTACTATTAAAATTTTGATGTTATACAAATTAAAAACTTTTAGTTAATATTTATTTATTGATTTATAACATTATGTTTAAAAAAACAGAAGCGTAATTCCAAAAAAGAAGGTGATTCCAAAATAGAACTGTAAATTTCTAATGTATTTTAAAAAAGAATATCTTAAAAGCTTTTTGGAAGCCAGATTTTGTACGTTTCCACAAGATTTCGATTCTGATCTCGGTTTCGAAGTGGGAAATAGACTTTCCGATGGAACTTTAGTGCAACCTAGATATTTGGCTGTTTTATAAAATTTTGGGTTATTAGCAACTTTTACTTTGTTAATTTATTACACACTTAAATATCTTAATGTTTTGTACTAATTTAGGTTATTCGAAATAAATTAATGTAGATTGCATTTTCTTTAATTTATTATCTTGCTATATATAGGTCACGAATCGTTGGAAAAATATATATCAACATTAGCAAGTCGTTATGGTAAAACATCCAAAAAGAAATCACATACTCTCTCCGTCCCATTTTAAATGGAGTTTTAGGGAAATTTTTTTGTTCCATTTTAAGTGATGTTTTCAAGTTTCTAGGTAAAAAATAAATGTATTTTAATATTTTTAATTATTTATATTCTGTAGTATAATTGTTTATTGGTTGAAATTACTTTAATCATTATTATTTGTAGATAAACGAGAAAAATAGAATAAAAGATTATAATTTTTTAATCAACGTGCAAAAACCTCAAAACTCACTTATTTTAGAACAGATGAAGTATATATTTTCTTCTCAATGTTTACTAAGATCATAACAATGTTGTTATTTATATGTTCTTCAGGTCTGCAACAAAATAAAGAACCGACTTATTTGATAAGACCATTTACAAAAATCATGATTCAAAATGATAATGAATATTTTCTGGGAGTCCATTGCAAATCAAAAGACGACGATATAGGTATTCGTAGTCTTAAAAAGGGTGAAATATATCGTTGGAAATTTCATATCAATTTTCCCAATAGTACACTCTTTTTCTGTGATTCAGCCGTGGACAAATAAACAAAGGGGTTTTCGACATTTACGTCGTTGATAGAGATTAAAACAGATGTACGAAGTGTATGTGGAGAGCAGGAAAAGATGGTATATATGGAAGTGGCGAGTTCCCAAAACTAGCTTATGTGTTTTTTTTTTTTTTGGTCAAAGCTTATGTGTTTTTTAAATGGATAAAATAGTATAAAATCGTGTTGCTTTAAAAATGTAAGAAAGCTGATTAAATTATAAAATAAAAGATCTATATGTCCTGAATACTTATATATATATATATGTGTGTGTGTGTTTTATTTTATATACTTGTTTATGTTTTGAAACCGTTATGAATCTGCCCTTCGATCTAGATCTGTTGTGGCTGATGCTTATCTAAAATATACATTTGTTATTAGCAGTGCATTTGAAACAAATTTAATAGATAGAATAAAATAATTAAAATATGAGGTGCATTTGAAAGATTAAACATACACTATATTTACTGAGGTGAGGTCAAGCTCTAACTTTAACTAAATATTTCACCAAATTCGTTAAAAATTACACTAAAAAGACAAAAAAGAGTTATTCTTGGGTTCACCCCCTAGGGTGAACCTTTAGGTTCACCAACCAATAGCATTGTGTTATTTTAGATTTAATATCTTTTATAAAAGGAAATAAAGTAAATGCAAGTTATATTATGTTTTTTAAATATAGAAAAAATTGTAATTGATAAAAAAACGAATTTTTAAAAATAAATTTAATAACTTTTAAACCGTAAAAAAATACTAAACCCTAAACCCTAAATCCTAAATCCTAAACCCTTGGATAAATCTTAATCTCTAAATTATAAACACTAGACACTAAATCTTAAAACACTAAACTCTAAACCATAAACCCTAAATCCTAAACCCTAAACCCTTGGATAAATTTTAATTTCTAAATTATAAACACTAGACACTAAATGTTAAAACACTAAACCATTAATACTAAACCCTAAACCTTAAATCCTTAAACCCTTGTGTAAATTCTAAATCCTTGGATAAATCATAAATTCTTGGATTTATAACTTGTAGTTCATCTGAAGGTTTAGAGTTTAATGTTTAAAATTTAGGGGTTAGAGTTTTGTATTTTGTTGACAGTGTTAAAAATATTTTAATTTTTTTTACAACTACTATTTATTTTTATTTATTTTTATCCTTTTTATTTTAAAAACATAATATAACTTAGTAATTATTTCATTTCCTTTTATAAAAGATACTAAATCTAAAATAAGACAATGCTATTGGTTGATGAACCTAAAGGTTCACCCTAAAGGTACCTTAGAAAAAGTCGACAAAAAATATCGAAAAAGGTCAAATGACCCTCCTAACTTTTCCCTACATCTGTCATTGGTTATTAGATTTGTATATATCATAAGAGCATAATTATCGAGGGTTATTACTGGGTTTCTTAACCCCTAGATCCCATAAAAAACTTAAAAGTCGGTCATAAATGGCTGTGAGATAAGGATCAATTATGGTGGGCTTTTACACTGTTTGCTGATCTTTTTCTTTTTTTCAATCAGCTAAAAAAAACTTTTAAAAAAATTAAGAAACCCACTAAGAATTTCAAGGATAATCATGGTCTAAGAGTCAGAGAGCCTATACATGGTGATTAAGCTAATCATGAACATCTATCCTTCAATTTGTAAGATTCAAGAGAGAAAAAAAAAAAAAAAAGATTCAAGAGAAGGGATGGATTTTGCATGCGGACGTGCAATGCATTCGATAATAAGAGTTCATTCCCTATACTCTGTGCTGTGTATTTGCTACCCAAAATACCTATTGGTCCTCAAATATCATTGGTGCGCCTTATATTTGAGAATGGCCCACATGATCTTTTCATCCCTCACATGTCTCCTCGTCATAATGAAACTCTATAATACACTTCTCTAAGATCTGACATGAATATGATTAGATGATCTACTAGAGTAGATAATATGGAACTAGTAGTTTTGACAATAACGTTGTTCTCTTCTTATTAATAATACAGGAAATTTTTCAACTAACTGTATAGGAATGGTCAACCTAATTTAGTTGTAAAATGTTCATTCTCCAACTTCATAGCTCTAATAACTCTCTTTAGACATGTTACACGTAAAGAAATAAAATCTCTACATTTTGGTTATGTCAATTCCAGTAACTTAACTGAAGTTAATAGCATCTAACTTGTTTGGTTGTGTGTGGGTGTATAGATAATAAACTCCATGGAGGTTGAATCTTAATCAAAGGATCGGCATAATTGAAGAAAATGAGAGGTAGGAGACAGGAATTGAATAAGGGAACATGGAGGCTGGAGCTTTGAAAGATGAGACTGCTAAAATTAGAAAGCGGCAACAGAAAGGTGGCATTTAGTGAATGATAAGAAGATAAATGAAGTTCTTTTAAAGACTAGTGAAGATCACAACTGATAACTATGACAAAAAAAAAAGATAAGAAGGAGAGACACATAAAAATAAAATTCGTAGCATCATCATGATCATAGTAATAATAATTATTTCCTTCTTTCTTTGAAGAGGTGAGCGAGAGAAGAGAGCAACGAAGGTGGAATTAAATTCATATTTAAAATCTGACGTAACGCTCATAACAATTCTCAACTGTCTCAATTACTATTGCATTTATATTTTGGTTTTAATGATACTCTAAATCTTAACATTTTGAACAGCTGTTGCATATAAATTGAAGCACCTTCCTCTGTTTTTAATTTCTTTTTATTTAAATGCTTTTAACTACTTTCCTCTTACGATTTTAACCGGTTTGTACTTCTTGTCATAGGCAAATTTTTTCTAACAGATTTAACAATCATACCACTGTCAATTTCATGCTCAGAATTAACATAGATCAAAACCATGTTTATGTAATATCCCGATACCTGAAAAGAATTAAGAGAATTGATTTGACTATTTATGTCACCAAAGTTGATTTTGTATTTTCCGTTGTATATCCGTTCAAAACTCCAGAATTAACCGTGTTTGAGTTAAAGCAGTGAAAAGATGGATAATCTATTAAAAAATGATTAGTAATACCGTGTAAGTGAGGCCAAAACACGAGAAAAAGTTATGTAATGATTGCAGTGTCAGTAAACAATGATTTCAAATATTTAAAAAATTAACGGACCGATCGTTGGAATGAGATTGGGTCCACGGGTTAAGAGAGCGGGTGTAGATGGCCCATTAACCATGGGTGATCGGAACGTTACAATTGTATCAAAGCTGGTTAGCTATCTCGATTCTAACCCGAGAGGCGTCTAGAGACATGTTGATACGTCCTGGGTCGGGACAGGATCACTCAAACGTACTTAGGGGATATGAACTCGCCAAAAGGGAGAACTAATGGGATGAACGGTGACACAAAGGGTTGCGGAAGGCCCAATGATACTACCAGAGGTGAACTCCAAAGAGAACTGATGGATTGAACGGTGACACAAAGGATTGCGGAAGGCCCGATGATACTACCAGAGGTGCTTGATTGTCGCCTGATATGACTCACAGGTCCGACAAGGAAGCAAACTCGATCTGTTGCCGGATGTGACGCACCGGTCCAACGAGAAAGAGAGTGTTACTTGGAGCTAACCACACCAAGAACAAGAAAAGTGAGATACCCTCTCAAGGTTCCAAAAATAATCACTTAAAGCTTATTTTATTTCATTGATCAACTAGCCTTTATATAATAGGCGAAGCATACAAAAGGTTGGAATACAAAAGACTAGTCAAACATAGAATTTAGCAATTTATAAAAACAAGGAAGACTTGACCAAAGACTTTGAATTGACCGAAAATCATAAATGTCTTGACTTGACCCAAATTGAAGGATTGTAGTCGTCACACTCTTCGGCTGGTCTCGTGCTTCCGCATGGTCGACCGTCTCGGAATTGCCGTCAGATTGATATATTATTCGACTATAGATTATATTTTTTTGTTGGGTCTTTCTTTCTTTGGACTGAAGCATGTCCATAAACATATTTCCATAAATCATCAAGCCCATCTCGTTTAAACTAAAACCCGTAAGCCAAGTTTTCTTGATTTTTTTCTGCTGCTGATTTAGGGCGCATCATTCCCTCCTTCTTTAAAAAGATTTGCCCTCAAATCTGTCTTTCTTTAGCTTCATATAGGATGATCTCTTGGCTTTTCGTAGAATTCTTTTTATTTTATTTTTTTTAGAAAAGAAGATGAAAGGTAGAAGATGGATGAAGAAGATGGAAAGATGAGAAAAAAAGTAAACGGACAAGTACCGGTTGAGTGGCTCTGATACCACTTGATACGTCCTGGGTAGGGACAGGATCACTCAAACGGACTTAGGGGATATGAACTCGCTAAAAGGGAGAACTAATGGTTTGAACGGTGACACAAAGGGTTGCGGAATGACCCAATGATACTACCAGAGGTGCTTGATTGTCGCCTGATATGACTCACAGGTCCGACAAGGAAGCAAACTCGATCTGTTGCCGGATGTGACGCACCGGTCCAACGAGAAAGAGAGAGTTACTTGGAGCTAACCACACCAAGAACAAGAAAAGTGAGATACCCTCTCAAGGTTCCAAAAATAAACACTCAAAACTTATTTTATTTCATTGATCAACTAGCCTTTATATAATAGGCGAAGCATACAAAAGGTTGGAATACAAAAGACTAGTCAAACATAGAATTTAGCAATTTATAAAAACAAGGAAGACTTGACCAAAGACTTTGAATTGACCGAAAATCATAAATGTCTTGACTTGACCCAAATTGAAGGATTGTAGTCGTCACACTCTTCGGCTGGTCTCGTGCTTCCGCATGGTCGACCGTCTCGGAATTGCCGTCAGATTGATATATTATTCGATCATAGATTATATTTTTTTGTTGGGTCTTTCTTTCTTTGGACTGAAGCATGTCCATAAACATATTTTCATAAATCATCAAGCCCATCTCGTTTAAACTAAAACCCGTAAGCTAAGTTTTCTTGATTTGTTTCTGCTGCTGATTTAGGGCGCATCACATGTCGTGGAGCGCAACAAGGACGTTGCGTTCTTTAAGAGGAAGTGTGGAGATTTGGCTACCTATGTCATTAAAGTTGACTTATTTTTTCCGTCACACATTCGTTTAGAATTCCAGAATTAAGCGTGCTTGAGGTTGAGTAGTAAAATGATGGATAACCTATCGGAAAATGATTCGGAATACCATGCGAATGAAGCTAAAACACAGGAAAAAGATCATGTGGTAATTACAGGATCAGTAAACAATTATTTCAAACTTTAGAATAATTAACGGATCAATCGTTAGAATAGGATAGGACTCACGAGCCGAGAGATCAGACGTGGATGACCCACTAAACGTATACGGTCATAGCGTTACAGTTTAACTAAGACAAAAAAGGAGATTAGATCTTATCACACTCCTCTTCTCTGGTTAACTTTTTTTGCCATTGCAAACTCATGTTCTAGATTTGTCTGCTTTTGACTTTAATCAAACATGCAATTGCTGAGACAAAATCTTGTTAAGGATTATTACGCATGTAAAGAAAATGTCCTATGATTAGGCTACAAAATCTGAAGACTTTTGGATGAACAGAAAGATCTTATCTTTTGTCAAAAAAAAAACAGAAAGATCTATCTTGAGTTAACATATCAAAATTAAAGAGAATATGAAATTAAAGAGATTACCAAACACAAGAAGAGTTTCAAGGCTTGTGGGTCAAACTAACCATGTGGGTCCAAATAAGAAGTTCTTGTCTGATCTCTAACCAATATTTCTTTCTTTCACTTCTGAACTGCTTTTTCAACATGTACAAGGAATCTACATAGTTAGTTTTTTTTCAGATTTTTCCTGGGGATCAGGATCAAGCTACTACATCTTTCACAAGTCAATTCCGATTTTCCTTTTCGTGATGTGCAAACAATCTTTCTGATACGCTAAGATAAGAATGTCTACTTTTCTTATAGTAAACACACACAAACGTCTAGTTCTCTTATTTGTACATCCGAGAAACAGAATATTTGAAGAAAACAGAGTCTTACGTATAGGCATATCCTAGTTAGACCATGGACTCCATTTGAAGGGTTACAATAAATTTGATGGATAGGATGATTTATAACAACTTAGGAGTAGAATAGGGAGACATGTTTTCACATACATATAAATATAAGAAACAAGAAACAAGAAACGTTAGTGCTATTCGCGCTCCACCTTTTAATTTGAATTTTTTGTGAGTAGAAAAACCCTAGTTTCATCTTCTACCTTCTTCTTAGGGTTTTAAAAGTGGAGCATGATTAGCACTACTCTCATAAGCAACAGCTACATTGGCAAGAAAACAAAAAGGAAAAAAAAAACAGGGTTTCTTTTGGTTGGGTATTACTTGTCTTTTCAGTTTCTCCGAGTCTTGCGACCAGAGGAAGGAGCGGCTGGAGCGTTTGCGTTGACGTTTGAGGAGTTTTCATGGTTGAAATCAAGAAGAACGGTGCTTTTGCATTTAGGGCATTTAGGGTCGTCTTGTGAGAGCATAACGTACATGAGACAACGAGGACAGCCGACAAGAACCATCGAGGTTGTCTCTGGACTTGTCGAGTATCTCACAGACGACTCGTCCTGGTTCATCTCCGAAGAGACGCACGAGCTTTGGGGTGAGGTTGGTTAAGTGGTCGCAGAGCGGCTTGGTGAACGAACCATCCTCCTCCGGCTAGACGTAGACGGCGAGAGATTCAGTTTCAACTCAAGTTTTGGACTTCTTCGACTCATCTTCTGTTGGATAAAATTTGGCAGGATATATAGTAAGTTGAGTTTGGTCCGAGAAAAAAAAATACCTTAAAACCTGCGGACTGAGAAGGAGAGTTTTATGTGATGTCAAAGGCTTTTCGTACTCTGATCACAAAGAGTCTCTCTTCCAACTGGTGGTTGGGTTGCTTCAGCTTAGGTCTTTATATACAAGAAAGAACACAGTGATAAAATTAAAGAGAGAAGAGAAATATGTATTGCCATTAAGGCTTAATTTAAATATGACTGAGAGAGAAAATCAAAGAGATTGA
The DNA here is from genome assembly GCA_019706035.1 of Raphanus raphanistrum subsp. raphanistrum. Taxonomy (NCBI): domain Eukaryota; kingdom Viridiplantae; phylum Streptophyta; class Magnoliopsida; order Brassicales; family Brassicaceae; genus Raphanus; species Raphanus raphanistrum. The sequence goes on from CM033981.1 coordinate 12,935,102, forward strand.
ATTGAAAGAATGCTACTACTAGATTAATATGAGACGGTTAATTGTTTTAATGTTGCCTCAAGAGTATCGAATTTTAGTTACTTTTCAACTTCAAACCAGAATTTATTTTTTAAATACTTCCTCTGTTCCACTTTAAGTGAAGTTTTAAGATTTTTATTTTGGTTCATAATATGTGATGTTCTCACTATTCTAGGTAAAATTAAATGTCATTCAAATTTTATGACCAATTACAAAATCATGTACTATTTTGTTATTGGTTAAACTTGTTTTACTTAATGTGATTTTTATATAACCAAGATAAAGTGCATAAAATTTTGTATTTTCTTAATAATTGTGTAAAAACCTTAAACATCACTTAAAATGGTACAGAGGGAGTATGTATTAGATACTTACACAAGAAAATCTGTAGATATTTGCAGGAATCCAATTCATTGCTTATTAAATAGAAGAGGAAACGAACAAGAGAAGTGTTTAAAACTAGCTAATACACTTAAATACTCAACAGACAACCATTATTTATTATATTTTATTCGTAGGAGTTAATATATGAAAACAAGAAATTAAATGGGCAACCAACTTGAATTAGATGTTTATAATAAAATTCTGAAAATAAATAAAATCATAATTTCGGAAGTAGAAAAAAGTACAGTCAAAGAAATTTAATTGAAATTAAAGAAACGCAAACAAAATTAAATGTGCAACACACCAGAATTGGTACAGAGAACCCAAATACATGCAAATATATAAAGTGAAACCACCCTCCTGGCTTTAGTTTTAATACTCCCTCCCTCTGTTTCTTTCTATAACAAGTTTAGTATAAACATACAAATTTAAAAAATATCTACTTTTATCCAAAACACTTGACTATAACGAAAAAATAACTAAAATAATTAATCATTGTTATTTTGGATAAGACAAAAACTATGTATTAATTTTTAATATTTTAATCAATTGATTTAAAAAATTTACATAGAAAGTTTCAAAAATCTTATAAATTGAAACAAAAATATTCTGTTAAACATCATATAAAAAGAAGCGAGTGAGTATAAGTTTTATGAGAGGGAGACAAAATAATAAAATTTTAATTCCAAAACTATCCATGAGTATTTTGTAAAATCTTTAAAAAATTGTATATATTTTTTAAAAATTTAGGGAGAAGGAAAAAACCAAGGATGATATGAGAGTTGAGAGTAATAAACCCATGAAGCATTTCAAGTGGGTTCAATGTTTTTTTTAATTAACCATGAAGCATTTCAAGTGGTTCCAATGTTTGGTAGTCAAGTTTCGTAGTTGTTTATGAATAACAAACTATGTAGGGGGATCTTAACTCTTAAGCTCTCAAACGAGTCTACGTGTTAGATATCAAATCATTTGATTGATTATATGAGTTCCACTATTCAACTACAATCTAAGTACATGGTGACTGTTTTGGACGGTTTATAGATAACATACATAAAAGATTCTTAAAATTTTAACCAACGATAAAATTGCTAAAAAAAACTCAATCAATTAGTAAAGGTATAAAAAGGTCGCAAGTTTGATTTCGATGGGAGTAATACGCTTTCTAATATAACACGGTTTGAGTTTTGTCTCAAGTAAATATACAAACTTTCCAAACTCATAACTAATACTAATATATATACTTTTTTGATCCACTACATAAAAGAAATGCATTATAGGAATAATATATCGAGCGTGAGAGAGAAGCAGGAGAATGAATCTGTGTTTAGGATTTGGGTGGGACCAATCCATTTTCTTTGTCTTAAGCTCACTTTCTTCCTCGTAAACCTACTTATCCTTTACAAAAAAAAAACCTACTTCTCTTTTCTTTCTTTGGTCCCATTTTCTTTATCATTCTACTTTGACCCGAACTTATCTGCCTTTATGTAAATGTAAAGAAGCTTCCATTTCGTTTCTTGCTTATGCAGAAATAATAACAAGTTAAATGCTTATTCTGCAATTTAGTGTACAGTCTAGTCGACCAAGGCAGCTGCCTTAAACTTTACGAACGATGTCATGATGAAAATGTAGTAGATTACAAATATAATATTTGAATGTGTAGACTGTGAACTGAATGTTACTTTTCTCTTACTCAGTTTTTTTTGTTATCTACAATTCACACAAACATAGTAATAAAATCCACTAGCTATAAGTTTGGTTCCGCTTAATAACCTGTGTACCCTTAATTGCACCAATCAATGTGCAACTTGAAATCACATGCATCAAGGATCATCTATCATATAGTATGAAGATCGTATCTTTCAACAGAAGGACAAGAAACAAAATAAAAATCTCTATTGCTTTACTTAGATAGATATCACACCGCTGAGTAGTTGAATATGATACCACTACATCTAAATAAATTTGTCGAAGGATATTGAAAACAAAAAGTAATCGTATGTTACTTAAGTTGTATTACAAAATAATTTTCTACAGCATTACTTAGATGTCACACCTTGTTATTTTTAAAACAAAAACTTAAGTAACTGGTTGAACCATTGATTTTTACCTTTTTAACATGTTTACTTCACCGTTTCTCATCGCCCATATCCATTCACTTAATGAGATCTCGTTCATTAAAATTTGCATATAAAAAATTGTTTAGTTGACTTGCAGAATTAATAGCATTCGTGTTAAGTGTTAACGACGTGGGCATATTTTCAAACACTATATAATGCTATCTCTCTTTTTATTTTCTTGATAAATACTAACGCTGACTTTAGAGTCTGGCTACATAGTTATTACTTTTTGTATTTAGATTTGTTATTTAGTTATTTGTCTTGTTATTTAGTTATTTTGTCACACAGGAAGTAGAAAAAAACAACAACAACGTCATCTCTTTTCTTTTTTTTTCTTTGGTATGAGTGATATCTTTTCTTTGTTAAAGGAACCAACGTGATCTCCCCAAAACATAATACATGTATAAATATAAGAGCACCTACAATGATAGTTTTTTTACCATAGAGTTCTCAAGTTATATATTAGTGTATGTATATATTTTAATTATTATTTAAATAATTAAGAGTATATTAAAAAATTGGAACCAAGTTATCTTGGCGTTAAAGAGGCTCCGGCTGGAGCTTCCGCCATGGGTTCGATTCCACTTGGCCACCGGGACTAGCGTTAAATCGCAAGAATACGTGGGTTGCCGTCGGTTTCAGGGGGATTAGTCTTGGGTCTAGAAAGCCTTTGGATCACCCCCTACTTAATAAAAAAAATTAAAATTAAAAATTGGAAATTCAACCAATCAAATATATTAAATAAGGAATTATTGATTAGATTTCTAAGAATTTTAGTAGAGTACTCTTATATACATACGCACACCAATATATAACTTGAGAATTCTTTTTTTTTTTGGTCAAATAACTTGAGAATTCTATGGTAAAAAACTAACATTAAGATTGCTGTAATAGTTCTAATCCGAACCGAACTTCGATTTGGGTATAGCAAAAACTGAATCCATAAGTAAAGGTACGAGTGTGGACCAGTTGAATTTTGTTCATTTGCATGGCACAGCATATGGTAAAGACTTTTGGAGTTTTACGTTTATACATTTCCTCAATATACGGCCTTAAGAGATCAAGTTATCTTCAATGTCCAACGAAACGCTAGATGCTAATAAATATACATATAAACCATATCATGACAATTCATGCATATGGAAGCATGCGTGGAAAATGGGTCAGCGAGGATCATAAAGATAGAAACGATAACAACGGATCTATTTCATGTGGTGTAAAACACTTAAATAATTAAAAGTCAAAAGATGTGACGAAGTTGAGATAGTAATTATTTACATTGTATGTTGACAAAAAAATATTTACATTGTATATCTTATAAATAACATTTTGAGGAACTACCAACGCTGTTAAAATGTTTTTTTTTGCTTCATTTCAAATTTGATTCATATATAGTTAATTAACTTCTTTTTACATAGTTAATTAACATATGCTTCTTCTAATTCTAAAAATGTATGTTTTTGTGTTTACCATATATTACAAATATAAGTATTAAATGTTTACAATAATTAACATATACTAAAAATATATTGAATCTTATAATAATTTTTTAATTATCAAAATTCTATATTTATAAATCAATAGTATTTTTTGGTAATCAAATCAATAGTATTTTAATAAGCAGAATTATCTTTTTGTAATTTTTAATTTTATCATTATACACCGAAAATGAATTAAAACATGAAACATGTATTTTTAAATAATTATTTTTAATCTTTTTTTTTAAAGAGAACGAGTATATTATATCCATGGAAGATAATTCCTTTGATTTTGTGAATGCCAAAGATCATGAAGTTGACTGTTTAAACTGGAATGCTATTTGAGATGACTACTGTAGTTTGAGGTTATTTCAAGTGCTGCTAGTTTACCATTAGGATTTACACGAGGGACTACGTAGCAGTATCAAAATAGATAAGAATTAACAGGTTAAACAAAGTCAAACCATAAATCTTAATGAATATATAATTAGATATAAATACATAAATGGATAAAATGCGTTGATGGATTTGGTGTATTAAATTAAGATGATTTGAATTGTTATGGATAAATCCATAACAAAACTAATAAAAAATTAAACAAACATAAACTTAAATCAAATATAAAAACAAAAGATAACCAAAATAAATTCTAAACTAATTTTGTTACATCATGTTTTATTTATTTTCTCATATATTACTAAATCTAACCAAATCTCTCTCACATATATATATATATATATATTAACACCCAATTTATCATATGTATAAATATTATATGTTGATTTTTAATAAGCCAAATTTAATCATATTTTCTCCAAAATTATAAAACCAAGTTTCTTCACAAAAACAGTAAATTATTCTTTTCATCAAAATTGCTAAATCTCGTTTTCTCACTAAAACATCAAAATCGTATTTTTCCGCCAAAATCACAAATTTTGTTTTTCTACCAAAACCATAAAATTATGTTTCCCCTGCAAAAACGTAAATTTCAGCTTTTATGTCAAAATCACAAAATCTTGTTTTCTGGTTAAAACCATAAAATTGTGTTTTTTCACAAAAACCATAAAATCATGTTTTCCTGCTAGACCATAACAGTGAGTTTTCCACCAAAATCAAAAATTATGTTTTTTCGCCAAAATCACAAAATCGTATTTTCTTGTCACAACTATAAAATTTTGTTTTCCCACCAAAATAAAAATTTGTTTTTTCCCGACAAAACTACGTGAAATTGATTTTTCCGCAAAACTAAAATCATGTGTTTCCACCAATACCACAAAATTGTGTGTTTTTCGTCAAACCGCAAAATATTGTTTTCGTCAAAAACCGTAATTAAAATTTCCCACCAAAACTAAAAAACCTGTTTTCCACCAAAACACAAAATCATGTTTTCGCCAAAAACCGTAAAAAATAAATTTTCTACCAAACCGATATTATGTTTTCCCGCAAAACCATAAAATTGTATTTCTCCACTAAAACAGTAAAATTTTATTTTTTCGTCAAGCCTTAAATATAGTGATTCTCACTAAAATCACAAATTGTTTTCCCGCCAAATTTCAAAAATGTATTTTTCATCAAAACGATATAAGTGTATTTTTCTAAAGTCTAAAAATAGTTTTATTTTCACCCCTAAAATAATATTTTTATTTAAAATCGTTTAAACTATAAAATTATTATTTATCGATCAACTACTAAAGTATTTAACTCATTAACTTAAATGAGTTATAGATTTTGTCAAATAAATTGGTTTAATTTAATCCATGATCCGTATAAACTTAAAATCATTTGGATACATTTTGGTTTATCCATTTTGACATCTCTAGGACTACTGATAGTCTGATACTGAAATTAGTATGTTTTTGGGCATAAATTACTCAGTAATAAAACTTTTATGAGCTCTTTCTTTTTTGCTTGTAGTCCTATTTTCGCAGAGTATTGGATTTCCCATTAACGTCCAGTTCATTGAGTTCACCCACTAGTCCCACACTATCACTGTAACGATAAAAGAAACCCCAGGGAGAGAGAAAGAGTACTGATTTAGTAGAATTACATCTCAATTCATCTCATTGTCATGCCTTATATGTACATACTTGATGCAGTACCTCTATGAGGACCACTCTTATTTGATTTCTTTTTCAAAGTACAAAATTTTCAAGTAGTGTTTAGAAAGTGGGCTTTGGTATTAAACTGATAAATAATCTTAACATTTTGAGCCTATGGATTGATAGAGAGAGATAGCTTCAGTATGCACACACACACCACCACCAGATAGCTTCAGTATGCACATACACACCACCACCAGAAAATGGATTCAGAATACAGTACATGTGATTCAGAGAGTGAAATTTTCCTGGACAAACATGAGAGAGATGTGTTGATATAAGAACCTGGATGCATATCATGTTTATTGTATATGTCCAATGGATTCTACACGGATACACACTTAGGAGAAACCTTTCATCTTCTAGCAAACTTGTACTACTACTCTTCATTATATCTCTGGCCCGCCTATATAAAGTTCTCAACTACCTCTTTAACAATGTCCTGAATACTGAGAAAAGAATAACAAATTATTCCGTGTCCAACTCTACTGATATCTCTAAGCAGCTAGCACAGCAACTGAGAAAAGTGAGGCATGTAGCTAATCAAATAGCAATGAGATCCATATGGAAAATTCATTTTAATAAGCCTGACCCAGATACTAACATAGACAGCATGCGCGCGCCATATTCTGTCTTAATCATATCCAGTAAGATCAATATCTCCTAGTGCATCATATTAGTTGGCACTTAATTATAGCCATCCATATCTCCAACCTAAATTAATATGTAACTCCAAGACTTATCAAGCATAATTTCACAGAAGTTTTCAACAGGAAACTCATCGCAACAGACATTTGTACGACTATCTTCAGGTCCCTTATTTCGAGTTGGTCCTGATAGTGATCTTCAAGAATGTGAATGGCAATAGAGTCTTGACAAGGTGTGATCAAGGATCTTTACATGCTTTCTCGTGGATTCGAGTTGCTTTTATATGATCAAAGGTCTATTCCCTGTTTCTTACATTTTTTCCATACATGTCTGTTACATCTATAACCATTACTTGTCTCTTCATCCAGTTAAAAACTCATCGCACAGACATCTGTACCGAGATTCTCAGACTAGTCTGTTATTCTGCTTTTATCGGACATCAGTATATCTTCAGGTCGTATTTAGAATTGGTCCTGGGGGGTGATCTTCAAGAGTGTGTTCTGAATCACGTGACTACAAGGAGATGTTGGATGCGCTCCTCAATGCCGCATCTTTTTGAGGATTTCAGGTGCATCAATGTTGCATATGCTCCCGAGTAAGTTAAATAACATCAGTGTGTGTTTCCATGACCATTGTGAACAAGCAAGAGTTAATCTAACAAAGCATTCACGTAACACTAAAGCTTATATATTTTGAAAGTTTCACCTTAAAACGATTCAGCAAACAAATAAAAAAGGTACAAACATTAAAAGCCTCACGAATCTCGATTCTCTAGAACCTCCTTCCACGGCCAAAACCAGCAACAGGAGCGGCCGAGACTGGATCCACCTTAACAACCCCCGCCATATCGCCCATCCCCAAGGAGGCGAGCATGTCGAGCGTCTCCTTGTCGACCTCGATGCGATCGGTCTTGATGGCGGACTCGTCGGGGACGAAGTCCATGCGGCGCTCGCGCTCTTCCTCCTGGAGCTTGAGGGAAATCCCGCGGACCGGTCCCTTCTGGATCCTCTTCATGAGATGCGTCGAGAACCCGGCGATCTTGTTGCGGAGACGCTTCGAAGGGATGATGGCGACTTCCTCGAGGATCTTCTTGTTCGTGTGGAAGTCGAGCGTCATGCGCGAGTAGTACTTCTCGATCACCTGGCGTGATGATTTCTTCACCGTCTTCGTGCGGACGCGCCCCATCTTTTTAGTCTCTGATTCTGATTCCGGCGGGGATTAGGGTTAGGGTTTTTGTTTTTGGGGATCGGTGAGTATTTAAGTGTAGGCGAGGGGAAGAAGGGTAAAATGGTAATAAGGAGCTTGTAGTGAAGCCCAGTCCTAAAGAAATGGCCTGAAGAATCTGTGAAGGGCCCATTTATACGTGTGAAGTTTCGTTAAGGGCCTATTAAGTTTGTGCGTTTGTTCTATACCAAATGCTGCATCTGCTTCAAATGTATGAGACCTCGATTGGTACAGCAGATGAAGAAGAAGTAGTAGAATGCTGTAAAAGCATTATGCTGCAGAAGCTGTATGCTCTTATTAAAAATTTTAATAAAGTAATTGGTAAAGCAGTAGCATTATACAATTTTAAAATTATCATAAAAGTTAGTATATAATATATTTATTTGAAAATAATATATATTAAATTATAATTATATTAATAATATATTTGTTATTAAAAATAATGAATCTTATTTAATTTTATAAATTAAATTAATTTTTAAATGTGAAATAATATTATTTAAAAAATAAAATTTATTTAAAAATAAAATTTATTTTTGGATATAAAAATAATTTGATATAATTAAATAAAATAAATAAATTAAAAATAATTTATATAAAATCATCATTATTTATTTATTGGTTGAGCAATAAATGATCCATATATAATATTATCATAAAAATAATCTATGACATATAATTTATTTATTTAAAAATAATATAAATTTTTAAAATTTGTTATATAATATATAAATATATATTATGTTATTTTTTTATTAAAAATAATGAATGATATGTGTAATTATATAAATTTTATTATATTTTAAATGTGAAATATTGTTATTTAAAAATAATAATAATTAATCACAACTTTTAGTTTTTTTGAAAATATATTTTTTTAATTATAAACATAACTTTTATATTATTAAACATATATAAATTAATTATATAAAATTATTTTTGAATTTATATATATTCTAAATGCAAATGCTCTTCCAAAAGCTTCACATGAAAGCATTGAGCAAAGAGCATTTGGAGAGCATTAGCATAATGTAAATGCTTTTTTAAATGCTTTTGTTATCAATGTTGATTGGATAATAAGGAGCATAATGCTAATGCTAATGCTCTACCAATCAAGCCCATGTATCCGTAAAACTATATTTTCGACCAAAGAGAAGAAAAAAGATTTGAAAATTAAATATATCATACCATTTGATCTCTTTATATGTTTGAATTTTTTCAACTTATTCCAATAATGAATGGAGATTGGTTTTGTTTTATTCGAAAACTTTGTCAGGCAGAACATATTTTTAATGATGGAGTTCTATATTTGATTGTGACATTTTGGCCTTTGCAGGGGTTAGATGCTAGACTTCAGCGACCACTAGTTTTTAAATAAAGGTAAATGCCCTGCGAATCATTGTTTCTACCAAATGAATGATTACCAAACTACTAGTATATTTGTAGCCGATTATGATTCTACAATGAAATGTAATAATTAATACATATACACACGCTTAGAACAAAAGGGTGTAGCAGCTTGACGACATGTTTTCAACACGTTCAACAAACAAAACGGTTTCACAAAACTGAAAAGCTAGAACAGCTATAGCCAAAACACATACACTTACACACAAAATACATGAGGAATGCTATTAATATTCAAGCAAAATTGATGCCAAGCAGCCAAAGACCACGATCAAAATCGAGATTAGACTGCCAGATAATTGTTTGCGTTATAGTAATTTGATTATACCAAAAACTCTTGGAAAATCATTTTACGCAGGTCAACCATTCATAACAAAAACATTAATTACTGACTAATAGCACAATCTTTATCAAAGTAACAATTAGTTGCAACATCATCGTCGCTAATCACAATCCGGAAGATGTAAAAGACGAACGTGGGGCCAAGGAAGCTTCCATCACGACGTAACCGACGCATACTCATCATATATTTTATTCCTTTTTTATCTAAAATATAAAAGAATGATAGTCGTATAAACATTTGTATTATAGTCTGACGTCTCTAGCTTACGTGAAAGAGAAGAATTGTTCAAAGAGAGAAAGAAGAGATCATGGATCATCATCAACAACAACTCTTCTCTCTCTGCTCAGTTTCATACGTCTTCAACATCAAGAAACATTTCTTCGTCAGCCTCTTTTCACTTACCGTCCTCATATTCTCCACCGTCGTCATCCTCAACCTCGTCGAGTCTTCCTCCTTCGAGCCCCTTCTCCGTTTCGGATTGTTTTCGCCCTCGTCCCAAAACTTAACAAAGGATTGTGATTACTCCAAAGGAAGATGGGTTCGTCGAACATCATCATCATCATCATTAATGTACGGTGAAGAGTGTCGCTTTCTTGATTCAGGGTTTCGCTGTCGGAAGAACGGAAGAAAAGATTCCGGTTATCTAGATTGGCGATGGCAACCACACGGCTGCGATCTTCCACGGTAAACATGTTGCCACGTTAAACTTTCCATAAAAGTGAATATGTGTTTCTTGCTTGCACCTAAAGTTATGTATTGATTCCTTGGAATAAAACACACAACTAGGAATTAGGCTTTAGGCGAAAGCAAGAAACACATTTTAGGCCTATGTTCTCATATTCTGACACAAGAAAGCTTTGCTCTTGTATACCTATAGTGAATATGTGTTTCTTGCTTGCACCTAATTTAGAGCTACAACTGCCTATTAGGCTTCTATTCATATTCTTGTCACACAAGAAAGCTTTGCTGTTACCTAAAGTGAAAATTTGTTTCTTGCTTGCACCTAAAGGCTTTATTTAGGGTTACAACTAGATATTTAGGTTTCTTCTGACGCAAGAAAGCTTTGCTCGTATACCTAAAGTGAAAATCTGTTTTTTTGCTTGCACCAAAAGACTTTATTTAGGGCAACAACTAGATGTTAGGCTTCTATTCACTTTCTTCTGACACAAGAAAGCTTTGTTCTCGTCTAAACCATAATGTTTTAGTACTAACTGTGACCAACTTAATGTTTTTTTTTGCTGGTTTGCCTATTGAATAATTAGATTCAACGCAAGTGACTTTCTGGAGAGGAGTAGGAACGGGAGGATAGTGTTTGTGGGAGATTCAATTGGAAGAAACCAGTGGGAATCACTCATGTGCATGCTCTCACAAGCAGTACATAACAAGTCCGAGATATACGAAGTATATGGGAACCCCATAACGAAACACAAGGGCTTTCTCTCCATGAGGTTCCCTCGGCAAAACCTCACAGTTGAGTATCACAGAACGCCGTTTCTCGTCGTCATTGGCCGGCCACCTGAACACTCACCGCAAGAGGTCAAAACCACAGTGAGAGTCGACGAGTTCAACTGGCAATCAAAAAAATGGGTCGACTCAGATGTTCTCGTCTTCAACTCAGGGCACTGGTGGAACGAAGAGAAGACCGTGTTAGCGTAAGAGGAAAGACCCCGCCAGCTTCTAAGATTATTTCATTCTCTTCCTTAAAAATGTGGTTCTGTTTACTGTGCAGAGGATCATACTTTGAAGAGGGAAGGAAAGTGAACAAGACAATGGGAGCGATGGAGGCGTTTGGGAAGTCTTTAAAGACATGGAAGTCATGGGTTTTAGAGAAACTTGATCCTGACAAGACTTATGTCTTCTTCAGAAGCTACTCTCCAGTGCATTACAGAAATGGGACATGGAATCTGGGTGGTCTGTGTGATGCAGAGACTGTTCCTGAGACTGATAAAAGGAGAATGGAACCAGATGCAGCTCACAATAGATATATCTATGAAGTGATTGAAGATATGAGATATCATCAACACAGTAAGGTTAAGTTTCTCAACATTACATATCTGACAGAGTTTAGGAAAGATGGTCATCCTTCTCGGTACAGAGAGGGGGGTACTCCTGTTGATGCTCCTCAAGACTGCAGCCACTGGTGCTTACCAGGGGTACCTGACACATGGAACGAGATTCTCTATGCGCAACTCTTGTCAATGAATTATAGAACAAAATGAGGTATAAAAAACTGATTCTGTTTCTTCCTCAGGGTCTGTTTCATTTTGCATTTGCTTGACCCTCTTGAGCTGGCTTAACAGGTGCAACCTTTAGGATCAAGAAATGGGGGAAAAAGAAAAAAAAAAGAGCAAAAGCAAGTACAAAGAGAAAGGCATCACCCCAAGCTTGGCACATATCTCTGAATTGCAGCAAGCATAGGCTAGAGTAGTTCATTAACAAAGACACACTGCCAGTGACAGTTGTAAATGTAACGACGGAGAGATTCATATAGACATGATTTTGTACAAAGCAACCATCAATACAACAGTATAGAAGTTCTGAAAGTCAATGAATAGAGAGGAGAGAGCTTGCACTCATTTTCTGCTGCTTTAATAGTTTTTCTAACGATTCGTTCTTTGAATTGTATAAATAGAAACAAATAAACTTAATTATTTGAATCAGTCTCGAAACATTGGTAATCACAATCTCTAGTAATAAAAAGCGATATATATACACATTCTAGGAGTAGCTCCATATAAGCAGGAGTCATGGAACAGTGAGTTTTGTTGTGATAACTACTTCTGCTTAAAAAAAAGATTGAGAGATCATAAAATGAAACAAGAGCAAGTGTGCCGAAGCTTTGCTCATGTCTCTCTTACAAACAACACCTTGTAAAAGTGTTTTCATTTGATACCAAAGAGATATAGCAGATGCAGTATAATCCTGTTTTCGATTCGGTTAGTCCATGTTCAATGTTTCGGGTGTTGCGGCAGCTACTTCCCCTGGCCTAGGCGGTCCTCTAGCTATTGGTAAGCCACCACCACCACCACCACCACCGCCACTAAAACCTTGCTTGGCCTTAGCGTAGTCCACAAATATTACACGACCGTTTAATTGCTGAAAAGAAATGTTTTGTTACCGAGAGTTAAACAAAGTGAAAAGCATCAGAGACAACAAGACAATAATATACCTGTCCATTAAACTCCATCAAAGCCTTGCGAGCATCGTCATCAGAAGCAAATGTCACAAAACCGAAACCTTTGGATCTATCAGAGACTCTATCCATGACTATTTGAGCTGCGAAAGAAACTCTCAGTCTCAGATACATAAAGCGGGTAAAGACCACAAAGTCAGAACTTTCCCCGCTCTATGTTCTCAGCCAATAACTACTGTAATCTATTCATCACAATGATGTAAAGTGTGTACCTTCAACAACTTGGCCACATTGAGAAAATGCCTCTGACAATCCCTGCTCCGTAGTGTAAAACGATAATCCTGGAGGGAAACAAAAAAAAAAAAAAACAGGATTGTGTCAACTAAGCATTATTAGAGATAGTAATCTGAATATCACCACTAAAAACACAATTGTCACTTGGAATGGTTCAGCAAATTCAAAATGTTCAGAAAGGCAGGATTCTAGTGATATGCATTTACATGAACTACCGTCACGAAACTTGTATCGCTTCTCAAAGTCTTAGCTAGCAAGTACGAATCAGTTCTCCGTTTGTATTTAATTAAAAGGCCAGAAAAAAAAAATAGAGAGTACCGCCAACAAAGAGTTTAGTGGCAACTCTACGGCGTTGAGAAAGGAAACATGAGGAGGAAGCGTTAATTACGCCGACGGATTTCATGTACCGGCCACCGATCCTTGCGAGCGCCGCCATTGAAACGTTGCCGCGAGAGAAGAGAACTTAACAAACGAAGAAGCATGTGGAACTTACTTATGAATCGGGCAATTTGGGCCTATACTTCGAACGATATAATTTAAGGCCCATCAAATAACAAATACCAAATCAACCATCTGAAAAAGCCCAAGAGACAAAACACCATTTTATCTTGGTTTTCGACAGCAGGTTTGTAAGATATTTCCCGTCTCTACACTCAGACTGGGATTTTAGGGTTTCGGTTCGATTCAAGTCTCAGGAAGAAAGAAGAAGAAGGTCGAGCTTGGAGTACTTGAGAAGATGTCGTCGACACTCCTCGAGCAAACACGCTCCAATCACGAGGAGATTGAAAGACTGGAGCGACTCGTTGTGCAAGATCTACAGACCGAGCCGTCGTCGAGCAAGGACAGATTGGTACAAGGCCACCGTGTCCGCAACACTATCCACTCTATCATGCGCACCACCGAGAAGCTTGTACGTTTGTGCTCCTCCTCCCTTCTACTCTCCATTAAGCTTATCCGCTTATGTTTTGGATCTCTCTGAAATGTTTTGTTAAAATTAAGAAGTAACTTCATTGGTTATCATTTGTAGATAGGTTAGGATTAATTAGTGCTAACAGTGATTATTTGTTGGCTATGTTAGGTTGAGACCTATGAAGATAAGGATGGGGCTAGGGAAGATGAGATTGCAGCTCTTGGTGGCCACACTGCAACTGGGATCAATGTTTATAGTGCTTTTTATGATCGTCTGAAAGAGGTTTTGCTTTCTATTCTTCATTTCTCATAGATAGAGTAGTAGCTGACTTTACAAGAGTATTGCTCAATTGAGAATGAGAGATTTAGCTAACTGTTGATCTATGTTTTATAATTTCACTGGTTAGTTTAAACCACTGTTGATGGATAATTAAGATCTTGTACAGAAACTCAGTGAAAGTGTGTTACTTTTATTTCACTAACTATTTTGGTTAGTTACCGTTCTTTTCAAAGTGTGATCTTTTCTACACAGATAGGGATTTATATCTAAGTAGGGTGCAGACCCTGAATGAGATTAAAAAATTCTAGTTTTTATGTTTCTTCTTGAATGGAATGTTTATCAACTGAATCCCTAAGTATATATTCTATCAGACATGCAAGAAATTAACTTCTTTTACAAACTTACAGATACGTGAGTACCATAAAAAGTACCCTTCTGGACCTCTTGTTGATGCCAGTGCTGACTATGAAGCACTTCTGAAGGTGGAACCAGTTATTTCGTTCAGTGGAGAGGTGAGTTTCTATTTGATTTATTATTGTTGTCGGCACAGATTTTCATTTTTGAGAACATTCCGTTGAAACATCTCAAAAGAGTTTTACTTTATAGAAATTCTTACAATTGTGCCTTGTGCAGGAAGGCGCTGGTCGGTACTTGGACTTGCATGATCTGTATAACCAGTACATTAACTCTAAATTTGGGGAAAAGGTTGAATATTCTGTTTACCTTGATGTCTTCTCTCAACCAGAGAAAATATCCCGTAAACTAAAGTTTTCAAGGTGAACATTTTATTGAATTTTCTTCTACACTGAAAGCCTCTCCATATCTTTTCTAACTGTATCTGAATGGCTTTCCTTGTTGTCTTACAAAATATGCCCTTTTTAGGCAGTACAAGAAGTATATGGAAGCTCTGCTAGAGTACTTGGTGAACTTTTTCCAGCGAACGGAGCCGTTGCAAGACCTTGACAAAATGCTTTCTAAGGTTTAACCTCCTCTCTTTCTTTTATGTGTTCTTCTCGTTGCCGTATAGAATCTTATGGGTGCTTTGATATGTTGTGCATAGAGTTTGTCTTGCATTTAATATGTTGGTTTCTTGCAGGTGGAGACT
The DNA here is from genome assembly GCA_019706035.1 of Raphanus raphanistrum subsp. raphanistrum. Lineage (NCBI taxonomy): Eukaryota > Viridiplantae > Streptophyta > Magnoliopsida > Brassicales > Brassicaceae > Raphanus > Raphanus raphanistrum. The sequence goes on from CM033981.1 coordinate 12,950,541, forward strand.
GATTTTGAAGAGCAATTTGCAGATGGAAAAGTTGTAGGCTGGGAGAACCATGGCCAGGAAAACGAAATTCCGTCTCAGCATTCTGTCATAGATCTTGATTACTACACCACAGCCGAGGAGTTGATAGAAGTGGGACCTGAAAAGCTTAAGGAGGTAATGACCATGCTTCATGTTTATATGAACACCCTGAAGCATTGTTCCTCTAATTTTATGTCTTTTCATGGCATTCAGGCGCTGGGGGCGCTGGGGCTGAAAGTTGGTGGTACTCCGCAGCAGCGTGCTGAGAGACTTTTCCTCACAAAGGTTCGTCAACTTGCTCAGTTTCGCCGGATGAGAGTTGTATGTTGTACCTATTAATAGCGCTGTTGTGTGTGGTTTTGGATTTGAAGCTTATGTTACTACCTTAAGGTTGTCTTATACCTTTGTTTGATACAATTTCTCTTCAGGATACGCCTTTGGAGAAGCTGGATAGGAAACATTTTGCCAAACCTCCGCCCAACGGGAAACAAAACGGAGATGCCAAAGCAACGCAGGAGGGCGACAGTGCTAAACAGATTGCACTAACAGAGGCCAAAGTGAAGAAACTCTGCAGTTTACTTGATGAGGTTAGTTGATGGAAGTACCTCTTCGCTACATCCTTTAAAAGCATGTCAGATATCTAGCTCACCTTTAACTATCTTGCTGTCTCAAATTTTCGTATAGACAATCGAAAGGACAAAACAAAACGTTGTAAAGAAGCAGGCCTTGACGTATGAAGAGATGGAGGAAGAGCGCGAGGGGGAGGAAGAGCGTGCAGAAGTAGAAAGTGATGACGAGGAAGGTGATTTTTACAATCCACTGAAGCTGCCAATGGGTTGGGACGGGAAGCCTATACCATACTGGCTATACAAGCTTCATGGCCTTGGCCAGGTATGTTGAAGTTCTTGGACCATCATCGATGTTAAAGCAGACAGTGACAGACACTATACTGACTAATCAAATTTGGTGCTGTTGTGTCGTGTAGAAATTCGAATGCGAGATATGTGGAAACAGTATCTACATGGGGAGAAGGGCTTTTGAGAGACATTTTAAAGAGTTTCAACACCAACATGGAATGCGTTGCTTAGGGATCCCAAACACAAAGAACTTCAACGAAATCACTTCAATTGAGGTATATTATTATTATTATCATTATTTTCTAAGTAGACTTTGTTAGTTTGTGTAGTTTGATATTGTGATTTGGGTTTGGTTTTGTTTCAGGAAGCGAAAGAGTTGTGGAAGAAGATCCAGGAGAGGCAAGGAGTTAACAAATGGAGGCCAGATCTTGAAGAAGAGTATGAAGATCGTGAAGGTAACATCTACAACAAGAAGACTTACTCTGATCTCCAACGTCAAGGTCTCATCTGATTAATCACATTCAGGATTGTACTTGTTTGTCAATTCTCTATTTGCTGTATCGTTTACGATTTGTCATCTTTTTTTATGTATTCTCTTTTAGTTTCTTTTATTCACAAATGGTCCCTAGGGAAAACATAAAAAACTAAGAAATGTTTTCACATCTGATGTTGAGAAAACACAACAGTATTACATCAAATTTGAATTAATATTATATATTAATTCTTTTAGATCTTGAACCTTTATATTCATAAAAAGATCTTCAATTTTCTTTTATATTTATAGTTACAGTAATCAATTTAAATACTTTTCATATTATTTAAATTTTTATTTGAGTGTAATAAGTTTAAACATTGCAAGAAATTTTTTGGCTTAACGTTTACGGAAGTGGAAATTTTAAAATTATTTAATTATCATTTTTTATATCTTAAAATATTCATTGGTTCCTCTTTCTATGTATTTGTGAAAACATAATTATATATTTTATCATCAACATAAACAAGATTCACAAAGATTCCGCAAATAAACATGGCGTGTAAATATAATATATGTTTATGTTAATATAAATACATTATTAAAAAGGAAAATACATTTATGTATTATATGTTATCATAAAATAGGAAGATAAAAAATAATTTTGATACCAAAATAATATGCCATTTAAAACATAATCTTAACTCTTAAACAACATAAAATATATTTGTATAGACACCTTTAATTAACTATTTTTAATAAAAGTAATAGTTTAAAATAACATAATAAAGTACCTAAGTACATCTGAATTATTATGCCTGACATGATTTAAAATACTTTTAATGCTTTAATATATACTTTAAAAGGAAATTTAAAATTATTATGCCTGATATTTATATGTACTTGGGTAATTTTTCTTACTTATATAAATCTTTATTTTTATTTAATTTTTACTTTTAATTTTATTTTGTTATTTCCATTATAACTTTACAATCCAGTAACAAAGTAAAAGTATCCATGTACATCTTAATTATTATGCTTGAGAAAAATTAAGGTGTAGATTACTTAAATTCTTAAAATATTTTAATAATTATTGTATATATTAACATGCGTGAATAAATTTTGTCTGCTATTTTTTGATGCAACTTACTACCGATTATCTTTTTCTAATTTTTTGAAAAATTTACATACATCAAATAGCTAAAAGTATTACAAAATGTTCTTACATATATATGATTAAAAATTAAAGTAATGTGATAAATAAGACTAATATGATTCTGATGAATAAGAATCAAATATAACTATATTTTAATTTGATAGAAGATATGTAATTTTAATAAATCTACAAAATGAGTAAAGAATGTAAGTCATTTTAATTACATATTTTTGTATATAGACAGATATGTATTATAAACACTGATTACAAGGTTCTCTTAACAGAAAACCTTTGGTTCGCGTGAACCAGCGAGAGTTCGTTACGGCAGTGACAATCCAATTGGATCAGATTGTCGCTGTTTAATCATATTCTATATCTAAGAGGCGAATCAAATGGTAAAAGATGACGCTTCAAAGAGTTGTCATTTTCAAAAAAAAATTATTATAGTGGGAAAAAAATTAGAGAAAGAAAATTCTAAGAAAAAGAAAGCGAATAAATATTAACAATACTGAAAGAAAAGAAACGAGGAAGAATCAATTTTTTTTAATACGAGGATAGAACATGTTATATATTACTGAAATGTTTTATTTATTTTTGTTTAATCTTTAGTTGAATAAAAAATATTATATAGTCGAAACAAAAACGAATATCTATTAAATTCTTTTACTTATATAAATCTTTATTTTTACTTAATATTTACTTTTAAGTATATTTTTATTATTTCCATTTACTTTTACAATCTAGTAACATAATAAAAGTATCCAAATACAGTGAAACCTCTATAAATTAATAATGTTGGGACTACAACAAAACTATATTTTTTTATTAATTTATAGATATTATTAATTTATCAAAATACAAATTGAACCAAAAACTCAATTTGAGACTATGGAATTATATTAATTTGTAGAGATATCAATTTATATATTATTAATTTAAAGAGGTTATACTGTATATCTTAATTATTTTGTTTGAGAAAATTTAAGGTAAAAATTATTTATAATTTAAAAATATTTTAATCATTTTAAATATTGATATGAATTTAAAATTTTCGTCTGCTATTTTTATTCAACTTACTACCTTTACTACCGATTATCCTTTTTTCTATTTTTGGATAATTTACATATATCAAATAACTAAAGATATTACAAAAGATACTACACATATATGATGAGAAAGTAAAGTAATTTGATAAATAAGACAAATATGATTTGGATTAATAAGAATCAAACATAACTATACTACAATTTGATATAATATATGTAACTATACTTCATTACATTGATTTACTTTTATATCCAAAATTAAAGCTCTAATTAAAATAAAACTATATTATTCTTATACTAATAGTTTATTTATTTTTATACATATTAATTACCTAATGGCTCAAAATATATTAATAAATAAAAATAAAATATAACCAATTGTTACTGTTTAGTTCTTCTGTAAAATAAACATGCATAAGATTTTAAAATATTGTTTTCATATTAATTTATTTTATTTTGAATCAGTCGACACTTTAATTTATTTTTCTATTTGATTCTAAAAGACATATATTATGTTATACATAATCTTACTAAAGAATATCTAGTATGTAAGATATTAACCAACCTGAATGAAAATAATCAAATTAATCTTAAATTTTAATCTTTCTAAAAAAAGAATATTAAATAAATTAAAAGAAATAGATTGAATTTTATATATCAAAGCCCAGCTAAACCAACTAGATATTATGTATATAAAAATAGCATGTCTAACGAGAACATATTATTATTAATACAAATATTTACAAAATGGTTTAGAATTAAAAATAAAATATTAATCAATTATTACAACATATTTATTTTATAAATATTTATATACATGCATCACCAGCAGAAGAAAATCTTCTAATATGCTATTAAATTTCAAAAATTTAATTGAAAAGGTAAATTTGGAATGGCCTTTCTTACCTTTCATTTCACAGTCAAACAGCCATTACGGGGGATGAACGCTGACTAGTAAATCTTCCCGTGCCAACGCATCCCAACTACGTAGACTATCTATCTACCGTTAGATCTAAAACCTAATCATCCAACGGCCAGAGATGAAACCCACCAAAAATATGACCGTTGGAATAGAACCGTTGGGTCCTCTTCATAAGAAAGGCGCCTCTCTTGCCTTCTTCTCCATCACAATCTCTCATTCATTCCTCACAGACTCTTTCACCAAAGAGAGAATCAAGAAGAATCTGCAGGAGAGAGAGCGATTATGGCGACGAGAACAAACATGCCTGAACAAGTCAGAGGTATGTTCTTCACCTCCTCTCAATTCTATGTATCGATTTGATTTCGCAAATCTGGGTTTAGTTTGATTGATTCGATTGAGTCTAACTCGCGTGACCTAACTCGGTCCCGATTTGAGTATTCTTGATAGGTTTATATGAATCGATTCGATTTTTTTTTTTTGCAAATGTGGGTTTAATTTGATTGATTCGATTGAGTTGACTCGTGTGCCCTAACTCGTCCCCGATTCGAGTTTGATCGACTCGGTCAAGAACAGATCTTGATGTGTGTCTCTTATGGATTCTGTGTGAAACAGGTGTTCCCGTCGCAGCGGATGGTGCAAAGATCCAGAACAACAAAAACGGCGCCGTAGTGAAGAACCGTCGCGCACTCGGCGACATCGGAAACCGTGTCTCTGTTCCCTTAGCCGCCCAAGGAGGCAAGCCTCAGCCTCAGATTAACCGACCCATTACCCGAAGCTTCCGTGCTCAGCTATTAGCTAACGCCAACGCCCAGAACTGTGGTGAGAACAAGGCTCCGGTTCTTGCAGCCAAGAAGCCACAATCTCTTGCCGCCGCTCCAAGAGCTGTTCCAAAGAAGAATCTAGTGATCAAACAACAGCCTAAGAAGGAAGCTGCAGCAGTGTCACCCAAGAACAAGAAGGTGACTTACTCATCGGTTCTCAGCGCTCGGAGCAAAGCCGCTTGTGGAGTAGCCAACAAGCCGAAGATTCTCGATATTGATGAGTCTGACAGAGATAACCATCTGGCTGCGGTGGAGTACGTTGATGATATGTACTCGTTTTATAAAGAAGTCGAGAAGGAGAGCCAGCCTGGGATGTATATGCAGATTCAGACGGAGATGAATGAGAAGATGAGAGCCATCTTGGTAGATTGGTTGTTGGAAGTTCACATCAAGTTTGAACTTAACTTGGAGACTCTTTACCTCACTGTCAACATCATTGATCGGTTCCTATCGGTCAAAGCTGTTCCTAAAAGAGAGTTGCAGCTAGTGGGAATCAGTGCCTTGCTTATAGCTTCCAAGTACGAAGAGATCTGGCCACCTCAGGTAAAACATATTTGATGAATAATCGAAGTGTGGTTTTGTGTGTTTATTATGTTACTGATGTGTGGCGATGTGTAGGTGAATGATTTGGTGTATGTGACGGATAACGCTTACAACAACAAGCAGATTCTGGTGATGGAGAAGACCATCCTTGGGAACCTTGAATGGTACTTGACAGTGCCAACTCAGTACGTGTTCCTTGTCCGCTTCATTAAAGCTTCGGTGTCTGACACGGAGGTGAGTGTGGTTTTGAGTAAAAAGTTCCGGTTTTTTCATACAGTTTATTAGATTGGAAAGAGACTAATGTTTTGCTGTGTTGTGTTGTAGATGGAGAATATGGTTCACTTTCTTGCGGAGCTGGGGATGATGCACTATGACACGTTGAAGTTCTGTCCCTCCATGCTCGCTGCTTCAGCTGTTTACACAGCGAGATGCGCCTTGAACAAGTCGCCTGCGTGGAGTGAGACATTGAAATTCCATACAGGCTACTCTGAATCTGAGATTATGTAAGAATCAACATCGATCTCTGTTTTCTGTTCTCGTCTTTTAAACTGCAGAAACTTATATATGTTTGATCATGTGTGTTAACAGGGAATGCTCAAAGGTTCTAGCTTTACATCACTCGAGATGCGGAGAGAGCAAGCTACGTGCTGTGTACAAGAAGTACTCAAAGATAGAGAACGGAGGCGTTGCTTTGGTTTCACCAGCCAAGTCGCTATTGGGTTCTGCTGCTGCTGATTCGAAGAAGCCTTGATTGATTTTTTTTTTTGTGTGTGTGTTTGTTTTTCATCAGATGTCTCTCTGATTCGACTTTGCTTCTTATAAGAAGAACCTCTTTGTTATGAGTTCAAAAGTTTTAATGAATTCTATATGAGTGACGTTTGTCCTCTATTGATGTCACTTCTCTATGGCTAATAAAAGATAAAAAAAAAGCTTTCTGATATTTGATGTCTACTTTGCTTTCTCTTTTTATCTTTTGGTGCAACTGATTGATCTTCTTCTCTAGTGACTAATAAATAAGCTGTTACATGCTAGCTTACAACGAATCAAAAATCTAATAATTATTATGAAAATGTTAATTGAAGGAAAAGAATGAATTTTTTTTTTTTTTTTTTTGGTCAAAAGGAAAAGAATGAATGATTCAATATCCAAAATACATTAGCTTAATATATCCCATTCTATAATAATTTCAATAAAATGTTATCATTTATATGTGGAGTAAGTTTTAGTTTGAAGTTTGAAGCTAAAAAGTGAGTGATTTAATAGGTAAACTTTATTTTTTGACTGTGTTTGCTTGCATCAAGCTCTGTTCCTTGGTCATGGCTAACTTCTAACGAATCAACATACTGATTGTAATTCAAATGTTATTAAATGGAAAAACAATTAATTATTTAACATCAATCGTTGGTTTTCCAAAACACATAGCTTATATCACAATTTTATCTCTAATTTTAATAAAACCTTACAATTTTAGTTGTGGAGTAAGTTTGGGTCTAAAGCTAAAGAAGTGTGAGAGAGACCTCTATTTGCTTGAAAACTTTCTCGCATGCGTACCGCGAAACACAACAAACACGTGAATAATTTTGGTTTTGACAAAAAAAAATACTAAACCAAACCAAACCAAACCTGCCACTACGAGAGAGAGTTTTGAGTAAACCGGGTTTGTTGATTGTTGATGTTGAAGGTGGATGATGATGCAGAGGAGCCCAAGATCTCCGTCGTCGTCGTCGTCGCAGCCGTATTTGTCAGCCTCCGTCACCGATCCCGTCAAATCAGGCAATGGCGTTCAAGCTTACATCTCTTACCGAGTCGTCACCAAGGTCCTTTGATTCTTATAGCTTGCGACATTATGTAATCGTGTGATTAAGCAGAGCTCGAATTTTGAGTATTTGCTGTTACGGATATTTTTTTTTGTAAAATATTTGTTTGAATTTCTCTCCGGTAGACGAACTTGCCGGAGTATCAAGGAGGACCGGAGAAGATAGTAATCAGACGGTACAGTGATTTCGTGTGGTTGAGGGATCGGCTCTTTGCGAAGTACAGAGGCGTTTTCGTTCCTCCTCTCCCTGACAAGAGTGCTGTTGGTAAAGTAGTTTCTTTCTTGATGGAGTTTCAGAGTATCATTGTTTAATTAGCTTAGATTAGTTTATCAGTTAGAGGTTTCTGATTACCATTATGGTTGTAGATTCTTCTCTTGGCATCTTTTTTTGTACAGTGTGGTGAATGAGTCAACAAGTTTTTATGAATTACTTTTCTTGTTGGCAGAAAAATTCAGGTTTACTGCTGAGTTTATTGAAATGAGGCGGGCGGGATTGGATATATTTGTTAATCGGATAGCGTTACACCCTGAGCTTCAGCAGAGTGAGGATCTTAGGACCTTTTTGCAAGCTGATGAAGAGGTAAAAGAGATATGGACTTTTTACATTTCTTCCCTCCCTGAAGGAGGACTATATACTTTGCATTATATAGAAGGTTATTGGGTCCTTTGCTTGACGGCTTTACTTTCTCTTCAGACAATGGAAAGATTCAGGTTTCAGGAAACTGGTATATTCAAGACGAAGCCTGCTGATCTTATGCAAATGTTTTGGGTACGCATACCTTTTTTCCTTGCCATGTAAAAAATAACATACAAGAACCAGCAGCAGATTCATGTTGGGGATAGGAGCCAATGATGGACTCAATATAACATTATGCTATGATAGTGTTTAATGGTAGCATCGTACCAGTAAGTTATAGAACTGTTAAAGAGTTCAAAGTTGCCACTATAATTGGTTACTTAGCTATACTGTGGTTTCCACTATAATTGGTTTCCTTCACTCTTTTCTCCATGCTCTTGATTAACGTTGCGTTTATTTATTATCTTAATGCCACCACACCTGCACAATTGACAGGATGTGCAATCAAAAGTTAGTGATGCTGTCCTCGGAAAGGAAAAACCTGTCGAAGAAACTACTCCTGAATACGAGAAGCTTAAACACTACGTTTTCGAGCTTGAGAACCACTTAGCTGAAGCTCAGAAGCATGCATTTCGCCTCGTCAAGAGGCATAGAGGTAAACAACAATATGTCACTAGTCTGAAGATTCTCTTATACTTTCTCAAAGGCATTTAGGGATCTTTAAATGTGATGTTTTGTTAACCTGATGGCAGAACTGGGTCAGTCACTGTTGGATTTTGGCAAAGCTGTAAAACTTCTTGGGGCTTGTGAGGGTGAACCTACAGGAAAAGCCTTCTCCGATCTTGGAACTAAATCCGAACTGCTATCGATTAAGCTCCAGAAAGAGGTACTCATTTTTTGTAAGATGATGCTAAGCATAGATGGTCTCTTTCCATCTTTTTCAATTTATAGTAAGGTGATGCATGTTGGATCTATCCTACACTATTTGTAGGCTCAGCAAGTTTTGATGAACTTTGAGGAACCTCTGAAGGACTATGTTCGTTATGTGCAATCCATTAAGGTGATTTTCTCTAGCCTTTGCCTTTGGGATTAGATTCTGTTTATGCACACTAGACATGTCTGGACATTAAACCTCTACCCTCTTGCTTCCGTTTTGTGTTTGTCCAGGCGACAATAGCAGAACGAGGCAGTGCATTCAGGCAACATTGTGAATTGGCAGAAACAACAAAGTTAAAGGAAGTAAACCTGTAAGATTGATGGCTCTTCTTGCCCTTCTCTATTCTGAGTCAAATAATGTACTTTGGGAACATTCTACAAACTCTTCTCTGTTGTTGTTTGCAGTGACAAACTAATGCTCACACGTTCTGATAAAGTAGGAGAAGCAGAGAACGAATACAGAGAGGTAACAACAACAGCTCCAACTTGAATGATTTCACTTTGACCACATCTGTTTGGTGCTTTAACACGACAGTGATGCAGATAAAAGCAGAAAGCGAGGAAGCAACGATAAGATTTGAGAAGATAGTGAAGAGAATGAACGAGGAGATAGTGAGGTTCCAAGAACAGAAGACGGAAGAGATGGGAGTTGCGTTTCATCAGTTTGCCAAAGGACAAGTTCGCTTAGCAAACGGTGTCGCTGATGCTTGGAGGGCTCTTCTTCCAAAACTTGAAGCTGTTTCTTCTTCTGTTTAAACCAAAACTTGACCGTGTCTTTTTTGTTGGTTTCTAACAGTTTCTGGTGTATTTTTGTCAACTTCAACGTTAGTAACTTTGTTCGTTTTCTTCCACTTGTAAAAATACAGATCGAGAGCATCACATGTTGAGGTTGAGATTTGAGAGCATGGTAAGACTTCTAAACCACTTTTGTTTCCCTCAGAAAATAGTTTTAAAATAAGTGATTCTTCCGTTTCATTTCATGCACATGCATAAATATTTACAAAATAAATAAGTTATAATAAATGATTAGTATATTATTCTAATTTCTTTTTATAACTTATATGTATAAAATATTATTTTAGATAATATTATTTTATTATTTTAATTAGACATTTATAGATTATTTAGTTAGTTCAGTTATCATTTGAATACATTTTACATCTAATATTTTGAACTAAACCATTTTTTGTTCTGAATATGTTAGTCTTTTATTTATTTAAAATATAGGATTTTCTTCTGTTTTAGACTTTTAGGTTTCAGTGGTGGTCATTTGAACTTGTTTTTAAAAAAATTACTTAAGAAATGAGACATTAGATCATGTAACCAAAAAATAACTCATATGTACAATATATACTATTACCTTTGACAACCGGTTAATAAGATATCGAACCTCTTTTTTCGCTTATCAACCACCTCCATCATTTCCTACATAAACGTCACCACCATCAAACTTTGCTACCGTACCTCCATTAAGCTAAGACCACCGCCAAATCCATAATTTTTTTTTTTGACTAAAATCCATAGTTTTCAATATCTTATATTTTGTTTTGTCACAATTTCAAGACAAAAAAAAATCAAAGGTCAGCTAAATATTTAGGGACAAAACAAAGGATGTAGCAAAGAGGTACTTCCATCAACTAAATATCTATGCATTAGTTTTTAATCATGTTTTGTTCATATTGATTTAATATATTTTCTTGCGTTTTTCTAATGTTTTTTTGTGTTTTTCTCATGTTTTCTTATGTTTTTCTTCTGTTTTTCTTACTTTTTGGGATTTTTTTTGATAATTGTTTTTTTTTCAGTAGGACTATACTAATAATATATTGATACGATTTTAGTAAAAAATAATTAAGAAATAATTTTGATATTTTGGAAATATTTTTTGTTATTTATCTTTTATGATACATGTTATACTTACACCAAGTGTCATTGGTGTAATAGTTAAAACTTAAAGAAAACTCGAATTATTAGGTTCCATGTTTTTGTTGTTATATGGTATGAATGTGCATGCACGTACAAACGAAATTATAGAGAAAGAAATGGAAGCTGACGCTTTCTATGTGTAAAGTGTAAACACACAACTTAGCGTAGCGTACATACACAAAAAAAGAACTGCTTTGTTTTATCAAGTGTGTGTGTGTTTTCTGAGTTAAAAGTGTATCAATTAAGCGGTATTTTCTCGGTATATTCAACCATTTCCACAATTTAAGAGTTAAAGTCTAATGTGTGTTGAGTCATTTCGTAAAAAAATATGATTAAAAATATCTCCAAAAGTACTTTCTATTTTGAAGTTCCTCAAATTCTATATTTGAAATTTTTAGCTAAGTTTCTCTAAAAATAAAATTTTAAAACTAATTTTAAAACTATTTGTATTTTAAATTATGATCTTTATATTTATGATACTTAATTTAAATTCATAAAATTTTATAGATAAATAGCACATATATAAATATATTACAGAAATATTAATTAACAAAATAGTACAGTAAAATATATAATTTTACATATAAATACACAATTAAATATTAAATTACAAGTAAAATACTACATTATTCTATAAAATTATTTTCGTGATATTGTTATCTAAATCTAGTTTTGAAAACAAAATATTTTGAAGTTTTTATTTAATTTAATTTGTAAAAATTAAAATTATTAAAAAAAATTTGAAATATTTATGAGTTATAAAATTTTGAAGGATTAAAAAAAATTAAATGATAACATATTTAAGAATCATAAATATAAAAATATAATATGTAAATGTAAAGATCAAAATGCAATAAAAATATGAAACTTCAAATTTGAAATTTTGAGTTGTAATATTCTATATTTGAAGTTTCACTACTCAAAATTTTAAATTTGAAGTTTTGAAATCTTTTTTGGGAGAACAAAAAATTTCATATTCGAAGTTATAGAGTATATTTTGGAAATGCTCTAATAGTATGACTTGAGGAAATAGCTGGTTCCACCTTAAGAAGTGCTGCAATCTCATTTCTCCCCCATCCTTAGCCTCATAGGTTTCATTCAACCTAACACATCCAACAAAGAATCAACGTTAAGCATCAATCCAAGGTATCTACTGATGAGAACTACAAGTTTCTCTACTGTACAATTAGGGTAGTTAATCATGTAATCAATGCTTGGTTTGCTTCAATCCCTAGTTCAATGTTCACTTCACAAGACATAAGTTCAATACGACCTAGATTCCACACCAACCTATGAAGTTTCTTCTCAATTTTCACACACATTTCAAATCATTTCGACTTTCTGGCATTGACAACACGTGTTAATAAAAATTGTGATGCTTTAAAAGAAATAAAAATAACACTGAACCTTTGGAGCCAGTCGGAGGGTTATTTATTATCAGCCGAAAAAGTGTGGTAGCTTTGGTTTTATAGTTTATCCAGAAAGGTATTGACAGCGAAAGCAATAGCCCGAGAAGATGATGACGACGAGCTTCTCTTCTCCTCCTCCTCTTCATCTTCCTCCTCCTCCATCAACGTACAGATCCCTACTCCTATTCCCTTCATCTCATCTAAAATTCACCCCTCGTCTACTCTTACATGGTCGCTCTACTCTCTCATGTTCAGCCGCCAGCAACAACGGACCTCCTCCCGCCGGCGACTCTGTTCCAAAGCAAGTACCCTTTTGCTTCTTCTATTGTTTACTCTATCAAAGTTCGAACCTTTCGATTCTAGTTTGTGTAAAACCTTTGTTTTTTTGGTGATCGCTTCAGTAACTTCTGTATAATCGAGGGATCAGAGACGGTTCAAGACTTTGTGCAGATGCAGCTTCAGGAGATTCAAGACAACATAAGGAGCAGACGCAACAAGATCTTTCTCCTCATGGAGGAAGTCAGAAGGTTACGAGTTCAGCAGCGGATCAAGAGTGTTAAATCCATCAACGTGGAGGAGACTCTTCTCGAGGCAACCGAGATGCCTGAGATCCCTTCTTCCATTCCTTTCCTCCCTAACGTGGTCAGTTACTTCTTCAGACCAAGAAAGACACGTCCTTGTTGTTGTTAATGTAAAAATCTTGTCTTTTTGAACTCTTTTTTTTGTTTGGTTTGAAAATAGACACCAAAGACTCTGAAACAACTCTACTTGACCAGCGTTGCTTTGATCTCTGGTATCATCTTCTTTGGTGGTCTCATTGCACCTAAGGTAATGTAGTTAAGTAACAAAGGTATCTTCCTTAACACCGCATTAGCATGTGTTTCTTGAATGGTTTTTTAAATGGCAGCTGGAGCTGAAGGTAGGATTAGGAGGGACCTCGTACGAGGATTTCATAAGGAGCTTGCATCTCCCCTTGCAATTAAGGTACTGCAACTAGTGAAATTGCTTGAGGATTAGTATGCATCAAACCAATATGATTTTTTTATTTGTCTGTGATACAGCCAAGTAGATCCCATTGTGGCATCATTTTCTGGGGGAGCCGTTGGTGTCATTTCGACATTGATGTTAATTGAAGTGAACAATGTTAAACAACAAGAGAAGAAGAGGTGCAAGTACTGCCTTGGGACTGGTAATTGATTTATATATCAATCTCATGGACTATAATGTTAACTTCTTGATTTTTTTTTCTCTTTAAACTACTTGTTAAATGATTATGTGTGTGCTTAGGATACTTGCCATGCGCTAAATGTTCAGCAAGTGGTGTGTGCTTAAGCGTTGATCCAATAAAACGGACAAGAGCTTCAAGCAGGCTTCTGCAAGCTCCGACAACAGAAAGGTGTCTAAATTGTTCCGGCGCAGGAAAGGTAAAAAAGATGTCTGAACAATATTTCATATAATCTGAACTGAATGCTTATGCTTAGTCTTTGTTTTTTTGTGTATGAATCAGGTGATGTGTCCGACTTGTCTATGTACTGGGATGGTCACAGCTAGTGAGCACGACCCACGATTTGACCCTTTCGACTAGAAAAGCGATGGCATTTTGCCTTTCAAATTAAGGGTTTTTGTATGTACATTTGTTCTTCAAAACCCTAAGCCAAGAGACTCTGTACTGAGGAAAGCCATATAAATGTTACATAATCAAGAAAAGTAGATTTATACCAAAGCATGATACATCGTAAAGTTAAATAAATAAATCTCCCAGACATTATTTGATCAAATAGATTTTCTTTTCAAATTTGCTTATGTCATCATCATTTTCATTTAGAAGAAAAAATCATGGCACTGTTTACTAAAAAATATTGATGACTATTATGACATGGGCATACAATAACAAAATGTAAATCATCTCCTGTTTATCTCACTTAGAAATGTAGAAGTTGATCATATAACCCGAGAATTATTAAAAATAGCCAAAATAAAATTATCTTTTGAACTACCTTAGAACAGAAATTTATGACTTCGGTGCATTATGTACTTTTGATATCTATTCTATTAATTCTTCAGCATGACCAATTGATATATGTTGTGTCCACTTTTTTAATTTTATAACTACCATGAAATCAATATTATTAATTTAGAATCACTACTGATTTTTCAAACTGATTTTGCCCTTCGTTAAAGGTGAAACGGTAATTTGACTAATGAACCTATATATAAATCTGAAGGGCCATTGAAAATAACCGCAAGTACCTATTACTAATCTAAATGTTCCGTAACCTTCAATTTAATTCCTAAATACACGGAACCCACAACTTCAACTACATTTATTATTCGATGGTTTTAGATATTAATAACTATTTTTCTATACCAAATACTGATGATATTGTCTATTGGGTAAGGAACGAGTTGGGTAAATTGCATTAATTAAGTATATAATAAACACATTATCTATGTAACATTGGAAATAGTTCGTGTATATAATCTATTAAGGCCTCCATCAGGACCATCACTATAATTTATAGATTTGCGTAGGTTTTCAAGAATATCATTTTTTTGTCAAACTTCAAGAATATCATTAATTTAAATTATTTTACTAGATTTTGATCCGCCTTTAAAATAGCGGGTATATTTTTTGTTTGAAATTTATTTTTTGATATTTGTTTTTCTTTCTGATTATATTTGTATTTTTGTAAACATATTTGTGTATAAATTTTAATCAAAATATATTTTCTTAAATAATATCAATTTAAAAATTGATTCGGTATACGCACGGTTAAGGCTGGATTGCGGGTCGAACTTCTCCGCTGACCCGCTAACCTGTGGGTTTTCAATTTTATTTTGGTTAAAAAATATGACCCGCACAACCCGCAAACAGATAGTTTGGTACCCGCACCCGTTCCACTTAATTTTGTGGTTATCCGTGGGTTATATATATTTTTAAAAATTATTATTTAATTTAATTGTTATAAAAATATATTTATAATAAAAATTATACATGATTTAAATTTTAAATTATTATTTTTAAATTCCTGTATTTTAAAAAAGAAATTACTTTTTAATTTTTACTTTTTTAAATATTTTACTGGTCAACGAGTAGCCGCGATCCAAAATTCACCAACCCACTTATTTACATATATATATATATATATTATATAAAACAGAATATATTAAAAAATGATTTTCACATTTTCAAAAAAAATTGTTCGGTCCTCGGTGCGGGTTGAATTTGATATTGGTTTTTTGATATAACACGTTAAGAACCGTTCGAGTATATATGTCATCTTTAATAGGATACTAGATTTTGATCCGCCCTTAGAAGGGCGGGTATATTTTTTGTTTTACATTTGTTTTATAAATTTAATTTTTATATTTATGTTTTTATTTATGTATTTTTTCATTATATAATATCAATATACTAAAACAGGAATATGACCTATTGATATATGTGTGGTCAAATTATTTTATGATAATTATTAAAACCTCTTATTAATTATTTAAAAGAAATATTATACAAAGAAAAATATAAATATGATTAAAAACATAAATATAAAAATTAAATTTCTAAAATATGTAAAACAAAAAAATATACCAGCTCTTTTAAAGGCGAATCTGAATATAGTCAAACTATTAAAATAGAAACATAACATATTGATATATGTATGGTCAAACTATTTTAATACAATGATTAAAACCTCCTATTAATTATTTAAGAGAAATGTTGTACAATGAAAAACACAAATATGACTAAAACATATAAATATAAAAATTAAATTTCTAAAAGAATATAAAACTAAAAAATATAAAAGGGCGGGTCCAAATGTAGAAATCTATTTAAAACCCGTTAAACTAAAATCTGTAGAATATCGGATCATGATCATAATTTTTAATTTTAGTTGTTTAGTTTTAGTTTTAATTTTATTTTTTAAAGAAACATAATTTTTATGTTTGTGTGTTTGTATAATCATATTCTGTATGATATGAATTTAATAGAATAGATAAGTTTTGTAAGTATGTACATGTATCATATGGTAAGGCTTGGTCCTTTTGTCAATATTCAGTCCAAATTATTTGTTTTTTTTTATTTGAATATAAAAACAGGAACATAGAGAAGTTACGAATCGTTAACAATATTCGAAGCCCAAGTTATCGTTTCATATGCCGAGGGAAGTTACGAACAGTTAACAATGCTTTAGATATAATTATATTATATTTTATGCAGTTATTTTTTTAAGTTAGACCCAACCTTTTATTAATTGGTCATACAGGAGAATTAATAAAATAGATTTGTAAGTGTTAACCGCCCTTAATAGAATCTAGATTTTGACCCTTTGTTTTAGATTTATTTTTTTTATATTTTTTTCTTTCTAATTATATTTATATTTTTGTAATCATATTTGTGTATAAATTTTAATCAAAATATATTTTATTAAATAATAGTAATTTAAAATTTGATCCGGTATACGCACGGTTAAGACTGGGTTGCGAGTCGAACTCGTCCCATTTATATATATATATATATATAAATGGGTTGGTCTTCACTAATTTTAAGTAAAATCACATTTAATAAATATTTTAAATCAAATCTATTTAAATATATATAAATTAATATCTAGCTGAATAAATCTGAATTTCAAGAAAAAAAAGTCAAAGACGAAAAAAACATAATACCTATATCATGTCCTTTCTGTGTAATCAGGTTATTGCAACGGTTAAAGCCGGTTAATAGGCAGTTACTTTAAAATAAATAAGGGTGAGACACGTCTTTCATATTCATCTTCTTCCCCTCGCCTCTGTAGACCTAAATTCAGCCGTTCGTTTTTTTAATTCTTTCATCAGTTCCTTTTTGCAGTTTTTAAGTTTGTGTCAAAACTCAACAGATGTATGAACCATTCATAGAATTTAACACAAAACCAAACACTATATAAAGATTTTACAACATTTCCCATCGAGAATCTTTACTCTCGATTCCTGAAATTTACAACCATAAAACATGACCGAATCAAAAAAAAAAACATGAACGAATCAACAATGAGAAAAGATAAAGGCAGATGAATCGAAAGAGAAATAGAAGTATAAAAATAATATAAATCGGAGGATTTAATCGTGGTTACATATTAATAGGTGGCCACTTAAATAAAAATAATAATTAATTGGACACAACTTCATTTCAATTGGACATGTTGAAGAATTAATAGAATAGATGAGACTTTGATTTTTGAGTCGATGCCGAGTCGGTTTTTTGGAAGAATATTCATGATTAATTATGTTAGGTAACTAATAAGAAAATATAATATGATGCCAACTTTATGAATAAAATTTTAAAATTATTTCCAAAATACATATGACACAAGTGTATAGTTATATAGTTATACAATTTGACATATTTAATATAGTTACCAAAATCATAATAAATTAAATTAATATCAAACACATATATGATTACAAAAATATAAATATAAAAGTTAAATTTCTAAAAAAAAGTTAAAACAAAAATATACCCGCCCTTTGAAGGGCGGGTCAAAATCTAGTCAATACTATTAAAGTTGAAGTATGACCAATTGATATTAGTTGTGTCTAATTAAAAAAAAAAAAAATATACATACCTTTAATATAACTGCAACGAGACATAAACAGTTTTTAATGTAACTACCCCTTATAATCGACAACCATTTTACAGTAACTGCTTCCTTATATTTTTTTTTCCTATGTAACCACCACCACTTTATGATTTGCCATTGGAATTTAGTAGTTATTTTCTTTTAAATAAACAATGTATTTACTGAAAATCACCGCAATATGTTATATAGCTAATATTCTTCAAACAGAAAAAGGTAACTGTGTGTTTAGTGAGAACTATCAACAACTCTTAGCAAATATAGTTAACTAAAATGTTAGATTGCAAAAAAAATCCAAAACTTGATAAATATCTATTCTATTAAGACATGATCATTGGTAAAAAAAACATAAATATGAAAATTAAATTTTCCAAAAAAACTTTTAAAACAAAAATTATATTCACCTTTTGAAAGGGTGGATCAGAATCTATATATTTTTTTTAAAAAATTGTTATCACACTACAAAAACATAACTTACTTCTTAGTCCAAGAAATTAATATTTATTCAACCAAATATTTAATTTATTCAAATTTCAAATATTTTATACATATATTAAATTAATCAATTAAAAAAGCACATGATGATAAAATAGGACTTAACGGATTTAAATGGACTTTTAATAGATATATATATATATATAAGCTCATTTAGTTTAATGAGTTTTAAATAAGCTCATTTAGTTATTCGATTACAAATTTTTGTTAAATGTGATTTTATTTAGAGTTTGTAAAGACCATATTAACTCATTTACATATATAAATAGCAGAATATATTAAAAAGTAAAATTTCTAAACATTTTTCAAAAAAATTGTATGGTTTCCGATGCAGGTTAGGTTTGATATTGGTTTCGGATATAACACTTTATGAACCATTCAATTATATAGACCATGTCTAATTGAGTTTGAGACTTTGATTTTTGGATCGACTCGGACTCGGGTTTTTTCTGGTATGAATATTCTTGACTAATTTATGATAGGTAAATATTAAGAAAATATAATATGTTGCAAACTTTAGGAATAAAGTTTAAAGATAATTTTTGTAATGCATATGATATAAATGTTAATTATGCAACTTGACATATTTAATATATTTACCATAATTATATAAATTTTAAAAAAAAAATAAAACAATTTTTTTTCAAAAAATATACCCGCCCTTTCAAAAACAAATTTGGATTTTCAATCGGGGTTTGTTTTACCATCATCACAAACAAATACAAAGAATATTTGGATCTAACTGCTCCCAGTATTTTGCCAAAAGGAAACGCTAATGTTGGGAGACAACAAACTTCTTTTATCGAGAGCTAATATAGGACCACACATTGTTAATATGCTACTATGTAAAATGTTATTTTTCCCTTTCTTCTCAAAAACTGTACACAGTACCACAATCTTTTGAAATGGGAACTTTGTGATATATCACTATGTCAATGTGGGTCTTTTCTGATGAGAGACCCCTAACGGTGGTGCTCAGGGACTGTGTTTTGGCGAATTCTTATTTAACGCGGAACTCATGTCTGAATAGGGTCAAGTTTTGAGTGAACTTGTCTCTGTTCTTCGGATCCAATCCACGAGAAATGTCTGTCATAAGACTGTCAAAGCAGGCAGAGAGTCGCTGGTGTTGATCCACTGGCTGCAACACCATTAAAACTAAGTAATCAATATATAGGCTTTACATAAAAGAAACACTCATGTAAGAAAACAAAAGAGAGTTTTGGATTATCACCTGTGAGGAGAGGATCTTAGCTTTCAGATCAGAGAATATCTGGTTGGATTTATATATTAGGTTAGACGAATTAACAAAAAGCCCCCCCCCCCCCCCCCCCCACGTCAGAAACTGAATAATAAACGACATTACCTGCTCACTTATAAGAATCAAGCTTAACATTGGCCTGCTGAGACTCCACTGATTGCCACAGTCTTCGAACAAAACTATTTCAAACAGCGTCTTCAATATCTGCTTTGTAAGAGCAAACCCGTTTAAATAAAAAGGCATTAAATCTCTCCTCTTCTTTTTTTTTTTGTGTTGCAATGAATCTGACAAACAGAGATGATGAGTTACCTCGGGGAACAAGCTAGGGCAGTCTGCAATGTGCTGTGCAAAACGAATAGCAGCCGGAGAATTAGGTGCCTCACCCATTGTGATGTTGTTGAAATAATACGAAGCAAGATTGTCTACAGCTATTGCACACTGTAACAATTATATAAGTATATGTCAGTGTTTTAACAAGACATTTTGCAGCATAAATCTTTCAAAAATTCTTGATTACAAAAGTTCTCACTTGTGATGAAATACTTGTGTCCAACCCCTTGAGTCCAGATTCAAGGGAGCCTACGAGATGCATAAAAGTGGCAGTATCCAGTTTCAGTATGAAGGCTATGTGACTGCCACACAGGACCTCGATGAAACCAAAGTATGCCTTTGTAAGCTGAAGGATGAAAGAAAGACAATAACGATTTGTGATTAAGATTGCACATCGGATCATATCTATGCGTTTACTAAAAACTAAAGACCGGTTGAATGAAGCACTAAATGAAATTTATTGAAGGCAAGTGGTACACATACCTTGCGATATGCTAATATATCTGCTAAGGGTATTGCTAGGGTCATTTTCAATGCGATATCAAGTGCATCCGCAAGAGCCCGATCGCCATAGAGTTCAAACACACCGAAGTTGCAATAATTTCCAGAAAGGGCTGCCCATTTAAAATGATTATTAAGTATCATAAACATTAATCAAAAACGACAAACAGCCAAAATGATTAACTCTCATTGGTTCTATAATGTTCTTACCTCTTGACAGAATAGTCAGTGAAACCCATATCCCCTTGTATTTATAGGCATATATATCCGCAACGTTTGGAAGGGCTAAAATCCTTGAACCATAAGCCACAATCAATTTACTGACTTCCCGGAATAGTAGGATGCCATTAGGAGAAGAAGAATCAAAAGTAAGGCGCTGGGTTTTGTTATGCACAAACTCAGCCATGAACTTCAACAAGGGGGTCGTAACCTACATCAACAAACCAAGAAGAGAAGATGAGTCAAAAAAATGCACTAATATTCACAAAATGGCAGAAAGCAGTAAATTCACCTGCCACTGGAAACGACTTACGGAAATTACGTATTGATATAAATGCTAAACTGTAAAGATAGTGTATATATGAATATCTAAAGGTCAGATATAAGTAGACTCGGATCAGTGACCTATCATACAATCTAATGGAGCAGAATGTATAACTAAATACCTCTGGTGTGTCGAACCAATGTGAGATCCCTCTTAAAAGAAGTGGCATGTGTGCAGGATAGAGCCAGTCAAACAGAAGTCCATAACTTCTCCGGCTGAAATTAAAAGAGAAGGTTTTAAATAATTCATAAGATTGTAAAATGCCTATGGATGTTAAAGTAACAAGCTGTAGTCAAGACCTGCTAGTAGCCATTGTAATTCCTCTTAAATCCCTCATCAACCCGATCACAGCAAACTTCACAGCATCTGTGCGAAACATCGAATCTGGTGTCGATTCCAGGGTGCGGAAAACCTATCATGATTGAATCAAAAAGGTGATTTACTTACTTATTCATAATCTTAAATTTTTCACAAGAACTTAGATTCGAATACAACATTATATTTAGGAAATTTATGCATACAACAGAAAATACACAACTACTATGCGAATAAGCTAAGACATCATAAGATATTGTGATATGGAAGTATTCCTGTAATTCCTCTCTAGGATATCAAACTATGCCTATAGCTGAAAAGGGAAACGATCAAAGCAAATTTCACAATGTATGTCTTCCTTATGCTTTGCCTGGGAGTATTTCGTAAAAAGTCACAAAATTTTTTATCTCTTCTTCAGCACAAAATATGCAACTCTATCATCAGAACCAGAGAAAGTATGCAGTGCAGATACAGACAGAATCACTATTATATAAATGAAAGCTCAGAGATAAGATACGAAAAAAATAGTGTATAACCTGCAGAAGTGGTTCCATCGAAGTCTTGAACTTTATTGAGCTATCCTCCATGAAAATCAGCCAGCCAATAGTGTAGTAAAATGTTGTTCTGTTTCGAGAGCATCTGTACTCTTCTAAGAATGGAAACTGCTCCCTCTGGAATTAGACAACTCGCATACTGAGTTACTGCTGGTGATAAATTAGAATGCATAATGATGTCCACACAAAAAACTTGGAGAAGAATTACAGTGTGATTAGAAATAATAAAGGTCAATGTGTCCAGCTTTAAAAGCAGCTTCCCAGTCATATATCTGCAATAGAAAACCAAAACCAAAACCAAAACAAAAAAAAAATTCAACACGAAATGCATATAACATCAATTGAAAGAGGTTGTAATGGAGTTACCCAGATGCCAACTCCAGGAACAAACTTAGCGTGTGACTAATAACTTCTTCACTCTGTTAAAACAAAAGACAAGTGTGACTCATGATGTTTAGAGCCGCGTGTTAAAAAGGTAAAGAACACATGATTACCTCTGTATAGCATTTTAAGTTTGTAGCAATCTTGCCAACAATAACGTTCAACAACACTAGATGATCATGGAGCCCAAGGAGTTCTTTCAATCTGTCATACAACTGCTGCAACAGACCGGTAATATCAGGGATAATACATAAATAAATAAAAAAATATAAGAAAGAAACAAGTTTGCATTTACTTTTGATGAATGCATGGCCTGATCACCAACGTAAGAC
Organism: Raphanus raphanistrum subsp. raphanistrum; assembly: GCA_019706035.1. Taxonomy (NCBI): domain Eukaryota; kingdom Viridiplantae; phylum Streptophyta; class Magnoliopsida; order Brassicales; family Brassicaceae; genus Raphanus; species Raphanus raphanistrum. Next base: position 12,973,362 of record CM033981.1, read on the forward strand.
TTTCGGAAATTCTGGAAGAATGTAAGAATTGCACGATCAAGCCTTTGTTTACTTATTTCACCATATCTCTGCAGAGAGGAAATATCATTTAATTACTTCACAGATGATATAAAAGTAGTGAATTCATCTGGGAGAAAAGAAACCCCAACACGTGGAGCACACAGTTGTTGGAATCCTATACAGTTCACGCATAACAGTAATATCAAAACGTTAACAAGATCACCCTTGTGGTCATAAAGGCTTGCGAACATTTAAGCTAGATGAGATCTTCCAGCTGTATTCATGGTGATTGTTCAAAAGAAGAGCTATAAATACAAATGGTACCATACATCATCATCAAGTGGCAGAAAACCTTACTAGTTATCATCTTCAAGGTTAAAATCCATTCTTTACCAAAGAATACAAGTACTAAAGCCAACGAGATCATCTACAAGACTACAAATATTTTCCGTTTTTAGTTAGTTGCGAGCAGATGTAATACCTGTCTGTGCAGTCCACTGTCCATAACTTCTACTAGCCGCAAAACACGAGCAGAGAGTTCAGCATCAAGCGCCTCTTGCGTCTCCACGCTGCACCATATATTTAATTTCCAATGTTCATACTTCATATATTGTTTTGTTTCTTAAACCGCCCAAACCAAAGAAATCAGGATTGGATAGGAACTTACCTACAACCGCTGCACTGCTTGATTTTAACAATAGCGGCAACAATATGAACAACCCATGACAATTTCGCTTCAATAAGTGCCAGTTCGGAATTGTCAGCAAACTGCTGGTGCGCTCTTTCCTGTTACACAATCAATCGGCTAAAGTGACTAAGACAATAAACATTGACAGAGCGGCAACAAGCTCAACAAATAATAACAGTTGGCTTTACCGTATATGCTTGCAGAAGAGGCTCCATTGTGTTTATTATATACATGCCCGTTCTTTCATACTGCATAATAAGAGCCTCAGATGCGGTTTAATTGTGTTAAGTTAAGATACAACATTATCCAACAACATATGTTAGCGAAACAATTGGCGAAACAAGGGTACCGGGTGAGACACAAATCCAGAAAAAAATAACCTGAAATCTGCATAGGTAAGGAAAGCAATCCAGCTCATCCTGCAGAACTTCAACTTTATCCAAAGGATGATCAGTCGGATCATCATCAGGGACACTAGCCTGGAAAGAGGTATATATATCAAAGAAAAAACTATAATTTTGAACTGGAAACCTTCCGGAATAAGAGGTGTTGTATACCTGCACAGAGTTAAATCTGGAGATGATAAAACCTTCTGTAATTTTAGGTACAAATTCATCTAGCAGACTTGGTGAATCACCCTTCAAGTATGGAACAGATGCTACTAATCTGGACCACATTCCAAGAAGATAGTACACGCTACTGCTGGCCCACTGAAAGAAAAAATCTCTTATGGATTTTGCAAACTAGATACCATCATAGCTAACCATTTAAGCTATACTAACATCAATCATGTTGTAAAATGGCACGAGGACAAGTAGTGTCTATAATCGGTCTGCTAATGCATTAGCTAACAGAAACTTGCGAAAAATTACCTGCCATGACTGGAGAGATTTTAGTGTAAACTCTGCCACCAACTGTATCCAGTCACCGTAGCCATCCATTTTCACAAGCTCTGAAAGCTGCAGATCAATTCATACATACTATTACATAAGATATGAATTTATCAACCATATGAACCAATAAACCATGTCCAAATTAACCTCCAATTTATTTACAGCGACTCCACACAGCGAAAACAATTACATACTGGCATTAACATCTTGTTATATACCGCTACTATCAAGAGAGAAATCAAAGCAATACAAAGCACAAGTGCTCCAATCCAGTATTTTCAACTACAGTTTAGGCAAGAGAGGTACATATTCCCCCCAAGGAAAAACGATATTAAACTTACAAAAACTTAAGTAAAAACTGTGTCTGAGCTATCTCTGAATTCAAAAGTACATGTAGCATCAATAATCACGAATAGTAACGACCATCCGACTGTAACATATTGCAAAAAGGAACAAGTGCGCATTTACCTAAGTACATGGATCGTACTACAAAATTCTAGCTATGACACATATAAAATTATACAAACAGTAATGTGGGAATTATAAAAGAATATTACCTGGTAATTCAACCTAAAACGCCCGAGTAGACGGCAGAACACATGGTAATTATCATGATCAGCAAGACCTGATTCAGCAAAAACAATTTGTATTGAAGAAGATAAGGGGCCGGGATCAGGTAAGTAAGATCAGTGGGGTAAATATGCATTCAAACAAAAAAAATAACACATACGTAGACTACAACGTTAACAGAATACATAACTAAGAGGCTGGAATTTCAGTAATGAAGGGTTACAAATTGGTAAATGAGACAGTTGCATACAATGCAACATCTTGAGCTCAACTTTTACAGTCAGACCTAGAAAAATCCGACAGTCTAATACATCCTACATACCTTTTCCTGTTTGGAGAATTTCTCTTGTTCCAGTCATCAAATGGGCTAAAAACGTTGAGCGGGTGGCATCATTTGTGAATAGAGAGCGTCTTACAGAAGCCAATCGGACCAAGCACTCAAGTGCCTAGAAGTTAAAACAGAGGAACATTAACAAATAGCTGATTCCAAATCATATATAACTACCTATTGCGTCCAAACTGTATATTTACAAATTAGATCCTAGATGATATTACTGCAATTGAAACACCTGTCCTCTCACTAAAGCTGGATAAAAATGAACGAAAAAAGAGATCACGTTTCATCTTTTATTCTTTAATGAAAAAGATGCTTATATGACTTTCTCTTCAAAAACTGAAAAAGAGGACAATATGGACATACCTCTTTCGATAGAGGTGAATCTGTACTAGCATAATAATCGAAAAATATCTGCAGCGTGGAGGAATCCTCCAGAACTGACCTCCAAGACGTTGGAATCTAAGAATTATCGGTTTACACAAGAAGTTATAATACATAGGCACTAAGAGTAGACAAACAGGAAAAAACACACGATAATAATGTTCTACCTGAACTGTACCAAACTCTTCCGTGCTTTCATCAATTGAAGTTCCAACGAAATCAAAAGAAACACATCTCAGTGAAAGGGAAAGCGCCAATTCTTGTAAACGCCCAGTAGCTGGTTAAAAAGTGATGTCAGACTCATTACTACTGAACTAAAGGAAAAGAAAATGGAATTCCCAAGCCTAACCCTAGACTAACAGATAGACATCGACAAAGATAGCAACACACCCCACGATTACAAAACATTCCACTAGCATATATTTTCAAGATGGCATTTACAAATTTTCTAAGTTGGCATGATGGGATAAAATGAAAAAAATTGACAAAGATGACTCATCCAACAGTTACAATTCCTAAAGTGGTATCCATTCATTTCTAGCAGCAAAATTCACACATGCACCACCAACAATCTAAGTTGATGACATCAATGCTTTACAAGATTAAGTTCATAATATTACCATCATTTCTCAGATAGCCTAATGAAGTCAAAGCTATTCGGAATACTTGAAATAAGGATTGATCCCTAAAGTTGCAGGCAACCCTCCGGTGACGTGTGGACGGCAGCCCTGGATTAGGCTTAAGAATTGAGAATAGATGAAGAAATGTCAGTAAGTATTTCACAAAAGTAAACAAATGGACGATATTTTTGAGACGCAATAAGTATCTACAATGTTCATCTTACCTGATTCATCTCCTGCACAAGCTGATCCAAAATTCTTAATCCAATAGCATAGTGATCCGAGGAACCCTGTTCAAACAAAATTAAGGAAGATATTTCAGCAAGCTAGTGTTAAAAATCTATAACTTCTACAAAAGTATCATCCACGTGAGTCTATCCAATAAAATGTCCACAAGGCACTAAGAAACAATGTAAATACAGAAACTATACACCAAAGAAGATGCACCACCTGTTCCAAGAAGTTTGTTGATTCCTTAACCACATCCCTGAATCTATCATCATCCAACCATCCAAACTTTGTGAGCCGGCAAAGCAGTTGAATGAGCGAAGCAATAACAAACGGTTGCATCTTTGGTCCTCTTGTAGCCAGGTAGTTCACTATGTAAGCCCCTAAGAAAAACCAACATAACACCACAAAAAAAAAAGAAAAAAAATCAAACGCAAGAAAAGAGAGATACATCTAGTCATTCAGGTTGGAGGAATGCATATGAACATTACTGATATCAAGGCGGAGATTCAGCGGAAGGGTGTGATCCGTCACTTGCTTCAACAAACTCGAGCTTGCGAGCATCAACGAATAAGGTTTCGATGAGTTGTCGAGGATGTATTGACATTGTGATATGTAATCCGTATTCACCGAAAAGCATCTCAGACTATTCTCAGCGTGAGCCCTCTCAGCTGTATCCTGTGAGTTGTATAATCTCTCGCATAATGCCTCAAGCTGCGCCAAGCTCTCCATCGGTAATCTGACCAAAAAGGTAGAAAAAATAGTTACCACTACGATAAGGTCTCAGTTTATAAGAGCATATCTATATCCCTATGCTACGATGAACAAATAAAAACGGTTACAGTGAGGAAATGAGCACACAGAAAAACCTAGATTTCGTATTTGCAATCAATATCCTAATCATTCGAAGAAGGATCTATCTATCATCCATCTTCATCACTTCAACAATCACAAGTTTGAGGTCGATGAACCATCCAACCGATGTGAGAAAAATAAACTTTGCCTCACCAGAGATTGAGCAGGCAGCTACTCCGATTTGTTACTCAGAAAGTTTCTCCGGCGAACTTAAATCTCGATTTCGATGGTAACAACGAAGACGAAGAGACGTGAAGACTGATCGTGGGGGGCGATGACAGCGTTGTAGCGGAGCATTTGCAGATTGTATATAACTTCCTTTTGGTTTATAGATGCTCACCTCTCTCTCTCACTCGAGCGCTTCAAGATGGGCCGAATCTTATTCTTTAATGAGCCTGGAAATTCAGTGGGCTATGAATTGGGCATGTTGTGAGCCGTAGCTTAATAAGAAACATTCCCACGACTGTTGATCCAATAGCTTCACTCGCAGATAAATTCTTTTTTTTTTTTTAAATATATATATATTAATTTCATCCCTATGGAAAAATCGGAGTTTACATCGGCCGGTGTACCGGAAAACGGTAAATCTAGGTTACAGAAACAGATCCTCAACACTATGAAGCAAAAATCTACACGAGAGAAAGAGAAGACAGTCACAGGTGAAAAGACAAGAAGCATTAGCTTCCAACTCCGTTGAACACGAACGGCTTCAAAGACAGGTTGTCGGGACTTCGCAACACCGGTGTGTCCAAGACCGGAGCTGAACCAGTCACCAGTCACCGCCAAATCGTGCCGTCCACGAAGCTGTCCCGCGGCCATGAGCAGTGGTTCTGAAACAGAGACCAACTCTGAAAACCCTAACCTCTTCGATCTGCTCGAGTGCTCAAGCTCTGGTTAGGTCCGAGATTCACATGCCGTCACACACCCAAGGCGGCGAGGAAAGAGCTGGACCGACGAGTAACAAACGGGAGAGAACCGCCATCCCCACCGTAGAACCGCCGACACCTTCAATCTCCTCAACAATCAGACGAGCTCCGCCCCGATGACTAACCAGCCACCGCCGTCGCCTCCCAGCCGTCCTCTAAACCGAGATTAAACACGAACGATGAACGAGGCACCAGAGCATCGACTCTCTTAGGGAACTCCGCACCAGAAGCTCCAGATCCGCCGAGAGGGGTGAGTGAAACGGCTCAACGATACCACCAAACGACTATACCTCCGTCAGGTAGCACAGATTCCAAGAGGGAGGAGACGACGACGATTTCCGGCGCAAGCCATAGATCGAACGCGCCTCCAAACCCTAGAAGACGATGGAGAGAGTTGAGAGAATCCGAGAGTCCGCGCGTGGAGTCTACTTGCCGCTCAAAGGCTTACTCCGCAGATAAATTCTAAGCAGAGTAAATAATTGTGAATATGTATTAACGAATACAAATTTAAGACAATTTTCTTTAAAAGTTAAATTTTATCGATGATATTTTTTTAAAAAATATATAATTAGATATACTGGTTAATATATAGATATATATATATAAAAATATATAAATAAAATATATTTAAGTGATTAACTAGTTTTAAAGCTGTTGAATTTATTTATATTTTTTAAATATTACTATTAACCCGGTCTACTAATATAATTAAAATTAATTAATTTGATTGAATTAATATATCTTAACCAATGAAAAATACTCAAAATATCTACATATTTGATATAGTTATATTTTTTAAAATAGAAATATAAGATAAATAAAATTATTGCTTTTACATTATTTTTATAAAAGAATAGCTTTTAATATGAATATTTCTTTTAATGTTTTGATAAAATTAAATTAAATTAAAATATCTTTAAAAAAGTATAACAAAAATTTATGTGTGTTTTTAGTTATTTTTTATTATTTAAGCCACATAAAATTTTAGATAAATTAATTCAAAATAAGTTATTTTAATTTTACAAGATTTTAATCCGCGCTTAAAAGCGCGGGATCATTTTTATTTAAAATTTGAATAGACTTTTAATATATATATATATATACATTTTTCTGAAGTTATAGTGTTTTGGGTTTGTAAAAAATATATCCCACACCGTATACTATTTTAGTTAAATTAATTGAAAATTAGACGGAAATATATCATTAAAATTGTAATTTTAATTTGGTTATAACTTTGCAGTTAACTTTTCAGTTAACTTTCCAGTTAACACGAGAGAACCAAAATAAATACAAAAATTTAACAACAGAAGAAAACTACAACTCAGAATAAATTTGAAACCTCGCATTTATGTTAGGCCATTTGACTTTTGTATATTGGAAAGAGACGTTTAACCTTTCAAAAGCCATATGTATCATGTCGTGAGCCTTGTCTACTTGATATGTAACTGATGACAATATAGAGACTTACTAAGAGTGCAATAAGTTATACACAAACATCCAATAGACACCAATATGAAAGAGACCCGTAAATCTCAAAATAAAAACCCAAACCAATTCCATTATTTTCAAGACCTTGCAAATAAGTGGCTAATTAGAATCAAGTTCCCCCTTTTTGTTAAAAAGATAGCCCTAAATTGTATAACCAATCAATCCATTTATTTATTTTCAACAGAATCACCAATAAATTCCAAAGTCATTGTATCACTAACCTCAAAATGATATGATGAGAATTTCTTGACTCATTTATGAAAATCCCCTTCAAAAAAATGATCCTCAAATCTTTAGTTGACCCATGAAACATGTAATCTCCATTGATTAACTTTCTTTACTTTAGAACAGTCTTCCGTACCTTTGATTGGATCCATAAGATATCCCAAGAGATTTCTTTCTCAAATTTTGCCATGTTTCAACCTCGAAGATAATTTTGAACCCCCCGATATGCAATCCTGCGATGAATCCTTGCCTCCAGATCGAGAAATATCATCAAAATATTGAGACGCCATAAAACCTCAAACAAGATCCCTAACCTTCTTTGCTCTGATTCAATATTGGTATCGATGTATATATTGCTTTTTCGGCTTTGATCATTAAGTTGAAAAGGGATAGCAAAAAACGGTAATATATATTTTAATGGAATAAAAAGATTTTGTAGAAAGTGAAAATAATTAAATATTATTAAATCAGAAGGTAACCTCAAAAAAAAGCTTTCTTTTTTAATAATATAGATTTATTTATATATATTGCGCAAAAAACTATATAATTTCTAGTAAGTGATAATAACAGAGGATCATTTGGCTATGTAGTAAAATATGATCATTCATATCTGTAAGTAATGTGAAAGAAAATTGGTTGATATAAAAATAATTATTTGGATGGTTTATTCGTGCTATGTAATTTTTATTTGTTTTTATTGGTTGTGTAGTTTTATATAATATTTGATGAGTATTTTTGTATTTTCTTGGTATTGTATTTATGTTTGATGAATATTGTGTGGGTGAAGAATTATTATAAAGCGTGTGTTATTTGTATCAAACACATATTGTTGTTAGTTAGTTATAACTTATATTTCAAAATTTTCTCCATGAGATATTATATTTTTATTTTTATTTTTAAAAAATTAAAATAATTATTACTGAAACTTTTTATAAAATATTTTTACATTTTGGCTCTCTTGATCTTAGATATTCTATAAATAGCAGTAGTTTTTCTATCATGATTTACGAATTTCGTTCATGTGCTAGTTTTTTTGTCATGTTATATTATATTTTTCTTGTGTCTTACTTAAGTTTTTCTTTTTTTAAAAAATTATTTTATCTATAGTACTATACTACTGATATACTGAAACTGCTTTAACTAGAAAAATAATGTTCATTACTTGAATTATTTTATATAATAACATTGATTATACAATATTGATATTGTTATATATCAATATCACAAATCATTAGTTATATGAAACTGATATATATTGTTATATTTTTTCTGATATGGTGTTTGTAAAACTCCGCCAAGATGTCATATTTGCTTCAAGTTTGGCGTTCTGATTAGGTTTTAAAATGATTATAAATATTTTTTTAACGTTTATAAGATTTTTATTAATTATTTATGAAGCATGTGCGGACTTTAGAATAATTTAATAGTTATTGTAAAACTATATTAAAATATAATCCGTTGTTGTAAAATATAAAATTATTAGTCTTTCAATAGTTACAAAAATAAGTTACCATAAATTATTGGTTCCTGATTCATATTTAATTATTAGATCTAATTTAAATATATAAAAATAAAAATCATTGATTATTTAAAAATAACAATTTTTTAAAACTTTACGAGTGATTGATTTTATCACTTAGTATATAAATGTAAGCGATGATAAATATTTTTTTAATTTATAAGTTTTTTATTAGTTATTTTTAAAGCATGCGTAAACTTTATAAGATTTTAATAGTTATTATAAAATTATATAAGAATATAATTCATTTTTGTAAAATATAAAATTATTATATTTATTTTATGTAAATGTATTTTTCATTATATTATATATTTTATAATATTAAAAATATTGAGCAAACATTTTTAGTCTTTCTATAATTCCAAAAATTAGCTACTATAAATAATTAATTCTAATATTATTTAGATTTTTGGTAAGTGATGTTAATTAATTATAAACTTACTTTTAGTTTTCAGATGTACTTTAAGTAGATACAAAAATAAAATATAAATGAGCATTTAAATTGTAACAGTTTTTAAAAATTTCATCAGTGACCAATACATAAGCAAAAGTCAATTAAACGACACACGCTCATACGATGTATAGAAAGATTTTTTAACGTTGCCCAAAAAAAAAGACTTTTTTTAACTATTCATTTACAGTTAACGTATATTTTATGATAACGGATTTAATGGGCCATGATATGGGGTTCAGTGAGCCGGGGCCCAATAAGAAGCACCCACACGACTGCTGAGCTAACCACTTCACTCACAGACGCACAGTTTGATTCGTGGAGTGACGATGGAGAATAACAAAAGATGGTCCCTCGCCGGAAAAACCGCTATGGTAACCGGTGGTACTCGCGGAATTGGGTTAGCATCAGTCTTCTCTTCTTCTTTTTCCCTGAATTTTGATACGATTCTTAATTTCGATCTGAGTTTTTGTTTTGTTTTGCATGATTTGGTGATCGATTGATAAACCTGTTGATCATCTCTATAATCACATCTTCAGGCGAGCGGTAGTGGAGGAGCTAGCGAGATTCGGTGCAACAGTTCACACATGTTCAAGGAACCAGGAGGAGCTCAAATCATGCTTGGATGATTGGAAGTCCAATGGTTTAGCGGTAACCGGTTCGGTCTGCGATGCTTCGGATAGGGATCAGAGGGAGAAGTTGATTCAGGAAGTTTCGTCTGCCTTTAGCGGCAAGCTCAACATCCTTGTAAGTTCCTTTTATCCGACAGAACAATAATCCAACAAACCTATTTGGTTGGTGGTTAGTTAGCCTTGAACTGGTTCACGTTCTGCCTTAGTTACTGTTACATTTAGTTTTTTTGTGTTAGATTGTTGTGTTGGAACATATAACATGGTGAAGGTTACTTGCACAAGTTAGGGTTTTTGAATCATTCTCTTGGCACTTCTGAAATTTTATGAATTTTCTTTTTTTGTATACAGATAAACAATGTTGGAACTAATATAAGGAAACCAACAGTGGAGTACACGAGCGATGATTATGCTAAAATCATGTCGATCAACTTGGAATCCGCTTTCCATTTTTCCCAAATTGCACATCCTCTTTTAAAAGCATCTGGGGTTGGTAGCATTGTGTTCATCTCCTCTGTGGCTGGGCTGGTTCATCTTAGTAGTGGATCTGTCTATGGTGCAACTAAAGGTGAGCCTGTCTTACTCATAGAAACCAATAATAAAGGAGAATTTACCCCTTTTTTTTTTAATTTCTTTCTCAGGAGCACTTAATCAGCTTACAAGGAACCTAGCTTGCGAATGGGCAGGGGACAACATCAGAACCAATTGCGTGGCACCGTGGTACATCAAGACCTCACTTGTGAAACCGGTATCTTTTCCTACACTCCCTTAGACGATGCATATGGAACATTTGTTTCATTTAGATTGATAAGGTTGGTAGGAGGAAGAGAGTAGAGGTTGGCATAGAATCTGTAATCGAAATAAAACGTTTGAACTAATGTGTTATGGTGTTGTCATTGCAGCTACTTGAGAAGAAAGGTTTTGAAGAGGCGGTGGTTTCGCGTACCCCACTTGGGCGCGTTGGAGAACCAGAGGAAGTCTCGTCGCTGGTTGCTTTCCTCTGCCTTCCCGCAGCTTCTTACATCACCGGTCAGGTCATTTCTGTTGACGGAGGATTCACAGTCAACGGCTTCAGTTACACCATGTAGTCAAAACCTCTCATCGCAGCTTTTACTAATAATAAAACAAGAGCTCGTTCGTGTGGTTTCTTCCCATTAGTCTTGTTTGCCTGTAGCCCAAAAAAAGTCTTGTTTGCCTTTGTTATTAATAATATTCTCACATTTGCAATTTCCAAATAAATAAATCAATGCACCAGTTTGTATATACAGATACAAATGATGGGAAGAGAATGATTGAAATATTATAATTCAAGTAAAGATTATGCTACTTCTATAATAAAAAGAGCATCGTTTAAGTCGAATCACTAACACAGTCTGAAAAGTATAGCATCACTACAGCAATTAAAGTAACTTGGTCAAGTGAATCTGTTCTGTCTGTATCTGCATCATGCGACAAACAAAAAGGTATGCTCACCTTCAGATTAACTCGAAAAGAGACGAGAAGAAACTGCGACCATGGTTACTTGACAACATGATGGCTGCTCGGTTTGCTTTTAGATTGGGTAACGAACTGTGACTTAAAGTTCACTGTAGTTACGCCAGACAGCCCGAAACTCTTCACGGAATGTGTTCAATCGTGCCTTGAGATTTGGTGTTCTCACGCTTGCATGAACTATAACCACTGTAGAGAGAGTACATCTCATGTCAAAAACAAAAAACAAAAAGACTCCATCAAAGGGCATGTACGATTTTAAAACAAGTGGAATAACTTACCTAGGAGGGAAGTGAGAAGTGCATAGAGGACCCACAACAAGCCGCAGGAAGAAAACCACATGACAAGACTGGCTATTATATTCACAAGCAAATCAAGACGTCTATCAGCTTTGATACCAATGTTATACGTTACTGCACATATCAAGGGGATAGTGAGGTTATTCAAGTTACCTGTAAGGAAAATGACGACAAAGACCCATCGTGGTTTGCCACAGACGTATACTGTCTTTCTTGCTGCTGATCTCCCACGGATGACTGGCCTGCAAGTGCTCACATCATAATATAGAGTTGTCTAAGAACTCTCTTTATAATTTCAATGGAAAATAATAAAAAAAAAAGAAACTCACATGTGGGGAGGCCTCATTTTTGCGGCCAAGTGTGGAGAGAAAAGCCTAATAGTCCTTATACACTTCTCATTAAAAGTAGCCGCAAAACTGCAAAAGAGACAACACCCAATAGATTCAGCTAGGGAGAACACGCACATTATACTCTTTCGGTTCAAAGCTAAGCAACACGAAACTAACATTGATGCCGGATACTAACATGAACAATCAAGCCGCTAACAGCGGGGATGAAACAAAAGCACGTTGAGAACACTCAGATATGACGAACCAAGACCATAAAACCAATCGAATCCAATCCAATACTCAAAGTCCCGTTAAACAGCAAAGGAGCATATAATCCTCTAAACCATGCAAATGCAGACAGGAAAAGCCACCTTTGAAACACTCAATTATCAAAACCTATCGCTATCAACACAGAAAGTCCAGTTCAAGAGCAAACACTGAAGAAGACAAAAGGAGTCGATTATCCTCTTAAGTCTAAAACCATGCAAATACAAATAGGAAAAGCCACCTTGAAACATAATCATAAAACCTATGGATATCACTACAGAAAAAAATCCAGTTCAAGAGCAACCTATACCAACTTGCATGTCGCCATGAACCCACAATCGTATACCAGAACAGAGACACAAAAGTAGAAACTAATACCTGTCGTTAAGGAAAGCTATGCTCAAGGCCGTAAACGCAGCACCCACAATAGCCAATGGTCTTGTAATCAAAGCAAGACCTGATTCAACACAACCAAAAAAAAACATCTCTTAACAAACTCCACAACAAGATCTTTTAAAATTAAACCTAAAAAAAAAGACAAGCTGTTTTTGTTCACTAACCCAGAACGAAAATCACCAGGATAAAGTAATTCGTCCGATAACTGCATCAACATAAGTAATCATAAGATCCAAAAAGCTCAGAAATTTTGAAGAAGAAGAGGGGGAAGAGTGAGTAATACTAGTAGAGATTGCATTTGAGACGGCTCTTCCACTTGGAGAAAGAGCGAGGGAACGCGAATCTAGAGAAGAACTCTCCGAAAGAACGAGGAGGCGTCGACCATTCGACTTCTCTCAGCGCCTCCATCACATCCTCAGCTGCTACGTTGTCCCAATCCATCTCAGCTCTTCCTCTGAAACTGAGCCGGCACAAAGATGAGAGATCGATTTCAGCTCCGATGACGAGGAGAAAAACAAAGCTCCGATGAGTTTTCGGATTCGAATTTTGATTTACGATTCGTTAATAATCATAGCTCTTTTGTTTTCGCCCTATGGGAATCCTGCCCCCACCACCCTCTACGTGTAGTTTCTGATGACGTGGCAAACTGTGGGGGGAAATAATAAAAGGAAAAAAAAATAAATGTCTGAGCCCGGGTTCGAACCGGGGACCTCTAGTGTGTGAGACTAGCGTGATAACCGACTACACCACCCAGACGTTTTGTTTGTATTTTGGTGTTGCCTGTGAAGTTTCCGAGAATGACTAGACAAGCCGCCGCCAAAGAAGAGTAATAAATGGTGCAACGTAGACAACAGAATGTTTGCTGTTTCGTTTGTACCACGTACCACATCGTGTCGTTGAGCTCTGCTTTCTCTGTCACCTCTCGAGTTCCTCCCGCACTACGTCATCACCACCAACCACAACTTGCATCTCTCTCTCCCACATATTCTCTTTTCCGAGAATCTCGGGAGTATTTTCTTTGTGATATTCTCACCTTTTCGTGATTCAGATTCGTTCGTTGAGAAACCAGATCGACATGACAGCTTCAGGTATAGCTTCAAGTAAACTGATATCTTTGGATCGTCGAGCTCACTTGTTTTTTTTCAGTTACAGGAGATTCGTATGAGGAAGCGTTGGCTGCTTTGTCTTCTTTAATAACGAAGCGAAGTCGTGCTGATAAGAGCAACAAAGGGGATCGCTTCGAGCTTGTCTTTGATTATCTTAAGGTTTTTTATTCTTTCTTTTTTTTTTCTTCTGCACCTTTTTATTTCCTCTGTTTACGCTTCTTTTTTGCAATCGATTTGCAGATACTTGACCTGGAAGAAGACATGTTAAAGATGAAAGTTATTCATGTCGCTGGAACCAAAGGCAAGGTACAACAACATCTTCCACTTCTGGAAATGTTCTGTAATATAATATCAACTTCCACTTCTGGATATGTTGTGTAATATAATATGTTTGTTTTTTTGGACTTCTGTTCGAGTTCGTGTAAGTTTATCTTAGTTCGACACGACACTACTAGTGACTGTTAGTTAGATCATTATAACTGCTTCGCCAGAAGCCTTAGGTACTCGACATGAGTCTGTCTTAACCTTTGATCATTTCATTTGATGGAGTGACAATTTTTTGCAAACTGATGTCGCTTTAAAAAATCTTGGTACATAGTCAGTAATGAGATCATCAATGTTGGATCACACCTCCTTATGAGTTCTCTCTTTTAGATTGTGATAGCAGTAGCACGGTTACGAGTTCGCCTGCGTGGTTGATGACACTATTTGATTCAGACTTTCAGTGAACTTTTTTTTTTTTTGATCAAAATGTTTTATTGTTTGCATGGTTGATTACTTTCCGATCCAGCAGATAACGTTATTCTCTTTCTTAGGGATCCACATGTGCCTTTACTGAGTCTATTTTACGAAGCTATGGCTTCCGAACTGGACTCTTCACTTCACCTCACCTCATTGATGTCCGCGAAAGATTTCGCTTGGATGGGTATAAGTTTATCTAAGTCTTTTGAAAATTTTGAGAAAAAAATTTATATATATATTCGTGTGTGCTTACTGCTTATAGAAGCAGGAACCTGACTGCAAACAATACGTCGTTTGCATAATCATTTATTTTTGTTTGTTAAAACATACTACTAGTTATGGCATATGGTTACATACTCTGTTTTCATTTCTCGATGTAAATTCCATAGATCCAAAATCAGTAAACGAGGCAATGAATTATGAAGCTAGAGTTTTTTTCTTTTCTTTACTGAAAACTGCTCTGTTTTTCTATAGCTGATGTGTTTCATTGCTGCAGTAAGGACATTAGCGAGGAGAAATTTTTGGATTATTTCTGGTGGTGCTATAACAGGCTTAAGGTATGGTGTCAGTGTGCATAGATGCAAATCAAGATGCAACTAAATTTTGACTCAAAATACAAGGTTGTTGACTATTTGATTTGCAGGAAAGAACTAACGAGGAGATACCAATGCCTACATATTTCCGCTTCCTTGCATTGCTAGCTTTTAAGATATTTGCTGCAGAAGAGGTTTGATATTCCAATATTTACCGTTATTTGAGTATTTTTCTTACCTAGTTACATGATATATGTGAAACTTCTACTATCTATTGAACTGCTCTTTACTTCTTTATGCAGGTGGATGCTGCTATATTGGAGGTGGGATTAGGTGGGAAGTTTGATGCCACCAATGCGGTATGTTTGACCTCTTTCTCTGCTGAAATGCTATTTTCTCTTAATAGGATGTATCCCTTGTGTTCATAAGACAACCCTAGATAAGATCAGAACCCAAATTTCTAGTTATTAAAACACTAAGTTTTGTAATGGTATCATCAAAAGACTCCAAAATAAATAAGAGATTACTTTCAGGAAGGCTGTTAGTAGTCTTTTCTTTTTGACTAAATAAGTTCTCATGGGATGGGTTCACTGGTGGCATGTTACAGGTTCAGAAACCTGTGGTATGTGGTATTTCTTCACTTGGATATGACCACATGGAAATTCTAGGTTTGTAATTGTAATCCTCTTATGCTTGTCATACCAATGCTGCTATGAAAATGTTTTCATTAAATGGCAATCATATTTTTTAGTCTTAATTCTTTTTAAATATTATGCCATGGCTTATTTTCTTTTCTTTGGATGCATCTTAGGTGATACACTTGGCAAAATTGCTGGTGAGAAGGCTGGGATTTTCAAGGTGGCTATGACTCTTGTCTTGTCTATATATCTTTCATATGAATTATTCCTTTTTGAAACTTTGTAATAAATCTCCATAGTTTGCCTAATCTTCCTTGTTCATATTTTAGCCTGGAGTTCCAGCTTTCACCGTACCTCAACCTGATGAAGCCATGCGTGTCCTTGAAGAGAAAGCTTCTGAATTAAATGTACGCCTAATTTTAATAACTGTACATCAAATTTGGCAGAATTAATTTAACATTTAAACCCCAAAATGAAAAAAAAAAATTGGCAGAAAGAGTTTGTGCTACTTGGTTGACTGTAGTATTTTAGGTTTATCATTCTTGTATGCGTCAACAGTTGGGTGCATTTGTTTTTTGGATAAGCTATTAACAGTGTATAGCCAGGTGAATCTCGAAGTGGTGCAACCACTAACCGCAAGGCAGTTAAGTGGTCAGAAACTTGGGCTTGATGGGGAGCACCAATATCTCAATGCTCGTCTAGCAGTTTCGCTTGCCTCTACCTGGCTTCATCAAATTGGTAAACTTGAAGTTCCCAGTCTGACTCAGATGGTAATCTCCTCTTTCTCGCCTTTTTTGTTTACTTTTTAGACTGCACTAGGTGCTTCTCTCGTTTCTGAAGTTGATCCTTATTTGTGTCAGAGCATTCTGCCTGAGAAATTCATCAAAGGGTTAGCTACAGCGAGTTTGCAAGGACGAGCACAGGTCGTCCCTGATCAATTTATTGAAACTAGGACTTCAGGTGATCTAGTTTTTTATCTGGATGGAGCTCACAGTCCAGAAAGCATGGAAGTATGCGCCAAATGGTTTTCTTTGGCGGTCAAGGGAGACAATCAATCAGCGCTTTCAGAACATTTGGTTAACGGTGGCTCCTCAGGTTCCTCTCATGATAAATGGTCAGGAGAAGAAAACTGCCAACAGGTAAGAGGACGGGTTTCTTGTTCTTCAAATGTATATACCAGTTTTTTATCTGCGGTTCTTCTAGCTTTGGAAATACCTGAACAACACAATCTGGCTGATCTGCAGATATTGCTATTTAACTGCATGTCAGTTCGGGACCCAAATCTGCTGCTTCCACATCTAAGGAATACATGCGCAAACAATGGTAAACATTTTTTTTGCCTTGTACCGCCTTAGTGTAAACAAACTTTTAGAAACAGAGTTCTTCAAAAGATAGAAATGCAGCTAAACAGTGAGTTAATGTCTAGGTGTCCGTTTCAAGAAGGCATTGTTTGTACCAAACATGTCGGTGTATCACAAGGTTGGTACAGCGGCGGACTTGTCAGAGAATGATCCACATGTTGACTTGTCATGGCAGTTGACACTCCAGAAAGTTTGGGAAGGCCTTGTCCACAGCGAAAGAGGTATAGTACAAACAAAATGCCTTTAATCGTTTATCTTTCTAATCACATATCTCAACTTAGTCTTTTTATTATTTTTATTGAAACGCAGAAGGAGAAGAAGATATAGAAAATAATGATAAAAGTAGAAATAGTGAGGTGTTTACTTCACTCCCTATGGCAATAAAATGGCTAAGGGATAGTATACATGAGAGTAGCTCAGCCACACGTTTCCAGGCATAACCCAAACCCTTTTCTTATTGAATATGATTTGTCTCATAACTTGACAATATTAGAATGATTCTAAGGACTGTGTATGTGTGTGTGTGTGTGTGCAGGTTCTTGTAACTGGTTCGTTACATCTTGTAGGTGATGTATTGAGATTAATCAGAAAATGAAGGGTTCGATACACCAACACTGAATCATCACTTGTGCTATTTGGATTTTTCTTTTAACATAGATTATTTATTTCTTTATAACCAAAAGTAAAATGTTATTTGAAACGCTACACCATAAGCCGTACCAGGACAGTTCCTACGACCAAACCAACGGACCATACCCTTCCTTTCCCATGAAGTCAATGTTCTTTTCCATGAACCTCTCGGGGATAAATTCATCTGGTTTCTCCCAGTCCTTAGGATCACGTTGGACCGCAAAGAGATTCACCAATACTTTGGTATTTGGAGGGATGTCGTGGCCACCTACTTTTATCCACTTTGATGATGTCTCTCGTGGAACTATGCCTTGAGGGTGAACCCTCATTGTCTCCTTAATGATGCATTTGATCTATTTCATTAATGGTTATCTTGGACTTGGTCCCAACTACACGTTGTACTTCTTCTTGTGCTAAATTTAAAACTTCAGGATGCTTGATAAGTTCCGCAAGTAGCCACTCAAGTTCCAGTACTACTGATTCTATAGCTGCAACAAACGTGCCCACAAGTAAATCAAGAATAATCCATTACCACTGGTCCACCTCTATATATATGCATGAAAGTATAGTAATAGACACAGTCATGCCTTGGCTTTCAAATTTTAAAGAACTATTATATATATTGTATGATTCCCAGTTGTCGATTTTTTTATTATTATGATCTCTTAACTCGGTTATAATGTTACACAAATCTTCATGATAGCTTTGACATCATAGTCAAATTTATCGACGTCTCGTAGACGAACAAGAACGTCCACATAACTCTCCTTCTCTCTTTGATTGATGAGTTTCTCCATAATACCATCCAACTCCAAGTAAGAGCTCTTTAGAAGAGTTGTAAATCATGTAACTCTATCGACCCAAGCGAGGCTCGAGAACAAATCAGTAACACAGAAAGCTCCCATGACCTTAACATCGCAGTCCAAGAAATTCTTCACAGTATTCTCTTCCCTTTGGTAGTTACCTGTTTTTAACTCAAACCCCTTCCTTCTAACTCTTTTCGCATTATTCCCACTTTTCATCTTCACACTTATCAAGAAAAACATCAAATCAAGAAAGCCAAACCTTCCTCCATACCCCCACAAAGCTTCCATTCATCGTTTAAGGGAGAGGTCGTGCAGAGACTTGTGTGGTAGGTTACCGATTTGGTGGAGGTTTCCGATGAATGGATGCTTTATGGGGGATAGAAGAAGGTTTGGCTTTCTTGATTTGATGTTTTTCTAGATAAGTATGAAGATGAAAAGTGGGAGTAATGCGAAAAGAGTTAGAAGGAAAGGGTTTGAGTTAAAGATGGATTTGCTCCATGATTATTCTATGTTTAAGTTTTGTTATCACTTGCTTTGATCCAAGGCTTCTATATATAGTAGCTAAGAGGGTTACTATAGTTTACTGTATAGAGAGATTTTCAAGTCAAAATGAGCAAACTCCTTAACAGTTATCTTCTCGATAAGCAAAACGAGACCAAGAATCAGAGGCGGCCTTGAGCGGAATCTCAGGCTTCCGGCCGTAATTTAATTTAGTATTTTATCGGCCAAATATTTTGAAATCATTACGTAGTCTCGTGGTTAAAAACTATAGTGGCAAGGCTGGTATTGGTATCGATAGCCCACAGTTTCATTTTCTTAACACAAAATATATATTTACAGTATATCTTCACTTATTAAGTGAATCATTTAATGTTTATGCATATTAATCTGCTTTGTTTTATTAGTTGCTTCCGGTCTGAGAATATTCCTGACTGGCACTGCCAAGTATATGTATATATATAAGATTTTTTTTTTTTGAAACTAACGAGATCAAGAATATTGTTATTCGATCAAAGCGATAACGTTCAATTAAAGTGATAACTACGTAACTGTATAGCGCAGAGATGGTAATGTTGAAACGTTCAAACTTTCTGACACTCGGTCTCTATTTTAACATATTTTACAAAACAAAAACGAGACCACGAGACCATGATTTTAACATTTGCACCAAAAAAAAAAAAAAAAAAAAAACGAGACCATGAATAAATCGTGTTATACATGTACAGTTACATTGCACAGCGCGGAGAAGTAGTAACTACTAACTAGTAATTCCGTTTGCTGAAACGACCAATCTTTCAAAGACTGGCAAATTGTGGAATCTATACTATTAAAAATTTAGGATTATGTCTATGTATCTCAATATATTTACAAGTTTTTCTATTGATATTTAATTTAAACTAATAATAGGATAGTTTCTATAACTATATGATAATTAATACTTTCCATATTTTGTGAAGGATAATAATTTTAATTTTTATACATTATATACTTTCTATTTAATTTGAATATCATTTTTTCATCTATAATATTATTTAAATATTAGATATGAATATACACATGCAAATTAAAAAATATTATTATATTTTTTTATATAATAATGATATGCCAATTTTGAGTGTTCAATTTTTTTTAAACTTATCTTAAAATTAAGTTTTATATCTAAACATAAATAAAAATACAACTTATCATAGTAACCAAAAAAATAAAATAATATTTTCATATCAATAATAAAATTTCTTACTACCATTGTTTCATTTTCTTTAAATGACATTATACAAATCTCATTAAAATCTAAATAATTACATTTTCAATTTTATATAATATTAAAAAGTATAAATTATTTAATAAATATTTCAAAAAAAATTGTTTTCAACGGATCATCTCATATCGGATCTTAGATTAATAGCAAATTTTTAGATTTTTACCAGGTTTTCTAAGATTATAATTACAATTTTTTTATTAAATTGAACTGAATTATACACATACCACTGGATTTATCGGTTCAATCCTAGTCTGAGTTGGATATGAAAACACCTCTTGAAAATAAATTATTATAATAAAACAATTTTTTTAAACACAATTAGAAAACTTTAAAATTATTTATTTTCTAATGAAAATTACAAATTAAATTAAATTTTATTAAAATAAAAATAATTTTTTATTAAAATAAAAATAAAATTTTATTATTTATCTAGTATAAAGTTATATACATTTCTCATTATTTATTTATTTAAAATTAATATTAAAATAAAACCATATAATATTTTGGTGTTAAAGTAGGCTTTTTTTTGGTAATCATGTTAACTTCATACTTTTTTAAGAGTTTACATGTTGCTTAGCAACTTATCAGCGAATACAAACGGAGAACAACCCAATACAAGAACAAAAGAAAAGATACAACAATAACTTACAAAAGAGGATCAATCAAGGGGACCTTGTACAGGCGAAGAAGAATTGCAGAAACGATGGTTGGATCCGAGGAGATGGCGGAATGGAGAGAAGCCGGTCCCGGATCTGTCTGTCCACAGCAGCTATAATGGAAGAGGAAGGAGTGCACTTGGCGGTGAAAATTCTCGTGACTACTTAGTGTTTAAAAATACTCTAAATAATCCATTGTTTCAACTTATAAATGGAAAACTGATGGAGTTAGTGACTACTTAGTGTCATGTTAAATGTGGTCAAAGTCGACTTAATTGGTTAAAGTTTCCGCTAAAACAATGACTTTTATGTTGATCTTTCCGGTTGAGACAATTTGAGCTTCAATCAAATTTAAACTATGACAAGGACGCTATGTAGTTAACTAATGAACACGTGTCGGATAAAAGATATTGACTCGCTACAATCACTACGCACCGATATTATCATGGGCCCCTATTATCATTAGAGAAATTGATAGATGACACTAGGTCTGAACTATCGTCTGGATCCAGATTTGATCCGAAATCTGTTCCGTATCCGTCTTAAAAATAGAATATTTGGAGTCTTCAGATCCGAATCTGAATAGTAAAATCATGATCCGAATATCTTAATTTTTAAATTTGGATATTCGGATCCATATTTATAAAATATATTAAAACTATTTTAGTTTTATTAATAACTATATTTGATATATTAATATTTATTCATAGAACTAGTTTTATAATACTATATTTTAATTTTTAAATATTATATTCATGTTTATATTTATAAATCTTGTATAAAATTTTAATTTATGTATTATTTTAGAATTTCATATTTTTAAAATATTATTTTTATTTTATTATTTATTTTACGAATTCAGATTTCCATGAATAGTATAATATATAGACGGATATTTGGAAATCCAAATCCGGATCCGAATACTAAATCTACGGATTCGATGAATCTAAATCTGGATATGGATATCCGGATCCGTCTCATGTCGTAGTATTTATTAAAATAATAAGATGGTGAATATTTTCAAATTAAATAAAGTGGATTAATGGAAAATTCACTTTAAAGGTATGTTTGTTAAGGTTTCTAGTTTCTACCTGCTCCAAATAATGCAAGCTACCAACCATTGCATTGCAAGCGAAAAAACGTAAGACTAAGAGCATTTCCAACAGACCTTTATTCCCTCATTTTTTGAAGGCTTTTGCATTCCAACAGACTTTTATCTCTTCAAATTATAAGGGAATGAACAGTAGATCCTCAAATTTGAAGGGGCACTGTTGAGGCTCTTAAAACACTATTTACTTTTTCACTTCAGTCCCTACAATTATATATATTTGACAATAGCACGAATAACTTTTTATATATCATATTTTAGTACTTATCGTTATATTTTCTTAAAACTATCTTGATTAAAATTATTTTATTAACATTTTTTATACTACTTATAGTTATATTTAAATATATATTTATTTTTTCTCAAAAATAATTTATTTTAATATGATTCAAATAGTATGTTATTTTTATTTTTGAAAGTTTAATGATTATTGTTAATTATTAATAGTATTTAGGACTAAAGTATAAATTGTGAATTTTTCTAAAAGTAAATTTGAAGATGATTGTTGGAGAACCATCCCTTCATCCCTTTATTTTAAGGGTGGATTCCATTAAAATAAAGGGGCTTATTGGAGATGATCTACTAAATTGAACTATAAACATATGGGGTGAAAAGAAAAGAACCAATACTTGCACGATCATAATGGTTTTAGGACGTCTTGTTGCGGGTCACATTTCACAATCTTTTCCTTCTCACTATTTTAGGCTTTGAATAGGAAACGCAGATAAAAAAACGCAGATCACACATAAACGCAGATCATGCAGAACCAATGCAAATCATGCAGATCAAACAGAACAAATGCAGATCAACATAATTTAATAAATTATTGTATTTAAGTAAATGTTAAATGTTTTTAAGATGAAAATTAAATATCTAAAAAGTATAAATTGTTACAAATAAATAATAAATATCATGTTGACAAAAATGACAAACAATCATCATTTAATAGTGAATTAAATTATATGAAAATTTATTATAGAACTAATAGTGTCGATTTTGATATATGTTTTTGTATTAACAAAATATTCATTTAACATAATGTATATAATATTTTTACATAAAATTATATGAAATTTTGAATATCTAAATGAAGTATATACATGCTTATGAAATTGCATAAATTTTATATATATATATATAGTAGTAAAACAAAACAGAAAATATTATAGTCAAAAGTTAGAATAATAAATATATATTTGTTTCAATAAATCTGATCTATAATCATATAAACTAAAATTAAATTATAAAAGATACATATAACTGAACATGCTTAAACAAAAATAATTTAATTGATATATCTAATCTGAAAATATAAGTTCATAAATAATTTAAATTACCAAATAACATATATGAATTCGTTAATTAAGTTAAATAAAATATTATAAAATAAAAATTTATAAACAAGTATTAGTTATTTTAATTATATTACTTATTATCAAGAATAAAAATAAATGAACTATAGTATCTGAAAAATAGATGTACAAAGTAGACTGTTTATTACTCTCTCCGTTTCATATTAAGTGTCGTTTTAGAGAATTTTTTTCGTTGCAAAATAAGTGTCGTTTTAGAGTTTCAATGCAAAATTTATTAACTTGATTCTCCATTCTATTTTTCTATTGGTTGAATTGTATCGGTAATGATGTTTTATATTGAAAATATGCAAAATTAAATGTTTTCTTAATCCGTGTGCATAAGTCTAAAACGACACTTATAATGAAACTGAGGGAGTAATAATTAATATTAAAAAAAAAAGTAAATAGCACTTCATTGATTGACCCTCTACATAAATTCCAGCACTTTTTCATGGTTTTTGCAGATCATTTATTTCCTTTGAAAAAATGTTCTGCATGCAGATTGGACTGCAAATTGAATGATCTGCATTTAAATGTTGAATGGCAAATAAATGTAGTATAATCTGCATTTTAATTAATCTACATTTCTCCGTAAATTTAAACTGCATTACATTTACATTCAACTCTTTACTGGCCATGAATATGAGACCTGAGATACTTATTTTTTGTTGTTTCGTAAATCCGATTAAAGTACACATCTCGTACCTCAGATTCTTCATCAAGAAGCTGGCCGACATCTGTCTTTTGAAATGATGAACTATTCTAAATTAACTATCCTTAAGCTAATATATGACTTCTAACGTAAGTCGTACACATGACCCTTTAAATCTAATACTAGGTGACCCAAAAGTTTTGGCCACTAAACTAACTCTTCCTTTGTTTCAGATACTACATATTGCGACAGCTTAGTCAAACTGTCACGAGACGGATACCCACATCTTTGGTTGAGAAACATTATGAATAGTGTGACATCGCGAGTTCTTGCTCTGTTTCAGACAAGCCGTCTAGGATCTGTAAGAACTGCAAGCTAGTGTTTTAGAAGTTCTTCATTGCTGGCAATATACATATGCGTGAAGCTCCATAAACAATCATCAATTCTAAACTGTACTTGATTCATGAAAAGACAAAAAAGTATTTTTATGTCTCATAAAGAATATGCATCCATCGATCACTATGACATTCAATGATTTGAGTTTTTCCACTTGGAGTTCAATGATACATTCTTGATTAATCTTCTATTCAATCCTGATTTTTCATGATACCTAGTTGTTAAAGTTTTCATTTCCTTGATTGTCGGCAAAAAGATCTTTAGTCCTCTTGGACAAATAATAAAATATATCATATGTTTTTGTGGACATGGTAATATTTTGATATAATGGTGAAACTCAATTACTTATCAGTAACTTCTGTTTCATATCTTCTTGATTTTGCGTATTTGAAAAGTTATGGAATCGTAACAAAAGTTTCCGACATAAACCTTTGAAACAATAAATAACAGGGTCTTAACCAACGGCAAATCTGTTTGAGAGATTTCATGCAAGGTAATAAAGAAAGATAAACGAGGAAGACTGTGGTGCACAAAAAAAAAAAAAAACGAGGAAGACTGTTGCGAGGAGCAGCAGCAATGTAAAGATCATATGGCACACTGTGTGGGGATGTTTCAGCCAAAGAACAAGCCTTTTTAATCCAATTCGAAGACTCCCACTCGTGGGATGCAAATGCAATGTAAACTGATCAGATTTCTCATTAATGCAATGAAATGAGAAAAGAGACTTCGCAACACTGCACTTGCATTAAGCTTTAGAGTGACTAGAGCTCTATATACATTATCGTCAACCACAAAACAGTTTTAGATGGAAAATAAAAACCGCAAAATCGGCATCACTTGCTCTCCTAGTCTTGCTCTTCACTCATCTCTAAACTTCATTGAACTTAAAAGTGTAACAAGGCACAAGAGGGATGTACTTTTGCGAGATCTCACTAACGGCTTTAACCCTTTTACTTGTCTTACCTTTTTATGATTATGAACTCTGTTTTTGCTATGTGGAGGGAACGTTGAAGTGGAAGAGCCATGAGATCACAAAGGCAAAGACCATACAAGCTAAAAGGAAATTCAAGAACCGGTGACCTTGCCAGAAGCTTCTTCTAGCTTCTGCCAATCTTGGACCAGATGTTCTCAGAGCTTGAATCATTGTATCATTTACTTCACTCCGACTATTCTCAGTCTCCGGCTCAACAGTTCCAACAACATTACCAGCAATGGACCCGCATACTTCACAGATTCTGCACCAACCAAACCATGAAATCACTTCACAATTTAAAAAAAAAAAAACAGGAGATATAGTCACACTATCTTAAGGTTTATATTTTTTACTATCTAGTGAAAAAACACAAAGCATCATTCTCTACAACTTTCTATTCCGACAAAACTCACCAAATATTCAGACAATATTTTTTTTCTTACGTGTTTCCTTTGATCTTGAACCAAGTCTCAGCACAATGCTTATGAGCAGCAGCGAGATCATCTTTGCAAGAACAACCAAGCTCAATAGGAACACCAGATTCAAGGTTTACTGAATCCAAGCTCATGTGACAAATTCTGCAATCTTTCTCATCTTGCCACAAATGAACCGGTTTCTCAGGCAAACCAAGCTCCAGATCTACTTCCACTGAGCACACTGACACATTAGATCTCCTCTTTTCATCCTTCACTATCTCATCTTCCTCCTCTCCGCTGGAGCAGCTCTGATGAGACTCTACCTTGTTGTTGGTGATGAGCTCTTCTCTGTCGTCGTCACCACAGCAACTTGAGCCATGGATTGCTTTAGGACAGACAAGAGTATCGAGATGTGGCTGTACTACGGGTTCCATCACCCACAAAGATGATGAAATGAAATCCTCCTCGCAAGTTGCAAGTGATCTTTGAATCTTGTTAGAATCTCAAGGCAGATATTTTTCCCCTCTCTCTCTCTCTCTCTCTCTCTCTCTCTCTCTCTCTCTCTCTCTCGCTCTACTTCACCTGGTGGGACGTATATACTAATAAACAAACCAAATCGGGACACGAGACAAACAGTGACTCCTCGTGGTACTCTGTTTCTTCTGTTCAGAGTCGTTTAATGATTCTGTATTCTCCAAAAAAAATACAGAAGAGAATCATATTTATATTAATTTATTATTTCATCATAAACTAATTATATATTAATTTATAGTAATTCATATTTTTTTAGTTCACCTACTAATTCATATCTTATTACATATAGATTATGAATTAATTAAAAAGATAATATTACCGAAATCACCAATAATTCCTCACATACAGTATATTTTGTGACTTTTAACTAATTTAGCTATTCAAAATTAATTTAGTATCTGTTATGTCTTTTTATTGTGACACTCTTTTAATGGTATTTTGTAATGATTATTTCAATTATATGTTATATAGTATAATCAAAAAGTGAGTATAAACTTTATATAAAGGGCATATTTGAGATTCATAATTATTTGAGAGAAAGTTATTTTCAATGGGAAAATGTATCCTAGACAATTAATTTGTCTAAATCTATACCCTTTGGAATTGTTTGAGCAACTTTGCGTTCTAATACTCAAGAGTTCTAGGGACTTTTTTAAAACTAATTTAGGTATCTAAACTATTAAAAGTGAAGTACAAAACTGAATTAACCCTGGCTTTTCCCTAATATTTACATTCCTATGTCACTGATTTAATAAATCACTATTTAATAATAGTCCTATACTACTGCCTCAATTAGTGGTAACCAGTATATTTGTTCCCATGATACACACATATTACTCCAATCATATTAACTTTTAACTTCCTTTTTCGTTTATGAATATTTTTAATCGTAATATATTTTTATGACATAACGTAACTAACCATTTGGCTTTAATGTACCAGAGACATTATAGGTCAAGCTAAGACATACGAACTGTTAGCAAATCTATAACCATTCTTTTTTTTTCTTGCAAAAGTCTATAACCATTATGTTAAATATTTTTCATGTATTGAATAATACAGATATTTTAACATAATTACAATCAAATACCACTAATCTAAACACAATAGTTTTATGCATTCACTAATCCCTTACTTCGCTAAACCATGTGTTTGCTATACCATCCTATTAATTAAAATTTTACAGCATAACCTTACATTATTCAAAGCCAAACCAAGTAAATCAATAACCAGTTGTTTCATATATTCGCTAGATTTTAGCATTAACTGATTCATCATCATTTAAGGCGAGCATATAAGATATTTTACCTTTTTTAATTGAAACATTTTGATTATTTTGGCTTTTGTGTACTAAATTTATGTTAAAATATATAGGCATGTGACTTGTTATCCGTAAATATATAGGTTTTGGACTTATTATCCGTGATTCGGATTCGATCCAAAATCCACTCTGAATCCGCTACGAAATAGGATATTTAGGGTGTTTATTTCCAAATGCAGATAATAAAATTTTGGATCCGTCAAAATCGAATCCGAATCTGGATATCTTAATTTTAAATCTAGATATTAAGATTCGGATCCGCATTTTTAAAATATATTAGACCAAACTCCAAAATATTAGATCAAACCGAAACCGGAACAAATATGGAACCCACAATCTTAATAAGTGATACACATGGATGCTCTTAGAATAGAGAAAATAGTGGCATTATATATATGATTATATTTGATATATTAATATTTATATATATAATTAGTCTTATAATATTATCCTTTCACTTTTATTAATATTATATGCATAAATTATGTAAAAAAAAATTATGCAATATTTTTAGATTTTTATACTTAAAAATATTTGTATTTTTTAAATTATTTTTACTGATCCCGATCCGGAACCAGATACTTGCGAGTATCATAATGTCTAGACAGATACGTGCAAGGCACATATCCGGATCCGAATACCTTTTTTTGAAATACAGTCCAAATCCGAATATTATAATCACGGATCTATATATTCTAAATTTTTCAGATATCCAAATATGTCTTAGACCTTAAAAATATATATCACCAATTAAAAACAATATATATTTATAAAAAAACTTAGAACATAAATCCGCTCGGGCGAGCGGGTCAAACTCTAGTTTAAATTAAAGTAATATAAGTTTTTTTTTTTTTGATAAAGGGCTTGATTGTAATATAAGTTATTTTGCTCTATCTAAATTATGAAATCGTGATAACACTAATACCTTCACTACAAGCCGATCATCATGACAAACTCATCGAAGAAAAAGTTCACATCTATTTTTTGGTTTACTATAACCATAATGGTGATATTATCATTGATATGTTCAGAATGTTTTAAAATTCCCATTACAGGACCGCTAATGAAAGTTGAAATTAAGAATAATAATACATATACTCTTGATGTGCATTGTAAATCAGCAGATGACGATATAGGGTCGCGTGCTCTTAAGAAAGGTGAATCATATCGTTGGCAGTTTTATGTTAATTTTTTTAATTCTACACTATACTTTTGTGATTTTCATCAAGGAAACGTACAGAAAGGTGTGTTCGACATTTACGATGCGCTTAGAAATTTTAAAAGATGTACTAAATGTACATGGATGGCAGAGATTGATGGTCTTTACGGATCTAGTGAGAAGAAGAAACCACCCGCAGCCCTAGTGTTTTATAAATGGTTAAAGTAGTAAAAAAAAAGTAATTTAGTAAAATTATGTATGCAATTTATTAAAATATAAATAAAATAGGGCTTACCATTTAACTGGTAAGTTTTATTTAATTTATTCGTTTATAATTTTAAGATTATATTTTTGTAATTGTTTAAATAGTTTCAGTGATATGTAATCTTAACCTCCCAAAAGAATATTTCTTTGTTAGCTTGAATGAATCTATGAAGAAAATGCACAGCTGCGAGGGACTGGGAGTTATGTTGATGAACTAAGATCTCGATCTGGAGGTCACTTTGAATAATAAAAACAGCTTGATTTGCAAATATGTTTGTGGAGATTTCGACACATTAATGGTGAAACTTTGTATCATCTTGAACCCCACTAAAAAAAAAAGGACTCTAAGCCCTAACCAACTTGAAAGATAAAAATGAAAAAGCCTCTTTGACACATTCAGAAGCAGAACAACAGATGAAAGTCAACATTCTGGAAAGAAACCTGATATCATCATCGCAAGAGACAATGATGACTAGCTAAATCACATCTCATCAGCGGGATTTAGCTTGTGGCGGGTATGGCCACGGGCTTTGAGTCCTCTGCTTTTTCATGTTCCTTGTTCAGCAACTGAAACATCGCATCCCAAGAATAAGTTCACAAACAGAAAATGTTACAACACGAAGTACACATTGTTGTGTGCTGTGCTAAGAACATAAGAGAGTAAAAGAGTTATGATCTAACCTTGTTGTTGATCAAGTTGTGGAGCGCAATTACACTTCTGATGAGGGACGATAAATAGATAACGAGCATCATGTCATTTGTTTTCACTGCACATAATAAACCCAGTAAGATTAATGCATCCAGTGCTTCAAGAAAGAAGTACAACGATAATAATATTGACGGAAGAAACTCACCTGAGAAGGCTTTGACCAGCTCGTTCACATTCAGGTTCGGAAGCAAGTTGAAAACGTCCTGCAGATTTTAAGAGCAATGTTTCTTAGCCAAAAATCCACAGTGAGTATAAAATTTCAAAGAGCAAAGATCACAAAGGTCTGGATTATAACACCATAATTTGAAGAGCCAGAACACTAAATGAAAACATATGCAAGTTCTAACCTGCAGATGGTACAAAATCTCATGATTAAGAGGGAGTTTCCCATCAATTACAAGGTCAAGGTAACTCCGGATCTCCCGAAGACGTGCATCCAGCCCCTTCAAAGCAGTAAGTTTGGCAGTGACCTGGTGCAAAATACAAGACACATTATTTCAGTCCTCAAACCGTACCATTTTGTTCATATAACGACAACCATCATGATTTCAGCACTAAAAGGATGATAATGAGACGTTGAAATACTGTAAAGACAAATACCTCAGTCGCAAGGGTACTGATAGTTGTGTCTTTCACATCCCTGAGCAAATGTTCCACGCCTATTAGAGAACCAGAATAAACCAGGTACACGTCAGATGACCTTCCTCAAATCCTAATCATAAAAGACGATTATTTAAACCTTTTTAGACATACCGATTTCCTCGACTTCGTGAGCGGCAATTTCTGTAGACACATGAACAAAGACTTTCTGGCTTTTCTGAGTAGCATTCTGAAGAGATAATGAAGCATTTAATCAATCTGGTTAAATATAAGGACACAGCTGTGAAAAAAAACTTAGGAAGCGTATGTTACCTCCTTGACCTCCTCAACTGCATAGTAAGCTTTAGTGGGGATTCCAAGTTCTTTAGGCTGGACATCGATAATGACCAACACTGGATTTGGAACATAGCTACAGCACCAACAGCAAAACAAAGCTTCTTAATTAGAAATTATACATAAAGCTACAAGAAGATGTCCTAAAAAATGCACTACCATAACTTAAAACCAATCCATAATCCTCTCCTATGTCAACAAAACATAAAAATATGATCAACAAATCTGAATGATTAAGCTGGAAACTCACCCACTGAACAACGCGTGAACGTCCAAATCATTCTCCCGAAGTTTAGGACCTGTGCTGTACCAACCTACAACATGCTCCTTGGCTGCAAAGCAAATAACATTTTTGTCACGGATTCTACAACGTTAAACACAGTCTAAGCTTCAGCTCTCAGAGAAGAAGTTACCATTAATTCTCTTGAACATGTGGAACATTGACTCATGGTAGTTATGATCAAGAAACCAGATACTTGGATCCTTGTCATCCTCCTCGAATGGCACTACAAATAAATATACACACCAAAACGTTATACAATCCATATCAAAGCAGCATCTACTTTAATTTAAAGAAGATCATAGTGAACAGTATCCAGAACCTAAGCAAGCATCTATTAAAACTAAAATTACAACTAAATCGAGTAGAATCGAGCTCGATTGGATCCAAAACCCTAAGGAGACTGTGCGTAAAGCTCTAGAACCCTAACTAAGAATTAAAAAGGCCTCGACAGAATCTGAGATCTGAGAAGTTAAAAGAGGCGATCGATACCTGCGTAGCTGTTGGTGACATCAACGACGCCACGGGAGCTGCTACCGAGAAGAACGCCGACGACGCGCTTGCGCGAGTCTTTAGCGACGCGGTTGTAATGGTCGACGATACTGAGCAAGACGAGTGGGTGAACGACAACTTTCTCGATCGTCCTTGCTGATATCTGCTGCGTCTTTATCACATCCATCTTCGACTTTGTTAGTAGTGATTCCGATCAATTGTGAAGTTCCGATCTGTTTTTTTTATTATTCGCGAAGGAGCTTCGGGTTTAGCTTCTTCTCCAGGAAAACTCCTCTTGAGCTTATTGCTTCTACTCTCTCTAGTCTTTTTTTATTTCTCTTTTCCGTCTTGGGTTTGTAAAACGTTAATAGGCTTATATTTTGTTAGACCCAATATGTGAGCCCGCTAACTCTGTTTTCGATAACCGTCAGATTAGCTGGTAAGTTTTTTTTTTTTGAAACAGATTAGCTGGTAAGTAATTTAGCATTTTCGATCTTAGATATTCATTAGGACAAACTAATAGATTAGTAGTCATCAAAAAGTTGTAAGTATTCATTAAAACAAAAAACAAAAAAAAGTTGTAAGTACATGAGTGAATGGCATTAAAGTTTTGGGGGTTATGTTGGATGGGTAAGCGACAAACGTGAGGACTGAGGGAGATCAAAAAAGGAACCTTCTGAAGCATCGTGTGGGGGGGGGGGGGTTCGGTATCTACTACAAGGCCTACGTTTTCAAGCGTGCCATAATTTCATGCCCTTGTTTCCTGAGTTTTCATTTTCTTATTATTTACTTTGATAATTAATCTGTAATTAAGATTTAATCAATGAATTATTCCGGAAGTAATGATATAAACTTGAAATAGACATTTATGAGTGTGTTAGGGTCAAAATAAGACAATTTTTTTTTATAAAAGAGATTATACAATGTTATAGTAAAAACTTTATATTAAAGTCCCAAAAGTTAATCACTAAAAATTGGTCCAGTGGTGATTACATAAGGAACCTTTAACTCCAATACAGGAGGCCACCTGAGTTTGATTCGTGTTGATCATCTGTTTTGTGGAGTTACCGTCTGCAAGTACCCGGGTTGCAGGCCTTCAAAAGATTAATCAGTTGACAATCAAAAAAAGCATTTTATATTAAAATTACGGATTCTCAGACAAACAGAAACGCCATGTCAGATTACGGATTACCGGATATCTCTAGTTTAAAAAAAGTCCCAAAAGTTAGCCAAAAAAACTTTTATATTAAAATTGCTAACGCATAAATAGTAACTTCATGCTGATTTTATTAGATCCACCGGATGTCGTCATATAGACTCACAATTTGCATGGAAAAGAGAGTAAAATCTAGCTAATCTATCTAAACTATTAAAACTGAAGTACAATTAGTACTTAACCCTGATTTTTCTCTAATAATTACAGTTGATTGCCATTCCTTCTGATTAAAAGTTTTCTATTTAAATATATGACATTACACGATTGGGCTCAAATTATTTGCAAATGGGCTCAAAATCACTTGCTTTTGTTTAAATTCACTTAGACAATTTTTTCCGTGTTATTTGGTTGATCTGAACCATATTTAACCAATCGTGTATGTTTGGTTATCCAACCAATTATAAATCAAAGTGATCCGATTTTTATCAAATTTATATTTATATATATTTTGACTATATTTAATTCCTTGATCATGGTAATAGCTCATAACGGAATGGTTTACCATTTATACAATTCTTTTTTTATATAACCATTTATACAATTCTTGCGGTCAAATCTTAAAAAGCACCACATTAAGATAGTTGTAATAATTTCACTGTTCACATAATAACAAGCACCACGTTAAAAAAAGGTTAAATGACTAAATTAAATCAACATATATCCAGTTTAACATCTGTTGGGATACTAATCGTGATTCTCTCATCTATCTATATTATTAAAATTGAAGTACAAATTATATTTTTTTAGAAACATAGATAACAACTTCAAAAAAATGTTTATTTGGAAACTTGGATAGTAGTTTAAATAATATGTTTGTTTGGAACCATTAATATTAGTTTAAAAATAGATTTGTTTGGAAACATTAATATAAGTTTAAAAAATAGGTTTCTTTAGAAATATAGATAGTAGTATATTAAAAAAAAGAATATATATTATTAAAAATTAGAAATCTATTATATTATGAGAAAATATTTATTTGTGTCAACTTTAAAATATACGAAAAATGAGCTAATCTAATTATCAAAAAATATCATTTGTCTAAAATAATCATAAAACAAAAATTTAAACTTTATATACATATTTCAAATCAAAATAATAATTTAAATTTGATTTATATCAAAATTGTTTATATGATAATACGTATAAAATACTATTAGTTATATGTTTGATGTGTTTTGAAAGGAAAAATAGATTGTAAATTAGGAGTGGGCGTTCAGATACCCATTCGATTCGGATTTTTGCGAGTTTGTTTAGGTTCAAATAACCCATTTAAATTCATTATATACTTTGAATTTCTAAAAATATATAAACAAAATAATATATTACATATAAATTTGAATAACATATATCAGAATACCTGAACTTAACATATAGATTGGTTTGATTTAAATATTTGGATAGAGAATCAATATTTATGTTAAGTATTTTTGGTGATTTGAGTATGCTTTGAATATTTTAGATATTTACATTTGACTATTTATAGATATTTTTAATTATTTAAACCAACTTATAAGTACCATATATATATTCTCGATGTTTTTATATACATTAAGTCTAAAAAAATAATATATATAAGTATATAAATTTATTTCAAATACATTCAGATATCTGAAATACTTCGGTTTCAGTTATCTAAATACCAAAATTTTGATATTTAATCAATTTTGGTTCGGTTTTGTACTTCATTTTGGATCGAGATCGGTTCAATTTTTTAGATTCGGATTTTTTTCCAACTCTAATATTGATATGAAAATAACATATTTTATAAAAATATACACTTGCACGGGCGTGCGGGTCAAAATCTAGTAGACATTAAAGGATAAAGTAAAGGACGCCAGTTCACATGTTCGTATATATCTTCTTTGCTTGCCAATATGAAATCAAAATAACTTAGACCACTTGCTTGACATGTAGTATTTATTTTCTTATCAGATTTCGTGGTTTGAAACTTTTGATGATCAAAGAAATAAGATAAACGACATTGACCTAGGAGTTAGAGCTGAAAACCCCATTGCCACGAACTAGTACTCTAGACTCTAGTAGCCAAGTTATGTCGCATGAAGCTTTATTTCTCATAAACATTATATAATCTTGATAGAAAATAATGCATATACTCCCACCTTTTCATAATAGATGAAATTTTAGTTTTTTTACACGCATATTAATTTTTTCTAAAAAAAAATATTAAAATATAATTTAAAACTAATTTATTTAATTAAAAACCAAAAGATTAAAGATATAATTCGCTACACAATTTTTGATAAAATTATCTAAAGATGTAAAAACATCATCTATTTAAAACAATAACAATCTAAAACATCATTTATATTGAAATGAGGGAGTATTTGTTTACTCTACTAGGTGATTAATATGTATATTAAAGTATATGGTGCATGGAACATCATTTGGAATTGCATGTAGTGGGCATTACAATGTGAGACCACCTTCAACTTTTTTGACTTGGATGAGAACACACTCCTCTTGGACTAGTACACATCCATATCATATGTATGTAAATATACTGCTATAGATACATAGAAACAAACAATATATACTTACGTATCTCAAAACTGAATAACTATGAAATATAACATATCATTCATATATATTTTAGAAATAGTAAAATACCATGTAAGTTAGATTTGAAAATTATTCCAACGAATTAAATACTATAATGAAATTGTTTTTTTTTTTGAGAATTGATATAATGAAATTGTTATCGAATAGTTTTGGATGAATCCAAGTAACAAACGCCAAAGTATACTTTGACTTTGAGGCCAACTCGATCCTCATTCATTTTTGCTTCTTTAGAGTTTACAATTGAATTTGAAAACCGTGATATAATTAATGTTGTACGTATTTGTATGCTGTGTAGCAGAGAGACTCTTGTTTATAAAAACAATGTTTGGTTTATTTGAATTGTCATTTTATTCTTTGGATCTTTAGTCTTCGCTTAGCGTTTCGTGCATGTCTTCCTCAAAATCATCACCACTAATACAATACTTGAACACAAAACTCACAACGATATACATATACTTCTCTATGCCAAGGGCCCAAACACATTTTAACTCAAATTTTTCAAGTTACCCCACATATATATATATAGAATACTACTTTTAAGTACATCAAATTATTCAAATGTAAAATATGAAAACGCATTAAATATATTAATAGACCAATAAACATATATAAAATTCTAGCAATATAGATTCTTTAGAATTCTATAATGCAGACACCTGACAAATACATGGGAAATTAAGCATATAGTTTCATAGACAGGTTGAGCTATTAATTTCAATTAATAAATACTTAAAAAGGGTTCCACTCGGTTTTATAATAACCACTGCCGACCAGCCTACTTTATCAAGTGCACAGCTTTTATGGAAAAAATCCGTTAATTCATTAAGCTTTTCAAGATGTTCACACAATAAGTATAAGAATTAGTAGGTGAACTTCTGCGGCTAAGTTTAGATAATAGTTCGAGAACTGATCACACGCTAACAGTAACATGTACTCACATCAAAACAAATAATTCACTCAACCCCACAGGCTATATAGGCAACATAATAATACCACATTTAATTTGCAACCAAATCAGTGTATAATACTGATAAAATTACGTATATGTAAATGCATATGTAGCACAGACCCCTATAAAGAAACGACCAAATCTTATTTAAAAAGAAAAAAACTCTTTCAAATCCCAAGAACAAAAGCATGCATTTCGTAATAAACAACACACTGATTCTGTTTTATTTCTTCTACATCTATCATACATAACACTAAGTAAACGACACAGAACTTAGACACATTATTTAATTATTATCGTTACTGTATCCTTTAAATTATTATAGCAAAAGATAACAAATTATACAAAAATTTTAAAAGAACACCATCAAATCATGTATATATATCCAAACCCTCATCCATTCACATCACTAAGTCCATCTTAACACACCTAATCTCATATACAAAAACGTATTGAAACCAAACACTAATATATATATTGGAATAATGTCGTTGGAAGGATTCTCCATTAAAACTAGAGGCTTAGGTAACGACAACAACAATAACATTAACATGGGAGGTGGAGGAACGGGGACAAAGTGTGGACGCTGGAATCCAACGGGGGAGCAAGTGAAGCTTCTGACGGATCTGTTCCATGCGGGGCTACGAACACCGAGCACCGATCAGATTCAGAAGATCTCTACGGAGCTGAGTGTCTACGGTAAGATCGAGAGCAAGAACGTGTTCTATTGGTTCCAAAATCATAAAGCTAGGGAAAGACAAAAGCGCCGTAAAATCTCCACCGTCGATTTTGATCATTGTCAAGAAACAAATCTTTCTCTTCCTCATCGAGACAAACCATGTCACTATCGACCACCACCTAAAGGTTAATAAAGATCTCTCTACCATTTTTATAAAACATGTTACACTAGAAACATGTTACACTAGTTATACATAATGCACGTGTACTAAAATGTGTGTCTGTTTTTGTTTTAGATACTTTTGAAACCTGTGAGGTAGATGATAAGGTGATAGAGACATTGCAACTCTTCCCGTTATCAAAGGTTGAAAGAACGAGAGCAAGTATTACTACTGCGAGCCACAACGAATACATACGAGAGCAAGTCAATACGACGGTGTTTTCCACATACTCATCGTGTGGAGCTGAGACGGAACATCCGCCCTTGGATCTTCGACTAAGCTTTTTATGAATGGGTTTTCATATTAACAACTCTAGTGGATGCGAAAAAAATGAAGACATGAGATCCAATATGCGGAGTTATATGTTAAGAGCTCGGTATTGGTATTGATGTCATAAGAATATTAATGAAATAAAACATCAAAAATTATCAGAAAAGTAATGGACTAGGTTGGTGTAGGACTTAAGCAGTTGCAGTGTCTGACATTATGATCCCTAACTATCATGTGACTGGGATGTGGAAACTCGTAACAACATTAACCCTGTTTATATCGTGTCTTTTTTCGGCTAAACCATTAATTAACCTTGTTACACCAATTATTAAAAAATCGCATACAATTAAGGATAACAAGAGAATATTATAAAAAAACAGATTACAATAGGTTAGAAATACTCTAGTTAATTAAATTATTTGTTACATATAGATATGAAGAATCTTTGTTGCCTTTGTGCACAAAAAAAAAGAAAAAAGGATCATTGTTGCCTCAATTAAGGAATTGGTTTTTAAACACAGGCATTGCTTCGGTTACTTCCATGCGGTCCGGTTCGGTTACCTCTCATCGAGTAATCGTATCTTTTTATTAAGACTTATTCTTGGGTTCACCCCCTAGGGTGAACCTTTAGGTTCACCAACCAATAGGATTCAAGTATTTCTTATTTAATATATTTAAAAAAAAACAAAATCTTGTTAAATTATATTATGTTTTTAAAATAAATAGCTAAAAATAAATAAAAACAGTAATAATTGAAAAAAAAAGATTTTTTAATTTTTAAAATTATGATTCATCCAACGGTTTAGTGTTTACCCAAGGGTTTAGGGTTTCCCAAAGGTTTATGGTTTAGTATTTAGGGTTTAGGGTTTAGTATTTTGGGTTTAGAGTTTTTATTAAAAAAAAAATTTGCAACTACAACTATTTTTATTTATTTTTAGCTATTTATTTGAAAACATAATATAATTTAATAATATTTTATTTACTTTTTTAAAAGATATTAAATATAAAATACTTGAATCTTATTGGTTGGTGAATCTAAAGGTTCACCCTAGGGGGTGAACCCAAGAATAACTCTTTTATTAAACACCACACCTTACGACTGCCATATAATAAAACGGGACACGGTTCAACAACAGTAAAAACAACATACAATGTTTTATGTTTAAACTGTCTCTGTCTCCTACCATCTATCGCTACTCTAGAATGGAGCTTACCATCTGAGGAAAATTGATCAAGCTTTGCCAGTGATCCTTATCCAATTCTGACCATTACACAGGATCAATGTTCAGGGATCGAAGGGTTTCATTCACTCTCTCAAACGTTGAAGATGATCGGAGTATGTGTGTGGATAAACTGGAGTTCAAAAAGTTTCATTTTTTTCTACCAGTCCAAGCAGTCTTGCTACGAAATAAATAATTAGTTAATTACACATTAATAATATATAAATAATCACAAATAACTTGGTGCTCAAGTCTCTACTCTCTCACTTGGATGGGTTTAAGCAACACCAGCTGAATCAAACCTCCGCATCATGTCACAATGTGACGTCTCGGGGACATAACCCTAGCGTTGTCTCTTAAGCTCGTCCCGACAATGATATCCCAATGCAGACAAGTAATCTCCTTCAACTTGCGCTTCAACCCTCTGTCTCCCGCGGCTATTCATCGGGTATTCCTCCTCGAACTTGTCCCGATCTCACAAAGTAGTTAACCCCTCTATGCGTGGTGAACTTGTGCTCGTACTGCTGCGTTGCAGATAGCGAGTAAATCGGTAGAGGATCGAAGAAGGCGAGTAATAGAATGAACAACACGAACGGAAGTATCATGTTGAAGATCACTACACGAAGACCTGTATCAAAGCCTTGATTAGCCATTCCAGAAAATTTGTCGTGTTGTTGTCTCCTTGGTTGATAAGTCGGCTCATCGGAGGAGCCAACGACGTCGTACTTACGCCTAGCGTCTTTGTTGCTTAGGCACTGGAACGCCTTGGAGACGGATTTGAACGCTTCTTCTGAACCATGCGCCCTTGTTCCTATCGGGATGAACCTTCAACGAGAGTTTCCGATACGCCTTCCTCACATCTTCGACTGAACATGTGTTTCTCAATCCGAGAATCTCGTAGTAGTCCTTCTTCGATTTGATCTCCCTCACGGTCGCTCGTTGTTCTTCAGTCGTCGTCGTCGATGATGATGATGATGATCGACGTTGACGAAGAGAAGGCTGATCTGACGGATCAGGCGATACGTTAGCGGAGGCGGATCGAGACGAATCCTCCTCCTCCTCCTCCGCCTGGTTATTCAGATCTGAGACGAGATCATCGATCGGGAGAGACGGATCGAGACGACGAGCTTTCTCCAGAAACTTCAAAGCGCGAGATCGGTCCCCTGTCTCCATCGCGTCCTTGCCGATCTTGAGGCATTTCAACGCGTCGTCTTTGTTACAATGCATATTTCAGCTCGTGACGAAGTTATTAGGACTCCTAGAATTTATAATGACAACGATAATATAAAGCGGTAAAAAGACATTTGAAAACCGATATAAAAGACGAATACACAAAGTCGTGATTTGATCACCTTTTTTAACTCGATAAGTCGTCTGTAGATGAAATGGTTTCTATATGATTTTGAGTCTCAGCTAAAACTAACTGAGACTGTTTTGCATCACCCAAAACATGATATTAACTATTACACTTTATTCTCAAAACTTATTTTGAAAGATTTGAGGTATTGCTGGAACTTTGTATGCGAAGTTTATGTATGAATTTTGAGTCTCAAGAATATCAGTGTGTTTTTAATAGAGAGATGAGATGTTTATTTATATGAGAAATTCACAAAACTTAGTCATAAAGCAACTTCATATGTATCACTGAGTTTGTTTAAGTTTTTGACATTTGTTGTTAAGTCACCAAGGTTAGACCACCAAGTGAGTTTTATCATTAGCTATTTGTCACTAAATTAAATAATTTAATCACCAAGTTAAATTGGTCACCAAATTTACTTAAATTAAGCCATATGTCATTAAATAAATTTAGATTAATCCTCAAGTAAAAAGCTTTCATCATTTACTTAATTAGTCTATGGACTTTCTCCATATAAAGTGTAATATTTACTTCACATTATATTATATTAATTATTTTTACTTAGTCCAATAAGTTTGTAAAATTCCATTCACATTTCAAAAAATATATTTTTTCATTAAGAGGCAAACTCTTATATCCTTATTTTCTTTATATATAATAAATAATTATTTAAATAAATAAATATAAAAATACTATGAGCCCTCTCTCCCACACAATTCAAATTTTTTTTACAAATTTTTTATTTTCTATTTCTTTGTTTTCTTTTTGAAATTCGAAAATAATTTTTGAAACTATTTTAAAAATTAAATAATATTTTTGAGTAATTAATTTTATATTTATTAGTTAACTCTTAAGTTATAAATATCATTTTGGTAAAAGTGGTTAAGGTAAACATGAAAACTGATATTATGAATGTAATATTTTTGGCAATTTCCAAAAAAAAATGCAGTTTGTGAAAATCTCTTTAATCCAGCGGTTTGACTAAGAGCTTATTAATGATTCTACAGAATGTATAAAGTTCAAACCCTAGAAAATACAAATTATGCAGATTATAGAGAAAATAGTTACAAGAGATCTTCAGCATGGAGCATTGTATATCATCGAATATGGATCTCATAGCACGGTTCGGAGTGACGCAATCAGACGTGTAATCTGATATGATAGAATTGCCGGTTGTATAATCGTCTATGTAATTTTTTTATAGATGCATGTAATACATAATTAATCAGACGTTAAAAAACTATAAACAAAGTATTTTTCAAATTATCCCCTTACTTTTTTTTCTTTTTTTTTAAACATTAATTGATGAAAGATTCTTAGAGGAGTTCTTGAGCAACACATACATGTTAAAAATATTCCTTTGTTTCGTAATAAAAGTTAGTTTATATTTTTTATTTTGTTTCAAAATAAGTGTTATTTTGCAATTCCAATGCAATTTTGTATATTAAATCTATTTTTATCCTTTTGAATAACCAATAGATTTTTATTTAAATTATTTCATTTAATATTAAATATGAATATATTAGTGTATTATACAATTTTCTCAATCTCCATGAAAAATGCCAAAAACACTTATTGAAAAACGGATGAAGTATTAGATAAATAAAAAAGAGCAATTCTCTTAAGTAGTTTTCTCAAATTTTTTGTCGAAAAAAATTTCCAACATAAAAAATGATCAAAAGAAATTTCATTAAATAGACAAAATATTATTATATCATTTGTTTTATATAGACATAAATATAAATAAATAATAAAATAAAAATAAAAATAATGTTTTATAGTTTGAAATTATATTTTTTCAAATTCGAATATTTTCTATTTTTTGAAAAAAACATATTTTTTCAAATTTCTTATTAAATTCGAAAAAAATTTAGAAACTATTTTTTTTAAAGTTATTTTTAAGTTTGTATATTTATTTTTTATATTAAATTTTTTAAAACCCCAGCCCTTTCCCTCTTCCTCTCCAAAACCCTAGTCCTTAACTTTAAAGCCTAAACAAGGTATAAGTGTATAAATAAACTAAAATGGATATCTTAGAGAATTTCTCAAAAAAAAAGTGATATAGAGAGAAAGAAGTGATTCTGTTTGTACAACTCCACAAAAGAAGTTGACATACTGTCTTTGCATCAACAGAGCTTTACGGCACGAAACACTGTTTCACGTTTCTTATATAAACAACAAAACGTTGAGTCGATCAAATTAGTGAAACCGCAAGGATTTTATTTATCATAGGGTAAAGAACACGCATGACGTTTTAGATATCAAGAAGGGCAATTTATGTTGGCTAAAGTTAAGAAAAACGACATATCTGATGATAAGTATGTGTATCTAGGGATCTTGGTTACGTGTTGCTTGTGTGTTACTCACTTTATTTTATTCCCTTAGCTTAGCTTATAACAAACATTCACGAACCAGAAAACATGCATACATATAATAGTCAAGAGAACAACACAAAACCAGCGGAAAGATAAAGGGCGCATAACTAAGAGCCAGCTGAACTAGCTCCATTATAAAGTCATAAAACATCTTTCATAACCTTCACATTCTCTACATGGTTTAGAAAT
The DNA here is from genome assembly GCA_019706035.1 of Raphanus raphanistrum subsp. raphanistrum. Taxonomy (NCBI): domain Eukaryota; kingdom Viridiplantae; phylum Streptophyta; class Magnoliopsida; order Brassicales; family Brassicaceae; genus Raphanus; species Raphanus raphanistrum. The sequence goes on from CM033981.1 coordinate 13,015,831, forward strand.
GTGTAAACTCTATGTTTCAGATACCCTCCCATTCCTTGGATTTCAACTCTTCTGATAGTTCCCTTCTCGAGACTGTAGTAAAAAACATAGAAAGGGTTGGATATAATGCCCTCTGAGAACACAATTTCATTTGAACCAGTCACTCCAACACACTTTAAAATATAATATGGAACTACACTCTGCCACTGAGGAGGAAGTGTGTAACTATGCTTGGACCACTCCTTTTTTTCAGGTCATCCAAAACCCACATCTCGAAACTTGTATTTTCTCTAGAAAAAGAATAAGACCCATTCGGCTTTAGTGAAGCCAGTTTACCCTTGTAGTTGATCAGATTCAGACTTGATACAAGATGCACTTCTCCAGATTCAGTAGCTTTAATAAAGCTGAACTCCTCAGTCCTAAAATCAAAGCAAATTATCATGGGAGAAGAACGGTTTGGTGTAGTAGCTCTGTAATACAAAACACCATCAATGCATACAGATTCATGTTCTGGATGATGAGGTACACAACATTCAATCAATCTCCATGAAAGTTTCCCAGTTTCTAGCGTCAGGACATGGTGCTCCTCAGAGATGGCGTTACCATGTGACAATGTCATTGACAAGACCTTGAATTGCTTCCCAACTGGATCATACCCAAAAAAGCTTCTCATCCAATGCTTCTTCCTTGTCTTTATCCTCGGTAAAGTGAAGGATTGTCTGGTGGTAGGGTTACATATCACAGAGGTCATCGCTGGTCTTTTCCTTCCGTTTAAGATACTGAAATCTCCTATACAGACCAACCCACTTATAGGACTATGTATCTGATACACATGATTGAAGTGTAAACTCATATGATGATAGCTGGCGGTTGTAGGAGGCGTGTTCTCATCTGGGTTTTGAGGCTGAGGCGAGGAGAAGAAGGATACTCGGCAGCTGTTATCGCAGACGAACAAGAGCTGAGGACGAAGAGAAGATTGTTTCAGAAACTGATCCGTGAAATCTTGATGGTCGAGTATGGAAGACCATAGCTTCGAGACGCAACGGCATCTCGCTATGTATTTTGGCGACAATCTCAAGAATATCTCGTACATGAGATCATTTGGCATCGGCGATGAGTTCTCGTCAGCATTGGATCGCCCAACGATGGTTTGACGATCCTCCAAGAGCTTCCGCCGCCGTGTTTTCATGGTGGAACCCTAATAAGATCGGATATCTTGAAGTGAACGTATATAAGACTTGTGTCAGAGCTTATACATTGAACGACAACGTTTAGTCAGAAAAAAAAAGCAAATTATCAAATTATCGTTCTTCTAAAATATAGTAAAAAAAATCAATTACTCTTTTCCAAGGATGTCATCTGCGGTTTTGTATGTGTGTGTTGTTTGTTATGTTCACATTTCCCAGTTTAACATTTTTTTATAATTTTCTGAAAAAAATAACTTGTGCTGATTCATCTGTGCCTCTGTGGCATATATGGATTTTGCAGGATTTTAGATATATTATTACTACCAGTCTATTTAATAACTGTTGATATTTGCAAAAGTGTTCTAAAACTTTTTTCACTCATTGGTATTAAGAAAAAAATGTAAGAGATGGATGGAGAAGAGAGACAAGTTTGATTTATGAATAGTACGTTAAGGTATTGATATTTGGAGGTAAATGACAAACGATGATACGTAAGAAGATAACTAGGAAACAGTTAAGGGATGTGATAATGGGATTATGTGTACGGATCACAGGCAAGTACAAATAATGAGAATGATAAGTAAAATATCAAAACGATAAGGCCAAAGAATAGGAATAGAGAGCATCTGCATTTTTTTGGACAGAAGCTGATGAAAACTTTCACTTCACACGTGGATTTTTAAGATATGGTATGTCGCGTCTCCTGATTTGTCAAATGACAAATCTTCATCCCACTCATCTATGATCAGTTTAAATGTTTGGTGTCTCTTAATCTCCTTACTATACTGCTGTGGTAGCTTTAGTTTTTAATATACAACTGGAATATTCCATACCGAATTCCTAAAATTAAGATGTTGAAAATCCATTATTTTCCAAAATATGTTGTCAAAAAAAACAAAAAAAAATCCAATATTCTTGCCATTTCAGTTACTTACATAGCCAATAATAATGAAAAAAAAATCATATAGTATAAATTCTCAAATGAGGCATGCATTGGCCTAAGCCTCAAACATGCATTAGAAGCATATAATAATATAGTATAGCGTCATTACCAGTATATCCAAGGACACAGGTTAATGCGACAACATTATATTGTTATAATTTTATAACTCTTTACCCACCACTAACAAGGGAGTATTTTATATTATGTTTAATTTGATACACATTATAATCATAACAACTAATCGGAATGAAGACGTGTCAAATCTTCAAGATTAAAATAGTGATACTAATAATAATAGAATAGGGGGCACATTTACATATTGGGTTATGATGAATCTGCTTTCATCACATGTTACTGATAATTTTTGTGAAAGTAATGTTTCAACTTTGTATGGCACTATGGGTCATTCGATCGTAAACATTACGTTTGATATAAAACTTCAGTGATTATTTCATTTCTTATTATCATGGTACACTAATCAAGCAGTATAACTAGAAACAATTTTTGTAACTCATGTGTCCTTACAAGAAACGACATCATCAATTTTAGTGTCCAACATGAATACTTAAAAGGGTGCCTCATGGAGGAGTATTAATGTATTCTAGTGGTGACTTCACGGTTTTCACCTCTTATCTACGTGGAGGAAAAGTTTGGGAATTTGAGTGTGCTAGCCAAAAAAGAAATACTGCAAATACTCGAGGAGCAACTGAAAAGAGAACACTAATTTAAAAGCCAATAACATTTCAATATTATAGTTATTGAAAAACAATCGGGGAGAATTATTTCTGCTTTTAGCAATTCGCCTTTAAGTGTTTGCTTTGTTGAGGAAGGAATGAGGATGTGGTTTAGGGTCAGCAAAAACATATACATTGAATCATTAGAATTTAGACCAATTCGCCTTTTATATGACATTGATGTAATTTTTGTTAATAGGTCTTACTTAGGTCTTAGTGTCGTATTTGTAATGCTAACTATTATGTTCACTTCATAACTTTATACGAAATGCATGTGTTGTAAATGATTGAAGATGTGATCTTAAGTGGGGACTCGCACTGAGATTCTATAGCCTATAACAAAGAGAAGATTAATTGCAATTTAGACTTAGAACTAAGAGAGGCAAGTGTTGCTAATCACTACTTCCGTAGCTCCTACTTTGCTTTTACTCTTCTCTATGCTCTTTTTCCGTTGACCCATTTTCCTCTTCTCCTTGGGTGTATAAACTAATTCAACCATTTTTGTTTTGAATATATAAACTACATTAGTGGATGAGAAAGGTTAACATGTGATAGTGATAAAAACAAAATGAAAAGTGAAAGCTAGAACGGAATACTTGATACTGTGCAAATTAAGGGGTGTAATTAAAGAAACCCCCAAATCCAACCATATTGATGAAGACTTGGTTTTAATCTTTCAATTTAAATGTATACATCAACCCACATTTCTATATCATGTCACTAAAAGTGTAACGCTTAAAATTTACATGTAAGTACATCAAAAAACATCATGAAGTTCTGAACATAATTAGTATTATCACTAATAGATTATGAAGAGGCCTAACTTTATTAGACAAATTAAATATATCTTAAAAAGAAGATGATGGGAAACTCATGAAATGGGAACTTCGGGTGAGATAAAGAGAGAAACATGTGAGGTGTTCATAGGCAAATTGTGGACCAACAAGGCACAAGCTGCTCTTCTTTAATGAACCTTTCTTGGTTTCGTGGAATCATTATGCTTTATGATTATCTTCTTTTAAAAAAAAAAAAAAAAAGACGATTATCTATTTTTTCTGTAACTATGTTTGATTTTTGGAGTAATAACTCATGATGGTAAACCCACAACTTATCTACTAACAAACTGGTCTTCCTCAAGTCTTTTAATCTCTCTCATGAGGTATTGGTTTCAACTTTCAACTGTTGTTTCTTCGATATGTAGGCTAGTTGATAAATGTTTCTCCTTTTTTTTAATGTCAACGATCAATGTTTCTCTTAAATTTAATTATATTATACATTTATTTACATACTGCTTTTAGTATGAATAAATGTATATTGGAGTGGTTCTTCTTCTTTTTTTTCACGTTTAAGGTTTTGATATACAGTATTATGATTTTAAGTACATTTTATTTTATGTTGGGTTCCAGATCAATCTATTCAACAATATAATAAGTTGAAAAAAAGAAGATAATCATAAAACATAATGATTCCAAACACTGATAAAAGTTTAATACAGAGAGGAGGTAGCTTATAGGAGACTCATGGAGCCAAAAATGCGTCACAATTAACCAGTGTAAAATTAGGGGAAGATCTGTTGGGTTCCGGCTGCTATTGAGGTATACGCCTTGATCGGTACGGATACGTGCGCCATTTGTCAATCTCTTGATCTAGACAAAGCGATAGAGATCACAATAGACTCTGATGTGGATCTATTCTCAAAGATCAGGAGATTATAGACTTTCCAAATATTCCATAGGATCCATGACATGCTACCAGAATTTAAACCTATCTGAGGCAAACAAAAAAGTAAACGAGATATAATCAGCGCTTGGTATGACGATGTAACTGCAATCAGTTAGGTGTATTCTTTAGTTGCGTGACCTCCCAGACTTGTTTTGCAAACGGGCACTCAAAAAACAGGTGCAAAGCAGCTTCCGATTTGTTGCAATGGACCATAGATGTCGGTTCCAGTTGAAGTCTGCCGGGAGGTTCTCCGGGGAAGGCAGGTGAGGTCTCTCTTCCATGAGAGCATGATATCCCAATTTGACGCTATATGCACCATATTTTGTACTTTTCTAGTAAAAAGAATCATCTTTATTATGCGTATTTGACTGTATCTGATAGATTATATGTGCTATATCCGGAGAGAGTTATTTTACTCACTTTATGTTCCAGGTTATATCACCTCGGATTAGCAGATCAGAGACCATTAGATCGCCATCCGCTTCGGTAGCTAGACCATAGAGTCTGGTGTGAGGGGAGTTTGAGAGCCAAGAGTCTGTCCGAACTCTTGTGGATTGCTGTTACCAATTGCCTTACCTAGGCGCTGCTTAAGGAGTTCACAATCCATTATAACACATTTCCAACCATGAAATGACTTAGAAAGACAAGTCACAGAAAGAAAATTCGAGTTGTGATAGTATTTGCCAAAGAGAGTGCAGCGCATCAGGCTATTAGGCCGCGTAAGATACACCAGGTGAGTTTTCTCAGCATAGCTACATTGAAAGCGTAGATGTCACGGAAGCCCAGTCCACCAGCCTGTATTGATTCTGCAAGAGAGTCCCAAACAATCTAACAAATCTTCCTTGTCGCTGCATCGGATATGGTAATTCTATAACAATCTTTTTCTGTGTATTTGTGATAACATACCTTTCATTAAAAAAAATAATGCATGTGTTATATTTGCATAAAGCTAATAATATATGATGAAAAATCTAGTAATATCTGATACAATTTAAGACAAAATCCAAATTAACTAATTACAGTCATATTCTTACTTACCGAATATGCCTTAAGTTATTTGACAAAAATAGAAACAAATTAAACTCTCAAGACTATGTCATTAAACAATATGATTTTGTTAAAAACATCAAGCAAATCTAGAATGATATAACCAAAAAAAAATATTATTTCTTATTCAACTGTTCATAAATTTATTGAATATTAAATGCTATATAATTTTGAAGAATAACAATAAGAAGAATGCAAAAGAGTATAATGATGAAAGGTCCTACTCGGTGCAGAACCCCCCGTGTGCCCACTCTTCCCACTCCATTAATACTCTCTCTCTTTAACACCAATCCTCTCTACCACCATCATCATCATCAATGGTCTTCACCTCCTTCATCCTCCTCCTCTCCTCCGTCGCTGCCGCTTTCCTCCTTTTCATTCGCCGCACACGGTACCGGCGGATGGGTCTTCCTCCGGGAAGTCTTGGCTATCCTCTGATAGGCGAGACTCTGCAGCTGATCAAAGCTTACAAGACTGAGAACCCTGAGCCTTTCATCGACGAGAGAGTGGCCCGGTACGGCTCGGTTTTCATGACGCATCTATTCGGTGAACCGACAATTTTCTCTGCTGATGCGGAAATGAACCGGTTCGTTCTCCAGAACGAAGGGAGGCTTTTCGAGGGATCTTATCCAGCTTCCATATGTAACCTATTGGGGAAACACTCTTTGGTTCTTATGAAAGGTTCTTTGCATAAACGTATGCATTCTCTTACCATGAGCTTCGCTAACTCTTCAATCATCAAAGACCATCTTATGCTTGATATTGACCGGTTAGTCCGGTTTAATCTCGATTCTTGGTCCTCTCGTGTTCTCCTCATGGAAGAAGCCAAAAAGGTACCAAATGAATAAACACATAAATCCATTAATCTTTTATATCAAAACAAAAGAAAAAGTAAATTGTTAGACAGTAACTATTGCAGATGTCTAGGCACGTTTTAAAAACTTTAAAGAAAATTATTTTTGAAAAATCGTTTTGTTTAGACGGTGTTTAGACCAATTTTTCTAATATCATAATCAGGCCGAGGTCTTGACTCACAGAGTCAAGACGAGTCATTGCATGCGGTGATGTATGTACCATGATGATGATGCAGATAACATTTGAGCTAACGGTGAAGCAGCTGATGAGCTTTGATCCAGGGGAATGGAGTGAGAGCTTAAGGAAAGAGTATATTCTTGTCATCGAAGGATTCTTCTCTCTACCTCTCCCTCTCTTCTCCACTACTTACCGCAAAGCCATTAAAGTAATTTTTATTAATTTAATTTCTCCTTTTAAAAAAAAAAATCATTTTCAGGCTATTTTAATCAATATATATTTGTATTTATTAGGCGCGGAGTAAGGTGGCGGAAGCGTTGACGGTGGTGGTGATGAAGAGGAGGGAGGAGGAGGAAGAGAGAGCGGAAATAAAGAAAGATATGCTAGCTGCGTTGCTTGCTGCGGATGATGGATTCTCTGATGAAGAGATTGTTGATTTCTTGGTGGCTATACTCGTCGCCGGTTATGAAACAACCTCTACGATCATGACTCTCGCCGTTAAATTTGTCACCGAAACTCCTCTAGCTCTTGTCCAACTCAAGGTAATGTCGTGTACATGTGTTTGTATTATTACATTACTAGTCTTTATTTTCATCCATCAGTTTCATATTTTCATATTAATAAGTGGGGACTGAAGGTGAAAAGTGTTAATGAAACAACATGCAAAAAGTCAGAGTTACAGTAAAACTCAAAAGAAGTCACTCTCGAACAGTCGAACCCTAAACAACATCATTACCTGTGTTCGTGATTTGGAAATGTTAAATGCTGTTACAGTTTCACAGATTTGACCAGTTTGTCTCCTGAACTGCACGCATTATTGCATCTTGTTTTATCTTACTTTGTTCGAATATTCCCCACTTAATAATATATTTACACTAAAGATAAAAGTATTACTCCCTCTGTTTTTAAAAGATGCATGTTCTGGAAAAAATATTTGTTTCAAAAAGATGTATTTTTTATGTTTTCTATATAAAAATTGCAAATTTCAATAAAATTGATTGAATTTATTGAAAGACTATTGGTTAAAATGCATTGAAATTTGATAATTTCTAAAAACAATGTATGATTAATGTATTTTCTTAATATGTGTGAAAACTCCAAAACATACATCTTTAAAAAGCAGAGGGAGTATTATCATAAATATGTTTGTGTTGCGACCGACAAGCCCATCTCATTTTACGTGTTTGTTGATGTCACTAGTTTTGTTTGTAAGCATGATTATAATAGTCACTAGATTTTTAGTGGCATCCTCGCTTAGTAAGGAATAGAACCAAGACTATGCCAAAGAAGCGGGTCAAAACTGTGGACTTGTGACCTAACTATACTTTTGCTTTAAACCTTACTTTTATTATTGGTTGATCTGGTGTTTTTTTATTATTTGAAATAAAACAGGTAGAGCATGAAAAGATCAGGGAAATGAAGAGTGATTCAGATAGTCTTGAATGGAGCGACTACAAGTCAATGCCATTCACACAATGCGTGAGTGTACTTAACGCTAGTATTATTATTCTTCTTGTCATTTATTATCCTTTCTAATATCTCACCACAACTCTACTTTTATTTCAGGTGGTTAACGAGACTCTCCGTATGGCTAACATCATCGGTGGTGTATTCAGACGTGCAATGACGAATGTCGAGATCAAAGGTAAGAGATCTTAGCTTCTAGAATCGATTCTTTATCCAAAATGTGTATAAAAGTTCTTACGTTTTTTAAACCGACAAAAAAAAAACAGGTTATAAGATTCCTAAAGGTTGGAAGGTTTTCTCATCGTTTAGAGCAGTTCATTTGGACCCAAACCACTTCAAAGATGCTCGCACTTTCAACCCTTGGAGATGGCAGGTTTAGTTTTTTTTTGTTGCAGCCAGTGGCATTCTTGAAACTTGGTTTGAGCTAAACGTTGCATTCTTGATTATGATGCAATTTTGGATGAACAGAGCAACGTAACAACAAGCCCTTCTAATGTGTTCGCACCGTTTGGTGGTGGACCAAGGATATGTCCTGGTTACGAGCTGGCCAGGGTTGCACTCTCTGTCTTCCTTCACCGCCTAGTGACTAGCTTCAGGTATACATACCTTTTCACATAAAAACTAACATCTTTCTTATCATTTTCGAAAGGGATTAAAGACTGATTTGGATTTTGCTTTTTGTAATTACTGAGCAGTTGGGTTCCTGCGGAGAAAGACAAGCTGGTCTTCTTTCCAACTACAAGAACAGAGAAACGGTATCCGATCATCGTGAAGCGCCGTGATGGTGGCTTATCTTCTACTCGAAGATGAAATGACCATAAGATTTTCCATTTTATAGAATAACAGCATTTCTCAGAATTAACTTCTTTTTTTGCTTCCCGATCACTTAACAAAAAGCCTTGTCTTGTGTATATACATAAAAATTTGCATAGATCTCTCTTTCTTTCAATGCTTTCAATATAACTAACTTGTGCAACTTTTCGTTAGCCCCCGAACCGGCTCTCTCGGAGTTGGAGATCTTCGTGATTCATCTGGCTCTTGGAAGTTGAATCTCATACTTTCAGTGATCGAAGCTATGTTTGTTCGCCGGAGATGCGGAAGAGCGGGAAGGGAAGTGAGAGTCTAGCGAACTAGAAGCAGCACTGAAGGAGGATACAGTTGAAACGGTGTCGTGGTAGTTCCAGCTTCTTTCTAGCCGTGTCATCTGAACTAGATGGGCTGGGCGTTTTAGGCCCATTTAAATTTGTGACTCGTTTTAAAATAAAAAATATAATCTGAACCTAAACGACGTCTAGCAATGTCAACTAAACCTTAATGGGCTGGGCTTTTAGGCTCAGTTTAGTTCCTTTTGACATTGTTTAGTTAGAGACAGAAACGTACCAAAAGACGAATACGACGAAGTCAGGGAAGACGGGGCAGAGAAGATCATGGCGACGATGAACTAGGAGGGTTGACATTATATCTATTATTTTATCCGTAGACTGAATCGAATCATAAGATTATTTTGCTTTGGTATGTGACTTATGAGTTCGTATATGTAGTGACTAATTTCATCTTTGTAAATCTCATCGTATATTATATATCTATGTGGTTTTACTTAGTAGTCAAGTGGTTATAGTCGAGAGCTGTTGTGATTGTTATGTTAAAATCATCACTAAGAAAACGCAACCGTCTCCTGATGATAGTGTGTGAATCCAAATGCAACTTGTATTTTTTTTCTGTAACAAACGGCTATTTTATTACTCAAATTTGATATGATCTATGTAACTAAAACAAAATATAATAACAACCAATAAAACAAAAAGATTTATAAAAGACCGAGCATTCCTAGCTGTAGAATTAGCAATTCTATTTTGCGTCCTTGTAAGTGATCTTGAAATCCAAATGCAACTTGTAATTTCTATGATATGTGTAGTATTCAATTTTTCTAAATAAAAAATATGCTAGACCAAGTCGATAGTGGTGCCAAACCACCACTTGAAAACGCACATGCTTGTAATTATCATTATAATACCATAGACGAATCTTACTTTTAGATAGACATAATATACTGTTTATACCTCAAACGTGACATCTTGAATCTCATGATTATTCCACAGAAAAGCAAATATATATGGGAATGAGAGGTGTACAATAGAGTAGATGTGGCTTTGTTATTAGAATATTAGACACACAATCTTATTCACCACTAATCCTCTATATAAAATCGAATCTCTACAGATTTTACAATTATAAGAGATTATTAATAGGATAGAAATATAATGTATGACTCATCCATGACAATATTGAAAATGATCGCAGGCTCATCTCCCTCATTTGTATATAATATATCAGATTTTAGTCTTTGATAAAATAAATATCAAACCGTGCTGTGTTGTTATAATACTTTAATATTTATGCCAGGTATATGTATTCGATATGCTACTTATATCAATAGATTCATTTTCTCAATTTTATATAGTTTTATACGAAAATCTTATCATATATCATAAAATGCAGACAAGTCTTAGTGTTATGAAAAACGGTTTAAGTGGTCGTCTAGGAGGTGTTTGTAAACGATTAGAGATGCTCTAATCTAAAACTTTATTTTTTCTATTTTAGAGTAAAAGAGAAAATCGAGTAAAATTCATTTAATCCAACATAATATCTCATTTTATCATAGAATAATGAATGACTATTCCGTTATAGAGTAAGATATGAAATTAGATTGGATCATTTCTTATTTCATATTCCATTTCAACGTCATTTTAGAAAAAAAAATAGAGTAGGATTGGAGATTTAGTTAGGTGTTCATAAAATCGTGGAATGTTTGTGTGCATAGGTTTACTCTGCAATCCAATTAATAGTTTAGTTAGACCAATTGATTACGCAATATTTAAAGGTTATCATATGATATCATGTGACGTTAGAGTTCAACAATTATACATTTATGTTCTCTTTAAATGCTAGTTGTATTTTGATCACTATCAGCCAGGTTTTTCAAACATGGCGACACATTACAGAAATAAACAATGCGCAAATGATATTGATAGATGTTATATATATTGTATGGATTGTTGTTTTTTGTTAAACAATATTATATGGAAGTTTTGCACACAAAAAAATTATTATATGGAAGTTTGGTTGGATACATAGCATTTAGAACATAAGCTGTATACGAAACTACTATTGTATAACAATTTATTTATCATTCAATGGGCTATTTTGCGTGAAGGTAAATCAGATCCTGTGAGAACTAGAATGAAAAATAAAGATACACATATACAAGTCAGATTTTTAAAACATCAAATCTTCTTTGCGTAAAAAGAAAACAATTAACGAGGAGAAACATGGGACTCAACATGGGATTTGCCTCGTGGACCTTGAGTTCTGATAAAGAGTCTATATTGATCAAAGGTCATTGGTGGATATAAAGGAGGATTATGAGTGGATACAAGTTCTTGTAATGGTTGGATTGGAATATCGCTTTTAGGATTGTAGAAGAAAGCAAGTGAAACTCTCTCTTTCTCCGAGTTCACTATCACTCTATGCTCCACACTCTTGTATGTCGAGTTGCTTAGTATCTGCATTTTTATCATTATTGCAACACACATAAGCTTTGATTATAAGGTTAAGACCAATTTAGAATATAGAGATTACAGAGATTTGAATTTGGATAAACATTCGCTTAAGTTTTTTCAAGTTTTGTCCAATTAAAAATAACGAAGTTTGTAAAGAGATTAAATCATGATATGGACATTATTCTTTCCCACTAGCCACAAAAAGCTAACATGTTTTGCTTCATCAAAATAGTGGTATTTTGACAAATTTTCTAGAGCATATGAACATGTGCGATGTCTTTGTTTGAAAAATCGTGTTCTACATTGTACAAATTAATATTCCTTCTCCGCAACATGGGCAAACGGCCAAACACATGTGCGCAATGAAGGATTATTGCTGTACAGTTTGTTTGATATTAAAATAGGGACAGCCACTGGTAATTAAAATACATATATAATTCTTGATTTACTTTATTTTCTGAAAGTGACATTTTATACGAAACGGTCCATAAAAACCAGCAGACAGGATATAAGATCTAAAAGGACGTAATATCCATTATCGGAATATTGACATAATAATAACAAAATTTTTCAGAAAATTAAAAAGACAATTTGGCACCAAGTAGTTACTGTTTCTCATATTTACATTTCGAAACATGTCTAAAACGTGGAACTGTAGCTCGTCTTATACTCTTCATTAGTTGTCTCAAAAATTATTAATGTTGCCTTTTCAATCTTACACCAAACATCAATTTTTATGCATGTGTAAAACATATACAAATAAATAAATAGATAAATATAAATATATATATATATATATATATATATATTTGAAGTGTTTTCAATTATTTTGACTATTTTAAACATCAATTCTTATAAAATAAATCCATGCATATTAAAAATAAAGAGGATAAAACTAATATACCTGGATTTGATCACCAATATTGACGATGAAAGCATGGGGATGAGGCTTGACGGTGATCCACGTATTATCTTTACGGACCTGGAGACCAAAGACTTGATCGTCCGGTAAAAGAATGGTCATACCTCCAGGATCAGAATGAGAAGAGAGACCAAGAGCCAGCTCCGGTCGAGGGCATTTTGGGTAATAATTAACCCTTAAACATGCTCCAATGTTTTTACCTCCAAAAGCTTCTTGAAACTTATCTTCGTTGAGTCCCAAATTTGACGATAATACCCTCATAATCCTCTCGCATAATTGTACTACTTCCTTGCCATAATCATCGATCACTTCTCTATAGAAAACATTTAAAATATTAACGAATCTGGTCCAAGATTGTACTTTTTCTTTCTTAGCAGCTTTTTGTGATTCCAACGTTAAAAAGTCACAAATTCTCCTCGTCAGAAGATAAAGGAAAACAAGAAATAACTTTTCGGTAAATGGGTCTTCTTGAATAAGAACTTTCCAAAAAAGTAAAATAAAAACTCATGCAAATATTTATAAATAAAGGATATAAGATCACGTGTATTGAAGTCTATCATAAATCATACTAATGTTTATAAGTATATATTTTTCTTTTCAAAAACTTGAAAAACTCATATTAAACTCTGTTGTTTGAGATAAATTGGCATGAAATTTTTCAAACTTTGAAACATCTTTTAATTAAATATTGTATTTTTTGGTAAAAAAATAAATAATTGAAAGACCTTTGCAAATGTCCTAAGAGAATCACAAAGGAGGAAATAATTAAAGAGGACAATAAGTACCTAATGGTGGGAGGAGAAGAAGGCCACTTATTGAAATCTTTCAAATGAGGAGGAAGATGATGAAGATAATAATAATCACTCCAATCAAGAATGGCTCCTTTCTGAACTCCTAACCTACTTCCATAGCCTTCATAGGTTCTTGGTGAGTTCGAATAAGTCTCTTTAGCATTGACCGGCAAATGAAAAAACTCTCTCCAATTCTCTCTAGCCGCGTCCATCAGCTCCGGCCTCACACCGTGGTTCACCACCTGGAAGAATCCCCACTCACGGCAAGCCTCCGATATCTTGGCCATGATGACGTCATCCGACGACCCTTCTTCTGAGAAGAGTCCTTCAAGGTCAATGATTGGGATGTTGATCGAGGCGGGAGCGGCGTCCTCGGTCATGGTGGGGCGTTGAGACACAGGTTTTATGTAGCGGTCGGGGAGAGAGGATAGGTTGCTCTCGGCTAAAGACTGGACTCGAACTATTGGCTCAGGCCACTCATCCATCATCGATGCTTTCTGTGTCTCGATCTTCACATCTTTCTTGTTCTTGTTCATCCTTTTGTTTTGTTTTGATCTATTGCTTTTGCACATGCCAGACGTTTAGAGGATGTGTGAGAATTAACTAAAATTTTGATTGGTGGAAGGAGTTTAAATGGTGGTGGAGGAGAATCCAGAAACCGGCTCGAGACGATGAAAGCAGCGTCTTTGATAATTAATGAAACGTGTGGAAAAAATATTATTATTATTTTAAATATATTATCGGACAGTAGGACAAACGCTATATTGCATCGACATGAGAAACTATGGGTCACTTTGAGTTTGTAGCAAGCTTTGTGTAATAGTTTAAACAATTTTAGATGACTAAATATCGATAAAGACAAAATATTCAATTTTTAAATTTGTTAAGAGATAAATGAAATTAAATTGTTCAATAGACGGCACGTGTCGGCACTGGGGTTTCTCTTTTTTTTTTTGTCAACTGGCATTGGGATTAATGTGTATAAGATGTTGGTTAAAATTATATCTGTGCTAGAGATATGGGGAATTGACATTCGTTTGCGGCTATAAAAACATAGAATTACGGGATGATTGGTAGACAGATGTGGTTCTGATTATAGCAAAGTGAAACATCGGATTAGTTTCTCTAATTTTTTCTTATAAAATTTACATTAAAAAGATCTTTAAATTTGTAAAAATAGTTGTTATTAAAACTTTACCAAAATGTTTATGGTTCTTAACATTTCAGAGACGTCTTTGTTGGTAGAGTTAAAAGTTTTTTTATTTTGAGAAAGGTTTGGTAAAGTCAAAAGTTTCTACATAGTTTTTGATACTTCATTCATCAGCTATGATCTAAAACCATAAACAAATCTCATATTTGTAAGAAATTCATACCATACATGTCATTTATATAGTGATAAATACTTTTAAAATAAAAGTAATTATATGACCAATTTTTAATAATTTCTCCATTTCAAAATAGACGATGTTTAATCAAATGATGATAAAATTGATGATGTTTAATCAAATGATGATAATCAAATAGTTCTTTATGATGCTTAAATATTTTTTTTTTATGTTTCGAAATAGATAATGTTTTATATTTTAATATAATTTTAAATTTATAAAAAACTGTACAACCAATAATTTATTACACGTTATTTTGTAATCGGTTGAATAATTTTTAATTAATATTTTAATAATAGTTTTAGATAAAAAATAAAATTATTAATAGTTGTGAATAGGCGGATCCAGCCACGTTTTCAGTGTGGGACACACAGTGTAAAAATTGTTTAGATCAAAAACATCTACATAAATTTGTGTTATATTATCAAAGGAAAAAAAAATTGTATGGGGCACATACCCCACGCAGAGCCTTCATGAGCCCGCCCTTGTGAAATAACAAATATTTTGGAACATAAAGGGTATTTTTATTTAGGAAAACTCAATGATAGACTATATAAATGATTAAAATATTTAAAATTTCAATGAAAAAATCCAACTGAACCATAGATTCTGTACGGTCATTGTTTAGGTATGATGCATCACTTAGTTATTTTTAATTGAAGACTAACTATACCTTTATGCATTATGTTACTGAAAAGGTATAGTTAGGAATTTTAATTGTGTTAAAAATTCCTTTTAAGTATTCCTAAATGTTAGTTGCAATTTGACGATGATAATCAATAATATTTTTTATTAAGTACTCTCTTTTTTTCATAATAAATGTCATCTTAACATTTTTTTTGTTACACAAAAGTGTTACTTTATAATTCCAATGCAATTTTTATTTAATTTTAACTGAAAATTAATTGTAAATTGCAATTGTTTTTATAAATAATTTTATTTATTTCAAATATTATTGGTCAAAATATATAAATAATAACAATTTACATGTCACTTTTTTAATTTGTGTGTAAAATATTAAAATGACACTTATTCAGAAACAAATAGAGTATAAAATATAAAAACATGAGTTGCAGAAAGGTCAACATGCCAAAAAAAGAGGTCGACATGTTAGAGCTTCTGCATTTTCCGTTTCTAATAACTCATTAAATTAGTCAACGCTTTGGATACATATGAGACGCATTAAAATTTTTATAAATGTATAATTAAAAAGGAGCGAAAAAATGTAGTATTGAAATATCATTATCAACAAAGTTAAAATATCAGTTCAAAAAAAAGAGGGTTAAAATATAGATTACCGATACCACGTGGGCTAATAATTCATTGTAGGATGACGTCGCCAGTGACGCAAAGCTTTCAAAAGAGAAACGTTGAATAAAAGGTTTTATAGAATTCTTGGGAGATCACAGTCTTGCTGATATAAACAATCCTCTTTGAGAAACTCCACCGCACAAAAACTTTCCAGTCGACAACTATACAAAATATACAAAAACAATCCACAATCACGTGGGTTTTAAATATTGACGATTGCTCTTTAAGTTAAAACACCATTTAATTTTAATTTTGTTTTGACTAATTATTTTTTTAATAATTTTCAAATTAAACAAAATCGACCAGAATTGAAACCCAAAGATGAAAAATATCAGGAATTAAACAAATTTCATAATATGTAAATCCTTACAAGAAAAAAAAAAGTTAGATTGTGTATAATTGAAACTATAATACAAATTATTGACCGGGCAGTAATTCGGCTACCTAATATTTATATCCAAAAACAGATTTTGGATATCTTATATACAATCGATAATACTATTTTATCTGTAGGTCAATGTTACCTGTAATCAATAATATTTTCATCTGAATATGCTAATGATTCAAGAGGATTTTAAAAGTCAATGGAATGTTTTATTGAGGTTTAAACCTTCTTTTTGGTATTTTCCTTCTATAAGTTAAGCAAATCTCAATTCTTTAATTTTTTATTGTTGTGTAAAGCATTAAATGATTAATTTTTGCTTCACCAAATTGTTTTAATGAAAGTCCTTGCCACAAAATGTGTTAATAGTAACACGTGTGTCTCTTTGCTGCAATGGTACATTAGTTGAATAAAAATAAATAAACAGCTATTTAAGTATTCAATTGTATATATATATATGCATTTAGATACTTACAGCATCTCTAATCATACTCTATTTTTCATTTTAAAATATAATTTAAAATAAAATACTCCAATAATACTCTGTATTTTATTTTATAATACAATAAAAATGGGTTTATTCTATATATAGAGTAAGTTGTTTTTTTTTTATTCATCTCTTTATTTTTCAATTTAAAATATAGTATCATTAGATTATATCACAAGTCTATTATATAATTATTTTATTTTAGAGTGAAAAATAAAGTAAACTATTAAGAATGGTATTAATCTAGACGCACTCAACATGAAACCCGTCCCTCTTATAAGGTAACTAAAGCATAAATAAAATAAGGTTACATGTCACTGAATATTAGTGGGTCAAATGGTCGAGCAGTTTGATTTGAGTTAGCATACCATAGTTCTATCCCTTTTTTGTCCAACATAGTTTTTATTTTAACCATTCGATAAATTTATATATTTTGTTAACTGTTACTCCTCCGTTTTGTATTATAAGTAGTTTAAGGAAAATTTGTTTGTTTCAAAATATAAGTAATTTCCATTATTCTATGCAACTTTTAATTTATTGGATATAGTGTTAACCAATCAAATAATATAAACTTATTTATGATTGGTTTAACAATATTTAATTTATATATCAAATAATATTTATAAAATAAATAATATATGTTTCTTAATCTTTGTGTATTCAAGTAAAACTACTTACATAAAGAAACCGAGAGAGTACTATTTATTGTTGGTTTGTTGGTATCTATATAAGAGGCCACATATTTGTGCTTTATAGGCCACCCCAAATTATGGGACGGCATTGCTCAGCATCCATATATTGTATACTTTTTTTGGGGGGTAAAATCCATATATTTTATACTTAGAAAAGCATTTTTCGAATAAAGTTGTAACAAGAACTATTATAGTCTGTATTTGGAAATTGTCCATAACAGTTCGTATATACGTTCATAAAACTTGTGCCATAAGTTTTTTTTATCATCAAATATATTTTACTAAGCGTAAATATTGGTAACTAAAATCTTTCTAATCTGTGCTGGTGATATGATGTCCATTATAATTTGCTGATCAAATGTAGTCATGATGATATAATAACGTAATTAGATCTTGACCCGTCCAACCAGACGGATATTTGTTTTATGTTTTTAGTTTTTCTTGTTTATAATAAATAATATATTTTTAATATTTAAAAATAAATGTATACTGAAAATTAATATTTGTAATTATAATAAATATTAAAATTTTAATAAAATATTTTGATATAAATTTTAAATTTTCTAATTAAAATAATATAGAGATGAGTCATATTTTTTTCCAATTCCAAAATATTAGCATTCCTTAAAAACAAATAAAATTAATATATAAATACATAAAATATATAAACATATTTAGAATTAAAATAAATTTGTTAAAGAAAAATAATCTTGTACTGTTGTTGTTTATTTCTATAGCTTAACCTGTGGCCGTATAAATATTTGTTCTCACTTTAAATTTTTTCTTTGTACTAATGATAATATATGTGTATATATATATATAATTGTAAATTAATATGTATTACGTAATTGTTAATATACATTTTTCAAACAACAATTTTATTTATTTTTTTGAATAATTATATTTTGTGATTTTAATCGTTTATTATATCATAGTGTATATTAATAATTTATGAATAAATTATTGTATATGTTATAGAAATTGATTTTGATGTGT
This sequence comes from Raphanus raphanistrum subsp. raphanistrum, assembly GCA_019706035.1. Lineage (NCBI taxonomy): Eukaryota > Viridiplantae > Streptophyta > Magnoliopsida > Brassicales > Brassicaceae > Raphanus > Raphanus raphanistrum. The sequence goes on from CM033981.1 coordinate 13,034,468, forward strand.
GATTTTTATTTTATTATTTCTTATTAATAAATATTGAAAATATTAATATGTTAAGACAAAACTATTAGGAATTCTACTTTGGTTAAAATTTTATTAAGGAAATCTATTATTTAAATTAAGAAAAGACATTAAATACTTAAATATATTATTTAAATAAATAAAAGACAAAACTTCCTTAAATATAGTTTTGTTTAATATTTTAGTGGCATGTCATTGTAAATAAGATGAAAAATTTAGGGATAATTAAATTTTGTATTTCTATTTTAATAATATAGATACGATATAAATTGTAATAATGCGATAACAATGTTATGATATGTGTTTAATCATAAATTCAAAATTCAGGCAAATAATAATCTTGCTGTTTGGCCAAGATCGTACTCCGATATATAGTGCAAGTACAGACATCTAATATCTTTGCATTCCCGCATGAATTTTGCTAAAATTCTTTTGTAAAATTCTACATGTAAACATCTGGCCTGTGGGTTTCATTTTCGTGTTTATTTTTAACTGATTTGTCGGTGATGTAACTCGTTGCTATATACATAACTTGTAAGTCATTTCATCTTAAATCTGTCACCGATTAAACATAATTACTTGTGAAGTCGTCAAACAATAACTATAGAAATCCTAGTCTACTTCAATGATGTGGTTGTTCAAACCAAGTTTTGAACGGTCTCCTAATCCTTATATTATAACCGTTATAACTATTAGTGGCACCAGTTTATATATAAAATATCTAACGCACGGCAGTGTTTGTTGACAATCATGGTCATCGGCTTGAACGATCCTCATTCTATTACAAGATATTGTTTAATGATCCTATTAGATATATATATATATAAAATAAACTATGAAGTTGATTGCGCTATGGTCAGGCTGAATGTTCTAAGCACATCTTAGTTAGATTTATAAATGTCGAAGATTAGTTGAAGCGAACAGATCGTCACATATGAATCTTGAGATTTTGAAATAAAATCTCCGCGTTGCTTAAAAATGATTGATATTCTTCAATTTTACGAAGATGCATGTGTAGATGTGCCCGAAACCACACGTTAAGGAGTAGAATCACATGCTTCCATTAAAAAGTTGTTATCAAGTGTAGTTGAGCCTCTCCATATTTGGCAAATATATGCCATACAATTTTTCCCTTACCATTATATAACTGAATTAAATTTGTATGACCAAAAGTAGAAAAGAACTAGTTCAAAATTCTGAGATGAACCACTTATAGGTGGGCTAGTGGTAGGACGGATTTCGGGTTGAGGGTGAAATTTCCAATACTTTCGGATTCGAATCCCCGCAGCTGCAAACACCTTTAAGTGGCCACACGGATATGAATCCATCCCCGCAGCTGCAAACACCTTTAAGTGGCCACACGGATATGAATCCATTGCTTAGAACTCATTTGAATATCCGAGAGAGGATCTATCCGTGGGTTGCACCTCCCACCCGGAAGTTAGATTTGGTTCCATTATTGGCACGGATTTAACCTTTTATCTTTTCAAAAAAAAATTCTGAGATGACATTGGACAACTTATTTAATACCATAACAAATTTTAGTTAATCTTAAAGTTTATCAAATTAAATTAAATTATTCAGATACCATAAAATCGATAAATGTTTTTCCTTGTTTCGATAATGCGACATATAATGCTTTCATGAATTTTAGACATGTTTGACCGGTTACTGAAATCATTGATCGTAGGACTGGTTGGTAAACGGTATTATGTCTCAATTATCGTTCGCTATTCGTCGGAAGATATATATTTTTCTCATCCCCCAACCAACATACATGCATGATACACATTACCTAGAAATGCTAATTCAAAGTGTGGTAACGTGTGTGTATCCACAATTATATGAAAACAGATGCGTATATACATATTAGGTAAAATGAAAAATCATATTCATGAATGCAATCATAATCCATTGTGGACTTTCATGAACATTTACGGATAATGGTGGACAATCCGTACTCTCTTACACTTACATTTGCAAAATCCGTCACATCAGACAAAATTTTCAATATTTTATTTTGAAAGTGGTAGAATGACTAGAAATCTCTGGAAATGCTAGTCGCTCTCTAAACCCCACAAAGTGCTACATTGCAGAATTGTTATTTTAATGTTTTACATATAGTGTGTAGCTAAAATGTAGATTGATTTGATTTATTATGGACGAAACCGAAAAAGAGTCAGCACGTTAAAAAAGGACGAAGAAGGACCAAGAGAATTATGTGTTCTGCCGAAGAGATGAGGTTGGGCCTAACAACGACGAGCGAAAGTGAAGTTACGTTTGCTTTTAAATTTATAAAATTTGAAAAATAATTTGAGTTCCTTAGAGCATCTCCATTGGTAAATATCCAATGGAGTTTTCAACACAAAAACCAAAGAAAAACGAAGAAATAGAGATAGAACACAGAGTATTAGGGATGGGGATGTTTTTTTTTCGAAAAGGCTGGGGATGGGGATGTTCTTATGAGATACTTTCAACTATTGGACATTTTCAATGGTTACATCTTTTTTTCTTTGATACATATATTTTTTTACTTTGAAAATATAGAGAGAATTTGCTATAATTGTTACCTATACATTCTATTCTTCAAAATGAATATTTTAAATATATTTATTATGAAATCAGTAACTTTTAAAAATATTAAATTTTACCTTTTTTGTTCTATTTTAGAATAAAGCAATACAACAATTACATTACCTGTATAACTAAAGCTTATTAAATTAAAAAAAATTATTACAATGCACAACTAAACAAACAGTGTATTAAACATAATATTTAAATTTTAAAATATATACTATATAATTTTATTTTGGTGAAATGAAATATAAAAATGAGAGATTAATTTTGTAAATGAAAAGTTACTCTTTTTTTTGTCACAAAAAGTTACTCTAAAATAAAATAAATAAACATTGTTACTCTATCTTTAGCGTACCGCTGATCTCTATATTTGATACAAAATATAACACAACTATTAGATATATTTTTGTTCAATAAATATTGTTTAGACTTTAGATGGAAAAAAACAGAATATCACTGAAGATGTTCTTAACATCATTAGTAAAGGTACCTCACATGATCTCTCGCAATACAAATATTTAAAAAAAAAAAGAAAAGTGATGAGAGAGGTAAGAAAAATGGAAGAAACGATTGTTCGGGAAGATACTCTGCACAAAAGCTGAGAAGACTTTTTTAACACTTGTCATTACGAAATTGGTCTAACTATTTATTTATTTAAATACTTTGTTCGTTTTATATTACTTGTCGTTTTATGTTTATACATATAGATTAAAAAACATTTAATTTTACATATTTTCAAAATAGAAACACTACTACCAATATATCTAACCATATATCAACCAATTGAAAAATAGAACAAAGAATATTGACAATAAATTTTGCATTGAAAACCAAAAACGACACTTATTTTGAAACGAAAATTCTATTCTAAAACGACAAGTAATTCGAAATGGAGAAAATATTAATTATGCTATTTAATAATATTAGTGTAATAAAGATGATGCATTCTTGGAAGATACATTCCCACTAATGTTTTTTTGTAATTTACATTCCCACTAATGTTGCTCTTAGATACTCGTAAAAAAACATTACACGTGTGTGTTTAATTGTTTTTTTTAGTTTCTGAAATGCTAATATTAAGTTTCTTAGATATCAAGCTGAGAAACTTAATGGGGATCTTAGCTGTTCATCTAAATCATTTGATATATGCATTCAAAATAACAGAGAAAATGAATAGAATGGTAAAGTATGAAAATATCACATTTTACACGTGCTTAAAGCAAGAGGGAGACGAGACAAACGGCATATGGATTAGTTCGCGTTGATGTAAGAAACGCATCGCCGTGTTGCTAGAGATGTCGGTAAATGTTGTCTTGGCATGTCTTATCATGTGCCCTCCAATAACAAGGCGTTCACACTTGATTCTTTTTTAATATCTTTTGGTTTGTCAATTTAATATGAATACATTATACAACTATATAACTCTTAACATGTATTGATTGTTTTTCTCAACTTGCAATTCGTTGATTAAAAGTTTGAAAATAGTATTAAATCGAAAGGCAAAACCTACCACAGTAGAAACATCCGCATATTCACATAACTTAATCAGGAAATCAATATGACTTGATCGGTAGTAGTTTACCAAAAAACTATCAGGAAATCGATTATTTTATGTGAACCTATTAAATGATCTTTCGTAAGTAAGTACATATTGGCATATTATATAGTTATGACTTGTTAAGAAAAAAGTAGCTTTTCTCTTAACAATAGACATTCCATTTGTTTTTTTCTTTTTTGTGTTTGCTGAAGACATCACATTTGTTGGTCTTGAGTTATCATAAATATAGGATTACTAAAACAGCAACTGTTGATGGCAGCAGTGGTGAATCTCTTGTATGTGCTACTGCTACTCATGAGAGTTATGAAAATTTGCAGGTGAATGGGTGATAATCAATTTATCTTGTTTTAGTTGTGTATTACAGTCTTTATGTTTCTTTATCGGTATCCATGTAAATTATCTGGTGTGGGTTATATTTGCTTTCTAATAATTTTATATTTTGAAGATTTTTTGTTCATCCGCCGGATTATGTACTAAACATTGAATTATTTCTTTGAATGAATAAATATCAAATGATAGAAAAGCAACCAAATAGGAAGTCAATGGGATTCTCTAGTTGGTTCATAAGAACCAAATTAAAATCCAAAGCGAGCGGTATTATCTGGTTCTACAAAACTAGAAGTTTAATAGTTGGACTTGGTTCGGTTTGGTATATCCCTTGATTTTCATGCCATAGGCCAAACTAAAAAAAATATTTTACAGTAAAATATAATTATTTTTGTAAGATGTATCTTTAGAAAATTACAAAAATGAGTTTTATTCTGGTTCTACAAAACTAGAAGTTTAATAGTTGGACTTGGTTCGGTTTGGTATATCCCTTGATTTTCATGCCATAGACCAAACTAAAAAAAAATATTTTACAGTAAAATATAATTATTTTTGTAAGATGTATCTTTAGAAAATTACAAAAATGAGTTTTATTTTTATGTTTCATTTATAAAATAAAAATTTTATCATAAATTTTTTATTTTAGTCTAAAATATATTTATTCTAAACTTATATATATATATATATACCATAAGGTTTACTTTGCAAGATTTAGAATAAAGACTAAAAAGTAATCATAATGATATTAATATTTATTTGGGCTTAGAAATCATTCGAATTATTTTATTACAGTGAATATTTCATATAAAAATAAACAATAAGTGATATTTATTAAATGAAAAGAAAAAAAATATTCAAAGATAATATAGATATAACAGCCGTTGATTGATTTTTAAACTTAGGTTTTGACAACAAAGTTTTTAAAGAATTTAAGAACATGAGCAGTGGTGGTTTCTCCACCCAGCTTTTAGACTATAAAATAATAAACAAAAATAAAAGATGAAGAGTGAGAGAAAAAAAAATTAGAAGAAACGTCCTTTGAAGAAGAGCTTAAAAATAAAAGTGAGAAATGATTATCCCACATGCATTAGTTTTAGTGGTTCAATTTTTTTTTTCTAATAAACAAATTTAACTAAATTATAATTATATGTGGAAGGTACTCACTTCATGTACTTTACCGATGCGGATGCTCTAAGTTGTTATCTAGCTTCAAGTTATAACTTCTTTTGAGAAGTGTTTTCATCAATAGATTATATAAAATAACCTCAATTTTTTAATTGGAGGTTTTAGATTCGGTTAATAGATAGTTCTTAGTTTTTCTTATATTTTAATTAAAAAAAACTAAGAACTGTTACTTAAATAAAAGATATAAGAGCCGTTTCTAAGCCGAAAAATGTAAAAAATAAAAAAATATCAAATCATGAGTTAATAACCCTAACTAAAAGATCGGGATTAATCATGCCCTTATGCCCTAGACCAATGTTTTAAATTGTCACATGAAGGCACGGCTCTACTCGGAAACTTGCTAGGCGTTCCCATATGCTTAGGTTGAGCTAGCGAGTAATGCAGAATGCGTTTCCGGTATGCTTCAGTTATGCCTAGCGAATAATGCAGAACTCGTAGATTAATTAAGAATTAACCAAAATTAGTTTTAAGATTTTTTTATTATACTTTATAGTATATAAATTGGTATACGTACCAAATATTGTGAATCCTATGTAGTCTCGTGACTTGCTTATAGAGGTTGCAGATCAAATACTATCGTAATTTTTTCACTATTCAATATTTGAGACTTGTTTAGTAGTTTACAGATATTTAATTGTCTGATTTACTTTGCTTTGAAAAAAATACGGATATCTGATTTTTGGATATCCAAAAAATTTACAAAAATTTACGAATATTTACGGATATCTCATATACTTGGTTTAATACAAATAAATTTATAAAAAACCATATAATTTTGTCTTTAAAATATATTTCGACTTAATATAAAACATAAAATAAAGACTTGTGAAACTATATGTTTCATATTTAAAAAATAATAATTAATGTTCTTATAAAACATAAAATTGTAGATGAGTTATAGTTTTTTATAAATAATTTATATTCATTTCTTAATTTAATATTTCTATAAGTAATTTTATAAATAGAACTAATAGAGTTATATGTTAAAATAATAGTTATATAAAATTATATATTTAAACTTATATATTTAGTTGTACATATAAGTATATTTATATAAACGTTGAAGCGTATTGAATATCTGATTTTAAATTTTATTATTATTTGTGATTTACTTCGTTTTTAACCGATATTAATTTTTAATATTTATTTTTGTCTCGAAGATTTACATATATTCGAACCAAATCAAAACGAATAACTAAGCGAATCAACATTAGCAGATAAAATGTAAAGTCTTACTTGCTTATAGGTAGATGATCCTTTCCTACTTTCTTATAGGTAGATGATCTTTTTTTGGATTTTTTTTTCACGTTTTCAATAACAACAGTGAAATTACAAAAAGAAAAATCAATCTAATTTATCGCTTCGTACTGTTCTAATTTTTTTTTCATGATTTACAAAATACATAAAAGACTTGTTTTTTTAATGATTCTTACACACATATAAAAGATTACAATCCTAACACATGATTCAAACCTTTAAACTTACACCTACTCCAAAAAGTTGGTAGATTTCAATACCCTTTATCAGCCAGTCTCTGATCTTCTCGTACGATACGACCACCACTGTATCTTCCTCATTTGGTCGCCCGGAGAATCCAATATCACCTGATTCTCTTGACGGAGTTATGATCTCGACAGGTATATATCTATAAGGAACTTAATGCTGCAGCTCAGTTGTTCGACGTATTTACTCACAGAGCTTAGTTCTTTTTTTTTTCTTCTTTTTCTTTCTACTTTAGTGATGAACCATGTTTCCTTAGTTTATTGCATAACTTCATTTCACTTAGAGGATTCTTCTTCATTGTATAGTTCTCTTGTGAATTCATGATATATGTTGTTGTGATTGTTGTTGTTTTTGTTACTGTTAAAGCTCTTGACGAATAAAGTTTTATCCTTTTTTTCCTCTGAGGAATATCTACAGATCTCAGCTTCCATCCTAGATCTCTGACTTCCTCCATTACCTTCAAATCCGGTTACTTTCTTTGACTTTTTTACTTTTACTTCATATCATAATACTAGCGAACACAATTCTCATCGATGTCTTGTTGTGTACTGTGTGTGGTTATCAGGTTTAAGCAATCGAAAGATGTCTTTTTCGAGGGTTGGGTATGCTGCTCAGAAGGGGAGGTTTAGCTGCAGTTTATCCAACGCAGAGAACGTAGCAGCTTCTAAGGATGATGAGAGAGGAAAGGATGGAGCTTTGGTTAAGATGTGCGGTATCACCTCGGCTCGAGACGCTGCTATGGCGGTTGAAGCTGGTGCTGATTTAATCGGGATGATCATTTGGCCGCATTCGAAACGTTCCGTTTCTCTTTCTGTTGCCAAGGATATCTCCAGAGTGGCGAGAGAAGGTGGGGCTAAACCTGTTGGTGTTTTTGTTGATGATGATGAGAGCACGATACTGAGGGCAGCCGATGCTGCAGACCTTGAACTTGTCCAGGTTTTGTCTATATTCTTGTCGTTTTTGATCTCACTGAAAGTGGTTCTATCAACTTTGTCAAATGTTGATGATTGTGTGTTTTTTTTTTCCAGCTTCATGGTAATGGTTCGCGTGCAGCTTTCTCGGGTTTAGTGCGTGAAAGGAGAGTTATATATGTTCTTAATGCAAGTGAGGACGGAAAGCTCCTGAATGAAGCTCCTGAGAATTGTCATCTCGCTGATTGGATTCTCGTGGATAGTGCAACGGGTGGGAGGTACTTAGAATATGTTAATTATGCTAATTTTCTCCATGGAGAAACAAGTTAACAATCACTATAGTACCTGAAACAGCTCTCTGTCTTTCGCAAGTAATTTAATTATCAAGAATGTGATAGGTTCAGCTCATGCTAGATTTACCTTTCTCCTTTACTCATTTTGCCTAAGGCTCTAGCGACTTAATAACATCTTTCTCTTGTGATCAATTATAACAATGTTCTGCAGTGGAAAAGGATTTAACTGGGCTCAGTTCAAGTTACCCTCCATTAGAAGCAGATATGGTTGGCTCTTAGCTGGAGGAATCAATCCCACAAACGTTTCAGAAGCTCTTTCTATCCTTCACCCCGATGGAATTGATGTTAGCAGTGGTATTTGCGGTACAGACGGCATCCAGAAGGATCAGTCTAAGATAAGTTCCTTCATTACTGCTGTTCGCTCTGTGCAGTATTAGTGGCTAGCGACAAAGCCAAGGTGTATTTTTCTAGCATCAACCTGTTGTTTCCATGTCATTGTGTTTGTAACTGTAACTGGCTGATTAAAATAGTGCCCTTCTTTTCCATCAGTAATAGATTTGAGTTAATAATAAGTGTTGGGTTGGCCATGATATACATGTTTGGCTATGCTCTCGAGAACAAGATCCTGTTATGAAATATATGATATATCCATCTGATATATTGTTCAATGAAATGAGAGATTTTTTATCACATACTTCTATAAGTTAATGCTTTTTAATCTCAGATAAGGATTTGCACCCAAACAAAAAGTACATAAAGAATGTGCCAAGATAAATTTTGAACTCGTCTGCCATGTTTGTTGCAGTCTATTGTCAAGTTCTTTGTCAATTGAGTTTTGGATCTGCCTCATAGTACACGACGTCTCCTGTATCGCTTACGAAATGGTCTTGTTTCATACTTCTTATAAGGCTTCCCAGTAAGTGAAGTGGCAAAGGTCCAGAGTTTTTCGGTTCTCTGTAGTACTTTCCTAGTACTGGTTTAGCTGCTTCTGTCTAGAAAAATGTAAAGAGAAAAATAGTAGGTAGGGAGTTGAACACTTTAACCGCATATAGAATCAAATCAAGAAAGCACTTACTGCTTCAACTAGATGATAATGTGGGATCTGAGGGAAAAGGTGATGTATCACATGAGTTCCAATGTCATGGTGGATGTTATTGATCCATCCATAATCACGATCCAGTGTCGTGAGCCCTCCTCTCAGGTAACTCCATTCCTGTGTTTTGAGTAAAAAGACAGAGAAGCATTGAGATACTCTCAACCTTAAAGTGAGAGGAGATTGGTGAAGTAGATTTTGCATACCTTTCCACGGTACCAAGGGAGCTTGTCTTCATGGCCATGGTGATGCAAGTAAGTCACGAAGTCCAACCACATTACAAATATCTGCAATTAGTTGTGAAAACACTCCAGTAAACATCTTCACATAAGAGAAAACAGAGGAGTACAATCACAGTCACAGTAACAGCATCAGATACCCAGTAAGGAATGACGTATAGTTTGAGCATTTGGATTGGACCCATGACAAAGTTGAGACAAACAAGCAAAGCAGCCATTGCAGACCAACATGCAGTTGATGTCACAACATCTTTCTTCTCTTTAGGAAGAAACAAGTCACTTTCTGGATCAAAATGAGAACCATTTTTCCCTGGACTTCTTCCCCACTGCATCAACAATGTGGAACATGAGTTTTTTTTCTATTTTGATACTAACTAGGTGAAGTGTTTATAGTAGGTTGCAGAAGGATTACCAAGTAGAAAGGGTATGCGAGCATTGGGAATGGCAACGTGAACCTAAAAGTCTGAGTTGTTTTCTCCAATTTCTTGTAGAGGCTTTCAGGCAACTGCAGTTTCAGAAACATCAAACGACATTTAAGCAAATACTAAGGTAAACTTGTTATAACAAGACATGTGTTTGGTTATGGAGAGTGATACTCACAGGGTGCCAAGATTCATCATTCTCTACATGCCCATGGTTCTGGTGGTGAGTTCTATGGCTAATTCTCCTACAAGGTAAATTCTGAAGGATGTGAGATTCCGCAAATTGATTCATTTCAGAGAGAGAGAAAGGTTTGGAAGCAACACCCACCAGCCATGGTAAGGGACAAGAATTGAGGAATGAAGAAGATGACCAGCTACACTGTTCAGCCTCAGATCATTAGAGAAGCTACCATGTCCACTGCAAGATAATCAACATGAATTATTGGTTAACAATATAGAAGGAGACCAAACACCAGTAAACAGTTTCCACTTTGGTTGGTCTATGCTCTCTAGTATGACATGACACATAAGTAAAAGTAAGCAGAGGAAGGAAGCATGTGGATTAGTAGTGGTTACCAGTCATGGCCAAGAACAAAGAGAGCCCAAAACATGGTCCCTTGAGCAAACCAGTAGAGAGGCCAGAGAAGCCAGCTGTTGAAGTAAGCAGCAACAGCAGCCAATCCAAAGACGATAGCTACATCTCTGACAACGTAACCCATCGACTTCCATGGATTCTTGACCCAACAGTGCTTGGGTATGGCTGCTCTAATGTCCGCCAAGTTGAAAGGAGGAGGCGCACCAGGGTCGAACCTCCTCGCGTCTTCTTCTTCCTCGGGTTGTGTCTCGAGAGTTGTCAATGGCGTGGCCACATTCAGCGCCCAGTTTCTTGTTCTAGGGAAGATCCAACTTCGGGTGTTGAGAGAAGGAAGAGGTGTAACCGGTGGGTTAAGTTTGAGAGTGGGTGATGGGTTAGAGGGAAAAGAGTTTGTGGGTTTAGGGTAGAACCTTGGGAGAGGTCTGATACCACATTCTGATAAAACACAGCTCGCCATTGGAGATATCAGCAATCTCTAGAAAATAGCTCTCTTTATCCTAGCAGCACTATCTCTGGCTTTCTCTTTGAACACACATAAATGACTGAGAAGGTGAAGAGATAACGTTAAGAGAGAGAGAGAGAGATATGAGTTTGTGTTGGTTGATACTTGTCGTCGTGTATCTCTCTGTATCAGTCTTTCCCTGTGTTTTCTACTTTATAAAGGTTATTTTCTTTATCAAGTAGACTAGAGAGATATGTAAGTACTTATATGAGGTCAACTTCCGTTGATAGTGTTGTTGTGTGCAAACCATTAACCAATGCGAGCTTTAGCATTAGGGTTTAGGCTTGAGCCAATGAACATGTCGTCACTTGTAAACCAAAGCTCACTTGGTGTTTGTGCCTTTGTATGATTACGTAATGGATGTGGGTCATTGTGGCCCATGTTACTTGACCTATATCATAATTAATAGATTTGGGCCTCATGGGACAACACACACAAGGTTTCGACAATCTTTCACAAGTAACTTTTTCACGTTAATATTAAATATGGCTGATCTCTTTTGTTAATCTAAAATACAAATTTGATTGATAAAAAGAAGACTGTCTCGCTACTGACCATTGTTTCACAAGTATTTAGTTCTCTTCGCTCAAAGACTAATTAGCAGCCACTCATTTAAAAAAAAACAATCATAATTATGTTTTTCACAATGCACTTGTTTCAATTGATGGGGAAAAAGACCCTATTAATCTCACTTATCGCACTAATATGCGTACTAGGTAACACTAATCGTAACAAAGGTACTGCCGAAGCTGAGACCTTGCACTTGGATTTGATCTTCTCCACTACTGCTTTGATGATCGATGGAGACGGTACACTGAACCATTTCAAGTACCATGAGAGAAGGATTACGTCTTTCTGATCATCACCAGGCCATGCCTCTGAGGTCAAATAATCTCTCAAATTAGTCTTCAGCTCCGTCGAACAATTCAAAATCTCTTCACATCGTTTTCCTAGTGATGCTAAGAAGATTGATTGAACAAAGCCACCTGAAGAGGCCAATCTTCCACTTGTTACCGCCTCGTTGTAGGCAAGGGCAACCTGTGATCTCATCAGATTAGATCATACCCAGGCAAAATGGTAAAATCATATGGTTTTGTTCCAGTTACCTTGAGGCTTGAGATGGAAAGTGTATCACACATATGACTATCGCTTTTGACGAGAAGATCAGCCATTGAACCAATGGTTGTATACAAGGATAAATAAACCTACAAGAATCAATGTAAATAAAGTCAACAAGAATGTTCCAAACAGTAAATAACCATTGAATAATAAAAATGACTTTACCTGCAGAAGAGCTGGTCTATCCTTGCTTATACAGTCAAACAACACTTGCAGACAGAACTCCTTGAAATCAGAATCAGATCTGTGCGTAAATGGGTCGGTTGTTAAGATAATTTCCTTTTGGGAAAACTACTGAGCTCTGTTATGGTGGTTATGACATATGGACACTGAGGGGAGTAAGAGAAAACGGATGAAACAGTCAGTAGTTACCTGTCATTCCAAGATTTGTCACAGCACAACTGTGCAAAGGCTATTAGGCTTGGATCAGACGAGAAAGTGCTGACCAAGTGATCAACGCTATCAGAATCCAGTTCTCTATGATTATTAGCAAGCGAATTAGATTCGTCCAGAGTTCTTAAACCAAAAACCTGTATCACGGAAAGGCATCTAAACCTGTATCAGAGTCCTTTTCTCTAGACAGAAAATGAGTATATCTGAGCTGTGAGTATATGGTGGTGGGGTTACAACCTTGTGCATTGCTCGTGAAAGCAGTGACTGACACCCAACTGGATCATCAACATACGAACAAGCTCCTACTTTCCTTTTGACAAAAATAACACCAGAATTGAAGGGATCACTCTTGTCCCCAAAGCTCCACCAATGTTTCTCTGTGTTTTATCGGGTCAAAATTAAAAATACACCAAAAATGACCAAAGGAATATATATATGCAAACGAATCAATTACCTTCTGGGACAAGCTCAACTTGTTTGGGCCAGTATCGGGGACCACAGACACATATTCTCTTTAGCTGCAGGATACATACACATTTTTCAGGTAAAAGCGGACTAGACAAGCATATGGATCGTAATTATAATAATACAGGGAAAGTTGTTGAAATTTTCTTACAATAGCACGCTCTGGCAGAATGCACGGGGTAACCTCGGAATATCTTGTTTCAGAATATAGTTCTGTCTCTTTTACTGTGACTTCTAGAGGAGCATATACTGGAAGACCGGAATCAACATCAATAGTCTGCAGCCAACGAGCCTCTGTTGCAAGGACATACAAATGCCTGAATGCCTACATATGTTGAAAAAAAAAATGAAAACAAATCACAACAAAACTTAGAAACCAAGTTCCAAGCTTGGCATGTCTATAGAAACCACACTCCTGCTTCTATAGAAATGACGCCAGTCAGCGACAATAACCAAGCCAGATACAAAACAAGAGCGATTCAGAGAATAAATAAGATATTTAAACTTGCCTGGAGGTGACAACGATTGTCATATGGTCCAGAAGGCAACCGCGGATAGAGAGTGATAAGCAACATTGCAAGTGAGCCATTACTCGTTGAAAATGTTCGCATACCACCACCAAGAAATAAGAAACCCGTGGCTAAGCTCACCTAAAGGAAAGAACACTATGCTGTCACATATTTAAAAATAAAACAAAAGGATTGAAGGCATATTTGATCAACAAGAATATATTTTTTTTTTTTAAAGTTTTTTACATACTGGACTAAGAGATCTCTGATAACTATGCAATCGTAAGCTCGCTATTAAATCTCACATTACCCTCGCATTTGCTAAAACAATATCAGAAGGCAGCTTTGAAATTACTTAAAACGGTGCAAGCAGTTCACTGGTAGTTAAAGACAATTGATTTGTCGATCGTATATACTATCAGTCTATCAGATTAATTAAAGAAAAAGCTAAGACCTTCCTTATGGGTGCTCACTGCTCCAGAAAATGCATTTTAACATCCCAACTTCAGAAATAATATGCAAAACAATCGAATGACATGAAGCGAAGGAACCTTAATTTTACAGAAAAGTGCTTACCGCCATTTGAGTGCCATAGTTAGCATGTCCATCAGCAGAGTTTCGGCTGCGGAGAAATCTCAGCAACCGAAATATTTGCAAGTCTCCAGATCCCGCCATGACCTACACAAGTGAGTCATTCCACATAAGTTAACTCACTTTAAAATTGAAAATTGTTGGACAGGAGACTTCAAAAGAAGCATTACCACTGAAAGGGAAAGAACAATAAGATAAAGACACATTTCAAGCGTTCCCCGATCAACATATCTAGATATTCCCTTGGGAAATGCATTTCCAGGTGGCGCAGAAACAGGCTTGATCTACATACATCGAAACATATAAGCTCACATTAAGATGAGCAAAAATAAACCAGAGGATTCTTAGCATTGGAAGGAGGAAGAAAGAGTAACAAAATGTTACTTTTTCAAAGGATGATGTACCTCATTCAAAAGATAGAGAGCATAGCTGTTAAGTAAATCACGAGCATTTCCATCCCTTGTACCAGCAAATCTCAGCCCTATCAGAAACAACAATACATGTCATAACTATCATTGATATATTAAAGACTGATGTCTCACAAGAAGTAGATTTACCAAGTGAAATGCATGCACCAGCCACTATATTGACATATGCCTGCACAAGGGATTCAACGTCCACTTCATACATATCATCCATGTCATCTTGGAGGTGGCTGACACCGTCTTTTACTACTTCGGGGACTTGAGAAAGAATCCAATCACTTGTAGGACGGATCCTATAATACGAATTCTATTAGACTTGATCTCAGAAGAACCAGCACTCCTAACTAGGCAAGATAAGAAAATACCTGCTCCACATTATCAGGTTCCGAGCAATGACCCGGAGCATTATGAAATCAGGCCTTACGCACTCCAAATCGTAACGTGTTTGTGGGATAGAGAGCTTCGAGAAGATGACCTCTGAATCTGTCTGCAACAAACATTATATAAAGCTTTTTGAAAGTCCATACTCCACAAGAAAAGCGCACAAACAAACAAAAAAAGGGCTAAACTTCGAACCAGTTATCTAGTTTATTCATCCTCAAGACCCACCTTAAGATACATTAATGCGAGGGCGATTATCGCCCCAGGTGCAGTTATATTAACATTTGGAGTGCTTCCGTCTGTCACCTGAGACAGAAAAAATGATAACCACAATATTATAATTCAGCAAGTGTGTCAGGTACAAGTTCATGCACAACACAAACTTCACAAAGGGATGTAAGAAGAAAAGAAAAGCAGGGAAACCTGTGCAGCGCTTCGGAGATCTTCATTTGATGGTGCAAGGAGAGATCTTTCCTGTAGGGAATTAAAGGAGTTGTTCAGTGTAACATGATTCAGTTCCTATCAAAAAAGGAAATGAACTAAGAGTGGGATACAGTTAATTTGAAGTCTAAAGGTTAACCTCTTTTGCTCCCAGATACTGGAGTAAGCGATTGACAAAGGAGTCCAAAGAACCTTGCGCATCACCTCCACGGCCTTGAGGCAAAAAGAGTAGCGTTAAATCAAACAGAAAAATAATTAAGTGGCCAAAAAACCAAAAAGGCATACCAAGAGCAACAAGACCAAGTGAGAATCCTGCAGATACAGCATAACCCTCCCTTTCAAGTACATTGTCCCCTGCACTTCTGCGGCCAATTTCACCCTGATAACATGTACGAAGTGGGATCTCAAATATAAGGGACGATCCACCGGATTGTACAGGACTAAATTGCAAATCAAAGATATGCATGAAAGATTGTACAGGTCGGAATGGATCCACAACCAAACTACAGGATAGATTCTAACGATAAGTGTGTATAAAACACGAACCTCACATGCAATAATGATGTATCAATGAAAATAACATTTGATGACAGAAAGAAGGCTATGTCAAATTTAAACCATAGTGAGGAAAAAAACACGCAGGATACATTACCAGAAGTAATTGCATTGTCTGCAGGTGTGCCGATCCTTCAAATAGAATGCCGACAGAGACTAAAGCTGCAGACTGGAGAAAAGTTGAAGACAGTACGTTAATGAAAAAATGTCACAAGTTGCAATACTCCTACTTTCAAGAAGTAAAAGAACAATCCAAAGATGCCAGTAAGGCGTTGCATATTGGCACATATGTTAACATAAGCGCAAATAAATTATCAAGTCAAGAAAGTTTAGAAAATGCCAGAACTAACGATGTCAGAATCATCAAATAAACAAACCAAAAAAAAATTGAAATAACGTGACATGAATATGTATATATCTTTACTTTTCGCATATGTAAGTGAATTACATAGCAAATGCTGGTAAAAACTTCCGGTTTCAGTAACTGCTTGTAGAGAACTCAAATTATTTTAATAAGTGAAACATCACAGCAATTTGTACCTGCAGAAGCGTTGGTATCTCAAAGTCAGCATATGAAGCTTGGTATCGAGCAGGAACATGGAAAAAGAGAGCCTGTTATACAAAGAAAAAAAATAAGTTCTTAGGGAAGTTACAGAGGAATAAAACAAATTTATTAAAATTGTTCAGAAACGTTGATCATCAACAATTTTATGTAATCTGGATCTTAAACTAATAAGAAAGCTAATGTATGCCAAAGTATATTCATATGGAAGATTATGGATACCCTAAAAGGGTTTTTGGTTGACAAGCTATAGCAAAAGTACTTAGAGGCCAATTCACGATCGAAATAGTCAAGAATATGAAGCAACTGAATCTCTACCTTT
Source organism: Raphanus raphanistrum subsp. raphanistrum (assembly GCA_019706035.1). Classification (NCBI taxonomy): domain Eukaryota; kingdom Viridiplantae; phylum Streptophyta; class Magnoliopsida; order Brassicales; family Brassicaceae; genus Raphanus; species Raphanus raphanistrum. The sequence goes on from CM033981.1 coordinate 13,051,454, forward strand.
GCAATATCAGGTTGCATTGTTCTCCTGTACGAAGCTGCCAGACCAAGCATCAAACCTACCGTGGTGCTCTCATGGTCCTAAAAGACCAAGGATGGAAGCAATTAAGGTTCTGAATAAATTTGTTTTGAACTTATCAAACGTAAAAACAAAACACTGTAGTATAAGAGAATTGAAAGTTATTCCATCTTTCTATAAGCGACCACAACTATCAAATCAGGCAGACATGGAAAACTAATCTACATTAATTATAGTAGTCCAGTGTTGCATTAGTTATTTCATATCTCCCCGAAGCCACATATGTGGTCACAACTACAGATGACATGTGCTAATCCCAAAGATGTAAACGGGTAAAACTTGTAATAACTTCGATCAAAAGCCAGAGTAACATGTTGCTCAACTCAGCAGAGTATTTAGCTTCAATTAGCACGTCTCAAGTTATTATTAACCAATGGGAAGGGATAGAAATAACCTAAGGGAAAACGGAGCCAGAAACAAACCTGAGTGAAATATTGGTATATGTCACTAAGGTTTAACACATGCAAATATCCCTGTAATCCCAGCCCAAACAGAAGTCCAGCATGAACAGCATTTGGCTCTCCAGGTTTATTGTATTTAATCCACGTTCTGGACACTTTTCCCTGCACCAAAATATAAGAAGAAACATAACTAGATTAATTGCGGGGATAAAGGAAGGGAACTTGCTGCATGACAACACATAACTTTGATATCATGTGTCACAATTTGTTGCATTCTCTTGTAACTTCTCATACATAAAAATATTAAAAAGAGACACAAAAACGCCTAAAATACACAACACAAACCTGAAGCGGTGCCAGTCGTAACCCAGCAGCAACAGCATTATGAAACTCTGGCCAGGTCTTAAGTTCTTGAATATTCCTGACGTTTGGATCTAGATTAACCTGTGAAGGAAACATGCAACCTAAACTATTAGATTGGCTAAAGTAGTCATAAATCAGAATTTGCAGTTTGGGAAAAGCCATAGTGTAGGCAAAATTGCTTTATTTTAGTTATATCTTTTAATTTATTTATATTTTGAAATTGCCGTTTCATGCAAATCACAACTTCCATCTTGACAGTAATAAGATAAGCCAGTCGCACAAATATTATTTCATGTGAATTAGAGCACATAGTATGTTTCTTTACGTAATAGTCCTCGTACTTAATCCCAACAATTTTACGTACCACGGCATTTTGTTGGGCAGGCAGCCGACCAGCCAAAACAAGCTTTGGCACAGTAAACGCCTGCAAAATTTAAGAGAGAATGTAAATCTTGAAGGAGCCATTACAAGTGATAAAAAACAAGTGTATCTTTCTTTAGATAAAAATTTGCCTCAGTTAAAAGCGTGTGTATTGTTGATAATGTGAATGCTCCACGCCCGAGGGGAAGTACAGCAGTCCTCTGTGCTATACGCCAAAGCTGGTCCTGCATAAATGGAAAAATAGATTAACATTGAATATCAAATTACTCGCTTCTTCCATGTCAAGAAACACAAGTGCAGCTGCATCTTACTTCGGTTTCTAAATAGTAATTAGCATTGATTAAATTTTGGAAATTTAATTATAGGAACTGATCTGAAAGCATACCAATGGTACATAAACTATAACATTCTCTCTCTAACATACTTTTAGTAGCACCAAAGAATTTAAAAGAAGAAAAAAATCATTAAAGCTTAATAAACAATAAAGATGACAGGTAGTGATTTTATTGGATTATAACTTCTCTTATGTCCTATCCTAACTTTGCATTTAGTAGTAGTTAAAGATTAGAAAGTAACAATAGAAATGAACACCCATCGGTTTATACCTGTTGCTGCTCCTGATCAGATATAGTAGGGTTAGCAGAAGTTTGAATGACCACGGGTCGTGCAGAGCACAAAAGACGTCGAACCTAACATGCGAAGGAAAAACAAAAAATAGAGAGAACATCAAGAGAAAGAATATTAGAAAATAGAGAGAACATCAAGAGAAAGAATATTAGTGGATAGTTAGATGAAGTGCTAAATACCCAACCAGCAATGCCTAACATTAATACAGAAAACAAAAGTAGCAAGAAATTTCCAATGCAAAAGACATCGAATCAAAGTAGCAAACGCAGGAGCACGTCAAGTCGTCAACGTCTTATCTTATGATATGATAATAAACTCAATCCAGAGATGTACAACCAGCTAACGCCAGACATGACAAGGTATGGAGTATACTACAAGAAAATAAGTGATTGTGGAACATTTTAGAGCAGCGCAAGCCTAGCCAGAAACACAATTCCGAGTATTGCACACTGTGACCACTACGCTAGCAGATTATTAGTTTCCAAATGGGGGTGTAGATATTACCTCATTCAGTCGTAGATCTCGGCCATACCGTAACTGCGTATAGGCGTTGAAGATATGCTCCATTCCATCTATCATTGAACCATCCACAGAATTCGTATCCTCAATCTTAGCGTTTTCCAACCCAATGGACTCAGATAAAGAGGATGGAACAATTACTGGATGCAAATGCAGCATGTAGGGTATCGACATCGATATTAAACTCGTATGTGACTGCATCTCAAATTCCTTAGATGAGCTCAAATTTCTGAAGACGGATTGGGCCATATCTTCTCGACCAAGAAGCACATAAGCAATTGCTGGCCAGTCAGTTGGAGGAGATTCACGACAGCTATCCAGTGCCTACAAAATACAGACAAAACGTTATGCAAAAGATAGAACAAGTAGGCGAGAGGAAATAACAAACTAACATACTAAAGAAACGAGAACATAAAATCAGCACATTGATCAAAAAGTTATCAACAATCCAGCATTTCCACCTGCAAATTCCTCTCATCCACAAGTATCTAAATATTCCAACTTACATGTCTCAAAGGGAGAGATACACCGGAAGGTAGCAAATCCAGTTGGTGAAGACCAAATCTCTCTCCCGCCATAGCTAAGATAGCAAGTTCCTCGTTACTGGAATATGATCCTGGGGCAATATTACAGGGGACACCTGACGTAAGTTTCTTTCCTACTGGCTTATCACCAAATAACACACTGTAGAAGGAAACAATTTTCCTTGCCCAGTTCACAATGGAGCACCCATCTTTACGGATCAAATCTGGGAGGTCATCAAGGTTTGTGGATAAACATCCACGTCTTAAACAGTTCTCAATCCATCTGAATATATTTGGAGGTTTTCTGCTCGAAGTAAGGGTTGTGCATGCCCCAGTAATTTTGGAAAGACGAGGAAAATCACGTATGTAGCGATCTATGTAACACTTCTCACCCAGAAACTTGGCAATGTTGCACAATAAAACAGCTAGCTGATGCAAATCCCTGCACAAAGATGTCAAAAGTTTAAAAGGACAAATCACATATATATATAGATTAAATTTTAACTCTACTTATGATCTTTAAAACTTTAGTTTTCTTTAAGGAGCCAATGTGCTTACTGTTTTCGTAGATTATCCATCTTCAAACTCTCATATACTGCATGAAGACAATCTAAACTCTGGACCATTAATTCAAATGAGTTGTCTGGTCTTTCTCCACTACCACTCTTAGTACAAAATGGGACAATTTCTTCCCGATCCAGGGGATTGATTGAAGTTATACCACTGTGAAATTTAGAGTAGGTCTTATGAAACTTGCTGTTGAGAAGAAATTCCCAGGAGGACTCTGATGATGTCTTGAGTTGCTTCAGATGCACACCAGTAGGTTTTCGACAGATCCCCAGAAAAATGTTGCACAACGCTTCCCATTCAAAATGAATACTGCAACCCTTCTGGTCAGAAAAACCATAGCCCCAAAGAAGAGAGAGAAACAACTTGTATAAATCGGATCGTAATCCCTCAGCCATGGCTGCTATGCAATCGTTTGCAAGTGAAGATGAAGGGTTACTAGTTAAGGCACACCGAAAGATCTACAAGAGTATAATATAAAAACTAAATTAAAATAGAAGACAATCGCTTGATTTGAGTTCATAAGGATAGAGCAACTATGCTAGTTAAGAAAACTAGTTATTTTGAATTTTAAAGGATTGACATATGTGTGGCAAACCTGTGAATGATTTACTGACAGATTGATACATCCTAACACAGCATCAGACAACCCTGTGATCTTCAGATCCCGGGAACCTGAATCTGTTTTTGCAGACTCACCGGAAACAAGACTTTCCCCTAACCAAGAAGGCAGTACATACCTACAGAGGCATTGTTTTCCTGACTACAAACAATATAGATAAATCAATTAATCATGGGACATAAGCGTGGTATTTAACAAAGGAAACAATATGGTACATATCAAGAACCTACATAAAGAAAGAGGTCATTTTCTGGAGATAAAACAATGATATCCAAATGTGGAAGCAGTCCTATTTTCACACTGCAAGGAAACGGAAAAAAAGCATTGGACAAACACTCAATATGACAACAGAAACAGTGTCATTTACAGTGACAGGCAAAGAAAAATGTGGATAGGAATTTACTGAGAACGTGTCACAACAACAGGTGCAGCAGCAATTGCAGAGACACTCCAGCTTATGTCAGGCTTAACGTCAAACATAATTTCATTATTGATCTCAATAGTTTGGAGTCCCACCGATAACAGCTTCTTTTGCTCTAGAATCAGAAAGAAAATTACTGGGGCTGCATCATCAGTTGCCAAAAAGACCTGCGAAAAATTGAGGTACTTGTGAAAAGGCGATAAAAAGAGTAAAGACTTCAGTAACAGAACCCACATATACAGTATTATGGAGACTGGATGCCCACGCAAACGTGTTTTATGAAGGTAATGTCTTGATGTCTAGAGAACAAGAATAATGAGCAAGCTATCCTATCCAAGATAACTAAGAGGTCTAAGATTGTGCATTCAAAAAGCATCTCTTAGGTAGAGGTTCCCAAAACATTTACGAGTAAAAATTTAAGCCTTGATTTAGTTAACAGCAGAGCAAAGCCATGAAAATTCACCACATTAGAAAAAGAGATCCTAATGTACCTAAACCTTGTCTACCAGCCTACCAAAAATACATAAACAATCTTCTTCAAAAATACTCATGCATTCATAGTCACCTTAGATGCAGCTTTCTTAGCACCTTTGGCTTGCCATATTCTGCGAAAAGATACTCGCTTCGGGATAACAGTATCAGGAACAACGCGGCTTGAACATGACGCGGAAACTTCAAGGCTAGACTCTATAAATTCGACTGTCCACAGAGAATGTTGCATCTTGCCTGAAAACCCAAGACAGAGTACTTCGATGAAAACTAACAAGAGCATGTGGCAAGTTCAAGCCTGAATGGAGAAGAGAACGACAAACCTTTGTTATACGAGGTCAAAAGAGGAAAACGGTCACTTGACCAAATTGTTCTTTCATCGTAGTCCTTCATTATGTTCAACTTTCCCCTCTCTTCTAAATAGATTGGCTGAAAAGTTAGTTAGATTAGTCACCAGTTAAAACATATAGCCAAACATTGCATAACCAAAAAAAAAAAAAAAATCCATGTGCTGTTGAGATAGCAGCAACGAGATTATTCAGGTCTCGAACTAAAAACAAGACTAGCATGAGGTAGAAATAAAGTAGAGAAGAATGAGATTATTTACCGCAGGTTCCTCTAATGGATCTCTTAGAATCAAATGCGAAGACATGTCTCTTTTGCTAGTAAGGTCATGCGCGACTGTGGAATGGAAGGTCTGAGGCGAAATATTCCCAACTTCTTTTCTTTGGCGAGAACCAAAAGCGGGGCTAGCAGAAGAAAATGGAATACTCGAGGTTGGATACACTTCAGCAGCTTGCTGAAGAAGTATACCAAACGGTAGAGGCCATATTGATATGACAGTGCGTGGAAGTGGAACAGATACAACTTCGCCTGTCGCTCACAAATGCCAAAAGAAAAATAAATACCTCAGCAAAGATGAAAAATAGCATGTACACAGATCTAGCCAAATACGTAAGATATGGATCGTTGCTTTGTTAGAAGCAAAACCACATAAGGATATTCCATCTAGTCACACTACTAACCTGACGTGTTGTATACTGTTAAACAACCAATTTGTAAGACACAAAGAAAAGCTTCTGCTCCTCGACCCAGGTGACTCCAGCATGCCTAGAGCATAAAGAAAGCTACGAGTTAAAACGATCACTGCCGCGCATCAAACAAATGAAAAAAAAAGAAGAAAGCATAGTAGAGGCATAGCTAGATTTTTCAAACAAACATTGGAGACAAAGAGTCCAACTTCTCAAGGAAACTACCTTGATGATGGGAGAAGACAGAGTAAACCGCTTGAGCACTCGTGAGCCGCTTGTCCAGATTATACTATCATCAAATACATTAAAAAAAAAAAAAAATCATCGTTAAAAACATGCACAATCAAAAAAAGAGTCAGCAAGATACCTTAACATCAAACACACAAAGAAATTAGCTTTCTACCTAAGCATAATCCTACACATATTACTCTATAATAAAGAGACAGACATGCTTGAAGAAAATGAAACCACATTCTCAACGTACACAGCCACTCAAGTACAAATGATGATACCCTTTCTTACCGGTTATCTCGGATGAAGAGCTCGTGCTCTCTCTGCCGCGAGAAGCTAGCTTCATTGCCATCATTATCATCGTCTCGCTGACCCGTGAGATTAGGATCGAAGAGAAAATACTGGTAGGAACCGGCAACATTGTCGTCCGGAGGATTCGAGTCGGTAGCTTCAGCGATTAGACCGAAAGGTTTGAACTTTCCGAGGACGGTAAGTGGGCGAACCCATGGAGACATGTTTTTTTTTCTCCCGGAGAGCCAATTGGAGACTGAAGAAGTTGAATTGCACTATCCCCGCTCTTTCCCCTGTTGTCTTCGAGCTTAAAACCCTAGTCTTCACACGAGTTCCGAGAATACGCGAGAGGTCAAAGCAGTCACGGAGAGGTGACTTAGCAAACGCATCGAAAGTCGGAAGCTTTCGCCTCAGTTCGAAAGATAGATTTCTCTGTGAGGAATTTAATCAAACACCTTCAGTGCATAATGCTGCAAGCAAACCTGGAACTGAACGAATAGAAAAGGAGAAAAAAAAGGAAAATAAATAAAACTCCAGGCCTAAAATTAAAAAATTTCCCGCCTTTTTGGTCATTGACCTGGTCAACAACTGAGCCGACTAATACAACTGTGTGTTCGGTTTTCGTAATTTGGTTTAAGTTGGTCCGGTAAATTCGGTACATCGCAGTTTTAATTCGGTCCGGTTCTTCGTCCGGTTAAATTTATTTTGGTCCAAGGAGGTGATGATACAATCAAACCAAACCTAAACATAAAAGCTTTCTTGGAACACAAGAGAGAGTCTGTTTACATAAACCCTAACATAAAAGAATACTACTAACTGGCATCGTCGATGGCTGAGTTTTCGCCTGAGGAGTACATCGACCATTGGAGAATGTACAAGTTTGATCCGGCATGGAATCCAACCGGTATGCTCGAAGTCAGCTCCTTCTCCAGACGCTATCCTCGCTACAGAGAGACGTATCTTCAGGCGTGTTGGCAGAGCGTCCAATCCGCACTCAAGGAATACGGAGTCGCCTGCAAGCTCAACCTAGTCGAAGGTTCTATGACTGTTTCAACGACCAAGGAGACGAGAGATCCTTACATCATTGTCAAAGCTAGGGATTTGCTTAGGCTTCTGTCTAGAAGTGTCCCTGCTCCTCAGGTATCGAGCTGGTGGTGCTGCTTCTCTTTATTTAATTTATGTCTGTAAAATTTTTATTAATGCTTATTCATGGATTTTATTACAGGCAATAAAGATTTTGAAAGATGACGTTACTTATGATATCATCAATATCCGAAAATTGGTTCGTAAAAAGGTATAGTTTCAATCTCACTCTGTGTATGTATCTGACAAAGCCAATCAATGAGTCCTACCTAATATAAGACTATCTTTGTAGGAAAGGTTTCTTAGAAGAAGGCAGCGGCTTGTGGGTCCTGGTTTTTCTACATTAAAAGTATGTATATTTGTTCTTAAGCCCTATGATTTTGATTACTAGATGATGTTTACAGATAGTCTTACTGATCTTGTAAGACTGTTGTTTCTGTTATTCAAACTCTTGCTTGGAGTCTTAATGATTTTGGCTACTTGCAGGCGCTGGAAATAGTAACCAACTGTTACATTCTAGTTGAGGTAACAAGTGTGCGTCTCTTTAGCAAGTGTGTCACTTCTTTAATACGTTTTATTTTCTTTCTTTGGTTTGATATTTTGCTTTGGGGTTTATTATATGCATCTAACAGGGAAATACTGTAGCCGCAATGGGTTCTATTAAAGGTCTCAAAAAAGTCAGAAGGATTGTGGGATTCATACAGAGTACTAGTTGGGATCCTTTGGCTATTATAAATGCTGAAAATAATTGGATTTAAATTATTTTGTACCTATCAGTTCTGTTGTGTAATGGTGACAACTCTTTGTTGTTATTTAACCTTGCAAATATATATTTTTGTCTTAAAAACTGGTTACAGTGTTTTTGACATATGGTTAATGACGATTATACATAAATTAAACTAAGGTCGATACAAACGTGTCTCACAAGATTCCCATCACAATATTACTCAACACGTAACTCGTCTTACAAACCGTGAAAAAGGCAAGAACCAACTCAATAACATTATATAAAATAGTATATATATGATGATCTTTCAAACACCAAACACACGAATCAGTAAGTAGGTGGTGGAGCAGTACTCTCGGGACAATGGTCAGGACGGAAAGCCAACGGACCAGCGGCGTAAACCACAGCCTCGTAGTTGGTCCACTTGAGCCTCTTCTCTTCGTACCGGAGCGTCGCACCGTCGAGAGCGTTGTTAATGTTGGAGAAGAGATTGCAGTCCTCGCGAGGAGAAGAGACGAGCTTGGCGCGGCAAGCGTGGAGAGGATGGTCCAAGAAATGCGGGGTCATTTTCAGGCCTTTGAGCTCGCCGTAGAAGTGGCCGTAGGAGTCGGTTTGGAAGACTTTGTAGAAGCTCACTTGTTGCCTGTGGTTCTTGCAGATGATGCTGATCTTAGCTCCGGCTATGGCTTCTGCTCCGGCCAAGGACCATGATCCGAACTTGTCGCAGGATTGACAGTACACCATTCCTTCCACCGCGGCTTCCACGGTTTTCACGGCGGGATATACGGTGGTTGGAGGAGGAGGGGGAGGAGGAGAGTAGCCGTTGGCTAAAGTCGTGGCTGCAATGAGGATGACGAGAATGGAGAAGGGCAAGGCTCGTGGGTCCATGTTTCTTGTTTCTTGGAAAACGTTACTTGTCCTCTGTTTTTTGTGATTCAGGGGATACAAACATGCATATATATACAGAAACATATAGAGATTAGAGACTGGTGTTTTTATTATATATATTTGAGTGATTAATTTGATTTTAAACCGATATATCGTGGGGCGTTGACAAACTATATTAGACGTGAGTGCCACTAATCTTGGAGATTACATGTCTTGTATGAAATGGAGGCATGCGGCTTATTACGTGACTGCCATTATCTTTGTCAACGGTGTAAACATACTAAAGTATTGTGTGCCTAATCTCCATAACCTATCTTCTTAAGAGAGACATCAAGAAAAAAAAACAGAACAAAAGAGTATTATAAATTTATAAGATTGTTTAAATATGTTTAGGGCGAAGCTAGGATGACGATCGATGTATGAAGTAGTACTACTACTAACCAATAAGGCAATAACTAAATGAACTTCCAAAAAAAAAAACTTTGTAGACTTCATCTTGACCGTTAATATCCACCTGATTAATAATATATTGACCGTCATTTTTAGTAGAAAAAAATAAGGAAATAGGGAAAAAGAAACTTTGTAAATTAATCAGGACAGTTAATGTCGTTGGAGAAGGAGGGGAAAGTGTGAGATTCTAAAGCGAGACAGAGAGTTCTCTTTTTGCAAAATTTCAAAAAGGTTTGTTAAAAGTCATCAGCTCCTGTAAGTTTAGCAAAATCATCTTCTTTGATAGAACCTTTCTTGAGTTTCTTAAGTAACCGATAATCACGAGCCATCTCTTCTTCATCTTCAGCGGTTTGGATGGTTTGTCTCTGTTTTCCTGTTAGCTTCCTTTTGTTAGAATCTGTGGCAGCAGCAGCAGCAACCGCCTTTTTAGAGTTCTTCTTGCCTTTCTCCTTTTTCTCTTGTTCCCGTTTCTCTTTCCTTGCTTGCATGTTCTGCTTCCTCTGCTTCTCCCTAAATTTGTCCCTGCACAATCCACAGACTCACCACTCTCAGAAAATAAACTACACCTAAAAACTAAAGAGGGACAAGAACTTCAAAAAACAAAACTTTGTTCCCCCTAAAACCTAAACATGTATCTATCAAGATTTGTAAAAGACGGAAACTACATATTATGAGAGTCTGTAGGGGGTTCTGTAGAAGAAAAACGTACTTGAACTTTATGTCCTCAAACTTGATGTCTGTAACGGGAGTGAAACCCTCACTGGAGAGTCTGTGTTGTTTGACTTCAGACATTGAAGGAAGATACAAGAGTCCATATCCCATTGCTAACTTTCCGATTTCTAGGCTTTTCCATCTGTAAGTTATTAAAAAAAAAGAGAGAAACTTTAGAGAGAGAGAGAGAAAATATATGCAAAGAGCAAAAATTATTGAACATCTATGAACCTGAAAATGTAAGAGCAGAGATGCTCCTTATAACCACGGACAAAGGAAACAAATGCCTTTAATCCCTTCTCCAACACTACCCTGTCCTTTATGGCTTGTGACCGTATCTGAATTACAAATATAGCAATTACTAAAACACTGTGACCAACAGAGACCGAGAGAGACGGTTGCATAGAGGTTTTCTTACTATAGGGATGACATCAGATGCTTCCTCAGAGCATTGTTTCTCTTGACAAGGAACCCCTCTTCTGCGCATAAACTCTACATAGTCTTCCTCCTACACACCATACGCGAGTGAAAATCTGTCAGCTTTTCTTGGTTTGCAATCTAACAAGAGAAAACAAAAAGTTGCTCAAATTTGAACCTCTGGAAGTAAAAAAACGATGGCCCTTCCTTCTTTTCCCAATCTTGCAGTTCTGCCAACCCTATGGTTGAACATTTTTGGGTCTTGTGGGGGATCATACTGCATGGACATTACAAATTCTCACCTGTCAGCCCCACACATTGCAACAAAAAAATAATGGAAATAAACATTATTCAATCTACCTGAACTACGTAATCAATGCCTGGAATATCAAGTCCACGTGCAGCCACATCAGTGCACAATAGGACAGCGCTTGATGCCTCAGTAAACGAAGCTAGTGCCTTGTCTCTTGCATTCTAACGTGTAAAGTATAATAATATTCCATCAAATCGGTTAATGACGATGTAGAAAATCGAGATATATATAAAGTAACAGTAGCTTACCTGCTTCATATCCCCATGGATGGGGATTAAAGATATAGACTTCAGGGCAGGAATATTTGAAAGTACGAGTCCCCAGTAATCAACAGAAGCACAAGTCATGAAGTATCTGCAGAGATGCTTAATCTATCAATAAGGATGCTTCATTTTTAAAAGTCTGTGGAATTGTTTCCAAAACTTACACTATAAGCTTTTTCTTCGCATTCTCGATGAGGAGATCCACTAGTTGTGATGATTTCTTATCTGCTTCGCATACCAAATACTGCAGAGACATTGTTTAGTAATAGTTATAATACCAATCTTCCACAACTCTTTACTAATAATAATAATGATATTATACCTCAAGATGCAGGCCAGAAGGTACTTTAGAGTTTGTCAAGTGCTGTGAAGATTCAGACTTCGACTCAGCACGAACTTCAACTCTCACAGGGTTCCTAAGCCCAGCCTTGGCCAGCTCTTCAACACCCTCTGTCTGTGTAGCTGAAAAGAGACCAGTCCTACGCTGCTTCGGCAAGCGAGATATAATGCTGTTCACCTGCTTCTGGAACCCCATCTCCAAAAGCCTATCTGCCTCATCTAAGATAAGAATCTACATACGCAAAAAGAATCATATTTATACATCTTAACCAGTCCAGAATATTAGAGTTTATCTATCTTAAAACTACCTCAAGATTTCTGAAATCGAGAACCTCCATTCGTTCCATTATGTCAGAGAGCCTTCCGGGAGTGCCAATCAAGAGATTGCATCCTCCTTCTTCTATAGTGTTCATGTCGGACTTCACCTCTCGGCCTCCAACAAGCAGCACAGAGTTGACATTTGGCAATGTAGAAACAAAGGGTAGTGCCACGTTATATATCTGCGTTGATAGCTCTCTTGTTGGCGAGATAATCACCCCCATAACCTGCAATTTCATCTCAAGACTAAGCAAATCATTCCAGGCCTAGACATTAACAACAAATTATAAATTTATTTTTTATATATTTACATTAGATATTTACTCAATTATAATTTTTTTAAGAATTATAAAATTTACATATACAAAAAAAATTAGACAAATTTGTAAATCTCACTAGCATTATTGTTTAATTTAACAGATTTAGATAGATTAAGACTAATTTAAACCTATTTTGATCAATTTTAAGCAATTTGAAACTGTTTAAACCCATTTGAGTTGCATAAATTGGATTTGCCTGATTGCTTAATGCTCTAAAACAATACATAAAACTAAACTCTAACAGAGGCAAAAACTACTCTTTACAGGGATTTATAAAGTAACTCTCTAAAGAGATGAGCTTAAAAATGGCTAAAAATCCCAACTTTTAAGATCACTCAGCAACAAGTTTTCATTTTTTTCATACCTGGTGAGGCTTCGGAGGATATGAGGTGGAACGACGGAGAATCTCCACGAGGGGCAAGACGAAAGCTAGGGTTTTTCCAGACCCGGTGGCAGCGTCGACGGCGACATCCTTGTGGCGGCAGAGCAGAGGGATCGTCGCGGCCTGAACCGGAGTGCAGAACTCGAAACCGGACCGGTCAAGCGCGTCGATGATGTCTTCGGAGAGTGGAGGTTCGAGGTCGGAGAAACGCGTCTCCGTTAACGCTTTGTTTGTTGTGTTCGACGATGAATCCATGACGGCCGCCGCTGCTGCTGCCTCCTTTCGTCTTCTGACTCCCTCCCGCTTTCAAGTGACCTACGATTTTATAAGGTAGGACGAAAACGCAGCGTTTATGATCGATTCGCTTTGGTTTTGTGTGTTACGAAGTTGGTTGTTTTTGGGCCGGTTTCTTCAAAAGCCCATTAATAGAAGAGATGTCCGTCTTGGTTCATTGTCTTCGATCTTCATCTTTGGTTTTGTGTATTTTAATAAGTTGATATGGAAAAATATTGTATATTGAAAACTAGTATGAAATTGAATAATGTGTAGATTATATATTTACCAAAGTATTATACTTTTCCAGAAGTATTATGAAAATATTGTATTTTTTTAATCTCTTACATATGTTCTCTCGAAGCATTGAATCAATACTATTAAAATTGAAGTATGCCCCATTAATATTAGTTGTGTCCAATTTAAAATAATCTCTATAATATTATTTGAGAAGTCAGTTTCCTATGTGTCGCGTTCACGTTAACTCTCACGGTGGTTGATTACATTGATACCATTAATAAATCAAAAATATAATATTAAATACTAAAATTGATTTTTATTCAAATTTCTTTTGTAAAATTTCCAAATAACATATATAATAAAAAAGGAAATATTTATAAAGGCTATAAAGTGAATTTAAAAATGAAAATATATGTCTAAATAATATGATTTCATTAAAAAGGAAAGTTCACAAATAGTAATATTGCATTAAAAATATTTTTAAAATAATATAAAATATACTAATAAAATAATTTCTTTATATTTTTCAAAGTAACAGAAATAATTTTTATATATCTATCTATTTTTTAGATGATTACATAAAATAATTAAGTAACATAAAATGATATATTGACTAAAATCATTTATAATTAGTATTATTGAAATGCTATTTGTATTTCCTATATTTTGGTTACTATAATATCTTTCAATTACAACAAAATATCTATAAATTATATTTTACTTATATAATATGATTTCTCAGATGCAATCGCAATTTTTTCTGCTTATTTTTAAAAGATATAACGAGAAATAAAAGTTAACAATAAACATCTTTTGATCGAATATTTATAAAATATTTTAAAATCACACTATATACTTTAACGAGGTAAATATATTATATTTTATCATTATTAAAATTGTATGTTTATTTAATATTAAATTTGCTTTTAAATTCAATGTTTTTATGTTTGTGTAACTTTTTAATATAGCCATAATCAGAAGACATGAAATTAGTTAGAATTTATAAAAATATTCTTGTTATTATAAATATTGATATGAGTTCATGAGCTTCCAAAAAGATATGAGAAGTAACTTTCTATATATTATTATTTTCTAATATATTTTTAAAAATCAGTATTTAATTTGATATATTTTATGAAAATACATTCACATTTAAACGATAAATAAATTAATTTGACTTGACTTAATTATAATAAAAAAAATTATACTTCAGCTTGAATTTGAAAGAATATATGTAAGTTAATACAACATGAGTTACTCGACTAATCCAACTAATTATATCTAAAATCATAGATTAAACTATAATAAGAAAATATAATTTTATACTAATAATAATTTATTTTATAAATATATATTATAGGATACTCAAAACACATTAACAAATGAAAATAAAATATTAACCAACTGTAACAATTTAATTTTTTTTTGTAAAATTTATATATATTCATGCGACTTCAGAATATTATATTTATATTTATTTACATAATTTTGATTCAAACGCTTTAGTTTATTTTTTATTTCATTCTAAGCACAATATATCTTAAGTTATACATAATCTTCCTAAAATATAATTACATATTTAAGACAACAGCCAACCTAAATGTTAATAAGAAAATTAATCAAAATTTTTTAATATATTTAGAATAAAAGATATTATAGTTGAATTCATAGAAATAGATGCAATCCAATATAATAAAAATTCATATTATAGTTGAATTCATAAAAATTCATAAAAACAACAAAACCGACTAGATAATATCTAAAATCATATGTCTGATTAAAATAATACAATATTATTAATATAAATTAATTTAAAATTAGAAGTAAATAGCAATCAATTATTATATTATATTTACTTTATAAATATTTATACCCGTGCATGAACACGGGAAAAGCACCTAGTACATGTGGATGTATCGGGTACATCCACATGTACCCGATACATCCACATGCTATTTGAGAAGTCTAGTAATATTAAATTTTCGATTTATATGTGGATACAAATAGACAAACAAAAAAAGCCTCAAGTCTTTTTTTTTTATATAAACAAGTATGATGGCTAATGGGAAAAAATATGAAATGATCCAATATGTTCATACTCTGTGAATTCCTGCCAGTTGATTTATGCGTAAGAGAAGAAAAACATCATACACAATTAAAATAACATTTGTTCAAACAAAACAACAAAGAAAACATCTTTTGAGTCCTCAATATTAGACAAACTTAATATCTTCCCAGCATTTCTCATATGATTGTAGAGAAAAACATATAAAAGTCTGGAGAGTAGATTGTCGTTGGGTGTTTTAGTCTTCTAGAGATGCATCAAGTTCTCAACATCATCAAATCCAGCAGCTTCACAAAACTTTGTAAGATGGCGGTTTGGTGTTTCTTTGATCTCAACTTTTCTCATATGATTCTTTTGTAGATCATAAAGAACAATGTAGAAACAAGCTGTATCCAGAGGTGCAAAGATAACTTCACCGTTTCTTGTTGTACCTATTACAACCACTTTAATCTTGTTGAATAAATCAACTTGAGAAGTTTGAAACACCAAAGTCTTACACGACCACCGATTCTTCTCTGCATCTTCCATAACCCATAGTTTCATCGTACCTTCGATTTCAAGATAAAAATAGTGTAAAATAGCTACCTTTTCACAGTATTCTATAAGAGTCACTCTGATAGGACAAAAGTTATCTTCAGGTGCTAGTAGCATACTGATTTCTTCAGAACTAGTATCGAGACTCACAAGCACATGATCAAGATCACGAATCCAAGCTAGGTAAAACATACGGCCATTGACAGTCAATCCTTGTGTAAAAGGAAAATGTGAAGATTGACATGGAATCTTTCTCCATCGACTTGATCTATCACCTCCGAGAAGCAATACCCATTGCTCAGACATGTAGGCTGTGGACTCTCCAACTTTGTAACTGGTTGAAACTGTGCAAACCACTTTGTATCTGCCATGAACAGGATCGTGCCCGATATGGTACTTGATATTCTTAAGCTTGTGATCCCCATCGATGATGCTAGATTCTTCTATCTTGGGTAACATGACAAGTTGCCTAGTAGTAGTGTTATATATTTGCGCACTTGCTTCATCTACAATGCACACCAAGCCCCGAAAAACATGAGTAATGTAGCCTCTCATTGCTCGGTTGGTCAAATCTTGGTGGGTGTCAAAGGAAGATATAGTAATATCCGAGTCAGGACTAGGAGACACTGATATTAACATACACTTGAGGTGGCTGTCGTCAAAAAACCTCAAACCCATGTATAGACGAGGTGCGGCTGATGAAACCGTTTGGAAACGGTTGGTGAAATATTCGGAACATATTAGAGATGACCAGACATTCGAGACAGATTTAAACCTCATAAGAGTTTTAGCAGGAAGTCTTGTGAGAATCTCGATCACGAGATCAATAGGTATAGCCGGCGAGGCCTTGTGTCTCTTGCACACTTCGCTTCCTCCTAGTCCCGTAGATCTACTCTTCATTCTTCTTCTCTCCCGTTCGAAGATGACGACGGCTAGGTCAAAGATTGGTTTATTGTTGAAGCCAAAAGCGTTGGGGCACAAATCTTAATTATAACCCTATAATCTGATTCTTTAATAACACAACAAATAAACTTTCATATATTTTTTTCCTCTTTGATATTTTAACCTTTTTTTTCTTTTGGAAAAGGGCCTTGTATTTTAACGAATTGTATATCCTATTTTCCTAGAACCAATATGTAACGACCATATAGCTCTCGGGTTTATTTTCTAAATCCAGGTTTTCTTTCTTTTCTAAACCATTTGGTTTGATTTAGATTTATTTCTTTTTATTATCAATCCCAAATCCACTTTTTTCTTTTTTATTATCAATCCCAAACCCACTTTTTTCTTAACCTAACGGTGTAACCTTGTACTGGCCTGGACAAAAAGACCGGAACCAAAGAACCGAACCAAACTTAATTTATACAAATTGGTGAAATATTGATACCCTTAATGAATTAATTACAATGGTTAGTGAATTCTTCCTTTCGTAAATTTTAATTTATATATTGTGCATAATATCAAATAATTAAGATAATTTTCTCATATAAATTACGTTAAATAGACATGGACCATACTGATGTTAAATAACTTTGAAGATTAACTTAAAATAACGTTTAGGGAAATTAATAATTATATTGAGTTATAAATAACGTTATGGTTAATACATACTGATGTTTTGGTTATTAACCATATAAATTATAAATTTTAACATCAGTATGGTTATTTTGAGTTAATACAAAATAACTTTGAAGATTAACCATAATTTGGGTTTAGGGAAATTTTTTATATGTTATTTATATAACATTCAAAAGCCATTAATATTAGTTGTGTCCAATTTAAAATAATACAACATCTAAATATCTATCTTCTATCTTATTAAAACAGAAGTACACATATAGAATACACCTTAGTTTTCAGTATTATTTACAATTGCATGCCATTGAGAATTAAATTGAATTTCCTATTTTAATACTTGTCTTTTCGGTTATATTAATGTGTTTCTTTTTCTTTCCTATTTTAATGCTTGTCTTTTTCAGTTAGATTAATGTATTTTTTTTTCCTATTTTAATGTTTGTTTTTTTAATTAGATTAATGTATTTTATTTTTTATTCTTCAACAATTAATGATATTTTAAAGTTTTCTTTTTTTTGTCAACTTAAAATTGTCTGAACTATTTGAAAATATGAAAAATAGTCAAAAATAAACATATAAAATAGATAAAAAATAATCAAACACCAAAAATATTTAAAATATATATTTATTCTCCATCCAAATATTGAAGTTCAACATGTTTTTTAATTTTTAATTTAGGTATTTTGGCTTACATTACTCAAATTTATATGTTTTGATAAATTTAAAATATATATAATTTTGAAAATTTTAAAACAATTCAAACGGGTTATCCGTATCCGAACCGAACCCGCAAATACCCGAATCAAACCGAAACCAAAATTTATAAATATTTGAATATTGCTGAAATCTTTAAATTTGGGAATCTCAAACCCAAATAGATTTTAACTGAATCAGTGGGTATCCAAATACACATCTTTAACGTAGTCAATGTAAAATGATCAAGTATTATAAATTCATCATTTAGTATAAATAAATAAAAACTAAAACAGAAAATTAATATCCGTGCAATCGCACGGATCAAAATCTAGTAACTGCTTAAATGAAAAAATATCATGACAGCTATTAACAAAGCATATAACTGTTTAAATGAAGACGGGTTTAACTGCTATTAACAAAGCATATAACCGCTCAATATCATGTACGTGAATCTTCTGCATAGCATAAATTCCTATTTTATAGGGATACATATTTTTTTTAGTTTGAATAAATATGAACACCAATCGGCTGCCTTCTTCTACCATGTATGTAAAGGATATATTGTCAGTATATAAAATAGGAGATTATGATCCTGTAAGATTGTAATGCAGTGGTTATATTTTTTATAAACCTGTACCTGTTTGAGTTTAATTTGAATATAAATTAAACAGATGGTGCAAAATCACATTTAACAGATTTTAAATAGGTTATTCGATTAAAAATATTTATTATAGGGATAATTTGAAAAATACACTATTTATGATTTAAATTTTGAAAAATAAACTTCTTTTTTTTCTTTTTGAAAACTACACTTTATTATGTGTGATAAGACATTCTTATCCTTATTTAAATTAAAATTACAAATATTAATAACTAAATTTAAATCTGAAAATATTGTTATTGTTATGTTTGTGATAAAATATTTTTTGAGATAATTGCATATTAATGTTGTTGGTGTCTTCATGGCGTAGAAAAATGAATGGATTGAAAACGTTGTCATCACATAATGAAACACAGACAAATCATTTTTTCTTAAGTTCACAACTATATCATTCCTCCTTTAAACCATTTGTGTGCTAACAAATAGAAAAAGGTACATCAATGCATGTATAGTTGTATATAAAGACAAAAATATTCTAATCAGAATAAGTGATCATTTAGTTATTGGCTAAGAACGTTCGTATTAGTGACTGATTGTTTTTTTTTAACAATCCTACTAACAAAAATGTGGTGAAATCGGGAAGCAACGAATTAAGCTACTTTTGCTATTTTTCAGATGTTGTATTGTTGATTTCTTTTATAAAAAACATATCTTAATATTGGTTAGAAGGTATTCATGTAACGGGTCTAGTACGTTTTCTGTAGTTTTAAGCTGATTCTTGTTTTTCTATATTACTTGGTTTCATATGTTTTCAATGATGAGAAAAGAGAACAATGGGTTAACATCCTAATGGTAAGCAATACATAAGAGATGACAATACAATGGGGAACCGTTTTTTTTTTACAGCATTGGCATCGTTTGTTTAATCAAAAGAAATGTAAAATATACTTATAAGATATTATATACATATCGAGTCAATTATCTGAAACCAAATCAACAAAAATCCTATTATTGTTGAATTTGTTTCAAAAAAATAAACAAATCAAACGCAATATTTCTGAAATCATTTTATTAAGATTTTCAGCTTAGATATTAATATAATTATAAACATTAAAATTGGATAGTTTGGTCATTTCACCTTTAAACAAGTGTAGTTTTCAAAAAACTTAAAAATTGGTGTAATTTTCAAAATATTATCTCACATAGAGTCATTTTTCCAAATTTCCCCTTTATTATATCTGATTTTACATAAATTTAGTTAAGACCATATTAATCCACACACACACAAATATACATATACATATATATATATATATATATATATATATATATATATATATATATATATATAAAAAGAAATCAAACATGTTTTGAAAAATTTATTCGGTTTTCGGTGTGAATTGGATTTAATATCAGCTTTGGATATAACATTTCAAGAACCATTCGAATATATAAGTCAAGTCTAATGGAGTATGAAACTTTGATTTTCGGATCGATCCCGAGTCAAGTTTTTTGGATACAAGTATTTTTCACTAATTATGATAGGTAACTAATAAGAAAATATAATATGTTGCAAACTTTAGGAATATAGCTTAAAATAATTTCTAAAATTCATACGGCACAAGTATATTGTTAGCAACTTAACATATTTAATATAGTTACCAAAAATTATATCAAATTAAATTAATATTAACCCAAAATATGATTACAAAAATAACATAAACATAAAAATTAAGTTTCTTAAAAAATTAAAACAAAAAATATATACCCGCCCTTTAAAAGGACGGATCAAAATCTAGTGACAACTTTAAAGAATCTATATCACGGTGGAATTTATCTCGGTCCAATGGTTTAGTTAAAGGTTCATTAATAGTTTTATACCAAGAGATATGGGTCTTAATTTTTGAAAAGGCGAAATTATACGAATTAAAGGAGAAAATGTTTAGAAGATATCTGAAGCATGGCGTTAGGAGTACTGTCAAACGTGGATCCCATAGGACGGCTCATGTGATGCAGTCAGGCGTGAATCTTCATACGCAGGTAGAATTGTCGACTGTAAAATCGTCTGTAATATTTCTCGTGGTAGAAATAGCATAATTATCCAGCGTTAAAAATCTATATTATTAAAACTGAATTACATTTTAATTCTATTTGGAAACATGGATAATAGTTAAAATAAAAATTGTTTGGAAACATGGATAACCAATTAAATTAATTGTATTTCCATATTTCACTTAGTTTAACAATTTTATTAATTATATTACCTTAACAATAATTCACATCACTAATTATATTACCATAATAATAATAATAGTGCAGAATTTATTTATAGGTTAATTAATATTAACTCTGTGCCAATTATAAAATCAAAAATTTAAAATAACTAGGTTTTATATATGGTTAAACGTTATGTTTAGTTTGTTTTACTAAAACATTTCTTATTTTAATTTTAATCGGTGGAAAAATTACGAAGCCAAAAACATAATTCAGAGATATGTTTTTGTAAATAAAATAATAACTTAAATGAAAATAATAAAAATGTGTTACACTTATTGTCAGTTAATTTTTCGCTCCATATCATTGTTTTACTAAATAAAAAATTCTTTATATTTCGCTTAATGTAGGCAAACACATAAAAATAGTCATTTTGTTAGTTTATAAAATCAGTTAAACATGAATATTGACTATACATTTAGGTGCAGATTGTTTCATTTGGGTATAAATGTTTTTTTTTTAAATTAGGCCCTATTTGAATATTATAAACTTATTTGTGGGTTGTGAGTTGGGCCCTTCTAGGTGGGGATGAGTTCAGTTCTGATATATAAAAACCTAAGAAAGTGTAAATAATCAATGTATCCAAAATGGATTCATATTTGCCAAAAATAATCATATTACTCTATTCGATCCAAGTATTTTGAATATAATTAGATATTTTACAATACATTTAAATATAACATTAATTATGAAAAATAAATATCGATGTATAAAATTGTAAGAATCAATACATGCACGAGTGCGCGAGTCAATCTCTAGTATGAGAACGCTTCTTAGCCTTTTTTTTGTATCAACCTCACTAGAATTGTCAAACTGAGAACGCTTCTTAGCTTCTTTTTTTTGTGCCAACCTTACATTAGTTGAACCATTCAATATTTTAGTATATATCCCAAAATTATAATTTGACAATAAATAACCATTTGACTATTTCCATTGGTGTTTGATCATCTAATGTATTATGAAAAAGTAATTAAAACCTCTAATGAACTATTCGTACAACATGAAAAGACAAAACTGATATAAAAACATGTACATAGAAAGATTATAGGTGTTTTATATTACTTACATCGTTTTAAGAAAATTGGTTACTTTCAAATGCGAACGATAATCTGCGAATGCCACCGAAGATTTGTCAAATTATTTTCTCAGCGTTTAAAAATATTCGAATACTAATTCTCATATACCAATCAAGTATAAACATTAGAAATATATATATACTAGATGTTGATCGACACACCTGTATAGGCTAATATATTATCCAACTAAATCAAATTTTTATTACAGTGCAACATAGATTATTGGTTGGTACTTTCAAAATCTTTTATTTATTCTATCACCAAATATCACATATAAAAAATATCAGCATCATAATAATCTAATATTTATTAATAATTTAAAATAACATAAAAGATAAATCTACAAAATAAAATATAATTACCAGTTATCAGTGAAGCTTATGAAATCATATTTATCAAAGTCATAATTTCATTTTATATGAATTTTCTTTTCATCGAAGTTCATAATGATACCTATTAACAAAGTCTACGACAATTAAAACATGCTTCTATTTAGCTAAAGTTTTATAAACTAAAAGTAATAAATTATCTATGTCTAATAAAAGATGGATTTTTTTAATTTTTAGCGGTGATAGATTGTATTATTTAGAAAAATAATTTTTATTGGTAAGATAATTCGGTGACATAAAAAAGAAATAAATTTCCTTTTAAAAATAATAGATAAAATCATTAAAGATTTAATATTACTCAGATAAACATAAGATGTACAAAACTATAAAATTATTGCTAAAATTTGATAATACTCGTTCATAACAATTATCCGTGAATATAATGAAAATATTTATTAAATAATTACAAAAATGTTTAAAAACTAACAATTCAAAAAAATATAAACTATTAAAACTAATGACTCAATTTCAATCATGGAATTGAAGCTTCAAAAATAATTAAAATTGAATCTTTAGAGATTTTATAATTAGGTACTAATATGATATAAATATAATGTATGACTAATCAATGACAATGATTTTTTTTGGTATAATAGATAAAGTACGTAGGTAAGAGTTGAGAAAACTCTCTCTTCTATCGTCCTCTCCACGGGTTCTTAAAAAGCGTCTGTCTTTAGCTCTGGCATCCGCGATTGCATACGCGTAAAGAAAGCGATTGCAATGTACTTCCAACACAGTATTATTGGTTTGCTTTCAAAGAGGAGAGATACTTTGACCTCATGGTTTCATCATTCTCTTACAATTACTATACTCTCTATATGATTTCATCATAATTTACGTACAAGTTTATAGTCAGTCAAAAAAAACGTACAAGTTTTGTGCACGAGTTATTAGATTACTCATTTTTCCTAACCTAAGTCTGATTAGAATAAGATGTAACTTTATATTTACAGCCGTAGAATTTAAGATGTGAATTTTGTTTTCTTATTATTTTCTGTTGAAGTTATCTCAATTAAGTAGGCCATATTTTTGGATGTGTCATGTCACTAGTGAAACTCGTCTTTTTTTAGTTTAGAGTTGTAGTGTCTATAGTCAGTCAAAAACGAAGTTGCTATAATTAAAAATATGCATGTGTACATATCATTCACACAATCTATGGTAATTGAAAATATGCATGTGTACATAACAAACTTATAATCAATGAAGGAAACTATGGTGATGTCCGAATGAATAAAGGCCCTAGCGTGTATTATCGTAGCTGCTGTATAATTGACAATATGCATGTGTACATAACATTCACACATCTTATCTTATTCACTCACCACCAAATCCTCAAATAAAAAATTGCAGTTAAATCGAATCTTTAAAGATTTTATAATTAGGTTCTAATATGATATAAATATAATGTATGACTCATCAATTTAGATAAAGTACGTAACTAAGAGGTAAAATTTTATGACTCCATCACGTACAATTTTATGACTCATCAATGACTCATCACGTACAATTTTATAGTCGGTAAAAAAAACTCTATCATAGAAGCCCCACAATCACTACAAGTAGAAAAATCATCGAAGGAAAGAAATGATGGCGCGTGAGTTGCTCTCAGAACCAGTCTTTATATGCTTCATCGTTCATCAGTTTCCTTCTCCATTACTCAAATATGGAAAATAAAAGTCACCCAAATAGCGTTATTGGAGTATGAGACTATGATAATGTCAAGATACATTCGTGCTATCTCTTTGGTCTTGTTAACAACATGAATGGCACTCTGCAGCAGGCTAATCCGTGATTTGATCTATACCATCCGACTGCGACTGGACCTCAATCTAATCTGCGTTTATAGAACAAATTATATACACCAAATCTGAATTATAGACTAACTAATTGCACCGTAATATTTTACAGGCACAATATATCTTTTTTTTTTTGTTCAACAGGCACAATATATCTATATTATTAAAATAGAAGTACAAATATAAAATATTCATAAGTTTTCCAATTTATTTACAATGACATGCCACTGAAATAATTAAATAAATATATTTTTAAGGAATCATTTTTTTCCTATTTATTAAACCATTTCCTAAATCAAATTTAGCATAATTTCGTATTTAATATATTTCCTTAAACAAATTAGCTAACTTTTAGGAATATTCAAATTTTAAATCGATTTTAATTATATTAGACGTGGATAATGTTACCATTAATTATTTTAAACAAAAATCAAGTTTAAATTCAATATTAAACAATATTATGAATATTCCTAAAATATATGTTTAACTTATCATTAATTATTTTGAACAATAAAATTTATATATGCTAAGATTTAAATATCTTTAAACAACTTATAGAACAATATGAAACATTTGTAAGTGAATATTATTTTTAATATAATATAATCTCACCTAAGATTATATATATTTCAAAAATTTATAACATTCATTTAATCATTTTGGTTACTATTAATTATTTTCAACAAAAATAAATAAATATCTTTGTAAAAGAATGTTTAATGTTAAAAGAAATATTACCCAAACATATCAATAGGTCAATATTATGTCAAAAGTTTAGTAGCGGGCACGGGTCACTCTTTTCTACAGCACATAAACTATTTGATTGTTATATTTATAAAATATTCACAATTGATAAATATTTGAAATATAAACCAATAAACATTTAAATAATATTCATTTATATAAAAATAAAAATAACAACCAGTGCGCACGGATCAAGCTCTAGTTATAGTGTTAAATTTTGATGTTGTTAACAGTATCCCAAAAAAATATGTTTTTGATTTAGTTTTTTAACAGTAGGTCCAATTTGATTTAACTTTTAAATATATTTCAAATTTAGAAATAAAAAATATGTAAAATAGTACTGTTACGTAATTATGTCTTCAAATTTTTTTATAGTGTTAAATTTTGATGTTGTTAACAGTATCCCAAAAAATATGTTTTTGATTTAGTTTTTTAACAGTAGGTCCAATTTGATTTAACTTTTAAATATATTTCAAATTTAGAAATAAAAAATATGTAAAATAGTACTGTTACGTAATTATGTCTTCAATTTTTTTTTTACAAAAATACAAAATTTGATTTTTTTTATAATAATAATATCATAAATCACATAAACATAGGTATAATAGAGTTAGATAATACATAATACTAAACTATATTAATTTATTGATAAATAAACTAGAATGATTTAGTATAGAAAATAAAATTCAAACGGTTGTACGGGTCGAGATCTAGTTACAATTATTTTAGAACTAAAAAAAATCTATCTA
Organism: Raphanus raphanistrum subsp. raphanistrum; assembly: GCA_019706035.1. Lineage (NCBI taxonomy): Eukaryota > Viridiplantae > Streptophyta > Magnoliopsida > Brassicales > Brassicaceae > Raphanus > Raphanus raphanistrum. The sequence continues at coordinate 13,077,219 of CM033981.1, forward strand.
GTAATTTAAAAATAGGTTCTCGAACTTCACTTCCTAGTGACAATTGAAATATCCAGAGGAAAACTCTTTATTTAAAATAAAAATACATACATAACTGCAACAAAATTGCAAACGAGATTATTGCAGGTTGGTCCTTCTAGCTAGACTCCGAAGGTTGCACCGGACGATAGTATCAATGAAGCTAAGAGTTTCTTCCTCTGTGTTCCCCGGTGGAACATCGACGATATATGACTCCACCACAACGGTTCCTTCATCTTCCGACGCATGGAGAGTCGTCACCGATCGGTAGTTCTCGAGCCGGTGATCCCCACCCACGACGCTAAAGCTTATCACGTGAAGCTCCTCGTCCAATATCTCGAGCCTCTCGGTACTCGAGACCGCTGGGAGTCCCGACACGACCACGACCTCCCGAACATCGCCGGCGTGGAGCCCGTCTCCTTGGACGATACGGCACTGCCTTACGAAGTTCTTGTAAGCTTTAGGGTTATCAAAACGACGCAAGAGTGCCCACACGGACTCTGGCGGGGCGTGGATCATCTGCACCACCGAGGAGCAGCACTGACCCGGACCCACGTCGTGTGTGTGGTGCATCGCCACGTGCTCCGGCACGTGCATACCGCGCATGGGACAGACTCGTCTGATCAGGCCATCATCGGTTTGATCGTGAGGCTGCAGCGTGTGGAAGCCGTTGGAAACCTCCGGGACGTCATGGATCTGCACTGGTGATGTCATATTTTATCCCTCTCTCTCTTCTTATTTCTCTATGTTCTCTTATATTTCTGATGACAAGTTATCAGTTGATGTTTTGGCAAAAAAAAAAAAAAGTTATCAGTTGATGGTGTCACAAAAAAAAAAGTTATCAGTTGATGAGAAACGTTGTCAAGTTTGGTTTTGTTCGGGAAATTTAAGGATGATCTCCTTTTTGATAATAAGTTATCGACACAGTGTGTATCTACATATTTGTGTCTGTATAAACTCAGCTGTGGTTATATGTGACCATACAATATTGTAGTATCTTATGTCCCATTCCTTACCTTTCATTTTTTTTCTTTTACCAAACCTATAAGATTCCAGTGAATATTCCCCGTTTATATGCTGGCAAATATATTCTAGAATCTTCAGAGTTTGGATATCAGATTCTTGTAAGAAGTTAACTAAAGAAAAAGATACTATTGACTATCATTTAGAAGAAAAAGAATCATTAGTATTTTATGGCAACGTATCTGACTATCGTTTTAAAATATTCTCTATCTGTGGAGTGTGATTAATTCACAACTCAAGCATTAATTAGAAATTTATAAGATAAAATTTACATAGTTTTTGATAAGATTAAAATTAATTATTCTAAAAAAAAGATTAAAATTAATTTAGAAATGTCAAAACATTGAAACACATATTCTTGAGAGGAGCAAATGGGTCCGTGACTCCGTGGTCGCACCGCCTCGCCATCTCACCAAGTCAGGGTTCGAATCTTCCAACTGCCTCTAATAAAAGGCACTATTCGGCCCTTGTGCTATAGATTAAAAAAAACACATATTCTAAAAACATGATACATTTGAAACAAAGTACCAACTGTATGATGTTTTAGTTTATTACTAGTGAAGCACGTAGAGGTGAAAATAGCATATATTCCACTCAAAGAATGAATGTTAATTACATCAAACCATATGCTAGTACATACAATCATCTAACAAGAAAGAAATTAGGGTAGATAGGACTCAGTTGTAGACATAATGACAATGTGTATATACAAAATCCAAACCATGAGATATTATTATATATCCCCCGAGTATCTATCAGCCGAAGTATAACGCATGTGGAGTTTGCTGTCATTAGTTGATTGTGCTAATTACAATTCGTGATAGCCGTGAGTCACGTGACCCATACACTCGCATGGCTAGTTCAAACCTACATGCATGCCTGAGCACACGTGCATGCACATATGTTTATATATAAATGTTAGGGAATGGCCTAAAATACTATAATTATATATGCGCTAAGAGCATTGTTATCCATAGAAACCCATAAAGTTTTTTAAATTTTTTTTTATTATTTTTTTAATTTTTCGGATTTAAAAAAAAAATTAAAAAATGCACCAATTGCGGGCTGCCACGTGTCTTGGGATCCGCGAAATAGTCAAAGAAATCGAGTAGTCCAAGTTTCTCTGTTGGCAACTTTTTTCTGATTTTCTTCCTTTTGGTGGATCCTTCTTCCCCTAAAAACTCCTCTAGAACCTTGCGATAAAGGTGCTCTAATATATATGGAAGGATACTGTGGAAGGCGAGAGACCTTATCAAGAGCTTACGCCAGAAGACGCAAGCGGACAATGCAACCAGCAAGCGTGTTTCTAATTAGTTTAGTTTGAAGATTATACATCCCTCTTCAGTGCCGGCCCTGGGGTAAAGCACATGAAGCAACAGCTTCAGGCGCCACAATCTATATAAACTTTAGGGGCGCCACAAACAAATAAGTTCCTTTGGTGAGGTCGTTGTGTGCTTATAGATTTTTACTCCTGGTGGCAAGTTCAAACCTCACACTCTTAGTTTTTTCCCCCCTTTAAACAATTTAAAAGATTTTGGCATGATATCTAACAAATCCGACCATCAATTCTTACTTCCTTTTCTAACAACTAGTTATCTTTTCTGGAGTATATATATCACAAATCCCTAATTAAATAAATTTTTATTTGAAAAATTTAATTACTTTTATTATTGAGACATTGATTACGATTCGTTTTTCTTAGGACAAAACTGCATTTTTTTTTTCTTTTTCAATGTGCTATGCCCATTAAATTATCCTTTGTTATTAATCTCTACAGTTTTGGCCTTTCTTATACATGTTTTCTCTTGCTTTTTCACTATTTCTTTTGTAAAATTTTACTAATTTAAAAACGAAATTTATAAAACCATATAAAATGTATTATAAGTTTGATTTTAATAGCTGATAAGAATTTTACTTTATAATGATTATGGGGCAGCATTTTTCTATTAGCTTTAGGCGCCAAATGTCCCCGGACCGGCACTGTCCCTCTTCTATTTTTCATCAGTTTCATTTCTTGTTCCCATTTCAGTTCCATACAATGAAAAGACTGCTTTATCGGCACTCTTATGTACCAGTTTCACTTTTTAATGTAATGACGACATGTTGATGTAGTCCCTTAGATCAAGTTCCATATAAGTGGATGCAATCCCTGATTTCCCAACATGCTATTCTAAGTTATCTCGATTTCCAGAGCAACATATTGTTAGATGCATTGATTTGGTGAGTGCTTGTTACCATTAGGCCCATTGAAAAATTGACATATATAACGCCCATCAAGTTCCAGACACAACAACGACTATCAAATTCTTGAAATTTTTATTATTTGGCTCACAAGAAACCAGAAACTAATAAGAAAGAACGAAAGAGAAGCAGTTTAGTAGGGTCCTACTTTCTCTGTTACAGTGTTATTAACTTATTACACGAAACTTCATCTCAGTATATACAAGTTCCCTTCTCTCAAGTCTTGTGAGATTCTCTATATCACTAAAAACTCAATAGAGTCTCAAAGAGTCATGACGGGTTTAAGGCAAATAACAAAATCCAAAAACGTATCTACACTCTCTTCACTTCTCCAGATCCAGGAAACTCAGATCGAACGACTCGTTACCATCCTGTACCTCTAGCTCAAGAGGAGGCAATCCGTAACCAGAGTCAAGGCCTTGAAGTCCAGTTTGCTGCTTCTCAGTTCCGTTGTCCCACGGGTATTGACTCTGGTTCGAGCTTGCAAAAATGTCGCCGTTCAAGTCACCTAGAAGCTCAGAAACATCAAACATCTCTGACGGGTCCCACTGAGTCTGATCCAGATCCTCTGGCCACCCATAATCCGCAACAGACACTGAATCCAGCTGTTTCTCACAGGTTCCTACTTGCTTCTTCTGTTTCTGTTTCTCTTTCTCCTCCAGAACTTCGCTCCAATACTTCTGTTCAAACTCACCCAGCCAATCCGTGCTCGGAGCATCTACCTTGACGTCATTCTTTATCTCTCCAACACCATTCTCCAAGGGATCAGCTTCACCCAAGAAGTGCTCAGAATCACAATCTGCATCCTCTGTTTTCACGTGGACACGCCCTGAAGTCCCAGCAGTACACACCTCAGACTGACTTGACGTACTTATTACATCAGACACAGATTTCTGAGGGAAGTTAAGCCTCGCCACCGAGGGACCATACATAACCCTAGCCGCCTCATCATAAGCCAAAGCAGCTTCTTCAGCCGTTGGAAAGGTACCAAGCCAAAGCCTACTCCCACGGTTCGGCTCTCTAATCTCAGCCACCCATTTACCCCAAATCCTCTGCCTAACTCCCCTGAAACTACACCGACTATTCTCCGGTCCTCCTTTGCCTTTCATACACCCTTTCTTGGATCCTTTCGCAGGTACTTTCCTCTTCTTGGGAGAAGCTTCTTCTATGTTATCATTATACTCTTTCCACACCCGAAGCCTCTCAGCCACGGTGGTACCGTCGCGTCTACTTCTCGACTTCCTCTTCCTCGATGTATCGAGCTGAGTACTGTTAATGTCTCCGCTATGATCATAAACCGCCATTTTCTTTCCAGAAACAACACAATCTACATTAAAAAAAAACAACACTTCCTATCAGAACACAAGAATTGTTTACCAGTAAAGACAAAACAGTATGTCTATCCGAACACTCATTAATCAAATTTCAGAGTGAGACCCAACAACAAAACTATAGCTACAAAACAGAGTACTGAGAACCCTAAAATCACCAATTAACCGCACTAAAGCTACAAAACAGAGTACTGAGAACCCTAAAATCACCAATTAACCGCACTAAAGCTACAAAACAGAGTACTGAGAACCCTAAAATCACCAATTAACCACACTAAAGCCACAAAACAGAGTAATAAGAACCCTAGAAGCACCAATTAACCACAGTAAAGCTACAAAAGAGAGTACTAAGGACCCTAAAATCACCAATTAACCGCAGTAAAGCTACAAAACAGAGTACGAAGAACCCTAAAATCACCAATTAACCCTAGAATCACCAATTAACCGAACTAAAGCTACAAAACAGAGTACGAAGAATCCTAGAGTCACCAACTAACCACAAAGACGAGCCTTTTACGAGATCAAATTAGGGGAAATCAATGAAATTGATCATAGATTTGGTTAGTACCCAGAAATCAACATACCTATTGGGGACGAGAACTCAGAATCAGGGTTTATGAACGGAATCAAATCTGTTTCTTTGCGGAGAGAATCGAATCGGTTTCTTGTTTGATCGCCCAGTGTTGCTTGTGCGAATCTCTTTGCTTCTTCGATGGATCTCTCCTTTTCGCGTCTTCTTCTCTAGTGATATCTCTCTCGTTTTGGGTCAGAAAGCTTCTTCTATCAGAAAATCAAAAATATCTAAACGACCAGAAGGATCGATGAGTATTTATAGCCTTCTCTGGATAGTTCAGATATTTATTTTATGTATTTAGTGACGTGTCATTACTTGATTCGGTCTTTGTAGCTTAGTCGTCTTCTCTTGTTGACGAGTGGCTCGAATCTTCTCGAACTGCCGGTAACGCGCTGTTGATACGGGAAAGTAAACAATTAAATACTTTATACTATAAAAGAATTATGAGCTTAGATAAGATCACAAGAACTGCATTATTCTAACTGCATTATTCTAATATCAAAACAATAATTAAAACACTGAAAAAATAATAAAAATAGTTAAATACTGACTCGTAATTGGCAACTGGCAAGTGACAGCAGCTCATGGTCGCATTGTCCTGCATTCCTTCTTTCTCGACATTCTCCTTGCCGCTTTTATCAAAAGCATGTAAAATTTATCTGATGCCAAAAAGGAAAGCATGTAAAATTTATCACTGTATAGTTTGTTTAACGTGATTGCTAGTTAGCTAATGGATGATGTAAGCACTTGTCTTTTATACAGTTTTTAAAAGTGCTACTTTTTTACTGCATTGTTTTAATACAAAAAGTGCTGATTTTTAATTATAGTTGCAAATTGGCTATCAAAAAGTCATTAAACATTAAATATTTGCGGACTTAAAATACTATATTTTACAAGATACGTGGTCAATTGGCGAAGCTCAAACTTGGGTGGCTAAGTTTCGACCAGATCAAGATGATCTTTATTAGTATATAATATATGGTTGCAATGCAAGTTGTTGGGAGTAGCAGCCAGCCATAGCCTTTGCATGTGAGTCGTGTGTCATTTTGGTACATCGGCCACTTCATCAGCTACGTGTCTCCAACGCCACTGATGATCTCACTTTACGCAACTGCCTACGTACTCCAAGCCCATCTCTCTTACTAAAAGTCCCTTTTGGATTTCCTGTTGCACATGACCAATCTCAGCTAGCTATTTCGTCTATTAACAAAAAGCCCATTAATGTTTTCGCGGGGTGTGTTGAGACGAATAAATATCATTTGTAATCCTTTAAAAATCAACAAAGCCCATCTCAGCTATTGCGTCTTTTAATAGAGCCCATTTATTTGTGGCTGCACATAAGCTCAAGAGCATATTAACAAGGTGCTCAAAAATCAATATTCTTTTCATAATTTTGAATTTCCTCAAAACTACAACAATTGGTAAAGACAGATATTATGAACTATGACAGACATCGACACTTACTGACATTTAACTACACAAACATGATTTTCTCCCACAAACACATTTAAACCAAAACAAATACAAAGATTTGAATATTCTTCTAAAAGTAGCAAGTGACTTTCACTCTCGAGTCTGGATAATACTAGCACACAGGTAGATCATGGGGAGCAGCTTCAAGAGTTTCCAACTTCCCAACACCGTTCTCGACCAAAAACGCCATACCAAGGCCCCACTTGATATGAACATCTAAGTGACAATGCATCAACCAAACCCCTGTTTCATTACCCCCCACCAAAAGAAAAACATTTATTTTTCCTATATCAAAAATGTAACAATTATTATTACATATGTCAATGAGTTTTTGTAACTACCTGGATTATCAGCAACGAATCTGATAACAGCCCATCCGTTGACGGGAACAGCCACAGTGTTTCTAAGTGGAGGATCAACTAGGTTAAACTTAGAGCTATCTTTCTTGGGGTTGAAGTTACCAAACCCTTCTGCGACGATGTAGAAATCGTAACCATGAAGATGAATGGGATGATTCTCCGACGTAACAATATTCGTGTCCTGTAAAACAATCTGAACTCTCGTTCCATACTTGAGTTTATACAGCTTAGTACCCTTAACCGGCTGAAACAGACCCCGGCTTATGTTGTTTCCGGTATAATCGAATTTAACCGGTGGTTTAGCTGGAAAATCCGTCGTGAAAACGCCGGGAATCCCGTTGGAATGTGCTTGCAAGAGTGAGAAATTCGACGGTAGAACAAACGATACGTTGTTCATGGAGGCGGTAAACCGGGTCCCGTTTAAGCCTTGGCACCGGTTTTTAGGAAAATTCTTGGGACATTTATCGAGACCTAAACCGATGGTGAAGAACAAATTTTCGTCAATTGTTTTCGGTACAACGACGTTTCGAAGCGATTTGAATTTTCTCGAGAATGACGTCACGATTTTCGTGTGGTTGAAGGCAGGCAAAGGTGGCATGATTGGTGGAGAAGTTGTTGTCCTCTTTGTATATTGGAGAATGGCTGTAGTTGTGGTGTTATCAAACGGTGCGTTTTGGGCGCTTTGGTAAGCTCTTGCTGCTATGTAGTAGCGTTTGGGCGGTTGGTTGGCAGTTAGAAGTACGTCTGTGGTTTGGCCCGGGCCTAGCATAAGGACCTTTGTGGTGAATGGTTTGAGGTAGGAAGCGTCGGCTCCGACCACCGTGAGTTTGTGGTTAGCCACAGTGAAAAATAGCGGTTGGTTTAAAGCTGCGTTGATCACTCGTAACAGACTTGTTTCACCTGAGTTTACCGGTACTACAACAGTCCCTGCATTTAAAAAAAAGTTTTAATGTATATTAACATTTCAGATAATTAGCTATGGTATATTGTATGGTTTTTGCTTTTTACCTTTGGTCGAGCAATTATAGAGATCACCGGGTTGGCCATTAATGGTATAAGCATCGGATACATTCGGAGCAGCTCCGGTTCGTGTCGCTTGGTTTATTACATTAACCGGATTTGCATTCCACCACTCCCCTGATAAAAAGTTGCCATTAAACTCTAGAAATTAAGATTACATTTGGTAGGCAAATTCGAAAATATGACCAACATAGTGTATGGGAAACTTTTGGTATGCGGTATATACCAAGCACGAGGGCGGTTTGGCGATCCGGTTTAGGAAATGGAAAAGAGGAACCAAGGGCTGGGTGGATAATGAGTGCACCGTAGACGGTGGCTCTGAGCCAGGAGCTATGCGCGTGCCACCACAATGTCCCTTCTTGTCCTTGGATAGTGAAACGGTACGTGTAGCTCTTTCCAGGTCGGATTGGGCACTGGGTCACGAATTCAGGACCATCAGCCCATCCAGTTCTCATTTGCCTCACACCATGCCTGTTTTTTTTGAAAAAGAAAAATTATTATTGCAACTAATTACATACCCTTTCATAAAGATTTGTTTAGAATCTTAAAAAGTTCGTTTGTGGTATTTTTGTAATATTATAAAGAATTTTTTTTTTAATTGTCAATGTATATATGTACCAATGGATGGTGATATTGTAACGGGCACGGTTATGGACTTTGACTTGAAGAGTGTCACCGTCATTGACTTCGAGTGTTGGTCCCGGAAACATTCCGTTGACGGTGATAGCGTTACGGGTATTGCACAGCCTCTTCACTGGCGTCTCTTGTATCTTCATCATTGCATATGCACACACACACAAGTAAACAAAGACATTTAGTTACTACTTACTAGCGAAAACAATTACGTACGTATTAATCAATATGGACATGCAGTTTTTATTGTATAATATTGAGGACGTACAACGAAGTTATGGTGTTGAACTTTAGCGATAATCGATGAGGCGGAGAGAAGGGAACAAAAGAACAGCCAGAAAGAGAAAGTGTGAAGAGTTCTCATCGTGTGTGTTTGAAACTTTAAGCTATTATTTTTTAAGAAAAAGTTTTGTAAGGTGATTAAGAGATAAGATGAGAGTAGGATTTGAGAGATTTTGAGAGAGGGAAAGATGATTTTTATACTGCGATTACATGTGAGTTATTTGTTAATTTATGTGGAATTTGGAAGAATTAGGCTCTAAGTATTCAAAAGAAAACTAAAATTAACGGTCACCAACATATTTAAGTGTCTATATCAGTTCGTTGGCTATGCTTTTTTTTGTTTCCTTTCACACTTTTCACCGAAAACCATAGTATAAATTTTTTAATCAAGCTTAAACAGCGTATGTAGACCAAAAATGTTAGTTGACGTTGGATTAGATTAAACACCTAACAAAGATATTTCCAGTACCAAATGAATATTTGGATGTTAGACAAATTTGATACTAGATAGTATTCCTGAAGTTTGTTTTATTTAATAAAAATAGTTGATATTTGCAACAACAAAAAAAAACTAGTAAATCATGGAAAACAATTTATTTGAAGAATATTTTATATAGCCGTACATGTTCTGCAAACTTTATATTCCACGCCATAGGTTTTAACTTATAAAATGTTTAACTTATTATGTCGCCCTCTTTGAAATTGAGAAGAGAAACTGGGACACTGAAAGGGAGCAAACTTAGTTGAGGGGAGTAGTTGCACCCAACACTTGCATAATTTCGACAAAGTTCGGTTGAATTGAACTCGAGTCATTTCATATCATGTCTAATGTGCTCGTGCCTCAAGTTTTTCTTACTTAAGTTATAAGTTTCTTTGTCTTAGCAAATCAACCGATTATTAATCATCATCTGACAAATATTTTTGGTAACTTGCCACCAAGATGACATATAATATATTTATACACCACGTATAATCATTTAATTATATCTTCATTGGTAGTAACTCCAAAATAATATAAGACAATCGCTAAGTTGTTAGAAGAGTAACTGTATCAAAACTAATTAACAGAATTGGTGCTTGTGAAAAATTAGTTTCTTTTGTCATCTGTAAGAAATTATTTTTTAATAGAATAAACTAAGGGCTTATTTGTTAAATAGCCAAAAAGAGAAATTAGATTTGTGGAGAGATTTACCCCAAAAAAAAAATTGTGGAGAGAAGATAGAGAGAGATAGAAAGAAAAAAGAGGAGAGTGGAAGAAGGATTTTGGTTAGATAATAAACTAAGTTTTTTTTTTTTTATGTTATACAGCCCAATTTCCCATAAACCTAAAACTAATGCAATTTTTTCTTTCTTAAATTCATTTTGATACAATTCTGTGTTCATTGTTCATAAGTTCAATTAAAGAAAAAGAATATAGTCTTTAATTTGATGTTGAACTCAAATTCCATATTCAGGTATATGTTGAGTTGTTCACGGATGAAGAAGCATATTAGTCTACTATCTCATGATTTCCTTTTGTTTTTTGTCACCAAACATATACTAATGCACTTTAATAGGGTGTGTAACATTCAAATAATAACTAACTGCCAATAATAAAGTCACCTTTTCTCTTGCAGTAATTCAACTCTTTCATTATGCATTTTAACAAACTTTCACGATCAACTTTCTTGTTTTTTGTGTTGACATTCATTCACGCTACACTATGTGCTACGTTATTCCTTTGTCTCGTTATTTTCCCTTTGTCATTTTCCATAGCAAAACAACGACCTTTTTTGTGACACCCATAGCAAAACAAAGACTTTGAATGAAAATTGTGGAAAGAGCAGGTGTGACACTGACATTTTTGGTTGGGCATATAGAATCAGATCTCGGAGGAAACAACACTCTCATAAAGACTAACCAGTATTTTACCAACACTTCCCGAATAAACTAACCAGAAGTTAACCTCTACGGTGATTAATAACTTCCGAAGCAAACAACAGTCCGTTTCCAAATTAACGTAACGACCAGATGTAAACAAGCATCTAGTGTTAGACAAATATACCAAACCCGACTTAATAAGATATCCTAATGAATCTAAAACTTTGGTATTCTAAAAACCGAAGTCAAATACAAACCGAATTGAAATATTTTGAATATCCAGAAACACTCGAGTCACACTTATATATTTAAATATATAAATTATTTTTATATTTGATATCATTAAGAATTATCTAAAATATCTAAGTCTCAAAAGTTATTCAAATTAAATAGCTAAAAAAATATTTTAATATAGCTAAAATATCCAAAACACTTAAAATATCTATATGTTTTCCATCCAAATATCTAAATAATTAGGTATTTGGACATACATTATTTAACTTTGTATTTGTATATTATTTTTAGTTTGTGAAATTTGAGAATTATAAGATATATCTGAAATATGTTGTTACAAAAATATACAATTCACTTTACTGGAATATTTAGGTCCCTAAACAAAAATAAAAGAAGATAAAAGGCCCTTTTGTTAAACAGCATCGTTCCTGAGCTGATACTGCTATACGGCGATTATTCACTTCTGAGGAAGGCCTTTTAAAACAAGGCCCACTAAAAAGGCCCGTGTAAAACACAAAGCAATTCACTTTGCCTTCGTTGATACTTGATACGCGCTGCATATAGCCGGCGGGTTAATTGAAAGGTTCTTCTCATCGGTGGTAGAGAGAAGATTTGAAGAATGGGAAAGCAGCCGGTGAAATTGAAGGCGGTGGTGTATGCGTTGTCGCCGTTTCAGCAGAAGATCATGACTGGTCTATGGAAGGATCTGCCGGAGAAGATCCACCACAAGGTCTCTGAGAATTGGATCAGCACTATTCTCCTCCTCGCTCCTGTCATCGGAACCTACTCGTACGCTCCTCTATCTCTCTCTCTTCGTTAGTCAATCGATTGGGATCTGATGATTGTGATGTTCTTCGATCTGATTGTTGTTAGGCGTTTATATGTAGAGTTTCTATTAGGTTGTGGTTTACTTTGTTGTGTAGTTTTGCATGATCATTGTTCTTGTTTCCAATGCTCAGATGTTAATGTGTCAAACCAACGCAGATATGCTCAACACTACCAAGAACAAGAGAAGCTGGAGCACAGGTTCTAAGGATGGAAATGTTACTGATTTTTCAAAATAATCCATTTTTTTAAAGTAGCCTTTCGTTTTCCAAAATGCTTGTAAAAGACTGTTTGTTTTAAGCAACAATTTGAAGAAGAAGAAGAAATGCGGGAAAGTTGCTTCCTTGCGTTTCTGCTTGATAAATCTGTTTATTTATCACTTTATATATCGTCTAGATACTGTAACAGTCGGATAACATTGTACTGTGATTGATGTTATCATCGTAACAAATCAAAAGCCGGATTACAAACATTGAAAAGGGTCATCATCGTTTTTCCTTTATCACTGGAGTCTGAGCTGCTTGCATTTTAACCTGGAGTAGGGTTATCAGTTATCACTCACTTGTCGAACTGATAATGGACCTCTTGACGCTTTGTTAATCCAAGCACCACCCATTTCCCCGGTCAAAACCACATACACATTAGTATCCTAAGTCAAAAAAAGTCACAGGCTAGCTTGCATTATTTATTTTCATGAATGTTAATTTCATTAAACTGAATAGAAATTATTGTATTTAATTGCATGATAAACTTTTTTTTTCCATGAAATGGGTGGTGCAGAAAAGGGGTTGATTAGCTCTGTTCTAGCCAATAATAAGATCCAAGAATACTATAGAAGTTGAAAACGCATCAAGTCTTTTCTGACATTCACACTTGGTCGTAGAAAATACGTATATGACTTATATGTGGTTGCTAATAATAGATAAGATTCATAGAGAGTAACGATCAACATTCTATATATATCAAAAAGGCCAACAGAGATAGTTTTCCATACTTTTCCTCTACCCACCCACCCAGAGCGTTTACCATCATCTCACTGAAGTGCTGATGCAACGTATCAAAGAATACGCAGCATCTTGGTTATATTATATATCCAAAACTGTAATATAAAAACATAAAAATTCAGTGGTGACTGTTTTTTCTCTCTTTCGGACAAGATAATGGAAGACAAAGATATATGGTTGACTTGGTTCGGTCTGGAAAATGTAAAAAAAAAAAGGTGGAAAGCTTGATTAGGCATGTACTTTCGGCTTAGGAATCTTGAGACTTGAGATACCATACACATAGAAGCCATCGAAGACAAACCCTTTTTAACATAAAATTGAAGGCAAACCTCAATCGGAACTATCATATTAATTAATTAGGAAATGACGTTTGTGTTAGTATTTCCTTTTTAATATATAAATAATCATTCTAATATATTATCATAACTAATTTATGACTGCAAAGTTATGTGTTGGTATAATTTTGTTTCTCTTAAACAACTAATTAGTTTCACGTATATGTTTCATTTTGAAAGCCTTTACAAAAAAAAGAGTGTATGTTTCATGCATCTTTTTCTCCGATGTGCAATGTAAATGCCTCCGTTAGAATTTTCCATAATGCGACTGAAACCTACAAGTTTGTATTGGACAATCGTTTTCAATCCGACTGTCTTTTTTATTGTGTCAAGATATACGTCGATTAGATAAACTCTTGTCATTTTGTTAGAAAACATTAGCTCTCTTTTTCAGCAGTTACTAATTTATAAATTAGATTTTACGATTAATGTCTGCTTCAGACTTTAGTCCGACACCTGATTACCAAAGAATATGCTCACACGAGAAGTATATTATCAAGAGACAAAACTCTCCTTATAAAACGATTGAAACGCGAAGTTAATTGGTAAATGTTTACTGTTCGAACAAAAAAAAAGGATAAATGTTTACTGAACTCTTTAGTTCACTCCGGTTCAAGCAAGAGTTCGTGCTACGTTAGTCTTATATACTCTTTACCCCTAAATATAAAATTAAAGCATTTTGTATTATTCTCTATTCATTATTAGTTACATCAGTATATCATGTCATCGTTCATGGTGCGACTAATCAATATATCAATCACCCACAATAACAACTATTTCCATTCTTGACCCAAACAAGAAGATTTATAAAATTTCTTCATCTCGAAGCTTAACCAATTAAGGCACAAGGCACAATCTAATTATCTTAAATACTCTTTTTTTTAAAAAAAATGCTAGTTGACAAAAATATATAATGATTATGTCTATATTCCCTGGTTATATGATATTATGTATTTTCCACATCGTGGTATTGACTATAGGGATAACCCAATATATCTAATTTAATTTGTAATAAGCAAACTTTAACCGAAGAACAAAATTTTGACAATTCCCTTTAACAGTTCCATTATTATCTCCAGAAAATTTAAAGAACGTGATTGAAATCCTTGTGGTTTATTTGTAATATTTGTTCGAATGATCCAATAACTACAAAATACAACTGATATTACGTACGATTCATCTAATTAATAAGCATATATAAATGTATATAAATGCTTACGGTATCTACTTAATAAATAACTAAGACGAGGTAAATCAAAAAACTAGCTAGAAGGAACACAATAATTCTAGAAGGCCTTTTCTTGATTATTAAAGATGGTTTGATGATTAGCTTTTCCTTAATATAAGTTATTTTAGATGGATGTGAAAATGAGACCCAAGAAGCCAAGAAGGTATCAACTTTAAGAGTTGCTTTGTTTCTAATATATTTCCAACTAGCTTGATTATTTAGTAAACGCATATAGTAAACTGAAAAGTGACTGCAGGCGTGCCTCCTCGTAAAGTAGAAGCCGCGTAGTGTAAAAGTATAAGACTCGCGTTCTCCTAGTTCTTGTTTTATAGTAAGTCTTACATCCGATTCAAATACATTTGATAGTTTTACGAGAAAGATCTTCACAACTGTGTTAGTATACCCTACATTATTTATTTAGCTTAAAATCCATAAATTTAGAAAATCCGTTAGGTCATATATATGAATAACAGAATAATGGCATGTGTGATGATTAAGAATACCTTTTACGTGCAGGAAATAAACTAAACAGTGAAAGCTTGATACGTAAAACATGTAATGTTAAGCTAGATGAGCTTTACACTTAAAACCAATTGGTGATTAGTGGAGAGGCACATCCATCTTATATATTATTAAGGATCCCTTCCAATACTCGATGTGGGACCTTAGTCTCTAATACGCTCCTTCGAGATAATGGTCCTTTAAATGTCAATCTCGGAATGCTTGGGCAAAGATCGATGAGCCGACTTTGGACTGGATCGATGATGGATCGGGTTGGACTGCGTGGATCGGGCTCTGATACCATGTTAAGCTAGATGAGCTTCACATTTAAAACCAATTGGTGATTAGTGGAGAGGCACATCCATCTTATATATTATTAAGGATCCATTTCAATACCCGATGTAGGATCTTAGTCCCAAATATGTAATACTATGTTTCTGCAAATATTAAACAATGTTACAGAGACACTTGCTGGGAATTGAAGCAAGAAAACTTAACAAACCTAGTGATGTAATATCTCTTTTCCATAAAATCAAATGTTTGGTCCAAATATTAATTGAAAAAACAGGCCACTATTCTTGACAACTCTCTCTAACAAACTATTCTTTACTTTTTTCAATGGTATGCTGAAGAAAATATAGATACATGTCTAATCGATCATATATTACTGTATAAGGCGGCTTTGATACATGATTTATTACTATGACTTCTAACCTAAATTAGTTATGGCATCAAAATCAACCAGACTGTTGCATAAGATAGCTAAGGCGATTTTCAGAGTGTTTTTTTTCCACGTGCTTTGTCTTTAGCTGCATGGTAGAATAATCAGTATAATTTGAAATTACATTGGGTCAATCTTTCCTCTTCGTTTACCCATGAAGGTACGTTCGAGCCCATTCTTTGGTAGTATTTATGGTAGGATCACAAGCGTAGATCATTTCCCCAAGTGTACTGCAAGAAGCCGTAGAGCTGAGGAAAAAAAAAGTTAGTATCTGGAGACTCACCAACGTTAAGGATAATCGGAAGGCAAATGGAGGGCTAACATCTAATATCGCTTGAGTGAGAGCTGAGTGCACTTTGTTTTCTATTACTGTGTGTTAATATAATTAAGCACCATCAACTGTAGAAAATATAGTCAAAATAATGATTAAATAAACTTTAGACCATTTATACTTTTTTGCGTTGTTGTTTGCCAGGTCTCGATCAATTATATGGACAGAAGTCACTCGACTGAAATGCGATGAGCAAAGTCATTCTTGTAATTATGTTTTAAACAGTGGAGATATACTACAAAATCGATTTGACGAACAAAAATAACTAGAGATTTTGGCAAGTATACGCTTTCGGCGTCTATTTTAAAGAAGACGTGTATTTTGCAAATAGTTCCTTCTTTTGTCTGCTAGTAAAGATAAAATCACTAACAATATCGAATGAAAACAAGAAGATGGTTGATAAAATGTTTGAGATTTTAATTAAAACTAGATTTTGGACCCGCGCGCCCGCGCGGGTATATGTTTGAAATTATTATATGTTAAATAAATATTTTACAGTTTAATATATTTAGATTTTTGAAATTAGTGTATTTTGTTTTGTTTGTTTAGTGTCTAATTATAAAGTATGATGTTGTATAACTTATAATTTTATTTTAGTATGAAGATATTATTGTGGGGTTTTTATTCAATTATATTAAAACTTGGCTATGTAATGTATATTTTAAAATTTTAATTAATAGGATTTTTAAATAATAAAAACTAATGAAAATCTCTTTACTATTATCTAATGTAAAAACTATGAAAATATATAGTAACAAATTTATGACTGTTTAGAATTAGGAAAATTGGTAGGATATAGATTTGTTTTTAAATTGTCCTACTTTTAGGAGTGGTTTTTGGAATGTTTTTTTTATTGTGGAATGAAAGTAGTTTAATTATGTAAGACTTTATAAGCTTGATTTAAAGCAAATATGATATTAAAGGATATGAATGAAAGTAGTTTAATTTTTGTAATATTATTTTTATTTTATTTTTATAATTATACAATTTTATTACTAAAGTTTAAAAATTTAATACATTTTTTAAATAGAAATGTATTTAAAAATAACTTTAATTTAATCTTTTTAGTAGTTTCTTATATATCTAAAAGTTTTGAAAAATATTTTTAGTTTAAAATTTTGATAATTATACAGTTTTGTATCAACATTTATTAATTTTATACAAAAATGGATTTATATTTAACCAAAATAAATAGATAGAAAAGTCTATCTAAGATTATAATTTTAAATATACACATATATATTCTTAATATAATGTTAAATAAAAAATATATTTATCTTAATTTTATGTCTAATTAAATCAAATTTACATTAAAATATTGGTTAAAATAATAATATCTACAATTTTTTTAATAATATTTCATTTTAAATATATTTTAAATTTTAAATTTATTTTACTGTACATGTTGTAGAAAAACACTGAGTGCTATTAATATTTAAATATCGGCCTAATAAAAGAGAAATTGGATTATATAGCAGACCTCGTTCATTTTAAAGATACAAACCCATGGGGGGGGGGGACAAAAAAAAGTTATTACTTTGTGTATTTCTCAAGCCTAGTATTTATCTTTGCATTTAAAAAAATGAAAATATATCTATATTACAACTACTCTACATATTTTGTTGTTTTCTGGATCGAAATCACTTTTAGAATAACCTACAACAAAAGCTGTAGAAGATCCGTACACAAAAAATAGAAGGATTAAAACACTTATTTGCGAAGTATTGTAACTGACTGCTTTTGATTCTCTAATCCTTTGGTGCTCCTTTACACATCTTTTGCTTTGTAAGGGATTTTGTTCACAGCAAAAAAAAAAAATTTCCCTTGCGTTTACCTGAGGGAAGCTAACAAATAAAACAATGTCAATTTTTATTTTATCATTGACGTGCTTTGTTTCTTGGCTTAGCTGTAGAGGATAAGTCCGCAGACGGTGAGAAAGTAATCTAACATTCCAGTCACTGAGACTGGATTCTTGAATATTAACCACCACTGCTATTGCACCTCTGGCATTTCCTAGCACTTGTCAAAGAGAACTTCACAATTCACTTATATCTGATGCATAATGATTTTAGACTGTAATGACGACAATGACAAAAAAATTCAATTAATGTTAAGGAAAATAGTATGGAATCTCAGAAATTGTAAAGCAGTGTGTAAGTTAAATTGTAAGTAGACCATAAGACAAATAACCTAATTTGAAGAATAAGAGCCTGGACATAAACACTTACAGCACTTAACTTCAAATGATAGATGATTGTGTGATGTAAATTATTGAACATTGGTATCTCACCTTGTCATCTCCCCTCCTAAACTTCCCCGCCAGTTAAAAATATAGGTGTTGCACTCTTGCAAGCTTCCTCACAGTTTTGTGGGGCTTAATAACTACATTGTTTCATATAAGCGTACAGAGCAAGTCAGGATTCATATCAGGAAATTTGAACAGATTATATGATTTCTCAGAGATCAAAGCTTAACCAAAAGAAGAAAACAATAATGCGAAGACAGTTTATTGAGATGCAAAGACACTTGCCACTAACCTTACTGGCCTCGTTCACCTTCTGAATTTTTCTCAGCTGGTCTGCCTACAAAAAAAAAACATTTAGGATTTATCAGCTGCTATATCCAACAATTTCATAGACATAAGTCATCCTTCAATGGAAAAGATAGGAAATTTTACCTACACAATTTCTATAAAGCTACCACTTAACAATAACTCGGTAAAATGAAGCTAAATAGTAAATAGTCTTCTATCGCAGAAATCCATTAAAGATTCAATTTTCCAGAAAACCCAAACAAAATAACTGCAAGCTTTCAATATTACTTCCAAAAAGAATTGATTGATTCACATTCAAAGACACCACATACCACAATCCACTTTAGAGTCGCACATCACTAATAATCTATTTTCAGAATTGGAGTTATGCAAGACATAGATACATCATATATAGAACATGTTGCGAGATTGACACGATTTAAAAATAAAAATAAACCTGAGTTAGCCCAGAGGGAACCAATCCTTGGATCAACTCGCTCTTGTCTGGATCAACCTTCACTCCCGAGAAAACTCAGGTTCCATGGTTGCTCCTCGGCTGAAGGAAACTGTAGAAGTCCTGATGAAATCCGATTTCAGCTCTTACCAAGCTTCTCTCTGCTGGTTCTTAGATAAGCAAATTGAGTATTGCGATTGGAATTAAAACAGAGGTATGACCTAGAGAAAAAGCAAGATAGCGGAGATGGAGGATTCGAATTAGATCTTCAAAACAAAGGGAATTTTAGTGAAAAAATATATTTGACAGATAGGACGGGGAGTTAAGTTTGGTAAGTGAATAATTCGCTATTAAACGACAGCATTTGGGACTAATGGCATTCCAATGTAAATATTGAGGAAAAGTCAGGTCAAATCTTATTTGTACTTCAGTTTTAATAGTTTAGATGAAAACAGAGTAAAAAAGCTTTCAAACAATCACAACGATATTGATATGAACTAAATTCACTAACAATGTCGAATGAAAAAAAGAAGATGGTTGATAAAATGTTTGAGATTATAATTAAAATGAAAACAGAGTAAAAAAAGCTTTCAAACAATCACAACGATATTGATATGAATTAAACGAGTATATTGCCGCCTCTCGATTATTTATTTTTTCCATTAATCTCCTATTTCTCATCATTTCCCAAGTTAACTATTTAAAGCCTTCGATTTAATGTGATGGCTACACTAGCTATAATGACGATACAAACTTATTGTTATATTTTTCTTTTGATTAATTCTATCGACTGATCTGATCGATCTCAGGAGGAATGCATTTAATGCTATAGAGTGGACTGGCTAGTACACTGTTTGACCCGAATTTATAATAATTTTAGACTAATAATAAATGATGAATCGATTATCTATTACAAATCAACATGTATTTGAGCCAAATCCCAAACTGATGATAATTTACCAAGTGATCATAATTTACCGCTGATAAGTTTGTTTTGGCTTCTCTCGCCGACGTAGATATATACAAATATAAATTCCATGCAAAAAATGAAGATTAAATCCTAAAAACAAAATAAATAACACTTTTTCAACGCGTTAGTTTACCTGTCTATCACTTTAACTTGGGCATCCTTCACGTCTCTATATAAACCTCAACTCCGTTATGCTTTATTCTCCAAGTACAATAATCAACTCTAAGTTTAACCAAGACACTACTCAGATATGGCTTCAAATATTGCCATTTTAGTTATCGTCATTACGCTTCTATTGCAAGGTGGTGAAGCACAACTCACTACAAATTTCTACTCAACCTCTTGCCCCAATCTTCTCTCCACCGTTAAATCAGGCGTTAAATCTGCCGTTAGCAGCCAGCCTCGAATGGGTGCATCTATCCTTCGTCTTTTCTTCCACGATTGCTTCGTCAACGTAAGTTTTTTCTTTGACCTTTTCTTGTATATTCCTTGCATCCCAAGAAAAGTAGCATACTTGTTTTTTTTTTTAATTGTTCTTTTCTTCTAATCATAGTCATATATAACTTGCATGCATATAGGGATGCGACGGTTCTATTCTACTAGACGACACATCAAGCTTTACGGGAGAACAAAACGCGGGCCCTAACCGCAACTCTGCTCGTGGGTTTAATGTGATCGACAACATCAAATCAGCGGTTGAAAAAGCATGTCCCGGGGTTGTGTCTTGTGCTGATATCTTAGCCATTGCAGCTAGAGACTCCGTCGTACAAGTAAGAATATATATATATATATGGATTCTCTCTAAGTTCGGTTTTGTAAATTTGATATACTAAACCGGTCAATAACATTCGTCTGTGTACTCATTGAAGCTTGGAGGGCCGAATTGGAATGTGAAAGTAGGAAGAAGAGATGCAAAAACGGCGAGTCAAGCAGCGGCGAATAGTAATATTCCGGCACCGAGTATGAGTCTGAGCCAGCTTATTAGTAGTTTCAGGGCCGTTGGACTCTCCACCAGAGATATGGTTGCTCTCTCTGGTTCGTTACATTTCTCTTTCGTACCTCCTTATTTTCATGTACATATGCAATTCTTTGTTACATAGGTTGATTGATATAAAAGAATAAAGCACCCAATGAAGAAGCTTACTTTTTAAATAATCGTTTGATTTAATTAAAGCTGATTGCAAATTTTAAATTACCCGTTAATACATTTCTGTGATTAAGACACACAATAAATAATTAGATTGTCTTTTTGAAAATTGTCGGCTCTTTCTTGTTTTGTTGTGTTTGTTTTCAACACACTTTAGCTTTTCTGTTCCTTTGCTGAAGTTACGTAATCATATATATTATTATTACGAAACACCAACAAAGTATTTTAATGATAGTGTTAATTAACTAAAAATAAGTCAACTGTTAAACAAACTACTCTATAAATCTTAAAAAAAACTATTCTATAATCTTTTTATTCAGGCGCGCACACTATTGGTCAATCCCGCTGCACGAACTTCCGAACGAGAATCTACAACGAGACTAACATCAACGCAGCCTTCGCCACCCTGCGTCAGAAATCTTGCCCTAGAGCCGCCGGTTCCGGCGACGGAAACCTAGCTCCGCTTGACATCAACTCCCCGACTTCTTTTGACAACAGCTACTTCAAGAACCTAATGGCTCAGAGAGGTCTACTCCATTCAGATCAAGTGCTCTTCAACGGTGGCTCCACCGACTCCATAGTCCGTGGTTACAGCAACAGTCCGTCGAGCTTCAACTCCGACTTCGCGGCGGCGATGATCAAGATGGGTGATATTAGCCCCTTGACTGGTAGTAGCGGTGAAATCAGGAAGGTCTGTGGGAAGATTAACTGAGTAATCTCTCCACGTGGCTTTTTATGAGTGGTTTGTGATAGAATAAGACCTTTTAATCTTCCTCCTTCCAAAAATTATTGAAGATCCATTTGAATGTGTGTTTAAGTATGTATTACGTCAGGAAAAAAAGTATGTAATACGTCCACATTAATATCTAATGAAATTCGCTAAGTATTTTTTCTACGATATTTGTTACCATTTTTGAAGTTTTCTATAAGCGAAATTCACGTGATTACGTGTCTTAATCTCATTGGTTGTTAAGGATAAAAAAACTTTAGGAAGCGGGAGGGAGAGATTTACTCTGTTTTTAATACGCGCCAATTATAGTCCCGCGCGTTAATCTGTAAGCGCACGTTAGCATTCGTCTGAAATATTCACTAAATGACACGTTGGCAAAAGTGTTTAGCCTTTTACAAAAAAAGTTTCAACCTTTGTCTCTGTCAGAAACAGAGAAAAATCGAAGAGCTTTTTGATAAATCGAGGGCATTAATGGCGAGAATACGTAAAAGGGTTCAAGCTGTTCGTCGTGCAGCCGACGGAAGCGCTTTTGATAAATGGTAACTCTTTTTTTGGATTCCTCAATTTGAGTTTTTTTTTATTAGACTCGTTATAATACTCTGTTTTTGGCTTTGGTTCCAGTGAACAATGTGGTGTTACGATCGCGATTGCTCTGTTTGATATGCACGAGTGCGGGGAGAAAAGAAGAAGGGAAGTGAAGAGATTTAAGGGAATCGATACTATCTCGGAACCCACTCTGAGCTTTGAAGATGAACCTAGATCACCATTCGTCTTCTTCTTGTACTGTACCACTTAACACAAAAACCTTCCTCTGTTTCTGGACTCTGTTTTAGTAGCTTCCCTCTCTCTATTGTAACTCTGTTTCTTTATTATATATAGAGAGGATTTTAGGAAAAGCTACGATGGGAACATGGTGGATGCTAGCAGAATATGTTTCACTGTGTGGAAGAACTTGTCAAGAGAGGTATCAGTTTCTTCACTATCACTCAAAAAAGGCTTAAACTTTAATTCTGGAAAAAAAACGTTATTTTTATACGTTTTGCTTAATTTTTTTTCAGGATCAGAAACCCTTCATAGCTCGTGCTGAAGAAGTTGATCTGGCACACAACAGGAGACTAAAAGAAGAAGCACAAAGCATACGCAAGGTATGTAAGTTCTTGATTTGGAGGATTGTGACCAGAAGTTTTTCTTTATGTTTTAAATCTGCTGTGCATCAGCATGCTTTTAAGGTTCCACGAGTGAATCTTCTTGTTATATTCTTTGGTTTTATGGCTAGTCTTTGCGTCATTTGAATTCAATCTCCTTTGAACACACACTTTGTATAGTTGAAAACTAGTTATTATGAACAATTTTACAGGCGGATGATGAGGCAGATTCAAAACCAGACGCTAAATTTGACAAGGTCTGAGTAATGTATTTCCTTTGCATAGGTTATTCTTGTTTCCACCTATTGCATAGCCATGCTCACTATGTTCCACGTTGCTTACTTCATACAGTTATGTGAGTGCTGTGATCATGAAGAAGAGGACTATGATTCATCTGATCATTTTGAACATGAGTTTTGGTATTGTTACAAATCTTTGAACAAAATTCAGTCTTCTTGCTTCTTGTTTTCTTACTTTTTACTTTCATTGTGAAACAGGGAAGACGAAACTGTACTGAAGTACTGAGACACACATCTTAGTGGAGATGGTTTTCGCCTGTTGTTCTGTACTAATTTAAGAGTTTTTGGGGGAATTTTGTGTAAATATAGGCAAAATGAGGGGCTCACCTTTTTCATTCCTCTATGACTTTAGAGCTGTTTCTCTTTTTTTTTGGTTAGTGCTCTTTTTTTTCTGTCACTACCAAAGAGACTTTGATTGTTTGGCAAATTAACTAATTATTATCTGGATGTTGCAGTTTATGTTGGCCTTGATCATGATTTTGCAACTATTTAGTTATATATCCAATGAAACAAGAGTTGCCAAGTTGCTCTAATTTTGAAGAAGCTATGATATAATGAAAGTTTTTAATAGAAACACTCAAAAGTAATGTAAAACGTAGTTTGGATGGTTGTCCCATTGTCTATCTTATCACTTTATATGATCCATAAAGGCTACTTATAAGAAGCTGAGTCTATGTCTTTAGGCACAATCATTGACTCTTCTTGTTTATATATAAATAAAGTTATCTCTTGATACATTATCTAAAATTGTCCTCCTTTGAAAGTTTGACCGAATTGCCAATCCTCAGGCACAACATCGTAGCTCACAACACTCCTACCATCGCTCGCAGTGACTTGAAAAGAGAGACTTTGACCTCTGAGGTAAGTGTTGCTTTGCCAGTTCTGTCCCCAGTTTCTGGACATGGATTGCCATTGATTAGTCTTTGAGCCTTTCAATGCTACGGCCTTAACATCACCAGCACCACCCACGTTTGTAATCAGCACGAGGTCGAAGTATGAATTCCCGTTTATCGTAAACCTTATCCCTCCAGGTTTCTCACATGGAACCCTATCATATCACATGACAAAAATGGTAAAGTGTTTTTCTTGTTAAGAGTTACTTTCTTGTTAAGGACTTTAGAATTAAGTCAAAGTCTCTAAAGCCAAAGACCAATCGGAGCCTAAAACGTTTTACTGAAAGTGAAACCCATGCATTGTCAACCTAACAAAACCAAATAAGCTATATTCCCTAAATATATTTGATAAAAATAAAGCTACACATTTTTTATGACCATAAAGCTACACATTTTTCCATATAAATATAAGAGAAATACCTTATATATATAGTAGCATTAACTAAATCAAAATTTTGTTAGTAATAGCACATAAAAGGGAAATTTATCAAAAGAGCAATAATTAAAGGGTAAAATAATATATTTATTTATTTAGATTTAAGGTGTATTGATAGA
This sequence comes from Raphanus raphanistrum subsp. raphanistrum, assembly GCA_019706035.1. Classification (NCBI taxonomy): domain Eukaryota; kingdom Viridiplantae; phylum Streptophyta; class Magnoliopsida; order Brassicales; family Brassicaceae; genus Raphanus; species Raphanus raphanistrum. Next base: position 13,101,938 of record CM033981.1, read on the forward strand.
GTTTAAGGTTTATTGTTTAGGGTATGTTATTAGGGTTTAAGGTTTAGGATGTGAGGTAATTTAGTGTTTTTATTAACTATAAATATTATTTGGGGGATTTTTTAGTGTTATTTTTGTGATAGAAACTAAAAATGATATTTATGAGATTTGTCTTAAATATAATGATATTTAATTAAAAAATGTAGGAGATTTGTTACATTATTTTATAAATTTTAGTTAAAAAGAATAAATAACAAATAATTTCTTATTGGGTTTTTAGTTTCTATAAAACCGGGGAAAAAAATCTAAAACCAAAGCATAAACCGGATGGCTTAGCCCCTACACATTCGCTACTAATGTTTCTTTACCTTCTGAATGCGACAGGAACGATGCCAGCTCGGTACTGAGCGATCTGGAGAAAAGCGGGTTCGGCCAAGTCAAAGTGCTGGAGGGGAGGATTGCACCAACCACCATTATCGTTGGCTAAGGCATAGTTTGGAGGACAGAAGTTTGTAGCGGAGACGATGATGGAACCAGGGAGGCACCACTGATCATCATCCTCACACCGTAGCTCAAAACAAGCCCCACACCTCTGACCGCTCTGGAACAAGGCCGTGCTCAGAGCCGCGGTTTGTAGTCTGTATCCTTTGCTGTACAAGTTACCGTACCCACACACACCTCCTACAAAACGTAAACATTTTTAACGGTTATAAGGTAGAGGTTAAAAGTATCCATGTGTGATTATATGGTGAAGATGTGTGTGCGAATCGAAAGAGTCATGTTTTAAGTACCCATTGTTCCGGATGCATCAGCTCCGCCGTAGAAAGTGGCATGGCCTCTTTCCAGTACCGGTCCTGAAATTTTGGGGGCCTGTTGCACTGTCTATATAAAAAAAAAATTGGGGGTCTAAAAAAATTTTTGGAGGCTTATGTCTATATAATTTTCTTCAAAAATTTCGGAGGCCTGTTGCAAATGTCTCATTACGCTTGCTCAGGACCGGCTCTGCCTCTTTCCCAGCCTCTGTTATCATCGGAGTTTATCCGCTGGAAGCAGAAGTTGAAGGTGCATTGTGAAATAATTAAAATGTGGACATATTGTGTAAGATTCATGATTTTGTTAGGGATGATGGAAGAAAACAAGCGGAGTGAAGTTTTCAATTCGTTCAAGACTTCACTTATTCACTAGTGCCTATCAGTTATCACTACTCTTATGATCAGCTATAGATATTTAAGAAGAATAAAAATGCATATTTTCACGAATGTATAATCGAAAAAACTGATGTAATAATGTATTGATTTCCAGGAATTCCGTTTGCAAGTTATATGCATTATGCAAAAGTCTCACATGCAATTCTGTTTGGCGCTTAACCATCCCAACGGGTATACGGCGCGCAAGGACTCTTTACTTTTATACCCCGTGGAAAACGTCACATATGCATCTAATTATTATTGGTTTGATCATATGATGATGTTATTTTTGGTGAATGATTATTGCATACATATATGTATGTGATGTCCCTCTATAGCATAACGCTTCGTTAAAATGATAGCGATCATTAAAATAATTAACGTATTCTTCTTTGTTTTTACGTATAAACATGGTTTGGGCAAGAGTTTCTTGAATCATTCTTTACTTTCAAAAGGAATTGAGGTATATGCACTTAATGTTCCGTTTCTTAGTGTATATATCTCATAAGTTACTTGTTAGTAGTAATAAAAAGTAAGGAATAAAAAAGACATGTTAGATGAGAAAATCAAAAGCAGACGTAGTCGATCGGCGTATGAAATTGAAACCAAACATAGAAATATAAAAACATGAGATCGTCGTCCGTTGTTTCCGGTAACTAACTTTCTTTCAATCAATTATCAGTAACAGCCGCCTCTGAATCGGGCTATGATGCATTGATGCCCAAGTAAGGCCTGCTGCCCAAACATCTCATTCTAAATGGCTTTTTGTTTACGTAGTTGTAATTAACTAGCTGAAAAAAATCATGATGGTAAGAACTATGACGACATATACATTTTTAAATTTTTTTTGACTAAACACATATACATTTTAATTTCATTAGTTCTTTCTAAAAGAAAATTAAAACTCGCAAAGTCGCAATCCTGAACACCTTTTCTCTTGTAAATTTTAACCGTTTTCTCTTGTAAAATGATAGGACGTTATAAAAAAAATTATTAAGCTCCTTTTGTTGTTGTACATGGTTTAAACATCAAAACACAACATCACTAACCATGAAAAACAACAAGGAACCATTAATTATTGAACTTGACATTTTATAAAATACTCTGAAATCCACTGTTATTAAACAAAATTTAAGTTAGAGATTTTAGAGTGCTTTAAGGGTTTCTAAAGTGTTTGAGAGGAATTCCTTAGTTATAAAAATAAAAATACAAATCCCACTGTTTTAGATGAGATTCTAGAGTGTTTTAACAAAAATCACACCAAATTCTTTAATTCTCCTACAATCATCTAAAAACTCATTAAAAACCAAATCACTTCAAATTTCAGATTCAATACATCCCCCTAAGTCACACACACATACTAATGCTTACATAAGAGAATCTAGAGACATTAATGCTTAAATAAGAGATTGAAGGTTAAAACTGTGGATAGAGAATCGGTGAGGGAGACAATGGTGGACGGTGAAACAACTCGACTTCCAGACAATACCATTTCTGCATCATCCCCACCACGTTCATATTCTCTACTTATCCGATCCTCTTTCTTTACCTTCCATATCAAACGTTTTGTTAATTAGTAAGAATTGTGTCAATTTAAAACATTTTTGCATTTAAATCAGCGTTTTTAAATTCGACCCAGATGCATGGTCGAATAGGTTAACAGGTAATCTGATACGTAATCCGGTTTGAGTTTTAAAAAATATTCACTATTTAAAAACCTGATAAAATCCGTAAAAATCCGCTAAATCTCTATGCTAATCGGTTGAACCGATGGGTGACCGATATGTAAATTCAATTTGATTTGAATTGTAAATTTTTAAAATTATAATTTAATTTTAATTTTTGCATCAGATATTTAAATAATTATTAGTTTAGTATTGTTGTATTTTTGTTATATGTCATTTTATTCCAACTCGTTAAAATATTGAACCTAGACTTAGTTAACATTCAGAAGCATTTGAAAAAAACTACACAATAAAAAAATCACATAGGATATCATAAGCAATACGACTAATTTTTAATAATGATATAATCATATAAACAAAACTATGGTGTATAAAACTAATGGAAATTAATGTTTGTTTGTTAATTTTTTTGTGAATTTTGCTAAGAGAAAATTGCTTAGTTTTATATTGAATATTCTTTTTGGTTTTTGAGACCAGAATATTCCTTTTTGATTGTTTAGAAACCTTCCATAAAATTGATTTACAAATTTGAACATTAATAATCGTGATATAAAGTATTACCATATAAATAAGCTAGATATTAAGGGATTTATTATTAAAAGTAAATACATTAAAGGCTTATGTATATAACATATTTTGATTTATAGTGGAATTAGTTATAACTTATAAAGTATAGTATTTTTTAAATATTTTACCTAATAGCAAATTGGATCCAATTTTGTGTTTGTGTTTTAATAGTATTGACTAGGTGATTACCCGCGCATATGCGCGGAATGAAACGTATATTCTAATAATTGTTGAATACTAACCTTGATCATTCCACCATAATGATATCATGTCATAAGCCGTATATATATATATATATATATATTAATTTGAATATCTATTAAATGTAATTTTTATTTATATATTTTTATGATCATTTGTATTTTATTATAACACAAAAATTTAAACTATAAATCACAAAATTTTCGATGTGAGATTTTTAACAATTTTCATGATTAATAGTCATTTGAAAAAAACGAATATAACATATACAAAAAATATAAGTTTTTATAACATGACTAATATGATTATTTAATTTATTTTGACAGTATATCATTAAAACAATAGAGGATATATATATATTTCTATCAAATCCTTATCATTAAAATCATTAATTGTAAAATATATATTGGATTCATTTCTGGTAGTTCTGTATCTTTATTTAATGCAAGAATGGATAATATTAATTGTAAATTGCTAATTAATTTCATTGTTAGTTTAATGAGAAGTATATAATATATGCTTAGTGGACCAACATATTTCTCTAGAGACTTTAAGAAGCTTTCAAGTGATGGCACATGTCATAGCTAAAATATTGAATGTTTCTCTTTTAATATATATGAGATTGACAAAATTGACCTGAAGATTATAAATTTGATCAATAACAATTAGTGAAAATTATTTACAACTTTATTTCTTATCTATAAAAGAAAAGAGTTTCATGTTCACTCGAAGAAACTTGATTTTGATGAACACTAAATACGGATGAGTAGAAAAAGCTTTTCTTCCATGCTTCTGTTTTATTTTAAATTTTTATTTTCAAAATTTCTAACTTTGATTTTAATTCTAGATTTAGTTGTTTTGTTTGATGGTAGAAGCGTTTTTATTTTTTTGTTCTTTTATTTGAATAGATAATATTATTTTAATAAATGATTGCATTGACAAAATGACTCTAAAAATTAAATAATATGATCTCAAACAAAATAATTATTATTTTTGTATAAAACCGAATAAACCAAAAACCGATGGTATATAGTGAACCAAACAAAAAAATATGGATTTAGAATGATCCCAATTCTAATTAATAACTAAATATTTTTTTAATATTTATTAGCATACATTTCAAAAAGACAATTACAGCGGAACCTCTATAAATTAATACTCGATAAATTAATAATTTTTATAAATTAATAAATTTTACCGGTCCCAATTTGGACATATGTAAAATATGATAGAAATCGAAAAATAATAAGATAGTAATATTTTAAAAATTTCCATGTAAATATATAGTCCCATTAAAATAATATATCTAATAATATTTTAAAAGTTTCTATGTAAATATATAGTCTCATTAAAAAATTCCATGTAAATATATAGTCCCATTAAGTTTTATATATAACTTATAAAGAAAAAGCAAAGTACTTCCAAACCATGCATGCATACGTCAACATGACTATCAGAATCCAACACTTCAAGGTTCCTTTTGCTATATTCCCCCAACCATGGATACATACGTTTAATACATTTCTCTTGTCAGCCGGTTTTTTAATATCAACTCAATCGCATCGTAGAACCCGTCCCAGGATCTCCACCACAGTTTAGATTTTACTATGCCTCCTCGAAGATTTCTCCGTCTCCATTATCGCTAGCTTCTTGTCTGTCGTCGTACAGTTGAGATCAGTTGCTACTTGAGCCTGCAATCACTAATAAACCACCATTATTTGTATTCACTACAAAAAGTGGTATTAATGGCAGAATATGATAGCACGGTTTTCGTAAGTGTTATGAAAAAACAAAACAAAAATTGGTTAACATTAATGACAGTTTATTAGTGCTATTGTGGAAAAATTAATGAGCGGAAAGGAAAACTCACTAATACCGCCATGCTTAGGTAAGAATTACACAAATGCCAATACATAACTTTTTCTTTTTTTAGATAGCGCATTATGATAGCTTTTTTTTTGAAAAATGCTATGAAAAATTAATTTATAATTTTTGGAACTTTAAACTCTAAACATGTTTTAAAACTCTTAACTCTTAACATAAATCTTAAAGCTCTAATCTTTTCATACTATAACACGAATTCTTAAACAGAAACTCAAATATATTCCTTTTAATCTTAATCTATAACTTCCAAAATATAAACCTTAAATATTTAATCAAATTCTATACCCTAAACATACATCTAGACACTAAACTCCATACATAAAGTCTATACTATAAATCTTAAATATAAACACTAACATACTTTATTCAATACCCCTATTGATCATACTCTAGTTCCAAGTCTTAAATTAAAACTCAAAATTATTTAGTTTCAAATTTAATCTCAAAATCTTAAAACTAACCCTTAACATTACACTTCAAACCATAAAACTCTACATTCAAATCATAATCAAAATATTAATCTAATATTTTCTAAAATTTATTACCAATTTTTAAAATTTAAAACTTAAATTTAAATAAAAATACGAAATAAAATGTTCGAATAAAACATCTTACAAAATTAACAAAAAAAATAATCAAATTATAAAAGACAAGTAAAAAAGAAAAACAAAAAAAGCAAGATAAAATTATTTTAGTCAGTTACATCCATATAAACCACAAAATAAAACACAACTACTAAATATACTAAACATATAAACTACATTTAAAATGCTAAACTAAATTTATACTCCACAAAATAAAACACAACTATTAAATATACTAAACATATAAACTACATGAAAAATAATTAAAAAGAAAGAAAAAAGTTGCTGACCAATCAGATAACCTTTGAACCGTTGGATTAACTTAATCTAAGGGTACATATTTTTTTTTTTTTTAAATCTCTCTCTCTCTCTCTCTCTCTCTCTCTCTCTCTCTTCTCTACCGACAGATAATTTTTTTTTCTCTTTGACTTCATCTTCTTCTCAATCTAACAATCTCTTTTGAATCTAACAATCTTCATCGCTTCTCTCTCCATCTCACCTATCTTAATCTTTACCATTTATCATTTGTTCTTTAAAAGTTATTTTCTTGTTTAATTTTGTTTTTAGTTTGTACGAAGGTGAGAATCCTGGAGAAGACATCTTACGCCTGGAAAGAGCAAGGTTAGAGAAGACAAGGTAAAAGGTACTGGAGAAGGCAGAGCAACAGCGGCGGAGATGGTAGTTGAGCGGATCTGGAGAGGGACAAAGGAGCAGCGCTAGAGATGGTAGCGGAGCTGTACGGGAGGGGAAAAGAGAAACAGCGGTGGAGATGGAATGATTTCGACAGTGATTCCACCAGTATCTCAACAGCGATGGAGAGATCAGAAGAACGACGGTGGAGATGGAACAGAGGAACGGCGATGAAGATGGAATGAATTGGATGTTGAGACACGAAGTTCGATGTCCTATAGATAAACTAACTCACAAAAGGTCACAAGTGGTGCGCATGCCATGCATTTTCACTCAAGAGAATTTTAAGGAAAGTGACGATTTCATTAGGTGTGAACGTTTTTGGACAAACGCTTCTCGACATGACACGTGTAATAGAAGCTTGTCATGAATACACGTCAGCACTAAGCCAAATCCAAATTAGGAAATTCTTAAAAATGATTCTCCTTTAATATATAGGGGATTATAGACGGAATCATATACTTTTATCTTTAAAGAAACATGCGCACGTATGTGAATTGTTATACTAGTGTTTGTTCATTAAATGATTTTAACATACTGCAATACTATAACTTTTATGGATTGTAAAATGAGGATTACAGATGTTGGTCTTTCAAATGTATAGTTAATAAATTAAGTTAAAAAACGACGCTGAATTCTCTTTATTAGTTTTTTTATTATTTTATTAACACACTTTTTTATTCAATGCATATATTACAAATGTTTAGCGACCACCAGCAAGCCACGTAATTAGGTTAATCAGCCAGTCCACAACCACTCGTTCTACCTAACCTACCAATGAGGCAATGAAGGTATTAATACACGGCAAATTAATGGAGATGCGATAGATGTAGAAGCACGCATGCATGCACAAAACAGTACGATAATTCATAAACTTTTACGAAATTCTGCTTCTCTTTGTGGAATCAAAGTAAACCATCAATACATCATTTTTAAGTGATTTTGAAAACTAGTTCTCTGCGAAAAGTTTAAAATAAATTGTTACTTATTTTCATCGAAAGATTAAAAGTAGATTGTTAAAAGAGAAATTAAAAGTATATGCATGAGCTGTTGACAAAACGCGGTTCCATGGATTGATTTTCTTCCAACATTTAAAGTTAACAACACGATAGGGTCGTTGACGATTCGTCGCTGTTATACTAAAATATAGCCTTATTAATTCGAATAATTCCTCACCACATTTGGAATAAAAAATCTACTCAAACTCTGATCGAGAACCTTATAACATTTAAAGCACATTTAACTTCCACATATTACAAGACGATCATGTCGACTGTCATTGCCGTTTCCGTTAATTTCGTGGCTGTCCATAGCCTAATTCATTCCTCACCACATTTGAAAATCTATTCGAACTCTAATATTGAACGTATAACTTTCCCAAATATTGTTGAACTAAAATGCTCGACTCATCCTCTTTGCTTGCGTTTATACTATGTTCTCTTATCGTTGCATTAATGATGAAGAAAACGTTGTTAGAAACTTCCTGCACAAGAAACCTCCGTCTCCCTCCCGGACCAAAACCTTGGCCTTTAATCGGAAACCTACCGCAAATACTACGGAGGAACAAACCGGTGTTCCGGTGGATACATTCTCTCATGGAAGAACTCAATACCGATATTGCATGTATCCCTCTAGCAAATACTCATGTCATTCCCGTGACATCCCCGCGTATTGCACGAGAGATTCTGAGGAAGCAAGACTCCATTTTCGCCACTAGACCGCTAACTATGGGCACTGAGTACTGCAGCCGCGGGTACTTAACCATTGCGGTGGAGCCACAAGGCGAGCAGTGGAAGAAGATGAGGAGAGTGGTGGCATCTCACGTGACGAGCCAGAAGAGCTTCAAATGGACGCTTGAAAAGAGAACCGAGGAGGCTGATAACCTTGTCCGTTACATCAATAACCTATGTGTCAAAAACCAAAGCAATGGTTTCGAGGTTATTGATTTAAGGCTTGTGGTGCGGCAATACAGTGGTAATGTAGCTCGGAAGATGCTGTTTGGCGTAAGGCATTTTGGTAAAGGAAGTGAAGATGGTTATGGACCAGGGTTCGAAGAGATTGAACACGTTGATTCACTGTTTACGGTCGTAACCCATCTTTACGCATTTGCATTGTCGGATTATGTCCCGTGGCTAAGGTTCTTGGATCTGGAAGGCCATGAGAAGGTCGTGAGTGGCGCAATGAGGAAGATAAGTAAGTATAACGATTCTTTTGTCGATCAAAGACTCGAGAAATGGCGTAGTGGGAAGATGAAAGCTCCTCAAGATTTTCTTGACATGTTTATATTGGCCAAAGACACCAATGGGAAGCCTGCTCTGTCGGACGAAGAGATCAAAGCACAAGTGACGGTATGTTTGTAAATATCTAATAAGTTGATCATCTCTATTTAGAAATACAGTGACTCTTTATCACAATAAAATTATATAATATTCTTCTATTTGGACTTTGCGTTTTATAAATTTCACTGGTTTACATCTAATTAGACTTCAAGAATCTGTAATAGTTGATCTGCAAGATACAGGCTCTTGGTCTCTTAACTGTCTCTAATAATCTTTGACTTCGAGGCGGTTAATTACTTTGTTGGATTGTGAAGGAACTAATGTTGGCCACGGTTGATAATCCGTCAAATGCGGTAGAGTGGGCCATGGCTGAGATGATTAATCAGCCGAGCATCATGCAAAAAGCGGTGGAGGAGATCGATAGAATAGTTGGAAAAGACCGTTTTGTCCTTGAATCCGACATCTCAAATCTCAACTACGTCAAAGCTTGTGTGAAAGAAGCGTTCCGGTTACACCCTGTAGCGCCGTTCAACCTCCCTCACATGTCTACAGCTGATGCAGTGGTGGATGGTTACTTCATTCCCAAGGGAAGCCACGTTTTGATCAGCCGTTTAGGGATCGGGAGAAACCCTAACGTCTGGGACAAACCACTTAAGTTCGACCCCGAGAGACACATGTGTAATAACAAAAACGTGGAGCTAAACGATCCAGATCTCAATCTAATTTCGTTCAGCGCGGGACGAAGAGGGTGCATGGGTTCGAACATTGGGTCGGCCATGACGTACATGCTGCTGGCACGGTTGATTCAAGGGTTCACGTGGTCATCAGTGCATGGTGAGGATAAAATCGATATCTCAGAAAGCAAGAGTGACCTTTTCATGGCAAAACCTTTGCATGCGATTGCAACACCTCGTCTGGCTCCACAAATATACTCAACCTAATTGAGAAAGCAAACACTAGTACACAAAAAAAACTAAACTAGGAGACAACTATTTTGATAGTTTTGTTACCAGAGTATTTTATAGTGTATCATATGCAATCACGTACAAGTTAATTCGTCACAGATATGTCACTAATAAGTAGATGGATTATATCATTACCAGAGTAACTAAATTTTATTCCGAGAGTTCCGATTTAGTTTGATGTTTGTATCTTACCGTAATCAAATATAAACTCAATTGAATGTAAATTATTGATCTTTAAAAAAAAACTATTTATCTTTTTGAAACAAAATAAATCATTATAAATAAAAACAAACTGAGTGAAAAAAATATATCTTGCATAATACAATTATAATACCAATATTTAGAGTTTTTCGTTTTTCTATATCTAGTTTTGTTTTGTTTGATCAATTCTTTTATATTTCATTTTCAAAGCTATGTTTACTATGCCATTCTTTTTATGAGAATCTATGAATTTGGTAACATTATATAAAATAATCAAAACAAAAAATGCATGTATGTTGATCCGAGAGTAAACAAAAATAATTTCACCACATTTCTCTAAAACTATAAACACACAAATGAAAAGGGGAAACCAACCTCATCAGGTTAGGTATTGATATTTACATTAGGCATGAATCTTTCCCGTTTCCCCTACCTTCCGAGTTTCTTTAACTCATCTATTTTGTTTCGTAACTCTCGTTCCATGACCATCACACAAATAAACACATTTCAGTTACAAAAAAAAAGGATAAACATTTCAGCAAATCAATAATTGATTTAGTCCATTTTGAAATGTTATTGACCTGTTTTGTTTACGTTACCTTCTTCATTATACAATATTTAATTTTTAACAATATCTAAAAAGCGAATGAAAAGAAAAAGGTTTTAAGGAACTTAGAAGAATAAAAAAAAAAGAAATTCAACATAAATAAAATTATGATTTAAGGATAAAGAGTTTAGTCATCTTTAGTCTCACTAACCTCGCTTTAGTCTTCATCCACCAATTTTTGCAGTGCATGTTCTTCTTTTATCAGTTGAAAGAAATTTGTTTTTGAACACTATTGTTGGACATCTATTTGGCAAGAGACTATGTTAATCTCAGCACTGTAGATACAAAAAGAGTCAATGGAGTCTTGCCTTCGTAAAGAGATTAGGAAGTTATGTTCAACTTAAATTTATGGCACTGTAACTGTTTTTATAAATAAGATCATGGGCATCGTAGTGTGAGAAATAGCAGGAAGTTTTTATGTAGAAAATAAATGAAAAATACATGGAAATTATTAAACTGACGAAAATGACTTTTTGTATTGAATTTTTTGCATTTTTAATTTTGCTTTTAAATTGTAAAGTATTTTCCATGTGTCAAAATCTGATTGGCAAAATGACTTGTGCTTTAGTATATAAAGGATCACTGGATTATTTTTTGCAATAAATTTCATATTTACATATTTGCAATTAATGTTTGTTTTTTCTTCACATGTTAGCGATTAAATTCCAAATCTGTTTACTTAAAGACATATGTATTATGAATATTGAATGCCTTTTCTCAAAAAAAAAATGTATTATGAATATCATTAACATAAATCTTCTCACTATTGATATTAATATTTTTAAAAAGATCTTAAAGCATTTATATCTTGAATTTCAAGAGATCTGCGAAAACCTTTTCATTTGAATTTTTATTTTTAAAAGTCTCTTTTATCGAAATACCAATACAATTAATACTTTTTAAAAATAATGACGGCCTAATCACAATAAAAATGTGTACATTTAAACATTTTGAAGAAGTTAAAAGGCCTGAGAATATAGTAACGAGCTCCCAAGATTCAATTTTAAAAAGCCCAAACCACTATTCCCTCCAAATCATGAATGAGCCTGGTTTAAATTTGAATACCTTTTAGATCCAAAAGAAAAAAAAACACAAATACAGTTTTTGTTTTCGTGTCAGAGGTTATTAAACTACGCCCCTCATCGCGCGCTCTTCTTCCTCCCTCCTCCTCTCTCTCCCTCAGCTCCAAATTCTAGGGTCTCAAATTCACATTCCTACAAAATTGACAATCGGATCTTAAACCCTAGCCTAATCCACTCAAACCCTCGCTCTCCTTTTTCGTGTCTTCTTCTCCCTCGAGGATTAAAAAGGAATCAATAATAATAATCACCATTTTTTTTTCTGGATTTCCCTCGTAATCTGTGGCATCTTCTTCGAGGGGGGGTTTCGTCGATTCTCTCGTTAATTGACATCGCAATGGATGTCTCTGGAGGGTTTTCGTCGATTCCCAGATCCGACTTAAAGGTTACACCTTTACTCTCTTTTTTTTTTCTTTCTTTGTGTTTTTTTTTTAGGTTTGCTTGATAGATAATACTTTTTGTCTTTTTAATTCTCTCGATCTAATTAATATATATTGTTTAGATCGGAGGCAATGAATTGGACGAAAAGGACAACGAAAGGCAGAGTCTTGGCACGAGTGATAATAAGACTCAACTGTTGTGTTCTTCCAGCAAGCTTGATCTCATCAAGACAGATGTTGGTTGCGACAAGGGAGCTTCGGTTTCAAGCTGTTTGAACGATGATTTATCCTCCTCGGTCTCCTCCTCCTCAAGGAGAGGCGATAAACCTGGTTCTTCTTCAGAGTGTGGGAGCTCCACTGTTCCTGTCGAGGGAAACAACGATCCGATGAAGCTGTGGAAAGCGATGAAACAAAACGGGTTTCTTTCTAACCCGCACGGCGGCGGGGTTTCGGTGAGCAGCTGCGTCGTCTCGTCTTCTCACGGAGGGATACCTGCTCCTCCTAGGAAACGCGGTCGGAGAAGCAAGAGTAGTATCGACGCTGCTGCAGCGGCGGCGAAGAAGAGGAAGGTGGAGATCGCGAAGAAAGAGGAGGCTGACAGGTTTGCTAGGCTGGCTGCTCCTAGTGGACTGCTCAATGAGCTGAACCCTGGGATTATAAACCATGTGAGGAACAAGAGGCAAGTGCTCTCCATCATCCAGAGCATTGTCAAGTCTGATGAAGACTCGATGAGGCGTAGTGATGCTACGTTTGGGGGTTCCAGGAAGAACTTGGAAGATGTCTCTAGATCTGATTTTAACCAAGGATGCAAGTACGGCATGGCTGAAGATAACTACGCTGATGGTGTTGAGTTCAGTGAAGATAACAATACATCAGGTAAGTTCTCAGAAAATGCCAGTTCATTGTCGAGCGAGGATGCAGCAGATTTGAACCATGCTAGTGTTCTCACTGTCAAAGGTAATGTTCTTAAAAGTTTGTTTTACTCAATGTGCATGATGTTATACTATTATAGGTGGCTTATAGATAGATCTTCTTTGACTTGCAGCGGCTACAGTAGCGTCTCAATGGTTAGAACTGCTTCATCAGGACATCAAATGCCGTGTTTCAGGTGACCAACAAACTCTTTATCTGATGTAATGAAAAACTACAATACTTGGTTGTTCCTGAAAATCATTTTTTGTGTGGTTGTTCTCAGCTCTTCGCCGTAGCAAGAAGAGGGTTCGAGCAGTTGTGACTACAGAGCTACCTTTCTTAATAATGAAAGAGTTCCCAGCTGATCAAGAGAATGATCCAAATGGAGCTTCGAGGTCTTCCACGGTGGATAACCACAAGAACAGATGGATGGCGCTGTTTAACCAACTCGAACAAACGTTATCAGAAGAAGAGAAACAACTGGTAAAGAAGCTGAGATACATTAACCGCACACACTATTTCCTCTTTTCTTTTAGCGTCTGATCTTGAGTTTACGTTCAGGAGAACTGGTTAAACCAAGTGAGAGAGCTGCAATCACATTGTGACCGTGGTCTGCAAAACTTGAGCTCGAGTTCTGGTCAGAACTTCTTGCAGTTAGGAATGCCATCGCACTCTAGGTAATAACCATTTTCACTACTTGTTCATCTCATTACTCGGTTAAAAACACTTGTTCCTCAACCTGAACTCTGTTGCAGAGCTGCGGATGCACTGCTCTCAGACAAGGACTTCGTAGTTAGAGCAGCCGCAGCCTCCATTTACTCGACCTGCAACTTTCTAGCATCAAAGGAGAATATAGCCTTTACCTGATTAAGAACTCCTTTAAGCTTCTGACCAGTTTCTGATTTAAGCTTTTTAGTTAACAACTTTTTGTCAGTTACTTTAGAGCTTTCATAGCAGAGTTTTTCTTTTTATGTGCATTTGTAACACTAGTAGCATTGCTCATCACCCTTGTCTTTTTCTTCTTTTATAGATTTTTTTCCTCTCAGTAAGTTAGTTAACACCTGAAAGTTATAAACATCTCGTTTGATTAGTAAAATATTATTAATAGTTACTGTATCATGATCCGGATATGTTCCAGGCTTATAGCCCTTTAATGTTACGTCTCTTAGGATGTTTCATTGAATTAAAGTATCACCATTCAAATGTACCCACAGAGAGAATATATTGTTATCCATCTGTTATCTTGGCTTTGAACCACAATTCTGAACTTGATCCGCTCTTCAGAACAGAGTGTCTATGACTTCAGGACTTGTGCTTTTGTTGACTGGAATATTCAGAAGAAAAACTCCATTATTAAGGTTGTGTTACAATGAGAGGATCCTTACAAACTTACATGACGACATTACAGTTACAACTTACAAGGAATCAAACACTAATGACATTCATACAAATATTCTTACTCTGGAGAGTGATCTCTCTGTTCTTTGACGTTCTTGAAGATTTTAGAACTCTTGTCAAAAATCTTTGCTCTCCTGTTGTAATCTTTAGGGTCTCTCCCATCATCATCACCCATGATGGCTTCCTTCTCAAGGCATTCCAAGAGTTCCCATACTCCTTTGTTTGCTTCTCCACCGCATATCCCTCTTCTCTGAGTCAGTTCCTCCTCTTCCTCCGGCGTTATTGGCTCCATTTCCGCTGCATAACCCGAGCCTGAAGCAACGCATCTAGCAGCAGCCACGCGCCTCTCCTTCCCTGCGTTAAGTCTCAGTTTGGTATGTGGGGTTACCTTAACCTGAGCCAAGCTTTCATAACCCTTCAGAGATGGGTTTGTAATAGTCTTTGTGCAGGTTTGAGACATAGCATCCATTTTTTCTTGATGGAGTTTTGTTTCAAGTTGAAAGCTAGAGGTTGGGTCTCTTGAGGGTTTAAATAAGGTTTGGAGGGTTCTAAAACGGGATGAAGTAACACACGCCAATGATTACACGTGTGGCGGTGGCCATGAGTAATAGAGTTTTCGAGATTCTCTTACATGCCTGTTCTTGCGGCACGTGTTTTGCCGACCAACTTTGACCCTCTTTTCTGCATTATCCAAGTTTTTTTGTTTAGTAAGCTCGCTGTTCAAGATCAGACACGTCTGTCTAGTCACATCTTCATTTATTCTATAGCTAGAACTTGCATTTAAGATTTCTTTAAAGATTATATATGGAACCAGGCTAAACCGAACTCAACAAGACACAACTCAGTTTAGTTAAATTCTATATCAAAACTTGATAAAGACCATTAACTTTAAGGAACACATTGTGTAAAAAACATTTGATAAAGTCTGCAAACTGCAAAACAAAACGAACTAAAAAACATAACTGATATTGCTAGGGACTTTGACTACACGAAAATTCCCAAAACAGCAAAAGATGCTCTTCACAGCCTTTGAGATGATGATGATCACATCTTTGGAAGAATTTGAGTTTTTTTTACTTGCCATCATTGATAACCCCTTCTTTACGACCTTCAAAGCCAGGGCGAAGGAGCTTCTTCTCCCTCTTAGCGATCTTCCTCAACTTATTCTGCTCAATCCTCTCCGCAATGTTCCCTGATCTCTTCTGCTGCTTCTCAACTCTAACCTTCTGCTGCCCTTCAACTCTCTCCTTCCACTTCTCTGCGTTCTTCTCCTGCCTCTTCTTCTCCTTGTGGATGCTCTGCTTCAGTAGCTTCGGATCGTCGTGAACCTTGATACCAGCTGCTCTGCTTGTAGCTGCCTGCCAAGAGTGCTTTTTCGCAATCACTTCACCTTTCTCTGGATCCTTCTTTGCAGCCTCTAGCTTCAAAGCCCTTTCAAGCTCTCTAGACTTGGAAACCCTCCGCTTCTTTGTACCCTTTCCGTGTTCCTCATCGTCATCGATCTTGACGTAACCGTACGTAAGGTCCTTAGCAGCCTCTTCCACATCCAACTTACCCTTGCCTTTATCTGCTAACTTACTCTCCTCCTCCACAGTCTTCTCCTCCCTCTTTCTCTTATTAGGCACAATCTTCTTCCTTTTCTCATGACTTCTTGGTCTATCTGAACCCCCACGACCACCTTTAAGCGCATCAATCTTGCGGTGGAGACGTTGCCTCAGCTCCTCGTAAGTAGCCGAATCACTCTTAGCCTTCTTGTTATCAGTTTCCTCCTCACTGCCATCATCATCATCATCATCATCAGCAGCAATCTTATGACTCAACTTCTTCTCCTTTTCTATCTTCCGTTTCAGCAAATCAAGAGTAGTCAAAGCAGACTTCTCAGGATCCAACCTGTCCCTCCTTGCTTTCTTTAGGTTCTCGGTTGTTTTCTTCTTGGCTCTAGCTTTCTGAGCCTTGCTAAGACCTGGAAACCACTTCCTCTCCGTCTCATCAGGTAAGTAGAATCTCGCAGGGATGAGCTCCACCATTGTATCGAAAAATTCACCGTGCTGATGAACCATTGCCTTCATAGTATCTAATCCAGAATCAACAACTTTCACTTTTTTCTTTGCCATCTACAACAATAGCCAAAACCAAGTCAGAAAAGAATAAATAATAAACGCCCTTTTAGAAGCTAATTACAAATCAAAACACATATCTCTGCAATACATTATATTATACATACATAGCTCTTTAACTAAGCTAGTGCAGATACTTTAATGCCTGAATCTTCTAAGAATTGACACAAGTTTACTCATTTACTAAATATCAGATAACCAGAAGCTCACAAAGTGTATAAACACAAGCTTAATCCTATCCAAACTCTAGATTTCATATAACGTGTTATCGTAAGTTTTGAACGATTCTTACTCAAAAGAATTCAATTTCTTAACAAGTTGACGAAACCCAAATGGAAAGACGAAGAATTTATCGAAGAACGAGTAAAGAAGGTAAGACTTACTGGCACGACGATGGCGAAGCAACGGCGACAGAGAGGAGAAGAAGAAGTTGCTTGGAAAAGTTTAGGGTTGGGACGGTTTTATTATTTATGTAACTACCGCCTAGGTTCGGTTTAACAGAATTGAAGTAACGTGTAACCGGAAAGCGAATCCCGGTCTAATTATAATTGGGCCTGATAGTCATACAGTTGGGCCTTTTAACTTCTGACCCAGATACTGTCGTCTTCAACCTGATGCAAATGTTAAGAGAACTCTATTCACAGTGTCGGTCAATGTCAAAAGCAATGTATTTTTTAATGTCTAGTTTTAATGGCGAGTTAAAAAAGGCTTTTCACTGTTACGACACTGTTAAAAAAATGAATGCGGAGTTGTCGGTGGTGGTGGTTGCTTGGTTGGCTATGAATATGATTTTTTTTTTCTACCGACGGATATGATTTGTTACAATATTAATATTGTTTTTATCAGAAGAGAGTGACAAGAGGCAAGAGACCAGGAGACAAATAGCTGCTTACAAATATCTCTCTCTCTCTCTCTCTTTAGAGAAGAATCGCAGATTCAAAGAGATCTGAAGAGTCACACATCACCACGACTCCATTCTTCAGATCTCATGGTAAGCTCTTCTCTCTTCCTCAATTTCCCTCTCCTGCTGCTCAGATTTGACTTCTCATCAGATCTAATCGCATTCTTTTGATAATTCCGAACAGATTTGAACTATTACTCGGTGATCGAAGATAGTCAGTGACGATGGAGTTCGATGGAGAAACCGCGGTATGTTATCTACTCTGCTTAATCAGAAATCAGGATATTCAGATACTGATTTGAGTAGATTTTGTTTACTTGTGTTATTCGAGAGATCTGAATTGAACTTGTTTTATCCAATTTTCGGTAAGTTTCTAATTTTGGAAACTGTCTGTGATTCGACTTTGTTTATTATTGTAGGGGAAGCCGAGCGTCGGTGGGCAGATATGCCAGATCTGTCATGATAATGTTGGCAAGAGTGTTGATGGCGATCGGTTCGTGGCCTGCGATATCTGTGGATTCCCGGTTTGTAGGCCTTGCTATGAATACGAGAGGAAGCATGGGAATCAATCTTGTCCTCAGTGCAAAACCACTTACAAGAGGCACAAGGGTTAGATAACTTTTCATTTGAAGCTATGGATTAGATTGGTACTTAGTACTTACTATAATTTGCTAATTTTTTTGTGTGTGGTTTAGGTAGTCCTGCTATTCCCGGTGATAAAGACGAGGATGTCTTCGCTGATGAGACTACCGTTGAGCTCAACTACCCGCAGAAGGAGAAGATTTCAGAGCGGATGCTTGGGTGGCATCTTACACGTGGCAAAGGAGAGGAGATGGGGCAGCCTGAGTATGACAAAGAGGTTTCTCACAACCATCTCCCTCGTCTCACTAGTAGACAAGATGTAAGTCATACTTATTTTAAAGCGTAAACATTGGAGTTTTGAGATCTGATTTTGTCTGTCTTTCGCTTTTTATTTTATTTTTAAACAGACTTCAGGAGAGTTTTCTGCTGCTTCACCTGAACGCCTCTCTGTGTCTTCTACTATAGCTGGTGGAAAGCGTCTTCCCTACTCATCTGATGTCAATCAATCACGTAAGTATCTTTATTTACTTACTATGAGGCCAACACACTGTGTGAAAACTCTATACACTAAACTATGTTGTCGTTCACGCTGCAGCAAATAGAAGGATTTCGGATCCTATTGGACTTGGGAATGTAGCTTGGAAGGAGAGAGTTGATGGCTGGAAAATGAAGCAGGAGAAGAATACTGGTCCTGTGAGCACTCAGGCTGCTTCTGAAAGAGGTGGAGGAGATATTGATGCCAGCACAGATATCCTCGCAGATGAGGCTTTGCTGTGAGTCCATTTTTTTTTTGTTATCTCGTTTGATTATGCTGCGCTATGAAATTGCATAATCTGGGCACCTTTTCTACTAAGAAATGTCTTGATGCTCATTTTCCAATTTTATTTATTGTACAGGAATGACGAAGCGAGACAGCCTCTGTCAAGGAAAGTTTCGGTTCCTTCATCACGGATCAATCCCTACAGAATGGTTATTATGTTGCGGCTTGTTATCCTATGTCTCTTCTTGCACTACCGTATAACAAACCCAGTGCCGAATGCCTTCGCTCTGTGGCTGATCTCAGTGATATGTGAGATCTGGTTTGCCCTATCCTGGATTTTGGATCAGTTTCCCAAGTGGTTTCCTGTGAACCGTGAAACCTACCTCGACAGGCTTGCTTTAAGGTATGTTCTAGTTCCCATTCTTCTGAAGCAATTACTCAAAGGATTGACTTGACTGCCTATAATATCTGATCATGCTCTATCTTGGAATAGATATGACCGTGAAGGTGAGCCGTCACAGTTAGCCGCTGTGGACATTTTCGTGAGTACTGTTGACCCCTTGAAGGAGCCACCCCTTGTCACAGCCAACACAGTGCTCTCTATTTTGTCGGTTGACTACCCAGTTGACAAGGTGTCTTGTTATGTGTCTGATGATGGTGCTGCTATGTTATCATTTGAAGCACTTGCAGAAACATCAGAGTTTGCTCGTAAATGGGTACCATTCTGCAAGAAATATAGCATTGAGCCTCGCGCACCAGAATGGTATTTTGCTGCGAAAATAGACTACTTGAAGGATAAAGTTCAGACATCGTTTGTCAAAGATCGTAGAGCCATGAAGGTAAGTTTTTTGTTTTAGTCATGTAACTCACCCTCACTCTTAATCTAGTATATGCTATATTGACCTTTTATTTTCTTGCAGAGGGAATATGAGGAATTTAAGATCCGAATCAATGCACTTGTCTCCAAGGCCCTAAAGTGTCCTGAAGAAGGGTGGGTAATGCAAGATGGTACACCATGGCCTGGAAATAATACAAGAGACCATCCAGGAATGATCCAGGTAAGGAAATTGGTTAATAAGTATGGAAACTGAGTATGCTTTCTCGAGAAGTTCATTGTTGAAGTAGCATTTGTTGAATGCAGGTTTTCTTAGGGCAAAATGGTGGACTTGATGCTGAGGGCAATGAGCTTCCGCGTTTGGTGTATGTTTCTCGAGAAAAACGACCAGGATTCCAGCACCACAAAAAGGCTGGTGCTATGAATGCACTTGTAGGTTTCTGATCTTGGAGTTTTGACTTCTTTCTCTGAACATCTTTTTGTTAGTCTAATTTGGGTACTTTTTAAAATGAACAGGTTAGAGTATCAGCAGTCCTTACCAATGGACCTTTCATTTTGAATCTTGATTGTGATCATTACATAAATAACAGCAAGGCCTTGAGGGAAGCAATGTGTTTTCTGATGGACCCAAACCTAGGGAAGCAAGTTTGCTATGTTCAGTTCCCTCAAAGATTCGATGGTATTGATAAGAACGATAGATATGCTAATCGTAATACCGTGTTCTTTGATGTAAGTCATACTTACCTACACTTGCGTCTATTTTTTTTTCAAATTGGTTTTAGATATGAATATAAATTTAAAACATTCAATTTCTTGAGTTTTCTTATTATTTTTCCGTGATATGCCTTCCAGATTAACTTGAGAGGTTTGGATGGGATTCAAGGACCTGTATATGTGGGAACGGGGTGTGTTTTCAACAGAACAGCCTTATATGGTTATGAACCTCCAATTAAAGTAAAGCACAAGAAGCCAAGTCTATTATCTAAGCTCTGTGGTGGATCAAGGAAGAAGAATTCAAAATCTAAGAAAGACTCGGACAAAAAGAAATCAGGCAGGCATACTGACTCAACTGTTCCTGTATTCAACCTCGATGACATAGAAGAGGGAGTTGAAGGTACAACTGCTTTTATTCTTATTTGGCTTATGCTTATGAAGCAATTTTCTTCTAATTATATATGCTATATTTTGGTGTAGCTAGTGCAAAATGCTTACATTGTCTAAATAATTTACAGATGCTGGTACTCATCATGACGTGTCCTAACTATTTGACATTTGTAAAACTCAGGTGCTGGATTTGACGATGAAAAGGCGCTCTTGATGTCTCAAATGAGCCTGGAGAAGCGATTTGGACAGTCTGCTGTTTTTGTTGCTTCTACCCTAATGGAAAATGGAGGTGTTCCTCCCACAGAAACTCCTGAAAACCTTCTCAAAGAGGCTATCCATGTCATTAGTTGTGGTTACGAGGATAAGTCAGATTGGGGAATGGAGGTATTTTTTTTTTCATTTTAACTCCCAACATGAAACTGGAATGTCCTGAGATACCCACTTTGGCACTCACTTTATTTCTCTTATACCGTTTTTCAGATTGGATGGATCTATGGTTCTGTGACAGAAGATATTTTGACTGGGTTCAAAATGCACGCCCGTGGATGGCGATCCATTTACTGTATGCCAAAGCTTGCGGCTTTCAAGGGGTCAGCTCCTATCAATCTTACAGACCGTCTGAACCAAGTGCTGAGGTGGGCTCTAGGTTCAGTTGAGATTCTCTTTAGTCGGCATTGTCCTATATGGTATGGTTACAGTGGAAGGCTTAAATTTCTGGAGAGGTTTGCGTATGTGAACACCACCATCTACCCACTCACCTCCGTCCCTCTTCTCTTGTATTGTACGTTGCCCGCCGTTTGTCTCTTCACCAACCAGTTCATCATTCCTCAGGTTTGACACACCTCTCTCTCTCTCTCTCTCTCTCTCTCTCTCTCTCTCTCTCTCTCTCTCTCTCTCTCTCTCTCTCTCTCTCTCTCTCTCTCTCTCTCTTATTACGTTCAAAAACTTATCAACTGTTGTTCCTCATTTGCAGATTAGCAACATTGCAAGTATATGGTTTCTATCTCTCTTTCTGTCTATTTTCGCGACGGGTATACTGGAAATGAGGTGGAGTGGCGTAGGCATAGACGAATGGTGGAGAAACGAGCAGTTCTGGGTCATCGGTGGAGTATCAGCTCACTTATTCGCCGTGTTTCAAGGTCTTCTCAAAGTCCTTGCTGGTATCGACACAAACTTCACAGTCACGTCAAAAGCTTCGGACGAGGACGGAGACTTCGCGGAGCTCTACATGTTCAAATGGACGACGCTTCTGATTCCGCCGACGACCCTGCTCATTGTAAACCTCGTGGGAGTTGTTGCGGGTTTCTCGTACGCCATCAACAGTGGATACCAGTCATGGGGACCGCTCTTTGGTAAGCTGTTCTTCGCCTTTTGGGTGATTGTTCACTTGTACCCTTTCCTCAAGGGTTTGATGGGGAGACAGAACCGGACTCCTACTATTGTTGTGGTCTGGTCTGTTCTCTTGGCTTCGATCTTCTCCTTGTTGTGGGTTAGGATCGATCCTTTCACTAAAAGAGTCACTGGTCCGGACATACTCGAATGTGGAATCAACTGTTGAGAAGTCACTAATATGCTTTTGGGGTTAAGAAAACACATAATTATAAAGTTTATATTTATTATTTTATTTGTCCTGTGTATTTTCTGTTGTGTCGTGGTGTAAGATTAAACAGTATTTTTGTTTATGTGATGAAGATGCAAGCCAGTGCATGATATAGTTTCATGTTGTGTTTTTCGAGAGATAGAAAACATAATCTTTGTTCAAAGAAAAACATAATCTATTGTTTGGAATGAGAAATTAACTCAGACTTTCGAAGTATTATGTTCCGCTGTTGTGTTCAAAAAAAAAAAAAATGTTTCGCTGTAACTTCTTCAATCATTCTTGCAACCTCTTCCTTCTTTTGCCTTCAATCTAGGTTTCTTGCGACACGAGCTAGTGCAAGCTGAAGCATCTGAACCGTTCCTTCTTCGATGTTTTGAAACTTCAAGACCTGAATCATGCCGGTTCTTTAATTTCCCTGATTCCTTTTTGAGATATTCCCGTATGGTTTTTGCTGATTCCAAATCCATCACTCTCAAGCAGAGGCAACACATCATAATCTTCTTCTATAGCCCTCCAAAGATCATTTGCTCTGATACCAATATAAACTTGGTATTTATATTTCACACTTAGCAAATACAAGCTAAGTAGCATATAGTATCCATAGATTTCTTAAAAGCAGCCACATAATCTTACAGATGCCCTAACCGCAACCACTTGCTTACACATATAGCTCATCTCGAAGATCAGCAATCTTTTCCCAATGGCTTCACTAGACCATTTGGAGGGAAAAGGGCCTTTTTCAACCCGAACAATTACAATTGTGCCAAATACTACCTGAACAATTAATCAGTGCCAAATACGACTTCAATTCAATTATAATTCAAAAATACTACTTAAACTTTTTAAAACGTGCCAAAATCTACATTAACCGTAATATAAGTTAGTCAACCGTTAAAAAAAAACAAAACGACGACGTTTTGGTTTAATCTTTTTTCTTAAAAAACATATTCATTCTAGAATTCGAATTCTAACATATACACTTTAAAATAGACACTAACCACTGAACTAAAGTAAATGGTTGATATATTATTACGAATTCGAAAGTATATATACTACTATATTTCTTCATCTTCTCCAAATAAAAATTTGGTGATAATGTTTTCTCATTTCTATAAATATATTAAAATGTTTTATAATTATCATATCTTTAATACACTTATATTATACTAAAATATAAATAATAAAATATTTGAAATGATACAAAATTAAATACACTTAAAATTTTGAAACTATTTATAAAGTTTTCTTATATAAATTATTGTAATTTTAAAAATTTGAATGGTAATTTTTTATTTTTACAAAAATAATATAATATATTTATAGTAATGGAGTAATATAATAAATTTTTAAAATTACAATAATTTATATAAGAAAACTTTATAAATAGTTTCAAAATTTTAATTATATTTAATTTGTGCAATTTAAAATATTTTATTATATTTATATTTTAGTATAATATAAGTATATTAAGTATATGGTAGTTAAAAAAATATGTTAATGTATTCATAAAAATGAGAAACAATTATCACCAAAGTTTTATTTAGAGAATTTATAGTAATGGAGTAATATAATAAATTTTTAAAATTACAATAATTTATATAAGAAAACTTTATAAATAGTTTCAAAATTTTAATTATATTTAATTTGTGCAATTTAAAATATTTTATTATATTTATATTTTAGTATAATATAAGTATATTAAGTATATGGTAGTTAAAAAAATATGTTAACGTATTCATAAAAATGAGAAACAATTATCACCAAAGTTTTATTTAGAGAATATGAAGAAGTATATCAAAAATTTACTTTAGTTCAGTGATTAGAGTGTCTCTTTTAAAGTGTATCAATGTACGTATTCGAATCCCATAATGAACATTTTTTTTTAAAAGACTAAACCAAAACGAAGTTGTTTTTTTTTTTAATGGTTGACTAAATTATTTTACGGTCAATTTAGATTTTGGCACGTTTTAAGAAGTTATGTAGTATTTTTTAATTATAATTGAGTTTATGTCGTATTTAGCACTGATCAGTTGTTCAGGTAGATTTTGGCACATTTTAAGAAATCTAGGTAGTATTTTTGAATTATAATTGAGTTGGGGTCGTATTTAGCACTGATCAATAGTTCAGGTAGTATTTGGCACGACTGAAATTGTTCGGGTTGAAAAAAGCCCTTTTCCCACCATTTGGATAACTTAAACTAAAATAGTACTCATTCTCATGTCGTAGAATATCCGTGTTTCTTTTCTTATGAATAAAGATTATCTATATAAATGCATGAAGGTAAAAGTTTTACAAGCCCGTAGGCCTTAGTTCATTAATGGCCAGTGAGATTGTTTGACCATCGGTACCACCATCGGTGCCTTGAACTATGCATTTTTTGGTCATACATAGATGATGATGATGATTTTTTTGCTGAATAGATGATGATGATGATGATGATGATGATGATGATGAATAGTGATAAAATTATAATTTACTAGATTACAAACTTATATCCAGAGTAAATTATTTAAGACTAAGAGCACCTTTAACGCAGTTTCACAAATAGGTTTCTGCAGAAAAAGGTAGAGTGTAGGCTTTGTCACTATGTCAAAATAGGTGAGAGAAGGGGCCAATACAAAAACGCATTTGGTCTGCTTCTGAGACTGTTATGCGGACCCCACGCCACGTGGTGGCCTGCTATTGGTTTTATTTTTAATTTTCTTTTTAAATCAGATAAAACAAAAAAAAACAAAAAAAAAAGAAAAATTTAGAAACCCAAACGGGCTTCACCGTTAATGTTGCTCTAACACATATTTAATGACTTAACTTTTAACATAAAAAATGAAAGCTTTCACAATTCAAAAAAAATTGCGGTGTTTTCTATTCAGAATTTTCCGTAAAAACTTTGAAAAACAATTTTCAAATTTAGCATTAGTACTTTTTCTGAGATGCATATAAATGATACTTCTGGTTGGTAGTATTTTTCATAAGGAAAAAGAAAACTTCCTGACGGTAGTAAAGAAAAAGATACGTAGAGATGGAATTCATCTTTACCAGTACAGTATAATCTCTTTAAATTAATAATCGATAGATTAATATCTCTATAAATTAATATAATTTTATAGTCCCAAATTGAGATTTTGGTTCAATTAGTATCTCGATAAATTAATAATCTCTATAAATTAATAAAAAATATAGTTTTGGTGTAGTCCCAATATTATTAATTTATAGAGGTTTCACTGTATAAAGATCTTTTCTTTTTGGTATAAATGTGTAAAGATTTGTGTTGAAATAAATTGTATTATTACAGTAGAACTCCATATAAGTTTTTGAAACCGTAGAGTTGAAGATAAGGAACTCACATTATTATAATACTTTAAAGCAAAAAGGAAGAAGAAGGTAGAAACAAGAGAAAGATGGTATATGATCTGATAAGATGGTGTGTACTCGGATCAAGTCACTTGGGAACACTTGGAGATGTTCATAAAGATGCTTGGGAACACTTGGAGATGTTCATAAAGATGCCCTTGGGGAACAGAGCACCTGGTACCCGAACCACCTCGCAGTCTTTTGATAAGGAGAAATGGTAAGTGGTGACAAGATGATGAAGGAATATTGAAATCTGAAGCCTCGCAAACTCTGAACCAGCACATTGTCTTATTCCCGCTCCAAACACCATGAACGTTTTCGACCCAGACCGTAACTCTTTCCCCTGCCCAACAAACTCACTGTCATATCACCATATATATATATTTGCAATTAACAAATCTAACTAAGAAAATAATGTACATATCATGACATAATACAAAAATTTTAAATTTTAAATTTTGTTGTTAATGTAGGAAACAAAACATAAAATATGATATTTTTATAATCCAAAATACATAGTCTACAGTAAGTGTACTATACCTCCCATCTCCATGGGTTAAACTCAAAAGGATTTTCATAGATTTCAGGATCAAGATGAACCACCGAAGGTATAACCATCACTATCCAGCCGGCTGGAATCGTGTATCCTGTTGTAACCAGTAACAAATACTTCCATAAAAAAATATCAACTTCTTGAATTCTACAGTGCTAGCTACACAACAACTAGAACTACTTGCCTTTGATTTCCACATCCTTCACCACTTTTCTGAACATCATAGGAGCCAAGTTTGTCAATCGGAGCGACTCATTAATAACCTGGAGTGGTGTAATAAAAGCTGCACATGTGAATCTTACAATATCCAGTGGTGTGATTGGTTTTGACTGATGTGGTTGTGGCTTTAACAAAATAAAGCTTTTAGAAGTTTTAAAGCTTTATAATTAATGTTGAAAGGATTACACAATATTATAAAGCCACAAATTGTTGGCTTTAATAAAACTAACTTAACAAGTCAAAAAAAAAGGTGGGCTGTCAAAAAATTCTGGAGGACTTTGAAGATTTAAAAAAAAATTAAAATATGACTTGGAAAAATAAACTTTAAAGACTTTTTGAAAAAAATAAAAGCTTCTAAATCCTAAACCAGAATAGCATTAGACGAGATCAAAAGTGAAGTTACCATGTTGGTGAAAGTCATCTTGTGTCTGTATTCTTCCCAAGTAACTCCACT
The DNA here is from genome assembly GCA_019706035.1 of Raphanus raphanistrum subsp. raphanistrum. Taxonomy (NCBI): domain Eukaryota; kingdom Viridiplantae; phylum Streptophyta; class Magnoliopsida; order Brassicales; family Brassicaceae; genus Raphanus; species Raphanus raphanistrum. Next base: position 13,129,012 of record CM033981.1, read on the forward strand.
TTGTTTATCTTCTCTGCTCGCAAGGATCGCCTCATGCTCTCTCTGCCAAATTACATTGCATTGGCCAATGAGTGAAACAATCTCCATGACTACGTACTATCACTTGGTTATGAACATTTTACTAGCTTCTCGATCAACATGCATATATTATTACGTACCTTTAATTCGGCGAGAACTTTAGGGTTTTCAGATACGAATTTCACAGCCATGCAAGTGGCCTTAGAGGTAGTATCTTGAGTGATACAACAAAGAGTGAAGATGAGGCTTACAATCACATCCTCGTTTACTAAGCTTCCTTCTTTATCTAACTCTTCTAACGTCGTCTGGAGGAAGTCATCATACTTCTCTCTTGACGTTTTCCTCCTCACAAAAATATCCTTCATCAACTGCATCCCCTCTCTACATGCCTGCAAATCATGTTCTTGTTACACACCGAGAAAACAAAAAAGCATATAGTATATAATACGAAAAATCTCACCCATAAAGTATTGTAGAGACCCCTCACAGCAGAGAGATTATAGGATGTCCGAAACCAATCAAAACTGAAGGCGTTGAAGTTTTTCATAAGCTTTGATTCAGTCTCTGGTTTGAGATTACTTATCACCTTTGGTGTCAAGTGGGATGTTATCAACTACAATAATTAAAACACGATAAAGAGTGTTAAACTAGCATGCAACATCATAACTATAAAAAAAACTTTATAGTTTAACTAGAATTGGTCCCAAGAAAAAGAAGGTTACACTTGAAACTGCGTCCTTAACGTCGAATCTTTCTTGGTTAGCCTTTAAATTAAGATGTTCTTGTGTAACGCGGTCCATATCTTTTATTATCTTCCGCTTCAAATTCTCCGAGCCCAAAAGACGCATACTGATATGTTTAATGTGCTTGTGGATGTTTCCTGTTTTGAAGAAGAGGCTATCTTTTCCCAGTGGCTTCGTTAAACCATCTGGATAACCTAAACTAAAGTACTTGTTCTCATGTCGTAAAATATCCAAGTTCACATCCATATCCGTCGAAACCACGGTTTTTACCCCAAGTATGTTAGTCCGAAACAAAGGCCCATACCTGAAACACTCACACAACACACAAACATTCATCTCTGTAAGGAATATATATAACATACAAGATTGAAATCTGACCTTAACATCTTCTTCTTGAGAAATGGGGAGATCTCGTAGAATCCATGAGGCTTAAAGTAATCGAAGGTCTCACCGATGATAGGGAAGCCCATTGATCCCGGAGGCAACTTGCCATTAGACTTGGGGTTTGACCATCGGTACCACCAATGGCTAATCCTCACAACCACTAAGGCTATAACCCACAATACTACAATCCAAAACAAGCTCATTTTGCTGCGCCTTGAACTATGAACTCGTTGGTCTTATATAGATGATGAATTCTCATTGAAAAATAACTCTCATTACGTGGATAGAAGAAAGCTGCAACTTGCAAGTTATTTAAAAATTCGCCCAACTTAATAAACTGTGTGAATTATAAAGTATTATGTGGTTTGCTGGTTTTCAAACTGAAGATCATATGTGACTGTTTCTTTTTTTATTGGATTTTTTTTCTCTGAAGTAACTCCGGTGAATTCATATACAAATAAGCTTAGATCCAATAATTAAGATGATGAGACTTAGTCTTTTTTCTTTACTTAGTTGGTTTTTTGGTTGTCGAAATTGTTACGTACAAGCAATGTGCCATAAATTTTAAACTTTAGAAACCTTAAAACTTTGAGACAATTTTTTAATGTGGACTCTCTCGTTGTAAAAAAGTTTTAATTGCAGGGATGAACATATTTGGATTTGGTGTGTGATTATGTTCAAACGATGAAAACATATTTGGCGTTGTTTGTTTTATTCATGTCCACATCCTATTGAATCTTGGGGATATGTTTCTGTAACTTTATTTCAAAGCTAGTTGAGTGTTTTCGTTTTCTTTTCACAATTATTGATAGATTATACCGAATGATTATACTATTTCATATCAAACGTTATTTTATTAACTAATAAATTTTAAGTAATGTGATAACATATAATTTACTCTAAATTAATAACTACCTAACCTTGGAAAATACTAGTGTAACTGATGAATACAAGGTCTTTTTCAAAAAAAAATCTAATGAATACAAGGTCGTACAAATATGTTAAGAGACAAATATTTAGGGCAAATAAGTTCAATATATTACGTTTCTTGTTGGTGTAAGGTTTAATAGTTAGACTAATATGTTTACCTTTCTTGTACTGGTTTAACCATGAAATGTATTTGTGAGTGATTGGTAACTATGGCTTCTTTAACCAGATATTGGTAATGGACCTGATGGTAGTGGAGATGGCAAGCGGAGTACAAACTTAATTTACCTTTTCCGAGAGTTAATTTAGCAATTATTCAATAATTTCTTCAACTTGGCATCGGATTGAGTCGCTGTCTCTTATCCTTCGGAAAATTGGCAATGATATTCTGTGTCAGTGTCAATAAATCGATTATGATAAAATTGGTTAAGAAAAAGGATAATTTCCTTCAACGGGAAAATGAATAATGAGTTAGAAACAAATGTTTGATTGATTAAAAATTTGCTGTGGATAGGCAGAAAAAAATCAATGAAACTTGCAAGAGATGTAAAATCTTATACAATCTAGACAGCCCACAGCAATCAGCCGCATATCTTCTAAAAAACCTGGATATCATATTACTTTTGGGACTTGTGCATTTGTACATGTTGCTCCTTTTTAAATCAACAAAAACGATAATTCATTAAATTTCTAAAATTGTTGTCATCAAAATTATTTTTTCGTTTGCTATTATGATATGAATGCTAATTAACTTTTAAAGATTTGAAATAACATGATATATCTTCTTCTTTTTGACAAAATAACATGATTATATCGTCAGATAAATATTTTCATTGAACTGTTGTATTTTTTTGGACTCCAAAAGATCTCAAGCTCCAAAGCCTTTAAGTAATTTCGGAGTTTCAGGTCCTTATCTCTACCCTTAGTCTAGAGTTGGATGTGAACGAAATTGCAGGTCATGAGGTTAGGAATCTTGCCACTCTCTTCTGTTTTTTCTTTTTATTTTTTAATTTTATTCCGTGCACCGAAAATTCTCAGGTTGATTATTTGGCAAAATCAGGCTTTGCACGACTTGTTGTAATTAGAACATCTGTTACTTAGCAAAAAAACAAAAACATCTGTTATAAATTCGAAATGGAAGTTGTTTGACAAAAAAGGTTATTGGTTTCAATATACTTAATCTGTTATATCCGTATGTGATTTCTTTGAATCAATATTAATAAATTAAATGTTTAACGAATGAAAACCATGAACTCTTGTTACTCATCAATAGAAAAAGCTACTAGATACACCAGACAAGACTCAACGTCACGTTAAATCAATGAATGTATCCATACATGAACGTGATTAACTAATCTACCACTATGCGCCTGTTGACTATTTCTATTATGTTTATGTTGGCTCACTTTCTTTTTGTTCAAAGTTTATGTTGCTCACTAGTTTTCGCATTTCACGTGCTAAGCTTTACTGTTTAACCATACACATCTGTACAACTTTTTTTGTTCTTTTCTTTTGTAGATTTTGCGGTTTTAATCTTTTCACGTGCTAAACTTTACTGTTTAACCATACACATCAAACACTTGAACCACACTAGATCGGATGGAAGTGGGAACTATATAGATTGGTATTTATGTTTATAAATTATAATGATATTATATATTAATGTATTTGATTCATTTCAATACTTTTTGAACAGATTATATACATATCAATTTTCTATACAAAACTGATAGAGTTGTAGAAGATATTGAATTCACACTATCATAATACTTTTAAGGAATAACAAGGAAGATTGACCCAAAAAAGGAATAACAAGGAAGGAAAGGAAGATAGAATGTATGATCTGATAAGCTGGTGTACTCCGAGCAAGTCACTTGGAAAGTTGGAACATTTTGGAGATGTTTATAAAGACGTGATAAATTTTTAATTAATCAATCTTACCAGATGATGATACATATATAAGTAAATTGGAAATTTTCATCGAAGTTAAATTACTGAAAAGGCACGTAATTAACCCACAGGCCGGTCCTTGGTTAATTAGAGCATGCAAACTTAAGAAAATGATGTTCCTTTTATCTAAATTTTGGTACTTTTAAATTGATGAACTTATGCCAATCTCATGAAATCATTACGTTCCTTTTCTCAAACTAGTAGTGTTGGTTTACTTTCTCAATCAAACTCTAAAGTGGGTATTTACAGATGCAAACTGTGACCATGAATCAGATTGTTCTCTTACCCCTTGTTTTAATATTTTCTATAGAAATGAAAAGAGTAGCTAGTGATGGAAGTCCACGTGGTTCATGTGGTGAAATGTTTGAACGCCGAAACAATTTTATTGAAAAAGGAACTATATTATAAACGCGTAAATGCAACATGAGTCTCCTATCCATCCACGTTAACTATCACCACAACTACCTCCTCTTTCTTTTCTTATCCACCCACTTTCTTTAAGCCTCTCAATGCATCCTATTTTGTAACTTGATTTATTTTATGTAAATATAATAAATAATAATACATCATTGGTCCATTCGCATTCACATCCACAACAAGATATCAATAATTTGATTTATTTATTTATTTGAAGAAGAAAAAATTTGTGATCATCTCCATTTTTGTGACCCAAACCATGCATTTCACGCCACTATACAAAGTTAGGTAAAGAGCCGGTCAAATTGAAAAAAATCGTTTCTACCACCTATACCATTCGTAAAAGTAATGTAAAAGGACCTCTCTCTCTCTCCCCCTTCTCAATGCAAGATTGAACATGACCACCAAACCGGATTAAATTAAACCGGGACTGTACCGGAAAGTAGTAGAAGAACACAGAAAGTAACAATCTGGTTGCAAACCGGTGGAATCTTAGACAGAACAAAAAAACAGAGGAGTTCTTAACAGTTTGTGTTAAAAGAAATGTTCAGATGTTGAATCTGTTTAGCGTCTCTACTCTGTTTGTTCTCTCTGTCTCCAGCTTGTGAAACTAGAATCTGTTTCACCTTATTTCACCAGAGATTGTGGATACTTGTCTGTATGTTATGTAAAATAAATGACTTTCACCAGAGAGTTATTCACCCATATTTTAAACAAGAGAAGAAGTTATCTACGCCCGTTTGACCAACTCCTGTTGTTCATTCCAGGTCTCTTGAGCTGCGGTTTCTGAGCAGTAGCACTAGCTTGCTTTGGGATCGTCTCAAGTACTTGTATTGTTCTCTGCTTCTTGGCTGTTGTTGTCAAAAGATCAAAAAGCATGTTCTTTGTTTATCAGGGTTCGTTTTCAAGAATGCGTTTAAGAAAGAACCTTTAAAAAAAAGGGTAGAAACAAACCGTTCTCATGGTGTTGGTAGCTCTCTTGAAGTTTCCTCTTAGCAAATTCAAACTTTGCGTCAGCGTCAAGACCTTTAAGTTTCTGCCAGAGACAAGAACGCAAACAAAACAAGTCAATTACATACATATTATTGTCCATAGATTTACCAAATTAACAAAAACAAGAGGTTTGTCTTTGTTGCCACACTCACTTGTTGTTGAGGTCCTGGAGCTTTCCTCTTGTGTTCAGTAGCAAGCGGTTTCCTTTGGGACTTGTGAAGAGATACCACTTCATGCTTTAGAGGTCTTCTAGTTCCATCAGCTGAAGATGAAGATGGCTTAATAGATCTAAAAGGAGCGTCTTCTTGTATCCTCTTCTGTGTTCTTCTTCTTTCGTGTTCTCGGCTTGTGTTGTATTCCTCAGAGTTACAAGGATCTGAAACAAACATGAACACCAATCAATCAACCAAACTAAAACATGGTTCATATTAAACAAACAAACAAACAAGAGATTTAAAAAAAAACTCACTACCATCAAAGTCTAATGAATCAAAGAAATCGCCATTTAAAATCTCAAAACCGTTAGCTTCAGGTGTAAAGATATCAACATCATAAGGAAGCGATGGAAACGCTTCTTCTTCTTCATCAACTACTGACGGATTTGCAGACTCTGGTGTACCTCCAGCACCTGCTTGTAACACAAAGACATTAACAAGCAAGTTTAAGATGCGAGGAGAAAAAAAAGAGAGTGGAAGTTACCAGCGAGATCCTTTGTGGTGTTCACCCATTGATCAACCAGCTCCTTCCACTCCCTGCATCACAAAAAAAAAAAAAAAAAAAAAAACTCAATACGATGTGTCAATCTTTACGGAAAGAATCAAAGAACTCATACGCAATGAGAGTCTTTGCAAGTTGACGAATCTGATCAGAAGCATGTTTCCTCAGACCATTAACAGCCTTTCCTATCTCAGTACTCTGCCACACAGAATAACCCTTATAGATCAAAAACGGACTCAACTCTCATACAAAACCTCAACAACAACAACAACTTGAAACACAAGAAACCAACCTTGAGGATATCCACATTCAAAGACATCAACTTTAACTTCCTCAAGGATTCAAGTATCACTGAGTGTGGCTGCACATACAAAAGAATAAACACTCAAGATTGTAACTTTAATAGAAAGTTAAAAAGATAAAAAAAAAGAAAGAAAAAACAAAACCTCGTCGTCTTTGTTGAGCAAGATCTCTTTGATCCTAACAACCTCCTTAGAAACCATAGAAAACTCTTCAATCGCATCACTCAAGGCCTCAGCTTCATCTTCATAACTATAATTGCTAACAATCTGATTGTTGTTATTGTTATCTCCTCTGCTACTTCCATCAACCGCTGTATCTTCAGCCTCGTCATCATCTCCGGGAACAGAGAGCTCGACGTGGTCGCATCCGGTGCAGCGAGCGACTCTGCAGGAGAAGAGAAGCTCGGCGATTCCGTCTCTTCTCGATTTGAATTGGTTAGGGGAATCTGCAGCGGCCACCATGATGGCGTGATCGATGATCTGGAAAATATCGGAATCTCCTCCTCGCCGGAAATACTCTCTCCACTCGTCTAAAGAAGCTGATGGTTTCATCTTCAGAGGAATTGGGTTCTGTTTCTCTTGGTGAATCTCGAGATAAAGTAAGAGAGAAAGAGCGAAAGCAAAATACAGAATCTACTCAAAAGGAATGTGGATCGAAAGAATCTACCAAATAGACCCCTTTTTTTAATTATCTTTTTTTTTTGAATCTGATATAAACTTTCCCTGGAATGTCCACGAAAGATTTTTCCTGAGAAAAAGATGAGAGAATGACTCAAGAAATCTAAGACAACAGAACAAAACAGACAGAACATGAAAGAGTTTTGGTTACGTTGTCTGTCTAATCTAATAAACCAATGTGATGTTTGCTGCTCTTATGGTAATTGGTAAACCGGGTTCGGTTTAAGGAAGCTTAGCTCTCAATCTTTCGAAGAGAGAGAGAATTAAACTTTTATTTTCTTTTGTATTATACTCGTCTTCTCCGAAGTCTGTATTTTTTTTTTTCAAGTTGGATTTTTCTTTACGACTTTCCTTCTTTTGACCTGACGATGATCGGTCTTTTTTGGCTTTTCACTATTTTAAAAGATTTAATTAAAATTTTCATTTCATCTTGTCTCTTACACATGCGTTGTACTTGAACGACGAACACGAGTTAGTGAAGACAACAAGGTCAAACTCCTATTTTTTTCCCTATCTTTTCACGTAATAGCACATTTGTCAAAAAAAAATATATTAACTTGCCAAAAGTCTTTTTGTTTCTCATAAAGCTATGATACAAAATTCGTTTATCTCTCTAGTTAGAGAAAAAAAAGTGAATAGGATGTGTTTTTAGAACTAAACTAATTTGAATTTGGTGAATAGAATGTTGGTAAATCCAATCAGATACAAATTGAGATTTTCTGGTGATTCAATAATTTAAAAGTAGATTATCAATCGAATAGTTGAAAAGATGAATAGAATATTAAATAATATATTCTATATCATTAAGCTATATGATAAATACAGATTTATACCTAATCCACTTACAAATTTTGTTCGGGTTTGTAATCTACATAAGCTTTTTTTATTCTACAAATTTTCTGTATCCAATCATGTTTTGGAAACTGTGAATGGTTCCCACTATAAAGCTCATTATCTTTCCCTTGTTTAAAAAGCTAAAAAATAAAGGATAAGATAAGGCTCACTATCCTCACAATTGTTTTCATTCAACTCATCCACTTTTCCTAAACCATAGTTGTAAATCCATATAGTATAAGATGTACATATGGTTTATTTACAACAGAAATATAGAAGCTATAACCTTATATATATAGTCTGAAAGTAATATTACACATTAAATAATGTAAGCTCAACAAAATAATCACTTCTCAAAGTACCCTTTCTTTAAAAAAAAAATTGTATAGAAGATATTTGGACTACATTTTAAGCAGTCATTTATTATAATCAATCAATCATCAGAACTAAAATCCATGATTAAACAGCTTATAATGGTGGAGCTAATAAAATAAAATAAAAGACTTTAGTAAAGTGGCTTCAAGCATTTATTTATGTTTGTCAACAAAATCAACCCCAATTATATACTATACTATTCATTCGGTATTATGTCATAGAGATGTTATACATGACAAAACGAAGTTGTCCGGATTTGGGGCGGTGATATCACAGCCAATAAGAATTTAGAGGTTGAGAGAGACCGTCGTGTCCTTCATCTTCAAAACCTTGCGTAAACCTTGCGTTGTTACATTTGAATGTCGACCACACGGGCCTGTCACAGCCACCTTTAAGTGAGAGACGTTGATAAGCAGACACGTCAGAAGATATAAGTGGCCGCTTTACGGGATTTCGGTGCCCCCAACTGGAACTGGTGCGTGTTTTTCTTTGTGTGGAAGAGATGAAACGATCCATACCGACCGAACGATCGGTCAATTTACAATTTTATCTAAAAAATACAAAGTACAAAACCTAATAAAATGCAATCATAAATAGCACTTTTAGAACGAGTAAAAAATGCTGAAAAAATAAAAGAGTTTAGTGTCGCACACTTATATCTCACTACTATTTATTTCAATCACTGCCATGCTTGTTCTATAACGGACCGGAGTAATTACTTGTTTTATATTATCATCCATCAAATTAATCCCACAGATGCCAAGGTTCGCCTAAACTACCAGCTGCTATGACTGCTTTCGGTACCCAATCACTAAATCAGCTTTCTAGTGCTTATTCTGAGTGGCTAGTGCCACAATTACTTATGCACGACATTGAATGCTTCAGACGCACATCCCTTTCAGGTTAACTTCACTCTTTCGACCACTTTGCTCGTCTTTTTGTTCATGAAAATGTTAAACATTTAGGGATTCTCCATAACAATTACTTGGACGAGTCTATTTGAGATGAGAAAAATGAAGGCCCATATTAAATAACTATTAAATTTATCCATGCTATATATTTTAGGTTATGCAATACACTCATAAACACCAATAATCTAAAGAAAAAGATAGCAACCAAGCTGATACATTAAAAAAGTTGCACACTTTTATTCGCCTTGAAATAGCAGCTTCACATATATATGTAGAATAGATAAGATGATATATGCAGCTTCACATATATATGTGTATCCCTATCAGAAACGATTGATGACGGAAGGCCGTGCAGCTTATAAATTTCGCGGAAAAATAGAGTAGCCACATTAATCGCATCAGTAGTCTTCTTACATGGCACAAAATGAGCCATCTTCGAGAAACGATCGACCACCACAAAAATAGAATCAAATCCTCTTTGTGTACGTGGCAGACCTAAAACAAAATCCGCTCTCAAATGGTAAAATCCTGTGTCGTAAGTCTCGCCTAGTGGCACTGGGCAATCGTCAACGACATGGCATCGATTACACAGACACGTTTGCTCCAGTCGCTAAACCTTCTACCATACGCATTCTTCTCGAAGTAGCTGCTGCAAAACAATGGGAGCTTCACCAAATGGATGTCTCTAATGCTTTTCTCCATGGAGAATTGAAAGAAGAAGTCTATATGAAGCTACCACAGGGATTTCAAGGTTCTGATCCTACTAAAGTTGCTCGCCTACGGAAATCTATTTATGGGCTTAAACAATCTCCCCGTTGCTGGTTCTCCAAGCTAAGTGATGCTTTGATCAAATATGGCTTTGTTCAGAGTAAACCAGATTACTCACACTTTGCGTACATTCGTGGCAAAATTAGTCTTCACATCCTAGTTTATGTCGACGACTTCATCATAGCCTGCAACGACATTTCTACACTGCAGAAGTTCAAGAACTACCTCTGTACATGTTTCAAGATGAAAGATCTTGGAAAACTAAAGTATTTCCTAGGCATTGAGGTGGCACGAAACAAAGATGGTATCTTCATCTCTCAGCGCAAATATGCTCTAGACATCATTGCCGAGTCTGGTCTCCTCGGATGCAAGCCATCTTCCGTTCCTATTGAACTGAACCACAAGTTAGCTCTGTCTAAAAGTTCGATACTCCAAGACCCTGCTCCTTATCGGCGCCTTGTGGGAAGATTAATCTATCTAACGTTCACTCGTCCTGAACTCTGTTATGCAGTACACATACTCTCACAGTTCATGAAAGAACCTCGGAAGGATCATTGGGATGCTGCACAACGGGTAGTACGTTATCTTAAAGGCTCTCCTTCTCAAGGCGTTCTGCTTCGTTCCGACTCTTCTTTGCGGGTTACTGCGTTCTGTGACGCAGACTGGAGTTCTTGTCCGATCACTCGCAGGTCATTGAGTTCGTACATTGTCTTACTAGGGTCTTCTCCAGTTTCTTGGAAGACAAAGAAACAAAACACTGTTTCGGCTTCATCCGCAGAGTCTGAGTATAGAGCAATGGCTTATACTTTGCGTGAATTGAAATGGGTAAAGCGTATTCTCACTTCATTTGGAGTACTTCATAACGATCCTATGAAGCTATTTTGTGATAGCAAATCTGCCATATACATTGCTAAGAATCCTGTCTTTCACGAACGAACGAAGCATATTGAAAATGATTGCCATCAGGTTCGAGATGCAGTTCAAAGCAAACTTATTACAATGGAGCACATCTCAACTAAAGAGCAACCTGCTGATCTACTTACAAAGTCTCTTCCTTCCACTACGTTCTCCTATCTACTGTCCAAGTTGGGCATTCAAGATGTGTCATTGCCCACTTGAGGGGGGGTATAGAGATAAGGATTAGTTTAGAGATAACTATAAACTCTAATGTTGTATTTATCTATTCGTACATATCTCTAAGTGTATTAGGAGATATCTTGATGTATATATATGTGGCCATAGGCATCAATAAACAACAACACTTTCACATTATTTTAGAGACTGATGGTTAAGTTTGCTACAAAACATCTCTCACAGAAGTAAACAACTTTCTTTGGAATTGCAAGAAACCACTTCAATATCTCCAGGAAAGTAGCGAACCACAGCTCGATAGGGTGTTGTCTGATTATCTGAAGGATCATTGACTTGGAATGAAATGTAAAATGATGGATGAAAATTGGTAATCAAAATCTTGCCCAACTCCAAGCCTTGTTCTCTACCACATCAAAAAAGACAAATCAAATACCATGTTGGTGAGAACAAACAAAAGACACAAAATATAGAAAAATCCTAACTCTTTCTTCGTTGTGCCTGGTGAGAACCAGGTTTGCCAACTTAGCGATAAAATATCTGTTGGTTTCACGATCGCAAGCCAATGAGATATCATCCAGATCATATGCTCTCCAACCATAACAGTATCGAAATTTCTTGAAGTTGATTTTATATATAACCCCCGCCGATCTTATCCAACTCTTCGTCGATCGAACAGTTGCATGTCCTCGTCGGTGCACTCGTCGGAATATGTAAATTATCTTCGTGTATTTTTAATATAAAAATCTTATATGAATATTTTCTTCGTGCAATAATATGAAATTTAACTTAGATACGTAAATTAGGCTCGAAGTTTTGAAGTCTATAAATTATTGGATTTCACTTAGTTATATAAACCCGAAAATTATTTTCTGGACAAAAATCTTTTGGCAACATATCTTTCGGGCATAAAATCGTTTGGGTAAGCCAGAAAAAAATTCAGACTTCTTTTTTTTTGTAAAAAAAAAACAATTCAGACTTCACATTATTTGTTTTATTGAGATCATTCTTGACATTTACATACTATTCCAATATTCTTGATTTATTCACCAATAAAACAAAAATCTACATTTGTTTTTTTTTTGTTATTATAAGAGGCATATTCCAAATTTGACAAACATGTATTTTTAATGTAAAATATGTCTTTTACTAAACAAAAAGTATATAGAAGTTTGAATGTATTTAGTATAAGTTTTGTTTTTAACATATTATTTTTAATTTAAATATTATTAAATCTGGTTTGCATATAATACAATTTCAAAATGTATGAAGATACTTTTGTCAAATGATACAAATCTAGACTAACATCTCTGTAATATTATTTGAGAAGTCAATTTCCTATGTGTCGCGTTCACGTTTACTCTCACGATGGTTGATTACAGTAAAATCCTTAATGAATTAAAAATATTACATTTAAATATTATTATTAATATTTTTTTATTTTCTTTTTAAAGTTGTACAAATAACATATATAATAAAAAGGAAACACTTATATAGATAAAAACGAATATTAAACCAAAATATATGTAAATATGATATGATTTTATTAAAAAATGAAAGTTCAAAAAATAGTAATATTCCATTTAAAAATAATTTAAATAACATAAAAATACTTTTGAAGTAATAAAAATTTTTCTTAGATGAAAAATTTATATTTTTATATAATGTGAATTCATAAAAAATCACACATATAATTTTGATATTAGAAAATAAATATCATTTCTTTAAAACCTAATTTAAAACAATACAAAAATATATTTTTAAAGTAATAAAAAGTTCTTTATATATCTATCTTTTTCTTATGTGATTACATAAAATAATTAAGTAACATAAATTGATATATGTTTAACTTCCTAAAATAGTTTATAATTAGTATTGAATTTTTCTATATATTTTTCTTTTTTTGGGCAATTTCTATATATTTTCATATAATTAGTTGACTATAATATCTTTCAATTATAGCGAAAATATCTATAAATTATATTTTACTTATATAGTATGATTTCTTAAAATATAATCATAATATTTTTCTTACTTCTTACTTTTAAGAGATATTGAAAACTAAAAATAAATTTTAACAATTAATATTTTTGATTAAATAATTGAAAATATTAATAATAACATAACTATATACTTTAACGAGGTAGGTATATTATATTTTATCATTATTAAAATCATTTGTTTTCTTGTTATTAAATTTGTTTTTAAATTTTATGTTTTAATGTTTGTGGAACTCAATATAACAATAATCAAAATATCCAAGCAAATCTGAATTCTCACTTTTAAGATTACTTAAGATAAATTTCAACTTACAACTCAATAAATCTAAGGCTCAAAATTATTTTAAATTTATAAAATATTTTAATTATTGTAAATATTGATATGGGTGCATGAGTTTCCAAAAATTTATCAGTTACTTACGTTGTAATTTCCTGTTGATCATCGCTTAATTTCTAATATTTTTTTAGCAATCAGTATATAATTTGATGAATATTATAAAAATGCATCCCCATTTAAACGATAAATAATATTAATTTGTTTTAACTTTAATAAAAATAATTATCTTTCAGTTTGAATCTGAAAGAATATATCTAACTCAATATATTCACATGAGTGACTCAACTAATCCAACTTATATATAAAATATAAAAAAATAACTGTAATCAAATATATTATTTATAATAATAATAATTTACTTTTAAAATATAAATTATAGGATAATTCTCAATAAAATATTAACCAACTGTTACAAGTTAGTTTTTTGTAAAATATATATATGCACGAGACTTCGGAATATTACGTTATATTAATTTATGTAATTTGGAATCAGACATTTTAGTTTATTTTTTATTTCAATCTAAGCACAAGATATCATAAGTTATACATAATATTCCTAAAATATATATTTTATATCTAAGATAACAACCAATATAAATAGAAATAAGAAAATTAATCAAAATTTTAATATATTTAGAATTAAAAATATTATATTTGAATTTAAAATGCAATCCAATCTATTCAAATGATTACTAAATCAATTTAAAAAAACAAATCGACTAGATATAACATTTTTTAAAATTACATACCTAATTAAATTAATATAATATTATTAATATAATTATACATAAAATTATAAATTAATAAAATTAAATTAAATATCAATAAATTATTATAATATATTTACTTTATAAATATTTATATCCGTCTATGAACACATGAAAATCACTTAGTTATATTTGAAATACGAGATTAAGACTAATTTTTTCTATAAAACTTTAGATGTGTCAAACACACAAAGTATAATAAATTATTTTTAAAACTCAAAAATCCCAAAAAACACTAACCTTATTAAAGATCATATTAAACTTCAAAATATGTCTAAAATATATTTGGGTTGACCCGAACCGGACTCAGATATTTACGTGGTTAAGGATCAGATAGTGCTAGCTCACGAGTCATAAGCTGCATGCTATATTGAAGAAAAATAGGGTTTTCTCGCATAGTCTCTGTCTCGATGGTTCCCGATCCAGAGATGGAAAGTCCGATCCTCCTTCACCGAAGCGTCAGAAGACGGAGGAAGAAACCACCTGCTATGATGGCCGTCCCGGGGATTTCGATTCCGACGAGTGCTCCGACGGGGAGATGGAGTTGTTCAACCAAGAGTTGGATAGGAGCGGCGGTTATGAAATCGACTTAAAGAAATTTCGATACTGTTTTGGTTGGAGATCATTTGATCTGGATGAAGTTACACTTTTTAGCGATCCTGAAACCAACAGGCATTTTATCGCTAAGTTGGCTAACCTTGCTCTCGACCAGCACAACGAAGAAAGAGTACGCCTTTTCTTTTTGTGTTCTTTTTTTTTGTTTTGCTCTCTGATTAAATGATTGCTTGGTAGGGAACAAGCTTGGAACTGGGAAAGATTTTGATTGCCAACTATCATCCATCGTGTGCAGTCACTTTCTACCTCTCATTCGAAGTCAATGATCCTTCAGATAATCAGACAAAACCTTACCGAGCTGTGGTTCGCTACTTACCCGGAGATATTGAAGTTGTCTCTTGCGATGCCAAAGAAAAAGTTGTTAGAATTCTGCTAGGCAGGCGAGAGATGTTTTTCAATCAATCCACCAGTCTCCTTTTCCAATTTGGATTTGAAGATTGAACAGTGGTTTGTTTCTAATATCATAACCCCCCATCTATCCTTCTTCTGCTGCTTCACTATTCATCTCTGTCTCGTGGATCAAAAAACTAAAGCGAATGGACAAAGGCAAAGCAGTGATGGGTACTGGGTTGATTTTGTGTTCATTGATGTTTTTGGTTTTTGGTTTTTGGTTTTTGGTTTTTGGTTTTGGGACAATGTTGATTTTGTGAGGATGGTGCCTGCTCCGAGAGATGCGGGGATTGTGGCGGCTAGGGTTCCTAAGAAAGTTCTTCAGTTCGCTGGGATTGATGATGTGTTCACTTCCTCGAGGGGATCTACTAAAACTCTTGGAAACTTTGTCAAGGTTTGTTCTTTCTTCTTTTTAGTTAGAGTAATGCGCTTTTGGTCGTTGTCTGGGAATGTTAAAGTTTGAACCTTTGAATGATTGATTAGTATCTTTGGTAGCCTTATGTTTGCCAATTGCAACTTGAAAGCTTCAGACTTGATCAGTTTTCAACTAGTTGAATCATTCAATTGTAACTATTTGTATTGCTTTGGTGATGTTTGATTAATCATTCATGTGTGTGAGAATCATTGAACATTTGTTTTATGTACTTTGATTTATTTTCTTGTCTGGTTTCTAGAGATCATCTCTATGATTACTTCTCAAAAAATATTACTTCTTGTCTGGTTTCATATTTGGGCTGCGATTGTTTGTTGTCTCAATTAAATCCTGTTTCTGTGATTTGTTTTGCACATTATGTACGAGGTAGGAGAGGTTTAGATGGTGTTTTGGTGTTTAGGATGATGACGAAAGCTGGTTTACTTCCTGAAGTGAGAACCTTGAGTGCATTGTTACATGGTTTGGTTCATTGTAGGCATTACGGTTTGGCGATGGAAGTGTTTGAGGAGATGATCAATGCGTGTCTTAAAAATGTGCTTGTTCTCTTGTTCTGATTATGTTCAAGTTCTTGTGCTTTGTCTTGTTCTGTTCCAGTAATGAGAATGATATGCTTCATGTTCTTGGTTATGGTTATTGATTCATGTTCTTGCTTATGGTTATTGATTCAAGTTCTTGTACTTCATTTTTTTTTAAAACTCTAAAATAAGAAACTTGCAATGGAGGGTAAAAAGTTGAAAGTTTTTAACAAAGTCTCTTAGCCAAATTTACTCTCTAAATACTATTAAAATTAAATAAAAGACCCTTAGTGGGTCTCTAGGATAATGATGCTCTTATATCACCAGGGTGTCTCGTCGTTAGTCTGGCCAACATTTAGAATCGTGAGATAGCTCCTGTCTTGAATTTAGGTTTTAGTTTAGCATGGATTTATATAGCCTGCACACAAAGTCCCGTAGATTTAAACTTATAAAGCCATTCATTCATTTCTTGCCAACAGAATGTTCAAAACAAAATATAAAAAAACCAGAGCAGCTATCGCACCTCCAACTGATCCTTCCACATTAGCTAGAAGATTATATTTGATTATATCCATCCAAAGAATTACACATGATTTGAAACCAAAGTCTGTAAGATAGAAGACACATCCCCCGAGTCATAACTGAAACAGAACAGCTTAAGAACAATAAAAATCAGAACAAAGACCATATCACTTTTTGAACCAAAGGAGAAGAATGAAGGCACATCACGAGCCGAACTTTATTGAGGTTGCAGTACAAACCGTTATATTGCTGTAAGATGAAAGAGCCACGAGTTGAGCCGCTGGAGCTAGAGACAACCAATGAAGATTATACCTTGCGCATTCCAACTGCATGATGCAGAAGAACTGCCAAAGCTTCCAAATCCTTTGAACCGAGCCAGAGAATCACTGCTGAAAATAGAGACTAGTGGCAACTAAAAGTTATACATCGGTTCAACTGATAGTCGGGTTATGGGTTTCAGCGGGATTTCGTGAGTTTTTCTGGATGATTAAATAATAATTTTTTTTTCTAAAACTCAAACTTGATTACATACCGGATCACCGGATTTATTGGTTTAACTGTGGATCCAGATCGGATTTCAAAATAATGGATACAAGTTTATAGTTATGCCCGCAACCATCACAAAATTCAAGATAATTATCAAAAAAATTTACTAATAATTTTTTTTATAAAAATAATATATACAGATATGATTACAAAAAAAACAAATATAAAATTTAATTTCTTTAATAAAAATTAAAACAAAAATATGTCCGTCCTTTGAGGACTGGTCAGAATTGAGTATTCTTTTATTTCATAAATCATCAAATACAAACAAAATGTTGCATTGCATATATTGTAGTATTCTCTTTTTTGTCAAATGTGTTATTTCATTAAATACAACGAGAGGTTAATGTATTTAATGTGGCCTTTTCGATCTCTATTGTACCGGCTTTGAAAGAGTAATAATTTAAGTTGGTTGAGTTATTTTCTTTAATCTGTCTCTCTTAAGGGAACAGTGGTGTGAAGTGCTACAAAGCAATTTAGACACGTGCATAAAACCGAACCTACGGATTTATTTCTACCTGTCTTTTTCCTCTTTTTTTTTTTTTTTAACACCCTGTCTTTTTTCCTTTTTTCTAACAACCTGTCTTTTTCCTTATAAGATATTTTAACTCGAAGATATTTTAACTCGAAGATAATAAGAATTGGGGAGAAAATTAGGGCTCTTTTTCTCTCGCATAGTCTCAGTCTCGATTGTCCCCGATCCAGCGATGGAAAGATCCGATCCTCCTTCACCGAAGCGTCAGAAGAAGACGGAGGAGGAAACAACCCGCTATAATGGCCGTCCCGAGGGTTTCGAATCCGACGAGTGCTCCGACGAGGAGATGGAGTTGTTCGACCAAGAGTTGGATAGGAGCGGCGGTTATGAAATCGACTTCAAGAAATTTCGTTACTGTTTTGGTTGGAAATCACTGGATCTGGACGATAGTACAATGGTTGATGAGCCTGAAACTAACAGAGATTTCGTAGCTACTTTGGTGAACCTCGCTCTCACCAAAACAAACACAGAAAGAGTTAGTATTTGTTCTTTTTTTTTTTTTTTTTTTAATGTTTTGTGTGCATGGGGATTTGATTGCTTTGTTTTTGGTCTTTTGTAGGGAACAAGTTTGGAACTGGGCAAGATTTTGATTGCAAACTATCATCCATCCTGCGCAGTCACTTTCTACCTCTCATTCGAAGTCAATGATCCTTCAGATGGTAATCAGACAAAACCCTATCGTGCAGTGGTTCGCTACTTCCCGGGAGACATTGAAGTTGTCTCTTGCAATCCCAAAGAGTGACTTCTCTCAGAGATCCACCACCAGTCTCATGGATTTGAAGACTGAAGAATGGTTTGTTTGTCTATGTATCCTACTCTATGAAATTTGCTATGCTAGCTTAAAAGGGAAAAAAAAAAGAAGAGTTTCCAGCTTCTTCTTTTTTCCTCTGTTTATGTATCAACTTGTTTGATATTTCTTCTTTCGGCTATTGTTGTTTTAAGTGTATTGCATAACCTTAAGTTATATGAATAATTTACTAGTTACTTTTTACTTCCAAGTATATTTTGAATCAGACGAGTACAAGCTAATTAATAGGCAAAACCAAGGCTACAGTGTGAAGCATTTAAATGGTGATGTTCTTTGAAACCAATGTTAATCTATCTAGTTATGGGATTAAGCATCCACACATTTTTTTTATCATAAACTCAAAACAAATGCAATTACGTTAGTTGCGGCCTTGCGGGGTAAAGGCGTTTAAGTTTTGAATACACTACCAACTAATTAATAGCATAAGAAGAGTAGCCCTCGAGTGTAGAGTTAGAAGAGCTGCTCCACTTGACTCTGTGAAGAACTGTTGGACTATTATAGCTTTTGGAGTTTTCCATAAAATTAAGAGGAATTGAAAACCACTGCATCCGGAATCCACGTGAAAAATGAAATAAAGCAACGTCTGGATGATTTACTGACTAGACCATCCAATATTAGGTAAATTGAAAACGTTAACTAAAGTGAGAGATACCTTCTTTCTGTCGTTTGTGTTCATGAAGAGAGATGCATAAAAGTACGTATGATCCAATTAATGGAGATGTATGTTGATATTGCACAAAGCAACGTCTTGATCATCTATGTCTTGTTTTTTGGCAGTGACAAAAACAGAAGCGGTACATTTAACGCAGCTTTGATCCAATTATAAGTTTCTGTTGCATTTCGATGATTGCTCAAAGCAACGTCTTGATATTGTTTTGTTGCAGTGACGCAAACATAAGGAGATATATTTAACACAGCCTTTGATCCATATAAACGCTTTTCTGTAATTTTTTATATAAACATCATAGTAATCAGCGGGGCGATCGCAGTTGGAGATCAAAACCAAGATGAACATTTGAATGGTAAATTGATGATATTCTTAGAAACTAGTATTAATCTATCTAGCAGTGGAATTAAGTGCCCACACATTTTAACCATAAACTAAAACAGATTAAGTTAGCTACTGGGTAAAGCTTTAGTAACCATAAACACCACCAACTACCAAAAGTTCACTTACTTGTGACTTAAAAAAAAAAAAAACTAGCCACACTCCGTTCAGATTTGGTATCAAACATCCGGATATATCAGATAAAAAAAGAAGATTCACATGCATTGTAAGTAAAAGCGTGGAGACAAGGTCCAAGATCAGACTCTATTTTCACCCTCGTTTTGCTTCTGACCTGGCAAAATTACTATCAAATTTTGAGAGCAGACCTGTAGTTTCAACAAGTTTTTACGTCAAACCTAAAAAGGAAGACCATATAGTTAAAATTAGTTACGAACAGCTAGACCAATAAGAGTTAACTACCAATATGCATTGTTTCAACTACATACCTCCAGCTGGATAACCTTGAGAAAGAGTGAGGGTTTGTTGCCTTCTAGACTGCTCTTTCTTATTATCTTCCCAATCCCATTTTGTCCCCACTCTGTTCCCCAGGAATTCTGAACTTTCCAGTAGTTGACACCATCTAAGGTCGTGTTGAAACCGCTTACAAGGACCACATGGCGACCTTGACATTCCTCTTTGTGATTCTTCGGACCTTTGTAGATTCCCTGACATTTTCATATATAGGCTGTATGTTATTAACTGTATTTGCCTTAAAAATGAATTGTGTGGACAAAAAAGTTCATCTTACATCTTTGTAGTCTGTAAAGCCTTTGTAAGCATCTACCACAGCGAGTATGGGACCTTTCCTGACAAGCTTGATCAGTTCTTCTTCATTCACTTCTTTGGTTTTCATATACTTTAAGCTCTTGATTTTGTATGTAGTGCCAGCCTTCAAAAATTGTTGAAAATGATGTATATATTTTGAAACAAATAATTAAGATATTTCAAAAAAGACAGTCTAAAGAATGTATACTTACACTTTTTTTGCAACTCTTGGGACAGTTTGCTTTGATTTCCCCCGAGAATGGGCAAATTTCTTCAGGAACGAGGCCATTTGACACTAAGAACTCTCTGATTTCGTTATATTTAGTGACCCTTCCAGTTTTCTTGCACTTGTTCCTAATGTTGTTTACAAGATGTTGTGGTGACAAGTGGACCACTATACCATGTTTAATATGGATCCATGCTTCCATACACCTTGCAAGTGCTATAGCCCAACATATATCTAACATAAGAAAACAAACATAATAACTTAGGTTAGACTAACGAAAGAACAAACACATTTTTTCTCACTAGTGATAATTAAAACATAATATATACATATAGATAACATTTACCACATAACCCTTGATGCATGGCATCTCTGAGTTTGTTGCCGCAATCAACGTGACAACACTCCCAGTCAGATGGTATATCCTACATACAATGGAAAACAAATGATTTGGAAGACGAGATTTGATTGAATTAATTAAAATGTTAATTCATACATATCTAAGTCAAATCAAATGTACCTTTGGCCAGTTTTCATCAGTTTTGTTAAGGGCCTGAAAAAAATTAGTTAAATAAATTAGTAAAACACAAGTCAATCTTTTAAGATGAACGTATGTACATGTCTGGATACCTTCTGGCTAGATCTGGAGACAGCTTTCTTGGAGGAAGAAGAAGAAGGAGCTGAGCACTTCTTTTTATCCTTGGATCCAGCTCCTACACCTTCATCTGAGCTTGAATCATCTTTCACTACCTCCATTTGATCCCTGCAAACGTTGGATTGGAAGAGAATATGAAGAAAAATCCCTAAAAAAGAAACCCTAGAAACTAAAACTAACAGTCACTATCTCCTATGGAAGCTTGAGCATATAACGACACAAAGGGAGAGAGAAAGACAGAACTGTATATCTTCTTATCCTCTCTTTCTCCTTCTCTCGCCTCTTCTCTTCTCTGGAGTCCTTCTCAGTCTCTCTCTTTCTCACTCAGTCTACAAAAACAAACGCTATCCTTAATAATTATTACCAAATGTTTTGTTTTTGTTTTTTTTTGTCTTTAATTATTTTCCACAAGTGAAGGTTATTTGTTCTGATTTTTTTTGTTTATACTAAAGTTTCTGATTTGATAAAAAGATACTATAGTGTCTGATAATATGTTTTGCATAATGTTTTGCTCTCAGTTTAGTCATAACTAGTCAGATTGAGAGAGCCATTATGAGATATATTGTTTATTTCCTTCCAACAGATTTCTGTTTAATAAATACGAATGTTTTTGTTTTGTCTTTTATTTTAGTTTTCCCACAAAAAGGAGAAAGCATACAAATTTTTCAAATGGGCAGAGGGAAACGGCTTAGGGTTTTCCAATCGAAACCAACTTGGAGAAAATTGACAGCAAATATTCCTTTTGGGTCTTTCTAGAGGGACCTCTTTATTCCCCCTCCTTTCATTTAGGCTCCAACTGTTTGAGAGCAATAGTTGTTTCTTTGATATAATATTTGTTCCAATTGTTTGTTTCTACTATAGTTTTTGATCATATGTTTTGTTGCTCTCACTTTAGTCATAATGAGTCATATTCAGAGCCAATATCTAGATTTTATTGATATAACTCACTATTTAATTTGATTTAAAAAAAAAATATAATTGTGATGTTATTAAATTAAGAAGAAAGTTATGTTTCTTTTCGATATTGCCTAGTATTCCTTGATTTGAAATTTAACTATTACACGCCAAAAAAGTATCTTATATAAGTAGAGTATGCAAAGCTCATAAGGTAAAACGAAAAAAACAACTACTTTGCCTCAACAAGAACCCGATCATGCAACCAAATAGGTCGCACCCTCTGCAATATATCATAAAATAACCAGTAAATATATTTGACAAAGGTTTTGATATGTAAATAGGCATAAATCATTAAAATTTTGTATCGCGTTTTTTTTTTGTTATAGAACAATGAACACATGTACCGAGGACTTTATAACTTATAAGGAGGTTACACGACGTTGCAAATTTATAAAGGTGTTTACGAGGTACTATAATATTTCAGATAATTCATGTGAGGTCAGCAATTATGTAGAGTTGTAGGTGACTGAAATGATTAAATGGAGATATGTGCACTATATTAAAATAATGAATCACGTATAATTATGTGACTACGCTCTAAATCTAGTTCGAAGCCAATTATCCTTTTGTGTGGATGGGAATCAGACGAAACCGTATCAAAGTGTAGTTCGGTACTTTCCCGAACGTACAGTGAAGTATGCTCTTGCAGGCCTTAATCCCAGAGGTACATCGGCTCAGTATCTTTTGCTTCATTTTGTGATCTGCATTCAAGTAAAAAGTCTGGAACGTATATAGTTAAGCTTCCGTTGGATATTGCTTTACTATAGACGGTCTATAAGACTATAACTACGACTGATGAATATATGAGCTGACATCTCTCTCTCTCTCTCTCTCTCTCTCTCTCTCTCTCTCTCTCTCTCTCTCTCTCTCTCTCTCTCTCTCTCTCTCTCTCTCTCTCTCTCTCTCTCTCTCTCTCTCTCTCTCTCTCTCTCTAATTTCTGCTAAAACAAAATAGTTAATGATTTTTTAAGTGTTAAAAAGAATATAAAGTAAAATAAAATTGAAGTTTATATGTTAAATAAAAATAG
This sequence comes from Raphanus raphanistrum subsp. raphanistrum, assembly GCA_019706035.1. Taxonomy (NCBI): domain Eukaryota; kingdom Viridiplantae; phylum Streptophyta; class Magnoliopsida; order Brassicales; family Brassicaceae; genus Raphanus; species Raphanus raphanistrum. The sequence goes on from CM033981.1 coordinate 13,152,265, forward strand.
ATACTGATTTAGAATTCCAACTTTGGTGCTAATGATTTGAAGTGTCAAATAAAAGGCTACAAAGTAAATAAAAGTAGTGTGTTTAAGTGTTAATATAAATAGTTAACAATTTAAATTTTGAATCGGAACTTCATGAATTATCCTTGTTTTAGCTCTTTTTAATTACTTTTTCTCTTCCAGTTGCTGGATAGATATTTTTATCTTTTGGATTGATTGATTTAATAAGATTGAACCGATTACCGTAGCTATATTATATCTAGACTGAGATAGAAAGGACCTTAACTTTTCAAAAGTGCAGAAAAGAGAGTGTCATTCCGACTAACGTTGTAACGAAAAGGAGAAAAGTCAAAGCTAATATTCCAATTGGGTCTCTTCAGTGAGATCACATTTCTTCCCTTCTTTCCAGTGCTTTATTTATTGTTCATTACTTCTAGAAGTGATATTATTAGGTTATTGGCATAATTATTATTAGAACTCATGTTTCATATAAGCTATTAAAACTAGGCTTTAGAAGTTAAATAATAGCTAGTTGCTCAAAAAATTATATACTGATCAAAAATTGTAAATATTATATCACTAAGAAATTAACTACTTTAATTAGTAATTTAATTAGTAGGTCAATTAGAAGGTAGTAGGTCAATTAGAAGGTACCGTACGTCCATACTTAATTACCATTTGGTTTATGAGGGACGTTGGGAACAACATAAAATTATCTGCTGAATTAGCGTATAATGCACATATAGTAATCAATCGTCTAAGTTTATGCACATGAATAGTTCCGTTTCAAGGTCCTTAGAGCATCTCCAACCCCACTCCATAATTTATTTTAAAATTAAAAAATGAAATTGAAAATAGAATAGAAAATGAAATGATGACCAAAAAATAAAAGCATTACTCTATAAATGGAGTAATGCTTTTATTTTTTGTTCATTACTCCATTTCCCACTCAATTTCCAACTCTATTTTTCAATTTTGGAGTAAAATATGGAGTGAGATTGGAAATGCCCTTAAACGTAAGTGTAGACCCGTAAGTATAAATAATTGTGCGTGAATTGATCAAAATCATGATTTATAACTTGACAAGGAAGAATAGTAACAACAGTTTATCCACCAAAATATATAAACCGTAAAATTAAAAGTTCATCAAATGAGGACAACGTGCTGCCAAACATAATCCAAGATGCAATTTATCTCATCTAATCTATTAAAAAAAGTACAAAATAGAAATATCCCTTAACTTTACTATTTATATACATTAGAATTCCACTGAAATAATTATTAAATTTATATTTAAGTGTACTTTAATTTTTTTTCCTTTTTAATAATATATTTCCTAAATTTATTATTACCTAAAATAAAAATCGCCATCAATAACGTGGCTTATTAAATGTATAACTAATATCACAGATAAACAATCTGTACATAAAATAATTTACGACACATGGCTTTTTCATCTCAAACGTATTACATAAAATGAATTTGTGAAACCATAAATCTTCAACATTCTCCAACTCATTTTCTTCCTAACGCGTTGCATATTAAATATGTACCTTAGACCAAGAAAAGTAAATATGTACCAACAAAACAAAGAAGGTTGAATTAAGGGAATTCTTTATCTTAGTCCAAACTTCTTTACATAAGATCATACAAGTTTAATTATATACACAAAAGATCACTTAAAGCATAGTGCCTTTACCGGTAAGGTATAACTTAGTAAAATGTTGAGTTTTGAACCGATTTCCGGTTTTATTTCTATTTTGTATGGTATGGTCTCATGACTGTCTAAACCAACATTCATGAAGAAATAAGTCTGAAACTTTGATTTCGGGGGTATATAACACAAGATAATAGTTTGGGAAACATTTGATGCTATACAATTCTTGTTGGGAAATAACTTGTCGATCTAAATTTATTTAACCAGTTTTAAATCCACACATTTAATATCACCAGGATCTTTTAATAACAAAATCCACAAATTAAAACACACAATTTGGAAGATAAAACCTTAGAATCCTAAATCAATTATTTTGTTTCAACATTTGTATCTATTCCTTTACTTGTGGACAAATTTTTAAATAGTATGTATATATTTGATTTTCTAAATCTTTCTTTTTAAAAACCTACACCTTCTTTAATTTAAAACTATGAAAATAAATCTCTGTATCTAATATTCTCTGAAATTAATGTCTAAACTATTGCCTATATTCATGTTCACTTCCTATTTAGAGTTACGAAAATCTAAACAAAATATTTTATACAATAATATTCGTGATATAAATTGGAAAATTTGGTTGCAAGTTATCATTTTAAAATAATCAATGCCGCTAAAGTATTAAATGATCCTTCTTTTAAGTATTCTTTGTTTTTTCTTATTTCTGAAATAATTTCTTAAATCGATCTACACTGAAAAAAATAATTAGTTACACTTCAGTTCCACTAAAATAATCCTAACTTAGTATTTATTATATTTTCAAATTAAATAACCATAAACATACCTTAATTTATTTAAACTAATTAATGTTAAAACATAAACTTAAAATAATTAATTTAATAAACATAAAAACAATTAATGTTTTATTGATTAGGTAAACAACCATAAAATCATGACAAAACTGATTTAGATATATTAATGTTATATTATATATACATAATTAAGAAACATGATAAAAACAACCATAAATCCACTAAAATAGATTTAGCTATTCATGTCCTAATTTCGAATACAATATTGTTTTAAAGCTATCCCCTAGACTATATTTGCGAAGTGATTTTGCCACATGTACTCTCTACAATCAGTTTCACAAAATAAATATGACATGGCTACTACAATTGATGACATGTCTTCCGAAAAATATGACATGAATAATTTCATTTAATATTGATTTATATTTTTGGAAAACTTATTAGAATATGGTAATAATTCATATATTACATTTAATATTGATATTTTTTTGGTAAACTTTTTTAAAATATGGTAATAGCTCATACATCATCTATAAAATAAATATATTCATATATAACATTCCAAATTTCGAAATATTATTATTTTTGTTTAAATATACAATTTGTATTACTATAACTTTCAAAAAATTCTACATTTTTAAAAAAATTTAAATATCTAATCGTAAGATTATTAGTTTCTTATATATCAACAAATTTTATAAATATTGTTTAGGATAAACTTTTTATAATTATACAATTTTATTTCATTTTATTAGTTTTATACAAATTGATTTAATATAGATCAAATATATATTAAATATAAGTAAGAAAATATTAAAATCTATAAATTTAATAAAATTTATTTTTAAATATAAGTTAGATTTAAAAAACATATATAACATTTCAAATTCGAAATATTATTATTTTTGTACAATTATACAATTTGTACTACTAAAAATTTCAAAAACTTCTACAATTTTTAAAAAAATTAAAATATCTAATCATAAGATTATTAATTTCTTTATATGTCAACAAATTTTATAAATATGGTTTAAGCTATTTTTTATAATTATACTATTGTATATCATTTTATTATTTTTATACAAATTTATTTAATATATATCAAATATATATTAAAAGTTAGTAAGAAAATAGTAAAATCTATAATATTTAATAAATTTTATTTTTAAATATAAGTTAAATTTAAAAAAATTCTTACTGCACATGGTGCAAGAAAACATCTAGTATAGTTATATTTTTGGGGAAATTTGGAAAAATACACTTAAATAAGATTTTAATTTGAAGATTACACTATTATTTAAGTTTTTAGAAAAATACACTTTGATCTATATAAATTTACTAAATTGTCCAATCTTAATATTCTTAATTATTTATTATAATTTACTTTATATGCGTAACAGTTTTAACAAAATAAGATTTTAAAAAAAAAAAATCTCTACTGAATTATACGTCCATTAATCGTCTGATCCCTGTTTTTGTTTCTTTATACGACTGATCTGTCACCAAAAATTTCATGAGTTTCTTTAGTTTCTTATTGGTAGAGATTCATGATCAAGTAAGTACCTGCCACCGCATCTGTAGGACCGAAGATCCTGTGTGGGTTTACGGGTTTGTTCCCGGCATTGACTTTTGCAGATTTTGTGCTCTGCAACTTGGTCATCCACTTGGCTCAATGGATTTTGTTCATTTTCTAACCTTCCTTTGGTTCATCGTGATTAAAATTGCAGGAGTTGGTTTTTTCTTTTTTTTCTCTTAGCCTTATTTCTCTCTTTTTGCTGTAATGTTTGTATAATGGTACCATGAAGATGCACAGATAAGACACTGCTTTTTGCATCCTCCACAAGACACTGTTTTTTTCCTCCCAATTCAAACAAATAACACAGAAACGGCTACATCTTGTTATTTTCTTATGTTGCTATGGAAATTACTCTTTCTCTCTTGTCCTCTCTATTTCTGAAACAAGTGATATAATAGTTACAATAATATTATTTTTATTAATTTCGAATTTCTATTTTAATTATTAAAATATTTAATCTGGGTAAAATTGTCAATTTACATTTAAAAAAGTGTACTTTTCAAAAAATAAAATAGAAAGTGTAATTTTCAAATTTCAAACTGTTTGTAAAGTAATTTACAAAATATCCCTATATTTTTACTAGTAATAACTAAAAATAAAAAATGCATGAACAGAATCACTTAATAATATATTATTTATGTATATTTTCATATAAATAATAGTCTAATTTAAATTCATTTCTTAATAATATATTATTTTATGTATATTTTCATATAAATAATAGTCTAATTTAAATTCAAAATGATAAATGTTGAAGAGTATAAAATATGTGACACCAAATTTTAAATAATATATAAAACGATTCATTAAAAATAAAAAAAACATTCATACATCATATTCTCAAAAATGTGGATGATAAAATTAACGGTTTGTTGAGATAAAATAAATTACTTAATATAAACTATCAAATTATTGTGCTTATAAATATATTATTAAACAATTATTTAATAGGGAAAAAAATATAAATATATATTACAGTTTATACAAAGTGAATATTTATTTATAGAAAATAAGACTGAGTATCCGGGCGGATTTAAGGATCAAGCTCTAGTGTTAATTAAATAACTATACAAAAGATCATTATCATATACTATCTCTACAGAAAGTTTGAAATTTAGGTTTCAGCAAATCGCGATAAATTACATAACCTTATATCGAAGTCGTTAAGTTTGCAGAAACCTAAATTTGACAAAGCATAGCAAGTGGAGAAAGAAACAATGATGACAATATATGTATACTTTTTTTTGTCTTAGATGTAGGTCGATTAAGGAAACTTAGGAAAAGACCACAAAATGAAAGATTTAATCCCCAGAAAACTAGAAAAGAGAGTACCGAAAGCAATAAACAAAAAGAAAAGACAAGAGACTCCAACTCAAAAGACCCTTCTCACACGACTTGGTAATTCTGTGCAATCAGCTGCGTCCTCTGCACAAACTTCGGAGTCGCACCACCACCACCTCCTCTCAGAGGAATCATTCCCATCACCTGCACCACCGTTATTATGAACACGCCTCTCATTTGTATATCTTAATTCTCAGATGGAATGTTTAGAAATTTTCATGAAGAACAAATAGGATTCCCATACCTTCAAGCCACTGTATGTACTAGTTGCTGCAAACTGAACAGAGATGGGGAAGAACACTGATGAATCAACTGGTGGCACTACAAATTCCATTGACCCACTGCACATGATTTTTTTCATTATTCATACAATATATCTTGACAAAATAAAACGCTTAAGCTGTAATAATATAACATATGTTGTCATCATCTATTTACCTGCGGTTCGAGTTGTCGATAAGAAGTATAGACCATTCCAGAACTGAATTCCTTGAGTCGTACCTGATTGTATCCAAAAACAATTATGGGTTTCATCTCAAAACAAGAATGGCCAGAGAGGAAAATAATCAAGTCAATTAATTCTCAAACCTCCAGTCCCCATCACATTGTTTAACCATTGGTGTCTCTCTCAAAGCAGGTAGAGGTACGGAGATTATAACATTGGTTAGATCAAACATGGACGACGCTTCATATTCGATGCTCACATACGTCTCGTTTCCAGAGACCGAAGGCCAGCAGTTGACTGGACCAGAAACAAACGAGAAACATTTAACATGTAAAATACCAGACAAAGCTAATCTCCAAAACCTTACTTGTTAGTGGCACCATGGACTCATCTGCTCTCTGCATTCTCCATCTCAAAAGACCAACACCGTCTCCACCTTGACCAGTGGGAAATGGCTGATCAGGTCTCTTCAGCCCTAGTATACTCTCGCTATTAAAAAGTTCTCTGTTGATGTTGGGATGGGTCTTGAAAAGAATTTCAGGGTTTCCACCAGTTTCAATCTGATAAGAAAGTAAAATACACAGAAAGTGATGTATTAAAAAAACCGATAAAAATGCCTGGGAGACTATTAGAAATCGTTAAATAAGAAAGTAGGAGTACCTGAACTTGGACAAATCCATCATCTTGGTTAAGAATCTGGAGCGACAGGGTTCCCTGCATATCAAAGCTACTGATTCCACCGTCTCGTCTCAGTGCAACGTTGAGCTTCTCCTCCACAGTTAACGTGAAAGGATCAGTTGGAGGTGCGACAGCTGTTCTGGTTTGGCTAGAAGGCTTGACATCTTCAATGATGTCTTCACCTTCGGCTTTAAGGGACTCCATTAACTGGTTCTTTCCAGACTTGCCAAGTTTCATGCCAGAACTCTTAGGAGGAGCCGTAACAGAAGAGCGTGATCGATCTGTGGGGTTAAGCATGGTGAAAAAGATTGTTACAAACCACAGATGGAGCTTGGGCATTTTTATTTTAAAAAAACTCGGAATAAAAGGGCAGCTGTTAAGCCCTAGTTAAAAGCACACTAACCTTTGGCCTTGGTACTGATAGGTTCAACATCTGAAATCATGCCAAGCATAGAACCACTTCCAAAACTACTGCCACGACCATGAGATATGCTCGAGTCATTGAATCCAGATCCCAACGAACTCATAGACGATAATCCTCCCTTATCACCACCTCTAGTCTTATCAATCTGAATATTGCATATGAAATATTTAATAGGAGTGTTACAAAAGATAACACAACAAGCAGGGGAGGTGTGTGTTACCTTGCTTTTGTCAATCTCATTAGCCTTACGCTTCATCACGTCTTTAGTGTCATTGATCTTGCTCTGCATCACCAGTTTATGCAACTTCTCCTCGTGACTTTCCATTTCACAGTACTGCTTCACCTGGGCGACGGTCACACTCTCCTTGTGCCCGAGAGATATGACTTCATCAAAAGCAAATATCAGCTCGAAGGCAGCCCTGTTAATCCCTTCTTCATCTAAAGACATTGAATACTCAGGCACCTAGAGAACAGTCAAATTGTAAAAAATTTCAACGTCCCTTCCTCATGTGAAAAAACATAAATGAAGAAAGAGGCATGCATACAAGTTTGGAGAGCATCCTGAGGGTGTCGAGATCTTCAAGAATGTTGCTCTGCTTAGTGGTAACAAGAAGCAGGAAGAGAACTTCAATAGGCTGGTATACATATCGCACATTCTCTGTCTCAATGTAGGTATGCTGCTTGCCCATGCCAACAAGCTTAGGAAAAGCCGCAAGAAGACCTTCGATTCTGATGCGAGACATATCCACATACTGTCTGGAAACAAGCACTATAAAAATAAAACAAATAACACTGAGAAAAGGAAAATAGGTGGAAAGTGATTTTTGATTATACATATATATATATATATATATATATATATATATATATATGTGTATTATATGAAATGACATATATGTAATACACGAAGCGTTCACCTTTTCCAGACTTGCCCACAATGGAAGCAGCTAGCACGACCTGTATATACACCCAAGCGACAACGTTAGCACAAAACACTAAACGTAAAGAAACAATATTTGTATATCCAGAAATCACAGAATGTAACTCAGTACCATTTTGATTTGCTTTGCAGATTCCAACGATCAGCAGCTAGAAGAACGTCAACGTGAATCTGAAATACAAAAAAAAAAACCAAATGGTTAAGTAAATCCAAATAGTGATGTAACTTAAAATCAACCACGAGATCAAAAAAGAACAAACGCGAGTTTGAAATTGGGATTCGTAAATCAATGTTAAAGTGAAGAGATCTAGCATTTGGTAGCTGACCGAATCCCAAAAAAAAAAACGAAATCGAAGCAGATCCAGTGGATCAAACGGATCGGATCTAAGAGCATTAGCGTCGCAAATATAACTGTCGACTCACAATCAAAACAAGCAAGATCGCACAGGGCGAAATTTAGGAGAAGGAGAAAGTTCGTGAAACTGAAATGTTAATAGAAATGCAGGTAGAGAGAACATTCATACAGAGTAGATCCAAAAAAAAAACATGAGCAGAGATGAAGGCAAAGAGCGAGCGAGCGAGAGAAGGAGACGTTACCAGGGACTGATCAAACGAAATGAATCCACCACTTCTTCAGAAGCTGGCTGAATATTTTTAAAAGAGGACGAAAGGGGAGAGTTACGAGTATGTAAGAAGAAGATCCACAAAACGTGGACAACGAGTGTTTTGGGCCGTATCAGTTCCTTATTAGGCCAACTTAAAATTCTTTGGTTAATTCCGGTTTGACATTTGAAAAGGAATGTTGATTTTGATAATCACCCATTAATGGTAAGGTAACCGCTAGGCTGCGGTTAGCCTTGACGCGATGCAAATTTTAAAGAGAAAAAAAAAAACAATTATTTGAGAGGAACTGGGCAAACTGAGAAGACGGTGGTTCGGAAAGTCTCTGCTTCCTCAAATTCAAATCAAGTTTGTCGAATATGCACACTCTCTGTTAGTGTAATTAGAGTTTTCGATTTCACAACATTTTGTCAAAACGTTTGGGGACGTGTGCGATTGATCGTGTAGTCAACAAACCAAAATCAAAATGTCGACATCAACGATGTCGCTCACCGCGACTCCCGCTAAGAGGTCGCCGATCCTCGCCGCGGGAGAGAAGAAACCTAACTTCGATTTCCCGCCAAGCGAATCTCTCGCGAACGGCGGCGGCACGAGCAGCAGAGATCCGATCCGCGCCGAAGTCGTTGTCGATCGATCTCAAGGCCTAGACTTAGGTCCCGTAACCAGGAGATCGGTTTCCTCCGCGGCGACGACGGGAACAAACGCAGCCGCCAATCAGCGGCGGACGCGGAAAGTAGCGACGAGTCCTAAGTCGGAGAAAGCGCGGTGGAAGAGAGTGGCGAGAATCTTCGCGAAGCAGCTCGCGGCTCTTCTGATCATCGTCGGGTTGATTCAATTGACGAGGAAAGTGATTCTGAAAGTTACTTCTTCCTCTTCCTCCTTTGAAACGACGGCTTTTTTTGGATTGGAGAGCAGAATAGCGGAAGTTGATGGGCTTGTAAAGGCCACTACGAGTTCAATGCAGGTCCAAGTTGAGTTACTTGACAAGAAGATTGAAAAAGAAGCCAAAGCGCTGAGGGAAGAGCTCGAGAGGAAAGCTTCTTCGCTCCAGAGGGAGTTGAAGAAGATAGAGTCTAGAACAGAGTCGTTAGAGAAGTCAGTAGACGACCTAAATGCTAAACCTTTTGTGACGAGAGATGAGTTAGACAAGATCTACGAGGAACTAAAGAAAGGGAATGTAGATTATTCTGAGTTTAGCATCGATGAGTTGAGAGCTTATGCTCGTGAGATGATTGAGAAAGAGATTGAAAAACATGCCGGTGATGGACTTGGGAGAGTAGACTACGCGTTGGCGTCTGGTGGTGGGTTTGTGATGCATCATTCGGATCCGTTACTTGTTGGGAAAGGGAGTAGTTGGTTGGGGACAAGTAGCCGGCGTGCTCATGTCGATGCGGTTAAGATGTTGTCTCCGAGTTTCGGGGAGCCTGGTCAGTGTTTTGCTATGAAAGGTAGTAATGGATATGTTCAAATCAGGCTGAGAAGACCTGTTGTTCCAGAGGCTTTCACCTTAGAGCATGTAGCTAAGGTAATGCTCCTTACAGTTAAAGATTTATAATTTTTATTATCAGTTCTCTTCTTGTTTCCTCATTGGTGCTTGCATTTTGTAAACGGTCTTGGTTAAAAAGGTTTGATATACAACTGAACTGGTGGATCTATGCATTGTGAAACTGAACAGAACGTGGCGTACGATAGATCGAGTGCTCCAAAAGATTGTCTCGTATCAGGATGGCTGCAAGGAAAAGGGCGGGAAGCCTCAGAGGAGACAGAGAAGATGCAACTTCTAGCAGAGTTCACTTACGACTTAGACAGGTCGAACGCACAGACATTCAGAGTCCTGGACTCATCAGGCTCTGGTCTGATCGATACTGTCAGGCTAGACTTTACATCCAACCATGGAAGCAACTCCCACACTTGCATCTACCGGTTTAGAGTTCATGGGCGTGCACCAGACCCAGTATCTGTTGTGGGAATCCAGTCTTTATCAGGACAATTCACCTGGAACTGGACAAACTGTTGTGTTTTCATTCATCCAAATCTCTAAGAAAGCATGTGTTCCAAAAAAAAAAAAAAAAAAAGAAAGAAAGCATCAGATTCTTGTGGGAAAGAGAAAAAAAACAGTAAATAATTGATTTGTTTACAGCTTACCTTTTGGTTTGTTTGGTTTATTCGTCTTCGCTCTGATATCCAATTGATTTGTTTAATCCATAAAACGCATTATGATATCTTCAAAGAATATCACACCAACTTGCCTATGGCCTTGATTGGTAGAGCATTAGCATTATGCTATACATTATCCAATCAACATTTGTTACAAAAGCATTTACTAAATAATAATGCTCTCTAGTAAATGCTTTTATATGAAGTTTTTGGAAGAGCATTTGCATTTACAATTTATATATTTATGAAATAAGTATAATTAGTTCATTTATTTGATTTAATAATATTATAAAATAAATTTTATATCCAGAAAATGAAGTTTCATTTATAAAATAAATTTACAATATAAATATTTTTTAAATAGATATTTTAATTGTAAATTTTATTTTTTAAACAAAATTTTCGATATAAACATAATTTTGAAATTAGTAAATAAAATAAATTAATTATGTCTATTTTATATATTAATATATATCCAAAAATAAATTTATATTTTATTTAATAATATTCAAAATTATTTTATAACCAACAATAAATTTATATTTTTAAAAAATTACATTTATTTTTAAAATAATAATATTTCACATTTAAAATTTAATTTAATTTATGTTATTAATTAAGATTCATTATTTTTAATAAAAAATATTATATATATATATATATATATTATAATTAAATATATATATATATTAGTATAATTTAATATATATTATTTTTAAATAAATATATTACTCCCTCCATTTCAAATTATATGTCGTTTTGGAGCAAAATTTTTGTTTCAAAATAAGTGTCGTTTTATGATTTCAATGCAAAATTTATTGACTTTTTAATCTAATCTATTTTTCTATTGGTTGAAATCTAATTAGGTGTATTGGTAATGATATTTTTATCTAGTAAATATATAAAATTAAATGTTTTATTAATCTGTGTGCCGAAGTCTAGAACGACAAATAAATTGAAACGGAGGGAGTATATACTAACTTTAAAAAAAAAAATTATATACTGCTACTGCTTTACCAATCATCTTTTTAAAAGTTTTAATGAGAGCATATATCTTCTACAGCATACTACTTCTACAGCATACTGCTTTTACAACATACTGGTACTGTTTCTTTATCTCTTGTACCAATCGAAACCATATGTAGTAAACGTCATTATGCAAAAACAAATCATATCTAACCTGCCAACTAGTTTCTTTACTTGTCTCGATACAAAAACTAAGCCAAATTGATTGGATAGCTCTATGCTCTCGATATAATACAATTTATACATTCATACATGCACTAAACGTTACTTTCTAATTGAAATCATCAAAGTTCGGTCAAAGAGATTTGGTTATAAACAAAAAGTTCGGTCAAAGGGGACGCAACACAAGGCTTCATATAAAATGTAATCTAAGTCTAAACACCATCCAAGAGGAGAAAAAGGCAAAGAAACAGGGAGGGGCATATAAGTATCAAGGAAAGGGAACATTGTTCTTGATTTCGGACTTTTCAGAATATATTCTTATAAATATCTTTAAAAATTATTTCTTATCTTTGCTTCATAAACTGATAAAGACCTCTTTTTTATTCTTTTAAGAGAATAAAATAATGATAAGAAAAGCCCCCTTTACAGTTGAACTCTTCTTCTGCTATGGTTTCTTTTTATTTCTTTTGTGTTTGATCAGAGACCAAACCTGAAGAAGAAAGCTCCAAAGAAAATACCCCTTTAAACCTTGCAGAATAAACATGTCGGATCCACTCTATATATTTAATAATAGTATGTCACTCTGTGTCCTATTTATATGTGTGTTTGTTCTTATCTATGTGTAGCTTCAGAATATTTTTTTAGACTTTGTTTTAATTTTTTTTCAGAGTCTCAATCCGAAATAGTAGTTGAATCTCTGTTATCTTCAAGCAATCTCAGATCTTCAATGCCCACTCAGCAAATCCAGTCCCTAAGGTATGTGATTTGTTATATCCCTAGAAACAGAGCTGCTCTGTTTTCATTTCTAAATGTTTTGATTTTGTCACCATTTGAAGAGTCTTTGTGGCAACATGGAACGTGGGAGGAAAGTCTCCTCACTCTGGTCTTGATCTTGATGCTTTGCTTCACGTCCACAGCGAGTTCGATATATATGTTTTAGGGTAACTCTCTTTTTCTTGATTTCTCTTAGTATTGCATGGATCTATCATCTGTGTCTTGAGCTTGTCCCTTTTATTTTATATAGTTTTCAGGAGATAGTTCCATTGAATGCTGGAAATGTACTTGTGCTGGGAGACAACGAACCTGCTGCTAAATGGTTAGCTATGATCAACCAGTCCTTGAACAAATCATCATCATCATCATCATCATCCTCTGGTGGAAGACTTGGTCCTAAGACCCCATCTTTTGGAGCTGGATCGATGTTCTTTGCTAAACCTTCTTTGAAAAAGATCAGTGAGAGTTTCAGAACAGAGTGCAGGAGAAAACTGAAGATATGTAACTGCAGCTCCTTCTCTGAAGAGATTGTGAAAAAGTATGGGAGAGAATCTTGTTTCAGATGTCCAGAATCTTTGGTTAACCAAAGTGATTTACTTTGTGATGATGACGACGAAGAAGATGATGAGGATGAGGATGATGATGAAGATGATGAGGAAGGTGGAGGAAAGGTTGCTTCTCTTGTAAGCAACCAGATGATGATGAAGTATGGTTTAGTAGCATCAAAGCAAATGGTGGGAATATTCCTCACTGTGTGGATGAGAAAGGAACTTATTCAACATGTTACTCATCTCCGAATCTCATGTGTCACCCGTGGAATCATGGGTTGCTTAGGAAACAAGGTACAGTGCTTTTACAACTATCACACTTAAAACCCTAAAAAAAGAAACTCTGTTTTTGATATCCTCTTATACACCATCATAGGGATGCATAGCTGTGAGTTTGCAGCTCTACAAGACGAGCTTCTGCTTCATTTGCAGTCATCTAGCTTCTGGAGAGAGAGAAGGAGATGAACGTCGCAGAAACTCAGATGTAATTGAGATTCTCAAGAACACAACTTTCCCTAGAATCTGCAGAACGTCTTTCACCCGTGTCCCCAATCGAATCACCAAGCATGAGTAAGATTTATGATTACATGTTTTCCTATCGGTTTCCAACTTAAAATCAATTGATTCTTAGATGTTTACATGTCATCTCGCAGTCGGGTCATCTGGCTGGGAGATTTGAACTACAGGATAGCTTTAAGTTACACAGAAACAAAGACACTCTTGGATAAAAACGCTTGGGAAACTCTTCTCAACAAAGATCAGGTTTCACTAATGGTTACTTTACACCCAAGAAACCAAAAATTAGGCTGATAACTACTTAAAGCTAAACCGGTTTATTGGTTTTATGAAATGGATTACAGCTCAAGATTGAAAGAGACGCAGGAAGAGTGTTTAAAGGATGGCACGAAGGCAAAATCTTCTTCGCACCAACTTATAAGTACTCTTATAACTCAGATGCTTACGCAGGAGACACTACCAAAGAGAAGAAGAACAAGAGAAGAACTCCCGCCTGGTATAATAATTACCTGGAGATAATTAAAAAAAAAATTACCCGGAGATATTCTATTTTGATTTAAATTGGTTCTGGTTCGGTTAATTCTGAACGAGTTTTCTGTATTTGCTTAGGTGTGACAGGATTCTTTGGCACGGTGATGGAATCCGGCAGCTTTCATACGTGCGCGGCGAGTCGCGATTCTCCGATCACCGGCCTGTTTGCGCCGTGTTTGTGGTCAACGTCGATGTTTGCGACGGCAGAATGGGAACTAGGAGACAATAGTTTACATCAACTGTTTGACATCTTGTTGAATGTTGTTACGATATTGTAAGTTACACAATGTGGTGTAAGAAACGTTATTCCAACCAACCAATGTTGGTGTGCATTGTCGATTAAGTCAGGCGTTAAGAAGTCTTAATAGAAAACAGGTTGAAGATGGGACTTGAACTGATGATATAGGCTAAAATTGTCACAAGGACATATTTATCAATTAGCATAATGTATAAATTAGATTAAATAGCAAATCACTTACAAAACTAGTTTATGAGAATCGTGTAACGACAGAGTTTCATTTCATGGTTTATTATGTTGGTTTTAGGCATGTTTGGGCATCTAACAAAATTTTAACTATGTTCAGATTGTGATTAGGATATATCTCTGGAACTCGTATGCTGTTGATCACTAAATTAAGGCTAGAAGTGAGTTTAACATTTTTTCTATGATGAATAATTCCCATCTAAATTATAAAATCCCTATGTTGAGACAAAATGTTAATGTAGAAAAAAGTTTTGAGCAAAGTGAAAACGACAACCTCTTACACACGTGTGACAACCGGCAACCGCGAACTGACATAAGTTGCAAAAATTATTACATCACCGTAAATGCAAGTACGCATGTCGAAACTGAAACGGAAAAGACAACCTCCTAAATAGGTCACCAGTCAAATTAGATCATTCTACGGTCAAAGATCAAATGATTAATAATCCAACGGTTAATCTCACTCACCATCTTCTCTAACCATTACAGAGATAAATCACAGACACTACCAAAGCTGGAAACTTTTAGCTCGATTTGTTCCCTCTCATTCTTCTTCCTCTGTCTCTCTCATTTTCAGAAACCCTAATCTAACCTAGCGATCTCCAACTCGCTTCCTCTCCAGGTTTGTGCTTACTTGTTGTTATTGTACATATCTGAATCTGCGATGATATGGTTTCTCTATGCATGCGTGTAGTTAGTCTCTGATCTTGATACTAGAACCTGACAAAGTCTTTGCCTTTAGCAGATATTAGATTTTACGAGCCAGCCATGGAGTCAGGGAGTTACGAAAGCTACACTGATAAGACGAAAGTGTACGATTTAAAACCGTTACGCACTCTAAAACCCGTGTTCCCAAGCGGGAACCAAGCTCCACCACCTTTTGTCTGCTCGCCTCCTTTCGGTCCTTTCCCTCCTGGCTTCTCCCCTTTCTATCCCTTCACCTCCTCCTCCTCCTCTCAACCCCACACAAACACCTCCTCACAACCTTCCTTGGTCACTCCTCTGAGATCATTCAGGTCACCTAACAACAACGACGACGCGGAAGATCCCGAAGAAGGTTGTTCAACTCCGAAGAAGAGAAAGATCCCCAAAAAGCGCACACCAGAGAAGAAGAACGTAAACTTCTCGAGCGGGATCACCGCGGCGGAAAGAGAGAACGGGAACAGGAAGCTGGTAACGAGTGTTCTCACGCGCTACGAGGCTTTAAGAAGAAGGTTCTCACAGCTGGAAGACGCGAGAGAAGCCGTGACCGGGGTCAACAAACGCGCCGATCTGAAAGCGGGGTCCACTTGCATGAGCAGAGGCGTACGTACCAACACCAAGAAACGTCCCGGCGTTGTCCCCGGCGTCGAGATCGGCGACGTGTTCTTCTTCAGGTTCGAGATGTGTTTGGTCGGGTTGCATTCTCCGTCGATGGCTGGGATCGACTATCTCGCCGTCGATGAAGAGACTACTATCGCCACTAGCATCGTTTCCTCTGGTTACTACGATAACGAGGAAGGTGATCCTGATGTTTTGGTTTACACCGGTCAGGGAGGTGGTAACGCTGATAAGGAGAAGCAAACGTCTGATCAGAAGATGGAGAGAGGTAACCTAGCGTTGGAGAAGAGTTTGGTTCGGAACAGTCCGGTTCGGGTGATAAGAGGGTTGAAAGAAGCTTCTCAGGGGGTTAATAAGATTTATGTCTACGACGGGCTATACGAGGTCAAAGAGTCTTGGATGGAGAAAGGGAAGTCAGGGCACAACACTTTCAAGTATAAACTAGTGAGAGCTCCTGGTCAGCCTCCTGCTTTCGCTACGTGGGTTGCTATACAAAAATGGAAAGCTGGTTTGAGGGAAGGGCTTATACTCGCTGATCTCACTTCAGGAGTTGAGAGCATTGGCGTTTCGCTTGTGAATGAAGTTGATGAAGAGAATGGTCCTGGCTATTTCACTTACTCGGCCAAGGTGACTTACTCTGAGTCTTTTAACCTGACGCAGCCTTCTTTGGGATGTGATTGTCTCAGCAGCTCGTGCAAACCGGGGAACTTGAACTGTCATTGTATAAGGAGAAACGGAGGTGATTATCCTTATTGCGGTAACGGAGTTCTAGTGAGCCGCAAGGGTATGGTGTATGAATGCAGCCCGTCTTGTCCGTGCTCGTCTTGCAAAAACAAGGTGACTCAGATGGGGATAAAGCTTAAGCTTGAAGTGTTCAAGACGGGGAACAGAGGGTGGGGCTTGCGGTCGTGGGATCCTATCCGTGCCGGTTCGTTTATATGTATATACGCGGGTGAGGCCAAGGAGAAGGAGCAAAGTATGGAGAATGATGATTATGCGTTTGATACGACTCGTGTGTATACCAGTTTTAGATGGAACTATGAGCATGGCTTAGCAGATGAAGTTGATTCGGAAGAGGTGTCTGAAGAACCTGAAATGCCGTTGCCTTTGGTAATCAGTGCTAGGAATGTTGGGAATGTGGCGAGGTTCATGAACCATAGTTGCTCACCTAATGTATTTTGGCAACCGGTTAGTTATGAGAGTAACGGTCAGCTGTGCTTGCATGTGGCCTTCTTTGCCGTTTCTCACATCCCTCCCATGACTGAGTTGACTTATGACTATGGAGTTACTCGACCAAGCGAAGCTCAAAATGGGAATGCTATACATGGCATGAAGAAGTGCTTTTGTGGATCAGAGTATTGCCGTGGTTCATTTGGTTAAAGATGGCCCCTAGAAATGGTTAGTATCTCTTTCTTATTTGTTATTTATCTACTGAATCTATATAGATATGTGAGTATGATTAGAAGATGGAACCTCTGGACTTGTTTATGTGGCAGGGATCTTTTGGATGACTGTTTTTGGTAGCAACTAAAGTGTTAAGTCTCTTATGTGATATATAACTCGGCAAAAGCATAAGATGGACGCTGTGAAGGATTTTTTCTGCTTCTCAAACAAAAGCTTGTCCATTACCTGGAATGTGGAAGATGTGGTGTCATGTTTTTCCTTCTGTTGGATATGTAATCATATTAGTTGGTGTTCAGATCGTTTTTAGGATAAACCTGTGGGAACTTGTATCTTTGATCTTCGATGTAAGATTATATAAATGTCATGAAAGGTACAGGTCAGTTCTTGTTTTCTTTGGTGTTCAGATCGTTTTTAGGCACTAAAGTGGGAATTGATTAGTTGACCAGGATCTTGCCTATGTTACAACAAAATGAAGACTACAGGAGATTATGTAGTGTTACACTACAACCCAACAAACTCTATTCTTCAATCCAGGTGGGAAAAATGAAAAAAAAGAAGTCTAATGTGAATCAAACAGCCTAACTAGAAAAATATAGAGTACTACTACAACCCACGACGAACAACAAATAAATAGTTGGATTTCAATTTCATGGCTTTGTGATGTTTGGGTCTGTGAACAGATTGGACTAAAATGTAAAACTAAAAAGTTTAAGGTGAAATAGTAATATTTGTTTATTATTAAGAACTAAAATGTAATTCTTAAGAAACTAAACGGTCGATTTATACTCAGAGCATCTCCAATGTAAAACACCATTTTTTCCTCCAAAATGGAGTAAAAGTGATTATGGAGTAAAAATGCTCCAACCCCACTCTATTTCTCACTCCATAATGGAGTGATGAACAAAAAAAAATTAGATTACTCCATTTATGGAGTAAATTCTATTATGGAGTAAGAAATGGAGTGGGGTTAAAGCATTTTTTACTCCAAACTCACTTTTACTCCATTTTGGAGGAAAAAATGGAGTTGGGTTGGAGATGCCCTTAGACGTGTTCTGTCGGAAATCCGTACGATCAAGCTTTTTAAATTGAAAAGGTTCCAAGCTTTTTAAATTGAAAAGGTTTCAAGCTTTTTTTTTTCATTTTTTTTTTCCAAGGTTCAAGCTTTGATTGCTCAACCGATCTATTGAACTAAACTCTAGAGCAACGCAGCTAAAAGCTGTATGCTTTGCTTCCCAGTTAGGTCTCTCAATGGCCACAAGTGGCAGACCCATACTTCGCCGCAACGAAGTCGAATGTTTCCTCCTTTCATCCGTCGATCGAGACTCCGAAGATTCACCTCCCTGAGGTCCGGAAACCTTATCCTAACCACTCATATGGATCCCTTCTTCTCCAGTCAAACCCTAAACCCTTCCTTCTTCCCTTCCTCTCTCCTCCATCACTCACATCTTCTCCTTCAAAGAAACCGGTCAACTCTATGTTCCAATCGCCTCGAATCCGGTTCCAAGCGGACCGGGGTTCGAGTGGCCGTCACCATCGTTTTCAGGGGAAAAGGTGATTGGTGATTTTCGATGGGTTTTTGAAGAAGTTGTGGGAGTGTTGGAGAGGCAGAGCATGGGAGAAGGAAGATGAGAAGAGCGAGAGCGAGTCAGGATTATACGGGAACGGTGGATTAGGC
The DNA here is from genome assembly GCA_019706035.1 of Raphanus raphanistrum subsp. raphanistrum. Classification (NCBI taxonomy): domain Eukaryota; kingdom Viridiplantae; phylum Streptophyta; class Magnoliopsida; order Brassicales; family Brassicaceae; genus Raphanus; species Raphanus raphanistrum. Next base: position 13,171,350 of record CM033981.1, read on the forward strand.
TGGGATATTTGAGGAAAGAGCAAGAACAGTGGGAGAGTACAGATAAGAGCTTGCAGGATGCTTTTCAGAATGCTCTTATGGTACACAAAAGCTTGTACCTTTTAGTATTAACTATATCTCTGTGGAGACTAGTGGTTGATTATTTTGTTTCATGTTTTGGGTTTGCAGAGTAAGGGCTAAGGAGATGGTGAGTTTAGCGGGAAAATGCGGCAGAAGCTCTTGTCTGCTCCTAGTAGTCAGAACGGATCACGTGATGATGAAGAAATGGGGTCTAAAGAGGAAATGCAACAGCCAACAGTGGATGTTGTTGAGTGTTGGTATTATCTCACCAGTGTCAAAGGATCTGCTGGCGCATTGTACCATCAAGAACTCTCCCGCCAGGTTCTCTCTTCCTCTTATTTTGCAACATAGATGTTGTGTCATAATCATTAGTTAAATTAAACCATAACAATTGTATGTTTGTTGGACAATACCAAAGTAAATAAATAAAGCAAACTCTTTCACGATCAATAGAACTTTATTAGATTACAGAATATATTACATTTACAAAGTATATATAAATGTTCTCCTTCTCACAACTTCTTCTCGAGAACATATCATTCTGGTGTCGTAGAAGGTGATGAAGAAGAAGGAGACGTAGAAGTTGATGATGATGATGAAGATGGAGAAGAAGATGAGCAAAAGGTGTAAGAAACGTAAGCTCCAAGTGCAAACAGAACCAGAGTAGCCACTCCTATATTTACCATCGACTTCTTCTCTTCACTTGTTAAATCTTTTCCCCTTACTTTCTCCAATATTCCTTTCCTTATTTTCTTTTCCTTCTCCCCCAAGTAACCTAGTTTCTCTTCCGCTGATTTCATAACCTCGCTTACTCTTTCAGACACGGATTTGGTAGAGTCCACAGACTTCTTCTCCTGGATGCTCTTCTCTAGTGCAGCTTCTTCCACAAGCTTCTCTTTTGCTTTAGCCTCTTCTTCAAGCTTCTTTGCCTCAGCTTTCTCTTTTGCTTTAGCTTCTTCTTGTAGCTTTTTCTCCTCAGCCATCTCTTTTTCTTTAGCTTCTTCTTGCAGCTTCTTCGCCTCAGCCATCTCTTTTGCTTTAGCTTCTTCTTGCAGCTTTCTAATTATGCCCTCTTTCTCTTCAAGAAGCTTCTTGATCTTCTCAGCCTCTGCTTCCTTCTTTCTAGCTTCGTCCAACAGCCTCTTCTCCTCTAGCTTCTCCACCCTCTCAGCCACAGTTTTAGAAGATTCTGGAAGATTAGGCATCTTTGTAATCGTCTCCTTAGGCATAGTGATGGTGAGTGTGTTGTTATTAAAGCTCCCATGGATCTTATCCACTAGACAATTCTGTGGAACTGTGAACACTTCGTTGAAACGGCTCCATCTCCGATCAGCCAGGGGACGTTCTCCCATGACTCTTAACATCTTCGAGGTGTGCACAAAGGTTACCTTCACTTGCTCCTTTGCGAAACCTTTTAAAAACCAATTCACATCAGAACTAAGACCACCACAAAGACTCAAACTGATATGTTTATTTTGTATACCAACCTGGAAGATCAATGGTGAGTATATTGGCCTCAGGTTGTTCTTTCCATTCGTATTTGGGGACAAGATCCACATACTGAACCCCTAATCCTGTTCCTTTTGGTTGCTGTCTTGCTGCCATTGATTAAATTTATTTTCTCTCCTGTGGTCTCTTTCTGAACTGGTTAATGAATATTCATTAGGGTTTATTGCTGTGCATATAAATAAGATTTGAGTTTCTTCAATGCCTAGCCATTTCCTCTTTGTGTCATGCAATGGATATACCTAGTTTTGCGGCTATGTCTTCTGTTCACCCTTCTTTAGTCTCAGGTCATCATATGTTTCTTCTCTTACAAAGAAAGAATAAAGAGTTGCTTCATGCACAAGTATAATGCCCTGTGTTTCCCAAACACGTCAATTTTATCGCTGAGGAGATGTTATCAACTCTCAATGGTATTACACGATAAGTCAGGCACTAGAATCTTGAAACCTTTAAAAGATTTGAAAAATAACAGAAATTATGCTTATAGCTGTTAGATTTCATGATTTGGATGTGCATCAGTGCATGTAACACCAAATATGTGTCATTATTTTACAGGTGTTTGATATATAGATTTCTATAGTGTTAAATGAAGATATATATATGATTTATCTGAGGGCCAGCCCAATATATAAGTGTTTCTTAACAAAGAATAATTGTGTGAATTTGAGTAAGAAAATGATGAAGAGAAAGATGGAACTTTAAACGTCGTCGTTTAGGTTGGTCACAGATTTTTTTGGGAATCGAGGTCACAGAATTAAATGTAGAGCAATAAATAAAAGAGATAAGAGAAGAAAAGTAGGTCTATGATGTTTTGGATTCACAAGGTGTGTATGTGTGTGACCACAGCACCATTGCTAATCTCATGCTACTCTTCCTTCATTTCACAATACAAAATACAAAGTCACAACGCTCCTTTGTTTCATTTCAAACTCAGTATAGGCCAACATTCTCTTTTGAGGCATCCTCAAAAAATACAGTATCCTTCTGTATTTACTGGAAAAAACATAGCTTTTACCGAATAATTCATATTTTATACATAAATTTTGAATATTTTTATTACATAATATTTTTATTACATATATCTATATAAAATAAGACTGACACAGATCGGATATATGTATTTTTGAAGGTACTTGTGATATGTTTATATTACGAATACTAAATTTTCTAATTTATTTTATTTTGGAAAAATACGGATATCCAATTTTATATGTAGATATTTGGAGATATTTATGAGCCATGAATCAAATCATTTTTAACTAAGCTACTTCTAAACCGCATTCGAACAGAAGAGAACATGACTTGTCACAGTTGTTTTACTAGATCAAGAGCCTCTTACTTTCAAGATATTGACTTGCACGTGATTAACACTAAGTAAACAGATTTATTAGTTAGGTACACTTTATAAGGGTCAAACCAAATGCTGTTAACACGTCAAATTTGATAATTAAATGTTTCCATGTAAGGTACACTTTTCTAAGAAAACTCACGAAGTACTTTCAAAATGAAATTTGGAAGAAATATATTTATTTAATTTACAAATTTACTGAATGAAATTAGAATAAATAGAAGTTATAACGTTTAGATAATACATTTGACATTTGCACAATTTTCTTATTTCACTGCGTTTATTTAATAAAAGTATTTTTGTTTCATATTATACTAAAATCTTAAAGAAAATATTATTTATTTCTAATATTTCCATATTTCGCTACGAACAAAATATATGATTTTCCACTAACCACTACAATTACTTTATACATAAATCCAAAAAAAGTTAATCCGATAAAAGGATATTTAAATTACAAACAAACAAAACTAACGGCTCCGTCTCTCTTCTTCTTCTTCTTCAATCTCCTCCGTCTGACCTTTACACGATAACGAACATAACGGCGACGACGGCAAAGACGACACGGCCGTAGAGTAACGAGCCGAATCCGATACCGACGACGTCCCACTACCACCAGAACCATCGGAGAGTCCGTAGACGAGATCAACGAAAGCGCTGATGATCACATCGCGGCTCCTCCTCTCGTTCATCCTCAAATACCACTCGAGCATCGACTCCAAGCTCTCCCAGTCCTTCGCCAACTCGCCGTGACTCCTCACCATCTCCTCCATCGATCCCCGGAAATCCCCGTACGGATCCTCCGATTCCATCGCCACCGAGACGCCGATCTCCTCGATCGTCGCCGATGCCTTCGGTTTCTCGTCGGTCTCTTCCACGATCATGGAGCTAGCGACTCCAGGATCGAAGAACAGCCGCTCCGATCTAACCACTCCTCTGACGACCGTCTCCAGCGACTCCGCGTCGAGGTCTTGTTCCGACTCGGTTGTTGAGTGACTCGCCGTCTCGGACGAGTTCGTGAACCATGACTCGGGCGTCTCGGCCTCGTCTCCGAAGAAGACCGAGTTAACCGTCTTGATCATGTCGTCGTCGTCTTTGACTCGGAATGAAAGTGTTTTGGCATTGGAGCAGAGAGGAGAAGACAGTAATCCTCGGGCACTTCCTCTGAACAGAGATGAGAGCTTCGTCTTCTTCCCCATTGAGCTCAGCTTTTTCTTTTTTTAATTGGAAAGGGGAAAGAGTTGGAGGGAATGATATATAGAAGGGCTGGTGGGTCGAGCTACTATATTTCTGTTAATTGTTTTTTTTCATTCTGGTATTAATTTAAAATATATTTAACGTTTCATTTGCAATAGCTAACTTGTGTTTGCTTATTTAGTCTGAAGTCTTTATAATAACTAAAATTGATTAAAAAAAAACTAAATTACAGAGATTAAAATTTAGTTTAAATAAGCACATTAAATTAATAGAAACATGATAATGGCTTTATCTGAATTTGAATCTAGGATGATATATAATGTTATACTTCTGACTCAGATAGTTAAGACGCAGCAATAGCATTCAATTTAGTTGAAGACAAGAAAAATCAACTACTCCACTGTTCATAAAGGATAAATAAAAAAAATAGACTCTTCACTTTATACAAAGATATTTTAAGAAAATATATTAAATTTCTTTCAAATAAATATAATCTATAATTATCAGCTTTTAATAAAATTAAATCAATGAAATTTAATAATTTTTTTAATATAGAATCTACTATTTCTAAACTATAAAAAATATAGAAAACTAAAAGTTATATGTATAAGCGATTTTTTGAAAACTTTTTATCTATGTAAGACGGGTGAATTTATATATTATACAATAAATGTTACTCCCGGACCAATGCCAATGCAACAAGCATTGTGCACAAAGCATTAGAAACGATTGCTTGCAAGAAATTGTTGCAGAATATAAATCCCAATATCAAATATAAAGGTTGATTGACTGTACTACATTCTTGTTCATTGGCTCGTCATGTCAAATCTTCTTCTCATTTATAATCTCCCTCTCTCTTTACGATTCTAGGAAGATATTAATACCTTAGTAGCAGCACATTACTCAAACTCATTTCTCGAATAATTAATTTGTTAATATCTGATGAGTTTTATGAACTAGACAAAATTTCACAATTGGTTGAAGAACATGGTGAACCAGTTTAGTATAAGAATGTAAGAGCGTGGTTCTGAAACAATGTCATTGAAGAATCAATATTCTAGAGTTTTCTTTAATAAAAAGCTTATCAATATTCTAGAGTTTCAGAGATTTAAACTGAAAATAGAAAAATATTAGAACATAGCCAATCTAATGTTCAAACCCATTGTTGTGAAATAAAGACATCATTTCATTTACGTACATTTTTAACTTTATTTACCAACACCTTCATCATTTTGTCTTTTGGAAATTTTATTTTCTGTTTTCCCTAATTTGCGTGATACATTTGATTAATTTTGGGATAAATACAAGAAAATAGAAGAAAACAAAATGTGTGAGAGGGATAGAGGGTGCAAAACTCATGTGATGAATTGAAGAGGGTAGCGTTGGATCACGCAAATATTAATTGTGGATTTTCTTCTATTCAATCTTCTATGGGTATACACTTTACAAAATATTTTCTCCCACTTACTTCAAATACACTTGAGTATACAAATTAGATTTTCGATATTTTTATGTATAGTTATTCTCGAGATTTTTTAAACAGTGTAGAAGTAATAATAAATGCTATGCGCAGTTGTAAGAAATCTTAGTTGTAGTAACTTCTCAACAACTACAACGGTGATTGAAACTATATGTACTCTTTTCTTTTCTATCCAACTCCACAATGTATTTAAGAAATTTACCTCCAATATTGTTAATGTTGGTATTGACTATTCATTAAAAAAAGATATTGACTATTCATTACTTTTTAACTTATAAGTAGGCTGATTTGATAAATGGACACTATTTTCTTGTCTTTTATTACATTTTTTAAAAAATTACATCAATAACGCACATACACATATCTTTATCCAAGGCGCAGAAGTTGATTTATTCTTTGTTTTACTAACAATACTTACGACAAATAGGTCGATGCTAAAGAACAAACAAACGATTAATAGTAGTGTTATTATGAAAATTGGTTTTATTTTGTATTGCTCAAGTAACCTATTAGTTGAATCTTCAGCGCAGAGGAAGGATGCTGAACTAAACCAGTTAATAATCATTAGTGTGGTTCGGTACAGAACAAATTTAGATCAGTTTGGTTGGTTAAATGTTGTTAAGAATTTGTATCTTACCATTCGGATACTAAAGTCGAACAGAGACTTCTTTCTTATACCTATATATCAACAACTTACATATTTCTACGATATTTACTAATTAAAATTTAAGTATTGGTGAATAATTCATCGAGATTAGAATTTAAAAATATAGGATTACTTTAAAAATGAATAAGAGAAAGTAGTCAGTACAATTAAATGCGACTTATATTTAAAAAAAAAAGTGCGACTTGACTTGAAATATGGTTATCAAGATTGCATGAAAAGAGCATTATCGAGCAACAGGCAAAGCCAGCAATGCATGAAACAAAATGCCCATTGACCCTCATGATTATTTATTTAGTTGTGTAGACATTATATGTGTTTCTAAACTACCTAAAACTAACATACAATTATAATGTCACATAACTAATACCTCATTGGTTTATTTGATCCTAATCATTATTATACGTTCTATATAGATAATAAATACACCAGTTAGTTATGCACTCATACTAAAAAAAAAGTCATACACTCATACTCATTCACAAGTTATATATATGCATGAGTATGTGGAAGAAGAGAAGAAGGTACGAAAGTGGAAGATCCATGTATCTTTGTTCCTTGTGTCTACGCTTTCCTACTCATAAATATACTTAAGATAATAAATGACATGATTGGTTAATTATTAATGCATTGTTTATTTTGTTCTTATCCTAACTTTAACAAAGATGGATGACAATTATACGTCTTCCGACAATATGATTTATTTGGTGCATGAATGTTTGTTTGCTATACAAGCAATATAACATGTGACTTGCGAAACGTACGTTTACGAACCACATTTTATACTAGTATTTGATATGATTTACTTAACGTATCATGCAACGTATTGGCTAAAGGTTTATATTCAGTATTTATAAAATTATAAATATGTTTTAAGGCATGGATTGGTTCATGAAGAGTTCAAACTACTGTTTTATTAAGAATCCACACTAAATTATTTTGTTTTTTTTGTCAGATTTGCATATCTTCAAAACTATAGTAGTAAATAAAACACTTTATAAAAATATTTTTCATTACAAGATTTAAATTTGAATATATTAAACTAGACGCAAACAACTGTCAAAACATGTATTGTTAAGACAATGAAATTTGTCCTAATAGATTTTAAGACTCGGTGAGATATACATTTTAAAAAAATGAATATAAATTACATTTTGTTTATATTTAAATGACTGTATATACAAATTGAATAAAAAAAGAAGAAGACAAAAACAAACAAAATATATTAACATTTAGGTTTAGCTTTTAATCAATGTTCTGAAAAACCGATCCGGACATTAAACCGGATGACTTATTTGGTCACTGGATCATTGGATCGACCACGGACGAACGGATTAATAAACAAATTAGTTTTATTATATAATAATATATTAGTTATGAAAAATAAAATATTGAAACTAAAGTTAGTATTTTCTAAAAAAATTTAAAACATAAAAAAATAGTTTGGATATGTAACTATTTCATGTTTAATAAAAAAATAGAAAATGCTTAACTTTACTTTTTATATTTTATTTTTATTTGATATACAAAATATTAAAAACAGTTTAGACTATTTAAAAAAATTTGTGACTAGTTAAGAGTTATGACATCTAAAAAAATCAATAAATAATTTTGTCTAATGTGAATAATAAATTAAATTTCAAATCCAAAATAAACCAAAAGTAAAACATCATTGTAATAAATTGTCAATAAAAAAAATAAACTAACACCAAATCACATCAACTAATTTTGGTTCTCTATACCATAGTTCTCTTCATTTTTTTTCGGTGACATAGTAAAATCTTCATCGAAATCTAAAATCACAAATAAAATAGTGTAATTGGCATTATATATGATTAAAAATCAGAAAGTTTAATCTAAATTTTAAAATTTATCAACAAAAAAATATACACAAGTTAGAACACGTAAAACCTAGTATTACAGGTTTATAATAAACAAAATAAGCAAAAAAAAAAGATACAAAATTACTAGCAGTCACTAGAGGAAGAAGAAGATGCCAAAAAACGAAAGAAACCTAACTTTTTAATTGAAATTTTAGAATATAAAACATAATCTAAAAACATAATTAAAACTTAAAAAATATAAAAGTTATCTACTGGTTCAACCTGTGATTAACCGGTATCGGGTTTCGAGTTTTGTTGGGGTTTTAGGGATTTTTAAATTTTGGTTTTTTTTCACAAAACTCAAATCGATTTATTTCTAGTCACCAGGTTTATCAATTCAACCGCGGATCTGGATCGGATTTCAAAACACTGCTTATAATGCTTAGTGTTTAGAGTTTAGTATTAAAGAGTTGAATTGGATTTATAAATATTTTATAAATTTTAGAAAATTAATTCTGTATTATTTTATCACAAATTTATGGTATTTACAAAAATAATAATTTATTAATGGTAAATATGAAAAATAATATACAAAAAGCTTGGGATAGAATTGAAAATTTTCAAACAAAGAAACTATATTGTTTTATACTAAGGTTGTTACAACTTGTAAAACAAGAAATCCGAATTCGAGCTTTCAATCAGGTGGTAACGTCTTCTGCAACGTCACCACCGGAAGTGAACCGTCAACCGCGCTTCCAATATCATGATATTAAGAATCAAGCCTGCTTCCACCGCTTCGATTGATAGTAGAAGAGGCTTTCACTGAGAACATCAACAAGCCACCTCAATTCTCGTTTTAGTTACTAAAACGTTAATCAATATATACGTTAAATTATCAATTTGATTGAACAATCTCAAGTTGTGCAATTTTTAGAACTAAGAAAGCATTTTTAACTCAAATCTTGATGTCTCTTAACAAACGATCAACAAAAACTCATATAGTAGAAAAGTAGTCTCGCTTTCGGCTTGGGACATAAAAATCTCGAATCAAAAGAAACAATAAACACTATAAGAACAGCAGGTTTCTCTTTGATTGACTCATAATAGTGATAATAAACTCCTTTAGAACCTTCTTTGTGGCCTGCCACCAAAAGCAGGAGCCACAGCCAGAGGCTCAACCACAGAGACGCCAGCAACGTCAGACATCCCAAGGGAAGCAAGCATCTCAAGAGTCTCCTTGTCGACCTTGATCTCATCGGTCTTGATAGCAGACTCATCGGGCACAAAGTCCATGCGGCGCTCACGCTCTTCCTCTTGAAGCTTGAGCGAGATACCACGTACCGGTCCCTTCTGGATCCTCTTCATGAGATGAGTGGAGAATCCAGCAATCTTGTTGCGGAGACGCTTAGAAGGGATGATGGCGACTTCTTCGAGGATCTTCTTGTTGGTGTGGAAGTCGAGCGTCATGCGAGAGTAGTACTTCTCGATCACTTGACGTGATGATTTCTTCACGGTCTTGGTTCGGACACGCCCCATCTTTTAAGCTTCGTTTAAAGCTGTTGACTTACCTGATAAAGAGCAAAAACAACATTTAATCGTATAATGAACATATGAACACTGATCAAAATCTAACCCATTGATACATCGACTAGGCTGAAGCTACGAAAATGTGACAAAATCAAGTTCACTAATCTAGAAAAACCTGAGACTATCATTATACACTTTTCACTTAGAAACAGTAATGAGTAATGAATACAGATCTACTACAGAGTGACATGCTTATGTAGATTCCTATGTGTTCCTCGAGAATGAGACAGTTTCTAGGGGTTAAACAGATCGTACCTGAAGGCGGCGGCAAAAAATGACGAGGAAACAAAGACGGAGAGGAGGGATGTTGCGTTTTATTATAAATATATATATATATAGGTTCGCGTTAGGGTTTAACATTTTTCCTATATATACAGACACTAGCATGAGGCCCATTTTTTATTAGGCCTGCGTCTAAATCAATAATGCTTATCTGAGATCCTATTAGTGGGCTTTTCAACAGTTTGTTCATGTAACGCAATGTTACAGTTTACGTTTTATGCGATAGTTCAAGGAAGTTACAAAGGTTAAAAAGGAGAGCTTGTTGCTTTAGGTGTGTACAGTTTTTAAATATTTAATCAAATAGGATATTACTTAGAGTTGATGTGCTAATAGATATTATATACAATATTATCATGATTTATGATATGCTTATCTGAGATTCTATTAATTAGAGTTGATGTGCTAATAGATATTATATACAATATTATCATGATTTTCTTCTTCATAACCACTCCTATTTTTCTGAAAGGAATCATCTCTAAAGTTTGTTAATTTTTCTATTGTGTTGTGTATGAATCATCTAATCAGAGCCGTGCTTATTAAGGAATTGTTGAAGCATTGCCTTAGGGCACCATTAATGCAAAAGGTTACAATGTGGCATATATTTAAAAACAAATTGTATGGTATATTGATACCTACTTGTTAAGTTTTCCTTAACTTAAATCCAAATTTTCTATTAATATTTTTTTAGAAATAATTCTTCAAACAAAAATTTGATTATGCCTACATTTAAAAGATTTTGGAATTTTCATTATTTTACTTCTTATGTTATATTTGTGTAATATGTACAAAATGTTATGATAAAAAACATATTCTCTTTTGGTCTAAAAAACATATTCTTTTTTTGATCAAATCAATACTAGTAGCTTTTGACAACTCTTTATAAATTATTATTTATTCTAAAATTGTAAAATAGTCTTTTTGATTGAAAAATATCAGTAAATTTTATATTTTGGTGTGTTATAGTTTTTACAAGTTAAGATCAAATCATAAAAAATAATTTGAGTATTTTTTACAAACTTTTTATTTTACAAAAAAAAAATTGTGTGATTTGATTGCAAAATAATTTGGTAAAGTTTATTTTTTTGGCCCATGGCATACAAAACAAATCAGTATATAATATTCAACTTTCATATCGTTTAAAATTTTAAACTTAACGACATTCTTTCTCACAAAGTTGTGGAATCACAGTACTAAAAATCACGAATAAAAGTTTAGTTGTGAATATTTGACATAAGAAAATTAATAAGTGCAAATATAATTATTAATAAGAAGAAGTTAGGACCAAGCGCGGTCCCTCCCACAAAGCTGTAACATAGATCAAGGAAGAGGAAGTTACATCGCTCATTTTTTATATTTGGAGAGGGAGAAAGAAAGTGATGAGCGGAAGAAGTTATGAAATGATCATTATATTTACAGAACGATGATGATACGTACTCACACATCTCTAGGACACGTCCAATCCCTATCAACAATTCACCTACTATGTAATTTGTGTTAAGTTCTACTGAGTACAATTATACTCAACAAGTGAGGAGTGTTTATTGAATTTTGTGATATATGATCGATCTCAATTTCAATAAAAGTAGTATCTAAATCTATTTTTTTCTTCATAACCACTCCAATTTTTCTAAAAGGAATCATCTCTAAAGTTTGTTAATTTATTGATGTGTGCAGAGATTGTACACAAATTGTACATAATTTTACAATTTGAAATATAATGGAAAAAATAGTTGAAAATGCTCCAATAAAGTGGGATAAAACACAGACATTTATTGTTGTCATATGATTGGATATTCATATAAGCTGAAAATTGTAGGCTTTCTCGATCTTGGACCAATCGCATTTAAAAAAATAATTCTTCAAACAAAAACTTGTTCATGCCTACATTTAAAAGATTTTGGAATATGTACAAAATGTTATGATAAAAACATATTCTCTTTTGGTCTAAAAAAACATATTCTTTTTTTATCAAATCACTACTAGTAGCTTTTGGCAACTCTTTATAAATTATTATTTATTCTAAAATTGTAAAATAGTCTTTCTGATTGAAAAATATCAGTAAATTTTATATTTTAGTGTGTTATAGTTTTACGAGTTAAGATCAAATCATAACAAATAATTTAAATATTTTTTACGAACTTTTTATTTTACAAAAAAAAAAATTTTGTGTGATTTGATTGCAAAATAATTTGGTAAAGATTATTTCTTTGGCCTATGGCATACAAAATGAATCATTATATAATATTCAACTTTCTTATCGTTTAAAATTTTAAACTTAACGACATTCTTCCTCAAAAAGTTGTGGAATCACAGTACTAAAAATCACGAATAAAAGTTTAGTTGTGAATGTTTGACATAAGAAATTATTAAGTGCAGATGTAATTATTAATAAGAGGAAGCTAGGACCAAGCGTGCTCCCTCCCATGTACTTCTTCATACTTTTCATTATTTCACATGGTCATATGACCCACTTCAATTTAGTGTTCTTCCTATTTTCTATAATATACAAAAAGATTGTATTACGATATTAGTTGCTAAAGATTCCTATATAGCATCAAAGACCGTATTTATTTCTCATTTATCATGACAAAACACAACAAACACTTAAGCATAAATTTTCCACAAAGAGGTACAACATTTTATTACTGTCCGTGGAGATTGTACACAAATTGTACATAATTTTACAATTTGGAATGTAGTGGAAAAAGAATTTAGAATGCTCCAATAAAGTGGGATAATCTACATACATATATTGTTGTCATGTGATTGAATATTCAATATACACATCGACATTTTAATACATATCGACTTTACTTTAAAATAATAATCTTTTATGTAATTTTTTGAAAATAAGTAATTAAGATCGTGCTTGTGAGAACGATGATTTTAATAAAGTTGATTTCAAGCCTTTTAACAAAACAAATAATAATGAGTAATTAGCAACATCATGAAAATTTAATCAAAAACAAAAAAAACAACAAAAATAATGATAATAAAGTTGATTTCCATTATTTTCTTATATAGTTCTCAAAGCTTTCCATGGTTATAAACGCAACATTTATTCAAGAACAATAGCACACACAATTACTCAAACAACAACATTTTAGAGAACAAAAACTAAACACTCATTGAAAAACAACACAACACACACAAATTGACAAGATAAGATAGTTAAAAAGAATAATTAACCCACATCCCACACATGCAGGTCTTCCTCCGCTTATCATCATTGTATCTAACACACATTCCACGAATAGGTCTTCCTCCATTTATCATCAACTCAAAAGCATCCACAGAATACTCAGAAGTCCAAAACCAAGTTTAATGTGTATCAATTTACATTTCTTTATTTTCCCTCTTTGGGTAAAGCTAATATGACATTTGAAACATTATCTTTGTAAAAAATCTTCAAGTAATTTTCGAATCACCATCTCCCTCAATGATAAAGCCATCCCCACGTTCTTTTGGATTATTGAATTAAGCACCTCCATAACAACTAATAAGTCTACATCATCCGTATTTCTCACTATTTTTTCTGATAGAAAACACAACTGATAAACATAAAAAATCAATGGAAAAAACATTAAACTGATAAAAAAATTACCTTCAAGGCTTTGAGATTTCTTACAATGAACTTGAGACAATTATCCACGGATTTGTCAGCTTTACAAGGAATATCGGGGACATTATCTCTTTGTCGCGACAGAGCAGAAAATAAAAAAAGTAGGAGTTTCGATCCAAATCGGTGAAATAAAAAGGAACACTGTTATATTGTGTAGGGTTATTGACCAAAATCAAGATCCAAACTATTATAATATTAAATATCAAGAACGAATAGTTTGTGATTCCATGCTGAATGATTAGGAATATTGAACAATGGGTAAGACTAACAAGATTTACACATCCCGAATGGAATGCTTTACTTTAATTTTTACTTTATGGATGATAAAATGTGGAAGGTATTGCAAGTTGCCTAAGATTTCACTGTTTGATTATAATATAATCGATAGTTGTCTTATTCTTCTTCTTATTTTCCTCTTATGATTTTGTTGGAGAGCCTTATATCTAAAGATCACAATGATTCGTAAATCAAATGTCAAAGCTTTTGAGAAGTTATAAAAAATGTGTGATGAACCAATATAACCCCAATACGGTGAACCCGCAGTTCGATTCACAGGCCTCCAAATAATTTAACAATGTATTTTTGAGACCCACACAATAGTTGGTTGACCTCGATCAACCGGACACTGTGGTCGATTGAAAAAAAGTGTAATGAAAATAAAGCAGTTAGATTAGACTACACCTATCTTTGGCTATGGTTTAGTGTACTCATTAGCTTTCTGCACAACTTGCCTTGAATGGTTTTAAAGGAGATTACAATTTTTGTGGTCTTATGCGCTATTACAATGTAGTGAATCACGATTACGCTACAGTTTTATTTTACAAATCTAATCTATTAAAATAGAAGTCATGACTTCTTCCATGTGTGATTTTTTTTATTTGGACCATCCCTCAAAAATTTATTAAATTTTACATAACTTAATTATAATATATTTTACTATCTTTATTTTATATGTAATAATAATAAATATCTTAAATAAATGCCTAAAAATCTTTCAAATATCTTTTAGAATCTTTTTAAAATATATTTTTGAAATAATTTAATTGAAATTTTAATTATCACAAAGTATAATTAGAAACTAAATTTTAGTTTAGTTTTTATTGTAAGTAAAATTTAATAACTAAATAAATACTCTTAATAATATTTTAACGATAAGAACGTCATTCTTATGAAACATAACGATGATACTAAAAATGTTTGTTTAAGTAGTTGTTTCTAAATAATTATTTCTATAAAACAGTGGTGGATATGAAACGATTTTACTAAATGCTATTCAGGTTCCACCGTCTCACTCATCAGCCTAATTTGTCTAGGTCGCTACCATACGCGAAAACTGAGGATTTAGGACCGTATGTTTCTTTTTACGGCTGTTGTTTTCTACAACCTACTTGATGAAGTTTTTTAAAAGGATAATTTGTAAACTACTCTATTTAAGATTGTAAATTTGAAAAATATACTGTTTTAATATTATTTTGAAAACTACACTTATTTATGTCTTATAAGACTATTTGGCCCTTTTGAATTTTAAATTCAAAAAATTTTAATAGTGGAAAACTCGAGATTATTAGTATTGTAATTATTTTTGAGATAATTTTACTGAAGTATAATATATAAAAATTAGCAAATTAGAATATATTAAAAATATATGGATAACTATAAAACACAATCTTATATAAAAAGTATTCGTAAAACCTTATTATCGTATTTGTTACTAAGTGCTTTTGAACTATGAAACATGTAGTTTAATCATGAGCTTTAGGAGAGTTGGGTATAAAAAGACTTAGCCGAGAAATTAAAAGATACATTATTTGCTATATGTATTCCAAATTATGTATACACGTGTAATATTCAGAAAAGTCAAAATCGTCAAAGAAGCAGAGTGAAGAACTATTCTATCTAAGAAACTACTATTGATAGCTTTGCATTTCGACATGATCTTAGAAAGAAAGAAGAGTTTGACTAATTTTTTGATACCACATTCGTTCCAAAGAACACGAAGCTATTTCAGCTATTGTTACGATATGGAGCACATCTATTACATAAATAGATCAAAAGATTGTGAATGTTTTTGTTGACTTTACAAAAAAAATTATGTATTATTTTCTTGACAAACTCTTACTTATGATGAAATAAGAAAACTGCGGTGAATATCAAATGTATCTGAGAGTCTAAAGTTTATAACAAAAAAAAGTCAAACTCCAAAGTTATATGTTGGCACTTGGCACGATTGTGTCTTCTTCTTCAGATACAAAAGAAAAAAAAATTACACTGATTCGAAAGTTACGAAAACCAGAAATTTTAAACAAATCATACCAAATTTCCGATTTTCTTGTAAAGCTTAAAATAAAACAAATCAATCACTTTTAATTTCTATTATTTTTTTATTTAAGTGTTGAAATTTTCTATTTTCAATAAGGTTAATTTAGTCACTTCACTTATAAATAAGTGTAGTTTTCAAAAAATTAAAGATATGGTATAGTTTTAAAAGTATAGATCTCATTTGATGGCATTTTTCAAAATTTTCCCTTTTTTAAATCCAGTTTTTTTTATCTGACAAATTAATAACCTACTTGATGAAGTTTTTTAAATCCAGTTTTTTTTTAAAAGAATTTTCTCTACATATACTACATGCTTTCAATATAAAAATCAGTGAAATGGATCCATTGGAGAAGAAACATACAAAATATATGTTGCAAAATATTACAATGATGCTGGGTATTTTTTCTGATTTTCTTTTTTTTTTGAATAATATGTAAAATTAATCAGAAAAATAGTTGTTACAGTCTATGCTACCGATTTTTGAATAGGAAGACAGAATTTTTAGCTATCTAATAGAGAGCCATAGTTGTAGGATCCCTTCATGCCGTCGGATTCTCTTTTTTATCAATGTAAGACACTGATTTCGAATCTGTCTGTCATTTTTTTTTTCTGATTTTCATTCTTGCATGGCAAAGAAAATAATGAAATAATTCTACGACTCAGACTTCACACTGTGATTTCAACTATTCTTAATTCCACCACTTTCTTAAGGCAAATAAAAACGAATCGATATAGACACTCGAGTTATATAATGAAAATCCAAGGACAAATGCAAAATAGATATAATTTTCAATAGCTTAAATAAAAAGGTATCTTTTGTTGACAAATGGAGATTTCAAAAGTTTAAATTAGTAGCCAATTTAAAAGTAGTTTTCATAACAACCTAAATCAAAATAGTTTTCATAACAACCTAAAAATAAAAAAATGATTAGCTCATAATAAGAAATTTTGAGTTCTGATTATCTTAAATTTATTGGACAGAAATAAGTTTTTTTTTTAATATTATCTGAGGATTTTTGTTTCTATAATCGATACCATAAATACAGATACATTCAAATATAAATGCTAAAAGAATTTACTACATTAAAATTGCAAAACAACCCGGGTTCTAGTAGTTTTTAATTTGTCGAAGGGAGATGATGAGTGACCAGAGAAGATGCTGAATTAAATATTGCTGTCGAGTAACTAACAAGTACAACAGGGGCCCACCGCATCGAAAGAAATACTAGAAAGATATTTCGAATAGAGCAGCAAGGTTTCGATGTTACCCGTTGGATCAGCTATAATGAACGATGAGATTTCATCGTTGACGAATGCAAAGGAAGGCCTACCATCAAACGAAAACAATCACGTGCCCACGATTGAGAGAGATCAACTCAAATTTAAACGGTTTATGTTTTTACTGGGCCTTTTGTCCTACAGAAACAATATATTGGGCTTTTGAAATCCAAATTTCTGATCCAAACTATACTTTGTTTTCTTGTAGTATCTATATTTTTTTCTTCTTGTAGTATCTATACAAGAAAACTTCTTAACGGTGTAGATTTGGACACTCGCAAGATATCAAAAACATATCCTAAGATCATGAAGGTGATTGCGAACCCAAAAAAATCGTAACTTCATACTTAGCAAAAATAATCTAAACCAAAAATCATTGGTGTGGTAAGATGTTTGCCTCTCTTTGGCTCTTTAGCAACTCTTTCCACTCATCTACAAATTACAACAACACGCCTACATACCTATTCATAATATACAAGCCATTACTCTCTTGGTTCCTCGTATCATTGAGGTCTACTTCTTGTTTCACTTTCTGAAACCTTTCTCCAACTTCTCCGGGCGTCGATGGATTGGCTCGAAAGATAAGCCTCTTTGGATTTCTCGACCTCTATTGCCTAATAATATATATATCCACATAATCAAAACTAGTATAATACTGATATGCATACATTAGTTAGTAATGTATCATACTATCATGTTCATGTTAATTGATATGATCTATGTACGTTATATAAGTGTCATTACCTTTTCATATAACTCTGATTGCTTCCTAAGCAGAGCGTTGTTCCTCTTCATTAGTGCAAGCACTTCTTCACTTTGCTTTTGATTCTCCGCTTGTAATTCCGCCAACTAAAAAAAGTCAAATTTAATCGTGTAATATCACGAAGATCAATCATATTCACAAAGTAGTTAAGCTAATGATTCACTGTACGCAGTTAATTACCGTACATATATTTCGTCGTTAATTGCAAGTGAGGCTTGATTCTTCCACGTTAGTTTAATCATTTCTTCTCTAAGCTTTTGATTCTCCCGTGTCATTTTCTTTAAATCCGCCATCTGAAAAAGTTGTAAAGTAGAATAGATATATTATTGTGTTGTTATTGATAAGAGAATACAATATGCATATATATATTGTTAACATTAACATAATGTTAACAATAGATAATGCTAACTTTCCTAAACGTTAATGTAAATATGTTAAGAATATTTTGAGGTTAACTTGCTCTTCAAGTCTTTCTTTTTAGTTTCGATGGTCTTCATGGGTTTCACAGGCTTCACAGACTTGGTCCGTAAGATACATATCTTCCGGCCCAATATATCTCTAATACTCCCCCGCACGACAAACGTGGGATGCAACACGCAAATCTGCAATCACAAAGCAGACCACGTATGTCGTGGACACTATGTCGAGGAAAACAAATCAGTAGATTCCTTCGGGAATAAACTTCGACTTTAGACAAGGGGATGAAAACTTCAGCTCTTCTTTGGTCTTGACAATGGGAATACATCTTGTGAGCGCAACTACAGCTCCAGAAACAATCGTCCTTAACTTGGACAGTCCATAAACCGGACTAAAAACTGACCTAAGAATTTAAGCGTTCAACTAGAACTCCTCCGTAATGGTTAAACTATAACCAACAAACCCCAAATCATGGGAAAACAACTCTGAGAAATTCTAAACTATAGAAAATCTCAGACAAAAAAAAACCATGTGAAACTACAAACCCTAGACATTATTAAATCTCTCAGTGATTCTAGCACTCACCAAAACCAAACTATATAAAAAATATAAACAAAGCATGTAAAAGAAAATACTATTGCAAACCCCACTAAAACTTTTAATTAAAAACACCAAACACTTAGCTTAGTCTAAGATCACGTGAACACTAACTCATCATTGTCGTCGGCACCATCATCTTCTTCATCGTCAACACCACCGATGGTAAGCATCACCAAAACTTAAACTTGCGGAAGCTTTAATTTTGATCCCTAAGAATCGACTGCTCTGATACCATGTAAAGTAGAATAGATATATTATTGTGTTGTTATTGATAAGAGAATACAATATGCATATATATATCGTTAACATTAACATAATGTTAACAATAGATAATGCTAACTTTCCTAAACGTTAATGTAAATATGTTAAAAATATCTTGAGGTTAACTTGCTCTTCAAGTCTTTCCTTTTAGTTTCGATGGTTTTCATGGGTTTCAGAGGTTTCACAGGTTTCACAGACTTGGTCCGTAAGATACATATCTTCCGGCCCAATATATCTCTAATAAAAGTACTACAGATTTTGAAATAGTTACAATAACAAAATATCAAAATTGACCATCACTAATTGCCTTCTTCATACGATTTTCCATCTCAAAGGCGTTACGTTGATCACTGGTTCTGATGAAATTAGGTTTAATTATCATGAAAAAGCGGGTTTATATATACACTATATATATAAGATAGATCCTATTCATCCCTATATATTTAGTGATATATTCCTAACTGATTTTTGCAATTAAATAAAATCTAAAAATATACAAAAAAAAAAGATAATTCCGAATAATATGTGGGCTTAAGAATGTGATCATATCAACTGCAAACTGCTTTCTAGCCGCCCAACATAATCATAGGAACTAATGCGATTCTTATATTTATTCACATTCGTGTGTTCTTTTTATTTCTTTATAATGAATAAAACTATTGAAAAAAGAACATGACAAGGTTGATTCTTAAACTCCTTAGCAAGACATTCCAAGCTTACTCAACACTTCACACCATCAAATTATAATCTCCTAATTAAGATCTGCCCAACTCAAATGAAAAAAAAAAACACAATTCTAAATGATGTCTGCACTTCACTCCTACTCCATCTTCCTCTCCATTTTCATAATCATCCTTAAATCATCAACAACAACATCCCAATCACATCTCTGCAGAACCTCTTGCGGTGACATTCCAATAAACTATCCTTTTGGCATATGGTTGTGGCAGCCCTTATTACAGACACATGCTCATTTGTTCCGACAACAACACCAAGCTTGAACTTAGGACACCATCTGGTAAATACCCTGTTAAGTCCATAAGCTACTCTGATCCTCACCTTCTTGTATCTGATCCATTCATGTGGACTTGTCAAGATCGAGATAACTTTCGACCCACGAGATCTTTCAGCATAGATTCAAGCACACACTTCACTGTCTCCCCTCAAAACGACTACTTGTTCTTCAATTGCGATTCAGAGAAAGTGATCGTCGAGCCAAAACCGCTCTTCTGCGAGAGGTTTCCGGATAGATGCGACTCGTCATGCGATAGCTCGAGCTATCTGTGCAGACATTTACCCGGGTGCGGTTCAGCTTTAGGGTTTCTTGTTGCTCTTACTACCCGAAAGCAACTCAGTCTCTGAGGCTGATGCTTCATAACTGCGCAACATATACAAGTGTGTACTGGAGGAGTACGGGTGCGGGGAATGCACCGTATGATCAGTTTCCGGAGTACGGGATTAGGGTTGATTTCGAGTTCCCGGTGACTACGAAGTGCCTTCTTTGCCAAGATACCACTAAAGATGGTGGGGTTTGTGGATTTGATACGAGGACGCAGAATTTTTTGTGTCTTTGCAAACAAGCAAATATCACTACTCATTGTAATGGTAAATTCTCTCTTTCACAATTTTTTTTGTTCAAAACACTCCTTAATATTACATATATTCAATCTTTTTAATATTTTTTTTTGGCAGATACTAACCTCGTAAAGCATAAACGCATTGGGGCAGTCGCTGGTAATCAAGCAAGATTACTTCTATTATTATCATACGATATTTTATTGGTCAACTATATGAATCGAGTTTGATATAATATAAATACTTGTGAGTTCTGACATGATATGAACTGATGAACAATGTTGTTATCAGGAACGGTGACGGCGGTTTCTGCAGCCGGAGCGATTGGTGTTGGGGGTGGAGTCTTTTGGTACTTGAGGAAAGTGAGAGCCAAAGCTCCGGTCACTTGTGGAGTTCAAAGCAATGAGAACAGAATTTTCTGAAAGCATGAAAACATGTTTTAAAAAAAGAATTAGGAAAAAGCACAATCACACTCTTCTTTTGTCTTTTTCTTTTCATCTTTGATTGTGTATACTACAAGTTTGGGATAAAAGAATTTTGTATCTTTTGATGCGTTTTATAAAATTATATATGCAACTTATTCAACCAAACTAAAGTTCTAAAATGTATATTTTCTAAATTAAAAATTTGTATTTGTTCTGACCGTTTCTTTTAACTAATTTTTGTGCGCTTGAAAGTTTGGAAAGGCAAGGGTATTTATTGAATACTTCCATGTCCTAAAAAATCTAGAAATCTTCCAATATAATTTGAAAGTTCTACCGGCTTAAAAAAAGAGAAACCGCAAAACACATTAACGAAGAAGAGAAATTAATCAGCAGATCCTGCCGGAGTAGCAGCTGAGAGGACCGGCGGAAGAAGTAAGATTAGGGACGAGAGAACCGTCGTACACCGAAAACTCCTCTTCCCTTTCGTACAACGACTTGACTTTTCCGTTGCTAGACGGCTCAAAGTAAGCTCCGTTCAACAAAACGTCTTTTTTTGAAGATATCCATTTCCAACTCTTTCGATCATCTCCACTCTCTAGTCTCTTTGTCACCTTCATATATAAACAATACCTTTTTAATATTGAGTTTTCACGACTCAGAAATAATTGGTGATAAATAAATTCAACAATAATTGGTAATGCATTTTTCTTTAAAACTGATACATAAATCAAAAACTAAAATATGAGTGCGGAAAGCGATCAAAACTTTAATTAATAGAAAATGTGCATTTAATTTTTTATTAATATATGTTCAAATTCTAAAACATCAATCTTTCAAATATAGAGGGAGTATTATGTTAATTTTAATATTCCACAATCATTAAATCTTATATCATTAATATATTAATATAATAATTTAAAGTGAGAAACCTGTTTTTTGCTAGGGTCATCAGGAGCAACAAAGTAGTTGCCTTCACTGAAGATGGTTGGATCAGCACTTCCACCGATCGCATACATTTGCCATTTTTCGTATCTATTGTTTGCTACATGCGCATACCCTCTCCTTACCCTGCCATGTCATCAATCTCATATCCAGTCAGCATATACTAATTTCATTCTGTTATGCATACTATTAGTTAGTAAAATATATTTATATACCTAGGCATTCTCTCAATGAGACCCAATCCAAAATGGTTGAATGCAATTGTAACTTTCATAATTTTATCTTGAACATAGTTGTCGTTATGCCCGAGCAACATCACCTTCATAAATATCAGAAGTTATCATTAATAGTCAATATTTTAAAAGGTTCAAATTTACTGTAAGCTATAAATACTTACTTTATCATGTTGAGTGAAGTAATTATTAGAAATTGTGACGGCAGTGGAACCAAGTACCACATCGATCAATCCATCTTCAGACTGAGAAAAGTAACAATGATCGATCCAAACATTTGACGAATTAAACACGGAGATTGCGTCACCGTCCGAGCCTAGACGTCTACCAATATGAGTCGGAGTGCTCCGTACCATACCATATTTACCCGGTTTGCAGTGGTGGATACTGATACCATGTATAATGACATGGCTCACGCCTTGGACCGTGATGCATGGTCCGTTCGCGATTTCCACCTTTGCTCCTCTTCCGTCAATGGTCTTGTAGCCGTTCATGATGAGCTCGTTTTTCAACACTATGCCCATGTCACGCTCGAATGTGATCCATAGCGGCTCGGTCTGGATCACGGCATGTCGTAGGGTTCCAGGGCTAGGGTTTTCGGGGTCGTCTTTTGAGCTTGTAACCACATAGATCGACCCGTCTTTGCCCCCAGCCGCGTATTTTCCGAATCCCACCGCGCAACCGGCTAGGTCACGACGGTTTGATTCCCAGTTACGGTTTGTACGCCAGCAAGAATCGATTGGATTTTGTGACTCAACAAGAGAAGAAAAGAATATTGCAAAGAGAAGTGAAACTGCTAAGAAGAAAGAAGAAGCCATACTATTTTGCTTGAGTTAAACTATGTGTGTGGAAAACTGAAATGTATACACACGATATATATATAGTTCTGGTCAGCTAGAGAATATGCTGCTAAAGGAAACTTGTATCGTCTTCCATTGCTCAAATCCCATATATCGCTCCTGTAAATACTCAATCACATTTATCTCCGTAATCAATCTCTGTAATTAATCCGTATGTCAGGCTCTAATTGTGCTTTGCTTCTATATATAAGTTGTACTCCCGTTATTCGATAATATGCAAATGCACACAGCTTACATATACATATAATCTATCTATAAGCGTATATATATTATAATTTTGAATTTTTTTCGGCTTATAATTTTTTTTGACTAAATGTTAGGATGCTACTATAACTCCGCACCCGACCTGACTTACCCGGTTTACAATCATGGATACTTATCCCATGTATAATAATATGGCTCACATGTTGGACCGTTATGCATGACCCGTATGCGATTTCCACCTTTACTCCTCTTTCGTCAATAGTCTTGTAGCTGTTCATGATGAGCTCGTTTTGCAACACTATGACCATGTCACGTGCGAATGTGATCCACAGCGGTTTAGATTGTATCACGGCGTGTCTTAGTGTTCCGGGTCTAGGGTTTTCAGGGTTGTCCGATGGGTTTGTAACCACGTAGACCGACCCGTATTTGCCCCCTATTGCGGCTTTACCGAACCCAACCGCGCAATCGGCTAGAGCGCGGCGGTTAGATGCCCAATTAGGGTTTCTACGCCAGCATGAATCGATTGGATTTAGTAATGGTTTTGGGGTGGGGTAATAACTATTACTGTAAGCAGCCTCTACAAGAGAATAAGAGAAAGCTGCAAAGAGAACTGAAACTGATAATAAGAGAGAAGCCATTAATGCTTGATAATGGGAGGCTTGATTTGAACTATGTGTGCGGGATATATATGAGCCAGACATTATTAAACAATCATTAATTAGCATGTAAGAATATGATTTTATGTGTGTGTGAAAAATGAGAAGGTGGGACACACGGATAGCGCTGATTAATGAAATGAAACTTATCCCATCATTTGAATTTGAATTGTAATAGAAGTACTTCTTCTGTGTACTACCTTGTTTTAAAATTACTCGAAGTCGACTCGTTAATTAATATTAAATATCAAGAACGAATAGTTTGTGATTCCATGCTGAATGATTAGGAATATTGAACAATGTGTAAGACTAACAAGATTTACACATCCCGAATGGAATGCTTTACTTTAATTTTTACTTTATGGATGATAAAATGTGGAAGGTATTGCAAGTTGCCTAAGATTTCACTGTTTGATTATAATCTAATCGATAGTTGTCTTATTCTTCTTCTTATTTTCCTCTTATGATTTTGTTGGAGAGCCTTATATCTAAAGATCACAATGGTTCGTAAATCAAATGTCAAAGATTTTGAAAAGTTTAAAAAATGTGTGATGAACAAATATAACCTCAATACGGTGAACCTGCAGTTCGATTCACAAGCCTCCAAATAATTTAACAATGTATTTTTAAAAAGTTGGTTGACCTCGATCGCCGGACACTGTGGTTGATTGAAAAAAGTGTAATGAAAGTAAAGCAGTTAGATTAGACTACACCTATCTTTGGCTATGGTTTAGTGTACTCATTAGCTTTCTGCACAAGTTGCCTTGAATAGTTTTAAAGGAGATTACAATTTTTGTGGTCTTATGCGCTATTACAATGTAGTGAATCACGATTACGCTATAGTTTTATTTTAAAAATTTAATCTATTAAAATAGAAGTCATGACTTCTTCCATGTGTGATTTTTTTTTTATTTGGACCATCCCTCAAAAATTTATTAAATTTTACATAACTTAATTATAATATATTTTACTATCTTTATTTTATATGTAATAATAATAAATATCTTAAATAAATGCCTAAAAATCTTTCAAATATCTTTTAGAATCTTTTTAAAATATATTTTCGAAATAGTTTAATTGATTTTATTATCACAAAGTATAATTAGAAACTAAATTTTAGTTTAGTTTTTATTGTAAGTAAAATTTAATAACTAAATAAATACTCTTAATATTATTTTAACGATAACAACAATTTTAAATTGATTTTACTTTCAAAATCAAATTAAGAAACATTTTAAAAGATGTTTCTTAAAAGAAATATTAATTTTCTTTTCTAATTTAAAAATAAAAAGTATCTTAACTATTTAGCACATAAATTATGACTTATTTCATATGTGATTCTTTTTAATTTAGACCACTTAGAAGTCATACTTTTAAATGTTTTTACGATGTAATAAAATTAATTTACACCTCTGTTCATAGATGAAACATTTGATATTTATTCATATCGTATATATAAGACTTTAGTCTAATGTTATTAACGTTTGTGTATTTTCCTGAGTTAAAAAACTAATTTGGTTTATCTTTTAAACATATATACTAAAGTAGTTTAATTAATCACTATATATCAAATTATCTATTATGTAGGTTCAACTTAATTTAATTTGCAAATATATTTCAAATTAATAAAAAATTATGTAAATCAGTATTGTTACTTAATAATGTTTTCAAAATAAATTTTGTTACAAAATAGTTAAAAAATTGGTTTATTATTTAAACATCTATACTAAATTGGTTTAATTAATTACTATATACCAAATTTTCTATTGCGTAGGTTCAACTAATTTAACTACCACATATATTTCAAATTTAGAAATAAAATAAAATTATGTAAATCAGTATTGTAACATAATAATGTTTTCAAAATAATTTTTGTTACAAAATACAAATTTATAAACTTTATAGGAATAGTATTATAAACCACACAAAATTATTATAAAATTAGATAATATATAACACCAAATTGTATTTTTTGATAAATTTTATCGCATGATCTAAAATATTTTAGTATTAAAAAAACTCGCACAGTCTAACTTTAAATTGTACATAAATTTTTGTTTTGGTTCCAACACTACGATACTCTTATTCTTAATCCAAACCATCTTTAAACTCTTTTTTATGGCCCTCAAAGGAAAAATGTGTTGTCATTGCTATCCTCAACGGATCAAGATAATGGTAATCCAATGTAGAATCCAACATTAAGGTTTACGATTAAGACAACGAAAAATTCAAAAGAAGACATTTGACACTTACATTTGAATAAAACTTTTTGTTAATGGAATAGAACTGACGCCTGCAGTGAAGAAAGACATCAAATCTATGAGTTGCCAATAGAATCAGATCTTCTTATTCGCATCATATTTTCTGAAAATATATCCATTATAATATTATATGGAAAATGAATTTCATTCTAATTAAGATGAAGATCGTGAAAAAGAGGCTATTCTAATCTTAAATGGACCCTATGAGGAATTCAGACACCAAGAGAGAACCGAATGTGAGAATACGTATAAGCAAGTGTGTAGCGTCGTTTCCCACTTAAACACACTTATTTTAGATTCGGTATAACGTCACCCACTTCTAAGTATATAAATGTTATTATGTATATTATATTACCCAAATTGCTCACGTAATTATTGGAAGTGTTCGGTAAACAAATAGTTGGACTGGTTTGAATATTCAAGAAATGATTAGAAACTGCAGAAATAAAATATTTTAAAACTAAACTTAAGAAAATGAAAACATTTTAAATTTCTTGGTAACTAACATTGTCTTATAAAACTATTGTATCATGCTTTTGTAGTGATCTATTTTCCCTGAAATTTAAATTAATTAACTTCATTAATCATTTGAAAATGCCCTCCTTACAAAAATTAGAGAGTTTAATTACATAAGGTAACTCTAAAGAATCATACCAAAAGGTTTTCAGTTTTCACACCTCTGTTAGTTCTTTCAAGACTTGACCATCTTTCACAACAAAAGACCCATTCGCTTCTGCGTCAGAGCTAGCATGAACACCATAAAACAGATATACAAGAACGATCAAACCAGAGAAGAACCCGAACCGGACGTACGACGGTGCGTCCAACGAACCAAGCAAGAATATGTTCAAGAAAATCGAAACGCACGGGGTCCACGGCATGAACGGGACGCCCCATAACTCTGGTTTATTAGCCTGAGGGACCACGCACTGGAAAATCAGCACGATGGCTATAGCTACCACCGCACTGGCACCTAGCATGAAAGCCTTAAGGCTGCCTTGTGACGCAAGTTTCCAGATAAGGGTGAATACAAGGGAGGTTATAGAGAATAGTGTGAGAAAAGAGAGTGTGGGCCATGGCTTAGTGGGTCCCACAGGGACGTAACGCCTGAAAATGAGAGCGTTGGCGACCATGTAGAAGACGAATAGGGTTCCGATGGATACGAGATTTAGGAGGACGTTAAGGTCAGTGAAGAGGGCAAGAGCCGCCGTGAAAATGCCTGATATTGGAAAAAAAAATGAACAAAACAACAGCACAAACGTTAACATTTTTGACAACATAGATTATTCGACCGACGACAAAGTCTAGTTGGAAATGAAATTTAAGATGAGTGGTGGGAGGATTTGTTCCTTTATTGTCTCTTCTTTTGCCAAAGTAAGAAAAGAAAAGTTAATGCTGCTGATGCGTATAGCAAACGTGAGCTAGTGGAATGCTAAAATCGGTAAGGATAAGGATGGACGATGTTGAGCCTTAATTGTAACGATACACGTTGTGACTGTGTGATGATTAGACTAATGAGAAGACAAATGTTAGTATCACAAAGAGTATATGCATAGATCAAAACGTATGGCTCTAAGTAAATAATACACTTACTTAAAAATGCTCTGATCACTTAAAATCAATAACTATATGTTGTTTTTTTATCATAGCTAAGTTGTACTAGTGATTTGTTAAAATATCAGCCGACTATGCCTAGTAATATCTCCACGGTTTTATTTTTATTTTTATTTTTGTAATGATATGATGATTGGTCGGCCAAATGGATGAAAACTCCCTACAACTATCCAATAATCGTATATATTTCTTAAACAGAAAAGGATCAAAAGTGGAATATGTATTTTGAACACTAAGGGGACACACATAGACCAAAGAGACCCACCAATATATATATCACAACCAAGACCGCTGAATCTTTGAAGACCCAAAAACTCAGAGCTTTTCACATAGCAAAAGAAACCAATGGGAAGAACATGACAGCTAGCCATCGAACTCAGATGCTCTCTCCGTCATAATTTTGAAAAGCCCAAACACCATAATAAAACCACGTCCCTACCTTTAATATACAAATATACATAGGAGCCCTTGTCACGATCGAGATCGATAGGGGGAAGATTTAAAAATGGTTGAGTCCAAAAGTTTTGATTTTCAAAATATACAATGAAATGGACACGTATAGATGGTGCAATCACGTGGATCGTATGATCTCGAGAAAACGTCAAAACATCAAATCAAAGTTAAGACAAAAGATCATGGAAACAACTGAACGGTTCTAGTTGGGGTCCCCTTTTAACCTAAACTGCCTGCCTCAATCTCACTTTACAGACCAAACTCCACAAAATCTAATTTACTACCATATGATTATGCATCATCATTGTTTTGACAGTAACAAAATAAATGTTTTTAAAACAGTACATACCTAGAAAAGTGGAGGCGTTGACTGGCGTAGATGTGTTGGGATGAATCTTAGCGAACCAAACGGGGACCACTCTGGACCTTCCGATGACACACATGTACCGAGCTTGACCTAACATAGCCACCAAAAGTGATGTCAATATCCCAAAGCTCGCTCCTATCCCCACCACTTTCGTCACCCATTCCCAGCCGTCAGATCTTCTGAACGCTGCGGAAAACGGCGCCTCCGGATCTATCTGTGTAACACATGTCCGCCGTTTTCAAGCTTCGAGTCAAACAACGTCCCGTTTTTTATTTTCTAATGAAAAAATAAAATTCGTTAAATTACGGACCAGATCGTATGGGAGGAGCATTGACATGGAGACGGCCATGAGGCAGTAAAGAACCGTGACGATGGCGACCGAACCGGAGACACCGACCGGTATATCTTTAACCGGATTTTCAACTTCTTCCGCCATGGTTGAAACGGCATCGTATCCTATATAGCTCAAGTACACCATTGCGGCTCCGTTGAAAACTCCCGCCGCGCCGAACGGGAAAAACCCCGACGGATGCTCTGTTTTCGCCGGAAGCAAAAGATTCTTCGAGTCTCCTTTCAAGAATCCCATAACGACCACGAAGACTATGAATGCGATGTGAAACGCAGTCATGATCATGTTCACCTTCGAGCTCTCTCTTGTGCTACAGCTAATGACGACTGTGACGGCGAGGACCACGAGAACAGCGACGGGATCGATCTCGTTGAAGCCGTTAGGGAGGCAGGAGGCGACGAACCGCCACTTAGACGTTGAAACGCCGAAAGCCGTTCCCAAGTAAGCGGTGAAGCTCCTCGAAACGGCGGCGTTTGACATTACGTAGTCCATTATGAGATTCGCCCCGGTGAAAAACGCGGGAAACTCGCCGAACGTTACGCGGATGTAGCTAAAGGCGCCTCCGGCGACTGGGAGGTGTACGGCGAACTCGGTGTAGCAGAAGGCGGAGAGGAGGGCGCAGAGGCCGGCGACGGCGTAGGAGACGACGATCGAGGGACCGGCGTAGAGACGGCTAGCACGGCCGGAGGTGACGAAAACTCCGGCGCCGACCATTCCGCCGATACCGAGGCCGATGAGGTCGTACCACCGGAGAGTACGGAGCATATGCTCGCCGGAGAGGGCACGGAGGCGGCTCATCTCGTCGGAGGAGGTGGAGACGGAGATAGCGCGGCGGGATAAGCGGGAAGGCGTGGCGGAGAGAGAGGTGAGGTAGACGCGGAAGCTGGAGAAAGAAGAGTGGCCGCCATTGTTGCTGCTGGTCACCTCCATTTTCACCGGCTGGATTCGGGTCGGGTCGGGTCACGTCTGGTGGACTTGGAATTTTTGTGATTTTGACAAGAGTTTGGTTTTTATAATAGAGATTAAGATTGTGGCGTTTTTTGCTGTATTTATGATAATGTTTAGGGGTATTTAATTAAGAGAGAGGATTTGTTCTTATTCACGTTAATCTCATAAGCATCGGCTAAAAAGCTTACTAACACAAGATGCCTTATCTGTTTGGTCCAGTTACATACATTTCTTTATATATACCACCAATTATGTTAATGCTTTTACAGATCCTAAACTAGTTTAGAAGTAAATTTCAGAAGTAGCTATACTTGTAACCAAATTTTGTTGACCATTAAAAGTGAATAAGAACACTATATTTGCTCAAGTTTCCTCTGTAAAAGCATAAGGTCACTTGACCCAGGCAGAATCGCAGATTAGTAAAAATTACTTGTATTTTGGAAAAGAAAACTGAAAAATATACTAATTTGACTTAGTAACCCACACAATAAATGTTTATAAGGGAATTGATCCCTCTAAATGATTCCACTGGCTCCGCCACTGAAGCCAACTATGATCATACAATATATTTTTCTTGAGAAGATATATCATGTAACTAAATAAATGTAGTCAATCATACAGTATCAAATTGTGATTCAAGAACTAAAACATATATCCATTTGATCACACACATCAGATAACACATTCTTTATTTGAATCTATCGTCGGTGTTGAGGGCTGCATTATGAGATCAGCCCATAAGACGATTAAAGTAGTTATATTAAATGTATTAGTGGACATATAATTACCTTACGAGCCCAATTTAAATGCCCATTTAATAGTTTTGGAGGGATTTGGCCCAATCAATTATTAAGCTATTTTCGCGAAAAATATAATTCTTAGTTTTTTCCCCTCATCACATGGCATAGTTATTACATGTCACTAGAGATATATAAGCTATTGGCAATATTCAAGTGTTTGTTAATTTGAAGTAACGCCATATCTGTGGGAGATTTACTGCAAGATCCTTGTCTAGTCTATGAAACACTCTTAAACAAGAGTCATCTATAGCTCTCAAAGCTAAAAACCTGAAGCATGCAGTGAAACAGGAAGATATAGATCATTCGCCTCTAGGGTTTTATTGCTCCATTTGTCTAGCTAAATGATCAAGGGGCTATGTACATTAGTAATCACTATACTGCGATTACAGCTAAACTTCATATGTAACAATTTTGGAACATCTCTAAACTCTATTTTATCCACCTTTTTCTTGACAGCTCGTGGATATTTTACTAGCTTCTGTAAGAAATATTACAGCTTATTTAGTGTAACATCTCTTTTTTTTTTGTAAACGAAAAAAAAAGAAGATGTTACACCAAATCCGTTTATATATATTTTCTATTCATCACCCATATTTTGACTACCACCATTCGTAATTATTTGTGAATTTTATTTTACCCACATTTTTGAAGATAATATCAAAACTCAAACATATGGTAGGCAATTGACAAAAAGCTTATTAAAGAACAAGAAACCATAAGATTTTTCTCAAAAGGCCACGTGACAACCCTTTGACAGGCCACGACATCATGATGCATCAGTCAGATGCCAAAAGTATAATTGAGAATTTCTCAATGAGAAACAATTGGCAGAAGACACATCGCTTAATACTGGTGAAGAGTCGGTCCATGCACCTTCGTGGAGTACGTAACGTATCCACTAAACTCGTGGATCCAATTAAATTATTAAAAGTGTGTAAACCTATATTTTTTTTTCCGTCTATTGTTATTAAAATACAGGACAAGGCCCAAACAAAGCCCAACATATCCCGAAACAAAAGGCCAAACCGGCCCAGTTACAAACAAACGAAAAGCCCGACATAAGAGCATCTGAAACAGGCCTAACAACCCAAGCCCGAGCCATACGACGCGTCCAAACACCACGCGTCCACATATCATCTCCCACGCGTCCACGTGCTAACCATCACCGATCACACGAACCACGCGTCAGCCATCCACACCATCAGCAACCAAAGGCCGAGATCTTCGCCGGAAAAAAACGAAACAACAAAAGTTTCGCCGGAGCACGCCGTCGACAGATCACCGCACCCACCTTATCACCAATACTTTCACCAGAATCTCATCCGGGAATCACCACATCACGTCACTCACTAGACTTACGCTTCCAGCAGATTCAATCGTCTTCAATCGTCATCTTAAACAACGAGAATCGAAGTTAAGAAAGGAGAGTCGATTGCAAAGAGGAAGAACAAAAACGTCAGTCACCGAAACCGGGATAACCCCGGCACAAAACCGCCGTCAACACCGAAAAGACATAGCACGGAATCAGAAGCCGGCAAAGCGGTGCTAAAGAAGCCACCGCAACCCAGAGACAAAAAAAGCCAACCGTTCGTCGGAGGAGGTGAAGACGAGAACGCCGGAAACAGCAACCGGTCAGATAAACCTCAACCGGAGAACAAAACCGAGGAACTCTCTCAACTTCGACTGATCTTCCCTTTCTGAAAGATTTAAGTTTGGTAAGAGATGCAGAAAAATCGAGAGAGAAAATCTTTTTCTAGGAAAGGAGAGAGAACCTCTTTATTGAGTTGTGTAAACCTATATTAAAACCAGGGAACTGCTACATGTTAAAAAAGCAAGTACAGTTAAAATACTATAATATTAGTTAAAGTTCTTTTGTTTTCTTTAGTTTAATCTGTTGAAGTTCGTCGACACTCGACAATATAGTTAAAATAAACACAACGAAGATATCAGATAAGATAAGACAAAATTAAGTGTTGTCTTTGCTTTTAATTACATGAATTATTTTAACAAGTTAAGCACTCATTTTTTTCTAAATGGTCCAACGGAAACCAAACTAGCTAAGACTAAAGAGATTCATGCGTTTTGAACTTTTAAACTATAGGGTTATACTGAAAGGTAAACAACAAAATTGTAGAAAATAAAGTAAGGTTTTAGTATTATTGAAACTAAATTAAATTTTGTTAAAAAACTAAATTAAATTAAACTGAAATATCACAGAACAATACGGTTGAAAGCAGCAAACGTTGGAGTTGGGACCCGAACTAAAAGCTAAAAGAAATAGTGACAGACTGACAGACAAGGTTGCAGCAAAGAGAAGTGCACAACATATATGATTCCTTCTCGAATGTGAACACAGAAATAAGTCTTTCCAGATTGCTTTTCTTACTTTTAGGCGGTTGTTTTCTAATAGCTACGTGTTGTGATATTATTGGAATATAAAATGGCATATGCTTATAATGAAAAGATTAAAAATCAGAAAAGAGAGAAAACTGTAACAAACCGGAGCAATGTAACCTCCCTAAAAATTAAATAAAAAGAAATGAAAATAGAGAATAGAAAGACTCATTTTCAATTACAGAGAAACCGTGTTGAAGTTGGTCTCTGAGCTGCTTCGTCGCTCTTTTTATATTTTCCAGCAAACTATTCTCTTTTATAAACTTTATTTTCCTTTAACAATAATAAAAACTTTCCTAAGAAAAACAAGAGAATCCTTATAACTAATCTGAACAGTCTTCAACTTCAACAGTTTCTCCAACCTCCAACCAGTTTCAGAATTTTTGGTGATTTATTCAGTCTTGAGTCTTTTCTTTCTAAAACCACTAAACAAATAAATATTTGGATAGATGGCGTCGAGTCCGTGGACAAGGTCCGAAGATAAGATGTTTGAGGAAGCTTTGGTGTTTTTCCCTGAAGGATCTCCCAATCGGTGGGAGAGAATCGGCTATCAGCTCCAGAAACCGGCTGGTGAAGTTAGGGAGCATTACGAGGCTTTGGTGCATGATGTCTTCCAGATCGATTCTGGCCAAGTTAATGTCCCTGATTACATAGATGACTCGTCGTCGGCGGCGGGTTGGGACTCGGCAGGTCATATCTCGTTTGGGACCAAACACGGTGAGAGAGAGCGGAAAAGAGGAACTCCTTGGTCGGAAGATGAACACAAGTATGTCTATCAATCATAAAAAATATAGAAAAAATTAGGGTTTTGGTTGGTTATGGAAATTACGAATTATCAAAATTAAATATTTTCGTATATTTACTAGATTTAGGTGATTAACTTACATAACTGAATACACTGTAAATCATGCAGATTGTTTTTGATCGGATTAAAGAGATATGGTAAAGGGGATTGGAGGAGCATATCGAGGAACGTGGTGGTCACTAGGACACCGACGCAAGTAGCGAGTCATGCTCAGAAATATTTTCTTAGACAGAACTCGGTTAAAAAGGAGAGGAAAAGATCGAGCATACACGACATAACTACGGTAGATACTAATTTAGCCATGCCTGGTTCCAACATGGAGTGGACTGGCCAGCAGGAGATCCCTGTTCAGACTCAGCAACAGATCGTGTCAGAGTCTAGTCAGCAGTTGACTCCTCGTGGTCATTTTGAGGATTTCGGTTTCGGGATTTGATAAGATAGGGGGAAAGAGATTGGTAATGGCTCGCTAGTTAGGGTTTTTACTCATTTTAATGTGAATATGGAAAACAATAGGGTTGTGTATTTCCTGATACTGATGATGACGAA
This sequence comes from Raphanus raphanistrum subsp. raphanistrum, assembly GCA_019706035.1. Classification (NCBI taxonomy): domain Eukaryota; kingdom Viridiplantae; phylum Streptophyta; class Magnoliopsida; order Brassicales; family Brassicaceae; genus Raphanus; species Raphanus raphanistrum. The sequence goes on from CM033981.1 coordinate 13,205,992, forward strand.
AGAATAAAATATTGTATAGTAATAATGTTTTTAAGTAAACACAAGTAGGTTTTGAATCAAATGCACATGGTGTGTTTTCATTCAACTGAGTCATACAGAAATAATAAAATATTATATAGTAATGTTTTTTTGTAAACATAAGTATGTTTTGAATCAAATGCCTATGGTGTGTTTTCATTCAATTCAGTCGGTCACTTGTATGTATTACATAAAAAGAACACATATAGCATGTTTCATTTCTTCAACCAAACAAAAAAAAACGAACACAACAAGCTATAGAGATCACATAACAGGAACACATAGTATATTCCATCTCTTCAACAAAGAATATGATGAATCATACATACAACGTTTACATTCATTTTTCTCGCCCTATGAACTTAATACAAGCCATGTATGACTCATGGACCTACTAATCAACTTTGATTATGAAATGAAGACTGTACAATCATATGTCCAAAACAAAACATAGGGTCCAAGTCTATGTAATAAAGCTTTAAGAAAGATCTAGGGCCATTTCCCAAATGACTTGGGACATACATAGAGGAAACAGGTAGAACGCCTAGAGCTTGTTAGCAAATGACTAATAAATTGGTAAGACCCATTGGGCTAGGGCTTAGTTTTGTATCCAGCCTCGTAAATGTTTAACGAGTATCTATTAAAAACAATCTGGATCTCACGTCACGTCAATAATTGCTAGAGAATATCGCAAATGAAATGAAAATGCCGTGACAGATACTTTATGTAGATCCGGAAACCTGGAATGATCAATGATTGAAAAAAAAGAATACAAAAGAGAGGATAATTGGGTATAGCAGACGTATACACAAGAAACGTCAGCAACCAAATAATATCGTCTCATTCTAATACTATTTTTTAATAGCAATTTGCAAAGTTTTTAAATTAATTACTCGTAGAAACATACAAGAACTCTTTTAGATTAGTAGTAGACAGGCCTGGTAGTAGATGGTACACAACAGGTGGTGGACCATCACGTCATACATGAGCAGATTCAGCACTCCATCCATAGGATTTATAGTGTGAGTGTGTGACACTTGGTAGGAGGAAGAAAGATAAAGAAAGCAAGAATCTCTGTTTCAACTTCAAATCTTCAATGGCACTCTTGAATTCTATCTTCTCTGTTACTCATTTTACTTCTTCTTCCGTCATCAGCTGCCAGTCTCGTTTTCCCGCTCAAATTTCACCTCCAGATCTATCGCCTGTTTGCTTCAGTGATCGTCGTCACAAGTTCGTCCATGCTGTAATGCTTCTATCCACGAGGAGGTTAGGCTAGCTTTTGCGTACTTTGTTTTCTTTGAGATGAAGTTTCAGATTCTTGTGTGTTTGTGTGTGTGTGTGTGTTTTTGTGATATCATCAGCTTTGTATGATTTATCTGACATCTGCTAACCTATCCTTGTTTGATTCGATATGCAGCACAAGAAACCGCGTATATGCTTCAATTAACAAAACTGATGCCACTACTCCATCTTATCTGGTCAGTAACTTGTTTAGTTCGTCTCAGTTAAACTATTGTTGTTTCTTGGATCTATTGATTTAACTTGTTTCAGATGACATTTTAATTAATATAACTTGATAGCAGAAATTGGAAGATGATGATGAGGAGGAGGACTTGGTTCCAAAGCCAATGGTTTTGATAGACCAGGATGCTGACCCTGAAGCTACTATTGTTCAACTCAGTTTTGGTGATCGTCTCGGGGCTCTCATCGACACAGTAAGTGATTCTCATCCTGACAGCATCTTTTGGTAACAGAGCTCCTGGCTACAAGGCTTTAGCTATTCTTGATTTATCGAGCTGTATCTGTTACATTTAGACAATCAGTTTATCACTACCTGTCTTTTAACATCATGTAAACTTGCAACTTGTTTTGACAGATGAAGGCGCTGAAAGATTTGGGATTGGATGTAATAAAAGGAACTGTCACAACTGAAGGATCCGTTAAACAGACTAGATTTTCTATTACAAAACAGTAAGACTTATGCATGGCACTAGCAAGTCTACTCAAATGCTTTCTGTTCCTTAAAAATATTGCTGTTGTTGTATGAAAGTGTATCATCTTCAGCTACCTGTATTGTCACTTTGTCACAGATGCCTGAATTATTATTATTTCTAAATTAATTTATTTATTTGACACCAGAGACACTGGTCGGAAAGTGGAAGATCCTGACTCATTGGAGCAGATTCGGTTAACAATCATCAACAATCTCTTGAAATACCATCCGGTCTGCTTCACTTGTCTTTGATCTTTTTTTTACCTTAATCATAGATTCACAGTCACATTAAAAAATGCTTGCATATCCATCTCTTATGTACTATTCAAATATCCACAAAATAACAGTACGTTGTTTGTTTTTGCAGGAATGCAGTGAGCAACTTGCAATGGGTGAGACTTTTGGAATAAAGGCTCCTGAAAAGAAGGTAAAAATGTTTTTACTCTGCTTGTTGGATTGATACTTCTGTGTCCTATGTTTTATACAAACTCTGTATTTTGTGATTCATGTGGTGAGATAGATTGATGTCGACATCGGGACTCACATACATGTGAAAGAAGATGGACCAAAGAGGAGGTATATTTATTCAGTTAGAATAACCATACCACATGGTCGCTTTAAAGTAGCGACTGATCAAAATAGTTTACAAACTCTGAACTTGTTTCTTGTTATTTCGATAGCCTGCTATGCATAGAGACAGCAGACAGGCCAGGTCTGGTCGTGGAGATGATAAAAATGATGGCAGATATCAACATAGAAGTGGAATCCGCAGAGATAGACACTGAAGTACTTCAAAACTCTTAATACCTCCATATATTCTCATACAGTGTGATTCTTATACTAATGAACGTGTCCATTGTCTCATTGATTTTCTTTAGGGTCTGGTTGCGAAAGACAAATTTCACGTAAGCTACCAAGGGCAAGCGCTAAACAGTTCCTTGTCAGAGGTGAGTTTCTGTTTCTGTTACTTTCTACTTGAAAACCTTACAAAGAGAGAAGCTTAAGAACCAAAACTTATCATGCAGGTGTTGGTGAACTGTCTGCGTTACTTCCTGAGAAGGCCTGAAACTGACATCGACAGCTATTGAAAAAAACTGCTCTTTCTCCTTTTCGAATTCTCGTCTGTTGTGTTATCTATCAAGTCTTGTGTATTGAATATAATCTGGAAACGCGTAATAATACCATGCTAACTCTTTTCAGTCTGATAACTAAGGGCACCTCCAATAAGTCTCCTCATTTTTAATGGAGTTCACCTTTAAAATAAAGAGATGAAGAGAGAGTTCTCTAATAATCACGCTCAAATTTATTTTATAAAGAGTTCGTAATTTACACTCTAGTCCTTAATATTAATAATACTTATAAATAATCACAAAAACTTTTAAAAGCTAATAAAACATACTATTTGAAATATATCAAAATGAAATATTTTGAGAAAATAAAGTAATATGTAATCAAATATACCTATAAATCGTATAAAAATTGTTAGTAGAACAATTTTAATCAAAATACATTTAAGAAGATATAACTATAAGTACTCAGGTGGCAGGTTTTAGCTCACATTCTAGCTGAAGTTCATTTTCTCCGGACCTAATCGGATATCCGTTTCGGATTGATCGTAGCTTGGATAGCTTGGATGTACAGATGACCGATACTCTCTGGCATTCATCATCTCCAGGCCACTTCTGAAGTGCGCTGTCTGGCGTTCATCATCACACTGACAGAAATTTGGATAGGGTGAGTGAGATGCTGAGCGCTTTTGAAGAGCGTTTCGATAGTATAAGAGGAGGAGGAGGAGGCGAGTTGATATTGAGGACGGCCGAGGCTACGATGATGATGCAGATGGATGATGTTGGAGATTTTCGTGTAGGTTTGGATTTGAGCAAGGGGACGGTGAAGGAGATGATGTTTAAGCTGGAGGATGAGGGGAAGCCTATTGGGATCTCAGGGATGAGCAGGATGAGCAGGATAAACAGAGCAGCAGTGAAGAGGAAGGTTTCATGGCAAGATCTTGTGGCTTTAAGTGTTTGAGGGGTTACTAAGAATGTCAACTAGGATTCTGAGATATTAGCCCAGTCAGTATGCACATATGCACAAGTGTAGATATAAAAATTTGATCAGTTTGAAATCATAGTTTTCATATGTCCCAACATCCAGTTTAGTGACTAAAGAATCTCATTTTGTGTGTTGAATTTTCTTTTACTCATTCTCTTCATATTGCCATAACAAATCTGCCTACAGTTTCTGTATCTAATTAAAACAGTGTTATTAAACTAGTCATTGTAAAATGTAACTTTAAAATTTATTGTTGTCAAAAATATTTTAAGCAATAGATTTTTAGATTCTCTGTAAGTCTAACATGTTTCTTCGTGTTTCTTGATTAAAAATATGAATCTGAATATTATAGTTTTGGATGAAATTGTAAAATATATTAATAAATGATTTAATATGATTTACTACTTGATTTACCCGCTAATTTGAAGCCACTCCACCATGCAAGAAGCACCGGAAGAGAGAGAAAAGCCACAACATTTTGTTTTTAATTTCGCGAAGAGAATAAATATCAGTTGATCTTTTAAAATTAAATTTTAACAACGTGAACAACTCTCAGAATACTGAGCTTCTGAACTTCCTTGGAGACTTGGAGTCATTGACAACGAAAGAAACCTAACCAGCTTATGTAAGAAAATGTCAGTTTTTGAAGTGAAGCCAAAGATGAGAAAAATGTTGATTTGTTCAGAAAGATTAAGATGTTCATAAGAAATCATCATTATTTCTGCAATGATCCTTGCCAATATGGATGCCCACAAAGAAGATAAAGCGCGTTCAGACCACATTTACATGCTGGTTGCTTTTGAGTCTTGGCAAGAAAATGATTTCTCAAAAGATGGTGTATTGAAAATGGCGTAAAGGTATGATTAAATTACATTGTTATTTTTCGTTTGCTGTTTTAAATTTATTTTAATATGGTGTTTTGCAGTTTTTGAGGATGGAGAATGCAAAAAGCATCCGCCAAAAGATGGAAGAGATTTTGAGAAACTTCATTTTAAAGTTTACTTCAAACGAAATGTCAGAATTTTCCTGACTCATTAAAAACATGTTAACAAAAACGATTTTACTTTTGAAAAGCTGTAAGTACTTTCAATGCCTCTTATAGTCTTCCATCCTCGCAGAGAGCATCTGCAATGTACAAGAAGTCATAAAATCAGGAGAAACATCATGTGAGAGCATTTCTTGTACAAGATTTACAGCATCATCAAATTTTCCGGATTCACAAAGTCCCTGGATAAGTGTTGTAGATTGTTGTTTTGGCCACAATTTTTTGTTCATATATTTCGTGGAATAGCTTCCAACCAGCATAAACCATCCTTATTGGAATATCCACAATTTATTTTACCAAGTTCAATAATGATAATTGTAAATATCGTTAAAAATATGGTTATGGATACATAGCTAAGATTTGGAAATACAAACAGCTAGATTACGTGAACATGTAATTATGAATAACATGTATGTGTCATGACCAATTTTTTAGGAACCCAATTATAATAAACTAGGTGATTTTTCCGTGCTCATGCACGGATATAAATATTTATAAAATAAATATATTATAATAACTGATTATTATATATTTTAATTTTAATTTAATTTATAATTTAATGCATAATTTATATTAATAATATTACATTACTTTAATTAGACATATGATTTTAGATATATTACATCTAGTCGATTTTTTATAGCCGATTTAGTTATCATTCATTTATATTGGATTGCATTTATTTTTATTAATTTAATTATAATATTTTTATTCTAAATATATTAAATTTTGATTAATTTTTAATTTGCATTTATGTTGGTTTTTTGCTTCCTTAATTTTTATATAATCTATTATTTTAGATATATGATTGATTAGTCGAGTCACTCATATTGTGAGTATTTTGAGTTTCATATATTTTTCAAATTTAAACTGAAATAAAAATATATTTTTTTTTTCTTTACGTGTCGGACTAATAAAATTATGTATCCAGGTTCCGTTTAGCAAAAATCTAATTGATAACTAATATATAATATTTTATATATAATTAAGTTAAATCAAATTAATTCTATTTATCGTTTAAATGTGCATGCATGATCATAATATTTATCAGATTATATGTTCATTTAATATATATATATATTGAAAATAAAACGATGATCAATAGGAAGTTACATACATAAGTAACTAATACATTTTTGGAAGTTCATGAACACATATCAATATTTACAATAATTAAAATATTTTATAAATTCTAAATAATTTTATGTCTTAGATTTATTTAAAGATAAACTAAAATTTATTTTAAATAATCTAAAAATGTAAACTCATATTTACTTTAGTATTTTGATTATGGTTATATTAAACTCCAAAAATATAAAAATATAAAATTTTAAAGCAAATTTAAGATTAGGAAAACATATAATTGAAAATATAATATATCTACTTCGTTAAAGTATATAGTGTTATGTTATTTAAAATATTTTATAATTATTTTATCAAAATATAGTTAATGTTAAATGATAGTTTTTAATATCTCTTAAAAATAAAGAGTAAAAAATTGTGATTATATTTGAGAAATCATATTATATAAGTAAAATATAATTTATAAATATTTTTTGCTGTAATTGAAAGATATTAAAGTCAACTAAATATATGAAAAATAAATAAAACATTTCAATAATACTAATTATAAACTATTTTAGTCAATTAAACAAATATCAGTTTATGTTACTTAATTATTTTATGTAATCATCTAAGAAATTAGATAGATATATCAAAATATTTCTATTACTTTGAAAATATATATTTTGTATTTTTAAAAATTATTTTTAAAAATAAATAATATTTTTTAATATCAAAATTATCTTTCTAAATTTTTTTTTTATGAAATCATATTGTATAAAATTTATTTTTTTTTATCTAAGAAAAAATAGATATAAAGAAAGTATTTTATTACTTCAAAAGTATATTTTACGTAATTTAAAAATATTTTTAAAATAGAATATTACTATCTTGTGAATTTTCCTTGTTAGTGAAATCATATTATATATACTTATATTTTCGTTTTTAAATTCAATTTTTAAGATTTATAAATGTTTCCTTTTTAAATGCATATGTTATATGGAAATTTTTAAAAAGGAAACTAAATAAAAAAGTATTTAAATGTAATATTTTTAATTCATTAAGGGTATCAATGTAATCAACCATCGTGAGAATTAACGTGAGTGCGACACATAAGAAGCTGACTTCTCAAATAATATTATAGAGATGTATAAATGTATTTATAATGTTCAAGATGATATTATATTTTTTTGTTGGACTATTCTAAACTCAAATAACTTCTTATCGGTAGATAAAAAATAGAAATCTAAATTAATACTCCTTCCGTTTCGAATTATTTGTCGTTCTAGAGGAAATTTTTTGTTTCAAAATAAGTGTCGTTTTCGGTTTTCATTGCAAAATTTATTGACAATATTCTATGTTCTATTTTTCTATTGGTTGATATATGGTTAGGTATATTGGTAATAGTGTTTTTATTTTGAAAATATGTAAAATTAAATATTTTCTTAATCTGTGTGTATAACCTTAGAACGACAAGTAATATGAAACGGAGGGAGTAGTTCAGTAGATAAAAATAGAATTTTAAATTAATAGTATAGATTCTAATCCATTTAGTCCAACAGATCCACATCAATGGAAGATATATTAAGTAATATATAAAACTAGACAAATTGATTTTAGGTTATTACATTTGGGGAATAATCTCATATGCTCTTAATGAAATAAGCTGAATAATCCACTTATCAGCCAAATCTAACATTTATAACTGCTGCCAATGGCGATGCTTCAGTTGTTGAGTTTTGAGATATTGGACTCTAATTAAGAACCTTTGCTTCTTTCACAGGCCATTTCCAGAACCAGATTTTGTTTCTGACTGTGTCACAGTCTCCTATTCTTGAGGTGCTGAAGGCCCATATTCAGGCCCGGCTTTGACCACAAACATTAGATGCAACCGTATGTGGCCTACTATTTTGATAAAATTTTGAGAAATTTGCGTCCCTATACACACATAACCTCATAATTTGCAAAAATGGAAGTTGTCTTTTCTCGCTGATGTGTTTTTTCTAAATGGTCATTTTGTCCCTATATCTCATATATTTCATTCTAAAAGTATTAGGCCTTATGAACTCCCTATATTGATAACTCCGCCAGATCTCTCTCTCTCTCTCTCTCTCTCTCTCTCTCTCTCTCTCTCTCTCTCTCTCTCTCTCTCTCTCTCTCTCTCTCTCTCTCTCTCTCTCTCTCTCTCTCTCTCTCTTCCGTAATCTCTTCATCTAAATCTCCTTTGTTTCCACAGTGTTAGTAGGATTGATTTTCTTAATCAAAGAAAGATGGCTTTTGCGTGTTAGTTTTGTGGTTTTAACTCTTATATATTTATCTTTTTCTTTTGATTTTACATAAAGCTGTAATGATGGATCTTGTCCAACTGTGGTAGTCTGTCTCTGAAATGGTTAAACTTACCAACGGATATAATCGGTCTGAGAAGTTAAATAGTTTATCCTGAATAATTGATTCCTCTTTCGTCTGAATCCGTTTGTAGTAAAATCTGAAATGGATTGAAGAAGGCTAAGATGTGAGTGGATCAGAAGGTGATGATGATAATGATACATCGGGGATCTCATGGTTTTGTAATTCGTCTAACAATAATGATATCCGGATAATTGACATATTATTTAATTTATGATATACATTTAGCTGACCATTGAAAAATTCATCTAACAATAATAATACCCGAATAATTGATATATTACTTAATTTATTAGAGTTTGAGTTTATAATGATAATCGACTACTAATCGAAATATTCAACTAACAATAATATTATCCAGATAAATATTTAAGTTAGCCAAACCACTAATATAATAACCAGTTAAGATGAAAATTATTCGGATAAATTGGAATATAACCATCTAAAACGAACATAGATTTGTTAGATGTAAAATATCCGGATACATTGAAATATAACCATCTAAATCGAAAGTTGGTTTGTTTCTTCGTTTTGTGAACATTCATAGGGATAATCACGTAATTTTACTACATTTCTCTCTCTAACTTTTACTGTTTTTCCATTTGTGCAAATTACTATCTTATTTGATATTTTCTATGCAAATGGCTCTAAAATTTTAGGGCCTAGTTTTTTCATTTGTATTACTTATAAATATAGAAATTTGTTATGTGTACTGCTGTATATTGTCTATAAGTAAAGAAGGTGGTGGGCCTTGGACATCTTTTATATTATTAAACATGAGTAAATTGAAAGATAAGAAAAAATGGAAAAATATTATGATGACAACAAAAAAGGAAAATAACTGATTTAGAATAGTTTCTTCTGGTTACTCAAAAAAAAAGAAAGAATAGTTATCTTTTAAGTTAAATTTTTTTCTTAGCAAACATTTTTTCACGTTTTTAGTAATGTTTACAATTCTGGTTTCAGTTGTTTCAGCTGAAAGAAACTTTTCGAAGCTGAAGTTGATCAAGTCTTATTTACGGTCAACTATTTCACAAAAATTGAATAGTTTAGCTGTATTGTCGATTGAAAAGGATATGATCAAGAGCCTTGATTACGAGAATCGAATGGATAATTTTATAGGAAAAAAATACAAGAAGATCTATATTTAAGAACTGATAATTTTTATTAGTTTTGAAGATATCGTAATTTTTTTATTATAGACTTGAGTTTTTTATTGGCAAAGTTTTTATATATTTTTTAAGGGCCTCAATTTTGTATTTCGTATTGGACCATGAATATCTCAGGACCGGCACTGCCCATATTTTGGCATTTCTAACTTCTTCTACTCGTCAAACACGGAAGCTAGTGATCCTTGATGATGTTTGAACAAGGAGATCCTTGGACCAGCTCTTCTTTAAAATGCAGGAACCACAACTCTTGTAGTTTCTCGTTCTAATTCGCAGAACCTGAAGCCACTTACCATGTGGAGTTTCTAAATGAAGATGAAGCAACGTCTCTCTTCTGTCTCTCTGCTTTCAATCAGAATTCAATCCCTTCCGGATTCAACATCAAGTTGGTCAAGCAGGTAATTGCTTCTTCTACGACACATTTAATTAATTCTCTTTTGGTTGGTTGGTCACTAGATCCACAAAGGTTCTGACATGGGTTTTAAACGGACAACTATGTTTTCCACCTTTCATCGCTAAGATGAGAAGTCTCAAGGCGCTCGTGATTGTCAACAACGGTATGTCCTTTGCGCATCTAAGCGACTTCCCCAGTTTCACCAGTTTGGCCAAACTGAGGAGTCTCTGGCTCGAGATGGTTCACGTCCCTGAACTCTCAAACAGTATGGTTCCGTTGAAAAGCCTCCACAAGCTGTCTCTCATCTTCTGCAAGGTCAACAATAGTTTTGACCATAGAGCATTGGACATGGCCGAAGTCTTCCCAAACCTGTCCGATCTCACAATAGATCACTGTGATGATCTTGTGGAACTACCTCCAACCATATGTGGGATCACCTCTGTCAGCTCAATCAGCATAACAAACTGTCCCGGGTTCGTTGAACTGCCTAAGAAGAATCTGAGCGAGCTCAAGTCCCTTGAACTACTAAGACTATACGCTTGCTCTGAGCTGCAATCTCTGCCTGAAGAAATATGTGAGCTACCGAGTCTAAAGTATCTCGACATCTCTCAGTGTACGAGCTTGAGTTCTCTTCCGGAAGAGTTGGGAAAGCTGAGCAAGCTTGAGAAAATCGACACGAGAGAATGCATCAGCTTATCTAGCATACCGAGCTCTGCGGTTTCGTTGACTTCTCTACGCCACGTGATATGCGATGAGAAGAGTTTGTGCTTGTGGGAAGAGGTGAAGAAGACGGTTCCAGGGCTTCTTGTTGAAACTTGCCTCAGCATGGATTGATGACCCCCCAAATGCGTGGTTGGCTGAAACTTGGTGTATAAATAAATAATTCATTTGTTTTTTTTTTTTGCATTGTATTCCATCAACACACATTCAAGGCGTTAGTGCAATAATTAATCATATATATCTTCTTTCATACATCCCTTTTTTAAGTAAGTGGATGATTGATAGTGAAGAATCTGTATAAAGAGATTGTAAGGAAACGTACACTTACTAAGAAAACAGAGCATCCATAAATCAAGCACTGACTTTTATGAGTTGCGTTAATGGAATATACACGAATGAAGGAGATCAAGTACCTAGTCAATGAGCCTATCTTCGACAGAAATATGTAATGTTGGTGCTAGTGTCATGACATTGAAACAGAGTACTACTGTTCTTAGTAAACTCTGTAATTAATTAGAGAAAAATATTATTTTCTTACAAGATTGATTTAACTAAGAATATATTCGTTGAATTGGTCAAAAGTTGCGTCCTTTAGAAAAAAGTAAAAAAAAACTCCATAAAGCGACTCTCTTTCCTTTATAAATCTTATTCGCTGCTGTGATTGAAACTTTTACTTTAGAGGAGAAGAGAGAAGATGTCTCAGGTATTTGAATCAGACTTTTGGCTGCCTTTGATCTAGGATCCCTTTTAGTTTGAGTTACGGTTTGATTGGGTTTCTCGATCTTGTTTGGATAGTATGATGCTTTTGTATTTTTAATTTTTGATCATGTCTGAATCAATTCGGCATCGTTCCTTGTAACAGAGATCTGCAGTTTGATCTGTTGACAACATTGACGGTTTTAACTTTTTTTAGCTGTTAGCCTCATTTTCTTAAATCAAATTTGGTGATGGCAAGGAGGATCTTATAAGATGCAGATCGTGAATCATGTAAAATGGTAGGCTAAAGTTGTGTAAGTAAAAAAAAAATTGAAGTAGTGTTTCATAGTGCTGATATGACTTATTTTCCTTGTCCAGTTGATTTTTGTTTCAACTTGATTAGGACATATGGTGTTTCTAAGCAATTAATAGGGTAGACTTGGTGTTACAAGATTCTTTTACTCTTTGTCAAGTAATATTTCCCAAAGTTTCTAACTCAAGTCATTTTCCGAGTTAGACTGTGGTTCTAAAGGTGGCTATGCCGTGTGAGGGATGCGTGGGAGCTGTGAAACGAGTCCTAGGCAAAATGCAAGGTTAGTTTTTCTTTTTGTTTTTCCTGCTACGATTTACATCATGTATATAACCTCTCTCTGGTCTTGTCTATATTCCCTTTCTTTCTGGTTGTTAATAATATGATTTTTTGCTAAACGTAACCAATTGCTAAACGTAACCAATTGGTTGTCTATTGTTTTCTAACCTTGCCTGCTAGTGTCCTACAAATGTCTAGTTCTTAATCATGTTTTGATGAGTAAACAAAATTAACAAACGAGTATTGGTGGTTTAGGTGTGGAGTCATTTGATGTGGATCTGAAAGAGCAGAAGGTAACGGTGAAAGGCAACGTGGAGCCAGAAGCTGTCCTGCAGACAGTCTCAAAGACAGGAAAGAAAACCAGTTTCTGGGGAGCCGACGAGGCTGAAACTGCCAAGGCCTAAAACTGGAAGAATCAACAATAAAGCATCTCTGTTTTCAGCAGGGATCCCCTACCCCCAAAAAATTATTTAAATAATCATATGTAATGGAAACTCAAATAAATATATAATCTCTGAAGGACCCTTCTGTTTTTCAAAGAAGAAACGTTCGGTCTTGTAATCATCTTCTGTTGTCTTTATTCTCGTGTGTTTTTTTTTGTCTCAAGTGTTTCCTCATATTACATTTGTCTACGCAAAGAGCATTTATAAAACCCTAGTAAACAACTTAGATTCCTCCAACAACTGTAAATCAAAACACTTGATACCTTAAGGCTTAAGCTCTAAAACCAAGGGTATTTTCGTCATTTTACGTTAATGCCTTTTGAACTTCTCGACCCATTTCGTTTCAAATTCCTGCGCAACCCCCGAAATAAAAAGATCGCATTGGACCCATCGAACCAGACTCAATCTCAGCCGTCGATTATATCATCCAACGGCTACAACTAATCTACACTAAAGATCCTTTTTTCCCCTTTCTTGATTGTTGTCTCCGATCATAAACCCTAGTTCCCTTCTCTGCTCGTCCAAAACGAGAAATTCGTGAAAACTACGATCTTCCTCCGCTTCTTCACCATGTGAAACAGATCTAGAATCCTCCCAATCGAATTTCTCGAATTTTCTCTCCCATCTCCAGAGATCTAAGTTTGATCCAAAGATCGATTTGGTAAAGAATCTACCTATCTCCCTTCAAATACCCGTTTCGATTTCCTCTATATTTTTTTACTGGAAAGAGCCATTCAAATTTATAAAACAAGGATGCATCGTGTGCCGGTTTATCGACAGATTGATCATGAAGTTCTGAACCTGAGAAGGAGAGGAATAAATATGATGGAAGACGTGTGTTTATGGATGAGGGAAACTGGAGAGTTCAGAAGGGGGTTCAGTACTTCTCACACTTGGAATCTTACTCGAGTCCATTCGCCTAAGATTTTATGGAGTAAGGGCATATGGATCAAGGAAGCCACACCGAAATTTGCTTTCATTTCTTGGTTAGCAATGAGAAATAGGTTGGCAACTGGAGATAGGATCCTTCATTGGAATCCTCTTGCAAAAGCTACTTGTTGGTTGTGTAAAGAGGATTTGGAAACAAGGGATCATCTATTTTTCGATTGCTCTTATTCGAAGTTAGTTTGGAAGGAGACTATTGGAAGTTTGGCAGGTCCTGGAGAGGAATATAAATGGGAACATGTAACTCAGGAAGTGATACGGGGGAGGCAGGGGAAAGATGTCACTTTCCTTTTGAGATACTGTTTTCAGGCAGTTTTATATGCTTTGTGGCTTGAGAGAAATACGAGAAGAGTGGGAGAACCTGACCAGCCAGCTGTGTGTTTGATTGCAAGATTGGACAAGTTGGTGAGAAACAGAATTACATCTCTTAGGAAGAAGAAAGGAGATAAATATGAAGGGACCATGAGAGTTTGGTTTGGAAGAAGATAAAAAGACTGTTATGTTTTCTGTTTTGTTATCTTTTGGAACATTAGCAGTTTTCTCACTGTAACAAGGTTTTTTTGAGATGAATAAATTTAAAATTCCTTTCAAAAAAAAAAAAAAAAAAAAAAAAAAAAATATATATATTTTTTTACTGGAGAAGGAGAGATCTTTCGGATTAAAGTTGCGTGATTTCTTTATAAAACTGACACACAGATTAGTGGGGGGCCTTGACTGAGTCTAAGTGAGTGAAACGGTGTCGTAACGAGATGGGAATGAGACGAACCACCAGGGTCTTCGGTGTCGCTAAACCCCCAGACGGAGCTGCCCGTGTCCTCCGCTCGGGTCGTCGGATCTGCCACAACGTCGACGGCGAACCTAAGGTGAAGCGAGCTAAAGGCAAAGGAGGGAACAACAAAGGCGAAGACTTTACTGCCAACAAACGGAGGAAAGTGAGTACTGAAGCTGAGGGAGATGAAAAGAGTGTTGTTGATAAGAAGTTTGGGATTGTATATAATAGGAAGAAAAGGAAGACTCTTCTCTCTAACCAATCTAGTAACACACCAGTGAAGCCACTTCAGTTTTATTCCAGGCGAAGAAGAACACTCTGTGTTGTTCCTCTGATTACTCTTAGAGTAGTTTGGTCTTGTCAGGATTGCTGGTTGTCAACTGTTTTCGGTTTGGTAATGAGGTACTTGAGAAGGGGACAACAGCTTAGTCTGCTTTCACTCGCTTCTTTCTTCCTGTCTCAACCTGTTCACGACGTGTTTGCAGATCATGGGGTGCGGTTTCTTCTTGCGGTAAGGGCTGCTTCCTCTACTTACCATTGTCTTTGTGTAGGTAGGTATGAAGTGTGGAATCTATGATTTTTTTTCAGGAGCCTCCTCTTAGCTCATCAAGGGGTGTCTGCATGTTCTTTGGGGAGATGAATCGTCTTCCTCTCTTGTCAGCTGATTTTTCTGCTATTCCGAGATGTTTCGTGGTTATGCATTTGACTCTAGCTCTCAGAGTGGCGTCACGCTCATTTGCTTTCGTGGAGAGATATCTGTTTCTGCTAAACAATCCGGTTGAAGAAGAGTGTGATTCTGAGTCTGAGTTAGTTTTGTCTCCACCTTGTAGTCCGAGGAACAATGAAGGTGTAGTAGCAGTCTCGAAGATAACTGTAGCGAATGCTCAATGTAGAAGCAGTTTAGGTTTCCATACTAGTGTTCAGAAGAGGAGAAGAAGCTCTCTAAGAACGAGAAGAGCAAGAAGTGTTGTACACAAGTGCAATGTTGTAACGCAACAGAATGTGAAAGTCATTCCTATACCTGTTGTAAGAGAAGTGTGTGGTTATGGGGATGATGATTCTCCCTCTTTCTCAATGCCGGTTCAGTATATCTCTGTGAAAGAAGATGAGGTTTCAAGGGCCATGGCTCGAAGTAGTGCGATATATGACATGGATTCTGGAGATGAAGAGTGGCTGAGAAAGCAGAACGTGGAAGTGTTTGATCAACCTCTTCAGCAAGATACTTTTGAGTTGATGATTGATGGGTTTGAGAAGCGGCATTTCCAGAGCCTTGCCGATGATCTCTTGTATGAGAAAGCGACCGTTGTTGCTAGTCTTTTGTATCTGGGTAGGCAAGAGGTGCTCGAAGCAGTGCATGATTACTGGTTGAGGAAAAGGAAGAAGCGAAAAGCACCACTCCTTAGAGTTTTCCAGGTATAACAGTAGTAGTAGTAGTCATTTGGGACGAACATTCTTTGTTACAAAACTGATGTTTTGGTTAATATAAACAGGGGCATCATCGAGCGAAGAAAACTCCCCTACCTTCCAAAACTGTGTTTCGCAAGAAAAGATCCTTCAAAAGGCAGGGGAAATCCAAACAGCTATATCTCGGTATGTTCCTTCTTACATTATGAATCAGAGAACTTTATGTAGTTCCGTATATGTTGTTGGATTAGTGTTGTGATGTACTGGTTTGCCTAGTACTGAACATGTGAATAGTATAGCATATACACTTGAGAGTTAAGAGTTAGTTGGAATAGTCTTGCCGAAGAACACTTAAGTAGACTAGATTACAACATTGTTCCTGTTTGTTGTTGTTAGATATTGATGATTAAGCTCAATAACTTGGACAGGGCCTGTAAAAACGGCTGAAGAAGAAGCTTTAGAGGAACAAAACGCTATTCGTCGAGCGGAAGAAGCCAAGGCCTTTGCTGAAGCAACCATGGAGATAGCCATTGCTAGAAGAAGAAGAGCGCAAGTTCTTGGAGAGTATGCAGATTTGGCTGTTTACAGAGCCACGATGGCTCTTAAGATTGCAGAAACCAAGAAAGCAGCTGAACCGAACGAGATGGCCAGAAAACTATTCTTGAACTGATGGTGATATTAGCAAAGAAAAATACAAAGCTTGCTACGCAAACTACTGGAACTGAATAGGAATTTGGGGTTTTAGGGGGCATTTTTTTGCAAAGAGGATGATGATATGAGAGTATAGTCTCTGTATAGACTTTTTGTTAACGTGTATAGTTTTTCTACGTTGATATTGTAAATAGGTTTAGATTTTTTTTTTTAGGTTTATTTTTTTTAGGTTTTTTTTTTGTTTTTGGGTTGGTATTACCTCACTACCTTAACATGATCAATCCTCGCTTTTGTTTTTTCGTTTTTCTTCTGACTATTATGATTTTGAAGAAATGAGAAGAAAAGAAAAAGTATAGAAAATGTTTTGGCGTTGATCAATCCTATGTGTTTGCTGTAATTAATACTTCCTCTGTTCCATATTAGTTGATGTTTTAATTCAATGCACAAATATTAGAAATTTTATTTTTTATTAAAAGTATTACTAGATTATAATTTAAAATTAGTTTATTTAATTATAAATAGAAATAATAAAAATTCAATTGGTTACACAGTTTTTAATAAAGTTAAAGTTACATAGATTTGTGCAAACATCATTTATTATGAAACAACAAAACTTCTCTAAAACATCAAGTATATTGAAACGGAGGGAGTATTAGTAATAATATTATTATATCAGTCGTTCTAATTAAGATAAGCCATGAAGTTGGTAAAAGTACTCCAACACTTTAAAAAAAGGTAAATAAAGAAGATGGTTTTATCATAAAATTAAGGCAAACCGAAACTGAACCTGTGATTGAGCCAAGTAAAACCGGATATATATAACCGAAACAGTCCCTACAATAGTCTTCTTTTTTATCTTGGAGAAACTATGGAGACGACTAACTCATTGAAAATATCAGAGAATTGATCATCCATCTCAGGATTCATGGATAAGACCTTTAGATTTTGTCACAAGATCAATGATTTTATCCATATCCACCTCTTCATTGCATCCATACAAGCCTCCTGTTAAAGCAATGTCGTTGTTGTTGTTGTTGTCAGATGTCACCACTATAGTCTGATGACTCTGATCCTCATTCAGTTCAGAGCATGAATATCCATTCGTTGAGACAGCATCCATCTCCAAACTCGTCGTCATAAAATCTTCACGACTCATCTCAAAATCAATTAAACGCATCCAAGTTGTTTCTGCTGTCCGAAACCGCTATTATCTGCCTGTTCACTGCTCTTGACCAATCCTTTGAATTTCTCAGGTGGAACATCCTGAATGCAATGACTTGCAGAAGAAGTCAACTGAAAATCTAGGGTTTGGTTTTTGACCTAACTCCTCATTAGTTCTGTGTATAACAACATCCTTATTTTTGTCAGAATCCACTACGGTCTGATCATCAGGAATGCATAGATTTGCACAACAAGTCGATTGAAAATTTAGGGCTCGATTTTGATGAGTTCTGTGTACTACAAGTTCCGTCTTCTTTACGTCTTTATCACGCAGCCCTCTCAGATTCTGCAGTATCCTCACTCAACTCCTTTGGATCCTCTGACTTGGAAATACACTTGTCTTCCCACCAAAACTCTGACCCTAGGCAATGATCTTCCCGAGGACGCTGATTAGCGAGGAAATCAGAGACGACGCTATCGACAGAGGAGTGACCAAAAGAGTAGAAGGATACGTTGGATTTAGAACAAGTTGGATAGTTGCTAAGATAGTAACTTGTGCACCGGAGGAGAGAAGACAAAGCTGGGCGGTTTTGCTGTAAAGACCATTACGGCGTTTGGAGAAAGAAAGCAACTGATTTTTGATTCTTTCTTCTCTATCTTCTTATCCGTCGATATCTTCCTCTTCAGACCTCCCATTTTTCTGTTTTTTTTTGATGATTTTACAGACAGCGAGAAGAGGTAAGCTTTGTTAGGCATGTTGTGAAAGAGTAGTTACTTGTATATAAAGGCTTCAATGATCTCTTGTTTCTTTCCTTTTTCTTTAAACATTGATAAACTAAGAACATCAAAAACCAAGACCGGTTCAATCAAGCTATATTTATTTGGTTTAGTTAAACCGTATGGAATCTGCTTCCGCTTTATAATTGCTGTACTTGCAACCAAATTGATTTTAGTTTTTCAGTTTACACTATTACACTATCCGTTAACATAGTTTGGTAAAAAAAACTAAGGTCAAAAAGGAAATTAGTCTAAAATAAGGAAAGTTTAGGCAGACTTGGTTTGCAAGTAATCGAAGGAGTAGCAAAACAATGTTTAACCACATCAAATCATTTTACTAGGGAGATCTAGCATCGGCTGTCTTGGTAAAGTCCTTCAGGAGTTATTTAAGTTATCTTGATTTATCATCTCTTCTTCTTCTTATGGCTTCATCAGGTTCTTGTCTTTTGGATTGGTTCCTCCTATGTTTGAAATCATCCCATGGCGCGAGAGTTGAAATGCTCTCAGGATTCATCTAGATGAGAGAGTTTCCAATCAAATATAACCTCAAAACTTAGGAAACCGCCATTGATGAACAAGTTCGACGAGCTAGCTAGCCACTTGTTTCTCCTTCTCTAATGGATTTTGAATTTTTCTTAGTTTATAAGAGGGAACTGTGAGCTCAATGCGTTTCTTTTGATACATATCATGATACTCGTTTTAGGCTTTTATAAGGAGAGTCTTTAGAAAACTCTATGTGAGAGTGGACCATTCCATATAAACGGAATCAAGCATTGACTTCCTAAACTTTTACATCAATACAACTTTTCTATTTTTTACCACTTAATTGCCATGACCAATTGACTAAAATTTATGTAATAGATAGCAACAACTTCTTTTTTTAAAAAATATGCAAGTAGAAACTACAATAAAACAAAAATTTTGATATAAATCCTCACTGCAACCATTTCATTTGTACTTCTTGTGACACACATCCATGGGGCTATGAATATAAGCTAGCTAGTCCAATTAATAAATATTAGCTCTGATCATGTCCCGGCCCTCAGGTATTTCTAGTGTCGCATCTGCATTGTGTGGTCTAGTTTGCAATGACCATCTCATCCTTAGTTCTTTCCGCACAAAATACATCAAGCAATCAAAGTAAAAACTTCTCAATTTGGTGTTTTTTTTTTCAATTGATCTTTTTAGCTTTCTTAATTGTGTTCTTCCTTTTCCTCTCAAAACAAATTATAAGAACAATGGATATAGCTGACAAGATTGTGGTTATGAAAATATTCATGAATAATTTGAGAAGAAAAATTTAGTGAACAATGTTAGCACAATTTTCGTATGGTGTATAAGATCTCAAGGATGAGAGTCATTGTTTTGGTATTGACATTAAATGAAAGAAGAATGACTGTAGATTTTGATGTAGCCACTACATAGTTTTCGATACATTGGTTTCGTTTCATCCTCATACAATGAGGTATTTCCTTCATCAAAGTGTATTTGTCTAATACATTCCGTTCCAGCTCTATTTTAACCATGTGTCGCCAGTAATTACCATCAAAGTTTTCCTAAACGGTTTTGTTTCATCCTTCAGTAAACTCTCTATATTGTTGGAGTTCCAACACATGCTAAAGAAGATCTGTCACCATCTCAATCTCAAGTAGATTTGCTTCACACAGCACAAACAAAGAAAATATTTAGACAACTTTTTTACAAGAGAAAGAAAAAACAAAAAAAAATGTATTAAATGTTTATGCGGGGACGAAATTAAACATGGCGAAAAAATCTACAAACGGCTTTTCTCAACTCATATGAATTCAACTTTATCTCATGCAGTTTTAGAAGAATCTTCATATATTGAAGCCTAATTCGTGTTAGGGATATGACAATGATGTTGTTGGGCTTGTACTTAGTACCATCTGAGCCAAAACCGCATCTGCAATAACAAAATCTGTAAACTCAATTGTTTGTAAATCAATGTAGATATTCACTAAGTTCTCTGTCGTTTTCGTGAGAGCGTTGGCACATCATACAGGCGCAAATCATATTTCTTCATCCTCATTGCTAGAGATTGATTCAGCAATCTTTCTTTTATCTAATACTGAACCACTGCCACTGTCTTTTACATCTTACAAGTGCTCAAAACTCCCAAACCTAATGTTTTCACGACCACCAATGTCATTCGGTTTATCCCAGCCATCCACACCTTTGACACACACAAAGTTCATGATTATTATACCAGAGATATCCTCGAATCATTGTTATTGGCTTCATAAACTTAGCACAATTTAAAAACAAGAAAACAATTCACCTTTGACACAAAAATTTGTAATCGCATACAGTAACCAGATGTTGCCACCAAAGACTAAAGATTGGCAAAATGATGAATTTTCATGAATAATTATGGAAAAAAATTTAGTGAACAGATGTTGCAATTTTAGTATGCTGTATAAGATCTTAGGGATGAGTTTTGGTATTTTGACATTATATAAAAGAAGAATGGCTGAAGTGTTTGTTTTGAAGTGAGGTTTTAAGTTTTTACTTGTCTTGCTTTGCATGAATTCACTTATCTAAGGTCTTTTAAACCGCAAACTGTGACG
Source organism: Raphanus raphanistrum subsp. raphanistrum (assembly GCA_019706035.1). Lineage (NCBI taxonomy): Eukaryota > Viridiplantae > Streptophyta > Magnoliopsida > Brassicales > Brassicaceae > Raphanus > Raphanus raphanistrum. Next base: position 13,226,874 of record CM033981.1, read on the forward strand.
AGTAGCAACTGTAGAAGATACGAGGAAATTTGTAGAGAAGAGTATGGAAAGATACTCATCTTTGCACAAGTTTATTATCATTGCATCTGTTGACATCACCGATGGCAAAGAGGATTTGAGATTCTTTCAAACAGAAATTTTAATTGCAATAATAGATACTTTAAAAAAAAGTTTAGATTTGGATCCCATGTCAGAAGTACAACAAAACAAGATCCTATTCCAAAATTATCTTATCGAAAATGTGTGTCCCACAGCTTCTGAGGTTCCTAGCTAGTCTTCACTAAACTTGATCTTCTTAGGTAATGGCTGTGTATTTCCAACCTGAAGCAGCAACCAAGAACACATGGTTATTTACTAGTCCTGTGTTATAATCTAAGACAGAAACTATGTAGTCGGGGATACTTACAAGCTCAGGGCATTGATATTGTATTCCAGCAGCTTCAATTCTCTTTCTCCTTTTCTGATCCCGTTTCACAACCTTGTGCAACATTTTCCTATGCTCTTCCAATGTCCTTTCCTGTTGTACGTACAATTAGAAAAACAGAAATCAAAAGTTAAAAGTCATTAATAGCTCAAAGAGAAAATGGCAAACTGAGAAAAAGAAAAGAGAAGAAGATATTATATTAACCTTGTTATGTTGTTTACGCTCGATCTGAACCCAATCCACTGGTTTGTACTGACTTTTAAACCCTTTCCACCTAATATCATTCAGGACACGAGAGCATTATGATCAATAATACAATTACTTGAAAAAGCAGAGAAACCTAATTTTTCACACACTAGAAAGAAAGCTCGCACACCCTAGTTTCTGATTATGAAGTTAGCAAAGTGACGAGCAAAAAACGAGAAATGAGTAACATTTTTATTTAAACTAATTTCATGAATCACATGAACCATCCAATCCGAGAAACAGAGCTATTTCATTCAACAATATAGCCAACAAACACCCTTAAACAATTTTATATGCTAACTAATTAATTATGTGTGAAGTGGATTTAAAGAAGTGGACTCTCACAGATTGGGTTTAACATGCTCAGGTGGAATGACACGGACTTGAAGCATGTGCTCGAGCAACAGATAGTCATTCATTGCACCCGCTGCAATTTCCGCCACCTACATATATAAACCAATATGTAAAAAAAAAAGTCTTTTTTTTTTAAGAATTGAATCTGGAACATATAAAGCGTTTCACGATTTTCTAAAGGTTCAAAAGTATATACCTCAGGGTCCTCAAACTGTATGAACCCAAAATGTTTTGACTTCCCAGTCTGTTAAAATCCAAATTAAAAAAAAAAAAAACTATTAATAAGACAAGAAACAGAACAGATAACCAACCTCAAGAGACCAGACACAGAGCAAACAAATAAAAGAACCTTTTTGTTACGGGCGACTCTAACTCTCTTGACTGTTCCAAACTGCGTGAAGAAAGCTATCCAACCAAAAAGATCACAAACATTTTGAGCAGTGTCGACCAAACACAATAATCAATTTTATCTGGTAATCAAGTATAAAAAAAGAGGTAACCTTCAATCTCAGTCTCGTAGAAGCCATGAGGGAGACGACCGATGTATAGCACTGTGGCTTTACTTTCAACAGGTTTGCTCACTGGTGCTTTTCGAGCTGGACCTCCTCCTAGTGGCTATCAACAGAACGAGATTCAAGTTTAAAACCCAAACAGAATCTGAAACGAATTAGAGACGATCGAATAAAAAGATTACCAAAAAATCAGCAGATGGTTTCTGGTTCTGGGGAACAGCAAGCTGAGAGGAAGCAGCAGCCGAAGCTGAGATCTTCTTCATGTTCTTCTTCAGAGCTTTCTTAGCTTTAGCACCCATTGTTGTTATCGTTGGCTATGAGACAGAGAGAGTCGGGATCAAATTAGGGTTTATCAGAGGAATTTATAAAAGCTGTGTAATAAATTCATAAAGCTGACAGTAAGAAAATAGTGCACGGTTAAACCTTGGTGTAAGAAAGTGCAAATAGATATGGGCCTGAAGACCACAGATATGGGCCTGATGCTTAATAAATGAAGTACGGTTTGACCCGTTTCAAATTCAAAACCGGATCTGATAAAGGATTATCATAAAGAAACGACCAGTTTACGCGTGTTTGCCATTAATGATTGTGACGGATCTCTTCTTAATCCTAACCCAAATAAGTTTCACTTTATGGTTCCTCATTTTTTTATGATAAATCTTATTTTAAACAAGGAAAGGATACCTGATCCTGTAGTTTCTTGTCTTTTGCTCCTGTATTTTATAGAGATTTCATTTTGACTCCCACATATTTAGTTTCTATCAGCAGGCCCCAAAAGCAAGACATGTCACAAGTCGACAAGTTGTGAATCGCTGTTTCCGTCTGACCGAGTCAAGATTCATTATTATGAGATTCTTTTGCTCTGTTTCAGAATTTCTATGCCCGTGAGATAAAATGGTCAACGTTGGTTTAATCTTCATCTGCACAACTAGCTGTAAACGTGGCATTCATTGTTATATGTTTTTTGTTTTCACTCTTACATATAACACGAAAGGTGCATGGTCCAACAAGTAACATCCACCCAACACCTTTCAATAGCTTACAACATATAAATATAAATACCTAATTGGAAATATTTCGGTTTCATATTTGACAAGTTCAACGTCAACCAAACTAGTTGGGTCAATTATGTTTCCTAACGTGTCTGTTAAGTTTAAACAATTTAATGTTTATAAGCAAAGGGTAAAATGAAAACTAATATTTTCTTTTCAAATAACAAAGGCTATTGGTCTACGAAATCTCTTTTATTTTTCTTCTTATAATCTCACACGTTTTTTTCTTAGTTAATTCTGTTTTCTTATATTCAAACGAGAAAAGTAGATTAACTACTTGTCAGATAAGTTACTTTTGAAACAAATATATATTTATTTCTTTATAACATCATGGAAACAAATATATTTTTATAAGTGGATTTTGAAAACTTTACCTTTAATTCATGTTTTTTTAGCGGGATCGATTAATTATGCTATTAAACCGATGGTACGTCGTGCTGAAGATCTCTTATAACATGTTTCTCTATAATCTGCATAATTTAATATTTTTTGGGGGGGGGGGTTTGAATCCAAAACCTCCGAATATAAAAGCACTAATGAACCCTTTTAGTCAAACCACTATACTAAGAAACTTCCACTAATTCATGTTTTTTTATGCGCTAAATATTTGTTGATGCCATTACACAAAATTCGAATACAAAATAAATTATTATCTATATAAGTAGCAACCTATTAATCAACTAAATTGAGTAGAATGTATAGTTGAAAATGACTTTGTAAACCATTTTGGGATGAGAAAGTGACAAATCATAAAATTTCAGGGCAAGAAACGTAACAATGTTAATCAAAAGAAGAAAAAAAAGACACTAAACAGAGAAAGAATAAAAAGGTTAAGCAACCACCAATTAATCCGCTAAAATTAGTAGAACGAATAGCTGAAAATTACTTTGTAAAACATTTTGTGTTTAGAAAGTGACAATCATAAATGTTTGAGGCAAAAAACGTAATAATATTAATAAAAAGCACTGAAACTGAAAAAAGAATAAAAAAGGCAAATATAGGATTCTTTCTTTCACACGAACTTGACTCTCGCTCACACTCTCTCTCTCTCTCCATAATTTCTTGCTCCAACCTCTCTCTTCCATGTGGGATGTGGCTATAGTCTTTCACTGCACCTTCCTCGCCCCCTTTCTCTCCTTCCTTTCTTCCGCCCAATTTTTTTTTTCCTCTCTCTCTCTGACTCGCATCTTTTCCTCGAATAATTGGTAACCTTCTTCTTCTTCTCCTCTCTCTCTCTCTCCCGCTGTTCGCACGCGGCGCTTCCTCGTTTGCGTTTCTACTGTTCCTTTATCTGCTTCTAAGTTTTACCGACAATTCCAATTCGAATCCGTCCATGCGTCGTCGTTAGTGCTTTCGCGAGGCCGTGTTTACATACTCCCAGCTGCAGACTTTTTTTTCTTAGAAACTCGATTTGGTAGTTGGTGGGATTGGCGATTCTCCCTAAATCGAGCTTGTAGCATAGATTTTGCTCAAATCCGATTCCAATTGCTTGCGTAAGAGCTGTTCTCTCGACGATTCCAGCTCGATATTTCTATTTTTTGAGATGTGAATGATTGATTCTTCGTTTCCTCACTTGTAATTGGTTAACAGATTGTTCATTCATTTGTGTAGGAGAGAGACACTGTTGCAGTTTGAGGAGCTCTGTAGCATAGATTTTGCTCAAAATCCGATTCCCATTGCTTCCGTAAGAGGTGCTCCTTGATGATTCCACCTCGAGTTTCCAAGTTTTTTTTTTAAAATCCGAATTGTTGTTTCAATTACTGATTCTGCGTTATTGTGTAGGAGAGACACTGTTGATTGTAACGCATCAGCTTGAGAGAGGAGATGGTATCAGAGACTTGGTTTCGTAACCTGTTGAGATTCCCAAAGAAGAACGAATCTCACAAAGAGAAGAAGGATGTGCTCGGAGTGTTAGCCTACGAGGTCGCTAGCTTACTCTCCAAACTCGTCCACCTGTGGCAGTCCCTGAGCGACAAGAACGTCACGAGGCTCAGGCAAGAGATCACGCGCTCCACTGGCATCAAGAAGCTGGTCTCTGAGGACGACGATTTCGTGGTGAGGCTGATACGCGACGAGATGATGGAGAGCGTCGAGAGCGTGGCGAAAGCCGTGGCGAGGCTCGCCGCGAGGTGCAACGACCCCAAGCTGAAGAGCTTCGAGAGCTGTTTCGGCGAGATGATGAAGACGGGGGCTGATCCTTACGGGTGGCAGTTCGGGTGGAAGAAGATGGATAGGAAGGCTAAGAGGATGGAGCGGTTTATCTCGTCTAATGCGAGTCTTTACCAGGAGACGGAGATTCTGACGGAGCTTGAGCAGAGTCTCAAGAGGAGGATGAGTAATGAGTCGGCCACTGATAATCTGTTGGAGTATAAGAAGAAAGTCACGTGGAAAAGGCATGAGGTGAAGAATCTGAGGGAGGTGTCGCTTTGGAACCGTACTTATGACTACACCGTGCTTCTCTTGGTGAGATCGGTTTTCACTATCTTGACTAGGACGAAACATGTTTTCGGGATTAGTTACAGAGCCGAGGCTAGCGATGTCAGCTCTGCGGATTCTGATTTCATCGCTCGAGGCCACTCGGTTTCCACGGTTTTGACGCATCAGTCTGAGACTACTACCCGTCCTCCTAGATTTGCTTCTGGTCCGCTTGGGAGGTTTACAGGTCCAGCATCAGGTTCGGTTGCTACGAAGTCCACGAAGATGGGTGATTTCCTCTCGGGTTCTCTCAGCGCTCAGTCCCCTAAGTCAGGTCCTCTTGCCCCGGAGAAGAACAAACGTTTCAAGTTTTACTCGGGTCCTCTCGGGAAGTTCACCTCCAAATCAGGACCAATTATGGGAATGGGAAAACACAACAAGAAGACGGTGCAGCAGACACCGGAAAGGCCTTCGGTTTCCTCGGCGAAAAAGCAGTCAAAACCCAACCGGTTAACACAGATTGGTCCCTTTAAAGGCTGCATGGTGTCTCAAGACGGTGTTACTCCTCTCACCGCTAGGACCCAGAACGGAGCTAGGAATAGTAGTGCGGAGCATCATATCCTCGAAGGAAGTTCTAACGCTGTCCACGTCGAAAATTTAGCGCTTCCTTCCCGACCCAAGTTGTCAGATGCTGCTCCTAACACCCTCGGCGCCGCTTGCTTAGCGTTACACTATGCTAATGTCATCATCGTGATAGAGAGATTCGTTGCGTCTCCTCACTTGATAGGCGATGATGCAAGAGATGACCTTTACAACATGTTACCTGCGAGCGTGAGAAAGTCGCTGAGAGAGAGGCTAAAGCCCTACTCGAAAAACTTGAGTTCTTCCGCGGTTTATGATCCAGGGCTAGCGAAAGAGTGGACAGACGCAATGGCGGGTATCTTGGAATGGTTGGGTCCGTTAGCTCACAACATGATAAAATGGCAGTCCGAGAGGAGTTACGAGAACCAAAGCTTGGTGTCGAGGACGCACATAGTTCTTGCGCAAACTCTTTTCTTTGCAAACCAGCAGAAGACAGAAACCATCATCACGGAGCTTCTTGTTGGGCTCAACTACGTCTGGAGATATGGTAGAGAACTTAACGCCAAGGCTCTTCAAGAGTGTACCAGTAGTCAAACCCTTGAGAAATGTTTAGACACAGATAACTAGTGAAGAGACTACATTTTTTTACTGCTTCTTTGACCTAAACTGGCACTGGAACTGGAACTCACCCCGGGGAAAATCCAAACCGTGCAGCTTGGACCAAACCCGAGGAGGACGAAAAGCTGTTTCATTGCTTGATTACCACGAGAGGTATTATAATGTGAGCATCTCTTTTATCTTCTCTCTCTCTCCTTTCTTATTCTGACTTGTAGTAGAATGTGATGATGCGTTGTATATTGTTTCTACGATTTTATTGTGGTTGAGATACATACTACTACTGCATATGCGTGATGTGCCAAGGTTGTTTTTGATTATTGTAAAATCCAGTGGTGGTGATGATACAGAAGAATCCTTGATTTGGGGGATATTAAGTTCCGACTTGTCCAAGTTGTCTGTCTGTATTATTTATAAGTCCTGCTTCTCTTTCGGTCACAGTTTATTGTGATGTCACTGGTGTGGGTTTGTCATGGAACCAATTCACAAGTCCGAATCTCAATATTCAGTTGCGTATACGGTTAAACCATTAATATACTTCGGTTTGTCATGGAACCAATACAAATGGAGTGTGTGTGATGCTAAACTTTATACGATCATAAACATACAATGGTTCATATCACAAATACAAATTCAGTTTATTGAAATTCATTTTCGCATATTATATTATTATTTTAAGATTAGATATATATGTTATATAATTTTATGATTAGAACATTGTTGTTCTCTTTGAAAAATATAATAAAAACATTGTTTTATTATTATTATTTTTTTCGCTAGGGAGGTTATATCAGGTAAGAGCAAACAATTGAGTTCAAATAAGAATTCTTCAGTTTATTATCCAATTTTATTTGTTTTAAATTTAAATTTAATTATCCAAAATTACACTCAAGTTTTCCATTAGAGGACTTAATCAACAAAATCTGTTAAATAGGTAAGAAAGATTATCCAGAAAAACAAAAAAAGTCTAAAACGCAAAGCTTTGGCCGTACGTAAACTACGCCGTATTCTAGAGTCTAATTGGGGTCTTCGTAGCGAAAAGGCAGCGTGCGAAATCCGTCGCTTGGCACCGTTAAAGAGGCAAGCAAGGTGAAACCTCGTCACCGTTTAGATGACGGCGCCGAGAAATTCCTCTAGGCGATTACGATCGCTGCGATATTCGTCGGAGAAGATGGAAGGTACCGGAAGCTGGGACGTGCTTGAATGGACTAAACTCGATGTATTTGCCTCTCTCTCTCTCTTTTATAACTTCTCAATCATCATTAGATGTTTGTTCGTCTTGTTTTAATTGGGTATTGATTAGGGTTTAATCGATTGATCTATTGCTCTTTCTTTGTAATTTGGTTATCAGCCAGCTTCTTGGTCAAGCTCTTTCTCAAATTTGGATTGCTTGCTGGACTCTGAGAGGATCACCTTCGAGGTATGTTCCTTCCAAAATTAGCAATGTTCAAAAAATCGCTAGGTGGTTTATATAAGATTATTGATTAGGCGCGCCCGTAGACTTTTTTTTTTTTTGAGGACCTAGAACACTTGAAAATTAGCAAGAAAGGCGTTTTTGGCTGTGGACTCTTGTTTCATCGTAATTGTATTGCAGAGAGCCTTTGTGTGTGTTTGTTGAAGAATTGTTTATATTCTCTTTTTATGGCTTTGATTACAGTGTTGTGGAGTTATACTAATTAACACCGGTGAAGCGGGGACTCTCTTACTCACAAATTTCCGTATTCTGTTTTTGGTAATGGCTTCATCTTTCTTCTTCTTTTGCGTCTTGTAATGTTTTAAATGGTGCTTCACATCAATCATTGTTTCTCTTTGTGAAGAGTGAAGGAACTAGAGATCCTCTTCCACTCGGTTCAATTCCGCTGGTGGCTATCGAGAAGTTTAACAAAATGGTCGGTTTTTTAGTTATTTTGAAAGCATTTTGTGATTAATCTTTAGTGTGAAGTTTGGCTTTATTCTGTGTCGTTGGTGTTGTATGTAGGTGCTGAAAGCTCAATCAAGCAGACATCAGTCCACCAAGAATCCACCAAAGCGTCTTTTACAGGTCACTGGTATGTTTCCGTGTGTTACCATTTGCTAAAACTGATTTGAGTAGTTTTGTTATAATCAGTGTTCGTACGCCTTGATATTAAAATTCCCTCTGATATTTTGCTTTGTTTCTTGACCAATTCCGCTACATACCTAATACCTTCTTTATATTACCGTGTTATCTAATACCTTCTTTATGTTAGTTTGAAACCATTCTTGTGAATCATGTGCATTTTGCAGGCAAAGATATGAGGATAATTGTCTATGGTTTTCGCCCTGGAACCAAGCAGGTGAAACTTTTGACTCTCGTTTTCCTGTATATTTCTGCATTTCTTTTTGAAGCCTATATGGTCTTACTTGATTTTATTGGTGTAATTTTGCAGAGACGTTCTCTAGTTGATGCACTATTGAGATGTAGCAATCCAGAGAGAGTATGGGATCTTTATACTTTTACATGTGGGCCTTCCAAATTCGGTAACACAAACCCAAAGGAAAGATTGCTTAATGAATATTTTCGACTTCTCGGAAAAAGTTCATCGCGAGCTTCAATGAATATGATTGAAGATGGTTCCTTCGCAGTTTCCAATGACTTTTGGCGGATAACTGACTTGAACTCGAATTATAACTTGTGTCAGACTTATCCGTTTGCTTTGATGGTTCCAAAATCCATTAGGTAAGGCATTGATTCATTGAACAGGAATGAAAAGAGTTTAATTTGGTCTCTGCCAGAGTTTAGAGCTTCTGTGTTCGTATGTTAGAACGGCACAGAAACTTGGCAAAGTATAGTCTTGAACTAAAATTACCGCATGTTTTATGTCAGTGATGAAGAGCTGACCCAAGCGTCTACATTCCGAGCAAAATGTCGCTTGCCCGTGATCTCGTGGTGCCATCCTGGTAAATATGCAGCTGTTCTGGTACTTCCATTTGACCTTCGTTCGTATAGCTTCCGCATTTACACATGTTGCTTTTTGATCTTAATTGCAGGAAGTGGAGCTGTGATTGCTCGCTCTTCACAACCTTTAGTTGGTCTGATGATGAACATGAGGAGGTACATAGAAGTTTCAGTTTCATGGCCAGAATTGTCATGACAACTGAGTTTCTTATTTTGGATATCAAAGTGTTTGTAGTGAGGTATTCTGAAGGTTTGATATATTTTTGCCAATTTTCTACAGTAACTTTGATGAGAAACTTGTTGCTTCATTCTGCACTCAGTTATCTGGTCACAAGGGAGCACCACGGTAAGCTTCCTATGTTTGTTCTAATTTGGTTAAAGTTAACATTTGGATTTACTATTGATCACCTTTATATCATCTTTAAGTCGCATGACACTTCCTTGTGCTTGTATTTCTTGTATGGTTAACTGCTCATTGTTGGCCCAATTGAGCGTGGGTTATTTCTGAAATAGTTAGAAAGGTCTATTTGGGTTAGAATAAAATAATATTCTGTTGGTTCATATCTTCAATATGGTCGAATGCTGCTATAGTGTTATAAATAATGTACTAACTCTCGTTTTGTTTTCATGTCATAGGAAGCTTTACATAGCAGATGCAAGACCTAGGAAAAATGCATTAGCAAATGGAGCAATGGGAGGAGGCTCAGAATCATCTTCAAATTATTTGCAATCTGAAGTCTGTACATGATCTAAGTGGTTTGAATCTCAATATTTTGTCTTCTGGAACTGCTTGTTTTACTAACATTGTTTCTCTGTAGATTGTATTCTTTGGGATAGACAACATACATGCAATGCGAGAGAGCTTTTCCCGCCTTAGGGATTATTTAGATATGCACGGTACAACATCATCCGATGGGACGTCATCATTCTTGGTAAGTAGTAAATTCCAGGGATTTATTCTGTATCTGTAGTTGGCAAAAAATACATAAGCAGATAGAGTTGTCATTTTCCCGTAACAAATCAACGCACTTTCCGAGCTGTTTGGCACTCAACATTTGGATTGTCTAACTAAATCGAATATGCTTCTATTGTATTAAGCTTAAAGCATGTTGACATGATCTTTTAAATGAATGTTTGGAACCATAATTCTTCTTCCGTTGCTAAAGGTGGAGATATCTATTTGTTTTAAATTTTATAGAGACATGGTGGCTGGACTTGGGGTGGAGGTAATCTTAGTAGTATGTCTGCTTCAGTATCCTTACTTGGAGAAAGTGGTTGGTTGAGCCACATTCAGAGCATCTTAGCTGGTGTGGCTTGGATTGCTGCACGTGTTGCTATGGAGTCAGCATCAGTTCTTGTGCACTGCAGGTTAGCTAACTTAAGGCCACTGATCTGTTTTACTAGCAATGTTTATATGTGTTAAGACAAAGATGCATCAGTTTCAAGCGGACAAATCAATTATCATCTGTCAATTTATGCAGTTTGCTTCTCTCAGTAGAATTATTCTTATATCCCCGAGTTGTGAATTGTAATGTCTTTGTGCAGTGATGGATGGGACAGAACAACTCAGCTGGTTTCTCTTGCATGCTTATTGCTTGATCCATACTACAGAACATTTGCTGGGTTTCAGGTATACATCATGCTATAATTTGGGTTTTCTGGGTTAGTGTTCTCCTTGTGACAGAATTTAAGAATTCTTATAAATTTCAAGTTTAGGATTTTAACTTGTATTGTCGGTGTTACTCATTGAATAATGTGTGGCGGATGCCAACATTTCAGACGTTCGTACCAGCTAATTCACCTGCATGCCTTTCTTAGATTTTTGTTTGATCCAGCATTGTCTCACGTAGTCTCTTTCCTACTGTTCTGACTTCAAATCAGGCTCTCATCGAAAAGGATTGGTTAGCATTCGGTCACCCATTTTCAGATCGTATAGGAATGCCAAACGTTGCCGGATCTGGTAGTTTTGAATTACCAATTCAATCTTCTTCTGCTAGTAGTTTCCCTTCATCTCCAGTGCGGCAAACTTCAGGGTCATCAGCTTCCCAATCGCCTGGCTCTTCACATGGTCTGAACAACTATGCTCCTATATTTTTGCAGGTATACAGCTCTTACTTGCATTTATATATTCTTTTTTAATGTGTCAGATCTACTAACAACAGTTGAGTATGTTTGCAGTGGGTTGATTGCGTTTCACAGCTAATGCGGATGTATCCTTGTGCTTTTGAGTTTTCTCCGGTATGCATATAAACTTTTTACACATGTCTGATAGTGTCATGATGAACTTTCTGCTAAAGCTATTTTGTTTCAGACTTTCCTGGTAGATTTCACGGACTGCTTGCTTTCATGTCGTTTTGGGAACTTTTTGTGCAACAGGTAACCTCTTATTTGAAACTTTCTTCAGTAGTTTAATTGTGAAGTTAGAAGTTCATCATATGTAAGATTTTATTGTTGGAGCAATGTTGTATATTTGAAAGTTCTGTGGTTGAACAGTAAGTGGCCATGAGACACTTAAGTATATACTTTTTACTCTTTCTTGATGATTACAGTGAAAAGGAGAGGGAAGAATGTGGGATTTCTGAAGCTAGTGGATGCCTATGGGCTTACTTAACTGATTTGCGTTCATTTGGTGGAGCTTCTCATGCGCATTGCAATCCACTTTATGATCCTTCAAGATATAACGGCCCATTGTTACCTCCTGCTGCAGCTCTAGCCCCGACTCTCTGGCCCCAGTTCCATCTTCGCTGGGCCTGCCCTGTGGAACCGGATGCTGCAGAAACCGAGGTCCAATGTAGAGCCATGTCTGTTAAGCATTTAGAGATGAAAAAGGTAATGCATCGGTCTTACACATTCTATTATGGTCAGCTAACTTGCTTGTGTCTGATTGCTTCTTGTGTTGGAAAAACTGGAACAGGGGAAAGAAGAAGCAGAGAGGAAGATAGATGCTTTATCCTCTACCGTGGAGTCACTGAGCGAAGAGTTGAGCAAAGAGAGAAATATAAGTCGTGCAGCTAGAGAATCAGCAAAGAGAGCTATCAAAGAGCGAGGGGTCATATCGAGAGCCCTGCAATCACTAGGCTGCAAGGTGAACTTCACAAAGAACGGAGAATGTACACTTGAAGTAGAAGACGGGCCACAGAAATGTTCTCACTCGATTCCCCAAAAACAAAAAGATGTCTCAGAATCTATCTCATCAGTGAGCGAAGAAAAAGTTTGTGAAGCATTGTTGTGTCCGTTGCGTGCAAGAGAAGGAACTTGTCGATGGCCTGATGCGGGTTGTTGTGCTCAGACGGGGAGCCAGTTTGTTGGGTTGAAAGCGAACTTCGAGGCGTTTGATAAACTCTCCATCTACGACAGCTATTTCACAGCTGAATGAGAGTGTATACACGTCTCTCACCAGATTGGCCCTGAATCAAAGGACTTGTGTGTAGTTTTTTTGACCGAGTAAAGCATAGCAACAGCAAAGAGGAGCATAATCATCAATAAGTGCCCCATCACCAACCCAAGAACGTTTTGGAATGTGGGGAGGGGGGCATATCGGGAACTAACTTCTTGTATAGCAATGCGATCACAATTGAGAAAGTTAGATTATCTGATTCTTGTTTTGGTTTGTTGGTAAATGACCCAAGGATTGAAAGCATAAGTATATGGTTTGATTAGTGACCTTTTTATTTTATTTTGTGGATTTTTCGATTTTGTACGTTTTCTAGTGATAAACAAATTAATTACTTTGTGTGGGGCTGTGGCTACGGACCACGACAAGGCCATGGGTCATGTGATCACGTTGTCGTGTGCCAGACAATGGGGTCGTCCAACATCGTGTGAACATTAACCCGAAAACCACCTCTTATTCAAAAGCTAGTGGTTATCAATCGATTTCAAGAAAGTAAAAACTTAAAAATGTTTAGAACTTTTGACGTAAGAGCATCTGCAATCGTGTATTGCCATGGCTCGATTTCCAATTCTAACTTTTGATTATTTTATTAGGTTTTTGTATTTTTCGTTGATTAAAAAAAAAAAAAAAAAAAGTAAAAGTGAGCTAATCATGCCACGAAACGTGGCGAAACACAACCAAAAAAAATCCTTAGCTTAGGACTTTAAGGGCCAGTAACAACACTATTACCAAACATAACAAATATTTTAATGTTTTTTTTTTAGGTAACAGAGCCAAGTACCCCGCGTTGCGGGTGGTCTAAGGAGTGATCGATGCATTAAATATCGTATTTATATGAGATGTGTCAATTTGCGGCAACATCGCACAGAAGATGAGCCTTTGTTTGTTTGTTTTTAACACGTTGTATACTCTATTAATTTATTTTATTCTATATAATATATTTAATTTGATTTGATATGATAAACAAGGCTGGATGAATACTGTATACTCTGTATATGGTATAGTATCCAAGTTTGAGAGAACTGCTTAACTACGTAAAGGTTGATATATGGAACATATCAAAAATCAAAGCATCAGAGATCGTGGACATGCATGTCGCATGGGATGGGACTCACTGACATGATGAATGCTTTCTACTACCACTAGACATTTAAGCATGGTGATTTAATGGTACAACCTCTAAAAAACCTCCAGTAATTATTTAATTCTTTGTCGAATTTCAATCTCGAACCAACGTAGTACATATGTGAGTTTTAACTTTTGTCACCAAGCATACTTATTATGTTGGTTGGGTTGTTGTAAGGATTACGAGTTCTCTCATCCTTTTGAATTAAATTAGATGACCAGTTGATGGTTATATATATATCATCGTCCGTATATTAACTTAAGGTAGTGGTCATAAGACGTCACAAACATCATATTCGAATGTATTTGATGATACGCATGTTATCGTTTTCACAATGATTGTTTATGCGTAAGTTGCATATATACCATCAACACACAACATCAACCAACAATGATGAGGTTGAGAGACCGGTTCCAAATTCTTTTTTTTTTTTGATAAAAACCGGTTCCAAATTCTTTTATCGTGGTTTCTTTAGTGTTTGATCATTGTTACTGTTTTGAATGGTAAAAATATTCGGCAATAAATAAATTTTACAAATTCCCTCGTTTTGATGATTTAAAATATTTAAAAATGTGTGACATAGAGGTCTTGAACAATTACACACATACAATGTCTTGAACTTATATAATAATAACCTATTTTGGTATATATAGTGCAGTTTTTTAGAATGATGTAAATTTTCTTAGAAATTAGTAACTTATATTTATGTTTCATGAAAAAGATTATTTTTAACATTGAAAATAGCATCTTTGTAATTTGTAAACAAAAACCAAGCGTTCTATAAATATACATTGATGAAGCTCATCTGTCAAAAGAATATCTATCATACAGATGCCTATATATACAGATAAATCATTGAAACTTAATTATTTAAACAAATCTTTGAATAAAAAGTAGTTGGTGGAGGAGTTATAGTTCCATGACAAAGGTAATTTAAGACAAAAGCTCACTATGTCATTTAACTCTATAAAATCCGTACACTTCCTGCAACTTTGACACAACTTGGAAACGAAAAAAGAAAAACACAATACACTCACTCTCTCTCGTTCTCTCTTCCATGGAGATCTTCTCACTCCCTTCTCTGTTCCTTCTCTCCACACTCTTCGTCTTCTACATCATCAAGTTTCTCAACAAAAGAAACCGAAGAAACTGTTACATGCTTCACTATGAGTGCTTCAAGGGCAAAGACGAGAGAAAACTCGACACCGAGACATGTGCCAAAGTCGTTGAACGAAACAAACACTTAGGTCTCGAAGAGTACAGGTTTCTTCTACGTACGATGGCTAGTTCAGGCATAGGAGAAGAAACCTACGGCCCAATAAACGTCCTCCAAGGCAGAGAGGCCTCTCCTACGCTCCTCGACGCTTACTCCGAGATGGACGAGATCATGTTCGACACCCTAGACAAGCTTTTCCACAAGACAAAGGGCTTTGTCTCTCCTTCGGACATAGACATTCTCGTTGTCAACGTCTCTCTCTTCGCTCCGTCTCCTTCTCTAACCTCACGTGTCATCAACAGATACAAGATGAGAGAAGACGTCAAGTCCTTTAACCTCTCGGGCCTCGGGTGTAGCGCGAGCGTTATATCGATAGATATAGTGCAACGCATATTCGAAACGCGGGAAAACGCGTTTGCGCTCGTGGTTAGCACCGAGACGATGGGTCCTCACTGGTATTGCGGTAAAGATAGGTCGATGATGTTGTCAAACTGTTTATTCCGAGCTGGAGGAAGCTCTGTGCTGTTAACCAACGCGGCTAGGTTCAAGAACAGGGCTTTGATGAAGCTAGTGACTGTGGTACGTGCACATGTGGGGTCTGAAGACGAGGCTTACTCGTGCTGCATGCAGATGGAGGACAAAGATGGTCACCCAGGGTTCCTCCTAACCAAGTACCTTAAAAAGGCAGCTGCTCGTGCCCTAACCAAGAACCTCCAAGTCCTCCTCCCAAGAGTCTTGCCTGTCAAGGAACTGATCAGGTACGCAATAGTACGTGCGCTTAAACGAAGAACCACCGCAAAACGAGAGTCTACGAGCTCCGGAATAGGTCTAGACCTGAAGACAGGGTTGCAACATTTTTGTATTCACCCTGGAGGAAGAGCTATTATCGAAGGGGTGGGAACAAGCTTAGGGCTCACAGAGTTCGACATAGAGCCATCGAGAATGGCGCTTCATAGGTTCGGTAATACGTCATCTGGTGGTTTATGGTATGTTCTTGGTTACATGGAAGCTAAGAAGAGGCTAAAGAAAGGTGACAAGATACTAATGATGAGTATGGGAGCTGGGTTCGAGTCTAACAACTGTGTTTGGGAGGTTCTTAAGAATCTTGATGGTAAAAATGTTTGGGAAGATTCCATGGATCGATATCCGGAACTGTCCAAGATCCCTAATCCGTTTGTTGAGAAGTATGACTGGATCAATGACGATACCATGAGCTTTATTCGTGTTTGATCCATTTCAAGTAAGCGAGGAGAAATATATTTATGAAATATTGTGTGTTTGAAGTTTGTATTATTTGTAATGTTTAGACCGACAAGTTGCTATAGTCGACTATTTTTCTACTCTTTTCCCCCATTTTGAATTTAAAATAAAAGTAATAATTGACAAATATACTCGCAGTTATTACTATTTCTTTCCATGAATTTGTTTTTTTTTTTAATTTAAAAAAGAAAAATTATTGAAGATTGACTAGCTATTGATCAATAATTATGTAGAGGTAGATTTCTTGAACAGTGTTGGAAAGATTTGTATATTAATAGATGTTTGCATTTACTTTTTGACAGATTTGCATTGTTGTGGTTTACCCATTTATGAGTAAGAGCGAGCAATAAATTTCATGTGTTCAGTTTATAGACATGTCTTGTATATTTACTTACACATAAATAGATTGAAATGTCAAACTCTCTGACATTACCTTTGAATGCATATACAGTGTTATTGTTAGATAGGGCCATAGGGGAGCCTTACACTTTTGTTGTTCTTCAAACTTCAAAGACTGGAGTCTACAAGATTAAGGGAAAGATAGGTGACAATTGTATATGGTTTCTCTTGTACTAAAAAGGATTTTAGAAGAGAATGTTACATTATTTTAATGCACACAATAAATGTTTTTTTTGAAAAAACATACATATAATAAATGTTACATTACTTTTAAAATATTTCTTACAATTTGAATCGGTTGACAAATAATAGATTCGTAGTTTCTCAAAATATTGTACTAGAATTCCCATATGATTCTGTTTATCGTCTAGTTGAATACAAGTGAATTAAAATCTTGATTTTATAGTGATGGGTCCATTTGTAAAATGTACAATTATGTTTTTTTGTTTTACAATTATGGTTAACTTGTGACTTTGGTATCAAATGTTCTCTAGTTACTAGTTTTGAAAAGTATCAATTAGAAGAAAAAACCAGTTAACGTTGCACTTTATGTAGCTGTGAAGCATTTACTATAATAGTATATAGGAAATCTTTTAATGCCACTTGCTTCAGTCCCTCCCTCCTTGAGCAACGATATAAATTGCTTGGTACGTACCACAGTTTTTTTTTTTTACTTATTTGATAAGCAGATTTTTCTAATTAATACGTGATAGAAGTGGGCTTTTAACGATGAAAAATATTTAAAACAAATTTGCTTTATCATTAATACAGGTTATGAGACAAGTAAATTGCAAATATTCATGTCCATTCGAACTAAGAAAACACACAATCTCTGTTTTTAAATGTTTATTTTCAATTCATTTGACCTAATTCGAATCTAAAAAATTATATATTGGATCTAATAAAAAAAGTTAGAAGAATTTGCAAAAGTGTCTCGTTAGTAATTTAATTATCTTTTTTTTTAGTTTTGCCTTTTTAACTAAATTATTTTTGTTTTGCTGACCAAAAAATTATTTTTTTTAAATCCAAATATAATAAATGCAATATAACTCTTTGAAAAAGAACAAATACGTTCGTAAAAATATACCACTGGATTCGTGCCCTATTTGTGGAGAATCTGTCCTGGTTCTTAGGGATAGAACGCGTTTGGAGTTTTTTGAGGTTTTGGGAGTCATCGAACCCTTCAGTTCCCTACTGTGACAGCGTGTCTGGTTCCCCTCATCCCAGTGTCAATGAGTTCTTTGGTCTCTTCGACAGAGTGGAGCCTCTTCTCTTCAGTGCAGATACCTTCCACCCCCCGGCAGAACAACTATTGGATTAAACCGGTTCTTCCTTCAAAGTATGGTCACCTCAGGTATGGTCTTCCCTGCCTTGATTCTTCCATTGCGAGCTTCACAGAATGCGGATTTTACTACCCGATGAGAAGTGGGATGCTTACTGCTCCTTGCCTGGGTTGTTTCGACAGCTTCGCTGCGAAGTCTAGCGGATTCTAAGCATGTGGGTTTGATTTACCAATCTCATTCGATTCTGAAATGTTAAACTCCGTGTAATTCCCTTTTGGGTTGAATCAATGGAATAACTTATGTTTAAAAAAAAAAAAAAAGACTTGAACCAACAGAGCTAATTAGTGTTTGTTGCCAAAACATGGAGGTTTAGTGCTGCAAAGAAAGACTTGAACCAAGAGAGCTAACTCCATTCTTGTAAGAAGACGGCTTTGTGTTCCCGTTGAGTTAAGGGTTTAAGAGTGGGAAACAAAGCCTGTGTGCCAAGAAATCGATCATTACTCCTTTTTTTATATAAGAACTACTTACTTGCCTTACAAGTAACAACTCTTTTTTTCTACAAATCCCACCCATCTTTTCTCCCACCAAACTCCCATCTCCGATCAGACAAACTCCCATACAAATCAGAGAACCTCCGTAGACACTTGCTTCTTTTCATGTAATGTTTATTCGTATTCCCACTAATCGCTACACCGGAAAATTTAGAAGTGTCAATAGCCAAAAACGGTCTCACATACTCAACAGCCTTTCCCAAACCACTCACATTAGCATACAAAAAATTCAACAAAACGTCTTCACAGTTAAACTGCTCGTTCACAAACTCTCGACCAAGTCTCGCCTTCTCGGACTGATACAAACCAAACGCGAAATCAACGTCCATAAACGCAGCTCCAGTGAGAATCATATTGTATCCCTTATGACTCCTCGCAAACTTCTCCGCACTATAAGTCATTGTTTCATCAACAAAACGCGGGTAGTACCCGACCAGACTCTCGGGATGCTCTCTCCAAACTCTAAACCCTTTCTCAATGGTATCACATGACATCATTATATCGTCGTCAAGCTCAAGAATGGCTCGTGTTTTAATCAACGGGTCGATGTTGAACCTGTTGTTTAGAGAGTTCAGCTTCTCGACTCGGATTCTGACGGGCACGGCAGAGTCTAGATCGGTGAGTTCAGGAGGTGGTCCTTTGTTCCATATGACAAGGATCTCTTTCACTGAAGGACATTGAGAGTAATGTTTCACGTACATTTTAAGGTTCCAGAGACGTGAGTCGTACGTCATAGTTGCTAACGTGAACTTAGATACATGACCTTTGAGAGGATAAGCCATTACAGCTCCACTACCACCGTAAATGTACCTGACGCCTACACATGTGAGCAAAACTCCTAGAACTAATATCGAACTTAGTACTAATCTTCCAAAAGTGGAATTAGGTTTCACGAACCGTCTGAGAAAAGGCGGTACTCGGTTTAACCTAGAACACAACCTTCTTAACTGTTCAGACACAAAGCTTTTGGTCTCCAGATTCAAGACCGCATCGGTTCTTTTTCCTGCGTAGTAGTTATCGCACCAGGTTGATGGAACAATACAGTTCAAGATTCCAAGCAAAAACCCTAGAAACTCAACCAAAGTAATAGCAGCTGCGAGAGAGGCATATCCGAGAGAAAACCTAAGAAACAAATCACCTGACGTTACACGGTCACCACCAACAAGACCAATGTATTCACCAGAACTTAGCTGTGTTACATCTAAATGATGCTGCCTAACTCCGTTCCAGTAGTTTTGACCTTTGTGGGACGTTTCTAAATCAAAGGGGACTTGGACTTCTCTGTACATTTCCTTAGAAAGAATCTCTATTTTGAACATGCGTATCTTTTTCTCATAACTCTCACCGGAAGCTTGACCAACACGGTAGAGGTTACCGTTATGTGAAAACGCTCTCCCTCCGTTACTTACCGCGTTGTGGATATGATTCTTCTTGTGTGGTTTCCATGGGCCAAGAGGAGTGGTACTGTACCAAATTTCAAAATGTCCATTCTTCTTGGTTCCAAAGCTGCTACTATGATGTGTTCCAAACAGCCAGTATTTTCCTTGGTGATGGATTATGGTGGAATCAACAGGGGGCTTTTGCAAGATGACTTTCTCTAGCTCCCAAGTTAATGGGAAGTTAACAGCACGGTAGAGACGAAGCTCTCCTATCTGGTTGCTCTCCGGCATCATGTATATCTTTAGAAAACAAAAAAATGTATATCATGTGTTATATCATGGAACTTTGCTAGTAAGAAACTGATGTCTTACTTCTCCGTTGTAACTGAAGACGAAAGGAAAAGATAAGTGCCAAGGCTCATCCAAAGCTATACCAAGAGGTTTCCAAGTTGCTCCTTTGTCAGTACTCTCTGCGACCCCTATGTCCCCTTGCATTGTAATGGGGTTTTTATTTTCAAAGAAGAGGTAAAGAGTATCATCCTGTTTCCATAAAGATAAGAATGACAAAGTTGATCATAAAGCAAAATCAGAGATTCATTAGCTAAAGAGTCTCATAAAGCATTTGCATCTAGTCCTCAATATTTTAGTGGTTAATAAATGATTAAAAGATATATATGTATTCATCATATAATAACTGTTTCAAACTCAAAATTATCCGGCCCGGTCCTAAGAAAAATAAGCCGAAGATAGTGCAATATCTATGAAAAGTACTAGATTGTGTATACCTGAACATAGAGAAACGGATCAGCTACAAAGTTGCTTGGAAAGCCAGAGTTGGTCAAGGAGGCACATGTTAAGACTGGGTTAGCCACAGGCCATGCTGCACTCTCGTTCCTCCATACTTTCATCTGTTTCCAAAATAAAATGAGGTTAATTGATATGTATTGTTGATTCAATACTCATGAACCCTAGCTAGCAAACGATTTGCATTCTAATCTAATTAATTGCACGAAATCTAGTGATAATGAACATGAACAGGATCCGGAGTCTTACGGTTTCGATAGGTTTGAGAGTGAAGGGAGAATCGCCGTAGAAGACGCCAATGGACCAGGAGCCCTCGTTGTCCTCTCTGCAACCTAGCGAAGAAGATGACACATGATCCGTGCGTCCTATATGCGGCGGAAACGCTAGCCATGCGTACGTAGCGGCCACCAAAGCGTACAACCCAAAGCAGGAAACGAAGAACAGAAAACGCCGCATGGAGGAGGCAAGGGATTATAAAATAATTACCTATAATCTGAAAAGTCATTTATATAGATCTTTAAAAAACTATAAATAGTACATGTCCATGAATTCTTTGTAAATCTATCAGAAAATTAATTAAAATGGCAAAGAAAAAAAGTTATGTGCAGTTAATGTTATAAATTCTCAGAAAATATTCAAATGAAATATCGTCAAATAATAAGTAAAAACAAAAAAACAAAAACAATAAAGTTACTAGTTTAATTTTTTCTCTACATGATGAAAATGTATGGTTTTTCTTTCTTACAAATTTTGCATTATATATATGTTCCATGAACACATTATTCATACACTTCGATTTTAGAAGAATGTTCGATCATGTCATTTTCGTCGGTAAATTTTGGTAACAATAATATTTTACTCTTGAATTTTGTTTTGTTCACATGCGCATGCATATTATGATTCTGAAAAATGATTGTTTTGCATGCATGCGGTTTATGCTGAAACCTTTTGCGACGGTTACAAATCTGTGTTGTTATTAAAAGTTACTAACAACATTACGAAAAATCACCATTATATTAATGTATAGATAAAAATAGTATTTTAAAGTTTTAAAGTACTACAAAGAGAACAAAAGGAGGTGGATGATTGATTTTCAACTCACGGTATTGTTAGTGTTTGTTGATTTAGTGATCGAGAAGAAAATTTAAAACATGTAACCATTATCTGTGTGATGAAAGGTCACACCGGTTCATATGAACGTGTGCATCCGGGGAACGTAACACGCGTGAGCGTTTTTGTTATGGATCAAGCGTATAATTTATGTTTGTTTTGCTATTGTATTTCTTTCAAATTTTGGGTAATTGTTTTGTCCAAAACAAATTCTGCATAGTTGAAAGATTATTAGATTGATTCATAAAAAGGGTCACCACTTGAAATAGTGAAAAGTGGCAAATAAAATAACGGTCATATAAGTTGTTCAAAAAAAAATTACTGATAAATCCATATGATTTATGAAAGGATTCAAATGATTAAGTAATAACTAATTGTATTGTTAAGTGTTCCATATAGTTTTTGAAATAAATTTAGTTATATATTATTTTATTAATTTAAAATATTAGATATATAAAAAGTGTATAATTCCACATGTGGCCATGATATGAGTCCATTCTTACAGGCTATTTGAATATCCAGGAGAGGGTCTATCTGTGGACTGCACCTCCCACCCGAAGGTTAGATTTGTGTCTTTAATAGATCCGGATTTAACTCTTTTTGTTTATAAAAAAACAAATAAAAGATGTATAACTTAAAATGCTTCTGCTGCATTTTAATAATATATAAATTTGTGTTATGAGATATTAAAATATATGTGTTTCTAAAAAAGTGTTTCAAAAAGAAATATTAACAATATATAAAAATTATTATATTAAATATTAACAGAATATTAGGAAAAATATATCTATGTTTTAAATAAGAATCCAAAAAATATCAGAGGACGTCTTTTCATTTTAAAAATTGTTTAGACATCTAACATGTGAAAAGGATATGTTTTTGATCTTAAACATTCCATTAGTCTATAAGAAAATTTTAAAATGTATAAGAAAATCTCTTTTCATAAAAATGTATCTTTTCATGTTAAAAATTAAGTGAACTTTAAAGATTATTAAAGAATGTATAAGAATGTCTCTTTTTATCATACAATTTATAGGTTTTAAAATTGCTTTTCTTTTTGTCTAAAGACATTTTTATTTTATTTTAAAGCTCCATAGATTCTTAAAGCATAAATGTCTAGGATATATATTTTTATCTAAAATCTATTAATAATATGAATCCTAATAAATTTGAAAAGTTATGTATTTTCATCTTAAAAACTTCATTATTTTTAAAAAATGAGTAGGGGGCATTTTTTTAATAATGATGTTTCTTTTGATCATGAAAATATATTTTCTTATAATCAAATTTGTTTTCATCCTAAAAGTTCAATGATTTATATTAGGTTGTAAAAATGTGTAAATATATATATTATCATCATAAAAATGCATTTTTATGCTAAAAGGATGAAACTGTTTTAAGAAATTGTGCAAATGTGTAAAGATGTTTCTTATCATTTTAAGAATTTATTTTATTATTTCATAGGAATCCCAATAAATGTGAAAGGTTGTATTTTTCATATTAAATTTTTCTTTAGTTTTTATAAAATGTCTTGGGGTACCTTTTTAAAATTGTAGTGTCATTTCATCATAAAATGCATTTTCTTATAATGAAAGTTTTTTCATCCTAAAAAATGCAATGAGTTATAATATTGTATATAAATGTATAAATAAATATATATATATATATATATAATCATAATAAGAATGTATGTTTTCATTCTAAAAGTGAAATGATTTTAAGAGATTGTGAAAATGTGTAAAGATGTTTCTTATCATTTCTAAGAATGTTTTTTATAGAAATCCCAATAAATGTGAAAGGTTGTGTCTTTTCATCTTATTTATTTCATTAGTTTTTTTTTTAAAATGTCTAGGGAAGCATCTTTTTATAATGATGTATCTTTTCATTTTAAAATAGTATCTTCTCATAATGAAATGTATTGTCATCCTAAAAATGATTTATAATAGATTTTTTAATGTGTAAATATATGTCTTATCATTATAAGAAGGGATTTTTATAGTAAAAAATAAAATGGTTTTTAAGAGATTGTGAAAATGTGTAAAGATATTTATTATGATTCTAAGAATGTGTACCTTTTAATTTTAAATAAGAATCCAAAAAAGACATGTCAAAAACATGTCTTTTCATTTTGAAAACTGTTTTGGACATTTGACAAGTGAAAATTGTGTATTTTAATCTTAAACATAGCATTGATTTTTAAGAGATTGTTGAAATGTATAAGAATTAATGTGTATTTTCATATGGATTTATCTTTTCTTGTTAAAATTTTCATTTAGTTTTAAGAGATTGTTAAAAAGTTTTTAACAATGTATTTTTATCATAAACTTTTTATAGTTTTAAAATATATTTTTTCTAAAGATATGTTTTCCGAAAAAAAAATATCATAGATTTTACAAAATTCTCAAATTTTTAGGATATATATTTTTATTCTAAATTCGCATATATTTTTAATGTGTTACTTTTATTTGACTTGATATACATTTCATATACATTTAGTCAATATTGAAATTATCTAAAAATGTTCAGGTAATTTGATTTTTGTATAACTTAATTACTGGTAGTGGTAGATTTTTGTGATGAACTTCTACACTTTTTGGTGTTTACAGTTATAATTTTTAACTAACCACTGTAATGTTTGGTTGTTACCTATTACAATTTAGTTTTTTTTTACAAAACTGCATTTTTATCATGCATGTTCCATCAATACAAACTTTCATTTCTATATATTTTACACACTTAGATTATATAGAAAGTTTGAGATGTGTGTGTTTGGATTGCAAAAAAAAATGTCAAGAGATATATCTTTTCATCCGAAAACCTAAATTTTATTTTTAAAAATGTTTAAAAATGTCTAAAGATGTATATTTTCATAATGATGTTTATTTTTCCATAATGCAACAACTTATAATTGGCTGCAAAAGTGTGTAAGAATATGTAATTTCATTCTGAAAATTTCATCAATTTTTAAGAGATTGTCTATATATATATATATATATATTCATCCTAAAAATTATAAATAGTTTTTAAGGATTTGTCTTTTCATTCATATTCATATCTATGTACATATATTTTAGAAATTATTTAAAATTCGGATAATATTCAGGTAATTTGGTTGGTTGAGTTATTTAATTATTTATAATATTATATATCTAGAATATTAAATATATGATTTTAATTTTTGACTTATACTTTATCATTTATAATATTTTGTGTGTTTTTTATTCTGATTTAATTCTGTTTATACAAATTTAAGATAAAATTTTCAAACTATTTAGACAATATTATTTATTTGTAGATAAATATTTAGTACGAGAATAAATATTTTTATATATGCACATTTTCATTTATATACGAATTTGATATATATATTATTTATTTATCTATTTATACACTTACATAGAGAAATATTGATGAAGACTTAGCTGAATCTATTTAACTATTTAAGTGGACAATTACAATTGTCTAGATGAATATTCGCAACTGATTAAAGAAATTTTTAATTTTTTATGATGAACGTTTGCAATATGTGGTGATGAACCATTGTAATTTTTGGATTGTAGCATTTGGTGATGAGCCATTGCAACTTTTGATATTACCATTACAACAATTGGCCAATCTTTACAATATTTGATTGTCGACCACTGCAACGCTTAGTATCCTAAATAAGGAGTTGTAGGAAGTGACTAACAAAAAAATTCACAACAATCAAAAATCTATTAAATGAGATAATTATTCAAAGATCATTAAAGGTATTTGGAGAATACATATAAACATGGAAAGTTACATTTGTTTTCAATAAGTATTCAAATGTGTAAAGAAGTTTTTTTCGTTCATTTAATACCTAATTTTATATACCTTTTTAATAAATCTTAAAACTATCTAAAATTATTTGGGTGATTCAATTTATTTGGTAGTTTACTTATTTTATTAACTTTATATATTTACAAAATTAAATATATTAATAATTATGTCTTGAGGTCTCATACTATTTTTCTTTGGTTGGTTAAAACTAAATTTTCAGTTAAGTACAGAATAATTGAAGTAGCGATTTTTTTATCATATTAGATTCAATTGTTATCCCCTATATATTAATCCTGAAGCATTTTTTAAGTGACAACCTTTATAAGCATGCTTAGGTGTCACACTGATAGCTTTCCTCAGCCCTTCTATTTTAATACGACGGTCCAACTAAGATTATTACGAGAGTACAAGTCGATACTTTAGTATATAACCATAAGCATTTATAACCCTTTGATAATTTAATATAGGCTAACTCTTTAGTGGACCTTTCCATATATTAAAGTTTTCATTTACTAAATGCAAACGTAAAAAAAAACAAAGGCATTATCCCGGTTAACTTAAAAACAGTACGATAATAATCATTTACATTGTACCAGGTAACTAATTATACCGGCTTATTTTCTCTACTACTCGAAATGGCTTTATTTCCAATACAGTTATCACTGAGCAACGAACAAATAGAGTATCAGTTGCATACTCAAAATAAATATTAACCATTATCACTTTTCATTGAATTTTTGTTCAAAATATAGGATTGGGCAAAATCTAAATTCAAAAAAATGAACTAAATCCAATCTGAAAAGTAGTATTGAACTTTAACCAATATTGGTTAGATATTTAAACGAGTTCAAAATTTTGGTATTTAGAGAATCGGAACCGAATCCAATCCGAACCAAAATATTTTGTGTATCAAAGTATATTCGAACCAGATTTGTATACTTAAATATATTAATTATTTTAAATTTAATATTTTAAAAATATAGAAATATGTAAGATATTTTTAAGTCGTCCACAATATTTGAAAATATATACAAATAAAGTACATGTTTAAAACAGCTAAATGATACTCAAAACATCAAAAATAATTAAAATTTCTATTGATTTTCTATCCAAATATTTAAACTAAACCAATTTTTATGTTAAGTTTAAGTATTTAGGCATACATTATTAAAATTTATATGTTATATATCATTTTTATTTTTAGATTTTTAGAAATTAAAAGTATATATATAGAACTTTAGTTTTTTTTTAAAGTTAAACGGGTTATGAGAACACAAACCGATCCTGAAAAAATTCGAACCAAACCGAATCCGCAAAGATCCGAACTAAGCATAACCAAACCGAATCAAATGATACTCGAATACCATCTTTAATCAAATGTAAAAACAGTTATCAAAAACAAAATTAGTATTATTTATACTATTTAAATACATCATAATTAAAAAACTTACCCCGCGCAAGGTGCGGGTTATCATCTAGTCAAGTAGTAATTGAAATAAAGAGGAAAGCCATGTTTGTATATCTTCAAAAAACTGTCTCTTACCATTAGAGACAAAAACATGGAAGTATTTTTAGATTTCGATCATTATATAATATGTATGAAAATATTATCTCTTGTTTCTTTCTCTATATTATTAATAATAAAATTATTTAAAATGTCTAAGAGTATTTTTTCATATTCAAAATTGCAAAGGTTTAATAGATATTATTTTTGTTATTTTATTTATTATACCAACCAATATTTTGATAAATTAAGTTTAATGAAAAGTAGGATTAACCTTATTATACCAACACAATTATATGTTTTGTAATATAACTATTAATAATATGATTTCACAAAAATGTATCTTTTATCCTAAATTTTTATTGTTTTAAAAGGTTGTCAAAATAGTGGAAGCATCGTGGCCTAGTGGTCAAGGTTTAAAGGTTTCTACACCCAAGTCTGGGGTTCGAATCCGAGGCGACGCAATTTCTACACTAGGAGGTCTGGGTTTCAATTTCCGGAGAAGGCGAATTATGCAGAATATTAGAGACAAGTCTTACAAGGGATCTTCAGTATGGCGCAAGAAATACCGTTAGGAATGGATCTCATAGGGCGGCTCAAGGTGATGCAGTCAGACATGAATTCTAATAAGGCAGGTAGAATGGTCATCTGTAATATCGTCTATGTAATGTTTCTCATTGTTTCTAATAGCATAATAAATCCGACAAAAAAAAAAAGGTTGTCAAATGTTTAACAGTATCTGTAAATGAATATAGGCACATGCAATTAATATTGTGACACATGGACTTTTTCAAAAACAAAAATAAAGCTATTTTGTATAAAAATATAAGTTATGGAATATACTATATTTATTTAATAAAATTAGTTTCCGCTCGGTATTGCACGAATTCCTTACCTCGTTAGCATAATAACAATTATAATAAATTATTAGTATGTACTATATTTGTTTCATAATAAATATCATTTTGGTTTTTTATTTTATTTCAAAAAATGTCATTCTACAATTCCAATGTAAGTTTGTACATTAAATTTATTTTTTACCCTTTTGAATAACCTATATATTTTTATTTAACCACTCATTTAGTTAATCATATATTAAATAGAGATATATTAGTCTATTATACAATTTTTTAAATCTCCGTGAAAAATGTTAAAATGACACTTATAATAAAACGAAGGAAATATCATACGTCACAGTTTCCAGAGTTAGAAGTTTCACACGTTTCTGAGGTTATGTTTTCTTTTTTTGACAAAATTTCTGAGGTTATCTTCCCTAGCAAATTATTCCCTGGAGTCACTAGACCTCCTAGAGCTCATAAGAAGTTTAATCAGTGCTGTGTTTGACGCTGCTTCTTCTTTAACAGAAGTACGTGAAATTTCAGTTGGTAAACATGTACAATGTGACAGTAAAGGTTTGGGTAATGAAGAGATTGTAGTGGATACCTTTGGAATTAATTCTTTTGCTGCTTTAGAATCTACTGGATAAGATGTTTTCTCTGTTGATGATTCAGAAGAGGATGAAGTATTTCCTGCTGAAGATCCTTTGACAGTTTCTGGAAAAAGATTTCTGAGAGATCGCCTTGCCAAACCTTCTAAAAAATTCCAAGATATGTCCTCCTCTCCTTTTGGTAGATGTCGTGGAATTAAATGCGGTCGTGGTCCTCGTGGAGAGCGTATGGCCGTGGAGGAGGAAGCTAATTTTCTGTGGTGTTCTTATCTAGACAGTTGTCTTCTCTTATCTTTATATATGTTGGTTCGTGGCTTAAGTGCTTCACGTTGCTGTCTTTCTTTCTTTCTTTCTTTCTTTCTTTGTTATTACTATTAGAGACTTAGTCTCTAATAATTACTGTAGGATTCATGGATCATGGCTTGTAAGCATACTTTTAGTTTTAGTTTTAAAAAGAACCAGAACTTGATCTGTGCCTACGCGCGAATGATTGATTTAATTTATGTTCAATATAAACTTATAAACCGCTGATTTTATAAAAGAAAAATCTTATGCATATTTTTTACCTTTTTAATTTACATATAGAGTAAAATATATTATTTAATAATATAGATGTTTGATAATAATTTTTTTATTTGTATATAATATTATATTAAAAATTTTATAACTTGATGCAGTTTGATATAATTGTACTATTTATATATTAACATGTTGTTTTTGTCATTTTATCATAAAATGAAACAACATACGAAAACTTTTAATTTTTTTGTATTAGTTTTCTATGAATTACTATTAATTTTATGATATTTTGTTTTCTTGAAAATTAAACTCTCAATTTTTTTTATATTTGACTAAACTAAATATGGTAATATTATATTTAAAAATTATTTTATATAATATATATTATATATTTCAGTTTGTGTTTTTATTTTCACCACAAAATAACAACAATCATTCTAATTAATTAATTTAAATTGATTTTAAATGCAATGGTAGAATCTGTAAATAAAAAGAAATACAAAAAAATATTTAATTTATTGTAAATGAAATGACTTAATTTATAAATAAAAAAAAGTACTGAATATGATATTTATGTTTTCAAACAATTCTCCTTTATCCTATTATCAATGTCTCCAAACATTATCAAAAGATACTTCAAATTTAGTAATATATAAGCCTTTTAAAAATAAATAATAATAATAATAATAATAACAACAAAAAATTATTGTTGTCTTCTCATGGATTCATTGGTCACATGAGACATTTATACGTACATCGATACATACAGGGGCGGAGCCATAGAGGGTGGAGGGGGGTCAGCTGACCTCACCTTATTTATAAAATACAAGTTTTTTTTTTCATGAAAAAATATTATGACCCCACCAAATATTATAGTGTGACCCCATAAAAAATAAAACAATGAAAACAAAAGCTTGATTTAATTGGCCAAGTAATAATTAGAGACTTAAACTCATATTTATTCTGATTTTATGTTCATTTATAATTTAAATCCACTTTAAATACAATACAAATATTACAAAATTTTAAAATATTATATAATTATATTATTTTTTAGCAAAACATAAATCTCAGATTTTGAAATAGTCAAAAACTCTGACTTAGCCTACTTTTTTAAAAATCAAAGTTAGCCTACCATTTCATTTCTCCTTTTTGTGAGCTAGAAAATATAAAACATCTTGTATGTTTTCTTTTTGAAAACAAAAAACATCTTGTATGTTCAAGTTATTTTCTTTTACATTTTTAATTTAATTCTCTATAATTATCTTTGGATTTTATTTAGAATTTGATAAAACATGAAAGCTACTAATGTACTCACAAGCTTTTGTGAATTATCTAGTCTTCAAAAGATTTTGGAGATTTTTAATTTATTTTTTTTAAATAACTGTGAAAATTTTATAGAAATAAAATTATGAAAATAGTATTACAAAATTATACCAGTGAATAGTTTTTAAATGATTCTTTTATTTTTTTTGTTTAAAACTATTTAAAGATTTTAAAAATCCAATCTTAACAAAAAATATTTTAAGCTATAGGAAAATACTTTTTGTAAACTTATTTTAACCATTTATGAATAACTATATATCCTTTTTTTTATCGGCAATTTTTTTATCCGTATCTTTTTAATATATATATATGTTTATTACTGACCCCAGTACAAAAACATTATGGCTCCGCCACTGGATACATAAGCTGTGCATTTGGTATTTCATGCCCTTTTGAAATGATATTCGAGGAGTTCCTACGTCCTGATATATGCATTGTTATTATCTACGTGATTTTTTTTCCTTGAAAAAAAATATATGTTCATTTGTTAGGAATGCATCCCCAAAATACCGTAAACTGTCAACAATGTATCAATTGCCATTTAACATTTTACCAAAAAAAATGTATCAATTGCCAACTTCTCATAGTCATGGTTTTTGTTAGCCAGAGAGGTACCATTTTCTTAATTCAGTATACATTACATGGATAGTCTTATATATAGTCTGAATTTACCCCTATATTTTCCGAAACCAGATTAGTTATGAACCTTTGGACGGCCGTAACGTTAATTCCTGGTGCATAAGTATAATATATACAAATAGACGACAACGTTTTCGGTTCCCCTGGCTACTAATTTTGCTGCCTGGAAGCACATTCTTGCCTACATTCATAGGTGGATTCATACAAAATACAATTCATACAGTTTATGAGGGATGAATCTAATATCCAAAACTTATATAAGCAGCAAAATTAGTAGCCAGGGGAACTGAAAACGTTGTCGTCTATTTGATCGGTGATGGGTAGTGATTCGACCAACATGGCTGACCATTAAGACCATCGCGACTCGTGAAAACATTGTCGTCTATTTGAAACAAGGTTCGTATTCGAATCAAACAGTCTTAAAACATCATGTTCTAACTGCCTGATTTGATATAAGTTCAAACGATCTTATATATATTGGAGAGTGTGTGGACTATCAATCTGAATAGTACATAAACTTTGAGTTTAATGCCCCCAAAATAGAGAAACGAGCTAATTTTTTTTTGATCAAACCTTTCATTTAAACCTTAAAACTTAAGAAACAGAGTTTGCAGACCCCAAGTGGGTGCTAGACAAAATAAACAGAGCAGACTTTGCAAGTTCATCTGCTTGACCATTACAATCACGGGAAATGAAACGAAACAAGATAGAGTTAAGAGATCGGCTCAACACGCATATGTCATGGAGGATCCCTTTAAGAGCAGTCACAGACTTGTTTCCTGTGAGCAAATTGATTAGACATTTAGAGTCTGAGAAACAGATTATGTCTTTAAAACCCGCCAAAGTGGCAGCAGTTAGGCCCTCTTTCATAGCTTGGGCTTCTGCAGCAAGAGCTGAGGCCACGATTCTTCTTGAAGAGCTACCTTGTAGGAGGGTGGTATCCGAAGGGTCCTTGATTACCCATCCAAAACCACCTGCACAACTCGAGCTGTTCCAAGCCGCATCGGAGAAGAGACTAACGGCGGATACCGGAGGCAGAGGTGGATTTGTTGAATCATGACAGTCTTTAGATGAAGCAGTAGGTTTTTTTGGCACTTGCGTAGCAGATTGCCACTCTTTAGCAAGCTTTATGGCCTTTAACAGCATATCTGCTTCCGAGAAAGACTTATCTTCAAAGAGTAATTGATTCCTGCTCGTCCACAAAACCCACAAAATCCAGGGGTATAAGGGAATATACAGGCCGAGAGAGGGGAGCGTGACTATCCTGGTACACGCCATGAGAAGGTCCTCCATTGAATGGCAGGCGTTTCTTGATGGAACTAGAGATGCTGGGAGCAGATCCCAAAGCTTCGCTGCAGTAGGGCAAGTGAACATGACGTGGAGAGTAGTCTCGTCAGCTCCGCATCGCTTGCATTTTCCATTGACCTTCATTCCCCGTTTTAACAACATTTCTCCAACTGCAAGTGCATTATTCTTCAATTTCCAGAGAAAATGCTTTAGCTTGGGAGAGCACTTTACATTCCAAATGCAAGAAACGAGCTAATTAAGTGACAATATAAAAAGTAGTATAAATCATGTGATCATGTCATGTGGGAGCTCTAAGGACCACCATACATAAAACGTTTGACAAAGGTACAATTAATATACGAGACCGAAGGGTGTCGATGACGACGAGCATGTACGTTCATAAATTCCATTTGTTATTTGATGAAAAGCCACCAATTCTACGATCTACGCATGTTTTCTTGGGACTTTGTTTACTTACGGTGTTATTTTTTCTTTTATTCTCAGTTTTGATGAAAGACGGATGTAACCATATGGGGCAATGAAAACAAAAGTAAATTTTCGGCTACACTGAATACATTTACAGAATTCAGATTGCATTCAATTATACTTTTATCTGTGTTATATACGTCGGTGATACAAAAATATATAAACATTGTATGTAATTGCTAATTTCTTAATCTTCATTTAGTTTTGATTGTTTCGTACTCAATCGTCACGCTAGAAGATTCAACGATTCATGCAGTTTCAAAATAACACCATAATTTTTTTTTGACAACAAATAACACCATAATTTACATACAGATTATTGGGGGAAAAAATTCATAACCCATACCTCCGGTTAACACTTAACGTTCAACACTCGTCATTAATATTATCAAACAAAACTAAATTAATTAGATAGAGATTTACGAAAAAGATTAAGATAGAAATTGCATTGTATAACCATAAAAAAAACTATAGTTCATCCTATAAGCATATCAAAACTATAGCTAGATTAAGCTATATATGTTATGTAATATTACAATATATAATCCTAATCAATCACAACCATTCATCTACTATCTACTATTATCTTTCATTTTTCTTTAATTCTTTTGTTATTCATTTGTTCTTCCCCTTCTTATTTGTTTTGATTTATATTATTTTACAAATATGATTCAATCAAGTTATTATATCATAAAAACATACATATTATTCTGCATATGCTATACTTTAAATCTTTTTAAGCGGATATATATTTCTCTTAAAGTATATAAATTATTTTTAATAAGGATGTTCATGTCTATTCTATATTAATTTTAAAAGAATTAACATTATGTTTATTAATACCTCATATATAGTTGAAACATCATGCCAAGTTTTATTGTGTTGATTACATCATGCAATATGTCATTTTATTATTTCATTAGTGAGCTTATACGTTTGTGTTGTAATTTCTTTAAATTATAATATTTACAACTCATTTAGGCAGTGTATGAAACTTTGATAGAATTGTATGTCAATTGTTTCTTTAGTTGGAAAATTATTGTATTATTGTCTATATATCATTATATAACCTTTTAAAATATATCAATACAATTAAAACCACATTTTATATATATTTAGTTTTTCAAAGTATTTACAGGAATGTAATTTTTATTTAATTTTAATTAACAAACTATAGATATTAGTTATAGCAACCAAATAACAACTGATATATAATAGGAAAATTACCAGCCCCACCACATTTACCATCGCAAAAATATGATAAGTCAAACTTATCGAATTCTTCGTTTGTAATATGTCAAATTCTTTTTTTTTTCTTGAAAAATATGTGAAATTCGTGTTTAATATATTACATTATATCAAATATTCTAAGATAATTACATGAATACTGAGTATAGATTTCTATGAATATAATAATATCAATCGTATATTTATTTGATATAATATTTACGAAATATTTAAAATATATTTTATTTATTATTATGTTTTTAGTAATAATATATTTCCGAGAAAACAAAACCAAACAAAAGAAACAAAATCAACACTGAAATGTTGGAGAATTGCCAAAGCCTACTCAAAACTTAATTTTGAATATAAAAGTGTACTCACAATTCAATCAAATGCAAAAGTAACTTAATTACAACAATTTTTTTATGACCAAACAAAAAATATGTATTGACTTTTACCATTATAACTCTTCCCCTAAGAAATTTTACAAATAAGTCTTCTTAGAAAATACTTCTTTGTAAGTCTTCTAGCTCATAAGATCTTTAAAATAATTTAAAAATTTTCTAAAAAATATTTTGAGGGAAATTTTGAAATCACCTAATAATGAACATTTCTAAATGGTTTAAATTTAGTTCTACTAAAATTGAATTATTTTAAACATAGATGAGTGAATGTCGATTGAGTCATGGTAGTTATTTGTTTAGAGTTTGTAACATATGTTATAGTATTGTTGTTATTTTCAGGGTTAGATTTTGAAATCTTATCTTTTTTTTTTTTTAATAATTTGACATATATATGCTTAGTGACTATTTAATAAATTGATTTAAACACTTTTAAATATATTTTAAGTTTAAAGAAGTGTTTTCTGCTTAGTTATTTGACTATATGGTCTGGAAAACTCTCAGAAGAATTCTTGGGAAGTATTCTGACATATCTCGCCTAAAGTTTAGTAGAATTTAGGGTTTCCGCCTAAATTCTAGAAGAATTTAGGTTTTCTACCTAAATCAAAATTTTCCAGAAGTCTTCCAAAAGTTTTCTCATGTATTATATTTTAAAAATAATTAATAGTTCTTATAAAAAATATTTTGAAAGGAAATATCGAAATAATGTATTAATAAATATTTCTAAATGATGAAAATTTAGTTTTCCTAAAATTAAAGTATTTTTAACATATATGAGTGAATAAGATTAAGTCATAATATTTTTTGGTTTAAGGTTGGGTAACATATGTTATAGTACTGTTGGTATTTTTTATGTTAGATTTTGAAATCTTATCTTTTTAATATATTTTTTTTAATTTAACCTATATATATATATATATATATATATATGTGTGTGTGTTTTTAACCTATATATGTTTAGATGACCTACAAAAGACATATCACAACCATCTTTTTTTTTTTTTGAAACTGACACAACCATCTTTTTTGCTTGAACTTTTTTGATGTTATTTACTTATTCATATGTTTTATGTGAATATTCTATACTATTTTTGATAGATCCTCATTATTCTATATAATATAAAATCTGTAGAATGAAAGAGAAGGTTAATTTGGACAATATCTTTACTAAACAGTAAAAAAAAACTGGTATTTGCTGTTATCTAGTTCATATGGCTGTAGGCTGTATTCTTTATTTTTGTTTGTATTATGGTTATCAAGCAAATTAACCACCCATATTGTTATCACTACTACTTTTTTTTTGATCAACTTGTTATCACCGCTAATAATAATGACAATTAATGCTCAAAAAACTAGTTGGACCTATAAACGCGTTGAAATATGATCCTTTTGAGGAAACGATTGTTTTGTCAATGTCAGAAGGTCAACTCCGATGGGACATCAAAACACCATGTAATTTTATTTTTCAATGGAACACCAGAATGATATCATCCCACTAAATTTGGTGCAGAATGAATAGTAATAGTACTATTCATCACATCAAATATTTATATACATTTGTTTTTATGTTTCATTGAAGAGTGTAATTCAATTGTTATTATTAATCAATTCAAATTTGTTTCAATTACTATAATTAATCGGTTCAAATTTGTAACTAAACATAAATATACTGTATTATTTATATTTTTAATTATTTTTACATAATTAAAATATTTTTATTTTATTTTCAATTAAGAAATCATTAAATTATTATTATCATTTTTATATTTTATTTTATTTTGAAATAAGAAATCACTAAATAATTACTATCACTTATTTTATTTTAAAATATTGATTAAATTTTTTATTTAAGTTATATTTAGTATTATTAAATTCACCGAACTTTAAAACAAATTTTTATTTTTTATTTTATAGTATAGTTAAACTTGTAGTACTAACTAATAAAAATTTATTAACTAATACAAATTGTATTAAAACAAATATATTTTTGTTATGTGTTTTTCATAATTAGTGTTTTGTAATTTTTAATATTTCATTTTATATAAAATAAATACATGTATAATATTGTTAAACCAAAAATATAAATGTAAATAAATTTTATAAACTTATAATTACAAAAAAGTTAATAAACATAATATCAAAGTGTGATAAAATAATTATTTATCATTTTCAAATAATAAAATATAAAACATCAAATAATATATAATATTATTTTTGGTATAATATTTGGTCATGGTTAGAGATGCCAAAAAAAATTAACACCAAAATATCAAATTTGCTATAATTTTAACGCCAAATTTGATGTCATAGTTGAAGATGCTTTTATATTTTTACAAAAATCGCAGACAGAAAAATCAAGAATTGCTATTCTCCACCACTCCTTTCTCTTAAACAGCTTCGCAACTCAAATAGTACGCAAAATCAGTTTATCAATCCGAATCACTCACCATCTACCTTCTCATGGTGGAGTATTGTGGCACCTGAAACAGAGAACAGTGTCGGGCCTGAGAATAATAAGTCCAGAAACAACTAAAAATATGTAAGGCCTATTAGTCAACATTTTTTTTTTCTAAAAATGTGTGTTGAACGAAATGATGACCATATGATTACCACTTATACTAGGTAATAATCTACGTCATGTGTGGATGAGATATTTTAAAAACAACTTAGGTTTTGTGCTAAACCCGAATTATTTGTCCAATACATTCTTTTGTGGTCAAAATTAAAATAATATTTTTTGGTATAGTGCACTCGGTTCTCGGTCTCTGTTTGGTTATTTTGATTCTTTTGATTTTTCGGTTTTAGAGGTTTAGAATCCGTTCCAGTATATAGAAAATTTGGTTCAGTTATTTTGGTTTACGTTTAGTTCAGGTAACAAAGTTGAGAATCGGCTAATATCCTAAGTAATTTCGGATCACACTCAGTTTCGGTTTGGTTCCATTTTTTGTTAATATCCGAAGTAATACTTTTTCAATGTAAATTTTGAAACTAATATATTTATATATTTTATGTGGCATATAGTTTAATTTAAACGAGATATATATATATATTAAATGATACTTCATATTCATATGATTTTATGATCATTTGTATCTTTTTAACGAAAAAAATAAACCAATTGTTCACAAATTTTTTATTGTGAACCTTTTAACAGTTTTAGTACTTTATAGTCGTTTTACAAAATTCAAAATATAACATATAAGAAAAAATTCTAAATTTTTATTATATAGTTAATATGATCGTGTAAAGATTTTAACAATATAAATTAAAAAATGCTGGAGGATACACAAGTTAATACAAATCTTTATTATTCAAAATCATTAATTGTTATATATATGTTAATCATATTAAATAATTCCGTAACTTTTATTTAAGAAAAAATAGAGAATATTTTATGTATTATTAGTTTATTATTCAATTTGATAGTTAATTTAATAAAAATATAGTATATATGTAGATGGACCATCCTATTTTCTAAGGATTTTGAAAATTAACTTTGTGATAATATATAGGAGATTCTTTAAGGTGCAGAGAGGTACATTTACCACTAGACTATTTGCTGATTATGATATTTAGCAGCCGAAATACTTCTTACAGAAAATAAGGCCAGAAGTTCTGGTTTCTTTCACTTCTGCCCATGATCGCCTCTACAGAGATAAAACTTCGTATTGAAGAGCACTAGTGTATCAGCTTTGCTCTCTTTTCCATGGGGAGAAACTCTCTCTTGCTCGAGATCCATGACAATGGCGGCGCTGGAAAGCACGCGAATCACAACAACGCAAACAACGTCTCCGTCCGAGATCAAGACTCGGCGGATGAACGCTAATGTTCATTGTGAGAAAGTACACTTTAGTAGATGTTTATATTTTTAAATATCTCGAGGTTGGAGGTCTAAACTCGTAATGCTCAAACCTGAAACATCATCATATTATTTGTTGCCATGTGTCGTTATAAAACCTTTCTTATCGTTTTTCATGTCCATATTTTAAGATGATATTTCTTTGCGGATGATTATTGGTTACTTTATTGAATATATATTTTGTTTTCCACAGTTTACTCTGCCGGTATAATTCCTGTCTGCAATAAGCTTGTGTTACCACTTCAGTTGAGCCAAAGTCTCTCTGCTTTGTATTTTGCCTAAGATCATACTATATGTTCAGATGTTGCATAGCGTTCTTGATGATGGGAACTTCGTTGTGATTCCGGAATCAGTAGTCGATGTTTGGGCTGCTGAAAGCTACAGTGAAACCCACACAAAGCAAACACTGAGGGAGAGTAGCGGTTTTGGCGAGGCTGACCTGGTCATCATGGTGCTTGGGAGCTCCTTCTTTTATGATGATTTTTCTTGGGATAGTGCCGTGGCAATGCACATGTTGGGAGCACTTTTAACACGTGATGCTGTACAGGTGAGCTTTTTTTGGTAGGCTTTATCATATCTTCTCCAACCTAGAAGATTAGGAACTACCTACAGAGGCTCATTGGTCTTGTAATAAGACTTTAAGTGGTGTATACGTTAAAACTTCTTGTAAATGCCTCTTAATTCAAGTTCACATTGCTACTCAGTTAACAGTAATTTTGCATGAAAAGTGTGAATACTATATGATTCAGGTCTTGCTATCAAACACATTATATTCTGCTGGAGAAAGTATATCCCCTGACAATCTGATTCGGCTGTGTGCGATTAGTGTTGGTTGAGATTGTATACTGTAACATAATTGTGTGTTAATACATGGATGAAGGAGGTTGCATCGAGGTTTGGGATGACACAAGACATTGTTCGGCATTTTGGTCTGAATGAGGATGTGAACAGAGTTCTACTGATGGCTGATTTCGGTTGATGTTCTGGCCAATGTGTTAATAGAAAATTATATTTTGTACCTCCAGAACATGACAAACTCGAGGAAAGATGGAGTTGGCATCCCCCAGTTGTGGAAGAACTCTGTTCACATCCTCATTTATTGGATTGGGTTTCAGTCTTGGCGTGCTGCTGGTAGGAAGATAGTTCTTTAGCACATACCCACATACTCGTCTTGCATCCGTTGTCTAACTTTGACACCGTTTAATGACGCTTTTTTTTTTCCGGAGACAGGTCTCGTTATCATCTAAAGCTGAAGGATCCCTGGAAAACATTATACAACAGGATACCAAGGGAGGGGCTGTTT
The DNA here is from genome assembly GCA_019706035.1 of Raphanus raphanistrum subsp. raphanistrum. Taxonomy (NCBI): domain Eukaryota; kingdom Viridiplantae; phylum Streptophyta; class Magnoliopsida; order Brassicales; family Brassicaceae; genus Raphanus; species Raphanus raphanistrum. The sequence goes on from CM033981.1 coordinate 13,266,312, forward strand.
ACTTCTGGACAAGATTAGACATTGATGGTGACGCACTTGGAAGTAAAAATGCACTTCCGTTCTGGTCTATGTGTGATATCCTTAACAGAGGAAACTGCAGGTACTCCTCCAAAGGGTTACATATTTAAATGTTGATAATGGCGAGGAAATTATACAATTGCGTAGTATAGATTTTTTTTTTAAAAAATTAATAATATTTTGACATAAAATATGTCTTAGCCATATTAAATTGATGCATGACTATTTTCAAAGAGGCATTCAGGCATATGTATGGGTTACCAGAACACATTGAATAAAAAAAAAAAAAAATTTAACACTAAAATATTAAATTTACTGTAATTTCAACGCCAAATTTGGTGTCACCGTTGAAGATGCTTTTATATTTTTACAAAAATGGGAGACAGAAATGACCAGAACGAGCCAGCTCTAGTGGTAAAGGGGCTGCAGCTGTAACTTCCGCCACTAGGGTTCGATTCGCGCTGGGAGCGACTATTTACATTGCTTGGGTTCGCGGTAAAGAGGTGAAAACACCTTTTTAGTTATCAAAAAAAAAAAAAAGAACACATTGAAGAGCTTCCTCCCACGCCTGAAGATGGTCACCATTGGTCTTCTCTCCACAACTGGGTGATGCCAACTTCATCTTTCCTCGAGTTTGTCATGTTCTCGAGGTACAAAACTGAAAGTTGCTAGTGGTGGTTCACTGGCTTCATCGCAGCTCGAGGTAATTAAAAATTTTCTTTGACTTTGCTCTCCCATCCTCATAAATTAATGATATTGTTTTCAACAATAAGTAGAGAAAGCACTGTTACTGCCGGGTTCTGGAACTGTTGGTTAACGGGTGGGCCTATCACAGCGGGAGAAAGATGGTTTACATAAACCCAAAAGACGGTTCACTTGAGGAACAACATCCATTACCGCAACGAAAAGGTTTCATGTGGGCTAATTACTTTGACTTCACTTTACTGAAAAGCATGGACGAAGACTTGGCAGAAGCAGCAGATGATAACGACCATCCAAGGGAAAGGTGGTTATGGCCACTAACAGGAGAAGTGCATTGGAAAGGCGTTTACGAGAGAGAACGTGAAGAAAGATACGGATTGAAAATGGACAAGAAACGTAAAACTAAGGAGAAACTTTACGATAGGATCAAAAATGGTTACAAGCAGAAATCACTTGGAGGATGAAACAGACAGAGAGAATTCTACTTGGAACGGATTAACAACAACTCGGGCTTAGTTTCAAGAGGAAAAGGTAACACGTGAGATTCACATGGAGATGCCATCCAAAGCAAGAAATCACTTTTTTAAGCCACTGATTTAGATTTATATTTTCTTACATATCTTTCATGGTTTTTGTAAATACGTTACACAATTCATTGGTTCCAGAATGAAGCAATTTTGATATTGATAACTGCATCATTTCGTTCATCTTATTGACTATGATTACAATTGGACCAGCCTTGGTCACTCTAGTGGACCAAAGAACCTTGAGATCATACTCTAAATGAAATTTTCACCATAATTGATGATAATAAGGACTTTGAAAAGGGAAGTCCCCCGTACATATGTTGAAGATGACATGACTCAAGACCAACAATGCCAACAACCTCGTGTTTTATTTTCATAGTGGAACCCTCGACATAAGAAAAAGGAGGAAGAAGAAGAAGAAGAAAAATCATTACTAAAGCTTAGCTATCTCTAGAGTCTAGTACCCAATTTATGATTTATCTATATATATCAGTACCTTTAGACAAAAGCATTTGAAGACAGACCGATTCACATGCGAGTTTGGACTCAATCAACCCTTTAACAAACCCTTTTTCATCCATCTACTAAACAAAGAGGGACCATAAATAATTAAATCCTACACAAACTTTTGGAAAGCTAAACCGTGCAAAGCTTCCTTTTCTTCATGTCTGCATCAAAAACTGATCAAATGAGTTAATGCACTTATTTAAGTTATGAACTAGATATCAATCACAACAGTGAAGCAACGACTTCTCAAAATTAATTGGTATGGGACAATCGGAAAGAATCAAGAAAAGTTGATGGGGTTTGGTGTATATTTTATATGTATCTAAATGGTCCCAATACTTTCTAACTTTCCTCCAAACTAATTTTAGCTATATGGCGTATGGTTATATCTCGTCAAGCATAATTCTTTGTAAGAAAATCAGTTATTAAGTTTAACAAAAACTATATCAGTATTCTGGTGCAATTTTTTGTCACATTTTATATATGTAGATTTTTAATTACACTGACTTTATATAAATATTTTTTTTTGTTTTTTTCAACACTAGTAAGTACTGTTTTATTATTATTTTGCGTATATATATATATATATATATATATATATATATATATATATAGGTTTTGGTAGTTGATAATACATTTAGAAGAAGAAAAATACAATTGGATATGATTCATATGAAACATAACATCCAAGAGAGCACCATCGTGATCATTCTCCACTAAGTGAATAATAGTATTTGAATTAAAATTTTGGAAACTAGTTTGATAGTATTATACGAGGATAAATAAATTATTTGTGGACGCATGCACGTTACATTTTACTTGCTTCGCTTGTCTCCATACTTTACAACAAATAAAATGTTTTAAAAATGAATTCCTACTAACTTAACCACGTATGAATTGTATTCATATATGTCAAACTGTCAACCAAGTAAAAATAATATAGTATCATGTTGAGGATTTTATGCAGCGATTATCTTTACATCGAGTGGTTCTACCTAGCTAGCTTGGTTTCTGTTATTGGAGCTGCTCATTTCTCAGTTTATCAGTTACATGAATGTGTTTCTGTTGGTTAAATTTCTTAGACATCATTATATATAAGAATCATAAGATCATTAATTAATCTATTGATTTTAGATATGAGCTAGGTTAGTGATACAAAAATCCTCAACAACAAAAAGGGAATTAAAAGGCACGAACGTTCGAGTACCAACACAAGTTGTTTTTGTTGTCAACAACTAAAGTGGTTCAGAAAGAAAAGTAGTGGTTCAAAAATTAACTCACAAAAAAAAGGAAAAAGAAAAGCGTCCAATGTGCATGAATGTCCACGACGTAAAAGTTAAAAGATAACTATTTTTATGTTAAAAATCAAAGTAGAAAATGGAAAGAACGAGAAAACAGTGAGGTTCAGGTATTTGGGAAATATGAGAGAGATCGTTTCTTCTTATGTACCTTTTTTGTTGGGCTTCGTCGTCTGATATTGCCAGTCACTTACACAGATCTACCCTACAGGCTATATCACACCACATGCCTCCTCTAAAGTAAACACATGGCATATATTTAGGTGTTAGATTCTCTGCACAATAATATGTAATTACCTTCTGTAACCAAGTATGTATACATTACCTTCTGTAAACTACGAAGATCCCGAGTTGCATATGTGTTTTTCTCTTCTACCTAGCTTTCTTGCTTTGGCTCTTAGGCTACTTCTTTTTCATCTGATATGTATTTCGAAACAATGTCCCTTTTGAAGGGAGAAGATGAATAAAATATAATTAAAAAAAGAAGATCTCGAGTTCAAGAGCTAATTTGGTGAAATCAAATATCAACATAAATCATAGCAGAGAACTAATTTTCGTTTCAATAAGTATATAGTAATTTAAATTGAAACCATGATTAAATGTTTAAAACGAACATGTGGATCAAAAGTAATTACCTTAAGCAACAAGAATCATTAAAAGATACCAATGGAATCTTATTTAGTATATGAATAAGGCCAATGGATCATAATTGATCAGAACAAATAAAATAAAACCGATCGCAGTTGTATCCCATATCGTGATATAAATATTTCACCTAGTAAATATTTTTTGTAATCAGACGAAAATATAAGTTAAATAAAATATGCATGTGAATTATACATGATGCATGCACAAAAAGTCTTAAAGTCTATACACATGTGACATGTCTCAAGTTTCTTTAGCGGTACACGACATAAATTCTAACCAACCTCTACGTTTAGATCTGGATTATAAAATTTGATCTAAATTTTCAATCCTTGTTATATATAACCTAAATACCTAATATATATATTACAGAGTTTCTATAAATTAATTATTATAAAGTAATCAAAACTTGTACTAGTATGCATGTTACTGCTTGATTATTTTCCAAACGTTACTACTTTAACAAATATGCAGGTTAGTCTATATTCGCATATTAGTAGAACTTCGATTTCTTTTTGTATTTTTTATATTTCCAAAAGTAAAATGATATGCATGTTTAATTAGTCTACATTGCATTGATAGAATTTGATTTTTTTCTTTCGAAAAACTATTCTTTGTTAAAGTAAAGATTCTTATTATCAAATAGCTAGGCTCCATATTCTTGATTAGATCCTTCTTTTTAGTGGATGCAACTCTCAATCTAACAGTACGAATATATGCCCAATTTTTACGTTATAACTATTATCTTCCTTAACTTTGCAATTAGGACTTTTGTTATCTCGCTCTGTAAAGAGCTGCATGTATATACTGTGTAGCTGCTTTCTATTCCGTATAAACAATTGATATTTAGTTATTTACTGATAAAAATAGTTATCGAAATTTAGAGAGTTGAAAGATTGTGTATACTTTTACCAAGTTCAAAAAAAAAAAAATTGACGAAGTTATATACTCCCAAAGTCTTGTAAATCTGTTTCTTTTCACGAATTTTATTTTAAAAAAAAATTAATGTAAATCTGTTTCTTTTCACGAATTTTATTTTAAAAAAAATTAACCCCATTTTGTTAGACTATTTTAGTCAAAAAGAATACTTATCTTAACGATCAGCCTTAAGTATAAAGTACAAATTTATTGCTTAATTAGGTATCAGAATTTTGTACTTGATTAGTAATATACTTAACTTGGAATGTGGTATAGTTTTACCTGTCAAAAGCTGTAAATAGAAGTAGTGTGGTCTCTTTTTCATCTCTTATTATCTTCTAATATTAAAATACTAAACATATACAAAAGAAAAGCATGTATGTAAAGACAAAAGCACATATATAAGAATCCCCACAAGTCCACTTCTCTAAGAAGATTTGTTCAGAGAACACACGCTAAACACACAAAAACAAAACCTTCAAGAACATATCATTTTATTATATATTAGTAGAAAATGGATCTTGATTTATTGCAAGATCTGTCCATGTTGAAATTCCCATCACCCATCAAGATCCGATCCAACAACAGAGATGAGGACGGCGGCGGTGGCTGCACCACTCCCACTTCCTCCGACCACAAGATTCCTCCCTCCACCGCCACTACTCCTCCTCATCCACCTCAAAAACGACGTGCACCTCCGTCGTCTCTTGTCTACAGATCTTGCAAGAGGAAGCTTTTGACGTCATCAAAGTTTGAGATCATCGTCAACAAAGATGAGATAGATCGCTTCTTCTCCTCTGTTTACAACCAGACGATGACGTCATCTCCCACCACCACCACAACGACGTCCGTTCTCGCGGTGGCTAGGCGACGGAGAAGTTTCCGTTCTTGTTCCCGGAGATGATCAATAATTGGAATTAACCACAATCATGTTAAAAGGTTCCTTCATCTTGGTAGCTTTTTTTTTTTTTTTTGGTAGCTTTTTATTTTATTTATTTTATCATTTTATGTGATGATTCTCAACTTTATAAATATACATGTGCCTTTCCACCGATGAAATCTTTTTATTTTTCTCTTACTAAGTTCATTAGAATTATGAAAATTTCAGTAACATAATTTTTCCTAGCTGTTTTGTAAACGAAAGATCACTCACTGACTCACATATCTAGAACTGAGTATGTTATCGACACATAATATTTTAGTAGGAAAAAACTATATCTCTCAATCATATATCGATCGAGAGATATATCGATTAAAAAAAAATTCAGAAGAAAAAACCGAATATCTCGACTGAGAAAATGAACAGTGAAACCCCATGAGATTTACTATTTGTTCAGTGGCCAAACAATACTTTCTCACAACAGCTGTTTGATGCACTTTCATGAAATGGATATGAAATTCATAAATGAAATGATAAAAATTATTTCAACTAATGTGACATATGTTATGATGGTAACTAATATATGAAAATGAGTTGCCTTAGCAAGCAATTGCTTTTGTCGGCCACGATAGATTTATATAATGTATTACCATGGTGATGACTCCCGATGATCCGATCTAATAAACACCACATTTTAAATGGTAGTAAGATAAAAAGATTTAGATAACATCATCGTCAATATTATTTGAAATTCGAAAGATAATATTTAAAAGTGAAGACATTAGATAACAGAGTAACTAATCGAATCAGAGTATTGGAAATGATAAAGAATAATACAAAGTTTAGAGTTCTTTTATAATGGCGTTTTAGGTGTTGATTTGGTAGGGATGAGATCTGTAATGGTTGAGCATCTTGCGTGCTTGTGAAAGACGTCACGAAGAAAAGATAATGTTGCCTTGATCCAATACAGTATAAAAATAGATTGTTAATTGTTTTGCAAGGTAATTATGTAAACATTGTAATCGAGTAAAGTTGATCAGAAATTCATGTTGATCCTGACAGTTTTGAGCCGACAGGTACCGATCAATACGCCTTTGGGATCTGTAAAAGTGTAAATTAATGTAATTAAATGTACTTTAATGTTGTTGAGGATGACGTCGATTAATCCCCCCTCCCCCCGATTACTCGGAATTTCGGATGTCAATATTTCTTACTAAATGCTTTAGTTCATTAATCCAGTGTGAATAAAGTAATTACAGTGCAAATCTGGATTTATTGAACATTTTATTTGATAACTAGGATCGGCCCGCCCTACGGGCGGGATATATTTTATTTGTGATCTAAATTATTATTTTTTATATAATTTTGTGATTTATATTTTAGGTTTTCATCTGCAAAAGATGTGTATGATAATGACTTTTGTCTTTTCAAAAGTTTTAGGTGAAGAGGTATTATATGTGATAAGATATGGTTTGTTTGAAAATAAAAAAAAACTCAAAAATAATAAGGGCTAAGAAATATTTGTATAAATCGAACGTATTCCATTTAATTATATCAGATCAGAAAAGAGTATACATTCATCAAATCTTAAGAGACATACATATAGAACTTCTATATCACACAATGCATAGACATACAAAAGCAAATGCCCTCAAAACTCTATATCATTGTTTTTATTCATTTTTTCTCATTAGAAGGTAATATTTTTTGCTGCTCACGTTTTTCCTCCAAAACAACTTCTTTAAGAACCCTAATACTTCTTCCTTGAAACCACCTCCATCTTCTCATCGTTAGATAAGATCAACCCAATCGTTTATACTTCATCACAAACATCTGCTTGAGTTCTAAAATGAATGCAAAAGGAAGATATTGTGCTCAAGAGGTGGTGGCCAAGAAGATTAAGAGGTGAGAGATGAGAAACAAAATGGAGATGCTATCAAGAAGACACCTAGATGCCACATAACATGCTCCAATCGTTCCTCCACAGTTAATCCCTCGTCCATGTCACATGTCTCTCGCAGATAACTAACTATAAAATTTTGTTTTAGCAAAACTATATTGTCCGAATACCACATTTTTTTAGAAAATAGGTTTTTGTAAAACATACAATATTTGGTAACAGTATAATTTCATAATGATTTTATTTAATTTATAATAAATTTTAAAATATCCAAAAGTATTATAAATTTATGAAATTATTTTATGAAAATGTAGCTCAAATATGATGTCTCGTTGTTTTTCTTGAAAAATTTATGCTGTCAAGTTTTCTTATAATTATGCATTCTTTTAAAAATATAGGTTCTGTTAAAAACTAAACTAAGCATTTAGTGGCAATAAAACTGCTTGCTCTTCAGGGGCTGGTAAAAATCCAGAGACATTATTATTTTGTCTTAAGGTATTATACTTGCGTCTGCTTTAGAAGCGAAGGAAATCAACCAAATGAATTCTACAGAGAGTATTAATTCATTAGCGGTTTAGTGAAACTCCATCTTGAATTATTGAAACATAAAACCACATAATACAAAAGTTATTCCAGAGACTACCTAGCTGTTCAACTTGTTGTGTTGGATAAAAGTAGATCACATGTTAAGTAGGGCCATAGTTCTTAGCTTCTCATACTTATATGTACCCAATCTTCTAAGCCTGCAATGTAACCGTGATTTAGAACCCATAAGTTTCAGACAAAAGAATGATAATAATTAGAACGTTCATTTAAGCATTTAGCTACAGTTAACCAAAAAACTTCAGCCAAGAATCAAGTTTCAGCTAGTTAAGTAATTTTCAATCTTTCAATCTCTCTTATATCTTCTTGGGTTATATGCTCGACATAGATCCTGATATAGAAATGTTAAACTCTAGTCTCAATGGAGATTTTGTGTATATATATATATATATATATATATATATATATATATGTTAGAGTCTCAATGGAGATTTTGTATATCTGCGACATGCATATATATATATATATATATATATATATATATGAATATATATATATATATATATATATATATATATATATATATATATATATATGTATGACTGTGCAGTGATGTCAGCGTGAGTTCAGTGTAAGTTCAGAGTTTGAGTAGCATCTGCAGATTAGGTCATGGATGTCCACCGAGAGGAGATAGAGGCTTCCATGAATGTTATTTTCACATGAAAAGAAAAAAAAAAACAACAGAACTATACAATCAGAGTCAAACCAGAACTATACACTGATTGGTTTTGTTAATTTAGAAAATAGAGTATCACAAACAGAACTAAACTTTATAGTTTTGCTTTATTATTAATAAGTAGAAACTTATTTAAGCATTTAAATCGATTTACAATTAACATAAAGCTTCAGCTAAAGAATCAATTTTGGCTTATTCAAGCTCTGTGAAGAATTGCATCAAACACATAATAAACATTACTTGAGACCAAACCTTATAAAGGAGCTAGAAGAAGGTGTTTAAATCTCGTCTAGAAGAAGGTTGGTAATCTCATGCTCCATGTACTCTTTAAGGTCTCCACTTTGTGAATCAGAAACTCTTTGGGAAAGTTAGAACAAAAATATTCAGAGAAACAGGCTTCAATCTAGCATGTATTGAGAAAATCAAGAATCAAATATATATATATATATATATATATATATATATAAATATTTGCTTTCTCTCCTCATTGGGACATAACATTAACTTTGATCTAAAATAATTTACAGGTGGTGATGAGAACCATAAGAAAAAAAAGAAACATAGAAACCAACAAAGAACTGAGATTTTGGGAGAAACATAGACATGAAACAAAGAACCAGAGTAACATCAAAGTGTATGTTATGTAGAAGATGAATCAAGGCACAATCTTGAAAGCCTTGCACTTGTCAATCAATCCAATATATAAAAGAGTTGTTGGAGTTCCTTAACCCAAGAAAGCCATACTCTTTGCTCTTGTTCATACTATCAATCATTCCTTCAACACCAAGCACAACATCAGTAAACCCACCACACACCAACCTCATCAAGCTTCTTCTTCCGCAATTGATTCTTCTTCACCATCTCCTTCCAAACCCTCTCTTTCCCTTTCATCATCTCCACCAACCCCAAATTCTTCCCTTCCCTTGAATCCATACTCCTCGATCCCAAACTGCTCAGCAAGAATCTTCCCATATATTTCCACTTGAAAACATCAGAGTTGCTACAGTTAACGTTGCTGCGGTTAAACGCTTCGTTCTTGGCGTAAGGATCACCCGCAGCCCAAATCTTCTGCTCGCCGTCGTGAAACCTTCCCACGCCTTCTTGCTCTCCGGGAAAACAAACTTAGACCCTTCTTGCTTGCAGATGGCTGCGTAGACGCAGATAGACGGAGAGAGCGGAAGATAGTGTTTGGTCTATGCACAGACCAAGTCACTCTCTGTTTCGTCTTAACTCTTCAGACAGAACATACTCAAGAGCGTAGTAAGAGTTCTCGATCTGCAACCTTGGCATGTCCTCCGTGAAAGGCGGCTCGTGACGATCAACAGCTTTGCCAACACTATCGAAAGGGCTGAGGTATTGCTTCGACCCTTGTGGAGACAAACGTGCGGAGATTCGGCGCGTTAGGTACAACCGCACCGAGCCAAGCTAACATTGAGTTTAGATCGTGGAAGGATGGATTGAAGGAGAAACTAAAGATGATGAATCAGTAACTGGTAGATTTCTTGATCGCTAAGAAGAAGATGAAGTAACTGAATCGAAACCCTAGGTGGCGACAGCGGAGAAAGAAACAGGTTCAACAGATGATACAAAACGACGCGTCTTAGACATATTATTGCTTACTCTTTATCAGATGGGTTCCATAACACTCACTCAACCAAGACAACACATATGCGCAAAAGCCCAAACAATTGTAAATCGTGAATAAATGAAACGCAAAGCTTCGGTAGAATGGACAGGTGTCGTTGTCAAGAAGCCTGAATTAGTGACCTGGATGCTGATGTGTCAGCAGGAGAAATCTAACCTTCTTTTATATATATAGATTTAGCGTCAGTCTGAACAAAATGATCAAAATTACTACTACTAAACTACACATATATGCTTTGAAATATATGCATAAGTATAATTCGATACTTTATTTGAAAAAAGTATACCTCACATACTTAAGTACTACAAACTCATACATTATGAAAGGTGTAATCAGTTTAAAATTTGAAATTTAAAATGATTTATATTAAAGTAACAAATTTAATATTCCATCCGTTTCAATATAGATGATGTTTTAGAAAGAATATTCTTTCTCATTTTACATAAAATTTTGAAATTTTAAGACCGATTTTAACTTTATTAGAAACCAATTGAATTTTACAACCTTTTTAATTGACTAATTGATTTTAAAATTATATCTTCGAAATAAATTTTAAGAGAAGTGTAATTTTCTTAATTTTTATGCACTTAAGCAAAACATCAAGTATTATGAAACAGATGAAGTATTATTCAAATATGAATTTTAAAAACTATTTCAAAATTTCAGTTGTTAAATTTGTCATTTTATAAAGTAATTTGAATATTGAAAAATAAATTATATGGTTAAAATGTTTCTAATATTTTTAGAGTGTCTATAAAATATCTTTGTTAAAAATATATAAATCCAAATCTCTAATTTTAGATGAGATTTTAGAATTATTTAATAATGTAATTCACCTAAAATATTATAAAAACACCAAAAAACAAATATTTCCAAATCACCTTAAACTCCAATGTATATACTTATATAAGTTATAAACATTGAGTTTCTTACTGGCTTAGTTATAGAATTTCGTTGTCAATATTTACTACTTAGTACTGAAATATTATTTTTAAAAAATTATCTACATCAATTAAGCAAAAGAGATTAAATAATACACTTTCCAATGTAGATTTAGTTTTCACGGATATCTTGTAAATGCGATGTAGATAAAGGTGGATAAGCACGATGATGAAAGACTATATTGTATTAATTTCTTTGATCTCTGTTGATTGTGCTTGATCCGGTTTATTTTATTAGATCGTGCAAAAACACCCCAAATATAAAGTAATATTTTTATACACGCCGTAAAAATCAACACAATGATTAATCCAGCACATTGAATCAGCAGTATTCAATATTAGTTTACATACAACATGTTGGGGTACAATGTAGCTGGGTCTGTAAACCGTCGTTAATTCTGCAAACCCATACCAGAACATACTAAATTATTAGCGTAAAATAAATAATAAACTGAATTATAGTTTTCCTGGTTAATGATGAACTATATGGTTGCATAAATTACGAATCTGTTTATCCAACAATAATCTTGGAAAAAGATATATAGATGGGGAGTGGAATCTTTTGTATTAAAAAGGCTTTGTGAATATATACAATAAATATGTAATTAAATAACTTATAAAATTAGGTTACATGTGATTACCAAAAAAAATAGGTTGCATGGGTAGAGGTGGAAGAAATGAAAGGTATACAATGGTACTTTAGCCAAAGAGAATTCATCTATCTTATTAAAACAGAAGTACACATATAGAAATATCTTTAGTTTTGAAATTTAATTACATTTCCATGCCACTAAAAATTAAATTGAGTTTCCTATTTTAATCCTTGTCTTTTTTTCAGTTAGATTAATGTCTTTTCCAAAAGTAAATTCGAATTAAATACATAATTAAATAATACTTCCTATTATAATGTTTTGTCTTTTCCACTTAGATTAATGTGTTTTCCAAAATTAAATTTGAATTAAATGCACTTCATTAACTTCTCCATTAAATCAATATCAAATTCAAAAAATAAAATACATTTTTATTGGAAAAACAATTCATGGAAATTATAATATCAACTATTCATTTAAAAAATCTGAACGAAAAATATTAGCAAATTTGAAACGAAATTAGATAATATCCAAACGGATTTACCATTTTAGTATCTAAAGAACCATAACCAAACCTTATCCGAACGAAATATTTCGGATATTCGAATGTATTTAAATCATATTTATATACTTCAATATGTTAGCTATTTTTCGAGTTAATATCCAAGATATAAGCTATTTTAAGTTGTTTAAAATATTTGAAATATAAAAATTATCAAAAGTAAACATCTAAAGTAGATAAATAATAGTCAAAACACCAAAAATACTTAAAATATATATTTATTCTTCATCCAAATATTCAAGTTACTTTTGCTTACATTACTCAAATTTACATGTTATATTATTTTTATTTTTAGATTTAGGAAAATTTAAAGATATATAAATTTTGAAAATTTAAAATAATTTAAACGGGTTATCAAACCCGCAAAGATCCGAATCAAACCGGAACCAAAGTTTATAAGTACCCAAATAGAGCTAGAATCTATAAACTCGAAAATTTCAAACCCGAATAGATTTTAACGGAATTTGAGTGGGTACCCAAATACCCACCCCTAGCTTTGTCAATATAAAACGATCAAATATCCTTTTGATGCCAAAAAAAAACGATCAAATATTATAAATATACTATTTAGTATAAATAAATAAAAACTAAAACTGAAAATTAATACCCGTGCGGTCGCACGGATCAAGATCTAGTCTATATTATTAAAAGAGAAGTACCCATATAAATTGTCCCTAAGATTTCAAAGTTATTTACACTATCATGCCACTGAGAATTAAATTAAACTACCTGATTTAGGGGCTGACTGGTTTTCCCGCTACCACCCGCAAACGCAGCTTTTGCGGTTCATAGCGGTTGTTGGCGTTTCGAATCAATCACAGAAAACGCTACAAATCGCTTCAAACCGCTCCGAACCTCTTAAAATCAAAAGCTGGTTCCAGCTGGCGTTTGCGGTTGCGGGCGGTTGCGGGAGGGTAAATTTTTTTTTTTTAAAACAGAATAAATAAAAATAATACTAAAAATATCCAATAAAATTTTTAAATTGAAATAATAGAAATTGTAAAATGTATTCATATTATATTTCAATTTATATTATAAAAATTTAAAACAAAAATATTTTCTATAAATTTTTAAAATTTAATAATATGATTTTATAAATATAAATTTTATATTTATCATATTATTATGATTTTTAATATTTTTATAATTACATAAAATGTAAATATTGTTAAATTATTATTTAGCAGATATTGCGTTTGGTAAGTTACCAGTCATAAAAGTCCCACAAACGCAACAATTTCTAACAGCTGTACCAGTCGTACAAATCTCTAAAAAACGCTTAAAACCGCAACCATCCGCACCCGCAAACTCTCGCAACCGCAAACGCAACCGCTGCGGTTACACCAGTCAGGCCCTTAATGGTTGTCTTTTTCAGTTGAATTAATGCGTTGTCCTAATATAAATTAAGTTACCTATTTTAATGTTTGTCTTTTCAGTTGAGTCAATGTGTTGTCCTAATAAAAAATTTAATTTTCCTTCTCTACTAAATCAATTTCGAAATTATTTATAGTTTTATTAATGCTGTCTTTTCAGTTTAATAAATACATTTCCTAATTCTAAATTTACCACATTTAATGATAATAAAAATCGCATATGGTATGGTAGGAAAATTATTGTGCCATCACTATCTTTTAATATTCAAACCAAACCAATTTTTATGTTAAGTTTAAGGTTTTAGCATACATTATTCAAATTTATATGTTATATATATTTTTACTTTTATATTTTAAGAATTGTAATTTTTTAAAACAATTTAAATGAGTTATCCGAACCAGAATATAAACTGAAATTATAAATACCCGAATGAAGCTAAAACCTTTCACCCCGAAAACCTAAAACCCAAAAAGACCTGAATCAAACCCGAATAGATATCCTAACGCTCATGTCTACTACAAGATATAGAAACTGAATCACCTTATTTATTTTCGAAAAATTATCTTCCATTAACTTTCTCATCTGTCTACAGTAATTATGAAAACTAATTGTCAAGATCTAATCTGAAAATTATTGAACACGTAAGCCCATTTATAATAAATTAGCAGTTAGGTCAAATATATATTATATTACATTTCGTTTTCTTACAAATTTTAATCTTAATTTTTGTATGTCACAAATTTGTTAAAATTATAACAATTATTTTTTTTTTACAAATTGTATAAATAATGTATCATGTTTAATAGCATACCAACCATATTTTCTATTTTCATACTTATCATTCAAAAATTTTGTTTGCTATATACCTTACACATATATCTAATCATAGATGTTAGATTTGTTTAGGTGACTTCCAGTGTCGGTGATACATTTTACGTTAAACGCAAAATATAAAATTACTTAATTTAATATGATTATATTTACAAATATAACATTTAGTACACACACAAATTAAAATTTAAAATTAAATACCGAGTGAGATTATTTTTTTAACAAATTTATATTAATAGAAATTCTAAATATTTGGAATTCGAAAGCATTATAACCCATATCTAGACTATTTTAATTAGGATAATTGAATTTATATAAGAATATTTTATCAAAATTTTAATTTTAATTTTTGTTATAACTGCAAAAAAATAGTTTTTGATCTAAATTTATGATCAAATATTACAAATGCATAATTTAATACAAACAAAAAACTAAAAACAGAAAATAAATATCCGTGCAATCGCACGGATCAAGATATAGTACACATTTAAATGAAACAATATTATTTTGTTGTCTTTAGTATACAAACAAACATTTTGTTTCCAACATCATCACGCTTGACTGATGAATTTGTTGGAAAAAAAGAAACTGAAACGTCAAACCGGTTAAGCCCGAGCCCATGACGGACCCCATATAGTTTGGGCTAAGTAAAATGCAGCCCATGTAAGTATGATTTGGACATTAAATTGTACGAAGGATGATCTATTCTATTAATACTCCAGCATGACCGGTTGATAAAAGGTTATGTCCAACTATTTGTACATTTATTGAAAAAGCTAACTATTATTATCTTTATGTAATTATATCAAATTTTATTTAAAAACTAACCACCTTATTATAACTGTTTTGCCGAAAAACAGTTTCTACTTTCTTTTTATCGTGATCATTAATTAATATCTCAATAACAAACAAAAGTTTTGCCTAGGACAAAGAGTTACAGAACAATGAACAAGATGAAAAGAAGTTTACGTTTGGTGGTTTAAACAAGATGACAAAAGTTTTGCTCAGGACAAAGAGTTACAGAAAAAAAAAACAAAGAACAAGATGGCAAATAAATTTGTATGAATTTACATTGTGTTTACGTTTGATGGCCGAGCACCGTGGCGACTGGTGAATTGACCCAACTCAGCCATTAAGTCGGATCTGTTAAAAGTCTTCGTTTTCTTTTTAGTTAGTGAAATAAACACCTTTATATTACTTGAATATATAATTATCTGATAGGTATGAGCAATTTCATCTGATAGGTATGAGCAAGAAATTGATGAAATAATTAAATTAGATAATTCTCAAAAAAAGAATAAGTGAATTAGATGATTAAAAAAATGAAGGTGGCCGATATCAGGAGAGAAGAATCCCAGAGAGCATAGGGAAGAAGATGACATGTAAATTACTATTTTATCCATCACTTAAAACAAAATGACAAAAAAAAACAAAATAACATGAATAGTTAAACTTGGTTCCTATAATTTTGGAAAAAGCTTTGTACCATCTAAACTACCTCATTTTGTTGGATTTTAGACAAAATTGTGATATTATGTATACATATAAATTTTGTTTTTTAAGAATGTATACATATAAATTTGTTCAAAACAATGTATATATATAAACGTGAGAAGAGTAAAAGTTACCATCTTCTGATTTTATATTAACTCACTAGGTCATATATAAATTACTTGCCACATGTATATGATATCATATAATATCCATTTCTTAAACCTCATATATAATTTTTTAAGGATTTATTACATTAAATCAGAATCATGACAAATTGATAAATAATTAGTCCAACTATTTTTTTCAATAAATAATCATAATTATGTAATTAATGGCAGGTATATTTTTATTTTATATACTTTTTAGAAAATTTAATTTTCAGATTTGTGTATTTTAAGTCATATTTATATTTTTCTCTGTATAATATTTTCAAATGATTAATAAAAAGTTTTAATCTATTTTATTAAAACAGTTGGATCACAACTATATCAGTAGATCATGATGTTGTTTAATAGAATAAATACACATACATATAATTAAATTTCTTTAACATATAAGAAAATTATAAGAGGTTACATATTTACATAAACAAAAAATTAAATTACAAACCAACATTATATCTACAGGTCAAGATCTAAAACAAACAAATATGATTACGAAAAAACGGGTATACAAACATATGATTACAAAAAAAATGGGCATACGAGCATATGATTACATAAAACCGAGTGTATGACGGGTTAACTTCTAAACTGATATTATTTTATAAATATATTTTAAGGATCTATTACATTAAATCAGAATCATGACAAATTGATAAATAATTAGTCCAACTATTTTTTTCAATAAATAATCAGAATCATGTAATTAATGGCGGGTATATTTTTATTTTATATACTTTTTAGAAACTTAATTTTCAGATTTGTATGTTTTAAGTCATATTTATATTTTTCTCTGTATAATATTTTCTTAAATGATTAATAAGAAGTTTTAATCTGTTTTATTAAAACAGTTGGATCATAACTATATCAGTAGGTCATGTTGTTTAATAGAATAAATACACAAACATATAATTAAATTTCTTTAACATATAAGAAATTTACAAAAAGTTACATATTTACATAAACAAAAAAATAAATTACAAACCAACATTATATCTATAGGTCAAGATCTACAACAAACAAATATGATTACGAAAAAACGGGCATAAAAACATATGATTACAAAAAAACGGGCATACGAGCATATTATTACATAAAACCAAGTGTATGACGGGTTAACTTTTAAACTGATATTATTTAATAAATATATTTTGTACACAAATAAAATTACAAAGAAATAATATCTATATATACACCCGCCCTTTGAAGGGCGGATCAAAATCTAGTGAATCAAAGAAAGCTCCAACTTTCTTCCTTTTTAGGTAATATAAATTTTCTTTACTTCAGAAACTACACATCAGATTCTGGATTTAAAGAAAGAACTACAACTACATACATAATTTGATGAACGCACTACGTATCTTTTTAAGAATGAACTGTAACAATAAAAATGAGATAATGTGGTTGATTGGTTGGGCTGTTGCTGTAAAAATTTAGCTTTAAAATTTGGGTTGTAGGTGTTTTGGCTATAGATGTAAATTTGTTGCTGTAGATTTTTTGCAGAGATTTTTACTGTAATTATGATGATTGTAGCTGTAAGTTATTTGACTGTAGATTTTAAAATAAAACATGATTGGCAATATAAAAATTGTAGCTGTAAATTTTTGGTTATAGTATTTTAATGTAATATATAAAAAACTTTTATGTTATTGAAACCCCCAAAAACTTAATAATTTAAAATAAAAACCATCTAATAATAGTAAAACCAATATCTAAATAATAATAAAATTTACCTACGAAAATTCCATAAATTCATTGCAATTTCATCACGAAAACTCTCCATGTATTGTCTAGAATCGACCATTTGAACATCTTCAGGTTTTTCAATCTCCTCATCTAACGTTGTTTGATGGTTGTCACCTTGCTCCCAGTTTGCTTCAAAGTCAGGATCTGGTATAGTTGATTTCCTTACAAAATTATGAAGTGTCATCGTTGCTGCCACAAGTTTTCTTGTCGTCTGAATATCATATCTTGCTCGGTCTTGCATTATCCTCCATTTTCCTTTCCATACTCCAAATGTTCTTTCAATAACACTTCGAATTGATGAGTGAATACAATTAAATTTTTCTTTGTAGTTGCTGGGAGGTGCTTGATTTTGAAACTGGCCGTGATGATATCGAGCTTGTCTATACGGTCCAATACACCCTTTGAAGTTTGATCCATCCATTACACCAATACACCCTTTGAAGTTTGATCCATATTGTCTATATGACTGCACCTTCCGGTGAACTTGAGTGAGGTTCATTGGATCCGGCTTAAACATATCTATTGCCATAAGCTCCATAACATCCAGAACTTCATGAAACTTTCTAAATATGCTCTCTTGTGAATGTCCGAACATTCTCATGACACTTCTCTGTGTGGCAATGTGACCACAAATGTACAGAAATATTGCAACACTCTCTTTCACTGTTATGTTTCGTGATGATTTCATCTTGTATGATTTTTCATCTTGTATTGATTCTCTATCTTGTCACAAAGATCAAAAAATACCTTTGGACGCATTCGTAGGAGAAAGTGACACTGTAATGGATGTCCAAGAAATACCTCTTTAATTTGCTATTTTAATTTTATTTATTTTTAAAACATCATATCTAACCAATCATGATGTAGTTTTAGTTTTAAAATTTAAAGTTAGGTTATCCACAGTTCGAAGATTATAACTATCAAACTGATTAAAACAATAAACATTTTTGAAAATGAGGATATAGGAAAAAACAGTATCTTAACTATCGAAGTAAAAAAAGAACTATCAAAAGTGTTGTCTCAACCCAACAAGTTCCCTTCCTTTGTTAACCAGTAATCACTCTTTGTTTCTTTGATAAGGCCTCATGCGCCAATTTGCTTGCTTAAGAAAAAGTGTTCTAAGAGCATCTCCCACTATTTTTCTATATTTTTAATATGAGGTAAAATTATTTTAATTTATATCTTTATAATATAACTATTTTATTTTAGGAGAAAATATAGATAAATTTTATTTTTATTTCTAAATAGCATTTTTTATATATATTTATGAAAAAATAGAAAACTATATTATAAATAATTTTAGTTTTCTCAAATACTATTAGTAAAATATGTGTAATTAAATAACAATTTAAATACATTTAATCATTTTTAATCTGTATGTAAAATGTCAAATCGACACTTATTAAAAAAACAGAGAGAGAGTGTGTCATTTTATATATATTTTTGAAAATATAAAACTATATTATAAAGATTTACATTAAATCAAAATCCTTTTTACAATAGAGTTCTTTTATTAAAAGAATTAGTCTACCAAAATAGAAAAAAAAATTGAGAGGTAGTCAATGAGATTAAATAAAAATAATAATAATAGAATAGAATAGAATAGAATAAGCAAATCCTTCCTAGTCGATAGATAGAGCAGAGCCCCACCTTCATTCACTTCACAAATCCCACCAGAATCTCAAAATTACACTGCGGCGGCGGCGGACGGAAAGAGGAGGAAGATTCAAATCCCGGTAACTTCCGAATTCATCTCTCTCTCTCTCGCCTTAGTTTGTATTCGTAATGTTGATTCGATCCTTATCTCTCTGTCTCTAGCGAGCAATGGAGTCCACCGAGTCATACGCCCCCTCGGAAGAGCTGACCAACAACAGATCCCCAGAGCCTTCGGAATCTGGTATCTCCACGATCCGATCCACTTCTTAACTTCAAAATGTTTAGCTCTAACATCGTGAATCGGATTTGATTTGATTTAATTGCTATCTTCTTTTGACTTTGTTTTTTTAAGACTCTGCGGAGAAGCCAACGCACATTCGGTTTCTGGTATCGAATGCGGCGGCTGGCTCCGTCATTGGTAAAGGAGGCTCCACCATCACTGAGTTCCAGGCCAAGTCCGGGGCGAGGATCCAGCTCTCGCGTAACCAGGAGTTTTTCCCTGGGACGACTGATAGGATTATTATGGTATCTGGCTCCGTTAAAGAAGTTGTCACTGGACTCGAACTTATCCTTGATAAATTGCACAGTGAGGTAGGTAGAGAAGACTCATTTGTATTCCATGTGTATATATATATTGTGAGAGCTGTTTTTGACTTTTTTTCTATTTGTTTGGTTTAGCTTCATGCTGAAGATGGTAGTGATGTTGAGCCTAGGAGAAGGCTAAGACTTGTGGTTCCTAACAGTTCTTGTGGAGGCATTATTGGTAAAGGAGGGGCCACCATCAAGTAAGCTTGTATCTTTTTACTTTGAGTGCATGCATAAACAAGTCGAGACCTAATAACATGTGCAAAGAGTTTTTTCTTTTTTTTTGGATATTAGAGATGTCTCAGTTTGAAGTATAAGAGTTGTTGTAGAATTTGGCGTTGCATTTTTTGTTTTGTTTTTGGCGTTAGGAATATTACTTCAGTAGTACTGCTTTCACCAAATGACTTTTTTTTGGACACAGGTCATTTATTGAGGAATCTAAAGCTGGTATTAAGATATCCCCTCTGGATAATACCTACTATGGGTTGAGTGATAGGCTAGTCACATTATCTGGGACCTTCGAGGAGCAGATGCGGGCTATTGATTTGATTTTGACTAAGCTTACCGAGGACGATCATTACTCCCAGAATGTGCATTCCCCATATTCATACGCAGGTATATAGAGTCGACTCAGTACTAGCTTACTTAGGTTTGTTAGAGTCATTTGGACAATCTAAGTGTGTGTTTGATTAGAGTAGGATTTTCTACAGAATTTAGATTGCCAGGTGTCAACTAAGGTAGTAATGGGTTTAATATCTTTCATCCACATGGAAAAATCTTTCTGTTTTGAGGACTTTGTATGATACTTGCCTGTTGTTGAGCCATTTTGTCTTGTAAGTTATTTTTAACTCGGCATTTTAGGTCTTTTCCACTCTGGTTTTCATGGTCATCCATATGCGTATGTGCTTCCTTCTGTAGCAACAGCGGGATACAATTCAGTTAACTACGCACCCAACGGTCCTGGAGGCAAGTATCAAAACCACAAGGTTAGTCTCTTTGCACCACCTTCCACTCTATTTATGCCTATACGTATATATGAAAGAATCTCACTGTTACTGCTATGGACAGTATGGTGATTCAATTTGCAGATATATGAATGAATGGTGTGGTGTATTAATTTTTACTTGCATGCATATATATCTATATTTATATCTTCCACCCTATATGTATATGCATAAGAAAATGATCTATATTGATGTTTCTTGCCATTTTTATTCCGACACCTCGTTTAATCGCACAGTAGTAACATAATCAAGTACTTGCTAATCAACCCGAGAATACAAGACATTGTTATAGCATATAAGATGGCCTTTTGGTGTTAAAACACTCAGAGATGGTTATTTCGGTTTTTACCACTTCTTAGGTTGTGTGTGTTTGGTATTATATTCCAGGAAGAAGCTAGTACCACGGTGACAATTGGTGTGTCGGATGAGCATATAGGATTGGTCCTTGGCCGTGGAGGAAGAAACATCATGGAAATCACTCAGATGACCGGTGCTCGAATAAAAATATCAGACCGAGGCGATTTCATGTCTGGAACCACTGATAGGTAAAAAAGCTAC
Source organism: Raphanus raphanistrum subsp. raphanistrum (assembly GCA_019706035.1). NCBI lineage: Eukaryota > Viridiplantae > Streptophyta > Magnoliopsida > Brassicales > Brassicaceae > Raphanus > Raphanus raphanistrum. The sequence goes on from CM033981.1 coordinate 13,288,133, forward strand.
CATTATTGGATTATTGGAGGAGTTGTAACCGAAACATTCATCTAAACCTTGTTGAATGGCAAAAAAATTTGACAGGAAAGTGAGTATCACAGGGTCACAGAGAGCAATCCAACAAGCTGAGACAATGATAAAACAGAAAGTCGATTCAGCATCAGAGAGAGCCACTGAATAGAAACCTATTCTTGGTTTCTATCTCTGGTTCTGTTTTATTTATTGGTTGAGACTTGAGAGGCTTAAGCTTTCAGATGAAGATCACAAATCATCTTTCTTCTTTCGTTTTTCTTATTTTGGGTCTTGTTGACATTATACAATGTTTGGAGTTAGAAATACTATTTTCATTTGTATTTTTTGATAACTTTATATCAATTTGTTGAAGTTTTGTCTCCAAGTTCTTTCTGTTGGTAACAACTAACAACCATAACATTGCATTTGCTTCTAACATATCGTTTTTGTGTTATTTGAATTCAAGTTTTGACGCTCAAGCTAGAGACTGTGAAGAGAGTTTAAACTATTGGGCAGCAAAGAACTGCCAGAGTGAAGTCTACATAATTAGAGAGGTACAAACACCTAGAAATGTTTTTTCTCCTTACGAACTTTTGATGCTCTCACCGAGCAGAGACTATGGTTCCTATTTTGAAGCTAACAGAGAGTAAGAGAACCCAAAAACACATGAAGATCAATACAGCTCTTGTCGCTGTGATCCCTCCAGTCTTGCCTCTAGTTGAACTCATTGCATCATCCCCTTGGACCAAGCCGAAAGACAAGACCACTTTGAGGTTACCGTTCTTGTCATATGACCAGCCCATACTGGTATCCGCTGTCATGTTTGGTATTCTGATCATACCTGCAGTAACGTGAACCGAACCTGATGATTGCGCTGCGTGTAGCCTGATTGCAGCGTCCTTTGTTTGGAACTGGGAAGCAAATGAAGGTGGAGCAGATATGACTCCACACATGTTTTTGAGAAAAGGGTACTTTGAAGCTGCATGATTTAGTTTCAGAATGAGTTACGAATTGGTCATCAAATGATTGTGTTTGAAGAAGGAATTGTAAGAACATCCGAGTGTTACCTGAATCGAAGTCCGTCACATCTGCATCTTGTTTTGAGGAAGATCCTTCGCCACTTTCCTTTTTCTCCACCACCTCCTTCTCCAATTCTTCAGGTGAAGGCTGTTAATGCAAGAGTAAGTTAGAAAGGAGTCAACATATAGAAAAAATAAGGAAGCAAGACTCTTACTTTCTGGTGGAGTCCTTCTTGGTCAGGAAGAGTATCTTCAGATCCCAACAATTGAGAAACATCAAGAGACAAATCCTGAGCATCATCATCCTCCAAGAAGTTAAGATAATCTTCAAAGTTAAAATCATCTTGTAGACCATCACTGATTGGAAGATTGTTGCTATGATCGATGAATGGCTCGTCAGGGATATAATTGGCATCATCATCAATAGGAACGTCACTGTAGCAAGTATCAGCCACAAACACATTATCATTGGAAGTTTCCAGATTCACCTCGTTCTCATCATCCACACCACAGCCACTCTGTTCACCGGAAAACAGAGAACAAGGCTGAATGCTACCGTCCCGGATAATAGGCTTCTGATCCTCCTCAAAAGCCTCAAACGGTTGTGCAGAGTAACCACCAGAGTCAACAACACAGTTCCCCGGTTGAATGTAGTCTTCACAGTTTCCTGATTCAACGTTATTGCTTGATTCTCCATGACAATAATTAGTCTGAACAGGAATGGCATCATAGACCACCAGATTGCCAGGCTTCTGCAACACAAAAAGAAATGCCATGAATGAATTTTAACCATAAGATAAATGTGTTATTAATCATCATCAATAAGCCAAAACCTATTCTGTTCCATATCTGTAACCACATCCTAATCTGTAAGCTACAACTTCACATACAAACCTCGTCAATGTCGAGATAAACATCATCATCATCAATACCCAATCCTTCACTGAGAAGAGCATCTTGTTCTGGTACAAACGTCATTGTATCCTCTTCCCACTCCTCCTCAAGATACGGAGCACCGTACTGCTCCCCATTCTTAGGCCCCGTACCACTCTTCTGAAATATCCTACACAGCACAAACGCATCCTACACAACAACACAAACACAACAAAGTCAATAACTTTGATCCCATTTGGTCATTAAAAAAAAGAAAGAATAAAGACAAGATGTATCTTTTATACTTGTGGGGCGCCAGTTTTCTTCAACTCATCATCAGTGAGACGATACTCATGCATAACCCAATTAGTCCTTTCACCACGAGGAGCTCGACCCTTGTGATAAACAAGAGTCTTCTTCATCCCCACACCTCTCGAGCCGTTACGAATCTCCCTGTCCTTCCCCGTAGTCTTCCAGTACCCTTTCTCAGTAGCACGATTCGTCTTGGAACCGTTGCTGTACTTCTTATCGAGCATACTGAAGAAGTACCACTCCAAGTCTCTACTCTTCAGCTTCGACTTGTCTACACAAAACAAAAAGTCAACAAACCAATCGAATTGAAGCTTAAATATTAAGAGAGGAGGAGAAGAAGTAAGAACCTGGTAGATCCCAAGGCTCGGACTTGTAGACATCGGTGACGGAGATGGCGTCGAAGTTGAAGGGTCTGTTGCAGACCTTTCGCTTGAGGTAGTAGCGGACGAGCTCTTCGTCTGTCGGGTGGAAACGGAACCCAGGAGCGAGTGACGTCACTGAGCCGCGACCCATTTTGATCGGTGAGCGAGAAAGGGCGAAGCTTTATGAAATCAAGGGAGGTGGGGGGGGAGAGGGCTGATTTGGATAATTTAGATTGCCAAAATTAGGGTTTTCAGAAGGAAGGGAAATGAGAAAGCAAGAGAGAGAGAGAGATGGTCATTGGTATCATCAAGCAACCATGCTCTGTTTATATGACGACATATTATTTTATATATTCACTTTTAGTTATTGGTTTCTATTATAGTTCGGCGATGGAATTTCCCTCCTATTATTAGCTCTTTTTATACAGTTCATATTATTTGAAAAGATTAATACGTTATTAGACAGAACATTATTAATTACCATACGAATTTTATATGAGAGCTACATAATGTATCAAATAGCTGATGAATTCAACAAATATACCCTTTTTTTTTAAATACTCCAAAATATACAACTATACTTTCTATGTTTTGAAATGTATGATGTTTATAAGAATTTTGGATGATGTTTTGGTATGTAAAATATTTGTATGTAAGTTTTATTTTATCAAAACTGTGTAATCGATAATATTTTATAAGTTTTTGTAATTTTTTATTTCTAAAGGATACATTTTAGATATAACTAATTTTAATAGTTATATATTAACTTGAAACATTATACATTGTGGAAAAAATGAAGTATTATTCAAAAGACTACATATTTGTTTATGTTTGAAAATAGGGAAATTGCTTGAATTTTTTTTTTTTTTTTTTGCGAGCACATAAATAAGCAATACAAGAACTTCAGTAAACAAATCATCCATTTTATCATCAATTCCAACTGGCTAAACATTAGACAACTGATTTATATCCAAGGATACATAAACTCAGGAGTCCTATGATTCCAGATCTGGTAGAGACCTCTTTCCACAGCTAACCATTGCACGTTTGCCTTGTTCCCGTTCCTCCATTTTGAACTATAAACTACAAATTTTTGGTAATTCTTGAATTCATATCCATGCATTAACTCACATCTTAAGATTGTCGCATGTAAAAACGCATCGCTGAATCTCCAATGTTGTTCTTGACCATTCATTAAGTATTGAACCCCTAATTCGTCGTTTCCTGAAGAGCAATGGACACGGAGCTTGGTCCTCTTTTGGAACTTGTTTACGATCTCAAACAAGTTTTTCCCAAACGTGGTTTCAACACAAGCCCCTAAAATAATGAGAGCGATTATGAAATGTTTCATCTTTATTGTGATTCACGAATATCAAAACCACGAGCAAAGAAGTCTGCCATATAAATTCTTACTGTTTCAACTTAACATTCGTAAGTTTTCTATCGTTCAGTGAAAACTCAAAAAGTATTGAAATTTCACGAATATCAAATTAACTATTATAAATAGAAAAGAGAACTTTTGGTACAACTGCAAAAACAAAGGAAGAAATAAAACAACAAGACTCGACCGACTCCATGCCCTTTTCATGAACTTTAGTTTTTTTTAAAGAATTTTTGATCCAAGTATAAATGAACGTTGATTGCAATTTTTATACAATCGAAACTAACAAGGTGAGATATTTGTTTGAAAAAAGTGATTAAATTTTAGTATTCCTCTTAAAAAGACCAAACAAATTAAAAAGAATCTCACAAGTCTTTAACAAGCAAAGAATCGGTTATACAAACAAAAAACGTTTGATATACAGAAACCAATTTTTTTTTTTGAGATTATGGTTTATAATAGTAATAATAAATCAGTAATGGCAGTCCACCAAAGTAGGAGGAGACAAGACGAGACACTTTGGTTCATCTCTTTGCTTCGTTTGTTGATGTTCTTGTTCATGTTTTTGCTTCAAACTTAAGCTGAATCCGTTGATCCGATTCTCATCTTCCGGTGCGGGTAGATTCAGATCCAAATCCAGTGACACGACCGTCTTCTTAGCTATCTTTGTCGATTTTTGATCGAAGGACATCGAAGACAATGATAACTCCGTGTTGGCTACAGCTAAGGCCACCGTCACAGTGGGAGCAACAACAACCGCGCCTCTATGCCGTCTCATGTGGCCACCTAAGGCTTGTCCGGACGTAAACTCCGCTCCACAGATTCCACATTCATGAACCTTGTTGTTACCTGCCTTACCGTACACGACAAGCGATCTATTGTCTTTGTTGTTATTCTTGTTATTATTGTAAATAGTTGTGGTTGTAACGAGTGAATCATTTTCGTAAATGTTTTTCTTGATGTGGTCAAGGTTGGAGTTATGGGATGTGGCCTTAGGTTTCTTGTGGCTAGCTCTATGGCCACCTAAAGCCTGAAAAGAAGAGAAGGTCCGTTCACATGTTTTGCACTGATATACGTAGTAACCGGCTTTACCAGCACCGTTAGCTGAAGAAGTCTCTAGAAACCTCTTGCTGCTAATTCTATACGTATTGTTGTTGTTTGTTTCTTGGTTAGGTATCTTGAGCTGTGGAAGAGAGTGGCCTTGGGAAAGGAGGATCAAACAACTAGCTATGTCTAGATCTTCCTCGTCTTCTTCGGCCTTTAATGCTTGGTTGTTGTTAGAGGACCAAGAGGCTGAAGATGATGAAGACGTGATAACACCATCCTTCTTTTGGTTCTCCACATTATTTCCTAAGGCGTTTTCCTTGGAATCAAGATCAGTGTATTCCTCTTCAACGTCGCGTGTGTGGCAAGAAACTATAGGAGGAGAGATAGAGAAAGGAACAGGAGATTGTGGACGTTGTCGCTTTGTCCGCTTTCCTTTGAGGATCAGTGATTGCTCTTTGAGGCTGCTATCTCCTCTTCGAACGCTTCCATCAAGATCAAGACATAAAGATTAACACAGAAGAGGATTTTTGTTAGTGTTGTTCATGAAGAGAAATATATAGTAACGTGTTAAGACTTAAGAAGAAGATGTGTGTGAGATGGAGAGAGATGTGTGGAGAGATGGATACATAAATAGTGAGTGATATAGGAAGAGAGGAGTCAAAGAGAGTCACCACACATATATAACAAATATATATAAACTTTTTAAGTGTGTGAATATGTTTGGACCTGTCTTTTTGTAGACTCTTAAATTTTAGTACTTCTGTTATTGTCTCTTTCCACCATTTGTCTGTTGGGATTGTGAAAGCCCATGTCCAACTCTATTTATCTGATTAGTACGATATTGTCCACTTTGGGCCTTAATGGCAAGCCCGCATGAATTTACTTTTGATTTCCATCCCAAAAAGCCTCGTACTAATTAGAGTTGGAAATCTCATTATATATTAGACTTTACTTTGTCTAATATTCAATGTGGGACTTTGTTTGACATCTCACATTCTCCCCCTCAAACTAAGGACCACAACTCATCTCTTGTGTGTTTCCTTTAGCGGATTGCAGGGTTTCCTTTGAAAATGTATTTTCCTTCACATCTCGTTCCTTTGAGAATGTGTTTTGTCCCACAACACCACATCACAGGTTCCATGATCTTCAGACATTCCTGCTACAGACCTCCTTTTTTTTCTTTTTTCAAGGATTCCTCATTTCTTCGAGGGGTATTTTAGTCTTTCTTACAGATCTTCGTCAAACCGCTCTGATACCAATTGTTGGGATTGTGAAAGCCCATGTCCAACTCTATTTATCTGATTAGTACGATATTGTCCACTTTGGGCCTTAATGGCAAGTTCGCATGGATTTACTTTTGGTTTTCATCCCAAAAGGCCTCGTACTAATTAGAGTTGGAAATCTCTTTATATATTAGACTTTACTTTGTCTAATATCCAATGTGGGACTTTGTTTGACATCTCACATTGTCCAACTTGGCTAACTGATCACAATACAATTAGATAGAGAGAGAAAGAGTGTATAACCATTTGAAACAACAAATGTGCAATTTTAGACAATTTGTATAGTAATATAAGTTTGTTCCGCTTCATTATCCGTTTTCTTACTCCGTAGTCTGTATAACGGTTTATTTTTGGTGTGATCACATATCAAATAGCTTGGTTAGTTTTTCTTTTGTTTAAATTAGTTTTCACTTTGATGAGAGCATTTTGCCGTGTGTATGTGCAGATCGAAGGTATATACGGATTCCTTTAATGCATGGAGCACCTACTCCACGTCAAGAATATTACCAAATAAAAGCAATCAGCAAGTGCAGCTCATATCTTCAGTAGTTTTTTTTTTGGCAAAGGGCTTATCATATCTTCAGTAGTTATTATATTTATATTGTAAACTTTCTCAAAAGTTATTATCTATCTTATTAAAACAGAAACATTTTGTTGGACCTAACATTTATTTTGTAAGTTTTTAAATTAAATACACATTTATACTTTATAGTTAAACCTACATTAAATCATTAATGTTCCTTTTTTATACTACTATCCATGTTTCCAAACAATTTACTTATTTCTTACTACTATCAATGTTTCCAAACAATATATTTTATACTACTATCAATGTTTCCAAACAATACAATAATTAATCTTAATATTTTAAATCTATCATTTTCTCTTTAAAATTTTGTAGAAACATCATAATTTCATAAATTGCAAAATAATCTATCTTATTAAAACAGAAACATTTTGTTGGACCTAACATTTATTTTGTAAGTTTTTAAATTAAATACACATTTATACTTTATAGTTAAACCTACATTAAATCATTAATGTTCCTTTTTTATACTACTATCCATGTTTCCAAACAATTTACTTATTTCTTACTACTATCAATGTTTCCAAACAATATATTTTATACTACTATCAATGTTTCCAAACAATACAATAATTAATCTTAATATTTTAAATCTATCATTTTCTCTTTAAAATTTTGTAGAAACATCATAATTTCATAAATTGCAAAATAATGAACTTTAAAATTTGCATTATAAGATTACAAATTATGAAACTATTACAATTTTAATCAAATTAGATTACATATTGGTCATCCATCAGTTCAATCGGTTAGTCTCGAATTTTAGTGATTTTTGTTAATATGAATATTTTAAAAACCTAAATTGAATTGTCAGATCTCCGGATTAACCGGTATAATCACAATCGGGTTAAATTTAGAAACACTAATTTAAATGCAAAAATATTTTAAATACACTCTTTAAAAGTTACCAAAATATTTGTTAAGTTATTAATAAAAATTTTCATCGTAAAATATTCCGCGCTTCCAAAGCGCGGATCATAATCTAGTATTTGTTTATAATATTACCCCTTAATCAAAATCTATAATTGTCCTCTCCGTGCTTGATATTTTTGCATATCATAAATTTTCCATGATTTTTTTCTTAATTGTGTAACAAACAAATAAAATTGAATAACTTCGTTGAAAATGTTATGTGATTTTTTTTGTCAAGATTCAAGAACAAGCTTCGTTGATTATATACAAAATATAATAATTAAATACATTAAATTGATATGGCATTGCAATGTCATCAAAAATAAATATATTGCATGTATGATTTCAAATTAAAAAAAATCATTGTAAACCCCATAAATAATCATTATAGCAATAAATAAATCCAGAATATTATTTTTAGTTGATAAATTTGAATAATATTACATAATGCAGAGTCAGAACAACTAAAATCAACAATAAACTTGTATTTATTAAAAACAACATATATGGTTTTTTCAAATATACAACTTAATTAGATTATGAAACATATATACAATCATATATGCGGGGACATCTTTTTGAGTCTCGAATATTATATACACATCTTGTGAGTGCTGAAACTTATCAAGAATTTCCAACACAAAATGAACCAATCATCACTTGCAACAAGCTAAATATTAGACAATTGGTTTATAACCAATGATACATAAATTCAGGAGACCTATGTTCCCATATTTTGTAGAGACCTTTCTCTGCGGCTAACCATGTCGCGTTTGATCTATTCTTGAGGGAGCCATTCCATTTTGACGTATAAGCTTTGAACTTTTGGAAATGCATGAAGTGATACCCATGCTTTAACTCACATGTAAAGAGTGTCTCGTGAAAAAACGCATCGTCGAATCTCCAATGTTTTTCTTGCCCATTCATTAAGATTAGAGGCTCGAACTTGTCGTTTCCTGACCAGCATCTGACGCTGAGCTTTGTAGGCTTTCGAAACTTGTTTACGATCCCAAATGAGTTTTTCCCAAACGTATCTTCAACATAAACCCCTAAAACGATAAGAGCAATTATGAAAACTTTCATTATTTTTTTTGTGAAAATGTTAAACTCTTCTTGTTTTTTCTTGTTCTTTAAGACATTGATGTATTTATACAAGTTTTAGTATATATTTTCTTGGAGGTTATGCGTTAAAATCTGTCTTCTCTTCTTTTATATGGATTTATGCTAAATGTAGAAAGCCAAATTTTTAAAAAGATTAAAATTAGAAAAGCTCGAGAATCTGAGATGGTCGTTGTCTATATGCAAAGCTTCCTTTGCCACCAAATGAATAGCCACTGTCTCTGCCATCCCTAGAGCCGTGACATTTCCCCATCATCTCGCCCCATTTTTGGTTCAGCTCTGTTCACTGAGATGACTCGGAGCACCAAAGTCCCTTCCATGCATCTCTCTGATGGACTCATCCATAGCCCGGCGATCAGCTAAGGTGATAAACCCAAACCCACGTGAACGACCTGTGTCTCTTTCCATCATGATCTATATACAACACACCACAAAAGCTGATTTCCCAAAGATATATGCTAGAAACTGAGCAGAAAGGGCAGTAGTAAAATCAATGGAACATATGCAAAATCTGAAAGATCATATCAAAGTCCATGTGACATCAAGAAACACCCATCTTTTTAAGGTTCACTGCATAACACTGGCCCTCTCTTGTGTAGTAAATCTCGACTTCAGAAGCAAAACACACTAGAGATCACCAGAAACTGAAGCAGCACACACACTACTAACAGCAGGGGCAGACCCACTTGAAAGGTTGTGGGGTCAACTGACACCACAAAAATACTATAACTTTCAGTTTGTAAGCTGATGTTTATTAAGAAATTGTGGCTCAGTGCCGCAGTGCCGTACTAATTTTTGATACTGCCCCAATCGAAATTTAAAACTATGTCCTTTTATAGATTTTATCAATATCACAAAACAGTGGAAAATAACGTAAATATTCATTAAAAATCAAAACCTATAATCTATTTATAAAAACAGTGATATTATATACACTTATTGTTAGAAATATAATTTTACTTACATTATTCTACAAAATTACTAATTAGAAACCATAATCATTTCAATTGATAATATAACTAATTCATTTATTTTTTTTGGTTATATGGAAAATCGCAAATAAATCTTTATTAGCATCAATTTCGAAAAACTTCTCCCAGCTGTGGCGAATATATGAAATGGTCAACAATATGTGATAAACATTTTATGTGTTTCGAACTTTTTCGTACATTGATTATCGAACAATCTCTAGTTTTTTTTAACAAATCATCACCAGTTATATATGAAAGCGTAACATTCCTTAAATAAACTTCCAGATTCAAACATAATGCCCTCAAAATATCTTCGCTTGCATCTATTAACATTTTAAAAATTAAACAAAAATCCAAAAACAAATTCATAATTTTGGAATTGTTCACATCTGAATTCAAGAGAAATTAGAACTACAGCTTTAACAAATTTGATTCTAGCTAAAATTGCCTAGTAAATTATATTTTAATAAGAAAACCTACAAGATTCATTTACTTATAGATACAACAACTTTTTAGAAAAAGAAAATATGCCCCACTAATTTGGATGCCCTAATCCGTTGCTTGGGTGGCTTGCTCTCTGGACCGGCCCAGTGGTTGGAATTGGCACTTTTGAACCCACAGATATTGGGTTCGAGTACACCAAATGAAATTTTAATAATTTTTTTAATATTATGAACCCACAAAAAAATTCTGCTGGGAGCGCCACTGACTAACGGGATGGTAAAACAAGAAAGACCAACAGGAACTCTGTGATAACAGAAAGGAGAGGTGGTCCTAAATGATAGAAACCTTGAGATCTCTGCTTCAACTGAGTGTCATCTTCTGTTCTACAGTTCTTGCGCTGGCACTGAGGCTCGAGGTGTGTCGGGAAGAGAAAAATAAATCTTGCAACAGGACAACTGGAGATGCGGACTGGGCTTTATCCAGAAATATGAGTATATGACTTCACAAACGTCAAAACTGAAGCATAATCAGACCGTTTAGTCTGTCGAGTAACTGCAAGAGCAAACTAAATATCTTCATCCACCTGAAGGGCAACGGTGACACTGGGTAGAATCTTCAGTTCACCACTCAAAATCAAGCCAGACATCCCAGTCCAGCTTACAAACACTAAAAGACACAATCTCAACTCAGACTATAAGGAACCGGTAACTCAGTACTTTTGCATACTTAGACAAGTCACTAGACGAACAAACTGAAGTGACTTGTCATATGAGTGTTGGATATTATAAATTTATGTGTGAGTTTTGAGTTGGATTTTCTCAAAGTCGGATAAGTTTAGTTCTGATATATAAGAATTTAAAATAATCTAAATAACTAATAGATCTGAAACGAGTTTAGATATAATTAATTATATACTGACACATCTAAAAAATATAGCACTAACCATAAAAAATAAATATCAATAAATTAAAACGTAAAAACTAATATCCACATGGGTACAAAGATCAAGCTTTAATATTTACTTATTAAATTTTTCAAAAGTGTGGGAGATTTCTCGGCGAATCTCTCCCACATTCTTGAAACATTTCAAATTAAATACATTTGATTCGATGGTTTTGATTTTTTTTTTGTAACACTTGCTCATATTAATAAAAATAAAAATGGCCTCAGGCCCAGCAGTCTAGCCCAACAAGGGGTCCATTACAAGAGAAGCTGAAAGAGTAGATTTTGCAAGTCTATCGACTTCAACGATGGAAGATCGAGAGATATGCGTGAAGGTTATCTCGACAAAAGCAGAAGAGATCGATTTGATACTTTCGACGATACCAAAGATTTCTTTATTCTGCGCGTCGTTGTTGATGGCTCTTACAAGCGTTAAATTGTCGGAGACCAATCGGATCTTCGAGAATCCGAGGTTCACCGCAGAGAGGAGCCCTGATTGTAGGGCAATTGCTTCCGCTATCAGAGGCGTTGCGATCCGATCGCATGTAGAGGATCTGTGATTGAGATGATTTCCCTCGAGTCTGTGAAGATCCATGCGAGTCCTGCTCTCTTCGACTTCCTGTCATAGGCTGCGTCCGATGTGCATGTCGTCATCATCTCTCCCCCAGGCCATCCGTTATCGATCGTCGAATTGCAGGTACCGATCTTTTTGTTGGTTGAATCTGTTGTTGAGCATTATACCATTCCCGAGCTAACGCAACTGCCTTTGTTGCTGTTTCTTTTGCTGAGTATGAGCGGTTCTCAAAGATGCGCAGGTTTCGGGCTGACCACAGAACCCAGCAAACCTATGGAAGTATGTCTGTCGGCACTCCTGTTGGAGGAAGACATATAATTTTCCTGAGTTGGACCACCGCTTGCTTGAAACTCAAGTTTGTAGCTACGTGAACTACGTCTTTCACTGGTATCAATCCCCATACTTCTTTAGCGAATGGACAGTGGAAAAAAAAGGATAGACGATTGTTTCATCCACGCAAAGACGAATTGTTATTTTCTCAAACAAAAAGAAATTCAAAGTCTTAATTTTTGAACTTTAAATAAATAAATATATATATATATATATATATATATATAGGTAATCAATTTGTACATTGTACTTAGCTGAGGTTTTTACTTTATCGTGATTAGACCATAATAAAATACGTGCGAATATTTTTAGTTGAGAAAATAAATAAAACAAATTTAGCAAAAAAAAATAAATAAATAAAACAAAAGACAGGAAGCTATTTCAAGTGCGATCCAAGTCAGAACGTTTAGATGACCTGATCACGCATTAATTAATAGCTTTAACCAGCCCACAGTTTTGGAGCAAAACAAGTTAGAGGAACTGTATTCATTTCTTCATACTCTCTTAATATACTAGTACATACTACATATCCATATTATATTAATATAAATGTTTTTCTAGATTCGGCTAAAATTCTTAAGCTACCAAAAATGTTACAGTCTTCCTAGATCAATCGTAAGAAGGCTTTTGGTAAAGTTTTTAAAACTTCTAGTTAAAAATATTTTCGAAGAGTTCAATATTTAAGCTAGGGGTGGGCGTTCGGTTGGGTGACTTAGGTCTATATAGGTTTTAGGATCAAAACTTTCTCATTCAGATATTAGGAACCATTAGGCAGTTCGGATCTGGATATTCATTTAAATTTTGTAAAAGAATAAAAAATTTAAAATTCAAAACAAAATAATACATAACATACAAAAATTGAATAATATATGATCAGATACCAAAAATTAACATGAAATTGGGTTTATTTGAACAGAGAACAGTAGATATTTTGGCTTTTTATGTTTTTAGAACTTTTAGCTATTTGGGGATATTTACTTTAAGGTATTTTAGATAATTAGCAGTATTTTGGATATTTGGGTATTTTGTGGATAATAAATCTTAAACAACTAATATATCTATTATATTAAAAGAGAAGTCATGACTTCTTATTCATGTGTGATTTTTTATAAAATGGACTATCTACTAGAGTAGGTCACATTACATTTTCAATCATCATTAATTTTCATATTAAATAGAATATATTATATTATTCAATTATTAATAAACTTAATATTATATAAAAGATAATAATTTTCAATTATTTTAGGGATTTCATAAACAGGAGTAACAATATGTATTGAATCCAACTTATATTTAAATCATATATATATATATATATATCAAAATTTCGAAAACATATGTTTAAAAAGAATTTAAAAGAACTTAATTTTCAAAAAATATATGTAAATATTTTAACTAATTTCGTTATTAATTTTGAAAATACACTAATATATTCAGTTATCGTTTACAAAATGAAAAATAAATATTCTTTCCTATTTTTATCAATTATATACGTAAAATCAATCAAATTGAAAGAAAATAAATATGTTGATCTAAATATTTTAACAATGTATTAATTTTCAAAAAATGTATGTAAATATTTCACTAATTTCTTAACTAGAAATGAAATATTATTATGCAATAATATATATACAGTAAGTATTTATAACATTTAAAATAAAAATTCTTTCATTTTATGTGTGATTTTTAAATTGGTCTTCTCTTCACAAATTTTATTAAATGTACTTTAATAAGACTAATATTATATAAAATCTTTGAACTACTTTAATCATAATATCTTTTGATATCTTTTCATTTAAAATTTTAATTTTTTTCTTTTTGAAACACCACTTAAAATTTAAATAAATATATATATATATATATATATATATATTTATAAAACTTCGAAAAATCTATTAAAGAGATCTTAACAAGATCTTAATTTTCAAAATTATATGTAATTATTTTTAAATAATTCCGTAATTAGTTTTGAAATATTATTATTTATTAATATATTCGGTTGTCTTTTATAAAATGAAAAATAAATATTACCTCTTAGTTTTATCTATGATATAATCACAATCAATCATGTTAATCTTTTATTATATTAAATTTAATATGATGAAATTATATTAAATTAATAAATTAATAAATTTTATTTTCGTAAATATAATATATTTATGTTAAAAATATAATACGATGACAGAGTGACTTAAATATACTACATGTATAAATAGTAATATATTGTGTAAAATGAATAAACATATAAAATACTACTAAAAAGAAATCCAGTTTACGTCATGTAAACTATATATTATTGTATTTGAAATAACTTTATAAACATTTAAATATATGATTAAAATTAAAATTGTACATTATTAATGATTTAATAAATATATATATGCATATACAACTGAAAATAAAACCCGCACGGTTATGCGGGTCGAGATCTAGTTTAAGTATTATTATAGTTGTGATCGGATTTTTTGGGTGTCCAAACTATCACAGTTAAGATAGAGTACAATTATGGTTCTTAGATATTAATTTTTTTGGATTTGTTTAAATATTCTACAAAATTTAGTTTGGATATGGTACTATTTATTTGTATCGGTTTGGTACGGTCTTTTGAATTTTTACTTTTTTGTCCAGACTAATATACGCATGAATGGAATTTTTGTATTCTAAGTTTTTCTTTGAAATGCCTAAAATACAAAGTTTGTTGTGCTTGTAAAAATATGTCAGGTAAATTTTTTATTGAATTAATTGAATGCTTAGATTAATATACACCTGATATATAACTTCACAAATGTTCTTTGTCATAAGTTACAAAAAAAAAAATGTTCTTTGTCAAAAAAGAAAGAATACTTCTCAAATGTGCAGAGGAGTGTAGGTGTAAAGCGTTCAATGGTATGATGGGAAGAAATTGTTAAATATTCATCTTTTACATATTTTTTGACTAACCGGTGGTGGTGGCCTAGTGACGCTTGAGGGAATTAAGAAACCCAATAATACGAACCCGGGTTCAAACCCCACCGACCACACGGATATGAGTTATTGTTTTCGACTCATTTGAATGCCCAGGAAAGGGTTTATCCGTGGACTGTACCTCCACCGGAGGTTAGGTTTGTGTCATCATTGACCCGGGTTTAACTCTTTTAAGTTAAAAAAAAAACTTTACATAGTTGTTTTTTATATTCAGTGAATCGGAACTCCAGATTTTATGGAGAAGTTTAGAAATACCATGAGTCCATGACGTATACGGTAAACAACATGATAAAATAAACATGACTTTGCTGGAAAAACGTATTACAAATTTAAGGTCTTGCTTTGATCAAAAAAAAAAAAAAATTAAGGTCTTGCATGAGTAGTAACAAATATATAAGGATGCCCTTTCGGAAAGAAAAAACGAAGTTAAAACAGTAATTAATCATGTGGATTAGCTATATACATCAATGTTACCATGTGAATACGTTTACTTACGAATATAATTAAATTAAGCAAAATGGGAAAAGAAACAAGGGGTGGTACACAGAAATCTAATAAGAACTTAAATATTCGGATATAATCATCTAAATTAATACGAAAACGAATTTGAAATTGTTTATAAGAAGAGGTCGCTTTAGAACTTAAAAGTTCAGAAAATAGAACTGAAAAGAAATTGGAAAAATAATTATTATCCGACGATCTGCTGTGGCTATGTAGATATGATCGTTCGTACATTTACTTTTTAGAATTGCTAAAATGGGCTGTCAAGAATCAAGAAAAGCTTTATAGAACATAAGTATAAAAGAGTCACGATAATTGTAAAGTAATACCTCAATACCACTTGGATTATTTTTTTTGCTAAACAATACAACTTGGATTATTATATTGAATGTTATTCCAATCGGTGGTGCTTAAATGTTTGTTTAACCTAACCCAAAAATATTTGTACCTTCCGAGAGATTCCAACAAACTGAAACGATGGTATATCCGTATATGTAATACGACGTTCACACTGTGATTCCACTTGATCAGTCATGAGTCAAAATACTTGACCTAATAATATCTTAATGTAAAAAGTTATATCTAAAAAATAAAATACTATTAAATCCGAGCTAAGCAAAATATTAAGGAAATAAAATACGGAGTCATGGAATATAAAACCAAATATGAGCTATGACAACGTGGACCGATGAAAGTACCAGGTTGTCTGCCATGATATGGGTAGCGATTAAGCGAACCCTTTTTCTCAAACAAAATAGCTGTCTGCAAAGTTTTTTTCTATCGAAAACTATTTTTAATTCTTTTTAAAAAGAAAAAAAAAGAATTCCAAACAGTTTTGAATATCTACGTAAGTGTTAAGAGTCTGAAAATGGATCCATGGTGCTGACTCAGCATTTACGATCAATATTGAAACACATCACCAAATCCATAAAAATTATTTCCCTTACTTATATATCAGATTTTGGAGAAAAGACATCACTTTCGTGGCAAAAAGAGAGCAACGAAATAGTGGGATTCATTTAATTTTTTTTTTCATAGTAACATCTAGTAATGTTTACTAATATAAAAAAGGAAAGCCGGTTACAAAAAAGGTATATACATATAGTGGTTTTGGTTTCTAGGCTTGTGGCTTTTTGATTATCTTCAGGTGAAAGTGTGGGAGACAAAGAATCTCTCTTTGTTGATCTGCAGTGTACTATGTTCATGACCAACTTGCCCTGAGCACTTTACGTGTTTACACACCCGCTTCCAAGTCAATGGGTTTATTAATTAATTAGGTGATAATCTGCGCCATGTGCGGAGTGAATAGATTTTAAGAAATGATCAAATTGAATTAATATATATTATAAAGGTAAAATTCACTAACACAAATTACACAGATCTTCAGTTTAATTTTTAAACTTGTGTATTAGTTTGAGATTTTATTTGGAATATATATCGTGGAAGTGAATCAATAAGAGTAAGCAGATATTAATACAAAAATTATGATTTAAAGATAACATAGATATATAATTTAAAATTTTTATCATTAAAATCTATAAATAAAAAATAAAACAAAAAAATATGAAATAAACTAATAAAACCATACATAAACAAAATATAATAAAACATAATTTGATTGAAAATTGCTTAAAACTATCGTGAATAGTGCAATCAGAATCCTTCATTTGTAATCCTATTATGAGTAATACAAAAAAATATCACTTTCGGATATTAAAAATATTATTTAACAAAATCTGTGAACAAAATATATTACCTCAGTCTGAAAGCATCCATATCTTGAACATCATTGGGCTCAAAGACAATTTTCGAAAAACTATCAATGTTAGTAACATTCTTCAATCAATATTATTATGCAAAAAGAAAATTATCAAAATGTACATATTAAATCAGCTATAACACATTTTTCAATTAAAAAAATATAAGAAAGTACTTGCTCACCAATTAATTTGCCAAAACTGTAAGAAACATAGTACAGAAGTCAATGATTCCACCGAACCTTACATTCGAAATAATATACTTGCCATATTACTTAATTTCGATAACAATGGTCAATGACTCCACCGAATCTTACATTACTGATGAATTGAATGAATATCGAAATACAATCTCTGGTATTCCTTAAAAGTGTTAATTTCTCTAAATTTGAATCATTAGTCAAGATCACAAAAATATAATTTAGTATTGCGCATTTAATTTGATATATTTTCTCCATCAAATTCAAATTACCACAAGTAAGGTTGCGAAATAAGGAAATTAACCATAAGTAAAATTGCGAAGACAAATTCAAATTAATGTATGAAAATTTTAGAAATAAAAAATTGTTTAGTATTCAACAAATTAATGTTTCTTTATCCAAAAAAAAAAGAATCAAGTGGTTACATCATGGTTCGAGTTGGTTATCTAATATAGTATATGATAGACATTATTCTTTTTTAAAAAATGGTTACATCATGAACTTACAAGTTTAGAAAATAAAGATACTCTTAGGTTTGTGCAAAGAAAATATTTAGCTTTGCATAATTTAGCAATTCCTCATAATATTATTTGGAGTCTAAGATTCGAAAATGTCATATTTATAAAGTAAATAGAAATTGATATATGACATTTTATATGTAACATGTATTTGAGAACTAATAAATTTGAAAATATGTCTATAATAAAGGTTATTTTTTTATCTAATAAGCATATATTATATGATAGACTTCTCTCTGAAAAATGGTTATACAACAAATTATTCGGAAAAATATTGAAAATATATTGTTGTGACCTTATCCAATAAGAATCAAGTGGAGGCAATCGCTATATATCTAATAATAATATGATGGAGAAGATATTATAGGTCACAACAATATAATGTCTATGAATGACAATAAATGAGTAACTATAACGTAATCAAGGTGATATAATTTGCGAGTCATATAAATGTAGTGGTCAATGGCATTGTTTGTAATTTTTCTAGTTAAGCAAGGTTTTTTTTTAAATTAGCTGAGAGAGCATGTGGAGTTGACACGTAAGAAATGACAATATTGAAAATAACACATGAAGTAAATGTTAGTTATCTACAATGCTCCTAAAATAATATATAAGGGATTTGAAAAATTAATGGGGCGACATAACTTGCGCTCTAATGCTGTTAATAAGTTTCCATAATGCGATATATTATTAATGCAATTATATTGATCACTTTAAAGACAAATAAATCAGCCATAATTCGAAATATATAGTTACCATAGTTCCTTTCAAATCGTACATTAATTATCGAACGAATGAGTTTGAAAACAAATATCAGGAATCCCTAAAATATACAATTTGATTTCCGTAAGACATAGATATTATCATTTATAGTGAATTGAATCAATTCTAGAGAAAAAAATATATCAATCATAGTCGGCTTTTAATTGGATTTAAAAAAAAATTAAAACATTGAATATCCTATTACCTTATATACGTTTGTTAGACGTCAATCTCAATTTCAGAAATATCCGAGATTGTTAATGTTGCGATTTGACAATCATAATGTCTATGTCTATGACATACAATACAAACAATAATGAAAATATCATAATAAAGGTTTCTTTACTAATAAACATATAGTAAATCATAAAAGTTTGAACTTTAAACTTTACTCTATATATAAAAAATAGTATGCAACAAATAATATTTTTCGGTAAATATTATTTATCTCAAAGTTCGAAAATGTAATATCCCCTTTATAAATATTCAATAAATATTAAAATTGGCTGTATTGTATGTCATATTAAGTATAATAAACATATATATAATCTTGAACTTTAAACTTTACTCTACATAAAAAAAATTAGTATGCAACAAATAATGAGGAAATATATTTATCGAAAAATATTATTTGGAGTTAAAAGTTCAAAATTGTCATATTTATACAGTAATTATAAATGGCTAAATGACCATGTATATATTTGTTTTGTAATATGATTCTCTAATGATAATAAATATTATGTATATGATATACAAATGCAACATGCAAAATAATATCCATGTTATATAAATAAAAAAAAAAGATAGTTCCACTTTTTCCATTTAGTGCGAGACATATAGTAATTATAATAAAAATCAGGTTCATGTGAGATAGCCGGTTGGATACGGGAGATTGGTTCAGCAATATAATTTCATAGTCCACTTATACAAGACATATTATGCGAGATATATAGTATAATAGTGTAATGGTCAATGACATTTTTTGTAATTCCTCTAGGTGAAAAAGGGTTTTGTTATCATATTTACGTAGTGTAATGTTTGATCCATGACTTCTTACTTTGATATTGATAATACTTTGATATTAATTATCATATTTGTGTTTGCTTAAAAAAATGAATGATTAATACGCAGTTATATATAGAATGTAAGATCTGGCACTAATTGAAATATATAACGATTTTGAAAACATACTTTCCAGATCAGAGATCATCACGTCTTTCAATTAATACAGATAAATAATACACGAGAAAGACGTAGGTCAATAACAAAAAATAAGTTGGAATATATCAATGGCACACTAAGTAATAATTCTAGTAAGTTAAGGTTTTATCAAAATAGAGGTGAGAGTGCCACTTAGGAAATGGCATTGTGTAAATAACACATCAAGTAAAGGTTATTTTTTTTAGTGCTCCTAAAATAATATATAGGAGATATATCTAAACATTTTTTTCCTCTTTCTAATGCTTATGTTATCTAAGAACATCTTTATCAACGTGACAAAAAAAAAGAACATCTTTATCAATGAGTATGTAAAATAGAGGTTCTATACAAATAATATTGATATTTAAATGTATCTGAATTGCTAAATTTTATTTTGATAATTGTTTAAAAATTAAGCCATTTACAAACAAACACATGACATAACAAATTGTTGTGAGGTTCTAAAACTATGTTGTTTTAGATACTATTGTGTTTATTGTTCAAAAACAAGATACTATTATGTTTAAAACTGTCGCTTTCATAATTTTTTTATATTTTTTATTTTCTTCTATAGTTTAGATACCATATAAGAACATCTGCAATAGAGGTTTTTAAGGAGATGTTCTTTAAAAAAAACCCAAAAATATATAAAAAAAAAACGAAGATCATCATTAATCTCAGTCTCTTAACTAAAGTTCTTAACTTCGGATAAGAGACGGTTCTTACTTTTTCTTAGATTTTAACTAAGAAAAATTTAAAACTATCTCTTAAATAAAAGATATAAGAGTGTCTCTTAGCCGAAAAGTGTAAAAATACAAAAAAATGTCAAATCATGTGTTAAGAATCCCGGTTAAGAGACCGGAGTTAATAATTTCCGAACCAGGTTCTCAAAATAGAGTTTTTAGAATTGGTAAGAACCTCTAAGGTGTCTTTTTTATTAGCTCTTTTGTGTATGTTTCTCTCTCTCTCTCTCTCTCTTCCTTGTGTTTTCTTTTTGTTGTTTCTTTTTCTCTTAGGAATTTTAAAAGGGTTCTACTATTAGACATGACAAATTATAAGGGTTTTAAATTTCACAAATTACAAAATTTATAATTAAATTAATTATTAAAACTCATGATGGGTTATAATCATTGTAGATGGTCTAAGTATCTTATGTTGGAGTTACTCTAACTGATCGATGTAGTTAATTGTCTATACACTAATGCTCTAGATTAACTGAGAGTCTACGATAAGTTAAACCATGGATTATAGAACTTGTACTTTTATACCCAAAAATGTTACAAATCGTCAAAAGTTGTCCTAAATTTATTCGTACATCCATATTAATAGAAAATAGATATAGCAGGTGATTATTCCTTTCAGTGAACGTATTGATATGATCATTTCATCATTCAACAAGACCAGTACTTTTGCAGTGCTGGCACCACTCACGATGTTCTAACATGAATCTTTATGATCATTTAGCTGAATTTACTATATATATGTATTCAAAGATATTTTTGTTAGATTAGTTGATATATCATTCACTTACTCGGATCAAATGTGAACAAGGAAGTGTGAAAACTACGTACGTGACAATATGATGTTTTCCACTGTATGTAAAACATACAAATCACGGATTACAAAATTACCAACTGTACTAAATTATTATATACCAGCGATAAACAATAGAAATTACTAACGTGGTACTTTTTCAAAAAAAAAAAAAATTACTAACGTGGTGTTACTAATTTTATTAAGAAAATGTATCTTCAAACTACTAATGTATATACACAAATTATGTATACAATGTGTATATATATTTTTTTCAACTTTTTATTTTTATTTTAATTTTTTAATTTTAATTTTTATATTTTTTCAACTTTTATTTTTATATTTTTTTACATTTTTTTATATTTTTTCAATTTGCTTATAGTTTGATATTTGGTAGTATCAAGGATCGGTAGGGCTCGGTTTAGAGACAATGAACCATACCAACAAAATACCATACAATGTAGTTCGGTTTGATTGATCTAGCTATTCTTGTCTCTTTAAATACCTCACTACAAGCCTCTACTTTACTTGCCCCTCTCACTCCCTCTCTTTCTCATCTTAATTATGCTTATAGATTAGTTTACAAAAAAAAAATTATGCTTATAGACGCACCTGTGAATATATGTATATACGTACTCTTGTCTCATAAATAAATAATGTTAAAATTAGATAAGCATTTATGGTAAAAAATTACAAGATTAGTTCGTTGTGTCTGAGAGTTTGGATCCACAGATCAGAAAACTAACTAACCAGTCAGTATTGGTTACTAGTAGTTATTGTATCTTCGATCTAAATATGCTTTTTCTTTCTGGATCATCGCTTTTTTCACGCAATTACTTTTAGCTCCGTTGTTTCCCTATTTCTGTTTGGTTTGGCATCAAAAATTATTTTTAAAAATGTTTTACGGTCGAAAAACAGAATATTCCATATACTTTCTTATGATGAAACGAACCAATTACGCGTAGACACGTCAGCCCTTGGATGTATCCTCTCGCTGTATATCTATATCTATATCTATATTCCTCATCTCCGGCTGCTTTTCTTCATTTTTTCTTCTTTCTCGAATTGAAGAGATATCGAAAAATTAGTAGATCATTTTCAACTAGTTTGCGATTATTATTTTTGATTAGTCAATCAAATTCCTTTCGGTTCCATTAATTTAGACAATAATATATACTCGACCGATTTCTTTGAGTGTGTTTTGTGTGTGTGTGTGTGTAAATCTGATATAAGTTCTTGGCGGATCCGTTGAAGAAAGCTCATCAGCCGTCTTTTGTAGGCGCAGCACCATCAAGATTCACATGGAATTAAAAAGTCTCCTAGTTTTCAATTAGGGTTTTGATATGTATATGAGAATCTTGATGATGCTGCATCAACAACCGACGGCTACACAATACCTAAAGCTATAGAATGAAGTCTGGATCTTCGGTAAGAAACTCAAGAAACTAAATTTCTCTCTTGGTTTACTTATAAGAACCTTTGTTCTGTGTATGAACATGTTTTACAGTTATAAAGGTTTCAAAAAAAAAACATGTTTTACAGCTTTATTAATATTATGTGTGTGTGTTACCTATACATATATCACATTCATTTTGTGTGTTATCCATATTTTCTTTGACGGATTAGGGCCTTTTATAGTGAACTGATAACTATTTTATTTTTTGATCTTAGCTTGTGTATTGATGAATGGATGTATAGAGCTATGCAATATCTGAGCTGTATTTAACAGGATCATGTGGTATTATTTTTTTTTTTTTTTGAGAATTAGGATCATGTGGTATTCTTTAGTCCCCATTCAAATCGGGTCCTTATAGGTAATGCGATGATCAAGAACAACAAGATATTGAACGCAAATCGAACACTTCGTGATTTTAAATGTTTTTACCATCAGTTATAAATAAGTTAGTCATACTCTTAGTTCAACGGTTATATTTCCGGTCTATCTCACTTGTTCTTAATTCTGTTATTGTTCTATTTTTGTAATATTAGAAATATGGTTTTTGTGCCAAATCAAATCAAACATTATGGTGTGTTGTACATTGTACCAGATCTTTGTTTTCAAGTGGCTCAACTTGAGAAAGATTTGTCTCTTTGCTTTTAGTTTATTTATTTTTTTCTAAGAATAGAACACGTGAATACATTTTCTGTGGAAGAAGGTTAGGACCAAAAGAACTCGAGTGGTAAGTACATCAAAATTGGTAAAGTCATCAACACGAGAGGTAGTAAGAGGAAAAACATCTCTGCACCAGGAATTATATATAATCTCTAATCTTTACTACCTACCTATACAAGGCGATCTTCAAGATTTGTTAACATTTATTTACACAATGATCAGAAACTCAAAACAAAATATAGTATTTTGCTAAGAACTCCTTTTATTCTTACACCTAACGATTTCATCTAGTTTCACTTGCGATTTCACAATACATACACACTTACTTGCATAGTCACTAGATGATAAGCCGCGCAGAATATTTATTTATATTAATGTTTATCCATTAATTGGTTTTAACATTTTGCAATACTACAATTTTTATCGATTGTAAAATGATAAATACAAATGTTGGTCTCTTAAATATATCATTGTTGTTGTTGAAGATTTAACATATTATATCTAATTTTTTAATTATTTTAAAAAATTTATATGCACAAAACAAAATTATGTTTTGCGGCTGATACACTAAAATCAGATATGCAACATCGGTTGTAGAATGACGAAAGGGAATTAGGTTTTCTGTTCTTGATTTGTTTAATTGACATTTCAAAAGTGATTTTATTTTCTTCCTCATATTGTCATATTCGTTTTCTGTTTCACTATGAGTTTTTTTTAATTATTATGTGAATTCGGTGAGCTACATAAGTGTCAATTTAAAAAGATAGACATCTATAAAAATTAATTTCAATCCAGATACATATCTAAAAATCAACTTTTTTTGAAGAAAATCACTGGCAAATTGTATTCACATTTTAGTGTTCAAATCTAATATATAATATGTTATAGAATATAAGTACATACTCAAAATATAAATATATGTCTAGTATATATTCACCAGTTCGGTCTAAAAATCATCTAATTTTAGAACAACAAAACAAGTTACTTATTTTATAAACATAACTTTTGAGGTTTAGTTACTTAAGTTGTATAAACTAAGAACTGCTGTAACATTGACAATATATATATTGACATAACCATCTAAGTATGATTTTATTAACATTTGTATATCTGCTGTAACAAAAATTTAAGTTGTTAATCAAAAAAAAATTAATGTGAAATTTTCCAATACAAATTTCAAAATTAGAATATTAAGATCTCAATAGTTTTCAATGAAATTTTTGAAATTAACACACACACATATATATTGTGGGTTTTTTTTGGTATTTTGATTTATAACAATTAGCTACCATATTATTTCCATATCTACTTTGATTTGGTTATATACTATTAGATAATTACTATGGATAGCTATTAATGAGACTTCATATTCATATGAGTTATGTTCATTTGTATCTTGCTTGAACAAAAAAAACATCCATCACAAAATTTTCAATGTGAGACTTTTACTTTTTAGTAATTTATAGTTGTTTAAAAAATTCAAAATATAACATATAAGAAAAAATATAATTTTTTATTATATCCTTAATGTTATTGTTTAATTTTTTTTAATAATATAAAATTAAACAAAAAAAGAGAGAATACAAATTTTTTATCAAATATGTATGATTTAAAATCATCAATTGTCACATATATTAATACAAAGTATAATATATATTTATACGGATCAACTTATTTTTCTAAGAATTCTAAAAATTATTTTAATGATAACATGTGGCTACGAAAACATGTTGTAATAATATTAATATATAGGAGATTATTATATTTTACATCAACTCAAGAAGTGATGTCTAGGTTTTCTTCTTTATTTTTTTATTACAAATGATAAAAATGCAAAATATATATGCTATTGCATACAGACTGATCATAGATAAGTGAAATCTTAGCATATGGCTCCCAAAATTTAAGAAATAATTTACATAGGTATAGGTTTTCAAATTTGTAAAAAAAAAAACAGTTCTTATAAAACTTACTAAACTATCTATTAGTATAAACTAGGAAATAAATTTATAGAAATCTGTTGTTGATCCAAAAAAGAAAATTTATAGAAATCTGTAGTCGACTGATCGGTGAACTTGTTTCGGATGGATTTTTCTATTATAAATAGTCGGTTTATTATAAAATTTAACCATGCCAAAATGATGATGACCGTGAAGAATAAAACACGTAGAATCATATTGTACCGATAAACGCAAAGGACACAATCACATGGTGGAAAATAAACTTATGGTAGCCATCCAATCATAGTACAATCTTCATCAAGTTATTGTACTGTATGTCATAGTGTGATATATACAATGGCCCGATGGCGGATCTTTTTTTTTCTTTTTTATTTGACTTGGCTATAAAAAATTAGACAGAGTCCTCTTATCGAAGTTGTCGGCTGTAGTATTATCATTGCGAGAGATATGCGAAAAATAAAGGTGGAAAATGACAAGTTGTGGATATCCTGAAGAATTCCAAAAAAAATCTTTGAGTTGGTCTCGTCCATTGATAGCCCGGATTAGAACCCGAGCGTCTGATCTGAGTTCAATGTTGTTGTAGCTTTGTGCTGCTGCTTTAGAGAGGGCCTTCCTCTAGCTCACGCTTTCCTCTTTGGCCCGCATGCACTTCGAGGCGCCGTCTCAAAGCGATGTTCTTTGATGTCGGCGGCGGCATAGCTCTCCGGTGTCACCGCTTCTCCTTCTCATGCACGGCTCTTCTCATTTCCTGGCTCTTCGTTATGTTCGATTCTGGTGGCTCATCCCTGCACCGTAGCTTCCTCTGCCGCGTCACTCAAGCTCGAGCTTTCCGTGCCGCTTCCTCTGCTCACCCTTTCTTGCCAAAACCTCTGTCTGCAACCACTTCCCACCGTCGTCACTCGCTAAGCATCACTAGATGTCTCACCGGTCTTCCTGCTTCCAATTTCCCATCCAACATTGAGACAGTCTTATCTTTTTGAGGTTTCAACGGAGTTAAGCTTCATCGACCAGATCCGTATCCTCCTCTAACGACTGAAATGGTCTCACCACCGCAAGTCTCTCTCCTTCCTTACCTAGGAAGAGTTTTGGTCATTTGTGTGCTAACTCCTCCGCTGGTATGTATCATCGCATCACCAAACCGGAAGAAGCTTTCGAGTACACATCTAGAACGAAGTCCCGACATAGTGTTCAAACCTCCACCACCTAATTCTCTCTGCCCTTCACCCATCATTGGCTCATGCTCTCTCAATTTGGTTGATTTTGTTGATTGGTTGCTCAGATGTTGTTCGGAAGTGCAGGACTAATTTAATGTCTGCTCTGTCGCCAAACTTCATTATTCTCAGAGTCTCCATGGAAGTGAAGCTGTCCGCTTCGTCAGATTGTTCAAACAATCTCGTCTGCATCCATCAGCTCCTTCCTCCGATGAGCTCATCCATATCAAGTCAGCGTCAAATTCATATATGGAACTGGAGCCAGCATCAAGTTCATCTTTTAAAAGTGTTCGTGTCAAATCCAGGCAATTAAGGCCTTTTGATACTATTGATACCTATGCTTCACTGTCTGTCTCACCGTCGTTTGAGATTCACCTAGTCACTTCAGTGAGATTTGTTGAAGTTACTGCTGATATTGCGGTTGAGAAAGACTCTTCCGTACTTTCCCTCTCTGTGAGAGGTGAATCATTTTCCAGTGTTTAAGCTGGTGTTGAACTCCTCCAAATCCCTTTCACTAGGATATTTCAACGTCGTTTTAAACTATTTAAAGCTATTTCTAACTGTGGTTTCTAGGATTCAAGTGAAAATTATATGTTGTTCTCTTTACTTTGAACAAGTTTCTCCTTTTAACACTTCTATCCCATGTTTTATTGTACTACTGTTATTGTTGTTCATCATACCGTCGAATATATCTCCGGTTGTAATCGTTGAAACATTTTAGATCTGAATTAATGATTTTTTTTTTACAAAAAAAAAGAGAGAGAGTCTTCCTATAGCTATCCCCTCTGCAGTAAGTGGTGAACTCACCCAATCCTCTATAGTGCTCCCTTGTCGAAGTTGCTTCTCGGTGTTGTCATAGAAGATCCATGTTAACCGTGCAGTTTTTGTATCCTAGCTGCATCTGTGTTGATGAAGATAGTTGCCGTACATTGCTGCTTTGGTGTCGTCTATAGTGTTGTTGGTACTGTGGTTGTGTCTCTTGCCATTCCTTATTCAATGGTGAATCCTGAAATTAGTTTTACATGTGTCAAATTATCAAATTTAAGAGGTTAAAAAGTTTTGGGGAATTTGAAACTGGATTTAGATATGTCACATGGATAACTTTACCAACAAAACTAGTGATGATTAATTGTTTTTTCATACAAATATATATATATATATATATATTCAGTTTTGGGGAATTTGACACATGTAAATTAGTTTTACATGTGTCAAATTATCAAATTTAAGAGGTTAAAAAGTTTTGGGGAATTTGAAACTGGATTTAGATATGTCACATGGATAACTTTACCAACAAAACTAGTGATGATTAATTGTTTTTTCATACAAATATATATATATATATTCAGTTTTAAAGGGTGTCATGTGACACCCAATCTTTCCACATAGATCTGAGATTGGTCCAGACGATGTTGTCTTCAATGGAAGGATTAACTGAAAATACCAACATATCAATTTTATCAATTCAAGAAACGGTGTTATTCGCATTGAGATCCGATGGACGACTAGTTAACATAACTGATAACAAATCTTATGTGTAAATGAATGGTAAAATTGTTATGATCTTAGAGTTCTTTATATAAATTAATATATAATTAACCAAGAATTTTAGTTCTGGTGGTAAATAACTCATACATATGAGTACCGCCATCTTGGTTCGAGTCCGACCATTTGAAACGTTTTAAATGGTAAAAAAACGTAGATTCTGCAGTTCTCGTGATAATTAGTCATGAGGTCTAAAAAATCTTTGGAATCATACCCGGATTATCAAAAATAATAATAGAACATGTTTAAAAAAAACTATCTACGGTCAGATAATTCTATGTTTTCACCTTTAAGATCTAGTTTTATGTCTTTAGAAAATATTATGTTTTAAATTCGTAGCAATTTATTCTTCCTTTTAATTATGGAACACACACACCACGAAAGAGTGAAAATACACATCAAACACGACAACACAAATAAAAGAAACACAACGACAACGCTTTTATTCATTAAGTATAATCGCATCAAGGTTGAGACAGGAACGTTGCGCCCGCGTTCTGGTCGCTGCAGTAAAGACAAGGGTGTTGCTGAAACCCTAGTCTCTCAAGCACTTCTCTTGCCATTATCACTAGTTCCTTGTTCTTCAAGGCACCTCCGATTTCCTTCAAAACCGTCTGAATCGCGTTGCTAAACGCTCCATACGCCTTCCCACAGCCACTTACAACGTCAGCAGACGTTTCATCGGCCTGACACCCACTCAACAGTATCCCTGAGTCAACGTGTCTTTCACGCGCCTTCATGTTCTCCAAAAGATCCATCAAATCCATAGCCGGTAGCCGGAACTTTAGACCAGCGTCGCCACCAAAGAGCTCGAGTAGGTGTGTACCAATGTCTGAAGTTGAGATTCCGGTACGAGAACTCAAGTGGTCGAGAACTTCCTTGTAGGGTAAGGCACGTGATGTTATTGTCGTCGTTGTCTCCATGGCCGGAGATCTAACTCCAGAGAAGGGTCCGATTTGTTCTTTCTCCTTGTCAATGAGGCCACCACTGTGGCAAGAATCTGAGATCATGGTAAAGCTCGTCCCCTTGGGAAGTTGATTAACAAGTTCTCTAAAATCAACATCTGTGATGAGATTGAAATCACAAGGAACTATAGCTTCGTCTTGTTTAAAAGGACGAGCAGGTTTAACCGAAGGAATCCGAGTTCCATGGCCACTATAGTGGAAGAACAAGACGTTTTCAGATCCGGTTTGAGCTTTATCCACCATCCTACGTAAAGCAGCCTTGATGTTGGCTCCAGTAGGCTTTAGCTTTGAGTCAGGCTCGTCCGTTAGTACCTCCATGTCGTTTTGTTTGAATCCGAAACGGGTTAAAAGAGTTTCTTTCATGGCTAAAACATCGTTGACGCAGCCGTGAAGCTCGTTCTTTGTGTTAGGGTAGTTGCAGCCGACGAGAACGGCTAGTCTTCTCTTGACAACTTCTTGGTTATCCATTGAATCTCTAGCTAGATGTGATTCGTTAGGGTTTAGAGTGGAATTTAAACAACTTTATAGGCCACAAAATATGTTTTGTTTTTTGTTTATTAGCTTTTCAGTTGAAGTGCTGCTCCGTTTGAGCTAATATGTGTGTATTTATGATTGAGGTTTCTTGTAGTGTTGGGCAAGTTCGTATATTAATTTGTTGTTTGCTTTAAGGTGTGGAACACTTCATTTTAAAGGAGTATTGGGTGTATTATTAATGCTTTAAAGCAAGAATCTATACCATAAACCAAACTTTTGAGATGGTAAGTAATCTACTAGTGGTAGGAGTTTAAACATTGATTTTGTTAGTTAACTTGGAATTATATAGAACTTGTAAAAACAGAGGTCATTTTCTCAAAGATTTATACCTAAGCCATTTAGTTATCCAAGACAAGAAATATAAATTGACAATTGACCCACCTAACTTGGCTTAATCTTAAAGGATACCACATAATTGCGTCGTGCACGCAACGGCAAAGTCTTCTTGAGTCGAACACACTTATATATGACCAAACTCGCTTGTCATATTTACGCATTGATTTTGTTTACTTCAAAAACATGAATACACATGTTTTAAATAAATCAGAGCAATTACACGAGAAGCAGCACACAAACAAAGATAATGGAGTCAAACCATTTCTAAATCATAAACGAAGATTTATTCAACGTTGCACGACTCGTCAAGCTTAGTTTAGAACTGTCATTGTTGCACAATACCTTTTGCTCGACATCATCCTTGAACCTAACGCTCTTAAGCGGCTGCAAACGCTGACCACCACTAACCATAACCACTATCTCACAATGACAGCCTAGTAAGCACGTCGTTCTTGCTGTGAACAAACGCTAATTAACTTAAAAGAAAGCAAAAGAGCAAAACAAATTGAGGCAAATACCTATTTAGAATTTTTTTATTATTGTGTAAATGAATAGTCTTACAAATTCTTACACCCTGTATTTATAGTAGCCTCAAAACCTAATTTCCTTTTCCCTATAAGAATACATACTTATATGGAAAAGATACTTTTTCTAAACCGAAAAGGCATATACCGTACAGAGATTTAAGACACACAGATGCAACATCTCTTATCAGATGCAACATCTCTTATCGCAAATGCTAAAGGCCAGCGCCGACTGTGACAAACTGATTCTTGAGAAGTTAGTAGCCATTGTTGAGGCTGGCTCGGCGGTTGTCGCACTCCAAGTAACACTTGCTTCGCTCGGCTCGTAACCATACTCAGTGATGGTATCGTCTATCGAGTTCCTGACTAGATCAGCTGCGTGTGGGGGCAGACAGACGAGCCGCGTGTTGAGTAGAGAAGCTCTCTATCTCGAAGAGAGCTAGCATCGCTCGCTGCTTCTTCTTCTTAACAGGATGCAGAGTCGGTTCGATTCGGTTAAGAACCACCGGACTCTTGTGTTTCCTATGGTTTGTGCTGGTTCGTTCAAAGTTGGGAAACTAAAACTGCTGAGTGAAGGGATCGACGAAGATATAGATTATGATGAGAGATTCGGTTAGACAAGGTTCGGTCAGAACGGGTTCTTGGTTCTGCGATTCTAGGTTTGGTTTCTTGGACCTGAACCGACTTGGAACTTGAACAGGGACAAGTCTTGTGTCTGAAGACCATCTTGATCCTTTCTTGCAGCTTCCACGTCCATCTCGGTCCGATCCTTGCCGGTTATTGTTGGAGAGCAAACCGGTTTGGCTGTTCCAGCTAGCTTCAGAGGATGCCGTGTGTCTTACGGTAAAAGAAGACACTTTTGCAGATGAAACTGAAGAGAACCTTGGATCACTATCGTTGCCTTTGCTTTCCCTAAAGTACCTTCGAGCTTCGAATATGCTTAGCTCAGTATCTTCTGGCTCCATTGGCAGTAGCTCTTTTTTTCTTCAGAGTTAGTTAAGTGCGCGCTCTGTTTAAGGTCGCTCTCGAACTCTCTACGTGTGGACTTGAGTGAAGTGTCGCGAGGTAGTTTCTTCTGTCCGATAAAGTTCTATCTCTCGTTTTAATTATTTCATAATGACATGACATTCTCACAGTTAGAATTTCTAGTCCTATACGAGTTTTTTTTTAAATCCAACTAATAATTAAGATTTTAATTTGCAAAAAAAACAATTAAGATTTTATAGTCATAAAGAGCAATTAAACAACCAAGTGAATTTGACCTAGTGTTAAAGGATTCACAAATGTGAATATCATTTTGGGTTCGATTCTCTTTGACCACTCAGAACACATCTTAAATAGTAAGAAAATACGAATCTTACAGGTTTCGTGGGTTTCGTGGTGATTAGTCTCTGAACTTAGAAAACGTTTGGGATCACACTATTGTTATAAAAAACTTCAATAAAACATTGTTTTTTTCAAAAAAGAACATAGTTTCATATTTGAAACATGAAACATAAAGAAATATTAAAATAGTTTACGGTTAAATTTTCTAATTAAAAAAGGTTTAGTTAATCCATCTAGTTATAAAGTTTGATCTTTCTCATTTTTTATGAACGAGCAAATAATAATATGTTTTTTTGACTAATATGATTTAAGGCTTAAATTTCTTGCAGTAAGGAAAAGAAAATGTAACTAAACCATCTAGTTTTTTAGTTTGATGTTTGTCATTTTGTATAAAATAAGTCCGCACTGAATATAATACCTTACAGCTATTAACTTTGTCTTTAATTTTTCTTTTCTACACACATGTACTTTTGTGAATGGTATATTTTATTTTATTAAAGTAAATTTTAATTATATAACTATTTTATTAATAAAATGTATTTAAGAGAGTCTATTGTGGGTATACACCATTGAACATACTCTTATATATGTTCTTTGTATATCATGCTTTTAAGGAACAAGACAAAGATAAATCCTAAAGAAGGTGACAAGTCTCAAAAACGAGAAAATGGTTAAATCCAAGTATATTAAAGACACAGACCTAACTTCTGGGTAGAGGTATAACTCACGAATAGACCATCTCCTCGGCATTAAAATGTGGCGAAAACAATAGCTCATATCCGTGTGGCTGGTAGGGTTTGAATCCAAATTTATCGTATTGGGTTTTTAATTACTTCAAGCGCCACTAAGCCGCCACCAACAGTTAAGTCTCAAAAGTGATTACTTTCTGTATTCGTACCATGTGGCTTCTCCATTAATAGGTTCTTTATTTGCCAATTTAAACCATTTAGAAGAGGACTATCACATATTAAAATAGAACCTGAGCTCGATGACAATTCTCAACCTTTGAATTATTCAGTTTTTAGAGGACCTCCATCATTTGCCGAAATAAATTTCTATATAAGAGATGTAAGAAGGAAGAATAATAAAACAAAAGATCTGTCACAAAAAAACAAAAAAAACAAAAAAAAACAAAAAAAACAAAAAAAATAAAAAAAAAACAAAAAAAACAAAAAACCAAAAAAACCAAAAAAACCAAAAAAAACCAAAAAAAACAAAAAAAAAATGATGAACAACATTATCCTTTTTGTGACATGTCTTGCTCTTGCTTCTTCAGCTCTAGCAGCTGGTAAATCTCAATATGCTTATCGCCTTCAACGTCATATAATTGTGTTACCATTTTGGATTCAACTAATTGATAGGAAATTTTAGCGATGATTTTAAACCGTATAATAAGTTGACAATCTAATGGTTGTGTTAATCTTTGGAGCATTTTGTATGAAATATTTCATTAATGCAAGACTTTGTGAATCATGTTGACGCTTGTTTCCGCCTCGTCTTTTTTTGCAGATGAGACAGAGACTGAGTTTCATTACGTAACAGGCGCCTACGCTGATCCATCTAAATGGAGCAGTGTCAAAAAAGAATGGAAAATTTGTGGGGTGGGGAAGAGGCAATCACCAGTCAATCTTTCTCCAAAAGTAGCTCGACTAGTTCACAATTCTACAGCGCTTATTCAGACATATTACAAACCAGTAGAAGCCACTCTTAAGAACCGTGGATACGACATCATGGTAATTATTATTCAACCGTAAAAGAAACCCTAGAGTACATTTTTCTTTTATTTTAATAATTAGTGCTCATGCAAGACCGATATGTTGTGGGTATCAGGTGTCATGGCAAGAAGACGCAGGGAAGCTCGTGATCAACAATACCGACTATAAGTTGGTTCAAAGCCACTGGCACGCACCTTCAGAGCATTTCCTCAATGGACAAAGGTAAAAGAAAGAAAAAAGAAAAGATTGACATCATTCCTAACATTTACTTACATATAGTCAAACTAATAATATCAAGCCTGGATTTGTTTTAAGGTTGGCTATGGAACTTCACATGGTACATAAAAGTGCAGACGGACACTTAGCAGTTATTGGAGTACTCTTAAGAGAAGGTGAACCGAATGCTTTCATTTCACGGGTAAATTATTTACTATGAATCTACGACGATAACCCTTGTTTTCTTTTTACTCGAAACTCTCAAGCTTATTATTGGCTTTTGTGTTGGTTAAACACAATACGACAGATAATGGACAAGATCAATTCCATAGCTGACATCCTACATGGAGAGGCAAGTATAGGAAAGATAGATCCAAGAGAGTTCGGATGGGATCTTACAAAATTCTATGAATATAGAGGATCGCTCACCACTCCTCCTTGCACAGAAGATGTCATCTGGACCATCGTCAACAAGGTAGTACTAACCTCTATAGTAGTTAAAATCAAGAATCCAAGAATCTATAATATCAACTGACTCAAACTTTGAGTTGCTATCTAAATATGCAGGTGGGGACTGTTTCACGTCAGCAAATTGATATATTAGTCGATGCTCGTCGCGCTGTAAGAATATAAAACACTTTCACATAAACATTTACTACAAATTTGAACTGTCTTTTTTTCATATATACATAACTAATAAACATGTTTTGTTGATCATCAGGGCTATGAGGCAAACGCAAGACCGGCTCAACCGCTGTACAAACGTATGGTTTATCTAAATGATCAGTCCACTCCATCAGCTAGCGCATTAAATTAGTCTAACAGGCCAAGGCAACTCCGAGTCTTGATTTCCAAAGAAGGAATTTCAGAACGTGAAGTTGAGCTCCGTTACTAATTTTATATTTACAATATAAATATACTTTTGATTATATATGCATAATACTATTTTATTTTCTTTTGCTGCATGTATTACAAAGAAACGAGATGTAATACTCAACTATAATATGAGTTTTTTGTTCTTTTTTATACCTCAATATCTTTACATTTTACATCTTGTTTCAAAACTATGGAATTCAACTAAA
This sequence comes from Raphanus raphanistrum subsp. raphanistrum, assembly GCA_019706035.1. NCBI lineage: Eukaryota > Viridiplantae > Streptophyta > Magnoliopsida > Brassicales > Brassicaceae > Raphanus > Raphanus raphanistrum. Next base: position 13,323,257 of record CM033981.1, read on the forward strand.
CCCGAAAAGCACAGTGTTACAAAAGATCACAGGGAAGGGAGTCTGATAAAAATCTTTTGATGTTGTTGTTCTTCTTTTTTTCTTTCTTAAATTAAATATATTAATAAACCCCAAACTAACATAAGAATCTGATTAGAAACCGACTTACACAAAATTACACAATTTTACTATTTTCGATCTAGAGCAAAGCTCGATCATGTTCGTGGATCAATTATTGTTTCTACCTTTGAAAATAGTAAAATTGGATTGTTTTTTTTTGTTGTTGTTGTTTAAATCTACTAACTTTTCTTTGGTACAAGTACAACAGCCATTTAATGTCACTTTATAGAACAACATAAAATCTCACTTTCACAATGTTAAATAAACTCCTATAAAGTTATTCAATAATGTTATTTATGTTTTTTTTCCGGCAATAATGCTATTTATGTTATGCATAAAGTAATACCCAAAATGGTACATACATAGAAAAATACATGTTTTACGAATTATAGTAGACCTTTATCCAAGATACGTGTATAAGGTAACATGATCTGCACATGCATACAAGTTTTGACAGACTAAAGATTTGATAATATGTACCACATGAGTTGCTGGCTTTGCAACCCAGACATCTCTATGGTTTTCTTGCGGTCACTAATTTAGCAAAAAATATTAAAAAATCTTACGGCCGCTATCACAAATTCGTTGATCTTTGTATATGGGCTTTAAAATAAAGCCCACATGTTTAAAACAGACCAAGTCTCTGAATCTCGGCGGCAAAATTTACTTTTTTTTACGAACTAAAATATTACTATTTTACTTAATATTTGTAATTATTTATTTAAATTTCAGACAGGAACATACTTCTAGGGTTCTTATCTCTTTTACAGAGCGAGCGAGAGCGTGAAAAAGACAAAAAAAAAAAAAAAAAAAACGCAAAGGCGAAACATAAAACCTCTGAGTTACACACACACACACACTTGATGGGGCTTCTTCTTCGTCAGAGAGCTCCTTATCTTCGTCTCTATTCAGGACTCATGGCTTCTCGTCCTCGTCTCTTCTCTAACCCACTCTCTCCACCTCTTCACCGCCGCAGCTCTTCTCTCTCCTCGCCTCTGTTCTCCTCCCTTAGTCCCAGGTCCATTGCTTCTCCGAGTAGTTATTTGTTCAATACTTTGTTCTCAATGCTGATAAAAAATACGAACTTTATTGAAATTGCCCAAAAGCTCTCGTGATGTTAACTTCATGTTAAGCTTTTGAGTGATTTTTTTTTTTACTCGTAGTGTCATGTGTTCTTATGGCTTTAAGTGATTCTAGTAATGCGCTTGTTACTCAATTGATATGTTTAATTGAGTTTTTTCTTTCCTAGAATTTTCAGGGTAAATGTTCAATCGAAGAAGGTTTTGAGTCAAGGGTTAATCCAAAGAAATGCTATTTCATCGAGGTCATTTATGTCATCAACCATATCCACCGAGGCTTTCCAAGAGAGCGCCACATCTAAGGGTTACAGCTCCGAGCAAATCCAAGTAAGAATCCTATTTTAAATTAGTTTAGCTGAATACTTTGGAACAACATTTTTGTTGCTTTAGCTGTTCAAAGTCAATTCTTTTTAACTTCAATATCTTTATACATTAGGTGCTGGAAGGGTTAGACCCTGTCAGAAAACGACCAGGGATGTATATAGGAAGCACTGGAACTCGTGGTCTGCACCATCTGGTAAAGTGTTCTCTCCGTTCTAGTCCCCTGTACCCTATTGGCTGTTGGTGTGATCTGTTTAAATGTAATCTCCTTTTTTTTTTACTAGGTTTATGAGATACTGGACAATGCAATTGATGAGGCTCAAGCTGGTTATGCGTCAAAGGTTGATGTTGTTCTGCATGCTGATGGTTCAGTTAGTATTATGGACGATGGCCGTGGGGTATGTGATGATATGTTACTCCTTCTCATGCTATCAGTTTTTGACCTTGAATATAAATATCAGTTTTTAATCTCGTAATGCAATTCTTGTTTTGTCATTGTGCAGATACCCACGGATTTACATCCTGTAACTAAAAAATCTTCTCTGGAGACTGTGCTTACGGTATTGCTACTGATTCAGAGATTTTTTATTTTTTATTTTTTTGTATATTCATGATTGTATTTTACTTGATGTTTTGCATTTTATTTGGGGGCTTCGTTACCATACTATTATTAACATCTCTTGAATTTTCTCACTTTGTTCATTCCTTACTTGATCACGCCACTTATATAATTGCCATGTTTGTTACATGTGCAGGTATTACATGCAGGTGGCAAGTTTGGTGGCACAAGTAGTGGTTACAGCGTTTCTGGTGGACTACATGGTGTGGGTCTATCAGTTGTAAACGCATTGTCTGAGGTGTGTTCTAATCTTTACTCACATTGCTTCTTCTTTCCTTTTTCTAATTTTTTTTTTCTTTATATCCTCAGTGATTTGTGAGTCCTAAGCTACTTGGGATTATTACAAAAAAGTTAGAATAATGTATCTGTTTGATTTGTAGGCCCTAGAGGTTACAGTATGGAGGGACGAGATGGAGCATAAGCAAAGTTATTCTCGTGGAAAGCCCATAACCATACTCACACGCAGTGAGCTGCCGCTAGAGTCAAAGGGGACCAAAGGGACAAGCATCAGATTTTGGCCTGACAAAGAAGGTCTTACCCGTTTTCCACTCTTCACTACTATTCCCTCCCCAAATTTTGATTTGATGATTAATTTTTTCCTCTATGGAATGTACTGTTTTTTTTCCAGTATTCACAACTGCAATTGAATTTGACCATAACACCATTGCTGGACGAATCAGGGAGCTTGCCTTTCTGAATCCAAAGGTGAACTTACTTTAATTAATACAATTTTTCATCAAGACATGATAATACATTGTTGATTACTTCATGAAGAATCCGTTTGCTAATGTTGTATAATTCTTATCTTAGCAAATCGCTCTTTATCTTTGTGTGTGCAGGTTACCATAACTCTTAAAAAGGAGGATGAAGATCCTGAGAAGAACCAAACTACTGAATACTTTTACGCTGGAGGATTAAAGGAATATGTTAGTTGGCTAAATGCTGATAAGGTGAGAATCTACACATCGAAAATCACATTTTTATAGGTGTATGAAGCATATTCATTATTGAAAAGGTTATGTGATAGGTGATGTAGCGGTTGTTATATGAATGTCTTTCTCTGCTACTAAAGCTAGCAAAAGATATGCTAACCACTCTTATGCATTGATGTTTCCATTATCATAGTTATTATATTACTTTCTTATTTGCTGACAATTATTTCTTGTTTAGAATCCGATTCATGACGTGCTTGGCTTCAGGAAAGAGATTAATGGTGCCTCCATTGACGTTGCCCTTCAATGGTATGTTGTTTGTTTTAAATAAGAATGCACATACACTGTGGCTATTCTAAAGTGATTCGATCTTATGGATTGGGACATTTTTGTATCAGGTGCTCAGATGCATATTCAGACACAATGCTGGGATACGCCAATAGCATACGCACTATTGATGGTGGAACACACATCGAAGGTGTCAAAGCTTCATTAACAAGGACCCTTAACGCCCTTGCAAAAAGGTCAAAAACTGTTAAGGTATGACATCAGTAACCAGTTTAACTTATTTCTGTTTTTCTTGATCATAACTTACTTGAAACTAGAAAGAGTTCTCTGAGATGATGTAAGTGGGGAACTGTATTCTCTTCTTGGTGAAGTTGACTGAATATGAAAACCTGTATATATACAGTATAGTAGGCTCTTGTCTACTGCATCGCGTTTCTGTCAGCGAACAATGTACTTAAACGTGGTTGAACTGTAGGAACGTCAAACGTGCACGTTATAGATCCTGCTTTTAGCACTAATTTAATCATTGACTGTTTAGCGGTTTAGGGAGCAATTCCTAAACGTTCATTTTTTATTTTTAGCAAGTATGTAATCAATCTTGTTGGCTGTGCTTTCAGGAGAAGGATATAAACTTAAGTGGAGAACATGTTAGAGAGGGATTGACCTGTATTGTGTCAGTCAAGATTCCTAATCCTGAGTTTGAAGGTCAAACAAAGGTATTCAAATCGCATAATGATTGTCTCTTTAGCAATGATATCTGGTCGACAGGAAGCAATTCCTCTGTCCCTTTAGCAATGATCTCTGGTCACTAGTATAATTTGTCTCTCATAACGCTCCCTTCTCCTTGCAGACAAGACTAGGAAATCCAGAGGTGAGAAAGATTGTAGACCAATCAGTTCAGGAGTATCTCACAGAGTATTTGGAACTGCATCCAGATGTACTTGAGAGCATTATCTCCAAATCCCTTAACGCTTACAAGGTTACGCTTCTGCTGTAAAGGCTCGTGTGTTTGTTGCTAACTTTCAACTAAATTATCATGAAAGTCTACCTGATTCTCACTATGTGTTCTTTATCTAGGCTGCTTTGGCTGCCAAGAGGGCAAGGGAATTGGTCAGGTCAAAAAGCGTTTTGAAGTCATCATCACTTCCTGGGAAACTGGCTGATTGTTCATCAACGAACCCTGAAGAATCTGGTATGTGTATTGGACCAGCATGAAAAAAAAAAGAAAAACCACGCATGCTACTTCAGTTTAGTGACATATATGTGCAATGTCTCCAGAAATTTTCATCGTGGAAGGAGATTCTGCTGGTGGCAGTGCTAAACAGGGTCGTGACAGACGTTTTCAGGTAATTTACTTCTACCTTCTAATTCAATTTGTAACTCTGGAAGAAAGGTGAACTTTATATGAACTTTGGCTGCATTGTTTATAACACAGATTTTTGGATTTATATGCAGGCAATACTTCCACTGAGAGGTAAAATTCTGAACATTGAAAGAAAGGACGAAGCAGCCATGTATAAGAACGAAGAAATTCAAAATCTAATTCTTGGCCTTGGACTTGGAGTAAAGGTGATTTAATAGTAATCCATTTTTCTAATTTTTTTTCTTTTTTCTTTCCTGTCTTTTAGTGGTTTGTGGAAAACTCAATAACTGGTTGGTTTACAGGGAGAAGATTTCAAGATGGAGAATCTGCGGTACCATAAGATTATCATCCTAACAGATGCAGATGTTGATGGTGCACATATCCGCACACTTTTGTTGACATTTTTCTTCAGATATCAGGTAAAAACCAGTTTAGGATTAAGCAAAAAGAAAAAAAAAGTCCCTTAGACAGTTGTCAACTTAACTGAATGTTTCTTTGGACAGAGAGCCCTGTTTGACGCTGGTTGCATCTATGTTGGAGTTCCACCTCTTTTCAAGGTAATATAATACTTTTATCTTCAGCATATTTTTGTGATTGAGATTTAGGAAAATAAATGTTTTGTCCTTGAAAAATGGTCAGGTTGAGAGGGGAAAACAAGCACATTATTGCTATGATGAAGCAGAACTCAAAAAAGTTACCGCTAACTTCCCTGCAAACGCATCCTACACCATTCAAAGGTTCAAAGGTAAAAAAAAATGTTTTAAACAAATAGAAGTTCATACTTTGTTTGGTTTACACATAATATGAGTAAGAAGAGAGAACCTGTAGAACTCGTTGGATGATATTATTCACCCTGTTTTTACTTTTTGCAGGTTTGGGAGAGATGATGCCTGAGCAGCTTTGGGAAACAACGATGAATCCAGAAACAAGGATTCTAAAGCAACTAGTCGTTGATGACATAGCAGAAGCTAACATGACTTTCTCCTCTCTTATGGGTGCTCGGGTAAGGCTAGGGAAGTCCCAAACTTGGTTTGATTCTTTTGTGTAAAAAAAAAGAAAAAAATGATGACATATTCACAAACTTCGATCTGTTTTTGATGTCAGGTCGATGCCAGGAAAGAACTCATAAAAAATGCAGCAACTAGGATCAATCTGCAGCATCTCGACATATGAACATGAACCACTGGAGGGCTGTTCAAACGACATTAGAAGATGTCGGATACAATCATATTTTGATTTTAGATTATTTTAGTCAGAGACATCATATTACTTCTTCCTCTGGCCAAGCAAAAGTAACCACCACCAGGACATTTTTTATTATTATTGCATTTTAACTCGGTCGTTAGTTTCTTCAAGTTCTATGCACCCAATAAAATGTAAGTATAGATTCGTCATGTGTGACTTCTAGTTTCATTTATAAAGATGCAAGACTCAGCAAAAAACACAGATTTATTTTGAATTTGGCATAACTATCTTCAACATTAACACATAACATATTTTTATTGTTAGCATCACCATCTCTTGGAATCCATCTCTTAGAAGACCATTTTCTAAGTTATCGTCTTCCATTTTTGTTAACAACTTTAAGTCATCTTCAGATAGTAAAATAGCTGAGAATTGCTTACTGGATAACCAATTGTTGTATCACTATCACTCCACATTACAAATCTTGTTCTTTTTTTCTCTACCATCACGTACAGTAAAAAATAGTAAAGAATGTCTTATGTGACATATTCATATTCAAAAGATCTGTTTTTATTGATAAGCACAACACAAAATTGTTTATATTTTCTTGCAGTTTAAGAAAAGCTTCTTAAGAGTTTCTTTCTTCTGCTGCGGCGGCGGCATTGGCTTCGTGCATCTTGGGGCTAGGTTCTTCAGGGATATTTATGTATGTTTGATCAGGAAAACAGACTGCTCCTCTATCTATTAGCAGTGCAGGCCATTCGGGGCTTTCTGGATTGTAAATGTCCAGAGTGGGAGTGACTAAGAGGAGACCGTAACGCATGTCATTCAAAGTTTTAAGCATCTTGGTGTAGTAGGGGGAACATTTGAACTGATCTGCGAATATGACCAAACTAGCTTCATAACTTGAGGTGAAGTAGGGAGAGTCCCTTTTCCATAAATAAATGTCATTCAACATTCTGATACGTCGCGAGGCTTTATCCCCTGGAAAAAGGAAACAAAATATATAAATATATATTGTCAAATGGAAGTGAGAGTACAATATAAAGGAAAAAGAGAGAGAGAGGAAATGGTCACCTGCGGGAAGAAAGTAGATTCTGGAAGCCCACGGTTTGCCACCACCCAGTAAGGCATCTCTCCAAGACCCTTTCTTGTCATCATCAAGATAAGCCCAGATTGTGATCTCATCACTAGAACCAATTCCCACAAGAGCTGATGAGATGGAGTGGTAGATCTCATCAGGAGTGGAAGAAGGAGGGAACGGGAAATCTTCGGCGTCCCAGAAGACGGCTGTCCTAGGCCCTTCGACGGTTGGGATGCGCTCTGAGCCATAAAATGCAATAGAGAGAGAGAGACAGAGGTTAAATAAATACCAATTATTTATTTATAATAATAAATGACAGATAGAAAATCTTAAAACAAACAAACAAAACAATTAGGGAATGGGGGGGGGATCTTACCGGAGAAATCTACAATCTTGGAGAGATCTTCTTCAACCGTTACATACTTTTCATGCTCCATATCATACTCACATCCATAAAAAGCATATAACTCTTTGAATCTAGGCTTTCCTCCACCTAAAAAACGTGTATTCTCAAGTAGAGAGTCTAGACTAAAGAGAAATTCTTCATCAGGAGGAGGCGGCTTAACTATAAGAACATTGTGACGCCTCGATTGCAAACACTGCAGAACCCTATGCAACTCCCTTTTTGGTTTTGCTATTACCAAATAATTTACCGGTCCTGGTCCAATACTTGATGCGTGACGAATCATATAGAAAGTTATATCCGGCACTTTGTAAGCAAACGCCGAATAAGACTTGCCTACAAACAGAGAAAGAACTCCGATTACATATAAATGGAGTAAAAAATATAAACGACGAGCTCATTAATTAAAGAGAGTGTTGTGTTGTTGTGAGGAATTTAACCTTGGGGTAAGTAGTCAATTACTGCGGCCTCGCAGTTGATTTGCTCAGAATACAGATACACGTCGATATACCCATGGCGAAAGCCCATCACATCAAGAGCTTTTAAGAAATCACCATAAATAGCATCAAGTTCATCGGTAGTATCTACAGGGATTGGGTAGTCATCTATGTTCCAGTACACCAGTGTCTGCTTCACTACGCACAAAGGGCATAAACCAAAAAATTAGAAAAAAAAAAAACTATAATCGATCAGATGAAATCTAACAAACAATTTCGGATAAGAGATGGGAGAGAGAGAGAGAGATCTTACAGGCCTCAAAGCCGATGGTATCGTCGTCTTCGCCCATGGTGTTCTACGGAGAGAATTGGAGATCTTCTAGCTAGGGTTTAGATCTTGCTTTGAATGTTTTTCTTCACGGACGGATGAGAGAGGATGCGGCTAGCTGAGAGATCTATCTATCTGTAATGTTTTTATAGGCCCTTTGGATCTCAAAAAAGGAAAATTTCAGAGGGTTTCAACCGACGGATCTGTTCATTCTTTCCTTTTTTCTTTTTTTGCGGGAAACCTTCTTTTTTTGCGGGAAACCCTAAAAAGTTTTAAAATCGCTGTCTAAACATGCATTCGATTCTATACAAAAGATACATTCTCCATAAGGCGGCTCTAGCACGAGAACATTGTTTCCTCGATTTCAAACACTCCCTATTTCTATTTGGTATTGCGATTACAGCTACATTTACACGTCCTAGTCCAGAATTTGTTTTTGTTAGTCCGCAAATTTTGCCTGTAGTTCTCTAATTTCCTACTATCATTATAATGAGGTTGATTGTTTATGGTTTTTCAAACAGATTTTGGTTTTTGTTTCTGTAAAAACCAATTTTTTTCCAATCAAGATTTTGTGAAAATGGATTCCCTAAAATGTAGGGAAACTAGATTTTCTAAGTAACTACCTATCTTCAAACAAAAGCTAAAAACCACATTTTCTTGGTTTTTGAACAGTGTACGTGGTTTTGTTTTATTTTCACTTCTTTTTATATACTATACTAGCGTCGGCCCGCCCTACGGGCGGGATTCTTATTTAAAATAATTTCATCAACTAAAGTATATGTATAATAAACATTGTTTGAATTTATTTTCTATAACAAATGTAGTAACGCTTCTTGCACAGATGTTTTTGTTTGTAGAGATCACAGTTTCTTAGGGATTTGAGCGTGGCCATGTTGGTTAAATACTCGACCGAGTAATTTAATAGCTTAAATTTCAAAAAGATACAAAAAGATAAAACTATGTGAATATAATCACTTATAATTGTTTTTTCATGCTTAAGCTAGCGTGAACAAAAAAAAATCATTTGCCGAATAATTTAAAAGGCCAAATTTCAAAAAGAAATTACGAAAAAGAGAACACTACGTGTATATAAACATTATTATTTTTAAAAATATATAGTAAATTTACATAGATGATATCCTTTCTTTTTACTTTATTTTTGATTTTATGATTTATATATCTATTTAAAAAATATATTTTTTGTTATTTTGTCTTCTTCAGAAAATAATTAACCATCTGAAAGCAATATTAACTTAATTGTACACACTAAAGAACACAATATTCTGAAATATGAAGATAATTAAAATTAAGAAGTATATACTGAAATATGTTTTTATTATATCATATTCACATGGTTAATTTTGTATAATAAAAATAACTTTTTTGAAGAAATAATATACCTAGTTTCTACAATTTATTACAATCCAACCAGAAAAACAAAGAAAGTTAGCATGTATCACAACTTTTGGAAGATATTTTACTTCAATCAAATTCCCACTTTTCATTTTTCTTTCAAATTTTATTTTGAGTTAGTGAGACGATCCAAAGACCGATTGTTTCTTGAAGTTTCCTAATCTACGCAGAAACAAAGCAATGTATAAGTGTCATGATAAATTTTATATATCCTATGCAAACAATTAAACTTGTGTAGGCGAATTAAATACCTCTGATCATGCAAGTTTAAGCTCAGCTTCTAGGAGCAAGGATAAAAGTTCAATTGAAGGCCGTGTCATCATATCTATGTGCCGACATGGACCCTTCTTGAGGTGGGTTCTGCAGCAAACTGAGCAATCATTGATGCTCTCTACTTCGTATTAGTTTTATTGATTTATAGATTCTGCAAGATTGTTTTTTTTTGTGTAATTTTAGTATTAAAATTAAAATTGTAACATTGCAAGAAAAAGAAAGTTTTATGGAGAAAGATTTTTGTATGTTATGTTTTTTTTTCTTTTCATTTGGTGACATCAAAGTAGTGATTTCATTTCATTAACATACTGAACAAATAATTTCATAGTGAGCAAGGAAACTAAAAGGAGAAAAAAAAACAGCAGATCAGTAGTGAATCCACTTGGGACAGGTTCAGGAGGTAAGACAGGTGTGGCCGTTGTAGTTTCTTCTACCATCCCAATGCTTGTTTCAGGGGCTCCCCTGGTCACACCTTGAGAGAGCTTTGTTATCACAACTCCAGCTCCAAGAATATCGTGTGTGAGGTCGGTATGATCATTGTCTGAAAATTGAAAACTTCAAGATCTAAACACATGTAACGACCATCAAAACAGCTTGAGAGCTCCAAAGCAGAAACCAGTAAAATATTCAACAACTAAAAATATTCAAAAGCTAAAGAATTTAGTTACCTGCTCTCATAAAGAGAAGTCAATAATATACCAGAGGTATATCTTTAAGGCTTCAGGCACCAGTCAGAAAACCAATCTACATGTCCAAGAGAAACATTTTTATCAATTAGATTCACACAAATAGAAACAGAGACAAAAGCGAAGAGAAGAAAAGTAGAAGATAACATCGTAGTTAAAGCAATCAGTTATACAACTTACATAAGTTCATGTGGCAAGGTATACACAAAACGAAGAATCTTTTGCAGTCATACAAAGGAAAAAAAGAGAAACTAATAAAGCTTTAAACTCTTTTGCGAAACTTTTGTTCAAAAAAAAATCATCAGTCGCATGTTCACATGAAGATCAAATTATCAATAAACAATACCTTTCGAGAATGGATTCAGTCTACTTAATCGAACACGGAGGAACACTTGCCAGACTTCAGATCGGAGAAAAAAACCTCTAATTAGCCATATCAAAATCAAGCAGAATGAGGTAAAAAGAAAGATGAGTTCTAAGGTGAGAGATCTTACATCTATTTATACTAAAAATCACACCGCCTCTCGGATCCAAAGAACGCTTTGAAGACACATGGTGGAGGTGTGAATCAATGGGATTAAAGAGTGGCCATTAAAAGCAGGCCGTTTCACGCCAAGAGAAGAATCGCAAATGACACCACCTTCGCCGTCGAATGAAGCGTGTTAGGATTAGTTCACGTCCAGCCAAAGAATGACACATCGAAGAACCCATTACAATAACACAACAAAGCCCAATATCTGTACATTAATGAAACGGTGCGTTTAGAGGAGAGGGGCATGTGTCTCAGAAAATCAACGACGACCGATCCTCGCCGCACTTCTCCACTACACTTCCTTATCACCACCAAACACCTCGACATCTTTCTCGGAACTCTCCGACATCTCCACCGTCATTAACTCCAAAGGCCCCACCTGCAACCTCCTCGGACTTTCCCACGAATCTCTCCTCCAAAGATCTGTCAATCTCAAAGCCGTACAATCTTCGTCGACGGAAATTCTTACGCCGTTTCCGAATTCGAACAGAACAACCCTGGAGTTGAGGCTTATGAAATTGTTTACTTGACCCGTTCAGAATATGTTGTTCTCCGATGTAATTTGGGTATGGTTCAGAATCTGTTGTTCTCCGATGTAATTTGGGTATCAACGACTTACCCAACTTTGTGTTCGAGATCGAGTGGGATGTGATTTTGATTGATGGACCGCGTGGGTACGCCAGAGATTCACCGAGAAGGATGGCTCCGATTTTTAAGTCAGCGGTTTTGGCGAAGATTAAAGATTCTGGTGAGAAGAGGAAGACGACAGGAAGAGAAGAAAGAGAGAACAGAGACGAAGTGCTGCATTTTGGAAGTGGGACAGGTGTCGCATTCACAGACTTTGAATTTCTGACCTGGCATCCTACGTGTCAGCAGGAGAGAAAAAACTTTACTTTATAGTAATAGATTATAAATTTATATAAAGTTTTTTAATAAAATTATATACAGTTAATACTTTTTTACAATCATTATAGATTTATTTTATTTTAATTATGTTTTATTTAAAAAAACATCTTATTAGTTTTTATGTTAAAATATTTGAATTACATAATTTTATGTATTTTACAATATTTTAAAAACATAATTATTTTAAGTTTGTTTTTATAATATATATAACAGCCTAACTATTAATTTTGTATTTTTTTGAGATATAAATTAAATTTATTTTAAATAGAGCCATTAATTTTTATTTTATAATTATTTTAAATAAATTTAAATTTAATTTTATTGTTAGTGATAATAATAATATTTTGTATTTTATTGTATTTAGAAGAAATATTTTATTTTAATAATTTATTTTTCAGTTTGAAAACCAAAAACCAAAATCTAATATCACCATTCAAGATTTTTGAAAAACCAAAATCTACAGCAAAAACAAAAACCAAAAATTAAAAACCAAAATCTAAAAACAGAAAACTAAAATCCAAAAACCAAAAACTAAAAGCCAAAAACCACTTAAACAATCATCACCAATATTTTTTTCAATAAACCTAATTACGTAAATAAATATATAAATAACCCCAAAAAGTTGTCTTGTAGTAAGGAGAAATGGTATATAGCCATCATTAAAATCATTCTTCCATATAAACGGTTCTAAGCTTTACTATCAATAACATCCTTTTCAATCATGATAAAACTCATTCATCCCATATAAACCCAAACTAAAACAAGAGTTTTTAAGATAAATATCTGGCTGCAACAATAGATCTTGTGAAGCAAGCAAGATCTGAACATAAGCTAGCTAGTCCAACATCGTAACCAGTATCATCACCCTTTGGCAGGTGTTTCTTAGGCCGCATCCGGTTTATGCTTTTAGGGACGAGGTCCTTTCTCTTGTTCCGACCCACTCTCTCATTCTCTAGAGAATCAAATCAGTGAACTATTCGAAAGTAGCTCTCAAGCTAGTGAAGAGCCTATAGACTAAATGAGAAAAGAGTGAAAGGATGGAAGAAAGTAACTAAGGAATGGATGCTTGATTATTATGCTTTGCAATAAGTCATTTCAACATTAGCACTTTTTCGTTCAAGAAGAGAGACTCTTTTTCTTGCACAAGCTTTCAACAGTGTAGCCGATGAGATGGAAGACAACGAGAGAAACCAAGTAAAAGAGTTTATCACAGCAGAGTTTGCAGTTTAAAATAAACAAAAGCATAAACCCAAACAAAACAAAGAGTTTTTGACATAAATATCTGGCTAAACAAAAGGTCTTGTCTTGTGAAGCAAACAAGATCGTTAACATCAGCAAGCAAGATCCAACATCAGAATAACCAGTATCATCAGCCCTGGGCAGGTCTCTACTTAGGTAGCATCCAGTTTAGGCTTTTTGGGAAGAGGTCATTCTGGTGTTTCGGGAGGACTATCAAGTAGAGAACGTGGCCATTCATCAGGGCTTTCTGGTATGTTGCTGAGCTCACTCGGAACTAGCAAGACAAGATAGTATTTTCTGTACTGCATTAATCGAAACCACTCCATGTAGTAAGGGTCACCTGCGAAATGATCTGAGACTAGGATCAAACTTCCTCGACAACAGCGCAGAGGAGAGTCCCTTGAAAGTAGATACATGTCACTTAACATTCTGATACGTCTCGAGGCTCCATCCCCTGGAAATTAAAATAAAAAAAATCAAAAGGAAGTGAGATATGTATATATATATATATATATATATATATATATATATATATATATATAGGTTACATTACAAATACAGAAGAAAAAGGGTGGAATTCACCTCCGGGAAGAAAGTAGATTCTTGAAGCCCAAGTCTTGTCACCCAGACACATATCCGGAGACCATTTCCTGTGATCATAATAAGCCCAGATTGTAATATAATCACCATAACCTCTTTCCCAAAGAGCTGTTTTGATCTTGTCGAAGATTTGATCAGGAGAGAGCGAAGGAGGGAATGGGCAATCCACAGTGTCCCAGAAGATAACTGTCCTGTTGATCCCTTTGAGGTGTCTGATACGCTCTGCGCAACGCGAGAGAGAGAGAGAGAGAGAGAGAGAGAGATTAAATACCATTGATAATTTTTTAAAATGACAGATAAAATCTTAAACAAACATACAAACAACTAGGGACGGTCTTACCGGAGAAATCTAACATCTTCTTGTTGGAGAAATTGCTATCATCGAACTCATCATCCTCGTCTCTTAATTCCCAGCTATACACAGGCCGCAGATCATCATCAGTTAACTCTTTTTTGTGTCTAGGCTTTCCTCCACCCAAAAGTCGGGAATATTTAACTAGAGAGTCAACACTAAGGAGACACTCTTCATCAGGTGGCAGCTCTACTAGGAGAACATTGTGACCCCTCGATTTCAAACAGTTGAGAACCCTTTGTAACTCACTATCTGGATCACTATTTGGTTTGACGAATAGTGCAATATTTCTATGTTGTGCTGGAGTAGATCCTGTTAAGAGAATCAAATAAAAACTCGTATCCACATCATGCACATCAGCCAGTTTATCGCGGTAAACATCTGTGCCTACATAATAAATCAAACATTTAGCGTTTAGTTAAATAATTTATTTCGGCATATAATAATAATTAAATAGAAGCGACTTCAAAGATAGAGGAATTTACCCTCGGGTATGTAGAGAATATTTTCGGCTTTGAACAACTCTATTTCGTTGGACTTGAGTTGCTTAGAATTCACATAGAAGAACATATTCCCCCAGAAGCCCATTTGATTAAGAGCATCTACGATATTACTACGAACAGTTTTAACATCTGTATCCACAGGGACTGGGTAGTCATCCACGTTCCAGAAGAAGTATGTCAGATGATCTGGACAAGGCATATACGTACACGAACTTACTACGGATCGAAATCTAACAAACAAATTTCGGTTAAGAAGAGATGGAGAGAGAGAGAGAGAGAGATCTTACCGTTGTAAAATTCGATGGTCTCGCCTTCTTCGCCCATGGTTACGCCGATGAGGATTGGAGACTTTCTCTCGCTAAAACTAGGGTTAGATGAGAGCCTTTGAATACGTGTCTATGGATGAGAGATGGGGTTTTCTTTCTTCTTCTTATGACTGCGGCTCCCTTGGATCTCAAACAATAATAAGAAAAAACAAGCCTGTTGCCATATTCAGATATTCTCAACCGTCAGATCTGCAGCATATTTTGTGATTGAGATTTTAGGAACTTGTAACCAACGAAAATAATATTTTATCCTTGAATATGACTAGGTTGAGAGGGGAAAACAAGTACGTTATTGCTACGATGATGCATATCTCAAAAAGCTTACCGCTAAACGCATCCTAATATGTTTAAACAATAAAAGTCCATACTTTGTTTGGTTCTCACATAATACGAGAGTATATGACGAGGGAACTTGTAGAACTCGTTGGGATCCAATTGTAGGTTCGAGTCTTTGCATAACCAATTCTAGAGTTCACTTGATGATATCATTCACCTCTAAGATATGGTTTTGCTTTTGCAGGTTTGGGAGAGATATGCCTGAGCAGCTTTTGGGAAATAACGATGAATCCAGAAACAAGGATACTCATTTCTCAAGCAACTAGTTTTCGATGACATAGCAGCGATAAGGATATGAACTGAGAGAGATTTCTTAAACGTTTTTCTTTTATTTTGCTTGCTTTCTTACAATGACATTACATCTCTTTTTATACAGACATTGAGAACAATCTAGATCCTATCTACAGCTTTACACAGCTGTCATAGATCAGTCACACAAAGGATCAAATCTGTTACAGAGAGAGAGCGTCTCATTTTCCGTACTCGAGCTCGTCTTCTTGTTCAACTTCTCTCTCTGTTTTGTCTTACTCTGTTTCTGATCTGGGCCTGTCATCTTCTTCTTTTCTTCGTGGCCCATTGGGCTGTCCTTACTTACATTCCCCCTCAAACTCGTGTCGGGTGAAACAGAGACACCGAGTTTGTCTCTTAAGCCCATCACTAGTAGAAAAATCTAATATAGACACAGAAATTTTCGTGTCTAAAGCCTCTTTTTCGTGACTATATGCTGATATAGACACGAAATGTCACGAAAAAAAACAGTGTCTATACGATCGTGACTATTTTTTCCTGTGACTTTTTCGTGACTATTTTAGTCACGATTTGTTACGATCATGTTTAGTGACTAATTCAGTCACGACGTAAACACGGTAAAACTATGTGACTAAATTATCATAAGTCACGATATTATCGGTGACTAATACGTGACTATTGTTTAAAAAAAACTAAAAAAAAAATTATATAATTTTTTTATTAGTTAATTACAAAATGAAATACAATGTATAAATACATGTATATATACTTATGGAATATACATATGAATTTTCTTATATAAATATAAAAATACATATGTAGATCTACACTTTCCGACCACCACGGGTGACCGTCTCCGGCAGCATCTTCCTCTTCTTCTCGCTCTTTCTCTTCTTCTTCCTCCTTCCTCTTCTACAAAATATAGACAAAAACTGTGAGCAAATCTAAGATCCGAAATCAAAATTGTTTAAACGACTACACCGCTTAGATTACCGGAATGGAGTTAATGACGACAGTATCTGAGAAGACCACACTTGCCTCTTCCCTCGTCAAGCTACCTCCTCCCCCGCAAGCTTCGATGGCGTGTTCCGATGGCGGCGTCAAGGACCTTCGTAAGCTCTTCCGACATCACCACGTCCTGCAAAAAGAACTGATTCAAACTCAGTCAAATACAATGAGGAAGAAATGCATAGAGAGGTTATTGATTACTGGATTAGTTATTACTTATTAGAAGTTGAAAGAACCAAAAAACAGACAGCAAATGACTCGAGAGGGAGAGACATGGAAAGAAGAAAGAACACGCGTGAGAGGACAGGAAGAAACACAAATAAAGAAATCTGGACCGTTAGATCATTTCAATCCATGGTTAGAATAGCAATCCATCACCTAATGGATTGGCCAATAAGAAATAAGAAGGGCATAGAAATGACAGAAACAAAATTAAGCGTAGATATTTTAAACAATGTGCAACGTGTGACGTGTTTAATCGTCGAGCAAGGCAAGGGTTTGAAAAGAAGAAGAAAGAAAAAAAAGAGTAACATTTTTTTTTTGTCAACAAGTAATACTTCTTTTTTGAGAGAACAAATAATACTTTCGTATTAATTGTATTTGTGAGAATTATAAATATCTAAATAAAACTTCTTGATTGGATTTTTAGTGACTTATTATAGAATTTTACTGATACAAAAAAAAATGAAGGTTTAAGGATTCTGTTTATAAGTTAGGGTTTGAGTTTTGGAAAATAGAGTTTAAAGTTTAGAATTTAGTGATGATGTTAAAAGATTTGGCTAAAGTTTAAAAAAATGTTATAGTGGATATGATTCTAAATCTTTGTATATATAATATTATATATTGCTGTTAATCTTAAATTGTTTAAAGTTTAATATTTAAACTTTGTGATAAGATTTGAGGTATGGAGAGGGTTTGGGGTTAAGTTTAAAGTTGGGGGTTATGAGTAGAAAAATTGGGGTTAAGTTTAAAGTTGGCCACAATAATTTTTTGGTGGAGAAGTCTCATTTTAGTCACGAAATGGAGTAAGACTAAAGTATTCGATTATTTGACTAAACATCGTCTTTGTCACGATTTAATTAGTGTCATTTCGTGACTTTAAAAGCCATGTTTTATACACGGTGTGGAAATGTGTCATTCTAGTCACGAATTATTTGTGACAAAATGTGACTAACATTAGTCACGATAATGCCTGTGAGTAATTAGTGTCTATTTTGCCATGAAAATGATACAGTTTGTCACGTTTTCCCATTTCGTGACTAAACGTGACTTTGTCGTGACTAACGCAAAATAAGTCACGAACTACCGTGACCAAGACGTGTGTATTTCACAGATTTCTACTAGTGCATGAACATTTGTCTTGACAGTGACTTCGTGAATATATCTGCTAGCTGAGCTCTCGATGATATATGCTTAGTCTCGATGAATCCAAACGCTACCTGCTCCCGTATGTAATGGTAGTCTGTTTGGAAGTGTTTTGAACGTCGATGGAGAGCCGGGTTCGCAGACAGATACACAGCTGACAAGTTATTGCAATGCACAACTGTAGCCTGATATTGAGGGATCTTGAGGTCACAAAGTAAGTTTGATACCCACGTGAGCTCCCGTGCAGTTGTGGTGAGAGCTCTGTACTCTGCTTCCGTCGAGGAGTGGGAGACAGAGTCTTGTCTTTTCGCAGACCAAGAAAGGATAGTTGATCCCAAGAATATACAAAAGCCAGCAGTTGAGCGTCTCGTGTCTTTACAACCTGACCAGTCGCTGTCGCAGAAGGCAGTGAGGGTCATGTTGGGATCGTTTGTAATAGACAGATCAGCTTTCAGTGTTCCCTTGACATACCGCAAAGTTCTTTTGAGAAGACCAAAGTCAGAGACTGTTGGAGCATGCATTCTCTGACATACGAAGTTCACTGCAAACTGAAGATCAGGGCGAGTGATTGTCAGGTATTGAAGCTTTCCAGCTAAGCTTCTGAAGTAGGTAGGATCAGAGAATGGCTCAGACTTTGGATCATCAAGGATAATGGGTAGTGGAGTCGGCATGGGATTGCACTCGGACGTTGATGAAGAATGTCAGCAGCATATCCTTCTT
This sequence comes from Raphanus raphanistrum subsp. raphanistrum, assembly GCA_019706035.1. Taxonomy (NCBI): domain Eukaryota; kingdom Viridiplantae; phylum Streptophyta; class Magnoliopsida; order Brassicales; family Brassicaceae; genus Raphanus; species Raphanus raphanistrum. Next base: position 13,341,903 of record CM033981.1, read on the forward strand.
GATGCAAGAACAGACCATTCGCTGTCTCTTCTATTTGAATGCCAAGGAAATACTTCGGTTTGCCAAGATCTTTCATAAAAAACCGACGGTTGAGGGATGCTAGGAGATCGTTGAGTAGCTTGTCTGAGTTACCAGTGAGTAGAATATCATCTACATAGAGGAGTAACATCAGAGAACAGCCGTTGTGGTGATATGTAAACAGAGATGGGTCTGATTTACTGCATTCGAAACCAAACTTAAGCAGGAAGTTGCTGAAGGTGTCAAACCATGCTCTTGGAGCCTGTTTCAGGCCGTAAAGAGCTTTGGTCAGACAGCAGACATAATCTGGTTTTGCAGGATCGACGAAACCTGCTGGTTGAAACATGTAGACCGGTTCTTTCAAGTCTCCATGAAGGAAAGCGTTTGATACATCTAGTTGCTTAAGGGGCCATTTGTGTGTTGTAGCCACCTTAAGGACTAGCCTGATCGTCGCAGTTCTAACCACCGGGCTAAAGGTTTCAAGGTAATCCACTCCTTCTTCTTGCTTGTTACCTTTTGCGACCAATCTGACCTTTCTCTTCTCAGGGGTTCCATCAGGGTTAAGCTTCGTTGTAAACAGCCACTGCGAGCTCAGAACATGCATCTCTGGAGTTCGTGGGACTAAGGTCCATGTGTTGAGCATATGGATCCTTCTGATTTCTTCTAGAGCTGGTTCAGTCCAGGCTGGGTGCTTCATTGCTTCATCAATGTTTCTTGGCTCTTCAGGTGTAAACTTTGAGGCAAGAAGCACATATCTCGAGTTCGGTTTTGAGACACCAGCTTTGCCTCTAGTAGTCATTGGATGACTGTTTACTATAGGTTGTGGCTGTGGAATCTGCACCTCCTCTGCTTCCTCATGTGCTTCACTGTGATCACTCTCTGCATTGTCATCAGAGTGATGCTGCGGTTGATCAGCAGGTGGGGTTGGAGGCGGAGCATTATGAGCAACTGGTCTTGGAAGAAGCTGAACCGGAGTCATGTCTTCTGTTTCTTTTTCAGGAACAGTCTTCTTTTGCCAAGCTCTGAGAAGATTTGTTTCATACTGAGGAATCATATGTTGATATCTCGTCTTGAAGGGAATGACGTCCTCATCGAACACGACATGTCTGGAGATATATACTTTGCCAGTCGGATTAAAGAGGCAACGATAGCCTTTGTATTGGCTATTGTATCCCAAGAACACACATTGCAGAGATCTTGGGTCAAACTTATGTTGAGCAACAGGCCGAAGACAAGGATAACAGGCTGACCCGAAGACTCTAAGCATTGAGTAGTCTGGCTTGACGTTGAGCAGTCGTTCATGAGGACTTCTCTTTGTTGCAGTCGGTAGCAGGTTGACTACATAGTTGGCTGTAAAGAATGCTTCGACCCAGTAGCTCAGTGGGGTATTACTGTGGAACAGCATCGACAAGCCAAGCTCAACTATGTGTCGATGTTTTCTCTCAGCCTTCCCATTCTGCTCTGGCGTATAAGGACATGACATCTTGTGTATTATACCGGATGCAGCTAAGTGTTGCTGCATTAGATGGCTCGTGAATTCCCCTCCCCCATCACTTTGAAACTCCTTTATTTTAGTATTGTATTGGTTCTCAACTAAGGTTTGGAACCGTTTGAACACAAAGAAGAAATCTGATTTGGCGTGGAGAGGATAAAACCAAGAATAACTGGTGAACTCATCTATGAAAACAACATAATATTTGAAGCCTTGATTCGATACAACCGGAGAGGGACCCCATAGATCACAGTGAATCCGATCTAGAGGTTTCAATACACAAGAAGAAGAAGCAAAAAACGGTAATCTAGAGTTTTTCTCCATCTGGCAAGGCTCACAAATGGGGTGTGTGGTCCTCTTATTGATGTTGATATTCTTGCTGAAGTTGAGCTGTTGAAGAATCTTGAAGTTCGAGTGTGCTAACCGATGATGCCATATTGCCTCAGTAGCTGCAGTCTGACGATCAGAGTAGAACACCTCACAGTCTTGATTCTTCAACATGTAGAGTCCATTATTTCTTGGACCTTTGGACACCACCTTCTGAGTTCTCAAATCAATTACGCAGACCTTATTAGAATCAAAGTATACTCCGCAAGGATAATCATCGCAAAGCTTCGATACAGACAGAAGAGATTTCTTCATAGAGGGACAAACCAAGATCTCATTTAAAGGAAGTGTACCTTGATTGTTTGAGATGGTGGTGGAACCGACGTGACTGATAGGCAGGTAAGCACCATCACCCACTATTATCGTGTCATTACCTCCGTATGGGGACACGTTCTGCAGTCCTGAAGCAGTAGAGGTCACATGGTTTGTGGCGCCAGAGTCTGGATACCACTCTCTGCCGGTTTCGTCTGTCACACGCAACGACGAGAAAGCTTCAGTGTTGTAGTTGTTGTCAAAACGATTGTAGCACTTCACTGCAGTGTGACCCACACGACCACAAATCTGACAGATTGGCCTTTCTCCAGCAGGGCGGTTCTGAGCTTGATGCTGACTGAAACCACGACCCCTACTTGAGTAGCCTCCTCTGCCTCTGTAGTTATTGTACCTTCCCCTGCCTCGGTTGCTTGGAGCGTACGGAGGTGGAGCGGAGTTAGACCTTTCCGTGTTGAGAGCGAGGTGAGGATCTGCTGTCGTCTGTTCCTCGTACGACTGGAGCTTGTTGTCGTAGTTCTGCACATCGGAGATGACATCGTTGAACGTTGGAGCAGGGAGACGACTGAGAGAGCTTTGAATGACAGTAGAGATTGGATCGTACTCTCTCCCCAAACCGTTCAAGAAGCTGAAGATCTTCATTGACTCGTCAACAGGTTTGCCAATGGAGCTCAAGGAATCACAGATAGTCTTGAACTCACGACAGTAGGTAGAAAATGTCTTGCCTTTCTTCGAGATCAGCTGGAGACTACGACGGAGTGTGAACTCCCGAGAAACACTGCTCTTGTTAAAGTTTTCTGCTAGCGAGATCCAGATCTCCCTTGACGTCTGGAGACTGTGAACATGACCGAGAACCTCTTCGGAGAGACTTCCGAATAACCACGAACGGACTAGCTGGTCCGTACAGAACAAGGATTCAAACAGAGGGTTGGGAACTTCATTGACCCCTTCTTCAGTAGCGACTTGTTGAGTGCGGTCTGGAGCCGTGACAGCGCCGTTGACGAATCCGATGAGTTTCTGACTTGACAGCAACGATTCGAACTGCGTCTTCCACAGAAGGTAGTTCGTGTCGTTGAGCTTCAACGTGACAATGCTCTTGAGGTGAACACCATCGGGAAAAGGATAAGTCTCAGCCATCGTTTCACCTGTTAGGGTTAGTGATGCTCTGATACCATGATAAGGATATGAACTGAGAGAGATTTCTTAAACGTTTTTCTCTTATTTTGCTTGCTTTCTTACAATGACATTACATCTCTTTTTATATAGACATTGAGAACAATCTAGATCCTATCCACAGCTTTACACAGCTGTCATAGATCAGTCACACAAAGGATCAAATCTGTTACAGAGAGAGAGCGTCTCCTTTTCCATACTCGAGCTCGTCTTCTTGTTCAACGTCTCTCTCTGTTTTGTCTTACTCTGTTTCTGATCTGGGCCTGTCATCTTCTTCTTTTCTTCGTGGCCCATTGGGCTGTCCTTACTTACAAGCAGAAGCTAATATGACTTTCTCGTCTCTCATGGGTGCTCGAGTAAGGCTACAAACTCCCAAACTTGGTTGATTCTTTTGTATAAAAAACTGATGACTTATTCACAAATTTATACTGCATTTTATCTGTTTTGGATTTCAGGTTGATGCCCGGAAAGAACTCATGAAAAATATATGCAGCGACTTGGATCAATCTACAGCATCTCGATATATAATCAGATTTATTCATCTGATAAATGGCATTATAAGTTATCAGAGACAACAATATTTTGTAGTAATTTGATCTTTAGAAGACTCTTAAATAAAGAGCTTCTTATTAATCGCTTAATGCAAAATACAAGATAGAAAACCGTTCCACAAGAGCATCGATCTCGCAAATGGAAACACTTCTTATCTTAAAACACACACACAGAAAGAAACATCAAATAAGTACGCATAATATTATTTATGAAGGAGATCCACAGAATGGGTAATTATTCTCTAGGGCTTGGCATCTCCATCAAAGCCACGTTGGAGGAATCCAACGGATGAGAGATGCGATACATCGCTCCATGAATCAATGATCCATTTCTCGTCACTGAAGCGAACAACATTCACCGAAGCATTGAGGAGTTTCCCAGCAGAGGAAGCTTGTGTGATGCTCATGTAAATTGCCCTCAAAACTCCCCCATGAGTCACTACTATCACTCTCTCTCCTTCATTTCCACACAATGCACATATATTTACACGTAAGAAATTGCAACTTTGTGATTATGTAAACATATTTTATAGTATTGGTACCTTTGTGCTTCTTTGCAATTTGCACAAGGGCATTCATGGATCTCTCACAAAGTTGGTCAAAGCTCTCTCCTCCTCCCTTTAGATTTATATAATACACATGCGTTAAAAATTAGACCACATATTAAATATAAGATGTAGTTAAGCATCTGAATATATGAGAAAAGAGTGATAGAAAATTAGTGTGGATGAAGCTTACAGGAATCTCGAGGTCATTTTGGGAAGAAAAGAAAGCAGAGTAAGCTTCAGGTTCTTTCTCTGCTCCTTCTTTCCAATATAGCCCTTGAAGACTACCCACATGCCTCTCTTTTAATTCAGGTACTTCAGTCACCTACAAATAAATATATTTAATTAAAAAAAAAAATTTTGGTTTAATACACCATACATATTTTAAAGATATAATTACAACTCCTATAACTTTGGAAACCTTTACCAAAAATATTTTGTATTTTGTTTTTATAAAAAAACAAACATCTAGAACTCTATTGAATTTCTCTATTTTCTATTGTTAATAATTTAGCACTCATGTCATATATATGGTTTTTCTTAAATAGGGTAGAATGTAGATCGAGATAATCTTACAGACCTTGGAACAAAAACATGTTTCCGCGATCTTGAGAGCAGTGTCTTTGGCTCGCTTGAGGTCTGATGAATATATAGCTATGGGTCTCTCCTCTTTTCCCAGTCTCTCAGCGATCTAATGATTATTTATACAAAAGAGAAATGATCATGCATGTGTTATTATGTATATATAGAAGGAGAAAAAGAACTTGAAAGGGCTTAATCTTAACTGCAACAGCCTGCTTTTGTCCAATTTCGTTAAGATCCGATTCAATTTGTCCCTGCATTCAGTTTTTTATATAGAAATGTGTTTATGTAAATGCAGTATGTATCATTATATCAAATAATAGTCACAATATATATTACATATAATGTATAAAATTCCATGCATAGATACCTGGATTCTTCCAGCAGCATTCCATGTGGTTTCTCCATGACGAACAAGAACAATCTCAGTCACTTCACTTTTAACGTTGACGTCCTCACCCCACTTGAACTCCTTTGATGCATCGATACTACATTTTTATAAGTTCTCTATTAGTCACAATATGTTATCTATAAATGACATATAATGCATAGAATTAACATCTATGCAAGTATTCGACCGAGCTCCCACATGAAACATTCCTGATCAATGCTCTGAAATGTGTTGTTTACTTATAGACTTTTCATCTTAATTAGTGGAACGTTTAAAATATATAGCTAGTACAATTAACCAATATTTTTTTATAATGAATATATAAAGCTGACTTTATTTTATAAATTATTTTCAAAACGCTGAAATTTTTTATATTGAATTAGCGGAAATTTGTAATATAAACGTTAGTGCATGTTATGAATAATGAGTAAGTGGTGAAATAATTATCTGAAATTAAATATATATAAATAAAACATACCATTCATGACCCATGATATCACAAAGGGCAGGTATGGGCTTTTACCAGGAAGAAGAATAGAGTAGAGAGAAGAGTACTGAGAGGAAGATGTGTTTGTACTTATGATAAGTCGATGTGTGATTGCTTTTATAACCTCATTTCCCTGAGGAAAGAAAAAACAAGTCTTTTGGTTTCTAATTTTTAATTATACCTAGAGGGATCAAATAATTAAAATAATAAACATGTGGCAGCTCATCGATTGATAATGTTGGTCATATTTTTGTTAATTACTAAAATACTTATTTATATCGTTATGTAGTGAAATCATTTGGTGGGTGTAGGCATTGTAACCACGTGTGATGTCGATATTTCAACTCTTTTTTTTCAGATCGTATCCTTTACAGTATCAGGGAAAATACGTAGAGAATGAATCTCTTAGAAACTAGAATATAGCATCTTTAGTATATGATATTTTCATTGATAGATCAAAACAGTATATCTACAGTAATTTTTTAATTTATAATTTGCAGGAGGCAATAAAAAGCTAATTATGGAGATTGATTTCTTAGAAAAGATTTTATTGGATAAATAAATATCCCCTAGTCTATATTTGAGAAGAAATTTGCCATATGTCTTCTCTACAATCGTTTTCACAAAAAAAATTGTTACGTGACTACTAAGATTGATGACATGTCATATGGTTAAATATGACATGGACAATTACATTTAATGCTAATATATAATTTTGGAAATCTTTTTAAAATATGGAAATAACTCATATATTACATTTAATATTGATTTATATTTTTGGTAAACTTTGTAGAATATGGTAATAACTCACAAATCATCACTAAAATAAATATATTCAAATATGATATTTTGAATTTCGAAATATTATATAATTTTACTTTTATAATAATAAAATTTTTATTATCTAAAATTTTCTAAATTTTCTGAATTAAAAAAAAAATAAATCGTAATATCATTAGTTTCTTTTAAATATCTACAAATTATATAAATATTATTTAGTTTTAAATTTTGATAACTATACAATTTTATATGATTTTTAGTAATTTTGTACAAGTTGATTTAATAATTTAACCAAATGAAATAAATAATTTTTTTATCTAAGATTTTAACTTTATATATATACATATATATTCTTAAATATAATTTAAAATAAAAAAATATTTTCTCTTAATTTTATGCTTAATTAATGATATTTATATTAATTATTAGTCAAAATAATAAAATATATAATATTAATAAATTACATTTTAAAATATAAAATTTAACTTTTAAAAAATTCATCACTACACATGGTGCATGAAAACACCTAGATTAATAATTGTGACATAGCTACTAAAATTGATGACATGTCTTATAGATTAATATGACATCGACAATTATATTTAATGTTAATTTATACTTTTGATAAACATTTTAAAATATGGTAATAACTCATATATTATATTTATTATCGATTTATATTTTTGGACTTTTTAAAAATATGGCAATAACGCATAAATCATCATTAAAATAAATATATTCAATTATGGCATTTCAAATTTTGAAATATCATTTAAATTAAAAATATTTCAAAAATATATACATATTTTTAGAAAATTATAAAATTAAATCATAAAATCAAATTAAATCGTAAAATCATTAGTTTCTTATATATATCTACAGATTTTATAAATATTATTTAATTTTAATTTTTTGACAATTCTGAAATTTTACATATTTATTTAATATATTTAATTAAAATAAATAGATAGAAAATTCTTCCTAAGATTATAATTTTAAATATATACATGCACATTCTTAAATATAATTCAAAATAAACAAAATTGGTTTTATCTTAATTTTAATATTCAGTTAAATCAAATTTATATTAAAATATTGATAAAAAGGAAAATTTATAATATTAATACAAAATAAATATAATTTATATTTATCTTTTAAAAAATATTTTAAAATTCTTTTACTGCACATGGTGCAGGAAAACACCTAGTTCGTTTACAAAGAATAGTGCTGAGAAAAAGAAACACCAACTACAATATTACGGATGTAGCTTAACGGATACGGGTCACGTGCCCCCAACTAATTTTTTATTTTGTTTAAATATTCAGTTCAAATTTTGAGTTTTTTTGAAGCAATTAACTCAAATCTTATGAGAATGCCCTTTTCTAGTTTAAAAGTTTGTAATTGTGTCCGCGATTAACCGTTATCTAGATCCGCCACTGCTAGCAATGAACTTGGACACCAATGTGTATGGAGATTTCTGTATGCGGAATATAAAAATGTATGAAGAAATTCACGTGTTTTTTTTAATTATGTATGTACAATAAACTACTCCATTATACCTTTGTAGTGTTGACAAAAAAAAAAAAAAAAAAAACCTTTGTAGTATTTAAAGCAATAAAAATAACCTAGGCACCTAGCAAGAACCAATAATGGTAGTAAAAAACAGGTAATGTGGAACCGTGACAGAGAAATAATAATTAGGTTAACTTCCTCAAGATGAGGATCGGTGGTCGTATATCTTGCCTCATGGAGGAAATAATCTCGTTTTGTTTAATTATACCTATATCGCCATCCTTTCGGTAATCTATGATTATTGACCATGTTTATTCTTTTGTGACTTTGTGATATGATCCTAAATTGGATTACAAGTTGTATTAGGAACTATGCTACGCTTAGTCGGAGTAAAATTGGAGACTAATCAGAGATTCTTTTTTATTTATATATTTGTAATTGTAAATATATAAACAAAAATATGCACACAAACACTAAATACATATATAAACAGCACATGATGCGGTGGTGTAGTGGAGTGCGACGATGTTATTGCAGATTTCCATGGTTCAATCTTTCGGTAGTGCATATTAAATTTTGCGTTTAAGACGATTTGTTCTTAGTCCGGTGTATGTTTAGCTTATTAATATGGAGTCAAGAAACGGTAACTAACCCCCAAAAAATGTTGAGTTCACCGACAGGAGAACGATTGGTCATCGTGATCAAAACTAATAATTTCCCGATCTAGCAAAACAACTGAATTAATTTGATTACAGGTCATGTGGAATCAGAATAAAATAGAAATAATTTGCCAGAGATTCCAACAAATGTGGCGATGTCAGAAACTAAACACATGGAGAAAAAGACAAATTTCCAGCGTTGCTTACACTATTTGATTCCAATCTTTAAGGATTCCAATCACTTTCCTCCCTTTTTATATGGATTTTGTGTTAGTTAATCTCAATAATATCTTGATTCCCAATCATGCATACATTTTATAACAAGAAGCCAAAATGATGTTTATAAAAATACGAACATTTAGTTGAACTGAAGGGGCGCAATAATATTCAATTTGGAAATTAACCCGTGTTTTCAAAACTTATAAAATTATTTTCATTAATTTTTAAAAGAGTCTAATACAAATTAATCACGTTAATACTTACAATTCTATAATAAATGTATAATATCCCGAGTTGTGACATGTAAAAAAATTTAAAATAATTGATTTGATTATCTATGTCACTTTAAGTGTACTTACCCTTTTCCGCACACAACTATTTAGAATTCCAAGTTAAGCGTTTTTGGGCTAGAGTAGTAAAAGAATTTGATGATTTATTGGGAAGTAATTCGCGATAGCGTACTAGTGAAAACTAAAGCACGAAAAAGATCATATGGTGTTGCATGGTCAGTAAACATGACTTTCAAACCTTCAGAAAATCAAGGACTCGACCGTGAGATGGGATAGACCACAGACCGAGAGAGCGGATGTGGATGATACATTAATCGTGGACGATTGGACGTTACATAATATTTTTACACCTAAACATATATATATATATATATATATATATATATATATATATATATAATTGAAAAATTCAGTTTTGGTGACCACAGCCCTTTAACCAAAAAATATGTGAACAAAACTCAACTATTGAACAACAAAAAACAATTTCTTATAGATTTTCGTTTCTTAATAAATAACTCAGTCATCACCAAGAAATCACATTTGTTATAGACTTGAGCGGCCATGAGGTAAAGTCCAAGTGTGAATAGTTTGTAGAAAACGTAGGAATGCAGTAAAAATAAAGGAACCTGACGCTTTTACTGTTTTACACACACTGAAGAATGCACTTTCAGAACCGGACCTGAGACTACGATGCATGCATGTACTCTTTTTATTCGCCTAAGTCCAGGAGTCAACTCCGTAAACAGAAATCTCAGAGTTTAGCCAACTTGGTTATGGTCATGCATTTACTTTTAGCATAGCGATGTTAATTAGGGCTTGAAATTAGCGGGTTCAAAAACTAAACGGACCTTAACAAGCTTGAAGAAGATAACCGGAAAAGTTTCAAGGCATATTATCTGTGACTCATGGTCAAGCAACATATAGTCTAATATAACAAGCTGCACTTAAAATGTTCTATTGGTTGGATACGACATTGAAGTAATGAGTTGGGTATATAGTTTTTTTTTTTTGAACAAATGGTATATAGTTTAACATTGCAATTGAGTTATTTCCAGTTTGATGTCAAGGTGAGCTTGTTAACTGTATGATACTTTTTAAAAAACTTGTGTGTAAAACTTGTTAAGCCGGTTGTATAGAGCGAGTACCAATCTAGTTTGTTTGAATTTTGACCAATCGTGTAACAACTCAGAAAATATGACCACCTTTACATTATTAGTATAATAATCATCTTTCAATACATACAAACACCACACACAGTACAGGAAGTTTCAGATTAAGCTACTATAGAGTCCTGCAATCTTACAACAATACATACAAACGCCACACACATAGTATAGGAAGTTTCAGATTGATCTACTATATAGTCCTGCAATCTCTCACACTAATAGACACACAAGGTAGCTCGACACACTGTAGTGTTCTTCTTTACCTTAGAAACACATTTCACAAATCCAGCAGCAGCATAGTGCAGCGAGACTGCATAGGAAGAAACAAACAAAGGAAAAAAAACATACACAAGAGTTACTGCTAGAAAAACAGAAACAGAGTCTTTTTTTTTTGCTGGGTCTGAGACAGAAACAGAGTACTTAATGTGTTTTCTAGTTGAGTTCTTGAACTTTTCCATGCAGTTATGAATAATATGTGCTTATTAGCTACAAGTAACCCTTTAAACTTATATTTTCTAGTTTTTGTTCCTTTACAAAAAAAAAATGATAGTTTGCTACTTATAACTTTTAGCTTTTTATTACCATCCTTCAATGAAGCCTCTGTCTCCTTTCTGCTCTGTCTCGAAAAACCTTGGCTTCTTCTTCTCGTCTTGTCCTGGTTGTTCAGAGACTTTTTCTGCAGCTGGATATCCTGTCTAGAGAAGTAAGTATACTACAAATCTTTTACTTTTCTTCAAAAAGACATGTTTGATTCGTTACCATCCCTAAAACAAACAGGATAGACCACTTAGATTAATCCTGACCTTGCGGAAGATGTTGATCCTCTGCGGTTCCCATGTCTTTCTGCATCTTTTCTTACAGAAGAAGCTCTTCTCTTTGTGTTGGCTCTTTCAATTCGCAAGTGGAAACAGACAAAAGGAGATTGTGACTGTGTGATTCGGGAATATGATTCTTGGTTTGGATACAAGATAAAACAGTGTTGTTAGGATGCTTCTCATTATATAAGCTATGATTAATTGTGGCAGTGGCAGATGAAATATTCTTGTTTAGTTTTTTATTTCTCTCGAATTTCGGCTTTATTCGTTTATACCTTCCTTCACGAAGGGGCTACTGCCGAAACTAAGTTTTTAAAATGTGAAAAGCAAGATTTTTACTTGTCTTTTTGAGGTTCTTTACAATGCGTTCACACATGTTTGTTTTTCCTGGCTTGTTTTTTTTTTCTGAATGAACGTTAATTTTGTTCATGCAAAAACATATTTACAGTCTCTTGGGGGACATCCGATAAAATTGGAACGATACAAAGAAGATTAGCACGGCTTCTGCGCAATGATACGCACAAATCGAGAAATGGTCCAAATTTTTTTAAATTACAAAAAAAAACATATTTACATCAAATGCAGCTGTTTGATGAATCAAAAAATCAATCTAAGAGACAAAAGAACAAAATTTCTAAGCTTAAGGTTCCACTCTGGTTCCAAACCACAAGCCCTCGGTTAAGTTTACCCCTTCCTTGGAGTGAAAGCAACCAAAGCTGAACAGTCTTATCTACAAACTTTGTCTTTCTCCCATTCTTGTTGGAGATTATTCTAAGCACAATCTTAAAGTGTATTGGGCCATATTGGGTCATTATATCTTGTATATGTATATGTAAGTGGGTGTGTATATGGGTTTATGGCATACATGTATATATGGGGCTTATTGGATTGATGATTTGGACTTTGGAGAGACTTCATTTTTTCTTCAAATCTCACCTTATTATTGGATCTAGAATTTAGAAAAACTTGGATCAATGATTTGAACAAATCCTTTCAAATTTCCACTTATTGGAAAATAAGGATTTCATCTAATAGAATATATTCAGAATTATTATGGTTTATTTGTTAAATATTTGTAGTTGAAAATCAATAGATAGAAATACCATCTCAAGAGATGGTATTTGAAAATAATGAGTAGTTTCATAAAAGTGAACTTTAATGCCGACAAAAAAAATCTGCTTGTATCCATTGTTGATCTGATCCTGGAGAAGAACAATTACTATTTTCTCAGACTTTTCTTAAGCATTATATGCTACATATCCCCTAGTCTATATTTGAAAAGTGATTTTGACATGTGTCATCACCATATTAATTTTGAATGAAAAATTATGACATGGCACACCAACATTGATGACATGGCTTGAAATAAATTATGACATGGATATTTACATTTAGTGTTGATTTATATTTAAGATAATTTTTTAAAAATATGGTAATAACTTAAATGTAATATATGAGTTATTGACATATTCTAAAAAGATTTCCAAAATATATATCATCATTAAATGTAACTGTCCATGTCATATTTAATCATATGACATGTCATCAATCTTAATAGCCACGTCACAATTTTTTTTATGAAAACGAACGTAGAGAAGACATGTGGCAAATGGCTTGAAATAAATTATGACATGGATATTTACATTTAGTGTTGATTTATATTTAAGATAATTTTTTAAAAATATGGTAATAACTTAAATGTAATATATGAGTTATTGACATATTCTAAAAAGATTTCCAAAAATATATATCATCATTAAATGTAACTGTCCATGTCATATTTAATCATATGACATGTCATCAATCTTAATAGCTACATCACAATTTTTTTTATGAAAACGAACGTAGAGAAGACATGTGGCAAATCACTTCTCAAATATAGACTAGGGGATATTGATTTATATTTAAGGTAAGTTTTTAAAATATGACAATAATTTATATATCATAATTAATATAACAATAAATAATAAATTAAATAGAAATATAATAATAATTAAAATTTCGAAATATTATTTAGCTATATTTTTATAAGTATATAATTTTTATTACTAAAAACAATTCTTCAAAATACTATGCATTTTTTTAAAAATATATAATTTTCTTTAAATAGTGACATAGACATTTACATTTATTATTGATTTGTATTTTTAGTTAATTTTAAAAATATGGTAATAACTCATAGATCATCATTAATTTAGCAATAAATAATATAATGTTATAAATAGAAATATAATATTATTTTGTATTTTCAAAAGTTAATTATATTTTATAATTATTATTAGTAAAACAATTCTTCAAAATTATACAGTTTTTAAATGTAATTTTCTAATCCAATACTATTAGTTTATTTTTAATATAAATTTTAGAAAATTATTTAGTTTTATGTTTTGATAATTATACACTTAACAAAATTTTCTCTTACATTTACAAAATTTGAATGAATATATTTTAGAAAAAGATATACATATATATTACTAAATATACATTGAATAAAAATATTTTTTTTAATCTTAAAGTTTTACATATGATTAAATTAAGATTATATATTGTAAGCAAATAATAAAATCAAAAATTAACAAAATAAAAAATTAGTAAAATTTGTATTTTAAAATAAATTATATTTTAAAACTTTTATTTCTGCACATGGTGCAGGAAAACACCTAGTTTATAATAATTACTATTAATCCAGTTCTATGTTTATTTAACCCTATTTCACTTACAACTATTTGTTGAGAAGAGAAATATTTTCTTCTCCACGAAACTACATTCATTAACCTTTGAAGAAACAAAACTTTTATTTGATCTGAGGTTTTGTCTTGTCTTTGTGAACTGTACGTCTCCGTTGAGAACATCTGCACGGAAAATTCTTGGCACTTTTTTCAAGTCAGCTGATGAGCTTGTGATGAAGGGCAAGGAACAATTTCTGCAACGAGGGCATGCACATATCGTGAAGTTCCTTGCATAAGACTCTAACATGTGTCGATACAGTATGAACCATTGCGGTTTTGTCAGAGTTTGCATTCAAGATCGTAGAAATCGGAACACATACACACGATTACAACAACTTGCAATCGTATTGAGAATCAAGAATTTGACTGGAGAATCATATCTCGGACCCAGCCTTCAAACTCAGCCACTCTGTATTGAGAATCAAGGATTTGACTTTGACTTGTACAACAACTTGCAGACCTTATCTACAGTGGATATCTTGCAAATAGTGGCAGCAACTGTGATGGATGACATGTCCAGAGAGATACCAGTTGGATGATTCTACTTTTTTTTGTGATCACATTTTAAAAAGAGCAGAGATTGATGTTTCAAAGAGGAGACAACTTAAGAAACTTCTTATATATGTTTTGTCTCAGTAGGAGTGCGGAGAGCACGTTCAGGCTTCTTGGCAAGGTGGTGTTTCACGTTGCACTTGAGTTGTTGAGCTACAAAGAGGATAAATGTTCGAACTATGAGACTATATTGCACCAAATTGCAGTACACAGATCGAGAGAACTGTTTATATCTTCCCATGCTTAACAATAATGTTTGATGATAAAGAGTATGTTCATCAAGGCTTTGCTTTGGAAGCTCTGTGGCACAACTTTGTTGCGTAAAAAAAACTGTTAATTTAAAAAGGATTCTAATCCACAAATTAATAATTGAAATTTCAAACAATAAATATTGCAAACATACATACATGCACATTATGGCTTATACTACAATTTACAAAACACTATGAAAACATCCAAACTCTTGTTGAACAAGAGTCTCGCTCCAATCAATCAGACTAAGCATCTATAACACTACCAGTCATCGGTTCTTGTAAACCTGAATCTTCTCAAGAAACCGTAACAGGATCCGAGCAGTTATGTTCTTCCTCTTCTTCATTATCATCGCCTTCTTGGTCTACTTCATGTTCTGATGCAGAGCTACTATCCATCTCCTTGTCAGGTATATCGAGCTGTAGACTCTCTGGCAGCTCTGTATTCTGATTCCCAATAGACATTCCCAAGTTCTCTCTTCTAACAACGTTCAACACAAAACCGTTACTCGTTCTCTCAGTCTGTAGAAGATCACCTTCAGTAACTATTATGCTTGAAGTGTTTGCTCCAAGCATGTTGTTATTGCTGTCCATGGATCTTGTGTCTGGGCTAAAGCTTGGACTAAATGGGCCAGGAACCGCTGGAGAAGTCGGGCTGCTACTAAATCCTCTGGTCAATGCAATGTCCACATCAAGACTGTGAACGAAGTCAATGAACTTATTAGCAGAAGCTGTTCTCATCAAAGGTCCACCAGTTCTAGTCCAAGAACTCAGCTCCACGCTCTCTGTTTCACTCTCGCTCAAAGGCTTTCCCGAAGACGCGTGGAGATTACTGTCAGCGACTAGTTCATCGAGTGAACCAGTCGAGTTCTCTCTGGCAATGACGTTCCAAGATGGGATTCTTCTAGAACCATTGAACCTTGTGGTTGAAGCCAAACCGTGATGAGACGAGGACGTGCCAGCAGCAGCAGCAGCGGCTCTCTCGGCGCTTCTCTTGAGCCTACGCATATGGTTAAGAATAGCTACACTGTCATCAAGCGCAAGCTCGATCCCACAGTTTGCTTTTATGGCTGATAGCTTCTCCCAAGTGCATCTCCTTCCTTGGTTAGCCGCTTTCTGAAGCTCCACATGAGTAGGGTTTTGTATAATCTTCGAGTACTGCACAAGACAACACAACACAATAAGAATCTAACAAGTCCAATCTCTCTAACAAGACTCAACAACATAGATCAGAACCTGAGCAAGAGTAGCAGGCATTACAACTGTTACATCACCTTCCCACTCCTGAGCAAAAAGCTTTGCAAGTCCACCGAGAGGAAAGCCAAGCTCTAGTACCTGGTTGCATCTATGTTTTACCTCCATCTCCACTAGATGCGCAAGCTAAAAGGGCAAAAAGACAAGTAGAGCGGTTATAACAAAAGGGACGCGGGAACAAAACTGAGTTGAGTATGAGACATAAGCCTATGGCGTATGGTTTTTGGTTCCGGTACTTCAGTTTTCGGGTTTTTGGTTCTATATTTGGAACTGTTCGATTATTTACAAAACTCGGGTCAGTTTTTGATTTATAGCAAAGTTAGGAGGAACCAGCTAATATCCGAAAATATGGGTCCAATTCGGTTCCAATTTTTCTGGTAATTTTGCATGGATAAAAACATAGGATAATTCAAGTTTTTCATATTAAATATTAGGTAATTTTAAGATTTTTGCATAAAATATTGTATAATTCAGATAATTTAAAATATTTAAGGTGAAAAAATTAGGAGTTTCGAGGTATTTCGATTTATAAATAGTAATTTAAAGATATTTGGTTTTAGATTACTATTCGGTTTTTGGTTCGGTTTTGTTTTTCTGATTCTAGAAATATAAAATTCGTTTGATTATTTATGGAATTCAATTCGGCTCCGATTCAGTTAACTCAGTTCGTTTTGGTTTTTTTGTTCGGGATAAATGTGTCATATACCTAATGAAACATATAAACATACCTTTGCTGCGAATCTACCACCATAAGCTCGAACTATATCCTTTAGACGCAGTAAAGGAACAATGTGAGGATTAGCTTGGCTCACAATAAAATGATTGACATTGAACAGCTCCTTAAGCTGCATCATCGGTAAGTCAACCTCCAAGCTACCATCTCTCCACCGGCGCGTAGATGATTCAGTACCTTCTTCAGGATCCAAATTGAAAGGTGGATGATACGGCACAATCTCTCCACTTCTATCTTTAGCCATTAGTTCTTGAGCTTCAAAGAGACCAGGAAACGCACAAGAAGCAGTCACTGCGCTCCATATAACCACATGAGGCGAAGTCAGATAGTTAAGACACCGAGGAGGTTCATGCTTTCTTGGAGAACAAACCGTTATCGCTAGGATCCTCCCTGTTATATCATAAGCTTCTTGGAACGTGAGATTGCATGTGAGGTTTCTAAGCATGCACTGCAGCTGTCTGATGTCGTGCAGAGCACCTTGTGTCATGACTCTTTTAACGATTGTGAAAACGCTTCCTAGCTGATCGAAGAACTGTAGAGAGTGCAAAGAGTTCTCAAAGAAACTCTGTAGCTCCGGCCAAGACCTTGTGGCTACGATCGAACAGATTATGGAGCCAACGCTAGAACCAGCTATTATCCGAGGCAAGAGCTTATGCTCAACCAAAGTCCTGACCACACCGACATGAAACGCACCGAGAGAAGCCCCACCGCTAAGAAGCAAAGCCGTTCTACCAAAGGCGTGACGTGTTTCATGCATGAAGGAAAGCTTCTCTTCTAAAGAAAGCTCTTCTAATGAGTCAGAGTTACATACCATTCTCAACTGAGTAGAGACCTCGTTGATGTACTCTTTTATAAGTGTAGGAACCCGAAGCCTACCTTGATGCAGCTCCGAGTTGCACATGTTACCGAGGTTCCTCACGAGATCAGCTCTCATACAGAACATGATGTCTCTAAGACATCCTTCTTGGCGACGATGACGAAGCTCCTGAAGCTTGTTTTTAACCAACTCTTCGTCGTAAAGATCAGATTCATTCATCTTTGGCGTCTCCTTCTCTAGCATCTTAGCGGCATGAGCCCATTCCTCGTAAGTCAAAGCCGCGCGCATCATGTTCCTCCAGAAGTTCCTCCAGTAAACCATCTCCGCCTTCTTTTTCACGTTGGTGTAACGTTTCAACAGGAAGGCGATGATCGTGACGACGGCTAAGATCCCTTGTGGGTTCCGGGGATGAAACCAGGATACAAAGGGCGAGATGGAAAGCTTGAAAGTAAGGAACCAATGCAGCAAGAAGCGAAAGAGATCGCGTCTGAGCTGTATCATTGATTTGCAGAACAGGACTCTGAAAGCGATGGTTCGACCGACGATGGATGTTGGTCCGATTGAAAAGGTATCAATATTGGCTTCATTACTTATATGATCCATTGGAGATGATTAATGTTATCAACTGCAAGGACAAAAAAAATAAATAAATCAAGTATTATCCATAGAAACAGAGTTCTGAAAAGAAACAGAGTTGTGCATAGAAACAGAGTTGTGCATAGAAACAGAGTTGTGTAGAGAAACAGAGTTTTTTTAGAGAAACAGAGCTGTGCATACAAACAGAGTTTTGATCTAATTAAGCAAATAAAACTGATATGATCCTTTTTGCGTGTAAAACCTGAAACAAGAGCTATTAATCGCGACAGGGTGGATGAAAACAGGGGATTCCGACGAGATCATAAACTCAGAATATTCTAAGAGAATAATCAAAAAGCTCAGAAATTTTGAATCGGAGAGAGAAACCCAGAGATCAATCACAAACACCGTTACCAAAGCCCCAGAAAATAACGAAATTTACCTGAGTGTGTGCACTTGGGTAGGTCCAGAATCAGAGAAGCAAGAAGAAACGTGTTTACTTGGGGAACAGAGAAGAAATCAGAGAGGGATGTAAATTTTTAAAAAATAAATAAATAAATGGAGGATGTTTTGTTTTCTTAATTGTTTTTTTTTATTGATTGATTGCAATGTGAATCGCGACGAGATAAGAGAGGGTGATAACGGTGACGCGGACGAAGACTCGGCCGATCACGACGGCTTCTTTTCACCCCCCTCTCTTTTTCAAATTGTTTTTGGATAAACGTGTGAGAAAAAACAACAACAAACGAAATGTCGTTGGATAAGATCTCCGTAATTCCCGCGTGAGAGTTTGGAAACATCATGTTGTCGTTGTTTCAATGTGCTAAACAGCGTGGTAGTTTCAAGGAAAAAATTGGACGGTGAGTTATCTTCTTAACTCAGTTTTTATTTTTAAACTAGATATGGATCCGTGCGTTTCATAGATTTTATTTGATATTTTAGTTTCATGAATATATAAAAAGAATAAAAAAAATTCATATTGATTATTGGATTTTTCGGTATATATTGGTGACTTATTTTAATAATAATAATCTATTTTCTTTCATAAATTTTTATTAATATTTCTATTTCAATAATCACAATGTTTTGAATAGTATATATATATATATATTTATATATATATATATATATATATATATTTTTTTTTGTTTTAACAAATACTTCAATTTTAGTTATTTTTCAAATAATATTAGTTGTAGACTGTTATTTGAATAGAACAATTACTATTAAATAACTTTTAAATTTTAGTTTTACTATTAAATAAATTTCAAATATTATTTTCGAAATTCATTGTTTTGATCTTTTTAGTAAACTTTATTTTTAATCATGACATATTCTAACACATGTCACAATTTAAAAGGAAAGTTACTATCGAATAATCTTGTACAATTTTATTTTGTTTAAGATTTTAAAATACTATTAAATTTTATTTATAATTAATTTTTAACCAAAATCGTATGTCATTATCGTTGTATATATATTTTTAATTATGAGATAGCTTAATAGATATCACAATTTTAAATATATAACTATCATGTACACAATCATGTTAATTAATAACTTTGAATAATCAAACTCAATATAATCTTTATAATTACATATTCATTGAGATTTTTGAAAACGAAAATTATTATTAAATAAATTATTTTTTCAAATATTTTTTTCTGAAAAAATTACAATTAAATCATTTTAAAATAATATTTTGCAATTAATTAATTTTTTATTTTTTTTTTCAAAAATCGTTTTATCATCTAAGAATAAATAATTTCAATCATTATATATTTTAACACATCTTATTATAGATAATAATTATTTATTAAAATATTTGAAATAATTATTCTACGAATCTATTTGATTAGGATTTGAAGAAACAAAATTACTTTAAAACACTCTCTCACAATTTTCTTTTCTTATGTTTAAGATTTTAGTAAAAGACAATTACTATCAAATTTTTTTACAATATATTTTCTTTAGAAATTTAGAAAAAAATAATTAGTTTAAATAAATTATTTGACAAATATTTGTTTTCTTTAAAAATTTTAAAACAAAAATTATAGAAAATACAATTAAATATTTCTAAAATTACCTTTTAAAACAATTCCTTTTATTATCTTGTTATATATTTTATTAATCATGAGACATTTTGATACATGTAAAAATTTAAAAATGAAAATTAAAACCAAATGATCTTTTACAATTATCTTTTTTGTTTTTGGATTTTAGAAAAAGAAAATTAGTATAAAATAAGTTATTAAAAAATATTTCTTTAGGATTTTGAAAAAGGAAATTTTCTAGAAAATTACTATTAAATAACTTTGAAAAATAAATTTTACTATTAAATAGTTTTGAAAACGATTTTTCAAAATTTGTTTTTTATTTATTTTATTAGTATTTATATAATTAATTATGAGATATTCTAATATATGTCACAATATTAAAATAAAATTACTATCAATTAATATTCTGAAATTATATTTTATTTAAGATTTAAAAAATGGAAAATTACTATATATTTAATTTATAACAAAAAATCGTTTTTATTATCTTAGTATATTTATTTTTAATTTTGAGATAGTTTAATACATATCACATGTCGCGATCATGTTAATTAGTAACTTTGAAGAACCAAATTTTATATAATAAGATTCATTGTAACAAATTAAATTACAATTTCAGTTAGAAAATAATAATTAGGACAAACACACATAAGCATATATTCACAATTAAACGTATTGAAGTAGAAACTTTACGTTGACATGAACTTATTACCTAAAACAACATTATATTAAGCAGCATAGCAATAATCATATGTATGTACAAACGCATAATCATAATAGTGGCCATGACATACGTAAGACAATAATGAAAAGCGGAAAATTTACGTTGACATGAACTTACACTACCAAGAACAACATTATATTAGTAAACAGCATGATAATAATCATATGTACGTACAAACGCCTAATCATATTGGTGGCCATAACATACGCAAGCAGATTTTAACTTAAGCAGCATGACAATAATGACAAAAGAAATCAATGCCTGAACGGCTGAACCTCACTTTATATCTCTTCCTGAATCAATAGTTATGTTTGGTAATCAAATATGAGAAGTGAAAAATATAAGAGAGTTTAGTTCTATATATGTAGATGTGAATAATCCTAATTCCTTTTAGTTTATCATTTGAATAAAGGAAAATTAACATTATACTTTTTCATTTTTTTGATCTAAGTTTTAGAAAAAAAAAAGATAATTACTATTAAATATTTCTTGATATATATATTTTTAATATTTAATAATATAAGAATTTCTAAAAACAAAGATTACTATTTTTAAATTGTGTTAATATGTGAATAGTTGTATTTTTTATGTTTTTGATCTTTTTGATTAGAATTTGAATAAATTAAAATTAAATAATTAAAATATATATACTAATAAAATAAATAAAAAACAAATTTTGAATTATAAAAAAAGGAAAATTACCATTATAGTTTAAAACACATGTCACAATCTTAAAAAATTTGATTGCCATGTGTCACGATCATGTTAGTTAGTAACTTTGAAGAACCAAACTTTATATAATAAGATTTCCTTTCCTAAACGCTGCATTTCGTAACAAAATATTGGTCGCATGCAAATGCTGATTGGTTCTCTAATTAAAACATCAAGATTTTGTCATTGGAATTGGTTAAACAATGCATGATATTATATATTTTGAAACCTTATAAATTTTAGTTTCATCTATTTAAATTATATTTTTTGGTATATTCTAGAGAGAATTGCATACAAGTACACAAATGATTTGGAAATTTGCAGAAATATAAAATGAACAAAACGATCCTTATGGACCAGATTATAAAGTAGGGAACGTATGATTATACTACCTATACCTATGTTCGAGTAAGATTTTCTGGTGTTTTCATGTTTATTAAGAATATAATAAATGTTTAAAGTTTAGTTTACTATTTATTTTTCTATACATTTTTCAATAATTATCCACTAATAAATTTTTAATCAATTCAAACATTTATAATTAAAGTTTCTCAAATGTATAAAAAAATACCTTAAAAATATAGAAAATCTATCTTTGTGGAACAAGAATAAAATCTAGAAAATCTTATTTTCGGGAATGGAAATAGTAGAATAAAATCTAGAAAATCTTATTTTCGGGAACGGAAATAGTATAATGTAATACAAATATGTATACATATATATGTAAGTAGCCATCTTCTCTACGAAAATACAAAAATTACCTTGATAATTTGTTCCTATCTCTCTCCTTCTTAATCATTTTTTTCCTCCATTTTTTCTCTGATTCCTTTTCATCTACAAATCTACACACAGAGCATAAAAAAACCCCACATCTGACCATTCACTACTACAAACTTCAACAAGATCAGTGATGGTTAATGGCAAAGGATCATCAACATCGATGGTATTGATGTCTAAATTGATCTCTTTCACTCATAAACAGTTTTGCTAGGCTAGCTACTTGAATTTGATTTGAGTTAAAATTTGCGCATGTTTGGCTAAACATATTAGCTTCAAATTAGTTTACATTAACATATGATTTAAAATACCGTTAGCTGGATAAATTTTTTAAGTAGATCTAATTATTTTATTAGTTGTCATTAGAAGATGGTACAAATTTGAAAAACATTTTTATAACTTACTAGATATGTTAACATGTTAACAATTTCACATATTCCGTTAAACATAATATTAGTTGTCTAATAATTCATAACAACATATGATTTAAAGTGTTGTTAGCCTGATAAACTTTCTAAGTACAACTAATTATTTTGTTATTTGTCGTTTGGATATTGTATATCAAAATTAAAAGTTATATCAAAGTTAACTAGTAAAGCATCATCATTGCCTGAAGAAACAACAACATAAGAAATCTGATTCTGATAATCTTGTAACCAAACTGTTTTGCCACAATCCAAACATCAACCCTAAAAAGATAAGCATAAACTTTTTTTTTTGTTCAAAATAAGCAAATGTGACAAGAATTGAAATCTGTCTTTGGTAAGATTGGCAGATATATAGCATGTAGTCAAACGGCACTTCCACTAGCCTAGCAAAAGAAGCTAGCTAGACCACATTACCTACCACAAACAATGAATAAGATTATCAGAATATATAATTAAATTAAAAATATAAAGACAAGATTATCAGAAATTAGTAATATTGAAAATGTAATTTTTTTTACCTATCTCCTTATTTACTTATACATAGGTATCGGTATCATGGAAGGAGATATGTCTTTCAACAACGTGTATCCCCTTAGTACCCCTTCCTCAAGTTTCACTTTTAACCATTCATCACCTGAAAGACCAAGGCTGTAACTGGACGAACAAACTTTGGAATATGAATGTATGGAATGAGCCATTCCATTTAATTCCTTGAAAAATACACCAGTTACAAGGAAAGCTCATTCATAAAGCATTCCTAAAACTTTTTTGGAATCAATGGAAAGCAAATAATTTCTTTGTAAAATCATTCAGCAACGTAAAAGGTACGGAACAAATCGAATGAATAGAATGCATAATTTTATTTTTAATTTAATTAATAAATGTATTTTATTTCTATTCCATTCCTCTTCATTCCGTTTAATTCTATTCCATTAATTCATAATATTTCTGTAAATGATTTCTAGTTACACCCCAAATAAGAATCGGAGACCGAATGCATGTTTCCAGAAGAAAAAAAAAGGAAAAAGGAAAGAATGCACCAGATCGGACGGTTTGAAAAGATTTCAAAACTATTTTCCTTTTTTTTTCATTTGAGATCCAAGGGCTATATAAACAGGCCCTCTCTCATCCGTAAAGGATTATAGATATCTCTCGAGTCGCCACAGCTTCTCTCAGCATCCTTCCGTGAAGACACATTCAAAGCAAGTTCTAAACCCTAGAAGGTCTCCAGTTCTCATCGTCACCTCCATAGTACCATGGGCGAAGACGATACCATCGGTTTTGAGTCATGTAAGATCTCTTCTCCCATCTCTTATCAGAAATTGTTTGTTAGATTTCATCTGATTGATTATAGCTAAATTAATGGTTCTTATTTTTTTTTTTTTTTTGTTTCCCCGTAGTGAAGCAGACACTGGTGTTCTGGAACATAGATGAAACCCACACCGGGACACCTTTCGAACAAAGAGCCCAAAGAACAAGCAGCTGAAACCCACACCGAGACATCTTTCGAACAAAGAATAGGCAGCTGAGATCCACACCAAGGCACTTAACGAACATAACTTTATCAAGGCAGGAAAACTAAACCACGTTCTTTGTAATCTTTAACAAGGCAGGAAAACTAAACCATTTGTTAATATTTACTGCAAAAGTAATTTAAAAAAATAAAAATTCGATAAATTTCTTGAGAATCCGATTGACCAGTAATAATAATTTGAGGCCCACTTAATTGGGCTAATAATTTCGAAACTTATCGCTCCTAATACTACGACAAGGCTCGCTTGTCAAGGTACAGCTGCGGGTCAAGCTGTCGAAGGTATCGCCCCTGATAATTACGTCGTTGTGCCTAGGCTGTGAGGGCTCTCGCTATTGGTTTTAGGTATAAGTTTATATGGTTCGAACGATAAACGGCTCATTGAGATAGATGTATATGAATAATACCCCCCTTCCCCCCGAGGAACTTGACTTATTTCTCAAAAGGTATTTGCGTTTAAATCAGTAAAAACCATTACAAGTTTTGCTTTTGGACTTCTATTGAATCGAGAAATAGGTTTGATTGTCCCATCGATATCAACTCCCCCCCCCCCTATTTTTCATGGGGATCAAATGGCTGTTCATGTGCGTTTATCTTTAGAAGTTCAAGCACCACTAAGTTTGATAAATTCTCTCACGAGTTATGGATGGT
This sequence comes from Raphanus raphanistrum subsp. raphanistrum, assembly GCA_019706035.1. Taxonomy (NCBI): domain Eukaryota; kingdom Viridiplantae; phylum Streptophyta; class Magnoliopsida; order Brassicales; family Brassicaceae; genus Raphanus; species Raphanus raphanistrum. The sequence goes on from CM033981.1 coordinate 13,367,031, forward strand.
TGGGCGGGGGATTTCAAAACTTTTCGCCAAAAAAAAAGGAAAAAGGAAAAGAATGCTTAGATCGGACGGATGAAAATAAACCCTTTAATATTTTTCCATTTTTCTTATTTGAGATCCAAAGGATAAAAACATGCCCGCGCGTAAAGGCATTATTAGATTAGATAGGTTTCTCTCATCGAGCCGCATCCTCTCTCTCATCTCCGTGAAGACACATTCAACCCTAGAAGGTCTTCAATTCTCATCGCCAGCCATCTCCGTAGAACACCATGGGCTCTGAAGACGATACCATCGGTTTTGAGTCATGTAAGATCTCTCTCTCTCCCATCTCTTTATCAGAAATTGTTTGTTAGATTTCATCTGATCGATTATAGCTAAATTAATGGTTGTTATTTTATTTTATTTTTGTTTCCCCGTAGTGAAGGAGACACTGGTGTTCTGGAACATAGATGACTACCCAATCCCCTTAGATGCTACCAATAATCTTGATCCTATTTTTGGTGATATCTCAAAAGCTCTTGATGTAATGGGCTTTCTTGGTGGGTTTATGAGTGTGTGGCTGTATTCTAAGCAAATCAACTACGACAAAAGAGAGTTGTGCGAGGCCGAAGTAATCAACGAATACTTAACCCCCAACGGTGAATTCCTCACAACAACAACACTCTCTTTAATTTGCTCTGTTTTTTTTTTTTTTTTTTTATTATATATATATTTTAATCTGAGAGTTCTTTCTCTGTTTGATAGGTACATCTTATTCAGTTTACAAAGTGCCGGCCATGACTTTGTATATGATTACTTTGGCTTCACAAACTGGTCCAGGACCGGTCAACTTTTTGGTTATCGCAAAACCAGAAAGGGAGTTAGATAGAGTTGTGCAGTGTCTCAAGTCTAGGCGACACAATGTTCTTGTAGTTAAGAAGCCTGAAGAATTTCGCTTTAGTGTTGACTCTCTAGTTGAGAATGCCCGGCTTTTAGGTGGAGGAAAGCCTAGATTCGAACCTTTATATACTCATTATGTGGAGGAGTATGATGTGTCGGAAGAAAGGTATGTAAGGATCAAAGAAGATGTCTCCAAGAAGGTAGATTTCTCTGGTAAGTCCCAATTCCCTTATTGTTTTGTTTGTGTTTTTTAGATTAATATTTATTATTATTATTATAAAATGTTATTTAACCTCTCTATATCTATTGCATGGCTCAGAGCGTATCCCAACCGTCAAAGGGGTTAGGACAGTCGTCTTCTGGGATGCCGTGGATTGCCCATTCCCTCCTTCGTTCACCCCTGATGAGATCTACCGCTCTATCAAGTCAGCTCTTGTGGCAAAGCAGTTTAGTAAAAAGAATATTGCAATCTGGGCCTATCTTGATGATGCTGATGACAAGATAGTGTCTTCGAGGGATTCCTTACTGCGTGGTGACAAGACGTGGGCCTCCAGAATCTACTTTCTTCCCGCAGGTAGATCACTCTTTTTCTTTCTTTATATAAGCATACTTTGTAATCTTTACCATTGTTAATATTTTTTTATTTTTATTTTACCTTTTCCAGGGGATAAAGCCTCGAGACGTATCAGAATGTTAAATGACATTTATCTATGGGTAAGGGACTCTCAAAGGTTCACCAGTTCTTATGAAGCAAGTTTGTTCGTGTTCGGAGATCAGTTCAAAGATGACGCCTACTACATCCACATGCTTCAAAAGTTGAATGAACTGCGTTACGATGTTTTCTTAGTCACTCCCACTCCGGACATCAACAATCCAGAAACTCCAGAATGGCCGCGATTGCTACTAAATAAAGGAGCATCCTGGTTGACTGATGATACTTGCGACGAACCCACCCCCCAAATGCATCATCACGAAGCCCAAGTTTTTGGTGATCAAACCAGCGAAAGCTCTCAAGATTCAGAGCCCGAAGAGATGCAGACCGAGGACATGTCCCATCGCCCACTAAGATTGCTAATAGAGCAAGGCCCTGCCTGGGAAAACGATGCCGTCGAAGAAGATTCACCTGACGACCTTCCCCTGTATCGCTGGGATCCTTTTACTCGCATGTACAAACTTAAAAGCCTATTCCCCAAAAAGAAGCATCAACCCCATGCCGCGCCAGAAGAAGAAACACCACCTCAGAAACTTGCCACGCATGGCCATTAAACTACGGTTTAGCCAATTAAAGATTGTGCCTTTTTCTAATAACCAAGTTTTAGCGTTTGCGTTTTTGATCTGCATTCCGTGATTCACTCAGGTTGTAGAAAGATAGTGATTCATGAATCATGATGAATTGCATATAGAACAGAGGCTTGACCTAACAAATCCAAACTAAATTTGACTCTGTAGCTGATTCAGATGATTTGCATTATTGGTCCAAACTTTGCAGATAATAGTATAGATTAGAATAAATGTATATCGAGTTTAACAAGTACAAATTGATATTTTGGAACCGATGGTCCAAACTGAATTCAGAAATGTAACTAAACCCGAACGGTCGAACTTTTACAATATTTGAAAGAGGCTAAAATTCATGAGTCCGAAAACCCGAACGAATCCAAATCGAAACACATGAAACTTTTCCAGTAATAATAATTCGAGGCCCACTTTAATGGGCTGCTAAGTTTGATAAAAATCTGAGACCGAAAGCATATGTTTTCCGGGCGAGGACTTCGAGAGGGTTTTAGGAGGCCCTTTTGAGGGCCCATTATTAGGCTGGATTTCAAAACTTTTTGCCAAAACAGGAAAAAGGAAAAGAATGCACCAGATCGGACGGTTGAAAATATGCCCAAAACCCTTTTGATATTTTCCATATTTATCTGAGATCCAAGGGCTATAAAAACATGCCCGCGTAAGGAAGGACATATTATAGATTAGATAGAGGTCTCGCCTCTCTAATCGAGCCGCATCCTCTCTCTCTCGCTCTCTCATCTCCGTCAAGACATATTCAAATCGAGATCTAAACCCTAGAAGGTCTCCAGTTCTCATCGCATCTCTCCTTAGAACACCATGGGCGGCGAAGACAATACCATCGGTTTTATGAGCTGTAAGATCTCTCTCTCTCTCCCATCTCTTTATCAGTAGATTTCATCTGATCGATTATAGCTAAATAAATGTTTTTTTATTTTTTTTTATATTCTGTAGTTAAGCTGACACTGGTGTTCTGGAACATAGATGACTACCCAATCCCTGTAGATAAATTTGATGCTATTATGGGTGATATTCCAAAAGCTCTTAGTATAATGGGCTTTCGTGATGGGTTTATGAGTGTGTGGCTGTATTCTGAGCAACTCAACTACGACAAAAGAGAGTTATGCGAGGCCGAAGTAATCTCCACCTACTCATCCCCCAATGGTGAATAATTCCTCACAACAACAACAACACTCTCTTTAATTTTCTGTTTTTTTTTTTTTTTTAATTATATATTTTAATCTGAGAGTTGTTTCTCTGTTTGATAGGTGGGTCTGAATCAGCGATACATTGCAAAGTGCCGTCCATGACTTTCTATATGATTCGTTACGCATCAATGACCGGACCAGGACCTGTAAATCTTTTTGTTATCGCAAAACCAGAAAGGGAGCTAAATAGGGTTCTGCAGTGTCTGAAATCGAGGCGTCACAATGTTCTTATAGTAAAGCCACCGCCGCCTGACGAAGAATTTATCTTTAGTCTAGACTATCTACTTGAGAATTCACGTTTTTTAGGTGGAGGAAAGCCTAGACGCAAAGAATTATATAGTCATTTTGCGGAGGAGTATGATGACTACCAAGAAAGGTTTGTAAAGATCAAACAAGATGTCTCCAAGACTGTAGATTTCTCTGGTAAGTCCCCCACATTCCCTTATTGTTTTTTTAGATTAGTAATATTATTATAAATAAATAAAATGGTATTTAACCTCTCTCTCTCTCTCTCTTTATTGCATGGCTCAGAGCGTATCCCAACCGTCAGAGGGGGTAGGACAGCCGTCTTCTGGGATGCCGTGGATTGCCCATTCCCTCCTTCTTTCACCCCTGATGAGATCTACCGCTCTATCAAGTCAGCTCTTGTGGCAAAGCAGTTTAGTAAAAAGAATATTACAATCTGGGCCTATCTTGATGATGATGATGACGACAAGAAAGGGTCTTCGAGGGATGCCTTACTGCGTGGTGACAAGACGTGGGCTTCAAGAATCTACTTTCTTCCCGCAGGTAGATCATTCTTGTTCTTTTTTTTTTTAAATATATCATATATACTTTGTAATCTTTTTACCATCACGTCCATTTGTTAATATTTACTCTCTTTTTTTTTTCTTTTCCAGGGGATAAAGCCGCGAGACGTATCAGAATGTTGAATGACATGTATTTATGGGAAAGGGACACTCGTTGTACTGGAACGAGTTTGGTCCTTTTCGCAGATCATTTCAAAGATGACGCCTACTACACCCACATGCTTGAACTATTGCATGACATGCGTTACGATGTTATCTTTGTCACTCCCACTCCGGACATCAGCAATCCAGACACTCCCGAATGGCCGCTATTGCTACTAGATAAAGGAGCAGCCTGGTTTGCTGATGATGAAACAAACCAAATGCATCATGAAGCCGAACAAGAAACACCTGAGAAGCTTCCAATTACGAGTGACATCAGGGTTGATGATCTAACAAGCGAAAGCTCTCAAGATTCTGAGCCCGAAGAGATGCAGACTGACGAATTTAGCTTTGACACATCAGGGTTGCTTATAGAGGAAGGACCTGCCTGGGAAAACGATGCCGTCGAAGAAGATTCACCTGACGACCTTCCCGTGTATCGCTGGGATCCTGCTATTCGGATGTACAGACTTAAAAGCATGTTCCCCAAAAAGAAGCATCAACCCCAGGCGGCGCCAGATGAAGAAACACCACCTCAGAAACTTGCCACGCATGGCCATTAAACTACGGTTTAGCCAATTAAAGATTAATTGTGCCTTTTGTAATAACCAAGTTTTAGCGTTTGCGTTTTTTTGATCTGCATTCCGTGATTCACTCAGGTTGTAGAAAGATAGTGATTCATGATGAATTGCATATAGAACAGAGGCTTGACCTAACAAATCCAAAGTAAATTCGACTCTGTAGCTGATTCAAATGATTTGCATTATTGGTCACTCACTAGTCACTAGAGATAATATTATAAGTTGGATTAATGGTCAGTGGATGATGATGACTAGGCTGTGGAGAATGTCCACATTCTTTGAAACGTAATGGTGTGCGTTTTCTAATCTGAAAAAGAATAAAGTTCATAAACGTCATGTAGTAATCTAAGAACAGATCATGTAATCTTAGGTACAGATAATCCTTTATGATCTCATTATTGGTTCATTGATTTTTCTTTCTGTTTATTGCCTGCAAGTTGCAACCTTTCTCCTGCTTTTATTTGGAAAAGAAATCAAAGCTTAGCTTTGATGATACTGAATCTTCTCTCTTTATTCCTTTTAAGGAATGATAAAATATCATGTTGAGGAAAACCATCTTCTGAAAGATATTTATTTATAAAGATTATTGATTTGTATAATATAGGTAACTTCAAGGAAATTTACATTTTGAAATTATATGATCATTAATTAATTAATAAATACTAGTATATAGTAGGTCTAGGACGGATCCGGATATCCAGAATATTTTGGGTACCGGATCCGTATCCATCGGATCGTGATTTTGGTATCTTGATTCGGATATGTACTTTCGGATATCCGTCCATAAATTATGATACCTGCGGATATTCAGATCGAGATCCGTAAAAATAATTTTAAAAAATAAAAGTATTTTTAAAAAATCTAAAATATCACATAAATTAAATATTTTTACAAAATTTGTGAATATATTTATGCATATATTATTATAAAAATAAAATACAAAAACATATGACTAATTTTATTTATGAATATTAATATATCAAATATAATTTATAAATTTAAAAATTTAATATATTTTAAAAACACGGATCCGAGTTGGATACTGAACCCGAAAATTAAGATATTTGGATCTGGATTTAGTTTTGACGGATCCGAGATTTTATTTTCAGATTCAGATCGAGACACCCCGGATATTTTATTTTCGGATTGGATCTCGGATCGCATCTGAATCCCGGATAATAAGTCCATGATTTCATTGTGGTAAAAAAAGTACATCAATTTTGTAAGAGTTTGGAGAGTTTTTTTTTTATATCTTTCCCTGATATGATAATTTATCTTAACAAACATGAATATTTTATTAACTTTTTCATTAGAAATAAATGTAGGAAAATAGATAGTTAGGAATTTGATTCATAAAAGTAGTGTTAAAAGAGTGGTGGGACTGTATAACAACTCAAAAGGATCCTTTTGTGTGTTGAGGAACTCAAAATGCATTATTAAGCTAAAATGAAACCTAGAGGCTATTTTGCTCGCCCTACGTTCATATCAAATGTGACTCACATCACATGGCTCATCATTGTTTCAATGACACGATAACTAAAGTTGTAATGATCTACTCAACAACGAATTTTAGTCTAAATGGACCACCATCAGCTAAATTAAATTGATTTTTTCTTCGTCAGATAACAAGATTTTTGTTCAGTTGAGCTAATTATAACGGAATTTTGTGAAGCACTATTCATACATGATCTATATTTTCGGAATTTTTGGATGTTAGCTACTTAGAAATACATTTTAAATTATAAAGAAAGAATTTTTTTTCATTGAGATATAACCTTAGAAGACAAATTGAAGTTAAACTGTATTTATATAACCATATAAATATTGATTGAAAATATATACAACAACTACGGATTCAACAATTACCCTCAAGTACAATAAAACCACACCCAAATTAGTTATTGATTTAAGAGAAAACCTTCAAAGCTCGATTTTTCCCAATGATTAAAATGTACTATCACTCATTGTTGTCATTATTTTTCTTTTCTCTTCAAGCAATTATTTCACGAGTCCATTGCATATAATATGTATCACACAATATCATAACAATTACATTATTATATGGTATAATCAACTTTACATCTTCGCATAATTCCTTAAGGTTTTTTTTTTGTAAGCATAGATACGTTGACAAGCCACATGTTCTTTTATCACAAGCCAAAAGTGGCAATAAAGAAAAAACGAAAAATAATTCATTAATTGGATTTATTTTGTAGTGTATTAGTTTATCAATGTAAGGATGATAAAATGAAGTTGGGACCAATATCAAGTGATTGGTTTAGAAGCAAAAGAAAAAGGAGAGTTTGAACAAGTCAGTAATCATAGATAGTAAAAGTGACAGTTGGAAAAGGAGACAAGAGAGGATCCTATATTTAGACATCACTCGAACTCATCTCTTCACAAGTGTCTGAATCTCCAACATTACCACTTCATTTCTATATCATTTGGTTTGTGTTAACAGGTAATGTCTTTTTGAGTTCCTCTGCCATATCTATTAGATAACGCATTGTTACATCATTGTTTACTATGTTGTTGTCTAAATTTTTCATTTAAATGATCATTGATCAACTAAAAAAGAGGCTTTATCATCTGTATCCAGAGATTTTCAACGTAATGGCAATGAGGAGGTCATGGTTCGGTTGGATAAAACGACTATTCATCTGCGAGGCCAAAGCAAAAGCAGAGAAGGTTTTGTTTGTTTTCTCTCTTGTGATAGTATACCATGAGTTGTCCATGTTTCAGAATCTAAAAGGGTTCCTTGTTGTAGAAGTCAAGGAGATTGAGATGGGTGTTTAGAAGACTGAAACTGAGACATCAGATTTCAACTAAGGTGCAAGAGACTAGGACTTTGAACCAAGCAACAGAGGATCAGAGAAAACATGCCATGAATGTAGCCATTGCCACAGCCGCAGCAGCTGAGGCAGCGGTTGCAGCCGCCAAAGCCGCTGCTGAGGTTGTCCGGATGGCAGGAAACGCCTTCACTTCTCAACATTTTGTCAAGAAGCATGATCTCAGTGTATCAGCTATCAAGATTCAGAGTGCCTTCAGAGCTTATCTGGTCAGACACTCTCTTAGTCTCTGCTTGAAGCATATTCTCTTGCAGTGTTTGATCTTGTGTATTGGTTACAAAACAGGCGAGGAAAGCGTTGCGGGCACTGAAAGCTCTTGTAAGGCTTCAAGCAATCGTCCGTGGCCGAGCTGTTAGGCGAAAGGTTTCTTCTCTGTTGAAGTCTACACCCTCCAGAAAAGCTTCATCAATCACTAGAGACGACATAGAGGGAAAACATTGGTCCAAGATCAAAGAAGTACTCAAAGTAGAGTGCAATGGTCAGAATGGTTGGGACAGTAGCGCTCTCACTAAGGAAAACATCAAATCTATATGGTTGAGGAAGCAAGAAGGTGTGGTCAAGCGTGAGCGTATGTTGAAATACTCCCGGTCACATCGGGTAAGCTCCCTCTCTTGTCCCATTTCCTTCCCAAAATAAATACTCTCGGTCGAGAATTAAGGAAAGAGATATCATATTTCGACTCCTTACGAAAACGTTTTTATACTATCTTTCATTTCGTCTATTTCCTTATTATTGCTTTATATTTAATCGTTTTTTCAATTCGGTTTTCCGGCTCCAACATATATAACCGGTTATCTTTGGTTTGAAGTCTCATAAAGTAGTTTTGCAGGAGAGAAGAAGTCCTCACATGCTTCTTGAGTCATTACACACAAAGGACAAGAGGATGAGAAGCTGTAGACTTGAACATTGGGGTGAATCCAAGTCTCTCATTCCAGGCGAAATCCAAGTCCCGACAAAACTGAAGCTAGTCAGAACTTTGCAAAGACAAGACTCTGGTGATGTACAAGAGTCTCCATTTTCATTCCCAAGGAGATCTTTTAGCCGTCTTGAGCAGAGTCTATTAGAGGACGAGAGCTGTTATCAAAGCTCCAGAGGTTTCCAGCCTTACATGAGCGTGACAGAGTCTGCAAAGGAAAAGTTTAGATCACTGAGCACACCAAGGCAACGCGTAGGGGTGATGGATTCTTGGTTGGATAAGAAGGATGGGGATAAAGTATCTCTCTGGTCTTCCTTTGTCAACGAAACTAGTAAGATGAGCAGCTCTAAGAAGTCGTCTCTGGCACATTCATGACACTTTCTGTTTCTTTGTTCTGGTTCTCTTATATCATTGTTCTTTATATAGTAGATATATGCTTCTAAAGAGTGCTTTTTTTTTTTTGGGAGGTTGGTGTGTGCTTTGTGTTCATTTATGTTCTTGAGGATTTTGAAGTTATCTTTAATCAATGTGATTCTTTTGTTCAACTCAGGAGAAAAAAACTGTTGGTTGCGAAATGAGACATATACCTGAACGATAAGGCCTCTCTGCTCCATGTTTTGCCTCGCATGTTTTTGAACGATAAAGGCCCTTCAACATAACATGCACCAAAGCGTCAAAACGATGCGCCTATTTTTAAACAAACACACTTAAAACGACGGCGTATTTACAAAGAGAACACATCGAACGGTTAATAAACAGACACGTCATTAAAACGGATAGAGCCTCTGTTTCCCCTTTGCAACAAAGAAGGATAACATTAAGAGACGAGAGTCTCTCAAGACAAAGCGTTTTCGAGCTTTGGATCACTCACTCCCACTAGTTATGGAGGGGGCTCTTCAATTTTCCAGCCGTTTCTCGGTGAATAATAGAGTTCCGTGTACTCAGAATAGGACGAGGAGTGGAGCAAGTAGGGCTGCTACGTTTCGTTCTGCGTTCACCGGAATTACCAATTCAGCTTCTCTCTCTTCTAAGGATACCTCCACGGTTTGGCTTCAAATCTTCTTCCTTTTTTTCTCTGTCTTTTTTCTCATTTTGGTTACTTAGTTAGTTATGTCTGTGTTGCGCTAGAGGGAGATATGGAGTTGGTTGAAAACGAAGACAGTTGGGCATGGAAGATACAGGAGGAGTCAAGTGAGGGCGGAGATGTTTGGGCAATTGACGAGTGGACTCGAGGCTGCTTGGACCAAACTCAAAGGAGAAGGTTCCTGTTTTTTCTTGTAAATGTCGAAAGCTATTAGCTTTTGGTAGTTTTTTTTTTTAATGAAATTGTGCAATTTATACGCCTAGGCAGTGTGATATTAGCACTAACACATGCAGAGAGGATGAGTATGGTTGAAATTTAGTTATGTTTGTTTGAACTTGCAGATGTCATGACGAAGGAGAATATTGCTGAGCCAATGAAGGATATCAGAAGAGCTCTCCTTGAAGCAGATGTGAGTTTTGTTTTTGTTCTGTTTTTTTTCCTCAGCAATATAAAAGTTAATTTTACTCAGCTTGGCGATTTTGTAAAAAAAGGTGAGCCTTCCTGTTGTTAGAAGGTTTGTTCAATCTGTAAGTGACCAAGCCGTTGGAATGGGTGTCATTCGAGGAGTCAAACCAGATCAGCAGTTGGTCAAGGTAACTAGCATTGAACCGGTTCTTAATCTTGCCCCGGATCTGTGATCATTTGAGTTTTTTTCAATACAACTTTGCAGATTGTACATGATGAGCTAGTGAAGGTGATGGGTGGAGAAGTATCTGAGATACAATTTGCTAAGTCAGGTCCTACAGTTATATTGCTTGCTGGGCTCCAAGGAGTTGGGAAGACAACAGTTTGCGCTAAACTCGCTTATTACCTAAAGAAACAGGTATGCTTTTTTGAAGATCTTGAAGGGATTGTTACTCTCTGTCATTTATTATAATTGGATCATTTTGTATTAGGGAAAATCTTGCATGCTTATTGCTGGAGATGTGTACAGACCTGCTGCCATTGACCAACTCGTCATCTTAGGTGAAAAGGTATTATAATTTGGACTTTTGAATCATCATGTCAATGATATTCTATTCCGTTAAAAAAAGTTTGTCCGATGCTCTCTTTCTTGTCACAGATTGGTGTGCCGGTTTATACAGCAGGGACTGAAGTAAAACCTGCAGATATAGCTAAGCAAGGTCTAAAAGAAGCTAAAATGAATAACGTCGATGTAGTTATCATGGATACCGCAGGGAGGCTTCAGGTAATCTTGTTATCTGTATCACAAATCTGTTATGCAGCTTTTAGTCATGACATTGCATCTTTGTGACAGGTAGACAAAGGGATGATGGATGAGTTAAAAGACGTGAAGAGATTTTTGAACCCCACAGAAACGTTGCTAGTTGTTGATGCCATGACTGGACAAGAAGCTGCATGTAATCAATCTCGTGCATGTATTAGTTTTTCTCGATGTATAAAACCTCTTGACTTTTTTTTTTCTTTTCTTTTCCCCTACAGCATTGGTGACGGCATTCAGTGTTGAGATAGGAATCACAGGAGCCATTTTGACAAAGCTAGACGGTGATTCAAGAGGTGGTGCTGCTTTGAGTGTTAAGGAGGTTCATTCTTCTCCTTCTATACCTTTTTGACTGGTATGTATATATATTGAGTACACATCACTTGATAGAGTTGCTTTACTAGGTATCTGGAAAGCCGATAAAACTGGTAGGACGTGGAGAGAGAATGGAGGATCTTGAGCCCTTTTATCCCAATAGAATGGCTGGACGAATTCTAGGGATGGGAGATGTGCTTTCGTTTGTAGAGAAGGCGCAAGAAGTTGTAAGTTTTCAGTTAAAAAAAATGACTAGAGAACTTTTTGTTTCTGTCTCTCTTGCTGATGTCTCTTTCATATATAGATGCGTCAAGAAGATGCAGAGGATCTACAGAAGAAGATAATGAGTGAGAAGTTCGACTTCAACGATTTGCTAAAGCAGACGCGTGCTGTTGCCAAGATAGGTTCGGTGTCACGTGTTCTTGGAATGATACCTGGGATGGGGAAAGTGAGTCCTGCGCAAATCAGAGAAGCTGAGAAGAGTCTTGTAATAATGGAAGCTATGATCGAAGCCATGACTCCTGGTTTGATTCTTTCTTCCCATTCCATTAGTGAAGAAAACATTGTCTTATTCTCGTTTGGCTGCCTTGGGCAGAGGAAAAGGAGAAGCCGGAGTTACTAGCAGAGTCTCCAGAGAGAAGAAAAAGAATTGCTAAAGATTCAGGAAAGACAGAACAACAGGTACTCTACTCTCTCACTTAGAAGCTAGTTCAGTTGTCAGACAAGAAAAGAAGATTCAGTTTGTTGTTGTGGTTGTTCAGGTGAGCCAACTTGTAGCACAAATATTCCAAATGAGAGTGAAGATGAAGAACTTGATGGGAGCAATGGAAGGAGGAGCGAATCCTGCATTCACTGATCTCGCTGACGCAATGAAAGCAGAACAAAAGGTTTATTTCTTCTTCTTGTTCACCTTTTCACTTGTGACAAGAGTTTGAATGATTGTTGTGAATGGAATCTTATTAGGGTCTACCTGGAACCGCAAGGAGGAAGAAAAAGGCGGAATCAAGGAAGAAATTTGTGGAGTCTGCATCAAGCAAGCCAGGTCCTCGTGGCTTTGGCTCTGGCAACTAAAAAACGCCTGTTTCAGTCTTTGGGACATTTGGAACTCAAGAATCCTAACTTGGTCAATCTCAATGATGATTTCATTTTTGTATTGTTATGTTTAATGAATATGGTATTCATCAACTGGAAAAAAGACCTTTTCAACTATCATAAGTTTTCATTATCAACATCAGAAAGATATAGGGAGTCTGATCAAGAACAAGTAGAGACCAACTGTTTATATAGAAGAGAAGATATATCATTCCTCTTTGTGTTATAACCATTCCATTAGTGTTTAAAAATAAGATTAACAAATGTTTTGTTGAGCTAGAAGCCTACGTTGTTCGTATCTTTTTCACTAGTAAATTACTAGTAGTAATACCTTTGAATGATGATACATAATAGCAAAAACTTGGGAGACATTGTACACGTAAATAACAAGAAAAATATCAAATATGGTAAAAGAAGAATGGTTAAAACGAATCAGAGTTTGACCATGAAGGAGCTTTTACAACTGCATCCACCCACTGCTGCCGGATTTTCAGCCACCTGAACACACAGCAAGCATTAAAACTCATATGAGAATATTGAAAAAGGGTTATTGTCACAGCAAGCATAACTTATGGACATGTTTTGATATGTACAAAACATGATGTTCCAATATTCTACCTCGACTACAGTTGTGTTCCAATATTCTATCTTAACTCTATTTCAAAAACACATAGTTAAGAAGCTGGGTAGTGGACTACATTGAGCTCAGGACAAACAGACGAGAATGGTTCCAGGGACACTATATGAGTAATGATGACAAGGAGGTGTTGGAATGTGTAACTAACTATGGAGATTATAAATAAGCCTTAAAAGAGAGAGAGGGGGGCATATGATTTACCACGAAAGTAGAACGGATGAGTTCGTCGACGTAATCAATGGTAGCGCCTTTGACAAAGGCATAGGAGACATTATCTACAACCAATTTCACACCCTTCTCCTCGAAAACCCTGCACGACAGACAAAATGTTTTAAAATAACTGAGACGAGAAATAAACGAGTAAAGGAAAATGAGGGAGGGAGAAGGACCTGTCATCAGGGTTGGTTTTATGATCAAGCTCAAACTTATACTGAAAACCAGAACAGCCTCCAGTTTCTACCCCCAAACGAAGCAGCTTCTTCTCCGGCTCACTAGATTGTAACTCTTTCATCCTCTGTCAATTAATAAAAAAAAAGGGATATAACTCATACAATTAATAAAGAACCATCTAAAATCATACAAAGAACAACAATTTCAAAAGCGTTAGGAACCAGAGATATCACTATAATTATGTGTTCAATTCAAAGCAATTAAAGATTCCATTTTCGCAGAATCTCCCTCAACTTGCAAAAATGAGATGACATACCCGGATACAATTGTCGCTAAGATGAACGGATTCGAGAGAAGAAGATTCTGATTGGGAGGACGAAGATAAAGAAGAAGCTTCTTTGAGAGCAGAAGAAGAAGCGGAAGAATAACGATTAAGCAACCGATGATTTTCTCTGATACGAGCAGACATATACGGAACAAACCGTTTCACAATAGATATAGACATGCCTTTTCTTAATCAGAATCTCTCTCCCTTTCTGTCTACAGATACACACGATTTGGAGCTTCTTTATCACGGAAAGGCGAATCCTTCAAAAGCTTTGTTGGAAGAAAGTTTCTTCTTCAATTAAGAAAAAAGTTTGTTCTTGTTTTTTTTTTCGAAGAATTTTCTTACGGAACAGGCGAGAGAAATGATTTGGTCGTGTTTATACCACACGCTTCTATTTTCTTCCACTAAATTATTTATTTCTACCCCCCCTCCACTTTTACTCTTTTCCAAATTGGCCCATTAATTCATTTTAAAACTATTTGATCCTTGATTCGCATTTTCTTTATGAAACCAAGAGATCATTTAAATAGTAGATACAGAAAGACGAGACATAAAATACAAAAGAGTTGTATATCATGAACAATAAATGGACTTTTGTATACACAAATCAATCTACATAATAACCTATTGTTGGAAACTCTCTGCAACAAGCAATGATTATATAAACAAGACCAAGCTTGCAGGTATGGTTAGGTCACTTGTGTTAGAGAGAGAGCTCTAAAGCATCACGATATGGTCTTCACCCTAAGATACCTATGAAAACCTATTTGATTTTCTTTCCCAAAGAGACTTAGAATGTCTATATAGGTTATGTACCCCATGCCATGTGTCTCATCCGCAGGAACTTGATGATTGCTTAAGAAAGGTATAGATAGGAGAGACAGTTCTGTGCTTGCGGATGAAGTCTGAGTTGCTGCCACAAGTCCCCTGGAATCAAAAGCAAAATCTGAGATTGTTATTTTAAAGATTAGAAAATGTGAAACTGTCTTCTCATTAACTTACCAGATTTTTTTTACATTTGTCAATCTGATTTATCCACTTCTCGTAATCTTCTGTCCCATTCCTCTGCCTCATAGTCTTGTTCACTCATATCTCTCTCTGTACTGTACACTATCCTCTCCTTCCCTATTACTGTCTTTTGAGCCATGTCCCTTGCGCTCAGTAACTGCATTGCGTTTAGTTTCAATGGCGTTGGTACAGAACAGCAACCAATATAAACATCTCCCTACAGTTATACATAACCCCCTACCTTACGCCGTAGTGAGATATCTGGAGACTCAAGTGCTCGTGCAAATTGTAGCCGCGCTTTGTTTCGATTCTCTATCTGATCATTCTTCCTCTTCACTGACAACCACCGGATCAAAGGGATGACAAAGAATGAACCTGCGTATACCTGCATAGGCACAATGATCATATGCTTATAACAACCTTAAAGCAAATAGGAGGAAACAAGAACATAAAACTAAAGTCACACCTGAAGAAGTGGATATATGTTTTTAACAAATGTAATAAATCCACTTGGTCTGAACGCCATCTCCCTGTTAAAGAACGTTGTTGCGTTACAAGGGTTGTAGTTGTAGTATACACTATACACACACAAGGGAATATTAGGTGGGAGTGTGTCTTACTTTAGCAGGGTGTTTAGAACAATAACACCAAAGAGATTAACAGCGCCTAGCCCAATGACCATTGCTCTCTCGGTCGAACTAGTTTTACTGTGAAAGAAACAAGATTCCATTATCACCAACTGAACCACAAACGCAATAAACACTTTTCTTAAGTGTGAACAATGATTCCATTACCTGAATTGCCATTTTTTCTCCTTGAAGAACTTCTCCATATCTGCAACAAAGTCAAACCATCTTCCCACGTATTCTTTTCGTCTACTAGACCCAGAAGCTGTGCGTTGCAGTGACGGAAAGCGATACAGAATGTTTCCCTGAGTAACAGAAACATACTTTAATGAAAAATGATCAGAAAAAAAAAAAAAAAAGCATATACCTCTTCATCCAACTCAGGTTGACCATCAAACCGAAGAAGAACAGGAAGAATGTAGGATTCATCATCACTCTGTGAACACAAAAAAAAAGGAAACATAAAGAAGCTGAAATTTATCGTCTATTTCATTTTTTTTTCAAAGCAAAACAACATACCGTGGCACTCTTGGAAGATGGCAGATCAAGGTATGGAGCAAGTTCGTCAGCTGCAACAACACCTCCTCTAGATGTTATATACCGCCCAATCTGCAAACATGCGTCAGAAGCGTTATACAAATGGAACCTACCTACCATTTTGCACACTAAGCATAAAAACATCATCTAAGATGTATGCACAGATTGGAACTAAACTAACGACCTGAATAGGAACAAAAAACATGAATGAAAAACTTGATGAGATTGAAGTTTTGACACATTACCATCTGCCACCTCTCTTCTTCGATTCCTTCATTTGGGTCTCCATCTCCAAATACAAAGGAGAAAACCTAGAGAACAACACCCATTAATTACTTCAAAACGTCATATTATCAATCAGCAGGAAGAAACATATAGCAAAGCATGAAAGCTTTTCAGGTTCAGTTTCCACTTACAGATTCAACGAAATTCATTCCCTTTCCCTCATCTTCTCGGGCTCGTCGCCTTCTATAATAATAGGGATCCCAGTACCTTACATACAAAACCACTAGAATTATGACTAGGAGCCTCCATTATATATCAAATTATGTATCTCTGTTGGTAAGGAGTAGAAGAACCTTTTTAAATCAAGAAACTCAAATTACCAAAACAGATCAACAGGGTTGAAATAGAAGTTGAATCCAGAATCGTATCCACGCCCGCGTCTCCTTTGACGATTATCATCCTCGCTTTTTTAACAAAATCCAAAATGTTAGTGCACATCTCAAACCAATAACAGTGTCCATAATGATACACAAGTCACTTAACTACCTTCTGCTTGAAAGTAAGAGTATAATTGAAGTGTAGACAATAACAATAGACGCAATAAGCGCCGTTCCGAACGAAACACGAGTCAGGTAGTCTAAAGCACCCTGGCAGCAACACATAACATAGACAACCTCAGATGATTCTGCAACATTCAACTACAAATACATTATAACGAAAGACAATACCTTAGCCTTTTCAAGAAACGGTTCAATCTGTATACGTAACGACTTGGTAGCTAACTTAGATCGATAGTCCCTTGGGAATACATAAAGCACATCACCTTCATCCGATACCTAAATGAATAAAAAGATCAAATACTTTATTAAGGCTACTCAAGTTTCAGCATAAAACTCATAAAGATCAATACTTTATAAGACTATTCAATTCTCAGTATCAACTTGAATCAATGGGGATAAGATTGAACCAGCCAATTACCTCGAGAAACCCATCAGTATCAGCCGCGAGAGCTTGAAGCGCTTTCTGAGCTTCGGTAACTTTCAATCCAGCTCTGCTAGCCACGTCACCGACAGTGACTCTCCGACCACACTCGTCCACAGCTTCCATCGCTCGTTTCCGAACATCAGTCGGTAACTTGTCGCTCTCCACAAGTCCTCCTGGTTTGATTGCGCCGCCGCTAACCTTGTCTAAACTCGCCGCCTTAACCACCGCGATTCCGTGGCTGGTGAGCTTCCGGTGAGAGCTCGGAAACCTATTCGTCGAGATTCTGGGGAAAGAGTGATGATCAACGGGAGATCTGAGGCGAGTCAAAGGCTTATCTTTTGGTGAGAAGACGGATGGAGTTAGCCTAGGGGAGACGTTTAAGCATGTCGATATACACGCCATCCTCTTGTTACAGTCTTCTTCTTCTTCTTTGTCTAGTTACGAATTCGAGTTTCCGCCATGGGAGATGTTTTATATGGCTCAAAATCGAAGCTTTCGGATTTTTTTTTCCTCGAATGAATGAATGAATGCCTGGAACACGAAGCAGAGCATCAATCCATAACCGAATCAAACCGATCGGTACACTTCCTAAATTTCTCCCGGTTATTGTTTCATTGACCAATTTTTCGCATTTTCAGTGTACACTCGAAAAAATGTGTTAGCTGATTTTTTATTTATTTTTCTTTGAAACATCATGTTTTACCTGATTACTTGCTGTATTCTTGCTATAAAATCTATGAAACACACATCAAAATGCTAATCGACTATATATTTTCTTAATTTAGTTTTCTTCCATTTCCAAAAAATATATGTTTTGGAATTTTCACATATATTAAATTAAATATAAATATTATTTTTTTATAGTTAACTATTGTATAACTTTTATCCAGTTTAAACTTAATAAAGATTATTATTATTTTTGAAATTTACAATTTATCATTAATAAAATATCAAAATGTGAAATTATATCTAAAAAACATTTTTTTCTAAAACACTGAAGATTTGAAACGGAGAGTATCTAGTATATATATATAGCTGTTCTTGTTCATGTTGAGTTCTTCCCATTCCGGTTGCAAAACATTGATGAAATTATCCTAATCACTTGATCACTGCACCTGTATTTTGTAGTGGAAAAACAAAATGATGCTTGGCTTATAACTTGAAATGAGTCATTATCAATATAATAGTACTCCTTTTTAAACAAGTTTATAACACAGGTTCTAGGCATAGATTCAAAATCTATAACAACAAAACTCAAAAGTAATTTTCACTTAACAGAGTCAAGAATGTTTTGTTATGTATATAATCTATCTCCTATATTATCTGGGACTTTACAGATTCAGGTAAGCTATCTAACACGAGTCTCGAACCTTTACTACATTCACGATTATCATCATCTTACCGACCGACCCTCTTTGGAGCAGCATCTCCATGCGTAGTTCAACTACTTTATGTTTCAACAATAAACTCAACTCCGTTATGTGTATCTGTAGAATTCAGTTATCAAGAAATGTACTTTATATAAATGTACCAAATACATTGTGACATAATTCTTTAAGGTTTAATCTTCTTCATTCCTGTTGTCTTTCTTTCTTTTGTGAACATATATTTTAATAAAAACAATTGAAAAGAATAATCATGCAATGGAAGGAAATAGATTAAAAGAGGCAGATGATGAAGGAGTGGTCCGAGTCCGAGCATATGATTACAAGGTCCACCGCACACATTTGTGGTCCGTTTCTTTAAATTGTTAATCTGGATGGTCTTTTGTTTCTTTTCAGTGTCCCTTTGTGTATAGATTTTGACAAAATTAGTTATCTGTGAATTGAAAACTTCGAAATTCAAATCTCAAGTTTCAAAATGTTTTCCCTAGTTATGTGTTTAGTTGTTAGTGGTTATTTTGTCGGCTTTTGCACTTTATTACATGTTATGGACGGGTAATGTTAGTTAATTGATTATCATGATTACATTTTTTTTATACATAGTGCATGTTAAGACAATCAAATTACTTATAAATGGAGGGAAACATAGTTTTGCAACATTTGGTAGGGTCAAAGAACTAGCAGGTATCAAAAAATGTATGATCAATTTTATATGTAAATTCATTATAGTGCGACCCATTCTTTTATTGAACCGTGCACTCAATAAAGTGTTTTTCAGTAGAGTTTGTGAGTAATGTATATGAAAATCGAAAAGCATAAACTGAAAAAGGCTAAGCACGATCCTTTCTGCATGGTGGCATTATGATTTAGATATATGCAAACGATTTATATATCTATATCATTACAGATTTCAATCTTTTAATTTAAAGTGTAATCTATCTAGTGTCAGGGTATGTGTAGATTTTAAATCTTTTTACTTTTTTTATTCGAAAACAGAACGCCCTCCTTTGTAGTTAATATATTTATATATTGTCCCTCTCTAATATGTATACGTATTGTTCCATATAATTTTTTTTGTTCCATATAATTTGTTTATTTGCATCTTTACATTTAAGAAGTTTATTGATATTTTCAACAACATGAAATAAGGTTTTAAGACAAAAGTGTTTAAGCTTTCAACAACTTTAAACAAGTAAGCCCTTTGTCAAAAAAAGAAAAAAATTAAACAAGTTTTTGTGTATACATATAATAGTTCCCTTGATGCACAAAAGAATAGTCAACTACTTTATTGTAGAATAAATTCATATATTTTTTAACTCTGAGAATGGATTAATCAACTTAGCAACATAGTGTCCAGAATCCAACAGTAGCAATAAGCAAAGGACCAAAGAAAACAGAGACATTTTTTTTTGTTCACTAGAAAACAGAGACATAAACAGAGCCAAATAGGTAAAAACAGGAAAGCGTTAACGTTCGCTTAACGTACAATAATAGAACGTTGCAGTCTGCTGCAATTGAAGGAATCTAGGCAAAGAAAATTAAATAAAACCTTTCGAGGTAAAAACTGAATAAAAATATAATCCAGGGAACAAAACAAAATAAATTAGGAGTTTTTTTAGTGTGGTACAACAGGAAACTTAACGAGGGCTAGCTTGTAATTTTAAATGGTTCACGGTAAAAACAAGACAAAACATAAAGATAAGGGTTTTCCGACAGAAGTCTCATCGATCCACTTCCATGTCCGTTCGAAAAAAAATATGACCGTTGAAAGTAATTAAATTCAATAAAAATAAAAAATAAATAACTCCCTTCCCTCTTCTTCAATCTCTGTTCTTCCCCAAAAAATAAAAACTTCCTCGAGTCAAAATCAAGAGAGAGCGAGAAAGATGGGTTGTGTTTCTTCGAAGCCAGCGAAGAAGAAACTGGTAAGAGAGATTCGAGTCAACAACGGCGGCGACCACATCGTCTCTCTCACTTCCACTACTTACGGTCATCTCGATATCAACCAACGAGAAGAGACTTCTCCTAAGTCACAAGAACTCACTAAAGCCGATGTCTTTGAGTCCGAAACCATCAAACCAAGGAGATCTAGTGATAATCCAGAGATAATCAACACGTGGGAGCTTATGGAAGATCTCGAAGATGCAACGAAGATTAGCCCCAAATCACGCGGAATGTTCGGGAGATCGTGGAAGACTCCGGTGAAATCGATTGCGGAGTCTCCGAAGAGGAACGGTAGTAGTAGCAAGAGATTCAGGGGAAAAGAAAACAGAGGAGTGAGTCCGAACCAGAAGAAGAACGTTCTCGAGGAGACTCCGAAGAGAGGCGTGATGCGTTTGAGTTTCCCTCTCAAATCAGAAGAGCCTTTGAGGAGGAAGAGTTTCAGTCCGATGTTCGATCCAGACCTCGTGGCTTCTTACGAGAGAGAGTTGTCTCAGGAGAAAGAACAGATCAAGATGGTGATCTCTCCACCCTCCCCCTCCAACGAGAGAATCCTCGAAAGTTTCCCGGAGAAATGTCCACCGGGAGGAGAGAACTCGGTGGTCGTTTACATAACGACGCTGAGAGGGATAAGGAAGACGTTCGAGGATTGCAATGCGGTGAGATCGATATTGGATTCGCACGAAGTTCGGTACTTGGAGCGAGATGTGTCGATGCACTCTGTTTTCAAGGAGGAGATCAGGGGGATCATGGGGACGAAGCAGGTGAGAGTGCCGGCGGTTTTCGTGAAGGGGAGGATGATAGGAAGCGTTGAGGAAGTGGTGAGGTTAGAGGAGGAGGGCAAATTGGGTATTTTGCTTGAATGTATGCCTAAGGCGAGGCTAAGCGGTTGCTGCTGCGGAGGATGCGGCGGGATGAGGTTTGTGATGTGTGGTGTTTGTAATGGAAGCTGCAAGGTTATGGATGCTGAGATGAAGGATACGGTTAAGTGCTTGGAGTGTAATGAGAACGGTTTGGTTCTCTGTCCAGTTTGCTCTTGAAATAGATTTCATCTTTTTCAGTTTTTTTTGTCCTAATTTTATTCTCAAAATTGGGTGACTTTGGAGGCTAACTTTGCATTTGAATCTTGATGGGTAGAAATCTAATGATTTGTGAGAGAGTTTCTAAAAGTTGGGTTTTATGTGTTCTTGGTGTTTACTAGTAACTGAATCTGTGTTTTAATGTTTGTAAAACGTTTTATAATAAAGATTCAATTCATCTTGTATAACCGTTGTAAATGATTTTGTCTGATTCTTTCTTCAATTGTCCAATATGATAAAATAAAACGTTTGTTTGCAATTTTTTGTTAACAAACTTAGGCTTATATTGATTATATATTGATGATAATCAATATTAATAATATAATAACTAAACAAGATAACAATAATAAATAAATAGAGAAATATTTTAAAAATCAAAGAGAGATAATCTTGCAAAATACAAAATTTTGAGATAAGCCTAACCGATATGATGACGAAAATCATACATAACTTGGCACACATCCCCAAATGATCCTGAATCTTAGGCACACATGTCAATGCATATCCCCTATCCATTTCCACCTTTATAATTCATAAGTTCCTAACGATCATTTTTATTCACATAACAAAAGTAACAAAGGCCAAAACAAAAATGGAGCTCGAGACCTCAGTTTATCGACCAAACGCCGCCGTGTATGATTCCCCCGATGGTGTGGAGGTTCGTGGACGTTACGACCAGGTCTTCGCTAAGATTCTGACAAGAGAAGCTCTTGGTTTTGTGGCTGAGCTACAGAGAGAGTTTCGTGGGCATGTGAGGTACGCCATGGAGTGCCGTAGAGAGGCAAAAAGGCGTTACAACTCTGGTGTCCCTGGGTTTGACCCTTCCACTAAGTTCATCAGAGACGGTGAATGGATTTGTGCTTCTGTCCCTCCAGCTGTTGCTGACCGGAGAGTTGAGATAACCGGTCCGGTCGAGAGGAAGATGATCATCAATGCTCTTAACTCTGGAGCTAAAGTCTTCATGGTCCATTTTTCTCTCTCTCTATATGTTTATGTCTTTGTTTATTACTGGACCGAGTTTTTTTTTTAATACGGTTTGTTCATATCTTTTGTTGTTGTGTTGGACAGGCAGATTTTGAGGATGCACTGTCTCCAAGCTGGGAGAATCTGATGAAAGGGCAAGTGAACTTGAAAGATGCAGTGGATGGAACCATTACGTTTCACGACAAGGCGAGGAACAAAGTTTACAAGCTCAACGACCAAGTTGCTAAGCTCTTTGTCAGGCCACGTGGTTGGCATCTTCCGGAGGCTCACATCCTCATCGACGGTGAACCAGCCATTGGTTGTCTCGTCGACTTCGGTCTTTACTTCTTCCACAACTACTCCAAGTTTAGACAGACTCAAGGTTCCGGTTATGGACCCTTCTTCTATCTTCCCAAAATGGAACATTCTAGGTAACTCCCTGGACCAGACCGACTGGTTAGGTCATTACTTTCTTGACAGAGAAGTAAATATTAAATTCACTTTTCTGTTTAGGATTAATTATTAGGTCAGTTATTTTCTTGACAGGGAAGCAAACATTAAATTCATGTTTTGGTTTAGGATTAATTATTAGGTCAATTACTTTCTTGGCAGGGAAGCAAAGATCTGGAACAGTGTGTTTGAGCGAGCTGAGAAGATGGCTGGTATAGAGCGAGGAAGCATTAGAGCCACGGTACTGATCGAGACCCTCCCAGCTGTTTTCCAGATGAATGAGATACTCTATGAACTGCGTGATCATTCGGTGGGTCTGAACTGTGGAAGATGGGATTATATATTCAGCTATGTAAAGACCTTCCAGGCCCACCCTGACCGTCTCTTACCAGACCGCGTCCTTGTCGGTATGGGCCAGCACTTCATGAGGAGTTACTCTGATCTTCTCATTCGTACGTGTCATAAGCGTGGTGTGCACGCCATGGGAGGCATGGTTAGTTCCCTATTACCTCACACTAGTTCACTAGGAGTACTATTACATATACATAAATATCTGAATGCACCGGTTGATATATGTTGAGTTTGTTTGTTGATTTGATGCTCAGGCTGCTCAGATTCCAATAAGAGATGACCCGAAAGCGAATGAGATGGCATTGGACTTAGTGAAGAAAGACAAGCTAAGGGAAGTAAGAGCAGGACATGATGGGACATGGGCTGCTCATCCAGGACTTATCCCAATCTGCATGGATGCATTCAGCCACATGGGGAAAAATCCAAACCAAATCAAATCAATGAACCGTGATGACGCGTCTGCTATAACAGAGGAAGATCTGCTTCAGATACCTAGAGGAGTACGAACACTGGACGGTCTAAGGCTGAACACACGTGTGGGGATCCAATACTTAGCCGCGTGGCTAACAGGATCAGGATCTGTCCCACTCTATAACCTGATGGAAGATGCAGCTACGGCCGAGATAAGCCGTGTCCAAAACTGGCAGTGGATTAGGTATGGAGTGGAGTTGAACGGAGACGGGCTTGGAGTTAGGGTGAGCAAAGAGTTGTTTGGGAGAGTTGTGGAAGAAGAGATGGAAAGAATCGAGAAAGAAGTTGGCAAGGAGAAGTTTAAGAAAGGAATGTATAAGGAAGCTTGCAAGATGTTTACAAAGCAGTGTACTGCCTCTGAGCTTGATGATTTTCTTACACTTGGTGTTTATGATCATATTGTAGCTCATTACCCAATCAATGTGTCAAGGCTCTGAAAGAAGAAAGATGAAGAAAAGAAGATGCAATGGAGAGAGAGTTTGAGATATGAGTTTGTGCTTTTCTGTTCTGTGTTTGTTTCTCATTTGTTTTTTGTGTTTCTAAGTTTCTATATGTTGGTATATTGTAATAAGCAGAACTTGATGTTTTATTTCCAATATGAAATAAATGTTATATAGCATCGTTATGTGTATGTCTAGAGCATGTTAAACAATCTATAGAGTTCAAAATATAAAAAACGTAGGTTTTTGTGATATATGTGAAAAATATATGAATGATAAAATGTAAAAACTCTATGTCCAAGTTAATTGCCTGATTGTTGAAGTGCTTTCCTGACTTTTTGGTCTATAAAATTCTGGCCTGAAACTTTTAATGTCATCAAGTGTGCCCAAAATGATAACCTTGCAAGACATTAAGAATTTTCTCTATATTCTACATCTGATTTAAACTAAAGGTCCTAAACCAAAAAAAAAACACTTGTTCAAACCAATCACTAGTTTTGCCATCAACCAATATCGTCGGATCTCACTATCCTCAGAGAAGAATGATTGTTATAGGTGTGCCTGCTCCATTCATATGAAGCAGTGCTTAACATTTGTATCAACCCTCCAAAATGTCAGTCAAAACACAACAACACAGCTTTTAACACATTAACCTGGAAACACAACAGGAAGCTATGATAATAAGCCTTAGATGCAAGGTAAGATACTAAAAAATATGTCCCACAAGTTATCTTCTTCACAGTAGCAGTAAAAAACAAAGTTAAAATCGCATTAAAAACTTTGAAAATTGCACTACTGACACTTTAGAACTTGAAATTTTTGAACTAACATTTTTAACTTTTAAAGTGACATTTTTATCATAAAAACCTCCAAACTAAAAAATTGACATGTTTATCATGTAAAAAATAAAATAAATAAATAAAAATTCAAAAAAAATTGAAGTTTTTTTTTTAAAAACATAAAATCCATAAAATCAAGTAAAGTTCAGAAAATTAAATAGAAATCCAGAAAATTAGATAAAAATAAATAATTAAATAATTAAATAAACTTCATAAAATTAAATAAGTTTCAGAAAATTAAATACAATAAAATTCACAAAAATTTAGAAAGTTCAAAAATTCAAAAAGTTTTAATAACTAAAAAAATTCAGTTTAAAAAAGGCCAATTTGGCTGGAAAAACATGAAACGAAACATATTTGCGGATCTAGACAAAAAAAAGATTAATTAGGTGTCCGGGATAAACAGATGCGGGTAGAAGAGGTGTAATTTACTTCGGAGCCCCCATGCATACTCGAACAAAGTCTCTCTCTCTCCACTGACCAAAGCAAGATACAAAAATAGGAGATACATGGATTTAACATTAACGTCACCGGAAAGAAGAAAACCGGCGAAATAAAAATTTCCTAGAAATTACAGCCCCACCACAGGGAATCAAAAACTAACAAAGAACAAGATGAACACAACACCTTGGAACTAATATTTTAAGTGCATCTTGCTGTTTCTTGGATCCGTGTGTACGCTTTGAGATATGAACGCAAAAACAAGTAGCCACCCTTGTCATATCTGAAGAAAATATACATTCGTAAGAATGAAAACACAAGGCCATAAACAACGTGAGAGTATGAGGTTCTCAATTTGGAGCCAAAGAAGAAAAAATTAATCAGAACATACCCTTCCATCTCTTTGGTGGTACTAACATCAGGTCGAAACTCGGGTATAAAGTACCCTGATTGGGTCAAGGGAAGTTGCACATAAGCTGTTTTTATTAATAGTTCTACCAGACGGCTTCCAAGCTGAAAATCAATGATAAAGATGACATTTTTTCAAATAAGAATGCAAGTATTATCAATTTTCTATTAAAAAAGCCACAGACCTTAGCTTGTGTAGCTCGCCCCCACGGTTTGATACCTTCACTTTTCACCACTTTTAATGCATCAATAATCTTCTTCCTACGAATCAAACTATTGATTGGAGGATACAGGTCCCGGAGAACCGCCATCGACAAATTAATATCTCGCATCAATCGGGACAAACCCTAATCCGATGGATAGCGGAGTCTCCAATAACGTCACCGTCACCCTCTAACACTGACAACCACTACTGTAACCAGAGCGTCGGAGCTTTCATATGGAACCGCCCAGATCGAGAGAAACATTACCAACAATATTGAGCCGCATCTGTTCCATCACGGCGCTCAGATTCCGAAGGAAAGGGGTTGGTCGGAGACCGACGACGATAACAAAGCTTGGGATGAGAGAGAAAATATGGGAAAAAAGAAAAGCGGAGTGATTTCTAACAGTGGGGGACCTGGGGGTACCATAGGTATATTTGAAAGAGAAACAGTAGATATACCATATACCTAATTATACTTTATTCCTTGTATATGTGATGCAATTGCCTTTAAAAAAATTACAAGAATATTTTTTTTAAAAAACAGACATATCATCATTGACAATTATTATTTCAAACATATCATTCATATGATGATGGTTTCTCACATACCATTAACAATGACGGTTTTGACATATCTTCAACAATAGTTTATGTCGTCAAAAATGACGGTAGATATGTAAATAACAACATTTTGAAAATTGTCGTTGTCAATGATGAAATGCATGTATTCAAAGATTAAAATGTCAAATTGATGGTTTCTAAAAACATTGTTATTTGTGAAATTCATGAATTTTTATTTAATTTTATGAATTTTTATTTAATTTATGTATTTCAATTTGATCTTATTTATTTATTTATTTGAATTTTATTTAACTTCTGATTTTTAGTTAGTTTTCTGATTTTATTTAATTTTCT
Source organism: Raphanus raphanistrum subsp. raphanistrum (assembly GCA_019706035.1). Lineage (NCBI taxonomy): Eukaryota > Viridiplantae > Streptophyta > Magnoliopsida > Brassicales > Brassicaceae > Raphanus > Raphanus raphanistrum. The sequence continues at coordinate 13,394,034 of CM033981.1, forward strand.
GAAACTTTATTTAGTTTCTGATTTTTAACTAATTTTGTATATTTATCTAATTTTATGAATATTTATTTAATTTCTCTTTATTGCTTTTAATTTTTATGAATTTATTTAATTTTCAGTTTTTAATTTAATTTATAAATTTTTATTTAACTTTTATTTATTTTATGAATTAAATAAATATTTTTTGAAGAAAAAAATGACACATCACCATTTTTACCTTTAATCAAGTCAAATTTTTAGTTTGAATGTTTTTATGATACAAATGCGACTTTCAAGGTTAATAATGTTAGTGGAAAAAAATCAAAGTTTAAAGTGCTAGTAAGTAAAACTTTCGTGGTATTTATGTGATTTTTCCTAATATAAGGTATTCAACTATTTTGGTTTAATATTTTATTTACATTAAGGTGATATTAAAATGATGGTTTATATTTATGCATTTGTCTTGTAAATTTATTTTCTATAATATTATATTAATATAAGGTATTGTTTCATAAAATCAACTGCATAAGAGTATAGTTGTATCATATTTAACAAAATCTCATAAACCAATTAGTGGTGATTCTCATGTATCTGATATTTTGTTGACAAAAATCATATTTTTAAACATATCTCATTCGATCATATTTTTAATTACGTCTAATGCCACTCTATTTTAACTATTAACCATAATTTATGTTAATAAATAAATTTACAAAAGACATAATAAATACCAGTTTCCATAAAATTAGTATGTGTGTATGAAATTACCTAATACTTAGCTCCTAAATAAACTTAAAAGACTGCAATATTTCATTTCTTTAAAAAAAAATCTAAAATCCAAAAGCAAAAGTCTGAAAATTCCTATACTAATACCAAAACATGATCATGTAACATATTAATCTTTTTAATTAGATTCAGAGTTCTTTATGAACCATATATCATTTATATTTAATTATGTAATTTATATTGATAGTAGAAACTGAAAAATATGGAATATATTTGTGGTAAATGCCGACATAAGTTATTATTTTATTAGTTTATTTTATTTTATTTTGTCATAAATTGCAAAACAAAGATTTCTATAATAATGTTGAAAACCTCTATCTAAACCAGTGAAATAATGGCATCAAACATGTTTACATCATTGCGTGTGATGAAGCGTTACTTGCTATATAAAAACAATCAAGAGCTAGATACCTTTCCATAATGTTTTTTCTAGAGATTGTCTCAAATATTCATATTTTTCAAATTAATTATTATGCATGATATACATTTAAAGATCCATAACAGTCATAGGAAAGCATTACAACGTTTTGGTAATATTTACTAAATATTACAAAATATTCAATAATGTATTCCTTATAAAGTTTACAATATAGTGTATATAACTGAATGAAAACTATTCAACTTATGGTTTTGAAAATATTCATTTATTTGATTATTTCAAATAGTCAATGTGCTAACAATATATACTAGAATCATATAAAACAAATATTGATCCATGTTTTCTTCATTTGCAGTATATGCTAGATATAGATATTTACAAATGAAACAACATTTTACTCACATGCAATGAGAAATCATAGCATATAAGTCATATATTTGTTTTATTAGTATACAAGATTAAATCAAAAACCACTCAGTATTGAATCCTATGGTATCAAATTCTACAACACCATGAGAGAAAATGTTAGGTGCCAAGGTGTTCCGAAATCACGTCGATGTTGTGAATTTGTCGAGAATGATGACAGTAGCAATGAAGGCAGAAATTTTCATTTTTGTAGTTTTTAAGTTGTCTTTTTAGTTTCTCAATTGTGTTGACGTTCTTTTTTTTTTAAGAAAAATTTATGAGAAATACAGATGTCGTGGACGTCCAAATACACATCAAGGTATTCTAGCAAATCCTCATGGAAAAAGAAAATGTTTTTTCTTATTTCCGGGGACGTGAATTTTATGTGTCTCATGAAACAATATCAATGCACAAAATTTGTACTAGCCGTGAATGATAGGTTTGACATACGACTATTAATCCACCACTAGCAGTTTGGCGATGGACTACTAACAACCCCACTACCCAGACTATGATAGAAGGAGGACCTCCTATACACTTAATTTATATGAAGTATTTCTTAAATAAATGACACTTGATTATAGGAAGTATTTATGAAATAAACGAATGATGTCTTCTTCAAACCTGCGAAACTTGTGGAGTACATGAAGCGTTTAGCTTGCTTTCTGAGGTATGATGAGAGTGATAAGCTGTTGTTTGTTGCGTTCAGCACCAAGAGCAACACGAGCACGCCATTCAATTATGGTTAAGAGCTTTTATGTCTTTTTCATTCAATCATCAGATAAATAGCTTGGTCATGTGGTGTTATTCATTTTTTCCATTGAAACTCTAGGAGATGTCATGAGAGAAGTACTAGTTGAGCCTTATGACAGTGGAGACCACAGTGGTAGTGGTAGTTGCACGTTTGTTAAACCGGATAGTACTAGCTCCAGTTCTAAAAAGATTTTTAAAGATGAAGATGGATGGTCTCAACAACGAAGACAGAGAGGTGCTAACGTAACCCAAGCTACCGATCATGATGGCAAGATGCAGTTAAAAGAGGGAGATGTAGACTCCTTCATCGATTTGGAGTCTACTACAATACACATTGCCAGTGCACCTAATAATACAATTGAAAAACGTTTTCTTTTTCCATGAGGATTTTCTGGAGTACCTCGATGTGTATTTGGACGTGCGCTATATATGTATTTCTTATATTTTTTCTGAAAAAAAAAGAGAAAGTTAACACAACTGAAAAAATAAAAAGACGACTTAAAAAGTACTAAAATGAAATTTTCTACCTTCATTGCTAGTGTCATCATTCTCGACAAATTCATAACATCGACTTGCTTTCGGAACACCTTGGCACCTAACATTTTCTCTCATGGTGTTGTGGAATTTGATACCATAGGATTCAATACCGGGTTGTTTTTTTTTGAATCATAAGCAATAAACTCATCCACTTCATATATTGGGTTGAATGCTTCATTGCCAAGTCAATACGTTCTCTAAGCTTCCCAACATTGTAGCCGAGAGGGAGTTTTGACATTCTCATAATCCCAAACTGTTGTGAATCCAATTGGACTTTGGTCAGAGGTAGAACCCTTTGAATAAGCCGCTTTTTTTACCTTGTTGCTTTGAATATATTATATTTTGAGCTCTTGGATATAATTTGGGCAAAATTACCTTATAATCAAATTAGTGGTGTTGCTTTGTCTCATAATGAAAGCATAGAAAAAATGATCTTTTGTTTCGTTATAAGAAATTATTGTTGATGATACGAATAGTGTGTGTAGTGTTGAAAATATGAATACTTAATAGTTATAGCAAAGGTGACTGATGAGTTTAAATTTATTGTTTTAAGTTGTCATTTTGTGTTTTGTCTCATAAACATAGTTTCCAGTATACTCTTGTATACCAATGAAACAACATCTAAAATTTATATGGTATGATTTCTCATTTTTTATGTGAGTAAAATGTTGTTTAATTTGTAAATATCTATATCAAACATATATTAACAAATGAAAAAAAATGGATCAATATTTGTTTTATATGATTGTAATATATTGTTAGCACATTAACTATTTGAAATAATCAAATAAATGAATATTTTCAAAAACATAAGTTAAATAATTTTCATTCAGTTATATATATTGTAAAATTTATAAGAAATACATTATTGAATATTTTGTAGTATTTAATAAATATTACCAAAAGGTTGTAATGCTTTCCTATGACAGTGATGAATCTTTAAATATATACCATGCAAAATAATTAATTTAACAAATATGAATAATGTATTTGAGGCAATCTCTAGAAAATCATAATGGAAAGGTATCTAGCTCTTGATTTTTCTTTATAGCAAGTAACGCTTCATCACACGCGATGATGTACAAATGTTTGATGCCATTATTTTCACTGGTTTAGACAGAGATTTTCAACGTTTTTTTTTTTTTTTTTGGTGCAAAGAGATTTTCAACGTTATTAGAGTATGCATTTCTTTTGCCATTTATGATAAAATAAAATAAAACTGGCTAATAAAATAATAAATTATGTCGGCATTTACCACAAATATATTCCGTATTTTATGATATATGGTTCGTAAAGAACTCTTAATCTAATTAAAAAGATTGATATGTTACAGGTTCATGTAGTATTAGTATATGAATTTTCAGAATTTTGCCATCAACCAATATCGTCGGATCTCACTATCCTCAGAGAAAAATGATTGTTATAGGTGTGCCTTACTCCATTCATATGAAGCAGTGCTTAACTTTTGTATCAACCCTCCAAAATGTCAGTCAAAACACAACAACACAACTCTTCACGCATTAACCTGGAAACACAACAGGAAGCTATTGATACTACTTTCTTTTCAAAAAAAAAAAGCTATTGATACTAAACAAATATGTCCTACAAGTTATCTTCTTCAAAGTAGCAGTAGAAAACAAATATAAAGTTTTCACGGGTTCGATGGGCTTAGATTTCCCCATGGGTTGGGCCCGTATGGACATACGTAGAAAAATTAGCTTAGCTCAGTGAACCGGCTGTGATTAATGAACCGAACGGGCTGGGAAAAATGAACTGATTCGGTTCTTGAGAACCGAGTCGAGACTTGTTACCAGGTTTTTTTAAGCACCCCTATAAAAAGGCTAAAGAGAACACCTCTCTCTCATCTCTGGAAACTAGGGTTCTTGCTTCTTCGCTTGCCGCCGCTAAGCTCTCACCTTCGCCTACAGGTTTCATTTCTCTCGATGTCTAATCTGTTTTTGTTAGATAATGGAACCTAGCTCTGCTTCTGATAAGTGATTAGAAACAAATATTCGTAGTTTGCTCTGTCTCTATCCGTAATCAGCAATCACTAATCAATGTCCTGTAAGATTACTGCTGTTTTGAGTTCTCAGTGTAATTGGTTTGTTATATATGTGAATCAGAATGGATTCTCAGATTAAGCATGCTGTGGTGGTGAAAGTGATGGGACGTACGGGGTCAAGGGGTCAGGTGACTCAGGTTCGAGTGAAGTTCACAGACTCTGATCGTTTCATCATGCGCAATGTTAAAGGACCAGTGAGGGAAGGTGACATCCTCACATTGCTCGAGTCCGAGAGAGAAGCCAGGAGACTTCGTTGAGATCCCCCTTCCTCCTACACGGGTGGAAGCAAGAACACAGAACCAAATGTCTGCTTAGTTCTCTTTTTTTTTTTTTTTTTGCTTCTTGTTACTGGATTAGTGATTATGCACTCAGGTTCTGTTTGGTTGTTGCTATAAGACAATTCCTGGATTGATATTTGTTCTGTCTTTTTTTCTGGTGTTCGGAGTTTTATGTGAAACTCATATCATCTTCACATCGAGAATTCATTACCCGAAGTAAGCCATGGTCAGTGTTATTACATAAAAGAATTGAACCAGGCCTGCTTAACCGAGTCTTAACCCTGCAAAATCTCTGGGATATTTGATAAGCCTTGTATTGGTTATAATCTAAAACAGAAAATGTTCCCTAGCGTTTCAATTCTCTGCTTCATAAGCAAGCATTGATGCAAAACATATCATACTTAAGCACAATCGCTATCTTTTTACCTTGTCCCCTTTAAGCCTGACCATGGTTAGCCTTTCTGTGGACTTGTCTATAGCCCCACCCCCGGTTTCGAAGGAAAAAAACAACTTCTCATCCAAGTGCCCCACGCTATGTATTTCATTCTGTGGTTCTTGACATCAGACACGCGAAAGGCAGATGTAATAGCATAAAAACTAGGATATGATCCGCACCTTGTGCGGGGTGAAAATGATTACATAAAAATATAATCAACATTAACATTAGAATGTGTAGTAGTCCTGCGATTTCGGTTTTCCAAAACCAAACCTAACCATTGGTTTTCGGTTAACCAAAATTTTGAAAAATTAATTTCAAAATTAACCAAACTGAATTTCAGTTTAGTTTTCGGTTATTTTCGGTTTTCAGTTTTATACCAGAAAATAACTGATATAATTGGTTTTCAGCCAATTTCGGAATAATTTTCTTTAAAAAATCAGATATTTTTGGTTAATTTTGGTTATTTTGGTTAAATTCGGATATTTTTGGTTTTTGATTAATTTCAGTTCGGGTTTCTGGTTATTTTAGGTCCTTATCGATTTTTCATTTTTTTGAAAATCAAAACCGAAAGAAAACCAAATTATTATTTGTTTAAATCCTACCAAACTGAACCGAATTGAAAACCGTAACTGAACTAAAATCATTCTTACTGTTTCATACAATATAAATATTATGACAGCGTAGTGGTTAGAAATATTGCGTGATTGATTGTGGTTTCTATTGTATATTTTTGGAAAGTACATTCTAGTTAGGATACTAATTAGCAATAATTATAGACAATTATAATTCTATAATAGCGATTGCATAAAAACATAATTTTGGAAACCATGAATATTACGAAACAAAAACATTTTCATAGTTTAAATATATAAAAATAGCAATAATGAACATTATTTAACGTCTCACAAATTCAGCCAGTCTATAATTTTGTATATCATCTTCTCATGATTTAATAAAGAAATAAATATCACGGTCAAATACAATTAATAATAATACAAAATTATATGGTAAGTAATGGTTACAAAATTGGAATGACCATGATTTTTTTGATTTTAGAAATAATATGTTGACATAATTTTGAAAACAATTGTGTTAACCTCCTAATTTATTCAGTGATTGACCATTATTTCAGTTTCTGCCATATATGCATAATTTGGCTCGAAATTAGTTAATTACCTTCGGCCAGTGTATATAAATTTATACTGATTTGAATAATATCAATCACCGTCAAATTTATATAATTTTTTTTCCTAATTTTGTATACGATAATATATTCTAAAACATAGATAATACTGATTTGAAGGAAAATTATGAATATATGGCCAAAATGTTACAATTACTAATAGTTAAAACTATAAGAAAATAAAATTAAACGTACAATACCATTGTTTGATGTATGTTTTATAAGCTATTATATATGTCGTTCGTGTAATATAAAAAGAGTGTATAAGTCATGTATACATCTATGCCTCTCCGGTGATTTTTTGATATTTTACATACAATATTTTACATAGGATTATATACATCGTTAGTATAATATATAAAAAAATAAATCGTTTTTATGCATGTCAAACATTGGCACATAATATGAACGTGGACAATGTATAAGAGCATAATATTAAAGGTCTATATAAATTTCTAAAACATACACTATATGCTAGTTGTGTATAAATATATTCATGTGTCTTCCCGGTTATTTATAGCAGCATATCAAAGTCGATATCAAGATCACCTTGCTAAATGTGAAGACTTGCGCCTTGATTTTCGAAGTGTTCATAATAATAGTTTTGAATCTGCTAATATTTACCAAATATGAAACAATTAATTAGGGGTGGGCATTTTACCCGATACCCGAACCCGTACCCGAACCCGACCGAAAAAACCCGAACCGAAACCGAACCGAAGTAGCAAAATACCCGAACGGATATTGAATTAGGAGAGATTGGATATCCGAATCCGAACGGGTAATACCCGAACCCGAATGGATATCCGAAGATAACCGAACATATGTATATTTAGGTCTATATTCCTAGTTTACTTCTTTAATTTTATTCAAAATATTTATTTTTATTATGCACATACTTCAAAATTAGATAATTTACATATAATTGGAAAAAATGTGAATTTTTACTCACTTAAAATTTATGTCAAGATTTTTATTTCATGCATTAACAAAAGTTACATCCAAAATTTAAAAATAATAATCAATTTATTATCTTTTATTTGAAAAATGTTATCTTCAAATTTATTAATCATTCAGTTATTAGAAAATAAAAGTCAGTTAAGTGAAATTTATATTTTTTAAATACAAAAAAAACTTGAGAAATGAAAAATTTAATATTTTTTTTCAAAATCTAAATATCCGAAAACCCGACCCGAAATACCCGAATCCGAATTAAAAATACCCGAACCCGACCCGAAGTAAAGAAATACCCGAATGGATATTACACTCCTATACCGAAATACCCGAAAATCCGAAATACCCGATCCGAACCCGAACGGGTACCCGAACGCCCACCCCTATCAATTAATGTGTTCGTGTGTACCATACCTAACCAATCTTTCTATATGTAACGACTATTTTTTTGAATTTTATAGATAGTGATTATAATATTTGACTGTTTTTATGTTGGTTATGAACTTATGATCATTTACGGTTCTTATGTTAAATTTTGAACCAAAACGCGGCAAAGTAAAACGTGAGTATAGTGTTTGAAAGTCAAATATTATAATCAATAATATAATAAAATTATAATATTTATATTTTAATGTACAATTAGTTATAATATGAATTTATATGGTAAGTAATGGTTACGAAACGTGGGTACTTACTTCTATAAATAATATGTTGTCATAATACAAATAATCAATTTTTTCAAATCAACCTCCCAAATTTACTCACTGTTTGGCGATGGTATAGTGGATTTGATTCAAAGATTTGAATTGATCATGTGTATTTCCTCCTAAACCGTTACGCACCGAAGGTAACTAATTTCTATAATTTTGAGCCAAATAAGAACAATCACCGTCAAATCACTATAAATTTGGTTCATAATTTTATATGCTTCCTATATTCTAAAACATGCAATAATATTATATGGTTCCTATATTCGTGATGTTGAAAAAAAGAATATGCAATATAAAAGAATATATAAGTAAAAGAATATATAAAATAATGTATAAGTAAATGTATACATATTCACTTTTTTACATATTACATACTGCATATTGCATACATATATAAAAGAATGTATAAGTAAAAGAATATATAAAAGAATGTATATGTAAATGTAAATGTATACATATATGCATTTCTTACATATAATATATAAAATAATATATAAAAGAATGAATGTATAAGTTATGTATACACGTTTTAAGCGGAGAAGAATTTCACTATACATTTATGTCGAATATAATCTCCTAACGTATTATGCATGTCGAACAGAAGCAATGCATATGTGTCATCTTACCCTAGTATAAATATAAAGAAGAGCATGTAACAAACATAATAGTACCAATGGCATTATATGTAATAATCCTAGTAAATCAAGGATAATTGTAAATGATGGCCGAGAAGGATTGTGAGGATGACACATATGCATAATGGCAACATTGAAATTAGTTTACTCTTTAAAGGTTAATTTTTTAAAATGCTTCTTGATTAATAATAAGGGGATGTAAATGTGTAGTAGATGCATTATATTTGGCTCCAAGCTAGTCAAACATTAATCATTGTAAATATGTAACAGCGAAACCCACTTAAGCTTTGAACTTCGAAGGCCTTCACAGGAATGGGGCTATAGTCGTTGTGGTAAAGCTGCTCTCATTTTCATCCTTTACTGCTTTCTGATATTTATTATTATTATATTTGACCAATATTTCTGGTACTTATTTTAATTTTATACTAGAGTTTTGTGAGGATGTTAATATTTTTTATTTTTTGCATAGATTAGTTATACAATCGAATATTTTCTGATTTGTCTTCCTCTTATTAACTTCAAAAACAAAATTTTGATGTTTATTGATCAATGACACGTTAGAGTTTTTCACTTTAAAATTTTTTTCCAGATTTCTCACTTTATGATATCTATTCTTTTGTCTCTTATTGATACTAAGATTTCTAAATTTATTTCCAAAATTCTTTTGCCATATTTAGATGTTTAAACTACTCAGTTAAGAAAAAAAAAGATTTTAGATAAAATATCATAAATACCAAAACCATAAAAAATATGTATCATAATGTTGTTTCTAAATATTTGTTTTGTATTTGTCACGTCTCCATTTTCTATCTCCAAATTCTATATGATTTGAAAATAAAGGGATTGAAAATAAATTTTTAAAATTTGTTAATAATGACACGTCTGTTATTACGTTGGTTGAATTAAAAATTTAAAGACACATTTCTAAATATTTTGATAAACATTTAACATTTTTAATTCGTATTCAAATCAACATTTTGGAAAACATACATTTGAAACTGATTCATGGTATAAAAATCAAAAAAAAATACCGCAGAATAAAAGTAAGTACTATTTACCAAAATTCAATATATTGGAAAAATTATATTTGTTTAGGAAATGAAAGATTGCAATCTTTTATGTTAGCTAAATATTAGGTAATCTGGTGTAGAACATATGATTTTTTATAGAAACAATATTTATTATGTATTTTGTAATTTTATTTATTAAAATTATATATGGTTAAGAGTAAAAAAGGAGTGGCATGTACTTGAAATTATTTAGGAAAAGTCACGGTTATTTCAAAATTTTATTGATGTTTTAATAGTTTAGATATTTGTATATAAAAATTGAAATTGATGATTAGTTTTTATTATAATCTTTTGGTTAATTTCAAACCATATAGTAATGTGTAAGATGAGATAATTTTATGTATGATGAAATATTGAATTGTATCAATTTAGTAATGTAGTGAACAAAAAAAAATCAATTTAGTAACGTATAAGAAAGGACCCGTACAAACATTCTGTTATTGTTTAGGGTTAACCGAAATTATACTTTGTAAAATGATATAATTGACCAAACAATTGAATTTTTGTTGTTCGGCGGAATTGTTTACATGGCTAGGTTAAGTCGAAGTTTAGTTTAGTTATTAAGAAATATTTTTCGACGGTTTGTTTTAAGTAATTACGGTATGTGTTGGTCAACTTTAATTATTTTGATTGTTTACCGAACGTAATGTCAAGGTGGCTCTTGGTATAGGAAACTAATGGGTTAGAAAAGTGTAAAACTACTGTGTTTTAATTAATGGCATTAGATTGTAATTATTGAGCAAAACTCAGGGTCAAATTTTATTTGTATTTCAGTTTTAATAGTTTAGATTACTATTTTAGTTTTGTTAGCAAGATCCATTCGTTCAAGTACGTATGTGTGAACGACCTTTTTCTATAATTTTGAGCCAAATAAGAACAATCACCGTCAAATCACTATAAATTTGGTTCATAATTTTATATGCTTCCTATATTCTAAAACATGCAATAATATTATATGGTTCCTATATTCGTGATGTTGAAAAAAAGAATATGCAATATAAAAGAATATATAAGTAAAAGAATATATAAAATAATGTATAAGTAAATGTATACATATTCACTTTTTTACATATTACATACTGCATATTGCATACATATATAAAAGAATGTATAAGTAAAAGAATATATAAAAGAATGTATATGTAAATGTAAATGTATACATATATGCATTTCTTACATATAATATATAAAATAATATATAAAAGAATGAATGTATAAGTTATGTATACACGTTTTAAGCGGAGAAGAATTTCACTATACATTTATGTCGAATATAATCTCCTAACGTATTATGCATGTCGAACAGAAGCAATGCATATGTGTCATCTTACCCTAGTATAAATATAAAGAAGAGCATGTAACAAACATAATAGTACCAATGGCATTATATGTAATAATCCTAGTAAATCAAGGATAATTGTAAATGATGGCCGAGAAGGATTGTGAGGATGACACATATGCATAATGGCAACATTGAAATTAGTTTACTCTTTAAAGGTTAATTTTTTAAAATGCTTCTTGATTAATAATAAGGGGATCTCTTGCCGGAGTTTATGGCAAGAGCCTGGAGTCTAAGAAGATTCGGTTGTTAGTTTCGGGGTCATGACTCATTCTGTGTAGCTTTTCTACATCTTTTGGTATAAGCTTACGTTGGCTTATACCAAAAGCTTATATAATATAACTCATCCATTCTGCTTACTACATCAATTACAAGTCTAAGTAAAATTTCAATTAATATTTGCTATCTATAAGAATATATATTGCTTACAAACTCCACTAAAAGAGTCGTCCGTAATATTACATAATACCTTTTGTTTTTTATATACTATTCTACAACTTTTTTTGGTTCTAAATCTACAACTTTTGTTGATTCCATAAGACGGTATTCCATTGTATGATATGATTTATATCTACATATATGCCTTTGAAAGATTTTTTTTTTTGTGTAACCTTATTTGGCTTTGGAATTAAACCATACATGTGCCCATCATACAATACAATCTCCAACTTAAGAATCGTTTCTTCACGTGAACTGTTGGTTTTACTGATTTTGATAAATAAGGCGTTCATTGGTTGTGTTTCTTCTGAAGAATCAATGCGTTGTCGTTGCATAAGTAAGGAGTCCCAAATCTCCGATCGGTATTTTTCTTTTTTCTTTTTTTTTGGCAACGATCGGTATTTTTCTTTAACCTAAAAATTTTTCGTTCATCACTTTGTAATATTCTTGTCATATTTTAATGCTTATTAATGCCTTTATACGAACTATGACTGATGGTGTTTAAATTCATAGTAGTTGCCCATTAATTTTTGTTTGTTTTTAACTAGGTGCATTCTTAACGCAAAGAGCCAAATGATCCCATGTTACGACATTGAAATGACCTTTGGGCAATAGTTTTATCCGCAGATGTAATAGAATCAAGTACGATAAGAATGTTAATTATAACAATTTCTTAATCTTGGCCAATCAGATTTTTAGTGATATATTGTTTTAGAAATCATGGACGAGCAAAAGAGCTCCCGAGTTAATTTATTCAGCGAGACATCTAGCCCTTTATTGATAATCTTGGCCACTCAAATGTTTTAGTGATATATAACTTCTTGATGTCACTAAAGATTGTAGGATTCTATAAACTATTGAACTCAATTATTGTCGCGATTGTGCTGATATATAAAGTCTTGCCATAGGAGTTGACTTGAAATCATGTACATCGTACATTCACATGAAAATAATATATGCTGAAAAACATAAGAATCAAATCTAAAAATAAACTACATGCAATCTCTATGTACACTCAACTCGTGAATAGGAAAGAAAAGGACAATTATTGGAAAAAGGATCAAATACATAATTGAAACCAATTTTACTATATATTTATGTAATATATATACATATATTCACGCACTGGATATTTTAGGTGTTTAGACATTATACAACCCATTTTATCTTATTTTATAAGCATGATAACTAAGACGGTGGTAAAATAAGTCACATTAATTAATTAATCTATAGTATTCGCGTCGTGTTATTGTAAATTAGATAATTTGGTCAATCCAATCATTAATTTTATAAATTACATCAAATTTTCTGATAATGGAATCTATTAATAGTACATTATTTGATTAATTTGAACTATATTAGATCAATCATGCTGTCTAAACTAAAAAACACAAACAATAACCGGGGGCGGTATTCAAGCCCTAGCACCTAAAACGACTAAGAGGACATCTATTAATTAAGAAATTTAAGCCATTATAAATTATAACAATATACTAAATATATTTTAAATTTTACATTAAATATCATTATTCAAAAATGATATAAAATTTATATTATTTTATTTTTATAAGATTCTATACTATAATATATTAATTATTATAATTTATGAAAAATATTATTTATGATAATAATATTATAATTATCTAAATAATTTATAAAGTAAACACCATGATTTTATAAGGTATAATGCGTAAGCGCATGTAGATAACCACCTAGAATGCTTTCTTGAACACTGCTAAAACATAGTCAACAAATACGATGAATATATTCGAAACTATTTTAAAATATATTAAATTTTATAAATAATAATCACTCTAATCAATTAAATATAAAGTCTTAAAAATCACCTAAACATAAATTACTCATTACTTCTCCCTAATTTAAGTCCTACTATGAAAGATGGTATTAGTATGTAATTGAGAGTAGATGTCTATTCATTCTTTTAGATTTGTCCGAATCTTACAACCACAACCCCTAACACATCCCTCTTGCTCTCTCACCAACTTGGAAAGCCCTATAAATAGATATCTTAGTCGTTTTGGTATCCCACACCACTACAAATATCTTTATTTCCCTAAGCTCACTTTTAAACCCACACAGTTGATTAGAAAGAGAAAGTAACTTTAACAAAAAAATGGAGAATATGGGAAGTAGAGTGATAGAGCCATTGATAGTGGGAAGAGTGGTAGGAGATGTTCTTGATTTTTTCACTCAAACAATTGAAATGAATGTGAGTTACAGCAAGAAGCAAGTTTGCAATGGCCATGAGCTTTTTCCTTCCTCTGTCTCCTCCAAGCCTAGGGTTGAGATCTATGGCGGTGATCTCAGATCTTTCTTCACCTTGGTATAGATAACATATATTACAATTATTTCACAGCATTGAACAATGTTGAGAGTGCAGCTTTTAGTCCTGTTATATAACATTTTAAGTCTTACTTCCTTCTCATCTCAGAAGTTTTCTACTTCTTTACTCCATGGAGAAAAAGAGAGAGGGACAGATCAATGATCTTATAAATTGTACTATCTGTAAATATTATGATGCTGGTATTAACTTTTTGTCGTCTTATTTTATTTATTTTTGATGGTATATTCAACTCGAATGCAAAACAGGTGATGATAGACCCTGATGTTCCAGGTCCTAGTGACCCCTTTTTAAAAGAACACCTGCATTGGTACGTTCATTTTTTCGTTTCATTTTGGGACCATATCCCATATGCATTCATTTAAATTATTATAAATAATAAAGAATCCTAACGAAATTGTTATTTGATATTTCGTCGCTTCAAAAATTTGAGTTGAGTTGGACAAAATCTATTTCATCACAAAACCAGGATGTTCCTGAACTTTTTAATAAAACAATAAGGATAATGATTGCATTTAAATGTTTTTTTTTTTTTTGCTAAATTGCATTTAAATGTTACAACAGGATTGTGACAAACATCCCCGGTACAACAGATGCTACATTTGGTACGTGCTCGTCCTGATTATAATTTTAAATACAACTTATAATAAAATTTATTTTCACATGTTAACTAAATTTAGTTGAGATTACAATATAGGAAAAGAGGTGGTGAGCTATGAGTTCCCAAGGCCAAATATAGGGATACACAGGTTCGTGTTTGTTCTCTTCAAGCAGAAGCAAAGGCATGTTAGCGATATCTCCCCAAACATTCCTTCGAGAGATAAGTTCAACACTCGAAAATTTGCGATTGAGCATGATCTTGGTCTCCCAGTTGCGGCTGTCTTCTTCAACGCACAGAGAGAAACCGCAGCTCGCAGACGTTAATTATGTTTATGCAGTCTATCATATGCAAAATAAAATAAAAACATGAGGAAAAGGATTTAAGAGAATGTAACCATGTTTATTTAGGTTCTATGTTTCCGCACTTTGAATAAAGACTGACAAAAATGAGTTGATTTTATTTTTTGTATCGGATCCTATACTAAACCCTTGATAACATGATAAGACACATCAAGTTAATTAATCTTAATGTTAAAGAGAGAGTTAACTAATCTTAATATATGGCATGAATAATTGATAAACGTGGAAACAGGAAAAACAAAGGGTCTAACTGGTGACCAAGGAATGAAGAGGAATAATGCATTCCTTAATATTCCTAACAAATTTTATCATTCATTAGGAATAGTCATTCCTTTTCATTCCTTCTCATTCCTTTTATTGTAGAGAATTAAAGAACAAATTTATTCCTCACTAAATTTGATATGGAATAACCGTTCCTCATCATTCCCATAATTTTATTCCCATCAATTCTTTTCCTTTTTGTTCCTACTATTCTTGAGATGGTCACCAGTTAGACCCAAAGACAAAAAGAAACGTTTAGTTCGGGTCCAACTGACGAGGCCAAAAAAAAAACTGACGAGGCCTTGATACCCCCATCTAATATGAATTCACTATATATACTTTTTCTCACTTTTTTTTGAAAAAACTTTTTCTCACTTGGCGATCAGAATACCATCATGATGTTTAATTTCGCATATTTCCAGTGTTTGGTATCGTGCAAGAAATTCCATAATGCTACTACAATGTCTTTCTTTTTTTTTGAAAAATACTACAATGTCTTTCCAGTGTCATAATATTAAATTTTATTGGAAGTATAACCCTAACCAACGTGCATGGTTTTCAATTGAGTTTGAAAAAACATATTTCATCTTAACTGATCACATCATACGATGGGTGAAAATAACTATTAGAAAAAAAATTACAATAAAATCTTATACGTTATTTATTCCACCTAAAGAAAGGGTGGGGGTAATGAAGTTGAGATGATTCTGTTTGATCTTTTTCTTAATATTTCAAAGAATAGTTAAATCAAGATCGCTCTAATGTTTATTGGTTCTGGTTCAATGTGCATACAAACTCGGATTTAATCATATATATGTTTATTTTGTTTTAACATATAAATTTGTTGTTTGCAAAAAAAAAACATACAAATTTGTTCTCAAAATTTTATCCAAATTGAAAACAAATCGCTTTTAAAACTATTTTCAGCCTGCTTTAGCTACAATGAGTACCTTTACAAATGAAACACATGTTCTTATAAGATATTAATTTTCAAAAGTATATAGTTTAAGATCTGGAAAGGATAAGGGTTCCCTACACATGTGTCATAAAAAATCTCATGCAATTATTGCTTCCAAAGACTTAAGAATCTAAGATCTCAGGGCTAATGTGTTCTTTTAGAAGAGACAAATCAAAACTGAAAGTAGAAAACAAAAGATGTATACAGACCCCTACGTCATGGATTCACTACCAAATCAAGGGCATGCAAAGACTTTAGTATTTTGCCTGAAAAAGAGCCTGAACTATATGTTGTATTACTTTTATAGCTAAATATTTTCCACAAAAAATAGTATATCCATTTATATAAAAACTGGCCCTCTTTCGTTGTTGTTTTAACATCAACACGTGCTCTGTTCCATCACTTGTTGTACTGAACATTTCGTACATCCAAATAAATCTATTGTCATTGCTAAATATGTGTCTAGTTTTAAACTTCGCTAATTACTCATAATCAAAAATGTTAGTTCAAATGTTTTCGTAAGCCAGAAGTACGTGTTCAAGCAGAATCATTCACCCGCATGCTCTCACTTGGGAGTATATGTTTTCTGTAGATACGCACATAATCACATTGCACAAATGTTATTAGCCCACCACTAATTTACATGAATCGTTAAATTGTTTTTTTTTTTCAGCAGCCGTCGTTCAATATATATATAACAGGGTTATCTTTTTTTTTTTTTTTCTTCTTAAACCTTCCATTGATAATTATATCCGTTTTTTATACAAAGCTAATAGATAAAGAAGAGGATTTTTACTTTAAACAAAACAGCAGTGAAGCAAGCAATCTAGACTGTGACTGAGGTCAATGTTGAACCCTTTCAAACCAGATAGAAAGATAGGTCCGATGTTCCTGTCCCGCAGTGGAGGCTGTGGTGAGCATCTTCCCTTTTTGTTTGAAGTCAATGGCAAGGAGCTTTGCGTGAAGTTGGAGGAAGATATCTCTGGCAACAGGGTTATCTTGTTAAAATCTCTTAATATTAAACATTATTTTCTCGTTTATAGTACACACCATTCAAATCACACATTAATTTTCAAAATTTACATTTACCAGTAAGTAAATACATCTACATCACTAGATGAATAACGTAGCTCTAATCAACTGGTCCAAGATACGATGACTAGAGATCGATTTTATTGGTGTATTCTTGACCACAAATAAATGCATTCTATTCTCTGCTCATATGATCGTTTTTGTAAAAATATTTATTTATTTTGTATTGTGTGTGACACGGTCACACGAAAAGGCAGCTTAGCAAATTATAATTTTTTGTTTTACTCGGTCTAGTAAAAAAATTGCTGATAAAGGAACCGAAATTACCTAGGAGACTCAAGGAAAAAAAAAGGTTTGTTAAGAATATTAGACCATCATTTAGTTTTGGATAAAATACTGTTCTTAACTTCTTTTAAATTTTAAATAAGAAAAGTTAAGAACCGTCTCTTAAATAAAAAATATAAGAACCGTTTTTTAGTCGAAAAATATAAAAAAAATATATCAAATCATGAGTTAAGATAAAAAATCGGAGTTAATCATGTTCTTAGTAAAGTTAGTTTTTGTTAGTATATTCCTAGTCTTGTTGTAGATACCTTCCTATATTCGTGGAAGTGATCCCAAATATCTTGGAACACATTTGTGTATATAAACTGTTGTAAACCTATCAATGAGATCAAGGGAAATATTTCCACTTTCATGGTATCAGAGGGTTCATCGATCCCGAACCTATAATTTTCCCATTCTCATCTTCTTCAATCCTTCCTTCTTCTTTTTCTCTATTTCTTCTTCTCTCATGGCTGCTCCCGCCAACGCTGCTCCCGCTGCACATCTTGAACGTGTGTATGGTGTTACTAACATCAAGCATCACATCCCTCTCATCTTGGACTCCAATGAACACAACTATGACGCTTGGAGAGAGCTGTTTCTGACTCACTGTATGAGCTTTGATGTGGCTGGTCATCTAGACGGTACTCTTCTCCCGACTGATGGCAATGATCAGCAATGGACCAAACGCGATGGACTGGTCAAACTGTGGCTATATGGAACCCTGTCGAAGGATCTCTTTCGCAGTGTCTTCAAAACTGGTGGAACTTCTCATGAGATTTGGACCCGCATCGAGAACTATTTCAGAGACAACAAGGAGGCTCGTGCTATCCAACTTGATCATCAACTCCGCACCAAAACGATTGGTGATCTCACGATTCATGCCTATTGTCAGGACCTTAAGTCTGTTTCAGACTTGTTAGCCAACGTTGACGCTCCGGTCTCCGAGAGAACACTCGTCACCTACATGGTTAACGGCCTAAGTGCAAAGTTTGATAACATCATTAATGTAATCATGCATCGCCAGCCATTCCCGACCTTTGAGCAAGCTAGATCGATGCTCATATTGGAAGAAGAAAGACTTAACAAAGGTAACAAGTCTCCTCTTGTCAAGGACTCTTCTTCTTCAGATAAAGTTCTCAATGTCTCGGCTCCTGCTCAGTCTCCCCGGCCTGCTCAACAACCTCTGCAGCAACAAAAATTCTACAATAACAGAGGTCGTGGACGTAATAACAGAGGTCGTGGACGCAACTACAACTACCATCAACGACCAATGTACAATCAATGGGGCGTTCCATTCTGGCCAAACTCATATCCATATTGGGGTAATCAGCAAACACCTCAATGGGGACCTCAACAGCAATACAACAACTCGGGTCTGCTTGGTCCTCGTCCTCAGTCAAATCAGCAAGCGCTTCAAGTTCAGACACAAGGTCTCCTACCTGCAGCTGCTCCTCTTGTTCCAACTACAGACTTCGCCTCTGCATTCAACACGATGACTTTAATGGATCCGTCCGATCATCAGTGGTACATGGACTCGGGAGCAACTGCTCATCTCTCCAACAGTCCAGGTAATCTTAAGTCCATTCTGAATTCTGGTATCAACAACTCTGTCACAGTCGCAAATGGGGGACGTATTCCTATAACTAAAACGGGCTCTTTTTCTTTTTCTTCCTCTTCTAGACCTCTTAATCTTTCACCTGTCTTAGTAACTCCTGCTATCATTAAGAATCTCGTCTCTGTTCGAAAATTTACTAAAGACAATTCATGTTCTATTGAGTTTGATCCTTTTGGCTTTTCTGTGAAGGACCTTCAAACCAAACGGACAATTCTCCGCAGTGACAGCACTGGAGACCTCTATCCAGTTTTCCCTGCTTCAAATATCACTGCTGGTCCTTCTGCTTTCCTTACTGCTTCATCCAATACATGGCATCGTCGTTTAGCTCACTTGAGCAATCAATCTCTTTCCTCTTTGCTTTCTTCTCATCATTTGCTTTGTAATAAAGAGGCTCTCTCAAACGTTTGTGATGCCTGTCAAATTGGAAAACAAATAAAATTGCCATTTTCTCCGTCTGATTTTAAAGTCACTTCTCCTTTTGAGATTGTCCACTCAGATTTATGGACTTCTCCTATTCTCAGTTTAAGTGGCTTCAAGTATTATGTTCTGTTTCTAGATCAGTTTACTCACTTCTTATGGGTTTTTCCAATTCGATCTAAGGCAGAAGTGTTTTCAAAATTCCTCATCTTTTATAACTACGTTGAAACACACTTCAAACTCAAAGTGAAATCTCTGCAATGTGATAATGGAACTGAGTATAACAACTCTAAATTCCAGTCTTTCTTCGCAAAACAGGGTATCACATATCGTTTCTCATGTCCGTACACGTCCCAACAAAATGGACGCTCAGAACGGATGATTCGAACCATTAACAACTCTGTTCGAACTCTGCTTTTTCAAGCTAAACTTCCTCCTACCTTTTGGGTTGAAGCTCTTCATGCCTCTGTGCATATACTCAATCTCTTACCCTCCAAAGCTATAAACAATCAAACACCTTTCACTGCTCTTTTCAAAAAGCCAGTTTCCTATTCGCACCTCAGAGTATTTGGCTGTCTCTGCTACCCAAATCAAAACCATGCAACAACCTCTAAACTTTCACCGCGTTCATCTCGTTGCATCTTCCTAGGATATCCTTCCTTCCATCGAGGTTATAGATGCTTCGACCTTCAAACCAAAAAGATTATTCTCTCTCGTCATGTCACTTTTGATGAGTCTTCCTTCCCGTATACAGACTCTACCAACTACAATGAGTCTTCATACGACTTCCTTGAAGAAGATACAGATGACTCTCCTTTACTTCGGAGCATTCTTACTTCTCCATCTGTGCCTACAGCTCCGCCAGCTGCCCCCGTGTCATCGTCTCAGTCAACTCACACTGTCCCCGCGGTCACTGAGGCTCCTAGACATTCGATGACAACAAGATCAAAGCATGGTATTCGAAAGCCAAGAAATGTCTTATCTCTTCACACTCAAATATCTCCTCTTCCCAATAGCTACAAACAAGCTCTCACTGATCCCAATTGGACACCATCAATGACTAAAGAGTATGATGCCATTATTGAGAGTGGTACTTATGATTTGGTACCTAGACCGAAGAACACTAACATCATTCGTTGTCTCTGGCTACACAAACATAAATATGATGCGCAGGGTAATTTTAAAGGTCACAAATCCAGACTTGTAGCAAACGGGAAATCACAAGAAGAGGGAGTGGATTATACTGAGACATTCAGTCCAGTAGTGAAACCTGCAACCATAAGAAGTGTTCTTCATGTGGCTCTCGCAAATGACTGGCCAGTTCATCAACTAGATGTCCAAAATGCCTTCTTACATGGCACTCTTGATGAGACAGTATACATGTTTCAACCACCTGGGTTCATTGATCAATCCAAACCGGATTATGTCTGCAAGCTTAACCGCTCCATCTATGGTCTTAAACAGGCCCCTAGAGCTTGGAATGCTCGATTTGTGTCTTATATTACTAATCATGGTTTCAAGCAGAGCAGAAGCGATGCTTCTCTCTTTGTTTACAGGAAAGGATCCGATCTTGCTTACCTGCTTCTCTATGTTGACGATATCATCCTCACATCGTCCTCTCCTGCCTTGACAACAAACATCATCTCAATACTGAAACGGGAGTTTCCAATGACTGGTGGAGGCCTCATTGATTCCTTCTTGGGAATTGCAGCTGTTCATAATGACAAAGGCTTGTTTCTCCATCAATCAAAATATGCAGACGAGATATTGCTTCGGGCAGGAATGCAAGACTGCAAACCGGTCACTACCCCTGTTGATTTAAAGGCTAAACTCGCAGAAGGCATTGGCAAACCAGTGAACGATCCAACTCAATACAGACGACTTGCAGGAGCTTTACAATATCTCACATTCACAAGGCCAGATATAGCTTATGCGGTTCAACAAATCTGTTTATTTATGCATGATCCAAGAGAGTTACATCTACAGGCTCTACGGCGTATTCTGCGTTACATACAAGGCACAAAAGACAGAGGTTTACAACTTCTAAAGAAACAAAAGATGTCGTTAACAGCCTACTCCGATGCAGACTGGGCAGGCTGTCCTACAACACGTTGCTCTACTTCAGGTTTCTGTGTATTCTTGGGAGATAATCTCTTATCTTGGTCGGCAAAAAGACAACCCACGGTCTCTCGTTCCAGCGCCGAAGCAGAGTACAAAGGAGTAGCAAATGCAGTTGCTGAAACATGTTGGATTCGCAATCTTCTACTCGAGATGCACTGTCCACTTCGTCAAGCTACAATCGTCTACTGTGACAACATCAGTGCTGTATATCTCTCCTCCAATCCGGTTCAGCATCAGCGTACTAAACACATAGAGATAGACATTCATTTTGTCAGGGAGAAGGTCCAAATGGGACAAGTAAAAGTCTATCATATACCTGCTGCTTCACAATATGCCGATATCTTCACAAAGGGACTTCCATCGTCTTTGTTCACAAGCTTCAGGTCCAGTCTTGGCGTCTCAACACTCGACGCTGTGACTGCGGGAGGGTGTTAGTATATTCCTAGTCTTGTTGTAGATACCTTCCTATATTCGTGGAAGTGATCCCAAATATCTTGGAACACATTTGTGTATATAAACTGTTGTAAACCTATCAATGAGATCAAGGGAAATATTTCCACTTTCAGTTTTATTGACATGCTAAAACATGTGATCTCTTTGTGACTGCATGAAAAATGTGAGAGGTAACAGATGCAGTTTATCCCATGCGGATGCATTTCGTTTCAAACCTTTTTTCCCCCACTGCAAAGTTAGTACGTTACTGTGGAATCTACCGAAAAGGCCGAGAAAGTTGTTTATTTTCATCAAACGGCTAAATGCCGAGAAAGTTAAACTAGAAGATATTGGTTTTATATTTATTTTAGTAAGTACATACACATATCAATCAGGGTATTCATGCCTCGAATAAAGATGTATATGTTGGATGAGAATTTTTTCTAATGCATGCATATACCCTTTTTACTCCATTCACGGCTTTAACTCTACAGTTAGGAAGTATCTTATTACAAAAGAAATACTTCAGAGACGAACCACTATGAGTGATTAACTAGTATCATCATAAACTACCTCTACCTATTATAACCATTCTCTTATTTTTATTAATTCTTTCTTTTTACAATTTCGTATTCTGTAATATATTTATTTGGACTCATAATGTCTCCAATTTTTCTTGTATTTTTGTTTGTTGATCACTGTTGAACAGCTGAGAATCTAGGTTTCACTTCTTACCCAGTGGCGTACCTTAGCACATAAGCAAATGGGACAAACTTGTTAACCGGAGCAAATTTTGCATCTGGTGCTTCTGGTTTTGACGACGACGGAACTTCCTTACTATATGTACTTAGTTCTTAAGCCTAAAACCGGTTATTAAATAGTTTACCAGAATGTTTTAACATTTTTTGGTTGATCTTATGTTATGTTGTAGAATCACTTTGAACCAACAGCTGAAAACCTACAAAGAGTACCAAAGCAAGGTGGCGAACATGGTAGGGAGAGACAGGGCGAACGAGATATTCTCAGGTGCCATTTATCTTCTTAGCACCGGTTCAAGCGATTTTCTTCAAAGCTATTACGTAAATCCCGTCCTAAACCGATTTTTTACACCTGACCGATACTCAGATCGTCTCATGACCTTTTATTCCACCTTTATCCAAGTAACTAACTAATAACAGTCCCACAACGTACCAATTTAACATCCTACCGGGTTTTCCAATTTTCATTAACCAATGGTTTAAGTTTTTGTGCAGAATCTGTATAATTTAGGAGATAGAAGGATTGGAGTAACGATGTTACCACTGTTAGGTTGTTTGCCGGCGACGATAACGATGTTTGGTGGAGCTGGGAACAATACCTGTGTCGGAAGACTAAATGGAGATGCAGTTTCATTTAATACCAAACTCAAGAACACGTCTATGTACCTAGCCAACAAGCTTCCCGGTATGAAACTGCCCGTCCTTGACATCTATAATCCTTTATTGAGCATGGTCATGAACCCTATTGAGAATGGTATGAAATTTGACATTTATTTTATGTAAGTCTGAGTTAAATTTTGACATGCATACGATACGAATTGGAATGTATATGGTTTTTTGAATTAAGAAGGGCTTGCTGTGGAACTGGAACAATGGAAATTTCATTCCTATGCAATGCAAGATCAGTGGGTACATGCTCGAATGCTACCAACTACTCATTCCGTTTCATATTAAGTGTCGTTTTAGAAATTTTTTTTCGTTGCAAAATAAGTGTCGTTTTAGAGTTTCAATGCAAAATTTATTAACTTTATTCTCCATTCTATTTTTCTATTGGTTGAATTGTATCGGTAATGATGTTTTTATATTGAAAATATGCAAAATTAAATGCTTTCTTAATCCGTGTGCACAAGTCTAAAACGACACTTATAATGAAACAGAGGGAGTATGTGTTTTAGGATGGTTTTCATCCATCCGAAGCAGCCAATCATGTTCTTGCATCCAATCTTCTTGTCCAAGGAATCTCTCTCATTTTAACCCAAATTAAATGATGCAACGAGAAAAAAAAAATATTCTAGACTAGTTAGCTTAAACTATGCTTGTTAGCTAATTTACTGTTATATTAGGTGTTTTCCTGCACCATGTGCAGTAAAAGAATTTTAAAATATTTTTTAATAGATAAATATAAATTATATTTATTTTTTATCAATATTATAAATTTTTTTATCATTATTTTAATATAAATTTGATTTAACTGAACATTAAAATTAAGATAAAAAAAATTTTGTTTATCTTGAATTATATTTAAGAATGTGCATGTATATATTTAAAATTATAATCTTAGGTAGATTTTCTAACTATTTATTTTAATTAAATATATTTAATAAATATGTAAAATTGCATAATTTTCAAAAATTAAAATTAAAAAATATTTATAAAATCTGTAGATATATGTAAGAAACTAATGATTTTACGATTTAATTTGATTTTATGATTTAATTTTTATAATTTTCTAAAAATATGTATATATTTTGAAATATTTTTAATTTAAATGATATTTCAAAATTTGAAATGCCATAATTGAATATATTTATTTTAATTACGATTTATGAGTTATTACCATATTTTAAAAAAGTCCAAAAATATAAATCGATAATAAATGTAATATATGAGTTATTACCATATTTTAAAAAGTTTACCAAAAATATAAATTAATATTAAATATAATTTTCCATGTCATATTAATCTATAAGACATGTCATCAATTTTATTAGCCATGTCACAATTATTAATCAAGGTGTTTTCATGTACCATGTGTAGTGATGAATTTTTTAAAAGTTAAATTTTATATTTTAACATGTGATTTATTAATATTATATATTTTTATTATTTTGACCAATAATTAATATAAATATCATTAATTAAGCATAAAATTAAGAGAAAATATCTTTTTAATTTTAAATTATATTTAAGAATATATATGTATATATATAAAGTTGAAATCTTAGATAAAAAATTATTTATTTCATTTGGTTAAATATATTAAATCAACTTGTACAAAATTACTAAAAATCATATAAAATTGTATAGTTATCAAAAATTAAAACTAAATAATATTTATATAATTTGTAGATATCTAAAAGAAATTAATGATATTACGATTTAATTTTTTTTTTAACTTCAGAAAATTTAGAAAATTTTAGATAATAAAAATTTTATAATTATAAAAGTAAAGTTATATAATATTTCAAAATTCAAAATGTCATATTTAAATATATTTATTTTAGTGATGATTTATGAGTTATTACCATATTCTACAAAGTTTACCAAAAATATAAATTATTAAATATAGTATATGAGTTATTGCCATATTCTAAAAAGATTTCCAAAAATATATATCAGCATTAAATATAGTTGTCCATGTCATATTTAACCATATGACATGTCATCAACTATAATAGCCACGTCACAATTTTTTTTATGAAAACGATTGTAGAGAAGATATGTGGTAAATCACTTCTCAAATATAGACTAGGAGATCATTGTTATATCTAATGTGAAAAGATTACAAAATATGGTATTGGTTTTCTATTATCTACGCTATATATCAGTGTTCTAAACTTCAGCCTAAACGGCAAATCAGATCTAAACTAAGATTTTTTTTTCACGATTTTAAAAAAAAATTAGTTAAGCACTCAAAAAGTCGATCTGGCGCATGTACAATCTCCCATATTTAGTTACCGCCTATTTATTTCTTGAACATTGCTATATATGCTTTCGCCCTCCCCCCCCCCCCCCCACCATTAATCACTGAAAAATGTTCCCCATTAATCACTGAAAAATGTTGTTTCACAAGTAAAGGGCACTTCTTGTAAACTTACGAACAGTATAGGGACCTGAAATAAAATTATCCATTAATAATATACCGGAATAGTTTGGTCTTCTCGCGAAGGTTTATCCATGGACCATGGCCACCGTTAATCCTCACTGCCTCCTCAATCTTCTTCACATCCCTCTGCCGATTAACCGCCCGAAACCTCTTCTAACTCCGTCGTCCCTTCCTTCTCTCTCGCTCCATGGAAAACCCGAGCGTCTATCTCCCCTCTCCGCGTCTGTTTCTCTCTCACCAGCAACCATCCATGAGCGCTCTCCCTCGTCTTCTCCTTCTTCGTTCCAAAGGGAGGAGATGGAGTCCGCCGTTGATGGGTTCTTCTATCTGCTCCGACTGTCGTCTCAGTACCACGACGCAGAGGTAACGAAAGCCGTACACGCCTCGTTTCTCAAGCTCCGAGAAGAAAAAACGAAGCTTGGGAACGCCCTAATCTCGACGTATCTCAAGCTAGGTTACCCTCGCGAGGCCTTTCTCGTATTCGCCTCTCTGTCTTCGCCGACGGTGGTGTCTTACACAGCGCTCATCTCGGGTTTCGCGAGGTTAAACCTCGGGACCAAGGCTCTCAAGGTTTTCTTCAGGATGAGAGGCGAAGGCGTGATCGAGCCTAACGAGTACACTTTCGTCGCGGTGTTGAATGCTTGCGTGAGGAGGTGTAGATTCTCGCTGGGTGTTCAGATTCACGGGTTGATTGTGAAGTCCGGGTTTTTGGATTCTGTTTTCGTTTGTAACGCTGTGATGAGTTTGTATACGAGTGAGGATGCGGTCAAGGTGTTCGACGAAATGCGTGTGAGAGATGTTGCGTCGTGGAACACTGTGATTTCGTGTTTGGTTAAAGAAGGTTTGTTTGATAGAGCTTTTGGTTTGTTTTGTGAGATGAATAGAGTGGGAGGAGTTGAAGCTGATAGCTTTACGGTGTCGACGCTTTTGAGTGGTTGTGACTCGATGAGAGGGAGAGAGCTTCATGGCCGTGCGGTTAGAGTTGGGTTGAGGCAGGAGTTGAGTGTGAGTAATGCTTTAATTGGGTTTTATGCTAAATATGGGGATGTTAGAAAGGTTGAGAGTTTGTTTGAGATGATGAGTGTGAGAGATGGGTTTACTTTGACTGAGATGATCACGGCTTACATGGCGTTTGGGATGGTGGATTCCGCTGTTGAGATGTTTGAGAAGATACCTGAGAAGAACACTATTAGTTATAACGCTCTCATGGCTGGGTTCTGTAGAAACGGTTACGGCTCCAAGGCGTTGAAGTTATTCACTGAAATGCTGCAGAGAGGTGTTGAGGTGACGGATTTTAGTTTAACGAGCGCTGTGGACGGTTGTGGTTTAGTTTCAGAGAAGAAAGTAAGCGAACAGATTCACGGGTTTTGCATAAAGTTTGGATGCGCTTCAAACCCTTGTATCCAGACGGCATTGCTTGATATGTGCACAAGGTGTGAACGAATGACGGATGCTGAGGAGATGTTTGAGCAGTGGCCTTGTAATCTGGATAGCTCCAAGGCAACAACGTCAATGCTCGGTGGCTACTCCCGGAATGGCTTACCTGAAAAGGCTTTATCGCTATTCCATCGAACTCTTAGGGAAGAGAAACTGGTTTTAGATGAAGTTTCGTTGACCTTGATCATTGCCCTCTGCGGGACGTTAGGGTTTGGGGAAATGGGTGATCAGATCCATGGCTATGCTCTTAAAGGTGGGTACTCTTCTGATATAGGCTTGGGGAACTCTTTGATTAGCATGTACTCGAAATGCTGCCACTTCAATGATGCCATAAAGGTTTTCAACACTATGCGAGAACACGATGTTGTATCTTGGAACAGCTTGATTTCTTGCTACATTCTTCAAAGAAACGGTGACGAGGCACTAACTCTTTGGTTGAGGATGAATAAGGAAGGTATCAAGCCTGATACGATCACCCTCGCTCTTGTTATTTCAGCATATAGGTATACAGAGTCGAATAACCTTAGTAACTGCCGTGATCTGTTCCTCTCCATGGAGACTACTTATGGTATTTTACCAACAACTGAACATTATACTGCATTTGTGCGTGTTCTTGGTCACTGGGGTCTTCTCGAAGAAGCGGAAGAAACAGTACACTCGATGCCGTTTCAGCCTGAGGTCTCTGTTTTGAGAGCGCTGCTCGATAGCTGCAGAGTCCATTCAAACACAAGCATTGCAAAACGCGTAGCAAAGCTTATACTATCCACAAAACCGGACAATCCGTCGGAATACATCCTCAAATCCAACATCTACTCAGCTTCAGGGCTCTGGCATCGCTCTGAGATGATAAGAGAGGAGATGCGTGAAAGAGGCTATCGAAAACATCCTTCTAGAAGCTGGGTAATACATGGGAACAATGTACACTCCTTCCACGCGCGTGACACGTCCCACCCGCAAGAGAAAGACATATACAGCGGGTTGGAGATACTGATAATGGAATGTCTGAAAGCTGGGTACGAGCCAGACACGGAGTTTGTTCTTCAGGAGGTTGATGAGCTGATGAAGAAGAGTTTCTTGTTTCACCACAGTGCGAAACTGGCCGTGACTTATGGCATTCTCACGAGCAAGAATCGGGGAAAGCCGATAAGGGTTGTGAAGAACGTGATGGTTTGTGGTGATTGTCACGAGTTCTACAAGTACGTATCTGTTGTGGTGAAGAGAGAGATAGTTTTGAGAGACTCTTCAGGGTTTCATCGTTTTGTCAATGGAAAGTGTTCTTGTAAAGATCTATGGTGAATCATAACAAGAGCTTCAAGTTTTTTGGTTTTGTAATGTTTCGCATCTGTAAGTTGTTAATATACAAGAGTTCTTTACGTTGGGATTTGTTGGGGACAGGTGGATATTGATAGGATTGTAAAGTTTGGGAGTAAAATAAGAGAAGTTAGCATGTGAGAGGTTAATTAGGTTAAGTTTTGGTGTTTTGTTTATTCTGTTAATTAATTATTAAATAATTTGGAGTTGTAATCAACTTTGGGCTCGGCTAAACTGGCCTTTAAATGGGCCAAAGTCAGTAAGGATATGTCATGAAAAAAACATTATTGGCAGCTTCGTTATATCTGTGTTTACCTGAGGGCTTTTACGTCTTTCTTGCATGCATGTTCTCTGTTCATGATTTGTCCGGTTCTTGATTTCGGGAATATCTCATAGTTGGGAAATATTAGTTATGATTAATCTGTTAATTGTTATTGCGATTCACGTATTTGGTCTGATGTTTTAGTCAGACTGAGATAGTTTATTGGATTATGTTTTGATCGGAATTGAAGTAGTTTGATTTCTTACGCAAACACATGCATGGATCGATGGCTTCTTCTGAATTTCATTTACTACAATAATTGAACTTGTTTCAGAAGAAGACAGTTTTTTTTCTTGAAGAAAGGAACATAGTTATTGGCCTCACTCGTTTAATTGTTTAAGACTAATCATGCCTCAAAAGTTAGCTCATGATGGATATAGTAATTAGATGATGATTATGTTCCGGGTCGAAACAGTCTTAAATCTTGATTCATCTTGACATGAAAATCATGGCCACGGTTTTATTTGGGAATTGAAAAGTAGTCTCTGATTCGATAAGTTTATAGTTTATTAATTTTTATTTAGGGTTTAATATATAGAGGGTGATTTTGAGTACATAAACTTTTTAAAATAATTCTTAAACATTTATAAATAATTTCTGATGATTAGTTTTGTTTTTTTCATGATAAATTTTAAATATTTATAAAAATGGTTATAGGTAATTTGGAAAGTATTATCGAATTTAAAGTAATTTAAGATAGAGTTAGAACTTTTCTTATATTTATAGACATAAAATCATTAGCAGTGAGTTTTCAATGGATTTCTTCCCAGCAATAATAACAGTTAAAAACAAGAAAGAAAACATAATCAGTTAAGAAAATTTCACCAAAAAGTTGAGAAACTCTCGACCAACTTTAAGATATTAATCAAATAATATTTAGAGATTTTAGACCCATGGATGAGGCCATGAGGGTGTTCTAAGAGCACAAGGCCAAGATACTGAAAATGAGTTTTTAATCATACTAAAGATTATTTTAACGTACTTTTAACAAATAATTATTTTTTTCTTAAGATTGTTCGAGTGTACTAAGGCCACGTTTGGGACGTTAGGGTTCTATACACTTTCAGACTACCAACCAACCCGACAATTTTGCATATCCAGAACAGTGTGTTAGGTTCCGGTTTTAGGACACAAAATGTTCCATTTATGTCAAGATCGTACAATGCGCAAAAACATACCTTAGTCTAACATTATTCAAAACTAAAACTCCAAAAGCTAAAGTTCGATGTGTCTCTCTCTCTTAGATGCGAATTACACCTACCATGGATAACGCTGTTGCGATATCGGGGGCAAGTACGTAGAAGCAACAAACATCTGAGTACTGTATTGGTCAGTACCGTAACTTTGACTTCCTCCCTCGATCTGATTGTTGTTTAGAGTTGATTGCATCTTCATCAGATGGTCTTTTAGTATTATACCTCTCAGCTTCATCATCTGCATCAAAAATAAACTTGTGATGAGTGGGGTCTCTCTGACAGAATCAAAAACTAAGGAATAATACAAGAAAGGAAGGATAATAATAAAGAAGAATCCCAGGGCCCAAATTTAAGCAAAAAAAAAAGAAGAAAAAAGAATCCCATGGTTTTTAAAATAAGGCATACCTCATCGTGTAGCATTTGATTCGCTCTTGAAACCACGTCGTACTCTTGCCTTAGCGAGTCGTACGACTCCTCCAGATCCTTCACCTTCCACCGTGCACGGCGGTTCTGGAACCAAACAGCTATCTGACGTGGCTGCAGACGAAGCTCCTTCGACAGCTTCAGCTTCCTGTCTGAATCTAGTTTTATGTCTTCTTGAAAACTCTGTTCAAGTGAAGCTAACTGTTCTTTCGTTAGTTTCTTCTTCTTCCTCTTCATCGTTTCGTCGTTGTTACTCGGACAGCCGTACTCATTGGTGACAATTTCTGATTCCGGTACACAGATAACCGGTGTGGCTTGCGTAAGGGCAGGAGTATACGAATTTCCTGCTACAACTTAACAATAAGACAAACTAAACGA
Source organism: Raphanus raphanistrum subsp. raphanistrum (assembly GCA_019706035.1). Taxonomy (NCBI): domain Eukaryota; kingdom Viridiplantae; phylum Streptophyta; class Magnoliopsida; order Brassicales; family Brassicaceae; genus Raphanus; species Raphanus raphanistrum. The sequence continues at coordinate 13,425,394 of CM033981.1, forward strand.
CAAACGCTCAACAATCATAATTTAACACTACAAACTGAGTGTGGTACCCAAGAACATCATAAGGCATCTATGATCTACAGTATCATACTTCTCATCAGATAAAGTGAGATCATATCCAAGATTTTTAGAATGGCATCTAGAAATGTTCTCTTCGGAAAAAGAGAGTCAATTTACTAGTACTAGTATCTAGGGGAGTTTTTTTTTTATTTGGGAGTTTCTTGGATAAAAATTTGCTTGATTACAGCTTTAGATTCAGGTGTACTTGTATCTCCAAACTGTTTCAATATGAAATGAATTCACATTTTTTAGTCAAAAAATAAAAAATTTACTAGTACTACTATAAATAAAAGTATATAATCATATTTTACATCAGTTTCATGATATCATCAAAGAAAATATAACTTGAACACATATTTTACACAACAAGAAGAATATTAGGAAGGCTTTTTTCTAACACTGAATTAGCATTCAAAAGAAAGAGAAGTAACAAAGATTACAACCCTCTCAGAGAACAAAGATCCTCAAAGAACGAACCTATGTAACAAAATTTTCTAGAATAGTTTTTTTTTTTTTTAAATCCTACAAGTAGCGTTTTAGAAGATATTGGAAGGCTTTAGGCAACCAAAAAAAAAAGATTTTGGAATGCCGCCATGGAATGTTTCCTCAGATAACCTATATACAAAAAGTAGACGTAGGTTTTGTCTAAATTTTGTTATTCTTTTCATCATTCCAGTAGAACTTTAAAACACTTTTCTGATAAACAACCTCAAACACTAGAAATTGGGGAAATATGGTTCATGGATTTGGTTAAAACAAAGTTCAAGGACTTTCGTAGGTGAGAGATTAAACCAAGACACAAAGTTCACGAATATATGTGTGTGCATATACCTGCAGAAGGATCGTAGTTGAAGAAGCTACGGAGCGAGTTGGAGGAGTTAGACTCCTGGCAGGGCACTGGGAGAAAAGCATCTCTCATATTCTCAACGTTGCTTGTCATTGACCATTCCATGTCCTTTCCCTTAATTTCTCTGTTCTTGTGAATCATATTAGAAGACATGAGAAATGGTTACAAAGAAAGAAAATTTAGGGTTTACTTTGCCGAATACTTTAATAATACAAAATTAGGGTTTGGTTGACCATACGAGCGCCGGAGAGGCTTGATGAGAAGTCTCTTCTTCTGATACACTTTTCGGGAGGTGCAACACAGTTTCAGAGCATGCATTGAGCAAGTAATAGATAAATTTATAGGGAAACATATTGGGATAGAGGCAGGGTGGGGATAGAGAAGGTGAAGCGTGATTTTTTGGTCGAACTTGCACGTCATCATACGTCATCTCCCAAGCTCTCAAAATTATTTTTATTTTTAACACTGAAATTTCATGAGATACTAAACATGAAAAAATTAGAATATATTGATTAGATACTAAACGAGCAGGTTCCAAAATTTTGGAGACAAAGCTCCAAGAAACTGAGACAAAATTTTCTATATATTGGTTTTAAAATCTGAATTAAAGGACCACTTTGTTTAAACATATATACTGGATGTGTGAGATTTACGGTTCTAAACATTTGCCAAACAAATTTGACTAGTGGACAACGAAAAAATATATATACATATATATCTTTTTGAAAATTTTAATGCTGATTTATTTGAAGAAAATAAACATATTATTGTGAAAATGAATTCTTCAATTGTCTCTAAGAGAAAAAAAAAACAATCTCTATACGAAGTTCTTGCTACAACTCTAATAAGAAGACAAACAAAAAGACAAACGCTCAACCATCATAATTTTAAAATACAAACAAAAAGAAAAACTTCTAGTTCTCAAAAAAAAAAAAAATCTCTCTTCTATACATTGGAACGAGTTGCGACAGCAAGCATCTATATTGCTAACCATGCAAAATATATTAATCCAAGGGTGTGAAGTGTGACCACACAAACGTAGTGGGTCTACATGGTGGCATTAGTTTGGTGAACGTGTGATTTTGGATGAAATTAGCTGAAAATTAACTGTAGGAAAATACCATTTGGATTGGAAGAATTTTTTTTAAATATAATCTTATTAACATATTTTCGTTTGTATATATTCATTGACCATTGTTTCTAAATGATGGTACAAAATGGAGTCTTACTTATAAATAATTCAGATTTAAAATAGTACTCCAATACATAATACAGTAAAACCTCTATAAATTAATAATGTTGAAACTACACCAAAACAATAATTTTTTATTAATATATAGAGATTATTAATTTATTGATATACTAATTGAATCAAAAATTTAATTTGAAACTATAAAATTATATTAATTTATAGAGATTGTTAGTGTATATTAATTTATCGAGTATTAATTTAAAGAAGTTATACTGTAATATCAAATCAAAATCATATGAACATATAAACATTACACCAAATATTTTTTTTAAAGTACTAAATTACATTTTTTTTTTTTTTTTTTTTTTTTTTTTTTTGATATCTCTGGTGTCTGGGCAGCCACTTTCCCAAATATCCCCCGAAGGGGTCCAGCGCCCCAGCAGTAAGGATGTTAAATCGCTGTGGCCGGGTTTCGAAGCTGGGTGGCGGGCACCTCAGCCGAGGTTCCATTACCACCAGACTACGAAGCCCGGTTTAAATTACATATTTTTTACACCATCATCAGTTCCGTGGCACAGCTCACTTTAGTTTAAGCAAGGATCCCGAAACACGCCTTCTTCTTTTTTTCTTGAAACACGCCTTCGTATGTTCTGTTTATTTTGAGAGGTCGCCTACCACTACCGATAGGTTGATCAGAAATCGGGTCTAAATGTAAAAGCCGAGTGTCTCATATGTGGCAACTTCTCAGAAACAAACCACATTTGTTTTTTGGATGTACCTACTCTACTGATATAAATTACACCATACCTTCCCCGCCTATGTTGTATGCAGATATTGTAGCATGGCCAGTACATGTATCTTCCTCAAATGCTGAATTCAAAAGAATTTGCCACCTCATCCTCCAAGCCATCTCATGTCCTGGTTAAGGATATTCAGTTGTTGCATAGAACAAAACTCTCGAGTTAGGATCGTGTAGCAACAACAACTCAATATCAGCTACCCATCCACATTTTTTTTTTATCTTAGCTCTCAAGAATGATATGTGTATACATGGTGGCAAGTATATATACTTGTGAGTTCTTAAATTTCTGTTAGGGCTCTTTAAGTGTTGCCTCACTTGTGTTTTTTTTTTAAAAAAAATTCTATCTGTAAGAAACGTTATATTCATTTTATCCGCCTATCCGGTGTCCATTGATTGTAATTCAAAATGATACCTCATTTGGGAAAAGATGAATAAAAGAATAATTAAAAAATAAAGAAGATGATCAACGTGGATTTAACTACACTATAAATTAAGCTCTTCTACACTTGAAAGCTTTAGCATTTACACAAATCTACTTCTAGGCCTCAACATTTCAATCACCAATTCCTATAATTGTCTGATTTTGTAGACACGGAGGCGTAAATGTTGTTGAAGAGAAAATTGACGGAACACTGATCACTTTAGATGTAGTTTTGTAATTTCACGTATTTAATATAGGTGGGGGTATCAATGGTCAAAGTCAAGGTTAAAATAAGTGAAATGGCCCCCTCACAAAACTCCATATAGAAACTGACAAAGTGGTTCTCCTCCACACTCTTAGTATATAAACATGACTCCATTTTTAGCCCTAATTTGTATTTTTGTTTTGTCTTTATATACACGCACTATCTAAAAAATACACAACCATTCATATAGTGCAAAAATTGTCACTATGGGTAACTCCAAAACTTTTAATATTTTTAATTTATTAAAAAAAATTGTGAGAGACTTCCTACTGTGTGTATCCTAAACAGTTTCAACGGTAATAATATAGTTAGTATCTAGGATTAATTTAAAAATAAAAAATAAAGGTGCAAGAGTCGTATCTTTCGCAGAGATCTTTTCCTCTTAATATTGAAATCCCTTATTATTAATATATTTATTTATGGTTTATTTATTATCCTAAATAATTGTTTTTACTTTAAGATATTCAATGCATTATATAACCTTTGTGGTTGCCCTTAGAAAATCCACAATGGTCATTTTTAATAGAGTACCTCAGTATAAAAATTAATATATAAATTAAAACAAGAAAAAGAATGCAAAATATGTGAGAGTCTGAGAGATTTCCATTTGTTTTAAGACAGGCGTCAACAGCATATAATTCAACACATTAAGACAGGCGTAATATTCCTGCTAATATATCAAGAGAAGCTGCTAAAGAAATACTATATTACTAATAATGCTCTTATATCTCTGAGAAAGACTGTAATACATGTGAAGTAATATTACGACTATATCAACAAAGAAACCCAGTCGATTCACATATGTATTTAAAAACTAAATTATTATGGTTGATTCATATGTCAGTAATTCATCTTTGAACTGATCTTGATTTATCGAATCCATATAGCTCATTAGTTTATTTTTTTGGTCTACAATCTAGCTCATTATTAGCAATTGGTCACTGTTCAATTGTTCGTCCAAACTTTGATGCATTCATTATTCGCGTACGAAATAAATAATGAAACATCTGTTCCACATACATAAAAAATTTGTATTTGCTATTTGTTCCTTGCGGCTCTTAGTTTACGAATTACAATGTTTTATATAGAAATAAATTACGTTAATTAGAACCAGAAGGTAACATATTGCCTGAATCTTGATTAACGATTTCACAAATCTATTTAGAGCCTTCGAAACAACAAAAAAAAAACATTTTGATAAAATAAATAAATTAAATTCCAAAAAGAAAAACGTTTCCTCTTAAGAACTTTTAACAGATTCTGATGCATTCATTACACAAAAAAGGAGGACAAAACTAAAAACTCAGAAGGATCGGGACAAACCATCCTTTTGTCATTATTTTGAAACTTTTTCAGAAATAATTTCCTTGTTTAGAATATTTTCATTTAGAACTATGGTTTTTGCCAAAACGATTTATTAAATAATATCAGTTAACATATTTTCAAGTTTCAAAAAAACATATTGCCAAGATTAGTTTCAAAAAAGGAAAATATCTATTGCCAAGGTTGGACTGCTAAGGTTCACTGACACTACTTCCAAACTAGTAATGATGGCGGCGTCGTAATATTTATGATCGCTTGCGGGCTTTTACGTCATAGTATATTCGTGGAAGACGTTTTATGTGCTGCCTCCGAGTCTTGACGACGACAGAGCAGCAGCAAGTAAAGTAACATTATTCATCTGTTCAAACTTTTTGCGTCTGATCTGATGTTTTTGTTTATTGGGAAAAAGTTTCGATACCTACAAAAAAAAAGTTTTTGATAACTGATACTAAAAATTTAAATTCTGTTTTCTACGCAAAACATCGGGGTCAACGTTTTTATTGCTCAACCATATTCATTGCTTTATTCGGTAGCTGCTACGGCAACTTGGACTTATTATGGACTTTTCTTATTGGGCTTATTTTCTTGTTTCAAACAAGGCTTCCGTTTGGGCTTAGTAAAATATGTTTCTATTTTGATAATAATCTGTTAAGACTGTTTCTGTGCGGGTCCCGTTTCTATGCCTCTATGGTATGGGGCTGCTACCTTGTCCTTTCATAAGAGATGATGATCTCCACGTTCTTCTGGTTCTTGACTTCAAGTATAACATTAACATCACTTTTATCCTTTCAGTTTCTAACCTTTGGATTTTCTAAATTTATCGTTTTGGGTTTTCGAGTTTTAGAATTTAAAACGGAAGCCTTCTTCTTCAAAGCTCATATGAACAGTCTTGTACGAGAAGTAGCATATGAAGGTAGTTTTTTCTCCTTTACAGGACAATCTACTATAGACATAGTGTTTTTTTCATTTAGCTGTCATAAGATGAGCATTTGCATGTCTAATAATTCCACAATATTGTTATTTGGTATACAGTTTAATCGAGGAAGTTGTCAAGAAGTCAAAGGGTAATAGGAAAGCAAAGAAGCTAGAAGTTGTAGCCAAGCAACAGAAATGCAAAGGCAACTTTCAAATAACGATATACTAATTAAGGAAGGAAAATAGAGTTGGGTCTGGGACATTGTTTTCATTTATGTTTTAAGACCGTACGATGAACAAAAGCTTGTCTTAGTCTAAACACCACTTCAAAGTCACTGCCTAGTCTTAAGCTATGCTAGAGACATTCTCTCTCTCTGTCTCTATGATCAGCAACAGCTATCACGAGTAAGGCGGCCAGCAAGAGGAAGCAACGACCATCGGATTGTTGTATTGATCAATGCCGTACATCTTATTTCCTCCACTGATTTGATTACTGTTTAGATTTTCCATTCTTTGTTGAGCTATCACCACCGAGGGAATCTCAGTCGTGTCTTCCCCACCGGAGATCTGCTTCTTGATCAGTCTTTGGTCTCTGAGTACAGCTCTCAGCTCCTTTACCTGCGTCACAATTCAATTTGTTGGAGGGGTTCTCTATAATAATAAAAATAAAATCAAGAAGTTAAGGGACAAAACAAACGAGAGCCCATAATATTTAAAACAATGCATGAATGCAATATGGTACACAGACCTCCTCATGTAGCATCTGCTTCTCTCTAGAAACGATGTCGTATTCTTGCCTAAGCGAATCGTATAGCTGCTCGAACTGCTTCGCCTTCCACCTTGCACGGCGGTTTTGGAACCAAACAGCTATCTGACGTGGATGCAAGCCAAGCTCTCTAGACAGCTTCAGCTTCCTGTCTGAGTCTAGTTTGACCTCTCCTTGAAAACTCTGTTCAAGGGAAGCTAATTGTCCACTCGTTAGTCTCTTCTTCTTTATCATCTCCTTCTTGTTGCTCGGAAATCGGCACGCATTGATGATCTTTTCTGATTCCGGTACAGATATAACCGGTCCGGTCTGCGTGTCGGTATGCGTGTATGAATTTCCTGCTACAACAGTTTTTTTTTTTTCATCCAAAAAGTTGAAAAATTGAAAACTTAGAAAAATGCACAAAATAGTAACAAATATCTATGAGTTATGAACAAAGAATCCTCATTCTTTTATAGAGTGAACATAAACGAATCTCCTTTTTTTTCAACACATAAACGAATCTCAAACTTTCAACACTAACGTTTTAACTTGTTACATTTTTGATCCCAAGAAGAGACAAAGTACTTTGAATCCCAATAAGAAGAAGGAACTTATATATTAATTTTTTTCCTCGACTGAAGAAAAGAACATCTGAACTTTTCATCTCAGAAGGTTTTTAGGTAACGTATCCCAAGGTATGTGGAATGATGCCTCGGAACACTTTCGCAATATAGATCGCGTACAACCAATCGAAAATAAAAATGGAACAACTGAAAGTGGGGAGATAAGTTTTTTTTCTTTTAGTTCATGGATTTGTTGTGGCGAAAACGAAGTCCATGAACTTGTCAAACGTGAAATTATATTGGCATTTACAACATTGACATTTAGGTGAATATATATGGATTGAAAACCTTACCCCAATACAACAAAGCCATAAAAGAGATAGGACCATGTATACAACTAAATCAAAGAAACAAAAGCAACTATATATATGCAATTAAATATAGGGTCTATATATATAATAATAATTGTGTGCATATACCTGCATAAGGATCACAGTTGAAGCTATGAAGCGAGTTAAAGGAGCTCGACTCCGGCCATGACGACGGCATAAAAGAAACTCTCACGTTTTCCACGTTGCTTGTCATTGACCATTCCATTTCTTTTGTTTTCTTTTCAGTTCTTGTGAATCTTAGTATATATAAGAAGATATGAGAGATGGCTAAAAAGCATGAACTTTATAGGATCTTATAAATGGAGAAATAAAAGAAAAAACTAGGGTTTTGATGGACCACAGGAAAGAAGTAAGAGAGGCGTGAGAATTGGTTCTCTAAAATACACTTTGTCTTTTGGATACTGAAACAAAGTGTGAAAGCATGCCGTGTTCAGAGCAAGATATATATAATTGGGATATGCATTTTAGAGGGAGAAGATATAGAAGTAGTGCCAAATTTTAGCAAAAAAAAAAAAGATATAGAAGTAGTGATGGAAAGGGAGTGATACGTATCATACGTTGTATTCCGTGAGTTTTTTTCACCTAATAAGGAGCAACCTAACAGTGCTTTTTGTTTCGGAATCTAAAGATCGAAAAGGAAAGTGTGACATAGTTTTGCTTACTTGCACATCATCAATCATTATACATCATCTCGCTAACGTTGATATAGGTTGACATATTTTGTTGTATCCATTGGAATTCACGAATATTTCGTATTTTTCTTTACATTTTTTTTTGTGCACAAATCTAATTTTCTTTACATAAAAATAAATGATAAATATTAGGAAAAACCGTAGTTTATATATATACATATGTATATATATGTGCGTTTCTTAGATATTATATATAAAAATTTATGAGGTTTTAATTATACAATTTATTCACTAAAAAGTATAATAGAGAAAAATTTAGGATTATATTAGAGAAAAAAATGTTAGAATAATTTAAGAAAATCACTAGCCGTGTGTGAATGGACCAAACATTTGCTTTAAAAGATAGTTAACCGATAAATGGTAAATGACATTCTGTCTGGATTAATTAATGTAGTATTTAACGGATCTTCTAAACTTGGAACTTTTTAACATTTACATAGATCTACTTGTGGGCGATAACATTAAAACTACCGTCTTAATTGACTGACTTTTATAGACGTGGAAATATAAATGTAGCTGAAAGGAAAAATGAAGGAATATTTATGAGATTAAATAAATATATGTAATTTAATGTATTAATATATGGGGGTACTTATTTTGAGAAACAACCATTAAAACTATGAACTTTCATATTAAATCTACAAAAATGTCCAACTTATGCTTAAGATAAAAAAATCTTCAATTTTCAAATATTAGTTATTTTAACTATCATATTTTATTGACTCGGCCATTTAAGAAACCTGAATAGTCAACTGTTAAACTCGATTGAAAAATATATGTCTTTTAACTCTTTAGACAAAATTGTTTTAAAAGATGATTAAACATTAATCAAATAACGTCGTTTTGCTTTTGTAAACACTCAAAGCATCTTTTTTTTTTTTTGCGAAATGAACTGTAAATCGACTTTATCTTCCTCATTTTTGAGTGAAGAATATGTAGTCGATTTGGGGCTTTAGTTTCACGAAAAAGATACTTTAAGTGTTTAAAGAAGCAAAACAACTATTTCTTTTTAAACGACATCGTTTAGAGAGTTAACGACATTTATTTTTATAATCGAGTTTAACAGTTGAATATTTAAGTTTTTTAAATGGTTGAATTAACAAAATATGATAGTTAAAACGACCAATATTTGAAAGTTGGAGATTTTTATAGCTCAAACATAAGTTGGAGGTTTTTTTACTTTAATTTGAAAGTTCAGGATTCTAATGGTTGTTTTCCACTTATTTTTGACAAAGTTAAGCTTAAAATATGTGAAAGAGAAAGATTGAAAGAAACTAATGGTCCCCAAAAACTCAATAAAACAGACAGTGTGGTTCCCTTCTCCTTTGGTTGTATCTCCATTCTTGGTCCTAAGATTTTCAGTTATTGTTTTGTCTTATATACACCATCTAAATTTACTTTATACATATATGTGTGTGTAAATTGATATGCAAAATAGTTGTCACTAGTGAGTAGTGGCAAGTCCATAACCATGTAAATGTGCAGTAGTTAACCTGTATATATATAGAGTATAGGGTGAGGCCAAAAGCTACCTTTGAAAGCTAAGAATCACCACAGAGAGCTAAGTAGATCATCTATATATAAAGAGTCTGATATGACCAATAAAAGCCAAAACTAAGAACAAGTTTGAAAACTAAGTCTCATTGTCCTCATCTACTGTGTACTCGTCTTTCTTTCTTTAGCCCCACATTCTTTTATTAACTTGCAGTTCTACACAAAATATGTCTCTCTCATATTCAATTGCTCAACAAATGGTTGATGTGTAACAGTGTCAGAGAGAGAGCTAGAGGGGGAGAGAAAATGAATCTTTTTGTATGTTAAAAGTAGATAGGGTTTGAACAGATTGATGATAAGGAATGAGTTGTAAACTAACGATAGTGTATAAGAAATAGGGAAGCTTTTGAGCCTAAACTCTTGAAAGATGAGACATCACAATTTTCCTAGTGTTATTTTTAATAGAAATTTCAATGAATTTGGATGATTGCATTCATTGTAAAGGGTTCGTTGGATAACAACTTATCATACTCTCTTTTTTCTTAACGAAATTCCACTATGTCTGCAAAAGACTCTTCATTTTTTTTTTGTCACAGCAAAAGACTCTTCATAAAAGTTTTGATATGGACGAAAAGTAAGCTACGTTCTATAACCCAAAAATTATATTGTTCTCTTTTGTAACTGCAAAAATTATATTGTTCTGTGTGTTTATAACTCATATACGGTCTTTTAATGTTATGAATGGGTTGTGAAAAGTAAAATCCACTTTATGAGAAGTAAAAGTTTTGTATAGCAATATTTTCACCTATGAAACTGAAAACATAGACTGAAATATTCTTTATTCGGATAAAGAAAAACTATTCGAGCAGACTAACGGTTCTTAGTTTTCCATATAGTAATAAAAGATGTTAAGAACCACAAGGTAATCAACTGGGTTCATGATAAATGATTTTACAGAAATAATTACAGCCTTTGAAGAACAAAAAACATAATTTAATATGTTAATACGGTCTATGAAGTTAAATATTATCCGCATAAACCTTTTAACAGAGTCTCGTGCATGCACTTAGGAAAAGAAAAACAGACAGAACTAGAAACTCAGATATTGAGGAGAACCAAGTACACAGAACAACGAATTCCTGTTGTTAACCACGGGGTGGTAGGTTAGTGGTTTTGAGGCAGTTACAACGCCAATAAAGATCCGGGTTCGAATATCTTTTTGACCACGAAATGCTTTACGTCTTTCTCAAGTTGAGTTAAGCGTGGCGTAGGTGCCATCGCATCTCTTGGATAATGAGTATTAATATCGGCTGGTTTCGGGTCAAGGGAATTAGTCGGTTGAGTTAAACGTGGCGTAGTGCCATCGCGTCTGTCTTCGAACTTCCGGTTGGGAAAAAATTCCATTGTTGTTTTACTTTGGGACTTCTCATAGAATTATATATTATTATCTAGACGATTTTCTTTTTTTTCTTTTCTTAAATTTAAAAAAAAATATTTTATTTTTATGTTTATCCGTTAGTCACTAAGATCGGTAATCAAGAGAAAGGTCCCCCATCTTCTTGGTGGATCTAAACTTTACTGGTCACTTTATTATCACTTGAGAAGTACCACTGTATATCGATGCTTTATTTAGGGCTTTATTTAGGGTAAGATCTTACAGAATTCTGAGATGGCGGGACTGAATCTAATTAATTACCCTTTAACAGCTTAGACCACTGAAGAACATATGGAAAAGGAAGAAAACGAGAAATTAAAAGAGGTGTATTGAATCTGAAATTTAAAGTGATTTGATTTTTAATGAGTTTTTAGATGATTACAGGAGAACTAGAAAATTTGATGTGATTTTTGTTAAAACACTCTAAAATCTCATCTAAAATAGTGGAATTTATATATTTATTTTTATAACTAAAGAATTCCCTTCAAACACTCTAAAAACACTTAAATACTCTAAAATTTTCAACTTAAATTTTGTTCAATAACAGTAGATTTCAGAGTATTTTATAAAATGTCAAGTTCAATAACACTGAATTTTAAAGTGTTTTTTAAAATCCACGTTTGAATAATAGTGAATTTGTCATTTTAATACAAATCACTTAAAACTCCTAAGTAAATTCATATTAAAATAACAATATATAAAAAAGTATTTCAGATGCTATATAAAACTTAAAATTGCTCATAGAATATAATAATTTCAAGTTACTAGATTAAAATAATATCATAAGAAGTGAATGAGATGATTTTCCCTATATCTTATTTGTCATATTCCATTGATCTTTATTTCATCATTTTCTTTTTGTGCTTACCATTCACAACCATTTTTTACTACATGTGCACTACTAGGACTGGACATTTTAACAATGTGCACAACTCAATTGTTCTATGCAAATTTAGTGTGTAGGAACTTTACTAGACATATATAGTAAAAAGGGGGAACAGGTTCCATAAGCCTAACCCACTTATACATTTCAAAGTAACTTACAAAAGTCACAAATAAATTAAAATTAATTACGAAAAAACATTGTTTTCCAATTAATCGATGGAAATCTGTGGACCTAAAGACTTAGTACTGATGACTAATTTAATATGCTGACAGAGTTTGGTGGATCTAAATAGTAATGATTATAGTTTTTGATATATTTTAGAATTGTTTGGCTGTGAAAAATATAACATTATAGAATAACTTAAATATATACAGAAGAGTTACCGTTACTTGCAGAACAGTTAATTCTTTAATGGGATAGTTAGAAAACTTATTTTTTTTTGTAAACCGCTTTCTTAAATTTAAAGACAAAAGGGAAATAAAATGTTTTACAAAAGTCCATAGACCTTAAGACTTTAGTTAGATATTAAGCCCGAAACACATATCAATCAGTTGAAAAAGCCCATTTCCTTTCCATTAAGCTTTAGTCACATAGGAAGTTGGATAGATCGGGGGGGGGGGGGGAGATGAAGTCGGAGGAATTACGCCAATCGGATCCAGCTCTGAACCATGGCTGATGATCGGGCCGGATTGGATTCCCTAAAACTCTGCAGTTTGTTTCTGAGTTGCCTGTCAATGTGCAAGAAGAGTTGATCCACCGATCTGAATGTCTTTGCATGTAGTCTTGTGTTCCGTTCATTCCAAAGCCAATAGAGCGTTCCTTGCCACGCCAGAAGCGAGAGTAGTCTCTGCGTTGTCGGGGGAGGAAGACCTTGTAGTTGAATCAGCGTGTCTTGCCAACTTCGCAAAGGTACCAGTTCCAATCTTCTCATCACCAATTCCCACAAGTTAAAGCTGTAGTTGCAGGAGAAATAGATGTGGTCCCGCGACTCAGCACTACCATTGCATAGGAGACACTGACCGTCTACCTGAAGTCCCCAACTAAGCATTCTATCTCTTGTAGGTAGTCGATTCTGGATTACTAGCCAAGCGTGGAAGCTATGGCGCGGGATGGCTCGAGAAATCCAGATTACACCATGCCATGGGACATCCGGTTTCGATTCACAGAGGTAATCATATATTGCACCTGTTCTGTAAATAGTTTGTACCTTTCCATCAATCTCCCACTCATAGTAATCTTGCTCCGTAGTGAATTGAACCGTTGTGAGGTAGATATAGAGCTGAGTCTGCGCTTCTGAACGGGCTGGAGGAAGAGACCAGGAGCCGTTAGAGTACAGGGACGAGACACTTGCATTCGGAGGGATTCCCATTCTTGAGACAGTTGCATTTAGAAAAGTGTGGAGATCACCAAAAGGTGTCCAGTTATCTGACCAGAATTGTGCTGTTTCTCCGTTTTGCAGCCTCAGCTTGATCAGAGGGAAGATCACTCGCTTTAGCTTCAGAAGTTTATTTACCAGCCATGAATACCCTTGCTTTGGCGTCGTTGTCCAGTAGTTGTGCACAGATCCTTTCAAGATGACCTCTTTAAACCATTGTACCCAGACAGAGTCTGGTCTAAAGAACAGCATCCAAAGTAGGCGAAGAGAGCAGGCTTTGTTCCAGGTATTGAGATCCTTTACTCCTAATCCACTTTGCCTTTTAGTTAAAACAACTGTTTCCCAAGAAACCCTTGCTGAATTGTGTCCCTCTATATTACCTTTCCACAGGAAGATACTACAAAGGGAGTTTATTCGGTTGATACACTCTTTTGGCAAGATGAATGCTGAGCACCAGAAGGTATTTATTCCTGCAATTACCGTTTTTATCAATAGTAAACGACCTGAGAATGAGAGTGTCTTGACTGACCAGGAGGATAGCCTTGTTTTTATTTGATGTAACAAAGGTTCACAGCTGACAATCGACAGTTTTTTTGAGTTCAGGGGGACGCCTAAGTATCGGAACGGAAGTGAGCCCAGAGTCATTCCAGTGGAGACTTGGATCAGCTCAGTCTCTGCCACAGTCAAGCCTGAAGCGAAGAAGCTTGTCTTCTGCATGCTCACTGCCAGACCTGATCGTGTCTCAAACTCCTTTAGCACTTGCAGGACCTGTTGAACAGATTCCACCGAGCCGTCTATAAATATCAGTAAATCATCTGCGAAAGAGAGGTGAGTCAGCTTTGTAGAGGAACACTGAGTGTGGTAACTGAATCTATTTTGTCTTGCTGCTCTGTTTAGCATATGTGATAAGCAATTCATTGCCATGACAAAAAGATAGGGTGAAAGCGGGTCTCCCTGTCTCAGTCCACGTTTTCTTTTGAAGTATCCATGCACCAATCCATTATAACCCACCATAAAATTTGATGTGCAGACACAGGCTTTCAGCTGGCGAATGAACCGAGCAGGTAGGTGAAGTCCTTCAAGACATGAGAAGAGGAACTCCCACGACAAAGTGTCAAATGCTTTCGCAATATCCACCTTGATGGTAATTCTCTTGGGTCCCTTGTTCTTGTGATATCCATTTATTAGTTCCCCCGCTAGCGTTGTGTTCTGTACAAGTAGTCTCCCTTTTACAAAAGCAGTCTGGCTAGGTATTATTAGCGTGGAGAGTAAGGGCTTGAGTCTCTTGACCAGTAATCGGGACACAACTTTGTAGATAGTATTGAGACATGAGATAGGTCTGAAATCACTTAGCTTTGAAGCGCCAGGAAACTTTGGGACTAGAGTTAAAATTGTGGCATTTGCTGTGGCAGGAAGGAAATTGGAAGCAAAGAAGTTCTTTATGGCAGTAGTTACTTCAGAACCAAGCGTATCCCATGAGGCTTTGAAGAATGCCGATGTTAGTCCATCCGGGCCCGGTGCCTTGTTCGCGTTTAGCTTGAAGAGGACCGATTTTATCTCTTCATCAGTAGGGATGGATAACATAAGCTGAGTTACATGATCTGGAACAGAGTAAGTGATGAGATCTTCAAACCAACTTTGAGGTGTGTAGATTTGCACTGGTTGATAGCCTAGTATTGATTTGAAGTGGTTCACAGCAAGGTCACTCATCTCCTGAGGATCGGTTATCCAAACACCAGTGATCGACAGGAACGCCCGGATTGCATTGTAACTTGCCCTAGTCTGACAGATCCGGTGGAAATATGCCGTATTCAGATCCCCTTCTCGAAGCCAGTTTATACGGGATTTCTGTCTAAAAAACATCTCCTCTATCTCACGAAGGAAGCTCCACTTCTGATGCAAGTCCCTCTCAGCTTGGAAGGTTGAGTGATTGGGGTTTGTAAGAGCCTGTACCTGCGCAGTTTGCAACAAAAGGTTAGTCTCACTCACCCTCTCCTGAATTTTCGAGTAGTTATCTTTATTAATCTGTTTTAAATCACTCTTTATTTGTTTCAGTTTCCAACACAATTGCGCAAGAGTTTGACACGCGTTTCCTGCCTGAATCCAGACACTTTGCATCAGCTGAGCGAAGCCTGGGTGTTTGGTTAGGTAGTTTTGAAATTTGTAGGGTTGGGTACCAGCTGAGGGGAGGTTAAAGGAAAGGTCTAGGAGGCATGGTGAATGATCGGAAAAGTTTGGGGGAAGAAAAGAGGCAATGGCATTGGGGAAGGAGGCTACAAAGCTGCTGTTGGACAGAAGTCTATCAAGTTTCTTCGAGATGGGACCAGAAGGCTGAGAGTTGATCCACGTAAGCATAGGTCCAATATACCGGAGATCAAACAAGCCTAACTGTGTGAGACAGTCTCGAAGCTGATACATGAGGGAGTCAAGTACATCAACTCTTGGGTCAGAGTGCTCCATAGGGTGCATTATCTGATTTAAGTCTCCTCCAAGCACCCAAGAGCTGTTATCGAGATCAAGTACCGACTGAAGTTGAAGGAGCTCTGTCCATAGTTCTACTCGTTCTGCACTTAGATTTGAAGCATAAACCGCTGAGTAGAAGATATGATGATGATTAGGGAAGGAGATCCTGCAAGTGATGCATTGACGGCTCTGAGAGATTACTTGAACATTTAAGGTATCCCTCCAGATGAGGATGATTCGGCCATCAGGATCAGCAGAGTGGTTTGATGTGAACTTCCAGTTTGGGCAGAGAGAGGAGATAATAGGGCTTAAACAAGGTAGTTTGATATGTGTTTCAAGAATAGCTCCAAAAGTTGGCTTATTATAATTCAGCCAAGAAACAAAAGGTCTATGTTTAGTGGGGTCATTTAAACCACGCACATTCCAAAAAAAGAGCTTGACACTCATTGAGAAGGTAAGGGGGGATCCTCCGAGGGAACAGAGGGATCCAAAGGAACAAAAAGAGTTAAAGGTTTTAAAGAAGGCAGGTTATTTGAGTCAGAGTTTTTTGGTTTTATTTGGTCGGTGGCTAGGTTTGAAAGAGAGTCACTAATAAGAAAGGGAGGAGCAAAAGGGTTTTGGTTTGCGCAAACGGGGGGTGAAAAGATAGGGGAAGAACGGGATCTTTTTAGCGAAGGTCTTGGGGGATGTTCAGGTGAGAGAAAGAGAGGCAAAGGTTTTAAAGCTTAGAAATGGATATTTCAGTCAATGGAAGAAGCAGAGTAATAAATTTCAATGGTTTTGCAAATTAGAAACTTCAAAACCCATAATAGGGGGACTTAAATGGTGAATCGGAGGGAACATCATATATCCCTCCAAATATAGAAACGATAGGAGGAATTTTAAAATAACATTACACGACCGGTGGTCTTTGAACCAAAATCCTTTGAGTAGAAGTCTAACGCCTTAGAGCATCTCCAATGTATTACTCCAAATTTTACTCCAAAATGGTGTAACTCTAAAATGGAGTGATGTTTTACTCCAATGTATTACTCCATTTTTACTCTAAAAATAGTTAATAATTGTTAATAATATCGTATACTTATAAAAGTTTAACAATTAACCGTAACTATTTTATATTTGCAAAATTACCTTAAAATATAATTTATTTAAATTAAATATTTATTATTAAAAGGTACAAAATCATAAAAAGAGAACAAAACATAATATATAAGTTGGTTCAATAATGAGCATTATAATAGTTTTTTCTACAAATGATCAAATAATGCATTTCGTAATGAAAATGAGCTTCTTTATCTTTGATATTCCTAAAACGAGCAAGAAAATTTTGTGCCTCGAGTTCACGCTCATCCTCAATTATCATGTTGCTTAAAACTATACATATAATCACAATGTCATGTAACACATTTTTTTCCAAAAAAAGAACATGTCATTTCACAATAGCGAAGCACAAATGTCAAATTATTAAATAATGAAATATCTTGTGTTTCATGTTATTGTATCATTTTAAAAATCATTTAATTAAGAAATAACTACATTAAAGATTTAAAGGACCAATTTATAAATAAAAAAAATTCAACTCCAAAATGGAGTGGGGTTGGAGATGATTTTACTCCAAAATGATGTTTGGAGTAGAAAATAGAGTAGGGTTGGAGATGCCCTTATTCATTAGGCCAAGGGCGCTTTGCTTTATTTTTAGAGAAACTTAAAACTAAATATCTAATACAATAAAGTTAACAAATCTGCCTTTTCAAGCTATCCACGACATCTTAGGTGAGAGGGGCAAATGGAGACACCTGTCACAACCAGAGTGGACTGTGGGTATCACGCACTTCGCCTACTCTCGCCGTCATTGTCTTTGCGTTAACTTCACGCGCGTCAGTGTATTTGATTTGTGGCCCACCGAAAGTTTCGCGTCTGTGGCCCATAACTGTTACGACTCTTTCTTCTTCCCGTTGACGCCGTCTCGGTGACCTCTTCACCGGCGCAAGAGAAACGGCTCACCTCGCCTTCAATCCGGCATTTATTCTGAGCTTCTCTGTTAGTGTAATCAACCCTTCTCTTTAAGAGTGCTATCAGCCTCTTCGTTTCCCTTAAAACCGACGCCCTCTCTCACTGTAAATATGACCCTTTCTGCCATCCACAGACCTTCTCGCACCAAATTTCAAACCAAGCCAATTTCGATTAAGAGATTCCGATGGCCAATTCATACACTGTTCTTGCTAACCTCAGAGCCGGTAGATGCTCTAACAAGGCGGAGGTCCGTCTGCTGCGGTTCTGGGATGCGAAAAACATCAAAGGTGGAAAACTGATCAGCCTCGAGATGTTGTTGATTGACGAAGAAGTAGGTTACTTTTTCACTACTCTGAGCCCGCTTTCGATTTTCCTTTTCACCCCTCTCAATCCTGTTCTGATTGCAACTATTTTTCTTTCTTAATTAGTTTCTTTCAGTATCTTCGATTTCTATCTCCTTATGTTTACTGTTTAAGTGGTCGGACTCCGACTTCACCCGGAGCAATTTCGGTTTTCGTCTGTCCTATGCCCATGTCTCCGTTCGCTTCAATGATGGCACGTCTTTCACTGAAAGAACCGATTCAGTTAAGTCAATACCAATTGAAATGTTCCGGAATCATACGAGCTATTGTCATTTTTAAATACCTTGACGAGAGTTTAATGTAAGTTGTGTCCATTTTTAACCTATACTTATATTGATTAAGCTTTTTATGTGGATTGATTTCGATTGTAAGATCTCAGTTTAGATCCTTGGATTGGTTTCATTGATCCAGGTTCTATCAGGTTTACTTTTGAGTGGATTGTCTTCCTCTGAGCACAGTTTTCGATTTGGATCAATGTTACTCCATCCCAGCATATCTGTTAACCTCCATCACTTTGGGTTATTCATCTGCTAATTCTGAAAGATAATTTATATTTTACTAATTCAGCCCCTTCTTTTTGCTGTTGATGATATTGTGATCATGCAGTTTATGAATGGTACTGGGAGACACGTAGGAATCAGAGTGGACTACTCAGCTGCTTCCTGGTTAAACACTTAAGTTTATTTCAATGAGGTAACATTATATTGTCTGATAGAACATCAAAGCCAAATGTGGCTGTTAGGGATAGAGCGTACATAGTCGATTCAGCAAATTATCTAACCAAACCATTTTTTTCTATGTACTTCGGTGTAGCCTATTTGCTTTGGTTATCTGAATATGAAAGGCGGTAAAACCTTCCACTTTTAAAAATATATCAATCTTATTCAGTGGTCTCATGCATTTGTATAATTGTATTTGTTCAAGCTATGCTCAGGGAGAGAAGTAATCAGTTCATTGTCGAAGCTTATATCAAAGGTCTTGACCACGTCCACTTTGGCTCAAGTTTGAGCAAGCACTGAGTTCTATGGAGAACCCAAGCGGTATCAACGTTGATAACCGCAACAAATTTGTTTTGGTTTTCATTTTCTTTTCCTTACTGATTTTATTTCATCATTGATATAGGAAGCTGCTTTATTCTATGATACCATTGCCTATACGTACTTACACTCTGGTGAAGAATAAAGGGTTTAGCTTGGATTCGTGTGTTTGTGACTCATTTTTTATTCAAAGCGCAAACCTATGCAAGTGTTTGATCCTAATACAATTGACCTAGGATAGGTTACTACTTCCGGTAGACAAATCTGATAAAGTGACCTGCACAAAGCTACAATCATTCATAGAAGAACTCAAGCAGCCTCTCTACTTCACCACTCCTATGGCTATTGTGGTCATTACCAAGTTAACCTTTCAGAACATCTCAATGGTGATGGTGGATCATCTTGGAAACCTCGCTGTTACCATCGCCTCTCTCAGCTCCTCCTTCTACAATATCATTGGCTTCAGGTTTATTGTAAATATTTTTATCTTTCCTTTTATCTAAGTTACAAGAACCTTGGAAACTGCACCTCCATTCACTTGATTTTTTTTAAATGTATACAAGTGGCTTTTCTTCTACGTGCAATCTTTGATTGGCATTCTTTTTATTAGTTAAACTAATCACTTGCAACATTTGGTTTTGGTAAGGTTAACGTTCTATATCAAACCTTCACCGAAATGGGTAAGAGTGTCTAACAGAGGTTACGTAGTTTTATATATGTGATACATCCTTCAACAATCCCTTGACGGATGATACACTTAATTGCCCCACAGGTATACACCTACGGTTTACAACCATATGTCTAAAACATGATGGTGGATTCTCTGGCTCACCCACTTTCTTGCATATCAAGTAAGTGCTCCTTTTTATATTAATTCAAACCATATATTAAGGTTTTTTTTTTGAAACACTTTTTTAAACACTCCATATATTAAAGTTTATGTCATACATATTCTTATAATTAATATTCATTATTTGTTCATATTTGTCAATATGTGTACTCATTTCTTATAATTAATATTCAAGTTTTGAGTACTCATTTTCCGAGTTCATATCATCACTCTCCGACTAGCGGTTTCAAATCAGTCACTGATTTTTTTAAATTAATCCTACTTATTTCAGCATGATTGGATAAAAACAGCAACGTAAAACCCTTACAATGGTCATACAACATACTAGGGATTTTTCAAAAATTATACAATAAACCAGCGAAAATTTAACAATTTTCTAAAATTCAAATGTCAAACAATCCGCGCGAAGCGCGGACATACCACTAGTTTATTAATAAACTTCTGATTTGATTTATTCATAATCAGTTTCTTCGCATTCGTTTATTATCTCAACGTTTATTATCAAAGTCTGAAAGTAAAAGTACACAATACATTCAAACTTTGATTTTATACTTGAAATATATATTTGATGAGAGCTTCAATTGCTATAATGTCCAATTATTTTATTTTGTCGATTAGCCACGCTAATAAAATATTTGTTTCTGAAAATATGAAGATTGAGATATTCCAAATGTAGAGATTCATATGCCTCTTTTTTTTCCTTTGTTTTGCTAAGAATTTCAATTTTCATTAAATGAAAAGAGTGTCAAGCTACAAAGTAGTTAACCAAAACATAGTTGACAAAAAAAAAAGTTAACCAAAACATAAAGATACCCCGGCAAAACAAAATGTTAAAAACAGGGCAGCAATAACACAATCCTAGCAATAAGCCAAAACTATAGTAGAGGATGAAGATCCAATAAACCGTGCATCATATGAGCCAGAGAGGGGCGAAGCCAGACTTTATTTCCACTGGGTGCAAATAATTAATAGAAGTTAAAATAGGAGTATCGAACTCAGGTCCCCAAAAATTTATGGGTGCACCTTAACCAACTAAGCCATTTCAACCTCATTGTCTAATGTAAAAATATTAAAATCTTAATAATTAGTGGGTGCATGTGCACCCATACTCTACAACCTAGCTTCGCCCCTCTGCATAAGGGACTTGAATTTCTTCTTATTCCTCAGTGGATTCATATGCCTCTTTAGAAGCTCTTTGTGTGTCTTCAAGATCTTATGATTACTCAGAAGCAATTCCATCACTTCTTTGAGCTCTAGTTTAGTTGATACATTTGCTAGCGATAAGGGATTCTCTTGCTGCATAATGCAACCAACATGATAACCAATATCAAAACATAACATAAATGTTGAGATAAAGGAGAGAGAGTGAATTATACTATATACGAGGACTGGAGCCAGAGCCAGCGCCACCGCATGCGGAGGTGAATCAATGGCAATACGCCGTAGGTTTACACCCTCTATAATCTGTGTGCGCACAAGACTCCAAGTTCCATCACGCCTCCGCCACCACCCGCCGACGCCAGCTCTGCTCTACTCAACGTAGACTACTTCTGTGACGTCCCCGTATTCTGATGAGGCCGCATGAGCCCACTTTATTAGTAAATTATTTGTAAGCCTAATAATGGCCCAAGAATAACTGCTTCTAACGCATAATGGCGACTAATGTTCACAGTTATGAAACAATATCACACCTAATAATTTTTTTTTTTGAGATATCATACATTGTAAGCTTTTAATAAAATATATAGTACAATACAATTGCGAACCAAACAATAATTGGGAAAACGTTTCAAAAACAGTTAACACGTTATACATACTTTCATTTCGATAGCACCATAACAAGCTGTTATTAATACAAAGGTGATATGCTGCAGAAGTCAAAAATACATAGCACCGACAATAAAGTTCACTGGCGGATGTACACTATGTAGGAAGGGGGCAGCTGTCCCCACTAAAATCTCCACTTTAGGTTTGTGTTAAAGGAAAACCAAATGTTCAGTAGCTTAGTTGGTTCAATTATTACTTATGCTCCCACTCAACCGCAGCTCGATTCACCACCAGCCCCCTTTTGCATCCTTTTTCTTGTTATATTGTTTGTTCATTTCCTTTTATTTACCTTTTTGTTTACCTTTCAAATTTCTTTTTTTTTCCTTCATGTTGTTTTTTTTCTTATATTTTGTTGCATTCCTTTTCTGATTCCACTTTTCATCTATATTTCATATTGTTTTTCATTTTAACTTCTTTAATATTTTAACTCTTTAGTTCTTTTCCATTCAAATTATTTTTTCCAACAGTTTGATATAATAAACATTTCGAATATTTTTAATTTTATGTTAGTTGGATTTATCTCATATTTTCAAGTTACAAAAATATATTATTCACGTAATTTTATTTTATTTTTTCTGAATGTTATTTAAAAGAAAAAAGTATTGTTACTCAAATTAATAATTTTTTAGTTTTACATATTAAGAAAAAAATGTTCTATTGAATGCATTATTTTTTGAATAATAATTTTGAGCCAGTAAAAATTAAATAATATCTAAAAATGAAAGATTATAATTTGTTTTTATTAACTGAAAAAGATAAAAAAAAATTATTTTGAGATTTCAATATTTAGAAAAAAATATGAACATATAAACAATAAATAATATTTAAATTAATTAATTATATTAATTATATTAAAATATTTTCTGGATCCGTAATACACATATCAAAAACAAAAATTGTTCATTACAAAATGTTAACCTTGGTAGCAAGTTTATACACAAAAAAAAAGTTTAGTTTCTTCCCACGTGCCATGTTGCTTGCTATTGAGCCTTTCGTATGTCTTTTTTGTGATCAAGAGCCTTGATGTCTATTGTTTTATATTAAAAATATAGGAATTCTCTAAAATGGCATACGCGTTTTTATTTTAAAGTATTTTTTAAAAGCGTTTGTAACTGTTTATAGGAATAATTATATCTAACATATATATATATATATATATATATATATATATATATATATATATATATATATATATGAACCTTTTTAATGACATAGGAGCTTTCCATTACATAAGTAATGAAACTGGAAGTTGGTGAGAAACAGAGTGATGAACACTTGGTCTCGAAGACTAAGGTGTGGTATCTCCTTCGCCATATTGGAGCCCAATTGTACACATCAACTAAGTGGTTCATAGACCTTGACCGTTTCTAGCTTCTCGAAGTATTATGTAATGCAACCACACAATTTTAAGAAGAAAAAAACTTTCTTAATATATGTACGGTGATTTGAGCTTCTTGGGTGAATACCTTATTTAGATATCTAGGTTATTATAATGTGAGTTCAATACGAACGGCGACAATCTTTCACCCTTTTGCACGTAAAGCAGCCAATCAATTTTACTGTTTCTCATTGATCGGGGAAGTAAATAACAATATGTTTTATAAGAAAATGCTTCATTGTTCTTAAAAGTAAGTCCAATTTAGGGGAGATTATAAATAGTTTGATTAATAACAATAGTTTGATTAAAGTAAGTCCAATTTAGGGGAAAATGCTTCATTATAAGAAAATGCTTCATGTATCTATCTTATTAAAACAGAAACATTATGTTGGACCTAACATTTATTTTGTAAGTTTTTAAATTAAATACACCTTTATACTTTATAGTTAATTCTACATTAAATCACTAATGTTCATTTCTTTATACTACTATCTATGTTTCCAAACAATATACTTATTTCTTTATGCTACTATCAATGTTTCCAAACAATATATTTTTATACTACTATCAATTTTTCCAAACAATACAATAATTAATCATATTATTTTATATTTATCATTTTCTCTTTAAAATTTTGTAGAAACGTCATATTTTAATAAATTGCAAAATAATGAACTTTAAAATTTGGATTATAAGATTACAAATTATGAAACTATTACAATTTAAATCTAATTAGATTACATATCAGTCATCCATCAGTTCAATCGGTTAGTCTCGGTTTTTAGTGATTTTTTTAATATGAATATTTTAAAAACCAAAATTGAATTGTCAGATCTCCGGATTAACGGGTATAGTCACAATTGGGTTGAATTTAAAAACACTAATTTAAATGCAAAAGTATTTTAAATACACACTCTTTTAAAAATTACCAAAATATTTGTTAAGTTATTAGTGAAATTTTTTATCGTAAAGTATTTCGCGCTTCCAAAGCGCGGGTCAAAATCTAGTATATATATTATGTTTCAATTAGTGGCAGATTATAAATAGTTTGATTAATACATATGCTTTTTAATTACTATAAGTATCAATACAGCACAGGTGGTCATGTGGTCCAGCAAATCTTTTCAGGAAAATGGGATTCGAAATAATGACCAACAAGGTTTTAGACTAAGTCTTTCTCCTTTCAAACTAAACATATCGAGCCCAAAATTGAAACCTTTATATAGTTTTGTAATCTTGATTGGTCTCTCTACTTATTTTTCCTTTTTTTTTTCTTCTTGGCAGAACGTGACTTTATGGAAGAAAGTTCATGTAATATATTGCTTCTTTTGTGGTCAGAAAGCTCGTCACACATATTGTTACCTTCATCTTCTATTGTGTGGTCTTACCGGCTTCGGTTCTTGTACCGAAACTTTCCGTACCGAAATGGGGAGCGGTTTACATCCCTTCATTACTTTGCTAAACGCCGTCGGTACACCTAGGTAGAAAATGTTCCAAGAGTTTCTTGCAGCTCAAGTGACGTCTCATTTGACCACACATTAAGTTACATGCATGTTTCTTGTAGGTCACTGCATCTTATGGTATTTTGGATTCTATTCGAGAATGTGATGCCTCTTCAGAACAAAAGCTACCTTCATCGCCTCATCGGTTGAGTGGATTGTTACTGAGAAGCTTTAAGATCTTAAAGCTAAATCCGCAACAAAAAAATCCAAAGAAGCTTCGTTCTAGATTCGTAGATAGTTTAAAACTTCTCCCTTTTACAATGCAAACAAAATACCAAAAGCTATTGCAGTTTGGTTTCATCCTAATACTGTTTACTTGGTGTGTTCTGGCAGAATTCATGTGCTGGAACTCGGCGTAGGAATGTATCTGTTCTCTGTGGGATGTTATGACGTGTTATTTGGGGAGAATCATTATTATCTATATCTTTTTGCGCAAGCAATCGCATTCTTCAACGCGGGATTAAAGACAAATTGGGACGTTTTTGCCCAACTCTTGAAGGGGAAAAGGAGTTCTCGAGTAACGAAATGCTCGAGGATAGAATTTTTTATTTTTTTTGGCTTCTGTTTTTAAAATTCTTGTTGGTGTGATATAGCAAAGATATAGCAAAGAAGATACGATTGTTACAGAAGCTGGTGTGTGTGCTTGTGGAAGATACGAATCCTTATAGCAAAGATATAGCAAAGAAGAACATTGTATTTTGAAAGGATTTTTTTCCAGATTCCTCAAAGGCAAATAGATTATTGATTACTTCTCACAAAAAAAAAAGCTTTTGTTTCCAATTTATATGAAATTATCACATTGTACAAGCATGGACGTACACTATATAATCATACAACCAATAGTATAACAAATCGTATTGTATGATATAATTTGCAATGTAACTAAAGACATGACTAACCTATCAGAAAAAAAATACATTTTAATTTACATACAATACCTTCATATCACAAAAGTACATATTAGTGTAACTGTGTAAGTCTTTTCTGGGATCTATTACAAATAGAAAACAAAAAATATGCAGGCTGTGGGGTTCGAACCCACGCGCACTTATGTGCAGAAGAACTTAAGTCTTCCCCCTTAACCACTCGGGCAAACCTGCTAATTGATATAATGTTTTAAACTTTGATCTTATATTAAACTCAGTAACATCATATCTATTATGATGTATTCTGTACTAGACTGGGCCTAAGTGTTATCCACATTTATATCACTCAACACTTTCTCTGGACCCATTGGACTCCATATTTGATCGAGAAAAGGCCCCAAAATACTTAATATTATATCCACCATATTAGAACTAACCACAAAAGGTTTAGCAAAGTTTATCTACCATGACAGTTAGGAAAAAACGACAACAATTAAACTGGTCCACTCGCAAATTATAGTTCATACTTAGCTTATTTTAAACTGCAGACTGTAGTGTTAATTTTATTTCTCTTTTAGACTGTAGTGTTAATTTTTCATCAAATTAAAATTAAGTTGATTGTTTTTGGTGCTATTATATTCTAAGTCTTTGAAAATAATCTTGGTTGCTTGTAGGTTTGAAATATACCTTGGCTATGTGAAGTTAGATTCTGCCTCTTGGCATTTTTGTATCCTCTGCTTTTCTCGACTATTGATAACTTTGATTTCTCTAATTTTTGTTTCTTTTCCTGCTTTTAGATTCTTATAACCTTGTTAAGTTTTTCAATCGTGTGTTGAGTGTGTACACTGCAATGACCATACCTTTGAGGCTTCTATTCATTCATTGCTTTCTAATGAAAGGACTTAGAGCATCGTTATCGGCGGGATTTAGCTAAAGTCCTTAGCAATTAAGGATTAAAAATAAATAAAAAATGGCGTAAAAAATAAAAACGTTGGTTAAATTAGAGACGTTTTATGCGCGTCCTTAGTGCCACGCGTCGTCATTTGAGAAGTTCTTTGTTCGGTGTAGGGTTTACATTGGTTTGGTCTCGAAAATCAATTCCATCTTCTTCCCTTCTTCTCTGTAGACGACTCCAACATCTCCTCTGTATCTCCGCCGAGTGAAGCCGAAATCGAAGCATTTTGTACGATTTGGCTTTGTAGACAACGGCTCCGTCGATATCCGCCGGCTTCGTCGCTGTTCTCGTTGATCTCTGGCGGCTTCCTGCTTCATCTCCACCGGCTTCCTGCTTCTCTCTTGACGGCGATACGATTTGCATCTGGTGCTTCGCCTATTCGAAGCCGAAAGGACTCTCCTTTACCTCGCTCACTCCTCACAGATCTCCGTCACCGATCTCCGCCGCTTGCAAGCAGAACTAAAGGTATGTATGTTTCCTCTGGCTTTGGTTAGTGATCGGAAGTGATAATATGATTGTCATCGTGTGTTATGTTGGTTAATTTTTTTTTGGTTTGGTTAAAACGAAGTGATGATATGCATTGTTGTTTGTGAATCATTTGTGAATCAGATTTAGGGATTCTCTAGTCTTTTTCTGTCTTTGTCTTGTGTGAGAATCATTTGTTATGTTTTCAATTTTAATGTTTAACTTTTATATGTATTATTTAAAACTTCTCTTTTATATGTCATTATTTATTAAAATATAAAATTGCTAAGATACAACATAAGTCTCACCAATAATCACCACATTTTGCAAAGTCCTTAAATTTGTCCCTAATCAAAAAGTAATATTAATTAATGCTAAGGACTTAAAAGTGAGTATCACCAATAATGTTGCTCTTATAGAGCTTTAGCACATTTTTGCTGCAAGATAGATAAATATCATCATTCATTCATGTTCTGTCTCCAGAGACAAATGTATGGGGCCCATATATTTATTGAAGTCTTGTGAGCTACTTTTATTGTTGTTAATTTTTTTTTTTTTGAACGGATAACCAAATTAATTTGAATTCTTTGGAACATGAGAAATGTAAAAGGTTAGAGAAACGAGTGAGGTGAGAGAGAGAGAGAGAAAGAGAGAAAGAAAAAATCTGCCGCTCGTTTTGGCCGGCCGACGGGGTGGGCTTTTTATGCCACCGTCGGTCCGGTTCCCCTTTGTTTCCTTCTTGTCTAGGGGGTTTTTTTTTTGAGTAGATCTAAGTTCTCCGGTGCCGCGTTCCCTTCGAGGTGGTTGTCCGGTTCTGGTGACCGCCGTAGCTCCTTACACAGGGGGACGGTCGGCTTTTGTAACCGCCGTGGCTCTTTACTCAGGTGAACGGTCGGATCTAGTTAGATTGGAAGGTGGAGGTTCTTTATGTTCCGGTTTTTATTGGTGGTGTCTCGGTGGAGGTTTGAGATGTCGATGGGGAGCCTTCCCCGTGAAAGAATCGATGGTGGGGTTAGGTGTTGGGGGTTGTTTGCTCTGGTTCGCGTCTATATTGTCTAGGGTTTGAAGTAGTTCAAAGGCCTTTGAGATTTCGTTAGATCGAACAATTCTCACGGCGTGAAGACAATTCTGTCTCCAACGGAGGTGGTCTTGTTGGAGGCTTGGTTTGTTTTCGAGATCCGACGAAACACAGTTTCAGTATGGGTTTATTCCGGCGGCGCTGTGGCGGAGAGGATCAAGTTGAGGCGGTTGGTTTGTGTGTCGCACTAACCGAGCAGATTTCTCCTCGATTGGAGCCTCCCTGTTTCTTTCTCCGACGAGGTCGTACGGTGGTGGAGTGGAGATGCGGCAGATTAGCGGAAGCTAGGGTTTTCTGCGCTTTGGGCCTCGGGCCGATTTGTAATGTCGGGCTTGGTTGTGTTATGGGCTTTGTAAAACTCTGGCTTTGGACCTTTTTAATATAAATTCTAGAGGGGAAAAAAATGTAAAAGGTTCTGGGAGGCATTTTAAGGAAATAACAAAATTAAATTTTATATACTTTTCTCTTTATTTTAATATGAGAGTGAATACTAAATAATAATAATTAGTTAAAAAATCCTATTAAACTGCACAACTTTAAATAGTTTTATAAACAAAAATATATTTCACTCTACTTAAAAGTTACATAGTAAATAAAAAATTAAGAGATTTGTTTCCAAT
Organism: Raphanus raphanistrum subsp. raphanistrum; assembly: GCA_019706035.1. NCBI lineage: Eukaryota > Viridiplantae > Streptophyta > Magnoliopsida > Brassicales > Brassicaceae > Raphanus > Raphanus raphanistrum. Next base: position 13,454,217 of record CM033981.1, read on the forward strand.
TTTTTTTGTTATTCAGTTTTTATGTTTGTTTGTTTAACATCAATTTTCATAAAGTATACTTACAATCAAATATATCACATGTATGGTTAGGCGGATGATTTAATACAAAAAATATAAGATCTATTTCTTTAAGTTGATATAGTTTTTTTTTTTGCCATCTATGATATTTCATTTCACCAAAAAATTGTTACAAAGCTTCCAACACAACCCCAAAAACACTAGGTATTTCCAATCAAAGGTATTTCCAATCAAACTGATCTAGAACTAAGATTCCTTTCAGAAAACATTTGCGCACCATCTAGGTTGCCCTCTAGCGACATAAGATTGATACCTAAGATCCATCACCACACTAGTAGCTATTAGCCGGGCTCCTTTGTTTGCATCATACGTCTCCAGTAGCACCCACCACTCCTAAAAGTTCCTTAGCAGATGTCTAATTTCCAACACTTTAAAAAATTCCAGAGATACTAATCTTTGGGGATCTACAAGACATAGAGATTGATCTTCAATCATGGACCATGTTTCTGATGACGGCACGCAAACATTTCTGTTCTTTCATCGGTAAGCTAATGCATACACAGAACATCATCTATAAGCTGCTTCTCAGTTAAGTTAATGGATAGTGATCGTCGACCAACTAATACTGATATATTTAAGAATCGGTAAAGCATGAACAATTTTCCACTGCATTTTTGGGAGGTTATAACGAGCGTTAGTTGATTGTCATATTTTTGCTCCATGAATGGGTTAAGCCCCATATATCTGTCAGAACCAAGTTTCAAATGTAACCAACTTTCATGGTTCTCCTTTCTCATCTTTATCGCTTGTTTTCCAAAATTAAGCAGCTCCTTGGGATGCACACAGTGAACTACCCATTAGAAGTGAGTCTGATCGAACTTCTTCATGTTTGTATTTAAACATCCAAGACTTTGAAAACTTCAGCTGCGTATTCTCATGAACATAATGAATGTATGGTTTCTCGTCTTGATGAGCAACCAACACAATCCTGCTTTAATCCGACGGCAACACATCTAAAAGAAAATCTTGAATGTGAATGAATATAAATGGTTCCTTGTTTTAGTGGGACAATGTATTTAAACATTGCTTTCCACTGTTTCGAAATACAACTCTACTTCATTCTGAATCGGTTTGTCCTCTTCTGTATTGGATTGTAACTCCTCCCACGAGTTTTTGTACTGTATTGGACAGTTCATCCTTCTCCATCTTCAGATGCATCGACTCTGTTTTGAAAGTCAATATATCACGCACTTTGTAGTCAGAAGGAGTAGACTGAACACAAGGTATTTGCTCACCACTCACATCCATCTCCGAATGTAATGCAACAAATATGGGAGGGACACAGAGCTTCTGTTACATAATCATCACTCCCCACCGTTGCGCCAAAATTTTCCAACATCATGTCGTTAGGGCCAGATTCAAGAATATAGATATTGGAATCTGTTTCTTGACAAAATACAAGGCTAACAATTTCTAGTTTTCTGGTGATCTTTCAGGACGAACCGGTGGTTTTCGTCGCCGGATTAATATCTTGTTGTAAAGCTTGCAATGAGTATCTGGTATATTCATATGTCAAAAACAAATAAAAATTGATTGATAAATGAAGAGATGAAGTTGGTAACTCAGTGTTATAAATAACACTGAAACTCAGCAAAAGACAAAAATGTCAAACTCCCACATCAGGTAACTTAGGCAACTCTTAGCAGTATAAATGTGATGATATTATCATATCAGAGAAAGTAGAACGGAGGAATTCCGTTCGGCTTGATCTTGAAAGGATGCGGCCACTATAAAATATTCTTTTAGGCCAACATTAATTTCGAATTTATTGGCAAATTGGACAATTTGCTAACAAAGACAAAATGCATTTTGTTTTCAAAATGACAAATAGTTTGTCTAACAAAAAAATGTCACACAGTTTATCTTCTTCTCAAAATATTTAAACGAGAAAAGAAAGAAACTTGGGAATAAGTTTTCGTAATTCACATTTCCGTGATTTCCGCGAAATATCTGCCAACATATACACGTTCTACAACCGTTATGAAAGCCACTCTTTATCTCCTCTTTATATTCAAATCATTTTTCTATTCATTTTCAAAGCCGTTATGTAAGTTTTTATAGAGTGTTTTGGAGATTATTAGTTTGTACGGGTTTATTCACGAGTGACGCGTGACGGCTTATCGTGGTTTTATCCTGCGATTTTAATTCATATAAGATCTGTTGCACTTATAGGTAAAAATACATGTAATTTTGGGGTCTATAGCATATTCAGGTTGGTTTGGGTATTTACGTTACAAAAGACTCTAATTCCATTAAAATTTAGTTAAATCCCTCACATTTATCTCAAATTTTACAAAATAACCAAAATAAATAATTATTAATTGCAATTAAACATTTTTAAATTTTAAATTTGACATTTAAATGTTTACATTACTTGAAAATGTTATACAAATAATAATAACATTGCTAACGAAAAACATTTCAATTAAATCATAAACTAAAATATAGAAAATAGAACCCATGAAATCATACTTAAATATTTATATTTTTAGGTTGGATATAAATCAGTTTTTATTGGATCAGATCTATTCGGATCTGTTTTTTTTTTGTCTGGATCTATTCAAGTCGATTTCTTTCTGTTAAGCTTCTTTTGGGTACAGAAATTTTAGATCCAACTATATACTTATAAATTTTCAGTTTGGTTTCAGGTCGGTTCCAGTTTGAATTTTTTGGATGAGGATAAAATGCCTAAATCTAGAACTTAGAACTGTGTAGAAAGGCCATATTATAATGAATCGGAGGACCATATTTTAATGAGTTACAAATTAACAATGGCCCTGGAATGTTAGGCCCATCTGACTATTGGTTGACTACTCTATATTTATGGTTTTATCCTCTTGCTATTCTATTTTTGCTTTATTTACCTTTAGATTGTTTGTTACTCATTGTTCTACACTCCAGCTTAATATATTTTTTGGTACCTCCTTTTACCTTTTGTTTTTCCTTTCTCCTTTCTGGTTATAAAGAAAAAAAAAGAATGAAGGTGTGATGACAGGAATGTTAAAAGAAAAAATTCATATAATGAGGTGATGATGTGCTAGCCATAGAGTGGACACTGGACTGAATAGAGCGACAATGGCAGTGACTGAACGTTTAACAGGGTTGTAATGAAAACAGTTTTAATTGTTTAATGCTGGGTAATGTTACTACTCTGAAAACAATTATTTTCTTATAGATTCTTTTTTGAAGTGTAAGTAAACAACGTACTTCTGGAAATTATTTCGTGACGTGTTCTCTAAATTTCAACAAGATATATAACACCTGCAGCATTAATGAATTAAAATATCATCTATATCAAAATCATTTAAGTTTGACAAGAAGAAACATCAAACTCAAAGACTGGTCTTGTGTGTGGAACCCAATTTGATGAACAAGCACTTAAATGAGAATCGAGACAATTCAGAATTAATCAACGTTATTTTTTTTTTTTTTTTTTTTTTTTTTTTTTTTTTAATTATACAGAGGTATCCTGGCCCCATCGAAGTGGTCCAGACTAGTCACGTGTTGCCACATGTCGGTCCTCTGTCCCTGGCGATGCCGAAATGTTAATTTCCCAGTGGCCGGGATTCGAACCCAGGTGGCGGAACTCACAGCTGTGAACCCTTTACCAACTGAGCTAGAAGCCCCGGTTAATCAACGTTATCAATAATGTGTACGTACGAAAAGATTGTATTGACTCGTGCTCGTGTCTCACTGTCTCTATAAGGAATAGGGACAAAACGAGAAGAGTGAGATAAATGCAAATGGTTACTTTCTCTCTGACCATCAACACACTGAATCGACCAGAGCTTACTTCACTACTCTTCCTCTCTGTCTCTATCTTCGTGACTCTTATCTCTCTCTCTAGGATCACCCAATTTTGTATCTCTATCTTTTCTTGTATCTCCATTTATGTACACATATTAATTAGGTTTAATCCTCTGGACCACAGTTCAACCACGATTTACAAAACAATAAATACCCGAATTACCAAACACAAGTTTGATTTAGATTTTTCTTTAAATAATGTCGTAGCTAGTCTTGAAGATACCATAACCAAGCGAAATGAAAACAGGCATCACAAATCCTTACCCTAGTATTAAGTTTTGTTTAAAAAAAATATATATGTTTCTATCGAAATACACTGTAGCAAATTATTGTCGGTCTCAACTACTCTCGATCGACATTAACATGTGATATTGTGAAACCAGTGGACAAGAACCGTTTGGTTCATATATATGTTATTGTTCTCGACTGTATTCTTTTTTTTTTAAAATGGGTTCTCGACTGTATTCTTCCATAGAAAATCATTGATGTTGGCTCTAACAATTCCTTCATATAAGATATAACTCATCAAAATATTTGTTAATTCAGTCCCCCGGAAATTTGTTTTAGTTTGTGGGAGATATTTTGTTGATATATGTAATATGTATTACGAACTATTTAAGACAAGTTTCCAACTTCAAATGTTCTCAGTGACTAAATACAAAAAGCTTGATTAGATCATGTTTTGTCGTCCCTTTCTCAAATTCCAGAGCACCATTTCAACACTATATATAACCCTTCATTTATTCTTGGGCGCTCTGTACAAACAAAGGCTCAGACACAGCACGAGTATAAGAATATGGATACTTATTATGGAATATAATTTTAATGGTCAGGAAGAATTACGCTTAAATGTCGAGTAGTTTTGACGACATGCATGATTTGTTTTTTCTAGGTACCTATTCCTATGATATGTCTTGTCTGCTTTTGCGTGTATATATGCCTTTATATATAAAAGATAAATGTTGACCGAAAGAAAATATGAAAGATAAATTTATCTTTTTGAAGTTCTTTTTTATGAGATGCGATCTTTGTATTAGCATATATCAGGTATATATATGGATCTGTATGCTACTAGAATCAAAGGAAAATAGATAAAGATGTCTTACAAAATTACTACATGAAAACATAATAAGCATTGGTTGATTATAGTCTACTTTAATTTGAGTTTCATCATATATATTATATGCTGATATAACATTCGATATGCCCCAACCAAATCTATCCCTCCTTTCTAAGCATCGTGTGACATATATAATAAGTTAAGTCAAGGTTTATATCTCATAACTAACTCAAATTAATTAGTTAACCTCATGATTACCTTCATCGTTGGAAAGTAATTACTCACTGATGATTCTCTCCTTTATTTAGCCTTAAACCATAACTCTCCCACAGATTCTGGTCTCCATCTCCCATGAAGAACGGGAAGCAGTTTGTACTAGCGGCCATTGCGCCACTCGGATTTCCAGCGGCTGCGTTTGCAGTTGATGTTGAAGAACCCACATTGGCTCTTTCATTCATCTGATGATGCTGATCATTAGCATTATATCCACTTGCTTGATTGTTATAGATCGTATTTTCTTCTGTTTTTGGATAGTAAACGCCGCAGCTCGACGATTTCTCCTTCCTTTTCTTGGTGATTTTCTTCTTTCCATTGCTTATCCACTCCCACTTTTCCTTGCATAACAAGGCACTTTTCTGATCAAACCCTAACTGAGACATTTTCCCCGAGACTTCCTCCCATAAAAAAGCATCCGAGCATCCTCCCAATATCTCTTGAAACGCTGACTCCATACTAGTTCTTATCTCCATAAGCTTTATGATCTCTTGCTCATTCCAGCAGCTACCACTTCGTTCAACAGAAACATTGTTAGTCATTGTTTGGTCGCTTTCATTCTCATTCTGATCCTCACTCTTGTTTTGGATCTCATTAGTACCATTAATCCTCTCCTCCGGGGATGAACATAACGGCTTTACCAACGTTTTTCCGGTCAAAAACTGCAAAGCCTCAATCACCGCCACATCTCTAGCTTCCATCCTCTCCCTCTCTTTAGACCAAAACAAATGCTCTTTATCGATCCTAGCTGCTTCACTCTTTCTCCATTCCTCTTCTTTCATCATTCTTTGTTCCTCTTTGTCTTCAATAACCTTTGTCAACTTCTCAAGCCAAACATCTTGCCTTTCTATCAACCTTTTCATGTTCATATCAATGAACTCCTTTATCTTATTTTTCCAACTCCTCTTTTTCCTTCTGCTACTAGAATCATTCCCCTCAGAAGACGAAGTCATCAGCTCCAGCTCGGAGGAGTTGTAGTTGTTAGAAAGGCTTAGGCTTTGACGATGAAAACCATGCACGCTATCAACGTTATGAATGTTAGACGTTGTTGTAGTAACGTTCATGACGTTTTGAGTGTGGAAGCCAAGAAGAGCATTGCTCATGAACTGTGTGTTATGACTGGGACAAGGAACCAAGTTGTTGGAATCACCGTAGAGCGCTTCTAGCTGCCGGAAAAATCTATAGTGTTTACCATCTTGTCTTCCGGCTTTGCCTTCTTTAGTCTTCTTATAGTATTTGTAAAGATTCTCAAACTTCTCTCTGCATTTCTTCCCACTCCTTTGGTATCCATGTTCCTCAGACATAATCCTAAATGTTAAAGCGAAATAAGACTACATGTACAATAGTTCATGTTTCGGTAGAAATTTGAAGTAGTACCCTTATCTTGAAACTAGGTTTCATTGACTGTTCATAAGATATTCATATATTCATTGTTTTCATGCATAAATGTAAACACAATAACATTGTATGGTGTATTTGCTTAAGTTTAGATAATGACTTAAATTTTGTTTTTTCTAAACATAACCAAGATTGCTTTGGAGACTTACTAGTGGACTAATAGTTTAACAGAAGAACGTGTTTCTATGCATAGTTACACAAAAGAATAGAGTACATATCTCAAGAAGCTAAGAAAGATGAATCAGAAGTTATCAGTAAAAAGGGAGAAAACTAAAATCAAAGTCAAAGATGGTAATAGAACTCTTTATTTACTATTTTCTATGTTTTACCCTTTTGGGGTTTTAAAGGACCTGCTAATGTCTTAACTGAAACTGCCAAGGTCTGGTCATTCTCTTGACCAAACCAAAACGACTCCTAGAGTAATTGTTTTTAACTGACCACTCTGCAGATACACATCAATGTGTGTGTGTATATTTATAAATATACGTGGGAATGTTATATTTATATGTCTCCCTATATTGATCAGCTGAAAAAAGTATGTTGAAATTGAGGAGCCCAAGGGAAGTGTTGAGATCACATTCTTTCTAGTCATTAATGCAGAAAAAGGTTTAGATCGTCTTCGGGATTTTCACTTGAAAGGTCTAATTTTTAGGAAGAAAGCGTATGAAAGGTCAAATCTTTTCAAATCTGAAAGAAAACCCAGAAAACAAAATGCTTAATTTTTTTTTAATATTTTCTGAAAATGCAGCTGTTTAGTGCTTACAAAAGAATGTTTACTTATTTTTCTCCTCTAATTGACTAATTTCTTTTTAAGTAGGAGACAGTGTCGATGAATCAAAAGACTTATGGTATGAATCGGTTTGAGACATGTGAAAAAGGTTTTTAATACGTTTTTATTAAAAAAAAATAACGGAAAATAAGAAGAGAGAGAGATTAGGGTTAAGTGAATCGAACCTAGAAACTTCATCCCATAGAGGTCCCTTTTGATTAGCTTCTTTGAATTTATGATCAAGACGAGATCTAATCTCCAGCAGAGTTAGGGTTTCTTGTCTCGGCCATCTCCCCGTTCCTCCGGCATCTCCTCCCCCGCCGCCGCCGAAACCTCCTCCTTCGAGAAACCCGCTAAACCCAACTGCTCCACCGCTGCTTTTCGCGTTTAAGTTACTGTTATTTCCAGCCGTCGAAGAACCCCCACCGAGTCCATGTATGCCACGTGGTAAGATGGCCATCTCCTGATCTGTAGTGAACTGATGTAGTCGGTGGTGTTGCGGCGCAGCCGGAGCTAGGTTGAAGCCAAAGAAGTCAGAGGGAAAATGAGAAGATGTCGACGGTGATTCCGTCGTAGTCGTCCTCCCTCCGCCTTGCATGAGCTGCCGGAGCTCAGGTACACCGTACTGAGGATGATGATCGTCCATTTTAGATTCAGCTGAAAGAGAAGAAAAAAGTAGAGGTTCAACCTTTTAATTCCAAATAAAGAGAGAAAAGATTGAAGCTTTTTTTAGAGAGAGAGAAAGATTGAATTAGAGAGAGAGAGACAGATGGTGTAGTCCTCGAAAAGGGTCGAATGTAAGCTACAGAGACGATATTGTCCCATGTAGTCCTGGACATATTATCCGAGACCAAAATCGGACCAAAAATTTAAAAAATCCGAACGGTTTCTATATTTCTAGATCCAAAAAACCGAAACCTAGCTGGGACGCAACCGAAAATTGAATGGGTAACCAAATATATTGAATATATTAAAAATATTAATTATTTTAATTTTAATATATATAAAATATAATTCAGAAATAAAAAAATAAAAAAAAACGAACTACCCGAATTACTAAAATATTGTTTTGGTGATTTTGGGTTAACTCGGATTTTCAAAAAAAAATCTGATTTTCTTTTTGCTTTAAACCCAAACCAAACTTGAATTATTGAACCCGACATTATCTGAACCAAACCAAGCCGAAAAATGTTCGGTTTCTAAACGATTCCTAAATATCCCAACTGGAATAACCCGAAAACCGAATAAACTGAACCGACCCGAGTCTCGATTGCCAGCACTAGTCCATGACTTAATAACATTTTTTTGTTTTTATTCTTGAATGAGAGTGTGGGCGAGAGAGAGGTAAGAGAGCGATCTATGGTATGGTATGGATACTATAGATACAGATCTTTTTGTATTTTATTTTCTATGTAAAATGTTTTTTATGTGTATCATATATGTGTCTCCGTTTTCAATATCTCTATTTGAATACATGTGTGCGTTGATGTGTATATATTTATTTCATTGTGAAGTTTTGTCTCACTTAGAGACAATAATAGTTCGAGCTATCGAGGCATTTCTTCTTTAAATCTTGGCTGTAGAATATTTTTGGTTTTTAAATAATGATCTGGAGAACTTGTTATTTTCCTCTGAAGAGCTTTTATTACCGAGTTTCATTAATATTTTGGATTTTGTATGAGGATAGTGAGGCAATTCGCACATGCGACTCCGTAATTGACACAACCTTTTTGGAAAACAAAAGGGTTGCCTATAAAATTATTCCCTTCAATTATTAGGTAACATCATTATTTTGGCTTCGGTCTAGGATATTTTTCCCATTTATTAGAGTATGATTTACTTTGAGAGACTAAGAGCATCAATATTGGGAGAGTTTTAAAAGAGCCCTTAAAAGAGAAGGGGAGGGAACGAGGCAAAAGTTGAAGGAAACCTTTATGTAAGTACACATTCATGAGTAAAAAAAAAAAAAAAAAAAAAAAGATTGGGGACTTTGATAGAGGGACACCAATAATGATGGTCTTATTTATAAGTCCCTACTTCTACGAGCAAGAAATGACTGCAAAATCATTAACAGTTATAGATATATTTTTAGATTGTACAGAGGTATCCGGGCTTCCACAGAAGTGGATCCAGAGTAGTCACGTGTTTACAGCCTATGTTTTCAATCTACGTGTCGGTTCCCTGTCTCTAACGTGTTAAAATATTAATTTCTCAGTGGCCATCACCCATCGAAATTCGAACCCGGATCCGTATTAAGGCCGAAACTCTCTCAAAACCACTAAACTGTCATCGCTTGGTTTAGTTATGGATATATACATATGTAGTAGGCTAGTATCACAGAAACAAAAATATAATAAATGAGTAATCTATAAATTATATATCCTAAAAATTAAATAGTTTTTTTATATTGTCATGTTAAATAAATTTGTGTACTTTTTGTTTTACTTATAAAATCTGGATTCAGCTTTTAAAGCTTCGTATTTGATAAAAAGGTTCAACTGCACTGAGAACTTTATAAGAAAATTTTCGAGAGACATGTTTGTGAATTTCTTAGAAAAATCAAAATTAATTGGCCGCAATAAGAGGGGGGTCCTCTGCAAAATTACCAAATTATTGGCTTTTATGCTCCCCAATATTTCAAACCTGTCTAATCCCTAACCATTTGGCTTTATTGTTCCCTTTTCACACTTTTGTTGCTTCAATCCTAATCGATTACTCCCTCTATAGTATTTTAGGTACATTTTAAGTTTTTCTCACAAAAAATTAAGAAAATGCAAATTTTATGTAATTTATTTTGGTTATATAAAAATAATATTAAATAAAATTAGTTTAACCAGTAAAAAAATACATTATTTTGTAATTGGTTAAAAGTTTTGTTAATAGTTAGTTGCACGGAAACTTCATTGGACGTATATTTCCCATTTCAAAACAGGAATCGAAATCGGAATCTTCTGGAAGTTTACGGAATCTTACTTTCAAAATGTTTATATATCATAAGTCAATAAAAATATAAATTTATCATTTTTAATTTATATAAAATACTAAATTAAATAGTAATGAAATAGAAAGAATAAAAATATACAAATATTAAAACTAATACTAAAACTATTTTATGTATTGAAGTTTTTATTAAAGATATAGTATATATTCAAATATATTATGTTAATAAATTTATGAAGTATTAAATATAATTAATATAATAAATTTTTTAAAACATAATTTATGTGTATTTTTACAGTTTTAATATTAAATAATTTTAAAATTATTATAAATGAACAAATGCTTTATTTGAAATTTAATCATATAATTTTAGTCCTAATTTTTTAAAATAAAATCTTGTATTTTAATATATATATATGTGTGTATATAGAAATATTTTTAACACATATCCACTTCCTAAAGTTTTCAAAAATCTAGGTTTTGTGTTTTCATATACTTCCGTTTTTACGTATCCTCTTCCTTTTCTATGTAATAACTTAATAGTAGATGTCTTAAAGGTGGCCTTCGAAGGAGCATGCATTTGCGCGAAAGTGAAATTGAAAGATTAAAATATGAACTATACTACTACTAATTAATGATGAATAAAATCTTAAAATCTTTCAAAAAGAAAAAAACTATACAACTGCTAAGATGGGTCGATATTTTTTTTTTCTTTTCTTTTGATTAAGAAGATGGGTCGATTTCCACATGCAAAAAACAATTCCCGAAATATATATATGCGGTAGGGCCTTTATTCATTTGTACATCACCATTGTATTCTTACATTGATCAAAAATTCGTACTTTATGGTTAATAAGACGTATATAATTCATATGAGGGTACACTTTTTCTAGGAAATCACTTTAAACGAGTTTCACTAGGGAGATGAAACATCCAAAAATATATGGCTTACTTAAGATAAACCTTAATTCACATACACTGAGTTACTATTTCCTAAATTTACAACATTAGCCATCGGTTTTTATTATATTCTATGATCTCTTTTATATGAAAATGTCATAATTCTCGTTAAAGCAAACTTTGGTTTTTATTGAAAAGAGGGAAAGTAGTTGCCTCAACCATGATCTGTTTTTATATAATATATTTTTGTTCTATCATTGAAGATCTCTCTCTCTTTAATTTGCAAACAAGATCTATCTTTCCGTTGTTGTGTATGAATCAGAAAATATAATGTTCAGCAATCATATCGTTCAAAAAATAAAAATGAAAGACATTCTTGATCACAAAGTTGTGGACCACGGTACCAAAAAATCACGAATATAAGTTTACTTCAGAATATTTGACATAATAGCTATATGCCGACAAATTCATAATGATAACTTTGGATTTATTTTAAGAGAAATTAATAAGTGAAGAAGTAATTATTTCCTAGAATGGAGTCAATGACAAACAAAAGCAACATATATATAACTAATGTTATACTATTATATCATCTTATGCCGTTCAAAAAAAAATACTATTATAATATAACGAGGTGTTAACTGCTGGAGAGAGAGATGCACAATCAATTCATAATATTGCAGAGACTCGGTTTTAAATATAAAAATCGAAGTACGTAGACAGTGATGGAATCGTGATTTCGTGAACAGTGTATAGTAACTGTAAGGCTGTAAGAAGAATAGAGAAGAGAGTTCGTAATAAGGGAAACATGCTGAACAGAAGAATCTCAGCCTTGCTCACTCAGTCTTTGTATTAAGGCCGAGAAATAAAACAATTACATTACAAATTTTTAAAAAGAAGAAATAATGATTTCTTACATGTATTATAATTCTTGAGAAGCCAATGAAATATATTATAAAGAGGAAAATATTAATGAGAGTGAATCTCAGAGTGGTCAGACCTGATGACTTGCTTTTCACGTAGGTAGACGTTCGATCCATGCAATGTACATACATGTACAGACACAGTGTTCTGTAAAATATCCACCATTATTGCTCCATAACAGTTATTTTCTTTATTTTAGATTGTTTTCTAGTATATGAAGAACTATTTAAGTATATGAAGTAAAACAGTTTCCTTTTCCTTTGTAAATAAGAACCAATTCGTAAAATATATAAGAAAAGCTCCTATGGGTAAACCAACTGGAGTTTTCAGAAAAACACATAAGAAAAATCGACAATCTCTTGAGATAGAGAAAAAGCTGGTATTTGGTTGAATAGTCGAACCTAACCAAACTGGAAACCAAATTATTCGTGAATAATGTATTCATAAACTAAGAGAGAAGGGAAAACTAAAACATAACTCATAAAATAGTTGTGAAAGCTGCAAAATTATAACCAAAAGTAATAATTGATGTAGGATTTATATTTCTAATCCAACATTCTTATTCTCGTGAAATATCTCTACACACCGCAATCATCTTAATCGAAGCGGAAGCGGCGAGAACATAAATTTTGGAAGAAAAAATAAAGAAAGAAAAGGTGTATTGGATTTCAGCTAAAAAAAAAGGTATATAGTCGATGTTTGATAAGAGGGGTACATTGATGGATGTCGACAAGAATGTGGGGTCACACCCACCAGCCGGATTTTAATTATTTAGGCATTTTCTTAATTTCATTTCTGCCTTTCTTTTTATAACTCTTGTAAGAAGACAAGAAGGTTTGATAATCTAATACTAGATGACAAAAAAAAAACAAGAAGGAATCGAAAAGAAACGAAAAGAGGTTATAGTGCGAAGGCCCATGTTGATAGAAGGTCTGAAACGATGGATGCATGCATTTGGGAACCCTGAAAGTATATATTATATACACAAACTGGTATTCCAAGCTATATGATATATTCAGTGAAATACATGTATAATTTCGGTAATATTATTAAAATGTTTATTGAAAATAAAATTATCGATGCTAATTAGTGTGATTTAAATTTTTGTAGTGTGATTTATTTTATTACAAGTATTTTCTAAATGGTGAGTTTGGAATGAAAATCTAGTATATATGGTATGATTACACTACTGATATTTTGCTTAAAAATAAAAAAATGATTGAATTTCTACAATTGAGTTTTTTTTATCAAGAGGTACATGGTTAAAACATGTTACACCATATGTTTCAAAATAAATGTAATTTTAAGTTTTTTTATTTTGTTTTATATAAGTTCATTCTACATTTTCAATTTTGTACTTTAAATCTACTTTTTACTCATTTGAATAACTAATAAAATTTTATTTAATTAAACATACATTAAATAGCGATTTATTAGTCTATTATACAACTTTTTAATTTCCATAGAAAATATCAAAATGACACTGAAACATAATGAATATCTTTAAGATCTGAAATCACAACATTTAATATTAATTTCAATAGTCATTCGAATCAGGAATATCTGAGTGGCTAGAATTCTTTCTAGCAGATTAATCTATTACAATTGAGTTATTAAAGGATAATTCAGTCCAAAATTTGTTTTGATTGCATTTAGATTATGCTGGTTCACAGTTTCAGTCATTTCATTTTCTTGTCGACCACCTCTTTTTCTTTTTGGAGTACCCACATATTGTGTATTCAGTATTGTTAAATCCTATATGTGAATTTTCGTGTAATTAAAAAAGTTTCTAATATATATATGACAAGATTAAACGGGGTCTGCCATTAACATCCAACTACAGAATTAGGTGGAGAAGCTCTATATGACAAGAAACCTGATTCCATAAGAAAGGGACTTTGGCCGATTCAAAAGAAACGTTGAAATAATATAAGAATTGTCAAAAGAAAAAGATGTCTTTTAAATTTAATTTAACAGTATGTATCATTTTTGTGAAAAACATACCCCTCTTTTTCATCGCCTTTTAAAAATATTTTCCTTTTATAGATCTTGTGAAGATTTGTCCATAGAATATATATATACACTATATAATCTTCTTATAAGAGAATTACTCTTTGTAACTAGTTTCTTTTATAATTCAAAACTTTCACAGACATTATCTGATGACTAATGATAAAAAAAAATAGATGATTGATGTCTGAACTTTACCATTTTGTTGTCACCAGTTTTATAGCGGATGCACTACATAAACGAGAAAGAGATGAAGTAAGGAAACTGCAAAAAAAAAAAAACATCATATACTATATACGTATATATAGCATATGATGTTTAAAAATTGATTGGTTTTATAAGGAAACAAAACCTACTTCTATATTTCAAATAATCTCCATGGATTAGTACTGTTTTACTACAATTTTCATATTCAAACCGCTATGATATCACTATTTGTCGTGTTGCTACGCCAATCTTATTAGCTCCACAGTTTGTCCATTTTGTTAAGCAGCTTTCATGTTGTGATAAAATGGTTTAATTGTTCTTTCACGTCATACCTCACATATGGTAGCTTGACAACCATGAAACATCTCGATGCCTAAAGTTAAACCTCTCGAGAAAAATGTAGTAGACTAACAAATGTGATAAGTTTCTTGGGCTTTCAACTTAAAACTAATTGGCAATTAGTGGTGTGACTCAAGTCCTTTATATATTACTCAAGTCCCTTTCATATTTCCAATGTGAGATCTTTATCCCAACACCTTTCCTCGAAATAATGGTGCGTATAACCATTAATCTCGCGAATCCATCATACCCCTCCGAGACAATGTTTTTTATTCTCCAGCAATCTCGGAGAACTGAACCTTCTCTGGGCCATCAGCTAATGGGTTGATCGGGCCACTGTCCGGGCCGGATTAAAAGGTCAGGGTATGGGCCCGCTCTGATACCATGATAAGTTTCTTGGGCTTTCAACTTAAAACCAATTGACAATTAGTGGTGTGACCCAAATTTCTTATATATTATTCAAGTCTCTTTTATATTTCTAATGTGAGATCTTTATCCCAACAAAATGGCCAATTATTTCGTTGTAGAGACCGCATAACATAAACATACATAAAAACCAGCATGGTGTTTTCAATCAATCATTCCGTCTCGAATATAGTTTAAGAATCATTTTCTTGCGCCGTTAAAAATTCGAATAGAAATATTTACAAAATATAGTAATACATGTTTATTGGTTACTTATGCCAAACCAATGATATTAACAGGCTAGGAATAGTTAATAATCCAGCACATTATGAACACATGTATATTTTATGATTTTATCACACGGAAAAAGACAAAGAGAATAGAAGCTTGCTTATCGTATCAAAGGGATTAATAAGTATTAGAAATTTAAAATATTTTGATGTCTGATGTGGTGACGGGGGCCGTTATGGAATGATTGACCTTGACCCCATTTACGGGTAATCTCTAATATTAAGTATCCGCAATGGTATCTTGCTATCAGTCATCCCTGTAACTAATATATTATTTCTAATTGTACGCTATAGTTACGACTTACGAGTTTACAATCACATATCAACAGTTGAGAAGTATACATTTCAACCTTATTCTAGAATTGTATTAACTTTTGGCTCCAACTGGTGACCTTTTTAGAAACATAAGAAACAAATAATAAAGAAATATATAGGAATAAAGTGGTAAGAATGAGAATGAATTTTTGGTCCTTATCAATTTTTTTCCTTTTAAAAACAAAGAAGAATAAAAAGAAAATTGTATTTCTTGTAAATGGTGATTATTTAGGAACGATAAGAAAATCAATGTTTTTCCGTTACTTGGTCACCATTCAAAACCTTTGTGTATTTTAACATAGTCGTATTTGTAGTTTGTCACAAGTAGAATTTGGCATAATATCCGTACTTGAAATACTGACCCAGAACCTATCTGAAAATAAGGTTACCAATTCGGTAGATCTTGCCAAAATATTTAAAAAGGTCTTTTTTAAATCTGAAAAAACTGAAATCAAATTCAATACCGCACCAAGAACCGAACGAATACCTAAACATATCCAAATATATAAATACATATATATATATTATTTATAATTATACTTTTACTAACATTAATATCTAAAATTAAAATTATAAATCAAATATATTAGTTATTTTGGATATTTATAGTTAGAAATTGATGTTTTGGATACAAAATACCCAAATAACAGTGAATTCATGGTTACTTCTAACAAAAAAAAAACAATTTAAACCATATATATTGAATATTTTTGGATTTTCGGTTATTTTTAGAGAAGTTTGAGTATTTTAGATATAAAAATACCCGAATTGAATCGAGTAATTTGGTTACTTCGGCTAAAACCAAAACCCACCCGGATCCAAGAGGAACCAACTCGAACCCCATCCGTTTTTTGTAATACCCGAACGTGATCATTTTTCAAAACAAAAGAAAACAATATCCGAATGGGTCGTATCTATAAACGACGAGGTACTCAAACGCTCATGTAGGACTGAACATTTTATCCGTTAAGTTTGATTTGATTTGTTATTCGATCCGGATATCTGTAATCTCAGAATCAAAGCAAATAATAAAAATTAATATCCATTAAAAGCAAAGCAAATCACAAATACTAAAAAATTTAGAGGCGGACATCTGATCCGTTCTGACTAATATACATACACATGTATATCTATAACTAAATATAGAGTTTTAAATGTATAATCATATATAATTTTTATTTTAACACATAATTTATTAGTTTTATTTGTAAAATTACTTATAAAATATAAAATTAAGAGAATATAAAATCTTTGGAGAAAACTACAAATTTTCTAAATTATTTGTTTATAAGAAAACATTATTAATTTTAAAAATTCATAAAACTCATAGTTTCATTGATTTTAGTTTATCTTTTATATTATCTATATTTTTTTTTTAAAAAGTATATATGTTTTTTTGTAGATTTGCTTATATTGAACAAAGTAGACAAGGTATCCGTAAATATTCGTGAATATTCTCAAATATTCATAAATTTTCTGAATGTCCGAAAAACTGGATATCCATATTTTTCCGAATCAAAACAAATCGAAAAATCGGATATCTATGAAGTACGAAAAAATCACAATACTGAAAAATATGGTACTATCCAATCTGTGCCTACTTCTTCGCAACTGAATGTAAAAATAAACTTTTTGTAGTCTGTGAGTGGATAATTAAGATATCTAAAGGTTTCACGTTTTAATTTAGATTCAAAAGTAAATTTATGATTTTTTTGTTGATTGTGAATGCAGTTTTGTTAAGGTTATAATGTGCTCCAGGTAAAGTCATTAATCATGATTTGTAAGGATACATATGTTAGATTTGCCCACGTACGATAAAGTATTATACAGAACTAGTGTAGTGTCGGCAACACAACCAACCTGCATTTAGCCATCTAAAAGAACTGGTAATATTCCAAGTTCGAACACTTGCGTTGTTGAAAATAACTAATTAACTTGATTTAGTTCCTGCCCTGAAGATTATGGATCTAATTAAAACGAAATTTCTATTCTTAAAAGAAATCAAAGTCCTAACGTCCAATACAAATTTCAGTCGCTTACGAAAGTGAAGCTGTTATAATTAAGAAGATTATCGTTGGAATACACTTTGATGAAATCACACTTTTGACCTAGATGTCGATACCCGGACTGAAACTCTCGACTCTTTGAACTTTTATTGAGGAAAAGGTTGACATCAAAGACGAAAGAGGAAAATAATAGTGGAAATGTCTTTTTTCAGAAAAACTATGTAGTATTCTAGTGTTAAAATGAGAACTATAATTGATTAAAGGTACCTTTTTACTAACTAATTAAGTATGTAATTTTTTTAGGAAGAGTCAAAAAGACTTCTTCTCTCCATGCCTGGGAAGGCAAAAAAAAAAACTATAGATATTTAATTACTTTAAAAACTATGAACATTAACACTTGCATTATTTGTTTCTTAACACAAATTAATGAAATTCCTAATATTCAATCCTGATTTGTTATTATTTGTAATATATAATAATTTTTCGGTTAATCTTGTTAATAATCCGGTTGGTCGAGGATCCACCTGCTTGACATTTATGATTCAAAGTTGGAGTATTGAATCTGACAGTAATGGACCACACCTATTACTTTGGATATCGATCTGAAGTTATAATAAAGGTATAAACTAGTTTGAGCGTATGTTAGTTGGAAGGTTTTTGGGTATCAAAGAAGGAAAACAATATAAAACGTACTATTGGATCTTGTGGGCTTTACAGACCCATAAATATATTTTCTATACTATCGAACACTAACTAGCTAACGATAGTGGATTTGCTTTTCATCTGTTTGAAGCAATTTCTTAATACTCTCACCAAGCAAAACTTTTAAATATAATTTATATGCAGATTAGTTTTCATTACTTGTTTTTTTTAACTGAAAAGGGTTAAACCTGGATTTATTAAAGACACAGACCTAACCCCAAATGGAGGTGCATTTTACGGATAGATCTTCTCCTGAGCATTAAAATGAGTCGAAAATAATAGCTCATATCCGTGTGGCCGGTGGAGTTTGAACCCGGATTCACCGTATTGAATTTTTAATCTCTTAAACACCACTAGACCACCAGTTGTTTTCATTACTTGTTACGGAAGCTACCCGAGTATAAAAACCAAAATTCTTATTATTCGTAAATGCTGATCCCATATTTGATATTTAGTGAAATCTTTTAGAGTTGAGGATGAATTTTTTATATAAAATAAGATTTTCACTAATTATTTTCCTATTTGGTTCAAATTTAATTGGCTCAACAACACTAATATTAAATAAAAGAAAAACTCAAAACACTAAAAATTAAAAACAAACGGTGATTAACAAAAGCTCTCTCTCTCTACCGGCCCGCTTGAAACAGCAAGATGGGACTCCTCACAAGATGACCTCTTGAATCATCCCATTCCACTGAAGCCGACAAAATACCTCTCAAATTCTCTTCCATAACTCCATTAATCACAACCTTAAAGTGCTTCTCCTCTCCAGGCTTAACGAAACTCATAACCCTAGGCTCCACTTCAACTCTCACTCCCTTCGGCGCCCAAACCTTAGCCACGTATGTCGACGGTCCGTATCCCACACTCCTCACCGTCCTGTAAAAAACCTCTGACACATTCGTTCCCGTGGAACCCACCTGCTTATGCATAGACGGATAATTTAAACCGTCAGATCCTAACCCTTGCTTGTGATCCACGCATCTGTATTCCTTCTTAGTCTCGTTGCTGCCGCCAAGTAAAAGTCCAATGCTTGTGCTGTTATATCCTTCTTTACATAGAAAACTTAAGTAAGCGCTCTCTGGAATGTCGTAGACTAGACCCGGGTGAATGGCTCTTCTCGGGTTTATTTGACCCGATCCGTAGCTTAGCTCCGCTTCGATGTCTTTGGTTCTCATTGGAGTAGCTGTAGCGAAGTGTAAAGAATGAAACACTCTATTAACATTTTGAATTTTTGTTTTAGGGTTTGGTTGATGATTTACCTGTTGTCATTAGGGCTGACTTGATTGCGGCTGGAGACCAATCAGGATGGAATGATTTGACATAAGCTGCTGCAGCTGCTGCGTGAGGACAAGCCATTGATGTTCCTGACATAATGGAGAATAGTGTGTCTTCTGCATAAACCGTTACCGTTGCTATCTTCGAGTATGCAGCGAGAATGTTTAGTCCTGGTGCTGATATGTCAGGCTGTCGGAAAAAAATGAGCTCAAATTAAATCATTTGGACGTAAATAGATAAATAGATAGATAGATATAAGGCAAACCTTTAGGATGTTGGGGCTGATTCTTTGAGGTCCTCTTGCTGAAAAGGAAGCAATGGAAGGAGCAACCATTTTGGATGTTCGCGTTTTAAAGATAACAGCTTGAGGATTTCTGTTAAGGTCGATGCGTGAGGAACAAGCATCACACAAGTAAGAAGAGAGACAAAGAGATAGAGATTGATTTACTTGGTGGAGTTGATGTACTCAGAGATCTTTGTACCGTCTTCGAAGAAGACATAAGATCCAGGAATGAGAGTTGAAGTGGCCATATCAATCGGTTCAAGAAGTTGAACGATCACACCAGCTCCTTTTAAGGATCTCACAATCTGGTCTTGACCTTCACTGCTTCCTCCTACTTCTTCACTCCCTACGTCACAGTAAACTATCTTCCCCATCACTTTATCTTCCGCCATTGTCCCATATTGACAAGCACTGCATGAAATACACAACCCTCTTTAAAAAAAAAAGATCCAAGACTCTGAAGTTTTTTGAAAAAAAGGTATTCTCTCTGTTTTTGAAAACTACTTGGGTTCTCCATAGTCTCCGTCAGTTACGTTAGACGCAAGCAAACCACTCGTTAAAGGATACATCTTCTTCTTTGGAGTGAACCCGTTTACAGAAATCCCCTGCAAAAGAAAACTTGGACTCTTAGTTTACGTGCCTTACAAGCAAAGATGGATGGTTCTTGCAGTTCTTGAAAGAAATATTCTCTTACAGTTGCGGTGAGTCCATTGCCAAGTTTGACAACAGTTTCAAACTTCCGGTCAACTGAGTTAGCCGCGACGGTCATCACCCACGGAGCTAGGTTCGAAACCGTAAACAGACCAGGACCATTGTTACCTGCGGAACAAGTTGTCAGAATCCCTCTTTTCATAGCGTGAAACGCTCCAATAGCAATAGGATCATCGAAAAACGGAAGCGAGGATCCTCCGATGGAGATCGATATTAGATCGACTCCATCAGAGATCGCCTCGTCGAATGCCGCCAGCATGTCCATGGCCGAACACCCTTCTGCCCAGCAGACCTAAACAGAGTTTAAACTGGTGTCAGAGATTGCTTCTGCTCCAAGAAAACAAACTAACCAAAAAACAAACCTTATAAGCGGCTATACGAGCAGAGGGAACACCTCCACGTGCTGTACCGTTTGCAAGTCCGAATAGGTTAGCGTCAGAGACAGCAACGCCAGCTAATGTGGAAGATACGTGAGTCCCATGACCATCGTTATCCGCAGCCGAATCGTTATAATTCGGTATTTTCAGGTGATAGTACTTTGCTCCTATCACTTTGCTGTTTTTGTATTAATATTTATCCAAACACAAAATTAAGTTAAAATAACATAACAAATGGTAAGAAAACAATGGAAAAAGAGCATTTTGTACTTATTGCAACGAGTCAAGTTGTGTCCAGTTACACATTTGCCTTTCCATTTAGCTGGTGGAGGACCAAAGCCTTTGTCATCAAAGCTTGGCGAGTCTATATAGATTCCTTTGAAAAAAAAATAGAGGGTGTTAAATAAATCCGGTTTTATCGATATTTTCAGATTATCAACGTGAGTTTATTTACCTGTGTCAAGAACTCCTACAATGATGTTACTTTCAACCGCTTCACTTCTTCTGTATTTAGACTCAACCATTCCAAGAAAATCCCATGATCTTGTCGTGTGAAGCTGCCTTTGAGTGTTCTTAAACACCGATACAACTCCTTCGTCGCCTGCACAGAAACAAATCCGGAAAAAAATAAAGCTAACCAACAACTGAGATAAGCGCTTAAGCATTTGTGTTACGTACGTGATAGCATCTCTGCTTCATGAGGAAGAAGTCTTGCAACAAATCCATCAATGTTCTTCCCATAACTATATACTCTAACTTCTCTTGCTTTGCTCTCACTGCAACAACCCAACAAATATATAAAAAAAAGTTACTGATAATTCAATAGAGAATCTATGACTAAAAAAACAGTGACTCTTACTCTCCGATCACTTTGGATAGAAGATTATGATGGCTTTCCGAGGCTTCAACATTATACTTCTCAGCTGCATCTCCCATGTACACAATGTAAAGCTAGAAAGAAAGAGAAAGAAAAACAGAACGAGAAGGATAAGTGATTCAGATTGTCTGATCATACCAAACACAAAAATCACCCTCTTCACTTTTGCACAGTTACCTGTCTCTTGTCGATTTGATCTTGCGTTTCTGCTTTAAACCCGGTGTTAACGAGGTAAAAACAGAGTATAAACAACCATAAACTCAGATTTTGAAACATCTTTTTGATATCTGAGATTAGTAAAACTGAGATGTGTTTTGTTTTGAGAAGAAAGTCTACACTCTAGTGCTAATAAAACAAAGATGACACTACTTAATAGCCCACTTATCCTTTTAAATATGTCCTCATTGGCTAAGTCTTAGTATAAGACTGAGTTATTTAGCTTGTTATTAGGATCTTGTTCAACCCTAGTTTCCGGTTTATTAGTTACTTTTAGTGTTTTTTTTTCAACCCATCTGAAACTAAATAAGATGCTAATTAATAATAAAAATGAACAGTTTAGTGGGTTTTATTAGTCACACGACCTTTTAACATTCAACACTGAGACACAAATGAATGAAGAGAGACTAAAAACACAAAAAGAACAAACATTGAGATTTTTTTTTAAAAGAAGCCTAAAAAAACATGTGTTTCTTGCTCCTCACGCTTTAATAAAAGACGCGGTAAGACTTTCACGTAAAACAGAGTAAACCGATCTCCACCCTTCTTCTGTAGGGTGACTTCCATCCCAAAAGAAAGCAGCTTTAGGGTTATCACATATCACATACTTCTTCACTCCCTTCTCATCCACACTTCCACAGAAATACTCACTGCTCACGCCTACGCAACACGGCTTCAATGGACTCTGAAACGTTGTACTTCCTGCGATTTTCCCATAAAACAATTTAATCAGTCTAAGCAAAAAATATTGTTTCTGCAAGTATCAAAACTATATTTGTTACCTGGGTAAGCTCCTTTGTTCTTGAACACGGTCAAGAAAGCGTTGTAGAGATCAAGGATGATGAAAGTCGACTGCTTGGTTTCGTTATTGAGCTTTGTCACAACTTGTTGCAGTAAACTGTTGTGAAGTTTCACTAAAGCGTTTTGTGACTCGTTGCAACGCTGGAACGAGGAGGCAACGGTGATTCCAGGGATGCAACCGAGAGGCTGCAACGACGGTACTGCTATTTTCTTCACTCCCAAGGCATGGATCCGCCTCAAATTCACTTCCGTTTGATCAACTACTTGCTTTATGAATGCCGGAAACTCCTGTGAAATCCAATGAAGATAACAAATGAATAATCTCGGTTGAAACAAAGTCTACTATAGTCTGATACTTCTTAATATCATTACACATTAATTAAGTTGAAACAAACAACATGATCAGATCTGAGATTTTAGGGATATAAACAATTTCGAAATTAATCTTAAGATAAAATAAAAAAACAATTTGAAGGCCTCTTTAAAATTTAGACACCAAAACGAATGTTTTATCCCCCCCCCCCCCCCCCCCCCCCCCCCCCCCCTAGAACTGGCAAAATGATGACAAGCAAAATAAGTATGAAATGTGTTGTGTTTTTCTTACAGAGTTAGGGCGGTTTTGGGCGATGAAAGTGGAGTAGTCGTTGCCGGCAACGCTGACTAGAGCGACGGAGGAAGAAAAGTCGGAGGAAGCGTAGATGTCTCCGGCTGTGAGAATGTTCTGGAAGAAATCGATCTGCGTGGTCATGTTGGGCAAGGGGACTTGAGTGTTGAAGACTCCTGTTCCTCCGTACGCAAAATTCATTCCATATTGTAACCGTTTCTTTCCCGCGTAATCTTTCCAGAAGTATGGGATTGGTGATTTTATCCCAACGAATTTTGCTACAAAAGTCAGATAAAAATTAAAAGTATTCGGTGAATTTTAGAAAGAATTAGTGTTTGAATAACTCGAGCGTGAATTTAACAATTCATGATAATAAGCATGCTCCAAAAAGTTTAAATTTATCTTATATTAATGATGACTATATTGACTTCTTCACTTCAGTTGTATTCCATTGCAGTTCTCAGACTCGAAATTTGCAATTTGAGACACTTCAAAACCTTTTTAGTGTATAAAACCTTTTTATATAATATAGGAATCATATGACATTCATCAGTCCTAAGAAATCTATATAGAAAGACAATTGATACATACCTTTTTAATTTTTAGTATATTTATTTAATGTATGGACTATGACAGCGCATATGTTGGTGTTTAGCACTTTTAGCTTTATTGTTTTTTTATAAAATAATCTTAAAGAGCAAAAGGAAAGGAAGCATGAAGTGTCTCTTGCTTTGTTGATGCTAAGCACTAGTAGCTACGATGTGATTAATAAACAGAAACATTCAAATAGAAAATGTTAACCTTTAGAAAAAGGAAGTTCTAGAGATATGTAAAGCAAAGATAACAGATGAGCACCGAACACTATGAATCAAAAGAAATAAATAAAGTGATAATTTATTTTTTGATATATGTTATGTGATACCTCCATATATACCATACATGCTAATGTGATCTTAGTCACGTGTTAAGAACTCAAGTTACACTACTTTTTGATATATGTTATGTGATACCTCCATATATACAACATTTCGTGAAGAATTTATAAATTAAATTTTCTTAGATTTTTTAAAAGTTTTGTTAGATGTATCACTAACACAAGAAAAAGAAGTTGATATGATGTCTAATTTACTTCACAAGCTGTTTATCAACACAAAACACATATATATCGTAGAAATATATTTAGAAAAATCGATTATAATACAATACCCAATACGTTTTATACATATAAATGTTCAAAAAAAAAAAAAATATATATATATATATATATATAGACTTTTTAGCAGGAAAAGGTTTGTAGGTTATAGCAAGGGATATGAAAATAGTTTTGTTTCAGGTAAATTAAAATAGTTTTAAAGATAAATAAAAGGAAAAGAAAGTGAAAAATCACTTTAAAAAGCAAAGTACACGAAGAAGATGGCAAAAAGCTAAAGTGAGTGGCGCACTGGATTTGACACTAGACCAGACCATTCTTCCATCATTGTTTTTGGACCTTATTTAATACGCGTCATCATTTACGCACAGAGATATTTATCTATCTTATTAAAACAGAAACATTACAACTTATTCTAGGTAGATTTTAAAGTTGGACCTTATGTAATTAATGTTATATTAATCTACTTATTATTAGACATGCCTTTTTATAAATAATTAATATCAACTATTACCATAGATTTTCACTTCTTACCTTATTATTATATCCACTACGCATGTTTCCTTATATTGCATATATTTTACTATAAGCTAGATACATCCACTTGCATATTATACTATAAGATATATTATTAATAATACATCTACTAACATATAATACTATACGACAGATTACTAATAATATAATATATTATATGTATTCATTAACTTGCATCTATTAATATTAACAATACTATGAAGACGACTAACTCTATACTTTGAACCTATAAACCATGATATACTAATTTATAACAAAAATGATATTACTGTTACAAATTAATTTTTATAAAAATTATTTATAGCAGCAATTTGTTATATAAGATAAATTTAATCAAGATTCAAACCTTTTTTCTGTTCAGAAAAAAAGAAACCTACGAATATATACCATTAAGTTAGCCAAAAATCTTCCGAATAAATAGTAAATTTCACCAACCCAAAAAATGAATTAAAATATAACAAAAGATACTATGTTTGAAATTTAGCTCACTAGGTCGGATATAAATCTGTTCATTTCAGGTATGAATTCTTTCGAATTCTCAACATTTGGATCAAAGTAGGTATTTGATATTTTTTTGTCCGGGTCGATTTTTTTTTGTTCCGGATCATTCTAACTTTTTATATTATAAATCTTAAATAATATATAACATATATATAAAATATGTGAATCAAAAGATAAATCCGCGCAGGCGCGCGGGTCATGATCTAGTACATTATTATAAGAAAACTCTTATTATAACGACTCCTCTATTGTTAACACATGCGGTTAGTCCTACATCTACATGTGGTCATTAGTTTTACTTTTAAATGAGGGTAAAACATTGATTAGTTATGGTACCTAACATTAATCAATCACGTAACAATTTCCACATAAACTGATACAGAATCGGGTATTAGTTGTACCATATTGGATATTATTATTAACTTCTAAAAACTAGAGTCAGTTACGTGATTCAGGAGACTTTACTTGGTTTGGTCAGTAAAATCGATTAGGAATTTAATTTAGAAAAAAATTCAGAGAATTCAAACAAAAATATCGCTTGTTTAGTCTAAGGATTGTGAAGAGGAAGAGTTACCAAGAAAATCGGTAGAGACGCGGCCGTCGGAAAAACGGCCGGCTGGTTTACCAGGGAAAGTGATACCATAAGGGAATTTCCAAGAACTAGAGAGAGACTTCTTAATGTTCCCTGTATCAGCATATGAATCTCCGAACACAAACAGCTTCGTTGGTCTAAATCCGTACATGCGCTGATTTTTATCCGAGCCCTCAACTCCATTTATTTCTCCTGCATAATTAAAAAATAAATCAAAGTTAATATTGGGGGCATATGGGTTTCAAAATTAAATTGTTGTGATGAGAGCTATAAGATGGATGTAAATTACCAAAGAGGAGAAATACAGAGAGGCAGAAGAAGAGTTTGATCAAAGAATCCATTTTCAAGATTCTCAGAGCAAAGGCTTCTCTTTTAGTGACAATAGAAAGGCAAGGAGATAAGAGATAGAAGATGGGGTTTAAAAGGAGACAAGTTTAAAGAACTGAAATTGGATTGTGTTCTAACTAATGTCTTTGTGCCTTATATATATAGTAAGGTAAAGGCAGCCTTCAGTTGTTGTGAAACGACTGCGATCTGGTCAACTTTTGTATCTTTATTCTTTGTATTTATTCGTTCTTCTGTTTTGCCCATTTGGGTATCTTTTGTACAGTATTGCTTAATGTCTAATTGTGATTATTATGCGATTGGGATTAGAGATAATAGTTTTGGATAAGTATATATTTATAAGCACGCATGGTAAGCTAATTTTAGTAAGTTAAACAACGTGAGTTCGAAAGAATTCCACAGCACTAGACATATGCAGCCATGCGGATATAGAACTATGTTTTTAGCCTCACTTGAATTCTCGAATAAAAGATCTATCCGTAAACCACATTTTTTGTTGGATTAATTTTGACAATTTCATAGGTCAAATACTTTCAAGTTAATAAAAAGAGTATATATTTGTGCTTTTTTATTAAAAATACTAATCATGATCTAATACTTTGTTACAAAAAGAAAATATAATACTAACAATTGGGTATATTGTATCATATCAAATATATTAACTTCTAAAACCAAAGGCATTTACGTAATTACTGACGGAGACTATTACTTGGTTTGGTCAATATAGTTAATTAGGAATTTAGTTTGCCAAAATTGACAAGTGTTTATTAATAAATTCATTTCTAAATAAATGTCACATTCACGTTTTCCACACAAATTAAAAAAATAATAAAATATATATAAATTATTATTAATTATACATTTTTAATCAATAACATTTGAAATAAATAAAATTATTTACAAAATCAATATAATTTACAATTAATTTTCAGCCGAAAGTAAATACAATTTATATTAAAACTGTAAATTGACATTTTTTATTTAAAAAGAAAAAAAAGAGTTAAAATAACATTTATTATGAAACCGAGAGAGTATTAGTTTTATATACTAATCCGTTTATATAAAGACATTTCTAAAATAGCAGCTAATTTTTTAATCTATTTTCTCTAATCTCAACGGTGTTGTGTCATCACTACATTATCGAGGTTTTAGAGGGATGAAGACATAGTTGTAAATTTAATGCAAGTGTTGATTTGAATTTTGCATTTTCTCTTGGTCGTCGACGTTCATATTTGATGTTTTTGCTTATTCCATATTTCCATTTACTTTACCAAAATATGAATATGTGTTGGGTTTTTGTGAACTTTAATATTTATGTATTGATTTGAGGCAAGAATCCTGATTCGATTCTCGTACTCACACTCTACAATTCGAATTCGTAGGCAACCCGGAATTAATAGTAATCAAGATTTAACAAAAAAAAAGATATTAATCGAGATTTTGTATGTTCACACGCCCTAAAACATGGCTGCGTACAGAAACAAAGACTTTTCTCGTCTAATTCACACCATGACACCAATGGTGTTGACAAAAAAATATCACATCAATGGCATATTGGCACATCCCCCTTGATTATTGACTCGTTACTTTGCCATTAAATTATTGTCCCAAACAAACGTATTTATTAAATTCTCGTATGTTTCTTACCAGTGGGTTTTATTTTATCTATTTTCAAGCTGCAAGTTACATAGAAAATAACAAATACCATTACACTTAGGAATTGACAAACATGAATAAATATCCAACGATTGAAGGGAGAAGAACTAACCACATATTTTGAAAGTTACTTAATTCAACTAAGTAACAGATTTTATTAAAAATAACAAAAGTACATATTTGAAAAACTAGAGGTTTATGCTTTGGTCAAAGCGTGGTTTTACTAAATACATTTCGGTTCTCTAATCCCAACTTGTGTGTTTACAGTTTAAGCAAAGACGCAGATAGAGCTTTTCTTAAAACAGAGTAAATAGATTCCCATCCTCGTTGAGTAGGATGAAGTCCATCCCAGAAGAAAGCAGCCTCAGGATCATCACATAACGCATACTTAGTCGCACCCTTCTCGTCCACATTCCCGCAACTGCCTTCGCAACATGGTTTCAACGGGGTTTCAAACCTCTTACTCTCTGCATTTTCATGAAGACTGGTCACCCGAAAATGCTTTTTAAACTAGTTGAGAATAAAATTGTCAAAAACTTTTGTTACCTGGATTCTCTCCTTTGTTCTTGAAGACGGTCAAAAAGGCGTTATAGAAATCAACGATGGCAAAAGTCGAATGATTGGTCTCGTTGTTGAGCTTGGCTACTACTTGCTCCAACAAGCTGTTATGGTAGTTTACCAACGCGTTATAAGTCTCGTTGCAACCCTGGGACGAGGTGTAGAGGGGGAGGCATCCAAGAGGCTGGAGCGATGGTATTGCTATCTTTTTCACTCCCAAGACCTGTATTCGTCTTAGATTCAGCTCGGTTTGATCCACAACTTGCTTGATGAATATTGGGAGGGCCTGCATGTTGCAATAGAGGTAAAATACGTAAACGTTTTGGTAGCTGTTTCTTTAAATTGCTATACGTAAAAGTTATATGATATTTATTTCATACTGCAACCCTAACGAAGCAATCAAGCAATTATTGTTCAGTTATAGAAGTTATAGCTGTCAGCCTGTCAGTACAACTATATATATGGCCTAATCTGAAATTTAAAAGGCCATAACTAATTTAAGTTAATTTTATGTTATTATTATTATTTTGATAATTTGAGATCATGCCACTTATTATTATTTAACTTTTAAAAATTTGTGAACCAAAAGTAACGGACGTGTCCAAAACCGGCCATGTCTGTCTAGGTAAAACGAGTTTTCAAAAATCTATCTGAATAAGTAAAATAATAAAAAGTGACATGATCTCAAAGATAAAAAGATTATCTTTTTTTTTTGTGAAAGAGGAGTGGTTTCTTACAGCGATGGAGCGGTTTAGAGCGAGGTAATTGGAGTAGTCGTTGCCAGCAACGCTGACGAGAGCGAGGGAAGAAGAAAGGTCAGACTGAGAGTAGATATCGCCGAGGAGCTGCTCGAATAGATTGATCTGAATGGTCATGTTGGGACTCGTACTCTTAGTGTTGAACACTCCGGTTCCTCCGTACGCAAAATTCATTCCGTTCCGTAATCGTTCTTTTCCCACGTATTCTTTCCAGAGGTAAGCAAAGGGTGTTTTAATCCCCAACAATCTGGCTGCACTCATCCACCAACATAGATTGTATGATGATTTACAAGTGTTTCAATACAAATAATCAAATTTTAAATATATGAGCAGCCTAGTTAAGATATCAATGAATTAAGAAAAGTGATTTCAAACTGATTAGTAAATAAAAATTATGACATGCACCTATTCTAAACAATTACGTATGCTTTATTCCATAATATGTATACCTTATCGACGTAATAATCTCTTTGGAATGTGATGACTATATTTGTATTATATATTTTATATCGAAACTCTTGGCTATTTCTTAATATTTTACCAGAAAAAAACTCGATTGACATAAGATAATAATCTGCTAGTTTAGATTAGTCTGAATACTGTAGTTTTTATATTATAGATAAACCGAAATTGTTTTGGTTCCATTAATTTACATAGTTTTCATGTTGCACTATAAAATTATTCGACCCAAGCACAAACCACTAGACTACATCCCAGTCATCAAAATTTCTAACACTGCACCAAAAATATTTATTTAATCAGTTCCTAGGAAAGTAATGCGAATTCAAACTATAACGCGTGTACATTGACAATTCACATATGTGTGTTCCCTTTCACATTTTCACCGTAAGAGGAATGTAAGAGGAAAAAAACACACATGTGAAATTATGAAGATAACGTGTTAGCGTTGGGGTCGAAAATGCAACAGCTTAAAGGTTTGATAGTTGGTACCTGTTGACAAAAGAAAGTAAAAAGAAGAAAGCAAAAGATAGGTGGTACCTAAAAAATCGGTGGAGATTCGACCGTCAGAGAAACGACCGGAGGGTTTACCGGGGAAAGTATTGCCGTAAGGGACTCTCCATGATACAGAGTGAGGTTTCTTTATGTTCCCGGTATCAGCGTAAGAATCTCCGAACACAAACAACTTCTTTGGGCTGGACAAGTGAGGATGATGATAACGGTGATGATGATGGTTTGATGAAGAACTCTCGACTCCATTGATTTCTCCTGCCAAAATAGATCCATAAACAACAAATTTTAACTTCTAAAATCAGTCAATTCTTTTTTTATTATTTCTTTGTACCAAGTATTGTAAGATAACATTACCAAAAATTAGAGAAGAGATTAGTAATATTGAGAAGAAGAGTTTAATCAAGGAATCCATTTCAAGATTTAGAGAAAGAGAGAGTTCATGTGGAAGAGATGGTCTAAAGGAGTGAAACTTGGAGAACTGAATTTGATGTGTGTTATTCCTTCTTATTTATGAACCCGGACATATGGGAAACAATTAATTTTACAATATTTATATATAACTAAATTTTTGAATTGAATATAATCTAATAAAGTCCTAATGTGTTACTCCTGAAATAATATCATATCAAAATATCTATCGGTAGTTCTTTTCCTTGTCCTCTATTAACACAATGACCACTAAACTTGAAAAAAATTAGATTCCACAAAATATCTATAATCGGACAAATAAATCCTCCATCGTCGTTGTATGGTGCTTGTACAGCAAACGAATAAAAGAAATTTTGATTTTAAGCATATTACTTGTAATAAGTCATGGTCCCGAAGGGGAGTATTGTAAAAAAAAATACAGTGAGCACATGTCTACCAAACAAGAAAATACGAACGAAATTATGTTTTTTTGGTTGGTCTTGTCAAATATCAATAGGTAATGGCTTAATCACTGCCAAACAAATTAAGGAACCCTATAATCTACACGTAGTTATTTTAGACAAAAAGATTGCCACGCAAAACCCGTGGGTCGGTGGTGAGTACAGAACTGCTTTCTCTTCGTAACCACTTACTAATACTCAGATAAATTACATTGACATTTGACACTAGTTATATTACAAACATTACGAACTCGAAAACCTTGACTACATCGTCACACAAAACAAAGTTTAATGCATTAATGCATAAGTCTACTATCTTAGTCTGAGCCTACTTCATGCGTCGGTAACGAACGGTGCCATCCGATGCTGATGGGAAAAAATCCAAAAAACTCATTTTCACCGGGCTACATACAAGGTACAACACAACCATAATAAGCATATGCAAAAACACAAAGACTTAAACCGTTTAGCAAAAGTAAACATATTTAAGTGAATTAAATTTTGACCAATGTGATAAATTGATCAAAATTTTTTTCCTTCAATACTCCATATATTTGTTTTATGCAAAAAGAGGATGCAAGATAACATCCTCTTTTTGTTTTACAAAAAGGCCCACCCTACAATAGATAGTTGCACACAGCCCATGAAACTTGAACCAATCTAGTTGAAATAAGAAGAGCCTAGATCTCATTAGCCCATTCATAGAAAAGGACCACTTTTTTTTAACTTCAAAAAGCTCTTGTAGAATGCAATTTTTGAATGGACCACAAAGCTCTTATAGAATGTAATTTTTTGTTTTGAACGTCAAAAAAAAAAGAACGTCAAAAAAATGAATCTAATTTTTTTTACCAAATTTAATTTCTTAATGATAATGAGGAAAAGAGGTTTCTAATTCAGTGCAGCCTTAAATGAAAACAAATCTATTAAATATAAATTCTGTATAAATAACAGTTTGGGGTTAAATAGAGGAAAACATATTAATTTTAGCATCATAATTAGAAAAAGAATCTGTATCCACCTCTTTACTGTAAACAAACACATGTAAGTCTTATAGGATGGAATTAGAAAGCATATTAATTAAAATCTGAACCTACTACTAACTAACAAAGATTAAATACGATATCTAACTCGGTAAATGCATTAAATGACAAAAAGTTATATTAACAGGCATGGAAATGTAAACAAGAGCATTCTCATTATACATTAGTTACGTTCTTCACTTTTTCAGTCTTTGATTTTATTCTCTTCTTGAGAGAAGAGTGATAAAAAAAGAGTACAACAAATATAATCAATACGAATTGTTGACAGAAAATGACGTCATCGCTGCTTTTATTGATGCTTGTAACGGCGGTGTTTGTATTGACAACTATGCTTAATGATCTTCCGACTTGTCCCCTCCGCCACAGGTCTGTACGGACTGTAATCACTCCTTTTAGGTAGTTCATACATTTAAATCTATATGAATGTCTTAGCAAAAAAAAAAGTCTATATGAATGCACCACATATATACTTTTGTTACAAAACATTAAATTTATTACTATGAAGGTATGGAACAGAGCTAAAGATGAGGAACGATGATTGTAACGAATCTTCTTCTTGTCCAAGCCAGTTCAAGAGTTTGTATATAGCAAATCTTGATCCACGAGTCTCTGAAGGAATATTGATTCAGATGGTATCGGGTTTCGGAAATATTACAAGATCGATTCTAGCAAAGGATTACAGAGGAGAGTCGCGAGGATTTGCTTTCGTTGAGTTTGAAAGCACGCATAGCGCTGAACAAGCTGTTGAACATATGAACGGAAGGTTAATAGGTAAACATAACTGGGGTAACAGTATCGCTTTATTTTTGGTTTTACGTTTTAATATATACTGACAAAGTCCATTAATCTGATATGGATACTGCCGATCCAATAGTAGAGTTTAATCACTTTTATATATATTTAAGTTGTAATAAAAGTGAAAGGATATAGGTAACTATTCAAAGCTAAATTTGCATATTATTACGTCTTAAGGTTTTAATGTAATATATTTTGGAGTGTAATTTTTTTTGTGTAAACTATTTTGTAATGATTTGACGAATAGGTCAGAAGATTATATACATGGAGAGGACACCAAAGGTCGACGAAGGTCAAGACATAATAATCTTACATTTATTTTCATAATTTATATGTTATATGGGATACGTTTGATCCGTTCTTATAATTACAAAACTGCGTTCTCAATAAAAAAAGAAAAATTACAAAAAATGCATTAGCATAAAGAAAAAAAAATTTCAGTAAAAACCCCTTGACGATAATAAACTTAATATGTTATATATCATTGTAATTTTCAAATCAGAAAAAAAAATTAGTATAAATCAGTTGAGAAAGCGTCATATATATTTTTTCCAAGAATTTGGCAAGAGCTCACATCATCAAGAACTGGTACGCTACCTTGGCTCAGCACTGTCTTCTGGTTGGCTCAGCTTTGTATTATCTGGAGAGGAATGTACAGAATCGTATATAAAGCTCGGTGAAGTACTCAGCTCATGTTTACCAAAAAAAAAGTACTCAGCTCATGTTCTGATCACTCTCACTTCTTGTCTCCTTGTCTGGTCTTATCTAAAAGCTGGGGGGGGGGGGGGGGGTCACATGCTTCAGCTCATGGTGATCAGTTCGTTTAGTAAGTGAACAAATCTAAACACAAATGAACAGAAGAAAAGAAAAATGAAGGATTATTATATTATTTATTTTTATAATTAACTCCTAACTTAAAAAGGAATTCAAAAATAAAAAAAGATATCATTATCTTTGGCAAAAAAAAAAAGACCAAAATATATATGCCTAGCTTAAAATTATCAAGTCCTCTATATATATCAAAACGAAATCTAAAAGATTAACTAATTAGATTCGAATTTATATGGAGATTTCGAAGTAATTGTCGGTCTTTCACGGCCTATATAAAGAGAAGGAGATACTAATTAAGCATATCACGAAGCAAAACTCTTAAAACAATATTTTTATAAGGTCTCATACCATGGGTGCTGCGACAATTGCAATACTATTGTTGAACCAACGAAGACATAATGACATGAGGAATCAAGAACTGCAAGCACAAACTAAGACAAATGTCAACGGCTTCGTTGTTGAGTCGGGGCAGGTGAGATTAGCAAACTGGATTTTTAAGACATACCCAGAAACTGCACTCAATGTTCAATCTCAGAACCCAAAGCACAGGACATATTATATGAACGTTCTCTTCGGTATCATCCGGAAGCTTTACCACAAGAGATCGCTCTCTGATGCTGAGTTAAGCACAATTTCTTATGGTTTGTCTTATCTGACGCAAGCCGGTTTTAAGGTGGAATGGTTGTGGTCAGAGCTAGATACACAGAAGAAGAAACGTGATGCTTGTGAAGCTCGGATTGTGGAGCTCAAACAAGAAGTCAAGAAACTTGAGGGTGCGATGTCTGGTCTCAAAGCTGAGTTAAGCAAAATTTCTAATGGTTTGTCTTATCTGACGCAAGCCGGTTTGAAGGTGGAATGGTTGTGGTCAAAGCTAGATACGGCTTACTTAGAGAGGAAGAAACGTAACGCTTGTGAAGCTCGGATTGTGGAACTCAAACAAGAGATCGAGAAACTTGAGCGTACGATGTCTGGTGTCAAAGCTAAGTTGAGAAACGAGAAGGCCAAGTTGAATCCTAGTTCGTTTAGGAATTTTTTGAGGAGTTTCTTCTGCCTAAGGACATAAAAACATAAAAACCCCCAAGGTTGCTTTATTTATTAATGCTAAAGTGCTAAGAGCTTTGATAGCTTGACACACGGATTTAATTATGTCCTTTTCTTGTTTCTTCTACCATATGCAATGTAAGACTTAAATATACCGACTGCTTCTTTAGATTTACTGGAGTTTAACAAGCTAGTGAATTGCTTAGTTAGTAGTGTACACAACTTCGTTGTAGAAGAGGTAAGAAAACTCAAACTAACAGTCAAAGAAGAAAAACCAAGCTCAATACAGAGATGTGTATGTTTTTGTGGTTTTTTTTCTAATAAAAATTCTCTTTAGATTATTACTAATCGTTTTTATTTATTAAATTTTTCATATCATAAATATCCTACGTTTTATATATTTTAATCGACCTTTTATTTTTGATATGCCAACATGAATGATTCATTAAGTTTACTCGGTATGAGAGCTAGCCTAACACGGTAGAGCGCTCTTGGGCTTTTTCTTCATATGTTCTCCTATACTGTCTTTAAATTAAACTAGGTGTTTTGCGGGCATAATCATTTTATTAATAGTTATTAATATATATATTATGATTTCTATATCATGATAATTTATTTTTTATATTCTTAATCATTTTAGTTTATTTGATTTTATTTTGGTTTACGTCTTCTTAACACAAAGAAATACTATAAAACTATGAGACCATAGGAATATAGTTACATATCAAAAGTATTTCACACAATAGAGTAAAGTAAGAATGTGAAATTTCGGTCTCTCTTAATCTACTTTGTATTTTTGAACCAAAAACATGTATTAAATTACCAAAAACGCTAAAACATACAGAATGAGAACAAAATAAATAAAAAGTTAAAAAAAAACTAAAGTTCAATGATAATTTAGAAAAAAACTTTTTTAAAAAACGAACTGAGATAATGACAATATTTCTTTGGTTTACTTGATCAATAAATACATCGACTTATCTTAATATTTCATAAGTTTACGTTTAATAAAATAAAAATAGATAATGGCAGTTTTATTATGAAAATTAATTTATGGTTAATTATATAATGATAAATCTAACTGTTCATTAAAAATATATCTAATTAGCCGTTTTAGAAATTAAACCATTAAACACATGTTCATAACATGATTACATATACAACTAAACTTAATATCAAAGTATATTTTTTCTTATAGATTAAACAGTAATAAAACAACCAAGATCAAAGTATATTTATATCAAAGTATATTTATATTTGCAAACCAAAGTATATTTTTCAAACTCCATGTAACAAACGATTTGCTCATAGTCTTTCAAACTCAAAAAAAAAAAAAACAAACATAGAACTCCAACTAAAGAAAAAGCAAATATCAAAAGTACATAAATACAAATGTTAAAAACTACAATCAAAACAACTTGGAATGAATTAGAAAAATGAAACTATAGAGTTTTTTTTTTTGGATGAAAATGAAACTATAGAGTTTAAAACATCTTACATCATATAAAAATAAGAATTGGTCCTAATTTGACAATTATAATTGTAATTCCAATTAAAAATGTTTGAAATAGTTATATTATTCAAATTAATAAATTAATGATTTAAGAAAGAAACTAATAAGAATCTCGTGAAAGTTAAAATAATTATAATCATAATTACAATTAGAAATTTCGAGATATTTATATTATTTAAATTAATTAGAAAGTTCAAATTATTTATATTATCTAAATTAATAAATTGATGATTTAATCTAAAAACTAATAAGAATATGACAAATAAGAAAAATCAGCTAAAATCATGGAGAATGTGACAAATCAGCAAAATCACTTCATATTTAAATTAATAAATTGATGATTTAATCTAAAAACTAATAAAAATATGACAAATAGGAAAAATCAGCTAAAATCATGGAGAATGTGACAAATAAGCAAAATCACTTCATAAATAATAGGATAGATTACCGGATTTGAATAGAAGATGAGATGGACTATTACGGGGCTAAGAATGGGATATATTTATGCTACAGATAAACAAACTGCTATAAAAATATTCACTAATTAGATTCGAATTTATCTAGAGTTTTGGAAGTAATTTCAGGTCTTTGGCTACCTACATAAAAAGAAGGCGATGCTAATTGAGCATATTACGAAAGCAATTATAAGATTTCACCATGGGTGCTGCAAGAGTAGCGATGATGAGGCACCGGAATGATATTATGAGGAACCAACAATTGCGTAGACAAACTGAGTTGTCGCAGCTAGAGACGGCTTACTTAGAGAGGAATAAACGTAATGCTTGTGAAGCTGATCGGATTGTGGAACTCAAACAAGAAGTCAAGAAACTTGAGCCTGAGACGTCTGGTCTCAAAGAGCCCAAGCTGAAGAAGCATAGTTCATTTAGGAATCTTCTGCGGTGTTTATTCTGCCTAAAGACATAAAATCCCCCGGCTGCTTTTTTTTATTAATCAACCTAAAAGATGATTTTGTATTTTTCTTTTCAAGTGTATCATGAATGCTAAGAGCTTTGACAGCTTGCCACACACGGTTTTTGTTACGGCTTTTGTTATTTCTTCTGTTTAAATTTACACAGATTGCTCATTTAAAAAAAAAGTGAATTTTATTGATTTTAGGTAAGGAAACCGAATATCTTCTGTTAGTTCTTATCAGTCATCACAAGAGGTAAAAAAGAACTGATACATATTTCTCTTCCCTACTTTTTTTTTCAATTTGGATCGACCTTTACTTTTTAAATATGCCACATGAATGATTCATTAGGTTTTCTTAGGTACGAGAGCTTGGCAGACACGGTTTAATAAGGCTCTCTTGGGTTTTCCTTCATATATGCTCTTATAATGTTCTAAATTTACAGGATTCAAATAAGCAATGAGTTGGACTTTTAATGAGCTTACACTAATGGGCCAACTTAAATGTATTTCTGCTTCAGATAAACAGATTGCTAAAACAATTGTTCGAAGACACCATTAAAAACTTAAAAAGAGTGGAAATGATGATTGGATTGGAAGATATAAGAAACCGAATATTCGTTTATTCCTCACATAGATAGGGACACACGTGAGTGGTGTGCATCACAGGGGATTACAACACACACACATTCAAGCACAAACATACGAAATAAAAAACAGTAAGCCAAACCAAAAGGGAAACAAACTAAACGAAGCACATAGACAAAGAGAGTAGGATAGTAATAATCTGCTGATTCCGAGGGGAACCGAAGCTTGCCAAAGGATCGAAGTTGCCCTAACGAGGGAGATAACAAAAGACAAATCAAGAGCTTGTCTTCATCAACCTTCATGCAATCTTCATCGCTCCATTCACACAAAATCCTCATCATCACCATAATGATAAAGATGATGATGATTATCATTCACACAACACCTACATAACACACAAATTCATATTTTCATTATCATAATCTCCAAGAGATATCTTTTTTCTTCTTACCTTTTGAGAGTACTCTTGTGTGTTTAGGCCATCCCCTAAAGAGAATCCAAACCTCTGAAAACCCTTTATGGTGAGATCTTCATATCGTTCAGAGGGTTCTTCATCTTCATTTTCTTTAGGGGATGGCCATATATGCTGTGTTTTGTGTTGTGCCAAAGAGACTTTCAACAATGGATATTAGGGTTTTAAATGAATTTCTCTCTTTGTATTTGGTCTTGGAGACACATTTAAAGAGAGACTGAAAACACCCATTGCACAATTCATAGTGTTCTTTCCACTTTTTCTTTAAAGTACTTTTTGTAATAATTAATTAGTTCAGTCTAACCACTGTATCTCGTGTCTGTTAATAATAGATTATTTTATTGTTTCTTAGTCAGTACCTGAAAGTGAATACAAATATAATATTTGGTGTATCTATTTATACCGACATTAAAATTAATTGTGAACAATGCAGTTTGTATGTAGAACTGTATATGATTAAAGTGTATAAGATTTTAAAGTGGGTATAAAATAATAAAAAATAGAAAAATTAAAAATTAAAATTAAAATGTATATATTATTGGTATAAAGGGGAATAAAAGTAAGAATTGTCATTGGTGTAAAGATGACACTGAAATAAATCAAATTATTATGTTTATTATTATTTTTGGAAAAGTGGAAGGAGGTGATGGAAATGAGCAAGTCCATGTAAAGATGCTGGGAGAATTTGGATCTTCTAAAGGGAATATGCCATTACCAAACATGTGATTAATCAACAAACCCATCTCATCACGAATTACTTTACTAATTAAAAACGATTTCTTTCTCTCTTTTTTTTTTCGCTTAGGTATGCATGTCGACAGAGCTCTATTGTCTTGTCTGGCTCAAGAACAAGGTTGTGGTCGGTTTCATATTTGTTTAAAAATGATTTGATTTTTTTCTGCATTAAATTTAGAGTTCTTTGTTTTGTTATGATCTTAACCAATTCTCGACTTAAAACAACTTCTTTTCAACTCTATATTTGATTCAAAATACTATTATAAAATGTTATTTTTTAAAAGCTATATCTCTCTGATGATCTCTTTCACACTAAATATATCACGTATCCGTGTGCTTTAGAGACTTATTAGGCCATATGATTATTTCAAAAACATGAACGTAAAGAAAAGAGAAACAACTCTCTTTCCAAAGTAATTCACACACTTATCAGTAACTAAAAAGAATACAATCAAACAGGAAAAGTGGACACGCTCCATATACAATGGCAACGAATAAGATCAAAGAAAAAACGAGTTTGAAAGAATTTTACTTTACAACAATTAGCTTTGGTTGTTTGTTTTTACCGTCGGGGGTCATTCATAGACTTACCTTCAAACAACTCCCCCAACAATCTCTCAAGATCTTCAGCTGTATATTTTATGTATTTCTGAGAATTCTTCCCATTCTCAACCAGAGGCCTACAACGAATCATCGGTTTAAAGTTTATTTTGATTTAAAAAATATACATATGAACTTTTGCAGGTAAGAGACAAGAATAGTATTTACCCAAAGCGTTTGAGGAATGATCTGTAAGCAGGCAATAATACTTCAGCAACAGCAAGTCTTAGTGACTCTCTTAGCTCTGTGTCTGGAACTGTCCATTGCGATTGTCTCTGATGCAACTCATCAAATTGCATATTGAACATCTTGAACCTGTTCCAATATTTTTTTTTGAATTCAACATTATCAAATATATAAAACATTATTTTCTCATAATTAAGATATAAATATTTCAATTTTTTTTTTGTAGTTGTTGAAGACTTTTACCTCTCTTTCAATAATCCTCTTGAAACTCCGCTGCTGTTTCCTCCCTCTAGACTCCCTCCTCCGGATGAGGTCAACCCTTGCGCCGAAGAGGTTTGTAATATCTACAAAAATTATATATCAGTTACATTCATACCTTGGCTTTTAGTTTTCACTTCCATTTTCTTTGTTAACAAATAGATTCGAACCTTTGTCCAAGCAGTCCTTTTGTATAGGTTTGCATGTTGTTGAACGATACGCCTATGCCTTTGAACCCAATCATCGCCTAACAAATCCTTGGCTTCTGACCTGTAAACATCCATGATATCAAATAAAACCAACTACATCAATCGAATGTTTTTTTTTTTTGATAAATCCTAAACCATCTTCAACTGAACTCACCTGCGCACAGATCTAACCATGTAATGAATGTTGTTCATCAGGAACAAGTGCGTCAATGCAGGATCTCTGTACTGTTTCGATTTCCCTTCTAAGTTGTTTTGAAGCGCCTGCATTATCCGCATTGTTACGGATGCTAGCTGCGAGTTTGAATCATCTCCATTTCCAAATTCCAAGAAAAGTTGCTTCAACGTCGCTTGGTAGCTGACACCAACCAAAGATCATCCATGAATCATCAATATACATAGCATGGATAGAGGCAATACGCAAGTAGAAGAAGAACTTAAGTTGGGCTAGTCCAAACCAAGTAGACATACGCAGCACTTACTCGAATAAGAACTTGACGTAATTGATGACATAGCTTGTTAGCGGGTGGACAGTCCCATCTAGAACAGCAGTCTTCGTAGCATCCTTTTCAACAGCTTCCTCGAAATCACCAAATGTTTCCTGAGCAGTCTGTGCCAACCTCTTTGCCAACCCCATAGCAGATTCTCTAATTTCAACGCATGCTTTACCTTTGAAAATTGTATCGATCTGTCCATAGACACAAATTTCGTGAGATTGTAGCGACATCTAACGTTATCCATTAGCTTACACAAAACAAAAAAACAAGAATAAAAATCAGAAAAATTCACCAAAAGCTGAGACTAGAGAAGAGTTTTTCCATTTAACAGAAGTCTCTTCAGTGTTTGGTTACTTTGATAAAGAAAATATTACCTCCGTA
Source organism: Raphanus raphanistrum subsp. raphanistrum (assembly GCA_019706035.1). Taxonomy (NCBI): domain Eukaryota; kingdom Viridiplantae; phylum Streptophyta; class Magnoliopsida; order Brassicales; family Brassicaceae; genus Raphanus; species Raphanus raphanistrum. The sequence goes on from CM033981.1 coordinate 13,495,777, forward strand.
TGAAGCTCCCGCATTATCTCATACATGTCTAAGAGTACAAACAACTTTTCTGGAGATCTCTTGCTCCTAGCTATAGCATCCCCAAAGCTAAGTAGCATTGAGACACTGCTCACTGTAACTTCTGCAAAACACCGATCACTAAGAGAATCGAAGCCTTGGAATATCTGGTCACATACTTGCCTTTCTCCAGCAAAGAGTAGTTTAACCTGTTGAAAAGTGACTTGAGTTAGGAGCCAACATAACATGCTTTAAATATTGCAAATCTTAAATAGCGTTCTTACAGCAATGCGCATGAAATGGATCCAGTTTCCGATTTTGGCCTCCAGAGCTTCCCACTGCATCCTCTGAACATCCTCTTTGCTAAGCTTTTCAACTCCCAGTTTCCTCAAACTTTCTTCCAACACAAAAGAACGTGTTTCTCTGAACAAACACACAAAACATTGATCAAAAAGTATATTAAAAACAATATCCAAACACACACACAAATGTATCTTCAATACGCATTGGGAAAAATGCCAGTAGATTATGCAGTTATAAGGTACGAATGGCCAAGAATCAGCTCACTTATAAATCTGTAGTAAGAGCTGCTGGTGGCCAGCCTGAACCATTTGCTGAGCCAAATCATGCAAAAGGGGCAACACCCTTGATGGAATCAGAACCGGAAGTGTATAAGCAGCAGTTTCTAAGCCATCGTTGTGGTGTCCTCCGTGAGGCATTGCAGCTTTTCCACTACCATCACCATCTGCAGATGGTCTCAGCGAGTTTGGAAGGCCATCAAAAAGGCGATCAGGCTCCACAGCTTTACTGATTATAACAAATATATAATTCAGAAAAAAGGAATGAGGACAAGACGAATGCAAGTGATTTTGAAAAAAAGATACTTTAACTTGGACTTAAATACTCCAACTATTCAGTCACATAAGGAACATGTACATTGACAAGTGCTATTATTTTTGATAACTCCCGATAATCTAGGAAAGAAAATGTCATTTTAAAAATACATTTTACACATGAAACACACCCAAACTAAGAAAAAAAAATAGCAAAAAAATCCACAACTATAAATGTTTATATACAGAAGCACAAACCTGTAAGAAGATAACAATTGTTTAAACTCATCATCGAGCTTAGACTGAGCTTTGGCAAGCAAGCTATTAGCATGGTTAAGAACTCCATCACTACTCTTAAAGCTCTTGTTACTGCTAAAATAACGAATAATTTTTCTGAGCTGAGCAATCGCCTCCAGATAACTCTCCAAGTCCTCATGTGGACCCTTGAGTACTTTAGACTCTGCCTAAGAAAACGAATCTTGATCAATAACCACCATACAACAACAACAATCCAATGCTCTGATCAAGGGATCGATCCTTGAATTGAAAACAAACCTGACGGAGAAGATGGAACTGAGAGAGAATAGCCTCAGCAGCTTTGAGAGTCTTATCGATGTTCTCGTGAGCTTTCCTTATGGCGTGAGTTCTAATCTGCCACACACACAGTCAACAAAAATTCCGATATCAAGTCAAGTCAGCGGAAAGTTCGTAGAGAGAGAGAGATGAATCGAGATCTGGAGAGACCTGAGTGGGACGCATGGCGGATTCGAGAGCGGAGAGACGGCTGTCGAAGGAGCCGAGGATGGAGACGACATTGTCAGTGATGGTTTGACTCTTCTGAAGAGACTGCCTCATCAGCAGAGCTCTTTCGCTGAGCAGATCCATTCCGCTGTGTACGGCCATGGCGATATCCTAAGAAACGAGATTACTTTTTTTCTTCGCCGTCGATAAAACGAAGTTGAAGAGGACGACGGTTTGGTGGCGCCAGAGCCGGTACGAGTACAGCTAAAGATCTCTGTTTTAAAATATTTTAATATACGATACTAAAAGTAAAATTAAAAAGATTTAATCAAAGCCCATAGATTTAAAAACTGTGGCCCAATAATGTAATAGCCCAAGACGTTTGTGTGAAGAAGCAAAGTGCCGGGGAGAGGAAGCAAAGAACCAACCAAGGAACGTTACTGTCTCTCAGGCGTGTTCCATCTTCTCCGTAAAGAATATAATCCTCCAATTTATTTTCGTATTTTGATTTAATTATAGTTTGCGTCATACACGGGGGCGCAATAAAGTTTATATTTTTTTTGCTCTACTTATAAAACTGAGACATAGACGTAATCATCAACGATAAGCATCATATATCATCATCATCATTAGCACTACATACAGCTAAATAGATTCATATTTATTTATCAAAAGGAATCACCTTTCTTGTAGTTGTTGATTTGATATCTCGTGGGTTTCTACCTTGTTTTTTTCTTCCTCTGCAATTACAGATCGAGAGAGAAAAAGATCATTCAAAGCTTCTTTTTTTTGGTAAGAGAATGGGATCGTCTTCTGGGCAAAGTGGATACGATCTGTCGTTTAAGATATTGTTGATAGGAGATTCTGGTGTTGGTAAAAGCAGTTTGCTCGTGAGCTTCATCTCCAACGCCGTTGAAGATCTTGCTCCTACCATCGGTATAATTAGTTTTCTTTTGATACTTGTGTTCTCTCTTTGATTCCAGGGAAAATCAACCGAGAAAAGATGTTCGCTTTTGTACTTTTGTGTGTCGTTTAATTAATCAAACAGTAGTTCACATTATATCTGACTGAGCTTTGAATTTGATGATCATCTGTCTGCTTTTGTGTTGGACATTCTCTGTTTAATGATCACACGTTTTTTTATATTACTTAGGATCTTGTCTGAAGAATTAATTATTGGTACTTCTAATTCTACCAGTCTTGTCTTTTAGTTTGGTTTGGTTTATATGGAAATCTCTTTTGTCGGATCCTACTTGTATAGCGTTTGTTGATATTAACCTAATTATTACTCAAAATAGGTGTTGATTTCAAGATCAAACAATTGACAGTAGGAGACAAAAGACTCAAAGTCACAATCTGGGACACAGGTGGGTGATTCTGCACTTAAAAGATTATTTATGTATTTTCATAAGGGAAACTAATGTAACATTCTCGGTTTTCTTGTTTGTAGCGGGACAGGAACGGTTTAGAACACTGACGAGCTCTTACTACAGAGGCGCCCAAGGAATCATTCTCGGTAATGTCCTCATCATCATATCAAATCAATTACTATGACTATAAAGAGATCTCCTTTGTCTGTAAACATGTGTTAGTTAATGTTTTCTTGGTGAAAGTGCAGTTTATGATGTGACGAGAAGAGAGACATTTACAAACTTAGTAGATGTGTGGAGTAAGGAGATTGAGCTTTATTCCACTAACCAAAATTGCGTCACGATGCTTGTTGGGAACAAAGTCGATAGAGTGAGTTTCAATCCAAATCACACAGCTTTGTTCTCGTTTGGTGGTTTGTCTTAGATGAAACACATATATGATGGATGATTGTAGGAATCTGAGAGAGGAGTAAGCAGAGAAGAAGGGATTGCGCTAGCGAAAGAACTCAAGTGCATGTTTCTTGAGTGCAGTGCTAGAACTCGACAAAACGTAGAGCAGTGTTTCGAAGAGCTGGCTTTGAAGGTACATAAATTATCATTAATTGGTTTAGATCCGAGAAGGGTTTATATATATGTAACACAGAATGTTATGTGATGAAACAGATAATGGAGGTACCTAGTCTTTTGGAAGAAGGATCGACTGCTGTGAAGAGAAACATCTTGAAGCAAAACTCATCAGAACACCAGACTACTCCTCAAGCTGGCTGTTGCAGCTCTTGAGGCGATGTTGCCTCGTTTGTTTGTAACACATGATGTTAGTTTGTTTCTCTGTAAATTTGTGGGATTTCTACTGCTCTTCTTTTTGCTTCTGAAATGAGATTTGTAATAACAATCATAATAGAGTGATTCAATCATATCCAGTCTTTCTTCAAACCCCTGTTTATGGTGTCTCAAACTTATATTCGATTAGAGAAAGTGTGAAGAAGATGATCCTTATTTGAATAGTTAAGTCAGTTTTGTACACACTACAATTTGAATAGTTGAGTCAGAGTTTTCTACACACTACAGCATCCGTTACTGTTGAAGGATGAGTCATCTTGTTTCATCGTCGACTAGCAGTATACGGTATACCCATCGCTCCCCTGTTATCATCTTGAAAATAAAATCTTTTATTTTTCATATTAAAAGCATAAGAAAATGTATCATATTCAAGATGATAACACATAAAAAAAATTGAGTTGATATCCCAAATTCGTAAGTAATTACTGATCTCTTAAACCGTCGTCAATTACACTACATTGTCATTGGCATCGATGTTTTCAAACATCTTTTAATCATATCTTTAACATTTTCACCCAAAAAAAACATCTTTTAGTATTTCCTTTCGAAATGTTAGGAATATTCACTTGTTTTCGTTGATAATATCATGTACTTATTTCTTCATGTATCATGTGATTCACGTTCATATTACCAAAAGAGAAATGTAGATGTGCCATTTTAACAAAAGTAAATATATATACGTGAGTCATACATAGACGACACTATAAAGGCATAACATGATCGATACAGAGATGCCATTAGACCTGAAATAATACTTAGCGTAGTATATACCAGCCCCTATTTCTAGTCTTCTAGAAGATGTTGATGTTGCAGTATGTATATCTTTAAAATTAAAAAGGTACCAAACTTGTAACATATAATTTTGTAACTGTAACTTTATTTTTTTAGTGAGCTATATATATCTTTCTTCCAAAACTATATGATATTATTTTTTGTTCAAACTTTCAATACCTATGCATAACTTATTGACAGGTTGACCAACAACAGCACAAAAAATCTTAAAGTATTGAGAGATGTTATTTGAATGATTTTGAACATAATGTACATCTCAATAAGGTCAATTAAAACTACACCATGTTCTGATATTTTATAAAACACTTTTGATATTTCTAATGAACATTGATCATGCTTTTGGTTTAGCGATTGAAATTTTTTTCTGCTGGGAATGAAGTAGATGCATGAATTTATACATTAATTATACACTGTAAACTCGCCTTAACATCAGGGTTTTAACGAGTTTTTAGGTTACTTTAGATTCCGTCTCTTATATATTTTATCTAATGAAACATACAATTTCAGTGAAATGATATTTATTTAATCCAAAGTGAATATATGTGTTTAAAAAATCTGAACGAACAATAAAACGAACAACCCCAAACGGAAGTGAAGTGTAACAGAAGGGGGTTAGTGGCGGCTAACAAACGAAGTGACTTTATCTGAAAGTCATCGTCACATGCTTCTTCCGCTCTCCAAGGAACAACCTCAGCATCTTTAAGCATACTCCCAAAGTTAAGTATTAGTTATATACGTTTATATGTATTGATGATTATTGGAAATATGCTAATCATGAACTTCTCTTAATTATACAGATAACACTGCCACAACCAAGCAAAATAGTATGGAACGATGAATAGTACTGTTAAAAAATGAAATCATTTGAAGTTAAATCAATCAATGTCATATTACAAGAATCAGTATTAGGTGATGATAATAATAATAAGATGAGGGTTAATGATTAACACATCAAGGTAAAACAAGTAATTACAAGAACTACTTAGTTAGTGATGACAATCAATCAAAGAATTGGACGCAGACGCGAAGAGAAGCATCTGATTTTTGGACGTAAACACGAATTTTGGTTCATCTTCTGGCGCTGGAAGATTCAGATCCAACTCCAGAAAGTTCTTAGGATGATTAGGTTCTTGATGATGACTTGATGATAACGCGGTTTTGGTTACTGAAGTAGCGTTTGCGTTTACGGTTAAACCTCTATGTCTCCTCATATGACCTCCTAACGCTTGTCCTGAAGAGAACTCGGCCTTGCAGATCGAACATTCATGTGTTTTTTCCGGCTTCTTGCTACCATCGCTGCTACTTACTTGCAGAGAAAGGAAGCTTCCTACAGCTTCTGCAGTTTCCACCGTTTCAACCGCAGAAGAAGAGTTCTTCTCGTCGCGTTTGGGCTTCTTATGGCTAGCCCTGTGTCCTCCTAGTGCTTGAAATGAGTGGAAGCTTTTATCACACGTCTTGCACGGGTATACACCATCTAGCCCTAACCCTAGAGAAGAAGCCACCGGTTTCTGTTTCTTGTTGCTCAAGAAACCAATCTTCTGTGTCAATAAATGATCTCCACTACTCTTTGCTTTATGTCCCTGCGACAATAGCATCAGACAATTCGCCATGTCTTGGTCTTCTTCAGTAGCTCCCTGGAATTCAACTTCACCAGCTCCTTCTTCTTTTGCCTCTAGTGATCGGTCCTCACTGCAAACGCCGGACACTGCTTCTGCGTTCATGTGAGGAGACGCAGATCGAGGACGTTTGGTTCGTTTCCCCTTGGTGAGGAGTACTAGACGCGTCTCCTCGTGAAAACTTGTCATGATCCTTCGTTTCTGAATTTGGCTCTGTTACAAGAACACAAGAGAGATATGTATTTATGGTGAGAAGTATCAAAGAATGTTTGGTGGGTTTGGTTTATATGTCTAAGTATCTCTCTCTTATATTTAGTTATGATTGTATTTGTTTATACACACAATATTATTGGTATATATATAAGATATAGAGAGAGTATATATGTAACGAAAGGTAAGAGAAAGGATGGGAAAAGAAGCAAACCCCAAATAATTTTTGGTGAAGGATTCCTTTCTGGAAGTTTTGGTTTGCAAGCCTGGAACCACTTGCTTCTTTCCCCCTTGTTTTTTTGTCTTTAATTTATTTAAATTAAATTTCTCTTTATTTGGTTAACTTTGTTTCGTTTGTTTTATGGCTCAAATCAAATTAATTAGTATTTATTAAATTTAACCACTTATGAGAAGTTCTTCATTTTATTCTTATATAATTTTGAGCAAATTAGGTAGAAAACAAAAGAAGATAGCAAAATTAGGCAAATGCCAAAGACCAAGAAGTTAAGTCTACGTGTCCGGATAAATACAATCAGAATGACGAATATAACCTTCCTTCTTAGCGTCTATATTTCCCTTAGCATTAGGATTCTAGGACTTTGTCTGACAAAAGAGATTTAGTTAGATTTAGCAAATCTCATAAAGATATCAACTTCGATGAGAGAGAAAATACAATAATAATAAAAAATTGCTAGATTTCTTTTTAGATTTACAGATGTAAGAAAAATTATGTTTAGATATAACCGGTACCATTATTTGTTAGCTGAATATTTAGTCGAATATAAACCTAAACAGATTCATGATTTTAACTTAAAACCATAGTAACTACCCAAAACCCAAAAATACTAAACCCTAAACCCAATTGGAAGCCTGGAACCAAAACACTAGTCACTAAAACCTAAACCCTAAACCCAATAGTAACCCCGAAACCCAAACCCTAGTCACTAAACCCTAAATCCAATACTAAATCCTAAACCAAATAGGGATCCCTGAACCCAAACCCTAATGTCTAATCCCTAAACCATATTTTTTGGTTTGGTTATCTCTAAACCTTTATACAAACACATTTATTCCCAACCCTACCCCTACACCTCCACGTAAGTGTAAACAAGTTAGCCAGAAAACTGATTTCTTATACAGTTATTTATCTAGTTAACCGGATAACTTGTCATTGCACCCTAAACGATAATGTATTAAAGTTCATCTTAGCCGGATATTGTTATAATTATCCGTCAGTTGTAAATATTGACTGGTTAAATATTTTGACTCTATATTGCAGGTAACTTTATAAATCTAGTTAACCGGATAACTTGTCCTAGCACCCTAAACGATAATGTATTAAAGTTCATAAATCTAGTTAACCGGCTAATATAATATTTGGCAGGGTATTGTGGAACTTACATCGTCTATTACTGAAGTTGTTTGGTTTGGGAGAATAGTATCGTCGTGTAGATTGTGCGAGTCCATTTCAACTTTTAGTTGCCTGGAGATGATGAATTGACCAAAACGCCCGGAGAAAGATGGTTTCTCACCGATATCAACAAGCTTCTCAAACGGTGAGCCTCTGATGATATCTATTTCTTCAGGATCGAGAGCCCGAACGGTGCCTCTGATGATATTCGTCTCCTTCCATTTTGTGACTGGATTCGCAGAAACATGGGTTTAGCTCTGGATTTTGATGATATTGAGAAGAGAGAGATATATGGTGAGAGTAAAAAAGTGAGTTTTCTCTGAGAAAGTAAAGATACTTCTTGAGAATAAGAAGATTTGGGAAATCTTCTAGGATTGCTTTAGATTTTAGAAATGACAAAATCTCTAGTTAAGTACTTCCTATCTTATCTGTCTATTTTGTATACTCACGCTGAATTAGATGTAGAGGTAACAGAGTCTCAAAAATTATATACAGTGCCCTAAAAAGTGGTTTTTGGTAGAGAACTAATTATCGCATTAGTCTTTGGTATACATCCAAATTTCTCTATAATTTTTGTATCTTGGTACCACTAGCTAGTAAGTAGTAACAACATTTGGATTAAATGTCAGCACTTATCCTAGTGAAAAACATATGACTAAATTAAATCTAGTTGTCACAAGCATGGTTTACTTTGACATATGTATGTTTAAGATAACAATCTTCTTTTTGTCATATTGTAAATGTATTATCTAAAAATAACTACATCAAATCTGAAAATTATGACTATTCATATAGATCTTCGAAAAACTATAAATAATCAATTTCTATAAATATCCCATTGTAAATCTTTTCACTAATTTATTAAAACTAATTTATTAATAATAGGAAGTCTAATAAATGTCAAAACATTTTCATTATAAAATAAAATTAGTTTTACAAAGTTGTTAAATTATGAAATGATATGTATTTCTATAATTACGTGTGTGTTTTCAACATGCAACCACTGGAAAATATTGTAATAAAAATGTGTATAAGATGTGTGTTTATCATAAAAATTACTTTACATCAAAATAATATGTCTTTTCATTCTATATATGCAATGAAATTTAAAAGATTCTGAAAATGTTTAAGAATCAGCCTTATCATCTTAAAAATATTTCTTTTTATTTTTAAAGTTTTTTAGTTTTAAAGAGTTTTTGTCTTTTCATTAGAAAAATTGTATTAGTTTTTAAGAAGTTATCATATAATGTATTATCATGAAAATAACTACATCAAATCCTAAAGTCATGACTATTCTTATAGATCTTTAAAAAGTGATAACACATGCATACATATGACTTAACTTTGAAATACTATTCCACTTCTAAGTTTGAATCATAGTAATCATTGTGGATATATGTACACTGAACTTAACTACATGATTAATTAATTAATTAAGCTAATCATTTGGAAAGTAAAAGGCAACCGAATTTTGGGTTAGAGTAGTTCATGTGCAGTTGAGCCAACCCATAATTACACAACACAACACTATGAATCATGATCATAAGCTATTAAATTATAAAGATATTAGCAATAACGTACTAAACATATAACATCACTCCCTAGGTTTGCGCCTCTTTGTAAGATACATTGGTTTTTTTATCACCCAATTAATTGATCAAACCATTATTAATCTTATGATTAGCTAATGATATACATTCCGTGAATTAACCTATCTTGTTTTGGTTTCTTAACATTTAAAAAATATTTACTTATATTGTTTTATAGTCTTGTAGTATAATACTAACTTGGTGGCAGTAATCTGTTGGAAAAAGCTTCAATATAAATTCCACAAAAGTCAGGAAAAATAATGAGTTTATCAGAGCTGGATTGATATCCAACTTCTACTCATCCAACCCTACATAATTAGTTGTCTTCGGCTTGATAATTATTTGATAACGTGTCACTAATATATATTAGACTACTAAGAATAGTATTATTGAGTGTATTATGAAGCTAGTACCACAATTTTATAATCATATTTTTGATAAATAATATTAGAATTTAAGGGGAATTTATTTAAGTTTTGGCGTAGAGGATAGTGCGTGTGTGTGTGAAAGGGATAGAGTGAGAAAATTGCTTGACCGCCAAAAGAAGCCATTACTTGCCAACTAGCTAGCTTCACTACTCACCCTAAGCAAAGCATATACTTTTTAATTTGTTTTAATCATCATCATCTTAAACCTTTTCTATCGAAGACTTTTTCACAAACCGTTATGTAGTGGTTGCTATGATCATTCAGGAGCCACGGTAGAGAGCATCTACAGATCATCTAATAAAAAAACATGACTCAAATTATATTTGTAATATGCTCTAGTAAACGAAACATGATTACCTCATATACAAAATGTCTTATGATTCACTCTCGTTTTTGTTAAAATATATTGTGAGAACTTGAGTGACAGAAATACAAATAACATCATGCAAGCGAGACGTTATCATTCATTTTCTATACACCTCACCCTCTTATAACAATAACTGTATGAACTGATTAATTAAAATTCTGATAGATAAAATTATAAAACGATATTGACCTTTGGCAAATCTTCAAATTTATCTTGATAAACTCCGTTAGGTAGAACCAATCATGCAGTTAAATGTTTATGCATATATATAGTAAGTTAGTAACATAGTTTCATAATTTTATTAGGCAATAAGAATTAGCACTACAAAAATGTACTGACGGTTATAGACAGCCAAAGTTATAACGAGGAAGAACATATATTAAATAACTGTAATATAATTTAGAGAAATGAAGAGAAAGTGAAGAAAGAATATTATTAGTTGATTTGGTATTTTCCTAAGAAATGATCATATGATCTTCTCCTCCTACTCTTTCACGCTCTTCCACGGCTTCATCTAATCTCCTCCACCTACTCTGGCGCTGCTCTTCCACTTCTTTCCGTTTGGCTTGTTTCTCTTCATACTCTTGCTGGCATTCTTCAAACAGCTCAGGGTCCATCTCCATAAACATTCTCTTTATATTCGAACTTAGACCGTGAACCGCTTGGTTCCAGTGAGACTCTGTGTTTTTCTCCAGGGAAGCGAATATGATTGGAAGTATTACACTTCGGTTCTGAGCGATTAGAACAACAATATGCTCGTTGTTCCACAAGAACAGAGATCGTTCCGCAACCTGCATCACAATGGTGACTTATGCATGTGAGCAAGGTATATAGAAATATTCAAACTTCCTAGAAACAGAGCAAAAATCATGATGTAGCTATTGTTCCTAAATTAACACACAACATGTCTGCCTAGATCTTTGTCTCAATAAGCAAAAGTACCACACAACATGGGTCTTTTAAAACCAAAGCCACAAGAGATTACAACTAACCTGAAAATGAGAGCTATTAAGGCACCGAGCAACCTGCCGAAACAGCGGAACCATACACCTCTGAAACTCAACAGGCTGCGTAGCCTCAAGAACCTCTTCGAGCTCCCCAAGAAACAGAACCTCCTTCGTACAGTTAGTCACGGGCCAAAACTTCAACAAACCCTTAATCACAGTATCCGCAAGCCGATAATCCTTCTCAACAAACTGAACGACACAATAAGCCAACTGCTGATGATAGACAGCGATAGGCTTAGGCTTATGCAAAGGGATCAACGCCCTGATCAAAAACAGCTTATGCTCCTCCTTCATCGGCAACGCGAAACCGTTTATAATACTCCCGAGAATCTCTAGAAGCTCCCCGATCCCGCTGTGCCGCTCCGTCTCGTAGACGAACCGGTAGAATATGTTGTTGATGCCTTTCCTGATAAACGGCCTGTGGACCATGAACTTCCCGTAGATACGATGGAGAATCGTTTTTAAGTACTCTCTCTCCCTCGGATCCTCGGTCTCGAAGAGGTGGAGGAGGTTGGAGACGAAGGAGTGGTCGATGTAGCGTTTGGCGATCTTGGTGTCGGTGTCGGAAGGGACGAGGTATCTGATGAGGAGCTCGTAGACGAGGTGGAGGTGAGGCCAGGCGGGGTCTAGGTAAGGCTCGTCTTCGTCGGGGTCGGCGGCGAGGAGGAGGGGGGATTGTTGGCCGTGGGGGGAAGGAGGGAGGGAGCGGAAGATGTTGAGGGAGATCATTTTGACCATCTCTTGTTGGCAGAGCTCGGTGATGATGGTGGTTTTGGATTGGATGAAATCGACTAGCTCGAGTAGGGTTTGCCTTTTGATCTCTTTTTCGCGCAAGTTTTGGTCGGTGGTGAAATCGAAGTGGAAGGAGCAGATTTGGAGTTTTCGGAGGAAGAGGGGTTGGCGCTCGTGGGGTGGGACGTCACGGAATAGAGGGAGAGGCTCGATTGAGTGCATTGGAGGAGGAGGTTGTTGTTGTTTGGGGGTGGCGGGAGAAGAAGGTAGCGGGGAAGGGCGAGATGCGTGGTTGACAACCATATTGGTGGAGGCGGGATCGAATCCGAACATGGGATCATCGGCGGCGTCGTTTCGGGAGGTCTTTCGGCTCCCGCTTTTCATGATCTTCTTAAACATGGCAACCCCCTTTAGTTGATTTGATTCCCTTAAATATAAACCCTAGGTGGAGAGATTCAGTGGAAGACAAAGTCTCAAATTGGATCAAGCATGAGAATCCTGAGCGTTGGGATTGGTCGAAGAGATCTTTGGGAGAAAGTGACCGGTTATTTGAAGAACTGGGTTTTTTTTTTTTGGCCGGCGATCAATGTCGGAAGATATCGCGAGAGAAATGATACTTTTAATCGAAAAACAGAGTTGTCCAAAAAAAAAAAAATCGATAAACAGAGAGAACAATTTAATTTCTCTTTTGTTATTCGTAAAATCAAAATTAACCAAGACACGATGGTATTAATATATTGTTATTTTTCATTTGTTTCTAACATTATGGTAACGATTAAAGGTGTTATTAACTCTGGAGAATAAAACCTTTGAAGAAAACCAAGGGGTATCCTCCATCTGTTTCAATTTATTTGATGTTTTTTCTTAATTCTTTTACAAATTAAGTAATATTTTCATTATTTTAGATAATATTTGTTGCCAAATAAAGATTATATTTAATATCATTTGACACTGTAACTAGTAACATAAAATTTTACTTTTATTGGTTAAATTTATTTTATATAATAATATTTTTTTATGAACCAAGATTATGTTTATAAAAATTATCACCTTAATATTTTTGTGCATTAATTTTAAATATCAATCAAAATGAAACAAAGAGAGTCTATAACAAGAAGACATGAAATATTTCAAGTAAATTGGTTTGCTTTATTTTTTCTTATTGTCAAGATTGGTGTGCTTGTATAAGTGTTTCTAACTAAAAGCTCAATTAAGCTTACCTATTAGAATACAATTTAGGATAATACATGAGATGCCTTAATGCAATTAGCTAACAACCAACATAGAGTGATCACAAAGTTGCTGAGGAATTCCAAGTCTGGCACATGTAAACACTAAAATAAAATTATCTGTTACAACAATGACCATAAACTTTGAACGTACATTATTATGACACACACACACAAGGCTATTCTCTTATCCAAAACATGTCCACAGAAAGTTAAAAAGCTTTATTAAAGGAGGGAGGAGGAGTCAGCTTCAATCCTGCTTCACCCCACCACCAGTGGTATCCTCCGCGGGTTTAGCTATTGTTTCTGTACCTTCACTTATTGTTTCTGCAGCTACCTGTAACATCAAGTGTTAAGATTCACAAAAGTAACCAGATGCTCAGATTAAAGTAAGTGAATATTCACAGCAGATAGTAAAGTAACTTCATCGGATCATGGATTGTTGAATTGAAATATATAACGTAAAAACAGTTAACTTCAAGAGAATTTCATCAGCTAAACTGCTTCAACTAAGAAAAGACCCAATCAAGCTGAGAAGATAATTTTTCGCTTACTTTGGTGGAAGTTGGCTTGAAAGGACAAGCTGGAGGAACTCTAGCTGGCTTCCTGTATTCCCATCCGAGCCATCCATACACTTTGGCCTAGTTTTCAAGCATGAACACACACAAAACTCAAGAAATCAACCCCCAATGACTACAAGAAACAAGACATATTATACTTAGTCTACTACTTGCAAGTTTCACTAAAGCATGACCCCTACAGACTCAAAATCTGTATGTAACACTCTCAGAAAGATGAAACAATCTCTTAGCATCCAAATCTCCAAAACTACTATTATGGTTCCTAACTTTTTAGATTATCAACAAAGGAAGATCCAGTTTACCATTAAAAAATCAATGATCCGAGGCAGTAAATTGATGAGCGGAACGAGGAACAGCGGCACCAAACACATTATGCAAACCTGTGGAATTTTCATCATCTATTTTAAAAAACAAAATACGAAATAAAAGATGCGGAATTGAGATGTTTGGATTCAGCAAAGCCACAAAACTGAACGAATCTTACCATATTGAAATTAGGGTTCTTGAACTCAGGAATTGGGAATTTCGACAGAAATGAATCGCAGATGATCAAAAATTCTTCTACTTCCCCCGAGTCGTCGCTTTGCTTTATTAAGACCAAAAAATGAACTATTGGAAAGAAAACTCTCTGTTTTGGATATTTATAATAAACATAATCTTTAAAACAACAAGCGGGGATAGCTCAGTTGGGAGAGCGTCAGACTGAAGATCTGAAGGTCGCGTGTTCGATCCACGCTCACCGCAATAATTATTTTTTTCTTTTTTATAATTTTGGGACACTCTAAACCGTTCAGCGGCTTTGTTCTGCTATCTATTTATTCGGAATCTTATTTAATTCCTGGAGATCTCGAAGAAAGGTACTCAGCGCCAACTGTTGGTCTTCTCTCTTCTTCGTTTGGCGCTCATCAGTTTCTGGATTTCGACCTAATGCCGCCCCGCCGGCGTTACGCCTTCAGAGGTGGCGGAGTAACAATCGAAGATTTCGATGAAGAAGACGAACAACACTACTACGAAGAAGAAGCAGACGACACCGAAGAAGAAGAAGAGGAAGAGGAAGAGGAAGAGGAAGAGGACGACGAAACCGAAGAAGAGGAAGAGGGAGAAGAAGACGAAAGCCAAACCAGGGTAGTGCATACATCTGTGATGTCACACACGCCAATCGTGGTTTCGGAGGACGAGAGTGAAGAGAAAGAGAAGCAGATAAGGTCACAAGGAGTTTGTTCGACTTCAGGATCGCAGGTGGAGGAGGAAGATGCTGCGGCATGGAAACCTACCGAGGCCGAGGGAACATCGTGCCTAATTTGTATGGAAGTTTGGACCGACGGTGGCGAACATCAAGTCTGGTATACACTCCGATTCCACTGATTGTGTGAACAAATTTATTTGATAATTTGCTGCTGGGAATGAATCATAGATTAGTTTAGTCAAGGGGTTATGATTCTATTAGGTTTCTTCAATCGAATTTTCTAAACTGCTAAGTGAAACTTATACTTTCCTTTTTTTTTTCTTTTTTCTTGGCGACAATTGAAGCTGTCTTCCTTGTGGGCACTTGTATGGATTTTCTTGCATCAAGAAGTGGTTAAAGCAGCCGCGTAGTGCAGGAAAGGTGTGTTGTTGTTGTTGTTGTTGTTCATATCCCTTTGATGTGTTATTATTAATGATAGATTAGCTTTCGCCATAGACTCACGTTGGCTTCTTTTACAGTGTCCCCAATGCAATAGGATATGTGGTCTTAGAGATGTCCGCAAAATCTTTGCATCAAGGATTGCTGCAGTTGATGATGACGCACACAAGGTTAGCTATTGAGTGTTGTAGCATATATATATATACATGGAAGCTAAAGATCTGAGGTTTGCTTCTTTCTTATGTTCTCACAGAGAATCTTATTCCTCGAGGGTAAATTAAATTTATTCGAACAGAAGGTATGACACATTACTCTTGACGTAGTTCATGATATCTGTACTATACTAATACCTCTTTTATGTGTTCACTTCATTATGTCATCTGTGTTGGTTATGGCTTGTGTGTAACATATGTGTGTAGCACTTTGTACCTGATTTGTAGAGTTTTTTTAACACTCTATTCTTAAATGTCTTGTAGACTGCTACTTGGAGTAGCAAAGAAGCTCAATGGAGAAAAAGAGAAGCAGAGCTACTATCAGAAGTTAATAAGCTGAAAAAGGTACTGTCTAAGAGTCTCTTCTAACAGGTCACTCTTGGCACATGTTTCTTTTTTGTTAGTTCAAGGCTAGAAATTTTGTTTTTTTGCAGAAGATAGCTTATATGGAAAGCACGACTAATGGTGCACTGAGAGAGTCTAACGTGGCTTCTCTAGAGAAATATATACCTGGTAATTACAAAACAACATGCTTCCTGGTTGCAGTACATACAGCTAATCTAACACCAAATCTCTCTACTAGATCCAACATTATATGGTTGTCGTTTCTGTGTAAGCTAAAGTCCTTTGTTGAAAGAATTGTCTCAACAGTATATTTACATTTCCATTGATTACATAGAATGTATAGGATGTCTTGCATTTGTTTCCACTCAGACCTTAAGAGTTAACTCGTGACATTTCATTAGCCAAACAGTTAATAGAGGTTTATCTATAAGTGGTATAATTGTTTGTTTTTTGTTTTTCTTGGAATATAATGCAAATATCTATTTAAACATCTGTAAGGGCACACATGTAGGTCAGAAGATCTACCAAGAAAGGAATGGACTGGCACCTTCTTGCAGCTTCAGGCATCAGGTGTGGCATAGGGTTCTATCTCAGACCCATTGTATTTGAATTTTCGGTTTTAGTAGTATAGTTTCCATTGCAATTGTGTTTGTCTGATGCAAATGACGAAGTTCCTTTTCATCCAATTTTTGGTTAGGGAGAACGGCTAGTTAGTGGTGGCCGTATATTTGACATAGATGGTGGTAGACAGATTTTGTTATTGGCACGTAGGCTCTCAGGCGTTGGTGGAACGTTTGTGCTCTCGCAAGTAAGTTTGTTATTCCTGGCCTCTTATCTTGATCTTACACCAGTTTATGTGATGCAACTTTTTTTAATAATACATTTTAGATGAGCCTACATTCTGGTGAGATTGATGACATTATGCTGCCTCCTACCACTAGAGCAATAAAAGATCTTCACATTTCCCCACACAATAATGGGCTGGCAGTTTTCGGCTCTCTAGGAAAAAAGTTATCAGTTATAAGGTTCGAACATTGCTACCGTTTCAGTAAGCTTCCACTCCTGTGATGATTTCCTTGTTGTCCTAATTACCTATCTATTCAATTGTTCAGCTTGGAGAGCCACAACACTGTCTTATCTTATGATCTACCGGTAAGCTACAGTCTTTTGACATCTCTTATGAAATCTGCTTTGAATATGATTCTAGAGAAATATATCTTTGTGATCTTTACTTCTAGGATTATACTTTCTTAAGCTACATTCGGGTGTCGTTGTCTTTACTGCATGACTGGATGAAAGATTTGCTTTGAAATGATTGTATTAACCTTGATAGTTCTCTCTTGTAGGCTGCACCTTGGTCTTGTTCTTGGGATCGCAACAGCTCTCACCATATTTATGCTGGACTACAAGTTTAATGATTTTCTTTATCTTGCTAATTCCTGCTTAAGTTCCACTTTATCTGCCTCTCCTAACGTTCTTCTTTTGCAGAACGGAATGGTTTTAATGTTTGACATGCGTCAAACCATGCGACCATTGGCATCGTTTGCTGGCTTAACAAGCAATCCAGTTCATACTATCCATCATCTCTCTGCCACCTCCACCCCAACTACTGATGTATGTTCTCTCTTGTCCGCTTCATCCATCGGGCTTTGTCAGTGGAGCATTAATGGCAGCGAGGGAAGGTGAGGTTTTGTGCTTCCTTGACATGGATTCTTGCTTAGAGAAGCTTATCAATGCATTTTAATCTTGTGTTTGTTTAGGCCATCACTGGTTTCTGAAACTGGGAACCCAGGAGTTTGCATCTCCTCCTCTTATTGTCCTCGGAGCGATCATGTAGTTGCGTCTTATAGACCAAGAGTTGGATCTGACGATAACGTCTCTACTCAGCCTACGTTGACCCAAACCGGAGCTAATACCATCGGTGTAGATGGGTTTCATGTTTGTCTGAAGAGACGATGTGTTGATTCTTGTTATCAGAAACTTTCATCCACACATGCTTCCGTGGATACCATCCGTTTGCCAAGAACAGCGATTATAGACTTTGGTGAGGGAGGAAGGAAGCAGCTTTTTGCATCTTGTGAGGAGTCCACTCGCCAGCTCATCTTGCAAGATCCTTCGACTTTTACCGTCTCCCAAAGGTTCTCATTGGCAAGTCATCATCCGCTTCAGGACGTCAAGTACGCTAACATGAATGGTTACACTCTGCTCGGTCTCTTAACGGATGATAGATTGCAGCTTCTTAGGAACGAATCTTCATGAAAAGGAAAAAAGGTAAAACGTGTTTCTTGTATATTACAAATGTGAAACTCTTAGTTATGTTGCGTACAGATTTACCAAACTTTTTAGCTTTGTTTAATGTTTTGCAGGGATGAAAAATAGGTGTTTGGTGAAAAAGCAAAACATACATGTAAAGCGGCTAACTTGTCCATCGTTTGTATCTAACTTTTGCTCTTAGGTGCAATCTAAGTAGCCAATACTTATATGTAGACATGGATAAATTGCTGGCAATGTAGTTGTAAATACGAATTGCTTAATTATAAGATTTTGATTCATTGGTGGATTTTAGAAAGAAATACGTGATGAAAAAAATATACGCATTAAATTGTTAAGAAATAGCAGCCAAGGTAAAAAAAAAAAAGTGAAAACGCAAAAAAAAAATCCGACCTGCCGGAATCGAACCAGCGACCTAAAGATTACAGCAACTACTACAGTCTTCCGCTCTACCAACTGAGCTAAGGTCGGGCTTGTTATAGTTGGAGATTGAAACTATTAAAAATATATGATTATAGAATTTAATGCCCTGCTTTGCTCCGATTATTTTCATGTAAAATGGTTAGTTTGAAAATGTTGTTCTTTGACCAAAAAAGAAAAAGAAAATGTTGTTCAGAAAAAGGTTATTTGAAAATTTGTGGTATTTTGTTATTTATCTTAAGAAGATGATTAGAGAGTATTGGAAACTGAAAAGAAAAGTCAGAGATGAACGTGGGATATGGGTTAAGAAAACGTGTATGTCCGAGCAACAGCGATTGGTTATTGCAATCGGAGTCGCGCACTCATTACTCAGATTGCCCAAACAAAAGTTGTTATAAAAAGCAAAATCATTGGACCGTGACTTTTCTTCATAACAATTCTTCGTGTGTTACTTCATCCTATGAAAGCCAAACTTCTTACTCATATTTCAGTGAAAATAATAATTTTAGCTTACATGATTTAATCAACAGTTAAGTTAATTACCAAGAAATTTATACGGATCTAGTTTCTTGGACAAATAAGAAAATTTAAAATGAGAAGCTTAGATATTTTTGGTGGGTTTTAGATAGATCAGCAGACATGGCAATACAATGATGCAACTTTGGAATAAAATAGGAGAAATAAAATAATATTCATAAAGTTCCAATTTTTATTGGAAGAAGAAGAAGAATCTCTCTTTGTCCAAAACGAATATCTTCTTTCTGTCGTCTTCTGCTTCTTCATCTCGAGAAGCAATATCTAATTGTACTTTCGATGCGAATTTCGAGTTGTCGGGAAAAGGTGAGAACTTTCAGTTTATCCAAAATCTCTCCTGAATCTATGGATTCTCTTAATCTGATTCGAAGCATCTGGCTTTTCTCGGTTTCATAGATTCTGAGCTTTGTTCATTTTGGATTTGCCTTTTCGTTGTTGCCAGAGAGAGAGAGAGATGGAGATCGACAAAGCTATCGGAGAAAGTGATGATAAGAGGTTGAAGACAAAGTACAATAACGCCATCTTCGTCATCAAACGAGCTCTTTCTCTTTACTCGTCAGCTCTCTCCTCTCCTCTTCTCTCATTTGCTTTGGTTTATTTTTTACTTCATTAAAGTCGTCTTGATCAAAGAAACTTGCACTTCGGTTCAAAGTTTTCTACTTTTTTTTTTTCTGGTTCTTATGGTCTTTTATTAATCGATTGGATTGGACAAGACATTTGGTAGTTCTAATGTTTGTAAAAGTTTTGCTCTGTTTGACAATTAATGATGATTGCTTCCTGTCCATTTCTTGTTTGACACATGTGTGTGTGATCATTGTCAAGATCCATTTATTGCAATCTACTTATTAAGTGATTCTTCAAACTCTATTAACTTGGTGCAGTATTGAAGAGGTCGCCTTTAGTTTCAATGGAGGAAAAGATTCTACTGTAAGTTCAAAACTGTGTACTGTTTTGACTCTTTTGTATTTTCCCGAGTAGTAATAGTAGTAGTGACTCTCATCATGATTTTTAGGTGTTACTGCACCTTCTCAGAGCCGGTTATTTCTTGCATAAGAAAGAGCTCAGTTGTTCTAATGGAGGTCTATCAAGTTTTCCAATCCGGACCATATACTTTGAGAGCCCTTCTGCGTTCACTGAAATCAATACATTTACATATGATGCAGCTCAAACGTAAGCAAAAAACTATGCTCTTACCATTTACATATTTTTTTTCTGCTTGTTGGTTTGGTTGGCTAATCATCTTATGCTATATGGGCAAGCAGTTATGATATCCAGCTTGATATCATTCGCCAGGATTTCAAATCCGGGTTAGAAGCATTACTAAAAGCTAACCCTATTAGAGCAATTTTTCTTGGCGTCCGAATTGGTGATCCTACTGCGGTTAGCTTCACCTTCAGTTCTCAAAATTCATATGCAAATATTTTGTACAACTTGTGGAAAATTTTTGATGCTTCTCGTTGATTTTTTCATAGGTTGGTCAAGAGCAATTTTCTCCTAGTTCCCCTGGATGGCCTCCCTTTATGAGGGTGAATCCTATATTGGATTGGTCTTATAGGTATCCTTTTCTCCTTCATCATATCTTCTTATCGATTTTCTCTTTCAACTAAATTTACAGAAATTTGGATTAGTAGTTTTATGAATCAGTATGCTTATTAACGTGCACTAGAGCAATTTTGGATTCCGATTTTTTTTTTCTTTAATGTGTCCTGTGTAGAGATGTTTGGGCATTTCTCTTGACTTGCAAGGTCAAGTACTGCAGTCTTTATGACCAGGGGTACAAGTTCTCGCCACTGTTTCACTTTTTCTTTAAAATGTGTTTTTTTCTCCAATTCGTCTTAATGATTGTGTCTCATCTCTGACTATGCAGATATACATCAATTGGGAGTATTCATGATACTGTTCCCAACGCGTTATTGTCTGTTAACAACACCAGCAGCAGCAAAAAGAAATTCAAACCTGCTTATTTGCTTTCTGATGGGAGGTTAGAGAGGGCAGGCAGAGTCAAGAAAAATGCTTCACTCAAGAATGACGTTGATAGTGGTGATTCACAAAAGCACGAGGTTCTTTTGGCCTCAGTCATTGCCGTCGGCGATGAGATCCTGTAAGTCCATTTTAATTCCTTATTATAAAGGCTCATTTTGGTAAACTAACAGAACAATAATGCTGCTATATATCTGTTCCATAGCTCAGGTCTGGGCACTGTTGAAGACCATTTAGGACTCTATCTGTGTAAAAAGCTGACTTCTGTTGGTTGGTCCGTGCAACAAACTTCTGTTATTCGGAATGATGTAAGTGAGATTTTTACTCAATTGTCTTTGTTAAAATCAACCAGAGAAAGTAAATCATTTCTTATCTCTATTAACACGCTTCTCTGTGTTTCTATTTTAATCAGATAGACTCTGTATCCGAGGAAGTTGATCGCCAGAGGTCTATCTGTGATATGGTAAGTTAGTTAAAACACATGAGAGCGTAAATGCAAATAGATGCTGACAGATTTCTTGTTCTTGGTGCTTTTGGAGGTATTTATTTATGGAGGAGTTGGTCCTTTGCATTCAGATGTTACTCTGGCTGGTGTTGCTAAGGCATTTGGGGTTCGCCTGGTAAGCATCTCTTTCATTTTTAACATAGGCTCATGGTTAAGATAGTTTGATAATTTCCATTACCTCTCAATGTATCTTAATGTCAGTAAGTAATATAAGAAGCTGATAAAGTCGGTCTATTCAGGCACCTGATGAAGAGTTTGAGGAGTACCTTAGGCATCTTATCAGCGAGCAGTGCACAGGTGACAGGAATGAAGTGAGTTCTTTCTTGAGACATAACTCCTTTTTAATGCATTGTTGTTGTGTATATGGTTTCTCAGCAAGTTGATTGCCTTTTATCTTTTCAGATGGCTCAGTTACCGGAAGGAATTACTGAACTGCTGCATCATGAAAAGCTTTCATTGCCATTGGTAGGTGCTCTCAGAAGTCACAGCGCCACTTGAAGTTCAAATATCCTTCTCCTTCCATACCCCATTTTGATCACTGATCAATTTCTGTAGATCAAATGCCGCAATGTGATTGTTCTTGCTGCAACAAACACTGAGGAGCTCGAGAAGGAGTGGGAATGTCTGACCGAACTAACTAAATTAGGTGGAAGTACATCACTCATGGAGCTATACGCGTCAAGGCGCTTGATCACATCTTCTCTGACAGATGTATGTTTTACTTTTCATTTCTTTATTTTTCCCATGGCGCCTTGCTACTTTCTTTGCTTTTCATGCAAGAATCTTTGTGTAACCAACACTCATAGTTCCCAGTAGATTCATGGTGATATGTGTAGTGACTTTGGATTTTGTTTTTCTTGAAATGCAGGTTGAAGTTGCAGAACCTCTGACCAAACTTGGTCTCGAGTTCCCAGACATATACCTTGGTATACATACAATCTTTGACCTCTCTTAGAGCATCTTTAAGTCTCTGTTCTTAACCTCAATCTTCTTCTCCAGGGTGTTACAGGAAATCCAGACAAGGTCCTATCATCATCTGCTTGAAGGGAAAGGTACAAACACACACACAGAAGATCTAGTTTCAGTTCTTTCTTCCATTTTTCAAGGCTCATAAGTTTCCTTTTTGTTGTTGTACAGGATAATGCACGGATTGACTCAGCTGTAGAGGCTCTATGCAAGAGGTTCAAGGAAGGTGTATTCGTAGACATGAAATAGATACATCCCCATACATGTACAACATTAATTTCAAACGGTTCAAATTGATAATATAAAACACACCTCCACCTTATTATCTGAAGAAGCAGAGTTTGTCACTAATAAACAGAGAAGCAAAAACGGAAACTCTGGGAAATGGAGGACAAGTGTTAGTTTTTAGGGTTTAAGACAGCAGCCGTTTAGGGTTTTACACTTTCTTTTAACAATGTCTCAGCTTTTGAGTCGACTCTCTAGGCTCTCATCATCATCATCGCATGGACTCACTGAGTTACGGCGGCGGCCACGCCGTATCTTCTTTCCAAGGAGACCATCAGCAAGAAGGCTAAGAGACCATTTGATGGCTCATTTTTGGTGGACATGAACTTGTACGATCCGAGGAAGAAAGAAAGAGTGAAGATCCCAGAGCTGACTCTGTCCAAGGAGCTCCAATGGTCGGGGAGGATAGGATCTTCGAGAGGATGGGTGGGTATGAAGGAGCTAGACGGTTCCAAAGTGCGTCTCACCAATATGTACAACCCTTGTGCCTCTGTTTCAACACGCGAGGTTATCACTCTGCCTCCTTTGGATGATAGCGAAACGCTTATATCAAGCATCTCCCTCTCAGCCTCACCAAACCAGCAGGAAGAGGACTGTGGGGTGGCAGCCAAGTCGTCTAGAGGATTTCTCATTCTGTGTCGGCCTGGTGACTCTGCTTGGACACGCGTTGAGGGCCCGTTTTGCACTCCAGATTTGATGTATTCGGTGAGGGACAGCAAGTTCTATCTCTATATCTACCGAGGGAGAATCCAAACCTGGTTGAGTCACCTTCTGGGGACCACTTCATTGTTCATTGGTAAGTGTATATAGTTAGCTATTCATCCTCTTGCTTTCTGATGATTTATTAATGTGTGTGTCTCTTGTCCTTTCAAAGGTGCTACGAGCTGTTTCCAGGAGAAAGAGTGGAGTCTCAGAAGAAGACACCTCCCTCTGGAAACTCCTCCTACAGGAAGAAGCCCAAAAGTTTTAGGGTGTTTAGGCAAGACCCTGAGCGAAAGATGAGTTGCTACACTGAAGACATTGGAGATCTCTGCATCTTTGTAGGCGGGAGTGAGTCCTTTTGCGTCTCTGCAACCGAGTATCCTGGACTTAAGCCTAATTCAGTCTATTATGCAGGCTATTCCACAGGTTTCGGTTTCTACGACCTCTCCTCCAACACTCTCCATGATCTCACCCATGAGGCCGTTGCATCCAGCGAGTACATGTGGCTTGCCTCTCTCCAGTGAACCAACAAAAAAAAAAGCTTTTATGTATTGGTTTTTGTAATATAGCAATCCTCTCATAGACTTTTTTTTGCTTTAGCTTCTTGCAACTTAAAACATCCTTTTGTTAACAAATATGAGATAGAAACATAGTCAAGATTCAGCCTACATATTCAAACTCTAAAAAGGTCCATAATTGCGAATCTACCGCTAAGCACTTGGTCCTACTTTACAGATATTTATAACAATGATGGCAGACTAAAACAGGCTAATTCCTTCAGTTCTCCGGCTTCACACTTGACTTTATGATCTCCGGTGATGTAACCGGGGTAGAAGCGTTGTTAGTCACAGGCAGCTGATGTTGTGGTGGTTGAGGATGAGACTCGTGCATATGCGGCGTTGGATATGAGGTGCTAGGGCCTTGGTTATTGTTTTCAGGCACGGAACTGTGAGAAGCTTTCTGGTGGTTGTTACTTTGACCGTTGTTCAATGGTGGCTGATCGCAGAATTTCATCGTCTTGAGGACAAAATTGTCGTCGTGGAGCTCGAACGGAGTGCTGCAAAACAGCGAGAAGCTATGTTTATGGAGGTAGATTTGTCTGAAAAGAGAAGGATCAAATTTACCTGTTGAAATCGAAATGGACGAGCTGCATATCTTCTGATATTTCCACTTCCACGGTCGCATGGGGACGTGTCTGGTGCAGACAGAATAGCAATAACAATCAGACAATGACACCAAACCTAGAACGATGATACAATATCGGTTTGCTTTGTGGATTGGTAAATAAAGCTTTTGGTGAAGATTTAACCTGGACGAGGATAAAGGGAAGAGCAACACCGCCACTAGGAGCATTTCCAGAGCTATACAAGTGTTCGTTTCTCCGTATCAGATTCTGAAGGCCTACATACTATTCAAACACACATAACAAGGAAAAGAAGTAAGAATCTTTTATGGTAAGTAAAGAGGAAACAGTAAGATGAAGAAGTGTGTGGTGTGTCTAATATTTATTACTTGTTCTTCCAGTTCTTGGGAATATGCAGTTTTCTTTTCGATTCTGTTCCTAAGTGAGAGTCTTTCAGCCTGCAAATATTATAAAACTCAAATTCAGGAAAAAAAAAGATTCTAAACGAGGTTTGGAACATAAACAAGTAAAGTTGGGGGGTATGAAAACCTTTAATTCTTCAATGTCGCTTAAGCTTGTCCGAGGAAGACCTCTCCATTGAATCTTTTTTTTATCCTTGGAGATTATATCCATAGCCATTAGGACGTTTAAAGCATCGTACACTCTTCTTCTTATGTTCTTTTCATCATACTGTTGCTGTTTAAAGAAAGAACCGCATACATATATATTAATATATTATTTACAACCATTGTTGTGTTGTTATCGCACATGATCAAGTTTATAAACATTCGAAGAAGAATTAGAATATACCTGATCAGGAGGTGTTCCATCGTTATTGGGGAGTGAAAACTCAGCAACAAGCTCGTCCGCAACCTGGGAGTTCAATGAGATAACGTAAACACAAGGGAAGGGTAGAGAGATATTGTGAAGCAAGCTTTCTAGGCGGTGGTAGTTACCTCGTTGTAAGTTGTCCTTACTTTGCTTTCCACCTTTTCACAAACTGCAAGAACATTTAAATGTATAAACCAAAACTACAAGGCATCATTTAGAGATGAAAGAAGAAGAAAAGAGAGACCTTTCAAGCTAAACTGACGTAGGCCTCTACCAGTTTTATCATGACCAGACGCACGCTGTCCCCTCTTCTTCTTCTTACCACTGCTTATAAATTATTGATCAGTTAAAAAACTACACAAATGAAAAAAATATACTTTGAAACAAGTTCCAGTGAGAATGAGAGAGGCAGATTCTTTGGACAAACTTGAATAAGCAAATGAAAGACTCTACTAGAGAGATATCAGAAAAGCCAAAATCTAAGCTTTGGTAATAGAATGATCCATTTGACTAAAATTCATTACGAAACAAACATTCATAAGTCTAAGCTTTAAAAATAAAGGGGAGACCTTTACGGAAAGTAGAAGAGAAGTAAAACATACACAGAAGAAGAAGAAGGTAGTTGAGAAGCAGCATCGTCACCCTGGATATCCAAATTGTTGAGCTGTAGAAAGGCACTGTCGGTAGTAGTAGTAGCCACGGTGGTGGTGGTGGTGGTGATGGTAGAAGGGGAGCCCATACTGCCGCTAGTCGACACGGATTGAGCTCCTGAGCCCATACTAGGGTTGTTGTTGCTGTTGTGATTAGAATTAGAGCCAGTAGGTGTGGTTGTTGTCATTCTTCTCCTAAAGTCCTAACAAATTATCCCCCGATAAATTCGTTAAGAAGTTTAAATATTTTCCTTTTTTTTGAGGAAAAAGCAAAGATGAGGATTGAGGACTGACCTTGAAGCATTAACAGGGGGAGGCTTTCTGTAAATGGCGGATTGCAAAGCTTCTCCAGATTCTTAGTTTTGATACTTCTCTGAAACCTTATAATCTTTGCCGCTGTGGATTGAAATCGATCTGAACTAAAGTGATAGACTTTTTTTTGGGTGGGGTTGAGAAGGTTTTTTTTGTGCGATTCTGTTTTGAGAAGAAGAAAAGTTGAGATATTTTTACAATGAGGGACCAAGCTGATAATAATCTCGTTTTTTTTCCTTTTATTTACCAGATTTTAGATTTATATTAATCATTGAAATTCGAAGAATTTTTTTTGGTATACAATAATTTTAGATTTTACATATTTCTACAATTAGATAGAATGTGTTTGGTATACAAGAATTTCTTTTATAGTGTATACCAGAATGCAATTAAAAAAAAAAGTAAATGTCTGTGTGATATGATTTTACAAATAAGATTATAATCACACTGGTTCTGGTTTTCGAATCAAAGGAAGATGTTGTCTCAGAACAACTAATCTGACTAACTACTGGTGTACTGTTATGAATATTATGTTTATGGATGTCCAGCCCATTAGATATTTACTTGTAATCTTGGTCCGTTTATGGCTTATTGTATTTAGGCCCATGTCGAAATATATTTCCTATATAAGGAACACTTTGATTCAATAATAAAACACACTTTCACAACACGTTATCAGCACGATACGTTCTCTAAAACCCGAGCTACCCAAAAACCCTAAAAATGGTGCATCTTAAAATCGCTCTATCTCTCCAACCGTAAGGATCCAGATGACGAGCCACATATCAAATCGAAGCTCTCGACGAAACCAAACCAACGCCGTAAACCTCGTGTCAATCTGATCTCAGACGCTCCCTCACGCTCTGTTTTAATACGCGCCGCCAGTAACCCTAAAACCCCTAATTTCGGCGCAACTTCAAATCGATCGATCTCTTCAACCCTGAAAAACCAGACGACGAGTAATATATCAAATTGAAGCTCTTGACGAGACGAATCCAACGCCGTCGGCCTCGCCTCTATCTGATTCCGGACGCGCCCTCACACTCTATTCTAAGACGCGCCGTCGAGTGACCTAAAACCCTGAAATTCTAAAACTCATCTGACGACTTCAAACCGTTCGTTCTCACAAACCGTAAGGATCCAGACGACGTGTAATATATCAAATTGAAGCTCTTGACGTGAAGAATCCATCGCCGCAAACCTCGTATCAATCCGATCTGACACGCGCCCTCAAGCTCCGTTCCAATCCGCGCCGTCAACTACTCTAAAACCTTAATCAAAAAACCTAAACTGCAGCCTCTCTCTATACTTTGTTATGTTATGCGATTTGCTTCATCTATCTATACTAACTTGTTTTGATTCGTTTTTGATTAAGGTTTCTAAAGATACAAGAGGTTTTTGCTCAACCTAGGACACGCGACCAGCTCCTGATCCGTTCTCGGTGGTCCAAATCTACACTTCAAAGTTCTAAAGGTAAACTTTGAAACCCTAAAAGAAATCATAATCGAACATGGTTGATTGATAAAGGAATGACCATTAAAATTTTGCAAAACCCCAAATCAAACCCTAGCAAAGATTAATAGGTCCAAATCCTTCCATGAGTAAATCGAAACTCTTAAACCAAAAGTTCGATATGAGATTGTTTTACAATTAAAATCGAAACCACAATGGTTTCTAAATCTCAAAACCCCCTTGATCTGAATGATCAAATCGAATCCTTAAACCTAGAAATCGATCAATCCCCTAAAACATAAACAAGATCGGTTTTCATCCAAAAACATCTAATTTTTTTAATGATTCCGACTTGAATATTGATCTGATTGTCTAGTTTGATTTTTTTAAAAGTTGTTCTTGATGTTTAGAACTGCTTAGGATTGAGAATTATACAAACCCTATTTTTTTATGAAATCCGATTGCAAATAGGTGTTTTTCGATTGAAATTGTTAAATTTTAGTCTACTTGCTAGATTGAAAGAAAAATCGGATTGCATTGCATAAATTTAAAGGTTGAAAGAAACCAAAGTTGCATTGCTATATTGACTAAAATAAATCGGATTAGATTATATAATTTAGAGGTTGAAAGAAACCAAATCACATTGCATAACTAAAAGGTTGAAAGAAACCAAAATGCATTGTTTGAATCTGATTATAAGTCAAATAATAAGACTCTAAAATCTATATTTTCAGATGTCAAATTTGGATTATCCAGCCCTTAATCTCTCTGGAGATAATTATGTAAAATGAGCCATAAACACTGCAAGTGTCCTGAAGATAAGAGGACTTGACAGATGTATCATCAAAGGCGAGTATGCAACTGAAAATGAAAAATATGGGGCAGTAACAATTATTCGCCAACATCTCACTGAGGATCTCAGAGATCAGTATCTAAATATTGAGAATCCTCTAGACCTTTGGACAGAGTTAAAATCCAGATACACAATAGTGTTATTACCAAAGGCTAGGCATGAGTGGATAAATCTCAGATTTCAGGACTTTAAGTCCGTAGATGAATATAACTCAGCTCTAATCAAAATCGTTTCTAAATTGAAACTATGTGGTGAAGAGGTAACAGAGGAAGATTTACTGGAAAAGACATTCCTCACAGCTGATCCAAGGGATCTATTGTTACAATATACATACAAAAAAAAAAAAGGTTTCACCACTTATACGAATTTGATCTCGTATCTATTACAAGCTGAGAAGAATAATGAGATACTAAAGAAAACCAGTGAGATGAGACTTCCTGAAGCCAATAAGGCTGGAGAGAATAAGGATGAATCCAAAGAAGCCACGTCCAGAATAATAAAGGGAATTGTCGGCTTGATTTATGTTTTGATTTGTTTGTCATTTACAATTTTATTATAAGAGTTGTTTTATTTTTATATTATCTTATTTGATTTGCTTGATAATTTCTTGATTGATAAATGACAAAATAAAAATTTAAAAATGAGTATAGTAATTAAAATTATCCGACCAAAGGCATTGCCTAAAAGAGGCATGAATTATTCACCCAAACAAAAGTCCCATTTGAGTTATAAAATTTTGAAAAATGAATGGTTTCCACATTGAACCAATGGGCAAAGGAAATATAAGTTCCTTAAGATTATAAAGAAAGTAAAAATTGCCCAAGGCATAAAAATGGCCGAGACTGTACTCCCAACTGATCTAAACTATGCTAAAAGATCAGTATGATAAAGGCAAAAGGCCTAGGTAACCAGATAGGTTGACCAAGAAATTTTATACACTTTATGGCATGACTGGACTAGCCATCCAGGTCTTTAAAATTGATGCAAAGATTGATATCGAAAAAAGGCACAAAAGAGTTATCCCATAGAATCTCACGTTGTGTAACATGTACACAAGGGAAACTCAATAGGCTATAATGTTCCAAGCATCTAAAATATTTATAGCATGTTCATGAGGGGGAGAAATGACACTCCCGTGGTCCATGAACAACACTAAAAATTCGAGTGACATGGTCTATGACCATGATAGAACTTGGCCGAATTCTTTGTGATACAAAGATCACTAGCTAATGCTTGGGAACACATGGATTTACATGTAATAAAAATATGCATCAGGCCATATAAAGTGAGCATAGATATTCCCATCTAAGAATGATAAAGGGTCATGATCCAGACATAGACCATCCTAAGAGATTATGTATAGACCACCACAATAATATGTGCCGTCTAGGATGTAACCTCATAAGAAGATGAGATAAGATTGGGAATATATGTTGGATATGAGAATACTTTCTCCCACGATTTTATAAGAAACCTTGAGCCAAATATGGGTGATCAGATTAAGGCCAGGTTTACGGATTGCATGATTAAATCCGACTATCCAACATCAGGGGGAGAAAGAAATAAGCTGGTACAAGTATAAAGAAATGGAATGGTATCAACCATCCTTGTCTTGGCAAGATCCTCGGACCAGAGAATATGATTTAAGACGTCCAAAGAAAGATCATACAAAGCTAGCTAAAAGAATGCCAGACAGATTAGACCCGAAAAGAAAAGAAAAAGAATGACTAAGTCATACCAGCTTAAGCACCACGAAATTAATGTCCTAGAAGAGACATAATCAAGTTGCTATAGAGTCTAAAGATAGACCAATATGTTCCATAAGATAAGGAACCTCGGAAATGAAAAGAAAGGTGCATAGAAATGACATATCTGAGGTCATAAGGGAAACCAGACCAGACATTGAGATAAGGCTGCGCAGCTAACATCTAAGGTACCAGACCATGTAGTTTGGGACGCCAAACTGCAAGGTAATAAATGTTCTTAGTAAGAATGAAATCTCTAATCGATTAGTTCATGTCTGGAACACAATGGAACACTATAAAAGAAGTGTCGACACATACATACACAAAAGATAAAGATGCATAAGAAAATAGCACTTGAGTTTAAAAGATATAAGCGAGGATCAAAACCCACGAGAATACAAGAATGCATTCATAGACTAAAAGAAACTGTGGGGGTTTAAGAAAGATTCAAAGAATCTATAAAAGAGATGTGTGTATTGGCCATATATAGAAACACCATCTGATAAGATAAAACCAGTGAAAATGGGTCCTGTGTGGGAAAGGAAAAGAAATCGTGAGACATGGACTAAGGTGTTCATATTCCTATTTAAAGCATTCAAGGAATGGCTTGATTACACAAGGATACTCACAAAGACCAAGGAACATATTATAAGGAGATATACTCCTATGTGGTGGATGCTACTACAAATCCGAAAGTGATAAAGGTCTGGATATAAGAAAAGAGAAATGTAGTAAGCAACATGATTGATCACTGGATAAAGAAATGATAAGAGTATCAGAAAGATGAGAAAAGAAATTCTCATAGAATAGTTTTGTTCCTAAGCTATTCATGGACAGAAACGAAAGGCAGCTGCATATAAGGCATATAATGCATGTAAAGGATAAGACTAAGTAATACTTAGTGAAAGGAGTTCTATAAGAACGTCCCTGAACACTCTATGCTTATATTATGAAGGAAATTCCTGGTGTTCATACTTAAAGAAAAGATGATTAGATTGATTGATTCTTGGACAGGCTATGATAAGAATACAATGATCTATAGTGGAGATGATAGCCATGAATATGTATTGAGATCTATGATCCAAAGTACCAAGAATAGAATGTGATATGGTCAAAAGAGAATAAGAGGATGAATCCATCAGATTCACGACCAAAGACCCATATCAACTAGGATCACGTCCAACCTAGTTCGACCTTAATCATCTTGGTTCTAGTCCAGCCCGTTCCGATCCGTTCCCTTCGGTCTTGTCCGACCTGAAACGTCCATAGTAAGGGGAACGGCATATTGATCCAAAAGTGGCTTAGTTTTGATGAACATCAAATTATAGCATGATAGCCATTCATGAACAAGTTATGGACATATAATAAAGAAGGTTCATGAAGAGTTTGGTCAAAAGCTATGAACGGGACACACACAATGGACATAGCATGATCCGAGTAGATCATGGATATACTAAGGCATTCATGGTCGAAATTTATCTAAGAAAGATGGACCATGTAATCATCTCGGTCTTGTTCCGGCCCCATTTCGGCTCGATCCCCTCGATCATGTTCCGACTAAACCGGTTCCAGTGACCACTATATTCAAATCGTGGTATGGCTATGGACAAGGCATGTGTCCTTGGTCCAGGAAAGACTTTACATAAGTACTTTTAAGACTTATGCACATCCGACCAAAAGAAATGTATTGATATGATTGGCGCCTTGATATGGCAAGCCATACTAGGTCGGATAAGTTTTATGGATATGTTCAGATCATAAGACATTGATACTAAAGCCATACACGTCCCCTGCCATAAGTGTTATTGGCACTTTACTTAGATAAATTTGGCATGTCCGAACATGAGACAATGGGACATGATCAATATATCCTAAGTTACCTTCTAAGGAACTAAAAGTTTGAGATTGATTTATACTAACCAAACCCAAAAGAAAAGGGATTGTTTGGTTTTAATAAATGTTACAGGTTTACAAGGTCTCAAACAGGTTATACACATTTGGAGAATGATGAAGAAGCACAAAGTACTACAAGTTCAGTCATGAGAAATGTTAGCCGACTTCTTCACCATGTCTACACCAACTACACATCTATGAAGTATACCTATCCGTTTGGGACATGGCAACAGAAGGACCAGTTCAAGACTTGGCGCCCATGAAGCTAAACCATCAAAGTGTCCATGCGCCAGACTTGAAGAACGGAGGTCCAGAACAGGGGGAGTAGTGTGTGTTGTACTCTTTTTCCTTCACTTCGGTTTTGTCCCACTGGGTTTTCCGAGTAAGGTTTTAATGAGGCAACATTAAGCACACTACAAGCTCTATATGGTTCTGGCATCCAAGGGGGAGTGTTATGAATATTATGTTTATGGATGTCCAGCCCATTAGATATTTACTTGTAATCTTGGTCCGTTTATGGCTTATTGTATTTAGGCCCATGTCGCCATATATTTCCTATATAAGGAACACTTTGATTCAATAATAAAACACACTTTCACAACATGTACCTAAATTTTTATAAGCCTAATAGACCGAGTAAAAAATTGCGTATGTCTCAATAGATTTTTTTATAAATCTAATGGATTGTATAAAAGTTTAAAAAAATATTGGTATTTCATTCAATGGAAAATAAGATAAATCTTTGATCAAAAAGAAAAAAAAAAGATAAATCTTACAAAATTATGCTCAAGTAGTTATGGAAGATTACCTATATTATTTTAAAAAATGCAAAGATTGTGTCCAAATAGTTATAGAATAATTCTTGTAATCTTTTTGGATAAATGTAAAGTTGTGTAGTAGTGGAATACTTTTCAATTAATTATGTGATATTTATATAATAATTATGAAATATTTCTATTCATGAATATTCTTTTAATTTTTGGTGATCAAGTAGCCCATACTCACATAAATAGACACTAGTCTCTTCATTTTACACATAAAAAAAGCAAACACTAAACCTTCCAGCAAAAAACTATCTCTTAGTCTTGCATTTTAAAGTAAATATCTCAAAAATATAACGTAGAATTATAAGTTTGTAAATTTTGTCTCAATGTGTTGCAAAACATCGTATTCGTATCTTGAGATTCAAAAATTATGTTCAACGGTAATGTGATTTATTGAGTTAAGAAAATAGATCAAATCTTGATTCTACACATTCATCTATTTCCTTAACGATTTCTTAAACGTATTCTATATCTATATTAACGATTCATTCAATTTATGTTTCGTAATTTTCAATCAGGATTTCTGCGGTCTTACCATTAATTAACTGTGAGTCTTGTAGGTTATTAGTGATTAATGTGTCTTTTTCTCAAGAATTTGGTAGTTTATTAGTGTCTAATGTGTGTTTTTCTTTAGAATATGTTGGTTTATTAGTGTCAAATGTATAATATTTTTAGAGTCTTGTGATTTATCTAATGTTTAATGTATGTTTTACTTTAAAGTATGTAGGTTCATTAACACAACTTTTCATGTGTAATATATTATTAAATGTCAAAATTTGATCGAATGAATTTCTGTAGTAATATATAAGAACCTTTTTTGAAAACATAATTTGAAACAAATCATGAATTACTTCACGAAAGTTCAAAATCTAACTTAAATTTTAACTAAAACTTTGGGAATTTGATTTACATCAAATAAAACTCTGTGGTAAATTTTTTAAAGAAAATATGTTAATAGAGTCGATCTCTAGGTTAAACATAAAGATTATGTACCCAACTAGGAGTATATGATCAATATTCAATCACTATAAAAAATTACACCTTGATGAATATCTTTGATAGGCCTTTGTGGTATTTTTTTAATTAAAGTGTTCTGTTTGCAGATTTTTATGATAATACTGATGTGAAAAATAAAATAATTGTTTGTACCACTTTCTGTGTTTAATTTTTATATTTTTAGATCGAAGATGTATATAGCTATCAAATGAGCGAGTCCATTAGCCTATATCCGTTTACCAATTTATAGAAAGTGACCACGTCTATTAAGAACCAAACCCATGAACATCCATATTTATATGGGCTGCCATGAGTCCAATATAAACCATTTATGAAAATCTTAAATTTTAATCTATAAACCTATAAATACAAATACGAGTTAATAATATTAAAATTCATCCATAAATCCATACGTAGAATAATACATAAGTTCAAAAGACAACATAAATACTCATAAATTCATAACTCCATAAATATAACAAGTGCATACATAAGTTCATATAAGTCTAAGTTCCCTCCTTATCTTCTCCTCCATCTTCCTCCAAGTCCATAAACCATAAAAATTGTAGATTCCAAAAACAATCCATCAACAAGAACATCAAATGTATGAAACGTCAACAATCTCAATTCTACAACAATCCATCAGATAACATCAACAGAAGTAAACTATGAGGCTGTTTGCTTAATATATTTGAATTCAAACTCATACTGCCATACATATATGTATTTTCAATATTCAATACCAATTAAAGCATCACTTAAATCGCATATGGTGCTTGTATCTATCTTTAGGTAAGCGATCAAAACATCTATAACTCTTAACAGAGATTGTTATAGAACAGTGTCAATACATCTACAATTACGTATTGATCAGATGATAATAGGCTAGCTACGATAACACCTAAGAGTTCCAGCATAAGCAAAGGACAAGCCAGTCACCTAAGAGTTCCAGCATAAGCTTATAAACACAAAACACAGTCTCTACTTCACACTAAATTACAGAGCAATAGATCAGTGAGAACTTACACATAAATTCAGATTTGACATGTTTCCTTAACTTCTTCTCCAACTTTCTCCAAGGGTTCAAAATCCACTTCATCATCTAAAAATTTGATTATCAGTATATAACATTGTCCAAGACCTTTTAAACCAGTATATAACAATAGACTAATCTAAGGAACTACTTATTGTCTAAAGACTCAAATCCCCTTAGCCAATTTCTTACGCAAATCAGTGCTCGAACGTTCGAAAGGAGAAGGGAACTTCTATACTTGTTCAAGATAAGGCTCCCAATGCTGAACGAACCAAGAGAAATAGAGACGGACGGAGAGAGACGGGAAGAGACTAGACGGACAGATAGATCAGAGACATACGGAGAGAGATCGAAGACGGAAGAGACGGAAGAGAAAGGCTGAATCGCGGGGGAGAGTGGCTCGAGAATGGATGGAGAAGTGGAGAACGGAGTCACGGACGGAGATATGACGGTGGATCCTTGGAATCGGCGAATCGCCACTCGAGTCGCCAAAGGAGAGAGCTCGAGAGCTTTCGATAAAACAATTTTTCCCCAAATGGTTTTTCATTTTTGTCCATTTAAAATCCATAAGAAAAATTGGATTTTACCAACTAGAGCCCATTTAAATATGGACATGGACAACCAATGGAAAACCCACCCATTGACACCTATAAACATGTATTTTAGATAAGTGTAACTAATAAAGTTGTGCAGTGGTTGTACAATTTAAGATCATGCTATACTTAAAATTCAATCCAATTTAGAATGATAATCTAGCAATAAGAATGGTTTACAGTGACAAATAAAAAAACTAAAAGGTTTAACTAAAAATATTTCAAATTTAACTAACTAAGATAAACTTTTAAATTAGTTGCTAAAGTATGAACATGTGGACATAAATAATTGATCAAGAATGAAGAAACTCTCATCTAAGATGCCAAACCATTCAATATACATGTTTCATAGGTCTAGATCACTTAAGTAAATTACTTCACTTCCATCAGAATAACCATATGCTAATCATGCATCAACTGCAATTAGTCAAATACAATTAGACATACATTAATCAAATGTCAAATAAATAATAAACATCTATAATATCAAAAAATATGTCTGTGTACATGGTTGTGGTTTTCTAACCAATGTCGAAACTATCTCAAAACAATGATAATGATGGAATACTCGATGATTTGTTGCTGTCTCATTTGAAGATTTGGACCATGAACGCCTAAGAATTGTTAATTGGACACTGGATGAAATGAATAGCTCATATTTTTGGTTTTGGCTGGTTGTGGATAATAGGTAAAAAAACTATAATCGGTTGTATTGATACTTCTATTGATACCGACAAAGATACTAATAATTGGATAATACTAAAACAAAAATGAAAAGATTAAATTATTTAAAAATAAAGAATTAATTTTTATTTTTATTTATTACTTTATTTTTTATGAGAATATATTAAGGCTTAAATAAAGTTCTATATGATAGAAAAAAACAAAGTAATAGATTAGAGGTGAATCAGGTGATCTTACATTTACTAGGTAGAGAATCTGACTCTGACCAATGTAGTCAAACTAAACGGGCCGAAGATAACCGAGTGGGCTTAAAATAGCTCCGTTATCTCAATCAATTCTGGTTAAAAAGTTGAAATTTGAAACGCGGTCAATTTTTAAACGTCGTCGTTTAACCTCGTTGAAAGGGCCCATGAGTCCAACTCGGCGGCAAGAAAACTAACAAACTCGTTTACTAATCCAGACTCGTGTTATGTATGTCACTAATATTTTTTATTAACATCATCATAATAAAGTATGTATCATCATTGTTAATCACACACATCGGTCTATATATATTCCTCCTCCTCTTTCTCCTTTTTCTTGTCTTGAAAACATAATATTCTCTCGATCTTTTCCAGAGCATATTCAGAATAAAAAATACTGATTCTATCTACTAAGATGGGTGAGGTCAGTCAGATACTAATCTCCTTCTTTCTTCTGATTCTTCTCTCGAATCTCTCTATGTTTTGTTTCTTAACGTTTGGTTTCAATTAGCAGAAAAAGGAAGAAACGGCGACGAAACCTGAAGGAGACAAGAAGCCAGTCGATGGTGGTAACAACACCGTCGTGGTTATGAAGCTTGATATGCATTGCGAAGGTTGTGGCAAGAAAATCAAACGACTCTTGAAACATCACAAAGGTATATATAGTCATCTCTATCTCTTTGAGTTTATTGTGGCAACTAGTTTAAAACCAAAGCTAACGTGAATTATCTTGTTGTTATTATACAACTCAGGAGTGGAAGATGTGAAGATTGATTATAAGGCTGACAAGCTGACGGTGATCGGAAACGTAGATCCCACGGTAGTTAGGGATAAAGTAGCCGAGAGAATTAAGAGAAAGGTCGATATAGTCTCTACCGTGGCGCCTAAGAAAGAGGCTCCTCCTCCTTCAGGCGGTGAAAAGAAGCCGGCGGATGAGAAACCTGCTGAGAAGAAGCATGCCGATGAGAAACCCGCCGGTGAGAAAAAAGATGAGAAGAAGAAAGATGAAGGAGAGAAGAAAGCTCCTCCTCCACCACCAAAAGAGGTAATAATAATATTATTATTTATTCAATTAAAAACTCTTTTTGTCACATATATTTAAAAGTATATGATATATTTAAGTCCATTTGCTTGTGGTCTTTAACGTGTGCTGCACTTCAATACCTTTACGGTGTTTACACTCGTTCTTATCCAATTCCATTGGTTTAAAAGTCTTTTAAATATTAGGCATTTATAATTGAAAATTAACCAGAGATTAATCATTGTTTTTGATGTGATGCAGAGTACGGTGGTTCTGAAAACGAAACTACATTGCCAAGGTTGCGAGCACAAAATCAAGAGAATAGTCAACAAAATTAAAGGTGAGATTTATGATCCTAATCAGATCCATTTTTGAAGCGTTCTTAGTATTAAAAAAAAAGTTGATACGGTTGGTGATGGAAGATAACGGAAGCAACAAGAGATTAAATATTCTTATAATTAGGTTGACCTACCTATAGGTAGCTTCTCTAGTTATTATTTTAGTAAAATTATATCAAATGGTTAGCTATGAAGTAGTTAGCCTAATCTATGGGTTAAAACAATTATTCTATTAATTACAGTTAGTTAATTAATGGTATGAATGTTTATTTTTTACAGGGGTTAAATCAGTGGCCATTGATAGCGCCAAGGACTTGGTGATAGTGAAGGGGATCGTTGACGTTAAACAACTCACTCCTTATCTCAACGAGAAGCTTAAACGCACCGTCGAAGTTGTTCCACCCAAAAAAGAGGAGGGAGCCCCCGTGGCAGCTGCGGCGGCTCCAGCTGGCGGGGAGAAGAAGGACAAAGGTGCTGGTGAAAAGAAAGAAAACAAAGATGTCGGTGAAAAGAAGGACGGTGGTGGTGAAAAAAAGAAAGAAGTTGCCCCAGCCGGAGGAGGCGACGGTGGTGCTACGGTGGATGTGAAGAAATCGGAGTATAGCGGTTATGGTTATCCACCTCAGCCGATGTATTACAACCCACCAGGACAAGTGTACGGTCAACACTACATGATGCAAGGTCAATCATCTCAATCCTATGTGCATGAACCGTATGTGAACCAAGGGTACGTACACGAATCGTATACGAATCAAGGATACGGCCAAGGGTATGGACAACAAGCACCACCACCGTATATGAACCACCAAGGGTATGCAGATCCTTATGCTCATATGCGTGCTCCTGAGATGTTCAGCGATGAGAATCCAAATGGGTGTTCTGTTATGTAATTGTAAACTAGATCTTGACCCGCCCGATTGGGCGGGTGTTTGCTTTAATGTGTAAAATTATTATCGACTTATCTCAAATAGAAAATGATTGGGTTGGATAAGGTATGTTGCACGCTATTCGCTATCGTATGATTCATATTTATTATCTTTACTGTATTTATAACATTCAAAAATACAAATACATTGGTATATATATATTTGCATTGTCTATTTGATATTGTAATATTAGAAAATTGATAATTATTTTAATTTTATTTAAAATAACATTCTCTCGAACAAATGTTATTCTTGTATTTGAAAAATATTATTTGATATTAGAAAAATGCATATCTATCTATTATAGGTAAAATTGGAGATATGGAAATTTAGATATTTTCGTGGTTAATTATTTTGTGATCTTGGTTTGAATGGGGAGATATCTTCCACATGAAATAAATCTAAAGTATAGGCAAAATAGGTAAATAAGTTACTTGCTACGTAAGAAGATAAAGATCTCGAAAAATATTTGAGAATAGAAAATGACATAAAAAGAAGGCAATGTAGTTAATCAGTTGGACGATATTTATTTCACACATAAATGATAGATCTAAAGTTTAAATACGCTAGAGATATTTAACTTGCACCGTAAGTTCAGCCTTTATTAGTTGGGATATTATGAGCAGAGAATATTATTCTAACTGATCTAGTTATAGCAATTTGGTTAATACGCTGTAATTGTTTCTGCAGGGCTATTATTGGATCATTGGAGATGGATTAATGTGATTTATTAAGGCCCACAACGTTCAAGAGTGATAGTTATGTTTTGTCGAATTATTTTTTATCCTTGTGTCCAAACGGAATTTTTTTTAACTCTGCTATCACTATTGCCAAACAAAATGAAAAAGTACTTCTACTTTAATAAGATAGATAAATAAGAAATATAGGGAGAGAAAAGGTAGATATGACAAAATTGTAATACTAAGAAATCACGGTTACTTCCGAGTCCGGTAATCTAAACCGGCGAGATTCGCCGGGTAGAACCGGTTTTTGAGAGGCGTGGGTTGGGTTTCATATGTTGGTTGGTTTACTCTATAGACTATATGAATATGGTTTCATTTTATTATAAGATTGGATCCTCCTCTGTTTTACAACTTCTTTTGTGCTAATTTATGTATGTAATAGTCAAGTGATCATAAGGAAAAAAAACTCTTTGCTATTTTAAACTTTTTCTTCAAGAAAAGCATCTTTTGCAATTATCAAAGTGAATGGTCCACCACACTCGACATAAATAAGAGTCGTATAGGAAGCGGTCACCGCACTTCAAATCAAATATCACAATTCACAACGGGAGAAGAATCATTCATTTCATACTGCCCTTTCTTTCGAATAGGTGGATTTATAACTCAATGTCTAGGCTAATATAATACAAAATGTCACTACTGTAAATATTCTATTTAATTTCGGTTGATAAGATCTTTAGCCGTTGAAAATGTTCGGAAACGAAGGCCGTAAGAATTTGTGAAAAAGGTAGAATGTTTTACTGTCGATCGATGTATGGACGGACCCCTGAAACGTAAGAATTGTTGGATCATTGATGCAGTATATTTGAGGGCCATGTTAGCTCTTCGTTTACCATAAAGGGTAAGTAGTAACACTATTGTGGATTAATGGTTGAAGACATAATAAACACACATATTACTTGCTTTCAAAGATACATATAAGAAAGAAAAACGTATAAATTTAAAACATATGAGTATATGATTGTATCAATTGGGGACACTATTTGACTCGTTGATTCAGTAAGGACAAAAAGAAGAGTCGATGGAGACGTTGTTTATGGATGTTAGGTGTGAAAGAAGTTATGATGTTGAATTTAGTTAATAACACTAATCATAATTAAATAGATCAAATATTGCTATGTATATTAATATAGTCCTTTGTATCAGGAAAATTGTGCTAGAGTTAAAACTGTCTCCATCATTATGATCATCAAAACTTGTCAGTGGCCAGAATTGCCAAGGGACAAATAACTATTAGCAATCTCCAATAGATAACATTTATATGCAGAGAGTGATGTGATAACTAAATTATATAATAGGCGCATTCGAGTGTTTAAAAATATATTATCTATTTTTTAAACCAATCCTGTGTATATTTACTGAAAAGTTATAATGTTCAGAATGTATAGTTTAGCTTGTCCCAAAAATAATACGCGATAATCGACACTGAATGAGAAAGAAATAAGTGTTTTATACATAAAATTACAATTTGTATACAGAAAATATGATTTTTTGGATCGTTGATGCAAATATCCTTTGAAGGTTTGTAAGGGCTATGAATCGAACCATCCTTTGACCCAAACAAAATATTGAACCATCCATCAAAGTCTTCTGTTGATACTTTAATGATCTGTTGCAGAACATTGTCTTCTGAAACAAAAACTATTTCGTTTTAGCAAAAACAAAAACTATTTCATTGTTTTCTTGAAAATACAGAATATCGATTTCTAAATATATTTCATAGTTTTCTATTATATCTGCTTTTTTCATAACTCCCTATTATATATGGTTTTATTATTTATCAATTGCTAACAAAAAAAACACTCTTTCGAGATAATCCAGAATCTTCCAGCGTTGCATGACAAGAAAATGATTATATAATTAAGCACAAACCAATGAAATGTTATCGGTCATTCGTGGATAAAATTGTTGCTTCCTTTCACACTCTCATCCAAAGTTAGTGGGTGCAGATGAAGCTAATCTCAGCCATGTCTTATACTGATCGATTCCCTAAATCTAATAATTTAAATTTTCAGTTTGGGAGCATTCTTGATCAAACTCTAACGATTTGTATAATTTTGTCAGCTAAGCCTATGATATGATTATATTGTATATCAACTTTTTAACCGTACAATAAAGCCACATAATTAATAAAAGTATATTTAAAGAGACTGAGTAGTTATTTGGATGGACCGACGTATGATCACGTTTACGTGTGTGTTTCTCAACAAATTAGTAGTATTATTTAATAGTCGCCAAAACGCAGATAATGCCTTTAAGATGAGAAGTTTCATACTTTCATGCTACCTCGTTCGTCAGCAAAGTTTTTTTTTTTTGTATTGTCTGCATCCTCTACATTACTATATTCTTAAAATTTAATTTTTTATTGTT
Organism: Raphanus raphanistrum subsp. raphanistrum; assembly: GCA_019706035.1. Lineage (NCBI taxonomy): Eukaryota > Viridiplantae > Streptophyta > Magnoliopsida > Brassicales > Brassicaceae > Raphanus > Raphanus raphanistrum. Next base: position 13,537,993 of record CM033981.1, read on the forward strand.
AGGTTTTTTTCCATTACACTAATAAGAAATGATTTTAAGATAACATAAATTTTTATTTTTCTTTAAACATTTTAAAATGTCTCCCTTGTCGCTGTCATACGCAACAAATCGCAAAAGACAAATAAATATACGCATATTCGAATCTATATATAGTGTTTGTTCAGTAAAGAAAAAATCATGTAAATGTACAGTTAGCTGCATAATCTGATTTGTTCTATTAATAAACAGAAAATTTCTCAGAATATCATATAATACAGAGATACACCATCTAATCATCTATTATCTAATATACGTAAGATTGAATGCACTAATCAACATCTTGCATGATTGTTCGAAATCTTAATTTGAGATACTAAAAGAAAATGCAAGTTAACCAAATGGTGGTAGTTTAGTGGTAAATTTCTGGGGTTTGGTGTGTACCCATTCAGTTATGAGTTTAATTTTTTTTGTGAACTATATTATTATTATTTAACTAGTTTGAGTTTAGGTTTTGGTCCAATTGATTTATATGATGAATCGTAACATATGATCGATTTATCCTCTGGCATTAGTCGAAAGGTATTTAAAATTCGAATAAGATAGTGTGGTACACTTTTGGATTAATCCATTCTGTAATATTAAATATATTTTTTGAGATCGACCGGATCAACTGATAGAATTTATAAAGAAAAGAAAAACAATGCAAGTATTTTTATCTACAAAGTTCTATGTGAGCTCCACAGAAGATAATATAAATTGTATATTAAACTTCCTCCAAATCATTTGCTGATGCGAAAACCTATAACCCAACACTTATAAATACAAAAAATGACATATATAATTGTTATTGCTTCAAAAAGAGGATTCGTCAACGACATTATAGAAATATTATATAGTGGCATTATGATGACGATGAAGATGTAAGGTGAAAGTTAAACCATGAACTAAAATGCCACGTGTTTCTGACTCAGTTCTGGAACCACAGGGCTCACTGTATTTGTTTACCAATAATTTCTTACTAATTCTGAATAAAAACAATTTCATTTGCAAATAGACATCTTAATAACATTACGGCAACTAAAATCTATGCTGCTCGGGGACTTTTACACTGATTATATATTACATGTGGTCATGGTCGACCCTGAAATTTTGGAGATCATTGACAATATAGTAAAGAAATAAATAACTCTTTTTAGTCATTTGGAGAACATATACTTTATATTAATTTTTGAAAATTTAGAAGTTTAAAGCTAATGTTTCAAATTTTGTTACGAAGTTGATTCGAAAGGGTTATTATACATACGGTAGATATACATTTCTCTTTCTAAAACTTTTGTTAAAATAATCATGGTTTAGTTCTCTTTCAATATTTATGGTAAATATCCATTTCTCTTTCAATAACTATTTTTATATTAAAAATATTTTAGTTCTGAAAATCAAATTTCAAAAACTTCTATTTAGTATTATTAATGTTTTTAAAATAAATCCATAGCAAAAAAAATAAAGCCACATCAAAAAAAAACTACAAGCTAATTACTGAAGGACAAAATCATTAATAAATCAGACACTATGTATAAATAAGATCGGCTTTACATGTGCTTATGACTTATGCGAGCTTTTGTATGATGATCATGAGCCATGGTGATAAAAACAAGGTATGATTAATGGTGTAGGGTTTAATGTTGACATGTTATAATTAGTGGGATCAATCCACGTCAGTCCCACTTGGAAAACTTTTATCTCTGTTTGAATTACATGGCACAAGCCTCCCCACCGGTAAGGTCCATTTGAATAGCTGGAATACATAATTGCCAAAATAGAAAGGTCTTCTTATTTATGTGTAGTAGTTGTCGTCGATGAAACTCAAATAAGAACTTGCTACATGTGAGGTCTTTCTTATTTATGTGTGTTTGTGTTCCATGAAACTCAAATAAGAACTTGCTACATGTGAGGTCGTATAAGCACATGTACACATTCTCTTTCACATTTTTCTGCTCTAATTTTGTTTACAACCCTCGTTATTGAAGGTTATAATACCTAGGTTGTAATATTTTATTATTTTTATTTCTCAGGAAAAATTTAGTTTTACCTAATACTAAATTCTGATCTGCTCTTTTAAAGGGCGGATATATTAAAAAAAAATTTGAAAATTTTAATTTTTATATTTAATATTTTTGTAATCATATTTATATTTAATATTAATTTAATTTCATAGAATAGTCTTTTAAATAAATAAAATATATAGTTGGACATAACATTTATTAATAGATCATGTTCTTGTTTTAATAGAATAGAGGTGTATATTTTTAATTAGTCGCACTTATTTATTTTCTTAATTTATTTACTCAATGGATCTATTTGTTTTATGTACAAACAGTCAAACACCACCTACGAATATCCCAAATCTATATGATTACCTAATTATTTAGCTCTAAAATCGTCCAATCTTAGCATCTCATATCTGCAAATATGTATATCTTGATTTAATAGTGTTAATGTGTATCTCCACATGATAACATGCTATAACTGATTAAATGGAAATAATACCAATACATGTATTATGTAGCTCTCAAGTCTATATAACTATATATATTTATATATATCGTAGCACTGAAAGAACTAGAGCTATGTATTTAATCGACGTAAACAGCATATATCTTTTAAGTTTGATCATGTTGAAGGACGAAAATGTATAAGGGAAACTCAAATCCAAGCTGATCAACAGAATATAAACAATTTGTAGTATTAATAAAAGACAAGTTGAATATTATAAGGAAACTCTTGACCTTTTCAAATATTACTTGGTCGCGCAGCCACACGTGCAACCATGTTTCCACCTTGTTTCATTGTCTGGTTTTAGTATTAACTAATCAGTTTATTTGTTTTTTTTGTATTAAATGGGAGTAATTGGTTCTAAATTTCAACTATATATATTATCCAGTGAAAATCTCTTGCTAGTTGGCAGAAGAAAAGAAAACCACACTAATAAAAGTCGTTTGGGATCAACACGTTACTGGAGTCGTTCTGTTTTCTAGGGGCTCAATAGTGGAGTCCTCTCTGTCACACGAGGGAAGCCATTATAGTCCAAGAAAACGTTTGTTCGAATTCTGACTATTACTTAAAATCAAATTTGAAACTAATTTGACCATTCCATTAGCTTTTGAAACTTGTCAAACACTTTGAACTTAACATTAATCAATGTTAGGCTGACTTTGATTTTTATATGTTTTTTTTTTTTTGAATATCAAAAGGGTTAAACCCGGGTCAATGATGACACAAGCCTAACCCCCGGGTGGAGGTACAGCCCACGGATAGACCTTCTCCTGGACATTCAAATGAGTCGAAAGCAATAACTCATATCCGTGTGGCCGGTGGGGTTTGAACCCGATGATTTTGATTTTGATTTTTATATGTTCAAATAAGATTATCCCATTAAGACTTCCCAGTTTTATTTACACTGGTTTCACTCTTTTACGTGTTGAATAGTCAGTCGTGTCTGCAATTACTAATTTTTTTGATCAAGCGAAACCTTTTTTTTTTCTTTTTGATCAAGCGAAACTTGTATTAAACTTGGAAGAGTTTAAGCTCCATCAAAGGAAAATACAACAAAAATCAAAGGAGAATACAACAAAGTGGAATACAGACAGATAAAACCTAAATTAGAATGGCAATGCAAATCACAATAAGTAAACGTTAAAAATGGCATCACAATAGTTTCATAAGCTTTTTGAAAGATTGCATTGCATGTAACCCAAGGAGTTACGTGTGGGCCACTATAAATAAAACAAGAGAACATGGGCCGGGGCCATAAGATTCATCCATATGGGCCGCTATAAATAAAACGAGAGTGAAAAGAAGATTTGGGATATTTCTAAAACAATTCCACATTCATCTTCGAAGTTTGACAAATGATCCCTAAAGTTGTTTCTTTGAACGATCTCGACAAACGTACCAATGCAGTGCGATAACACAAGTACAAAAACTATATAAGGTTGATGTCAGATTCAACATCTATACTCTTACTATCACATGTTGCATGGATGTTTATACAGTACTCTTATAACAGACATTTTATCGGGTCATAATACTTCAGTAAATCTCTGCACAGTTATTTGCACCAACGGGTTCCCTTAAGCAACTTGATATAGCCATCACTGCAGCTTCGATGGATGCATCTTCACCCTAATTTCAAAACAATACATTTGTTTTAACAGTTAAGAGGCATGATCATACACACACACAAAAAAAAGAAGAAGAGTGTCCTGCTTATTTCTTGCCTTTTCTTTCCAGTAAAACATGTTGCCGTACTTCCCAGCTAAACGACTCCAGAAACTACGAGGTATGTCCAAATCAACAGTAGCCCCAACATTGAAGTTCAATATGTTCCCTGTTTTCAAAATCAAGCTTATCAGATATCATCACTTAAAAGAGATAAAAAACCAAGAGTGTGTGTGTGTTATACCAAAAGTGGGATCAGCGACAAACACAATAGTGTTATCATCAACTTGCCAGTAATCCTTGACAGCTAGTCCTAATTTAGAGAAACCATGTCATCAAGTAAGTAAAAAAAAAGGCCTATGGAGATCATTGAAAGCATATAATATGTATATCATTATACCAGGTGTAACAGGATAGTTTTGAGCCAAGACTCTCAACTTAAAGCCTGTATCTTTCTCAATATCATCGATTTCTTCAGCAATCCTCTTCTCCTGTAAACAATTCTCAAACAGCAAACAACTACTTATAACCAAACCAAATGGGCCGGGCCAGAACACAAAGAGAAGAAGACATGAGAGCATTATTAATAAACCTGGCCATCAGAGAGGAAACCAGCAACATCTATGACAGAAGTGAACTCTTTTGGGAGCAGTTCTGGTTTGTTTACTCCCACTTTCGCCGCTTCTGCAACTCCAACGCCGCCTGCAAAAACAAAAAAAAAAAAGAAAAGAAAGATTCAAACTCTGTTCAATCTTGTGTCGTAGAAATGGTGGAACGAACCGGATAGAGATAAGCCGAGAGCTAGAGCTCCAGAGAAGACCAAGCTGAGAGATTTCGATCGGAAACGGGAGCTCCAGCTCTCGGCGCCGGAGGTTTTTAGCTTTACGGAGTTAGGAGAGGGAGTGGTTTCTCCGGTAGCGTGGTTGTTGAATACGGGAGGAGAGAAGGCTCTGCACTGTGGAGGTGTGAAGAGAATAGCCATGAATTAGAGTATCTCTTCCTTCTTTCTTGACGTTTGTTCTGGATAACGTTAATAAATCGTTCGCGACTCGAACATTTTGGTATAGAACCGAACTGAACCGACTCAACCAGACTGGTGCAATAATTAGACCAAACATCAAATGTCAGGAGAATTTTTCTTAGGGTGTATTAAAAGGATAAATCAATTGCTATTCAAATATGAATTTAAATTTTATTCAGCTTCTATTTTTATCCAACTTGCAATATTTAAAAATACGCTGAATTTTTTATTAAAATATTTCAAACTGCGAGTTTTAAAAGTTTTCAAGTAATTTAAAATATTTGATGAGAAAAAAATAAAAAATAAAAATAAAATTTTATTTTAAATGAGATTCTAAAAATATTGTTTTTCGGAAAATGAAATATTATAATAAAATCACTTTCTTTTTCTAAAAAAAATTCAAGCCAAATCTGATTTGTCTCGTCTCTCTTCTTTATGCTAATGATGATGAAAGCTATGTTTACAAGTACCAACTATCCATGGTCTTTTTTAGCAACAAAGGATTATATTAAGAGGAGGAGCTTTGGTTTGAGGTTTAAACTATAGGTAGTTTGTTACATAAGCAAGTTTTTTGCATACATATCTGCAGACCCATTTAAAATTCTGAAAATGAAAGTAAACTATAAATGAAAAGAGGAACAAATAGATTTCGATGTCCGATAGCACTCCAAAAAGTTCTATGATCGATCTTTGACTCGTGATGATTGGATAAGCTATTTGCAGTTTGATGCCAGATATATGATGCCAGATATAGTTGTATTTGATCAGAGATACAACTATCCATGTTAATGCTTTTAGATATTTTATATACATAAATATATAAATATATGGTCTGAGAATAAATATAAAACTACTACAATACTTGCTAACATATGTATTGATCCTTAGCCATTTAGGTTTCACATTAGCTACGCATGTTTATATGCTTCACCTTGTTTTCATTTGACTCTCATTTATTTGAGTCTCAGGGTTTGTGTAGTCAATTAGGTGGAAAGAGCTCATAAAAATTGATTTGGCAACTTATGACATAAAATGCATTTATTTTTTTGGTTAACCATTTGGAAAGAACTCCAAAAATTAACCGTGTTTAAGCTACAGCAATCAAAGGTGATCTATACAGAGATCGTTTCTTCTCTAGGTTAATTTTTTGGTACATGGGTTCGTGCATGATGCATGCAGCATGCTACGTACAAGTCTCGTTTAAACCTCTCTCCAGCTTTTATTGAGCGTCACGACATTTGGAGCTGGACGTTCGAGAACAGTGGCAAGAACACCAAAACTGATTCACTTATATGACGTAACTGTGATTCACTGATTAAGACGTAACTTTCTCTACGATGTCGGTCTTGTTTGTATGGTGGATAATAATTAACAGACATAGACAAAGATTGTATTTCGATCATCCACGTGATGAAATCGTATAAACTAACAGTATGTTTTTAACTGTACCTGTATTCAATTTATTGATACGATAAGTAGAAAATTTTGAGGGGACGTTTACGTTGGCCTGTTGTCGGTCTACTTGACGTTTGCTGTATTGTGATGTAACGATTCAATGATTAATTTTTAGTTTTCGTTTCACATTTTGAAAATTCAAACTCGATCATGGCTTATGTTTACAGTTTACTACTCTTATAAATCACCACGTTATGGTCCTCAGAGTTACTTACACTCATTAGAATCAATAAGCAAATAACACAACACAATGCAGGTTCAAAAACTCTGTTTTCTTGCTCTGTTCTTGGCTCACACCACTCTCGCAGTCAACCTCACCCTCGAAACCTCGAACATAGCCTTCCTTGGAGACGCAGAGCTCGGTCCTGCTTCGGATGGCGTGAATCGCTCAGGAGCTCTCTCCATGACCCGAGACGAAAACCCTTTCTCTCACGGCCAAGGTCTTTGGTCCACTCCTGTCCCTTTCAAGCCTTCTTCAAACACTACTTCTTCTCCACCTTACCCATTCCAAACTTCTTTCGTTTTCTCCATCGCTCCTGGCACCGAACCAGCCCCGGGACATGGCCTGGCCTTCATCGTGGTCCCCGCTCTCGACAACAGCGGTGCTGGTCCCGCTGGTTTCCTCGGAATCCTCAACAAAACCAACAACGGCGACCCCCAAAACCATGTTTTCGCTGTGGAGTTCGATGTTTTTAAGGACAAACAACTTGGAGACATTAACGATAACCATGTCGGTGTAGACGTGAACTCTCTTACTTCTGTTGTGGCCGAGAGAGCTGGTTATTGGGTTCAGACAGCGATAGGGAGAACGAAAATGTGGAGGTTCAAGGAGGTGAGGCTGAGTAACGGAGAGAGGTACAAGGCTTGGATTGAGTATAGAGACTCTAAGGTTACGGTCACTCTGGCGCCAGAAGCTGTTAAGAAACCTGGGAAGCCTTTGATCGTTGCCGATTTAGATCTGTCTGAGGTTTTTCTCGAAAACATGTACGCTGGTTTTGCTGGTGCAATGGGCCGTGACGTTGAGCGTCACGATATTTGGAGCTGGAACTTCCTGAACAGCGCTGAAAACACTTAAAACCATTGTTGGTTCGCTTATGTTTGTACTCAAGAACCTGAGTTAATAATTAAAAGACTGTCGCTTAACGCATTGTATTTTCATACTTGTGGGCCACACCTACTCTGCAGGCACTTTGTCGTTATGTTGACTTTTCATTTTCCTAAACAATGTCAGTTTCAAAAACCACAAATTTATGGGAAAACAGGGTAGAATATCAATGGAAACAACATCTCATTACATTGGACAGAAGAGTGTTTGACTAAGCAGTACGATAAAGAAAAAAAGAGGAATCAAAACTTCATGGTAATCTCCGGTGGGAAAAGGCGGCCACGGTGATTGAATATCATGAAATCCGAGTTATCTGGTAAAGACACCGCCCTGCAAAAAGTTTTCGAAAGGAACCAAAAGTGAATATTCACTTCATAAACTCAAAACCAAACAAAGAATCAGAATGTAAATAAGAAGATAGGTGAGAGAGGTGGTGACATAGAAGGAACAATTCAGCTATTCACCAAAGAGAGGTGTCTAAACCTAAAGAGTAAAAAAAAAGTGTGTAAGGAATGCTCAGGCTCAGATCCTGCTCGTGAGCGTAGTGGTACAAGCGTGAACATGTTCAGTGTATATATCTAAGAACATTTCTCTCAGTCAAAAGCCAATATATTAACTAGAAAACGAATCCATGAACATGAATCTAAGAAACATTCTCAGCCAATAGCCAAAATATAAGATTTGATTAACAGAGCTGATGCACAACGAACCTGTTTTCATCGGAGTCGGGGTGAATGGAGAGAAACTTGCCAGGGAAAGTCAAAGCAGCCCACATACAGAGAGCTAGTCCCACGATCAGCTCCAGAACAACCTAAAGAGAGTCCAATCAAGTATCAAAGTACAATCCTTTCCAGAATTAATAATTGAATAAAAGAGAAACCTTTATGGTATATATATACTCACATTCAACGGAGGTCCGGTGAACTCTTCTTCCGTGATCTTCAACAATCCTCTATCTGAAACGAATAAGCAAAACCCCAAATCAAACCAAATTAGATCTGAATCTGATTGAAATTGGATCCGGAGGAAAGGGGGGGGGGCATACATTGGATTGTTGAATATGCGGCGTGGGAAAGGATAAGGACGCCGAGAACTCCAATTACGAAACCTAGATTCATGTTTTGCGTATAAAGTTGTTCTCTTTCCCTTCTCGATCTGAGTTTTGTCGTCGAGTTTTCTCCGCCTGGACTTCGAAAGTAGGATTGAAGACGATCCACTCGAGTTTTAAAACCGGCAGGTAGTTATAATATGTGAAAGATCATAGTAAAACGGCACAACGTCTAATATATAGAGGAAAACACAAACGGCAGAAGATCTATAAACTTGTTTTTTTTTTCTCATCAAAATCAATGTTATTCGAGATAGTGATAATCTTGTATAACATTTTTTACGGATTTAGTTTATATATATATATTTCAGTTCAAATGAGAAATTAGTATCAAAATCTATTTATAATTTTAATTTAATCAGATAGTTAATTATATGCAAACAAACAATATAGAATGAAATTATGAAACTTAGAGTTGTAATGGAGATTAGCATAGGCTGTAACTTTTTACATTTATGTAACATATATCATAAATTTCTCAATTTCCAGGCACTCTATTTTAGAAAAAGATAAATAAATGATAAGGTAGTAAAATGGCAAACAATATAAAGATGATAAAAAAAGAGAGGAAAATGTTAAAAAAACATGTTGCTTGCTTGAGACCTCCACCTAGGCTTCTATTCCTTTCTTAAGTTGGTTATCACGAGAACCAAAAGGGAAAGTTGCTATCCCACCTCTACGTTATCTTTAATGTTACAATTTACCCCATACTTTGTTAAAATGTATTTAGATACAATAACTCCCCATGCTACAACTTGAGTAAGCCTTATTCACAACAATATCAAATATCTTTTCTTAATCATATCTATCATATATATCAATGAATGATTTATTAATAAAATAGATAATAATTGAAAAATAATAATGGATTTTAAGGGAAAAAGGGATCTATTAACATTATAAAAAAGTAAGGGAAGGATTTATGATAAATATAAACAGTAGGGTTTATCAACCGACTAGTAGAAAAAAGGAATAAAAAAAAGGAAGAGAGGAAATAAAGAGCGCAACTTTTCCAACAAGAAACACACAGATATAAAACCACGACTTGAGAGAGCTGCTCCCTTCATCTCTCTCTCACATAATCGCAGTTAAGAGACTCATCTCTCTTCTAATCCCATCTCTCTAAGACACAAAGTTCGCAACTCTCTTTCTCTCTCTGATCAATTCCGGCAAGCATCATGTCAAACCAACCTGAATCTTCCGACTCGTAAGTCTCCCCCCCCCCCCACCACAGATCTTTTCGCTGTCCGATCATAAAGTTTCGATCTTTCCCTGTTTTTTTAGATATGGGGTTTAGGGTTTTTAAAATTGATCTCTCCTCTTATAAGCTGGTTCTGACTAATGGAGGGTGTTGTTAACAGGAAGTCATCGAAGAAGGATTTCAGTACAGCTATCCTTGAGAGGAAGAAGTCTCCTAACCGACTCGTTGTCGACGAAGCCATCAACGATGACAACTCCGTCGTCTCTCTCCATCCCGCCACCATGGAGAAGCTCCAGCTTTTCCGCGGCGATACAATCCTCATCAAGGTTTTGTTTTTTTGTTTTGTTCTCTTTTTCATATCCTATCTCAAGTCATTGGTTTTGCTGTCTCTTCGTAGTTGAGGATTGAATTTTGGCTTTCATTGGTTAACGCATGTAGTTAGGATTAAATATGTACTTGTCCTGTCATTACAACTGATTTTTTATCTTTCTTATTTGGTTCTGCTTCTGGATTTGTAGGGAAAGAAAAGGAAGGACACTGTCTGCATTGCCCTTGCCGATGAATCATGTGAGGAACCTAAGATCCGAATGAACAAGGTCGTAAGGTCCAACTTGAGGGTTAGACTGGGTGATGTCATCTCTGTTCACCAGTGCCCTGACGTCAAGTACGGACAGCGTGTTCACATCTTGCCTCTTGATGATACCATCGAAGGTGTTACTGGAAACCTCTTCGATGCTTACCTCAAACGTAAGTTAGCTCGGAATCTTTTAATTCTCTTTCATATCATTCACTGTAAATCTGTCTTTTGGTTTTTTAATCTGAACAAAAACATTGACTTTTTCAACAGCTTACTTCCTTGAAGCATACCGCCCAGTGAGGAAGGGCGATCTCTTCCTAGTGAGAGGAGGAATGAGGAGCGTGGAGTTCAAAGTCATCGAAACCGATCCAGCTGAGTACTGCGTCGTCGCTCCAGACACTGAGATTTTCTGCGAGGGTGAACCAATCAAGAGGGAGGACGAAGAAAGGCTAGACGAAGTCGGTTACGATGACGTTGGCGGCGTCAGGAAACAGATGGCTCAGATTAGAGAGCTTGTCGAGCTTCCTCTGAGGCATCCACAGCTCTTCAAGTCTATCGGTGTGAAGCCGCCGAAAGGTATCCTCCTCTACGGACCACCCGGATCAGGGAAGACTCTCATCGCTCGCGCCGTGGCTAACGAGACCGGAGCGTTCTTCTTTTGTATAAACGGGCCTGAGATCATGTCGAAGATGGCAGGTGAGAGCGAGAGCAACTTAAGAAAGGCTTTCGAGGAGGCGGAGAAGAATGCTCCTTCGATTATATTTATCGATGAGATTGATTCCATTGCGCCTAAGAGAGATAAGACTAACGGTGAGGTTGAGAGGAGGATCGTCTCTCAGCTGCTGACGCTCATGGATGGACTCAAGTCACGTGCGCATGTTATTGTCATGGGAGCGACGAACCGTCCCAACAGTATTGACCCGGCTTTGAGACGGTTTGGTAGATTCGACAGGGAGATTGACATCGGTGTTCCTGATGAGATTGGACGTCTTGAAGTGCTTAGGATCCACACCAAGAACATGAAGCTAGCTGAAGATGTATACTTTCTATAATAATAATCTATAGCATCTTTATCTTTTTGTTTATATTGTTGCAATGTTTATTGAATATATCTGCTTTTTCGTGACAGGTTGATCTAGAGAGAATCTCCAAGGACACTCACGGATACGTCGGTGCTGATCTTGCGGCTCTGTGCACTGAAGCTGCTCTTCAGTGTATCAGAGAGAAGATGGATGTGATCGACTTGGAAGATGAGTCTATCGACGCTGAGATCCTCAACTCAATGGCGGTGTCTAACGAACACTTCCACACCGCTCTTGGGAACAGCAACCCATCTGCACTCCGTGAAACCGTAAGTGTTGTTCCTCTGCTTGTGTATGAAGAATCAGAATCTGTTTTTAGATTCTTACCATTTTGGTTTCATCTCGTTTTAACAGGTTGTGGAGGTTCCAAATGTCTCTTGGGAGGATATTGGAGGTCTTGAGAATGTTAAAAGAGAGCTGCAGGAGACTGTTCAGTACCCCGTGGAGCATCCAGAGAAGTTCGAAAAGTTTGGGATGTCTCCATCGAAGGGAGTTCTCTTCTACGGTCCTCCCGGATGTGGTAAAACTCTTTTAGCCAAAGCCATAGCAAACGAGTGCCAAGCAAACTTCATCAGCGTCAAGGGACCTGAGCTTCTCACGATGTGGTTTGGAGAAAGCGAGGCCAACGTCCGCGAAATCTTTGACAAGGCTCGCCAATCTGCTCCTTGTGTTCTCTTCTTCGACGAGCTAGACTCCATTGCCACTCAGAGAGGGAGCAGCGTGGGCGATGCGGGAGGCGCAGCTGATAGAGTTTTGAACCAGCTTCTGACGGAGATGGATGGGATGAATGCGAAGAAGACTGTCTTCATCATCGGAGCGACTAACAGGCCTGATATTATAGATCCAGCTCTTCTTCGACCTGGAAGACTGGATCAGCTCATCTACATTCCTCTGCCTGATGAGGATTCACGTCTCAACATCTTCAAGGCGTGCTTGAGGAAGTCTCCTGTTGCTAAAGATGTTGACGTGACTGCGCTCGCCAAGTACACTCAGGGGTTCAGCGGTGCTGATATCACTGAGATTTGCCAGAGAGCTTGCAAGTACGCCATTAGAGAAAACATTGAAAAGGTTAGAGAGATTCTTTTCTTTATAATCTTGTTTAGCGTGTGATTAATTAATGTAAACTTGTAAATGCTAATACGGTTTTGGTGTTTTATGTTCTTTAGGATATAGAGAGGGAACGTAGAAGGAGCGCAAATCCAGAGGCAATGGAGGAAGATTTGGTGGAAGATGAAGTTTCAGAGATAAGAGCTGCTCATTTCGAAGAGTCGATGAAGTATGCAAGGAGGAGTGTGAGTGATGCTGATATTCGCAAGTACCAGGCTTTTGCTCAGACGCTGCAGCAGTCGAGAGGGATTGGAACTGAGTTTAGGTTTGACCCGACCGCGACTGGACGCACTACTGGTGGTGCGACTGCTGATCCCTTTGCCACTTCTGCAGCAGCTGCCGATGATGATGATCTCTACAGTTAGATTATGTCCTTCTCAAAAGTAGTTGTTCTTTTCTTTTTCTTTTTTTAAGCTATGTTTAATTTAGTGAACCTTCTAAATGAATGATGTCGAGTTTTATATACGGAAAACTCATTGTGGTTTGTTATGTTATCATCATTCGAAATAAACTTGAGCTCTGATTATCTCGATGTTATACCATTAACAAATCACTTTTTTTAATCAGTTTCTTTATTTCTCTAGCTTCTATTCTATGGAACTTTAGAAAAGTAACAATCTGAGCAATTTATATCGTTGGAACTACTGTTTGGATTTGGAATACTGTTTTTCCAACTCAATAAAGTATCGAGAGAATGATGCAATATTTTGTTAAGTTTGTTAATTCTGTTCCTTCGCAAAAAAAGTTTATTTCGTTTATTGTTGTAGCTTTGTTCATCCTCTATACAAAGGAACTATTTCAAAGGTATCTTTCTAGCTCTCAAGTAAATATATATTTATATATTAATATCTCAGTGATGATGATGATCCATAGTCTCATCTAGTTTCCGAAACGCCACCATTTTCTCCTCCTCTGTAGCTCTGTTGCTGATGTATCTGAATACACAAAATATCAACAAGAAGTTCTCTTATAATGAATCAAGATGAAAAAAAAAAACAGAGTGTAAAATGAGTTTTAAGGTTTGTAGAATCTACCTCCGTTTAAGTAGATGGAGTTGTAATGAACCTCTGCCCAGAAGCTCAAGAAAATTACTGCAGACAACAAGCAAAATAAAATTTCACAATAATAACAATATTCGGAAAGAGATGAAGACAAGCAAAATGTATAGTAAGTAGACTAAAACTCTTTTACCTCCTTTGGATTCTTGAGAGGTGGGAAGAATTTCAATATAGCATGTATTCTTGAATGATGTTAGCACTACTATTTTCATCCGATACTGCACAATCAATAAATTATAAAGGTGAGGAAATATAAAGAAAATAAATTCATTTTTTTTCATTGAGAATCAATACCGCATCTGCGGCTGCCTGTAATGTAACGTGATCGCCCCACTCGCCGCTCCTGTTTCAAGGTTGAATACTTGGGCTTTTAACAAAAGACTTTGGTTTAAGAAACGTGGAATGGAGTGTCTACAAGAGAATATATTTACCGAGACATCTTCCTTAGATACTCAGAGAACTTCATAGGTACATATCCTTTGTAAGACTCTGGACGAGATTTGAGCTAAACAAAAGAGTTGACAAAGTTGCAAGAAAAAATGAGCTCGTATGAATTAGTGAAAGCTTCTAAAAACACATGAGTAGCTCAGAGAGATTATCAAACCTGTTTTACGATCTGTTGTCGAACGTGTTTATGACGATCTGCTGTCTTATATAGTTGATCAGCTAAAGCACGAAACTGTAACAAACCAAAAAATGATCAGTAAAGTCTAACATCTTATATAGAATGATTCTGCTTAAGTAAAAGTTTACCTGGCAGTTACCATCTCCTGGAACTTTGACCTCGGCGAAATCAAACATCTCTAATCTGAAACAAAGGGGAATCAAGAACGGTTTATATATACATAACAGAACACATACATGGAACATGTAACATTATCAAAATACCTATTCCGAAGTCTATCATGATCTGAAACTGCTTCTTCTTCAGGAGGTATCTCTCCATTTATTTTCGGTACATACTGTATTTATATATTTGTCAAATTGGTAGAAACATACCGACAAGAAGTTATAAACATAGTGTATTGAGTAACTTACAGGAATAGGGACCATCTGATTCAACCTCCTCCCAAATTCACCATCAGTATCACACTGATCTGATTCCCACGAGTACACATACTCTTCCGTGTCACTCGGGCTTGAACATGATGAATAGATATTAGGAGAATCATCGTTCCTCCAATCTTGATCATTATCATTTCCTACCCATTCTACAACATCAAAAGACACATGTTTTTGTAATCCAATCACCAGAAAAACATAAACACACACATGACAAAAAAAAAAAGCATAAACCATTGAAGAGTTCAGTAATAACCTGAAGAGTAATCCCTAGTTGGTTGATCGTTCCAACCATATTCGTTATTATTACTGCTATAGTTGTGAGTATAACCTTCTTGTTGTTGATGTTGATGATGATTTGAGTAATCGTTATGATTATCATCTGAAATTTGAAGCTGCAAAAAATCGTCTTGGAGTGTTCTTGCAATGATCTCATCGTTGTCAACATCACTGCTAGTGTGATGATCTTGATACACTCTGTAATACTCACCACTCTGATGATGATGATGATGATGATGATGATGATGATGGGATTGGTCTTGCTCATGAATCAACTCAACTCCATAAGGAGGAAACGTGTATGAAGGCGGACCAAGAAACCATTCCACAATACTTACGTTCTCTTCATGTGACACCATCTCTGTATTTTCTTTTCTTTCTAAAAGGGTTGAAATAAAGAATCAGAAATATTATCCATAAAACAAATCAAATATACTTAATTAACACTCCAAAATCATTGAGTAGTTTTGACGGAAAATTAAACAAAAGAGACTTTTCAACAAAGAGAGAATGCGACTCTAATCAACTTGGTTTTCCCCTAAATTATTTACTTAAATTAGACACAGTAACAAAAAGTCATTATCACGATTATGAATAGCCCCAAACACAGGAGAACAACAAAATAACAATCTTTGGAGAGAAAACAAAGATTATAGATCTGAGAAAAGATATGTTTTTTTTTTGTATGGAGAAGAAGTTGAAGAAAGCTCTCACCTCTCACTTACTATATCTCTCTGCAACTTGAAGAAGAAACTGTTTTTTTACCAAAAATAGACAACTTTTTCAGAATTCGAGGATCAAAGGTTGAGAATTTAAATTGGAAACAAACATAATTTCAAATGGGTTTTACTCGCACTTTTCAAAAGATTGAATTTTTTAGGAAGAAAAAAGAGGAATCGAGAATGATTCGAATGAAAAGAAAGTTGTTAGCTTTTTCTTTTTTTTTGATTCAGAGGAACCCAGAAAATAAATAGAAAGTGAGAAAACGCGCTAAATGCCCACTCAATATTTATATGAGTTTCTGGCATTTTAAGTCTTTAGTCATGAGAACTTATAGCCGTTGGATCATTCATAGCAACGGTCGCGGTATTATCAAATCATATTTAATTCTCTTTTCATTCTTTAATATTTTTTTATTTATTATTTATTGGACTATTTTGTTTCTTGTGAGACCGCAATAACATTTTCCAAAGAGGTCTCTACCCAATAAAAATACTAATCAACTTGACAATTAGTTATGTAGAAAAAAATTACAATAAAAATGTACAAAAAGCCTTAGTTGTTAGAAAAGGTATGGCGTTTTTTAACATGTAAAAAAATTTTATTTTTCCTTGATGTCGTCATATAAGTGATGATGAGCATGGTTTTCTGTTCATTGTTAGTAAGATTTTCGGCTCTTTATCAAATCCCAAGAAGATCAATTTAGTAGTTAAGTACTAGCATTTAAGGAAAGGATTAGCATGCAGATGCACTTGTTAGCTTTAAATCTATTTTAGTGTTAGGCTTCTTAAATGTTGAAAAATTCTAATGGGTCCAAAATTACACATGGCTGGCTGCATTGTTTAAAGTTTCCCAATCATATCCGGCGCGAATATGTAGCTTTTCTTTAATCAGGCTAAGAATTCCACGTTGTACCCACTCAATTTTCATTGAATTCAAAAACCATCAAATTCAATTATTTCAGGCAGCCCCCCTTTCTTGAATTAATTAAAATTCACGCAATACTCATCACCAAATGGTACTACAATTAAATATTCTCGGGAACACATTAAAAAATGAACATTACAAAAAAAAACACATTAAAAATGAATACTCATTTTTTGTTGTTAAAGTTTCCTAAGTTTTAATAGATGTACTAGGTTCTATGTTCTGGCGATGATTCATATGGATGCTTTTGTGGATTCTTCAAGTTATTTAGAAAAATTAATTGTATATTATAAAGTATAAGCTTAATTTCAGGAAGCCTAGACTGACAAATTCATGAATCACGTAGTATGAGATCTAATGAGTTTATTGAGTAATATAAAAGGGTTAGTCAAGATAAAATAAAGTCATGCTGCATGCTTGCATATAATAATCAAACAAATAGGAAAATATTGAATTTATTTTAATCAGCATGTAAGAGATCATAGTTTAATTTAATGGCATGGATCATTAAGGATTTGAGAAACCAAAAGAGTCACATCTAAGAACTTAGCTTAGTCTACTAACAATGGTGAAGATTCTGCAGAAGAGGATAACTTAGAATGTATAGAACCTTGTGTTAGGCAAATTATTTGTTAAAATATGTTGGCTATGAATTGTGTAATTCAAACCACAAAACACCACTGCAAAGAAGCAACACAAAAATTGGGAGAACAAGTAAACATAATCTTACAAGAAACTATTATATATCAAAATCCAACTCGGATTTATGTGTATGGTGTAAAGTGAATTTCATATCTCTTGTATTTTGATGATAATTAGTCGCGGCTATAAATGAAATATCTCTATAAAAAGTTTGTTATAAATTTTACTAATAACACT
Organism: Raphanus raphanistrum subsp. raphanistrum; assembly: GCA_019706035.1. Lineage (NCBI taxonomy): Eukaryota > Viridiplantae > Streptophyta > Magnoliopsida > Brassicales > Brassicaceae > Raphanus > Raphanus raphanistrum. Next base: position 13,555,771 of record CM033981.1, read on the forward strand.
CACTTTTAAATCACTGACAAAACACAATCAGTTACATCTGTCTTCGTTTATATACTAGGCTCAATATGAAAACCCCACCCCAACATTTGAATTTGTTGAATTACAGAAAATAAGCAAAGGGTATAATGTACTAAAGTTGTATTAAACTCTACGCCAATCAACAAGCTCTCACATTCTTTGGGTTCCATAACTTATCTAACCAACCTCCTTCGCCACCATCAAGAACCTTCTTATTCTTCTCTTCCACGTCGCTAGACGGTCCTAGACTCCTCAACGGGACCAGCTGCCTCTTCTTACCACCATTCCTAGACGAAGAATCTTCAACAATCTTTGTCACCATCTCCAACACCTCACTCATCTTTGGACGTGCCTTTGAGTTCCTAGTAAGGCAAAGGTTGGCTACAACCGCTAGTTTCTGGACGTGTTTAATCGAGTATTTGCCTTCAAGCCTCGGGTCTATAACGAGACTAAACCTCTTTGTGTCGGTTAAGTAAGGTCTCACCCATTCTAAAAGCTTTTGCTCTCCTTTAGGCCTGTTCTTGTCTAGAGGCCTCCTTCCTGTGATGAGTTCATACATGAAAACTCCATAACCCCACACGTCACTCTTCGATGTTAGACGACCAGTTTGGATATATTCTGGTGCTGCGTAGCCCATTGTTCCTACTACCTGTCAAACCAAGAAACCAAAACAACTTTCTCATATCAGTTGCTGTCTCAAACTTTTTATAGGTCATGTTAACTGTATATTTAACGAATATAGTGAAGGATATTTAAAAATTCATAGTTCAATCTCTATATATTTGACTTTTCTTTTGAAATTATAAATTCTAATGTATCTAAAAGTTTAATGTTTTAGATCATAATTTATATACTAGAACTTGACCCGCACACCCGTGCGGGTGTTTGATTTAACTTATCTTCAACGTAAACTCATAAACTGTTGGTTTTATAAAAAAAATCCATATATATTTTTATGTTTTGTAATTTACATATAGAGTAAAATATATTATTTTATAGTATAAATGTTTAATAATATTTTTTTATTTGTACATAATATTATATTTTAAATTTTGTAACTTGATGCAATTTGATGTAATTATACTATTCATATATTAACCTGTTCTTTTTTTATTAATTTTTTTTTTAAAAAAGCAACATACTAAATTTTTTTAATGTTTGCATTAGTTTTCTATGAATTATTATTAACTTTATGATATTTCGTTTTCTTGAAAATTAAATTCTCAAAAAATTTATATTTAACTAAACTAAATAAGGTAATACTGAATTTAAAATTTATTTTATATAATATATACTATATATTTTAGTTAGTGTTTTTAATTTCACCACAAAGAAACAACAACCATTGTAATTAGTTAATTAAGATTTATTTTAAATGCATTGGTAGAATCAGTAAATTTAAAAAAATATAAAAATACTTAATTTATTGTAAATGCAATGACTAAATATGTAAATACAAAAAATATTTAATTTGATATACATGTTTCCAAACAATCTCAGTTATTATACTCTCCATATTTTCAAACATTACCAAAAAATATTTCAGTTTTAATAATATAGACTAACCTTTGATCTGTGTGCCCGAGTGTTAGTTTTAACTTTTCTTTATATGTTAATTTTTGTTTTGTATGTCATCATTTTAATGCTATTGTAGCTGAATATGTTTAAGTCTACGTTATTTTATATAGAGATATTTGGCACTATCATATATAAATTACTTTTTAGAAGCCTTTTTTATATCTAGTGACTTTTGTTCACATTTTATTTTATTCAATAAATAACAATATAAACAAATATTTTAACATTTGGTTTTACCAGATCTTTATAATATACAGTATAACCTCTATAAATTAAAAATCTATAAATTAATATCTCTATAAATTAATATAATTTCATAGTCTCAAATTGATTTTTGTTTCAATTAGTATCTCGATAAATTAATAATTTCTATAAATTAATAAAAATTATAGTTTTGGTATAGTCCCAACATTATTAATTTATAGAGGTTTCACTGTAAGTTAATTTTATGAAGCTACTAAAATAATAAATATTTTTTTGTAAAACATATAAATATAGAATTACAAAATTTTAACTAATAAAAACCTCCAACAACAAATATTACACAATAATATGATTTGGACCATCTAGATATAATATATATTTTAAGAACAAAAGTCCATTCGGTATCAGTTATTTTTTTCCGGGAAAAAACAATGTAGGTTTGTTAACAAAAAAAAATTGATTTGTTTTATTTTCTAAACAAAACTTCACATCAACCTTTGTCTTTAAATTTTTCTACCTTCGTCAAGCAAGCGTATCAACTGAAATCTTCTTGTTACCAATCAAAATTTAGAGTTGTTTGAAGATGGTCAGTCAATCAAGATATTAACAAAGGTTTGGAGCTTGTATGGAATTTATTTAACTTACTTGCTTATCTGCAAGAATACATTAGAGAGTTTCGTCCCTAAGATTTGACGTCGTTGAGAAAACCAATTTTGGTTGTTCAACATTTTGTTCTCTTCGTGTTTTGAATATGAAGAAAGTGAGTAGAAGGGTACACTTATATATATATATATATATATATATATATATATATATATATATATACTCATGGATATTGCTTAATTAATAGTCTGGTGATTTTGTATTAAATAGATAGATTTCGTGGAGTAAATCAAGCAAAAGATCTAAAGTGTTCACATATATAATGTTTCCGATTGGTAAGTTTTGTAAGATATAATAAATGATGATTGATTTTTATTTTTAGAAAAATAGTTGATATTTACTCAATGGCATTTTGGTGTAAATAAGGTGATGTTTAAAGGGTTAGTTCTCATTTGTACTTCACTTTTAATAGGATAGATTTATTTTAATTTTTAGATTTGAACTCTGTTCTACACCGTTCAATTTGCAAATGCTATTAAACAACCATGCTTGATATGTCTGGTGATGATTTCTATAACCAATAGAAGTGAAATGTACAAAAGACTTACACCAGTAGAAACATGAGTTGATCCTGGTGCAGGACCTAAGCGAGCCAAACCAAAATCTGAAAGCTTTGCTTTCCAGTCCTCGTCTAGTAGAATGTTGGATGACTTGAAATCTCTAAATATTATCTACAAAATCAAAACATGTTTATTGTTAACTGATGAAAAAAGAAAAAACAGAGGAGTTTCATGTTCCTTACTTGAAAGTCCATTTCTTCATGGAGGTATGTCAACCCCCGAGCTGCGTCTTGTGCTATTCTCAACCTGAGGTCCCAAGTAAGCACAGTCGGTGAACGAGGAGCTAGATGGAACTCAACGCTTTGGTTTGGCATATATTCATAAACCAAAAGCCTTTGGATTCCACGATCATCGTCTTCTGCACAATGACCCAACAGTTTCACCAAGTTTGGATGCTCAACCACTCCGAGAAAGTTCACTTCCGTCATCCATTCTTTATGACCCTGCAAGCCTCTCTTGCCAAGCTGCTTAACGGCGACTTCGATTTTCTTGGAAGGGTCTTGTAAGCTCTTGATTGTTCCCCAGTAGACACGGCCGAAACCGCCTTCGCCTATCATAACAGAGCGGCTGAAGTTCCTTGTAACGAATCTGAGATCAGCAACGCTGAACTCTCTGGAGGGCAAGGTAGGGTTGGATGATGATGATATTGTGCTGGTTCCTGAGCCATCTAAACCGGTTTTGGTGGATTTAGTACGGTCAGAGAGGGGTGAAACCGGTTTAGGACTCCTCTGTTCTTCTTTCTTGTTGTCCCCAAGAGGGAATAAGAAACATTTCATAGTCGCAAAGAGATCAAAACACTGAAACCAAACAAAACAGAGTAAAAAAAACAGAGTATGTCGCCGTGGAGATCAATCTAACTACTTGACCAGATCACAGAAACACAAAACATCCATTTGCTCAATGAATCAAATGCACTATATCCTTGTCGAATCGATTGAATAAAGATCAGAGATTGAAGGAAACCCCTAAAGTCTGCAACGAACCCTAAATTAGAAAAGACAGGGGAAGCTATTGCAGCTTGCAAGCAATCACAAAAGTTCATCTCTTTCTACCAAACCCAAATCAAAAAACATTTCCTTTCTTCAATAAACAACGATTTATAAGAAGTATGAATTTTGAAAAGTGACTTGGACAAAGATTACGACTCACCTTTGAGATCTTTGCGTACGAAAAAAAAGAAAAAGACAAAACCTCTGTTCGGAAGTTGAACAGATTGAATAGCGAAACGAAGGAGTTAAGTAATAAAAATTGGATCGTGGAGCTATATTAAGGTCTTATGATATGAATTCGGGATTAAAAGTTGGAAGAAGACGACTACTAGTCTACGGCGACGACGACTCAGATGGAAAGGAAGTCAAAGTTACTGACTGCAGAAGTAAACTATGTCGACTTCATTTCATCATTGCGAGCAAAATTCAAAAATAACAAGAAACAAAAGTACTGTTTGGCGGCACTGTAAAAACTCAAAATTGAAAGGAAAAAAAAATGTAAGTTCTTTAAGTTTAAGATTTACAATTTTATTTCTAATTGATAATCGTTTATAAAATTATATCTAATAAATAAAATGTGATTCCAAAAGGGCAATTCTCCATAATAGCACTTTTGAAGTTTTTATCTCCAAAATAGCACTAGAAGGAGAAAGTCACAAAAATAACATTCATTAATGAACAAAATTACCTTAGTGCCCTTGTTTTATATTAAACCAAAAAGAACAAAAAAAAAGAAAAAAAAAACTGTATCTTTTTCACGATGGAAGCTTGAGTCGTCTTCCCCGAAGAGAGTCGTCGATTGCTTAAGGATTCTCAATCGGCGAATCACTTCCTGCTTAGGGAGAGCTAGGGTTTCGATGTTCCTCTCGTCGGCTAGGGATTTGGAATCAGCGATGATCGCAGCTGCTGCCTCCGATGCAGACGATTTGGAAGCTGTTGAAGAGCCAGGAGTAGATGAATCGGTTGATGATTTACCACCGCTACTAGATGCTTCGGCGGAGGCGGAGGCTCTACGCTGGGACTTGCGCTCATGCTCGCGGCGCTCTTTCTCGCGAAGCTTCTGGAGTTTCTTCTGAAATTTGTACGGTACTGGTCATCGCAGCTATTCTCTTCGTCGGTTACTTAGCTTACGAGGCGAAGAAGAGCTTGTCGAAGCTCTCGATTCGGAGATATTACATTATGATCGCTTATTACGGATGCCTTTGGCTTGTTAGCTTGCTCAATCTTGCTTGGTGTTGCCTTCAGGTTCGTTGTTTTTTTTTAATTTGGATTCATACTATGATTTTTTAGGGTTGTGTTGCTTCTCAAAGAACAGAACTTTACATTGAAGAAACTGTGTATTTTTTAGGATCAGTAAAGGTACAAACTTTAAGGTGTAATGGTTAATTGGTTATGTTATGATGCTACCTAAGATGAAATGGTTTAGTCATACTATGTTGCTTGGTGTTGTTGTCTTCAGGTTCGTTGTTGCTCACGAACTCAAATCTGAATGCTTCTCAACACGGAGGCATAAAACAAGAAGTTAGAAGAAGACACTCGCATCACAGCTGGCTTCACAAACTGGTTAAAAAATCATTCTCCTTTCATCTATCTATATATCTGGTTGGGTATAACACTGGTTTTTACCTTTCGGTCGTTCTTAGGATCCTAACGAACCAGTGATGCTGTTCACAAAACCGCTGGTTCCTGAGAAACTAGCAGCTGCAGGGGTCGTCCCACCAGCACCTGATTCAACCTCGGATCAACCTCCAAGGAGGTTTCAGGGGAGGATTGGGCGTGGTGGACGGATAATTTTCGACAGATGGAATCCTTTGATGCAATCTCACATCAACTGTGGAAACTCTCTCTACATTGCACCACCAAATCACCGTTCTGCCAACTTCAACTGAAAAGTACTAATCATATTTCACCATCTTTTTTTTGTAAAGAATCTTCAGTGATGAGGAGATTGTGTAATGTAATAACACTATCAAGCACTTTGTAACTCTAGATAATTTTCTGATTGTATCTGTTTATAACTCCAGACAATTCGGTTTAATTTATAATCCGGTTATGTCACCGGTTCTGAAAAACAATTAGCTATTGTGATAGGGACTAAACTATAATAATCTTTATTCCGGATGGCTATCCTAAAATAGAATTTAATCTTAAAAAAAAAAACCTAATCAAAATCTATAAGAAAATTCATTGGGTATAGAAAACACATCTCCATTTTCGAAGAAAATCAAAAGCGTGTAAAGAATATTAAACAATCTTTGTTCAGGATGGCTATCCTAAATTGGAACTTAATATTTCAAAAAAAAAACATAATCAAAATCTATAAGAAAATTTATTGGCTATAGAAATCACCGAATAGAGTTCATTTTCTACAAAATATAGAACACATATCAAATAGAGAACATTAAAATAGGATAGCTTGAAGCATTTTCAATAATTCTATGGAGAAAGTGTTAAATGTGGTATCATTATAAAACACATATGTTATATAGGATAGCTTTTAGCACTCTCAGGATGGGTTTCCAGAAAAATAAAATGAGTGTGTTTTCTTGCATAAGTCTGTTTTCGAAGAGAATCAAAAGCGTGTAAGAAATGTTAGACAATCCTTATTCAGGATGGCTATCATAAATGTGAACTTAATCTTCCAAAACAAAAAAAATATAATCAAAATCTATAAGAAAATCCATTGGCTATAGAAATCACCAAATAGAGTTCATTGTATACAAAATATAGAACACATATCAAATATAGAAATCACCAAATCGAATTCATTGTCTACAAAATATAGAATACATATCAAATAGAGAACATTAAAATATAATAGATTGAAGCATTTTTAATAATTCTATCGAGAAAGTGTTAAATGTGGTATCATTATAAAACACATATGTTATATAGGATAGCTTTTGTCACTTTCAGGATAGGTTTCCAGAAAAATAAAATGAGTGTGTTTTCTTGCATAAGCCTGTTTTCGAAGAGAATCAAAAGCGTGTAAGGAATGTTAGACAATCCTTGTTCAGGATGACTATACTAAATTGGAACTTAATCTTCCAAAACAAAAAAAAAACATAATCAAAATCTTTAAGAAAATTCATTGGCTATAGAAATCACCAAATAGAGTTCATTGTCTACAAAATAGAGAACACATATCAAATAGAGAACATTAAAATAGAATAGCTTGAAGCATTTTCAAAAAATTCTATCAAGAAAGTATTAAATGTGGTATCATTATAAAACACATATGTTATATAGGATAGCTTTTGGCACTTTCAGGATAAGTTTCCAGAAAAATAAAATGAGTGTGTTTTCTTGCATAAGTCTGTTTTCGAAGAGAATCAAAAGCGTGTAAGGAATGTCAGACAATCCTTGTTCAGGATGGCTATCCTAAATTGGAACTTAATCTTCTAAAACAAAAACAAAACATAATCAAAATCTATAAGAAAATTCATTGGCTATAGAAATCACCAAATAGAGTTCATTTTCTACAAAATAGAGAACACATATCAAATAGAGAACATTAAAATAAGATAGCTTGAAGCATTTTCAAATAATTATATCGAGAAAGTATTAAATGTGGTATCATTACAAAACACACATGTTATATAGGATAGCTTTTGGCATTTTCAGGATGATTTCTAGAAAATAAAATGAGTGTGTTTTCTTGCATAAGTCTGTTTTCGAATAGAATCAAAAGCGTGTAAGGAATGTTAGACAATCCTTGTTCAGGATGGCTATCCTAAACTGGAACTTAATCTTCCAAAACAAAAAAAAAAACATAACCAAAATCTATAAGAAAATTAATTGGCTATAGAAATCATCGGGAAAAGGGCCTTTTCAACCCGAACAATTACGATCGTGCCAAATACTACCTGAACAATTGATCAGTGCCAAATACGACCTCAACTCAATTATAATTCAAAAATACTACCTAAACTTTTTAAAACGTGCCAAAATCTACTTTAACCGTAATATAAGTTAGTCAACCGTTAAAAAAAACAAAACGACGACGTTTTGGTTTAATCATTTTCTAAAAAAATATGATAGCTTGAAGCATTTTCAATAATTCTATCGAGAAAGTGTTAAATGTGGTATCATTATAAATCGCATAAGTCTGTTTTCGAAGAGAATCAAAAGCGTGTAAGGAATGTCAGCCAATCCTTGTTCAGGATGACTATCCTGAATTGTTGTTCAGGATGACTATCCTGAATTGGAACTTAATCTTCTAAAACAAAAAGAAAACATAATCAAAATCTATAAGAAAATTCATTGGCTATAGAAATCACCAAATAGAGTTTATTGTCTACAAAATATAGAACACATATCAAATAGAGAACATTAAAATAGGATAGCTTAAAGCATTTTTAATAATTCTATCAAGAAAGTGTTAAATGTGTTATCATTATAAAACACATATGTTATATAGGATAGCTTTTGTCACTTTTAGGATAGGTTTCCAGAAAAATAAAATGAGTGTGTTTTCTTGAATAAGTCTGTTTTCGAAGGGAATCAAAAGCGTGTAAAGAATGTTAGAAAATCTTTGTTCAGGATGACTATCCTAAATTGGAACTTAATCTTCCAAAACAAAAAAAAACATAATCAAAATCTATAAGAAAATTCATTGGCTATAGTGTGTTTTCTTGCATAAGTCCTGAAAATTTGATATTTAACTAAAAAAAATATTAAGATAGCAAGTAAAAAAAAGTGTGTTTTCTTGCATAAGTCTGTTTTTGAAGAGAATCAAAACCGTATAAGGAATGTTAGACAATCCTTGTTCAGGATGGCTATCCTAAAATAGAATTTAATTTAAAAAAAAAAACATAATCAAAATCTATAAGAAAATTTATTGGCTATAAAAATCATCAAATAGAGCTCATTATCTACAAAATAGAAAACACATACCAAACAGAGAACATTAAAATAGGATAGCTTGAAGCATTTTCAATAATTTTATCAGAATAGCATGGGGCAAGTGTTTCAGTTTCGAAAGAGAGGGGTTTAGCCGCTAGACTGAGGAGAATCATCTGGTAGAAACTAAAACATAAATGTGTTTAACCGTAAATTTTATTTTATTAACGCTGGAAAAAGTTTTGAATTTTTGGATGGGTTTCCAGAATAGTTGAATATTAGTGTGTTTCTTTCTATGAAAGAAGTCTAAACTAAGAAAATGAAATGAGATCAAAAACTAAGGATTGATATCTGCATATTTGAGAAATCTCGTATTGTGATTTAGGATAGCATGTAACATATTCAAAATGAGTTTCCAGAATATATTTTGATGCATTTGAGCAAAGTCTCAATTATATATGTCATGAGTTTAGCCAAAATTATATATATATATATATATATATATATATATATTAATAAAAATTGCATATATATCATATTTAGGATAGCAAGTTACATATTTAAGAAGGGTGTCCTGAATATTTAATATTTAACTAAAACAGAAAATGTTAAGATATCAAGTAAAATACTGCCTTAAGCTTAGTTTTCCTAAGTGACATATTATTTTGATTTCTTAAGACAGTTCTTGTTCAGGATAGCTATCCTAAATTTGAACAAAATCTTCCAAAATCGACAAAACAAATAGTCAATATTTAATATTTAATTAAAAAAGAAAATGTTAGGATAGTAAATAACATATTTATGAAGACCTTCCTGAATATTTAATATTTAGTAAGAAAAAGAAGCCACACACACAAGCAATGTTACTTATTACATAACAGTTGTCGAGTTGAAAGCAAAAAGAGACGTGGGGAATCCTCTTCTTCTTGAGCGCTTACTTAATCTCTCGGGAGTTCATGTGTTAATTTTCTCCTTGTATTGAATATGGTTTCTCAACAGAGGGAAGAATTATGGTGGAAGACATTGTAAGGTTGGGGAGGTTGGGAAGTAAGCCAGAAGAAAATGCAACAGAAGAAGAATCAAATTAGAAGAATTGAGTACTCTGATTTTTTGAAAACCAGATGAGACACTACTACGACTACTCTTGTAATGAAGTTAGCTTTTAAATACTGAGAAACTTTACTTCTAGGTTTTGCTTAGACATAAGCAAGTTACATAAAAGAGATTAAAATAAAACAAACTAAAGCTCCATCAGCTAACTAGAAAGAGGTCAAAGCAGATAACATCTATAAGATGGCCATGTCTGCTGCTGATGATGCATGAGGAAAGGTCTAAGCTCCGTCAGCTAAAGGTGTGTTTACCGTACTGATGTAGAGAACTGCACCCAAAGAAAAACAAGGAAAGTTTATATGCCTACATTTAACCGAACCATATACAAAGAAGATTGAGAGAAGAATGTAAGAGATTCTCCTTACCATTGTTTCCACGGATAAAAGCATCACCGTATTTGTTCTTGAGCTGCCTGTTAACATACTCTTCTGTCTGCTCCATTGCTATGTTCATGTACCCATCAAGACAAGCAAGGATGCCTGTGTAGAAGAAGAAGAATAAGACTCAATATTAAGCATGTAAAGAATCTCAACTAAACTGATCAGGGCAAAAAGAGAACAAGTTGAGAAGAACAAAATAAGCAGTTTCTCATGCGCACTAGAGCAAAGCGTATCAACCACAAAGCAAAGATCTGAAAACCAAAGCTCAATAATTCTACTATTCAACTGTTTGTAACTTCATTGCAAGGGGCACATGAATAAAAGGAGATATTAGAATGAGAACTGGCAAGGAGAGAAGATACAATCAGCCAAATTGGTTACTGTGATCTAATATTGGCTTGCCTTTGACTGATTTATAAACCAAAAAGGTCACACTTTCTCTAATTTCTAACTTGTATATCAATTCATCTCTCTCTAACAATGGCAAAGACTTAGTTTGTTTCGGAGTAGATAAGAAAATGTTCTCAAGAAAACTATTGGTAATGACCTTAGCAAAACCATTGAAAATGTATAGAAACAGATTCCATCAAGCCTTACAGAGAAATATAAACAAATTGCAGATACTATGCCACCAATCAACACCACAAAACCACAACTATAAACAGCCACACAAAACACATAAGAAGAAGATAGCTACAGAGAAAGAGAGAGAGAGACTGACCACGATAATCAACACCAGAGTTGAGCTTGACAACAACAGGTCTCCCACGGATGGATTTGAGGAAATCAGAAGGTGTCTTTGTCGTTCCAGAGACTATTATCTCCACTCCCACTCATCTTATCTCTTCTTCTTCAAAGCACGATCCTTTAACATAACTACAAAACACAAACAGAGAGATCTGATATCAACTCAAACAAGAAGACTACGATTCAGATACACAACCAAACTCATACATTATTTATTCCTCTCAGTTCTAAAGCTCCAAACTTTCGACTCAAATTGAAGCTAATCGATCGAACGAGTAAATACAAATTGAAACCATACCTGGCCTACTCGACTCGATTCGACCACAGAGAGAGAGAGAGAGAGTGAGATCCTCGTTGGGGAAGCCGAAGTATAACGTCGGAGATGTCTCTGATAATTGATTTTGAGTCTCTATTTTTTTTAATTAATCAAAGGAGGGGTATAAAAGTAAATGATCTCTTTAAAAAAACTTATTTTTGTGACTTTGGATGTTGAGTGCTAGTTTGGGAACAAAAACTTTGTTTGGTGCTATTTTGGTCATTTTCTCATTCCAAAATATAGATATCTATTAGTACAAAATTAGATATATATACCCTCGTATAAAAATCTCTATTTTAAAACATAAATTTTATCCTAACAACAATATAGAAAGATATAGTGTTGGGCAAAAAAATCTGAATACGAATAACCTAACCGAATCCGATCCGAAAATAGTATCGAATTCGAATCGAAATTGATTAAATAATCGAACGGATTCAAAATTTTGGTATTTAGAGAACCAGAACGAAACCGAAATATTTTGGGTATCCAAATATATCCATAATAGATTTGTATATCTAAATATATTAATTATTTTTATATTTAATGTATATTAAAACATCCAAAATATATAAGATACTTTTAAGTTATTCAAAATACTTGAAGTATATATAAATTGTCAAAATAAATTTCTAAAATAGCTAAAGTATACTAAAAACACCAAAAATATTTAAAATATCTATTATTTCTCTATCCAAATATTCAAACTAAACCAATTTATAAGTTATATTTAGGTATTTTTACATATGTTATTCAAATTTATATGTAATAAATTATTTTATTTATAGATTTTGAGAATTTTAAAATATATAATAAATTTTAACATTTTGAAAATAATTTAAATGGTAATCTGAATCTGAACCGAACCCGTAAATATCAGAACTGAATTTGAACTGAAATTTAAAAATATTCGAGTGGGATTAAAAAATTTTACCCCAAAAACCTGAAATCAGAATTAATACTAACCGAACACTAGGTAGGTATCAGAACTTCCACAAAGATATATCTAATCTTGTTATCTGAGTTGTATAATTTTGAAATTGGATTCTATGTTTGATTGTTTTCTGACGAAAATATATGTATAAATGAAATATAATAAATGAAAGGTAACTTTATTTTGTGAGAACAGCTTTTTGTCACAAGTGAAACAGCTATACTATGCATTTACAAATATAAAAGAGATAACCCAGCCCATGCAAAGCGTTTGAGGGACAAAGCCCATTACATAAGGTGACATACACGATACTGCCACTAGCTAAACAAGTCAGAAATCAGTAGTATACAACGATACGAGATGTAAAAAAAAAAGTATTTAACCATTCACTGTTTACCTACACAATTTGCCACCGTCTTCTCAATATGATTTTGATATTTATGTCCTCAGGACGGTGAGTTAACCACAATGAACCTTCGTCAAGAGAAATTTTGTAGGTTTCTGGTTACAATTAAATTGCACGTGGAATAGCAGAAAGTGATATGTCGAACAGCTAGGAATGAATATATATATTTCTGATCGTAAGGCTGAGTATAATAATTTCTCGTTTCCTTAAAGAGAGACGCGGAAGGAATGGGATGAAGCACCTGCCTGTCCCTTAGGGGGGATGAAACTAGCCGTCTCGGAATCTCCAACACAAAAATGAATACCGCCAGCTTAAAAATATTCCAGTAGCATTTTAGAATAATATAGATTATAGATGTGATCCATGTCTTATAACTCGACGAAAAATGCAAAATGTAACTAAGGCTGCAACTGGATGTTAATAAAAGGAATAAGTGGAATTAAAAGAATGATAATTGGTGGAATCTAAAGGAATGGAATTAGTATTCCATTTGTTCCAGAACTATTTTTACGTGGAATGATTTTTCAAAAGAGTGTTGAAGTTTTTTTTGGAATGGAAAGAAGTAATATGGAATGAAATGGAATACTCATTCCTTTTTTTTATTGCAACTGGTGAATATTTTGTGAAATGAAAAGGAATTAAGCATTCAGGAAGTTTCTATTTTTTCCCCGATAATAAAATAGAGAATGTATGTGAAGGAGATTTTTGTGTGAATGCACATGAATTTTCAAACCAAAGGTAGTTATTAATTAATCAGTATAATTATTTTATATCACTTATATAACAGATTAGATATTTCAAAGATTCATAACATTTTTATTAATATCTTATATTCCCTTCATTTTTATTAGATGACGTTGTTTTAGGATTGTGAATGTAGATTAAAAATATTTTATTTCTTATACTTTTTAAAATAAAAACATCGTTAATTATACATCTAACTATAACTTGACCAATAAAAATATATAATACATAATATCATTAATTATATAACATGAATTGTAAAATAAATCTCTATAATATTATTTGAGAAGTCAGTTTCCTACGTGTCGCGCTCACGTTAACTCTCACGATGGTTGATTACAATGATACCCTTAATGAATTGAAAATATATTTATAATTACTATGCTAAAACAGATTTTCCTTTTTAATAATTTCTATTAGTGAGAAGTTTCCTTTTTCAGATAACATATATAATTAAAAATATTTATAATTTAAAAACGAACTTGAAATAATAAAATATATTTATATATGAAATGATTTCATAAAAAGGAAACTTAACAAAAATAATTTTTATATTGAGAAAAATAAATATTTCCCTTAAACATATTCTTAAGAAATATAACTATATTTTCAAAGTAAGAAAAACGTTTTTATATCTATATATTTTCTCAAATAATTGCAGATAAAAATGTGATTAGATAAACCAAGATATCTTTAGCTGAATAATAATATTTTATAATTAGTATTAATTAAATTTTTATCATTATTATAATATTTATTAACTAATAACATTTTATAATTACAACAAAACAAAAAATGTCTATAAAAAATTTTACTTATATAAAATAATTTCTCAAGAAAAAAATTAAGAACCTGGTATTTATATTTAATGTTAAATGATATTCTTATGAAAATTAATTTTACCAGAAGAATTTTATGAAAAAAATAATTAAAAATGGTTTTAAATAACATAAATTTAGATAGTTTTAATGAAATGAACATATTATATTTTGCCAGAATTAAAAATATATATTTTTGATTAATATTTAGTTTTCTTTTTTTTCCTTTATATTTGTACAATCCAACATATCTATGATAAAAGCTGATAAGCAAATCTGAGTTATTATATTTAAGATTATTTAAAATAAATTTCAGTTTACTTTTATAAATTTAAGATATAACATTACTTAGAGCTTACAAAATATTTTAATTATTATAAATATCTATATGTGTTCATGAGCTTACAAAATTTTATCAATTATTCTCCTTTATAGCTTTCTACTTATCATTGTTTTATTTTTTAAAATATTTTTAGAAAATTAACATATATCAAATTATATAAATATTATGAAAATATATTTACACATTTAAGATGAAAAAATGAATTAATGCGAACAACAAAACTAATTTGATTTGGTTAAACAAAGAAACAAATTAATTTATAGTAATGTTTATTTATTTTTATACATATAAATTACGGGTTGCTTCAAACCATACTAATAAATAAAACTAAAATTTTAACTAATTGTTAGAGATTATTTCTTTTGTAAAACATATATGCATGAGATTTTAAAATATTATCGTGATATTTATTTATGTATTCTGAATAGATCAACAGTGAAGTTTAGTTTTCTATTTGATTTTCAAAACAATATATATATAATGCTATTTATAATATTACTAAAATTTATTTAAAAATCTAGAAAACAACCAATTTAAATGAAAATCATAAATTATTCAAAATTTTAATATATTTAGAATAAAAGATATATTATAATTGATTTCCAAGAATTTGATGTTGTCTAATATACCCAAATAAAAATCAGACCAATAAGATATTACACATCCAAAACCACATGTCTAACTAAAACAATATAATATTATTTATATAAATTATAAATAATGAAATTAAACTATTAATAAATTATTACAATATATTTACTTTATATATATTTATATCCGTGCATGAGCACGGGAGAATCACCTAGTTATACATAAAATATTAAAAGGTCATCTAAGTTATATCAAAAGATTTTTTCTAAAATATTAAGTATTAAAAAGAGGAGTGAGTAATATTTTGTACCACTGATTTTCATGGAAGTCAATATTACACTAATAAGAGATTTGGTGACATGAAAATGACACTAGACCAATCAACTGACTAGTACTGAACTCAAGAAAGTACGGATCGATCAGATCGTTGTATCGTGCATAGATAAAGACACATTCTGTCACTGAAGATTTTTACTTAATTTTCTTACTTAAAAAGACCAGATAATTTACCCTTTTGAAAATATATTCCTATTTCCATTTAAAGGAAAAATCAATTAAGGGCATTTGTGTTGGAACTATTTTTTGAAAATTATGAATAATATGTTTATATGTCAAAAACAAAGTTTTATTTGAATGAGAAATTAATGTCTAATGTGTGTAATTTAAGAAACTTATATAAAATAGCATATACACACATTAGATATTTGGGTTTTGATTTCTATGTTGAACTTTATTTTCATTATAACTTAACCTTATAAATCAAATATATGTTGATCTTTTATATTGATAAAATATTTAAAAATAAATTCATTTTAAAGTATACATTTTGTTTGAATTGGTCAAACAATAATAATTTTATTTTTTAATTTCTTGGTCAGAATGTAGAATAAATTCACATACTAATTAAAAGAGTTAAAGTTTCCATTAGTGCACCATAGAAGTTTCATTTTATGTTAAAAATTGAAACTTGTGCTTCTCATTATTTTTTATAAAAGGGTTGGTAGCATTATAGAAAACACACACATCCGTACGAATAAGAAAACAATTCTTCCATTATGAAATAGTTATGTTTAATTTTTTTATTTTGTATCTGAGAATGCAACACAAAATTAGATTCGATAGATTCTGTTTTTCGGTGATGGTAAACAGAAACAATGTTGTAGTTGTATCCTAGGAATTTGAGCTATGAAACCGTCACGATATGGGACGTTTAAAGATTTAAAGAAAGATATTAACTATACCAACTCTGCAATTCTTTAATCTAAGGTGAAATATACCATAGTTATAAACAATATTTCAATCTTTAAAGAGATCAAATGGTGTGGATGTAAATGGATTTTGTGAGTTGACGCCCCAAATTAAGTTTAATTTAATTTCTAAAGCCATTTTTATTTATGTGGAGGATTGTTGAAACTCGTTTTTGACGAAATGGTTTTAAACCATTTTTGGTAAGTTTTCGGGCGAAAACGTTCGTCGGAATAACCGAATGTTTGACATAATGAAGTAGTGTAAGCATATGTCAAAAATGAAATCTTTTTGAATGAGAAATGAAAGTCTAATGTGGAAGTATTTGTAAGATATCTATATTAGAAATATGATGTGAGAGTCCTCCTGTGTATAAAATGGAAAAAATAAAAAAAAATGTAAAACTTTGTTTACACTGAGAAAAAAAGATATTTGGACCAAATCGAAATTTCGGTTTTTGAATTTGGTAAATAGGTCCAGAAATTAATAAAGAAATTAGACTTATTAGTCAAGTCTTTACTTAATTTATTTGTCTTTATTTTGAAATTTTGTGGTAAATAAATTTTGAAATAAATAAAGAAAAATATATTTGCTGATTAAATTGGTCAACGTGAATTAGTGGAGGTATGAATGCAGAATTGATTCTGATTTTAGTGGAGGCATGAATGCAAAATTGATTCCGATTTTGTAACCTACATCTAAATGCACTTCCATATAATTACGATGAGAATCTCTATTTTTATTGCCAACATTTACGGTTTGGTTTATGACAAACGTAAGATTTGGTTAGTGAACTACATAATAGTCATTGCTTTTCTCATTCTAAGTACATATAAGTATACATAGAAAATATCAAAAAAAAAATACATTGCATAGTTATGTTAGTTTTTTTTTTTATATTGTGTCTAAAAGTATAACACAAAACTAGTTTTGTTAGACTTTTGATGAAGTGATGCAGATCAGAAAATGTGTACCGTTGTATTATAGAAATCTGAGCACTATAAAACCGTCGAATTACAAAACATTTAAATTTTTTAAAAAAACGAGATTAATCATCTTAATTATGCAATTCTTCGTTATTTGTTTGTTTTGGTATTGTATTTTTAATTTATGTTCTTAATACTTTTATAAATATCAGTTGTCCCCATTGTAATTAAATATGGTTCTAACAATTTGTTCGCTGAAAACTCCATGTCTGGATTCCTGCCTGCATGCATGAAAATGACACTTTGTTTTTTTTGTTAGTTTCCTAAGGCTACACTTGGTTTACGCGCGATAACGTACTGGGTAACGTAACAAACCAATGAAACCATATACATATTAGTATTTTTATTTTTGAAAAAGAGCATACATATTAGTATATTACATGTATACAATTCTAAATATGACATTTTCTCCGTAAAATATCTCACGGTTATGTGAAAATATTAGATATCCACCATAATCATTTTAAAAAGAAAATTTTACAAAGTAACATATTGATATGTCGACCGTTAAAAGTATATAAAATGTATATAATGGTTGACAGCCTTTTGCCACTATTAACCATGCTTACGCCATGGTGCCATGATGTATACAATACTATAGGTGTATGTTAAAATTTTGGTAATCACCAGTGACACATTACGATTGTGAAATCCAGCACTACAAATTGGTTCGGATTTAGATTAGTTAATCGGTTTCAGAATTTTGATATTTTAGCACTAAGTTGATTTTTGGTAATTGCCAGTGTCACACCACCATGGTAAAATCCAACTAAGCAAATTAGCCGTTCGAATTAGATAACATTGTCGGTTTAACTTCAGTTTATAAATGTATTCTTTTTCTTTTGAACTGAAAAGTATAATTATATAAATATAAATATTTTCTTTTTAATGTATATATTATGAATCTATGAATACATCATATCTTACAAATCTAGAAATTTATCATGCTTAAATTCAAAATTTCCGATGATTTGAACAGCTTTGAGAACGAGAGTTTTTTCTTTTAAAGAACGAGAGTTACATATAGAATTGCACTTTGTCCAAGAATCTTATCCCGTCTGTCATCTCTTTTAGATCTTATCTTTCTCCTACATTTATCAAACCATGGGACCCTCTATTTCAGTTTTTCACTGCTTCAAGAAAAATGAATCTCCTTATTTTTTTTTTTGACTTAATGAATCTCCTTATTAGAAAACGAAAGTACGTGAAAACACCGTACCTACTGGTTAAATTTTAAAAGTTTCTATATCAGGCTTAGGGTTCGAATCCCTGCAATATTTAGTAGATCAGTGTTAATAAAAAATGAAAGTATTTGTCTATGAACTAGATGATAAAAATTACACAAAATTGTATGAATTACCTGATATGTAGGTATGAACTTTCGACTCGTTGACAATGCATAGAATAGTACTATATAATATAATATAGTATTAGATTATGTTATTTCTTACTTTAGAAAATATATGTAGGAGGACCAATTGAATATATTTGCATACATATATATTTGTCCGCATCTGATTTGGATTAAAACGTTATTTGTTTGACTTTTACTGAAAGTGGTACCAAAATCAAATGTTGATAATTAAATTGGATTTTCAAAATGATTCAAAATGAACAATAACCTAATTAAAGTGACTCTACCACACTAAGCATACTCGTCTATTAGCGGAGATGCGTGTACAGCATTTACGGGGTCTCCTGTGTGTATTATGGGCAAACACACACACATAGATTAATATTATCTTTACCTGCCCAATAGCTGAGTGCCAATATGCCATGCCGATAAAAATTAAAAGTACACAAACCCAATAATAAAACCAAGTGAAGCAATTATTCCAATTATTAAAGGGAGAGTCCACTGGGGAAGGGAATATCCATGTTCGTACGATTTTGTATGCCAAAGTACAGCATGGCCGTAGTTGACATGATAAATGACACAAATTTTTGTTTTAGTTTCTGATTCTAAGTAGATGTCATATGATATGATAATTTTGTATGTACGATTTAAATTGTCCCTCACCAGCAAAAATAGTCAAGTACTTTGTCTATAGTTACTTACAGTCGTCCTGGTAAACCAATCCCTCAACTTACAATAATTAATCATATATATCATCGATCATCGGAACGTAAAGAAGAACTATTATAAACAGGTAACACATTTAATGTACATATCTTACTACGTTCGACATACTAATCTGATATATTTCTTGGTAGTATAGCTGTATAACAGTATGAGTATATACTGAACGGAACAATGTACAGTTCATGATAAGTAACTAATGTAGATAATCTATTATTGAAAAAGACGACGAGATGGTCCAAACATATCTTCTTCTTTTTTCTAATGATGGTCCAGACATATCATTAACCGTACTTATTCATCCATGTAATATATACACACAAAAATAGATAGTGGACCTATTGTGTATATATACACGTACGACACTAGTACCTCTTTACATTTCATCTCACACTAACCCCCTAGCTAAAACGTCTCTCTGTCTCATCTCTCATCTCTCTTCCACCAACATGATGAAGAAGAGCAAGATGATCACAAAGGCATGGAAGCAAATGTCTAGCAGAGTAGCCAAGCATAAGGCCGCTGCGGAGGAACCTCACATACCACACGACGTACCAAAGGGACACCTAGTGGTGTACGTAGGTAGAGAAGAGGAGAGTTACAAGAGGTTCGTGATCAAAATCACGCTGCTTCACGATCCTATCATCAGGGCTTTGCTTGATCAATCAAAAGACGATGTTTACGATGATTTCACTTCGGGAGATTCCAAGCTTTGTATCGCTTGCGACGAAACTATCTTCCTTGAGGTCCTCCAAAACGCTTCTCCCCGTAATTCATGGTCTTGATGATGAGTCTTTGATTCAATGTTCTACGGTTTAGTTTTTTTCTTTTTTTTTGCTGATGTAAGACGGTTCTTTTGAAATACATGTAGAATTAATGAAGACTCTTGTAATATGAGCTATTTTTTTGTTAGCAGCTGATATATGGATATGGTTTTTCTCCATATATAGTGATATGATGATATTAAATACAAAGGTGATCAAAAATCCAAAAGAAAAAAACTCTCTGCGTGAGAGTTTCTTGAATCAAAGATACTTGTTTTACTTGGAAGATATCACAAAACTGATCAGGATAGGCCTAATATCAAAAATCAGTTGAAGTCAGGCTTGTCAGGGTAAGTGCAGCCGGATCTTTGGATCACCACGTTCGAGGCGTAGCATTCACACACTCCTCGATCGATTTCTCTTTCACAAACTGTGACATGGACCCTCCCACAAATGCATCACCTGTGAGACAGTGAGAGATCTCAATAGAAAACGGCAGTTAATATTTATCAATATTTATTCGACACACTGAGAGGGAAATTTCTGTCTAGTAAAGTAAGCCTAAGTTTTGAGTTACCTGCGCCGTTGGTGTCAACGAGCTTCTCCTTTGAGAGAGGGATCACAGGGTATTTAGTCACCTTTCCATCTTCAGCAACAACAAATGGGTCTATATATTATAAACATGTCAACATGTTAAGTATTTTACCTTTTATACAAAACAGAGCAGCTTGTTGAAATTTAGTCGTGTAAGATAAATGGTAGCTCCCAGCCATGAACCTTGCTTGCTTAACGTTCTTGCCTCTGTCTCATTACCAATTACAGCCAAGTTTGGATGTGAAGAGCAAGGGCAATGCTTACATGGGCAAATGTTTTTCCTCGGTGAGAATGGCATTGTTCAACTTGACGTCGTATCAGTTCACACCATTACAAGACACACAACGTTAAATCAGAACTAGATTAAACGAAACGCATAGAAAGGATTAGCGACAGAAAAGAACAAAATCAAAATATCAGAACTAGATTCATATCTTGTGTTTGGAGCCGCAAGTGGTTTAGTGGTGACAGGTGAGTGTGAAGCACCATGAGTTGAGTGTTTATAATCACAGAGCTGGCCAGAAGTTAGTTGGGTACACCAACGACATATTATTATTAGCTTTGGTATCTTTTTAATCATTCTGTTGGCAGGCTCTGCTTCTTTTTGTGGTCCGATCCAATTATGCCATTTCATTCAATTTTGATTTATTATACTAACAAGTTTTTTTTTTTTGAATATATATACTAACAAGTTTGATGTGAAGAACATAGACAAGTTCGTAATATATTAAAGCAAGAAAACCAAAACTCTTCTTGATTGATATTTCAGAAAAACACACAGCTGTTCCTGTGATATGAATCTTTACTTGCGGCAGAGAGAAAATTTAAAATCGTGTTGGAGGCAGAAACAGAGGTTTACTTCAAAAGCCAATGCCTGTTTTTTTATTCTGATCGAAAAACGAGGGAATCAAAGAAGAATCTCAGAGGCTAAAAAAGGCTTAAGCCTCAAAGGAAGATTCGATAAAGAATTGAGATTTCTTTACGATATGTTCAGAGATGATCACAGATTGCCTTTGTGAATTCCGTGGTGGTCGAAGTACCTCCAAGATCTGCCGTTCTGTATTTGCCCTCCGCTATCGTGTTGATGATTGCGCTGTGGATTTGTTCTGCTTGTTCGTTCAGCTTCAGGTGACGTAACATCATCACTCCACTCAGTAGCAACGCTGTTGGGTTCGCCAAGTTCTGGTACATCATTTACCCCCAAAACAAGAAGAACACCATATTCAATAAATCGTATCGTACTGAGGCATTTTAAAATCATCTTCTAATCTTTCAACAGTGGAAACATCTGACTATGCATCTGACTATGCTACCAAGAAAAAGCAGAAAACTACTGAGAATGTTCATTTAATATTCTATCTGTATCAGCTTTTCTATCCTACTTTCTCACTTGGTAGCAATGAAAATATCTGGTGAGAGCATCTACGAAATTAGAATGATCAAGTGTTTGAAGGACTAACCTTTCCAGCGATATCAGGTGCAGAACCGTGAACTGCTTCAGCTAGGGCTACACCATCTTCCCCGATATTACAACTGCCCCAAAGTATAATATAAGGCAATAAGATAAATAGCTCATTACCTTCGTACAAAATTTTAATTAAGATGAAGGAAGCAATGTTTCACCTTGGAGTCAATCCTAGTCCTCCCACCAGTCCGGCACACAGGTCACTGATAATGTCACCGTAGAGGTTTGGCATCACCAATACATCAAACAGTGCTGGGTTTTTCACAAGCTGCAGGGCATCTCAATATTATCATTCACATATTCCATAATATACACTATTAAGTAAGAATGGACTTGTTCCACAAATAGAATTAGTGGCTAAAACCGAAGTCAAAGCAAAGTAATTGGGAAATCTAGCTTCCAGAATCTGCAATGCAAACTAAATTACTAACCTAATTAACTAAACAAAAATGAAAAAAAAAATGGTAGAATTGGAGTCGTAGCTTACCATCATACAACAGTTGTCAATAACAACCTCTTCGTAAGTTATCTCAGGATACTTCTCAGCAACCTCACGACAACACTGAAATAACAAATAAAACGTTGGTAAAGAAGGACTAAGCATATGCTAATGATCATAATACAATTGATCTCCTTATAAGAAGACACTAAAATTTTATCCTAGGAGGTTATGAAAAAGGGGCAAAGACCTTGAGGAAAAGACCATCAGTTTTCTGCATAATATTAGCTTTGTGAATAGCAGAAACCCTCTCTCTTCCATGAGTCTTAGCATAGTGAAAAGCATACTCCGCAACTCTCAAACTCGCCTGACGTGTAATGATCTTAAGACTCTCCACCACACCTCTAACAACCTAAATTAACAACACCAACCACCAGTCCATAAATCAGAAAAAAAAAAAATAATCCTAACAAAAGAAACTAAAACCAGAATCCCTCAAAAAACCTGATGCTCGAGCCCACTGTACTCTCCTTCAGTGTTCTCCCTAATGGTTATAAGATTCACATCGTCGTAACGAGTCTTGTAACCAGGGAGACTGTAGCAAGGCCTAACATTGGCGTACAGATTCAGCTCTTTCCTGAGAGTCAGATTCAAAGAACGGTGACCTTTCCCGATAGGAGTAGCCATCGGACCTTTCAAACCGACTTTGTTTCTACGCACGGATTCGAGACTCTCCCAGGTCAAGAAACTCTGCGTCCTCGGATCTATCTCTGTGCTCACGTAGTGTTCTTCCCAGTTTATCGGCACTCCAGCCGTTGTGAACACCTGAAAATCATCATCACCACAAACCACACAAAACGGACGTGAATTCTCCACGCAAATCAACGATTTAGGTATTAACTAATCGAACCTGTTTGACGGATTCGGCGATCTCGGGACCGATCCCGTCTCCGGGGAACATGGTTGCGGTGATTGGAGTGGTGGACGACGAGCAGAAGGCTCTGGCGACGGAAGTGGCCGCGGTTGAGGTGGAGTTCGCAGCCCCGAGGATCTGGCTCGATCGGCTTCCGATCAGCCGTTTCGCTAAGGTTGCTGCCATGGTCATCTCTTCAAAGCACCAAAGGGGACGACGCAGCAGACGAAACTATTCGAAACAGAGATATTTTTTCTGCGTTGGGCTCAAAAGTTTGCAAGACAGCGAATATTGATTCTTACTTGCTACTGGTGTAAAAACGGCATGAAGTTCCATACGGTCATATAAAAAACGGAACGAGGTGTCTTCCTGAAAACCCAAGGCCCAGTGAAGATGATTCTTTTTGTTTCTACATCAGCCCAATAACGAGGGTAGTAGACATTAAGACATGAAACGCGTTCATGTTGACCTTTATTGTACATGCAACAGTGACATCTTATTGAATGAATGTAAAATTCATGTTACGTAACCGTATACAACACAACCTTACCTTAGCATCAGTGTGTCAGCCACTCAATGAGACGTGATTCAAAAAAAAAAAAGATCGTTTCGAGGCTATTTTAGAAGAAGACATATGTATATTGTGTTATGATTTTATTCAAACACTTCAAGATTGGTCGGCTCGGGACTTCTGAGAAAGTGGTTGCTCATATACTATTTTCTAATTTGTACGTAAAAGTTAATCGATTTGATCTAATACTCAGAAGTGTTTCCTAAATGGAAACTTTGGTCTTATCATTTTACATATCTTCAAACACAACAAACATTTTACGTTTGATGTTATATACGTATTGATTACCTTTTTTTTTTTTTTGGTAAAAGAATTTATATTGATTACCTATTAATATAAATTCACTAATGTTTTAACCATAATGCACTACGTACTCTATAGTATTTTTTCTTTACTTCATAGTATATTTCAAAGCATGAAGCGTAAATCATGGGAATCAAATCCAGAAAACATATTTACATTTGTGCTCTCTAATTCATTCAGAACTTTGATTTTATAAGAAATAATCAATCGTGAAGCATCGGAAAATATCAACTTTTTAAGACGTCTCATCATATATATAAATCGTCTCGGAACTCAAATTTGATGTGTCTACTTGTTGTGTTGAGGCACGTATTCCTGCAACAAACCAGTCAGCTTGATCAGTATTGTAACATTGTTAAACTGATCTTGAACTTTTGCATATTCTATTTAGCGGCTTAACTACCAATTTAAACCTTTTAACAAAAAATAAACTACCAAATTAAAATGAAAAATATTGTTCTGTTTAGGGTTAAATGTAACTTTGTAACTTCTATCGGCTTCACCTCTAATTTCTCAAACAACTCTTTTGCGGTTGGCGCGGATACGATGATATGTCGAGCGGCTGGAAGAATAAAGCCTTCTTCGACCGCTTTGTCGATGAATGATAGCAAAGCATTGTAATATCCATCAACATTTAACAAACCAACCTGCGAAGAAAAAAGAGTCTCAAATACTACCAATGAATCGGTATTTGTCTTTATATACATATTACAAACCATCCCGGTTTTCATACCGGTTTATCATGGATTCCAAGTTGTGCCCAAGTTATCACTTCAAGTAGCTCCTCAAGTGTACCATAGCCACCTGATGACAGTGAGGACTCGCTTTGATTTGTAAAGTGCCACGAAAATAGTAAAATTTTGGTATACTATTTTTATTTTCACTATAATTTTTTGAAGAAAAAGTCAGCATCTGAATTATGATGGGTCCCTTCTCTTCTTCTCTTTGGTACTTTTAAAGTCAAAGGTCAAATGTTAGTGCATTAGTGATGATCACTACACATTCCTACAATTATCAATTTGTCACTCTCCAAATATTCGCTCTGCTAACTTTATATAATAGTATATTGAATTTATGTGGCAAACCCAAAAAGAAAAAACAAATTAATGCAATCAATAACGATATGATCTCTGTCATTTCTTTTCAAAAATCTAAATATTTAGATACAATTTAACAACACTAAAATTAGGGCTAGGCATTTTATTCGTTAAATTTGATTCGATTCGTTATTCGTTACTATTCGATCCGAAAATTTCGGATATCCATAAGCTTTCGAAGTAAAACAAATACTAAAATTCAATATCCATTAAAATCGAATCAAATCACAAATATTAAAATATTGAGAAACGAATATCCGATCCAATCCGTCACTATATAAACAAATGTATATTTTGATTATATTTAAAGTTTTAAATGTATAAAATTATATAATTATTATTCTAAAATATTATTTGACAAATTATATTCACATTATTACTTATATAAAAGTATTATATAAAAGGAAGAGAAAATATTTATGACAATTATAATTTTTTCTTAAGTTTTATCCTATTATAATTGTTAAATGAGTTTAAAATATATATAAAATATGTAGATTCATTATTTCTTTTATATCATGCAAAAAAAAAATTTGCAAAAAGAATTTGTATCGAAATTTTAAGATTGTTTGTATTAATCAAAATAAATGAAATATCCATAAATATCCGCAAATATCTATTTATTTTTTGGGTATTTATTTTTCCGAATGTTCGTATTTTTTCGAACCAAAACAAATAAAAAAATTAGATATTCGTAACGTTGGAAGCAAATCACAAATATCTTTAAAACCCGAGATATTCAGTCCGTGCATAGGCATAATTAAAATATCTCAGATTGGATAAGAAAGAGGTGTCCTTGTCGTCGACATAAAAGTTTTCACTGCTTTGGGATGTTGATGGATCAAAAAGAAAATTCACTATATTTTAAAACTACTTATCGTGATTCTTTTAATTATTTGACTCCTGGGATCTTCCACGTCTCATATCAACCACATGTTACATATCATTAAACGCACTTCTTAAAGAAAAGTGTTATGTATAATGACAAAACAATAAAGCACTAATACATAAATGCAGGAAAAACACAAAACAACACACATCTAACTAGTAATTCACTTTCAGGATTCAGTGAACACTAAGAATCACCAATGTTTATTTATTTTAACTAAAAAAAATCTGAACATAAATTCAAACTAACTTTGGAATATACTCACATATCATCATCAAAATTATCAATAATAACAATGATTAAAATTACAGTCATATTATATTTTAGTTAGTACATGTAAACACGTGAGTCCGAATCCATAAAGGAAAAATGGATGTCTTGTTATGAGCATTTCAGAATCATACATTGTAACTCAAAGTTTAGTGGAAAGGTTTATCAAAAATGTTTTCATAAATGTTATTTTTTTTTTGATCAAATCATAAATGTTATTAATTGTAATAAAGAAAAAAGAAAGAGCTTAGAGAGATTATAATATTTACCAGGCAAAGCAATGAAAGCATCAGAATGCTTAGCCATCTCAGCTTTCCGCTGATGCATATCTGCAACTTCCCTCACTTCTCCTATTGTCTCTCCAGTAATCTTTTTTTGTGAGAAATAATTAGACAAAGAGCAGTTATTAAATCACCATTATCGATCATTACTCCTCCCGTTTTCTCATAATTAAGTACGTCAATTAGTGCGTACCTCTTGCACCATGAGGAGCTTTGGGATGACTCTACATCATAGGATTAAAACCATACATTTAATTTATCACTGGTAAGAAAAATAAACAGTGATGTAATTATAACGCAGTTTATTAATTACCCAATAACATGACGACCACCATCATGAACAGCTTGAGAGACCAAACCCATCAAACCTATGCTCCCTCCACCATACACAAGATCAATGTTCTTCGCCACCTGACAATCAAAGTTTCGAAACCTAAACTTAGTCTTTTTCCTATTTAGAAAATATAATTGACGTATAAACTTTTATAGAACTCAAGCTTCTTCTTTTTAAACCCTCATGCTGTTCTTGCATATGCTATAAAGGCAAACTTTTAACACAAAACCAGATGAACGTATAACAAATATAAACATTTTCGTTTTTTTAAACAATAAAATTTTCGTAATAAAAATGAAATAACTTTTTCAAAAGTATAATGAGATCTCATCGGTGAAAGTTGAAAGAAAGAAATAACAAAATAGATATAGTGTGCATTATTATTTTACCAATTCTTTGCCTAAATCAATGGCTGCATCTTGATAACTAGCTTTCTTGCCATTGCTACTCCCACAGAAGACGCAAATGCTCTTAAACCTTGAACTGTGTTCCTTTGCCATCTCCCTAATTTTCTCCGCTGCATCCTCCATTGTCAAAGTCTAAACCTTTTCTCTAAAAGTTTGTTACTGATTCTTATGAGATCAAAAGGAATAGTTGCTTTTATAGACAAATACTATAGATGTTTACCTCTCTCTTCTTCTATTACAATCCCTTCTGCTTTTTTGTTATAACGTGGATCTCTTTCCTTCTGAAATATTTTTAGTGAGAGAGTTTAACTAGGCACGTGAGAAACGTGGCAATTCGTGTATACCACTTTTCGGCCTTTGCTTTTTCTTGCTTTCAACAAATTCTAACTGATAGCACAATCCCAGAGTGGCCCTCACACAAGTGAAGAGAAGCACTATTTCTCTATTCATTGGTTTATAAGTTTGATTATTTCATGTTTTTCTGTATCAATTATCTATAATAAAACAGCAATTCATACATTCTTTTGATCTTTTTTCCCATCAATTATACAAATTTTGCGATTAGGCGGTTATTTAAATTATTATGTAATCAATTTTTCTGTAGCAAAATGTGAGATAAGTTATAAAAGTCTAGATCAAATATGCACTATATCCTTCATTACACATATATCCGGTAAATATACTTTGTTAAAGTTGCATATTTGTCCATATTCCCAAGAACTAAAATAGTTATTTGCATGGCCCCGACTAAGAAAGTAGGATCTCCTGGAAAACTTGTCCTCCTATCATGTTTCTGTTCACATAAGTCGCTATTACAATATAGTAGTCGCTAGTCGGCTAATGCTCTACAAAAATAATAGTCGCTTTTGCAATTTACAGTAACCCAAGTATTCCAAATATCGTTTGGATAAATTAGATGAACCAGTAATAGCAGAGATTAACCAAAGCGGATTATATAACTTATAGTACGTGGCAAAATGAGAACCTGATAAAATTACCAATTTATTATAACACGAATCTTCTCACTATACCATTGATAAGCCTTTGCTATAGTGTCACGTTAATACGACGGATTTTGCTTTTGAAAAAGCAACATGTTGTCTCTCCTAATCCATAATCCAAATTTGTCACTGCACAAATAAGATAAAACATAAAATTGTAAGCAAAAGTTCCAAAAACTTGTGATGGTTGAAAACATACCATTGATTTGACATATATTTTTCTAGATTCGAAACCAGTTATGCATAAATCTAAACAAACCAATTTCGCGTTTATAGTCAAAACCATTTTTTCTTCAAGCCGTTAACATGATATCAGTTGTATGCTTTCTTGAACTAAAAACCAACTGACTTAAAACCAATCAGTAAATCAACTTACTTTAAATAGTAACCTAAGTTTTGTTCGTTAATTAGTCGGTCTAAATCTGTTTATCTATTTATAGAGCGAATAAACCAATACTCATATCGGGGGAAATCGGCCAATTCATACATCAACAGAGGGTCGCGGTCCCGATCAGTACATATACTAGACACCTGTGCTAAAACATACATCAACACAAGTTTTATTCAAATTTCATACATCAACCAATAATTTTAGGTCATTTCATACATTGACCGCATCTATGTTAGTCAAGTGGTAACGGATGCTTACGCGGACTTAACGGTGCTTACGTGGCTTTTGTATTTTACATAATTAATAAAAAATAATAATTTAAATATGAATCTGAGGGAGATCGAACCCGGGTTCAGACAAAAACAAAGCATTTGTTCAACCACTGTACCAAGTTAGATTATTGATTTTGTTATCTATTATTCTTTTTATATCTAATATGTTCTATTCATATATTTCTACTTATATATATAGAATTAGTTCCACAAAATAAGTAAATTATAATTAATTGTGTTTAAACACCTTAATTATTGTTACTGCATTTTAAAAAATCAAAATTTCAAAATCAAAATTAAAAAAAAAAACGTATTTTCGAAATTTAAAAAGAAAATATGAAAAACAATTGAAAAAAATTTCAGAAAAATATTATAAAAATTTTGAATTTGAAAAAATATAACTTAAAACTATTTAAAAATAATTTTCTTTTATTTTTATTATTTATTTCAATAATTATTTATATTAATATAACTATATTTATTTAAATATATATTTATATTTTAGTAATTATTGAAAATTACCTAAATGAATAATAAAATACAAATATTTTTGAATAGTTTCAAATTATGTGTGTTTTAAATTCAAAATTTTTATATTTTCTAGTTTTTCTTTCAACTTTTTTTTTAAATCATATTTTCTTTTTAAATTTCAAAATGTCTTTTGATTTTATAATTTTTATTTTAATTTTTTTTTATTTTTAAAACACCATAACAATAATTAAGTTAAATAAACACAGTTACTTAGAATTTATATATTTTGTGGAACTAATTCTAGATAACTAGAAAGAGATCCCATAACTAGAAATATATGAATAGTTAAACACAATTTAAATGCCATTTTATTTTTCTAATTTTTATTTTTTAATTTTTTAATTTTGTTATAACACAATAAAAATAATTAATGTAGCTAAACACAATTTCTTAAAATTTATTTATTTTTTGGAAATAATACTATATAATTATAAATATATGAATAGAACATATGAGGTATAAACAAGAATAATAGATAACAAAACCAATAATCTATCTTGGTACAGTGGTTGAGCGCATGTTTCGTTATTGTCTAAACCTGGGTTCGATCTCCCCAAACTTCAGATTAAAATTATTATTTTTATTAATTATTTTAAATGCAAAAGCCACATAAGCACCGTTAAGTCCACATAAGCATCCGTTAGCACTTGACTAACAGAAATGCGGTCAATGTATGAATTGACCTAAAATTATTGGTTGATGTATGAAATTTGAATAAAACTTGTGTTGATGTATGATTTAGCACAGGTGTCTAGTATATGTACTGATCGGGACCGCGACCCTCTGTTGATGTATGAATTGGCCGATTTCTCCTCATATCGGTTGTCCATCTACTATTTATATAACTATTCAGCCGACTTCGAAAAAAGTAGTTGGATACAAAGTAGAAAGTTCTTAGACCATTTTCATCGCTGGTTTCTAAGAGAGGTTTTACAAAAAAAAAAATAGTGGTACACCTCACGGTCCGCGATTGCTTTTTTTTTTTTATAATTTTTCCGGACAGAAAAAAAACAAACAAATTTTTTTTTAAGAAACCCTTAAACCCACTTTAGCGATAATCATGCTTCTTAAAGCTCCAAAGACAGGTTAAAATTTAAAATGATAAGATCCTTATCCTCATCTTTGAGGCATAAGTCATTTATATATCTATCCTCAGCTTGGTTATTTGTTAAAAATATTCACCAAGAAAACCATATTTTATCACCAAGAGAGTGATGATGATCACCAATAAATGCAAAAACTAAACGATTGCATCATTCTTAATCCATATATAAATAACTTTTAAAATCATCGCTTATTCTAGTGTCAACCTTTATCGTCAAGCCTCTTCTTCCTGTTTCATTTTAAAAACTTATGGTTTCACTAATCGACCTCCCAAAGTATTCAGAAACTAAGAGAAGTTTTTGCAAGAAACTTAGGTCATCTCCATTGAAGTTTTTAAAGTGGGATTCACACAAATCCAAAAAAAAATATATATATAATAAAGCAAAAGCTATGAACCTGTATCGTCCAAGCTCTGCTTGATGAACCTGTCTCTTGACTATTCTGCGGACCCTACGACACGTGGCGGTCCGCGATAGGTCATATATTAGTTTTTTTTTTAACAAACCAAAAAAAAAAATTAAAATAATAGAAAAACGCATTGGAAATCGTGATAGTTGAAGTTTGCCAATGGAGATGCTTTTAGAAGCAAGGAGCTCTGGACCTTTTATTTTTAATGGGTGATATATCATATATCAAGAATAAAAACTTATTAGACCCAAAAAAAAAGAATAAAAACTTAGGCCAGAAAAAATACTCAAACCCCAAAAAACGAATCAAACCCCAGCCAGAAAAATATACTAAACATGAACCAAAATTGCTAAAATATCTAACTGGATCTAAAATTTTTGTATTTGAATAATCGAATCTGAATCCGACCGAATCAAAATATTCCGAATACATGTAAATACTTAAATCACAAAAATATATAGTTAGACTAATTATTTTAAATTTAATATCTAAAATATCTAAAATAGTCAAAAATGTGGGAATGATTCAAAATGCTTGAAAATAGCTTTAACCGTATATCCAAAATATACAAAATACTCAAAACAACAGAAATACTTTAAAACATACTAATTTCCATTAAAATATATATTACCGAACCAATTTCATGTTAATTTTAGATATTTAGCATATATCTTTCAGATTTATATGATGTTATTTTATTTTTGGAGTTTAAAAACTTTAAGGTATATTGGAGTTTTTAATTTGTTTACATAGTTTAAATAGATATTCGAACATGAATCGAACAAGTAGAGAAAAACTAATACAAAATTTATAAATATTTGAGTGGAGTTTAAATCTGAACTGAACTCGAATGCATCCGAATGCTCCTGAATCGAACAAGCAAAGATGCAAAGAAAAACTAAAAAAAAATTATAAATATTTAAGTGGGGTTTAAATCTGATATGAACTCGAACAGCATCCGAGTGCTCATCCTAATAAAAACTAAATCTGCGTATATGAGGAGTATATAAAAGATAATCGGATGCCCTATACTTATATGATATACTAGTAGTACATGCCATTTGGGCTTGGGGAGATTACCTTAATTGGGTTTACTTAGTAAGAAAATGAGTTATCTTATTGTTTTAAATATGGGCTTTTGGACATAATTCAACAAATTTGTATAATATGACCAGTCAATAGCGTAATTTTCTGATAAATTGGCCAACTTCCGTACATGTATATCAAAATACGTTTTTTTTTTGTAAGAAGTCAAAATACGTTAGTTGAGATTTTGTTTTTGAAACTTATACATATAATCTCGTTGGGAAATTTTATATATAAACAAGAACATGATTCAAAGACCAGTCATTTTCACTTACCCAAAAACATCACTACATAACTGCCATAAAATAAAAATATACAAGGCTTAACGACTGGCTAAGCAACATGTTACTGCAAAGAGAGTTTTCAGGAATCAAATATTAGCCTGGTAACCTTTTTAGGGGTTGTGTGTTAATATCGAAGTATTACTGGGGCAATCTTCAAAATCTATAAACGATCGACCTATTTACTCATATAATAATTAAGTCCTCAAAATGTTAAAACTCGGTTTTACGAACAACAATTCACTTAAATTTCCTATAAGAAATTAATGTCTTTGAGATGAGGATGTTTTTGTGAAAAAACTTCATTTTGAGTTCGAGGGCTTTTGGAATAACAAAGCAAGTATTGGTATGCATCTAGAAACTTTTTGAATTGGAGAGACTTACACCGAAATATTCGTATTTTTAAAATTTCAATGATAAACGAAAAAGTCAAAAATCAATACTATTAATTCTTCAACATGTCCAGTTGATATGGGGTTATGTCTACCAATTATTTCAACAATACATATCTTTTTAATTTAATTGCTTTGAAATTTAATCTCTAAATGACCACCACGTATATCCTCCTAATAATCAGGAACCATAAATTTGATAACTGCATAATACATCTTAATTAATCAAACATTAAACAGTAATTAAATAAAGCTGCGAATTTGTAGGGGACATATAAAAATATGTAACTCCCGGTTTTTATTTGTTTCCTGATAATCTTGACCCTATAAAATCTATTTGCTGGATCTAATCACCATTTAAATTGCCTACTAATCGACATCAATTTTTTGTAAGTTAAATAAATATGATTAAGGTGAAGGATAGCTACATAACGTTAGTTTTGTCGATCTGTGTTGCTAATAATATGGATTATATACATTTTATATTAGAAGCAAATAATATAAATCCACTTCGATCCAGTAAACTTAAAATTACTTTTATTTTATAATCAAAAATCCAAACAGTAAATGTATATATGTAATAAAGTATGAAATATAAAAACTTGAAATTTATAGAAATAAAAGTATTTAAAATAACAAAATAGGTTTCTATTTTATAATCAAAAATCCAAACAGTAAATGTATATGTGTAATAAAGTATGAAATATAAAAACTTGCAATTTATAGAAATAAAAGTATTTAAAAAAATAGGTTTCGAAAACAAAAATACGCATTTTGATTATAAAGAATATGAATTGATGTAAAGAATAGGCTTACTTAATAATTACAGAATAATTTGTCATAATAACTAAATTAAATATATAAACAGTTTTTAAAAATTTAAAATGTTCAAATGAAATTAATATACTTAAATTAAGAGTATAAAATTAATATACATATATATATATATATATATATATATATTTAACATAATATATTAAAAACTATTTTTCACATTTTTTAAAACATTTGTTCGGTCTTCGAGGCGGGTTGGATCTGATATTGGTCTCCAGATATAACACTTTAAAAACCGTTTGAGTATATATAACATGTCTAATAGAGTATGAATCTTTGATTTTCGGGTTGATTCCGAATCATTTTTTGTACCAATATTTTAACTAATTATGTTAGGTATCTACTAAAAAAATATAATATGTTGCAAAAATTAGGAATAAAGTTTTAAAAAAATATGAAATGTAGCACAAGTGTATAGCTATGCAATTTGACATATTTAATATAATTACCAAATATTATATTAAATTAATATTAATATTAATTTTAAACGCAATATGAATAAAAACACATATATGACTAAAAATATGATTAAAAAAAACACAAATATAAAAATTAAAATTTTCAAAACAAATTAAAACAAAAATATATCCGCCCTTTAAAGGGCGGGTCAAAATCTAGTGTTAATTTAAAGTTCAGATATCAACTTCGAAGGTACTCCATATTATTAACAAACGTAACGCTGATTCGCCAACGTCTTTCAGAAAGTTGCTTAAAAGCCTTCTTCTTCGAGATTATATTTTCAATTTTTTTTCTTAATAATATTGTTTAATCCGTTTTCTACATTGAATAATCTTCTATAGAGCTAGGAAATAACATTTCTGTATATTTTAAGAGATTCACCAACCTTTTGTTTGCACTGACATTATATAAGCATTTGTAACCAGCCACGATATCTTCAATACAATCTGTATAACCAAAAGCAAAACAAGATTGAATACAAATAAAATCTCATCATTGCATAAACCCGGAAGACTGAACCGGAAATGAAGATAATCCAAAACCCGGGTTTTCTCTTTCTCTTCTTTTATCTTCTTGGGTTTCTTGGTGATTCTCCCGTGGATGCAGCGGTGAAGAAGTACCAATTCGATGTACGTATTCGGTTTCCTGGTTTGACTAAACCGGTTTTTATAGTCGAGGTATACTAGATATGTAGGGTTTTTTGTTATATACTAACATTTGGATTTTGGAACAGGTTCAAATGAAGAACGTAAGCCGGTTATGCAATGCTAAACCGATTGTCACAGTTAACGGAATGTTCCCTGGACCAACGGTTTACGCAAGAGAAGGTGATCGAGTCATCATCAACGTCACCAACCATGTAAAATACAACTTGTCCATCCATTGGTAAGAAAGTCTCTCTTCGTACGTCTCAAACCCATCTAATCATATTTTTTGTGAGCCAAAAATTGTAACGTTTTGTTTTTTATAGGCATGGTCTTAAACAGTACCGGAATGGTTGGGCGGATGGTCCTGCATACATAACTCAGTGTCCGATGCAGACCGGACAAAGTTATGTTTATGATTTCAACGTGACCGGACAACGTGGAACTCTCTGGTGGCACGCACACATCCTCTGGCTAAGAGCCACCGTGTATGGAGCTATTGTCATCTTGCCTCAACCAGGAAAACCATATCCTTTCCCACAACCATACCAAGAAACCAACATAGTCCTCGGTTGGTGATTATTATTTAAACCGGTTTAGTCTAGCCTGGTCTATTTTACCGGTTTTCTCATTTTCCCGTTTTTTTCTCTTTTTTAAATCTCTTTGTAGGAGAATGGTGGAACGGAGACGTTGAGACGGCGGTTAACCAAGCCAACCAGTTGGGCGCACCACCTCCCATGTCAGATGCTCATACTATAAACGGAAAACCCGGACCACTCTTTCCATGTTCCGAGAAACGTAAAACTCCTTAACCTTATAAAACCAGTTTTAACCGGATCGTATCTTTTTTGTTTTTTTTAACACTGGTTAAAAATTCCTTTTTGTTAAAATATTTGTTTCTATATAGACACATTCGTGGTAGAGGTGGAAGCTGGCAAAACATACCTTCTGAGGATCGTCAACGCTGCACTAAATGACGAGCTGTTCTTTGGGATCGCAGGCCACGACATGACTGTGGTGGAGATCGATGCAGTCTACACTAAACCATTTACAACCAAATTTATTTTGATCGGGCCAGGTCAAACCACAAACGTTCTAGTCAAAACCGACCGCTCTCCAAACCGTTATTTCATGGCAGCTGGTCCGTTCATGGACGCTCCAGTATCCGTAGACAACAAAACCGCAACCGCGATTCTTCAATACAAAGGTGTACCAAACACGGTCATACCGATCTTACCAAAGCTTCCTTCACCTAACGACACATCATTTGCTTTGGACTATAACGGAAAGCTTAGGAGTCTCAACACACCAAATTTTCCAGCTCTTGTACCTTTAAAAGTTGACCGTAGATTGTTTTACACGATCGGCCTAGGCATTAATGCTTGCCCAACCTGTGTGAACGGGACCAATCTTGCGGCTTCCATAAACAATATCACGTTCATTATGCCGAAAATCGCGCTTTTGAAAGCTCATTACTTCAACCTCCCAGGAGTTTTCAGGACCGACTTCCCTGATAGACCGCCTAAAGCGTTTAACTACACTGGTGTGCCACTCACGGCTAACCTGGGGACATCTACGGGGACAAGACTAAGTCGAGTTAAGTTCAATACAACAATTGAGCTAGTCTTGCAAGACACAAATCTACTAACTGTTGAGTCACATCCTTTCCATCTTCACGGCTACAACTTCTTTGTGGTTGGAACTGGTGTTGGAAACTTTGACCCCAAAAAAGATCCAGCTAAGTTTAATCTCATTGACCCGCCCGAGAGAAACACGGTTGGAGTACCTACCGGTGGTTGGGCAGCCATCAGATTCAGGGCTGATAATCCAGGTATGATCTATCAATAAACGCATATAATGATAATGATCACATATATATGACAAGCAACTCAACTGATCGAGGCATATATGTTGTTATAGGTGTTTGGTTTATGCATTGTCACTTGGAAGTCCACACAATGTGGGGTCTAAAGATGGCTTTTGTCGTTGAGAACGGAAATACACCTGAGCTTTCCGTCCTACCACCGCCCAAAGATTATCCATCATGTTAAGAATCTGAAACCGGAACACATTCACTCGGTTCTTCTTCCTATATATTTGTTTAAGTCACTGATGAAATTCTTTGTTGATTGTATTTTTCTTTCTGTTGGTTTGTGTGTTTGAGACTATTTCATGTGGGGCTGTACAACAACAACATCACCCCTGAATTTAATTGCATAAGAAATGTAACTAAATGTTTCACAACAAGAACTCTTGTTTATTGTTGGTTTATACAAATAAGTCAACCTAAAGCCATAAAATCTCAATTGTGATAATATATGAGCGTGTATTCAGTTGGAAACCATAGAAGTTTTGCATCAAAAATATAAAACATAAAATGTAAAATATCATTTAAAACTAGTGTAATTGAACCTTTTTGTTTTATATAATAGTTTGAAACTTAATGTTATCAAACAATTTAAAGTTGTGAAGTTTACTAGTTTTTAATTATTATTTTTACGGAAACATTTAGTCACAAATAATAATATAAATTGTATATTTTAAATAAGATTAATTAATTAAAATAATAAATTCTAAAAATTTACTGTAAAATCATCTAAAATTCATTAAGAATAAAATTATCTCTTGTTAAAAAAAAAGAATAAAATTATTTCAAAATTATAGTGTTACTTTTTCAACGGATTGTTTTCAATTGGTGAAGATGATTTCGGAACCTGAAGAATGGTCGGCTTTTGCAAGTTATCTAGAAGACATAAGAAGTCTGAAGAGAAGTTTTACGTCATTGGAGGTTATCTATGTACCACATATACAAAATAAGAAGGCGGACAGTCTAGCACGCAGTGCAAGAAAACAATCGTCTTTTGTTGTTCACATGGATGCAACCCCTCAAACTTGGTTTACAGAGTTTATATGAGCCTGTAATCTGGTCGAAAAAAAAAAATTCTAGTTAAAACTTTCAATTAAACTGAACTAAACCGACTCTACTCCGCCCCGTCTGATTTAACCGGTAACCCGTAAAAGTTAAACCAGAGAGAACCACATTTTGGAAATCTGTTTCGTCGTTCTTCCTCGCTCCGCGCCGTCGTCGCATCATCATCTCCGAAGCTCAAAGCAAAGCTTCTTCGATCTTCCTTGTTTCCCCCCCAAAAGGTTCGTGATTTTGATCTAAACTTAGCTGCTCTCTTCCAATTTCTACTAAATCACTCTCTTAGATTAGATTAGTGATCGAGATT
This sequence comes from Raphanus raphanistrum subsp. raphanistrum, assembly GCA_019706035.1. Lineage (NCBI taxonomy): Eukaryota > Viridiplantae > Streptophyta > Magnoliopsida > Brassicales > Brassicaceae > Raphanus > Raphanus raphanistrum. The sequence continues at coordinate 13,594,288 of CM033981.1, forward strand.
TGCATTGTGATGTTAAGGAGTCGTTTCATCGAATCGATTAGAAACCCTAATTAGGGATATATAGTTATTACCTTGTTGCTGATAATATTGATCTGGATCTGTAGCAGAATGGCTACAGCTACGTATCCGCCGCCTCCTCCCTATTACAGACTCTACAAGGATTACTCTGAAAACCCTAACTCAGCTCCCCAACCTCCGCCTCCGATCGAAGGAACCTACGTTTGTTTCGGTGGCAATTACACTGTGAGAGATCCCCCCTTCACGTTTCCTCTTAATCAAAGTTTCGCACTTTATGATTTCAATTTTTTTTTTTGGTTGCTAGACTGAGGATGTTCTTCCAAGCTTAGAAGAGCAAGGAGTGCCACAGCTTTATCCTAAAGACTCTAGTGTTGGTATGTTGATCTTCTTAACTCATTTATGCTTCAAGCTTCTAGAGTTGCTGATGAGGATGGTGAGGAAGATTCTAATTTATCTTGGTTGTTAGATTACAAGAAGGAACTCAGGTCTCTGAATAGGGAATTACAGTTACATATACTGGAGCTTGCTGATGTCCTCGTTGAGAGGCCTTCTCAGTATGCAAAGAGGATTGGTGACATTTCTTCAATCTTCAAGAATTTGCATCACCTTCTCAATTCCTTGAGGCCTCACCAGGTATGTAAAGATTCCCGTTTTATATATAACATGTTTTCATCTGTTTTGGTGCTTTATTGTTTTTTTCAAATCTTCTCTTGTGGTGTTCCAGGCGAGAGCAACGCTTATTCACATTATGGAGCTTCAGATCCAACAGAGGAAGCAAGCTGTGGAGGACATTAAGAGGTTTTTAATGTTTTTTTTTTTCATAACTTTTTTTTGTCTTAGTGGTATTGAGATCAGTCTGTGTAACTATAAAGATTATTTAAAAACTTGTTGGTTAGTTCTGATGGGTTCTTCTTTCATTGTGTTGTGGAGATAGAAAATCAGCACACAATTAATTGGTGATAGTGTTGTTTTGGTTTGTGTGCAGGAGGAGAGAAGAAGCACAAAGACTTCTAAAGGATGCTTTCGTCACTTTAGATGGACAATAGAGTTCTTACCCGTTTTATGTAAAACCTATCACTCTGTTTGACCCTCTCAAGCTTTTTTTCTTTAGAAAAAAATTGTTTACAGCACAAGACAAAGTAGATACAATGTACCAGGATTGTAAACCAAAGTTATGGGAACTTTTCTCATAACTTTGATGTTATAAAATACTTAACATCGCATATCGTCGGCAACCCATAATGTGGCCCTTGATGATTGTCTACGCTACTAGAAACGTTTAGGCTTAAATCCTTCCAACCCATTGTACCATCGAAGCTGTAAAAGCCTTTTGTGAATTCCATCAATGACTCTTGGATCATAAAATTACCAAAGCGTTGTATAAACGTTTAAAAGGATCATATGATATATGTATGTAGCAATTTCTTAAAGCTTTTACCACTTTGGTGAAGGAAACTATATTGTTTTAGTTTTTTTAATTACTCAAAACTAAAGGATTGTCTTAGCTGAGCACATCGGATTTGAATGTGTAGAAGTGTAGAACCAAGTGGTTAAAAAAGCAGTCTAGCCTAACTATCTTAGCGTGTGACTGACCGCAAAAGGATCTGGCCATTAATTAATTTGCTTGGGGGTGATCAAAAGCGACGTAAACGCATAAATAATATCTTAGCATTTGAAAGAAACGTGTAGGAATATAAAGATACACGCGTGTTGCTCATGCATTTACAAAGAAAATTATAGGTTATGAAATATTCTTGTACCGTTGTATAGTTATATCAAACAAGAGGAAGTCGACAACAACCAACTTTGTTCATTATGGATCGTCCACCTGTCCACCATTCAAATCAACCAATCATTCTCTCTTTCTCTATATATGTCTTCGAGTAATAACACTTCTTCGTCACTAAACGTAATATCCCCTTACAGAAAAAACACTAAACGTAATATCTTGAGTTATTTCTGCAATTTTTGAATCTACCGATCGAGTATGTGTTTCTTTGATAACCGTCGTGATCGAAATTTAACTGAAGTAAAGAGAGCTGTGGCATGGTGGATGGAGGCGGCTCCTCCGCAAATAATTTATCCGGAGAAACCATCTACTTCTCCGGTTCTTGAGACGATTTTAGAAGAACGAGAGATAGAAGAAGACGATCAAGAACATGATGAGGAAGCTTTTTGACAATCCCTCTGATCTTTCATCTTGTTTTTAGATATATATTCCCTTTTGTATTTTGTTATAAATGTATAAGATGAGATTTTGTATCTATATATTGGTATCTCATGATAGTTATAGTCCACCTATTTCTCAAGTATCTTATGATTATAGTTGTGGGGGGGGTGGGGGGGGGGGGGGGGGGCGGCGGGTGGTTTGGAACTTTTACGTCATGTTATAAGCAGTTCTGATGGGCCTTTACCCGAGAAGCCCAATAAAGCTCAAAACCAAACTGAAGCCCACGTGACATTATCTCAGCCTAGTGGTTTGTCGTCTTCTTTGGTTTCAAAAGCAGTCAAGAAGTTGTGTGTGAGACCTCATGACTGTCGTACCTCTCTGCCAGCTCATGCTGTGACCGTTGGCAACAGATATGGTGCTTGAGGAAGAAGAAACTTTATCTTTTTATTAATGTTTTCCACTTGCTCGTCTATTACAACGTCATTGCATATTTATACTAAAGCAACCTTAGTGGTCTCCTCTCTAACCCTAGCACATGACAGCACAAGACGCCAAGACACCATATCTGTTGCCAACGGTCACAGCATGAGCTGGCAGAGAGGTACGACAGTCATGAGGTTTCACACACAACTTCTTGACTGCTTTTGAAACTGAAGAAGACGACAAACCACTAGGCTGAGATAATGTCACGTGGGCTTCAGTTTGGTTTTGAGCTTTATTGGGCTTCTCGGGTAAAGGCCCATCAGAACTGCTTATACTCCCCCTCAAACTCAGAGGCGAATGAAGTGAGACTCCGAGTTTGGTTCGAAGCTTCGTGTAGGACTCATGAGACAGTGGCTTGGTAAACACATCTGCAAGTTGCAGGGCTGCAGGAATGTGTTTAACCTCCAGCTTCTTCATTGCCACTCTTTCGCGAACGTAGTGAAAGTCGATGTCGAAGTGCTTTGTCCGCTTGTGAAACATAGGATTTGCAGCAAGACATACAGCAGATAGGTTATCACACAAGAGGAGAGGAGCAACCTTCTGTTCAAGTCCCATAATCTGAAGCAGGTTCTGTAGCCAGGCGATCTCCGAAGCAGCTAACGACATGGTTCTGTACTCGGCTTCCGTGGAAGACTTTGAAACCGTTTCATGACGTTTTGCGGACCACGAGATGATATTAGAACCCAACATTGTGCAGAATCCACCAGTTGACCGTCTAGTAGACTTGCATCCAGCCCAATCACTATCAGAGTAACACATCAGAGTAGAATGTGTAGATGCTTTCAGCGTGATTCCATAATCAAGTGTTCCTTTCACATAGCGTAGGATACGCTTGAGCAGTGTGAAATCAGAGACACTGGGAAGATGCATCCGCTGACATATATAGTTAACCGCAAACTGCAAGTCTGGCCTTGTGAGAGTAAGATACTGAAGTTTACCAGCCAAGCTTCTGAAATAGGACGGTTCAGCAAACAGTTCATCTTGGCCACGCACATTGTCAAGTTTCTGTGGCAGAGGTGTAGCAATGGGAGCACAGTCCTGCATCCCAGCAGTAATCAACAGATCAGTTGCATACTTGGATTGATTCATGAACAACCCATCCTCGTTTCTGTGAACTTGGATGCCCAAGAAGTAATGAACATCTCCCATATCCTTCATGCGAAACCGCTTATTAAGCTCCTGCAGCAGAGTATTGATCAGACTGTTATCATTTCCAGTAAGAATCATGTCGTCGACATAGAGTAACAAGTAGATCACTGAGGAGCCATGATGATAGACAAAGAGAGAAGGATCCGGGAAGCTACATTGGAAGCCAAATTCAAGTAAAAAATTACTGAATTTGTCAAACCAAGCACGCGGCGCTTGCTTTAGGCCATAGATAGCCTTTTGCAGTTTCCATACATAGTCTGGTCTTTGAGGGTCTACGAAACCGGGAGGTTGCAGCATATAAACACTCTCCTGTAAATCTCCATGTAAGAACGCATTCTGTACATCAAGCTGACGAATATCCCACTTCTTTGTCACAGCTACGTGAAGAACAGTCCGAATTGTAGCAGTGCGAACAACCGGACTAAACGTCTCATAGTAATCTATACCTTCCTCTTGTTCATTTCCTCGGGCAACAAGTCGAGCTCTTCGTTTGAGAAGCTTGCCTTCTGCATCAAGCTTGTTTTTATATATCCAACCACACCCAATAGGGTTCTGGTTTGGCTCTGGAGGAACCAGCACAAACGTCTCAGTCTCCTTCATGTTGTCCACTTCAACTCCCATTGCCTCTGTCCACTCATCATCTTTCAGTGCTGACTTCACACTCTTCGGCTCTTGAAGATTGTCTTTGACCGTAAACAGAGCATACTTTGGATTGGGCTTTACGATGCCAGACCTTGCTCTTGTTGTCATGGGATGATTCACAACAGGCTCAGGAGCATCGTCAATCTCGGCATCAAGAGATGCTTCAGAAGAAGAGCTTGAACCGTCACTGTCAGAAGACAAGTTTTGTTCCAGAGGAGCTGTTGCTTGTGGCACAAGAACAGGAAGTTGTAAGGGTGGAAAATCCTCCGGAGGAGCATCAGAGACAGAAGAAGAAGGTTTGTTGCTGAACACTAACAAGACGCCAGGCTTGAAGCAGAGCTGAATCAGTTTGCTTGTGAAAGCTGCTGTATAAATCCCCAAAAGGAAACTGACCCTCATCAAACAATACGTGACGACTGATATAGACCCTCCCAGTTGGAGGATAAAGGCATCTATATCCTTTATATTTTTCATTGTAGCCAAGAAAAACACAGGCAAGAGACTTGGGATCGAGTTTGTTCTTCATGTAGGGACGAAGATACGGAAAATACTTGCATCCAAAGGCTCGTAACGCTGAGTAATCAGGTGGCTTCCCATGAAGCACTTCATAAGGGCTCTGCTTGTCAGGCAAAACGGATGACGGAAGCAGGTTGCCAAGGAATGTTGCAGTAAAAAATGCTTCGACCCACAACTGTTGTGGTACTTTGCTGCAGTACATGAGAGTAATGCCTATCTCGGTGATGTGTCTATGCTTTCTCTCACTCAAACCATTCTGCTGAGGAGTGTGAGGGCACGACATCAGTTGTTTGATTCCACACTTCGACAGATGAGAGAGAAATGCAGAACCGATGAACTCACCACCACCATCACACTGAAACTGTTTGATCTTCTCTTGAAATTGATTTTCAACCATCTTTTGAAATGTTAAAAACACTGAGAAGAAATCTGATTTCAACTTTAAAGGATAAAACCATGTGAACCGAGAATAACTGTCTACAAAGATCACATAATATCGAAACCCCTGAGAAGAAACAATTGGACTAGGACCCCAAATGTCACAATGTATCTTCTCTAGTGGCTTGACTGAAACAGTTTCTGAGTCTAAAAACGGTAATCTGCAACTCTTTCCTAACTGACAAGCATCACATAACACAGGTGAGCTGTCTTTATTCAATACAATAGCATTATTCCTGGCTAGAAGTTGAAGAACGTCCTTGTGAACATGGCCTAGCCGCTTATGCCATATCCCAACACTTGTAGCTCTTTGTCTTGTAGAATAAAAAGCTTGATATCTTGCGTCCTTCAACATGTACAAGTCCTTATGTCTTTGCCCTTGAGTGATCACCTGCTTTGTTTGTTTGTCCTTAACAAACACAGAATCAGAATCAAATGTGATCTCACACGGGTAGGTGGAAGTCAATTTCGACACAGACAGAAGAGGTTTGCTAATCTTAGGACATACTAGTACATCAACAAGTGGAATAATACCTTGAGGTGTATGCAACGGAATATAACCGATATGAGTGATTGGCAGAAAATCACCATTACCAACCATGACCTGATCATTGCCTTGGTAAGGTGCTGAGGAAGTCAACTGAGCTGCATTGTTGGTGATGTGCGCTGTTGCTGCTGAGTCAGGATACCATTCACTTCCATTCATCTGTTCTTGTTCAGACAGCTTCATCACAGTCAAAGCGTTGTGGACGTTGTCTGGGATCTGAAAGTTCTCATCAAATCGGTTGTGACATCGTGCTGCAGAGTGTCCATACTTGCCACAGATCTGACAAACCGGCTTGTTTCCTGAGCCAGAGCTGCCTGCAAACTGCTGATGGAACCCACGTCCACGAGTTGAATAGGAACCGCGACCTCTGTATCCTCCTCTGTTGCTGTAGTTTCCACGACCTCTGTAGTTGGAGTTTCCTCGGCCAGCATGAAACGCAAGATGTGGAGAAACCTCTGTCTGCTGGTTGTACGCTTGCAACTTGTCGTCAAAGTTCACAAGTTTGAACACTGCATCTTCAAAGGAGATCTCTTGAATCGAATCCATGGAGTGTTCTATCACAGTACAGATAGATTCATACTCCTTTCCTAGCCCACTCAGTGCGCCATAAATCATTTCATGCTCACTGACTGGACAGCCAATAGAAGCCAACTGATCACAGACGCTCTTCACATCTCCAAGATACTCAGCCATGGATCTCTGGTTCTTCTTCATTCCTTGGAGACGACGCTGAAGGTCAAGTTTACGAGTTGCGGAGACACGATTGTATTTCTTCCCGAGAGAGAACCAGACCTCCTGAGCTGAATGGAGACCGTACACAGACCGCAAAGCATCTTCAGTTAGAGAACCAAAGAGCCATGCCATCACAAGCTGATCCTTGCGAATCCAGGTAAGGAACTCAGGGTTAGCTTGCTCTGTTTCGACATCACCTTCACGGACGGTGACAGTCGGATTTGGACGCGCCGAGGAGCCATCAACGAACGCGAGTAGGGACTGACTTGAGAGAAAAGATTCGAACTGAGTTTTCCACAAAAGGTAGTTTGTGGAAGAAAGTTTGAGCGTCACACACTGAGTGATACTCAGAGATGGCGCAGTGACAGAGTCAGAAGCCTCCTTGGCTCTGATACCATTAAGACAACTGCAAGCTGAGAGCTTGAGGAAGAAGAAACTTTATCTTTTTATTAATGTTTTCCACTTGCTCGTCTATTACAACGTCATTGCATATTTATACTAAAGCAACCTTAGTGGTCTCCTCTCTAACCCTAGCACATGACATCACAAGACGCCAAGACACCATATCTGTTGCCAACGGTCACAGCATGAGCTGGCAGAGAGGTACGACAGTCATGAGGTCTCACACACAACTTCTTGACTGCTTTTGAAACTGAAGAAGACGACAAACCACTAGGCTGAGATAATGTCACGTGGGCTTCAGTTTGGTTTTGAGCTTTATTGGGCTTCTCGGGTAAAGGCCCATCAGAACTGCTTATACATGTTGTTCGATGATCACTTCTTAATATACCACACATACATTTTACCAAAAGAAAAATATATCACATATACAATATGTTCAAATTCGAGCTGGTGACTATGTGTTTTCTATCCGAGGCAATACGGTACAAGGAATAAGGTCCACATAGTCATTTTTTAACAAACGAATAAAGGAAAGAAAAATAATGAAAAAAAAATCATCAATCCATCAAACCATAGTCCATAGATGAATGTTCATGATAACCGGACAACGAACCAAAAGTTAAACCGGAAACCAGGATCACACACCGCTAGGCCTGTTTGGTGAGATGATTTATCAACCACATGAACATAGTATTGTCTTTCTCATGTAGGGCATGCAGACGTGTCAGCAAAGTAAGCAGTATACGCGTCGCTGCTCATTTGTTTTTACTAGAAGCGCGTCAATCTCTAAATGGAAACATAAGTATCACGTGCGACGACAAATCAGACCGCGTAGTTCATTACATATTTTCCCCACGTGACTTTCGCTCTATGTCTGTCGCATTCATACTAAACCACTACTATTATATCTCCCCATTAAAACTCCTTCTATACACGATGATTACGACTCATCTATCTATAAGCATCACCAGTACTCGATAATCTCCACACTCAACTACAGAGCAAAGTCGACAACTATACTGTACTTGTCAAGAGGTATCTTAGTTTTTAAAATTACCATTTTGGAATGGCGAGGATGATAGGACCTTTGGAAGTTGTACCGGCGATTCATATTTTCCCAGTGAGGGTCTCAGCTTCACCGTCTTTGGGAACAATATATGAGGAAAAAGATGAAGAAAAATTCATTCAACACGAGATCGAGACTCGAGAGTTGTAGATTTTTGTATTTTTGTTTGTTTAACCCATTTTGTAAAATCTGCATTTGCCATTGTAACCATGATAATGTTTTGTTTTTGTTTCTTGGATGCTTCCGAGTTCCAACTCCCTTTTTTTTTTGCTAAAAAGTTCCAACTCTTTTCCACTGGCATTATGGTCATGAAATAAGATAATAAAAATTGTCAATAATGATATAAGTTCACATTTTCTACGTTATATGAACTTTTTATATTTTCATAATATATAAGATATGAGATATTCTACCAAAAGAAATGTTTGGAATATGAACTCTAGAATCGAGACATTCTACCAAAAGAAATGTTTGGAATATTTTAAAAGAGAAAAAGAAAAGAAGAGGAAGCAAACATTGACTAATAATCACACACAAATAAGCATTAACCAACGTTTTCCACTAACCGCCCAATTAATATAGGCCGAACAAATATTAGTAGGTCGAGAATAACTTTCCATCTATATCAATAGACTTTTTGCAGACCTTTTGCTATATTACACATAGATTAAAGATTAGTGTCCTGTCCTTACTAAAACAATTATTTTAGTAATTTATTAAGACAAAGACGTTTACTTGATTAAGCTTAAATAATGACGCCCATTGCTCTTGACTTGTTCCTCGTTCTCGTCTCTCAATTACAGAGTTGACCATTACACCTAACTCTGAATCGATCTAATCGAGTTTCAGAATCTGAGATGGGGAATCTCTGCTGCTGCATCGGAGATGGCGGGAGAACAAGAAGAGGGAAGATCAATGTTTCTCCAGCGACTCAAACTCAACAACCTCAACCTCCTTACATCGAGTACGAGAAACCCGCCACGATTCGCAACGACGTTAACCTGAGGAAGGAGACTCTGAGGCTCGAACCCGACCCGGAGAACCCGGGTCAACTCCTCGTCTCCTTCTCGTTTGATGCAACCGTCCCGGGAAGGTTTGGACTTTCTCCCACGTGGCTTGTATTGATTGGCTCTTGTTTTTTATTTTCTAAGTTAAAAAGTTTGAATCTTTTTTGTGCGGGGGAGAACAGGATCACAGTCGTTTTCTTTGCGGAAGAAGACTCAGAGTTCAATCTCACAGCAACAAAGGCAGATACTTTACCACCGATCACATTCGATTTCGAAAAGGGAGGACTTGGTCAGAAGTACATACAACCATCTGGAACTGGTGTAGATCGTTTATCGGTTCCGGAGCTGTTCAAGGAGGAGGTTGAAAGATGTATCTATCCGCTGGCGGTTAAGATAGAGGCAGCTCCAGAAGAAGGATCATCATCATCCACATCCACGAATGCTCAGATTACTCAAGTGACGTTTGTGAAGGAGAACGGAGAGGTTAAAAGTAAAACCAATGTTATGAAGCAGTTCCTATGGGTGAGTGGGTCGAGATATGAGTTGCAGGATATCTATGGAACTGGGGATGCAAGTGACCAGGGAAAAGAATGCGTTGTATGCTTGTCTGAACCACGCGATACCATTGTTCTTCCTTGCAGACACATGGTATATTATAACCGATTCATATTTATTTTTTTTCTTAAAGAAAGCAAAGTTCTGATTTTGATATTGGTTTATATGTGCAGTGTATGTGTAGCGGATGTGCTAAGGCGTTAAGGTTTCAGAAAAATGAGTGTCCTGTTTGCAGACAACCTGCTGAGAGGTTTGTGGAGCTCGAGGGAAACGGTAACAACAATGGAGATGAACATATTTAGTTTAGCAATCAACTTGTCTAATAGTTGTAATTTGAGATTTGTAATAATCCTGCAATGTTTATATTATGTTCTTCAATGTATATTTCCTCTGTTTAAGTGGACATTTATATTCTTAAAAGGGTAACAATAATAAACACACAAGCAGCTTCTTATTTAGTTATAGGAGCTTGGGCCAGAGGATATGTGGTGGCCAAAGGACTAACTACGGCAAACACACAAGGTGAAGCCATTACATAAAATATCTCAGAGGCTGCTTAAGGCATAATGAAAACGAAGACAAGACCGTTGCCGTTAGTACTCACTCGCACGTTCCATCTGAAGCAACTTGATCAACATCCCCTCCCCACAAGTATCTTTAAGTTCATGACTAAAGCGATTTTACAGGATCATGCTTTTGTTTAACTATTCTACATGTGTTGATCGAATGATGTTTAACCATATAAGATAGCACATAATTACCATTTGATATTTCTTCTTAATCTAATACTATATATCACTATTATTTGAGCGATAAGTAAATCAAGTTATTCACTCAGCATAACTCTAAATTATTTACCAAGATATTTATAAGGATTTAATTGTCCAAGAGTACTAGATTTGAAATGACATTTTGGCACTACTGTCTATAACATAGTTTGCACTTTGCAATGTCGATGAAACAAAAACTTGATCAGTTCAGTGGTTATTTTGTTCAGTGTATATGAACATAATTTGTTTTAAGAACAAATTCATTAGCATGTTTTTTTTTTCTGTATGATTAAATATTAAAATATTTTAGTAATATAATTCAAATTTGAATCTCTACCATAAAACGAAAACTATTTTTCCAATTTGTTTTTTTCTACTAATTTAAGCAAAGAAGATTTTTTTTTGAATGAGCAAAGACTTAGATAGTTATTGGTGAATAAATGCTTGAGAGCTTTTATTTTTTAGATTAGGTTGAGGATTTTTGAATTATTAATAAAATCAACGGTTATTGGTTTGAATGTTTAAAAACTACTTCAAAATCTTTGTTCACATATTTTATCTGTGCTTACTACTATAGTCGTTGTATCACATAAATTGATTGACCCTGCATTTTTGGTTTATTTTTGTGAGTAACCACAGACTAGCGTAAACACAGTTGGGGCGAAAAGACCCATTTTCAACAAATGCGAATAACAGCCACGTAGTAATAAACATTCATAAGAAATTAAAAATTACATCTACCTTTTTTTAACCAGAAAATTTACATCTACTTAATACAACAACAACCACAAAAGGCTGCAAAACAAATTATAAGTATGTTTGAGCAAGATGTGTGAAGCTCAAGCAGTCACTGTAAAAATAACTTTTTGATTCAAATAAATTTAAATAAACAAATTATATGACAAACTAACCATAAGAGAATCACTGATTTCTTTGTTAGAGAAACGAAAAAAAACAACATGAAAAAGTTTACAAATTTTCACTCTTTCTTTTTTTCACATTCAAAATCTATCTTATTAAAACATAAATATTATGTTGGACCTAACATTTATTTTGTAAGTTTTTAAATTAAATAAACATTTCTAATTTATAGTTAAACCTATATTAAATCAGTAATGTTCATTTCTTTTTATAGTACTATCTATGTTTCCAAACAATATATTCATTTCTTTTGTATTACTATCAATGTTTCCAAACAATATATATATATATATATATTTCTCCTACAAAAAAAAAACAATGTATTTTTATACTAATATCAATGTTTCGAAACGACACAATAATTAATCTTAGTTATTTTCTCGTTATTTTATATCTATTTTTCTATAATTTTTTTGTAAAAATGTCATAATTTTATAAATTGCAAAACAATGAACTTAAAATTTGGATTAAAAGATTACAAATTATGAAACTATAACAATTTAAATCAAATTTGATTACATATCGGTCCATGAGTTTAATCAGTTAATCTCAAGTTTTAATGATTTTTCAATATGGATACTTTTAAAAATCTAAATTGAATTATCGGATCTCCGGAATAACTGGTATAATAATCATAGGTTTAAGTCGAATTTAAAAATACTGATTTAAATGTAAAAGTATTTTAAATACACACTCTTTCAAATTAACAAAATATTTGTTAAATTTTTAGTAAAAAATTTCATAGTAAAATATTACGTATTTGCAAATTGCAAGCACGATCAAAATCTATTGATATAATATTTTAAAAACTAACTAGATTTTGATCCGCCCTAAAAGGACGGGTATATATTTTTTTTTTTATATTTATTTTTTCTTTCTGATTATATTTGTATTTTTCTGATCATATTTGTGTATAAATTTAGATCAAAATATATTGTAATTTAAAAATTAATCCGGTATACGCACGGTTAAGGCTGAGTTGCAGGTCGAACTCGCGCCGCTGACCCAACAACCCGCGGATTTTCAACTTTGTTTTGGTTAAAAATTAAAATATGACCCGCACAACCTACAAATAAATAATATTGTACATGCATCCGCTCCGCTTAATTTTGTGGTTATCCATAGGTTGTATACATATTTTAAAAATCATTATTTAATTTAATTACTATAAAAGTATATTTATAATAAAAATTTATACATGACTTAAATTTTAAATTATTATTTTTAAATTTTTGTATTTAAAAAAGTATTTACTTTTTAAATTTTTACCTTTTAAATAATTTGCGGGTCGACGGGTAGCCGCGATCCAAAATCCATCAACTCATACTAAGCCCGCATAAAAAAACTCATAACCCGCATCCGCAAATCAATTTTTCAAATAGTTGGACGAAAAAATAATTAGTTAGTGAAAGAATTCAACAATTTTTTTAAGTAAAATTTTTGGTAGTGATTTCTTTTTAATAATATAGATGAGGTACAATGTTGTTTTAAATTAATTCCACACCATCATTCGATACAAAAAAATTATATAAACATTAGTAATAGAAACAGAGGTTTATACAAATCTTTCTTAATTTAAAATGTTAAAAGTTAACGGTTTAGATTAGTAATATTTAAAGTCAATAACAGTAATATGCTTTATTTAAATGAAGGAAAATCTTATTAAGTTGCTATAAAATAGGTTAGTTATAAGATTTTGTTAAATGTAATAGATTGGACTAAAAAAATGAAAGGGTCCAAAACAATTTGTATAAGTCGACTTTTTAAGACTGCTTTCCTTTTAATAGTATAGACTAGGTAGGACCTGCGCCTTGCGCAGGGTGAGATTGGTTTCTAAAATTTTAATTTAATTTTAACATATGTTCTAAATTTGTAAACATAGTTTATAGATCGGTTATGTAATAACATTCTCAACATATTTTTGTTCATAATTATTAACTACAGATGATAAACATTTATTTTTAACTACGGATGATAGACATATATTTTTAATTTTCATCTATCTCTTCGTTCGAAAGGTACGTAGCGACCTTTTGTATACATTACACTACTTGAGTGATTTTTGTTCATTAATGAAATAATAAACCAAACTTTCATTCCGGTTTGGTCTTTTGACCAGTGTCTTTGTTCTATTTAATTTTGGTTTGTGTAGATCTATCTAAGGGAACTTTGAACAAAGCAGTAACAAAAAATCAAATACAAATCCCAAGACAATCTGAAGCACTGACTGGAATCAATCAAATATTTGATAGGTAACATTAGGTATTTGAATCATATATACTTGAATATGTTATCTATTTTTATAGTTAATATCCAAGATATAAGCTATCTTAAAGTTGACTAAAATATTTGAAATATAAAAAAAACACCAAAAATACTTAAAATATATATTTCTTCTCCATCCAAATATTCAAGTTAAACATATTTTTAATTTAGGTAAATCATAAAAACTAAATACTATACCCTAAACCCTTGGAAAAATCTAAACCCTTGGATAAAAATCCAAACACTAAACCCTAAATTCTTGGATATACCCTAAACCCTTGGGTAAATCCTAAACACTAAACTATAAATTTTTGGGTATATCCAAAATACTAAATCTCTCTCTCTCTCTCCCCCTCAATCGTAAACATTTTTTTTGAAAAATATAAAAATGTAAACATTCTTTTAATTCACTGATTATCTTTTAACTACCACAATTTTGATTTATATAGGAATGTTTTCTAGATTAATATTTTATCATGAATTTTTCTTGAGTGAATTACCAACTAATTATAGTTTGCCAATTAATGAACAGCTTATTTTAAAGATAACTAGCGTTTGACCCGCGCGGACGCGCGGATAAGAAACTTTTTTCATGTTCATTTTTATTTGTTTTTCATTTCAAATGTTATGTATTTTAAATGTTTCAACATAATATGAATTACATATTATTATATTTACAAATTATATTTTCTAATGTAAATGGTAATCATATTATTTCGTGTTTATAACTGACGGTTATTTCATATATTCTTCATAATCTATTAGTTATACTGAAATGTTTATTATATACTAAATAATAATATGCATAAACTTTACTGTTTTTTTAGTGAAAAAATCTATATTACTCTACTGAGTTAAATGTTCTTACAGAATTTAAGAAGAATTTTCTATTATAATATGTAATATAGATCTAGTGATTTAAGAATTTTATTTAGACAAAAACACTTTATTTATCTCTAGAAAACAAAAATCCAGACCACCAATGTGATATTATTTAATGTGAGTGAAGTCTAGTATTAAAATCATACGGCTAAGAAATGCTGGTTTAGTCCAACAGATCCTCGGTCCGACCTATCTGTATTGGTTTTTGCATTTTTTTTTTAATTTTCTTTTACTAAGTGGCATAACGGTAATTTTAACATCATCTTCCCCAATCTATTTTTTAGGGTTTACGACTGTGAAAGCCATTTTCATGGCGGCCATCAACTGTAAATAAACAAATTGTTGATTGATTTCATTTTATTTATGTGCCAAATAGATAGATTAGTCATTAAACATCAGATTTAAACATTCAAAACTCAAAAAAAAAATTGCTACCTACGATTTGTTCACTGATTATGGCAAAATCTCCACAGTCTAGATTTAATCGGGTGTCTTAGCCGAGTTTTGAACACACATTGTATCTATCAACCTCAAATTCAGTTAGATGGTTTCAAATAATGGTTCAATGATATGGTTTACTAATTTCAGAAACGTCAAAACAAAACAAATAAAAATCAGAAACGCAGTGTTTTGAGCCAGTGGCATGAGATAGTAATTATTTAGAAAAAGTCTGGTCTAAGTACAAAATGTACTTTAGTTTTAATAGTTTAGATAAATAAAATAATAATAATTTGTGTTAAGTTTTTAAAATATGATTTAGAATATGTTTAGCTGCCAAAAGATGATTTTTAGTAACAATTTTAAAACCGTCACAAAAGAGTAAATCATAAACACTAAACACTATATCCTAAACCCTTGGACAAAGCTTAAACCCGTGGGTAATAATCCAAACACTAAACCCTAAATTCTTGGATATACTCTAAACCCTTGGATAAATCCTAAACACTTGGATAAATCCTAAACACAACACTAAACTGTAAATCCTTGGGTATACTCAAAACACTAAATCTCTCTCTCTCTCTCTCTCTCTCTCTCTCTCTCTCTCTCTCTCTCTCTCTCTCTCTCTCTCTCTCTCTCTCTCTCTCTCTCTCTATCTCTCTCTCTCTCTCTCTCTCTCTCCCCCTCATCGTAAACCTTTTTTGAAAAATATAAAAATGTAAACATTCTTTTAATTCACCGATTATCTTTTGACTACGACAATTTTGATTTATATGAGAATGTTTTCTAGTTTAATATTTTATCATGAATTTTTCTTGGGTGAATTACCAACTAATCATAGTTTGCCAATTAATGTACAATTTTTCTAAAAGATAATAAATAAAATAATAATAATTTGTGTTAAGTTTTTAAAATAAATGAAAAATATTAGTAGCTGTCAAAAGATGATTTTTTTAACAATTTTAAAACCGTCACAAAAGAGTAAATCATAAACACTAAACACTATACCCTAAATATTTGGACAAAGCTTAAACCCTTGGGTAAAAATCCAAACACTAAACCTTAAATTCTTGGATATAACATAAATCCTTGGATAAATTCTAAACACTAAACTGTAAATTTTTGGGTATACCCAAAACACTAAATATCTCTCTCTCTCTCTCTCTCTCTCTCTCTCTCTCTCTCTCTCTCTCTCTCTCTCTCTCTCTCTCTCTCTCTCTCTCTCTCTCTCTCTCTCTCTCTCTCTCTCTCTCTCTCTCTCTCTCTCTAATATCTAATTTCTCTCCCACTCTCCCTCCCCCCCCTCCCCCCCCCCAAGTCAAAAATGTTGACATATTTTAGAAAAAAACAAATTTAGAGAAAAATATATAAATATGATGCTTTAAAAATGCCACAAAATCATCAGAGAAATATTTTTTCCTTTGTCGTGTATATACTCAAAACTATGCTCAATTAGTTTAAGAGATCAGAAAACTAAATTTGTTTTTCAATGTCTCTCTCGCATGAGGATGGTCTCATCATCTTTGCAGTTTTTTTATAAGAGTCCATTGAGCCTCGGATCATAGACATCTTTTCATAATTATAACACTATTTTCTCCTATCAAATTTTAAGCTTTGAATTTTCTTATATAAAAATCACTTTCTCCGTCACCCATATCAAAATCTGAGATCATTCAAGGAGCTGTAAAAATTAATTTTGTATAAAAAATATGATATTAAATTAAAATTAATTTTCACTCTGAGCCTCATTTATTTCTACTAAGAGTTCATCGAGCCTAGGATCATCAATGTCTCTTAACAATGATATCACTATTTTCTATGATCAAATTTAAAACTTTAAATTTTAATATATAAAGATCAGTTTTCTATGTTGATCCAGTTTAAATTCTAAAATAATTCAAAGAGCTATAAACATTTATTTTCTCTAGAAAATTTGAAGTTAAATTAAAATTAATTTCCACACTCAGCCTCATCTTTTTTACTAAACATTTGAAGGGCCATAGATACAAAGTGAATGTTCTCATATTAATGACGCCAAGATAATATTCATATAATAAATATTGATATCTTTTAAGGAAAGATTTTATATTTTTATTGTCATAAATTGATATACATATGAGATGATTTTAACTTGCGCAAGTAATTAATATTAGGAAGGTAAGTTAATAAAAACAAACTACCTAATATGTTCTCATATTAACTTGTGCAATAAGCAATGTAATTAATATGATATTAAGAGTGTATGGTTTACCGTATTTGTAATAAGAAAACTTATCACGTTTCTTTGATTCAGACAATTAATTAATATTCATGAGCAAGTAATACATAATAAGGTAATTATTATATTTGTATTCTCATAAAAACTTTGATACCGTACTTGTAATAAGAAAACTAATTAATACATTTGTTAATTTTCTTTTTATACTAAGTCGATGATTAAAAAAAAATCAACTAATAAGATTAAGAGAATTATGCTTAAAATATAAAATATAATAATTTCTAAAAGTAATAACACATATATGATATTACATTTTCATTGGAAAATGATTGATATTTTTATAATTATATATTTGATTGTTTTGCCTTCATTTGACTCATTTTTATACTATATATATGTATAGTGAATGAGTGAATTTAATTAATATTATCAAGTTCTTATTAATAATATAAACATAATAAAAATGTTTTTGGGAGAAAGTTATAATATTACACATATTATGCCATTAATACATTTAATAAATGGTCGACATTTAGTAATAGTCTTGCGCAAGTTATGATTAATGAGATTACGAATTAATTTAAATGTCGACATTTATTAAGATTCTTGTGCAAGTTATGATTAATGAGATTAACAATTAATGTAACTTTCTGATTAATAGCTTTATTAGAAAAATAAATCAAAAAAGAAATTACAAAAAATCAGTCAATAGAATCGCTTGGTTGATGAGGTTATTACATTCATGAAGTTGATTGATGAGGTTATTACAAAAAATTAACAAAAAAATCAACCAATAGAACCAATAAATAAAAAAAAAATAAACTACAAAAAATCAACAAAAAAAGAAATTACATTCATGAGGTTCCAACAATGAAGTGTGACGAAACGTCAATGATGGTGTTTATTGTAATTCTGCATATAAGAAAACAAAGAAAAAATATATCATAAAATACATATAGATTCAACCCCAAAACTTAGACTCAAATCCAAGGCTCCAGCTCTGCAAAATCAGTTTCACCAAATTTAGTGACATTGATTATAACAAAAAGATTTGAAGATGTATACAATCCCGAAACAAAAACAAAATTGTATAGTTGATAGAACAAACCCGATGAGATGCATCATGAATGGATGGAGGAAGTTTTGTGGTCTTTTTGGTGACAAAAAAAACCTTTTCGTCTCAAAGATTGATAGAGAGACAATGTGGAGAGCAAGATAACAGAATATTTGGAGAAGAAAAGTCTCGAATAAATTACCAGTAATGATGTTCGTCTGTGAGCTAAGTATTGATTATCATCCCTTGGATCATAAACCTGCTCAGGATCACAAAATATAATTTAAATTAGAACGATCAAAAACATAAAAAAAGCTTAAACAATAGATGCGTGAGACTAAAGAATGGTTGTGTTGCTTGAACTCGACATTGAACTCTATATATATAAAGTGATGGTGAAAAGCATTAATGACGCCAAGAATATTACTTGCTAGATTTGTGAAAGTAATTGGTTATACTAAGGTATGTAAATTAAATTACGTTTGATTAAAGAAAACATATTAAATTTGTAGTGTTAAAAACGATTATGCATATTATATGATGCGAGACTTGCGCAAGTAATCAGTATAAATAAGGTATGTTAATAATAATAAGTTTCCTAATTAGATATAAAACGTATTATGCCATTAAGACATTTAATGATTAGTCGACATTTATTAAAATTGTTCTGCAAGTTATGATTAATGGTCGACATTTATTAAGATTCTAGCGCAAGAAATAATTAGTGCGATTAACAATTAATGTGACTTTCCAATTAGTAGCTCGATTACAAAAATAAATCAAAAAGAAAAATACAAAAATTCGACCAATAGAATCGCTAGATTTTTCGTGAGAAGCTCTGTATGAGCGCCATGTGTCAAATGTACTTCTCTTTTAATATATAGGAGTATAAAATGGCTTCTGATACATCTTGCATTAAAAAAAACAAATATTAGATTTTACATTATACTACATAATTGCGTAATACATTATAAAATGATAACCATTTCTGTGGAGGATTTGGCATAAATTACGGTTATATTAAATAACATACTAAATTAGTTTAAAATTTACAATTTTTGTTCTATTATTTACGGTTATAATAAAATGGCTTCTGATACATTATAAAAAATGTTTAGTTTACTTTTAATAAAATGGCTTCTAATACATCTTGCATTGAAAAAAAAACAAATATTAGATTTTACATTATATTACATAATTGCGTAATACATTATATGGCAATGATCTATGGTAACCTTATATATGACAATATATTTTGATAGAAAAGGAAATCATGGAATGAGTTAATGGGAAATATAATTAAGAGAAATAGTAATGATCTTTGACTTTCCTTAAACATGAAATGATGAAATCGGACATATCTTTGACTTTCCTTTTTACACGAAATCGTCCAATTATTCATTTTGAACTATAATGTATATGAGGAAATTCGAGTGGTACCACAATGGTATTTCTTTGTAATTTCTCTAGTGAATCAAGGGTGATTTTATATATGGGCTGAGAGTAAATATGGTGCTGACACGTCAGCATGACACTCATGTAAATAACTTACGCATTTAAGGTTACTCTTTAAAAATGATTCTTGATTAATAAGAAGGGGATTTGACAAGTTACTACTAAAAAAAGTATGCGGTCGAAGATTGTGGTAAGTAAATAAGGACAAAAATAAAACCGCCGAGCCCCAAAATTAAGAGGCTTTATAGAAGAAGCTAAGCTAGAGAGAACGGAGGGCGATCAGTCACTGGACCGATTGTTAAAAGATCAAACAAAACTGAAAGAGTTTATTATTATTATCCTCATTTAACAACTCAAAAAGGGTTTCTAAGTTATTAAATTTGAAGGATCCATAAGTTCAATTTTATTTTCTAAATTACTCTCTCTCTCTCTCTCTAGATTCTTAGTCTCTCTGGGTTTTGTTTTGATGATGATGATGGATGATGATAAAACTCCCCAAGATAGTTCTCCAGCTATAATGGTATTTTGTTTCCTTTTCTCACTCTTTTAACTCAAATTCCAAAATAAAATGAGTCTTTTTTCTTTTATTTTATAAGTGAAGTTTCACTGGATTCTAGTTAAGGTGATCTTCTGCAAACAGTTGAAATTGTAAGTCAGAGAAATGTTTGGATTCTGTTTTCTTCGCGCTATGCGCGGGGGCTTCCCCCAAAACAGATTTTTGATTCTGTGTGAAGTCTAGGCCGCTCATAGCTAGTGATGATCAAGGAACATTGAAAGATTCATGCTTTTCATTGATTTACCAAAGTTATCAAGTGAAAGGCAACTGTGTGAGAAGTCCTAACTTATGATCAATACTTTGGATTCTGTTTTCTCCCTAACAGATTTTGCTTCTATTGGTTGTAAAAGGGCACACACACATTCTCTAGGGCTCAGTGAACATCGAAAGACTCTGCCTTTTTAATGATGTTGCCTTCAATTTCAATCTTCTTTGCGTTTTTTTTTCTTTTGTTGTCAGGATGCTGAGATCACAGGAGAGATATCACACAGCCAACACGAAAGATGGAGATGCCTTGTGTTAGATATAGAGTTGAGAGCACAACAAGAAGACGGCTCCTCCACTCCTCCTCATAGCTCTGTGTCCAAAAGGTTCAGCTTCTCTCCCATGCCAAGTCCTAGAATCGGTCCGAGAAGAGCCAGTCTCAAGAACGTCTTCAACTTCAGAAACCGGAACAACAACAACAACAACAACAATGCAGCAGATATTGAGGAAGGTGCCGCTTTGGTGTCTAGCATCCCAAGAACATGGTCTCTCACCAATCTCTTAACACTCCGAAGATCCAACAAGACAGAGTCTTTACCGGTAACCCCTTTGGTCCACTCGAATCCTGAGTCAATGCACGGTAGAAGCTATGCCGTCGATGATGATGATGATGATGATGATGATCAAGCTATTACTTCCATGGCCATAGAGCATACACTGCCTATTCGCCGTACACGCTCTGTCCCAACGCTCATCGACAACAACAGAGATGGAAATGCGAAGCCCTTAGGGCTTCTCCGCGTGATTCCCACTCCATCTCGGAGGTTGGATAACGAGAGTAGACTCGATGGAGGAGAAGATGTTCCGGAAGAGGAAGCTGTGTGCAGGATCTGTATGGTTGAGTTGGGAGAAGACTCGGAAGCTTTCAAGATGGAGTGCATGTGCAAAGGTGAACTAGCTCTTGCTCACAGAGCCTGCACCATCAAATGGTTCACTATCAAAGGGAACATAACCTGTGATGTCTGCAAACAAGTGGTGAGAAATCTCCCCGTGACGCTTCTCCGCGTGGAGGATTCTTCTTCTCAGGACCGGTCTAGTAGGCGTGCGTTAAACGAATGGCAAGATGTGCCGGTTCTTGTCATTGTAAGCATGCTTGCTTACTTCTGTTTCCTCGAGCAGCTTTTGGTGATGGAAATGAAATCTAGCGCCGTTGCAGTAGCTTTGCCATTCTCTTGCATTATTGGTCTTCTTGCATCGGTTATATCAACAACAATGGGTAATAATAATACTCTTTTTTTTTCTTGATCTCTAAGTTAAACATTAGTTTTACTTGATGATTTTGATGCAGCGAAGAGGAACTATGTGTGGATATTCGCAACCATCCAGTTTGGTTTAGTGGTGCTCTTCGGTCATGTTTTCTACTCACTTGTAAGATTTGAAACTGGCTTTGTTTTTAAAAGCTCTGCTTCTTGGTTCTCACAAACCCCACTCATCTAACTGGTGCAGCTTAAGCAGCCGGTTGTGTGCATTGTCTTAGCCACTATGATTGGATTTGGAATCACCATGTCCGGCACAACGGGTATTAACCAGTTTTTTAAATGGAGGAGAAGCCGTACTCATCACCAGCCGGCAGGCACTCAGGTGGCTCCACCACAGTCTCAGACAGCAGAGTAGCTGTTTTGCTGAAGCTAGTGATGTCTTGTTAGTTTTGGTTAAAAGAATTTAGTTTTAGGTTTTAAGCTGAATCCATTTTGTCAGTGTTGTTGTGATGTAAGAGCAGTTTGATACTATTCTGTGACATCATATATATTGTTTTTTAATTTTCTTCTTACATAACAATGATGAAAGGGCACACATGAATAAAATGATAATGAGTAGTATGATTACAAGTGTCACATTGCTTGAAGAACACTTCTTCATAAACCCTTTTCAGTTTCATTCTTCATTTCTAATTCTCACCCACCCAACTTCTCCCTTCAAAGCAATCTCTCTCTTTCCATCACTCTCAATCTAAACCAAACTTTTGTAAGTTTAACCTAAAAACATTTCCAGTAATCTGTTTTAGTTAACAAGTAACAAGAGAATCCTACTCCTCACCTACCTACCTCTATATTAACAACCCCCAAATCCTCTCAACATACACAACAACAACAACAACAATGGCCACTTCAAGAACATTCATGTCCTCTACTCTGTTCATTTTCTTCCTTGTCATGGCAACAACCAATGGTCAGGCTCCAGCTCCAACCCCTTCAGGTCCAACCAACATAACCGCGGTCCTAGAAAAGGCTGGTCAATTCACAATGTTCATAAGACTCCTCAAGAGCACCCAAGCCGCAGACCAAATCAACACTCAGCTCAACTCTTCCTCTAGCCAAGGCCTAACCGTGTTTGCCCCTACCGACAACGCATTTAGCAGCCTCAAATCCGGAACCTTGAACTCGTTATCCGACCAGCAAAAGGTCCAGCTTGTTCAGTTCCATGTCCTTCCTACGCTCTTGACCATGCCTCAGTTCCAAACCGTTAGTAACCCCTTACGCACGCAAGCTGGTGATGGCCAAAACGGTAAATTCCCTCTCAACATCACTAGCTCCGGTAACCAAGTCAACATCACCACCGGAGTTGTCAGCGCAACGGTAGCTAACTCTGTCTACAGCGATAAGCAGCTTGCTGTGTATCAAGTGGATCAAGTTTTGCTGCCGTTAGCAATGTTTGGTTCAAGCTCAGCACCTGCTCCTGCGCCTGAGAAAGGTGGCTTGGTTTCGAAAGGTTCAGCTCCAAGTGGTGATGATGGAGGAGATTCTACTGATTCATCAGATACAGAGAGAATCAGATATTGGTTCATCTCCACCATGGCAGCCATTGCTGCTTCTTCTATGTGGATATAACACCATATTTGATTTTAAGAATAACGAATGAGCTCAAATTTTTGTTGTAGTTTGAGTTTTGTGTTATCATGTTATTGTTTTGGTTCAAAAAATTACGATTGAGATTGCACAATTTTTTTGATGGAAAGGAGTATTCTATTTACTTTTATTTTTTGTTTTCTTCCCGTTTCTCCAAAGAATATTTTTTTGACCGAACAAGATTTGAATATGGTTATTGGTAGATGAAGTTTTGAAGACTTTATTTTTTGAGATTTTATTGTCATTGATTTGTTGATTTTTAATATGCTAGTAAAATCGATTTTTACTAGTTTAAAGATTTTCAAATTTCATTGAAAATTTCTCGCTTACTTACGATTAATTTTCTATTTTGACGAAATTTAATGTTATGTTATCTTTATTTTTTACTCATTCGACTTGTATAAGTATTAGATTATCAAAATCTATGTAGTATTAAAAACATCCAATGAAAAAAAAATCTCACATCACCTATTTTCTACACACACAAAAATACATCAGTTAGTTCTCTCATTGTTTGTTTGTCTATATATATGGGTTAGATATTTTTTCGTCATTATGGATGGATCTAAAGAGTACTGGTTCGTAAAATCTCTTTGCAGCTTTTACATTTGATGAAGCAGAGGGTCGAGATGGTATGACTGGAACTATACTTCCAGTTAATATTTCATAAGAGGTCACGATGAAAAAACATCTTATCTGTTTTGGGATTTTGACACAGTTCTCTTACCCTACTCCGGTTGACAAATCTTATAGCCAATGTTAGTACTGCTCTTTAACACTACATGAAAAATTACAACTTGATGAGAATGAATGAAGGATGTGTTGGCTTTCGAGACTTGAATAAAGATTTTACTCCTGGGCAGTTCGATGGTCTGAAAGCATAACAATTCAACATGCATCATGTGATTATGAAATACACAAATTGTATAACTCGTCCTAAAAAAATAAGGAGCTGAACCAACATGAGTATCACCTAAAGTCTCTAGTAAGTTACTTTACTGTTTTGAAACATTTTATTGTATGATATTCTTATTTTATTTTTTTCTCCGATGAATATTATGGTAAGAGAAGACAGTAATTAACTGATCTACATTGCCAAGTAAAGAATACTTGATTCTTGGTCCTATTGAGATTATACATGAGAGGTTGGAGTGGGGCCAACCATCAGAACCTGACGAGATTAATGTGGGCTTAACTTCATATCTAATAGGCCCAAAATGTTAAAGAGCTAATAACTGGATCAGTAGCAAAGTTTAACCGATAGAGAGAAATTCTGGTTTAGCAAAAATCCAATGAAATTCATTTTCAATTAATAAATCGGATCGATTTCTTCATACGATATTTAGTTTAGGTTTCTTAGATGAAAATAGATAGCTATTTCAAAACGTCGTCATTAACTAACGACATTGCCCCTACATGGAAATATGGTGGTCTCTTTCTTTTCATGAATCCCTACATTTCTAGCCTATGGTTAATGTACTTTTGACTCGTAATTGGTGGGGATGAGGTTATAACAGTAGTCTTACAAATGTCAACTTTTGCAATTTTATATGGGGAAATTTAACATTTATCTTTCTTTTGGTAGGTATTATTCATGTTTACTTTTTTTAAGGGATATTTTCACAAATATATAAGTATGAAGTTTCATCAATGGCATTTCCAACTCCACTATATTTTTTAGTTTAGAGTAAAAAATGATTCAATGATATTTTATTTCTCACTTTATAATAGAATGAAAAATAAGTTTACTCCAAATATAGAGTAAATTGTTTTTTTTCCATCACTCTATTTTCTACTCTAAAATAAAGTACCATTGAAACAAACTTTTATCTCTATTATATAAAGTCACTCTATTTTAGAGTAGAAAATAGAGTGAATCCTTGGAGATTGTCTAGTGAGGAAAAAGACACATCTACATCAACTTTATTGATATATAAATATAATTAATTATTAAAAAAAATATTATAGTTTTTAAATTTGAATTTTTGGACAACAATAACTTAAAAATAAAGAAAATTAATTTGCTAATTTGGATAACCAAATCAGAGTACTAAATCGACATATAAGATTGTTGAAAATGAACTCTTAGCACTGCATGTAAGCTTGTACGCGATAGAATTTTATGTTCTTGATATATATTTGATCTTGAAAGTAAAAAAAAAAAAGTAGAAATGAAAATCTTACTGCATCAAAATTTCTCCATGTGAATAGCGAAATCTGGTCATTCTTCGCATATCGGCACCATTTTTTTGAAAAAAAAAACAATTTTTTAAAATTCAAAATTCATTTTGAAACTATTTCATGTTTTATTCTCCTTTTATATTGTGGTTGTCTTTGGTTATGAAAATGAATAATGCATGGATCCACAAAACGACATATTTCATGTTTGATATCGCCCGTAGAATTTAGAGATAAGTCAAAATAAAGACAAGGGCCCCCTACTGGTCTACTGAAAATACGTAATAGCTGATGGTATCAGCTGCTAATATAGTACTATTCAGAACCCAAAGGAACGTTGACTCGCATCTCGAGAACTTGGGTTTGGATCAAGTACCTATTTAAAAGGAAATTTTAACAATGTCGTTTAGTTTTATCTACTTCTATTTTCTCTATTTATACGGGCCAGATTCTTGAATATCCCATAAGTTGTAGTGACCAAAAAGAAATAACATTTACAACACGAAAATGTCGCAAGATATAAATCCATGCATGTAACCGTATAGATATATTATATGATGACCATCATCATAAACATAGTAAAAGTACATATAGCATTTAATGTAAATTGATATGATGATGTCTTGTCAACCTTTGTCCCCACATTCCGACCGCTTCACAAGAGGTAGTTCTTAGACGTGTCTCCTCAAAGAAACTTCCAATACTAAACCCAAAAGTTGTCCCCATCTTTCTATCTTGATCCGCGGTCCACATCATGTAGTAACACTGGATCTTATTAATGCAGACAATCGATCAACCCAACGGAGAAAACCTTGCGAGTTCTTGTGGCAAAAACGGACGATAACCCGTCTGGTGAGGGTGATGCTCGTTTCTCACTCCAAGAAAGTCCCGGGTTAAACCCATCTGTTGAGCCGGGTTTAGACCTGACCCGTTTGATTGAAATTGATTATTGTTATCCCCACTACTTGTGGTTACACCACTGATAGGAGGAGAAAAATTGTGGTTCTCTCTACGGACATTGGTGTTGAGTTGTTGTTGGATCATCATCGGAGAAGATGAACGAGGAGGAAAATGAGAACCGGCGGATGCGGATGACGTCATTGTTGCGCCGGCGAAGATGGACGGAGTGGTGGTGGAGTTGCTTCTAGTGGATCCCATTTGTGCAGCTTTTTGTAAGAGTGCAGTGGCCGACATTGGAGAGAGAGGCTTGTTTTGTTTATTGTCAGAGGAGGAGGAGAAGAGTGGAGAGAAAGAAGAGTCTTTAGGGGTTTGGTGTTGTTGCTGTAGTGATGGTAATGAAGCTGAGGTCTGTTGTGATGATGATAAGGTGAGATTAGAGTTTGTGGAAGTCGTGGGAATTTGGAATTGTTGGTTGTGGTGGTGGCCGGAGAAATCAGGGAGGGATGATGATGAAGACAATGGGAAGAGGTGGTGGCTCCCGGCGGGGGCCATTTGTACCATCTCGGATAAACCTACATTGGAGTTGATATAAAAAGGAAAAATTATGATAATAGTCTAATTTTTTTGTGACTATTAAATAGGTAGATGATTGAGATATAATGTACCTTGTGCATGCATTGAACTCAGATCATGTCCGAACCCTAAGCCAAATTGAGAGATAGCAGCATTAATGTCGGGATGATGAACTCCTCGGTGGACAAATCCATGAGGAAGGTTTGGATTATTCATAAAATGAGTATCATTTCCAAAATTAAGATTCGTCGTTGTTTTAGAGATCGCTGGATTGCTAAGCGAACTCATTCTCGCACCTTCCTCTGTCAATGCATCGCAGAACGCTCTATGCGTGATGAAACTATCTTTCCTATAATAGAAAGCGGTTTAGGTTTATACATATTTTGAAATGAGGAAATGTGATGATAATAATAGTATAGTAATAATTAATTTAATTAGCGAGACAAAGGCATTTATTATTAAACATAGCATTGAATTTGAAATCATTTGCAAAACAAAACATTCTTGGCGGGAGGTAGCATTTATTTCTCCTACGCAAACTCAAGACATGAAGACAGAAACAAACACAAAACTTAATTATTAAAATAAAAACCTACTGTAAACAAACACATATTGGGTGAATAGAAGAAATTAAAACGAGTGAAGCCAAACAGACATGTACACATACAAACACACAAAATAAATAGATGCTCATACCATCACAAATTTCATCGAATATCATACTCATAAAGGATGCAGCTTTTTCCCAAATCTTGAAATAAAATAAATATAGTTCTCCCAATAGTCAGAACTCAGAAACAATTCAATTAACGCTCAGCACTCTAATCAAACCTGCACACATTCATACCGACACTATAGCTACATAATACACCCTCTCTTTATTAATTAGTTTTTCACACAAAATTCTTAATTTCTAACACTTTCAAATTAATTTTATGCCTTTTTGTCATCCGATATTATCGAGTTCTAACTCTTAACTTCTATATCAAATTATCAACCAATATCAAATGTTTTTCACTTGGTAAATAAATGATCAAATGTAGTACCTAGAGAACAACGTGCCACAATCGCACTTATACTCACGAGTGCCACAAGTTTTCGCGTGAGCCTTCCAATCAGATTGAACAGCATATTTCTTAGAACATTTTTCGCACTTATACTTCTTTTCGCCATGCTTGCGGCTATAGTGTTTCTTTATCCCAGTGAGATCTCCAAGGGCCCTAGAGGCATCATGGTGAACACAAGTTTTGATAGGACATATGTATACTTTCTTCTTTATCACCTCTTTGTTGGACCGTTGTTTCAGCTTCCATGGAAGGTTGTGGCCACGGCGATGGAGTTGCAAGTTTTGGTCCCTTTGAAAGCCTTTGTTGCAGATCTCGCAGACGAATCTGTTTGTCGCCATGAGGGTTGTTGGCGATAGAGCGATGACATCAGCATCTGGATCTGTCCATATGTATAAATATAATGTATGTATATATCCTTATTTTTTGTAACGTATATTTAATTTGGTCTAATTAATTCAAAGAAACACACATGAAAAGCCATCCGGATATAAAAAGTATAACCATATAATGGAATATATGGAAGATCATATAGATATAACAAGTATAACCATATAATGGAATATCTGGAAGATCATATATGCATATATATGTGTCAATATTGATTTGATGATTATATAAGCAACATATATATACATGCATTCAGTACTGGGAAAAATGTTAATTTCAGTAGAAAGCAGATTTACAAAAATATGAAGCGTTCTACAGCACATGCATATATGTATATATACGCGTGTATTGTAGTGAATCATACCTGGGGTGCCAGGTTGATTTCTTTTCTTCTTGGCTGATGAAGAATTTGGTTTAGCATTAGGGTTTGTATTAGAATTAGGGTTAAGGTCCGGCATATGCTGCTGAAGATGACGAAGGTGTTCTTCTTGATGGACAAACCCTCCCATGGAAGATGATACAGAAAATGGATCTCCTGGAATCATATGCATACCTTTTTATGTAAACGCTAAAGAACAAGAACTGAGTTTTTTTTTTATAAAACCTTGCAAGAAAACAAGGTGGTCAGGAGATTTAGAACAGTATACAAACAAAAGAGATAGTTAATAAGGGTTTAATTTGTAGAGGAGAACAAAGAGCTTATGAGTCTCTTTTGGGTTTTAGGGCTTGAGAATGTTTGAATGTGCTTGACTCTTTGGTTATGCCAAATGACAAGAAAAGACCAAAGAAGATGATGAATAAATTTTCAACGAAACTATGTCTATATATAAAGATTTTCTTAATTTTATATTTTAAAAAGTAATTAACACATGAATATTGTTTCGTAAAATAATGTCGAGAGATCTGGGAGATGTTCTTGTAGAGATCTACTTTTTTCTCTTGGTTTAGTCTATCTATTATTATTCTTTTCAAAGGGGAAAGTGGAGGTTTTCAGTAAACAATAGTAGTAATTTCTTCAAAAAGGGTGGTGGTCTCTTCCTTTCTCGCAGTTACATAGACACACGTGCATGTACGTACCCATCGTGTGTTAAAATGTTGGGAGGAAAAAAATACAAAAGGGAAGTCTACGTACATTGATATTTCTATAACGTTGCTCTTGGAAATTTATTACTAAATAATTAGTGAATGCTTAATTGTTCATTGTTTATAGGTACACATAAACGATGGATATTTCAGGTTTATTCGTTGTATTAAAATCAACTCATCTAGTATTTTTTTAATTTAGTTTAAAGAGAAATTTATCTATTTAGTGGGTATTTAATGTAATTTATTCATCATATAAGTAATATAAATATAATAAGTGATGTAAAATTTCATAATAAGATTGGAGACAGCAATAGAGTTTAATATTGGTAGAGTTAGTTGCCAATGCCACATAACAGTAATATGAAAAAAAATCTAAGTTAATATGTACTTGCTAGCTATGTTTTGGATCTATATATAAATTTAAGTAGACACAGTTTCAACTCCTATCTATTATAATGTGAAAGTTGTATGCACCCAAGAAATTGTATTTCGCAAAGGAAAATGTCATGTGTCCCAAGAACAAAGCATATAGGTAGATGCAAAAAGTTCCCGTTTTTTTAAGGGAGCACTATCTTTGACTCCCAAAAAGGTTGAGGAACTCAAAAAACCTTTTTGTAATTTTTATTTCCTTTAAACTATTTTATGTACGAACATTTTAAAACTGGAAATCTAAAATAATGATTCATTGACATGTATACGCCAAGAAAAGTGAGTTTATGTGGTTTTTCTAAAAGTGATTTAGTTTAGAATGTAATTAAGTGTATACCCAAGTCAAAATGTCGTATCGATCAATATATTGACACTAAATCTAAGATCTTTATATTGACTATTTTCAACAATAAATTAATACGTCGATCAAATGAAATAGATCGAAAGTTTCAGTCAAAAAAAAAAAGATCGAAAGAAATGATTAAGGCATAATGGTAGAGTCGGACCACACATGCATGTTACATGTTGTTTTGTACTGTGAGAGAGAGAGAAGATCTTTGGCATTCCCGATGAAGACGATAGGACAGTCCGTGACGCTTGTCTCTCTGTCTGTGGGCCCTCTAATTGAAGCTATGATTCTCATGCACATTGCTAACATATACCATCATCCATTTTATCAGTTTTTTTGTCCTTTTTATCATGAATCTCCAGTCATATAGAGATTCATGAGCATCATGATGACAGGGATAGCTTTCACTTCCAGTCTTTAGATTTATGAGCTTCTAGAATTTGCTTAGGCTGGTATAATCATCTTCTATATATTTATATGGTAAACTAGTTGACTTATATGCTTACTCTATTTCAAAATATATGATATTTTAGAGAGTTTTTGATGTTTTATAATAGACAGTGTTTTGATATTTTTTATATTAAATTTAGTTTTATAGAAAACTATGTCACCAAAAATATTTTATACTTATTTTTCAAAATTGATCTGGTTAACTTTAATTTATATTTTTAAACTACTTTCTAGGAAAATGTGTATATCTTAATTCTTGTGTATATACCCAAAAACATTAAGTATTTTGGAAAAGAGGGGTATTTGATTGTACAATAAACATTTAGAAACAAAACTTTTTACCTCACTTGTTTTTGGTTTCAGTTTCTAAGATAATTTAATAAGTAGACGTTTTTTTGTTGGTAAAATTGTTTATATAAGTAGACGTTGAATATGTATAAAGGTGATGATATTTATTTATTTTCAACTCGTTTAAATATAAACAATTTCTTAGTAAATGGATTTAAATCGCATATCTTTTGGAAGGTATGGTTATTTTATATATTTTGTTTTGGAAGGTGAATTGCTGCAAGTTTCAAATTTTGTGGCATCCACACTTATCGCAAGTTCCAACTACAACAAATACCATGAGCAAGCAAAATGTTTAACAAAAATATATGAAGACCGACGGTAGTATTCTCGAAATGTAACATAAAATGAACAAGTAGTACAATAATTACACATATCTTATAGACTAGATTACATTAAAAGTTCCATCTATAATGCAATCCAACCTCTCTTTTGGCTTTTTGTGTTTGCCTTCTTTTGCTCCGTTGGATGATTTCATATTCGCTTTTTGGTATCCAAAGCTTATGTATACGATTAAATCTCACTTTTAAGTTTAATCATAGTTAATACGTAATTATTTTTGGGTTCATCCGTATTTCTAAAACTCAAAACGGTAACTCCTAAAGTTCAAAAAAAAAACGGTAACTCCTATCAATGTAGTTTTCTACTATACGGGTCTTGATCTAATGGTTTCGGACATCAATTATGAAAAAGAAATCGTTGGAAACTTTCTAAAATCAAAACGTAATTAAAATTTAAAAAATCAGTGTAAATTGTATTTGTCTCAATATATCTACTAAAATTTTATTATAAGGTCGTCAAAAAGAGAGTTGAGTTAGTATATATAAAAACAATATAAAATGAGCATTGGTACTGTTATATAAACTTCGTATTAGGCCATGTTTATTGCAATGTTATTATCTAAAAACGATTTTTATTTTTTTTAATTAAAAATTAAGAGATGGTTTTTATATTATGATAAGAACTTCACCCTAATAATCCTGCAATAATCAGCCCTTATAATTCCGTTTGTTTCTTTTTTTTTGGCAACCATTTGTTTCTTGTTAATTATTACTTTTTGTAACAATTCTGTTTAAATATGGATGACGGTCTTATTATAAAATTCACCCGGTCAATACACAAATACCTAGACGTCACGTCATATAAAGAAAATTTTAAGTTTAAAAAAGCAATACATGGATATACGGCTTAGCTGCATGGAAATATTTTATCTTTCCAATCCGAGGAATTTATCATTTTCGACAGCATTTGTTGTTCCGCTGTGTTTCGAGTAATATTCATGTAAAATTAGATAAATGATCAATAGCCCAAGAAATAATTTATCCTCACAAGCTGTTCAGTGGTAAGGCCCTGAAGGCCCCTTAACCTGAACACGAATCGCACTCTTCTTCCTTCAAATCTAATTAGGCCAGTATGGATTTTAGCCTAAATCCATAACAACTATTTTTCTTTTCCGACCCCGTCCCATAACATATGTATAACAGATCTTGCTGCATTATAACTTATGGATCTTCAATTTGTTTTATTGATAAATAGCTCTAATGTTATTTTTTAGTATGGGTATAGCTAGCTCTATGTTTTGTAGTAGCATTAACCGTTGGGATTGTCAAATCCCATGTCCAACTCTATTTATCCGATTAGTACGATATTGTCCACTTTGGGCCTTAATGACAAGCCCGCATGGATTTGTTTCTAGGACTCCTTCCCAAAAGGCCTCGTACTAATTAGAGTTGGACATCTCCTTATATATTAGACTCTCTTTTGTCTAATATCCAATGTGGGACTTAGATTGACATCTCACATTCTCCCCCTCAAACTAAGAACCACAACTCATTTCTTGTGTGTTTCCTAATCACAGGGCTTTCCTTTAAGAATGCTTCTCCCACAACATCACAGGTTCCATAATCTTCTAACATTTCTGCAAACAGACCTTCTTTTTTTTTTCTTCTTCTACCCGTTCTTACTTAAAGGGTATTTTGGTCTTTTGCATCTCTTCGTCAAACCGCTCTGATACCAATTGTTGGAATTGTTAAATCCCGTGTCCAACTCTATATTATCCGATTAGTACGATATTGTCCACTTTGGGCCTTAATGGCAAGCCCGCATGGATTTGTTTCTGGGACTCCTTCTCAAAAGGCCTCGTACTAATTAGAGTTGGACATCTCTTTATATATTAGACTCTCCTTTGTCTAATATCCAATGTGGGACTTAGATTGACATCTCACATTCTCCCCCTCAAACTAAGGACCACAACTCATCTCTTGTGTGTTTCCTTTAGCGGATTGCAGGGTTTCCTTTGAGAATGTATCTTCCTTAACATCTCGTTTTCTTTGAGAATGTGTTTGTCCCACAACACCCCAAGTTTCCTGATGTTCTGACGTTTCTGCAAACAAACTTTCTTTTTTTCTCTTCTACATGTTCTTACTTAAAGGGTATTTTGGTCTTCTTGCATCTCTTTGTCAAACCGCTCTGATACCAATTGTTGGGATTGTTAAATCCCGTGTCCAACTCTATATTATCCGATTAGTACGATATTGTCCACTTTGGGCCTTAATGGCAAGCCCGCATGGATTTACTTTTGGTTTCCATCTCAAAAAGCCTCGTACTAATTAGAGTTGGACATCTCTTTATATATTAGACTCTCCTTTGTCTAATATCCAATGTGGGACTTAGATTGACATCTCACATTAACTACAATTTGGAAAATCTACACTAACCAAACGTGCACAGTGCACTTAGAACATTTCCAAGGATTCACTCTATTTTTTACTCTAAAATAGAGTGACTCTATAATAGAGATGGAGTTTGCTCAAATGGTACTCTATTTTAGAGTAAAAAATAGAGTGATGAACAAAAAAAAACAATTTATTCTATATTTGGAGTAAACATATTTTTCACTCTATTATAGAGTGAGAAATAGAGTACCATTGGAGTATTTCTTACTCTAAACTCTATTTTAGAGTAAAAAATATAGTGGGGTTGGAGATGTTCTTATAAGAACAACATTAACACAGAACTCCAAAATAAGGTTTTTATTTTTATTTTTTAATTTTTGTCCAGTTTAAAAACACACATGGCAGTCTGCGAACAATACAAAAACCCATCCACAAATGCTTTAATTTGGCGACATTCTTCTTTGAATTTCCCATTTTTTGTGGTCTCCCCTCTAAAAACCTCCTAAATACCCCTGTTAAAGATGGCCTAAGGGCACCTCAATTGGTGAATCCCACAATTGGGGTTCTTAAATTTTCTTTTTCTTTTTAGTTTTTTATCCGATTTTTTTTTTTAAAATAATAACTAATCGCGGGTCACCACGCATGCATGGGACCCGCGCAACAGTGTAAGAGGCAACTCTTAGATAGGGGGTTTTAGAGATGAGAGAGTGAAAAGTTTAAAAAAAAATTGGGTCTCACCGGGTCCCCTCCATCCCTTATAAACCTCTTAAGGACCTTGGGATGGAGGTGATCTAAGCTCAAAAAGAGATCTAAAACTTTTGCTTTCTTTTTGGCTTCCAAAGAGATTTAAATCTTGAATGCCAAAGAAGCTGTCGCAATTTGTAAAAAAAGCTGGCTCATTTTATCGTATATTGTTATCAAGGAAGCTGCAACTACAGGATATATTCAAGACATGGATTGTTATATTCAATCTTTCACTCCAAATATATACAGAAAAGAAAAAGAAAGAAGCATCAACTAATGAGTTACTTACATAATAGGACACAATATGACTTTATTTACACTCTAAGACACGACATGAGAGACACTTTCTCTTCTCTTTTCCTGTGTGTTATGGCATTGGTGTCCTTAATAAAAGTTTGGATTATTTTATGTTGCAAAAAGCGGACCGGTTTGGTTTGTTTGTGTTGCAATAATACATGGACTGTATTGATGGATGTGTTTAATTGTAGAACGTTGGATATAAAAGGTTGGCTTTCATAAGAACTTCTCACTTTAAAATTATTGTCGGTCTAAGTATTTACTTCGGAAACCGTCTACAAGTATCCTTACTTATATTCCGTACACAAAATCTTTTGACATATATATCATCCACAAAACTTTTGGATTAAGGATAATCCGTCCACAAGTATTTCTTAGATCTAATTCATCCACAAAATATTTTAAAAAAAAAAAATCTGACAATTGCAAATTGTTAACATATTAGAAATCTTAAAGCAAGTACATAAAGATAGGTTTAACATATTACATTGGTTGTGGATATCAACCACAAAAGAAAACACAAAAGCCAATTTAAAGGTGGAAAGTAAAAAGTGTAAACTCGACCGTAGTAAACAGGTATATGGAATCTGTCACCGAAGAGATAGGTGAGTAATTGGAGTTGGATGGAAGGGGTTGCTTTGTGGATGGGTGTGTTGTGGATAGGGGAGCTGTGTATTGGCGAGTTGTGGACGGTAAAAGTGTGGTCGGTGGTGTTGTGTACGGAAGAAGCGTGGATGGGAGAAGTGTGGACAGACATTGACCGTCCACTAAAGAACCGTCGGAAGTGAATAGTTTCAGAAAGAGACGGTGGTCCGTTTGGTTGTTACCTAGAAAAATGGAGAAAATGAAATAAAATATTTTTTTTTGAATCTAAAAATGGTGAAATTGAGTTTCTGGGTAATAGAAAAATAAATAAAATCTGTGTAGATTAGAAAGAAACAAACCTTGCATGACTTGAATCGAGAACATCGGTGTTGATTCGTGAGAACGGCGGTGTTGATTCGTGAGAACGGTGGCGTTACGGAGACGACAATGAAACTAACAGAGAGAGATACAGAGATAGTGAGAGAGGGAGAGATTGAGACGAAAGGAAGGAAGGAAGAGATGGTGAGATCTATTTGACGGTCGTCTAGGGTTCTTAGTCTCCGCTGTAAATGAGAGAGAACGAGATAGAGATAGAGATAGGGAGAGAGGAAGAGACTGATACGAAAAGAGGGAAAGAAGATTTAGGATATTATGTTGGTATGATTGGGTTCGGATAAAGTGAATTCTGGTTTAATTTCCTGGTTTCGTTTCTTTTAATATAAGAGTATTGATGTCTTTAGCTATGTATAATGTGTCCTTCAAGTACAATGTACCTTATCATGATATATAAAACTTAAAAAGTGTTTTAGAGAGTAAAAAAATCTCAACTAATCAGTCAAGATATAGTGTTTTAGAGAGTAAAAAAATCTCAACTAATCAGTCCAGATATCTAACGCTTTATGCTTCTTCCTTTTCTTATTTCATTGATCTTATTGCCTTCTCGAACATTTGTTTATTTGTGCGTTAAATAATCGTGTTTCCGTAAGTATTTCAATATGATTGACCTAATACTCAAATCAAATGACATAATCATACAAATTAATCATAGACCTAAACTTTCCTTTGATTGGAGAAACTCGGTTAGTTATTATGACCTTCTTTTGATGATACACATGGTCTAATTTTTAAAACGAAATGATTGAGGTAGTGATTAAGCGGTGCTGTCACTTCTGATAAAGTGGACTCCCACGGATCCAATGTCTTATATTACTCGATATGATCACATGTATTGAATTCTAATGTTGATATCATATTCTACTACTAATTTACTCATAATCTTGTGGATTTGAACTTTCATTTCATTTACAACTGCAGCAATATAATAGAGACACAACAAAAGACATCGTCGATGAAAATTGTTTTCTGTGACTGTACATCCCGCACCAGTGAATGAATGTTTGGAGGATCTATCATGCTATAATGCCATTTGATCAAGATATATATATACACTTTTTTTTTGATCAAACGATATATATATACACTTTGATGACGTCTATTGAAGATTATTATTTTACATTTAATATATATATATATACACAGATCGTTTTCTCATATTTATCCATAATTGTTTTGCCCATGATGAGCCCCCAACTGAATAGACAATGATTCAAAGATCTGAGAACGACACTGATATTGATATGGCGACACATTACCCGAATTAATTTGAGTTTTCTTCCAAGAGATTCAGACCCAAAAAAAAAGATAGAACGGTACATGAAGAAAATACCGGACATGATGACATCGATGATCATATGATTAAATATGTATTACTGTATAAATAATTATGTACTTGCATCTTATACAAACTCATATACTTCCTCTTTCACTCTCAGTTTCTTAGTCTCTCTCCTCTTCCTTGAAAAAATCTCTTTCTAGTCTGATAGATGGAGAAGGAAGTTAGATTTAGAGACAGCATATACATACAAAAAAGCAATAAATCGTCTGCTAATATTATATCAAATATTAGCACATGTCATTAATTAGCAGGATCATCAAACTGCATGGAGCTTATTAGTCATTACTCCTCGGATGATCATAAGTATATTTCTGTTATTTAACTTAATGTCATAATTGGAGTCTAATGACTAATGAGTTATTAAGGTAGATAGCATCTTACGCTGTCCTCCGACATGAGCGCCGGCGGATCCAGCCGCAGAGGTTTTATGGTGGATGAACGGTCGCTTGCCGTGCAGAGTCTCCGGCGGAGGTCTAGAGTTATGAGTCTCCGGTCCCCTGTAATCTATCTCGTATACGTCCGAATTCGTGTTCTCCGATCCTTAAGCATATTTGAAGGTATAACAAAGTAAGAAAACTAATAATATATAAGCCATACTAATGATTGTTTTAAAACTTACCTAAAGCGGAGCAAGGCGCAGCGAGGAGAAGGTACGTGAAGAGGATCACGATGGTCGACTTCATTTTTAACTGTTTATAATAGATATGAACTTTTGAGTGTTTTTTTTTCTTTCTCACTCAGATTTTTTCGCTCTATCAACTAAATCCAATCAATGGTTTTGTTTTGAATGGTAGTATTTCAGATACATGATGGCCTGATTTATAACAGCATGGACTTGAAAACCACGTGTCGTGTTTTTTTTTATATTTAAATTCATAACTTTGTTTATTTTCTAGTTTCTCAGTTATTTTGTTTTTTTCGTAAACTTCATTAGATTTGTTTGCTAAAAATTAAGTAGTTATGAATTATGGTACTCGATTACCACACTATAAAACATTGCAGTATATATATATATATATATATATATATGTTTTATATATATATATGTTTTATATAAATACGTGGATTATATTTATACAAATGTTTTATATCAACTACTTCAAATGATGAAAAAAAAACTACTTCAAATGCTTGCAATGTGGGCTCCTGGCCTGACTTCTGACTATCTCACTGTGTATACATAGACAATAAATTGTGGACGGTAAAAATGAGAGCGGACGTCATAAATTATTTTTCACGACCATATACTTTTAATTTGGAGAAGAAAAGATAAAATAGAAATAAGAAAAGACAAGTTCATGTGGGCGGGACAATGTTAGCTTTCAATCTCATGGCTTCCAAGCTGAACTCGTGTTTCAATCTATTCATTCTAATTTTGTTGCATTTAGTTAACCATATATAGTAATATTCGGTGGCTTCTAAGACTTCTTTTTACTATATTATATACTGCATAAGACGATTTCTTATGCAAACAGTGAACGCACAAACTTACCAAACCATTGTTTTTTTCGTAAGAACATGGTACGTTCACGGTTCATCCCATACACTATTAACTTTTTTTTTTGTTTTGTCAATTGGTCACTTTTGGACTTTTTAATCCTCAAATTGAAGTAAGTAGCAGTCGAACCCCCGACGTCAGGGCCCGAAAGCAGAGCTCAGCAGCCACTAGGCTACGAACAACCCGACCACTATTAACTTTTATTTAAAAGTACATATTTTGTTACTTATTGACGCCAGACACAGTCAAACATTTTTCTTACACAGTCAAACATAATTTGTTATTTGGCAGTGATATGGGAATGTATATATTGTAAATCGCTTAATAACATCTAAACATTATTTATTGGAGAAATCGCTGGTATCAAGTTGATATATATTGAGTTTAATGTTATATGCTTCAATCTATCCCCACTTCTTACAACTGTACAGCTCTGTACTCTCTACCTTTCCATTTAATTCAAGTAGGCCGATGGATGTATCGTGCACCCCCCACATATATATATTAAGAGTACCAAAATATTTTTATTAGATTCCTCGCTAAATATATACTAGATTTTGATCTACGTTTTTAAAACGCGGAATTAACTTTTGATTACATTTTTTAATGATCATTATAAATTAAATATATAATTTAACATTTTTAAGTTTTGTATATAATTTGTAAATTGTATATATCATTTTAGTTATTTTTTCTTAACTAGACCATAATTTTGAGAATTTCAAATTATTTGAACCCTTGCTATGGGAAATTTATTTTAATAACTAGTGTTTTAACATGTTTTACATTGATTTTATTTTTGTTAATTTAAAATCAAATAAGATAATCCATGTATTTGATAAATGTAACGAAATAAATCATAAATTTTGGTTTGTATACGAATTATAATTGTTATATTCTATAACATTGTATGTCAAAATATGTGTGGCTCTTATTGATGTGTATATGTTATCCTGTGGATATATTTATTTAATGTAAATATATAAGAACAGCTACTACTCATACCATAATGTATATATTTAAGTCGTATTGTTTGCATAGAATTCTACAAGCGAGTAAATTTATAAACGAAATATGATGATATATGATTTACTTTGTAGGATTATTTAAATGTACAAAGTATGAAAACAATATAAAATGTATAACATAAAGCATATGCAACTTTTTACTTATTTACTATGCATTCTGTTTGCATCGTGCATTTTGATTGTACATGTAATTACTTTAGTTAAATCTCACGAAAATTTAGCTGAGTTAACTGACTGAATATTTATTGTTAGATGTAATTAAAAATATAATTTAACTATATCTTTAATTAATTTTCACTCATAAATAAATGGCAATGACACATATGTAACATTTAGCAAAAACCAAAAGATATTAAAAATGTATTTCAATTTTAATAATATAGATGCTTAGAATGAAAATATATATCAACACCATGCAAATTATATTTATTTATATATAAAACATGCAAGAATAGAGAGTAACTTCAAGAGATACAAAAATTACTAAGGACCTGATTTTGTTTCTCCCGTTTATACACACATATAAAATAAATTAACGCTAATATTTGTAATAAACATGATAATTTAGTGTTTTATTGAATATTTTGTTTGTCAAGAGAAAATGATTTCTTGTATTTGTATATATATTTTCCCAAGAAGCTGTATGTAAACACGCAAAAAATAATAATAAAATAATAATATTTGTGTTTATCAGACTATCTGATTTTATAGAAAATGGATTAAAAAGATAAACAATATGCCCTTTTTAAAGAAATTTGACTCCAAAATCAGCACTGAAACATTTTTTATATAGCTTTTGAGTTTATATTATATCGTCGGCACTGAAACATTTTTTATATATAACCCAAGTACATCCGTACATTCCAATGTATATAGTTCAAAAGGAAAACATTTTGACTTCATAAGAAATTGAAACTTTAAAATTGTTTTTATTCATGGTGAATCTTTTTAGTTCATATTTACATTTTCATTTTTTTCTTTTACAAAACAAAAAATCTTTTAGTTCATATTTATTCAAAGTAACAAATAGACAAAATTAAAACCATTTAAATCCCAACAGTCAGAATTGCTAAGGATGTTAATACCATATTAATCGAAATCACACTAGTTTTTAGTTCAGTTTGGTTTCATCAAATGGATTTTATGAGAAAATCATAAATCCAATAGTTGCATTTTCAAAAGAAAAAAGAATTAGGTGAGAGGATGTCTCTCTATTGGGGAATGGTAATTGAAATATATTGTAGCATCATTTACATTTATAGATATGTGTCTGAGTTAGAACTCCATAAATGATTATGTCCAAAATATTCGTGGTTCGTCTTCATAAACCCATAAATTGCAATGGGTCCATATTCGTCTCTACAGCTATTTCATGGCTGTGTTTGCTTAGGCGACTCCGTTCATTTTCACACCCACCAGTCCACCACCCATCCTCTTTCTTTATTCATAACTCTTATGTTTTTCATATTTTCTGTCACGTAATAGAGTAGTATTAAGTTTAGATCCTTAATTATTTGTAACTACATTTTGGGTCTTCAATTGGTCCAAACATTTTAACTAGAAGCCTTACAATATGTAAGTCCATCTACAAGTTGGGCCTGAAGATGCTTCCTTTTTTAGCTAGAAGAAGCTTCACTTTTCTTTTTCCAAAATTGATCCATACTATTACTTGAAAACAAATTATAGGATATGTAGGAAAATGCTATATTTTGTTTTGCAAATATGCATATTGGAGACATCATTTAAAAAAATGTATGTTTTGTTTTGAAAAATAAAATAAACTGAGTTTGTAATTGTAATGTTCTGAATGATCTCTAGAAACTCGAAAAAGTTATGTTTTGTTTGATTGCCGGAATTAAGTATATTATGAATCAAGTGTAACGTTTTTTTTTTTTTGATCAAAAGAATCAAGTGTAACGTAAAATTAGAAATTTGAAAGGATTTTGTATATGTATTGTTAACAATTTTAAATACCACACATACCTACGCTTAAGCTATATGCATGGATACAAATCTGCTTTACAATTTGTTTCCTATAATACATATACATAAATCACTTGATACTAGCACAGTCAAATTTATACTAATCAGTGAAAATTAGCCGATTAATTAAGGTATTAGTCAAGTAAAGTGACTAATCACGTGAGAGACCTAAACCCTGCCTAACCTTCTTCTTCATCCAGAAGCACACCATCTTCTCCCCGATCCTCGCCGGCGCCGATTTGCTCCTTGTCAACTCCGGCCGCCGCACACACCCTAACTCCGTTCTCCCTACCTCATTCCCATCAATGTTGGCCTCCGACTCCTTAGCCCCATTCATTTTCTCGTCGGCGACTCCGGAGGCAATTTTCGAATTCGCACTTTCCGATCTAACACTCTGCTCTCTCCCCCTTCGTGCTTCTGCTTCTCGCTCGTTGTTCTCTTCCCAGAATCTGAAAGCCAGCGAAGACGAACTGTACGGCGCGGATCTGCTTCTCGTCAGCAAAAGAGCGTTCATCGGCGGCGTGGGCGTGGAGGATGCCGGCGACACAATTAATTTAGGGATTTTGAAATTTTCTTCTTCTTCTTCTTCGTTTAGCTCTTCAGCTTCTACAGACGATTCCCTTACCGGACGATTCAATTGACTTACCGGAGAATCTTTCTCTCTCTCTTTCTCGCTCTTCGGTTTTTTCTGGCGAGTACACGGAAACGTAAACAGTTTCCACTTGGGCCAAAACGAC
The DNA here is from genome assembly GCA_019706035.1 of Raphanus raphanistrum subsp. raphanistrum. Classification (NCBI taxonomy): domain Eukaryota; kingdom Viridiplantae; phylum Streptophyta; class Magnoliopsida; order Brassicales; family Brassicaceae; genus Raphanus; species Raphanus raphanistrum. Next base: position 13,636,731 of record CM033981.1, read on the forward strand.
GACGATTTGATTTTCCCAGCGAGACCGTTACGAAACGACCCGTTCCGGATCCACTCGCATCGTTTTCGGGTCGGGTTCTCGCGAGACTCGGGTTCAATTCTCGGCTTCGATCGTCTGACCCGGACCTGACCCATGCAAGTGACTTTCGGAGACGACGGTTCTTGAGTCACCGCCGCCGTCGCCGCGGATTTATTCCGGCGGACGAAGAGAGGGCTCGCGCGGGACTTTCCTTTGCCTCTGCTTCTGCTCCCGCCGTTACTGTTGCTCTTCAGGAACCACATGAAAGGCGGCGGATACTTCTCGACCTGACCCGGACTCGAAACGGGTCTCCGGGAAATCATCATCGCGTTCTTCCTTGCTTTCTAATCTCTCCTCCTTTCTCCCCCACTGAGTTCAGCTTTCGTTTTGTCTGTACTCTCTTAACTTTTTCCGTTTTATTTTTTTACTTTCAGGCTTTCAGCACTTGATGTTTTGTTTTACGAAATAAAACATTTCTTTTATTAGTTCCGTTTTTAGGTTCTTTATGACTCATGAGCTCACTTTATAGGCTGTTTAATCTATGTTTTTTTTCTGGTCAAATCTGTTTAATCTATGTTTAATAGTATGATTTACGTCTTAATCTGCGCTACTGTAGCACTTACTTATTCATACAAACAATTTCGATTAACTTCTTAGTCACTTTTCTTCTCTTTTAAAGATTTTGTGATTCTCTAACTAATAGAGATAAGTAAGTACATTGAACCACACAATCTATTACTATATTCTTTTAATCTTCTTCTGCATCTTTGACTACTTTGGAAAGAATCTTTAGAAAATTTTAAATCTAAATTTGGTTGTGTCGTTTTATTGAGTATTCAAAATCTTATAACACGCGTTCGACAAGGAACAAAAACAACTTATTACGTCATTTATATAGAATCACAAATAATTTATCAAATGAGTGGTGACGCAACATTTTTCATCTTTCAGTACGACGTTGTTGAACATTTGTATCTTTTATCATTCATACCAACTTGCGTATTACCAAGATACTTTTTAGGGAGAGTTCAAGGCAAATTATTAAAACTACATTTCAGTTTTATGATTCTTCACAAATTAGGAATTTGAAGTTTTTGTTACTGCTTATTTTTAAACAAGAACTAAATACAGACAAACAAATATGATGAGAACAGAAAACTGGACCCAATTTCGGGAAAATAGCAATTTATTGGCCAAGAGATCACTAGAGGTTGATGGTCTAAAAGCAGAATCGATGAGTAATGTATTTAGGACATAGAAGTAAGAATTTGACGTAGCTTTTGATGTTATGATTTGGAGATGACTAAAAACATAAAGTGAGATCTTTTTGGACAGTAAAAGCCACTCAACTCTCCATATCAAGTTATCAACTCTTGTCTCCCACTATCGACTCCATCACTAACCCATGGATATATATCCACCCAAATTACACTTGTTGACTGTTTCCAAAAACCAAAAAAAAACATGGAAAACAAATAGTATTTATCATTTAGAAACTTTAGATGAAATTTTCTAGAAACTTAGGTAATCATATTCAAACAATAGCTTCGAATATCACTTTTTCACCACATGCATGTGAGACATTAGTGTCTGCAGAAACGTAATATAGGGATCCGCTTCAGACGGAATAAAGTTTTTTGACTCTTGCGTGTAGTGACAAAGTGAAGAAGACACATCAAAGAAGACAATCACATGGAAAGACACCAACCTAGAATAATTTCCTTTTCTAATGTGAACTCAAGTAACGCATCATAAGTCTTCTCAGCTCTTTCCATAATTCCTCTCTTGACTATTGAAGAAATACACTAGACGTGCTTGAATCCTTAAAACCACAGACCAATAACTTTTCTCTTTAATCTATGAAGCAATGTATCTTTTCAATACAGATAGGTCGATAGTAAAAAAAAAGGGATAGTAAAAAATGACTTTAATAAATAATAAGTGTGAAGAAGGCTCTTGTGAGTTTCATGTTCATTTGAGCGTTATAACAGTGATTTTCCGACCTGAAATAAGATGAACCAATGCAGAGATAGATTTAATATTATGAGGGACGATCGGAATCGCTAATGAATAGATTAAGCTTTGGTTAAGCTTACTGAAAAATAGATTAAGATCAGCAAAACCAGCCGATTCCACAAATAGCTGTTCTTATATTATTGAACAACAGAAATGGAGGGAAACCATTGTTTTTCATGTTTCCGTTAGTGTGTTCTAATGAATGAATCAGACTGCTTGAATTCTCAAAATCATATAATCAGCATAAAGCAAGCACTCAAAGTTGGGGAATGCGTAAATGCAAATAAAGCCAATTCAATGAATAAATAATACATATTGTCCAAAGTGTGACAAACCAAGATGATGGATTAGATACTCCTTAGTACAAAACCTAGCACTAAGTCAAAGCTAGAAAATTGAGAAGACAAAACAGGGAAGCTAAGTTCTCAAAACATGTGTGTTCTCGATACACCTACAAAGTCAATAAGATAACAAGTACAATTATCCATACCTTGACAACTAAGTTTGATCATTTAGTTGGCATTATATCTAAAACAAGATGATCCAAACCAGTCTCAAAATGTCATTATACCGATCAAGATCAATAAAGGGTCGTTCGAGATATGCCACATCCACCATAGTTACCAATCAATGCCACGAGCAACAAAAGCTTTCAAGAAATGGCATTACACACCAACAAAAACAATCAGATATCCACTTAATCTATATTAGCTTTAGAATCTAGATACGGAGTAGTAAGAATCATCATACTACATTCTTGAGCTAAAATAAAAGCACCATATGCTTATTCTAAGAGCTGCTGCTTAAATCGTATCCAGACTTTACCAAATCAATCGGACTTAGCGTTGTTTCTAGCAGCCCTAGCATTGTCATACTCAAACTTCAACACATCAGGAATATGAGAAGTATCCTTCACACACAGCATCCTCCCCAACGCACTCTCCTCAATCACCGGAAAATAACGAAACAACACACTATTCACCACCCAGAACCAACTCCCGCCAACGATCCCCCCCAACGCAGCCCCCGCGAAAACCTGCGCCACCGTGTGGTACCCCAAGTAAACCCTAGAATACATAGTCACAACCGCGAGACACCAATGCAGCAGATTCAGGATCCACCTGCTCCTCAGCCCGAACCAGAACCCGATCCCTTTGCAGGCCATCAGGCTGAAGTAGGTCGCGAAGAAGAAGACGAACTGCGAGTGGCTCGAAGGCCACCCGTGCGAGTCGCAGGCTTCGAGCAGCGCGCAGGTCTCGGGGCGAGCCTGCTCCACGGAGGTCTTGATGAGCTCGTTGATGAGCTGGGAGATCACGAGGCCTACGCCGAAGAAGATCCCCTGGAGCTCGCGGCGGAAGAGGAAATGGGAGACGAATCCGCCGAGGCTGATGAAGACGGGGACGAGAGAGATCCAGGCGAGGAAATGGCCGAGGTGATCGCCGCGGCGGTAACGGACGTGTGTGAGAGTTACGGCCTTGAGCTGTTGTGGTAGGTCCATTGGATCGAGAGAGGATGGGGATAGATCCAAAAAGGAATCGTGTTAGGACAAAATAAATACTAGGCCTGGGCGTTCGGTGGCCCGTTCGGTATCGGTCCGGATGATTCGGATTTTCGGATTTTCGGAATTATGCTTAGAAGTACCATTCGGTATTTACTAATTATCGGATCGGATTCGGTTCGATTCCTTTCGGGTTCGGTTCAGATCAGATGTAACCAATGTTTAAAATCGTTCAAAAATATATTTTTTAAACCTCAAAAAATGACAAATTTTTGTTTCAAAATATATAAATTGTTTATAAATCTAATTAAATATTAGTTAAACTAACTAAATTAGCTAAAAATAATTCAAAATAACAAATAAAACAAACTACAAAAATATTTTGAATAGTCAAAAATATCTAAATCACTATAAAATATATAAAAATATTAACATATTTAACTAATTTCGGATATTTTCGGATCCTAGTTCGGATTTCGGATCGGTTCGGGTTATAACCAAACACCAAAGTGCTAAGCTTATAAGTCCCGTTCGGATATTTTTATATAACAGTTCGGATTCGGTTTCGGTTTTTCCGGTTCGGGTTTAGGTAGGTACTTCGGGTTGAGGTAAAAACGCCCAGGCCTAATAAATACTATGAAACAAACTAATATTTGAAATATATTTTTTTTTTGAAACAAAGTCGTTGGACTGAATACTACTTTCTTAAGATTACAGTGCTATTTCATAATTAATTAAAAACTATAGGGACTTAAGGAAAAAAATACTAGTCGGCGAAACTCCGTGTTTTTTTCGGGTTTCATGGGCATTCGGGCGGGCGCTACTGAATGGATCCAAAATTATCCAACTCGTCGACATTTTGATTTGCCGCAGAAAATTTTGTAAAACCTTTCTCCGATACAATTCTGAAGAAACAAGCCCTACTCAAGGAAGAAACTAACAGTGGTCCGGCGTCTCCAATGGCAGATGATGGATCCGCGTCTAATCGAAGAGACCCAATTAAGTCCTCAGGTGATTATTTTGATTCTCTTCGCGTTTGGTTTTGGCCGTGATTCAGTTTTTTTGTTTGCAGAATTATTGGATTTTTCAATATGTTAAATGGATTTTGATTGTATTTCTGGATATGACGAGTGTGTAGTTGGGAATGTTGCGGGTCAAAGAAGGCGGCAACAAGCTGTTACGGTTGCCAAGGAAAGAAGAGAATCACTGGTTCGGGCTAAGCGGCTTTGTAGGGTGGGTACTAATGGCTGTGATGATGAGGATGCTCATGTTGAGAATGAGATGATGGTTGATGAAGATCAGACAGTTTTGGAGGCTCAGACTAGTAAAGCCGTGGAAGAGCTCAAGTCTGCTGTTCAATCTCAGTAAGTGAATCCTATCAACTTGGAAAAAAAACCATTACACGCCTAGGGATCGATTGATCAAGTTTGTCATTTTTTTTTTCAGGGGGAAAGGTGCAATGCAGAAGAGGGTGAGTGCGCTTAGAGAACTCAGACGTTTACTGTCAAAATCAGAGTTTCCTCCTATTGATGCTGCGCTCAGCGCTGGTGCAATACCTTTGCTTGTGCAGTGTCTTTCATTTGGCTCTCCCGACGAGCAGGTTTCTTACATTAGCTTGAGATTATTCCAAGTATCTAATATGGATTGATTCAAGACATATGAAGTAGGTTTGTGATCTTTTATCTCACCTCTTTCTAATTGCAGTTACTTGAGTCAGCTTGGTGTCTTACTAATATGGCTGCTGGAAAACCTGAAGAAACAAAAGCTCTATTGCCTGCACTGCCATTGCTCATTGCTCACCTTGGAGGTTTGTACTGTCCAACTAAGTCTGTTATTATTGTTCTTTTCTTTTTTTGTTGGATTATGTTTCTTATGCTTTCCAAGTTACTATTCAGAAAAGAGCTCTGCTCCGGTGGCTGAGCAGTGTGCTTGGGCGATTGGTAACGTTGCGGGTGAAGGAGAAGAGTTGAGAAATGTACTTTTGTCACAAGGGGCTTTGCCACCTCTAGCACGTATGATTTTTCCCGACAAGGGTTCAACTGTAAGAACAGCTGCATGGGCATTGTCAAATCTGATCAAGGTGTGAAAAAGTCTGGCGCTTGTTTTATCACAATTGTTTATGTTCACAAATCCATTGTTACACAGTAATGTCAATCATTATGCATTAATATAGGGACCTGAATCAAAGGCAGCAGCGCAACTTGTCAGAGTCGATGGGATAGTTGAGGCAATTCTCCGACACTTGAAGAAAACGTGAGCAAAGTTTCATCTCTCTTATTGCAGCAAAAATGCTTAGCTTGTTTTGATTCTTACTGATTTTTGAGTTTCCATGTCATCGATATTGTTTTGGTCAAATTTGGTGGATAATTTTATTAAATGTTATTGATTGTTGGTTACAGGGATGAAGAGATTGCCACGGAAATTGCTTGGATTGTTGTTTACCTTTCTGCCCTCTCAGATATTGCTACAAGTAAGCTATTGAAAGGAGGCATTCTTGAACTACTTGTGGAAAGATTAGCAACTTCAAACAGTCTACAACTTCTCATCCCGGTAACTTTCAAATAGACTTATCCGAAAGAAACAGGATTCTAGTTAGTATTTAGTTCATATATACTACAATGTATTATACTATCCAAGGGATTGCTTCCAGGTCATACTTGTTTCATTTATACCCATACTAGCATATGATTGACTAAAACAGAATACTAACTACTTGCTAATGTTTTTTCTTTAAATGCTCCATTTTGATTCTGTCTAAATTTGAGTTTGCATTCAGGTTCTACGAAGTTTAGGAAACTTTGTCTCTGTTGATCCCAAAGCAATGTTAACCATCCTTATCGGTGGACAGAACACTGAAGGTTAGTATATGTTAACTACTTTGGCTGATACACCGTTAGCTTAATCATTTGTCGTGTTCAATATGCTGACATCCCGGACCATTTTTCAGAAAACGTCATTGGTGTGCTTGCAAAGTGCTTAAGAAGCGAACACCGCGTCTTGAAGAAGGTCAGTATCGCATACCCATTTCGTTTTCCTCTTTTTTATCTGAATATTTTCTTTGCTTCATCACTGAACTCAGTTTTTGTAGGAAGCTGCGTGGGTGTTATCTAATATAGCTGCGGGATCTATTGAACACAAGAGAATGATACGTTCTACTGAAGTAATGCCATTGTTGCAACGGCTTCTTTCTACATCACCCTTTGATATAAAGAAAGAAGTTGCCTATGTCTTGGGAAATCTGTGTGTGGAATCTGCAGAAGGAGACACAAGACCGAGGATAATTCAAGAGCACTTAGTCTCCATCGTCAGCGGCGGTTGCCTCCGGGGTTTTATTGATCTAGTCAGATCCCCTGATATAGAAGCTGCTAGGCTTGGTCTTCAATTCATTGAGCTGGTGAGCAACTAACTAACTGGTCTTAAAAACCTCAAGTGAGAATTTGCTTGTGTGTTGATGCCGAATAGTCATATTTGGATTATGGGTTTTGATTGGTTAGGTTTTAAGAGGAATGCCGAACGGAGAAGGTCCAAAGCTTGTGGAAGGAGAAGACGGAATAGATGCAATGGAGAGGTTCCAGTTCCATGAAAACGAAGAGCTGAGAGTCATGGCAAACAGTCTTGTGGATAAATACTTCGGTGAAGATTATGGAATCGATGAATGAAGTTGCCTCAGGCTCATAGTTTTAAATCATGTGGGAGTAGAAACAAAGTGGGATGATGGAATTAAAAAAAACCAGTCATCGCAATGAAATTTAAAGTGTGTGAGAGAGAGTTGACATGTTTAGCGATTTGGTTTGTGTTGTTGTTGTAACTTTGTAATACAGTTTGTCTCACAATTTGAGATTTTTGCATTTAGTGTAACAAGCACGAGAGTTCAGTGAATTCAAGAGTAGATGCATATCCACTAATGACGTTTACTTAAACTGGAAGAGGTCGTTTAAAAATATTAATTAAAAAAACTCTTTATTTAAATGGTTTCCTTGGTCATCACTCCGCTCTCTCCACACTCGCTCACTCTTTCATCTTCTCTCAAGTTCCTTCGGAGCAACTCTTCCTTCATCGTCGCGTGGATTTCATTTTTCGTAAGTTTCCTCTCTCTATTAATCCTCTTCGAAGATCTCGATCTAGTTGATTCGGTAATCTTCAGGTTGATTGATCGGGATGCAATCGTGTACGGTTTCGTATTTCGAAAATCGAAAATCTGTAGCGATGCTTTACTTAACGAACATCGCGTCCTTAGAATCACTAATCGAAATCTGTTTTCGGGATGTGTAAAATCGTTCGTTTGTGCGTCGGAAATTCGAAATTCATGAGAATCGCCTACCACTGCAGGTTTACACAATCGCTGAAAAATGGAAGGAGAAGCGGGAAACGGAGGATCTCGGAAACGCATGAAGCCTTCTGTATGTTTCTTATCTTCCGTTGATCTTGCGATGATAATGATGATGATGATCTGTAGTAGTGGATTAGATTTCTTTTTTAAAAAACTATTGGTCTGGACTTTTGATAGGATGAAGAGGGAAAAGGAGATTCGAGAGATGGAATGAGCCTCGATACAACTGAGAATGAAGAAACTGAGACGAAACTTGTTGCTTCTGATGAGATGGAACTTAACATTTCTCAAATTCTCGACAAGATTGAGAGCTTCACTCAGACTGTAAGCTGTGTTGAAATAATAAAACGCATTTTGATTAAGTCTGAGAAGATTTGCTTATGTTCATTCACCGATGATTCTTCTTCTTCATTCTTCTCATTTCTTCTTCTTCTTGCAGGTCTCTAATCTGCTTGACACAGGAAAGACAATGTTCAAGGAACTCAGTAACGAATTCGAAGAACGCTTGATCACGTGAGATTAAAAAAAAAGACTCCATAATGTTTTCATGTATGTACCTTAATTGAGATGTTTACATCACACTCACATGAGTATATGAACAGGATACACAAGGAGCATGTTGAGAAATGGCAGGAAGAGATCAAGGAATTGCGTTTGCTTGATGCATCTAACGAGGAGACTACTTCTCTCTTACACAACGCTCGCTTCCTCATTCAGAATCCTAACATTGAGCCTTGAGGTAACCAATCTAAACCCACAAAGGAAGTAGTACTATCATCCATTACTGAGAACATTTTACATATCGCCTTAGACCAACATATATGTGTTTAGTTGGGAAAATAAGATTTGCATGATTTAAAAGCTGTATCATGTTCTTAAGGAACACATGGAACAATCTTATCATGAACCTTCTCAGATAAAGCCAGAATTGTGTTTTTTTTATTTTTCGGTGAGATTTTGAATGTTAATAACTTAGTATAAAAATGACTCCCCTTAACGGATAACTTCACCAAGGTTGTGGACCAAACCATTCATATGAATTATCTACTCGGTTAAACTCACTGAGATAAAAAAGAAAAGAAGGTATGGTTTATTCGTGAGATCACGTTTAGGTGTTAATTAGCTTCTAGCCTTCTACCATCATCCTTCTGCAAAAGAATAATAAAAAAAATTCTGCCGTTGCGTTATGACGACAAGACATAATGTCGGGTCGTTACCAACTCTCTGGCTTATCTATTTACACGCTAACGGCCCTGACTATGTTTACGTGACCCCCACCGTCATTACAATATATAATGCCAAATCGATTTTCGGTTCGATGCGAATATTGTCAGTGCGGTCACCCTCTAATTGATTCAATGCATTAGCTACCGATTTTTTTTTGTCTAGCTGTTTAAAAGTAATAATAAGGTTTTAACATATAGTTTGTTGATATATAATTCACCTCTTTTTGTAAACTTACGTAATTCACTTTGCTAAAATGCAAAGACCAAAAAACAAAATGGACCGACGGGGAAAGAGATTTCTAAGAGCAAAGTTCAGAAACAAAAAAAAATCGTGAGAGAATTAATTTCTTTTTTCCCGTAACAAAGATATTAGAAACTTTCTAGCAAAAAGAAAAAAGATATTAGAAACTATAATTATCATTAGGTGAAATGTCATATCCCAACTTAACTACCAATTTTGGCGACACCTATTGTTATTATAAATTACCAGAAACATATTCTTATACATATATACATCCACTACCATATTATGGACGACAATAACGAAATTATTACTTATTTATATATGAAAACAGCTCTATTATATACTAAAACTATAAATCTCCTCATTTGATTAGTTGAAATTATAAAACTCCAACGGCTAGATATCACTTATTTATATATGAAAACAGCTCTACTATTATATACCAAAAATTCTGTTAACGAAAGACGCCACTTGGAGTGATGAGATATTTTAAAATGCATTTTTCTTTTGTTAATAACGAAATTAATAAGAAGACTGGTACAAGCTGGCCACTGATAAAGAAACCTGTTAGGTTTATCTCTAAAAAGTCAATGATTTAGGCAGGTGTAATACTCAATTCATGAGACAAATTTAAATAACATTTCAATCATCCTAGTTCATCGTATGTCAATATGGTATTTTCGAGATATAATGAAATTATATAGTTGACCAAAAATGAAAAAAAAAATGTAAAAGTTTGTGAAATGGCTTTTGATGTATATATGTTAAATATAAATAACTAAAATTCCATTTTCTCTGTCCTGATAAATATTTATTGTTGCATGAATTTCTGTATTATGTGACAAATATCTAATTGGAAATTTTAATTAGAAGTGTGGAGAAATCTGACCATCAAACATAGGATATGGTGAGCAAATGAACAATGTTCAAACAAATATCATGATTCAATCCAGAATCGAAGATACGTTATATAATGGTTAATTAGAACATATTTAAAATGATTAAAAGGCTGTATCATCACTGGTGGATATTTTAGTTCACATGTTTTGTCGGTTTTACTCCTACTTGTGTAAGATAAACGATGTTATAAAATGCTATTAATACAACCAAAAACGATGGTTGTTCGATAAAAAATAATATTCCAACGAAAAGATAGGATGGTGTTAATACTTTAACTTTTAACCCACAAAAGACGAATAAAAACTTTCAACCATGTTGCTGAATGCTTATTAGCCTTTTCAGCTCAAGTAGAGGACCGATCTTACTGGGTGAAGCTGTTAATAATTTAAATTTTAGATGGCCACCGTTGCTTAATTGCCAAACTTTTTTTTTTGTAAACTCTTAATTGCCAAACTTTAGATAAACTTTTATTCATTACAAGTCGTTTCTCTTTGTTAAATTTTCATTAAAAATCGTTTCAGTTGAAGGCAAATAAAAAATTATTACAGGTATCAGCTGAACACAAAGTTAATTATAACTGAGAAGTTAATGAAACGTAAAGAATCAAACTTATCATTAGCTTTTTGATTCCATAAACTAAGCAAATTACCACAACAAGTTTAAATATAAAAAAGGTAAAAGAGTAATGACGAAGAAGGTAAGAAAAAGGGAAAGTGGGCCCCACAAAAGCGGCCCAATAAGTGGGTTCACGCAGAAACACACACCGTCACAAATACTCTAACACACACAGCTTTGAATCAATCTGTCTTCTCTCTCTCTCTCTCTCTCTCTATCGCTACAATAATGAGAATGTGAAGAAGAGAAGATATCTTGGCACCTCAGCAAAGATCCAAACTCACCCGATTCTACACGCCTTTTCGTCTTCTTCTTCTCCGATAAGCGGTGGGTGGACTCTAGTGTTGTTTTTACGTTAGAAGACTTTTCTAGCTCCTCTTCTTCTTCTTCTTCTATCAGATCTGGTGCCACTGTCTATCGCAGGTACGATTCCTCTTTGTTCACGATTCGAGCTGAACTATTCGAGTTTCATTGATTAATTTAGCTCATAGATATGGAGATCTGGCAATTAAATCATGTTTTTGGCGTTTGTGTGGAATGTTGAATTCATTGATTTTGAAGCTTATTGTATGAGTTAGATATCACTACTAGGTTAGGTTTAAAGTTTTTACTTATTGAAAATAATTGTAGTTTCTACTTATTAATTCTCTGTGAAGGATTTACATTTACAAAGAGGAAGGAGGAGTGAAACGGTGAAGAGAGAGAGAGAGAGAGAGAGATGGGGAAAAAAGCAAAGTGGTTTTCTAGCGTTAAGAAAGCCTTCAGCCCTGATTCTAAGGTCTTCTGCAAAAGCCTTCTGTGTCTTTATTATACTCTTTCTCTCTCTCTCTCTCGCGTATGTGTTGTTGACATATTTTGATGTATTTTTCAGAAGTCAAAACGCAAATCTCTTGAGAGTCCAAATGGTGTGATCTCTTCTAACCCTACTCCCCTGACAGCGGACCACGCCAGGCAATCTTCTCCTCCTGCTCCTCCTCTTGAGGTGAGAGTAGCTGAAGTGATTGTCGAACGGAGCATCAATCTCTCCCCTCCTTCGACTGATGCTGTGAATGGGACGACGAGGACTGATGTCGTCCCTGTAGCCCCATCTTCATCTGCTCCTCCTCCTCCTGAGGTGGTGGTGGTTCGTCCTCGTGCTCGGTTTGCTGGAAAGTCTAACGAAGAAGCCGCTGCTATCTTGATTCAGACTGTTTTTAGAGGCTATTTGGTATGTTTTTGCTTCATACAATTCAACTCCTTGAACTGCCGAGATGTTTTGCTTTTCCATTCATTTTGAGTTTTCCTTTATCTTGTGGGGTAATAACAGGCAAGGAGAGCACTGCGGGCAATGAGGGGTTTGGTCAGGCTTAGGTTATTGATGGAAGGATCTGTTGTTAAACGCCAAGCCGCAAATACTTTGAAATGTATGCAGACTCTCTCTCGTGTGCAGTCACAAATCCGAGCTAGGAGAATCAGAATGTCTGAAGAGAATCAGGCTCGCCAGAAACAACTCCTTCAGAAGCATGCCAAAGAGCTTGCTGGCTTGAAGGTCTCTCTCTTTCTTTCTTTCTTACTTACATCCATTTGATTCAGTTTCTTACTCTATTCTAGATGTGAGGTGATAATAATGCTAAGACCAACAGATGATTTAGACGTAGAATTTAGTTGATGATGGTATATACTGTTTCACGAGCATTTTTATTCATATTGATGTCTCTTCTTTTCTATCTGAAAATGGGAATCTGGACTTGTGCTAATTGATTCTGTTTTTTCTTATGCTTCGCTCAGAGTGGGGATAACTGGGATGATAGCATTCAATCGAAGGAAAAAGTTGAAGCTAAATTACTGAGCAAGTACGAGGCAACGATGAGAAGAGAAAGGGCGTTGGCTTATGCATACACTCATCAGGTAATCCAATCAATCTAACCTGATGCCGGAAAGATACAATTAAAAAGTGAACAACATACTTTAGAGTTGAATCTGTGGTTCGTTAAAACGATGTGATGATTCATATATGTTCTTGTTTTTGCAGCAAAACTGGAAGAACAATTCTAAGTCTGGAAACCCGATGTTCATGGATCCTAGCAATCCGACATGGGGTTGGAGCTGGTTAGAGAGATGGATGGCTGGTCGACCACTGGACAACAGTTCCGAGAAAGAACAAAACAACGACAATGCTGCCCCAGTCAAGAGCTCTATTAACCGTAACAACTCAACTCAACCAAACACACCATCATCCGCAAGAGGCGGCACTACTCCAAGAAACAAAAACAGTTTCTTCTCTCCTCCAACTCCCTCAAGGCTAAACCAATCCTCCAGAAAATCCACCGACGACGACGCCAAGAGCACGATCTCTGTCCTATCCGAGAGGAACCGTAGACACAGCATCGCTGGTTCATCAGTCAGAGATGACGAGAGCGTAGCGGGCTCACAGACTCTCCCTAGCTATATGGTTCCAACTAAATCAGCTAGAGCCAGGGTCAACAACAAGCCTCAGAGCCCATCAAGTGGTAGTGGTACCACACAGGAGAACGATGGCTTTACGGCTAAGAAACGCCTCTCGTATCCTGCTTCGCCTGCGTTGCCTAAACCACGGCGGTTCTCAGCTCCGCCTAAGGTGGAGAGTGGCGTTGGCGTCACCGTGACCAACGGAGGAGGAAGCTGAGGTATTTCTATTTATTACTGTCTTTTAAAAAAAAGAGATATTTATGATTCCACTTTTATGTCTGTCGGAAATGGTTGTATTGTATGTTTGTTATACGTTCACTTTCAGTTTGGTAATTCATTTGTGCAGAGTGTAAACGCGTGTCATTTATTTTCTTTTACTTATAATAAACTTCATTATTCGACGACGATAAGGTTACCTTTGAAATTCATGTTTTTTCTTGTTAAATATAATCCGTTTGTTTTTACTCTATCTGACGTTGCAACATTATAAGCGTAATCTTAATTAACATACTTTTATAATAGTGGTACTTGATAACCAAATCCTAATTATTTTATAGAAACATTTGTAGTTAAGGTTCTTCGTATGGTACTTATTTGACTGATGACATACGAAAGAGAGCATATATATTTGACGAATCCTCTGAAGCAGGAAGAAGGTATTGACTTTGACTCACACATAACCGTCCTGATTAAAAAAATTGGAAATATTCACATAATCGACCTCTTCCCCACGCAAACGAATAGTTAAGTTAAGACAAAAGGATGCAAAGTCCTTTTTGTTCTGTTTCCTTTTTTTTTTTTCTGTTAATCGTCTTTCTCTTGAGGAACCCTAAACCCATCCGCTTCCCAAATTTGATAAGGGATAATCTTCAGCTGGAGAAATTTATCGTTGTATCTGCGTAACAACTTCGCTCAAACCTACGTGAAATAATGGTAAGTCTTTAGCTACGTGAAAAAAAAGAATTTTGTTGAAAAATCTAGAAATTGATGATCTGTCTTTGGTTTTGTGAAAGCAATTGAGAATGTTTATTTGAGTTGGTACCGTTTTCTTGGTGTCTGATGATGTTTCTTGTTCTTGTGGGGTTAAACAGGCTACGCCAATGGTTGCAGGTGCTGCTGTAGCTGCAGCTGCTCTAGCTGGTAGATATGGTATACTTGCTTGGCACGCCTTCAAGGCCAGGCCATCCATCCCTAGAATTCGCAGGTTTTATGAAGGTGGTTTCCAAACTTCCATGACACGCCGAGAAGCTGCTCTCATTCTTGGTGTTAGGTCTGTCCTTAATCCTCCTCCTTCATCTTTTTTTCCTCCTTAAACTGATATAGTATTGAGATTTCATCAAGGATGATTGTTACCAGCTAGAGTTTGGTGAATATCCCTTGGGTTTTTGCTTTAATACATTCGATTTAGTAGGGGTTTGGTTTTGTCAAAAGCAGTTGATTGAAACGCCCTTGAGATTAAGCCAACTTTGTAGATTATGCTCTCTTGTGGCTTGACTGAGTTTGTGCCACATAATAACAGGGAGAGGGTAGCGGCGGAGAAGGTGAAAGAAGCTCACAGGAGAGTAATGGTTGCAAACCACCCTGACGCTGGAGGTAGCCACTATCTCGCTTCTAAGATCAATGAAGCCAAAGATATGATGCTTGGCAAATCCAATAACTCTGGCTCTGCTTTTTGATTCTCATATATATTGAGAGTTTTATTACAAAAGCCTAATGAGACTACTGTCTTTTTTCACTTTGGTTTTGTGCTCTACTTGTTTGTGTATATATCATTATTATGTTTCTTTGCAAAGAAACATGTGATTATGTTTTTTTTTTTCACACAGCGAGAAAATTATGTGTGGGATGATTGTCAATCAAATATCTTTTCTTGCTACCATATGTACGTGTCCGTTTCAGACAACCAGCATCTTAAAGTTCATGATGTAATGGGGCGAGTAAGAAAAAACCATCATAACCTTTTTTTTTTGGGTACTTGATTGGGAAGTATGATCTTTGAGACTCTTTTGTTGACAGAGGATGAAGAGCTGTTCACAGACTCGCCTGAGACGATCACCTTAACCCATTTGATGGACTCAAGACAAAGAGTATAAGAAACTTAACTGAAAAAAAAAGAAAGTCAATCAGAATTTGAAATAAAATAAAGTAAAAAAGAAAAAGAAAAAGACACGAAGCCATTCATTCATCATCAAAGCGTTACAGAAACAACCTTAACGAACTCAGTTCGCTTAGGGACGAATGAAAGCACACTACCAAACCACTCAAGTTTGCCCCAACAGTCTCCATCGCGTCTTTCAAGCGCTATCTCCGCACAGAATATGGTGTCACGTTGAGACAAGCAACTATCTAAATTTCTATTGGAGAAAACCATCATCTTTCCACCACCATAACCCGTCAATTTAACATAACAACCATAAGCATAAGGATAAGACACCTCAGGCAGCCCCATCAAATCTCTCCACCTTTTCTTGTCGGTGTCGTACCATCTCAGCGCTCCGTCTTGAGAAACAGAGTAGAGTACATCATCTATCTCGCAGCATGTTTCTGAGCGCATAACATGATCAGTCATCATCCTTGAATATCGTTCAACCAGGTCCCATCTACCTTGCTTTGAATTGAAAGCAAACACCTTATCAAAGACAGTTACCGCGCGGTTTCCGTCATAAATACGAGTCACCGCGTGGAGCTTTCCGTCGATATCAACAATACAAGGCATTCCGCAGCAATACACTCCACGGTGGCAAGGGAGATCCCAAGTTTGCGTGTCTGTGTCGAATGCCTGTAACGACATCTTAAACGAATCATGAAGATAGCGTCCCCCTAGCACATATATCTTTCCATCGTCATCAACGACCCTGGCGGAAAGTTTATCTAGCTCCATTGGCATGGGTGGAGCCTTGCGCCACGTGTGGGACTTGCAATCGAGAATCGAGACCCCTGAGGAGGAGGTCTGCTCAGTATTTGATTTTTTAAATCCGTAGATATCAGAACCAACAGCCACAAGATCTGAATAACACACATAAAAATCATCGTCATCGTCATCGGGCACCACTGGGACTCTAGCTAAAACATAGCCGCCGCCACCACTTCTCTTGGAGGAGGAGAGGGTGTACCACTTGTAAGAACCGAACCCGGACCTCAAGCACACGTAGAGACAACTCTCCGTGATGCCCAGGAGTGACCTGGTCTTGTAAAGCTCGGGTGATGCCACCATAGATCGAAAGGTCTTGGAGACTAGTGACAGAGTCCGATAGTACGATACTGGAACGCGTGCCACGATTATCAGTAGTAAATCATATGGAAGTATCGGATCATCATCATCGTTGGATGTGTTTGGAGTTGGCTTCTTCTTCTTCCTCGACACGAAATCGCCCTTGATCATTATCAACGATAAAATATATTTGTTTTGAGACGATTCTCTCAATCAATATATATACGTGTCCGCAGCATCCAAGATGTAATGGGCCTTTGTGTTAATGGGCCGAGTGTGTGTATTAATGGGCTAAGGTATTGCGTAGTTTACTTACCTTGATTAGGTTTAGGGTTCCCTCAGCCGCTTTTAAAACTATTCTCCTCTTCGTAGCTGCGCTTGTCGCCGCAAGTACCTCTTTGCTGTTGATTCTCTCTCTCTCTCTCTCCTTCCATCGACAAACATGGGGTATGTTTCACTCTCTCTTAGCTTCTTCCTGTTCTGTTTCTCTGTTCGACTTGATTTTCTTTGTTTTTACGCTCTTCTGAGTAAAGTAGAGTGTCCATTTTGATAGATGACTTGATAATTATTATCTATATGTGATGTTAGGTATGAACTTAATTATTGTGTTATGATCTCGAAGTTGAATTGAGCTATACAGTTTCTCGTGTCGATACGTTTGAGATTGAAACGCTGATTAATTTTTTTTGGACCTTAAAAAAAAATGAAAGTTGGTTTAACGTCCTCAAATATGTTTTGTTGATGTGATGGCAAGTAAGACAAGGGGAATGGGAGCTGGGCGCAAGCTCAAAAGGCTCAGGATTAATCAGAGGTGGGCTGACAAGCAGTACAAGAAGTCCCATCAGGGTAATGAGTGGAAGAAGCCTTTTGCTGGCTCTTCCCATGCCAAGGGCATCGTTCTTGAGAAAATGTAAGGCTATTTTTAACGGCAGTTTTGAGTTTCTAATCGGTTTATTATATATAGCTGATGATGATTATATGTGTTTTTGATCATACAGTGGTATTGAGGCTAAACAGCCTAACTCTGCTATCCGTAAGTGTGCTAGAGTCCAGCTTATCAAAAACGGAAAGAAGATTGCCGCTTTTGTCCCCAACGATGGTTGCTTGAACTACATTGAGGAAAATGTGAGTGTCTCGTCTGAAAAGACTTTTGCAACCAATCTTTTAACGTTGACTTAGCTTCTGTCAGAATATTGAATGTGTTACTGTTGTGGGCAGGACGAGGTGTTGATCGCTGGATTTGGTCGTAAGGGTCATGCGGTGGGAGATATTCCCGGAGTTAGGTTCAAGGTTGTCAAGGTCTCTGGTGTTTCACTCCTTGCCCTCTTCAAAGAGAAGAAGGAGAAGCCTAGATCATAAACAATGCGCCAAGCTTTTGCATTCATTTTGAAGTTATAATCACTTTTGGCTAGTTCAGTTTTAAAGAATACTATCTTATCTTCTCTACTTTAAGCCAGAACATGGTGTGTTGAAACCTATTTTTCTTAATGAATCTTTGAGTTTAGCTTCCTTGTCCCTATATATTATATTTGTTTTTTGAATTAGTTATTCCTATCTTATCACTTAGACCATTTGCTTAATTTGCCTTGTCAGTTTACATTCCACATTTGTCTGAATCCTTAATATCAATGCAAGATTGATGTCGAGATCATACACACATCATAACAAAAGTTAGCTTTGTATCCTAATCTTTGATAAGCCCAAAACTTTGATACTAAACAGTTGCCTACAATGTGTTTCACTCGGTTAACTCGTTGCCCTCTTTGGCTTTCTGACCAACATGCTTGAGGCCGTAACTCAGAAGAGAAGGTCCAAAGATGCTGTATTTCCCGGAGCTGCTGAAGGCAGTCTCTGCATCTTCACCTCTTCTGAACACAACTCTGGCTTTCTTGCCTTTCTTCATGACCCGAGTCTCCGTTTCTCTGAGGGGACCGTAACGGTTGAATATGCTGTTCAGCTTTTCCTCGGATGGAACGGAACCTGAACTAGCAAACTTGAGGATCAATGCATTGGGTGCTGATGAATCTCCTGAACAGTCTTCGGAGCCTGAGCCAGGGATATCTTTATTCTCAGGTAAGATATGCTGGTCTGAAGATGCCTTCACATCACTAGGTTCTGATATCTCAGTGATACTCGCCTTCTCCGGGTCATGGTTGAGGTTATTGCAAGACATTTCTTCAATGTACTTCTCAAAATCTTCATAATTCGAGTGCTCTAAGATGAGTGGTTGAGGTGTTCCCTTTCGGCTTGAGATCATGTCATCAGGAGGAGAAGTTTTTTCTTGGGCAAGCTCCCTGAGTCCAGGCTTCTTCATCTTCTTGTTCCCAAAATCCAGCTTTGAAATAGAGTTGGAATTACCCAATGGCTTTAGTGTATGGGTCGTCATCATCTCGCTTTCCATTCTCAAAGGGATAGCTCCCATTAAAAAACATGGCTTTTCCCGCTTGTTCTTCATCTTTTTCTCAGGCTTACCTGACTCCAAAGACTCAACCTTACGCTTCTTCCCAACCATTTCCTCAATTGATCTGTCTGCAACACAATCCTCTTCTGTCTTTGCATCAGTCATATCCTTAAGAAACGTTTCATACCTAGGAAAGTTAACATAGCTCGTCCACCGCTGGAACGCCAAAACCTGAGCTCGTTTACTCACAAACATCAGCTTATCACTCTCATCATACCTTGGACAGCAAGCCAAACCCTTCACATACTCCACAAGCTTCCCCGATTCGAAGAAGACAGCATCCGACACCTTATCACCACCGTATCTCACCCGTGACTCCTCTCTAACACCAGGATTCATCACCTTCTGACTCTTAACTCTTTCATAAGCTCCCTCAGAGACACAACCGCAAGACAAACCGAACTCCACTCTCCTCGAAACCTCTTCCAGAGCACAACCAACAGCGTTACGAAACTCGTAGGAGTCGCTCTGCTTCGCCATCTGCGAGAAATGCTGACGGAAAGGCTTCATCTTGGATACATCGTTCCAAGCGAAACTGAAGTCTCCGAAGTAAGCAACCAAGGACGTTCCTTTCTTCTTGAAGTACTTCTTGGCCTTGCTGGACGCGACGGATGGATCGAGAAACACCTGTCCAGGCCACCATGGGTAGCTACTCACTTTACCCCAAACCAAATCTGAATCAAACAGATTCAGACTCTCGAGCTTCGAATCATCATCAGACTCTGCATCGGAGACATTCTCGTTCTCGCTTTTGCTAGTCTCTTCTACATCTAATAAACCTTTGCTATCGATTTCGGAATCAGACTCTCCGCTCTCGAAATCAGCTTCTGAGTCCGTTGACATGACGAGTAGCCCTAAAATTAACCCTAGAAAACAGAGAAGGAATCATCACAAACTTTGATACTAAAACCAGAGAGAGTGAAAAAAAAGTTAGAGCGAGCAGACCTCCGGTGAGCGTGACGGCGAGAATTCTCCGGCGATGAGAGTTAATGAAGATGTCTCCTGAAACTGAAATGAATGAGTTCAGCTTTTTTTCTTTTCTTTTTTTTTTCTCTATTAGCGGAAAGGCCACGTAGCACAGTTCAAATAATGGGCCTGAAGTCTTGACATTAAATTACTGGGCCGAGTTAGTTTAATAGGCCAGAAAGCCATTTTAAATCACTAATAAATACTCCTCTTTCTGTTTCTTAAAAAAATGTTATTCTAGTACTTGTTTCAAAAAATATCATTTCACATTTTAATGCAGTTTTTCATATATAATTTATTTCTTAATTTTAAACTAACTAACATATGTTTATTTAAATTATTTTTATATTTAAATAATTATACATTAAATAAAGGTATACTAGTATATTTTATCACTTTCTTAATCCATCAAAATGACATTTTTTACGAAATGGAAATGATATATTTAAGTCTCATGAAATATGTGTCTTTTTAAAAAATAAAAGGTTCTTGTGGGCTATTGACTACAAATTACTCTAAAATCTAAGCAGTATGTTTTTTTCATTTTTTCCAAATATAGTTTGACTTTTTCTTGTTTAAATTATCAATTATAAATTGATAATAAATCTTAACATATTTACCAAAATATTATATAATTTATTGCTATATTTTATTGAAATTTTAGGGTTTTGTGGGAGTATTGACTTGAAATTACTCTAAAATCTAATTGTGTTTTCGAAATATTACTTAGACTCATTTTTCTATAGAAGATGGTTTTAAGTATCAATTATATATTTAATTGGCATATTCTCTTGAAAAATATAAATTTAGATATTTATTACATCTCACAAGCTTTTGTTAGCAACGTGGTATAACTTAGTAAAATGCTCTGAAGATTTGAAATAACATAAAAATAAACCATTTAAGAACATTAGTCTTAAAGTTAGTATGTGACCAAGTACAACTTGCAGCAGCTGATGCAACAACTAACCCGGGACTCACTGCGGTGAAAGATTCTGTGACAAGTGAGAATCAAAACTATGGTTTTGAGAGATAGATTGTATTCTTGGTTCGAACGAGAGTTGTTGGACATCATTCCGCTTGAACACAATTGAGACTGATGAGACCTTGTCGTAGTAGTGGGAGAAGTGTTGGAACCACCTCAAGCAGGAAGCAGCTCGTGCAAAGAGTAGTAAGTTACTATGCAATTAATGACTAACAATGTCGCGATTGCTATGTGCTGGAAGGACAAAGTAGTGGTTGTTGCTAATGTGATGATTTATTGTGGGTATCCACGAAATTAGATTATAAGGACACTCTACACACGGAAAGCATGAGGTTCAAATTTTAGCGGGGCAGTCTCACAATAACACAAATAGTTAGGTGGACGCTGAGCATTCTTTTTCTTATGGAAGTGTCTACATTCTAAACTTTATGATACGATAATGACTGCATGCGTGATTTGTTCTTAGAGCATTTCCAATGTAAAACTCTATTTTTTTCTCCAAAATAGAGTAAAAGTGAATATAGAGTAAAATTGCTCCAACCCTACTCCATTTTTCACTCCATTATAGAGTCATGAACAAACAAAAAATAGATTACTCCATTTATGGAGTAAACTTCAAAATGGAGTGAGATATGGAATTGGGTTAGAGCATTTGTTACTCCATATTCACTTTTACTCCATTTTGGAGTAAAAAATGGAGTTGGGTTGGAGATGCTCTTAATTAACTCAAACCTACTAAACGTATTACTATAACAAATTCGACATTTTCTATCTTATCTTTTCGAATTGTATGGATCGAACATCTTTCTGAAGCACATGAAATCCGAGGCGTGCGTGAAAAGTTGAGAATATATAACTAAAATAGTATGTCGGCTAAAATAATTGCATAAATAATCTATAACGTAATTTTGTGCTAGTTTTCATAGCCGTATTGAATACCAGAGGTCCATTCATTAACTGCATGTTTACAACCATTATTATGGTTTGATAAATTAAATGTTACTACTTACTACTCCTCTATACTACTCCACTCAACTGTAAATCTTGACTAAGGTCAGTGATCATTATAACTCCATGTTTACTTTTTAAGCAAACTCAGAAGAAAAAAGTGAATGAAGCAAACATGTAGACAGTTTCAATAAATGCAAGTCGTCTCAATTTAAATATGTATTTTACCATATTCATCTTACCGCGTTGGTTTTCAATTTTCCTTGATGAAATATAATCAAAGTACATCTCTAATAATATATTTTTTAATTTGTTTTATAATCGTTAGTAACTTTATGTTTCTATAAGTTGCAGAGAACGATCTAAAGCCAACTTCACAAACTAGAGCTAAACATGGAAACCATAGTCTCCAAATCAATGATTGCCGGAGTACAGAGCGTCATGCCGGTGGAAGTCACCCAACACCGTGAAGTCCGCTCCATATCCGTCGGAGATCCCGTCGGAGCTGGAATATTCCGGCGAACACTGAACATAGTTACGTATTACAAGCATGCAGGTGATAGTGGTGAGAGAGGGTGGTTAGTCGCCGGGTGGATAAAGGAGTCGTTAGGGAGAGCCTTGACCGAGCAGCCAATGGTTTGTGGTAGACTGCGGCGGAGGAGGACGACGACGGGAGAGGAAGATGGTCTGGAGGTGGTGGCCAACGACAGTGGCGTTAGGCTGATTGAGGCTAGGTTTCCGGCGAGTTTGCCGGAGTTTTTTGAAATGGTGAAAAGGGACAAAAGGAGAGCTGAAGTGGAGACTGTCTTCTGGAGAGACATTGATGAAGTTGATCCTCAGTTCTCTCCATTGTTCTATGTTCAGGTAGCTAATCTTTAAATATTATTTTCAACATTTAGTCAAAAAAAAAGAAAACTATTATTTTTAACAAAAAACTATTTTCTTCCCTTTTTGGTATATATAGAAATAAAAATATTTATTTATTTACATTAACTGAAATAAAAAGCATCCTCACTGGTGATATGTTTATCAAATTTTAATAATCTAATTAAAATCTAGACAAAAAAAAATCTAAAGTAATTATATTGTGACATGTGTGAATAAGTCTCATAAAATATTATTGAGTATCTCATTTGAGAGACTATTTTCACATTTCTACTTTTTTTTCCTTTTCAGTTTTTTTTCTTCTTCTTTTTATATTGGATATAAAACCATTTGAAACATTTCCATATTCTAAGAGCAACCTTATTTTAAGGTTCTCATGCGAGTATTTGAGAAATAATTAAGCTCAAAATATAATATAATATAATATACATATATATATATATATACATTGGTGGGTATTTTATAACTTTAGAATTCTAGTCCAATATTGTCACATGAGAACCTTAAGCTGGAAGAGTTCTAATTGATGAAATCTATAGTCTTATTGAAATAAAATCTATATTGTTATTAAACGAAGATTCTTGGTCTTGCAATTTTGACGTTGTCATGCGGTTGTTTTTCTTTGATACTTTTTTGATAGGTGACTAATTTTGAGAGTGGTGGATATTCAATTGGGATAAGCTGCAGCATCCTAATAGCTGATCTCCTCCTTGAGACAAATTTCTTGACCAAATGGGCTAAAATTCAAAGCTCTTTAGCTCATTCCCAGACCACAGTCAAACCAATCTTCTACCTACCACCAGTCAAAAGAGACAATTTCCTCAATGAACTTCCTAGGTCAGCCTCGGTTCTCGACCGCAGTGAACCCCTTGTTTACCGTGCCAAAACATGCTCGAAAATGTCACCAGCCTGCATGAAAAAAGCCGCTACCGACCTCAAAACAGCGAGTGCGGATGTATTCTTGTTCGTCAAGGAACAAGGTGGTGGCGAAAATAGTACTACTAAACATGATGGTATGAAGGTAGAGATTCATACGAAAGATGAAGTGATTAGCGATTGCGATTGTGTTGGGGATTTGGAGGAGAAAGCAGATGCTGGAGTACTTTACGTGAGTTTAGCGTTCGAGGACAAATCTGAAGGCCGTGCATGTTGGGTTGGGTCTATCTCAAATGGGGTCGTGTTTGCCTTCCCAACTACTCTCGGAGATACCAAGTGGCTTGTCAAATCAATTGTTGCCTTGCCAAATTAAGTGACTCATTAATATCAGTGTCACTATTTATATGTAATTGTATGGTTAATGGTTCCCAAAATTGAATAATTGTGTTTATTTTAAAAGTAACTCGACGATGCAACTAGATATTATAATAAGGTTTTGAGTATTGATTTGTGGTATCTTGTGAATGACATATTAATTTGTTAATTTGATACAAGGCTTATTTTGGGAAAAAGTCCTTGTCTATTGGCAAGAAAAATAAAAGGTCGCATTGGTAAGGGAAGCAGATAGAGGACAAATAATAAGTAGATTTGGGGAAATATAATTATTAAACCGAAATGACATTGCAACCAATCTAATGAATGCATTTCTATATTTAGTAAGATAGACATGCAAATCTCATAATGAGATAGGAACAAGACTAATGGTATTATATCACATGAACTTGTGGTATACAATGCATTATGGATGGGGTACATACAATCTATTATCTATGGTTGAAGGAAACAGGCATGTGAAAGATGGATTACTATCCTCTTTTTTTTTTTAACACTGATTATATTAACAAAATATTACAAAGGTGGGATTCATCTGAGAATTACAAAGGCCGGCAGGTTATCCAAACCTCCGAAAACTAAAGCTCCAAGATTGGAGAGGCAAAGTTCCACACAAAGGAAGACTGAAAGGATAATTACAAGAATCAATCTAAAATAGAAGAAGTGGGTAAACAGATCAAAGTGAACCTTTACCTAAACGTGAACAATAAAGCATGAAGATAAAAACAAAGCTTCTTTGAACAAGACAAAGCGAGGTTGACATTCATGACTAAAACCTCTGGTTTGCGAATCCTCCTATGGTGAATAGCCCATGCAAATGAAAGTCCAAAGCTTCAAGCTCCAGGAGACAGAACACGTTATGTTCAAGAGACATCAATTGGAATTCAATGGCGGAGATGGATTGACACGCCATGAAGAAGCCAACAGAAGAAAAGATCTCGATCCAATCTTATTAGTAAAGACAAGGAGTGAAACAACTCATAATCAGGAACAACCATGTTCTAGAAACAGAGAAGGTTGAAGATCGAGACCCAGAATGAGCCAAAGAAAGCTTAAAATCAACATGCAAATCAGTTAAACCACACAACAGGTTCTAAAACAAAACCATATCTGAAGGATACTAGTATCCGGCCCACTCCGACTAGATAGATTGATTAGATAGATCCACTGAAACGCTCATTTTCTCTGGAAATGATCAGATCGAAGATAACTACCCATTGAGAAGAACACGAGCAAAACAAGAAGATCTAACTCAAAAAACAAAGACCGGCTCCGGTTCTATGGAAGCAACCGGAGCCAGCAAACCGACGAAATCAATAGGAGAGACTTCAAGAGAGAAGGCAGAGGATTTTAGAGAAAGTAATTTTTAGTCTCTATTCCTTTATTTCCTCTTTTATTTCCTTTGAATTTTTTTTTATTTATATATATCTTTGAGAATAGTTAAAGAGTTTTTTATGTACACATCACGTCCAAAGAAAAAAAAGAGTTTTTTTTTTGTCTTTCTATTCTTTGTACAAAATCCTAAAAAAGAAAAAGAAAAGAGAGAACATTAAAGCCAATGTGAAGGAAGAGCATCCTTTTGTTGTCTTCTAACAATCCACTCTTCTATCATCTCCTACCGCTTCTGCTAATTTTTTACATGGTGCTAATTCAAGAGAGGTGGAAGGAACCTTGCCCTTCAGTTATAGCATAGATTAGCTTCTCCTTCATCTTTTCCTGTAATACACACAGACAATAACAAAAAGCAGAAACACAATACAGTGAAATCAATCCTGAGATTGTCTAGAGAGAAACAGGGGTAGTATGAAAAAGAGTGGTTAAACAAAGATGAAGAGAGATGTCACTTTGGAAGAGTAAGGGGGAAGTTTCAGATAATTGGCGCATGTCATCACACTAGGCAGGTCGGTTTCTGATGAGTCGCTACCGTGCTGTTTGCAACAACAAACGAAAAAGGGCAAAACAAAAGCTGATGAGAATAGAAAGAGTTACTATAATATATAATGTGAGAAAACATAGAGAAGGCTTCGAGTAAGAGTGGACCTTGCGGACAATTGTAAGTTTGGGATTGAGAGACGCCAAACCGCCAGGGGGTAGCCGAGGACATCCTGTTACAAATTGCAGAAAAGCTCGCTGTTGCTCCTTGTCAAACTCATGCAGAATCTCCAACAACTGCAACATAAAGACAAATTGAACCATTTAGCTAGATCCACAAAAACAAAACGAAAGAAAGAAATACGTTGGATTGAGTGTGTGATCCACGAACATTTTCAACTGGCGGGCTGCTAGAAGTATAACCATGATCAAACTTGATGTGATCCAAGACTTCATTCATCTGCAAAAGGAAACACTTTAGCTTCTCAGTCGATGAAAAGCGGTACCCAAAAACATAAAACCTGAAGGTTTTTTCTTACATTAAAGAGATCTCGTTCTCCACACAATAAAGTTTCCAGTTCTTCTTCATTGAATATCTTAAGATGTTCAATAGGGAAAACCTGAAAGCGTGCATATAACAAAAGGAATTATTTAAGCAACCTTAAAATATCTAGAGGAAAAAAATAGCTAAAGAGAAGGCTGCGTACTTTGTTGAATCCAGACCGAAACGCTTCCACTTGTTTCTGGATCCCGTCACATATTGTAGCATTGACAATAGCCTTTACATACTCCTCGAGGTGATCCAAATTTACCTAGAATGAAAAGGAGAGAGAGTAGATGTCAATCCACATTGTCCAGGAAACTTGAGAAAGAGGCTTGTTCACAAAACGTACCATATCATTAGCAAATTGGGGAGCGAGAACATAGTCCGTGTACCCAGGCAGGGAAAAGTCAAGGCAAAGGTCCTCAATCTTTGTTCCACGGAAACTTAAATCACACTTGGCTGCTCGGACATCACTTTGTGATTCTGAGACAACCTTTCTCCGACGTGCCAGAGCTTGCAATTCCACCAGTGTTTTACAAAGTTCAGGGTCAACGAAGTGGATGTCAAATGAACTCAACTCCTAGAAGAAAAAAAAAACTTGCTCCGTGAGATTGTTACAAAAGTCAGAAAGAGATTCATATGTAAGATGAGAACTCAGTTTACCTGTCCGAGAATTAGTTTATAGAAGGTTTTGGAGAAAGGAATGTCTAACACTCGTCCATCTTGTAGAGCCTTGGCTACCACTGTCCCCAAGAGAACAAATTTCTGCAGCACACCTGGAAAAGCAGCTGATGCGGCTGACCAAGGGCGTGGGAAGAGTCCTGAAGAAGGCACCAAACTTCCCGGGTCTTCCATTGGGTTTCCAGCCAAGGAACTACGATCACTTCTCCACATACCAAGATCGGGATTCTGAAATGCTCTACTGACAAGTGTGTAGAACTCCAGCGTTGGCCCAAGGCCAGTTCCGACTTCTTCACTGTACTCGACCTCAATGGCGACCTTCTGGGTGCCGTGCAACTCCATCATTTTTGCAGCAGACTCTAGAATCTTTTCACGGCAAGCTAAAAACTTTTTACGAGGTAAACTACCGGTTACTGAGCGCCCTTCACCATGAACATTTGAATTGCTAAGGTGTTGGGGCTGATGATGGGTTTGCTGCTGTGAACCGAATGCTGCAAGTCGGAAGTATTTAGATTTGACTTCGAAACTAAACAGAAAGGGGCATGAATCCATTAGCTCATTAAACCACGGTGGTAGACCGCAGGTTGACACAGCAAAAGAGTCACGCAGCTGCTGCTCTAACTTCTCTGTAAGCTTAGAGCTAACGAATTCAGCATATGGCACCGGACGAACCTGCACCCTTAGATCATCCAAACTCTCCAGCCTACCTTCCCCAAAAGCATTAATCCTTTCATGAGAAATCAGGTGAAAGAGAAATCTGTTCATGCCCTCCAGACTCTTAAGCAGAAACAATATGGCATACACAGGAGGACTTGTCCCTTTGTGGCGCAAACCAAGTTGATGAGCAAACAAGTAGGATAAAAACGGGTGATACTCGTCATTGTCCATAGATCCGAGAGGAAACAGATTTTCATTAGACTCTGCAAGCTGTGGAGCCCTTTCATAAGTGATGGTGTGGTGTCCACTCAGCTTTGAATCGTTGGTAGTCTCATTTGATGATTTTAGTTTGTGCGAGAGAATTGCCTGGTAAACAGTCAAAGACGGGTCTAGTTCAAGCCCTTCCAGCCGAAACAAAAGTCGATGTCGCACATCCTCTCCATCAGATGAGGAAGACTTCTCTTCTACTGAATCTGTAAGGCGATCTTGGTTTTCCTCCTCTTGAGATCCCTGGACACACAAAATTTTCCAAACACAAAAGACGAAGTTACTACAATAACCAACAAAAGAAGCTTGAAAAGAAGGAAAGATACTAAGGGAGTCCACCTCTTCTCAAGTAAACCAAAAAAACAAAACATTACCTAATGCTCATCTTAATTCAGAATACTGCTACTTGTGGAAACCATGACAGCTTAAAGTACGTTTATGATGCAAAAGTAAGAGTAATGGTGGTACAGCTAAGAGTAATAATCAAAACCATTACTCTAATTCCATCTTGAGAACTTTCACCACTTAGAATATCAGGTGGAAAGAAAAGAGTTCTGTTCTAATACATTGCTCCACCTAAATTCATTCTGGAAACGTTTGAATCCCTCCTACTCAACGCAAAACAATAAGTTAAAAGAAAACTTGCACATGCTAGTAGTTTCATAAGGCTAAAGACTAGAAACTACCTGCAACTGAGAAGCATTAGGACTGTCAATCTCCATATGGCTTGACCTTTCACCTTGACAAGATATCGAAGTTGACTGCAGTTGGGAAGATTGACATTCTATAGCCTGATCTTTTGCTTTGACGGAATTTAAAGGTTCCAAATTCACTTTAGACCACATGTATTGCTCGACAGCACCCAAGTAGCAAAGTGGGTCAACGGTGACAAAATCTTGGCAGTAATCACGCAGACAAGTCTCCCCCTCTGCTTTAGCAAAACGAACTCTTAGGACTGGATAACTTATGCAACGTCTACTCGGAACAGCAGCGAATGTGTTCTTTTGCTTCAAAAACTGGCTTAGGACAACTGGGTAGCTTTCTAAAGAAGATAAAGAATTTTGGAGCTTCTGTATTAACACGGATGAAGTTGCCTCGCCATCAGACCATAGTAATCTTGTGAACACTTCAAATCTGTTACCAACAAGTGGTAAACTATCACATTCAGGATCGCCTTTGCCAAGTTTCCTTTCGTAGAGTCCATTAGACAGATAATTTGCCAGTGCCTTTACAACTCCACTCTCTATAAATTCAAAAGTGGACACAGATTCCCTTCCATTCAGCCT
The DNA here is from genome assembly GCA_019706035.1 of Raphanus raphanistrum subsp. raphanistrum. Lineage (NCBI taxonomy): Eukaryota > Viridiplantae > Streptophyta > Magnoliopsida > Brassicales > Brassicaceae > Raphanus > Raphanus raphanistrum. The sequence goes on from CM033981.1 coordinate 13,666,037, forward strand.
TTCCATTATCTGATTCCATATAGAGATGAACTTCTCACCATGCAGGACACGTGCATCGATAGGTGCAGTCATCAAATCGTTAAGTTCCACCGACATGTTCTTGAGGTTCTGGAGGACATCCGTCAAGCCTTTCTGAGAGTCGAATACCTCAGGTCCAAAAAAACTCTCCTTGATACGTGTTGCGAGAATGTAGACAGAATCATTTCCAACCTTGCAGGTTTGTGAAGAGGAAACCGAACCTTCAAAAGACTGGCACAAGCATTTCACAATCTCTTTTGGAACAGATCCTTGAATGATATCAGATACTGGATTCTGTTGCCCCCTATCAGAATTTAGGAATGCTGCAATTGCGAAGAAAACACCCTCCTTTATGAAGGAATTCAAAAAAGCATCTCTGTATTTCTCAAGAAGCACTTCAGCAATCTGCAGTGCAACAACGACCACATGATGATCTTTCCTTGACAAAATGCCCGCCAAAACACTACAGCATCATGAAACGCAATATCATTAGCTAGAAAACAACAGGTAAAAACAAGCGGGTTAAGGAATTCTGAACAGATAACAGATTACAAAACTAATGTACCTTGAAATGTTAGCACTGTTCAGTAACTCGACAAGATCGTCTGACTTACTTAAGCAAGTCAGCTTGTGAATTGCTGATAAGCAGCCATAAGAAACATATACGCTAGCTCCAGATTTTAGCACCTACAAAGAACTCACAAGATACATCATACTCTTAAAACTTTAAAAGAGAATAACCATAAAATTCACATGTACAGAGAATAAAATTGACAGTTCGGAAATAACCTGAATCAGAACAGGAAGCATGTCTGCTCCAAATTGTTGCAAGAGACTAGGCTGATCGACAAGAAAACTTTCCTTTTCTAATGCCAGCGAATTACCCTCTACAGGTGAAGCTGGAAGAAGCTCAATTACCAGCTTCAAGACTTCATGCACCTGGTAGTAAGTAGGTTTCACAACCAACATTAAAATCATAATCATTGCATTCCTTCTACCAAAAGCTACATTCATAAATGGCTATTTTGAAAAGAAAATATCTCCGTTTGAGTACAAAAGAACAAAAGAGTTATGTTTGAGAAGAACTCAAACCTGGTTGGAACATGCATTGATGGGCTGTGTAGACGACACTGAATGAGAAATGTGATAGGTTGATATAATTTCTTTTAGTCTGTAGCCAATGTTAAGCTCATACAATGTCCTGAAAGCTAAAGTTGAACCAGAAGATAGTTTTCTTAGCAATCCAATCACGCCCTGCCACAAAGCCACAGACCAATGATGTTATACTTGTGCAATGAATATTAAGGACGGTAATCCAAAAGAAGAATAGATCTCATGTACGTTGTAAACAGGTTGAGATAGGGTGGTGCGGCTGTTCAAGTTTAAAAGATGTGTGGACTGGTGAATTAGTCCATGGCTACATAGTTGATCCAACATTGCAGGTGACTGGCTAACTTGATCTGCAATTTTTGTTAAGCAAATAGCGACACTCTCGACCAACTGCAAACAGAACAAAATGGTATCAATATTTCGCAGAAGAACATTTATTTCAGTTAAGAAAAAATAAAGAGGACAAGAGCAGAGTTATCATTCTGACCTGTCTGTCTTCATATTGAAGAAGATTGCATAATAACGGAACAGCATCCATGACAGGCGAGGGAGGCTCAGATGGAAGCTTCCTACATATATTCACCACAGTAGAAACTGCGACCCTCTGATGCAAACGCGATGTTCAAATTATAAAGTCACACATTCTTGCTAAACCAAGTCACATAAAACAGTTGTGATATAGCAACAAGGTCATTCTTGAGATGGTTAACCTGTATGCTTGTTGAAAAGAAATCAATATAAGAAAGAACTGCCATAATTGCTCCAGCATTCAAGCATGCTACTGGCTGATCTCGGGATATTTTCTCAAGTGCTTGCAGACACTGGCCACAAGACAACAGTTAGTATGAAACATTAATTAAAAAAAAAAGCTATCTTGAGGTGTAAGGAAAAGTATATCGTACCTGCTCAGCAACGTCCAAATACTCAATCGCCAGTAGTCTTTGGCAGAGAGCAGGAATAGCCTCATGTTTTACAAGGAACGCTACAGACCGCGGATAAACATCACACAAGTAAGTAATTGCTCTGATCGCGAGCAGCATGATATCACCATTGCTCTCATCCTTAGCCAACTTAACAAGCACCCGCGAGAGCAAGTCAGCCATAACGCTCGACAGAGAGTCTTCCGTACAGAAAGACAACACTTCACACAACTCCGTGAGACCAGTTAACTGCAAAGAAGGATCGTTTTCCTCACCCAATCTCGACATGAGAGACTTCAGTTTCATCTGATCGCCAGATGACCTCCCCCTCTGATACTGCTGAAGCACCCTCCTCCTCGGATCCGCATCATCAGAATCATCGCAGGATCCATAGTCCTCGGAGTCCTCCTCCTCCCTGTCTGAACGACTCGAAGGAGAAGCAGACGAAGAAGTATCCATGTCAGCATCCCCATTTCCTCCATGTCCTGAAGCCGCAGCACCATTGGCTTGAGCCTGAACAGAGGAGCCGCCAGATGTGCTTGGCCTGAAGTCCTGCGAGTTGCAAGCTCTCTTATCAGCTGGTGGCTCCTCCACAACCTCCATCCGTTTCTGTCCTCTGTTCTCCATATCACTTTGATTGATCTTCTCACAATTAAATTATATAACTTCAACCTGCAAAAACACAACCAAAGGATCAAAGTTCAAGTCTTTATGCTTTGCCAATTACTAACAAAAGGTCTAACCAATATCCCAAAATCAGTGGAAATAACAGCAGCAGAGTTGGTTTTTATTTTTTTCTCCAGCAATTCTAATTAACACAATTAATCCTCAGGGATCAACAACAGACATAGACGATCATTATCACTGTGAATTACACACTGAAGAGATCAAAAACATAAAGATCATGATCATGATCATGATCGGAGTAGCAAACACAAACGGAAGAGATGAAGATCATGATCGCACTGAAAATCAAAAATTGAATTTGAAAATAAAAAAAAACTCACAGCTATCAAGTTTCAGAAGATTGACCCAATCGCTGTGAGATTGGTATCGAGAAACCTTAAATACCCTCTCTGGAAAATTGGATTAAAAGGAGGAGAGAATCTTAGGGTTTTATCCAGAAACTATCACATAATCTATCTCTCTCTATGTATATTACCTTCCTTGCTTATCTGCTAAGACGATGGTTGTTGATTAAAATATGTTTTTAAGGAGTTATCCGCTGCGAATGTGCACACGGTACACCGAATGTGGGGAAAGAATTTGATTAGATCGGACGGTTTTATAGTGGTTGAAAGGATATCTGACGGACGTGAGCTTTTGTTAAGTCGTTTCTTTTCCGATTTTGGAGTCATCTATTTATATAAAATAGGCTTCTTTCTCTCCTCCTTGCGCCACATCAGATGACACGCTGGAAACTCACGCTCTCTACGTCCGCCACGTCAGATTAATGAAACGTTGCACAGTGGAGTTTGTCTTCTTCGTGGGCTCGGGTGTTGGGCTTCATCTGTATGCTGTGTGTGTGGCCCTAACGAAAATCCTAGGGGATAGATCATTCTTCTCTTCGGTTTCATGATTGCGGCGGTGAACGAGTTACAGATTCATCGCCTTTATCGCCTTCTTACCTCCGTAACTGATGTGAACACGATCTGACATTAAAGGCAATTTAACCCTCTGCAAGTCGGTTTATTTGCGCTTATAAAAAAAAGGTAACATCCTTCCCTTGAAAATCATTCTTTCAATCCGTGGAAACACCAAATTAAGTTTTTTTCTTTGAAATGGCTAACTCATCACTCTTTTTCTTTTGTTAGAAGTCCGGCTGCTGGTCCTCCACCGTCCAAATAAGAGGAGATTGAGATGTAGTGAACAGCTTTGTCGGCTTTCAGGTCTAAATAAGAGGAGATCGAGAAGAAGATGGAGGTTTGGAAAAGGATTTAATCTCAGCTTTGTTATTTAGAAGAAGAGACCTAACGATTGGCGAGGTATATATAATTTTATCATCCTCATCATAATCTTATTTATTCTTCAATTTTTTCTTTCAAGATTTAACAATTGGACTGAACAAAAAAAAAATTGTTTGCAATTGGTCAAGAGCTTGATCCTGACCAGGTGAGATTTTTAATGTTCCTTCTCTGAATCACTTACGTTCATTTCAGATTCTGAAATTTGAGTAATTGATTTCACAGGGATCTGCCTTCGTTGACAGTAAGGAAGATATGATGACAGTGGAAATTTATTCAATAGATACTTGATTGTATCGATGAGTTAGGTTTACCTACGGATTGATCGTGATCGAAAGGTTCAGTCTTCGTCCTAGAAATTGATTTCTGATCTCATCTCGACTGATGTTAATTTGCCTGAGATATGTTGAATTTTGTAGGTGATAATATACTCGGCAGCTAGAACTCCTACCCAACAAGGATCTGGCTAACTTGGCAAATGGAAGATCAACTTCGTCTCCACAAAGTGTCTCATGCCTCCACTAGAAAAACTATTCCTTTCCTGAAGAGTGTTGGAAGACTCAAGAGAGAGTGAGAGAGAAACAGAGAGTAAGAGAAGTGAGTGCAGGTAAAAATAAAAGCATGTTCTGAATATTAAACTTAGATGGTTTCACCGCTAATATTTTATTTTTCTTTTGCGTTGTTTTTATCCTGGATGGAGAAAAGAGAGATTAATCGAGTGTTGTGATGCACACGTAAGCTATCATTGGAGAACTGCTTATGCTGTCGGCTAAAAGGCGTGATTTGCCTCAGGTTTGGAAGATCAATATGGGGAATATCCTCTGAGAACGAGTTGTTTGCAAGGTTCAAGACAAGTCTAGCCAAACTTGAAATTGAGAGGCTGGGATGGCTCCTTGGCCTTCCCTTGAGTTTATTGTTAGAAATATGAAATATCAACAACCTTATGATTCTTTTTACTCCTAGAAAATCGCTGGTAGTGGATCCGAAAAGTAATTAGGTGTAAGATAAGAGATAGTTAGCTTCTTGAGGTTGAAGATGTAAGAAACTTGCTTTTGTTTTTATCTGTAACAAATAATCCTTTAGATGGAGAAATTTTGAAGATTAGAAATGTGTTATATATTGTGTAATTGGAAAGATACGCTGGCAAGTTATAGCCCTTAGAAAATATTTGTTTCATAGTCTGAGAAAAAAAACGATTGAGCCATTATCAAATCGTGACCATTTCTGTTAATTATTTTTTCCTTTTATGAGGAATGTTATTTAATTCTTGCGTGAAACATTTTCACACGAAATCGTGACAAATGTAATTCTGAAGGCTTTGGCTAAAAACAATTTCATGAGTGAAAATAGGAATATATTGACAATCATGATCAACTTTCTATTAGAAAAAGGTTAAAACTTAAAATTATCTATAACATTTTAAAGCTCAAATAAATCTCTGCAAAATGTTAATGTAATTTACACTTTGATTTTTAAATTTAGGATTGAACTGTGCGATGTATTAGAAAATATGGTATTTTGCCACTAGAATCTACTGTTACATTACAAGGGCCACAGGAAAAACCACAACAAATATTAATAAATAATCAAAAAATATTTGCACATAAGAAATCTATATACAGTAAAAACTCTAAAAATTAATAATGTTGAGACTACACCAAAATTATTATTTTTATTAATTTATAGAGATATTAATTTATAGATATACTAATTGAACCAAAAATTTAATTTGGGATTACAAAATTATATGATTTTATAGAGATTTTTAGTGTATATTAATTTATAGAGTATTAATTTAAAGAAGTTATACTGTATATATATATACATAAATATTAAATTTGATGAAAATATATAATATAACCCTAAATACGTAAAATAACAAAAGCACATAAATATCTAAAATAAATAGGCAACTTAGAATACAAATTAGGAAAAAAATATGATATTGTCTTTTCATGTTTCATTAAATGGAACTAAAGAAAATTAACAAGAAACTGATGAAAACCAAAACTAAAAGTAACATAATCAAATAAATTTGTTTTTATAAAAGTGTTCAAAAAGAAAAGGACATGCTCTCTCTCTGTTTATTGTAAGTTTCAATTTTTAAAACCTATTAAGAAAACATGTTAAATATTGAACATTGATACATTAATTTGTTGTTGAATATATCTCACAACTTTTAACCAATAAAATATTGAAAAACCCAATTCGTTTTTAAGTTTACAATTTACCAGTAAGCAATATATAAAATTTATCTTATTGAAATAAATATTTTTTTTAAACGTGGATCTTTTAAACGTAAAAATTATATATCTAAAACATTAAACAAAAGAACAAATATTAAAAAATGTGTAAAATTAAGAAAAAAATTATCTCATGAATTCAAAAATCCTCAAATTCAAATCAAATACTAATATGAAAGCAAAATATATATTTATATAATATGAACAAGAGATGCAATATAATGTAATTTGGAAATAGTAATAAAAAGTAAAATAAAATAAAAACATAAAAACTTATTGTATGATCTCAAAATCATTTTTTGTTATTTGTTTATCTATAATACCATTTTCTATAATGATTTTGAATACTTCATAAATTAATATAAAATCATATAACATAGTTTTTATTATAACTTTCCGCCCGTAGGGCGGGCCGATCCTAGTATGGAGTATTTTAGCACCGCTTCATGCGGTTGCTTGCGCCACGTGTCGTTATTAATTGTGTGAAGCCGTGTAATTAATCAAAAGCTTGTTTCTTTTGCTTTTTGACAAATTAATCACATTTTTATGGTGTATTTGATTATTTATAGCCTAATTAGTTTTCTGATATATTAATTCAAACATAATTAATGCAACTATTAGCTATACCTTAGGGTTGCGTATAGAAAGGTATTAAAGATACGTCAGTTCATAGAGATGGAATTATAAACAAACAATCGAATCTTCCGCCTACTATATCTAAGTGAATATATTGAGCAGCTATTGAAAAGACACTAAATAAATTATAAAGATCATTACTAGATCTTCTTAAAAATAGTCAATATTACATTTTTTTTTTGCTGTCAATATTACAACTCGAAAAATGAATTAACAGTTTCTTTGTTTCTCGTGATAATTAATTTTAAATCTGCTTAGAATTATGAATAGTTTATCTTCTTAAAAATAGTCAATATTACATCTCAAAAAATTGAATTAACAGTTTCTTAGTTTCTCGTGATAATTAATTTTAAATTTGCTTAGAAATATGGATAGTTTAGATATTTAATAAATATAAAAAATGAAGAAGAATTTTATGAAAAATCTAATCTATTGTTTGTTTGTTACCTCCTGGCTCCTACATTGTTATATTTAATCGCAAAATATTCCAAAATACTTCCACTTATAATTTCTTTGCAATTTACAGGGGAACTTAACAAGAAGAACATAACAAAATCTTAAAATTAAAAAAAAAAAAAAAAAAAACAAAAAACAAAATCTTAAAATTATCATGGAAAGTTGCCATTACATTTTTTGAGTGAACTTATTAATATTTCCAGTTGATTAAAAAAGACTTATGTTGTGATCTTGCCTTATATTTACTCTGGATACTGAAGAAACTTGAGAGACAAGAAAGATTCAATTACTTGAGAGGTGCTGCCAATAGTAGCCTTTAAGGATGTGCTTTTAGAGCTCGATGGATCTGGCCTATGGTGAGGTGATATGGATACCTCTCAGAAGACACGAGTCGTTGTATATTTGACAAACAAAATCAAGCAGCTCTTTTGTAAACTTGCCCCTTGTAATACATTCAAGCTCATAGCTCACTGCAACATATATATTAATTAAACTGATTCAAATCAAGCAACTCCTTCTAGTTCAAAACATAATCTCATATTAAAACTCTTGCAGTTCCATTGAAATATCCAACACAAGTTCTAATGTCTTACATGATAAAGGAATTGGCGGCTTGAGAGAGAATCAAGTAGCCAGAGGGAAACATATTAAAACCTTTCAGTGGAAATACAGAGCTTAAGAAGCTCTATCTGCGATCAACATCGACAAACTCTTTAAAACATATCTCTTGGAAAATTATTTAGTGGAAGTTGTAATTCTTTTGCTTTTTTTTTTTTTTTGTTTATTTTGGAGCTTATGATACTTAGTTAGTTTCTTTGTATTGATACCCAAAATAAAATTAAAAAGACTCGATGTTGCAAATCATAAGAAATGGTTGAAATTGTGCCAAGAATTAGCAAAGGGTTTCTTATTACATGACAGACAGAAAGCAACTAAATTAAACCCCTAAAAGGATTCAGACCGGAGAATCCTTGTAGTCCTCCTCCTCTTCCGGCTCTGGCTCTGGCTCTGGTGGCTCCGGGAGATCAAGACGAAGTACTCCATAGAAAAGAAAGGCATTGACAATGACCAAGGCAACTACGAAAAGATAAGTCGGCCAAACAGGTCGCTGGTAACCTAAGTATCCAATCAAAGCCAATACAAAATAGGTGTAGACAACATGTTGGACGCGTACATCTTTGACTGGCCATTCGAGTAGCACGGCGGAGAAAAGGCCAGAAATCATAGACAACATAATGATACGCCCTTCTACAGAGCCACGAGTTGATACAAGCCACATACGTAAAGGGAACTAGACCAAGTTGGTCTCAAGTCTCCTTGTAGATCAAAAGATGTCGGAACCGGGAGATAAAACGACCTCCCCACCACAACCGTATAAATCAAGTACGGTGCTGAACAGAGCACCCACGTGTCGTAACTTGCGTAAACCTTGTTAGGTCAGATATCACTACTGTACCTTGTGTTGCAAGCAAAGATTATATTTCTAAGTTTGTCCTCTTTTTTGTTGTTTTTATAGGAACACAATGCGAGTATAGAGTTCTACTGGCCACCGTATATTATGGGATCGAACACAGATTTGCCTGTGATTTTGGATTTGAAGAAATGGATAGTGAAAGTGGATTCAGTGGAAGATCGATCCAAGTATTGGGAAGGAGCTAATATTCTAACACTTATGTTTGGTGGATGAGTGGAATCAGAATGAAATCTTTGTGGGCTTCATTTGGAAATGGAGAGAGAGGTGCGGAGGCTCTAGACACAGCAGTGGCTTATAGGGCAAGAAAAACACAAGTGAAAAAAAATTGAGAAAAAAAAAACAAGGAAAAAGAAGAGTCTAATGGGGGAAGCCTGGCTTTCTTCTTTGCCTCTTCTTCAGTGTTATCAACTTTAGTAGGAACCCCAAATCTGAGTGAAATACAAAGCTAGTAAGAAACGTCAACTTATTTTCAGTATGCTTTTTGTGCCAATGCACGTTTATCTTGAAAACCAGCCTAAGTTACGTAGCTTATCTATCAAAGTAAGTTTCTTGTCATCTTAATCTCGTCACCATACTGCTTGCTGTTGTGTGCAAAACAGATCCATTTCCCATGTGTTCGTACCCTCGTGTATATCAAAGATCTCGCAGATACAAATCATCGATCTAGACCAGCTGATAACTCACATGAATCTGGTGGCTCGTAATGGTTTCAGGTAACCGTTTGGTTCACTTAAAACTTACAAATTCTTACCATGAACTTCTTGAAAAAGTTGATGATATATTCCGAGTCAGTTTTCGTCTGCGTATATGCAACCATCTTTTTCATTTCCTGCGCATGATACTTTGACGTTAGTGACGGAACTTAATCAATCATATAAAAGCATTAATAGTGTACCTCAATCCAAGCAGCTAGTTTTGGACTTCCAGCACTAAAACTTCGTCGAGGAAGACTTGAAACAGTTGGACGAACGGGATATATGCGACACCAACCTTATAAAATCAAGAAAAGTTATATCCATTATGGGCTTGACTGGTGTAACCGCAGCGGTTGCGGTTGCGGTTGCGGGAGTTTGCGGGTGCGGATGGTTGCGATTTTAAGCGTTTTCTAGAGATTTGTACGACTGGTACAGCTGTTAGAAATTGTTGCGTTTGCGGGACTCTTATGACTGGTAAACTACTAAACGCAACATATGTTAAATAATAATTTAACAATATTTACATTTTATGTAATTATAAAAATATTAAAAATCATAATAATATGATAAATATAAAATCTATATTTATAAAATCATATTATTAAATTTTAAAAATTTATAGAAAATATTTTAGTTTTTAATTTTTATAATATAAATTGAAATATAAGATGAATACATTTTACAATTTCTATTATTTCAATTTAAAAATTTATTGGATATTTTTAGTATTATTTTTATTTATTCTGTTTTTAAAGAAAAAAAATTTACCCTCCCGCAACCGCCCGCAACCGCAAACGCTAGTTGGAACCAGCTTTTGATTTTAAGAGGTTCGGAGCGGTTTGAAGCGATTTGTAGCGTTTTCTGTGATTGTTTCGAAACGCCAACAACCGCTATGAACCGCAAAAGCTGCGTTTGCGGGTGGTAGCGGGAAAACCAGTCAGCCCCTATGTAGCTAAAGATTCACATTTTGCATTTATGAAGAAAAAAGGGTTTATATACCAAGCTAAGGTCGCCAAGGAAGAATGGACCTTCCTAAAACTTTTTTTTTTTTGTAACTTAGGATTTCACCTTCCTAAAACTTTTGTAAAGCATTTTCCAAGTAGTCGAAGACCGATGCTGCATATTGTTTCAAACGAAGTATATATGTTTGTGTTTAACAAATTAAACAAAAAGATAATCATAATTCGAACTATAAAACATTTTCAGTTCTTCAAGTACTTTTGGCAAACACTCGGATTGCATTTAATTCGTTAATAGTTTCCGAAAATGTTGACTAAGGAGCTGTAAGTTAAAAGCAAATGACGCGTAACAAAATTAACTAGTCATATGGAATCAATCTTACCCGTATCTTTAGCCGGATCACCTTTGAAAGAGCCAAACATAACTTTAATGAATGTTGTATACTAACATATATCAGCATGTCTTCAAGTCTCTCTTTTCAGGATCCTAGACAAAAGAAATGATCACATTGAAGGGTTACTACATAACATGACAAGATCAACAAGTTCTATAACATCAATTTATGTACGTGAAGGAAAATCCAAAGACGGTCTTACCAGGGGGTAAAGTGAAGAGAACTTGAAACTAAAGTAACACATACAACTCTCACCTCTATATTTTAAAAGTCAACATGGTAATTTGAAAAATATACATTATATTAGATATTCAACGATTATTTTACCAAAATTTTGTTTTTTATAAAGTTTATAAAATTTGAAACTTATTCCATCTTTCTATTATTTGAAGTAAATATATTAGTAAAAGTTTTATAGTTCATAATTATTTTAATAATTAATAATATAAGTATGTTTTCTAATAATTTATTCTTCTAATTTTTCAGTTTTATCTTCCCTCAAGATTTGAAGCGTTACAGACTCTACTCAATTTCCAGGTCAGAGAAACTCCAATAGCTTCTTCGATTTGTTACCTTGTCTTTTGATAGTCAAAGATCTAACTTTGGATTAATTTTTCATCTAGCAACTCTAATGGAAGCAAGGAAGAGCATTGTCTTAGCCCTCGCTGCAGTCGGTGTGAAGCCCCAACCCAAACAACAACAGCCACAACGTGAAGCGGTCAACACATCTCGGATGCAACGCCCAATACCAGAACAAGGACAGTCCTCGGGAGGTAATGATGTGGAAGAGATAACCAGAGCCGAGTTTAGACGCTCTCAAGGCTACCACTTGACACGCATTGAAGAACCTGAAGAAGACATCGAGCCAATGTTCCTGAACCTTATCAGATCCATGAATGCCCGCAACTCATCTCGTCAATAATAATGCCTAGATTTCTATAAACCATTTGCTTAAGTCTGTGTTTTATTTGTTTCAGGATCTATTGTAGTTAATCATTCTACTATTTTGGTATGTTTGTAGTTTGTAATTTGTTTCTTTTATGTGCTATATATTTTTTTTAATTTACAATTATATTCAATATTCAGAACAAAACAATTATATCACGGAAAAATCAAAATACTTATCAAAATTAATTTACAAATGTTTCATTATACCAAAAACATGGCACTCGAACATTAGCTATGAAAATTAACATCCTAGCACAAGAAAAAGTTATTTAATAATATTTAGCAGCACAGAAAAATAGCTATTATAGGTTCACCCATTAAAAATAACAAAAGTTACAAAAACATTTTCCGTAACAAGAAGAAAGTGATATTATAAATTATATTATCTCAGATACAAAACGCCATATAAAACTGTAATACAGCACTAAAGTGTCGCTATTAAACAAGTTTAATACAGCAATAACTAATCGCTATTATAGCTACACTTTGTCGCAGCACACGATTAGTGCTATAGTAGGGGGGGGGGGGGTCTACCATAGCTACCGCTGTTAGAGCGTTTAGAAAACGCTATGAAAACCCTATAATAGCGTTTTCTCGGCGCTGCTAATGCCGATATTTCTTGTAGTGTTTGCTTTATATTTAAATTTCAACTAAATTAATTTTGTTGTGACTATCGGTTTTTTATTCTATTTTTATTAAATTGATTAGTAACGACCACTTATGCTATTCCACTTTGAACTAAACAACTTCAAACAAAGTAATGCACTACAATCACTAACCACTATAAAAAATCAAAAAGTCATTTTTAATATATTTTTATTTTCATATTTTTAACATATTTTCTTTGTTAAGACCATATAATAAATTATAAATTCATGTAAGAGTATAACATATGAACCCGGCGCTATATCACTAGTTATATATATATAAATAAAGGATAATACAAGAGAAGACTAATTATAATTAGTATATCAACTAAGTCTATACATAAAGTTAGAAGAAATTGAATGGAGATTCGATTTAAATAGTGGAAGAATTCGTGCTTTGTAGATTCTCTTGCTTACGCCTCCATGGAATCACTTGCTTAAACCCTTGCTTGTGTTTTTAAATATCGAATAATTGGGTTACCTCATAAACAAAAAAAAATTATTTTGTCTTCATTATTATTAATATTCTAACAGTAAAGTAAATAAATAAATATGAATTTGTGAAAAAGTATGTTAACTTTGATTTTTGCTGAATACCCAAAAATCTGACTTTGTTGAATAAGAGAGATTAAAAAGGTTTCCTTTTCTTTGAAGTCTTCTGAAAAGTTTTACACTGGTCTATAAAATTCCTTGTTCAGGAATTTGTGTATGGAACCTTAGCGTGGTTTACCGATGAGATAACGGAAAAGCACCCCGAACCCTACTTGGTTGTAGCATCGAGTGCGTGGGCTGTTCACTTCGGTTTGGCAGCAGTAAGACTGAAGGTGTATGGAGATTACGGACTTGCCGTAGGTTTGGCCTCCCTAGCTATAGTGATCGGTATTCATCTGACATCCCTCTCCATTGTCAAGTTATCATTGATGTTTGGAGGGGGATTCCTTGTGGCTGCAGTGAATCGATTCATCATGTGGGCAACAAACATGAGGAGACAAATAGATGAAGCTGAAAGAGAACATGATATGGAACTAGGAAGACTAGTGCATCATGAGGCGGGTGACATGAGGACAGACGTTAGGACTACTATTCATGAAGACTCAAGTCAGACTAACTCAGATTTGTCAACTCATGTTGCTCCAAATGATCATGAGAGATCTTCAGCTTTGCCAACTCATGCAAATATCCAACAATCGCTAGATTTGTTTATGGGTTTAATTTTCATATGTGTGCATCTGAGAATTATATTAGGTATGCTGGATAGAATTGTGAGAATTTAATGCATCTGAAATAATTATCATCTGAAATAATTATATTAGATAATTATGAATGCTGGAAATTCTCATATTGTTATAAGTTTAACAATGAATAAATCTAGTGAATGATCATATACTCCATGATGAAAGGTTGGTAACAATGATCAAGTACATGAAGTTAAAGAGGAACAAGTATTAAGAATATCTACTTGTATGAGTAAATTTGCTATTTCCAATAGATACTTTATAAAGAAGAATCTGAAGAATTGAAATTAAAGATTTGGTTTCTTATTCAAAGCCATAAAGATATTAATTCTGATAAATGAATTGATGCCATGAAGGATGAAGCTCGATGGCTGAAAATGAAGTATGAGATGTCGTTCAATTATTTTAAGAACATAGAATATTCGAGAGTAAGTGGATCTGTAAGAGCAAACTCGAATATCATAAAAATATTGAACAACATAAAGCCCGACTTATAGTCAAAGGTTTCAATCGAAAAGAATGCATCGATTAGACTAAGTCTTTTTCTCATGAGTCTATAAAAGACAATAAGAATTATCATGGTCTTGGTAACTCAGTACAATCTTGAGTTCCAGCATGGATGAAAGAATTGCCTTTTTCAATGGTGACTTACAAAAGTTCTATATGCGTCAGCCTAAACTTCATAATCGAAGCATAGAGGAAGACATGGTCTATAAACTAAAGAAACCAATTTATGAACTGAAACAAAAGTTGAGAAATAATATTTACGAAAAACATATATCCATGTAGACCTCAAGATCAGTGGAAGTAAGTTCATAATTTTGGTGTTGTATGTTAATGATGTAATATTGGATAATAGTCATTTTAGTCCATTACATGAGACTCTGAAATATCTCTTTAAGAAATTGAAATATAAATGAAGAAACCTATGTGATTGGAATTTAAACTTCCATTATAGATTACTTGTTAAGGTTGTCTCATAAAGTATATATATATCGATAACGTTCTTGTGATATTTGACATTATGAAGTGTTCTTCTAATAAAGTTCTTCTAATATTGTTCCTATGCATAAAGAGATCTACATTATTCACATAATGAAATGGAACCAAGAAAAATAGAAAGGTGAAATAAACTTTGAGATATCTAAAGAGAACAATGAATCAATTGCTCACATATAAGGAATTTAACATATCCGCAGGTGGTTGTATTTTCAAAATCAGATCATAATGGACATAATGGTTCTAAGCATTACAATTTTAGCAATATGTATCTCATAAAATGAGACGCTGGAAAGGTTTATAGTTGTAATTGCTCTAAATCTTATTATATAAAATTTGGTTCTTCAAAGTTACTAATTAACATGATTGTGACATGTGTCAAACATTTTTAAGATTATTACATGTGTCAAAAATATGATACAATTCTTTTTTAAATGATTTAAAATAAATTAAGAAAAAAGAAAATCTCATTACAAAATAGTCTTTTAAAGTTCAATATATGAATTGGTATTTTTAGAAAAGAAAATATAAAATATACAAAATTGCCATTTTTATATTATATATTGTTAAAAATATTTGATAGTAGTTTTATTTTTTTGATTGCGACATGTGTCAATAAATGTTTAAGATTATGACAGTGTCAAAATATTATACAATTCTTTTTAAGGATTTAAAAGTGATTAAGAAAAAAAGGAAAATTCTCATTACAAAATAGTCTTTTAAAATTGTATTTTAGGATTTCGTATTTAAAATAAAAGAAAGTTACAAAATTACCATTTTTAGTATTTTACATTATATATTTTGAATATATTTAATAGTAATTTTCATTTTTTAAAAATTATAAACAAGAAAATAATTGTTAAAATCTATTTTAAAGTAATTATTTTTGTTAATATTTTTTGAAAAAAATTGTGACATGTGTAAAAAACGATACAATTCTCTTTTCTTTATGATTTAAAAGAGGTTTGGAAAAAAAATTCATTAGAAAATAGTCTTTATGGTTCTTTTTAGGATTTTATAAAAATTACTATTATATTGTTTTTTACAATTACATATTGTTAAAAAGATTGATCGATAATTTTTTTGTTTTCATTTTATAAACATTATTTCTAAAATTCTAAAGAGAAGATAATTTTATAAGGTTATATAACAGCAATTTTATATATCTAAAATCCTAATCAAAAATGTAAAGGAGTATTTAATATTATTTTTATTTTTATTATTGTAAATAACCAAACAGGATATTTAAAAAAAATTATATTAAAATAAAATTTTAAAAACTTATTTAATAAAACATTAGATTGATACATAAGAAAATGTATAATGTTATCATTTACTTGATTGGCGTTATTCGACTTTCAATTTTTCCTATTTTTCATTCAATTTTTTATTTTGAGTTGGGTTCAATTCAAAATTTAGGTATAATGTATTTTCTAATTCAAGTAAAAAGTTGATAACAATTTATATGTGTACCATTATTATAAAATACAAATTTTAATTTAAACTTTTGTATGAAAATTATTTTTTAGTTATAAAATAAATCTCGTGCAACATATGCAATTAATCATAAAATTACTAAAATGATTATTATTTTATGTTTTATATTAAATTAAAACATCAAACAAAATTGTTGCAACATCTAGTGTCCAATAAAGAAGCCGAGTGTGTGGCAATTTTATAAGGCTTTCTATAAGGTTAATTATGATTCAAATTAACTTTAATTGGACGTAGAAGGGCTTATATATATCTTACGGCCCAGAATCAGTAGAATCTTTAAACGCCAGCATCTTCGAGCAAGATCTAATGGACGGTCCAGATTAGTTTTCTACCCACAATTCAACTCTCTCAGATCTGCCACTAGCCTCCGTGACGACTGTTTTTGATCTGTGGAAAATATCCGATCTGACGTGGGTCTTATCGGACGTTCGTGACCCTAACTTTCTCCACGTCAGATATTAATTTTATTTTTTTTTGGCGACAAAAAAAACTTTTTATAATATCTATCTATCTATCTATCTCCGGGAAATAAAAAATCGGTGGCTTGTGGTCGTCTCCGATTTCGAGACTCTCTGGGTGACAGAATCCTTCTCACTCACTCTCTTTTGTTCTTTCTTAAGCTCAGATTCTTCGTTGCAGGATTTGATTATTGTAAGTAGTTCAGCTCCCGCTTATAAATTAGTTTGTTTGTTCTTTCTTTTATTTGATATTATATGTGATTGGTTGAGATTTAGATTTTTCGATTTGATGATTCTGCAAAAACTTACTTGATTTCTGGTTTCAAAATTGGCTCTTTGCTCTGGTAATCTGAGTTATTGGTCGGTCGATATTTCAAAATTGGGGGGTTGTGTGTGTGTTTGCTTTGACTTGAACACTCCTTTCTTTGAGTGATTTTTCTCTGTGACAATTCTAGTTTAAGAGAAGCATCTAAGTATTTTTTTGATCACAGTGAAGCAGAGTTGTTGGTGTGATGAAGAATGGTAATGACAACGGTGAGGGTTCGAGTTACCCAGTTACTGACCGTAAAACATTTACGAAAGAGAGGCACAGTGGAGATGAAGAAGATAAAGCCAGTGGAGTCCCTATGGATGTGAGAAATGGGGCTGGCCAAGGCTCCTCCTCACCTGGACTGCAAGTTCCACTTTCACAGGCCACTGTTTGTTGGGAAAGGTTTCTTCATGTGAGAACCATCAGAGTGCTTCTGGTGGAAATGACGACTGCACTCGTTATATTGTTACTGCCCTTCTTCGTAACTGTAGCTATGAAGGTTAGTTTTCAAGACTCTATGACTTTTACTTGTTGCATATGTAACTAAAGCTGGTTTGCATCTTTGCATCCACTAATCGATAATTAGAATCAACTTTTTTTTTACTTGGTTTTCTGATTGATCAGTTACTCTGTCATGGCAGTTGTTGAGGTAGCAAATGGTATTCAAGCTTGGAAGGTGTTGGAAGATCTTAACAATCATATTGATATTGTGTTAACGGAGGTTGTCATGCCTTACTTATCTGGTGTCGGCCTCTTATGCAAGATTTTGAATCACAAATCTCGCCGCAACATCCCTGTCATCAGTGAGTTTTTTTTTTGTCTCTTCTCAAGCTTCCGGTTCTGATAATGAAGTAGATGCTTTTAACTACATTCCCCTGTGAGTTTTTTTGTTGTTGCAGTGATGTCATCTCATGACTCAATGGGGCTGATCTTTAAATGCTTATCAAAAGGAGCAGTTGATTTTCTAGTTAAGCCTATAAGAAAAAACGAGCTCAAAATCCTTTGGCAACATGTTTGGAGAAGATGTCAAAGTGTAAGTCCCTTGCTTGTGTCTGAAAAGTTGTTGGTATTTGTTTTATCTTATATGATGTGCAGCATGTGATAAAGTCATGGTCTACTTGTGGATCAGTATCTATCTTTTGGTTTCTCATTGTTTTCCTTGTTTTATGTTCACAGTCTAGTGGCAGTGGAAGTGAAAGCGGAACACACCAGACTCAAAAGTCCGTGAAATCAAAGAATGTTATAAAATCTGACAACGATTCAGGACACAGTGGTGAGAATGAAAATGGGAGCATTGGCCTGAATGCTAGTGATGCAAGTAGTGATGGGAGTGCTGCCCAGGTAAGAAAAAAATGCGCAATATCAATTATCAAATATATATATATATATATGATAAGTTGGCTTCCCCGAATGGTAGGATCAGATGATAGAACTTCGCATGTGGACTCAGATACCTATAAATGGTGGAAGCGCTTAATAAACTAATTGTAAAATTAAATGATGCTCGACTTTGTTGTTGTCACTGATAAACTGGGTGAAAATTTCTAGTTCATTCCGAATTTTTATTTTGCAAACAATCAGGATTTGTTTTTGATATATATGTTTTCTTCAGAGCTCTTGGACGAAAAAAGCTGTGGAGGTTGATGACAGTCCACGAGCGGTGTCTCCATGGGATCGAGTTGATAGCACATGCGCACAAGTGGTACATTCAAACCCCGAGTTTCCCAATAATCACTTAGTTGCAGCACCTGTTGAGAAGGAGACTTAAGAACAGGATGTAAAAAATGGTAAAGAAAGGAAGCTGCTATCTCTCTCAGTTTCTTCCGTACTCTACTTTATATTCAAACTTAAAAACATGACAGTGAATATTTTTTTTTCTATAATTTCTGCAGAAGATGTCACAATGGGTAGAGACTTGGAGATCAGTATTCGTAGAAATGATGATCTGGCACTGGATCCAAAAGATGAACCCCTGACTAAAACCACTTGCATTGTGAGACAGGAGAATTCATTTGAAAAGAGCTCTAGTAAATGGAAACTGAAAGTTGGGAAAGGACCATTGGATCTCAACAGTGAAAGTCCTTCGAGTAAACAAATGCATGAAGATGGAGGCTCGGGTTTCAAAGCGATGCCTAGCCACCTTAAAGATAACAGAGAACCCGTGACGCCTAACCCACCCTGCAAAACTTTAGATACCAGTGAAGCTGCCGTCAAAAACTCTGAAGAGCTGATGGACGTTGAACATAGTTCAAAGAGGCATAGAGGAACCAAAGATGATGGGACAATAGTTAGAGATGACCGCAATGTGCTGAGGCGTTCAGAGGGTTCAGCTTTCTCAAGGTACTTCTTTAGAATCATAAACAAATCCTAAAAATTCTGTTTTGTTTTTAAAACATGACGTTGGAAGGTTGTATTGAAGACTTTTGTTGGAATTGTACAGGTATAATCCAGCCGCAAATAACAATAAGCCTCCTGGTGGGAACTTGGGAAGCAGTCCTCTTCATGATAATAATTGCCAAGATCTAACGAAAAAGCCTGAAGCGGCATGTGATTGTCACCTAAACATGAACGAGAGTCTCCCCAATAATCATCACTCACGCGTCGGGAGCAATAACTTTGAAATGAGTTCCACGACTGAGAATAAAGCTTTCACAAAGCCTGGAGCTCCAAAAGTGAGCTCGGCAGGATCTTCATCGGTAAAGCAGCCTCTACCTTGTGATCATCATCATCATCATCATCACTCGTCCTATAATCCTGTCCACACCCCTGAGCGGAAGTTACAGCCACAACGTGGATCCTCAAATGAGGCGACTGAAGGTAACAACAACGGAGTGAATTACAGTGTGAATGGAAGTGGATCAGGAAGTGGTCATGGAAGCAATGATCCATATGGAAGCAGCAATGGCATGAATGCGGGAGGGATGAATACGGGAAGTGGTAATGGTGCTGGGGGAAGTGGTGATGGCAATGGAAGTGGCAGTGGAAGCGGGACTGTGGCAGATGAAAATAAGATGTCTCAAAGAGAAGCTGCTTTGACAAAGTTCCGTCAGAAGAGAAAAGAGAGGTGCTTCAGAAAGAAGGTAACTTCTTGATCAACCTAATGTTTAGATCTTCTGTTTAACATTCAACGGTGATAGACACTTAAAGATGTTAATAGCTTCCACAAAGGTTATAACTCTATAACAGATTTAAATCCACTGTAGTTGAAATCTTGTTAACATGTATGTATTCCTCACTCATAAAAATGTGTTTTTATCTTTTCTCAGGTACGATACCAAAGCCGGAAAAAACTAGCAGAACAACGCCCACGTGTCCGTGGCCAATTCGTACGCAAAACAGCTGATGGAACGAACGACAACGACATAAAAAACGCTGAGGATAGCTGACATGAAGATCTCTACGAAACCAACACTCGAGAGCCTAGAAAAAATATTTGGTAACGTTCTCATCATCTTTGTTGGGACCCTATCAATCAATCAATCACCTGTTTTTAACAAAACTTTCATTAAAGTCTGATTCTTTGATATTACTAGTACAACAACTATTCCACGAAACAAGGACACGACAGACATTTGATTGTTTGTTAGTTGTCGTTGTATGGTCTGGTTTGTGGATTCAGGACAAAGGAGTTGGTTCATGAATTGTAGATGTTGTAAACTTGTAAAACAATAACCCCTGGTTGTATATTTTTTGTATAAGCTTTGTTTTTGGAGACGAGTAGAGGACACAGTCTCGTATTGTATTTTAATGTATCAGGCATTATCTCTTCTTGTATGATATCGCATGTGTATTGCAAAAATTACTTAAACAAAACTGTTAGTTTCAGCTTCTCTGTTTATCACATTTTTTTTTTTGACATTAGTAATCTCATACAGTATTCAATTTGCATGAAACTATTTGATTGTTGCGTATTTAAGAAAATTGTTAAGGTGAAATTTCATGGGTAGTTGTTGATGGGATGATAGAAATTAATTTTAATATAAGTCAAAGTCAAACACGTAATATGGGACATTAATTTGTATCACAAAACATTTAAATTTAGAAAGAAAAAAATAATAAAAATCCAGCGAGTGACGTGCTCTTTTGCATTTTCAAAGTTCTGGGCTTTTCTCTCTCTCTCTCTCTGTCTCTCGCTTTCGAGATCAATCGAAAGGAAGAATCATCGGAAGAAGAAGAAAGAGAAGCTAATGGGTTGGATCCCGTGCTCTGGGAAATCAAATGGGAAGACTAAGAAAAGGAGCAACAGTGACGCAAAGCTCAGCAGGAATTGCTCTGTCTCTACTTCAGGTATTGAGCGATTCTCAAATTACATCTTTTTCGATTCCCTTACTAGGACAAAACTCTAGAAAGTCGTAAAGCTTTTGTCTTTATTACCTCATTTGTCTGATTCCCCTGAGCTAAGAATGCTGATTAGGGTTTTTGACTTTTTTTTTAAGAAAGATTTGTTATTCCTTCGATTTCAGTAGCTTTAAAAGTACTCTTTTTTATTCTTTCTTTGATCCACTTATGTTACTCTTAGAAGTATCTTTACCGTAACATCACAGATTATTATCCTCTAGTGGTAGTGTCTTCTGAGCTAATGCATGTTTTTACTTTACTTGGTAGTGTCTTGCATTAGTCTTAGTGTAAATGGGTCTGTTACTATTAGTGGCCTTTTACCATCAACGATGATTACTTTTGATTTTTGACTCAGAGAAGTTTTTATTGCTATATAAAGTTTGATTCTGCTGGGTAAAGCATTGATCTCTGAAATACTTTTTCTGAGTGATCTTAATTCTTATGGTTTTATTTCTCTTTTTTTTTCTTGGTAGAGAAATCTAAGGCCAAATCGTCAGTGAGTGAATCCAAAAGCAGAGGGTCTGATAACATTGTTGCACAGACGTTTACGTTCTCTGAGCTAGCTACTGCCACTAGAAACTTCAGGAAAGAATGCCTTATCGGGGAAGGAGGATTCGGTAGAGTTTACAAAGGTTACTTAGCAACCACTAGCCAGGTTCGTTTCTTTCTTTCTTTTTTTTTTCCTCTGGTTTTCTTCACTTTTTTGAAAGTTAGTAGCAGTCAGTGAAAAGCTTCATGGACATCGTTATTCATTTGTAGACAGCGGCTATCAAGCAACTTGATCATAATGGTTTACAAGGAAACAGAGAGTTCCTCGTTGAGGTTCTCATGTTGAGCCTTCTTCATCACCCAAATCTTGTGAACCTCATTGGGTATTGTGCTGATGGAGATCAAAGGCTTCTTGTCTACGAATACATGCCTCTAGGTTCACTTGAAGATCATTTGCACGGTATGCACCTCTTAATATCACATATGCCTATGACTACTACATTTAGATCATCAAAAAAGTATATAAATTTATATTTTTTTCTCCAGACATTTCACCTGGTAACCAGCCACTTGACTGGAACACAAGGATGAAAATAGCTGCAGGTGCTGCTAAAGGGTTGGAGTATCTGCACGACAAGACCATGCCTCCAGTGATCTACCGTGATTTGAAATGCTCCAACATTTTGCTCGGCGATGACTACTTCCCGAAGCTATCTGACTTCGGTTTGGCTAAACTTGGCCCAGTGGGTGACAAGTCTCACGTGTCCACTCGTGTTATGGGAACATACGGATACTGTGCTCCCGAGTACGCAATGACAGGCCAGCTAACACTCAAGTCAGACGTTTACAGCTTCGGTGTGGTTCTTCTGGAGATTATAACCGGTAGGAAAGCCATAGACAATTCTAGATGTACTGGAGAACAGAATCTGGTCGCGTGGGTAAGATATTAAAAAAAATGAAACAAACTTTGTTTTCTCTCTCTATTGATTCTTCTTTCTATAGTTGTCTTATATGAAATGCTCTGTTTTTTCAGGCGAGGCCTCTGTTTAAAGACAGGAGGAAATTCTCTCAGATGGCTGATCCAATGCTTCAAGGTCAATACCCTCCGAGAGGATTGTACCAAGCCCTTGCCGTGGCGGCAATGTGCGTGCAAGAGCAGCCGAATCTGAGACCTGTCATTGCTGATGTTGTCACTGCACTCACTTATCTAGCTTCCCAAAAGTTTGATCCTATGGCTCAGCCAGTCCAAGGCTCACTTTTCGCTCCTGGGACTCCACCTAGATCAAAGAGGGGGGTCTGAAAAGTAAATCTTAGTGCCGTGTGAGTTATTTACACTTTTAGACCGATTCCGAGCTGTCTTCTTCTTTTTTTAAATCGGGATGGGTTTCAGACTAAGCATGAAAGGAGTTTGTTTGTAGATATGTGTAAGAAGAGTGATATTTCATATAGAAGCCGGTTTGTAATGTTGTTGTTATAGGTAATGAGTCTTCACATGTAATGTAATGTTATGTAGCAACTGCTTTAAAAATGTGACAATATTTTATTATATGGTATTATTCAGTAATGTATCTGTTTCATTCCAGAATCACTGTACTATACTATAGTTTCAATAACTTAATGTTAGAAGATTTTGATTGTATTACCATCATCTGTGTTTATAGGCGAAAATGTAAAAGTCCAATGCTATAAACTGTGATACAAGTGTATAGCAATATAATCATAACAGTAACTTTGTGAAGCCGTCAAAGACTCTTAGTCCGAAATTATTGTATTGTCATATAGTTTCAACACTATTTGGTTTGTGTTGGATAGATACAAGTGTATTGCTATACACTTGTATCACAGTTTATATCACAAAGTTACTGTTGCTGACTTAAATTATACATCTTAGTTCATACACTTTTACTGCTTAGTGCTCCTTCCTTACTGCAAATGCAAGAATGAAAAAATAAACAAGAGTAAGATTCAGAGACGCTGAAACAATTGAGTTTACATCCTAATTATAAGACTTTTTTTTACCATGAGTTTTCTCTTGAAAATCTCCACAATCTCCTTCGAGTCGGTCTTTGTTTGTGCATAGGCATCAATCTTGTTCATTTCCTGCAATCAATAATATTAAATCGGTTTAGTATAATCAATCATTTCACACTTAAACATGGAAGATTACTTATATATATATATATACCTCGATCCAAGCTGATAGTTTGGGACGTTCTGCAGTAACTTCACACTTAAACAGTTCATTGAGTACGATTTGAAACCTCTCAATGAAGGGGATATAAGCGATATCAACCTGAAACAATACATTTTAAGATGATGACAAAAGAAGAAACAAAGGATCTCTCACAAGATATCAAAGAGAGAGAGAAAGAGAGAGAGCTCTTTACCAAGCTAAACTGGCCGAGGAAGAATGGTCCCTCATCAAACTTGTACAGAGAGTTCTCCAGATAATCCAACACAGGTGCTGCATGCAGTAAGAAACATTGATATTTTCTTATATTATTTGGTTCCAAAAAGGGCACGAAACTTTGAAGAGTTTTTAGAGAGAGTCTCACCAGTTTCTTTAAAAGGATCACTTTTGAGGGACGCCCACATAGTCTTGATGAACGTATCAGTGTACTTCAACAACTCTTCTCCAAACTCTCTTTTTGTTTGATCCTCAGGGAAAAAAAGCGAAGGACCCTCAAAAGTGTTGTCCAGATACTTGATCAAATCAAGACTCTCCCCTATGATTTTCCCATTGTGCTCAAGTGCTGGCACCTGCAATGAGATTAGTAATTAACTTGGGAACCATATAGTAATATATATAACATGTGACTTGATAAATGGATAATAAGATTGTGACCTTGTTTTCTGGATAGACTTTGTCCTTGTACCAAGCAGGCCTGTTCCCAAGATCCAAAGGAACTAGTTTAATCTTTTCTTGCAGACCCTAGAATCAATTAAAATCCAAAACAAAACCCAAAATCTTACAATAACAGTTTTGCAAAAAAAAAAAAAAACAGGAGTAGTTTAAAATTGCATCAAGGACATGAGATTTGTAATACCTTAAAGTTTCTGGTGATCCAAACACGTTGAGCATATGGACAACCGTAGCTTGTGTACAATCTTTTTTAACAAAAAAACAATATAAAGATCACCAAAAAAAACAACATAAGCAACTACTAAAACGAAGGAAGAAAATGAAGAACCTTGTGGTTCCGTCGAACAGAGCGGGTGGATCGGCTGTGGCATCGAGCGGAGCTGGGTGATCCTCAAAAACACTGTGTGGATCAAAAGAAACCAAAAATATGAAATTATCAAAAAAACACACGCAATCCCAAAAGTTAAGAAGAAGAAGAATGCTTACGAAGGAGAAGAAGCCATGGACGAAATGTATTCGAAGAATCTGATGATTCTACACAGACACAGGAATCTGAGGATACTAACTCCATAAGCAACGCTAATAAGAACCAGAGTGTGGAAGCGTTACATATGTGATTACACTTGTCGTCGAACACGTGGCAGTTCTAGTGATATTTGTCGGTAATACGTAGTGGGCTCTAGTGGATTCGGTTAAGTAAGGGTTAAGGCCCATTTTTTAAACATAAAACCATGCACAACTTCTTTTTTTTTGTCAATGGTATATTTTATTAACTTGAAAGCCAAGTAATTACATAGTTTTGGTTATGTTCTCTTGCTAACTTAGCTCTCTCGTCTACACTATGTAACCATATTCTAGAGATATAGTGAAAAGTGAAATCTTGCTCCTTTGATAAAGAGTAGATGTCTTGCAGTCATCCCCTGCTGCAAGACATCTACTCATCCACTAGAATGTGCTTCATATTCAGTGATGTCTTGATGTCATAGAATGTGCTTCAGTGATACAGACGTTGCTGAGGGTTTCCATATTCATCCCCTGCTTGATCTCATCAATGACTCTTTTGCAGTCACTGAACAGAGCTACATTGGTGAATCTCAAAGCTCTAAGTTGCTGTGTCGCCATTCTCATTGCTAGTGCTTCTGCTTCGAACGCCGTATTTGTAGGTTGGACCGATGAGGAACCTTGCAGTATTTGGATGCCTTGTATGCTATATAAGGGCCATCCAATACCACTAGGTTCCGTTTGATTTTTCCATGAAGCATGCACTAGACAGTAGTACTGAGCGGTTTGAGGAATCACATCTGCTAGAGTTATTTCTCGTGGACTTGAGTTTCTAACAGGTTGCCACTGTTGTTCTTCTTGTGCCATTGCCTGTAAACCATGCACAACTTTCACTGTTTACATTTGCATTTTTTTTTTACCATTATAAATCAAAAACTCTACTCAAGTACATTGGAGATGCAGTAATTGTACTCCTGTATATATCATTTATGTGATCATCTGATGATTGCGAATCTGTAACTTATGAGGAACATAAAAAATATATTATTTCTTATTTAATAAAAGAATATTAAAGCAATGCGTATTAATAGCTACACTCTGACAAAATATCCGTAAAATTTGATTCGATTCGTTATTCGTTTGATTTGATCCAAAAAATTGGGATATCCGTAACTTAATGAATCGAAGCAAATACTAAAATAAAATATCTGTCAAATTAGAAACAAATCAGAAATACCTATTTTTTAAAAACAAATATCTGATCTAATCCGCAATCTATATATGCATATACATGTATATATAAAATTATCTCTATATATTTTTAGTTATTTAATCCACTAAATTAATTATTTGGTTATTACATTTTTAAAAGTATGTAGTTTTAAATAATTTGTTATGAAATAATATTATTTTATATTAAAGTTTTCCTTTTCTTTTAATATTTTCAGAAAATGATTTTATTTTTATTTTTTACCGGATTGACGGATCGATATCCGGTAAAATATATTGATTTTCTGGATATCCGAAAAATACATATCGAATCGAATCAAAAAAATTAATTATTCGTATGAGGCGGATCGGATCATAGATATCATTAAAATTTTGGATATCCATTCCGGGTACACCCATACATATTATTATGGTTGGTCTTGGACATTGTTCTAAAATCGGTATAGTTGACGCCTAACTGTCCACCTAGGCGGTAAACCTGCATAAGAAAATGGACAAGACTTGGGTTCACCCCCTATGGTGAACCTTTAAATTCACCACCTTCCTAATAACCAATCAAAGTATCAACTAGATTAATGATTAAAAATATTAAATATTTTTTTCAAAAAATCAAAATAATTAAAAAATAAATAGTGTCAATTTTAATAATGCTAATGTCACTATTTAATCCATAAACTCAAATTCTATACCCTAAATCTAAATTCTAAACCCTAAATTCTAAATTATAAACCCAAATTCTATACCCTAAACCCAAACTATAAATCATAAACCCAAAAACCTGAACTCTAAACCCAAACATATACCCTAAATCCAAATCCTAGATTCTAAACCCAAAACGTAAATATAAAACCCAAACCCTATACCATAAATATTTAGATTAATATTGATGTTGTTCTTTTGAAATTTAAGGTTAAGAATTAAATTTTAGATTTAGAGTTCATGGTTTGGGTTACCGTCTAGGGTTTGGGTTTAGGGTCTACGGTTTGGGTTTAGAGTTTATGATTTGGTTTTAGAGTATAGGATTTGGGTTTAGGGTCTAGGGTTTGAGTTTAGGGTATAGTTTTGGGTTTAGAGTTCAGATTTCTTGATTTATGATTTATGGTTTGGGTTTAGGGTTTAAGATTTGGGTTTAGAGTATAGAGTTTGAGTTTATAATTTAAAATTTAAGGTTTAGAATTTGGATTTAGGGTATAAAGTTTGAGTTTAGGGATTAAATAGTGACATTAGCATTATTAAATGTGATATTATTTATTTTTTTAATTATTTTATTATTAGTCTAGTTGGAAATTTGATTGGTTATTATGAATGTGGTGAATTTAAAGGTTCACCATAGGGGATGAACCCAAATCTTGTCCAAAATGTCCCTTCTTTAAACAGGACAAAGTTAAATGAAAAATTTACTTTACTTTTATCTCTTTTTTTAAGTTAAGTTTCCAAATTTATATAAAAAGTTTCCAAAGAGGAAATGATAAAACTTAAAAAAAGAAGGATGAAAAATGGACGGAATCCATATTTTCCAGTCGCGGAAAAGAGAGAGAAAAGAAAAATGATGACGCTATATAATTCAGCACACAAACATTACCGGATTCTGTCCATTGCGTTCATTTTGTTTCCGATCATTGATAAGAGAAGAAGAAAATTACATTAAAAAAAATATTACATAAAAAATTCAGTCGCTCCTGTTGGTCGCAGCGATCAGTTAACGAACAGAGCTTATTTGTATTATAAAGTACATCATGAAAAAGAAAATAGCAGAAAAATGAAAAATCAAAAGTTAGAACAAAGTTCTCAACAAACCAACTTCAACATCGTACGTTACTAAGAAAGCAAACATTAAAGTTTCAGACAGTTTTTTCCCATGCTAAACACCCGTAGAGTACTGATGTATATGTGTTTAGAGTTTGGAAACTTGATTTTGGTATTGTATAGATTTTGAAGCTCTTAGCATGTAACGACTCTTCATATACTTGATGACTTGCTGTCGGTTTACTTTCGTCTGGCTATAAGCATCTATCTTATTCATTTCCTGCACAAAGTTCGTGATAACTATGTCTTTTTTTTTTGTAAACTAAATGTGATAACTATGTCATTACGTTACATCACCTAATTTAGTGTGTGTGTGCATGAATATATATGACTGTTATATATACCTTGATCCAAGTAGCTAATTTTGGACGACCTAGAGTAATGTCATACTTAAAAGCATCTTCAAGGAGGGGTTGAACGCGTTCAATCACTGTGATAAAAGCTATATCAACCTAGACAAAATAAAAAACATAATAGTTATGATCCATGTGGAAGTGAAGATTGCGATTTGCATTAGTAATTAATTTAGAAACCAGTTTCATTTTTTTTACCAAACTAAGCTTGCCAAGGAAGAATGGGCCTTCGTTGAACTTGTGCAAAACATTTTCCAAATGATCAAAGACCGGTGCTACAACAAAAACGTGGAGTTTTAGTGCGACTTCTAGGATTTATAGGCATAGGCTCATACATTTTAGCTTCTAGGAACTTGGGCGATTATTTCAAACTCATGTTTGCATTTGAGTTTACTATACAAAACAACATCAACTATATATGTTGACAAAAAAATTAGAACAGAATATATTGTAATTTGCAAACACAGAGGAAGTTTTTCTTCTCATTTGTATTAAAAAAATGCAAGACCATAAAAAGCAATAAAAAGCTTGTCTTTTCATTTTTATGATAAACACACACACACACACACACACACATATATATATATATATGCCAATCAAACGTGCCAAACATATCTTACTTGATTCTTTAGCCGGGTTGCCTCTGAACGAGCCAATGACTATGTTAATGTTGTATTGCTATATTTCATCAAGTATTCACCAAGCTCTCTTTTTTCAGGATCCTATAAAAAGACAAAAGCTTACTTTCCCATTAAGAATGATCACATATAGCATATGACGACAATTTTGACCCAAAAAAAAATAGCATATGACGACAATATATACAAGTTATTTAACATCGAATATCCGTACCTCGGGATAAAGTGAAGGCCCGTCGAAATTGCCATCAATATATTTGATCACGTCCAAACTTTCTGTAATGACTTTGCCATTGTGTTCAAGTGCAGGAACCTTAATTTACAATCAAGAATTACTCTTCTCTTTCAACGAAAGTCTTCGTTACACATAAGGAAGTTTATTAAAAACAGACTGTAACTGTAAAATCATTGTCATCGAAAATAGCCTCGAATAGAAAATCATTTACAATATTAAAATAATAATGATAATGTCAATGCATTGGCAAAAGCTTCATATAAGAACTGCACAAACCTTTTTACTGGCTAAACTTATTCATTGTTATCAAATGGAATCATACAAAAATCACTAGAAAATTTATGTAAACAAATTATTACATATAAAATACATAATACGATATTTGATTAATTTTTTAAAAAAGAATTTCACCTTCACATAGCTTGAGACGGTCCCATCTTCTATTAAAACTTAATCTACTGTATATATACAGATTTCATTGTAATTCTTAAGATACTAATTGAAGTTATATTTACCATGCTTGCTGGATTTACTCTCTCTTTATACCAACTTGGCTTGTTAAAGAGGTTTATAGGAACCAATTCGATTTTCTCTTGCAGACCCTGAAACTCTCAAACAATGAAATCAATATAGTTGCTTTTAAGAATAATCTTTGGTTTGCATTTACATCAGCACGTATTTTTCATATCAAGAATTTACCACATTGGAAAGAGACGACACATAGACAAAGTTTAGTAAGACTATTGATTTATTTAGCTTCGATTAGTGTATAGAGATGGAATGTCATTTTCCCATCCAAGAATAAACAAAAAATTGTCCAAGAATGACTTTGCAAAAAAAAAAAAATCGTATAGCTGACTTTGATTATTTTAAGATTTATAAGGTTATATACTAATTCATGGCCATGAATAAGTATTAACCGTAATAATCTTTGGTTGTTTAAGTATTATTTTAATATTCATCTTTGGTTGTAAACTATAACCTTTGTGCTACAGCGGATCTTGATTCCATGGCCATTGTTTATAGATTTGAAACATTTATCATATCATTAAACATGCTTCTTTGACGCAAACACAAACCAAGACACAACATGTAGACCGAAAAAAAAATCTCAAACATATGTACAGCTAGTGTAATTAACTCTTTTCATAAACAATCAAATCAAAGATTAGTACGTTAGTAAATGCATATAAAGATGACCGTTTGCAGCCTAAAGATTTAATAAAATGAGACCAGAAAAGAGGGAACAATAAATTGTACCTTGTAGTTTCTTGTAATCCAGGCACGTTGTGCATATGGAGAGACGTAGCTCATATACAACCTTTTTCGATTTATAGTTTTCGGAAACAACAATTAACAATCTAAAGTTAATCGATCAGTCCATTAAAAACGTACATCTAATGATTCATAAATACGTTTTTTTTTCCTTGAAGACGTTTTGACTAATGTTAGTATTAAAAAGAAACCTAGTGGTGCCATCGAACATAGCAGGAGGGTTGGAGGTAGCATCGAGCGAAGCTGGACCATTTCCTTCGAAACTTCTGGAGAAAGAGATAAAAGTTACAGAAGATGAGTTTACAGAGGAGACTCTATGAACTGGCATGGACACGAAGATACTTACAGAGGAGAACCCATGGACGATCTCTAAGACTTTGTTGTTTGTCTCTTTCAATGTTCAAGTGTTCTTTAAGTACTATGTTTCCTCAGGTCTTTGTTTTTTGTTAAAACTGCATAGATGCTTTAAGCATACCCATGTGCATGCAGGTATCTAAATTATTTTTGCTGTAGTATCGTTTGTCAACTTATTCGTTGGGCAGCTAATATCACATGACAGCAAACAAAAAAATTTAACAAATGAGTTAGTGGATAATATCAAATTATTTTTGTTTAACAAATTAAAAATATAAAATATACCTTAACAAACATATGCGTTTTGATCGGTTACACAATAATCTTTCAATTACACACAAAAATTTACATTTCAGAATGTGGCTAATTGGTTGGATTGTAAGACTTTCTAGAACATTATTTTTCTCGTGCTGTAACTTTTAAATTATTACCGATATATCTTACTAAAACCATGACAATGGCCAGGGCTAGCATGTATAAAGTATAACGGATCTGATAAAGACATGTCTATATATTGAGATTCATATATACATAAGAATATGAATATTCTGTTTTGCTTGTTTTCGCTCTGCTTGTGCGTTGTGTTTAGCCAGGGCCCAGGGGCCGAGCAAGGGACCTCCAATAAGGTTAGACTTCCAAGCGGGATTTTTATAAGGCGATAGAAGGTATTGGAACCAATTCGGATTTTTAAAAATAAAATGTCTATACATTGAGACTTGCATACACTGATACACACATTGTATACAAAAGTTCCACATAACATTTTTTTGAATGATATGCTCCACATAACATTTATTAAGAACGATGCGAAATGGTTGAAATCCAGACACTTGTAGCACACACACGTACATAGTAACGTTCACACACGATCTTCTTCATAAGCCAACATGGCCGCGCGATGACTCGGTATACAATTTTACTGCATAAGGAAACCGTAATCGATTAACTTTGGTTATCAGTGTTAACCGGACTAAGTAAGACCAGACTAACCAAATTTATTTTCCTTTTTTCGTTTCCCCCTTTTTATAACGTGTAAACTCGATTAAACCCATTGTGTTAAAAAAACCTCGATTAAACCCCAATATTTTCGGTTATTTTTTTGTTTGTTCAAAAAGTTTTTTTTTAGCTTGAAGAACTTTCAAAAGAGTTTGTAACAAACAAAAACATAAACAAAAATCAAGAGAATTTAGGTTTAAATAGTTTGATTTGATTTCGGTTGTGGCCATGGCTAGTTTAATTTAACAAGAAAAACTGCAACTGAGTTTCTTTTTTTTTTTTTACTGAAGTTTTCAATATCATTAACTGAATAATGAAATATTTGATTACAATAGAAATTGAAATCCTAGTTGCTTAAAATAAAGGAAGATCTAAAGATGTTCACAAGAAACATAACTTAGAACTAAAGCATTGCCACAAGTTTTTTTCATTTAGTGACTGTTAAATTTTATTCATCAAAAAAAAAAACCATTTGTACATCTGATAACCTTTTGAGTTTTTTTTTTTTTTGAACACAACCTTTTGAGCTTAAATTGTGGAATAAAGAATAAAACGAATTCTTCAAAGCTAAACTTTTCATCTGGATCCAAACCGAGTAATTTTCAGGCCACGGTTTGGTTCATTTTAAACGACGACGTACTTCCTATGGTTCATTTTAAATGAATAGTCTTCCTAAATATGTGTGTTTTAGAGTTTAAAAACGCGATTGGTACTGTAGAGATTTAAAAACTCTTACCATGAACTTCTTGAAATAATTAATGACATATTCCGAGTCGGTTTTGGTCTGCGTATATGCAACCATCTTATCCATTTCCTGCGCATGATACTTTGAAGTAAACTACGCAGCTTAATTAATCATATAAAAGCCTTAATGCGTATTGAGTGTATACCTCAATCCAAGCAGCTAGTTTTGGACGTCCAGCAGCAATATCGTACTTGAAAACTTCGCCGAGGAAGACTTGAAATCGTTGGACGAATGGAATATATGCGACATCAACCTTATAAAATCGAGAAAAGTTTTATCCATTTTGAAGCTAAAGGTTCACATTTAGCACCTATTAAGATAAAAGGATTTATATATACCAAGCTAAGGTCGCCGAGGAAGAATGGACCATCCTCAAACTTTTGTAAAGCATTTTCCAAGTGATCGAAGACAGATGCTGCATACATTAAAACAAAATATTTTTCAGCTTCTAATGACTCAAGTTGCGATGGGATACTTTTATTGTTTCAAAAGAAATATACATGTTGGTGTTTACCTAACAAATTAAACAAAAAGATAATCGTATAGTAATTCGAACTATAAAACATTTTGCAGTTTTTCAAGTACTTTTGGCAAACACTAAGTGTTGTAGAATCTTTAGACAGTCATTTTTTCTTTCTAAATTTTTTTTACGAAACAATCATGTTTTAGTTTTCAAAAATAAATTTAGAGTAGAAATCAAATTTTCTACAGCTTTTATTTAGTGCTTTGGATATCTGTAGAAATAAATTACAGCAATTTAAAACTAAAACCGCAGCCAATATATCTACAACTTAAATCTCAAAGCAAAAAATCTAAAAACAGAATACTTACCAATCAATCCCCTGTTTTTTTTGGCTAAACTGTAAATATTATATCTATCTTATTAAAACAGAAACATTCTGTTGGACCTAACATTTATTTTGTAAATTTTTAAATTAAATACACTTTTATACTTTATAGTTAAACCAAATTTAAATCACTAATGTTTTTTTCTTTATACTACTATCCATGTTTCCAAACAATATACTTATTTCTTTATACTACTATCAATGTTTCCAAACAATATATTTTTTATACTACTATTAATGTTTCCAAACAATACAATAATTAATCTTATTTATTTTATATCTATCATTTTCTCTTTAAAACTTTGTAGAAATGTCATAATTTCATAAATTGCAAAATAATGAACTTTAAAATTTGGATTATAAGATTACAAATTATGAAACTATTACAATTTAAATCCAATTAGATTACATATCGGTCATCCATTAGTTCAATCGGTTAGTCTCAGGTTTTACTGATTTTTTTTTAATATGAATATTTTAGAAACCTAAATTGAATTGTCAGATCTCCGGATTAACCGGTATAATCACAATCAGGTTGAATTTAAAAACACTGATTTAAATGCAAAAATATTTTAAATACACACTCTTTAAAAATTACCAAAATATTTATTAAGTTATTAGTGAAATTTTTCATCGTAAAATATTCCCGTTTCCAAAGCGCGAGTCTAGACTTTATATATTAAAACAGAAGTAACAACCTTGATTTATGTGTGATTTTTTTAAAATGGATTTTCACTAGAAATCATTAATTTTTAAAATATATCACATTTATTCCACCTCATTAACGTCAAATATATTCTGTTAGACCACCGGATTATAATTAAATCATTCATCAATACTATTAATTTTGGAACATGACCTGTTGATAAAGGTCAGGTCCAATTTAAAAAAAATCCAATTTAAAAAAATGAAATCTATATGTAACTGATTATTTTTGATTACGGAAACTATAACTACTTTCACTAATCTAAATACTCAATTTCGTAACATTCAATTTGATGTAATCCCATAATACACGGGATCCACTTCTTTCCACTACATTATTTGCCGTTTTCAGATATTAATAATTGTTCTTTCTTTTTATTTATAACAAATGCAAATGCATTGGGTAAATAACGGTTACAGTAAATTTCATATTAAAATCTATAGTAAACACATTAACTGTTTAACAGCGGACGTAGTACAATTACATGTATAAATCTATTAAACCCTCCATTAACATAATTTATAGACTTCTGTAAGAACTAGGTTTTTCAAGAATATCTTAATATTTTGAGACAGCAAAATATTAAATTTGAATTATTATATATGTTATAATAAAAATATCTTAAATCTGAAAACCGTACCAACATTTCAGGAAATGAATTATTATATTTTTAAGACTGGTATAACAAACACATTAATTTGTTATATTAATAATTTATAAAAAAACTATTTGACTAATACATAACAAGTTCAAAACTTGGTTAGTTTTAGTTTATTATAAATACATTAAAACGAACATGTGACACACCAAATAAACGAATTATTCTATTTTGATTATTATAAAATTATGTTTATATTAAGTAGATTATAAAATATAAATAGGTCAGCCAACTTCATTGATTTTATGTTTATATAAAATTTATTTTTTTTGTGAATGAAAATGTAACTGATTTTCTAAAACTAAATCAATAGATCATGATCCTGTTTAAATAGGATAGATTTACAAAATTAAACAAAAATATTAATTTAAACAGTTAGTATATTAATTTTTGGTTTATAAAGAGTAATTTTTAATACAAACTGAAAATTTTACATTTAATTTTTATGATTATAGGTTTTATAGGTTATTGCAGTATTTTTTATGAAAATAAGCAGACATAACATATTAACATACTTCTATTAAAGAAAATTGAACCAATACAAGAGAGTTAAAAACAAATTAAAAAGTTTCCAGTTTTAAACCATTAAAACAAA
Source organism: Raphanus raphanistrum subsp. raphanistrum (assembly GCA_019706035.1). Lineage (NCBI taxonomy): Eukaryota > Viridiplantae > Streptophyta > Magnoliopsida > Brassicales > Brassicaceae > Raphanus > Raphanus raphanistrum. Next base: position 13,701,631 of record CM033981.1, read on the forward strand.
CTAAAATGGGATGAGTATCTATATACAAATTAAGTGCAAAACGGGTAAAATTTTTAAAATGTTTATGTACAAAATTTTAAAATAGATTAAATACAAATTAAGCGCAAAATGTTTAAAAGTTTAAAAATTATAATATACAAAATGATTTTATACTTCAATTAACACAAATATGATTGTAAAAAAAGCGAAAACGTAAAAAAATAATTAAAACAAAAATATACCCGTCCTTTCGAAGGGCGGGTGAAAATCTAGTTAATGATTAAAAGATTTTACAAAAGTAGGAATCTTAAGTTATGCCTTCCCGGCAAAAATAATAAAAACAGGAAGGAATAAAAGAAAAGAAACAAACTAGATAAGGAAGAGGAAACTAGATTGTCATCTTAGCCAGAGAGCCATAAGAGAAACAAACACTCTGCTTGCATTTGATTCATAATTAACTTCCAAAAATATTGACTAAGGAGCTGCAAGTTAAACGCATATGTCGCCTTAATAAAACTAACGAGTCATAAGGAAATCAATCTTACCCGTATCTTTAGCCGGATCACCTTTGAAAGAGTCAAACACAACTTTAATGAATGTTGTATCAACATATTTCAACATGTCTTCACCAAAGTCTCTCTTTTCAGGATCCTAGACAAAAGAAATGATCACATCGAAGGGTTATTACATAACCTGACAAGATCAACAAGTTATAACGTCAAATATGTACGTGAAGGAAATCTAAACACAGTCTTACCAGGGGGTAAAGTGAATGTCCCTCGAAATTGCTATCCACATATTTGATTAAATCTAGACTCTCCCCCATGATTTTGCCATTGTGTTCAAGAGCAGGCACCTATATATATCATTGTTACGTTTCTAGACTCTCTTTTTTGGTGTAAATGTTAAGATACGTTTCTAGACTCTTGTATTGTCACTTATGAAGGAACCTCAAAATATAATTAAGGACTTCAAATATCGGTCGATTAAGATGAATATATGACGGGAGACATTTTATTGTGACTGCTACAGAGAAAATAGAGGTTATATACCTTGTTTGCAGGGTTCACTTTCTCCTTGAACCACGCTGGTCTATTAGGAAGGTCTATAGGAACCAATTTGATCTTCTCTTGCAGACCCTTTAACCCCCAATATCAAAAACAATTAGACACTGGTACAGTGGGACTTTAAAAAAATCATGTCATCATATACAAAAAATTGAAACCAAAGTAAAAGAAAAAGAACAAGTACCTTGAGGTTTCTGGTAATCCAAACACGTTGTGCAAATGGGCAGGTGTAGCTTATGTACAACCTTTATTGTTACCATTGTTGAGTATTTAATAAAACTAAGGTTAGTCCAATCCATAATCAATAGCTCATGGACAAATATTTTTTGAAGCTTAAATAAATTAGTAAAAAAACAAACCTCGTGGTTCCGTCGAACAAAGCAGGTAGATCGGAGGTAGCATCAAGCGGAACTTGACGATCTTCTACCAAACTTCTCTCCAAAAAAAAGAGAAAAAAGGAAAAGAAGATAAAGTTAGATGTTAACCAAAAAAGAAAAAAACAACCACTTTATGTAATCACGAAAATTACGAGGAAACCAAAATTTTATTCTTACAGAGAAGGTAAAGCCATGGATATGATCGATTCGCCTCGGAGGATTACTACAGATAGATGATGTTTTTTTTACATGAATGATCGATCAAACATGTAAAGCCACTTATATAACACATACTCGATGAAGAGCGTGGTTCATGCTTATTGGACCGGCTAACAGTAACAGGTGAAGCGTCAATGTTTGATGCTCTCTGGCGTTGAATTGTCCAAATGTGCTTGTCAACGCGTGTTCAAAGTAATAATTAAGAACTAAATACAGAAAAAATGTTCGAAACTTTTTTGTGAGTTATGTTAATTTGATGTGATATTCCTTTTTCTGTGTATAAAATTAAAAAAGCTAAAAAATTGGCTTATCAGTTGTTCTTTTGTTAAAAAAAAATTGATCATGCCAATTGAACTTGAAAAATAAAGAAAGAAGGATGGTGTCGACACCATCCACGCCGTTTTACGCGACCTTACCTAACCATCTATGCTCGATTTTGTATAGATAGATATATAAAGAATAGCTTAATTATTAAATGGTGAAACTATAGTTATTGTAGATATAATACAAAACAATAGTTGCAAATAGATTTCTGAACAATGTTGAATATTCCGATTTGACAAATTATCCACATGGCTTATTAGGCCACCCACTTTCCATTGTACCTACTTCATTTAATGGACCAACCAACCCATTTTGGGCTTAGTTACACCTTTCAAGTGAAGTTAACAACGAGTGCTCTATGAGGTGGGCTGGTAAAGGCAAAGTCAAATATCAAGGAATCGCCTGAACGGTAATGATATTATTAATACATCGAAAGGTAAAGTACCAACTACCAAGTGATATCTGCACTATGCATTGCATACGAGAGATGTGTGCATGACAAAATGGTTCGGGTTATTTATTTAGATCCGATTCCGACCGCCTCATAAATTCATAATAGTACTACAGAATGTACGACGATACCACCACCCCTTAGTTAATTTGGGTGACCAATCGCTCGACCTGGCCCGTAAGATTCAATTTTAAATAGAAGGACGGCCCGGCCCGGTCCGGTCCGGCCCATAAGAAATAATAAATACCTGAGAGAGTCTTTGTTCCGACCCTTTTACAGACTAAAATCGATCTTCGTAAGAAAATATCTTACGAATCTCTCTCTCGATCCCGTTTCACGTGTTTGTATTCCAATGGCGAGTAACGGAGTTAACGACACGGTTACGGTGGCGAATGGCGCAGGGATTGAAATCCCTAAGAAAATCGTTGACCTCAACACTACGGAGCCAGATGACATTCTCGACGGAGAAGTGAAGGAATCCACTCTTGTTTCTGCTGCTGAGAAGAAGGACGAACCTTTAGACACCAAGGCTGTTGGATCGACTGCGGCGGCTGGGGATGATGTATCTCCTCCGGTGGATGATGATGTTGAGAAGAAGATTCGACGTGCTGAGAGGTTTGGTGTTTCGGTGAAGCTAACCGAAGAGGAGAAGCGCAATTCTCGTGCTGAGAGGTATCATTAGGGTTACGAAACCGATTCTCTTTTCTTTTTTTTTTCTTATCTGTTTTCGAAATCTATCAATCTGAGGATTGTTAATTTGCTCTACATAGGTTCGGTACTGTAGCAGCAGCGGTTAAGGACACACAGGGAACGAAGAAAGGAGAAGAATTGAAGAGAAAGGCTAGAGCTGACAGGTAGGTTCTTGCTTTGGTTTTAAAAAGAAAGTTGAGTTTCTTACTGGATTTATATTTTCAATCAGATTTGGGGTTCCTCCATCATCAACCACTACTAAAGTTGATAAGACTGAGGAAGAGGCGAAGAAGAAAGCCAGGCTCGCTCGTTTTGGGAAGGATACTACTAAAGTTGATTCTGCTGAGGAAGATAAACGCAAAGCTAGGGCACTCAGGTACTGAATTATCTTTGTAGATGAGGTTTTTGTAGTACTGTTCCAGTCAATAATGTGGTTTTGTGATTTTTGCCAATCTTTAGGTTTTCGAAACCTGCTTCTGAGTCATCTTCAGATTTACCTGGCAAGGTAGTCCTCATTAACTTCGGTTTTCTTCTCCCATCTATTAGATTTAGAAAATAAGTAGAAGAGCTAACAGTATTTTTGTTTTACTCTTTGTTTTCACAGGAGGCAGTTGTTTCAGGAAACGCTGCCTAACGTTCTTGAATAAAGTTTCTTTTTTTAGTTAGGTGAGTTTCAACTATATACTTATGATTGCATTGCTAAATTTTAGTAGTGTCTGGTTTTGTATCTAACTTGTCAATCTTTTGTTTTGGCAGGTAGTTTGCTAAGCGTTATGTAATTCCCTCTCTGGCTGCTTGATTGATTCACCCTTTTTTTCTGCAATTAGAAGTCCCCGTGTGTAGTAGTATCTTAATTAAAAGTCGCAAGTTTAGTCGTGGTGGAGCAATGATTCTCTCAGATGGTTGGAAGCTAAGCAAGTTGTCACCAGATGAGACCATGAGAAACCAATATAGTTCTGATTGTCTTGAAAGGCAATTATCAATTAGGAGTTCTGAAGTGGCTGGTGTTGATTTTTTTCCATGTTGCAGGTGCTTGAAAGTGGTAAGTGTAGATTAAACGCATGTTCGTACCAAACTATTTAGAAATTAGTAGTGTTGATTGCTTTTGAGTTATTGTGCCAATGCGTTTATCTTGAAAACCAGGCTGAGTTGCTAGCTTATCTATCAAAGTAAGTGTGTTTTGTCATCTTAATCTTGTCACTGAAGGTAGCTGGTAGGTACACTGTTATTACTATGTTTCGTTGCTTGGTTTGCTTATTAATATATAATATGACCTGTCAAGCCGCTACTTCAGAATTCCTTTGTCATGTAAGACATCATTAGAACTATAGAGGTACTTGTTGGTTTTCATAACTCTGGTCTCTACGACAGTTGAAGAGAAGAGAGCCTCAGACGCTGAAGAATCTCTATTCGTGGGACTTGTACTTTGCTTGCTTTCTGATGGCTACACAATTTCTTATGCGTCTGTAATAGTTTTTAGATAAAACTTTGTTCATGCATTTTGAATCAAGCAGCCAGAAATACTTTTATGAAAGGGAATGTAATGTTTAGTTTTGCTTCTTATTTTCAACTATTGTGCTTGTGCCTAAACGCTAATATGCTGCAAGGTAATCTGAAAATTAAATTTTACTAGCATTTTACATAGATGGTGATGTTTCCCTCTTGTATAATTTGCATACAGGGGTACATTTGAATTTATGTTTTCTTAAAAAAAGAACATAATCTCACAATTTGAAAATATTGTTCTTGCTATACTAATAGTGCTCTTGATAGCAACTTTTTTTTGCTTCAATGCATTGGGTAGCCACCTCTTACTGACAGTGGAGAAGCCCAACCATTGGCTTGAACCATCTTGGGATCGATATAGACCACAATAACGGTTATATCGTCATGGAAATGCCTTCTAACACCAGGATTGATCTCTTTCAGGTCTGAGTATCTCATCTCTCTTTTCCTTGCTGCTTCCTTCAATGCAGCTTTCAGTAGTCTCCTTGCTATTCCCTGGGGGAGAATTTCAGGGTATTAGCAAATATATTCTTAGGTGCAAACTGTACAACAGAGAGGTATCCCAGTGGATATTAGTGAGACTTACTTGGCGAGGGGAACTATGTACAATATCAACAGCTTCCTGGTTGCTAAGATGCTCCCAAAGCCCATCTGAAGCTAGAATCATAAACTTATCTTCTGCTTTAAGCCTAGTAACCGTGACTGATGGATCCGCACTAAGTATTGGCTTGGTGAAATGTTCTGCTACTCTGTATTTGGGCAGCAGTGGCTCTCTGTTGAACTCTGCTCTTTTGAGGTATGCATCACCTATGGATTTTGTGACCTGATTAAAATGTAAACAACACATTTGCTTGTGAGTTCTTTTACAGCTTGATGCCAACTAGTTTTTCAGAAAGTGTTATCATCATGTAATGGTTTACCTGGATGATGCCTTTCACACGCCACATCCGGTGTTTCATCACAAGAATGCTGGGGTCATTAGGATGCATTGACCATAGCTCTTGCCTCGCAGACTCTACATTGGCATTGTGCTCTACTGATAGCTGAACAGCTCTCATTCCGCCTCTCTCAGATCTTCCCAACACAGCCCTTGAGTCTCCTGCGTTTGCAATATACACCACTCCGTTGCATATCACTCCTGCCAAGCAACATGACCCCACAGATGCCATCTTTGGGTTCTTCCGCCATTGCTTCTTCACCACCTTGAGAAAATCTTCTTCTGTCTCTGCAAATGCGTTCCTGATCACCTCCTCTGAAACCTCTCTACCCTCAGAGGCATACTCTGTTGATGCGTGTAACCTGAGTGTTAGTGTGTATGAGAGTTTCAAGAATGAAAAAAGGCGTTGTGTGTGTGGCTTACTCTTTAAATTTGGGAAGAGATTGTCTGCAATGAATCTGGAAGCCTCTGGACCTCCATGTCCATCGTAAACTCCAACAAAAGTTCCTTGAACTGCAGGGTTGTTGAATGTCAACGGCCCTGATTCGATCTGGCACTGATCCTCCATCACACTGTTGGCTTGGATCATTGCCATGGAAAACTCTCCAAAGGCGTGAAGGCCAAGATCCTTATACCATGTCAAGCCATCATTCTTTGTAGGACTGATCTTGCTTCTCTCTGTACCGGCACCTATTCTCCAGCAGGATTTATTCATCTTTGCAGGGAGGGGAGTAATAACAAGTAGTAGCAGTGCTGGTTGTTAAATTATTAGTTTCAAGACCATATATATATATAGCTGAGGAAGAAGTAGAGTAAATAGAAGGTGTTGGATTTGGAAGTTGAAACCCATGAGAAGTGGCCAAAAAAAAAGTATGGGTCAAAACAACTGAAAGAAAAAAAATTAAATGACTCTGAGAGTTAAAGACAAGACGGCAGTATAGTTTAAAGTGAATAGTCAGAGATTCTCCTCTTTACTGTTCGGTGTTGATTCTTGTCTTAGTATGGGTTAAATAAAAGCTGCTGTACTCTACTTTCTGCTATATTTTTTTAATTCATGGGATGTTTTTCCCTCTGAGATTATCTTATCCTTTTCATACGTAGAAGAGGTTAATCTTATAAACTTGGGATGCAAGAATGTTTACGGCCAAAAATATTCATATGGTGATGTTTGTTTTTAAATAAAGTCAGGATGAATTCGAGTCAGTAACCATGTGGTTAAAATTGAATTTCAAGTGGTGCTAAAGTCTTCAATAGTAAAAACTTTGTAATACAATGGGGGACTAGACTGAAACATAGAGACTAGGTTCATGTAATCAGGATCACAGTAATGGTGGTGGTGGTGCGTCTCATCTTTTGTAAATTTATGTTTTTATTGCTGTTGTTTTGCAGTTTGGTAATATGTGGGAAGAAAATGGATAAGAAGAGATAGGTCAAAGGATGCATGTGTGAGACAGAAGAGGGTGTGGGTTTTTGGAGCATTGAACTTGGAACCCATTAAACAAGAGCTGAGAAAGACTGATGAGAGAAGACATTTTGTGGGGCGAACGAGGAACACTCTTAGCTGTCTTAGCCCCTACAGCTTTTGCCCTTTTCTCTCAATCTCTTTTGTCTTCTTTAATGACTAGCTAGTGAGATCTAGATAAAAATTTATTTCATGGATTATGGGGTTGTAATGAATTTTCCAAAGAGGATGGATCATTTTAGTATTTTTCCTAAGTTCCAACTTTTTGGCCCTTCTTCTTCCTTTTCTTCCATGACCCTCCTCTTCATTGGCCTTCTCTGTCTCTTCTCTCCTCGTTTTCTGTTCATAAGATTCCACATATTGATGTTAGGGTAGAGAGAAACACTGTCGTGTGTTGATCGATATATAACATCGATGACTAGTTAATATCATCTAATAAAATACTATGAGGAAGCTTGCTTGAATATCGTTCCTCCGTCTTGTATACCTTTGTGTTGTGCACATTAGTTGTTAGTGGGGCTCATATTTCATTCATTGCGGATATTAGATTTTGCATATGACGGTTCCACTAGTTAGATAAGGCCAATCTCACCAACTGGTATATAGGCTAGATCATGCGACTTTGGCTCATAATTTGGATAAAATTTAATGATATAGATCTAAAATCAAATCAAGGATTAAGACAATCAAGTGTAGATTAGTATAATAGAAAAATAGAAAGAATGGTCCAGGTACATTTTCTCTTTATCATAATATCATATAACTTTCATATATGGACCGATTAAATATTGAACATGTGGCCTTGAAACTTATTGAAGAGTTCTTCTGTCCTTGAACACACTATTACAGTACATTGTATTTATCATGTGTTCTGGATATGATTCCCATCTTATTACAAAGTTAAACTATAACTCAGTCTCATTTTAATTAAACAATATAAGAAATAAATGATCAAATATAAATAGAACACGTTCATACATATACAATTTTTTTTTTAAAGAGTTATGGTAACAACTGGTCCATTTATGCTGCACTGTGTGTTTTGTCTTTTGGTTGAGGGAGCATGGATGTCAGTCAGTCTATCTCTTTAACTTCCTACTTTTTGTTTTTTTTTTGGTTTAACATTGAGCTTACCATTGTTAGTTAACGTGTCCCTTGTTTTGGTACTACGTAAAGAACTATCCATATGAAGAACAGAAGAAGTGCAGCTACAATTCAGAAACCTCTCACAGAAATTGATGTAGACTAAAACTATCTACACACTTAAGGACCAACTTTTTACTTACATTCTTCTTCCCGTTTATCCCTAAATTAGTTTCTAAATTTCTTTCTTTTTAAATTCACATAGTAATAACCAGGGGCGAAGCCAGGATATTAATGTAATGGGTGCACTATTAGTGATAAAATGAAAACAGTCAAAAGGAGGTCTCGAACTCTGGTTGATATGGGTGCACAACTCAACTTTTCCACCTGTTCTAACAGAAGTTTTATGAATTTTCATATGAAAATTACAATATTTATAAATGTTATGGGTGCACAGGCCCCCATTGTGCCTTACCTGGCTTCGCCCCTGGTAATAACTGTAATACGTAATATTTTACATGTAAAATTTGATTATATATACTATGTACATGTAAAGTTACTATAGCTGCGTACTTCCTGAAACACTTTTCTCGAAGAAGCTACTATGAATAATCTAGTATATTTAGCTATATATAGGTTAACTGGTTAATGAAGAATAATGTTAACTTCTGAGACAATTCATGGCTCGAATTATTTATATACGAAACATTTTGCAAACATTTTTTTTTCACTTTGCAAACATATTGTTAAGCAAAAAAAAAAAAAACATATCGCGAACATCGATTCAAACTAGACATTATCATCGGAAAAATGTCTACCAATTAAGTATTATATTTTTTCTGTTTTCTATTTAAATGCACCATATCGCAAGAGGATTGAATGCCTAGCATCGACGCTGTCACCAATTTTGAAAGTATTTATGATGTTATCTTTAATTTGGAGTATACTACAAAATTTATGATGTTATATATTTAGTTTAAACAGATTTAAGTTCATTTCATCTTTCGAGAGTAACTTAGCTTACCGCATGGTCCACATCTATAGATTCAGAATACTCCAGATTATTTTTTTTAAAAAACCTAGCTTACCACATAGTATTTAGCTAACCGAACAACATTACGTTTTTTTTTTGAAAAAGCTTACTATTGAATACTAGAAATTTTACAAGAAAATGACACAGCCTTAGAGTTCAAAATGAGAAGATAACCAAAATGGTAGACAACTGAGCACAAAGTTTAAAATCAGAAAGAACATGGTATGACGAATAAGATCCAGTTTACATATATTCTAACCTTGACTAATTTATTGACAAGTTCGGAAGATTACAATATAGAAAATGAATAAAAGTGGGCACGTAGAGGAAGAAAGAGTAAATAGAATGCATGACATGCAGGAAACATGAGAGAGACATCGTGAAAGTCCCATATTGTCTGGTCCAACCAAACCTTGACATTTCATCGCGATACTATCTCTCTAGTAATTTTTTTTTTTCGCTAAAGATCTCTCTAGTAACTAGTTCTGTTCTTTTTTTTTTTTTTTTGCTAAAAACTAGTACTGTTTTTTTTAACTAGTACTGTTCTTCGTTTTGACGTAGTACTTTATTATATTTTCATATATATTACAATCAAACTATTATATATATATATATATATTGATTTTTCAATTTGTTTTTTTTTTTAAACGGATTTTTCAATTTGTTATATAGCTCATTTCTTGCAATTGTATCGGGACGTACTATTATCATTTTGATTTTGTACTTTTATAAGATTAGATTTCTCATCTCATCATGCAACTTACTTTTATCTTTCAAAAAAAAAAAATTACTTTCCATCTTCATCGTTTTCTGCAATTTTGTATATGATATATTTTGTACATTTAGTCATTGCATATTAATATTATAATTATCTTTGTCGCTTCAGCCCAATAAACTCGGATATATGCATATACATGTATACGTATATTGTTCATCTTTTTGGTTTAGGAAGTATATACCGTATCTTTACATTTTTACCAAAAAAAGGTATATATACCGTACGTGGTTAATTAAACTTACATCTTTTGTGATTAACATGCGATTTTCATTAGCGCATGTTAAAGTAAGATGTTGACATTAATGATTAAACTCTTGTACTATTTTCTTTAGGTTCAGTCATTGTGGTTCAATAATTTCTTCACTCTTGTTTTCGGAATTGGCGTGATAAAAGAACTCAGAAATTAATAATCTGAAAAAATAATAAAAATCTAAATGGTGATCAAAAGAATGAATAGAAATAATTAGTTCCTCTTTATTCTTTAGATTTGATATTATTTTTAAGAAATATTTTTTCTCTAACATTCTTTTTCATTCATTTTAACTTGAAGAAGCATAGTTACATCAAATCGGGATGAAACAATAAAGAATAAATATTCAGGTGCAACTAGAATGCATTTCTTAGAATGAAATTTCTTGAATATTTTATTCTTTCACATTCCATATAACCTTCACCAGTTGTAATGAAAAAAAAAGTATTTCATCTCATTCCATATTATTCTTTGTTATTCCAAAAAAATAACAATACTTATTTGAAAAATCATTTACGTTCAAATAATGAATAAATGAAACAATAATCATTTGTATTGGACTCCATCAAATATCATTCCTTTAAATCCACATATTTATTTTATTAACATCCAATTACAATTTTCATACTATTTTATTTCTCTTCATTCTTTTCATATTTATTTCTATTATTCCTTTTGTGATTACAAGTTGAACCTACGAAATATTTAAAGTTTTGTCTAACAAAATAACAGGCACCCTTCTTTTCTTTGGACAACTAAAAGCACTTTCAATGATAAAACTCTTTTGGGAATGCTTTAATAGGCATTACCCAGCGATAGAAATTACGGATGGGCACTTCAGTTATTTTATCGGTTCAATATGAGTTCTATTCGGTTAATTCCATAATTGTTCAAACCAAAATAAACCATAATTAGTTTGGTTTGTGTTTTAGTTCAGCTCAATCGGGTTTCTTTAGTTTAGTTCTTGTAAGAGAAATCAAAACATAAATGTATAGTCATGAATCATCATAATTTGAGAATATGAAAAAAACTAAATTATGTTAACTAAATCCAATATAAAACCAAAACAAAAACCTTTAGAAAACCAAATCATGTATAACAATCAAATCAAAACTATAGTAGATAGAAAATTAAAAAACATCGTTAATAATATCTTTTTAAAATAAACTATATAAATTAAATCTAATATAAAACTGAAACAAAAACCGAAACAAACCACAAAAATTTATAAGAAAACGATCAAACCAAATTTAACTAAAATAGACAGAAAACATCATAAATAAAGTTAACAGTATCGTTAGTTTTATGATTTTAGTATATTTTATATTTTAGTATGTTTAATTCATATAATAACAAAAGCACATTGGTTATTGGTTTCGGTTTAGTTGGTTCGGGTTTGAAAAATCTTAGGCCGATCTATTTGGTAATAGATTTTGATTCGGTTTAGATCGACTTCGACTAGTTTTGATTTTTTTGCCCACACCTAATAGAAATACAGCATAAATCACTCAAGAATTAACAAATCATTTAATTCGCATTAGATGCGAAAGACCCAATTCTTGAAATCTATTAAGCATTTAAAATTATATAGGGCCCATTTCGAGGTTTCATACTCTCGTCAAGTAATTAAAATTACAATTAAGGGCCATACGTCTTTTTTAACAACTAAGGCCCATTTGTTTAATCTTCTGAAAAAATAACTATTTCATGTGATAACAAGAAATGTCGTCATGAGTCTATTAACCACATGTGTCCTTATCAAAAAGAAAAAAAACTAACATAAATTCTATAGATGAAAACGGTCCAAACATTCCTATCTGTTACAGACTTATAATGCTTGACACATCTGTTATGGATAACGATATCTGTACACGCTTTCAATATTCACAATGCCGCGAGCTGACATCACGCCACGTCTAACTCGGTGGTCTTGACGAGGATCTCCCATAGCCGTTGGATCTCCGAGAAGACATCATCGGTGGGAAGTTGAAACCTACAGAACGGACACGTGTTCCTCTTGCTAAGCCATGGCAAGATACACTTCCAGTGGAACAAATGCTGACATGGCATTTCACAAACATCCCTTCCTTCGCTCATCTCTTCCTTGCATATCACGCATTCTACTTCCCCGGCGTTTGAGCCGGTGGCGTTAAGCACTTCAACCGCACGTAACGCCACCACAGCCGCTCTAGCCGCCGGGATTTCATATCCTTCTTTCTCTCCTCCTCGACCAAGGTGGTTGTGGTTTACCATTATGTCGACGAATCTTTTGCATCTAACTAGGGTTTCTATGTAAGGCATCAAGATTCCCGCGTCGCAAGTCCAGAGACCTGAGATACTATTTAGCATATTATCAGAGCACATGTTACCGAGGATTTCCCGCCAATTATCGGCTGAAGCTTCTAGAATATCTGGATCTAGCTGATGTGTTTCACAGAGAAAGAGGAGGAGAACCACTGCGTCTAGGTCCCGGAGCTTCATCTTAGCGGCAGATGAGTGGATAGAGTGGTGGTTACGGTGGAGTAGAAGAGGGTGGAGAAGAGGAAGGAGGTGAGTAGCGATGAGGAGAGTTTTTTGAGGAAGGGAGAGAGAAAGGAGGTGGCGGAGAGTGAGGGAGAAAAGCGTCGGAGAGGAGAGCACGGCGGCTAGACGACGGCGATGGTGATGGGATAGAGAGAGAATGGTGTGAGTAAGCTTCTGAAGGTGTGAAGGAGAGAGAGTAGATAGTGAGGTCATGATTATTGTGGTGCTTTCTTCTTCCATATTGTATCTTGTGTGCTTCGTTTTCTCACTTCTTTTGACACTTTTACTTTTTGATGAATCTTTGCTTTATATAATGTATATTAAGTCATTGAGAATTTGGTGGTAGCAATCATAAAATATTGTGATTTTTTATTAGGGAAAAAAAAACAGAAGGTTGTGATACAAAAGAGATTATTGTCGGCTTTGCTTGTTTGGTTTTTTTATTTTTAATTGTTAGATGTCAATATGGAATTGGAGAATTAAGGTAAAGAAGCCTGCAGATTTTATTGTCTAATTAGGTTTCTTTCAGGAAAAATAGGAAGAACAGTAGATGTTGAGTAGAAACTAAAGGATCTATATGGCACTTGATGATATTGTGCAATTATTTACGTGTACTATGAATGATCCATGAAAAAATTGTTCATGTGGAACAAAGTGGGACTAGACAAGTGTGTGTGGAGTAGAGCAAGTAGTTGGATATGATTGTTCCTATAAATCTACTTGTCTTTATGGAATTTGTCTGCATTCACAAAACAACTTAGCACAAACCTAATAACGTATATCATTCATACCAAATGATACAATAAGAGAGATCTTCCTGTTAGTGTATGTGAAAACAAAAGCAACACAACACGAAGAAAATTGTCAAAAGTCAAAGCTATATAAAAGGTTCGGCTAAATCCATGGTATCTTCTACTTTTTTTAACTGTTATATCCAAGAAACAGTGCTGAAAGATCAATAATTCACATGACCACACCATTCTATAATTCTAGTCTCTATGCATTTGTCCCGGTGTGTTGTCCATTCTTTCACAAACTCTCATGTCTCTCAAATCCCCATAAACATATATTTCGGTGGAAGCCAAATAGTCTTGAAAGACTTTTTGATACTTTTACCCCTCAATCCAGATACAATTCACCAATCTAACAAGAAACCAAGTTCACTCAATGATGATCCTACTTGTGTGCAACTATTGTTGTGGTTGGAGGCGTTTTTATGTTTAAGCACTCTAAGAGGAATGAAGATGCAGCGAGAACAAGCTCATTTTTATGAATCTGTTTGAGGAAATCGATGAACCTGAAGATGAACTTGGACTTGAACCTGGAGTTGACATGGCCTTGAGCAGTCCACAAATTGTTGGACAGAGACTTTTGGTGTTTCATTAAGTTCCTAAGTTATAAGATTGCAAAAACCTTCTAACAATTAGACCGCATAGCGCAGTGGATTAGCGCGTTTGACTTCGGATCAAAAGGTCGTGGGTTCGACTCCCACTGTGGTCGTTGTTTATTGAAGTTTTTAGCAAGTTCATTTTGATTAATTTCTGAACCAAGATCTTGTATGTCCTGATGTTTAAGTCTTAGTAAATAACAAATTCTAAACATTCTAGGCAATTTGAGTGCTAAATTGCATAATCACGATTTATAGAAAGAAATGGTACAAACTTGTTTAAGTCTTTGTAAATAACAAATTCTAAACATAATCACGATGTGATCATAAATCGCATATTTTTTTTTCAAATGTGTGGTTTGTATGTCTATGAGATAAATGATTTGAGTAAAGAGAGAATTGGCTGTTCGATAACAAAACTTGAGTAAGAACCAAAAATAGAAAAGGGGAGAATACATAAGCGAATAATCAAAAAGAGTTGAATCATCATTTCTAGTAGCTAACTAAGCAAAGGAGAAACGAAACTATTACACTTTGATAGCATACTTCCTCAGAGGGAAATACATCTCTTTCTTCTTCTCACGCTCCGTCTTCAAAGACGCCTGGCAACACAAATAATATACAAAATGTCAATGATCTTTTCTTGCAAAGTCATACGAAGAACAAAACAAAGTGTGGCAATATTTGAGTGTTATAGAATTGTTAAAATGAGGAAAAAGAAAAAAAGACCTGATGCTTGGTAAGACGTCTGCGGATAGCACGAGTCTTCTTGGGACGGAGATCGAGAGGCAAGAACTTCTTGCTCTTGTATGCTTCCCTTAGTGCAAGCTTCTGTTTCTGTGAGATCACTGTCAGTACCTGAGCAATGGACTTCCTCACCACCTTGCTATCAAAGATCAATATGTAAATTTATAATCAATCAACTGATATGTCAAACACAATCTATCAACAAAATGCACATGTTATGTATTATTAAGGCAAATGCTTACATTTTGGAGAGCTTGTTAGGGGCGCCTCCGGTGACTTTAGCGACGCGGAGGAGGGCGAGCTCAGCCTTGAATTCCTGAAGCTGGCTCTGAAGATCGGTTTTTGATCTCTCTCTAAGTTCGTGAACCTTGATTCTCGCTACACAAACACAAAATCTAATCAGAGTTACGTAATTGAAAAAGTGAGGATTCTCAAGGGATCAGTTCTTTTTTCATACCCATCGTGAGCTTTCTTTCTGGTGGTGTTGGACTGATGCGCCGCTGCTTCCTCCTTTCTAAGCTCGCAAAACCCTAATTTTGAGGAGCAAGGCAATTTATTGTGGATCAGTGAGTTGAAAAACCCTTGGAACTCGAATGTAGTGGGCCGTAAATACCCAATACCTATATTTAATATTTATGAGTTATGGGCTTTATTATTAGAGGACATACTTAATGGGTTGTGAGACAGAAAGATGAGATAAAAGTGGGAATAGTAGTGAAAGCAAAGAGGAATAATAAGTTCGTCAATAAAACTCCAAAAGCATCAGATTCTGATTTTTTTTTTCTTTATACTTTGGTGTTCATGAGAATTAGATTCGGAACTATCACTAAAGCATGTTGTAACTCTACTTTTATTTTTGTTATGTTCAAACAAAACCATCAAATTAATTTCACACGGTTTCTAAGTCTACCTAACAATCTCATGCATTGGTTTTCGATTAAGAATCCGAACAAAAGACACAACTTTTTCTAAAATTAATTCCATCAGATGAAAATGATATCTTTTAACAGGAACCTAGAATAATATTCCACATTTATTTTTTTATCTTTATCACTACAGAACCCTCTCTTCATTTTTATATTTATACAACAACCATGGACACTCTCTCTAAACTCTTTGGATTGAAAATGTTATGTGCCTCTCAAGCAGCACAAAAAAAAAGGATTGAAAATGTTATGTGCCTCTCAAGCAGCACAAAAAAAAAAGGATTGGAAATGTTATGTGCCTCTCAAGCATCAACAAGTGATATTTGCTCAAACATGGAACCTTCTTCTTCTTCTTTAGCCACGATCCGGCTAGGTGGTCGAGCTATCGACCGTCATAACCCAATCATACGTGACGGTCGGAGGTTCACTCCTCCACCTTCTCCAAATCATAATCCCTCCATCTCTCCTGCCTCTTCTTCTTCAACGTATCATACTCCTCTCAAGACTAGGTTAGGTCTAGAGAGCAGCGAGCAAACACGTGTTGGGAAGAGGAAGAGCAAGAAAAGTCAATGTGAAGGCGGCAATTCACCGATTGGTAGTCCTAGCAGTGACACTCCTCAAGGCTCTTCAAGGTGCTTATTGAGCAATCCGGTTTTCTTCGACGGGTTTGTGGATTCTGATCCGATTCCATTACCTATCGAACCGGAGATAACCATGGGTGATGAGTTGGATAAAATTCATGAAGCTAGGTTGGTTATAAACGCCTCTAAGTATCTCTCTTCTTCTTCTTTCTTGGAGAAGAAGCAACCTGATTTCTTCGATGGGTTCTTGGATTATGACCCTGTTATATCTCCGAGTAATCCTTTCTCCGAACCCACAAAAGCTTCTCCGACAGCATCTCAAAGCTCTCTTGAAGATCAAGATGTTTTGTCTCCTGATCTCAAATTCTCTCCTCCACAACCTCCACCACCTCCTCCTCCACCGTCGTTGCCGCCACCTGAGAAGAGTTCATCCTCCGATCAAGTAAATCATAGAACATTCAGTTCATTTTTATAATCAAGAAGTTGTGTCTGAAATAATACTTAGCAATCGTTCCTTAAAGGTGGTAGCTCTCAGAGTGTCACTTCACTGCAAAGGCTGTGCAGGGAAAGTCAAGAAACATCTTTCGAAATTGAAAGGTTATAAAACAATTAATATATTTATTCTCATGATATTTTACTTTTGATTGAATTGATCTAGCGAGCACTTTTTAAGGTTTGTAAGAAAACTCTCTGCTCTGGTGTTTTTTTTTTCTTTTTTTTTTTGAACATTTGTCTTGGTGTTTTTGATCGTTGTGTGTAGGAGTGACCTCGTTTAACATAGACTTCGTTGCAAAGAAGGTAACTGTGACGGGAGACGTAACACCATTAACTGTTGTCGACTATTTCCAAAGTTAAAAACGCACAGTTCTGGCCTGAGATTATTAAGAAGTGAGTGATATCTTTCTAATATGTTTTCTCTTCTTTCTTTCTTTCTTTTTTTTTTTTTTTTGCAAAAGGATTATACTTTGTTCTCTTTATGTCTGAAAGACAACCTCTGTGAAAATGGTGCTCTCTTTTATGAGTTTGTGGTTGGTAATGGCATGGGAATTTCACAAATTTTATTTAGAGATTGTTATTAAGGAATTCAACAAAATTATGCTAAGTCCAATTCCTCAATATTCAATCAATCTTCTTCTTCAGTGGCCCAAACAAGATTATAATACATTGATTGGACACATCTATCTTATTAAAGTAGAAGTACATTTTAATTTTGTTTGCCAACATGAATTACAAAATTAAAAAAATAAAAATTTAGTTTGGACACAAATATAACATCTATTTTGGGCTTATGTTTAAAAAAACTGCTACTATAGAATTGAATCATATTATTTAATTTTTTATTAAGATATATTTTGATAACTAAATTATTTATTGGATCATTGTAATTATTGGTTATTTACTATAATTATTTATATTTATAGTTTATATATAATACGTAAATAAAAATATATTTCTCTTCAACAATTTTTTTTGTCCATTAATACGATACCTATGTCATTATTAATTTAAAAATTATATTTTTCTATATTATGGTTACAATATCAAATAAACAATGCAAAATATATATACTAAGATATTAGTATTTTTTTGTGCTACAAGTACGTTAAATACAATATTAATCATATGATAGTGAAGAACGTGTATCATATTTTATAAAATCCAATAATTTTTAATTTGGTATAAGTTGATAAGATTTTTCAATCTAGTGTTTATTGTTTGTGAGATAATGTTCAAAGAGAAAAATCTTGGGTGTAGTCAATATGGAGTGGATATATAATTAAAATTAAATAAAATCATGTATATTTAGATATGTATTAGAATGGATGGCTTATTTTAATATTATGGATTGAGTGTATTATTACTAAACAAAACAAACCATATATATTTCTGAAAATATTAAAACAAATGAACTAAAAATATCCATGAATCTATGGAAGTTGAATTGAATTGAATAGCTTTAGATTATTTAGTCAGCATAGAATTTATGTAAAGTTGGAAAAAAATCTAAATAATCAATACCTATGTGTTATATAAGGGCCTTTCTGCACAAACTCTACCAATTAATTTATTATATCAACTGATATTGCAATCTGCAAAATAAAATTGCAACCTATGGAGAAATCAACTTTTCTTTTTGCGGTGATTTCCTTTGGTCTCCTCTTTGCTTGTGTCATTGAAGCTACTGGGAAGAATTTTCAGGATGAGACTAGCCAGTCACCATCACAACGTCTTGTTTTTAGAATGTTACCAAAAAATGTTCCTATTCCGCCATCAGGACCTAGTATTCCTCCACTTAAAACAGCTATAGACGGCGTAACACCGTCTATATGGTCACCATCACAACACCTTATTTTTAAAATGTTACCAAAAGTTGTTCCTTTTCCGCCATGGGGACCTAGTACTCCTCCACATAAGGCAGCCATAGACAGCGTAACGCGGTCTCCATGGTCACCATCACAACGCCTTATTTTTAGAATGTTACCAAAAAATGTTCCTATTCCACCATCGGGACCTATTACTCCTCCACTTAAGGCAGCCATAGGCGGCGTAACACCGTCTTCATGGTCACCATCACAACGCCTTGTTTTTAGAATGTTACCAAAAAATGTTCCTATTCCGCCATCAGGACCTAGTACTCCTCCATCGCGAACAAGAACCGTGTAATAATCATTTCATCATGTGAACTCTTTCTTCTAATACAAAATATACATATATATTCGGAATAATTCAGATTATGTAAGTAAAAAAACTATGTAAGCTTTAAGATTTGATATATGAGATCTGATGAATAATTGGAATAATATTCGGAATAATTCAGATTATGTATGCCAAAGTCCAAAAAAACTATGTATGCTTTAAGATTTGACTAGGTGATGACCTGCGCCTTGCGCAGGGTGAATGTACTAAAAGAGATTATAAATTTTAATCTATAAATACCGAAAGGGTAAAAGAAAAATGGCATATTATACATAGTTTAGGTTAGCAGAAATAATGTTTGATATACATATTAATGCAAAGAAAAATAATTTGGGATTGTATTTTTACTGAAGTTTTCAATAAATTTTTTTATTGGAATATTCGAGTAACGATAATATTATTATAATTGACAAAAAATAATTATATTATTATCGGTTCTCAGACCTTCCTCGCCTACATAAATTTATATAAAGAGTAATAAATAAATTAAGTTGTTTTGTTATTACCAAACAAACTTATATATCATATAATTTTCTTTGCAACACAATTCATTAGAACTTAAACTTTGAAATTTATATTGAAATTAAGAAAAAGCTTTCGCACCTGTCTAATTGTTTTTCTTACTCTAGGAAAACATTAATAATGAACTTTCGTAATAATTAATGATATACTAAGTTTTTTCTTGCACCTTGTGCATTAAATTATTTTTAAGTTTAAATTATATTTTAAAATGAAAATTTATTAATATTATAGATTTTATTATTTTGTTATCAATATTTAATATAAATTTGATTTAATTAAACATAAAATTATTATAAAATAATTTTGTTTATTTAATGAAAAATTGATATAAAACTGTATAACTATCAAACATTAAAAGTAAACAATGTTTAGATATTTAAGAAACTATTGGTTTAAGAAATAAAATTATATTTTTAACAAAATTTAGGAATTTTTGAAAATTTTAGTAATAAAAATTTATAATTATAAAAAAACAATTGATGTCGCTTAAATGTTCTTTTTAATTTCAATTGAGCTGAAGTATGATCAATTGTAAACTGCCGGTATTATTCGTCAGAAAAAAAATCCTAAAATTTGAACCAAATTTTCGTGATATACAATTTTAGAATCAAGCTTTCTTTTGGTAAGTTTAAATTTTTATACCAGACTGTTTAAATAAATAAATAAACTTTTCCACCAAGTTAATGATACCACCGAAATTTTAAACTTAGTACAAAATATTGAAGAAGTTCTATATGGTAAATTTAATTTAAGATAATAATATAATTTTTCACCAAGTTTATAATTTCGACCATTGAGAACGACTTACCAAATATATTTGTAATAGTTATTGAAAATTTACATAAATATTGGTTCAATTTATCACACTAAAATACGGTTTCCAGATAATTAATGCTAATTATTTTAATTTTTCAAACAATACGAAAACCTACATTTGGCTACTATATATATACGGTTGAGTTTTCCCTTAAACTACCATCAAATTTTTTCACAACTCTTAATTTATGATTATAGGAGTATTAATGATATCATATTTTAATTGTTTGAACTGGGCTTCTATACTTTTTCTGTGAACCAAATACTTATAATTTGTTTGTTATTATATATTGAGAAATACCAAATATATTAGGGAAAATTGTCAAAACATAACAAAAATTCAGCATAGTTGTCTCTTTGGTATAAAACCATTTTGTCTATTTTGTCTCACTTTTACCATTTCTATTTCTGAAACTTAATTAAATATATATTTTTATGAATCAAAAAATTATTAAAAATATAAACAATAAATAAAACATCCATATACACAAACTGATATATTTTTTTGTTGAAAAACTTGATAAATATTATTTAATATTTTCCCTATATGGATGAATAAATTTGAAATTTCATCAAAAAAAAATATTATTTAATATCAAAACATAAGATTTTTAATAAATATTTCACCATGCGCAAAGCGCAGATCTTATTCGGTAGTCTGCATTAGTTACTAAAAATGTTCAGAGTTCTCAAACTTCATAAAAAACCACAATCAAATCGGATTTTGGTAACTTACAGATGAAAAATCAACCATAGTTAATTGCAAGATCCTTAGTCTTTCGTTGATCTTGGATTCTTAGTCTTTCGCCGAAAACCTGTTATTTAGAAAGGTGAAGCTCAAAGTAATATACTTAAAAGTTAAAAAAAAACTGTGAATTAAAAAGACCTGTGAATTCGAAAGATAAAGCTCCACTACGATTCATGTCTCTCGCTTGAAAATGCTACGGTTAAAACCATTAGACGGATATGTTTCAGACAATAAAAAGGAGCAACATGTAAACGAATTATAAGGCAATAAAAGTAATGGAAACCTTATATAATCACACTTACATTTGCTCTACACGACTTGTTTTGTTCAGAATGACCACTATCATTATATATAGGTTTATATCTTGGGCACGAAGTTTTTTTTTCCGATGCAATTAATACCCGATATTTTTTGGCTCATAATTGCCAATCCTAGAATGACAGCATAATTACCTATTTTGAAAATGAATGAATGATAAAAAGAATGATTGTTTAATTATTATGGACGGATCATAAATGACAATCATAGTAGTTACCAAAATCGACACCAAATTAAAGTCGCTCAAGAAAAGTTGCTATATATGTACACACAAAACTAAACACAATAAATTAAAGACATTTAATTAATACACGAAATTAAATGCAGTAAATTAAGGTTGCTATAAACGGATGCATCAGAAATTGAATGCGAATAAATCGGTTATGTTCGACGATGAGAGTATATAATATAAGTCGATTATTCACATGTATCACAATGGCATTCATATGTAATTATTCTAGTGAATTGAGGGTGAATATATAAATGGACTGAGAATAAATATGGTGCCGACACGTCAGCATGGCACACCCGTAAATAACTTACAAACCAAAGGTTACTTTTTAAAAATGCTTCTTGATTAATAAGAAAGGGATATATGAGATCTGATGAATAGTCGGATAAAATGGTACTGCAAATAGTTCTGATATTGTTTATAATTCATCAAATTTGCATGTATTTTATAGTAGGATTATAGCTAATTTGCCAAAATTATTCCAAGTTGCAAACAAAAACAAACATGGACATTTTCGATGGGCGGAAGCCTCTTAAGATCAGATTGGTCTATCATTTGCGTCTTTCTTAGGATAAATCTGATATATCTGAATAATACATTGTTCATAACAATTTTTTCTTCTGATATAAGGCTGGATCATATATTTATAACGTACCATATCTTATTACAAACTGAACATTATCAGTTACATCGACAACTAAACTTGTCTTAACGTTACACATCGTTTACAACTGATGAACAAAGGTAAGATGTTCTTCACACAGCAACACAGAGAGGGAGAGAGATTACAAATTATACACAGAGTAAGAGTAAGAAGAATGTGAAATGCTGATGAAAACTATACCTTCTTTGGTTATTTGGTAGCCTTTGATGGTGACTTGGTTTCCTTTGTAGTCAGTGCCGGTCCGGATCCTAATGGCGCCTACAGCGAACAAAAAAATTTTGCCCCACTATAACTTTTTTTTGCATAGTCTTATGGAATCAAAATTATACAAATATATATATATATATATATATATTCTTTTGCATATTCAGTAGGGAATAAAAATCATGAAAAATATAATTTTTATTCTGTTCATATGTTCTTGATATCACCAATAACTCATTTTGTTATGTATGAGACATAGTTGAGCATATTTATTTTTTATGAGGTTCAATTTAAGCTTGGAACTATTAGTAATATACAATAGGAAATATTGTATTTGGATAATAATCATTCATTCAACATGGAAAATGTTATTGTATTTTTTTTTAAAAAAATCAGAAAGCATAGCCTAATTCATAATAATTTTTCTGTTTTTAGATTTTAGGAACTTTCTATCTTCAAATAATTTAGGAATTTGTAAAAAAAATCACACAAAAATTATAGAAGAAAAAAATTATATGGCAGAACAACAAACAATAAATAAAAGATAAAGATACAAATATTACATAAAGAAACAAAGTTAGAGTAAAAAAGAAAACAGATAATTAGGTTAGAGTACAATAATTTAATATTTACTTTACAAGTTATATTTAATATAAAAAATAATAGTTAAAAGGAATAAACTGAAATACTTTGAATATAATAATTGTATATTGGATGAGAAAGAATGAAACTAAAATTACTTTATCATTGTCAAAAGAAAGAGAAGGAAAAAAAGGAAAAAAAGGAAAAAAAAAAGAAAATACGAAAAAATGCATATGTGAGTTTCGAACTTCTCACATGTGACTCAAAGGCAAGAGGCAAGACAACTATACGTCAATACTAAAAAGAATTGATGTTATTTTGGCGCCCATGAAATACGATAAACTCTGGCGCCTAAAGTCCTTGTTTTACGGGCTTTAGCCCAGGGCCGAGCCTGTTTGTAGTTGAAGCTGCTTTCTCAGACTTCTTTGGGAAGATAACTGGGTTTATGTTATGTAAGTCTCCTCCGGGTGCAATTGTTATGCTTTTGAATAGCTTTCCGAGCTTGTCGTGATCTCTTTCTTTTTTTCTCTATGTTTTCTAATATGTTGTTCTCTTCTTTCTTTCTTTCTTTTGCAAAAGGGTTATACTGTACGTTGTTCTATTTATGTCTTAAAGAGATTAGTATTGAGGGAATTCAATAAAATACAGGTTACATTGATTGGACAAATGTTTACTATTTGTGAGATAGTGTTCAAAAAAAAATCTTTGGTGTAGCCAAAATGGAGTGGAGATATAATTAAAAATAAATAAAATCATGTATATTTAAATATGTCTTGGAAAGAATGATTTATTTTATATATATATGGACTGAGTGGATTATTACTAAAAAAAAAATCATACATATTTCTGAAAAATATTAAAACAAATGAACTAAAAAAACTCTATGAATTTGTGAAAAGTTTTTTTTGGTAAAAGAATTTGTGGGAAGTTGAATTGACCTGGATACTCTTAGAATTTAGTCAGCGTTGCATTTATGGAAAGTTGGAAAAAATCAATACCATACGTTATATAAGTGACTCTTTATACAAACTCTCTCAATTAATTAATTATATTAACTGATATTGTAACCTGCAAAGAAAAAAGAAAAATTGTGATTGATGGAGAAGTCAACTTTTCTTCTTGCGGTGATTTCGTTTGGTTTGTTTTTTATTTGTGTCACTGAAGCTACTGAAAAGAACTTTCAGGACGAGACCAGCCACTTACTCGGACCTAGAAAACTGTTTAGAGGACTGGCTGATCCACCACCACCACAAGGTCCACATAAGGCAGCTGTAGTCGGAGTAAAGCCATAGTCACCATCACAACGCCTTAGTTTTAGAATGTTACCAAAATTTATTCCTATTCCGTCGTTGGGACCTAGCAAAGGAGAAACTCCTCCATTGCTACCAAGAACCGTGTAATATATCATCATGTGAACTCTTCTTCTAATACAAAATTTACATATGTATTTAGAATAATTCAGATTATGTGTACAAAATTTCAAAAATAAATAAAATTATGGATGCCTTAGAATTTGATATGTGAGATCTGATTAATAATCGGTAAAGTGGTACTGCAAATAGTTTGCTTATAATTTTATATGATCCATCAAATTTTCATGTATATAAAAGTGATTATTGTTTATTTACTCTTTTTGTAACACCACTTAATTTCATTCAATTAACTTTGATACAATAAAAAAAAGAGGAATTCTCCATCTTCTTTGAGAAAAAGCATAAAATACAATAATAGATAAAAGTCAAAAAACTAAATAAGATAGATCCTTCTCAGAAGGTGACAGCGTTCGAAACAAATCTGGAATGATTATAAAAATGATTATAGTTTATTTGCTTAAAGTTTTCCAAGTTGCAAACAAAAACAAACATGGACAATTGGACATTATCAACGGAAATTTTAGATCGATATCATTTGCTCTTTGAATAGATTATCAAAATCTGATATATCTGAATAATACATTGTGTACATCAATTCTTTTTGCAACTCGTTTCTTCTGATATAAGGATGGATCGTATATATACAACGCACCATCTCTTATTACAAACTGAACATTGTATCAATTACATCGACTAACCAGACTTGTTTTAACGTTACACGTTGTTTACAAGTTTACAACTGATGAAAAATGGTAAGAGGCGTTCTGTCTTTACACAACAACAGGGAGAGGGAGAGAGATTACAAGTTATGCAGAGAGTAAGAGAAAGAAGGAGACGGGATGCTGATGAGAACTATGCCTTCTTAGGGGATTTGGTAGCCTTTGATGGTGACTTGGTTCCCTTTGTAGCTGAAGCTGCTTTCTCAGACTTCTTTGGGAGGAGAACTGAGTTTATGTTAGGTAAAACTCCTCCGTGTGCAATTGTTACCCCTTTGAGCAGCTTTCCTAGCTCGTCGTCGTTCCTCACAGCTAACAGAACATGGCGTGGTATGATACGATTCTTCTTGTTATCTCTTGCAGCGTTACCAGCAAGCTCAAGAACCTGGTTTTGATGAGACAAGCAAATCAATATAAGTTATTCAGATACATGCAATGTAACACATTGATTCTTAGAACCGTGTTATATGATTGGTTTAGGTATTCACTAGGTAAGATTTTTTTTCTTTCACTATGTAAGATTGTCAATGAAAGAAAGTCTAACGAAGACATCCTAAGTTAACTTGGTCAACGATGATCCATCACTACCTAATAACATAACCAAAAGAAAGAACCATAGTTTCCACAAGAATTCGAGTGAAAGTTAAAGAAACCTCGACGATGTCGACTAGATAGATGGATAGGAAGTTGATACCTCAGCTGCAAGATACTCTAGCACGGCGGCGAGATACACAGGAGCTCCGGTTCCAACACGCTTCGAGTAGCGACCTTTCTTTAGATACCGACCGATCCTACCGACAGGAAACTGTAAACCGGCTTTAACAGAGCGGGAAACAGGTTTCTTCTTCGGACCGCCACCTCTTCGTCCACCCGCACCCGCTCCTTTCTTCACTTTGGCTCCAGAATCCATGCCTGCTTACTCCGAGACTATGTGTTTGTGATCTGATCTGCCGGAATCTGCAACAGTGGAGATAAGCTTTGGCGTTAGATTGTTTTTTTCACTTTTTCTGAAGGAGAGGTTGGTTGGTTGGTTTTTTTCAGTTGATGAATGTTTGCCTTTGGATCAAAGATGAATCGACGGCTTTGGATTGCTGATTTGGCAAAAATGTTTATTTTCTTGTTCATTTTATTCCTCACATCTGAAAATGATTAATGAACATGTTAGACGCGTAAAATATTATGAAAAACTTGCCATAATCATGTCATTCTATGATTTCTTTAAACAAAAGGGATGTACAAATTGGTTGTCACTCTTTATAACGACCGTACAAATCAAAACATTTTTATTATAAACAATTTTAATGATAATAAATTAGGATTACAAAGTTAATATATTTAACAATAAACTATTACGTCTAGAACATAGTAGGCCAATAGTAAAAACGAGTTTCTTTCTGCATCAAGATTACGAATTCGAACTATGCTGCAGATCATTATTGCAAACCCAGTACGCTATGTAAATCCATTCGTAGGTCACACACTGATGTGATCTGTTTAAGCATAAGATCTATTTAGATCTGTACGTTTTTATTCCAACTCGAAATACTTACCAAAACTCAAACCAAAAAAATAAATCCAGATCCAAACAGTTACACAAAAAATCTGAACGGAATTTATTAGCTTAGTATTTTAGGATTTGGTTATAACCCGAATCAAGTTAAAATTCAAATTAGGATCCGAAGTTATCCGAAATTAATAAAATATGTTAATATTTTTGTATATTTTAAAGTGGTTTAGACATTTTAGAGTATTCAAAATATTTTATAGTTTATTTTATTTGTTATTATGAATACTTTTTAATTAATTTAGATAGTTTAACAATTTTTAAATAGATTGTAAATAATTTATATATTTTTTGAATTTTTTTGTCAATTCTTGAAGTTTTAAAAATATATTTTGGACGATTTTAAATATTGATTACAATCTGATCCAAACCGAATTCAGAACCTGGCCTGATAATTAGTATAATCCGAATGAAATTTATAAATACAATACCAAAAATCTAAAAATCTGAATTAACTGAATGAAAATCAACGGATCCTCTGAACGCCCCGCCCTAGATCTATTTATGAGTCATTTAAAAACAATAAACTATTATACAAACAGATAATACAGAGACCACAGTAAGAAACGTGAATTTAGTGGTATTTTTCTTTTACAACATTCACTTCATAATGGTACGTAACAATTTGTTTTCCAACATTTTCATATTAAAAATTATTTACTTTATATACATTAAAATAATAGTGGTTTCTTTTAAAAGAGAGAAAAGACTATATGGTTCGCACTTAATTTATATAAAAGACTAAATAATTCAATGTATGAAACTATTGCAAACAAATAGTTACATAGCATTAAATAAATGTTGTAAAAAAGTAGTGCATTTTGTAGACATTGATCTATAGACACTAAAAGTAACCTTCTATGTATCTTGGATGCTTTCTATAGGACACTAAACAACAATAGAAGTTCCTAGAAATCCAACGAATTTGTGAACATCAATGTCCATAACTATTATGTAATGTTTCTTTACGCTCTATGTATGTGGGTCTCACATTTGTGTTCAATTTATTTAATTTTTATTTTGTATGTTATGTTTTCTGTAACTACTTAGAGATCTTACTGTATACCTAAATTGTTCTTTTTAGTCTTTAAAACAAATATTTTCTTATGTTTTAATATATACTCCCTCTGTTTTTTAAAGATCTATGTCTAGGAAAAAAAATTATTTTTAAAAAATACATTTTTTATTTTTTTAATTTATTATTTAATAAAAATCTGTTAACTTCAAAAAAATTAATTGTGTTTATTGGATTTTTATTGGTTAAAAATTATGGAAAATTGTTATTCACAAAAATCAATGCATTTTTAATGTGATTTCTTAATATATGTGAAAAATCTAGAATATGTATCTTAAAAAACAGAGGTAGTATTTACTAAATATTTATAGAAAGCAATATTTCAATTTTTAATCACCATGTGTATTTGTGAAATCACTATTTTTGTGCTTCGTTTAAATCAATCTTATCAACTAAAAGATTCAGACACACAAAATTAAATACATGTTTGCATACGTGTATGGATGGCTCTGTGGGGCTTGTAACAAGATTTACTTCCAATGATACTGACATCTCCTCACATGGGGGAAGAAATGTTTGTCCTCTAGACAGGAGAAAGGAAAGTTATTACAATGATAAAATAAATATGGGTTCTTAATTTAGTGTTCACAAAAGCTTATCGGGAGTTTTAATATCTGTCAGACCTACTATTCATGCTCTTACCACTAAATGCAATGAACTTCTGTCTTACCACTAAATGCAATGAACTTTGATGATTATTAGACAAGTTAACGATTAATTGTAGAGTTGTAGTAATAACTCTTTTTGTCATTAAGAGATTGCAGATAACGTTAATTATGTTTATTAAATTATGTATCTCCCACACCATGTGGACTTGATCGTCTTTTATGGACACCATACATTACAACATATTTTACCTTAAAAAATTATACGGAGTATAAATTGGTATGGTCAGTCTTAGTTATAGAGTTGCCTAACTAATGATAGACTTTTAGGTAACTGATATAAATATATTTTTGACTTGTCGTAGATGTTGACAATTCATAAATTTGGATCTGGATCATCTCACCAATGACCCATGCACGGAGCATAGAAGATATGAAACCATTGGAGATAATTACTACTAAAAATACACCAACCCAATGGTATAGTATTACTATGGAATGATTTAAATACATTTACAGAACTGGCTTTAAGAAGTTGATGAGAGGATTTGTATCTTTCTATATACTAAAAACGTGTTTATCAAAGAGAAATTATAATTTGAATCCCATCATTTTCATGTTGTATTTTATACTATTACTTATGAAATAATGAAATATACCAGAAGTACCAATACATGCTCGCAATCCGGATTACCTAACCCATTTGTTTTCACCCTCTCTATATAAACTCTCTCTATCTCTCTCTCCCGATCTCATCACTCAAGAAACAAACTATCTTCTCTCTCCCTCTCTACATATTACTCTGCTTCTAATCCTTCTTGTCTGAATCTGGTACTAACAATGTCGGAGAGACCAAACCGTCACCAGAGAAGACTTTCTCAGAGCGTTTTGCCCATCTCCCTCGAGGATCTCTCCGATATCTCTCTCACAGCTAATCCTCCATCATCCATCCCTTCTCAGCCGCCACGCCATCAGATCCCTCCGCCGTCTCCAGCTGCTCCTCCGACAAACCGTCGTAATAACGATGACAATGCTAGCAAGGAAGGGAATGCCTCTTCTAGTTGATTTCGTATTTTCATTTGCGTCTTATTATTGTTTAAGCCTTTTTATCGTTGCATAAGTCTTTTGTCCGTCTTCTTTTTAATCTTGCTTAATAATCAGATTTTTGTCTTTTGTAAAATTACTTATAAGATAATGAATCAATCGTTATTTCTTATTTCAATATGTTTTAACTATGTCGTGCATCTGGTGATGTAGAATAAGGGAAGAGATTATAGTTTTGAATTAGCAAACTCTTAGGTTTTCTAAATCGTAGCAAAAATCACCGACGCCAAACTGTAAATAATTGAGTTTTTTTCTTCTTGTAAATGCTATAAGAAACTAAAATATTGAAAATTATCGTTAAGATTCTTTGTAATGGTTGAGGTTGACTGAGAGATTCGTGGGTCTTCTACATTGAAAGATGAGAAGGCTTCATGTTCAAAAAGATGGAAGGCTTTGAAGTACGAAAACAGTTATATTAAAATATATCAATAGACGCAAAACTCAATAATAATATTGAACTCAATAATTATATAACGTGGAATTTTAGATTACTGAAAGAGAAAAATATTCGTAATGATTTTCTCCCCGACTTTAAAAAGCAATTTTCGTATGTACATAAGGCATACCATCAGAATCAACATTTATTTTTCATTCATGTGTACCGTTACTACCGTATCTGTAATAATGGATGCCATCCATTGTGACTATATCATTTCAACAATATAAATCACTTTCGAGGAAAAGAAAAACAATTTTCGAAAGGATTAGTTACTTATTTTTAGTTAGATTTAATGTTAATCGATGTATCCATTGAGCATGTATAGATATTGTCTTTTCGAATATTTATAATGTGTCTTTTAAACGTCTATTAATAATTTAATATTACCATTCGGATATATACATAATTTGCTTACATTTACTATAAGGTTGGTACATGTTGGCCGAAGTCGCATCTTTACGGAACCTAATATCATCCATTTAAATGTCATACGAGAATAGTACAGAAGCTTATCTAGTAAACTTATGCGCAGTTAATATTTTTTTCTACTTTTCATTATATTTAGTTGACTATAAAAATAGTTACTAGACGTAATACTATCAATATATAGTCTCTTTTTTTTTTTGAAGAAAAAATCAATATGTAGTCTAATAATATGCTTTCATCGATATGTTATCAACTATATATTGTCAATAATATTTTCAGAAACAAATAACATGTGGCCAGTGGTTTTGGTCGCCATGAAGATTGATCATGTTGCTGACAAACAAAAGCGTTGAAGTTTCTGTATAATAAATCGAGTAGTCGCTATAATAATTAGTAATTAATTCGTCTCTGTGTATTCATAAAAGGTTGATGTTCTAGTTTCAATTAGTGAATTTTCTTTAAAAGCAAAACTAGATTTTGATCCACGCTTTAATTGAATTTATAATTTTGATTAGAGAATAAATAATTTTAAAGTTTTCTCTTTGTGTTTCAAAAAACTTCTTCTATTATAATAATTGATTTTCAAACGGTGTTTTCATATCCAATTCAGACGTATGATTAAACTGATAAATCCAATGATATTTGTATAGTTCAGTTCAAATAAATAAAAATAATTGTAATTATAATCTTAGAAAACCTGGTAAAAATTTAAAAATTCGATATTAACCTAAGATCCGATATATATAAGATGATCCACTGAAAACCAAAAACATAAATAATATTTTTAAAATGTTTATTAAATAATTCATGCTTTTTAATATTATATAAAATTGACTTTAATGAGATTTGCTTAGACTTTAATGAGATTTTAATGAGATTTGTATTATGTCATTTGAAGAAAATGAAACAATGATAATAGGAAACTTTATTATTGATAGGAAAATATTATTTTCTTTTTTTGTTATTATGATAAGTTTGTATTTTTTATGTTTAGATCTAAAACTTAATCTTAAGATAAGTTTAAAAAATTGAACACTCAAAATTGGTATATCATTATTATGTAGAAATAACATAATCATATTTTTTTAATTTGCATGTATATATTCATATCCGATCTTTAAATAATATTATAGATGAAAAATGATATTCAAATTAAATGGTATTATAGATGAAAGTATATACTGCATAAAATTAAAAATTATTATTATTCACAAAATATGAAAAGTATCAATTACCATAGTTATAGAGAATATTCTATTTTTAGTTTAAATTAAATGTCAATGTGAAGACTTGTAAATATATTGAAATGCAAGAGCAGAATCTTAAATTTTTAAAATAAGATCGTGCTTTAATAGTATAGATGTAAATTAAAATGTAAAACTATAAGTAGTTGAACTTTATTGAAAATCAGATAAAACATTAAACTAGTTAAAGTAAAACAATAAAATAGACAAATAAATATCTATTTTTTAATATGTGAATATTTAACATATTATTTTTTGGATACAAGAGAGTATAAAAGATTACTACTATGAGTTAAGAAAACGAAAATACTGAAATTTATCAGATATAAAAAGTAAATAAATGATTAAAGTGGATCCACTATTATCGGGAGAAGACGCTAATGCATGGGAGAAGATTCCGTCGGTGTTTCCAACGTCAATTAAGCTAATCAAATGTGAGAAAGTAACAAATTTATAATGGCAAGAATAGTAAACATTAATAATACTACCGCTATCGACCTGACGTTTGTCTGTTTCCAGTGAGTTTTTTTGAGAGGGGGGGGTTCCAACTTTTATACTGAAAAGTATGGTAGTATTGACTGGATAATAGAAACATCTATCTCTTGGTCAGCAATAATTCTCACTTTTCTCAAATAAAGGTAAAAGAACCAGAACAAAAGAAAAAGTGAGAGGACCAGTTACCAAAGCCTCGACTACCTCATCGCAAATTGAGTTACTTTGTTACATAGCATGCATTTAGATAAGATATTACGATAGAACGTTCAGTACGATATGTGAATAATTTGACCCGCTTCCCATAAAAGAAAAATGAAAAAAGAAAAACGAAAAAGAAAAGAAAAACCAATGTCGATAAATACAACGTGTAAGCACGTGTCTGCAAGGAATCACATTAATGGGCCCGGCCCATCCAAAACCGTTACATGCTTTGAAAGCAAATTAATAGTATTTTATTTTATTAGAACGAAAAAAAAACGTTATAAACAAAAAAAACGAATCACCCCCACCCGACATGGTGATCGGTGACCACACCGAGAAAATTAACCAAATCACATCTAAGTTTTCTTCTCTTTTATTGATGATGATGATCATCCATGAAATAATCAAGTGATGAATAACCCTTCTTTTATTGTTCATACTAGGCAAGGCATGGGCATTCGTTTTCGGATCGGTTCGGATTCGGTTCCGGTTTTTTGGTTCTAGAGAATAGAAACCATTTGGTTATCTATTAAATTTGGTTTAGATCCAGTTTGGTTCTTTTCGGTTTCGGATCGAGTCGAATAACAATTATAAGAACCAACTCATATCCAATAAATTTGTGGTTCCAATTCGATTAAGGTTCGGCTTTGATTTTTTCCGTTAGTTTTGGATAGTTTAGGACAAAAAACAGATTTTGGAGGTTTTCGGATATAAATCGAGTAATTTTAGATAAATTTTAGTGTTTAGGATAACAACTATTCAGATAATTTGGGTTTTTAGGATAATTTGTATAATTTAAAATACAATAGATTAAAAAAATATTAGAGTATTTCAATTATTTTTTATAGTTCGGTGTATAAGTAGTATATTTAAAATATTTGGTATTTTAATCTATATATACTATTATTTGCGAAGTGATTTTTTGCAAATGAGCTCTCACGTTAAAAGTTAGAGTGATTAATATCAATACTAACTTTAATGAATTTATATATATAATTAAAAACAAATTTATATTAATCAGAATATTTTTTTAAATAAGATAATTCTTATATATTGTGTTATTATCTTAAAATAATTATTTCTATTATAAAAGTTAAAAAAATAAGATGTAAAATAATTTATCTATATCTATACTATTATTTGTGAATTTGTTATATAGTTAAAAACAAATTTATATTAATAATATTAATTATTTTTTAAAAAAGACAATTCTTATATATTGTGTAAAAACGAATTTATATTAATAATATTAACTATTTTTAAAGTAAGGTAATTTTTATATATTGTGTTGTTATCATAAAATAATTATTTATATTATAAAAGTTAAAAATTAAGATACAAAACAATTTATAAATCTATCTATACTATTATTTGCGTAGTAATTTTGCTTATTTATCATGTTCTCCATATTATAGATTTAGTCATATTTCATACTTAATTATTAATATTAATTAATAAATATTTTTAGTGATATAACTGATAATTTATCATTATTTTAAAATAATTAAAATTTTCTAAAGACAATATCATATCTATATGTTTATATTAAATTTTGGTCTATATATATATATCACATAAGATAGATTAATAATTTATTTTTTACAATACTTTTTTAAAAACAATCAAAATCACTTATTGTGATAATTTTTTTAAAAAGTTGATAGAAGATTCAAAACAATTTATACTATTATTTGCAAAATAATTTGTTCGCTCTCACGTTTAAATTTAGATCGTTAAAAATCTTTATTATTTTAATAAATAATTAGATTATATTTTTTGATATATAATTACCCATAAATTAAAAATAAATTTCATTAGTTTGGTATTCATCATTATCTAAATATTTAATATTATATTATCAAAAAATATTTTACATAATGTATTTTAAAAATAAATACAATTTATGTATATATGAATAATTTAAGTTTATTTACGTAACAAATGATATTTTATTAAAATAAAAATATTGAGTATAAAAATTAATATTTAGTTAATTATTAAATATTTCAAAAATATGAGAATAATTTTATTCTAAGGTTTTTGAATTTATAATATATTTGTTTATAATTTTTTAACTATTAAGCTCGCAAGTGCGGGCAAAACACCTAGTACTAAATATAATCAATATTTTTAAGTATATAAATTGTATTTCGGATATTCGGATACGCATTCGGTTCTCGGTTCGGTTTCAGTTTTTCGGTTATAGAAATATAGGAACCGTTTGGTTATTTTTGAACTTTGGTTCGGTTTCAAATTCGATTTTTCGGTTTTCATGCCCAAGCCTAGTTCATACCATGAAAAAATTAACACTGCTAACATATTCACTCGATAAAATGTGTTGGAAACAGGGTACATCACATCACATCCAAATATCAGTTCCTTTCGGATATTGTTCCGAGTAACATAGTTCACTCTCACCAGCAAACATATTCTACTCTCTTTTTACATTCTTAACTCTTAAATGACAACAAGAGATTCTTATTAGCTCATTAACTGGTGTCCTCAAAACCCAGGTAGTTCTTTTTAGAAACAGAGTTTATGAGCTTAACACTAAAATCCCAAAGCTTTTGTGCCAAAGTGTCATCTCTAGCAAGTTTGGTTGGAATGACTTCATTGCAATCTGCAAAGTACTTTCCTGTCACTCCCTTCAGACTTGGATGCAGAGCAACATAACATGTTGTAGCTGCTCCCTGTCAACATTAAAATGATGTATCACAATCTCATCATGTTCGTCTTTGTTTCCCACAAGTTAAGGGTCTAAGACATGTTAAGTGGCACAATCATAAAATTAGATCTTTAATCTGGCTAAGTATTGGGTTCCATTAGTTTAGTACCTGAGGTATATTTTTCCACAAGTAGAAGCTAAAGAACTTCAAGAACCCTGCGAGAACACGGGGGTTAAAATAAATAATAGTGAACAATACTAATAAGTAAATTATTGGAAGAAAAAAACAGAAAACGAAAATCAATACCAATATACCATTAAAACAGGATCATTCTTGAATTATACCCTTAATGAATATTTTAAATTTTCCAAAAATGTCCTTAATGATATGAACAAACTAAAAAATTCATTAATGGCATTATGGTCTTTCGATTTTTTGGCCTATTTCAACATTTAGATGGGTTTGCTAACTAATTAAATGGATTATGTTTTTATATAATCAAATTTAAATTCCATAAATTTTTTAATATCAATACCACAAATTAAAGTCTGCAATAATTTTAATAAGTTGATATTAGAGATTAAAATTCTACATGAGGATGAGACTTAATCAAAAATATTATTGGCCAGTTTATATGTTTAACAATATTTTATATAAATTATAAATCTTTAAAATTATATAATAGCCGAAGTAAGTATTTCGGATAAAACCAATGTTTTGAAAACCGATCCGGACACTGAACCACCGGACGATTTACCGGGTTACTGGGTCATTGAGTCGACCGCAGGTAAGCGCGGATGAACCGCAGATTAATAAATAAATTAGTATTATTATATAATAATATATTAGCTAATAAAATAAAAAAATAAAAATATATAAAACTAAAGTTACTACTTTCTAAATATCTTTAAAACATAAAATAATAATTTGGATATGTATATATTTTATGTTTAATAAACGTTTAGAATACTTAACTTAACTTTTTATATTTTTATTTTCATTTGATATACAAATAAAAAAAATTATCTACTGGTCCAACCGGTGGTTCAACCGGTACCGGGTTTTGGGTTTTAGTTGGTTTGAACGGGTTTTTGCGGGTTTTTAAATTTTGGATTTTTTACAAAACTCAACCCGAATTTTTTTTCGGTCACCGGGTTTTCCGGTTCAACCGCGGGTCCGGGTCGGATTTCAAAACACTGGATAAAACCATTATTTAATTTATTTACAAACATAAAATGGTTGTGACGCATTTTAAATTTCGTCATATTGTACACACTGTAACAAACCCGCATAATTGAGACTTGATCATGTTACGGTTTATATAATTAAAACGAAGAATTATCAATCTTTATATTGAAAAAACAACAAAAAAAATACACGCCCTTTTAAGGACGGGTCAAAATCTAGTTTACTCATTAATAGAGCAGTGTGTTGGAAAAGATTGGTGAGGATGAGACCTGGGTGCACTGAGTTCACTGCTATGTTCACTACCTCTTCCTACCAAACAATAAAATGTTACCAAAAGAGTTTTAAGTCTTTTTTTTCTTCTAAATCTGTGATCTCTATCAGTATCTAATAAATACAATAACACTTAGATGTATGTGTTTCTGTGTGTGAAAGCGACACTTTATGGGGCCTGTGGGGCGGCCTCGTGGTGGTAGGGATGCTAGGGGAAGAGGACGTGATGAAAATGTGTCTGCATGCTGAATTGGACAAGCGTATCAAAAAGAAGCCATGGAAACAAAGTTAAAAGTAGTGACACTCCATCCACTGCAATTGCAAGACTACTTGTATTCAATTAGCGCATGATTTGCTTTTGTATGAGTATGATGTTTAGATTGATGTCAATGGTCTGACAGTATCGGTTCTTAGCTATTTAATTTTTTAATGTGTTATCAAGGAACTCAATATTAACAAAAAAAAAAAAAAATATATATATATATATATATATATATAATATATTACATAGCTCCAAATCCTAGAGAATTAAACGATCCAACAGTAAGCCTAAGGACGTAGTTGCTCAATAAGAACGTAATCCTAGAGAATTAAACGATTACATGTTCAGAGACCATAACCCTAATTAAGAAAGTAGTTGAAAGCTGTTCATCTTCTTGGCTTTCGAGAAACGGATCCTTTTCCTATCAAGAAGAGCACCAAGACAAAAAGTTTGTATTATAGTGAAGCCCTTTTTTATTTTTTATTATTTTTATTTCTTTTAAAACAAGAGTTTAAGGAAGAACGAACCTTTAGATGGAGGAGTGGAGTTAGTCTGATAACCTTCGTTTACTTGGATAAGATTCCGATCCTGCAAAACCAAAAACCAGAACAGTTAAGATCATGTTCTCGTGGTTAGTGAAGCTACTAAGTGTTATTCAATAAACATCATCGCAAACCACATCATAAACAGGAACTTGGTTGCGCCAGAACTCTAATGGTGACACTAGCACCCTTCCTGCAAAAGAATTACATTGAAACCTCTTTTCTTTTACTGAATGCTACCATTGAAAGTGAATAAGTTCTACTCTCTTTATCAATTAACCTGATCTTGACCGTCTCTGTCCTAATGAATCAGGAGACACTACTGCATTGTTTGTCTTGTGCTTCTTCGCATCTTTCTCCGGTGTTACCTTCGCCATTACATAACAAAAAAAGAGGTATCAGCTAGTCTCAACCAACAAACATGATAAAAAGAATATAAGATTGTGACAAAAAAAGGGAACACAGTTAGTTACCTCCTCATCAAAGTCGATCTTCCTAATTGTTTTCCCCAGTGATAAGTTGTCTTTAACCTTGGACCTCGTCTGAGTCATAGGCGCTACTGATACTACTACATCCGAATCACCAACTTTGAGGATCTGCTCACTTTTCTTTGAATTTCCATTCTTACCGTGCTTGCTACTACCACTCAGAGATGTTTTTGTTACCTTCAGCTTACCTTTACGCTGTTCTGAAGTCATTGATTCTTTGTTAGCCTTCCTACTAGTTATCTTTTTGCTACTAGTACCACATCCATCCACTCGTGCTATCTCTTCATCATCTCTTTCGACGCCATTGCCCTTAGCCTCCTTATTCAAACCTTCATTCACAGTAGGATTCTTCTGGACTCCACTAACAGCAGCATCAAGAAGTTTCCTTTTGACTTTGGTTCCAGAATGGTTCGCATGCTCTACTACATTGATCCTGCCACTTCTGAGGATCCTGCCACTTTTCTTCGATGCTGCTTCCTTGCCAGGTTTATCACTACCCGACAGGGAATGTGGACATGAGTTCGTTCCCTCAAGTTCACCTTTCCCCTGTGATTCTTCAGTAGCTCTCATTATACTTGTTACTTCATCTGCACTGGTATGCTGCTTCTTACCAGCTGGCGATATCACTTGGTTATTGAAAACCTCACCACATTCATCTTTTGATGCTGCAACCCCGCTCTTAGCCATACTCAAACCACCTTCACTACCAGGATTAGTCTTTGAAGGCTTATTATCATCTCTTGATGTAGAACAGCGACCAACTTTATCATTAACCTCCTCCTCTGTGATCTTCTCAACCACAGTGATTTTATCTCTCCTCTTATCCTCTAGATTCGATTTAGCGTTGTTACAAGGTGATATAATGGTACGAGAAGCTGCAATGAATGAGTTTTAATAATTCATAAGAAAAAGAACAAAACCAGAGATGTTGCTTAATTAAAAAAAAAGATGTAACCTTGTTTATTGATAGGAGATTGAGAAGGGAGTCCAACGAAGCAAAGGTTACATTTGGATTCCCAACAAGGAGGAAACCCGAAGATGAACTCACGGGAAATCTACGTCAGTAGAAAGACACCAATCAGCTTCTTTAACATCTTGAAGAAGAAGAAGAAGATAGTGTGATACCTGAGGGAGAAAGCCAGACTGAAGGAGGCGTTGTTTGTTGAGAAAGCCACGGAGGATGATGCACACTCCATCAGATGCTTCCAGTGTGAATACATCAAAGGCTTTGATTATCGGACAAGATGCGAACACACGCACTGCTCCTGTACTGTTCCAATAAACAAAAAAAAACACAGACTTGAAAACAAAAAGAAATCTAATTAGACAAAGAAGAAAAGCAAAAGGTGTGTATGTAAATTACTCAGCAATTTGGGTGCCAGCGACGCCAAATCGTTTGCCTTCGAACTCAATTGGGCATTTTATCAGCCACCAATCTCTCAGGACCACCTTTTTTTTTTTTAATTTACATGAAGAAAAAAGAGTTAAAATTGGAATCAGGAGAAGAAGTGTAATAAGGAAGAAGAAGCTAGAGCTCACTCACCGTTTTCTGGTAACACGAGCAATCGTCGTATGGATTGGGATTGTCAGCCATTGATGATGTTATGGAGGAGCTGAGAGAGAGAATTTGAGAGAGAGTGAAGCGGCAAAGTTAGGGCTTTTCTGGAACAGTGAAGCGGGTAAAAAATGAAAAGAGCTCTTCTTAGATGATTGTCATGTCATTTGATCTTTTCAGGGATATAACAACCAAAGTGGCTGTAGTTTAGTGGTGAGAATTCCACGTTGTGGCCGTGGAGACCTGGGCTCGAATCCCAGCAGCCACACACCTTACTTTTTTTCTTTTTCTATTTTTATTTTATTTTATATAAACGACGTCGCCGGTTCGTTATCAACCTTGTGACAAAATTTTATTATGTATCTGTTGAACAAAAAAAAATGGCATTAAAGCCCAATGGACTTGAAGTAACAAGGGGTAAATCAAAATCAATTCTTGCTATTTCTTGAATCTGGGGACTGACAAATCTTTTCTTTCCCCCTGGATTTTGCTGCGGACAGCACTCCTTTCTCGCGGTGCATGACGATGCTTACATATTCAAACAGATGCAAGAACACAAGCTGCAGCAAAACAGAGTTTCTTTTTCTTCCTCTACGCATCATCACTCTCACCACTTTATGCTCCTTCGTCCTCCACTTCTTGCATTCCTTCTTTATACTCTCTGACCGAGAAAACCCTGATTATCTTCCCAATTCCTCAATGAAAAAAGAACAAGTGATCTAACTGTGGTATACTATAAATTGATACATCTGTTTTTGTGTCATTTAAGAAAGACTGTAAAACAACAAATTTTTGTTTAATCAATTTTTGGTGTCATTTGAGAGAGACTGTAAAACAACTAACTTAATCACTAGTATATACAAATCTAACAAACTAAAATTTTCTAAATTTAACATCAACCATCCAATACACTTTCATAGACTTTGACCATTTTCTGTATAAAAGAAAAATCTTTCTAAAATCATAATTTCATCTAAAATAAAAAATAAATATATAATTTCCATAATTTTTTTCAGTACCACTTTGAATTAAAATTTTATATTTGTTAAAATATTTATGATTTTGACATTATTTTATGACTATGTAAAATATTATTTAATGTTATAATATGTGATAGTTAACTGATCATAACTAATTTATAAGCTTACTCGTTTCTAACTACTGCATTAGTTATATAAATTGTTTAGTAATATTTAGAATTAGTAACTTTTCGCTTCCCCATATTCC
This sequence comes from Raphanus raphanistrum subsp. raphanistrum, assembly GCA_019706035.1. Taxonomy (NCBI): domain Eukaryota; kingdom Viridiplantae; phylum Streptophyta; class Magnoliopsida; order Brassicales; family Brassicaceae; genus Raphanus; species Raphanus raphanistrum. The sequence continues at coordinate 13,742,174 of CM033981.1, forward strand.
TATACCTTCATCTATATCTCAATCAGTGCATTTACGCGTTTAAATGGCATGTCGTTAAAAGTATGCTATGAACATTCAAAATTCTAATTCTCAAAAGAAAAAAAACATTCAAAATTCCCAATTTCCATGCAAAAATCAAACAAATATTCTTTTCTGGAGAAAAAGTAAAGATAAAGAGGCATCGCGGCAGTTCGAGGGAAACAAAAGCAAAACTGGTTGGGGACACTTCGGAAGAATGTTGGACTCATTTAGTTACTATATACACATTTTATATATGTACTAATTAACAATTGTTTTTCACTAACTTAATCTACTCATTCTCGAATTCTTATAGTCATCCCGTATAATATTTAATTAGTCGTTAGTGTTGGCCCATTTAGTCCAACCTTCTCCCCCTTTTGTTTATTATTCGTAAGATAAATGCCTGATTACTTAATTAATCAACCCTGAGGTGTATGTACTAAAGTTTTCACCAAAATAAATGTACCAAACTCCCTTTTTGCATTTGAGCACAATTAGACTTGTCCAAAAAAAAAACAAATCCATAAGAATTTAGTCTACACTTTCTTCAACGCCATTGATTTAAAGAGCTCTTTCAGTGGACATTTTATTATTATACATGACATGAAATAGTTTTTACTTGTAAGAAGATCACATTTTCACGTTGTCAAAATATATATCCAAAGCCTTATCATTTTATATTTAGCAAATTCAATAGAACAGTATATACAAATCCGCATATTAATTAGATAAACTATAGTATATAAAGTATCCTTAACTGTCTTATATTGATATTTAGTAAACTAAGAAAAGTATTTTTTTTTTTTGACATCAAGAAAAGTATTTCTAAAGTTCATGCATATTGATACTTGCATAGTTTCGTTATTGGTATTCTTTCTTCTTGGGTCTAAAATACACGAAATTACATAAACTACTGCTTTCATAACACATTCATTCAATATTTTAAATTAGTATTGGTATACAGCGCACACAGTACATAAGTAGCAGCACTGCCAGAAAGAGAGAATCACAAAGAAACTTATGAGTTAAGCAATTAGACATACTCCCTCTCCTCCACCTTCCCAAAACCCTAAGCAAATATGCATAAAATATATAAAACAGAAAGAGCCTCACAATAACACTGTGGAGGGTGGACACACTCAAATCTTATTTTATTTTTATAATAATCAAACATATACTATATGTATACGTGAGTATGTATATATATGAATAAAGGTTCTTCCTTTACCTCTGCCTTCTCTCTTTCCCTAAGCTCTCCTCTCCTCTTCTTTTCTCTCTCTAAAACTTTATTTGCTCAAAAACAAAAAGACAAGAAAAAATAAAGAAAGAAGACATCAAAGAAGAAAGACCAAAGATGGTTTTTTCTTCATTCCCCAATTATTCTGATTCATCAAACTGGCAACAACAAGTAAGTTCTTGATTGCGAGTTCTTGGTTTTATTATATATGCGCATACGCAAGAATCAATTAAAACAAAAATAAAGAGAGGATTAAACAAACAAGAAAAAGAGGATGATAATATTCTTGTTCCTTTTGTTAATCTTTGTATATTGTGGTTGAATTTGAATATACTCATTCTTTCTTTCTTTCATTAAACTTTTTCACAAATTCTAAAAACTTTTTTGAATAATTTCTTCCTCTCTTTAGCATCAACCAATCACAACCACCGTTGGATTCACGGGAAACAACATCAGCCAGCAATTCCTCCCGCACCATCCCCTCCCACCGCAGCCGCAACAAACGCCTCCACCGCTTCACCACAACGGTAACGGTGGCGGAGGTGGTGGTCCCGGTGGACCTGGAGGATTAATCCGGCCAGGTTCGATGGCTGAAAGGGCAAGGCTAGCCAACATACCACTGCCGGAAACAGCCTTAAAATGTCCAAGATGTGACTCAACTAACACCAAATTCTGCTACTTCAACAACTACAATCTCACTCAACCTCGCCACTTCTGCAAAGCCTGCCGCCGTTACTGGACACGTGGCGGCGCACTAAGGAGCGTTCCTGTTGGTGGTGGTTGCCGTAGAAACAAAAGAACCAAAAACAGCGGCGGTGGCGGCGGTAGCAGCAGTAGCGGCAACAGTAAGTCACAAGATAGCACCACAAGCAACGACCAATACCACCACCGAGCCCTGTCTAACAATCAGATGGGACCACCTTCTTCGTCGACTTCACTGAGCTCGTTGCTGTCTTCTTACAACGCTGGATTGATCCCCGGACATGATCATAATAGCAATAATAACAACATACTTGGACTTGGATCATCTTTGTCTCCTCTCAAGCTCATGCATCCGTTAGATTTCACCGACAACTTCACTTTACAATATGGCGCAGTTTCAGCTCCTTCTTATCATACAGGCGGTGGAAGCAGCGGCGGAAACGGTGGTGGAGGAGCGTCAGCTATTTTGACCGGTTTGGACCAGTGGAGGTTCCCGGCAACACATCACCAACTTCCTTTGCTAGGTGGTTTAGACAGTTCTTCATCTTCCGGGTTATACCCGTTTGATCAGAATCCGGGTTACGGATTAGTCACTGGATCGGGTCAGTACCGACCTAAGAACATCTTCCATAACCTTGTTTCCTCTTCTTCTTCTTCTTCTGCTTCATCAGCTATGGTTACAGCAACCGCATCGCAACTAGCTTCAGTGAAAATGGAAGATAGTAACAATCAACTCAACATGTCCAGACAACTTTTTGGGAATGAACAAGAGCTTTGGAATATTCATGGGACTGCAGTATCTACCGCAGCCGCAACAACTAGTTCATGGAGTGATGTCTCTAATAACTTTAGTTCTTCTTCTACTAGCAATATATAATCAGAATCTAATATGTGTGATGGCGGTACTATTATTAATTTCTTATTGGGTGTGGTATGATCTTTTGTACTTAGTTGGAAGATAGTACATCGATCGATCTTGTAGGTTTTCGTTTGTGTTTTTTTCCCTAGTTTTGGGATTTTTAATTTCTTTATGGTTTTTGGATTCTTTTGGTTGTTTTTCAAGTTTAAAATTAGGGTTTCTTGTACTTCAAATTTTATTTTTCCATTTAGTATGAGAATGTGATCAGAAATGCAAGTAGTACGGTTTTTAATTAGTTGAGAGAGTTATATCAAATATATTTTTACTAATCTTCTTGTTGCTCATTATTTTCTCAAACTCTCTAACTAACTTAGATTGCAACACAAAAATCATAAGTATATAATTCGCCTCGATCTTTCTAAAAAAAATCGCCTTGATCGACTATATGTATGAACTTAATAATCTCGAGCTACGAGAAGGCATTATAGCAATAATGCACTTTATGTTGGAAATGAGAGTAAATCTGCAAGAATAACCATGAGAAAGAAAGTATCACACATCTGCCATCGTAAATTGTGTCAAAACTAAAATGCAGTTTCAGTTGCTGTATTTTCATCCTAAGGTTTTGTCACAAGATTTATGTTGCTAATTTCGCAGTATTATATATATAAGTAATTAACGATATATATACTCCATTACAAGGATATTGGTAAAGAACGAATTCTAGTTTAGGCGATTTTGGGTCTAATGTCTACCAAGTGATAGTGAATTAGAAGACTATTTCTTTTATCTTTATGAGCTTATGAAATCTGTCCAAAGTCCGAATAGTTTTATGATTATTCCATTTTAAAAATTACAGTGTCTTTTACGGAATACTTTAATGAGACTTTTTTGATGATTTTGATGTAAAGCAAGAAGAATCTGTTTGAGACTTTATCTACAAGCTATCTATTGAACATATAGCTAAACTAGTACTCGAATTCGTAAGTATTTTGAACTAGAATTGCAACTTAAAACGCATTGCAACTACATAAATATTTTAATTTCATTACTGAGTTTTTATATGGTGTTTCGAAATGATAGTTAGCTTATGATTACTCATATATTCTATATACATAGATTGTCGACCTTATAAACTACTCACTGAAAAAGAACTACTCACGGACGATTCTGCAACAATTGGTAACTTCATGTTCATGATATATATACACACGTATATAACATAGTTTTTTTTATAACATGTGAAGATATTGATATCATTTACTAAGATATTTATTTTAGAACGAGTGTAATGGTGGTATATTTTAATTAAGTCCACCAATCATGGTGATTGTATAATGATATATAGTGTAGAAAACTAGAAGGGGGCATTGATTTAAGGGGATAATATTGATTTCTTTATATGCTCTGCAAAGGAACGTTCTTTGTGACTCCCGATAAGTGTTTTAATGTCCGTTACCTCATTTTAATTATTTAGAGTATAATACCATACAATATTTGGTTATAGTGTCCATAACATGCATGACGAATTATAGTGTTTTCCAGTGTGTATATAAATATATGTATGTGTAGTGGAGACCAACCCGCCAAATGTATAATTAGATTAATTCGGTACAATGCATGCATGATCGTTGATAATGCATATCGGTTCCGATCGAAAACGACAAAACAATTTTTGTCCAAACCCAACCAAAAAGGGAAGTCTTATAGCTAGGATAACAAGTTGTAAGTTATTATAATGTGTGTCAAAATATTGTTGACAAAGAAAAAGTGTCAAAATATTTAACGATTTTTCTTGTTTGTACTACTATGTTTGAAACATAGATATCCATCTAGTTACCCATAAGAAGAAGATATATATCTACACTAATAATTTGGATTTGCGTTGTCCATGATGATTTTAGACTACGTAGAAGACAAATCTTGGCAGCGTCATTGGAGAAAATGTATAAGTGATCTACTATACAGGCTATGCTTTTGTAGAATATTATTAAGAACAAAAATGAACTAAGGGAATTTAACAAAAAAATTATATAAACTAATACATAAGGTAGACCGTACTTAAAAAGTATTTAAATTATGCCTTAAAATATAAAGTAAAATTATTGACAATTAGACGTTTTTTGAGTTTAAATGAATTGGTTAAAGAATTCAAACATTAAATAATTATCTCGAGTACTGAACATGGCTTTAGATTTTACAGTATCATATCATAGTATATTGACGATGAAAGTTGTATTTGAAACAGTACTGAAGATAATTTATCAGCATAAACTCTATAAAAATATAGTAATTCTTGAAAGAATTTCAGATAAACAGTAAAAGAGAGAAATTTAAGGTCGTGACGACGACCGAATCTATGTCGGGAAACTATTGAGTAAAGGAAACACCGACGCGCCTTAAGAGAGAGCAAGAGGCTTGTGACGTGCACGGACCACTAGGTGACAAAAGTAACGGTTTGGTCAGGAGAAATGGGACCCATGCGCGAAACCAAGAGATTCGTCCTGTAATTGCACGCGCCCCGACGCACGCGTGAAAATTTGAGCCAATATAACAAACTTCTGTGTACTTCTGATTTTTCTTACATGTGACTGACAACCAAACTCACTGTTTTAACACACCATTTTAAAATAGTAGCGATATAAAAGAAAAACCTCTCTCTACTTTTTTCCTCTGCCTTCTCTCTTCGACTTCCACCGTTGCGACATCGTTCCCGGCCGGCGGTTCCGGCTTCTCTAGCCGCCGCCGGTCCGGCTTCCGTTGATTAGGATTTTCTTTCTCTTCTTTCTTTGTCTTTCCTAGTTTGCGGCCATTCACTTTTCTTCTCGGTGGTGGTTCGTCATCGGCGTTCCGGGACACGGTGGTTCTTGCTCCGTTTGTCGCCGGCTTATGTCTCTGGGACCGTACCGTTTCCGTCTTCGGTATTGGTCGCCGGCTTCTGTCTCCCAAGGATGCAATCGGGCTGAGAGTAGGGTGTTTTGTGAGGGTGGTTGGGGGCTGAATTCGGAGGAGTTCTCGGCGGGGCCGGTGGCAACTCTCTGAAGATCGAGCCTGTTTGCATGCCGATGATTCCTATACCTCTAATATTTGTCGTTAGAGGTGGAGTCGGAGGCCTTTGGTCTTATCCCGGTGATTCCGGTGGTCTGGTTCCGATTAGTTCAGCGTCGATCTCCGATTGGGATGGAGTTGGTGACTTGCAATACCGGTGATGGTGCGGCGGCGGCCCCGAAGGCAAGCTCTCGCCGCTCGGGACGACAAGGCCCTGGCGTTCGACACGTGTCGTCTTGCGGGGTTGGGTTTCAACACGTAGAGGATGAGGTGTGAAGAGCGGTGGCTTGTTGGGCTCGGTTTTTTTTGGGCTTGAGCGTTTTTGTTTTGTTTCGTGGGCTTTTCGGCTTTTGTTTATGGGTCTGATATGGGCCTTTTGTAAAATACTCTTGTTTAATAATATCTTTCAGATGGCAAAAAAAAAAAAAACTCACTGTTTTAACACATCTCAAATTGTTGTTTTCCTTATTAATACTAACTTACAAACTAATATTGTTGATTTTCGTACAAAAGTTTATATTTAATTTGTCTGTACCGTTTGATTTGCTTTATTTACTAAAATATTACTATTTCAAAATTATATACCTTAATCGATCTAATGATCTTAAAATTTAATTATATGAAAGATTATAAACGAGACTCTCAAAAATAATGTCTTTAGTTTAACACCCTCCACTTCATCTTTTTACATTCCACATCATCTTCTCTTTCTTCCATCTCATCATTCAACACATATTTAATTTTTACCAACTACAAATGATTTGTTTAATAAAATTTAACACCATATTTTAAAAATTAATGATTATTTTTTAAATATCCAAATTAAATAAACTTAGTCTCTATTGATAGAGAATTTTAAAAGATAGATTTTCATATAAAAAATTAAAATAAATTATTTAATTTATAATAAAATAATTGATTTTGTAAAACAAAGAAGATATTAAAATATCAAAAAACCTTAGAAAAGTGACATGTGTCGTCAGTGGTCTCCACTTCCTTCTTATTCAACTAGTTGAATCTTTTCAACACAGTTTAATCCACATCATCAAATTTTATTTTTCAATACTCTCATTGTAATAATTCAACTGTTGAATCTTTTATTCAACATTCCATTGCACATAGTCTTATATACAGTTTACCTTGGATCTTACACGTAGTTAATAGATACATGAATATATTGATTTGAATCAATAACTTTTCTACACCGAACCAAGTCGCATTTGCGTAGTGGTAAAAAATATTCGGTTAGAATTTTTTGTTTTGGGTTTGAATAACACTGGTCACATCCGGATCTAAAGCTTTGTAAGATTAATCGTTGAATCTATAAAACTTTTATGATCTCTATAACTATCAACAAAAAATACCTATTTACATCGATCTTTCATTTAGATCACCTAAATCACACATAATAAAAATAATGAGTATGATACTGTAACACAATTATTCAAATATTGGTCATGTATTAATATTATATATTCCCGTGTTTTTAATATATGATACTTTTAAAAGTTTTTGATTTTTTAATATATAAGATAGTTTTATTTTAAATAACTTTTAATTTTATTAATTAGCTAACTAGTTATTAGTTTATATTTTAATAATAATTTTTAGACAAAAACATCTTTTTATAAATTGTACATATATTTAAAACATCATACATATTGGAACGGAACGAGTATATGTTACTCGTGTTGAAATCTTAGATTTGTTCATAGGCGATGACTAGCTATGAGTCCTAGCGTAGCTGGATATTTTGTATAAATCGGTCCATGAAGCCGAATCAGAGAATGAGAAAATCTGTAATAATGTTAGTCCAAATTCGGATATTATCTGTTGACAAAAAAAATATATTATCTATTTCTCAAAAAAAAAGAAGTCGATAGTATAAATAAGTAATCGTTGACGACTAAACAAATTGTATATGAATGTCACGTGGAAAAAGATGAAACCCACATATATGTCTTATGTCACAGCGGAAATTATCCCATAAGATATGTATGTTTGCGAGGGATTAAGTGCACAAGTTCAAAGTTGTTTGACGTATAGATAATTAGAACCATATAAATATATACATACATTTGTCATATGAAATATTTTCTCTGTCTCATAATAAGTGTGTTACTTTAAATTTTTTATTTTATTTTAAAATAAATATTATTCCATGTACGTTAATCTAATTTTACCTTTTTGAATAATCAATAAATTATTTTTATTAATTAATCATACATTAAATGATAATATACTAGTTATTCATACAAATTTTTTAATATCCGCAAATTTGTCAAAATTATATTTATTTTGAAACGGAACGAGTACTTATTACTCGAAGTCTAGGGCATAGAACTTTTTTGGCTAAGAAATCCGAGTCGGGTCTATACACATAGGGAAATAACTATACATGGATACATAAGATATATATGTACACAAATTTCGTGTATAATATTATATCACAGTAAATAATACTATACGTTCTTTCATGCTTCCAGTTTTCTGTGAAGATCTTAATTTATGTCTTTACTGTAATTTCGTAGCTTTCACTTTTCTGATACTAGTTCCTTTGCTGACTGATGTTATTCATTCTGTAGTAGTGTGCCTGAGGGTGTAGTGTTTGTGGTATTTGGACTTGGAGACTTGAATTGGAAACATAAATAAATTTTTCAAGAAAAAAAAACATATATAACTGCACTTTAGTCCCAAAGAAAAACATAAATAATGCAAGATATAACATGACTTTCTTTAGCAAAAAAATGATTACTCATTTACTTGACTATTTATTGGGTTTTGATGTTGTCCTTTTGAAATATATTTATTATATAAGAATGGTTTATGATTTTATGTAGAGTAATATAACATAATTCAAATATTCAAAATATGTGAATATCTGGACTATGACCCATGTAGTACATATGATTGATTATTTAGTTGTCCTATCAAATTTTCTAACTAAAATGAAGATTCCATAGTAGTCTCAGTTTTCTCTCTACCAATATCTTACTTATTGTTGTCTTATTATATAACCCAAAATATAACAACGGGGGGTCCCTCGATCGGGTAGCTTTTTGATATGGCTAAGTAAAATTGTCGACGACTTCCTTAACAACGTTATGCAACTCCTACGCCTACAATTATCATTACCATTGACAATCTCCCTCTATTTTCCTCATATAATTGTTTTTAATTTAACGATTATGGATTTATACAGCTACTAATAAGTATAGGAATTACATAACCATTCTCGTGTTCACATATATTATATTTATACGGGTTGTTGGACTCCATTAAACCGCCTTTCTTCTTTTTTGTATAAAGGTCAATAAACTAAACAATATTAATGTGACTTATTTACAAAATATAGCTTTCAAGCCAATTCACATGTTTAAACTTTATAAGGTTTTGATTAAAAAAAACTTTATATTATATTCAAAAAAAGAAAAAAAAAACTTTATAAGGTTTTACGAATCCTATATATTGTTCTGCCAGGCAAAAACTCTGTTCACAATCATTGTAAACCGGAGAAGATAAGATGACCCGAAATTTCCGAGTCATAGAAGATAGTTTGTTATCTCAAATTCAGGATGTAATTGAATTATCAGTTAGTAAACCATCTTAGATTTTTTTCCTTGCCTTAGATATACAGTATATCATATTAGTTTGTCTTTTTTCACCCTTCCCTCTCGTTGCCCACAATCAAGACGAGCCTTAGGTTATTCACCACTTTTAGCCTTTTACGTTCAATTGTAAACATATATGACGTCACTCGTCACACTGAATTTATATTTGTGTGTTATCTGATTGGTACATGCACCAATCATTTTCAAATTTGATTTGCTAAAACCATGCACGTCAAGTTGCTTTCCTCTTTAAGTCGACCAATAACTAAGGACCAGATGTAACACACGTATGTATACACACATAAGTACATAAGTATACATTTTACATATGTTCCATTTCTTTTCTCTCATTTTCTTGTTCCAAGGTTTTTATCTTTATAATACTGATCAGTCAATGAGTTACATATATGTTTTTTTATTCAGTAGGGTTAAGAGTATAAGTGACTTTGAAGGGGGAGAAAAGAAAGCAAATGTTTTATCCTTGTTTTTAATCTCTAAATTACATTATTTTGCCACTGAGAATACTGAAATGAATCAAATGACTATTATAATTAGTTATATATATGTCATATCGATATGAAAATTTGTTTTTATTTCGAAGTGAGACTAGATATGGTGGCCGATAAATAATATATATATATATATATATATATATATATATTATGTCATATCGATATGAAAATTTGTTTTTATTTCTCACACGTCCCAAACGCTCTCACTACATCCGTCATCTGTTCTTTACTCATCGTTCCGGTAATTTGACTCCAGTGATTTGCCTCTCAAGTCCCCGATATGACAAACCGACGTTTTACAGAAGCAGAAAAGGGTAAAGGGCTTGCTCATGCTGACCTCGGGCCACCTCCAAGACGTATTAGAGCCCCAGCTATCGACAACTCTGCGTTGATTCGAGACAACGCGCTCACTATCATAGGAAGGGTTACAAACCCCCGCGAGCAACCTATAGGATCCCTCATCTCCGCGTTACCTAGAAAGTGGACCTTGCGAGGACACGCTACGGGCTCAGATCTAGGTCAAGATTGTTTCCAATTCCGCTTCGATCTAGAAGAGGACCTCCTCCATGTACTAAACAACAGACCGTATAACTACAACAACTGGATGGTGATTTTGCAACGGTGGGAACCAATTATCTCTGCACATTTCCCATCTCAAATCCCTTTCTGGATAAAACTACAAGGCCTACCGCTCCATTACTGGCATGACAAGATGATCTACAACATTGGTCAGGATCTTGGCACGTTAGAGACCTATAAGATCACAAAGACGTCTGCTAGAATCCAAGTCTCAATCGACGCCATGAAGCCACTCCCTAAAGCTGCATATGTGGATTTCGACTCTGGAGAAGAACAACTTGTCAGCTTTGAATACGAAGACCTAGGCTACCACTGCTCCACTTGTTACTGTCTCTCCCATGTAGCAAGAACTTGCCCTCTAGCCCCGACGACTACAGCGAATCCATCAGCGCCTAGGGCTACTACAGAAAGGACCCAGAGCGCTACCTTTGAGAAGGAGAGACACCCCCCACAAGCTATGTCAGATACCTCTTTCAAAAGTAGAGTTGATAGACATGGGAGACCGTTTGGAGAAAGACTTCCACTACCGACCTATAAGGGGAAACCGCTGCAAAATAAGATCACTCCTACTCTCAGCTACTCAGATAAGTCACCTGAAAGACACAAGAGACTTAGGGAAGAGATACACCGCCACTCAGGCGAGACGCAGAACAGGGACCACCGATCTCGCCACACTTCCAGGATGGTACCCAACTCTACCACCAACACTCCTCGACAGCAGTGGAGAGTTGTGCAAAACAAATCTCCTGAACAAGACTTGGCTCCTCTGGCAGATACTGACAACCCTCCACGCCCTCCCCTGGAAAGAAATCTAGCGATCAATGATTTTCCACAAGAGGCAAATGCTCCGACTTTCGAAGGGGTTATGAATGAACTACAAGATCTCACCTATCAATATGTCAACGTAGCTGATCCTACTGAAGCAGCTGCTAGGAGGCAGAGAGTCCTTCTAAGTGATAGCACGGGTCTTATGGAAGAAACGGCAGCCCGAATTGTTGCAAATGCCAGTAGTAACCCACACTGTGGAGGAGGAGAAAGTAGGATCCAAATCATGGATCATTACTCAACAAACCAAGAAATAGATCCTCAACCTGCAGATAGGATCCCCACCACACCTGTCTCCACAAGAAGGCACAGACATAAGGAAGGGTCAGCTAGGAGAACTCCAGCGAGCTCTCGCATCTTCCCAGGAACCAATCTCAGAAGAAGACACATAGGCTCTCACGCAAATAACCCACCAAGGTATGGGTTCCCGCATGCCTCTCCGATACGTACTGACCGTGCACCTTTGCCTCCTGCTGATACTGACCAGGAACAACCGGCACGAGGAACTGGGAGATCGTCGGATTTTCCCACCCATCCTCCTCCTCTTCCTTAGTCGTCTTGAGCTGGAACTGTTGCGGGTTGGGAAACCCCGAAACAGTCCGAAGGCTCTTGGACCTAAACAAGGAATGTTCCCCAGATATTATTTTTCTTACAGAAACAAAAAATGCTGATGAGTTTGTGCTAAAAGAGCTAGAAGGTCTAAATATGGAACCACACTACCTAGTCTCACCAATGTCTGCAGCATCGGGAGGCCTAGCTCTCTTCTGGAAACCCGATGTTGATGTCAGTGTGCTTTCTTCAAATCCAAACTTCATAGACACCCTGATCTCTTTTAAAGGGAAAAGATTCAATGGGACCTTTGTCTATGGAGCTCCAGATGTATCCCAACGCTTAGAGGTGTGGACGGCCCTCTCAACCCTCGAAGCTACAAGGAATAACCCATGGTTTCTCACTGGAGATTTTAATGAGATAACAGATAATTCAGAAAAATCAGGAGGAAGAGAGAGACCTGAGAGTTCCTTTAGTAATTTCCGTAGTTTCCTCTCTTCAAATGATCTTTTCGATCTAAGGCACACAGGTAACTTCCTGTCTTGGAGAGGGACCCGACACACACATCTAGTACATTGTCGACTAGACAGAGCGATGGCCAATAGTGCATGGTCTGATCTCTTCCCAAACGCCAGATCTCATTATCTAGCGTTTGAAGCCTCTGACCACAGGCCCATACTATCAACTTTTGACTCAAAGAAGAAGAGGACCTCCAAGATATTCCGCTATGACAGACGTTTGCGGGAAAATACTGAAGTAAAAGAGTTGATCTCGAAAGTGTGGGCAGATAATCAGCATCTCTCTGTTCACCTACGCATCAGAAAAAGCAGACAAGCCATTTCAGCGTGGAATAAAAAGTTCTATGTTAATAGCAAGAAGCGGATCACTGACCTCAAAGAAGCTCTAGACACAGCTTTGTCTGCACCAGTGGCAGATGATGAGGGTATTTCCAGGCTCAATCAAGACCTCCTACATGCCTACAAATCGGAGGAGGAATATTGGAAACAGCGCAGTAGGCTCCAATGGCTGACCCTGGGAGATAGAAACACTGCCTTCTTTCATGCTACCACGAAGGGCAGAAGAGCTCGAAACAGAATTTCTGTTATTGAAGATCAGGAAGGCGTACCAGTGTTTGAGGACGATCAGATTGCCAACACAATTGCACAATATTTTAATGACATCTTCACCTCAGCTGGACACTCTGCAACGGAAGTAGTACATAAGGCTATCTCACCCTGTATATCAATAGAAACAAATGAGAAACTCACCCAAATGCCAACAGCCACTGAGATCGAAGAAGCCCTCTTTGCAATCCATCCGGATAAGGCTCCGGGCCCCGATGGTTTCTCGGCGTCTTTCTTTCAGTCCAACTGGGAAGCGATAGGTCCGGCTATGACCAAGGAAATCCAGGGTTTCTTCTCTTCAGGCGTGCTCCCCCACTGTATCAATGAAACCCACATAAGATTAATACCAAAGATACAGAGCCCCAAAGCAGTCTCGGATTATAGACCCATTGCATTGTGTAATGTCTACTATAAGGTCATATCCAAACTCCTATCTCTACGCCTCAAACCGGTTCTACAGGAAATCATATCAGAAAATCAATCTGCTTTTGTACCTGGAAGAGTGATCTCCGACAACGTCCTCATAACGCATGAAGTTCTCCACTTCCTTAAGTCGTCAGGGGCTGTCAAGCACTGCTCCATGGCTGTAAAAACAGACATCAGTAAAGCATATGACCGGTTAGAGTGGACTTTCATACAAACTGTTCTAGAAAGAATGGGTTTCTGTCATACCTTGATCGACTGGATAATCCAATGTATCTCAACAGTATCCTACTCTTTTCTGCTAAACAATGAAGCGGTTGGCAATGTAGTCCCACAGAGAGGCATTCGGCAAGGGGATCCCCTGTCACCTTATATTTTTATTATCTGTGGGGAAGTACTTTCAGGATTATGCAAACAAGCTCAGGAAATAGGTTCCTTACCTGGCATCAGAGTCTCCAGGAACAGCCCGAAATTGAATCATCTTCTCTTTGCTGACGATACCATGATCTTCACAAAGACTGATTCGTATGCATGTGAAGCTCTCCTGGAAATCCTACACAGTTATGAACAAGCTTCAGGTCAGAAAATTAACCCCCAGAAGTCATCGATATCTTTCTCAGGAAAGACACCTATCGAGATAAGAGACAGAGTCAAACTACAATTGGGAATAGATAAAGAGGGAGGGGTAGGGAAGTACCTGGGACTTCCTGAACACTTTGGTAGAAAGAAAAAGGACCTATTCTCCTCCATTGTGGACCGCATGAAACAGAGAGCACTAAACTACTCCAACAGGTTCCTCTCTACAGCAGGGAAGGCAATTATGATCCAATCAGTTCTCTCTGCCATCCCCTCCTTTGCGATGACATGCTTTCTCCTGCCAGTAAGCCTCTGCAAGCGCATCCAATCAGTCCTTACCAGGTTCTGGTGGGATACAACAGATGGTGTTATGAAAATTTGTTGGATATCATGGGATAAGCTTACCTTGCCTAAATGCATGGGGGGACTCGGGTTTAGAGATGTTCAAGCCTTCAACCACGCCCTCCTTGCTAAAATAGGGTGGCGCATTATCACCAAACCGGACTCGTTGCTGGCTCGCATCCTCTTAGGAAAATACTGCACCAAAACTCCATTCCTCAAAGCTCAAGCACCTAGCAACTGCTCACACGGCTGGAGAGGCATACTGGCTGGTAGAGACCTCCTGCTGAACCACCTTGGGAAGGCTATTGGAGATGGAGAAACGACTTCAGTGTGGAATGACTCATGGATAAAACCGGAGGAGAACCTGAAACCTTTCGGACCCCTAGCACTACAAGAAAGAGATCTAATGGTGTCAGATCTTCTCACAAGGGAAACGAGAGAGTGGAATATAGCAAGGGTAGAGAATCTCTTACCGGACCTTAAAGATCATATACTAGCCCTACGACCAAGCCTACTCGGTGCTCCTGATACCTATATCTGGCCCCTCCAGAAGTCAGGTACCTACACGGTTAAAACAGGCTATAACTCCCTCCAAGCAATCAAGAACCAATCGACAACTACACTCTTGGTAGATGACACTCACCAGTGGAATAAACTGATTTGGAGCCCCCCACTGTTACCAAAGCTGAAACTCTTCCTTTGGAAAGTGGGAAATAATGCCCTTCCGACTGGAGAGAACCTTAGGACTCGAGGTGTTCTCTCAAACACGAGATGCTTGCGCTGTGGAGATCCAGAATCAATCAATCACATCCTCTTCCAATGCCCTTTTGCTACTGAAGTTTGGGACTTGGGAGTGTGGATACAGATGATGGATACATCACAGCAAACCTCATTCTTCGACAAGCTACAATTCTCCAGCCAGCAAATCCCTCTCCCACCATACGGCTTCACAGGAAACGCCTTCCCATGGATCTGCTGGACCTTGTGGACTTCTAGAAATCAACTCGTGTTTGAAAACAGGCACACATCAGCGTCAGCGGTCCTCACTAGAGCTCTAATCTCTCTCAAAGAATGGGAAGCTGCACAACCATCAATCAAGACACAAGTGCCCAAGATCCTACCTCGAGCCTCAATCGGACCTCAATCCGAAATTATCTGTCACACAGATGCTTCGTGGAAAGGAGGGGTGCGAGCTGCGGGACTAGCTTGGATCTTCACCGATTCCACATCACGGGAGCTCTTCCGAGGATCAAGCGCCCAGAACTTCGTCTCCTCGCCTTGCATGGCTGAAGCTTTGGCCATTCGAGAAGCTCTCCTGCAAGCGGCTTCACACAACTACCGTAACATCTGTATCAAATCAGACTCTCAAGTGATCGTCAATACGATCAACTCACGCCGACGATCATCGGAGCTCTTCGGGGTTCTCGTGGACATCGACGATCTCGCGTTCTCTCCCTCTTCGCCTTTCCTTTCTTGTCGTTTCGTTTTCATTTCCCGTTCAGTTAATGGATCTGCTGATGGGCTCGCCAAATGTTGTTTAGCGGCCCATTTAATCAGCAATCCTTTGTTGTAACCAAACCTTTTCAGGCCTTTTAATTGCATGTTGTTTCAAAAAAAAAGACTAGATATGGTGGCCGATAAATAAGATGATTGTGACGGATGATGATGACGGCCCATGTAAAGTTGCTTGGTCCTTAAGAAAACACACGAGGCCTTATTGTAATAATTGTCATCACATCCTTAAACATATCTTGTGGACAGTAGTTGCTTACTTGACTTCGTATAAAGATAACCAACACTTTCAACTTTGAAGAACATCAGCATAGATCAAGCAAATAATCACAGAAACGAATATTTGTAAAATCTCCAAGTAGGCTCCATTGTGGAAGACTATAATGGGTGGTCAATATTATTATTTCTAAAACAGAGTTACTTAGGTGAACGAGATAACAAGTAGACAAATAGCTCATAATGGTTTGGGTTGAATTTTTTAATTATCTTTGATACAGAAAGATTATCCAACGAATCATTATGAAAAAAAAACTTTAGAAACGAAAGTTTTTAGAAGAAACAGAGCGTCGAACTCAGCCATTGCATCACTTCTACTTCTCAGTTACACCACCACCACCAGACCTGCAAAGAAACACAAAACCAAACCAAAGCAACTAGGAAAATTCAGAATTACATTCGTATTTAGATGCATAACTAATGAATGTGAATATAAGGTTGAGGAGGATTTATATATATAATAGAGACCTCATCTTGAGAGGACACTAGACATCTCCTCTCTCTTCCTCTTGGCACGCTTGTGAGTACCCAACTTTCGCTTGGCAACTTTTAAGTACATTCAAAGTTTCAAACTCTCAAAATCTTCTTTTTTTTTCTTTCTATGTAGTGTTGAGTGAAACATGTTATATCCCACTTCACTCGGAAAAAAATGATTCAAATCTGTCAACAATAACAAAAAAAAAAAAATATATGAAACACGTTTTCATACAAAATTCAGGTCAATCATCAACGAAGAGCTTCCAAAGAAGAAAATCAATAGAAAGGCTCTAACAATCGACAGAGCTGAGACTGTTTATCACTTGGTTACTAAGTAGTCAATTACTTGGTTACTAAGTAGTCTTTTATCACTTGATTACTAAGTAGTTTGATATGTTAGATCTGGGTTTTGAAGCACAACTCACTCGATTGTGCATCTCCTCGGGGTTAATACTTGGGAGTATTGATATCGCCTTCTCGGTTGCTCACACAGTCGCACCATATCATCCGGATCTGGGTCAGCAAGTACAACCATGTCATCCCGGTAGAACCTACACAAATCCAGGATTTTAGAAACGGTACATTACCTCTGGGACACCTCCAACACGTGTGCTGACTGCTAATAACCCGCAACTAGCCGCCTCCAATATAGCTATATGCAGAAGGCTTCTGTAAAAGAACTGTCACATGATCAACAAACTCGAGTAAAGATGAACCACTCACAAGTCCATGTGATGCGCCTTGTGATTTCAATAAGAAAGAATATATGACCAGTGACCAAAACAGAGCGCACACGAGAATGTGGAAACAGCACCAAGCATTTCGACTCTATCTTACTTCTCCCTCATTTCCTCTAGTCTCACATGCTTTGGTACATACCCTCCAACTACAAAACGAACCTTTCACCAAGCCAAAACACAAAAAAAAAGTAAACGTGGATACCAAGGCGGAACCAAATATTAAGTCATGTATCGGACTCCGGAGCGGTTCCCATAAGCATGTGTCATTACCACAACCTGAAACAAACCATAAGAACCTATTCACTCTCTATGATGATAAAGGTTAAACTTGTATCCAATCACATCCGATTCCACTAGCATTTGTTTGATCTCACGCACTGGCCTTGTGACCGAGGTTTAACAAACATTGAGAGAGGCAGTAGATGTGATTCGGGAAGAAGAAATCGGAGTCCATTAGAACCCTAATATTTGGTTCCACCGTGGATTCGAAGCTCTGAAGTTTCTGATTCATATAATGAAGTTTGAAGTTTGAAATTGATCGAAAGAGAGTGGATATGAAATCAGGAGAGGAGGATTGTACGATCGGTCATCGTCGATGAATGAAACTAACCTGAAAGCAGCTGAGTTTGAATCTCTCTGGTTGCGCCTTGAACGTGATGCATTAACGAAAGAGTTTAATAATTAGGCTTATATATAAATGGGCCTTTCTATCAGGAATTATTTTTGGTTTATTGGGCTTTGTTAATATCCGAATTTAGTATCTTTTAGCACTATGACTAGATGAACTGAATTAACACATTACCAAAATAGATGTTTGATTATTTTTACATGAAAGTAATATTATTTGTTTTTATATTTTTAATCAATAATAATATTCCATTGTACACGAAAACAGGTTTCTTTTTCTTCATTTGCGTGTTTTGATAAGTTACCACAATTTTGTGATTTATTTAGAGGTAAACATATTAATTATACATACATACATTCAAACACGCAAAATAAAATTCTGTTTTTGAAAACATATAATATCACCTTCCCTACTCAAGTATTTGTATCACATATATATTGATGCAACTCATGCAATGAAAATTATTTCAAATTCCCAAATAACAAAACCATTTGAAACAAACAAATACAGAATACAATCAGAATTTGTTATATGTTTCATTAAAACAAATCCTATTTCAAATCTCAGTAGGGTTTCAGACACGAATTTTAAAGAGCAAGCTTGTTTAGCTATTAATTCTCAGACATTCACATAGTTGGTGTGGCCCGTGTGGTTGATCCGATGGCTCGTCTCTCCACCATGAGGAAATGTCCGAGAGACTGCACATTGTTACGACGGTTGCCCTCGTTTATAGTAATTTTGTTATGGGGAATGACAGTGGAGTGTGTGCTTAGTTTGGAACATATAGAGAAAATCCATGGCTTGTAGGATTTGAGATTCTTCTGATGCTGTTGGTTCCTAGAAGCTGTTTGATCAATCCTTGTTCGGTTTGATCTTCTTGAAAGTTCTAGAAAGCTTGATATCCCCATTAGGTTTCCTAGTGTGTAGCCCCTATCTCGGAAAAATGATCCCATTGACTGAAAAAATAAGAGTAGTAGATGTTATGTCTAGTGTATATGTCAAAAGAAAAAAGTGTAAGTCGATGCACCCACACGCAACATAAATCTTGCTATGGTTGCGATGTTTACTTCCATTGAAGAGGTCTAGAGTTTGATTTTGATGGTGAATGGTGACCAAACAAAGTATAATGTGTAATATCTTTTAGAAAAACTGCAATTATAATCCATATTGTTTTGCAAAACTGAGATCACACAAATTTTAAATTATTTATGAGAGTGAGAAAAAAAATCTGTGAATTCACATAGGCTCAGTAAATTATAGGTAAATTTTCTAATACAATGGTTCCATTCCACTTTCCAATACAGTGTGACCAAAAAGTTGCGAATATATTTGAGAAATTGCTTTGTTTAATATTTTTGTTTTTATGGTATATAGTACTAATACTTTTAGTTTGAAGATGAAAATTAACAATTCCCGACAAACGTGCCCTTTTCAGACAAACCATCTCAGCTTTAAAGAGCATACAATTGGTTCACGTTCGCTCAGAAGTCATCTCAACCAACAACAATACTGTTTTAGTAATTTAACTTTAATAAACAAAACCAGAAAACAAAATGAAAGACAATGTGAATTGAACAGATCCAAAATAGTAGTCAAAGTATAATCATTTTCGAATTTCTCCCAAGAAAAAACGCACACAAAATCAAACGGCTCATCAACTGATATGCAAGAAAAAGGCAAGAATCTGCCAAGACCTATGAATAAATAGTTTAATGTATCGTGTGTTATGTGTTTGTATATGTGTAGTATAAGT
The DNA here is from genome assembly GCA_019706035.1 of Raphanus raphanistrum subsp. raphanistrum. Taxonomy (NCBI): domain Eukaryota; kingdom Viridiplantae; phylum Streptophyta; class Magnoliopsida; order Brassicales; family Brassicaceae; genus Raphanus; species Raphanus raphanistrum. The sequence goes on from CM033981.1 coordinate 13,761,968, forward strand.
AGAGGAGTGTAAATATAAATCTGACCTGGGAATCAAGATCGGAGGAAGAGTGAGAGGAGGGAGAAGGAGAGTGAAGAGAGCTGAAGGAGATGGAACCAGCAGAAATTTGTTCATGATGAGGTTCTCTTGTGAGTCCTCCAATTCTTGCATTTACTGGTCTCAGACCCAAGGGCCATCCTTCCTCCTGTAACTACAAACATAAGCATGTATATATATATGTTGTATAAGTGCAAATATGCTATTGTGAGTGAGAGAAAACAGAGAGCATTAGGAGTACCTGGTGAGCCATTTTGGAGTTTTGAGAGAGGAGAGAGATTTGGTTGATTAATAATTATAGAATCAGAAGATGCAACGAAAATTAAGAATAAGAATTATTTATATACTTTACGGAAAGAGAGCAGTTATTTATTTAGTAATTTAACCCAAACAAGATCATAGAAAAACAAAAAAAAGTTGATGGCTTCGCCTGGGTTCGAACCGGAGACCTTCAGTGTGTTAGACTGACGTGATAACCAACTACACCACGAAACCGTTTTGTTAGATGGGCACAAGTTACCTTATATCAACCTAATACATTGTGAAAACTTCTCTCTCCAGCCAGTATTATAACTTTGTATCCAATCATCTGATTTCAATTGTTTGATTAGAGAGTGAGAGACTAAGGAGTGATACTCCTCGAAAACCCATTAATTGTTCAATAGTATTTTGGGTTTAAATTGTTTGATTAGATACTATCTGGAGTATGAAGGATTTAGTTGCTTATAATTCTCTTGTTAGCATTTCTGATAAAGGGTTTTGGCCATAATACCATATTAGAGCTTGACCCGCACTCCCGTGCGGGTTTTGATATTTTTATAAATTCTTTTGTGACATTTTTAAATATATATAGATTATTTAGATAATTTAAGTTTCATAAAAATTTATCCATAAAAATAACTTGTGTAAATTCTAGAAAAGGCTTTAATTTATTTGTAACATTTATGAAATTCAAGTCCAGCTACCTAATAAAAGATATGAAAATAGGAAACTGAAAGTAAGTTATTTTATAATACATTACATAACGCATTGCTTTAAGTATATGGTTTATATGATATACTTTAAATGAAATTTTTTTTTGTTCAAAAAATGAAATTTTATATACTAAAAATTATTATATAGCTCAGATTGTGGTGATTATGCTATGTAAACCATTATTTTGACAGGTGTAGAATATATGGAGGAGAAATTATACATGATATGTTGGATGTATATGATTCTTTCAACTATAATTCAGACAAAAGAAAAATCATAGGTTGAGAAAAAGAGTACATAATAAGCGAATGAGGCGAGTGATTAGAAAGAATACAACTTAGACAAATATATAATATATGGCTGTTTTCCATAAAAGACAATTTTTTTGATAATAATAATTGACAACTTTACTAATATAACATTTATTTTAATTAGTCTGATTTAGGAATGTTATAAAACTACTGTGTTTTATGTCCAATGGCATGTGATTGTAAATATTAAAGAAAAATTAGGGCTAATTACTAATTGTACTTCAGTTTTAATAGATTAGATAGATTGATTGATATAATATTTAGGCTCTAACTCGTGACCATTAAATTAGGAATAGGAATGAGTAGGAAAGGAATGAATAGGAATAAAATCAATGGAATTAAAAGGAATATTTATTACTTTTGTTCCATATCAATTTTGATAAGGAATACTTTTGTTCTATGGTTTCTTAAAATTTAAGGAATGACAAGGAATCAGACGGAACAAAAATTCCCTATAAATGGTGTAATTTTTAAGGAATTAGTGGAAATAGATCATTCCCCTTGGTTCCTTATGTCACCAGTTAGAACCTTAGGGTCTAACTGGTAACCATCTCGGGAATAGTAGGAACAAATAGAAAAGGAATAGATAGGAATAAAATTATGGGAATAGTGAGGAATGGTTATTCCATATCAAATTTAGTGAGGAACAAATTTATTCTTTAATTCTCTACAATAAAAGGAATGAGAAGGAATGAAAAGGAATGACTATTCCTTGTGAATGGTAAAATTTGTTAGGAACATTAAGGAATGTACTATTCCTCTTCATTCCTTGGTCACCAGTTAGACCCTTAGTAGAAAATGGTTTTAATCATGGAAAGGAACAAGTAAACAAAGTAGCTATAGTAGTGCCGTTAGAAGCTCGAAATTGAGAAAAGTAGAAAAAGAAATGCTTTGGTGTGGAGGACAAAGACCATATGCTTCGTTCTTTGTACCTCGAGAGACATCAACACTTTTTCCTTTTTGGACCACATCATTCTGTCTTGTACCTTTCTATTTTTTTGTCCTTTCAATCACATGATTGGGTTCAACAACATAGAATTCAAACACACAAACGTTCAATATTCAGAAACTGAGGTATAACGGTTTTACTTTCTGTTGCAGTTTTATGTTCCATTTATAATTAGGGAGTAGAGGTTTGCTATGTGACTATGTCAGCGAAGCCCATACTAGCACAAACTCGTACGAACATGATGACTATATTTTCTTAGTTTTGGAGAGCAAGAAGACTCAATCACATTTTCTTTTAGAGGTCATGTACCAACTCTAAAATCAATATGAGTTTCGATTACGCAGTACAATGTTTGGATCTATTCTTTTTCCTTTTTATCAATTTGTTTTTGATCTATGGTTATATAATATACATATCAAACTCAGTAGACTATACAAGAACTTCGTAGGAGCTGTACACTGTATAAATATACGTATATAATGTACATGAACCGCGTCAAAACAGAGAGCCTTGACGACTGACTCTGCGGGGCAACCCAAAATTCTGGTACGCCCGGATTTGGCCACCGATAGTGGATGTAACGATCACCATTCCCCAAGCCGTTGGTTGATTATGCGATCCATGACTGCCACTACCATCAAACCAAGACCAAGAAGATATCCGAGATGATAAGGACGTAGAAGGTGAGTCCCCTGGCTTTAGTGTCTCTCCTGTATTGCTCTCTGTTTCGTTCTGTGGAGTATGCGTTGTCGTGGGCTCATCTTCTTGATGTTCTTCTGTTGCTCCGTCGGCGGTGTTGTCATTGTTTTTCTTAGGTAACGGTGGGAGACCGGACTTTTTACCACCGGTTGCGTTTTCTTGTGTAGTGGCGGTTGAAGTTTTTTTCGTGTTTTTCTTGGAATGAGTTTGTGTGGGCGGTGGTTCGCCTTTTACGACGCCATGCCAGGGGATTGCCACGGAGACGTCTTTGCAAGGGAAGGTTTCGTAAGAAGTACACATGGCGATGGTTTTTCTGCCGGTGATTCCTAGTCGTGGCTCTTCGTGTTTCCACACGTAAACCTGCGAGTCCTCGCTTGCGCAGATAATGTGTTTAGCGTCTAGTGTGTACGATGCTGTCATTTGGCTGCATGTGTTTTTGAAACCTGCATGTTTATTATGGACCAATACAAGATTTATATATAAAATATTTTTTTTTTTGTGAAATTAGATGAAGAAATGAATGAATTGTTTCAATTTAATTTAGTACCTCTGAATTTTTGAATAAGTTCAGTGCCATCAAGAATCCGAATGCGTGAATCAGCAGAAGTTACAAGCACTTCTGCTGGATTAATCGGTGAAAACTGTTCATACAAAACTCAATGGTAAGGAAAGGAACAATCCTCTCTGATATAAACCAACTAAAGTAACTGTTTAGATTTCTAGTGAAACCTGGAAAGCTGTGATCTTTTTAGCTTGAGCTTTCTTTTTGTTTTGCAGATCAATATGGTTTGTTTGCTCCAGCTTGCAGTCTGATCAATTAAAAGAGAAACAAGTTTTAAGTGTAAGGTTAATTACCAAACATAGTTACAAAACAGAACAGGTCTTTAGCCACTATACCCTCTGCACTGTAAAGCCGGCAGTTTCCTTTATGCGAGCCTACAAATGCAGCCTACGTACCAAAGAAACATAGAGATAATCAATACGAGGTCATCAGTTTCTCAACTATATATGAATGTGACAGTCCAAGAGAATTATTTACCTGACCATCAGGAGTGTAACAAACAGCGGTAACCATTTCATTTAGATCATTCCACTCCACTACTTGACGGTTCGATATGTTCCAAATACGGATCTTGGCATCAAGTGAGCCACTTATGAAGTAATCTTCATCCAATGGATTAAAATGTACACAAGTAACTGAAAAACCAAAGCGTAAGGCACTAAAGCTCCGAGAGCATTGTGAGAATTAAAAGACAGCTTCTTATCTTACCATAGTCATTGTGGGCAAACAGTTTTAGGCAGCTTTGAGTTTCGATATCCCATAACCGTACGGTTTTGTCCTTGGAAGATGAAAGCAATAGCTGCATGAGAAAGCACTGTTAAGTTGTTGATCATGGGTTGCTTGCATCAAACTTGGCAAATAAAGAAACATAAACTAACATTTGACCTAGACCAAGATAAGTCCAGAACATCATCCAAATGGCCAGTGAAAGAGCACATTGGTTTATCCGACAGCGAGAAGACAGTTTCAGGCGCATGGACGTAATCCGGTATCTGGTTTCCTTTTCTAGCAGACGAACCTTTCCCTTTCTTCTTCTTCTCGCTGTGCACTTCTGAATCATCACCACCTTCCGCAGAAGAAGAAGAAGAAGAAGCAGACATGGAAGGATGAATCGGTGTCAAGCTCCCTTCGTTCATCGACATGATCTCACATTCCTGAACCTCCCACACATGAATCGCGCAATCCTCCCCTCCGCTCGCTAACAAATGAGTATCAAGACTGAACTTCATAGTCCAAATAGCTCCTTGGTGAGCTTGAATCTCCTGGCAGAGATGCAAAGCGCTCAGATCTTTATGAGACTTCCCCGAATGCCTCACCTTCACCCACTGGTTCCCTTGGTCGCTGCTCTTGGCGTCGACTACTTTAGGACTACTACTACTACCAGTAGAAGAATCTTTCTCCGAAGAAGAAGCTTTGGAGCTCATCGAGTGAGCGACTCCCTTTATGTTCTTAAGCAACGCGGCTCCTTTCTTCTTGCTCACTCTCAAGCTCTTCGACATTAACTTCCTCATGTCATTAGTCGAGCTCGCGGCGCTCTCTCGCCGCATGAGGTCTTTAACGACTGAGGAGTAACCGACGCTCTTCTCGAACTCGTCCATCGTCAGCTGCTTACCGGTTTGGATATCGCTGAGGCGGTTCCACATCCCGTTCTCTCCGTACTCCTTCACCACGAACTCTTTCCCCGTGTCGAGATTCTTTATCAGGAAGAAGGCGCTGAACTGAGTATTCGAAACCGCGGAGGAAAGCATATTACGTTGCCCGCCTTGAGATCGCCTGTTTGTTGTTTTTTCAGACGACGGAGAGGATTGCGTTTGACAGACTCTCCCGCCACAGTGAGCTCCAACCGCAGACGCGGTTCTGGTGAGACGCGATTTCGAAGTTTTCTTCCCTAGCATCTCGTCTTTCCTCTTCTTCTCCGCGGAGGAAGATTCGATGTCAGAATCAGATCTGGACCGTACGATCATATGCTCAGGAGAACGATGAAGACGTTGTTGATTCGCTACTACCGGAAAAGGATCACGATCCGGATCTTTGACCTTCGCTGCTTCCGTAACGGCTAGCTGAGCCGTTACGGGATTGCTCACGCGCTGGATCGAGATGGAACCGAGCATGCTCTTCCTCGACTCCAGCCCCATCCCGTTGAGGAGCTTGCGCCGGCGCTCGGTTATAGATCCGGGCGCCGACATCCAGATATCGTAATCGGGAGACATGTTCGGCTCGGGATGAGGAGGAGGAGGGCGGGAGAAGGAGATCCGGCAATCGTCGAACTCGCCTTCCTCGTCGGAGGATGAAGCTAAATCCACCGGTACGACGGTGGAGATGCGGTTAGAGGTCTCGAAGAAGTGATCGTCGTCGTCGTCGTGGTCGTCTTCTTCAAACTCGCCTAACCCCGCCCAGTTCATCGTCATCGTCTTCCTCCGTTCGAGTTGCTTCCCGTTCACGCCGTCTCGATTCGCCATAGCTATACATAGGGTTTTTTTCCGAATAGTTTTGGTAGATTAAAATTCAAATTTTCTTGCGAGCCATTTTTTTTGTTTTGTTTCCTTTGTGGTGTGATTGTTTTGGAGGGAGAGGAGTGGGAAGGAGATAATCAAGGGATCCCGAACACTATTAATGGGGTGGGGGATTCGTAAATGTGATGTTTCAACTCGTTTAGTTTAATTTATATAGATAAGCCCATATAAAAGCCCATTTTTTGTCTGTTATCAATGTGTTTAGTACAATGGCCATGTTCTTGTTTTAGACCATTTGAATGGAGCAATGAGGATGGTGTCCAGGGTTTATTTGTTATGGACAAAAGTTTGGTTCTTCAGAAACTGGGAGGTTCATGTATTCTCTGTTTGTTTTTGTTATTAGAATAGTTTTAACATTAGGATTAAATGCTTGTATCGAGTTACTTGTTAAGAACAAATGGTCTTCTAATAACGATAATGTGTATGTACGCATTGTTTGCAAAAGCCCGTCTAGCTCAGTTGGTAGAGCGCAAGGCTCTTAACCTTGTGGTCGTGGGTTCGAGCCCCACGGTGGGCGACCGTGTTATATATATTTTTCATCCTCCTCCGACTTGAGATTTGGAGAACAAATAATACCAAATCATGCAAATATAAAATACTCATTTTAAATTTTTGTTAAACTAGTTCTAAGCATTTTGTTCCTTCTTTTTTTTTTGCTTATCTTTACGTTACTTTCTTATCACGAGAAAAGCAAAACACAATCCAATATAAAGAAAAGCAAAACACAATCATTATGGAATTGGACTTGTCAACAATGCAGTATACCCAATATGGACGGTCCTCCTAATTTTACCATCACCTTTTTCTATAGATTTGATTCGAATACTTGCATAGAATGGACAAACTCCATCATGGGTACACATTTCTTTTGGTAGCCACCCCAACTTGCCTCATCTTTTTGTGTACTTTTACTTCGCTTTGTCAAAAGTCATGGAAGCCAAACTTTGGAACACTACTTTCTTTTGCAACATCTTCTCTTAAGAGACTTTTTTAAAAACAAAAGAAAATCAACCAATATATAATATCTAATCAATAAATGATAAACTATATATATATCTTAGAAAACCAATCACAAAATCCAAAAATGTCAAGTAGATGGGATAGTTGCTACTTGCATCATGGAGTGTGACAAGTATTTCTATGGTGGTGGGATAGTTTTCAAGTTTGAGGATGTTTTTCAATGTTTCGTTTTTTTTTTTCAAAGGGAGCAAGCAGGGCTATGTTTCCTTGTTTAATTATATTTTCCTCAAGATTTGTTTCCTTCTTATTCCATCAAATATATGCAGTTAAAAAAAAATTGTGTGAGAGCAAGTCCTTGGGAACTCCAATAGGATGTATTCAATTAAGAGTTTGAGATAATTTGTATTAATATGATAAATTCACTGTTGTTTAAATATGGATTTAAAAAACACTTTAAAAACTATTGTTATTAACCAAAATTTAAGTTGAAAGAGTATTTTAAGTATTTTTATAGTGTTTGAGAAATATCTTAGTTATAAAAATTAAAATCAAAATCTCATAGTTTTATATAAGATTTTAAAGTTATTTAACAAAAATCACATCAAATTCTCAGATTCTCCTGTAATTATTTAGAAACTCAATAAAAATCAAATCACTTCAAATTTTGAGATTCAATACACCCCATTAAAGTTCCTCATCTTGCTAAAAAGATAAGCTATTTGGTTTTTTAACGGTACCTACTGGTAGGCATGGGTATTGATCAAATAATAGCATATTTTTTAGTATTTGTGATTTGCTACGTATTTCACGGATATTTGATTTTTTGATTTGACGGATATCCCGAATTTTTTTTGACATTTGCAAATATCACGGATATTTGCAGATACTTCATCTACTTGGTTCAATACAAGTAAATCTAGCAAAAAACAATACCCATTTATTTTTTAGAAATATCTTTTAACATAATAAAAATATAAAGTAAAATTTTAATGAAACCTATGTTTTGTAAATTTTTAAAATTAATATTTTTATGAAAAATGTTTTTAGAAAAATTTAGTTTTGTATAAAAAATTTATATTCCTTTTTAATTTAATATTTTTATAAGTAACTTTTGGAATAAAATTATATGTTAAAGAATAATTATATAACGTTATACATTTAAAACTTTATATTTAATCGTAGATATACATCTATTTGTATAAAAATCAGAGCGGATCGGATATCCGTCTTTATATTTTTTAGTATTTATGATTTGTTTCGTTTTTAACGGTTATTGATTTTTAATATTTATTTTGTTTCGAAAACTTACAAATATCTAGATTTTTTTAAGAATCAAAACGAATCAAAACAAATTTAACTGATGAAATACCAACCCTACCTACTGGTATCACTTTGTTTTGAATTTGGTAAGAAACTAATGGTAATTTTTGAATTGATGGTAAAAATCTTTTTGAAACAAATCACATTAATGGAGTTTGGTTTCATTTTTCAATGGAAATGACTTGTCATGTTAACATCATTCTCAAATATTTAATTTCTCTGTTGTTAGAAAAAGATGGTACGTATTAAACAGAAATGACTACTGGAACCATTATTAGGAGATAAGAGTTGACTACAGCCTTCACAGGTTAGAGATAAGAATTGACTAAAGTCTTGACAGGTGGAAGGGTCCATAATCTCTCGTTTTCTATATAAATATGGGATCACGGCCTCCTCGTTATCTCAGTATCTCTCTCTCAAAGCAAAATTAACATTTTAGATTTCTTCAAAGTTTCTTAGAGACGATGTCTTGCTGTGGAGGAAACTGTAGCTGCGGATCTGACTGCAAGTGCGATGGCTGCAAAGGGTAAAATATCTCCCCCTCTCGTCCTTTTTGTAAACCTTTTGCCGAGAAATTTTTGCTTCATGCAGCAGTTTGTGAGATACCCTCTTGGTGTTTTCATTTCCCAGAAAGTATATGTTGAATTTGGAGATTTTTTTTAATCCTCTTGTTGACAAACGACCTTGTTCTTTTCGCTTTGTACAGTTGCAAAATGTACCCAGACTTGGGCTTCTCAGGCGAGACTACCACCACCGAGACTCTTATCCTCGGCGTTGCTCCGTCTATGAACTCCCAGTACGAGGCTTCCGGCGAGACTTTCTTCGCCGAGAATGATGGCTGCAAATGCGGATCTGACTGCAAGTGCGACAACTGCACCTGTAAATGAACAACCTCCAAACTCTGCAGTAAACCTAATGTTATGTTATGTCTTGGTTATATGAAATAATGGCTCATTTCGCCGGTTGTTTGGCCGGTGCTATTACCCCTGTTGTTATCTACATGTTGTATCCGTGTGTGACTATGTATGGTTCCAAATAGTGTTATGGGGTTTGTAACTGAAGTTTCAGTCGGAACTTTTTATGGTTGTTTCTTTCTTTCTTGCTCAGTACACAACAATCAAGGTCAACCAATGACTCGCTAATGAAAAAACGCGCAACATACAATACACAAGCTTCTCAAACCAAACTGATTGTTGTTTGCTAGAGATAACAACAACTAAGGAGTCGTTGTTGAGACAAATTGGCTTCTCAAGTATTCCTTCATTGGCTCTTTTGAACATGTTATGTATCTGTCTTGACGTGAACGAACCCAACCATCTCCAACTCACCAAGCCATGGATTATCTTCAAAAGGGGCTCACCACACTTTGTTTTGGACTTTGTTACACAAACCGAAGGCTGAGATCATCATCTTCGTTTTACTCTTATTTTGTGATCAATTATGTGTAGGAAAATTTGGATATTTCTCAACCATTTTTGAACAAATGAAGCTACTGTATCGCAAAGAAAATACTTTTATTTACAAACATGATGTGTCATCTCCACAAATAAAGAAATCAACCAAACAACGTGACATATTCTAATAAAATTAAAGGAAATCATCAGAAAATCTCTCAAATCTTTAGGATCTTTAATGATGATGATTTAAAAAGCAGCATATATAATCTACACAGAACAATCCCTGAGAAGAGAAGGATAGAAAGAGAACGAAGGCCTTTTCTTTTATGTTAAGAAGGCTCCGATTGTGGTTTGGTTGAGAACTTTCGAGCTGTGATCTAGTCCATGAGATCCAACCTGACAACAAACCAGAACACACATATATTTTATCATAACATGCAATTCTTCCTATTTGATTTAGCGAGACAACATTTACTTACCATGTAAGTTAATGCAGCATAACGTTCTTCATTCAGGTATAGTGGCTTTCCTCTGAGCATATCGATATCCTGGAACAAAAAAATCAAATCGATAACCTTAGCACGTAAACATTTGGATCAACAAGATCATACCGATTAAAACTTATTAGATCAAATATTTTTTTGTAAGGTAGGCTTACCTCTTCTCCAAACGTATCCAAATAAGGAGATGGCCAAGGTGATTGTCTTGCAAATCTTTGTAGCAAAATTGTGGTCCGCTATTGAAAAACAAATGAAGAATGGTTATAATCAATTTAAAACCCCAATAATGATGCAAAAATATATTGTCACAAGAGAAGCTATACCCGTATCAGAAGATATACACCAGTACCAGCACCACATGTGACTGCGTGAGTCTGACAACCACTTTCTCTGTAGAAGTATGTTGAAAAAATATTTAACTGGTTTCTCAAAAACAGTAACTACGATGTTTCTAGACTAGCGAAAGTGATGAAGCAAATACCTGCAACAAGGTCTCCACATAGGAGAACACAATCTTCCACAGAGAAGACATATTGCCGGTTCTTCGATAACTTTCGCGCAGTTGCTGCAAGGCTTTTTTATATACCTAATAATAATAATGAAAAAAAATGCTTTCTTGATTAGAGAAGTTAAGGGAAATAAATTTACAGAACAAGAGAGAGAGGGATACGCTGATGCAAACCTTTGCAATAGGTCCTGGTATAAATTGGGTAATTTCATAAGCTGGAAAGGAATTGCAGGGGTTATGCAAAGGGGTCCTTCAACTCTGTTGACTCTGTATTCCATCTGGAAATGTCGAAGCCATGTTTGCGATGAAGACCAAAGAAGTTCATCACTAATAATGGTATCAATGGGAGGAATCTTGAACATTTTCTCCAATTCCAGCACATGATTCAGCTCAGATTGAGGGCTATACATGAAGTCCATATAGTCATTGTTGGAGTCAGATGGCACATCAAACATATTTGCCTCTTCATGAAACTTCCCAGGCGTAGTTCTCAGTAGCCTCCACAGCAACGCACATCTCCTCAGAAAAGGAAGACTATATTTACGGATCGTCTCTTTAATATCACATGACAGATCCATAGTGTTGGACCTGAAATACTCCCAACCACCTGATTCTCTCAAAGCTATAGAGATGTCGCTAAGCAAATTTTCCTTGAAATCTAACTCACTAGTGTAACACAGGCGACCTGCACAATAGGTAATTACAGTCTGCACCAAGGAAAACACAATTAGGAAAAAGTGAAGTCTTGAGAGACAAAACTAGTCTACCCACAGGACAATGTTGCATACCTGAATAACAGAGACACTGTAGAAAATATGCACAAGTGATAATAGAGATTGCTCGCATGTGATAAAAGGAGATGGGAGACAAAAGAGAGCCCACATCATTGATGAAAATGGGTCATGTGCAAGAACTGGATCAGATGCTCGACTCCAGAGCAAGTTTAAATTCTTCCATGAACCTGTTGTACCTGAAAATTCTCAGATTTATCAAGAAACATCATCCACCGTTAGCAACTAATTCTTTTGATAACTAACTGAGAAACTGTAGAGTGATTTAAAATAATCCCAACTAATGTCAATTAAAAGTACGCACACGGAGGCCATCTAGATAAACAATGCCGTATACTTTGATTCTCTATCAGAATTGGAAACAAAGTACCTTCACTTCGAAATATGCTGCTTGAAGAACTGCTTGAGATTCCAGAGCATATAGACTCCGCAAGATGCTTCATACCCATAAATCTCTGACGAACATGTAAAGCATTCTTTGTTCGGGTGCTCTGTACCACTCGTAATAAGAGTGACAGGGCAATTCCCTTAGAGGTTTTAAACTCTTCGTGCAAGGAGTCGATACAATAGACAGGAAGCATTGAATTCTTCGCACAACGAGTAACAATTTCCATTGAAATTAGAGAGTACTTAAGGGTGTCCCACATGATGATCGATTGTGGTAGCCAAGAACTTCCCGGAGGTTTTTCCTCTCGCTTAGAAAAATAGAAATTCCAGAGCTTGTTGGAGACAGATTGAAGATCTTTCCTTCTTAGCTCATCTCCCTGAAGAGAAACTGTTTTAACACTATCACCATCTTCGATCACGTCAGCAGCAGATTGTAGTAGACAGAACGCTTCAGAGAGCCAAAGAGAAGGCATCTCTTCATCTGATCTACCTAACTTAGCATGCGAACTTTCTTGTAGCTTTGCCACAGAACATAAATCTCCAGGACATGCAGGCAACACAGAATTAGCTAGTCGGCGGCATGTAGGACAGAGAAATTCTCCCTGAAAGAAGAAACGATGATGAAGCTTTAGAAGGAGCACATTAAAGCCCGAGAAAAAATATCTCTAAACTGGTTATATAAATACCTGTAATAGATCCACAATATGTGCACCTTCAAAAACATTTCTTCTCTCAGACCTAAACCATCCAAACAAAAAAAAAAGAGCTTTTAAATGCAATGTTAACATCATAACTGTAAATCAAGCAAGTAACAGGTGGGACGGAGATATCAACATGAATGAAAAAGGGTTCACAATGGCTCACCTTTCCTTTAACGAGCTTAAATATCGTTCAAGACAGCTTTGATGCACAGCATGTCCGCACGATGAAAGATAGACCCCATCACAGTCGGCAGGGTGAAACCCATCTGAACTGACATCCAGATATCTGGAGGTTTTTTTTGATTGAATATCTGGAAATTGATGCAAAGTAGATAGACCACCAACGGAACTTCTCTCCGAACCACTTTCAGAATCAGGCAGTCGAGGTGTAAGGCTTTGATTTATCATGTTTTCAATTTTTTTGCGAACAGTTTGATACATAGCTATCTCCAATGATTCCAAGTTAGATTCATCCTTTCCCCTCCCATCGCTAGACCTCTTCTCCTTCTGACCATTCCCTATAAGCCGGGCTGTTAAAGCCTCAAGCACAGAATCTGAAGCAGACTCGGAGGTTGCATCATCTGACAATTGCAGCGCATGAGGAATCATTCTTAAACGATCTGAGGAAACATTTATTCTCTGTAGATCGGTAGCTCCATCCATGGGTATATTCTTTTCAGATTGTGGACATTGATCCCAAGATGGAGGGCCTCTATCCACAAAACTCAAAAGTTTAGATTTCTGCAGGTAGGAAAAGAAATTATTAAGAAGGATACAAAACAAAACTTCCTCGGAGTATACGTTTGTTTAACATTAAAAATCACAAATAACAGCATCATCCATGCAACTAACCTGGAGAAAAATCAAGAAAGAAACAGGGTCTTTGGAATCTGGGTCATGGCAGAAAGAGCAAACTTCACGGATAGCAATTTCTGAATCCTGTTCCATTACGGAATCACTTGTTTCAGTTTCAGATCTTGGATCATCATCATCCATGCTGGAACTCAAGGTAGACAAGAATTTTGATTGTTCAGCTTTCATTTTTGCCTGCACCCAAGTTAGAAAAACCATAACTATTTTATCCTGGATTTTATAAATTATTACTGTGGTAACAGGTGAATAATGAACATTTAAAATTTTAAACGATCTAGACTGACTTAAACCTAAAATAAGAATATATTACTACCTGCAGGCTTCCTGTTAATAAACATCCGGAACATAGATTTGAAACTTAAAAATCTTACCAGAATAGCAGCCTGCCTCTCTCTAGCTTTAGCTTTGCGTTTGTCATCCGAAGCAGAGCCTGATGTGGATTTATCAAAACCAGAGTGACCAACCACCTCCGGGGCAAGACTTTGCAATAGGTTCATACAAACAGAATCAATTGCACTGAACTTCTTCAGCAAGTTTCCAATCCAGGACGAAATATTACAACTGCCTGCCTCTGGAAATTGATGGAGACCATCGTCTTTACGGGTCCTCATTAATGAAACAAGAAGAGACAACAAACTTTGTTTTCCAGTCCCTTGATTTACACCAATTATTTCTAGACCAGCTAATTCGAGAATCGGAATTGAATCTTCTACCCAACAAGCCTGCGTATTAGTTTCCCTTTGCTGAGTGCAAATATCCAATGATAACGAGAGTAAGTGTAATGCACTTATGAGAACGCCCTCTTGAGCGCGTGATTTAGCAGATGTACCACTCTGTAGTGCGTAGAATAAAGCAGAGCAGATGATTTGAAATGTGGCTTTGCAAGTGCCGATTCTAGAAAGTCCCTTCAGAGGCGGATAGATCATTCTCCACCTAGGAAGCTGAGTGGTCACCGCAGACACTCCACAATAGCGTGAAAATCTTTCTTCTGCAGATTGCAATTCTCTTGAATGCCAACGAGGGTGGTAGAGATCCAATTCCTTCCAGCAAGATGACCGTAGTGAATACTTTCCCTGCCAAAGAACTAACGTCAAGTGAGTTTTACAGTGCGTGTCAACTTAAGGGTGAGGCCAGCAATGGATTTGAATCAATGCCTGGTTCATGCCGGATGGATTACAATAGACTGAGACGTCGTCTAAGACCTCCTGGAGCTCATCCGACTTGGATAGATCACGGGGTAAAGATCTGACCAATTGACTATGAGTGAAATCTCCGGTGGCTAACTTGAAGATGATTTCTCTTCTCAAACTTTCAGCAGTAGAAAGACCACAAAATCGCCTTTCTTGCAGAATCTGTATCAGAAGAGCAAGCATTTCCTGGACTAAAACTGCTTCATACCTGAAAAAAAGAATTTTATGATTCGAATAATGTCAAAATCAGGTAAGAAAGACCAATAACAGTGAACTCTTTAGATACAGGAGATTCGTTTTGACTGACCATCTAGCAATGCATAAATACGAGACAGAGAAAACTTACAGAGTAATACAATTAATTAGAGACTATATGCTTCTAATCAAATGAAGAGAATCATACTGTACGGGATAACTTGACAGTTTCATGTAGCAGAACTTTTAAACCATGTACTGAGAACGATTAGCGGTAGGAGGATAATAGCCACATACTCATTTGTCATATCGGGGTTTAGTGAAAGATAGCTCGAGAGCCCAAATCGATCGAGAATCTTATTAACATAAGAATCTGCGGGAGCCAATGCACCACAAAACTGCAGAAGAAATAGATCAAGCTCAAGTCCCTGTTCTGACCTGTAAACGGAAACGACTAAAATGAACAACATGCGAGTGAATGATGAGCTACAGCGCTTCATGATAACAATAGTATTCTTTCACATACCAGCGAACTGACCGGTACCACTCACAAGATACTAACACGGAATCCCCATTCTTCTTCCACATTCCAGCAATAACTTGGGCACAGAATACCCTAACCCGGAGCACATGCTCCATAACAAGTGCAGAAAATCCATGAGGATGGAAATCTCCTATCACATAGCTGAAGAAGTCGGCATGTGGGATCTCATGACTAACATTAACTCCAAGTTGCAATGCCGATTCTCCATAACACCTCTCTAATGCTTTTTGTAAGAGCAGAGATAGTAACCGGTGTAACGGCAGATGAACTGATATGGGCTGAGAGCTCACATTGTAATGGATGTCCGGCCAATCACACAGACCAAGTATATGTACTCCGGATGCATTTGGATCGGAAGAGTTGCAAGATACTCTCCTAGAGTCAGCGTTAACATCTGTCCGAACCTCCCCATTCGATCCATCAACATTATCCAAGCTAAGATTTGTTTCTATATCGCCGCACAGAGGTGATAAGGCAGTACTCGGATCTCTGCTAGAACTGGTAAGAGCACTGGATACACTTCTTCTAATTCCAACCTTTGAAAAATCTCTCTTTGGCCATGACATCGTACTGCCCGAGTTGTTTCTGCCGCTAGGAGAAAACAACTTGCAAAGAAATTTTGATATACCTTCATCATCTTCTAAACATGTCTCCAGAACTTTCAAACACTCGCGTATCAACCATATGGCAGAAGAAGGAAGCCGGGCACGGAAAGGGTCAATTTTGTTGACGTCAGAGACCATCGAGCTATCAACGGAGCTGCTGCTTACCATTGCAGTACATACCGAATCTTCATGAGACAATCTCCCAACTTTTGCATACCTTTCTCTATCTCCATCACACTTGTCAAGTCCTGCCTTGGTGGCTCTCTCATTTTCTATTTCTTCATCACTGGCAGTAGAATATGCACCAGTAACCAACAGAGAGTGAATGACAGCTACTGAATGACCCAAAATAAAGAACAAATGCATATACTCATTTTCGTCTTCAATATGGATTCCAGTCTCTCTTTTTATAGGATTCATTCCTTGAGCAAAAGTCAAGAGTATCAACCATGATCTCGATAGCTCCCGATGTTCATGTGTTGCATACTCCGATACTACAGCATGGCTCGTAACAAATTTCAAGTCTGCAGTGACACGGTCACTTATCTCAGACAACCGCTCCCACTTTGTAGCCTACAAAAGAAAACGGTCAAATACATTTAACTGCGAACACAATCAACCGGAAATAAAACTCATCACCGTCAACGTAACATAACACAACAGTGAATAGAAAAAGTGTCATTATACCAAACAAATGAGAATCGAAGCTATATGTTTGTTTTACCTGAAGCACACCATCCTCTCCAGAACAAGAAACAAAGATATCACTGAGGCATCCCAAAAGCATATCTAGAAAATTCATTTCCTTCACCAGAAATGGTGTTAGAGTTGGCACCGTGAGGATTTGCACAGAAAATGTAGACAGTAGTGGATATTTCTTGACTGCACTATCATTACCCTGCTTAACCGCTTCACTTATCACAACTGGATAGTAACTCGCAAACGCTTTTGCAAATTCCGACTTGAACACTGGATCAGCTATCAATTTAAGGAACAAGTCGTGTAGTTTCTTCGTTACATCAAGGTCCAAGAACCTCTCAGCCTTCACGAGATAATCCAACAGACCACTCGAAGAGATAATCCTTCTAGAAACGAAACTCAGCAAACTCTCAGTCGACTGACTAAATTCCAGAAGCATCTCAACAACCACAAAAGTCAACTCGTTTGACATCTTTTGAACCACTAAAGGAGCATCGTCTGATCTAGCATCTTTCCCAGCAATACTCTCCGCAGACGAGAGCTTGTCACTCCAACAAACAAAAACCGCATCAAGCACAGGCCCAACCGAGTTCGCTACGCTTTCAGGTAAGGGCTGAATCTGCTCAGCACCTTTATGCTTCGAACAGAAACCTTCCCGTTTCCACGCCGTCTCATCCCCACAATCACAGCAACCACCCCCGGTGTAAATAACCGAATAATCATGCATTTTGTGATCCCCATTCTCGAAACAAGACACACAGATCGCACAAGTCGGATCGTTCTCGCACGTCCTGCACTTATACGCTATATCATTCCGCCCCCAGACGGAGCCGCAAACACCTCTCTGATCAACGTTCAACTCCGCGAGATCACTCAATGAAACGCCAGGGTCACCCTGGAACATCAGCCACTGCAGCCAGTCCACGGTCTCCCCGAACCTCGTTTTCATGGTGGGGCTCACCGCGGACTTACGAGACCTGTCTCGCTCCTTCGCTTCCTTCAACCCGGCTCTAACGTCCTCTTCGGTAGGTAACAGAGCGGAGACGATCTCTGACGTTTTGGAAGGGTTAGCTCTAACGAACTCCACAAGGCCGTGTTTGGAGCAGCGTTCTTTAGGAACTCCAACAGATGCAAGCCTCTACACAAGATAGAAAAAATCACAGTCCAGTTAAAAAAAAGTAACCGCAAACTCTATTATATGGATCTGCAAATGGTTACCTCGATGAGGGAATCGATTGAGGTGGGAAGAAATGAACCGAAGAGAGGAGAGTCGGTGTCCATCTCACTGGTTAACGAGCGGCGGCGGCGGCGGCGGAGATAGAGTACCACCACAGACACAAGGCTGCAGAAACACCTGCTTAACCGTAACACGGAGCTGCGACTCTCCAGGGCTTTGTTGGTTCCTCCGCCGAGGATAGCAGCAGAAGCAGAAGCAAGTGATCCCCTCTTCAAAACGATTATATCAATCAATCAATCATCAACAAGGAGGCTGGGATTCAAAATCAAATTCTATCTAAAACAGGAGGAAGAAGAAATAATACCTTTCCGATCGAAGATTAAACTCTATGGGATTATCCGATTCGAGAGAGAGAGCGAGAGAGTTTGTTAGCTGATTAAGCGAGCCGTGGCGGTTTGAGAAGCTTGGCAAGTCTCTTTCGTTTACAATTTTAGAGATAGGAAGGGAAGAAAAAGTCTGGGGAGCTGTTTGTGTGACTTTGATTTTCTCTTGTAATCATTGAAAATATTGTTTGCTTCTTTCTTTCTTTCTTTTTTTTGTTTAGTTGTTGATTATTAATTTTTTTAAAAAATATTATCATGTTGAAATATTCAATTAATATAAATGTTTCTCTTTATCAATTCACTTGCTCCACAAACATCTTTTAAAAATGTTATATCTTAAACTTACATTTTTGGTCAATGTTTATTACATTTACACTAATTAACGCTTAGTATAATGGACTGTCTGAAAACTATATATTAAAACAAATATTCAATTCAAAAACAGTAACATCAACTAAATAGAAACTGTTAGTATAGCGATTATGTATTTGAAAATAATTATTTTCAAATACAGTTATGCATTAAATTTAAAAACTGTGTCCCAGTAATTTAATTATTTTCAAATACAGTTATGCATTAAATTTAAAAACTGTGTCCCAGTAATTTATTAAAAGTTTCCAATCAGAAAATATAATTTTTGCATTAAATTTAATGCATAAAGAAAACAATATTAAAAAAGAAAAAAAAACAATATTTATTCATTAACTATATACTAAAATCGGAAACTGGCCCATGGACAAAAAGAGAAGTCTATTAATAGTTAGCGATTCCACAGAAAGCCTAGAGCACATAATGGGCTGAACCGATTGCTATCCAAGCCTATTTGCTTTATTCACAATACTGGAAAAACAATGTTCATGTCTTTTTCATAATACTGGAAATACAACGATTTCAACTCTTGACTTACTGAGCAATAAGTCAATAGTTGTATTAACCATCTCATTATCTTTTGTTTGGTTAAAACTTATAAAAGTTCCAAAATTTAACAACATCCTTTTTCTTTACTGAGCAAGAAATTTTAAAGGTTAACAATATGCAAACATGTATAAGTGATAGACACGAACACTATCAATTTTTTTTTGGTTAAATAAAAAGCAGGCAGACTGAAATTCATAATAATTTTCCAAATCTATAAACAATCGCTAGTAATTTTATATCGTACATATATCGTAATTAACAGAGAAATAAAAACATGTATCTTTTTAGTGTAAATATCAAATTTCTCTTTTTGACAATATGCATCGTTTATGTTTCTTATAAAACAGTTACTTTTGTCTAATCATATAAGGTAAGAGAGAAATGTAGAGAGAGAAATGTGCTCTCTGGCTCTCTTCTCGAGGTTGGGTTCAGATCTGTTTTCAAGATCCATATTTTGAATCTTTCTCTGTGAACTACCTCTGGTGGCTAATTGTGCCGGAATCCTCCAACCCCGACGCCACCGTCTCCAGCCTTACTTTCCCGACCACGCCAATCTCAACTTCTCAAGACCTTGTTCAATCAGAGCCTACATCACTTCGGTTCCGAGTATCTGTCTCAATCCCGAAGACAGATCTTGTCCATCGGAGAGCTCCGCCTTGCATCGTCTACCCCTGATATAGGGTGTTTTGACAATGGTGCAAGTGCAACCAGTCTCTAACTTCTAGCCTAGTGCTAAGAGCTTCGCTTAAAATAATTTCATTACTCTTTTGTTTCGGTTCCTTGCCGATTACCGACGACGAACCTCCCGGTGAGAGAGTTTTTGGTTTTTGCAGTCAACGGTTAATATCATCACTGCTTCGTTAAAGGAGAGTCAAATCTGATATTGGGCTTTCCTAAAGGTGTGTGTTGTTAAGGAATGAAGACTGGGAATTTCAACGTTTTGACCCTCCCTCATGACTTGCATCACTGCCTCGTCTTCACTTTTGATTAAAACCAAAGTTTCCTCGTAGTTATTTCACAAGGCCTAACGACAGTTTTGTTGAGCTTTGCCATTAGTTCTTATAACAAGATAAGTATATTTTGGTGCTTAAGATTTGAAGCAGCTTGTACTAAGTCGGATTCACCTTCAATTACGTTTGTTTTGACGGCGGCATCTCAAAGCTTCGGGGAAAACAAGAAACGGGTGCAACTTTGGGCTTGTGTATTCCTATTGGGCCCAATATCTCCTACTCTTTTTACCCCTGGAATTACCAGTTTTGTGGGAACTGATAAACCACAACAATCCTTAGTTAATCTCTGTTTTTCCACAAAGGCCCAAGTGCTAAGTTTCTGTAAAGGAAAAAGACAAAAAGAGATACAAGAAAGTCAAGGGCTACTGTAAAGTTACGGTAGCAGCAAAAGGTTTACATTTCGGTGATAACGAGCATAAGGGTTGTGTCCATAGCAACAAGCAGTTTGTTCTGACTCATCACATTAGTTTTTTAACTAGTGTTCTATGTGTCCAGTATATACATATAAATCTCTAAAAATCAATAATTTTATAAAATGAATGTGGTGGCATGGAATTGTCGAGGAGTAGGAGCCGACTTGACAAAAGAACATCTTGATGAGTTATATCATTGTTTTCTACCAAAATTTTTATTTTTGTCAGAAACAAAAAACAGTCGTCATGTCCTACAAAATTTGCAAGTATCTTATGGTTATGATCAAGTTTATACCGTTGAGCCTCATGGACGGAGTGGTGGTCTAGCACTTTTTTATATGGACGATCCTTCGGTTACAATCTTGTATGCGGATACACATATGATTGATATTGAAACTAGACTTGAAGGACATGCGATTTTTATGACCTTCGTGTATGGTGACCCTGTAGTTAGACATCGGGACCAAGTTTGGGAACGATTGTCACGCATGAGTACAACACGTAACAAAGCTTGGTTTATGATTGGAGATTTTAATGAAATCACCGGAAACCATGAGAAGAGGGGAGGAAGGCGTCGTTTAGAGAGCTCTTTTCTCCCTTTCCGTACCATATTGGAAAATTGTGGGATGCTTGACTTTCCATATAAAGGTAATTCCTTCTCGTGGGTGGGAAGAAGAAGTACCGGAAAGGTCAAATGTAAACTGGATAGAGCAGTGGCAAATGAAGAATGGCATGCCTTATTTGCTCACTCACTTGTAGAATTCTTACGACTATGGGGCTCCGACCACCGGCCGGTCTTGGCACGCATCCAATCTATCTCCCGAAGAACAAGGAAAAATTTCAGATTTGACAAGAGATGGATTGGGAAACCAGGGTTTAAAGAAGCGGTGATCTCGGGGTGGGGACAGTTTGATGAGATTCCAGTCCGGAATTTTCATCAAAAGGTTACCTCATGCCGAAATAAAATCAGTTCTTGGAAAAAGAATAATCCGACAAACTCCGCAGTTTTGATTGAAGAACTAAAAATAAAGATAGATCTTGCTCAAGATGATGAAAACTCCACAACAGATGAACTGGAGGAGTTAAGAAGACAACTAATCTTGGCCTTTAAAGAAGAAAATTCTTACTGGGAACAGAAGAGCAGGAACCAGTGGCACAAACATGGGGACCGGAACACAAAATTCCACCACGGCATTACAAAACAAAGAAGAGCTCAGAATCGGATCATCAGCATAAAAGACAAGCATGGCAAGTTAGTCGAGAAAGAAACCGAGGTGGAGAACGTGGCTGTTCAATACTTTCGGGATCTTTTCTCTACTTCTTCCCCAACAGAGCTAGATAATTCCCTACGCTTTATTTCCGAGAAGGTATCCCTGGCCGATAATAGGCTTCTCTTAGAGAACCCGTCGGAACAAGAGATTAAGAAAGCTCTTTTCGATATCAACCCAGATAAGGCACCTGGACCGGACGGCATGACGAGTAAACTGTTCCAGAGATTCTGGCGGGAGATGCGCCAGGATATTATTAAACTTGTACAAGATTTCTTTGCGACAGGCAGCTTCGACCCTGCTTTGAACCAAACGAATATCTGTCTCATTCCAAAAAAGAAGAAACCTCGAGATATGACTGAGTTTCGACCCATTAGTCTTTGCAACGTCAGCTACAAGATTATATCTAAGCTACTATGCAAGAGATTGAAGAGAGTTATTCCGCGCTTGATCTCAGAGACACAATCGGCCTTTGTAGCCAAACGATTGATTACTGACAACATACTGATAGCACAAGAAAGCTTTCATGCCTTGAGGACAAACCAGAGATGCCGAAAAGATTTCATGGCTATTAAAACAGACATGAGCAAAGCATATGACAGAGTGGAATGGAGCTTCATAGCTGCCCTACTGCTGAAGATGGGCTTTGATGAGAGACTAGTTGACCTCATTATGTGCTGTGTCACGTCGGTCTCGTATCAAGTCTTAGTCAACGGGCAACCGAGAGGACGGATCTTTCCAAGGAGGGGCTTGAGACAAGGAGACCCTCTTTCCCCCTTCTTGTTTATACTATGTACGGAGTCGCTGATCTCGCTCCTAAACGGAGCAGAGATGGAGAAGAAGATTGTGGGACTCCGAGTCGCTAGGGCAAGCCCAAGGATCTCTCATCTTCTCTTTGCCGACGATAGCCTTTTTTTTTGTAAGGCAGAGTTAAGCCAATGCAAAGAGATTATGGACATATTAGACATATATGGTAAAGCCTCAGGACAAAGACTTAATGCATCAAAATCCTCGATGTTTTTTGGAAACAAAGTGGAATCCTCCCGGAAGAAAGATATAAAAGAAGTACTAGGATTCTCTTCGGAAGGAGGCATGGGGATGTACCTTGGACTACCAGAACAAATATGTGGTTCGAAGATGAAAGTGTTCTCATTCGTACAAGACCGTTTCAATGGTCGAGTCAACAATTGGTCATCGAGACTCCTTTCCAAAGGAGGAAAAGAAGTTCAGATTAAATCGGTGGCTCAAGCAGTTCCGACTTATGTTATGTCAAGCTTCTTACTCCCACAAGGCATTATTGATAAACTAAGGAGTACGACTTCAAACTTCTGGTGGAGCTCATCGCAAAACAGCAGAGGTTTGCATTGGATTTCATGGGACGAGATCTGTACCCCTAAAGATTTAGGAGGACTAGGTTTTCGAGATCTCCATGATTTCAACATAGCGCTTCTTGCAAAACAATTATGGAGATTAATTCATTACCCGAATTCTTTATTAGCGCGGGTCTTAAAAGGAAGGTATTATAACAATACCTCCCCCTTAGAAGACCGGAAAATATACTCACCATCTTACGGATGGCGTAGTATCATGGCAGCAAGACCACTACTTCTCTCGGGCCTACGGAAAACTATTGGCTCGGGTAGAGAGACGAGAGTTTGGACTGAGCATTGGATTCCAGATTCATTGGCACGACCACCTAGACCAGCCGAGCACATTGTTTACAGACTTCCCCAACTTCTTGTTCAGTCTTTTATTAAGAATGATACTAAGGAGTGGGATATTCAACTTTTACGAGACTTCTTTCATCCAGATGATATCCCCTTGATACTTGGGCTCAAACCTTCTAGGTCCTTGGCTCCGGATGGATATGTTTGGAACCACACAAAATCAGGAGTATATTCAGTCAAAACCGGTTATGATCTACTACGATCGACCAAACAGAGTCTTACACATACAGGAGTTAGGGAACCGAGCTTCACAGGCCTACAACGACATGCATGGAAGATTAAGGCTCCGAGCAAGATGAAGCATTTTCTATGGCAGGCTATCTCGGGTTGCGTGGCAACGGCGGAGAGACTTACTTATAGACACCTGGGTACCGATAGGAGTTGTCCTAGATGTGCTGCTCCAGTGGAGTCGATTAATCATCTACTTTTTGAGTGCCCTCCGGCCCTTCAGGTTTGGGCTTTATCGGACTATCCGTCCCTTCCGGGTTACTTCCCGAGTACATCTATATACCAAAACATGAACTTTCTGTTTTGGAGGAGAAAAGAAGTGGCTCCCATGAGTCCACAATTCGATACCTTCCCATGGATCTGTTGGTACATTTGGAAGGCGAGGAACGACAAGCTCTTTAATGGGAAAGTCGTATCCCCGATGGATACTCTTCAGCACGCTTCACTGGAGGCAGAGTGTTGGAGGAAGGCTAACGAGAAGGAGGAAGTAGAGGAGGAACTTGATGACCCCCTCACTATGGAGATGGAAACAGCGCCCCCTTGGACACCCCGAATCCCGACATGCCAAATTGATGCTTCATGGATCGCTAATGGCAGTGTCAGTGGCTTAGGGTGGAGTTTTAAGGATCACATGGGCTCTGAATTCTTTGGATTGCGAGCGTGTAGTAGGACCCTCTCAGCTTTACATGCTGAGATGGAAGGTCTACTTTGGGCAGCTTCATGTATCAGGAACATGAGGATAACCACGATGAGGTTCGAGACAGATTGTACGGATCTAGTAGATATGGTCACAAACCCGGAAGATTGGCCTGCTTTTGTGAGAGAGACCGACTTATTCCGGAGCATCCAGGAGGGTTTTGAGGATGTGAGAGTTTCTCATATTCCACGGGATCGGAATGGACGTGCAGATGCTTTAGCTAAGGAGGCAAGAAATAGAAGCTATACTTTTACCCACATAGATCAGACCCGGTCAGACGGAGGGGATCCTCGGAGAACCGGCTCGTCTAACCAACACTTGATCTAATGAAGATGGGATGCCGACAAAAAAAAAAAAAAAAAATATAAGGTAAGATTTTATCTGGCGCTTGTGTGTGGAGTGTGGTAGACTCCAAAGGTGTTATGAAAAAGTCAATAAGTCAACGTCGAACAGAGAAAGATGAGGAAGAAAACAAAGTCCCAACAGAAAGAGAGAGGGAGAGACAGGAAATCACTAAAAAAAACTCATATTGCACATTTGTATTTCGTTTCAATTAAAATAAATATTTATCACAAAAGACTTTTCCAGTTAGGAGACAAAGAAAAAGTTTGGAGTTTCATCATTAGCCAGCTCTATAGTTTTCTTTCTTCTCTGTGGGAACCTTCGTTTTTTTCTTTCTCCTTTGTAGTTTTCTTGAGCCTTTTTTTCTGTTTTGGTTTTTGCTCCGTTTCGCACGTCTTCTTCTGGGTTTGTGTTTATACACATAAAGATCTTTCTCTTTTTGCTCTTAATCCAAGAGAATAGAGCTTGAGTGAGTGGTTGGATTCTTGTGGCGGTTAAAATGGGAGCTTGTTTCAGCAATCAGATCAGAACAGATATTGCTTCCAGCACATGTGAGTCTTCTTTGCTCAGTTTATTGTCTTTCTCCACACTTGCTTTGTCCTGAATTAGAAAGGTTTTTGTTGTTCAGATTAGAAGTCCTTTTATTTCCATTATTAGTAATAAATGATTCTCTGGAAAGTATATCGTCGGTCGGCTGACTATAAATGAATGTTAGCTTCAAGCTGTTTCTGTCATTATGTTGTTTTAGTTCTTGCCAGATTTGGAGAACCTTAAAAGTCCGTCACATAATCAGATTCATAATTAAACCACTCTCTACGTTATTACAATCTAAATGCATATTGGCTTGTAAAAATTCTTGCAGGGCTGAGTTCGAAATTCTTGAGTAGGGATGGGAGCAAGGGATCGTCGACTACTTCCTTCTCCCATATGCCTCGAACCGAAGGAGAGATATTGCAAAATGCTAATCTCAAGAACTTTAGCCTCAGTGAACTCAAGTCCGCGACGAGGAACTTCAGGCCTGATAGTATGGTTGGTGAAGGTGGTTTTGGTCGCGTTTTCAAAGGATGGATTGATGAGACTTCCTTGGCTCCTTCCAAACCGGGGAGCGGAATCCTCATTGCAGTGAAAAGACTTAACCAAGAAGGGCTTCAAGGTCATCGAGAATGGCTGGTTAGTTAGTCACATCTAGCTCTTTGTTTTGTTATTTCACAAGTCTCTATTTCAAAGAACCGAGCTAGTGCTTGAACATTTTCTTTTTCTTTTCACTATGGAAAAAAACAGGCGGAGATCAATTATTTAGGTCAGCTGGATCACCCTAACCTTGTGAAATTGATTGGATACTGCTTAGACGAAGAGCAAAGGCTACTTGTGTACGAGTTCATGCCTCGTGGTAGTCTTGAGAATCATTTGTTCAGAAGTAAGTTCAAATATCTTCAAAGAAAACAAAGCTCGTGATAATTAATCTGTTTTACATATATCTATAAATCTTTTTATCTTCTGATTTCTCAAAAAAAAAAAAAAAAACAGGAGGAACATTCTTTCAGCCACTTTCGTGGAACACACGGGTCCGAATGGCTCTTGGTGCAGCTAGAGGACTTGCTTTTCTTCACAATGCTCAACCGCAAGTTATATACCGAGACTTCAAAGCATCCAACATCTTGCTTGATTCGGTATGTATAACACATGATTTGATTGTTACTCTGTGTAATTTTGGATGCAGCCATAGAAGTTTATATTTTAATGTTTCTCTCTGTATCTGCAGAACTACAACGCAAAGCTTTCAGACTTCGGCTTGGCTAGAGATGGTCCAATGGGTGACATTAGCCATGTAACTACCAGAGTCGTGGGAACTCAAGGATACGCTGCTCCAGAATATCTAGCTACTGGTATGTCTCTATGCATTTTCTATTGTTTTTTCTAATTAATGCAAAGAAACTGATGTTCTTGTCAAATTTTGAAAGGTCATTTATCGGCAAAGAGTGATGTATACAGCTTCGGGGTTGTGTTACTGGAGCTGTTATCAGGAAGACGAGCAATAGACAAGAACCAACCAGTAGGAGAACACAGTCTAGTGGAATGGGCAAGACCTTACTTAACAAACAAAAGAAGGCTTCTCCGAGTGATGGATCCTCGTCTCCAGGGCCAATACTCGCTAACCCAGGCTTTAAAAATTGCAGGTCTTGCACTCGATTGCATAACTATAGATTACAAGGTTAGACCGAACATGAACGAAATCGTCAAGACACTTGAGGAACTTCATGTCCCAAAGGAAACACCAAAAGAGAAGCAGAGTCATCAACCCATCAGTGATGACAACAACAACACCAAAACTACACAAGCTGTGAATTATCCTAGGCCTTCAATTATGTAACAATACACAAGAAGTGATTTCACCGGGGATTTAGATTTACAGATTACAAGATTAGTGTTGACAAGATTCATAGTATGTTTATCATTCAACTATCAAAGATTTATATGTATGTTTGTTAATATTTACTACTAGTGTTGACAAGATTAACAGTATGTTTGGTTACTATATTACTTACCTGTTAAAGTTTATATGCAAGTTTAGTTACTATTTTACTCACTATCAAAATTATATTTATGTTTAGTAAATTCATTAGTTACTCTCTCTGTTTTTGTAACACAAGTGTTACACAACAGAGAAGTTACTTGAAACGTTATTTTGAAACAAAGATAAATTGAACGTAAATACTCCCTCCGTTTCGAATTATATGTCGTTTTGGAGCAAAATTTTCGTTTCAAAATAAGTGTCGTTTTATGATTTCAATGCAAAATTTATTGACTTTTTAATCTAATCTATTTTTCTATTGGTTGAAATCTAATTAGGTGTATTGGTAATGATGTTTTTATCTAGTAAATATACAAAATTAAATGTTTTATTAATCTGTGTGCCGAAGTCTAGAACGACAAAATTGAAACGGAGGGAGTATTACTTTTCACTTCTACAAATCAGAACTGAATAAGTTATTACATCTTTTTGGCCGAATGCATATGTTACTACAGTTTTTATTCCTATATTCGGTTATGAATTATGGCATCTCCTATCATAAATAAATCAAGATGTCTTTCTTTTGGTAAAAAAAAAACGAATTGGGAATCGACCCAACAAACAAGTTAGATGTCACATTTGAAGTCACCGGTGATTTCCTTACGTTCGTCTATTGTTATTTTGTTCTTTTGTGCCGAAAATATTGATGCTTTAAAGATGAGATAATATAGGATTTATGCTTTCCACCATCTTTAATCTCTCTATCTTTCTTGCAGGTGAACCGACCAAAATAGACGGACCAAGATATTTGTATATATCTTTGGATATATATGGGTGTATCTTTATTTTTTTTATCACAACTTTAGGTTTGTGTTATTGTGTATTGCTGTTTAAAGGAAACTGAAAACTATTAAAAGAAAAAAAAACCTGAAAATGCTATTCTGATTCATATTGATGGCCTCAGTTAAGAATAAATTATATTGTCCGTCTTGACCAGCCACATACAGCGACCTAAACTACTTTTTGGTTTTGTGATTCCCAAAAGATAATTACGATTATTATGAAAAGATATCCTACCATTATTTACATTTTTTTTTTGAGAAAGGGCTTTTGTTTACAAATTTACATATGAACATTTGATGTACATGCACGCTAACTAACAAATACCTCATCTCGAAATAGTTAAAGAGAAGAAGAAAAAACTAAAGCTTTATGTTGTAGATTGTCCCATGGTTCCATCAATTTTGGTTCCATCAATGTTGCTTATTCTTTCTCTCTTTGTGTTTAGGTAGTTTGATTTCCTCTGCTACTAGTTTCTATGAACTTTCCGTTAAAAACTCAAAAAAAAAATTGATATAAATTTTTAACATTTACACACAAAGCCGTTGTATTACATCACTGGTTGATGCTATCTAAATAGTATGCATCTGGATGTAAGCATATGAAACTTTGTCATGGGATAAATAAAAACCCCAACAATAATGTATGTAACAAAATATCTATAGATAAAAACGCATTATTTATTCATTGGTTGGTCCATCAACTAAATCATCAGAATATAAGATAAGATTCTGTAAAATCTGATTCAATATCTTATACAGTATTAATTTTTGTTTTTTTCTCTGATAAATTGTGATCGCAGATTTCACATGATGATGGTGTAATGCATTTACATCACATCACATGAATTATATTCTCCTTACTGCATCACCTCTTACATAAGTACATGCCAATGTACGTATGGTACACCGTATATCCCGGAATTATGGGCCGTATAATCTATAGATTCCGTGCTTATAGTTATAGGTTTAACTGATCAAAGTATAGTGACTTTACGGAAACGATAAGGGACACTTTCATTTGAAGGTGACTAAAATTTATACTGACATTTTTAAACGAATATGAAGTTTGAATATTTTTTAATCGCTATTTGAAGGTTAAACACAACAAACCAACATAAACAATCCATATTATTTTACAGATACAACAATTTTCATTTCGATGAGAGTTGAGATTTTGGATATTGTTGCAAAGTTATATATTATTGTCACTAATCTCTATAATATTATTTGAGAAGTCAATTTCCTATGTGTCGCGTTCACGTTAACTCTCACGATGGTTGATTACATCGATACCCTTAATGAATTAAAAATATTACATTTAATACCTATTATTTTTTAAGTTTCCCTTTTGAAATTTTCCATATAACATATACATTAAAAAGGAAAATTTTAAAATTTTAAAAATCGAATTTAAAAAACGATATATGTATATATTATAGGATTTCATTAAAAAGGAAATTTCACAAAATAGTAGTATTTTATTTTAAAAATATTTTTAAATAACATAAATTATAATTTTGAAGTAATAAATACTTATTTTATATCTATTGTTTCTTAGATGAAAATATATATATATTTGTATCTAATATGACAAATTTCAGAAAGATAATCTTGATATTAGAAAAAATATTATTTATTTTAAAACATAATTTTAAACAATAAAAATATATATATATCTATGATATAATTTGAGAAGTCAGTTTCTTATGTGTTGCGCTCACGTTATTTTTCACGATAGTTGATTACACTGATACCTTTAATGAATTAAAAATATTACATTTAAATACTATTATTTCTTTAGTCTTTTTTAAAATTTTCCATATAACATATATATTAAAAAGGAAAAAATTATAAATTTAAAACCGAAAATATATGTATATATAATATGATTTAATTAAAAAGGGAAATTTCACAAGATACTAATATTCTAATTTAAAAATATTTTTAAAAAACATAAAATATACTTTTGAAGTAATAAAATACTTACTTTATATTTATTGTTTCTTAGATGAATATATATATATATTTGTATATAATGTGATTTTGTAAAAACAAAATTTCAGAAAGATAATTTTGATATTAAAAAAATATTATTTTATTATAAAACATAATTTTAAACAATAAAAATATATATTTTCAAAGTAATATAAATATTTTGATATATCTATCTAATTTATTAGATGATTACATAAAATAATTAAGTAACATAAACTAATCAACCGTATATCTAAAATAATATATTATATTAAAATTAAAGAAGACAACAACCAACCTAAATGAAAATAAGAAAATTAATCAAATTTTTAATATATTTAGAATAAAAATATTATAGTTGAATGCAGTCCAATATACCTAAATGATAACTAAATCCACTAGATATAACATATGTAAAATCATATGTCGAATTAAAGTAATTCAATATTATTATTATAAATTATGCATAAAAATTATAAATTAAATTTAAAATTAAAATATATAACAATCAGCTATTATATTATATTTATTTTATAAATATTTATATCCGTGCATGAGCACGGAAAAATCACCTAGTCGTTCGTTATTTTTGAAGGTTTTATGTGAGTCTTTCATAGATTGATCGCGAGTGGCAACTTTGATATTTTCTATAACATCTTATCAAACTTGTCTAAGTTTGTGGCTCTATCTTTGTACCTGGTTGATTCACATATCTGGATTTTAGCCTCTTGGCTTGCACATCATGGCTTGTATGATGGTGCTACTATTGTAATCTCTTAGGTTCATTAATGAAAACTTTGGTGCACAAAAAAAAGCAACCCATACATTACATTAATATATTAAAATATTGAAGATAAATAAATGGGATCAAAATGAATAGCCAATCATTTATTTATATAAATGGAAAATCCAAGTTTCTTAATATCATAGATATATACTTAATACAATGATCAGAGCGTAAAAGAGAGAGCTGCGGGCTACAATTATCTTTATTCCGACCTTTCTTTTTGAAGCCGCTTCAACCTCTCTACAGAATCAAACAAGACATAACACACCAAAAACAAAACACAAAGTCTAAATGTTTTTAAAGAGAACCTAACTTCCAAACGAAGCAACCCAAATACTTCCCCTGAGAAAATAAGGGAAAATTGGTAGGAATCCCAATTCCAAATCGTATCTAATTAATTTTAAAGACACGTACGTAATATATATATTAGGAAGAAAAAAAAAATCTTCAAATATATCTTCAGCAGATTATTGTTTTATCTTCTAGAAATCAGACGCGGAAGTTCTTGCCGGAGAAAGTCTGACCAAATTGCCAGTTACTGGGAACGATGTTGTTGGAGGTGGAGCTTCGGCCATCGGAGGTTTTGACTCGGAAAGAAAGAGATTGGCCGACCAGAATTGCGTTTGATTGCCAGTTTTGTCCCCAATTACGGCTAAGACCTAACCAACCTGTGTTGCTTCCTTTAACACTGACCATCTGGACGTTTCCGGCTCCGGCTACGTTAGTGACTAGCACCAAGTTGAAGTACTTGGATCCATTAATAGTGAATCTCATACCTCCTTTCTTCCTACATGGAACTCTGCAACACCCCCGAAAGTTTTATATTGCAATTAGTTATGTCTGAAAATGTATACTCAACGAAATCTTTAGCTTAGATTGATGTTTTTTACGTTGATATCATATTTAAAGCAAACTAATAATTAGATAGAATATTATAATAATTTTAAGTAACGTCAATACGTCATGAAAGGGAGTGAGTTTATAGTATGTTTTTGATGAACCGGGTCGATTTTGGGTTATATAGATGACCCGGCAAATGTATAGGGTGAAGCGAAGAAGTGTCGGATCTTAGCTGACTAGTGACTTCAATGCCAAAAAAAAAAATGTATCCGAATCTTATGGACTGAGACGTGCAAATTACTGAATAGCCCTCGGGATTTTACTCGGACGCATCTATATTATTAAAATAGAAGTACACTTTGAAAATGTCCCTCAGTTTTTGAAATTATTTACATTAGAATGTCACTGAACTAATAAATTAATTTTCCTTAATTATAGTTGTCTTTTCTGATTTATAAATGCATTTTCCTTATTTATAGTTGTCTTTATTGAACCTATATTTAACTATGCTTGTCTTTTTCCTATTTAAATAATTGATTAAAGATTTTAATGTATTTTCTTAATTTAAATCATAGGTTTTCTTAATCAAATATTTATGAAAATAGATTTTCAATATACTTCATTTTAACATATTAAATATTTTTAATTTTTATTAGTATAAACAATAAAATAAAATATCACACGTTATAATCAATTTATATAGCATATAAATAAAATATAAAATAATTTATTGATATATTATTAGTATAGTGGATTCATAACATAAGTCTAATTAGTTATAGATATTGCATTTGTTTATATAATACATTGTGATATAATAGACGATCAAAATTATAAAATATAATTATTCAACGTAGTAAATAAAATTGTTATGTTTTAAAAATTTCTATTAATAATTATGTAATACATTTTAATTTACAAATATAATATATATTATACCATTACAAATAAAAAAATTTAAAATGCAAATATTTATACGGTCACGGAACAAGCTCTAGAAATAAACAGCAACATCGCTAAATTATTTTTCTTTAACAAATTTATTTTGATATAAATTATAGTTCCAAATATGTTTATATATCTTAAGTATTTATAAATTTTTTTTATCTGGAATGCTAAAATTTTGGAATTGGAGAAAAATATGATTTACCTCTATATTATTTTAATTAAAAAATTTATATTTTATATCAGAATATTTTATTAAGCTTTTAATTTTTATTTTTATTATAACTGCAAAAATTAATTTTCAATCTGGATTTATATGTAAATATTAAAACTTCATCATTTAATATAAACAAAAGAAAACTAAAAACAGAAAATAAATATCCGCCCGGTCGGACGGGTCAAGGTCTAGTTATTATTATAATTTATAACGTCATAGATTAAGAGGGATAAAAACAGAGTGGACTAGAGAGAGAGAGATGAAGATTTTTACCTGCGGTAAGAGACGGGGACGATACCGGCCTTATACTTAGCAATGGATAGGAACATAGGCATGGCGAGATCAAAGTGCTCGCGAGGAGGGTTACACCAACCACCATTGTCGCTAGCTTGAGCAAAGTTAGGCGGACAGAAATTAGTAGCGGTGATAAGGATTGATGGGTTTCCTGGAAGACACCAGCCTGGATCATTAACACATTTAAGCTCAAAGCAAGCACCACAACTCAGACCATTGTTGAACAAGGCCGTGCTTAAAGCCGCCGTGTTCACACCGTAACCTTGGCTATATAAGTTCCCGTACCCGCACGCACCACCTACAAACAATAGTTAAGTGTCTATTCAGTGCGTAGTGTGTTAAATAACGCTACCTTAAATAAAAATTCGTACAGAATATGATAGAAGCTGAAGTTAAACAACCTTTGATACATAATTATTAGACATTTTACAAGTCAATGAAAAAAAAAACAGAGGGGTGAGAGAGAGATATAGTGTACCCATAGTCCCTGAAGCGTCAGCTTCGCCGTAGAAAGTGGCGTGAGCGTTGATCCAGGGACCTCCGGTGTAAACTCCGGGGATTTTGGCGTTCACTGTGGTCACCATCAGAGCAGCAACCACTATAACCGCCATTGCTGGCATTACTTTGGCAGCCATTTTTTTCTTCAGTACGGAAAAAGTTTTTAAGAAGAGGGAGAAAGAGGAGATTTGTGTGAGGGAAGTGGAAGATAGGAAGGCTACTTATGGAGGGAGAGAGGAGGCTTCAAAAGAGTTTACGGCTTTATTTAATTGTGATTTTATTTTTAATCGTTTTATAAAATATTTTATAATTTCTTAATTTTGTTCCTCGTGATCTAATAAATATTTCTATTATATTCCACCGAACTCCACCAATTGGTGATACTTTAATGAATTAAATTAATGGAAAAATAAAAAGACATATTTTATTTGATGAAATGATAAATATAAAAACAAAAATGAAGATGAGTAAATTTAAATATTTTTTTCATTTGTTCCTCTTCAAAATTTAGAAAAAACAAATTTCTTCGTCAATTTTTCTAAATATGAATAAACAGAAGAATCAAATAGGATCTATAGTAATCAAATCGAAAAAATTGACGTAATTGGTATAACATTAGAGTAACAAAAAATTTATCATTTAAAAAATAAAGTTTCCAATGTTAGAGAATTTAAAAATTTCCATCAAAAAATAATTATTGACTGGTTTTAGTAAATTAAATTAAATTAAATTATTGTTGAACTGGTCTATACAAAAAATAGGTTTGATTTTTCATTTTGTTTGAGTCTCTCTGTTTATTATATCAGGTGCATGCTTATTTTTTCATTAATAAAAATTAGTGAAAAATATTGTTTTATTAAGAGAAAAAGATGCGTTGTGGAAAACATAAGTTGATTTTATGATATTTAGCTGTGTTATCTGAAAAAAGTCTATAGTTTTAAATTTTATAAATTAAAGGGAATGCAAATGTTTATTTATTATAAAACTAAAAAATCAACATCTGGTACTTATTCTTCAAGAAAGTGCAAAGAGAATAACTGAACACTTGTTTCTGACTTTCTTCTCTAAAGCAATAAAAAAGGTAAATCTTCGGAGCTTTTTCCTTATCAAGACTTTTTATCTTATTTTATTTGTTTTGTTTACATAAAATAAAGAGAAATTACTTGGAATAGCTCAAATCATTCTAGTAATTACTCAAATAATTCATATAACTTTACAATTACTAGATTGATATTCGTCATAGTCAAATTTACCAAAAACCCAACCTGTGATGCACTAACCACATGTTTGCCATTACTCTATAATATGCCATTTAATAATAAAATAGAATTTTAATTCAAACGAAATAAATGAAAAAAGGAAGAAACAAACATCTGTATTTTATTTTAGGTTACGACAAAACCCAGAACACTTCTTCTTCTCCTTTTGTAAAGCGACGGAACCCCCAAGAAGGTCCGACAACTCCTTCTCCGATCTTTGTTCTTCAATTTCGTCTTCTCCACTGTGCATCGGCGTCATCTCCTTTCTTCTCCGTTGTATATCAATTTCGCCTCGGAGATTCTTGAGGAACCCCATCGGTTGCATCCACCATCGATTCTGTGTTACTTGAATCGGTCAGGCCCAAATCAAAGGTAATCGAAACTGTTGTTATCATACTTGGATTGATTGAAAGTTTGAAATTTGAAAACCCTAATTCCTAAATTGAAAATTTGATTTGTCTTTTCTTTGTTTGTAGATGAACTTTCTATGGGTTGAAAAAAATAGATAAACTTTTCTGAGTGCTTAATTTTGAAAACCCTAAATCTCCAATTCCCTTATCCTTTGACAATTAATATTTTAAAACTCAGTAAAATTTATGTTGTATGATTATTCTTGTTTTATTTGTTAAGTTTCTTCTATTATTTTGTGATACTGAATTCTAATTTTTCTGTTATTATATGGACGAATGATATTTATTAAGTTTGTTCTCTTTGCTTTTTTAAAGGAATGGCCTCATCTTCGAATAATAGGAAATATCCTCTGCTCTGCGGCTTTACGAGATTGGTAAAACGCCTATTCAAAATAGGAGTATGAACCACAGTTGTTTCTATCAAACATTCAAACGAAGAAAGAGTCTATCGACGAAGACATTTGGCTCAAGTTGAGAGAATCAGCTGTAGGCATGGTTATGAAGGAGTTGGAGTACACTTGGTCTGCAAAACATGTTCACTATTTTCTGGCGAATCAATTGGCGATTCAGAGCAGTCATGAAGTTTTGTCTTTGATACAAGACCAGCCAATGAGGTTCTCTTTGAATGAGTTTGAAGATATTACAGGGCTGAATTGTGATCCCGACACGCAAGAACAGTGGGATGTGGCTTGTAACTTGAATTGTTTTTATTTATTTTCGGATGGATGTAACTTGGTTGGTTTTTTGCTTTTTTCGGATGGATGCATTTTCTTTGGTTTTTGTTTGTTTTTGGATGGATGTATTTTGGATGTTTAACGTTGATGGTTAGTTACATTATGTTAATTCTGGCTCGCCTCTTCCAATTGCACTCGACTCGTTACAAATTCTAGAAGAAAACAAACTAAGTTAAACATAAACACACAAATCAAATGAACTATGACGTAATGATAAAAGTCTAGTAAGCAATGACAAAAGTTTAGTAAACAACTAAACGTAATGCAGCACCAAACTAAATGAAATGTAATGACCAATGTCTCAAACAAAATCGAAAATTCATCACTTTAGAGGACATGTTGTGGAATTAAAAAACGTGATGTAGTGACTAATTTAAACCAATGTTTCAAAAAACCAATGTAGTGACTAATTTAAACCGATGTTTCAAATTGTTTAAACTAGTGGTTTAAATTAATTTAAACCGGAAACCAATTGATTTAAACCTAATTTCAAAATTAATTAAAACCAAATTTAATCTAAATCAGAACCAGTTTACACTAAACCAATATCTATGTGAACTTAACAAGAAATTTTGGGTGGATAAGTCTGCTACAAGTAGTGTGTCTCAATGTAGTAATTATAATTTGATTTAAAAGTCTGCCGTTAAAGTTGGCAATTTCAAAAGTCTGCCACCAAATGAAAACAAAAGTCGACTGCAAAATAAAATCGAAATAACATATCTGCCATAAATATTTATATCTATTGCTCATTAAAAGTCGGTCGTTCTTAATTTTAAATCGATCTTAAAAATCTAACAATTCCGAGAAAAAACTGACAATTTAAGAAAATCTGTTACGTCATGCGACTGACTAAAACAAATAAATCTAGTGGCCTCATTAAATCGGACAGATAAATCAGCCATCTCAAAAATATCTGTCGTGACTTTAAAATCTGCCACCAAATACATGGCATACATAAATATAACGATAGTTTTAGTGAACAGATTTATATCCGGATAGATTTATTTTTCGTGAAATAAATCTGCCGTCGACGATTTTTTCCAAAATTTAAATGGCATTTTAGTAATATACACATTTGGTCACAACTGTTAATAAGGGTATTTTAGACCATAAAAATAATTTAGTAATTTTAAACTTTTATGCTTTATTCTAGTAATAACTGAACTAATTTGAATTATTCTAGTAAACTTCCCTAAAATAAAAGCATTGGACTTAAGTCTATCAACCAAAAGTGAATACCTAAAAACATCTAGAGAATGTCATAAGGTTATAAATCCTTTTCTAAAGTTTATAATTATCGGGAAATCCTTTTCTAAAGTTTATAAATCCGTTGTAAAAAGCTTGTAAATATGAATATCGTAAGGTTAAATTGTTTTTAATCACTTGTAAGTCAGCTACATAAGTATTTTTTATATAAGCAAAAAGTATAGCAAACGCACGTGGTCCGCACATGGGCATCTCATGCATTTTTCCTTGGTCAATTTGCGAGTTGTATGACAATTGGAAATCCCACATGAAAAATATCACATCCGATCCAATTCACTGCAATAATTTTCGATCAATAGTCATACAAAATTAATGAATATCGAACAAAGAAAAATGGTTACAAATACAGTAATTGATAATGGGAATGAATTCCCTTTCTCCAGTCTACTCCCTCTGTTTTTTAAAGATGTATGTTTTGGAATTTTCACACATATTAAAAAAACACATTATGTATTGTTTTTAGAAATTACCAAATTTCAATGCATTTTAACCAATAGTCTTTCAATAAATTCAATTAATTTTATTGAAATTTGCAATTTTTATATAGAAAACATAAAAAATACATCTTTTTGAAACAAATATTTTTTCCAAAACATGCATCTTTTAACAACGGAGGGAGTATTTCATATCAGTGGAAACACAAGTTACAGTCAAACGTTTAATCATTAAAACTCTTATACAATAGCCAATTAAATATCATAAGATTTTGTTGTTGTTTCTGGACTATAAATGAGATTAGAGTGTCCGTATGAGTACACGGAAAACACGGTATCGCATTTAACAGGACCGTGTGTCGATGCAGTTGGGACTCAACTGATTGCGGGGCCATAATCACGTTTTACCACACACATAGGGACGCATATATTCATTCTTAAGTGTTCTTTCATCAAGTGAACGCATCTGAGTGGGTTAGAAAAACACATGAATAAATGTGTTTGAATGATCGTAAGGAGCAGCAATGAGTTTAATCGATTTGTAACGTGAAATATGTATAGTTTTTCAAATGCATTGTAAAACTTAACCTTTTTTTTGAGCGAAGTAAGTAAAACTTATCTCATTCTGATACAAATGCATAAAGAGAAAAATACAGAAGATCACATCACATAAAATATTTCTAAAGTCTAAACGTATATTGTTAATCAAAGTTTTCTTTTTGAAAAAGGTCAATCAGTTGACAAGACGTTGTAGCCCAATGGTTAGGACGGGTCCCCGCCTGCACCCAGATAGGGGGTTCGATCCACGCCGGAGGGAACTACCTTGCAACGCTCTTGTCACCCACACGGATATGGGCCATGCTTTCGGCCCATTTGAAAAACTGGGAGGGGCGTCTATCCGTGGGCATTCCTTCCCCTTAGGGATTAGTCTGGGCCTTCTGGGCCTGGGATACCCCCAGGTTAAACAAAAAAAAAAAAAAAAAAAAAAAGGTCAATCAGAGTTATATCTAGCAAAAAAAAGGTTATATCTAATTATCTAGCAACCCAGGAAATATCTTCTTATAGTATAATAGAGAAACTAAAAATATTCGACCACTATATCCATGTGGCTTCATTTATTGCCTATTTACATTTGTTTAATAGCATAAATAATTGATCTCAAGGTACGTAAACCATTATATTACCCTTTAGGCTTCGATATTTATATATTTTATTTCTACTACGTTACGTACACCATAAATGTTTTCACACTTGTTGGGTTTTTATCGATTCATCATTCAACAAATTGTATTATAATTACATTGTGCATTGTTTATACATATAGTCTTAGATACAGTAGTACGTAAGTGAATTTAATTAAACGAGAAGTCAATAAACGTCAGGGATTTATATTTCAAGTAAAATTTCAAGAAGCACATGTGATTGTTTCCAAGAATGTTCACTTAGAATTAATCATTTATAGCATTATACGACAATTTACAAATTCGTTTTCTTTTTGTTTGATAAAATGTACTTAAATTGTTACTACATGTGAGTTAATTTTTATGAGAAATTAGTAAAGATTAATGCATGTGCATTAATTTTTGCTAGAGTATTTTTAGAAGCAAACAAACACTTAGATCGCACGTCGTCCGTACTACTTGACATCGACCAATAGTTTAATGGTACCAAATGTATAACCGAAACCGCCCCACTTTACATTTGTTTTTTATTGATTCCTAATTGAGATAAGTATTTGACTATTTCATTGATCATAAACAGAGAAATTTATGCTAGCTTTCACTTATTTTATCTCATAGTAAACATCGTTTGAACATTTAGTTTTGAAAATGTTATTTTATATTACTTTTCAACTAACAAATGATATTTTCTTCCTATCTGAAGAACGTATGTTAATAAGTTGATATATGCATAATGCAATACTCATTCTTATGTATATATCAAATTATCAACTAGTACGGTGACCGGTATTAATTGTTATGAAACATAATGTAGGAACATAGTAACATGAAAATATTCATTTTAGTGTTACGGCGTACATTCAGCATTTGACTTTTTCATTTCCTCCTGCAACTAAATTTTCGTTACGTGTTGGACTCTGTATACAATGTACGAATTCGTATTCTCTGTTTTATCATGGTATTTTTCACATCATTGTATATATTTTTCTTTTTGTTTCAAGTCACTAATCCGTATCAGTCTAGTCCTTTTTAATCTTTTACAGGTCTAAAATTGGTAGAAGAGTGAAGAGAAGGTGCATGAAGAGAAGATGTTTTTTTGAGCAATCCTGCGGAGAACACTCAAGTAGAACAGTCCCGAGACTGTTCTCTCTCAAGCGGAACAAGTAGACAGAGTGATCCCGAGATTGTTCCCGACGAATATGGAAACTCCTATTTCGGGAATTAAAGCCTTGTTGCCATAATCTCTTTTCTACCTAATTGGCGCCTCCATCAGTGGCGGACCCAGGATTTTTTTTAACATGTGTCAATATATAATTAAAAAATAAATGTTTAAAACCATAAAAAAATATTTTATAAAAGTACTCTACGATCTTTCATATCCTGAAATCTTTTCATCACAGCTTCATTCGTAACTTTTTCAAATACATCTTTTTCGATAAAACAAATTAAACAATCATTCAAAAACTCATCGCCAATCCGATTTCGTCGATCTGTCTTCACGATCTTCATAGCTGAAAAACTTCTCTCAACGGTCGCAGTGGCAACCGGCAAAATCAAAATCAACTTCAGAAGCCTATAAACCAAAGGGAATGACAAATGCTTTCGTGTTTCCACCAAAGTACGAGCAAGTTCTCCAAGATCTTCTAAATGAGTAAACCTTTCATCATTTCGAAGGTTATCGATATAGATATCTAGCTGTTGGTCAAGAGATATGCACTCTCCCTGACTAAAGTCAGATGGGTAGAAAGTCGATAATCTCATCAGTTTTGAATGGTCAAACTGGGAGAACGAATCGATGGGAGATAAAGAAGCAGCACAAATAAGTAGTTCAGTGTTCACCTCATTAAAGCGATCGTTGAACTCTTGAAGCTGCAAATCCAAAATCGCATATAAGCAATTAACCTTATAGTGATGTTCATTTGTCACTCCTGTTTTTTTCCTTCGTCTCTTTGTGTCAAGGAAATCTTCCTTCATATCAAGCTTTTCAATGCCATGTTTCTTAGAGAAAGAAGAAACTTTAATCATAAGAGAATTCCATCCATCATCTCTAAACTTCTGCAACTCTCTTTTTGTTGATGCTACTAAGGACATTGCATTCAAAATATCTTGATCTCTGTTTTGAAGGGCCAATGACAAACTATTTGTGACTCCTAAAAGGTGAACCATCACTTGCAAGTAGAACACAAAATCAAAGCTGTCCACATAACTGAGGAGGCCATATGCTTGACGTCTTTTCGAGTCATCTGCGCCATCATTCTGAACACACTTAAGCACTTCAACGATAGAAGAAAAACACTCAACCACACGCAGCAAAGTCCTATAGTGAGAGCCCCAACGAGTCATCCCTGGTCTTTGAACAGAAACATCTTGATTTAACCCTTTTCCAGTCTTACGTTCACCATCATTAACTTCTTTCTCAATCGTTTTTTTGTGATTTTCTCTGAATGCATCTTTCCTTTTACATGAAGCTCCCACTACATTTAACAGCAGAGAAATCATATCAAAGAAGTCTCCAACATCAAAATGCTTCTTAGCAACTGCCACAACAACTAACTGAAGCTGATGAGCAAAGCAATGAACATAATATGCTGATGAGCTTTCCTTTGAGATTAACGACCTTAGCCCATTGAACTCACCCTTCATGTTACTTGCACCATCATAACCTTGCCCTCTCACCTTTGTAATGCTTAATCCATACTTAGCAAACAAAGAATCAATTGCAGATTTCAAAGATGATGAAGAGGTATCACTTACATGAGTAAGACTTATGAATCTCTCTTTGACTATCCCACTCTTGTCAACATACCGAAACACAACTGCCATTTGTTCCTTATAAGAAACATCTGCAGACTCATCCACCAACAAACCAAATA
This sequence comes from Raphanus raphanistrum subsp. raphanistrum, assembly GCA_019706035.1. NCBI lineage: Eukaryota > Viridiplantae > Streptophyta > Magnoliopsida > Brassicales > Brassicaceae > Raphanus > Raphanus raphanistrum. Next base: position 13,803,912 of record CM033981.1, read on the forward strand.
CATCATGATCAATTTCATCAATAATGCTTTTGACTAGCTCTTCCGCAAAACAATGGACAATATCTTTCTGAATCTTTGGAGAAGTCATCTGATTGTTTCCAGGAGCATTTCTTAAAACAACCTTACTCACATCTTCATTTTGTTCGGCAGTGTATTTCAAGAGTTCAACAAAGTTACCATTATTAGCAGTTTCATCTTTCTCTTCATGCCCACGAAAAGGTAACCCTTGTCGCAACAAGAATCTTGAAGCATCAATGGAAGCATTTAACCGAATGCGATACTCTTTTTTCGTGATATCATCTTGTTTATGCAAAGCATGCTTGATAGACTGGCCTTGCTTCATCAAGTTTTCACACTTCATTGCTGCATTGTTGTGAAAACTGTTAACAGCTCCTATATGCTCTGAAATATTTTTAGCTTTATTCCAGCTGGAAAAACCGTCAACTGTCCATGCATCATTTCTTCCACCTTTACCAGCATTGTCTCTGAACAAGTAGCAATATAGGCAAAAAGCTGCATCTTTCTTCACACTATATTCTAACCAATTTGGAAACTGATCAAACCAAGTAGGATTAAAGCGTCTTAGCACACCTCCTACCAATGATTGTTTGAAAATATGACCACGAGGTTGACAAGGACCTCTCATCAAATATTTCCGGATTACCTCATTCTTTTGATTTGCATTATATTCTGATATTCTTTTCCGATCAGCAGGATCCCATGGTAGATTATCTAAATCATCCAAATCACTCTGAGATGATGATGGGGGTGATGATGGAGCTTTTCTTTTCAAATTTATCAAATATTTCTCCATATCTTCGACTGAAAAAAGAAACAAAAAAGTAGAAAATATTATTACTAAAATAAATTAATTAGTTAACTAGATCACTAGAAGCAAATTAAATTAAAAAAAAAAGATCAAAAGGGGCTTACCTGTTGATGGCGATCGACAGTCGGGTTTGTCTTTTTCTTAAAGTCAAAGACGATGACAAAAGTTTTTTTTCGACAATAGAGTACGATTTTCTAAACCTAAATTTATTTGGGCTTTATATTATTATTAGTTAATTATAATCATAGAATAAGTGGGCTAGTTAATGGGTTTGTCATAGAATTTTATGTTATTAATATTAGGAGAGTTAGTGGACTAGAGATCAAAGGTGGGTCAGATTTATATTAAACGTGGGTCAGTCATCCAAATATTACAGAACATGCATATGTAATTTTTTTTTTCAAAATTAAACGTGTGTCACTTGACACCCCATTGATGGTCATAGGTCCGCCACTGGCCTCCATATAAAAACGCCATCTATCCTATTTTATTTTTTACGCTAGTTTTGCAAGACAAGTTTCATACTTTTGGATTCAAGCTTTTTGTAAGGGCGACGGCTCACCTCTTCCATAGAGAAAAACAACATGAACCCTAGTTTTATTCTTCTTAATCTGATCATGAGTATTTCAGTTTCATCTGTTGTTCTTCACTGCATCATGATTGAGTAGTCGACTGTTGATCTAGGGTGATAGAGTGCATTCGCAACTGAACATAGATAGGTTATCATTTAGTAAATCTTCATTCATTGTTTCATGCCTGCGCTAAACTGATCATCTAGCGTTTGATCCTAAGTAAATATGTGCATCAAAAGTGTAATAGGTTGCTAGATCTTGTATGAATGAGCACTGCATCCTTAGTCGCACGAAAGTAGATGTTAAGGTGCATTGTAAACAAATCGGAGTCAATCATTAAGGTTCACCATCAGATCTCAGACCAAGCGACATCTTAGGAGCTGGGTCTGATTGGTGAAAGGAACAACTACACGACAGTGTGTTGCTCTAGCCTGTTCTCCGAATTCTAGATAGAACTACATCGAACCTGAATAGCTGCTCGGTCGTGATTGAGATCACTCGCATTTATCCTAGATTAACTCCTTTTAACTTGAATTCATCACTTGTGCTTTTTACTTGTTCTCTATGTCACTTTTAAAACCAAATCATTATCTTCTTCTTAACTTGATTTCGGAACTTATAGAATTAGAGTGTAAACTGGTCCTCTGGATTTGAATCTCAAATACTACAATTGCAACTGTTAACTTGGCAGTGACAAGGATTCATTTTTAGTGTATCAGTACGTAATATAATCTATACTTGAATATAATATCCAAAGTTATACCATACAGAAGCCAAGTTTCCAAAAAAAAAACATATAAGCCTAGAGTTAAGGCTCAACAATGTGAAGTCCATATGATTAGATCCGACATCCTTGAACTCCACGCTACGTTAATATCAAGTGAATATCTTTTTTTTTTTTGGGCCTGTTTGAGAACTTCAGATCGATCGATCAAATCCAAGATAGAAAAGGTAATATATACCAAAGCAAGTTTGAAGTTTCTTATGTTGGTTGACTCACAATAAGATTATGTAAAATTGTATTAATTACTATATCCCCAGGCGTTTAATTCTTAAAGCAGATCATACACATGACATCCCAAATTATTCAGTTGCAACAAAAGAAAAAGATTTTAAAACGAGAGGTGGTCTGAGAGAAAAGATCTAGCCTTAAAGTCTTTGGTTGGAGTGGAGAACTGGTTCCCTCTGGCTTTGAGCCAGATCAAAAGCTTTACTCAGAGTTACGGGCTCAACAATGTGACTGACTCAAAGCCAGAGGGAACCAGTTCTCAACAATGTGAAGTCCATATGATAGATCCGGCATACCTTGACTCTCCATGGTATTAAGTGTATATCTTTTCAAGGCTTTCAAGCTCTGTATGAGATCTTTAGATCGATCAAATCCAAGATTGAAAAAGTACTATATATCACATTGAAACCATAGCTTCTCCTCCTTTGGTCTCTTTTCCTTCAGGAGTTATGATAAAACCCCTTTGTCACAAACTTGTCCGACTTCTCCTTGAGCTTCTTGTAAAAAATATGGCATATATCAACTCCATGCAAAAAGAATAGGTCATCGCACGAAGAGGACGTTAAACAAGATCATCATCTTCGTGAAAAAGAACTGTTCCAAAAATAACAAATGAAATTTGAGGATATAGCTCAACTGATCATCACATATATATGAATTCCACATGCATTCAGATTTGAGATCTCTTCAGATTTTGGACGATTGAATCCCAACGAATATCAAAGGAAACGGTGAGTAGCTATTCTGCCACTAGCGCCACTAATGAGAATGTGGGGAGACACGCCATTGAATGTACTTTCGAAGCTCTACAATTTTTGCCATTTAAAAAATGTACTAGCATTATCGTCGTCCGATGTAAACGCAGTATGTTATTCAGTATGACAGGTGTCTTTTTGATAACGGTGCAGATTGCTGTCACTCTAGTTAATAGTAATTCCTTAGAGCATCTCCAACCCCACTCCATATTTTACTCCAAAATTGAGAATGGAGTTGGAAATGGAGTGGGAAATGGAGTGATGACCAAAAAATAAAAGCATTACTCTATAAATGAAGTAATGCTTTTATTTTTTGGTCATCACTCCATTTCCCACTCCATTTCCAACTCTATTCTCAATTTTGGAGTAAAATATGGAGTGGGGTTGGAGATGCCCTTAAACAGTACTTTATATTTGCAGCCCAATTCCCGCCGTATTCAGCTCTGGGCCAAGGACGGCATTAATGACCGTCTGATGTAATGTCAGTTTCTTGTTGAGTATAATGCGGTACTGCTATCAGTTATTAATAATCCCTTAATATGTTTTGGGCCCAATTCTAATGTATGTATTTAATTACGGGCCAGAGACGTTCATAATCCATCATTTTGAAGATGTTCTGTGTATTATATTGACAAACCACTCCGATTCACTAGCAAAAATGACATGGTAAGATTTTACTGATTTATGAATTTTAAATTTTTCTTACATTTAGGTTGAAAATTATTGGACTAGAATTTATAATTAGTTTTAAACTACACCTGATCCAGCGGTTTAAAATTTAGGGATTTTTATTTGAACTTATAAACACAACTCGGAAAACAAAAATGACATAGGTCATTTGAAAGAAGTTGAAAAAGACAATGGAGGAAAAGTAGGTACAACGGTAAAACAATTCTAAGCTCTAACAGACGTCTCAACGGCGACCTTGCCGGAATATCCAACATCCGATGATTTTCTGTCGGACTCCCATAACTCTGGTAATGCCTCCTTCATGTTGTGAATGTTTTCCAAGGCGCAATCTGCTCCTTTGACTTTGTTTGGTGAACCAACCTGAAAACAAGAAACACAAGAGTCAACTAAAAACTCGGTTTAATTAGTTTAGATTCCGGTTAGGTCTAACTAAAGTAAACGTACCAGAACCGTGTGAAGACCAACGCGCTTTCCAGCTTGTACATTTCGAACACTGTCCTCAAAGAACAGCTGCCAAGATAAATAGATAAAAAATTAATTGTGCTGTCCCCGTTTTAAGAAAAGAAAAAAATCGAAAGGAAGAAAAATCATTAAAACCCGGTAAGCTATACCGTTCGGTTAGGATCAATATTGGCGATTTCGAGGGCTTTCTCAATAGCGGATTCAGACGGTTTACACACAATAGGCGTTTTAGGGAGTGAACCGACCGCTTCAGACCGGTCGAAATATCCAACGATATCAAAAATCTCAGAATTTTCAGAAGCAGCGTTTGTATGAGTCGGGTTAAGCGTTTCGAAACATATGATCCCTTCGAAACAATCCTCTAATCCCAACTTCTTCAACGCCTTGGCCGCGTGAACTCTATCCGCGTTGGTGAATATCTATTAACGGGAGGAAAATGTTGCTTAATTTTTTATCAAAACTATAATATAGTATAAAAATATGATTGTGGCACGTACGACTTTGCGGAGTGGAAGGCTAAGCAAGATGCTTCGGAGAACAGGGTCAGGTTTTATGTTATCGTACGGTAAACGACCGTGGACGAAAGCGTGATATTCGTCGTAGTCAAAGTCATATCCGATCGCCTATAAAACGAGAAGATGTATCGGGTTAGGAACGTTCATACCAATAATAAATAAAAGTATACGGAAATGAGATTCAAGAATGGTATTGGATGTTGATCACATACTCTAAGACCGGCCATTGTTGTTCCATAGTTCTTGTAGAGAAGATTAGACAATCCAACGATTTTGTCCTTCGGTATACCTAGTTTCTCGACCATATAATCTATCATACCGGAAAAAGAAAAGTCAGAAATGGTTTATTAATCGAAGAGTTTTTGTTTTCTAATCTTTAACTGTTATAAAGTTTTTTTTTCTTTTCTAAATCGAAGAGTTGATAGCAAGACAAGAATGTTACCTTTGATGTTCTTCCCACATCCTCTGGCGAGTCCGGTGCTAAGAGGATAAAGAGTGTCGTCCAAATCTAAAGATAATTTTTGATAAGCTGGTCAGGTAACTATTCGTGTAATTTAATCAAGTTTCATTGGTATGTTATGGCTAAGGACGTACCGAACAAGAGACAGTCGTACTTCTGCGTCGCTGAAAGCCCGTACCGGTTTTCGAACTCCATTTTCTGCAACAATTGATTTGATCATAGAAGAAAAGCATTAAGTATTTGTTACTTTAAATAGGATTTTAATTCTGAATCACAGAGATTTTTCATGGATAATAATGATCCAAATGGATTTTATCAGATTAGATTTGTATTTATGAAAGAGGGAAACAGAAAAACAAATAACGGAAATAATTTTGTGAAATGAGTGGACACAGTTGCTTGTGTCCCAAGAAAGTCGTGATAAGCCGTTTCAAAACGTGAACTGAGAGATTCAGCGAATTACAACCACTGATTGATGACTTTTACAAATACTTATCAGTATACAGATACAAACGACAATATATATGTGTTTGTGCACGTATCATGTATACATATAAGACTCACACGTGTGTGGACGGACAACACGATGTAAATTTCTTTTAACACAATGTAATTGTCTATGTACTGACCAGTTTTAAGGAAATGGAGGAAAAACGAGAAAACGGCAAGGAGTTTGAAAGCAAAATACAGAACCGGCGTAATGTTGCTAGACGGAAGACTCACACGTGTTCTTAGTAGTTCTACCTTAGCTTTGAACAGAAACGGGCAGAGTCGAGAGTATCCAAAGAGAGAGGGAGAGAGAGGTAGTAGGGGAAGGATGAAGAGAGTCTGAGAATGGTTTAAATAGGAAACTCTCTCCGGCTCTTTTTGATCACTAAAAGCTATTTGCAATTTGAACTATATATTATTATACTTAGCTAATATACCGTGTGTGTGAGTTTCCAAGTTCTAACGTACAAGTCAAACTAAGAGGATGACCGCGCCATTATCTTTCTTATTTCGCGCTAATATAAGCAACATTGCAATAATTATATGTATCATATGATTGTTTTACAGAAAAGACATATATATGGTAATAGTCATATTTCTTTCAACTTCGGATGTTTGGAGTTGGATATATTAAGGACAAAATATCTGAGATCAAAAATATAGAGAAGGTAAAGTTTAAATAATATGTAAATGGTTAGTCTCAATCTACTTATTATTAATTGGTTTTAAGTCGTAAGTAAATATAATTTCCAATCCCTGATTAATATAAATTTAAATCCCTAATTAATACGGCTCGTATCAGTATAGATTTTTGGCTGATTAAAGCAATTATTTCCAAAAATGATATTACAGATAAAGTATCTTATTCGAAAATAAGAAAAAACTTAAGTAAGATATAAAAGAATAAGTTCAATCTACTTATTAGTAACTAATTTTAAATTGAAAACCTATAGAGTAAAGAATTACGACCAATTCACTTTTTACCAATTAGTTTTAAATTGTAAGCCACCAAATTGATCCACCATCATAAAACTATGACAAACTTAAGTAATATATAAAAGAATAAGTTCAAGCTATTTATTAGTAACTAATTTTAAACTGAAAACTTATAAAATAAAAAATAAAAAATACGGCCAATCCATTTTTTACCAATTAATTTTAAATTGCAAGCCACCAAATTGATCCACCATCATGCATCTAAGATAAACTTTCAGATAGTTGATATTGAAGTTATATATATATATACGACTTTGATAAATTTAAAATATACTGTATGTCGGGAACTATTATTTGTTTGGGTTGAAATTCGGCAATATAGTATGTAAAATAAAATGATCAATAATATTATGTATAAAATACTATAATATTGTTAAAAGCTATGTTTATTTAAAGCTTTTTGTTTCTTTTGGCATCAATCAATAATGGCGTGTTGATTTTAATTATATAAACAAGAAGATAGGATCAAAAATCGATCCTATCTCTCTGGTTCCAATTATTGAGGAACTAAAACTCATTTAAACATTTGTATGACTTGTTGGTGAGTCTAGGACGCTCCAGGACGCTAGTTCCTAGACTACAGGACATCATCTAGAACTTAGGCACATGTGTCCTCAAGACTCAAAATTTGGAATTTATGGACTCTATCACTAAATTATTATTTTTGGATCTAAAATGCTGTGACAAAATAAACGGAAAGTCATTTTCAGTTTTTCATCCGGATATGAATACACTATTAGATACCATTCTTGGCTCTTTTTTCTTCACACTAAAGCTTGCATTGATTAATAACGAGGGAGGAATATAGTTTTTGGGTGCCTAAGCCGACGAGTATGCAATACCCTCGGAGACTAAAGCCAGCAAGACAACACAATTCTTCTAGAAACAAAAGACACAAATGATACCCGAAAGCCTAAAGCTTTACAAAAGACATAAACATGAGAAACTAAAAGCAAAATCTAAATCAATTCACAAAACACCCAAGCAAATGATACCAATGCAAGGAGGAGATTTTGGAGCAGACACTCTTCGAAGGCCGAACTTAAAACTATTTTTATTTATTAATATCTTTTTTTTTTAAATATATAATTTGGTATATATATATATATATATATTTAAAAAACTGAATATAAAATAACAAAATCTTATTGGTCAAGTTCAATCCTAAAAGTGAATCCAAAAAAACTCTCTCATTAACTGTCTCCGCCCCTGCTTCTACTCGTTTCTCTTGGGCTTTTAGCCAGACTTCCATTTCTGAACACGATCTCGTTGAGGATGGCCACGCCAAACACGAGCATGATCAGATTTTCTATATTATTTATGGTGAATATTTTTTAATATTTACCTTGATTAGCTATCAATCAAGGAATCACCACTAGTTATTTGAATTAATAATGGGAAATATATAGTTGACAAATGAATGTGAACATATGATGTTCATGTAAACTTAAAATACATAATGACATCTATCTTATTAAAGGTGAAGTACAAATTCGGTGCGTTTGGATACTTGGATAAGATTAATAAAAAAATTTGGTGTGTTTGGTTATAGCTATAAAAAATGGAGTGTTTGGAAACTTGAATAGTAGTATCTATTAATTGTATTTCCATATTTCACTTAGTTTAACAATGTAATTAATTATATTATCTTAATAATAAATTACATCATTAATTATATTACCATAATAATAATAATGCATATTTTTATTTATTAGTTAATCAATATTAACTTTGTGCCAATTATAAAATCAAAAATGCTAAATAATTAGGTTTTACATATGATTAAACATTTGGTTTATTTTATTTTACTAAAATATTTTTATTTTAGTTACAATCGGTGGAAAATTACGTACCCAAAAACATAGTTCAAAAATATGTTTTGTGAATAAAATAATAACTTAAATCAAAATACTTAAAATGTCCTACATTTATTGTCACTTAATTTTCCACTCCATATAATTATTTTACTTGATAAAAAAACTCTTTCTATTTCACTTAATTTAGCAAAACACATAAAACAGTTTTTTATTAATTTATATAATCATTTAGACATGAACATTATCTGTCTATTTAGGTACATGTTGTTCTTTTCGGGTATCCTTTTTTTTTGGTAACCAAGTCCCGCTTGAATATTATAAACTTATGTGTGGATTTTGAGTTGGATCATTCTAGATCTGGATGAATTCGGTTCTGATGTATAGGAACCTAAAAATATCTAAATAACCAATGTATCTAAAACGGGTTCGGATATTTGTAACAAAAATAACCATATAACCTGATTCGGTCCAGATCTTTTGAGTATCGTTAGTTACCAGATCTTTTGAATATCGATGTATAAAAATATATTTCACGGGCCAATTTAACAAAATATTAATTGGTTCAGTTGAAATAAAATATATTTTAAAAAATTATATGAACTGAAAAAATCACTATAAGAGTACTTACATTTGGATTCAAATCATTTTTTTAATAACAAACTACACAAATATGTTGATTTGTATACAAATTTAAATTACAATGTAAATATTTAATTGAACACAATTAATACAGAAATATGTCACATTGTTTAAACAAAATATCAAAGTAAACAATTGCGTTCTAAAATCATTTATTTTAACAACAAGACAAATAAATATGTTGATTGGAGAAGGAATAAAATAAAGCCAGATAAATACATAGTTTACCAGAGACACTCTATATGTCAAATTTATTATAAAGAAATTTTTACTAAGATAAATACATTCAATAATTACAAACAAATAATATATTTCATAAAAGTAAAAAATAATATCTGCGCTTCGATATGTTGATTGGAGAGGGAATAAAACAAAGTGAGAGAAACACATAGTTTACCAGAGACACTATGTGTGTCAAATTTATTATAAATAAAATTTTACTAAAATAAATATGTTCAATAATTACAAACAAATAATATATTTCATAAAAGTAAAAAATAATACCCGCGCTTTCGAAGCGCGGGTCAAAATCTAGTGTGCATTAAAACTGAAAATTAATAATTTTAAAGTAGTACATTAGTTGTTTTCTTTATTCTTTTGTCATTTGTATGCACGTATTTCCCCGTATTTCTCTATGCATGCACTCCCCCATATCAAACGCTGTTTATTTGTTTATGCCGCCCGGTAAACCTTGGGAGTACAATTATCTATTACTAGCGAGTAATAACAACAAACCATATATAACAAATAACTCAACTACAAACAGAAAAAAACAAATAACAGATGACGACTTGATCCATAGAACTCGAGGCGGTAGACTCGTTAAACCATCATTTAAAGGTTCAGAGTTTGAATGGACAGAGGTGAAAGGAAGAGGTAAACGGGGACGAGGTCGTGGTCCTAAACACTAGAACCATCATCATTGCCTTCATCAACCTTTTCCAACTATTCTGTCATGTTTTATGCATTTCTTATTCTTATTCTCTCGCTATTTTGCACTCTAAATTTCTTTGGTCACAAGTGTGAATCATTTGTATCAAACTCTTGCATTTTAATTGAAAGCCCTTTTTCAAAAAAAAAAAAAAAAAAAAAAAACAAATAACTCAACTTTTTTTTTTTTTGAACAACAACAAATAACTCAACTACAAACAGAAAAAAACATCTTATTTTACCCAACACAATACTTTCGCAATACCCAACATACAATAATTTGAAATCGTAAATATATTCAGATTTGTTTGTAAACATTCAGAGTAACATTAGAAGAAAATACTAACTAATATAGTAGAAAATTATCAGTTCTGTTCAGTTTGAGTATAAGAAATTTTAGATAGATTCTATATATGAGTTGTGTTTGTTTGACAGAAATAACAATCAAACACAGATAAATATATTTCAAAATGTAGAAGCCGGCCGATGTGGGACAAAACCCATTTCTGGGTGTTTTGTGTTTTCTTCACATCAAGCTACCAACTTCAAGTTATCATTTCTCATTCAATATTAATCTTTTTTTGAAGTTTAAATATACCAGGTTGTAGTACTCATTACAAGATTTATAACGAGCTGATGATCTGACCGGAAAGACCACCGTTTTGGCCGGAAAGGTCGCCGGAAGTTCAAGAAAAATCAGCTTATATATTCTCTGTAAAAGCAGAGTTCCAACACAAAAAACTTCTATTTATTAAATGTTTATTTTTCATTGTAAGTTTTTGTTTTATGATCTAATTTGATTAGTATCAGTACGATTTGGGTGGTTGATTCTAATACTTTTAAATCGATACTGTGCAAATGACCAAGTGTTCATGCGTACATCTCGTTATGTGTCACATGTCTTCATCTTACTCAGTGGCAAACTTGCACGATTATACTCAAAGCAAATCGAACGAGATTAATTCATCTGCGGTTGTGATCAATAACTAAATAAAATCAGACAACCATTTCTTAGAATATATACACTGATCTCCTTATCTGTATCCCATGTTATTAAATTCTCAAACGATAAACATATTGTTTCGGAAATTATTTAGTGGTGTGAACCCAAAGATTCACATGTATTTCATCATAAGTCGTCCCCATGTAACAACTAACTTTTGAGAATATTTACAATACCCTCGTACATAAAGTACTTTTTTAAAAACCATGTATCATAAAATGCATTTAGATTTCAATAGTCCATCCCAGAGAACAACCATAAATCAATCGTGTTGACATCGAAACAGAGTAGTGATTGGTAATTTGGTATATTAAAAGCGGTATTTAAAATGTACTGCCAGGTATATGAACTGAAACAAATGTGTGCTGATATATATAAAAAGTTATAAGATTTTTTATTACAAAAAGATCACATATATACACATATATATAATGTAACAATCTAGTATAATCCAAAAACATGACTTTAGATCTTACGAGTTACGCCATCCAATCAATTTTTATTATATTTTTATGTTCACTATACAAAAGTAAATTTATTTTAGTTACAATGATCATCGTCTTTCAAACCACTTAATTCGACACAAATACAAGGTTATAAAGGTAATCTAAACTGTCGAGATATCTTAATCCGAAAAATCCAAACACCCTCTAATTTGGTTGTTTCATATATGTGGTTGCAAAAACAATATTATAAATATTTTGGAGTTCGTTTTTCTTTTTCTTTTTTTTATAACTAAAAACTAATTTCGAAACCCACAAAAATCTGGACTTTTTGTCACTTAAGACGTCTATAGATGGTTAATGCTACGCGAAACCATGGCGAAAACACCTACTAGAACTTTTTTACCGGTAAGCCAAAGCGATTTGGTTAATTTTGAATTTGCTTATTTCATTATAAATTGTCTTCCTATAGTTATGACCTATTATTTGTGTTTCCAACTATGGTTTTATTTTTTAGAAATATCGTTTTAATTTATATTTATGAAATAAAATATTTAAATTTCTAGAGAAGTGTTTGTTTACCAAACAAGCTAAGGCGTGAATATAAAAATACTACTAGAGTGCGAATCTGTCTCGATATAATTAGGTCATACTAAAAATCTTTTGTTGATCAGGAAATAAAGAAAATAAAATATGAGTAGTACACAGTGGCCATATGATAGGTACTTTTGAAAAAGACTAGAGTCGAAATGCACAACTGTACAAGGAAACAACAGCTGTTTGCAATTCAGTTTTTCAAAACAAAAAATATTTTTCTGATGTATAAAAGTGGCAAATAATTGGACTCGTGGATTCTGAAGAAATACGAACGAAAACATTAAACGAAGCTACTCAAAAACTTTGTCATACATTTAAAGTTTACTAATCTCTGGAATTACGTGCATAAAATGACACCTTGTTACTTCGATTTAGATTGACTTTTTGGGGGTCAAAACTTATATATACTAACTAAGCTAGTTGGCATTGATACTGACATTTTTGCTCATTTAACTTTTCTCAAAATTGATTTATTTGAATACATTTAAAAATCACGTTACTTATTTAAAAATGAAATGTACTTCTGACTCGTAAAAAGGTTAATTCATTGATGCAACCGTGAAAGAGACAAAACCTATAGGTACTAAAATGATATTCTAGAAAGACATCAAAATGAGATGACCACATCATTACCTTGCATGCAAACCCCCAGTACATTTTCCTTGTTATTTTGTCCTTTTTATTTGAATGATTTTTGTACAACTATACAAGAAAGTAAGGTTAGGATGCTTGTTAACTTTACTAAAGCAAAGTGATTATTTTAATTGAATAATTCAGTTGGAAAACATATATAACTGAACATTTTTATTGTTTTTTCTTTCCTTACATATGATCATTGAATCTCTAAACGTATAATATATCGCATGATTTTGGAGTCTAGTAGCGTAAGAGTAGGACTAAGTTTTGTTTGATAATGAACTTTTATATTAAAGCCAACCTGCAAGCAATGAAGCAATATTGGATAGTTAATTATTTATTTTAATGTAAACCAAGTAGATACAATTATCTTTCTGCCTTCTGGTATTCCTAACCATCAGCGAGAGTATGATGGGCACTGCCTCCATGTTCACATACGTATACGTTGACATTTCTGCAAAACTACAAATTTCAATTAAAGTTTTCACTGGCAACAAAGACCTGCAAACAACTCTTGTGTTCCACATAAAATCTGTTGTTTTTATATTGAATAAATTAATATTCATCAAAGAAAAAGAAAATATATTCATCAAAGAAACTATGTCGTAATTATAAGATTTCTTTTTAAAAAAAAAACGTATACGAGGACCAAGTAAATCGATGTTGAAACTGAAGGACCGAGTCAAATGCAACGGAGTAGGAAGAAAAATCAATGACCGCAACAAAGACACGAAGCTGAGAATATGTCATCCCTAATAGGAGTTTGAAATTACGCATCGCCGGAGCTACAAGATCACATAAGGATCTTTTTGTTGCCGCCTGTCAATGTTCAAAAGGGGAGAACAAGCTTTTCCGGGTTTGATTTATTAACTCGAGTGGACCTTTATCAAAAAAAAAAAAAAACTGGAGTGGACCATATATTAAGATTTGTTGGGTTTGTTCTTATACTCGTAACTCGTTGTTTCGTATCTTCTTGGATTTGAAGATTTATTTTGGTGGGTTTTATCAGAGCTTCACTTTTAACTTTACTTGTCTATTAAGTAGCTCAATGGGCCATATTTCCTTTTAGGTAGGACAAAAGTTTTCGGGCTTTTAGATGCAAAAAAAGAGCACTATTTTTTTTTTGTTCAAAAAAAAAAAAAAAAAAATAGTGCTCTTTTTCTAAATTTCCCGCGCAAAGGGACTTGCTAAGCAAGTTGGCGAAAAAATAACAAATTAAACATTATTATATCAAATTTGGTGCTATTAACTAATACTAATATAAGTCCACGTCTGTGTATCCAGTTCATAATCAGCTGTTATAAACAATCTCAGAGTCCGTTTAATATGAAAGAGACCAGAACAGTGTATTCCTGTTTTCCTTTTTCTTCCCTCCTAAATTTTAAAGTTACCAAATATTTGACTTTTAAAAAAAGGAAATTAATCTAAAATAAATTTTAAAGTTAACTATTCATACTATATATATATGAAAATAAACATGTAACCGCTTTCTTCTCATAGTAGCGATTTTGAAATGGAGGGGATGGTTTCAAATAGAGATCTACACGAGACTAAGAATGGAGGAGGAAGAAGGCTGTACGACGCAGGGAAGCGGGAAGTATACAAATCCGGTGTCGTCTGTTTGTCCTCCGCCGGCGAGGAAGAAATCAATGGTTGTTAGGAAACGAGATCAACCGAGGAACGGTTATTTTCAGCCGCCGGATCAGGAGGCTCTGATCTATGCACAGCCTCGAAGAGAAGCCTGCGCTTAGATTTGATTTTTTTTGTTCGATCTAGTCTTCTTTTTTTTGTAGATGCATCTTTTATTATTCAGAATAGGATTGTTGTTGTGTTGTTTGAATTTGATCTGTTTTTTCTCTTAAATTCAGTTTGATCGAAACTCTGATTCATCTATATTCAGCGATTTTGATGCCAAGTGTTTCTTCAGTTACATTTGATTTGAGGGAGAAAGATAGTAACTAAAAAAAGAAGACCAACATAAAAATTTGCAGATGTCCTTTGGTTTATTAGTTCTGTTTTGGATTTGTGTTTCTTAAAAAACAAGGGGAAATATTCACGTATGTAGGATCAGCTTTCTTGTGTTACATCATAAGTGTTGGAAAAAGTACTCCTCCGGACTCTTGTTTAGTGGTTGGTGTCTTTTTTGCTTCTTCCGAATCTTCAATGTTACAATGAATCGAAAATATTGCAGGTCTTCAACGTTTTCCTGTGTTGGTTTTTTAAAAAACCTTTGGAACATCATTGCTCTAGGGTTGAATTAGAAGGGTCTTTTTAGACATATTCAACGTACGCCCCGATGCAGAGGAAGTGGTCTAATCGCTGGGTTTTGTGTCTTCCTTCTATGGCATAAGAAAGAATATTCTGCACATTCTATATCTGCGGATGGACATGAAGTATCAGGAAGAGATGCTTGTTGTTGCTCCACAGACAAAAGTAGTTGTGTAAGGGTAACAACTAACAAGTCTGCTTCTCTAGCTGACAAGATTCCCTTTTCTGCTCGATTCCTCGGAAACTATCATCATATCGTCGATATCGCTGCGAGCAAATTAATATCGAATATCAAATGTCATAAATTTCAACTGCATAGCAATCATAAACCGCATGCTGTTCCCACGTGAGAATGAGACTTGCATTATTGCATAGGGCCCTGACATCTAAAGAACACGTTTCATCATCTGACAATAAATAAATCAGTGAACAGAGATTTAAACTTATACTATACAAGCGTACAACATTATTGAGCTGACCGACTACACATAGTTTCAGATTTTCTTTTTTTTGTTGAAAGAATAGTTTTAGATATTTGAATAGATAAATATTATATAGTGATATTACTCTCGACAAGGAACAAAAAGGAAAGAAGAAGTAGGTATTCGACTATATATATAGCACTCTTGGATCTTTTTCAAACAATACAATTGTTAGTATAACATGAAATCGTTGGATCACTATATGTAATTCAGTAATTGGATCGTGTGTTCGATATTAGGTTCACGTTCAGCAACAGTGGAGGTAAATGATTAAGCTGTTGAAAGAAGAAATAAAAATTTAAAAAGCCCTAAAAGGGAAGAAAATTAATTACGCAACCAACGTAGCGTGTTAAACAATCAAAAAACAAAGCAGACGACTACTAACAAACAACAAAGTTATTACTCGTACAATCAAAAAACAAAGCAGACGACTACTAACAAACAACAAAGTTATTACTCGTACGCATGTGTTGGTAAACGAAGCCCACTCACTCACTATAGTCACGTGCATCCTGCGCACCTTCTACTATATAACCATTTCTACGTACAGCAAAAAAAAGAAAAAAAAACGATAATTACACAGGTATTGACGATTTTACCCGGGTCGGTTATCTACGGTTTAGGACTCGATTCCTAGTCTCTGTCCAGATACATCACATTGTACCGGAGCCAAACCGATTCTTGATCTCTGCAAATCAAATTCGATCCACATGTTCTGCTGATGATGGTGTCCAATCACGTACGCCTCCATTCCCATAAGATCGGAGTTCCCAAACGTGAAACAATAAACCGAATCGTTCCCAACCGTCAGATGTGGGACTCGGTACAGTAGAGGCTGACCAGAAACCGCTATCTCAGCTCCTTCAAAAACCAGTGAAACCAACGGTAACCGGTGGAGGATACCGGTCCGAATCAGAACCGGCGAAATCAAGTAACACAAATCCATGGTCCCTTGGAAAACGAAATCCGGTTCGTCGTAAACCGTCAAGGTCCCGTTCGTCTGGTTTAAGAATTCGGTTCGAAGCGCAGTGTAAACCGGTCCTAGCAAGAAAGTAAACTGAGTACCGGAATCAACCATGGTCTGACCAGCACCGGTATGATCCGGCACGAGAACCGATTTAGGGATGGGCAAAAGCTTGCCGTTGACTTTAATCCCCGTGAGCTGGACGGTGTAAGCGACGCGGTCGAAGTAAGGCAGCGGCGTGGAGATACGGATCAACGGCGTGTAGTTTAACGGCGTTAGCCACGTGAAGTTGGAGTCTCCGAGGAGAAGAAAGCCCGGGAAGTCGTCGGTGCCGGAGATGCAGTAGGAGAACTTGGGGAAACCCATCTGAGAGATGAAAGAGAGGGAGCCGCGGTTCATGCCCAGCAAACCGGTGGTTTTGCTGTCTTCTTCCGGGTCGGATCCGGATACGGATCCCATGCACCCGAAAACCAGGCTGGAGTTGTTGGTGGAGTTTCCGAAGTGGAAAACCTCGGCGGCGAGGTTGCCTTCGGAGGAGGAGGCGTCGGCGTAGGAGAGAGTCGCGTGGCAGAGTTTGTCGGAGTCGCAGGAGGCGGGTATGAGGAAGTCTCGGGTCCGGGTCCGGCAAGTGGGGGAGGAACATGGGATTGGTGAGTAGGAGGAGGAGAGAGTCGGGTCGAAGTTGTTGGTCGGGTTTGGGTTTGAGGTGCGGTTGCAGCGAAGCCAGGAGAGTTCGCTGCCGGTGTCGATGACCATGGAGATGTTCTGAGGAGGAGTACCGACGGTGAGTGTGACGGTGAGAGTGACGTTATGGTGGAAATGGAGTTTGTCGGTGGGTCGATGACCCGAATTATCCGTTGGGGTTATTCGGGTCTTTAGAGGCAAAACAAGAGTTTGAGAAGAATGAGAAGAAGAAGAAGAGAAACATTGATTAGTTCCGATGAAAAGAATGAGAAGAAGAGAGAACAGAGGATAGAACGTTAGCTGCATGATGAGAAATTTATGACCAAGTAAGTTTGTGAGTTTGGTGCAAGTTCACTGAAACAGATATGAGATCTTTGTTCTTGCTTTTCAACTGGAAAATATTTCTTTTGCTTTCTATTTTCTCGAATGTAAACTCACGATATATAAGGCTTTTATTAATTAGCATAGACACATATTTTAAAAAATATTCATCAAGGCTCAAGTTTTATCTGTCATTGTCATAGTTTTGTTTTATTAAATTTTTGTTTTCACTTACGAATTATTACATTTAATTGGTATATATAATTTTTAGCAAGAAACAAATGTATTTTTGCTATGAATAGTCACACCACATTATTATTATTATTATGATATGACATACTTGTTGGTTTTTAATATTGAAATGGTTAATCTGTAAGAGTGAGACACTAACATATGACATGCACTAATGAACATAATAGAGCTTTAGAATAGCTTAATTCAGTCAGATGATTTTAAATGTATGCAGCGACCATTGCAAACGGCTCTAAATTCAAGGCAAATAATTAGGGGAATGAGTTTGATATTATTAAACTTCTTCACTAGGTTGAAGTTCGTTTGAAACCTTGAATTTTAGCTGACACTTTGTTTTAAAAACACTTAAGCATGTGTGTTTACCTTGGTTTCATCACTGTATTTGCCATGGAAGTTTGGACGGTGCGCATTTTAAAATAGACATTCAGACATTTATTTACTTCAGCGGTCTAGTATTTAATGTTTTCTCAGTATTTGAAGAGTTTTTTGTCTTTGTTTTCAGTTCTATATTCATCAAAGAACACATGATACTGATCAAGAGAGGCTACTTGTGAGATTATCGACTTAAATCATAATCAATCAAAACCTCAATTGACCATTTAAAAGCTGTGACGTATTTTCCAATCGATGGTTCAACGTTTGACATTTAAAAAAACATTGGGGGGGGGGATTCTAAATCAGTGACTAGTAATATTTTGGATTTGATAAGGTATGGATCCCATGTTTATATGTAAGAACTTTAACTTTTTCAGTTAATCATTAGACTAAAGAAAATTCCACGTGTTCCCAAAACCATTGATACAATTTACAGCCACTAAAAGAAGAATAAACAAGCTGTAAGATGAACTAATGTTTACTTTTAGGAAAAAGAATAAAAATGTATGAAAAAAGAGTTTGGAGATGTGACGTTCACATGGAAAAAGATCTTTGAGAATAGAGAGGGATGGTTGCACATGTTATTTGCCTTGCTGTTTTAAGGACAAAGCCCCATCATTTATGAGCCTGGGTCCATTTTTCTTGAATCCTGCTCCAAATCAGGATACCTTCACTTACCAATCAGTCTTATTAGGTTGGGTCCATTTTTCTTAACATCTTCACTTGCCCACTAGGTATGCTCGTGTGACACATTAACTTTGAATACACAATACGTTAGGTTGTAAAGTCTAATATTTAATTATAACATTTGACAACAATAAAGTAAAATAAATTTCATTGTAAACCATATTAAAGTACACTATAAAGTCTCTTTGGATACTATATTCGGCTTCCCTTAGAGCATCTCCAACCCAACCTCGAATCCTCAAATTTTGAGGGTTTTGTCATTCCAACCCAACCTCAAATCCTCAAATTTTGAGGTTTTGAATAGTGACACCTCAAATTTGAGATTTCACTATTCAAAACCTCAAAACTACTATTCATTTTCTTTTTAGTCCTTATAATTATTTTATTTCACAAATACATCTACTAACTTATTTACAAGAACTTAAACACAACAAAATAAAATAAAAATAGAATAAATATTACATAACATTAAAATAAAATTCACACAAATATAAATATATTAAATAAAGGTCACACAAAATAAAATACATTAAACAAACTAAACATAAATTAAAAAAAATTATATAAACATTTAATTTTACATATCTTACAAGGGGTACCAAAATACCGGAATTTATTGGCTAACAGGTATATGTGTTGTTTAATTATAAATGTAATTTATATTATTTATATTATATAAAATTGTAATATTGTGTACTGTATAATAAATTAAAAGTATGTTTTATATGTATTTGTGAAGTTTTGCTATTATTAGTAATTTTTATTAATGTCAAAGACTATAATCTAAATAATTAAACTTTTAAGGATTTTTTTTGAGGTTTCTAGTTGGAGTAATCAATCTTCATTTTGAGGTTTTGCTCCCCTTAAAATAAGGTTTTGGATTGGAGATGCTCTTAGGCTTGTTTTCTAAAACCAACAAATCTGAACCCAAACTGAATAAAAACTATATATTTGTAAACACCTAACTTAAATAACCATAAAAATTGCACCCAGTCATGTCATTTGGTCGGCTAATCTTGAGATAGCCGAGTAACTACCACAGCAACAACTCACCAACCGGAAGATTATAATGAACATGCATAGTCATTAGTCCGATCTGAACAAATAAACACAAAGAGATTAAAATTCTCCACGATACGAAATCACTATTATCTATACAGAAGGAAAAAAACATAGAGTATAGATACGTCCATACTTGTATGTTAGTTAATTTACCCTCGAGGATACTAAGAAAACATATATAGGCAAGGAAAGATAAGAGCCTGCAACCAAAATAAACATTTTTTAAAATTTAAAATTTTCGATCGAAGAACTTACAACAAGAATTGCAAGGAAGGATCCGATTGCTACAGCCACGATCGCTGAAAATGAAAGAATTCGATCATAGAAGCTATGATGAGATGGGTTTCTTGCGTAGGAAGTTAGAGAATGTAGCTTAGTATTAGGTTACTTGATTATAATTTATGAAGTTATATAAAAAAAACAGGGGAGAACAGATATATATAAAGTAACAGTACCAAAGAAAGGACTGAAGTAGAGGCAACAAGAATTGTTCTAAAGAACATCAATACACCAAGATGAACTCATCTAGTCGGGTTGGACTGATATATGTCGTCGCATTTGAGAAACATTTCAAGTGCTAAATTCTTTGATATATGTCGAATGCCGATCTACAATGAGACGAATAAGATTACCCTCTACAATAGATTCAGGCTTCTCGCTATTGCACCTAACCACAACGTTACCGCTGCTTGAAACAACCACGACCTCTTCCTTGCGCGTTGATAGCTCGTTGGCTACAACCGCATGCACTTTGTACTTTCGTAGAGCCTTTGTAGCCTTGTCTATCAGAATCTTTGAGTCTGTCTCTAGCTGCATTCAAAATTACATATAAGTTTTCTTTATATCAGATTTAGGAGAATATTATACAAAGAGAGTAGAGTGAGACTTGACCTTGAATGATATGCAGAAAGCCTTTGGAGCCCAATTTGTTCTCAAGATTGAAAGCATTTTAGGAACTTGAGCTAGTCTTATGTCCAGAGGACCAGATCCTGATTCTATTTTATGTTCAACCTGGTTTCACCAAATAATACACAAGAAGCATTTCTTCAGACACAAGAATAGTGTAGGCCATGATCATATAGGGGCATGAGACTCTTACCATGCTCTTCCACGGCACATAAAAGTCAGACACAGCCGCAGCAAGATAAAACATTGAACATGGACCGACGTCCTTCAGTGCCGTTGCAATCAACCGCAACATCTTTAACCGAAAACATTCACAAGGCAAAAAAAAAAGTTCTATAGCTGCAACTCTGTTGAGGAATTATCGTAAAAAAATAGCATGTGTATAAACCTGAAGATACTCATAGATGGTTGTGAATGGGAGCTTTAGTAAGCGAGCTTCAGCTACTGCCTACAATGTTTAAAACACACAAACATAAAGTGATCATCATTTTTTTTTTGGTAAGACAAAGGCTGTAGAAAAAAAAAGAAACAAGTGGTATAATACGCACAGCTTGCTGGTCCATAACAGCCATTTTCACAGCTTCCACATGTGATGCATGAACTGAAAACACCCACTAAGTATCCATCAACCGCACCCATTTACATTTGAGGGTTTATAGTGAAGAAAAAATAACCTCGAATGTTGGTGTTATCTGGAAACTGGAAACACTCAAGGAATGGATCATCAGGAAGAGACCGGGAATATGGCTGGCAAGTTCCCCTAAAGATTGAATAAAACCGCAGCAAAAGTTCACTTAAAACTGATATCAACTAGACAGACAAAATTAATGAATGTACCACCTCCTAAAGAGAAATATGACAGCATATCCAGCCTTGACGAAGTTCCTTTATGCAACAAAGAATTGATTATTGAAACAGAGAGAAAGAAGGTAATTGTTTTGCTAGAGACTAAAAAAATGAAAAGTAAGAAAGAAGTAAAAAAACATTACTCAGTAGAAGCAGCACCTCGATTGCCAGAGCTGAAGTTATCTATGTATCTTACGCATCGCTGCTCCAAGGGAACCGTAGTTCCGCCTGAGGTTACGCATACGATCCTCCTCCCTCCTGAGGAATTGAGCTGGATGAAACCGTTGAGCTTATGGACAATCTCTTCCGTGTTCTTGAGAGGTGGAGACGACTCGAAAAAGGAACTAACTTCATCTTCCCCCAACACAGATACGGAACTCATTTCTCAATCCTCTACGCAAACAGAATCAGATTTTTCTGAACATAAAGATCCAACCCAAAAAAAAAAAAACAGAATCTATTTTTTTCGATCTTAAGATGAATGAGAGATCTTTAAGAGTGTATGAATCATCACATATATAACGCAATGGACAATGTGATGATTTTGTTTATCAAAAACTAAGTGAAGACGCATTGTATTCAAAAACCGATCCTAAGATAACAGAGCATAACAAGTGAGAGATATGTAACTTACTAGAGAGCTGAGATCAATTCCACTGTAAGATTCGATCTTGATCTTGATCTTGGTTGATTTCAGTAGTTTAGGGCTTAGAATTTAGTAGATTAGATTGAAAAGGAATTTACAACAACTCTGTTCCTCTTGACATTGTTAAACAGAGCAACTCTGTTCCTGATAAACAGAGGAGTTTAAAAGGCCAAAGTTAAACATGCAGTCCATTAAGCAGTTGGGCCTATTATGACATGATAAATATTTTTTTTAAAAAGATCCTTAAACCTCTCAGTATCTCCCTCGCTCTCAGAGTTTAAACCCTAGAAGAATCCAGCCACAATGATGTCGTTATTTTGTGGAGCATCGTCTACAATGGCCACTCTTTCCTTCCGTGCGGTTAGATCTCCGATGAGTCTCCAAACTGGTGCCCATAGAGTGACTCTTGGTGGTGGTAGCCATCAGTTCAGCAGCGCATCGTTGATTTCATTCTCGAGGGTTTCCACGCTCAGTGCTATCACCACCAAAACAGCCGACGACGAGAATCTAATTAGCGTCCTCGATTCTGAAATCGAATACGCCGATTTCGAAGAGGCTCCCGACGTACGTTTTCTTTTTCTTAATTCTTATCTGCCACATTAATTAATCTCTCGTGTGTGTGTGTAGAATTGTTTTGATGAATATGAATTTTTGAATACTTATGTAAACAGTTGCCAGAAGGGTTTCCTTTCCGAATCATTGATACTCCAGGGAAACAAACTCTGTATCTGACCAGGAAGTTTGAGGATGAAACTATCCTTGTCCAAGTTTACCCTATCGATTATGAAGAAGAAGAAGAAGAAGAAGAAGAAGAAGAAGAACCAAGCGATTCTGATGAAGATGAAGAACATATCGGGACTCCTAGGGTTATCAATTTGTTGAAAGATAATCATGTGTCTCTTAAGTACGCCGATAAGTTTGAGATTAATATATTCATCCAACAACCCCAAGAAGAAGAAGAAGAAGAAGAAGAAGAAGAAGAAGAAGAAGAACCAAACGATTGTGAAGATGATGAAGAACAAATCCGGATTCCCATGGTTATCAATGTGTCCAAAGATGATGATGGTGTCTCTCTCCAGTTTAGAGTCAGCGCTTATGCTGATGAGATTGTGATTGATAGTGTATCCATCCAAAAACCCCGAGAATCTGAGAACGCCGACCAAGGACCTGATTTTATTTTTGAGTATAAGTTTGATTCACAGCCCTTTATT
This sequence comes from Raphanus raphanistrum subsp. raphanistrum, assembly GCA_019706035.1. Lineage (NCBI taxonomy): Eukaryota > Viridiplantae > Streptophyta > Magnoliopsida > Brassicales > Brassicaceae > Raphanus > Raphanus raphanistrum. The sequence goes on from CM033981.1 coordinate 13,827,458, forward strand.
GTCTCTCGATATATATATATGATTGGATATTGTTACGGGGACTGAAATTTTAGGGGGTGTTTTATGCAGTGACTTGGATGAGAGTTTGCAGAAGGCTTTCCACAGGTTCTTGGAGATAAGAGGGATCACGCCGACCATCATTGACTTTTTGGCTGATTATGTAGTCAACAAAGACAGGAGAGAGTATCTTCATTGGCTCAAGGATGTCAAGACTTTTGTCGAGAAGTGAAAACTGATCTTTATTTCCAAGAATAATAGTAATAATAATACTAGTGAAACTCGTAAGTGATACTTTTTTTGTACTTCAAAATTTTGAGTTTTATCTTAGATGAACTTATTATCACCATCATCCAGAATATTTGTAGCAGGAGTTGTTACTTGGTGGCAATATTTGCTACTTATATTTACTTTTGATTTGATCTTTCTTTCTAGTTCAACTCTTACCCAATAAAAAATTGTCAATTTTCATCAGGACTTTGCAAAAATAAAAACTTATCCATTCTGTTCTTAACTACAAACTCTGTTGTTAGTAGTAGTCTGACTCTGGGATTAGTGCAGTGATGACTAATGCATCATCATAAATGGGGGTTCTGCGGAAACAAGAGAAGAAAATAGCTTAACCAAACATTTTCTTTGAATTTTGAGTATATAATTATATACAATTTTTTATTAGCATAAAATTGAAGAACCTTTTATTGTAATGGTTGGATAATATCAAAAGAAACAGTTGAATAAATTCTCGTTCAATATTATAAAGGAGTATTTTATGTTATTTTAATAACTAGAAAGGAATATATAGGAGGAACAAATAATAATAGAATATTACTGGCATAAAATCTTATAGGCTATCTATCAAATCGTTTGACTAGACCAATGATCGATGTATATATTCTTCTCTTAAAATATGTGCATCCCACGCGATAGTATTAAAAATGTCTCTAGTTAAATTTACGTATGCATACAACACCTCTTTACTCATGCACATTTCATCGTACAAATCTACTTCTTCAATCTCCGTAGTGTATCTTTCACATCAGTCAATTGATAGGTGGATATATGGTTTTGTCACTCTGTGCATAATCAAACCATGCATTGGGCATCGTTTGACGATTTCACATCGTTCATATCAGTACGATCTTTAATTTGAGTTCTAGCTCTTTAAGTAAAGCTAGCTACATTTGATTTTGGTCGTTATTATTCGGAATTTATGTAATATCCGAAGCATCAAACACCATGCATTTGGCATCGTTCCACGACCTACCGTTCATGTCAGTTTGATCTTTATATAGCTCTTAGGTGAAGTCGATACATTTGATTTTGCTTTTTATTCATAATTTTTAAGTAAGATCCGAAGCACCAAAAATATATCTTGGGGTAGGGTAGGGTAGGGTAGGGTAGGTGGAGATAACACCAACATATTCTTTTTTATTTGAATAGAAAATTAATTATGCCTTCGAAAATTAAAATTAGTAAACATGTAATTTTCTTTTTAACTAATATTTTCTCACATTTTCGATTTTTTTTTGAAGTTAAGTCTCAATTACTGAGTGTTTACAACTAACAAATCTTGTTTATAAAGAGTAACGTATAAAATGCAGAGAGTTGAGATTATGTGTTTGAAGTTTTATATTGAACTCACCAAGTTTAAAGGCGCCAATGTAGTTGATGCGATGGCTTTTCTTTTCCAAATAGCCCTGTTCAAAAACGCGGCCGCCTAGCCGCCTAGGCGGCCGCCTGGGCGCTATTCGGTGGGTGGCCGCGGCGAGTTGGGCCAAATCGGTGAATCCAGGCGTTGACCCGCGTTTGACCGCCTAATTCCCGCGTTGACCGCCTAATCCCGCGTTGACCGCCTAAGTTTTTTTTTTTTTTTTTTTTTTTAAAAAGCTGAAATACGATTGATTATTTTTATTCATTATTAACAGATTTGTATAATTATTGATTACTAAATAGTTACAATTAGTTATCTAACCCAAAACAAACACATATATACTACATTAGGGATTTTCTCGTATCAAACACGCCCAAATCTAAATGTTCGATAAATTGAAAGGAGATCGTTTCAAAAAATTATCTAAAAAAGTTATAATTATGTATAAGAACTTGTGTCATCATATTTAAAATTAACTAAACATATTATAAATATATTAAATTGTATTTAAAACTAGGCCCCGCGTAATCTCCGAGTACTTCCCGATTTTTCGGTAACTCGCTAGGCCCGGACTCGCCGCCCGACTAGCGCTTAGCGTAGTTTAGAACAGGGCCAAATAGGCTAAAGGTTTCGAATGGCAGCTGTGCAGATCATACAAATCAAGTATGACAAGTGTAGATCAAGCAGATTATACAGGACAGATCAATCAGACCATGCGGTTATTATATTTTCGATGATAAAACAGTTCAAATAAAATAAGTTATATGTTTAAATAATAAAAGTTACAATAAATATCAAAACACATAATATAAAAATATAATATATAAAAAACAATAAATCTTGCGTTAAATCTATACTGAAATTTTGAAATCAAATATGAAAAAATTAAAATTTAATGAAATATATATATATATATATATCAATCTTGCACTAAAACCATGTTACTGCAATTATTGTAGTTACATGTTAATGTTCTAAAACCATGTTTCTATCATTTTAAATCAATAAATGAAAAACATTAGAATTTACCAAAATACACATTTTTCTATTAGTATACATATTACTATATATTTGCATAATAATTATCATAATTAAAACACACACACACATATATGTATATATATACATATAATTTATATAAATGTAAAAATCATTTGACAAAAGTAAAAACAAAAATATTAGATAATAATAGTTTTGTATTATTAAAGTTGTAAGTAAAATAAAATGAAAATTATTTATAAAAACAGATTAATATATTTTAAAGTTAAATATTTATACTTTGTAACAAAATCATTTATTGGCTATTTAAAAAAAATAGATCAACACTACCAAATGTTAGCGGGTGAGATCCGTATGCAGATCTCTTACTTTTCTATAAAAAAATATATTGAACTGCATGTAGATTTCCTGCTAACTGTTTTTTAAAGGTAGAAAAACGTTAATGGTAACTATGAAACAAGAGAACTGCATTTGTGGGTGAACTGCGTTTCTCCCTCTGCACCATTCCAACACTAAAGCGTAGTCTCTATTGAATCGCTTATTGTCTTGTACTATAAGTAAGGAAAAGGTAATCCGTATCCCGAGGGTTAAAAAACCATACACACATTTGCATGTTTTAATTGCCTATATATATTTTAAACCTCAGGATGCAGATTACCAGTTCCTTTGCAAATATCACCATCTTTATCTTCTTCTATATGTTGCTCTATTTTTGCTGTTATTCTATATGGTAGTGAGTTGTTTTGTTGTTGTTAGTGGTGAGAATATATATAGAGCTAGTGACACTAACAAATAGCAATGGTGCAAAAGAATAATACTTATGCCAAAGGTTTAATCCTTCTGGAACTAATGCTCATAGAGAAAGGCAATATATTTTCTTGTCCATGGTTTCTTATATATATATATATATATATATATATATATATTCCTATTTATAGTTATCTTGAGTTCAGCTCACATCTATAGACTAATATAAAAGTATACTTTGTAATAATTCCTTAACGTGTCTAACGTTTGAAGAGGCCTATACATCTACATAGTTTTGCTTACAAAACGTATTGTTTGAGATTGACTACCGTGAAGTTAACAAAGTATTAGATGTTCAAACCTGACGTCAAGTGCACAATAAAAAATTGAAGTTTCATAACTAAAAGACATGCCTTTATGTAAACTTCCTTGTTGATATGTTTTGGTTTTTAATAATCTTTCTTAAAATACAGTTGAGATCCCCCTTTTTTTTTGCTTAACTGTAAGTATGATTAATGAAATGTTAAGAGTTCACAAAGCAAAAGTTTTTTTTTTCTGAACACAACGCAAAGCAAAAGCTTTTCTTCTAGATTTTGTTACTTTGTCAAAAACAGTGAAAAACAAAGGAACAAATGGGAACAGATTGCAATCGACAAATGAGATCATTTTAATATACAATACTTCTGTTGAAATTTCTAAGAACAAATCGAATAGTAATATGTACGATTTATTTGGTTTATATAATGTGTAGATAGTAATGTTTTTTGCATGCACATAATAAAAGAACTGGATTGTGAGAGATCAAATCATGAGAAATTGATTCATTGTTGTCTATGAGCCAATGATGGCACTTCGTTTTTTCTTTTTGCCTTTTAATATACGAATAGTCTGAAATTTTCTTTGACTGCTTTTATTTCCTTCTCTCGGGTCTCGGCTCATGATCACAATTCACATGAACGATTTTCATCCCAATTATTAAATACATTTCATATATTTGAAAAGACAGTTAGCTAATATATGTTCACAATTTATAATAAAGTAGAAACATTTAGTTCAGTTAAGTCCACTAATTCTGAGTAATCCACGTGCAAATGTTTCTTTCTTAGTTACACTCTCATTTTCAAAGCATGCAATTACGATGAACCGTAATTTACCATAACCTTTCTTTTTAAAATGACAATCTATTGGATTGTTAGAGATTTTGAATATAAATCCATAAGCATCTTATTTTGAATTTTGATTCTTTTTTAAATTACATGCTCAGATCGCAACTATATGAATCAGATTATGTTCATAAGTTGATAAATAATTTGTAATGAGTATATATAAAAGCCATAAGAAAACCATATCAAAATTTATTTCATATACGTACATATCAGGAAATAAACAAACAACAAGGGTGTATAAAAAAAACTGAGAAATGGGTACGTAGGAGAATAAGTTCTATTACAAAATATATATTTTAAGAAGAGGGAAAGGTTATATATCTTTAATTTTTTCCAAAAGCAAATGCAAATGCAAATGCAAAGTTAATGTGAAGCACCAAAAGCACATTTTTCAGCTTATGCTCTCATGGGCTCTTCAAAAGCCATGTTTGTTACCCCTTTTAACCATTATTGGATGGGATACACACGGAATTGAATCATAAACTACCAAAAAGAATAGTTTTTGAACGGTTCAGACTCGTTTCTTTTAGTAGAGTTAAATAATAAATATTACGTCTCAATTAGGCGTGGACGTTTGGATTCGGATCGGGTATTTTAGTTTTTCTGGCTTTCGGATTTATGCTTTTAGATCATGTACTAAAATTTTTATTATAGTACAGATCGAGTTCGAATAGTAACACTTCAGATTTGGTTCAAAATTGTTTTGCATCATAAGACTATAAAATAACCATATATCGTTTAGATTCGGATTATATCGGTTCAGTTCAGATTTAACCAGAATAAAGAAACAAAAAATTAAAACAAAATATACTAAAACACATAAATTAAATAATAATTAATCTATCACACAAACTATTGATAAAATAACAATAAAATATTAAATCAAAGATGAAAACAAGCATCATTTGTAAACAATATACATTACTTTATAAAAAATATACTTATTGTTTCAATGAACAAATTATAAAAATTATTTATTTTATAATTAATTGTGTACTTAAAACATTTATTAAAAATTTGTTATATATTTTATATATATATCATATTACCACAAATATTAAATTTAATAATTGAAATTCTTATGTATATTTCAAAATATTTATATTGATTATTAATTTCAGATTTTATGGATTACCCGTTTGGTTTGGTTAATAACATTTCGGGTTCGGATATTTTTTGTACCACCCAACAAAATCCGTTCAGGTATTTTGATATTCCGGATCAGATAATAGGTCTGGTTTTTCGATTCGGGTTCGGTTCGGATTTTGAATTTTATGCCCATGTCTAGTCTCAATCACTCATAACAGCTGGTTTAGACCATCTTTATTGGAGTGACTTGAGGAGTCCCTTAAGGAGAGAGAGACCACGAAACGCAGAGACCGAGGAAGAAAGAGAAGGAAAAATCCCTTAATTAAAGGACATCCCTTAACCGTTTCCCGACCAAAAAAAAAAAAAAAAAAAAAGCTTAAGTCCCTTAACGGAAGGACTTCCCCAAATCACTCCAATAATGATGCTCTTAGTTACTCTGAAAAGTTAGGGTTTCAAAACAGAGAGTTCTACTACTCACCAGACTATTATTTCCTTTTTCTTTTTGACAAACTTATCAGACTCTTAAGTATTCAAAATAGACATTCTTCACCGCATTAACAATCTGGATTTAGTCGAATTTCATTTCTATGGAAATCATTTTCATTTCAGTTTCATTCTGTATAGATTAGTCAAAAGAAGAAAATCTAAAAACATTCTAATATACACATCACATGCATTACCATTTCTCATATCTCAAATACATTGTCAAACGTTACGTCGAACATATTTTTCCTTCCAATACAAATGAAATCATCCTACAAAATCATGTAGAAACTGATGATTACTACCTCCAATAAAATCTCTCCCAAACGAACGATCCTGCCCTTCATACCCACCACCACCACCATAAGACTCCCCTCCACCACCACCACCACCACCACTACTGCCAGCGTCAAGTCCAAACCTCTGAGCAGTTGTCATTGGGAAAGGCTCCGGCAACCCAATCTGATGATGAAGCCCTAACGTCAACGACACTCCTCCATTTGTGCTAGTATTCATCCCCGGGACATTCGATGACGCAATACCGTAGGAGAAGCTAACCGCGCCGCCGCCTCCAACATTCCCACCGTTTCCAGCGTTCATAAAGCGGTTGTTATTGTTGTTGGTGGTGGCATGAACGTCTTCGTTTCGCACCCGTCTAGCGGGAGAAGAGCTGTTGTTAGCTCTTTGTTGAGCCGTGGAGGAAGAAGGATTGTTGTTGTTGTCGGGGAACACAGTGGTGGTGTCTCTCCAAGAAGAGGAAGATTTCTGAGATTGTCGAGTCTCCAGCATATGAATCTCTTCGACCATCGGTTTCCAAACCCTAACTCGTGCGTTTATGAACCAATTAGACACCTGAAATTAATCCACCAGTTAAGTTCCTAAATAGCCAGTTTCAATAACCTACGGAGCATTCCTAGAAAGTGGACTAAATTGAGTAGTTGAATGAATATCATGTCACACCAGACGATTGATTTCTTCTTATGTTTTACCGCATGGTTTAATTGAATTTTAGAAATATAATAATTATTCTGTTTTATTAATGTCGTTCTAGAATTTGCTTTAGCTGTATTAAAAATGTAGGATAGTTTTGAAAAGTCTATAATGTAATATTTAGTAAAACTAATAAAAATTAATTGCCGGCACTAGAAAAACTCCATTGTGTATTAGAATAAGCTAACTATACATATGCTCTTAATTATCTAGCAAGTAATTTTGCTAAATTGCGAAGAAGAAAGAAAATAAAAACAAAGCTGATATATCAGAAGTGAAAACCTGATTCCTGGAGAGACCTGTCTGTTTAGCCAACATGAGTTTGTCTGTATCAGTTGGATAACTGCAACAAAAGACACAGAACTATAACTTATAATATATTTTTACATTTACAAATATAATTAGAAAACGACATATCCATGTTTGAGAAACAAACAAGCATTCGACATGTCCCATCTAGAGCATACTTCCAAGTTATAATACACTTCTATACAAACATACACATTTATCTATAACTATCCGCTCACAAGTATATGCATAATGTGGTTCATGTCTTCCTGACACATGACTATCATATTAAGATATGTAGACATATAGTTATTCGGCCATTGGCCATTAGACAAGTGTAACAGCGGTAAAATGATTGATGGTCTGATCAAATTGACATGGTTAACGCGTAGTATAATTAAAACTATGCTCAAACTCAAATCAACTGCTCTAAAAACAAATATATGGCTAAAGAGGGTATACTTACGGATGCAAGAAATGATCGAAGAGCCAAGCCCTTAGAACGGTGACAGCACGTTCGGGCAGGCCACGATGTGGTCTCCATACAGGAGCATGATTATCAAGGAATCCATGTCTTTGACCAGCAGAACACAGGCCTCTACTACTATCACTTCCTCCAAACCCCAAAAATTGTTGTTGTTGTTGTATCTTGTTATTGGTGCTAAACTGAAGCTGGTCTGTTATAGCATTCTTCAAACATTTGAAATGCTTAGACAACACCTTTAATGTTAAACTAGCATAAGGAGCTGCGTGCCCGAGACCTGCGACGCATTCGAATGAGCCCATCACAGCTTGAAGCTGCTCATAGTACTGCTTATACCTTTTGTAAACCTTGAAAAGGTCACATGGAAATGTTTTTTAGATTCGAACCAGTTATGTAATAATCATGTAAAAATTATAAACTCCAATGGCTCGTACTTTATTTCCTTACTCTAAAAGTATGCTATATACTACAGAATAAACTAGTTAAAATCTTCAAGACCCGAGCTTTAAGATGAAATATCAATCTCATGCATATATTCCCTTTCATAAAGAAGAAATTCTCTTTTAACACTTTAAGTTTATATCGTTAAGATATGAAGAATCCAATTCACAAATTTAGATCAAGAGCCAGGGAAGCTCAATATAAAGTTACTTATAATATTATTTTTATTTAGCATAACCTTAAAACTCCTATTCAAAAGAATGTATCATCCATCTGTTAACTTGGAATTAATAACATCTTCTACTCATCAACATAGGGAACGTTCAATTAAAATAACGCTTCCTCTTATAATGAATGAAATAAGATATTTAAAACGATATAATTTTTAAATGGCTTTGAAGGAGTTCGTTTTCCAAGGAAGATCTTTTTAAGAAACATTATCATTTATCACATTATTGCCACCAATTTCAAAGGACACCGACCAAGAACTGTGAACATTTAACACAATAATACACATAAATACATATTAGTGATTTCAGACAAAAGTTTCAAATGGTTTTCCAGATAATAGCATAACAAATTATAATTAATTATTACCTCGTCGAGCATGGAGATGAGCTTTGATTTTTTCTTCCCACTTTCTCCTAAGCCGGCGTCAGAAACGCCGCAGAGATTATCAATCGTTGGGTCAAAAAGCAAAGAGGAATCATCCTCGTCGTCGTCGATGTTCTGTTCGGTGTAAACCGCACGACTCACACTACAAAAATCATCAAGAAGCATCTGTGCTGGTTTCAAGAACTTCGACCCTTTCAGAATAGATGCGTAGCCAGTGAACGGCCCGAGAGGACCGGAGCTTCTTGACGCGACGGTGACGGCGGCAGCAGCAGCGGCGGCTTCAGCTGCGGATCTACAGAATCCTGAGTTAACAACGCCGGGAACGACGAGATCGTAAGTAGGTCGAGGGTGAGATGATAAAGAGAGAGATAAAGGCTCGGGTTTGAAGACGAGAACGTCGCCGGAAGAAAGTCCGGCGTTGAAAGAATGATCTCCAGCGACAGCGACTGCGGTGGAGGAAGAGGAAGATGCCCCACCGAGAAAACCCATGAAGTTACTGTAGCTAGGGTTGTTGTTGTTGCTGTTCGAATGAAATCCACCGGCTGCGAGGAAATCAGAGTCGGCGGTAGGAAACACGCCGCCGGATGAAGAAGGAGGAGGAAGAGGATGGTGAAAGTGGAAGTGGGAATCGAGAGAAGGGAGCCGAAGTTTATCTCGTCGGCTTTGTTGGAGAACATGGTAAGGCTCGTACGCATCGGACATGGCAAAGGATGATTTCGAGATGAAGAAGGAGAGAGACAAGTGAGTAACAGTGTAAAAGATAATGGTGACGGGTGAAACGAGAGGTTAATAGAGAGAGAGAGAGGGGTTCTTTTGCTTTCTTTTTGAAGCACGATCGAGTGTGTATATTATCCCATCATATATATGTACATAGTACTATTATTTAGTTCGAAAAGAAGAATATCTAAAATATCTATGCCTTCGGAGACCAATGTTTATTGAGCATCGCAGTTTTGGTCGAGGTTCATTATTTGGTGGTTGTTACCAGCTATAGTTAGAGCTTAATTTTACTAGTTATTTACATGATCCGCTGTAATTTAGTATTAGTAGTTAATAAAAAAAACGAGTATGCGAGCCATGTAAATATTTTTTTTTGGTGATAGATATGTAGTTTGGTGATTTGTTGTACAAATGATTAAAAGTTATAAACTGAACAGTGAAAAGTCCCGGGTTTGGTGGGAGAGCCTATATGAGAAATCGAGAGAAGGTGACCGGCTGTAACCGGTAGAGAGATTTTTTTTTGTACAAACTGTTCTGTGACTCAGTCTTTCACATACTTACTGACATTTCTACTGCTTTTTAAGTCTTCTTGTTGTCGTTTTATCTTCTTTTTCTTTGCTGGAATATATACTTTTTATTACACCATAAATTTTAGTGGAATTACATCATTCTAATCATTCTACTAGGCGTCTAGATGGTATATCTCGCAAACTTAACACGAGAGCGCGAGTTGGTATCTGAGATAGCGAAAGCTTTTAGTGATTCTAAAAATAACTGAGAACTATGTTTGAGAATACACTTCTCATTGCTTAACTAAAATTTCTTTAGCGTTTAAGAATATTTTTCTCAGTAGTTTATAAAAACATATTTAAAAAAACTCTTTTTATTAATCAATCAAAAAAACATGTTTAGTCGTGCTTTTTAATATGGGCCTTAAGTAAAAATAGTTGATAGATAAAACGAATTGGGCCTATGTTAATGAATTGGAAAAAACTCAATTCATATTTGTATTAATGTTATAATTCCTAATTATATAAAAGCTTTACTTATTTTTTGTTAAAATTTTGTATTTTATTTGTTATATTAAATAACATTTCTTTCAACATTTATTAAACTTATCTATATATATATTCATGCAACATTTTTTTTTAAAGACACCTAAATATCCATATTGAAGTTATTACGTATGTAACTATATATTCACTGCATGGAATGATTCTAAATGAGGCGTAACATATAATAATAATGTTTTCAAATATTCATTTCGCTGTAATCAAATTGTGTTATAGTGCTTTGTCTTTAGAATTTTCTTTTATTTGTATGCAGTTATATAAAGTTGTTTTTATTATGGTTCTTATAAAAATTATAATATTGAAAAGATTTGTTGACATTAGGAATGTCTTTAAAAATATTGTAACATTCAACCAAATAATTACAAACAGTTTTTTTGTTAACAATAAAAAAACGAAAAAACCTTAAACATTGTAACGAACTAAATAAAATTAAACATTGAATTAGCATGTCCAAAATATCATCTCCCTCAACTAAAAAAAATCGAAAACAAAACCAAAAACCAAATTGATACCTAAAATTAATATAATTAATGTCGTAAAACCTCAAAAATAATCTTATCCCGCGCAAGGCGCGGGTCTTATCCTAGTGTTATATAAGGTATTTTCTGAGATCATCAAATAAAATTATGTTTATGCCTCCATTCAAAATATATTTTATATCCACCACAACAGTCTCTTGATTTTCTTCAAAAACAGAGTTCCAACGCAGATAACTTCACAAAAACTATGTTCTAAATCTGCCCAAATTGATTAAAACGGAAAAGTAAATTCGACTGTATGGTAATGATAATTTTTGAAATAATCATTTGAGGAGTTTTCGTTTGCATGGGAAATAATGCGCGACGTAGATAGTTTGAAAATGTGTTTTGAACATTAAGCAAATGTGATCCTGCTTTCGAACGATAACCAAATGTGTTGTTGCCTGTTACATTTATTTATATATAAAAGTATTTCCTCTTTTGGCTAAGATGGACCACAAAATTGAAAAAGAACCAAAGCACTCTAATAAAGAATCACAGTAAATTAAAGTGCACGTAATTATTAGTTATTCTCTTCATCTTTATACATTACATCACGGGTTTACTCACATATGAAGATTTCCAAACAATCGTTCTTGCTCAAAAAAAAACAACAATCGTTCTCAATAATTGCATTCCATTATCGCGGAAATATTTTTTTTTTGAACTTAGCTTATTTATCGCGGAAATATTCCCCCAATTGTTTTGCTGAAATCAAAATATCGCAAATTTTACATAAAAAAATATTATAGCCTCTTTAGAAATCCAATGTGTATTTATTTTGATTCTAGCATATCCATAATAACAAAAAAAAAACTCGCCCTCTAGTAATCCAAAAATATTTTTAACATCTTTTGAACGAAGGTTTTGGGAAAAAAAAGGATGAATGTTTGAAAAGTTAAAAATACTATTGTAAGAAACATTAATGGATTGGTTGGTAATGGTCATAATTATATAGCATCCCAACCACAAGAACTATTGAAACTTAACTTATGATCATCTTTTGGACAAAGCTCTTTGTATACTGTATATCTTTGGGAGGACCCATTCGAAGGTGTAGACGAGTCTGATATAAAGTAGTACGATTACTGTGTCAAGAAATATTATGGCAGATAAACCCAAAAAATTTCTCAACAAAAAAATATATCTTTACTAGATTATTTCTAACTTACAAATCTTACTTAATAAAAAAACACTAGCTTCACAAGTTTCTATGATCTAACACATGATATAAGAAATTTTCTCTTTTTAATCCTTTATATTTTACTCATCATACAAGTAATAAAACATGTTTTGCTAAAAATATTTTTCTCTGTGTTAATTCTCCATAGAGCTCTCCCAACTTAGTTACAATAGATAGATTCATGGTTTTTTTGTTCAAACAAAGATCTTCAAATCTATTTGTTAATTTTTTTTCTTTTAAACAAATTTTTTTTTAATGATAAACTTTCTCTTCAAACAAAGTTTATTTTGCTTAATGAAAAATGTTTATTTGTGTTCACATATATTTCCTTTCACTTTTCAAGTTCAAACAATCAATAACAGACTCCACTATAATCTCAGCTCCATGCAACACGTTACTTATTACCTGATATAGTGCTCCGCGAACTGGCGCATTTCATCCCACTATAGTAAAGGAATCAGTCGAGCTCGTGACGAAGCCTAAAATAACGACACAATCTATATTATATTAAAACAGAAGTCATTACTTTTAATTCATATGTAATTTTTAAAAAAATAAACTATCTACTAGACTTGATCACACTATATTTTTAATCATCATTAATCTTCATATTAAATAAAAAATATTATTAATCATATATAGAATCTAATATCTTTGAACTACTTTAATCATAATATATTTTGATATCTTTTCATTTAAATTTTAAATATATATATATATATTAAATTTCGAAAAATCAAATAAAAAGATCTTAACAAGATCTTAATTTTCAAAATTATATGTAAATATTTTAACATAAGCAGACTATATACTACATGTATAAAAATTAACATATCTTTCATTTTTATAGATATAATAATATATTGTGTAAAATTAATAAACATATAAAATACCGGCAAAAAGAAATTCAGTTTTGAACGACGGATAAAATTTAGCATCAATTAAATAAAAAATAATTGTCAAATATGTTTTTCATGCATATATTAATATGTTTAATAACTGAATGCAAATACAATAAGATAAATATATAATAAAAAGTAACAAATACGTACGACAGTTTAAACAATTTATTATTTACAACATGAAAACTATATATTATTGTATTTGAAATAGTTTTATAAATATTTAAATATATGATTAAAATAAAAAATGTATACTATTAATGATCTAAATAAATATATATACATATAAAATGAAAATAAAACCCGAAAAGTTGTGCGGATCGAGATCTAGTTATTTTTAAAATAATAATCACTTTTGTTTGCAACACAGATAATGCGCAAACCCTTGTTTTCTTTTAAATAACACATATGAATGCCTTTGAGGTGTTTCAAATGTTAGCAATCATAAAATGTGGACAATGAAAAATAACGGAGATAAAAATAAATAAAAATCCTGGATAAACAAAATAATGGAGATAAAAATAAACAATACTCCTGTATTGTAAAAATTCGCGAGTAGATGAGAAATGAGTAGATATTAATCCTAAAGACGTACGGAGTTTTGTGAAGAACGAGAAACGCCGTAACATCAACTGACGGCAATCTTGGTGGATGCTCGCTAAGCAAAAGATTTGTGCAGAGAAAATCAAACGCAATGTAACTTTTTAATTTATTTATAGAAAGAGAAAAACCCTAGACGACGTTAGCATGACGATGTCACCTGAGAATCCCAATGGAACTTGAGTACTTTGCAGGTTGTAAGTATACTTTCAATTAACTCCTGCTAAATTTTGTTCAATCGCTACAGATTCAGATGAAAGCTCTCGTTCGATAAATAATTCATTCATGAAAAACATTTATTTTATTTTTGGTTTATGTTGATTTTACTGAGCTGCTACTAAAATATAATGAGTTGACTAATTTCATATTTTCAGTAAAATATAAAAATAGAATTTGAAAATAGAAATCATATGTCATGGTACCAGTGCCATATTTTGGTACATGGAAAAATAAATCCAACTCACTTCTCAAAGTAAAAATCACATCAATCATTCCAATCCTTTTTCTTTTAGTTTAACTCTATATATGTTAAGTTACAAAAAAAAAAAAAACTCTATATATGTTGACAAAAAAAACTCGATATATAATATATACATATAACTATAGCTAGTAAATGGAATTAGGTAGACGTTTTAAGTTAGATTAAAAATGGGTCATATCATAAAAATGACAAATTCGCACCACATGTTGACGACTATATTATGTTATGTTCCATCAAATCCAACTTAGGATCTATCTGAAAACCTAACTGATTTTATCGTTTTGACATTTTTAAAAATGTTTACAATTACAACATCTAATAAATACTGATTCGGATAAATTTAATCATGATACATTTTCCCCCCGGGTGTGGTCGATTAGGCTTAAAAAATCAAAGTTATTTGGTTTTATTGTTTTAACAACATTTTTAGACGGACCAGGAATTCAATTTTGTGCTTAAAAATTACATAGAAGTAGTTTAGTCATTTCACAAATTTTCTTTTGATAAGATGCTACATTTTTCTTATTTTATCCTATCTTAAATATTAGGCTTCAACAGTATTTACTTTTTTGGGAATGGGGTCCAAGGGGGTAGTAGTACAGAGAATCACTGTGATGACGTCACCTGTTAGGTTGCGTGACTCCTGGGCGCTGTATCTGTAGTACGCTATCTTCCATACATAAATTGATTATAGTCCCATCTTTTGTTGGTAGATTGGTAATGCTATTTTACAACAAGCAGTCCGAAATTACTACTATTGTTTTATTCTGAAATGAATGAGAAGAGAGTTTCAGATACAACGAATAAAGCATTAATCTGAATCTTAAATTTTATATAATTGTGTAAAACAATAACGTAGCACCAATAGTCGAGTAGTAGATTAGTACCCTGCCACTATATAAATATAGATTCGACTTGCAGCTGGTGAAGCACTTTCATTTTCTTTCATAAGTCTAGGTATTCGGATAATCTGGTATAGGATTCTAGAATCTGTTTGGATATTTTTACATATTGAATCAAGTTTGGATATTTTAGTTCGGATTCGATTATTTCGGATCAGGTTTGAATATTTTAGATTTTGAAAAAAAAATATCATCACTTAAATTTATTATACTTAAAAACTTACAACTAATTTAACTGATTTTTTTCAAAAAAAAATAATAGGTTGAGCATTATTAGGTTTGGAAACAAAATTTTGAAAATAGAAAATATTACTTTAGTTGCTGTTTTGAGAATTTGAATGCAATTTTGTTAGTGTACGAAACAAGAAGTTTGATATGCATTTTGAGTAGATAACAAGTCACTTTATCCGAACTCATATATATAATATATGATTTCGAGCCATATACAATATCAGTAGAAATATTTTGAATAAAATGAGAGAAGCAATATAGAAATATATGGTCAAATATATATAAGTTCGATTATTTTCGGATATTTATTCAAGCTTGCATATATTCAGATATCTATTTAATTTAATATGTATTTGGGTATTTTACTATTTTTGTTGAAGATTTCGGTAAAATACCCAACCCTAACAATATTTCATAAGTTCATTTTACGTATTCAGCCTTTTTTTTAAACTCAAATTGACTGAGATCAGATCAAAAGTTTACAAACTGCAACATAAAAAACGTTGACAAAGATCAACAGAAGCATCAAAGATAACATAGGTCTACATTAGCTCACCCTAAGGGAAAGGGCTTAAGAACTAACGATAGTAACCTCGGTCCGGATGAGATCATGTAACCATGCAGGCCTCCCATTGCAAGATATGACTGGAGCCGCCCATCACGTATTCAGCCATTAGGCCCAAAGTAAAATGGTGCAACTATATACATACTTTTATTTCCATTGAAAAACCGATAGCAAGCCCATTTTACGTTTTGAGCTACTAGGTTCAGATCTAGGAGCCCGTTTGAATTTTGAGCTATATATGAACTTTATTGTTAGTGTTGTGAAACTGTGTTTTATTATTGAATCAAAGTGTTCCTTATATAGGAAATACATGGCGACATGTGCCTAAATACAATGGGCCATAAACGGGCCAAGATTACAAGTAAATATCTAATGGGCTGGACATCCATAAATATAATATTCATCATACTCCCCCTTGGATGCCAGAACCATATAGAGCTTGTAGTGTGCTTAATGTTGCCTCATTAAAACTTTACTCGGAAAACCCAGTGGGACAAAACCGAAGTGAAGGAAAAAGAGTACAACACACACTACTCCCCCTGTTCTGGACCTCCGTTCTTCAAGTCTGGCGCATGGACATTTTGATGGTTTAGCTTCATGGGCGCCAAGTCTTGAACTGGTCCTTCTGTTGCCACGTCCCAAACGGATAGGTAGACTTCATAGATGTGTAGTTGGTGTAGACATGGTGAATAAGTCGGCTAACATTTCTCATGACTGAACTTGTAGTACTTTGTGCTTCTTCATCATTCTCCAAATGTGTATAACCTGTTTGAGACCTTGTATAAACCTGTAACATTTATTAAAACCAAACAATCCCTTTTCTTTTGGGTTTGGTTAGTATAAATCAATCTCAAACTTTTAGTTCCTTAGAAGGTAACTTAGGATATATTGATCATGTCCCATTGTCTCATGTTCGGACATGCCAAATTTATCTAAGTAAAGTGCCAATAACACTTATGGCAGGGGACGTGTATGACTTTAGTATCAATGTCTTATGGTCTGAACATATCCATAAAACTTATCCGACCTAGTATGGCTTGCCATATCAAGGCGCCAATCATATCAATACATTTCTTTTGGTCGGATGTGCATAAGTCTTAAAAGTACTTATGTAAAGTCTTTCCTGGACCAAGGACACATGCCTTGTCCATATCCATACCACGATTTGAATATAGTGGTCACTGGAACCGGTTTAGTCGGAACAGGATCGAGGAGACCGAGCCGGAACGGGGCCGGAACAAGACCGAGATGATTACATGGTCTATCTTTCTTAGATAAATTTCGACCATGAATGCCTTAGTATATCCATGATCTACTCGGATCATGCTATGTCCATTGTGTGTGTCCCGTTCATAGCTTTTGACCAAACTCTTCATGAACCTTCTTTATTATATGTCCATAACTTGTTCATGAATGGCTATCATGCTATAATTTGATGTTCATCAAAACTAAGCCACTTTTGGATCAATATGCCGTTCCCCTTACTATGGACATTTCAGGTCGGACAAGACCGAAGGGAACGGATCAGAACGGGCTGGACTAGAACCAAGATGATTAAGGTCGAACTAGGTTGGACGTGATCCTAGTTGATATGGGTCTTTGGTCGTGAATCTGATGGATTCATCCTCTTATTCTCTTTTGACCATATCACATTCTATTCTTGGTACTTTGGATCATAGATCTCAATACATATTCATGGCTATCATCTCCACTATAGATCATTGTATTCTTATCATAGCCTGTCCAAGAATCAATCAATATAATCATCCTTTCTTTAAGTATGAACACAAGGAATTTCCTTCATAATATATGCATGGAGTGTTCAGGGACGTTCTTATAGAACTCCTTTCACTAAGTATTACTTAGTCTTATCCTTTACATGCATTATATGCCTTATATGCAGCTGCCTTTCGTTTCAGTCCATGAATAGCTTAGGAACAAAACTATTCTATGAGAATTTATTTTCTCATCTTTCTGATACTCTTATCATTTCTTTATCCAGTGATCAATCATGCTGCTTACTACATTTCTCTTTTCTTATATCCAGACCTTTATCACTTTCGGATTTGTAGTAGCATCCACCACATAGGAGTATATCTCCTTATAATCTGTTCCTTGGTCTTTGTGAGTATCCTTGTGTAATCAAGCCATTCCTTGAATGCTTTAAATAGGAATATGAACACCTTAGTCCATGTCTCACGATTTCTTTTCCTTTCCCACACATGACCCATTTTTCACTGGTTTTATCTTATCAGATGGTGTTTCTATATATGGCCAATACACCCATCTCTTTTATAGATTCTTTGAATCTTTCTTAAACCCCCACAGTTTCTTTTAGTCTATGAATGCATTCTTGTATTCTCGTGGGTTCTGATCCTCGCTTATATCTTTTAAACGCAAGTGCTATTTTCTTATGCATCTTTATCTTTTGTGTATGTATGTGTCGACACTTCTTTTATAGTGTTCCATTGTGTTCCAGACATGAACTAATCGATTAGAGATTTCATTCTTACTAAGAACCTTTATTACCTTGCAGTTTGGCGTCCCAAACTACATGGTCTGGTATCTTAGATGTTCAGCTGCGCAGCCTTATCTAAATGTCTGGTCTGGTTTCCCTTATGACCTCGGATATGTCATTTATTTGCACCTTTCTTTTTATTTCCGAGGTTCGTTATCTTATGGAACATAATTGTCTATCTTTAGACTCTATAGCAACTTGATTATGTCTCTTCTAGGACATTAATTTCGTGGTGCTTAAGCTGATATGAGTTAGTCATTCTTTTCTTTTCTTTTCGGGTCTAATCTGTATGGCATTCTTTTAGCTAGCTTTGTATGATCTTTCTTTGGACGTCTTAAATCATATTCTCTGGTCCGAGGATCTTGCCAAGACAAGGATGGTTAATACCATTCCATTTCTCTTTATACTTGTACCAGCTTATTTCTTTCTCCCCCTGATGTTGGATAGTCGGATTCATCATGTAAACCGTAAACCTGGCCTTAATCTGATCACCCATATTTTGGCTCAAGGTCTCTTATAAAATCGTGGGAGGAAGACATTCTCATATCCAACATATATTCCCAATCTTATTTCATCTTCTTATGAGGTTCCATCCTAGACGGCACATATTATTGTGGTGGTCTAATACATAATCTCTTAGAATGGTCTATGTCTGGATCATGACCCTTTATAATTATTAGATGGAAATATCTATGCTCACTTTATATGGCCTGATGCATCTTATCTTTCATACATGTAAATCCATAATGTCTCAAAGCTTATAGACTTTGAAAGTCTGAACCTTATAGGTTATGGTCTGTTCGACCAAGCTCTTATATCTTATGGCCTGTTTGGCCAGGCTATCACATTCTGTTTGGCTATCATGTTCATGTCTTTATAGTATGGTCATGGACCACACGGGGTGTGTATTCTCCCCCTCATGAACATGCTATAAATTTGTTTGTGTAAGGACACTAAACCATTATGCCATTTCGTGATGCTTGGGACAATTGAGCCTCGTGAGTTTCCCTTGTGTACATGTTTCACAACGTGAGATTTCTATGGGATAACTCTTTGTGCCTTTGTAATATTAAACTTTGCATCAAGTTTGGACTAGGATGGCTAATCCGGTCATGCCATAAAGTGTTTAATTTTGTGGGTTAACCAATCTGGTTACCTAGGCCCTGAACCTTTATCATACTGATCCTTGGCATAGTCTAGATCAATAGAGAATGCAGGTATAGTCTCGACCATTTTCTATGGTCTTGGGCAATTTTTCTGTTCTCATATATCTGAAGGAACTTTTGTTTCATTTGCCCATTGGTTCAATGCGGAAACCATTCATTTTTAAATCTTTATAACTCAATGGGTCTTTTATTGGGTGTATATAATGCCTTGGCCGAGTGACTATACTCTTATTTATAAACTCATATATACTCTTATCCATATCATAGAGTTTTGATGTCGAGATTTTTTTTTTCAAGGCAACTGAAGTCTCATAATCCATCTGATCATTTTCTTTTTCATGAGTTTCATACTCTATTTGATCAGTATGGTCATGATCCATATCATCTTCACCATCTCGGTAAGCCATGTTGGCTTCCGGATTTTTCTTCAAACTCTCTATGTAAAGCTCATACAAGTGCTTTGGAGTTTGGCAATTATTTGCCCAGTGATTACCCATACCACATTTGTGACACAAATAAGATTTTATTTAAGGTTTAAAAGACACACTTCGACCTCGACCTCGACCTCGACCACGGCTAAAGCCGGGTGTGGTACTGCGGCCTCGTCCTCGCCCATGTGTCTTAAATGTGTCACGACCTCGTCCATAACCTTTCCCACGGCTAGGGCCGGAATGGTTGTTGTGCTGGACGAGATTACTTTCTTTCTTAGGCTCCAAAGTCAGCCTAGAAATGTCGGGTAATGATTTTGTACCAGGAGGTCTCATCTCACTGTTTCTCATTAATAACTCATTATTGGTCTCAGCCAATAGTAAACAGGAGATCAAATCAGTATAGGTGGTGAAACCTCTTTCTCTATACTGCTGTTGCAGTAACACATTAGAGAAGGTCTTGTTCAGTTACTTCTTCACCACATTGTTTCAACATTGAAACTATCTTAAACAGAACCGAGTTGTATTCATCCACAGACTTATAGTATTGAAATCTCAGGTTCTTCCACTCAAATTTTATCCTTTGGTAATAGCACCGTTTTATGGTGATCATATCTCCGCTGTAAGGCGGTCCAAAGTTCTAGTGGATTTTCTTTACTGGGGTACTGATTTCTTTAGACTCTCATTTAGATGGTTGCTAATAACTAATATTGCCATGTATCAATCTTTCTCGTTTGGCAATATCGCCTTCTGTGATTCATTCACCAAGTCCTTTTGACTTTAGGATAACCTCGGTATCCAGTGCCCATTTTAAATTATTATCTCTTTAGAGATTTAGGACAGCATAATCGAAGTTGATTTTCGACATCTCATATTATATATCACTTAATCTTTATAAGAAAATCAATCATATAAATCGTGTGATCAAGCAAACAATCGAGTTAATGATTTCCTAATAAACAAGTCACACGGCTTAGATATATGTCTAAAATTTAAAGTTTTTCCTTCTATAGAACGTTTCTGAAAATATAATTTTTCTGAAAATAGAAAATTTCCTTTTATAGTAAGTTTCTAAAAATAGAAAGTTTCCTTTTATAGTAAGTTTCTAAAAATAGAAAGTTTCCTTTTATAGTAAGTTTCAGAAAATAGAAAGTTTCCTTTTATAGTAAGTTTCTAAAAATAGATAGTTTTATTTTCTAACAATATTCTGAAAATATAAAGTTTTTTTTTAATAGTAAGTTTCTAGGGTTTATAAGAAATCGATCATAATTATGTTTTAGGAGATGATCAACTTCAAAGTTTAAAATCGATTTGATCATTCAGATCAATGATGTTTTCGAGATTCAGCAAGCCATTGAGGCTGTGATTTTAATTGATTAACAATCTCATATCGAACTTTAGGTTTAAGAGCTCCGATTTACTCATGGATGAGTTTGGACTTATTAATCTAGGTTGTTAGGGATTTTGCAAGATTTTAATTGTCATAACCTTTAACATCAAACCAAATTCAATTATTTGTGTTCTCTTTTAGAGTTTCAGGCAGTTTACCTTTGTTTAGAGAAGATCTGAAACCGGACCACCAAGAGAAAGAGAGATCGTAGATGGATTAGGGTTTTGACGGCGCAGCTTAAAACGGGAGGTGAGCGCGCGTCTGAAATCGGATTGATGTGATGTTTGCGGCACTGGATTCCTCTCGTCGGGAGCTTCAAATTGATAGGTTGATCGTCATCTGAGTCCTTACGGTTAGAGAGATATGACAGTTTGAAGTTGCAGCCGAAATTAGGGTTTTAGATCACTTGATGGTGCGTCTTAGAATAGAGAATGAGGGCGCGTCCGACGTCAGATAGAGTCGAGGCCGACGGCGTTGGATTCGTCTCGTCAAGAGCTTCAATTTGGTATGTGGCTCGTTGTCTGGATCCTTACGGTTGGAGAGAACGAGCTGTTTGAAGTGGCGCCGTCAATTAGGGTTTTTGAGGTAACTCGGGATTTCAGAGTCTCGTGCTGATAACGTGTTGTGAAACTGTGTTTTATTATTGAATCAAAGTGTTCCTTATATAGAAAATACATAGCGACATGGGGCTAAATACAATGGGCCATAAACGGGCCAAAATTACAAGTAAATATCTAATGGGCTGGACATCCATAAATATAATATTCATCACAGTTAGATATATATATCTTTCTCATGCAAATAAAAAGAGAGTATTATATTGCATGTGCCAAAGTTAGGTGCAGGCATGCAGATACATAAATCTAGCAATTTAGAAAGAGAGAGAATTATGATGCACGTGACATGTAGAGTGATTTAGGCTCCAAATCTAGAAAGCAGATAAAGTATTACGGATCAAGCGGAACGAAAAAAAAACAAGAATAAAAGAATAGATTGGTCAAATGGTACTAAATATAAGTTTGAATGGTGAAAATAAATAAGAAATATTTTAAATTACTGTAAAAATTTAAATAAATCTATATAAGTTTATATACTATTTACATAACTAAAAATAGTTATTTAAAAATAATTTGTAAATGAAATAATTAATTATATTTTGATAAAAATCTGTGCAAAGTGAATTTAAAATTATTTCTCAAAAATAATAAATTGTTATTTATTTAAGTTAAAAATAATTTATTTAAATTTTATTAGTATGTTTCATAATTAAAGTATTTATTAAAATATAATTTATAATTTCAAAAATATATATTTTAATTGAAAATATAATAAAATAAAATAAAAATTACCTAAACATATATATGATTATATTTAGCTTTACAGTTCTGAATGATTTTTTTGGTAAAATGGTATAATAGTTTTGAGATTTAATATTTAACAATTTAATATATTTAAAATTCTTTTCTAAAAATAAGATGTTATTAAGAAAATAAAATATGATGTCAAATAATAATACACTAGGATATGATCCGCGCCTTGCGTGGAGTGAGAGAAATATTTAATATTTAAATGTACATTATATTTTAAACTTTTTTGAACAAAAAATAAAAAAACACAAATTTTTAAACAAAAGTACAGCATATTTTTAATTTATATACAATAAAATCTATAAGTAGATACAGGATGAATTTAATATATCATTATTAAAATAACATATTTATCCATATATATTATATGCAGACGTAAAGTAACGTAAGAATAAAAAAAATAACGCAAAAACATACATTACGAATTAGAAAATATAATATCATATCTTTTGTAGACAAATTGTAGGTGGACACCAGGACAAGATTGCATAAAATTATATTAGTATGGATTTGGATTCATTTAAGTATAAACGAATCTATCAATTTTTTTTCAAAATGGGTCACTTAAATATATGAAGCCGGTAATATGATTAAAAAATTGGAATTTTTTTTTTCAGAAAAATGTTTAGACAATTTTTTAAGAAACGAAATAAAGTTTGGCCATTTTGAAAACTAAAGTATATGAAAACGATAAAAGCTGAGTGATATATGGGTCTCCTCCCACATATGTGTATATAGTAAAGCAGTTGTTTAAACAATAAATTTGCATATACAATTTAAGGGAATACGAAATCAGTTTATAATGTGATTGACCACTAAATCAGTTTATATCATATTTGCCTTTTCTTTTGAATACGAAATTACTTTGCGTGAATAGTGTTAATTAGCGTTAATCTTGGACTAATTATTAAATGTTTTAAAGATTAAACTTGTGAATCAAGTTTTGCGTGATTTAATATCTAAGTCTGAATACAAAAAAAAAATAACGTGGATTAGGAAACAAAAAGCTACAATCAATCTTGTTTTTAAAAAAACGCTACAATCAATCATAATTGCATCACTGATCATGGCAGCTTAATATTAGGATTCAGAAAGATTGACTAATAGTCTTTAATGATAAAAACAATTTATAGAAAACAGTTTAAAAATTACATTAACTCATATGAACCCCAAATAATATTTTTGAATCAATCATACAATTTTCGAATCAAATTGTATGTCGTCACAAAACTGGGAAAGGGTTCTGCAAGAACAATAGCCTTCAAATATTTAAATCAATATCAATAAATTTATATACAATATACAATATAATGTTAATGTTAATATATACAATATTATATATCTGTTAATATATAGGATAAGCCAGATTTATACGTTTATATATATTATGTGTAACAAAATTCATTCACATTCTGGTTCAAAAGTTTGACAGCTGAAGATCGATAACCTTTTAGAAACATGTTTATGTAAGGACAAAAAGTTAAAACTTTTAGCTATAGTTATGATACTAACGAATTTGTTATATTCATGTAAGTTGTCTAAACTCCCATTTGAGAAATATACAATAAGATCGTTTTCGTGGAAAAAATTACATTTTAGGACTTATAGTTTAGAGAGAAGAGGATCCCTAATACCTTACTGAATTTATATACACCGAAGCATAAATATAAAAAGATACATATAAAATTATGTAGCATATAACATGTTAATATATCAGAGATATTTTTCCATTTTCCTATAGCTATCATACTGATTTTTTATATATGCAGATACTTCTAATATGTCAATCCACGTAAAAGGTATAACATACGCTATATTAAAATTCAATTCCCATGATAAATGATATAAAATACAATGCACTAAATATTAGTAGTACCAATGGCATTTGATGTAATAAATCTAGTCTTTTTAGGGTAATTCTATCTCAAGGCTGAGGGTGTATGAGAGCATGACATGTCATCAAAATGACAACATTGTAATAAGTTTACTCATTGAAAGTTATTATTTTAAATTGCTTCTTGATTAATAATAAGGGGATATAGTTAATTTGAATAAGGGCGGCGTTCAAGTATCCATTCATATTTGATTCATTTCAAATACTTATAGTTTTGATTCTATATAGAATTATATTTTTGTATATCTTTTGGATAACCCAAACATTTTTAAAATTAAAATCCACATATATTATTTAAAAAGCAAATTAAATAATAGAACACAAAAGAACCACTAAAGACACTTCAACATTGCAGTATAACTTCTATAGATGGCAGTTGAGTGTGTTTGTTTGCAATTTTGAACCATATGTGGTTCCTTCACATTAATTAAACGTATGTGAAATTATTTTAACCTGATTAGTTAACCAAGGGGAAAAAATAATTACTTTTACTATGTTTAAATAGTAATTAGCAGTAACGTAAGTGGAATTCTTTTAACTTAATTGGTTAAATATGTATCTTTTTTTCTATAACCGTGAGATTCGGTGACCGATGTCAACCAACTAATTCCACGGGATCCACTGTATTCAACGTATTCTTGCAATTTAACATTAGTTCAGATGACTACCGCAAGTCAAACTCACACGGTGCTATCTCTTTGACGCTTACCACTGAGCCACCTTGAAGTGGTTGTTATTTGTGACATTCAATCAGTCTTAAATGTATTAGTGTATTTTATCATTAGTTCTGTATTAATTTGTATTTTATCATTAGCTTTGACTTTCTGAAGTATATTAATATGTTGACATGCAATTCTCCTCCGGTAAAATTACATTCAATTTTTGCTGGTTTTAAATTGCATATAATAGGATTCTCCATGTATTTTAATCTTTTTTTCTGCATAAAAATAGTACATTTGCATGTAGTACGTTCTATTTACACAGTTTTTAGTGATGTCCATTTATTCCACTTTCTCTTAAACCAATAGGTAATTTTTGTAAAATGAAATAATCTAAAAATATTCACTTATCTATTATTTATAAATATCATTACTTATTGGTATTGCACGTTGACAAAAAAAACTTTCTTCTTGTGCTATTTTCCTTCTTTTTTTCATAGTAGAGTAATTTTGCTTTTTATTTCTGTTATATTTATATAATATATATTTATAATTTAAAAATATAATATATCTAATCGAACACTTTATATCTATGGTATATTTTAGATTTTATCTATAATATATGCATTTACATAAATATAGTAAAACAAAAAGTAAATGTATATAAACATACTTTCAAAAATTTCAACTAAATAAAAAGGGATTTTATAATGTCTATAATTTAAATAGTATACTACAAGTACAATGCGAGTGTATTTGCTTTAAAAACGTATATTACAAGTGTTATGAAGATTTTACTCTAAAGTTAACATTTAGTTATTTATTTTTTTTTTTTTTTTTTGTGAAACCATGCTTGCATTAATAATTTAAATCAGATACAATGTCTGTTTGGCAACAGTGTCAGCCCTAACATTATCCCTTCTAGGGATACATTATCCCTTCTAGGGATATGATTAAACTGGACAAAAGAGAAACAACTTGAAAGATAGGCAATATCGTTGAGAAGAGAAGCGATTTCCAGATGTCGACCCTTTGAATTCACCAGAGCTATAAGATTCTGAGAATCAGAGAAGATCAGGAGAGAGCTTATCCCACGATGTAGAGCAGAGTTCATGGCAATTCTCAGTGCCAAAGTTTCCGCCATCAGGGGCGACGCTACAAAAGTATCGGTCGCTGAATGAGAGGTTGATGATCCAGCATCATCGATGATCCAAGCAAGACCAGCCGCCTTCGATTGTGGGTTCCAAGCTGCATCTGTGAACATGCAAGTTCGGCTTAAGTCTATCAGAGGATCCTGGGCGATACTGGTTGGGTTTGGTTGCGGTTTGGGAGAGGCGGCTTGAGCGATTGTCCATTCGCGGGCTTCTTTAATGGCTTTCACCACCGTTTCATCCGGTGAGTACGATCGTTTTTGGAACACCAGATGGTTCCTGGAGATCCAGATATTCCAGCAGATCGAAGCCGACAGTGTTCCTTGGCCTACACCGGTTGGAGGTAGCGATGGTATCTGCCTAAGGAGTTCCAGCCCAACACCAATTGAATCCACGGATGCGGGGTCAAAGCTCGAGGCTAGTGGAGCCAACTTCCATACTTTCATCGCGTAGTGACAAGTGAAGAGCATATGGGTTACCGATTCAATTTCTTCACACCTTGGGCACTGGCTTGAAACCGGTATGTTTCTTTTGATAAACTGTTCTCCTACAGGCAAGGCCTCATGTAGGGAGTTCCAGAGGAAGACCTTAATCTTCTCTGGAGTTTTTATTTTCCAAACATTCGCTAACCAATCGTGGTTTGTTGCAGGAGTAGATGTGTCCTCAGCTGCATTGATCTCTGATTGTGCCATGTACCCCGACTTCGCAGTGTACTCCCCTGAAGCTGTCTTAAGCCAAACCAACTCATCTGGTGCTCTGCAAATTGATGGTTTGATATGGAGGATGATGTCCTTGTAGATAGGGAGGATGTTCTCGATCTTTTGGAGATCCCACTCACTGGTGTTTGGGAGCATTAGGTCTGCTACCCTGATATCCTTTAGCGCTTCTGGAGCAGGGCCAAGCGGCCTCAGTCTATCCGTAGGTGAGAGCCAGTCGTCATTCCAAACACTGATCATTTCTCCGGTCCCTACGATCCACCCCAGGTGCTTGATCATCAAGTCTCTTCCAATTAGTACTCCTCTCCAGCCGAAGGAGGATGATTTAGATGCTTGGATTGATAGGAAGCTTTCATTTTTGCAGTACTTTCCTAGGAGGCAGCGAGCAAGGAGAGAAGTGGGGTTCTTCAGGATTCTCCAGCTAAGCTTAGCTAGAAGCGCATCATTAAAGGTAACAATGTCTTTGAAGCCCAATCCCCCCTGCTTTTTTACTTTTGTCATTTTCTTCCAGGATATCCATGATATCTTACGCTTTTCAGTTGACTGATCCCACCAGAATCTCGTTAACAGAGATTGTATTTGTGCACAGAGCGTTGCAGGGAGTTTAAAGCAGGACATGGCGTGCGAAGGCATAGCTGCTAAGACTGAGCGCAGCATGACCATCTTGCCTGCACGCGATAGAAACTTCGATGACCAACTGATGGACTTGAACTTGATCCGGTCTAAGATGTTAACGAACTGATCTCTTTTCCGCCTGCCAAATTGTTCAGGAAGGCCAAGGTAAACTCCGAACCCTCCTTCCTTCTCAATGCCTAGAATCTGTTTTATCTGTTGACGTCTAGCTTGAGTAGTCCCTTTAGAGAAGAATACGGCTGATTTCTGTAGGTTAATGAGCTGGCCAGAGATAGATTCATAGGTGGATAGGATTTTGTTTAGGCTTAGGGCGTTGGCCACATTAGCTTTACAGAAAAACATTGTGTCATCCGCAAATAACAAATGGTTGATGCATGGAGTTCCAGTTCCAAATCGGATACCCTTTAGTGTGCCCTTTCTCTGCCCCAGGTTGCATAGGTTTGATAGTAGCTCACTGCAGAGTATAAATATATACGGGGAGAGGGGATCTCCCTGTCTGATTCCCCTTCCTGGTATCACCGCTCCTCTAGTAGCGTCATTGATGATGATAGAGTAGCTTACGGTGGTTATACACTGCAGAATCCAGCCCGTGAACTTAGGGTGAAAACCGAACCTTAAAATAGCCATCTCGCTAAAGTCCCACTCCAGCCTATCATAGGCTTTACTCATATCTGATTTAACAGCCATGTAGAAATGCTTCTTTGCCTTAGAAGTCTTGAGATAGTGTATCATTTCATGTGTAATTAATACATTATCTGAAATGGCTCTCTTAGGTACGAAAGCTGATTGAGTCTCGGTTATCAGGCTTCCTAGCAACGGCTGGAGACACCTAGCCAGCAGCTTGGAGATGATTTTATAGGTAACGTTGCACAGGGCTATGGGTCTGTAATCTGATACTCTCTTGGGGCTGATTATCTTAGGAATGAGTCTAATATGGGTTTCGTTAACTGTTCTTGGCATGCAGCCAGATTGGAAGAAGGCTTTGACTTCCCTGATAATATCGTCTCCCACAACGTTCCAGTTGGATTGGAAGAAGCACGCAGAGAAGCCGTCAGGTCCTGGGGCTTTTCCCGGATGGATAGAGAAGAGAGCATCCTTGATTTCTTTGGCTTCGGGCAAACGGGTTATTCTTCTATTTATATCCTCTGAGATCACAGGTGTGATAGCCTCGTTAATTGCATCCTCCATAGCATTAGAGTCTCTAGTCATAGGCGTGAAGATTTCTGTGAAGTAGGCTTCCATAGTAGTGGTGATATCTTCCTCTGTGTAGGCTGCCGTACCATCTGGTCTCTCCAGAACTGAGAATCGGTTAAGCGCTTTTCTTTTCTTAGTTGATGCATGAAAGAAACCTGTGTTTCTGTCTCCAAGATTCAACCACAATTGCCTGCTTCTTTGTTTCCAGTACTCTTCTTCTAGCAGATAGGTCTGTTTTAGTTTCTCATTGAGTTCCTTTAGACGGTTTTCATCCGGGTTCGAGCCTGACATAATCTGATCAATGCTTAACTTTAGATTCTCCAGGGTCGTTTTGATCTCTATCTGCTGTTGTTTTGACCATTTGATGATAGCAGTTCTGCATTTATCTATCTTCTGCTTGACTCTTAGATGTGTCTCCTCTGTCCATGTATCATGAATGAGTTGTTGAACTTCAGTGTTCTTGCTCAATGATCGGTCGTATCTGAAAATACCTTTTTTCTTCTTTTTTAGGGGTTCAAAGAAGGTCACGAGAGGGCGATGGTCCAAGCTTTCAAATCGCAGGTACTCACATCGACCTGATGGGTAGAGCTCTGCCCAGGAGCTATTAGATAGAGCTCTATCGAGACGGCACTTGACATTATGCCTCCATCTAGTACCCCTCCAAAATAGGCAGTTACCAGCATGTTGGAGATCATATAAGTCACCTTCAGTAAGGAAGCTTCTGAAGTCGTCAAAAGATCCTTCTGCCCGTTCAGGACCTCCTTCCTTTTCGTTATTGCCAGTTAAATCATTGAAGTCGCCTGAAACAAACCAGGGGGCGTCCCTAATCAATGCGAGTGCTGTAAGATAGTCCCATGTTCTCTTCCTTTTCTTCTTATCTGGATCTCCATAGACGAAAGTAGCATAGCTTTGCTTTCCTTCATAGACCAGTTTTGAGTCGAAGTAATTGTCACAGGAGGAGCTTACTGTCAAATCAATTCCATCTTTCCAGAGTAGCGCTAAGCCTCCTCCTGCTCTACCATGTGGAGGTACCGTTTTGATATTACCGTATCTTAGACACTCTAGCTTCTGTACGACCACATGGTGGGGATTCTTTGTCTCCGATAGAAATATGATATCAGGTTTGATCTTTTTGCAGATTTCTTGGAGACGACGAAATGTCCAGGGGTTCCCCACACCCTGGCAGTTCCAGCATACCACTTTTAAGGAAGAGGAGAGGACGGATTCTGAAAATCCGTCCCACGTTCTCTACGAACTGAGGAGGAGAGTCTTACTGGCTTTGTGGTCTTTACTCGACGCGTTGAAGAGCTCGGCCCAGCCTCCTTAGAGGTCGTCTTCTGACGAAGGTTCTCCTCATTACGAGGGATGGTTAGAGAGGTTTTCCTTCTGTGAGGGGAAGGTTGGGTTTTTGAGATGGCTCTGCGACGAAGTACAATCCCCAAGAAGCTACGAGGGGATGGAGTGATATTCCTCCTACCAGGTGGTCTCCCCGGTCTACGTTTAGTAACATTTGCGGAGTTGATCATAGGCAGAGAAGTAGGGGCTTCCTCTTCTTCCATAATAGGTCCTAGTCTTAGTAAGGCTGGGATACGAGGTGATATTGGGGAGTTGAAAGATTGATCTTGTTCATGGCTATCATCAGCAATGTTTGTCGGAGGAGTTCTCAAGATCATTAAGGCCGCTGTTTCTTCTACTTCCCCAGCTTCCTCAGCTAGGCGGAATCTTTCTCTTCTAGCCGCGCTTTCAGTAGGGTCAGGACAGTCTGTATATCTTGTCATCACTTCACGCACTTCATTCATTGCTTCACTTAACACTTCTTCAGGGATGTCGTTCTGGAAACAGGTTTGGCTGGGTCTAGAGGAAGCTGACCGTTCTGGTTGTAGCTGAGCTCCAAGGTTCTCATCTCTTTGATGTGGAGGTTTCTCAACCCAGACTTGTCTAGAAGGAGCACTTTGCTGGACAGAGTGAGCTTCAGATCTGGCTGGAGCAGCGAGATTTGGCCTTCTATACTCTCTTGAGTGATAGGATGTTGTCCCATTTAGCTCTTGAGGGCTGTAGTAATTGGAAGGTTCATTACGAGTGTATGGGTTTCTGGAGTGTAGCTCACGCATGGGAGGCTGTGAGTTTCTTGATCTCTCAGAGCGGTGGGATCTAGCTCTCTCATAACTAACAGGTCTTCTCTCATGTCTTGAGATAGGAGAGACTCTTGGGAACCCTGCTTGGGTCCTAGGAGGAGCAGGTGGTCTGTCTCTGGAAACAGATGGTGTGAGTTGTCCAGGCCGGTGTCTCAGGTCGTTGTCCGCCGCTCGGGGATTTTCTGAGGAGGTTTGTTTCTGTGGGCAGTCATGAGCTTCGTGGTCTAGCATGTAGCAGGTTTTGCAATGTTTCTCCAATTTTTCATAGACCAGCGTCACCTCAACCTCCTCTCCTGTGTCAAAGTCCAGAGTTGCCTTCATAATCAGTGGTTTTAGTCCATCGATAAAGACTCTCATACGGGCTTTTGTTGAGGTAACTTCCACCTTATCTTTAATGCCAATATCATTTGCTAGCAGTGACAGAGCTGCCTCTGACCATAGGTGGAGGGGGATACCCTGTACTTGGATCCAGAATGATATCAGATTTGGGAAGGATGGAGACAGAGAGGGCTCCCATCGTTGTAGAATGAGCATCCAAAAGGCAAAGTGATAAGGGCGTTCATCAAGTACTTTTTGAAGATCTTTCTCAGATGTGAACTGGAACTAGAAGTAGCCTTGACCAAGATCCGCGCCGATTGGAGCTGTCTCAACTTTCCAGTGCTCACCAAAGAAAGGTATGAGGGACCACATTCTTTGGTATCTAGGGTTAGTGATTCTCCCCACAATTTCTAAACTAATATGATTTTGTATCATAAACATGAATATTTAACTAAAATAGCTAACTATTTTTTATAGAAAATTTGGATGGAAAAGTAGTTATGAGAGAAATATATATATATATAGAGAGAGATTTTGCGTCAGAATATACTACAATATAATTTCTTAAATTTGTTACTGGTTAGTTCAAAATTTTAATTAATATTATTAATTTCATTTTAGAATTGTAGATACAACGTCAAATTGCGGTAAAATTTATTGTAGTGTAGAGTTTTTTAATTAAATTTAAAGTATTACATTAATTGAGATATATGAATTTTATTGTTAGAATAAGCCGGTGTAATTGATTATTTTGGAATAAATAAGAGTAAATTAAATAGGTGAAAAGCAGATGAGAAAATAAAAGGGGAGAGAGCAAAAACTTTTACTCTAATGTATGTGAGAGTAAATATATATCTTGATTTTTGTCCATCTGATAGTAACCAGAGGAAATAAGAAAAACATGTGTTTCTTGATCGATAACTTTTTGGAGTAATCAAGAGTAATATGCTCTTTAAATGTTTACTTTATAATAGGCCTACTTTATAAGTGACATTCAATCACACTTATAGAATCTTTCAATTTAAAAAGAGAGAGTATTATACCACATGTGACTTGGAGTGACTTATGTGATGATTGTTTCCACTAGTTTTTAGTTTTAATTTTTGGTTTTTAGATTTTAGTTTTAAATTTTAGATTTTAGTTTTTAATTTTTAACTTCTAGGTTTTTGTTTCAGTTTTTGATTTTGCTGTATTCTTTGTTTTTATTAAATAATCAAAATATTGTTTTAACATAATAAAATAAACAGCAATAAAATATTTAAAATTACCAATAAAGTTCATCAAATATAGTGGTTGTTATTTTAAAACAACATTGCCATTTTAAAAAAATATTTTAAGAATTATACTGATGTATAAATTATAGAAATTAAAATATTTTAAAATTTTGAATCTATTTAAATTTTTATTACATAATTCTTTTAAAACTTAAATGGATATATTCAAATTAATATATCATATTGTTGTTGTTTAGTGTGTCATCTAATAATTGTTGAAATCGTTTAATAATTTCAGTTATAAAAAATTAATAGCTAATTGTTTATATTTAATATTAAAATATTTACAGATATGAAACAAAAATAAAGTATTTTACCTTAATGTTTAGATGATAAAAACTATATGAAAATTTTATATTTATAAAAAATATTATTTCTTTAATTATTAATTAATTAAAATATAATATTTTATACATAATAGACAAAATTTGTTTTTAATATTGAAAACCCAAAAATGTTGGTTTTTGGTTTTTCTGACAAATTACTTGAAATTTAGAAAAACTAGTTTCCCTAGATTTTAAGGAATCTATTAGTTAAAAAACTTGATTGGCAAATCAAATGGTTTTTACAAAAACAAAAACAAAAACTAATAACTAAAACTTGATTGGATGAAAAATGATTTTTAGAAAAACAAAAACCAAAAATTAAAACAAAAATTACAAACAATCATCACCTTAACAGTTAAATGTATTAATGTTCTTTTTATCATTTGCTTTGATTTCTTGAAGTATACGAATATGTGGACTGAATATTTTTGATTCAGTGATATCTCTGACTCCGAAGCTTTAATTTCTCCGAGATCAAAACCACGTGCTTGTAAATTTGGTAGGAACACGGATATCGATGACATTTAGGCTTCGAATGGTAAAAGCAGTTCAAGCAGTGCAGATCAAGCAGATCGTGCAGATCAAGCGGAACAAGTGCAGTTCAAGCGGATTATGCAGGAGAGATGCAAATCAAGTAGAATAAGTAATTTTAAAAGTTATGAATGGTAAAAGCAGTTCAAAAATGTAGATCATACATTTAAACAATAAAAAATTACACTAAAATATCAAAACAAATAATATATAACATTATCCGCAATATTGTCTCTAATGTTAAGTGTGTTATAACAACAGTTATTATATTATACATGTTTAAGACTTTTTATAAATATTTTAATTATATATATATGCATAACATGAAAATATAATTTATATAGCATAATTATTAATATATTTATAAGAACAACTAACATATTTATGATAAAACTAAATTTATAAGAAACAGTTTCATTATTTTATTTCAATATTCATGTTTATAATACAGATCATATTAATTTATAAATGATTAATATGGAAATAATATATATAGTACTATTTAAAAAAAATAAATATACTCACATATATATATATATATATATATATATATTTATTTATGATTCTTAAATAACAAGAAAAAAAGAATAAGGCACAACACAGCACCACAAAAAAAAAACACAAGACATCACTCTACAACACTTTTTAAAATTTACGACACTTTTAAATTAAATATATTATATTTTATAATAATTAATATATACTTTATAAATAACAAAAGAGAAATAAAGAGAAATAAAAAGAAATAAAGAGAAACCACAAAATAGATCACCAGATTTCTTTATTTTTTATCAGTGTAATACTTGTAAGCTTTTCAGTTATATATAATAAATAAATAATTGTGAATTAATTCAGTTTAAAAAAAATTATTTATTAGATAAAAAGGGCAGAACAAATGTATAGCCTCAAAAATTGGATGGGTTGAACTGCATGCAGTTGAACTGCCTTTTTTGCAGAAAAAGACAAAATATTAACATATGTGCAGGTCTCCTGCATATTATTTTTGAAATTTTTTAAAAATGTGAATGGCAATGCAAAAGCAGTTCTCCTGCCCAAGTGTATGAACTGCCATTGTCCTGCCCTCCCATTCACGCTCTTATTCATTGGATGAGAAAAGAACGCATACCAATGATATTCACGATCTAACTTTAAGACTCGTGTATAACGCGGTCGATTAATATGTGGTATATCCGTATATATCAGATAACTGGTCCACTAAAATATTTTATTTTGAACCAATATTTAGACTATAAAATCATAGGCGTGGAAGGACCTATACCACAAGAAAACAATATTTTCCCTCTTTGAAAATCTACGAAGTGGTTAATGGCGATATCTCACGTCCAGCCTCTGCTTCTTCTCCTTGGATCACTCTTTTTCTTGCCTGCATTGCGTGCCATCAATTTCGAATACTGCAACAGTACGTATCAAACTGCTAGCTAGTCTGCATTTTTTTCTGTATAGTACGCTTGTGTTTGTGTATGGTCAGTGTATAGGATATAGAACACATATTCTTTTTAGTTTTCTTGTGGTAAAACATATTCTTATTAGTTGATAAATCAATCAGAAATACACATATATAGGTCCTCGATTTCATAGACTGATTGGCCCAATCTCTGTTTCTAACTACAAAGGGTCGACGATCTATTTCCCCACGATAACTATCATATAACATCATATCTCCACCAAACTATGACCTCGTGCTAGAGCCCCACGAATAAAAGTTGTAGATGTATTTTTCCCCGAATTGATAGTTTGGAACTTAATTACCCATACACCAATAATTTTAATTGGTTTACTTATTTTAATTGGTTTACTTTTAACCAAATGATTTTAAATCAATTAAACCAAAAAACTAAATTTAAAATACATATATAGATATAGATATGTTATTTTCACTTAAAAATAAAAGTTTATGTTTAATAATAACAAATTATTTTCAATTTTATAAATATATAATAAATTAACTATATATAGAGAAATAAATAATAAAAATAATATACTACAATCTATAACACTTATTTAAAAATTGAAGTAGATAATATGGTTTACTTAACTTGTAACATATAAAAGAATCAAATAATTGTATTTTATTTTAAATAAAAATAAAAATATATAATAAATAAAATAAAATTTTATTTACATATCAAAGTAATTTATTTTACATATCTTAAATATTTTTCTATGATTGTAAGTAGATGTTTTTATATAAAAATTGTGATCCTTGGTTTAAAAGTGCAAAACATGAATTAATTTTTATTTTTGTATTTTACTTATTAAATTTATTGATATTTTTATTCTATTTTTATTATTTATAATTTCTTATTTAAATGATGTGAAATTAGTCGACTTACTGTAATTAAAATTACATGTTATTGATTTTTTTATATGTTACAGATTAAGTAAACCATATTATCTAAATAAAGGACTTAAATTTTTTAAATAAGTTTTATAGATTAATTTGTAGTATATGATTTTTATTATTTATTATTTATTTCTCTATATATAGTTAATTTCTTACATATTTAGAAAATTGAAAATAATTTGTTATTATTAAACATAAAATTTTGTTTTTTTAAACTGAAAATAACATATCTATATATGTATTTTAAATTTAGTTTTTTTGGTTTAATTGATTTAAAATCATTTGGTTAAAAGTAAACCAATTAAAATAAGTAAACCAATCAAAATTATTGGTCTATGGGTAATTAAGTTTCAAACTATCAATTCGGGGAGAAATACATCTATAACTTTTTTTCGTGGGGATCTAGCACGAAGTCATAGTTTGGTAGGGATCTGATGCTATATGATAGTTATCGTGGAGAAATAGATTGTCGACCCAACTACAAATGGATATATCTTGAACCAGAGATCAATACGACGAAACGTATCTCTTCTCCTACATCTTACCTTTTCACGAGGATAAACGTCGCTTTTGGATTCGCAATGAGAATAACTTTAATCAAAATTAAATTAAGCTGTGAATGTTATCTTTTTTTTTCTTTTGCTAAATGCTGTGAATGTTATCGTAAATATATCATGTATTTTAGTAGTTAATAACAAATGCTAGTGCTCGAGTGGTTAGAATTAAGATTTATTGTTTGTTGACACTTTGATGACCCATATAGCTTCCTCAATTAATATCTACAACTGTTGTAGAAAGTGGATATGATTTCGGTACCGTCACTCGTGTTGAGATCTCTCCTAACCCGGTTGGCCCTAACGACGGAGAGCTAAGCATTGCGGTTTTCGGTCATGCAAGTACGTACTAGTTCTGTATGATCCGTCCCCATGATTCAGCCCTCCTTTTCTTGCTTTAGTTTCTAATATTTTCTTGATTGTTGTATACAGAAGAAAGCATCCATGCTGGATCTATAGAGGTGTACGCCAAATCTGAGAATATTACTGACCTTCTAAGACAATCCACCCTCTGTGTGGTGAGTGAGGCATGCGCTATTGAATCTGGCACCAACTTTGTGTTACCTCTTCCGGGAGTTCCTAAGGATATACTTGAGGTAATTATCCCTACAAACACATTTTGCTTGAAATCAACATATATATATATTTGTTATTGTTTAACCCTGGATCGAAAATCAATACCAACTCCCGAAAGTCTGTGGAGCTCTAGATACTTTTGCCATTAAAAGTATACACTTGGTTTGCCTCTCTGACGGTCTTTTTTGTTTCCTATAAATCTGTGAAGGGTGACTACAAGTATGTGGTATCTTTGCTTGATGAAAAAGTAGGAGACTCTAAAGAGGCAACAGTAAGAATGTGTGTCGACTTCAATATACCAACTTCATCTTCCACATTGGCCTCTGCTTAGTCATGTTGGTTGGGTGGAAGATATGTTTTCAAGTCTTTATGTAATCGTGTCTATTTCTCCTACTTGCATTTTTCGGGTTTTCTCTGGTGTAACTTGGCTTGGTTTCTGTGAACCGTGATTCGCTTTCCGTTTTGGAAATAGAAATAAATGTGACAACTTCTGGAAGAGACGACTGCTTAGATTGTGCTAACCTGAACCTGAACAAACATTACAAATGAAATAGGTATATTCCAAATGAAATAAATATATCCTTTATTTTTTTCTTTAGTGTGTGAAAAATATTCAGTCAATTTAAGTCCTCAAGAAAATATAACTTTCCCTCTTCCCTATCAAGTAGTCACTATAAAATTGCAAATGCAAATACATTAGATAATCTTATAACAAAGTTTCTGATTGATATTGGTTCAACCTAGTAAAAGATTAATTTCAAAATCAAGATCTCAATGACCTTGTGCTGTTCTTATGTAACTAAAATTCTGAAACTAAAAGTACACCCAAATTTAGCAATTAATAACTAAATTAAAAAAGCAGAATACGATCATTTATCCAATATCAAATAAAAACGTATATATTTCAATTATATTACTTAGTCCATATATTTTTAAAGTTTGATCTAAAATCAAGATTTTTACAAGATATCTAAAAAGATCGTTTTAAAAACACATTTACCTTTTTGGTTTAAACTGCATTTTCTGAATTTTAAAGAATCATGAATGATATTTCCAAACTCTATTGACTTTTTAAATTTTTTGCTTTGTCTATAACTATATATTGATGTTATACTATTTCCAAATTCTATTGAAAAACATTTCAAAAATCACAAATTTTAAAGAATACCTTCGCTATGAAGCACAAAAATCACAAATTTTAAAAAATCACCAAAGTTGACTTACCTTTTCCGTCGCACATCCGTTTAGAATTCCAGAGTTAAGCGTGCTTGGGCTGGAGTAGTGAAAGGATGGGTGACCTATCAGGAAGTGATTCGCGATACCGTGTTAGTGAGGCCAAAACACAGGAAAAGGTCGGGTGGTGATTGCAGGGTCAGTAAACAATGATTTCGAGCCTTAGAAAATTAACGACCGACCGTCGGATGGGATGGGGTCCACGGGCCGAGAGAGCGGTTGTGGGCGGCCCATTAGCCGTGGACGGTCGGGGCGTTACAAGTGGTACCAGAGCTGGTTAGCCGTCACAGTTCTGACCTGAGAGGCGTCTTGAGACCTGTTGTGGGCCGCAATAAGGACATTGCGTTCTTTGAAAGAGGGTGAATTGTAACATCCCGAGTTGTGATACGTAGAAAGGCTTAAGAGAATTGATTTGACTACCTATGTCACCAAAGTTGACTTACCTTTTCCGTCACACATCCGTTTAGAACTCCGCAGTTAAGCGTGCTTGGACTGGAGTAGTGAAAGGATGAGTGACCTATCGGAAAGTGATTCGCGATACCGTGTCAGTGAGGCCAAAGCACGGAAAAAGGTCGGGTGGTGATTGCAGGGTCAGTAAACAATGATTTCGAGTCTTGAAAAATTAACGACCGACTGTCGGATGGGATGGAGCCCACGGGCCGAGAGAGCAGGCGTGGGTGGCCCATTAGCCGTGGACGGGTCGGGACGTTATAAACGTGGTTGACGGACGAGCTGGTAGAGAAGCACCCCCAACCGTTTATGATTTGGGCTTCCAACTTCTAGGCGCTACACTTCTATCTGACATCACATGGATTTGACATTGCGAGAGATTATGGCGTCACTCTTGGATTGATTACTGTAGCCATTGGTGACTGGATCCACGTGTCCCATCACTTGTTTGTTAAAATATCTATTGATGGTTGGCGGTGGAGTGTTGTTGGCAGGATTTTCTCAGCTGAAACAAAAAAAAAAGCGAACCAGTTACGTCTCGGTTATGTGGAGTATACGAGTTGTCTTCAAATTTTGTGAATGATTTCACTTGTGAGAATCTTAGCCATGCAAGAAACGTTGAAACATGTCATTGTTTCACAGAAGAAGAAGAAGATGCTTAAAGAAAGTGAAAGACTAGAAGTGGATTTAAGACGAATGATCGAGAGATCTCTAGCAAGTCAAATGCTGATGCTGAGAAAGAAACAGCATTGTGTGATCATGTCCAGCAAACTGTGAATGCAACGACAAACTGGACGAGCAAGAAGTTAAATATTTTGTTTGAAAGAATATCAAAAGGAGTTTGCTGAGATTGGTCCTGTCCTACCACTTGCAATGACACTACCAATTGAAAAAGCGTATGGTCTGCAATCATAGGGTCCTTCCAGGTTAGTAGTTTACAAGAGACCCGAGAGTGTCACTTTCTATCATTTTAAACACTGAAGTTTTTTTGTTAGCACTTTAAACCTTCATAATAACAATTTTGGCATAATAAACCTCCAACGACGTTTTCCTATTCATATGTGACTGGTACCGTTCCTTTTACAGGTAAAAAATAATAAAAATTAATAAAAATACATAAAAATTCTAATAAATTGGAAAAAAATGAAAAAATTCAAAAAATTCAAAACAAAGTTTAGAAAATCTAAAAGTCCAAAATTATAAAAAATTAAAATTTCAAAATTAAAAATAAAATAAAATATTATAAATTCTAAAAAATCTAAAATAAGATCTAAAATTTAAATATCAAATTTAAAAACTAAAATAAAATTATAAAAATTCAAAAAATTCAAAAATAAGATCTAAAATTAAAAATTAAACTTAAAACTAAAATTGAAAATATTTAACCAAAAAAACAATAAAAATAATAAAAATACATAAAATTTGAATGAAATTGGAAAAATTGCAAAAAAAAATCAAAACAAAGTTAAAAAAAAAATCTAAAAATTGAAAAATATATAAATTAAAATTTCAAATTTGATGCAATGCACTCTCCTGATCATGAGCATCTGAACCTTGTTGCTACTGCTGTTATGATTCTTGTTCATTGTCCCCTTCAGGATCAGGATGAGTAATTTCTTCATGATCTTGTTCAGTCTCTATAGTAAGTGTAGCTTATATGGTCGCATTTTTCTCATTTAATAAATTGATTCCAAGATTCTCCGAAATAATTCTCAGCTCGTTGGCCTTATCCAATTTTATTCAATTTTTGTGTATTTTTATTAATTTTCGGTTAAATATTTACAAATTTTAGGTTTTAAGTTTTAATTTTTAATTTTAGATCTTATTTTGAGTTTTTTGAATTTTTAAAGTTTTAAATTTTATTTTAGTTTTAAATTTTATTTTAGTTTTAAATTTGATATTTTAGGCTTAGATCTTATTTTGGAATTTTTAATATTTTATTTTATTTTAATATTTGAAATTTTAATTTTAATATTTTTGAACTTTTAGATTTGTTTTTGAACTTTGCTTTGATTTTTTTACATTTTTCCAATTTTATTCGAATTTTTATGTATTTTTATTATTTTTATTACCTTTTTACCTTTAGTACCGGTCACATATGAATAGTTCCAGTCATATATGAATTGAAAAACGTCATTCGAGGTTTGTTATGTTAAAAATATCATTTTGAAGGTTTAAAGTACTAGTAGAAAAACTTCAGTGTTTAAAGTGATAGAAAGTGATATTTTCAGTGTTTAAAATGCGATTTTCCCTTAATTGTTTTGGTAAACTTTTTAAATATATTAATAACTCATACATTACATTTAATTTTAATTTATATTTTTGGTAAACTTTTTGAAATACGATAATAACTCATATATCATCATTAAAATTTTATAATATTATTTAGTTC
This sequence comes from Raphanus raphanistrum subsp. raphanistrum, assembly GCA_019706035.1. NCBI lineage: Eukaryota > Viridiplantae > Streptophyta > Magnoliopsida > Brassicales > Brassicaceae > Raphanus > Raphanus raphanistrum. Next base: position 13,868,853 of record CM033981.1, read on the forward strand.
TATTTTTATAATTATGATTTTTTTCTAAAATTTTCATATTATCTACAACTACAACTTTTATCAAAAATTATAATTTTTAATTGTAAAATCATTAGTTTCTTTTATATATCTACAAACTTTATAAATATTGTTTACTTTAAATTTTTGATAATTATAAAATTTTAATATCAGTTTTAATTAATTTTATGCAAGTTGATTTAATATATTTAACTAAAATAAATAGATAAAAATATATCTAAGATTAGAATTTTGAATATATATATATATATATATATATATATATATATATATATATATATATATATATATATATATATATATATATATATTCTTCCATATAAATTAAAATAAAAAAATATTTTAAACTTAATTTAATTTTATTAAATCAAATTTGTGTTAAACTATTGATAAAATAATAAAATATACAATTATTAATAAAAATATATTTTTAAATATAATGGTGCAGGACTAGTAAGTATTTGAATTGGCGAAAGAAACAAAAATTGAAACTTAAAGAGCAAACGACTTTATTTTATTTTTTAACAGAAGCGGAAATAATAACTACGATGGTAGTTATAATAAATGTAAAAAAAAAAACAATTATTTTTGTAAATAGTAAAATCCCAAAGAAAAAAGGATAAAACAACAAAACTAACAACTGCCTACTTTGTTTTTCTTTTTTTTTTGTCACGAACCGCCTACTTTGTTCTAATAAGATAAATCAATGTTAGTAGTGGGAGACTCATAGATCTTGGGATCCCGAGTGCATTGTGGAAGATTCGACGGCGGAGGTTGCAAGCTTGTTTCCGGTGTTGGTCCATTTTCAACTATGAAAGTCATTATAATTCCGTAAGGTAAATGTGCATCCATGTGACAATGAAACATCCATGCACCTGCACAAATATGATATCAAATATTTAGCCCAATAGATTTACATATATATGGTGTAAGTGAGATTCATGTCTTGGGGGCAAAGAGGGGAATTAAAATGTTTCTAACCAGGATTATCAGCGATAAATCTGAGTACAACCCATCCACCAGGTGGTACACCAACAGTATTGCGCATTTGCGGGTTGACTAGATTTAGCTTTCTTGCATCGTTGATTGGATTATAATTACCGTAACCATAACCTAACACGTAGAAGTTGAAGCCGTGAAGGTGCATAGGATGGCTCTCACTGGTGATTATGGCTGTGTTCTGTACAATAACCTCGACTGTAGAATTGAACCTAAGTTTCTTGACGCTAGCTTTCCTTTCTGGAAACAACATTTTGTACTCATTATCACCAGTGACTTCGAAATTTGTATAATCAAATTTGAGCGGTGGCTGGTTGGGGAAATCATCTGTGTAGATTCCACTAATATTGTAATAATAAGCTTCCTGTAGAGAAAGTGTTTGTGGAATTGGAAAAGTACGGTTGTTGAGAGAACCGGCATATCTTTGACCTAACGGTCCAGGACACTTGGTTCCTAAAGGACATGGGTCTAGACCAAGCCCCATCGTTATGAACATCTTCTCGTCCACATGGAGAGGCACCGGCGTCCAGTGGGGTCCACCCACAAGGCTGGTCATGTTCGAGGAGAATCTATGAGCAGTCGAAATGTGGTTCGTCCCTCCAGGCATCGTCGTCTTTGCTGGGGATGTGTTCAATGTGGCACCCTCGTAGACGATCAGACCATTGATGGTTCTATCAGTGGGAAGCGGTACGATAGGGTGGGCACTAATGTAAGCGCTGATGGTCATGTAGTACAAACCAATGGGTTGATCGGCGGTGAGAAGTGCGTCAACGGTTTGTCCCGGTGTCAAAATCATCACATCGCTGACGTAAGGAGTTGTGTAGGCAGCATCTATAGCAACAACTGTCACATTGTGATTGGCTATTTTGAAGAAGAGGTGAGTGTTGAGCGCCGCATTTATAATCCTTAACAAGTATGTTTTTCCTTGTACTACCTTGAGGTTATATATCCCTATAACGACAAGGAATTTAATTATTTATTTTGTAAGCAATTGTGGATGCCAGTAAATGAAATAACTAACAAGACGTTTTAGAAACCAAGCAGTTTGCGTAGAGAAATGAGTATTACTGTTCTTAGAGCAAGAATAGGTATCTCCGGCGAGGCCATTTATCAGGAATGCATCGGCAATAGGAGCTGGCCGTAACTGGAGAACTCTAAGATCTACGTCCCACCATTGTGCTTGCATAAACATTATTTTCAAACAAATTAATTAACCATCTGAGTTATATCATATTATGCTATATCGGATAATCTAAAACGTAATATTTATCAACTACAACAAGTTTTTTGAAAAATGCAAATTGCATTACGTTAGTTAACCCCAGCCAAGTTATTGTCTCAAATTATTTTACCCCAAAAATCAGTTTGAATATTAATATAATATAATAGTTTAGACATTTTTATAAAACAAGATGTATTTATGATTTTTAAACAAAAGATGTTATAAACTAAGTTTGTTAATGTAAGTGAATCTCATTTTGTTTTTAGAATTCGGTTTTAAAAACGGCAATGCTTACCAAAAATGATAGGAACTTCTTTGTAAGGTTTAGGAAAGGGGTAGGAACGACCAGATCGGGGACGAATGATTATAGCCCCGTGAAGAGTAGCCCGTAGATTAACGACGTGTGCGTGCCATAACAATGTACCTTCTTGTCCAGTGATATCGAATCGATATGTGAAGTTATAACCTGGTTGAATCGGACATTGAGTTATCATATTCGCACCATCCATCCATGGGCTATTCCTCTGAAAAACTCCATGCCTATATATCATAATCGTGAGGCATAAACAATTTTTTTTCGAGTACACATAAAAACAGAAAAGATCTTTATTTGATCAAATTATAATAACAAGAGCAATAAGTTAGTTAACTACCAGTGGATAGTTATGTTGTAAGTTGAGTTGTTGATGACATGAACCACAAGAGTGTCACCTTCTCTAACGTCAATCGTTGGACCGGGAAGACTTCTGTTAACAGCCGGTATCATTTGCTCCTTGCACAGCGGTTTCATCATCACGTCTTCCACCTATTATCAGACGGAATATACAAAATATTTTATATAATACATAAATTATCTTTTTTATCTTTCTTTTTCTTTGAATAAACCCAAAGTCATATACGAAATATTTTATATAATACATAAATTATGAGCACATGTATTCTACATTGTAATGATGTAGTATAACTAGTATTTTTGGAGAAAAAAAAACAAAAGAAAAGGAGAGATTGGCAATAGTAATACGTGGAAAACACGTTCGACGATAGCTGCTGAAGCAATGGAAGAGAAGAGAAGAGCGACGAAAAACGCTTGGATTGCGAGAGGCATTGTTGATGAAACGATACGAAAACGTCTTCGTTACTAAAAAGGAATGAGTCGAATAACAAGCTGGGACTTGTATAATTTGTGACATTCGTATATGTATTTATAGAAAGAGAGATGTGAAGACAGTACTTTTCAAAATAAAATAAAATAAGAAGACGTGGTGAAGTTGTGATAGATTTCTTTTTTTTCCGCTTTGGAATATATAATAATATTGAACTATTAATTAGCGAGTAATGGCAACCTGAAACATAATTGTCCACTCTTTCATACATTAGCTGTCTTTTTTTTGACAAAGACATTAGCTATCTAATCTCCACTTTTATTCTGTTTTTATAGTATTTATATGTATTGTTTGTAAGCTCGCGATCTCCGGTACGATTTCGTTTCTCTTGGGTGGTGGCTCGAACGTTTTTATGTTCTGTTTCCATAGTACTACTATATTCTATTTATGTCACATTGTTGAAACTAATTAAAATCGGTGCACACATTTTTTTAGTAGAGCATGTACGATGTATTCTAAAATATTGAACTGAAACAAACTGAAACTGAAACCGAACAAATGTCCATGTCTAATATTACCTAGGCAACGATTAATCAATTATATTGCTTTTAAGTTCTAGCTCTTTTGTTCTTGGGGCAAGAATAAAACTATAGATTACGAATAAACACGTTTCTCCAATTCCTCGATGATATCAAAATTAGCCCAATTTTTTTTCCTTCTTACATAGAAACAAGGGAGGAAACAATGATTAAGCTGACTTTAGCGTTCTATATATATTTTTAAGAGTAACCTTCTTTGAACTTCAAAAATAACCTTCTTGTATCAAAGGCATATACACAACACATGAACATGATACATCCTAATCTCATATATGCGACTTTGCCATGTGAAACACGAGGTCTTTTTTGCGATCTTGAGTTTTTATAATTTACTAAATCCAAAGGCCAGATTTTGACAACCTGATTGTAAACAATCAAATATATAAAAATGGGCACTTCTGTATCATTACGCCTACTATCGCATTGAAAAATGAAAGGTACCCAATCGTGGCCGGTTATATATATATTTACAAATAAATCGTCAAAGTTTTTAAATATATTTTTTCCGTAATTTTATATGAGTTTTTTTTAAAAATACCTCCCTGTCATATGTCTAATCTTATCGTTATTTATTTTTACCTACATCATGAGTTTTCTTTTTAACTTTGTGAATCAGAAAAACGAATCACCTAACTAAAAGAAGTCTTCTTCAAAAAAAAATCTTTTTTTAAAGAAGTCTTTTACATGTATTAATATTAGATCTGTTAATTGACATGTACTGTGATTATATTAACTACTAATTCTGAAGCACTGAACTTTAGTTTTATTAATAAAACAAAAATCTAAGATGAAGTTTCTAAATTAAATTATACTAAAATACTAATAATAATTCAATACAAATTAAACTAAAATGAGTGTTTTACTAATGAATGTGATTTGATTCCTATTCATACTAGTGTTCGTAGAACTTTTATGGCAAGTCTGGAGGCCATTTTTATGGCCAGTACAAATAAATATTACATAGATTTGACAAGACCAATTATAATAGTGTGTTTTTATATCTGATATGGAAATACGATAGAACCAATAAATTTGATGACCGAGTAAATAATCTGTTTTAGGTTTTTCAAATTTTCATTTTTAAAAATCCGATAAAACTCATAAAACCTCTTAAACCCACTTATTTGGATACCGATTTAACTACTGACCAAACCAGTAAGTAATTTTTATTTCTTAAGTTTTTTTTTAATTTATGTTACTAAAATATGTTTTCTACTTTAAATAAAAGTTTATGTTTTTATTTTTTTAAGTTTTTTGTTAATGTATTATCTTATTTTCTACCATATATTTATATCTCTTTCAGTTTTGTTTAACTTTATGATTTTTATCGTATATACTATCGATTCAGCTATTTTATTTTTGAATTTTAGACTTTGAATGAAGAATTTACTATACAACATGAAAAAATGAAGTGAATGATAATTAAAAAAATTAATTGATGTGATTTGATATTAGTTTATTTTTTATCGACAATTTATTACAATATTGATATTTTACAAATATAGTTTTAATACTTTAAAGATTTTGTATGAGAAAATGAAAATAAAGAGAATAAAATTTAAATATATTTTATATTTTTAAAATAAATATTAATTCTTTTATATATTTTGCAATAAGTAGTACATAATTATATAGTAAACTAATTAATTATTAACATACTGTTAGTTGGTGGTCGATACAGTTACCTGGTGATTCGGAAATTGTCTGGTTCAGTTAGAGCATCTCCAATGTATTACTCAATTTTCTACTCCAAAATAGAGTAGTGTTTTGCTCCAATGTATTACTTCATTTTTACTCCAAATTTGAATATTTTTAGTATTTTATGTTTTATATTTATTTTAAAATTAGTATTTTATTTATATTTATATCACCTTTCATTTATACTATTTGCAAAATAGTCCATTTTCACTTTGTAACATTTCTATTAAATAATATATTAACCACAATTAAATTTTTATTATATAATTAAAATTACTCAACAGGGTTTAAAAAGGAAACATTTAATACACTAAAAATTACATTACATTGTTTAAACACAATAATACATTAACTTAAATTATTCACTAGAAATAGAATTATTATAATTATTCACTACAGATCTTTTATGTTTTATATTATATATTTTGTTGCATAAAATATTTCATTAGATGGTTGTTTATATAATTAATGAATATTAACAGTAAATTTTATAATATATATATAGTAAAATAAAATTATTATAATTATTTATAATAATATTTTATTAAAAATATAAATATTTCAATGTGAAGAATCATTTTATAATAAAAAGGTTTAACTCAATTTGGAGTAATGAGTTGGTTTACTTCGTATTTGAAGTAATCATGTGTATTACTTCATTTTGAATGGGTTTTGGAGTGAGGTTGGAAATGATTTTACTGTAAAATAAAATTTGGAGTGGGTTTTGGAGTGGGGTTAGAGATGGTTTTAGAAACATTGACTATATGCTGATATCAGAAATCCAGAGTCATGCTTTTAGTTTCATCATGATTTAGTATCTTTACTATTAGTCTATTAAAAACAAATTTCATGGGTTTCACGATAATTTTATCTGGACTAATTTATATTAACTTGAGCCCATTTGGTCCCTAGAATGTTCCACACATCATAACTAGCCCATTTAACCTGTCCTTGTCAAAGCTACAATCGGTGTGGTTCTTCTTTAATATTTTTTTCTGGAACGAGCGTCCCATTACATTGACCACAACAGAAATAGAATATAGAAACCTTTTTTTTAAATAATATATAGAAACTTTTTTTTGCTAAAATAATATATAGAAACTTAAGAGATTCGAATATATATATATATATATATATATTTTTTTTTTTTTTTTGAAACTGGCTTTCATTTAAATTAAAATGCAGAAAAAAAGAAAAATGTTTACAAAGGCCTATTGGCCATAGTCAAAGAGCCTAGCCCATTAAAATCATATTTAGGAACCCATTTAGTAGCCCATTTTGAAGTTAATCCTTTAGTGATTGTGGCCCAAAAGGCAGTGCAGAGAAGAGCCCAAGATGGAATTGAAGAGGCGATGAAGAGTTGATTGGGTTGATCGAAGCTTTTCATTCAAACGAAGTGGAATCGGAGGCGAAGGTAGAGCCCCGAGTCGAGAACCGGAGATCAAGAGGCAGCTATCGGATCCAGAACTGCATCATGGCTGAAGCGGCTCTAGGGTTTGTCTCTCTGTAACTCTGAGCTTTGTTTCTCATCTGATGATCAATGATTGAAAACATGGAGTCAATCGATCTAAATTTATTTGCATGCAGGCGCTGATTCCTCTCATTCCATATCCAGTACAAAGCCGCTTGCCACGCCAGAAGAATAAGTGATCGAGTAGTTCTTGGGGGTGGTAAAGAGATCATCTGGTTCAGACAGTCCTCCCAGTTCCTTGTCGGAGTGATTCCGCATCTTCCAGCTATCAAAACCCAGAGATCAAAAGCAAAGTTGCATTTCCAAAACAAGTGATCTCGCGATTCGGCCATCACATTACATAGAAGGCAAGTAGGAGTTACTTGGATCCCCCAGCCAATCATGCGATCTCTGGTAGGCAACCTGTTCTGCACGAGCAACCAGGCGTGGAAGCTATGTCTTGGGATGCTTCTCTGCGGCCACACTTCTGGTGCCCAATTCACCTCTTCAATCCTTCCTGCTAGGAGATGATAAATTTCGCCAGTTCTATATTTATCACCTATCTTGCCATTGACTTCCCAATCATAATAATCAGGTTCATCAGTGAACTCGATTGTGGTGGTAAAGGAGAGAACTTGTAGTTGGGCGTCTGTTCGAGCTTGTGGAAGCCTCCACACTCCATTGCGCTGTAGTGAAGCAAGTGTTGCTGTCAGTGGGATACCCAGTCGCGATCGTCCACCCTTCAGATATTCCTGCAAGCTCCCAAAGGGACTCCAATTGTCTATCTAGAATCTGCCACATTCTCCATTTCGTATGCGAAGATGAATCAGAGGGTAAGCTATACTCCTAAGCTTCAACAGTTTATTTGTTAGCCAAGAGAAGTTCTGAGATGGTTTTGTGGTCCAATAGTTTCCCAACGAACCTTTAAGTATTACCTCCTTGAACCAGGAAACCCAGACGGAGTCGGGCCTGAAGAAAAGGATCCATATCAGCCTAAGTGAGCAAGCTTTATTCCAGGTTTGCAAATCCTTTACTCCCAATCCGCCTTGTTGTTTACTGCCAGTAATATTTAATTACTGCCAGCCTAATTACGAGATTCGAATATATACTGCCAGTAATATTTAATTTGAATAACCAGAAATACAAAAATAAAAAGTTGATTGATAACTACAATTTATTCCTAAACTACTGTTAACCTAATATGATATAGTAATCCGTTTATATACAGTTAGGAATGCATGATTCATGGCCAATAACACAAGTAATCAGCAGATATGTTTCTTTTTGATATTAAATTACCTGTTTGAAAATTCATCATTACTAAACACAAATATATACATATATATATATATATATATATATATATATATAAAATCTATTTTATTAATTTTCTAATTTTTCTAATTATGATTATATTGTATAAGTAATTAATGATAATTTGAATTTGTATATATATATTCAAAAAAAAAAAAGATTTACTCTGGGGGCGGGAAGTCTCGCAGCGGAGGAAACAAAGGTTTGGCCGGCCGCGATGGGATGCATTTGCTTCAAAGTCTTGGCGGCCAAAAGTAACACCGTCGATTACATATACGGTCATCGATAATCTAGACGATGTCGGACATTATCCGCTGATTTTCTGTGAGTTCAGCTTGGAGCAGCTGACAGTCGCGGCTGACAGTTTCTCAAGGTCGGAACCATCGTGTCGGAGCACAACAATTGGGTACCAAACATTGTATCCAAGGAAAAACTCGGCGATGGTCACCGGATCACCGTCAAATTGTTTCAGAGACTTTCATGGCGTGATCCTTATTAGCAGTGGGCCTTCGAGTAACTCGTTACAAGAAGACAGTGGGCTTTCGAGAATTCCATTACGAGAAATAGACTTAAAGTCTCAGCCCACTTCAGCTGTTCAGCCAAACATCTTGTCGTCTTCCTCGCAACAGAAAGCAGTCAAGACTCAACGGTCTTGTGCTCGCACGGTCAAGCCAGCTCACGTCCTCGCAGTATCAAACAAATTTGGATGCCTTGGATCGTGCGCTGTGGCTTGACCACGTCATGGTGTTGATAAGATTTGCAACTCTCTATATAAACGATGTAATAGCTTTGTAATCTTTCAAGCAAGAAATAATAAAAGTAAAGTTTTCTTCTTCACGAAAGTGCTCTGTTTCTTTCGATCTTTATGGTATCAGAGCTCCAGGGATTACATCTTGGTGTCCATGGAGGCTACTGATCCTGTGTCTACGCCATCGCTGAGCATAGCTCAGTGTGTGACGTTGAAGCTCTCGTCTTCCAATTACTTACTATGGAAAACGCAGTTCGAATCCTTCCTTTCAAGTCAATCTCTGCTCGGTTTCGTTACGGGTGGAACTGTTCGGCCGGCGCCGACTGTCACTGTCCGTAAAGGTGAAGAGGACATTGAGCAAGCAAACCCGGAGTTCACTAAATGGATCCGCAAGGATCAACTTGTTATGGCGTGGCTTTTTGGTTCTCTATCTGAAGACGCTCTCAGATCTGTGTATGGCCTCAGTTCTGCGCAGGAAGTTTGGTTCAGTCTCGGCAAAAAGTACAACCGAGTATCTGCTACAAGGAAGCTAGATCTCCAACGCAAACTCCAAGGTATGCAAAAGAACCAGAGATCTATGACGGAGTACCTAGGAGAAGTTAAAAGCGTTTGTGATCAGCTAGACTCAATAGGTTGTCCTGTGTCTGAGAATGAAATGATCTATGGAGCTTTAAGCGGTTTAGGCAAGGAGTATGAGTCTATCTGCACAGTTATTGAGCACTCTATGGATCTAGTTCCAGAGATGACGTTTGAAGATGCTGTTTTTAAGCTTGTAAACTTTGAGGACAAGCTTAAAGTGTACAACCAAGCCACTGAAGTTAATCCTCACATGGCTTTCAACGTTGGAAGAGGCTACTCTAACAACAGAGGTCGTGGAGGTTACTATCAGAGAGGCGGTTATCGAGGTCGTGGCAACAACTCTTACTCAACTAGAGGACGAGGGTTTCACCAACAGTTCTCTGGGAACAACTCAGGATCAGCGTCTGGCAACAACTCAGGAAGGACAACGTGTCAGATCTGCGGCAAGTTTGGCCACACTGCTGTTCGCTGTTACAGTCGCTTTGATCAGGCCTTTGCTCCTCCAGACAATGTGCACAACGCTCTCACTACGATGAAGCTCTCTGATCAAGAACAGGCTGCGGGTCATGACTGGTATCCAGACTCTGCTGCATCGGCTCACATCACCAACAACAATGCGCAGCTGAGTTCATCTGAACCGTATCTTGGGAATGATCAGGTTATTGTTGGAAACGGAGACTACTTACCTATCACTCACATTGGATCGATTGCCTTACACACGCCACAAGGTACTCTTCCTCTTGATGATGTGTTAGTATGTCCCGGAATAACAAAATCTTTGCTGTCGGTTTCCAAGCTCACAGCAGATTATCCTTGTGAGATTACGTTTGACAATGAATCTGTTTTTGTTAAGGACAAGCAAACAAAACAGGTGATCACTCAAGGCAAAAGGCATAAAGATTTGTATCGGCTGAGGGATGCAAGGTTTAAAGCTTTCTACTCAACGAGGCAGAGAGCTACAAGTGTGGAGATTTGGCATAAGAGGCTGGGCCATCCCCACAAGGACATTCTTCAGTCATTAGCCAAGAATAAGTCAATAAGTCTGAATGCAGGCAATAGTTTGAGTATGTGTGATGCGTGTCAGTTAGGCAAGAGTTGCAGACTTCCCTTTCTTCCTTCTGAACACTTTTCTAGTAAACCGTTGGAGCGGATTCATTGTGATTTGTGGGGTCCTAGCCCAGTTGTTTCTGCTCAAGGATTTAAATACTATGTTATCTTTGTTGACAATTTCTCAAGATTTACATGGTTTTACCCTTTGAAGTTAAAATCTGATTTCTTCTCTGTATTTGTTCGGTTTCAAAAGTTGGTTGAGACACAGTTGCAACACAAGATCTTACAATTTCAGTGTGATGGAGGCGGTGAGTTTATCAGCTCTCAGTTTCTGTCACATCTTGCAAATCACGGCATCAAGCAACTTGTGTCTTGCCCCCATACCCCTCAACAGAACGGACTCTCAGAGAGGAAGCACCGTCATATAACCGAGCTAGGAATCACAATGATGTACTGCAGTAAGGTTCCTCAAACCTTATGGGTTGAAGCTTTCTTTACAGCCACGTTTCTCAGTAACCTTCTGCCTTTATCAGTCTTACGCAATGGTCTGAGCTCCTACGAGAAACTCTTTGGTTCTGCTCCGGATTATACTTCTCTCCGGGCCTTTGGCTGCAAATGCTACCCCTACCTTAGGCCGTATATGAACAACAAGCTCGATCCTAAGTCTCTCGTCTGTGTATTTCTTGGCTACAACGAGAAATATAAAGGTTATCGATGCTATTATCCTCCAACAGGGAAAGTCTATATCAGTCGTCATGTCCTCTTTGATGAATCACACTTCCCTTATGCTGATGTCTACAGCTCTTATCATAAAACATCCGCCTCTGCACTGCTTCAAGCTTGGCGTCTGGTCAATCTTTCATCTCAGGATACGACATTGCCTCTGTCTAGTCCTGCTGATGAAGACCTCCCACCGGTTAGGTTGCCAGCAAATCCTCCCGCTGCAGCTCTCTCACCTATACAGAATGACGTTGTTTATCAGTCTCCACCTGCGTCGTCTTCCTCTGCCTCCAGTAGTGATCATTCTGATCATGACGAAGCTCCAGTTCTGGTTGAGCAACCTCCAGCACAACACTCCATGACTACTCGAGCTCGTGCTGGAATTGTAAAACCGAACCCGAAATATGCTCTCTTTACGGTGAAAGACAGTTATCCACTTCCCCGAAGTCTTAAGGATGCTTTAAGTGATGAGGGCTGGAACAACGCCATGGGAGAAGAAATCACACACATGGTTGAAACCGAAACCTTTGAGTTAGTCCCTCCCTCCCCAGAACAGAAACCTTTGAGTAATGGATGGGTCTACAAAGAAAAGCTTCACGCAGATGGTACTCATCACAAGCTTCGAGCTCGTCTAGTTGCTCGTGGCAATGAGCAAGAGGAAGGCATTGATTTCATTGAAACATTTAGTCCAGTGGTGCGAACTGCTACCATTAGGACAGTACTTCATGTTGCTGTCACTAAGAAGTGGAAGATTCGACAACTCGATGTTCAGAACGCCTTTCTACATGGTGATCTCAAGGAGACTGTTTACATGACTCAGCCACGTGGTTTTGAGGACCCTGAGAAACCTGATCACGTTTGGAAACTGAAGAAAGCGATTTATGGCCTTCGTCAAGCTCCTCGGGCGTGGTTCGATAAGTTCAGCAATTTTCTTATTGCTTTTGGCTTTCAGTGCAGCTTTCCTGACCCGTCTCTGTTCGTGTATCATCATGGGTCTAGTGTCATCTATCTCCTTCTTTATGTTGACGATATGATTCTCACCGGCAATGATGAAACGGTTGTGGAAAAGCTGCTTGATGCTCTGAACAGTGAGTTTCGGATGAAGGACATGGGAGCTATACACTATTTCTTGGGGATTCAGGTTCATCATCATGATGGGGGCTTGTTCATGAATCAAACCAAGTATGCAACAGACTTGTTGGTGGCTGCAGGAATGAAAGACTGTGCTCCGATGCCCACTCCGTTGCCTATGAAACTCGATAATCTACCAGGTCAAGATGAGTTGTTTGCAGAACCTTCTTACTTCCGCAGTCTGGCTGGTAATCTCCAATACCTAACACTTACTAGACCAGATTTGCAGTTTGCCGTCAACTACATTTGTCAAAAGATGCATCAGCCGAGTGTCTCCGACTTCAACCTTCTCAAACGCATCCTTCGTTATGTGAAAGGAACTCTGGAGAATGGAATAGACATAAAAGCTCAGACTCATTCAACGCTTGTCTGCTACAGCGACAGCGACTGGGCCGGCTGCAAGGACACTCGGAGATCTACTGGTGGCTTCTGCACGTTCTTAGGCTCCAACCTGATTTCTTGGTCTGCAAAACGACACGACACCGTCTCCAAGTCTTCTACAGAGGCGGAATACAGAACAATGTCTCTTGTAGCGTCCGAAGTAGCTTGGATACAGAATCTTCTTCGTATCATGGGGCTGGAGCAGAAGATCATTCCGTTGCTATTATGTGATAACCTTTCTGCAGTTTGTCTCAGTGCTAATCCAATGTTTCACAAACGGACGAAGCATTTTGAGATCGACTATCACTATGTCCGTGAGAGAGTTGCTATGAAGAAACTTGAGGTGAAGCATATCTCTGCTTCTCTACAGATTGCTGATGTGTTCACAAAATCTCTGGCTCAGGATCCGTTCTTCAAGCTGCGCGCCAAACTCAGTGTTTCGCTTCCTCCTACTCTGAGTTTGAGGGGGAGTATTAGCAGTGGGCCTTCGAGTAACTCATTACAAGAAGACAGTGGGCTTTCGAGAATTCCATTACGAGAAATAGACTTAAAGTCTCAGCCCACTTCAGCTGTTCAGCCAAACATCTTGTCGTCTTCCTCGCAACAGAAAGCAGTCAAGACTCAACGGTCTTGTGCTCGCACGGTCAAGCCAGCTCACATCCTCGCAGTATCAAACAAATTTGGATGCCTTGGATCGTGCGCTGTGGCTTGACCACGTCATGGTGTTGATAAGATTTGCAACTCTCTATATAAACGATGTAATAGCTTTGTAATCTTTCAAGCAAGAAATAATAAAAGTAAAGTTTTCTTCTTCACGAAAGTGCTCTGTTTCTTTCGATCTTTAATCCTCAAAATCAAGAATCTCAAACTCGCCGCAAAATCTTCTTACAGCTCAGTGAAAATCGTAGTCATAGTCGCACGAAGAGCTGTCTTCACCGATCTCGCGGAAGTGACTTCGACGGTAATGGCTCTCGCCGGAACCATTTTCTATATCAAGGTGACAAGGTGAGAGATTTCGAAATATGGCATTTTTATTTATTTTAGAGTGTGAGAGAGAGTGTGTGTGTGTGTGTGAAGACGAGACTTTGCTATGTTATCATTACAAGACTTGTGTCACAAGCAAACATGAACTCTTGGATCAAGAGATTTAGAAAGCAAATAAAATTTTCAAGAAAACATCGGGGTCGGCAAATGTGAGGGACTATGTTTTGTTCTGTCTGTAGACCAAAGTGATGAAAACATTATTACAGGCTTTTAAGCTGATAATAATTCAAATGTGTATCATCCACTTTGAAATAGTGTTGATCCACAAGCAGTCAAGACTTATATCACTCGCTTGGGAGGCACATGATAGAGCCTACTAAGTGTCGTAATGCAGCTGAGCTTTGGAACCACCGCCTTTTGGCGCTGTCTCCTAATGCCACTTCTTTCAAGACCATGGCAATCAGAATAAAGACCCATGAATGATAAAACTGAGTCTTACTAGGCCCATATTTTCAAAGTTGTCAATTCAAATCCCATAGAACACCAATAAGTCCATTTAGATAACAAATAAGAAAACTAATTAACATAGCGTACGAGACAAGAAAGTTAGCACAAAGAGTTACTGAAGCAGATAAGATTTGGTTTTAACCACCGTCTTGAGGTTGTGGAGGAGGAGAAGAAGGACGAGGCTTGGGAATATAAGGATTCGATGGGTTTCCATGCTCGATAGGACCTGGTTCGATCGAATGTTTTGCTGTCGGAGATGGATCCACTGGATAGTTGTAATCCTCCAAACCTAGTTTCATGTCTGCCATTTCTCCCACGTAATTATTATCAATAATATTAATTGGATTTTTAAACAGAAAGAGGAATATAGTAAAATTTTCAAGAAAACAATAGAAGATTCCGTAATGACTTGACTCTGGTACGGAGAGATTCAACATCGAACTAAAAAGAGTAAAACACACAAATGAAAAAAGGTTACCAGAAGAAACGAGTGAGACACAGAGGATAATGACAGCCAAAAGGAAGACAAATCCTGGTTTCTTCATCTTCTTGGTAGACAACAAAGATAGTTTCTTCTTTTTAAAATAAAGAGAGAGAGGTGTGCATGAAGATGGCAGAAAAGGAGGAGGGCATGTGGATAACTGTGTCTTGAATGTGAAGTTGTGGGTTAAATCGAGAACAGAGTTATTGCGCTCTCTCTATTACAGCAGAGAGGAAGCATCTCAAACAGCTCAAAACTCAATTCATTGGCTATACTTTAATGCTCCTCCACTACTTTTCGTTTACGACACGTATCCCCATTTCTCTATCTGTATTAACAGCAACTTCTCATCGATTGTGTTTGATCACCATTGATAGAAACGAGGAAGAAGAGAAGGAAGTTAAAATTCAATGGAAAAATCTATAAGAAAATAGAGACTGAAATGATGAATGTTGTAGAAGAAGCGCGGAAGTCATTATTATTTTAACAAAATGTGATATTTGTTGTGGTTGTTTTTTTTTTTTTTTTTTTTTTGCTAAACTATTTTGTTGTGGTTGTTGGTATCAAGAGGATTGATACTAGTAATTGTATAATGGAGTATTAATGTTAACAGCATAAAAGTGTTGATAACGTAACGACAGTATAGACAAATAATTTAAAAGCCAAAAAAATTAGTACTATGTATTTTGGCGTTATTGCCCATTAAGAAAAACAAGTTAATGCCATGACGTGACTTGAATTAGCAACATTAATGCTTCTAACATTTCCTACCACTCAAATTCCTGTATCTGTTATTTTTATTTTTTGTCTTTCACGTTTTATTAATTTTGATAATTGATATTCTCGGCACTTCAAAAAAAACAAAAATTCGTTTCTAAATAGTATTATTTTTGGGAAATTTGATCACATATACATTGTAGGATTAAAATGAAGAACATGTACATAGCAAAGTAAAAGCTATGATATTTGTGAAATATTTTCTATATTGCCCTTGAATGGGGTTTTTTTTCTTTTTCTTTTTTTTTATAAATATGGTTTCCCCTCCAATTCTTAATTATTTTCAATTTCTGTAAAAACAATTGTATAATTTTGTTGTTTATATAATAAAAACAAGTCTTTTTTTCTACACATAATATGTTTTAAAATTTTCAAAACAAACATATATTTTATAAATTTTATATAATATTTCATAATCGCAATTTTGAATCCATACTATTTTAAATTACAGTATAGTCTGATAAATTTCTTTTTCTCTTCTTTTGTAATTTATATCTCTTTCTCTGCCTCTTAATTCTTCTTACTCACTATTTGATCAGTTACACTGTTTTGTTTTCCAACACTGTCGCCACTCATCATCTTTCTCTCTAATGAAATTTTAGAGAATTTCATATATACAAAGTTTGTGGGAGTGACGAGTATTCCATACCATAATATGTATAGCATAGTCACGAAATGGATAAATGTTTGGGTTTAGGGTTTAGAGTTTAGGATTAGGGTTTGGGTTTAAGGTATATGGTTTGGATATATGGTTTGAGTTTAGGGTTCAGAGTTTGGGTTTATGGTTTAGGGTTTGGGTTTAGGGTATATGATTTGGGTTTAGGTTTGGGTTTAGGGTTTAACATTTGGGTTTAGAGTATATGGTTTGGGTTTAGAGTTTAGTGTTTGGGTATATGGTTTGGGTTTAGGGTTTAGTATTTTGGTATATGGTTTGGGTTTAGGGTTTTGTGTTTGGGTATATGGTTTGGGTTTAAGGTTTGGGTTTAGGGTATATGGTTTGGGTTTAGTGTATATGGTTTGGGTTTTGATTTTTGGTTTAGGGTATATAGTTTAGGTTTAGGGTAAATAGGTTAGGTTTAGCCTTTTTATTTTTTTCATCCTCTTCATAATAGTTGATGTTGTAAAATAATTGTTCTGTACTATATATTGGATAAATATAGTATTGTATGATATCCAACGTTGTGTTAATTATCTCTCACTCGCGGAGAAGGAGAGCGTTGTCTAGTTTTGTATCAAATTGACACAGCTTTTCATGCATGGCTATATTCTTCATATATGGTGATGCTATGAATTTTAAGCAAATTGACCCATTATTTTTTTGGTCGGCAAATAACTTCTAATTCATTTTGCACTCAACTATGAACTATGTTACTAAAAACTAATAATATAGTTGACTAGGACATCTCTAAGCTTATTCTATTTTTATTCTAAATACTATTTTGGAGTGAAATATACTCTTATTCATTATTCTATTTTGAAATTGAAAATTTTTATTTATAAAATAGTTTTTAAGATCTTGAATGTTTTTATTTCGTACTTAAATAATATTTAAAATAATATATTTACATGAAAAGAAATATAATATTCATAAGAAAATATTTAATAATTTTACATAAAATTCATAAACTAATAAAAATATCAAAGTAAACATAAAAATATATAATAAATATAACATAAAATAAGTGATTCAATAATCCGGTAAATAATTTCTGGAACTGTCCATAATCTGTAAGTATAACCCAAACAATGAAAACATCCGGTTTTAAAGTTTTCTTGCTCAATTTAAGAAATTCATGGATAAAAAGCTCATGATACATAATGAAATGTATTAGTTGATCATTTGTGGAAAATATTTTTAATACTTATTATTGAATCAAAATATGTTGGTTTATATATTTTTATGATTTATTGTAATTTTAATCATAATATTTAATTTAAATAAATTAATTTTATTTTTATAAAAAATAAACTAAACTTTATGGATGTTTTATAACAAGATAATTTGGGTTAATTTGTAATTTTCTATTAGTGGAAGGTAATAGTAATAATTATTTATTAAATAAAATGGAATCACTTAAAATATTTTTTGAGTAAAAAATAGATTAAAATCCAACTCAATATTGGTGTTGCACTATTATAAAAAAATTGAATAATACATTGGAGATGTTCTTAGTCCAACTCATAAGTGTATTATGTTGAACTTGTTTTCACTATATTATTCAAAAATTGTGAAAATTAATTAGGTTGAGTAAATCGATTGTGTTTCTAGTTAAAGATTTTATTTTGGGTATTATGAAAATGTCTAGTATTTGCTATTTCACCCTATTCACATCATTCGTTTTCCATCTATAATTTACCTCTTTTTTGGATAAAGATTTTTCATTAGAACCTGAGACAAAAAACATGTCAACGGCCGTAATAGCCCCGTTGGCTAACTAACATTTACTCGTGAAAAATAGAACCGATTTAGAATCCACTTGAAGCCCACGTATTCTTGCCAATGAAGTCGATAAAATAGATGGCCCAAAATGGGAACTACCCAAACGGAGCCGACGAGGGATGGGAGGTGAATCAATCAAATTATCGAGGGAGAGAGAGAGAATTGTAAGGGCAACTCCAACGTGACACTAAAACGATTTTAGTGTCAAATATTGACTTTTTCAATTCCAATGGGACGGCATATGCGACGGTATTATAGTGTTTTGGTGTTTTTCACCAAATATGGTGTGGTACTGTAGCGACGGAAAACTTTTTTTTTTTTGTTTAAATAACTTAACTAATTATATTTACTTTTAAAAGATAGCAAATAAAATTCACTCATATGTAACTATGATATTAAATTAATTTTTAATAAATCTTGATGTGATTTCTAAATTTTAGTTAATATAAATTATTCATTGATAAAACATTTAAAATAGGATTAAAATATATAAAAGTTATTTAAAATACATAAAATTGCCAAATAAACATCAACCAAACATAAAAGTGCACACAAAAAAAAAACAGATTTGCAGAATTAAAAAAAAAACATAAATTTGCAAAAACAAACTTGAAAACATTAGATTGACTAACATAATAATCTAATAACCCGGAAAATTACTACCAGCTCCATCAAGATAATTATAATACGGGGTATAATCTTCTTGATCATTTGGTGACATTTGATTTTCACCTTCAACTTGTTCTCTCTGAGATGGTTCTCCTTCAGCTTGATCTCCTTGATATTGTGATGCTCGATACTGTGATCCATGATATTGGTATTGGACACCTTTTCCTTGTTCATTAGATTGACTGGTTTCAGCTCGTTTTCTTATAATTTCTTGTTTTTGACTTCGAGATGCACTAATCGAGTGAATATGGTAATTCTAATAATTAGTAAGTTGTAACGTAATTTCTATGCAATGTATTTTTCGTTTGTATGTTTTTATTTGTTTTAATTTCATATGTATTTTCATTTGTGTGTTTTTAGTTATTTTAATTTCGTTTGTATGTTTTTGTTATTTTAATTTCATATGTATTTCTAAAGTATTATTCAATAATTATAATTATTGTTTTAAATTTGTTAATCTTATTCTTATTAAAAATAGTTATTTGTATATGTTATAAGAATAATGAGTATAAAAATATTAAATAGTTAAGAGAATGTTTTTAATAATATAATATTAGAGAATATCCTTTTTAGTGTGATATTTGGTGTTGTGGTTGGAGATGAAAAGAAATTTGGTGCTAAAATTACACTAAAATGGTGTAGTTTTTACACTAAAATAGTGTAGTGGTTGGAGATGGCCTAAGAACGATAATCAGATTGGAGATTGTTGCAGGTGAATTGGCCGCGGTTATGAAGAGAGCTAGTGATGAAGCATTGCCGTAGCTTGCTACAGTCATACTTACAATACATTATTTTCAGTCGTACACTGCTCAATGCTCATGGCACCATCAATATGTCGAGACACGCAAATTATTGTCATCCCCATACACCCAATTCATTCATACAGCTTCATCCACACCTCTCCGTTTTAAAGATCCAATATAAAAATGTTAACTCAAGGTATGTTGTTCTTTTTGTGGTCGATAATATTATTTATGGAATTGAATATTTGTTGAGTTGAAACATGTAACAAGAGTTGCAAGAGTCGGACAGAACATTAATGGTCGTCTATGGTTTTTAAGTATTAAATTGGATGCACAAAGTGTCAGTGAGTACTTTTGTCAGTCTTTGAAGTAAATGCTGGCCTATTTATTTTTTATTTATCTCGAGTATTGAGTATCTCGTTTTTGTTCTATGTATTCTTTTGTCAGTCTTTGAAGTAAATGCTGGCCAAAAAGAATTTAACTATTTTGGACAATTCCTTTTTCTTTATATATCTATTCTGGCATATTCGTTCACAATCAAGAATTTAATTATTGTTTCAATAATGTGCGCGGGTTTGTTTTGCCTCATTTCATAGACGCATTGTAAATAAGAATAAGGGGGTATATTTAATGTAAAGTCTAAAGAGATTTGATTTTTAACCAAGTTTTAGATAAGTGATTTCTGGTAATTAATTCTAGAATATCATGTAAAACCATAAGATTTGAGTTTCAGTGTTTAAAATTAAAAAGCTCCAGCTAAATATTCTAGAATCATTTGAAAACTTGAAAACTGCACAACTTTAAATATTCTAATAACAGTAGATTTTAAAGTATTTATGAAATATCAAATTTAATAACAATCAATTTTAAATAAATTTTTAAAATTCATGTTTGAATAACAATAAATTTGTCATTTTAATACAAATCACAGTCTCAATTCAATATACCCCATTAACTGATTGTAAAGATATTTATCAGTGGCAAGTGTAACACTGATTTTATATCCCCACTCACATTATTGTACTTGTTAATTACTCCATCCATTTTTTAAAAAACGTGTTTAAAAAATAATTTTAATTATTAATATTTTATTTTATGTTAAATTGTAAACTTCAAAAGTAATGATTATATTTATTGGAATTTTATTGGTTAAAAGTCTTAGAAACTAGTTAATTTTAAAATAATACATTGATAATCAAAATTTAATATGTTTTATGTAAAAATTCTAAAATATACTGTATTTTTAAAACAAAAAGAGTATTAGACTGCACGTGACGGTGGATGAAAATTGTTTGAGATAAAACACTACTCCACAATTTAACATTGGTAACATACTCAATGGTTGTCCACTAATTAATCCATTTTGGTATTAGAGATTATGATATCCTTTTTAGATTCCCATCTTTTGGTTTGCCAACAATTCCACCTTTATTATCTCGAACCCCACATTTTCTATTTCCCTTTCGTTTGTGGACAGTAAATAATGATTTATTTTTCCAATATCTTAATAACGCTATGGCCTAATCTAAGGGCAATATATACAGAAATCATGTGAACATTCTGAAGACAACTCCTTTGCCCATATAAAGGAAAAAAAAAGAGTAGTATTTATCTCTCATTTTGTTTTGTCTATTAGTACGATTTGGCAATTTGTTATTGAATTAGATAGTAGACTATCAGTAAATAAATAGAAATGGGCCTAAATATGACAATCTAGAACATGGGGGCTACGGAAGAAAGGATATAAAAATAGTGGGGTGGGTATAAGAAGAAAGAGAGCATTAATTGAATTTTTCACTTACTCAGCAACCACTTTGAGAGAGAGTGAGAGAGAGAGGGAATCAAAGGTTCTTCTCCTCACATAGAAGAAGATGACTTTTTAAAATTCTACTTTAATTTCTCCCATCTGCTTCAGTTTCCTTTCTGCACCAAACACCCACACACTCTCTCTCTCTCTCTCTCTCTCTCTCTCTCTCTCTCTCTACTAATTTAATATTAAAAATTACATCTTTCGAAAACTGGAATTATTCATTTCACGAGTCCTAGAAATTCCATTACGAAGAAGAAGAAGAAAACAGAGCTCCTTTTACAGTTCATCTATGGCGTTTCTCAAAGCTCTAGCCTTTCTCTTCGTTTTAACCTTGGCTGCTACCGCAGATGCAGAATCCTCGTTTTCCTTTAACGGGTTTGCGAAATCTCCTTCCTTTGACAACAACATTGCTCTGTTTCGAGATTCGAAGCTCGTCGTCAATGGCGGCGGCGGTTCGTCGATTCAGCTGACCGGCTCAGCGAGTCGGAGCGAAGGGCGGGTCCTGTACAAGAAACCCATCAAACTATTCCAAGGTAACGACAGAAGAAACTTCTCAGGATCGTTCTCCACTACTTTCTCCTTCTCCATGATGTCGTCCTCCTCCCCCTCCAGAGAGATCGGTAGCGTCCTGTCTTTTGTAATGGTTCCATCCGGTTTGGATCTTAGGCTGTTCGCTAGAAAGGACAACAACACTTCCTCCTCTGGTCTAGGTTTCTTGTCGCGGAACGAGATTGTCGCTGTCGAGTTCGGTATCTCCAAGAGAGGAAACCGTGTTGGGGTCTTAGTCGGTCGACCCCGATCCGCTAGGATTAGGAACTTATCATCTTTTGGTGGCGGTTTCGATGAAGTGAGTTGCTGGATTGATTACGAGGCGAGCTCTAAGAGAATAGAGGTTCGTCTGAGTGTATCAGATGACTTGAAGCCGGTGGATCCGTTCATCTCTTACTCTGTAGATTTGGGTAAGATATGGAAAGAGAAGAAGTTCATGGTGGGTTTGACATCTGCAAATGGAAACTCTTCCAAGCCACATTATCTACGTTCATGGAGCTTTAAGCTGAGGCATCCTTCGATGAGGATTCACTCGCAGCCCCTTGATCCAAACGCAGTTGTTTCCAAGACTGTTAAGGATGAGGAGAGGAAGACAGTGGAAGTGAAGGGGAAGGGGAAGAGCAAGTGTGTTTGGAGAATGTTCAGTGCATTGGTTCTAGGTGGTGTTTGTGGAACTTTAGGTGCCATGTTTGCGTTATATCTTTGGACAATATGGGGTAATAGGCGGTCCATGGCAGTGGTTCCTGAGGAATGTACTAATGAAAAATCAGATATCGTTGTGATGAAAGACGCATCTGTTGTTGATGAAGAAGCCAAGAATTAGTTTGGTGTTTTCTTAGAATGTTGTGTTTGTCTTTGTGTTTTTGTAATATGTACATTCTTGTGTCCTTCTTCCTCTTGTTCTTCTGTTGTTTTGTTTTGTTTTTTTATTAGTTGCAGGTTTGGTGAGATGAGCTTTCACATGTAGAAGAATATTACAATATGTATTAGTTAAGATCTTGAAATCTTGATCAATTCAATTCAATACAGTTGTCTTTCTTCTTTTTTTTTTTTTTCAAGTGAAGACAAGAGGAGGCGTGAGTGTATTGAATGAAGAGTTTGTCCAAAAAAAGAAAGCCAATGGTTTCTCGTGAGTTCAACAAAATGCATTTATAATCAGTTGCCCCTTTCAGACACCTTACCTTACTCTGTGTCATTTCTATGTCTTGACTGAGAAGAAAGTGAGAGGAGAGTAACAATGGAATGTGTATTGTCTCCAGTGGTCCCCTTCCTCTATTTAGGGATTTAATGATTTCAACAGAATTTCATTTGTTTCAAAATCACTTTGTTAAAAAAACTACACAATTTGGTACTTTTGGTGTTTAAGAGAAACAAGGACTTGGGGAAGAACTTCTGAAGACTAGAACTTCAATACTTTTGTGGTTAGTAAGAACATTTTTTACTCAATTAGTGAGAACAAAATATATTTTTAGTATATGTTTTACTATTTATAGAAGTTATAATTTTAATTAATTATTTATCAGTATCAAAGATTATAGGGGAAATTTCATATATAAATTACTTTATATAATTTTATTAATGGAGAGAAACACTTCCAAATTTCAAATTTGAAGTTCATCAATCTTTAAAAACAAAGTTGTTTTAGAGATGCTTTGAGATATGATTTATATTTCATATATAATAGACTGAGACTACAACTTTATCTATATATCCCCAAGTTCCTACAATAATTATAATTAACTTTTTAATAAACCTAATTACATCAAAACCCAAAAAAAAACAAGAATCTTTGTGATATTCTCGTGTATTTTGAAAACACCAATTTGCATCACTCCACCTCCGGTTATCTCAGAGATTGTGCTCGTAAACTTGGTCTTTCAAACCGGTTCAGACCGGTTGGTTCATCAGAAGTGTCACACAAGCAACCAGGAAGAGGGTTAGCATAAAAATTCTCCTCCAACTTGGGACTCAAGCCTGCCTTTCCTGGCCGTCTAACATACGGAGCTCCTAATCTCTTCCCATGTATTCTCCTAACCTCCCTCGAGAAATCTTCCCAAGACATTAGTCCCGCATCGAGCCGGTCAATCAATTTCACAAAGCTTAGCCTGAAAAAAAAAACAATAACCCTAAAATGTCAGTCTCAAGCGCAAGGAACCAAAAAAAAGGAATTACAGTCGCTGTACGTACCTATCCGGATTAATAGTTTTTCTAAACCCTTCGAATCGACGGTGACCCTGAACCGCTTTGGCCATGTTTCCATCGTAAGTATAAGCGAAAACATCGCTTCCGAGGGCTAAATTGTAATCGAGAGCAGCTAATCTGTTCTGGTATGGTTTAATAGTGGAAAGCTCTTCCTCTGTAGCCAATGTGGAGTGAGAGAAAACGTTTGGGAACTCTTCGTGGAATGCATTCATACTGTTTCCGCCGTAGATCTCTCCTGCCACGATGTAGATCTTCGTGGTCGAAGGAAACCCCATTGCCTTGAGGAACACGGCAGCTTCCCGCGGCGTCATGGGGCAGTTACCTTCAAGACGCTGCTCTGTACCGTTGATCACTTTTTCTTTCCAGTGTGGAATACTATACCTCATCTTCTCGAGCTCGGCTGATTCCTCTTCGGTTAGACTGTGGTTGCATCCGGTAAACGCCAACATATCTTTCTCGTACCTAGAAGAAAAACATTTTTGATTAATGGTATGATTAGTAGAGGGAGGGAGTAATAGTGGTAGCTTGTACCGCAAGTGAAGAGCAAGGTAGGGTTTATTGTTTTGTCTAAGTCTTGAAGAGAGAGCTTTGCTTAGATTCTCTATCTCTTGAGTGTAACGAAGAGCTTCGTAGTTAGCGCGACATCTAAGCTTCTGGATCGAAGGATGTGGGCTATTGTTGGCTAGGCGAGAGTCAGTGTGATTGAATACCATCACCTTATGCTTCTTCAGTAACTTTGCCATAGAGTTTCTGTAATAACTTGCCTGAGAAAACAGAATTCTTAGTTAAAGTTGATGAATAACCGAAAGAGAGAACAGAGAAATAGAAAACTAATGGAAACCTTGGACCAGGAGACAGGATTCTTTTCAATAGGCTTGATAGAAGCAAGCTCTTGCGGTAAATACTCGACAATGTCGACATCCTCTGCTAGCACTTTGATGAAATGTCTCCAGTCGAATATGTCCTTAAACGTGCTGAAAACATAATATATATATAGAGAGAGCTTGGTTAGATCATATTATTAATGATCATGTTGTTGAATTAATGATATATAATGTATGATTACCTTGGATCACTCCAGAAAGATGAATGGTCAAGAAAAGGAAGAACAAGAGCAGCGTTCATTATTTTGGCGATTGCGACCATATCACATATCTGTCAAAAAGAGACAATGAAGTGAGGAATTGAGAAAAAAAACTAAAGCCAGAGGAAGAGACTTACGCCAGTTCTCATTTGATTCAAACCACCGTTGGCGTGAACAAGAAGGTAACCACTGGTTTTCTTGATTGGTCCTAAACAAACAAAAAAATACCGATTATTAGGTCTTTTGTTTCTCCGTCGATTCCATAGGTCAAACCAAAAAAAAAACTTACTTTGATTCTTAGGACGAGCTACACATTTCTGATAGTTCCCAGTGTCTGGTTGATTCCAAATCTCTGGGATCTGTAAAAAAAAAGAAAACATGTACCAAAGCCAATATTAGTTCAGAAGAATGTAACGACAGCGTTTTAAGGTGCTATATGAACAGAACAGAACAGAACTGTAACATGTTTTGGTCCTAATAAGTCTTTTCACTCTGTTTCCAAGGGGAAGATTTGATTTTCGTTGAGCATACCGGTTTACTCTCATGGACGAGGACTCGAACGGTACTGGAAGAAGATTCATCTTCTTCGATTATCTTCTCAATGTTACTTCTGGTGTGAATAGAAACGACGAACTCGTGTTTCTCCACGTGTCTCCGTCGTCCACCGGAGAGAGCGACGACGAGAAACAAAGCTACGACAAGGATCCCTAATAAAGATAGAATCATCCGACCGAGATTGGTGGCGGATCTCACGTTCTGAGCCATCGCAGCCGTCCAATGGGATTTGTTCTCCGCCATGAGCATCCCCACGAGCCTGATCCTGCGGAGAGACAGAAACCGGAGAAGGTTGTTGTGGTCTGGAGTTAATCCTCCTACTCCTATGTCGCCGCTGCAGCTCGCCGCGGCGTCTTCCTCGTCGTCGGGGACGTAAACGACTGCGTTTCCTCCTCCGGTGCTGACGTGGCAATGATCTTCTTGAGAATCAGCCACGCGACGTCTTGTAGTTGTTGGCGCCGCCGGTAACTGGCTGCTGCTCGACGGGACCGGAACGCGGACTGGCATGTAACCGGTGAAAAACAGAGGACTTCTTATAAAACCTTCCCGGAGATTTTTAAAAAATTTATTAGTTTATAGAAGAGAAAAAAAAAATTGATCAGAGGAGAAAAGGTTTTTGGAGTCTCAGGCGGAGTAGACAGACAATCTCTCTCTCTGTTTCATCTCTCTTTCTTTCTTCCTCGATCATATGTTTGCGTATAACACGGGGGCAGCTATATATGTGCTTTGTATAGGAAAAATAAAGTTTAAAAGTCGTTTTATTTGTCGAATTTGAAAGTTCGTTTGTTCTACTTTTTCTTTTACAGTTTTCTTTATTCCACATTTGAACAGTTTGGTTATTCATCACAGGTGTACAACGGAATATACATATTTTTTTTGTAACTTAGATGTACATAATTTTCTAATAGTCATAATCTTATACTTCCTCGTCATATATTTAAAATTTTATTTTATAAGTTTGGATATATACAAGTCTAGAGATTTAATAAATATTTAGAGTTTATATGTTGAATTGTTTTCTTAATTTTTGATAATATCTAGATATATACTAGTTGATGATTAATGATTTCTTAAGTTTTTCAAAAAAAAAAAATCATGTATTTTGTTTTTGCTGAAATGTATTGATTAGTAGTTATTATATTTGCCTAACTTGTAACCAATAGATAGGTAAAATTAGAAGCAATTGACCTGCATATAATAAGTTATTTGTTAGAGAATTAAGTTGCACATCTCATTTGTTTTGTCTTGTTGTTATTGAAAGAGATAGGAAAAGGATATAGCATAGTTAATTTAATACAATCTATTTATGTAATGTTTAGCTTTTTTCAACTAACAAACATACTTCATTTAAATTAAAGTATCTACAATTAATATATAAATATATCTGATAAAATGTGTTAAATAAAAATTGTTAAGGTTATCATAATCGTACATAACCCTTTATAAGATCATTCTTGTTTATATTTATCTTTTTTCTTGTTTATCTTTATACATTGTAAATATAGCAACACTGCATTGTATTCGCAGTCATTCCAAATTAGGTATGTAATTTAATGCGTCATATCGAATACCGTTTTTCAACTTTCTTTTTCTATAATTAAATTACCTATTGAACTATTTTATGTAGAGACTGACCAATTCCATTAATAAAACTATACATTAAAGTAGCAAGTGTGCTTATCACTCAGTAATTTTTTCCATAAGAAGAAAGGAAATTTAAATAGATTCATTATTTTATCCAATAATTAGTTAATCTGTCACATTGTTCATGACGCATTTATCTTCTCTCTAAGAACATAGTAGAAAGAACATAGTAGAAAAATGAAATCACTATACATTATAGATACGTGTAGCAAGTATTTTAATAGTTAGGGTTTTGAAAAATCAAGAAATCGTACTTTTCCATATTTTTTTTTTTTTATAAATAGTAGGACATTCATAATTCGTTTATATTAAAGAGGTAGAAAAATCAATGGTGATTGTAAGAATATACCTTTGAAACGAAACCCTTTTTTACAAATAAACAGAAAAGCGAATTAATCATCGTCCCAAAGGTGATTTAAGAATATAAATTACTAAAGAGTATGGTAAATTACATGTGAAACATATAACAATAACAATAACAATAACAATAACAATAACAATGATGGCCTTTTCAGTCAAAATAAAAATAAAAAAACCAATGCTGGCCTTTATGTGAGTGTTCAAAGTGAGAAGGCCTTTATGATAAATTCGAACGTTCCTCGATTTCACAAATTTGTTGTCCTCTTCCTACGTCCTTCTCTTTAGATGTTTCGATTAAATGATACCCATGCCGTATAGTATTTAAATAAACTACTTCACGAAAACTAAATGCATTAATATAAGAGTAAATATATGATTACTTCCGTTTCAGTAGAATGGTTTCCAACATGGTCCATCGATGCTTAATCCATATGTTTTACACTTTTACTTCAGTTTTCTTTTAAATGTTGATATATAGTGCGCTTGAGTTTAGTGTTATTTATTTAAGGCTGTGATTGTATAACATTTATAGCGCAAAATATACACTGGACGTTAATCTAAATAAAGAGAGTAACAACATAATTTTTTCCTTTTCTCGTTCTTTCCCATTACTTTCTTTTCTCTTTTCATCCATTTTGTGTTAGACCATTTTATTTCCCACATATTAAAGATGCTGTAAGTTTAGAGCATCTTTATCGGCAAACTCTTAAGAGAATTTTAACCGTATGTGACCCACGTTTTTGTTAAAACATTTCTTTCTTTCCTCTTATGCAAGAGACAACTCTTCAGCTTTTTGTGGGTCTCGTTTCTCTTTTTTTCTCTGTGATTGGTTAAATTTATTTTTTTTTTGTAAATCTGATAGAAATGAAAAAAAATCTTTAAGAATCCTTTTTTAAAGTTTTAGCGATGTGGATGCTCTTAGTATAATTTAATAAAATAGTATAATACCGGCTATTTAAAATAGCCTACAAGTAGTGTATATATAGTTTGCTAGAAAAAAAAGTTGTGTATAAAAAAGTTGTTTGGGACTTGGAGTTTAACTGTTTATTTAATGATTTAACCAACTTAGTTTCTAGGAGTTTGCACAACTCGCTAGCTTAGTTTTCAATCATGTGTATTTTGTGTTTATGAATCAATGTATCGTTTAGATGAAAAAGAAAAATTTGGTAACCGTTGGAGTTCTATCAATGCTATAAATTATAATAGCACAATGATTATAATCCTACGAGGCAGTGGCTAGTTATTCTTCTCTTTTGACAAGTTACAGATTTGCATCGTACTCCCTCTCTCTCTCTTTCCTATTGTAAGTAGTTTTAACAACAACAAAAACTTTGTTTTAAAATATAAGTAGTTTTTAATATTTCAATATAGCTTTTGCATTTATTGTGTAACCAATAAAAATATGTTATTTTTATAATTGATTGAATTTATATATTAAATGATACTTTTTAAAAAGTAATAATTTTTTTAAATATTAGTATTTTATCTAAAAATACTTACAAATTGAAACAAAGAAAGTATTATTTACTAATGTGCTCGAATCACTGTTCCATTGACTATTTCTCATGTTTATTCTTTTCTAGAGAAATTTAATATTGATGGATGCCAACACTATGGAACAGAATGATCTTTAAATATTACATCGTCTTTGAATATACTTTAAAGATACTTAAAAGACATATGTAACAGGGATCTTAAAAAATCGAGAAGGTCTGAAATAATCTGTATTTGAATCATACACATTTTTCCTGTCTCTTGGAAGTCGTTATGATCAGCCAGTGGCTGAGTAATGACCGACTCCTCAATTTGGTACACTCAAAAGCTTGAAATCGCATAATACCATGTCTCATCATATGTACAACAATTGATAAAAAACAGTATAACTTCGTCCTCTGTCTCATATACATTCTCCTCTTTTTTACATTTTAATAGATGTGAAACATCTAAACTAGGGTGGGCATTTTATCCGTTAAATTTGATTTGATTCGTTATACGTTGCTATTCGACCCAAAAATTCTGGATACTGTAAGCTTTCGAAGTAAAGCAAATACTAAAATTTAATATCTGTTAAAATCGAAACAAATCACAAATATTAAAATTTTGAGAAGCGAATATCCGATCCGATCCGTCAATATATAAATGCATGTATATTTTGATTATATTTAAATATTTAAATGTATAAAATTATATAATAATTATTCTGACATATGATTTGACAGATTCTATTCAGATTATTACTTATATAAAAGTATTACATAAAAGAAGAGAAAACATTTATGACAATTATATTTTTTTTTCTTAAGTTGTGTTTTATTATAATTGTTAACTAAGTTGAAAATTTACAACTATGTAGATTGACTACTTCTTTTAATTTTATCTTTTATATCATGTAAAAACGAAACAAATTTGTATCGAATTTTTAAGATTATTTGTATTAATTAAAACAAATGAGATATCCGCAACTATCTGTTTATTTTCCGGATATCCATTTTTCCAAATATTCGTATTTTACCAAAGCAAAGCAAATCGGAAATTTAGATATCCGTAACATTCGAAACAAATCACAAATACCTTTAAAAACTCGGATATTTGATCCGTGCCCATGCCTAATCTAAACAAGTCATCAATAGTGCGTTGCATTAATGGTTTAGTTTTTGGAGATAGTTTTGTTGTGCACCTAGTAAGATTTCTATTGGATGGGCGGGTTTACGCCATGTCTCCGTATTACCAACTACTGCGTCCAGCCTAGGAGGATTAGTCGGGCCTTAGGTCTGGAGTTTTTGATAAAATCTCTTCCAGAAATTCGTATAAATATTATCGTATAATGTCACAGAAATCTTGACGTGTATTCTCAATATGATAATATTCTTAGATAGATATTTTGATGCAAATAAGTTCTAACGCTAATAGAAAAACGTTATATGTATAATAACGAATAAAGTAAACTAAGACACTTTATACTACCGTGGAAAACTACAATATATCTATATATGAACCGGTATCTAGCATTTTAAGATGGCAATGTACCATCTAAGATGACGGACTTTAAAAGAAAGATAATGTACCCAGTCAACCGAATTATTAAGTATAGTTTAGACCGTTTAGTGAAAGAAGAGAAATTCTACATTATGCCTTGGTCTAGACCATATTACACGTGTGAGTTTTTGTATGCATTTGTAAACGTGTATGACTAGCCTAGTATAGCATATTGTATGTTGTACGAATCATAGAAAGAGGTGGCGAGCGGGGGCCACGCGACATTTTGGTGGAAGTCTCTCCACTTCATATTATTGGGGCAGTCAATATCTCTACCTACAACCTGAAAACTAAGGTTCCGAGTTGGGTTGGTTGTTGTTAGGGTTGGCAAATTCTATATATCTCATTATTCCGATTCTTAATTTGTTTTCATTTGCAACTTTGTATCTATTGTTTCTTTTTTTTGTCCAATACAGTATATGGATATAGATTTTTCGATATATAGAGCTCATATATATTGTATAGGTACAAATAAACATATGAAAATCTGATCGGCTATAAGGATTTATTTCAATCAGTTACAAAATTTTCCCGGTATATAGGATAGCATTAGGTATATTTGTATATGCGATGCGATGATGGATAAAGATGTATCATCATATAATTATCTTGGTATTAAAAGATATACCATCTTCACTCTATTCATGGGATATAGAAAGACGTAACGATCTATTAGTAGTTATCACATACTTAGACAAACAAAACAAAAACAATTACTCTTTCAATTTCACAAGTCATTTTAATATTTTATTTATTTTTATTATAAAAGAGTATCATTTTAGAATTTTAATTTGTTTTATACTTATTTTCAGCTAAATATTAACTTTAAACTGCATTAATCTTATAAATAATTTTATTATCTCAAATATTATAATATATGTAATTAATAAAAATAAAAATATATTCTAATTATTTTTAATTTGTGTATAAAATGTGAAAACAACACTTTTTATAAGACGGATGAAAGTACTTCATATAAATTAATTTGACTATTGTAAAAGATTCACAGAATCTGATTCTTTTCTTGTCTAGTATAAAATATTTCAGAATAGTTTAAATCTAAAATTTTAAAATTAAAATAAAATATTTTTTTTCTTGGATACAGAGCTTAGTAGGTTAAATTGGTTACGTAGAATAGGTTTGGTTGTCGATATATACAAGTTACGTATGAGAGAAGAAACGCGTACGGTGCTAAGTTTGTTCCTGTTCCCACCGTCATCTCCGACAAGTCGCTTTAGTAATAGTCTAATAGAAGCAGATGATCTTGGGGGTGGTGAAGGAGAGAGAGAGGAGAATGCAGAACAAGTAAGAGGTGTAAAGAGCAATCAAAAGAAACAGAGAAGTTGAACTTACTGATCAAACTGAACAATGTTCGTATTGGTTGAACTGAACTGAACTTGCCGTTCAAAAAACTGAACAATGTAAGTATTTGTAATGCCCCGAGCCTACTGTTAATGGGCCGGGCTGCCCACACCCGCTCTCTCGACCCGTGGGTCCCATCCCATCAGTTGATGGCTATTTTTTGACCGCTGAAAGCTGCCGCAGCGGTAGTGTAACAAACAGGGCTAATATGCTTCAAATTCGACTTAGCAAGGCTTCTCCCACCCATACTAGTAACGTTCCCAGACCTTCTAGTATTATTATTATAATAGAAATATTCAGATTTCTTAGGTGATTGAGGAGGGATTTTCATATTGAAATCCTATTATTCTCGTGTGTTTTTTTTTGGACAGATGTGAGTGATGAACGGATTCAAATGATTCAGACAATCAAGAAGATGGAAGGAATCTTCAGGAAACCTGACTTTGAAGCCCATGTCCATGACCTCCACCGCACCCTATTGCAAGCCAATGCTGAGAAAGAAGAAGACGGCAACAACGAGTCAGAGGTTCAGAGCACAAAGCTGCAGTCTTCGGCTTCAGAATCCACACTGATGAGAGGTCCCTTGAGATCCCATCAGCAGCAGCAGTTACTACTAGACAGATCAGCATCCTTGTCAAAGCCACAACCTGGATTTGGTCAGCACAGAGCTACCTTGCAGAGAACGATAACTCTCGTCCTCCGGGATTCGAAACCGCTGGTCCCAGACTACGGAGGCCGCCTATGGATATGATGCAAACACCGCCCAATATGCCAATGAATCAAAAACCCGTTTGGTGTTCCGTCTTATCCAGCAACAAGCGGTGGATCATCTCAACAATACTATAATAGCGGTGCACCTTTTGAGATGACAAAACCAGAAGGAGGCAGCGGCGGGGGGTCAGAACAAGGCACAGTGAGTGCTCCGGTATCCGCTGATGAATCAGAATTACCAAGGATCTTGTCGTCCTCCTTAGTCGTTTCGGGAGTAAGTGTAGTAGTAGACTTTGCTTGAAGTTTCTGTAATGTTAAAACTTAAAACTCCATTCCTTTAACAGTCATTTTTTTTTGTCACTGAAACGATGTCATTTTGATCCGATTAAACCCCTTAACTTCAAACCGGAGTACCGATAAATTGATGACAAAACCAAACTGATTATATAATTGAACCGCATCAAACCGGAGCCAATTTAAATGGTTCGTTTTAGAGATTTTACAAGTGTGTGTGTGTCCGTATATATATCACAACCTAAAATCACTCGCAATTTTGGGTTATGCATATGCTCACTCCGCCGCCGCCGACGAGCTGAATCGATTATAGGAATACGAATTATGAAGAAGTTCAAAAAGCCTTCAGAGTTTGGCACATTGTCTGCCGAGAAGAATCAGGTGAGTCTTTCTCCTAATTTTTTTAGTCTTTAGTTTGAGGTATTCCTCTCTCTCTCTATGTCTGTATTTAATCAAAGAGTGCGCATAAAAGGTGGAATCTTTATTCTTAAATTTTGAAGTAGAGAGCTTAGACAAACAATGCTGCTGGCCTTTTCAAATACACACACAAAGCATCAAACATTGGTCTTGGTGGGTTTGAGTTAACACCACTGAGGAGAGATGTGTCTATTTGACGATGATGCAAAAGCAAAGTTAGCTTGACATATCAAACCCAAGTTATAAGTTTTCAAACTTGGGTCTATTAATCATTGCTATATGCTCTCATTTTTTCTTATCCATTTGCCCTCAGTCTCCCTTTGTTTGTTTGTTGCCATTTTCCCTTTATTTTGTTTCTTCTGATAAAACTGGTTAGTTAGTTAGTTGAGTTCAAACAACTTTTGCATCCTTCTCCTTTTATCTCTAATCTGTTAAATCCCTGCAGCTTGCAATGAGAGATAACCAGGCCAGCGAGTGGAACAAGACCATGTACTTTAGACGATGTACTATAATCTTAATATGTAGTTTCACTACGAAACCGCCTCGTATATATATGTTCATGTTACTAACTCATATAGTCATATTGTCTGAGTTTATGAAAAATCAAATATGATTTGTTGTTTGAAAAAAACAAAATGTATTACTACTGCAAAATACGTTAATTAAGAAAGATCATCATCAAACAGAGCCAAACAAGAAGAAGTAGAAGAGAATCATAGATTTTATAACAACAACTTCAGACGTCGTGACGTTTTCGTATGTTCAAACATGTCTAGAGCCGGCAGGCACTGTTTATTTACCAACAACTAATTTGTGCAAAACAATACCGAGAATAATATCTCCAAGCTTTCCAGGTTCCAGTTGTATTCTTGTTTGCTGGTTTCTTGTGAAGAATGTCAAGTGTTCCATTTTGTAGTATACTCAGATCCATATCTCCCAGCCTGTGCAACTAGCAAACAAGATAGAGATTAAAAACCGGGTCTGTATAACAATTATAAGGAGATTCAAAGGACAACAACACGCAACGATGTAAAATCTAGAGACATATTGCATCTACTATACCAAAAGAAGATGACGTGTTTGCCAAGCTAAATCTCCTGCTAAGCAGGCATAGCGTTATGTCCTTCGACTTATTTACAACACACATGAACTCTATTTATATGAGAGGATCGAATGCGAACATATAGAATGCGGATATCAACATTTGTGGTCTCCGTTTGAATATTTCAAGCTAAGTAAGAGACAGACTATATGTTGTTGTGACAACACAAGAAAATTTTATATACGGAGGGCACATATTATCGGAGAGTTGTCGGAATCCATTACGCTTGGACTTGAGTATTGAATCTCGCTTTGTGTTATGCTACTTTATTCTGTTCGTTTGTCTATATATATATATATATATATACTAGGAGTTTTCATGTGCCATACGCAGAATTAATGATTTTAAATATAATACTTTATTTTATTTTAAAATATATAATCTATATTTTAATATTACGATTTACATATTTTACTTTCGACAGTTTAAAAAAAATCATAAACTTATTCTTGTTGATTTAATTATTTCAATTTGACTTTATTAAATTTTAATAAAGTTAACTTACATTTTATAAAATATTTTAAGTATATTATATTATATTATATTATATTTAATAATTACTTATTTTAAATATATATCTTATTATCTAGTTTTAAATATATGCATATATATAAATATAAATTCTAATAATTTTGATTTTTTTGTCTTGGTTAAAATATGTTAAACTTAGAAATCTATTTATTAATTAACCTGATGAAAATATGTCTTGGTTAAAATTAATTTTGGTTATATATATATATATATATATATATATATATATATAAATAGTATATATAAGTCAATGAAAAAAATATATATTTTGAATCTTATTTGGTTTGTTTTCATTATGTGATATATATATATATATTATTTTAATAGTGATATTTGAGTTATTAATAAATTTAATAGTTTTATCAAATAAGTATTTATGTGGAAATTTATATTAATGATGATATATTAGTTATTAGTCATTACCATATTTAAAAAATCTATCAAAAAATATAAATTTTTATAAAGAAATTATACATTTCAAAAATAGTCTGACGCCATGTCATTTTTTTCTAAGAGTCATATCATCTATTTTTCGTGTCATGTTATCTTTGTTTAGTAAAAATGAATGTGGTGACGACACATGTCAAAATTACTTATCAAATATAAATATATAGTTTAGGGGATATATAGAGAATAGTAAAATTAGTAGATTGCTTTTAATGGTCTTTTTTCATATGTATATTAATATATAAAAAAAAATACTTTGTAACCTAGTTGTCTTGTTCTTCTATCTAAACTGGAGAAGAGATGGAGAGGACAACGACTAGGAGTACTAAGAAGCCAACTCCAAAAACATTCGATGATGTGCTATCTGAATCTTCTTTATCGTCACTTCCCTATGATTTGCTAGTGATGATCGTGGCACGCGTTCCATTATTGTACCATCGGACTCTGTCACTAGTCTCCAAGAGCTTTCGATCTATGGTGGCTTCACCTGAGCTTTACAAGGTCAGGTCACTCCTGGGCCTCAAGGAGATTTTTCTTTATGTGTTCTTGAAGTTCGAGTTAGGTTCTTCATATAAGTGGTACTGGTACACCCTCTCCTCCAAGAGTAGCTGCGGCGGGTATGTTTTGGGTAGAGTCCCAATGGTGCCCGATGCTGATTCTCCTTGCATGGTGGGTTCGCGTTGTTCAGATCTTGTGGCTGTTGGTTCTGATATCTACAACATTGGCACCCGTCGACCGTGGTATTCTGGGGTCTCGATTCTTGATTGCAAGTCTCACACGTGGCGCAAGGCTCCACCCATGCCAATGGACCTAGATAAACTTTCTGCAAGGGTCGTTGATGACGATGGAAAGATATATGTGCTAGGGAGACGCTATCTTCATGATTCGTGTAAGATTTCGTTCCTGGCATTCAACACAGACACGCAAACTTGGGATCTCCCTTGCCACCGTGGAGTGGATTCCAACGAAATGCCTCGTATTGTTGATATTGACGGAAAGCTCCACGCGGTAACTTTCTTTGATGGGGTGTTTGCTTTCAATTCAAAGCAAGGTAGATGGGACCTGGTTGAACAATATCCAAGGATGACTGATATTATGTGCTCAGAATCCTACTGCGAGATAGATAATGTTCTCTACTCTGTTTTTTATCACGGAGCTCTGAGATGGTACGACACCGACAAGAAAAGGTGGAGAAGTTTGAAGGGTTTGGTAGGGCTGCCTGAGTTTCCTACTCCTGGTCATGGCTCTTTTGTTAAATTGACGGGTTATGGTGGTGGTGGAAAGATGATG
The DNA here is from genome assembly GCA_019706035.1 of Raphanus raphanistrum subsp. raphanistrum. Lineage (NCBI taxonomy): Eukaryota > Viridiplantae > Streptophyta > Magnoliopsida > Brassicales > Brassicaceae > Raphanus > Raphanus raphanistrum. The sequence goes on from CM033981.1 coordinate 13,905,860, forward strand.
GTTTTCTGGAACAGAAATTTAATTACTCGCTTGTCTCACATGGATACCATATATTGTGCCGAGATAGCGCTTGAAAGATGCAATGGTGATTGTTGGGGGAAACTTGAGTGGTGTGGTGGTGTGCTTTCAGTCCCTTTAGGAACTGAGTTCGTTAAGGTTCTTGCTGTAATGCTTTGATGATGGATAGATGAATGTGTCTTGACTTTATTTTGCTATTTTTTTGTTCAAATTCAAATGTAGACAATTTTTAGTTAAGTTTCTTATTATACTCTTTATATGATTCTGTGATCTGAAAGAAGATTTTCTTAAAAGTATATACAAACTCTCACTTTATCTTGAGATGTATGACTGTTTTAAGCGGGCCAAGATCCATCAAATGGGCTAGGTTTACGATTGTTTGTGACCCTGTCAACAAAAGATCATACTTCCCAATAATTTACCCAAAAAAAAGAGAGGTTATGATGGTTTTACTTACGGTCATATGCAGGAAAACAGTTTCTAAGCAGTGGCGATGCTGATTAGAAACTTGGTCTTGCAGTTTCTAAAACTTGTCTAAAACAGTTTCTTGCAGTGGCGATTGTCTCAAGCATGCAGTTTCTAAAACTTGGTCTTGCGTTTAGCTAGCTGCGGCACCATCTGTTCATAATACGCAGCAGATATATATACTATTTTCTACAATCAAGTTATGTAAAATCGTATTTTTATTGCTTACTTATGCATGCTTTACTATTTATTTACTGCTTTATATATATCAGAAAATGGTTAATGTAGTTAAAAATCAAATTAGTTTGACAAAAACGTTATATATCATATCATTTAATTGGTTTAATATCCAACCACATTATGATCAACCAACCATTTACAAACAATTAAAAAATTATCGATCATAAATATTATACTTTAGAAATCGAACAAACACCTGAACAAACGCATTTTTGTACAATTCAGTATTGTGTTACTAAGAATTTTATGTCTATTTTATCAAAACAAACACCTGTCGAGCTTTATTACTACTTATTCTGTGTCTAGATTCATAAAATTTTGACATGAGCGATTACAAATTCGTCACGGACTCGAGAGTAACAGAATTATTTGTAAGTCTTTGTGAAACATTTCTTTCTAAAACTTCTATTTTACAAACTAAACGTTACAAATAAATACTACACAGCAGGCTTAACAAACATTACGCACAGGAGAAGTGTTAATACGCCATGATTTGAATTCCAGAACAGATATCAAAACGAAGTATCAGATATAATCAAATTGATTTTAATTTTGTTTCGCTTGTTTGAAGATTTAATGCATACGCATTAGCTGTCACTTAGGAACACTAAAAATGACAAATATTTTTTTTTTGTTAAAAAAAAGAGTTTTCTTCATTGAACAAATAGCAGAAAAATCCAGAGTGACTTTGTTAGAAGTTGTTAAACATTAGCGTTCAGCAGTGGTCGATCTAGAGAGAAAGAACTCTTTGGTGCATTCTGTAACATCCCGAGTTGTGATATGTGAAAAGGCTTAAGAGAATTGATTTGGCTACCTATGTCACCAAAAGTTGACTTACCTTTTCCGGAGCACATCCTGAAAGAACTCCAGAGTTAAGCGTGCTTGAGCTGGAGTAGTGGAAGGATGGGTGACCTATCGGGAAGTGATTCGCGATAGCGTGCGAGTGAGGCCAAAGCACGGGGAAAGGTCGGGTGGTGATTGCAGGGTCAGTAAACTATGATTTCGAGCCTTGAAAAATTAACGACCGACCGTCGGATGGGATGGGGCCCACGGGCCGAGAGAGCGGGCGTGGGTGGCCCATTAGCCGTAGGCGGGTCGGGGCGTTACAAGTGGTATCAGAGCTGGTTAGCCGTCTCAGTTCTGACCTGAGAGGCGTCTTGAGACTTGTCGTGGGGCGCAACGAGGACGTTGCGTTCTTTGAGAGGGGGTGAATTGTAACATCCCGAGTTGTGATATGTGAAAAGGCTTAAGAGAATTGATTTGGCTACCTATGTCACCAAAAGTTGACTTACCTTTTCCGGAGCACATCCTGAAAGAACTCCAGAGTTAAGCGTGCTTGAGCTGGAGTAGTGGAAGGATGGGTGACCTATCGGGAAGTGATTCGCGATAGCGTGCGAGTGAGGCCAAAGCACGGGGAAAGGTCGGGTGGTGATTGCAGGGTCAGTAAACAATGATTTCGAGCCTTGAAAAATTAACGACCGACCGTCGGATGGGATGGGGCCCACGGGCCGAGAGAGCGGACGTGGATGACCCATTAGCCGTAGGCGGGTCGGGGCGTTACACATTCAGTGATTGATTTTCAGCAGTGACTTTGTTAAGATTTTCTTTAGTGCACCTACTGTTTTTTTTTTCACTTCTTAGTTTTTACATTTACTTCTTAGTTCTTCAAAAAATTGTAAAGCTACATGGATTGGTTAGAAAATTGTGAAAAATCTCTTTGGTGCATCCAGTATGTGATCTTCTTTAGTTTATCTATCAAGTATAGTTTACCTCTACATTTGGCCCTAGCTGTCAGTCTGTGACTCATAAAGACAATAAATATAATTTTGTTTAATAAATTCTATAAATTAATATTTGATAAATTAAAAAAATCATAAATTGATAAATTTCACCAGTTTCAAGATGAACTAGTATAAAATGGACACAATTCAGTAAGGTGATAAAATAATAATTTATATAAATATAAACAATATATAATGTATTTTGTTCTTTATTCATAGTAAAAGTATATCTATAATTTTTCTTAATATTTTTAAATATATTGATGTTATTTTTAATTTTACACTTCAGATGTATTTACATTTACGGTACATATTTTCTACAAACCAAATAATCAAATAATAATAACATAAATTTATATCTATAAAATTTAATCAATATATATACCATAAATCAAGTTTTTAACACAAAAACATACTTAGAATAGATATAAAACTAAAAATAACCAATCATGAATCTATAAATTAATAAATCTATAAATTAAGAAAATATTAATGTGCCAACTTTAAAATTTTAAAAAGTTTTTACTTTAATAGTATATTTTATTATGATTGATGGATAATGAGGTTTTTATCATTTTGTTTCTTGTTTACCAAAAGTATTTTTGGGCCTTAAATATTGTTAAGTGGTTCATATGTTTAGTCCATACAGACAAAATTGATTCAACTATTTATAAAATCCAGTTTCCCCAATGGTTATTTAATCATTTGACTGAAATCAACACCCCAAATATCTCATATTAAGCTAGCAAATTCATATACAAAACTTTAGCCCAAATATAAAATAATTCGAAAGAAAAAAAACCCCGTCGCACTCAAATACAGGTTGACTACTTTTAAATTCCGGACCAAACGAATTAGTTCGGTTATTGCTTCCCAACAAATATAATCATTTCTGTTAGATGTTATCCTCCAATATGATTTCTTGAAAGCTATTTCTCAACCATCTTCATACTATTTCTCGGAAAAATAAAGGCTAATTACCTTCAATATCTAATTACATTTGTTACACTGCACGTTTGTCAATACATGCCATATGATCCTATATATATGATTTTTTTGTAGATCATGAAAGTTATCAGTATCACTTGGAAAACCTATCGTATTCAGTTTATAAAATGTTCACATGTAATTTTACATAACCCCTTGAGGTATTCATTTTTATTGGAGTCTTGGTTTATATATATATACGAGTACAGAAAATGATAGAAATTGTTGTTTTTATTTCATTAAATAAGAAAAACATTGATGATGTGTTTTCATGGTGTAATAGTCGACACTATTTCTATAAATTGGGTACTTTCTTCATTTCTTGAAAAGATAATGATATTGTACGTTTAAAGACATCATCACTGAATAATCATTTTTCAGAACCAATGGAAAATACAAATTCAGACAAAAAAAACAAGGCATTGATAAGAAAACATGAAAAGAATCCAACCTACGCTTAGGTTCCAACCCACAAAGAAACACATACTTTCCCTCTAAGCTTTCGAGCTTTACCAAACTGACAAAGCACAAGAACCCAACATCTGCATCTTTATAAGCCAACGATGTCATGAATCATAATTTCAAATCACAAAAGAAAGAGAGAAAGTAGAGAAATCAAACACAGCATCAGCAACTTTACTAAACTTTGAAGATAACTAAAAATGGAATTTCCAATACGGATTTTGGTGCTCTTTGCATTGCTGGCCTTTCCAGCATGTGTCCACGGTGCAATCCGCAAGTACACGTTTAATGTAAGTCCGCATCAGCGTTATCATAACACATGATTTCATATATAATGGTCTCGTCAAAAATAGAATTTCATACATTTTGGGATTAAATAGAAGTACTTAAACGTAACTATTTAAACTTTCAGGTGGTAACGAAGCAAATGACGCGGCTTTGCTCAACGAAACAGATAGTTACCGTTAACGGTAAGTTTCCAGGACCCACAATCTATGCTAATGAAGACGACACAGTTCTCGTTAACGTCGTCAACAACGTCAAGTATAATGTCTCTATCCATTGGTGAGAACCAAACCTGATCATTTGAAACTATCAAATTAATTACCTGCCTCTTCCAAACTCTCCAAGTTGGACCTAAATATTATATCTTTTTCGCAGGCATGGAATAAGACAATTACGAACCGGTTGGGCCGATGGACCAGCCTACATAACCCAATGCCCCATTAAACCAGGTCACAGCTACGTGTATAACTTCACGGTCACAGGGCAACGTGGAACACTCTGGTGGCACGCACATGTTCTCTGGCTCCGAGCTACGGTTCATGGTGCCATCGTGATTCTGCCAAAACCGGGTCTACCTTACCCGTTCCCTAAACCACACAGAGAAGAAGTCATCGTACTAGGTATTAAATCGAGATAGATACTTATGGAATGCTTTAAATTTGTTATTTGATTAGTAGTTTGGAACTCCCTGTTTATCTTTCTGTAGGTGAGTGGTGGAAATCCGACACCGAAAATGTTATTAATGAAGCATTAAAATCCGGTTTAGCACCTAATGTCTCAGATGCTCATGTCATTAACGGCCATTCAGGTCTCGTCCCAAACTGCCCATCGCAAGGTAGTTAATCCGGTCTCCAACAATTTGAATTTATGAATTTTTACATCAACTGAAACATACTTAATTAATTTATTCATAATTTCAAACAAACAAAAATTATGTATAACAGATTATAAATTAATATATACTTATTTTATTATATTGTTAATTTTTTTTGTTTTAGGTAATTTTAAATTGGCTGTAGAGAGCGGGAAAACATACATGCTACGACTAATAAACGCAGCACTGAACGAAGAGCTGTTCTTCAAGATCGCTGGTCACCGCTTCACCATTGTGGAAGTTGATGCCGTCTACGTCAAACCCTTTACCACTGATACAATCCTAATCGCACCCGGTCAAACTACCACCGCCTTAGTCTCGGCTGCCCGTCCCTCAGGCAAATACCTAATTGCCGCCGCTCCATTCCAAGACTCGACCGTCGTGGCTGTGGACAATCGTACAGCAACTGCTACAGTACATTACTCCGGCACACTCTCGGCCACACCTACCAAAACCACTTCACCACCTCCTCAGAATGCCACTTCCGTTGCCAACTCGTTTGTTAACTCTCTACGGAGTCTTAATTCAATCATATATCCAGCTAAAGTTCCAACCAGTGTAGATCATGATCTCTTATTCACCGTCGGATTAGGAATCAACCGTTGTCACAGTTGTAAAGCCGGGAATTTGACACGAGTAGTTGCTGCGATAAACAACATTACATTCAAAATGCCTAAAACAGCTCTGCTTCAAGCGCATTACTTCAACCTAACCGGAATCTACACAACCGATTTTCCAGCTAAACCGCACCATGTTTTTGATTTTACCGGGAAACCACCGTCGAATCTTGCAACCATGAAAGCCACAAAGCTTTACAAGATTCCGTACAATTCAACTGTGCAAGTTATTTTACAGGATACTGGAAATGTGGCACCGGAGAACCATCCAATTCATCTTCATGGATTTAATTTCTTTGTAGTTGGTATTGGATCTGGTAATTATAACTCCAAGAAAGATTCCAAGAAATTTAATCTTTTTGATCCTGTGGAGAGGAACACGGTTGGAGTACCTTCTGGTGGTTGGGCGGCCATCAGATTTCGAGCGGATAATCCTGGTACATATATATCATCTAACCAAATATATAAGTTATAACGTAACTAGTCCAATTTAGAACCAAAGTTAATAGAAAGTTATATATTTGACTTAGATTTTGTTAATTTAATAGAAAACAGAACTACAAGCTAATTAGAGCCTTAATATCACATAAATGTACAGCATATAGAGGTTATAATTAATAACTGTGGGGGGTTTTGTACTAATATTATGTGGTTGCAGGTGTTTGGTTTATGCATTGCCATTTAGAGGTGCACACAACATGGGGACTTAAGATGGCTTTTCTGGTGGAGAATGGTAAAGGCCCCAACCAATCAATTCTTCCTCCTCCAAGCGATCTTCCCAAATGTTGACAACTCCAAAACTAATCAATTAAGTCTTTTTTTTAATCAAACATCAATTAAGTCTTTTCTTGATATATTTCAATTAGATATTTGTGTGCAAATTGTCACACTGCGGTAATTGTATGCTTGTGTTACGCTTTAATGAAATGATGAAAAAGCACACCCGTTTTCAACTCACCAATATTTTATAACCAACAAAATGGTGAAACTTTATCTATATAGATTATCCCAAATATTGAGCACGTAGTTTCGAATGTGTATAACTCAATCAAAATTTAATAAGAATGTCTTCTCTTATTAATCTTTCAATGTTTTTTAGAAAATCAGTCAAAACTAAAACTCACACAACTCTTATAGAATACCACACTTTGACATCTCTATTTATAAAACACAAAAGTCCTAAACACTCTAAACATATGATATTTAGATAACTCCTAAGTATCTAAAACTTTTCTCTTTCCTTAATCCATATCTCAGTATAAAATAATCTTTCTGTTTTTAAAAGATAGTTTTTAGTGTTTTCACACACGTTAAGAAAATGTATTTAATCACTATAATAAATTTATTGTTTTCTGTAATTTTCAATAATTTTTTACCAATAGTAATCCAATAAAGTCTATTAATTTTTTTTAAGTTTGTAATTTTTTCATAGAAAACATAAAACAACCATCTTTTTAAAAAAAAAAAATTTCTAAAACAACTACTCCCTCTGTTTTTTTAAAGATGTATGTTTTGGTGTTTTCACACATATTAAGAAAACACATTAACTATACATCATTTTTAGAAATTATCAAATTCCAATGCATTTTAACCAATAGTCTTTCAATAAATTCAATCAATTTTATTGAAATTTGTAATTTTTGTATAGGAAACATAAAATATACATCTTTGTGAAACAATTTATTTTTCTAAAACATCTATCTTTAAAAAACAGAAGGAGTATATTTTAGGAACGGAGGGAGTAGATAACTTATTTCCTAAGTTATTTCAAGTTTATCGAACAGAGCAAACTGTCAGTAACACATACTGAAGATCCACGCACACGAACTTATGTGAAGTTTATCTGAAGTTTATTTTTTTAACTTCAACTAATTGCATTAAATAATGATCGAGTTTACATAATCGTTATGTAACATATATAGATGTTATGAATCTTGGAACATAAAAATAGGATCCACACACACAAAGTTATCATTCATAAACCAGAACACAATATTACACCATATATTATCTTTAACATCTACCTGCAGGATAAGAAAAGGCTGGATTTAGTAGAAAACAATAATGTTTTCCCGGGACCCTTTTTACAGTGTGCTAAATATTTCGGACTTTCACCGAAAGTTAAAACGGTGTCTAGTTATGATTCGATAAAATTAATAATAAAAATATTTTTTGCTGAATTTTATTAAGTAGGTGCAATGTCAATTTCCAATAGTAGAAAACGTGAAAGAGAAAAACAAAATACTCCGGCTGAACGAAATAAAATAATTAAAGCCAAGCAAGAGTAATAAATTTGACAGAAAATGTTTTTTTACTAATTATAGTAAGCGAATCTTGCTAAATGTAGATCCAAGAAGAAGTCACTCTGTCCAACAGAAAATTGTGTCGCTAAAAATCAGCAGATGACACTTACATTTTACGCTTCAAATTTTGTGTATTGTTCAATGAATGTGACAACTTCAATTTTGCGGTATTCCTTTGTTGGTCCCTACCATGAACTTTAAATATTATAAAATAAGTTAATATGAAATTCAGCTGTTAAATTAATGGGATATAAAACAAAATTTGAATGTGAGATATATGTGATACATGTGAAAGTGATATAGACACAAGTATCCGTTGATGTTTTCCGATTCACCTTATCAGTCTATTAGGTGTGTTCGTGTTATTCACATCCATTTTTAACTATGCTTTTGGAAAACAAAATGACTGTGGCCTGTTGGTAGTTATAAATAATTGGTAGCGACGCTTTATATACTTTTACCGATTAAAATTATGTAGTTTTTTTTTGAAGATGTTAAAATTATATACTTGGCTAGAGGTGGAGTTTGATACCGTCCATATGAGGTGGTGAGACATTAATATATTAACTTTACGATATGAAAACAACCAACACATATATGTTTCACGATATCCCTTATATTATGAACAATTACACAACAATAGATATGTTCCGCGTTTCGTTTCTTACACAACAATATCCTTGGCTACTTGCCACCCACAGCTACGTTCCGCGTTTCGTTTTTCTTTTAAATTTATTTTGAGTTATGTTCACCACCTGACTCATTTGTACGACGGTTCTATAGATTATGTTGTCTTAAAAATCAAAGAATACCCTCGTTTGATTTGCATCTTTTCATTCGGTACGTAGAAGAGTTCGAACATTGACAATGGCAAAAACAAGAACCCCATATGAGATTATATGGTCCAGTTAATTAACTAACGTTTTCTTGTGAAAAAAAGAAAAGTTGTTTTTCATTTAAGTATATAGACTCCATGGTAACATACTTCAGCTAACATTAAAAATGCTGTGTTTTCTACGAACACTGCACAACTTAATAAATTCCTTAGATTAAATATGTTATAGATATAATATTCCGACTTGTTGTATACTTGTATTTGTTTAACTTTTGTGTGAGTGTTAGGCTGTTAGGTTATGTATTGACTATTGAGTATGTGCATTAAAATTATATATTGAATAGGCTATTTCGTGTTGACAACAACAAAAATGCGCTCTTATTTAAGTATATGTTAGATTAAACAACGAATTAAGAACCGGCCAAACCATTGAACAGTCGTTTTCTGGTCTTTTTCATTTGATTGGTTACACTTCCTTTGTCATAAAATACAAACTATGAAATCATATATCGACACGTTCGTTTGGTTTAGTCTAATCCCACATCTATTTTGTATAATAACACTAAAAATATAAATGCTATTGTCAAATAAGATAACCCATAGTAAGCGAATTTATCTGGCCTTTAGTACAAAGTAAAAAAGAAGAAGAAGAACAGCATATATAATTTCACGAAGGAGTTGTCATATACTTATTGGCAGAGATAGATTACAACTGAGATAATAAACTATTAATGATTGACATACGGGGAAAAATATCTCTGGTTAAATCGAAATATCTAAACTTTTTTTTAACAATGCAGTGTACTCCCTATTGATCATCACGTGAACTATAGAAAAAGAAAATAATTAAAAAGCAAAGTTCACTTTTGTTTTCTCGTTTGTAAAGACATCCACTTTATGCTCTGTTTCATTTTCTCTTTTGTAATAATTTCGTAAAGAAAATCCTTTTTAAAAAAAGTAGCTTCTTTTTTTCTCCTTCACTGGAGACTCCAGAACAGTCAATCAAAAAGCCATTGATTCTCTTCTTCTCTCTCACTATTGTTTTGTGTTCTTCAAGATTTTCTTTCAAAAAAGAAGAGCACACCTAGCTATGTCGTCGACAAACGGAGGTGGTTTCAAGTGTTTTTCACCGGAGAATACAAACTGGATTTTTCAAGAAGTCAAAGATGTCACGTGGACGGTGGAGGAAAATAAACGTTTCGAGAAAGCCCTCGCCTTTATCGACGACAAAGAAGACGTAGAGAGCTGGTCGAAGATCGCCGCTTTGATCCCGGGGAAAACCGTATATGACGTCATTAAACGATACAAGAAACTGCTGGATGACGTCAGTGACATCGAGGCCGGACTTGTCCCCGATCCTCGCTACGGCTACGACGCCTCCTCAGAGACCACATGTGATTACTTCTTTGGGCTAGAGAACTCCTCTTGCGGTTACGGTTACGATTATGTCGTGGGAGGAAAGAGAAGTACGCCGGCGATGACTGATGGTTTCAGGGCTCCGATACCAGAGAAAGAACGGAAGAAAGGAGTTCCATGGACCGAGGAAGAACACCGGTTAGTTACAAAACATTATGAACTAATCTATGGCTTAACTTATTCCGACAATTCTAAAAGGGGAATATAGCACATATTATGTTTTTTTTTTTAAATTACTACTAACATTTATTCAGAAAATACCATGAACCTTTTAGATTCTAGTAAATAGTTTTTGATCTAACCCTTGTATCCTCTATATATATATAGTTTTCCTTTAAAATAACTACCTTAGATTTTTAGCTATAATTCCTTGCTTTAAATGAAGTTTACTAGTATTTATTTAACAAAGCCACCGACGATTGGTACTAGGTGTAACAATTCATCACTAGTTTAGTTGAATATCTAAATATTTACTTCGAATTTTTTATCGGTTAATTAACTATATTATGGACTTTTCTTTACAGACGATTTCTAATGGGTCTGAAGAAATATGGAAAAGGAGATTGGCGAAACATTGCAAGAAACTTTGTGACAACTCGAACGCCGACGCAAGTTGCTTCGCACGCTCAAAAATATTTCATTCGACAGCTCACGGATTGTAAAGACAAACGGCGGTCAAGCATTCACGACATCACAACCGTTAACGTCCCCGAGGGAAACGCACCAACAACCACCACACCCGCCGCTGCAACAGTCTCTCTTACTCCAGCCAATCCTTTTGACGTTTTCCTTCCAAAGCCTCATCACAGTTTCGCGTTTTCGCCTGCGTCTAGTTATCATAACGCGTTTCCGCAGTGGAGTTAAAAATCATATACTATAAATCTAGAGTTTGCCTCATATATTGTTATATATGTTTTCTACGCCTATCCAATTATTCATGCAGGATTTTGTAAATATTTGTAAAGAACTTTTAAAGTTTGTGTGATCATGCAAATATAGGTTTTGATTGATTGTAATTTCCAGTTAAGCAAGTTTATATTATAAAATGTATGTGGCTTATCCGTACACGAATTTTATTTATATGTATTATAATGTTATTACCGTTGACTTAAATGTCAACTATTGATGTAAGTTGCTTTCTTCCCGACAACTTATTTTTTATTTTATTTTTTTTCTTCCCGACAACTTAGGATTAGCAAGAATCAGCATCTAATTCATTTTCACTGTATGAAGTTTAATAATATGGCGAAGTATCTGATTATATACTTCTTTTCCTACAATATACTTTTTTACTTAATATTCTTCCTATGACACCGCTGATCGCTCAATAGGAGAATTACATTCCATTTCCGTGTTCCATAAACCTCCAATTATTGTCAGATGACTTTGTTTGGATTTCTTACTTTTTGCATATAATTATAAATTCGATATATCTTATAGTCAGTCAGTACCAGTCTAACATTTTACAATAATCAAATTTTATAAATATGCCTTTTAATAAATTTTACCTAAAATTGTGAACATTAATATAGAGTAACTAGAAATCAAATCACATAAACTGTTTACAAAAACACTAAATACATAATTCTTATATTTTTCCTGCAAAATCATTCCTTAAACTATTATAGTCAAATCTCTAATTATAACATCCTCAATTGATAACAAAACCAGTCCAATTAATCTCTTGTATGATTTTTTTAATATTAGAACCTTCTTTTACCTTGGTAATCCATATTAGAATATTCGACAGTACATGTTAAGCAATTTATGTATGTTAGAAAATAATATTTCCATTTTAAAAGGTGATTTAATAGGCTTTCTAATCTTTTGTATTAATTCTCGTAAGTATTTTAGTTCCATGAACAATTATCCAATTATGTTTGAATGTATATCATTTAAAAAAATATATATATATATCATTATGGATCCAATTTCATAACTAACAATGTCCAATAAGTATTGATTTAACTAACAAATCTTATCAGTTTTATTTATCTATTAACATTAATAATAAAATAAAATCAAAATATGTCAAAAAGAAGATGTAATATTATAACTATAATTATGGTCGGCTTCGGCCAAAAGACCAAGCTATGCAAACCATCAATTAGGAAATCCGATTAGAAATATTTTTATGGTTTATTTTATTGTTAATGTTAATAGATAAAGAAAATTGATAAGATTTTTTAGTTAAATTAATAGTTATTGGAACAGTATGCAGTTTTATAGAACAATATCTTCTTAACTTTAATCAGTAACTACAAATTTAGAGGGTTGTAGTTGTTTGTCATGTTCTTCCATTGGGCTTTTCTTTCCTCGTTGGACTTATGGTCTAAAGTTGTACTGTGTAGTTTGGTCTGTTAAGTTGGTCCTCTGTGTACTTGTTATGGGCCTTGTCCATGTGGGTTTAGTCCCTTTAATATGTATGACCCGTCTTTAAAAGGACGGGAATATTTTTTGTTTTACATTTTTTTTTTAGAAATTTAATTTTATATTTGTATTTTTAATCATATTTGTGTTTTTTTCGTAATCGTATTTGAGTAAAAAAAAATTAAATGATTAGTAAGAGACATTAATTTATTCTGTTAAAATAGTTAGAATAATCTTATATCAATAGATCATATTTTTGTTTTGATAGAATAGATTTTGGTTCCCCAATATATGAAAACATTAGATTTGACTAACAATAGATCGAGTTAATAAATAAGGAATACTTTTAAATATTGTTTGTATTCAAAATTGACCTTATTATTATTTTTACTTTTTTAAATAACCTTATTATTATTATGATTTTAAATAAATAGTATCCTCCTATGCATATCAATAAAATCGTTAGTTATGATTTCAAAGAATGAGTAGAGAGGTGGTTTTATTAAATAGCATCATTGTATGTGATTAGGGAAACATCACAAGAGTTTAGGAAGAATTATTTGTTGGAGGCCAGCAAATAATCTTATGGTGATTTTTTTTTTAACTTTGGCTTATGGTTGAAACGTATGGTGATTGAAACGTATGAATGGGTAATATTGTACAGATGGAGGTCATCTTCTTGAAGTTTTAATGATCGAGATACATTATATTAGGGCTGGGCAAAAAATCCAAACCCGAAAAACCGAACCGAATCCGATCCGAAAAAGTAGCACCGAACCCGAACTAAAATTGATTAAATATCCGAACAGGTTCAAAATTTCGGTATTTAAAGAACCGAAACCGAACCCGATCCGAACCGAAATATTTTGGGTACCCGAATGTATCCGAAATAAATTTATATACTTAAATATATACATTATTTTTATATATAATGTATATTAAAAATATTGAAAATATATAAGATACCTTTAAGTTTTCCAAAATATTCGGAAAATATATGCAAATGGTCAAAAGTAAATATTTAAAATAGCTAAAGTATACTGAAAATACTAAAATAGTTAAATATCTATTAATTATTTATCCAAATATTCAAAGAAAACTAATTTATATGTTAAATTAAGGTATTTTGACATATATGTTATGAAAATTTATATGTAATATATTATCTTTTTTATAGATTTTGAAAATTTAAAGTATATAATAAATTTTGAAAATTTAAAAACATTTTAAATGGGTTATCCGAACCCGAACCGAACCCGCAAAGATCCGAACCGAACCCGAACCGAAATTTAGAAATATCCAAATGGGGCTGAAATCTTTGACCCCGAAAACCCGAAACCCGAATGGACTGAACCGAAACCCAAATGGGTACCCGAACGCCCAGCCCTACATTATATATTGAGTTGTTAACAAAACTAACGTATTGTTTGTTGAGTGTATGCTATAATTATTGCAACTAATTAAATCTATTGTGCTTCAATTTAGAAAGTGATTTATTAAATTAGAGAAATACAAAAATGTTTAAGTTTAAATTTATTAATTACTTCAATGGCATTGTCTTGTAAATAAGTTAGAAGTTTTAGGGTTATTTCTTATTTGTACTTCTGTTTTAATAGTATAAACTAGGTGATAACATGCGCCTTGCGTAGGGTGAACAAATTAAAAAGATATAATTATCAAATTATAAGTATTAAAAAGATAAAAAGTTATAGTAACAAATAATACATGTTATATGACTCAATGATGTAATTTTTGATATAGAAATCGATTAAAAACAAACAGTTTGGACTTTCCAATATACTATTCTATTAGGATTAAACGAAAATAAAATAATCAAGAGTAACAATCTTCCTAATAAACTAATATGTTATAGTTTTTTCACAATTTTATATTGTTTCGCCCAATCCTTAAAAATAAAATAAAAAGAATAAATGTAATCTGATTAATAATAATAGTTGCCAAATTAAGTGGACAGATCATGACTTACAGGTAAAAATATGAGAGCCATTATTATGACACATATTTTTTGGCTTCAAGTTAGAGATGAAATTCATGGCACTCATTTTATGTTTCAGTTCTCAGTTGTGATACCGTACCTAGAAGTTTAGTATATATATATATATATATATATATATATATATATATATATATATATATATATATATCATTGTTAGGGTTTAGACCGCCTCAATTCAATCCGAGAATCAATCCGAAGAGTCTCTTATTGTTCGATCTATTATTAATTTTTTTGAAAAGTATTAAATGTAAGGAAATAAAATGTAGGTTATAACATTAAAAATTATATTTGACTATAATGTTGATTTAAAAGTTTCTTATTACTATTAATGTTGATTTTAGAATCATCATAAATGTGACCATGTTTAATTTTTATTTAACTATAACTTAACCGGATTTGAGTTTTATATATTAACTAAATTAACTCCTATTACTATTAATGTTAATTTTCAGCATTTCATTTTACGTTAAAGAATTTTGTTAAACAAATAAATTTTTTGGTGCTTACGTTATATATTAATAGATCCTCAACCCCTCCTATAATGTAACCATAAAATGGAGTGCAGCCTAAAACAATATGATTCGAAAAGATTGGAATAACTTGGGCTAGAAGGTGAACATTAAGACTAACCTTAATTCGGTGAATGTGATCTAACACCTTCCTTTTTATACGACTATATTGTCCATTTGAAATGGAGTGCAGCCTAAAACAATATGATTCAAAAATATTGAATACACAATCTAAATTCCTTGTATAAAACAATTTAACTCTCATTCAAAGACAACTAACCATAATCGACTCCTCAATAATGAATGGTTGTAGATGTATATTATTATTCTTTTAGATGGTGATATGAGTTACCAAAACCACAACTCATAAAATATCTTAAATTTAAGAAAAATGGATGTTTCACCAATCACGGTATCAATGACCTTGATTGCGTAATTTTATTTTTTTCAAAGATTTATTTATATGGCTTCCATAGTAATAATTTAATGCATGATATTTTTATTTGTTTTAATAGTAATGCAGTATATAGATTTAGCATTTCGCCAATGATACAAAAATAAAACCATGTTTTACTATATGATATGTAATTGTATGTGGAACATATGTAAAATTAAAACAAAATACAAAGTTTGTATTTTTTCCTACTATATGTTAGCATTCTCTTATTCGACAACCTCAAATAGTCTCTCACACCTAATAATAACCGTAGAGTATTTTAGGAAAAGTAACACGTAAGGTTTTAATGTGGCATTTAAAGTGGCTGATTTAATTTCCTTCGTTAGGAAACATAAAATTTTGTTTAGTACATCAGTCTATGTATAATGTTATTAGTCAGTGATAAATTGTGTATATGTCTAATGATACAAAAAAAAATAACAATGTACTACTATATTATTTAAGGTCTTATAATTTAATAATACAATGAAAATATTGTATACCAATATATAAACTATAAAATTTAAATAGAAAATAAGCAAAGTTTGTATGTGATATTAAAAAGGGGGATAAATTACTTACATAACTACATGATGATACTTAAAGACTACCGATGATACTAAAAGATCACAATGACTCAATTATGACACCAATCATACAATCATTTGACCATATAGTTCCTAAAAAAATTGGCTACACCAATAATGCAATCATTTTATTGTGATTGGTTCGTATATATGATTAACTGCACTTAATAGGCATTGTAGTAATGAATAATGATTTTTTGAAGTTTATATAGTAATGAAGTTTATATATTACTTGCTCGCCAATGATACAAAAAATAACAATGTACTACTATATTATTTAAGGTCTAACAATTTAATAATACAATGAAAATATTGTATACCAATATATAAACTATAAATTTTAAATAGAAAATGAGCAAAGTTTGTATGTGATATAATATAAGTATGAACTACTTACACAATTACATTATAAGGTCTTATAATTTAAGTATAATGACATTTTAATCTATGTCAAATGATATTTTTTAAAAAGATTGATATAATATACGTGATAGCTCGAATATCATAGACCTGTTGTAGTAGAATAACGTGAGATAACCTGATGATATTTTGATCGGGTTATCACTTAGACTTGTGTTATATAACGTGAGATAACCTAATGATTGTAGTAGAATAATATATTGTTATAACATGAGATAAACATATGCTCCTATATCGTGGAAATTCATTACTATAATAATATACACGATATTGTATATATACATACGATAAAATTAACTTGGTAGATAATTTCGTAGGTAAATAGGTAAACATATATAACAACATAGTAACTATGAATAACGCCGATGAGTGTTACGATCCAAGTATTATAGCAGTATTGAGAAGGAGAAAAGTGTGTGGAATTGTTGCAATGAGGATGTCGTATTTATATATGAAAGCTGATTAGGTCTAGTGCTCCAATCAAAACACAATCAAAAACGTATTCAATCAAACATAATATTTGCACTTATTTGTAAGGAAGATTTAAATCTTCAATATGGCTGACTCGGCTTGTTTCCTTTCTTACAACAAAAGGGATCGTCAAATAAGAGGATTAAAGAAAAAAATATAGTATTTAAAATATCAATCACTGCCATGAATGACGTACACTCCAATATGTATATATTAAATATTACAAAACTAAGGTGAATATATAAGACTTATAACGATGAATAGAAGGTGTATATCGTCTACATGGGATTTGGCACTAATATAGAATGTACATTCTATATTTAACTAAGCATTAAACATGAAATTATTTTGAAAGCAATTTATCTTAATCTATATATTTTGTTGTCTATATCATAGTTTATGAACATACATTTTTTAAGATGTATGTGAAATATAAGATACGTTTATTGTACATACAATATTATTTATTAAGGTCATTATTGTAGTCGCAGAGGTCACAATATAACATACATCATTAGCTTAGAAGATATATTTTAAACTGAAACTAAATAATCGTCAAATAATAAATTTACATATTTGATCTATGACTTCTTACTTCGATATTGATATTACTTTGATATTAATTATCATATTTGCGTTTGCTTAAAAAAATTGAATGATTAATACGCAGTTAAATATAGTATGTAAATGGGATTTGGTACTAATTGAAACATATAACGATTTTGAAAACATACTTTCCATATTAGAGACAATCACGTCTTTCAATTAATACAGATGAATAATATATTTCTTTTGATTTCTTATAATTAATTAGTAGGTCAATATCAGAAATAAGTTGGGATATATCAATGGCACACTAAGTAATAATTCTAGTAAATTAAGGGTTTTATCAAAATAGAGGTGATAGTGAATGTGGGAGTGCCACCTAGGAAATGGCAATGTGTAAATAACACATCAAGCAAATGTTATTTTTTATGAGTGCTCCTAGAATAATATAATGGGGATAAGATGACAAAAAAGAACTATCAAATTACAGTATATTTATAGTAGTATCGTGGGTCAACAACCAGTTTTATTTTCTTGAGCTTTATCGTTTATTTTATTTATAATTTGATAGGGAGAAATAAGCGTACAAAAGGACTAGAAGTAAAACAAATAAAACAAAATACGGAATATGCTTGTTTGAGCCCGAAGTAGACCAGTTATTCAATCCCCATTCAACTCTGGCCCAATAAGAACCTCGAAAGTTGCAAATTACGATAGTGAAATGAGATCCTTTCTTTGATAGTTGATGATCCTGCCTGATGCAACCTCGATCGCCATACAAAAATATAAAAGAAAATATTAAGGTAGACCTTTTTAGTAAAAAAAAGAAAAGAAAAAGTAGACATCTAAAACAGTCTACCTTCGGTCTCTTCGACACGGAGAAGATAGAAAACCGTAAAATGAGACACTGGTAAAATGTAACTTACTTAACGCTCGCACAGAAAGTTTATCCTAATCATAAATAATAAACATTTCAACAAAACAATTGTCATGCGGATCCAACAAAAGAGAATGTAGCCGCCTTTGTTGTGTGAATTGTTATGGGTGTACTTGCATATCTATAAGTTTTGGTCCCTCTTATCTAAGATTTATTATGACAAAACAAAACCTCGACTCTTATAGTTCATACTTTGTAGGTTGAAATTTAAAACGTATTAAACTACCTGTTTTCAAATAAAGTTTTGGATTTATCAACCGGATAAGAATCTTAAAATCGAAGCGTAAGAACTATCTATCTCGGAGTGTTTTGTCGATCGTTTGTGGATGTAATTAATTCACCTCTTTTACCATGTAAGAATATATACATAATTTCATATACATATTAAATAAAATATAGCTGTTTGAAGAATTTAACACTTTTATATATGTGTAGTATTTTTGTCAGCTTGTATATAATAGTTTGACAAACACAAATTCTTAAGTTTTTGTAAGAAATATTTTAATTTCGTTAAAGTAGGTTTTGTTTTTGCATTTTTCGGCAGCTTGAAAAATAGAAACTGCAAGTTAAATTTAAATAGTAACAAAATGACAATTATATGAAAACTGCACGTTAAATTTATATAGTAACAAAATGAAAATGATATGAAAACTGCTAGATTAGAAGTTGTAGTCTTCATGAAAACTATATAAAGTTCTTATAATATACTTTCATTTATATATTTATAATGCAAATTAGTTCATGATTTTGATTTTTTGATAAAAATATAAATACATTATTACCAATTTTATGATTTTTGACGGAAGTACAATGGTAACAAGAAATAGATCAAAGAAAATAAAAACTAAATAACAACTCAAGACTAGTCTAAACAGATAAATACACAACTAAGTGAACCGATAGTGAGAGGCCTTAACCAATCTATACTTACTGATTACTACAAAAGGCTGAGCCACAGTTAAGTCGAAAGACAAAATCAAATAATTTTAGCATTTTCGATGATCTGTTCTTAAAAAATTGGCTGGACCAGAACCAGCTTGAGAAAGACCGCCAATACGACAGTCAAACTGGAGGTCTAGCACACCCACATCAACAAGATTAAACATTATTCGGACGGAAAGCCACCAAACAGCAACATGCTAAAACCTATTTTGATTTTTTTTTGTTGCTAAAAGCCTATTTTGATTTTGATTCATGTAAATGGTGAAACACGATTCAAATCAATATGCACAACTATTTGACTTAAAATTATACAGAAATAAAATACATCAATTTAGTTGCATGAAGCTACAATTTTCGTATATGCGGTATTGCAATAATATGTTGCAAAAAAATTCATGATAAGATAGATCTGTTACAAAATACCTCATAAAAACATGTGTGGGTAGTGATGTAAATCCAACTTCCAACAGGTCTTGTCGGGAAAAGATATGAGGGAGAGCAGAAAAGAAACAACTAATAAAGGGTAGTTTCAAGCTGGTTCAAACAAGACATGTTCTTTGTACCAAATCGTGTTTTAAAAAAAAACAAGCTGGTTCTTAGGGTAGTTTCATCATTATGATAGCTATCTATCATATGTGACGTGGCTTCTGCATTTGATGATTCGATTTTCATTATAACCTCTCAAAAATAAGAGCTATTTTTGGGTTCCTCCTGTAGTGAACATATGAATTCACCAATCAATATTATTTTATTATTTCATATTTTGTATATTTAAAAAAATTTATCAAGTTATATTATATTTTTAAAAATAAAAAAAAAATAAAAAATAAAAATAGTAATAGTTACAAAAATAGTACTTCCTCTGTCTCAAAAGTATGATTTTTTAGATTTTATTCTTACTCCATAAATATATATTTTTTTATATTTTTAAGATACTTTTGTATACTTTTGAGAAACGTTAATTTTGAATATTTGAATTAATTAAATTTTATTGGTGGATGATTATTAGAAAGTGTATAAAAATAATTAGTAAGTTAAATTATAAATATTTATTATATTCTAAATAAATGTGAAAACTCTAGAAAATCTTATTTTTGAGAATGGAATAAATAATATTTTTAACGTAATCAGTAAAACACTAAACTTTAAACCATAAATCTTAAATTCTAAACCCTTAGATAAACCCTAAACCTTGGATAAGTTTTAAATTTTAAATAAAAAAAAACTAAACACTAAATCTTAAAACCACTAAACCCTTAATTCTACCTCCTAAATCTTGGATAAATCCCAAACCCTAGAGTTTAGGGATTAAGATTAATGGTTTAGTGTTTTTAAGATTTAGTGTTTAATGTTTTTGATTTAGGATTTAGGTTTATCAAAGGGTCTACGGTTTATCCAAAGATTTAGAGTTTAAGATTTATGATTTATTGTTTTGCTGACAGCGTTAAAAATATTTTTAAAAAAGTCTTTATTTTTTTGCAATTACTAATATTTTTTATTTGTTTTTTACATTTTTAGTTAAAAACATAATCTAAGTCAACAATATTTTATTTTCTTTTTTTAAAATATATTGGAATATGGAATAAAAAATACTATCAATAATAACTCCAAAATAATACACCCTTAAACCATTTACTGTATTTAAGTATTGTGTACCTGATTATGCTTTAAATAATTGGCATGCTGTGCGGATGCGGCTGACGTAGACTAGACTCAGAATCATGAACCCCCGCAGAAAATTAAGTAATTTAATACTATTTATTATAAAATAAAGTCATAGAAATGCACCGACTATAAATATTTTCTTAGAAAAGTATGTACACAAATTGTTAGAACCCTCCGAAACACACAACAGGAAAATGAGTTTTTGTTTTCATTTTCTAATCTGGAACTACAAATTCAATCGATATTCATATGCTATTTTGACTTTTGCAAGTATAATTTTCATTCCAGCTTCGTCTGGTGTGCTGAAATCATGATCACTCTCGCTTACCATATTATATGTGTACTTATGATGTTATATATCATGTTATTTCTTTCAAAACCGAGTTGGTTAGTTTACAGTTGCAAACTTGATTAGATAACTTGTTAGTATTTTTTATCAGAATACTAATTATTACTATGATTATTTGCTTAAAATATTATTTAAGTGGAAATTAACATATGTGACCTTGTTTAAGTATAAAACGATAGTATATCAAAATTAAAATGTAATCTTGAAACAACTATGCTCTACAAAATAAAGAACCATGTAACCTATTCTGTTTTGGGGGGTAAGATATTATTTTTTCGAGTAAAATATATTATATGCTTGAAAATAATATCAAATAAAATACATGAGTAAATAATTGAGTGACTTGGTTTAAAAGTTTAAAACCCCCAAAAATGATGAAATTAAGAAAATGCATTTAATATGAAAAGTTTATGTCTATGAAAAAAGATGTCATGGAGTGAGATTTTTAGAGTATTGGTTTAATTGGAACAAAAGTTTAGTGTATGAGGTCTAATTTCTCAATAATTTATTCTAAGAATACACTAAATATCGAAAGTTAATGATATAAAACATTTGTCTGACCTCTCTCTAAATAAAGAACAGTCGTGCGGTGGTTTCCGGTCGACGGGGTGGGCTTCCACAGCCACCGTCGACCCGGCTTTATCGTTTTTTTTCTTTTCTGTTTCGTTTTTTCGTTTGATTAGATAGTTATCTAGATTCCGGCGTCGCACCTCCATGATGGGCGGTCGGCTTTTGCCTCCGTCGTTGCGCCTCGTCTCTTCAGGCAAACGGTTGGATTTCGGTCTCTGCGTCGTACGGTTCTTTCAATGTCGACGGCGGCTATGATGGAAGTTTCTCGGTGTTCCGGTGGTGGTTCGGTGGTGACTTGGCTTCGCTCCTCGGTGGAAACCTGTCGGATTTTTGGTCTCTCTCCGGGGAAGGAAGCGATGGGGGTGAAGACGTTGACTTCGGTGGTTCGGGATGAGATCTTGGAACAGGTCCGATAAAGCTCTTCGTTACAACGAGTCCAGGCGAAGAGGAGGAATTGAGTGGGTCGGAATCTTGTTCCGGCGGTGTTTCGGTTTCCCGGTGAAGCGATGAGGGCTTTCTCCGGTGGTAATGAAACCTAGGCGGTGAAGACGCGGTGGAGTGGTGACGTGTGCGCCTCGTTTGTGAGGTTTACACACGTGTCCAGGGGTGAAGTCAGTGTCTGACGCGTGTCCCATTACGTGGTTTGGCATGACGCGTTTTCAACCGAAAGGTTTGTTCTGTTTGGGCCATTGTTGGATTCAGGTGCTTTGGCTATTGTGTGGACTTTTAATGGTTTATGTATGTTGCCCATGTTTGGGCTTTTTGTATGTTTGTTGGGTTTTCTAGCCTTTTATAATAATTTCAATAGATGGAAAAAAAAATCGAAAGTTAATGATATATGTACTTGTTGACAAGAAAATATAAATGTACTTTAAAGGGAAATTGGATTCCATATACATATGAACACCAAAAATCAAGTTTATAACCATAACAACATTTTGGTTATGATATTCTTTGTATAATATGTTTAATGACAAAAGTTATCCTTCATTCCCTGTTCATTCTCACTCTCACTTTCATCTTTGATCTCCTTCTCCTGAGACTATTTTTTATTTACCAAATTTTCTGTTTTATTCCATGATTATTTGTAAGTTTTATGAAATTATTAGAAAATGAATTATTCAGACACTGTATAACCATCATCAAATCCAATAACTGATGGGCTTATCACTTTTATTCCTATTTTTTTTGGTTTTATGATTTTGCTAATTTTCTGTATATGTGGATTACGATTCAGAGAACATATCGAACTGTTAGAGATGATAAACAGTGTAAGGTACTTTGTACTATTCTATTTAATAAACATAGAATAGACATGGGTTTTTACTGTTTCAAGAAAATATGAATTTGATGGTGTGATGGTGCTTCAGTATAAAGTTTTATGTGTCAAAACTTTATATCTAATGTAAACACTTTTTTTCATGAACACTATATTTCAATGAAGAATATGCACAAAATTTTGCAACACTGCTTGTGAATACTATACTATCTATTTTATTATCTAAGAATGGCGTAGACATTCTCTTCCTCTTACCCATCCCCCTACCTCTCCTCCTCTCCCATACCCCTCCTCCTCCCCTCCTTCTCCCCTCCTGTCCTCCTCCTTTATCGCGGTAAAGCATCACTATCACACTTTCTTAACCAATAAATGATTTACATTGTGATGTTTCTATGTATCAAGTTCTCTATATTATTTATAGATATAGTATAGTATAATATGTTAGTTATGCATAATACGTTAAACACGTAAGAATTATGTTTAGTACAGAGGAAAAATGCATGTGTACTCTATATATCTTTCGTTCAGTTCATCCTTTTTCTTCTCTTCATCTTCTTTTTAATCTCTCTCTTCTTTCTCTTTCTTTTTCTCTTATTTTTCTTCCTTGTGATGTATTGTTGGTGTAAATAAATTGTGTTGTACTATTCTATTTGATAACATAGAATAGAAACAATTTCTTAATGTTTTCTCCTCCTTCCCCTCTTTTGCTGCGCCCCTCCCTCTCCTTCTCATTTGTCGTGGCAAGGCATCACTGTCATTTTTTCTTAATCTATAACCGATTTACATCGTGATGTTTCTATATATTAAGTTGTCTATACTATTTATTTACTATATATAGTATAGTATAAATAACTATTTCAATTTGCACTGGATTGAATTTAGAGTTTAGGATTTGGGTTTATGGTATATGGTTTGGGTTTAGGGTTTAAGGTTTGGGTTTAGGATTTAGGATTTGGGTTTAGAGTTTGGGTTTAGGGTATATGGTTTGGGTTTAGGGTTTATGTTTAGGGTTTAGAATTTGGGTTTAGGGTTTAGGATTTGGGTTTATGGTATATGGTTTGGGTTTAGGTTTTAAGGTTTGGGTTTAAGATTTAGGATTTGGGTTTAGAGTTTGGGTTTAAGGTTTATAGTTTGGGTTTAGGGTATATGGTTTGGGTTTAGGATGTATGGTTTGGATTTAGGGTTTGGGTTTAGGATTTAGAATTTGGGTTTAGGGTTTAGAATTTGGGTTTAGAGTTTAAAATTTAGTTTAGAGTATATAAATTTGTGTTTATTTGTTTGTTTTTGCCTATATTATATGATATTTAGTTTAATATATAATGACTTTTGTTTAGGATATATGATTTGGGTTTAGGAAATTAGGATTTTGGGTTTATAGTTTAGGTTTAGGGTATATGGTTTTTGTTTAGGGTTTAGGGTTTGAGTATTTCATACCATAATATGTATAGCATAGTCACGTAATTGATGAAACTCAATCTCATAACTAGTTAACTTCTTTTGCGAGACTGACTATATTATATCGTGTATAGTATAGTATCACAGTTTTCGTATTAGTATATCAAAATCATGTTCACGCGCCATAAAGGGAAGTTTGGTCATATTTGTGTACAAATTGTCACGTCTGCTACTTTTAACTGTAGTATGGCTATATGTTTCATTTTTTTTCTGCTATGAATATAGAGCAAAATCACATTACTTTAAATTGATAAAGGAAAGTGAAACTAATTTGTCCCTACCATAATAATATGGAGAAAATGGTCAAAGCACTGAGTTTTGGTAGATTTATAGATGCATTGAACATGATTCTTATTAATCCAGTTGACTCTTTTTCTACCATTCACTTTTCATATAGTTCCGCTGTTTTAAATTAATGGTTGTATAAAATATTATTAACTTTTATCCAAGTTATTTTATCTTGCATATAAAACAACAACAGTAAAACTTAATTTAATCAATAAAAATCATAAGAAAAAAGTACAAATAATTATAAATACTGAATACTGTTTGGAATAGAACATTTAAAGCATCATTAAACAAAAAAAATATTTGTTGACAAAAAAAATAAAACAAAAATATTTAAAATTAAAACGAGGGAATAGCAAATATCCAATACTGACATGAATAGTGCGCTCTGAACAATCTTGTTTGAACGATAAAAAGTTTATTTGGGTGTTTAAAACGAGTCAAATACTCCTATGAATTTATCAAATTTTCCAAAACGGACAGCCCAACGAAAATAAATAAATAAATACAACTACAACTTAAGATGTCCATTCACAAGACTAGTATTGATTCAGGAAACATTCATCAAGTTCTCGCTTTCAATCGAAGCCAGGTAGAAGACTATGGATCCATGTGCAGGACTAATTTTTAAGTTTTTAATTATTTTATAAGATAAGATAAACATTTTTTATAAACTTTCGCTCAAAAATAGTAACAGCGATTCGAGCGATACGAAATAAACTATACAACTATAGTGCGGTTTTAACAGTTATAAAAACGTATAGATATATAATATATGTAGAGATTTTTATTACTGTTAACACGATACGGTGCACATCGTATTAAAACAATCAAAGCCTTTATGCACCTGTTGAAAACTATACTTAAATTTTTATTTTGTAACAACTAAAATATATTAACACGGAACTCCTAATTTAATTTACAAAGTCTAAATGATTCTACTGATTCTACTCCTATTTTATCTTATCTTACAAAAACAAAACAAAATTAACTAAAATATATACCCAGATTAGTCACTGCTTCTAATAAATAAAATCCCAGTTTTTGCAATTTTATACTGTATATTGTATAGGTATGCAAGTTAATCTGACAGCTAAAGAGGGGTTTAACAAAAGTTCAGTTCATTTGAAATTGGATGTATGATTCCCATATCTAAGCTGTTCTAGTTCCAACTTCTTGATTTACATTTTTCAGTTTGATTTAACATTATACTACTCCATCTGTTTTATAATATACATAGTTTAAAAATATTTGTTTCAATGTATATTGAAATTTTAATGAAATTTTTGTATTTATTGAATAACTAAATTCTTTATTGTATGACTAACTAAATTATGTAATTCTTTATAATTAGTTAAAGTTATATATTAAATGATACTTTTAACAAGTAACTGCTATTTTAATAATAGTATTTTTAACTAACACAAACAGATAAAATATAAATTTTCAGGTTTTTTTTCTTCGAAACCCTGGTTTCTCTGTCAGACTATAGTCGAAACAAAACTTAATTAATATTTATGTCCACAAATTTAACGAATGCAGATTTCTTTTTAAATAGATGCGTTCATACTAAATAGATGCGTACATTAATACATTACATAGAATCCATCCTATTTTGTTTTCACTAGACAGTAGACATGTTTGTCATACTATAATCAAATTTATCCTGCTTTTAAATGCCTTTATTAGTAGCGTAATGCCACTGATTAAAATAAGAACTATAGCCGACAAAAATAAAGAACTATATTCATAACCTTTCTTTTTTGACAAAACTATATTCGTAACCTTTCATCTTTTTAGTTACTGTATAAAATTCGTTGTGGATTACAATAACCTTTTTGACACTAAGAACGGTCGAATAGATACGCAATATAATATCATACTATTATTTTAATCATCAACATGCGGTTTATTTATTTCATTATTTCAAACTTATATATAATGAAAAAACCGCAATGTTTTTTTTTGCTAAAAAAACAAAAAAAAAAACAAAAACGCAATGTTATACCTATTTATTTGAAACTTATGCAATAACAACCCACCTATAGTTTCGAGTAAGTGATACTATCTTTTTTTATAAATACTATTTATTTCTATCAAAATATAAGTGTATATGAAGTCACTTTTACAGAAACGTAAGTTAAAAATTATTTTGGTTTATCAAAAAGTTTGAGTTATTCTTGGGTTCATCCCCTAGGGTGAACCTCTAGGTTCACCAACCAATAAGATTTAGTTATTTCTAATTTGACATCATTTAAAAAAGGAAACAAAATATTGTCAAATTATATTACATTTTAAAAATAAAAAATAAAGTAAAAATAAATAAAATAAAGTAAAAATAAATAAAATAATACTAAAAATGCAAAAAATAAATATTTTTCAAAAAATAAATTAATACCACAAAAAAACACTAATCTCTAAATGTTAAACCCTAAATCCTTTAGTAAACTTTTGGATAAATTATAAAACTTTGATTTAAAAAAAACTATTTATAACACAATCAACAAAAAACTATACCCTAAATCCTAATCCTAAACCCTAAACCCTTGGGTAAACCCTAAACCCTTGGGTAAATCCGAAATTCTTGGATAAATCTTAAAATTTAAGATTTATCCAAAAGTCTAAGATTTAATGTTTGTTGGGAGCGTTAAAAATATTTTTTGAAAATATTTTTTTGTTAGATTAAAAAGTTTTTTTTTGTGATTAATATAATTTTTATTTAATTTTTATTTTAAAAGTATAATATAATTCGATAATATTTTGTTTCTTTTTTTAAAAGATATTGAATCTTAAATGATATAATCCTATTGGTTGGTGAACCTAGAGGTTCATCCTAGGGAGTGAACCCAAGAATAAATCAAAAAGTTTTATAAAAGTGATTGTTGGCTGAATCGTGATATTGTGATACAATACGCCCAGTTTGTCAATATACTAAGAATATGTCTAATAAATTAAAAGTCAGTCTTTTATAAAAAAAGAGTTCGTAAACGTAGGTTTATCCAACTTTATTGGACCTGGTAATACATTAGCAATAAAAAAAGAAATATAGTTTATAAAAATAAGCAGCACACTATAATTACATTTTTAATATATTATTATTAATGTTTTATATTAATATCTAAGTATATATTAATTATTCATTCCTGGAATTAATTGTACTGTAACATATGAATTTAAACATTTGTAAATCAGTAATGTCTTAGTTTTGTGCTATATAATTCTGAAACTCTATACTTTGCATCAACCCAGCTCAAAATCAGAATATTTTGTAAATTTATTATATTTTCTAATTTCTCAACCATTAATCTATAGATTTTCAATAGTTGTTGCTATGGTGCATACGAGTATTTCCAATGTAAAACTTTATTTTTTCTTTTAGAATAGAGTAAAAGTGAATATGAAATAAAAATGTTCCAACCTATTTCATTAATTCTTTACTCTATAATGAAGTTATGGACAAACAAAAAATAGATTATTTCATTTATGGAGTAAACTTCAAAATGGAGTGAGATATGTAGTTAGATTGAAGTATTTGTTACTCTATATTCATTTTTACTCTATTTTGAAATAAAAAATGGAATTGGGTTGGAGATATCTGGTGCTAGGACTTTTCAAGGGTCCCTAACCAAATGTTGTAGTGTAAAAGATTGTCGAACCAATCCTAAGTGATTCTAATGCAAAGGGAATGCAAGTCTATGCTTAATCTAAGCGCAACCAATTGAGTGAAGTGAAGTGAACTAAAACTAGACTAGAAATGCAATAAAAGAGTGAACTTTCTTTCTCAATATGAAGCAAGTGGACTCATGGGGCTAGGCATTTGATCTTGGGTGATGTAGATCCAATCTAAAGGTGACAAGCTATCAATCAAGCACTTTCCTCATGCCTAGACACAATACTAAACAAGCTCTATCCCTAGATGAATGTTCATTTGCTAAAGCAACTCAAGCATCAAATCCCTTTGGTTGAATGTTACTAAAGCAATCATGGAGAACAAGTCTACTAGCAATCTTAACACCTTTAACAACAAATCTCTTTGGCAAAGTGCATTAAAAGCATTGAAGAGTTGGTTCAGGCATTTCATCATACACCTTTCGGGCAGGAAATGCCTAAGGATCTATTTTAGTATGATCAAGACCAAAATAGCATTGAGAACCCTCAACAAGCAAGGAAAGAGGTAGATTTAACACTAAACACCCTAGATCTTCACTAATCACCCTTAATCACCCTAGCCCATGAATCCTAAATAGATCTACTCACTAATAGACATGATTAACCCAAAAACCAAAGATGATTCAAGGTTAAACATGTTTAGTGAATAAGATAATCCAACAAACACAAAGAAAATAAGATGAAAAAGGATCAAAGATCCAAGCTTTCTTCAAGGTTTACAAATGTGTTTTTGAGAGAAAAAGAGTTCATTCCCTAATTTGGGATTACAAGAGTATTTATATGGTCTTTTGAAACCTAATGGTACCAATAGAAAAGTCTAAAAACCCTCTTAAAAATCATAAAAACGACCAAGTGATAACACGCAGCGGGGTCTCCGTACCCGGGTCACAACCCCGCTCCAGCCGTTTTTCCTCCATTTCTGTGTAAACCCGAGCGGGGTCGTAACCCCGCTCCGTCACCCCGCTCTGGATACACAGCGGGGTCGTAACCCCGCTCCGTCACCCCGCTCCAGGCGTACTGTGTTCGAGTATTGATATGCCTCCAGTAGATTGATCATAACTCCTCAAATACAGCTCCAAATGACTTGAGACCACTTCTATTAGAAAGCTATCTCAATTTCCAATGTTCTCCCAGAAGATGGGCTTCAAAAGATATCTTTAAGGTCTCCATCCATGTTCATCTTTCAACCTTTTACACCACAAATGCCTCCAAACACTTCCAAAAACTCCATAGCACACTCCAACACCTAATAAAGACTCATGTATGCAAAATGTAACCTAAAGATGACTAAATCCTCATCTATATGATCAAAATGTACAAGAATGAATGGCTAAAACAATGTAAATATGCAAGATATCAACTCCCCCACACTAGTCCTTTACTTGTCCTCAAGTAAACTTTTCAAAAACTCAAGGATGATAGATATAAAGATGGGAGCTTATAACCAAAAGAAACACTCATAGCACTCAACTTGACATCCTAAAGAAACATAGCAAATAGCATGAGCACACTCTCTTATTATACTCTAGCTTCTCTAGGCCTATCAATACTCTTATGCCTTTACACAAGATGCAATACTCATCAACCAACAAGTCCTCTTAACCAGCCCTCACATTGATTCACACACACACACACACAAGGTGAATTCTCACAAATGGGCACATGATCTCAATCATTTGGCTAGGTGATCAAATGGTCTAATATGGATGAAAAAGAGGGTTCAATGCATCATTTTAAGGTGGCAATCACTCAAGAATCAAGGAGCTTGATCATTATACAAAATTTATCTAAGACTAGGAGCAATTCATGCATACATGGATCCATCCTCATCATTCTACCCATTCCTAAGTGATTACAACACCCCTTTCATTCATCTCATACCCCAAAATAACAAACACTCACATCACTCACCCAATAAACAACTCTCTTTTCTTATGACTTAACCACTAAGGACCTCTTATTCATTTTTCTAAACTCTAATACTTTTTATTTTCTCTTCCCCACTATCTTTTTGAATCTTTTTTTTTCTTTTCTTTTTCTTTTCTTTTTTTTTTCTTTTCTTTTTATATATATAGGGGGAAGGTCTCAAACAATACAAATTAGAGCTTTCTTTTCTTTCTATTCTAGGTCCTTAGGGCTTTTCTTTCTCATAACACTCTATTGCTCATCTTTCTCACACCCCAAACCCAAGACATTAAACTTTTAAGAAACATACACCCACTCACCATCCTAGAAGCTAGCTCAAATGATGACCCTATGCTAGCAAGAGATGAGAACAAATCCATGTCGCTCCCAATACTCTCAAGATTTTGCACATGACAAACTATCAAAAGAGACCTCACTCATACAAATAATTGTAGGCTTCAAAGAATGGTAAGGGTTTTAGGGTAAGGGAGTGCCATTTGGGTTAACAAAGAGTGGTAGAACGGAAAAGATAACCCAAATGTGTATGAGATCCATGATCAAGTATGCAAATGCCCATATGCAAGAGAGATTAAGTTCATTTAAATCAAGATTCAGGTTGGAGCTGGTTTCGAGAACAATGCCAATATCAAGCAAGCACATGTTTCAAGAAGAGTTTTCAAAGCTCGAAGCGTGCAAGGTTTTAAAGAGATGCCTAAGCTATTTGATATGTTTAATTAGGGTGTCAAATTCAGTGCAAACAAGTGTTCTTTACAAGAAATTATTAACAGCTGCTCCATATGCAAGTGAATGCAATCTATATGATCTAGACTCAATCCTAAGAATGCAAGTGATGCAACTACATGATTCTTTATGCATTTTTCAATTTTTTTTTATTTTTATGGTTTTTCTATGCATATATGAATGTACAATGCAATGCATGAGACTCACAATCAACAAAGCAAACATGATCAAATACTTGGTACCTCCCCCACACTTAAATCACACAGTCTCTGTGTGAATAAGAGAGAAGAAGATACCGAAAATAAGATAAAAGCAATGGTATGTACAAAGAAGGGTTGGAGTGATACCTCAAGTGGAGAGTGAAGTGTGGTAATGGGTGTCTAGAGCTTGAGCTTTGAGCTGGCCTGAAACTTCTGCCACAGTTATTGAAAACATAAAGAAATGAAATAGCAAATTTATATACAAGGATAACCATGAGAATTCCTCCCAAGTGAGCTTGTTTTGAGTCACTAGCTTGACTACCTTTTCTCTTATACTAGTGAGAAGGAGGATCCTTCCCACCTTCAAGAGTGATGGTGAGGACCTGAGAGAGGAGCTCCTGGAGCTTGATGGGGTCGTTTTGAAGCTGAGGAGTGATGATGGCCCTTGCACTTGAGAATGGCTTAGACCTTCCCTTGCACTTGATCTTATACTCAATAGCTCCATCCTTGAGCTTCATTGGATGGAGAGTGAGGGTGTGAGGAGTCTTCTCAAGAGGTGGAGGGTGAGATTCCTTCACAATCTTCTTCTTGCCATGGGAGGCCTTTGTGGTTTCACTCACCTCCTCTTTTTGAGCACTTTCCAAGTGCTCATCACACTTCTCCTTAGAGGACTCTTCACCAAGAACCTCTTTCTCAATACCACTCAGCTCAGCCTTTGTCTTCTCAATGGAGGATGCTCCACAAGTTATTGTGCCACAATACTCAGGTTTCAACTTAGGTGATTGAAGAGGGTAGGAGACAGCTTTGTTCACATTTAGGAGTGTGACTTTGTTGTTGGCAAAGTCTATGCAAGCTCCCACTGTTGTGAGGAATGGAGTGCCAAGGATCAATGGGACTATCTTCCGAGTTGCCATCTCCAAAACAGTGAGGTCTATAGGGATGGTGCATGCTCCAAGCTGCAAAGGGAAATCCTTGATGATACCAATTGGGGTTGTAGAAGAGGAATCCCCAAATTGGAGCGTAGATGTGTCTTGTAGCATGTGCTCAATCCCTAGACTCTTCATCACCTCAAGTGAGATCACATTCACACTTGCACAAGAATCCACTAGAGCATCATCAAAGTTAAGCTTTCCAAGGGAACAAGGCAAAGTGAACATTCCTTGGTGTCCTAGTTTAGGGAGGGACTTGGGTGGGATTGGTGGATCAAGCTTGAGTGTAGAGATGTCCAGGAGCTCTGCTACTTCAGCTTGGTGGTCTAGAATGTCTTTGATGAGCATCATCTGGACATGAGCAGCTTGCATGTTGTGGATCTCTGGAAGCCTTACTCCAATATCACTCAAGTCTTTTCTGAATTTGGAGATCACCTTCTTTTGAGCTTTGGTGAGGAATCTCTTTGGAAAAGGGAGCTTGTCATAGGGGGATAGCTCAACCTCAGTGTCTTCCTGCTTCACCACATTCAGCCTCTGATCAGATCTTCTCTCAACTGGTTTCTCAGCCTTGTGCTCTCTGCTCTGCTCAAC
The DNA here is from genome assembly GCA_019706035.1 of Raphanus raphanistrum subsp. raphanistrum. Classification (NCBI taxonomy): domain Eukaryota; kingdom Viridiplantae; phylum Streptophyta; class Magnoliopsida; order Brassicales; family Brassicaceae; genus Raphanus; species Raphanus raphanistrum. The sequence goes on from CM033981.1 coordinate 13,939,019, forward strand.
CTTTGCTGCAACTATCCTGTCAGCTTCTTGCACAATCTTGGACTCAGCTGTTGCAACAACCACATGCTCAACCTGTTCAATTTCAGTTCCAAACACCAATCTTTCAATCTCATCTACCTCTCTCTTGTAGTTGGCGACCTGAGAAGTGTCACTAGAGAGGAGAACATTGCAATGTTCTCTTGGGTTTGCCTCTGCTTTCCCTGGTAGAGTTCCCATAGGCTGCTTGGAGGATGAAGGCAAAGAAGCAACCTGGCTCTCTAAAGCTTTGACGTGAGAGGCAAGTTGCATGTACTTGTTGTTGAGGTCAGAATAAGTTCCATCAATCTTGGCATGAACAGCCTTGAACTCATCTCCAATGTCCTTAGCAAATTTCCCTTGAGCTTTTAGGATTTGTTTGAACATAGATTCCGTGGTTGAACTTGGAACTTGAGCTTGAGAAGAGCTTCCTCTAGCTTGAGTAGGCTGGTTGCTCTGATAACCACCTTGTTGGTTGTTGTAGAGGGGCTTTTGCTGGTAGTTGTTTTGGTATTGAAAGTTGGGCTCTTTCCTATACCAAGTTCCATTGTTGTTGATAAAGCACACCTCTTCATGTCCTTCCAAGCCATCAATCTTCTTGATCTCAGCAACCTGTTGTTGTTGCTGTTCCCCAACTGATTTCATCTGATCCAGCTTAGCTTTGTTGGCAAGAAGTAGGTCCAGCTTCTCTTCCAAAGACTTGAGCTCTTTCTTGGTCTGCTGATCATCACTTCTGTTGATTCTATCATGATCCTCACTGTATACTGAGTCACTCTTGGCCATGTTCTCTATCAGCTCCTCTGCATCCACCTCGTTTCTGCCCAAGAAGAATCCATTGCTGGCTGTATCAAGTCTGTTTCTACACTGTGGTATAGCTCCCATGTAGAAGGTACTCAACAAGCTTTCTTTGGAGAAGCCATGGTGTGGACAATGAGCTTGGTAGCCTTTGAACCTCTCCCATGCTTCACTGAAACTTTCTAAGTTCCTCTGCTGAAACCCAGAGATCTCATTCCTGATCTTAGCTGTCCTGGAGATGGAGAAGAACTTGTCTAGAAAGGCTTCCTTGCACTCATCCCAAGTAGTGATAGAGTCGCTTGGGAGAGACTTCTCCCACTGTCTTGCCTTGTCTCCCAGAGAGAAAGGAAAGAGCCTGAGCTTCAAAGCATCTTCTGACACTCCATTGGTCTTGGACAAACCACAGTAGCTATCAAACTTGTCCAAGTGGTCAAAAGGATCTTCAGTAGCAAGACCATGATACTTGTTGTTCTCAATGGTGTTGAGCAGTCCTGACTTGATCTCAAAGTTGTTGTTCTCTACAGCAGGTGCTCTGATTCCCAACATATGACCATGAATGTGAGGGCGATCATAGGTTCCAATAGCGCGAGCTTGGCGCTGTGGGTGCTGTGGTCGAAGGTTGGCAGCTCCTTGACCATTTCCCTCTTGGGCAGCTCCCAAAGGGATCTCTCCATCTTGATTCTGGTTCTGATGGTGAGCCATATCAAAACCCAATCTGTTGAAATGAGCCTGTTGCTCCTCTTCTCTCCTTTTTCTTGTATTCTCTCTTTCCAAAGCCCGGATGTCTGGTACTAGAGGAGTGAGGTTTGTAGTCCCTCTACTTCTCAAGTTCATACACCTGAAATAAAAAAAGAAAGAGGAAAAAGCAGAGCCAATATCACAATAATAATAAAAATGACTTAGTCTCAAGCAAATGACTAAATCCCAATGTCAAAATCATAATAGAACTTGGCAACGGCGCCAATTTGGTGCTAGGACTTTTCAAGGGTCCCTAACCAAATGTTGTAGTGTAAAAGATTGTCGAACCAATCCTAAGTGATTCTAATGCAAAGGGAATGCAAGTCTATGCTTAATCTAAGCGCAACCAATTGAGTGAAGTGAAGTGAACTAAAACTAGACTAGAAATGCAATAAAAGAGTGAACTTTCTTTCTCAATATGAAGCAAGTGGACTCATGGGGCTAGGCATTTGATCTTGGGTGATGTAGATCCAATCTAAAGGTGACAAGCTATCAATCAAGCACTTTCCTCATGCCTAGACACAATACTAAACAAGCTCTATCCCTAGATGAATGTTCATTTGCTAAAGCAACTCAAGCATCAAATCCCTTTGGTTGAATGTTACTAAAGCAATCATGGAGAACAAGTCTACTAGCAATCTTAACACCTTTAACAACAAATCTCTTTGGCAAAGTGCATTAAAAGCATTGAAGAGTTGGTTCAGGCATTTCATCATACACCTTTCGGGCAGGAAATGCCTAAGGATCTATTTTAATATGATCAAGACCAAAATAGCATTGAGAACCCTCAACAAGCAAGGAAAGAGGTAGATTTAACACTAAACACCCTAGATCTTCACTAATCACCCTTAATCACCCTAGCCCATGAATCCTAAATAGATCTACTCACTAATAGACATGATTAACCCAAAAACCAAAGATGATTCAAGGTTAAACATGTTTAGTGAATAAGATAATCCAACAAACACAAAGAAAATAAGATGAAAAAGGATCAAAGATCCAAGCTTTCTTCAAGGTTTACAAATGTGTGTTTTGAGAGAAAAAGAGTTCATTCCCTAATTTGGGATTACAAGAGTATTTATATGGTCTTTTGAAACCTAATGGTACCAATAGAAAAGTCTAAAAACCCTCTTAAAAATCATAAAAACGACCAAGTGATAACACGCAGCGGGGTCTCCGTACCCGGGTCACAACCCCGCTCCAGCCGTTTTTCCTCCATTTCTGTGTAAACCCGAGCGGGGTCGTAACCCCGCTCCGTCACCCCGCTCTGGATACACAGCGGGGTCGTAACCCCGCTCCGTCACCCCGCTCCAGGCGTACTGTGTTCGAGTATTGATATGCCTCCAGTAGATTGATCATAACTCCTCCAATACAGCTCCAAATGACTTGAGACCACTTCTATTAGAAAGCTATCTCAATTTCCAATGTTCTCCCAGAAGATGGGCTTCAAAAGATATCTTTAAGGTCTCCATCCATATTCATCTTTCAACCTTTTACACCACAAATACCTCCAAACACTTCCAAAAACTCCATAACACACTCCAACACCTAATAAAGACTCATGTATGCAAAATGTAACCTAAAGATGACTAAATCCTCATCTATATGATCAAAATGTACAAGAATGAATGGCTAAAACAATGTAAATATGCAAGATATCAATATCCTAACAAAATATTATCAAATTAGTAAATATACTAAATTTTGATCCGTTTTGATTTTGTCTTTCGTCATACTTTCTTTTCATCATTAATCACCATATGAAGCGGTTATAACTAATTGTTGCTGTCAGATGCGAATCAGGTATGACACTTAACAATGATTTACAAAAAAAAAAAGGATAGTTTCCTGAAAATGCAGAAGAATTATTTATTTCATGGAAAACAATAATTGTTACAATTATAGTAGTTGGAGTGTGGAATGCATGAAATTCTTATCGTAGCTGGGGAATGAATAATTAAGGATCATGTTATACTAGTATTAGTTAATAATGGACCATCTGATAATTGAGTCACTAAATGCTTTTATTCTTTAATAAAATGACCAACTAGAATCAATAAGAAAAACACATCAGCGCATTTTATGTCACATTAATATCAAATAAGTATAATTCATCTATGTTATTTTACTATTATATTTAATGTCTTTCTCTATTGAAAAGACATCATACATATCCAAATCGACTAATATCTCAACTAGAGGCGTATAAGTTAATGGGAGTATCAGATTATATTTCTCATTACACATTAAGTCAATATTTTTTGCAATATAGATGATCAAACTAACTATAACATAAAGTTGGTTTTTTTTTGATAAAATAACATAACGTAAAGTTAGTTTCAAAAAACTATAACATAAAGTATTTAACATAAAAATACATTGCATAAAAGGTGTGACTAGTCAAATATTAGAGCAATAAAAAATTATACAGAGAATATGGAAGGTAAGAGAACAAAAAAAAATTAGAGGAACTGAGAATAAAACAAAAATTAAATTAATAGAATGTGTGTTATTCTACTTTTCTCTTACTGGAAAGAGGGTGGAAATATTACCATAAATTAAGAAAAGACCAAACAGCACTAGCGAGAAAGAGAATAATTATGTTTTCTTCACTTTTCACCTGATTAGTAAAAAGTAGAGGAAATTAGAGTAATCACAATTTTTACTATACTTCAAATTATTCTAAAACATCTATTCCGGGAGTGAAACACTAAACAAAAAAAATCCTTTTTATTTGCTAGTGACATCGATCAAAACAAGGTTTATGCTCCCCATACAATTAATCTCGGGATCTACAAAGCAAGCAAAAAGGCAGACTTCGTTAGTTTCCTATGAGATTTATGGTGTCAGAACTCAGAAATATTAGATTTTTTTCTGATCGACTTTCTCATTTGATTATTATGAACAATTAACAAAAAGGAATAAAAAACAGAAGAGTAGGTCTTAACGTTCCACCTGTTTCCCACGGAGGCTATCTGTCCTTTCTTCTCCTTCCGACAAAACACGTCCTCGTTGTTTATTTTTCTCTTTTCCAAATAAATAAGAGGTTTAGATGTGATATATAGTACAGAATATATGTATTATGAGTAATATATAATCTCGATTACCAAATATTCCAAATTTATTATAATATTTTTTTATATTAGACATGTTATTGATTTCGAGTCAGTATATCATTTATATATGCAATTCTATGTCAAAACAGTTTTTATATAAATTAAGTTATACGTAAGCCAGCTATATTTTTTCTTTTTAATGGACAAAAGGTAAAATACCAGTTTCAAAAAAAAAAAAAAAAGGTAAAATACCATCGAAATTTAAACGGCACAAATAAGGAAACACACAGTACTACTTTATTATTTACCTAATTATCTATGCTTAATTGTTATCTTGCGCTAATTGACTCTATAAAGATTTTTTGTACATTTATATTTCTAATTTTTGTCGTCAGTTTTCAAGCCTGTTATCTTGAAATAGAGTACAAGCAAGCTTGTTATTTTAGATTAATTTATGATCTTGTGAAATCATTTATCTGTTGAATCAAAGAGAAATACTAGTGTGCTCTAGTACAAATATGAAATATGGAAGCAAAAACAGTTTTTTTTTTGCTAAACAAAACTGTAATCGGTAGAGAGAAGCTGACATTTTCTACAATCGAAAGCTCAACAACTAAAATCGAGTCATTTCCAAACATAAAAAATATTCCATCTATTTTATAATAAGTAGTATCACTTAAAAATTTTGCACGCATATTGAGAAATCATCTAAAATTATATTTTACTTTTTGTTGACACATTAAATAATTTTTTTCTTTTAACTAATGCATTATAATATAGGTGGGTTAAAACTGAATTTTTATGTACTCCTTCTGTTTCATAATAAATGTCACTTTAAAAATTTTATTATGTCTCAAAATAAGTACTCCCTCCGTTTCAAATTATATGTCGTTCTAGAGCAAAATTTTTGTTTCAAAATAAGTGTCGTTTTCGGTTTTCAATGCAAAATTTATTGAAAATATTCTCTATTCTATTTTTATATTGGTTGATGTGTATTGGTAATAGTATTTTTATTTTGGAAATATGTAAAATTAAATGTTTTCTTAATCTGTGTGCAAAGACTTAGAACGACAAATAATATGAAACGGAGGGAGTATCATTTTACAATCTTAATATAATTTTGTATACTAAATCTAATTTTTACTCTTTTGGATAGCTAATAGCTTTTTATTAAATCATTTCTATTTAATTAATCATACATTAAATACGGATATACTAGTCAATTATACAATTTTTGTTAGTCTTTGTGAAAAATGTCAAAGTGACACTTATGAAATGAAGAGAGTAAAATTTTTCATTGAAATAAAAATAAAATCTTAAAACGACATTCTTTGCGAAACGGATGAGATTTTTGTTTCATAGAAAAAAAGATATATATATAATTTGATCAGTCTAAATAATTATAAAATACTTAAATTACTTGTTCATGCATAGTGGCATATAATGAACATAATTTTACTTAAATTACTTGTTCATGCATAGTGGCATGTAATGAATATAATTTTGTTGACACTAATAAGAACATAAAATAGTGGCATGTGCCATTACAACTGAAAAACAATTTAACTTTCATAAGAACAAAAGGCTAGAATAATTAGATATGTTAAAATGATCTGTCACAAACAAATATAAAATCTTAAAACGACATTCTTTTGCGAAACGGATGAATTTTTGTATCATACAATATATATATATATATATCTTTTATTTATCAGAAAATAATTCCAGTAGTTTATAACTTGATTAGTCTAAATAATTATAAAATACTTAAATTACTTGTTCATGCATAGTGGCATGTAATGAACATTATTTTACTTAAATTACTTGTTCATGCATAGTGGCATGTAACGAATATAATTTTGTTGACACTAATAAGAACATAAAGTAGTGGCATGTGCCATTACAACTGAAAAACAATTTAACTTTCATAAGAACAAAAGGTTAGAATAATTAGATATGTTAAAATGATCTGTCACAACTGAACACAGGTATTATATAATCCCCGCAGAAGCTATGTTGGTTTTGTCCAATCTAATAAAAACTGATTTCAGGATTAATCATTGAATTTGCATGAGATCTCACAACTACTTAAATAGTAGGAGTATTTTTTTTGTTGCCAACATGTGTGTTGCTAGTCCTAGATAAAATAAATCAGGATATTATATGTTCATAATTAGAGTCAATTTGATAAGAAATAATATAGGACAAAATTATCTAGTTGTCGACAAAAAAAAGTTCTAGTTACCTTTATAAATGTATCTACAGTATATATCAGGACAGTCACATTGTTTTCACCTTTATAAATGTATCTACAGTATATATCAGGACAGTCACATTGTTTCAATCTTATCATCAACTCTCGAGAAAAACTCATGATAATCTATATTACATGGAAACAAAATCGGAGTATGCAAAAGTAGATTCGCATAAAATGTATAAATAGTTTTTTTAAAAAATTAGGAAACAGATACATATTGGAAGCAAATATCGATATATATATATATATATATATATAACATAAAAATTACAAACTTTATGACTCTAATTATATCATTCAAATTTAAAATAAAACATTTGTTCATAATAATTTAAATGATTTCATGTTAATATTATGAAATCCATATAGATTAAGTTTATAAGAAATAGTTATACTAATTTTTTTTAATATTTCGTAAATAATTGACACCATATTTGAATATGTATGATAAATATCTAATAAAAACCTCAATGCACAAAGATAAATTATATTACACTTTAATATTTGTTTATCTATTTTTTGTTTAGTTACTATTACATTTTAGATTTTATACAAAAACAAAGACATGATTTTTATTTTTATTTTATTTTTTACGGTCTAAGATTCCAAAATGGAATCGTAAGCTTCCAACGTATTTTTAGATAAATATTTTAGAAACGTCTTGGAAACGAGATTTCGTAAGTTTCTGCAAAATTCCGAATCGGATTTCAGTTTCCGGAGCGGAAAACAGATGTCCGATGAAACTTTCATACAACCTAAATGATAATAAGATATTACTAGACAAATATGATAAAAATATTTAAATCTTGGTTCAGTGTTCATCAACCTAGATGATAACTTGCAAGTTACTATTGTTTTTTTTACCATCTAAACTTTTATTACTAAAGGGACAGACCCAAACCGCTACAAACCAAACCGAAAGGCCCAACTACAAGAAAGAAGCCCGACACAAGGGAAAATTAAGAAACGTGGGTCTAAAGCCCAAACATAAAGAAGCGGTGCTACACCCAGCCACACGTCATCTGGCTACGCATGACCGTCCACGTGTCAACCCCACCCACCGCGCGATCCACTTGTCGTCTCATCTCCACACCGAGACCTAAACGCCGGAGAAGCTTTCGATTGCCGGTCTCCCGTATCACACCAGATCCACATCGGAGAATCTCCGTCTCCACCATATGTGCCGACGAAAACTCACCTTCAACAACTGTATTAGAGATATATGATTTCCTCACTTACCTATCTCCGGAGAAAAACCGCCGCAAACTGGATGATGTTTCACCGGACCAATCCTTTGGCATGCGTCTACCCCGCAACCAATTTCATCATCACCACCACTTCCAACGGAGAGCCTCATAGATCGAGATCTCATCCTGGACATGAGGCAACAAACTCCATAGAACCACTTAAAACCGGCCGTCAACACCAGAAAGAAAAGTGATAACGCCAGAGTAAAAACCGGACGACCACTAAAAGATAAGCACGCCGCCGGAGTCAAAATTGTCGGAAAATTCAAGCCGATACTATTACTAAAAATAAAGGAGAAAAAACCAAAATACAAGCCGGACAGACGGTAGCTGTGGAACTCCATCCCATTAGCCAGAAGTGCTAATCTCAGTGGTGTTGCCTTTTTAGAAAGAAGTCTAGAGACTTTTAGAGACAAGTTACTATTGTTAGATATACAGTATGTTCTAAATTCTAAACTTATATCTATAATTTTTCATTTTTGATCAACCGCATGGTGAAATGTAATATAATCTGATTGGTCTTGAACTTACCGTTTAGCTAATCGGGACAAGAATACATGATTGATGTGAATAATGTTGATATTTGTTTGTTTACAAGTTAAATAATATAAACCATATGAATACTGCAGTGCAGATATAATAAGGATATTAATAACACGACAAAAGTTAGTAACCACTCAAGTTCATGAATCCAACCATTGCTCCGACCAGACCACTATATAAACCCCTTTCCCCCATAGGCTCTTCCCCTCAGCAATACGGCAATTACCACAGCTCCCACAAATCAATTATCTTCTTTTACATTTTTTTTTCTGTTTGTTTCTTTCTTTCTTTCTAAAATGCCTTCTTGTTCAGTAACAGAAATCTCGAAATGCATTGTGTATCCGGAGAAGAGGTCTACCGTGGCCGATCTCCGCCTCTCCGTCTCCGATCTCCCTATGCTCTCATGCCACTACATTCAAAAAGGCGTGCTCCTCACCAGCCCTCCTCCTTCCTTCTCCTTCGACGACCTTGTCTCCTCTCTCCGCCGCTCCCTCTCATCCACCCTCTCTCTTTTCCCTGCCTTAGCCGGCCGTTTCTCCACCAGTCCCTCCGGTCACATCTACATCACCTGCAACGACTCCGGAGTCGAATTCGTCTCTGCTTCCGCCAAACACGTCGCCGTCTCCGACGTTCTCTCCCCCGGCAAAGACGTCCCTCTCCTCGTCCGCGAGTTTTTCGTATTCGAGCGCCTCGTCAGCTATAACGGCCACCATAAGCCTCTATCCGCCGTTCAAGTGACGGAGCTAAAGGACGGCGTCTTCATCGGATGCACCGTTAATCATTCCGTCACCGATGGAACTTCCTTCTGGCACTTCTTCAACACCTTCGCTGACGCCACTAGCGGCGCTTGCAAGATCAAACACCTCCCTGATTTCTCCCGGAACACCGTCTTCGACTCCCCCGCCGTCCTGCCGGTCCCTCCCGGCGGTCCGCGTGTAACCTTCGACGCGGATCAGCCTCTCCGGGAGAGAGTTTTCCATTTCAGCAGAGAAGCGATATCGAAACTAAAACAGAGAACTAACAGCAAAGTCAACGGTATCGAGACGGGCGTCAACAACACAGAAGAGATACTCGGGAAAGTAAACAACGGCGGGATAAAAACTAACGGTAACGGTAACGAGAAGATAACGAATAAGAAAAGCTACGATCGAACGGCTGAGATTTCGTCGTTCCAATCTCTCAGCGCTCAGCTGTGGCGATCCGTGACGCGAGCGAGGAACCTCGATCCGAGCAAGACGACGACGTTCAGGATGGCGGTTAACTGCCGCCACCGCCTCGAGCCTAAGATGGATCCCTACTACTTCGGAAACGCGATACAGAGCATACCGACGATGGCGTCGGCGGGAGACGTGCTGGCGAAAGATCTCCGATGGTCCGCCGATCGGCTTCACAGGAACGTGGTGGCGCACGACGATTCGACGGTCCGCCGCGGGATAGCCGACTGGGAGAGCAATCCGAGGCTGTTCCCTCTGGGGAATCCGGACGGTGCTTCGATCACGATGGGGAGCTCGCCGAGGTTCCCGATGTACGACAACGATTTCGGATGGGGAAAGCCGTTGGCGGTGAGGAGCGGAGGAGCGAACAAATTCGACGGGAAGATCTCGGCGTTTCCGGGAAGAGAAGGGAACGGAAGCGTGGATCTGGAGGTGGTTTTGGCGCCGGAAACCATGGCGGGGATTGAGAACGATCCCGAGTTTATGCAATACGTATCTGAAGTCAGTTACGACTGCTGATCGGGTAACGACGACGTTTCTGGCAACATGAGAAAAAAAAATATCTAAAGCGGATAGAGGAAGTCGATGGCATGGCACTTTTGAACGGTTGAGATTTATTTTATCTACAAAATTTAGATATTTCAATCATAAGAGTTGTGGAACGACGGCGGTTGAAAAGTCATTTGGGTCATTCTGGTTTTTGTTTGTTTCCTTCTTCACTGGTCACGTTCTTAATGTGTGCCAATTAATGTACAAAATCCCGTCTTTTTCAATTCGATAATGCAGTTTTTTCTATAATCATAAAGCTATAATAAAGTTTTAGAAACTTATTTCTTGATTTTTGTAGGAGTAGGAATAGGATGATCATGATACTATAATAAAAAAAATCCCCATAAAATAATTGACTTGTGACTTTTTGAATGGTGTATTCTGAGGTGGCAAAAAGACGATTTGTAATGGGATCCAGCTCGTATTTGTAAATTGTCCACTTGTAGAAAAAGCCCAAAAGCCTAATAGTGATTAATAGGCCTCTTGATAAAACGTACATGTATATTGCTGCAACTCCACACCGGATACATACAATGGAGATCACTGCGTGTTTGGTGTTGATGTGACCACTCCCACTGTCTTTAAAGAATCCGAACTTTTCACTGTTACTGACAAGTTCTATAACGCGAAGTACACATGGACCATTCAGAAGTTCTCCACCTTGCTCAAAGATATTTACTACTCTGACATGTTCTCCATTGGAGGAAGAAGATGGTGAGTCTACAATATTTCAAAACTTTTGCTTCACTTAGTGTGTATATAGTGCATGGTCGTGACAAATATTCCATATGTTGATCAGGAATATAAAAGTGTATCCCGGTGGTTGTGACCCGGGAAAGGGAAAAACTAGATTAGTCCAACAACAACAAAAAGACCATCGACTTCTGACTCGGATTATGCAGATTACTATACATAATGTAATTAAAAGTTAAAATCCATTTTTATCTATTCTCACAGTCAACAGAGTTTGTATCTTCATTATTGTCAAATCTTTCTTTTAAAATTTGCAAAACAATGGTCTCTTAGCCAAAGTAAACACATGAACCAAAAATCATGGCCGCTCTAAACACTTAAAGCCTTAGGTAAAAATAAGAATATCTTTAGCCTCACCAAGAAATCACTCAAGACCTTTTATATAGTTTTTTTTTTCTACTACAAAAGAAAGAGAAAATGAAAAGAAGAAGATGATGTTGAGGTTGACTCTAGTAGCTTATGTCGCTGATATTATCATCGCTACCGTCCAAGCACAAGATGTTAACACTCGATGATTCCGAGCTCCCACTGCTGCTCACAGGACGCTTTCTCCTAGTCCCTGATGACCTCACACTGTACAATGAAGCTGCCGGTACTTTCGTCGCTAGCTGTCGGAAATTTCCTTTCATGCTCCCTTGTTTGATATCCTACAAATATTTTAAAGCAAAGTACTAAACATTACTCATTAATTTCAGCGAAATAATCTTAATATATAACCGTACCATATGCCTCAAGGCCATATCGAAGGAGCTTTTAGATAGGTTTCTCCCAAACCCAACACCATCAGCTCCCGAACTCGACTTCCCAGCGTTCGAGCCGCCTTTTTCTGTCAGCCGCGGTGGAGCAAGTTTTCTCGCACTCACAACTCTCTCCACCATTTGAACCCCTTTAGCTACAGGGCTGATCAAACCACCACCATCATCGTTGCTTGTCTTTGCTCGCCCAGGTCCCTTCGCGTTACCAATCGGAACTCGGTTTCTAGAAGGCGAACAAGACTGCCTCCTTGTAACTGTGCGTTCTATGGACGCTGATCTTGAACTAGACGCACCAAACGCTGTGGTTCTGCGACTTGACGCCGTTTGTGGTCTGTCTGGTAATGTAGTCCTGAGATTTGACGGCGCTTCTAGAGAGAAACCAGGCATCTCGTAAGGTTCCCATGGCCGTGATCTCAATGAAGGTAAGGGAGCCGCCGGTTTACATACCGGTTTAGTTGGTTTACTTCTCGATACAGTTGATGATCCTGTCGGAGTTGGTGGACGGCGAGTTGGAGTACTTGACCTAGATCCCGGTTTTGTACTGGGTGTCGACATTGGCCGGGTATTGGATCGTGCAGACGTGGCTGCACTAGTGGTGGCACGGGATGTGGTTAAATTAGCACGTGAGGTTCCAGAAGTAGAAGGCCTTCTTGGTGGTGTAGAAGGTCTGCTCGTTGAACTTGTTGTACAAGTAGATGACGAGGTTAATGTGACACGCGCAGCTGTTGAGGTGGCACGTGAAGTTCCAGAGCTAGAAGGCCTTCTGGTTGGTGTAGAAGGTCTGCTCGTTGATCGTGAGTTACTAGTAGAGGACGAGGTTAAGTTAGGACGTGCACCTGTTGAGATGACATGCGAAGTCGGAGGCGTTGACCTTGTGGCTGGCGTTGTAGACCTTCTGGCTGGTGTGGAAGGTCTAATCGTTGACCTTGAGCTGTTAGAGGACGAGGGTCGTTTGAGCCCAATTGTTTGATTTTTGGATGATGTTCTGTCCCTCTCTTCTTCACGGCAATTCTCTAACTGTTGAAATAAAAGAAACCATCGTTGAGTATAATGCACATAAAAGCCTAAAATAATAGCGCGAGACATACCAAGTTCGTACCCGGGATTTAAGAGCCATCGTCAAGGTGGCATCGGGTGCATCGAGTTGGTTCACGGAGCTTTTATTCGGTGAGCCCGGTGGCGTAACCAGCCTGAACATTTTTTTTAAACCATCAATAACAAAAGTGCAAATTGCTTATGTTGATTCCCTTAATCATGACCGTTTTTAAAGCATGCATGCATAATGAGACATTTGGCAAGGGCCTTGTTTGTTTCTAGATGAAAATCCAACTTGATAAGATTTTATAATATTTGACTAGTTTTTTTTTAATTGAGGTATGAAACACACAAGAAAAAATTGATCTAAACGTCTTGTTTCATGCTAAAACTATTTAACTTTTATTCACTTTAAAGCTCCGTTTCTGAAAAGAATCCACAAGGTCCCTAGTCTTATAAGACGTATATACGAACATTAAAATCATATAGTATCTTAACATTTTACGAAAAAAAAAAAAAAAAAACCATATAGCTAGTAAGAAAGTCTTAGAACGCATACAAACACAAATTAGACATTAGATTGTTAAACAAGATGTGATTCCAAGATAAAGCCAATTTGGTGATAAATAAACTGACATATACATATTGAGAAGAATATTCTCTTTCGAGATGATAGTTTTTTGATGATCAATCTCGGAATGCTCGAAAAAGATCGATGGACCATTTTGAACTGGATAGATGATCAGATTGGACTATGTGGATTAGACATTGATATCATGTTAAACTAGATGAGATTCTAATCTAAAATCAATTAGTGATAACTAGATTGGTCCATATATTTTAGAGAAATTACCAAAAATACCATTTTCATAGTACCACTTTTCATGTTTACACTAACCACTTTTACCACTACTTTTAATGAAAGGTTTAGATTTGAAGGTTTAGGATTTAGGGTTTAGATTTGATGTTTTAGAGTTTAAAGTATATAGTTTAGGGTTTAGAGTTGAGGATTTAGGGTTTAGAGTTGAGGATTTAGGGTTTATAGTTTAGATTTTAGGGTTTAGGGTTTAGGATATTGAATTTAGGGTATATAGTTTAGGGTTTAGAGTTGAAGTTTTTGGGTTTAGGGTTTATAATTAGAGGTTTAGGATTTAGAATTTGGGATTAGAATTTTGAAAAGCATATAAAAACAAAGATATAAGAGTCTTTACCATTTTAATAAATAAAGTATTTTTGAAAATGTGTCTTTAGTGGTGGTAAAGATGAACAATGGTACCTTGAAAGTTGTATTTTTGAAAATTCTCCAAATATTTTATATATTATTAAAGATGTTTTCCAACTCCTATTGTGGTAGACTTTGTCTCTAGTATAGATTACTCCTATCAAAGGATGTATGAGATTTTGATAAGTCTACATTTTCGGTTGGATCTTTGGTTTCTTTTATCCTAAACCATGAAAACATATGTAACAAGGCAACTTTTCTGAAAAACATGATCAGAATTATAACAAAGATTAAAAAAAGGAAAAAGTCATGACCCAGATGAAGAGAAAAAGAAAAACATTACCAATCGTAATCGGACTTCTCGTCTTCGGAGTACAAAAAGTTATCGGCGGCAGTTCTCCGGAGTGCATATCGCTGAGACGACATGGAATCGTACTACTCTTACAATGATCTGAAGATTCCGCAAAAGACAGAACATAAAAAGAAGATAAAAATTCGATTAACATATTTAATACAATTGTTGAGCAATATATAAATGAACACGGACTCTTTAGAAGCTAAGCTTGGTCACTTTTTTCGGGACGACCAATCTCCAGGAACAAAACTAGCTCTTCATCTCTGTCTTGGGTCGACATATTTTGGGCATGTTTATAAAACGGATAGTTGACGAACGAAGAGAGTGGTGAAGATGTTCTATTCTTGTTTCTTTTTTTTCTTTTTATTTTAAAATGTCAGATTTCATGCCAAACAACCCTTCTTGATGTATAAGAAAGTAATGGAGTTTTTGGTTAATTTATTCCTGTTTTGTCTTGTGAGCCTTTTCTCTGTCAACGACGTTATAATAGTTATTAGTATTTATGTATGTTTGTCTTAATCCTTGGTTGACAACATATATGCAAAAATATAATAATATTTATTATTATACAATCAAATTTGAGGTATGGGATAACTAGTAAAAAGTAAACATTAGAAAAAATTAAACATTAGAAAATATAAATGCTTTCTAAATGTTATTTATTTAATAATAAAATTTTTGATAGAGCATTTGCATTTAAAACATATAGATAATAAAAATATATATAATGTTTTATTAATAATATTGAAAGATTATGATATATAAGCATAAACATACCTGTATTGTTTAAAAATAAACAAATTATATTATCATATATTAATTTATAAAATAATTATATATATATTATTTACTATTCTACTGTTCACATATCTAACACGAGAACATACAACTTCTATATCATATTGCTATTGTTTTATCATGAATTTTATTCATTTTTGGATCTATTTTGTCAAAAGAACTGAATTATCTTCTTCTTTTTTAATTCCTAAATGAACTGAATTATCTTCTTCTTTTTCAATTCCTAAAAGACAAGATTATTTTCTCTTTAAGGAAAATGAATAATATTCTTACTCAATCTCTACTGATTTAATTAAAATCATTTTGATTTTCTTTACTGTTATAGTTAAATTTCATTTGATTTATTATTTCTAAAAGCATAAAGTATATTTAGAAAATAATACTAAAGACCCTTTTTGTCATCAATACTAAAGCCCTTTGATATGTAAATTGGGTAGTTTTCATTTTACTAAAGACCCTTTTTATAGACCCTTTTTGGGTCTATAATACTAAAGACCCTCTGTAACCCTCCCCCACCTAGAAACAGAGGAGCATAAACCACCAAGTCTTTTCGACCAAAAAAAAAACCACCAAGTCCTAAAGCCTCATCATCGCTTCCTTCTGGTCCAAGAAGCTTCCTCCTACAGTTTTGTAAGTTGTATCAGTGAAACCACGTACGCGTCAAAGACTACTAACAGTATTTAAGAAAGAAAAAGACCATATTATTAATTTATTACCTCAAAATACCGTTAGTTGTCCAGAACATCATGGCCCAATGGTAAGGACGGGTTCCTTCCTGCACCCAGGTTGTGAGTTCGAACCCTGCTGGAGAGAACTAAGTCATGATTTCTGGACACCAACACGGATATGGGCCTATGTTTTAGGGCCCATTTGCATACCGTGGGCTGCACCTCTCCTTGGGGATTAGTCTGGGTCCTTCCATTGGTCCGGGATACCCCAGGTTAATCAAAAAAAAAAAAAAAATACCGTTAGTTGATGAAATGGACTCCACTGCGCTAACCTGTGAGAAAGAATCCAGAAAAAAAAACATCATCATATGTAATAAGAGCCGAGACGAGCGGAGCAGTAGACACACAATACATGACTCAAAAGGAAATGTGCTTGCAAGTTGCAACTAGAAACACATTGAAGCTGAGCACACCAAAACTAAGGATTATAACTAAAAAAGGGTAATATATATATATATCTATATATCTCAAGAAAACAAACATGAACGCATTACTTACAGACTAGTGAAGGTATATAGTTTTCCACGGATGGCAAGATCTTGCTGAACAATATAAAAGACAGAAGATAATAGGCCAGGTAGTTTGGATGTTGTAATCAGATGAATATATGTCAGGAAGCTAATAAATTAATTAGTCCATGGATTAGTTTAGACGAAAGAAAAAGAAAAAGAGAGAAAATAAACCTTAGAGACAATATGACTGCGAAGTCCAAAATCAGTTTGGCGGTGTTTGCACTTATACACGAAAGGTCCCTCGAATCCTATCACGAACAATCTTCCCATTTTGATCACCTAGTTAGAAATAGATTATCATTGAGTCGCGGCTATAACGAATTGAAGATCTAACTCAAACGGGGAAACAAATAGACAATCATCAACAACAATCAACAACTCGAGGAGAGGGGAATCCCGATCAAGGCCGCAACGTAAGAAATCAGAAACAGAAAGCAAGAATCAGTTGACGATATTCTGAAGACTTGATCGAATCAACCAGAAAGAAAACCTTAGATGACGAGGCTTGATCGATTTTCAGTGACGATGCAACAGGACAGGAGTTTCGTTGGACTTTAGGAGAGGGGTTTTTAAACCCCAAAAAGAACCAGAGGAAAAGAAAGAGAAGCGCGCGTTAATTCGGTTTAACTTGTGTAACAAGCAACGTTATGCTCCACCCCCAACTTTTGATGTTTCCTTTTATATAGAACCGTCCTTTTGAATCAGCATCATCCCCATATCACGCATTTCACATCTCGCTAATGGGCTAAATTGCTTTTTTCAGCCCATTTTGTTCATCTTATTAATATTTTCTTAAACATCATCACTCTGCATGTGAGGTTTTGTTTTTAACACACCCTATAAGAATGTTTTGAACATACTGTATAGAATTAAAAACACTCCACTTTCTTAGTCTTATTCTAATATTTTTTTTCTTGTATAACTATTTTATGCACAGTTGTTTTCTATGGTCACCATGTCCCATATATATAGTTATCACAAAATTTCTATAGGTTTACATATTAGGTTTATTGATATGTTTGCAAAGAAATTAAAATTACTGGTCCGATGTGAAAGGTGCATAGCAACAGTTTACTTGTAATTGTGAATGTTGAATATTGAATCAATTTCCTAGCAGGCTAAATACACGTTTCAAATTTCAAATAAAATCAAAGCTGTATGTATTTATATATACAGAGAACGTCTGCTGAATTTACTGTATTTGAGTCACTATGCGGCTGGAAAGGTCCCCAAATAAATGAAGACAGTAACATGAGTCCATCACCATCACCAATATCTACTAGACCTTCCCTTTCGCATTTATTTTACCTATTAACCGGTCCGATACGCCTTTTGTGTTTAAAACCATTTGCTTTCTTTAGTTTAGTTGATCTAGTTTGGCAAAGGTAGGCATTTCACCAGTGTTTTGAAAACCGGATCGGACCGGCCGGTTGAACTAGTCCGACCGTGACTCGCTGAAGAAACCGAGTCCGGTTCGGTTTAAAACTCGGATTTGATAAAAACCAGTAAAACCGGCTGAAACCCAGTAAAACCGGTGACCCGGTTTAATTTTAAAACCCGGTTCTTAAAAATTAATATACAATTAAGTGTTTTTAATTATTACTAGCTAAAATTTAATATTTTATAATTAGTGTTTAACTATCACTATTTAATTGATATTTTATTTTTCTAAGAAAAAAATGTGAAAAATATATTTTTGACTCTCATATACTATTTTTATTTTACCACATTCTTAAAATTTGAAATGTTAGTTGTAAAATAAATAAATATGTTTGTTTTAGCTGTAAATCATTTGTTTTTTTTTAATTTTTAGTTTACATAGTAATCAGATTTATGTTTGTTATTTATTTTGAGTTAATAAAAAAAGAATAGAGAAAGTATTATATGTAGAAGAAATTTTATATAGTATAAATGTATAATTATATACATTTTTATATAAATAAAAAAACCCGGTTCAACCGGTTGAACCGGTCTAACCAGTCAACCAGTAGCTTCACCGAGTCGGTGTCCGGTCCGGTTTTCAAAACATTGCATTTCACTATTCAAAAGCCTAACTTGGTTCCCATCTATTTGTTGGTATAATACATGTAACATTCTGGTATCTTAATTATTTTGTACGTATGACATTTAAAGCAAAGGTTCTTTGTTCTTCTGGTTTTCATTTCATGTGTAGTTCGACCACACATTGTATAGATTACAAACAATTTCATTTTCGTTGAGACTGGCAATTCACAAGAGAATAAGGAATAATAATTGATGGGAAATAACTCAAAAGCTTTAGTAGCCAAAATGAAATGACGCAAAAGCTCGAAACTAGTTATCTTGCGGAAGAGTTAACGTCTAATTCACTCAACGGCTGAGACGACAGTTACCTGTTTCCCAGTTGAGACTTAAAAAATGAAGAAGATATCGAGTAGGGAAATACTGCCTTTTCATTACTGTTTCAAGCTCATGCGCCTATCCACCGTAGTTATTGTGAATACTGCCTTTTCAAATCAATTTACTTTCTTTCTTGTATAGGTTCAAATATGTTTTATTCCAGGGTTTTTTTTTAATGGAGAAAAGATCAGTTATGAAAATTCCGATTTATATTGTTTTAATTATCTACAAGCTTGTGTGGAGAATTATTTCCTTATTTGAACATATAAAATTGTGTGTATCGATAATTTGATTTGGTATTAGAAATTATGAGAAAAAAACGAAAATATGTCACCTGTACTTGGACGAGTTACTGTATATATACATGTGCGTAATGTGATGTGCCAATGTAAATTGTAGTGAAGGTAGTTGTTTGAGAAGACAGTACGTAGAGTTTGAGTTGTAAAAATATGATTAGACTTTTGTTTTTAGTTTGCTTCTTAGTCCAATGTTTTCACCGAACCCCACTACTACGTGAAACCCGGAGCCTCACGTGCTCTTCTATAACTAGAACTATTTCTGATAATCAGACTTTAGGATTTTGGCTATTACATGCGATTTTCAAATGGTCAGTTTAGCCTGCTTTGAAGAACCTCAATTGATGAAAGCCAGTTACAAAATAGAACTGCCATTGCCGAACGAAGAACCTCAATTGATGAAAGCCAGTTCCATATATAATAAAAACGATCAGTTTAGCCTGCTTTGAAGAACCTCAATTGATAAAAGCCAGTTACAAAAAAAAAACCTCCATGGCTCCATAATATAAAATATTACAAAGCTCCTGCTAGCTACATCTACAGTAATATACTAGCCTTACTAGGACATGCATATAATTAAGCCAACGCGCGTTAATTATCACTAAATCAGTCAGTGTGTGACTATATATACCCCACATACTACGTAACAATATAAAGCACGACAATTGGTGACAAGAAAATACAAAGCACGACAATCACAATGGACCAGTCCAGTATTCGTAGCCTAAATCCTAATTCGTCATCCACCACTTCCTCGTCATCTTCTTCTTTCCACAGCCACAAGGGCAGAATAAAGGGCAACAAAAATCAGTCCGTGTCCACGTTATCGACGGATCCACAGAGCGTGGCTGCCCGTGAGCGACGCCACCGAATCAGCGACCGTTTGAAGATTCTACAGAGCATGGTTCCTGGTGGTGCGAAGATGGACACCGTCTCTATGCTCGACGAAGCCATTAGCTACGTCAAGTTCTTGAAAGCTCAGATCTGGTTTCACCACAATATGCTTCTTTTCTTCAACGACTACGAAACTACGACGCCTTGTACTTATTCTCCTGCCGGCGTCAGTGAATTTGAACCAAGACTATTTGACGATGATGACGACTATACCCCTGTAGTGGACACATATTCACAAGGGATGCCACTACTTACGGTTGCCGACCCGGGTAATCCGATGTGGTATAGTTCGGTTAACGATGAGCAAAAAGAAACCATGCATCGACGTGGTTTGGCTTAGTCATCGCCCATATGCAGTGATATGTTCTTACGCGTAGAAAATCTATTAGATGTCCTAGGTTTTTATTGTCCAAATCTTTAAAAACTTTGTTTAATGTATATCTAATATAATATTGAATTATATATTATATACATCTATATATAGGATGTATTTTGTAGAATGTAATATACTTTTTTTTGTAACAATGAATGTAATATACTTAACTATAGACTAAATGACTAATTAATTAACCTACGTATATCAAACGTATGTATCATATTAAACAGGAAAGAGACAATATGTGGAAATTACTAATTAGTGAATGCAGTGGTACTATATGATGCTAGAAATATTTTATGCAATAACCCATAAAACTGAAATTGTAAGAATATCAACCATAAATTATTTTACCACATAAGTTAATCTCATTTTTATTATTAACTTTAAAATTATTTATTTCCATATTAAATTAGTTGTTAGTAATTTAAATATCAGTCTATATCTTATATGAATTCCACGTTTGTTGGAAAAATAATTTGATCACACATTTTTGTACACTAGTTTATATACAAATATAATAAGTGCGACAAAAAATATTAGTTTTGGACCCCAAAATTTTAAGAAGTATCATACATAAACATAAGTTTCAAATTGTTTAAATTTCTATTTTATTAAAGTCTAAAATATAACTATTTGCTCATTAAAAAGCATATAAACAATTCTAGAGTTAGATGATTATGCTTTAAAAGAGCTTATTAAGATGAACCTAACAGTGATTGAAATAGATCATAACAATTTATTAGGAGCAGAAAATAAAGGGTAGAAGGAATTCAATATCAAGCTCAAATGCTTTTTGGACGATATGATAAAATAGAATGGAGAAAAATTGATTTGAGATGAATTTCGAAATCAACAATGACATAAGATATATTTATAGACATATTTAACCTCAAACACTCTGCTCAGCTTTTAGTCCCTTTGCAGTGTTTGATCTTGTTTTATTGGTTACAAACCGGCGAGGAAAGCGTTGCGGGCACCTTAAGTCGCTTGTAAGGCTTCAAGGAGGAAGAAGTTTGTGGAGTATGCATCAAGCAAGCCTGGTCCTCCTCGTGGCTTTGGCTCTGGCAACTAAAACCGGATGTTTCAGTCTTGATCAATCTCAAAGATGGATTCATTTTTGTGTAATTAATTATTTAATGAATATGGGAAAAGATCTTTTGAACTATCATAAGTTTTCATCATCAACATCAACATCAGAAAGACAGAGAGAAGGTAGAGAGATCATCTGTTGTGTATATAAAGAGAAGAGAAAACCATTTCATTATTATTGCTTTAAAAAAAACAGGATGAACAAATGATTGTGTTGAGCTAGAAAGCCTCCTGGCTCCTACTACAGAGTTTGTGTATCTTTTCCCTAGTTACATAGGAAAACTTATGAGACATTGTAGAAGGAAATAACAAAACATGTTTGTTTCTAGTCTTATCTTTGTCTCTATTTGGTAAACACAGGCCATAGATAAGACATCATGTTGCACAACATAGGTTAAGAAAGTGGCTAATGGACTCTCTACATTCAGCTCAATGGTTCAAGTGATGACACTAAAATGAGCAATGATGAAAAAGAAGTTGTTGGAGGAAGATGGTAACTAAGTATTGAGCTTATAAAGAGAGGGGGCATGGTTACCACGAAAGTAGAACGGATGAGTTCGTCGACGACTTAATCAATGGTAGCGCCTTTGACAAAGTCATAGGAGACATTATCTACAACCAATTTCAAACGCTTTGTCGGAAGAAAAGATTTGGACGTGGTTCTTTTGAGTGTTTCCACGTAATACATTCCTATGCTGCCCCACAACTTATACTTGATTTCCAAATTGACCCCATTAGTATTTTACATATTCAGTTTCGTCCTTGATATGCATTTTCTCTATAGAAGATACAAAAAGACAAGACATCAACTACAAAGAGTATCATGATTGTTCTCATGACCAAGAAATCTACATAATAATTCTATTGTTGGAAACTCTCAGAAAATAGCATTCTACTTTTTAGGATATCTTCAATTATGATATATATATAAACAAGACCAAGATTGCAGGTAGGTATAGTTGTGTTAGGTAAAGAGCTCTGAAGTATCACGATATGGTTCGTCAGTTGTTCAACTTAAAGAGACCCATGAAAACCAATTGATTTTTCTGCCTCAAAGAGAGGAAGAATCTCTAGATAGTATGTACCCCCATTGCCTTTGTCTCATCCGCAGGAACTTGATGAATGCCTAAGTAATAAGTTATAGAGTCAGTTCTGTGCTTGCGGATCGAGTGTGTGAGAGTGCCTACCTTAATATCTGGAGATTCAAGTGCTCTTGCAAAACTGTAGCCGAGCACAGTTTTCAATGTGCCGGATATAACTTTGCATATGATTCGCCACGCATCATGTTTTGGACCAGGACCAGTAAATTTTTTGGTCATCGCAAAACCAAAATGGGAGTTAGATAGAGTTGTGCAGTGTTTGAAATCGAGGCGTCACAATGTTCTTCTAATGTTCTTCTTCTAGTAGAGCCTTCTAGTAAATTTCTCTTTAGTGTTGACTCTCTACTTGAGATATAACCCTTTACATCGTCCTATGTATGAGCGTGATACCTACTTCGAAAACTCCTATGTAGAGATCAAAGAAGATGTCTCCAAGACGGTAGATTCTCTGGTAAGTCCCATTCATATTAAATATTATAATTATAATTATTAAATGGTAGTTATTTAACCTCTCTCTCTCTCTCTCACAGAGCGTATCCCAACCGTCAAAGGGGTTAGGACAGCCATCTTCTGGGATGCCGTGGATTGCCCATTCCCTCCTTCTTCTACCCCTGACCAGATCTACCACTCCATCTCATCCTTTCTTATGGAAAGGGAGTTTAGTGATAAGATTACAATCTGGGCCTATCTTGATGATGATGACAAGAGAGGGTCTTGGGGGTGGTGACAAAACGTGGGCTTCCAGAATCTACTTTCTTCCCGTTCCCGCAGGTGATCCATCATTCCCACTCTTTATATCTATCTCACTTCCATTCATTCATTTATGTATAAATAAATATTTATTTTTGTTTTATATTATTTCCAGCCTCGAGACGTATCAGAATGTTAAATGACATTACTTTATGGAAATGGGACTCTCCTCGGTTGAAAAGGCGTTGTGAAGCTAGTTTGATCCTAGTCTCAGACCAGTTCAAAGAGGACGACGTCTACTACAGAGATATGCTTCAAAGAATGGGTAACAGGGGTTACTTTGTTGTCTTAGTCACTCCCACTCTTGACATCAACAAACCAGAAAGCCCCGAATGGCCTGGATTGCTAATAGATGAAGGCCCATACGTTTTTGATAAAGTAGTAACACAGCATGAATCCGCGGAAGAAGAAGAAACACCTACTGAGGAGGAGCTTCCGATGGATTACGACCCTTTTGGTGATCAAGCAAGCAGCGATAGCTCTGAAAATGAAGAGGGCCGTCAATTCTGGAAACCTCCGACTGATGAGGAAGTTTCCAAGCTGATACCAAGCCCTGAAGAACCACCCCTGTATCGCTGAGATCCCCATACTCTCATGTACAAACTAGCAATCCTATTTCCCGAACCCGCCGATGAAGAAACATATTGGAGAGAAGATCCCACATCGGATATATGATGGGGACATACTTAATATATAAGTGATTTGGGTCACACCATTAATTGCCAATTGCTTTTAAGTGGAAGCCCAAGAAACTTATCATGGTATCAGAGCCGGCTCAATACCCTGACCCTTTAATCCGGCCCGGACAGTGGCCCGATCAACCCATTAGCTGATGGCCTAGAGAAGGCTCAGTTCTTCGAGATAGCTAGAAAAGAGCATTATTTCGGAGGGGTATGATGGATTCTGCGAGATTAATGGTTATACGCACCATTATCTCGAGGGAGGGTATTGGAGAGAAGATCCCACATCGGATATATGATGATGACATAAGTAATATATAAGTGACTTGGGTCACACCACTAATTGCGAGATTAATGGTTATACGCACCATTATCTCGAGGAAGGGTATTGGAGAGAAGATCCCACATTGGATATATGATGGGGACATACTTAATATATAAGTGACTTGGGTGACACTATTAATTGCCAATTGGTTTTAATTGGAAGCCCAAAAAACTTATCAAAACACCCTTGTATCTCTGGGATCCCCATGCTCAGATGATGAACAAACTAGAAAGCCTATCATCCTTCCCCAAAGAGCATGAAGCCGCCGCCGAAGATGAGACACCCCACAGACTTGCCACGCATGGCATTTGTCGCTTCGAAACTGAGGACATCAAGTAATTTTTCTTTTCCAAATTTTTATCGTACATCATGTAATTTTTTTTCTAATATTTTTATTTACGTACATAGCAAGCTTTTTCTTCTGTCGTTTTATCTGTCACTATATCCATTCTTATAATAGACAGAACTAAATCAAATATTCATCGAAAGTAAATAAAGGTATTATATTTGATGCACAACCACCGGAAGAACAATAGTTCAAACATAATTGAATTGATAAACTGGGGTTATAGCAGTTTTGGTAAAAAAATTTAGGTCAACAACACAA
This sequence comes from Raphanus raphanistrum subsp. raphanistrum, assembly GCA_019706035.1. Taxonomy (NCBI): domain Eukaryota; kingdom Viridiplantae; phylum Streptophyta; class Magnoliopsida; order Brassicales; family Brassicaceae; genus Raphanus; species Raphanus raphanistrum. The sequence goes on from CM033981.1 coordinate 13,964,090, forward strand.
ATTCGTTTTAGAAACCACCAGGATTCAACTAAGTATAGATACTTTTGTTTTTGTTAAGAAATAGGTAGTTATTTCAAAATCTGGTTTTCTTAAAATTTAGGGAATCCATTTTTAAAAAAATACTTGACTGGTAAAGAAACTGTTTTGGAGAAACAAAAAAAATTGTTTTAATTAAAAACCACAAACAATCAAATAGATTTTACTTAAGAATCGTAAAAACAAGTCAAATATGTAATTTTAATGGGTTGTTATTTTGGTTACGATTCATTTTATATACTCTCTCCGTTTCGAATTATATGTCGTTTTGGAGCAAAATTTTCGTTTCAAAATAAATGTCGTTTTATGATTTCAATGCAAAATTTATTGACTTTTTAATCTATTCTATTTTTCTATTGGTTGAAATCTGGTTAGTTGTATTGGTAATGATGTTTTTATCTAGTAAATATACAAAATTAAATGTTTTATTAATCTGTGTGCCGAAGTCTAGAACGACAAATAAATTGAAACGGAGAGAGTATAATTTTGTTTTTTGCTTGAAAGATTTAAAGTTTCTTCTCTATATTTTAGTAAAGAAAGCAAATTTGAAGGACGAAAACCCAAAATGGTGAAAGAAAAAAACTTAAACTATAGTATATGGATTTATTCGGACTTTATGGTAGAGAACACAATTATTGAAATTAGAATGAAAAAGCAACTTTTATTCCACGATAAACCGTAATAATTGGATGAAACTACAAAAGCAATTAAAACCAACGGTTGAAAAGTAAAACCAGTAGGAAAACAAACAAGAGTAGTAACTAAACAGGAAAACAATGTGATTTAAAGATGCGTGAGGCCCACTCAAGATCCGTTTCTCTAGATTCTCCCTCTCTCTCTCTTACTACTGAGGGTTTGGGGGACGACCATTAGCAGCAGCGACGCGTGAGCCCCACTCAAGCAACTCTTTGCTCGTATCATCTTTATGAACTATCACTTCGATGAAACAAAGAGAATCCTTCTTCTCCGTTGTAGCTGTCTTAATCGCCTCAACAAGCTCCTCCTCGTATCTCACCTTTGTCGTCCAGCATTTGCCTTCACCGTTATGAATGGCATCGACGAGACCAGTGTAGTTCCAGTTCTTGATCACGTTGTATGGACCGTCATGAATCTCCACTTCAATTGTGTAGCCACCGTTGTTAATGAGGAAGATGATTGTTTTCTGACCGTTACGCAGCATGGTGGATACGTCCTGAGCCGTCACTTGGAAACTTCCATCTCCGATGAAAGCCAGCACTCGCTTCTCCGGTACAGCTTGTGCGTATCCCAGAGTCGCACCAACGGACCACCCGATGGATCCATACTGCATCTGAAACTCGTACCTAGAATTAAACACAAAACTGATATTGAATTATATAAAAATAAAAAAAATACTACAATGCAAAAGATGATTAGAGTGTTTGTGTAAAATACGTACCCACATCCTTTGGGCAGCTTTAGTTTCTGGCAGTTAAACCAAGAATCACCGGTTTCAGCAATGACAGCTGTTTCACTAGAGAGCATCTTCTGGATATGTTGGAACATTGCGTTGACTCTCAGAGGCTCTTTTAGTTTGCATGTCAATGGCTTGCCTTCAGGGACAAAGATCCTATGGTAATTCTCATAAGCCGTCTCGTTACGCTTCACCCTCTTAGCCAACTCAGTGAAGAAATCGCTCATGAGAACGCACCCGAAGGTCTGACCACTGGCGATAGTGACACGGTCAGGATGCACAACGATGGCTTTCTCTTTCTTGAGGAGAAGAGAGTAACCCACAGAGCTGTAGTCGTTGAAGATTGGGCCTGCGAAGATGTAGGCATCTGCAGATTCCACAATCTCGGAGCAGAAAGGAGTGCTCACTGCTCCCCAGTAAGTCCCAATGAAGTGAGGATGGTGCTCCGGGACTAGGCCCTTCGCGGATGGCATCACCGCCATGGCGTAGCCAGAAGCGTCTGCTAGGTCGACAAAAGCATCGCTGGCTTTGGCTACACGTAACTTGACACCACCAACCATGACCGGCTTCACGGCCTTGTTGAGAAACTCCAACGTCGCTTCTACCGCAGCTTCTAGGCCCATCTTGTTGCTCAATCTATAAAACAAAAAAAAAACATTAAAATGAAAAGAAAAAACATCTGAAATGTTGATTCATCAATAGTGTGGATAGAAAGGAGTGTTACGTACCTTGGAGTAAGGGAGAAGGGAACAGGATCACGGATGAAAGTAGGATGAGGAGTTGCAGCCAGGTTGCAGCTGATGCTGATGTAAACAGGCTTGCTCTCTTTAAGAGCTGTTGAAATGGCCTTGTCTATCTGTTCATGAGCATCTTCCAAATTGTTCACCACCTCCTATAATAACAACAAGAAGACAACATTAATATATATACTCCATCCGTTTTTTTATGTAAGATGTTTTAGAAGATAATTTTGTTTCAATTTGTATGATGTCTTGAAACTTTATATGCAAAACTATTAGGACAATTAATTAAAATATTAAAAGTTAATATGTTGTTTTTGTTTTATTTGTTCAGAATAGCAATGATTAATTATTTTTAATTACTTTTTTGTTATGATCAAGTGGTTTCATTAAAAGTAATTTTCTTTTAATTTGTGTGTTTAGGATAAAACATTTTACAAAAAGAAACACAGGGAGGGAATATATGTTAATATTGATGATGATACCTGATGGCAAGTAACGGTCTGGAAACACCGAAGCTCTTGGCTAAAATCAGGTAAACCGATGGTGTGATGGAGAATACGGTTAGTGCCAAAATCGTTGGAGTTAGGACCTCCAACGATACATATAACCGGCAGGTTCTCGCTGTACGCACCAGCGATCGCGTTCAAAACGCTCAGCCCACCCACCGTGAACGTCACCACGCAAGCGCCAACTCCACGGGATCGTGCGTAACCGTCGGCGGCGTAGCCGGCGTTCAGCTCGTTGCAGCAGCCGATGTTCTTGAGCTCAGGCTCGGCGATGAGGTGGTCCAGCAGGGTTAGGTTAAAATCTCCCGGAACAGAGAAGATGTCGGTGACTCCAGCCTGGACAAGACGTCGGGCCAAGTGACGCCCGAGAGTGGCTTCGGAGGAGGCGAAGGAGGGAGCAGAGTCGTGGATGGTTGCGACGGCGCCGCTTGGTGGACTACCGACGTCGCCGTTGGTGGGCTTGCACGCGTCGATGGATCCGATTTTGGTGTCCATTACGGAGAGAAAGGAATGTGAGTAATAGAGAATGTGTTTATTTGTGTGTTTGTGTGTGAGTAATGGAATGGGAACGATGGTGCTGGCTTTTATATATAGTTGGGGTGAGTGTGTTGAAAAATATACGAAAGGTTTTTTACTTGCGCAAAAAGTAAATTAGTAAATATCTGTAGAATAAAATTAAATACAAATGCTTTAACCCCTTTCTTTTTATTTTATTTGTTTCTCAATTTTAGTAATTGATCAACAATAATGTACACACTGTAGCCAGCGTGTTACATTCAAATATTATCGTACATAGTTTTTCTGAATCTTTTAGCTGACTAATTTGTATGATTTGCTTTCCTTTTATTAGGTTCACATTTTACAAAACTATTCATAATTAAGAAATTTATGTCTTTCGTAATTATATGAGCATAATATATATATATATATATACTTGAATGGACCCATCCTTCAAAACCATCTTCTTGTTTGTTTTCACAAACCAACTGAGTCGCTAGTATTCTCATTTCTAACTTGGCATCTCCTATATTTAGAGTGGATTGCTTTTAATCATATAGTTTCGGTTTTAAAATATTACTAATTAAATCACAAACCAGTAGAAGATCAAATGATATTTGAGTACTTAGCAAAGTTGCTGTAAAAGCGATGTATTGTTTCCATGGTTTTGATAGGGAATGTAAAATTATTAGTATTCTTATTTTATTTTCTTGGGAATATTGTAAAACTAATATTATGTATCAAAGTGTCAAAAAATATTTTGGTTCAAATTACAGTACGTTTAACTTGTAGATCTTTTATATTTGGTGAGTAATAAATTTTTGTATGCTCTAAACTTGTTTTCCAAGGTTACTGCTACCAAAAGATGCATTAATCTTCTCTTCCAAAAACATCAATTCATCATAATTCTTGTGATTCTCTTCTTAATTTTGGTATTTGTAAGCTAATTAATTATACGTGAGAGCAAAGTTACAAAATACCCATTTCCAAATTTAAATCTGTGATAGTGTGATCTAATTTTCTTACTGTCACTTTAATTTGAGTATTTAATTATTATTTTGATGTTTATATAGTTAACATTAAATTCATTAATTTTACATCCGGGAAAAGCAAACGGCATATTGTAGTTATCTTCAGTTTTTCCCTGGGAGTGAATATCTCCACTGACAACAACTAGATGGTCATTTTGTTAGTATATTATATGATGTAAGAACTTTGTTTTAATTGTAATTTGTTTAATTAGTATACAGCATATAATTTTATTATTAAGTATGTTCTTGTCAAATGCAAAGAGACTTGATACCAATTCGTCAACAATAAACACATCTGGACCCATTATCCTTTTTGGACGCTTGGACCATCATGGGTTCCAAGAATATTCCGAGTTTTACTGTATGATCTTCTATATAGTTATACACATATCTAATTACATTTACATCTGAACATGTACCTAGCTATAGTTTATTTTTCCAAGTAAATTGGCTGTGTGTTAGGGTTCGATCAACCATGTCCGTTGTTGCATTGCCTCTTTACAAGCATAGAACACTAACTATCTGTTTAATGTTTTCTTATAAAAGAAAATTGTTATTACTATTAAAAATATTGTTAATCGTCGTCGGCGACGAAAAATGAAATACTGTCATGTTAATATAATAATATGACGGGCACCCACCCATATAATATGTCTCGTTGTTTATTACGCAAACCAACGGAGTTGCTGGTAACATCCTTTTCCCAACTTGATTGATTACAGATTATTGATTATTATATTTCTCCATTGATAACATGCTTAAGGCTAAGTACCTATAAATTACTATTGGTTTCTATTCTAGTTTTGAAAATTAAACAAACCACTGCGACCGTGATTTCTGGCAATAATCGTGTGTGTTTTAAACACGTACTGATGACATCTTGTGCTGAAATTATATAGCCGTACACTCGTACTGGACTATACTGACGCCACAAGAAATATTCTTCCGAGCCATTGAGATACTACACGTCTACACCGCCCACGATGAATACCATGATGACGTAGCCATACGACAACCAACGCTTTCGTTGTTAAAGTAATTTCTATTTCGAGTAGTTTTGCAATTATAAAATCGAACAAGATTCGAGTATCAGCTAATCCGCCAGAATCAGCGTGATTCACAAGAAAACTGCGGATTGTTTTTTTATTTGAAAACGCAAGGCGATTAAGACAAATTTAAATGTCAGGCATGTGATGCTAGAAAAGTCAACAAAACTATATCTGAAAAAAAAAACAGGGTTGTTACTTTCAGCTAGAACAAATTTAACTAGAACAAATTTAACTGAAGAAATAATAATAATAAGAACTATCAAAACCATTTCACTTTAAATATGCAAGCTCAACTGCAATCTACGGAACTAGTGTCAGAAACAATTTCCAAATCTAAACAGTTTGAAGTGAATAGATCATCAAACCACATTGGTAGGGTTTAGAGTTTTATTACATAGGATTCAACGAAGATGAACTGAAAATCGAAGCATCAGTATCAAGAGCTAGAGGAAGAACGCTATTATTAACATTAAAAGAATTTACATTCATGTTCATTAGGCTTGCATACACGGATGTGTTTACACCAAATGAGTTTGATCTTTTTTTGTCACTATCTTGAAACGTAGACCCTGTAAACTAAACCGATAATTCCGTATACATATGGTCAACAAATGATGATTGTTTTTTTACGCTAAACTGTTTATCACTATATTCACATCTGTGCTATATAAATGAGTTCTGAACTATTGAATTCTATGTTAGCTCCAGGATTGGAGCTGAGTTCGTGTGAAGCAGTGGAGTGTCACGCAGCTGAGTTGGTATGTGAAATACCGGAGTGATGTGTTACGCAGCCGGTTTGGTGTGTGAAATACCGGTTCAAGTTAAGTTGGATAAGTATGACGTGTTGCTGAGAGAAGCTTGGGGGATAAGCTTCTTAAAGATTCTGTAACAGCAAGATCGTGACTTGAGGATAAGTTTTGGAGGATCTTTAGTTGCAAGATATGAGGAAGAGAAGATTACATCTATGGTATATAAGGAAGTGAGAGGCAGTTGGCCTCGTCACGGGTTTTAGAGTTTAGAAAGCGTGTGCTTGAAAGTGTTCAGCAGCGCGCATAGGATCATTGTGACAGGGGGAGAGTAGCTCGACCTGTCCTTGGGTAGATTAGGAATTGGTTCGTGTCAAGTCCAGCAGGACGTTGTGTAATTCGAATTAGACAAGTCAGATTGTGATTGTCTAAGAGATTCTTAATAAAACAAGTGTTGTTTTGAGCATTGAACAAGTTCTTTAGGAAATTGGTGTCCACTAGTTTTTTCATTTGGTATCAGAGCGGGTCACCTCTGTGGACTTGAAGAGTCTACTCACAGGTTGAGATCCAAGGACACCCATGGATACCATGAAAGAACTCATGGCTCTCCAGAAACCGATCATGTTGGACGAAGGAAACTTCGGTCACTGGAAAGCTAGGATGCGTCATATCATAAGAGGAATTGATGAGGATGTTTGGACTGCTGTAGAACAAGGATGGAAGGCTCCAACCGTAATCATGGATGATAAATCAGAAGAGCCTAAACCAAAGGACAAATGGTCCGATGCGGATAAAGCAGCCTCTAAGTTTAACTCTAAAGCTCTCACCACAATCTTTTCCGCTGTGGATCTTGACCAATTCAAGATCATACAAGGCTGTGAGTCTGCTAAAGAAGCCTGGGATACACTCATCAATCATTTTGAAAGTAACACGAGTGTTAGGCGCACCAGAATTGATCACTTGGCTTCTAAGTTTGAGAACCTACGCATGGAAGAAGATGAGACCATTGGAAGCTTCATCTCAAAACTTAGTTCAATTGCTAATGAAGCCTCTGTTCTTGGCAAGAAGTATAACGAGAAAAAACTTGTCAAAAAGCTACTCAGATGTCTTCCACCTCGATTTGAAGCTTACAAGGTTGTACTTAAAATCGCAGTCAACACTGATGAAATGAAGTTCGATCAACTAGCAGGTATTCTCAAGGTGCATGACTTGGAACGTGTGGATGAATCATCTAAAGATCAGAAAGGAGTCGCTTTCTCTGCAGAATCCAAAGAAGTTGAACGAGTGAAGAAGATAGAAGAAAACATGGTTCTCATGGCCAAGAACTTCAACAAAATGCTGAAACGTGTTGAAAAAGGTCAAAGTCGCACTAATCAGAGATACCAAGGACGAGACCGTGATCGTCCCTCTCAGAATAACAGAAATGACTCTGGTCAAGGAAATCGACGAAAGGAGTTGCAATGCCATGAATGTGAAGGTTTTGGTCACTATCGAAACGAGTGTCCTCTCACCAAGAGAAAGGAGCTCAAGTGCATAGAATGCAAAGGTTACGGACACACCAGAAGTGAATGTCCAAACAACCTCAAGAAGGACAAATCGTTAATTTGCTTCAGTGATACCGAATCCGATGATGAAAGTGATAACGAAGAACTCCTGCTTAACTTCTCTGCTCATGTGTCACACGAGCCTCTGATATGCTACACAGATGCTGAACCAGAATGTGAGGATGATCATGAAGAACACCTTCTGAACTTTGTAGCTAGAATTGATCAAAAGGATGAGTCTCTCAAGTCTCAATCAAGCTCAGAGTCAGACTCAGAATCTGAAGCAGATCCAGAGAAAGAAAGCAATGAACTAAAGGTTGAATACCAGAGTCTGTTCAATAAGTTTACGGAACTTAGTCTCGAAAATCTACAACTGATTAAAGACAGAGCTATGCTGAAGGCACAAGTGAACATCCTAGAGCTTGAACAAACTGAGAACAACTCAGACTCAGAGAAAATCGGCTCTACAGAGACCGAGAAGGAAGATCAGAACACCCTCAAGAAAACTATCTCAGAGCAAGCTTACTCTCTGAAGATGCTTGAAGCAAGCTTTGTTCAAACAAAACAGCTACTGAGTGAAGAGCTAGATAAAAGTCGCTTACTGCAACGAGAACTGACAGAAAATTACAAGAAGCTCAGAATGCTCAATACCGGATCAGACACTCTTGATCACATTCTGTCCTTGGGACAATCTCCGAAAATTAACTGGGGACTTGGATTTCAAGGAACTACATCAAAGACAGCTGAGTGTAACGAAGGGATAAGGTTTGTCAAAAGCAGTGCAGCTACTAAAGCTGTTGAAGCTGACAAGAGCAAACCACCAAGACCTACCTCTCATTCAGTGATTCAGAAACACCCTGTGAAGAAAAGAAACGGATGTCTGTTCTGCTGTAAACCTGGTCACAAGGTTTCAAACTGCTACTTTAGACGAAAGCAGTATCAAGAAGCATGGATGAGAAATCGCTGTCATATAGAACCTGGCAAATTTGGATGCGTTTGGATAGCTAAGTCGGATCTATATCTAAACTACAAGAATCGAGTATCAGCTGTTCCAGTTGAAATGCCACTACCTGCCATTCCACTTGCTACTGAACAGAGACAAGGAAAGGAAATCATGTGCAATCTAGCATTCACACAAATCTGTGTTTTCGGCACAAACGAAAGTGTGTCACACACTATCAGTAATGAGTCAGCCACAGACGAATTTCTTGAAGAAGATCTCTTTGAAAATGACTTCTCGCAGATTTTAGGAAACGTTGCCTACACCACCTCTGATAGCACAAGCCAGGATGAGACTCCTTGGTATTTTGATAGTGGGTGCTCAAGGCACATGACATGAACTGCCGATTACCTTGTAAAAGCTCAAGAGATCACTGGTGGCAAGGTGACATTTGGAGATGGAGGACAAGGGAAGATTAGTGCTATAGGTGATACTGTGAGAGCAGACCTTCCACGACTCATCAACGTATATCTGGTAGATGGCTTAAAAGCTAACCTCATCAGTGTGAGTCAGCTCTGTGATGAAGGTCTACGAGTCATCTTTGATAAGAAAGAGTGTCAAGCTCTCGACGACAAGAACAACATTGTTCTATGTGGGTATCGCTCAGCTAACAACTGCTACATGTGGAAACCTATAGGGCAATGTCTAACCGCTAAAGGATCACAACTTGAACTATGGCACAAAAAACTGGGACACATGAACACTCATGGTCTCTCAAGACTTGTACGCGCTGAAGTTATTAGAGGAGTCCCCCCGCTTGACGATAATCTTGACGGAGTGTGTGGAGCCTGCTGTCAAGGCAAGCAAGTCAAGGTCCAGCACAAACAGGTCTCTCAAACCAACTCAAAACGAATCCTTGAGTTAGTACACATGGACCTAATGGGACCAATCACCCCGAGCAGTGTAGCTGGTAAACAATACATATTTGTACTTGTGGACGACTTCTCTAGATTCACCTGGGTCAGATTTCTGAAGAACAAGTCTGATGCAATAGACAGCTTCCGAATACTTGCGTTACAACTCAAACAGAAAAAGGGAGGCATTTGCCAAATAAGAAGTGATCATGGTGGTGAGTTCCAGAATCAACTCTTCGACAGCTTCTGCAATGATCAAGGGATACAGCATCAGTATGCTGCTCCGCGCACACCACAACAAAATGGAATTGTGGAACGCAAGAACAGAACTCTGCAGGAAATGGCAAGAGCTATGCTAGCTGGCAATCAGGTACCATCTGGATTCTGGGCTGAAGCTGTGAACACTGCTTGTTATATCATTAACAGGGTTTACATCAAGCCAAAGACCAACACGACTCCTTACGAGGTATACACTGGAAAAACGCCCAACCTAAGCTACTGTCATGTCTTTGGTTGTCTGTGCTACATTCTAAATGACAAGGATAACCTGGGAAAATTCGATGCCAAGAGTGATGTGGGCATGTTCCTTGGATACTCTACAAACAGCTCAGCCTTTCGAGTCTACAACTCCCGAACAAAACGAATCGATGATAAAGTAAATGTGGTCTTTGATGATCAAGTAGGCTACTACCAGAGAAATGCTACGCTGCCTGCAACGAGTGTCGCACATGAACCCGAAACTAGTGATCCAGTAATCAAAACTGAGATCCCTCTGAGTCGAGATGATGATGAAGTCTCAGAAGTTGAGGAGCAGATACTACCAACGACAACGACAGTACACAAGAATCACTCTGCAGATGACATCATAGGAGGAGTTCTTGATGGAAGGGTCACACGCAAGAAACAAATTGACTTGGCAAAAGAAGACTGCTACATATCGCAGATAGTTCCGAAAAACATCCAAGAAGCGTTGGAAGATGAGTTCTGGACTGCATCGATGCATGAAGAAATGGATCAGTTTGAGAGACTACAAGTGTGGTCATTAGTTCCTAGACCTGATGATGCTAACATTATTGGCACCAAGTGGTTACATAAAAACAAAACCGACGAATACGGTAATGTGACTAGGAACAAATCTCGTCTTGTTGCTCAAGGGTATGCGCAGATAGAAGGTGAAGACTTTGATGAGACATTTGCACCTGTAGCCCGCCTAGAGTCCATCCGACTATTGTTTGGTATCGCTTGCAAGCTCAGAATCAAACTCTATCAAATGGATGTCAAGAGTGCCTTCTTGAATGGATTACTCCAGGAAGAAGTCTATGTAACTCAGCCTAAAGGATTCGAGGATCCTCACTTTCCAGATCATGTTTACAAATTAAAAAAGGCACTGTACGGGCTTAAGCAAGCTCCAAGAGCATGGTATGAACGTTTGACTCACTTCCTTATAACTGCTGGATTCAAAAGAGGAGGAGTTGACAAAACGCTGTTTATTCAAGACATCGACTCACACATCCTTGTGATCCAAGTTTATGTCGATGACATCATATTCGGGAGCACATCAAGACGCCTGGTTAACGAATTTGTGAAAACCATGACCAAGGAGTTCGAGATGAGTATGGTAGGAGAACTAAACTACTTTCTGGGTCTTCAAATCAAGCAGATGGATGATGGGATATTCATCACTCAGAGCACCTATGCCAAGAATTTGGTGAAGAGATTTGGTCTCCAAACTAGCAAAACGGCAAGAACTCCCATGAGCACCACAACTAAACTGTCCCGTGATGAAGAAGGGAAGAAAGGGGATGATAAACTCTACAGAGCCATGATCGGAAGTCTCCAATATCTTACTGCTAGCCGACCTGATCTTTGCTTGAGTGTAGGCATCTGTGCAAGATATCAAGCATCTCCAAGGGAATCTCATCTGAATGCAGTGAAACACATTATCAAGTATGTGAAAGGCACTTTAGACTTCGGCCTTCATTACTCCTTTGAGACAAATGTGAACCTGGCTGGCTATTGCGACGCAGACTGGGCTGGGTGTGTTGATGATAGACGAAGCACGTCTGGAGGATGCTTCTTTCTCGGTAACAACATGATATCGTGGCACAGTAAGAAGCAAAACTGTGTCTCTCTGTCTACAGCTGAAGCAGAATACATAGCACTTGGAAGTTGCTGCACCCAACTCCTTTGGATGAGGCAAATGCCAATTGATTATGGATACACCACAGACTCCATGCTTGTTCACTGTGACAACATGAGTGCGATCAACTTGACTAAGAATCCCATTCAGCATTCTCGTACTAAGCATGTAGATCTGCGACACCACTTTGTCAGAGAGCTAGTAGAATTGAAACTTGTGGTTGTTGAACACGTCTCATCTGAGAATCAACTGGCTGACATCTTCACAAAACCGCTAGACTTAAATGTATTCCTAGGCCTCCGAAAGGCTCTGGGAATTGTTGACATCACAGCTTAATCAGACCACAAACTGGAGGAGTAGGCGTACACGAATTGGTTAAAGTCATCCCATCCCTCCATGAACCTTTAAAAACCTTGTCTCAGCAAGTTGCTAAGTGTTGATTCCTATTATGTTCAAGGATCATCTCAGTTGTAAGAAGCCCAACATGAAGGACACTCGTCTTGGAACAGGATGATAACACATTTTGAATCTGAGCATCGATCACTGTCCGGATTGGGAAGAGCAGAAAATATACGCAGCTCATGTGTCACATACCCAGCTATGTGTGTTACACTCCACAAGGCCTTATGTGACGAGTACTCGTTGTGGGACAGGGTGCTGCAACACTTTGGTTCCTGTGACGATCACTGCTCTGATAAGGCAGAGTCAAACATGTTGAGACACTCATCGTGGATCAGGGTATCACAGTACTTTGAATCTGGTGATGCTAGGTGCCTTGATATGTCACTGACTCTGTTGAAACCATTAAATCCAAGGCAATACAAAATAAAAATACAGGTAAAACTCTCACTAATGTTCACTGACGACGAAGGAGTGAACTCAGAGCAGCAGTCCTTACAATCGATGAGATGTTCTTGACATAATCCAGGAACTTCTACCTAGCAATCTGGTGTGTGACAGCTACTCGGCTGAGAAATAGCTACATACCAGAGCTGAGACAATGCATCGATTTCATCTACAATCACCTTGACTTTAACCTTTTTGTGAACCTCATGCCTACTCTCTCCAGTCATCACTACGTGTGGTCATATAATCCTGGCTACACCAGTCTAACATGGTTCTTTTGTTGTACAGTTGTATTCCTCTGCCCAAGTACTGATCTCAAAGCTCTTCGGACATAAGTGTCAATGCTTGTAGTGTGCTAATGGGTTACTTACGAATCAAGCATCTTTTTTGGGCCAGGCATTATCGGGTCCTTTTCTTGGGCCGTCTATGCCATAATTATCAACCGATATTCAGGCCCACCATCCGATTGCGTTAAATGTGATAGGGTTTCTCCCTTGTGTCACATTAAGTCTGTTTCGCCGCATAGAGGTCTCTCTTCTCCTCTCAAACATGTCGACTCCAAGAAGAAGTGCTCGTCTTCAACCCTCCGGAGATGCTCCATGCAACCCCTCTCCGAATCCCTCAGCTGCATCACAAGCCCCCTCGGCTTCTTGTGCTCGTAAGTACGCACGGAAACGCCCTCGTCGCCACACGCGGTCCACTCCATCTAGGGAACCGTCTGAACCTGTTGACGATTCCTCTTCCAAACCAGATGACGACACCGCCGATGTCACTCCAGAACATGTTGCGACTGAGAATCCTCCACAAGCCGGCGACGAAACCGAGTGTTTTGAACTGATCTCAAAGGACATCAGACATGCAACCGTTCGAGATGCCTTTCAAGCTAGAATCAGGGAGAATCCAGATCTTCTCAAGCTCTCTAAGCGACCCTACAACCGTCTCTTTGCATCCTTCACAGCAACTGAAAGGTATCACTCCTTGGAGAACAGAAAGTTCCTGGAACAACTGAGTCTCCCTATCTCCGACGAAGATCTTCAGGATGTCAAGGAAGTGGCGCTTCAGTCAGGCCTGATCTACACTCTCACCGACGTAGATCCATTCCAGCCAAGCGTGGTTAGAGAGTTCATAGCCAATCTCCCGGATGCTGAGGAACGTGATGATGGCTTAGCTGTCTATGTCAGAGGAGCAGTAGTGAATTTCTCACCTTCGTTGATCAACTCCATCTACTGCACTACTGGAGAAGACAAGGAACCGAGCTGGATGAAGGAAAACATCGATGAGGTATGTGGGTTCCTATCAGAAGGGAGAGTTCGACGCTGGGAAGACATGAGCTCCAAGTATCTCACTCCTCAGAATCAAGTCCTCTACAAGCTCGTGTGCTCCAACTGGATTCCCACTACTGCCTACACAGCAATGAACATTGAGCGTCTTCGCTTCGTCTACATGCTCCATCACCACACTCGCTTTGATTTTGGGAAGCTCGTGTACAATCAAATCACCTCAATGGCAGAGAACATCAAGACCGAGCAGACTCGTCGCATTCTCTTTCCCACACTGATACAGCAGGTCCTGCTTGCCCAACGCTCCATACCTCCTGACTCCAAGGATGAAGACATGATTGAGTGTCCACGAGCTGTGGTTAAAGACAAGAAGGCTGGACTGGGGGATGACATCGTCTCACGCGCCCCTAACCTTGAGGAGGACGTTCTTCATGCCATTGCCGAACTCAAAGCCATTCACATTCGGCTCAAGAGTAAGCTTTACTGGGGGAGGTTAATGCTTGGTAATGATTAACTGTACTAACTCCTATGTGTTTTTATCTCATCGTGCTTCACTGCAGGGGGAGATTATGGAGACATCGGGTGCAGCTCAGCCTCGGCAGACCAAGACAACGACTAACGAACGTGCTTCTGCTTTTTAACTGTTTCGTTTGCAATCTTTGAACTTATGAACTATATTATCTATCGGCTGTATTATCCTAGTTTTCTCTTTTGGAATTAAGGATATCTTTTGAAGTGTTCATTAAGGTTGCTAACTCTCCTAACTAGGCGTTTTCTTGTGTTGATTGAGGTTGCTAACCATCCTAACCAGTCGTGTGTCAGGACTTTGTGTGTTTAGTGTAGACTGTGTCTCAGGTAGCAGGGAAGTCACATTGAGCTAAAAAGGGGGAGAATGTTAGCTCCAGGATTGGAGCTGAGTTCGTGTGAAGCAGTGGAGTGTCACGCAGCTGAGTTGGTATGTGAAATACCGGAGTGATGTGTTACGCAGCCGGTTTGGTGTGTGAAATACCGGTTCAAGTTAAGTTGAATAAGTATGACGTGTTGCTGAGAGAAGCTTGGGGGATAAGCTTCTTGAAGATTCTGTAACAGCAAGATCGTGACTTGAGGATAAGTCTTGGAGGATCTTCAGTTGCAAGATATGAGGAAGAGAAGATTGCATCTATGGTATATAAGGAAGTGAGAGGCAGTTGGCCTCGTCACGGGTTTTAGAGTTTAGAAAGCGTGTGCTTGAAAGTGTTCAGCAGCGCGCATAGGATCATTGTGACAGGGGGAGAGTAGCTCGACCTGTCCTTGGGTAGATTAGGAATTGGTTCGTGTCAAGTCCAGCAGGACGTTGTGTAATTCGAATTAGACAAGTCAGATTGTGATTGTCTAAGAGATTCTTAATAAAACAAGTGTTGTTTTGAGCATTGAACAAGTTCTTTAGGAAATTGGTGTCCACTAGTTTTTACATTCTATTCAAGAACTTAATGTGTTCCAAAGGTTCGCTATTCATCCGGTTACAAACCCATCTTCACCCATTGAAAATAATCCATTACAAATATAACAAAAAAGTCATAGATTTCTCGTGCATTCTATTGCCCAAATGAAAACTTTTATCTGCGAATGAAGTGATGAGTGACTTGCATGCATATTTCTCGCTCCCATTAAACCATCAAATCTTTCCAGTATATTATACCATCCTTGTACTGAAAAATTATCAAGTTTTTCCATGATATATCCGTAAATACTATATCCGTAAATACTATATGGGATAATCTATCACTGCTACTATTAACGAGTTTGATCTATTCTATGTGTGAGAATTCTATACCTCAGTCCAACGTAACAACTATATTTCTGCCAATTTGAAACTATCTCTCCGAGCAATATCCAAATTCGAGAGATACTCCCCCAAGTCGAAATTATCGCTGCCAAATGAGTTCCATCTAGTAAATCAATATACATTTGTAACTTTTTTGTTTATAGTGTTTTTATGTATTTAGTTAATTTTATTTTGACAAAGAACAATGCAACCAATTACATTTTTAGTATTTACCATTTGTATTTAAAATAATAAGTAAATTATATTTTAATGTTACTTTTGAGAGGAAATTATTTTTTAATATATGTGTAATCTTTTTCTTTTTTTTTGCCACTTGGGGAAATCTCACACCCAAGAACTCCTGAAGATGGAGTCGAACCCCGGTGCCTTGGATGCCACTTAGCCACTAGACTAAGGCTGACCCGGCTAATATATGTGTAATCATATAATATGAAATTGGAGTATTTAATAAAGGAGCAACCCGAACTTTCGCCTGACTTTGCCTTGAGGTTTACAATCAAATCACAGGGGAAAGTTTCCAGTCGGTTAGAAAATGTGAGTACTTGCATCGCAGCGCTCTTAACTTTTCTATTGTTAAAGTTTGTATTGTCTACTACAAGTTGGAAGATTTTAAGAGTGTTTTAGAGTTCAAAAAATTATTATTGATATAGGGACTTCCATCGGGTTATTTACGCAAACTGTGGAGATTTTCAATTGTTTGGACATTTGGATCTTTAGGGCAAAATAAAATACATGCCGACTAATTCTGTAAAGTCAAAACTTCCATCTCCGGGCCGGGTCACTATTTGCTATGCCTAGTTTTTAGGATTATAGTATTATAAATTACAAATTTGTTTTTAAAAAAGATGTAGCAGCAAAAGAAAAGATCGATTAATTGAAAAAAGTAACCGATCAAGCTATTCTTCACGCAGCCATAAAATGATTTTGGCAACTGGGAAAAAGAGAGAAATCGATATTCGATTCACTCGGCAAAAAGTTGCCTTTGTATTTAAAAATATAATGGATTACATTATGTGACAAACCCAAAAGTTGGATAGATTTTAAGAGTGTTTTACAGTAAAAAAATATTATTGATAATGAGCCTTCCATTGGGTTATTTACACAAACTTTGGAGCTTTTTAATTGTTGAACATTTGAATTCTTTAGGCCCAAATCAAATACAGTAAAATCAAAACATCTATTCAGGGCCGGGAGAGTATTTATTATTTATAGTTTTTAGGATTACAATATGTTAAATCACAAATTTGTAATTTTTTAAAAACAATGTGGCAGCAAAAGAAAAGATCGATTATATTGAAAAATTCATAACCTATCTAAGTATTCTTCAAGCAGCCATAATGATTTTGGCAACTGGGAAAAAGAGAGATATCGATATTCGATTCACTCGGCAAAAAGTTGCCTTCGTATTTAAAACAATAATGGAATACATTACAATGTAACAAAAACCATAAAACAATTACATATCAAATTATACAGGTGAAAAAGGAGAGCATACGGCTATAATGACTTCCGGAAAATCAAACGATATAATAACAAATTCCAATTTAAACAAAAAAGAATATTTCCCATCAGAGTAACTATGACAATATAGCATCATATGAATATGATTTAATCAATCAGATCCATAGCTTTTAATAAGTAATCCTCACTAGGAAATTTTATGTTAAAAACTGGTACTACTAATAAAAACAAATAGCCTCAGATTCATAAATTCAATAGTAACGTCATGACTTTGATCAGGACAAGCCTACGAAAATCATCACCGGCAGTTTACCAAAATATTGTTTTTCATCAAGAAAAAAAAGTAAAATATATCATTCTTCCTACGCTGCAGCGTATAGTAATCTGACGCAGCAGACCAGCGTGTAAGTTGAGTTTATCTCGTTTCAATATGAACGAGCCGATGAGGAACTTCAATAAGAATCCAATCAGCCAGAGAATGAAGCTTTAACATCCCAAAAATAAATAACAAAAAAATTGAATTCAAATCCTCTAAAATTCTGGAAGAAAAAAAACAATATAAATCAAAACAGATTGAATTTTCAGCTAAATCAAAGAAGATAAGATATCAAATTTAGTTGTAATATGAAAAAGATGATGAAGGAAGAAGCGATTATATACAACTTCCTCGTGACGGCGATGAGTTCCATTAGGGTTACCATCGGACTGTCACACGCATAGCTCTCTAATCTAATTAAATGAAATGGGTTATATTACTGCAGGCCCAAGTTTCCAATTATAGGCCTCAGCCCATCTTGCCCTTGTGCTTTATCAGATGTCGTTTATGTCACAACGAAGCGGGTCATTTTTTGGGTTTGATCGGGTGCACAATCTGGTTTACTGCGGTTCGGTTTTGGTTATTGGATTTATAAAATAATCAAACCAAACGATTTACACACTTCCAACCAATAAAATGATCTGCTAACTTGCACTAACCCATTGGACTTTTCTTTTTCTTTGTTTTTTTTTTCTGAATTATTTTTCCTTTTTTTGAATTTTCTCCACGTCTCGTTTACCACATTACAACCACATCATCATCAGTTTCCTATGGCTTTTTTCTTATTTACAAATGAGCCAATAGGATACGGTTCCACGTATCAGGCAATCCAGGGAGGCACCAATGTATGCAATCAGCGTGACGCATAGGATCAGCCCTCTCCTCAGCCGTTAGCATCTTGCCCCCTGTCTCCGTGTAGACGGATGTGTGCGCGTCGATGCGGTACTCGGAGAGCTGCGTAATGTTAATGACTGTCACGTGCGTGGCCATGTGCTTCACGACGCTTGAAACCACTTTCATCAGCTCCTTGCTCGAGCCAGTCCCCCAAAAGTTCTTATTTTTTACTGGCTCCGTCTCGTTGAAACACTTGGGCCCGTTTGGCTTCCCCCAGTCCGCACTCCTGTACGTTTTGCACAAACATTACTTTACGGTTAATCACAAAAATAGAGATTGTTTAATGTGTGTTAGCATCATTTGAAAAGAAAAAAAAAAGTTAGAATCATTTTTTTTCAAAAAAAAAAATTTACAATCATTTGTGTATATATATATATATCTTAACAATCGTTTGTGATATTGATGCGTTTGCATTACGATTTACGTCTGCAATTTCTGCAATTTGTAAAGTTGTTTAAAGAAAATTAAACTCATGATTTGATATTTTTTTTTAATTTTTTTTACACTTTTCGACTAAGAAACCGTTCTTATATCTCTTATTTAAGAGACCGTTCTTAACCTTTAATAGTTAAAATATAAGAAAAGTTAAGAACCGCCTCTTAACTGAAACTAAGAATTTCAATTAAGAGACCGAGGTTAATCATGGTCTAACATAATTAAGACTAGGTGTGTTTACCTAGAATGAGTAGGAGACATGGTGGTGAAAAAAACTTTGGTCTTGTTAGAGTCAACGGTAGAGTCAACCCAATTAGCCCATGTCTTGAGACCTAGCCTGTAAGCCACTGCTGTGTCCAAAGCCTCCGCACCTCTCTCCCCATTTCCAAACGAACCCCACAAAGCTTTCATTCTGATTCCACTCATCCACCAGACATAAGTGTTGAAAACTAGAATGTCAGCTCCTTCCCAATACTTGGATCGATCTTCCACTGAATCCACTTTCACTATCCTTTTCTTCAGATCCAAAATCACAGGCAAATCCGTGTTCGATTCTACAATATATGGTGCCCAGTAGAACTCTACACTCGCATTATATTCCTATAAAACAAACAAACAAAAAAAAAGAGGAGAAACTTACAAATATAAGCGTTGCTTCCAACACAAGGTACAGTAGTGGTATCTGACCTAACAAGGTTTAGGAAAGTTGCAAACGTACGTACGTACCTTTGCTTTGAAAACAAAGTGTTTTTGGCCAAGCTTCATTGATTTTCCTCCTTCGGGTATAATTGACTCAACCAAACACACGAACGATTCCCATTGGCTTCGTTGCAACGAATCTCCCACAAAGAGTAATTTTTTTCCTCTCAGTTTGTTCATTGCTAACTTGGCACTAAATCTTTTTCAAGACAAAAGTTAAAAAATTAGAGATTCTGACTTAATTAACTAGACTTAGTAGGCTTTTGAACATATATAGTTTACCGTGGGATAGTACAGTCATCAGGCTGCCATTCCCACCGAAGATAATCAGTTTCTGGTCTTCCGTTTTTCATACATGAGAATTGACGGTCGATGTATGGACATGACTCATCCGTGTAGAGTGGCTCAGCTGAGCTATTGTAAACCCATTTACCGGCTGCAACATTACACTCTTCTGGATCGAACTCAAACCTGTCGTCCACCACGTCCATATTTCCTGATCTCTCCTCTCGACCGTTCTGCTCTTGAACTTTCTCTTTTCGACCGTTCTCCTCTTGAACTTTCTCTTTTCTACCGTTCTGCTCTTGAACTCTCTCCTCTGTCCACCAAGAAAAAACAAAGAATATCGGATTACTTGCACCGCAAGAGAGGAAAAAAGTTCAGGCAAAAACTGAGTTTAGAGATTCGGGTATCCGTATATTCTTACTAGGTTTCGAGCTAATTTCTTTCCTAGGACAAGACTTCAACTTGAGGACATTAGAAGAAGTGGAAGAGGACATCAAGCTGATTCTTTCGGTGTATAGGAGAACGAAGAACATAAAACCACAGAGAACGAGAACGATGATGGAGAGAGGAACTTTGGTTCCTCTGCTAGGAACCAAGAAGCTCATAGTGGTAAATCCGTTAATTTTTCTGTGGAAAACGTGTCGGGTTAGGAAATTAAAGAGGGAGTGTTTAGTTTATATTTGGGAAATTAAAGGATTGAGTAGGAGTGAAGCTAAAGTCATGTTCGGATGTGTTGCCTCCCATCTTTTCCCCAATTTAATAAACATGCGGTTAGGGAGGTTAAGCTTTGATATGATTGGGTTTTTTTCTATTGATTATAATCTGTAAACGTGAAATGCACATTGTCATTCAGTAGGTCATTTTTTGGCGTATAATCTATATTATTAAAAGAGAAGTAGTATTTAAAATTAACTTTAAATTTTTACACTTATTTACACTATTATGTCATTGAAAATTAAATAATATTATATATTTTAATGTTTTATTTTTCCACTTAAATTAATGTGTTTTCTTAAATTAAATTTAAATTAAATACACTACATTCACTTTTCCATTAAATCAATATCAAAAATATTTATTTTTATCAGTTTCAGAAAGATATATTTTTATTGGACAAACAATTCATAGAAATTATAATATCAACTCTTTAAATATCAAATCTGAACGAAAGAGAATTACCAAATTTGAACCGAAACTGGATAAATATCCAAAGGAATTTACCATTTCGGTATCTAGAGAACTACAACAAAACTTGATCCGAACAAAATATTCGAATGTATTTGAATCATATTTATATATTTACAAATGTTAGCTATTTTTAGAATTAATATCCAAGATATAAGCTATTTTAAAGTTGTATAAAATATTTAAAATATAAAAATATTCAAAAGTAAACATATAAAATAGTCAAAAATAAACATCTTAAATAGATGATATACAATAATCAAAACACCAAAAGTACTTAAAAATATATATTGTTATTCTCCATCTAAATATTCAAGTTAAACCTGTTTTTAATTTTTAATTTAGGTACTTTGGCTTATATTACTCAAATTTATATGTTATATTATTTTTATTTTTAGATTTAGGGAAATTTAAAGTATATATAAATTTTGAAAATTTAAAATAATTTAAATGGGTTATCCGAACCTGAAAAGATCTGAGTCGAACTGTAACCAAAATTTATAAATATCCGAATAGAGATGAAATCATTAAACTCGAAAATCTCAAACTCGAATAGATTTTAACCGAATTCGAGTGGGTACCCAATTACTCACCCCTAGTTTAGTCAATATAAAACAACCAAATATTACAATTATATCATTTAGTATAAATAAATAAAATTAAAACAGAAAATTAATACTTGTACGATCGCACGGATCAACATATATATAGTAAATCCTTATGACGTCTTCCGTTTAATTGTATCTTTTCATCAAGTA
Organism: Raphanus raphanistrum subsp. raphanistrum; assembly: GCA_019706035.1. NCBI lineage: Eukaryota > Viridiplantae > Streptophyta > Magnoliopsida > Brassicales > Brassicaceae > Raphanus > Raphanus raphanistrum. Next base: position 13,985,653 of record CM033981.1, read on the forward strand.
TTTTTTATGTACTGTCATCATATTAGAGTTCATGTTCGATACCGAAAAGAAAAAAAATAGTTTCAAACTTAAACATGTATACTATATAGAACATACATCTTTGGAAAATCCATAGAGTGACTTCCATGAAGATTGACACGCACGGAAGTTATAAAAGCAAATGTCAATTTAATTAGGAGGGTTAATCAATGGCTAATCAATAATCATTTTTTTTACAACAATAATCATTCTTAAAAGGTCGTTTCAAGTGAGGACCATATAGTTGACGAATTGCTATCTTTGGCCATCGTCAGCAGCTTAAACGGAGAAAACATATACTCCAATTTGTCAATGGCACATGAAAACGAAATGAACATACACCAACAATAGCTGGTGGCCTGGTGTTGCTTGTAAAACCATCAATAGTTTCTTTTAGCTATTTTAGTTTTGATGATAATTAAATCAGGCTACTAAAGGCAAACACACAAATCATGAGGCTTCTACTTTCGCAATTAATAATGCACATAGTGGGAAATGTTGCAACATGCTTTTCGTCATTGGTCTTGTTTAAGATTAGAATGAACACACAAAATTAAGGTATAAAAAATGGAGATGCGGGGTATCGATCCCCGTACCTCTCGCAATGCTAAGCGAGCGCTCTACCATCTGAGCTACATCCCCAACGTTGATAGTCATTAGAAACTCCGAGTTTTCAGGAACGAACCACAAGTTGTTTCCATATATTTGAGCTAATAATGGGATTTTTGATATTCTAGAAGATTGGGGCATTTCCATCGAAAAGATAGTTCGAACTTCACATGTGAAATTGTTTGAAATTACGACGATGAGTAAATATATGAGAGTAACATCTCGGATATACCACAGTAAGATTGACCATTTTTATAGGCTACACAGGTTGACAACTATTTATATGGGAAATCATATGCTAGGTTTTTACCATTAGCTCTGATACCATATTAGTGATGGACCTAACTCACACCCAAAAAATAGCTCAAAAGTGGAGAATTGCCTCATCACATATATATTGCCCAATGATCTATATCCCAACTGATGTGGGATATATTAATAGATACTCTTTCTTTTTGACAAAAACTCTTTAAGGATACTGAATTTTTGAGAAAACAAATGTTACCGTATACTATATATCGCCAGTGCTAAACTATCTATATTGTGAAAAAAATCCACGAGAAGCTAAAAAATCAAAGCCATTTTTTACTTGACATCGGTTATTTGTGAGGCTGTGAGCTAGTTACGGTGGCCTAAGACTACTCAAGCTTGATGTTTATCATGACAAACCTGTACGAGTATGCTTGTGTGATAGTCAAACAACGTTGCGCGTTAGTCCGAATTCTGTTTTCCACACATACGTACGAATATAAGATTCAAAGCTACTCAGTGGCGAGAGCCTATGTACATTTTGGGTGGGGCAGTTGCCCCATATGATATTTCTAAGTTTTGTAATTGTGTACCAGTTTTTAATAATGTCTCTGTCAAATTGTACATTGGTATTAAATTTGCCCCATATGAAAACAGCTTCTAGATCGGCCACTAAGAATACTCGTTTGCATTCATTTCTTCTCAAATTTGATATGGAAGACTTTTTCATGTTCTAACTTGACAGGAGCTTCATATTAGGAATAAAAAAAAGTATTAGGAAGCATCTGAAATTGTACATGCACGACTTTCACGTTCTAATTAGGACTCGTATTGGGTAGGTTGTGTCCCTTGGTTACGTAATATAGTTGATTTTGCATAATTATTACCCTGCCTGTTGTTTGCTAAAGCACTGATTTAAAATCATTATAACTAGATGATTACCCGCACCTTGTGCGGATTAATTTAATTTTAGTGTTATTTTGTAGTTTAAATGTAAATTATTAAATTTGATACAAATTTTGAGTAAATTATTTAATTTCAGTATTTGTATTGACTATTATGCATTAAATTCTACTCCTTTTTCACCTTTGCATTTATAAGTGTATATTTTGGATACAAAATTTATCACTACTAACAACCAATTTATGATTAGGAAATTTGAATTTGAAATTAAACACTTATTGTAGTTGTAAATTAAAAAGATCTCACCAGCAATAAAATATATAGAAACAATCACGGCTAAAAAAACATCAACAAAAATAACAATGACTAATAAGCTTATATATATTATCAATAAATTAGATTTAAGAAACTGTGAGAGACAAAAAAACCAATAACTTATAGAACATACCTTTTTATTTGTTTAGATTATACTTAAATTATTTTATACTATTCAATATTTTATTCTTGTTTTATGTTTCTTTATATTTTTACTAAGTTTCCTATTTCTTTTATAGATTATTTGTATAAGATTTAATATTTTGGTTTTAGTACATTGTTGTGATAATGTTTTGTGATTTTCAAGATCAAAAAATAATTTAATGTTCGACAATTACAAATGAAATTTTGATTTATTTTAGCTAGGAATATGTTTTACCCACCCATGCGGACATAATCTTCTTATCAATTCTTATTAATGTATGTCTTATTAATCTAAAAACCAGCATAATAAGTTATTTTTTCTGTTTTAAAATGATTAAATCGAACATCAAAGTATTTATATATGTCAAATATTTTTTATAAAAATATATACTTATTATTGTGTTATTTTTTAAAACATTCATATCTTAGAAATAGTTTAGAAAATATCTTTATATACACGTACTTTCTTGACTAAAATTTAATTATAATATTTTTGCATCTTAATTTTTTATTCTTTATAATAAAAAATTGTTTTGAGATAGCAACACAATATATATAAGAATTATCTTATTTTTTTTTGATAATTTTCTTTTATTATTTTAGAATCAATTATTTAATATTTAATATAACATATAATTTTATATGTTAAAATAAAATTTGTTTTTAATTATATATAAAATTCATTACAGGTATTTTTTTTAAATTAAAAATTAGCGAATCAGTTAGAAACTAATAATAAATAAATAACCTAGCTAAAAGTCGAAAATCTTAAAAAAATATGAAAAATAAGGAAAATTAAATAAATTTTAATATAACATATAATTTCTTAAGTTATTAAAATTATCAATAATAACTTATAATTATCAATAATAAATTATCAATAATAACATATAATTTTCTTAAGTTATTAAAAATAAATAGTAAATCAATGATTTTGCTAAAACTTAATAAAAACATGACAAATAAGTAAAATCACCTAAAATTAGGGAGAATATGACAAATCAACAAAATCACATATCATTTAATATTATTAAAACTAAATTCGTTTTTAATATTAATAAAATTTATTAAGGGTATTTTAAAATTAATAAATTAGTGATTTAGCTAAAAATAAATAGTAAATCAATGATTTTTCTATAACCTAATTAAAACATGACAAATAAGCAAAATCACCTAAAATTAGGGAGGGTATGACAACTAAGCAAAAAATAAATTTAAAAACATAAAAACCTAAAATCAAGGAGAAGTTGACAACTAAGCAAAATTACTTCATAAATAATAGTATAGATATTCTAAATATTTAATAATATTCTAAATATTTATTGAGAAATAACTACTTAACTAAATCTTACAGTATTGAAACTATTTTAATAATTTCAGTATGAACATTAGTTTTCTATTTTGGAATACATGTATGAACATTAGGTTATACTGCTAACTCTTTCAAAAAAAAACATTAGGTTATACATGTATGAACATTAGGTTGTTACAAAAAAAAAAGAACATTAGGTTATACTGCTAACTCTTTCATTATGCCAAACACTATACCAAGTTTTGTATTTTGGTTTTCTGATTAATGTTTGTTAACTTATGAAATCCAAACGTATGAAAATTTTACTTCAATACACATTTACGTAAAATTTATGATGAATTGTTATTTGCTTTTCATTTTTATTTGTAGATGAGATATTAATTTACTTCTCAAAAAGAAAAAGGTACTAGTGTTAATTTGGAGACTTGCGTAGAAGAAAGAGACACATGTGCATTGGTCGATCGAGAGAGCTGATAAGCTTGGCAAGTCTCATCGTGGCAATCTTTTCACGCGCGTCAGAGAATTATTTAGATTTGTCTCTCTGCTTCCGTTAGTCTCTTTTTCCTGTGTGAACTAAGCGACCGAACTGCTTTCTACTTCAGCTTTGAAAATGACGCCACGCAGATAAAAACTTATCATGTTTTTAATTTGAAATATGTGTAAAAAGGAAAAGCAGAAAGGTATGTGTAGATATTTTATAGCATCTCTCTTTTTTTTTTCTTTTAACACTTCGAATTTGAATTGGAATCTCTCATACCTTACAAAAGAAACAGTTAGATGGTAAAGCGGTAAAAGCTGTTGTTTTAAATAAAAAAAAATCTAAATTTGAGATTTCGTGAAAACATGTCAATTAGCATCATATCCTAAAAAGGCAACAAATATACTATTTTGTTTCACCCTTTATACATGTTTTATTACGACGAATACTTTTATTTAAAAAAAAAATCAATTTGATTTTTGAATTGGCCAAAGGATAGATCAAACAATAATATATATATATATATATATATATATATATATATATAGCTCCTTTGGGTAGCGTATAATGAATAGTATTTGTTATCACGTACTTGGATTATCCATCATTTACACATAATTATCCATCATTGGAGCATAATGTATCCAATCACACGCAGTTAATACATTAAGCTTGGTAACAAAAAAATTATAATACCTTGAAGCTAATTGCTCTAAACCTCTAATGTTAGATTTTTTGCTTTTACAATAATAAAGTGAAATAATATGTTTCGAATAGGCCTTTTGTGACTTTATAGTATTCATCTTTTGAAGATTCTAACTACTATTTGAAAACTTGATCCCGCCAGTCTTGTATATATGAAAAGATTCGATATTATTTCTCAAATCATTATAATTATATATAATTGATCAACCTAATTGTTGTATCGTGCAGTGCACAATGAGAATCAAACTAGAGGACTCGATTAATTTTGTTAACATACTACCATTCTTGCTAACCATCTTTGTTACTTCTAAAAACAAAATGCCTTTCGTATAAACGTTAAGTTTGAATATGACATAAATTACTAACATCTTAAGAAAATAAATAATTATGAACGTCTAACAAAAAGCTAAACAATCATTTTATATTAGACACTTATCTGCTATTATACTTTTTAGTTTATATACGGTTCGAACAATACTTTAAAATGAAATTAAATTGACATTTGAATTTTCTTATCTCGTATAAGTCAATCACATATGACACGCTAAAGCTTTAACTAAATCAACAAGAACAAAACTCGACCTGTTCAAAACTTAACTACGTGACTGAAAAAAAAATCTTCTATTGCATGACCTTTATTTTGAAATAACTGATAAGGTCATTATTAATTCCTGATCTTTACAAAGGTTTCAAATATTATTTTCTTCCGTTGAGTTTGAAAGAAACAGATTCTTCTTCTCTATATCACTTTGGTTAGTATTACTTTACTGATCCTTGGCACTTTTCCCTTTACATATATTACTACTAATTATTAACAAACAAAAGAAACAGGACTATGAAATTGTGTCTAAAGTTAAATATAATGGTGGAATCATTAGTTTAAGACGTATTGTTATTCACTGTGAATAAACTAAAGGGAAATTGCATTGTACAGCAATCAAACAAAAGATTATTCATTGTATAACCAAAAAATCTAAATCGTCCACATGTATTGTATCTTTTATATAATATTGCCATTATACCCTTATCTACAACCGGTGAAACCTGCACAAAGAAAACAAATTTTTTGTTAATGTGGTCTGTGTTCATTCACACATCTTTTTGCACACAATTTCTTCTCACGAAATGAACAAAAATGAAGACGTACACGGTGAGCAGACACAACACATCTTCCATTGCTTTTCCTTCTTCTCTTAAATCATTCATTCTCACAATTATACTTTTGTTGTTATACTCTGTTTTGTTTTTGTTTTACAGTTCCAACGATGACGGCCGATCGGTAAAAGCATCACCGTCTCAGAAAAAAAAAGAGGAGATGCCCATCTGCAACGGCTTGCTTGGCTACTGACGTAAAGCTTTGCGCATCTGAAATCTACGGAGTCGCCAACGACGTAAACGCCACTACGAGGTGCATCGACTCTTCCTTCAATCGCTTTGATCTCGTCGGTTTACTAGGCGATTACATGTATTAATCATACGGATGTCGTCTGTTATACTTATTTTTGTCTCTGTAAATGACCCAAAATTGATTAGAGAAGATGAACAGATTTGTAACATTGTGTTCTATTCTATTATATGCGTATGGAATAGAAATAAAAACAATATGTATAATGGATGTTTTATTCATGTTATGTAATGTGAAACAGTTTGTTATTATACTTTTTTATTATGTATCGTTTCGTTTAATGATTAATAAAGAATGTATTATTTGTTCTCCAATATGCACTATACTAGGTATTTTTTTCATTCTATTTGAGTTTAGGGTTTATACTTGAGTTTAGGGTTTTAGTGATTAAGATTTAAGGTTTAGTATTTGGAAGGTTGAGGTTTGGGTTTAGTGATCCTATCATGTATAGTTCTATTTGACAGTTAATAAAGAGTGTCATGTTTTATTCACCAATATGAACTATACTATGTATTTTCCATTCTATTTGGGTTTAGGGTATATAACTAGGGTTTAGGATTTAGTGATTAGGATTTAGGGTTTAGTATTTGGAAGGTAGGGGTTGAGGTTTGGGTTTACTCACCCTATCATGTATCGTCCATTTGATGCTTAATAAAGAGTGTTCTATATCATCAATATGTACTATACTATGTATTTTGTTCAATTTTATCTGGGATTAGGGTATATAACTAGGGTTTAGGGTTTAGTGATTAAGATTTACGGTTTAGTATTTGGAAGGTAGGGGTTGACGTTTAGTTATTAGTATTTAGGATTTAGTATTTGGAAGGTGGGGGTTGAAATTTGGGTTTAGTGATCCAATCATGTGTCGTTCGTTATATTCTATTTGGGTTTAAAGTTTATATTTGGGTTTAGGGTTTAGTAATTAAAATTTAAGGTATAATATTTTGAAGTTGGAATTTGAGGTTAGGGTTTAGTGATAACAACTTAGGGTTTAGTATTCAAAATTTAGGTATGGGTTTAGTATTTAAGAGGTATGTGTGATGTATTATGGCACAGAGATAAAATAGTATATACGCAACTGAGATAGAATAGTATACGTGCAATTTGGGAAGTATTAACTTTTTCATACATTATCATCTTAAAATTAGAGTGAATGAGGTTGGTAAATGGAATATAAGATATATTAGAAGAATTCTATTTTAATTCACACATTTACTGTCAGTAATAACACCGTATGCTAATGTGGAATATAAGATATATTATAGTGACGTCGCTTTCTTTTCTTACATTACGTATAAACAATTCAAACAAATTGTGGGCTAAGTAAATTGGTCTCGACGTCATCCCTTAACATTTTGTCACCGGTGACTTGAAACATCAAAGGGTAAAACCGGAGAAAATCAGTGCTAAATGTTACCAACTCAATTACGTCAAAATCATAGCTATTCTCTTAATTATGCTTGAGATTTTGGCTATCTCACCAATTCTCCCTAAACTTAACACGAATAATAATTTTTTTAAAAAAAAACCGGGAAAGAGCAGTAAATATATGAAGTTTTTTTTTTTAATTTCAAGTTATTACAACATTTAACAAAATATAAATATTTGCTTAATCATATAGTCTGCTATGATTTAGCTAGTTAGTGGGCCCTCACAAACAACAAGTAATGGTTTGTCCTTCTTGTCATTATAAATATGGACAAGACTTGGGTTCACCCCCTATGGTGAACCTCCAAATTCACCACCTTCTTAATAACCAATCAAAGTGCCAACTAGATTGATGATTAAAAATATTAAATAATTTTTTCAAAAATCAAAATAATTAAAAAAATAAATATTGTCAATTTTAATAATGCTAATGTCACTATCTACCCTAAATCCAAATTCTAAACTCTAAATTCTAAATTATAAACCCAAACTCTATACCCTAAACTCAAATTCTATACCCTAAACCCAAACCATAAATCATAAACCCAAAAACATGAACTCTAAACCCAAACTCTATACCCTAAACCCAAATTCTAAACTCTAAACCCAAAACGTAAATACAAAATCCAAACCCTATACCCTAAATATTTGGATTAATATTGATATTGTTTTTTTGAAATTTAAAGTTAAGAATTAAATTTTGGATTTAGAGTTCATGATTTGTGTTACGGTCTAGGGTTTGGGATACAGTTTAGGGTGTGGTTTTAGGGTCTACGGTTTGGGTTTAGGGTTTATGGTTTGGTTTTAGAGTATAGAATTTGGGTTTAGGGTCTATGGTTTGAGTTTAGGGTATAGTTTTGGGTTTAGAGTTTAGATTTCTTGGTTTATGATTTATGGTTTGGGTTTAGGGTTTAAGATATGGGTTTAGGGTATAGAGTTTGGATTTATAATTTAAAATTTAGGGTTTATAATTTGGCTTTAGGGTATATAGTTTGAGTTTAGGGTTTGAATATTGACGTTAGCATTATTAAATGTGATATTATTTATTTTTTAAATTATTTTATCATTAGTATAGTTGACATTTTAATTGATTATTAGAGATGTGGTGAATTTAAAGATTCATCGTAGGAGGTGAACCCAAGTCTTGTCCTATAAATATCAAGAAAGTCTCGCACATTCTCAGATATCAACACCTCTTTCTACTCTTCAACTTATCACACATAACCTCATCATCCATCACCATGACCCAACGAGCCAACCCAAAGACCGGCTGCCTCACGGCGGTTGTCCGCCGTCTTTTATGTTCCGGCAGCCAACAAACTCACCCTTCCGACAACATTCTAGACTCCGACGAAACACTCCAGTTACTAAGCACTTACGAAGAAATCGAAGAGCCAAAGAAAGAGACAAAAACCGAAACCCAAACACAAGAAGATGACGTCTCTCCTCCTCCTCCTAACGTCGTAGCCAAACTCATGGGTCTAGATAACCCCGCACCGGGATCAAACCGGTTTAGGTACTTTGAAGATTCCGGTTCAGCTGTCGCACGGAGCAAATCGGTTAACTTCATGGACTATATCCTTAGAGTTAACGAGGAAGAAGAAGAAGAGGATGAGAAAGACGGTCATCTCCAGTGCCGGAGAGTTAGAGCGTCGGTCTCCTTCCGAGAGATAGTCCCGACCTCGGCGAGATCGAGCTCGAACCAACAACAGAAGAAGCATGATTTCTTGCTGATGTATCTAGACAAGCTGGACGAGAAGAGGGAACTTGTCGGCTCATCTTCTTCGAGGTCTAGGAGGTTCGAGAAAGTATTAGAAGATTCCAAGAAGCAGCCATTGCCACCTCCGGAGAAGAAGAAGAAGGAGAACGAGAAAGTGGCCAAGAAGTTTAAGGACGAGCGGAGGAAAGTAGCCAAGAAGAAGAAGAGTGAGAGTCGCAGTGATCATGTTAACGGAGCTAAGAAAGTTCGATGGTTTCTCTCTCCGTCCAAGAGTAAGTCCTCAGAGAAGACGGCGCTCCTAGGAGGAGCTGAGTCTAAGAGCATTCCGGCGGATGAGTTTGCCGGAAAGGAGACAGAGTCGCCGGAAAGTAAATCAAATGCGAGTCCTGTTTCGGTTCTTGATCGAGATCTTTATGATTATCTAATCCTAGATGATGACTACTACTTTTCAGGTAAGTCTACAAAGTTAATACTCCTTAATTACAATTTATTACTATGTATGTATTCTAAGGCTTTTTAATTAGAATCTGAACGTGGTTGCTGGTAAATGTTTTAGTCAACATTTGAATCAATGAAACCACTTTATATATCGTAGACTATATTCAAAATTTGACTAGTGTGACAATAAGCTTCAACGTAAATTAATACAATTCCTAATTCGAACAATGACAGTTTTGATTTAATGTTTGAACATTTTTTAACGACTAATTAATTTTTGAACATCTTTCTTGGTTTTACTGTAAAAAGCTGCATAAATGAGACTTTGTTATTGGGAGAAAAAATAAATGTGACTTTGTCAAGATTTTACCCACCTTCAAGAATTTCTATGTTTATCTTCCCCAAAAATATATTAAATCTTACTTTAATTTGAAAAAAAAAACAGGAGATTCAGAAAGTGCATCGGAGTTGTCAACAAAGCAAGCAGAGACAACAGCAAAATCTTCATGTTCTTCATCACCAGCAAGAACAAGAACAAATACCAAGAAAGAAAACAATAATAACACCAACAGTGATTCTGAGGAGACAGAGTTTATCACAAAGCTAATGAATATGCTCTCAGATCTGTCTGAAGAAGACATGAAGTCTTCGACTTGGGTTTCTACTTCGTCAACCAAACCCGTTGACTATACTCAAGTGGAAGAATTTTGTGTTGAATTTGGTCAGGAGATTCTTGACCTTGTTATGGACCAGTTAGTTGATGAACTGTTGTATCTAGTTTGATTTTTACTTCTCAATCATCAGACTATGTCGTTCTATCATATCTCATAATATATTATATATCCAGTCGTTAACCAGAGACTCACAACAGCCGTAATTAACATCATTTTACAATTCCTGAAATTGTTACGATGCATATAGTTTATGTTTCCTCTGAATCTATATTTGACCTTAAAATGAACTGCGAATGTTTAATTGGCAAAAAATAAATTAATGACGGAAATATCATACATTTGAATATTTAAGATATAATGAAATATTTAATACTTATGATTTGTTTATTGCTGATCACACGATGACCAGATAGCACAAGGATAATCTTGATGACTCCTATCACAAAGAATGAAATCAAATTTGATATATGAAACAATTTAAAATACATTACATGGTCCGAAAACAGTCATATCAGTTTATTCTGAAGTTTGCAGAACCCCGTAGCTTCGAAATACGTACTCTGTCTCCTTTATGTCTATTTCACATGCAAATTATGGTCTTCTTCTAACGTTACTCTTTTCTTGTGCACTCCTTCTAACGTTACTTCTTTGACGTTTTTTTTTGTTGTACGTTTCTACTTTTTTCGTTTGGGGTTCACATGTTATTTTCCCACTCTAACTTATTTAAACTTCAAATTATAAAATATTTGATCTAGTCTACCAAAAGAATATATCTAGTAAAAATAAAGTAGAAACCGCAAAAAGATATATGAGAGATCATGATCAATGAAGTCTCTTTAAACATCTCCAATAGAAAATTCTACCTATTAGAGTTCTAAACATCTATATATATGCAGTGCAGTGGAGGATCTAGGAGTCAATTCAGACGGGACACATAATTTTATTTCATTATATTTAACTGTAACATTAGAAGAACATTACAAGAATTAGTAGTGATTACAAAAGAAAAACTTTAAAAGAGATGAGGCACATGATCTTGTACGTCTTTACCTTCGTCTGCCACTGTATATGTGTATGTGTATAGTATATACATATATATAAATATAGATGTTTAGAATTACAATGGATAGAACTTTCCATTTGAGGTATTTTTGGATGAGGTTTTTATTGTAATACAAAATACGTTTCTTAATTTTTAATTAAAAATTAAAAAATGTCTCTTAAATAAGAATTATAGAAACCATTTCTAGCTGAAAAATGTTAAATCATGCTATAAGAATTTCAAATGGGTCTTCCCCATTAATCATGCTCTGAAAGTTTGTACTTGTGGATCTTTTAGTGCTTACTAATTTAAAGGTTCGATTTCTATCCAATTGAGCTGATGGATCAAATGATGACCCCTTTTTATACACGAAATGGTATTAAAAGAAATAAAACGAACTATTGTGTGAACCCCCTAGGACACGGTTTTAACTGTGTGGCGATCTGCTTGGTATCTGTTTTTTTCTGCTAACATTCGGTAGCTGTCTCATGAAAAGCGAAGAAAAGAAAGAAATCAAATCCGTAACTCAAATAGCTGGCTTATCGAAAATAGATTATATATGATCGCAAATAACGCGGTGAAGTGGGCCAATGTGACTTGAGAATAAAGACTTTTGTTTAGTTTTTGTTTATCGAGTGATTAAAAATTAAGAGGCATTCTTACTAGCAGACTATAAAGTAGCTAAAAAAAAATACTAAACCAATTTGATTTTGAACACCTGTAAGAAATTTACCTGAGCAAACAAGAAATTCAATCCAATCGAATCTGGTTGAGTTTCAAGTAAAAGAAGAAACATACCATGGACATATATCAAATTTTGATTTCTCGTTTTCAACTTCCAGTTACTCATATAAAGAAACAAACATTAGTTAGAATGACTTAAATGGGATTTAAGTAACTATTAAGGAACTAGCGATAATAATTAACCCATGCTTAAATAAAATAGAAAATTTTAGAAGCCTTGATGTTGTTGATCATCATCGTGATCTCTGTTAAGCTGATTAAGCAAAACATCAATGAGAGTATCTCTCTTCTGAGCCCTAGCTTCTTCTCTCAGCCGCCTCTCATCCTCTCTCTCCATCCACCTTCTCTCTGCGGCGGCTCTTTCCTCCTCTAGCTCCGCCATTCTCCTCTGCCACTCTTTTTCTCTCTTCTCCTTCTCTCTCGCCTTCATCTCCCATGCATCTCTCCATTCTTTCTCCATCTTCACCGTTTGCCTCATAAAGTCCTCCAACATTTCTTGTAATGTATTACCCGCGGTTTCAGCTTTGCTAGTGCCTTTTCCTTTTCTCGCACGTTTTTTTGGATTAGTAGAAGTACTAGTAGTAATCACTTCTGCATCTTTCTTGCGTGTCTCGACAAAAGACAATAATTCCTCGTTGATGTCTTGATTTAGCTCCTCAACATCTTCTTCTTCTTCTTCGTCGGATGAAAACTGATTATGTTTTCTCTTCGAAGAAGTTCTTGGTTCTGACCACAACATTCTTTGCATTCTTGCTGTGAAAATCGATTGGATCTCGTCGTAAAATAGGAACTGCTGCCTAATTGCTTCTGGCTCAGTCGTTTCACACACCTGTCCCATACATATTCAATATGTAATATGTGTAGTCAATATACACAAACTATATGTTTTTCATGCATGTGAATATAATATTATTGGCATACGCTGCACGTTTCTAGCCAAGTGACCGTATATATGTTTTTCATGCATGTAACTTAATATCATGCATGCTACTTTTGTTGCCTTGTATTTAACGTCGTATCTACATATGTAGGCGTATTCAATTATCATGTGACTAGTAAAACGTTTCTTAACAATTAAGGTCATGCATCCGTTATATATAACGATAATTGTTTTTTCTTTGTGGATTTATTAACACGAGATATTATCTAATTACTCACCAATTACCATGTGAAATATTAGTAGTGTTAATTATAAAAAAGAATATACTATAGTACTAATGTATAACGCGGATCAAATGTGAACATAATTAAGCCGTATCATGAAACTCACCATGAATTAAACGCATAAAAGTCTAATATCTAACTTGTTTCCACTAATGGAACGGTCTAATTAAACAACCTATGAGATTAGGTTGAACTTATTAATTGAAATATGTGTAATATAGTTCATCTATACATACACCACGCATAGACTAGCTAGGTGGTTAATATGCATACTCACCGCAAATGAAAGAATACATAAACCTTTTTTGTTGCAAGAAATAACATATACACAATCATAATTTTTAGAATGATATAGCATACTTCTAACCATGATGCATGCATATACTTGTAATAATGATCATAGAACAACATCAACAGGTGTATGTATATTTAATTTAGTATATCTAGAGGGAATGACTAATAGATCGATAGTTAGTGGGGTAACCTTGTATCTAGCAACGAGGTTCTTCCACTTGCTCTTACACTGTTCCGCGCTCCGAGCAAAACCCTTGTCGGCCATTTTAGCGGCGACGACTTCCCAAAGTAGCTTAGTACGTTTGGCTTCCATGAAAGTCTGATCAAGCTCTTCTCTTATACCCAAAAGCTCCTTTGTCTCATCTATGCTCCACTGTGGCATTCTCTCACCTCCTCCTCCACCACCAAGATCCATCGCCGCCGTCGTGATCTGCGGCGGTGGAGGGAGCTGTTGCTGTTGGATCAAGTGATGAAGCTGATGGTGGTGGTGAAAAGGGTTACGTCGGTCCATTACTGGGAGTCTGGGATCGAAGTCTTTGTGACGTCAAGAGAATAAGAGGCTTTTTCTAGGGTTACTTGTAAATAAAGAGAGGCGTCTTTGAAAGAGAGGAGAAGATAGAACTGCAGAAGAATATAAATTTTTGATTAATTTATAAGGTGGTGTGAAAATAAGGTGTGAAATCGTCAAGTGACGATTGAAGTATAGTTTTTGTTTTTTTCTCTCTCATTTATTTATAGTATAAATATTAAAATAAATTGAATATACTAAGTTTTATTGAAACACACTAAAAGTTATATAGTTATTTAGCTGAATAAAATACAACACGAATATCTCTTTTCATTTAGTGAATAGGACACACTTGCGTGATTAGAAAATAAAATAATAAAGTTCAGATGTGATTCAAGCAGCTAACCAGATAAAGCAAACTATTATCATCTTCCTCTTCTGGAGATTTAAGGTAGCAAAAATAGCAATCTCAAACAACTATGATAAATTTCATCAGTTAAATACAAAGTAAAACGTTCGAGTTAGCTATTACATTAATATTAAAAATCGAATAATATAGAAACCGATTCAGGTGGCACTGGCAACCCAATGCTAGGTTAATATTTAGTCACGCTTTTAGAGTTTGATTGGTTGAAACACAGTGATTAGAGTACAAGTATTTACATTTGTGAATGGTTGCATGTTAAACATTATTAAATAGTTTGTATAAATGATATAATAGTTATAAATTGACGCATTTACGAGATTTTATGACTAGTTAACTATAAGATGTAATATCGGTTTAATATAAATTAACAATATTACACATTATAATATTATAAAAATATAAAAAGCAGATTATAATAATTACCTAGGTATTATAATAACAAAGTTATGTTTATTTATTTGTTTTAGTTTATATGCAAGTTATCATTTGGATAAAGTTTTTTTTTTAATTATATTAGAACTCTAAAAGATAATTTGCTAGGTTTGTATATGTGTAAATATGTTTTGGTTTAAGGTTTCTTATAATACAAATTATAATATTGTTAGTATATGTAAATTATAATATAAATTATAATTTATTTATAATATTTAATTTTAAAAATTATTATTTTTATATTATTTATCTATTCACAATCACAAATCTAACAAAGCTAATTTTTTATTTTAATAAATTTGAATAATTTTAACACAATTTATAATATTTTATGATTATTTTAAAACGTTAACAACCACTACTACGTACCTTAAAGGTATGCGAGTGATAGCACGCTGAAAAAACAAGTCATACCTTTGCTCATATTTATTTATTTCTTTTTTCCCTCAAACCTCAAAATAAATAATCATTTTGGCCTTTTAGATCAATTGACCAACTAGATTTTCCATTTTCCACAATTCTCGTATTGGCCGTCTAACGAATTTTAGTGTCCACATATTCGGCTTTGGTGGATTAATCTATTAGTTCACAAGAAAATATGAAATGCCATATAAAATCAGTATTAGCCAAGTGCTTGGTGATAAAATACAGCAAAAAAAAAAACAGTGTTGTTACTCATTAGAGGGAGAGATATTGATATAAGTTATAACAAACTGTTACAGAAGTTTTCTTGTTGTCATGTAAAATATGCTAGTAGACACCTAACATTCCTTTTATATAAGAAAGTACTTAGCTTCTGAATAAAAAAGACTATTGTTATAATTAGCTAACCAATGTTATCGATATTAATTCTAAGACCATTTCAGATGGTATCTTATAATTTGTTATATTTTGCTCTAAAAATAAAATAATTCTATTATAGAGTTAAATTTGTTTCAATGATTTACTCTATAATGGAATTACTCCATTGTAGAATAAAATATAGAGGAATGTTATTATTTTATAGAATAAAAAACAAAATTTCTTTATATTTTATTTTATTATAGAGTAACTATATTATAGAGTAAACTATCAGAGAAAATCTAATTCTATATTAGAATTATTCAATTTTATAGTAAAATATTATAGAATATTATTGGAGATGCCTTAAAATATTCTGAAAGAAAAAATATAGTATTTATCAGAAATGAATTAGTTGCTTAATTTCTAAAATAATATTAGATTATTTGCAACATGGTTTTATGAACATCTTTATTTTCTTTTGTCAATACAAACCAAAATAAATCTACTAGTCGAAAACAAGTATTTTTCATATTATTTTTGAATCCAGGGTGCAATTTTATATACGTTTTATAATTAATACAACTTCTGTCAGACACCCCAAAATATGGTAGTACATTTTAAAGCCGCGTTATTGTATATAATACAAACGATAGAAATCTTTGTCAAAAAATAAATAAATACAAATGATAGCAATAGCAACGGGACAAAGATACACACAACAGTGAATCCACCATATATAAATCCAAGCTTGTAGTAGATGACAAGTTAATATTATTTGTATAATTGTATCTAAAGATATGTGGAGCTTGACTCTCTCTTTGATGTGTAAGAAATGTAGTAAATATTATCACACATAATAATAACAATAATAGGAAGGATAGTCAGGAAAGTGGTCCATTGTTTCTGACGAACCGTGTTGAAAGTAAAATCTTACATGAAATGCACTAGACTTCGCTCCCACCTGTCATCCCACGTTAAAACAAGGGATGAAAAATATATATCGCGGTGGAAGCGAGTCGGTTGAAGGATGTAATTTTGGTCTATTTATTCGTCGGTTTCAAATCGGTTCAACTAGTCTGATTTACTTTAGATGTGACAATCTGGCTTGAAAAAGAATTATTCAATTCTTCTCTGCGCATAAGTATTTATTAGTTTAATATGTGGTTTTATATTTATGCTTTTTTGTTTTTTTGGCAACATTTTTATACTATATTATGCTTATTAACGAATAGTATAAACAGCGATTCATATCAATAACACATTATGCGGTTAAAAAAGAAAATGAAGAAATTTTGAAGGAGAAGGCGGGAGAGAGAGATTGTTAAATTATATTATTGTTTTATATTTTTTAAAGAGAATAAAATACAAAAATAATATATGTTATTGTTCATTTTCCGGAGATAACAAAAATAAAAAGAGTCTGTTTAATTGTTTAATTGTGTTTGTTGTTTTATATAACTCTTTGTATCTTCATATCTTGTACTTCTTTTTAGTTAATAAAATGGTAAAAAAAAATCAAAAAATAAAGGAGAAATTTTGATCTGCGAAATAGGCAGTGGAATTATTGTCAGAGTTACTAGAAGAGAATATAGCACATGACAGCAATTTATGTGCTATAGAATAAAATTTAGTATTATATAGTACATAAATATATAATACTTTAGTCTCAATTTATGTACTATGATATAATATTTTTTAAAAATATAAGTATGTGTTTAAAATTTTCAAAATATTTTATGTGTAGATACAAAAATACATTTTTATACAAGTAAATTATAAAATTGAATAACTATTTTTAGTAAAACTAAAGGTATTTAAAATTAGAGGCAAGAAGACATATATATTTATAATAAACAAAAGCAGAAAAGGAAGAAAGATGATGTAAATGTGAATGAAGGGCAAACTAGCAATTAATGCATATTGTGAAGTGACCTGCAATGTAAATCACTCTTAATACATATTGTGAAGTGTGTATTATAGCCATATAGTTGCTTTTGTCATTTAGTTAATTATTGTTTTTGGTTGGTTATAGGTTCATAATCATAGTGGATTTCGTATTATTAGTTAGACTTCCCTAATATGTTACTACCTAGGCAAAAACCCACTTTAGTTATATATATCATTCAATTAAAAATACCAAAGATAAGCTGCATGATTAGACTATTTTGAACCCAACAACACCATTCTAGTGTATTTTTACACTAATTTTTACTCAATTAAAAAAAATACAAAAAATTACAGTATTTAATGTAAAACTATAATAGTACACCAAATTTAGTGTGATACAATATGCTTAATACTATTTATTTACTTTTAATTAATAAAATATTAAATAAATATTAATAATAAAATAAATTCATATAGTAATATATATAATAAATATATTACAGATATTGAAATAGTTTATTTTAATATTATAATTATATGTTCAAATAGTAGATTATAAAAGAAAAAACTCAAGTGTTATATGTTTTATATAATATAATTACATGATAAATTTTATGTAATATAATTACATAATAAATTTATGTATTGTATATATTAGGTGATAACAAAATTTGTAACTTAGTAATGTAGTGGTAAGAGAAAAAGAAGTGTTGAAACTACATCAAAATAGTGTGTTTTCACACTAAGAATAGTTTTATGGATTGAAAATATTCTTGATCTCTTGTTCGTTGACAAAGTAAGAACAATTATTTTCTGTCAACATCTTCAGGTGAGAGAGAGGGAAATTAACAACCACAAAAGGAGGTGTTTCTCGCTTCACTCAGATTTCGCCGCCGTGATTAATCTTTTTTGACTTCAAAACTTTGACAAGTTCGCTGAAAATTTTATTAATTATTATTTATTAGTCAGCTAGAGTATTGGAATTGAACAAAAAAAATGTCAGATCATAGAGTTAAGAGTTCTAAACAACACTTTTTGCAACTTCTTTTTATCTTATTTTTTCTAACATAGTGTTGGTACAAACCGTTTAAACATTTCGTTTGAGCCAAGAACAACATGACAACATTCATTTACAAAAGCTGAAGCAATCTCATCCGTGTCTATTTATTTTCTTCTTTTTATTGGTCTTTGAATCAAGAAAACATTACAATCGCTAATGATACAGTGACATCTTTAATTTAATTCTACAAAATTCATTTAAAATAAAATAAAATCCTTTAAAAAATGCTACCAATACATGTCGGAGAAGGTTACACTCGGTCTTCTTCTTCTCCAGAAGACTCCTTTGACTTCTCAACTTCGGACCTCTCGTTTTCTGAGGTTGCGGTGTCCTCCATCTTCTCATCATCGGGCTCTCTCTGGTCGGACACTTGAGAATCTGATGATGTATGGGTGTGGCTCGTTGGTGCTGGAGGAGGATCCGAGTCCGACACATGGGTGGTCTGACTCATTTCAGACTGCCCCGTACCAACGGGACTGCTCTGAGACTGACTCGTATCTGACCGGCCCGTACCAATAGGACTGCTTTGAGAATGACTGGCAACCACCTGACTGATTTCCTGATTATGATCTGTTTCAGAGTGACTCAACGGTACAGAGACTTGCTGAGACTGGCTCGTTTGCTCTTGTGACTCGCTTGCTTGCTGCTCTCCCGGACTCTCTTGTGTCTCACTCGCTTGCATCTTACTCTCTTGTGTTTCACTCGCTTGCATCTGACTTTCTTGTGTTTCACTCGCTTGTACTTGACTCTCTTGTGTTTCACTCGCTTGCACCTGACTCTCTTGGGTCTCACTCGCTTGTACCTGACTCTCTTGTGTTTCACTCGCTTGTACTTGACTCGTCTGTGTTCCCTGAGAATCAGGGACAAGTCCAAGAACAGCCAATGTAGATCTACCCAAAAAAAAAGGAAGATTCATATCTCCTATGATCAGCAAATGGATTTCCACATATCTGAAGAGCTTTGTTTTAAGGAGAAGAAAAGGGAAAGGCCACCTTGGAAGTGAAGACTGAATATCTGGCTGGCTGGCATGCGCGGCCAGAGGAGCTCTTAAAGCCGAGATTTTAGTCAATGCATTTCCCAGCTGAGTTGGAGGAAGCTGCACAACAAAAATACATTTCAATGATCAAAAACCCGTTCTTCTTTCTTGCAACTGACAATTAAAAAAAAAGAGGCATAACGAGAGTATTTTTACATTACAGCTGAGATTCTGATAATCGCATACAAAGCAGATCGTACCTGTAGTAAGACCTTGTATGATTGAGGCTGTGTTGACTGTGCACATTTCAAGAATCCTACCCACAGTTTCGGATATTTCCATATCTGAAGCAGCAATGTACCATTTCAAATCATAAGAATGAATCCAGAATGGAGAAAGAGAGAGAGCATAACGTTCCAAGAACATTACCGACCTGTTTGCTAACGAGACGAGAAAGGATCTCCAGGATAAAGTCGGACTGGTACAACATTAAGTTGAAGAGATTATAATTATTTAAGTGAAAATCAAAACTGTGCTTTCAAAAAGAGAGATATGTTATGAGTTTGTTACCAGAGCTGGAAAAGCACCGATAGCTTGTAGAACTGTACGCATGAATAACATTGGCAATGGAATTTGCTGGACCTGCAGCCAGAAACTCGCCATTGAGCAAAAAGTATAAATATCTCTGAAAAACTAACTGGGACAGTTAGATGGGAGACTGTTACTGTACCAGTTGGTTCAGAACGCCTGCTAAAACCTGCTGAGTGAATGTCTGCCTCTGTGCGAAACAGGTATTGCATGCATCTGTTACCTGATAAGAACACGTTGAGATAGTGTACTTGATTGAAAACGCAACCTCCGGATTGATGAATTATATAGGTAAACAATTGGCGGAAATCTCCTAATTGTTCATCTATTTGCTGCAATTTTGAAAAGAAAATTGTCGAGAGATACCTGTTTAAGCGGTATTCCATCTCTCGCTGGGTCAATGCTATGGATAGCAATTAAAACTTCCGATGGAGTAAGCACTGGACCAGACTGAGATGATCCCTGAGAACCAGATTCCAGAGTGAGAAGATCAACCTTACCACAGAAGCAAGAAGTACGCAATAAAAATCTACATTTGATACCTGCAGGACACGAGAGAGAGCGACTTGGAATTTCTCCATAGGAAGATTGACCATATGGGGGAAAACACGTAGAACCTGAGAGATAGAGAGAGAGACAAGTTAAAACGTTCGGAGAATAAGAAAACTATAAGCGTCAAATAGAAAGAGGGGAAAAGGTAGGAAAGCAGATTTACATCGTCTCTTGGCAGGAACGGCAATATTGGGAAAATAATTTCTACATCCTGCAGTTCCCATAAAAAATTCAAAACATAAGGATTACAAAAATTGAAGAAACACTTAGCAAGGAGTTTTCAATGGAAAATTCCATCGTCTTCACCTTTATTCTTGTATCAAACAACTTTCTTATAGTATGTATCAACTCTGAAGAAGGCTTAGCCCCCTCAGTAAGGGTTTGAAGGACCTGTCATCAAGAAAAAACAATTAAGGGAATATTAAACTACTAACAGTTATTGACCTAAAGTATAGACGACAAAGTTAAGAAGAAAAAGATGAAAACCTGCATTAGAAGGTTCTCACTTCCACTCGGTGGGTCTGCTATAATTTTAAGAAGCTCAGATGATGAGCCCATAGTACGAACTAGTATTGGGATTTGACGATGGATAGCCTACACATATAATCAGTGCGAATAAATAACAGACAACACTAATTTGAGAAAAGCATGCTCCATTCTTACCTGCTTAACAGCATCTGATGCATCTTTGTAAATGCTGAACACATGGACAAAAAGGGCATGCTTCTGAAAATAAAACAGTATGCATAGGAATCAAAATTTAGCTGCAAGCTTAAAGGCTAGAACTGTCATTCAGTAGAAGAAAGGTACAAAAATCACAAGACCTTGGTACATAGTGCAAAATAGAGTGACAAGCAGCGTTGCGCTTCGGTTACTGAAGTTGATGATGTTGCTTCTGAGGACGAATCCATGCCCACACCAATCACCGGCTGAGAAAAGTTCAGAGTCAGATATTTCTTATGAGCGCAGCATACAGAGTTCCAAAAAAGAAAAAATTAGCTTTCAAGTACCTTTACACAATCATTGCTCAATGTTTCAGCACCTCCTCTCTCTGAAGAAATGCAACTCACTACGGAAAATAGCTTGTCCTTTGCAAATTCCTCAATCTGTTGTGTAATGAATGATAAAGAATAGAGCTTGTTTGCCACCTGTATAGTATGATACCCACAATTATTAAAGTGGTCACACATCAGCAGAGGAATACACTGCATCTCAGGGTTTTGGTTACACATACCAGGCGGATTGCTTTCATGCGAATCTCTTCCAAGTGATGAACAGCACTCTTTCATTCAACAAAATCGAGGAAACGGGAATAATATTTAGCGAGAGCCATAAAGAAGAAGAATAAAACACTTGGCGAACACGAGATCGCAAATACATATAGGAAAACCCACAAACACAATGCATGTATAACAAAATCCACTGAAACCTGAATGATGAAAATGTTCGCTGCGCCAAAGAGAAAAGGAATCAGCAAAGAGGTGAGATAGAAAAAACCTGCAAAGCGATCTTCAGGCACTCATTCCGGATTCCAGGTCTCGTTAAAATCAGACTCCAAACAGCACTGAGACCTTGAGTAACACGGTCTCCGCTAGGTAAGTCCTTTTCAACCTTGTCACCACTTTCAGGACAGCAAAACGATTCCAACAACTTCAGAACTGATTTCGGCAGAAATGGAGAATCTCCGAGCAATTTACTTAATGATTTATCAGACGGTGGAAAAGAATCTCTAAGTGCTTCAGCCTAGAAGGTAAAGAAATGTTTCTGAGAAATTCCCAAGTAAAAAAAAGTCGATTAAGATTGTAAAAAAAAGTGAATACTTACCACAGCCACCAAGAAACTTTCATATGCAGACGCAGCAGTAGTTGACGAGAAGAAATCTTGTTCTGCTTCTGCCTCCCCGTATAGCCTGTAAAGAACCCGCACAGTCAACTCATGTCCCTGAAAACATAAGTGACAATAATCAGATAAAATGGCTTTTGAATCAAGTAGGGATGTCATTCAACATTTTAGAGACTAAGATATAGCAGAGTCGATCCAGGATGAGAGCCCATAATATTAGAAACTCTCCCAGGATACAATCCGAGAGTCAAATCGAAAACCACAAAAATTGGGGCTTTCGATGCCACCAAAATAACAAAAGCATGTATAAAAATACAAAGGATTCACGGATAAAATTGTTGATCTTTACAGACAGGAAAACAAACTCTCACCTCATGACTCAAATAATCAGAGAGAATGTGTTCCTGTAACATTTTCCAAGGGTCCAACTCTGAAGGAAACTGCAAAAATAGCAAATGTGACGATCAATTACTATGAGACAGAATGCCATCAAACTCTAAATGATCATCTCATATTGGTAGCAACTAGGACCTATTTAAATCAAACAACAAAAGAACCACTTTCTGTAAGAAAGTTAGAGTTGAGGCAAGAATCATGCAGAGGCCGATAAGTCTAAATTTATAAAATCACACAAAAGAAAATTTACTGCAGAGTAATAACTCATAAGCTGAACTAAGAGAGAGCTAGAAGAGAGTCATCTTCTCAGAACGCTTACAGGAGTAAAAAGACATGTGAAAAAGATAGTTTAGAAAATGACCTCAACTCCCAAGTGAGCAAGAAGAGAAAAGCGAAGTTGTGAGCCACCAGACATTGATACTTGTTTATATGCTTCAACAATGCGCAAAAACACCAGCTTCTGCAAACTGTCTTTCTCTTCATCAGAAAGGTTGACAACAGGTGCTGATATCTTAGGCAAGACAAACTGAGGCGCAGAAGCAAGTGAAGTTGCCGTTGAGGAAACCAAGATGTTAGAACCTATGCCAGTCGCCTTTGGACTAAACTCCTCCGACTTATCCACTGACGCTGATGGAATCACAGCGACTAGATGTTCTCCACTGACAGTCACATCTTGGTTCTTGCTGGCGGCCTCCACATTTGTAGAACCCAATACAGAAGTAACAGGGGCTTCTGACAACACATAACGTTGAGCAGAAGAATCTAGTCCAGGTATACCACTTTCTATGTTCCCTCTGTAATCCACATTTGGCGGAAGCTCAAGATTGCCCTCTTCATTTACTGAAGAGGCTGATAGGCCACTTGCAAGAACTGCATCTACAGCCGGAAATATTTGCTGGTCCACATGATTCACACAGAGTTCTTCACCTTCCTGCCATTGGTGAGATTTAAATGTACAATACAATCTTAAAAACTAGGAAGTAAAATAAGGAAGAAATGACGCAATAAAATAATAACACATAAATAATTTAATCGAGTAAAGAACACCCATACATTTTCCGTTTTCGCTGTCTGAGGATTTATCAGGGCAGCAACTGGTGGGAATGCAGTTGACAGTGAAAGAACACCAGCCACAAATGATGGTGGATATTTATTGTGTGCATCACTGCCAACTATAGACATGTTCATCACCAGCTCATCGGTGCCATCAGCATAAGAGGAACCATTTAGTAGAATATTATGCATATTAGCCATCACAACATCTGCCAGCAAATCCGCAGAAATACTTGAAATAAGGATCTCTAGAGATCCAATTGCTTTTTCACCCTGGGCAACCAATGCTCCAAACATAGCAACCAGTTGCTGAACAGGTCCAGTATCACTCACTCTGCTATTACTTGGTCCAGTTGAAGTAGAAGTAACCAGAGGTAGAGAGCCAACACTGTTACCATTTAATCCTTCAGTAGATTCTCTTGACACAGAAGGTGTTATTCTTGATCGTTTTCCAGTCAAAGCATCTCCATTCAGATCAATATTGTATTCTGATCCAGATCTTTTCCTACCAAAGTTACTTTCCGTAGCAACAGAACTTGCATAGAGAGAACTATCTTCCACTGATATCTGAAACAAATAATTTTTGGATTTAAATGTCCGTATCTAAAATACATAACCGAAAATGAAGACGCATGCACACACAACCATAAACATCTAGATTCAGTTATAGATGGAAAGAGGAACAAACTACCTTCGTATCCTCTACACTGTCTTTGTCTTGAATGCTTCCGTTAGTTGTGTAAAACAGATCTTCAGCTTTCTCAGCCCGACTGCCACCTTCTATCTCTTTCAGAGCCCCGATCAACCGGTCCTTCCACTGGAACAAAATCGAGCATAGGGATCAAAATTAATTAAAATCAACTATGGAAAACAACTCCATGGAGAACATACTCTCAACATATACAAGAATGGTTAAACCACAATTAACTAATTAGTAATCATAGGATAGTAAGTAAGCCAGGTCAGCAAAACACACATGATCCAAACATCCGAGCACATTAGCTAACAATCTACAGAAAACCTTTGGCAAGATCAAATACAAAGCATTGGACAATGTTCGTTTAGTTGCAGTGACAATGTATATAAATCCTTAAAGATGACTTAAGCAAAACAATACCGGTGCGGCAGCCGGATGTGTACATTCCAAGCAGGAGAGAAATACAGTCTTGAGGGCAAGATTTGCTGCTGCTGCATGCACTCCTTTGAGAAAGCTTGGGGCATCCAAGCTCAGTAGAACAGGCAGGATTCGTCCACAAAATGCAGGACGTTTCTTTGCAACTGATGAAAGACTGTATAAGAAACAGAATCAAATAAAGAGGAACTCTTGAGCCATAAGAGAAGTTTACATGACATCCTGGATCTCCATATATACAATAACAGAAAATTACAAAACACAGCTTTTCCTTAAACACTAGTAACTATGAATGAGTAGACTTAAACATTTTACCCCGTTCAAAGTTTTTGATCCATGTTAAGAGATAACCAAGATTTTCTAGGAAAAAATGATCCAAAAGAGTCATGGAAAGAAGCATATACATGCTTTCATGAATTTAATAGAACATTTGACATGCACCCTCCGCCGAGCTCCAAAGTGATAGAATAATACCAAATGAACTTGCACAAATAGATGCACTCAACAAAGAAAACTCACCTATTGATAAGAAAAATAATCGTGGAGCTATTGAGAGATTTTGCCGCAGGGTGCCTAAGCTGATCAAGAAGTAAAGCCAATTTCTGGCTGGCCTCAATCGACAAGTCTCCGATATTCAAAACAGGATGCCCCCCACGAAGAATAGATATATTAAACTCTGCTTGAATTCCTTCATGACAGGTGACTAAATTGTATAAGCAACTGGTTTAGTAATTAAAAAAAACAAGAAACTTCTTGTTTCACCGAATAGATCGATAAAGAAATTAACCTTGATGAGAAGGAGACTCCAAAGAGACATTAGGGTCAGGTGTATACAAAAGAATAAGCGCTTCCACAAATTTCATAGCGCATAACTTTACACCACTGTTCCCTTGCTAACATACAAGTCACAAAAAAAAAATGCAATCAGAAGAGATTAAAAAGAAATTAGAGAAAGCATTAAGTCTCACCTTGAAAGCCACAGAGCATACTTCATCCTTGAACTTAAGCATCCATGTCCAGGAAGATTGAAGAAGCTCATCCAACTCACTAGAATGCAAACCCTAAGAAAGCCAAGGCAAGTCAAATAAGAAGGGATTTACAGACCAAACGGAGGAGGAGTCACATATGCAGAACACAGGAAAAAGAAAAAAGAAAAGCAACCTGAAGTGCGAATTTTTGGAGGGTGGAACGGAATAAAGCAGATCCAGAAGCGATGACCTGCCTGACCACAGCCGGTGTGTCATCATCTTGGAGAGACTTGATCAAAAGGGGAACTATCTCAGGTAACAATTCCACATAGTTCAAACCAATTTCACCAAGAATCCTGCAATTTTATAAAATAGGTTCAGCGAGGTATCTAAATTCCATAAGAGCACGTGTTTGATTATACTATATAGTCCCAGTAGAATCCTAATGAGAATAAGACTAAGAGGAACTTATAGTAGATAATAGTGCGTCATCATACATCTGAAGAATCCAATTGTGACAGTGGAGAAACCTAATCGGAAAAAAGGAGATTACGAAAAATCAAAAACAGAGCTTACTCGGCGACAAACTTGCGGACAGCAGCGAATTGATCAGAGAGGAGATCGAAGAGGAGAGGAAGAAGCTCTGTGGGGAAAGCGGCGGAGGCATCTCCTTTCAAATTCAGACGCAGATTGCGCAAGCGGTGGAGCTTCGGAGGCAAATCGGTGGCTGATTTGGCGGATCTCGCGAGACCTTGAAGCTTATACGAAGAAGCCATGATGGTTCCCACCATTATTCGGTTCGACCAATTATATTACTGCCTGGACTTTGAAGGATCGATGCACATATCTCTTTCTATTCCGTAGGGTTTTAGAGAGACAACGAGGACGATGGAGAAGAAGAAGATTCGCTTTTTTTTTTCTGCTGCTACGAATACAATTTGTGAACTGCTTTCCTGTTTTCGCGTCTTTCCAAAAAGAGAGAGACGGATGTTATAATAATGACACGGCGTCGTTTTAAGTAATGAAAGAAATTGCGGATAGAATGGGCCGATTAACAGACTGAGCCCATTTAGAATGGTTACGCATTTAAAGGGCCAGATAACCTAACGGACTTATCACTTTTTATCCCCCCGTGTTTTTGTGGTCCTAGTGGAGTGGTTCCGGATCTGCGGATCATGCAGCAGACAGAAGACATTGAAAAAAACACAAAAAAACTTATACAACCACATTGTCACATTGTCATCCCAGAGCCAGATTAAACCCAACCGCGTTGCATATTAGCGATGCTTGAGACCACAGATTGATATTAAGAACTAGAGGCACCAGGAAACCAAAACTATGAGGACCCTTTTGTTAATCAAACCTCATACTAAGAACTGAACAACAGGTTCCCACAAGCTCAATATCAATAGATCTCATTTAAGAAACCAACAAATAGATCAAAGAGAGTACATTATTATTCTTATTATAATTGACAACTTGTTCTTGCAAATAGAAGAAGTCGATTACAATCACTAACCAAAAGATTATAAGAGAGAAAAACACAAAGGGATACATAAACTACTTATCAAATATCATCTTTTCTTCTTTTCTTTTCTGGAGATCACTGCAAAACGGTCTGAAAAACCATTCTCGTCCGAAATTCCACCTTTTTTTGTTCGGATTCTTTTCACTCGGAGCGATTAGCGAACCTCTCAACCTTCTCATCATTGAGATTAATCCCAACCATAGCCTCTCCAAGCCCACAGCTCACCTCCACCAGCATCTCCGGGTCACTATAATGAGTCACCGCCTGAACAATCGCACGCGCCCTACGCGCCGGATCCCCGCTCTTAAAAATCCCAGACCCAACAAACACCCCATCGCATCCAAGCTGCATCATCAGCGCCGCGTCCGCCGGAGTAGCCACCCCACCGGCCGCGAACTGAACAACAGGAAGCCTCCCGAGCTGCTTCGTCTGCATCACCAAATCATAAGGAGCCGCGATCTTCTTAGCGAAGCTAAACACCTCGTCATCATCCATGTTCCTCAAAACCCTAACGTCACCCATCACGGACCTCACGTGCCTAACCGCCTCGACAATATTCCCCGTCCCCGCCTCCCCTTTCGTCCTAATCATCGCCGCCCCTTCCCGTATCCTCCTCAGCGCCTCCCCGAGGTTCCGGCACCCGCAGACGAAAGGGACGCGGAAGTTGTGCTTGTTGATGTGGTGGTCCTCGTCGGCGAGGGTCAGCACCTCGCTCTCGTCCACGTAGTCGATCCCGATCGCCTCCAGGATCTGCGCCTCCACGAAGTGCCCGATCCTCGCCTTGGCCATGACCGGGATGGTGACGGCGCGCTTGATGTCCTTGATCATCTGGGGGTCGCTCATCCGAGCGACGCCGCCCTGTGCGCGGATGTCGGCGGGGACGCGCTCCAGGGCCATGACGGCGCAGGCGCCGGCCTCCTCCGCGATGCGGGCCTGGTCGGCGTTGACGACGTCCATGATGACTCCGCCGCGGAGCATCTGGGCTAGGCCGACCTTGACGGAGAAGGGAGATTTCTTCGCCTCCGTTATCGCTGCACCGTTACCGTACACAGCCACGACGCCTGTTCCTTCCATTATCGGAATCAATGAGAGATAGAGAGAGAGAGAGAGAGGGGAAACGGAAGAAGATTTGATGATTGGTGAAATCGATTTCTGGCCCATCCTCGCCTATCTTGGACTCTGCTTTATACTGAAAAAGGTTGTGATAAAACCCAAAAATAAATAAATATTATATATAGTCCCATTTTCATTGGCTATGATCGGGCGGTCCAGATTAACAACACGCAACTTCGATTTTCGGGTTAACACACATGTTTAGTGGACTGCAACTAAATTAGAAATTAAATAATTCAAAGATAGTTGTCCGAATTTGGATTTGTCTATCACTGGTAAATGCGTTGCTAACGGGCGAATATGTAATGTAATCAAACACATCTTTTACATCATGTTTAAATTGCACTTCTTGCCCACCAACCTTCTTGTAACATTATATCTATCTTATTAAAGTAGAAGTACTTTAAGCTTTTGTTTGGTAATAGGGTTAGGAGTCTTTAAAAAAAAAATTTGTTTGGTAACAAAGATAGTAGAGAATTTTTTCTTTTCTTTATTTAAATGATAGATTTAAGTATTTAATGTCTTTTCCTAATTTAAATAATAGATTTCTTTAATAGAATGAATCTTAACCAAAATAATTTTTTTTATAGATTTTTCTGTTAACATTTAATATTTTTCAATATTTATTAATAAAAATAATAAAATAAAAATCACACATCAAAATCAATTTATATATCATATAAATAAAATATAAAATATTTTATTTATAAATTGTTAGTATAACACTTTTATAATATAAGTCCAATTAGTTATAAATATTAGACTTTTATATGATACACTGTGATATAATAGACGATTAAAATCATATAATATAATTATTTAAAGTAATAAATAAAAAATTTGTTTTAAAATGCTATACTAACAATTATGTAATACATATTAATTTACACATACACACACACACACACACACACATATATATATATATATATATATAGATAGATATTATCATTAGAACAAAGAAAAAAACTGAAGTGAAAGCAAATATTTATACGGGCACGGTCAAACTATAGAAATAAACAACAATGACGTAAGATTTTTTTTATAACAAATTTATTTTAATTTCAAATATGTTTATATATTTTATGTATTTATAAATTATTTTATTTGTTATTAAAATGCTAAGATTTTAGAATTGGAATAAAATATGACCCATCTCTATATTATTTTAGTTAGGAATTTAAAATTTATATCAAAATATTTTTTTTAACTTTTAATTTTTATTATAACTAAAAATTTTAATTTTCAATTTAAATTTATGTTTAAATATTACAAATATATCATTTATAAATAAAACTAATAACATAAAATAAGTACCCGCCCGGTTGGGCGGGTCAAGATCTAGTTTTAGTTATAGTGACAGTAGAGTTTGATAATTAGTCACGTCGTTTTAGCTAAATATTAACATTCGACTATGTTATACACAGACAAACAAATTGTTTGAATAACATACAAACTATGGCTTCGATTGGGGATTAGGCTGTTGAATCTTTCTGTAATATTAAAGCATTCACGATTACTATTTATCTAATCAGGCTTTTAAGACTTTTTGTACTTTCTCTATAGTCCCTTTAAGTATTTTTCTTCTCTTGTGTTACTCCTTTAGTGTTTTTTCAGAAAACAGTAATTTATGGCACTTTAGACATTTTTGTAAAGCCATGTTTAATTTTTAAAGTCTAAGGTTCTAATTGTTTAGGACTTCTACTATTGAAACTGTAGAGTGTTAAAACTTACAAACTGTGACTTAAAATAAAGTTAAACCCATGGTTTTCTTGCTTTAGAAAAAAATTGTCCCAATGAAAGTAAAAACAAAAACAGGATGGAAGTATTTCTAGAAAGATTTTGGGGAGTTTAAACACTTTGAAAGCAAAAAGAAAAACTTGATCGGTAAAAAAGTGATTTTGAAGACTTTTAATCTAACTTAAAGTCTTAAGAGTTCTAAAAACCTATTTGTCAATCGGAACCTAAATCTCTACAGCAATTATTTTTTAAAGTTTATAGCCTCTATATTTACTCCCGGTTGGGGCATATGATGATTTACGATGAATTATTGCAATAACTCAGTAATGTATGAACTTTGAATTAGTCTAAGACATATTTTACTCATTTGGTAACAAATCCAAATTGTTTCTCTATCTTTTTGTTAAACAAGAGATGTTCAAGTCGAATACCGGATAATCATATATAGATCAGTCACCGGCGACATATAAGTCTAGTTGTTCTATGTGGAAATTAGAAACTCATACTATCTAACCATACATGAAGTTAACATTTTCGCAATAAAGAAAACTCGATTTCTGATTTGGATCAACATAGCGACTTATCATCCAATAAAAGATAACTAAACTGGTACAATGTAGTTAGTTATAATTTAGTTTTACAAATGCATTTATATTACAGGAGAAAATCATCTGTCACCAAGAAATGTAACTGGACCTCGTAGAAACCACGACTGCAGCTCTAGTCCCCATTAACTGTTGCATAAAAAGACAACGAGAGGAGGAAGAAAATTGACAGAAAATGACTTGCACGCTTTTAAAAATATTGATGGAGAGCATCTTTTCTTCACAACATCTTTAAACTTCTTTGCTTGAACAATCGATAGCCAAGTAAACCATTTATATTTCTGTAACCTTGTAATTGAAAAAAAATTATAAATATCAGAGAAATAGCTGCTTGCGATAATAGAAAAATAAACAAACAGGCGGCTGGGGATGAAAAGGAAGGGCCGCCTCTCGTTTGCAATCAGTAGATATTTCCACTCACTCGACCCTGTGGCCAAACACTCCCAACTTGGTCCTGTGACTACTTGACTGAAAGCAATAATGACCAATTACATAAAGTCCAAAACAATACTACTTGACTCCTTTTTTATTTTTATAACAGGCTTTCAAAAATTTCATTAATTCCTTTGTTGAACTCGGTCTCGATAATAATACAATGGCAAATGGTAGCTGAAGATTAGTACTAGAACAAATCATAGTATAACTAAAGAATCCACTTTAAAAAGAATCAAATCAATAAACGATGAAACCAAATTATACACACAATAAAGAAACAGTATCTAGGAGCTGCAATCAAGGCACACAACCAACCCATTCTCGTTACACAACAAACAGTGAATCCTAGAACCATCGCTAGACACAATCCGTCGGCTACCTCTGCATCCATCACACACCAAAAACCTAAACCCATCGCACCTCCCGCAAGGTGCATTATCTCCAGCGACGATTGGAACCCCATCAAACAAACCCCTGAACTTACCTTGCTCGTGCAGACCCAACACCCTCTGAGCTCCCCCGATGCACCTTCCCTTCACGAACAGCACCGGAGGCAAAACATTCGTTTCCGCTGAAATCCTCCGAAGCTCCTCCCTGTAGCGCACGTGCATCGACACGTCCCTCTCGTAGTACTTGACTTTAAAGCTGTCTAGCAGAAAGCGGATCATGTTGCAGTCGTCGAACGTCTTCCTGATTCCCCTGAGAGTTGTCGTGTAGAATACAACTGACTCTTCTCCTCCAGGTGGACACCGTTCCTCGAATCCCAATAACGGCTCTTCTTCACCTCTATCATCGTCCTGTTCATCGGAGGGAAAGAGGATAATGTTGTCGTCTTCTTCATCATCATCGTGGAGATTGGGTTCTGTGGATAAATCGTTGATTCTCCTAAAGCATCCCACAGCTAATTCGAACGCTTCGAGCAGCTTCGGATCGAAAAGCGTGGTCGAATTCAACTCAGGTCTTCTAAATCCAGACGCCATACCTCTTTTATCAGATCCGCAAGTAACCGCCGGTTTACTATCTCTCGGAATCTGGTTAACCGGTGGAGGAAGGATATTCTCCTCGTTCCCAGACGCTGCTTCTTCTTCTTGATTCTCCTCGTTTTCCACGTGTTCAAGTCTCTGAGGGGCTTTCCAGATAGAAGCTGATGTGATCTGGGGAATAGGATTAGATATCTTCGGAATAAACTCATCGGCAGCTGAAAGGACCTGCAGAATCCGATCCTGATTCAGATACTCCCCCGCAGCTCTGATCGATTTCAGCTTCTTTGCGAACTTCATCCTCGATGACTTCATCTCCCTCCTCCTGAGATCTGTTACCAACCGGGATCAAAATCGCTGGTGATAAGATCGACAAAATAGGTTAAAAAGAAAAAAAGTGAAGAAGAAGAAGCAGAGTGATGATGATAATAATGATTCAATTTTAATCCTTAACGGCTAGAAAAGACGGTCGCTACTTTTTTTTCGGGGGAAAACAAAACGAAAGAGACGGATACAGTACGGTTAGGTGCACTGAGACTTTGTGTTACAAACCACATGGAAAGGGCCACGTTGGTATCTGATTTAACCGCAACTTTCAAAGAGGGCCTCTTCCCCTAATATATCAATCTCATCAGTGTGGTGGACATTTTTGTTGTTATGTATGCAAAAACGAATTGAGAAAGAATAAAAAAAAACCCCTAAAAGCTCTTCAAAACCAAAATGATTACAAACCCACCAAAGAGGTTGTTCAAGTCACTGAGTTAGTACACAGACAGAAGAAACACACAGCTTTCAAGTCATATCTTTTGCTGCTCCACGCTCTAGTATTTTTCTTTCTCCTACGGGGTTTTACTACTTCTCTACAAGCATAACATCCAAACCTCTTCTTTCTTCCAAACACTTTTAATCGTTTGTCCCTCGAGTTGACTAGACGGGCACACGCTTGCCCCTGTACTTGTCAAAGAACTGTTGCATCAAAGCCAATCAACAAAACATTAATCAATATAATAAGCGGAATATGCAACAGAACTGATAGAAACTTAGGAAAACACTAAGCCTAGAACTAACTCAAGATCATCCGAAACAGTTGAATAAGTTTTCTATTTTTTTTTTGCAAATAATTGGGAAACATACGGATCTGATATATGGTAGCTGAATGATCCAACCGAGAACAGGTATCTTTTGTACGAAAACAGCCAAGGTTGGCCAGAAGCCGCTGCAATATGCAAAACATTGTTAGTAAAAAACTCTGTCTATGCAAAACACCAGTAAGAAAGAATATAAGAAGAAGTAAACAAACGAGACCTGAAGAGAACAAAAAAGCCATAGGTCTCTAACATCATTCCAAGGATAGGCCACCCGAGGACAACAAAGAAGAAGCCGGTCCCAAAAGATATGGTTCCCTGAGTGGAGGAAAACACACATAGTTAAAGAGAAAACAACCAGAAAATACTCTAACTAACTAACTCGGATAAGCGAGAAATAGAAACCTTATAGTTCTGACGCTTGGTGAAAAACTGCATGGTAGACTTGAGGCCAATGGTAAGACTAACCCCAGAGATGAAAAGAATCTGAAAAAAAACGCAGCAGAAAAAAAGAAAAAAACTGAGTGCTCAGTAACAGTTGGGGAAAAGAAGCAAGAATAGCAGGGAACTTACATTTCCCATGGCAAGTAAGCCCTTATCGAAGACAAACATGATTCCCAGAAAGGAGAAGAAAACCCCAAATGCTGTCAGCCCTAACCCAATTTCTGTTGCACAACAAAACGATTAAATTGACCAAAAGAAAGGGGGCAGCATAAGACATTGAATGATCTAACTCTTGCTCTCTAAGTAACATAGCAAATGTAGACATACTTTTCCGGTCATTCATCTCGAAGGACATCATCATTGTGGCCTGCTCTGCTTGCTTCTTCTTCAACCTTTCGCTGCCACATGAGGAAATAAAACTGAAACTCAGGCAAAAGTAGGGCCATTAGGGTTTACAAATGTGACCATGGATTGGCCAAGACTGTGATAAACATAGATTGGGATCCGAAACAGTGTTGGGGGATGCATTAATAACGTCGTCCGGTTTACAGAATAATCAAACGAAGATAGCCAGATTGATTGTTCAATCGAAAACACCCAAACAATAGACCGAGTAAAGAGGTTCAACTAATACTATAACACCGATTTTAGTGTTAAGGTTTCTAAAACAAAAATGCAGAAATTGAAGATCATTAACGAAGGAAATCAAAAAGGATCGTAGTGATTCACAGATCTAGAAGAAGAGAAAAGGATAAGACCTAAGCACGCAGAGATGGGCGAATTTTAAGTTGGGATCAATAGCAGATCAGGCGAAGAGAGAAGGAAACCTGATTCGTAGACGAATTGGATGGACGCAGAGAAAGAGGTCTCACCGATCTCGTTGTTCTTACCGGAAAAGCATCCCCCTGAGATTAAAAAAAATTATATATCAGAAACTACTGGAAATTACTATAACACCCCATGCTCATCTGTCATCGGAGGCGGTATTCTCGTAGTTATGACTTTATAATTGAGGGTATATGAGTCATTCTGCATATAATACGCAAAAACTCCAGTCCCACACTGTCTTCGGTCCAGTCTGGTTTTCGAATTTCGAGAGAGCCCAAAGCCAAAACCAAAACCAAATCCCTTTTAATTCAATTTCAAAATCGTATCACCGAGAAACCCTACGACTGCTCTACCCCCAATGGATATAGCTCTCTTCTCGCCGTCCTCCCTCTTCGCCGGTGACGATGACTCCTCGGGTAACTGATGTCTCTCTGCTTTGACGGAAGACTCAAACAAACATTACACAGCAGAGTTATAGTAACTGTAATTTATTTCGTTCTCAGATGGAGAGACGACGGAGACTAGCCAGAGCTTCGTTGATAGGAATCACCAGTTTCCTGGAATGGTACGCTCCCTCTCCTTCCTTTTGATTCCCGGTTTAGTGATTTAGGCACTCTCTGAGAAAAAAATATAGTTTCAATGAATGATGATGATGAATGTGTTTGGAAACAGGAATTGAATATTCGAGAATTCGGTTTCCACCAGCTGAATGCAAACTTGCTCTGGCCTGGTTCCTTCGCCTTCGCTGATTGGTTAGTTCAACATCCCCACCTCATCCGTAACCGCCGTTGTCTCGAGATTGGAAGGTACCACTACTACTACTCCCCCTCCTCTTTATTGATTGGTCTTAAACTGAGCTTCTATTCTTTTTTTGGGGTCAGCGGCACGGGTGCTCTAGCTATTTTCCTTAACAAGGAGTTTAATCTAGACATAACTACTTCAGACTACGATGACCAGGAGATTCAAGACAACATTGCTCATAACTGTACTGCAAACAACATCACCCCTTCTCTCCCCCATATCAAGCGTCAGTTTTCGAAGTGAACCCACACCATTCTTTTTTTTTTGTTTTGTCTTGTCATTTTGACATTCTTCTTCTATTATTATGATGACAGATACATGGGGAGATGAATTTCCAACCGCAGCACCAGATTGGGATTTGATCATTGCCAGTGATATCCTTCTATGTATTTCTTTTCTTTTCCTTGTTTTTTTTTAAATCTGAAAACATGTTCATGCTCCTCATATTTTTTTTTTCTCAATTTGTTGCAGATGTGAAACAGTACCCAAACTTGATAAAGTCTCTCTCTTTTCTTCTCAAGTCCTACAAACCTCAAGATATCACAAATGTCGCTCGTCCAGCAGAATGCAAGCTAAATGGTCAGTAAATCTCTCTGTCTTTTTGTCATCACAACTCACACCAAAAGGAAGACTGATCATTACTCTCTCATTTTACCACTAGGAGCAGAGTCTGATCTGCTACCGTGGCCGGTGTTCTTAATGAGCTGGAGACGAAGGATTGGGAAAGAGGATGAGTCTTTATTCTTTAATGGTTGCCAAGAAGCTGGATTCGAGGTGAAGCATCTTGGAAACCGAGTTTATTGCATCAGCCTTAGAGAAACCAACCTCTGAAGAATACGTTACTATACTACTCCTCATGAGTCTGGTCTCCTTCCGCAGCAGATTGTTCGCGTCTGAAATTAGTGTTACTCTTGCAGCTTATTTGGATTTGCGTCTCTTTTTTTTTTTTTTGTTAAGGTGAAATGAGACACTGTTGTAGAAGGATCATTTCATCAGTTTTGCGTCGCTTCTCGTGTAGATTGAACTTTAAAAAAAACGATTCGATTATGAACACAGCTCCTTTCTTGATCCAAATCTTATCCTGATGCATAAAAATTGCAAAGTGTACGGTTGTATGAATCAACATCATTTAAAAGAAAAAAAAACATCATTTCTTTTGCAAAGAAGGATCGACACAAAAACACAAGGGTAAAACCGATGTTTGATTTACGGTTCGTTCCGGTTTAAGGATTAGCTTTATAAACCTCACTGTCCTCTTAAGAGGGAGGTTTTGTCAACTGAAAGTGGCTGTGGGAGCGTTGGCTGAACTTCGATCTATTGAAAATTCCGACCAATGGGAGGGGATCTTTTCCAGGCAATAAATTAGGGTTTTAGGAAGGTGCGACGAGCTTGGAAAGAGATGGAACTTTTAGGCTCATCATCACCATCTGAGTGTAATTTAGGGATCCTAGAAACTCTGTCTGACGATGCGATTGAGGAAATCACAGAAAGCTACAGTGGGCTTTTCACTACAGTGGAGTCTCTCATTGCCGGAGATTCCTCAGTAGTCGAGGAGAAAGAGCTGGTGTCTCATGTTTCTACTCTCTGCAAGTACGGCCTTGCTTCTCTTGTTCGTGACCACTTCCTCTCATCTCTCCAGGTACACTCCTTCCTTCCTTCCTTGTGAATAGTGCTTCAGCTTTCTTCTTGAGTTAGAAAAATATTCTTAACTTTTCAGCAAGCTTTTGACAAGGGCGGTGCATCCACTTTTTGGCTTCATTTTGATGATTTTCGCCATAACCAACATTCTGTAAGTTTTTCTCACAACGCTTGCTTTGCTTGCTTCCTTTGTTCGATTCATAAAGCTTACATTATACTTTTTTGGACAGGACTACGGAGAAGAGATTCACCAAGCCTTGTGTGGGGCTTTGGAAGAAATCTCTATAGAGAAGCAGTTTCTTGAGAAGTGTCTCTCCATACTTGTTCATGCTCTTCAGTCCTTTGAAGAACAGTCTTCAGATTCCGAAAGAGTTGAGCTTTTCTCCAGATTCCAGTCAATGTTGTCTTCAACTTTGATGACCACTCTTCCTCATCATTTCCCTGGTTTGATTTCTTGGAGTTTGTTTTATATATAATCTCTGCCACTTTGCAAAGTTCAATCATTACTCTCTTTATTATGTCCTTTCAGAAATACTCCACTGGTATTTTAAGGAAAAGCTGGAGGAGCTAAGCGCAATCATGAACAACGAAGAACAGCTAGAGAGTGATGGCATGGATCTGGACGATAAGCTGAGATCCAAAAACGGGGAAATGGATGTTGATCAAGGCTTTTCAAGACATGACGATCTGGTGAAGAACATCGGCAAAGTGGTCCGTGACCTTAGAAGCATTGGTTTCACTTCCATGGCTGAAAACGCCTACGCTTCTGCTATCTTCCTCCTTCTCAAGGCCAAAGTGCATGATCTGGCTGGTGATGATTACAGGACTTCTGTTTTGGGTTCAATCAAAGAATGGATTCAGGTATAAGGCTCACTGTACTGTATTACCATCATCAGATTGTTTTGGTTATTATTACTGACATTTTGATGATGTCTCTTTTTCCCTTCCAGACAGTCCCTCTCCAGTTCCTTAACGCGCTCCTTTCTTATCTTGGCGATTCCGTAAGATACCGTACTACTACTACCACACCCTCTGGCCTCACGTCCCCTCTGGCTTCTTGTCCATCTCCAAGCTTCTCCAAAGCGGTGACTCCTTCCGAAGGAATCGTTAGGTGGAAGCTACGGCTTGAGTATTTTGCGTATGAGACACTGCAAGATTTAAGAATAGCCAAACTGTTTGAGATAATCGTTGATTATCCTGAGAGGTATTTGATTAGTAGTTTATTTCTCTTTAAATATTTGCATCTCTGATGTGGAAAATATTTGGGTTTGATGCAACAGTTATCCTGCTATTGAAGACTTAAAACAGTGTCTTGAATACACTGGACAGCATTCTAAGCTAGTAGAGTCTTTTATCTCTTCGCTGAAATATCGTCTGCTCACTGCGGGTGCCTCAACCAATGATATATTGCATCAGTACGTGTCGACCATCAAAGCCCTCAGAGCAATAGACCCGGCTGGTGTGTTTCTGGAAGCAGTGGGTGAGCCGATCAGAGACTATTTGCGTGGAAGGAAAGATACCATTAAATGTATTGTCACTATGCTTACGGATGGAAGCGGAGGAGGGAATGCAAATGGTTCCGGGAACCCTGGGGATAGTCTTCTTGAAGAGTTGATGAGGGATGAAGAGAGTCAAGAGAATGTTGGTTTTGATGATGATTTCCACACTGATGATAAGCAAGCCTGGATCAATGCTTCTCGGTATCTTTTTTTCTTTTGTTTTATCATCTTTTTGCATGGCATTGGACTTGTCGTAATCTGCTTTTGTCCTCAGTTGGGAGCCAGACCCTGTTGAGGCTGATCCTCTAAAAGGTAGCCTTAGTCAGAGGAAGGTAGACATACTGGGAATGCTTGTTGATATAATTGGATCTAAAGAGCAACTAGTTAATGAATATCGTGTTATGCTCGCTGAGAAGCTTCTCAACAAGACTGATTATGACATCGACACTGAGATACGCACTGTCGAACTTCTCAAGGCAATCTCCATTTTTTTTTTCACTCTAAAGCTAAACTATTGGCGTATTTCTACAGTGTTGGATTTGATTTTTTTACCTTTCTCTTATTATGCTATCAATAGATACATTTTGGAGAAGCCAGTATGCAAAGATGTGAGATAATGCTGAACGATTTGATTGATTCCAAGAGAGTGAACACTAACATTAAAAAGGCATCTCAAACTGGTTAGATTTCTGAACTCTTCTCAATGTTATTCACATAGATTCCTGACTGAATCTTACCTGCCTCCATCCCTTGTTGTTTAGGCACTGAGTTAGGAGAGAGTGAGCTGTCTGTTGATATTCTTACCTCGACGATACTTTCAACAAACTTCTGGCCACCAATTCAGGTTCTTCCTTATGATTTTGCATCCATTTTATGAAAGGGTATAGACTATTGTGATTGCTTCCATTCACTGAATTGGAGGAGGAATTTCAGGACGAGCCACTGGTGTTACCTGGACCTATAGACAAGCTGCTTTCAGATTATGCCAATCGGTATCATGAGATCAAGACCCCTCGTAAACTACTCTGGAAGAAAAATCTTGGCACTGTCAAGGTAGCTTTTTGTTGTTTAGATACAATGATACATGTTTTGTTTGGAGTACGGAAGAAAGCAGATACTGACAAAATCTAAACTCTCTATCTCTCTGAAATGGCTTGGTTGAACTCAGCTGGAGTTGCAATTTGAAGACAGGGCTATGGAGTTTACAGTCTCACCCACACATGCAGCCATTATCATGCAGTTTCAAGAAAAGAAAAGGTAAACTAAACTCTACAAGAGTCGAATCATTATAGATTGTTTTCTTCTCTCTGCCAAAGTTAGTGAAATCATGTAAGTATTTTTTGTTTTGTTTTCAGTTGGAACTCTGTAGATCTTGCTGCAGCCACTGGGATACCCATTGATGTATTAAACAGAAGAGTAAACTTGTGGATAAGCAAGGTACCCACCCATAGTTTGATTTTTGAAAAAAAGAAAGCATTCATTTTGGAGAAAGGAAGAGGTAAACTTGTAAAGTATTAATCCTGAACTTTTTTAAGGGAGTTCTGAGAGAAACAAGAGGAAGAGAGTCAAATGGGAATGTGTACACGCTTGTTGAATCCATAAGTGATTCTGGGAAAAACGAAAGCGAGGAGATTCTGGGAGGTGATGAAGAGAGTGAAAGATCGATCGCCTCTGTGGAAGACCAGCTTCGCAAAGAAATGACCATATACGAGGTATGTTTATGATGAAACCTTCATATTCTATTTAATCTTTTCATTTGCGATAAAATCTTAAAAGTATTTATGAAATAAATATGTTTTTTAAATCAGAAATTCATCATGGGAATGCTCACAAATTTTGGAAGCATGGCACTAGAGCGAATCCATAACACTCTAAAGGTAACACAACCAAAGGGGCATATAAAAGTAACCACACTATCTTTTGCGAGGCTGTTGTCTTTGATATTGTATGATGAACATGTTTTGTGTTTGGTGGTGTAGATGTTCTGTGTAGCGGATCCGTCGTACGACAAGTCACTGCAACAGCTACAGAGCTTTCTATCAGGGTTGGTATCTGAAGAGAAACTAGAGTTTAGAGATGGAATGTATTTACTAAAAAAGTAGTTTCAACGACCGCTTGGTACATTTGTGTTATTGACCGACAGGAAGTAGTTTTGTCCTCTTTTTTTTTGTTTGTTAACAACAAAGCATGTAGTAATATATTCAAATTTGAGATTCAGTTTGGAAGGAAACTGTAACCTTAATGAGATGTTCGAAGAAGGCCCAAGCGAGCCCACTAATTTGAGTGGATTCACTTTGTGGACCCCATTAAGTACTCTTGACACTTGGCACTGGAGACAATTTATACATTAGGACTCTCCTCCACTTGCGTGCAATCCTTGAAGTTGGGAAATCTTGAAAGTGAGACGACATGGGAGAAGAAGAGATATCACTACTTAAATTTCGTACTCTCCCTACGCTCAGGACCTCTGACTTCGCTCTCACCGACGAACCTTCGTCATGGAATCGCGGGAGAGGGAACATAAGAAGCGGTGGCGTTTTGAGCAATTTCGCGTCCTTATCGGTAGCTGTTAGGAGAGAAGGGAGGGAATCTGATGGAGCATTTGCGTCCGTTTCTGTGGTGATTAAGAAGGGAGATGACGACGTATTCGCGCCTACACTGGCTCAGCTATTGAAAAACCCCGTAGCTCTTTTGTCTTTCGTACCGAAAGACCCCGCTCTGTTTTTCGCAGGAGCATTCGCCGGAGCCGCAGCAAAGTCACTGACGGCACCGCTTGACCGTATAAAGCTCCTCATGCAGGTACGTGTTTTGTTTTGCTTTGCTTTTTTTTTTGTTTTAAATAGTTAAGAAAAATGTTCCTAGTTTATTGGTGAGCATAGCAGTACGCAGTCGTTTAAGGCTAGTTATCTTCTTTTTTTTTTGGTTTGACTAATGTGATTGTCTTCTTGTTACAGGAATACAGTAATACTTATTGGTTCTTACAAATTTACAATCTATTTAATTGACTACTTATTTAAACTATTATTATTATTATAGACACATGGTGTTCGAGCTGGGCAACAAACTGCTAAGAAAGCTATTGGTTTCATTGAGGTATATATAATATTCTAAAAAGTTCATGTAAGGATGGTTCTTCTTACTGTAAAAGTACACTCATTGTTGATTTGTTCTTTTTATATGTATATATGATTTTGGAATATTATATATAACTACAGGCAATTATGCTAATTGGAAGAGAAGAAGGTGCTAAAGGTTATTGGAAAGGAAACCTACCTCAGGTAACGCTCACTATCTCTTTACATATACATGTATGTCGTCCCAAAAAGCTGTGGGTAAATTTAGTGGAGTTTGACTGCTCATAATCTTTTATTTGGCCTTTATGTTTGTTCCAGGTGATAAGGATAATACCTTATAGCGCGATCCAGTTATTTGCATATGAAACATACAAGGTTTGTGATCCATCTGTTTCTGCTTTCATTTCTAAATTTTCAGAACCATCTCACATTTTTTAATGATTTATTCAGAAACTCTTCAGGGGAGAAGATGGCCAATTGTCTGGTCTTGGCATGCTTGGGGCTGGTGCTTGTGCTGGCATGACCTCTACCCTGGTAACTACTGTTGTTTATCTACTTCATCTAGTCTCACGAATTTTTTCTTTTTTAAATACCTTTAAGAATCTTATTTATGTTCTTATTGCAGATTACATATCCTTTAGATGTGCTGAGGTTAAGGTTAGCTGTTGAACCGGGGTATCGGACCATCAGGTATTTTCATTGCCATTTATAGACCAAAACTCTTAAAGCTCCCAAAAAAAAACTCTTAAAGCTCCTCCATAAACTCTTTAAGTTAAGAAAGAAAAAAAAACGCAACATGTCACATGTAGGTTGCCTTGAACATGCTGAGGGAGGAAGGACTTGCATCATTTTATAACGGTCTGGGTCCTTCGCTTTTAAGTATAGCTCCTTACATTGCCATCAACTTCTGCGTCTTTGATCTGTAAGTCTGCTGCTAACAGTTAAGTCCTTTACCACACCTGAAAATGTTTCAGTCAAGGTTTGTTTACATTATTGACACTCCGCATGCATGCAGGGTAAAGAAATCTTTGCCAGAGAAGTATCAAAAGAAGACACAATCATATTTGTTAACAGCAGCGTTGGTTGCTGCTATTTCTACGGGTACATGCTATCCCTTGGATACCATTAGAAGACAGATGCAATTGAAGGGTACTTCTTATAAATCAGTATTTGACGCCTTCTCAGGTAAAAAAAAAGGGTTAAAGAATACAACATCCTTTTATCAGCTTTCAAGAAAGGGAAGACTGACCTGACCGGTTTTTCCTTAACCGTTCTATAGGCATCGTTGAG
Source organism: Raphanus raphanistrum subsp. raphanistrum (assembly GCA_019706035.1). NCBI lineage: Eukaryota > Viridiplantae > Streptophyta > Magnoliopsida > Brassicales > Brassicaceae > Raphanus > Raphanus raphanistrum. Next base: position 14,028,959 of record CM033981.1, read on the forward strand.
CGTGGAAGAGTTATTGGCTTGTACCGTGGATTTGTCCCCAATGCCCTTAAAAGCATTCCAAACAGCAGGTAAATTTATTTCTTATATCTATCTACAGATATATACTTGTGATGAAGCGACAGGCTCACAGCTTTCTAGCTCATATTCTTTCATGTTGTTGTTTTTTCAGTATAAAGCTTACAACATTCGCCATTGTTAAGAAACTCATTGCAGCAAGTGAGACGGAGTTCCAAAGAATCGTGGATGATAATCCCAAGAAGTCAGCAACTCCTCCTCCTAACTCAATCGATTAAGAAAAGTAAAGTCGCTGTTAAGTTTGAATCTCCCTTTGTTCCTCCTAACATCTTTTGTTGTGTGTAATTTTGAATTTGAAGGCATTAATTAAGCCCATAGAGTGTATGTCACAGTTCATATATTTTGGTAATTAAAGTTGGGTTGTCTCCCGGCTTTACGTTCAGTAGTAAAGAGAACATGGAAACAAAGCATTTAAAACAAGGCTAGTTTGTTCCTTTGGCTGAAGCAAAGATTGTTGGAGATGGACAACATTAATTCTAAAATTTATTTTTTTGAAACATGTAAGATATTTGAACAAATCAATTTAATAATCAAATGTCAATCATTATTATTTTTGTACTATTAGATGAATTCGGCAATACATTTGTCATAGTTGTATGATATACTTTATTTATAATATTGTTGACAAATTCTATATGTTGGTTTATGGTTTATTTTCTTTTAAAAATTGATTAAAAAGTAAAAAATACTGATTAGTTAAATTATAACAACTGATCTGGAAATAATGTATGAAAGAGATATGTACAAAGGTTATTTAACTTTTCTTTTGATATATAAACTAGGTGATTTTCCCGTGTTCATGCACATGTACAAATATTTATAAATTAAATATATTACAATAGTTGATTGTTTTAATTTTGAATTAATTTATAATTTATATGCATGATTTAAGCCAATAATGTTATATTATTGTAGTCAGATATATGATTTTAAATAAGTTATCATTTGGGTATATTAGATTGCATCAATTTCTCCAAATTCAACTAATATTTTTATTTTAAAATATATAAAATTATGATTAAATTTATTATTTGCATTTATGTTGGTTGTTATTTTAGATATGTAAATATATTTGAGGAAGATTATGTATAAATTAAGATATATTGTGTTTAGAATGAATTAAAAATAAACTAATGCATTTGATTCCAAATTACCAAACTAAATTATATGTTGATTTTTAAAATCAAATATTAGAAAGTAAAACGTTAATTAATAAGAAGTTACTTACATAAGTAACTAATACATTTTTGGAAGCTCATGAACACATATCTATATTTTACTTTATTTTTAATATATCTTTAAAATAAACAGTTTAATTTTTTGTGATTGTATTTTAGAAATCATATTATATAACTAAAATAAAATTTATAGATTATGAAATCACATTATATAAAAATATATATTTTCATCTAGGAAAATATAGATATAAAGAAATATTTTATTACTTCAAAAGTATATTTTATGTTATTTAAAATTGTTCTAAATGGAATATTTTTATTTTGTGAAATTTTCTTTTTTTAATGAAATCATATTATATAAACATATATTTTCGTTTTTAAATTTGTTTTTTAAACTTTATAAATGTTTCATTTTTTATTATATATGTTATTTGGAAAATTTTAAAAGAAAACTAAATAAATATTTCAATAATAGTATTTAAATGTAAAATTTTTAATTCATTAAGGGTATCAGCGTAATCAACCATAATGAGAGTTAACGTGAGCGCGACACATAGGAAACTGACTTCTCAAATAATATTATAGAGATAGTACTATAGTTTTTCTCCTCCTAGTTTAGCTACTGTTTTCTCTGTTAGAAAATATATTGGTTCAGGAATGGACCGATTGGTTAGGTTGCAAACCACAGGCCGATCAGCTGGTATCAGTAATCCATTACAAAAAGGGGGAACAAGTGTCATAGTTACCACGTGGCTTTATAAAATCCAACAAGAGCTTAAATGCAGCCAATCAGAGTAAAGCTCATCTATTTCGAAATATCACAAAGATAACGTAGGATTCAATAAAGATAAGGTAGATAGTGTTTTGCACCGTCAGATGGATTTGTCAACTGATCCAACGGTCATGATCGTCTCTCCAAGATTATCCCGCTCCTATCTTATAAGTTAATTGCAGCCGAGATTTTTAACAAAGACAGAAGTTCCTTCTACCTCCTGAAATCACGAAAACGCTAAGATGGCCGCTACTCCAACCGCCGCCGCTGCTTCGTCCATCATGGGTACCCGCGTGGTTCCCGATATCCACTCCGGTTCGGGTAGAATCACAGCCAGGTTTGGGTTCGGGAAGAAGAAGGCGGCTCCCAAAAAGACCAAGACTACCGTGACTACCGACAGGCCTCTCTGGTACCCAGGCGCCAAATCTCCCGAGTGGCTTGACGGTTCCCTTGTTGGAGATTACGGTTTTGATCCTTTCGGTTTAGGTAAACCGGCCGAGTATCTCCAGTTCGACATAGACTCGCTAGACCAGAATCTGGCTAAGAACTTAGCCGGAGACGTGATCGGAACACGCACGGAAGAGGCTGCCCCCAAATCGACTCCGTTTCAGCCGTACAGTGAGGTGTTCGGAATCCAGAGGTTCAGAGAATGCGAGCTGATTCACGGACGGTGGGCGATGCTCGCCACTCTCGGCGCTCTCTCCGTCGAATGGCTCACCGGCGTCACTTGGCAAGACGCCGGAAAGGTAATGCTTCTCTGTAAAAATAAGATAATATGAAAATGAGTCATGTAGAGTTAGTAAACTTGAGATGGGCAGCTGACAAAAAAAAAAAAAAAGAGTTAGTAAACTTGTAGTAATGTAAGGCGTTGACTTTTTTCTTTTTTTTTTTGCGTTGTTGACATAATATTGATAAATTAGTTATTTAATTTAATATTTGCGTTTGAGATATATTCTTAATGAAAGAACAAAAAATATTGTAGGTGGAGCTAGTGGATGGATCGTCCTACTTGGGGCAGCCACTGCCCTTCTCCATCTCGACGTTGATATGGATCGAGGTGTTGGTGATCGGCTACATTGAGTTCCAGCGCAACGCCGAGCTTGACTCTGAGAAGCGTTTGTACCCTGGAGGCAAATTCTTCGACCCGCTTGGTTTAGCGTCTGACCCTGAGAAGATGGCTCAGCTTCAGTTAGCTGAGATCAAGCACGCGCGTCTTGCCATGGTCGCCTTCTTGGGCTTCGCTGTTCAAGCCGCTGCGACTGGTAAAGGTCCACTCAACAATTGGGCTACTCACCTCAGTGATCCGCTTCACACCACCATCATCGATACCTTCTCCTCTTAGAAATCATTCTCTCCTTTCTCATCATCATCTCTATCGTGTAATGTAACTTTGTTCTAGTAGTATAAAACAGAGCTGCTATGAGACTGAATCGCGTTTTGCCGTTTAAAATTGGGTTTGGGCTTTTGTTTGTGTGGTCTTATAACCTGTTTGGCCCATGACAATATTATTGGCCTGATTGTCATTTTCTATGGCTGACCAAGATTGAAAACTGATGAATCACCTAGTAATTTTGTGAGTGTGTGAGGGACGCTTAGCTTATGAAATTCAGCAGTATCTACACAAATGATGAAAGGCTCATGGACTACACAAAACCCGCTTAGAAAGAACATCTTTGAGGCTCATTATGTACTACAAGGTTTTAGAGATGCAGTGACCTAGCTCATTATGCCACTGAACATGTGCTCACTGTCTCTTATATAGATCACTGAGAACATGTATTCAAAGTCGTCCAATGATATAACAAAATTTCCATCATTTCGTGCCTAGAACGTATTTGTATTAATCAATGATAACACTATAGCTGTCAAAAAAAAAATGATAACACTATTTTCATTCTGTTACTAGTGGTTTATTTGTTTTGTCCTATTTTTCTCAAAGTCCAACTTTTCTGTATATGATCTTTGTTATTTTTGTGGTTTATCAAACAGAATTGACTATTATTCACTCGGAGGAAAAAAAAACAAGAGAAACATACAAAAGGATAGAATACACACTTAACCAAACAAACAAAGAAGCACCGCGTGGGATTTGGATGGACATGGGAGACTTGTCTTGTGAAGGTCTCCCTTGTCACAGTTCCGTAATGTGGGAGGATGTTCAATTAACATTTGTTTTTTTCCCTTTTCGACGTTGACATGTACATCTGGTTGCTTGCTCGTCTACACAAACGAAAACGTTACAGAATTGCCTTGAAATTTTGATACGTTTAGAGTGACTCCTTGGGATTGTCCTTTTTCCTTGGGGATTGTCTTTACGAATTGATAAATATGTATTGTCAAAATAAAAATGGCCTATTCAACGTTGAAAATTGATGAAATAAAATAACGAAATTAGTGTTCGTTCTACAGCGAAGGACCATAAGGAAAACATGCACTAATATTAAGATTATGTTTGAAAAAAGAAGTTAAGCTTGAATAGTTTCTCTTCGACGCCGGATTCACATTCATAGACTATAAATCCATTTTATTTGGTCAAAAAAAAATATAAAACGGTATGTTGCCACTTGGGACAAACTTCACATAACCAATAATGAATGACCAAATAATAGGGGGGCTTCAATTCATCTAATGTAATTATGTTGGATTATCTATTAGATGATAAGATTGATACTAATATTCAACAACAAAATCTCTATATTTAATGGGAGTAATGAGTTAGATTGTATTATCCGAAAAGGAAATCTTATCCCAGGATGGCCTTAATTAAAATGTTTGTTTTAACATCAACATCAAAATGGATAAGCTTTTTTCAAAAAAAAAAAAAAAAAAAAATGGATAAGCTATATATTGAAAGCTTGAAACCAACCATATTGATGATTAATGATTCACTACTTGAGTTAAAATGAAATTTAGTTTATTTGTAATTAAGTCATGGTGGTCATTGTGAACGTAGCAGATAATGAAATAAGTAGGTTTCCATGCAGAAAATGTATGAACACGTGACACGTCCCATAAACTATGCTAGGTTTTGGTTCGGAATATCTTATCCTTCAAAAATATTATTCAGTCCACAATGAAAACATGCATGCAGTAATACTAAACTATCATATAGCATTAGTTTTTAATGTGTTATATAGCTTTTGCATCAAGCAAACTTTGTAAGATTAAATCCGAAAATAAAACAATAGACATCCAAACTAACTTTTAAAAAATATTGGTTTTGTCGATTTGTTAGTCAAAGAGATCGTTAAAAACGATAAATTCAAAAACACCACAACAAGGTTCAAAAAAAGTAGCTGGCTAATATTATAGATGTACAAAGGAATTAAAACAAAGTGTGAATATACAACTATCATCTACCGCTCATGATCACAGAACTCGAAGAAACCCTCGTGACGGAGAAAGATGCGACAGAGCTAGAATCAGCCCTATCAGACGAAACATAACCTTCTAACTTTGATCTTCTTGAAAAATCTGAATACCCCCAGTGGTCGTCAATCTCAGGAACATCTTCCTCTCCGTCCAAATACCTAATCACCATTCTCATCGACGGCCGAGAAGCCGGTCTCTGATGGCAACAGAGCAACCCCACAGTGAGGGCAAGCTTCGCCTCTCCACGTTCGTAACCAGATCCTAGTCTCGGATCGACTGCTGGGAGAATGTCGCCAGTCTGGCGCAGCTCCATGACCCAGTCTGCCAAGAAGAAGGTTCCCGAGTCCGTCGGTCTCCTCCCGGACACGATCTCCAAAAGCAAAACGCCAAACGCGTAAACATCAGACGCGGTAGACGATTGGCCGTTGCGCGTCAGCTCGGGGGCCATGTAGCCGATGGTGCCGACGACTACGGTGGTGTGAGAGAGCGTTTCGCGCTCGTAAAGCCTGGCGAGCCCGAAATCTCCCAGCCTAGGGTTCATGTTATCCTCGATGAGAACGTTGCTGGGCTTCACGTCTCTGTGGACCACGATCTTCTCCCACTCTTCGTGGAGGTATAGCAGCCCGGACGCGATTCCTCTGGCGATCCGGAGACGCGAGGTCCAGGACAAAACGGCGCCGCTCTGTCTCGGTCTTGTGTAGAGAAGAGAGTCTAGGCTTCCGTTGGGGATGTAGTCGTAGATGAGGAGGAGATCGTTTTTGTGTTTGCACCATCCTTGGAGGTTGACTAGGTTCTTGTGCCTTAGACGACCTAAACTCTCTATCTCCGCCACGAACTCTCGAACGCCTTGCATGCTGTTCGGAGTTATCTTCTTGACGGCGATTTGTTCAGAAGGAGAGGATGATGAAGAGAGGCTTCCTCTGAAGACGGTGCCGAATCCTCCGGCACCGATAATCTTGTTCGGGTTGAATCCATCGGTGGCGGAGTAGAGATCTTTGTATCTGAGCCTGTGGGGATGATTGATCTCCCAGTCCTCGAGGATCTCTCCTCGTTGCAAACGCTTCTTGTACATGACGAAGAAGAATAGTAACGCGAGCAAGATGAGCGTTACTCCGGAGAGAGCCACGATGAGGGCGAGGATCTGAGGATCGTAGCCTCTCTCTATGGCAGTGTTGGGAGGGGCAGGAGGAAGCTCCGAGATGTTGAGGGGTTTCGCAAGGGGACGATCTACGCCGCTTGAGAAACTCCAACCCATCACGTAGTGAGCACTGGCCTGACCTCTCCCAGTGGCTGCCGTGAATCCCACGTACATTTCTTCTTGAACTATATCTAACAACTTTGGAACTTGTTGTTGCGAGATCAAAGGCCTTAAGGGTCTAGACTCCAAACTGGCAGGGTAGACAGTGAGACTAAGGGTTTGGGTTGGTCCGTCGTAATCCAAAAGTGCATGTATCGGATCCCCGCGCTCGAGCAAGAAATCCTCAAGACGGTTACCATTGTCGTAATAAGCAACTGGTTGTTGGATATCGGATTTGAGGCTGTTGAAATTCAGACCGACGTGATTCCCAGTGCTATCCTCGCCGTCTTTGAATCCTTGCACCGTGTCGAATTCAACTGCGAATACGTGATTCGTAAGGTTCCCGTTGTTTCTCTCATTCAAAAGTCCCAAGTACTGCTCGGCGTCTGCTCCCTGGCGGTCAGGGGTCGGGGAAAGGGTGAAGGTGAATCCGAAACCTCCGTTGCCGGAGCTTGTAGGGATGATTACGAAGACGAATGATGTGCTGAAAGAAGCGACCGTTGTGGAAGTTCCGTTGGTCTCCAGCAATCTCACCGGTTTATTGTAGAACGCTGTACCGGTAACGTCTGGGTTTCGGTCAGTGAGTCTAAGCAGTCCGTCGGGTTTGATCGTCGCAGCTCCTGAAACTTGAATCACTGATTCGATTCCACTAAATCCTGGGAAAGTAAAGTTTGTTGTTGTTGTTGTTGTTCTCTGACCTCGAACAGAGACGGTCGAAACCAAGAAAAACATGAACAAAAACAAGACCATGGCTCTTTCAGTTCCCATAATTAGTAGACAAAAGGTGTTTAAAAAGATAATAAGGGATATATGTGTGTGCTCTCTGTAGATATGTTCTTATAAGGAGGAGGCCACACAAGGACTTTTGCAAGTTTTAAACAAAGAAGTTTCTTCCTCCATCTTCTAACTGGTTCACATTAACGTGTCTTTGACTATACATATATGGAATTCCGTTTGGTTGGGTTTGTCGTCAATTTCGTATTTTTTTCACAATCACATTTTCAATATAATATTGTTTATTTATTTTTCAACAAGATCGACTTTTAATATCTCTAAGTTGTGGTTATGATCAAATGCTGTCATCTATCATTTCTTTTGCTTATAATCAATTACTTATTTGGATATTTATGTTGATCTTGAAACCTCTCCATAAACTTGTCTTATGACATTTATTGTTATTTTCTAACTTGAAGTTCGATTCATTAAATTAATTATTTTGAAATACTAAGTAATTAGCTAACCTTTCACATATATCTACATAGATATGCAAAGAGAAAAATTTGTATTTGAAAATCATTGACATTTTTTTTGCTAAAATTTGGTGCAATCACTGCCATATTTACAAACTTAAAACATATATTGAAATCATGTCACGATGTATACAAAATGTTTTTTTTTTCAAATCTTTGATAGGTAATCTCTAGAACTGATATGATGTTCAAACGGGCGACACAAATTCTGAACATTTTACAATCAAATTTCAATAAATATATATATATTTTTTTTTTCAACAAAGTCAACATTTAATATTTAAGTTGTGGTTAGACAATTTCTTGATTAACTCTTTTTTTTAAAAAAACAGAGTAATCCTATAATAGAATTGAGTTCTGTTTTAATTATATTCTATTATAGAGTTGAAAATAGAGTAAAAACGAAAATAAATGTATTACTCTATATATAAAGTAAACCTATTTTTTACTATATTATATAATGAAAAATAAAATTAGGTGGAAACTCTTTTAATCTAAATTCTACTTTAAAATAAAAATAGAGTGAAAATTGGAAAAAGTTTTCAAGGACAATAATAATAATAATTTATATAAATAATGATAATAATTGACATATTATTAATTCAAGGATGATAATAATAATTTATATAAATAGTGATAATTTGGAAAAGAACTATATAATCTTTTGCTAAATTCAGTCAAGAAGTACCATTTAATCATAAAACTAATTCAATAATAATAATAATAATAATAATAATAATAAACTCAAGGTTAGAAAACATTGAAGAAACCCTTATTCAAAAATATTGCTAAATCATACCACAAATATATATAATTTGGTCTCCTCCCATCATTTATGGAGAAAGTATAAAATAATATAAAATTAGGACGTGATCATTTCTTTATGCTTGAAACCCACAAATATGTTTTTTTTTTCTTAAAGATCCAACGCAACTACATGGGCGAACTTTGACATATTCCAAATATGCTTTGAACCTGCAGATATTTTATTATATTCGGGAGAAAAAACCAATAGAAATTGACTTTGATTGTACGATTTGACTTAGATAGATGAAAATAAAATATTGATTTAAGCTAAGTTCCTAACTTATACAAGACTGCGGTAAATTAACTTCCACCAATGATTAGTAATAATATGATTACCTTATAAACGTTGAAAATAAAAGAAAAAGGTATGCTTTATTCCCATTTCATTTTTACCTAAAAATAGATTGATGATTAGATACTACTACTCACCGAGTCCATTGCATTATTGCAATTAGTTAATTAGAATTTAGATAACAACTTATTCGAAAACAAAAATTAGCACAAATTTCAACATTGATACGATTGTCCTCATATATCCTTATCAGTTTGACTTTGAAAATGTTGGCCGATTCAGTTTGCCATTTGTGCACTAACGAGTTCTAGAATACGTCACGTGGACGTGGTCATGTGAGATTGAAATACGTCCTCAGTCTTCTAAAACCAAAGGACCCAAAAACAAAGCCAGATTTTAATTTCTACTTACGTAATTCAAACACGGTGGTGGTGCATGTTATATTTTGGAAGAAGACCGTCGACAGAAAAAAATTAATAACTGACCATATGTTTGGATATAAAGTTGGGAAAAAAACATACAAAGACCACTTTTTTTTGGAACGTAACCACCAAAGTCAACCATATAATAAAAAAGAGACGAATTAAAAGATAATCACAACTTAAAAAGAAATACGGTGCATGCACGCGTTGCTAGCAAACAGAACGCATAACGTTCGGGCTTGGGTGCGTGGCGGGGGTGTTTGTTCCTCGCATTTTTCATGTATTGGATATACCCCATTTGTCCTAGTAAAAAAACTTGTTTTCGTAACTAAAAGACTGTCTACTGTTCACCAGGGCATTAGATAATAGCGAATCAACCCTATTCTTTTGATAATAATCTCATTTTAACCACGTGTTAGTGGTCGGGTGATAGCATGGCGTTCCATGAATCCTGCGAGATTTGAGTTCAAATCCGTCTACCCTCAGATTATAGCAGCACATAATCACTGGAATATTCACATGGGCCCTCCAGCCCCCAAGGATCAAAACCCTGGGTTATCAAAAAAAAAAATCCCATCTTCATTTGATTTCATGTGATCGTTTATTGTTTGCTTTTCAGTTATCCCAATTCCAAATGACCAGGCTTCATGTTCCTCATGATCAGGTTAGTTTATGCTCCATTCACCTTGGATTTAAGCATTGCGTTTAAATAGAGGAATTTTAACTTTTACTACTAAGGATGCACTGTATGATAACACAAAAATCCTTTATTGATTAAAGCTCAGGAAGTTATTACAAAATAGCATACAAAGCTTAGTACTAACTACTAATACTAGAATATTATTTTGCTTCATAATAACTTCCCGTCTAGAATCTTCTCTTTAAGCTCCCCAAGCATTGGGTCAAAAGAAAAGTGAAACTTATAGAGGTCCTAGTCTAATTAAGAAGCTGCTAATCGAAGTGCCAAACTCCTCCAAAGCCAGAAAAGGAATAATGCTTTTTAAGAAACTCGATCTTAGTAGAATCGGTCTCTCTTTCTATGGTTTTGACTCTTTGAGGGAAACACCCACGAGGAGAAATTGGAAAATGCTACCAAAACTTATATAACTACGGAGGAGCAGATTGGATTTGGGAACCATCATTAGGTGGAATCATGTAACCTTATGTATATTCATTTTTTTTTAAAATTGAGAGGTCCACTTTTGAATTTGCGGAAACAAAAGGCTCAAGTCCATTAGCTCCTCTTCTACTTTTATTTTATCTTTTTTCAATTGCTTCATTATCAAGGAGTCAAGATACAGAAGAAAAAAAGTTATTTTATACACAAATAAAAGCATCAAGTTGAGTAGCATCGACACTCAACAGGTTCAAACCATCATATCCTACTTTTGCGGTAGACTCTGCTGTGGCGACAAAGGTGTGACTCCATAACACTCACTCTTTATTGCTCTTACCTGATCTCCAAGATATAGTCGATACCGCTCTGCTCACGTTTCCTTCTCTTGGATATGGCCGGTGGTTCAGGTAAAGCACCACTACGGCGCAGTCATCAGCTTTAGAGGTTGGAAACTTCGTTCTCCATGTCCGAGCTGCTCTCTGAACCAACGTCTCTGCGGCCACTGAGCGGTCCTTGCAGGAACCCACAATCTTCACCACTTCTTCGTTTGACAAAACATCCCAAATCTGTTCACAGAATAAAAGAGTCTTGCTTTCATTGATTGCAAAAAAGTTAAAAAAAAAACTGAAAACTCGTTGAAGTGTGTTGTTATTACCCCATCGGTGGCTAGAACCACAAACTCGTCTTCTCTACTGACATTTCTGAAAAAGACCTCAGGAACGCAGAGAAGTCCATAGTCTTTGAGGCAGAAATCACCGAAAGCCCTTGACATTGCGAGTCCAGGGCAATCATCATCAGGCATCCACACTCTATACACATCAGGTTCCTCTTCCATCGCAAACACCCTTCCTTTGCATGCTACTATTCTCTCTGCTTCGCCTGTTATAAAAAAGATAACGGAAACTTAAAATACAAGGCAAGCTTCTTCATGGGGATTTTATTTATATGTCCACCACCTCAAAATTTAATACTAGAAAAAGAGACATGCTGAAGAAGGGAAAGACACTAACGTTGGACACAGGGTTTCAGATCAACCGTGAGTTGGACAGCTTTGAGATTGTTCTTGTTTCCACGGGTGCCTAGAACTGCTCGTGAATCTCCCAAGTTGGCGATCACCAAGCAGTCACCCTGCATATGTTTTGACGCAACAACTTTCAATCCCTTTTTCGATGAACTTGTGTCTGTTAAGACATGTTTTCAGACTGTATTATTTTAAGAAGAGCCCTGTAAATGATTTTTACCTGTTTAAGGACGGTAACAGCAGTTGTGCCGCTGCAAAAACTATCATAAGGAGAGTCAAGACCAAGTTCGCTGTCTATTTGCTTGAAGAATGTCACTAGCACTTGCTCCAAGAGACCCTCCTGACTCTTTGAATTATTATTGTTATCATTGCCGACGCCAGATCTGATTCTCGAATGGACCCTTGAAGGTAGATTGTCACATATGTGACGAGAGATCTTGTGACCCATGGGGCCGTGGCCGTCAAATACACCGCAGAAGATCATATCTTCCTCCCCACCAAAGTTCTGAAACAAAAGTTTTTATGATGCAAAAAATTGATTTTGATCATCTGACTGCTTCATAGCAAAGCAAAGCAGGTAAAAAACTATAAACTGTTAAAACTCCTTACCTCCCAGACTGTCATGGCGTCTTGATTTATCCCTTTTTTGCCTTGTTTGATTGCCATGGAAACGTGTTTGGATGATCCGTGGGACCTTATAATGGCACCACCATTCGTGTCCCTTATATCAGCAGCCTCTGCGTCTCCATGTTCATTACCATCATCCGAGCTATTCTCCACAATTATACCTGTGCCCTTGCTACAACAGACCCCCATTTATACTGCAAGAGGCTGGTGCCCGACAAGAAACCAAAAAACAGGGAAAATCTCTATATAAATTGCCTCTGGAAACGGAAGGTGTGGTTAGGTCCTGCGGATGTAGTAATTGAAGGCAGGAGAGCAGGGTAGAAGAATCAAACAGTTGCAGAAAATTAAATTTTCCATGGCATCTGCCTTGTGAGGCGGGCCTTGCAAGGGAAAAGGAAGAGGAGAAGGAGGATGAAGAAGGTGGAACAAGCATGAAATAAACCTTATGAGAAGAATGATTGCTGCTACATCAAACACCAGATTACAATAAAATACAGAATGGCATAAAGCTTAAATGGAATGATAATATAATGGAAAAGGTCAAAGAGGTTTTCTCAGATGAAGAACACAAAAACTGTAAACAGAGAGAAAGATTTGTTTATTGTTTTCTTTCTCTGTCTAAAAATAGATGGAAATATAGAGGATGAACATCACCCAAAATTGGATATGGAAGATTAACGATAAGAAAAAGTTACCTGCCTCGATAGATTTTCCTCCGTTAGCTCTTTAATTGCAATCCAGAGCGAAATAAATCCAACTTCTCCTTCAACCAAATCACTTAAAAGAGGTCCAACTTTAGATGAATCATCAATAGTCTTTGACAGAAGATAAAAAATGATCATACCTGATTCAAGGCTCCATTGACAGCCTTGACTCTGTTGAAACTATTCTTCCAGAGTACACAATATCTAACAAGAGACAAAACTCCATAAAACCAGAAAACTCGTCTTCTTACTTCATTGGATAGCACAAGATGATCAAGTACATCAAGGTTTGTGAAAGTGAGAGAAACTTTAATTTTTTTTTCATTTCAAGCTAAACTTCTTACAGTAAAGGGAATTTAAAAACAGAGTATTTTTTTTTGTTGGTTCCTTGATAGAAACCCTACAATATCCTTGTTGTTGTTTATATTCTAGAAGAAGAAAGTACATGGTAGCGAAGAAAACGAAATCAAATGCAACCCCATTCCATTACCACCATTGATGGACAAGCACCCCACGTTCTCTGAGCGAAGTAAAGAGCTGTAAGCACTGGTTATAAGTCTTGTTGTACTTCTGGCTCCTTTGGCCAGGACAACACCTCTGCCACCTGTTGTAATGGCATTCAAGGAACAACTCGTCGATTAGACAAATGGCTCCTGTCTTGATCAGCCTGGGGATGAGATCGAATTCGGTTCCTTCAACATCCATCTTCATCACAACAAAGTCCCTCTCTCTCACACTCTTCTTCAACCAGTCAGCGAAATCAAACCCTTGAATCAGGTTCACCTCTCCAGCTAATGAGCTCGAGGAGGAAGATTTTTTAACAGGCTGGATTCTTCCCATCCCCCTGCCCATCGCTTTGGCTTCCACCTCCTTCCCCGGATCGTGATTGATCTCAAAGGACAAAGTCTCGTTCCTCACCCAAGCCGCATAGGGAAGAAGATGCACCTTCTTCTTGATCTTATACTCCTCGTGGAAGGCCTTGTCAGCCTCGATGGCGAAAACATCGAAAGTCTTGTTCTGCTTGGGGTACTGTTTCTTGAACCAGCTCCCAATACTCGAACCGTAGCTCCTCGCACCGACGTCGACGTATACGTATCTACTCTTGAAACGAATGTCAACCATGGAAGGGATGTATTTAACGTTTTGAATGTTCCGCTTGAGCGTGATCCATGGCTTAAGAGGCTCCTCTTGAATCAGCGGCTCAGCGTCTCGGATCAAGTCTCTTTTATAACCAGGGATCCAGCACTTGCCACCACCAGAATTAGAATTAGAATCCTTCTTATGGTTGTTATTGTGAACTCCTGCTGAGTGTTTCTGAATAACGAATTCTCTAAGATGATGAGTGGGAGGAGGCATGGCGATGTCACGCATCTTCACCAGACTGCAAGAATTAAACAAATCAAGAAATGAATTGAAACTGTAAGTATCCGTAGCGGCGCCATCGACGTGAATCACCGCGATCCCTTCTGGTTTCAGCGTCCTGGTGATCTCGTCCGCGAACTCTAACGGCTTCAACGACTTCCCGAGGCGTCCGCCGCCGGAGAAGACGAAATCGAACGTATCGTCCGCGAAGGGGATAGAGTGTCCCTCGCCTCTCACCACCAAGGGACGGAAAGCCTTTTTGGAGATGCCGATGGAGTTCTTCACGCCGATCTCTCTGAGGGAGAGCACCTCTCGGCCGGTGGGAGTGGCTTCGACGCAGAGAGTCTTCGAATCCGGGGAGAGGTAACCGTCGGAGATGAGGTCGTTGAAGACGGAGGAGTAAAACTTAACGGATTCGATCGGATCATCGTCGTCGGTAGAGGTAGAGGTAGATCCGATGACGGAGTTGAGATCGGGAGGGAGGGAGAAGAAGCAGAAGTCGCCGCGGTTGCAGGATTCGCCGGTGATGGTGACGACGTAAGCGAAACGAACGAGGAGGATGAGGACGCCTAAGAGAAGCAGACGGACCATCATATTCCGGAGGAAGCTTGTTGTTGTTGGTAGCTTCCCCTCCATCGTTAATAAAAATAAATATCTCTCTAATCAAATCTAATAACTAACTTTACAAACAATCAAACAGAAACTTAACGAGAGGAGAAGCGAGCAGAGGTGTGATTAGCTCCGATTAGGGCTGTGAAGACGCAAGAGAAATTGCAGATCCGAAGAGGGAATGGTGAAAAGTAGCGCATAGTTCGCCCCCAAGGTTTCCGATGACGACGACGAAGGCGGTGTGGCCGGTAACAGACTATACGACTAGAGACATCGGATTCTTAAGAGTGAGAACCCAAAAAAAAAAAAAAAGAGAAAGGTAAAGAGAGAGAGAGGACGCGTAACGCGGATTCTCGTTTATTTATTTTAAACGACACCGTTTCTACTTTATCTTCTCTAGCAATTAGTAATCTCTAAATTAATTAGTCATAATTTCCTATCATGGCAATTTTACTCGATTCCCAATTCCTTATAACTTTCTTTTTCCTGCTAGAGTATCAAAAAGCTAAAGTTTGATGGATCCAGTGCAGCTAAAGCAATAATCAATGATTGCTTTAGTTTAGACGTAATTGTATTACCATTAGTCTCAATGAACTCGCTAGCATTAATGTTGAAGATTAAGGTGATTATTATTTGAAAAATCATTCATGTCCTATATTATGAATGCGTAACTACACCACACTCTTTTTTCTTCTCTGTATTGACGGTCGACTGTAAATGGGGTCACACCTGTTTGATCCAAAAATGGTGTGTTTGTTGGATTCATAACAATGAAGAATCCAAGAATTAGATTCTTAAATTCTTGAGGTTTTAGGAGAAATCAACAATAATATCAAATTAGAGATTTTATTGATTAAAGGTTCATTACAAAGATGATTACAAGTGTAAAGTGAACCTTAAGATCTACAAAATCTCTATGAAAGTATGTTCAAAGTGTAAGAAGAGGAGAAGATCCCTAGCTAAGGAGAAGTGTCTCCCTATTTATACAAGAAATATGTCTAGGGTTTCATAGTGAAATGGGCCTAATTCATTGTCTAGTGGGCCTTGAGAAAGGATGTAAATCCATCCCCAACAGTAAGTCCCCCCAAGTTCGTAGAGAGAGATGAAATCGATCTCTGTGAAATTACGAATAGGGTTTATTAGACAATGAACTAGGCACATACTCATACCGTAGACGCATTATCGTGAACAGGTTGTTATGGTTAGGTTGTCATAAATGAAGTGTCGTAGACGGAATGTCCTGAACGAGCTGTCGTTGACATACTTCTGATTCCGATCAGACTTACTTACTCCGGGATGGTTGCGTGAACGATTTGTGAGAACAGTGTTCTGAACCACCGGAGCAAGTCGCCATGGATGAAGCGTCAATCGACTAACTGGCAAGGAAAATCACCATAGACATCATCATGAACGTACCGCCATAACGAACCGTCACAATCAAATTGTCGTAGGTAGACATGTCGTCGCGGTTGTTGTGATCCATGTGTAGATGGAATGACAAAATCGACGGGCTGAGATGTCTTGTTGATCTGTGTGCTGCCGTGACTGGTATGGTCGGCATGGAGGATGTTTGCCGAGATCAAAACTAGACTGCCGTGATCTCACTGATGTGCTGAGACTCGAGATGCCTGGTGCCAAGCTTGTTGTTCGCTGAGCAAGTTGTTGGTGTGTTCCTCAAACTATGATGATGTTGAGACACGTGCTGGCTTGTGATCGGTGACGATGAAGTCGCCAAGAGTTGTGAGAACTGTGATCAAGTCGGCGTCATTTGTAAATAGGGTCTCATATTTCTTCATCTTCTCCACCCCGTTTGTGTATGGGGAGAGTGCTTGTCTCGTGTTCCATGCTGTCTCATGTTCCACGTAATGACAATCTGGAGTTGTTCATGATGAGATAGCATAGAAGATAAGTCACGACCTTCTTTGTTGCCTCGCGTACAAGAACCACCTCATTTTACTACACAGAGAAAATTAAATTCAATTAATTTGATCTCCTACTGAAAATGGGGACGTGAGGTGTGAGCAAGCACATTAATTATTAATATGGAAGACCACATTTTAATATAATATGAAGCGGTGATATCTGACAAATAATTAACTGATGAGATTAAAAGACTTATCTTGAAAACATGTGTCTTGAAAAGTCTTGATCCTCTAAGACTGTTCTTTATTGGGCTCGGCTGTTTGACGACGAGATGCTGAGAAACTCTGAGACTGGTCCTCTTGTCTGAGCTGAGATGGTGATGAGCTTCTTCTCATCTCCAAACAGGTCTCCAGGTTCTTGCACCCTCGTGGAAAGAGTAAGTCGTGAGGTTACCGTCCCTGTCGAGCCTGAGAAACTAGAACTCTGGTGTCGTTATGACCTCCCCCAAAAGCAGACCGAATATGTTTCTACATCATGTCTTGTTCCAAAAGAGACAGAACCCCCTCTGGATTAAGAACATCACCAATCTTTTCCTCCTTCACGGCTTCTTGGTTTCCGCTTGACCAGAAAGTGATATTACTCTCCCACCTCAGCTGTAGCTTCCATGAAGCCAATGAATCCAAGATGCATACTTTCAACACCTCGCAAGGACGTTACTGCAGAAATCAGACTCGTGGTGATTACCGTCGGTGATTTCGAAGTACACGAAGGAATGAAAAGAATTCATCCATGGTAGGTTGTGATGTTCTGTTTTTAGAATTGGTAGAGCTTGCTTGGTGAAGAAGCAAGATGTTGATCTCGTGCCAAGACAGGGCATGAAGACTCTTGCCTAGATCGTGTGATCTCCACGTTCCCACGTTCCAAGAGAGATCAAGAACTTGCAGTTTCTTTTATGATGAGTTGGTCTTCTTCTGCTTCTTCCTGAGATCAAGTCTCGAGCTTTGACGAGGAGGAGCGTACAGACTGACCTGCCGAGATGGTGATTGTCGACAAGACAAACCATGAGTTTAGTTCAAGACCCCTCTTTGTTTCTCTTCTCCTTCTGTCTTGTCCCCTTTTGATGCAGAGATGGCTTGTGACGACGGCGAAGAAATTGCTTCACCGGAATCCTCCACAAAAAGCTAAACCCAGAACACGTCTTCCTTCATCAAAGCCTCTTCCATCACTGGGCACCACGAACTTCCTCTAGCGCAATTAATCCATCAATCGTCAACTTACCAAACTCCTAAGCTCCCTCGTCAAGTTAAAGAGACACGACATCGTCATCTCTCCTAGCAAAAAGATAGAAACTTTCAGGGGTTTGAAACGGTCTCCGCACGACCAATGCGTTGTTCAAATGTTTCTGTAGCCCCTCTCTTCTCGCTCTGTCTCTACTTCGGAAGATGCTGAATCTGTTTCCTTTGCGGAGAAAATGGTGGAGTTAGGGCACGAGCTCGTCGTCTTGTGGATCCTCTTGGCACACGATTTTCTTAATTTCACCGAGAACTGTGGCGGGATGAATTTGTCATCATTGAGAGAGATGTCGAGCTAGTGGTTGACGAGATGGAGACCTTGTCGAGACAGAGCTCTGTTGCCTCTGCGTTTGACGATAACCGTTTGCCGTTTGGAGTTTCTCAGATCAAGTTTCAGGTTGTTGCGATCTTGATGAGTGAAAGAACAAGACAGCAAAGCTGACGAGAATCTTGGGCTCTTTGGTCGGATTGGAAGCTGACTGTTCGTGTGTGGCTCGATCGTCGAAGATGAAGACTTGATCTCGGCTAGCTTCTCTCGAGAGCTCACCAAGTGTTCGATCAAAGTCCCAAGCAAAGCTTTCATGAGAAAGCTTCATCCTTTATCCAGAGACCACTGTGGCTTGTCGACATCTTCTGGTTGCAGGTTCACCGAAGATGAGAGAGCTCTGCAGGTTACTGAGCTGTCTCGGGAATGGAAGATAAAAGATTCGATCTTGATGCTTCTCCTATTTTTTTTGTTTTTTTTTTTTTTTAGATCTTAAGTCTCCCAAATTTGATATGGTTTGAAGATAGTTCTCCTTACCCCCTCCTTCTAGCGCCATCTGTTTGATCCAAAAATGGTGTGTTTGTTGGATTCATAACAATGAAGAATCCAAGAATTAGATTCTTAAATTCTTGAGGTTTTAGGAGAAATCAACAATAATATCAAATTAGAGATTTTATTGATTAAAGGTTCATTACAAAGATGATTACAAGTGTAAAGTGAACCTTAAGATCTACAAAATCTCTATGAAAGTATGTTCAAAGTGTAAGAAGAGGAGAAGATCCCTAGCTAAGGAGAAGTGTCTCCCTATTTATACAAGAAATATGTCTAGGGTTTCATAGTGAAATGGGCCTAATTCATTGTCTAGTGGGCCTTGAGAAAGGATGTAAATCCATCCCCAACAACACCTCTTTCTCATTATTAATCTATCATGGATTATTGTTAAATATCATCTGTTGCATTTTACTTACCAGTTTTATGTAGTATCGCAACTAGTGAACGTGGGTTAGAAGAAACACGTAGCTTTTTATTCACAACAATTTAGAAACACGTAGCTGTATTACCTGTTTAATCACAAGGAAGAAGAATTAATATTAGTATGTCAAAAAAGAAAGTCGTAATGTAATAATGTAAAGAGAGACACCAAGGACGCGAGTGGGATATTAGAGCGCGTAACGCGGACTCTTAAACGGTACCATTTTCTACTTAATCTTGGTAATTGCCATGCTGGCCCCTTTTTTTCTTCTCTGCAAGTGCAAGCAAAGCAATTAGTAATCTCTAAATTAGTCAAATATTCCTATCAATAATGTGGCAATTTTACTAGATCCTAATTCTTTAAAACTTTTTTTCCCTGATAAATATTAAAAAGCTAAAGTTTGATGGATCCAGTGCAGCTAAAGCAATAATCAATGATTGCTTTAGTTTAGACGTAATTGTATAACTCACTAGCATTAATGTTGAAGATAGGCATGCGATTCTTAACCGGAACCGTTTACCCAAACAGGATCCGACTCGAAATGGATCGGTTTGGTATTCATCAATTTATCCGATGGATAATTATATAAATAACCATGGATATTGGATCGGGTTCGGTTTTTACCCAAACCGAACGGACTTCCGTTTTAAACCGGATTCTATCTAAAAACATAGAGAATTGCACCTTATCGGTGTTGGACCCGGGTTGAAAGGGGACGACGCAGCACTTACAATACCACTGCGATATTTAACTTTGTTGTAGTTATCCGCATATTACTAGCATATATTAGATTTTGATTTATTTTTCTATAGAAAAAATAAAATAAATAAATAAAAATAAAATATTATTTTGGATTTTAAATTATATATCCGAACTCATCTGGAATCGGGTGGAACCGAACCGAATCCGTACCATAAGTCAACCAAGTACTCAATGGATATAGTTTTTGAAAACTGATTTATCAGGAACCGAACCGTTCTTACCCGAAACTGATTCCAATACCTGAAATCCAGCCCTAGTTGAAGATTGAGGTAATTATTATTATTTGAAAGTCATCCATGTCCTGTATTATGAATGCGTAACTACACCACACTCTTTTTTCTTCTCTGTACTGACGGTCGACTCTAAATGGGGGCTCACACCTCTTTCTCATTATTAATTTATCATGGATTATTGTCAAATATCATCCATTGCATTTTACTTACCATTTTTCTGTAGTATAGCAAGTGGACGACGTGGGTTAGAAGAAACACGTAGCTTTCTTTTTTCACAACAATTTAAAAACTCGTAGCTGTATTTACCTATTTAATCACAATGGAGAAGAATTAATATTAGTGGGCGGTTCCATAATCATTTGATGAAGCAGGTGATTAGGGAAGTAATCATTTGGTTTATATTTTATCAAACAATATTTTGATGGCAATCATTTGCCGGTGCTACTTTTTTATGGACTAAAATGTAGCTGACATGTGCTTGTTTAGTTAGTCACACATTCCATACCAAAAAAAAGGAAAAATAATCTTTAAAATTATCAATAACGAATATTTTGCAAGATGAATGTGTTGGGCAGGGAAAAACTTGATTAGTCATTAAAATTGTGACTGAGGACCTGTTTACACCGAATCGCTGAGTCGTCTCCTTTTTTTTGGGTTACACACATTACTCTGAGCCTGGAACGGTCTTTTGGGCTCCACCGAGTCACGGTCTTTCACATAAACGGAACAAAGCGCAAAATTACAATCACCACCGCCGCTGGTTCATATAATGCAAAGGTATTAGTATTACACGCGCCGTTACCACACATACCGACAAAATTCCAGCTATAGCTTATTACACGGCTAGGACCCTCTTCCATGTGTCTGAATGTTTTGCAAAATACCTTGCCTTCTTTTTCTTTTTCCTTTTTGCGCAATTATCTTCTTCCAGCTGTGGCTTTCAAAATTTGGGCGTCTAACTCCGCCTGTTCCAAGTCGTTTCTTATAACTATTTTTTCAGATTATCATTTTACTTACTAGTAGCAATCTACTCCATCTATATCTTTTTCTAGCAAATCAAACAAATACCTCAACTCTATGTATTTATAATTAATGTCTTGCCACAGCGACGAGCTTTCATGTGGTTCTATAAGACTCGGATCAAGTAGTGATTTCAGTGATGCGTCCAGTCTCACTTTCCTTAACCCTCCACTCCGCAGCGCAACGCTGCTGCTACTCCACACGCCCTTACATCCCCTCGTCTTCATAGCTCATATGTTGGCTTGTAGCGACACAGGTTCCACATCACACCCCACCCCCACCCCCATCTCATCTGCAACAGATGCTTCATCCTTTTATGTTTGTATTAGAAGTTGTATTATTGTATATTATTTTACTTTTCCAACCGCTCCTTTGAAAGATTTCCAGGGTCTTTTATGTGTTTTGAGGTTCTATAAGAAATGAGACTGGGCGGTCATTTGTTTTATTTTATTCTTTATAACTAACTGTAGCTGAGAAAGAAAACTGAAAAAAACATCACAAATATGGTATCATGTAGGCCTCCAAAGAAATATCATATGATTCCTACATTTAACTCTCTTTTTTTTATCAATCATTTAACTCTCTCTAAACACACTCATAAATGTTCCTAAAAGTATTAAACTATAGTCTATATTGTATATAGACATATAGTGTACAAAACGGATTATAAATTGTTGGGCCTAAATAGAATTTAAAATAGTTGGCCATAATTAGCTTAAGTCCGGTAAAAGAAACCCAAACTGTTGTAGCCATTATTTGATCCAAATCAGAGTATTTGACAATCCTCTATATATTAAAGAAGAAACATTTTTAAGAGTTTCTTTAAGAGTTTCCTTAACGGTGAATTAACAATGTGGGACATAGCTTCATGAAAATCTTTTATTTAAGAAATCGTCTACATGTCACGCAGAGAATATTTATCACAAAATTATTCATTTAGTGCAAACGTTACTTTCCTTAAAAATCTAAACAATTTTCGGGACATCATTTTTTACTCGAGTTTCATTCTTTCTCTTTCGAACCATCAGAAATATCACCGGAATAATTTGTTTCGAACCAAACTTGAGCTTCTTTTTTTTCAATCACTTTCGAGTAGAAAATACAATTCGGATAGTCTGTTGCGAGTTATCAGCTTCACCTTCAATATAATTGTCAACGAGAACAACTTGAGTTTCATGTAGCGATGACCATGGCTGTAACTTCCGAATTCTATAGTAAACACATGCGTTTTAAGAAACGATCGAAGCAACTTCGACGTGACAACCAAGGTTTTCTAACGTTATATTCTTTAAAAATCTAAACAATTCTCGGAACATCATTTGACGTGTGAAGCTATATAACTAAAAAAGGAAAAATAAAAGAAAAAAAATGAAAAATAACATGTGAAGATAGAGGTAGAGCTGAGTCTAGAATGAAAATGAGGGGAAAAAAATCATTAACATGTGAAAACAGAAATAGTTAGGAGTAAAGACAAGAAGGAAACAAAGGTGGAGAAGAAGAAAAAAGTACACATTATTGATAGGAAATTATGACTAATTAATTTAGAGATTACTAATTGCTTGCAGAGAAGATAAAGTGCAAACGGTGTCGTTTAAATAAATAAACGAGAATCCGCGTTACGCGTCCTTGCTCTCTCTCTCTCTTTACCTTTCTCTTTTTTTTTTTTTTTTGGGTTCTCACTCTTAAGAATCCGATGTCTCTAGTCGTATAGTCTGTTACCGGCCACACCGCCTTCGTCGTCGTCATCGGAAACCTTGGGGGCGAACTATGCGCTACTTTTCACCATTCCCTCTTCGGATCTGCAATTTCTCTTGCGTCTTCACAGCCCTAATCGGAGCTAATCACACCTCTGCTCGCTTCTCCTCTCGTTAAGTTTCTGTTTGATTGTTTGTAAAGTTAGTTATTAGATTTGATTAGAGAGATATTTATTTTTATTAACGATGGAGGGGAAGCTACCAACAACAACAAGCTTCCTCCGGAATATGATGGTCCGTCTGCTTCTCTTAGGCGTCCTCATCCTCCTCGTTCGTTTCGCTTACGTCGTCACCATCACCGGCGAATCCTGCAACCGCGGCGACTTCTGCTTCTTCTCCCTCCCTCCCGATCTCAACTCCGTCATCGGATCTACCTCTACCTCTACCGACGACGATGATCCGATCGAATCCGTTAAGTTTTACTCCTCCGTCTTCAACGACCTCATCTCCGACGGTTACCTCTCCCCGGATTCGAAGACTCTCTGCGTCGAAGCCACTCCCACCGGCCGAGAGGTGCTCTCCCTCAGAGAGATCGGCGTGAAGAACTCCATCGGCATCTCCAAAAAGGCTTTCCGTCCCTTGGTGGTGAGAGGCGAGGGACACTCTATCCCCTTCGCGGACGATACGTTCGATTTCATCTTCTCCGGGGGCGGACGCCTCGGGAAGTCGTTGAAGCCGTTGGAGTTCGCGGACGAGATCACCAGGACGCTGAAACCAGAAGGGATCGCGGTGATTCACGTCGATGGCGCCGCTACGGATACTTACAGTTTCAATTCATTTCTTGATTTGTTTAATTCTTGCAGTTTGGTGAAGATGCGTGACCTCGCCATGCCTCCTCCCACTCATCATCATCTTAGAGAATTCGTTATTCAGAAACACTCAGCAGGAGGAGGAGTTCACCATAAGAAGGATTCTAATTCTAATTCCAATTCTGGTGGTGGTAACTGCTGGATCCCTGGTTATAAAAGAGACTTGATTCGAGACGCTGAGCCGCTCATTCAAGAGGAGCCTCTTAAGCCATGGATCACGCTCAAGCGGAACATTCAAAACGTTAAATACATCCCTTCCATGGTTGATATTCGTTTCAAGAGTAGATACGTTTACGTTGACGTCGGTGCTAGGAGCTACGGATCCAGCATCGGGAGCTGGTTCAAGAAGCAGTACCCCAAGCAGAACAAGACTTTCGACGTTTTCGCCATCGAGGCGGACAAGGCCTTTCACGAGGAGTATAAGATCAAGAAGAAGGTGCATCTTTTACCTTATGCGGCTTGGGTGAGGAACGAGACGTTGTCCTTTGAGATCAATCACGATCCGGGGAAGGAGGTGGAAGCCAAAGCAATGGGCAGGGGGATGGGAAGAATCCAGCCTGTTAAAAAATCTTCCTCCTCGAGCTTATTAGCTGGAGAGGTGAACCTGATTCAAGGGTTTGATTTCGCTGACTGGTTGAAGAAGAGTGTGAGAGAGAGGGACTTTGTTGTGATGAAGATGGATGTTGAAGGAACCGAATTTGATCTCATCCCCAGGCTGATCAAGACAGGAGCCATTTGTCTAATCGACGAGTTGTTCCTTGAATGCCATTACAACAGGTGGCAGAGATGTTGTCCTGGCCAAAGGAGCCAGAAGTACAACAAGACTTATAACCAGTGCTTACAGCTCTTTACTTCGCTCAGAGAAAGTGGGGTGCTTGTCCATCAATGGTGGTAATGGAATGGAGGTTGCATTTGATTTCGTTTTCTTCGCTACCATGTACTTTCTTCTTCTAGAATATAAACAACAACAACAGCAAGGATATTGTAGGGTTTCTATCAAGGAACCAAAAAAAAATACTCTGTTTTTAAATTCCCTTTACTGTAAGAAGTTTAGCTTGAAATGAAAAAAAAAATTAAGTTTCTCTCACTTTCACAAACCTTGCTGTACTTATATCTTGTGCTATCCAATGAAGTAAGAAGACGAGTTTTCTGGTTTTATGGAGTTTTGTCTCTTGTTAGATATTTTTGTACTCTGGAAGAATAGTTTCAACAGAGTCAAGGCTGTCAATGGAGCCTTGAATCAGGTATGATCATTTTTTATCTTCTGTCAAAGACTATACTGATGATTCATCTAAAGTTGTTTGTATACCTGAGTGATTTGGTTGAAGGAGAAGTTGAATTTATTTCGCTCTGGATTGTAATTAAAGAGCTAACGGAGGAAAATCAGGTAACTTTTTCTTATTGTTAATCTTCCATATCCAATTTTGGGTGATGTTCATCCTCTTTTTCTAGTATAAATAAAATCTCCATGAAGAAGCTTGCCTTGCATTTTAAGTTTCCGTTATCTTTTTTATAACAGGCGAAGCAGAGAGAATAGTAGCATGCAAAGGAAGGATGTTTGCGATGGAAGAGGAACCTGATGTGTATAGAGTGTGGATGCCTGATGATGATTGCCCTGGACTCGCAATGTCAAGGGCTTTTGGTGATTTCTGCCTCAAAGACTATGGACTTCTCTGCGTTCCTGAGGTCTTTTTCAGAAATGTCAGTAGAGAAGACGAGTTTGTGGTTCTAGCCACCGATGGGGTAATAACAACACTTCAACGAGTTTTCAGTTTTTTTTTCTTTTTTGCAATCAATGAAAGCAAGACTCTCTTCTATTCTTCTGTGAACAGATTTGGGATGTTTTGTCATCCGAAGAAGTGGTGAAGATTGTGGGTTCCTGCAAGGACAGGTCAGTGGCGGCAGAGACGTTGGTTCAGAGAGCAGCTCGGACATGGAGAACGAAGTTTCCATTCAGTAACATGTGGACCACAAGAACATTGCATATAGCGAAGTTAAGAAGCGTCAAATTTAATTGATACAAGACACATATCCTTAGTTGCGACTTTCTGGTTGATGTACCTTGTCAAATTTGGCAGTTTTTGATTGGGTTGTGGACTTGGCTCTGGGGTCGGCGTCATCATCCTCCTATCTCAATTGTGTACCAATAATAGTATTATAATAATACAAATAAGTAAATAGATAAATATTAGTATATTACAACTATGAGACCATTTACAATATGACATTGTTGAATTGATTCTTTAACTGCGGTATAATTTTCAATGAACATGCTGAAAAAAACATAAATAATTACTTGGATTATTGGTTGTTGAATGCTTTTAACCAGTTCAAAATTAGAAAATGGGATCTAAAAGAGTGAGTTTTCACTTGATTATTAGTAATTTTAAATTGCTTAGACTTTTTATACCTCACTATATGTCTATATCATATCAATTATTTTATAATAAATTTATTTAAATAATCCATAGAAAAATCATCAATTATTTATTCTTCATAATTAAAATTATATGTCCAAATTAAATGAGATAGATCTCTATTTATGAAGAATAAATAATTAGAAAATGGGATCTAAAAGAGTGAGTTTTCACTTGATTATTAGTAATTTTAAATTGCTTAGACTTTTTATACCTCACTATATGTCTATATCATATCAACTATTTTGTAACAAATTTATTTAAATAATCCATAGAAAAATCATAATTAAAATTATATGTCCAAATTAAATGAGATAGATCTCTATTTATGAAGAATAAATAATTGATGATTTTTCTATGGATTATTTAAATAAATTTGTTATAAAATTAATTATATTTTATAAAAAGAAATGTAATTAAAATTATATGTCCAAATTAAATGAGATATATCTCTATTTTTGAAGAATAAATAATTGATGATTTTTTATGGATTATTTAAATAAATTTGTTATAAAATAATTGATATGATATAGTGAGGTATAAATATTTTTAATAATTATTACAATTTTTAATATTTTTAATAATAGTCACGAATATTTTTAATTAAGCTATTTACAAGTTTTAATATTTATAAAATCATCTAGGGATTTAGGATGTGAGAAGATGATTTGGAGGTTTCATAATAACATCTATTAAAATTCGTTCAAGTTAAGAAAATTGCAAGTAGTCTAGTGGTTCAGTAATGTAACGAGTGTGTTTTTGGTCACGGGTTCAAATCCTTTGAGATGCATTTAAAAAAAAAATCAAAACGACGTCGTTTGGACTTAACGGAGATTATAGACGATGTTTAACCCCGTCTAATCAACCGTTACCCCGAGTTAATGTCGTGTTAAATTTGGTTTAATCAAATTAAATTGAGGTTCAAAATGGTTATTCAAACTAAGTTTGTGTTTTAAATGTTCCAAGGGAAAGTTGATATTTTCAACCAAATTTGAAAGTTCGTGATTTAAATTTGAAAGTTCGTGATTTGGCTATCATAATGTCTAGTAGGGGTGAGCACTTCGGTTATTTTATCGATTCGGTTCGGTTTGGTTAATTCGGTCCTAAAATTTTTTCAGTTGAAATAACCATAATTAGTTTGGTTTGGATTGGTTTTGGTTCGGTTTGTATTTGGTTCAGTTTGTATTTCAGTTTGGTTTAATCAGATTTTCTTAGTTTAGTTCTTTTAAGAGAAATCATGTTTTGAAACATCAACACATGGTCATAAAATCATCATGTTGGTGACAATAAATTATGTGAACTAAATTCAATATAGAACTAAATCAATAATTTCTTTGTGTTTAAACGTAAAACCAAATATTAAAATATAATCTAATTATTTTATAATATTATTTTTGAATCTAATATAAATATTATAGACAATAAAAGTAGCACTTCGGTTATTCTATGGATTCGTTTTCGATTCGGTTTGTTTAATTCAGTTCTATAATTTTTCCAACCGAAGTAAACCATAACTATTTTAATTCGATTTTGACTCGGTTTGGTTCAGTTGGTTCGGTTTGACTCGGTTCGGTTTCTTGCCCATCCCTAATGTCCAGGCTTGAGTAGCCAAATTGCACCTATACCAGTATCTAGATAGACATCAAAGCCGTTTTCTAACCCAAAAGAAAATTTGGTTTATCATAACCGAGCAGGTTTCGAAAGTTTGTAACCACAGAAACATGAAAAGTCAATACATGTTTGGGGTCAGAATCAGATCAGAATAGTACAAGTTAATTATTGTAGGTTCTAAAGAGAATGTCCAAATCCCGACAGTGTGCACGAGGGGTTTAGTTGGATCCAACTTGGCCTCTTTAATGCTCATTTAATGATATAAGGACTACACAGTTCCTCCATCTCAGCACTAATAGGAGTACTATTTATTAATAATGCATCTTATTATTATTATTATTATTATTATTATTATTATTATTATTATTATTATCATTATTATTATTATTATTATTAATGTATCTTCTCTATTATTAAAAGTGCAATTTGAAAATTTTCTTATGTGTTTACATAAAAATGTTATTTTAAAATTGTGATACAATTTATATCTATTTCAGTCACTAATATTTTATTACTAATATTTCTCCTATTTTATAAAAGTGTAATTTTGATATTTTTATTATGTAATTACATTAAATATCATTTAAATTTTTATACAGTACAATTTATGTTATTTAAATCATAATATTAGTTAATACATTAAAATTATTAAAAATTGAAGTATATTTCAATCATTTTCTTAATTAGTGTGAAAAAATCAAAGTAACAATTGAAAAAAGAAGTGTAATATTAACATTAATCCCAACAAAGTTCTATATCTATGTTTATACTTCCCTCTAAAAAGTTTTATTATAAAATGAGTTTGCTCCAATGTATAACTATATCATAATTTTATTATATTT
The DNA here is from genome assembly GCA_019706035.1 of Raphanus raphanistrum subsp. raphanistrum. Taxonomy (NCBI): domain Eukaryota; kingdom Viridiplantae; phylum Streptophyta; class Magnoliopsida; order Brassicales; family Brassicaceae; genus Raphanus; species Raphanus raphanistrum. The sequence goes on from CM033981.1 coordinate 14,057,705, forward strand.
TTAAAAGAAAATATAAAAGAATATTCTCTTTAGAACCTATATATAAGTTTTCTTATATCCTATAAGTTTCACTCTTACAAATTTTATATTAGTATAACTTTAGTGAAGTTAGTCTAACCCTCCAAAATGTGACTCTTCAGTTTACACAGGCAATCCCCCAAAAGGTAACAAACACTATATACTTCTTATAAATTATCGAAAGTATATTTTTTTCTGACACACACCAAAAGGCTATACATCACTAAACAGACTAAAACGTTTTTCATTCAATTTCTATTTGCTGGCTCACTTACAATAACAACTGGACGAATCTGGTGGAATTAAGATCGAGACATATTGCGATTGGTCACTAGAGACAAAATAGAAAAAGTGTGCGCATCTGGTTCAGGAATTAACTAAGAACTAACTTCAAACATAATTTAACTAAGTAATTATGTGTCAGTATCAGTATCAACTTAACCGGATCGGTATCAGTAAAACGACATAAGAGCATTCCAAACGAGTAATAAGTACTGTAGTAGTTCTTTTTTTTTTTGTGACACAGTACTGTAGTAGTTCTAAAAAAACGAATAGGAGCATTTTAACTAGAAAAACGGCATCATGTATTAACTACTCGTTTGGAATGCTTTTATTTTAACTAGAAAATAGAAAATAAGATAATATTCCTTTTATTTTAATTTAGTTGTCGTTGTAGACTAAAATTTTTCGTTTTAAAATAAATAACATTTTATAGTTTCAATGCAAAAATTTATTAATTTATATGTCAATCTATTTTTTTCATTGGTTGAGACATGATTAAGTATATAGATAATAATATTTTTGATATGCAAAATTGACTATTTTAATTTGTTTTATAAAACTACAATTAAAATGAAATGGAAAGAGAAAAACAATGAAAAGTATAAACCAATGTGGATGACCTAATATAAAGAGGTGAGCATAAACTTAAAAAGTTTTAACAATCTGTAATAACCACAATGGTGACACTTTGCAAGATAACCAAAAATGTCAATTTAAAATCATCGTAAAATGTGTAGTGGAAAAGACAGTGTGCAAGCATAGTTTTCAGATAATTTCTCTGTTCTCTGTTCCACAGTAGGGATTATGCTACTATTTTTGAGTTTAATAAAGCGGATCAAGCGGTGCAGATCAAGCAGATCATGCACATCAAACGGATCATGCAGGAGAGATGCAGAACATGCAGGAGAAATGCAGATCAAATCAGAACAAACAATAATTATAGTTTTAAATGATAAAAATCCAAATAAAATAGATTAAATGTTTAAAAGATTATAATAAAATATATCAAAATATAATATATAATATATAATATAATATAGTACATAAATAACAAATTTTAAAATAAAAACGTACACTAAATCCATGATATCACAATTTAAAAATAAAAATTTAATGAAATATGTCTCTTCCATTATTGTTCATATTTAAATTGTAGCACTATATATTTGCATAATACATTTCATAATTAAGTATCTAAATGAAATATATATATATATATATATATCCCTCTTCATAAGTATACATATTTAAATTATATTACTATACATATTTAAATTACATTACAAAATACGCATCTCTTATATTAGTATACATACTTAAACTATATTACTATAGATATACATAATATATTATAATTGAAATATACATTAATTATTATTTTTAAAAAGTAAAATTTATATGACAAAAAAATATAAGTAGAGAATGATAATTTTGTATTACTAAAGTTGTAAATAAAATAAAAGAAAAATATTATATTATATTTGTAAAACTAGATAAATATATTTTAAAGTTATGTATTGTAACAAAGTTATTTATTGACCAAACAAAAAAAAAAAGCAGATCAACGCCAGCAAATGTTGGCGGGTAAGATCTGCATGCAGATCTCCTGCTTTTTCCACAAAAAGACAAAAAATATTGAGCTGCATGTAGATCTCCCGCTTGAACTGCTTTTACAAACAGAAAATGTTGAATGACAAAAACAGTGCGGGAGAACTGCAAGTGCGGAAGAACTGCCTTTGTTCCACCCTTCCATTCGAACACAAAAGCTTTGAACTGACTTTTCTCTTGTTTCTTCTGTTTTATTTAGTTATCGATTTAATTTTGTATATACAAAATTTTAAAAATATTTTTTTTTATATAAAACATCATTATCTATATAACTAAACACATTTGAAACAAATGAAAAATAGAACAGTATATTAAATTAATGAATCTTACATTGAAATTATAAAACAACATTTGTTTAAAAATAAAAATTTATTCTATAATGACAATTTAATTAAAATGGAATGAGTATTTTTTTTATTCGTAAGAAACTTTCAAGAGCTCTACCAATGTAAATGTCTTTAAAGCATCAACATCAATAAAAGTTCTAACAAGCTGCTCTCTAATTATAAAACTAATATAATTTTATGTTATAATTAAATTTTAAATATAAATAAAATTAAAGTAATAATAAGATGACATCTATTATAACATGGTAGCATTTTTTTATTTTTGTGTTTTTGTTTGAGAACACCCTTTATCCTCTCTCTACTTAATTTTTTTCTTAATCTCTCTTAATTTTTATATTAATACTATTATTTTATTCCATTTTGGACTCTTTTCAAAAGAGTTATGCTAGTAAGAACTGGATATGATATAGTATATACAAAAAAATATATTTATGTACTAGTAATTTCTAACAACCTATATCGTATTACGGTAGTTCCAAAATACCATGAGATCGTTATATGCAAGTTCACATTTTATCGGAAATAAATGTTTTAGAAGCGATCATAAGGCAACAATAACCTATGTAATTTTAGGGGACTAGTCAGAAAAACGACATACAGTACGTTATTGCAATTATCACCGACAAAACAAAAAAAAATAAAGAAAAACAATTGGGAATAAATAAATTAAAAAGAGTTAAGGCAACGATTGGAAAAAGAACAGCAGCAAATGACCCTTTGTACCGAGGACTTATGTTTGACTATAAAAGAGACTGAAAACTAGACAGAAACCTACTACTTACAATTGCATACACAAAAGAAAAAAACGTCTCTCTTCGAAACCCTATCCGTTGTTCTAAGTTCCAAGAAAGAAAGATAAACATAAATGGAAGCACACAACGTAGAGCCTTTGATAACCCCTGAAATGAAAAACAGGGGAACTATAGAGTTACTCTACAGAGCTTTGCAGCAAGGCGACGCATCAACGGTGGCCAGATTGGTGGCCAGTGACGTGGAATGGTGGTTCCATGGACCGCACAACTGTCAACACATGATGAGACTACTAACAGGGGAACCACCGAGCCAAGTTTCGTTCAGGTTCGAGCCAAGCAGTGTACAAGTAGTGGTGCCTGGTCATGGCTGCGTCATAGCAGAAGGGTGGGAGGGTTCACATGTGTACTGGGTCCACGTCTGGAAGTTGAAAGATGGAGTGGTCACTGAGCTAAGGGAGTATTTCAATACATGGATCACTGTTACGGATTACAGTCGTGGGGCAATAGGATGGGACATGGGGCGTTGCACGGTTTGGGAGAGCGTACCGAGGGATCTAGCTCGTGGTTCGTTACCTAGCTTGCTGTTGGCTATTTAACTGTGTAGACTAAAGTATAACACAGTTGTGTCTGGTGGTTTTCTCTTTACGTAGTAATTTTTTTCAAAAAAGCCATGTTCAAAAAAGTTTAAAAGCTTTATGTGTGTTTATGAACCAAAAAGGTTATTGCATCTTTCTTGTCTTTCTTATAAAAATGTTCTACTTTTTTATGGTTCATCACACATCATACTCAATCCGTTTAAAAATAATGTATGTTTTACAGTTTTCACATTTACTAAGAAATCATGTAAACTTTTGATAACAAGTCTAATTTTTGGATTTATCCCACAGGGTAAACATATGTTCACCAACCAATATGATTTTGTTATTTCATATTCAATTTTTTTTATAAAAAACAAAATATTATCAAGTTATATTATATTTTTAAAATTAAAAGATAGAAATAAATAAAAAATAATAGTAGTTGCAAACATTTTAAAAAAAAAAAGAGATACAGGAAAAACGCTCTGAGTGCGATCAAAAAGACAACTTTTTACAAAAACAGTTTCTCACATTTTTCACCAGTTTCCGGCGGCTTTTGGCCTATGGAACTTTTCCTTTTCATTTTTTTCTTTTCTACATTCCTTTAGATCAGCCTTTGATGTCTGATTCATTATTGTTTTGGGTGAATCGGAGTTTTCACCTTTGTATTCCGATTTCTGGTGGAATTCGTGGGTTATCACTAACTCCGACGGTGATAGATGTCCCTCACTTCCAGTTTTGGTTGTCATCTTTGGTCCTCGTCGATTTCGGCGTGTTTGTTTTCCCTTTATTAAGGTGGTATTTTCCGGTCGCTGATTTTCGATTCAGTGTCGGTGTTTGTCCATCAGATTTCGGATTTGATGGTGTCTTTTTATCTTAAATCCATCGGCCTCTATTCGTTAGTTTTATGGTTTTACGTTTCCTTACAAGCCCTCAAACAACCATGGCCACCACCGGGTTTCCTTCTTTCGGGTGAACGGTTTGGAAACATCTCATCGTGTGGGAGATGGTGTGGTATGATCGTACTGCAATGCATGGTGATACTTGTGTGTGATTGGTTTCTACCAATGGGCACTCAACTATTTATAGAAGAGGTAACGATGATTACTATGGATGGTTTATTATCTCATCGGAGCCATTATATAAGGGACTGCTACAGAAAAGTGAAGACTTTAAAATAATAACGAGACAGCAGATGCTGTTTCTGTATTATTACAAATTCAAGATATGGTGCTACTGGTTTCAAAGCAAAAGAATTTCCATACCATGGACTGTTTCAACAAAACATGTTATCTTCTGGAGCAGAAGTGTTTGGACGGGATTGCGATGTAACAAATTGATAGCATCCAAAGATCTTGTAATCGATAAACGGCGTTCGACCACAATAGATGGCAACCAAAATCAAGATCATTTTAGACCGATGACGAAGTTGGATAATGTTAGCGTATCAAGACCATGTTTGCAGTTGTGCAAGTTGGCATCGTGTTATTACTTTGTCCAATTTCAAGTTCTTAAAAATGTATTTGTTGAAATGTATTTTCATGTTTTATGTAACAATAGTATTTGATATTAATAAAGATAATCGTTAGCCAGTAAAAAAAAATTTAATACCACCAGAAAAACTCTAAACTTAATTTGGGTAAACCCTAAACCCTTGGATAAATCATAAACCATATAATTTAGAATTTATCCAAGGATTTAGAGTTTACCCAAGAATTTAGGGTTAGATTTGCTGACTGTGTTAAAAATATTTTTTGTAAAAAATTCAAGGATTTAGGAATTATCCGAGGGTTTAGATTTAGAAGAGTTTAGGGTTTAGTGTTTTGATGATGCTATTTTTTCAAAAATATTTTTATTTTGCAACTACTATTTTTTTAAAAAAAACATAATATAACTTGACATTACTTTGTTTCTTTTTTTAAAAGATACTGAATACTCCCTCTGTTTCATAATACTTGATGTTTTGCCTTCTTACACAAAGATTAAGAAAACTAGTTTTTTCTAAAAAAATATTTTAAAAATATTACTTTAGAATCAATTAACCAATAATAAAAAAGACAGTGAAATCTAATTGGTTGAACAGTTTCCAATAAAGTTAAAGTTAACCTTAAAATTTCAAAACTTCATCTAATTTGAAACAAAATTATCCTTCTAAAACATCAACTATATTGAAACGGAGAGAGTATTAAAAAAAAAATATTTATTGATTGGTGAACACATAGGGGTGAACCCAAGAATTACTTTGATAGTAAATAAATTATTTTCTGTGTTTACCTGTTTCTTATGATTTTTTATCCAATCAAAATTAGTAAACATATTCAATGTTTTTGAAATTTACAATTTGTCATTACTACATATATTGAAAATATAAAATATATACCTTTTAGAAAGTTTTTTTTTTCAAAATATAAATCATTGTGAAACGGAGAGAGTATAATTTTGGAGTGTATACGTTAAAAGAAAAACGATTATCAAGCTGTTGCAATATTTATGAAAGCATCGACACACCTTGATAAGAACCATTCCAACTTTGTTTGTAAGGGCAGACGCATTAAGGGTTCAGGAGGGAGGTCTCACGCTTCCCAAAAAAGTGAATTTGAGTGATCCCGTCTCGCTGCGCCTCTTCTGGATGAACCGGTTCAGCGCTGTATCGGCGGGCTCCACGCCGCGTGGCGGTCCACGATTAGTCCGCATATTTTTTTTTAATAATCAAACAAAAAAAATAAAAAATAATAATAAAAAATTAAACTTATGATCCTCTCCCCAAGATCACTGATGCGGATGCCCTAAATGTGGGTTAAATCCACGGTGGTTAAAAATCATGTAATACTCTTTGGTTAAATCTAATCTATTAATTTAGGGATTATCTACTATTTGAAGTTCTCATTTAAATTTTGGACTCTTTCATAGTTGTTGCTAGAATATATCATGCCTCCTATACAATGCAACCTACCAACTTAAATTAAACCAAATCTTAACTAACATAGATTAGTTAAACCTAACCAGTAACACTTTATAATATTTTTGGTTAATCTCTTAATATAATTAGATCATATAAAACTGAACCACTTTTAAATCAACGAGTTCCATATCATTCCAGACATAAGAAAAAAAATATCCGACTCATTTACAACGTAAGTATACAAAGACCGTGTATGCTTATGCTCATTGATCTTCCAAAAACCAAATAATTATGGCATAGACCAACATAGGCTCATGTTCGTATCACTAACTTTACTTCCATATATTTACTCTTCACCTACATCATATCACAACATACACAGTTCTGCAAGAACATGATTTTTTTTGTTCAAACAACCAAATAATGGTGGCATATGGTTAGTAGATTTTTTAAATATGTTTTTTATATATTACATTTTACGAGACTATGTGTATAAGTTTTTTTTTTTGAAAAAATGGCATAACTATGTGTATAAGTTAAAAGGTAAAAAGTGTGACAAGTCAAATTATTATACTAAAAATAAAAGAAGATTAAATACAAACTAATAACAAGTACAACACAAATTATAACACTATTAAATTCTATATATATTTAATAAAATACTATATATATGTCTAATATGTATATATATATATAAATGTTACACAAAATATACATAATATTATATACATATATTATATATACCATATATTATTAATTGAAATTTGACAAATCAATTTCTGCTCTTTAGGGTGGGTCCTAATATAGTTAAAGTTAAAGTTGAACCAAAAAAAAAGAAAAATTTACTGAATCAATAGCGTGCGGGGGATGCCTTTAGATAGTTAATCTCATGCACGCGTCGAATCATCCGATTAGACCTTATTTATAGGCCTTTGTTTGAGCCCAACAGGCCGTACTCATCTCTTAATTTAGATGACTCTTGGGTTTCTCTATCAAGCCCCGATCAAAAAGGCAGATTTATTTTCAGAACAAACACAAATTTTCTTTTAGACAAAACAAATTTATCTAATATAAATTTGTATTTTGATTGTATCTACATTTAAATGTAAAAAACATTATATTTGTGCAAGTTATTATATGTTTAATATTCTAATAGAAATAATTTGATTATAAAATATATAACTATGTTTTAAAATGATATGCAGATATAGACGATATGATTTTAAAATATGTAATAAGGTTTAAATAAAATCAGAGTTTTATTTGAATTTATCATCTTTTTGAGTTATTAACGTAATTAGTTAACTATTTACGTATTATGGAACCGCTACCAAACCCGATCCACAACCAAACTAAATGAGTCCCGAACACACACACACACACACATATATATATATATATATATATATAAGTTATTGTTATACTTATAGTAACATTAATACCTAAAATTAAAATTACAAATCAAATATCAATACAATTAAAACAGCAGATATTTTTCAGACATCCCCTTAGTTTTTAAACTATTTACAGGAATGCCATTGAAATATATTAAATATTTAATATTTAAATTACCTAAAATATATTGGAGAGATCTTTAGAAAATCTGAACAAACAATATTCAGCCTAATATAGTTTCACATAGAATTTGAATTAAATAGTTACATTTTTATTTGTATATGTGATAGTACATAGACGTTTTTTTCCTACGTTAACTTACATTTTTCCTACGATTATATATTATTATCATAACTAACATAGATAGGTGGGGTTTAATATGATTATAACATAACTTAGTGATGACACTTTAATGCACATACCCAATTAGTTAAATTCAAACAAAAGAACGATACATATACATTTTTATTATATGAAATAACTTTCAAATTGTATTTGATACTATATATTATACTATTATATTTATTTTTACAAATTCCAAAATAAGTGTTCCATTCTATTTTTAAGTAAAAATTGAAAACAATATTTTATAATTATAATAAGACAGAAAATAACATTTCTAATAAATGATTACTCATCCAACTTTAAGCTGGAAAAAATGAATATATCGCATATTCAAATTTTATTAAAGATACAAAGTTTGAACTCACTGAAAAATAATTAAAATATAAAATTTGAATATTGGAATTATTTTTCAGTGAGTTCAAACTTTGTATCTTTAATAAAATTTGAATATGCGATATATTTATTTTTATATTTATATTTTCAAATTAAAATGTACAAACAAAATAACATTGCTTTTAAAGTACGGATCATCGGTTACCACGATAAGATATTTCAAGAAATACTCGGTTTAGATATATTAAGGGTGGACAAAAAAGTCAAACCGAACCGATACCATTTCAAACCGAACCGATACCATTTCAAACCGAACCGAAATCTTTTTCAAATAATTCGACTGAAGATTTTTCCAACCTGGATGGTTCGGTTTGAAACCGAGCCGAACCGAGAAACCGAACCAAACTAACTATGATTTCTTTCAGTTGGAAATTACTAGAACCAAACTAAACAAACCAACCCGAACTGAACTGAGAAGATAACCAAAGTGCCCACTTTTAAGATATATGGTAGGAAAAACTCATTTTGATTTTGATATCGACAATCCATATCACAGTTTCAATATAGTAACAAAAATGTTTTATAAAAATCATCTTTGAATTTTTTTGTACTAAATTATAACAAAAGGTCCCGCACTTTTAAAGTGCGGGTCAAAACCTAGTATTACTTATTTTGGTATTTATGGATAAAATGGATCTAAATCAAAATAAATATATCGTTACTTTCGAAAAAATAATTGATTTAAACTAGATTTAGTGAGTATTTTTACTTTTAGTTATTTTAGTAAGTTTGAGTAATTCAGAAAAATATCCTAACCGAATTGGATAGTTTTGGTTAAAAATAATCAAACGAGAGCCATATATAACGGATATCTGAAATATTCATATTCTTTTATATGAAAAACATATCCACTTAGATTCCTGTAGACCGTTTAAAATCCGATCTCGATTTTATAATAGTGAATAAAAGAAAAATTCCAAATTTAAAAAGTCGATTTCCAAAAGAACTGATCTGTATCCAAATAAATACACAAGTATCATGCTTAATCTCAATTAAGTCAGCGTGTAATAAATTAATAATTAATAAACTTTATATGTATATATTTGTCAAACAAAATATCCTTCATTTGAATATCTAATGCCACACAACTTCAAATATTTTAAAACTGGTTAGGTATCTAATTAGTCCATATAGCAGGTAAAAGTACATATATCAAATAATTTTGACAATAAAATAAATATACTCATTTAATTTTAAAATCTAATAAGATTATCGATTTAGACTCGTAACAATTATATTATTTCATTTAAACCTGTTAAGTTTTTACATAAAATTTTCAGAATTATTTTTAAAAATCTGAGAATATCTTTGAAGTGTATTTTTATAACAATGTTTCACTTTGCTAAAAATGAGAAAATATGAGAAATATTTTAATTTTGGTTTAATTAATTAAATATATTTATATAAACGGCTGAATATTTAGAGTAGATTCTTGTGAACTAATGCTGATATTGTAATTTATTCCAGCTGTAGAAATTATTAATTGTTTTACTACTTTAATTTATTTGTGCTTTAATAATTTCTTAGTTATTTTAAATGGGTAAAAGGTATTAGATGATAAAATTTAAATATATTAGACTAAAATTAAGTTTATGTATATATATCTCAAATAAATCATCTCACTTCCCACCTATTCGTATGATTCATTTAAAAAGCAAAGGGAGTTACATTAGGTTAAAAATGGAATGTAATTCCACATATCCAATTTCCATTATGCTTTCATTGACAGGTATAAATCTTTTGAAAAATCAGTGGCATTAGAAGTAATATTTCAAGGTAGTTTAAGGGCAAAATATAGAAGTGGTCCTCTTTTAATAATACAGATTTAAGACTATGTGATTTTTCTTTACAAATGAATGAATACAAATATTTTAAAATAAGGGTTTTATAAATATTTTAATTTAATTTATTTTATTCATATGTTTGATATATTTTAACATTTAATCGATTTAGTTATTATTTATGTATATTAAAATGCATTACTTCTTTAAATTTAAATACAGTATTCTTTTTGTTCTGAATAGATTAAAATTTTAATGATTTTTATTTGCATTTAGACTTTTGATTTTAGGTATAAAATTTAGATTATTAAGTTATTCATTTTTCTGGGTTATATTGAGTTACATATATTCCTTCAAATCAAGATATAACAGCTTTTGATTTCACTTAAACAAAATTTAATTATTTTTATTTATTGTATTAGTTAAGTTTTTATCTCAAATATGTAACTATACTTTCATATATAATAAGATACTTATTGTTTGTAAAACAATTTTAAAAACAAGAAATAAAGTTATAACAAGTATGAAGTTTCATAAACATACATCATTGATAAAAAATTTAAAATCTCATTAATGAATATCAATATTTTAAAAAATAATTATTTTTAAATTTAAATAAATTTATACTTTAGAAGTATAAAAGATAAAAGATAAATTAAAAATATTTTAGATAATCTTAACTATAAGAATTCATACTGATTTATGTATTTTTATTATAGGAATATTAGATTTTAAATATAAAAAAATATCAAGCCTTCAATAAATTTTCTAGTGGTATACTAGGTTTGTTTAAAGTTATATATTTTTATTTATTAATGTATTTTGACAATAATATAGAAAATTCAAATACAAATGAAAAATTAACAAAACAAATTATCAAAAATGAATAAACATCTCAACTGTTGCAATTATAATATATATATATATATATATATATATATATATATATATATATATATATAAGCTTATGCTATTTATATTACTTTACCTAATAATCTGAGAAGATATATCGATATAAAAAAAATTACTTGTAAAAGAGATTATTATTTTTACTATCAAGTTTGTTTTTGTGAACTTTTTTATAAAATCACATTGTATATAAAATATATTTTATCTAGTATATTTAAAAAATATTTATGTTTCATAAAATATGTTAGTTTCTTTTTCTAAATATATATATATATATATATATTTTTTTTTTTATGAATATTTACTTTCATTATATATCCCATTTGAAAATATAGAAAAGGAAAGTAAAATTAAACAATTATTATCAGAAATTATTTTTAAAATTTAATAATGAATATCAGATATACTATTTTTATTCATTAATGATAATTTTGTAGTTAACCATTATAAGAATTATGGTGACCATGACACATATGAAACTAATTTTTCAAATAATATTATATAGATGTTATTTAGTTATTTCTACTCTGGCCAAGCAAAGTGTATTTCTTTCCCTTTAAAAAATCGAAAAATCACATTTTTAATTTTCAGATTAACATTTAATAACACTTTAAATTTTTAAATTATTTCACTAGCTTTTCTAACAATACTAACGCATCAAATCGTAAAATTTATTTCCCGTCAAAAACTTGATGTCATGAAATTATGACATAGGAAAAATTATAATAATAACACGGAATTAATAGTTCAACTAAATAACACATTTCACTTAATACACTACTTAATACACTATGTAAAAGTAAGATTTTAGAAATTTACAAAAATTGTATTTATAAAACTGATTTTTTTAAAAGTTAAAAAATACAAATTAAAATATGAAATTTGAAAACTTTAAGAACAATTAGCACAGACTGCTCACCTATAACCATATACTTCTTTTGCTGATTTTACCTTTTCAATTGTTTTCGAGAGAAAATGTTATATTACAATAATTTATGTTTACTATATTTACAAATCTATTTATTTATTTCTTAGGTTTTGATTTTCATTATGATTTTGAGTTTTAATTTTTTATATGTATATATAGATAATTATGTCTTTTATAATTTTACATCATGACATCTTATGTTTTACAATTTATAATTCCAATTCTAATTTTATTAATTTTAATTTTTCAATATCTGACTTTATAAGTATATTTTTATACATTTTTAACATTTTTTATTTTTATAAAATAGATTAATTGAAAAAATTAACTTAGTTGAATTATTAATAAGACATTATCACTATTTATTTAGTTATCTTTCGGCATCATCAGTTTTTGTTATATTATATTTTCATGTCATCATTTTTTTGACGGAAAATAAAGTTCACTACTAATGTTGTTCGTTTGAAAATTCAAAATGTAAATAAAAAATAAAGGTTTAAAATGTATGTAAATGTCATTGTTATAGTTTAAAGTGTCAGTTTCCCTTTTAAAGATTTTTAATATTAAAACTCCTCAACTAAGTTTGTTTTGGGTAAAAACCCCCAAATTAAATATTTAATGAATAAACACCCAAATTAACTTTATTTAATAAATTAAACCGTTTCCGATCATAATTACCATTACTACTAGTATTTTTCTTGTAGTTTAGGGATTTCTTCATTAAACAAAACATAAGTGAGATGTTTTACCACTAGAAATAAAAAAATTCAAAATATAATAACATTATCTAAAAATTAATAACTTTAATATTCCACAATTAGCATTTTTAAAAACTTTCTGTAAAATATATGAGTAGTGTTTTTTTAAATCAACATTATATATGTATAAATTAAAAATGTAAAACCCATAAAATATAACAAAAATTATCTAAAGATTTATCTATTTTCTTGTGTTTTACATTTTTAAATTTTAGATATTTTTTATTACTGGTAAATCTTAAGATAATTTTTATTATATTTTCTGTTTTTTATATTTTTAATTTATACATATATAATGTTGATTTAAAAAAAACTAGACTCATATATTTTACAGAAATCTTTTAAAAACTAATTTTGGAATATTAAAATTATTAATTTTTGGATAATGTTATTATATTTTGAATTTTTTTATTTCTAATAGTAAAACCCTTCACTTATGTTTTTTTAATGTAAAAACTCAGGTTAAAAATTTACCGGTAGTACTGGTAGTTATGACCGAAAAAATTTAATTCATTAAATAAAGTTAATTTGAGATTTTATTCATTAAATACTTAGTTTGTGGGGTTTTACCCAAAACAATTGAGAGGTTTTAACTTTAAAAATCCCCCTTTAAATATAACAACGGAGTAGTATAAGCTCGTACTCGTACTCGTATATTAGAGCGGCTCAGATATATAGCTAAAGACAATAATAGTGTAACTGACACTTATCAGAAAGTGCATCTGGAAGCAAATTAAGCGTGACAATATCTATTCTATTAAAATAGAGTCCTAAATTTATCTACCATTAATGTTGTCATTTAACTTTTGGACTATTTCACATTTGTTAGCATGTTACTAAATTTATGGACCATTTCAAATTAGTTACAATATGATTACTATTACAATATAACCGGATAACTTAAAATAAACCAACAATTAATTTATCATAAGTAAACCAATCTTGGAATTAAATACTAGACTGAGGGTACTACTAGATTAGCAATACATTGTTTGGACGTGACATTCTTATAATTAATGTATAAAAAATATTGGTATAGTGTTTCTGTATAATGTTTATTCTTTTATAGTTTTTGTATAGTGTTATGATTACAATTGTAGTACTATGTTTCGTAATTATTTTTGTGTGGTGTTGTTTCGCTAATTTGGTATATTTTTAGTAATTATATATTGTATTAAAATTCAGAAACCCATATATAGATATGTTAATTTCTAATAGTATTATAAGAGATACAAAAAAATTGGGAAATCGTAATATATATTTGGTAGCTGATATCTATAAAGTTTCAGAATTTGATAATACTTGATACACTTGTGACCAAATTACTCAATCATTACGAAATGATTAGTTGCAGCACCCATAAATGTATACAACATATGTTACAATTCTGATATTATATCCCATTATTTTAATATTTACTTAGTAATTTTGTTTTTCAGTTATACTATATTGTATTAGATGTAAAAATAATTCACTCAATCATCAGCAAATGTAGAAGAGCTTTATCTCAATGGAGGAGTAAGCAAAATACAAACTCTGGTAAGATCATTCAAGAACTAAAACAGGAAATACAAGCAGTATATGACTCCCCTTCTATAGACTATTCATTACTTACTGCTTTAAAGGCAAAACTGCAACTGCAATATAGACTGGAAGAAGAATACTGGAGAACAAAGAGCCGTGTATTGTGGTTGCGTGCAGGAGACAAAAACACAAAGTATTTTCACAACAAGGCGAGACAAAGAAGGCATTACAATAGGATCATACGTATACAGGATGACAAAGGGAATTTATTATTTAAAGCAGTAGATATCCAAAAACATATAGAAAATTATTTCTGTATGTTATATAGAAGTAATGGGAGTATTTTAGATAACAAGCTGATGCAAGGTATTCCTGCAACAGTTACAGAGGAGATGAACCGAGCGCTTACTGCTCCAGTCACAGAGAAAGAAGTGAAGGATGCAGTTTTCAAAATGAATCAGGATAAGGCCCCAGGTCCTGATGGTATGTCACCAAGTTTCTACCGACATCATTGGGAAGCAATTAAACCAGGTTTCATCTCGTTTATAAAGCTCTTCTTTGAACAAAACAAATTAGACCCCAAGGTTAATCAAACCCATATCTGTTTGATCCCAAAAATAGATAACCCGACCACAATTAAGGATTATAGACCTATCAGCTTAGCTAATGTAGCCTATAAAACTATATCTAAAATTCTAGCTGAGCGACTGAAACCATGGCTGAATGATATAATTACTGAGAATCAATCTGCTTTCATACCGGAGAGATTAATCACAGATAACGTTCTCATAGCCCATGAGCTAATGCATTCTTTGCATACTAAAAACCTTAGCAATAAATTCATGGCCCTGAAGCTAGATATTGCTAAAGCTTTTGACCGAGTCGAGTGGAAATTTATAGATGTGGTCATGGAAAAAATGGGCTTCTGTCAACAATGGAGAACGTGGATAATGAAGTGCATAACATCAGTCTCATATTCGGTCTTAATCAATGGAGAACCGACAAAAATTATAAAGCCAAGTCGTGGTCTCCGACAAGGTGATCCAATCTCTCCCTATCTCTATATACTTTGTACTGAAGGTCTCTCCAGATTAATAAAGCAGAATATTCAAGAACGACAGATCCATGGTTTCAAAGCATCAAAGAGTGGACCTGCTGTATCACATCTCCTTTTTGCGGACGACTCTTTAGTTTTTTGCAAAGCATCAGAAGAAGAATGCCTAAACCTTTCGCGCATACTAAAAACCTATCAAAGAGCATCAGGGCAAGAAGTGAACTATGCTAAGTCAGCCATAGCCTTCAGTAAAGGTACGCCTTCTAATGTTCAAACAAACATATCAAAAATATTTGGCATTACAAAGGTTGGTGGGTTTGGTAAATACTTGGGATTACCCGAACAAATAGGAAGAAGAAGAAAAGAAGTATTTCATTATATAGTTCAGAGAGTAAAGGATAAGCTGAATAGCTGGTATTCAAAATTTCTCTCGCCTGCTGGGAAAGAGGTATTACTGAAAGCAGTTATCACGGCAATGCCAACATATACTATGTCTTGCTTCCTATTGCCTAAGACTCTAATTCATGAAATTATAAAGGCAATGAGAAAGTTTTGGTGGTCTGCTTCTCAGGATAAACACTCAATACCATGGATAGCTTGGAACAAAATCACGGCCTCAAAAAAAGATGGCGGACTAGGAATCAGGGATATGATGGCTTTCAACAAAGCTCTGCTAGCCAAGCAAGCTTGGCGTCTAATCACTCGCCCCTCATCCCTACTAGCTCGTATCTACAAAGCAAAGTATTATAGAAAAACAACTTTTATGGAGGCCAGTTCTTATCAAACATCAAGTTTGGCATGGAGGAGTATCGTACAAACCCAACCAATACTCAGAAGAGGAATTCATTGGGCAGTCGGCGATGGAAAGCAGATCAAAGTGTGGTATGATAACTGGTTGCTTGGAGGTTCTCAGTTCACGCCAAAAGGCCCCGGTATGTTCATCTACCCAAATCTCAAAGTTAAAGATCTGTTTCTAGGCGGAACATACTATTGGAACCAACCTCTTCTTCATCAGCTATTTGAACCAGACGATGTTCAAAGAATCCTCCGACTTCGTCCAAGCATAACAGAAGCTCATGACTTACTGTATTGGAGGTTCAGCAAAACAGGAACATATACAGTAAAGTCGGGCTACTATATCCAAAGAGAGATGGATAATGAGGACACACAACAACCACATGTCACCTCTTTACAAAATTTGCAACTGAGAAATCAAATTATGCAAAAGATATGGACATTAAAAATACCGCCTAAAATCAAAACATTTTGGTGGAAGGTGCTTCATAATGGATTGCCAGTTGCAAAAAACTTACAAAGAAGAGGGTGCAAGATTGATCTAACGTGCCATCTATGCGGAGAAGGTATTGAAACAGTATCCCATCTTCTTTTTGAATGTCGTATAGCTAAGGAAATATGGCAGTTGGCTTATCCTAATCTCTCTCAGTATTTAGTACCGGGTAATAATCTCCTGATGTTCATTCAGAACATGATAAATAATAGTATAGGAGAATCGCCAGGTATTCTAACTTGGTTTATTGGGTGGAGGATTTGGAAGATGAGAAACAGATTAATATTTGATAACGTCCGGGAGCATATTGTACAGATCATTAAAACTGCAATCATGGATTTAAATCTCTGGCAGGAAGCTCTATCCAAAGATGAGCCAGAGATACAAGTTAAAGAAAAAGCTCAACAATGCTCCATCATGGATATCCTCCCAATAGAATCAAAGTTCTACTGCATTGCAGATGCATCCTGGAAGTCTTTGAATGATGTAACAGGTATAGGGTGGTCCTTATACAGTAGACAAGGCACTCTCATTATGCAAGGAAGCTCTGCAATTGCTCCTACGAATTCAGCATTGGAAGCCGAAGCAATGGCCACTTTGCTAGCTACTCAACACCTTCATAGACTGCAATGTCAGAATGTTACAATCCTAGGAGACAATGCTCAACTCTTCAAAAGCCTGGAGAAAAACAAAGGGAACAAGAATGTTGTATGTAATGAGGCATCCACGGTGGTACAAGACATTCTTAATCTATCCAATCTAAACAAATTTCACTTTAGGCATGTCACTAGGAACCTAGTAGATCATGTTGATCAGTTAGCAAAGAAAGCTAGGAAAACAAATCAGCCATATGTAATAACTAGAATCACCAGATAAACCATTGTATTTGGCTCGAAAGTTGAATGAAATGAAATGGTTGACAAAAAAAAAAAAAATAATAATTCACCTATACAAACAACTCTATATGTAAATCAAAACCATTCGTTTGGTTAGTATAATTTCAGAATTTTCTAATTTAAACAAATACATTCATATATTTTGTATTTTAAAATTATTAAACATTTCTATTACAATAAAGATCTTCCCAAAAAATCGAATCTAATCTATTAATTCAGGATCCTATATTTTATGTTAGAAAGTTGTTATTTAAATTTGAAATGGTCCTACAAAATATGTAACAGTATTTAAAACATCAATACTAATAAAATTAGATAATTCCTATTTATTAATCTTACTCCATTGTTAGTATATTACATAATTTGCCAACAGATCTTTCTAACAGAATTTTATTTCTCAGGTATTTTCCTCCAACTTAATTTGGTTCTGTTTCATAATTATGTCCTACTCATTTAGTTCTATCCCTAACGCATAACTATCAGTTTACGAGCTGATACTTGCGAGATCCACTGATATTAATGGACATAATATGTTTGTCATATACAAAAACGTAATCCTTTAGGCTCCATTTGATGTTTATAGATTACCATTATTTATCCAACATTATAATACAAGTTATAATTCCTATTACAATAACATTCCTATCATCTTCAAATATTATTTCTAACCAGCATGGAAAAAACTATTGTTTCTATGAAGGTTTCAAAAATCATGACTACTAAAATCTTTTTTCTTGCAGGCATTTTAGCAGCTTCATAATCAAATTTTATTAGACGTTAATATATATTTTATTAAAACTGAAACATTGTGTTGAACCTAATATTTATTTTGTAAATTTTTAAATTAAATTTATTTTTCTATTTCATAGTTATAGTTAGACCTATACTAAATCATAATATTCATTTCTTTATAATATTATTCATGTTTCCAAACAATATACTCTTTTCTTTATAATACTATTCATGTTTCCAAAAAACACTATAATTAATCTTAGCTATTTTATATCTACAATTTCCTCAATCAAAATTTTGTAAAAATATCATAATTTCATAAATTGCAAAACATTGAACTTTAAAATTTGGAATAAAAGGTGACAAATTATTTACTAAAAAAATTTAGATCAAATTAGATTATAAACCGGTCATCCATCTCGGTCATCCATCTTGGTCATCCATGTGTTTAATCGGTTAGTCTGGGGTTTTCGTGATTTTTTTAAAATATGGATATTAAAAAAAAATTGAATAATCGGATCGCCGTATTAACCAGTATAATCACGGATTTGGGTCGAATTTAAAAGTATTGATTTAAATGCAAAAAATAATAATATACAAACTCTTTTAAATTAACAAAATATTTATTAAATTAGTAATAAAAAATTTCGTCATAAAATATTCCGCGCTTGCAAAAGCGCGGATCAATATCTAGTATTTAATTACAAAAAGCTCACAAACAGTAAGTTCGCTTATCAGTGTAAGACTGTAAGTGGCAGATTTCGTGTGATACATGTCTGCCACCACCACCTCGTCGCTCATCAATTTTCTATTAGCCTTATGATATCTAATCAAATATTTTGTCCATGCTTTTTTAAATATAACTAAAAATTTCATAGTCGTTTGATTTTTTCCCAACCAAAAGAAGAAAATAATACATAGTTTATTTTCAGCTGAACTAATTAAATAGAAAAGAAAAACTAATACATAGTTAATTTTCAGCTGAACTAAATATACGCAGGAATTTTAAAACCCTAAATTTGGAAGACGATGTGGTATCAGTATATATTGACTTCTTTCTCTAGCAAAAACAATTGAAAAAAAACAACCACGACGTAGTAGATATCTTAAAACAATTGAGCCGACAGTAAAAAGAGCTATGTGCGTGTTGGTGGGGTGTCCACTAACTCTGTGTGTGGCAAATTTTTTTAACATAGGTCCATACTGTTTTCTACATTTCAACCCAACTAGCATCGAGGGACCGTAACCATTACAACAAGAAAAGTGAAAATAGGTATTTGGTCTCCAGGCTGAATATCTATTTTACCGCCGGTTTTAGTCTCAAAGGTCATATTTGTTAAACCGCCAGCTTTAGTGCCTGGTGTCGTCCGTCTTAGACAGCCAGCTCATATTTCCATCATATATCCCTCCACCAGTTAATAAAATCCTTTTTAAGGAGAAGAAAAAGAAAATAAGTAAAACGGTATTCTCTTCTGTATAGCAACATAAGATGATTGATACGTATCGCTTGTTGAGTTGTTTTAGAACTCACTTATTACATTTGCCATTGCCAGTTACAAGTATATTCAATTAAATAGGAATAACATATGCTTTCGTAATTGAACGAGCCAACGAGTAAATGCAACATATTATTCCATAAAAGGACACGAAAAAGTAGATAACTATTATTCCATAATGTTGATCTATCAGATTTTGTCTCAATTTTTTTCCTATATGATGGAATAGTTTGCCGATAATATTGTTAAGGTTTACTATCAACTTATGGATATGTATTTTACTATTATCGATTTATAATTTATGCATAAAATAACATTATACCTTTTTAACCTGTAACCTTTAATATACATGTAAAATGACTAAATTAGTCAAAAGTTAGTATCCGCAATAGAAATTTGATTATTAAATTTGCTGATGCTATGATAAGCCAAAACTAGAATATAGAAATAATATAAATTTTTCTAAAGGTGACAGTCATGACACATGGGTAATTGATTGGTACCAAAGACATCTCCAATCCAACTCTATTTTTTCCTCCAAATTAGAGTAAAAGTAAATATGAAATAAGAAATGCTTCAACTCAACTTCATATCTTACTCCATAATGAAATTTACTCAGAGCCGGCCCTTGGTAAAAGCTGAAGAAGCTGCTGCTTCCGACCACCAGAAGATATAAAACTTTTTCGGCCTTGTTTTGACATTAAGTTTTCATTAGCATTGGTGGTTAAGGTTTAGGTAACAAGGGTTAAACCTCCCAGGTTCGGTACCCCTTGGGAGAATAGGCCACTTTTTTTTATTTTTGCTTCTAATCACATATATTATAGGACCGGCTCTGAATTTACTTCATAAATGGAGTAATCTATTTTTTGTTTGTTCATTACTCCATTATGGAATGGAAAATGGAGTAGAGTTAGAACATTTTTATTTTATATTCACTTTTACTCCACTTTAAAAAAATATATGAAATTTTACATTGGAGATGCTCTAATTGGAGATGCTCTAATGAAAGTGTCAAATCTACAAATGTTCTGAAAGAATTATAACAAGAAATATATAAAACAGAAAGTCTCTTTGTCTAATTTCTCTAAAATAATAATATCAAACAACCATTCTTCATGACGTGTGATTTATAATCTATATTGGTGTTTGGTTCATATATGTTAATTGGTTGATATAACAAAGAGAAATTGTTTTAGAAAAGTAAAAAACGGTTGATTAAATTGTTTCTCTTTAACATTAAGGTAGATTAAATTGTTGTGAGAGAATAAGCAAGTTTAGTTTGTTAGAATGGAAATGTGATGTCAATTTCACTTTACCAATATTCAAATGGATGTATGTAAATTTGAAAGTGTTGTTTTCTTTTGCATTAAAAAACTTTTGGCGCGACTTCTGTTATGGAATTATTCTAATCTCTATGCATATTGAATTCACTCCACTCACATCTCCATCACTCTTCTATTTTACAGTGTATACCACGTGTCATCCTTATAGTTTATGGAGAATATTTCCTTACGATTAGTAGTAGCACACATGCATATTTTTAAAATGTAACATATTTTAAAAACACAACTTTCACTAGTGCATTTAAAGAGTTAGAACTACACATTGATTATACAAAAAAACAAGATAATATATAAGATTTATGCAGGCAATTTTATCGATTTACTTATGATCAAGTACGATTGTGAAATAATTAATTAACTTTTTCAGCTCATAGTTAAATTAATTTCACGAGAAATTATCATTTTCCATTTTCTCAATATAATTTAAAAATAATTGAAAATATGCAATGGTATATATTGTTCAACAACTAGTTTCTCACATATATATGCGTGTGTTTATTCAAACTAACATATATTTTATAATTCATAATATATATTTTATTCGCAAAACTAAGTCAATTATCAATCATAAAGTGTTCCGTATTTGATCATACTTTTAAAATCTTGAAATTTAAAACACGCTAGTGTATATATACGGTCACATATCTATATTTAGGTCCATGCAAATGCAACAAAACTTTTGAAAATGGAGTCATTGTTGAATTATGCTCATAGGCTATTAAAGATTTCTCATGATCTCTTGAAGGGGACTTGTAATTCAGTCACTACATCCCATCTGTGTTGTCTCTTTCTTTTTACATTTTTCTTCCTTTCTTATCGAGCAACCGAAAAGTGTTATATCAAAAATCCTCGTAGTCACATACTCATAGGTAATTAGTTGATTTGGACATGAGGTATGATCGTATGAGAAACAATGAATTTTCCTTAATTCTATCAAGACCATATAAAACAACTTAATTAGTCTTAGCCTACCAAGTTTGACAAGTTAATTAACATGCGATCAATCGTGATAAAAATTGATAAGTATCCGAACATAGTATTGTGATCATTATAAATAGTTCATTATCTATATACAAAATGAAAATTACATGACTATGATAAACTTTATGGATCGCCCTGAAAATTAGATATTGCAGACAAAACAAAATTATTTGAAGATTTTAGGAATGGACATAATTCAAAAAACTGTTAAAAGGTTTTTAAGAATGAAACTGATCGAAGTTAATAATTATTCCCAGAATAGACTAACACATGTTTTTGTTAAGCATGTATATACATTGTACTATAGTTTAATTAAGAACAAAACTTAGCTTCACCCCCTAAGGTGAATCTCTACATTCACCCACCAATAGGAATTAGTTAATTAAGATTTGATATCTCTTAAAAAGGGAAACCAAGTAATAAGAATTTAATGAAATAAAATTATGTTTTTAGATAAATAAAAAATTGTAGCAATAATAAAAAAAAAATATTTTTTAATATTGATAAATCCGTCAGAAAATACTAAACCCTAAACCCTAAATCCTAAATTCTAAATACTAAACCCTAAACCCTTGGGGAAAGCCTGAACCCTTGGACAAATCCTATATCCTAAATCGTTAATCTTAAAACCTAAACCCTAAACCCTTAATCATAAACAATAATATAAACCCTAAATTCTAAACACGAACCCCTAAACCCTAAACTCTTTGACAAATATTAAATCATAAACCCTTAATCCTAAATCATAAACCATTTTGGAATTTAGGATTTAGGGTTTAGTATTAGGGGTTATAATTTAGGGTTTAGGGATTAGGATTTAGTTTATGATTTAAGGTTTGGTTTAAATTTAAAGGTTAGGGTATAGGATTTGCCCAAGGGTTCAGGCTTTTCCCTAGGGTTTAGGGTTTAGTATTTAGAATTTAAGGTTTAAGGTTTAAAATTTAGGGTTTAGGGTTTAGTATTTTCTGACGGATTTATCAATATTAAAAATTTTTTTTTTTGATAATTGCTACTAATTTTATTTATCTAAAAACATAATTTTATTTCATTAAATTCTTATTACTTGGTTTCCTTTTTTAAGAGATATCAAATCTCAATTAACTCATTCCTATTGGTGGGTGAATGTAGAGGTTCACCTTAGGGGGTGAAGCTAAGTTTTGTTCTTTAATTAAACACACAATTGGTTTAAATCATTGCACATAAGAGTTGAAATATAATTTTGTGAATGGTTAAAATATTGTACAGCCATTAATTTAAGTTAGCCTAAACATAATAGATATGATCATGTTAGCTTTTTTTTTGTTTCTTGCTTTTACAGTAAGCAAAAACAAAATTTTCGAACATCTATTCTTACAATTTGAGAGGGGGAGAAAAGTTGACCTGGCTAGTGCAAGTCAAGAATGGTGAACCTTGGCCATTCAGTTTCAAAGGCATATATCAAAGAGAAAACATTGGTTTGAGGTGTCCACTGATTCCTAGCTACTCCTGAAATAAAATTGATAGTCTCGGCATTCGAAGCGATGAGGAGAATCTCATGTATTTGTGATTATTGCCAAGGGGTGAGAATGGAAATTGGTTCTTTAAGATTTCAAAAACGAACTAGTGGAACGTGTCGGGTTTAATGGATTGGCGAAACTAGTCTTGTATTACATTAATTAGAGAAATTTTGTTCAAGTCAAACTTGTAATTTTTTACAATTCCCGTCTAACGGATGGATCTTAATATATATATATATATATATATATATATATATAATATTTTTAAAAAACATTGGTTTGACAGTTGACACAATGTAAAAGTTTGAGGAAAAAATTGAAATTTAGGTTAAGAGTGTTTAAAGATAGTAGAGGTACAAAATACTGTTTGGAGACAAGAGAAGCATCTCAATGATTTTCACGAGATAGGACCTAGAACTTAGAAGTGGACTTTGATTACGACTTTTCTTAGGGGTGGGGCAATTTTCAGTCCCACATTGTCTTTTATCATTCCTCACCAACAATCACCATTTTTATTTTACATTGTCCAATTTCCATGATAAAATAGAAATAATTATTCAAGAGTTAAAAATATTACTCGACAATAATATTCATCATTACTGCACAAAAATCAAATGAAAAAATAATTGGGGGTGTTATATACATAATTTTATGGAATAAAATATTTATAAACATTTTGTTTAAATTTTACCATTTTCCACTAAAAAATCAAAGGAAAAATATCCCTTGCTTTTCTGGAGAAAATAGCATAATTAATTTATCATCGTTCATATTTTATTTCTTGACATATTAGTCATATTTATTTTATCATTTCATTTTTTATTTAACCATTTAAAATCTAGAACATTATAAAATTAGAGATGTGTATATGTATTTTACGGATTCTATAAAAACGGGTATGTTTTCTAGTTGTTATTTAAACAATCTATAAAATATACTTTGAGCATTGAAGTATTTTTAAAATACGCTTGAATATTTTTCATATTTATTAGTTTTTTTAACTTATTTCCCAAATTAAGCTATACTCTATATGTCAAATCTTTTACACGGCCACTCGTAGATTGCTACTCGCCCAAAGATATATTCAAAAGATATATACAAACATCTATGAATATATATGGTACCACGTATAAGCTACCAATATATATTAAACTAGTGTTTCTTCCTTGCTACGCACGGATCAAAATGACTTTGTTTTAAGATTCGATGATAAAACTGCAATTTTATCAATCAAAATAAAATTATTTTATTAATTACATATTCTGGATAACCCATAAATTGTTGCATTTAAGCAAAAAGATTGTAAACGGTAAACTAAAATTTATCATGTTTTAACATAGATATATGTTTGTAAGTATTTTATATTTAGAAATTGAGATATATATTAACACATAAAAATATACTTAAAACTAATATATCTAATTCATTCAGATTTTTTTTTTTGCCTTGTAAAAAAATCTTCAATAAAATATAAATCTGTATTTTTAATAAAGAATAAATTTAAGATATATTATAAAAAGTATTGAAAATTTATACTTAATGTTTTTGATATTTTGAGACATAATATAAAGAGAGAGACCCCAATAGAAACTTTCACCATTTTAAATGCTAAAATCACATTTTAGATTCTTTCATTATTTTTCTTAAACTCGTCCATCTTCCACCAAGCTCCAATAGCTCTATCTAATGGTTACCTTTTCTTCTTCTTTCATTTATATTCTGTTCTTTTTAATTATTAAAGTAGCAAACAGAAATTTGAAATTTCAAAAGAAAAATATATTCGCAACAAATTCAAATACTAATTTTTAAAGTATTTCATAAATGACACAGTATTTGAAAATATGATTTGTCGTCACTATTTTAAAATATTTCTGTAAATATTTATTAAATGAACTAATATAAAAGTTTTTGCATTTTATCCATCTATAGAAAAAAAATAACAGAATTTTCCTAAAGATATATCACAAAACAGATACGAAAACAAATTTATAAATAAAAGAAGAAGAGAAACACTATATTACATTTGTTGCTGATAAATTAGTGGAGTTCTGTGAAACTATGAGAATATAGACAAATGTTTGAGAAGTTTTTTACTATTGATCATTTAAAAAGTTCACAGTCAAGATACTTGAAAATCTCATAGAAGAAAATTATAAAGAGAGAAAAAAAACAGTTTGATAATGAAACGTAAGATGAAAATTCTGAGAAAAAATCAGGAATTATACAAACATCTATCAGTATATATGGTACAACGTACAAGCTACCAATATATATTAAATATGGTCCCAACGTGATCGATGTTATATAGTTAGAATCGAATTAAATGTATTCAACAAACAACGGTAGCTGCGGGTGTATAATCCAACAAAATAATTTCGGTGACAACAAATATTTGATAAAAAATTCGGCAAAACTGGTGTAAAATACATTCCTCGTTTGCTAAAGAAAAACTGGCTTCACCATATCGACAGTTATAGGTTAACGTTTTCATTTAAATACAGGAGAAAACCAATACAAATAGTTATTTTGGATAAACCATATTTGGAGGAAATGAAATTTATTAAAATATAATTATTTATTCCTAAAGTATACCAAGTTGGAAAATAAACGTTGAGTTTATAAGAGAAAAGGTGATTAGTAACGCAGCATGATTTGATATATAAGTAATAATTACGACAGCATGAGTCCGACCTTAATGTCGAAAAAGAAAAGTCATCGAGCTGTCGGATGGTACTCTTTAATGATTTCACCAGAAATATTTCTCTATAATCTATATAGGAAAATTAAAATCTCCTACCTAATTTCAATTTTTTTTACCTCACTTTTTATCGAAAAATCATCTACGTACAATTAGTTCAAAACATGTATATATCAAAAGATACCCCGTGTTATAATTGATGTGTTTGCATAAGAATATACCGAGGCCTGGATTAGTATTAATATATATAGCTTACGCAACCTAGATATGAATATATAATGCAGGGTCGGTCCTCGAAAACATTACGTATAAGTATTTCCTTTGAAATTCTAAAAATGTATATATATATATGCATAAGTAATTATGAGATTTATCATTTTACAGGAAAATTCAATCCAAATTTTCTAAAAAGGAAATTTAGGAAATTTTTGGTTGAGTTTACGTTAAAACGATGAATTTCACCATTACATATGTATATATAATATATACATATATATAGAACTCCAGTGAATAAAACATCCATTGAAAATGTTCTAAGCGGATTCTAAAAAAACTTTTTTATAAAAATTTGTGTGTAAAAGGAGGTGTGTATTACTCTAATACAAAAATAGAAAATGAGTGTATATATATGCGTATATATGTGCACGCACATACATTTTCTTTTAGGTTTTAGGTAGCATGTTCATGGGTCAGCATGCTGTCTCCATTATCTTTTTAATATATATTTAAGTTTCTTATTGTATGCAATTCTAATAAATGGTTTTATCTGTTAATTAGGATAATTAACCACGAAGGAAATGGTGAATTAATCAATTCTTGAACCACGTTTTAAAATATTGAACCTTCAAGATCTGCACTATATATAGATAAAAAAGATTGATCTTTGAGAACTAGAAAATAAAGAGAAATCTAGTGTCATGTAGGTCGTATATGACAACAAATATATATGGATTATACGAGAGTATTTTGGCCCCCACATAAGTGGATCCAGACTAGTCACATGTTTGCGGCCTACGTTTTCAACCCACGTGTCGATCTCTTATCCCCGGCGATACCGAAATATTAATTTTTCAGTGGCCAACAGAATTTGAACCCGAGTCCGTATTAGAGGCGAAGCTCCCTCAAAATCACTAGATCGTCATATATCTTCGTATAATATTAGCTTACATGGTTTTTTTCTGAAAATAGGCTATGAAAATATATTTTTTACACAGGCAAATTAACCATTTCCTGTTTAAAAAATATTGATGGTTAGAATATATAAATATTTCCATTTGCTATATATGTGAAAGCACTTAGTACAATTTAGCTGACTCTATCTGTCACCAAAGCTCCTCCATTCTCTCTCTCTCTCTCTCTCTCTCTCTCTCTCTCTCTCTCTCTCTCTCTCTCTCTCTCTCTCTCTCTCTCTCTCTCTCTCTCTCTCTCTCTCTCTCTCTCTCTCTCTCTCTCTCTCTCTCTCTCTCTCTCTCTCTCTCTCTCTCTCTCTCTCTCTCTCTCTCTCTCTCTCATCCCCTTGTTAAGTGGTCAGACAGAC
Organism: Raphanus raphanistrum subsp. raphanistrum; assembly: GCA_019706035.1. Taxonomy (NCBI): domain Eukaryota; kingdom Viridiplantae; phylum Streptophyta; class Magnoliopsida; order Brassicales; family Brassicaceae; genus Raphanus; species Raphanus raphanistrum. Next base: position 14,085,746 of record CM033981.1, read on the forward strand.
AGGAGTGAATGATGAAGAAGGTGAGCTGAGCAAGATGGAGAAGCAGGGCACGTGCATTACTAACTCATCTCTTAGCCCACAAATATACACACTCTCCCCAAATGCATGTATAAGATAGAGATGTATGTGGAGTGTGATGATAATTGAGTTAGTTCTTCATGTGCCCATCTTCCCCATCATGACCACTTCACCTTGATGATGATGATCCCAGTGTTAGTCATATATTGACACACGTGGGAATATATATATCGATGTGTCTGCGTGTGTCTATTTGTGTGTACGAAAAGCGTATTCAGGGAAGCAGATATCCCGCAACAAGCCTATTGATACGTACGTATGCAAGGGAAGCTTACTCCATTGGAAATTTTATCAGGTATGTCTAACAAGGTTATATGTTAATTATCACCATTTTTAGAACTAATCATCTCCATTTCTGTTTTTATACGAGGCTATATGGATCATAAGATCAAATTGTTTTGTAATAAGTATATTCCCCATAATTAGAATACTAGTACAGATTATATATATATATATATATATATATCATTGAAAAAATTATTTAAAAACCTAAAATTTTATTGTGACACCCTTTAGAAAAAGCGGGCGCAGTGACCGAAAAATCGGCGAGTAAATTGGGATTAAATCGAAGATTAATTTTGAGGATTAATTTTGTTAATTTGCTCGTTTATGGGTTAGTCATTTTTGTATGATTAAATCACTTGTTATTCAAATAAATAAAAGGATAAATTACTAAAACTTTAACGGTTCGTGTTTTTCCCCCATTTAAATGCATTATGCATAGAGTAACAGCGACAGCATCTTGAATGTGGGCGTCTTTGACCTAACAAGTTAATGTGTCGGCGAGGAGTAATGTTATCCGAATACAGAGTAAATGAAGATTATCAGTTTAATTGGTTAGTGGAGCATGTGTTAAAGTTTTTTTTTTTTGACAAAAAAGCATGTGTTAAAGTTGATGGTTTGTTTACCTTTGCTCGTTTTTTTTTTGACATCACCTTTGCTCGTTTATGGATTAGTCATGCCCGCGTTTGTATACATTAAGGTTTAAATGGTGACAACAAAAAAATGAAAAGGAACGTCAAATTCCTTAAAAATTCCTTCTATTCTTTTTCATTTCTCTGTTGTAGAAGACTATAAAACAAATTTGCATTTTACTAAGAGCATCTTTATCCTCATTCCATAATTTACTCCATTTATAGAGTAAATGGAGTAAATTATGGAGTGGGGACGGAGATGCTCTAATATTAACAAAGAATTACCATTCCTACAATTTTTCTTATTCACTCATTTTCTATTCATTTCCCGTGTTTTTATGATGGTTGCCAATTAGACCTTTAAGATAATAAAATAACAATTTTCTTGTATATAAATAATAATCGAGATTAAAAATGGCTTTAAAACATATCCTCTATATATTAATAGATATTTTTTTCAACATTATAACCTTAAATTTGTATTAACTAAAAAAGAACCATGCTTAGATATCTCTTAACTATGATATTAATTTGACTTACTTGGCACCATAAGAATCAATTGAAAAATCAGTAATCCAAAATTCAATTGTTAGTAAAACTTATATTAATCCAAACATAAATGTATATAATATGATAAACTTAATATTTTGTGATCTCATTAAATTAATACTCGACGATCTCATTAAATAATACTTTCTTTAAATGACTCAAAATCGATTTATATTGATATCCAACATAATAACTTCTTTAAGAAGTGTAAAATAATACTCTTAGTCCGTATTACTTGGACAACAATTTGAATCAAAGTTTGCTATATATTATAATCTAAGTATTGCATGTTTTTGCTATAAATAATAAATTAATGATTTAAGTGTTATTTTTTATTAATAGCAAAGAGACGCTTTGGAAAAAGTAGCAAAGAGACGTAGATATTCAAAATTGTTTTGTTTAGAAAAACATTATTCGGTTCGCAGGCCTTCCTAGCTCACGGAAATTTATATAAAGAGTAATACATAAATTAAGTTATTTTGTTATTACCAAAAGAACCTACATATCAAATATTTTTCTTGGAACACAATTCTTTAGAACTTAAATTATGAAATTTATATTGAAGATTAAGAAAAAGCTTTGGCACCAGCATAATTGTTTTTTGTAGTCTAGGAAAACATTACTAATGGCCTTTTGTAGTAATTATGATATACTAGGTGTTTTTCTGCACCATATGCAATAAGAATTTTTTAAAAATTTAAATTATATTTTAAAATGAAAGTTTATTAATATTATAGATTTTATTTCCTTATCAATATTTTAATATAAATTTGATTTAATTAAACATAAAATTAAGATATTTTTTGTTTATTTAAATTATAGTTAAGATTATATATATATATATATATATATATATTAAAAATAATAATCTTAGATAGATTTTTCTATCTATTTATTTTGGTTAAAATTATTAAATCAATCGGTATACTCAATGAAAAATTGAAATAAAACTGTACAACTATCAAAAATGAAAGCTATTAAAAATGTTTGTAACATTTGTAGATATATCAGAAACTAGTTATTTTACGATTAAAATTATATTTTAAAAAATTATAAAAAATTTGAACATTTTAGTAATAAAAATTGTATAATTATAAAAAAAAAACAATATTTTGAAACTTGTAATGTCATATTTGAATATATTTAATAAAAATTGTATAAATTTTGAAAAATTTAGTGATAAAAATTGTATTATTATTAAAAACTAATAATATTTTAAACTTTTTAATGTCATATTTGAATATATTTAATTTAATGATGATGTATGAATTATTACTATATTCTAAAAATAATACAAAAATAAATATCAACATTAAATGTAATATATGAGTTATCGTAATATTCTAAAAAGTTCATCAAAAATATAAATTAATATTAAATGTAATTTTCCATGTCATAATTTTTCATAAACCATATCGTCTATTTTTGTAGTCATGTCCCATTTCTTTTGTGAAGTTGATTAAAGAGAGTACATGTGACAAAATCACTTCTCAAATAATGTCTAGGAAATATCATGTTAACCTAACTTTCATCATATACAAAGTGTCGGTTGCAAACAAATAATACTATCATCTTTCTATATTTGGCTTTAAGTATAATAATAGTCGAGCTGTAAAATTTTATGTTGTTTTAGTGTGGTCCATAACCAAACTATACTTTAAAGTATAAGCTTAATCCAATTTGTTATTGTCTTTTAATATTTTAGTTTTCCATCTTATATTGTCAAAAAGAAAGTAAAAATCTGACATTCTGAAAATTAGTGTAACCTCAAAATCAAAAAATATATAAATTTTACTGATAAGTTAGCAAAAGAAAATGTCTAAATATATCGGCCCAACATGTAGATGATTATATAAACAAACAAAAATTGTATACATATAAAAAATCCGATCATATATAAATCTTAAATTTGTCAATACAATATGTTTAATTAAAAAACAATTACTTATTTTAGAATATCTATAACTGAGGTCGTTTAAATGTTCTTTTTAATTTCAGTTGAGCCGAATGAGGATCAATTGTAAACTGCCGGTATTATTAATTTTAGAAGACAATAAAAATCCTAAAATTTGAATTCTTGATACACAATTTTAGAATCAAACTCTTTTTGTAAGTTTAAATTAATTATTTTTATATCAGGCTGTTTGAATAAATAATAAACTTTTCCATCAAGTTAATGCTTCAACCGAATTTTTAATTTTGGTACAAAATTTTGAAGAAATTCTATATGGTAAGTTTAATTTATGATAATAATATCCTTTGTCATCAAGTCTATAATTTTGACAATTGAAAACAACTTGCCAAATATATTTGTGGTAGTTATTGAAAATTTACATAAATATTGGTTCAATGTATCACAGTAAAATATGGTTTCTAGATATTTAGTACTAATTATTTTAATTTTCTAAGTAATCTAAAAACCTACATATGCTTACTATATATATATATATATATATATATATATATATATATATATATATATATATATATATACGATTGAGTTTTTCCTTCAAAATACCATCAATTTTTTTCACAACTTTTAGTTTATGATTGTAAAGAATATCAATGATATCACATTTTAATTGTTTGATTTGGGCTTCTATATTTTTTCTGTGTATCAAATATTTATAATTAATTATTCTATATTGAAAAAATATAAATACCAAATATATTTTGACCATCAGTAGAAAAATCATGCACCACTCCCAGCGGCTACACACGGTGCCATCCCGTCACAGATCGATGATCTGTATATATGGCGCCAGATGATACACACATGGCGTCAGACGATACACACAACCCAACTCTTCAAACCATGAATCAACAATCTGAGAACCAGTGGCAAAGGAACTTCCATCCAAACAACTTAGCACCAATGGAACAAACACCATCAGAACAAAACTATGAAACTTAGCAAGACATCCGTAGCCTGGGTACGGATCGATATTCGGGTTTTTGAAGGTATTTGTGATTTGCTTCGTATGTTACGGATATTCGAAAAAACGGATATCCAAAAATAAATAGATATTTGTGGATATTTACAAATACTTACGGATACCTCATATGTTTTGATAAATACAAATAATATTAAAAATTCGATACATTTTTTTTTGTAAAATATTTTTTTGCATGATATATAAGATATAAATTGAAAGAATAGTGAATCTACACATTTTGTAAAAAAAATAAACTCACTTAACAATTATAATTAAAAAAACTTAAGAAAAAATTATAATTGTCATAACTTTTTTCTCTCTTTTTATGCAATACTTTTATATAAGTAATAATGTGAATAGAATTTGTCAAATAATATGTTAGAATAATAATTATATAATTTTATACATTTAAAACTTTAAATATAATCAAGATATACATGTATTTATATATTATCGGATCGGATATCCGTTTCCTAAAATTTTAATATTTGTGATTTTTAACGGATATTAATTTTTAGTATTTGCTTTACTTCAAAAGTTTACTTTGATTTCAACTGATATTAATTTTTAGTATTTGCTTTACTTCAAAAGTTTACGGATATCCTGAATTTTCGGATCGAATCGAAACGATAATAACGAATCGAATCAAATTTAACGGATAAAATATCCAGCCCTATGTATCTATTCACTCCACAATAGAAGAATCAAACCACTAAAAACCCTAAAGCCCTGCATAAAAACAAAACGATACATGAATTCATCTTCTAACAACGCTGGCGAAGAGCACGAGACACCAGAGAGGATAAAACAGAAAACTTTAAAGAATGACTCTCTCGCATCGGTTAAACTTGATCTTCTCTTTTGTTTGTTTCCGCTTTCTTTTAACACATGCATACACGTACGTTTTTCTACTATTAAATTTTAACTAGATTTTGATCCGTAATTTAAAAGCGCGAATAATATACTTTTTGTTTTAATTTATTTCAAAATTTTAATTTTTATGTTTGAGTTTTTTTGTAATCATATTTGTGTTTAATATTAACTTAATTTGATAGAATAATCTCTTCAATAAACAAAATATATAATTAAACATAATATTTATCAAATAGTCATATTCATGTTTAATAGAATAGATCTAGATAATAACGCATCGTATGATACTATCATAACCTACTAAACTACGGTCAAGTGATATTAACTAAAAGCCCACCAGTTTCTGCTAGCAAACAGTTTTTTTCTAAATCAAAGTTTTGGAAAAAAAAAGTATGTTTTGGAAATGATCACCCATCGTCAGCGTTTTAAGTATTTTCATCTAATTGATTTAAACGTATGCTTATAATACGAATCTTTAAGTCATATACTCGTGATGATTTTGTTTGGTAAAATTATTAATATATGGTCTACTCTAGTTCACCGGAACTCATAACTGAGAAAGCATGTTCACGAAGTGCTATCAAAGCTTTTTCCGCTAGGGCGATAGATATTTATCATCAATAGTAATATTTTACATTTTACAGTTTTTTGTTAATCGTACGACGCCCCATTAAAAAAATAAACTGAAAAAACACAGTATATTCCAAGCTTCAAATTCTTGGGCTTTGCTGAAAATAGTGAGAAGACTTGAGTGTTGACAAAAACAAAGTGAGAGGACTTGAGTTGAACAGTTGTTGGGCCTTTGAATCATGTGAACTGCTACTGGTGAATATTTGTGTTTTTGTTTTTTCACATTGATTTGAATCATACAAGGAAACTTAGAGACTAATCAATGATGGTTGGGTCCGGGATCGTCGTTACAATGGAGCCAGCAGAGTTATAGCAAAACTGACAGACACATGCAGGTACCCGGTCTTCGCTGAATCATCTGTTTCCGTGTTAAAGCGTCGCCATTTTTGAACCGTGTTGAAATTTTAAGGAACTATAGTTTTGTTTTGTTTTTTATTTTGGTTTTTCTAATTAATGTAATAAAACTAGAATAATATGCGCAGACTTTTCTCCTCAAGCAAAAGTTAAAAGTCAACATATTCGATCCAATTTTTTTGGGCGTGTGGATTCTATAAAAAACCATGCCTGCCTAAACTTATCTTATCAGCCATAACCAGACGAAAACAAATTCACCAAAGCAGAAAAAATATAGAGAGCGAGAGGGAGAGAGCATATATTAATATACCAAAAAATAAAAATACATTTTGTGAGGGAGAAGAAATAAGAAAATGGAGCAGCCTTATGTGTACGCTTACCCACCAGGGACAGCACCTTCGGCTCCTCCCCCTCCACAAGGTAGTGGCATCGCAGGAGGGATAGTGGATCAAAGGTTCTGCGCTCCGTACCCCGTGGATATGGCGATTGTGCGGAAGATGATGACGTGGACTGACGGTAACTTCGTTATAACCGACGTTAACGGAAACCTGATGTTCAAAGTGAAGGAGCCGGTGTTTGGCCTTCACGACAAGAGGATCTTACTGGATGGTTCTGGATCTCCGGTCTTGACTTTGAGAGAGAAGGTCCGTAGGTCTAGTACAACACACAACCTAATTAACTAAGATTAGTTTGAATGTACTAGCTAGGGCTTTAACTAAATTAAATTAAATTTTATATTGCAGATGATGAGCTTGCATGACAGGTGGCAAGTATTAAGACCAAACTTGATGTGTTTTTGAGTCACAATAAGGAAGAGAATAGATGCGATTTCAGGGTCAAAGGGAGCTGGCTCGAGCGCTCTTGTGTTGTCTACGCCGGAGAATCTGACGCCATCGTTGCCCAAGTAAACTCTCTCTCTCTCTCCTTAGTCTATTTATGAATTGGTATTTTCCCACGTTTTATGAATTGTTTGAGTTAAAAAAAATAGGACAAAACTACGTACTTTGAATACTTGGTTGGTAATTTAAATGGAATGGTTTTGTATATGTATAATAGATGCACAAGAAGCACACTGTGCAGAGCGTGTTCTTGGGAAAGGACAATTTCTCCGTGACGGTTTATCCAAACGTAGATTATGCCTTTATCGCCTCTCTCGTCGTCATTCTTGATGATGTTAACCGAGAAGCCAGCGGCAGCAGCTGATCACAAGCTCACGTATTAGTTATATATGCTTTTGGTTTTGTATTTGTATTGTATTGTTGTACGTTCTCTGGACACTTTGTGACTGGGATTTCTTCTTAAAACACTCAGTGTGTCATCTTTTCTTCCTACTTGTAAAACTAACGATCTTCAATTATATGATTAAGTGAGTTTTCAAAAAAAAAAATTATATGATTAAGTGATTTTTGTGTGTTCATGTACGGCAATAAATATAAAAAGTAAATACATTATAATAGTTAATACTATTTCTTTTTAATTTTAGTTATTTTGTAGTTATAATGTAATTAATATGCATGATTTAATTAAATAATATTATGTTATTTGAATTAGAGATTGAATATATAATATCTCGTTTGATTGGTTATTATTTTGATATGTATCAGATAAATCTATTTTTTCTTATTTTGATCGTAAGAGATCAAGAAGAAGTAGACATAAGGAAACGGACAAGAGTGCTATTACATAGGGCTGGACAAAAAATCCGAATCCGAAAAACCGAACTGAACCCGATCCGAAAAAGTAGCACCGAACCCGAACCGAAATTGATTAAATATCCGAACGGGTTCAAAATTTCGGTATTTAAAGAACCGAAACCGAACCCGATCCGAACCGAAATATTTTGGGTACCCGAATGTATCCGAAATAAATTTATATACTTAAATATATACATTATTTTTATATATAATGTATATTAAAAATATTAAAAATATATAAGATACTTTTAAGTTTTCCAAAATACTCGAAAAATATATGCAAATAGTCAAAAGTAAATGTTTAAAATAGCTAAAGTATACTGAAAACACCAAAATAGTTAAATATCTATTGATTCTTTATTCAAATATTCAAAGAAAACCAATTTATATGTTAAATTAAGGTATTTGACATATATGTTATGAAAATTTATATGTAATATATTATCTTTCTTATAGATTTTGAAAATTTAAAGTATATAATGAATTTTGAAAATTTAAAAACATTTTAAATTGGTTATCCGAACCCGAACCGAATCCGCAAAGATCCAAACCAAATCCGAACCGAAATTTAGAAATATCCGAATGGGGCTGAAATCTTTGACCCCGAAAACCCGAAACCCGAATGGACTGAACCGAAACCCGAATGGGTTCCCGAACGCCCAGCCCTACTATTACATATGAAGCTCGAAGAACAGTCAACTCTTCTTCAAACTTTATTTCTTTTGTGATGTTGCCCTTATTTGCAAGTTTCTGTAATACTATTTTATATTAATAAATAAAGCTAGTTGTTAAAAATCTATTTTTTTCTATTCAACCATAATATTTTCGTATAGTAGATCAAAATTTTGATTAATTTTGTTATTACATTAATTTGTTTCTTATCTTAAACTTGTAAATATATTTTAGTAGATTATGTATATTTTAATATATGTTATTTTGAGAATATAAAAATAAACTAAAGTATTGAAGGTTGATTGATTCAAAATTACATAAATGAATATAATAGAAATAGTCTTCAGAAACCTCATACATATATATAAATTATACAAAAAAATAATTGTAATAGTTAGTTAATATTTCTATAACATTATTTAAGAATTTCATATTTATTTATTAATATTTGACATGTTGTATAAATTTATATGTGAAAAAATATTACTATAAATAATATAATGTACTATTATTTTAGTTAGTTTTTTATTAATAACTACATAACTACTTCAATTTAGTTTTTACATAAATTGTAATAGTTATTACAAACAGTTTGTGATTAGGAATTTATTTTTGTTTTATTCGATGTGGTACTCAAATAGTATTAGGATTAGGAATTTATACGAGAAAATTACATAAAATTATTTGGAGACTTTTTAGAAATCGTACATTGTATACTTATCAAAAGTTACAATATTCTTAACGTATGATTTTCTAACGTAAGATTTTTTTTTTTCACACTGGAACTTCCATTAACATTAGAAAGATACAGAGTTTGAGATACATGATTGGGAGACTAAGCCAGTAGGAACAAACATGTCCTCTGGAGTCAAAAGCCAACAGAATTCAAGAATTCTTTGGAGCCATACATAAGTTATAAACACTAAAGGAAGAAAGCAAAGACTGTTGGAACCTAGAATCAAATTAAAAAACCCAAGCAAGCAGTTCCACCAAGGAAAGGGAAAATGTAAAAAATAATTAAGATTTTCTAACGTAAGATAGAATTCTAGAAAATATAAAAAAATGTAATTAAGATGAAAGGAAAAATAATTACAAAAAAAGGAAATTGCATGTAAATTTCATTAAAGTGACTCACATATGCAACTAACGTGAGGATATTGTCTTTTTATAACAGTTTGGTTACAAACTTTTTTATAATAACGTAGTTAATAAAATGAAAAGAAAATATCACTTACTGATATATTTCTTAAATAACATTGTAGAGATGTTTTTTTATAATTTGTTTTTTCTTGTAGATATTATTTTTTATCATACACGAGTATTATAGTCTCCTAACATTTTTTTTTCTTTTCCAAAATGAATCAGATGTCTGTTAAAATCTTATTTGAACGTTGACTGAGAGGCCATCAAATCGTCCAAATCGAAGCCTATTTAACCCATCCGTTCTTTTTTTTTTTGATCAAGACCCATCAGTTCATTATGGGCCTGTTTAACTAATATTTCAATTTCAAAGCGGACCATGTTTTCCTTTTATAGTTAAACCATCACCCGTAAATGGTTTTCAAAACAGTCTCCGTTTTCATTGGTTAGTATCAATAATTCAAAACGATGATATAGTTCCGAAAAATAAATAACCCAAGGAAACGTCAATGTATATAGTAGAGACAAATAAGCAAAGAAATAAAAGCAAAATGAACAAGAAAGAAAGAGCTGTAAAGTTGGGAAAAAAAAGAAAAGGATAAGTTTGATGAGCGTCTCCATTTTTGAACCGTGTAGAAATTTTAAGGAACTATAGTTTTTTTTTTTTTTTTTTTTTCTGATGTAATAAAACTAGAATAATATGCACAGACTTTTCTCCTCAAGCAAAATTTAAAGGTCAACATATTCGATCCAAAAATTTTGGGTGTGTAGATTCTATAAAAAACCATGCCTGCCTAAACTTATCTCATCGGCCATAACCAGACGAAAACAAATTCACAAAAGCAGAAAAAATATAGAGAGCGAGAGGGAGAGAGCATATATTATACCCAAAAAAATACATTTTGTGAGGGAGAAGAAATAAGAAAATGGAGCAGCCTTATGTGTACGCTTACCCACCAGGGACAGCCCCTTCGGCTCCTCCCCCTCCACAAGGTAGTGGCATCGCAGGAGGGATAGTGGATCAAAGGTTCTGCGCTCCGTACCCCGTGGATATGGCGATTAAGCGGAAGATGATGACGTGGACTGACGGTAACTTCGTTATAACCGACGTTAACGGAAACCTGATGTTCGAAGTGAAGGAGCCTGTGTTTGGCCTTCACGACAAGAGGATCTTACTGGATGCTTCTGGATCTCCGGTCTTGACTTTGAGAAAGAAGGTCCGTATATCTAGTACAGCACAAAACTTCATTAACTTTTTTTTTTCCATCTAAACGTTTATTTAAATATGCAAGTCCAGTGACAAACCCCACAAACCATTACAAACAAAATAAAAGGCCCAAAACTAAAAAGCTAACTAAACACTACTAGGCAAAAGCCCAACAACCAAAGACTGAATACATCGGCCACACGTCTAAGATTTAGTGAGTCCGAGGTAAGTGTCAAGTTCCTCACAAACGAGGAGACCACGCGTCACACAATCGCTTATCTTCATCACCGATTGCCATCATCATCGGAAACGCCTATCCACCACCGGACTCCACCGGGACACAACACCTCCACCACAATAACCACTCCAACGACTGTATTGGAATTTCTACAAAAGCTAGACTCGTTGAACGGAGCTTCAATCGATCGGGATCGAGATCGCATCCAATCACAAGCCATCCACCACAGATACGGACCATCACAAGGAAACCTACGAACCAACATCGCGTCTCGATTGATAAACAAAACGAGAGCCAAATCCCGAACGCCACACATCAAGCAGTACAAAATAAAAGCCGACAAAAAATCTTGAAGAAAGATCGATGTCGGAGTCAAAGCTGACCGTCTTCAACGGAGGAGAAGTTGATGACGCCCAGGGTCAAAGCTGGCGAAGCCGATGGAAACAGAGCCATCGCTTCCCAGAGACAAACCGGACCACCATCTAGAAGAAGATGCATCGTCGGAAGCAGAAAAAATTACCACCGTAAATTCGGTGTGATGCCGATACTGAACTTTTATCTAAAGCCGAAAACCAAAACAAGAAAATAAAATCAAAAGGCAAGAGCCGGACCGACGGTGGCTAGGATAGCCGATACCGTCGGCCGGAAAACGCAAAACACTTCGGTAGGGTTTACAGAAAAGGCAGAGGGAAGAGAGAGAAATTACTTTTTTCACACAAAACTTCATTAACTTAAAATTAGTTTGAAACTTTAACTAAATTAAATTAAATTTTATATTGCAGATAATGAGCCTGTATGACACGTGGCAAGTATTTAGAGGAGGGAGTACGGAGCAGCGTGATCTACTGTACACGGTGAAGAGATCGTCGATTCTTCCGTTTAAGACCAAACTTGATGTGTTTCTGAGTCACAATAAGGAAGAGAAGAGATGCGATTTCAAGGTCAAAGGGAGCTGGTTCGAGCGCTCTTGTGTTGTCTACGGCGGCGAATGCGACGCCATTTTTGCCCAAGTAAACTCTCTCTCTCTCCCCCTTTTAGTCTTTTTGTGAATTGGTAGCTTTCTAACGTTTTATGAATTGTTTGAGTTAAAAAAAGAAATAGGACAAAACTACGTACTTTGGATACTTGGTTGGTGATTTAAATGGAATGGTTTTGTATATGTATAATAGATGCAAGAGAAGCAAACTGTGCAGAGCGTGTTCTTGGGAAAGGACAATTTCTCCTTGACGGTTTATCCAAACGTAGATTATGCCTTCATCGCCTCTCTCCTCGTTATTTTTGATGATGTTAACCGATCGAGAAGACCGCGGCAGCAGCAGATCAAAAGCTCACCTAATATAGTTACATATGCTTTTGGTTTTGTATTTGTATTGTATTGTTTCTGGAATGTCTTCTTAAAAATAAAACTATGTGAATAGTAGGTATTTTTAATGCTCATCCACGACTATAAATATACAAAGTAATTACATTATAATAATTAATAATATTTTATTTTAATTATTATATTGTTATATTTTAATTAGTATGCATAAATTCATTTAAATAATATTTCGTATGTTCGGTTATTATTTTGATATATCAGATAAATCTACTTTCTTATTCAACCATAATATTTTAATATAATATATCAAACAATTGATTAGTTTTGTTATTACATTAACTTGATTCTTATCTTAAATTTGTAAATATATTTTAGTAAATTATGTATAACTTAATATATGTTGTTTTGAAAATCAAATAGTAAAAATAAATTAAAGTATTGAAGGTTGATTGATTCAAAATTACATAAATAAATATAATAACAATAGTCTTTTGAAACCTCAAACATATATATATATATATATATATATATATATATATAATTATACAAAATAATTATAATAGTTGGTCAATATTACTATAATATTACTTAAAAATTTCAGATTTATTCATTAATATTTTAAGATGCGCTATAAATTTATATGTCCTAAACTACTACTATAAATAATATAATATATTATTATTTTAGTTAGATTTTTTATTAATAACTACTTCAATTTAGTTTTTGGCATAAATTGTAATAGTTATTACAATCTATTCATGATTAGGAATTTATTTTATTTTAACTGATTTGGTGTTCAAATAGTATTAGAATTAAGAATTTATATGAAAAATACATACAATTGTTAGGAAATTTTTTAGAAATCATACATTTTATACTTGTCAAAAGTTATAATATTCTTAACGTGTGATTTTCCAACATAAGATAGGATTCTAGAAAATATTAAGGTGACCCGCAGATTGGCTACAAAGTTCCTTTTTATAATAATGTAGTTAAATAAAAACAAAAGAAAATATTACTAATGGTAATTATAATAATTAATTCAATTGATTAATGGTATGAATATAATAAATCATTGTGAGAGTTGATCTGAAAGTGACACATAGGAAACTAATTGACTTTTAAAATAATATTATTATAGAGATGTTTTTTACATAATTTGTTCTTTTGTAAATTTTATTTTTTATCATACACAGTATTGTAGTCTCCTAACATTTTTTTTTTCCAAATTGAATCAGATGTCTGTTAAAATCTTATTTGAACGTTGACTGAGAGGCCATCAAGTCGTCCAAATCGAAGCCAATTTAACCCATCAGTTCTTTCTTTCTTTTTTTATCAAAACCCATCAGTTCATTATGGGCTTGTTTAATTAGTCTTTCAATTTCAAAACGTACCATGTTTTCCTTTTATAGTTAAACCATTGTCCGTTGCAATGACTTGCGGTGGGTGGGGGGTAAATGGTTTTCAAAACAACTCTGTTTTCATTGGTTAGTATCAAGAAAGTCAAAACGATGATATAGTTCCGTAAAATAAATAACCCAAGGAAACGTCAATGTTATAGTAGAGACAAATAAGCAAAGAAATAAAAGCAAAATGAACAAGAAAGAAAAAGCTGTAAAGTTGGGCAAAAAAAAAAGAAAAAAAGAGAAGGATAAGTTTGGTGAGTGTGTAATGATTAAAAAAAGAGGATAAGAAGTGATAAAAATTCTAAACCAGTTGATGACTAGAGAAAATATAAAAGCAGTAACCAACCAGCCCAATAAGCACGATTTGTTAGCAAAAAGGGACAAACAAGAACAGGCTGTTTGGTTTAAATTAGAACAAACAAACAAACGCTCTCCTCGCTGTCTCTTCTTTATAATAATCATAATTAAGGGTTTCGCCTTTGTGTGTGTTTTATCATTTGTGGCAAGCAGGTCTCTCTCTCTCGTATCTCTTCCGCGCTTCAGTTTTTCCTTTGTAACTTATATCTTCCGTGCTTCATTCAGGAGGTGAGTTTTCTTCTTCTTTTTCTTCTTTGGATTTAATGTACAATATGTTCCACATCTCAAGGTTTTCATTTTGGCTCTAAGTAATCTAATAGATAGAAGAAACCAAAAAAAAAAAGTCTATAGATTATTTTCTTGGCTGGTCTATTTGCCTGATATCTGCATGTTTCTCTCGATATTTATATTTGTTGGATCTATATATTGTGTGGATCTGTCTTTTACTTTTTTTTATTATGTTTCAATAAGGGCTCTCCTATTATTATTGCAGGGTTTTGAAACAAATGCAGAAACATGTATTCGAAAGCTGAACAGCAGTGCTCTACTACTAGTACTGCTTTACACCTCCCTTCTCCTCCCTTTTTCTTCACCACCCTCATCCCTCATCATCCCTGCTGTCCCTCTCAGAATGTTCGAATCAACGCCTCATGGAAGCATGTTCTATGCGTGGACGGTTGACTCTCTTCTTGCTTCTTGACACCACCCCCATCCCATTTTTTCTTTTCTTTTTTCTTTTTTTTTAGTTGTATATTTGTAGCTCTTTATTACCCCTATTGCTCTTAGCATTACTAGTAGTGAAGCTCAATCCTATGGAGAAGAAAGGGACAGTGCTGATGCTCCGTTACGAGGTCGGCAAGTTACTTGGCCAGGGTACCTTTGCCAAGGTCTATCATGCCAGGAATCTCATCTCTGGTGATAGTGTCGCTGTTAAGGTCATCGATAAAGATAAAATCGTCAATGTTACTGGTATGACCGACCAGATCAAGCGTGAGATCTCTGTCATGAGACTCCTGTCACACCCAAACATCGTCCACCTCCATGAAGTCATGGCCACTAAATCTAAAATCTACTTCGTCATGGAGCACGTTAAGGGCGGTGAGCTTTTCAACCAAGTCTCCGCCGGCAAGCTCAAAGAAGGCGTCGCCAGAAAGTATTTCCAGCAGCTTGTCCGCGCCGTACACTACTGCCACACCCTCGGAGTTTGCCACAGGGACTTGAAGCCTGAGAATCTTCTCTTGGATGAACATGGGAATCTCAAAGTCTCTGATTTTGGACTCAGCGCTCTTTCTGACTCTAGACGCCAAGACGGCTTGCTCCACACCACATGTGGGACCCCTGCTTATGTTGCACCTGAGGTTATGAGCAGGAATGGGTACGATGGGTTTAAAGCCGATGTGTGGTCTTGTGGTGTCGTTCTTTACGTGCTCCTTGCCGGTTATCTCCCTTTCCGTGACTCCAACCTCATTGACTTGTATAAGAAGATTGGTAAAGCCGAGTTCAAGTTCCCCAACTGGTTTGCTCCCGGGGTGAGGAGATTGCTCAAGAAGATCTTGGATCCTAACCCCAACACGAGGATATCTACTGAGAAGATCATGCAGAGTTCTTGGTTCAGGAAAGGCCTAGAAAAGGAGAAAGACGATGCTGATGATGCAGAGACAGACGACGCAGAGCCAACAGAGCCAACGGTGCATGAGGACTGTGACAAGGCAAAGAAGCAGTGTATCAACCTGAATGCTTTTGAGATCATTTCGCTGTCCACCGGG
This sequence comes from Raphanus raphanistrum subsp. raphanistrum, assembly GCA_019706035.1. Classification (NCBI taxonomy): domain Eukaryota; kingdom Viridiplantae; phylum Streptophyta; class Magnoliopsida; order Brassicales; family Brassicaceae; genus Raphanus; species Raphanus raphanistrum. The sequence goes on from CM033981.1 coordinate 14,101,881, forward strand.
TTTGACCTCTCGGGACTGTTTGAGAAAGGCGAAGAGAAGGAGGAGATGAGGTTTACGTCCAACCGAGAGGCGTCAGAGATCACGGAGAAGCTGGTGGAGGTTGGAAGGGAACTTAAGATGAGAGTGAGGAAGAAGGAAGAAGGATGGAGGGTGGAGATGGAAGGTAGAAAAGAGGGTGCGGGGGTGGAAGCGGAGGTGTTTGAGATTGCGCCAAGCTTCCACATGGTGGTGATGAAGAAGAACGGTGGAGAAACGGCCGAGTATAAGAGATTGATGAAGGAGAGTATAAGGCCGGCTTTGATGGACATTGCATTGGCTTGGCATTGAAACTGTTAAACTACTACTATCTTTTTTTTATGTTTCTTTCGTACTAAAATGTTTAGTTTCGTTCTTGATTCCGAAGATCTTTAAGACTTTTTTTTCTTGTTTTCGAGGTGTAACAATAATAAACTCATTTCACTACACGAAAAAGGGATTATGTATAATATCTGGAACACAAAGTAGACATCTGAAACATAAAATCATATACTCCCTCCGTTTCAAAATATATGTCGTTCTAGAGGAAATTTTTTGTTTCAAAATAAGTGTCGTTTTCGGTTTTCAATGCAAAATTTATTGACAATATTCTCTTTTCTATTTTTCTATTGGTTGATACATGGTTAGGTGTATTGGTAATAGTGTTTTTATTTTGGAAATATGTAAAATTAAATGTTTTCTTAATCTGTGTGCATAAGGTTAGAACGACATATAATATGAAACGGAGGAAGTAGTTTTTAGCAAAAACAATAAATAACTAAAATCAAATAGGATGAGAAAGAACACGTCTAGGAAACACAATTTTACTATACAGAAAAATCTATAAAATAATACTCGACAAATAATATATTAATAAAAAAATTAATTCCTAAATACACTTGTTCAAAATATGACATAAATCTATAAAAGAAAAAAATAATATTTTTTAAAGAAAAATATATTAGTATATGATCTCGTTAAAACTATAAAATACTAGCTTATAAATATATGCATTTTGTATAAATACAAACAAACAATTGTATTGTTTGCTTTATATGCACCATAAAATGATGATTTCTACGTCTCTTTAACATTTCTAATATATTTTGCTAATATCTAGTAAAGTTATATCCAAACCAGACTTAAACATATTTTATATAAAATAAATAAAAATTAAAATAATAGAAAATTCAAATTTCATAATTTAATTAATATATAATACGCTAAAATTAACTATTTTATTTTAGTTTATACAATATTCTGAAACAGAAAATTCAATATTTTTCAAAAATTAATAAAATATTTTGATCTCAACATTATTAGTTTATAGATTTTTTAATGTATATTGTTATGGTTTTGTATTATCTTAACCTTTAGATGTTGAAAAAGAATGTTATGTATGTTAGAGCATCTCCAAAAGGACACACTATTTTAGAGTTTGCAAAACTCTAAAATTAAAGTTTTAATGCGTTATTCAAAATTATTTGTATTTTATACTATGGTCCCTATATTTATTATAACTAATATAAATCCATAAAACTTATAAATAACTAGCACATATATAAAAATATCACATTAATATTAATTAATAAAATCTTACAGTAAATATATAAATTATAAATATAAATACATAACTAAATATTAAACTACAAGAAAAATACACTATATTTTGAAGCTTGCAAAACTTCATATTTAAAGTTTAAAGATGTTTTTAAACTTCATATTTGAAGTCTAAAGATGTTTTTAAACTTTAAAACTACTTATTTTAAGATTTATATTTAGTTTTATGTGTAAAACTAAAATTTATGAAAACAAATATGAAATATTATAAGATATGGTTTTTTATAAAGATTAAAATGATAAACAACAAAATATCTAAGAATCATAAAATGTAATATGTAATTAGAAAGACCAAAATGCAAATAAAATGTGAAACTTCAAATTTAAAGTTTTGAGTAGTGATACTTTATATTTGAAATTTCACTACTAAAAAATTCAAATTTAAAATTTTATTTTAAAGAACAAAAAACTATAAATATGAAATTATATAGTATTTTTGAGATGCTCTTAACGAAAAAGAAAAGAAGTTATGTTCCCAAAACAAATTAAATATGCATCTTTTTGAGCGTGTGTTTGTCGACCATTTATTTTGGTGTCTTACGTGTTTCTAATTACGTCACATAATTTTTTAGAAAAGGAGCGGTCGAAGATAAAACAGCTAGCTGTTCATACACATATATGGTTTGGAAAATGTCTTTGATGGTTGGATGTTTCTTGTTGACCGGCCCGATTCGAAGAAACAACGACTAGATGGGACATGCTCATTGAATTTTTTGGGTCCAATAGACCACCCTCGGCCCATAATCCAATACATTTTTTTCTCTTTTCGATTTGGTCAAATCAAAGGTTTAATAGCCGGATAGGACTTCTAATGTATAAGGATTCTGCTTAATCTGGATTTTTCAGTGGGCCAATAAATTGGATAACAAAAGAAACCACCCGGTCTCTGGGGATAACAAATGAAGATGGGCAGTTGACAAAAAGAAAAAAAAAAAAAAGAAACCACCCAATCTCTGGCTCTAACTATCACAATAAGACTCATTTTTTAGCCTAACAACATAACTAGCTTACTTTTCATCATTGCAATTTATTAACTGCCGTATTAATGAACAATATATTGCCCCCGCCCCCCCCCCCCCCCCCCCTTCCAAAAATTATTATGCAATCAGTTTTCTAAAGAAGCTGCGTTTTTTCCTTGAAATCGTCGGTTTAAGCTGTATCATTGACAAAATGTTTGCTTTGGTTATGGCTCTCGTGTAAAATTTAGCGATATGATTACTTTAATTTATTTTTATTTTTTAAATGTAAAATTTGTTGGACTTACTAGGTTCGGTCAAAGCCGATGATCAGAGGTTTCTCCAGCTCCGACATCGACTTGTTTAATTCGTTTTGCTTCTCTTTCTTTGATATGTTTTATTTCCAGTCGCTATTTTATTGTCAATTTATTTTGTATCTAACAAAGTTTTTTATTATTTTTTTGTATGCTTTTTCCAATTGGTTTGAAAAGATAGAACTTCCAGTCAATTTGAACCGTTTAGAAAAGGTAATTGATAGATTTATTGTGGATGGTGGCGGCGAGTCTAATCAGCTTCAATCGTTGATGGTTTTTCATTCGATGGTGATGGAGTTCTTACTGCAAACTATGGTTACTTCGAAAGGCAGCATGAAGTTCTATGGAACGGTAATCTCTTTGACTTTGTTACTAGAGCAAAATAGAGATTTGTCTTATCTCGATGGCTCCTACTAGAGTAATAAAAAGAGAATTACAATTGTTTTCAACTTATTATGAAGCATGGTGAGTTTTATGGAATGGTAATCTCTTTGACTGTGTTAATAGAGCAAAATAGAGATTTGTCTTATCTCGATGGCTCCTACTGGAGTAACAAAAAGAGAATGACAATCATTTTCAACTCAATCTAAAATGTAGTATTTTTGGATTACTACGAAGGTTATCTCCTTTAAGATTCATCTATTCCAAAAACAAATATGAAACTTTTATATAAAAAAATCTTTAGTGATTCATATGCAAAATAGATAAATTAGTTTATTTTGGATTTGTTGGTGTATCCGTTTTCTATGTTGTTTTATTGGTTTTCATTGTTTAAAACTTTTTGCCTTGAATATTTAATAACGCAATCCAGCTAAAAAAAAATTGTAAAATTTGTTTAGTATACATTAAAATTTGGTGGCCCGATGAAAGTTAATGAAATTAGTTATGTGTTTATGTTTTCCTTTTATATCCACATAAAGTTGGATGCATGTAGACACGATTAAGTACAATTAGCATGTACAAGACAGTCAGTACAAAAATGTAAGATATGATCGTTGAGTAAAATGAATCATATAATGCTTGGAGACAAATTATTGATATGAATTTGTCACTTATTGATATACTAATCATGTCGATTATAAAATGTTGAATTATTGAGCAATGGTGTCGATGTGGATACCAGGAAAGAAAGGAATTAATTATGAGAATTATTGAGCAATGGTTTCAATGTGGATAGCAGGAAATAAAGGAATAAACTAAGAGAATTATTGGTGTATGGTGGCACATGCGAAAGACCACCAACTATTCACAATGCGATAAGGACAAGCTCTTACTTATCAAAAAGGTGAAAGTACTTCCGTTACTTCTCATGGCTCAGATCTGGACAGTTGGCTTTCACTGATTGACAATTTCAGTTGCATAATCGCAGGGCTACCATTATTCATCTGATTTTCATCTCTTCATATAAATCCTTAATAGTATCGCTTTTTAAGGGTAAAAATAGTATCACATTAATAGTAGGGCAATCATATTTGCGTGTCGCATAATGCACTATATGTCTCTATGCACGCGGTTCGTGCACGATTTGCCATTGTCATGGCAGTTTCTCTGCCCCTATCAAGAACATATTTTTCTTCTTCTATTGGTGCATCCCAGCTCTGATAACCATTTACAAAAACAAGCTCTGATAACCATTTACAAAAACATTGATAATCAAAGATTACATGATAAGTTACAGAGGCTAACGTATTTAAAAATAAAAATTTGGACAATTTTCAATAATTTTGTCAGATAAAGCCAGAACTTCTGTCATATTTTATTTTTTTTGGATGATTTTGACAGATACCTAAATCACTAAGTCGTCGTATTCACGTCACGCAAAGAAGAAGCATCTTCCCGGTTATCGGTTGTCTCTAAACCGGCCACCGTCTCGTCCGGTTTGTGAACAATCTCCACGAGGAAAGGCCTCAGTGTATCTGACCAAATATCCCCTCCACCTCGTTGCCGCTGCCTCACCTCGATCATCACCAGCTCGTCCGTTAGCTGGTTGATCTCCACAACCATCGCAAAGCAACCTCCTCCCCCTTGTATCATCATCCCCCACGCTTCCTTGCTCGCCACGGTCAGATTCTCCTCAGCCGCCATCTCCTCCAGCTTCTCCACCACCCTCTCCGCCGTCCATCCCGACACGAACCGCTCCACCCGGTCGTACTTCCCAGCAAACATACCGGAGAGGTTGAAACCGGGAGATCCCGAGATGATGTGGAAGGCGTTCATCACCCGCGTCTCGCTGTCCCCCTGGAGTTTCATGTCGGAATCCTCGAGGTGGAACATGGACATTTTATCGTCGTACCCCTGTCTGAACCAGGGGTCGCGTGTGATCTCCTCGATCGTGATCCTCGACTGCGGGTTCGTGTCGAGGAGGCGAGTGAGGAGACGCCGCAGATCAGGGGAGGTCCACTTGGGGATGCGGAACTCCCCTTTGTATATCTTCCTGTACATGACCATCAGGTTATGGTCGTTGAAGGGTAGGTACCCCGCGTTAAGCACGAACAGTATCACTCCACACGACCACACGTCGATCTTGGCCCCGTCGTACCCTTTCTTCGCCAGGACCTCGGGCGCCACGTAGGCGGGTGTCCCGCATAGCGTGTGGAGGAGTCCGTCGGGTCTGATCTGCTCAGTCAGCGCGCTGAGTCCGAAGTCGGAGATTTTCAGATCGAGCTTCTCGTCGAGGAGGAGGTTCTCCGGCTTGAGATCCCGGTGAAAGACGCCGCGGGAGTGGCAGTAACCGACGGCGGAGATGAGCTGGTGGAAGTAGCGGCGGCTGAGATCCTCGGAGAATCTTCCTTTGGAGACCTTGGCGAAGAGCTCGCCGCCTTTGGCGAGCTCCATGACGAAGAAGATCTTGGATTTGGTGGCGAGGACCTCGGAGAGGCGCACGATGTGGGGGTGGCGAAGGCGGTGCATGATAGCGATCTCCCTCGTGACGTGCGCGTTGAGGCCTCCCTTGTTCAGCCTCTGCTTGCTCACTACTTTGATCGCCACGCTCTGACCCGTCCCCGTGTCCCTCCCTCTGTACACTTTCGCGAACGCCCCGCATCCCACCAGCTTCCCCACCTCGTACTTCCCCAACACAACCCCTCTCTGCTTCTCCTCCATCATTTTAGATTACTACTTCTGTCTTCAATTCAATTCTTGTACTCTGATACTGAAGTCTGCGTAACCATTACGAATTCAAAACCAGAAAAATAAAATAAGAAAAAAAATTCCACTGATTGTTTGTTGTTGATAGAAGAAAGCTAAGGCAAAACTAACTTGATGAGTAAAGATTTGAAAAAGCAAAACTGATACGATAACTTGAGAACAATATGATAGAGAGATCGATTTTGATTTCGGATAAGAGATAAAAAGCTCTGTATCGAGTTGTTACATATTTATCAGTGTCTTGAGGTGGGAGACGAGGGTAGTTATGTAATTACTGACTTTTTTCTCTTTGGTACCAAAGACGTGAGAGTTTTTCTGTTTTTGTTTTTTTTTTATATTCTTTTAAGAAGATTTGGACGTTGAGTTGAATTACAACCATCCACGTGTTTCCTTGCTTGTTCTCGTGTTGATTTGGTATCTCCAAGGGTTTAGGTCATCGCATAAATTTTACATATTCGAATCTTCGCCTTGTGTTATAAAATTTCCACCAACTGTTTTCAATTTTCTTCATTATAAAATTCTTCCTACAAAATTTAATAAAGAGGCATGTCACATTCCTCAAATTTAAGAGAAAGTAATTTTCAACATTGCAACATATTTTCTTTTCCAAATTTCCTCATCATAAAAATATTTAGAAAAAGTTCATTCTAAATTGAGGAAGAATAAAAATATTAATTTGCTTTATTAGTTTATATTTATAATTATGTTTTACTGTTTTATTTTTAAAACTATTTTGAAAAAGTAAAATATATGCTAATTTTAGAAAACTTATGGGATCAATCACTTTGGGTACTAGTTCAAAAAATTATACTAACTCTTTATAATATAATTGATTTCATTTTCCTTTATTATCTTAAAGAATTAACATCACTAATCAAATCAAAAGACTATCATACATACTCTCTCTCTCTCTCGGCATTCATTATAGTGATCCTCATAGACATAGATTTGTGAATTGCATATTTTCCTAGTACTGTATAGAAGATATTTGATGAAAGTTATAATGACAATTAAATAAATTATCCCACTAAATATTTGTTTTAAGTTTTCTTTTTTCTTTATTAACAATTATTCCTTTTATAAATTTAACTAAGAGCCATCTCAACCATACCTGCTAAGAGGGTATGCCACTGGCGCATTTGCACAGGGTCCACTTTTCTTCATCAAATTTCTTTTAATAATTAGATTCCTAAATTTTTAAAATTTGTAGAATATGTCATAAAACTCAAATAAAATATATTTTAGATTAGGGCCCAATTTTAAATTGAGTCAGCCCTGATCTAAATTAAAATAATACAAAATTATTTCTCATTAAAATATATAAATGTTTAAAATCAATATTTAAAATTTGCAGAGTAGTTGGTTAGTACTCAAGAATTAGTATATTTGAATAATAGTATACTATTATATTTATGGTATTTTATTGTTTAGTATCTGTTATGTGTCATGTAGATGTTGATGATCAGTAAAATACATTGTCTACATTTTGTTTTGAAAACAATTTTTTTAGAAATAGTCCTAATCTGAATTGTTATATTAACAAATAATTTTGGAACAATGATATTCGAATATAATCAAAATTCAATGATAACATTGATTAACATTGAATATAATCAAAACTTTGGGCAGATGCACAAGCAACAATCACACACCGGATTGTGAAAATTAGAGAGGTAATGGAGGAAAGTTTACTTTCCATACTGGAAAGATGTTGTTTTACAGATGGATCATAAAAATAAAAAGAAAAACTCGGATTATGGTTGGTATAGTACGGTCGAAGATTTTGATGGCTTGATGGAAGCAAGGAACACTAGACCAAGTGTGTCCCTTCATTCGGAACTAGAGGCTTTTATTTCAGAAATTGAATGTTTGAGAAATTTGCAGCAATTTCTTGTAACAATTGCAACAGATTATTTTCAATTGATGAAGATGGTTTTGAAACCAGATGAATGACCAGCATTCACAAGCTATCTTGAAGATATCAAGACTTTCAAAAACAGTTTCAACCACTCCGAACTCATCCATGTGTCAAGAGCACAGAACTCCAAGGTGGACATACTCGCACGAAGTGTAAGTAAGCAACCATCGTTTGTCGTTCATATGGACGCATAGATACTAGTTTGATTTGCAGAGTCTTCATGAGTCTGTTTAAGTTGATGATAAAATGAAATTTTATATAATGTATCACATGACTAAATTTTAGGTGCAATAAAATGTATCTACTTTAATAAAAGATATTATACTTATTTTGAATATTTATAAATTATTTGAGTGTTTAGTCAATTATTTTATTTATCAAATAATTTAAAAAGACTAATAAAAATTTATTAAAAAGTAAGATCTAATGTTTATATTTACACTATATTATTTGGAAACATATGTAGCAGTAAAATGTTGTTTCCATAATTACCTTAATAAATATCTAGTGTTTTCATTAATTATTAATGACATTTTATATAATATAATATATGATTAAAAGATAGTTCTAACAAAATGTTTCTGTTCTAATGAAAGAGATTCAATTTTTATATTTAACAAAAAAAATCAACATTTTATCCACCTATTTTATTTTTATGTTTTTGTGTGAGTTATTTGTGATTACATATTAATAACCACAAATATAGAAATATTTTAAAATAAAATAATATAATATAAAATTTTGATTAAGAACTAAAATAAAATAATTAGTAATATTTAATATTTAATATTTTATTTTATGAAAAGAATATTTAAAATATAAATAAAATTTTCTTAAAAGAAAATAATTTAAAATTATAAAATTAAGAATATGTGTCCAAATTAGAAAAAAAACAGATTTTATTTATAAAGGAGGAAAAGCAATAATTTATATAAAATAAATTAAAATTTTTATTTATTATAAAATAACTGACTATGGTAAAAAATATTTATTTCAATAACCAATAATTAAGTTACAATCTACATCACATTTTGTTTCTCAAGAGCTTCACTGAAAGCATCAACAGTTCAAAATTATTCAACATGTTCAATGTAAATGGTCTGACGACCTTCAAAATTTTAATATAGTTTTATAGGCAATTTTTTTTTATAGATTAATACTAAACAAGCTAAAATCTGATGACAAAAAAAAAGAAGCTCAAATCTTTGTTTTCAAGAGTTTTTAGGAGAATATATTTTAGGAAGACATATTTTAATCAACACAAATAATATTCACCATCATTTGGAAAATGAGCATTGATTCAGTTAAATATCTAGTTAAAAACTAATCAAAAGAGTAAGTAGAGAGAAATCCAGGTTAGTATAGAGTGATCCATGGATTTATGCTATTCACACGCGATCAACAATATTCGATCTTCAAAATTAATATTTATAACACTTATTAATAGTGAAACATCTCATTAATTCAGTAGATCTCTCTTGGAATATGATTTTACTTAATACTCTCTATGTTTCATAATAAGTATCATTTTAATATTTTTTTGTTAAACAAAAAGTGTCGTTTTAAAATTACAATGAAAATTATATTTATTTTCAGCTGAAAATTAACTGTAAACTGCATTAATGTCAAAATGACACTTATTCAGGAATAGAAGAAATGCATATTGTACTTCAGAAATTGTGAAAATCATTAAATATTTGGTGATAAGTTGTATTTATACACCAGATTTTTGTAGGTGGCATTTTATAGTACCAAGTAAGTATACATCTAAACTGAAGTATAAAATGTAGAAATTTTAGGAATAGAAATGGATTTCTATGGGCCAAACACTAAATCTTTATTAGTCTTTGCATGGAAATTAAAATGCTCCCCATAATTAAGATAACATGTAAGTATACGGTTTTTTAACGCTGATTCATTATGATATTACAATTATTAGGAACATTATATAGACGATTCGACAACTGACAAATACTACATGTCTTATGAAGATCTACGCCTAACTGCGTCATCTGAGCCGTCCTATGAAGATCCACGCCTGACCAGATTTACTTGCACCATGTTGAAGATCTCTTGTAATCATTCCTTCCATAATCGCATAGTTGCCTGTAATCATTTTTTCCATAATCTGCATAGTTGCCTATTAAATCGCGCTCTCTCCGGGACTTGAAACCAATATTTGATCAAATCTGCAATTACGGTTAAACAAACGTATAAAATGGAGATATTGTATCCGGATAAGAGAACATCGATGGATCTCTATGGGCCAAACACCAAATTTTTATTGGTTTTTGCCTGGAAGTTAAAATACTTACCAAAATAAGGTATTTTAATAGTTCAAAAAGGTATTTTATTTGACAAATATAATAGACAGTTTACTTGTCTCCAAATTATGGTCACATGGTATTGTCTCAAAATTACAGTCATATAGGGTGTAGTATATGTAGAGCGGAAGGAGAACCAATCTATTGTTAAGCTAGATGGGCTTTCAACCTAAAACCAATTGGTGATTAGTGGAAGGGCTCATCTATCTTATATATCACTAAGGATCCCTTCCAACTACCGATGTGGGACACTTTGTGTCTAATACGCCCACTCGAGATGATGGCTCTTTGAGCGTTAATCTCGGAATGCTTGGGCAAAGATTGATGGGCCAATCTTGGACCATATCGATGTGGATCGGATTGGACTGCGTGGATCGAGCTCTAATACCATATTAAAAATGATGAGAGTCAATATATAATTTTTTCCAATCTTATACTCTCATCATTCTCAATATCTATCTTTTTATCTTTAGATGCTTTCAATTTTTTCAACATCAATTATCTATTTTTGAAATTTTAAAAGTTATGATTTAGCTATTTTCATTGAATTATATGGTATATTTGAAAGAATGTCAACAAAAAGATCTACTAGAACAAAAAATAGAAATCCGTAAGTAATTTTTCATAAAATTAAAATTGAAAGAACATTATGAATTGAGATTCTAAAGAACAAGAGGTGATTAATCCAGATTCTTTGAGGAAACCGGTGGGAGTTACCATATGTTGTTATATTTGATGGGGCATAAAGAGATGCCAATGATGGTATTAAACAACCATAGGCTCAGACAACATGATAGAAGTGATTGATATCCGATGAATTTTATCATCTTTACATGCAAAATATGTAATTCTGATTTGGATTATGGAATCCATCAAGTCTCTATAGTTTTTATTGGTTTTGTAACAAACTATTTTTAACTTGGGAAAATGATATCGACACCTAAAGAACAGCTTATCTTTTACTATATATGGATGAGTTTGGTGATATATTTTCGCTCTCTCTAATTTTTTAATCATGTGTATACAAGAGCATAAAATTTATTGATAGATAAGTTTGCACAAGGTAATCGGAGTTTTCTTTCTATCTTATTATATGTCAATTATGTACTTTCCGTTTGGTTATCTGAATCGGTAGTTTGTTTTAGTTAATTTAATTATTATCGTTAAAAATATCTCCGAATATATATATATATAATAAACTATTAGTTTGGATGAATATTTATTATATTTTAAGGAGCATAAAATTACTATAAGTTTAGTATTCAAAATATTATAGTTTTTAATATAAACCTATCGGCTGATCTAGTCGGTACCGGAAAAAAACACTTTGAGCTACAGAAAGGATTGGATACCACATTGTGTGATCCGAGTTTAGAATACTTTCCGACTAATCTTAGAAGGTGAACCGATCATCTGTTACGATCCACCATGTAAACCATTTGGGCCAACGCTCAAACTCAAACTGGCCAAGTAATCATAATTTAGTTTTCAGAAGAAATCGAATCCAAAACTGATGTGAATACACAACAAACTTCAAAAGATTGTCACTAGGCTACCACCACTTATTGGTTAAAAAATATTATAGTTTATTAATAGCTATTTTATATCTCTGTGTTGTCTTTGTGAGATTGTGGTTGAGATCTTTTTGTGTTGACAAAAAAAAAAGATCATTTTGAAGAAATAAAATCAAAAATAAAATTCTTAGAGAGTCGATTTAGAAAATCTTACCACGTGAGCTACCCACCGCATACGCGGTGTAGAACAAAATATACATCAATTTCAGATTTTAATTATTTTTGTCATTTATCTTAAACAACGAAATGTTATTAAGATATTAGATAACCATACGTGTTTGTATCCGCATCAACGCTGTCCAATTGTACATACAGGACACCCACAGTTGCTACTATCAGTTTTTTTTTCAATGATAAACTAAAAAGACATTTCCTTTTGTACGAACTTCAAATAGGGTTCGGTTAAAAATCTTGAAGAATGAAACCAAATCTGATCCGAAAAAATAATATTAAATTTGAACTAAAATTGATTCCGAACATATTCAAATTTTTAGTATTTAGAGAACATAAACCTAATTCAATTCGTACTAAAGTATTTCGAATATCCAAATGTATCTGAAATAGATTTATAATATTATATAATAATTTTTTTAAATTTAATATATATTGAAAACATCCAAATCTATAAAAATAAAATTAAGTTGTCCAATATACTTAAAATATATATACAAATAATCAAAAATAAATATTTAAAATAATTAAAATATACTCAAAACACCAAAAATACTTAAAATATCTATTGATTCTTAAATCAAATATTAAAACCAAAAAAATTCTTATATTAAATTCAAAAATTGATATATGTTATTCAAATTTATATGTAATATACTAATTTGTTTATATATTTCGAAAAATTTAAAATATATAATGAATTTTAAAATTGTTAAAATAATTTAAATAATTATCCAAATCAGAACCGAATTCATAATAGATCCGAATCGAATCCGAATAGATATCTAAATGCTTAACCCTCGTGAATAAAAAACAGTGCACCTCGTGATAATGCACGATGCAGTCCATTTGATATTTCTTTCAGGGCTATTTCAGTGAAGCTTCTTTCAGAAAGAAAAATGAAAGGAAGAAGAAGAGAGGCATCGTTAAATAAATAATAAAACTAGTTTTGTTTATATATACTATGGATGAATATACTTGCTCCTTTATTTGGTTGATTCCAAAGGTCGCTTCGGCTCTGAGGTGCAAATATCTACCACCGAGAGAAGAATAAATTATTTCGCTTCATATTCATGATCTCGTGCAAGATTCTATTGACCAATATTGTAACCTATTCACACAACAGTGGTGGAGTGGTATCGCAAGTTTGAAAAGATGTGTTAAGTAATCTAAATTCTAATTTATTTTCTCAATCCTCTATTATTTGAAAAGTAATTTGCTACCTATCTCTTTAACAATTATTTTCACAAAAATGTAACATGATTAGTATAATTGATGATATGGTAATGACTAAATATGATATAAATAATTATATTTTAATGTTAATTTATATTTTTGTTCAATTTTTCAGAATACGATAATAACTGATACATTACATTCAATGTTGACTTTATATTTTTAGTAAATATTTTGAAATATGATAATAACTCATACATTGTCATTAAAATAAATATATTCAAATATAACACTACAAATTTCGAAATATTATTTAATTACATTTTATAATTATATAATTTCAAAAAATTTCAAAAGTTTATGTAATTATTTTTAGAAAATTATAAATCTTCAAAAATTTACATAATATTTTTTCAAATTTATACATTTTTAATCGCGAAATCATTAGCTTCTTATATATCTACAAAATTTTATAAATATTTTTCGTTTTAGTTTTTGATAAATAAACCTTTTATCTCATTTTATTAATTTTATACAATTTTATTTAATATATTTAGCTAACAATATATAGAAAAATTTATGTTAGATATAATTTAAATAAATGAAATTATTTTTATCTTAATTTTATATTTATTTAAATTAATTTTATATTAAATATTGATAAGAAATTAATAAAATAAATAATATTAATAAATTTTTATTTTAAGTATAATTAAAATCGTTATATTTACTTAATATAGTACAGAAAAATTTCTAGTTTGTTTGTCACGATAAGAAACCTCTAAAAATTTATTTCGTTTGATTTCAACCCACCAAAAAAAACCAGGAGTCTTAAGAAAAAATCGTAGCCCATGTTACACCAAATGTTAACAATATATATTTACCGGAGTGAACACAACGTCATAATTATATGTATAAAATAGCAACTCAACATCATCGACAACTTTTTGAGGCTTTTCTTTAATGAAGATGGAAGTTAGGTTGTATTTTGTACAGTGGAAACCAAAAAGATCTGTCATACAGTTTTCGTTTGAAACAAGTAATGTAAAAGTTTAAAAGATTGTAATATTTCATGAGCTAAGAATTTAATCTAAACTCTAGTACAATTTTTTTCAAAACATTGAACCAATCAAAACAAAGAATTTAACCTGAGAAAGAAAGAAAAATGCTAATGTTGAAAAAGGAATACGAGAACTTTATATAATGTATAATGCAATGCAATAAAAAAAAAGAATTTTTGCTTAAAAACAAAGTATTTAGCAAAAAAGAAGAAAAAACGAAGTCTCTAAGATAATAAACGGCTTTTGTATGGAACAAAGAAAACTTATGAACACACAAACTCCTTAAGTAGTGTCGGTAAACGGGTCGAATCCATTATAATATGTAAATAGATTTGTTTATTCAAAATTTTAATTGTCCACTTGTAACAAAAATTATATTTTGCATTTGCTCTGTTAAAATTTGCGGTTTAATCCTCAAAATATGTAAGTAACTATATAAAATAAATAGTTTTAAATATATTTTATTTTAAATTTTAAATTAATAGAAATTGGATTATATAGTTAGAATTATAAAAATTAAATCATTAATAATATTTTTTATATGAGACCTTTGATTAGTAACTAATAGTCATTCAAAATTTTAAATTTAAATATTAAATTCTTAAAACTTGATTATGAAATTTAAATATTTATGTATTTTAAATGGTATACTTAAAAGATATTAAATTAAATATTTATTTTAATATATATATATATATATTAAATAAAACTTCCTACTCGTACGATTTTATGATCATTTTTATCTTATTATAAAAAATTGTAAACCATTGATCAAATTTTTCATTGTGAAAATTTTAACTGTTTTATTAATTTTTTAGTTTTCTAAAAAATTAAAATATAATATATATGAAAAATTCTATTTTAGTATATAGCTAATGTGATTGTTTAATTTATTATAATAATACAAAATATATAAATTGTTATCAAGTCTTTATTCTTTAAATCACTAATTGTAATAAATATGTTAATCATATTATGTATTTTCATTGTTTTTTAAGGAAATAATGAAGTTTTTATACACTAATAAGAGATTTGTATAGTCTCAAAAGTTGTAATTTTTCTCAAATAATATATAAGAAATTTATTTGATATATAGTTAAATTAAATGATACAGACATAGATATAGAGTATTTATATGAATATTTACTTATAGTTGTATGATATCATTTGTGTATGTTTATTAAAATAAATTAAATAATTGATTAAAAGAATCATTTGATATATAGTTAAATTAAATGATATAAACATAGATATATAGTATTTTTGTATGACTATATACTTATAGTTGTATGATCATTTGTGTTTGTTTATTAAAAAAAACTAAATAATTGATAAAAAATTAGTGTGGGACTTCTAATAGTTGTAGTAGTTTGTAATCATTTTTAAAATTTAATTCATTTACTAAAATTTTAAATACTAAATTTTTGATACTTATTCAATGCAAATTTTAAAATTTAAATATTTATGTATTTTAATTGTATATAATTTAATTTCAAAATATAAAATAAATATTTTTTTTTAATTTAAATATTATCAAATGAAAATTTCTACTCATATGGTTTTATAATTATTTTCATCTTGTTATATATATAATTAAACCATTGATCAAAATTTACAATGAGATTTTTAAAATTTTTATTTAATTTTTTATTTTTAATTCAAAATATAACAATTACGGAAAATCTATTTTTAATATCTGGTTAATTTAATTTTTTTAATTTATTATAATAATATAAAATTAAACAAAAAATAATAGAGGATACATAAATTGTTATAAATCTTAATTATTTAAATTATTAGTTGTTATATATTTTCGATAGGTAATTTTTATATTTTTTTAATGAAGAGAATTTTTATAAACTAATAATTAATTCTATAATTAATTTAATAAAAAATAGAATACATTTAGATCGACCAATCCACTTTTAGAAATATCTTTTTAAAAAAATTAGTGACGACAATTATCATATTTTAAAGATTGTAGTGTTTTTTAAGTATTATACAAGAGATTATGATACGTATACCGCATTTGAAGAATGAGAACTAAGGCAAGGTCACTTAATAGCTAGTTTCAGTTTAATAATGCGAAAAATGGGTTCAAATTTATATGCAGATAAGGACACAACCTATATCAAATAAAGTTGAAACCACATTTGATGAAATCAGTTATTTAAAATCTAAACAAAAATGTGATATTAGTATATATTTAAGCTTTCTCAAATCCTTGCTCCAATAAACGTAAGTCATCACCGCTTAAATATAAGATGAACGAGAAAAATATGTGGGCTTTAGCCTAGTTTATAAAATTATTTTTCGCCTTCGTCCATCTTCTCTTAAATTATTTTCTGCTAGCGGATCAAATCAAATCTTTTTAAGATAAACGATGTTTAATATATAAAATATTATAATATCAAAAAATTTAGCCAAAAGAAAAAAAAAAAGATAAATGATGTTAAGGTTAAATTGTGTATCAAAATATTAGCAATTTAAGTCGACAGTCCATAAGAGAGATACACGGCATTATTAAAGTATCCCATGGGCACGGGAACATGGTTGTTTTATTTTTCTTCACATTCTCCAAACCATTCATCAATTCCTTATTTTCGCTATCTACTTGACGTAATTCCAAACACATTTGTTGTTATAAATATTTTTCATTTAGTATTGCTTTTAATGTGTGCCAAGTAAATTGATTTCGCGTCCACATTCAAAGTGAAAATTTATTAGTACTGTAACTAATAAACACTTTGTCTATAGGTTCGGTCAGACGATCCTTGACGTTGATATTTATTCAACATTCTGGTTCTTTACGAATTCACTGACAATTTTAGGGACTTCAAAAAAAACTATGTTGAGTATGCGGAGCAAGTCAGCATAAGTCGGGAAAAATATGTCTTCTTTCTTGCGAATAATTAAGCGATGATAGAAGCATATTTAACTAATGAGATGTCTGTGTTTATTTATTTATTTTCAATATACTAGTTATAGTCAACAATAATATACAAAACAGAGGGCATGGCTTACGCACTACGCAGTACGCACACACTAATTGATTGATCGTGAGATTGCTTGTTATTAATAAATAATAACAAATAAGCGTAAGTAAATTATATTTTTTTATAGGTAAGGAAGTCCCACATATGGTTATATATGGGTGTATGAATTGCAATGTACTACTAGATCTTGATCCGCGCTTTGGAAGCGCGGAATATTTTATGATGAAAAATTTCATTAATAACTTAACAAATATTTTGGTAATTTTTAAAGAATGTATTTAAATATTTTTGCATTTAAATCAGTGTTTTTAAATCCAACCCGATTGTAATTATACCGGTTAATCCGAAGATCTGACAATTCAATTTAGATTTTAAAAATATTCATATTAAAAAAATCACAAAAATCCGAGACTAACCGATTGAACTGATGGATGACCGATATGTAATCTGATTTGATTTAAATTGTAATAGTTTCATAATTTATAATCTTATAATCCAAATTTTAAAGTTCATTATTTTGCAATTTATGAATTATGACGTTTCTACAAAATTTTAAAGAGAAAATGATAGATATAAAATAACAAAAATTAATAACTAAGATTAATTACTAAAAATATTAGTTATTTTATAAAAATATATTGTTTGGAAACATTGATAGTAGTATAAAAATATATTGTTTGGAAACATTGATAGGAGTATAAAGAAATAAGTATATTGTTTGGAAACATGAATAGTAGTATAAAGAAAGGAATATTAGTGATTTAATGTAAGTTTAACTATAAAGTATAAAAATGTATTTAATTTAAAAACTTACAAAATAAATGTTAGGTCCAACAGAATGTTTCTGTTTTAATAAGATAGATACTACTATAGTAAAATTCAATCCAAGATAAAGCTATACAACAACAACCCATGAATGAGGAGCTAAAATAATATATAGACTAGGATAAGATATGCTTCATGGTGAATTTATATGGAAATTATTTAAGAAATATTGTATGAAAAAATAAAATTTATATTTTTGATCGAATTAATATTTTTGGTCCTTAAACAATTTTTTAAAAATTGTAAATGACATAATTTTTTTAATGATGAGTTCTTCCCATTTTAAAAAAATATTTTAGGTTAAATATGGCATAAGAACATAACTTTTAGGTCGAATCATCTCAGACATACTAATTGGTTAGAATGAAATTATGCCAGCTCGATTTTATATCATGATTTAACAATTTTAAATTTAATTATGGTTATAAAAAATTTACATTCACGTGTCAATCCTACATATTTTCAATATTTTTTGTCTTTTTACATTGGTTTTTCATGTTTTGTTATTGCTCGTTATAAATATTGATTTTGGAGTTTATTCTCGTTTTATTCTTTTGTTTTGGCCTGAGATTTAAAAATGTTTAAGATTTAAAATTATTAAAGAGATACATATTTAGGTTAAGATCTACGTCTTGTGCAGAATAAATATTTTATATTTATTACTTATTTTATGTTTTTCTGCGTATTATAAAATAATAAAATAATAATTATATATTAAATAACTAAGAATGATTTACTATTCTGTAATAAATTGGTGTGTGCATATAAATTAAACGATCATTTTTGTTTGTTCGCAATTATTTTAGGGTAAATATATCAAAATATCATGATGTATAATTAAATTTAAATGATATTAACATAGATATATTGTATACTTTTAGTAATGATGTTTATTAAATGAGGTTTCTCCTTATATAATTTTATAATTTTTTGCATATTTGCGTAACAAAATTTTACATTAACTTTTTGTAATCCCTTCGCTTTAAAAATTAAACATGGTGAAAAGATACCTTGTGCCCCATCTCAATATTGTTCCACATCCGCTCCTGATGCCTATTCGAATAAAATAAAAGTTTGTGTTCAAATTTGTCTCTGTGGCACGAACTAGCTATCAACATACATTAAGCTCCTCGATCAAAAATTTCATGATTAATGAAGAGAACTATGTGGGCATATATCATATATAGATTGAAAAGAATAACAGAATTTGGAGAATTATTTTGAGTGTGTTACAAAATATGTGTATCCCATGAGAAGCCCAAAAGTGCAGCTCATCCAATTGTTCTTGCATACTAGGCCTTCGGGGAGCAGCTATTAAACTGATAATAAAGCCCAATTTTATTTTAGTGTCTTGTATGCCTTGTTCAGTTTTTTTTCTATTTCAAGAAATAAATAGCATGCATCATAATTACTATTCAACCCAGTGTATAATTTAGATTAGATTATTCTATATTTCAAGCATTGAGAAAATCCATACAAATCAGGGGGAAACAAAAAAAAAAGAATCATATTGCATTGATTAAAAGATCTAAGTGAAGTTTCAAAAAAACAAAAATCAAAGCTTGACGGAGTGTTCTTATGTGACGTATAAAATTTATATTGTTACTAACTTACTATGATTCATTAATTATAATTTTCGCTGGAAACATTTATGAATGTGGAATATTTGTTGGTAATAGATAAAAGAATTGGCACAAAACTTTTTTTTTTGTAAAAAAATGGGCACAAAACTTCAACACAGAGGACAGAGCAATTCCACGCACCAACACAGAGCATGTTTTTTTTTTAAGGGATAGTGATTGGCAAAAGGCTAACAATCTTTCTTCTTTATGACTTTTCTAAAAAAAAAAAATCTATCTTCTTGTTTTGGACAATCCTACTCTCTCTCTCTATCTCTCTCTTTTTAGTTTCATGTGTTGGATCGTTCAAAACATACAATTATCTATTTCTAAACTTATATCTATATGGTCCCTGAATTTTTTGGAGGCGTTCTCGAATTTATGAACATTAGATTTTACGAAACTGTACACCTATAAGTTCAAACAAGAATACAAAACGAAGGCTGTCTTTAGAGTACTAATTAGTATAATCATCATTTAAAACATGTCAGAAAGGAAGACAGAAAAAGAAAAAGAAAATGTAGACGTGAATCTTATATCCATTCAATGAAATATGTCGGACAGAGGGTTTAGAGTCCGTCATTTGCAAAATGTTCACATCCTTTCGTAAAGACTGAAGATAGAACGACTCTCGCCTCTCTTTCTCTCTCTCTCGTTATTTTGGGAGGAAAGAGGACAAGTCCTTTCGTGCGTGCGTGGGTGGTAGATAACAAAAGGCTCTTTCGTGATAATGTCTGGGCGAACCCATTTCGTAGAATGAATACTTCTGTTTGTTTCAACAAGAGGGACCACCACAGCTATAGGGTCATACATACTCCTCGTAACATTTATTAACATGAAAATCGCGCTCGTTTTAGGAAACTACTGTAAACACAAAATAAATTAATACCACCACTTCTTTTGACATTTCGATATTAGCTCGTGATGCACATTCAAAATAAACGATTATTACAATTACCACAGTTACTACTACTAGTAATACATCTTTTAAAACAACTAGTACAATACATAAAGTATTTTTTTTTAAAGAAGTGTCAGTGTCAAATGTCAATGTAATTAGTAGGAGGGAGGGAAATGAAAGGCGAACATAATCTAACACAAAATCAAGAAAAATAGAGAGGGAATCTTATTCTTACCTACACCTTTTATAACTTGCACGTTTTGTGGACCCACACGTATTTACTCTCCCCTACCCTATTATATAATCTCCAGCTCTCGACTCTCTCATTTTTGCATCTCAAAACTCTCATTTTACAAAAGAAAGAAAGAAAGAAAGATGGGTAATTATCGGTTTAAGCTATCGGAATTAGTCCCTAACGCATGGTTTTACAAACTGAGAGACATGGGGAAATCAAGAAAGAAGCAACAAAACAGCTCGGTGTCTCTTTCTCCCATCAAGAAACACCAACCAGTTCCTACTCCTGCTCCTACCACAGCGCGCAGTCCTAGACTTCCTCCTCGCCGCTCTTCTTCTTACTATGCAAGGCCCAGAAAGTCTGTCCGCAACCGCGCCACCACCACCGTCTCCTCTGCTCCTTCGAAGCAAGTCATTTCCTCTGAGTCTTTCTCACCACCCGAGTTTCGCTCTGATCAACTACTCATCCCTGACGAGTCGTTGGAGAGCTCCTCGCACAGCCCTTGCAGCTGCGTTACCTCCAAAGCCTCAGCAACCTTTACTCCCCCTCCGGAACTCCATCTCCATCCCATCATCACCAAACCCACCCCCACCGTGCGCAAAACGGCAGTGAGTTCTCCCGCGGGTGTGAAACTTAGACTGCGCTCGCCGAGGATCTCGACGAGGAAAATTGCGAGCAGCTCATCGGCGACTGTGAGTTCGCGGCGGAGCAGAGCGGTAGTGAAGGCGTCGGTAGACCCGAGGAGAGACTTTAAGGAATCGATGGAAGAGATGATCGCGGAGAACAACATAAGAGCGTCCAAGGATCTAGAGGAGCTTCTAGCTTGCTATCTCTGTCTCAATTCTGACGAGTATCACCACATTATCATCAATGTCTTCAAGCAAATCTGGCTTGATCTTAATCTTTCACCCCATCTTTCTTTTTAAAGAATGATCAAATACTATTTATCTTCTTTACCCATCAGTTAGTGACCTTAATCTATAGCCTCTTATAGATAATCTGTAACCATATCTATATAACTATTTTTATCATAATGCATTTTATTAATATATATATATATATATATATAGGTATAGCTAGAGCATAGAGTCTTGTACCTGTTAAAGTGGTGCCATTCCTTGAAATCTCAAGTACAGGGGTATTTCTATCCAAATTGGTGCCTCTTCCTATGAATCTTACTACTGCACGGACAAACATGGTTTGACACAACAACATAAAGTGTTACCCTGTGTTCAATTTAATGTGGATGGGTTATTAGTATGTTACAGTATCAACTTTTCCATTAGAATCATAACTCTGTTTTTTTTTCTTTTCTTTGTCATGACATCCCTCATGAACCTATACTCACATGATATGTACTTAAGAGTTAAAAGACAGAAATTATAGAGATTATTAGTATACAATTTAGTAGTTAAAACTCGACCTACGATACCGACAATTCATTAAATCCACATCTGCCGTATTTTCAGACCTAACTTTGGATATGTGCGTGCGTGTGCATTTCTCAATTTCACGTTTATATTTATTTTATTTCTGTTTGTATTTAATTGTTTTCATTAACATCCACGTATTATTTTCTATACTTTTATATGCATGCATACACACAAGAGTGCGACAAGGAAGAAGAAAACAAAACGATTTTGCTTTTAGTCATGTAAGTGCCAAGGAAAACAAATATTCAATTGGTCCCTTTGTTTACTTCAGTGATGGGTGACAAATGACAACAATAAATAGAAAACAAGTAATTAACATATAGACAAAAAAAAACAAATCAGTAAGTAAGATAGTTATAATAATAAGCTCATTAATACAATCTATATATAATAAAATATACTCTCTTTTTCATGATTGCCACCTCGTCAACTTATATTTTATAATTAAAATTACAACACATTATCAATTCTTTATTCACTGAAAAGAAATTATATTAACATAAACGGTTATATAATAATTTGACGATTAAAGGAATTCATGTGGTCTACAAATATAATTCAGTAATTTTAGCTTATACAATTTATTTATATAGTGTAGAAAATATTTAATTTTTAAATACATCAAAATCAAATGTTGATAATAGATTAACTAATTTATATTTTATGTTGTTATGAAATTGATGTAATTTATTCAAACAATCAAGTAGATATACATTAATTATAAATAATAGAACTCTAGAATAATCTATGTTTACTACATTCCAAAAATAAATTTCATAATCTAAGTTTGTTAATACCCGTAAAATATAATTATATTTCAAAACAAAAAATTGTTATAAAATATTAAAACATTAATTCAAATAATTATTATAAATCTATTATAAAATTTGAATGTTTAAAAAATATATTTTTATTATTTTAAAGATGTTGTCATATTCATTAATTCGTTAACATTAATATATAGACTTATTTGATTACATTTAATTAAAATATAAAATATATCCAAATTATAAAATATCAGGTTCATTTTGGTTTATTTTCTTTTTTGAACATATATTTTTGGATAAAAAACCAAAAATAACTGTCGTGACTTTTCGCATAAATTTTTATAGATAAAATAAAAATGGAATGACTTTTTTTTTTGTAACACAAAAAAATGGAATGACTATTACACGGAATTTCAGAGCAAGGACTCTTAAAAGGAAAACTAAAAGGAAAACATTGAATTTTTTATCTTTTTAAGTTTGAGAACACAAAAAGATTCTAAAGTTTTGTCGCGCATGCGAGTATATACTACAACGATTTTTGTATATATTAATCAATTGCTTCAGAACTTTCTTTATCCTATTTCTCTGATAAATTAACAATATAAAGTAAATCTTCGATGACATCGAAGAACACACCATTGCAGTTTCACAGATTTAACTTGGACTTTTTGGATGTTATTCATGTTATATAGTGTGTGTGTGTGTTTTTACTGGTGGTGTGGCCAGTGGTATCTCCGTGCAATATACCCTACCACTATGAATTTTCAAATTTCAGGTCTTAAAATATCACGATTATATAGTTGATTTTGTGATTTGACTTTACACTAACATATCAACATCCACTTAATTACTTTGTTTCTCGGTGATGGTTAGTATCCACAACAATATTGGAAATACTTAAATAAATAATCACTAAAGTGATAATCCCTTTGGTTAGAACTGCGACATATCCCATTTGTTAATAGACGAAAGTTGTTCTTATATTATTTTCTTTCGTTACTCATCAGTCATTACTCGCTAGCTCCTTTTAACATAAAGTTGCTGATAATCCACAAGGCACGACTTTCCTTTTTCGTGAAATTTCAAAAGTAGGGCCATTTCATAATAACACAAAATAGAGCAGTATACATCAACGAATTCATTCTGTTTAATATAATTTTATTCAAGATGTAAATGATAGTAGCATTTATTTAACCCCCAAAATGGTAATAGCAATTAGGATTAAAACCGGTCAGTCTGCAGAAACAACTATTTTCGTCCGATATTAATAAATTATAGAATACTATATTGTGAAGAAAAGATTATATGGACGAATCGCACATTCTTCTGTCAAAAAGAAAATAAAGTGTTGTATGCAGCAGATAGCTAATAAAATCAATCTGGCTGAGCTAATATGCAATAATAGACTTATGTTATTCTCGTTCTAATATATCATATATTCACTCCGTTTTTAAAAGTAAAATTTTCTAGATTTTTTCTTGTTTCATTAATTTTTAATACTTTTAAAAAAATATTTTTACATTCTTTTAAGAAACACTAATTAAGAATTTTTAAATTGATCAAATACAATTGGGTGATATTATTAAAAATATATAGTAAAATAAATAATTAATATAATCGTAAACATTTATTATATTATTAATATGTGTGAACACTTTTGAAAATTTTAGTTTCAAGAACAGAATAAGTATGTATAATTTTACTTAACATGGAATTCTAGGTAGTCAATTATTTTGTTTGAGATTCAGCAGTTCCAACTATTACTTTGTTTGGTAATTTTTATTTTTAATATTTTTGCTATACAGTTTATTTTCAGATATCTGCTTAGATGCATCACTGCTAGCTTTTCCCTATGTCAAATGGAAAGTTATATATATAGTTTGGTCTCATAGTTTAAGAAGTAGCTTTACTGCGACGATGTAATAATGCTTAACGAGTGAGGCTTGTCGGTGAGCCGCAAGTGCGGACTTGGTCAACGAATATCTATCTGAACTGAACTTGCTTTCCGATCCAACATTATCTTTTCTTTTTTGCTAACTATCCAACATTATCACCGGAGTTTCTGCGCTTTGTGACATTGTCTCTCTACCGTCTGATATTCATATTTTCCCAACATGGTTGATTAATCTTTGAATGAAAGATAAGTACACTCCGGGGAACTTTCTTTCTCTTTTTACTTTTCTTTTCTTCATTTTCTTTATATTCAAAACGTAAAAATTATAACATTGTTTGTTTATGTAACACTTAAAAATACAAAAAGCTATTATGGTTAATACCAGTTCCATCATAATATTTTTTTGCCTTAGGCGAAATATAAAATAAAAATTCATTTATAAAGAAATTAACTTTTATTTATTGTATTTTTAAATTAAAGAAAAAAAATTGTGGCATTCAAAGAAAAAATAGAAAATGAGTTTTTGTGTGTAAATTAGGTTTTGTTAATGAAAAATTGAGAATAGTAAAAGGTAATCTTTTTATTGTATTTCAATTAGGTTTAGTTAATCATAGATTTTTTATTATAATTTCACCAACTAATTGATAATTTAACAAATAAAAATAAAATTTTTAATTAGTAAAATAACATTAAAGAAAATTTTGGACCCATGGCAATTACCCATGTTGCCATGAGTTAGAACCGGTCCTGGTTAATACCAACTTACTATTGAATTTTTCTTTTAGTTCTCACTAGATTATATTTACAAGAACGATTCATATTTATTTTTTACTTGGTGATTTATTACAGTTATAACTCAATATGAAAAGAAAAAATTTAGAAAAAATCTCTCAATGATATATATATATTTGTTTTCTTACACTGTTTATTTGTTTAATAGGTTAATTCAGAATATTTGGAATCAGTGACGATACAACTTTCGTAGCAATACTTACTAACATAACCAAAAATGCAATGAAGATGACTTGACAAATTGTACATTTTATCTATAGATTAAGTCGTACCTAACCTAACAAACATTTTAAATGTCTTTTCAGATCGTAATTATTGTGTAATTATACTATGAATTAAGCGATACAGCTAAAAACAAATATCGTTTGTCCAAAAATCTAAAAACAATATTCAGTTAATTTACAGCTAAAAACAGTATTTGTTTTTTTTTTTTTTTTTTTGCCAAAAAAAAACAGTATTTGTTGACCAAAAGCTAAAAATATTGAGTTAATTAACACATTCGTGATATACCCTTTTTATTATCATGGAAGTTTCGAATCCTATGATCATACGATCTAACAAATTTGAAGTTACCTTTTAAAGATTCCAATTTAAAAAATAACTTCTCATATAAAAAAGGTTTATACTTATGCCTCAAATGAACCAACCCCGTTATATTATTACTAGGTTGTATATATATAATTTTTTTGAAAAAGGCGTTCTTAATGTACTTCATATATATTCTCAAAAAGAAAATGTACTTCATATATTTCAACGTAAAAGAACTCTTAATATATATATATATGTATATATATATAGATATAACGCAATCTTATAACAAGTTTATAATAACATCCTATTAAAATCTGATAAAATAAATGTAGGCAGGAAAAAAAAAGAAGAAATGGGCCATTTTGTAATATTTGATTTATTATTTTGTTATTACCCAATCATCGCTGTGTCACTTGTCAAATCTTTTTGGGATTTGATTCTTGTGTTAAGTTAACATATTTTAATATCATTTTCGTATTTACTTTTGATAAAGACGATTACACAAGCTTCCATATAATTATAAGGTTTCCGTCTGGCTGTACCCTTCACCGTTGTTGTTATAGGCAAAGCTGGATCTGAGATTTGGGGGTCTGAAATATTTTTTAAACAATTTTAGTAATTTTTTTTTTCAAGATTCGGGGAGTGGATACCTATGTAAAAAATTTCCAAATTTTTGAAAGATCAAAACCAATGTTTCACTTATTTATGTCCAGATTTGACCTGGCCGTACCATAGCATTCTCATTATCACATTTATTCCTAGAAGCCAAAACTCTATCGCGTAAGCTTTAGCTAAATACCCTCTCTATGTATCTCCAACTATGGTCTGATTTATTTCAAGTGAATGAATCTTTTTTGCTGTTAACATGATTATTCTTTTCTATCAGATTTTAATTGATGAAGTTGGCACGATTGAAATTTCAAAATTGGCGGTAACACTATAATTCCCGGAAATGTAATCCACAAAAGAGAAAATAAACCCAAACAACAATAACAGTTACACAATCTATACCGATCACTAGAGATTTACACACTTATACAACCAAATCTATATACAATCCTTGACAAGAAAAATTGAAATTAGGCATGTTCAACTTAAAATAAATAGAACTCTTGCTGAGAAATCACACAAGAGAGAGAAAGTAATGTTGAGATTTATTTAGTCTATGTCCAATTCTTTATTCTCTGACTATTATGATATTGTATATTTTGGGTTTAAGAGGCAAACCCGCATGAATTTATTTTTGAATTTCTTTCCAAAAGACCTAATACTAACTAGAGTTGAACTTCTTTTTATATATTATACTTTTTTTGTCTGACTTCCAATGTGGAACTTAGATTGACACCTCTTATTCTCCTACTCAAACTAAGGATCATATTCATCTCGTGTTTTTTTCTCCACTGAAATAAAGATGACTCTCCCACAACTGAATTTCCAGGATCTTTTGACTTGATCTCTGCCACATACCTCTCATTCATCCCATTCATATCTTGAAAATTATTTTGGTTTTCTTGCAGATTTCTCATCAACCACTCTGATACCAATTGTTGGGATTATTTAGCTCATGTCCAATTCTTTATTATTGGATTAGTATGATATTGTCTACTTTGAATCTTAGAGATAAACCGCATGGATTTACTTTTGATTTCTTTCTCAGAAGCCCACGTACTAACTAGAATTAGACTTCTCTACCTTCTTTTGTCTAACTTCCAATGTGGGACTTAGATTGGCAAGCAATACACTGGCCATAAGAACAAAACAAAATGGAACTTACATGAACTTTAGTTCACAGTAACAAACCATAACCAATAAGAATAACATCATACACCAAACATAGAAGAAAAGTATATACTTGGAACCAAACCCTTTCCTTAAACAAACCATCATTGGAAAACTCAAACTCTCAATTTCTTTATATTTATCCAACAAACTGAAGCCTCCGAAGAATGTGAAAGCAGAAGATAGACCAGAAACCACACTTATTCAAAGACCGCGAGAAAAACTCCTTTCTAGAGCGGGACAAGCAACTTAAAACTTTTCAAAGATGTTATACTTGTTATGCTCCACACACACCACCACACCACTAACCCACATCGCTTACACCATTGCTAGAAACAAGAGAAAAGAAGACATACGCTAAAACCAAACAAGGATGCCTCATATTCAGTCTTCTGAAGCCATAAACACACCTGACTAGAGCAAAAGGAAGGATAAAGATCAAGCAAAGATCCTGCAACTTGGAGTGAGTTGATGATTTTTTTACTCTAAAATGAATATGAATAGAATCTAAGTAAAAATGGAGAAGATGTCATTTGCATGTAAACTGCTCTGTAGATCTACCAGATCCGACATTTTCTTCATCAAAGCATCCGTTAGCTTTGACCAGAGATCCCGAGATCCCACCGAGAAACCTCTTCCACCACAAACAAACAATTACTCAGACAAAATCTCTGTCAAACATCTAAACAAGAGAAAAAACATGCTAAATGATGGATAATGACCAAATATAAAAAGGTTTTTATTCCAATAAAAATGAAAAGAAAAGGACAACATCCAATATGGGTAAATCGTGATTGTGTAAATCTACGTACACCAGCTTTAACCAATAATCAGGAAGAGAGTTGAGTTTTCAAGAAGATGGTAGAGTTCTTTCTCTATAGACGTGTAAGGAATGGTTAAAATTAAATTATAGATATCTAAACTCTAAATTATTGTAATTTTGATATTATGTCTATTATGTTGTCTAAATTAAATATTAGAATTTTTTAGCTACAATTAGACAAGTGTCTGTCAAAATTATATAAAAATTTCAGAATTTATATCTCAACTTTTATCCCATTTTCCTTTTGTTAATATATATATTATAAATTCTTATCTCAAAGCCACAAATGATATATGGAGTTGCTTTTAATATGCATATGTGCTTACAGTTTTAGATTTTTGTTTGCTTTGTTAAACTCTGAAGTCTTAGCCTTTTTAGTCTCGTAGACTTTAGGGAAAACAGAAATTTCATACTAACATATTGCGATATTTCAGTTCATACTCGATTTACATGGTCGTGCTAAAACATGCATTTAGTACATACATGCGCTTTTGAAAATCTCAAATAACATATCTAATGTTTATTTCTTTGGACAAATTATACTCCAGTTCCCACATCAGTTGCCACATCGTCTAATTTTGATGACCTAGATGCTATATATGTACGTCAACTAATTTGGATGACGAGGATGCCACATGTACATATCTTTGGAAAACAATAGTCATTTTATAAAAAATATTCTTTTAGAAAATGTAAAATTTTATAAATTTTTATAGTTTAGTAAAATTAAAAAAATATATATTAAATTTTAGTCTTATATAAGAGATCTATTTATAAATGTTTCGATCCTATCACAATGTCGTCCTTATAAGAATTAATATGTGTTGTAATGATTCAAATTCAACGTTAGTGTACTCGTATTACTCTCGATCAATCATGGTTGTGTTCATTTACAGAATTTATGATATGTTGATTTAAATTCTTTAAATGTAAATAATATACTCATGATTAATCAATAGTAACACACTACAATGCTAGTATTGAACTCGAATCATTATAACATAAATAACTCTTATAAGAACGCTATTATGGTATGATCAAAACATTTACGAATATATTTCTTATATAAGATTAATATTTAATTATTTACTCAATTTTTATTAATTTTACTAAATAATAAAAATATATAAAATTTTACATCTTCTAAAGAACTATTTTTTATAAAATGACTACTTTTAAAAAAAAGACTTGTATATGTGGTATCCAAGTTAGCAAAATTAGCTGAAATAGCATGTATATCAGAAAATTAGATGATGCGGCAGCTGATATTGCGACTGGGTATGATTTCGTCAAAAATATAAACATTAGGTTTGTTATTTGAAATTTTCAAAAGTTTAGACATGTTTTTACACGATTATATAAGTCAATTATGAATTAAACGTATCATGATATGTTAGTATGAAATGACCGCTTTTCTTTTATTTTATTGAGTTAGTAAAACCATGTAGCTATATTCTTGATTTTTTAATCTACTTTGATTATATAAATTTAATATCTTTAAAAACACATAAGTGTCTTAGAGTGTAAATCTTTCTGGCATGAAAACCAAGTTGGTGATACGTCTTTGTTTTAACCAAAACATGCTCATATTTTCCCTCGACCAATCATTTATGAAAACAAAGACACATCAAATCACTCTTTTCATAAAGATTGTGAATTCGAGTCAGATCAAAAATATTTGTGAAATATAATTAAATAATGTCAAAACACTTGTTACAGCAAGGTCCTTAACGTGTAAAAATGAGATACACACAACACAAATATCTACAAATTTGTCTATATTTCTTTTAGTTAATTGTAGAAATTTCAAAAGTTAAAATAATTCATTTTAATATAAAATACTATTTTAAAATGTCATTTAAGAAATGCGTTCATAATAATAAAGGACTAAGGATTTAGGAGCAATTTTGTAGAAAAGTAAATGTTTTCTTTGATTTCATGGTTTGTGTAAATTATGAAAAAATAAAAGTTTCTTTTTGTCATCTATTTTTATAATATTCATCTGTTTCGTTATATAATAATATAATTTAAAATTATACTAAGAAAATTGTTTATTATAATGTTAATTAAGGAAATTTTTTATGTTTTGACACCGAAAACCAAATGTATTATTTGGATTAAAACAAAATTCTGACTAAACCAACACATAGGCTGTAGTTAGCAATTATCTAAAGTAGGCTGTAAGTAGCAATTATCAAAATAAAAATATCTAAGAAGTAAATAATAAGAAGGATAGAGAATTATTACTACTATTGTTCCTTTCCAATTTTGATAAGAAATATTTTCATTCTACAATTCTTTAAATTAGAGGAATGATAAAGAATTGTGTGCAACAAATATTATTCACAAAATGATGTACATTTAAAGGAATTGTTAAAATTTCATTATTTCCATCTATTACTCTGTCAATATTTTATTGCTGATTAATTATATTATTATAAATATAGAAAACATTATATACATCATTTTACAGCCGATAATTTTTCTTTTAGTGAAATCAAATTTGATTATAGCATTTGGAGCCGTCTTATAATATATATATATATCACTTTGAATTTTTTTATTAGATCCACCTGGTTCCGACGATATTTTTTAGACGATTGTTGAAAAAAAAGAACGCATTTTCATTAATTTGTATAATTCATTTTTTGTGACTTGAAAATCCATATTTTGTATGTGTAAAAACATTAATAAATTTATAGTCAATCCAATGGACTTAGACTTCCGTAATAAAATAATTTTGATAGAGAAAATAGATGCTTTAGTGCATTGAATTTATACTAACAGCTTAATTTGCACCTGCTGCATTAGACTATTTGTCCGGCAGTGCTACAAGCTTCGTAACCAAACAAATAGGTAGCGTTGACGTATTGATGTGTGTATAATATAAAAAAAAATGGTAGTTCGAGTGGGCAAGCCCACTACCATCCCCGGAGTGGAATGTCAAGGTCCCGGTGGCCCGTGTAATTGTTTGCAGCCGCAGGGATTCGAAGCCGGATTATTGAGCATCATAGCACTACGCTAGCCCTCAGCCGGACATTGTCCTTACCACTAGCCCACTTACACGGGTTATGTGTGTATAATATATAATGACAGTAACAAATTTGTGAACTTTTTTTAGATTTTCTACACGATCATGTTTTAGGCCTACCATGTTTATTGTTCTTGGGAATAATGCTAATATGACAAAATATGAGTTAGAAACAGTGTTGTTAAACTCGGAACGGACCGGCGGTCGGACCGGGTTCAACCGCGAACCGGACACCTATCCGGGTTGGTTTAATGTCAAAACCCAACTAAAGTTGAACCGGTTAAAAACTCATGTTGAACCGCTAAAAACCCGGGAACCGAGTGATCCAACGAACCGACGAAACCCTGGTTCGTATAAAAATCAAAATTTTGTTAATAAAATAATTATTTTTTTCTCCCTTTTTAACATATATACTATTTTGTTTGTCACAAATTGCAACCAAAATAGAGTTTTGTAACTAATGTGTATATAATTTTTATAGGTGATGAAGATTTAGAAGGACAAAGATTTAGAGAATAAACTTTAAATGTTTTTTTTTCCTATTGCCTTTAGATTTAAACTATTAATTTTTTTTATTATTTTTATCACATTTCAATTTGTTATTTTTGAAAGTTTTCTAAACATTATGACTATTTTTAAAAAAAAAATATATAATATTTATAAAATAATAAATTCAGTTTAATCTAATCGACCCCGGTCGAACCAGGTCGAACCACAATAACCCGTGACCCAAAATATTTCCGGTTCGCTCGCCGGTCCGGTTTTAAAAACACTGGTTAGAAACCTACAATGATGGCCCATGATTTGAAATTAACAGTGAAACCAGTGGTTTAAAACCGGACCGGCGAGCGAACCGGAAATATTTTGGGTCACGGGTTATTGTGGTTCGACCTGGTTCGACCGGGGTCGATTAGATTAAACTGAATTTATTATTTTATAAATATTATATATTTTTTTTCTTCAAAAATAGTCATAATGTTTAGAAAACTTTCAAAAATAACAAATTGAAATGTGATAAAAATAATAAAAAAAATTAATAGTTTAAATCTAAAGGCAATAGGAAAAAAAACATTTAAAGTTTATTTTCTAAATCTTTGTCCTTCTAAATCTTCATCACCTATAAAAATTATATACACATTAGTTACAAAACTCTATTTTGGTTGCAATTTGTGACAAACAAAATAGTATCTATACTATTAAAGCAGGATCCTATTGGATTTTTTACTAAAAATACCCATTTCTTTAATAACATTGCATATTTCATTAAGGGCAATCAAGTAATATTAATAACACATCTATATTGGGTCACTTTTTTTAAATCCAGCCCATTGCCCACATCATCTCTTTTGGGTCATTTGGGCCGATTAACAAATCAGATTCAATTTTTATTTTTTTTTGGATCGGTTTCGAGTCAGATCTTTCCGGGTCCGGGTGGGTTCGGTTCTCATGCATAAGAACCTGAAAAATAACCAAATAACCAAAATATCTAAAACGGGTTCGGTTATTTATACTCAGAGTAACCAAAGTATCCGATTCGGTTCAAATTTTTGTATCCAAATTACTCAAAAGCAACCAAAAGTAACCAAAAATATCCATTATATACAGTTTTTTTGGGTAAAATTTTATCCAAACTATCATATTTTATCCAAAAATACTCAAAAGTACTAAAAATGACTACTATAGTTAACTTATGATATTAATTTAAAATATTAAAATAATTAAAAATATAATTATAACATATATTTTTAGATATATATTTACATTTCGGGTATCTTCGGGTACTCATTTGGTTCTCGGTTCGGATCGGGTTCGGATCGGTTCTTCGGATATAGCAATTTAGAATTCATTCGGATATTTACCCCGGGTCTGATCGGGTTCGGGACCCTGATTTTTGGGTCGGTTTTGGGTTGGTTCTTCGGGTCCGAATATTGTGATCAGACATATACTCATTTAAAATGAAACACGATAAAGAAAGATAAAAAGCTTAAGTCTTTTATAAAAAAACAAATATATGAAAATATGACATTTATTAAATATTTGTCAATTATAAAAAAAAATAAAGGAAAATAAACCCGCGCTTTAAAAGCGCGGGTCAAAATCTAGTATATGTTAAAAAGGGAGAAAAAAATAATTATTTTATTAACAAAATTTTGATTTTTATACGAACCAGGGTTTCGTCGGTTCGTTGGATCACTCGGTTCCCGGGTTTTTAGCGGTTCAACATAGGTTTTTAACCGGTTCAACTTTAGTTGTGTTTTGACATTAAACCAACCCGGATAGGTGTCCGGTTCGCGGTTGAACCCGGTCCGACCGCCGGTCCGGTCCGGGTTTAACAACACTGAGTGAAACCCAAATTAAATAGGCCTGCTATGTGTAATTGATATCGAGCCTGTTATACCATCAAGTGTTGTGCTGTATAAAATTTAGCAGTTCTTCTGAAAGATATTTTTGTTTTTTTTTTTGTTTTTGTTTTCAGTTTTGTTGTAAATCCAATTATTTTTCTCTTAACAACAAAATTTAAAATTTAAAAGCAAATAGTGGGGTTTTAGATTTTGTTAGGAGAATGTTGCTCAAAACTAATAACATATGATAAGTTTTATAGTATTAACTTATAAAATATTATTGTACATAGATACTAATTCAAGAGAGAAAAGAATATAAGCACCAAATGTCTTAAATATTAATCTGATAGCATGCTAGTAAATCAAACTTACATCTATTTCTAAAGTTTTTTTAATACTGCAAAATGGTCTTTTGTTGAGGTTACACTTTGAGCTATTAATATACTAGATCAGTTTGTCACATGGATCATAAGGTGCATGGATACTGTTTTCTTTTCGGTCTTCATCAATGGTGAACTTGAAGGATTTTTCCCGAGCTCAAGAGTTATTAGGCAAGGCTATTCTTTATGCCCGTATTTGTATGTCATTGTGAGTAATGTACTCTCCAAACTCATAAACAAATTAGTGATTGTTAGGAGTATTGGGTTTCATCCTATGTGTCTGCACTTAATCTCACCCATTTGAGGTCCGCTGATGACATAATTGTGTTCACTGATGGGTTACCTAACTCGTTGAATGGCATACTGTATGTGTTTGAGGATTTTGCAAGATTATCATGTGCATTAATGTAACAAAGTCCACAGTTTTTGCGGCGGGAATGGGTAAGCAGGCTTTGGAAGTTGCAGCAAGGAAGGTAGGACTGTCAGTATCAGCATTTCCCATCAAATACCTCATCTTGCCTCTCACTACTAAAATAATGACGCGCAATGATTATGAACCTCTAATGTTGAAGATCAGGTCTCGGTTTCTTAGCTGGACAAGCAGAGCTCTATATTATGCAGAAAGGTTGCAGCTGATAAATTCGATTATTATCAGTATCACCAACTTTTGGTGCTTTGCATTTTGTCTTCCGCAAGGCTGTATTGATAAGATTGAAAGGATGTGTTCAGCAATTTTTTGGAGTTGCTCACCTACCATCACTTTTAAAGCAAAGATAGCATTGTCAGAGGTTTGCAAGTTGAAAATGGCTTAGGTGTTCGCAGTTTAAAGGAGACATCAATAGTTTTTTCTCTCTAGCTGATTTGGCATATCTTTGAAGACTCTGATTATTTATGGGTGATGTGGGTTAAACGGATGTTATTATGTGGTATCTCTTTCTGGGATGTGAGGACAAATACATCAGGTTCCAGGGTTTGGAGGAAGTTGCTACAACCTAGATCAGTAGCAAAGAAGCTTGTGTGAATGGTCATCCATGATGGAAGAACATAATGTTTTGGACAGTATTTGGCACCGCATTGAAAGATTAATTGAGGTTACGGGAGAGCAGGGTACGCAGAAGCTGGGTATTGAACGAAATGCATTTATTTTGAGTGTCGTAGTGAATAATGAGTGGAGAGTCAGGAACACTCGAGTCAGAGAAAATCCAACATGTCATCATGTAGCAGGGCCGTCTTTTAGCACGTGCAAGTGGAGCGGTCGAACATGGTCCAAAATTTTAGAGGGTCCATGATTTCCTTTTGTTTTAGTAATAGTTATAAATTTAAAATCATATTCTTATAAATAAATAAGAATAACTATATTTGAATCTAGGTTCAGTATTTATAACCAATAAATGTAAATTACAATTTTTTATTTTGATTATATAACCAACTAAAAATACAATAAATTAGGACATAATTAATATTTATACCTATTATATATTTTGGAAAGTGAAAAATAGTTGTTAATGTGTGTTTGAATATTCAATGGTAGTATATAAAGTTAATATTCTAATTGATTATGCTTCGGGAACAATTATTAATTAGTGATTATAAATACCGATAACAAAAATATATATTTTCACCATTTTTTAATTAGAAATAACAAACACAAAGAAAAGAAAACTAACCTACAACTTCTGTTGACAAGAAAAAAAAGAATGATTTGTCCAATCAAGAGTATATAGCTTGCCATCCAAATTTTGTTACTCTACTATATTTATAGATTATGATTTTTGATTATGCATTGAAAAATGCCAAATAATCATGTTCAATGATTTGATCAATGATTTTGCATTAAAAACTAGAAATGATGTTATTTAGATATAAAATAATTAACTAGATAGATTTATTTTATATTATACTGATATTTTGTAAAAAAAAATCAAAATTTTTTTTTGAACGTCTGAATCGAGTATTATCGATTAATTATGCTATTACAACGATGAGAATATTACAAAGACGATTTTGCAGCCGACAATTCTACCACCCTGTGAGAATACAGGCCTGACTGCACCACTCTGAGCCGTCCTATGAGATCCATGTTCGATGGTACACCCTGCACCAAACTGAAGATCTCCTGTAACCTGATTCTCCATAATCTGCATAATTTGGTATTTTCTGGGGTTTGAACCTCAGACCTCCAGGTGTAGAAGCAATTGAACTCTAAGTCAAACCACTAGACCAATGGGCTTCCACAATCAAAATTATTTTAAATTGTTAAAAAGTCTTATTTTCTTATTTCGAACCGGGTCCGTCTGAGGTTTGAGACGGCCCTGTCATGTAGATACAAGATTTCAGTGTGCTAACTAATGGTGTAAAAGATGTGGGCTCAGTGGGAGAAAGAAGAGGAGATATATGAGTCAGGTTTTTCTACTTCTTCAACGTGGAATATTATTTGAGTTAGGCATGGACCAGATTATTGGCACAAGCTTTCTGGTTTGCGCAATTGTGCCTAGATATGCTTTCATCACTTGGTTTCCCGTCAAGGATAAACTCTCTACATAAGTCAAAATGCAAACCTGAGAGCTGGTTCAAGGCTGTCCATTTTGTGGAGAAAGAGAAGAAACAAGAGACCATATATATTTTGCTTGTCCATACACATACACTCTTTGTTTACAAGTGCTAGGAACTCTACTACGGCCTCCTCCTCTCCGGATTGGGGATAAATGTTTTTTTGAGTTGCTGCAACTTCCCATGAGAGGCTGAGATCGGTTTAGCTGGGGTTATCTTTCTAGATGGTAATTTATTACATTTGAAAGGAATGGAATGAGCGTCAACACACTCAAGTAGCTCGCCCAATGGAGCATCTTTCGAGACTTATTGACAAAACAGTGAGGCAAACACTATTGTCTACAAGATATTATGAAAAGCCGAAACTAACAGGACTACTCCAGCTCTGGTTCAATGCTCACATGGAGTAATGTGAAGAGTTCAATTTGTTTTTCTTTTTTTTTCTTTTAGATATACATAAATAATATTTTTCTGGTAATCAATTAATTTAAAATTTCATAAAAATAAAAAAATAAAAACCTACATATAGTGAATTGGATCTCCCAAAAGACAAAGTTACAAAGAAATTCAATTCTGAAACTGTTTCCTTTACGTTAAAATTGTTCAGTATAAACGGTGTTTGCTTTCTTTAAGATGTTAATTAACTATACAGTTGATTTTGTACAATTATTTATTTTTATAAGAAAAAGACTAAAAAGTTGTCTATGTCATGTAATCCTACTTGGCTAGGGAAATCGGCCAATTCATACATCAACAGATGGTTGCAGTCCCGATCAGTACATATACTCGGACCCTGTGCTAAAACATACATCAACACATCAGATATTTAAAATTCATACACCAACTAACAACATTCGGCTTTTACATACATTGACCAATTTCCTGTTAGTCAAAAATAACGGTCCGTTATATATCAATCGGAAATATTACGTGGTTTTTAATTTTTTAAATAATTAATAACTAATAAAAATAAATTTTTATGATAAAGGAGGAGAAGGGAGATTCGAACCCGGGTCTAGACTATAATTCATCACCACCATTAACCAATTCATCACAAAATAATCTAAAAGTAATTCTTTCAAATAACAGTTTATAAGTTTTTTTCCAATTTTAAAGCATTTTCGAATTAAAAAATCAAATTAAAAATTGGAAAAATAAAAAGAAATTGTAAATAAATTATTATTAAATTATTATAAAAAAATTAATTTTAAAAATACAGTTAAAAATTATTTTAATATTTATTATTTATTTAAAGATTTATTTATGATTATATATGCCTATAAATAAAGGAGTAGAATGGTCTTTTTTCTTTTTAATATAATAATTTTTGTTCATTTTTCTCTTAAAGACTTTTTGACAAAACCTTAGAAATGTTATTTGAAAGAATTACTTTTTGATTATTTAGTTTTGTTTGGATAATGAGAGACAATAGAAGTAGATGGAAATATTCATGAAATGTTCATTAGAACAAATAAGAAACAATAGGGAATATAAAAAATAAACTGCATTTGGCACGGTTGTTAAAGTTCCAATGAAATATTGTCTAGTCCCTGGTTCGAATCTCCCCAGTCCCCCACCTCTTTTATGGAAATTATTTTTTTATTAGTTATTAATTATTTAAAATAAATAATTCTTTTAAAAATAATCCTTTATTTATATGCATATATAATCCTTTATTTTAATTTTTAATTATATTTTCTAAAAATATTTTTTATAATAATTTTACAATTTCTTTTCATATTTTCCAATTTTTAAATTGTTTTTATTAGTTATTAATTATTTAAAAAATTAAAAGCCACGTAATATTTTCGATTGATATATAACAGACCGTTATTTTTGACTAACATAAAATTGGTCAATGTATGTAAAAGCCGAATGTTGTTAGTTGGTGTATGAAATTTGAATATTTGATGTGTTGATGTATGTTTTAGCACAGGGTCTCAGTATATGTACTGATCGGGACCGCAACCCTCTGTTGATGTATGAATTGGCCGATTTCCCTACTTGGCTACATCTGCTACTAGTTTCATATTATATCACGTAAAACAGTAATTAGGGTTGGTCCGGACTAGGCCCGGGTTTTTTGTTTAAATTTTAATTTTAATTATATATTTTGTATGTTATTTGATATATAAATATTATATTCTATTATAAAAAATATAAGTACCTAGATAATTATAAAATTATCTTTAATTATTTATTGTTTTTACAAATTTCAAAAAGTTTATATATCATAATAACATACAAAATAACATATAAAATTTTGTATGTCATAGATTATCAGTATGTGTTTATGTGTTCTGTGTAGAATTGTTGTGTAATGTGGCTTCCGTCTCAACTTTTTAACTATTCAATTTAATTTCAAAGTTCAGGAAACAGTGTGCGGTGCTATTTTGCTTTATTTAAGAGTGTGTTGATGTTTTAATTATAGTAATATGTATGATATTTTACTGTTTGATTAATGAAATATTGTAACTTTTTTTCAAAAACAATTGTATTATAATTATGTATTAATCATTTTGATTGTTAATTTCCATTATTTTCTTGTTAATTTTTCTAAAATTGAGTTTGAAACCTACATAAAATAAATTCGCGGGAGTTTCTCCTTTATAATTTATGTTGGTCGGGATTTGATGAAATGTGAGAATGTGATATCGTAAATAAATTTTCTTTCTTGTTTTTCTCTTATGAAAGTTTTGGTATTTATTCCTGAAGTCCATATATTTTTAGGTTTTTATTATGTGTTTTTACTAAATTATTTTTTGGTGACTAAATTTTCACCAAACTCAAGTTACATTAATTATCTTTACTAATTTTGTTTCTTTATTTCTTGTGTCTTATTTCTTTTTCAATTTTTTTGTTTTTGTAAAATATTGTTTGGTTATTTATTACTCATTGTTTATTGTTTGGATCATTTTTTGTAAATTATTCTAAATTTGATCTTATTAACCTAAAATGAAAATTTAGTGTGTGTG
This sequence comes from Raphanus raphanistrum subsp. raphanistrum, assembly GCA_019706035.1. Classification (NCBI taxonomy): domain Eukaryota; kingdom Viridiplantae; phylum Streptophyta; class Magnoliopsida; order Brassicales; family Brassicaceae; genus Raphanus; species Raphanus raphanistrum. The sequence goes on from CM033981.1 coordinate 14,142,030, forward strand.
AATCTTTTTTCCTTAGGTTTGACGAAACGTAAAAGAAAATAATATGATAATAGATTTTTCTCCTTTCCAAACTTATAGACTTCTGTATTTATATTTAGTATGTTTAAATATTGAGTAATTTTTACTAAACTATTAAATATTTATTAAACTTTTCGTTAAACACACAAAAAGAACTTTTTATTAAATTCAAGTTATATTATGTAACATCATTACATTTTAATTAATCTATTTTTATATCTTATTAGTTCTTTGTTTTAAAATTATTTTCATCATGTATTAATTGTTAGTTATTTTATATAATTTCTTAGTCTAGGTTAACCTTAAATTTGGTAATAGAAAAGGAAAAAAAACTTGTGAGATTCATTATTTTTATTTTCGTTGGTATAAATCTAATGAAATGTATAAAGATTAATAGCTTAAATTGATTTATCTTCTTTCTCATGAATTTTATTTATTATAATTATAATTTTTTAATTTTAAAATTGTATTGTATTTTTTCACTAAATGATTATTTGTTAACAAAAATATTATGTCATAGTTTTGGTTTGATTAAAAATAAAATATTAATTATAATGATTTAGAAGTTATTAAAATTTTGGCAATGGATTTAGTCTAAATAATTATAAGATGAAAAGTTTAAAACCATTTACCAATATTAAATAAATTATGACATAGTGGTTAAGTTTACAAAAAAAATTCTTGATAAGGTGTGAAAAGAAAAAAACTATATTTTATATGTATATAAATAAGCGTACTAAAAAAAATAAATCATTTATCAATATACTATATATATATATATACACTAAACTAATGAATACTGATGAGGTGGTTTTTCTTTTCTTGGTAGTCATAACAATTTGTGTTTGTTTGAAAGATGACAATAAATGGTTAATTTGTTATTAGATAAAATCAATTCATCAACTTTTTTTTTTTGCTAAAAACTCATCAACATTAACACCCTACCAGAAAAAGAATAATATTAACACTATCTCCCCGAGGCTGCCATGGATCCGGTGGGTCTCCATGAGAGCACAAAACAGCAAACGTTATACCTTTCACCTTTTCAGCACCACAGTTTGTAGCGTAACACCGTATTTCTTCTCCCCAGGCTTGAGAGACGCGATCCTGTTACGATGATTGCAGTGAGGAGTGGCTGATTTTTTATAGCTAACTATACATTGTAACCTGAATTTTGGAAAAGGGTTAATCCACAATAGCAAACATAATAGTTTTTTACATATTTAAGTTTAATAAAACCCAACTTATAAAATAGAAAAACACAGTACGTGCTTGTGAAGGAGGTACCTGCAGTTCACAACTCGTATTCATCAGTAAGAAAAATATGCAAAAACAAAGAGTTCATAAATAGTTTGGATAAAGTTAAGATAGATTCCTTCGTCCTTCACATCTTTGATGTTGCAGATATTGTTGTTGCTCCAGGCATTATATACCAACAGTAAATAAAAAATAATGTAATCCAGCCAAAGAACGTGATTGTTGCTTCTGTAAGACTACATAGCACCTTTTGAATTAGCTCGTCGTGGAGAAGTACTTTTGCAACACTTGCTTATGTTTTCTCCGCAGTTCCTGATTTCCACTTTAGGTTGGTTTTGCTCGACCTTCTAGGGTATATGCTTCCTCCTTAGCTGCGGATACTCTTGTGCATTCTCTGCATCTCCTTCTCGAGCAACTTGCTTAACTGGCCCTGGTTTGCTCTAAGACATAGGAATTTTGATAGGTGAACCGGGTAAGCTAGAGTTTAGAGAAAATATGTGACATTGCCGAAGAGCAGTGTCAAGGATCCTAGAAAACCTGGGCCTCTAGAACAATGATCCTTGATAAGGTTCGAGAGAGGCGTTCACAGATCACTCTCTAGCTATTCAGCTGTGGCTTCTTTAGTTTTTGCTTCCTGAATATTCGTAGAAGTTGAACACAAAAATGAGGGTAGAAAAATAAATAAATGAAAAGCCCTATACAACAGTGATTTTCAAAATAGTTTAGAAGATGAACGGTGATGGATCCCTGGATAAGAGTGGACTGCAATAGGAATAACAACTTCTTTTTTAGAGTTAGTGAGAATTTAGGATCACAATAGGAATAACAACTTCTTTTTTTTTTGCCAAAAAGGAATTACAACTTTTGAAATGGTGATTTTAAATTTAGTAAGACAACCTTCTCATCTAGCAGCAGCAAGTCAAAACCATGAGCTCCCCCACCTTTCTTCACTCTCCAGGCCTCCCATTAGCAAGATGAGGAGCCACAATAGTTTGCTTACAACAACCACACTTCAGCTCAGGAATAAATAGTTCAGAATTCTCCATCCTCGTAACAATGGTTAAAAACAATAAAGCAAAGAAGTCAAGAAAGCGATGATATTTCATATTTGTAGATGCTTTCATCCCTATTTATTGGAACAAAAGATCAGAAACCTAGGGGAGGTGATGAAGGGAAGTTAAAGAGGACATAGTGGGTTTCATGGATTGAAGGAAACAATGAGAAGAGTTATTGCTTGGTGTGAATGCAGAGTGAAACATTTCAGTGGAGGTTTTGCAGAGTCTGCGAGAGTTCGCTAGGTAAATGATTTGACGACGATGGTAAAAGATGAGGTAGGAGTGTTTAAGACGTGTAAATAATTAATCTAACGCCCATTCGTCTAAAGTCAGCCCAAAACGCTTATGAAACATTTTAAATCAATGTCACGTGTCAAGCTCTCATCAAAACAAACCAGTTTCGATAATGCAAACATATTTTTATATATAAAAATTTAACAAATCAAAATCATTTCAAATTTGAGTAATAAAATAACCGTTTGCTAGAAAAACATATTTATAACATCGTTTGTGGTACAAGTTTATTTGAACTGAACAATAGTTCGACCTCCTACCAAAGACTTTTAAAAAGTAATTTTATATATAATAAAAGAAAAGTTTTCTATAATAACCTTTTTACTTTTTTCATGAAAATAATTCTCAAGAAAAAAATGGTCTAAAAAAATTCATTAAAAGAGATATAAATCTATATCAACATGGTTAACTAATCTACATTTAGTGTAGATTTAAGGAGTTAAGTTTGGGAGATGTAGTTTTCTTTTAAATAAATAAACAAATATTAACTATTTTAAATACTTTTTAAAAATAGTTTCAAATTTTGTTTTTAAATCGAAAAACTATAAAATTCAAATTTCGGAATTACGTATATTTTATAATATATGATATTTTTATTATTACTTATTTTGTATTTATATCAATAAAGTAAATGTAAATTTTTTGTCTTTTTAATGAAGCCTTTCTAATCATTTTCCTCTTTGAAAGTTTTTTTAGTGATAAAATTTTTAAAATATTTATTAAGTGAATCGCCCATAAAAAAGTGTAGTTAAAAAACAAAGTCATTTTATAATAGAGACAATTAAAATTGTATAAAATGAGCTAGGAAAATCAAAAGTGCGTTTCTTAATAATATGACAAACAAAATAAATTGCTAATAAAAATAACGGTTCCAGAAAAGAAACACAACCAAGGAAGCAAGCACGACTAATGATAAGCCGCAGAGGCCGTAGTTAGGTTGCTTGCTGATTGAGGCAGAGCCGAGCTATATAACAATGATTGAATACAGTAACAAACTCTCGCTGTTTTGCATATATTTAATACCTGATCTATTTTGAACGAGTAATAAAATTTTGATTTATACTGATTTATCAAAGACGAGTATTTGCTATTTTGAGTATTTGATCAAAAATAAATCACGTATAAATTACAGTAAAACCTCTATAAATTAATATTCGATAAATTAATAATCTCTATAAACTAATTTTTTTTATCCCGAGTTGGACCAATTAAAAAAATAACACAAATCGATAAAATAATAAGATAATAATTTTTTAGAAAATATTATGTAAATATATGATCTCATTAAAATCATAAATTAATAATATATCTATATATATACATTTCATTAAAACAAACTAAATATTATATTGTTAGTTTTATTTTCACAATGAAAATACCTCTATTTTTCATAACATTTCAATATATTTTGATAATGTTTAGTAAAATTATATCAAAAATCATATATAAGTTATATGAAACATAAAATATAGACCAAGTAATATAATAAAATAATATGAAAGTCAAATTTCTAAAATTTTATAACTGTATATATGGTAAAATCAAATATATATTTATTTTACAAATAAAAATAGAAAATAGAAAAAAAATCTTTAAAATGAAAATTTTTGTAAATTAATATCTCTATAAATTATTAAAATTTCAAAGTCCCAATATTATTAATTTACAGAAGTTCTATTGTACTTGTCTTGTTCTATTACTTGTTACTTATGAATAGTTGTGAACTATTTACGAGTTTATCTGAATATTTAAAAATTACTTACTAAATAATACTCTATTAGAAATAGATATGAAAGTTTGTTTTGTTTATTCTACTAAAATAACTTGTAAATTAGTTTCAACGAAATATTTATTCATATTTTAAAGGAAATAAGTTAAAAATACATAAATATTTTGATATATAAGCATTATACAATTTTCACGATGAAAAATATGTCTTTTCTAAACAAATAACATGTAATAATAAACCATATAGCTAAATTATTTAATGCGTGTTACTATTTAGTATTTACCTATGACGATGAATATTTAAAAATCAAGACGAATACGAAACAAATAACAAGTATAAAAAAAATAATGAGTATTTGTACCAAATTTTAAATGCAAGTAGAAGAAAAAATAAATATGAACAAGTATTTAATAGATCATATAACAAATAGCAGATAAATGGGCAAGTAAAATGGTAAGTAACAAATCAAGTACTAAAAGTAATTATGATATTTGATATTTGACTTAATTTTTGCAATTAATAAAAATTATCGATTTATTCTCTAATTATCTCGATAATACCAAATATTTGAATTTTCAAAGCGGATACGAATTAACTATTGAGTTTAAGAGTAATAATTACAAGCCCTGCTCTCTGGTTAGTCAGAGAGGGAGAATGTCCAATTCGGGTGCTTGCCACATGTCACTGTATCATTCGCGAAACAGAAAACAATTAACTCCCACCATTTTCTTGTCTTTTTAATTAAAAAAATAATATATTAGCGTGTTCCTTTACTTTGTCTAAAGACAAGATAGATAGATAAAAAAAAAAACATTCGTCGCCGTCGTCGGAGAAGATTCGACTGAGTGGAAGGGGAGTCCGTACATGGAACTAGGGCTAATGGTTGAGAGATAAAAGAGAGAGAGAGAGACAAAATGAGCAGTAACGAAGAAGAGAAGGGATTGAGGATAGAGGAGAGTTTGCTGGTGGATCCAAAGTTGTTGTTCATCGGCTCCAAGATTGGCGAAGGCGCTCACGGCAAAGTCTATCAAGGAAGGTCTCTGCCTTTCCTCTTTCCTCTTTTTTTCTCTTTTGCTTTGTTTGTTTTATATTTTTTTTTTCCTGTCAGGTACGGTTCCCTGATAGTTGCTATAAAAGTTCTAAACCGTGGAAGCAATCCAGAGGACAAGTCATCCCTCCAAAGCCGTTTCATCCGTGAAGTCAACATGATGTCCCGAGTCAAACACCACAATCTTGTTAAATTCATCGGAGCCTGCAAAGATCCTTTAATGGTTATTGTAACAGAGTTGCTCCCAGGGATGTCTCTCCGTAAATATCTCACCAGCATCCGACCTCACCTCCTTGATCTCCCTCTCGCTTTGTCCTTTGCCCTTGACATTGCTCGCGCCTTGGACTGCTTACACGCCAATGGAATCATTCACCGTGACCTCAAACCTGGTATGTATTAATCATCATCATTTGTTTTTTTCATTCTTACTAATTAGGTTTTGTTTCCACTCTCCTCTAATCTTAACTAACAGACAACTTATTGCTCACGGAGGATCAAAAATCCCTCAAGCTTGCTGATTTTGGACTTGCTCGGGAAGAAACCGTCACTGAGATGATGACCGCTGAGACTGGCACTTACCGTTGGATGGCTCCTGAGGTTTGTTCTAGTTATTATTATCATCTAATTAAGAATACAAAACCTTATTATGTTCATGCCATGTTATAGCTCTACAGTACAGTGACGCTGCGTCAAGGAGAGAAGAAGCATTACAACAACAAGGTTGATGTCTACAGCTTTGGAATCGTCCTGTGGGAGCTTCTTACTAACCGGATGCCATTCGAGGGCATGTCCAACCTCCAAGCCGCCTATGCTGCAGCTTTCAAGGTCCTTCTCTCTCTCTCTTCTTATGTGTATTAATAATATTAACTCTTTCAAAACTCCAACCTTAGTTTTGTTGTTGTTTTGAAACAATGCAGCAGGAGAGGCCCGGATTGCCAGATGGTATATCTCCGAGTCTGGCCTTCATAGTGCAATCGTGTTGGGTTGAGGACCCAAACATGAGGCCCAGCTTCAGTCAGATTATCCGATTGCTCAACGAGTTCATCCTCACGCTCTCTCCTCCTCCTCAGCCTCTGCCTCAGCCTGAGGGTGAGGCCAACAGAATCAGAGCTCTCACTGAGTTCTCCAGCCGCGCAAAAGGCAAGTTTGCATTCATTCGCCAGCTTTTTGCTGCTAAGAGGAACAAAGACTCTTAGAATAAGAAGAAGAAGAAAGATGATGTTAGGAAGGAGTCTGAAACTGCCACTGCTTTGGGGATGACTAAATAAAACATTAGCAGGAGATAAGTAGAGCGTTAGGCTTAAGAGTAAGTTAGCCATTTCCCCTCACTTAACCCTATCTTTCTTCTCCTTCTTCTTTGCCAAGTTATTAAGTAGTAGCCTCACATGCCAAACTAATTAATTGGACTCACATCTTCAAATTGCTTTGTTTATCTTTCTAATACTGAAAACAAAACACAAAAAGTGATATGTATATTATTATCCAATATTTTAATTTTAAATTTTCTAGAAGTTTGGGAAACCGTTTGCACAATTTACTCATCTCCTCCTCACGTATCTAATCTGATGGATCTTTCTCAAAATCATAGACAAGGGTGTATATTATAGAATTTCTTTATTGTAAAGATAAAATCGCAAAAGATATTGAAAATGGTCTTAGTGAGTTAAACGCTATAAGTATATGCATATACAGTATCTTTAGTTAAAAAAAGGTATATGCATATATTCTTTACTTTAGTTCTTACTATTGTAAGATTATATTATTTTTGCTGCTTTTTAGTTTACTTTTTAAATATTTAACAGTATTAGTACACATGTCACACGCACACACACATATATATTGAAGAAGTTTAAAAATTTAAACTAAAAATATTGTAATAAATGGTTGATTGTGTTTTGGAAAAATATATAAATATTTTCCTTTTCAATTAAAAAAAAATCAACTTAGTTAGCTGGAGAAAAATAAATGTGACGGATCCTTGAATACAAAGTTGAAACTGGAGTTTCTGTTTTCAAATTGAAAACAAAAAGATCACTAAATGCAACTTTGCTTAATCTTGGTGGAGTTACTTTTCCTAATAAAAGATTACATGTACACCATTATAATATATTTAATTAAAGAAAGTGTAAACTGAAACGGACAAAAGTTAACAAAATATTACCAAATAAAGATATTAATTGATAATTTGAAAGTACGGAGAAACGGAAACAAAGAGTCGTAGGGGATGAAAATTGGGAAAGAAGAAGAGTGATTTTGCATAAATTTTGAAACTATGTTTAAAGAATCAAATGCACAAGGAAAAAAGAAAACTAGTCTAACTAAGCCGTTTACTTGAATGTTAGTACTTGCTAAACATGGGATTCTCTACCATAAATATGAAGATTTTTAGACATTAATGATTAGCCCCCAATAAATAGAAGCAACTCGTGTTCCTCTCTGATCTCATTGTCCACACACAAATACAGACCCTAAAAAAAACATTACGTTTTGTTCCTTTGACCATGGAACTCAACCTCACTACGCCAACTTCATGTTCCTCCAGCAGTATCTCGTCATCTTCGCATGAAATGGGTTTCTTAACCGATACCAAAGGGAAAACGAAAGAGAAGACTGCGGATGGGCCAGCGACTGAGACTCCGAGGCTAGAGTTTAGCTTTTTGTTCAACAACGACAACATAAGAAACTCTGGTTTTGGAGTTTTAGATGAGGCAGAAGGGACGAAGAACGAGGCTAAAGCGAGGGTGTTTGCTTGCACCTTCTGCAAGAAAGAGTTCTCTACTTCTCAAGCATTAGGAGGACATCAGAACGCTCACAAGCAAGAGCGATCATTGGCCAAAAGGCGTAAGGAGATCGAAATCAACTATCCTGGGCTCTCCTTCTACAGTCAGTACCCACCAAGAGGTGTTTCCAACAGCAACAGCTCGCAGTATGACCTTGGGGTTCGTTGCAGTCCCAACATTGGTAAATATAAGGCCTATCCTTTAAACATCTTCAGATGTCGCTTAGGCTACAGAGGCCTTAACATTAATTCCCATATCCCTCTCCTGTCTCAACTCTCGTGCCCAAAGACGGACGATCTTTCCAAAAATCTGATTTCAAACTTAGAAGGCAGCATTCATATGAATAAGGAGGACCAAGGTGACAAAGAAGATCAGTCGGACAGTGATACTTGCAAGGATACTGAGATTGACTTGTCTCTGAAGCTGTAGCTTGCTTTTATATTTATTCTTGGTTAAAGTTTAGCACTTGTTTCTTAATTCTGCATCCTTTCATATTGTGTTTTTTACTCGTAATGTTAAAGCTTATATTTTTATATAGACAGACTTTAATCTCGCTAACCTTCTACTAACTGATACATAAAGTGTTTCTTTTTTGTTTCCGTTAACTTCTAGATTTCGAAATTTAACAAACGTTTTATTTTTGTGTGTGTAGCTTATTTGAGTAGTAAATGATAACCAAATACGGAGTAGAATATATGGGAGAGCAATCCAATCCTTTAAATATTTGATGTTGAACAGTTAATATCACTTCTTAGCAAATATGCAGAAAAAACCGACGTTTTTCAAAAGCTACAACTAAAAGCTCATTAGATGTTACTCTACCTCACCAGCCTACTTATTAGTGTTGTTGGTTGTTAATATGCAGGGCCTAGAAGGCAAGCCACCCAAACTGTGGATTAAGGCATCCAAATTAATGAGATACTAGATTTTGACCCGCCCTTGAAAGGGCGGGTATTATTTTCACTTTTATGAAATATATTATTTGTTTGTAATTATTGAATGCATTTATCTTAGTAAAATCTTCTTTATAATAAGTTTGACATATAGAGTCTTTCTGGTAAACTATGTGTTTTTTGGCTTTGTTTTATTCTCTCGCTAATAAATATATTTATTTGGCTATTTGTTAAAATAAATAATTTTAGAATGCAAATGTATAATACTTTTATATTGATATTTTTAAAAATGTGACATATTTCTATAATAATTAAATATTTACATTGTAATTTAATTTTTTATACAAATAAACATATTTGTGTAGTCTGTTGTTAAAAAAAATGATTTTGAATGCAAATGTACAGTACTTTTATATTGATTTTTTTATGTGCAGCCATTATTTTTTGTTCAAATATAAATCATTTTCAAATACTTTTTTTATTTAAATATTTTTAGTTTCCTATACATCAGAACAAAATTCATACAGACCCGGGGGATTCAATTTGAAACTCACACATAAATTTATATCCAAACATGGTCTAATATCAAAACCAAAAAAATCTATACCCGAAAAAATTGACCAGTACCTAAATGGGTACCCAAATATTTATTTCTAACGGATTCCGTAAACAAATAAAAAATATTTTATGTGTTTGGCTAAATTAAGTGAAATATAAAATTTTATTCAGTAATATTTATAAAATATTAATAATGATCAATATATGAATATCGATTTTTTTCAATAAGTTTTGGAATTGTACTTAGTGAATTCAAATTGATTTGAAATGCAGTGGTAGAATATGTAAATAAAAAAATACAAAAAGGAAGTACCTAAAAAGAAATATCAAAACCCAAAAAATATATACCCGAAAGAAACGACCCGTACCTAAATGGATATATGAATGTATATGCCTAACTGATTTTGTAAACAAATAGAAAATATTTTTATGTGTTTGGCTAAATGAAGTTAAATAGAAATTTTTTATTTACTAATATTTTTACAATATTAGTAATGATCAATATATGAATATCGATTTGTTTAGATAATTTTTGAAATTTAATTAATTAATTTAAATTGATTTTAAATGCAATGGTAGAATCTATAAATAAAAAAAAACACAAAAGGAAGTACTAAAAATAAATTTCAAAACCCAAAAAAATCTATACCCGAAAGAAACGGCTCGTACCTAAATGGGTATCCAAATGTTTATGCCTAAATGATTTTGTAAAAAAATAAAAAATATATATATATTTATGTGTTTGGCTAAAATAAGTGAAATATTTTTTAATAGTAATTTTACATATTAATAATGATCAATATATGGAGACATCAATTTGTTTAGATAAGTTTGGAATTATAATTAATTAATTTAAATTGATTTTAAATGTAGTGGTAAAATCTGTAAATAATAAAAATTATAAAAAGGAAATACCTATTTTTTTATAAATACAATGACTAAATGTGTAAATAAAAGGAAGTAAATATACTGCTATCCATGTTTCCAAACAATTCTCATTTAATATTGTTATCCATGTTTTCAAACAAACCTCCTTCTTAGACTGCAATCCATGTTTCCAAACACACTGAATGTTTAAAATGCTATTCAAGTAACCAAACAAAATGATTTTGTACTTGAGTTTTAATAAGATAGATATTTTTTGAAATTTTTATTTTAATATTTATAAATAAATAAATTTTCGTAGAGATCTTCAAGATCGATTACCTCAATACACTCATGAATCAAGTTCTATTTTCTTTGAATCCAGATTTGAATAGTTTTAAAGATTTTAAAAAAATTGGATTTTTTTTTGCTTTTAAAAAGGTAACAAATGCAAGTGATGACATATTGATGGTATTATCCTTGAATTTAGAACCTTTTTAAGGATTGGTATGCATTCAGACATAGATGTGATGATTTTTTATGGAAGTAAAGATTCTTTGAAAATCAATATCCAAAAAAGTTCGAGAACCTATTGAAGTGAAGGATTGTTATCAAAATATAAAAATTTCTTCACGCATATTGTTGAACATTCCGGTAACGATTACCATTGGTTATGATACCAATTGAAAACGAAAATGGTTGAAATACTTGATTATATAAGTCTAATGGATAATTTTGTAAGAAAAAATGTAAAAAGATCTATATTTCGACGATAAGTGTTCTTAATATCACCATTTTTTTATAAATAGACTATGGACTTTGATTTATTTTTTTAATAAAAAATTAAATTGTTTTAATACTGTTTTGTGATTTTGATAAAATTTATATAAGGACATAATTTTAAATTTTGGATTGAGGCATTATAAAAAGTTAGTCCGGCACTCTTAATATGTAGAGCTTACATACTAAATACAAAATATTGAATACAAAAAGATATGCAAGGTGTACCTTAGAAGATTGCAACGTAAAGGCTAAAATATTTAGAGCATGCAACTTGTGGTAAACTCAGATAAATAATGTGATGTGAATACGAAAACATTTCTAGTAGGATGGGGTTTAGAGTTATAAATGCTAAAGGAAGAAACTTGTTCAATGTAAAAAATTGTGGAAAGACTTCACTTGCAAGGGCGGTTGCTCAAACGAGCTTCATATAATCGAATCCACGTTGATGCCTTCCAAATCAAAGAATTTGAAAAAGGCATACATGCCCATTTAGATTCTGGATTTGGCTAATAGCCAATTAGATAAGCAAGATTGGCACTAACACTGACAAAACTCTTCGAAGAGACTAGGTGAATTTTAAACGTATTAGAGAGCATATTGATAACCAGGGACAGAGAGGCACATAGGCAGTGGTGGGGTCAATTAACCCCAGTAAAATTGGGGAAAAAATTCTTGAGTATTTTTTAAAAATGTTATATAATTTAGTTAAAATTTCGCATTTTACCATTAATTTGTAAAAAATGTTTTTGTAATATACATATAATTTAAATATTCAATTTTTTTTATTATGACCTCAATTATAAATATTTCTAGCCCGCCACTATTGATAACCGACAAGAGTTGGGAGACTCAAGAAATGTAGCCAAAAAGCCTTAATTGTTTTGATTTGGAAATATCATTCTAGTATAAACTAGCTAATGAATCAGTGGGAAAGATGTATGTATGTTGGTTGTTCGCCACATTTGCTAGTGACGGGTAGACAAGAATGTGTTGAAACAGGGAATGATGAACAAATACCCTTGACCTTGGCAACCTGAGATGAGAGGTTGATGAGATTTGATGGGTAAGTGTTGTTGAGTTGAAACAGAGACTTCATCCTGAAATAAGAGCTTGATGATACTTGATGGGTAGGCAGGTTTCTAACAACTAAAACCAACCCCATGCCATAACAAATCTTTGTGCTGCCTATTCCGGAATAATGTTAGTTAACATTAAAACCAGAAAAAGGAGTAAACAGAAAAAAACGATTCAGGTTCCTCTAAGATCGTTCTAGTTATGTCACTTTTCAGATTTTGCTTAAAGGTCATACTTTTATATAAAAGTTGATTTTTAAGACCCCAAAAGATAATGGAAAAAGATGATGTTATCTTTCACTAAATGAATCATTATCACACTTATAAGTATACTATATAATTATATAAGCAATAGTATCTCACCAAGACACCAAACTCTTCAATTTTTTCAAAGAGTAGCAAAAAAACGAGGGAGCTACAAATCCTAGCTAGTTCACTTAAACAAATAGATTCATTGATTATTGAAATGACGTGTGTAGTGGGCGTTGTTATGAATCACCAAATAGTTTATAGCCATTTCTGATGATTTCAATTATAAAGACTGTTTTATTGCTTCTCGGTGCTTTGTGCATGTATTACTCACCACCTCTTTTCCTTAAATTTTTATTACTCACTATTCTTCAGTTTGTTTGTTATGTAATCACATGTACAATCCTGATTCGAGGGACCCAACAGAATTATATATGCATTTTCACATGTGTATAAATATATATGTTATGTTCATTACATCGGTTCTCTTACTAGAGACAAAATATCCGGCAAGGTGCCAAGAATAGAGGGTCTTTATAATCTATATTATCTCCTTTCATCGTAATTACTGCCCTACAAATTGTTCATCCACATAACCCAAAATCTGAAAGAAAAAAAAAGGGTAGAGGTCCCCACTCTGTCTAAACAGATAACCACAAACCGAGAGAGAGACTAAGCAGTTACGTTAGACTTGAAAATCCTCGTTAACACGTCTCTCTGCACACAAAACCTAACGAAGCTGAGAGGGAGCCTCCTAGTCGACTCGATCGTACACACAAGAATGCATCGGCTGCTACTTGAATCCAACGTTGGCGGTGGAGGAGGAGGTGGGTACATGAGGGACATGAACTTCGACGCAAACATGGTGATCATACTCTCTGCCCTGCTCTGCGCTTTGATACTTGCGCTTGGGCTCAATTCGTTACTCCGGTGTGCGGTGCGATGCGGCTTCGGGCTATCCTCATCAGCTGCATCGACGGTGGCGGCGGACAGGCCCGGGTTGAAGAAGCGAGAGTTGAAGAGGTTTCCCGTGGCGGCGTACGGGTCGAGCGGGGTGGAGATAGCTACGACGGAGTGCGCTATCTGTCTGGGGGAGTTCGCGGACGGTGAGAAGGTCCGAGTTCTTCCGCCGTGTAATCACAGCTTCCACATGTCCTGTATCGACACGTGGCTTGTCTCTCACTCTTCCTGTCCTAATTGTCGGCACTCGCTCATCGAGTTACACGTGGCAGGATCAACCTAAGCTATAGCAAGCAGGTCAGCGTGATTAGTCGTAAGTTGATTTAGTTATTTGCTAGATTATGGACTCGGGGCAGCTTTAGCAGTTGTAATAGTCTATGGCAGGCAGCTCAGAGTAATTAGTCATCAGTTGATTTAGTTATTTGCAGTTGGTTATTTGCTATAGATTATGGACGCGGGGTAGCTTTAGCAGTTGTAATAGTCTATTACAGTTTTAGACTTTTTTTTAAGTAAGTAATAATCACTCAGTTTGCATACATCATGGTTTGCGCCTTACGGGGAGTGATTAATTATTATTTTAATACAAAAAGCCCGAAAGAATAATTTAAATGAATTGTGAATAACCCATATTTAAGGATTGTGTGTGGGCTTCATATCTTGTTTTTTTTTTGTCATACTTGTTTATTTTCTTGTTCTATATACTATAATTTATTTTAAAAATATTATTTTGATCACGTATTTCTTTTTGCTGTGAGTGTCCATCATTTTTTTGTCAATTTTTTTGAGCTTGATGATTTTAAAAATGTTTTTTTTAAATCCACTATTTTATTTCATTGGCTTTTGTTTAATAATACTAGAAAAGAATTTTAAATCGTAAATTATTATCATATTTTTGTTTTATGAAATTTTTTTATTTACTTTAACTTTTGTGTTTTGTAGATTATATTATTATTTTTATTAAATTAATATTTTTTAATTAATATCTCTTACAAAAAAATAATATTGAAATTTTGGAGAACCATAGATAGGCTAAGATGTGCAGATGAAAAGGAGGCTTTTTATGCAATACCAGTGTATATGGCTCATTTTAACCTACAATCTTTTTTACATAAGATTGTGTTTTTGTTTGAGTGTGATAGCGTGTGATAACTTATGACTCACAGCCGTTGTTCTTTTCATCAATAGGGGAATGTATTCAATTTAGTATTTGATGTGATTTGATTTTTAATGGAGTTTTAGATGATTTTAATAAGTTGCAGAAATTTATGTGATTTTTGTTAAACTACTCTAGAATATCACTTAAAACAATGGGATTTGAGTTTTATTTTTTTTTAACTAAGAAACTCCACCCAAGCACCCTAAAATCACCTCAAAACTTTAAAATCCCACAACTTAAAATATTTTCAATAAAAATGGATTTCATAGTACTTTACGAAATGTCAAGTTCAATAACAGTGGATTTTAAATGAGTTTTTAAAATTCATGTTTGAATAACAGTGGATTTGTCATTTTAATACAAATCACCTGAAACTCTTGGTTGAATACATTCCCCTTAGTGTTTAAGAGAGAAGTGTGCGTCAGTTTTGTCCCCTTCTATAAATGGCAAAGTAGTACAATATGAGAGAGTATTGTACTATATATATACTTTACAAAGTATATCTATATTTTAGGTCAATTATCCAAAGAAAATTTCAAAAATGTTTGAGTAGTTACAAAAAACATATGAATTATAGCCTTATAGGTAAGTGATGTTTTAGTGCAAGTGAAACCAGAGCACATGAACATTATGCATACATTGTCAGTTTCCAAATCGCATAGACTAGGGCTCAAGGCCAAGAGAACCAACATGGGACGATCAGTAACTGTAGGTGATCATTACATAATGGTGGACACGAGAAACGGGCACGTATATGAGCCAGATGTGACGCATCATCTCCTATGGTAAGGACTAAGGAATGTGATGCATGAGAGCAGTCTTGGTTAGACCGTTAGAGTGTGCAGTGTGCTTAGTTGAGTGATCACAGAATTGTAATGGAATGTGATATATGATTACAGCCGTAAGCCGTTTGGGCTTGCTGTTCTATAATAATGGTATTATTACCTGCGAGAGACTGTGGGAGGGCGGTAGTATGAGATTCCTCACTTGGTTTTGCATGTGCGCAATGCTTAATCAAATTACTTGCAATTGCAAAACATTATTTGCATCTCTGAGAGGTATAGGCCCAACACAACCCAAAAGTTGGTCCATTAGTCCAGTAACATCGATTTTGTTTACTTGTAAAATATCAAAAGCAGTACAAAACCGAAGACGAACGTGCTTCCCTCTTTTGAGAGTGGAAGCAAAAAAGTGGAACTATAAAAGTTATAATGTAAATTACAAAAAAAAGTAGGGTAAAGTACATACATTGTATACTAGTAATGCACTTTTTAGTGTCTAACGTGGAGAATAAAGAATAGACATGACACGAGAAAAAGCGCAGACATAAAATTTGCATACAAAAATGAGATATGCTAAAAGGGTGCTTGTGTCTCAAATCAAAATCGCCTACGCCTATCATTTTAATAATACTGTATCAGTTAGAGATACATACGTTCTCTGGACCATCATGTGTGATTAATGTGAGCACAGAGTAATAATAGTAATTATGAGTGTCTGTAAATTAGCTGACAAAAGTATACATTTTGAACGTAAAGCTTACTGGGAGTAAATAATAGCGAAGAGAAATGAGTAAGTGTGTGGGGGCACTCCATAACTCACTAACTCTATAATGATGAAAGCATTACAGAAAAAAGCTTATGCTTGGACCCTTGGGACTCTCACTTCACAATGGTGGTGGTGGTGGACTTCTCTCTTAGACTCTTACCCTTTTATTTCTGCTTTATCGTTTTGCTGCCTGACTTTACGTCTCTTCACAATCAAGATTTTCAGATGTATTATATATTCTTCATTACGCTTATGGTCCACATCTTTTGAATATGTTTAGTGTATGTTAAAAGATTCAAATAAAATGTAGGAATGATAGATAGGGCACACCAAACAGAGAAACCTCACATTTTGATCTAATTTAAGAACCGAAAACAACCTTCAACATTTTTGATTACAATGAAACCTCCCAAGTTAGAAAGATTCCTCGAAGTGAGCTCAGCTGACCTGATAAACTCATAAGAAAACAAAACCTTCCTTTAGAAGAAGATGGAACTTTTATATATATGAAAACTGAAGAAGGAATAAAGAAATATTGTTCCATCTTGTCCTCTCGTCACTCAAACTCTTGAGAGGGACACTGTATGAGCTCTAATATCTTCACCACTTCTTCCATCTCAGGCCTATTCGAGGGCACTTGGGACGCACATACCAACCCTAGTTTAATCACTGGTATTGCCTCCTCTGTCGGAAAGTTCCCTCTCAGCCTACCGTCAACGCATTCCTCCACTCTCCCTTCCTCTAACCCCTCTCTCACCGTCTCACACAGCACCATCACGTCGTCCTCCGCATACTCCACCGGCCTCTTCCCCGTCACCACCTCCAGCACCAAGATCCCAAACCCGTACACATCGCACTTCTCTGTTATCTTGACCGTCCGGCATGCAAACTCCGGGGCTGTGTAACCCAACGCGCTCTGTACCTTTCCGCTCAAGACACACCTGTCCAGCGCCGAGGCCAATAGCCTAGCCAGCCCGAAGTCGGAGACTTTGGCCTCCCCTGTGTCGGCGTCTATGAGCACGTTGGTTGCTTTCAGATTGTAGTGAGTGATGTTACTCCCGTGCAGATAAGCAAGACCTCTCGCTATCCCAAGAATGATGCTGAAGCGTTCACGCCAAGTCAGGCAAGCGCACTCGTCCCCGTGGAGATGTCTGTATAAGCTTCCCCCGGAGACAAACTCATGGATCAGGAGCTGCAGGGATTGCGTCCAGTAGTACCCTTTGATCTCAACCACATTCCTGTGCCTCAGCTTGCCGAGCTTCCTCATCTCTCTCTCGAACTCCTCCTGCGACTTTATCAGACCCGAGACCGTCAGTTTCTTGACCGCCACAGGACGCCCATCCTGGAGACTCGTCTTGTAGACCACTCCGAACCCACCGCGACCCACCTCGCAGTCCTTGTTGAGCAACGCATTCGCGCCTGTCGTGTCGAACACATCCGCTTCGCCGGAGAACATCACCAGCTTCCCGAACTCTTGATCTTTACTCGGCGAGCAGCTGAACGTTTCGCCAACCGACATGGCGAGCGCAGCGGCAGCAGCTGCTGCATCGTGGCGGGAAACGCTAGACTTGGCGTGCACGTTGAGCAGAGTGACGGCCACCACTCCGACGGCAATGAAGGCAGCCGCACCGATGGCGATGAGCGCGGATATGCTCAGAACGCTCTTCCTGATCTGACCGCCGAGAGGCGGACCGCTGGCGGGATTGGAGGAGTTGGGGTTGAGGACGATTGGTTTAGGGTGGACAGAGAGACACGATCTGTTCACGACGGAGCCGCACAGGGATGGGTTTCCTGTGACGGCGGAGAGAGGGATAGCGTTGAAGAAACCTCCAGCTGGCAGCTCTCCGGTGATGTTGTTGTGAGAGATGTTGAAGGTCACCAGGTGGGTAAGTTTCTCTACTTGTTTGGGTAAGCTTCCCGAGAGATTGTTCCTCGACAAGTCTATGTACTGGAGGTTGCTCAGACTCCCAATGCTCCCTGGAATCGCACCGGATAGCTTATTCTCCGACAGATCTCTGCACAAACACAGATTACTGTAGTTATTAGTCCTGAGAGGTTATGACAAAAAACACAAACGCACACAGTTCCTAACATCGCTTGAGAAAAGTGACAAATAACTAACTACCGTCAGACTTGTTGAGAACCACTTGATAAAAAATGAAACATAATTGATTCAAATTTAGCTTTATAGTAAACACATTTTAACATTTATTCACAACAAAAAAAAACCCACAAGATGCTATGTACTTACATTGTGTTCAAAGCCGAACAGTTTGAGATCATGGCGGGAATCTGGCCGGTGAGGTGGTTTCTCTGCAGGTTAAGCTGTCTCAGAGAAACGGCACCTCCGATCTCAGAAGGAAGCGTTCCGTTGAGAAGATTACTACTCAGATCAATTATCTCCGCGAGTTTCAGTCCTCCAACACCGCTGGGTATGGAACCAAAGAGAGAGTTCGCAGAGACATTGAGGTGCACCAGACTCGTGAGAGTCCAAACGTTAGACGGAATCTCACCGGAGAACCGGTTGGAGGAAAGATCAAGAAGACGAAGAGATTGAAGAAATCCGACGCTGGACGGAAGAAAAGTGTCGTTCCTCCGTGATCTTTTGTGGAGGGAACTCTGAGAGAACATCATCCACTTGAGAACATCCCCTGTGAACGAGTTCTTGCTGACGTCAAGAGAAACTAAGCTGGAGCAGTTGGAGATACTCTGAGGGATCTCCCCAGAGAGAAAGTTCGTTGAAAGGTTGAGCTCCTTGAGAGACACGAGGTTTCCCAGAGAGGAAGGCGCGTTCCCGGAGAAGTTGTTGGCCGAGAGATCCAGAGTCTCGAGGCCAACGACCTCTCCGATCCACTCAGGGATCTCTCCGACGAGAGAGTTCCCTCGGAGACAGAGCAACCTGCACGAGCCGAGCGTTTTCATCGAAACCGGAAGGCTCCCGGAGAAGTAATTATCACTGAGATCAATCCATCTCAAGGAAGAACTCGCTCCGACGTCGGAAGGAAGTTCACCGGAAAACCAGTTTTTCGACAAGTTGACGCGGCGGAGATCGTAGAGACCGCCGATCCCGTCGGGGAGGTCTCCCTGGAGGAAGTTATCAGATAAATCGAGAGAGTTCAGGCTCCTGAGAAGCCAGAGCTCTCTCGGTAGCCTCCCGGAGAGGTGATTGCTTGAGAGGTTGAGATGAGTGAGAGTAGAGCAGTAGCTGAGGGAAGCGGGGAGAGGACCGTTGAGGCTGTTTCTAGCCAAGGAGACGGACCTCAACGACCCGCATTGCTCGAAGAACGCGTCCGGGATCCGGCCCGAGAGGCTGTTCCCGCTGAAGTCGAGGAGCTGGAGTGTGCCGAGTTTGGTGAGCTCCGAGTTCAGAGCTCCGGTGAGGTTGTTGTTGGAGAGGACTAAGGTTTGGAGGGAACGGAGACGGAGGAGGCCGCGGCCGATGTGGCCTGAGAGGGAGAAGCCGTCGAGGCGGAGCTCGGTTACTTGGTTGGTGGCGGGGTCGCAGACGCATCCGACCCAGCTGCAGGGGTCGTAGTCTTCGGAGTTCCAAGAGGCGAGGTTGGAGAGAGGGTCTTCGAGGCCGGATTTGAAAACGATGAGGCCCAAAACGTCGTCGTTGAATGTGGGGTCCGCTCCACTAGTGACTGAAACGGCGAGGGAGAAGAGGAGGAGTGAAACAAGGGCGTCGTGCAATAACATTTCCTCAGGCCCAATAAAAAATTATTTTCGTTTCTTTTTTTAAATGATAAGAAAACAATGAAGGAGAGAGAGAGAAGAAAGGCTGAGGCTAGTCCGACATGGATGCTGGAGAAGGAAACCAACCAAAAAGCTTTTCTATACCGGAGATTAAGTGCTTTAACATCTGCTTCCCAAATAAAAAGAAGTTTCAGGGAACTGATGATAATCAGAGGCAGAGTTTAAACAAAGGAGTGAGATGAAAAACAAAAGCAGGAAGGTAATGGGCTAATCCAAAGTGTTTTTTTGTTATTAAAAATTTTGAAGAGGCTTATTTTAGTGGGGAGAAAGAGAAGAGATGAGAGAATTTGGGAAAGGGGAGAAACAGAGAGAGAGAGAAAAGAGAATGTGCTGTAAACGGCGTAAGCTCCGGAGAGGAGGCTTTATGACTTCTCAAGTCCTGGGGGACAATCTTCTCCTCGCCTTTAACACTTTTGTCTACTTTTTTTTCTTTCTTTATCTTTCGAAAATAAATAATCGTGAACCCGGTCACGCGTATGATCATAGATTTTGAATCAAATAATAATACTATATGGAAGCAGCAAAGCGGATGGAGTAGAAGAGAAGGGATTCTTTCTTTCTTGTCCCAGAGCATGCAATGCTACGCCATCATTTCTCTATGTATTATCTTAAAAAAAATACTTATATTACAGCTGAAAAATGATTTATGAAGATGGCGTATAGCTTCCACCACGCCTCAAGCACTACTACTTGCATGTGTTTCTTATCAGAATTGATTCATTTAATTAAAACCACTTCAATGCACACAGTGCCGTAAACGGTGCTCACTACAACTGATAGTATCTTCCCGTTGACTTTCTCTCGCCCTGTTTTTCTTTATAACTACTTGAAACAAAGATTTAATTGTTTTTTTGTCAGTGTAGATCACACTGGTTCAATGGAAAATAACTCCTTTCTTACTGCTGAATCGTGGAAATAAACAAAAAAAAAGTTAAAGCTGAATCGTGGAAATTAAAAAAAAAGTTAAAGAAAGAAAAAAACATGGATAATGAGTTAAATGATGAGGATAAAAACACATGCCTACCAAACGATCTCAAGACTTCTCTACCTTTGTTTCATTCCCAAGCAACATTCACATTGATTATGTTAACATTTTTTACATTCATTCCATACTTCTGTTAAACAAATATTATGCACTTTTATTGGCAAAAACTTTTATTTCAATTGTTCACCAAAAAAAAATTAACTTGATTTTGTTTTAGCAAACAAAAAACACATTACAAGGATTCAATAACAATCTTCAGCTTTATCTACTTTATTAAAACAGAAGTACACATATAAAAATATCCTTAGTTTTCAGTGTTATTTACACTTCTATGCCACTGACATTTAATAATACTTCCTATTTTA
Organism: Raphanus raphanistrum subsp. raphanistrum; assembly: GCA_019706035.1. NCBI lineage: Eukaryota > Viridiplantae > Streptophyta > Magnoliopsida > Brassicales > Brassicaceae > Raphanus > Raphanus raphanistrum. The sequence continues at coordinate 14,163,401 of CM033981.1, forward strand.
ATGTTGTCTTTTCCACTTTGATTAATGTATTTTCCAAAATTAAATCTGAATTAAATACACAATTAAATAATATTTTCTATTTTAATGGTTTATCTTTTCCACTTACATTAATCTGTTTTCTAAAATTAAATTTGAATTAAATACATTTCATTAACTTCTCAATTAAATCAATGTCAAATTAAAAAAAAATACATTTTTATTGGACAAACAATTCATGGAAATTATAATATCAACTATTCATTTAACAAATCTGAATGAAAAAATATTACCAAATTTGAAACGAAATTAGATAATATCCAAAAGGATTTACCATTTGGTATCTAGAAAACCATAACCAAACCTTATCTGAACAAAATATTTCGGATATTCGAATGTATTTAAATCATATTTATATACTTCAATATTTTAGCTATTTTTCGAGTTAATATCCAAGATATAAGCTATTTTAAGTTGTTTAAAATATTTGAAATATAAAAAAATAATCAAAAGTAAACATCTAAATTAGATAAACAATAATCAAAACACAAAAATACTTAAAATATATATTTATTTTTCATCCAAATATTCAAGTTAAACCTATTTTAATTTTTAATTTAGGTACTTTCGCTTACATTACTCAAATTTACATGTTATATTTTTTTAGATTTAAGGATATTTAAAGATATATAAATTTTGAAAATTTAAAAATAATTTAAACGGGTTATCAAACCCGCAAAGTTCCAAATCCAACCGGAACCAAAGTTTATAAATACCCGAAAAGAGCTAGAATCTTTAAACTCGAAAATCTCAAACCCGAATAGTTTTAACCCAATTCGAATGAATATCCAAATACTCATCCCTATCTTAGTCAATATAAAACGATCAAATATTATAAATATACTATTTAGTATAAATAAACCAAAACTAAAACTGAAAATTAATACCCGTGCGGTCGCACGGGTCAAGATCTAGTTTCAAAGTTAAATGTACTTTTATTAAGAAAACGTTGTGGTGTACGAATAAATGAGTAACTGACACCAAAAGGATGGCCCAACTATCTGATGGACCTGGCCAGTATAGTTTTATAGCATCTATGATATAAAAAACAGTAAGCAGCATAAAAGGACTTCCCACAATGGCTAAATTAAGTGTAGAAACCCCTATAAATAAAATTTATATGATCAAATTAAGGCTTGAAGTTTGAAGGTGCAGTGAGTGAAGCCTCTGTTCTTACAACTCAAGCTGAGAAGAAGGTTGACTATTGGGATGGTTATCTAGAGGCATGTATTGGGCCATTATCGCTCTTATCTCTGAGTCCATATATGTCTGCAGCACATAATCAATCAAGCAAAACCGTCCACAGTCAAAATTAGTTTATTATGTATATATCCAAGTCTGAACTAGTATGTTTTAATAGGCATACCCGGATTCTGTATTTGTAAACTGTGTAAGCTCCCAAAGCAGCTGCTCCCATTCCCATAATTATTATCCAGATCACTCCCCAGCTTACTTCTCCTCTTGCATCCTTACCTGTGTCGTCAGTTACAATGCAGTTTAAACGTTTTTATCTTGATGGTTGACCATTGTTTCCAATAATTATTCGATGAATGGTGTGTAAAAATAATATACTTATGCAAATGTCGTGCTCTCTGATGTAAAGCAGGCTTCCGCTACAACTACATTCATAGCTTCCCCATGTGTTCTTGCATTTGCAGCCGCGACATTGGCACGCTGTTTTCTCTTCACACTCATTCACATCTGTATTTGTAACACATTAACAACATGTGGGGGGTTTAGTTTTTTAGTTCAAGATCTCATATTGCATATGTATAGTCTATTCAAAGAATACCTTCACAGTTTTTGAGCCCATCTCCCTTGAATCCAGGTGGACATTTGCAGCCTTTCGAGTGATCATCCTGAACAACAGCAACAACAACAAAAATAAAAGTTAAGAATCAATCACTGTAAGTCAGATATATATATATATATATATATATAAAAGAAAGGGAATGTTTAAACAGAGGATGGAAGTTAGTTAGTTTTGAGATATGCCATATTACACGGCAAGCCGAATATGTTCTTCCCATTTGAGTTTGTTTCCAGCATCCTCCATTGTTTATCCCACAACGCAGTGCCCCTGAAGCTGCAATATCCAAATTTAAACATGTGAAAAATAATATCATTAAGGTGATCATAAAATACATTTTGAGTTTTTTTTTACCTTCACAATGTGTGTAACCATCACCCAAAAACTTGACACCTTGAACAATGGGACATTGACATACTCTTCCTCTGAAAGTGTCCTGCAATAATGATACTTCTTTTACTGAAACATATACGTAGTAGATATATATGTAGGCATAATAATATAACAAAACAAGAAAAATTAATTTCACCCTGCAAGCTGTAATGTTGGTAGTCTTATCCTCCCAACACCCTCCATTGTTTTGTAAACACTCGTTGGTTTCTATGTCTGTGCAATCACAGAATCAAGAACCATACGTTAAAAGTAGTGTATATCAAATAGAGGTATGTATAGGACGTAAAGAGGACCTTCGGTTAAGCATATGGGTGGCTCAGTAGTCTCGCGGAACCCTGAGCAAAGGGCCTTAAGCACTGCCGATCTCTCCAACTTCCCTGTGATAATAAGATTATTAAATAAAAAAAAGCCATAATCAATTTAGTAATGTCTACACTGAAGAACTTCCTTGCTTCTCACACCTCTGTATTGTCTGTTGTTTATCACAATAGTTGGTAATATTGTCACATCTCCTCTCGAGCCTTTCCCAACCTTAAAACAAAATTAGCAATCAATAGTTAGTAGAAGGCTTACAATATTTGTGGAGTGAGAGAGAGAGAGAGAGAGAGAGAGAGCTCACTTGTGCTTCTTGTTCAGCTCTGAGAACGGGATTCTCAGTATTTGCTTCGATGTCCCCAATGCATTTGTCTACTTTACTTACATCGACTCCTACTCGAAATACATATATAGATAGAATAAGATATTGTCAAGAGATATAGAATAAGAATAAAATGTTGCGTTTACCAAGAGAGCGAATAACTTGATCAGCGCATAGTTTGTTGTACTTCTCCTGTTTCATGGGACAACGGATGGCGAAGTCGGTGACATAATCCCACCAAAGCCAAGGCTTACCACTTTCATTCATCACTCTAAAGAAGCAAGCCTGGCGCAGATTCTGAACGATCACGTCTCTCCCGTTGTATCCTCTGGAGAAATCTTGCTCGGGGTCAGGAGCACAGTACCTTCCTCCGTTGATGCACTGCGACTTGCACTGCCTGCTAGCCAGAAACGCTTCGGGACAGTACCAGGTGATGTAGTGGGGAGTGAAGCGAGTGTAGCCTCCTTTCTCGAGAATCTGAGCAGCTCCTTTGAACCTCTTGAGGAACCGGATCTGCGCGTCGCATTTGGGTCCGCACTCGTCGTTGCTGTTGGTCCACAGCTCGTAGGCCACTCGGTCGTTAGGGTGCGGGAGAGCCTCCCGCCAGTCCAGGCTTATATGAACGGGCTCTCCTTGTTCTATGGCAGTTTTGATGGCGCTCCCTAGAGATCTGCTCAGCAGCGCTGAAGGGATCGTGATGTTCTGGAGGTAATCCGCGTCCGCTGTCTCGTCCTCTGGTGCGTCCATGGTGATGAGTGGCTCCGGCCTGTTGTCCGCCACCAAGATTGTCGCGGCACCAGCTCGTTGCGCGTTCCATGCCTTCAAGGTGAAGTAACAATCTGGCGGGGGGAAATTACAACAAAAAAAACAGAGTTAGCTTGCGTAGCAAGTCATAAGTGAATCAAAGAGAGAGACCTCCTCGATCGACGAGAACGAATGTGGGCAAACCAGCGACTCTAGATCTGAAAGAGACTTCGAAATCGTCGAAGGTCTTGCAAGCCTTCTGGTTAGCTTTGGGGTAAACGACGGAGCCGGACATGCTTCCACCGTACTGAGGAACACCAAAGTTGCCGAGGGCGCATTCGTAGACACCTCTGATGGACTCGGGAGATGTCACTCGCAGGCTGTTCTTCTCAACCACGAACCTCCCCATGCACGAACCCCACCACCAACACACCATCACCCATCGCATTACAGATAACCTACTTACACTCGTCATGATCCCCCCACCCGATAGATGCATTTTTTTTTCCAGGTTGATTTCTAATATTGGATTAAGCTCTTTCTATTTTCTCTCTTTCACTTTTTCCCATAAAAAGAAGAATTGAAACTGTCAAACTGACTCTCAGATCAAATATATCTTCCGCTTTCTCCTGTTTTTTTTTATCCTGTTAACTTAATTAATGAGCTTTTTTCTATTGTAAGTTATGAGAGCCTTTTTCTTCTGACTATATATTAGACCCATATTCTATTTTCTCAAAGTTATATATGCCTTATCCATGCAAGCCTTTTCGATTCCTTTTTCGAGTTTTTCTGGAGTTCATCCCGTCAAATAGTATTTAGTTATTCTATTTTCAATATCTTTAAAAAATAAAATATTATGAATTTATCAAATTATATTATATTTTTAAAATAAATAAAACAATCAATAGTTACAAAAAATATTATTTTAATATTGTTAATGTCAACAAAATAAACTCTAAAACTTAAATACTAAACATTATTTAAACTTTAAATATTTGGATAAACCTGAACTTTTCGGTAAATTATAAATCGTAGGGTTTGAGTTTACACAATGGTTCGGATTTAGGGTTAAGTATTTAGGGTTTACTGTTTTTAAAATTTAGTTTTTAGTGTTATGATTTAAGATTTACGATTTACCCAATAGTTTAGAATTTATCCAAAGATTAAAGGTTTAGGATTTAGTATTTCGCTGACAGCGTTAAGCCGTTAACAATATTAAAAAAATATTTTTTGGCAAATACTACTATTTTTTTATTTATTTTTGATATATAATATAACTTGAATTTTTTTAATACTTTTTTTTTAAATATCAAATCTAAAATAACTGAATATTGGTGAACCCAAAAAATCTCATTTATTGATATACCAATGTACAGATAGAGGTATAGAATACTATACAAAGCAGCAACATAAAATAAATTACATAAACAAAAATATACGACATATGTTGATAACAAATTATTTGTAGAAGTGAATATTAATGTTGTTTCTTTTTTTTTTTTGCAGTAAGCACGCTAACAGAATATGTGATCTGTTATTTTCCTTCTCTAGAATCCTTCTTCATTTTGATACGATAGGTATGCTATTTTGGCATTTTAATCCTTTTCCATATCGTATAATAAATACTCTTTGTATCCATAACATGCGTCAACATAGTACTGTTCTTTGTATTAAAGTAGATTCTATAGAATTTCTTTTGTGACTCCGGTAAATTGACCATATATTCTTTTGTTTATCTCATAAAGTTCATTAGATTATTGTGGAAGCAGAATGAAGAAACGGCGGCCGGAGCCACTGGTGGTGCTTGCAAAAATGAAATGGTGTTTGTATACTATCGACTTTATTATTGCTCGGAGAGAAACAATTTTTGGAAAAAAAGACGATAACAATTTTGCCTTTCGATCCCTTTTATTTCCATCTTGTAGGACCTTTATATTAGTTTAGTTTTTTTGTTGTCAAAAAAAATTTTATCTGTTTTAAATGCTGAGAATTGACGATTTTTTATAGTGCATCATGCTATTTATTAGAGCTTGAGCTCAAGAGAGAGATGAGAGTTTGTTACGATCAAAAGAGTAAAGTTTATTTTCAGTTAGTTCAGTTACAGAGACGTTGCAGAGTATTTATAGAACCGGTACACACACCGGTTTAATACAAATGAATCTAAACCACATTTAACCACTGTATTCTAATACCTTCCCCTCAAGATGGAATACACAAACTGTGGAGTCCGATCTTGATGATCAAACTACGAAACAGAGCCGGCTGAACTGCCTTTGTAAACACATCGGCGAGCTGAAGATCAGACCTGACATGAAGAGTCTTCAAGAATCCACTCTGCAACTTCTGTCTCACAACATGACAATCAATTTCTACATGCTTCGTCCGCTCATGATAAACCGGATTGGAAGCAATGTAGAGAGCTGACTGATTGTCACAGAAGAGCGTTGCAGGTGCTGTAGCAGGACAATGCATCTCCTTAAGAATTGTATCAAGCCAAATGAGTTCACACGTAGCATCCGCCATTGCCCGATACTCAGCCTCAGAGCTAATTCGAGAAACAGTCGGCTGCTTCTTCGAACGCCAAGATATCAGGGAGTCACCAAGGAAGATGCAGTAACCCGTAATAGATTGGCGTGAGTCAGGACAAGCTGCCCAATCTGCATCAGAATAAGCCGTCAAACGCAGCGAAGAAGATGCAGAATAAAAGAGGCCTTGACTCGGATCATTCTTCAAGTAACGTAGAACTCTGTACGCCGCTTGGAGGTGAACATCAGTAGGTGCAGACATGAATTGACTCAGCTTATGTACAGCATAAGTAATATCCGGACGAGTGTGAGTCAGATAGAGCATTCGTCCAACAAGCCTACGATACACCGATGCATCTGGAAGCGCTGTACCAGAAGAAGCAGACATCTTGAGATTAGGTTCCATAGGAACCGAGAGAGGCTTACAACCCAAGTAACCAGACTCCTCAAGAAGCTCCAGAGCATACTTCCGCTGATTCAACGAAATACCAGTGTGATTACGCGCAATCTCAAAGCCAAGAAAGTACTTCGCAGGGCCAAGATCACGTAGCTTAAACGCAGCCTTCAACACATTCTTGAACGCAGTAACAGCAGCATCATTGTTTCCAACAATTAATATGTCGTCAACATATACAAGAACTGCCAAGAAGATGTTGTCCACGTATTTGATGAAGAGAGAGTGGTCTGAGTGAGTTTGAGTGAAGCCATCATCAAGAATCACCGTAGATAATTTCAGATTCCACTGGCGAGAAGCCTGTTTAAGCCCATAAAGTGATTTATGAAGCTTACAAACAGAGTTAGGAGGAACTTTCTTGCCAGTTAGAAGCTCATATCCCTCAGGAAGTCGCATATAGATTTCTTCATCAAGATCACCATTCAGGAACGCGTTACTGACATCTAGCTGAGAAATAGACAAGTTCTTCGCTGCAGCAACACGCAGTAACATACGAAGAGTTCCTATCTTAGCCACCGGTGAGAAAGTGTCTAAGTAATCAAGTCCTTCCAACTGCGTGTATCCTTTTGCAACTACACGAGATTTACTCCTCTCAACTGTGCCATCAGGGTTGTACTTGTAAGTATGAATCCATTTACAACCAACCGGATGTTTACCAGAAGGAAGCTGACACACTGACCAAGTTCCAGTATCTTCAAGTGAACCCATCTCAGATTTCATGGACGATTTGAACTCTTCAGATTGAAAAGCTTCAGCAAAGGTTTTGGGAAGTTTATGGGAAGAGATGGATAAAGCAAACTTTTTATGAGCAGGGTCGAATTTATCATAGGATAGAAAAGCAGATATAGGATAAGAGGTTGTATGGGTAGGATGTAGAGGAGGTTCAGGTAAATGGTTTAAAAGGTAACAATGGTACTTATCCAGATACGAAGGTACCTTTGTCTGCCGTTTCGACCTTGTCTCAGTAGTGGATGGTCCTGCATTTGTTCTAGAGATATCTGATGGTACTAGGGGTTCCGGTATAGTGTGTGAAGAATCAGAATGAGACACAGAAACATCAGACTCAGTACGCACATCATCAGCAAAAACGAAGCAGGAACATCATAGCCTAAGTCAAAGAATGCAGGAAAAGATGAATCTGGAACTGGCAAAGGAAGAACATCTTGATCAAAAATGCATGCTTCACGAGTCATAGCAGAAGAAGTTTTAGTAAAAGGAAATTCAGACTCATGAAAAACCACATTTCGAGACACAGAGATGATTTTAGTCTCCAAATCCATGATTTTGTAACCTTTGTGACCATGCGGATATCCAAGAAAAACACAAGCAGTAGCCCGAGGAGAAAACTTAGTTCGATCCTTCTGTAAAGTTGAAGCAAAACACAAACAACCAAAAACCCGAAGATGATCATATGAAGGTTGACGTTTAACCAGAAGCTCAAAAGGAGACTTATTATCAAGAAGCGGGGATGGTGTTCTATTGATCAAATATATGGCAGTCTGAATGCATTCACCCCAATATATCATAGGAACTTTAGACTGAAACAACAAAGCTCTAGCCACATTTAATATGTGTTGATGCTTCCTTTCTACCACAGAGTTTTGCTGTGGTGTATAAGGACAAGAAAAGTAGTGTTCAATGCCATGCTGTTTGAGTAAAGAAGTGAAAGCCAATTCAGGTGCATTGTCTGATCTAATAGCCTTAACACGCATGTTATATTGAGTTTGCACAAACTGTAAAAACTCAGGAAACAGAGTAGAAACAGAACTTTTATTCTTAAGAAGATATATCCAAGTCACTCTTGTACAATCATCAACCAAGGTTAAAAAATATTTGTAACCATCATGAGTAGGAACTTGAAAAGGACCCCAAATATCTATATGAACCAACTCAAACGGCAATTTTGACATATGAGGATTTGAAGGAAAAGAAATTCGCTTTTGCTTAGCTAATGGACAAACATGACAGACACTGGACTGATCTACATGATTATTAGTGATGCGCAGAAGCTTTGAAAGAACTTGAACTTTGCTATGAGACGGATGACCAAGCCTTTTATGCCAAACTTCAGAAGAAACTTGAAAAACTGGATTTTCCTCACGAGTAGAACTAGTTGTAGATGATGCAACGAAAGAAGATGGAGACTCCAGGACATATAGATTGCTCTGAAGGTTACCCCTCCCAATCATGGAGTCCGGAGTAAGCTCCTGAACATGCAAAGGATTATCAGGCAAGATGTAACGAGATGTTGATGAAAACAGAACACAGATAGTACTATTCCTAGTCAATGCACTAATGCTCAGCAAATTGAATTTAAAATCAGGAATATAGAGAACATCAGTAAGAGTCAAACGAGTGGTAACAACAATAGTGCCAGACGTGGTGACCGGGATCCTAGTACCATCAGGAAGTGTTACAAATGTATCAATAATAGGTTTGGTGGACTGAAACAAGGTCAAATCCGCACAGACATGGCAACTCGCTCCTGTGTCAATGATCCAGGCAGGATTTATAAAAGTAAGGCCGTTTATAAAATGGGAAGTGGGAATGATACCTGAAGGAATATCAGAAGGTGTATGAGGAATAAGGTGAGGTTGAGGTTTAGTGACTGAAGCTGTTCCATCTGAGAGACAAATCGTGCTACCAGTAATCTGAGAAAAATGATCTTGAGGTGCAGAGTTATGCACACTCAAAACGTTCAGAAGTTGAGAAACTTGATCTGATGTAACAGTTCCAAGGCAAACTCCATGTTGGTTGTGCATAGAGATAGCTCCATTGTCCTGAACCACCATGTTAGCAACATTTTCTTTCCGAGGAGGCCACTGCTCTGTAGGTTTAGAAGAACCAGAGGATGATGTTGCAGGCATAGGCTTCGAACTCGGATTCTTGTATCCTTGAGGATATCCATGAAGCTTATAACACTTGTGAACCGTGTGACCAGCAATGCCACAATGGGAACAAATAGGACGATTCTTGTTTCTATTGTATCCATTGGCATAAGCAGCAACATGTGTGTTATCCAAAGGTGGACTCTGAGCTACTTGAAATGCAACAGTACTAGTGCTCTTCATTGATCTTTGCCGTTCTTCCTGTGATATCAAGTTGAAGACTTTGGAGATATTAGGTTTCGGTTCCATCATGAGAATCTGACCCCTTGTTGCTGTGAAGTTATCATTGAGACCTGTGAGAAACTTCAACACTCGATCTTGCTCTTCTCGTTGAGTGATCCTCTTCATACTAGGACAATCAGGTCTACTACAACAACAAGTATATGGACTTTCATGATTCTTTAACTCCTCCCACAATTGCTTCAATCTCGTATAGTAATCACTGACGTTCTGAGAACCTTGAACTTGGGCAAAGATTTGTTGCTTGATCTCAGCATTGCGCGGACCATCACTCTGCTTGAACTGATCATGAATATCAAGCCACATCTGTCTCGCAGTATCAAGATACATGATACTCTTAGCAATCGATTTCTCCACTGCATTTACGATCCAAGTGCAAACAATATTATTGCAACGAGACCAAGATCCAAAATCCGGATGAGTAGAAGTAAGCTCAGGATAAGATCCATCAACAAACACCGCCTTATTACGAGCTCCTAGAGCCATGAGCATAGAACGACGCCAAGTATTGAAGTTACCAATGCCATTAAGCTTCTCAAAGACAAGAGCAATCCCAGCATGATCCGCATGATGAACATAGAGAGGATTCGAGTTCGGATCTTGAAGAGAAGCTGTTGCATCAGTGCGAGTCGTCGGATTTTGAGGTGATGACGCCGAGTTATTGTTAAGAGCATTCACATATGAGATCGGCATGATTGAGCAACAAACCAAAAGGAAGATGAGATGCGAAAGTAATCGCGAAAAGAAGAAAGTGATTGTGTCACAGAAAACACAAATCAAGGTCAATGAAAGAGGGAAAAAGAGATCAGAATCGCAATCACCACTGAGATAAAGTGATAGATCGCAAATAGCTCGAAAATCACCGATTCAAAGAAGACGATGATCGAAACCGAGAGACTCATCGAAGAAGATGAAGATGATTCCGATCGTGATGATGATTTTCCGAGAAAATAACGCAGGAAACGCAAGTTTCACCGCTCTGATACCATATTAGAGCTTGAGCTCAAGAGAGAGATGAGAGTTTGTTACGATCAAAAGAGTAAAGTTTATTTTCAGTTAGTTCAGTTACAGAGACGTTGCAGAGTATTTATAGAACCGGTACACACACCGGTTTAATACAAATGAATCTAAACCACATTTAACCACTGTATTCTAATACTATTTTTATATGCAAACGCCTACTTCATCTTATATTCTCATCATTTTAGCTATTACGATTTATTACTTTGAACTTTGAAGGTTAAGTATAATTATCAAACATATTAAATATCTTCAACGACATACGAAAATACATAGCGAATTCAATATTGAAATTTTCATTAAATATGATTCTATATTACCAACCATATGTTTAATTTATAATTTTACTATTTCTAATAACAAGTCTAGGAATTGTTATTAACTTTAATACAATTCTAAATCATAACAGTCCAACTGGTATTAGCATTATGGTCCAACTTCATCTTTGCAAACGCAGCAAAACTGCATATACAAAACAATAGTATTTAAAATGTAATTATTGTTATTTTAAAAGCATCTTCCAGTATTTAATATAAAACATATAGATTTATCTAGACAAAATAGTCAAAATTAATTATGTGTATACCTTGTTTTCCTCCAACCAATGGGAAATGCATTCCTTATGATAGATATGAGCACATGGCAAAGTCGATATCGTATCTCCTTTCTTGAATTCAATAAGACATATCGAACACCTTCAATATTCCTCAAAACCAATACAAACCAATAAGAATCCCAGCCCAAGCTTATATATTTACCATTGAAAAAAAAACAATGATGCAAAAAGAAAATTCTCTATATCTAAAATGAGTCTTAATTTTTTCGAGTTCTCAGTTTTATTTATATGAAAGATATTATCTGAATTAAAATTAATTATCAGAGGTTTTAAAATATAGTCTTGGTTAATGATATATTTGTTCCTTTGTAAAAATAAAAATATACTGAATAAGAAGAATATTTATTCTGTAATCAAACTATTAAAGAATAACAGATAATATATATAGATAAACTATTCATAGTTTCATAAACGAAACAATAAAACAATAAAAAATATTCTTACTCAGTTTCTCCGGAGCTAGAAGAAACTTTCTTCCTAAACCACGAAGTCGCGCCAAACTTATGAGATGGTATTTTATCGATTCTACTCTTGGCTAATCCTTTTTTGACCGATCCAATTGATTCTCCTAATTCATTCAGTTCCTAACCAGAAGTATGACATCTCCTAAATCATTCAGTTACTTATGTATTATTAAAAACGTCAAGTAACATTGTCATTATTTTTTAAATACCTCATAAGTCATATTGTCAGGATCAATATCACCACTAGGAGGAGACTGAAAACTGTGAGATGAAGTATCTATGGAACCCCCAACATGACTTTGTTGGTGTGATGAACTTCCACGGTGATGGGTGAGCGAACGATTCACTACAAATTAAAAACAAAATGCATATTTATACTATTTCTATATTACTTTACAACTTATATACATAATGCTGAAATGCGTTTGATACCTTCCATGTCTTGGAATTGATTGATAATTTGATTTACGTTGTCCGTTGGAGAACCATGATTTTCCATATCTTGGGATAATACAGATCATATTAGAATACATCAACAACAACAAGAAATACAATTGTACAGCACCTCCAACCTATATTTTAAAACTTGTGTTCGACAAATAAAATAATCTAAAACAGCGATAAGAAAAACATACATTCTTCTTCTTGCAACATTTTAGCATATTTTTCGTCATCACTTAGAGAAATTTGAGGATAGCCTACATATAGCCAAATTTTGTAAGGAATCAATTAATCAAATAGAGATGCAAATCAAAACATCATGACATACACAGATCTCAAATAATTTTTAGGAACATGAATTTTCAGTTATTGTACTTTCAAACTGGAATTAATATTCAGTTTATAGCATTTTGGGTAAGATCAAATTAAGAAAAGGATGGTTTGATTCTTTTAACAACACCAGCAAATTGAGACATTAACTTACAAACTGTGATTTTAATTTAGACTAACAAAATTACCTTCCATATCTTGCCATTCTTTTGCCAGCTTTTCATCAGAAATTAGAGAGGCTTCTACATAATTTTGTAGCAACAAAAAAATAGATGGTCATAACTAATCGTCTAGCAATTTGACAGTATGTAATAACTTAAAATATTAGTAATTAATAATTGATGATTGCATAATCAGAAACCAAAGAAATCATACAAGCGTCTACATAATTTTGGAACTACAAAATATATAATTATACTAAATCAAGGTTAGCTGAAAACAAAAAGCACTATACGTATGTGTTTATATTTTAACAAACCTTTAAACGGTTTACCTTGTTCTCGTCGTTGAATCTGCCTTGCAGTAACTTCATCGGAAATTGTCGATTCAGGATCATCATACAACAGAGACGCTGCCAAAGCTTCATCAATCTCTAACTGGTTAATTGGGTGCATTTTCGTTTGTTTAATTTATAAAGGAAAAATATACAAACTGAAAGATCGTCAAAAACTCAAAAGAAATTAGGCCACAATCATTCCATCATCACTTAACCATTTTATAGAACCCCAGAGTTTTTTAGTAAAAGTTATTTTTGGTGATTAATGATATTAATTAGATCAATTAAAGAGGTAGCACGATGTAAGAATTTGTGTCATGTTCTCGTGACTAAATGAGCATGTAATGTTCATTAATTCTCTTTTACTAAATGTAATGTTCATTATTTTCCAACTTCAGTTTTAATATATTACCAAGATTTCATTTTGTTTATTTAAAACTGATTATTAATTTATATAAAGTTAAAATGATTCTAATTCTTAATTATGTTGGTTTTTCACATTTTCAAGATCGACCTGGTCTTAGGTCATTAAGTATGAAATATTTATTGATTTAAGTATGTACTAAAAACACCGGATGTAATAATTGCATAATACTTACATTATTATAGTGTATTCATGATATATATTGTCTATTTTAAAATAAAATGTGTTTCTCACATACTTTGTACTGGTCATAGTGGAGTGACATCATGATCATACTCCTCTTACAATATATTATATCATAGTGTAAACACTGATATGATTATATACTCAATAAAATATTCATTAATATTTATCCTGTATTAATTTTAAAATAACACAAAGAATTTATAAATACATAATAATGTCTAATAATATATGTTTTCAAAATTTGTATTCATTTTATTTATATTTGAATTTTTAAAAGACGTGTAAATCCTTTATATTGGTTAACATAAAAAGATTTTAAAAGCATCGATTGTCTATATTTAAATATTTTATTTTATAACTTAAATTTTTAATCGGAGAGAGTTTCTTATTAGAAGCCATAGTGAAGTTTGTGATTTTTCTAATAAGAAACCTTAAATACATATTTATAAAGACTTTGAGATGGTTAGGTTTCTCGCAAAAGCTTCTAGCATATGCTAGAAATTCGTATCAAGGATCTAAAAATATACTGTACGCCGAATATTAGGGTTGGATATTTAGTCGATACCCGAATCTAACCTGAAAAACCCAAACCAAAATAGTAAAATACCATAACGAATATTGAATTAGGAAAAGTTGGATAATTGGAGTCTTTAAACCCGAATGGATAATATCTAAACCGAACAAATATTTGAAGATAACCAAACATATGTATAGTTAACATATATTTTTAATTTACTTCTATCATTTTATTCAAAATATTTATATTGATATTGTACATGGTTCAAAATCATATAATATACATATAGTTGTGGACAAAGTGATTTGCTATTCACTTAAAATGCATGTTAAACTTCTTGTTTCGTGTATTAACAAATGTTGCATTCAAATTTTTAGAAATAAAAAAAAACAAATTAGTGTTTTTGTATTTTAAAATTTTTGTTTCCAAACCTATTAATCGTTCAACCTATTAATTTTTAAAATATGAAATATCTGAATCCCACCTGATGTAAAAAATATATATACATAAACATGTTCTAGAATCATATACTGAAATACCCAAAATCTGAAATATCCTAGCCAAATCCGACTGAGTACCCAAACGCTCTGACCTACCTAATGTTATGGATACAGTTTAATGATGACCGAAATCCGATTACCAAATATAGAAGAATCGTATAATATAGTTAATGCTTATTATTCAATTCAAACATTGATATTCAACAGAATATAAACATGCCATATATTGTGTTTATTCCATTTTCTTTTGGAACAAGTTGACCTCTTTACTTCCATTGTATAATCTTCTTTTTGCTGAATTTCATTTCCTTTGCGATTAAATGTTAGCACTACTCCTACATTTTTCACTGTGGACTGAGGAAAAAAGATTCACTGTGCCATTATTACGGACTAATACGACAGAATAGAAATGTTAAATTTAAGGGAAAATTCCATAAAAATACCCGAACTAAATTTT
This sequence comes from Raphanus raphanistrum subsp. raphanistrum, assembly GCA_019706035.1. Lineage (NCBI taxonomy): Eukaryota > Viridiplantae > Streptophyta > Magnoliopsida > Brassicales > Brassicaceae > Raphanus > Raphanus raphanistrum. Next base: position 14,178,579 of record CM033981.1, read on the forward strand.
TTTAAGCTTTTTAATACCCAAACTTTTTCACTACCCAGTTTAATACCCCAACTAATTATTTTACTCAATTTAATATCCAAACTTTTAAAACTGTGCCCACTTTAATACCCGAACTTTATTTATTTTAATAAAAATACTAATAAGTTTCAAATAAAAGTTTTAAAAATCTCTAAAATTTACAAATAAACTCAGAAAATTCTAAATTTTTTTGGTGTTTGAGAAATAAAAATAACTAAATAGTGTAAAATATTAAATTTTGTAATAAAATTTCTAAGTTTTAAATATTGTATTTAGTTTGTTTTCTAAAATAAAAAACAAAATTTATTTTTATCATTCAAATTCATTTATTTTTTGAAAAAAATAAAATTTTCATGGTTTATCTACCTTATTTTCTAAATCTTAAAATAAAATTAGATTTTTTAATATTTTTTCTTAGATTTTTTGAGATTTTATTAAGTTTTGTTTGAAACTTTTTAGTATTTTTATTTAAATAAATAAAGTTTGGGTATTAAAGTGAGTACAATGTTAAAAGTTTGGGTATTAAAATGAGCAAAATAATTAGTTGGGGTATTAAACTGGGTAGTGAAAACGTTTGGGTATTAAAAAGGTTAACAAAATTTAGTTTGGGTATTTTTATGGAATTTTCCCTAAATTTAATTGAGAAGAACAGTATTTTATGTATAGTTAAGTATACTTTTCCCGGTTCCGTTCAGGAACGCCTCTTCTCATTCTATGATTTGTGTGTATAATTTTTCTCAATGGTCGAGCTTTCTACAAAGAGCGATACAAGAACATGTTCTCTTCTGTAAGCTTATTGCATGTGCATTCGCTCTCCGCATCTTATATGGTTCAGCCGTTCCTGGTGGCATGAATGTAAGTTATCTTATCACTGTAATAGAAAATTAATGTTACATGAATATATGAGATAATTGAATTTGATTGTTAATGCATTCTAGTTAATTAGATTACAAATTAGGTTCTAGTAAATATATATATAGTATATATATATATGGTGCGATCTGGATCAGCTTCAGAACTAAGAATTTTGGTCACTGAGAAAATGTAGTAGATATGATTGGTGTGTCGAACCAACGCTTCAATTCTTTTGATTTTCTAATATAACAACAGTAAAAACTCGTTTAATTATCTATACTGTAAATTATATTACTATATTTTTTTCTTGCATTTTTCATTTTATGTTTCAAAGTTTTGACTTATCGGGTTTGACATATTTTGCTATATTTCTAACATGTTCACATCATATGCACAACAATTCTTTATATAGTTACTTAGTGAACACATTTAAATATTAAAATACGATAAATAGAAAAGGAAAAAAATTTCCACCATGGATGATAATTTTTAGAGTTTCATGATTTTATGTGGTGATAAATTACTATTTAACACCTTAACAATAGACCTTGCGTTTGCACACACAGCATACCTGCATAAACAATAATAAATTGCATTAGTTTTTAGATATGTAACTTTCAATTCTGTTTAAAATAAATATAAAGTAACTTTCAGTTCTGCCAACGTAGCATGTTTATATATACATACTGAAATGAAAATCTAAACTGAATTTATGTTCATACCGTGCTTTTTTTCAACCACTCTGAAATGCAATCTGTATGGTAGATATGATTACAAGGGGTCAAAGTGGTTAATCTATCTCCCTTCTCAAAGTCGATTAGGCATATCGAACACCTATAACATCATCCCAAAACTATATCAAACTAAAACTAAAGGCATATGGTCTAAACCAAAACTTGAATATGTAAATATATTTTAACCAAAACTATCAATTTCTTATATGGATTAATAATGCATGATATTGGCAGAGTAAATCAATACACAATAAAAAATAGAAACGAGGACCAGCAAGCTGTATATATATGTACAGAAGTTGCGGTAAAATTATATGTACAGGTTGAAGAATATATAGTGATATGAACGTACTGTGAATCATCTGCGACAAACTTCTTTTTCTTTTCCCACCACCACCTGCATTTGGGCGTTTCTCCATACTTATGAGTTGGTAATCGGGAGACTTTTGATTGAGGCAGTCCTCTATTGACGTCTCCCACTGGTTCTATTAACTCATTCACTACCTGCTCACCGATAGAACAAAAGTTAGGGGTATCGATCAATTTTTTTTGATAAGTGTATCGATCTATATATACATATATATTAGATTATATCATGGAATAGGAGCTAGTATGCATTAAATTTTCGGTTTGTCATTGCGATTACCTCCACGGTCATATTTTCGGAATCAGCGTGTCCACTACTTGACCCTATATCCGAGAAACTACGTCTATACATGTCTGTGGAGCTATTACCATACATATGGCCAGTAAATGCTTCTCTACTCTAAAACATTATAAGAAAATAATATTTTGCGGTAAATTAATGTGTTTCTTCGTAGAGCTTAAAAACAAACAAACGTTTACGATATAGTCATTATTACTACCGGAGGGCAATCATGGACGTGAAAATATGGAACGGGACAGTACAGGCAAACAAATGGCAGAGTATCATGGCCGTGAGGATACGGAACAGGACAGTACGGACAGACAAATCGCTGAGGACACTCAGTAGGACAAACCATACACGGAGGAATCATCATCACTACAAAATGAAAATATGTTTGAAAAGAATGTCAAGTTAAGTGATACAACATTTGATTTCAATTTATTATATATAAAATATGTTTAGAAGGAAGGAAGAAAAAAAATAAAAGAATTAATTAATTAATTAATTATATTACAAAATACCACAAACTAAGAGTTGTGAAATTTCAACCAACGTCCAGAACTCACACTAGCTGATGAGTGAAGATTGGTATATATATATTTATTGTATTTACTCTTTATGCCTCTTATTTTGTTTCTTATAACAATTATTTAAATTTTAAGTGGTTTTAGTTTTATGTCATTTAAGCTAATTCGGCCATATATCAAAAGCAATACATCAAACAGTCATTACAACAAATATTATGAATGATTTACCTTGTTGCTGTTGAATCTGCCTTAATGTAACTGTATCACAAGTTGTCAATTCAGAATCATCGTACAGCAGAGACGCTGCCAAAGCTCCATCAATTTCCACCTGGTTCGGTTGCATTTTTGTTTGTTCTACTATTTTTCAATAAAATTTTATTGTTTATTTCAAAATTCAAAACTCAGTTAAACATGTCATGAAATCCCGAAAGCTTTTAACAAGAGTTATTTTTGGTGAGTATCGGTATGGATTAGATCAATTAAAGAGGTAACTAGCATGCCACAAGAATTTGCTTCATGTGTCCGTGACCAAAGGAGAATTACAGCATGTAAACTTCATTAATTTCATTGATATTACGTGTTCTAAACTTCTTATTACGTAAAATTCAAATTTAGTATGCTATTCATTGATAATATTTTGTTAATTTTAACTGGTTTAATTTTTTTATTAATTTTAATTGATTCAATCTATTTTAATTTAAATTGATTCAACTATTTATTAACTTTTGATGGATTAACTCTTTCATTTGATAACTTTATCATTTTTCTCCACCACAAAGTAATCATTTTAATGGTTGGATCAACCCCATTAGTTTCAATACGATTATTTCTAAAAAAAAATTCAAACAAGTTTGCAGTTATTATCTAAAATTAAATTTTAATATTATTTTTACTATACTCTTTATCTAAATTCTATTATTAGGTTTAAATATATTTTTTTGGTAAAATAAAACTAGTTTCTTTGTTTGGTAAGCAAAATAAAATTAATACAAACATGTTCTGTAGAACATGTTACTTTTGGTTTTAACTTTTTGTAACAAACATTAACATTATAAAGAAAATAAAATTTTACAAGAAACTTTAATACTATAAGTAAACAATATATTTGAAGTAAAATATATCATTAGTCTCAGTGACTGAACCATCAATATTATGGGTCTGATTGTTTATGACTTTCAAGAGTTTTACTGTTGAGACTTTTAATTTTAGGTTTGCTATTAAAACTTTTGGCTTTTAAAAGAATTAAAATGATTTTAGAAATTGCTAAAAGCCTAATTAAGTTTGTGGCTTTGAGAAAAACAAGTCACATTAAGAGTAAAGTTAGTTACTTTGGCTTTCAATTTTATTAAGAATAGGACTTTAGAAAGCAAGTCTGATTGGTAAAAAAGTTAGACTTTAAAAACTTTAGAAATAAGCTAAAGCTTCTAAAGCAATCAAAGTTAAAATCCCAATTGGACTCTTTATGTGTTGGAGATAATTAATCCATGAAACAATTTTTCTTGCTTAGAGTTAGTCTTCTTCACATGTTCAAATGACTTGATCTATGGGTCATGCTTTCTTCCTGTCTTCAGTAAAAGAAGTTTTTTTTCTATATTTCAAGGTATTTTAATATATAACTTAGATTTCGACTACAAAACCCTATAAGAGAGATTCTTAAACCTAGAACACGGGAATCGACAATTATTCACTTTCAATTATATAAGCAGATAACTAAAACTAGAATGTACGAACCAATACATACATTATAATCCCATTTTATTTTACTCTAATTGTTTGGCGATATAAAAAGGTGATAATCAATACTACGTTACAATGATTAGAAGTGAGCATGAGTAATCTTTGGCTACCATGGCTGAGGTCGACCTACGAGCCCAGCTATAGCGTTGCATAAATATATTTTTAGTTTTAATAAAAAAAAAGAAATCCATATCAGTTTTTTTTCATTTTAACTATTTTCAGATTTTAGTTTAATATTTAGATATTACGGTTTAATTTCAAACCATCGGTTTATTAGAGCATCTCCAATCCCACTCCAAAGTTCACTCCAAACTTCATTTTGCAGTAAAAATTATCTCCAATCCCACTCCAAAACCCACTTCAAAATAGAGTGATAGATATGATTACTCCAAATATGTAGTAAACCAACTCATTACTCCAAAATGGAGTTGAACTTTTTTATTTATAATATGGTTCTTCACATTTAAATATTTTCGTTTTTTAATAAAATATTATTATAAATAAATATAATAATGTTATTTTACTATATATATTATTAAATTTACTGTCAATATCTATTAGTTATATAAACAGCCATCTAATGAAATATTTTATACAACAAAATATATAATATAAAGCATAAAGGATCTGTAGTGAATAAATACAATGATTCTAATGAATAATTTAAGTTGATGTATTATTGTGTTTAAACAATGTAATAAATGTTTCCTTTTTAAACATTGTTGAGTAATTTTAATTATATAATAAAATATTAATATGATTAATATTGTATTTAATAGAAATATTATAAAGTTAAAATGGACTGTTTTACAAACAATTTAAATGAAAGGTGATACTACTAATTTTAAAATAAATATAAAACATAAAATTAAAAATATTCAATTTTGGAGTAGAAAATGAAGTAATACATTGGAGCAAAACACTTCCATTTTGGAGTAGAAAATGAAGTAATACATTGGAGATGTTCTTAGGTTTAAAACAAACAAACTTCAAAGGAAAGTAAAATCGAAGAGGTCATATTGCTGAGTAACTATAGTTATCTTCTTCATCTGAAGGAGGAGCCTTGGAGTAAACAATGAGTAGCACAAAAGTACCAAACAGAATAGTGATAATAGCCATGAAGTTGACAAGGAATGCTTCTGATCCAAACTTGTCAAGCCCTGACTTTTCCAAGAAAGTTAGCTTTTCAAGAAACCCTAAAACCGAGTTTCCAACTGCAAGAACATAAACAAAGACACCAAGGAAAATGTGCCACGGAAGAAATTCCCTTCTGAGAGTTGATGATCTTCCTGGGAAGAAGTAAACAATAAAGCTATACAGCCACTGCAACGTTAACAGAAAAGTTCATTTTTTGCATTCAAAATATTGTTCTTTTTTTTTTTGCTAAAATTTGAACAAAAGATTGTTCTTGGTTTAAAGATTCTTTATTTATTTTTACCTGGAGAGAGTAAAGGACAATGACACCAATACCAACCCAAGAATGGATAGTATAGAGATTTGGGATGTGTTTCTCGTTATGGTGCTTGAAAGCAGCATAGATTCCCAAGATTCCGAGGACAATGGCGATTGCGTGGAGAACAAGGTGGATCAATTTGTTCGCTCGTTTCTCAAATGGAAGCGATTTGTAACTTATAATTGCTGATATTTTTAGACAAAAACAAAAAGCAATTTCAGACTACATAAATAAGATATAATATCATCTTTTTGTTTATTTGTGTTTCTTATAAACCTCTTGTTGTTGTTTTTTACCTTCGCCTCCCAGTATCACTAAGCTGATTAGCGTCAAAACAGGATGAAGCTAGATAAAGATCATTAAAAACAATAATTACTAAAAATGAAAATGATTTAATATTGGGCATGAAAACTAAAAATACAAATGTCATTTTGTGATAGACGAGACAAAGTCACGGGAGGAACTTGGAGAAATTAATCAACGAGAAAAGGAGATAGAGGAGAGCTTACATTGAAGATAAGGGTCTTGTTGGTAGATTCCCACGCAAATCCACCTCTGTAACATATTGACCAAACAAACACCATCACCGAGGCGACGACGGCGAGCGCGTGTACCACAAACGCCACCATCCTGGAGTTTATTCCGACAGACATGTTTGGTCTTTATAATCTTCTTTGTTGTCCGAGAAATGATAGAAGAGCCTGAAATCTTCTTGACAGTCTTTAAAGACTTTTTTTTGGTTTTTATCCACTTTGTTGTATTGGACTTGGGCTAACAGTAATACGCACATGCTACTTGCCGTTAATTAACTTATTTTTGTTGTATTTGTGACCGTTGGATGAATGCATTCGTGACCATTGTATCTGACTATCTACTAACCCCCGCACGTTGTTGGCAAACCAGTCAACGGTTGAAGAATTTACGTAACATGCCATTGATTCTGTTTACACTTTACAGGCTCAAAATTTAACCTATTAGAGCCCAGCCCAGCCCAGCCCAGCCCAGTTATTTAAAAGAAAGACCTTAGGCCTAGAATCAAAGAGTAGAAAACTTTTGCAACGCAATGCTATTGGGATTTGATATGCAGCAAGTTTCTCTAGTCATCAAGTTTATTCCCCCAACAGCCGTAAGCTCTACATCCACTGTATTGAACGATCTAATCATTTTGGGTGAAAAGGTGTTTGCAATCTACGAGACATTTGAGCAGTACTGTGCCAATGAGTTTAGCTTTCTTATGTAAAAGACTCAGATTATTTGTGAAGTGAAAGTGGAAAGTGTTTGAATGGGAGAAACTTTTACAATGTTGCCCAATGAAGCCTAACCAAAAAATCTAAGTGGCCCAACGAAGATATGACCATTTAAGAGATGATAGAGTACAAAAGAATACAACAAAATTTAGAAAAAGAGGAAATAAAATTCATTTAAAAGAGATAAACCCAATCTGAGTTGGGTATCTTCTCTAATACAAGGCTTGAGTCGCAAGTCACACTACACATTTTACTATTTCCTGGACAACAAAACAAAGCTAACATCCATACTCCAATATAAACCTGACATCCATAGTGAAAATAACAAAAACAACAAAACAGATCTAAGATCCAAACTATGTTGTGGAACATCACAAGATTAGCGCAAGATTGATGTAGAGTTGAGGCAACGAGCATTCTTAAAGAAAAAACACAAGAAATCTCTCTGTTCTGGTCTTCCCATGCACCCTTTAAACTCGAAAGTTTCAAGAGTCTTCAACAAACAGTTTGGAATCACGCTCCATTCACTGTCCCGGCTAATCCCTTCGTACTCGTACTCGTGAAAGCGTGGATACCGAGACTAGAAAAGACAAGAGAGAAAGAGAGTTAAAAGATTACTTACATACAGTGCTTTATAAGAGCCAAAGAAATAAAACTTACAGCACAGTCGAGATTGAGGACTCGCAGTTTAGGAGAATCTTTGAGCAACCGGAAAAGTAACTTTGACCAATCGTCATTGCATATACTTAGTTTCAGGCGTTGGAGCTGATTGAAGACAATACAAGAACAGTACATAGACTGCACACACACACAAATGACAAAGTTATATAATAAACTCTCAAGAAAAAAAAATGATTTCGAATAGTTTATTACCTCTTCTTCATTGTTGAACAATACTTTTATTGAAAGACTTTTGACAGATGTGACTGATTCGAGAAACACGTGGAGTTCATACTTAACGGCGATATCCGCCTCTTCCAGTTTAGGCATATCCTTAATCGAATAGGAGTTACCGTCTCTGTCTCTGTAATCCTCAACTTTGAAATACACCAAAGAAGGAGTATCTATCACATACTCATCATCATAAGAACATCGACCGTCTACCTTCAAGGATAGCCTCAGCAATGACGGGACAACAACAACCAACCCTTTGACATTGTCGTCCGCGCTATCTCGTTCGATAACAAGATCTTCAAGAACAGGGCAGCAGGATAGAAACAACCGGAGAGAATCTTCGTCGGAGTACGTCACGCAAAAGAGCTGCAACGTCGTCAAGGAAGGGAGACGAGAAGCCGTCGGAGGAACATCGACGAGAATCCTGTCTCCGTCGAGTTTCAGAGCCGCTAGGGTTTCGCAGGTGTACAAGCTACTCGGCAAGGCACTGACGGGCTCGGAGTCGGAGAGACAGGTGATGCTCAGCGCTCGCACGCAGCGAGAGACTGCGATGGTGACCCATTGTTTGATATCCTCGGGTTGAAGCGACCCGAGACAGAACTTGAGGAGAAGGGTTTCTATGGTGGGAGCTCTGTGGGAAAGGAGGTTCTCGTGGACGGAGACTCGATACCTCGGGAAGGAAGGGGTTGAGAGATAGTTGTCGGTTATGTCTTCCATATCGTCGTATTCGAGGGTAGGCACCCACATCCAGAGAGACTTCCATCGCTTAGACAGAACGCTGGTGGATACGGCTACTCTTGTCGGAACGAAGGATAGTATCTTGACCAGCAAGTCATCAGAGAGTCCACTGATTTTGTCCATACCCTTTACGAACAGTTAAGAACAAAGTTGGATATTGCCTGAAAAAAAAAAACACTCCCAGTCCAAAGCACTTCTTTCGATCCTGGAAAAACAAGAAAAACACCTGTCTGAAACAACCAAACGACAGGTAATATCAAGTGAAAAACACGGACATACAGACAAATCTCTACCTGGAATGTTGAAAGCTAATTCTCAAAAAAAAAATGTTGAAAGCTGGAACTGCGCAAAACCCTAGAAAGGCTCGATTTTTCACTCCGGAACCGTGATTAAGAGATAAAATCAGAAGTGCTCAGTGAACAAAGAAAGCACTTTACGACAATGTGTGTCCATTTCGCTCCCGAACCGAGACAGAGGGTTAGTATAAGAACAAAAAGATTTCTTTTTCTCGAATTCGAGGAGCTTTGTTCTTGCCTTCGAGACAACAGTCGCCACCACTCACCCCATCTAACTGATATGACCTATCTAAATTCTAGTGGGCTTGGGCCTGCGCCATTAGAAGTGACATTCTAATGGTCAAAAGAAAAACATGAGCACACACATTAGTGAGTTTTTGGTGTCAAATACTTTATACTTATATGGATTTTTTCGGTCAATCTTCTCAAATCTTCTTGCCAGCTGCTCGTAGGTATTAGACGTAGGGACTGGGTTGATATTTAAAAAGATGTACAGTTCCATCTTCATTGAGCTCATAATGAAAATTTTCATGTATATGAATGCAATTTCACATACATTTATGGGTTATTTGACATTTTGTCACAAAAGCTTAACAACCAAGGGGGGCCCAATGAAGATATGTCTTTTCTCCATATATAAAGTTAATAAGCTTTAACTCCCTTTTTGTATTATTACTACCAATGGGCAAGGGCAATGGTACTGATTGAAATATGTTCTGTACCTAATCGAAGAAATTATGGACCGGTTTTTAAAAAGATCTTGTTGACTATAACCGAATATTAAGAAATGGGAGAAAAAAATTTTATTTTTTTTTGGGCAAAGAAATGGGAGAAATTAGAAAACAAAAATAGGAGACAAAGAAAATGAGTGCATTCAAGAGAGGGACAGTGTGTTGCTGCACATGTCTTCATGTGCTTCCAATACTTTCGCCATTTTTATATCCGTCTACTCCAGCCTCTAATCATTTTTTAATTACAAAGATCAAAATCATTAGTTTTGTGTTGGTTCGATTTCAAGAATATCAGGTTTCCTTGTTTGAAATCATCGTTTAATTAAAACTAATGATTTCAATTTCGTATTTTTTAATCCAGTAGTTTAATTAAAAATCTGTAATACTTATATACTAAAATAGAAATTCTGAGTCCTAAAAACATGATTTATTATTAATTATACATATTAATTAAAAGAACTGTACATAAAATCTGTATCATGGTCTAAGTAAAACTAAAGCCGCTCAATATAGCATTTGTAATAATCTTCGTATAATGGTGTATTTGACAATTGTAATTAAAATTTACTTTTAACAATTCTCGTAATTTATAATAAATAAGTCAGTGTTAAAACTGATATTCACTTTCAAATAACAATCAGATTTATTATGGTTTATTAGTGAGTACAGATACATTTCAGAAAAAAACTATGTTTATATGTATTCATGCATTCTTGCAACTTCATTATTCTTTTACTAATACAAAAAAAAGTTATAGAACCAGAAAAGCCTAATATCTCTAAAATAATAATAAACTTGTAAAAGATTGTATTAGTAAAAGAATAATGAAGTTGCAAGGGAATGCATGAATACATATAAATATAGTTTTTTTCTGAAATGTATCTGTACCCACTAATACAATACACGCAGCATACATATATTCTATAGTGTGGACAGCTGTATGGGGTAACATAATGCTTAATGGATCATGACGAGGATGTGGCATGCAGAATGAAGAAAAAGGTGTTGCTGTTTTTTTCTTGCTGTGGCCACCTATAGTATCAATAATGTCGCAATGCTCAAGATACCCAAACGATCACGTCGTTTTACTAAACTCATAATTTCACAATTAGAAGCCACTAAACTTATTTACTCCTTACCCTTGTATATGTTTTACCTTTTTATCTAGCTTGTGCTGTTTTACAAACATGACAAGATAAATTCTCCAAATGTATACGGCTTATTACAAACTCTTTTCTGTTTTGATAAAGAAAAGTGTTTAAGACCCTACAATTTAAGACATATATTTTTTCTTTAAAATTATTATCATAATATATAAATTAACAGATTATAATAAAGCTAATGTTAAAATAACAAAACATTTTATATTGTATAAAAATTAGCATCTTATATTTTTCTTTTGATTTTTCAGATTTAAACCCTTCACCTAATGAGATTTTGGAAGTCACACAAAGCAATTAAAGAGAGGTTGGGGTGTCTACTAAATTGAAGGACCCATAGGAAAAACCTACATTACATATGCTTTACTGCATTAAAAAGAAAGGCACTTTTCACTCAAACATTAAACTAATAAAAGTTAATTTCCTACTCAATCAACCCATAAAAGTAAAAGAACAAGTAAGAAAAAAAAAATGGAATCTACTTATATCTCACTCATTAAGTTTTATATTGAAAAGTGTAGCAATCAACCTTTATATTCTACAAGTAAAGTGGACACACAGACTGTAAAATCAGTTTTTGTGTTTTGTTTTCTTCCTCCCTACATTCTTCCAAAACTGATAACAGATCAGAAAAAAACATCTTTCCTTGTTCTTCTCGAGAGAAAAACAATGTTTAAGTCATGGAGGAACGACAAGAACAAGATCAAAGCTGTGTTCAAGCTTCAGTTTCAGGCAACTCAGGTGTGTTTTTGTCTCTTTAAATATAGAAACCCAATAGTCAGACAATGGGTGTTTGACTTAGATCTGTCAAAGTTTCAAGATTTGTTTTTGTATATATGAATGTGGAGAATTAAAAATGTAAACTTTTTTTTTTAATGTGAGAAGGTACCAAAGCTGAAGAAAGCAGCTTTGATGATCTCATTGGTACCTGATGATGTTGGGAAGCCAACCTTTAAGCTGGAGAAAGCTGAAGTCAAGGAAGGGATCTGTTCATGGGAGAATCCAATCTACGTCTCAGTGAAAATGATTAAAGAGCCCAAATCTGGGATTGTTCGTGAGAAGATTTACCATTTCGTTGTTGCAACAGTGAGTAGAATGAATTCAACAATTAATGTCTTTTTTAGAGTTCTTGTGAAGAAAGGAAAAAAAAAAGAGAAGACTTTTTTGAGCTTTTTTTTTTTGTCAAAAATGGTTTTTCAGGGTTCTTCAAAATCTGGATTTTTGGGAGAAGCGTCGATTGATTTTGCAGATTTTCTTACGGAAGCAGAGCCGTTGACTGTCTCTTTACCTCTTAAGTTTGCCAACTCTGGTGCTGTCCTAAATGTAATCAATCATCTCTCTTCTCTTTAACTGATGTGTATTGAGAATGTTGAAAGATTATTAAGTAAAGATGTTTGTGTGTGTTGGTGAGTGCAGATAACAATTGAGAAGATCCAAGGAGCAAATGATTCTAGGTAAAAAAAAACAGTTTTTGTATATCAAATTATCAGTTAACCTGTTTAGAGATTCTTGTTGACTTAGCAAAACTTTTGCAGACTTACTGAGGAAAATAAAGACTTGCAAACACTCTCCAATGAGGATAGCTTCAGAAGTCTACCTAGCAATGATGACTTGGAGGGTTATAACCAAGAAGATGTAAGGTTCAGATAGTTAAAAACTGTCTCAAAAGTCCTTTGAGAATTGAACGTTTTGGTAATGATTTTGGCAGGAAAGGAGCTTGAATGTAAACACGGCTAAGAATGTTGGTGGTATAGGAGGAGGTTCCTTTGATTCCATTGGTGAATCAGGGTGGATGGATGGGGGGAACGCACGCTTGCCTCAACGTCACAACTCAGTTCCCGCTACCAAAAACGGTCACAGGAGGTCAAACACAGACTGGTCAGCTAGTTCAACCTCAGACGAAAGCTACGTCGAGTCAAGAAACAGTCCCGAGAACACCTTCCAAAGAGGAATATTCTCCACGGATTCAAGCGACCCCGTCGAGAGGCTAAAGATGGAGTTGGAAGCTCTGAGGAGGCAGTCAGAGTTATCAGAGCTGGAGAAGCAGTCTTTGAGGAAACAGGCGGTTAAGGAGAGCAAACGGATACAAGAGCTCTCCAAGGAAGTTAGCTTTCTCAAGGGAGAAAGAGACGGAGCTCTGGAGGAATGCGAGAAGCTCAGGGTGGAGAAGAGTAGAGACGAAGCTGACGCTGAGAGCAGGTTGAGATGCGTCAGCGAGGATTCGAGCAATATGATTGAGGAGATTAGAGATGAGCTGAGCTGCGAGAAGGAATTGAACGGTTACCTTAAGCTGCAGCTGCAGAGGACGCAAGAGTCCAACTCCAATCTGATTCTTGCTGTGAGGGATCTCAACGAGTTGCTGGAGGAGAAAAAGAATGAGATAGCTTCTCTGAGTAGGTCGCTGGAAGAGGCTAAGAAGGTTGAAGAAGACAAGGACGGTGAAGAGATGGATAAGATGAAGCAACAGATTGAAGAGTTAGAATGGGAGCTGGACTCTTACAGGAGAAAGAACGAAGAGCAGGAGGTTCTGCTGGATGATCTTACTCGAGAGTACGAGTCCTTAAAGGAGAAGGAGAATCACAAACATGTAGAAGGAGGAGACGAAGAATTGGAGGCTCAGATAGAGATCTTGGAAGGCAGACTGAAGCAGCAGTCGCTGGAGTACTCTGAACTGGAGAGCGAGGTGAAGGAGTTAAAGAAAGAGCTGGAGGAACAAGCAAGGGCCTTCGAGGAAGATATGGAGACGATGATGAGGGAGAAGACGGAGCAAGAGCAGAGAGCCATCAGAGCAGAGGAGAATCTGAGGAAAACGAGGTGGAAGAACGCTATAGCAGCAGAGCGGCTTCAAGAGAAGTGCAAGAGGCTTTCTCTAGAGATGGAGTCGAAGCTGAGCGAGCACGAGAGCCTGACAGTTGAAGCGGACGACCTCCGTGTGCAGAAGAGAAATCTAGAGGAGATGCAAGAGAAAGCACACAGAGAGATGGAAGAGAAGAAGGAAGCTTTGTCGATGAAAGTGGAGATGCTCGAAGGAGAGGTCCTGAAGCTCACTAAGATGAGAGACGAGGCCGATGCGGCAGCTGGTGAAAGGGAGAAGATGATGCTAGAGCTGAGGAAAGAGAGAGATGAGTTTGCTTTGGGTAGAGAGGAAGGCAAGAGAGCGCAGAGAGAGCTGAGTGTTAGTAAGAGTTCAAACGATGAGAAGGAGACCAGGCTTGGGAATCTGAAGAGAGAAGTGGAAGGTCTAAGCGTGCAGTACAGTGAGTTGCAGAACAGCTTTGTTCAAGAGAAAATGGAGAACGAGGAGCTGAGGAAACAAGTGTCAAACTTGAAAGTAGATATCCGGAGGAAAGAAGAGGAGATGACTAAGATCCTAGATGCAAGGTAATGTTGTATTAATTAAATTTGACTTGTTGCTGTTAAGATTATTCTTATTGACAAATTATTTAAACAGGATGGAAGCAAGGGCACAGGAAAATGGGAAGAAAGAGGAGAATCTAGCGAAGCTATCAGACGAATTGGCTTATTGTAAGAACAAAAACAGTTCAATGGAGAGAGAGTTGAAAGAGATGGAAGAGAGGTATTCAGAGATAAGCTTGAGATTTGCAGAGGTTGAAGGAGAAAGACAAGAGCTTGTGATGGCTGTCAGAAACCTCAAGAAACGGTAAGAAGTTGTTTTAGTTTATTTTGTATTGCTAATACAAATTGTTTGTTTGTAACATCATCTACCTTGACGAAGAATAACTTTATTATATGAAGTTGTGTTGTTAATAGAATTCGTTTCTCTCATAAAATCACTGTTTTTTATCAAGAAATCACTGTTTTTTATCTTTCTGAAATTCATATGGTCTCTAAAAGATTATATAAACCCAATTATCTTATATGGCTGTGTCCTGCGTGTAAGAATTACCTCAAAGTCTCAAACCTTATAGTTCCTTAAAAAGAGACTATGGTCCATTAATTATAATCTTCAAGAAAGTGAACAAGTACGCTTACATAGTGATTTTTGTATACTTGTGTTTGCTTCTCTACTTCCGTACCAGTTTTGTTTTGCTCGCTTGGTGTCCATGACCTAAGAAACTCTAGTATAGAAGGGCATTTCCTCTTGATATTAAACTCTAGTCACTATATCAATCCGTAGTGAGAAGGATATCATCCATTATATCACAATCCTTAGAGCCTATAAGCTCCTCAGAGTTAGAAGTCTCTGCATTCATGTATGGGGTTCAATCATTTCAAGAAGCGTAAATACTTTATCAAAGCGTAGATAAGCTTAATACTTCCCTCTCAAGTTTACTTCATCCACTTCAAGAAAGAAAATCTGGCATCTTTAAACAATGGTGGATTCTTTGGATTTCAATTAGTGTTGTAAAAAATTGAAAAGCGTGGATCGAATCTAGTTTTCTTTGGCCGAGTGTTCAAAACTCGACCAAAAGCACTGTGCCGTTAATTATATTTTAAAACAGCACACTAAGTGCATATGTAAACAAACCACATGATGGGCGGCCAGGAAACGTGGACCTACCTTTTAATACAAGTTACGTCGACAGGCTTCTTTAGGATAATAATTTATTTGGCAACATAGCCACGTATAAAACAAAGCTCTGAGACGTGGCAGGACGAAACAAACGCACCGAACGTGTCAGTATCCTACAGAAGTAGAGAGTTACAAGCCAAAAGGAGATGGTTCGGCCACATGTCATCGCTCTTTCTCTTGTCACTCTCTATTAAACCCTCCTCTCATGCATCTTAGAGAAATGCCAAGAAGAAGAAAAACAAAATACACAGAAACAGAACAGAAACAGAGAGAGTTTTGTTGACTTTTAGAAAAAAAGAACAATATGCAGTCACAGATGACACGTCCTTATGGTCATGATCAAGCTGATGAGCCAATCAGAGTTCACCATCCAGGTTATATACATATTCGCAAGAGACTAATGTTTACTATATTTGGGTTGTCTGATATATTATGGTAACAGAGGAAGAAGAGCATGAAGAGAAGGGAGCAACTAAAGTGTTGAAGAAAGTGAAAGAAAAAGCCAAGAAGATCAAGAACAGTCTTACCAAACATGGTCACGGCCATGAACACGATCATGATGTCGAAATAGAAGACGACGAAAATGACGAGCAGGACCCACAATTGCACGGCGCTCCAGGTTTGTGTCCCTTGCTTGTAAGAAACTAAAACGTAACGGTTTATGTTTTTATAACATTAACGGTTTCTCTGTTTCATATCTATATGGCAAAAAAGTGTATATTCAAGGCGGTGTAACGGGTCAACCTGAGTCAGTAAGTCATCCCGGAGAAGCTAATGTTCGGGCACCTGAGGAGATCGTTCCACCAGGGACACAAGTTTTCCCGGTCGTGTCTTCCGATGACATCAAACCCGTTGAACCCGAGCCATTACAAGATACCTTGTACAGACACGAGGCAGCCTCTAATCTGATGGATATTTCGGATAGTGGTGAGAGAAGAGATGCACCGTCTCATCCTCTTAGAGTATTCGCCATGTCGGAGAGAGAAGATAAGACACCAACGTACACGTCTCTGTTATCCGCAGCAGAGGATGTGACGGGAACGTTTGCTCCTGGTGAAGATGAATATCTCGGTGGTGGTCAAGGGGAAGTCGACATCGAGAGGCCTAAAGGGTTGGAGGAAGATCCAGCTGGTCCAGGAGGAGGGTCGAGTTATCTTAGTGGTGTGTCTAATTATCAGTCCAAGGTTACTGATCCCACTCGTGAAGGTAAAAGAACATTCATTGAGCTTGCGTTTAGGATCGTATTCGAGTGGTTTATGTTATGGAATTTGTAACTCTTGTTGGTGTAGGAGGTGGAGAAGCTGGAGTACCTGAGATTGTTGAGTCTCTCGGTAGGATGAAAGTGACTGATGAGAAACGAGGATTTGAAAGTGACGTTCCGACAAGAAGCCATGAGGTTGGTCTGAAGAACGACTCTGATCAAATAGAGAAAGATATTCCGGCGAGAAGTGATGATGTGAAAGTCGAGAGAGATGAAGAGGCACACGAGTCGAAACCAAGCACGTACACAGAGAAGATAGGTTCAGCGACTTCGTTTGTAACCGATAAAGCTATAGCTGCGAAGAACGCCGTCGCCTCAAAGCTAGGTTACTCCGGGCAACACCAGAGCTCCACTCGAGACGAGGCAACTCCTAGATCCGCCACGGGATACCCCGGGCAGAAAGTGGCGGGAAATGTTGCTGATAAGTTGACTCCTGTCTACGAAAAGGTCAAAGAAACAGGATCAGCCGTGATGACGAAGTTACCCCTCTCTGGTGGCGGAAATGGAGAGGAGGAGAAGAAAGGAGTGGAAGGCAAAGGTGTGTTGACAAGAGACTACCTGGCGGAGAAGCTGAGACCTGGAGAAGAGGACAGGGCATTAGCGGAGGTGATTGCTGAGAAACTTCATTTCGTAGGAGGAGAGAAGAGGACGTCGACCACAAAGGAAGTGGAGGTGACGGTGGAGAAGATCCCTACAGACCAAATATTGGAGGAAAAGGAACATGGTGAGGCTGTTGTTGCAGAGGAAGGGAAAGTAGGAGGAGGAGGAATGGTGGGGAAGCTTAAAGGAGCGGTCAGTTCTTGGCTCGGTGGTACAACGGAGGAAGTGAAACCGAAGTCTTCAGATTCTGTTGACCAGTCTTCACAGTCGCTTGGAACCACCATTGGTAAGACTTCATCATCAATCATCGTCTTTGTTATGTGGCTTGGAATAGTTATGCACTATTTACTAATTGTGCTTATTATGGTTTTGTTTCAATGGTTAGGGACTATGGGATTTTCAGATTCCAGTGGTGGAGCTCTGACCGGGCAGAGAGGACTTCATGATTCTGGGAACTGAGACTTGGGGTTTGCTTTTGAATGTTTGTGTGGTTTAGTTGATGCCTTTGTTTGCAACTATGACGTATCTTGGTCTAATCCTTGTTTGTGTAAAAGAAAAAATGAATAATACATTTGCTTAAGGAGTTTTTCCTTATTAGCTACTGGCTCTAGAGTATTATAACTCGAAATGCAAAATACTTGAGAGAGGGCGATAACAGTCAGATATTTTGTTGTTCCCACTCTAGTGGTGATTTGATGTAGAATTGATGTAGAATTGCATAGGTTGGTAAGACCAAATCAGAAAATATGCTCTATCAAAGAAATTGCATTCACACCAGCATACGCACATATATACAACTCGACTTCGAGTTCTCTCTCAAACACATCAACTTCGTTTTACCTTTTGTTCTTTAGATAGTTTCAGTCATGTTCATATTCATTGATCTTGTAAACACAGTCAATATCAATATATAATCCAACTTTGCCAACTTGAACTTAATTACATTATGTTCTTATAAGTTCTTTTCTCCCTACATTATGTTCTAACGTTGCAATGAAAACAAAAGTTTGTCGTGTAAAGATGTAAAATTTTCTGGTCTAATCGAGTTGTGTACATAATTTCAAAACAGCACGCAGTATGTATCTAAATGTACTTTGGAAAGACGTTGACTGACTTTAGCACGACCTTGAGAAAGAGAACAATGGGCCACCAATTAATATTTGTTTATGTAAACAAAAACGTAATGGGCCAATATACGTCGACGTACTTTTAATAGAAGTTTCATCGACAGACTTCTCTTAAGATCAGATGATAGAAAGATCAAGTCGACATAAAAAGATCATACATCAATTTTGAATTAGAGGACAGGACAGTCTACCATTTTCCCCAAGTAAAATATCATGCCGACATCGAAAAAAATAAAAAAACCATACCGACATACAAGCACTTAAGTTAAGAGAGCAAAAGTCGGACACGTGGCGAGTCGGAAGTGGACGGCATCACGCGTCAGAGGTTGCTTCAGTCATAACTCACAAGTGATCCTTCTCTCTCAGTGTCTCCATAAAACCCTCTTCTGATTTTCTCAGAGAAGAAACAGAAAAACAATCACAGAAACAGAGAAAGAGATTTGATTGGTTAGCTAAGAAAAGAGAGAGAGAGAAAAACAAAAACTTTGGAAAATGGATTTGACACGTCCCTCTTCTGGTCATGAACAAGCAGAGGATCCACTCAAGATTCACCATCCAGGTATACAAACACTAGATTCTAGTTTAAGAAACTTGGGTTTTTTTCATTTACCTGATTGATTGCGATTCGAATATACAGAGGAAGAAGAGCATCATGAGAGCCGAGCATCTAAAATGTTCGGGAAAGTAAAGGCAAAAGCTAAGAAGTTGAAGAACAGACTTACTAAACATGGTGACGACGATAACGATGTAGTGGACGAAGAAGAAGATGAATCTGACGAGCCAGAGCCAGAGCCAGAGACAGAGAAGCATGTCTCACCAGGTTACTTTCTTTCTTATTCATCCTTTCAATGTTACTATATGATCTAGCGGTTATTTTATTTTTTGTAATATTAACGTTTTATATACGTATAGTGAATGAAGTTACCAATGTGAGAAGTTATAGAACGAGTCAACCTGAGTCTTTGACTCATCCCGGAGAAACTAATGTTCCGACGACGGAGGAGATCATTCCTTCAGGGACGAAGGGTTCTTCAACTGATTACACTGGAATCGTCGAACCTGAACCATTACGAGATGCTAGTACCTACGAACACGAGGCACCGTCTTATCCTGTAAGAACATCAGACGTGTCGGAGGACAAGGAAGAGAGCAGAGGAGAGACTCATCACGTGCCACTGAAGACTCCCGTGTCTCTGCTCTCCGCAACAGAGGATGAGACAACTCCTGGTGAAGATGGGTTACTGGGTGGTCAACGGGAAGTCAACACTGATATGCCCAAAAGATTCGAGGACGATCTGAGTGGTGGTGAATCTACTTATTATCACACCCAACAAGGTAACAAGTTTAAACCAAAACTGAGGATCTCTGTGTGTGTGACGTGTAACCATTGTTTGTTGTGTGGGTTAATATAGGGAGTGGGGAAGCTGGAGAAGATGATCAAAAGAAGTCAGGACTAGGAGCTGAGCTAGGGTCCGAATCTGGAATAAAAAAGGATTGGCCAGTTACATTTGGTGGAGAATCAGAAACGGACCTTCCGACAAGAAGCTTCGAATCTGAAGTCGGCAACGCTTCGCTTACCGTTTTTGGCGGGAAACTAGAAACTGGGCCGGGGGATGATTTTGATCAGAAGATCGAATCAAGAATCGGGAACGATGGTGGAAAGCTAGGAACTGATGAGCTGAGTGAAGATTTTCCGGCGAAGAGCAGTGAATTTGAACAGACGATCGGATCTGAGATCGGCGAGGATAACGGCGCGGGAAAAGCAGGAACTGAGCGGAGGGAAGATTTTTTGGGGAAAAGCTATGAGTTTGATCAGGAGATTGAATCTGCATTCGGCAATGATTCGCCCACGAGACTTCCCGGAGACGTGACAAGAAGTGATGATGATACGAAAGTCGAGATTGGGTTGGGAAGAGACTTGTCGACAGAAACAATAACTGATGATCACTTCTCACCAGAATTTTCTGGTCCGAAAGAGAGAGATGATTTCGATTCACAGGCTGAGCAGACAAGACAAGAGGTGAAACCCACCACCTACTCAGAGATGATTGGTTCAGCGACCGAAACTGCTGATAAGTTGGCTACTACTGACGACGAACATGTCAAAGAAACTGCATCACCTGTGACGACGAAATTGCCTTTCTCTGGCGATGGACGTGAAGCGGATGAGACAGAACAAGGGGAAGACATATTTGTGCCGACTAGAGATCATCTGGAGGAGAAGCTGACTCTTGAAGAAGAAGAAGACAAAGCCTTTTCTGATATGGTCGCCGAGAAACTTAATCTTGGAGAGAAGCAGACAACGATAAAGGAGGAAGTAGCCGTGGATATGATTCCTTCCGAGAAGTTACCAGAGGAGACGGAAAGCGGTGAGGCGGGTGAAGAGGAAGGGAAAGGAGTAGGAATAGTGGGGACGATTAAAGGGGTGTACAATTATTGGCTCGGTGGTACGGAGGAGGTGAAGCCTAAATCTCCAAATTCAGTTCAAGAGTCGTCACAACCACTTAGCTCCACCGTTGGTAAAACTTACTCGTCCTTTGACTCCTTTGTTAATGCTTTTGAATAAGGTTTTGGTGGTGTTTATATTTTGCTTGTGGTTTACTCAATGTTTAGTTGCACATGTAGGGACTAAAGGATTTTCGGATTCTGGTGAGAGCGGGACAGGCAGTACTACCGGAGATGTGGCAGTTCAGAAACAACTTTGAGAATCTGGGAACTGATATTTGGGGTTTGCTACTAAATGATGTTTGTGTTGTTGGTGTCCTTTTGTTGTCACTTGAAAGTATTTTAATGTGATGTAATCCTTATTTGTGTTTTAAAAGCAGTGTTTCTAAAACCGACCGATCCAATGGTTAAACCGAATTCGACCATGAACCAGTTATATAGTTAGATTATTTCTAATAAAATGATCATGAATCGGTTATATAGTTGGATTCGACCATGAACCGGTCATATAGCCAGATTGATCTAAAATATATTAAATTCATAAAAATCACTAAAACTATCAAAAAATTTATATAAATCATCTATATATGAATATAAAACTAGTTTATATTTATAATGTTTTATGTTTAATTTTTTTTTGTCAATTTATGTTTAATTTTTTTAGATATTAATAAATGTATCATATTTATTAATATTACTTTTAAATTTATATACTAAAAATATACTATTTAATTAGATTATTGAAACATGTTTGAACCGGTCGAACCATACTAAACCATGATCCAAAAAAATTTTGGTTCAACTTCTGGTCCTGTTTTAAAACACTGCGGTATAAGTCCCATACACTCAAAACCCAACACCCACCAAAAACTTTTAATGTTGGTATTTTACGGTTTAATCAAATTTTAATTTTAGAAAAAATGTACCAGGAGCACCGTTACCAAAGCCGTGGTTCAATTAACAATAGAGAAAAAAAAGAAGAAGAAGAAGTAAGGGACCCACAAAATCACCTAAAAGGATGAAACTCGCGAATCTATCGCTAGGTGGGGCTTGGCTTAAGCAAAGATCGCATGAACCTCTTTAATATCATTTCATCATTCTTCGGCTCCAAATCGCTGAAAACAATTTTCCAGTTTCCCCCAAAAACATTTCTGCAACGCATTTAATCTTTTCTTCGATCCAAATAAGATAATTAAATCGGAGAAAAAGATATGGGGGTGGCTCAAGCGATGGAAGCCCTGACGGAGCGAGCAGGTCTGATGAAGGAGTCTCTACATAAAAGCCAAACCATCACAGACAACATGGTCGGTATCCTCGGCTCTTTCGACCACCGTCTCTCCGCTCTTGAGACCGCCATGCGTCCCACTCAGGTCCCCATGTTTTTATCTTTCTTTCTTTTTTCCCCCATGGTCTCTTTGATATTATTATCCTAGGTTGTCGGAAATTTGAGATCTGGTCTTTATTGTTGGAAATTGATATTAGGTTTTGGATTAGGGTTAGGTTAATGACTCACATCGTCTTCTTCTTATCATTTCGGCTAATTTCATTTTGAGTTTGCGTGTGTGTTGTGTAGATAAGAACGCATTCTATAAGGAGAGCTCATGAGAATATAGACAAGGCGTTGAAGCAAGCTGAGCTTATATTGGATCAGTTTGATCTCAGTAAAAAGGTTTACTCTTTTCTCTTTACGCTTTTCATTTGCTTTGCTTGCTTGTCTTTCAAGTAATTAGTCTTTTTCCCCCTCCAAGATGTTTCTTCTATTTCTTTTTATTCTCGGTTAAGGTGTTTTTATGTTTAACATTTTCCTCTTGTTGATGGTTAATGTTCTCCCTTCTCTGTCAATCATTGAAACTTTTAATGGTTAAGCTGAATCAAGATTTTGATGAATTTTTTTGTTTGTCAGGCTGAAGCTAAAATATTGAGAGGGCCACACGAGGATCTTGAAAGCTATCTGGAAGCAATTGATCAACTAAGAGGCACTATCAAGTTCTTTAGCAACAACAAGATGTTTAAGAGTACTGCCACTGGAGTTATTGCTAATGCTCACAATTTGCTCTCTAAAGCTCTATCAAAGTTAGAGGATGAGTTCAGACAGATACTGCAAAACTACAGGTTTCGTCTTCACCACAGCTTAATTTGTTTGTGCCCTATAACTGAAACAAAGGATTGTTTTGACCCTTTTTTTTATTTCTTTTCGAAATATTTTTTAGCAAGCCAATGGAACCTGATCGCCTGTTTGAATGTCTTCCAAGCAATCTTCGACCATCAACAGACGGTGAAAGTGGTGGCGGTAAGACTCATGATCCGCATCAGAAAAGCTTAGAAAACGCTATCTTTACAGTCCCAACAGTCATTCCCCCGAGGGTTCTTCCTTTGCTTCATGATTTGGCCCAACAAATGGTTCAAGCTGGTCATCAGCAACAACTTTTCAAAACTTACAGGTTCACTTTATCTTCTTTTTTTTAAAACAAAAACATCCTCAAGACCTTAGGATGTTTTTTGAAACAAAAACAAAATTTTATAAACAAAGATCATTCAAATGAATTTGTTATAAAAAAAACTAAGCTATTTGCTACTTTTAAGGCTAACTCCTTTGTAAAGATCTTAGCATGTTTTTTTGTACATAATTTATGTACCAAATCCATACTACTTTTTTTTGTAATCTATGATAGAGACGCGCGTGCGGCAGTTTTGGAGCAGAGTCTTAAGAAATTAGGTGTGGAAAGGCTAAGCAAAGATGATGTTCAGAGAATGCAATGGGAGGTCTTAGAGGCCAAGATTGGGAATTGGATTCATTACATGCGAATATCTGTAAATAAATCTTTTTTTTCTAAAATGACCTTAATAGATCCATTATTGTTCCTTCTTTAACACGCATTTGCTTTACTTGAGACAGGTGAAACTGTTATTTGCTGCGGAAAAGAAAATCTGCGACCAAATACTAGACGGTGTTGAGTCACTGAGGGACCAATGTTTTGGTGAAGTTACTGCGAATAGTGTAGCTATCTTGCTTAGTTTCGGGGAGGCTATTGCTAAAAGCAAGAGATCGCCCGAAAAACTGTTTGTTCTGTTAGATATGTACGAAATAATGAGAGAGCTTAAACCCGAAGTAACGTTTTTAACTCTTTCTCTCCCTCTCTCTCACTCCATCACTATGACACTATGTGTATTATTATTAACGCACCTAATCTCTTTTCATTATTTTTGTTAGATTGAGTTGGTTTTTGGAAGCCAACCTTGTACCGAGATGAGAGAATCTGCGCTGAATCTGACAAAACGATTAGCTCAGACAGCGCAAGAAACATTTGCTGATTTCGAAGAAGCTGTTGAAAAGGATGCTACTAAAACCGCGGTTATGGATGGAACCGTGCATCCGCTTACTAGCTACGTTATAAACTACGTCAAGTTCTTGTTCGAGTAAGTAATTTTTTTTACTTATTACCAATAGAAATCGTCAAATCTTGTTGGATTTCTCAGCGACTCTTGAAATTTCGGGACAGTTACCAATCGACGTTGAGGCTGCTTTTTCAAGAGTTTGACAGCAAAGATCCGGATTCTGAGCTTGGAGCTGTAACAACAAGGATCATGCATGCCTTACAGAACAATTTGGATGGTAAATCGAAGCAGTACAAAGATGCAGCATTAACTCAACTCTTCTTAATGAACAATGTTCACTACATAGTGAGATCTGTCAGGAGGTTCTGTTCTGCCTCTCCTGGTCAATAAATTTATACACAACCAAAAGGCCTCAAACATTTTAAAAAAAAATCTGAAGTAGGTTTTACATTTTCGCAGGTCAGAAGCAAAGGATTTGTTGGGTGATGATTGGGTTCAAATACATAGAAGAATCGTGCAGCAACACGCAAATCAGTATAAGAGGGTTTCCTGGGCAAAGGTTTAGTTGCTGCTTTGATAGCTCTAAAGTTGCTTAAAAGAGTGTTTTCTGATTAGCCATTTTCCTTTTGTAGATTTTGCAGTGTCTAACGGTTCAGTCGAGTGGGAGCGGTCCGGTAGAGAACTCAAATATATCGAGAGCATCGGTGAAAGACAGATTCAAGACTTTCAATTCTCAGTTTGAAGAACTTCACCAAAGACAATGCCAATGGACAGTTCCGGACAGCGAGTTGCGTGAATCTCTTAGGCTTGCTGTTGCGGAAGTTCTTTTGCCTGCGTTCAGATCCTTTCTCAAACGTTTCGGGTACGTACAATTCTTATACACCGTTAAACAGATTAGTTTGTGTGGTTTCTTGTTCTTCAAGAAAGTGAAATAGGTTTGGAATAGATTGTGGTTTCGTGTCCAGCAATAAATAAATGTTGTTGCTTTGTTTGTGATGTGGCTCAGGCCTATGATAGAAAGTGGTAAGAACCCACAGAAGTACATAAGGTTCACTCCTGAAGATCTTGAGCGAATGCTTAACGAGTTCTTCGAAGGCAAGACTTGGAGTGAGCCCAAGAGATAAAAAAATTTATTATTTGGTTGTTTCCATTTTTATTGTACATTCTCTTCTTTCTTTTTCTTGCAACATTATTTATTTTTAAGTTCTTGTATACCTGTTTTTTTTTTGTAAGGTACTTTTTGTTTCGTTTTTGTTTTGTTAAATTTGTGAGGTCCTATAAATGTGAATTGGCATATATATTAGGAAAAGTTGGAAATTTAATGTTGTCCTTGTCCCATTAGTACCTTATTGGCATATATATTAGGAAAAGCTTCATGAAAACCTAATTAAACCGCTGTCCAAAACAAAACAAAAAAAGAAAACCTAATTAAACGCTTAATTAAAAATTTTAAACTCAATTAAAATTAATTAATACTTCTTCGCTTTCTGAATGAATAAATGTCACTTTGACATTTTTTACACAGATTAAGAAAATGACAGAAATATATGTAAGTTGTTATTATTTACAACTCTTTAAAGTCTTTAACCAATAATATTTGAGATAAATAAAATTATTTATAAATATTAATACATTATGCAATTAATTTTCAGCTGAAAATAAATATAATTTGTATTGGAATTGTAAAGTGATATTTTTATATAATAAGAAAAAAACATTAGAATGACACTTATTATGAAACAAGTATATATTAAAATGTTAAAAATAAAATAAAAGAAATTAGAAAATAAAAATCCTTAAATCTCTTTTAAGTTAATCCTAGGTTTTTCAATTCTCTAATTCATTTTTTTCTCTTAGACTCCAACCTCGTTTTATCCGACGAAAATCTCTGAGATGCAAATCGCCCGCTCAAGTAATCAAATCTAGCCTCTCTTGATCTGTACATGTTGTTCATTTTATTGGCATGACTAGTGCAATATGCAAGAGAAAAAGACTATATATGTTCTGTTGTAACTGAATCTGGTTTTGTCGTTTTCTCTTTCATATACGTTCTGCTCCAACTGGATTTTAGTTGTTATTGCTTATGTTACAAAATGGAAACCAACAGAAAAAAATCACCAAATAGAATTTAGTAAAACAATGAATAATGGAGTGTATATGTAGAAAATATATGTCGACTTCCATCACTTATCTCTTTTTATACCGTCTTCATTTACATTATTTGATTTAACATTTATTGTGTTCAAAAAAAAAGATTTAACATTTATTAGTGTATAACATTCATTCTTCTTTTAAGCAAGTATAACATATTAACATGTCAACAATTTGCAATGGAAAAGTAATATAGTTTATTTTCCAACGGAGTATGCAGCTACTACACGAGAACTGCATGGTTTTAGGCTTTTCTCAAGCCAAAGTATGAAACCCATGTCAGTTTGAAATGTAAATAAACAAAAAAAGTCAAAGAGGAAGGAGAATGAACCAAGAAAGTTACATAACATGGAGAAGTTCTTTAATTTGTTGATGATGGATCATGATGGATCATTTATGGATATATGATGAGAAATTAGGCAATATGAATCTAGAGAGCTCGACTTTTGATGATGTCGAAACTCATCTCGCTTGGGTCTGTGGCTTGTAACTCCACCTGGATTCCATCCAGTTCTCTCTTGAACCTGTCCTTTGAGCTTGCATACACCATCTTCATCCTCACTCTCGATGAATCCGGTGACCTACCACATGTATGCATCAATCATTATCCAGTTTTTTTGAATCTTTATCATTTATCTTTTCTTTTTGAAAAACAAATTGTGATGACTTATCTTTATAACAATTAATCTAGCAACTTGTGTGTCATGTTCAAATCCACATAATGCATGTTGTTGAGGGGGCGGGGAGGGGAGGCTAGGCAAAATACCCAGATCCAACAACTCCGACCCAGAAAAGTGATACCAAACAGGATATAAAACCCCGACTAAATACCATAGTGGGTCTGCGACTCCTATATTCGAAGAATCAAACTAAGAACGAAATTTGTTGCTCAAAATTTTCAAAAACAATATTTCAAAAATATTAATCATTTTTAGGTATTTAAATAACTTAAATACCTAAAATTATAATTATTAACCCGAAGCTATCAGTTATTTTATGAACAGAATAATTGAAACACCAAAAACTAAATATCCTAAAATACTTAGTTAATAGTTATAGTTGTCAAAATTTAACCAAATTTTATTTAAATTTAACCAATTTTGTGGTTTTAAAAATATTTTTGGTACTAGAACCTCGAAAATCTACAGTACCCAAATGGATCCTAGAAAAGTGTGAGTTCTTACCATGCTATGAAGAAGATCTTGCTCTTCTGGCAATTTTCAGCAGTGGTGAAGTCGAAGTCATAGACAGCATAGCGGCACTCGTTGGGCGGTAGGGAATTGGAAAAATCGTCGTAGTTCTCCTCGGGACTTCCAAGCTTTTCAACCACCACTTGTTGTCCGTCTATCCTGAATATTATGAATCTATAGTTTCTTTTCGCTTTTAACTCCAAAAACTTCAGCTTACATTCGTCTTCCACCGCCATTCCTGACGCCGCGTTCGCCTTTATAAATTCATAAACACACATATTTATAAACCGTAATTCAAGAAACCATTATATAATTATGTGAACGCAAATAATAAAACAATTTTCGAACATCTATAACACAACATCATTACGAAGACAAAAGAGACAAGAGAGAATGAGAGAAAACACCATTGCGTTTGGTTGATGGAGGCAAACCTAAGACAGCAAAGATATTAGAGAATGTGACTTCTTGTTTTTTTTGGTTTTGATTTGTTTTTTGTCCTCTTTTTGTGAGAAAGAAGAGATTCTTAATTTGATTTGAAGTGGCTAATCTGAGACTAACTCGGACAACCATCAATGCCTCTCCTCTTTTAACATTAAACCACACCCTTTCTTCTATTCTTATCCTTCAGATTCGCTTAACCATCCTCTATTTCCAGAGAACTTATCTACTCTAATTTTAGCATAGTATATTTACATCTTATCCTTGCAAAAACGATTTTGCGGTTTAAATCATTTGGTTCTTTGATCGGTTTAGGACAGTACCGGCAATTGACCATGGCAATAGGGACAGTTGCCCTTGCCCCATGGATCCATAATTTTTAGTGTTATTTTATTAATTATAAAGATCTTATAAAGATCTATATTTTTAAATTGTTAAAAGACTAAATATTTGGTAAAACTATAATAAAAGGCCCATAATTAATTAAAACTAATTCAAATATAACAAAGCAAAAAAAATCTGTATGTTTCAGGATTTTCTAATTTTCCAATGAAAAAGTTAATAATTTTAATTTTTGACAAAAGTGAAAAAATTCTATTAGATTAACTTAAAAAGTGTAACAAGAAAAAGCTAAGAAAAAAAAATATATAGGATACATATTCAATGTTTTGTCTAAGGTTATTAAATTTTTTAAAATGGCCCTATTTAGAGATTATTATCTGAAACAGAATTGGCTGTGGTTGAATAATTACACAACATTGTTCTGAATCTATAAGCAATGGCATGATCTTCAAAGATTACCTGAATCTGTGGGCCTTGACATAATGAGTTTCTTAGTTTCTTATTTGCAGGGCTATTAGAAGCAAATTATTTTCAGTTTTTTTTTACAACAAGCAAATTATTTGTTGATTGGAAAGTTTATTACTCCCTCTGTTACAAAAAATCAATGTTTTTAAAAACTGTTTCTAAAAAGTACATTTTCACATTTTCAATTCATTCGTTAAACAATAATGTTAAATTATAAATAATAAAAAATAATTGAACTTATTAAATTTCTATTGGTTAAAATTTATAAGAAACTAATATTATTTATGGTGCTATTCACCGGAAAATAGAGTCAACATGTGTTAACCAAATATGACAACTTTAATTACAAATTTTTATTATTTTTATTTTATACAAAAAATAATAGATCCAGTTAAAGATATATGACTAAGACGTAAAAAATTAATATATTTAGAAAACATGCAGAAAATATTTTGTTAATAAATGATAAGCATTGAAATAATAAAATTATAAAATACATATTGGTTTAATATATGGTACATAATTTGTGTTAAACACAAACTGAAAAATAAATATTATCATCACAGTTCTATAAACATTATTGAAATATATGATTTTCTTATTGTGTTTATGGTTTTCTTATTATATATCTAATGAAACCATATAGGTTCAGAAGTAAATAGACTATTCTTAACTTATTAGTTGACTTGAGTGATAATTTTCAAATTATCTCTACACTTGAATTAATAGGTGAAAGGAAAAAAATACAAAATAAAAGGAGTAATACATCGGGTTATTAAACTACATTAGATTAATAGAATTCTTTGACATTTTCTTAAAAATTTACACCTCTAGTGTTGACAATCTGATTAACTTTTTTTATAACCGTGGGAATCCGGCGACCGAAGCCAACCGTCTAGTCGACGAGACATACGGTATTCCACGTATTCTTACGATTTAGCGCTAGTCCGGATGACCACACGGAGTTTCGAAGCCGGATTCGTAGAGGCCGAAACTCTCTCAAAACAACTAACCCACCCACCATCTTGTGGTTACAATCTAATTAACTTAACACATATTGTTATCATTAATAATTGACCGCTATGTGCTTCAAAAGATATCTCTCTTGTTTTTATGAGTGACGTTTGTGTAAATTTATTTACTGGCCTTGATGGCCTCCTCATGTTCTAATAATGTAAAAAACATACTGATCATTTAAATATATGGAGAATAAAAAGATCTAATTTGATAAATAAAAGAGATTATATATATTTATATATATAATTGCAAAACCATAATTTGGAAGTTCAAAGAAATGATAAAACTAAAAGATATATAAAATTACAAAAAAAACTAAAAGATATATAAATTCGTCGAATATATAAACTGTAAGAATAAAATTTCTCAAGAGATGGACTAAATATTTGCTAAAGAACATAATATGATGTTTTTTCAATCTTAACGGAAGTATTCAAATCAAATTTTGGCCATCATGATGATATTTCTTGTTCTACATATACAAAAAAATTATATCACTAAATATGTATAAATAGGCAAAGTAGATTCATAACACAATAGAAGTATAAAACTAACCTTCACAATTAGAGATCAATGGGGTTGACGGGAGTGCAAATTTTCAGATTTGATACTCCGTAAAGGATATAATTTTCCGGTCTTTTTTTCATTCTGAATTTAAAAGAAAATCCTCCAAATATCCAAGATTCGTAGCATTGAAACTGAGTTTTAATAATAGATCTGAAAGAAAATTGAGAAAAATATAAAAGAATAAGAGATTATTGGTGTCCATACCCATACGGGAGGTCTTAATTAGACGCTTATCCCTCTAACTAATTCAAACTGTTTCATGACTTTTTTTCTCCTATTCCTACATCATTTGTCTGGTTCTAGTTCTAATACACAGCCTGCAATCTCACTGTGTTGCACTGTTCGTTGTAGACAAGGGGTCTTCTTCTTATTTTCTACTAGCTATCTCTCTCTCTGATGCTCTGTTCTACCTTTTTCATCTCTCCTGCTTTTCTTTCTTTTCTTCTCGATTACGAAACATATCTTCTGTTTTTAGCCTCTATCTCTAATTTTTATACAAACTCTTATCATTCAATATTCAACTAACTTATGAGTCATATTATTTGTACATCAAGATGTTGGAAATACCCTAAATCTCCCAAAGAATAGTAGTTACAGTATATCCACAAACAAACAGATAGAAAATAAAAGCTAGCTATTCTGATAAAAATTAATGAATATTTTTCTCTTTGGAGATTTTATAGAAAAAGTAATTGACTTTAGATAGATGTAAAAGGTGAGTGGTAGAAAATGGAGAGTTATTTAGGATAGTGATGACATGGGAATTGGGGAGTTAATTTAGGGATAATGGAGATATTGTTAATTTTTTGGTTATAAAAGTTTTTGGAAAATAAATATTAGTGGAGAAAAATTATGAGTAGATTTTAGAAAGAATATCAAATAAAAATTAATTTGAATATTGTAATGACATGTGTCAAACTCACAATTGCTGACTACCTTATGTTTTATGGTACAAATATAGTTAATTTCAAAAAATAATACATTTATAATCAAAATTTTAGATATTTTTTAATATGTGTGAAATTTTTGAAACAGAAAAATTAAGAAAAAGATACAGCTGAGATCAATAGTTTTTTTTCTATTAATTACTTTGAACACGGTAAAAGAACAATTTCTTCTTTCTTGTTAATAAATTCAGTTTGTTTCCTGTTGAATTTTGTGTACCATGTTTTTATTGCAAGTGGTGAAAGTTCAGAGAATTGTGCAATTCAACCAAACTTTCTTCATTCATTCTTAAACACAGCCAGTATACTTGTATCTAGTTAATATTGTACATGTATTTTTAATTGAGCCCACAAAACAATTCTAATACTTTAGTAAAAAAAACAACTCTCATACTTGGGGCTAGGGGCGGTTCTGCTAGAGAATAGTAGATAAATGAGTTATCTGTTTTGAGGATTATCTAGGTATCAGTAACCTCAAACTCATTACTAGCATATAATACGATATTACAAGTATAAATTCACCAGATCGAGCACAACTCTCTGACAGTCTCCTTATGCATCCTGGTGTGTGTTATGAAATACATAAAAAGCAAACATTAGACGATGTAATAAAACCATCAAAACTAAACATAAAGTTCTTTATTATTCTCTTCGGATCTCTCATGAGAGACATGGTACGTCTTCTCTCCATGCTGGCTTGCATTAATTAATACGATGCAGGGGCGGGCGCGTACGACATGTGGCCCGTTGGAGTTGCTGGCTCTGGTGCCGGCGCGTAAGGCATGTAGTCCATTGAAGTAGCTGGCTCTGGTGCCATCTCGCCCAACCTGACAGGTCCAACCGGTCCAAGGGTGTCCATCGTAATTCCCGAGCTCCTAAGTTCCGACATTGCTCTTCTTGATTGTCCTTCTTGTGATTCACATAACTTTGGCAAATATACACCTAGTATAAAAAATAAACCGAAATGTATTTAGATAAAAGGTGTAATTTTAACCAAACAGGTCTAGCAACACCGTACCTTCGCCAGCAGCAAGGTTGAAGAAGAGATCGACGACGTTAGGGCATTGAGTTAAGCATTTAACTGAGCATAGTTTCTGAGTAAACCGGGATTCCAATAGTGCGTCCGAGGATATACCCAAAGATTTCCGGTCTAGACCACACGCTTTGATGCACTCGTCTGATTCGATAATGTTTGTGACCTTGTCTGCTTCTATCTCCGATGAGCGACACGTGTACGTCTCGATTCCACTCCTCTTAATGCTCTGTTCCAGAACGCACCGTTTTCCGGTCGAGGAGACCGCACATGCGCACGTATCTTTGTCCAAATTCTCGCACTTGACATCGTTCCCTACGAAATTAATTCCAATGGTACTTATTTATGTATATGCATAACCTCCATTTGTTTTAGAAAAACTCCATTAAGTAATCTATAATATAGTTTTTTTCCGATTCAAATTAAATAAAAAACTTTGTTTTTCTCAAGGAATAAAAAGATGATGTATGATAAGAAACTATTAGCTATTAGTAATTTGCAGGCCAAAGAAACTTACCAAGTGTTGTTTGCAAATAGACGGCAAGGAGAAGCATAGAAACAACAAAGACAGTCTTCATAGCCATGCTGTAAAGTAGAGATCACACAAAGATAGATATAAAAGAAAAATGCTGATAGAAAACTTGCCTAAAAGAAGAGGAGTTTTTCTTGGGGTGATGTTGTATCTGTTGGAGCAATATCCTATTTGTAGAGCAGGATAAATCGATACATACAATTTATGTTTCTTAATTTCAATGATAAATGGCAATAGTGTTAACTATTGAAACACCAATGCGTGTTTACGTGGCAGTCACTGAAGAGTCGTAGTTACATTAATTGGGTCGATCATGATCTATTTGATTCATTACGAAAACAAAGCAATCTTTCTGTATACATTTGAACTTTAAGGGTCCGATTGGTAATGGCTGTAACTTCGAAATTATTGATGTAGAAAAAAATCTGTAGACTTTTTGCTGTAGCTTTAAATTTTATTGCTGTAGAATTTTATAGAAAGCACTAAAAGTTTGCTTTGAATATTTGGCTCTGCAGAGCACTTCTACAGCTGTAGGTTATTTCAAGAGCTGTGGTTTTAAAAAATAAATTAAAGCTTGATTGCTCTGATTTTGATGCTTTAGAAATAAATGTGGCTGTGGAGAGCACCCACAGCCATTACCAATCACACCCTAAGTGTCGATGCATTTAAGATTACGGTCGTTAATCCGTAATAATTCGCCATTTTATGAGAATCATAATCCTAGAGATGGTTTTATACCACTATACACTCAATATATCAATAAACTTTCATATTGTATATCAATTGAAACTTAAAATAAAGTAGGTTTCATGTTCCAAAACAATGGTTATGATTTATCATTGTGACCAATGTTACTAATGTTGAATTGGTCTAGTGGTATATGAACTACGATTGTACCTACATAGATTCTATTTTTGTTGGGAATGACTATTTATAATGTTTGGATTTTCCGTAAAAAGGTAAAATCAAAATTTTTATGATCGGTCCACTTTCTATCATTAGTCGGAATGTATTTCAAACTAGAGCCAAATAGTATACCACACTTTTGAACTAACACACTTTATAGTAGTAAAGACGTTTTTTCGAGGATCGACCAGATTAATCGTTAGAGTTTATAAGAAAATGGGGATCCTCTACCTATGATGATTAAGTAAATATTTCTATGTATATATTAGTGCGGCGATTATATTTATCATTGGAGTACAAACCCAAATAATGCAAACAGTTGATTGGCAAAACAAAACATTAATATGTTGAAAACTAGACATTATGTTAATTTGGAGTATGCTTTAAATATATATTTGGAAAAAGTTGTTCGAAATTTCTATGTTCATCTCAATTGAAAAGTATTAATTAACGTGGAAAATACTCAAATAGGCTTGACAAATTACATTCCGTTGTCGATGGCGAAGATTATGTAGTCAAAGTCGAGATGTGAAACCTTGACTCACTTTTCCTAAAATCTGGCGAGGAACCATCTTCCCCTTAGGGCCATAATTAATGTGGACTTTTCTTCTTTAACTAATTTAAACATATAGACTAACCATTCATACAATGTATATAAAATAAAACCATTCATAAGTTTTTTAACAACACATGATTTGGTTGTTCATAAGCTTTATATATCAATGACTTACTGATTTCAAATTAAACGTTAAATTTTCTAACCAAGTTCGAATAGTTTCTTTGTTCTATTACGTTTAGTTTTTAGTCAAATCATATAAGATGATCACATAAAATGATCACAATTTTTCGTATTAAACAATCTAAATAAGAATCTGTCACTAAATCTGTGATGATAATTTTTAGTTTATTCAAGTATTTGTTTTGTACTTAGTTAAGGTTTCCATATCAAATTAACAAAATAGATATGTTAAGTAATTTAACAAATGTGTCATTTAAATCGTATTTGCTAAAAACAAACTTTTTTTGGAACTGTTATGGGAAACCCGTAAATGACGGTAGAGACTTCGAACGACAGAGAAACTTCTTAACGCAAGGACAGTCACGAGTCGTCTTTATTACTGAAGATATTTTTATATACGAATATATCCAAAATTCTGTTGCTCAGTAATATTTTACTTGGCGTTAAAATTCACGTGGAATGTGGTTCCACATACGAACTAGTTCCAAAGCGACTTTGTCTATTTTGCGGTTCTATGTTTGGGTTAGAGAGTGCATAAGACCCATACTTGATCGTTTAAAAAGTTTTTTTTATTAACTTAATTTTCTTTAAATTAACTCGTTTGAAAGAGAAAAAAACATGAGAAAATATCTAGCCGACTTCAAAAAAGAAATCTAAAATATATATAGTTTAAAGAGAATTTTTTTTCTTTTGAGTAAGGAATTTTTTTTAAAAGAGAAAAATTAAGAAGGTACTGCAGGTTTGGAAATATATTAAGCATTCCGGTTTCAAAAGTATCACCTGCATTTATTTATCTACATGACTAAACAATGTGAATATCTAATTTCTATATAGAATAATCAAATTTGTGTGTCGTCGATAGACCAACTTCCAAAAAAATAGTCAGACCTTTAAATATCCTCAACTTATCAAAAAATACTTCTTCCGTTTTTTAAAGAGTGTCGTTGTGACATTTTTCATGCAAATTAAGAAAGTTGTTGAAATATATGTAAGTTGTAATTAATTATACCTCTTTGACCAATAGTATTTTAGATAAATAAAATTATTTAGAAAATCAATGTAGTTTGCAATTAATTTTCAGGTGAAAGTTAGGAGGGGTTATTGAAACTAATATTTGTGTGGAGTTTTAGAATTTTACAAGTTAAGAGGTTTTTTAAAGTTGAGTAGATTTGATGAATTGGTGCCAAAAATTTTGTATAAATTATCATTGATTGTTATTGATTATCATGAATTTCCATATATAACTTTTTTTCTCCAAAATTTTCCTTCTAATATATATATATATATATATATATATATATATATATATATATATATATATGTGTGTGTGTGTATGTGTGTGTTTTCTAAAAAACACTTTTTGTGAAATATAGTTATTTGATACTAAAGTAAAATTTTGCTTTATAATAATGATAGTAACTTTTATTTATATTCTTATGTTTAATATATATATATATGTGTTCGAAAAAAAAAATTTCGTGAAATATAGTTATTTGATACTAAAGTAATTTTTTGATTTTAATAATGATTGTCTTGCTTAATTTTTATTTATATTCTTATGTTTAATACAAAACTATGAATTTTCTCATAATGTTGTCTCAAATGATTTTGTTATAATTTTCTTTCTTTTACTATCATTCACTTAACAGTAAAAATGTAATACAAAACTTTTATATTTGTGTGTATGTGTGTTTTAATTTCATAGATTTTAAGAATCTTATGAGTGTACATGGTATTTCCAAAGTTGAGTATTATGAGTAAAACTAAAGAAAATCCATGTCCCAATAACAAGAACTTTAATATAATTACAAAATCTATAAAATCTAAACTTTTTGAATAACAGGAGATTTACATAGAATTTAAAAGTCCATAAACCAATAACAAAGGATTTTAATAAGATTGTTAAAATCCACATACCAATAATAATGGATTCTCTAAATTTTCTAAATCAATTAAAATTCAACCACCAATAACCCCCCTTAGTATAATTTACATTGGAATTTTAATTCAATCAATTAAAATTCTTTGTCATGTACTTCCTCCGTTTCAATTTATTTGTCGTTTTAGACTTCCGCACACAGATTAATAAAACATTTAATTTTGTATATTTACTAGTTAAAAACATCATTACCAATACACCTAATTAGATTTCAACCAATAAAAAATAGATTAGATTAAAAAGTCAATAAATTTTGCATTGAAATCATAAAACGACACTTATTTTGAAACGAAAATTTTGCTCCAACATATAATTTCAAACGGAGGGAGTATCACTTTATAATAATGAGATTTAAATTTATTGCGTATTGGTGCTTTCGAAGTTCGAACAGTTGAAAACTTCCATGTTCCATGTTCTATGCTCCCGACCTGTTCTTTATTGTATACATAGTCCTGCATGTTCCAATCTGGTTAGCAGTTTACTGAAGTCTCACAATAATTAATTTAGCGATCTTAACGTGTCAATTCATCTAAGGCTAAACAAATAACCAGATATCCAGGTTCTTAAAGATATTTTTGATCTTTTCTTTTTATACGGATCATCAATTTTATGATTCGATTTGCTATAAAGTCATTTGAATATTTTGTGTCTTCGTATCTGATAAAATAAATATTTTAACTGGTTGTTTGTTTTGATTTCTAGACGTAAATTTAAAAGTTTTTTAAATTTAAAATTTAGCGAAAATAACAAAATTAAAAATACCATCTCTTAAAACTAAAATAAATAAATAATGAATTAAGTGAATAAAACTATTATACAACTTATATAAGTAAAGAAGAATTATATGTGGCCAAAATTTGTAAACAAAAGTTATAAAATATCTTTAAGCTTGTATATATAGACAAGAAATAACGATAAAACTTGTAAAGAACAATTAGGTTGAAAATGATCATCTTTTTTTTGACATCTGAGAATGATCAAGTCTAACTTAGCATTAAGAATATTTAGCAAGCATGCAAACAATCAGATCTTAAAAATATCTTAAGTTAAATCTATCTAACCAATAGATTCAAAGGCTGAGTACTCACAAATAATGTTGAATAAACTTAAAAATATCTTAAGTTGAAGCATAATTAAGTTTAGAAAGAAGAAAAATCACAAGTAAACACAAGAGAAAAGGTATAAATTGCATAAAATCAAAGTTTCCAAAAGGTTTTAGGTTTATAGAACAAATAAAATAATGTTCTTGCAAATTAATGATAAGTTCTAACTAAACTAGAATTATGAAAACTCAAAAAAACTATGTTTAAGTAGTTTTAACGGTCATAGATCAACCATGATGTATGGCCGCTAGTTGCCTTCGACGATTCTTCAGGACATTTCTAGTGATCTAGGTAAAGGTTGCTAGCACAAACCAATGTGGCATTTTTCATCTTGTGGTCATGGTTAAGCCGCTACATGCAAACCACTATATATGCCCCCTAGTCAAATGTGATCTTCTAAGGGAGAAACGGACTCAGACCTAGAATATTTAAAGTCCAAATGAGTTTAGTCTGGAAATCCAAGTTTTTAAATTTTTGGCTAATGTGCCTCTCTGTAGCCTTGTCCCCTTCATTTAGTTTAGTTAGTTTCTTGTTTTAATGTTTGTCTGAAAACTGTCTCCGGGAGATGTTTCTTACCTCGTCGGCTTATGGTTTCGGAAAGGTTGTACACCTTTGCCGGCTCTGTGTAATCTCTGGTTTAATCTAATATAAATCTATCAGATGACAAAAAAAATATATAGGCAATGTATCATGCGGTCCACACCATATATGTAATTAACATATCGATGGTTACTCATCTTTAATCTTCAGTTCAGAATTTACACTCGTATAATCGAATTTTTTTGCCTCTGTATAAAGGAAATCTTCAAAATATCTACCTTACGTTGGAAAAAGTGGTGATCATGATATTGCAATGCCTTGTCTTGAAACACAAGCGTTTAGAAGATATCTTACTTATTCCAGTATTGACGGTTGAAGACAATCAAGTTGAAGGATGCACTAAATTTATGCTATTAAGACATTTGGCATTATCAAAGCAAGTCATTTTTCCTTTCTTTGTTTCCTTTAGCATTTCTATTGAAGATCAAAAAGCGCTTTATTTACTTGAGTTAGCTACGTAATTTTTTTATGGGTTTTATTTACAAGGTGGTGGCACACTCCACAATATAAACCAATGGAGAGCTTTATAATCTTCCAAAAATAATTTTATTATATAAAATTTGATTTTTGAAAGTTATTATTAACATGATTGTGACATATAGTAAATTTATATTTAAGATTGTATCCGGTGGCGGAGCCAGCCGAATCATTTAGAGGGGTCAATTTCCTTATAAGCATCTATATTACATGGGTCAATGAGTTAAAATGGTGATAGTATTTCAATTTTTTTCTTCAAAATACATGTAAAAATTTTAAGTTCCTAAAAATCACATGGGTCAAGTGACCACTGTGCTAAAGCAGTGCCTCCGCCATTGATTGTGTCATGTGTTAATTTCGTATAAATAATATTTAAAATAACACATGTTAAATTTTCTTGAAAAGAAAATTTATTTTTATATAGCTTTTACAATTTTCATTTTGGACTTAAAAAGAAAAAGAAAACTACTATTAATTTATATCTGTATGGAAATTGTTTTATTTACAATACATTGTTTTTCAAAAAGGAACAAAGAGAATTATAAAATAAAAATAGTAGTTTAATAATATCTAAAATGAATGATAATTTTTTAAAGATATTGTGACATGTGTTTAAAAAAGTTTTCATATAAATAATTATTTAATAGCAATTTAGCTACCTCTAATTGCATGATAAAAATGTTGATCCATGATATTTTCTATGGATTAAACAACGAGAATGTTTTCAGTTCATTTGTATATTTATTTCTATATTTCTTCTAAAATTGAAAATTATATTATAGAGGTGAATTTGCTCTAACATATGATTCTGTAATAGAGTTCTTTAATAGTTAGAGTTAAATACAGAGATATGATATTTTGTTTAAATATAGAGATGAAAATATCATTCATTACTTTTTTCTTAAAATACAAAAACTGCATAATAGAGTTATACATTGGAGAAATTCACCTCTATAATATAATTTATCTATTTTATGATAAAGTGTAGAGAAATGTATAGAATTATATTAGAGATATTTTAAAGATGAATAATCCATGCAAACCAAATATATAAATGAGAACAAAAGCACACAAAAAATTCGGAGACCCTACAATAATAGCACAAACATTACTAAATTACCATGGAATATGTTTAAACAACAAAATAACATATCAAGTTAATAGAAACATGTTGTAAAAAAGTTAATACAAACATTAAGCTAAGAGCTATAAAGTGTACAAAGTTGTCATCGACTCAATTGGCTTGATTCAACTTTCAAATTCTTTAGATTTCCCTCTTATTCGTATTTTTTAGGTTGGATTCCATTTGAATTTTCACATATGATTTTTTTCTCTAATTCTATATATGAAGTTGTGATATTATTGAAATATAAGTACGAACCAAAACTTACGTGAAAATGAATTTTTTTTCATAAAATATTGCCACACAATATATGCAAAAGAATCATATAATTTCACTAAAAAGTTTATCATTTATTATGTGTTTCATAAAACTAAAATGTTAATTAAAATCCGTGCAACACAGATCAAGTAACTAATAAGTAGCCAAATTATGTAACAAGAAACATATATATGTATATGAAAGTTTCCAAATTATAAATGGAAATATTTAAGTTCAGATATAGCTGTTTGACGTTGTTGTGATTGGGCTCAGATAGGTGGGCAATTCTTCTGCAGTGGGCTGAGTGGTTACATCAAGCCCAAGGAGCTGTGACCGGAAAATCGAAATCCTGCAAAGCAATGTGTCCTGTTTTTAGTTTCATGAGTTATTGGTTGGTGTCAATCAATGACAAGTGAAAAGCAGGAGCTGGAAGAAGAAGAAGAAGGGTATTTCTGCAGAATATATAATCACCAGTGAGAGAGAATATAAGTAAGAGGTGTACACAATTGCAAAAAACACAGAGAAAATAAGATAGAGAGACGGTGAGAGAAAAGCTACATGAGAAGTGCGACTTGTTTTAATAAAAGGCTTGTTTATCTTTGGTTTTCTTCTTTGGGTTCTGTACGGTGAGTGACGGAGCTTTTTTTTGTTTTCTGCATTAAGGATATTTACCTTTTTGAGCTGGTGTAAGCTCACCGAGACTTACTGATATCACGTTGATTTTGGGAACTCGTATATCACTTACTGATATCACGGAGCTAGTGTTCTTAAATTTCTCCACATCATCAAACACAAATCTAACTCATCACAAAGAAATACAACACCTGCAATCTGAATCACATCAAAATCGAATACTAGAACATAAAACCAAAACTATTTATTATTATGTTTATTATAATTGATTTGTAATGTGCGTGTTTTAATTGTTTTTTTTTTGGATAACTGGGGTAGGTTTCCAAGATCCATAGAATCTGGTTGCCATTGCCATTCAAGGCGTCCATACGGGTGGCCAATTAGAACACTTCCAACAATAAGAATTCTAAAAAGTTTTTTAAACAAAAAAATTAATGTTCTTAAAAAATATAATTAGATAATTAAAATTTTTGTAAAACTAAAATTCAACAAATCTATTGTTTACAAGTGTCATATTAAATTCTGATGAGGTTTTAAAAAGTCTAAATTATATTATTTTCTGCTGTCTCTTCTCTTTTTCTAAAAAATTCAGTAATTCACCTTAAAATCTTTTTAAAACTTTTTATCAGAGATGATTAAGAGCACCCCTCATGAAAGATTTTAACTCTTAAAATTCTCTATATGTATATATATATGTGTATGTAATTATGAGTTCTAAATTTTACAGAAAATCTAATTCAAAATATCTGAGTTTAGATATTTTGAATTGAATTTTCCGTACAGCTTAGGATCTCACAATTACATACACATGAATTAGATTTTCCGTAAAATTTAGAACTCACAATTATATACACATATATACATATACATATATCTGAGTTTATATATATATATATGCTTTTTTAGAACCTTAGAGTTAGAATCCTCCACTGGAAGTGCTATTATATTTTTTGAGAAAACTAATTTATACTGTATTATTAAAATATCTCCAATAGTGATATGTGTAGAGTAACTTAGAAATTAAAAAAAAAAAGAAAAAAAAGAGAGACACTAGAAAAGTTCTAAAGAATTTAGATACTCTTTATAAACTTTATACACACATGTCAGCTTACCATTTTATTTAAATAACTAAATTTTATTAAATTATTAGTTTTGTTTTGATTGCTGCTTCGCTTTAGAACTCCAATCGTCGAAGTTGCTCTTAGTGTTTCTATATAAAGTATTAAACAAATTTAAGATAAATAACTTGTTTCTATAAAATAATGTAAATTTGGCTGAATAGGATTTATGTAATTTTTAGTCTTTGATAACGCTTGTTTTAGTACATACGTAAGAAGGGATGCCAGCAAATGAATTGTTGCGTCGGCACTGATGATTTAAGTTTGCCAACACAAACGAGTATAACATGTTGCTTAATTCATGAAAGTGACCTATGATAGACACAAGGATTTTAGGATACTGGGAATTGGTGGTGACAAATGATTGTTTGTCCATTTTTAATGTGGAGACAAATGATTTCCTGTTTGCTATGTATTAAATTGTGAAGTCTAAATTTTTTTGTGACGCTGTAGAATCGCACGTCGGGTTCACACCAAATCCAAAATTGCCAATATATATGTAATTAACATCATTAAGGGTTGTACTTTCTTTTGGCTAAAGATTAAAAGTTTTACTTAAAGACTTATTTTAGGTTTCAGAATCTTTTTATAAAAAGGACTTATTTTAGTTAAGTAACGCCAAACTGGTTTGTTTGTCGAAAACTACAACATACAAAATTACATTAATTTAGTTAAACACGACTGGTTTTCAATATGCATTTTTTGAAATCGAGAGAGTATAAGATATCACAAAATACATACAATAAAAGTTTTAAATTATTTAGCTTTATTTTACAGTATATAAAGTATATATGTTTTCCACTTTAAATAGAACAGTCACATGATTCTGTATTTGATAACTATGCAGAGCCAGCCTCGAAAATTTATAACTGTTGCATATTAGATATTAATAGATATGTTAGCATTTCTGATAAAAATCATACCCCTAAAAAAAAAAAAAATCATACCCTTAAAATATTTAAAATAAAAGTGGCTCCAACTTTATGTTTACCAGCTTTAATTAGAACCGGCTCTACAATCATATTGAATAAAATATTTTTGATGTATTATTATAATAACTATTTTATTTTATTTTATTTTATAATATGTATCCTAACTTAATTAGGATATTGTTTAAAGTTTATGGTTTTGTGATTTTCTGCCAACTAAGCCAAAAGTTTTATTTTGTGATATGATATCCTAAAAAAACTTCTAAAAAAATAATTGAAACATATAGTATATTTGTCAAAAATATATAGTTGTAGTTATTAGTGTATTTTAGTGTATCTATGAAAAATTCAACGGGTGTTGTGTTTCTGTCATATTCTTGAAATAACGGATTATCTATATATTATTAAAAGAGAAGTATCTATTAAAAATACTCTTTAGTTTTCAAAGTTATTTATACTTCCATATCACAAGAACTAAATTGAATTTTCTGTTTTAATGCTTGTTTTTCAGCTACATTAATATGTTTACTTTAAATAAATTTGAGTTAAGTGTAATTAAATCAACTTAAAAATACACCAATATTAACTAACTACTGAAATAACCTAAACTATGAAAAAAAAAAAGTTTGCTTCCATGTTTTTGGTCTTATAATACGTATACATTACCATATATAAACAAAATTAATGCTTATTACTGTAATTTACTAATAAAGTATTTTGCATAAATATTAGGCAGAATTTGCTTATGTTTTAACCTTCCTATTATAAACTTTTTGGAATATAATCATCAATTTGTTTTATAAAAAACAACATTTCAGCAATATCTGCTTCATATTTTGAATATAAAATTAACTTTATTCCCATGATTTTTGTTAAAATAGCTGGGTCAAATTATATCTCATCCAATTAAATTTATAGAATATTTGTAACTCATTTTTAGTTTAACCTAAACGTATAGTATACTAATAATATATTTCAATCATATAATTAAATATGAAAAAATGTCAATATAAATTTGATCTAACATAGTATATTAATTATATGTACATTTAATCTTTTTGTATAGTTACATAACTGTTCCAATGCACATCTAACAAAAAATATATAATACATAATGCACATCCAATCTTTTTAGTATAGTTACAAAATATATGATATACATAAATCATTAAATAAATATCTGTGCAATTATACGGATCAAACTCTAGTTTTTGTTATACTACATCTGATTCATTAGCCCTTAAGAAACTTAGTTTTTTATACTCCATACAATAAAAAGTACGCGTGTTACGGTTAAAGAATTTCTAAAATACTATGTGCCCACCTGTAATATTAGAAAATAGCTTAGTGAATATGATTGATATAAATATGATGTTTTGGGAAATGTCAAATATGATGGCCGAGTTTGAACTTTAGAGTGTTTGTTTAAAAGAGATTTTATAAATAGATAGAGCCTAGAATCTAAAAGAAAAACAATAAATATAGAAAGTCAAAACTAAGGTTGTGATTGGTAACTTTACTAAATGACGTAAGTATTTTACCAATC
This sequence comes from Raphanus raphanistrum subsp. raphanistrum, assembly GCA_019706035.1. Lineage (NCBI taxonomy): Eukaryota > Viridiplantae > Streptophyta > Magnoliopsida > Brassicales > Brassicaceae > Raphanus > Raphanus raphanistrum. The sequence continues at coordinate 14,222,974 of CM033981.1, forward strand.
ATAAAAAAAATTCGAAATAAAAGAAAAATGCGAAAACGCAAGTTTACGCTTTGTGGATAAAATATGAAAAAAAAAATTCATTATGTGAAAAAGTGTGTGTTTACTTGATTATTGACAAAATAAACATTAAAAGTGTTATTACATTATATAATAATATTATTTTAAAATTTTAAATAAATAGCAATGAATTTTGTAATGATGAACAGTTATATTGTAAATAAAAACATACTATGATTGTTTTATAATATTATAAAATGTCAACTTATTATTAAAAATGTATTGAGAAACAAGCTAAATATTTGTAATACAAAATACATATTTTAAATAGATTTTAGTTATTTCAAATATTGTAGTCATTAGTTTAATTATAATTTTTTTTTTCATTTAATAAAGTGTTTAGTCAATTTTGTATGTGTTCCACCATTCCGCAAATTTAAAAAAAAAATTCTAGTTTAATTAGTTTTTTCATAACTTAATTATTTCTTCCACGATTCTGTGATTAAACCATGTTTACTAGAACTTAAATTTGTTACGATATTATAACGAAATTTATGTAAAGAACTGCGACGTGTTATTGAGTTATATGGCTTGCTTACTTTAATGGTCTAATTTAATCTCGATGTTTAGATTGATATTGCCGTTAGCTCAGTGTGATCAATCTACGCGGTTCAATCTTATATCTTATGAAAGTGATGCATGGGATTGAAGGCATGTTGACCATAAACATAGACAAGCCTAAAGAAACCAAACAAACAACTACTTGTGGTTCCGTTCACATGATACTTCTGTGGTTGAATCTAAAATGACCATTTATGTAACATTATTGTCGCTGATTGAAATTGATTGTTAGCCAATTACTTCTGTCGAACGGTGTTCTAAATTTATTACTCCTCTCTATATCATTTTAAGTGGTGTTTAGGAATTTTAATTTTGTTTCACAAAATGTGATGTTTTCACGGTTCTAAATAAAATTTAATTTCATTTGAAATTTATGACCAACTACAAAATATTGCATCTCTTTTTTATTGGTTGAATTAGTTATATTTTATATTACCAAAATAAATTGCATAAAAATATAGTTTTAAAAATTTTGTGCAAGAACTTTAAAAACCTCTTAAAATAATATAGATGAAGTATAATTTATGCAGCTTTACACGATTTTTATAGTTTATATCTTTGAAAAATTGGTACTAGTATATGTATATTATCAAATAATTAATTAGGGAATAACGTTGACAAAAAAAAAAATTAAGGAATACCAAAAGATTTTTTGATATTGGGCAAGTATATATACAGACACAAATAAAATAATAGAAAACAAAATTTTGAGATCGAACATTACCCGGAAACTTCAGTTAGATTTTTCTGAAACATGCATTTTTATATTAATAAATACAACAAAAAGTTCCTCGGAAGGAATCTTTTGTTTGTGATTTTAGCTTCAAAGATACAAGAATTTTTTTGGTCCTATCTAAACGCATATAAAAGCATATTTGATATTGGTCAAGTAATACAATATAAATATTTATAGACAAACGGAATTTATTTTTTTTAAACGGAATTTATCAGTTGACCAAAAAAGGAATTCATCAGTTGAACCAAGTAAAGAGAAAAAAAATCTGTTTCCTCGGTAGAAAAAAGGCTGTTCAAAGAGTAAAACCAAAGATAAAAATGATTCCTCACTTTACAATGATCTCTGCATCCCGAAAATGGCTGATTAAGAGTCAAAAGACTGAGCTGCTACTCAAGAGTTTTCTCGTAAAGTTGAATACAGAAACTGCATTTTTTAAGATATAGAAACAATTTCAGTGTTTTAATTTTTTCTTTAGGGGCGAGGACGAGACACTATCTATTGCTAAACAACTTATTTTAAAGATATCTCAAAAAAGTTCAATAATTAAGATTTTTTGGATACGGAGGAAACTCCTCAAATTAAGACTTCTTGCCGGAAAATTCATCAAAATTATAGTGAAAGATTGTTTATTTGTTTTTCTTTTGATTCAACAACTAGTTAATCATTTATCCCCTGATGGATATAATTAACCAGTGAGACTGACACAAATTAACTTGTTCGAATTAGGAAGAACGCGAAAGTTTCAGGATGATAAGTCATACTAGAACTGTTTAGGAGCTACTAAACTATCATAGCTATGTTACCACAACAAATGGCTGGTGATTACTTTTTATGAAACAGAATGCTTTAAATTCTCTTTGAAGCGAACTTGAGGTCACATATTGTTCCCTTGCTCACTAACACAAGATATGGAATATGTTCTACTCAGGGATATAGACGTCGAAGATCATTCTGGACTAGACTATCACGGTTCGACATATCACATCTATATCACAAATGCGAAGAAGTGTTAAGCTCATATGACATGTTTGCCATGTTTTAAAATTTGATTGTATCAATCTAGACTTTTATTCTTAGCAAAAAAAAAAAATCTAGACTTCTATAACGATTTTGTTTTGTTGATATAAACTTTACATTTTAAGAAAAACCAAAAACAAAAAGGCCGTTTAAAGAGGACCTTCTTTCGCATTGTCATAACTTGTGTTCTTCTCACAAGTCGTTACTGCTTTACGCGTGCGATTAAAAAAACTATTCGCAGTTCATACCGAAAACGTTTGACCATTGCTCTCTACGAGCTCCCGCAACTTGAACTATTATTAAGAAGAGTATATTATATCAATAACTTGCATAACTAATATTTATTGTACAACTATTTAAACGCACATGCGTGTTAGAAAAAAAACTATAAAACGCACATGTGCCACTCTTAAAACAAAACTGAAACTCCAAAAAATGGAAAAGGACAAAAGACGAAGCTGTCTTCTGCTGATAAAGAGACTACCTGTCCACCAAGCCAAATATATCAATGTTACGTGGTTTAGAATAACAAATTGTACACTGACGTGGGGATCCCTATTGATTCTTTTTTTTTTCTATACAGCCTTATTTTGAGCTACCCAGTTGAGGCTTAAGGGTTTTCACATTGAACTGTTAGGGCATTTTAAGACTTTTGTCACTATTATAATTATCAATAGGTAGCGAAAGTTATCGATTTCACATATTTGGTCATAAGAGTGGAGGATTTTTACATGTACAGTCTCATTTGATTGTGATATTCTACTTCGTTAACCGGCATATTAAATATCGGTTAAACATAAATTGTACTTTTTAAATTTAACTAGATCAATTTATGATCCACGTTTTTTTTTTTTTTTTTTTTATGATCCACGTTTTGTTAAATGGAGAAATGTATTTGGTGGAACACAGTAAATATAAGATGTTTTTTTTTTTTTTGTTTCTTAGTATCATAAATTGAACTATACAACATTACAGAAGCATAACTATTACTAAGATAATTTACTGATATATCGTTCTAATTTTTCTAACTCCATAAAAGAAAAATAGATTGTGTAGTTTCAAGCGGCACCGAATTTTTTCTTTTGAAATGCGATTACTGCTTTTTATGATTAATGTATAAATTTTATCAACACGCTAAAATATAGCTGCCATAATTTATATTACCTATAGACATGATGACTTTCACCTAGATAGTTAACAGGTTAGTGTAAAGTGTAATATGATGTTTTTCACCCAAAGGAGCTTAGGTTACTGAAATTTTTTATGGTGATAATAATCCAGAGCATCAATAATAGTTTGAAATTATGAATACTTTGATCACAAAAGATTAATTTAAAGGTAAATATCATTTTCATATAAAAGATATTAGCTTGTTATTAATTAATTTTGTTAAAATGAAAAGATATTGTGTCCCTACAAATCTCAATTTATACTATATTTTTACTGTAGTTGTCTAATCTTTATGCGAATTAAACAAAATTTAAAAACAATGAAAAACAAAACATAAAACACTAAAGTGAGAAAATATAATGATTAAACGAGCAAAAGATGTTGTGAAAAGCTAGTTTTGTCTAATAACATAAATAAAGTAGCTAGTTCGTGTTTTATCCTTTTATTTAATAAAATCCAAAAACATAATAACATGTGCACAAAAAAATCCAAAAACATTGGGCACTAAAGTGATATATAAAATGTGTGATTAACCTAATTATTTTTCTATCCTTTGTTTTCTTTGGTCAACTAAGTAATGTGTCCGGTTAAATAGAAAACAACTAATTTTCTGCTGACAAACAAAAAGAACAGGTAAACTATATCTATATTTCCATTTAAGGATTAAATACATCTAAACATTCACATCTCTTTCAGTTATTGAAAAAAGAAGCCGGAAAGTAAGACAACAAACAAAAGGAATGGAAAATTGGCAAAACAGACTAAAATGAAAATATATTTGTCTTTTTATATCTCTGCATTAATTGGTCATTATTAAAAATTATATATAAATCAGAAAATATGAAAAAGCAATATCATCATGAAAATATTTTACCTTTTTATATACAAAAATTGAAATCTAAAAACAATTTGGATATATTGATCTAAATCTTGTTAAAATGTATACTATAACATTTGTTACAAGGATGAAATAAACGTTTAAACTTATCTTATATATTTTATAAGATAATTCGTAATTTAAAATCTTCTCTATGATCTATCCAAATATATAATATATATCTCGTAGTTAAAGCCAAAGGTTTTGCCATTTATAAAATACAATATATATCATAGGTTTTTGACTTCATTTTGAAAATATAGAAAACGTTAACATGTATTCTAGTTTTTATCCTGTTATATATCCTAGATAAAACAACGAGTTCTTACCTGTATGCTATGTTTTAAACATGGTGGAATTTAAATTCTAACATTTTCTCTATGTTCTTTCCTTTTATAATATATATTCTAACATTTTATCTTTTTCTATTTCTTTAGAATATATATTTTATATTTTCGTATATTCTATATGTTTTAAAATCTGAGAAAATAGAGAAATTTTTTTAACAAGTTTTATTTAAACTTATCTTGTTTTTGATGTTGAGTTACATTGAATTATGGTGAAGTGCTTTTTGGTGACGGCGCGGTGGTTCGGGTACCATTGGGGTGGGGTCTTGACGTGGAGGGATCGTTTACCCTAGATCTGGAACTTCGATGGTTTTTATCTATTGGCTTGCATGGTGGACGAAGCTCGAGACCGTGGGCTGTTAGAGGCGAGTGGGTCGTGGGGTTTCGGTTTCAGTCAAGCCAAGCTCCTGTTAGGAACCGGCGATGCCGTCCAAATCTGGTGGTCTTCCTAACCTTTCTGCGTTTTCTTTCTTTCTTTTCAGGTTTCCATTTCTCGATAGTGGTCTGCTGTCGCGTCTGCTGGTGATTTGGCGCTCCTTTGCTTTTTCTGTCACCTTCCCGACTTAAGTAGCTCCATCTTCCGGTGTGTTTTTCTTCGGTGTCCAAAATTAAGACGGTAAACCGCAGTCGACGTGGCGCCTCTTCGAAGAAAAGTTCCGGCGGATTACATTCGGTGACGGCTGGTCACCTCTTTTGCTTTTCGCTGTCAGTTAGGGTTTTGTGTCTCTTCTGGTTTTAGTTAGCCGGTTTTTGTGTTTGGCTGATTCTATTTTCATTTTTTGGGTTGCATTGTATGTTTAAAAAAACCAGAAAATTTAATATGAAAGCCATTACAAAAAACATTGAATTATGTTAAATTCAACATTTTTTCTGATTGAACGGTAGTCTTCCTTTGTTCTTGTTCTATATCTCTTTTTCATCAGATCAGGTTTATATCTAAACATAGATATGAACGGTTTCATGATTTATTTTCTTTGTGAAGAGAGAGATTACGAAAAGATGGAGGAAATAGAAAATGCAGATTCTTAGTTTTTTAGTTTTTAACAGATTTTTTTAAAAGAACAGAAATATTATTAATATTTAAAGTTATTAAAATTATTTTATTTTTAATGATAGGGTTAGTTTCGTATTTATAAAAACAAAACATATTGGGATGAAAACAAAGGGAGAGACAAATCATTTCTCAATATGGTCCAAGGAACAACGCGCGTCCACCCAACGCGCCCCCAAAAATTTTCTCTCGAAACCTAATCTTCTCTATCCAAATCGCCGATCTCCCCTAGCCTCTCTGGCGCCATCTGGTGCTGCGAGAGGGCCATAGAATCTCCCGCTATATCCATCTCCACCTCTTCCCTTCGTTGACCTCCACCCAATTTGCCTCTTTGCTCGACGTCTCTGGATCCGTTGGATTTATCCTCCGGATAGTCGGATATCAATGTCGTCTTTGGTTCCTCTGGAGCTTCGGCGAGGCAAGAAGAGTCGATGTTATCTGAGGGCAGCCCTTGTGTCTCCTGTTAGTCGCTGGTTGCGCTCAAAGTTGGGTCAACTTTGAGATCCAAGACGGCCGGGACACCAGGCGAGTCGCTACCATCGCCGTTCCAGCCTCTACATCTCGCTCCAGTCGGCTCCTCTATCAAGTCTCTCCATGGGTCTCCGTAGAGCTTCTCTTCTCTTTGAGTGAAAGGTGGCTATAAGGTAAGCCATCGAGGACCTCTTTCTCTCTAGTTCGAAAGACAACAACCATGGCGGTCTCTGGTTCAAGTGTGGTAACTCCTTCTTGCTACCGATGTGGTTCACTTAGGTCTTGAGGACAACCTTAGTCACTATGTCACCTGCTTTAAGGTGGAGCTTTCTTCTACCATGAGCCGCATGCTTTGAAGGAGTTTAATCGCTTCTTCTATGCGTTAATTCCACCCTCCTAAGCTCCGGTTCTAGCTTCTGTGTGTCTTGAAGTCGATGATGTACCCACCATTGTGTCGCGCAGCCGGATAGGGAGCCAAATCGACCGCACATGCGCTTGACCGCAACGTGTGCTTCAATGTAAACGGCGTCAAATTCGGATCTACACCTTAGCTAACACCGAGAAAGCTTGAGTTTTGTTGGCCAGCGTCCTCCTCCAGCGGAGCTCTTGGATGGGAGCCTGCCGTCACCGTCGATGCCTGTTAGGAGCCACCTCGGTGAGACCTGACTAAACACTTCTTATGGCTTTACTCTCGTAGTCTCTGGTTGCTCCTTTGATTTGAGAAGTGCTTGAGATTTGCAGTAACATATAATCAAACCTTCATTGTTATCAGTGACATTTACAATTTAGCTAAAAAAAAATATGGTCCAATTAACCATTTTTTCAAAAAGAAACTACACACAACAATACAACATATTAAAAGAGAGAGGAAAAAGACAGGAAGGCTAGATGCCGATTATGTTTGACCAAAAAATGGTAAAGAAACGTTATGTAACAACATTAAATAAGACACCAACAATACAATATATTAAAAGAGAGAGGAGAGTTTCGTTGGTCCAAGTCTGACATTCTTCTACGTCCGACCAAGAAAACATGTATAAATACCTCATTTTGTTGATCCCTATGTTTCACCTGCAAACATTTTGAGTACAATATTGCACCAAAACGCATAAAAACAGTCTTCAAGATAATACACTTTTTTATATATCTTCACGATAAATACACCATACCCATATATCTATTATTCATACATATTCGAGATGGATCTGTTTCTTGACGTGTCTCCTTTTTGGTGCATGTTCTCCAATGTTTTCATCGTAGTTCTTAGCCTTATGTTCTCGAAGCTCTTTCTGCGTTGCTGGATATTGCCCGTTCGAGCTCAAAAGAAGCTTGGAGAAAACGGATTCTCTGGTCCACCTCCTAGTTTTCCATTAGGAAACCTTAATGACATGAAGAAGCTTAAACCGGCCTTGGTATTGGCGGCGAAGAGTAAATCGTCCACCATAATCAACCATGACATACATTCCATCGCGCTTCCACATTTCGCTCTCTGGCAACAACAATACGGTAAATAATATAATGACTCTCATTTCTCATATTTAAGTTGCGGACATTTGGACCGTAATTGTTTTAGAATTAATATCAGTCTTCGATATAACTCTGACGGTTTAACATTTTCGTCTTAAGCCAGTATCTGAAACAACATTTCTATAATCAGATTAGTACGTCACTTTTCGATAACAGTATGTAAATATTAACATAGATTATTGGTTGTGTTATATATGTAACGCAGGGAAAGTGTTTGTGTACTGGCTAGGCATAGAGCCGTTCGTGTACGTGGCGGATCCTGAATTCCTGAGTGTTATGTCGAAAGGTGTATTGGGGAAGAGTTGGGGAAAACCAAATGTTTTCAAGAAAGACAGAGAGCCAATGTTTGGTACCGGTTTGGTTATGGTCGAAGGCGATGACTGGACCCGTCATCGCCATATCATCACTCCTGCATTTTCCCATGTTAATCTGAAGGTATGTTTGAGCATGATTAATGAGAGTTCATAGAAGTTAGATTCTTAGCGTAATTTAAAAATTAGTTCTTAACTTTAACAACGAAAAAAATTAAGAAGCGGTTCTTAAGTTACGCTAAGAACCTCACTTCTAAAAACCCTCATTAATCATAGTCTTAGAAATTAAACTAGTTTTCAAATCGTTTACATTGGTAAGAGTCCAAAAGACAGAAAAGTTAATAAGGTGACTAATCTAGTTCAACAATTTAGACTTCGTAGTCCTTTCCTAAAAAGCATGAGCCACCGTTTTCCATGACAAATTCCAAAGTCTTTATGGTCTTGAAAAGACTAGATCATGCAATTAAGATTCGTTCAGATTAATTAAATCTTCGTACTATAATATTTCTCCTTTTTCTCATTACTTTAATTGATCGTCTTAAAATTATAGGCTATGAAAAGTATGATGGTGGAATCAACCACCAACATGTTGGACCGATGGGCCATGCAAATAAAGTCAGGCAATCCTGAATTCGACATGGAGAACGAGATCATAGGAACAGCAGGTGAGATTATTGCAAAGACAAGCTTCGGAGTCAAGGGAGAAAATGGAACTCAAGTCCTCAAAAACCTAAGAGCCATGCAATTTGCCCTCTTCAACTCGAATCGCTACGTAGGGGTACCCTTTAGCAACATTTTGGCTTACAAGCAAAACCTTAAGGCTAGCAAGTTAGGTGAAGAGATCGATGGTCTTCTTTTGTCGATTATAAACGAGCGAAAGAGATCTGAGGTGGAAGGAGACGACCACCACGATCTTCTCGGAATGTTGCTTAAGGCCGATAAAGGGAAGTTTACGGCGGCGGAGCTTGTAGACGAATGCAAAACTTTCTTTTTCGCTGGCCATGAGACGACTGCTTTAGCGCTGACGTGGACGTTCATGCTTCTTGCGATGCATCCCGAATGGCAAGACACGCTAAGAGACGAGATAAGACAAGTCATCGGAGACTCCGAGATCGAGTACAACAAACTTGCCGGATTAAAGAAGGTACGTTACCAAACATAGCATACAACAGTCCACGTGGTTAATTATCTATGCATGATATCCACTATATCATATCTATAGTTTAACGCGTTCACATAGTGTGCAATTTGGCACGTTTCACTATTTAATGCACGATAAGAATACTATGTTCTATGTAGCAGATAAAATAAGTCTAAGGTTTCGCAAAAAATACTAATAGATTTTAATTTTAATTAGTATACATCTGATCAATGTGGTCAAGGTCAAGGGTCACAAAGAAATTGAAATAGTGACTTTTTATTTTGGATCAATTGAAATAGTGACTATATAGGCGCGTCGCCTCCCTATATCAAAAATGAGTCAACGATTGCGTTGACCAATTATAGACGTGCCACCTCAGCTCTGTACTGAAAAATCCTAAGCCACATGACAGTATCAATCCATATTAATGAGTATCCAATTTGTTTGTATCCATGACTAAAACGTGTGACACGCGCATCATTATTTGAATTTCATTAAATCACGTTTTTGATCTTAACTGAATCACTTATCCTAGTTTATGCTACATAAACGAATAAAACTTGCATCATATGAAAAGAAAAACTAATAAAACTTTCATATCATTTTATGCAGATGAGTTGGGTAATGAACGAGGTTCTCCGTCTATATCCGCCAGCGCCAAACGCACAACGGCAAGCCCGGAAAGACATTGAAGTGAACGGCCGGGTGATTCCAAACGGTACTAACATATGGATCGATGTGGTGGCGATGCACCACGACGCAGAGTTGTGGGGAGACGACGTCAACAAGTTTAAGCCGGAGAGATTCGACGGTGACTTGCATGGTGGTTGTAAGAATAAGATGGGTTTTATGCCCTTTGGTTTCGGAGGGAGAATGTGTATTGGTCGGAACTTGACTACAATGGAGTACAAGATTGTCTTGTCGTTGGTTTTGTCCCGGTTTGAGATCTCAGTTTCTCCCGGTTATCGCCATTCGCCCAAGTATATGCTCTCTCTTAGACCCGGTTACGGTTTGCCTCTAATCGTACGACCACTTTAAAAACCGTAACGCACAAATTTTATAGACTTCTTTTTTGTGGTATACACATGTGTATTGTTATAAAAATGTGTATTCTTATTAATATTTCGAGCGTCGGAATTCTTTTTTCTGGATATATGTTCCGTTCGTTATTTCTAATGTAAATTTCACTACTTCACGAAATAAGCTCTAAATTAGTATGAGAAATTTGTGTACTAAAATCTAGATGTCCTCTCTTATCTAGTCTTTGTGTGTACTTTGACGAAGACTTCAGATATGTTATTCAGGGTTGGATCTGAGACTTCAGAGACCTGAAACATTCTTTAAAAATGCATACAAATTTTCTTTTAATAATTTGAAAACTTTTATCAATATAAAATCTCTCCAAAAATTTTGGAGATCGAGACCAATGTTTTTTTTTGCTAAAATTTGTAGATCGAGACCAATGTTTCATCCAGTTTATCTCTAGATCCGGCCCTAATTGGAAATAAAAGATGGTTTCCATCAGTCATGGAGAACAAAACACCTGACATTTAGTTAATTTCTTCAAGATAATCGGATTAGGTATATGTAACATTTCTTCCTCAGAGCGGTTCAAAGCCACTTTGGGTCCTTGGTCATACTTTTTTCCATAAAAAAATTTGATAACAAGAAAATATTTTCGAGAAAAAGTTAATACAAGTATGTATAAAATTATTATATATGATGTTTTTATTATAACAGTAGTTATAGAAACATATATTAAAAAACTTAGTTTAGAATAGGGTAATTTAAGTTTGAACTAATATTAAAAAAAACAAAGTTGAACTAATATACTATCAAAAATGTAAAATGGTGAAAATTTGGGCTATAGCCCAATCATCTGTAGTGCCCATTGGACTTTTCATTTATAAATGAAATCAAAGTTGACAAGAAAAAGAAATTGAATAAAGGATAACAAACTGGAAGTAGTAGAGAATACAAGGACTATATCCATAATTATACGAAAGATTCGTATCACTTTTTCTCGTCTCGTTAATGAAGAAGCGAAGCATCGAACCAAAAGCAAAAAAATGTAAAATCGTCATCAGTTCATACTCTCGAATTATGGCATCATCGACTACTACGATGGCGGCGACATGGACGCCAAGCTCTCTCCAGCTCAGGATTGCCCTCAACAACTACACGAGGAGCTTCAGAGATGCTCCGGCGAGAGCGAAGATGACGAAGCTCAGTCGCGGCGGTCTCAGGGGGTTGTCATGCGCTGCACGGAAGAAGAATGCTGCAGAACCGGATCGTTTTCGCGGGTGGGCTGATGATGATTCGGGAGACGGTGAGATGACTCGCGGTGGTGGCGATTGGTATAATAAAGGTGCCGACTTTATCTCTGCTTTAATTAAAGGTTTTGCCTTTACTTTCCCTAATGATTGTTTTTTTTTAAATTAATTTTTGTTTTTTTTAATTAGGAAGAGTGGTGTGTGGAGTGGGTGGGATGGTTCTGTTCGTTGGGCTAGCTTTCGCGGCTTTATCCTTTAAGCGAAACGTTTTAAGTATAATTGCAACTATAAACCTTCTTCATTCTTAGTTATCTTCTTGTTACAATTGTTTGTTTGATGAAGAAACAAAACTTGTTAGGACCAAAAGTAGAAGTTATGGTTTCTGTGAGCTCAAGTGATCATGAGAGAGGTAATGTGATGGACCAAGATGACAAGGAAGGTTATAATAAAGGTATGGACATGCCCATGTTTGATTAGATTGAGCTTTCATTATCTTAGCTTTCTCGTTATTGTGCTTGCATTTTCTTATGGATGCTAGTGTAGATTCACTAGTTTCATCTCGGGATGAGATGGATGTGGAGTCAAAATCCGTGTCTACAAGCAAAGCCAAGAGATACACATCACAGGAAGAGTTTGATGGAGTAGATCATACAGATCATTCTCAAATCCCAGACGAGGAGAAGAAGAAACCCCGCTGTTATACAGGAATACCTGCTCCTTCTACGGTTCCACTGGTATATCCCTTGAGTCCTATCTTTCCAACAGTTGTGGACCCTGTTCAAACTCAAATGTTTGCAGCTTTACAAGCTTTAAAGGTACCTTCTTCTTTTTTTTTAAACTCTTCAAACTATTGTAAACTTTCTGATGTTTGTTAAGAACTGATATTACAACTTTGTAGGTTATTGAATCTGATGCTCGGCCTTATGATTTATGTACACGCCGTGAATTTGCTCGTTGGTTGGTTTCTGCAAGCAATGTTCTATCCAGGTAGGTTAACTAAATCTAATTATTCTCTCTCTCCTTGAACCCTAACTTTTTGTGAAAAACACCTTCATCGGTTACAGGAACTCAGCATCGAAAGTGTATCGTGCTATGTACATAGAGAACGTTACTGAACTTGCATTTGAAGATATCACACCTGAAGATCCTGATTTTCCATTCATTCAAGGTGATCCTTGGAACTTCCTTTTATTATTATTATAACATTGATTGATGATGCTGGTAAAGGTTATGGATTAATCTTCTTTTCTTCATTTTCAATTGGATAGTATAGGTTTGGCAGAGGCAGGTATTATCTCAAGCAAACTCTCTAACCACAACACGCCTTCTCCTGAGACTGAGAGCAGTCCCTTTAAGTTCTCACCAGAAAGGTAGATATGCTACTGGTTTCATTCAAGCATATCCACTCATCTCATATCTCTTTTCTTCCCTTCTCTGCAGTCCTCTTTCACGTCAGGATCTTTTGAGCTGGAAGATGGCTTTGGAATTTCGACAGCTCCCAGAAGCTGATAGCAAGGTCCTTTCTCTGTTCTTTACTCATTGGAGAGTCCTAAACCTTACACAACTCACGTCTTTCTTTTATTTCAGAAGTTGTACCAACTTTCTGGCTTTCTTGACATTGATAAAATAAACCCAGAAGCATGGCCTGCCCTTATAGCTGACTTATCTGCTGGAGAAAATGGAATAACAGCACTCGCCTTCGGTGAGTTAGATTCTAATGCTTCTTTAAGTAAAAAAATCATACAAGTTCAGTTTTTGAAAAAGGCGTGTGTTTCCTCCTCCTCCTCCTCTTAGGGCATACCAGATTGTTTCAGCCGTGTAAAGCAGTTACAAAAGCCCAAACAGCCGTGTCTCTTGCAACTGGTGAAGAAGCTTGCGAAGCAGTTAGCGAGGAGCTAGCTCGTATCCAAGCAGAGGCTATGGCTGAAAACGTGGTCTCTGCACATAACGCGCTGGTTGCTCAGGTGGAGAAGGATATCAACGCTAGCTTTGAGAGAGAGCTTTTAAGAGAAAAAGAAATGGTAGATGCGGTGGTGAAACTGGCTGAAGAAGCGAGAACGGAGCTGGCTAGGCTTAGAGCTGAGAACGAAGAGGAGAATATTGCGTTGGAGAAAGAACGCACGTCGATCGAAACAGAGATGGAGTCTCTCGCGAGGTTACGGAATGAGCTCGAGGAACAGCTCCAGAGCCTTGTGGATAACAAGACAGAGATGTCGTTTGAGAAGGAGAGGTTTGTGAGACTTCAAAAGCGAGTGGAGGATGAGAATAAAGAGATACTACGGCTGCAGAACGAGCTTGAAGCTGAGAGGAACGCTTTATACGTAGCCAGGAACTGGGCGGAGGATGAAGCGAGAAGAGCAACAGAGCAAGCAAAAGTGCTGGAAGAAGCTAGAGGACGTTGGGAGAAGTATGGCTTGAAAGTGATTGTTGACAGAGACCTCCACGAACAGACAACAACAACCGAGTCTGCGTGGTTGAACGCGGGGAAGCAATATTCCGTGGAAGGGACCGTGGACAGAGGTGAAAACGTGGTTGCTAAGCTCAAGAAGATGGCGCAAGATGTAAGAGACAAATCTAGAGATGTTATCTACTCGATCATAGAGAAGATAAGTCTTTTGATATCAGATTTGAGAAAACAAGTTCATGGGATGAGCAACAAAGCCGAAGAAGTGAAAATGAAAACCAAGTCAAGAGCTGAAGAGTTGAGGAAACAAACGAGCTTGAAGATTGGTGAGATCAGAGATGTCTCTGTGATGAGAGCTAAGGAGGCAGTGGAAGAGTTTAAGGATAGAGTATGGAAACTTAAGTCAAAGTAGGTTGAGTTTGTTTAACGGCGTGATCGTGCCGCCGTGCCATTTGATAAAGTTTATTTGTTTCATCATGTATTTGATATACAGATATTCAAAATATATGAAAAACAATAATGTTACTTTTAGATTGATTAGAAGATCTCATTTTGGACTCATATCTTTAGGATTATAACAACAACATCCCAACGAAAAAGTACATGAGCCAAATTCATAATGCATGTCTTCACAAATTCTATTGCAAATTTTGTCCCCTCCCCCTACAGTGCAATGTCCTTCTTTTAGAGAGCATATTATTTTCGGCCGATTTAGTTTTTGACCTGTAATATAGAAAAATTTATTAAACCAACATGTACATATATCATAAGGGAAACATAATTATATTCAATATTAAATAAAATAACACGAGTACCTAGACGATCGGCAGTTGTAGGACAAAGAACAAAAGATATGATAAAGATGATAGTAACTAAAGTTTTCATGGTGATACCCATTTTATAATTTTATTTTATAAAAACATCTGTTAAGAGTTATATATATAGCAACTCAAGCATATGTATACAGTATCTTTTGGTCAAAGATGAAAATGGGAGTTATCAATTTATTTCTTTGCAGATTTATAGTCAAAATAAAAATACACAGAATAACTGTCTTACTTGATTATTTTCTTATTAATGGCATTTATTCTTCTAAACATAGTCAAATATGTAATCTATGAAAAATTGACAAAAGAAAAAATTGAAATTTGTCTTCCTATAGTTAATTTTGAAATGGAGTTTGCAAACGGTAAGAGTTATTATTAAAATTATTGATAAATATTAGTTATATTAAAATTTACACAAAATAGTAAGACGAAATAAAAACATAAGCCATTTTTTTACATCAAAGGGTTATTTTATTATTTTAACTCGAAATAGTCTGCTAATCAAAACATTTTTAAATAGTTATAGTACTAAAAAGAAATTATAAGCACATAAAATCAAGAGTTCCAAAAAAAAAGCACATAAAAATCAAATAACTAGATAAAAGAATAAAAGAACTGCCAGAACACTCCAACAAGTCATGTGTAGTTATTGTAAAAAGTGGTATTTTACTTTTGTCTATTAGAGTTCGAATGGTAACTACATTTTTGATAATATAAGCTAGTTTTGATAATATAAGCGTGCGAAATTAAATATGGTACGGTCTAACATTGATATTTTTATTACTAAATATTAAACAAAATAGTTTTTTTAACTTGACTAAAATGTTGAATGGACCACACAATAGTAGATCATATTCTCTTTTGGGTTTATTATCCATTCAATACCTCAAATGAAGAATAAAACATGTATAAAGTGATGGGTAAAATACTTAAAATCATTTCTTGATAAATTGTTGAAGCTTGTTTTAGATGATTTATAGCAGACTGTTACTTTAATGTGATTTTGCATTACTTAAAAGTTAAGGATGTCATGAACAAATATTTGAAGGCATTTAACCAATGCCAACCCTGAATATTTGGTTGCCTAAAGCAATGTTAAAAATGTGGCCTAGAATTCAGAAATTTTAAATTTTGTTTTATCATTCCTATATTTTTGATATGAACATATCTTATTTTATATAATAAAATGTAGTGCATTAAAACTTGAATAATGTCATCTTGAAAAAAAATCCAACAGTTTAGCTGTGAAGCTATTTTAAAATTATTTTTATAAGTAATAGAATAACCAAGCAAATCATACAAGACAATATGTTACCTTTTGGTTTGAAATATACAATATGATTATATATTTAATAATAATAAGTTAGTTGAAAATAATTGATAGTCGATAAATGTGAAATAAATGTGGCTATAACTTATAAAGTCATGTAAGAAAATATTAAAATAATGATTTATGATCATTAAGATAATATGCACAAATTATATTTTGTGGCCCTAGAAATATTAAATATATATATGTGGCCTAAAGCTTAAGCGTGTTTTATTATGGCTAGGATGGATCTTATTGTTGAATTTATTGTGGTTTCAAAATATGAAAGAATGGTAGGTGCAATATTTTTAATCACAATATAATAGTTCATTTTCTTCCATTGAATTCATTGTCTTTAAAAAAGATTTTATCGAATTATTTTAGACGATATCAATATATATTTAATCTGAATATTATTTTTATCGACTATTTAATCTGAACATCTATTAAATTGTACTTCATATTCATAATATTTTATGATCATTTATATCTTTTTATAACAGAAAAGCAAAATAATTGTTCACAAAAGTCTTACTGTAAGATTTTTAAGAGTTTTAGCAATTTATAATCATTTTAAAATTTTAAAATATAATATATAAGAAAAAAAACTATTTTTATTATATGGTTAATGTGATTGTTTAATTTTTATATAAATTAAAAAGATGGAAAATATAAAAATTATTATCAAATCTTTATTATTCAAAATCATTAATTGTTATATATATTTTAATCAAATAGATAATTTTGTAACTTTTATTTTAAGAAAGAATGGAGATTTATTTTTATGCATTACTAATCGATTGATAGTCAATTTAATAAAAATATAATATATATTTAGATAGACTACTCTGTTTTATAACGATTTTAAAAATCATCCTGGTGGTGATGACACATGATTATACTCAAATATCATAATACTCCTCAATTAATACTCCAGCCAATAAAAACCACCACAATCTTTATCCGGAACTGACGGTAGACTCACTCATCAATGAAAATTCGAGGATTTGGAATATTCAAACGATTCAGAGTTTGGTTGACCCTGAGGACGCTAAAATTATTCTAAGTATCCCGTTAAGCAGATCGATGCTAACGGATAGGGATGGCTGGCATTTCAATAACAATGGGAGGTATACAGTTAAATCTGGTTATCAGATTGAAAGGGTATATCCAGATAGAGAGCGGGCTTTACCAGAACTAGGACCCTCCATCATCCCGTTGAAGGCGCAGTGTTGGAAAATAAAATGTCCACCTAAAATGAGACATTTTCTATGGCAAATGCTTTCTGGATGTATAGCGGTGAAGAAGAATTTAAAAGCCAGAGGAATAAATGGAGATACTATCTGCACGAGATGTGAAGACCAAGAAGAGTCTATCAATCATATTTTCTTTGAATGTCCACCAGCGGTTCAAGTTTGGGCGTTATCTAGGATTCCATCGAATCCGACAATCTTCCCCAGCAACTCATTATTTGCAAATATAGACCATTTGTTCTGGCGGGTAACACCAGTAATCGAAGATCATCATTTCGCATGGATATTGTGGTATATTTGGAAGGCAAGAAATTGTAAAGTCTTTAGCAATTTGGATATTGATCCACGGGATACTCTTCAACTAGCCGAAACGGAGTCCCGACTTTGGAAAGAAGCACAAGATACCCTTACCCAAGGAGTAGAAGTTTCAACGACATCAGCTATAAATCAGGTTCCACTAATTCCAGGCAGGTGGTGTTTCTCGGATGGATCATGGAAGGTCAATGAGAGTTTTTCAGGTCAAGGATGGTATAGTACTTTGGAAGGTTTTGATGGGTTAATGGGGGCTAGGAATACGAGAGCAAGTCTTTCTCCTCTGCACTCAGAGATAGAGGCACTGATTTGGGCAATGGAATGTATGAGGAATTTGAGGCAGTATAATGTTACTTTTGCAACGGATTGTTCGCAGGTGGTGAAGATGGTTTCGGAATCAGACGAATGACCAGTTTTTGCAAATTATTTGGAAGATATCAGAATTCTGAGAAGAAGTTTTACTTTTTCGGAGGTGGTCCATGTACCCAGGACAAAGAATACGAAGGCGGACTGTCTAGCACGTAGTGCAAGAAAGCAATCGTCTTACGTTGTCCATATGGATAGAGATCCCCTAGTTTGGTTAACATAGTCAATATGAGTCTGTATTGTTGCTGACAAAAAAAAAATATATAAGAGATTTGTTTTGTTAAAATAATAAATTATTCAATTTTATCTACTCTATAATTATTTGGATATTTGATATCAAATTTTTTAATATTTCTAATTGAATATCTTGTTTATCAGTATAAATAAAGTAAAATATAATAAATAAACAATAATCTAAAACTAATATAAAATAATATTATTTTTAGAAAAAAAAAGTAAAAATAATATTTACATTTTAAAGCTTTAATAATTAAAATATGAAATTTTATAAAAAAAAAGAATATTATAAACTTGCATAAGATATATAATAATTATATAATATATTATAATATATAATTATTTATATATTATATACCGGATCAAACATTAATTTAAGAAACAAAAATATTTGTGATTTGATACAATTTTATGTATATTATATATTTATTATTTGTTTTTTTTTGCAAGATAGCGGATATCCAGATTTTGTAATTCACAATGCAGTAAATTGAATCAGAACTTAGACATGGGCATAAAATCTGGAATCTGAAATCATTCTGAAATCTGAACAGAATCTGAACCGAAAAACTTGATTCAGAACTTAGGGATGTATTTTATCCACCCGTAGCTTAAGCAACACCACAAAAACACTTGTTCTGTGAATCCTCAATGTCTCTAAACCTCTTCAATTGAAAGCTTCTTTCACCCGCCACGTGTCCGCTCGCCATTCACTCTTTTCTATCTCTCCTCTCCACCCAAATATTTTCTCATCACAATATCCCGAGGAAAAAACAAAGGCATCTTCTCTCAGAGAAAATATTATTACAGAACTCAAAACCATGTCCGGAGGTGTTGGTCCGACTTACAACGACATCGCCTTACCCGAAGAAAAAGAACATCATCACGCCAACACCGGAGAAACCTCAACAAAAGCCGCCAGACTCTTCTCGTTCCAACAACTAATCATCCTCGCAGTAATCCTCGTCCTCTCCGCAAGTGGTCTCGTCGCAACCGAAGATATCTTATTCGCACTCCTCACCTTCATCTACTTCTTCTTCTTCCTGTCTAAACTAATCTTCCCTCCCCACAAGAATCCAAACCGCGACGCTCCTCTCACGAGCCCCGCGAACAAGATCTTCCGTCTCTACGTAGCTTCCGCGGGGATCGCGGGGCTCTTGATCCCCATCTGCTACATCTTCCAAGGCTTCCTAGAGGACGACAGACGCGGTGTGAGCGCCGCTGCGCCGCACGTGTTCCTTTTGGCGAGTCAGGTTCTCATGGAGGGAGTAGCCGCCACGTGCGGCTTCTCTGCTCCGGCTCGGATCCTCGTGCCGGTCGTTTACAACGCTAGGAGGATCCTAACGCTCGTGGAGTGGATTGTGAACGAGTTCTCGAGGGAGACTCAGGAGTATGGTGGTGGGGAGGGGACGGTTTCTGTGCGGCGGATGTACGCCGGGAAAGTTTTGGCGGCGGTGAACTTGGGGATTTGGTCGTTTAATCTCTTTGGTGTTCTGATTCCTGTTTATCTACCGAGAGCTTTCGAGAGGTATTACGGTTCCAGCAAGGAGGTTTGATTCCGGTTTAGATCAATCATAGCGTTTGTAGCGTTATCCTTTTCGGTTTAATTTGTCCGGTTCAATGTCTTTGGTTATCTCCTGAGAGCTTTCAGAAAAAAAAAGTATTACGGCTCCAACATGGAGAACTGAACCCGGTTTATATCTTGGCAGCTTTTTGTTGTCTTTTTGTTTAATCAGTCCGGTTCGTTAATAATCCTGATCTGGATGTGTTTCTTTCCTCTTTTGATCGTATATTGATGCTTTCTTTGATGAATTCAGTTTATGTATTTTATGTTATTAATGGAGTTTCATTTAACATCAGCTAGACGCCAAAAAGGTTGATCAGCTATAAAGAACAAAAGTGTGATAATGTAGAATTGCATACCAAAACCTTTAGCCTAGTTTAGACCAATGATTAATACATTCACCATCTCATTTCAAACATTTCTGGTAAAATATTTCTTTGATACTGTAAACAAAATAGAATATTATGTCACAACTCATTATCAGTGATATCAATGTAACATTATACGTAGGAGCTGTAACAAGAATATTCCGAAGTTCCTAACTACATCAGTACAGAAGTTGCTCTTACGACAACTGCAAACCAAATCTAAACTTATTTATTCGTGTGTACTTTAGTTAAAAGCCATTCTCATTACCTTTTTCACCATCTCACCGTGTCATGTTATTGTCTTTTTTCCTTCATGGTTTGTTATTGTCTTGGTAACGAATAAGATGTATTATTGTTTACCTTTTCTATAAAATATTTTTTTGATTTCTAATACTATTTTTCATTTCAGTATTTCAATTTATCCAATAAATTATATGAATTCAAATCTATAAATTTTGATCAATATGTTATATTGTATAATTAAGTCTATTTTTCCTTCCTAAACTAAACATACAATTTTTAAAATAATGATTTTTAAAAATTAATAAATTATCATATTTTGATATTATTAAGAAAATATTTACATATGCTTTTCCATTAAAATTTTGAATTTTTTTATTAGATTGAATGATTAATAGATTTGGTGATAACATTGTATAGATAAAAACACTAACTTGGTTATTGTGTTTAAATTTTGGATGTAATTTTTGTTAATGTATGAAACAAAAAAGTTTAATATGCGTTTTAAGTGAGTAAAAAATAATTTTGTACGTAATTATATATATGATCTTAAAAGTATGTATAACACCAATATAAATATTTTAAATAAAATGAAAGAAGTAAACTTGAAATATAAGATTATGTGTACATATGTTCGGATATCTATTCGGGTTCGGGTATCACCCATTTGGATTTGGATATTCAATCTCTGCTAAATCAATATTTGTTTGGATATTTTGCTATTTCAGTTCGGATTTTTCAGATAGGGTTTGGGTAGGGGTTCAGTATTGGATAAAATGCACATGCCTATCATCTACTATATATTTAGATATTCTAAAAGTTTTGAAAACGTATAAGTACCAGATATTGTAACAAAATTTATTTTGAAAATTTTAACTATTGGCGATATCATTGTTTTAAATATTCTTACTATCAACTAAAAAATTGGAAATATTTTTTGAAAGAATATTCTTATTTATCCAATAATAGTTCTGATAATTTTTATTTTCGGGGTATGTAAATACTTGCACTCTATGTCTAAGAGAATTTTTTTTATAGTGAAACTATATTCCTACAAGATTTTATTTACTAATTACGACTGTGAAATAATATTATACTAATACCCTAAATTGTAAATGTCCTAATCACTATATACATATATATGAGTTATATTTTGGTTCACCAAGATTAGGAAGAACTTTTAGGTTCACCAAACATTAGTATTTTGTTATTCTTTATTTAGAATTTAAAAATAATAATAAAAATTTGTCAAGTTATATCTATATACTATTAAAACAGAAGACCCTTTTTGAGGTGACCTTCTATTTCAGCATTATTTACCATTCTTTGCCACTGAATATTTTAATCTAGGAAAAAAAGAAAGATTTTTTCTACGAAATCTTTGACATCCAACAAACAATATATTCCCTTATTTTTCTATATCTATACTATTAAAGTAGCTGACACTTTTGGAACTTGCCCCTGAATTTTTTTAGTAAATGCAAAACAGTTCTAATTATTTACAAAACTGCACATTTCATTAACTTTTTAATTAAAACGAAATGGGCTACCGAATTTGTTTCAATGGGCTTCAAATGTCTACTTAACCCATTTTCAATTTTTAAACTAACCCATTTAAATTCTAACCCTATACCCTAAACTCTATTCTAACCCTAAACCATATATACAAACCATCTAACCCTACGCTAATACACTATTACAGTCGAAAATAATTTTATGAACCATAACTCAATTGAAATTAGTCCAATAGTAATACAAACCTATTATTAGCTTTAACCTATAGTCACATATTTGTTTTGTAGACCATTCAAAAAAGCATCAAAAATATTCAAACCAAACAATGTCAATGATCAAATACACGGTTTTGATTCCAATTGGAAGTTCGGGATATTTGTTTAAAATATAGCATTGAATATTCTCTCTAATAGTTCTATATTCTCTGTAATTGTTACCAACTATTAATTGTCAGAATAACACAATATAGAAACAAATATTAAAAGATCTCCCGATTTAATGTCATCGATTCAAAAGTAGCAACATAAAAACAGAAATTTATTATATTGTAGCTGCTTTACGGGATCATCACGCACAAAATCTCATATATGGTAACTAATTAATTAAATTTACCAATTTTTGAATCCTAAAAATAAATTCGATTATCAAGCAAACCCGAAAAAGATCACCGAATATACCAAATTAATTCTATTTTCTAAATACTAATCCTAAAATATAGTGCAACAGTTAGGATTGAAGATACAAATTATTATTTAAATTAAAAACAAAAATACAATCAGTGTAAAATACGTCATAACGGGTTAAATAAATAAAATCATATTACATGTTTGAATTATTTAGAGTCTTCAAAATTTGATTCATATTTAAAATAACAAAAATATTTCATATAAATAAATTTAAGATAAATTTCATAAAAATTTAAAATATATAATTTATCAAAAATCATAATTTTTATTACGTAAAATAATTTTTCCAACAAAAAATATTTTTTCCAAGAAAAATAATACCCACCATATCTTTCTGAAAAATCTTTCACATTATTAATTATTTGAAAATAATTATTAAATTAAACCTCAAAATAAAATCAAGTTGAAATAACAAATAATTAAATCAACGAAATCATAATACGGGTCTAAATTATCTCAAATCCTTAAAAAATAGTTTCATTTAAAATAAAAACTAAATCATATAAACTAAATTTAATAAAATTATAGAAAATGTTTGAAATGCACAAATGAAATTTTCAATACAATAGTGTTGAAAATATATAAAATATTTTATTTAAATTAAAAAATCAGTGTAAAATAATTTTAACTTTGGTTTAAATAAATAAAATCATATTACGGGTTAGAATTATTCAGTACTTAGCATTTTGAAAATTTTGTTTCCTAAATGTTTATACCATATATTTCCAAAAAATCTTTCATGTTATTAATTATTTGAAAGCATTTATTAAATGAAACCTCAAAATAAAATCAAGTTAAAATAACAAATGATTAAATCGAAAAATCATAATACGGGTTTAAATTATCTCAACTCATTAAAAATAGTTTCATTTAAAATAAAAACTAAATCACTTAAACTAAATTTAATAAAATTATAGAAAATATTTTGAAACGTACAAATGAATTTTTTAATACAGAGAGTGTTGAAGATATAAAATATTTTATTTAAACTAAAAAATCAGTGTAAAATAAGTTTAACTTTGGGTTAAATAAATAAAATCATATTACGGGTTAGAATTATTTAGAGTCTTCTAAAATTTAGTCATATTTAAAATAACAAAAATAAGTCATATAAGTAAATTTAAGATAAATTTCATTAAAAAAAAATATAACTTATCAAAAATAATAATTTTTATTACGTAAAATAAATTTTCCAAATTTTTATGTCAAAACAAATTTTATGTCAAAAGTCTAATAACATGATAGGAACAAATTTGTTTTGACATAAAATTACGATTCATTTAGAGTTTTGTAGAAATTAATTTTAAAAGTAACTGTACAAATTATTTTTCTGCAACTAATTGTAAGTTTAATTAGTATAGATGTAGTCCCTAATAAAAAATTTAAATTTTACAATACAAAAATTTTGTATAGATTAAAACGTGTTAAACACCTAAAAAAAACTTCTAATAACAAAACAAAATTAATACACTTGATATATATATTATGTCAAAACAAATTTGTTACAAAAAAAATATTACGTAAAAAGAAAACATACCCGCCCTTTTGAGGGCGGGTCAGGCTCTAGTTTAATCTTATATTTCCTAACTAACTTACCCGGATTCACAAGGCTTTTAATTACCAAAATATTTGCTGCGAAAATATTAAACAGAGGAATATACTTATGCTACCTGCTTATCCTTCCCTATATATACTATGTTACTCAGGCTTTATATTCTACCACGGAAATTTGCAAAGTCTTTACAGAGAAAATGAAGGCTGCACAGAATCACAGGTCAAAACAGATTTGAGTTCTAAGGATTATTTCTCTACGTAGTCAACACTATTTGTATGTTTGAAGCATGAGATATTTGCTTAAGTTGAAGTATTGAAATATATTAGTTCATTTTTAGTTGTGTTCTAACAATATCTTTGTTCGATATAGTGTTCTTACGTTACGAATTTATAAGATTTGCAATATTCATTCTATAGAGGATATGTTTAATTATTAGTCGACACAAGCAAGACAATAACATAATAATTCTTTAGTAGTTTTCTAAGATTCTGGATCCTGTTCCAAAACATTGATGAGTCTTAGTTGCATTTGGCAAACAATGACAAGTCGACGATTTCATAGATATGATCTTGTGCTTTGTTTTTGTAATATTTTGGAACTTTTTGCCCATATGACTTGGTTACTTTTTTTTTCTGGTGTGACTAACTTGGTTACTTTATGTGATTCGTGAGATCTTTTGCAATTAATTGTCAACTTATTAATATGCAAATTATTTAAAAACAATAATTGTTTGTGCTTCTAAATACAATTATTGTTTTGAACTAATACATATATTTGCAATAAATTATTGTATATTCCACATTTAAATATGTTTCAAAACATGACAAAACATACTCTTTTTGAGTCAACTGATGATATTAAAATACTTCAATGAGTATCAATTACAAACAGCCTTACAAACCAAGGCAAGAAACAGAACCAGCAAAGGCTATCTGTAAAACCAACAAGAAGAAAAAACATACTCTAATATTTATTCTTTTTCTCTAAATGAAAAATATATAAAGAAATCTGACTCCTGGTATCCTGTACGATAATAAAATCCAGTACGATAGACTTCGAACAAATATTCCAACAGAATATAGAGTTTACAAGTATTCCGTGAAATCTGTTAACTAAAGATACACATTTAAATATTAAATAATCAATACTATTAAAGTTGAAATGTATCCTATTGATATATGTTGTGTCCAAATGTTTTTAGAACTTCCATCAAATTATATCATAACTCATATAACTGCCGATTAATAATACAAATATTTTGTATAACAGTTGCATAATTAAAGATACTCGACAGTTAGCTATTGGAATAGTGGGTCCTGAGTATTTTGGAATTGACAGGGAAATTACACAATATATTTACGGGTTAGAAGTAGTTTACAGTTATAGAATTTGATTCATATTTAAAATAGGTCCAACGGTATAAAAGTAATATTACAAGTAATTGTAGGGGTTATTGTTAGCAATGATTCTGTATTAACAATATTGATATAAATATGATTACAAAAAAGTTTAAATATAAAAATTAAATTTTTCCAAAAAAATAAAACAAAAAATAAACCCACCTTTTGAAAGATGGATCAGAATATGAACCTAAATCTATTTATTTTGTTTGTTTAGAAATTGCGGGTTCGTGGGAGAGGATCATTTAAAATATGTTTAGGAAGCCAAAACATAGATAATAAAACTATAATTTAGATATGACGATCAAAAAAACTTAAATATAAAATCCTTCAATCAGTACAAATATATTCTATTAACAGCAGTGTATCATATTGATAAATGTTGTGTCCACTTTTTAAAATTTATAACTGCCCTTTAATCAATTTTATTAATACACATTAGATTAATTTAGTAATTGCCAAACTGCCAAATTCTGGATCCTTTAATACACGTTGGATTAATTTTTGGTTGGGCCAAATTCGAACCCATTACTAATCCACCATTTAACTATTTGTTTCCTAATTTTTGGCAGGTTATGAGTATTTTATTCGGGGTGGGTGTGGGTTGATAGATTTTTGATTGCTGGTACCCGCCGACCCGAAAAATATTTAAAAACAAAAATAAAAAGAAAAGTAAACACTTTCTAAAATATGATAATTTTGAAAAACAATTTTAAATTTTAAAAATATATAATTTTTATTATAAATATATTTTTATATTTTATAATAATTAAATTAAATAATTATTTTTTAAAAAATTATAAGCCACAGATAACCTCAAAATTAAATAAGGCGGGTTCCGGTACAAATTATTTGTTTGCGGGTTGTGCGGACATATTTTTTGACCAAAACAAAAATGAAACCCGCGGGTTAACGGGTTCGACCGGCAATCCAGCCCTAACCGAGCGTATACATGATTAACTTTTAAGTTGCTATTATTTAATAATATATATTTTCATTAAGATTTATACATATAGAAAACACAAATATGAAAATTAAATTAAAATAAAAAATATACCCGCCTTTTAAAGGGCGGGTCAGAATCTAGTAATTCTTTTAAAATTAAAAGGTAAACATAAAAAAAATTGTAGTAGTTGTAAAAAAGAATTTTTAAAATATATTTTTAACGCCATCACTAAAAACTAAACCGTAAATACTAAACACTAAACCCTAAAATCTTGGGTAAATGCGAAACCCTTTGATATATCCTAAATTATAAACACTAAACAATAAATCAGATTTTAAAATTAAGTAATTAGACATATATATGTTTATTTATTTTTGTCATCGACATACATATATATATATATATGTACATATATATATAACTATAGCTATAAAATTAATTTTACAAAACTTTATATCATTTGTTAGAATAAAAATAATATGATAATAAAATTATACTTCAAAATAATATTAAAATATAATGAAAACTAATTTATTTAGATAGATCATTAAGTTTATTTATTATTAAAATTAGTAATTGAGCATAAAATATGACTAAATTTAAAATTATGGAGAGCATGACAAATCAGCAAATTTACTTCTTAAATAATAGTATATATTGTTTTTCATTATCTGTGTAACATATTTATTAATAAAATTATATAAAAACTAATGTTTTTACAAATATTATTATTATTATGAAAATAAATATAAATTATGTTTACATATCAACTTTAATAAAATCATATAAAAATATAAGTAAAAATTAAGAAAATATAAGTAAAATTTAAGAAAATATAAGTAAAAATTATTTAAAACTGAAGTAAAATATTATTTTTAAATGTGAAATTTTGTATTAACAATTGATTTTAGTAAATTATGATTGATTTTGGTGAAAATTTGGGTGATAATATTAACAAATATTGCTATACAATTAATTTTATAATATCTTTAGTAACTATTAATTGAGTTGAATTAGCTAAAAACTTAGTGTGATATTTTGTTGTTAAAAATTTGCTTAAGACATCTAAACATGTTTGACCGGCACTGGCAAAAGGGTTATCCTACTTGCACTAAGACTGTAATCATTTTTACTTGTCTTTGGGTCCAAGTATTTTTCTGTTGCGTTCAGTGATTTATTTTGTTTCTTTTGATTATCCAGGTAAGCCCAAAATAATGCATCGTGATATCAAGGCGGCGAATATTCTCGTTGACGATACCTTTGAGGCAAAGGTACGTACTCTGAAAACTTGTAGAGAATTCTACAAAGGACTATATATCATAATGTTGAGAATTGTTCATCAGGTAGCAGATTTTGGGCTCACCCGGTCTGCTGTCTGCTGTGGACGCTGATTCTCATGTTTCTACTCGCGTTATGGGAACATTCGAGTACGTGCTCTTACTACATTTAACCTTGCAAACCATAAACATCTATTGACTTATGATTTGTTATTATATTTCTTTGTTGCAGGTACTTGGTTCCTGATTATGCTACTTCTGGCAAACTCAGTGATAAGTCCTACTGTGTTAGAAACAGTTGTTACTTGTCCACTTCCATGATCATTTGTCCTGTTTGCAGAGAAAGCCAATGTCTCTTATCCAACAAGTCATAAGTCGAATGTTTTCTTTTCAGAGAGGATTGTGTCATGCGTATTGTGGCTAGGTGGATAGCTTATGCATATACATGCGGTTATTTTAATAAAACACAGTAGTTTTATAACATTCCTAAATCCGACTAATTAAAATAAATGTTATTTTAATAAAGTTATCTTTTAGTATTACCAAAAAAAATTGATGGTTCATCATGTACTCTTCTTCTCAATATGATGATGTAAATGATGCATATATTTTAATGTTAGATGAATATATTTTACAGTTTTCTTTTTTTTTTTTTTTTTAATTTTACAGTTTTCCGATGTATAAATATGATGATGTAAATGATGGAGCAGTGTTTATTTGGTGAAAGACTACACAAAATCGAAAAAAATAAATCTTAAAAAATAAATGAGTGATGTTTGATACACAAAGCAGTCCCTGTGACCAAATTCTTATTTGATTACTTTTTCACATTCAAAAATAGTGGTAGATGAAACTGCTAAACCATGACAACAGCATATTATTATATTTGTAAATTCTTCTTGAGATATATTCAAACGTCGGTTGCTGAGAAAAATTTTTTTGCCAGCAACAGAAATATTTGTATTATAAATTTTGTCACATAATTGTATTTTATAGATTAGTTATCATGTACTTTGGTATGTCATATTAACATACATACATTCCAGTTAGCAAAAAAAAAAACATGCAGACATTCCTTCTGATCATTAGGACCAAAACAAATAACTAAACATTCTGACAAATAACTAGCAAGGGCTTTGAACAAGTCTAACACGTACCAATGAATCAATGAACCCCACAAACCCAACAATTACATACCTACAACATACAATTGACCGTGAATTAAGTTGAAGCTCAGACGACCAATAACCTTCCAATCGTCTAACGCATTGAATGCCAGTCTCTTCTATTACTCTCTCCAAATTCTCCCTAAAACAAAATTGTCTTCAAACCTCCACGGGTTATTAAAAACTCTAGCCACATCACCTGTTAGAAACTCTAGGGCCACTAATCACTAAAATGCATACCGCATTATTTTAATACATATATTCATGATAAACATGTCATAACTTTTGTAATTGTAAGATAAAATCATCAAGAACTTCATTTATATAAAGATAAACCCCACCGAAATTCCTACCACGCCAAAAACCCACTTTAATTTTTGAAATTAACAGCCCATACGCCTTACAACTACTAAGGCTCAATATCCACTCGATTGTCCCATACTTAAGAATTTTAACGCCAACTTCCACGATCTGTCTATTAACTAATCCCAACGTACGATGCAAACAGAAGCACAAAATGACAAACATCCAAATAAATCATTTCAATAAGCTTAACAGTCTCCTAATGGCAATGTTACATTAGCATTTCAAGGGTATATAATAACAAACACACACTATTATACTCCAATCCACATTTCTCATCTTGAAACTAATGTTGAAAATTGAATACAATCCAGTCACTGGAAAACAGGCAAATATTTCACATGTAGTGCAGACGGATAAGATAAATATAATCTATGATAACAATAATAAAACGTAAAATTTAAATCACCTTAAATTTAGGTAAGCTAAAATTTTTGAAATACCTTATTGATAATATATTTATGTGTTTTTCGGTTACTAACCCACCCGTAAGACGGACCAAACCTTAGTGTATTATAAAATAACTCAATCTCAGATTACCTTTTTCGTATCTTTTATCAGACAACTCCAATATATTTTAAAAAATTCTAGAACAATATATTTTTGCTTTAGAAAAGAAGGTTAACACAGTCATTTCTCTAATTTTATTGCTTTACCTTTAAAAATTACACAAAACATCATTATTATGGTTGTAGATAGAAACTAAATCACTTGATACAGCCGAACCATTCACCTAACTGTTTCAAATAATTAATAATCTAATAAAATAGATGAAATTCAAATCTAATTTTTTAATCAATATGTAATATCGTAAAAAATTATATCTAACTTTTTTTTTAGAAACAATAAGTTTATAAATTAATAGTTACATAGTTTTGATATTTCATAGTTTTTCTTTAATCAAAACTTTAATTGAAAAGAACAGTGGTGAAATCAACTAAAGTCCGAGTAAACTAACCAAGGCCCATGAATAACTTATTATCCGTCCGTCTTTACAGCCCATTTCCTTGCAAAATGAAAAAAGATTAGAGAAACAAGACTTGTGTGTTTGCGACTTTCTCATTCAGATATTCCCATAGGATAATTTAGATTTCCATTTTATCCTTTTTTTTCTCCAAGCTAATGGACATGGATTGGTCCTGATGAAGGTGAGGGAGTGAGTTATGTCTTAAAGATTCTTCGAAGCTAACACAGACAAAAACTGTAATAATAAAAATTTCGAAGCTGCCCATGGCCATGGCCTCTCAGATTATAGCATCTTCTTCACCAACGATTACAAATAGGTCTCACCTTCTCCCTTGTTACAAAACTTCGAAACCTTATCTCTCTTCATGTTTGGGTTCTTCTCGTTACTCTCCTTACATTGGTCTAAAGCATATGGGCATCTCAATCTCGCCGAAATCTTCAAACCCAGGTCTCGAATTTCTCTATATCATCACAAAGTTGATTTCTTTTTTGTGATAATATGTTCGGTTTGTTGTGCAGAGAGAAAGAGAAGATGTAGTAAAGGTATGGTGATTCGTGCGTCTCTGTTTGGCGTTGGAGCACCTGAGGCTTTGGTAATTGGAGTTGTTGCTTTGCTCGTCTTTGGTCCTAAAGGCCTTGCAGAGGTTGGTTAGTAGTAAATTATTGAATTACTCTTTTAAGTTTATACTTTTACTTATTGGAGTATAGGTAAAGCTAGATATGGAGAGGTTTTTGCTTTAATCGAGTTTGAATGGGGCTATGATCCGTGCAGGTTGCTCGAACTCTTGGGAAAACACTGCGTACATTTCAGCCCACTATTAGAGAGCTACAGGTTTGTTTTTATTTTTATCTCAAGGATCTTAGGAAATGAAAATGAGTTTTATTTTATTTTGTGTATTGGCTTACATTGGCTTTTTGTTCTAAAGGATGTTTCAAGAGATTTCAAAAGCACCCTTGAGCGTGAGATTGGCCTTGATGAAATCTCAACTCCAAATGTGTACAACCAGAACAGAATGAACACTCCACCACCACCACCAACATCAGTTCCTAGCACTGAAGATCCTGTGACTGCTGCAAGTGGTCCGAGTGAGTGGTCTATGTCTAGTTTTTGAAATGTTAGATAAGTAGTTTGATTTGTCTAGATACGAGCTGTTTTCATGAGTGGAATCTAGTTTAAGCTAAGCTGATTTTCCTTGAAAATAAATAAGCAGATGATGTTCAATCACCAAAAGCTTACACAACCGAGGATTACCTCAAGATTACAGAAGAGCAGCTCAAAGCTTTGTCTCCAGGTGAAGCCGGCGATCAAACTCAGACTCAACAAACATCTTCTACCGAAGAAAGCCAACCCAAAGGTAAGTGAATGAAACAGCAAATCATCTCATTTCTTAAAAGAAACCCCATCTAAATCGGTTTGCTGCAGGTACATCAACGGCCACATCCCCTCCAAGACAAGATTGAAAACACCAAAAACTGACTTCGGGATGGGTATTTTTTGATCTGCCAAAAGAAATTAAGCTATTAGCTCTCTCCCAGGACATTTTTCTCAAAGCATTATGTGCAATCTTTAATATGGATTCAGAAAATGACTCATTTGTGTATTTATTTTCCAATTATTGCCTTCTTAATGATAAATGACGTAGCACAGAGATGTTGGGTCAATTAAAGGCCATTCGGGTATAATTAACATGTGAAAAGAATGACTTGGATTTCATACAGTTTTAAGCCCGAAAATATGTAATAATGGCAAAGTAGAGTTCTATATCGGCCATGAGGAAGAAAGTTGACGTGTTTATATAAGGACATGCTCTCTCACTAGAGGAGGATCGACTAAATCTCAACTCTCTACCAAAAGAAAAAAAAAGAAGAAGAAGAAGCATAACACCGCATCATAAGTAGAACGAACTACACTTACCCTATTCAAGGCAAGTCACTTGTTACATATACTTACCATCTTGAAGGTTCAAGTGACGCGAATAAGCCTGTCGCATGACATATGCTTCAAATCCTGGCTTGTCACGCCTAGCTCTTCTTCAGATCCAACAGAGTCTTCTTGAGGGTTGTTTTGCAATTGTCCTCGATTCTGAGCTAGTTTGGTGCGGGCTCTGGTTAGAAAAATATATAATGCTGGTGGGGTTCACTTTGGTTAAACTTGCGCGATCGTGTGAAATATGGTTCTGGTTTCATCAAAGGCAACGGTCATATTGACCAGTGGGCTTAAGGTGGAGTAGACTCGTTATTGGGCCGCAACCGGTTTAGGCTCGAGTGAAAGGAAGCTTACTTAAAGAGTAGAGATAGGTGTTTATCTTTATTGGATCATTACTTGTATTGAGCTGCAACAGTTTGTTGAGCTCCTTCTCCTTTCTTGTAACAGTCTGATCTCATAGTGCATTCCGGGACTTTGATCCTGAAGAGAGACGTACCCGGTGGTGAAGAGGGGAACTCTATAATCTCGCTTGTGTCGTCTTTCTTTCTGTTTTTACTAATACAAACACACGAGAGTTGAGAGAGAGAGAGTAAACGGATCGAGTGAGTATCGGCTACAAGTGGTATAAGAGCGAAGGTTACGCAAGGGAAGATACATCGGCGATCCATAGTTCGCGGAGGAGGACGCGAGGTAGATCATCAAGATCTGAACAAGCGGGGATCAAGATCGAAAAGTTGATCGCCTCCGTAACAGCACGGCGGCGATATCAGATCGGAATCAAATCCGATCGAAGGCTAAAGAACGGAAGGGGAGTGTTTCTTACTTTCATCTGTTTGTGAATCTAGATCGATTTCTCTAACTGCAATTATCGGAAAATTCATATCTAGTCTCTTCATATAAAAGTGTTGATTCGAATCTTGAATTAGATTGCTACTGACGTAGCTCTTTGAAATCTGATTGTTATCTGCAGGTGATAATCAGATTGAAGCGGAGTCAGTATGGATCCAACACCGGGAAGATTCCAGATGGAGAAGTTCGACGGCAAAAGCGACTTCGGGTTGTGGAAGTACAAGTTGCTTGGTCAGTTAGAGATTCAGGGTCTGGGTTCAGTTTTGATGGAAAAGGCAGAGTCGACGTCAGAGTCTACATCAGATGATAAGGGAACTGATAAAGGGGATGAAGACGTCAAGGTTGATCCCAAAGCGAAAGAGAAGGACGTGAGGGTAAAGAATCTCCTAGGAACGTGTCTCAGCGACACCATCCTAAGGAAGATAATGCACGAGCCAACTGCGTTGGGAATGTGGAAAGCGCTGGAGCAGGACTACCAAACAAAGTCTCTCCCAAATCGAATATACTTGAAGCAAAGTTTTGCAAGCTTCAAGATGGAAGAGAGACGGTCAATAGAGGAGAATCTTGACACCTTCCTGAAGCTCATAGCAGACCTCGCAAGCTTAAAGATCATGGTGAGCGATGAGGATCAAGCAATACAACTCTTGACAAGCCTACCAACCGCATATGAACCTCTGGTTCATACTCTGAAGTATGGTACTGGAAAAGAAACGCTCACTGTAAACGAGGTTATCTCGTCTGCGTATGCGAAGGAGGCAGAATTAAAGCAACGTGGTGCTCAAGACAAGTCAAGAAAAGGAAATGAAGGTCTCTATGTAGAGAACAGGGGGAGACCTGATAGGAGGGGAGGATCTCGAAACCAAAACTATGGTAGAGGGAGGAGTAGAGGAAATGACAAAGGTAGATCCAAGTCAAGACCAAAGTTTGGAGCCAAAGCGTGCTGGGTGTGTGGAGATGAAAACCACTGGAAGCGAGACTGTCCCCAGCGCAACAGTCAAGATCAAAGCAAAGCATCAACATCAGCGAATGTGGCTATGAAGTTACCAACCACGGTAGCCCTGACAGCAAGCTTAATAGCAAAGAGCGAGCAGTGGGTATTGGACTCCGGGTGCACCTTTCACATCACCCCAAGGCGTGAAGTTCTTTCCAACTTTGAAGCATTTGAAGGAAGCAAAGTTCTCATGGGAAACAACACCTACTACATGATAAAAGGACAAGGCACCATCACAATCGACAATCCTGATGGCTCGATTGTAACGCTAAGTCAAGTAAGGTACATACCTGATATGGGGAGAAATTTGATCTCGTATGGTCAGTTGGAGAAGTCTGGGTGCCAGTATGTAGGAGCAGGCTTCAAGGTGGAGTTCTACAAGGATAATCAGAGAGTGTTGTCAGGGAGGTATGATCAGGGACTGTACTATCTTGAGGGAACCGTCAGAGAGTATGTCAGTAATGAAGTCTGCAGTACAGTCGACATGACAAGCAGGTGGCATTCTAGGTTGGCTCACATGAGCCAGTCATCAATGGAGATTCTGGTAAGAAAAGGCTACTTGAAGAAGGAAGAGGTGAAGTCTCTGGAGTTCTGTGAAGCGTGTGCCATGGGTAAATCTCATAAGCAGAGCTTCCCAAAGGCGAAGCATACAACAAAAGGGATTCTTGACTACGTTCATTCAGACTTGTGGGGCTCGCCAAATGTGACTCCAAGTCTCTCAGGATGCAAGTACTTCCTGACTTTCATAGACGACTACTCGAGGCGTGTTTGGATCTACTTCCTGAAGACCAAAGACGAAGCGTTTCAGAACTTTGAAGAGTGGAAAGCACTTGTTGAGAACCAGACACAGAAGAAACTAAAGTGTCTAAGGACTGACAACGGGTTAGAATTCTGCAACAACCTGTTTGACAAGGTTTGTAGAGACACCGGAGTGAAGCGTCACAAGACTTGCCCATATACGCCGCAACAGAATGGTGTCTCTGAACGCATGAACAGGACGATAATGGATAAAGTGAGGAGTATGCTGCAAGAGACTGGTCTTGGAGCTGAATTTTGGGCAGAGGCAGCTTTGACAGCAGTGTACATCATCAACAGATCACCTGGGTCAGCAATAGAGTTTGAGGTTCCTGAGTCAGTCTGGACTGGAGAGAAACCGAGGTTTGATCACTTGAGGAGGTTTGGTTGCATAGCCTATGTTCACACTCGTACAGATAAAATTAGTCCTCGTGCAACCAAAGGTGTGTTACTGGGTTATGCAATTGGAACAAAAGGTTATCGAGTGTGGCTTCTAGATGAGGAACAAGTGGTCATCAGCAAAGACGTCGTGTTTAATGAGGATAAGGTCTACAAGCAACGAGAGGATATTGCTGAAGTAACAGTGGAGGACGTGAAGCAAACCAGTCCTAAGAAGCGGGTTTCATTCAAGAAGAACTTGGAGGAGTTCGAACCAGAGTATACTGAAGCAGGAGGCTCATCTCAAGGTGGAGTTAAGTCGGTAAAAGACCCGATAAATCAATCAGATTCCAGTGAGTCTGAAGAAGATGATGAGGAAAGCGCATCTCAAGGAGGAGATGAGGACTTGAGCGGATACATTTTGGCCAGAGACAGAGTTAGAAGGCAGATTAAACCACCATCAAAGTACGGTGAGGATGATCTTGTGGCATATGCTTTAGCAAGCGCAGAGGAGATAGCGACAGAGGAACCAAGGTCTTATGCTGAAGCCAGAAGGAGTAAAGACTGGAACCTCTGGAACGGTGCGATGAGCGAAGAAATGATCTCTCATGATGTTAATCACACCTGGGATTTAACAGATAGGCCGAAGGATCAGAAGGTCATAGGCTGCAAATGGCTTTATAAGTATAAGCCAGGTATACCAGGTGTAGAGGATCCAAGATACAAGGGGCGTCTAGTGGCTAAGGGATATGCTCAGATTGAAGGGATAGACTACAATGAGGTGTTTGCTCCAGTAGTCAAACACGTTTCAATCAGGCTACTGCTCTCAGCGGTTGTAACATTTGACATGGAGCTGGAGCAGATGGATGTAAAAACGGCATTTCTCCATGGTGTTCTACAGGAGGAGATTTACATGGAGCAGCCTGAAGGATTTGTCAAGAAGGGTCAAGAGGAGAAAGTGTGTCTCCTGAAGAAGGCGCTCTATGGATTAAAACAGTCCCCACGAGAGTGGAATCATCGGTTTGATGAGTTCATGATCAGAAAGAGATACAGCAGAAGTCAGTATGACCCGTGTGTGTACCTGAGAGGAAAGTCAGAAGATTCAAGGATCTATCTGTTACTTTATGTAGATGACATCTTGATTGCATCTCGAAGTAAGGAGGAAGTAGGCCAGCTAAAGAGGGATCTGAAAGCAGAGTTTGAAATGAAGGACCTAGGGCCAGCTAGGCGCATCCTTGGCATGGATATTCTTCGGGACAGGAAGGCAGGAACACTGAGGTTGTCGCAGCAGGGGTATCTGGAACAAGTGTTGAAGACGTTTGGTATGCAAGATGCAAGTGTAGTTCAGACTCCGATTGGTTCTCAGTTTCAGTTAAAGGCAGTGTCTAAGGAGGAGGAAACAGAGCAGGCAAGGAAGATGGAGGACGTTCCGTATGCGAGTGCTGTTGGTAGCCTCATGTACGCAATGGTGGGTTCAAGACCTGATTTGGCTTATGGTTTGG
The DNA here is from genome assembly GCA_019706035.1 of Raphanus raphanistrum subsp. raphanistrum. Classification (NCBI taxonomy): domain Eukaryota; kingdom Viridiplantae; phylum Streptophyta; class Magnoliopsida; order Brassicales; family Brassicaceae; genus Raphanus; species Raphanus raphanistrum. The sequence continues at coordinate 14,259,709 of CM033981.1, forward strand.
GACTTGTCAGTAGGTACATGGGAAAGCCAGGCACAGATCATTGGGCAGCAGTAAAGTGGATTCTTCGGTATGTCAAAGGAGCTGCAGGTTTGAGTTTGTTGTTCTCTAAAGGTTCAGACTTTCAGGTCAGAGGCTTCAGTGACTCAGATTATGCATCTGATCGAGATCGAAGCAGGTCCATCACAGGTTTTGTGTTCACTGTTGGAGGGAATACTGTAAGCTGGCGCTCGTGCTTACAGAAGGTGGTTGCGTTATCGACGACAGAGGCAGAATATATCTATCTATCAGAAGCAAGTCGAGAAGGTGTGTGGTTGAAGGACTTTTGTGAGGAGCTGGGGTTTAAGCAAGAAGCTGCAGAGTTGTACTGTGATTCTTAGAGTGCAATCTGTTTAGCAAAGAATGACATGTTTCATGAGCGCACGAAACACGTTAGAGTCAAATACAACTTCGTTCGTGAGCTGGTTGCTCATGGTTTCGTGAAGGTGCTGAAGGTTCATACATCAGAAAATCCAGCAGATGCATTGACGAAGGTGTTACCAGGCGAGAAGTTCAGTGGTCACATCAAGACCATGAACGTTCGCAAAGCTTGATCGAATGATCAAGTAGTCAGGATCACCTCAGGAGTTCTCAGCAAGGTGTGGTGATGCAGGACGGATATTTAAGTTGCTGACTTGGGTTGAAGTCGGAGGTTGGTGCAGCTGAGGGTGGAGCTTATGCTCAGGAAGTCTGAGTTATTTTTTTGTTGATTTGGACTTGCAGTCATACCAGGATTTTGGAGTGCACAGAGTATATATCAGGAGATGATATAGAACGGAAACAAGAACCAAGGTGGAGATTGTGAAATATGGTTCTGGTTTCATCAAAGGCAACGGTCATATTGACCAGTGGGCTTAAGGTGGAGCAGACTCGTTATTGGGCCGCAACCGGTTTAGGCTCGAGTGAAAGGAAGCTTACTTAAAGAGTAGAGATAGGTGTTTATCTTTATTGGATCATTACTTGTATTGAGCTGCAACAGTTCGTTGAGCTCCTTCTCCTTTCTTGTAACAGTCTGATCTCATAGTGCATTCCGGGACTTTGATCCTGAAGAGAGACGTACCCGGTGGTGAAGAGGGGAACTCTATAATCTCGCTTGTGTCGTCTTTCTTTCTGCTTTTACTAATACAAACACACGAGAGTTGAGAGAGAGAGAGAGTAAACGGATCGAGTGAGTATCGGCTACAGATCGAACCATGGCTCGAATTCGTCCGTGCATCAAAGATTAGGCTCCGGTTCCAAGAGTATCTCCAACTTTAATCTATAATTTACTGCAAAATAGAGTGAAGAACTAACAAAAAAAAAATCATTACTCTATTTATAAAGTAATAACTTTTTTATTTGTTTATTATTCAATTTCCCACTCTATTTTGCAATAAATTAAGGAATTGAGTTGAAGATGTTCCAAGTCCTATCAGTTAGTGTTTGTAAAGTTTCTTAGTTCAATTACAAATAGCATTTTCTTATGTAGCTCCATTACAAGCATTTGAAAGTCTTTGTTTATTCTCAAGATAGTCTTTAGAAGTTGGTTTGTGTATGTGCCAAAACGTAGATTCAGATTGTGACCATTTTCAAGTTTTTTGTGTGTTTACTGAAGTGTGTTGTAGATTAAATAGTGACCAAATTAGGATGTTGATATGACGAAAGCACGGTTTAAAGTGCTCTAAGCATCTACTAGAAAAGACTTAGCAATGAATCATAGGAATAGCAAAAGTCTAGGTTTAGACCGAAAGTACCCAATAGAAAAGCAATTACACTTTTACTCCCGAAAACTTCTTATGAAATGAAACCAAATATTTAAGTCTGACGTAATAATACAATAATATGAAAATTTTAAAAGTTTATTTTATAAAATCAAAAGCTTACAATATTGAACATATAAGTGACAAACATCGACTTGTTATATTCAAAGAAAGCATTTATTCTTTTATCTAAGTTATTCAAAATGTATAATCATCAATCTCCACATATATAATTATAATGTTTCTCATCAACTCTCATAAGACAACAGTTGACTCGTTATCGGTTGAAGCATCCTTCACACCTGAAGAAGACTGGACCCTTTTGATAGCTTTATTGGCCTATCCATTAAATTATCAAATATCAATTATATGGATGAAAACACTAAAAAGGGAACAAGAAAGCTTTTTTTGGTTACCTCTTCATCCCAATTTGTAAAGATGGTGACGAGTGAAAGACATATAACTTGAACAACCATTGCGCATACGATTCCAAGCCAAAGCCCCTTCAAGTCAAATATGATTAGTACATATTTTGTTTGTTTAGAGTTAAAATTAATTGGTTAACTTGGAGGAAAAAAATCTGAAATATGAGTGTATTAAATTTAATTTTACCCGACCACCAACGTGAAAGTGAAAACCAAGTAACAAGCCCGAAGGCAATCCAACCAAATAATATGATGCAAGATTCACAAATGCTCCTATCTTCTGCAGCCCACATCCTCTAGCAACCCCTATTGATCCGGTAAAATTATAAAAACATAATTAGTGATTACCAGACTTAACCAAGTGCCTTTACTTGAGCCCAAAGAAATAAAACAAACCTGAAAGAACACATTGAATACTGTCAATAAAATTTCCTAAGGCGAGAATCGGCATCATGGAGGCTATGTAGGTGACTACTTCTGGTTCACTACTGTAAGCCATTCCCCATAGATTCCTTATCAGTATCAAAATCAATCCAATCACTATACTTTCTGCAATTGCGATGCAAATGACTACATGCACTGCAAGCTTAGCCACTCTTGGATTTCCTGCTCCTAGCTCATTTGATACCCTAGTGCTGCAAGGATAAAAAGGGAAATTCAATATGATTTGTATAATATGTTTGATGTTTACATGATTTGGTTTATATATATGTTTACCTTGCAGCGCCACTAAGACCAAACGGGATCATCCAAACTATTCCTGATGTGTTAACGCTGCACATAAATACATTATTCTTACTAACGCCAAAATTTAATCAAACACTCTTAAATTAGGAAGATAAGTATATATTGTTTTATACACTTTTTTTGGTAAAAAATGTTAAGATGTTTTATACACTTTGTTCCTACCAGATTGAGAGAACAGAAGTTTCAATGACTGAGTTTGGAAGAAGGCCTGATACGAGAACAACAAGCTCATAGGACCACATCTCCAAGCTGCACTCAAACAACATTAGAAATAAATAAGATTTGCTAGTTAAGAGATCCCCCGTGTAATTGAGTCTTTAATTTCTATATATCTCTCTCTATATATATATATTGATACCCCATCTCTTTTATTTACTTTTGAGTTTTTTTACTTACCAGACCATAAGTGCAGAAGGAATAGCTAGTTTCATAAAAGGGAAGATGTCGCGTAGAGCCTCCATAGAGAAACCGGTCCAAGTCAGTGAGCAAGAAGGCGATAGCTTGACGTAAGAGAACAGGAGAAGGGCATTAAGCCAATACGAGATAGAGTTAGCCACAGCAGCTCCTTTAAACCCTAAACTCGAGTTCAAAACCAAGACCCAACAAAGGAGGACGTGAAGACAAGTGGTGATTCCAGAGCAGAAGACCACAGGAAACACATTGTTCTGTGCCTGTAGAAACCTGTTTAAGCATTGAAGTAGACCGTAGGCGAAGATGCTTGGGATCATGAATGTTGCATAGGAGCCAGAGAGTGAAGCAATGGATTTGTCTTGCCCGAAGAAGACGAGGAAGTGCTCTGTGTTATACCAGATGATGGAGAGAGGAACAGAGAGTAGTGTAAGAACAAACATTGCTCTTTGCATTTGTATCCCTAACATTCCGTACTTCTTCGCTCCGTACGATTGGCCACAAAGTGTATCTAACGCACTTGCTGTTCCCATCTGTTCATGAGTAAATGGAGAAAGGTCAATTTAGTATAGCTTCTTGCTTTACAAGTAAGCAGCCAACGCAATTTGTTAACTCTATCTACGTTGTGTACTTAAAATTTGGATCAGTTGACATCATTCACTGTTCCAATGATGGTTTTAAGTTTAAGAAAAGAAAGGAAAAAAACAACAAATCTAAAATTATGATTATCCTCAATCTCTTAATTGAGTTTTTAGCTTCGGATAAGAGATAAGTTTTAGTTTTTTTTTAGATTTTAATTAACAAAAATTTAAAATAATTTTTTAAATAAGAGATACTCCCTCTGTTTCAAAATAAATGATGTTTTAGAGAGTTTTTGATGTTTCAAAATACATGATGTTTGATGTTTTTATATTAATCTTTGTTGTATTGAAAATTATGTGACCAATGATATTTAATACTTATTTTTAATGATTGGATGAAGTAATTTTGATTTATATTTTTAATATCACTTTTTAGTAAAGAGTGTGTACCTTAATTCTTGTGCATACACCTAAAACATCAAATATTTTGGAACAGAGGGAGTATAAAACCTGTTTTTTAGTTAAAAATGTGAAAAAATGTCAAATCATGAATTAAAAATTTGGACTAAGAAACTGGTGCTAATCATGCTCTAAGAGCATCTCCAATGTATTACTCCAAATTTTACTCCAAAATGGTGCAACTCCAAAATGGAGTAATGTTTTACTCCAATGTATTACTCCATTTTTTACTCCAAAATAGTTAATAATTTTTAATAATATCCTATATTTATAAAAATTTACCAATTAACCCCAATTATTTTATATTTGCAAAAATACCTTAAATATAATTTATTTAAATTAAACATTTATTATTAAAAGGTACAAGAAATCATAAAAATAGAATAAAACATAATATATAAGTTGGTTCAATAATGAGTTTTAGAATATTTTTTCCACAAATGATCAACTAATGCATTTCGTAATAAAAATGAGTTTCTTTATCTTTGATATTCCTAAATCGAGCAAGAAAATTTTGAAATCAAACATTTTCATTTTTGCAGTTTCGATCTCTGGAGGTGGAGCTTCTCTTGCAACTTCAATTGGTGCATCGAGTTCACGCTCATCCTCAATTATCATGTAGTGTAAAATTATACGTGTAGTCATGATGTCTTGTAACACATTTTTTTTTCAAAAACAAAAAGATCATTTCACAATAGCGAAATGTGAATGTCAAATTTTTAAATATTGAAATATCTTGTTTTTCATGTTATTGTATCATTTTAAAATATTATTTAAGTAAAAAATAAAAACATTAAAAATTTAAAGGACCATTTCATAAATAAAAAAAGTTCAACTCCAAAATGGAGTAATGAGTAAGATTACTCCATAAATGGAGTAACCCTAGCCATTACTCCATTTTGGAGTTGAAAATGGAATGGGGTTGGAGAAAATTTTACTCCAAAATGATGTTTGGAGTAGAAAATGGAGTAGGGTTGGAGATGCCCTAAGCAATCATTTAAGAAGATTTTGTTTTCTTGGCGTTTTCGCTTTTTCCATAAAATGACAAATATTGTGTTTTAGAAAGAAAAAAAGATGAATATTTTTGTTATTATTAAATCTCAATTGAGTGCAGAAAAGATGTCCACGCGTTTTATATTCACACAAGGTTTTGCCTGGTTAGTCCATTAAAGGTAAATTTTATACTATTATATTTTCTTGGAAGTCAATATCTCCATTTACCTAATCAAGTTTCTAATTTTGACCTTTATTCCTGATTTCCTCGTAAAGATTTTAAGAAATTAAGTTACATTTTTTAGCAAGAAATCAATATGAGATATATGTATATGATAAATAATAGAGAGTGAAAAAGTGAGGAAAACTGACGAGGAAGCTGAAACCGGTGACGGAGGCGAAAGAGGTGGCTAAGGAGGCGGTCGAGAGAGGAAGAGAGCCAAGATGGCCGACGAACATGACGGAGATGACTTGTAGACAATACTGAAGAAGACTCACGCCCATTAGTGGACCCGATAGCCATATCTGCTTCTTCACTTCTTCCTTCACACTACTTTTCTTTTCTTGATCTTTCAGAAGAGGCAATAACAATGCATCCTCTCCTTTTTCCCTCATTTTTATTTATGCAGAGAATAGCAAATGATACGGACCAGTAGCAACTATATTTCCTAGTTTTACTTTTAAGGGATTGTCCATGTGCGACGTGTGGGGATTAGTATTTTTGTAGCTGTTAACATTAAATAGGTAAGCTGTAATATCGCGTTACACCGGACAGGTAGAATAGTGATACATTATTAAATACTCTCCACGTGCGATGCGTGGTGATTAGTTAGTTATGTATAGGTCCACTGTACTATTCAATCAGAGAAGGACATGCAGCATAGTGATACAAATGTAATCACCATGTCAACACTCAATTTTTCGACTATATTTTAATTTATCTGGTTTACTAATTTAATATTATTGCATAAAATTAACTTTTAATCATGTATTGTTGTACCATTAAAATGTTACTTAAATTTTAGAATAACTTAATTACTTCATTAAAAATATTTTTGAACTCAACATACATATATGTAAAAATATAAAGCGTAATAAATGCCATATGTTTAATCACATACGATTACTCAGACATTAAATATTAAAACTAATATTACGAAAATCTTTACATTATTTATCTTACTTTTGTGTCATTCTATTTCTGTTAAAAAAATATCATGCATTTAGTAACAAACATCTATTTTTGTGTATATGTTATCATTCCTTTTTGAAAAACAAAAGTAAACAAGATAAAAATAGTATCAGTGTAATCAAAAATTTAGTTGAATTTATAATATATTTTATGATAAAATATCACATATATAAAATATTGAAACAGATTAAAGTTGATGTTTTTATTATTCATCATCCAGTGAGTTTAGTCAAAATATGTAAATTGTGTTAGACCAATGCAAATCTACAAACACAAAGTATTAGTTTATTTTTATTGTGAAAAACATGTAAAGCAAACACGCATAGACTAATGTAAACTGAATAAGTTAAAAGATTAATTAATTTTAATTTTATAAGAGTAGAAAATATGACTTAACCAATATTTTAATTTCAGAATTTATTGGATTCATATTTTATTAATCATATCCCATTAAGAAAACGCATGATAAATTATTATGATTAATATTTTAATTTTATTAAACATTTTCAAATAAAATTTAATTAATAATTAATTAATCAATCATATGATTGGATGAATTGATGTTCTTGTAATTATATTCTTCGGTGTGGGGTTTTAAAGCATGTAAAATATTGTTCATAGTTGCAAAACCATGTTTAAATGATAATTTACTAATTTTGAATGAATGTTGGACAAATAAAAACTATTTTTAATGTAAAAAGGTTAAAAACAAACATAGACCAATGCAAAATCCTTTATATATTAATTAAGGAGCATTATAACATTTAAGTGTAGTCATGTGTAATCACTAAAATTATTTTTAGAATTTATAAAAAATATGTTGGTCCATCTGATTATATATTATATTTTTCATTAAATGAATCAAAAAATTAATTAAAAGTATACAATTACTATTTTCCATTTTTTCTTAAATAAAAGCTAAAGAATCTTTAAATATGGTTAATATATATATATATGACAGTTAATGATTTTAATAACAAATATTTGCTAATAATTTGTGTCTCCTCAGTCATTATTTACTAAAATTTAGATTTTTTCGTATATGTTATATTTGAATTTAAAAATGACTAAAAATTACTCTTTTGTTCAAAAATTATGATTAATAATTTACATTTGTATTATAACAAGATATACATACATGTTTTAATTTCAAAATTTGTAATGAATTTTCAAGAAAATTTATAAATTATAAACTTATTACAGATCTCACATTGAAAATTTCATTATCAATGATTTAAAAATTTGTTATATAAAGATACCAATGATCATAAAAATATGATTATGAAATCTCATTTAATAGATAACCATATTAAAATATACTATATATTTAGTATCAGTTAAATTGAATTATACACAAACTAGATAAATGTGATTATTTAGATTTACTTACCATCAAATGATAGTTAATAAACTACCGTGATTTATCTGATTTATGTGTTTACACCAGTTTAATTATATACTTAATAACTAATGTTTCTTAATTATTCAATATATATGTTATTTTTTATTACACGATGTAAAAAACGTAAAATAAATAATACTATATAAAATAATTTGTATATACAATATTCATCTAGCACAAGATACGGACATATATTTGTTAACTATTATTAAAATACAAAAAATGTATAGTAGAGTTTATGATCACCAAATATAATTGTTTTTATAAATTTATCATGCATATGGTGGGTTATCACATAGTTAACATACAACTGCATTTTGCATTTATAAATATTAAAGACTATAGGCGATATATCGGGGAAATCGGCCAATTCATACCTCAACAGAGGACCGCGGTCCCGATCAATACATAAACTCGTACCCTGTGTTAAAACATACATCAACACGTAAAAATTTCAAATTTCATACATCAACTAACAAAATTCGGCTTTTACATACATTGACCGTTTATATCCGTTAGTCAAAGAAAACGGAGTCTAAACTATCCGTTAAATATTGATTACCTGGATTTTTTTATATTTTAAATAATTAATAATTAATAAAAAATTCTAAAAAAGGAAGAGAGGGGGATTTGAACATGGGTCTAGACAACACATCCACTGGCCTTTTAACCACTGTGACAGACAAGATTTATTGATTGTATTCTCCATAGTTTTTATTTATACCTAATAAATATTTCATGCATATATGACAATTCTATCAAATAATTATTTAAATAAACAATGAAAAATAAAATTTTATTCTCTCAATTTTTTTTTGTCGAAATATATAATTTTTTTATTCAAAATTTTTATTAAAAAAAAGATTTCCAGTTTTTTTTCCAATGTTTTGAAAATTTTTAAAGATAATTCTCCTAAATAGATTATTTTCAAATTTTTGTCACAAAAAGATACTAGGGATGAAAATGACCAAATTTTTTTCATTTAATAGGTAAGAAGATCCTTATATACAAAATTATTTTTTATAGTTTCAGATTATATGTTTTTCTTTTTTATTTATTTTTAGTTATTTATATTTATATATCTAGGATATAAGGATCTTTTTACCTATTAAAAAAATAATTATTTTATAGTTTCAGATTACATGCTTTTTATTTTTTATTTTTTATTCTTATATCAAAATAGTCTATTTAGGAGAATTGCCTTTTAAAAAATTTCAAAACATTGAAAAAAATGGAAATATTTATTTTTATAAAAGGTTTGGATTTAAAAATATATATATTTCGATAACAATTATTTGAGAGAATAAATTTTTATTTTCATTTTTATTTAAATAATTATTTGAGAGAATTGACATATGTGAATGAAATATTTATTAGGTAGAAATAGAATCTATGGAGAATATAATCAATAAATATTGTCTGTCACAGTGGTTAAAAGGCCAGTGGATGTGTTGTCTAGACCCAGGTTCGAATCCCCTTCTCTTCTTTTTTTAGAATTTTTTATTAATTATTAATTATTTAAAATATAAAAAAATCCACGTAATCAATATTTAACGGATAGTTTAGATTCCGTTTTCTTTGACTAACGGATAAACGGTTCCGTTTTCTTTGACTAACGGATAAACGGTCAATGTATGTAAAAGCCGAATTTTGTTAGTTGATGTATGAAATTTGAAATTTTTACGTGTTGATGTATGTTTTAGCACAGGGTACGAGTTTATGTACTGATCGGGACCGCGGTCCTCTGTTGAGGTATGAATTAGCCGATTTCCCGCGATATATCGATTCCCAAATTAGTGGCCCAGACATAATCAACCCACATTAATTATACGACTAGGCACGTGTGTGTGGAAGAATGGATGAAGGGAATTCACGTGGATATTGAGGAGAACCTTCAGAGTTCTCCCCGTTACCACTAGTGGTGTTGTCGTGAGTTAAAAATTCTGCCGTACACGAACCCAAAAATAATTCGTCCAACAGAATTCAAATATGGAAAACCCGGACAACCCCTAAACAATTAGGATAACTTGAAAGTAGAAAAAAGGATTACTCATATCTAAAGAGTTCGTAAAATTCTACTTGTACCTAGGTTTCAAAGGTAGTTTCATCACATACATGAATTTGACATTTTCGTTTCTATATACCCCAACTTTCAATTTTTTATTGTAGACCAACGTTGATCCACAATCCGTGAGTCAGCAGTTAATTGTAACTGTAGCAAACACGATGTCGATATGATTTTCTTAGAAAACGGGTCGTCTTCTTCAGTCCTCCACAACTCCTATGTGTTCTCTCCAGATCCAGGTGATTCTTGAGCCTTTCGAGCGTGGGAATGTCTATGTTGTCGGTGGTTACCGTATGCCAAAGAAACAAAAGCTGCAGCTACAGAGAATGATATATATATATATATACATATATACACTCTGATAAAACTTGTTGAAGATTATAATTGTTGATAAAAAAACACTTGCAAAATAAAACTTAGAAATCAACACGGGTTGGCCTAGAGGCGAGTTGAGGTAACAACCAATACGCTCCCCGCAGGTTCGATTTGCGTTGGCCACCGGGGTTTTCACATGGTCCCTCCGGGCCTCCGGGAAGCCGCCGCTGCCGTAAACCCTCCGGACCCTTAGTGGTTCAGATTATGGAGGCGGTGGTCGGCGCTAGTCGGGTTCCTACGGGAATCCGGATACCCGGGTTAACAAAAAAAAAAAAAACTTAGAACACACGCAACTCTAGAGCGAATTTCTCTGCCTTTTTTTTTGGCTTTTTTCATTTATATAAGAAGCAAATTGAAACTAGTAGTTCCTACAAACAAGGAAGCAAAGTTTAAGCATCGAATTGAAGAAAACGTGCAATAAAACGTGAGACATGAATTGCTTGATCCTAAAGTTTAGGAAGCAAAACCACTTCTTGATTATCTGCGGTAACAAAGAAAATAACAACTAAAATATTGAGTCAGTCAAACCATGGACTTTGAGTTTGGTTTGTTCACTCGGTTTGATTGCCGGTATAGCACTGAACCATTTGGTGACTCATCATTTACTTTGTTGCCTGTGGAGCAGTGTGACCAGACTGTAGCGAATTTCTTTCGTTTGGCTCTTGTATTAAGCTAAAGATGGATATGCTTGTATGTCTTGTGTTTGGATATTTCATCGTTCGATAAATAATAATGTTCATTTTCATAATCCTAATGGCTTTTGTTTTTTCAATATGCTCCCTTGCATTACAAGCAATCCAATCCTAGTCGACCGCCTCATAAAAATCGCTAATAAATTTTTTTGAAAACTTTCCAATCTTATCGGAAGAGAAATAGAACATTCCTATTCCAAGTCGATCATAAAAACCTAGGAACATCTCTCATAAAGAAGCTATATTATACATAGTGTTGTGAATGCAAACAAAGTCCCACATTGGAAGTTTAGATAAATAATGTCTAGTATATAAAAGATGTCCAACTCTGATTAGTACGAGGCCTTTTGAGAAGGAACCTAAAACCAAATCCATGAATGCTTTGCTTACGGGCCCAAAGTGGACAATATCGTACTAATCGTTCTCGGAAGAGTTGGACATGGGCTTGTAAAAGCCCAACAATTGGTATTAGAGCCGGGATGACGAACATCTGCAAGAAGACCAGAATACCCTTCAAGTTCGAAGAGCCTCCACTTCGATGGAAAAGACGGAGTGCGTAGCAGAAACCAGTCAAAGATTCTGAGAACTTCGGTTGTGGGAGGAGAATCCTCAAGATGACTTCGCGATTAAGTGGTGCCAGAGACTTATATCGAAAGTCTCTCCTTAACAACGATACAAGATTAGGTGGATATTTCTAATGGTGCTGTAAAGATTAGGTGGTGAATGTCCTAATGGTGCAGTAAAAGTTAGGTGGATAAATCCTAATGGTGTAACAAGGATTAGGTGAAGAGTCTCGTTGGTGATTACGGCGGTATAAGATGTGTGCCAGGTTTTGCTGGAGGTTGAAAACCAAGGGTTCATGTGGTACTTGGTTTGAGATGAGATTTGTTGTGAATGCAAACAAAGTCCCACATTGCAAGTTTAGACAAATAATGTCTAGTATATAAAGGATGTCCAACTCTGATTAGTACGAGGTCTTTTGGGAAGGAGCCCAAAACCAAATCCATGCGGGCTTTGCTTACGGACCCAAAGTGGACAATATCATACTAATCGTTCTCGGAAAAGTTGGACATGGACTTGTAAAAGCCCAACACATAGTCACCGATCTCCTTTGCCTTCTCTTTGTGTTTTGTTTTTCCTGTCTTTTTTCAGCTTTCGCTCTATAGCAAAGATGACACCTCCGATAAGAGGTATGAACCTAAAAGCCGTTTTTCTCTTGTTTCTGAATCCAGAGTAACTCTGTTTGACCTATAGAAATAGTGTTTTGTTCAATCTAAACACAGAGTTATAACCTTACCCTAGCTGAACTGATTGTTAGGAGACTGTTTTGAGTCTTTAATCCTTTAATCCAACAGTTTAATGGGAGATTTAATCATACGTCTTCTGATTAGTTTATGTTCCGTTTATGCATATGGTCAATGCTCAGGAAGTGGTGGCCGTGGAAGAGGTATGGGAGGAAGAGGTCCCGGAGGAAGAGGTCCAGGAGGAAGAGGTCCCGGGGGAAGAGGTCCCCGAGGAAGAGTGCACGGAGGAAGAGTGCCCGGAGGAAGAGGCCCTAGAAGTGGGCCCGTAGGGATGAAGGGAGGGAACAAAGTGATAGTAACTCCTCGCAGACACGAAGGAGTGTTCATTGGTAAGGGTAAAGATGATGCTATCCTCACTAAGAACTTGGTTCCTGGTGAATCCGTTTACAATGAGAAGAGAATCACTGTGCAGGTATGGTTTCCTCTCTAATGGTTACTTGAAAGTCTAAAAATATTGATCTTTCTTGTTTGATGCAAAGATGTGTTAGAACCAGTTAATTTTTGTGGTTTTTATTCTTATAGTTCTAGCTCTTTGAATATTTCAGAACGAAGATGGAACTAAGGTTGAATACAAGAGTTTGGAACCCTTTCCGTTCTAAGCTAGCCGCTGCAATTATCGGTGGTCTTGACAACTTTTGGATTGTAAGTCCCCTTTTACTCATCAAAAAACATTCAAGTAACAACAATCTTTTTTTCTGTTACTATTATAAAGACTTTGGTTCTCGGAATTGTAGAAACCTGGCTCTAAAGTTCTTTACATTGGTGCTGCCTCTGGAACCTCTGTGTCTCATGTCTCTGATATTGTTGGACCTGTAAGTGAACCCAAAATCCTAACCTTTGATTTATTTTTTCTTCGTAATGTTTGCTTATATTTGCTTTAATGATTGGTGGTACGTAGGAGGGATGTGTTTATGCCGTTGAGTTTTCTCCAAGAAGTGGAAGAGATTTGGTGCACATGGCACAGAAGAGACGTAATGTGGTTCCAATCATTGAAGATGCTAGACATCCTGCTAAATACAGAATGCTTGTGAGCATGGTTGATGTCATATTTGCTGATGTTGCTCAACCAGATCAGGTTTGGATTTACCTTATTATGTTGTACCGTATCATCACTATATTGCATTGAATAATACTATTCTATGCCTGCATAGAAAAGTTTTGCATTTAAAATCAGCAAACTCCATGTTTTTGATGCTACTTTGAGTCTTTTTATAAGCAATTAATTTTCTTGTAGTAAGTTATTTTTTTCAAGATTCATGTCTGTATGAGAATATGTATACTTATGCAGGCTCGGATAGTAGGTCTCAATGCATCTTTCTTTTTCAAAGCTGGAGGTCACTATATGATCTCAATAAAGGTCAGTAACAAAAAATCTTCAACCACTGATTTAAATCAAGTCACATTGTCTTTTAGTTTTGTTACATTGTTTGTTTTAATATTAAGAGTTGTTTTTTTTTTCTTCTCCTTTTTCAGGCGAATTGTATAGACGCAACAATGCCAGCAGAAATAGTATTTTCAAACGAAGTGAAGAAGCTGCAAGCGGACGAGTTGAAACCAGCAGAGCAACTAACTCTAGAGCCTTTTGAGCGTGACCATGCTTGTGTTGTTGGTGGATATCGCATGCCTAAAGAGCAGAGAGCTGTTACTGCTGCTTAATTAGCCAATCAATCTCGTTACTTATAGTTTTTAATTTACATCTGATTTCGAGAAGTTTTGCTAGAAACTTAAATTTGCATTTTTTTTAATAAATGTTAAATTATATTCATCAAAAAACTTTAGAATGAGACTGAAATAAACATCAAGTGCAACATCAAGTGCAACTTTAGAATGAGACTGAAATAAACATCAAGTGCAACATTGTTCAAAAAAAAAAAACTGATTTCTAATGTAATAAACTACCCACAATAATTGGTTAAGACCTATAGAATGAGTCATCTACTTTCTTCTAGATTTGTAAGCTCAAGAATATTGAGTACAAGGAAGCATGAAGATTACAATCCTGAAATTATGATGTGGTTGCGAAGATGGATGAGACTGAAATGTGATTAGGTTAGCGGTAAGACAAACCGAAAAGTTGATTTAGAGATTAGGTTCTTGGTGAGTGAGTGCTTGGGAGTGAAACAATTGTTGATGTAATAAGAGATCTTAGATAATTAGGAATCTGATTGAACAATTAAGAACTTTTTTTTTTTTTTTGAAACACTGAACAATTAAGAACATTAAAAACCTAATATCTAAAGCAAATGGAAAATTAAGGTTTTCTTCACAGAAGACTTCTTATGAACTTAAATGGGCTTATAGATTCATTTGTTGGGACAAATGGGCTTTATAGATTCATTCGAAGCTTAATGGGCTTATCTATGGGCATGAAAAGAAGCTTTCTTAGTCATCATCATCTCAAAGAGAAGAGAAGAAGACGACTTTTAACCTCTTCTGAGCAACAATCTCTGCTTCTGAGATAAAATGGTGGCTTCTCTCAGACTCCCTTCTCTCACCTCCCTCCTCTTTCCCGCCACCACTCGTTACCCAGCAGCTCTCCGCCGAAGAGTCTTATGTCCACGGAGCCGACCCGCTTCTGGATTCGCGACGGCTCCGAGCAGCGGCACTGCTGCTTCGCCGGAGACTAAATCGGAGGTTCATCGCCTCAGGTCGGACCAAGCCGTAACGCCTCGGTCGCAGGACTTCAACGCTTGGTATCTGGATGTCATCGCTAGCGCAGAGCTCGCTGACTACGGTCCGGTCCGTGGCACGATGGTGATTCGTCCCTACGGTTACGCCATCTGGGAAGCGATTCAGGTTTGAGTCTTCCTTTAGCTTTTGAAGTTTTGATTGGATTTGTGAGAAACGTTTTTGTTGTGGTTTGCAGGACTACTTGAATGTGAAATTCAAAGAGACTGGGCATAGCAACATGTACTTCCCACAGGTACTGTTTGTAGTTGAAACAGAATTACATTTAACTCAGAATTTAAAACAGAGTATAGTACAAGACAGATGAAACCAAACGTGTTCTTTGATTAATTACGGTTTTGAAGTAGAACATTAGATGAAGCTGGTTTATTTTGTTTTGTTAGTTCAGACATAGAGTTAGTGTTCTTGGTTAATTACAGATTATGTATTGAAGTTTGCTTCTTGGCGATTGTATTCTTTGGTGGCATGGGGTTGGATTTTAGTTCATATAAGACAAGGGTTTCATATATTTGTTCATAAATAAGGAAACTTTACTATAATGAAAGTGAATGGATCGATGTTCTTGACATTCTTATTGTTTTCAGTGATAGTTTGGCCTTTTGTGCAGTTTATACCATACTCGTTTATTGAGAAAGAAGCTTCACACGTTGAGGGATTCAGTCCCGAACTAGCCCTTGTCACTGTTGGTGGTGGACATGAACTTGAAGAGAAGCTTGTGGTACGATTTTTCTCTGGCATTCCCTGCTACAAGGCCTAGAGTTTTTGTCATTTACCTAAAGTTCTGGCTCTCTCTGATTGTTGAGGTTGTGGTTTTGGCAGGTTCGGCCTACTAGTGAAACCATTGTGAATCACATGTTCACCCAGTGGATTCACAGCTACCGTGATCTTCCTCTCATGATCAATCAGGTGTGCTCAGAAATCCCAAAATTGTAATATTATTCTTCCTACTGATTGTTTTTATCGCTCCTGGTTAATTTCATCGTCCTGTGGTTTAGTGGGCCAATGTCACTAGATGGGAGATGCGGACAAAACCATTTATTAGGACTCTTGAATTTTTGTGGCAAGAGGGTCACACTGCTCATGCCACTCCTGAGGAGGCAGAAAAAGAGGTTTGTTCTCCACTTTGTTGTGGCCAACTTATGGAGTCTTTTTTTTTATAATGATACCCTCTTGTGAAGAATGTTTAGTGCTGTATTGCAGGCAAAACAGATGATCGAGATCTACACTAGATTTGCATATGAGCAGACTTCCATACCTGTAATTGCAGGTCGAAAATCAAAGCTGGAGACCTTTGCTGGTGCTGATACAACCTATACTATTGAGGCTATGATGGGAGATCGGAAGGCTTTGCAGGCTGGTACCAGCCACAACTTAGGGCAGAACTTTTCTCGTGCTTTTGGAACTCAGGTAATACATAACGATTATTGTTGCAAGTATTGTCATGCTCGTGCTGACTTTTGAATTTCTTAGGAGTTTAGCTCTCTCTCTCTCTCTTCTTTTTATTATATGATGAAAGCATTGTTTCTTACTGGTGAATGATTCATCTATGCTTTTTTTTCAAATTCATGTTGAAAAGAATCTTAAATGAGATATATGAACATGCCAGTTCCAAGATGAGAATGGGGAAAGGCAACATGTGTGGCAGACATCATGGGCAGTCAGTACACGTTTTGTCGGTGGCATCATCATGACTCATGGAGATGACACTGGTCTCATGCTTCCTCCCAAGATAGCTCCAATACAGGTTTGTTTATTTCTTTTATTTATTGTGGGATTCCTTTTTAAGTACTTTCATTTTCTTTATGTCTGAATCTCATGATTATGCCACCAACATTATCTTCTCTATTCTTCCTTGGTAGGTAGTGATCGTACCTATTTGGAAAAAAGACACTGAGAAAACAGAAGTTCTCAGTGCTGCATCATCAGTGAAGGAAGTTCTTCAAACTGCTGGGGTTAGAGTTAAACTTGATGACACAACCGAACGAACTGCAGGGTGGAAGTTCAATTTCTGGGAAATGAAGGTTCGTTACTCTCTTAGGTGAAAAATAACAATCAGCTCTGATAGTTCTCATTCGTTTTAATAACTTGCGTTTTGCAGGGAGTCCCTATAAGGATTGAGATTGGTCCACGCGATGTATCTAGCAACTGTGTTGTTGTCTCGAGGAGGGACATACCAGGAAAGGCAGGAAAAGTATTTGGAATATCAATGGAGCCGTCAACGTTAGCAGCATACGTGAAAGAGAAGTTAGATGAGATCCAATCATCACTTCTTGAGAAGGCAATATCATTCAGGGATAGGTACATGTTTTTATTTGTTATATTTCTCCTATATACCAGACTCTTCCTCACCACAGCTTTTTGATGTGATTGTGCAGTAACATAGTGGATGTGAACTCATACGAGGAGCTCAAAGCTGCGATTGCTTCAGGGAAATGGGCAAGAGGTCCATGGTCAGCCAGTGACTCTGATGAGCAAAGGGTAAAGGAGGAAACTGGTGCGACCATTCGGTGTTTCCCGTTTGAACAGACTCTAGGGAGCAAAACATGTCTCATGACTGGTAATCCAGCAGAGGAAGTTGCTATCTTTGCCAAGTCTTACTAAGACTTGTTCCTCGTTTCTTACACACATTCCCAGATTATATCCAAAGATTTTGTTTCCGTGGCTGTTGGAGTTGAGTGATTGTAGTCGGATCCTTGGACACCTCTCTGTTTATTTCTGGTGCATTTGCCCCCAATAACATCCTTATATGTTTAATTTTGTAAAGGAGAAATATTGAATGATATTTCAAATGACAAATTCCTTTTATTACACCAACTGGTTGAATTCTTTTGTCTTCAACTCAGCTCTCTTGTTTCATTTACGAGATAACTAAAGATAGAGTCCGATCCATAATCTAGTCATATTACCATATTTACATGAACTGGAGAACTTTCACTCCAAACCCAATCCCTATGAAAGTTGCAATGGAGATACCAAATATCCCAGCCAGAATCCCAGGGACGATCAACGAGTTCCACCCCTTTGCAGTCGCCATACCAGCTGCAGTTGTGGGTCCTCCAACATTAGCATTTGATGCCAAAAGCAGCAACCTTAGCTCCACGTTGAGCAGCTTCCCTACCCCCAATATCACAGCAAGATGCGTCCCAATCTGGACCAACGCAAACAAGAATATGCTCGGCGCCGTGTTTATCACACTCCATATGTTTCCGCTCGCGCCTATCACAGTGAAGAACACCTGAAAGAAAAGTAGTTTAGTATCTTTTTCTTTTCAGAAAGACTTTGAAAAACGATCAGTGCAAAACTCTCATGCACCTGCATAAGAATTAGAGCCATGGCTTCTCCAGATGGAGCAAGACGACCAAACTGGGAGGGAAAGACGGTTGCTAAAACGACAACCACGGCGGTTATCGCTGGCAAGCTACCACCCGAAACCCCGAAATGCTTTGTTAGCAAAGCCCCTGCCTTGCATATAGCTAATGACACCGCGATTCCAGTAGCTATCAGTAGCACAGGGATTTTGTTATCAGTTTCAGAACCTTTGCTCATCTCTGCATCTGTACATACATGGGAGAGCAACATTTAAGTTAAAAAATTCAGTAAACTGAATCTATCCACAGAACCACATGGCAATGATCCGTTCTCATCACCAACAGTCTTACCACTAGTTGGTGGAGGTAAAGTTTCAGCAGGTATTTTGGAGCCTATGGCGAACAATGAAGTGAAATAAACAGCGCAAATAACATTATCAGCAGCGAGTCCAGCAGCTAACACTGATGGCGAAACACCGAGAGCATTGGCTATAGCAACATAGTTGACGGCTGGACAAAACAAGAATCAAAATGCAGACTTATAAGCCACTATAAGAGGACAAAATCAGTATCTTAAAAAGTGAAGTTACCTCCACCGATATGCCTCCCCATGAGAGCAGCTGCAATCTTCCAACTATCAGGACCAAGTGCTCTCATCGGCACTAGGTAGTAAGCCAGAGCTGTACCCACTGTTGTCGCAACTGTAATGAAACAAAATGATCAAGCTTTCTGATAACAGAGCCCAGTGAACACTCTTGAACTAAAGGGAGACCATGAAGAAACTGGTTTTCTCTCACCTGAACCAATGACGAAAGCCAAGAGAAGCTTTCCAGTGGACTGAACCACACGGCGCAAGTCAGCTCTGAAGAGCAAGAGAGGAACAGCTAACGGGAGCAGGAAGTTCAAGACGACAGCGAAAGCAGGAGCATTTGAAGAGATGATGCCGAGATTACTAGCGGCAAGTCCGATCAGCGTGCTCACCAGAGCACCACTCACCGCGCTTCCTACCTTCGTCTTCTCCGACCTGTAAACATTCCAAGAATATCACACCAGTTGTGAAAGTATTCTCTGTTATTGATTCTGTTACAATCAGTTAGTATCGGTTTATAGTCATACCGGAAACAATCATATAACCGAAATAAACCGCCTCTAACCATTAATTGATCTCAAACATCATTTACCGGAAAGAGAAAAGGTAAAAGGCGTACCAGAGACCGAAAGCGCCGGTGGCGAAGAGCGCGGTCCAGGTTCCCCATTCGTCGTCACCGGAAATGAGAGGCGTGTTCAGCTGCGATCTCACTCTCACCGATCGGATCGGAGACGATACATCGTCGTTGCCGTTACGAGTGAAGCTGAGCCGCGGCGAAGAGACTGGTTTAGAGGAGAGTTCAGGACGATCAAGGCGTGAGACAATGTACGATCGCCGGCGAAACGACGCCGAAGAGATCACTGTCGCGTTGAGGAACGGCAAGCTCGTCGCCATATCGCGTCTGCGTCTGCTTCACGATGGAAAGTGACGATTGAAAGAGAGAGAGAGAGAGAAAGGTAATAAAAGTGGACTTGTTGACTCCATAGTCCATACATAGTGCGTCAACTTTTCTCTCTCATCGAAATATCATACCTACCAGAAGAACCTACAATCAGAATTGATTTTAATTTAAAACCAGTAAACCAAAATTGAACCAAACCCAAAACTATGTATCACCACCGAGCCAATTGGTCCAATTCGGTTTAGCCAGAAATCTGAATCCGAACTTAAAAAAAAAACATGAATATGATCTTTAACCATTTTGGAGAAAATATTAAATATCCACAACCACCGGTTCGGATTCCATGTGAACCGGTGGTTATACAGCCAAAAAGAAAACATCTTTGGGAGTTTTAGAGTCGTCGAGATCGCGCTTGAGCTCCCGTAAGTTACTTGCTTCCCTGGAGATTGTCTAAACAGTTCTGATCTATAATTTCCAGAGATTTGAACTTCTGTGTGTTTCTCTCTAATGAGTTTTGCTATGTGTCGGTATGTAATCCAAGTAGGCGTACTAATTGGTGATTACCACTTAGTTTTCTCTCTTAATTGAATTGTATTGGTTACTTTGCAATTAGGGTTCTGTCTCTAATAATTACTCTAGTTCCTCGCTCTTAGAACGGACAATTAATCTTGCTCCCCTTTGAGCTAAAGGTTTCTCCTTTTTGGTGCTTACTTCATTCCTATGTAGAAGCCTCTGTTTTCGGACAATGCAGAGAGTTTAATTGTTAAATTGTGTTTATGCTTTTCTGTTGAGGCTTTTGTTGACCAATAGTATGATTGTTGTGTTGGCCTTTGAGAATTGTTCTCATCTGTGTTACACTATTGAAATCTTGAAAGAGAACTTGTTTTTACATAAAAAGAAGTCTTGTTCCTTATTTTCAGGTGGATGCATATAATACATTCTTAATATCTTGAGCTTCCTGCAATTAAATGGTGACTACACTATCCTTTTTATATCAGTTCAAATATCATCAGTTATTTCGTTTTTATGTTACTCTTTGTGCCATCTTCTAAGTTCTAACTAGTTTTATACATTTGCTTCAGGACACCAATGGGTTTGTAGATGAAAAGAGCGAGAGCAGATTATATGTTGGAAACTTGGATCTTAGAATAAACGAGTAAGGCAAACAAAACCAGCTTACTGTTTTGGCCTTCCATAGTTCAAAACTTTGTTTCATCATCTCTTGTTGATAGGGCTGCGTTGATAAAGATGTTTTCTCCATATGGGAAGATCATATCAGAAGACTTCCTCTGGCACACACGCGGTCCAAAGAAAGGAGAGCCACGCGGCTATGCTTTCATTCAATACAGCTCTAAAGAGGTAAACCACTAATCTCTCTTTCCCGGTCCTTTTGAAGTTCCCGCTTAGATGAGATTGTTTCTTAGGTAATGGAACTCTGATTTTGAGATTGAGCAAATCTCCTGATTTCTACAATCTAAAGTGAGTACACAGGAAGCTGAATTGGCTAAGGAGAAGATGCATGGGAGATTAGCTTGTGGTAGGCCCTTGGTGGTTCGTTTAGCTAGTGAGAAGCTTCTAGAAGATTCCTCCCATGATCATCATCCCAAGAGGTTGTTACCCGAAGCAAACAGAACGAGGTCTGCAAGTGGAAGCAGCTCAGGACAAATGAGCCGAGATGAAAAAGTAGCTGCCATTAGGAACAAACTCAAAGCTTTGGAGGAAGATGAGAAACCACGAGATCCCAAGAAAATGAAGATATAAAAAATCCGTTTGAAACACATACAAACTTTATGTAAAACAGTAAAAGAGATTTCAAATGTTTTTTTTTTCGAAGTTAAACCAAATTAAATTGGAGGAATTGTATCCGGTTTTCGTACCAATTACTAAATTACTGGAAACTGAATCTAAACCGCCTCCTCTCTCTTAAAAAGTATGATGAACACTCGCATGGGCCCTACTGATCCGCTGGCACACTACCTCAAAGACTCGACTTGAGCTACTCTAGCGCTTTTGAGGTTCCGTAGCTCTGCTGCTTTGCATTGCTTTGTTTTGTGTTTCTTCTACTATATCTACTCTGCTTTGTTTGAGATGAGATTTAAAAGTACCAAACTCTGTAATAAACTTTTTTTTATCAATAAATTTTACATTTTAACAATATTTTTTTGGCTTTAGATCCTTTTCATATATTTTCAAAACATACCAAAATATCATCTAATGATAGTATCTTTCAAGCACAGATTACATATGATTAGGTTAATTCATCTTGAACCCATATTTTTATTTTGAATATGACAACAACATGCATCAGTAGTACACAAACCATAGAAATAATCATGGTTTTTACAAAATATGGTGCATGCTCTGTATCCCCCACGGTCACATGTTTCTGTTCCATTGAAGCATTGAACATCCATCTGATCTGCTCCACAATTTATTTATCAATAAAATTCATTAAATCGAAATATGAATGTTTATCAAAAAAGATGAATCGTGTTCATAGCTATCAAATAAGGTACAAGAATAAATCAGTACCTGGAATAATATCGGCTGTCGTACGAGAATGCGCACAATATATGATGAAGAAGAATGTAAAAACAAAAGCAACTAAAGTTTTCAGAGTGATATTCATTTTGTAGTATTTTCTCAACTTTCATATGGATTCTTCTTTGTTTATTAGTCTATATATATACTAATACAAATATGCATTAGTCATTTTCGGTCAAAGATGAAAAATATATATTTCCTTATAGTTTATAGTGAATAAGTTAATAGAATGATTTCTTACCCTATTAGTTTACAAAAAAAAAATGATTTCTTACCTAATTTACGTTTGAATTGGTGAGATAGTATTTATTTTTAAAATAGTTAAATATGTTATTTGTTTTCTTTCTATTTAGCTTAAACTTAGCTTAAACTTTAATATTATCTGAAAAGTTGAATGAATGGTTATAACTTGAAAATGTTTTAGTTGTTCATCTCTCTACTCCAAAAAAATGTTGTTCAAAGTTTTCCGATTTTACAAAAATATTGCTCTTGTTTAATATTAAGTGAAGATATATATATACATATATATATATACTATTATATTATTATTATATTATTTTGTTTGTATAAGTTTTAGGAGGTTTTCTTACACCATACACCATAGGTAGTGATAATACATTTTTTAAAATATATATTATTTTCTTAAAGTAAAATTGAAATTTTATAAAAAATGTTCTTTTAGGTAATTTGTAGTAAAATAATAAATTCACTGTTATTCAAACATGAATTTTATTTTCCTTTCATGTTTGAATAACAGTGAATTTATTATTTTAATACAAATTACCTAAAATTCTCAGTTGAATACACCTCCTCCCCCCCCCCCCCCAAAAAAAAAAGATAAGCCAGAGGATTATACTCTATGAAAATTATTTATAGTTATACTGAAAAAGCTAAAAACATTTTTTATAAAATACTCTGTAAAAGCTCATTTAAAATCTCATTTAAAAGCTCATTTAAAATCCACCGTTATTGAACTTAACATTTTGTAAAATACTCTGAAATCCACTGTTATTGAAAATATTTTAAGTTGTGGATTTTTAAAGTTTTCAGGTGATTCTAGAGTGTTTGGGTGGAGTTTCTTAGTTAAAAAAAATAAAACTCAAATTCCATAATTTTAAGTGATATTCTAGAGTAGTTTAACAAAAATCAACTAAATCTCTGCAACTTATTGAAATCATTTAAAAATCTATTAAAAAATAAATCACATCAAATGTTAGATCTATTTAAAAATCTTAGATTTTGATTCTATTTAACTATAAAATGTTGTACTAAAAAGTAACTTGTACACAAATGAAATTGCAATTTGCAAGGAGCTACAAGCAACTGAAGAATAAGAGCTACAACCAACTATAGTAGAGAGGAATGAGAAATTAACAACACCGCAAGAGACGTCCCAAAGAAGAAGTTGAGTAAGTTGGCAGGGAGCTCAGAAAATCCATCCATCTCTCAAAAGAATCTTTATTATATTTAGTTTCTTCAAACTGGTAATGCCTACCAGGATGCAACTGGAAATCACAGAAGATAGAGTTGTTGCTGAAAAAGCTTAAGAATTCTAAAAGCTTGACAAAGTGAAAGAAGAGATGATGGTTGCCAAGCATAAGGTTACAGCAAATTTTCGCCATTGTTTTTTGGTTGTTTCATTCTATGCAACTCCTAACTCCTAAGAACTCCTGCCATATTGAATGTTCATGAAATGCATGAAATAATCATTTCAAGTAGGTTCTAATTAAAAAATAATACGCTTTATGTTGTTTTTCGAAGTCTTTCAATCATTTTGGAAGTGAAGGATGGGAGGTGATAAATACAAATTGATATATAGAAGTAATACTAATTCTCTGGGACTATGGTGCTACAGTCATCGTCTGAACATCCCATTGAAGACAAGTGCGTCCACACGAGCATTTTCAGAAATTTGCAGTGACGACACAGCTTGAGCAGCAATCAAATCAGCCGATATTCCCATGTTACTGTTGTCCCATCCCCTTGCAAAAGGCTCACATGAGACTGACCAGTCACAGTCTCTTACTCTGCTTCTGTGAACCGCAGGGCTCGAGCAGCGTTCATGAGGAAAGAACCCGTTTACTCCGCCTGTAAAAAGATTGAGTTCGGCAGTACAATCCCACGTCGGCTTGAAACCGGTTTCTTGGTTTGGCATGGTTGGATACGAATCATCACAGTCCTCCTCCTCGCCAAGTAAGACATGCAGAGCAGCAGCTTCAGCAATAGCAGCACCTTCCTCATCCAATCTTATTTGCTCCTCCAGCTTTTTAAGCTTCTTCTTCTCGAGCTCGGCCCTGATAGCTGCAGAAGCAGCAATGAGACGAATCTTTTTCTTCTCCGCTTGTTTGATACGCTCCAGCTCGTCTCTCTCCTTCTTCTTATTGGCCGAGCTGTCTTCATCATCTTCTTGAAGTCCTTCTTTCCTCCTTTGCTTCTTCTTCTCTAGCTCAGCCCTGATCGCTAGAGACTTAGCAAGAGCTTTCTCGAGACGTATCTTTTTCTTCCCGGCTTGTTTGATTCTCTCCGCTTCATCTTTCCCTTGCTTCTTCTTCTTATTCCCTTTTCCAACAATCGGCTGACGCAGTGAGCTACTGTTATCATCCATCATAACTACTAACTAAAAACACTCTAGCTTTAAGACACACACTCCAACGAATAAAAACTAAAACGTGCTTCTTCTTTGCTTTTGCTTGTGAAGAAAAGAGAACCAAACTCAATGAGAGTAACTAACTACACCCACTCAGGTACGTAGGTATACCTAATTTTACGGACGACACAATCCCAAACAGAGACAACAGGGGATAACAGAAGAGAGACGCTGTAGGAGTTTGCAGACTTATTATCCTTTGAAACAACTCGTTGTAATAATATCAAACATCCCTTAGCTTGTCCCATTTTTCTACAAAGAAAAGGAGAAGAATTATTAATTGAATTAGATTTTTTGAGTCTGAGCAAAGTCAAATCCTAATTCAACACATCTGATTCCTTTAACCTAAATCTCGACCTAGAAATCTGAAGCTCTCGATCGAACAGTGAAACCCTAATCATGAAAGCTAATATGGGAACTGCACAAACCCTTGTAACTATGTAGTAAGAGTTAGTCAAAATCACATGAGCCCCCAATTGTTAGATCTATTCATCATAATTTAATAACTGGATTCAATCAAGTGGTTATTGAAATAAGAATCACACTGTTGTAAATTTTTAGCCAATCAAAGGATTACGATAGCGCCTCCAAATCGAATTGATCTATGAAAAAAAAGTTGAAGATTGAAACGGAAGTAATATCGGATCCTAACCTGAGTAAAATGGCATAGAAGCAGAATCACTCGAAGAACTCCCGAGATTTATCGGATGATGACGAGAGAGAAGACCAAACGTGGACGCAAAGCTTCTGTTTCGATCCAGAGAGAGGTAAGAGCATAGAGAGAGAAAGAAAAGACACGAATCGCGAATTCTAGAGAGAGAGAGGAGTTTCGCGCAACGAACGCTATTAAAATAGGGGACGGAGTACAAGAGATTATATCCAATAAGAATACGGCACGTGGTGGATATAAAGACTTTTTGTGAAGTGGAAGTTTTACGATTGTGAGTTTGGGACTTGGGCGGTGCTTAACCTCGTCTAACCTATAGAGGCTGGAGATTAGATAGTTTAGCTTATTTCCCTCATGTTCAATGCCCATTCTTAACAAGTATTTATTCTTTTAAACAGAGCATCTCCCGCAAACAGCAAAAAGGTTCACAAAAATATCGGGAGAGGAAGGGGCTGATAGATAAAGATGTGGTAAGAAGAGTTTGAGAATCTCTTTTATGTATGCGGTTTATTTCTTCTTCTGCAGGTAAGAACTGATAGAGCATTTGAGTACTATGAAGGGGATGACAATCTGAATGTCATTAGCATGCGTGATATTTTGTTGACCTACTTCTTCTACAATTTTGACCTCGGTTACTGCTAGGTACAAGTTGGCAGTGTCCTTACTTTTATGTTTCCATAACTTTTGTGCTGTGCGTCTCCAGTTAGTTAGTTTATAAGAATGATGGACACTTATATTTATGGCTTTCGCTTTGAATTTTCCATGGTTTGGTTTTAACTGATACATGTTTTAATGGTTGGTTAGGGAATGAGTGCTTTTATCTGTCTCCTATCTTGTTCGTGATGGAGGATGAATCAGAAGCCTTTTGGTGTTTTGCGGCATTGATGGAACGAACGCCTTGGACCCAACTTTAACCGTGACCAGAATGGGAGGATGCATACTCAGCTCTTTGCACTCTCAAGGTTTCTATCACCTCTACATTTTTTTATTTCTTCCTTTCAATCAGCATTCAAAATTAATTTTTTTTATTTCTTCCTTTCAAGCAGCATTCAGCATCAATTTTTGGGATCTGAATCTGGAGTCTTTTCATTTTTTTACTGTCCAACAGCTGGTAGAGTTTGCTTGATAGCCCACTGCATAATTACTTTAAGCAGAATGACTGCTTGAATTACTTGATAACTCTGGACATATGTTTTTATTTTCTTCACTTGATAACTCTGGAGTCGAAAAAAATAGTTAGCCTAGGGACATGTATTATTGTATTGTACTGGAGTTGATGATGATAAGATAGTAATATGATCCAGAATGAATCAGGACTTATTACAATTTCATGATTAATTCTTGCTTAGACTAATTGTATAATATGATCCGCAAAGTCTACGCAAGAATTTATCGCTCAGAGATAGAATCAGGAAAGTACTAAAGGAGAGGAAAGCAATCGGTGAAGGCAAAAGATGGGTCAAACGAAAGAGTGTCTGATGGGTAATGAGAAGCGAGAGGCAAGGGAGATTCTATGCGGGCGAAGAAGTTGGTCTCCTCCATCCATGTAGTGGTAGTAGTGCCCTCTTCTCCCTCTCCTCCTCCATGGATTCCTCTCGCTTCTGTAGACATAACTGGCTTGTCGACCCATGGAGTGGTGGCTTCCACTGATTCAGTTGCGTTCTGTTTCCTGCAGTTGGTTTTCTTGTTCAAATGGGTGTTCCAGTAGTTCTTGACTTCGTTGTCAGTCCTACCCGGTAGACGACCCGCAATTAACGACCATCTGGTGGTGGTGGTAAAAAAAAAAGAAGTTAATCTTTGAGAAAGTGGTAAAAAAGAAAGATGAAATAAATACCGGTTGCCGAGAAGCTTATGCATGCGGATGATAAGGTCTTGTTCTTGAGGAGACATGCCTCCTCTTTTGATGTTTGGTCTTAGGTAGTTCTTCCATCTTAACCGACAGCTTTTGCCTCCTCTCTTCAATCCTGAAACACACAAGAAAAACATATTCATAAATCTTTCCAAAAAAAATCCCAACACTATGATTCTCGAGTAAAAATGAAATAAAATTTGGGTTCAGTTCAGACCAGAGTTACGAGAGATGTCTCCCCAGTTTCCTTCTCCATGAGTCTCGATATAGCTTCTAAGTATCATGTCTTCTTCGGGTTTCCACAACCCTCTTTTCACTACGTGAGACTTCCTTTCTTCTTCTTCCCTTTTTCTCTCCATCCTTCTTCTCTCCGCCCTCCACGGTTTGAAAGTGAGGTGTGTTTGGTTTGTTATAAGATGCGCATAACGTGCGCGAGTTTTCCAGCTTTAACTCAAACATGTGGGGACTTATCTATTAAAATTATTGAAATAAAGACTACTTTTCAAACAGTGAAACTACTGTAAATTCGTGCAAACTTATAGCTGTAAAAGCTCTGCTTCTTTTGTTTTTATCCCTCAGTATTGTTACAAAAGGCAAACATATTAACCAAGGCAGATCAGAGGTTTGAGATTGCCATCAACCTCGATACCTTCCCCACTCCAATACCACTTAGTCTCTTTCTTCAATCATACACTGATATTTTATCCCTTCCTCTAAATTTCGACCTATCTGTTTATCAGCGTAACGTTTAGTGGCTATTATAGAAGTCATTCCACATGTTCAAAATCGTTTTATACAAATAAGTGATTACTGATTCATTTTTTCTTCTTTCTAACACACTTGTAGTTTCATTGTTTTGCTCGAAATGGTTGTACATATACAGTAAATGGATTTAACGAAAAGGATAAAATATTCGGGAATATAATAAAGCAAACCCTCAACTATATAGATCCATCCATATTTAAATTTTCAACTATGTTTATAGTTAAATAATTCCTTAACTAAGATCTGTCACTAAATTTGACACTCCATAATAAAAAACGTTAAAGATGTTAAAATGGACAGTTTTTTTTTGAGAAAATTAGACCATCTATCTTATTAAAACAGAAACATTCTGTTGGACCTAACATTTATTTTATAAGTTTTTAAATTAAATATATTTTTATATTTTATAGTTAAATCTACATTAAATCACTAATGTTCATTTCTTTATAGTACTATCCATGTTTCCAAACAATATATTTATTTCTTTATACTACTATCAATGTTTCTAAACAATATATTTAATATACTACTATCAACGTTTCCAAACAATACAATAATTAATCTTAGTTATTTTATATCCATCATTTTCTCTTTAAAATTTTGTAGAAACGTCATAATTTCATAAATTACAAAATAATAAACTTTAAAGTTGGATTATAAGATTACAAATTATGAAACTATTACAATTTCAATCAAATTAGATTACATATCGGTCATCCATCAGTTCAATCGGTTAGTCTCGGGTTTTAGTGACTTTTTAATATGAATATTTTAAAAAACTAAATTGAATTGTTAGATCTCCGGATTAACCGGTATAATCACAATCGGGTTGAATTTAAAAACACTGATTTAAATGCAAAAATATTTTAAATACACACTCTTTAAAAGTTAACAAAATATTTGTTAAGTTATTAGTGAAATTTTTCATCGTAAAATATTCCGCGCTTCCAAAGCGCGGATCAAGATCTAGTTTAAATGAAAGAAAACAACATGATATATATCTATGTAGTATAGAAAAAAGGGAACCAGGTTTTTATTTAAAACTACACACAGCTAGGCACAATAATAAACAGGGTTTTAAAATAAAAAATAAGATATCATAGACCCTAAAATCTTACAAAGTTTGGAGATATGTCTCAGCTTCTTCTTTTGATAAAACAATTATTACTGTTTTAGCCAGTACGTGATAATATGCTACTCTGTTTTTTTTCCAGTATAATATGCTACTCTGTTTTGCTGGTCTAGTGATGGAGTTTTCGTGCTTGTGAAAGTCAAATTCCATTTTGATAAAGGGAAATTTAAACAGCAATGGAGTATAAACTAATCTTAACGTGTATGTTTGGAGATCTATTTTTTCTGGATTTAAATTAATTTTCTGGGTTTAAGTTAGATTCACTAAAACATTATTTTTAGAGTTGGAGATTTGTTTTCATGAGTTAATTATCGTGACAAAGATAGCAGTCACACACCTCAAACTGCTTCTGAAAAACTTCTGTTGTTTTATGTAGAGAATTTTGACATACGTTGTTCTCACACAAAAAGAAAAATCCTTTCTTATTGTTGTTTGACAGAAACTATTGAGGATCAAACGTTTTGAGGACCAAAGCTGCAGAAAAGCTAGTACTAAACTTGGCACAACTAAAGAGAATCAAAGCTGCAGAAAAGCTAGCACAAGGAACAAATCTTTGGCAAGAAGACTAAGTATAAATACTAAACAACGTTTACTCGTAACAAGATCATGCGCACAATAGAACATTTGAGCACATAGAAGATTTGAGCACATAGAAGATTTGGTTTGTTCCATTGCAGAATATTTAGTCTTTGTCAAACCAGGAGCTATACTGAGGAAGGATACATAATTTTAAAGGTTTCTGGTGTCTGCTACAACGAACTAAACTCAGATAAGACAATAAAGAACTCCAGAAGTTGAATAAACAGAAAGCAAAATTTAAGGCTGAAATGAACTCCTCCATGTGTAACTAAGAAACCATTTCTTTATCAAGGGAGACCTGAACCAGATGGTGCAGCCGAGCTGTAACCTCCAGCACCACGGCCAAAACCAGGCCTACCACCACTTCCCTGCACAATAACAACAAAAAACAAACCATAGAGAATATTTAAGCAATGGCAACCAACTAACCAACCAATAAGAGGGCAAAATCACAACATAAGTTAAAAGCTATACACATGTGAACTAAAAGATTCCAAACAGTAAACTTGTGAATCGATCAATAGATGGAAGTTCAGATGCGAGACTATAAACGTTAACGGTTTAGCGGAGGTTCAAAAATTATATGCTTAAAGCATCTAAAACCAAGTCAGAGAAGTTTACTTGGAAAGATGGCTGGTAATCAGCTGGAGCACCACCCTTTTCTCCTTCACCACCACGAGGAGCTCCACGGTACCCATCACGGTCCCCACCATACCTGGGACGCTCTCCTCCTTCAAACCTAGGTCCTCTATCAAAACACACGCCACGTCATCAAACGAAATAAACAAGCTTTTGTCCCATACAAAACAACGAACACAGAGAGAGAGAGAGTTAACTAACTAACCTTGGGCGATCACCAGGTGGGCCACCACCAAAAGGACGACCAATAGGCTTAGCTGACTTCTTCAAGGTAGCAGGAACAACATCAGACGGGAGGTTAAGGTAAGTCCTCAGAAACTCAATCCCTTCGTTGGTTAGAAACCAGTAGTAATGCATCCAAGCGAATGTCTCCCTTACATACTCCTTGGATTTGAAAGACTGCATCAGCTTGATCACTTGCAGGTTTGGTACTGACTCGATCAACGGGTGCTTCGCGAGGTTGAAGTCTTTCTTCGCGAACAGCACTCCTTCTGCAAAAACCAAATTTGTGATCAATCAATAAAGTTTCGTATTGTGATTAAGCTAAAAAGGACGAACCTTTGAAAAGGTACTTGCAGATTTCTCTGCGGTTTTCCTCTGACATAATCTGAAAGCATTAGGAAGACGAAAATTGTTAGAATTTCACATCGTGAGGAAGAGATTGATAGATCAAACGGAGAAGAGCTCATCTGTTCACCATTTTTGTTTCGGTGGGAGTGAAGAAGAGCTAGCTAGGGTTTTTTCTGAATCTGAGGAGACGATGAGTTTATTACGGTTTTTTGGGCTTGTTGTGGGCTATTAATTTATGATACATGGGCCTCCAAGTATACTCTTATGCGCTCACTAGAGAAGATCAATAAAATAACTAGGGTGGACATTTCGGCTCGGTTCGGGTTTGATTTTAGTTAATTCGGTCCTAGAATTTTTCCAGTTGAAGTAAACCATAATTAGTTTGGTTTGGATCAGTTTCGGTTCGATTTGGTTTGTGTTTCGGTTCGGTTTAATCGGATTTTCTTAGTTTAATTCTTTTGTTTTGAAACATCAACGCATGGTCATGAAATTATCGTATTGGTTAAAAAATAAATTATGTGAACTCAATCCAATATATAACTAAATCAATATGTTTTGTGTGTTCAAACGTAAAACCAAATATTAAACTGTAACATAAATACTAGATGATAATCCGCGCCATGCGCGGGATGAGTTTTTTAAAATATATTGTATTGAAATATTACAATTAGAATGCATCTTGTTATCAAGATTTTTTTTTACATTTGATTTGGGGTGGACATTCGGATACCATTTGGTTCAGTTTAGTTTGGTTCGGTTCAGTTATATTTTGATTTTTTGTGAGTTCGATCCGGTTCGGATCTGCGGGTTCGGTTTGGATTTGGACTCAGATAACTCATTTTATTTAAAAAAAAATATAAAATTCGTATATAATTTAAATTTCTCAAAATATAAAAATACAAAAATTATTTATAACATATAAATGTGTATAATGCAAGTTAAAATACTTAAACTTAACATAAATTTGGTTAGCTTCAATATTCGGATAAGAAATCAATAGATATTTGAAGTATTAGTATTTTGAATATCATTTAACTATTTTAATCATGTATTTTTAACTATTTGTAAATATTTTCAAGTATTTTGGACAACTTAATAACATTTTATATATTTTTAATATTCTTTTAGATATTAAATTCTAAAAAAAGTAATATATTTAAGTATATAAATCTGGTTTCGATATATTCGATATCCGAAATATTTTGTTTCGGATCATGTTCTGTTCTAAAAAAATATCATCTTAATAACATCTTACAATTTTTGGTAATTTATAGACGTTTTAAAAAATTCAAAATATAACATATATGAAAAATCTATTTTTTAAAATATGTTTAAGTGATTTTTTTTTGATAATATTAATTAAAATAAAATGTAGAGGATACAAATTTTTTTATCAAATATTTTTGATTTGTAATCATTAATTATCATATATACGTTAATCATATTAGGTAATTTCGTAGCTTTTATTTAAGGAAATAAACTTACGTAGCTTTTATATAAGGAAAGAATTTAAGACTATTAATTAATATGATAATTAGTTTAATAAAAAGTATAATATATATTTATATGGACCAACATATTTTTCTAAGGATTTCTGAGAATCATCCTAATAATGACACGTGGCTACAAAACATGTTGTAATGTTCCAGGATTAATATATAGGGGATTAAACAATAGGAGTAACATTTCGGTTATTTTATGGATTCAGTTTCAGTTCTGTTCGATTTGGTTAATTTGGTTTTAGGATTTTTCAACTGAAATAAACCATAACTAGCTAGTTTGATTCGGTTTTGACTCGGTTCAGTTCGGTTGGTTTGGTTTGACTCGGTTCGGTTCGGTATGCAGGTCTAAGTTTCTTTGAAACACAATTACATCTTTGATTTCTAGTAATATTGTACTACTTAGATCCAACAAAAACTATGTGTGAGTTGTCGATATTTAAATGGTGACATACTAATGGGGGTTCAATTAGTCTATTTGATTTTTGAGTTTTCATGGCTAGAAATTTAAGCATTATTCTGATATTTATTTTGGTGTCAATATGGTTTATGAAGCACCGAAATATTAAAATCTTATTAATAGTACAACAGATAGCCCTCCATAATTGTTGGTTATATTATATAGTACTTTCTTTTCTACTTATTTGATCAGTGTTCAAGAAGGGGTTGGAGGAAAGATTTAAGAGGAGATGATAAATAAGTAAGCTACTATTATCATATCATAACCATAATCAGGATACAATACAGAGCAAAAGACTACAAAATAACATGACGAACTTTCCAACAACGAAATAAAAACAAGACAAAGCAGGGTATGCTGAGGTCAGCGTACATAGACCCCTTTTTATTTTACTTATGCTAGACCAAGCACTCTTAATCCTCAGGATGATGTATGAGTTCTCACTTCACTTGACGCTGCAACAATACAAACGACCACGAGAGTAAGTGTAATTCATTATAAATAACTAAATCACAGTCTCCTGCTAGATCGAGTATTAATCACGTAAAAGAACACAAAATAATCTGAATTTGGACTTAACAAAAGGATAATAAGAAGCTTACGTGTCGCAGTTAGTGCTCATGGAGATGGGATAGGGAATGCTAACACCGCACTTTCCAGGAAGGCTAGAGGCTAGACTTGGGTTGATGCTCTTTGCAGCGGCCTTTAGACATTTGCATGCTTGTTGGCGGTCCGGTGTGGTTTGAGCCATACCATTCAGTTTTTTGACTCCCGCACAGCATGGAGGCGGCACCACCCCACCTTTGGATAGGTAGCCGGCACATGGAACCAAGCTACTTGCCACTGTGCCACATGAGATTGCTGCATCTACTGATGCAACTATGCACACCGTCAAAATAAGGCAAGTGAAGAACCTCAAAGCGAAAGCCATTGTCTCTTTTGTAATAAAAAAATAGGGAAATTTAGTTTACTTTTCTGTGTTTAAGCTTGTGTTTTGCTGTTGGATATGAGAAAAGTTGGAGTTGATGATAGAGCTTATATAGGAATTTTAGATGAGAAAAAGGATGATAACTCGAATTTGTTAGATTGTTAGTAGTTGGATTTGCATTTACTTTATTAATTCCTTCTAGTTTTTTCTAATAACGAAAATAATATGTTTCTTTAAACAACAGTATCACAATATTTAGTATGTACATATATTTTTTGTGAATTTATTAAGTTTACAAATTTATTTTGTTGTTTTGAGATAGATTATGTATGAGCGGCATAACAAGATTTAGTAATAACATTTTATTTTCTGTTTATGCAGTCTACCATGTTTAACACTGTGAAAATTTATTTTACCTTTTTTGGCCAACAACGACTATATTATCTTAACAAAGTTCCTAACATTCACAAAATTAAAAGGAGGATGTTTTTGCAGAATAGTATATCTATTAATTAAGAAATGGGAACATTCGTAAAATATGGTATCTTTACTACATAATACTCCCTCTATTTAAAATTGTAAGCAGTTTTGGCTAAAAATACTAATATTAAGAAAATAATTATTTATTAAAAATATCATTTAATATATAACTTCAACCAATTATAAAATAATCAACATAATTTAATTGGTCAAACACTATTCGATAAACATAAAAGTTGCATTTAAATGTTAAAACTATTTATATTATGAAGCATTTTTTTTGCTAAAACCACTTATAATAAAAATGAAAAGAGTAGAAAACAATGATTTCGTTTTGCATATAATTAATAATTGATCAATCAGCTATTGGAGGTTCGTACTGTGCGAATTAAATTTGAATACCGTCTAATTAAACTCAATGTGTAACAAACGGACACGCGTATCCAACATTAAACATCAGAACTCTCCCAACTATCACATTCTCCAATTCCATTGGACCACCTTCTTGTTTTGCCATTAATTAACTAAGGAAAAATCTAACTCTGTTTAGTCAAAAAAAAACTAACTTTGTCGACTAGGATTATTTTGGGTGGCTATAGTTTGGTGTTGCGTTAGTAATTAATTGTGAATGTGAAAATAATGAAATTATCTCAACCATATCAGTGAAGATAGCCACTGTTGAAGACACAAGATAGTAGAAAAAACAAAGAAAAATATCCATACATCCCATATGAGTAAAACCAGGACTTTTTATTTTACTTAGTTAAAGATTCCTTCAACTCTCAAGAAGACAAACAGTATAGTTTACCGGCTGACAGTACTTGCGCAATCTTCTGACGTTGATTCTTTTTAAAACAAAAATCCAAAATGCTCGCTGAGAAACAATCTTGAAGATGTAATTTCTTGTTCGTGACATATTACAATAGGTATTTCACGTCTGTGCAAGAAGTTGAGTTGTGAAGTCGCTTACATAGAATTTGTGATTGCTTGTGTAAGTAGAATTTGGAAACAGAAAGCGAATATGTCGAAAACAAATGGATGTTTTTCTTTAAACAAAAGGATTTACTTGGAGAAGAAGTTTGTCTTTACAAAAATTGAAATTTGTTTAAACGGAAAAGAAAGTTTGTCAAACTATATTTGGAAGAACTTAAAGAACAAATTTAAAATTTAATATATAAAAAGAGACATATTTTAAGAAAAAGGTAGAACTCAGAACATAAAGTGTGAAAGATAATTTCATTTTGAGTTTTCATGTGTGCTTGTAGGTGTTGATGTAGTGTTTGATGGAATGCGCCGTTGTTCAGAGCTTGTGTTGATCAAGCATGTTGGTGTTGACATGCTCGTTCGTATAATTAAGCATGGCGTGAATTAATGTTGACATGCTCGTTCGTATATAATTAATTGGCATGCATTTGTGTTGACTTACTCAATATACTAGGCGAAGTACTTGGTGACATAGGTTTGGAGGATTGGAGTCTACACTAAAGAGGAGTTCAGCTTAGGGTTAGGTTATCCTAATAAAGTTTGAACTCTTGAAAAGTTTTGTTCAAGATAGTTTGTTTTAAAGAGTTCATGATATAAACAGAGCCGTATATTAAATAGAACGGTGATTCAAGAGGATTGTGCTTGTATTATGCAAATTTGAATTGGATATACTTTGCTTTCTTGTTTTAGTGGATTCGAAATCTAGACGAGATGTTGCATGTATATCGACATTTCTCTTTTAAGGCAAAGAGCGTAGAGCATTATCTTGTAAGAAAGAAAACTCAAAGGAAAGCTAACACCCGTCTAGGAGATTTGGTCTCCATCAGTGGCTATTACATGCTTAAACAAAAGCTCAAAAAGGTAGACAAAAGGCGAACGGAGTTTTAACTAAAGATAAATACACTGTACACAAACATCCTTAATCCAAAGGCGTATATGTAAAACAAGAACTCAACCGCTCAGTGTGAGCTTCATCTTCTTCATATGTACAAACAAAACCCCACAACACAATCTATGTAATCTGTAACCATTGTGGGCCTCACTCACCTGAGACACTTCATCATAGTTCTCCCCTTCTAATAGCTTCAAGTAGAGAGATCAGGTGGTTTCTTACTTAAGGTTTTACTCACTCCACCGTGATCAGTTTCTGCCTCAGAGCTAATATCATCAGACGAGAGAAGCCGTCTCTGTGGTGTCATATAAGGTCTAGAAATTAAAATAAAATAATCACTAAATTCTAAATCCAAAGATGTTATATATATTTGTTTGAGTTTAGTAAATGCTATTTTATAAAATTTTCTCTTAATATACTAATCTTTATATATGAAATAAGACTATAAATCAGTTATTTTCTCACATCAATACGCGACCTCGTAGACAAACTGAACTACAAATGCCAGACTGTTAGCGATTACATTAGTAATAGCGATTTGTTTTATTAGTTATGTCTCAAAAGTTGAATCCGACAATCTTTTTTTCAACGCTACACTACGAAACGAAATAGGGTTAATGTTTGCATTGCATGGAAATTAGGAAGTCGAAATTTTAATTCTTGGTTCACAATTATTCCTACACTTGACGACTTATTGCTATTTATTCATAGTCGTTGGACACTCAGGACGACTTGTCCATTATGATTCATTCAACTCTAACCTCGCTTTCTTGGTCCAATTTTTTGCTGGGCTTAAGTCTCCACCAAAAGAAAGATATGCTACAATTAATTAAAAAACCTTTGACCAAAAAAATAAATTAAAAACCTAATTTAATTTCAATAATATCTTTTGGATAATTTAATATTTTTATATTGTTTCAATTTTGTTAAGAGTATATCATTTTTATAATTCGTGGTTTTGAAGAAAAAAAACATTACAAAAAAAATTTGTTTCTTTATTTTAAAATATGATAACGGGTAATTTAAACACCAAAACTATATTTAAAACTTTTAGCAATTATTGGATATATGCATGGAGAATACAGAAAAAGCTTATAAGATATTTATAACTTGATTTTCTTCATTCTCCACGTGAAAAGGAAAAACGGTGAGTTTAATTATGGGAAATTGGGCTCTACAACCTTCAAACAAAAGATAATTAGTTCACTATCTAAAATCCCTAAAAAATCGATATATACTATGCACAATATACATAATTGCCATATTAACCTTCAACTGTGACCTGTGTGACCTGCTGAGAATTATTTATTAAAATAAATATTCAATAAACAATATAATAAAGTGTGACCACTATTGATATACATTTTCTCTTCTTCTTCTTTTTTTCACCATATCTTTGTTTCTTCTTCATACGTACAAACACACACCAGTTTAAACACAAGGAAGAAATAAATATTCTGGACGTACTAAATTGAATTTGGAGGAGAAGATGGCACCGTAGAGAATGAGGTGACATCACGCTTTTTACTCTGTTTTTATTTTTGTTTCTATAGTTGTTTCTATTTTTATTTTTATATTGTGTTTATGTTTCTGTTCTTATAATTTATTTCTGTTTTTGTTCTGTTTTTTACTCTGTTTTGTTTATGTTTTAGTGATTCAATGGTGAAGAATTACGATGGAGGACCAGTAGAAGCGTTTTTGTGTCGAAGAAAGAAAAGGAGATAAAAATGATCTTTATATGGTAATGAAGAATAACGAAGATGAACGAAAAGAAAGTGTATCAGCACGTTTGAAAAAAGAAGAACTGAAGAAGATGAACTCGCATTCTATACTATATTCTGCGAACGAAATAGTATACTATTTATTTTGTAATGCAGCTATTTTTGCAAGATTACCATACTATTTGAGACATATTTATATACTATTTTGTAAAAATGTAATAATCTGATGACTGACTGTCAATATTTGAAAACATGGGAAATTGTTATATCTCAGATGTGGGTTGACATTTCCGGGTTAGGGTATAGTTTTATCATCTGGATTTAGAGTTTATAATTGACTTTAGGGTTTACTAATTACTCCCTCTGTTTCATAATACTTGATGTTTTACCTAATGCACAAAGATTAAGAAAATTATATTTCTTTAATAAAAAATATTTTAAAGATATAATTTTAAAGTCAATTAACCAATAATTAAAAAGACTGTAAAATCTAATTGGTTGAACAGTTTCCAATAAAGTTAAAGTAACCTTAAAATCTCAAAACTTCATCTAATCTGAAACAAGATTATCCTTCTAAAACATCATCTATTATGAAACGGAGGGAGTAGTGATTAAGGTTTAGTATGTAGAGTAATAAAGGTGAATTTGAGGCCAGTATTAGATTTTGAGATTTGTGTTTAGAGTTTAAGATATGTAGTTTATAAACCTATTACACAGGAGGACTCCAAGTGGAATACTATATTAAATAATATTCTATTCATTAGACAATCCACCATTTAAGCTCCATATAACTTAAATATTTGCCCATGGGTTCACTAATCCATAGAGGAGGTTAGGGTTTAATTTTGAAGAGTGGAGAGGATTTAATTTGGGAGTTTGGGTGTAGAAAAAAAAAGAATTATGAAATTACGAAATATGAGACTTTGGAAACCCATAAGAGATTAGCATTTCAAATTTGGAGGCACCATAGAAGATGCCATAACATAAGATGATATATATTACTCACTCGACTCTAAATAGAATACTATAGGAAATAGTATTTTAATAGTTACTATACCATTTAATATACATAAAACATAAATATATGTCCATGAGTTCACTAATCCATAGAGGGTATAGTTTTCCAAATATATGACATGTTCATATTAGGATATGGTATAATAATTTATGATATTTTTCCCAGTCAGCGGAATGTTACACCTATTACAAAGGAAGACTCCAAACAGAATCTATATGAAATAGTATTTGTTACTTTAGTTACTATACCATTTCACTACATACACTGTAAATATTTGCCCATTGGTTCACTAATCCAAAGGGGGGGGGGGGTTAGGGTTTAGTTTTGAATAGTGGGACGATTTAAATTGTGAGTTTGGGTTTAGAGTTTAGAATGGTATGATATAATATGTATTCTTTAATGTAGCTATTTATGTAAGATTACCATAAATGGTACTAAAGTCCCCTGAATTATTGATAGAAAGAATAATGACGGTAAACGAAGTAAAGGTGTCACAATTTAAGATTTAGTATTTAGAAGTTGGGTCTGGGTTAATCCTTATATACCATTTATAAAGGTTCTATACTATGTGGTTACGTTGAGAAAATTGGCAGCATTTTATATAAATTTTATTTGAATTTATAATTCAGTTATTTGATTTTAGATTTAGTAACTAGATGATTTGTCTAGAGACTAATATTTGAATAGATGGATAAAGTTTAGTATGTATGTTCTATATTATATTATGGCTGATAAATCTTAAATATATAATAAAAAATTATAGATTATATTTGGTTTATAGTTTCTTGATTATGATATATATATTTACTAATTAGAGGTAAGACAGTGATGTGGATGATTTTGGTACTGTCGTTGTTAATAGTGTGCATTAAATTTTGGCCACATCTTTTTCTCATTCACCATATATTTGTTTTGGCCACATCATCTATAACATCATCTATAACAAGACAAAAGTCACTTGATGATTACAGGAAGAAAGGGCAGAACCGGATAATAATTGGTATAAATGTTAGTTATTACATTATGTCAAAATCAATAGTCTGCACATAATTAACATATCAAACTTAGACATCTCGCAAATAAGCCCTTTAATTATTTTATCTTTTTGTCTTTTACTAGATCATTTCGTTTCCTCTATGGTTGAAAATCGACTTCGAAAAGCTTTTTAATTATTTTTGGTGAATGAAAACTTATTATTGAGAAAGAAAAAAATATGTTACAAAAAAATATTTTTGTCTTTACATCATGACTGGTTCCAATTATTTTCCGTTTTTATAGAAAATAAATAAATATGGTCCCGTACTTGCATGCAATGCAATGCAATGCAAGTCCTTATATAAGAAGGAACTTTCAAAGCTTATTAACAATCCACGACATGCTTAATTTCTCGATCATTAGTTGAAGAAAAAATGCAGGTTCGATTCTTTATCATTTGTTAGCATATTGTTTCTCAATTGGAAGTTTCTAATATATATATATATATATATATATATATATATATATATATATATATATATATATATATTGGTTTTCAAATGGCTTTTTGCTTTTATAAATTAGCAATAGATGAAACGTCATTTACTACCCCTAATCAAGTGCTGATTATGTGTGATTCTACATGATAGAAAGCTGTACTGAAATTGGATGTTTGCTGTGAAAGAACCAAACAAAAAGCTATGTCAACAGTCTGTTGTCTATCAGGTACACGATGCAAGAACACTCAGCAATGATTAATTTAATATAAATATTTTTTTACTATTTTTTATAAAATATATTTTATAGCTTAAACCTCAGGATTCAATCATGTAACTGATTAAGTCGTAACTATATTTTGATTTGTAAGGAGTCCAGTCGGTAGACGTTAAGGAAGGTAAACTAACTGTGGTCGGAGAGATTGATGCCTTTATGATTGTGAAGAAACTGAAGAAGATATGTTATACCGAAATAATCACGGTTGGGCCGGCTAAAGAACCTGAGAAGAAGCCTGAGCCGAAACCTGATCCGAAACCCCAAGAAGTAATTTGTCACTATATCCCCACATGTTTTCCACCTTACTATCATAATTTCAACGGATGTGACCACTAAAATCCCCATGGTTGCGTAATCTCATAAAAAGAAAAAAAAAGATTGAACCAAGTCGGTACCCAATTCTACCCTTATAGTCATTTGTCATCAGTTTCTTTGTACTCAATGGTTTTGCTATGTTGTTGCTGTAATGCTCTAAAATTTAAATATAGTTTGTAAAAGTGCAACATCCCACTTCATGGTATATGAAGGTGTACGTGGAAAAGTTTTTTAAAAATTGATTTATCTACTTATACATCAAAATACTTTTATTTTCAGTTGTTAGTCTTGATAGAACTTCAAAGTTAGGT
This sequence comes from Raphanus raphanistrum subsp. raphanistrum, assembly GCA_019706035.1. Lineage (NCBI taxonomy): Eukaryota > Viridiplantae > Streptophyta > Magnoliopsida > Brassicales > Brassicaceae > Raphanus > Raphanus raphanistrum. Next base: position 14,301,362 of record CM033981.1, read on the forward strand.
GTATTTCAACATGAATATTATACTGGATGGTGAACTATTGGGAAATGGTCTTTTAATAATGTGTAAGTGAGGCCAAACACATAGAAAGAATAATCTTCCGAGCCTTTTAAATAATGTACCGGCTCTCAGATGAAGATGAAACCCCCAGACCGAAAGAAGAATCGTGGAACCCACTAACCGTAGTCGAGGCATTACAACAATATTGTTTGAAAAGAAAAATCAGATATTAAAAGTCATATTTTCAAACATTGTTATTTCTGCATGATAACAAAAAATCTACTGAGCCTCTTAAAATAACGTACCAGTGATCCGACGAAGACGAAAAAAGAAAGTTTCAGGGAACCCACTAATCGTGGCAGCCAGACTTTACGACAATATTATTTGAAAGAAAAGAAGATCGGATATTAGGTCTCAAAATAATATCAGATATTAAAAACCATATCTTCAAACACCAAAAATCTTTTTACGAAATAAAATCGTAATGCCTTGATCTAAACATGAATCTCAAAAATCGAATAAGTTTGATTTTTAAAATTTACTTGAAAATTTGTGGATATAAATGAAGGGTATGATTGTTATCGTTTCCAATTAGCACAGCTCGTTTTTGAGAAATAACAATGTTTGTGTACCGGTAAATGATAACAAAACAATCTTAACCAGCGGGGTTAGCCTAGTGGTATTTGAGAGAGTTTCAGCCTCAATACGGTTTCGGGTTCGATTCCCACTGGCCACACAGCCTAGTGGTATTTGAGAAAACTTCGGCCTCAATACAATCTACTGAGCCTCTTAAAATAACGTACCAATAATCCGACGAAGACGAAAAAAGAAAGTTTCAGGGAACCCACTAACCGTGGCAGCCAGACTTTACGACAATATTATTTGAAAGAAAAGAAGATCAGATATTAGTTCTCAAAAAAAATATCAGATATTAAAAACCATATCTTCAAACACCAAAAATCTTTTTACGAAATAAAATTGTAATGCCTTGATTTAAACATGAATCTCAAAAATCGAATAAGTTTGATTTTAAAAATTTACTTGAAAATTTGTGGATATAAATGAAGGGTATGATTGTTATCGTTTCCAATTAGCACAGCTCACTTCTGAGAAATAACAATGTTTGTGTACCGGTAAATGATAACAAAACAATCTTAATCAGCGGGGTTAGCCTAGTGGTATTTGAGAGAGCTTCGGCCTCAATACGGTCCCGTGTTCGATTCCCACTGGCTACATGGATATGAGCCCATTGCTTTCGGCTTATTTGAATGCCCATGAAAGGATCTATCTGTGGATTATACCTCCACCTGGAGGTTAGACTTGTGTCATTATTGACAGAATCTATCTGTGGATTATATTTCCACCCGGAGGTTAGACTTGTGTCATTATTGATCCGGGTTTAACCGTTGTAGTTCAAAAAAAAAACAATCTTTTGAGCCTCTCCGGTTGTCGGATGAAGATAAAACTCACAGATAAATTTTTGCGGAAATCACTAACTGTGGCAGTCAAAATCACAGACCGAAAGAAACCACTAACCGTGGCAGCCAAGGCATTACGATAATACTGTTTGAAAAAAGAAAACCAGATATTAAAAATCCTATTTTCTAACACCAAAAATCTTCTTACGAAATAAAACCATAGACCTCGATTGGGAAGGGCCGTAGAAGCTGTAAACATACACAATCCCTTTGTCATATCTTTCTTCAATCTGCTCTTTTGTATAACGACAAATCTTTTGCTCGTTTTCTGATCGAAGGACCAGCTGAATCTTAGACCATAAGACCATCCTTATCGGCGTGACTAAGCCCAGACCCTTAGTCATTTTGGGTCGAAAAATAAATCAAAATTCCTTTAACAAAGTCCCTAAACACACAAGTATTAATAAAATATGCTAAGGGCTCAAATCTAAGGAACATTGATAATGATGCTCTAAGTATCGCACGTCCCAATCTCCCGTCCTTAATGTGGTTTGACGTGGGTCCCGCCATTAAAAGTCCTAGACTTCCTCTATTTGTCCCTAAATAAGAAACGTCCTGCATGATTTGGTGAACGTCCTGCGTGTTTTGGTATGGGCCCCATCACAAAAGTCCCAAGCGATAATGATGCTCTTACATTCATACTCTGCTCCCCTAGAACAACATCACTACGGCTTGGTTTAATATATAACATAAGGTGTCATTTAGTTCATCGCATCATAAAATATAAAGGACATTCAAATTGGTTTCTAAGCATTAAAACCCCTATGTCCATCAATTCAAATACCGAAAACCCAATCTAAATATAACACTCGTTATTTGCGCCAAACCGAAATAACAATACTTAATCCATAAATCCCGCAATTGGTTTCCATCTCCAACATGTATATCTCTCAAGTATGATAGTGCAAGCATATACACAAAACAACAAAAAACAGAGGATCTTTAAAAACAGTCATATGAACATCTGTTCCTCCCTGGGAGTTTGAGTTCCATACTTCAGATTCAAAAGGAAATGAGTTCTCATTTGAAGAACAGAAGATATCTAGCTGATTTCAGATATGTTTCGCTATCTTCTTAAGTTCTTTTGCAACGTCTATCATGTGAAGCTCGTTTTCTCCTTGTCTAAATCGTACACATCTTAAAGCAAGCTCAATGAATGCTTCCATTTGCGGTATTAGATGCTCAGGGTTGTCCCCGTTCTCACTTTCCAACATCGACGGGTCTATCAGTTCAGTCAAGACTCAAGAGACCTCGATCCACCAACTTGCCAACATAGACAGGCAGTACAGGATGATAAACATCAACTTCCGAAGTATATTCAGAATTCCCTGTTAAAAGCATTAGCATGATGATCCCAAGGCTATAGATGTCTACATTCTCCGTAACTAAACCTGTATTGAGGCAATCTGGCTATATATAACTTGATGTTCTGCAAACCATTTCATTTACACTTGATTCTACTTCTGGAATCAGTTTTACTGAGACTGATCCTCAACCTTAAACTCCAAGGAAATGGTCTGGTGGGTCCATCCCTTGCACGTTTTATACAGTTTAGAGCTCCATTTTCCGGGTATTCACACACGAGAATGGGATGTTGAAATTAAAAGCTTGAAGAGTGAAGATTCAGAAAGCTTTGTTTTATATTTCTTGATTCTTAAGTCTTACAATAGATGGGTTACATTGCTTATATAGCTAGATGTGAAAGCCCTAGAACTAAACAGATGTCATCATCCTTCATCTTGAAGAGATCCAAGGGCTGAGAAGGAGTTGCTCAATGCAGGACCACATGATGTCATGACCTGCTTTCCCTTCTCTTTTGCTCTGTCTTCACGCAATGTGACCGTTGCATCTGTTTTCTGAATCGCGATGGGCTTGGTTTGTTGGGCCTCGAGTGACTTGGGCTTGTCTGAGCTGATCTCTCTTATACCCCCTCTCAAACTAGGCGTGGGAGGTACGTTAACTCCTAGTTTGAAACGCAGACTGCAAAATGAAGCGGCCGGAAGGGATTTCGTGAAAATATCGGCTAACTGAAGCTGGGCCGGAATGTGTTTGACCACCAGCGCCCCTAGAGCCACTCTTTCTCTGACGTAGTGATAGTCGGTTTCAAAGTGCTTAGTTCTTTTGTGAAAAGCGGGGTTGGCGGTGAGGTAGATAGAAGACAGGTTGTCACCAAACAGCTGAGGTGTTACCGGAAGAGAGATTCCCAGTTCTCGTAGCAACATACTGAGCCAAGCCAACTCCGAAGCTGTTTCTGAAAGTGATCTGTACTCAGCCTCAGTAGAACTCTTTGAAACTGTCGGGTGCTTCTTAGATGACCATGAGATGAGGTTTTGACCAAGGAAAGTACAAAATCCACCTGTAGATCTTCGAGTATCTCGACACCCAGCCCAATCACTGTCGCTGTAGGCGCAGAGAGTACAGTCTGTATCAGGAACCAGCATAAGCCCCATAGAGATCGTCCCTTTGATGTAACGCAGGATCCGTTTTAGATTGGTGAAATCAGAGACAGACGGGGCATGCATCTTTTGACACACATAGTTGACTGCAAATTGGATATCTGGTCTTGTCAGAGTCAGATATTGCAATTTGCCTGCTAGTTTCCTGAAGAACTGAGCGTTGTAGAACAATTCATCCTGATGTGGAACATTGTTGAGTTGCAGAGGCAGTGGAGTAGCTATTGGAGAGCAATTTTCCATTCCTGCAACCCTGAGAAGATCCACTGCGTACTGTTCTTGAGAGAGAAACATTCCAGTATCATGTGAGGTGACTTGAATGCCCAGAAAGTAGTGGAGCTTCCCAAGATCTTTCATTCTGAACTTTGTGTTCAACGCGGCTAAGAACTTGGCCATAGTCTCAGTACTGGTACCAGTAATTGCCATATCGTCCACGTAAAGCAGTAACATGATGATAGTGCCTTCTTTGTTGTAGATAAAGAGAGAGGGGTCCTTCACACTGCACACAAACCCAAACTCGATGAGGAAATCACTGAACTTATTGAACCAGGCTCGAGGAGATTGTTTCAAACCATAGAGTGACTTGTGAAGAAGACAGACATGATCAGGCCTTTCCTTATCAACAAACCCTGCTGGCTGTTTCATATACACAGTCTCGAGTAGATCACCATGTAAAAACGCGTTCTTGACGTCCATTTGTTTCACATCCCAACGCATGATCGTAGCAAGGTGCAGTACTGTTCTTACTGTTGCGGTCCGGACCACTGGACTATATGTCTCGAGGTAATCCACACCTTCTTCTTGATTGTTTCCTTGCACAACCAAACGAGCTCTCGGATTCTTTACAGTTCCGTCTGCGTTGAGTTTGTTTCTGTAAATCCACTTGTTGCCAAGAACGTGCATCTCACGAGTTCGTGGAACGAGAGACCAAGTGTTTGTGATGGCACAGTTATCAATCTCTTCTCCCATGGCGTTGTTCCAACGTGGGTCTTTGAGAGCTTCAGCGACTGTAGTTGGAACTGAGTCATATGATCTGTTCGCCAGCAAAGCATACTTAGGATTCGGTTTGCGTATGCCAGCTTTAGACCTTGTCACCATTGAGTGTTGAGAAGTTGAAATAGGAGCAATGTTGCTAACAGCCGCATGATTCGGTTGTTGTATATTGTTGCCTCCACTCTGACTTTGAGCTGCACTGTTGCTTCCGGTTTCACTTCCTGAGACACTAAACAGAGGTTGAATGTTCTGTTGAGGCAGAGGAGGTGTCGTGATGTGTAGTTTTGTAGTCAAAACCGGAGCTGATGGGGCAGTGGATGTCTTCATTACCACTGAATCTTTAGACAAGAAGCTTCTTTGCCAAGCATTCAGTGATGGTGTTATTGCTTGAACGTGAGCATCTTTGTATTTTGAAGCAAACGGAAAACTCTGTTCATCAAACAGAACGTGTCTTGATATATACACACGTCCGGTGGGTGGGTAAAGACACCGGTATCCTTTGTATTTGTCGTTGTATCCAAGGAATACACAGTGGAGGGAACGAGGATCGAACTTGTTCACTGCATATTCCCTGAGCATTGGATAGCAAGAGCATCCAAAGGACCTCAGTGCGCTGTATTCCGGAGCTTTTCTGTGTAATAACTCATAAGGACTTCTCTGATCTTTCAGAGCAGATGAGGGCAACAGATTACTCAGAAAGCTCGCTGTGTAGAAGGCTTCTACCCAGTACTTCTGTGGCGTCTTGCTTTCAAACATCATAGTCAGACCCAGCTCAGTGATGTGTCGATGTTTTCTTTCGGCCAAACCGTTCTGTTGAGGCGTGTGTGGGCATGAGATGAACTGTTGAATGCCGCAGTCCTTCAGGTGAGACAAGAACTTGTTGCTGATGAACTCACCACCTCCATCACACTGGAAAATTCCGATCTTCTCAGACAACTGGTTCTCCACGAGTTTTTGAAAGCCAATGAAGATATCAAAGAAATCTGATTTGGCTTTTAGAGGATATAACCAACAGAAACGAGAGAAGTTGTCTATGAATATAACATAAAACCGGAATCCTTGATTAGATGTAACAGGAGATGGACCCCAGAGATCACAATGAACTCTCTCTAGAGGTCGAGATGCAACAAAAGAAGACTCAACAAACGGTAACCTACAACTCTTCCCTAGCTGACATGACTCGCACATCCGCAAGGTACTCTTATTGACTGAAATGAACTTGTTATGACTAAGATACTTGAGGGTTTGATCTTGTGGATGTCCCAACCTCCGGTGCCACACTTCATCACTTGCTGCCTTCTGTCGTGTGGAGTAATGAACCTGAGGCCTCGAAGACTTGAGACTGTAGAGACCCTCACGGGTGTTTCCTTGTTTCAACAGACTTTGAGTTTGCTTGTCCTTAACACACACGCGATCAGAGTCAAATATAAAGGAGCAAGGATAGTCTTTAGTAAGTTTTGAAACCGAAAGTAAAGACTTTGTAATCCCTGGACACACAAGCACATCTTTCAAAGGAAGTGAAGTACCTGAGGAAGAAGCAATGTCTGCTGAACCAACGTGAGTTATCGGTAAGAAATTTCCATCTCCAAGAAGAACTGCGTCGTTTCCTCTGTAGGGCTGCGTGTAAGCTAGGTTCTGTGGAGAGTTTGTGATATGGGATGTTGCTCCTGAATCAGCAAACCATTCAGCACCAGCACTGTCGGAGACGTCTGTAATACGCATAGCAGCTAGGGCAACATGAGGATCTTCTTCTTCTTGGTACGTGTTGTTGAACCTGTGCCAACAACGCAGAGCAGAGTGTCCGTATCTTCCGCAGATCTGACAAGAAGGTCTCTCTTCAGAAGATACTGATGATACAGAGGAACTAGAGCGAGACCCTGTGGAAGACAGCTGTTGATGAAATCCTCTCCCTCTAGTAGAGAAAGACCCTCGGCCTCTGTTAGATCCAAACCTTCTGTTAGACTGACCTCTTCCTCTGTTGTTGTAGTAAGCAGCTTGGTTGGATCTCTCAGCGTTGAAGGCTAGATGAGGAGACACGTCTGAAGGAGTGTTGTATCGTTGAATACGTGCATCATAGCTTTGAATCCTTGGAACCAGGTCCTCCAAGGTGGGATCTTGCAGCATATCTATAGAACCCTCTACGCTTGTGATGAGAGGTTCATAGTCTTTACCCAGACCTTGGAGAGCAGCAAAAATCTTCATCCTTTCTGAAACAGGACTTCCTATGGAAGTGAGCTGGTCACAAATATGCTTAATCTCTGTTAGATACTCCGTCATGGGCCTCTGTTGCTTTGTCACTGTCTGAAGCTTACGTTGGAGTTCAAAGAGTCTTGACGAGGTAGGACGGTTGTAGTGCTGACCCAACGTGTACCAGATCTCGTGAGAGGTGTTGCAGGAGACCACCAAACTCTGAATATCTTCCGAGAAGGAACCTAACAGCCAAGATTTGATGACTTGGTCTGTTTGGAACCAAGTGTAGTAGTCGGGGTTTGTGACTGGAGTGCTCGTGCCGTTGATGCCTGGAACATCTAGGGTAGGTGGTGGTCTTGGCTTTTCTCCGGTGACAAACCCTAGTAGCCTTTGTCCGTTGAGAAAGGCTTCAAATTGGTTCTTCCACAACAGGTAATTTCTCTCGGTGAGCTTGACTGTAACTGAGTTCACTATTTTTAGTGAGGGAGGGGTGTAAATCTCAAGAGCTTCCATGGCTCTGATACCATAAAAGCTTGAAGAGTGAAGATTCAGAAAGCTTTGTTTTATATTTCTTGATTCTTAAGTCTTACAATAGATGGGTTACATTGCTTATATAGCTAGATGTGAAAGCCCTAGAACTAAACAGATGTCATCATCCTTCATCTTGAAGAGATCCAAGGGCTGAGAAGGAGTTGCTCAATGCAGGACCACATGATGTCATGACCTGCTTTCCCTTCTCTTTTGCTCTGTCTTCACGCAATGTGACCGTTGCATCTGTTTTCTGAATCGCGATGGGCTTGGTTTGTTGGGCCTCGAGTGACTTGGGCTTGTCTGAGCTGATCTCTCTTATAGAAATTCTAGACAGCAGCCCAAGATCTTGAGAACGTTCTTATGGCTACTCATCAAAGATGAGACAGTGATGTCACGATACAAGTTGTCAGCTTCAAAAAGGGAACAGTCTTGGTATGTCTTGATCATTACGGGTCTGTTTTCAATCATGCCTCTGTACCACACGAACCTGTCTTCGGAGACTATACAGTGCCAGTCGAAGTGGTTTGTGGCTTGAATAATTTGGTGGGAAGAAAATGTACGGATGGGATTGTATGTACCTCCTGAAGATGCAATGAGTTCCTCCAACAACAAGCTTCCATTCTTCTGGAAATGCTCCTCTATCTTCTTCCTCTTCTTCCTCTTGAACAAACACAACATCTCTAAACACAGAATATGAGATTGAAGATCGTCTTGGTAAGAAATGGATCACAAGAGAAAAAAATAAGAGACGAACAGGCCAAGTCAACTTTGGTCGGCTGTGGTTCGGTAGGACATTTTCATCAAGTCAACGGAATATACTCTTTGATTTTGTCGCACGATCTCTTTTAGTTAGGCCTTGTTTGCACTAAGAGGCCTACATATAAATTTGGTTCTAATAACTAATGGTCAGATTTTTTTCTCTTCTGCATTTTCTAAACCACATTTATTTAGGCCTAGGATGGTGATAATGGATTAAATAGTGTGAGAGACAGACATATGATACGGTTCACGTGTGGTTTATGTGAGAGAAATACATATTATGAAACAACTTTAAAACTGTCACATTCTAATTTTAACCTAGAACTAGATCTTGATCCGCGCTTTGTAAGCGCGGAATATTTTACGATAAAAAATTTTACTAATAACTTAACAAATATTTTGGTAATTTTTAAAGAGTGTCTATTTGAAATATTTTTGCATTTAAATCAGTGTTTTTAAATTCAACCCAATTGTGATTATACAGGTTAGTCCGGAGATCTGACAATTCAATTTAGGTTTTAAAATATTCATATTTAAAAAATCACTAAAACCCGAGACTAACCGAATGAACTGTTGGATGACCGATATGTAATCTAATTTGATTTAAATTGTAATAGTTTCATAATTTATAATCTTATAATCCAAATTTTAAAGTTCATTATTTTACAATTTATGAAATTATGATGTTTCTACAAAATTTTAAAAAGAAAATGATAGATATAAAAACTAAGATTAGTTATTGTATTGTTTGGAACCATTGATAGTAATATAAAAAATATATTGTTTGGAAACATTAATAGTAGTATAAAGAAATAAGTATATTGTTTGGAAACATAGATAATAGTATAAAGAAAAAAACATTAGTGATTTAATGTAGGTTTAACTATAAAGTATAAAGTTTGTATTTAATTTAAAAACTTACAAAATAAATGTTAGGTCCAATAGAATGTTTCTGTTTTAATAAGATATATGAGTTTATTCACGTGTGGTTTATTCACCATAATAGCATAATATATCGAGCGTTTGATATTCAAAAACCCTCGAAGCGACACATACATGCATTTTAAACATTAATTATTTTTTGAACTAGCACTTTAAAAATTTTAAGTGATATTTTTATCATAACAAACCTCCAAAAAAGTTTATTTGTTCTTTAGATAACAAGTACTATTCATTTTCTAGGTTAAAATGACAATGTGACAGTTTTTTTGAAGTTGATAAATAAATAATAAAAATACATTAAAATTTTGAAAAACTGGAATAAACTCAACAATTTAAAAATTCAAAAAATTGAAATTTAAATATAAAAAACAAATTAAAATATTTTTTAAAATATAAAAAACAAAAAATGATAAAATATATTACAAATTTCAAAATTTTATTTTTAAATTTATAAATCTAAAATCATTTTGAAATCTAAAAATTCTAAAAGTTCAAAAATAAATCTAAAATTAAAATTTCGAACTTAGAATTGAAATTATTAAATGACAATCATCAAATGACAATATATTTTCATGTAATGATTGTGATTAGCCCTGCGATTTTGTTTTTCCGAAACCGAACCGTCGGTTTTCGGTTAACCGAAATTTTGAAAATAAATTCTGAAATTAACCGAATTGATTTTTGTTGCAGTTTGGTTATCGGTTATTTTGGGTTTTCAATTATACTTCCGAAAATAACCGATCTTTTTGTTTTCAATTAATTTTGGTTTAATTTTCTTTTTAAAAATCAGATATTTTTGGCTAAACTCGGTATTTGGTTAAATTCAGATATTTTCGATTTTCCTGTTAATTTTGGTTCGGTTTTTGGTTATTTTTGGATATTTTCGGTTTTTTTTTAAAATCGAAAACCGGACCGAAAACAAAATTATTTTTTAAAATCCTACCGAATTAAACCGAATTGAAAACTGTAACCGAACCAAAAACCAAAAAATGTGGTTCGGATCGGTTCGGCCCATTCGGGTCGGATAAAGACCGCATGCCTAATTGTGATGTTTGTTGACGGTTTCTGAAAAAAAAATTTGATGGTGGCGAGTTTTGATATTGTCATAAGTAATGTTCACTGTCACTGGAGGAAACTTTAAAGCATAATCACGATGAGGATGAGGATCATGGAGATGGGATCTTGTGAAGATGTTTCATCTGTCTTTCTTTTTTTGGTTTTTTTATTTTTTTTTTGTTAACCGTGAAGATCTGGCGACCGAAGTCAACTGCCTAATTTCAAGAGATCTGTAGCATCTATGTATTCTTTCAATTCTCTCTAAGACTCAACTCTCAGTTGTGCCAAGGAAATAAGGCAGTAAGTTCCTTAATGTAAAAGTTGCAGAATTGCTCAGTAAGCCCATATATAATCCTCAGTGTCTCATTTGGTTCTATCGAGACATTTTACTCTTGTCCAGTACATTTGTTGATCCCTTGGAAATACTTTGTTTTTCGTGTTCAAAAAAAAACTTTGTTTTTCAATCAACAACCTGCAATTCCAACTTATTTTCTTATTAACTAAACAATGTTTTAATAAAATTCACGGTCTATATTATAGGTTCATCCGTTGGAGATTCCACCATTTCTTATATGTGGCAATCTGAGATTTCCAGTGCTTTGTTAAGAAACTTTAATTCATAAACGACTATATTTTTTAAATGAACCTTTTCAGTCTATAGCTTATGTGAGAATTCTGGTTTCAAATCAAGCTAGTCAGCTACTCCGAGTATGACATCGCTCAATTAAATGACCAGAATAATTCAACACAGCCAAATAAACACAACAATTTTCTATATCAATGACTAGGCGGAAACAAAATGTTTCAATAGTCTAACATGATATAAAAAGAGCCATCCTTTGCTAATAATGAACTCACCTGAATTAGTTCCAATTTTGGGTCCTTTCAATGTGTCAAACAATTTTCTTTTGTGTTACTTAAAACATAACAAAATCATTCATTAGAAAAATACCAGATTTTAAATATAAAGTTATATTTAAAAATTATACAGAGTAAACATGAAACAAGAATCTAAATATATATATTTTTAGATATGTGTTTTTCTTTCAGATCTATGTTTTCTTAGGATTAAAAAGCAACTTAAGGACAAACAAATGAAAACCCAACATCTTTATAATCTATAAAAGGAAACCGTTTTGACTTCAGTCCCAGTTGGATTTCACTTCAGTGTTCGTTTTGATATATGTGTCTTACGTGACGGAATATGTCAACGGGGTCAAAAATCACCGTTGTCCAAGTCGTTAACGCGGCCTAATAATGAGCAAGTGACACATCTTCCTGTTGTTTTCGTCGTTGCCTCGTTACATCTAACTCCAAAAATATACTAGTAAAAGTTAAAAAGTTGACTCGTTCACTCTTTTTGTTGTCCTTTGCAGTGCTTTTATTATTAAAAATAGAAAGAAAAAAAAGACTTTTTGTGGGTCATATATTAAATTCCACGCATATTCCTTTGTAATCTCTATATATAATAGATACCTTTGGACTTGCTATTGTCATCAAGAAGCTTTCAACATCTCAACTTACATCTCTTCTCATTCTCTCTTTAAAAATATATCGGAGATTTCTGAAGCTATTCAATAGTTTTCTTGAGCTATGACGGCCCAGGTACACCCTTTCTTTCATATATATATATTGGCTCTTGAAATAATTAAAATATAACGTACTAATGTTTTACTGATCGCTATATATAAAAACTGATCAACTATACTTATATTTTTTACAATTTGCAAAACTGATCTCTGGTTTCAATTTGACAGAAATCTGTGTTGCAATTGAGTGTTCACGAGGAAAGAATCAGGAAGAAAGTGTGGGCGACCGTTTCTAAATTTTCAGGTATTTTTTATAAACTTCAACATTTAAAATATGATCATTTGTTTTAATAAGTTGGCAAATTGTTAAAAAATGTAGGGGTTACATCGATAGCAATGGATGATAAAACCGGGAAAATGACGGTAGTTGGTGAAGTTGATGTACCGGTTATCGTGAAGAAGCTAAGGAAAATATGTAATGCAGAACTCGTTACGGTTGAAGTTGTTAAACCACCTGAGAAAAAGCCTGAACCGGAGAAACCGATTCCAGCTAAACCCGCCGAAATTGTTGCCTTTCCAGTTACACAGTTTAGCTACCCGTACCAATATCAATGTTCATATGCAAATTCTTACTATCAACCATACGATAATTACAGAGTTGTGGTGGAGGAACCAAATACTTGTGTGGTTATGTAATTTTCTAGTTCTCTTTCAATAAATTCAGTTTTGGTTGATGTTAAAAAAAATCAATTTTGGTCAATGGAACATTTATTTAACTCAATTTCTATGAAATACTTAATTTTTAGTTGTGATATTGAGTTTATTTATAATAAAAATACAATTTCTGTATGATAAAAATGTAATGCACGATATATGTCAATTTAAGTCTCACATTAAAAGTTAGACCAAAAAAAAAGAAACTCTAATATATAAATAAATGTCAGTGGACTTACCTCTTAAGCTTAAAGTGAACAATATCATAATATAAAGTTAAACACTGTTTTTACAATCCCAACAATTGGTATCAGAACGGTTTGACAAAGAAAGGCCAAACTATCTTTCGAAATATGAATGATAACCATCGAATTAGGTGGAAGTTCAGTTGTGGGAGGATCATCTTCAATTCGTTGGAGGAAGGATACAAGATGAATATGGTATTTAGTTTTGAGGGAAAGAACGAGAGATGTTAATTTAATTCTCAAATTGAAAGTTAGACAAAAAAAATTTAATATATAAAGAGATGTCCAACTCTAACTGGTACGAGAACTTATAGAAATGAAACCAAAAACAAACTCATGCAAACTTACCTCTTAAGTTCAAAGTGGACAATATCATATTTAATCGGATAATAAAGAGTTAAATATAGACTCGGACGATCCTAACAATGCATACGCTTTTCTTAAATTTTTTTGTACTTTTAATCATCGAGTAATAATTTTATCGGGGAAGGCAATTCAGCATTATTGCAGGATAATAGAAGATGTGCATTTCTTTCAAGAGGATGGTCACAAGCCAGGTTTGGAGAATACTCAGCATAACGTGACATACACTCTTTACGTTGAGATTCACCGTTCACGCATGGTAAGGAATGAACGACCAATGAGTGAAGGTAGCTAGACCTTACAAGAGATCGCACAATGAATAACAACGATCAATGAAACAAGGATGACACTTCAATGAATCTTTTCTCAGACACGGTTTAAGAGGAACACTTCAAAGTTGGTCGAATTGCTTAGTAATCCCATATTTAGACCTTATTTTCTCATTTCGTTCTATCCACTCACTTATTCTTATCCGCTGCATTTGTTGATCAATTTGCAATGCTTTTTCAACCATTAACCACAATTCCAGCTTAATTTTATTAATTGGATTTCACATTGGCAGATTACCAAACAAACAATACTGATGAATAGTTTAACATGAGAGTGTTACTTGGAAAACATTTAAATAACTTTAAATAACTGTGTTACTTGAAAAAAATATAAATTTAATCATTAAAAATGAAATAATTTAAAAATAATTTTAAGAAAGTACTATGAAATAAGATTAAATAAATTATAATTTTTTAACACCAAATGACTATAACACTTATGAAGTGAAAATAACTATATCCGAATGAACAATCAATGAAATACAGTTTAATATAAAATATTCTAGTTATGTTAATTAATGAATACGTCAAATTGTTTTCTGATGGATAGTGATATACAACTCTACAATCTTGAAATCGTATTTTCAGAATTAATAAATCCTTCAACTTTGTTGACAAACTTAGCCATGTTTCTGGTTCTATGTTTCTAATGATTGAAAGGCAACCTAAGAACAAACAAAATAAAATCCAAGCCAAGCCTCTGTAACTTCAATCCCAAGTTGATTTCTGTTTCAATTTCAGTTTTCGTTTTGATGTATTTGTGGTACAACTTCTCCTAGAACATCCAAATTTTAGCAAAAAAAAAAAAAAAAAAATTCTCCTAGAACAGGCACTAAAGAACTTATCTTGACAAGTTCTTACGTGACCGAATAGGTCAACAGAATAAAAAATTCAACGTTGTCCAAGTCCTTTACGCTGCCTAATAACGAGCAAGTGACACTTCTTCCTGTTGCTTTCGTCGTTGCCTCGTTACATATTCAACCAAATCCAAAAATACTAGTAGAAGTTAATAAGTTGACTCGTTTACTCTTTTTTGTGGTCCTTCACAATGCTTTTATTTTTTAGATATGAAAAAAAAACTTCTCGTGGGTCATATATTAAATTCCACGAATATTCCTATGTAATTTCTATATAATAGATACCTTTGGAATTGCAATTGTCATCAAGATTCCAACATCTCAAGTTACATCTCTTCTCATTCTCTTTTTAAAAATATATCGGAAATTTCTGAAGCTTATCAATAGTTCTCTTGAGCTATGACCGCCCAGGTACACCCTTCCTTTCATATATATTCGCTCTTGAAATAATTAAAATATAACTTACTAATGTTTTATTGATCGCTATATATAGAAACTGATCAACTATAATTATATTCTTACAATTTGCAAAACTGATCTTTGGTTTCAATTTGACAGAAATCTGTGTTGCAATTGAGTGTTCACGAGGAAAGAATAAGGAAGAAAGTGTGGGCGACCGTGTCTAAATTTTCAGGTATTTTTTTTATAAACTTCAACATTTAAAATATGATCATTAGTTTTAATAAGTTGGCGAATTGTTAAAAATGTAGGGGTTACATCAATAGCAATGGATGATAAAACCGGGAAAATGACGGTAGTCGGTGAAGTTGATGTACCGATTATCGTGAAGAAGCTAAGGAAAATATGTAATGCAGAGCTCGTTACGGTTGAAGTTGTTAAACCACCTGAGGAGAAACCGACTCCAGCTAAACCCGCCCAAATTGTTGCCTTTAGCTACCCGTACCAATATCAATATTCCTATGCAAATTCTTACTATCAACCATAAGATAATTACAGAGTTGTGGTGGAGAAACCAAATACTTGTGTGGTTATGTAATTTTCTAGTTCTCTTTCAATAAATTCAGTTTTGGTTGATGTAAACAAAATATCTGTTTTGGTCTATGGAACGCTTAATTCAATTTCTATGAAATACTTTATTTTTATTTGTGATATAGATTTCTTGTTTGAGTTTATTTATAATAAAAAACAATTTCTGTATGATAAAAATGTTATGCATACGCTTTTTTTTTGTACTTTTAGTCATCTAGTAATCATTTTATCGATCGAGGAAAGCAATTCGACATTAGTGCAGGACAATAGAACATGCGCATTTCTTTCAAGAGGATGGTCACAAGTCAGGTTTGAAGAATACTCAGCATATCGTGACATACACTCTTTACATGGTAAGGAACAAAAGACCGATAAGTGAAGGTAGCTAGACCTTACAAGAGATTTTACAATGAATATAACAATCAATGAGGCTCAACAGAAATAGTCCCTTGACGCTCTCACCATAGATACCACTACAGCCTGCAAGGCAAGAGGAATCGACTAAACTGATCATATATGTAATTAACCAGTGGTTCTCAGAGTAAGAGTCAGGCCTGTAACAAACAACGCTGTTGAATCAAGGATCCGGTAATCAGGTTTAGGAATCTTTAATCAAAGGAAAAATGATCGCTGGCTACGTGAAGTATTAGCCATCACATGGCTAGCCATGCAAACTAAACTAATATATATCTAGCTACACGAAATATATGTTATGCATGACAACATTTTTCAACTTAATGATATTATGTAATTAACATCACAAGTTTATTTTCATTCATCCAAAAACTGATGTAGGTGACAGAAACCGTTTAAATATCTCGTTTCATCAATTAAAATATTATCAACTTGACCGTAATTTATGTAAAATTAGATTTTAAACCGCGTTTTAAAAGCGTAAGAATTTTTTTAACAAAATTTAATTTACAAAATAAATATTTTTAATATTATTTAATAAGTAATATTTTAGAATTTTTATTTTAGTGTATTTGAAAAGTATATAATTATATTATTTATATTATATAAATTTGAAAGTCATATAAAATATTATATATTTATTTTTTAATTATAAAACTTATTTAATGTCAAAATGACATTTTATTTGTTTAAAACTTATTTGATGTCTAACTTAAACCAAATATTATCTTGTGTATATAGTTATTAATAATATACATTTAAGAATCAATGTAATCTAATAATACAAATATAATATTACAGTTTTACTAAGTTTAAGTGAATGAAATTTTTGTTTATGAAAATATAAATAAAATAATTCACTAATTTAATTAATTTTGTATTAAAAATAAAATTTTAGAGTCAATACATAAATATACATCAAATAAGTTTTATAATAAAACAATTATCAGATAAGTATATATCACATAATTAATCAAATGAATTACAGAACTATATTAAATTTTAATAATAAAACAGATTAAAATAATTTAAAAACAATCTTATATAACTTTCAAATTTAATAGGAACAAAATAATATAATTATATAGTTTTCAAATTCACTAAAATAAAAAGGTAAAACACTACTAATCAAAAAATATTAAGACATATTGATTTTGTAAATTAAATTTTGTTAAAAATATTCTTATACTTTTAAAACGTGGTTTTAAATCTAATTTTAGATAAATTACGGTCATATTGGTTATATTTTAATTGATAAGATGTGGTATTTAAATGGTCTTTGTCATCCACATCAGTTTTGGGATGAATGAAATTAAACTCGTGATGTTAACTACATAACATCATTAAGTTAATGGATGTTGTCATGCATAACATATACTTCGTGTAGCTAGGTATACATTAGTTTACTTTGCATGGTTAGCCATGTGATGGCCAATACTTTATGTAGCCAACAATCATTTTTCCTTAATCAAACTATATGTAGTGTTTAGGGGTCAAAGGTTTAGTTTATTGAAGTGTTTAAGCTAAATGCTGAAAGGAAAGAAATACAAAGAGAATGAACGCGTTGTCGGAATGATTAACTCGTAGTCAATAACTATTTTTCTCTCTCCGCATTCTTTCTCTATGTTCATGTGTCTTTCTCATTGGATACTCTCCTGTTTATACATCCTTGATTCTCTTTCTTCTATCCTGTAGTGTCGGGGTGAAGGGGGCGGTTTGGCTGTCATCATTACGCTATTGCTTGTGTAGATTTGAGGTGGTTGATGTTTGGCTACGATCGGTGGTTGATGCAGCCTATGGTCTAGGCTACTGTTTCCCATTGTCCTTCGCTTGCGTACGCCAAAGGCTCATTGATTGGGCTGAGTCAATCTCTTTTTCAATGGGCCTTTGTTTTTATTGCAAACCCAACTCGCGAATCGGGTCGAAGTCCCATCCTCAAACAAACGCTTGCTTTTGTCCATGCCGTTATCAATGAAAAGCATTAGTATCTCTCATTATAATAGACACATGAAGAGATAGCTGAGATTTTTATGGAGATGGACAAACCGAGGCGTTACAACACGTTAACAATAGGCTTGTACAGTGATAAGAGAAGTGAGAGCTTTATTTAAAACATAACATAACCGTATTGCTCACACAAGAACCTTCAGTCTCTTGGCGTGTAACAATAACATCGACATGAAGTGATGAAAACGGCAACTCAAAATCTGCAGCAAACCAACCTGAAGTCTCATTGTTCCCATTGATAGAAAATATATCCACTTTTCTGCTGAACTTGTATTTCAATCGGCCTACGAAACTACTCTCACTAATGAAGTGGTCAAAGAAGTGGCAGCTGTATGAAAGGTGTCACCTCAAGTACAACTCTGAAGATGAGTACAAAATCCTGAGACTGTCCCTCGATTTTCAGAAGAACCCCGAGGATGAAGAAAACCTGGCTTCACTTTCATCCCTGTTGTAGTGTTTGACGCCACTTGTAAGCATATGACCACTTGCGCCTGTGAATACATTTCATAATCTTCCAAGACACACACAAGATGAGACTTCCATGGGTGAATATGTGAGGAAAAAAAAATAGAGACCTTCATAAGTGGTAACACAACACTTTCATTCTGATATTGACGGTGGAAAATTGACTGAGAATAAAACACCACATAATCACTTGAACATGTGATCACAATCACGTTAGACATGTTAACATCTAATTCCAGCACCATCACGTTTTGCTTGAGACCAAAGATAAAGTGGTCCAGTTTCCACGGTATCTTTATGTTTGAGCAGTCTTACTCGACGCTGAGAAAAGAGAAGACTTCGAGTGCGTAAATAATTTGTAGACGACGCTACAGACGGTTGACACCCATTTCTTCCCTCACAAGTTATTTGAGCTACTGCTTTAGACCTATTGTGAAAAAGATGCATGGAGTTATGAATCGTAAAGTACTTCCACATATGGCCACGTGACAGTAGTCACATGATTGTGCTACTTGCACCACGTAAATCCACCATATATTTCTTATTTGCGTCAAAAGCTTCCACGGTCAGGTACTTCTGAATGGGATTTACGAGAGACACGTCCCCGTCAGAGACTTTAAGATCGACGAGAAGATGACAAAATCAAGAACTCCAAAATCGACTTTACATCAGTCAGCGTTAGACAACGAGAATATATTGTGTCTTCTTGTCCAAGATCACAAGTCAGGAACTCCATTATTGAGCTGCAAACATTGGTGTATATATCCTTTTGATTTTTCATGTAACTAGACATAAACATCTTGGCTTGTTATTCCACCTTGATTCCATGTAGAGAGCTATATAGATCTCATTTTTGAGAAACAAATTGTTGGCGTAAACCTGATCTTGTGGCTCGCCAATGTTCTCGACCCTGATTTGCAAAGTCAATTTCAACGTAAACTCGACTACGACTTCTCGTATCCAGATATGCATTGTTGTCCATCATGTCAAATTTGCTAATCGCCTGACCATGGTCTGTAGATTTAAGGATGATGACATCCACCTCTACAATTCCAATAAAACGGGCTTCGTTTTCCTCATTAAGGATGTTGAAGTTGGATGATACAGTTAATATGTATTTGAGAAGATGATGAAATAGTAATTCTGGAATCACATTCATAAAAAGCTAAACCAACTCTCAAAGTGTGAAGAGTTTAGCAGAAGAACCACTCTAGAATAACAAAGGGATTTTCCTAGAAAGTTCACATGAAAATCTTAGTAACCATACTCTGTTATATACTCTCATCTGATATCTCCTGATGAGGTGGTTTTAATGTCTCCATTCCCTGTATCAGTAGATATTTATCAACAACATCATTGACATGATTGACATCATCATAAACATCAAATATTGGGTCTCCATAGATTTATTTGAGATGAACGAAGTCTTATCCGGTGTTTCAAAAAAAAAAACGAAGTCTTATCCAACCTCGTTGTCGATGATCCTCATAGTCATAGATGTTGAAAACGGCTTTGCGGTAAATCCTCACGACTCAACTCAGCCCAGTGATCTACTGATTCGTTGCTCTGTCATCCGTCAAGAATGTATAATTGTCCCATGCCATGATTCTTTTAGAAAGAAAAAAAACTGGACAAGAACATGATTTCTCTGATACCAAACTGGCGCATCTTCAAGCTAGATAGTCTTGGAGTTCGGTTGATTCCAAAAGGAATAATATCCATTCGACAAGAATTCCATGATTTTTGATTCTGAAGAATAACCGCTCAGACGAGGATTCTTGATAAAATCCACGTTCTATAATATAGGTTCATCCGTAGGAGATTCCATCATTTCTTATGTGGCAATCTGAGATTTCCAGTGCTTTGTTAAGAAACTTTAATTCATAAACGACTATATTTTTTAAATGAACATTTTCAGTCTATAGCTTATCTGAGAATTCTGGTTCCAAATCAAGCTAGTCAGCAACTCCGAGCATGACATCGCCCAATTAAATGACCAGAATAATTCAACACAGCCAAATAAACACAAAAACTTTATATATCAATGACTAGGTGGAAACTAAATATTTTAATAGTATACATTATATAAAAAGAGCCATCCTTTGCTAATAATGTACTCACCTGAATTAGTTCCAGTTTTGGGTCCTTGCAATGGGTCTCAAACAAACATTTTCTTTTTAATGATTGTGTTACTTAAAACATAACAAAAAAAATAGTTTTTTAGATCAATGTTTTTCTTTCAGATCTATGTTTTCTTAGGATTAAAAAGCAACTTAAGGACAAACAAATGAAAATCCAACATCTTTATAATCTATAAAAGGGAACCGTTTTGACTTCAGTCCCAGTTGGATTTCACTTCAGTGTTCGTTTTTGATATTTGTCTTACAACTGAACTTCTTCTTTCTTTTTTTTGAATATATGTTAAATTTATTCAAAAAGAAAATAACATTTTTACAACTAGTGCATCAGTTTTTTTAAAAAAATATTATGGAGCTTCTATGTAAAATATAGAAAATCGTGTGTCATCTTGTGGCAAACCACAGAGATAGTCCTGCTGCCAGTTTGAAGTTTCCCTGTTGGCGAAACGCTAAGCACCGATCTCGAACTTGTCGATCCACCATTCTCGCAAGTGTTGCTGCTGTATCAGGTGTAGCCCCATGTCTCCTGTCATTCCTTTCTTTCCACAGTGAATATATTGTGGCTTGGATGGTGTACCTTGTAAGGAAAGTCTCAAGTAGACCTCGACTGGTGTCCATACTCAGGTCCATTAATTCTGACCATCTTGTAGTGAAATTTGCCTGCAACAGACCAGACATTAAGAGTGACCAGACCTCCGATGAGTAGGCGCATTCAAAAAATAGATGATCCCGAGTTTCCAAGGGGTCATGGCAGAGAGCACATGCTGGATTCACGTTAGCGTTCCAAGCAAGCATTCTGTTTCCTGTCGACAGCCTATTGTGTACTGCAATCCAATGTAAGAAAGCATACTTCGGAGTACAGTGTTGGAACCATATCGATTTCCACCATGCGACTGGTTGCTCATGTTTCCGAGTTAATTCCCAGGTCAACTTCGTGACAAAAACAGGTTTGAACTTATCACTGCCATGTTTCCAAAGGGACTGATCCTGCATCAGCGTCATCTTCTCCCTTTGCATCGCAATAAGTGTTTCAAGCTCATTAAAAATATCAAGTCGATGCTGTCGCCTTCTTGTGTTAGTCATAACCTTGTGAACCGTGGAGTTTACTGGAATGCCCATATCAATACATCCTCGGGGACCGAAGAGATCGTGTAGTCTACCCATAGGCGACCAGGAATCGAACCAGAACGAGGTTCCAGTGCCGTCTCCAACATTCATCCTTTGCAGATCCTTCGCCTTATCACGATATTTTAGTATTTTTCTCCACATCCAAGAACCAGTCGTGGTTGCATCAGGTAGAGACCAGAAGTTACCTCGCTTTATCAGATAAGTTTGAATCCACTTGGTCCAGAGAGAGGGCAGACCAGACACAATACGCCAAACCAGCTTCAAGCAACAAACATTATTCACTTCTTTCAAAGATCGAAGTCCTAGCCCTCCTTCACTTTTTTCTCGAGTCACTATTTCCCATGAGATCTTGGCCTTCCGAGAACTCAGAACAGGACCTGACCACAAAAACGCTGAGCAGATACTATTTATCTCCTTTATGCACTCTCCTGGTAACAAGAAACCAGCCATCCAAAAATTGACAATACTTAGCAACACAGATTTTATAAGTTGCAGTCGCCCTGCCATTGAGAGAAATCTATTTGTCCAGAGACTAATGCGATTTCGTATTTTTTCAATCAAGACATTGTAATCTGACTTCCCCATTCGCTTAGATAGCAGTGGTAGTCCCAGGTATCTCACCGGCAGCTTCCCTGAAGCAAAATATTTTTCCATACTTATCTTCAGTCCAAAGACTTTTCCAAAGTAATTGAAAACATCAACAATGCTTTCTACTGATCGAACTCTTCCTCTGTAAAGACCATAATGTCATCCGCAAAGCTTAAGTGAGTGAGCCCGAGATTCTTACACTTCGGGTGATATCCTAGTTGGCGATCTGCAGCAGCTTTGTCCAGCAACTTTGACAAAACATTCATACAAATAACAAACAGATACGGAGATAATGCACATCCTTGCCGTAGACCCCTCTCACTTTGAAAGTATCCAGCTAACTCCCCATTCACTTGGACAGAAAACGAAGGAGTTGTGATACAGAGAGAAATCCAGTGAATAAACTTTGCCGGGAAATCCATTGCTTCCAATGTTTTAAGCAGAAAGCTCCACTGAACTGAATCAAAAGCTTTAGAGATATCTATTTTCAAAGCACATCTAGAAGAAATTTCATCCTTGTGTGATAATCTTTGACAAGTTCTGTGGCGAGAAGGAGATTCTCAATGAGTAACCTACCTTTCACAAAGGCAGACTGATTTAGAGCAATAAACTCTGGGAGTGTAACCTTAAGCCTATTAGCAATTATCTTCGAGATGACTTTGTAGATGACATTACAGCAAGAGATTGGCCGATAATCTTTCATCTCTTTAGCACTGTTTTCTTTGGTATTAGGGCTAGAATTGTAGAGTTAATTCCTTTAGGTAGAAATCCCTTCACAAAGAAAGATTGCACTGAGATGATGAACTCTGACCCTATGATTGGCCATGCTGATTTAAAAAATTCCACAGTGTAGCCGTCTGGTCCAGGTGACTTGTCATTAGGCATACCAAATAAGACCTTCTGTATCTCCTCTGCTGTTACCTCTTTCAGTAGTTCTGTCTGCTCAGCTTCAGAGCACCTATATGGTAATAGCGTTCGCAGATTACTCGTCTCAAACTCTAAAGAACTTGTTTGTCAAGCAAAGTTCTTTTTCTTTTTTGATAAAATCAAGCAAAGTTCTTACGTGACCGAATATGTCAACGGGGTCAAAAATCAACGTTGTCCAAGTCGTTAACGCGGCCTAATAATGAGCAAGTGACACATCTTCCTGTTGTTTTCGTCGTTGCCTCGTTACATATAACTCCAAAAACATACCTAGTAAAAGTTAAAAAAGTTGACTCGTTCACTCTTTTTGTTGTCCTTTGCAGTGCTTGTGTTATTAATAATAGAAAGAAAGAAAAAAGGCCTTTTTTTGGCTTCAGAGAAAAAGAACTTTCGTGGGTCATATATTAAATTCCACGCATATTCCTTTGTAATCTCTATAAATAATAGATACCTTTGGACTTGCTATTGTCATCAAGAAGCTTTCAACATCCCAAGTTACATCTCTTCTCATTCTCTCTTCAAAAATATATCGGAAATTTCTGAAGCTTTTCAATAATTTTCTTGAGCTATGACGGCCCAGGTACACTCTTTCTTTCATATATATATTCGCTCTTGAAATAATTAAAATATAAACTTACTAATGTTTTATTGATCGCTATATAGAAACTGATCAACTATACTTATTTTTTTTACAATTTGTAAAACTGATCTCTCGTTTCAATTTGACAGAAATCTGTGTTGCAATTGAGTGTTCACGAGGAAAGAATCAGGAAGAAAGTGTGGGCGACCGTTTCTAAATTTTCAGGTATTTTTTTATAAACTTCAACATTTAAAATATGATCACTAATTTTAATAAGTTGGCGAAATTAACATTTTTCATGATTGTTAAAAATGTAGGGGTTACATCGATAGCAATGGATGACAAAACCGGAAAAATGACGGTAGTTGGTGAAGTTGATGTACCGGTTATCGTAAAGAAGCTAAGGAAGATATGTAATGCAGAGCTTGTTACGGTTGAAGTTGTTAAACCATCTGAGAAAAAGCCTGAACCGGAGAAACCGACTCCAGCTATTGTTACACAGTTTAGCTACCCGTACCAATATCATTATTCTTATGCAAATTCTTACTATCAACCATACGATAATTACAGAGTTGTGGTGGAGGAACCAAATACTTGTGTGGTTATGTGATATTCTAGTTCTCTTTCAATAAATTCAGTTTTGGTTGATGTCAAAAAAAAATCAATTTTGGTCTATGAACACTTAATTCAATTTCTATGAAATACTTAACTTTTAGTTGTGATATAAGATTTCTTGTTTGAGTTTATTTATAATAAAATTCAATTTCTGTATGATAAAAATGTAATGCATACGTTTTCTTAATTTTTTTGTACTTTTAATCATCTAGTAATCATTTTATCAAGGAAGGCACTTCGACATTATTGCAGGACAATAGAAGATGTGCATTTCTTTCAAGAGGATGGTCACAAGTCAGGTTTGAAGAATACTCAGGATATTCGTGACATACACTCTTTACGTTGAGATTCACCGTTCACGCATGGTAAGGAATGAACGACCAGTAAGTGAAGGTAGCTAGACCTTCCAAGAGATCTCACAATGAATAACAACAATCAAAGAAACAACGATGACACTTCATTAAATACTTTCTCAGACACGGTTTAAGAGGAACACTTCAAAGTTGGTCGATTCGCTTAGTAAGCCAATATTTAGACTCTTCGTGACAAAAAAGACCTTATTTTCTCATTTCGTTCTATCCACTCGCTTATTCTCATCCGCTGCATTTGTTGATCAATTGGCAATGCTTTTTTCAACCAGCAACCACAATTCCAGCTTAATTTTATTATCTGGATTTCACATTGGCAGTTTACTAAACAAACAAGGAAAATTTGCCAAAACGGAAAAAAAAACAGCATGATTGTCCCTTTAATATAATATCATCTTTGAGTTATCTTTTTAGTATAATAGTTTTTCATAATTTTAAAATTAACCATTGATTAATAAACTAAACAAACTAAAAACAATTTAAAAATTTAATTGAATTTTAAAAAGTTTAATAAAAAAGAAAAACTGGTTTAAAAATTTTTCAAATTAAAAATTTTTATTTTCTATTGAAAATTTTAATAAAACTAAAAAGTTTTAAACTTTTTAAAAAACTAAAAATTTGTAAAACATTTTTTATAAAGTTTATTTCCTATTTTTATTAAAAATATTTATAAAGTTTATTTTTACTTTTATTAAAGCTTTCTTAAAAACGTTTTACAAAGTTTTTTTATTAAAAACGTTTTACAAAGTTTTATTTTTTTACAAATGTTTTAAAAATGTTGAAATTAAGAAGTTTAATAAAAAGGAAAAAAATATTTTAAAAGAAGTTTAATAAAAGGGAAAAAAACCTTTTATATATATATTTTGAGAATGCAAATTGACTAAATAATATTTTAGGAAGATATAATATTTTCAGAATATTTTATTAATTGAATTTTCCTTAATTTTTGAAAAAATATATTTTCTTATCCGTAGAAGGCACAGTGGCACATTCTACACTGTGTAGAACCATGACAAAAATCTCGAATGCAATTTCTACTTCATGTAGACGTTCGAGAAGTGTCTAGATTTCGCATTCCGTAAATTTTAGAATACTTCATAAAAGTAGAAACATCATTCGACAGAAAAATAGACATCTTTACAACTAGTAGAATTTGCATTCTCCATATTCTCCATATTTAGAATTCTAATTAAAAATAGATGGTTCGTTCAAAAAATGAACTTGTTTAATTTAGAATTTGTTTTCTACTAACTTATTTTCCGTAGAAGACGAAATCTACTTTTAGTAAAACGTAATTTAAAAAATTTATTTATCAAAATTTTCAACAAAAAAATATCAATTTGTGTATATAGGTGTTTTGTTTATTGTTTATATTTTAAATAATTTTGTTGATTCATAAACCTATTTATTTAATTAAGTTTCAGAAATGGAAAAGATAAAAGAGAAGATAAAATAGACAAAAACAATTTTATACCAAAATGAAAATGACAATCATACTGAATTTTTATGTTTTGGCAACTTTCCCAACAAACAATACTGGTGAAATTTGGGTTCATCAGAAAGAGATTTCGTCTTTTTAACACATCAAAATATTTATGACTAGGTCAAAACAAAATAAAGTTCAATACTTAGATAAATAGTTTAACATGAGAGTGAAATATAAAGAACCACCATTGATATCAACGATTGTGTTACTTGAAAAACATTTAAATAACTGTGTTACTTGAAAAAGTTATAAATTTAATCATTATAAAATAAAAGGTTTAAAATAATTTTAAGAAAGTACTATGATACAAGATTAAAAAATATAATTCTTAACACCAAAATGACTATATCACTTATGAAGTGAAAAGAATAACTATTTCGGAATGAACAATCAATGAAATACAGTTTCGTATGGAATATTCTACTCCATCCATTTCAAATTGATATATGTTTTAGTTTTTTTACACAGATTAATAAAACAAATCAAATATTTGTACTAAATGCATAATTTTTAGTGAATATTTATTTTCCATAATTTAAACAAATAAAAATTTAGTGAATACAATTGGTTTTTTGAAATTTACAATTAATTATTAATTATTGATAAACTGCATTGAAAACACAAAAGATGTATCATTTTGAAACAAAATATTTTTCTAAAACATAGTATATATTTATGAAACAGATGGAGTAGTTATAACTAACGAATACGTCAAATTGTTTTCTGATGAATGGTGACATACAACTCTACAATCTTGAATTCGTCTTTCCAGAATTGATAAATCCCTCAACTTTGTTGAAAAACTTAGCCATGCTTCTGGATCTATGTTTTTATGATTAAAAGGCAACCTAAGAACAAAAAAATAAAATCCAAGCCAAGCCTCTGTAACTTCAATCCCAAGTTGATTTCAGTTTCAATTTCAGTTTTCGTTTTAATGTATGTGTGGTACAACTTCTCCTAGAACAGGCGCTAAAGAACTTATCTTGACAAGTTCTTACGTGACCGAATAGGTCAACAGAGGCAAAAATCAACGTTGTCCAAGTCCTTTACGCTGCCTAATAACGAGCAAGTGACACTTCTTCCTGTTGCTTTCGTCCTTCCCTCGTTACATCCATAAATTTAATATTCAACCAAATCCAAAAATATACTAGTAGAAGTTAATAAATGACTCGTTTACTCTTTTTGTGGTCCTTCACAATGGTTTTATTTTTAGATATAGAAAAAAACTTCTCGTGGGTCATATATTAAATTCCACGAATATTCCGATGTAATTTCTATATAATAGATACCTTTGGACTTGCAATTGTCATCAAGAAGCTTTCAACATCTCAAGTTACATCTCTTCTCATTCTCTCTTTAAAAATATTTCGGAAATTTCTGAAGCTTTATTTTAGCAAAAAAAAAATCTGAAGCTTTTCAATAGTTTTCTTGACTATGACTGCCCAGGTACACCTTTTCTTTCATATATATTCGCTCTCGAAATAATTAAAATATAACTTACTAATATATGTATATATATATAGAAAATGATCAACCATATATACTTACAAGTTATAAAACTGATCTCTGGTTTCAATTTGACAGAAATCTGTATTGCAATTGAGTGTTCACGAGGAAAGAATCAGGAAGAAAGTGTGGGCGACTGTTTCTAGATCTTCAGGTATTTTTTATAAACTTCAACATTTAAAATATGATCATTAATTTTAATAAGTTGCCGAAATAAACAGTTTCATGATTGTTAAAAAATGTAGGGGTTACATCGATAGCAATGGATGACAAAACTGGGAAAATGACGGTAGTTGGTGAAGTTGATGTACCGGTTATCGTGAAGAAGCTAAGGAAAATATGTAATGCAGAGCTTGTTACGGTTGAAGTTGTTAAACCATCTGAGAAAAAGCCTGAACCGGAGAAGCCGACTCCAGCTAAACCAGCCGAAATTGTTGCCTTTCCGGTTACGCAGTTTAGCTATCCGTACCAATATCATTATTCCTCTGCAAATTCTTACTATCAACCATGCGAGAATTACAGAGTTGTGGCGGAGGAACCAAATACTTGTGTGATGATGTAATTTTCTAGTTTTCTTTTAAATAACTTCAGTTTTGGATGGAAAAGTGTATTTTTGGGTTACTGTGATATAAATTGGGATAAATTTCTTTTATGAGCTTAAAAAGGGGAGAAGTCATTTTTTACCGAGGCTTTCTATTAAATGGATGAAAACAAAGCAAAACAGGCTGTTCTTAATGTGCTTTGTGGAACCACATGATGAGATGCACACATTTTTAGACTGTAGTGCCAGATACTAAAAATAATAGAACAAAAGCCCAAAAGCTATGGTTGGAGCCCAAGTTAGAAGATAGATCGGAGCCAATCGGAAGACATGCAGTTAGTAGAGGTAGAAGCTGGAAGTTGGTGGAGAGTATGATCGCTGGAGGAGAGTACAGTTAACGTTAATGGAGCCACCTCTGGACTGGATCGGTTTCGTACCAATAGGTTCAAACTTGAGAGGAGAGATTGAGGAGGCCGAAAGCTATCTCGGTGGAGTCTTGAGTTCCTTAAGTCAGCATATTGCTATGCTATCAGGAGAAGCTGATTGTGGCTTCGGGAGGCGAATGGTGTTGAGGTAAGAGATGATGCTTGTCTAGTCTTAATTTTCTTCTACTGGATGAAAAGGTTTGTGTTTTTTCTTACAAAACTGCATTTCTATCTACATATCTTCCATGTTATAAATATTTATACACTTGGATTATATAAAGGTTTAGAATGTGGGTTTTTGGATTGCAAAAAAAAAAATGTCAAGAGATGAATCTTTCATCCCGAAAATTAAAGAAATTTAAAAGAAGTCCAAAATCTGTAAATATGTATATTTTCATAATAATGTGTATTTTTCTGAAAAAGTGATAACTTATAAGAGGTTGTAAAAATATGTATTTTCATTTTTAAAATTACATAGATTTTTAATAGGTTGTCAATATATGTCTAAAAGATGTATATTTTCATCCTAAAATTGTGTAGATTTTTAAAAAATTGTCTTTTCTTTCATTTTTCTATCTATTTTATATACACTTTTAAAACTATTAAAAATTATCTAAAAATATTTAGGTACTTTGGTTGGTTGAGTAATATAATTAGTAATAATTTTTTATATATATAATATCTTGTTTTTGTGGGGTTTTTAGTCTATTTCAGTTTTATTTATTCGAGTTTGTGATAAAATATTTGTGTCTATTTCAACAATATTATTTATTAGTAGATAAATATCCAAACTAAGAAAAATATTTCTATAAATGTGTAGTTTTTATTTATGCATGAATTTAATATATGTATTATTTATTTAGTGAATATTTTATTACATGGAAAATGATTATTTAAAATTTAATTGAATCCTTATAACCACTTAAATTCATCTATGTAACAAATTAAGTGAACTACTGCAATTGTCTAAAAGAACAGTTGCAACTGATTAACCAACGCAATTTTTGGTGACAAAACACTGTAATCACTAATGAAAGATCATTGTAATATATGAACCATTATAATATGCGTGTGATGAACCATTATAATTGTTGGTGATTCTAACATTTCATGAAGAACTACCGCAACTTTAGCAAAAAAAAAAAAAAAAACTACCGCAACTTTTGGTACATTGCAATAGCTATCCTTGCGATATTTGACAGTCAACCATTGTAACACTTATTCTCCTATATTAGAAGTTGTAGATGATGACGAATCACAACTTAAAAAACAACAATGAAGATTAGAAAATTACAAGAATCACAATAGACTAGAAAAGAGAGAGATGTGCTATTCAAAATCATCAAAGTTATTTAGATCATACATATAAACATGGAAAATTAACTACATTAGTTTTCAATAGGTTGTCAACATGTGTAAAAGTGTGTTTTCATTTTAGAAATTGCATAAATTCTTTAGAAATTGTCTTTTTCATTCATTTTCATATATAATTTTATATACCTTTTAAAGAGTTTTAAGATTGCATAAATTCTTTAGCAACGTCTGTATATCTTCAGGAATTGTCTCTTACTATTAGAGAAAAAAATTAAAATGGCTTCAAATTTTGATAATTATATATCGATTAAGTAGAGTAAGTATGAAAAATATGATTTATCGTTTTTTCCTATATTATTATTAAAAGATTATTGGAAATGTCTAAGAGTGTGTATTTTGATCTTCAAACTTGCATAAATTTTAATAAATGTTATTTTGTTATTTACTAGTATATTCGCATCAAGTTATGTGATGACGTCTACAGTTAAGGTGCGTGCACTAAGATCTCTGAAAAAAGCTCCGATGGCTACACATAATTTACAATCATAAGTTTTTTTTTCCAACAAGAAGAAATAATAACTTTAATTATTTGTTACCTGCAAGTGCTTCGTGAACCTCTTTTGGAACCAACTCCGCAAGTGCAAATGGCAGAAGTCGTTGCATAAAAACATGACAGTCATGACTCTTCATTCCTGAAAACTTTTGTCCCTGATGATCAACACATCTTGATAGATTTGAAACATATCCATCAGAAAACTTCACATCTGACGCCACCCACTTGAACAACGCAGCTTTTGCTTGTGCTGACAATCTGAAAATGGGAACTGGAATTCTCCCATCGTTCATAATATGCAGTTCAATCCGAGAACATAATGCAGGTAAATCCAACCTTGAGTTCTTGTTATCTTTTGTCTTCCCAGGGACGTTCAACAACGTATTCATGATGTTGTCAAAGAAGTTCTTCTCTATATGCATCACGTCCAGATTGTGGCGCAGCAGCAGATCTTTCCAATATGGAAGTTCCCAAAATATACTCTTCTTGTGCCAATTATGCTGAGTCCCGTAACCATTAGGCATATTCGGAGGATTATGCCAATTACCGCCTTTGACAACTGTGCTTTGTCCACCATAGTAATCAATATCCTTCTCGATTTCCTCTCCAGATAAATATGGTGGAGCGGTGTCCCTTACTATCATTTTTGACCGAAAGTGTTTCTTGTTACTTCGGTATGGATGGTTAATGGGAAGAAATCTCCGATGACAATCAAACCAGGACGTCTTCCTACCATGCTTCAACTGAAATGCGTCTGTGCTTCCCATACAATATGGACAAGATAGCTTCCCATGCGTCGTCCAGCCCGACAACATCTCATATGCAGGAAAATCACTAATAGTCCACAGTAGAACTGCTCGCATTGTAAAGTTTGTTCTCGTTGAACAATCATATGTCTGCACGCCTGTTGACCACAATTCCTTCAATTCTTCAATCAAAGGTTGTAGAAAAACATCAAGGGATCTTTTGGGATGTTTTGGTCCAGGTATCAATATATTCATGAAAAGCAATTCTTTTTCCATACACATCTCTGGTGGAAGGTTGTATGGCGTCAAGAAGACTGGCCAGAGAGAGTATTGTCTTCCAGACATTCCAAATGGACTAAAGCCATCTGTGCAGAGCCCAAGATAAACGTTGCGGGGGTTGCTTGCAAAATCAGGATAGACATTATTCAAATGTTTCCACGCTTTGGCATCAGAGGGATGATTGATCTCTCCTTCCTTCTGATCATGTTCTGCATGCCATCTCATCGACGCTGCCGTCTTTTCAGATTGATATAATCTCTTGAGTCTATCCTTGATTGGTAAGTACCACATCCGCTGGTACGGCACCCTATTTCGTCCACGTCCTTGCGGTTTATATCTTGGCTTCTTGCAAAATTTACACTCTAACAATTCTGCATCTTTTCCCCAGTATATCATACAGTTGTCTATACACACATCAATCATCTCCGAAGGTAAGCCAAGACTATGAACAAGTTTCTGAATCTCATAATAAGATTCAGCACACAAGTTATCTTCAGGCAAATACTCTTTAAACAACTCAGCCCATGCATCCATACAAACTTCAGGTAAGTTATGATCAGTTTTGATATTCATCATCCTAGCTGCCAAAGATAATTTAGAAAGACCTTCTCTACAACCTTCATAGATTGGCTCATTTGCTGCTGCTAGCATTTCATAAAATCTTTTTGCATCCAAATTAGGCCCCTCTACATTTTCAACCTCCTCTATTACTGATGTTGTTTCACGAAATGCATCAGTAACCATATCATGCATTCTATCATGATCTAACATATGATTTTCTTGAATAACACTTTCAGAAGGCAAATGTGGTTCATCTCTGTTACGAACATTTTTAACATGATTACTACCACTAGCTTCATTCCTATTATCACCCTCTCCATGGTTAAACCAAATATAGTAATGTGGAGTAAATCATCTATTTACTATATGTTTCCAAACGGTTTCACTAGCAGCAAACTTCGTATTTTTGCATTTACGACATGGACAGAACATTTTACCCGTTTCCTTTGTGAGAGGCGTCTGTCCGGCCTGGTACATGAATATCTCTGCTCCGTTCAGAAATTCGTCTGTTACTTTTCCTGTTGAATCTTTATGCGCATACATCCAACTCCGAAGCGCATAAATATTTTCCGACATTTTTTTAACTACTTCCCGTTTTTTTTTTGCTCTTTTTGTTTTTTTTTTGTGCATCTTAAAAATGAGAGAGAAGATCATATTTATAGAGAAATTTCGATTTTGGTACGTACAATGTTACAACTAATTTACGTTTAAATTATAACTTAACTACCAAAGTGCAACTTTGTTCTCGTAAATCAGTTGTAAATTAGATGTAAACAAATTTTGATGTAACTAAGTCGTAATATTACAACTAATTTATGACTCCTTTAGTCGTTAACTAGATGTAAAATATTTAGATGTAAGTTAGTCGTAAAGGTCCATCTAATGTACGACTACACAAAAGTTTAGTCGTAAATTAGATGTAACTTTACGACTAAAGTACGACTCGAGAATTTAGTTGTAATTTTACGTCGACATTACGACTAATGAAGACTTCGTCGTAAAGCAGTCCGTAATTTACGACCACCCTATGGTAGTCGTAACCTTTGGTCGTTAGGCATGCGTTTTCTTGTAGTGACTTATTTTATTTATTATATCAAATAATTTTCCACAACTGTACACTTTTAAATATAACTTTTAATAATTGGATTTCACAAAAATGTCTCTTATTATCTTAATTTTTTTTATTGTTTTAAGAAGTTGTCAAAAATGTTTAATAATTTGTTTTCATAATGATGTTATCATTCTGGAAATTGCATAAATTTTTAAAAGGATGTCAAAATATCTAAGAATGTATTTTTGGATCCTAAAAAGTGCATATGTATATAACGAGTTGTCCTTTATTTCATTTCAAATATATTTAAAGAATCTTCTTTTTTGTCACAAAAGAATCTTTTAAAATATCTAAAATATTCAGTTAATTTAGTTTGTCAAATTCAGATTCTTTTGGTCTATGTTGGTTTTGTTTATTTGTAATTTCAAAATAACTTACGTAAACTAGTAATATATATATATATATATATATATATATATATATATATATATATATATATATATATATATATATAATTGGTATTGATGTTTTGTATTTTAATTAAAATGTAAAATCATAAATAAATTGAATTTTTTAGTAGTATCTGTAAATGGATATATTTATATTGTGACACATAAACTTCTTCAGAAAAAAGTAAAGCAATTTTATACAAACATATATTACAAAATGCAGTATATTTATTTTTATAAAATGAGTTATCACCAAGTTTTAATAGTATAAATAGATATATTCCAATTTTGGATCCTTACTTAGGGTCTAAAACAGACATTATATTTATTAACTAGAAATTTTCCTGCGTTATGCGCAGAATTAATAATTTTAAATATAATATTTTATTTTATTTTAATATATATAATTCATATTTTAACATTACTATTTACATATTTTAATTTCGACGGTTTAAAAAATATCATAAACTCATTTTTGTAGTCTTATTTCTCTTGATTTGGTTTAACTATTTCAATTTGACTTTATTTAAATTTTAATAAAGTTAAGTTACATTTTATAAAAATATTTTTAAGTATATTATATTATATTTAATGATAACTTATTTTTAGTTATATATCTAGTTTAAAATATATGCATATATATAAATATAAAATCTAATAATTTTGAGATTTTGTTTGTCTTGGTTAAAATATGTTAAACTTAAAAATCTATTTATTAATTAACCGGATGAAAAGAGAAAATTTGATAAACATTTAATCATTTAACTATAAAAAAAATTGATTAGTGCTATTTTAGTTTTGTATTTGTTGAGGCCCATTTACAATTAATTTTGGTACGTGTATACATAAATAGTATATATAAGTTAATGAAAAAAAAATATTTTTAATCTTATTTAGTTTGTTTTCATTATGTGATATATATATATATATATATATATATATATATATATATATATTACTTTAATATTGATATTTGAGTTATTAATAAATTATTATTTTTATCAAATAAGTATTTATATGGAAATTTATATTAATGATGATATATTAATTATTAGCCATTACTATATTTAAAATTCTTACCAAAAAATATAAATCTTTATAAGAAAATTATACATTTCAAAAATAGTTTGACGCCATGTTATTTTTTTAAGAGCCATATCATCTATTTTCGTGCCATGTCATCTTTATTTAGTGAAAATGAATGTGGTGACGACATATGTCAAAATCACTTCTCAAATATAGTCTTTTTCGCTGAATTGTATTATTAAGCCTTCAAGACAAAGAGTTCTAAACAATGAGAACCAACAAAACAACATAGAAAATGGATACATCAATATGGATCCAAAATAAAGTAACACATCTATTTTGCGTATGGATGACTAAATATTTTTCATATAAAAACTTCATATTTACTTCTGGAATAAATGAATCTCAAAAAAGATAATCTTCATACTAATCTAAAAGCATCACGATTCAGAGTGAGTTGAAAACGCTGTCAGTCTCTTTTTATTATTCCAGTAGGAGCCACCAAAATAAAACAACTCTCTGTTTTGCTCTATTAGCAGAGTCAAAGAAATTACCATTCCATAGAACTTCGTGATGTCTTTCGAAGTAACCATAGTTTGCAGCAAAAACTTCATCACCATCGAATGAAGAACCATCAAACGATTGAAGCCGGTAAGACCCGTTGCCACCATCTGCAGTAGATCTGTCAATTATTTTTTCTAAACAGTTCAACTGAACCGAAAGTTTTGTCTTTCCAAACCAATTGAAAGAAGCATACAAAAGAACAATAAAAAATCTTGTCAGATTCAAAATAAATTGGCAATAAAATAGCGACTGGAAACAAAACAGATCCAAGAAAGAGATGCAAAACGAATTAAACAAGATGATGTCGAAGCTGGAGAAGCCTCTGATCATCGACTTGAAACTATGAAAAATTTCTCTTTTTCTCTCTTGACGATCTCAAATATAGTCTAAGGGAGGAGGTTATGTTTCTACAAAAACAATAATTTAATCATTTAAAGAAATAACAGACTGTTTTTCTAAGAGTCATTTACACTATATGACAGTTTCTGAGTTTTTATTACAAAATAGAGTACTTATTGCTCTTAAGGCAGTTTATCGTGACTACAAAGCTAAGTAAACTTATTCTTCTAACAAAATGGGTCCCACAAGTTTGATCTTATTTTCTCTCTCTCTCTCTCTCTTTAATGGTTGATATATATCGACCCTAATTTCATCTTCAACTTTTTCTTCTTCTTCTTTTTTTCTCTTTAATGGAAGATCTGTAGTGACCATAGTTTTATCCTTAATTTTTTTATCATCTTTCATTAACGGCCACACCCTTTTTCATTGAACGAGCTTTGTGTGATTGCTCGACGGCGAGCTCCTAAAATCACTACTCTGCTGCCTCATTTGTCATCGAAGAAGAAGAATCACCTCCGTCGTGTTCATATCTACCGTCGTCGCCGTCTAGAATCCTTGTGGTTCTTCCTCTCCGTCATAGAGTGGAAGCTTGGAAACAACAATGTCAAGATTCTATTTTTTTGCAGATTTGGTCCTTCAAGTTTCTTTTTTTTTTCATTTTGGACTTCAAACTTTCAGATTTGCAGAAATGACCTTTGATTCTTGCCCCCAAACTTAGTAATGTGCATTTTAACCTTTGTTATATGAAAATAAGCACAACTTATTTTTCCATGGGCTATAATTCATTTATTGTGTACATTGTTGTAACGATATATGTGTACATTATAACTTTTGAAGCCATTTGATATATACACTACCGCATACACAAATGCTTTATCATCTACATGTCCAGTGTTGTACACATGTACACTAACATAATTGTTGTACACATGTACGTCCAGTGTTGTACACATGTACACAACCATATATTTTTTTACACATGTACGTCATCAACCAAACATGTAAACATGTGCACTAATTTTCTCTTTGTAAGTGTAAGGATAAGAAAGTGTGATTTACATTAATGGAATGAGTTCTCATTTTTGAGTGAATGTTTGTT
Source organism: Raphanus raphanistrum subsp. raphanistrum (assembly GCA_019706035.1). NCBI lineage: Eukaryota > Viridiplantae > Streptophyta > Magnoliopsida > Brassicales > Brassicaceae > Raphanus > Raphanus raphanistrum. The sequence continues at coordinate 14,337,954 of CM033981.1, forward strand.
TAGATCATCATACCATAAACATTGATATTATATGTGTACATTGGTCTACCATATTTTTTGTACACATATGTGTACATAGATAATATATAAGAATATATATATGTACACAACAACGATTGTACACATGTACACACATGTTACATATATTTGTCCATTTCATTTGATAGGGTCTAAAATGCAATGTGTGTACATGTGTACAATCGTTTGTCAAATGAAATAGACAAATATATGTAACATGTGTGTACATGTGTACAATCGTTTTTGTGTACACATGTACATTCTTATATATTATTTATGTACACATATGTTTGAAATATGTATACAATAATATGGGATATATAATATTAATCTAGTTATGGAATGATGTTGTTGAACACATAATGGCGTTCTAATCTGGGATGTAGCAGCGGCTTCCATTTATATTCCACCGGAGACACATAAGGAGGCTGAGATAACCACAAAGACCTCTAAAAGTACCGTGGAAGAGAGGTTGAGGACAACAACGTTGAAGATTCTCATCGGACTTGAAATATTGCAAAATAGAAGATCTGTGTAGAGGAAAGGAGACAGAGTACGGCGACGCGAGAAGACATTAACGCCATGATTGTACCTCGAATCTATCACACTATTGACACCGTTGTATACATGATTATACTATCATTAGAGATATACCTTGATATATCTCAAAAGATAGAGTAAATAATAAAGATGTTGATTATAAACATATTTTCTGGAAAAAAAATTCTGAAGAAAACAATCATTATACAAAAAAGTAAAAAATTTAAGAGGAAAAAAGGAAGAAAAAGATGGTATGTGGGACCTATTTTATTTTGTCTGTTATAAGAGTTGTGATTAAATCCCGTAAAAATCAGATATTAATTAGTTACAACTTTATTTGGTTAGATTATAACTAGAAAGTGGGTTTCGTTAAAAAAAACTACCTTAATAGCACAAACTGTTCTAAGATGTAAAATAAACTCAGAAAGTGCTCTAGAAGGTAATTCTTTCTTTTTCTAACGCATACAATAATCTAAGTAGTATGTTTTCTTGATTTATGTTTTCTTATGATTAGAAAGCAAACTATGGACACACAAATCAAAATCCAACATCTTTGAAATTTATAAGAGAGAACTTTTGTGAATTTAATCTCAGAATTGAGTTCGATTTCAGTTTTCGTCTTGAAGTGATATCTATACAACATTTCCAAGAACATAAGCTAGAGAACTTGCTTGACAAGTTCTTAACGTGACCAAAGTGTCAAGAAGGTCATAAACTAACGTCTTCCCGGTCGTATACGCTACGCTATGAGTAGTGACACTTCGTCGCTTCTTCTGTTCGATTTCGGCGTTATTTTGTGTCGTTGATTTTAATTTTCAAATAGTTCCTGAAATAATAAGAAATTCATAGATATTGACTCGTTCACTCTTTTTGTGGTCGTTACAATGCTTTTGTTACATTGACGTAGATAGGAAATATATTAACTTCCTCGTAAATTCCTATGAAATTTCTATATAATAGATATCTTTTAGGACTTGCAATTGTCATCAACAAGCTTCAACATCTCAAATCAGCTCTCCACTCTTCCCCTCTCTTTAAAAAATATATTAGAAGTTTCTGAAGCTTTTCTATAGTTTTCTTGAGCCATGCCCGCGCAGGTACACCCTTTCTTTCATACATATTCCATCTTGAAATAGTTATATATTTAATATACTAATGGTTAGATAATCATTATATATATAGATACTAAACATATATATTTATGTTCTAAAAATCTAAAAATACGCAACTAGCCATACTGATCTCAGTTTTCAAATGACAGAAATCTGTGTTGCAATTGAGTTTTCACGAGGAAAAAATCAGGAAGAAAGTGTTGGCAACCGTTTCTCGGTTTTCAGGTATCTTATTATAAACTTCAAAACTTACAATATAGATGACAAAACGGGATTTTTCATGTTCTGTTACTTATTATATACTTCTAATAAGTTGCCAAAATTAACATTTTTCATGTTCTGTTACATTTTTAGGGGTCACTTCGATAGCAATAGATGACAAAACCGGGAAAATGACAGTAATTGGAGAAGTTGATGTACCGAGAATCGTGAAGAAGCTAAGGAAGATATGTGAAGCCGATATCGTTACCGTTGAAGTTGTTAAACCACCGGAGAAAAAGCCTGATGAACCGAAGAAACCAGAAGAGCCTGTTGCATATCCGATTAGCTACCTGTACCCATACCATTCTTACTATCCATACTGTATTTGTAATTGTGGTGGATCAATTAAATAATACTTGTGCAGTCATGTAATTTTCCTAGATCCCTTTCGGATAATACTAGTTATGTAACATTATTTTTGATGGAAACTATATTTTTGAGTTACTGGTGTATACATTTCCCGTAAGATCTTATTTTGAAAGGAAAAAAAAAACGATTAATGTAAGGATAAATTTATGCTGTTTACACTTCGTTACCTTCTAAATTTAATCATCAAGTAATCACTTTTCTCGAGGTTTCATTCACGTAGACTTTTTTTCTTTCAGTTTCAAGTAATCCTTACTTATAAAGTTATAATCATATTCACTACAAAAGTACCATCTATTACTAAATCAAATATGTTGCTAGGGTCTGAATCCATTTTAATACGGATGCATATTCCATATTTATATATTTTGTTTGCTTTCAAATTATTTTTATAATTAAAAGTAAAGATTAGGTCTCAAGCCCATAAATTTTAGTATTCAAGAAATATGATTGAAAAAGCATTATGTATCAAAAGATGTTTGAATTTGGGATACAAGAAAATCAACATGTTTACATTATCATTTAGGCCATGTTGTTTTAAGTAATATTTTTGGATTGTACAAAAAAAACGTAAGCATTTGTAAACTATTAGCGAATGAGATAATTAAGCAATGGAGATGAGATTGAGAGAGTCAAGATCGAAAGTCTTCTTACATTTAAAAAAAAAAGTCCTCTTACACAAAAAAAAATTACTTAAAGAAAATGAAAAGGTCTACATTGACTGGGGGCTTCCACACGTGGAGAAAGGCTTACCAGGATTTTTCGTTTTTTAACTCGAAGATGGCAGAATATTATAGTCTTAGAAAATTTTAAATTTAGGCTAAAACAATACTATTTCAACGTATAAACTTATATGAAATTCCTTTTTATAACTATATATGTATAAAACATTAAAAGCCTAACTCGTGTAATCGAAACGGCTACGGGTGCGATCACCATTTACGGATGCAATTGGTTACGTTTAAAAATGTTTTTAACGTTTTTAAGAAATTTGTACGACTGATACATCGGTTAGAAATTGGTGCATTTATAAGATATTTATGACAGGTTAACTACAAAATGCAGTAACTGTAAATAGTAAATTAACAATATTTACATTTTATATAACTATAAAATACTAAAATTATAATATTATAATAAATATAAAATATATTTATAAAATTATTATAGAAAATATTTTTTTTTGTTTTCAAGTTTTATAATATAAGTTAAAATATAATGTATATATTTTAATATTTCTATTATTTCAATTTAAAATTTTATTGAATATTTTTATTTTTATTTTTTATTTTTCTTTTAAAAAAATTATCTAACCATTCGCAACCGTAAACGCTACCTGTAACCAATTTTTGATTTTAAAAGGTTCAGAACAGTTTGAAATGATTTATAACATTTTCTATGATTATTTCAAAACGCAAACAACCGTTACAAAACGCAAAAATTACGTAGCGGAGAAACCTGTCATGCCCATGTAAATGCAATGTTTGATATCGTGTCCTAATATCTTCTTCACCTTCAGTTTGTGCTCTCTATATAAATCTCAAACCAAGCACAACTTTGAAGATGAACTCTTGAACAAACCAAGTCCTGAATAAAATTGTGACATGTTACCATCTCATTATCTCGGTATCATTTTTATCAAAAACCACGACATTAATCTCAACTTGAACTCATCTTTTTGGTCTTGCCTTGCAAGTAGTGGAGGGTGAATGTTTGTCTCATTACAGATTATATTTTTCTAAAATAGAGAATCAATCGGACCAGAGTCCTGGAAAAAAAATTAATCTCATACTCTCACTAAATTTACATACTCTCGCACTCATAATGAAATAATAAAATTCTAAACCAAGCGAAGAAAGTCTAGTGGTCTTTAGAGAGCTTCAACCCTAATACGGATCCGAGTTCGAATTCCGCTAGCCACAGGAGAATTAATATTTCCGAATCGCCAGGGACAAAGGACCGACACGTAAACTGAAAACGTAGGCTGTAAACACGTGACTAGTCTGGATCCACTTCTGTAAGGACTATGATACCTCTGTATAATCCAAAAATAATAAAATTCTAATTTTACCTTTATTGTTTTCTTTCCAAATCAAAATTTTATATCTCAAATAATCGGTATACAATTTACCAAACTCTACAGCCTTACCAAGTTTTGGAGTTCTACCAAATTTTGGAATTTTAACAAACTTTGAAATTTTATCAAATTCTATAGTTTTAGCAAATTTTACAGTTTTATAAAACTCAACAGTTTACAAAGTTTTACCGTTTTATCAAGTTGTACTTACAAGATTGTACAACTAGCTACAAAGTTTTACTAAATTGTGCTATTTATGAGGTACAATTCAATAAAACTTTGGAACTAATTTAACCAAATTTTACAATTTTACAGAGTTGTATATAAACGATTGTACAGTTTGGTAAAATTTTGTTACTGAATTATAGTTTTATTTTTTCATTTTTATATATTCATGTAACATGACAGATCTGAAGTGTGAGAGAGAACAAATCAAATAAAACGAAAAAGAAATCAACAAATAATCAAGAAAGTAGAATAAATCAGAAAAAAGAAAAAAAACATTTATGAACCTTAAATCGCAAAAAAAAAAAACTATAGATCAATTAGAGGGAAGAAGAAGAGAGACATGCACTAGTTTTTAATTTGTGAAAACTTGTGATAAAAAGAAAGTGAATTAGGTTTAAGGAAAAAGCTTACCGGAATTCTTCAACTATAGAAAAAAATTGAGAATGGAAAAGTAGAACAAGAAGAACGAGAAGAGCTAGAGAAAAGAGAAGAAAGGAAAAAGAATTGAAGAAGATGAAGAATGAAAGAAAACATTAAATTGGTAGAGATAATTGGTGAGAACTTCCCAATGAGTAAATTTTTATATGATTTTTTGTGAAATTTTCTATTCTTTACCATCTTTGTTTGAAGTTTAAACCCACAAGACTATAACTTTTGGTACACGGTAGACTTTCATCAACGTAATATGTATATTCAAATTCTTTCGAATTATTTCTGCATCGCCTTCGTTTTTGCAACAGTTTCTGATGTTGATGTAAGTTTATCTTCGACATGTTTCTACCGATATTGTGCCTGTTTTGACTTGATGGTATACCCTTTAGGGTTGGGTTTGCTTAAGTCATTAGTCATTTGGTTATTTTCAGTCTCATGTGTTTTCAGAAGTGTCTGCGAGTTATGATCAATCCATCAATTACAGCTTTAGTACCTATGATTCTCTATATTATTCTATATCAATTTGACTCTCTTTTTTGGGTTATTGCTTTCGGAGATAACAATATTTTCTGCTGGTTTTTGTAATCCATGATGTTTTCATTATGAAAAGTTTGATAAAATTTTGAGTTAAAAAAAAGAAACAACAGTAGTTTCCAAATCGGAACAACCGAACCAAATCGTATGAACCAAAATCAACCTGAAATTATTTGATATACCCTCCCCCCCCCCCCCCGAAAAAATAAAATCATATTCGAACCAAACTAAAAACGTATCCTAAACTTATTATGCAGATTATGGAGAAACAAGTTACATGAGATCTTCAGCTTGGTGCAGAGCGTACCATCGAACATGAATCTCATAGGACGGCTCAGAGTGGTGCAATCAGGCGTGTATTCTCACAAGGTGGTAGAATTGTCGACTGTAGAATCATCTTTGTAATATTCTCATCGTTGTAATAGCATAATAATCGATCCAGACGTTAAAAAAAAACTTATTAAGCAAATATATATTTTATTAAAATATGAATCCTATCCAAAACCGATTTACAGCATACCAAACCAATTCACATCAGCCTATAACCAAAAAACTTGAAAAGTTAATAACAATCAAAACTAAATCCGATTTAAATGTTCATACTTTGGACCATTCCAATTATGCCTATATCAATATCATTTACCATCCTTCAAATCAAGTTCAAAATCAGTTCTCACCATCGTTTTGGATAAGACAGGCCGAATCGAGGAAGACTCTAAGAGTTTAGATTTGAATCTAATCTGAAATTCTCAAATACAGTAGACATTTTGGTTATTTCTCTTCGTACTAAAATAAAAAAGTGTTCCATACTTGGTTAAAATGAAAAAAGAATATCAAACAAAAACGGAGGGATATGAATTAACTTATGTACTCACACATGCCAAGAGGCAGAAAGATCAACATTACTGATCTTCTTTCCACATCTCTACCCAATTCTCCTTTGCCTCATCGAGTCCGAAAAGAGAGTTAGTCTTGGTCGGGTCCAAGTTTGTGGACAAGCTCCCGTACGCTATCCCAAGAGCCGACGCACCAAAGGTCACGAGCGTAGTCAAGAATGGAACCCACAAAGGCACGTCCCAGACGTTTCTATCCTTCAAAACATCAAGTAACTTCAAGATTGCCACTCCCAAGCCCAGCGGTGTCCCCACCGACACCACGATCCTCCCCATCATCCTCTCGAACACTTCTTGAGGTATCGGCGGGTCGTCTTCCGGGTCCGGGGCTGACTTACCAGGTTTTTCAGAGTTTTTAGAAGGTTGAAACCCCTTAGGGCTCGCGTGGAGCCTGGATTCATATCTGATCTTATTGTTGCTAGAGATTAGGGTTTTTGGATCTTGAGTTTTGCTTTTGGGAATTGTTCTTGAGAGAAATGATAATGGTGGCGTGTGGTGTGAGCACATGAGAGCTCTCATCTTCTTTCTTCTTCTTCTTCTTCTTCTAATGTTTTATTTCTTTTTAGTATTCATTTGTGCATTTTATTACCTGCCTTGTAATACATGTAGATAAGATGACATGTTTTGTTTGTATCTATAATATCTTATTTTCTTCGCCACACCACAGACACACATTTCCTACTGTTTATCCTTCTTTCTAAGAAAATAATTCCCACAAAACAAAAAAGAGAATTCAATTGGAATATTCTCTCAGTTTATGCAGTTTAAAAATATGAAAATGAATCCTTAAAATTCATCTTCCTACACTATTTTCAAAATTCATCTTTCGACTCTTTTTACTGTTATTCTGCTTCACTTAGATACAATGTTTTACCGAGTTTATTGTAAAAATGAGTCGCAGACAAGTTTTTATATTGGGCTTTGGGTCGCATATAGTTTTAATATGAGAAGTGGGTCGCGTGTTTTTTTGACCCACTACAACTCTGCCGGCAATTACGTAAGACATCCTTGTTATGTTTTAAAATAACGATTCTGCCACCCTTCTTTCGCACGTGAGAACGGTTCCGGTTTCAAAACTGTCGCGACCCAATAACTTCATCGCCTTACCGTTTACCAGTTACCACCGGTTACATTAATTAAAATAATAACTCGCTCTCTCTCTCCACCACTCTCAGATCTCTCTCTCCATCGGAACTCCTCTCCCCTCCGTGAAGCCCTCTCTGAAAATGGTTGGGAATTCGGGAAAGAAAGTAACAAAAGTCAGTCGGAGTAGTGCATTCGGCGACCCTGTCGCCGCACAGTCCGCGCGCGTAAAGTGTCCTCGGTATCCAGGTTTCTCTATTTCCTTCGCTAACCGAACTACAGCCATTTTGTTCCATTCTTCCTTGCATGTCTACGCATAACTTTAATTAACTTCCATCCACTGATAGTTTCCATTTCGATTTTAGTTTCCGATTCTACCGCCGACGCCGCGGGATCTTCGAAGGAAGACGGCGTTGCGGGTCCCGACTCAGGTTCAGAAATTGAAGGGCTATCTGACTCATCGCCGAGATTTCCTCCCTTGTTGTTTGCTTATGGTTGCTACCCACAGAGATTGCGGCTGAATATCTACTCAAAAGCCCACGTTATAGGAAGTATTGCGAGGACACTTGCAGGTTCGGATCACCTGGAGACGATACTGCAGTCTCAGTTTGGTAGGCTATTTCAGTTACCCGTTGCTCGTTGCCACAACTCTACCAAACTGGTTGGAGACTTAGTCTGCCGCCAGTTTGTTACTGATCGCAAGTATGAGCTTTGGTTCCACTTTGCGACGCATCCCCTTTGCTTCTCGCTTGATGAGTTTCAGGAGATAACTGGGTTGAACTGCGGCCCATTCGATGTTGCTGATTCGGAGACGATGTCGAACCAGGTGCTGCAATGTGGCAGCAGCTGTTTGATACATCCCTTGGGGACATAACCGTCGCCCAAGTTCTTCTGATGCTTAAGAATACGGGTTTACATGAGTGGAAACGTGTTCCTTTGGCGCTTATTGCGCTCGTTGACGGTGTTATATGTTGCAGCAACAAGAATCTCAAACTCACCCCGAGGTATGTCGAGATGCTTTGCGATCACGACTACTTCTTCAGCTATCCTTGGGGTAGAGAGTCGTTCATGAAGACTTTACCCCGGTTGTTACCTCTTTATGGCTCAGAAAACCCTATTCGTGAAATGCGGGTCCGTTTATCTCAAAAGACGACATTTGCGTATGGATTTCCGTTGGCTCTTCAGCTCTTTGCGTTTCAAAAGATTCCGCTCCTGTTGGCTCAGATTCCCAACTCAGACTCTGCCGACACTTTCTTGGTTAACCCTGAGGGTTGCGATAACGCTATCACCATTCTCAAAAACAATGACATTGTTCATGTCGAAGAAGACCCATATGTAAGATTCAGCAACTTCAATTTCTCAAGAACTTATTACCGAAAATTTAATTCTCTTTTATTTTTCTGATCATCTCTGTTTCTTCACTAGTTAACCGTTGATTTCACCCCTGTTCCGAAATCTGAGAGATACTTGTGGTTGGACGACCGTCTCGACGTTCGTGTTACGCGTTTGGTTGAGGCGTTGCAGAGTGGATATCAATTCCAGAAAACAGATTTCCAGGGTGGAGATGCTTCGTTTGCACCAGTTTGTGAGGGTGGGTTACAAAACCCGGATGCCGCTCCTACAGGTGGACCCGTTAAAAGCCGGAATCCGCGCACAGGTGTACGTACGGCAACTGCATCGCAAGCTCCACCTGTCCACCAGCGCAACCTGCGCCCCCGTAAACCTCGTGTTGTTGTAATTGACTCTCTATCATCGTCCTCATCTGAAGATGGCCAACGACAAGGTCCTTCTGAACCAGTTAGCTGTACGCATGTTGATTTGAAGCCGTGGTTAGATCAGAAGTTCGAACAACTTGCTAAATCCTTTCGGAATCATGTGGATGAGTTGTTTAGAAATTCTTCCTGTTCTCGGTGTGGGCTCTCTGAACCTAGGGTGGAGCGGGCCCGCAAAAGGCCGTCAGACGAGGACACAAGTGTACCATCTGCGTCCTTAAAGGGTGTTGATCCTCAAGCTGTGCCCTCCAAACACAAGGCAAAGAGGCCAAAAACAGCGCCTGCTACACCTGGTCGAAAGAAACATGACTATTCTTTACGTTCGGTCGAAGACAAGGGTGTCTCCTACGACGTACACCAGGGACCCTCCTCACCGATCGGCAACATTGACAGATGCCAGGACGATGATGATCCGAATGAGGTAAGTTTGAGAGTTTTTTATCCGTTCTTTGGTTCTTGTTGTCTACAACATTAATTTTTGGACATGTATATCTCTTGTTCAGGTATTTCAGGATTGTTCCAATGAGGTAAGGAAACATCATTTGTTAAGTTTTACTTCGTTGTGCTGAAAGTGTACACTTCAGTTTAAATGGTGTACCGTTGTCCTGCAGGGATTTTCCGGAGTATCCCCGAGGAACGAGAGTCGAAGAGACGATGCAATCACAACCAAAGCCATCATTCGGTATCAGGATCCCGTTTTTATTCTACCAAAGCGCTATGTCTCACCCCAGAGAAAGGTCTTTTTTTATTTCAGCTAGTTTGAATGTCCGTACTGTTAAAATATGAATATACAAGTTTATTAACATTCATTTGGACAATGATTTCAGAGCACGATAGACCGAAGGAGTCATATACCAGTTGGTTCGTTAGAGGAGAGTTTCAAAGAAGCCACCATTGCGAGAGATCTACAACCATCTTCCGGCCAACCAGATTGTGAAGTCCCTGCGTCATCCACCGCCAATGAAGGACGTCACGTACGTGTTGATCCAAACCCTCTTCCACCAATCGTTGAAGAGTCGGAGGGTGGAACACCATCTGTTGAACATGCCCAACCACTCACCCCCATTGTTGAGCAGGACACGGATGCAACCTCTGCTGGTTTACATGTCGGTGTACGCGACAGCCCAACGGTGGATGCTCTTAAGACAGCCATTTCACTTGGTTCCGTAGACAACGTTTCAACTGGAACCCCAATGCATGTTCAGGTTGAACCTGCTTTGCAATTCGAAGATACTCCAGGTCAACCACCCCATTCCGTTTGTCAGATAGAAGACGATGAGGATTATGTTGAGACATGTGGTAAACGTGTCCGGAAAATCTCACAGTTAATACGAGGGGTGTATACCCCAAATCCAAGGTTGAAAGGGTTGTTCATGAGTGAGGAAAAGCCCCAGTATAAGCCCCTCCCAAAGTCCTCCCGAGTACAGTTCAAAAAATTTGCTGCAATCTTGAGTGAAAATCTCGAGCAGTAAGTCGCATGTTTTGGATGCATTTGTTAATTACTATTGTTAATTATTTTGGTCATATTGTTGTTAAGTATTGTTAAAGATTCTCGTCTTTCAATGCACACCTGCAGGACGTTCGAGATCATAACCTCCCATGTTGTCTCGAATTCATTCTTCCTTGATATTGCTGAACCTCAGAAGTGGTTGTCGGACGAGGTACGATCTGAGTTTTAACATCCTAATTAGGGATAATATTGACATATCTATTTGTTTTACACAGCACATGGCCGTTATAATGCAAATGTTGTCGAGGCGTCTTGGGGGTGATCTCGCTAAAAACCGAATGTTAATGGTTGACCCCTACTTTTCAAAGCTCATTAAGTCCTCCTACGGTTCTTTTTTGGTAGAGGAAGATAAGTTGCATTTCAATTGGGGCAGAAATATAATAAGCTATGTGACAGGAAAGAGCAGGGGGAGAACTAGTAAGTTGGAATTTGGTCGGGATGTTGACATGGTGTATGCTCCAATGATGTGGGATCCAGACCATTGGGTTGGTCTTTGTATTAACTTGGAGGTTTCTCACGTGACGATCCTCGACTCTTACCCCCCCTCCATCCAACAGAAGAACAAATTGAAGAACAAATGGCTCCGGTTCTTGAATCGTTGCCATATATTTTAGAACAGTATACAGGTTTCACGAAGTACCTCAGTAATTCATTGAAACCTCGTTATTACTCCTGGAGCCGTTTGGAAGGTGTCTATGTTAACGCAAGGACTGGGGACTGTGGGCCATGCGCTGCTAAATTCATGGAGATCCACGCAAATGGTGGTCGGAAGGAGGAGATGAGTAAGATTGATGACAGGATAGTGGAACGATTTCGTGAGCAGTATGCTATGGACTGTTATGAAGAATTTCTTGGACCTGCGAATGTTGTGAATCAGTTGTGAAAGGAGCAGGAGTTTGGTGTAGTTTGTGTTTCTGTATGGATTATATAAATTTTAATGTCGTCAATGTAGTCTTTGGATCATTGAGTTTAAATGTTTCCAGTATTGCAGATAATGTTGTTAATGGTTTGAAGAATTTTTGAATCGTTTAGACAGTGGAAATGGTTTATGAACTTTTCAAGCATTTCGTTAGTTGAAAATAGTCTATTTTACATGTGTCAGCAGATGCAAGTCGATATAGCCGTTAAACTGACATAGCCGTTACAGAATATGTCCGTTACGCACTTGTACTTGTTTTCCATTAGTTATTTATAGGGCCTAATTTTTGTTGATAAACCTTACACTTCGAGAAAATGGAAATGCCTAACATTCCAGATGACATATTCACAGTAATCTTGCAGATCGTAGGTGCCGACGCATCATGGCGTCTTGGTCCTTTTATCAGGGCGGGGAGGCAGTCCTATGCCCTTTTATCAGGGCGGGGAGGCGGTCCTTTTATCAGGGCGGGGAGGGAATCTTTACCGGATAGTCTCCAGCTGAGAGTTTCCTTTTAACACCGGGTCTACCCTTTGTTCTTTTTGTAGTTGGTGGATAAAGATCTATCTTCAAAACTTCTGGGGGAACATCAACATCCTTAGGATCTGGAACGGGTAGTATGATACCCTTTACTGTTTCAGACCAGGTTGTTTTCAAATGGTATTGTGAAACAAAACTGGTGTACGCCATGTTACGATAAGAAGCAGCCGCTATTGCATGTCGGCATGGCAACCCAAGCTTTTGAAATTCAAGGCAAGAGCAATTTCGCTTTTCAAGATCTACAGTGCAACTGTATCCACTGGGTTTTAGTGTCACCTCGAACAGCCAGCCTGAGCATGACATAACAAGATAGCCAGTTGACAACACCAACTGTTCAACAAGAACTTTTTCGATTTCCTTAGGAATGCTCCCTTTCAATTTTTCGATGTCGCATCGTCTGCTCTCATACCATCTTGACAACATCCAGCGGATAAACTCAAACAAAGCCATTATAGGACTATCACGTGCGGGTAGAAGTGCGTGATTCAAAGATTCAGCAATGTTTGAAGTCATCATGTTATATCTGTCCCCTTCGAAATGTGAACGTGTCCATAACGTTTTATCGATTTTCTCCAAATATTCCCAACATTTCCAGTCCGTAAGCTTTATAAGGTCATACACCTTCTGAAACTCCGACACTTTGTATGCTTCTCCTGCCCAGCCAACCATTGCTTTCTGCGAAAGGCCTTTGTACTTTTCCTGGACGTTTCGCTGAAGGTGTACGAGGCAAATTCCATGGTGTGCACGTGGGTACCACTGTTCTTTAGCTGCGAATATGGCGGCGCATCTATCAGAGATTAAGGTTAACTCACTACTGTCTTCAACAATAGTGGATAACCTCTCGAAAAACCACTTCCAAGAATCTGAATTCTCGCTTTCAACAACTGCAAAAGCAATCGGAAAAACCCGGGTGTCTGCGTCTTGACCGCTGGCACTTAGTAAACAGCCTTTGTATTTCCCAAACATATGTGTTCCGTCGACCACAAGGACCTTCCTCAAATGCTTCCACCCATCAATGCATGCCTTCAGTGACATGAATGCATACTTGAAACGTGTATTTCCTTCAACATCCACTTCGGTTTCAATATCGGTGATAGTGCCCGGATTTGCTAATTTAAGTACGTGAAGGTACTGTGGTAGCATCTTATAAGACATCTCTTCTGTCCCTTGAGCAAACGCAATAGCGAGTTCCTTCGCCTTCCAGGCTTTCCAGTAACTGCATGGATAGTTGAACTCAATACGCAGCACTTCCGGAAATTCAAATGCACGAGGTCCAGAGTGCAGTCTTTCGTATTTTGAACGCAGTAGTGCTGCAAGTACTTTTGATGTTCCATGTTTTTTGTACATCCCTCGTACGTCAGGAGAACATACATGGTCCAATATAGCCTTCTTCACCATATAAGTAGGAGACTCACCGAGCTGCTTACCCACTACCCTCCAACTGCACTCTTTATCAACGCATTTCGCCGTAATGAATCTTTTGCAATGCCTAAACTTGAACCGGCACACCTTAGCTAGCGCATATATGTGCATCGTTAGCTTGAATTGCGCTTTGTCCTTAAACAGCCTTCCAACATATATTTCTGAGTCCTCTTTGCTGTAGTCGATGTCTTGCGGAAGGAAACTGTTTGCTCCCATGTCATTAAACACAGGAACTACGTCGTTGTACCCATACATTTCCGAAACTTGAATTCCTTTGATGAATTCTTCTCCACCAAGGTTTTGGCTACGATGGCTGACAGGAGGGTCAACAAAATCATCATCATTGTATCCACAGTTAAAGGTGGATGTATAATCCTTTCCTCTTGCAGCTTGGGTGACAGCAGGTTCTACATCATTATAAACATCTTCGGACCTATGACTGATAGTAGTTTGATCAGCTACCAGACCACCATTGTTGGCATCTACAGTTGATCCACCATCACTGCTACGTGTCTGATCATTATCAACAACTTCAATATTCTGATTGATCTGAGTTTGATCATCTTCGGAAGCAGTTACTGATTTCCCGACAACTTCTTCTGCAGCTTCACTGATAGGAGATTCATCATCGTCAACATCTTCTATCGACTGGTTTCTTTTCTCCTTTTGTTGTGGTGGAGTGACAAGTACCAAATCTAGAGTGTCCCCGGTTAGTCTGTCATCGGTGTACGAAGGGATAGTATCATCTTCCATGCAAGAGTCGCCTTTGTTGTTGTCGTTTGCTGAAAATACATGAACACCAGGAAATTTATGGCCTATTTAAATAATTTCAGTCCATCAAAAAGGTAGATATATTACCTCTTCCATTGGGTAATGTTTGTCCACATCGATCTCTGACCCCTCGGATGATGGGATGTTGCTCTTCGTCGTCATGATCTTCAATCGAGTGGGTACGTTTCTCTTTTTGTTTAACTGGAGTAACAAGTACCACGTTTACACTAGCACCGGTTAGGGTTTCATCGGTGCACGCATGGTTAACATTATCTTCAATGCCACCGTCTCCTTTTTCGATGGATTTTTCTGAAAATACAATAGAAATGTGAACTAAGTACGGCATATTTCTGATGATTTAGTCCAAACAGGAAACTTCTGCAAAGTTAGATATATTACTTGTTCCATTTACTAATGTTTCTCCGAGATGATCATTGGTGTACGCCGTTGTGGTGGTTCGAGAACTACATAAATAGTCAGATGCAACATCTGTGACTTCCTGATAACATCTACTCTTCGAACACTGTTTTGTTGATTTAGAACCACCTGTATGACCCCCCATTTTGCGCGAACTAGGAGCTCTACGCCCCCTTATTACTGAAGGAGAGTGCCCATTGAGAGAATGCCGTCGACCACGTCCTCCTACAGATGGACCTCCATTATCGTCTTTATCATCATCGCTCACACAATCATTTCTAACATAACTATGCCACCAATTAAAATCATAATCGAAGTCATCATCTCCCTCTTCTCCAATGTCATCTCCCTCTTCTCCAATGTCATCTCCCTTACCATTCTCCTTCTCAGCATCCACAGCTCCAAGCCCAGCGACAATATCATTTCCCTTGCTTTTTCCACCGTCCACTACCAAGTCTTCACAAGTTTCGTCATCGTCTACGTCCTTACAATCTTCATTTTCCTCAACCACA
Source organism: Raphanus raphanistrum subsp. raphanistrum (assembly GCA_019706035.1). NCBI lineage: Eukaryota > Viridiplantae > Streptophyta > Magnoliopsida > Brassicales > Brassicaceae > Raphanus > Raphanus raphanistrum. The sequence goes on from CM033981.1 coordinate 14,353,358, forward strand.
CCTTCCGAAGGACCTCCAACAGCAGATTTGGAGCTTTGTAGATTATCTGAACTTGGAATAAGGACAGACGCTACTACAGCAGTTTCGGCGCTTTGAAGATTCTCGGTGGACTGCTCGTTAAGAGGCTTCTTCGTCCCTGACTGTTCTTCGTAGGCTGCTTCAAATGCTTCTACTTCCATCAATAATTCCAAGTCGGCATCCTCAATTCCTTTTGCTCCTGGCTCTTGAGATGCAATTACTCTGGCAGACCTTAGAAAAACTCTTTCTCCTCCAACAAGCTCCATAAATGTAACGAATAAATTTACAGATTTGTCGGCCCTAGCTAGCGCCCGGAATATTTTGTAATCCCTGACAGATGATATCTGAACGGGAGCAGCATTTTTCCCAACCATGTCAATATCCTCATCATTAAGCCAATAGCTCATATCAGCAAAGATCTCCCTTCCCAAAAGACCAAATTCATTTAAAATCCTCTCCTCCAGCCCGTCTGCTCCTTTTAATCCTGAGGTATCCACTATTCTACCCAATAAATCATTATCTATCTTAAAATCCCAAGAACCAGTATCATACATTATCCACCGGCCTGCCATTACGACAATATACGAATTGGGAACACCTACACAGAAATTACAAAGTAGTTGTTAGATTTATAATTCAAAAAATACGTGACAGCCTGAACGAGTACCAAGTTCACAACGCATTACCCTGGTCACCAATTTCTTTGCCTTTAAGATTATAGCTTGAGCTCCGGCTACTTCCGTTCCCAGTTTCCATCAGTTTCAAATCAGGTGGATGCATTTTTCCAATCTGGCAGCGACCCACAACCCTTGTTCTGCAATAAGGGTTTTCGGGGATACCAAACATATTATATTCTGTCTGAAGATCCCCGACCACATATTAATTTATTAATTAAAGTACAAGGTTGGGATTTGGCGGGAAATTAGAACCGCTAACATAGAATTAACCGGCAACACACTCAACCGGTGATTACAATTCGTGTGGGGTCTTCGGAAAGTTACATGGGTCGAAAACTACGAGGGTCGCTCGGTAAAGTTTCGCGAAAAGTTTAATGGGTCGCGTCCGGTAAGTCGTTGGGTCAAAAGGCCAAAATCGTCTTCAATTCTTTCTCTTCCCTATAGGTATGCAAAGCCCGAATTGAAACTTCTCGCGACCCAACTTCACATTTAAAAACTTCTTATTTAAAAACTTCTTATGACCCACACGTATAATGGACTCATGTTTTACCAGATCTATCTGTCCGTTTTACGAACCGTATTATTTTTATTAGCTTCACGTACGATTTCCTCATCTGCAGGGTTACAATACAAAACGTTAACCCTAAAAAAACATTGCAAAACAATTTCTTGACAGTCACGTTAGTACCATCCTAGGAGACAAAATAGTAATACCGATCATTTATGTCTGGAGGGAGCACCAAAGGAGCCCGTGTGACGGTGGGATGTGTTTGCCGCAGAAACAAAGATTGATGATCCGTATGAAAAATTGACTGCGAGAAATTGGTATCGACAATAGTTAATACATGTCCGAAAAATATAGAAGTGAGTACGGAAAGGATAAAAAAAGTTTAAAGAAAGCAAATAACACCTCAAGTGGTTAGAAACCATGAAGATTTCTAAAACAAAAAATTTATTAGTATTATAGTTATTTATTTATGTTTTGTTTTCTCTAAACTAGTTAATCATATATATGAATGACATGTGTCACTTTAGTATCATATAATTTCTTAAGAAGTCACAACTAAGAATTTTTGCTCATTTTCTCTCCTAATTTCATTCTTTTTTAAATGCTAAGAACTACTCCTAATATTACTATTGGAGGTGTTCTTAAGAGCACCAGCATTGGTTGATTTTCGTGAGTGTGTTTTTTGTTTATATAATATTAATATAATTTTGTTATGTAACTAAAGTTTAAACAGAAAATAAATAAGATCAATTAGAAACTAACATTTTCATTTTGAGTCTCTTACCACTGTAAATTTTTTTTTTTTTATAAATAGATTATTTCTAACTTTTCTACGCTCTTTTTCATATTTTCTCTTTATTTTGCTATTTTAATGTTGAGAGATTGGGTGAAAAACCCCCAACACTTATGCTATAAGACCTAGAAATGATAGCTTAGTCGATGATATTTATATATTGTCGATGGGAATAGCTCGGGAGACAAATGTCCAATATTGGCTGAAATGAATTTAACCCGTGTAAGTGGGCTAGTGGTAAGGACGATGTCCGGCTGAGGGCTAGCGTAGTGCTATGATGCTCAATAATCCGGCTTCGAATCCCTGCGGCTGCAAACAATTACACGGGCCACCGGGACCTTGACATTCCACTCCGGGGATGGTAGTGGGCTTGCCCACTCGAACTACCATTTTTTTTTTTTTAGATTAATGGCGCCTTAATATAAAGGAAATTAGATTTTGATCTGCACATCTGTGCGGATAATCTTTCATTTATAAATATAAAATTTTTATACTATTTTATATATAATAAATTTTAGATAATATATTGCTATCTTTTAAAAATAAATAAATAGATAAATATATGGTTCTAAATATTAAAATTTAACATATGTTAACAAATTTATTTATTTTTTGTTGTAAATTATTACATAATTTACGAATTTTAATCATTTTATAAAATAAATGGTATTTTAGTCGCTAGCGGTAAATGATATTTATTTATTTTAAATAAAAATATATTGGTTTACCAATTTAATGTAATTTTAATATGTTATTTATTTATTACTTCTATTTTAATATAATATAGACCATACTTATAAAATTGATAAAATTAGCATATAATTTTATTATTTTTAATAAAAATTAATTTATAGTAATTACGAAATTAATCAGTGCATTAGTTAAAAAAATATTTTTTTTTTTAAATTGTTAGATTTTTTCTCAACATAATTTGTTATTACTAAAACTAGAATTTAAGTTTACAATTAAAATATATGTGTTATTGATATCCTTATAAGTATTTAAAAATGTTATACATTAAACAAACTAATATAAATAAAAAATATATAATTGAATATATGGATCTAGTATATGACTATTTTGTAATAAATAAAAATGATATTTCTCTCTCAATAGAGAAAATTGAGGAAGAATAAGTTTTTGGCCGAAAGGAACATACCATTTTGGTATTTGAAGATTTCGAACCGATTCTGATTTTGGATATTTTAATTTGATTCCGGTTAGGTTCTTCGATTCATTTCTGACCATGCATAGATTCATATTATAGATACCAGCTCGTGTTTCAAAAAAAAAAAGATTTTCGGAAAAAAAAAAGATACCAATCAAAGTCTAAGACGACACAGTGTGTGTTTATTGATAACCCTGAAACGGCAGGTAGTGTTTCTTCCAGTGAGACATTTCTAAATTGATATTTTGAGATATGACGATGAGCTTTCGCTCAAATTTCACCGCGTCGTTGGATTCGAAAATTTTCGCTTATAGCGGCCGCCTCTTTTTTTTTTTTTTTTATTATTATTATTTTGTGAATCTGTGAGAGAAGAGAAAAGGAGAGAGGAATGGCGAAGAAACTAAGCGGGAAGACGACGTCCATGGATGACGACGTAGATCGGTTGTTTCGTTGTTTCAAGTGTGGAATCTCTCCCCCTGGTCACCTTCCCTTCTCTCTCTCAATGGAATTACGCTCTGTGATTTGCTCTCTTGTTGATTTGCCAATTGAAATCTCATTTGTCATTTTCAGCCTCTGCTATGAGAGAACGTAAACGGAGCAAAAAGAATTTGAATCCTCCGGATAACAACACTTCTTCTCCTGGGACCTGTAAGAAGCCAACTTCTCTGTCTGGAAAAAGAAACCAGATCGATGCAAGTCTCAGTCTTGATTCTCTTGTATGCATCATCAACCCAACTTGTTGTCTTTATTCATCGGGATATGTGTGTATGATTGTCTTGTTTATGTCATATCTCAGTCTGGTTCAAGTAATGTAAAGAAGAAGACTATTGGGAGACAGTTCTCACCAGTTGTATTCTACGGCTCTCCCAATGGCGTACCTCCCAAAAGACCCTTGAGTTTGCTTAGGCTATTACGCGAGATACGTATTGATCTCACTGAAGAAAGGAAAGCAATCTCCAGGTATGTATGTATGTATGTATGTATGTATGTATGTATGAATAAGAAAGTTTATCATGGCAATGATCTTTTGGTTTTATTTTAGGAAACAAGTTTGGGCTACATTCCCTAGGCAAGACGAAGCGATTAAGTTTGAAAAGAGGCATGACAATGCGCGGGTGTTTAGTTATCAAGATCATTTTAGTGGCCAAAGAAGGTTTCTGGTTTCTACTTATGATGAATTCTGGAACAGGTTTCCCTTTTCTTTAACATTGATTTGAGTGTTGTTGTTGCAAGTTAGGCTCACTTCTCTCAATTGCTTCTTTTTTTCCCCCTCTCTACCTTATAGATACAACTCTATGGATTCAAGGCATCGACACCATTACGAAGTGATTCAAGAGGTATCTTCTACAATAACTCAATTCTCTTATGCGACTGTGAACTGTATCTGTGTGTTCTCTCACAACTGTGCATGACTGGTTTTGATTTGATTGGTTTCCTTCCTAGGGATTGCCATGCCATATGTACTTTGATTTGGAGTTCGATCAGAGAGTAAATGAAGGAAAAGATGTGGATGAAATGGTTGATATCTTGATATCAGTCATTCTTGAAGCCTTGCATGAGAAATATGCTATTGAAGGGCAAGAGGAGTGGATAGTGGAGCTCGATTCCTCTACTAAAGGTACACTTACTTGATTATGGGTTGTGTTCTTCTTTTCTTTGAGCTATCGCTCTGAAATGCCACTTATTGTCAAATGTCTTTCCTTATTGATATATGTGTATAAGAGGGTTGGTTCTCATGAGTGAAGAATTTTTTTTTCAAAATTTCATTTGCAGATAAGTTCTCTCGTCATTTGATTGTCATCATTCCAAAGGTTGCTTTCAAGGACAACTTACACGTTGGTGCTTTTGTAGGAGAGGTATGCTTCAAACAATATTTTCATTTTTTTTGCCTGAAAAGATGGTTTCCTATGTTGCAAGTTTGGAGGTTATGTTGGGCATGTCTCACTTTCGTCTTGATTTTTCTTCAGCTATGCTCACGGGTAGTAAGTGCGAAGGACAAAGATGAGAGGTTACGCAAGTTGTTTGTTCACAAAGAGGCTAATGATTCGGCATCCTTACTTTTCGTGGATACTGCTGTTTACTCGAGAAACCGTTGCTTTCGACTTGCATTATCATCCAAAGCTGGAAAGACGTCGGTTCTTCTACCTACAGGACGGTTCAAATGTAAGGATATGGTAAGTCCACCTTCCCTCTCATTTTCCATGTTGCTGTGTCAACTCTGACTTCTTGTATTGCATTACTTAAAACAGTTCATAGTAATTACAGTATATAACAAAACCATTGGTAAACAAACAGAACGAACAAGATGTGTTCATGTCATCCTTAATCTGCCACGTGGCATCAGATTGTGAGAAGCTTCTGGTTTGCAAGATGGAGTCAGACTGTATGAAGACACTTTGCTTTGACACAGAGGTAATTTCCATCAGTATTGCCTCACACAATCACAAACTTTTACGTTTTGGTTTCCATTTGCATCTTCCTTCTAACTTGAGGGAAGATTCCACAAATGTATATGCCTTTAAACTGAACTCTTTGGAGATGGCAGGTTAACAATAGCAGTATTGTAAGAGACCAGAAAGCTCATAGATTCCAAGTGGATGCTTGCACAAGTGACATGTCAACATCGTATTTTGGGGGCAAGTCCCCGTTCCCGCTAGTGGACCAATTCGTAGAATCCATTGCTTCCACCGGGAATGTCTCAGGTTTCAATTTATCTTTGTGCAACGTCGTTGTTCTGGAGAAATTGTAATGCTTATCATCTTAAAGAGTTACTCTGTGATATTTAGGTAAGATAAGGTGTTGGTACTGGTTTTCAGAAGAAAGCCTGATTGTGTACAGCATGTTAAGAAATAGATACTGCGAACGCATTGGCAGGGAGCATAAAAGCAACCATGGTACCATCTGCATTTCATCCATTTCTGCTCTGAGTTTCAACCGTTTTCTGCTATTCTCAGCTAACAAACTTTGTTCTTGTAGTGATGTACATTGTTGACATCCGAAGGGGAATCTATTATCAGAAATGCTACGATCCAGATTGTCGAGGTGTGTACTATTCTCAGAACTTTTTCATGAAAAAACAACAGTCTGAAAGCAGAATCTTGTCCAATACTACTTGCCTTTTGTCTTTTTCTCTTGCAGATTATAGATCTCCCATACGTCCTGTTCCAGATAGTTGCTTACCTGAAGATATAGTTTACCATCAAGGGGAGGCGCAGAATGTATGTCATAACCTTTACACAGAAGGAGGAAGTTACATTGATAATGAACGCGATCCAGATAGTGCTTCCAGCAGAGACTCATGGTGGCTTGAAGCAGCTAAAATTGCAGATAATCTTGAAAGCAAACCCAAGACACTGGAACCTCATGCCTTGGTTAGTTTACTAAACCATTTTTAATACAAGGAACAACAAAGTGTCATGTTCTTGACTTGACTCAAGATCTGTCTAGTTAATAAAAGAATAAGCTTTTTGTTGGTATCCACAGGAAAGTTTCGAGGAAGATGATGACTGGTGGATAGCTGTAGAAGAGTCCCTACAAGGAATCTCATCTTTAAGTCCTTCCCCAAAATGCCCTTTGATTTAGACAAAAGTCAAGAATAATCTGGGTTCTGTCTTCTTCCCTTTTCTCTCCTTAAAACAACCATCGTTTCCTCCAAACCTAACCTCAAAACAGATCTCTCTAATGGCTTCGCTCCCAGTTTTCATTCCGGCCAAGCTGTTTCCTTCGATCCTTTCACATGAAACCTTGATCAATCACTTTGAGACCAATCTCCCCAGACATTCCTCAGCAATCACAAGCCCTGTCCGTCAAAACTACACCGTTTCACCACCTTCTTCTCTCCTACTCATGCCTTCTTGGTCATCTTCTCCTTCTCTCCCTTACATGGGCGTCAAGCTCGTCACCTATTTCCCTCATAACTCCTCTCAAAACTTACCAGGCATCCATGGATCCTACACACTCTTCAGCTCCACCACAGGACAAACCTTAGCTTCGATGGACGGCACCGTTTTGACCCTTTACCGCACTTCCTCTGTTTCAGGCCTAGGCTCCAAAATCCTAGCAAGAAACGATAGTCAGATGCTGATCATGGTTGGTTCCGGTGCTCTCGCGCCACATCTGATCAAATCCCATCTTGCTGCGAAACCAAGCTTGAGAAGAGTGATCATATGGAACAGAACCCCTCAAAAGGCTCAGGATTTAGCTGAAACTCTCTCTAAGGATTCTCAGCACAGAGAGATCTCATTCGAGAGCCACGATTCGTTGGATGAGATCATTCCTCTCGGAGATATCATAAGCTGTGCAACAAACTCAACCGTTCCATTGGTCAAAGGTGAGTTGTTGAAACCGGGAACACATCTTGACCTTGTCGGGTCGTTTAGCCATGAGATGAAGGAATGTGACGATGAGGCGATCAAGAGAGGGAGTGTGTTTGTGGATAACGACACTGCGCTGGTGGAAGCGGGGGAGCTGGTTGGAGCGTTTGAGAGAGGAGTGATTACGAGAGAAGAGATCTGTGGGAACTTGGTTGAGTTGATAAATGGAGAGAGAGAAGGGAGAAAGAGTGCAAGTGGAATAACGGTGTTCAAATCTGTTGGTTCGGGTACTGTAGATCTCTTAACTGCACAACTTGTTCATGAGACCTATCTCAGTAGTTTCTAAAGGATAATGTCTTGTAAAAGAAATAAGTTATTGATATGGGGGTGTGTCTACTCAGTTTTACAATGCTTGTTATTTGCTGGCTGGCCATCGTTACTCGATACTTGTCTTGAACTGGTGACTTCATCTGTATTTGCTTTGAAAAACTGAGTATTTGCCCTTAGCAAGGCAAGTAACAGTTAAAAAAAAGGGAAATTTGGACGCATGACTATAGTACAATTAGAATTGAGGCGGTAACCATAGTAAACGGAGTGCTACGATATTCTTTATATAATATGTATAATGACAAAAATTACCCTTTATTCCTGTTCATTCTCACTCTCACTTGATCTTTGTTTTTTTTTTCTTTTATTCAATGATTATTTACAAGTTTATGAAACCGTACGTTACACGACGTATAATTATCATATCCACCAAATGTTTGATTTTTTCTTCATATCTTTGTTTGGGTTTACAATTTTGCTACTATCCAATATATATGGGATTAAGAAGCAGAGGATGCGTAGAGCTAGTGGAGAAGATGAACAGTATACACTTCGTCGAACTATACTATTTGATAAACATAGAATAGTACACCGCGATATGTACTGTTACATCATCTCTATGTCTTGTCTTCCAGCAATGTCGCCAATCATTGTTTCCTTATCTCTTTCCACCGTCTCTTCTTTTTCTCCAATTCTTCTGGGTATTTTTTTCTCCTACTTCATCAACTCCGACTACACCTCCATCATCCCTTTGCTAATGGTGTATCTTCTTACACTGCTCGACTCTACTATTTAATGATTATAGTATAGTATGTATCATCTTCTCCTCTACTTCTTATTGTGGTTTTTTACTAATCCCTCAAATTTATTGACAATGCGACTAGTTTCTTCACAAATCGGAAATCCTCCTCCTTTGGGTTTAGGGTTTAGGGTTTATGGTTTGGGTTTAGGATATATGGTTTGGATACATTGTTGGGTTTAGGATTTGGGTTTAGGGTATATGGTTTGGGTTTAGGGTATATGGTTTGGATTATGGTTTGGGTTTAGGTTTAGGGTTTGGGTTTAGGATATATGGTTTGTGTTTAGGGTTTGGGTTTAGAGCTAGTGTAGAAAATGAACTGTATACACTACGTCGAACTATACTATTTGATAAATATAGAATAGTACACAACGATGTGTACTGTTACATAATCTCTATGTCTTGTCTTCCAGCAATGTCACCAATCATTGTTTCATCACCTATTCCCATTGTCTCTTCTTTTTCTCCAATTCTTGTGGTATTTTTCCCCCTACTTCATCACCTCCATCATCCCTTTGCTAATGGTGTATCCTCTTACATTGGACGACTATACTATTTAATGATTGTAGTATAGTATGTTTCATCTTCTCCTCTACTTCTTATGGTGGTTTTTTACTAATCCCTCAAATTTATTGACAATGCCACTAGCTTCTTCACAAATCGGAAATCCTCTTCTTTTGGGTTTATGGTTTATGGTTTGAGTATAGGGTTTAGGGTATATGGTTTGGGTTTAGGTTTCAGGGTTTAGAGTTATTCGATTTTCCAAATTTGAAAGGTGTAGAAATTAAATACTTGCCCATGGGTTCACTAATCCATTGGGGGGGGGGGGGGGTTAGGGTATAGTTTTGAAGAGGAGGGAGGATTTGATTTGGGATTTTGGGTTTTGATCAAAAATAAAATTATAGAAAAGGGGTATATAAGATCAAGGGAGCCTATAGGAGATTTTCCGAAACCATTTCCAAACATAGAAATAAGTAACATTGTTATATATTATGTTAATGTGTTACATTCTATTGTAAAATCGAATAATAGAAATATAAGTGTAAACTAACCAAATATATAATCTTTTTTATAGTATTGGTATCAATTTGTTTTCTATACTATTTTTAAAATAGTATAGTATAGTATAGTCAGTAAATTGTGCACAATGCGTCGAACAGACGATCACGCGCGTAAAAGGAGATTCTTGTCCACTTTTGTGGTAAACAGACACACTTCCCCATAAAAGTCATACATGGTTACTTCTTTGATTTTTCTGCTTGCTATGAATATAGAGCAAATTGACCCTAAAAAAAAATCACTACTTGCAAGGACAAGGCAAATATCAAGTATTGTTTCATTTTTGATATTTGTATTGTTACTCGTTCTATGAAATATTTGTTATTTGATAAATAATATTTGTTATTACTTGGAAAATAATATTTATCTTGTCGTTTGTTTAGCAATGGTTAATTACAATATTAGTTTGTTTAATAAACAAGACAGTCCATTATTAAATAAGATATTTAAGTCTATATTAATAAAATCAAATTCCGTTTTGTCATTCATCTTGCCAACAAAATATCTCTATGAACCATAAATTTCATATGGTTTTTCAATATTTTGAACACTCATTTTCATTTTTGTATAATTCTTTGAAATTCATGTGACTTTTGGATGTTAAAATTTAGAATATGTGACTTTTGGATGTTAAAAGTTTGATAAAAAAAATTAGAATGTGTCTTTTGTATGTAATCAAGATACAATTACTTGGTTTGCCAAGTAACAAGGCAAGACAAATTACTTGCAAGTATCAATTTTTTTTTCAAGTACTTGATAAAACAAATACTTGTTTCAAGCAAGTTAAGTTTCGATTCGCAAAAAAAATTACTTAGACAATCCAAATCAAGTAGCAAGTAACCAAGAATTTATAAGTACTTGCCTCGTATCCACTCCTAATACTTTTTAATGATGCATTTGGTGTTAACCATTTGTTAAATAAAATGCAGTTTTTGTTATCAAACATTAAATCTATTGAATTCTGGTTGCTGTAGGTGAAATGAGGACTTGTTGCTAAATGAGGACTTGTTGCTAAATGAGCTCACCTCAAGTCTTGTCAACTGCAAATACACAGAATCATTGGCCGGTTTAAGAGGAGCCTGTACATTGGAATTTTTAGGACAAAATATCAACCATGACGGACTCTCTTGACTTCAGAGACAAGAGGATGAAAAGTTACAAAAAAACTAGAATTACCTGAATATTTGGAACATTGGAAGCTTCATCTTCGCTTTCCTCATCACTGTTCTCATCTTCGTCATCCTCATCCTCCATAGCATCAGCACCACAGAAACCTGCAGATGTAATTAAATAGTCCTACGGGAAAGAAAGCATTCACAGGAACCTGCGGATGTAATTAATATGTGTTCATCATAGCACTTGCTGATTACACATTGTTTCTTCAAAAAGCACAGAGTTTAACAAAAGATACATATGCCAAAGAGAGGGGGAGAGAGAGGAAAATTACAAAACTCCAAATAGTTTTCAGAAAAGGTTCTCACAGATTAGCTTCTGCATAACTTGGCCTTTTCCGACACATATGCAAGTTCCTTAGGCCGCAAAGCCTTCATCATCTCTTCAATCTTCTTCTTGGACTCGACTGGCGCCGAACTCCATCTTAGGTTTCACGGTATCCTCATCAAGACCGGAAGAAGAGGCAATTGATTGAACAAGAAATGATTTGTCAAACCATTTTTGTTGCTCCAAATCTCCTCCAAGAACATCTTCTTCATCTCCTAGTGCTGACGAAGGAGGACCTCTTGCGGACGTACCAGCCTGTCACAAATCGAGGAGAATTAGTTGTGCACAAAAAACAAAAGGCAAAAATATCAGAAATTTCATTTTTAAAAACAGAGGACTCAATCTTCTTCAATCTTAGCAGCAGTAAACAAGCCGTTGGGTCCCCAAAGTTGTCTTGACAATGCAAAACATGTCCGATCATGGGCTTCCGAAGATTCCCAATCCCAACCATTACTACAAGCCATAGAAGTATACTTTCTTTGCGGCTGCCTAATCTTTCCAATGGTTTGAATCTGATTAACTCATTCAGTCGTAATCATTGTTTTCATGATTTTGTAAAACCCATCCTCGTCTTTAGAATGAGACTTAGCTGTATTATTTTTGAAATCAATCACTCTTTTTAAGAGAGGGATTTCATCTTCTAAGTTCCACACTCTTTCACAAGGTAGCCTTTTTTTTTCTTGTTCTTAATAAATTGAAAATCATAATCTTGAAAATGATCAATACATTTTTTTTCTTTTAAATTGTGATGAGGTCATCGAAGTAGCTGAACCAGAGTTTCTCTAATCAGCTAATTCTCTTGGATAAATTCCTTTTCAAGTTGGGAAAATTGCTTTTAGGCCAAATGATAATTATGTTCCATTAGTCTAAATTATATTTTGTACAATTTTTGATTCTAATACTTTTTAGTATTTTCGAAAATAAACTAAATAAATAGTTTTGCAAAAAAATTCAAAAATAGCAACTACTGATAAAATACTTATATCAAAAGTATAGTTTTAAAGCTCTTGCATTTGCATGAGGTAAGATAAGTATGGATCTCAGTGACGAAAGAAAGGAAAACAATTTTCAAGTACATATGCATAAGCTGGTGCTGACTTTTAAATTCTAATCGCAATATTTTCTTGCCTCTTTACAAACTACAGTGTCACGGCATAACCTTAGATATTATAATTGCATTTCTGATTAACTAGAATGTGGCAATGGGATGCAAAAAGCTTAGATGCGAACGTTTTCGAATACATTTACTAAAAGTATTAATAAATAACATCGAAGCCGTCTTAGCTCAGTGGTAGAGCGCGTGACTTTTAATCCCGTGGCCGTGGGTTCGATCGCCACAGACGGCGGTGTTTTATATTATATTTTATTTGTCAAGATAAATTTTCTTTTTGCGAAAAAGGATAACTGTTGTGGTTTTTGGCTAAAACCCTAAAATCTTCGGGTCGATTTAAAAACAAAAACGAACCTAATTGCATCTCCTCCTCTCGAAACGGCCAACACAAAGTTGGAGTTTTGTCCCTAAACTCCTCCTACTCAGGTCTTGTCGCAATGAACATGGAGACGAGCCAAGCAGGGATGGGGAACACGGTGATGTGTCTGTTGACAGACCCAGAAGGAACAAACTTAGGTTCCGCCATGTATATCCCTCAGACCGCTGGTCCTTTGCAGCTTACTCAGCTCGTCAACAAGTTCCTCAACAACGTAAATCCAATCTCTTTTCACTTTTGTCTGATTCTGAAATTCGTTTAGAGAAAATGATTTTTGCAGAAACTTTGTTTAATTACCCAAAATAAAAAGTTTTGAATTTTCGAATGTATTGATTTCACAGGAGGAGATGTTGCCTTACAGTTTCTATGTATCAGACGAAGAGCTTCTTGTACCTGTTGGTACTTACTTGGAGAAAAACAAAGGTTAACCACATTCAATCAAAGCTTTGGTTTTGTTGTTTCCTCTTATGGCTCTTCTTACAAAATTTGTGTGTGTTTAACAGTGTCTGTGGAGAAGGTGTTGACGATAGTTTATCAACAACAAGCTGTGTTTCGTATTCGTCCAGTTAACCGTTGCTCACAAACAATCGCTGGTATGTTTGTTTCTCTTACGGTATATTGTTTCTAGTAGTATTATGTCTCAGTTGCTTGCTTACTTGTGGTTTGTTTTGAATCTTAAGGTCACGCGGAAGCTGTTCTCTGCGTGTCGTTTAGTCCTGACGGTAAGCAGTTAGCAAGTGGCTCTGGTGATACAACTGTCCGGCTTTGGGATCTCAACACTGAGACTCCCATGTTTACTTGCAAAGGTTACACATTTTTTACTCACCATTTTGTAATAATAGTTCATCCTGATGATAACATATAATCATTTTCAGGACATAGGAACTGGGTACTCTCAATTGCGTGGTCTCCGGATGGTAAGCATCTCGTGAGTGGTAGTAAATCAGGTGAGATCTGTTGCTGGAATCCGAAGAAGGGAGAACTAGACGGCAATCCACTTACAGTAAGTCTTTTCTTACTTGATTATTGTTTCATAACTTTTGTGGAATATCTATCTTCACTGATTATTACCTTTGAATTTTCTTTCATATTGTTTTTTCCTTAGGGTCACAAGAAATGGATTACAGGTATCTCGTGGGAACCAGTCCACCTTAGCTCTCCATGCCGTCGGTTTGTGACTTCTAGCAAAGATGGGGATGCAAGGATTTGGGATGTTACGCTAAAGAAAACTTTGATTTGTCTTACTGGTCACACACTTGCTGTGACTTGTGTCAAATGGGGTGGAGACGGAATTATTTATACAGGGTATGTAATGTGTTCAATGTATTTTATATTTAATAACTTTTATAGGTCTGCAGTGTCTTTTTGGTACATGATTTAATGTATTTCTCTTGCAGTTCCCAAGACTGTACCATAAAGATGTGGGAGACTACTCAGGGGAAGCTCATTCGTGAGTTGAAGGTAATCTTTCTTCTATTCATTGTTTTGCTGCATCAGTATCAGATGCATTCCTCTTCTGCCTTACTTACCTCTCAACATGTTTTGGCTTGTAGCTCTTTCAGATTCAATTTTGACCACCTCAGTTTTACTCTGCTTGATTACTTTAGGGGCATGGACATTGGGTAAACTCCCTTGCATTGAGCACAGAATATGTTCTTCGAACAGGAGCTTTTGACCACACTGGAAGACAATACCCTCCTAATGAAGAAATGAAAAAGGTAAGCGTCCGACTCCACTCCACACCTGAGATCAGTTTCTCCCTTTTCATTATGATTCTGATCTCTCTCTTTGTTTAGGCGCTGGAAAGGTACAACCAAACAAAAGGGGATTCCCCAGAAAGATTAGTATCAGGTTCTGATGATTTCACTATGTTCCTTTGGGAACCATCTGTTAGCAAACAACCTAAAAAGCGCTTGACCGGTCATCAACAGGTGAAAAACATTACTTTTACAGTTTCACTCTTTTCACCTAGTCTTCTTGTTAGCTCTGTTTCTAATTATGTACCTTTTAATGTTTGATCAACAGCTTGTTAATCATGTCTATTTCTCACCTGATGGGAAATGGATTGCAAGTGCTTCATTCGATAGATCAGTTAGGTTATGGAACGGTGTCACAGGACAATTCGTTACAGCTTTCCGGGGCCATGTTGGGCCTGTTTATCAAGTCAGTTGGTCTGCTGACAGTAGATTGCTTTTGAGTGGCAGTAAAGACTCTACTCTCAAGGTAAATTAATAGCTTGCTTTTATATTTTTTGATCAAAAGCCATTCCTATACTGGAGATGTTACTCAGATTCTAATTTTTTTTTTTTAAAAATTGTTACTTCCTCGCAGATTTGGGAAATCAGGACGAAAACGTTGAAACAAGATCTTCCGGGTCATGCAGATGAGGTACTATAAACCAACACCTTCAAAAACTAAACTTGAATTTCAGATGATCTCTTTCCTCTAAATTTTGAGACCTTTTTGTTTTATTATTGTGGATAGGTTTTTGCTGTGGATTGGAGTCCAGATGGTGAGAAAGTAGTCTCTGGTGGTAAAGATAAAGTTTTGAAGCTATGGAAGGGTTAAAAGGAAAGAGCATTATGGAGCTTGTGTTATCCAAACCAAACCAATTATATATTTTACTATCTAGATATTTAAGTCCTTCGACTTGTTTGGTTTCTTTACCGATAGAACGGTTTTGTGTCTTCATACTCTTTTTATTGGCTATTTTGATATAACGTTTAGTAAAAAGCAATTTTCCTTACCTTGTTTTTTTTTTTTTGATCAAACCCTTACCTTGTTATTGTTTTGAAGGTAGTAAAAAGACTGTAATCTAGACTGCAAGTTTGGAACTTGTTTGTCCATCTTAGAGCATCTCCATCCCAACTCCATATTTTACTCTATTTATAGAGTAAATAAAGTAAAAAATGGAGTAATGAACATAAATAAAAGCATTACTCTATAAATAGAGTAACGCTTTTATTTTTTGTTCACTACTCCATATTCCACTCCATTTATTCTATAAATGGAGTAAAATATGGAATTGGAATATAGATGCCCTTAACGTGAAACATATTGAGGTTATTAGTTTTCCCGGTAACATTTGAAAACGTTGTATTCGTGAATTATAATAACTATTGATGTCAAATAATAGTTACATATAAAAAAAAACTATTTTGTTATTTCATGTTTTTCTAAAATCCTTCTAACCAAAAATTGTTTCTTTAAAAATATATATTTGTAGTATCGGATGGTAATTAAAAATGTCTAAATGTAGAATACTTAACGCGAAACATAGAGAGAGCATATAGAGATTGAGGTTATTGGTTTTCCTGGTAACACTTGAAAACGTTGTATTCGTGAATTATAATGACCATTGATGTCAAATAATAGTTACATAAAAAAAACTATTTTATTATTTCATGTTTTTCTAAAATCCTTCTAATTAAAAATTGTTTCTTTAAAAAAATATATTTGTAGTAGCGGATGATAATTAAAAATGTATAAATGTAGAATACATAACAATTTTAGAATTTATAATATTATAATCATATAAATTTATGAACAAATCTGACACGTCCTAATATTCAGTAAACATTTTTATAATTTTATATTTTTAAGAGATGATTTATTTTAAAAATTAAAATAAAATTGATATTTTTTATAATCACACTTTGTTAACAATTTTTATTTTATCACACTTATAAAATATTTTTGAAGTAGTCGCGTAACATTTGAAATTACAACATTGAATTTATGCAAACTTTTGTATTTCTACCCACATATCCATATTCGTTGGATTTGAATTAGTTAGATCCATAATTTGGACCGGATATCACACATTCACTCACAAAAGTCAAATATTTATATACACACGCTGACTGATTTTTAAAAGATTATTTTATCTCTTAAAACGAAAATCTTAATTCTTTGCTATCAATTTTTTTTTCAAATCATATTTGTACATGGATATCTCTATACTCTATTTTATGGATATTTTCATTTTTAATTTATGTGGTTTGTAAAAATATTATAATTAAATAGTTAAGAAGTTAAAACATTCTAAATAAACAATAATGAAATTATGCATCATATTTTTAGTTCATGAAAAATATCATTTAATCGTCTATTGTAAAAATCAACATGTTAAAAACTGATTTCTCAAATAAATTATATATATATATATATATATGATGTGTTGGACTAATTGTAATATTATAGGATTTGGTTTATATATTCATATTTTTATAATAATATAAACTGTAATAGTCTCGTGGGATTAATGTTTTATTAATATTTTTATATTAGAAAATATGGTTTTTGAATTCTAGAAAGAGAAATTTCATATGATAACATTAAAAGTTTTTATCGTAAATGTAACGCACAATGTTCAAATCAAAATATTTCATAATTCATTGAAAAGATAAAAATATATTTATATTTAGGGTTAATTGATTTAGACTTAATTATACTCAAAAAGAAAAATTATATTTTATATTTTTATTATTTATTTATATTTATATATATTTAAAGAAAGGATAAAAGGATCTTTTACATTTTTAATAAAACAGTTTTAGTCATTTTTCTCTTGTGCTCTTTTAGTAAAAAAAAATCATTTTAAGGATTTTGGGAAGATTCTCCCTTCCATAATTTTTTTTATACCAATTAGTGGAAATAAAGGAGATTTTATTATGGTGTAAGGAAATATTTGCTATTCCCTCCGTTTCATTTTACTTGTCGTTCTAGATTTTGACACACAAATTAATAAAATATTTAAATTTGTATATTTACTAGATAAAAACACCATTACCAATACTTCTAACAAGATTTCAACCAGTAGAAAAATAACTTAGAATAAAAAGTCAATAAATTTTGCATTGAAATCATAAAACGACTCTTATTTTTGAAACAAAAAATTTGCTCTAAAACGACATCTAATTCGAAATAGAGGAAGTATATTTTTTCTTTAAAGGATATTTGCTTTATGTTGATGATAATTGATGTTATCCATTATAATGTAGTTAACTTCTGAGGTATATTCGTATCAGTTTGTGAAGTGTTACATGGACTATTCAAGACTTATATACAAGGGTGAAACCAGTGCATGGACAATGGGAGTACGTGATATTATTGGTGTGTGTTAGGTGTTGGTGTATTTGGTGAAGTATATTTGTAACTATATTTAGAGATTTAGACGATTGAATTTTACATTCATGGGAAGTTTAGTTCAGAGATAGGTTATCATGATAAAATTAGTCTACAGGAGTTTCTTTAACTAAAAAATAATTTAGCTGAAAGACTTCATATCATAGAATAGAGCCGTAATTCAAAAGGATTGTTGTGGTAGTTTTACTCGTTTGTGAATTGATTATTAAGTGTTTTCTTATTCTAATGGATTCAAAACTTAGACGATTACAATGATTAAAAACGATTATTGTTTACGAACACTTAATGTGTCGTTTATTTTCTTTTTTTTCCGCCTCACCCACGTTACAGTATAGACGTTTGTAACAGATTAGTGTAAGCACATGTAATCCGTCGTCGGATTGTCAACATAGTTATTTTATAATTTGTAATAGTTGATAATTCAGATAAAAAAACCTTTTATGGTATTCTTTGTTCCAATTAAATTTACCTGTTGTAAATGAAAAAGGGTCTTGAATATGTAGATGACATAATCATAACAAGCAAAAAGAAAAAAGTTACTTGGGGCTGATCTTATAGAGAAATACTTGGGTTCACTCCTAGAGTGAACCTTTAGGTTCACCCAACCAATAAGATTTCGTTATTTTATATTCAATATTTTTTAAAAAAGGAAATAAAATATTGTCAAGTTTTATTATGTTTTTAAAATAAAAAATAAATATAAAATAATAGTAGTCGCAAAAAAGATTTTATATTTAAAATACCGTCAGCAAAACACTAAACCCTAAACTCTAAATCATAAATCTTAAATCCATGGTAAACCCCTGGATAAATCCTAAATCTTTGGATTTAAAAAAAAAATATTTTTAACACAATCAACAAAATACTAAACCCTAAACCCTAAATACTAAACCCTAAACCCTTGGGTAAATCATAAACCTTTGGATAAATCTTAAACCGTAGGATTTAGAATTTATCCAACCATTTTGGATTTACGAAGAGTTTAGGGTTTACCCAAGGGTTTAGGGTTTAGGATTTAAGGTTTAGGGTTTATTGTTTGGCTGACGGTATTAAAAATATATTTTTCTAAAATGTATTTTTGTTTCAATTAATATTAATTTTTTAGTTTAAAAATATTAATATAATTTGACAATATTTTATTTCTTTTTTTTAAAGATACTGAATATAAAATAACCTAAATGTTCATTCTAGAGGTGAACCCAAAAATTTCTCGATCTTATATCGGTGTCGCTTGCTAAACCCATAAGAAACAAAATAGGTAGAGGGCCCAAGGTTTTTGAAACGATCCTTGGCTCATCCAGTCATCCTCCTTTGAAACCAACCAAACCCACCAAAACTAAAACATGGTCATTGAATATTTACAATCGAACACCAAGTGATAATGACAATCACATCATTCTTTCCTATCTCCCTCTCCAATGGCCCCTCTTTGTAAGGACCAAAAGCTTTAGTCGATTCTCTGTATACATCATCCGTCACCTCTACCGAAAGGAGAAAGAGATATCAACGAATTCTTCTTATAGAGACAACCAAATTGATTCATAGAATGAGTTTGAAATGGGATCATCACTAAAACACTTTCTTTGGCTTGTTTCTTTTCCTTTTAGACATAGACCAAACCATTAAAAACGAAACCCTCTTTTTCAAAGATAAGTGAAAGAAACTAGAACCATTAGCTTAACATCTCTCTCATTTCATTCCCTTTGGATGCCTTTTCTTCAAGAAAAGAAAAAGAAAAGAAAAATGTAACATCAAATATGAATAAGACATTATAGTGGGTGTGGTCCAGAAATCATATGATTTATCTTTATATATTTCCTTTGTTTACGTCTTATCATATGATCATATAACCTCATTGCCATTTTAAAGCCACCTATTTTTCATGTCTCCAACGTTACGTCGTGTTTTTTTTATGAGTTCTAACTTCTAGCCATTTTCCTGAAACAACCAACACTTTGTCTTTCCACATAGTCTCTTACAATACAGTTTATTAAAATAAACTTTTGTTGGAAGAAATGGAACTTTAAAATATTCTTATACAGTATATATGGATAATATTTTATGTGATACAATGATACTAGGAATTTTCCTACGCCATGCGCAGATATAAAAATTTTAAAAATATTTTTACATAAACAAATTTTCAATTTTCAGTACTTAAATTTAAATTTTATTAGTTAAACAGTAAAACCATAATGTAATTTTTCTAGTTTGATTTGTTCAAATTTACTTTAACTTTTTAATTTTATTTTATTTAAATTGTAATAATAACAATTAAAAATTTATACAGTTATTTTATTCATATTATATTTTATTCAGTTAACTTTTATTTTAAATTAGTTCTAATAAATATATACATTAATATAAATAACATATATAAGTTGATAAATATATAAATATAACTATACTTATTTTGATAATAAAAATATGATTCATAAATTGATGGGAAAAAATTCGTAATTATTATCTATATATATAATTATATTATTTTAATAGATATAGAAAAGTTATCAGTATTACCATATTTCTAAAATTTTACCAAAATGGATACTTGTAAAAAGATAATATTTTTGATATAAAATTTATTAGTTATTACTATATTACGAAACTTTGCCAAAAATATGAATCCGTATATAGAAAATAGTCATTATCATATTTAAGAAATCTTACCAAAAACATAAATCTTAATATAGAAAATTTTACTTGTCACAATTAGATCGATGCCATGTCATATTTCTTTTAAGCTATGTCATCTTTTTTTTTGAGAGTAACTATAGTGATGACACATGTACAAAACACTTCTCGAATATAGTCTAGGGGATTAAAAATATTTACTTTATATAAATCTTAACTGTTAATAATACTAGCTCAGAAAGATAGTACTTTTTGGTCTTGGTATGATATTATCTTGGATACGTTGTCTTTTCTTGGAATACTTGAAGAGACGTGGTAACTGAAAGGTCAAGAGTTTGTTAGGTCTTTTGGATGGTGGATGGATTTCACTTTTGAGCTATGACTGCTGAGAGTTTGTTTATGATATTCCTGAGACATATGGTTTCATGGTTGTTAGTTTAGGATAGAATCACAGAAGATTTACCTCTTTTTAGTATGATATAGAACACATTTACCACTTGAGAATAAATGAGACAGTATCATCGCAAAATTAGTTTGCACCAAAAAAGTTTATAAATGCTTATAATGTCTAAACTAAGAACTCTAATCCCAAACCAAAGTGGTTTAAAGAAAATTTAATCATATTTCTAATTAGTTTAAGAAAACCAAACTGGTTTTTAATGGATTTAGAAAGCCCAAATTAGTACTAATAGACTTACATAAATCATAAAACCAAATACACTTAAATGGACCAATATGGTCATGCCTAGTTTTCTTGGATCAATCATAAACCAAGCTGGTTTGTCCTTCCACTTTATAGACTGATAAAAACTTTTTCCGACCAACTTCTTGTTGGGCTTATTCTACTTCAAATCCGATCCAACCAAATTGTTCTCAAGCCCATTTGATTGATGAAAATGCTCTAGTTGCTTTATTTCCAGATCTGAATCTTCATCTTTCATTTCCAAGCCATTTTCTCGACCATTTTGACTAGACCATTCCATTTCCCAATCATGCCTGCTTAGACACTCCATTCCCAGGTTTTCCAGCCCATTTCTGATCAAGGAGGTAGCCCACTGGTAGTCCATGCTTGTCCAAAGTCAGCTCATGCTCGATCAAGGTCTCATCAAGGCCCATAGCATTTTTTCGGTCTAATACCTCACGCATAAGGCCAATAAGTTCTCCAATAAACCCATTAAATCATGTCATGATCCATTTTTCAGCTCCTACGTGCATTGATTTCATGTCCTTAGGTATTAATTAGCTGATCAAGGTCACATCATTTTCTCTTTTTCAAAAGAATTTATCCTAAAAAGCCTTTAAAATGATATAACCATAAACATTCAAAACAAAAGTACATGTCCTTAACGTGAGACATCTCAACATACATTGACTTCCTCCAAGTTCATACAAAAAGTATTGTAACCCTTTCATGTGCTTCAAATACTCATGTAGACTATCCACCGCAAACAACTTTTTTCTCGGTTTAACTTGATTCTGATTTCTTCTTCTTGCACTTCCATCCAATGCAATCTTTTCCACGTCTTAACATTGAACATATAAGTTTGTGTCCTTGACTTATAACTCATAGAGAGAAGCAATGGTTCCGTTATAACACTCAAGAAACTTATGTGACACTCTCGTGGTCGAACCAGTCCATTGTAGCTGAGAATGAGTATGTTTCTTCCATAAATTATACCATAACAACCACAGATCAATTCCACAGTCTGAAATTCTGGTTAGGTGGTCGAGGACAATGGTATCCAAACTCTGAACCCTTTGTTCATAAAAAATTTCTACTTTGCTTTTTCAGCTTTTTATCAGTTATGGACCTAATCATGTAGTATTACCTCATGCCACTCCTCTATTTTCACAGAAGATTATTTGGAACACATGATCATCTCTCATTTACACAGAAGATTATTTTCACAGAAGGACCTAATCATGTAGTGTTACCTCATCTCTGATCCATACGAAGGAAACATGTGGATGAAAAAATATAGCTGCAGTTCTACTTTGATGAACAGCTCCCTATGCTATCTGCAACTGAATATTCTTGTGTCAGACTCATATACTTGTCGCTGAAGAACTTGTTAGACTCTGAGGGCTTCATAGTCATTTTAGCATCAATTGTATACATTGGACTCCTAATGTCAACTCAATGGTGAATCTCTAATTTGGGCCTCTTCTATGGGTAATTAACTAATTTTCCCTTTAAAAAACCAATCCTAAGCCTATTTATAATTGGTTTAAGAAAACTAAGTTGATTCGTTATTGGTTTAGAAAGCCTAAATACTAATGGATTTACATAATTAATAAAACCAAATATTTTAAAAATAGACCAATGTAGTCGTGGTTAATTTACTTGGTCTAGTTATAAATTAAACTTGCTAGTCTTTCCACTTTATAGGCCAATAAATGCTTGAAGACCAACTCTTTATTGGGTTGTCCATTTCAAACCTATCTGACCAAGTTGTTCCTTGAGCTTATTTGGTTAATGAAAATGCTTTTGTTGCTCCATTTCCAGATCTGAACCTTTATTTTCTATTTCCAAGCCATTTCTAGACTATTTTGGCTAGACTAGTCCATTTTTCAACCATACGTGCTTATCTACTCTATTTTCTGTCTATCCAGATTTTTCCAGCCCATTTCTTGATCAAGGAGATTGTTCGCTGGTCATCCATGCTTATCCAAAGTAAGCGCATGCTTACCTAAGGTCGCATCAAGACTCATAGAATTTTCTCGGTCCAATACTTCATGGATAAGGAGAATATATTCTCCAGTAAACCCATTAAATTGTGCCATGATCCAGTGCCTAACTACTACCTAGCTACATTGATTTCATGTCTTTGAGTAGGAAGCTAATCAAAGTTGCATCATGGTATATCTTTAGATTATTTCATAGCATGTAAACACAACATCAAGAATCTAATCCTTCACTGGTTACTACGCAATTCAAATTCTCAGGGATGTAACACTTAAATAAAAGAAAAAAACAATGTATTAGTCAAAATTTCTCTAGGTCTTTTCGGGATATCCAATAAAATTATAATGTTACATAGAAAATTAGCATAGCTGTTGTACAAAAATGACACATAAATCGAGAAATAGTTCGAATTTTTGTGAAAAGAGGAATTAGAAGAGTGAAAATGTGTATTTTGCGAGTAAATATAGTCTATTTAAAATTATTTTTAAAAGATAAAACTGAAAATTATTAAAATTTAATAAAATTAAAATTTTAGTTATTTTATATATAAACTATATATGATGTACATATATAAATATAATTATATTTTAAATATTTTAAATATATAATAGGTTCGGATTCGGATCCGGGTACCCGAACCTAAAATTTCATTACCCAGATCTGTATATGGATCCGGCGGATCCGTAAAAACACTATTTGTATTCGAATCTGGACTCCCCGAATATCCGTTTTTTCGGACCAGATACCGGATCGGATCGCTGATCCGGATTTTAATTTCAGGCCTGATGTTCTGGATTGATTCCTTATTTTCTTTCTAGAAGCATATATTCCCCTCTTTTTTTCTTTTCCATCTCGTCTTATTTTCTGGAAAAAGGAAAGGTTTATACGTGCAATGAAGCCATATTCTTTTTGGTGGCAATCATAGATGAGAGGCCTTTTGTGCTCGTAAAGGGTTATATTCTCGATAGTTTGTTGCAAAATGAATAACCAATGGAATATTATTGGTACTATACTTCTCTTTATTTTATAAGTGGCATCCTTCAATACTGTCCAAAGAATTTTTTTTTATTCGGACCCCTTGATGGGAAAAGACCTATTATGCGTGTGTGAATTCTGTGATTTTTTCCCTTTGTAAGCTTATTTTTTTTCTTTATTCCCATTATTAAACTTTTCAATTTGAACGATCTATTAACCTATTTCGTTTTTCTTAATTATGAATAGGCAAAAAGAAAAACTTACTTTATAATTTTTTGACTTACCATTTTAGTTGGAAACTTTTTTTAGAAAATTGTTGTCATTAATTAGTTGTAAACAGAATATGTAATGTTCTGCAATAGTAGTTATTATTAGTGTAGCAGTGAACTTTATGATTATAGTGGGAACTAATATAGTCATGTCTGGTAATAAAAATGCCTTTTTGCTTTAATTTTAGGCTGTGACTGTGAATCCCAGTGTAGGTGTGGGACGAAGGAAGTGGGTTTAGTAAATCTAAAATAAAAAGTAGAATAACATAAAAGAGGTGAAAAGAAAAAAAAATGTAAAAGTGGAATATTAAATTGTTTCTTTCATAAATATAAGAGTAAAATTTTTGAAGTTTTTTCACTTTATCTACAGTACAAAAAAACATTGGATGATGACAATTTACTTGATTGGTGAATTGTTTTAAAAGATATAATCTGATTCTTATTATACTTCGCAAATCACTTCATGTTTGAACAATAAAATATTAAAATTCGGATAAAAGTTTAGGTATTGTGATATGATATCTTGACATGGATAAATTTACTTCTCAAAATTAATTTAGTAGAAGATAGGCATGGGCATTCAGATACCCATTCGGGTATGGACTATCCATTCAGGTTTCAGTTTTTTGGATTTAAATAAATGGTCTTATTCGGATATTACAAAAAAATTGGGTCGGATTCGAGTCGGATCCTCCCGGATCCGGGTGGGTTCAGGTATATTCGAAGTAACCAAACTATCTGATTTTACTCGGATATTTATATCCAAACTACTCAAATGTATCTAAAATAACTTAAAATCCCGAAAATACTCAATTTATATAGTTCGAATTGGTTATTTTTTATCTGAAAATAACCATATATATAATTTTATTTAAGTATATTTATCCAAAACATCTATTTTTATCTATAAATATCTAAAATAACTAATATGTTTGATTTATAATTTTAATTTTAGGTACTAATACTATTAAATAATAGAATTTAAGATAATGTTTTATATATATAGTTATATATTTGGATATGTTCGGATACTCATTCGATTCTCGGTAGGGATCGGGTTTGGTTTCGGTTTTTCGGATTATTGAAAAATGATCACATTCGAATATTTTGGCTGGATCTGACCGGGTCGGATATCCTATTTTTCGGATCAGTTCGGGTAAATACTTCAGGTGTGGATATTATACCCAGCCCTAGTAGAAGATGTAACAAGCAAAAAGTTATTAAATTAAATTGAACATATGGAAGGGTATCAAATTATGATAATCAAGATCCAACCTAAAATACTCATACAATCAATCATTTATGCTTTATGATTCTAAACTAAAACAAATATATTAATCTAGTTCCAAGAAAATAATCCATACACTAATCAAATATTAAACATCATTTTTATTGGTTTAATACAAGCAAACATGTATTACACAAGAAAAAAGCATATCAGGATGGTTTAAATATTTCATCGACCACATTATGGACATGAAATATTTGGATCTAAATTTAGGGAGATCAAACTTCATCTAGCATTAAAGTCACGAGATATACATAGAACAAGAAAAAGCTTGCATTACACACTCTAGATCATCACTCAATCTCCCTAATCTACTAAGCCCGTGTACTCAAAATATATCTACTCACTAATCATAATGAAAAACCCTAAATAAAAGTAAAATTTATGATTTCATAGTAGTAACAAAATAAACTCATCATTAAAATTTGACCAAATGATAGAGTTACACAATATAATACACTAATATGAAAATCATATGTTTAAAATGTTTATAACAATATCAAAATTATAAATTTATAAATTAAAATAATATCTGCACAGACATGTGCAAATCAAACTCTAGCACAATTTATACTTAAGTTCAATTTGATTATGGCCATGTCTCTATCGACACGAACTTCGTCTTTGGTTTTAGCAAAAAAAAAATCGTCTTAGAATAAAAATTAGGGAAATTTGATCCCATAACAAGATAATAATTAGGCAAATATGTATACCAATCAATGATTTAATTTTTAAAATAATATGAATAAAAAGTCGCATTTAATTGATATTCACATAAATATATATGTTGAACTATATACCATATAAAATGCGTAAGTATTTTAGTTTCAAGATTTGCATTGAACAAATTTTGAGAACTTATTATTTTAATTTTGCATTAATTTTAAAGAAATAATTATAAATTATTAAAACTATTAAAAGTCTACACTGATTCTTTTGTTATCATCTAGATTATTTACAATAAATAATTATAAATAAAAGAGTGATTCTTTTCATTTATGTGTTCGCATAAATAAAGTTATGTATGTAATAATTACTGACTTCTCTATTATTTGATATATATTTGTTATTTTTATTATTTGATAAAATATAAAAATGTAAAATAAAAAATAGAACATATAAGTAATTTGTATACAGCATTATGTTGTGTTCGTGTTTTCGTGGAGGATAGAAGAGGAAATGAGAAGGGATTAAAGCCAGCAAAACTTCTTTATATTTTTTTTGTTATGATAGAATTAATAAACATGTAAATTATAATGAATCCATCTAAAGAATATCATAACTTCACCTACTTTCACATAAAACTAAAAGATATATTGTAGTAGTAACTGAGACTCTATTGGAGAGGATTAGTTCAGCTATGCGTCTATGGTAGGAAGCAAAAAAATAAAAATAGATTCAACGAAAATTGGGAAGCATTGTGGAAATGTGAAAGCAAGAGAGTTTATGACTAACACGAATGACAAAGGACTTGATGATCCAAATATAGCCGCTGACTTTCTAAAAAGGGTCAGATGAAATTAACTGTTCCCCATTCACATGACCAACACATGTATCGGCTTGTCAATGGCATTGGATTAGAAGTGGTGGAGCATGTGACGTACGATGGTCCTGCTTTCACTTGAGTGCACCGAGTTAATTTAAAACCATAAATAAATAATCAAATGGAGATTTGAAGATAAATCCGCATGGTTTAACCAATTATGTGGATTAGAGCTGTTGGTATGAAAATTGTTGGAATATAATCTGAAGTTCGTTTATCTAAATATTAATTCTCTTATGCTATAAAATTTAGGGAAATTTATTCAAAGTCAGGTAAATATTTGGAAAATATGATAGACGTGGAAATATATCCACAGTACAATCGGAAAGGGAGCAAAGACAGAACGACTTGTATGAGTACAATTACAAGAGATCGTCCTATTGTAATAATAGCAGTCGAAGAAATGATGGAAACCAAGCAGTGATCTCTGGTGGTATTGCTCCTTTGGTGGTAGGGATTGGCTTACAGTGTAAACCTGTCAGTTTTGGGTTAGACAACTATTTAAATATCTTAAATTTTATTAGAAAATACAGTTTAGGAGTAATCGTTGGTAATATCTTCAGGAAATTAATTAGGCTTCAATCTTTTTTCAGGAATGGGGTCACTACCTAATTAGGCTTCAATCCTCAGTTAAAAATGAAGAAAAGAGCTAACTACTACCTTTTGGTATTTGTTGATGAGCATGAGTTTGGTCAAATAATATCGAATATATGTGATGGAACGTTCCAATAACAAAGGAAGGAACTAACATAGAAAAACTAAAACAGTGACTTTTGACACTAAAACACATTTTTAAACTAAGATGCAATAGTCCACAAGATGAAGGTATGAAATCATGCAATAGACCTCAAGAGGCTTCTCCACCCATCTCTCCATAACGATAAACCACAAGATGAAGGTATGAAATCATGTATTCTGGATATCCAGCAAATCATGCTCATGTGTTAAAAATAAATTGAAACCTCTCCTTAGACAGGGCCATTCCTTTGACTATTTCGTAGATCTGTTATTTTCGTGGAAGATTGTGTATCAAATCTGATATCTTCTGGCATTGTGGGTTTAGAAGACGCCCCACCAAGCTCCGTGAATCATGTTGCGTTGAGTAGAAATTTAAATGGTCTAGTAACACAAACGGTTCACCGTCTTGCTCCAGCGAACGAAAGGCTTTATCCAACTAAGAGGACCTCCGATCCGTCAAGATCTTGAAAAATACCACCGGAAATATGAAATGACCCAAATCACACCCGATTGAAGCAGTTTGTCACTGTTCACAAGAACAAGCTGTAGCAAGTAGGTGAGACCTGAAAGAAACCAAGAAAAACAATAAAGAGGGTAACCTAGTACTTGAAATAGTGGTTTTAGTGTTTTTTACAACAAAAACTAGTTTATTACTTAAACCTAAAATAATCTGGATAACCAGAGTGTAATAAAAAAATCCACAAAACACAGAATCCTATAAAAGGATCAAACAATTTTAGTTAAGAAATCAGCAAACTAATTATGTCCTCGCAAAGTGTAGGATATTCTGAAATCATGGAATCTTCTCTTTAGTTCTTGAATCTCCTCCAAACTCTACTGAGAAAATTGGTTATGCATTAAGTTCCTTTATAATCACTATAAAATCTTTGCACTCAGTTACAAAGCGTTAACATGTCGAATGATGTAAAAAATTTATTACCCAGTGGTGTTTTTAACTCCGAATGCAATGTGGATTCTCTTCATTTTTTATTATTTGTACCCAACAGTTGTGTTTGTTTAGCTAGAACTATCTTTCCAAATCCATTGAATATAGATGTAGAAGTCCAAGAACAATCTACCAAATATTTATGCTAACAAACCTCACGATATATTTCACTATTCGTAAGAACATGAGCAAGTCATGATAGTGATCCAAAACAAACTATGATATCTCATGATTAAATTTGGTATACGATAAGAGCCGACCGTTTGTACGTGTTTTGGATTGGTTAAGAAATTGCTCGCATGATATCATTACAAAACAAAAGATACTGTGATACTGATGAATATAGTGAATGTATGTTTTCTATATACTAGTTTCAAATCGTTCTCGTTTTATATCACATCTATACTGAAAAATACTCATCTTTTTGCAAGTTCTGTCGACTACATTTTACCAAAAAAAAAGGTTCAGTAGACTACAATTTTTAATAGTTTTTGGTTTTGGCTAAAGCTTTGATTGGATAAATAAAGAAAACATAATTTCCCCCAAAATATATATAAAGTATTTAAGAACGAAATATCTCTTAGGAGAAAGAAATTGATCGATCAAATTTCGAGTGATATTAAGTTATTAACTCCATATAAATGAAAATAATATTTTTGTTCAAAAAAAAATGAAAATAATATTTTTAGGTATCAGCAAAGAATCCATCCCATGTTGTCGTTTACTTCACGTGTCATGTATGGACCCATCCCTTCTCTTCTTATTGTTTTTTTTAGTAGATTCAATAACTATCGATCTATCAAACCATTAATGGTGCATTGTGATGGGTTAATAGAATTAATACATATATTGTGGGAGAAGTAACGCCTAATAGCTGTTAGATTACTGAGTTGTTTCTTCTTTTCTTTCTCCATAAAAAGTTTTCATTCACCAAAAATAATTACAAAACTTTTTTTTTGGGTCTAAATGTTAAGATTACAAAACTTTTCTAAGTCGATATTTCAACCATAGAGAAAACAAATGGTCATAACACTAAGGAACACGTTTATAGAGCTTACCCTATCCAATCAAATTTCATTATACTCTTTTCATCACAACACGGAGAATGAACCATTTTTTGTACCATCTAATTACCAAAAAACTTACCTAAATCGGTAATATATATACAAACCATAATCATGATCTCCACATAATTGGACTGAAACTCATGGATCAACTGACTCGACACCAAAGCGCATATAACTCGATCTGCCTCTTCGTTAACGGAGTAGGTCTATGAACCTTAAACCATATAGTTACAAAAGACTCAGCTTGAACTGATACGAACCAATCTCTTCCAGCCTGTGGCTGTGATCACCTCCATGATTTCCATATCAGATATTTTGCTTTAATAGTTTGTATTTTTGAAAGCTCTAATATGAAGTTTGCAAGTATCTTTTAAATTGTTTATAAATTGTAGACTCTGTAAATTGATATAACCGATCGAAACCGTTTTGTATAAGTTAACCAAAAAGTCCGATTTATAATTTACTAATTCGATCTGCTAATGTTTTATATAGATAAATAAAATAAACGGAACTTGTAGTCTTATAAAATTACTCTATAAATACGGTTTGATAAGAAAATAGTTGATCATTTTGGTCATGTTCTAACGGGATTTTCTGCATGATGAAGGTGTTATATCTAAACAATTATGTCAGTTCATTAATTACCTTCTATCGTTATAAATCTTGTAAAAGTACATTATTTATATCCTATTTATTTTTAGAAATGTAGCCGTGGTATCGAAGATTAGAATATATCGTAAGTTATATTTGTTCTAAATGTACGAAACAATTCTTCGTGTCATAATTAAAAGGTTAACACTTTATACAGTATATTTTTCTTAACCTCGCTTTAAAGCTTAATTTATTTAGAAAGAACAAAAGCTTTATTTTCTCGTGGCTTCTGATGACAATAACGGGTTTTTAATACTTTTACTAGATTTTTAACCCGCGCTCACAAAGCGCGGATATATTATTGGTTTATAAATTCTATAAAAAAATATATTAAATTATTTGTTTTAAAAAATGAAGAAATATAAATATTTTAATTGTTTTTGTTTATTTGTTTTGCTAAATATATTAAATATTTTGCAAAAGACTATATTTTTCTGGACAGAATCATTAGATAACCTTTATTTTCCATTACTTTTTACCAACTTAACCTGATAGAAATTAAGCTTGCCGTGCATCAAAATTATTCCTTCTCTGGATATATAGTTGAGAGCCATAACAGGTAGGGTTTGAAAAAAAATTGTTACGTTCTCACCCGTATGTACTGAACCTATTTTCCCTTTACAGTTTAACTGTAATACCCAAATCTTCCGCAAAATCTGGTAAATTAAAATATATTAAATTAGGTAAATACTATTTTTAATATAATTTGTTAGGTAGTTAATTAAATGGTCCAACTATGACTTCTCAATAGTAGATAAAAATAGGACTCTAAATTAATAGATTAGATATACAACCGTGGTGGGACATAGCTAGAAAAGCCAATTTCGTCTTAGATATCTATTTTGTATCATGAAATTATTATATAATCAAGCTTATTAAGAATGTTAGTATAGTTCTTTGTTGGCAAAAAAAAACTCTTCATCTACAAATCCCTTTGTTTTTGACAAATGACAATATAATTTTTAAACAAAAAGTTTATTTGTTGACAAAATAAACAAATAAGTTCATTTCTGGCCAAGAAAACAGAATTAAACAGAAAACAACATGAATTGTTGATTTCAGTTCTTTTGAAATTTCATAATCTGTTGTCAAGCATGTTTTTTTTTTGGTCAAATCTGTTGTCAAGCATGTAAAACATGAAAACTATCATACTACACAAAGTACACAAGTAAATTTTTGTTTCCGATCTTTTTTAGAGAAATGTTTTTTTCTTTCGAAAATGAAAATTTAGCTATTTAAAGTTTCAGTTAAGCAAACAGTGATTAATCGTTGTTTAGTAAAATATTGTTATAGACAAACGAATATTTAATCGTAAACGAAGTCGTAAGTCTCAATTACATATAAAAGGACCAAGGCCGTAGCGGGAGACGTATATCGCACGGCCAAGACGCGCGTAACGACAAACGGACGATGTAGAAAAGGAGAATCATTGCCCATTTAGTAGACGAATCAAATCTGGTGTGAGCGTTTCATAGCAGAGAAGAGACTAGAGAAAGAAGAGCATACCACTATTCTTCACTTTTTCTGCTAGTGTACGCCAAAACAAAAATGGTCCCTACGTTTGACTTGGGTTATAAAAGTCAAAACAAAAGCAGCTTCTGTGGGGGAAAAAAATAAAAAAGAGAACAAAAATCTTAAATCTGTATCTAAATTCCACTACGAAATTACGAGAACTCTCCGTGTCATTTAGATATGAAATTTAAAAAAGAAAAAAAAAAGAAGAGAGTGACAAGTGATGCGAGTGCATTGTTTGCTTCGAATATTATTCGTACCTATTACCATTTAAATTTGTGCTTTTTTACCTTTTTCAAATTAAATCATACAAAATCAGTGATAAGATGCGTTTTGTGAAGAGGGATCCCGAATCGTATTTAAATATGCTATTTCAAACCATTTAATTCTTGGATTCTTATTTACGCTTTAATCAATTTAAAACTACTTTTATTAACTCCAATTATTGTGTATACCCAAGGAGTCAACATTGACATGGGAAACTATTTTCCCATCTTCACACACACTTTCTATATATGTAAAAACTGTATTTTATTAGTTTTGGTTGTATTTAAATTGATTATTTTAGTACGTTTATTAGTTAACTGTTAAAATATTACTAATCAATATCTTGTTTCATTTCCATCTCTTACCTACAACTTCTTATCACCTTATAAAACGCATCATCTTCCCCTTTTTTTTGTAAACACCATATCATGATCATCATCTAACTTAAGTAGTTCTTATCACTATATTGAAATTTTGATCGCAAATAAGCTAAAGATAAATACAACTTAAATAAAACGTCAAAACATCAAAATATGGTTCTTAATATAAAAAATGTGAAAGGTTGTTCAAATAAAGTTGTTCAAGAAAAAAGTATAAAATGTGAAAAGAAATACGAGAACCAGAAAACGTTAACATGTTTTTTGGGGGGGGGGTCAAATGTATAAATAATCGAAAAGAATAGCAAGTCAAGTGCTCTCTCTTTTCCACCCATCGATTCCTCTCCGGACACTGCCCAATACATCCATGCTCTCTCTCTCTCTTTCGACAAAGAAAAAGTCAGCGCCGTCCTTTACGCCATAGTTTGTCTCCTTCTCTCTTCTCTCTCCTCACCAACAGAGTCAAAAAAAAAAAACCAAAGAGATCATCATCAACCATGTCTGAGGATTGGGATCTCTTCGCCGTCGTCAGAAGCTGCAGCTCTTCTGTTTCCACGGCGACTATAAACGACAACTCTCGTGGTGTGGACGAGATAGGAGCGGACCGTAAGCAACAAGATCTTCCTCCTCTGTTCCAACACATCCATGGAGGAGGAGACATAAGCAGAGAGTCTTCTTCTTGCAACGAGCTACAAGATTCTTGCAAACCCTTTTTACCCGTTACCACTACTTGGTCTTCTCCTCTTCCTCTTCCTCCTCCTCCTCCTGTAGTTTCATCGTCTCCTAATATCTTAATGAAACAAGAACAAGGTCTCATCGAATCACATCAAGATCAGAAACCTCCTCTTGGTGTTAGGGTTTTCCCACCTCCCAAAACCATCTCTTCTTCCTCTTCTGTCTTTGTCTTCAGAGGTCAACGCGACAACCTTCTTCAACAACAACCCCAAACTCCTCTTCGATCTAGAAAAAGGTTTGATTCATTCATCATTTAACTTAACCCATGTCTTAGTTCAAAGTTTTTTATATTTTCATTTAAAGTTATCTTTGCTTTGTTACTCTACTTTATACACAGAAAAAACCAGCAAAAGAGAACCATATGTCATGTAACTCAAGAAAATCTCTCTTCGGATATGTGGGCATGGCGTAAATACGGTCAAAAACCCATCAAAGGCTCTCCTTATCCAAGGTCTTATCTTCTTTTCTTTTTCTTTTTTCTTTTTATTTCATTTCCTCAAAATATTATCAAGAAAATGTGATAATTAAACAGGTTTTGATTCTTGTTATTATTACATGCAAAACAGGAATTATTACAGATGCAGTAGCTCGAAAGGATGTTTGGCTCGTAAACAAGTTGAAAGAAGCAACTTGGATCCCAACATCTTCATCGTTACTTACACCGGAGAACACACTCATCCTCGTCCTACTCACCGGAACTCTCTCGCCGGCAGTACTCGCAACAAATCTCAACCCGTTAACCCGCCTCCAAAACCCGACCACCCCTCGGGTCAAACAGTTTCCGGGGTAAAAGAAGAGCTCCATCTTTCTCCGACTACACCGTTGAAAGAAAACGACGACGTTCAGGGAACAAACGGAGAGGAAGAAGTCAACATGGAAGACGAAGAGATAGATGAAGTCGAAGAAGAGGAAGATGACGATGATGACGTGGATGATCTTTTGATACCGAATTTCGCGGTGAGAGATCGAGATGATTTGTTCTTCGCTGGAAACTTTCCCTCTTGGTCCGCCGGGTCCGCCGGGGACGGTGGTGGATGATGCTAAAGACGAATATATTCTCATTTTTTAAGAAAGTCAGTTTTATATTATTATTTTTTTGTTTAAAACTTGACATTTAATGTGGTTATTAAAAAAATACATATAGAGAGAAGGCAAAAAGACGAGTCTACAGTTGTTCTTCGTTTAGACTGGTAGCCAAAAGTAGAAATTAATCTCTGAGAATAATTCGTGTCATTAATTTGACATTGCTTATAACTAATCACTTTTTCTTAGTTTAAAATGTATAAATCTGAATTTAGTTTTACTTTCCTCTTTCATCTCCTTACTTTTTCCTGCATGAAAAAGTCATTAGCATATCATATAATGGAATTCAACTGTTTAAGCAACTATCATATTTGATAATAAATATTCAGATATGAATAACAAAAAGAAACAAGTTTTTGTCAAATCATTTTTTATATAGATATATATGGATTGAAAAAGAATATAGAGGTAACTCTGAAGCATACAGCAACAACAAGAAAAATTCAATTTTAAAAAACAAAATTAAAAAGCTCAAAAAGAATACAAAAACTAAAGAAAATCCTAACACATAGGAAAATTAAAAGGTTCGAAAACCATACAGAAATTAAAGGAAATCCTGAAACATGCAAAAATTAAAGTAATTTACCTTGGAATAAATAATTAAGCTAATTTAATGTGATGACCTAGTTATAAAAATATTGGCAGCGATAACCATGCCAACAAAAATTTGTATCATAGTATTATT
Organism: Raphanus raphanistrum subsp. raphanistrum; assembly: GCA_019706035.1. Lineage (NCBI taxonomy): Eukaryota > Viridiplantae > Streptophyta > Magnoliopsida > Brassicales > Brassicaceae > Raphanus > Raphanus raphanistrum. Next base: position 14,388,611 of record CM033981.1, read on the forward strand.
TGCTTTCATTAAAGAGAAATACTTGGGTTCACCCCTAGAGTAAACCTTTAGGTTCATCCAACCAATAGGATTTCGTTATTTCATATTCAATATCTTCTAAAAAAAGAAACAAAATATTGTCAAATTTTATTATGTTTTCAAAATAAAAGATAAATATAAAATAATAGTAGTTGCAAAAAAATATTTTATATTTAAAATACCGTCTGCAAAACACTAAAACCTAAACTCTAAATCTTAAATCATAAATCTTAAATCCATGGTAAACCCTTGGATAAATCCAAAATCTTTGGAGTTTTTTTTAAAAATATTTTTAACACAATCAGCAAAACACTAAACCCTAAACCCTAAATACTAAACCCTAAACTCTTGGGTAAATCATAAACCCTTGGATAAATCCTAAACCGTAGGATTTAGAATTTATCCAACCATTTTGGATTTACGAAGGGTTTAGGGTTTACCCAAGGGTTTAGGATTTAGGGTTTAGGGTTTAGTGTTTGGCTGACGGTATTAAAAATATATTTTTCTAAAATGTATTTTTGTTTGAAATTAATATTAGTTTTTATTTTTTAGTTTAAAAATATTAATATAATTTGACAATATTTTGTTTCCTTTTTTAAAAGATACTGAATATGAAATAACGAAATTCTATTGGTTGGGTGAACCTAAAGGTTCACTCTAGGGGTGAACCCAAAAATTTCTTTTCATTTAATTTCGAAATAGTTAAAATATTAGCTTAGGTGTTGTAATAGATAAAAGAAGAGAAATTCTTGGGTTCACCCCTAAAGTGAATCTTTAGGTTCACCCAACCAATAGGATTTCGTTATTTCATATTCAGTATCTTTTAAAAAAGGAAACAAAATATTGTCAAATTTTATTATATTTTTAAAATAAAAATAAAAATAAATAAAAAATAATAATAATTGCAAACAAAAACACGTTTAAAAAATTATATTTTTAATACCGTCAACCAACACTAAACCCTAAATCCTAAACCCTTGGGTAAACCCTAAACCCTTGGTAAATCTAAAACACTTGGATAAATTCTAAATCCTAGAGTTTAGGATTTATCCAAGGGTTTATGGTTTACCCAAGGATTTAGGATTTAGTATTTAGGGTTTAGGGTTTAGTATTTAGGGTTTAGTGTTTTACCGATTGTGTTAAAAGTATATTTTTTAAAAAAACAAAAGATTTAGGATTTATCTAAGGGTTTAACATGGATTTAAGGTTTATGATTTAGGGTTTAGTGTTTTGTTGATGGTATTTTAAATATAATTTTTTTTTGATACTATTATTATTTTTTATTTTAAAAACATAATAAAACTTGAAAATATTTTGTTTCCTTTTTTAAAAGATACTAAATATAAAATAACGAAACTTATTGGTTGGGTGAACCTAAAGGTTCACTATAGGGGTGAACCCAAGTATCTCTATAATATTATTTGAGAAGTCAGTTTCCTGTGTGTCGCGTTCACGTTAACTCTCGCAATGGTTAATTACAATCACACCCTTAATGAATTAAAAATATTAGATATAATTACTATATTAAAATCGATTTTCCTTTTTTGTTAAATAATTCCTGTTAATTAGAAATTTCCTTTTTAGTTAACATATATAGTTAAAACATCTTAAAATTAAAAAACGAATTTAAAATAAGAGAATATATTTATATATAATGTGATTTCATAAAAAAAAGGAAAGTTAACAAAAATAATTTTGATATTTAGTAAAATAGATATTTCTTTTAAAACATAACCTTAACCAATATAAAATATTTCCAAAGTAATAAAAATATTTTCCTTATGTCTATATATTTTCTCAAATAATTACATAAGAAATTGATTAGATAAACCAATATACCTATAGTTAAATAATAATATTTTAATTAGTATTATTGAAATGGTTTATTCATTATTATAATATTTATTGAATATTAATATTTTATAATTAAAAACCTAAAAATGTCTATAAATTTTTTCTTACTTATGTAAAATAATTTCTCAATAAAAATTTATAAGAACTGATATTTATTTTTAAAACGTTAATTGATATTTTTATGACAACTAATTTTATCACAAGCATATTTTGAACAAGAAATTACAAAAAGAATTTAAATAATATAATCCTAAAATTTTTTAATAACCTAAAATATTATATTTTTCCACAATTAAAAATTTATGTTTTACTTAATATATAGTTTGCTTTTTTCCTTTTTCCCTTATATTTGTACAATCCAATATACCTATAATAAAAGTACATAAGAAAATCTGAATGATTATATTCAAGAATATATTTAAGATTATTGAAAATAATTTTCAGTTTAATTTTATAAATCTAAGTTATAATATTACGTAGAACTTACAAAATATTTTAATTATTATAAATACCAATATGCGTTTATGAGATTAAAATTTTTATCCTTTATTTTCTTTTATGGAACTTTCTACTGATTATTTCTTTATTTTTAAAATATTTTAAGAAAATAAAAAATAACAAATTTTTATAAATATTACAAAAATATATTTACACATTTAAGATGAAAAAATGAATTGATGCGATAATCAATCTAATTGGATGAATAAAAATAAAAATAGTTATACTTTAATATAAAAGAATATATGTCACCTTATCCACAAAATGAGTAATTAGACTAATCAATTTTATTATATATAAAATCAAACGTAAAATAAAGAACATATTATTTTATAGTAATGTTTATTTATTTTATACATATATATTAATGGATGCTTCAAACCATACCAATAAATAAAAATAAATTACTAACTAATTGTTACAGTTTATTTATTTTTTAAAACATATATATATGAGATTTCAAAATATTATTGTTATATTTATTTATGTATTCTGAATAGACCAACACTTAAGTTTTTTATTTGATTTTCAAAAATATATATAATATTATTACTAAAATATATATACATATCTAAGGGAAAAATCAATCCAAATTAAATCACAAATTATTCATAATTTTAATATATTTTGAACAAAAAATACCATAGTTGAATTTGAAGAATTTGATGATATCTAATACAGTAAAGTTATAATCAAACTAATAATATATTACATATCCAAAATCATACATCTAAGTAAAACAATATGATATGATTTATATAAATTATAGAAAAATCGAAACTAAAATTAAACTATTAATAAATTATTACAATATATTTACTTTATAAATATTTATATCCGTGCATGAGCACGGGAAAATCACCTAGTTTCTCATAAAAGAATCATGCGGGAAGCTAGCTTAGCTAAGGCAACACAACAGTTAATTCGGTTCAAACCGGAAACCGCGACTCCGGTTTTTGCTGGCTTTTTAATCTGACACGAGACAAGACCCTAAATCTGGTGTCTTTAGTCCCACTTGTGCCTTTGGCTTCTATTAAATGGTCAACCATTTTTTATTATATATTTTTTAATTACTACATGTTATTTTGTCATAATCCGACGTCGGTCGAACATATTTTATTTGGGAGTTGTATTTATTTTTGTCGTAATAGAAAAATCCTGCAATTAAACGTCACTAGAATTAAGTAAAGTAGGGTCGCTATTAGTATAATTAAAAATAAGGCTATGATGAAATAGTTATTACGATTTTTATTTTTTAATAAGAAACTATGTATTTATAAATTATCGTATACTATGGTCGGTCCAGATTCTCACGACGGAAGATGGGCATGCAAGTTGTTACCTCTCTTCTTATCTTATTAATTTTTAGAAAGTGTTTCTTATTACTTCAGTGAACACGCATTTAATGTACCAAAAATCTAAAACACAAATTGAGGAAAAAGACTCTTTTCTTTCTTAAAAAAAAATATCCAATTTATTACATATGGTCCCAACTGACGAATATAAAACATCTGTACATAAAGTACCTACAGTTAAATTCGATCTAAAGTTTTTTTTTTAATTAATAAAATGCTTAAAATAAAGGCCCATCTGTCATCATCACCCTAATAAAGAAAAAGACAAGAAAGCTTCAAGCTATTCAAAAGCCCTTAAAAGCGAAAAAGGCCCATTAATAAACAATTAGGCCCATTTAAGAACCTGGCTTTTGTTTTCTTGTCCCATCTGAAACAACAAACCTTCTGAGATTTCGCCAGAGTTAGAGAGTAGAGAGAACGATCCAGCGGTTGAGATGTTCTTACGGGCAATCCGACGGCCATTGCTGGCCAAAGTGAAGCAGACGACAGGGATCGTCGGCCTCGACGTGGTGCCGAACGCGAGGGCGGTGCTGATCGATCTCTACAGCAAAACCCTAAAGGAGATCCAAGCCGTGCCGGAGGACGAAGGATACCGAAAAGCGGTGGAATCGTTCACGCGCCACCGTCTCAGTGTCTGCAGAGAAGAAGAAGACTGGGAGGCGATCGAGAAGTGTCTTGGCTGCGGTCAAGTGGAGGAGCTCATCGAAGAGGCGCAAGATGAGCTCACACTCATCGGCAAAATGATCGGTACGTGTGCTCTTTCTTCCCTTTTTTCTTAAAACGCACCGTTTTGATGCCGTTCATTTAATATTTGATTCGATTTTTTTGAGACTGTTGAATGAGTTTTGGATTAGAGTCTGGAATGTAGAGGCGTTGTGAGATATGTTATGGTTTTGCATTTGCAGAATGGGACCCTTGGGGTGTTCCAGATGACTACGAGTGTGAAGTGATTGAGAACGATGCACCGATTCCGAAGCACGTTCCTCAGCACCGACCTGGTCCTCTTCCTGAGGACTTCTACAGAACCCTTGAAGGTCTTCTCTCGGAGTCCAAAACAAAGATCCCTGCTGCTAGCTCTGCTGATGCGCAGCTGAAGGAGTAACTTCCAGTTTACTTTGTTTTGTACTTCTTGCTTTTTTTTGGTTAGCTTTTGTTTCAGAGGCCAACTAAGAAAATTGCGTAATAATTTTGGAAAACAATAACAATGTCACTCTTTTCATAAATGTTTTATCATTCTTCTCAAAAAACAATGATAATACAAATTATGTTTCTTCCCCATTGGAATAACATTATGGACATGCTTCCCATCACTTATAGTTACACTCTTATTGACTAACCGGGTCATGATTCATGAAGGACATTAAATCATGCAAACCTTGCACATGATTTTGTTCTTGACAATGTTTTGAAGATCAGAGCATTTGGTCTTCACTGCATTGTTCTGGATGAACGTGATGTTCTATGTGTAGCTCTATATTACGTATTTCCTTCACCGAATGGAAGTACTCTAGCTGCAGAACTGATCCTGTCCGATCCCATCACCAGACAGACATATTATTAATGACACTTAGTGCCATTTTATGCTTGGCCAACTCGTTAAACCTCGTAACCAAGCTTGCGTAGGTGATATTATACCTCTTAAGATACTGCAATTGTAACATAATCACCCACTGATTATCTTCTATTCTTTAATTGTCAACTAGTTGTCTTTTCGTTTGTTAATGGTTGTTAAATGTTAATTGCTTGGTCGTCCAAAAAACAAATGTTAATGGCTTGATTTGAAAATGGAAGATTCTAGAATCAGGTAATTAACTTGTTGATTAGTGACATGACAGTGGATTTGTTTGTGATTAGCATATAAACTCTAAGATTCTGCTTAACTCTTCTTTGAATCTTGACCATTGTGATTGATTGTTGATGGAGAACTCCTACATTAGACAATAAAACTCGAAGAGGTGACTTCAGAGAATCATAAGGAAGTATCTAAGCATTACTAATTGTTTTTCTTGCTAAATTTTGGGTATTTACTAATCTTAAGGAGCTAGTCATGGTTTTTGCTATGCACAACTTGAATATAGCTTGGTTGTGTGGTAGATTGAGTAAATCTAATCTATTAATTCTGTTGACGTTTTTGTCTCACTCTTGAAACTGTCATGACCGTTTTAACATCTCATAAGTTTCGGCAAGCAAATAAGTTTGGCTGCATTGCAACTATGGCCATCTTTTACAAAAGTAACCTACATCCAGTAAGATATGCATAATTAAGCAGTAAACTTGTTTTAATCCACTCAAGAAAATGAAAAAGGATTGGCTTTAGAGAGACTAATCTCTTGCCATCATCATGGTATCAAATACTTAAATCATATACGATTATAGGCATGGTTCAGACCCGTTAGTGGACACAAATGAATTGTTGCTATCAGCGATGTAATTTGTCAGCTGTCTCTGAATGTATCAAGATGCTGCTTATTCCCTTACACGCCAAATTGGAATCCCCTTTTTGGGGGATGAATTGTCTTATTATTTTTTTCGTCACTTAATGGACGTTATTTTGTTTCATAATAACCATGGAAGAAGGAGAATTAATACTTCATCCGTTTTATATTATATAAAATTTTACACGTAAATTAGAAAATATTAAATCTCTGTTTTACTTCTATTTAATATATTATTTTGTTTAATTTTATTAATTAATGAACTGAAAGTAGAGGTAAAACTGAAAAACATATATATTTGTTTGGAAAATATAAAACGATATTTATAATGAAACAAAATTTAAAAGTTTAAATAACATTTAGTATAAAACGGAAGGAGTATCAAAGTTTCAGAAAAAAGATAATTAAAAATAACTTTTTCTTGACTCTAAGGGGTGAATCTACAACCAATAAAAATTTGTCATTTTAGATCTAATATCTTTTAGTGAAGGAAACAAAATACTTGCTAAACTATATTATGTTTTTAAAATAAAAAATGTTAGATAAATAAATAACAATACTTGTCAAAAATATTATTTTTTAAAAAAATATTTGTTTTTAAGATTTAGTGTTTAGTGTTTAAGATTTATAATTTAGAATTTATCCAGATGTTTAGTATTTTCCAAAAGTTTAGGTTAACCCAAGGGTTTAGGGTTTATCCAAGGATTTAGGGTTTACCCAAGGGTTTAGGGTTTAGAATTAGAATTTAGGGTTTAGTATTTTGTTGATAACATTTTAAAAAAAAAATTGTTTTATATACTATTTTTATTTATTTTTAAATTTTATTTTGAAAGCATAATATAATTTGGCAAATTATTTTGTTTCATTAATTAAAAGATATTAGATCTAAAATAACAACTTTTTATTGGTTGGTGAATCTAAAAGTTCACCGGAGTGAACCCAATAATAACTAGTTAAATATACAGAAAGTTGTACACACATTCTAGGCTAACACTGAATAACGTCCATTTAATTAAGCTCTAACCATGGGAATCACGTTCGTTGTTTCTAATATAAATCTCGTTTACGAAATTTTTCAAAAAAACTAAACCAATTGAGGTAAGCTTGAAAGTCTTTTTGTTTTGTCGACATCCCGACAAATTAAATTGTTTGGTTACAAAAACTTACAGTAGGATTCAGTAGGCGTTCACGGGCGACTAGACAATGAGCAAGTCCGTGAGCACAAATATTCGAAAGATTGAAATCAAATATTTTAATATGCATGCATCTATATGTATATCAGGATTTGCATGTACATTATACTCATGAGTACTCTTCCACTTGGGACTATATTTCAAAGAAACAAACAAGAAAAAAGTAACATTTAACTTTGGATAGCAACGTGAGCAAAATGAACCGTTCCAACTTTTCAAATAATAATTTTGTCTACAAAAATAAATTTAACGTGGAAAGGTCAACTATACCAATAATTTAACACTTCAAGTGTGAGCAAGTTCGAGTTTCAAAAAAAAAAAAAAAGTGTGAGCAAGTTCTAAGAATGTTTAATTAATATATTGCAAATATTTCTGCATTTCTGTTGTTATCTAATCAAAGATTTTTCATTTATTCATACAATTAGGAAAATAAATTGAATAGTGTTTTTACTTGTTATAGAGAAAATGGAGGTAATTAAAAAAAAGTAGAGAAAATAGAGGTGCTAAAAAGAAGAAGAGAAAATGGAGATGGAGATCCGTGAAGACCAAGGTTTGTCTCCAAGCTAATAGTTAACCGAAGCGACTCTTCCATGCCAGTAGCCACGATTTATCACCTATGCCCACTCAAACCTAGCACAAGGCCATAAGCTCCACTTGTCATTTAGCTTTATAGAAGACTATGCTCGTGATATGTACTCTCCAAATATAAAACATGGTGGTGAAGAATATATATCACTTCAGAAAATAGTAGCTCTTTTCACTAAAACCAGTACTTATACGAATTATAGTAACTTCAACTAATGTTGGATTTGATCCAGAAAAACTAGTGTTGGTAAGTTTAGTCAGTGTATGGTACTTATTTCGTTTCCTTTTGATATAAAATATCGAAAATATTATGTGCATACATAACTATTAGTGAAATTTTATCCCAAAGATATTTCTTAAAAACTATTCTGAACAAAAAAAAAGGAGAGAAAGAAATTGACAGGTCTAAACGTTGAATATGACCTCTCATGTTACGTATGTGACATGTCTCCACATAGCAAACACCTATTAGGCATTGGAATGAACGAGAGGAATATATTGAATGATTAATCTCGAATTCGTACTTCTAAGAAAGAGACTACATAATAGTTCCAAGATTATTATTGATCGATACGAAGATTTTTTTCATAGGTTGATCAGTATGGATAAATAAATTTACAACAACAAAAATCATTAAGCATAAGAAAAATAGTTACCTCTTGGAACCTGAAACCCTTCTAAGGAGAGCAAGAAAACACAACACGCGATAAAGCACGAAGAAGCCTAACAGAACATAAACATTAAGCCATCTATGTTTCTCATGAAGCCCTTTCTTCTCCAGCACGTCACCTCCATTAACCAAGCACACCTTCCCTTGAGCTTCCTCATACCATACCAAACACTTGGAAGCCAAACACGAGTACTCGTTTATAAGAAGCGCATCCAACGCATACTTATACATGGATATAAAATACATGAAAAGCCAATACTTGGGTAGACTCTCCCTGGAAATGAAGTAACCGGAGAACAAGAAGAAGGCCGCTAAAAGAACCGTCACAAGAGAGGTTCCCGCGATGTAATTTGGGGCAAGAGAGCTCAAGAAGAGAACAAAAGAGTTCGCCATTAGGACAATGACCCATATCACCAGTACGAAGTACCCAAAAGCTTGCCAAGTGGGGCAGAGACCGACGAGGAAATAGACAGAAGCAGAGTAAATGACCGAGATAACAAACAAATAAGGCAAGAAAACGAGTGTGTTGGCAAGAATGTGAGAGGAGAGTCTATACACACCACTTGAAGTCTCTCTGAGAAGAATAGGACGCTCGTTGATGAAGATAGGAAGTGTTTCGGTTGTCGAAGAGAGGAGAAACGTGAGCGTGAAGGCGAAAAGACCGAACCTCTTCTCGATACCTTCTTTGCCGATTCCTATGTTGATGTAGATAGTTCCTAAGACAAGACCGACTACAAGTGCTTCTAATGCGTTGGTCAGAAGCAGCTGTCTCGTCCGGTATATGATCTTCCAGAATCTTGTCGAAAGAAGGCATATCTCTGTGATTCTTGATTTTCTATATCGAACAATACTTTGTTCTTGTCTCTTTTTTCGGTTTTTTTCGGTCGAAGGGAGAGTAACAACGTCGGTGTTTCCATCGGATTCACGGAGTTCTTGAAGCACTTCCATGGCGTATTCGAGAGAGTTGAGCTGAGGAGGGACAGTGAATCCCTTGGAGAGCAAGAAACCTTCGAGAGAGTCGAGTCTTCCGTGGTACGCAACAGTTCCTTGCGAAAGAAGTAAGAGTCGATCTATGATAGAGAGAATCTTGAAGCTAGGTTGGTGAATAGACAAGATCACGGTCCGTTGTCTCGAGACAGCTATCGACTTGAGAATGTTGACAACATCGAAAGCCGATTTACTGTCTAAACCGGAAGTGGGTTCGTCGAGGAGAAGAAAGCAAGGGTCGTGAAGTAGGCTTAAACCTATAGACACCCTTCTTCTTTCTCCACCGGACAAGCCCTGAGCGAGTCTTGTGTTGGAGAGGTGTGTTAGGTTAAGTTCCGAGAGAAGAGAGGTTACGGTCTGAGGGACGTCTGATGGGTTTGGAAGCAAGAGACGTGCGGCGAAGGAGAAGGTTTCGGAGACGGTGAGGAGAGGGAAGAATGAGTCGTGTTGAGGAACGTAAGAGGAGATTTTGCGGTAAGAGGAAGGGTTTATGGGAATGGAGTTTAAGAGGATCGAGCCGGAGGTTGGGGAGGTTTTAGAGGCGAGAATGTCTAGGAGAGTTGATTTCCCGGCGCCGGAAGGGCCAACGACGGCGAGGATCTCGGCGGGATGAGCGGTGAGAGTGATGTTGCGGAGGATAAAGGAAGGTGGCTCAGTGGCGGCTAGGCGGAGGAGAGAGAGTGAGGTCTTTGGTTGGGTGTAGGAGACTGAAGAGGTGGTTAGTGTGTAGGCCTTCGTCTCCGACGGCGGCTGCGGCGGAGGAGTTTTCATTTATGGTTTATACTTGTATGAGTTAGAGGTTGAAAGAGTGTAGTACTGATCAAGGAGACTTTTATAATATACGTTTTATTATTTGGTTTTGAATGATGTTTTTGGATTTTTTTTAGTAACAAGATGTTTTTGGAGTTTTATGTTGTAAGCCACACAAACTTCACATTTTGAGTTTGTTTTTTTCATTTTCACTTATTAAGTTGTTTGCTTTTTTTTTTATTAATTTGAAGTACAGTTTTGGATTTTTGTAATCTTTTGTGTTTTTACTTCTTAGATGTATATGAAAAGTGAAACTGAGTTTCACGGGACCCTATTTTCCTTATAGCAAAAAGTGATGCTAGTTTTCCTGTATTGCTTTAAATAAAAATCAAATTTTATTATTCTAAAGTTTTTTTTTTAGCTTTTTCAATATAAATTTTAATATTTAGTTTCACATAAAGAAAAAATGAGCGATATATCCAAAGAATCGAAAGAGTAATAAGTATGAAAAATCCAAAAAAATGATAAAGAGAAAAACGAGAGCAATAATTAAAGCCAAAAACGAGTTAAAAGTTGAAACATGTGGACAAAAAAAACTTGAATGACATATAGTACATTTGTAAATTTTATATTTGCTCATTCATATGCTAGCAGCCATATATGTATGCCCTTAATAGATAAGTGTAATATATGGGGATATATATGTTTGTGTATACAGAGTAATGATGCGAAACATAGAAGAAAAATACAAAAGGAGAATGATTGTAACGAGGTCACGGGCCTACTGTTTCTATCACACTTCTCCTCTATCATTGTTTTTGATCCGTGAACTGTCTGCCTTAGTTAAGTAGGCACGCACATCAGAATGTTTTGTTAAAACATTAATGCTGATTTGTCTTCAGTAGATCAAGGGTTTTACTTATGTTTTCGGTATATTGATATCTTCTAGAAACAAAAAGTTAAGAAACCAAGTTAAAATGGTTACTTTAGAGTTTAGATGTTTCTAAACATAATTGGTCTTATTTCATTGTCCAAATCATTCAACGACACAGTTTAATTGATTCTGTGTTGTTCTGTTTGTTCTACTTCAGTTTACTTCATTAATCCGCATTGGTAACTCACTTGGTGTACTAATTAACTTGTTCACCCAAAAAGAGTCTTCGAATTTACAAGTTAATACACAGACAACAATATTAAAACTAACTGAACATCAGAACATGCACTGGTCTCCTCCCAACGATATTACGAAACTAGTGTAAGCTCAAGAAACGAGCTGTGATCGTGAAGAAGAGATGAAGACTGTGTTACACGTGTAATCGATGTGTGACACAATGGAGAGAGTCGGTTATGGGAACTATGACGTGGCATAACGTGGTTATCAAGTAAAGAAGATATGGAAGAATATAGTGCATCGAGATATTAGGAAATATGACATATTCGATGAGGGCTACTTAACTAGATTGTCTAGGGCAGATCTAGGTTAAGCACGCTAATTGGAAAAAGCTTGAGCAAGGGTTTGTCTTGTCAAGTAAAGAGGTGATCGAGTTCAGAGTTGTTGAAGCTCGATTTACTGATTTAAGAGATTAGAAATTGGTCCGTCTCTAGTCGTGTGTGACTGAGAGTAATTCGGATTAAACAGATCTAGGGGATTGTTTAAGTGATTTCTAATATACAAGAAAGAGTGTTCTTGGATTGTCGTTGTGCTCTGTTTATTGGTTGTCCCTGAACTTTCATTTGGTATCAGAGCGGGAAACCTCTGTGGTATCAATTACTACTAACAGGTTGAGATCCTGCAGCTTTCATGGACACCATGAAGGAGCTTGTCACGCTGCACAAGCCTATCATGCTAGACGGAGGCAACTTTGGACATTGGAAGGCACGAATGAGACACGTGATCAGAGGGATCGACGAGGATGCATGGACTGCTGTTGAGGATGGGTGGTCTCCACCTACTGTGATGATGGAAGACAAGACCTTGGGTCCAAAACCTAAGGATCAGTGGACAGATTCAGAGAAATCAGCATCAAAATTCAACAGCAAGGCGTTAACTGTCATCTTCTCAGCTGTCGATCTGGAACAATTCAAAATTATTCAAGGATGTGAGTCTGCAAAAGAAGCTTGGGATACATTGATCAATCACTTTGAAGGAAATTCAAGTGTACGACGAACCAGAATTGATCACTTAGCCTCAAGGTTCGAGAACTTGCGCATGGGAGATGATGAGCCTATCGATGGGTTTATCTCTAAAATCAGTGAGCTGGCTAATGAGTCTTCAGTCTTGGGCAAAAAGTATGAAGAAAAGGACTTGGTTAAGAAACTTCTGAGATGTTTACCTCCTCGATTTGAAGCATACAAGGCAGTTCTCAACATAGCTGTTGACACTGATGAGATGAAGTTCGACCAACTCTCTGGTATTCTGAAGGTTCATGATCTCGAGAAATCTGATCGACAGGAGAACACTCAGAAAAGTATTGCCTTCACTGCTAACTCAAAGGATGATGACAGAGTCTCTAAAATTGAAGATAATCTGAGTTTAATGGCTAAGAACTTTAACAAGTTTATGAGACGTGTTGAGAAAGGTGGTAGCAAGTCTAACAGTCGGTTTCAGAGGAACGAATCAGATCGTGGTAATTCGCAGTCATCAAGGACAGATGCCTCAAAAAGGAAGAAGGAGCTTCAGTGTCATGAATGTGAAGGATATGGACACTTTCGGAATGAATGTCCACTCACTAAGAGAAAAGAACTCAAGTGCATAGAGTGCAAGGGGTATGGTCACACTCGCAGTGAATGTCCAAATAACTTGAAGAAGGACAAGTCACTTATGAGCTTCAGCGATACAGAATCAGATAGTGAAAGTGATGATGGGGAATTACATCTGAATTTTATGGCACTTGTAGCACATGAAGGTGTGACTTCAGATTCTGACAAAGTGGAAGAAGTGGTGGAAGAAGAAGACGACGAGCTCAATATTGATCTGGAAACAGAGTACAAGACACTGTTCAATCAGTTTACCGAGCTTAGCCATGAAAACCTTCAGCTTATAAAGGATCGAGCAATGTTGAAAGCACAAGTGAACATCCTGGAACTTGAGAAACCTGTAACACAACCTGCTGCTCTTTCAATCTTAAAAGAATCTGATCAAGAAGTTCTCGCATTAAAACGAGCCATGACTGAGCAGGAACGATCTCGTAAGGAGTTTGAGGCTAAATTCAATCAACTGAGTGAATTATTCCTTCAAGAAAAAGATAAGAGTAAGCTGTTGGAAAGCCAGTTAGCTGAAAACCTAAAAAAGGTCAAGATGCTATCAACCGGTACAGAAGCTCTAGATCATCTGCTCACCTTGGGACAATGTCCCAGCACAAGCCGAGGGCTTGGGTTTCATGGACCTACCGCCAAGACGGATCACGAAAGACATCAAGTTGTGTTCGTAAAAGAAGTCTCCAAGAAAGAAAAGGCTGCTGAACCCCGTCCTCCTCAAGCACAGCCTACTCTCCAAAACGCTGGGAAACACGAGTCTAACTCTAGTACAAGACGTCGTGGGAATGGATGTCACTTCTGTGGAAAACGAGGACATCATGTCCGGCTCTGTTTCTTTCGCAGACACCAATATGAGCGAGCCTGGAGACTAAACTTATGTTTTATGGAACCATCTATGTATGGACATGTCTGGATTGCTAAACGAGACTTGTATCCAACCTACAAAGATCGCAGTGTCAATAGGTCACACAAGGAAGTTTCTGAGTCACACACCGAACCAGAGTTGAATCTGACATGTAACTTCACAAGCATATCCGAGAAGGTCGACGTGGTTAGCCACGTTGCATACACCAGTGCAGATGGGAGTTCTCAAATTGATTCTCCGTGGTACTTCGACAGTGGTTGCTCAAAACATATGACAGGAAGCTATGAACATCTAGAGAAACTTCAACCTATCAAGGGTGGCAAAGTGACTTTTGGAGATGGAGGACAAGGAAAGATACGAGGTGTAGGAGTAACCGATAGACCAGATCTACCTCGTCTTATCAATGTATACTATGTTGACGGCCTCAAAGCAAATCTTATCAGTGTAAGTCAACTATGTGATGAGGGTTTGGAAGTGATCTTCAATAGCAAGGAGTGTCGTGCTGTGGATTCACAAGGGAATATCGTGCTATGTGGAATTCGATCTGGTAATAACTGCTATATGTGGAAGCCTACAAACGTGTGCTGCTCAGCGACCACATCTAAGCTTGATTTGTGGCATAAGAAGCTAGGCCACATGAACATCAATGGGCTGACCCGACTTGTTAATGCGGAAGTCGTCAGAGGAATCCCAGACTTAGAAACTCAGACGAATACCGTATGTGGAGCGTGCTGTCAAGGAAAACAAGTTAAGGTGCAACACAAGAGAATTCCTGAGATTAGATCCAAGAAGTTGTTGGAGCTTGTTCACATGGATCTCATGGGTCCAATAACTCCTGAGAGCGTTGCAGGGAAAAAGTACATTCTGGTCATGGTAGATGATTTCTCAAGATATACATGGGTGGATTTTCTACGAAACAAGTCAGATGCCATTGACAGTTTCAGAATTCTTGCCTTACAACTAAAACAGAAAGGCGGAATCATGGAAATCAAGAGTGATCATGGTGGTGAGTTTCAGAATGAACAGTTCGATAGTTTCTGCCAAAGTCAAGGAATTCGACATCAGTATGCAGCACCCAGAACTCCTCAGCAGAATGGTGTTGTTGAGAGGAAGAATCGTACACTACAAGAGATGGCTAGAGCAATGCTATGTGGAAACAATGTTCCACCAGGTTTTTGGGCAGAGGCAGTGAGCACCGCATGCTATGTTATTAATCGTGTGTATGTCAAACCTAAGACTAAGACTACGCCCTATGAGATACTAAAGGGTAAGACTCCCAACCTGAGTCACATGCATGTGTTTGGGTGTTTGTGTTACATCCTGAATGACAAAGATCACTTGAGGAAATTTGATGCCAGAAGTGATGTAGGAATGTTCTTGGGTTATTCGACTAACAGCTCTGCTTACCGAGTCTTTAACCAGCGTACCAAATTTATTGGAGATAAAGTAAATGTGGTTTTCGATGACAGTGTAGGATTCTATCAGACAAGGGTCACACAAACAGTGGAATGTGTTACACCGAGTAGTTCTGCTCCGGAAGCAATGATCAAAGAAGAGTCTGAGAAAGAGGAGTCTGAGGAAGAGGAGGATACTAATGATGTACGTGTTGATCTGGATCAAGGAAAAGTGCATAGAAATCATTCCTCGGCTGATGTCATTGGAGGTTTGTTTGATGAAAGGGTCACACGGAAGAAACAAATTAATTTCAAAGAGATGGTCAAATTGGCATCGTTCATGGCTAAGATGAACAACGTGAACTGCTACGTTTCTCAGATAGAACCAAAGAATCTCCAGGAAGCCTTAGATGATGAATACTGGACTGACTCAATGCATCAGGAGCTGGAACAGTTTGAACGGTTAGATGTATGGTCGCTGGTTCCTAGACCTGAAGGAGTCAATGTCATTGGAACAAAGTGGATTCATAAGAACAAGATAGATGAAGAAGGGAATGTGTTTCGGAACAAGTCAAGACTGGTCGGTCAAGGTTACACTCAGATCGAAGGAGTGGATTTCGATGAAACATTTGCTCCTGTAGCACGTCTCGAATCAATCAGATTACTTTTTGGAATGGCATGTGGTTTCAGAATCAAGCTTTATCAGATGGATGTCAAGAGTGCGTTTCTGAATGGGGTCCTACAAGAAGAAGTCTACGTTACACAACCTAAGGGCTTTGAAGATCCTCACTTTCCTGATTATGTCTACAAACTCAAGAAAGCTCTCTATGGACTTAAACAGGCTCCACGAGCTTGGTATGAAAGACTGACCGATTTTCTCGTCAAGGCTGGGTTTCAAAGAGGAGGGGTTGATAAGACTCTGTTCATAGGAGAAGATGGGAAGGATATCCTCATTATCCAAGTGTATGTAGATGACATCATCTTTGGGAGCACGTCAAAGAGAATGGTGGACGATTTTGTTCATACTATGACAACAGAATTCGAGATGAGCATGGTTGGGGAGCTCAGTTATTTTCTTGGACTACAAATCAAGCAACTTGCGGATGGAATCACTGTATCTCAGAGCACGTATGCCAAAAATCTTATCAAGAGATTTGGAATGCAGACTAGCAAAGTTGCCAACACACCCATGAGCACCACTACCAAGCTGTCCCGTGATGAAGATGGAAAACCAGTTGATGAGAAGCTATACAGAGCAATGATCGGGAGCCTCTTGTACCTCACAGCTAGCCGACCTGATCTCTGTCTGAGTGTGGGCATTTGTGCTCGTTACCAAGCATGTCCAAAGGAGTCACACATGAATGCGGTTAAGCGTATCATTAAATATGTGAAAGGAACTTTGGACTTTGGTCTTCACTATACGTTTGAAACTAACGTAAATCTTGCAGGTTTTTGTGATGCAGATTGGGCGGGGTGCTTAGATGACAGACATAGCACTTCTGGAGGTTGTTTCTTTCTTGGTAACAACATGGTCGCTTGGCACAGCAAGAAGCAAAACTGTGTCTCGCTTTCGACGGCTGAAGCTGAGTACATCGCATTGGGAAGCTGTTGCACACAATTACTCTGGATGCGACAAATGCTCGTTGATTATGGTATCATCTCTGATCCTATGCTTGTTCATTGTGATAACATGAGTGCCATAAATTTATCTAAGAATCCTGTTCAGCATTCACGTACCAAACATGTGGACATACGACATCACTTTGTGAGAGAGCTAGTTGAGATGAGAATTGTGATTCTCGAGCATGTACCAACCGAGAAACAACTTGCTGATCTTTTTACCAAACCATTGGATTACAACACCTTCCTAGGGCTTCGTAAGGCTCTGGGAATTGTTAATCTCTGAATAAGTCCTGTCAGAAGAGGAAAGCTATTGCATGTACATCGCATTACCTGAGTTATTCTACCACAGCATCATCAAAACCTTGAGTCAACAAGTTCACTTTTGCGAGTCATCCCTTACGAGTTCATCTCTTATGCTTTTAGGTTCACTAACGAAAGGCAATCATCTCGGATCAGGATGCTGCCACATTTTAGTTCTGAGATTTGATCACTGCCTGGATTGAACGAGGAAACACATAAGGGGTTGAGTGTATGAGTAATGAGAAGAAGTTGTGTTAAGCAAAAGGAAGTGTGAGTCACTCCGTAACAAAGAAAAAGGTTAAGGAAAAGGCCTGGAATGATAGATACTCGAGTTGGAACTGGATGCTACCACATTTTGAGTCTGGCTTCGATCACTGTCTTGACTGGGCAGAGAATATCTCAATTCTTACGAGAAGGTCTGTTCTGAAACAGGGTGTTACCACACTTTGTGTTGGATTCGGATACCTTCTCATTGCACGGAATTGTAGACTATGCTCTTGAGGTAAAAGTGCTCAAATTTCCATGTCGAGTAGAAGTGACAAGCACAAGATACTTACCATGTGTTTCCAGACATTACTAATGAGGGTGAGTGTGAACTTGTGAAAGGATGATTAGTGAATGTGGATCTTGTGTGTGACAGCTACTCGGCTGAGAAAGAGCTACAAACTTGGGTTGACTCATTGATTTCCTTAAAAGTTTTATGTGGTAGTTACTTGTGGTAGTGTGGTGTCTTCTGTGTCTTTCCTCTGGACAAAAAGGCATCATGAGAATGCCTTAAATGGTTACATGTATGTAAAAGTTGTGTTGGTACAGTACTCATGAATCTCGGTTCTCTCTCTCTTGCTCTCACACGATGGTAAGTGTTGTCAAACACCACTTGGATATAAACTTGCTGGTGATGTTTTGGATTTTCTATTACTTTTGGGCCTTAGTTATCTTTGGGCCTCTTTTATGTGACTAATAAATTTGAGTTGATGAGTATTCTCTTTAGGAACTTTGGTATTGTCGCCACTTTCAAACAGATTCCCTAAGCTCATCTCTCTCTCCTCTCGCCATCGACATGCATCCGCGAAGAAGCTCCCGTCTTAACCGCGACTCATCCGGTGCTGGAAGCTCGTCTCAGCCTCTCTCGCCGCCGCCACCTTCTCAATCCGCGCGGAAGCGAGTTCGTCAACGTCGTGATGTCACCCCGGAACTTGTTGAGCCGGAGAACGAGTCTCTCTCGGAGACTGACTCCGATAACGGTATCGTGCATCCGATGGGTGAAGCTGAGACCGCTGCGAATCGCGCTAAGGAAGCTCGCTATCACGAAAATCGTCTCATGTATCGGACTAAGCTCGATCTGTACCCTGAGTTGATGCAACCACACAGGATGCCTCTTAGTCCCCGATTCATCTCTCTGGCAGCTACTGAGCGATTCAAAGGGCTCAAGAATCGGAAGTTCATTGATCAACATCGGATCTCGCTCACTGATGAGAATCTGGCCGATGTTAGGAGAATCGTGGAGAATGCCGGACTACTCCATACTCTCACTGATGTGGATGCGTATCAGCCTTCTGTGGTAAGAGAATTCATAACTAATCTCTTGGAAGCTTCAGAACGTGATGTCGGTGTTGCAGTGTACGTTAGGTCATCAATGATAGATTTCTCTCCAAGTCTGATTAATGCCATCTACTGTATCCCTGGGTTTGAAGATGATCCTAACTGGTTGGATGAGAGTATTGATGAGGTTTGCGGATTCCTCACTGATGGTCAGATAAATCGATGGGAGAACATGAGCTCAAAGTTTCTCTCTCCGACGAATCAGGTGCTGTACAAGCTAGTTTGCACCAACTGGATTCCGACTATGAACTACACCAACATGAATCAAACTCGTTTGAAGTTTGTGTATATGCTTCATCACAATGAAGATGGATTCAACTTCGGGAAGTTGGTGTATGATCAGATCATGCTAATGGCCGAAAACACCACGAAGAAGAAGTCTCGGCGTATCATGTTTCCCACACTCATCCAACAAGTCATCAACTTTCAGAGGATAGTTCCAATTGATTGTCCATCCGATGAGTTCACTGGATTTCCTAAGCTCGTGGTCAAGGACATTAAAGCTGGACGAGGCACTGGAGCTAACACAAGTTCTGCATCTCTGGAGGAAGATATAGAGCGCACCATGGCTGATCTCAAAAGGATTTACATACGCCTGAGGAGTAAGAGTATCCTGTTTGTGTTCTAAGTTGGTTCAACTAAACTAATGCTATTTGTTTTTTATCTGAATGTGCATCTATGCAGGGGGAGAATATGTTCTTCCTACTCCAACGACCATGGATCAGGATGGCGAGGCAGCTGGAGATACTGAAGAACTCAGTCAAGCGGGTGACACCGAGGAGCTCAGCAGAAGCATCTCTTTCTAAGTGTCTATGTTGTTAGTGTGATGATATGCCTAAGATGCTTGTAGTAAGACTAAGGCTTCTGAATGCTTGGATTAATATTGTGCTTTTGTGTTGAAGACTTGATGAATTATCTATGCTATTGTGGTGTGTTCTTGTGGTCATGAAAATTCATCTGTGAATGACTTAGAAAGTTATCTCTTGTCTGGTAGTTTGCGTATGTGAATGCAGGTTGCATAGGATGTCACATTAAGATAAAAAGGGGGAGAATGTAAGCTCAAGAAACGAGCTGTGATCGTGAAGAAGAGATGAAGACTGTGTTACACGTGTAATCGATGTGTGACACAATGGAGAGAGTCGGTTATGGGAACTATGACGTGGCATAACGTGGTTATCAAGTAAAGAAGATATGGAAGAATATAGTGCATCGAGATATTAGGAAATATGACATATTCGATGAGGGCTACTTAACTAGATTGTCTAGGGCAGATCTAGGTTAAGCACGCTAATTGGAAAAAGCTTGAGCAAGGGTTTGTCTTGTCAAGTAAAGAGGTGATCGAGTTCAGAGTTGTTGAAGCTCGATTTACTGATTTAAGAGATTAGAAATTGGTCCGTCTCTAGTCGTGTGTGACTGAGAGTAATTCGGATTAAACAGATCTAGGGGATTGTTTAAGTGATTTCTAATATACAAGAAAGAGTGTTCTTGGATTGTCGTTGTGCTCTGTTTATTGGTTGTCCCTGAACTTTCAACTAGGACCCTTAATTTATTTGGTATTTTAATCATTGCGTATTAACCATGAGTTAATGATTACCTTTTTTTGTTAATTAGGAGAAATTCGGGCTTCGGTCCTAATCTCTATTTTTTTTTTTTGGTAAGTGTCCTAATCTCTATTTTGTCCGGACCACAAGTATTCTTCTTATCAGGTATAACCTGCGCAACAATACTAATGCATGCTCTTAAACCAACTGGTCTACCACGTCCATGTGATTGCTTTTGTTATAATTGTTTACATTAACAAAATGAACAAATTTACATGCAGATAGACTTTGTCTTTGTAAAACCAAACTTTTTAAAAACTGTCAACTCCTAAGCCCATATTTTATAGTTGCTTCAGGGTTGGGTCTGGCAGCACCTTGAGTCGCATACTTGAACCATATCCATTTTCGCCAGTCCTGAGTTGTTAACTCCTGGCCAGATTCCATGTGTTCCTTCATTGAAAATCTCTGTTTAAAATGATTTTCTCTGATAATTCCACATTGATATATATGATCCCTCGTTTCTTGTCTCATCTTATTTTGTCAATTATCTCCTCAATTATGTTCAGAGTATCTTGTTTGTGCTTTATTCTCTGATGGGTCTGCAGCATGTACGTTGTACTACTGCGCTTGCAGTTTGCAGACATACCTTAAACAATATGCCCCTTGTGAACCCATGGTATCATAGAGCCTTCCCATGTCAGACAATGATTCAAGCCAGAAAGATGTTTCTAACGTCCACTCTATGATATTGTTTAGTTTAAGAGCGGATATTGTTTGTACGAGTTGAATACCTTCCTCCTCATTTGTTAACCAGATTGATTCAAGCCAGGACCATGTTTAATACCTTTCTCCACATTCGTGAACCATTGTTTGTATAGGAAGCTTCTTTATTCACATTACTTATGAAGACAGCTGAGATGAAAAAATTCTCCAAATAAGCGTAATGCAAAGAAAAATTAATTTTACCACCAAATTAGTACTCTACAACTTACAAAATTGTAGCATGGGAAATGATAAATGACCCTTGACAAAAAAAAAATGATAAATGACAAACTAAAGAAGCTTTATAGCTTATGGGAAATGAAGGCCCAAAGAGGAGACATTACTGAATTCACTTTATGGGCTTGCTCGAATTGGTTTATAGTTCCATAAATAAATAAACCGATAAATTGAAAGAGAGGATTTTATACATTGAAATGAATTACTCCCTCCATCTATTCTTATATTTATATAAAGTACAGTTCCCTCTCTCCAGAATGTAAGGTTGGACATGTGTTCATCTTTGCCTCTCCAGATTTCATGATACGAATGATATCAGTTACAGAATTATCCGCTTAAAACCTTCCATTAATCCATCACCCACAATTTATAATCAATGCGAGTATTAATCTTCAAAGGCGGTGGAGATTGACTATAAAACGGTGAGCTTTCCTACTTTTAGAATTATCTTTTGATTTGTTCTAAACTAACTAGCAGACGGACCACTCCTCCTCCACCGTTTAGGTAATGTCCGCCATGGTGATGCCCGCAAGCTCCATCACTTCGTTCATCACAACTGATTTGGATGTCAGAGAAATGTAAGCGGCTTTCCATCTGCTAAAATACTACTTAATTTTAAATTAAACTAAGCTCCTGCAACCCACTATATCATGCTATTTCTATGTCGATGAAAAAGAAGGCTAAGGTTAAAGTTATTTCTAAAAACTTCAACATATTCTCAAGAACAGGGTTTGGTTGCGGACGATGACAACAAGAAAGTCTCGGTAAGAGTTATTCAACATTGTAAACTAATGCTCTCTTATTTAATTTGACTATTTTGTGGTGGATATTGATTGGATTTTGAATTAAGCAGGAAGCAACATAGATTCTGGTTAAGCGATTGGGTCAGTTAAAAACAAAGAAGAAGCTATTGTAGAAACAGAGGAAATACGAAAATCCAAAAGCTAAAGCCATAAAAATTATTGCTGAAATTGAATCTTATTCGGAAATAGGAAAAGTTGTTGACATGAGCTCTTTCGGAAATAAGGCTACACTGATTCTGGAGTTGTTACAGCCAGAATCTGGAGTAGAAACCCTTCCCAGATTGTAAGAACACTGATAAAGCAATGATGCTTGCTCTACTGAAATCAGCTTCTGCATCGATAGCCTTTTGCTCAATTGTTAATCCTGGAGAGATTGAAGAATGTAGAATTAGTGGCAGTTATTTGATTGCCATTGAAAAGAGTAGAAGTTTGTATTGGAAGAAAGTGCAAGAAGTAAGGAAGAGTTGTGTTATTGGATGAGTTTCAGAAGACAACGACGGTCATGGAAGGTTCTGTCGTGCTTGCAAGTGCTTGGGGAAGTGATGAGATTGTCAAAATGGTAAAGTACTCTGATCTGTGATGACTTTCTGTTAACACCTTCAAAGGCCATTTTTATTGGAGTTGGGCTGCAGGATGTGGAAATTATTGTGGTAAAAAGATACTTTATTTCTCTGTATAATACGTTATGGAGTCATTCCCAGAATGTAAGAACACCCATAAAGCATTGAAGCTATCTCTATATAATACGGCCTCCTCTCTCCCACTTTTATTGTCAACATCTTTACCATTTTTTTTCTCTGTTGGTAATGATAGTTCGAACTTAAAGCACAAAGAAATTAAGGTGGTATTAAAAAATGTGAAACCTTAACCGACAATGGTTAACCGAAATTGGTATAACATAGTGTTATGTTTTAGACTAACGTGATTTGCTCTGTGATTTCCTTTAGGTTTCATCATTACGCTTCCTATCAAAACACATATAATAAAATTAAAAATAAATATGAAAAAGAAAGTACAGACCAAATATGTTATAATGTTAATTGAAGATAGCTATCAAAAGAAAATAAAAACTTATAAGATGCAGTTGACTGTATTGGGTAAAAAAACATAGTAATGGCATTCTCTAACGATGCAATCCCTTTGCATTACCAGTATTAGATCATCCCAATAGACACGATTTGTTTGATGTTTTATTACCAAAACCTGCAAATTGTAATGGGTCTTTCTTAGTTACGACCAGGATTGAAGAAATTCATCTATGTGACCAAAGCTATCATCAATGGCTTTCTGTGTCAAATATCCTACTGTTTTTATCAAGGTTTTGGTATAAAATTAATCTTAGAAGATTTGAAAAATCTGGTATGACTATAAATACAAATCACGTTTTTTTGTAGGGTGATCATCCGATTCGGAAAACATGAAAGTTAAAAGAGATAAAAATTGTTTTCTTCTTTTTTGACTTTTGTATAGAGAGATTAGTTGTGTGTTCTAAAAATAATCCTTTTTCAAGTGAATAAAATTTAATCCTTTAACAACAAAAAAGTGAATAGAATACATCACTTTATCATCTAATTTATACTAGATTCTAAAGCACAAGTAAGACTTGCATCCTAACACTGGCCTTACACAATAGAAAATCTACATAGATTGTATTTGTTGTCATGATTCTAGGTTTACTAGGTTAACCGAGACAAACCAAACTTAATACACTTAATTTTTTATTATTTTATGGCCCACTTGCTAATTCATTGCATAAAATAATTTCTCTTAGCTAATATTCTTGCTACTACAAATTATATAAAAAAAAACAAAAATAGCCTCTATGAATAAATACTACTAGCATATACAAATCATATGAATCAGAGGCCACGACAATAGTCCAACTACAAAAGCTCATGTTATTTCCACTAATGCATTCACATAACAAAAATCACATTCCGTTATATGTATAAAACACACACAATTAATTAAGAAGTACAGCCAATTACAAAAGCTCAAAGACAATTTTCAAAGCATATGATCTTAATTTTTGATTTTAACCATACATCCAGTGATTTGAATTTGATACAAACAAACCAACTACAACAACGTCAATTGCCATATTAACAGTTATATATTTTGTTTTGTAAAAAAAATATTAACATATACGATAAATTACATTTCAACTGACGACATGCTCATGTTACCTCCTTTTAATAATCACGTTTATGTAAAACAGTGTTCCTGCGTAAACAAAATTGATAACTATCAGATTAGATTCCTCTACCTCCTGTTATCTCCTGTTACTTAATATAAATATCTAATATTACATAAATAATTTTATAATTAATAATATATTTTAACTCAAATAAAGTTCTAACAAAAACCTACCGAAAACTAAATTTTGTAAAACATATATCATAATCCAGTAATATGTATAAATTAAATTATATAAAAATACATGAATCTATTTACAAGTTTGTTTCTTTCCTACTATATAAAAAAAAAATCTCACTCATTTGTTTTGGTCATGCAACCCAGGAAAATCACAAGAAATAGATATATAAAACATCTAATTAGGTTTATGTCCATGCATATATTAACTACAAGTCTATAATTTCTACATTCTTTCGCTTTAACAACATAAAAAGATAGTGTTTTTTTGAATAAGATGTTTCCAAATAGATGTTTCCACGTCCATGTTCTAAACATAAATAAAAATGATTACACATTTGAAACTATAATTATTAAAAGATAAACATAATAGTGAATGATATCGAAGGAGTGTAAATTTTGATCGAAAATTATAATCCTACTAAACTGAAAGATCAAAATAAGATGAAAGTCATTAGTGGATATTTTGACTTATATAATCCAAATTCATTAAAGTAAAAAAGGAGGACAGGTCTCTAAAACTAATTACTCTAAGTTTTCTTTTGATTCGTAGTTCACTTTTCTTTTTCCTTAAAACTCTCGAGTATTTCCGTACAACAATTATTTTATTTATTTGTGTTTTTAGATGAATTCAACTCTCAAATTATTTATAATTACCAAAATTATAGTTTCTACTGTGTTTGATATTATTTGCCAAATTTGTATTTTTAATAAATTAGTTTATTATTCAAAAAATTATCAAGGTGTACGTATTATATTTTCAAAAAACATTACATGATGTACTTACAGTAATGAAACAGAAAATAGCAAATGATGCAGATATCATTTTTTCTACAAAAATATATCTTTGTTGTGTTTTATGATTAGTTAATCACCGCATAAATGTTCTTAACTTAAGTTTATGCTACACAATGTACTCCCTCCACTCCCAAATATGATCTATGCTTAGAAACATAATTTGTTTCAAAAATATATTTTAATACATTTTTATTAGGTAATAAAGATAAACTGTAAATTTTGAAAAAAATAATTTGTTGAACTTTGATTGATTAAAGATTGTGAGAACTCTAAAGTATACTCCAACTTTGTGAAACTGACAACGTATTATATTAATCATGAACAGTCACGTGCAGTAATCCCATGATAAGTAGGGAGACCTCGAGTAACGTAAAAAGGCCCTCAAGTTCAACTGCCATTTTTGCTGATAAATATTTAATTCTCAATCACTTATGTCTAAATACTGATAATTTACAATTCAATGTGGGATGACCAGTGCATTGTTTATCGGGGCAACACAGACTTAAAAAACGGTTTTATTAAGCTAATTTGGTAGGAGACATGGGTTCCACATTAGCATCTAAAGAAAATCTGAGAAGAGGGGACAACCAAATCTACATAAGTCTTATGAAGCTAAAATAAACAAGAATTAGAGAAGCTACTTTTTGTTCTATGTAGTAAAAAACGGTGAATGTTGTTTCTGAGGTACAACGTATTCTTCCTCTTATAGGCCAAAAAACATTGCTACGTGTATTGTTCTCCGGCGTTGATCGCACCTTGCTTCCTTGTGAGGTGTGGAATGGTCTCGACTCTCGACATGATATTGATAGTGTCATTATTTATACTTGTACTAGATTTTGATTCGCCCGGATATATTTTTGTTTTAATTTAATTCTCATATTTGTGTTTTCTTTGTGATTATATTTATACTTTTCTGTAATCATATTTGTATGAAAAATGTTAATTAAAATATATTTTATTAAATAATAACAATTTAAAAATTGATCCGGTATACGTTCAGTTAGGGCTTGGTTGCCGATCGAACCCGCAAACCCGCGGGTTTCAATTTTATCTTGGTCGAAAATATAACCTGCACAACCCACATACAAATAATTTGTACCGACACCCGCCCCATTTAATTTTGCGGTTATCCGCGGGTTATAATTTTTAAAAAAATAATTTTTTAATTTAATTATTATAAAAATATAAAAATATATTTATAATAAAATTTATATATTTAAAAATTTTGTATTGTTCTTGTTAAATTACCATATTTTTAAAACAGTGTTTACTTTTATTTTTATTTTCATTTTTAACTACTTTTCGGGTTAGCGGATACACACAATCCAAAATTTACCAACCTGCTCCCACCCCGAATAAAATACTCATAACCCACATTCACAAATCGATTTTTTCAAAAATTGTATTAATTAAATTATTATTAAACACAAATATAAAAGTTAAATTTCTCCAAAAAAATAAAACAAAATATATATCCGCTCTTTGAAAGGACAAATCAAAATATAGTTTATTCTATTAAAATAAGAATATAACCTATTGATAAATATTATGTTTAACTATGTATTTCATTTATTTAAAAGACTATTTTATCAATCTAAATTAATATTAAACATAGATATAATTAGAAAAAACTTAAATATAAAACTTAAATTTTTCAAAAAAAAATTAAAATAAAAAAACAAACTTGTTTTTTGGAGGGCAGATGTCATATATAAAAATGTTGACAGTGCAAATACTGATCATTTAGCAGCTTTGTGCATAGAGGTGCTTCTACTTTTAGAGCATGTCACGTGTTCGAAACAACTACAGCACTTTTGTTTTTTTTTTCTAAATAATTTCTTTAATGAATGGTTTTATTGTAAATACATCGCGTCTTCTTTATGACAACTTGTAGGTTTCTGCAAAAACATTTCCATGGTCATCATATAAAAGTATCATTATAAGCTGCAATATTGTGTTTTTTCTTTCAGATCTTTCATCAATTTTGTAGATCTGGTATATAAATTCCATTCAAAACCTAGAAAAAATGGATTATTTTTAGAAAACCAATTTATTCATCGAATTTGACAAATCACCACGGTAACTCTCGGCTCCATGGCCGAGCAATCGATCACCATGCCCACGTTTCTGAACCTACAAATATGTCTGTTTTGTGATTAAACCTATGCAAGTTTGTGTGTTGTATTATACTTGCACAAATTATTAGTTATATGAAATTGTACTGTCAAAAAAAAAATTGTACTCTCTGAAATTAAAATTAGTCGACAGTTTGAGAGGAAGTGAGTCCCGCATAATATGGAACTGAATTAGTGGTTTACAATATTCTTATAAATGCATAATTATCATTTATTATTGATATTTAATGGACAATTATGAAATTTAAAAAGTGGACACAACTTTTATCAATAGGTCAAACTACAGAATTAATAGAATAGACTAGATTAGGACCCGCTCTAAAGGGCGGAAATTTATTTGTCAAATTTCAATTAATAATATATGGTATATATAATATGTGTATATAATATTATATATATTGTGTAACATTTATATATATATACATATTAGACATATATATAATATTTTATTAAATATATATAGAATTTAATAGTGTTATAATTTGTGTTGTACTTGTTATTAGTTTGTATTTAATCTTTTTTTATTTTTAGTATAATAATTTGCCTTGTCACACCTTTTACCTTTTAACTTATACACATAGTTATGCCCTTTTTCAAAAAAAAAACTTATACACATAGTCTCGTAAAATGTAATATATAAAAAACATATTTAAAAAATCTACTGACCATATGCCACCATTATTTGGTTGTTTGAACAAAAAAAAGTCATGTTCTTGCATAACTGTGTATGTTGTGATATGATGTAGACAAAGAGTAAATATATGGAAGTAAAGTTAGTGATACGAATATGAGCCTATGTTGGTCTATGCCACAATTATTTGGTTTTTGGAAGATCAATGAGCATAAGCATATACGGTCTTTGTATGCTTACGTTGTAAATGAGTCGGATATTTTTTCTCTTATGTCTGGAATGATATGAAACTCGTTGATTTAAGAGTGGTTCAGTTTTATATGATTTAATTATATTAAGAGATTAACCAAAAATATTATAAAAGTGTTACTGGTTAGGTTTAACTAATCTATGTTGGTTAAGATTTGGTTTAATTTAAGTTGGTAGGTTGCATTGTATAAGAGGCATGATATATTCTAGCAACAATTATGAAAGAGTCCAAAATTTAAATGAGAACTTCAAATAGTAGATAATCCCTAAATTAATAGATTAGATGATCTCATGAGTATTTTTGTTATTTTAGTTATTTTTAGATAAGTTTGGGTGATTTGATATGAAATACCCACGTATAGAGTAGTTTTGTTATTTTAGTTACTGAATTTTAACCGAATATAACAAGTATACAAAACTTTTATGGTTCTTTTACATGAAAATCATGTCCACTTAAACCCATGAAGACACAATTTGAATCCAACCCAGTTTTCATAATATATGAATGAGACTTTTCCAAAACTAAAAAATGATACTCAAAAGAATTTCCCTACCTGAATAGATACGTGTATATTTATTCTTATTTATCTGTCAATCAAAATATATTTTAATTTGAATATCTAATACCACATATAGGTTAAATATTTTCAAACGTATAACCGTTTAAAGTATATATCAAATAGATTTGAAAAAATAGATTCATTTAATTTTAAAATCTAATAGGATTATCTATTTAAACCTATGAGAAATATACTGATGTACTTAGACCTATTTAAATCTATTTAAATATTTGAAGTAATCAAATCTAATAATTTTAATATTTGAAATAATCAAATCTAATTTATTAAAACATTCTAAAATATTTTGAACCGTATAAAATATGATAAAGAAATCCGTTGTCAAACATATTGTTGCATGGATATTAACGAATATAATTACTTAGCATTAGCTGTTAAAAATATATTAGTCGACCAAATATGAAAATATTAGTCATTTACATATTCGGTCAAAAAATAATTAGTCATTTATTTCTACATTTTCACATACATTATGTACTGTCAGTTATTTCTTGTCAGCTATTGTATGTATATGAGAGAAGGAACCGACAATTTTGGAATCGTAAAGGAGGTTACAAAATATATTAATAAATGGTAGTTATATAAACCAATTATATTTATATGCAGTTACCACTTATCACTAAATCACATATGCACGTACATATTCGTTTACATAGAAATGCATTTATATACTGATTTCTGTTTTTTTAAAGTTGGACATAACTAATATCAATATGTCATGTTGGAGAATTAATAGAATAGATTAATTGACATGATAGTGACAATTATTGTTTAACGAACAAAAATAACAAGAGAGATATGTATGCGTTGATTAAGAGTCTGAATGGGAGGGCAGGACAATGGCAGTTCATACACTTGGGCAGGAGAACTGCTTTTGCATTGCCATTCACACTTTTTAAAAATTTCAAAAATAATATGCAGGAGATCTGCACATATGTTAATATTTTGTCTTTTTCTGCAAAAAAGGCAGTTTAACTGCATGCAGTTCAACCCATCCAATTTTTTAGGCTGTACATTTGTTCTGCCCTTTTTATCTAATAATTAATTTTTTTAAAACTGCATTA
Organism: Raphanus raphanistrum subsp. raphanistrum; assembly: GCA_019706035.1. Classification (NCBI taxonomy): domain Eukaryota; kingdom Viridiplantae; phylum Streptophyta; class Magnoliopsida; order Brassicales; family Brassicaceae; genus Raphanus; species Raphanus raphanistrum. The sequence goes on from CM033981.1 coordinate 14,418,668, forward strand.
ATTGACAATTATTTATTTATTATATATAACTGAAAAGCTTACAAGTATTACACTGATAAAAAATAAAGAAATCTGGTGATCTATTTTGTGGTTTCTCTTTATTTCTCTTTATTTCTCTTTTGTTATTTATAAAGTATATATTAATTATTATAAAATATAATATATTTAATTTAAAAGTGTCGTAAATTTAAAAAAGGTGTTGTAGAGTGATGTCTTGTGTTTTTTTTTGTGGTGCTGTGTTGTGCCTTATTCTTTTTTTCTTGTTATTTAAGAATGATAAATAAATATATATATATATATATATATGTGAGTATATTTATTTTTTTAAATAGTATTATATATATTATTTCCATATTAATCATTTATAAATTAATATGATCTGTATTATAAACATGAATATTGAAATAAAATAATGAAACTGTTTCTTATAAATTTAGTTTTATCATAAATATGTTAGTTGTTCTTATAAATATATTAATGATTATGCTATATAAATTATATTTTCATGTTATGCATATATATATAATTAAAATATTTATAAAAAATCTTAAACATGTATAATATAATAATTGTTGTTATAACACACTTAACATTAGAGACAATATTGCGGATAATGTTATATATTATTTGTTTTGATATTTTAGTGTAATTCTTTATTGTTTAAATGTATGATCTGCATTTTTGAACTGCTTTTACCATTCATAACTTTTAAAATTACTTATTCTACTTGATCTGCATCTCTCCTGCATAATCCGCTTGAACTGCACTTGTTCCGCTTGATCTGCTTGATCTGCTTGATCTGCACTGCTTGAACTGCTTTTACCATTCGAAGCCTAATTGTTTTTGAGGTTCGAACGAATCTTGTATTAGTACGATTCTTGCACAGAATTTCATGAAGCTAGTTCATTGCACGCGTTGACTTTGTTTTAAGCTCAAAATTAGTTGGAAATCATCTCAAGACATATGCTCAATGTTGCGAGGTGCGGGACAAATGGTTTAACTGTAGTGCGGTTCTAACAGTTATAAAATGCATAAATATATGATTTCGGTTTGGTTATTTCAGATATAAAAATATAGGAACCATTCGGATATTTGAGAGTCCTCAGTTCGGTCCCGGTTCGAATATTTCAGTTTGTTTCCGGTTCAGTTCTTCAGTTCCGACTTTTTTGGTAGAAATTTAAATACTTAAGACATTAAGTATTCTTGATATATTTTTATTATATATATGTCATAATTTAAGTTATTTTTAAAAAATTTAAATACTCAAAAATGTTTTTGGATATTTTGTATGTAAAATAAAGAAAAAACAAGAAACTAAAGTTATGTATTTTTCTAAATGTTTTTAAAACATAAAATATTTTTCTATATTTACAATAGCTAATATTATATATATAAATTAATTTATTTATTAAATGTGGTTTATATGCGCTTAACCCAATAGCCTTAGGTCTGGGCATATTTCCCGAATCCGAAAATTCGAACCGGTACCAGTCCGAAAAATAGGGTTTCGAGTCGGATCCAAATATGGTGAAATACCGATTGACTATGTTTTCATTTATGTTTCGGATACCGGGTCGGATCGGTATTATCCGAAATCCGAAGAACTATCCGAAAATATCTGATTCTTAGTTCATAGACTTATTTAACATAGGAAGTTTTTAGTTTGTTCAACACTATTTTTTTTTTGTGAGTTAGTTCAAGTATACTTTTATTTAATTTCAGAGTTATGTATTTATAGATCTTATCCTTTTATAATTGATTCGTTTATTCGAATAAGGCGGGAAAAAACATTCATTTTGGATCTGTTCAGATAAATACAGTTAAACCGGAAGCGAAACCGAATTTTCTACAATTATTTTGGATATAACCGGATTCATTAGGTATCGAAACGTATCCGAACCAGAATTTTAAATGATCCGGTTGGAACTATATTTTTTCTAGTTCCGAAAAATCCAAAATCCAAAAGATATGATTCGTATCCGAACCGATAATCTGAATGCTCGGGCCTAAATAGCCCGATGACTCGGAAAGTAGTCCGCTTCATTATCCGGATAGGTTTCAAGACACTGACATATATATGTAGATAAACAAATATGCTAATTCGAACTTACAAAATAATCTACAAGACAAATATATCATATCGTCCAAGAAACTAAACTATGATAAACAACTTCAATATCTAATACGACTATGTAAACGTAACAATCTTATGTGTCTTGAAGCATACCTGACAAACTATGATAAACAACTTCAATATCTAATACAACAATCTAGTACTATATAAGAAGTTGAAGCATACCTGACAAAAAAAGAGTTGAAGTACAAAGTGTTACATTGTTAGCTCAGCTGGGTGACAAACAAAGACGACAGAGATATGTAATAAACATATATATTTACCATATTTTTCCCAAATTTCTAGGTGTCAGGAATCACATAATGATCCATCACTATACAAAGGCAATAACACGACCCTTCAAATAATCTGAAACTCTATTGACCCTGCAACAAGATTCTCTGTTTTGCCATCATTATCATCATTTTAAACTAGTTTTCAAAAAAGCTAAATTCTTGCGCTCTAATTTTTAGTTTCTTCTTTCCCAAAAAAAAAAACTGATCGCTAATCTTCTCCATCTGTTCTTTGCTTGAAGTCAGACAGGCTATCAATAGATTTCTCCGACACTGAATCGCTTGCTACTACTCTTGAAAACAAATACGAATCTACAAAAAGAAACATAATAAAAAAAACTAATTAGCATTTTTAATCGGGAAAATTGTCTTTTAAATCCTGAACTTTCAAATTTGGTTCAAAAAAAGTCTGAACTATTGTTTGGACCATTTAAGTCACAGACTTATTTTGACAAACCGTTTAAAGCCTCGAATTAATTTGACTAAGCCACATTCAATACGTCGTTATCTCGGCTAACGGCACGATTAAACGAGCTTAACTTCCGTTTATTGTTCCCGTTAAACCTAAGCTACGTCATCTTAAAATTAGAAAACTCCTAAATTTTTATCTTCTCAAAATTGCAATCCCTAATTCCCCAAATCAAAAACCCAATCAAAAATACAAACTCTTGATTTCAAGTGGAGCAGAGGCTCGTGAAACAAGAGCAGCTGGTCGTGAAGCAAGGGCTTTTGAGGCAGAACCTCGTCGGGCAGAAGCTCGTGAGAGGGAGAATCGTGAAGCAGAGATTTGGTAGGCAGAGGCTCGTGAAGCAGAGGTTCGGCAGGCAGAGGCTCGTGAGAGGGAGAATCGTGAAGCAAATGCTCGTGAAACAAGGGTTTGCAATTTTTGATTGAGTTTTTGATTTGGGGAATTAGGGATTGCAATTTTGAGAAGATAGAAATTTATGGGTTTTTCTAATTTCAAAACGACATAGCTTAGGTTTAACGGAAACAGTAAACGGAAGTTAACCCCGTTTAATCGTGCCGTTAGCCGAGATAACGACGCATTGAATATGGCTTAGTAAAATTAATTTGAGGCTTTAAACGGTTTGTCAAAATAAGTCTGTGCCTTAAATGGTCCAAGCAATAGTTCAGGTTTTTTTTTAACCAAATTTGAAAGTTGAGGATTTAAAAGACAATTTTCCCATTTTTAATCATATTTACCTTTTAACCAAATAAAAGCATCAAAATACAGAATTCATTATTTACCTTCAGACGACGAAGTACTGAGTTTCTCATGAGAGGAAGATTCACTAGTAGATTGTGATAACATAGAAGATTCTGAAAACAAAGAGAAACCCATTAAGATTCACAAATCAAATGGATGAAAACACAGAGGAAAGCTCTGTTCTTTTGGCGTACCTCTCCACCCGTGAAACGATTTCTTGCAATGAAGAATAGCACTTCGAATCTCATCTTGTTGAACCTGCAAAGACTCGTCGAGTCTCTTCCCCGGAGACATCGCTCCGACGGCCGCAGACGCCGACCGGCTCTTCCCAAGCTGTCTCTTCACGCTACGAATCCCTGATGGGACGTTACTCCTCTGTTTTTCCCTAGCCGCCGGTGAAGACGCCGTAGATGAAGACGCACTGTTAACGCTCTGTTTCTTCGTTGTTTTGCTGTACAAAGGCTTTACGAGATCAAAGAATCTCTTTGAAGAAGAAGAAGTGGAGGAAACAGAGTTTGTCTCGTCTTCGATTCTGAACCTTGCGTTGAGGCTCCTGTCGTTGTTTTCTTTCTTGATTGAGAAAGCACCAAGCTTTTGATCGGAGTTTAGTGAAGTGATCGGAGATTGAGGTTTCGAAGTGGTTTCGACAAGAGGGAGGACTTTGCTCTTTGAGACAGAGAACGTCGTTGTCTGTTTTTCTTCTCTCTCTTCTTGTTGGGTTTTGTTTTTCTTTAGAGAGAAATCGGAGAGAGAGATCTCGAGCTCGAAGAAGGAATCATCTTCTTCGTGGAGATCGAGTTCTGGATCTCCCGTTGCGGTGGAGTCTGAGGTTATGATTTCACGGCGGGGTTTATTTCCGTTGGCGTTTGTTAGCCAAAGTTTCATAAAGCTAAGAGCTTCCATTTAGAGAGAGAGAACGAGAGACTGGAGGGTGAGAGATAGAGAGAGAGTGAGAGTGAGAGTGAGAGTGAGAGCTGGCTTTGTCAACGTGAATGTGGGTAAGTCAGGTTTTAAAAGGAAGGAGAAAGAGGAGGTGAGCTTTTCGAAATGGGTTTAATCTTTTTATTTTTTATCTTTTGGGGGAATTTGACAAATGACCAAAATCCCGAAGTATAATTAAGTGAATGAAATTGATTTTGACATAAAAATGAAAACTTTTTATAAATTTTTATTATTTAAGAAAATTTATAAAACTTAAGTAAATAATAAAATTTAAATTTTATATAATAAATATATTTGTTATAATATTTTGATTCTATAAAGTACTTTTTGTTAATCTTTTTAGATCGGTTATGTAATTAATATATTAAATCTTTCCAATACCAAATATGAAATAATTCATATCATCAATTATTATTTATTATTTTTAACAGAATCATCTTATTGATTCAAAATAAATACCCCCATTGTAAATGGTTTAACAAGTAAAATAAGTATATCTTCGCTCTAGATTTGCTAAAGCCATACGGTTCTTGTGCACCAAGAAACATGCATTCACAATTTTAGGGTTTTGCAATTTTTTTTAGAGGAAATAAGTGAGATGTTCCTTTTTCCTTGAGCCTCCTTCTCCATACAAATCATTCCATCGCTTCAGCTCATCCATTCCAGATCCTTCTGATGCAAAACTCGTAGCCACCTGCAAAACACACAACATATCTTAGTTAGGGTTCCTTGTTTCCTTGTCCTTTCTTGTTAAATCGAGACAAGATGTTTGACCTGGTTTATAGCTTTTCTCATGTCTTCCATGTTCAAAGGTCTCAAAATAATCTCTCTCTCCCCAGAAGCTTCTCCTACTTCTTTTGTTTCTTCCTTGCCTTTTCCTGCTTCTTCTCTCTTCTTCCTCTCCTAAAACCACAAAGAAAAATCAGAATGTGCTGAGAATCTGATCGGTATAGAAGAGCAGGAGACGTTCTTTTACTCCTTTTACCTGATCTTTCAATCTCTCTTGCTGAATCAGTTCTCTAACCGGTCTATACGCAGCTGTGGTGCACATGTTCTGTTGCACAAAAGTTAAAAAAAAAACAGTCAGTTTACAAAAAAAAAAAATTGACATAAGATTTTTGAGTTTTGCATGTTAAAGATGATATAAACCTTGAGATCACTTCCACTGTAGCCTTCTGTCATCTTTCCAAGCTCATGAAAATCAAGAGCATCTGTTTTCTCTTTCGACAACAAAGTTTTCAAGATCTTCTCTCTGCTCTCAATGGAAGGAAGTCCCACCATTATTCTGTTAATTTCCAACACAATTAGTAATTTAAGAATTATTTAGAGTTTTTGCATTTTTACCAAATATTTGCTATAGTACCTGCGCTCAAACCTCCTAATGATAGCTTCGTCAAGATCAAATGGTCTGTTTGTAGCTGCAAGAACCAGAATCCTTTCACCTGGTTTACTCATTAGTCCATCCCAATGCGACATAAACTCATTCTTCATCTTCCTCGTGGATTCCTCTCCATCTCTTGTCCTTTGTCCCAACATACTATCCACTTCATCCACAAATATGATCGTTGGAGATACTTTAGCTGCTAACGTAAACAAGGCTCTCACATTCTTCTCGTTATCTCCAAACCACATGGAACTGATTGTAGACATGGAGACATTGATGAAACTAGCTCCAGCTTCATTTGCAATTGCCTTTGCTAGCATTGTTTTGCCACTACCAGGCGGTCCGAACAGTAGGATTCCTCTGCATGGCTTGAGAAGACTGCCTTTGAAGAGATCAGGTCTTCTTAGTGGAAGCATTACAAGTTCTTGAAGCAACTCTTTTGTTTCGTCCAAAGAACCAATATCTGCAAATGTCACACCAATCTCATTTGCTTTTATGACCTCTGATCTTATACCCTCCTCAAACTCATTGTCTTTTGGTGAGTCTTCAGATGATTTGGTTCCACCTTCTTTGAATATACTTAGTCCATGAGACAAGCTGTTGTGTAAAGATCATGGAATATCAGTTTAAATCATCTGACAAAACCTGTGAAATAAATCAAAATGATTTGAGAGATTTACCTTTTGGAAGATATAACAAGCTTCCCGTTTCTGTACTCCGGTTCTTTGGTGTGTATCAAATGATAAGTGATTGCAGAAACCACAACCTCCTCAATGTGGTTGCTCAAACAAATTGTATCTGCCTGGCATATTGAAGCCAAGTCATCGCATTTTATATCGTTAGCAGAAAGAACCTCGGCGATGTGATTCTTGTTTTCTTGAAATTTAGCCTTCTTCATGTCATCTTCTAACAGATTTTTCCAGGTCTTTAGCTGAGATTCATCTTCTGGTGGTCTGATTTCGATGTTGTAAGGAAAGAGAGATGATGTTCCTTCGCTTACTTTTTGGTAATCATCTCCGGATTCTAATACTCTCGAGCCGAGAATCAAGACAGGACCAGAGAGCTTGTTCAACAGCCTTTGTAACAACTTGTAGAATCTTTCTGACTCAAGAAGCTTCTCAACGTCCCTGAGGTATATTATTAAAGGATTTTTATCTGATACAGAGACCAACACCTGCAGAGAAAGACAACAATTATGTAAAAAATAACCATTGAAACAATTTAGAAAACTTTTGTCTTCTTTTTACCTTGTAAAGTGATTGCATGAAAAGTTTCTCGTCGAAGCATAGATTTATGCTTCCTTTGCTGGACGCTAGAAGGAAACATAATGCTATTTAGATACTATTAAAAAAACAAAGAAAAAGATTCTTTGTTGGTTTCTACCTCTTGGATCAACTTTGCTTTGAGAGAGCATAGAGAAGGAACCCATCAAACTCGACATTTTATTCAATGTTAGCTCAGAAAAAGACCTCTTGTGAAACTATAAATCAATGAAGAGATAAAAAACAGAGTCAATGCTCTGAAATCATCAGTATAACAAAGCATATGGTAGAAGCAACTTACAGGTTCCTTCATGGTGCATCCATATTTACTTTGCATCTGTTTCAAAAGAATATAATAGACAAAGCTTAGGACTTGGGAGCTACTATGTTTCTTATTTGAAATATTAAGGTAGCTAGTTGCATTTATTGATTTACCTTGATAGAGAAATCATTAACATCTAACAGCAATAGCTTTGATTCAAAGTAATGTGACAAAGCTTTTGCAAGCATTTGATGATAAAACTCTGCAGGACCGGAAAGTAGAATGGCTTTATTTGCAGGTACAAGATTCCGAGTGTGCTTTGAGATGTCAGACCCTTTTAGATGAACATAAGCTGCACTTGTCAATAACTCTCGAGTTCTCTCGCTGCCATTTAACAATAAACAATCTTGAATTAGTTTACAATTGTCTTTCATCTTATTATCAAGACCATGAAAGTAGATATTCATAATCTACCAAATGCATGATTCAGAATCAAAATTTCAATTCTTTCTACAGTTTAGAATGTAAACTCATCACATTCATCTAAGTATTACAGACTTGGTTCAACAGTGTGGTGAAATGAATCTAAAAACAGTGTCAGCGTTGTAAATTTTTAATGATAATTGTGAATTTTGAGGTTTCACTATTCATGCTCTAAGAAGTAAGAATTTGAGGGTTTGAAAGATTGTTGAAAAATAAAAAATAAAAAATTTGAAGGTTTGATGGAAATGATCTTAAAAAGCATTGAAGTTTTGATTTGAGGTAAAGAAAGCCTCATAGCGACAAAAACTGTATCATAATCAGTTACATAAATCTTAAAACACACAAAGAATAAAAATATGATCTTGTTTTCAGTTACCTTAAGAAGTACGGAAACTCATCGAATGTGACAGTACTCTCTCTCCCATTCAAAATTTGTTTCAACAACCCTTGTTCAATCTGTTCTCCGGTGAGCCCGTCTTCTACTGGGCCTGACCCGTTTGCCCATCTAACTAAACTCTGACCAGATGCCAACCCAATCCCTAGTCCAACACCAACACCTAAAGCTGACAACAATACGCTCTTCTGCTCCATTTTTATTTTCACTGATACAGAAAAAACCCTCGCTGAAGAGGTTTTTACTGGGGTTTTGTAGGACCCCAAAATTCCTGATTGAAAATCAGAAAACAGAATTCAGTTGAAAATGATAATATAAGATAAAAATATTTATGAAAGTGTAAGTAAATAGACAAAATTTACGGAATCAAGATTCGATATCTTTCCTTACTTCAATAAATTACCCGTAATTTGTAACAATTCTATGCGATTTTTGAATTCCAAAATACAACTGTGATAAGACTATCTACAAACTTTACTATTACAATATAGTTTCTCTACATTTCATTTAAAAGAAGAAGAATATCTAAAGAAATCAGCTTGTGAATTTTTTTTATATGTTGTGAGATGTAATTTTGTGAAAAGATTATTGTCTATATTTATAATGGCGATTAGTTTGGTCATCAAGTTGACTTATCTTGGTCACCGAGATTGTTTACTATAGTCACCAAATATTCCTTTTAAAATTTCAAAATCATTAAGTCGAACTTATCGGAAAATTCCAAATCCTCTATTATTGGATATGACGTTCATAAAAACTCTTACGAATCCATGGTTATTGGATATGATATTTGTATAAATCCTATCAAATCTCTCTTTATTAGGAAATATGGATTTCATCGATGATATATATCAAAAGTTATTTTAAATTATTAGAAAAATGATTTACACTTCAAATTAATTAGAAAGAATACCATGTAAAGAGATATAATTTGGATAAAAGCAAAGATGATTTTATATTAATACCATTAAAAGGGGATCATTCTCATTTTATGCCCTTAATGAAATATTCAAGTTTTCCAATTATACCATTACAATTTCAAAGAAAATTATAATCTCATTAATGGCAAAATCGTCATCACTTTTTGGGCTTAAATAATTAACTTTTTAGGCTTAAATAACTAAAACAATGTACTTAAATAAAACTTGAAGTCAATCTTAGAGCATCTTCAAATCATTGCTATTTTCACCTCTATAATAGCATTTACAGGTGAAATTGCTCAAACTCACCTCTATTTCTTCTTCTATAATAGAGATCTCTATTTTTTTCCTCTACTTATAGAAGAAGAAATAGCATTCCTCTATTTTTTTACTCTATATTTTGGAGATTGCTATTTTAAAGAAATACATTGGAGCATATCTCACCTTTGTCATAGAGTTCCCCTATTTTAGAGGTGAAAATAGCAAAATACATTGGAGATAGTCTTAAGGACATGCAACCTATATGTTCTTCGTTTCTTGATTTGATATTGAAGTTTGTCAATTTGTCAACTTCTGTCGGTGAGTATTGAAGAACGGAGAAGATGATGAGATTTTTTGATCATCGACAAAAAACTTTCGATTAGATAAAAATGGTTGTTTTTTTCCACAATAATTTGTTTTACATTGGATTACAGATTTTTGTTTGTGAAATATATTAAATATGGCCCAAATCTGTTAATTAATTAAATGAGTTATGTTAATATATAATCCATTTCATAATCCATAAATGTTTTTGATAACAATAATAAACTAAAATCCGCAATAATTTTAAAAGTTAATATTAGATATTGAAATTTTGTAACTAAATGATTTTACGAATTTATCAAAAAACTATAAAAAAGTTTTGGACACTTTATATGTTTAGAAAAATTTTATGAAAAATATAATTGTTAAATATAAAATCTTACTCAAATACAAATTTCAGGTACAACTATTGTTTAATTTATATACAAACACAAAACGGTTAAAACGGTTGTGTCACACCTTTAAAATAAACATTTCGTCACTGTATATACTAAACATTTATGTTTAGTTTCTTATTCTAAATATTCAAACTATATAACTTATGTTTAACTTATATAAATAATCAGTAATTCATATACCCACACTTGTATATAATTAAGGAGCAAATAACAAATCCGCATAATTGAAATATGACCATGTAACAGTTTATATAATCAAAATAATCAAAAAAAGACTTATCAATTTATTTGTAGAAAAAAGGATAAAATCGTATCCGCGCTTAAAATAGCGCGGATCAAAAATCTAGTTATCTCTTTAAACCTTCAAACCCAAAAATAAAATGATCAAATCAGTTGAAAACCAGAGAAATGGGTTTGTTGCTCTGACGTATATGGAGAGAGATGAAGCGATCAAAATCAGATTAAAGAATGCCTTTCAAAACAAGAAAACAATTTTTCTCAGGAAGTTTTCTGTCACAACAGATAATCAACGTTGAATGACATTTGTTTATTATCTCTTTGTTTTGCTTACTTATCATATTGTTTAGGTTTTTTATTTTCGACATTATTAATATATAGTGATATGTTTTATACATTTTACTTTTTTATTAATTACTATTGCATAGAATGAATTTTCAAATTTATTTTGGTATACTATTGAAAAGATATTTGTTTTGGATCATTTATATTTTCATGTTGTGTTTTAAAATATACTTCAACATCTATCATTTTAGTATTTGTGGGATTTTTATTAGTAAATATTTTTTTGCTTTTAGTAAATATTATACATAGTAGCATTTATCATATTATTTTAGTAAATTTTATTGATGTGGGATATTTTCTGGACGTTATTGTATTAAGTTTTCTGATTTATTACTAACTTAATATTTAAAAATATTATACTAGTTTTGATTTTTACAACATAATTTGTTTTTCTTATAGCATTTCACAGAATATACTTTAGAATCTACAATTTAATCTTTTTTTGTAAAATTTAGAATATGATCATTTTGCGTTGGAATATTTATTTTTAAAATTGTATATTTGATCAAGAAGAAAAAATTTCCTAGAAAATTACACAACTATTTTTGAGTCTATAAAATTATACGACTTTTGAATTTTTAGTCACTAAATTAATACATTGTTTATATAAAAAATATTAGAATTATCGGTATTAATTTTTATATTTTTACAACAGATTTTGTTATGATAAAAATATACTTTAGTATCTATTATTTTAGTATTTTTGAGATTTTTATACGTAAATACGTTGTTCTTTTTAAATAATATAATTCTATTATTTTAGTAAATTTTATACATAATAGCATCTATCATATTATTTCAATAATTTTATCTATATATAACATTTTGGATGTTATTCTATTAAGTTTTCCGATATGTTTATTAAAATAATATTTCAAAATATTATTTATTTTTTTAATTTATCCAAGATTTTTTTTTGGTATTGCATTTCAAAAATTATACTTTATCATCTATGATTTTATCTTTTAAAATTTAGAATGTTATCATTTTGTGTTTAGAATATTTATTTCAAAATTGTATATTTTGTCAAATGAAATTTAGAAAATTATAAAACTATTTTGGAAGATTAATTGTTTTCGGTTTAAACAGTTATCCGATCGGATTTTGATAGGAACCGATACCCACATGACCCATCGGATAATATGGCCATAATCGAAACCAAACCGAACCGGTTCATTTCAGATCAGATAGTCAGGTAAACGGGTTAAACATCGCAGTCCTACTGTGACTTGATAGATTTTACCTACATTTTTGAAATGTGGAAGATAAAGTTGCAACAAGTCGACATTTTGAGGAAACCGAAAACCCTAAGTTGAAAGAACCATCAAAGTTTCACAAAACGTGGAAAAAACCTAACGCAAAAGACATAGCAAAGAAGCTTGTTTGTTGGCAAATGAGCAAAAAACAGTATTGCCATAATTGAGAGACAGAAGAAAGAGACTGACAAGTTCGCTAACTACCCTAAGTTTTCTAACCAAAAGAAGGAAAAACCGAAGCGCCTCTGTTTCTTTGATGTGTCGCAATCCACTTCTCAAGAATCATTATCATCGTCTACTCGTGTTGCTGCCTCTGAGAAGACACTCTCTGAAGCTACTGCATTAGATTGTTCTGGTTCTTTCACCGTCTCTTCTCTGCATTCAAACAAATTCACCAAGAAACCACTCTTTGATGAACCAGGCTGATCAGGATTTGCTTCGGTTACAACAGCTGTAGCATTCATTTTCTTGTTGCCAAGCTCTAGCTGAAGCTCCTCCGGCACATCATCATCATCAACAGGAGACGCAGATTTTACCTCCACTCCACGAGGCTCAGCATCCGCAGGAGATTTCTTCTCACTCTCGGTTCCTGGTTGCTTAGTCTCACTCTGAAAGAGTTCAAGGCTGAAAGAGGAGCTGGATCCCGTGGCTTGTTTTAGATTGATCGCGGATGCTGCTGGGAAGAAATCAACGAAAGTAGTAGAACCTTTAGCAAACGAATCTTCAAGTGAAGAAGTAGTGGCTGTAACTGCTGTCTTACTTGGCACACAAGCTTCAGATGTCAGAACAGTGTGATCCTCTTTGTGTACATCACCACTACCAAACTGTGGCATCAGAGAGAGGGTCTGGCCTTCAGGTTCAGTTAGACCAACATCTTTCATCTCTGTATCCACAGGATGATTCCTCTCATCAATAGCCTCGGAACCAAGACTCATAGCAGATTGGTTCTTGTCGGTTTGAGGCTCAGGACCGAAGTCATCAGCTTGATTTTTCTTAACCTCTAGTTGTTGTGGAGTTGTGATATTATGCTCTCTAACATACATCTTAGCTTGGGGAAACAAATCAGTAGCTGGAGTAAGAGGAGCGACTTTATCTGGTAAGAAAACGATGCCTTTGAGCTGCTTCTCAGTGTCGACTACCTTAACGTTGAGAAAGTATCCAGCCTCGAAAGAGCCTTCGACAACACCTGAGAAAGCTTGACCTATCAGATTGTCATCAGTGGGTGGGTGCTGCTGAGCCTGGCCTTCGGGACGACGACCCCTTTTACGTGTGTTCGCAAGAGACGACGAGCTCGAGCCTTGATAATTCGTTTGGTCCATCATCTTCCAAACTTCCAAAAACTTCTTCTTGATCAATCTCTGCCCCTTATAAAACAGAAACAACAAAGTGTATCTGTTTTAGTTTCATCTATGAGCTTATTAATAACAAAAGAACCAAACTTTAACCACTATTATGAATCTTGAGATTCTCAGGACAATAAAACAGCAAACTTTTTTTCTTTTTTTTTTGGACAAAGCAAACTTTTTTTTTTTAAATGACATTTTTGTTAAAAGTAGTAATGGTTAGAAAGATTGATTTTTAAGTGGATTCATAAGGATTAAAAACGACTGACGCTAGAGATTGCAGTTTATGACATTCGGAGAATGAAACACAAAAAAAAAAAAAAAACAGTTTATTATCAGAAGAATCGAGGGAACATTTCGAAATTTGCGTCGAGGTTCTATCACAGGCAGCGAAGGTAGAAACCCTAGATTCCACAATGGCGGAATAAAATATTGCAGAAAATCAGAAAACGCACTCACGTCTTAGGTATTGGCGACGAGGAAAATATACGTATTTTTGCGTATCCGTCCGTAGATTCTTCTTCCTCCTCTCTCGTCGTCGCTTCACCTTCTCTCTGGCGTTTTTGGGAAATAATTATTTATTAATATAATAAAATTTGAATTTGACGTTTATGGGCCACAAATTGTTTCTTTATTAAGCCCATTTGAACTCTTTCCATATACATGGTTTTTAGATGGCTCGGTGGTAAATGGTAATTCGAATGGAATAAATTAAGCAAAATTCAGTTTGTTTCCGAAATAAAACAAAAAAAAAAGCTGGATATAAGAGCATCACACCAACTATGAGAGCTTTGATGGTTTTCTCAAACAAAATAATACTAGTAAAATACTAACATTCTGACAAAATTTAATTAAGATAATTGTCTTATGGTACCACTATAATATTTATCTAGTAAAAATAGTCATCAAATCAAATGAACAAAGTAGCTTTCATTACATAAGATTAACTAATATAGATTGGAGGATTCAGAATTCAAAATTTAAAATAATAATTTCAAAAATAGTTTTTGGACTTTGAAATAAAAGTATTTTTGAAAATAATAATTATTATTTGTTTATATATTTGTTGAAGAAAGAGTATGATTCTCATTTACTTTTTAATGAATTTTTTATCACTTTTCTTTTAGTGTTATTTTGGTTAAAAACGTTTTTAGATTCTTTCGAATTTTTTTTCTTTAATTAAATCATTTAATTTTAACATTTTAGAAGATATAAAACCTTTTAATGGTAGACAAGTGGATTATAAATTTTCATTTTTAAATTTTCTCATTGGAGAACTTCTACTTACTTATTTTTTTATTATTTACAGTATTTTACCATACAAGGACACTAGTTTAAGATCCACAAAATGAACATTGCACATACAAATTAGTTATCGTACTATTACTTATTTATTTTACATTCTTTTACATAATATGAAATAATAAAATAATAAATATATATTGATAATTTAGAATCTATTAACTATTATATATAGTTAACTTAGCGCAAAAACATAAATCAAAACAATCAATCTTATTTATTTAAGTAAATATAAAAATACCATTTTATCTATTTTGTATGGTATATAGTTAAATTTACATTATAATATTTACATATATAGTATATTTTAATATTAATATATATTAAGTATATAGATATGGCATATATATATGTGTATATATATGTGTAAGTATATGAATATCTATTGAGTGAGGCTTTTTACTCATATGGTTTATGATCATTTGTATCTTGTTATAGTAAAAAAATTAACAACTAATAATAAAAATAATTAATGTGGAACTTTTTAGTAATATATACTAATTTTAAAAATTGAAAATCTAAAGTAGACGAAAAATCTAAATTTTTATTAATGGGTAAATATGATTGTTTAATTTATCTTAATACTATAATATTATTATCAAAACTTAATTATTAAAATTATTGATCGTCACATATATATATATATATTAATTATATTAGGTAATACATTAGCTTTTATTTAAAGAAAAAATGAAAAAATACCACGTGTACACTATTAATTAATATTAAGATTAGCTTAAATAGAAGTATAATATATATTTAAATGTATCAACATATTTTTCTACAAATTTTGAGAATTATTCTAATGATGACATGTGTTATAACTAAAGTGTTGTAATGCTTCTTAAACAATATATAAAGGAATTATATACAAGTTACCAACTTTAAGTATGCCATATAGGTGATTTGATTTTTTAGTGAGTTTGAGGTGATTTGATTTTTTATTGAGTTTGAGGTGATTTGACTTTTAGTGAGTTTTTAGATGATTGTAATTTTGTTAAAACGATTATAGAAACCACTTTATAAAATGTTTCTAGAGTGTTTGGATTTCAAGTTTTATAACTAACAAACCACTCTCAAACACTCTAAAAACAATTAAAGCACTATAAAATCTTCAGCTTAAATTTTGTTCAATAATAGTGAATTTCAAAGTGTTTTATGAAATGACAAGTTCAATAATACTAGATTTTAAAGTGTTTATTAAAATCCATGTTTGAATAACATGGGATTTGTCCTATTAATACAATTCACCTTAAATGCCTAGTTGAATACATCCCCTAATGTATTTCAATATTATCTCAAATGTTATGATATTTATTACGAAATATTTTAAATTATCTAAATGAGATACTCCAAAGTAAGTACTTCTTTAATGAGATTTCTCTAATAAAATTCATGAAGTTATGATTTTTGAAAAGTAAAAAACAAATTGTTAAGTTATTTTAAAATACAAATAGTTTCATTATAATAAATCTGTATAACATATAATTTAAAACTTTTATAAAAAAATTGATGCATTCTCTTATTTTACTAATACATAAATCTTTGGTAACAGAAATTTAAGTGTATATGTATATGAAATTCCCTTGGTTAACATATAAACTATATCTAGTCATGATAATATAACAAAAAGCAAGTATACATGCAATATTAACACAAAAGTATAAATATATACAATACAACTATACAACAAGCATTTATGTTTTCTCATTTCTAACATTTTTTATTTAAATTAATATATTAGTGCCATTAACATACATACTACAATTTTAACAAACAATTATTCTTCAGCCCCTAGCTCTTACCTTTTTTCATTTTCATTTAAATATTGGTGTCACATCCTTGTTTATGTTTCGTTGAAGAATTGGTGTAGATGATGCCCGGATTACAAAAGAAAAGGTCGGAGAAAATGACGAAAATTATGCTATTTTGGCTGGGAGAATATGTGCCAAAACTAATTAATATCTTATCCACAACGATTCTCTTGGTCTACATATTTTTGCACAATTATAATAAAGTTATATATGTATACGGTTGCACATTTTCATATATCACGTAATTTTGTGAGAACAAGTATATATATATATATATATATATTTATATACACAGTTTCTTAATCAAATATTATGACAAGTTAACGAATTGATTCTCGCCCGACAGAAGGCACGAATTAAAGATAATGGTTTTTGTTGGCTTATTATTCCAATTTAATCAATCTTTTCGGCAACAATAACCTTACATCAGTTTAAAGTAAAGGTTATACTTTTCATGTTTGACAAGGTAAAATATCTTTTGGTTAGCAAGTACAATGACGTGATGAATGATGATTTAGCTAGTTCTAATGTTTTTTTGTCGGGATTTATCGGCATAATCATAACAACACATACATTTGGTTCCTTCTCGAATTGACTGTACAAAGCTATCTTTAAATTAAGTGATCCTAGACGTGTAGTATATAGTTCAACGTCGGCCAAACTTTATCAGATGTATACTTCACGACTATAGTACTCACAGGCTACGATTTTATAGACCAGTTTTTATTTACAAGATCCGATTTAAGAAAATCTCCTGACAGTCTATTTCTTTTACTATATATTCTGTGTGAAAAGTTATTTACTTAATGATTCGGACGACGTATGGCTAGTGTTGTAGATGCAACTTTCTGTCTGGTTTTATTTAACAAGTAAATATTTTTTTAATGAGACAATATTAATTGGTGTAATTTACAAACAAAAAAATTAATTGGTGCAATCTGGGACTTGATTAGCTGTGATGTTCCTTCTCATAGAGGACCATTTCACGACAACCAGTAACGTCTGCTTCGAATCTGGTTCATTTCTCTATTATCTATCATCAAAAGATTTTGAATTTTTTTTCTCAGTTCGCACGCTAGTCCGCTAGTAGTTTCTCTGTCGAATAACCGACTCGTGTGGACTACTTCGTGTCAAAGAAGACATGGACTTTGGTTCGTCTTCTTCATTTAATATCGTACTAATATGGAGTATAAAATTTAGTAGGCGTGCATGTTGACAGAAGATTGAAAGGTGGCACAAATGCAACAAATACGTTTACGACTTTACGTGCAATAATGTACATAGTCCAACTTCGATTTAGAACACGATCACATGAAACTTAACTAAGCATTGAACTAAGGAGGAGTTACGTTGGACATTTGTTCGGCCTTTTGCTTATATCCTTAGCTACTTCTTGTTATAAACCTAATTTGGGTATAAGAAAACAACTAGCCACTAATATTTGATTAACCAATCAAGTCTTTAGCGTTCCATCTTATGGTCGGTCAAAGGTACGACCTAAATGATCTGGTATCTGTCGATCCAGGTCCAGTTTTATTATCATGCTAAAAATACTAAGCTACATCGATTCGGAACTATAATTCTTTTTTCACATTCATTAACGAGTTATCTCTCTAGCTAGGTTATTCCCGCTATAGAACAATCACGACAGTTACCCAATATTTTTTTTGACATAGTTCAAAATCTTGTAGTAAACTGTTATTAGTAATGAAATTTATGGCTGAGCATGGTCTTGGGACATTAAAATTCTTTAAGAAACCAATAACATTTTGCAACAAACGTTTTTTGGGGGGTCTTTTTTTTCTTTGCTAAGATTTGGTGCAATTTTTGGGGGTCTTTGAACATGCATCCTTAATGATTTCTTTTGTGACTCATTTAGCGATAGTCTTTTTGCACTAATCTATGATAACTTGCTAAAATTAGCGACCAAAACCTTAATTACCATTAACTAGCGATTACATATGTATTTTTAATCTCTTAACTTAGATACTACCAGCAAGCTTCTTTATATATACGAAATTGAATTGTGTAATTGTCTTATAACCGATATTTAATAAAACAATAAGATTTAGTAAGTATTGTGTATGACTGATATCATTGTTATTTTCTGATGTGAGGTTCAGCTAATCCGTGAGAAAAGAATACTATTAAGTATTAACATGTTTGACAAGATAACTTGACTGATATATTAGTTCACGTGTTACTATTTACTGCCAGAATTGAAAACTTGGGTAACTTTTTCTTAATTAGAGACAAGATAATCAAAATAACAACATACGTAAATAAAACCTACATATATTTCCGATATGAACAACTGAACTATCTGGTGTTACACTTACACATCGACGACAGATACCGAAAAATTAGATGCAAATAATTACTATATCTCTCTCAACAAAGGAAAATTACTATATATGTTTAAGTGTCTTTGGTCCCCCGAGAAGAAGAAGATCAAATAAGAACAAGATGAAGATAGGAGATAGGAACAGTGTCACAAGGATTGCTTTGGATGTTCTCGGAACATATCTTGTCTATGTCTGCTTCTTTTATCTCACTAGCACGTGAGATTAGAGTTTCTTCCTCATATTCTTGTGCCACGGCTAATCCACGAAGCTTCAGTTTAGTTGCCTAATTTCTCTCTATTTGCATTTTTGTCGGGATATAATTTGGTATAGGGATAATAGATCCTAGCTAGGTGATGTTCCGGAGATTTTGAATGTGTCTCCACTACGGAGTGGCTTAAATTGACGAGAAATATATATTTTGTTCTCCTTTGTTAATATATAGTTTTGCAATGTTATAATCGTCGAAACATTATGATAAGTAGGGAAAAAACGCATAAGAATCAACTATAGAAATGAAGAAAAAAATTATTTCTTATCAATTTTGTTGAATAACAAATTTTTTTAATAAAAATGAAGAGGAATAAAAATTAATATTTTCTGTAAATAGTAAAACAAATTAGGAATAGTTAAAAATACATTATTTCCTTTCGTTCTTTGATCATGGTTTTGTCCGTAAATTTGCATGGTTCTAAACGCTATCACTTTTTGCAAGTTAAATGGATATTTCTAGCGTTCTGAAACCATTGTAACTCTGGCTACACTTGATTCAAATGGTAACTTTAAGTATATGGTCATAACTCGTAAGAACAAGTAATTATGAATATTAGTGTTCCAAAACCATTATCTCGCTTTACAAGACAAATTAAATTAAATATGTAAATGCTCTGTAATTTTCATTATATTCTGGTTGGAAGCTTTGGATCTTGATGCAATGTAACCAATGGACTCCTGTGCATCTACCCCAAAATCTTCTTGGACCTATAAATTTGCAGAATAAGAAAAGAAGAAAAATGATGCCTAGGCAAATCTTTTTGCCTGTCTTTTTGGGTGAATATGTCCTTTGCCATAATAATTTTAAAAATTAAATTCTGTATTTTCAATAAATATTTTAGTTTCGAATCTACTTGTCTCTAATGTTATAGGGTCTATAAATTTTTAATTCGTTTATAAATGGATCGGCAAATCTTCTGCTACAAAGTTGCTGCAAATATATGGGCAGCAAATTCATTTTAAATAAAAGTGAATTACTTTAATTCGGCCCTTAAGTCACTTTTTCACATCTCGCTTGAATGAAAACCATAGGTTTGTCCCCGTCTGGATTATAGGCTACATTTATGCAGCTTTAGTCAAAAATGCGATAGATATATTGTATAATATATGGTCATACTAAAATGCCAATCCAACGTTGTTGACACGACGATATAACCAAATTAACCAACGTGTTGCCTTTGATCTATTATCCGTATTATCAGGAATAATAGATGAAAAGACATATGATACTACAGTAAAAAAACATTTGGAGTTAAATTGATCAGTAAAAGTTCTGAAGCAAAATCTGTGTATAATAGGATAACTAATGACTAACCAAATGATCGAGAAAGTTTGGGAATCGAAATGTATGATAATTTTTTAATATAAAAGCAATAATTAAAAATCTAATTTTTAATAATGATTTCTGTAAATTTAAAACGATATGATCTTTTTAACCCCAGTAATCATGTTTAACATTAAAAATCAGCTAAGAAACTACGTATTCAGTTTTGTAGTTTAAAATGATGATTTAGTTTTGATCAATATGTGTAACACATTCAGTTTTAAATTTTGGAATTTATTTTAACATAATCAATTTTGATCAATTTGTGTAAATTTAAAATGATGATTCAGTTTTGACCCATAAAAATGACATATGAATAGAAAATAGACCAAACAAAACCAAAATTGTGTGGTCCATAGCTTGCTCGAGTGTGTAAATAATTCTCCATAAGGGTTAATAATGCCAAAGATCAAACTTTACCATATACGAAAATGTTTGTAGTTTTCTGTTGGCCAATGTAGATATTAATTTGGAAAACTATTTGGTTTGTATATATGAGATCTACATTGTTACAAAAAACAATCCCTAATTCATAAATTAAGTTAATTTGAATTCAAGATATAGGCGTGAAGTTTATTCCAGTTTTGGATTTAGCTGGTTCATCATTTTTGGTTTAAAAAATATAAGGATCTAAACCTCAAATATTCTGTTATCGATTTTCAAAGATTATCACTTATGTTTGCATTTTCTGTAGTATCGTATATTATAACATGTGGAAAACTGTCGACTGTCCGGTATTTTAACTAATCCTACATAAAATGATAAAGCTAAATTACAAGCACAATCATACAAACAAAAGAATATATAGATCACGAAATCCACCTACTTACTGTGTCAAAAATTGCTCTACAAGTATTAAGTATACATATATATGTATATATATATACAAATATCTAAATGTGCCGAAACATTTAAATAATAAGATTACCTAAGTTTTATTTTGTCAACAAAATTAGTTAGGTTAATGAATTGAACTCATAAGATTAGACAACAACCTCTATAATTTTAAAACGTTCGTCTTTTAATTCGTGAATTTGTTCTCTATGTTTAATTCGTGAATTTGTTCTCTATAAAAAATTCGACTAAAGGCTTTCAAAACTCTTAACTAATTTCCAACTAAACTTACACGAGGATCAAACTGGGTAATATTTAAGGGATTGATACGTTGAAAGTTGTCATGGTTTTGGTTTAAACATTTTGGGACTAATCTTTTGAAACTGTTTCTTTCAAAGGGAAACATACGTTTTGTATTTGTGTTTGTTTCTATATGTAATTGTATTTATATATAGTATATTGTATATATAATGTAAATAGAAATGCTTAATTATCAACATCTATCTTATTAAAGCTGAAGTACAATTTCGGTGTGTTTGGATACTTGGATAAGAGTTAAAAATATTTGGTGTATTTGGAAACATGGATTGTAGTCTTTTTAAAAAAATAATTTTGTTTGGAAACAAAGATAGTACTATTAAATAGAAAAAGTAATGGGCTTAAGTTATTAAGTCCATTATAAAAGAATGTTGTCAATATATATAAGAAAAATACAATACAAAGTCCAATTTGAAATACCAACCCAAATTATGATTTTTGTATTTCATATTAAGTTTTAAAAATATAATATATGTAATTATTTATATGATGATACGTATTAAATACTTTTAATTATATGATTACTTATATGATGATACATATAAAATACGATTAATTATATGATGAAATTATACGATATATAATAATGACTAAGGATGGGTTTTCAGACATCCATACGGGTTTGGTTCTGATCGGTTTGCGTTTCGGGTTTTCGAGGTCAAAGATTTCATTCCTATTAGGATGTTTCTAAATTTTTGTTTGAGTTTGATTCGGATCTTTGCGGGTTTGGTTTGAGTTTGGATAACCTATTTAAATTATTTTTAAAGTTTTAAATCACTATATATTTAAAATTTCTCAAAATCTATAAATAAAGTAATATATTACCTATAATTTAAATAACATATGTCAGAATACCTAAGCTTAACATATCAATTGGTTTGATTTAAAATTTTGGATACGAAATCAATAATTATTTTAAGTATTTTTGGTGATTCGAGTATACTTTAACTATTTCAGGTATTTGTTTTTGACTATCTATATATATTTTCAAGTATTTTAAACCAATTTAAAAGTATCATTCTTGATGTTTTATATACGGTAAATATAAAATAATTAATATATAAGTATATAAATCTATTTTTAGATAAATTCAGGTACACGAATACTTCGGTTCGGATCCAATTCGGTTCTCTAACTAACAAAATTTTGAATAATTCGAATATTTAATCAATTTATATTCAGGTTTGGTACTATATTTACGAATTGGTATCAGTTCTGTTCCTCGGATTCATTTTGTCAAACCTTAATAATTACATGAAAAACAAATATCATCTTATTTTTTAAAATATAAATCAGCGGAGGTGCAGAGATCAAAGTCTATAATCATTTATTTTAACAACAAGCCAAATAAATATGTTGATTGAAGTGCGAATAAAACAAAACTAGAGAAATACATAGTTTACTAGAGACACTCTATGTGTCGAATTTATTATAAAGAAAATTTTTATTAAAATAAATAAATTCAATAATTACAAACAAATAATATATTTCATAAAAGTAAAAATAATACCCGCGCATTCGAAGCGCGGGTCAAAATCTAGTTTTGTATTTATATATATATATGCATGCCAGCTTTACGTCTAATTTAATTTTTTCTTGATAATATAACTATGTGGAAATGTAAATAAAAATATTTAATTATCAATGTTTATAAATATGGAGAAAAATAATTAATATCAGACATGAAAACGTAAATACAAACACAAGAGGCTGGTATTGTCTTAGTTGTACTTTCATTCACATTTGCTTTTGTCATTTGTAAATTATGTTTTGTCACGATTCTCAAATGTAACACTCGCCGAACTTCCGTTGTGTTTAATTTTAACTATATGTATAAATTATTAAATGTGGTTTACACGCCTTTATATTGCAATTTCTATTTTTTCTCATATGTACTACCTAAGTTTGCATATATTGATATGATTATTCTGGTGTTGAAAGAAATTATCTGTGCTAAAGCAACAGTTTGACGTATTGAATACTGACCCTGCACTTTTTCAGAAGTCATAAAATCACCACCATTTCTATTTTTGTTTGATTCTCTTTGTTCTCATTTGTTATTTGTTAGCCTATCTTTATCCATAAAACTATTAATTATAAATAATTTGAACTAGTTTAATGGATTTTTTTCATAGGCTAAATTCACGGGTTCTTATTTGAGAATCATTTTCATTATTTTTTTAGTTTTACTTTTTCAAATTCTGAAATACTCGTATGAAAAAATTCTAATAAAATCACGCAAAATCATCTACGTACAAAAATGTTTTAATGATTTTAACAAAAAAAAGTATTTTAAATTTATAATGCTTGAATCTGAATTAATATTTGGAGTATACATATACCTCCAGTTGATTTTACAGTAAACAAAATAAAAAACATCCGATTTGCAAGAATGAAACCATTTAATTTGAACCACGAATATATGGAAATATCTTCACTTGGTCATGAAATATACTGATATAGTTTTGGATATATTTTTGGAGTTTCCTTTTTTCCCTGCTATTTGTTAAATTTAATTGATTTGAATTACAGTTATGATAAGAAAAGGAGTTCAATCATGCATATATATGATGACATACACATATGATCTACAAAACAATAAAAGACAAAAAAAATCACAAAAAGTAAGAATATTCAAAACAAAATTGGACCAGAAAGTAAAACATGGGTAGGCACATATAAGATACATATAGGATTGAATTATAGAAAAGAAACTATAACAGCCAAGAAAATCTGAAAACATTTTCTTGATTCTGCTAGCTGCCCTATATATGTGCCTACTCATGTAAAAAAGAAGATAAATTCTTGATTCACATCAGATGAGACATTCACATGGAATCATCACATCAGTATTTTTAATTCAAGAGAGAGAAACAACAAAAGACACAACACAAGTTGCTCTCTCTCTCTCTTCGCCACTCCATGTGTAACGTGTAATGCAATTTGCTTATTCTTCTTAAGCTTAATATTCTCCATCTCTACTCTACCTGTTCCTTTTCCATGGATTCTTAAGTCTCATTTTTCTGTTTAAATTAACAAAAAAAATGATTAACAAACAATAAAAATTACAAAATAAAAAAAAAAACAAATACAAAAGTTGATATCTACAACGTACCGAAAGATTTCTTGCAATGAAGAACGGCTTCGTAAATGGAGCTCTCTGAGTCACAAGATCTTCTCCAATAGTAATCATCTGCAACACTTATTCTTGGCGACGAAGTCATTTCATCTGAATAAACTCTGCTTCTAGACAACGTCGTTAGACGGATCCTAGAGTCGGTACCGATCCCTCCGGATGATCCAGCGGTTCTACATCTCCTTAATCTTTTACACAATGGCGTCAAAAACAACAAAACCCATTTCGAAACTCTTCTCAACTTTCTACAAGAAGAAGGGGACTTGCTCTTAATGTCACGTGTCTCCATCTTTTTCTCCGTTTTCGTATCCAACGGCTCATATTCTTCTTCCGTAGCTACTGACGTGGCTTTTGATAGATAAGGCATGACGTAGCCGTCACGGAAAAGCTCGTCGGCGTGAACTAAAGAGTTATCTTCATCGGAGAAAGAGACAAAGTTATCGAACTTGAAGCTACTTTCGTGGGCTTTGTTGATGAAGAATCTTCTAGAAGGAGGCAATCTTGGGTCCATCTCTATGAAGGAAGAAGAAGAATCTTCGTAGGTTTGATGATGATCATCAATAGAAGCTTCCAAAGAAGAACAGTTGACTACCCAACTGTAAGAGAAACTGTCTATAGTGTTGGAGTTAACTTGAAGCCCAAGTATTGATTTGGATAAATCCTATTTGATTTATGATCTTGAAGGATAAAGATCATTATGTGTTTATCAACTAGGAATAGGTTATTTACTTATCTATATATATGGTGTCGAGTGTGACGAGTTATATGTAGTTTTGTGTTGTGAGTTTTTAACCTACGGCTTAAGAGATTTGTTCTTAAAGTCTTGTTGTGTTTGAAGTGGAATAAGAGAAGGACTTCTTGTTCAAGGATTTCGTGTGATTCTATATTTGGTATCAGAGCCTTCTAATAGTTTTCACAAGTAATCATGAGCGACGTCAAAGATATAATCGTGAAAGACAAAGACAAAGATACCGGCCCTCCTTCTGTCAAGTTCCCGATGTTGACATCTACAAACTATACCGTCTGGTCCATGAGAATGACGATAGCTCTCAAGGTCTGTGAGGTTTGGGAAGCAATAGAAGGTGAAACGCAGGATAAAAAGAAAAATAATATGGCTATAGCTTACCTGTTTCAGTCCATTCCCGAAGCGATGATACTACAGGTCGGTAACATAGTTACTGCAAAAGGGGTATGGGAAGCAATCAGAGCAAGACATGTTGGTGCGGAGAGAGTCAAAGAAGCTAGGCTTATGACGCTTATGACAGACTTTGACAAGCTTAAGATGAAGGATGATGAGACAATTGATGTTTTCTCTGGAAAACTTGCAGAAATATCATCCAAAGCTGCATCTTTGGGAGAGACTATTGACGAAACAAAACTAGTGAAGAAATTCTTGAAAAGTCTACCAAGAAAAAAGTTTATACATATGGTTGCTTCGCTTGAGCAGGTTCTTGATCTTAAAACAACTAGTTTCGAAGATATAGTGGGAAGATTGAAAGCGTATGAAGAAAGAATCTCTGAAGAAGTAGAAGAAACATCTGATGATCAAGCAAAACTTATGTACGGTGAAGCAAGTCAAGATGGTTATGGAGGTAATTACAATGGAATGAGAGGTAGAGGCCGTGGTGGTCGTTCCAACTTGAGAGGAAGAGGACGCGGTCGTACGGGATCGTTTTATACACAGAAAGAGGCGTATCGACAGCGTCAGAGCGGAGATATTTCTCACATTACTTGCTTCAGATGTGAGAAACAAGGTCACTATGCCTCAGACTGCCCTGATAAGCAACTTAAACTCCAAGAGACGATTGAGAAAAGGGATGATGATACTCAAAAGGCGGATGACTTGATGGTACATGAGCTGGTCTACCTAAACGAAAGGAAAGTAAATCCTACTATCTTTGAGACTAATCTAAATATAGAGAATGTATGGTATCTAGATAACGGAGCGTCAAACCATATGTGTGGGAATCGGAGTTTCTTCCATGAGATTGATGAAACAGTGATTGGCAAAGTCAGATTTGGTGACGACTCGAGGATTAGCATAAAGGGAAAAGGCTCCATTAGGTTTGTGTTTGATGGAGGAGAGAAGAAAACCTTAAAGGATGTCTATTACATCCCGGGATTGAAATCAAACATTATAAGTTTGGGACAAGCTACCGAAGCAGGTTGTGAAGTACGTATGAAGGAGAATACACTATCTCTGTTTGATAAGTTTGGAGGAATCATGGTTCGTACTGCACGATCAGCAAACCGACTTTATAAGGTTATCCTAGAAGTTGACCGTACCTATTGCTTACAAATCAAGCAATCCTCTGAATCAACTATGTGGCATGCTCGACTTGGTCATGTGAATGTTGATACAATGAGATTGATGATGAAGAAGAGTCTTGTTACTGGTATACCTGAGATTGAGATAAAAAAGGAAACTTGTGTATCTTGTTTACTTGGAAAACAAACCAGGAAATCCTTCCCGCAAGCAACATCATTCCGAGCCTCTGCTCCGCTTGAACTGATTCATGGAGACCTATGCGGTCCGATCTCGCCTCCGACACCAGGACAGAAGAGATACATCTTTGTGTTGATAGATGACTATACACGCTACATGTGGACAGTGTTGTTGAGTGAGAAAAGTGAAGCTTTTGAGAAGTTTAAAAACTTCCGAACACTTGCCGAACAAGAAACACAGTGTGAGATCAAGACGTTTCGATCAGATAGAGGAGGAGAGTTTATATCTCATGAGTTTCGAGACTACTGCGACAACAACGGTATTAAGAGACATCTAACTGCACCTTACAGTCCGCAGCAGAACGGGGTCGTCGAACGACGAAACCGAACACTTATGGAGATGACTAGAAGCATCTTGAAACATATGGGGGTCCCTAACGACCTATGGGGTGAGGCTATAAGACACTCCACCTACTTGATAAACAGAGTGGCCACAAGAACATTGGACGGAAGGACACCCTATGAGATGCTACGATCCAGGAAGCCAAACGTAGCTCATCTCCGAGTTTTTGGATGCGTTTGTTACGCCAGAACAGAAACAGTGGGAAGAAAGAAACTTGATGATAGAAGCAGAGTATTGGTTCATCTAGGAACAGAACCTGGATCTAAGGCATATCGATTATTGGATCCGAAAACTCGGAAGATTGTAGTGAGCCGTGATGTCTGTTTTGAAGAAGAAGAAGAGTGGGACTGGAGTAAAGAAACAGAGTATTCTAAAACAGAGGAGCTTACAGTAGAAGTAAGACATCAAGCGAGTGACAAGGAGCAAGAGAATAATTCTCAGAATGGTGAAGAAGACGAAGATATTGTTGATACTAATGATGATAATGATGATGAATACTCGGCTGAAGAAGATGATGCTCCACAACCTCAGAGAAGGTCACAGAGAGTAAGCTCAAAACCGTCGTACCTTGATGATTATATTCTTTTGGCTGAGATTGAGAGTGAACGACTATTGATGCTTGTGAACAATGAGCCCTACGACTTCAATGAAGCAAGAAAACTGAAAGTATGGATCGATGCTTGCAAGGAGGAGTTGTTCTCTATTGAGAAAAACAATACATGGGAGTTGTGTGAGTTGCCTGTTGGAGTGAAACCGATTGGCCTTAAGTGGGTATTCAAGATAAAACGTAATGCTGATGGGAGCATTAGCAAGTTTAAAGCTCGGTTAGTAGCAAAGGGTTATGTTCAAAGACATGGTATTGACTATGACGAGGTCTTTGCACCCGTGGCTCGAATTGAAACAATCAGATTGATCTTAGCATTGGCTGCTTCTAAAGGTTGGGAGATTCACCACTTAGACGTTAAAACTGCTTTTCTAAATGGAGAGTTAAAAGAAGAGGTGTTTGTTGTTCAACCCGAAGGCTTTGTTGTAGAAGGACAAGAGAATAAAGTCTACAAACTTAAGCGAGCTCTATATGGCTTACGCCAGGCACCAAGGGCGTGGAATTTGAAGTTGAACCAGATATTACGGGGCCTGAATTTTCAGCGTTGTTCCAAGGAACCTTCTTTATACAGGAAGGAAGTTAATAACGAGCTGCTGGTAGTAGTGGTTTATGTGGACGATCTATTGGTTGCAGGGTCTTCTCTAAAGATGATACAAGCGTTTAAGGAAGAGATGGCGTCCAAGTTTGAGATGAGTGACCTAGGTAAGTTGACTTACTACTTAGGAATTGAAGTGCTTCAAGGAGAAAATGGCATTGTGCTTAAACAGGACAGGTACGCACAAAAGATTCTTGAAGAAACCGGGATGGCTTCGTGCAATGCAACTCATGTTCCTATGGAAATTAATGCTAAGTTCTCTAAGTCACCTGACGAAGGGAACATTGACGAGAAGGAATATCGGCGAATCATAGGTTGCTTGCGTTACTTACTGCATACTCGACCGGACCTATCCTTTAGTGTAGGCGTACTCAGTAGGTATATGCAGGCGCCCAAGGAATCTCATGGAGCGGCATTGAAACAGGTACTAAGGTACCTACGAGGGACATGTTCTTTGGGTCTTCGGTTTGAGCGTGGAGATAAGCTAAAGCTGGAAGGTTACAGTGATAGTTCTCATAATGTCGATGAGGATGATGGGAAAAGTACAACAGGTCATATTTTTTATTTTGGGAACAGCCCTATAACATGGTGTTCAACAAAGCAAGAAATAGTGGCATTGTCTAGTTGTGAAGCTGAGTTTATGGCTGCCACCGAAGCTGCTAAACAGGCTATTTGGCTTCAAGAGTTGTTGGGAGAAGTCATGAATGAAGACTGCAGACGTGTGATCATAAGGGTCGACAACAAGTCAGCAATCCAACTGACAAAGAACCCTGTGTTTCATGGCCGTAGTAAACACATACATCGAAGGTTTCATTTCATTCGAGAGTGCGTGGAGAATGAACAAGTGGAGGTGGAACATGTACCTGGAACTGAGCAGAGAGCTGATATATTAACCAAGTCGCTGGGAAGAATTAAATTCAAGGAGATGAGGAGTTTGATTGGAATGAAAGATGTGAGTGGGTTCAAGCTTAAGGGGGAGATTGTTGGAGTTAACTTGAAGCCCAAGTATTGATTTGGATAAATCCTATTTGATTTATGATCTTGAAGGATAAAGATCATTATGTGTTTATCAACTAGGAATAGGTTATTTACTTATCTATATATATGGTGTCGAGTGTGACGAGTTATATGTAGTTTTGTGTTGTGAGTTTTTAACCTAAGGCTTAAGAGATTTGTTCTTAAAGTCTTGTTGTGTTTGAAGTGGAATAAGAGAAGGACTTCTTGTTCAAGGATTTCGTGTGATTCTATATATAGGAACTAGTGGCATTGATGAAGCTTCTTGTTGATTTTCTTCCATGGTTATTTTTGTTTGTTTGGTGGGGGGATATATATGTTCTTCAGTTTTTTCAGAGGTTTTTGTATGAGCCAAAAATGTTTGAATGGAAAACATATATTTCAGTGTATATATATAGGAAGGGACATACACACATTGAAGCCAAGATATATATTATTATACTTTTTTGTCACGGTAATATATTATATTTATGTGGTTGGTTTGGTAAGAAACAATAGATATTAATTAATAATTGGAAAGGGAAAAGAAAAGAAAACATAAGAGTTTGTGAGCCCATCTAACCTCTTATTATGTGCTGTTGCCTTCACTCTTTTCCTCTTTTTAATATTTATCTTAGTTTATTCTTTTTTGCATAGACAAGGTTCTTTTAATTATTTATTCCAAGCATCATTTTATCTTTTAAATAGTCTTAATATCAAAACGCTACCCATGATTATAACTTTTTGAAGAATATCAATATATATCATATCATTAGAAAAACGATGCATGTTGACGAATGTTTCATGGGGGTTTGTTGATTAGAAAGAGAAAAGAAAAACAAAACGATTTGTATGAAAGACATAGAAATAGCATCAAGATAAAATTTCCTAATTTCCGGAGTTTTACGAACAAAGAGGACCACAGGTTGGAAATAAAAGAAAAGAACGTAAATAAAGAAAACTAAATTTAAAAGTCATATTCATATATAAGAAAAAAGAGTTAAAATTTTTAAATACAGAATTAGGAGATGGGAGGAGAAAGAGAGAGGGGAGGGGGGGAGACAGAGGTCCCGGGAAGTGTCGGGGTACGAGACGAATGTTGTCGAAAGTTTAGGGGACAAAAGCCGAAAATATAAAGTGACGTGGAGACTCATCAAAGACTTATCTCTATAGGCCATATTGCATGGTCTTTTTATGGGTTACGTTAGTTTGAGATACTCAGAAAACAAGGTTTTCATTTTGTGTATTTTTTTTTTCATTTTGTGTAGTTGAGTAGTGCATTTAATGATATGAATCTCTCAAATCTCGAAGGGAATGTTTTTTGGTCGTCTACTGATGATAACAGGGAGTATAATTCATAACACTGAGACATAAGTACAGTGTTACATGTTTTATTTTTATTTTCCTGTCAAAATATAATTATGGTTCTGTTACAATATACTCTAGTTTATATCCTTGTTTTTTTAACGTCTTTAACTTCATAGATACCAAATAAATGTAACTAACATAAACTACAACAATCATGTCATTAAGAATAATATTAAACAGACAGTACTAACATGATGTTTCTTAACTCATTTATATGATAAACTGATCCGCTAATTTTTTCATCTTCAATTTTGGTCTTATTTGATCTATTTTACGACTTTTATTTTTTTGTCAGTAAACACTTTTTTATCTCTAAATAGATCATTAAATGTGATTCATTTGTTACATCACAATCCGTCTCAAACATTTTTGATGCAGGAAATAATATGCTTTGTTATAACTCCTGTTCAAAAACGTGTCCGCCTAGCCGCCTAGGCGCTATTCGGGGGTTGACCACAACGAATTTGACCAAATCGTTGAAGTTAAGCGTTGATCCGCGTAAGACCGTTTAATTCCCGCCTAATTCTGAATTGACCGTCTAGAGCATTTTTTTTCTTATTCGCGTAAAATTAAAACACGATTAACTATTTTTAATCGTTATTAACAGATTTTATGTAATTATTCATTACTAAATAATTACAGTTAGCTATTAAACCCAAAACACACATACATACTGCATTTAGAGATTTTTCGTACCAAACACACCATTATTTAAATGTTCGACAAATTAAAATGAATCTGTTTAAAATTATATAAAAAGTTATATAGTTATGTCAACTTGTGTTATCATGTTTAAAATTAGTTAAACATATTATAAATATTTTAAATTATATTTTAAATTAGGTTCCACGTATTGTTCGAATACTACCCAATTTTTTGATAACTCGTTAGGCTGGGATTTACCGTTCGACTAGCACCTAAAATAATTTTAAACATGAATTATAACTGTCCATAGCATTGATATTCTTTTTCTTTGGAATTCTTTGACATATCTTCATCGCTTAACAGTACCAGCAATTCTTCACTTCTATTCAAATAAATGGTTCTTCATCATCTTATGATTGATTCATTAATGGTACTTAAGAACACTGAATGACGCTCTTTTTTATCATCCTTCATTACCCTCCAAACCAAAATCCCCCGCTTTGAAACCATCCAATAGAAAATTGTTCATATTGATAAGTAAAACAATACCATCACAACTAAAGAAGCGTTAGCAACTTTCTGGTCATGTGGCTTAACATAGAATATCTTGATTTCGTTATCGAGTTTGTGTTCGTACTTCACCTTAGAGCATCTCCAACCCTCCTCTATATTTACCTCTATAATAGTATTTAGAGACAAATTTACTCTATCCCTATTCTATTTCTTCCTCTATAATAGAGATTGCTATATTTTTCTCTATAAATAGAGGTAGGAATAGCAATCCTCTATTTTTTACTCTATAAATATAGATTGCTATTATAGAACAATACATTGGAGTAAACTCTACCTCTATAATAGAATTCCTCTATTTTAGATATAGCTGTAAACTGGGCGAGTCCACGTCCATTAGCCCGTATCCATTTGTCCATTTATTGTTTGTGGACAAAGAGTGACCATGTCCATTAGAACCATGTCCATTAAGAACCATATCCACTAAAACCCATATTTTTATGGGCTGCCATAGAGTCC
Source organism: Raphanus raphanistrum subsp. raphanistrum (assembly GCA_019706035.1). Taxonomy (NCBI): domain Eukaryota; kingdom Viridiplantae; phylum Streptophyta; class Magnoliopsida; order Brassicales; family Brassicaceae; genus Raphanus; species Raphanus raphanistrum. Next base: position 14,451,517 of record CM033981.1, read on the forward strand.
ATAATAGACCATATAAGAAAATTTTAGATTTTAATTTATAAGCCTATAATTTATAAGCCTATAATTATATATACAAGTTCATAAAATTAAAATTAATCCATAAATACAACAATTTTGGTTTTGGCAAGAAAACTTGATTTTGCGGTTTTAACGGAAAAATTCGATTTTACGATTTTGGCGGGAAAACCTGATTTTTCGGTTATGGCGGGAAATCTTGATTTTGCGGTTTTGGTAGGAAAACTCGATTTTGCAGTTTTGACGGGAAAATCGATTTTGCGGTTTTGGCCGGAAAACCCGATTTTACGGTTTTGGCGGGAAAACCTGATTTTACGGTTTTGGCGGGAAAACCCGATTTTACGGTTTTGGCGGGAAAACCCGATTTTTGGTTTTGGCGGGAAACCCCGATTTTACGGTTTTGGCGGGATAACCCGATTTTACGGTTTTGGCGGGAAAATCCGGTTTTCTGGTTTTGGCGGGAAAACCCGATTTTCCGGTTTTGGCGGGAAAACCCGATTTCTCAGTTTTGGCAAGAAAACTTGATTTTACGGTTTTGGCGATTTTACGGTTTTAGCGGAAAACTCGATTTTCCGATTTTGGCGGGAAAACTAGATTTCCCGGTTTTGGCGGAAAAATCCGATTTCTCTGTTTTGGCGGAAAAACTCGATTTCTCGGTTTCGCCGGGAAAACCCGATTTTACGGTTATAGCGGAAAACTCAATTTCTCGATTTTGGCAGGAAAACTTGATTTTTTCCGGTTTTGGCGGAAAAATTGATTTCTCGGTTTTGGCGGGAAAATCTAATTTCTCAATTTTTGCGGAAAACCCCGATTTTACAGTTTGTGCGATTTTACGATTTTGACAGAGAAAATTCAATTTTCCGGTTTTGGCGAGAAAACTCGATTTCTCGGTTTTGGTAGAAAAACTCAATTTTTTTTTGAAACCCTAAATTTTTTTTGTCCATTGGACAATCCATGTCCATGAAACCCAAAACCTGTAAAGACTATTTTTTAAATGGTCATCCATATTTTGTCCATTAATAACCCATGAAAAAATGGGTGTGTCCATATTAAGTCCATTTAAATATGGACGTGGACGACCAATGGACGACCCGCCTATTTGACACCTATAATTTTAGAGTAAAAAATAGAGAAATAGGAGATGGTCTTAGCAAAATAATAACAAGTTGACGCCACATCCACCCACATACTCAAACTTCTCTGTTTTGTGAACCATGCCATACTCTTTATGAGTTTAAACAATATAGCCTCGTAGTCACAACCCTCATCCAAAGAATTTTAAAAAAAAACTTATATTGTTGACTGAAAATCTGACATTGGTGATCCTCCATTCGTGGTGATTTTGAGTAACCAACAAGAAGCAGACCTCTATGTCTTCGCCATGGATTCCACCAAAATTGATCATCTTCCGCTCTAAAATTATGGAAGTCGTGCAAAATTATTCCACCATTTGTAAAATCAAAATCAGTTATTCTTGGATCTCAATTAATCCATCCATGAAAAATATATCTCAACTGGGAACAAAATTCTTTTGTTGGATCAAGGTCGGACAGAAACTCGCATTGAGAGAGATAAGAAGAATGATGATTGTTGACAAAAAACTGAAGATTGGAAAACAAAATGACATATCCATCACTTACTGGAAAATAAACATAAGAGCAAGCAAAATACAAGGAAAGCACAAAAAGTAGCAAGGAAGAAAGGGTTACAGTCGCTCTAGTATTATAAATCTAGGTTTATATGCTATTTTTCTTGTTTTTTATCATAAACAAATATCCAAATATTCAATCGTTAGTCACAATGTCACATAATCTATATATTGTATAATTTTTAAACCATATTATTATTTTTAAATCGATTAATAATATATTTATGTTGATTAATTGATCTAAATATAATTTTAAATATTTCTATTTTAATCAAATTGGTTTAGTTTTTTTTGTTGTTGTTAGAAGTGCATTCATAATTAATTTTCATGCAATATAGATATTTACACAAAATTTGGTAACTCTTTTTAAATCTAAGCCTGTGTGTAAAATTTCCTATACTTTCAGTTATGTTATTATAAAATGATAATAAATATGTATCTGATCTTAGTTTGTGGTATGGTATGTATCCAAATTTAAAATTCACTTCACCGGTAAAAAAAACTATAATAAATAATAATAATTTGTTAATTTTTTTTCTAGTTTGGAAAAGTAGATTCAGCTATAATTTTTTTTAAATATCTAGTTATCCATAAGAATTTGGATTTTAATCATAATGAATTTATTTGGTATTTGTTAAATATAAATACAATTAATTTTGATTAAAATAAAGATATTTAAACAATAGGGGCATTTGGTTGGACTGTAGTTGTAGATTATTACTGTAGAATTTAGTTTATAGAATTTTTGATGTAGTTATATCTAAAGCTGTAAAATTTAAATGAAAAAATAAATAAAAATGAAAAATATTCCAACAACAATATTTTTTTCTTTAGAAAATAAGGCTACTACACATATTCGTTTAGTTTTTTTACTTTAACTTTAAAAACTAAATAGAACATTATTGGTAATTTATATGGTTGTAAACAGAAATTAAAACTAAAGTCACATGTTAAATACCAACCAATCACCCTCAATATTTGCTAAAAAAATTCTCAAGTTGATGTGGAAATTTTCTTGTATTTATTTTTCAAATTTTAATAAGAATTATGTGGTTTAAGTTTATGGTACTAAACCAAATTTAGTTAAAAATTATTTAATAATCTTTCAAAAACAAATCTCCCTCATCAGAATTATACATGTCATAGTATGATGAAATCCATATTATATTTTCTACTAAATCATGTCATCATTTTTAAAATTTTAAAATGGAAGTGGTGAGGACACATAAACAGAAATAATAAAATCACTTTTAAAATAATGTCTAAAAGGTATATATATATAGACATTTAATTCAACACTTCAGAATTAAAACATTGAAAGCATTGACAAAGAAAAACATTCAAAGCTTAGAGGGACAAAAAAAAACTGTCCTCTGTACAATCATCCAATGTCAAATTTTTTGTAGCCTTATTATATAACACAATTTAAGATCTATAACCAAGAAAATGACTGAAAATACAATTTAAACCGCCTGAACAGTGTAAGAGATATAATCAGGAGTCTGGTAAGTGGTTACAACCTTGAGAAAGAGATGATGATCCTATGAAGGCGATGAGTTTAAGAAAAATTTAAGTTAGAGTAGTTCTTTTCACAATTTATTTGGGAACAAATTAGAATCTAAAATTCAAATCAAAGCAAATAATTTATTTAGATAAAAGTACATTTCCATTGTATCCCACTATAAACTTATCAGTTAGAGTATTAGTAGTAGTTTTGTAGTAAGCATGCTTTTGTTTTGTTTTTGGTTTATCACTCTTAATGTTCTTTGCTTTGTTTATCACTCTTATTTGTTTTTTTGTTGAATTTAGTTTGTAATAAGTTTAACCAGTCAGTGTCAAAATTTTTCTTCAAATAAGTGATCTAAAAAAATATCCAATATGTATTGTGATTACATCAGTGACATGCATGCAGACCATCGGAGTGGTGATATCTCAAGAAAAGAAGTTGACGATTTAAAAAAATTTAATTAAATATATTCGTTCAATGTCAACTTACAATTTACATCAACTTTCACTAAACACCAATGGCAGGTAAGTTTATCTATGTAAAAGACCATTTTATTTAATGTATAATCGAAGGGGATACATAAAATGAAAGTCTGTTTTTGTGAACAAGTACTTTTACAGTTACAACTTACACTTCAATTAAAACTATAATTGTAAACATAAATACTGTTGAAAGAAAATTCATATTTACCTTTCTATTATACTTATTAAGATATATAGTATAGTTCTTTTCCATAATATACATAGATTTCATATTTTAAATTTGTTAAATTTATCAGTTTTTTAAATGAAATTATTAAAATTTTAGTTCAATTTATTAATTTTTTTTTATTTTTTTACTACTATGTGTATTTTTTGTATACAACATTTTTTATTTGTTAAAATACATTTACAGTTAATTTTTTTGTATTTATTTTTCAAATTTTAATAACAGTTATGTGTTTGGTTTAAGTTTATGGTATGTAACAAATATTCATTTCATTATTTTATGAATCTTGCAAAAAAAAGAAATCTTCACTACTCAAATATACATGTCATAATAAGTTAGGTCATCAGTTTCAAATAATGTTCAGTGGATATATATACAGTTAATTCAACAATCAGAATTAAAATATTCATAACTTAGAGAGACAAAATGACATTTATACACTAATTTGTTTTAGGCAATAGTATATAACACAATTTCAAATCCATAAATAAGAAACAAGTGAAAATACAGTTTAAGTCGCTTGAACAGTGTAAGTGAAATTGTAACATCCCGAGTTGTGATATGTGAAAAGGCTTAAGAGAATTGATTTGGCTACCTATGTCACCAAAGTTGACTTACCTTTTCCGTCACACATCCGTTTAGAACTCCAGAGTTAAGCGTGCTTGAGCTGGAAGAGTGAAAGGATGGGTGACCTATCGGAAAGTGATTCACGATACCGTGTAAGTGAGGCCAAAGCACGGGGAAAGGTCATGTGGTGATTGCAGGGTCAGTAAACAATGATTTCGAGCCTTGGAAAAATTAACGACCGACCGTCGGATGGGATGGGGCCCACGGGCCGAGAGAGCGGGCGTGAGTGGCCCATTAGCCGTGGGCGGTCGGGGCGTTACAAGTGGTATCAGAGCTGGTTAGCCGTCTCAGTTCTGACCTGAGAGGCGTCTTGAGACCTGTCGTGGGGCGCAACGAGGACGTTGCGTTCTTTGAGAGGGGGTGAATTGTAACATCCCGAGTTGTGATATGTGAAAAGGCTTAAGAGAATTGATTTGGCTACCTATGTCACCAAAGTTGACTTACCTTTTCCGTCACACATCCGTTTAGAACTCCAGAGTTAAGCGTGCTTGAGCTGGAGTAGTGAAAGGATGGGTGACCTATCGGGAAGTGATTCACGATACCGTGTAAGTGAGGCCAAAGCACGGGGAAAGGTCATATGGTGATTGCAGGGTCAGTAAACAATGATTTCGAGCCTTGGAAAAATTAACGACCGACCGTCGAATGGGATAGGGTTCATGGGCCGAGAGAACGGGCGTGGGTGGCCCATTAGCCGTGGGCGGTTGGGGCGTTACAGAAATAATCATGAGTTTGATAAGTGGTTACAACCTTGAGAAAAGAGATGATGCTGATCCTATGATGCTATGAGTTTGAGAAAAATTTAAATTAGATTAGTTTTCTTACAATTTATTAGGGATGAATTTGGAATCCAAAATTCAAATTAACTGAAATCCATTATTTAAATAAAATTATACTTCAATTGTATTCCACTAGAAACTTTCTTTTCATAAAAACTATACTATATCTGAATAAGAAGTATAACATAAAGTAAATATGAATTTTATTCGATATTATTGTTTTTACAATAATAATTTTAACTGAAGGGTAATTTATCACTGTTCTTTTGACCATTGCCAATCATAAATGTTTTATCTTTTTAAACAGTATTTCAAAGGTAATTATTGTAAAAAAATACTGTTGGAAGTAAATCCATTTTTAGCTCTCTAATGTACTTCTTAGTGAAATATGTTAGTTTTTTCAAGCTATGATTGCATATTTTAAAATTTGTTAAATTTATTGATATGTGAATTCTTGAATTCTACATTGTATGTAATTCAATTTATTAAAACTCCAGATAAATTTATTAATATTTTATATATTTTGTATTATCGTGTGTAATGTTTTGTTCGTTTTTGTATTCAACATTTAAAAAATATATTTTTCCTAACAATTTGCTTTTAATTTCCATATTTCCCGTTATTTTTATGTACATAAGAGACATTACATTTAATATTTTTGTCTATGTAGTTTGAATGTTTTCTTATTTTAAATATGTTTACATTAACATAACACAAACCCGTTGTTTTCATCTATTTTTATATTAATTTAAGTTAATATTAAAATTATAGTTGAGTATATGATTAAACAACACGCACACATACACATACACATATGTGTGTGTGTTAAAATGTATATTAAAATTTAGATGATACCAAAATATTTTAAAGTTAAATTTATTTTCCTCTAAATACATATCAAAACTAATGTATTTTTTTAGATATTCATTATATATATAAAATTCGTATGTATTGTAAATTGTTTTGTTGAGTGAAAAGTTTTAGCTTCATGTAAATATATCATTAGTATATGTAAACGATGTAATAAAATGCTTGTCCTATTTTTCATAATACAAACAAAAAGAATAAATATGAATAAATCCAAAATTTAGTATATGTAAACGATGTAATAAAATGCTTGTCCTATTTTTCATAATATATATGACTAATTCAAAAGCAAATACTATATGAGGGTTCAACATAATATCTACACTTATTCCTTAATTTTTTTTAGAATTATAATAATTTTTAAAAATCAAAGCTTCCACTGGTTATCATAGTCAAATCGAATTTAGTTTTTATATATATGAGGGTTCACATTTTCAAAGATCACAATGAAATTTTGTTAACTATCAAAGCTTCCACTCAGTGCACTAATCTTAACTATAACACTTGGTAATGAAAACCTCACGAACACAAACTAAATTCAATCCTCAAAGACACACAAAGCCATAGATACTTTTTATCCTCTTCTTATCAATACTTCTCTAATTTTCTTCTTACATTGTAGACATCAAATTCATCCCTTTGTATTATTTCTGATGTGTTCATTGACGACCTTCTTTTTAAAACTTTAATGCTTGGAATCAAATATAAACACATCATTGATTTATCTCCAGGCTTCCACAACCAAATTAGTGACCCTGTATCTTATTAACGATCATTGATACATCTGTAGACTCCTGAATAAGGGAAATAACCGCATCATTGATGTTTACATCAGGTTAATAGTGACAAAGTCCCCAAAAAGTTTGTTCAATTCTAAGTGATGTGTGTACTAAAAAAAACTAATGTGCTCACACTCTCAATTGAAAAGAAGAAAATACCATGACTCTCTTCATGCTCAGCTGCTGGAGCTGTTACAGCCAAGTTAGCTATCATTTTTCATTCTCAACATGTGTACTTGAATCACCAAAGGGCCAGTTGCATTGAGAAAACATACATTATTGTCCGATTTCCAATGGTATATAAATGGAACTTCAAAATTAAATCTAACATTCACAAGAAACTCATGGTTTAAGGTGGAAGAGTTTGTGCATGCAAACTAAGATACAAATCTTGATATAAGACAATCAGTATCATGGTATGTATTTCAGGTTGGAGGAAACACAATCGGCTGGAGGTTGGGACCTCAACACATGGTATCACTATCTACTACCAAATCGAAATACATAGCTCCCACAAAAAGATTCAAGGAGAATTTGTGGCTAAAAGGTTTTGTTAGTGATTTGGGTATGATACCGAATGATGCAAATGTGTTCTCAAACTCGCAGAATGCTAAACACTTAGCAAAGAAGGGATAGGTCCATAGAGAACTAAGAACATCAATACAAAGTTATATTTCATTAAGGATGTTGACGATACAGAAGTAATCTTTACATAAGATACATATTTCAGTAAATACAGCACTCACTAACAAAGAGATTACATAGGAAGAAGTTTGAGCAGGGGTGAACGAGCCTCAAAGTTCTTACCTAAAAGATCACACGATAGCGAGAAGATTTTGTATCAACTGGATTATCTCACAGGAAAAATAAACACAACGAGAAAAGTGTTGAGGTAAAGGAAGTTGACATGGTATTTTCAGCTAAGGTATTTCTCTAAGGATGTGTCTGTGCAGCGGAAGTAGTTGAAAGAATGTGCAACTACAGCTGAACAGAGGTAACACAATACGAAGACACTAAAAACAACTAACAAAGGGACATATTAATCTTCAAGGTTTGGAAATGAAGACTCATGAACGTTAATTAGGACATTCACAATAGGAACCAGGAATTCTAAATGTATAAGATGAATCTAAAGAGTTTGGACAAAACACACGAGAAAAGATTTTTATTGTAGTATCTCATGCGGAGCTGGTGCAAAAGGTAACACCACATATGACTATCGCTGAAGGAAGACAATGATATTCAGATTTCTAAGGAAAATAAGGAAGTCGGGTTAAAAACAAAGATTTTGAAAGTAAAACGATATGATTTGGTACAAAGTAAAATTTGAGCCACAAAAAATTATATTTCACTAACAAACTATATGAATTGGTATGATGGGAAGTCGTCGTCAGAACCCGTCTTTCAATTTGGACATGAAGTACATGCCAATCCTTAGAGACTAATAGCTAGTTTAAAGATTGTAATCGTTGTCTGACTTTTATTGTTGTGCTAGTAGATGTTTATCGTATCACTAAGGTCGAATATAAGAGGTTTAAGAAACCGGGCCATTAGGTGCCAGTGGTCTTGGGTTGAATCCGAAAGCGCTTTGGTGTTGATATTGTTAATCCTCGATCTTCAAGTTAATCTTGTGGTGATTAACAGTTGGTACTTGGCTAATAATAGGAGTTAACTAAGGGTCTACTTGTGTACTTTGTTTGCCCCAGTTTTGCAGTCTAAGTTAGGGTTTAAGAAACAATTCAGTTCGGATGAAACAATTCAGTTCGGATAGTGAGTTGTTTTCGTTTCGTTGTTGTTAAAAGTACATTAACGTCTTAGATCTGATTGCATAGAATCCAATTTAGTGTTCTTGGGTATTATTAGATTTCGTTGTTTGTATAATGGATTAAAATCGATTGTGGTTATAATCCCGTTCACTATTTTGGTAAATGATAATTGATGTTTGAATCGAAAAAAAATTGTATCATTTGGTCTGTCCTCCTTTCTTTTTCTATCTATGTATCTTCCTACTACAAAACTGATATTTTTTTCAATATATAGTCATTTAGCAAATTAACCCTTGGTACAAAATGGGTGTGAATTGGTTAGATTTAAAAAAAGAACTAACCAATTACTAAACCGAATTAATTTTGCAAATCTAACGATCGGTTCAGAGCCCATACCGATTCGGTTTTCGGTTAAAAACCGCCGTATGATTTTTTGTCACTCACTCTTTCGATACAAACTAAGCGCATTTCTTCGTAAACTCCGCCGATATATCAAAAACTCTTCACTACTCTTCCGCAACTTCTTCCTCCTACCCTCTCCAATTCTTTGTTCCTTCTCTTCAGAAACCAAAAATGGCTCAGGTGGTTGCTACAAAGTCGATTCAAGGCTCGATGTTGTCTCCCAACAGTGGATCTGCGTCCACGAGATCCGACAAGCTTCTGAAGCCGGCGAGTTTCGCAGTGAAGGTTCTAGGAAACGAAACCAAGAAGAGCGGAAGAGTCTCCGTGAGAGGCAGAAGAAGAAGAGCGGTTGATACTACTGTTAGATCCGCTCGTGTTGATACCACCGAAGTCATCCCAGTGTCTCCCGAGGATGTTCCAAACGTAAATGTTTTTTACCCTGAGAGTAATAATCTTTAATGATTTTGACTGTGGTTACTGAGGTGAATATATTTTTTTTTACTAATGTGGATTTAGAGAGAGGAGGAGCAGTTGGAGAGGTTGTTGGAAATGCAGAAGTTTAGTGACACGTCGGTAGGGATGTGGTCGAAACCGACGGTGAGGAGGAAGACTAAGATTGTGTGCACCGTTGGTCCGTCTACCAACACACGGGAGATGATATGGAAACTGGCGGAAGCTGGGATGAATGTTGCTCGGATGAACATGTCTCACGGCGATCACGCTTCGCATAAGAAGGTTATTGATTTGGTCAAAGAGTACAATGCGCAGTCTAAGGATAACACCATTGCCATCATGCTTGATACCAAGGTTTGTCTTTTTTTTTTTTTTTCCCAAAGTTTTATCTTTGTAGTTATTTATTTTCTGTTTTTTTTTATTGTATATTGTCTTTCAATGTTTGTTAGGGTCCAGAAGTTAGGAGTGGAGATTTACCACAGCCGATTATGTTGGACCCCGGTCAAGAGTTTACTTTTACGATTGAGAGAGGAGTGAGCACGCCAAGTTGTGTCAGTGTTAACTATGATGATTTTGTCAATGATGTGGAGGCGGGAGACATGCTCCTTGTCGATGGTATGTTGTTGATCTCTCTTTACTTGGTGTAAATGAATTTTGCTTTATTTTTCTCCAATAAAGTGGGATAATGAATATAAGACTGATTGTGTTTCCAGGTGGTATGATGTCGTTTATGGTGAAGTCTAAGACTAAAGAGACTGTCACATGTGAAGTTGTTGATGGTGGAGAACTTAAGTCAAGGAGACACTTGAATGTCCGAGGGAAAAGTGCTACATTGCCTTCAATCACTGGTTCGACCTCCCTCTTCTCTAAAGTCTGAATGATCTTGCTCTGATATATAACTATCTATTTTTGTAATTCTTTTTCTCTTTTAAATTTCAGAGAAGGATTGGGAGGATATTAAGTTCGGAGTGGAGAACAAAGTTGACTTCTATGCAGTTTCTTTTGTCAAAGATGCACAAGTGGTACATGAACTCAAGAAATACCTTCAAGGCTGTGGTGCCGATATTCATGTGATTGTAAAAATTGAAAGCGCAGACTCCATACCTAACTTGCATTCCATTATCACCGCATCAGATGGGGTAAGTTTTTTTGCCATCAACGTTCTTAGTTCTTAACCTGTTGGAGATTGTCCTGTGAATGTGCTGCTTAATGATATGTGTGTACTTCCACAGGCAATGGTTGCAAGAGGTGATCTTGGTGCAGAGCTTCCTATTGAAGAAGTACCCATTCTTCAGGTTAGAGAGATTGTTTCTCACTTTAAGATAAAACCAAAAAAAAAAACTTAATTTGCAAATTCCACAGCTTTACAGCTTTAAGACATTGTCTTGCATTTTAAAATTTTGGTATTGATATGCAGGAGAGGATCATTAACCTATGCCGCAGCATGGGAAAAGCTGTTATTGTTGCCACTAACATGCTTGAGAGTATGATAGTTCACCCAACTCCAACCCGGGCGGAGGTTTCTGACATTGCCATAGCTGTTAGAGAAGGTGCTGATGCAGTAATGCTTTCAGGAGAAACTGCTCACGGAAAGTAAGTGCTACCGATTTAGCTTATGTTTGTTTGGGGATTGTAAAAAGTATTGAAGGTTTAGATACACTCGAAACTGATCTTTACTTTTGGTATTAGGTTCCCGTTGAAAGCTGCTGGAGTGATGCATACAGTTGCACTGCGAACAGAAGCAACCATTACTACTAGTAGTGAAATGCCACCTAATCTTGGTCAAGCCTTCAAGGTAAGCTGCGCTTTGATTTCCTTTCTTTTCTAGACTTTGCTATCTAACCCATACTGACGAAGAACGGTGTTTGCAGAACCATATGAGTGAGATGTTTGCATACCATGCAACCATGATGTCGAACACACTTGGAACTTCAACTGTTGTTTTCACCAGGACCGGTTTCATGGCCATACTTTTGAGTCACTATCGCCCTTCTGGCACAATCTATGCCTTCACAAATGAGTGAGTACCATTTTTGTTCTTTCCAAAACAATTGTCTGACAACTGGTAGACTTAAGAACTCACGGTTTGAGGTTTTTGGCTATGCAGGAAAAAAATACAGCAAAGATTAGCCTTGTATCAAGGTGTGTGCCCCATATATATGGAGTTCTCAGATGATGCAGAGGACACTTTCACTAAAGCTTTGTCTACACTACTGGTAAACTCAAAAAATATCTCTTAGAAAGATTAAGCTTTCTATTTTCTAGTTCTGGAAATATACATATAGTGGATCTTTTGTGGTTATGTGGATTAAGAGTTTGAGTTGGTAACTTTTGGATGAACAGAAACAAGGAATGGTGAAGAAGGGAGAGGAAATAGCGATTGTACAGAGCGGTTCACAACCAATCTGGCGGTCTCAATCGACTCATAACATCCAAGTCCGCAAGGTGTAAAGCCTTTTAAGGAGTCTCGGTATTTATTTTCACATGGTCAGTGTTTTTTTTGTTTCATTTATCTGTAAAACCGGTTTCGGTTAACTTTCCTTGCACGTACGTCCTTTTGTACTCTAAAACCTACGGTTTACTGTATCTTATTCAGTTTGTTTTACTTGGCAGACGTTATTGTTTTTTTTTTTTCCCTCAATGATTTATTAGAAAACAACGGGCCAAGCCCAACAGGTTACAACCGAAAAAGCCCAAAGCTTAAAAGAGGTAAAAAGCCCAAAGCTTAAAAGAGACAAAAAGCTCAAACTAAATAAACAGGCCCAAAGCCCAACAAAGGAAACCCTAGGAGCTGCTGTGTACAGCCGCCGTAAGCTCGCTCCTCCGAGTCCCTTTCACCACGTTCCACTCGAGCCATCACCGGATAAACAAGAGACGATTCACCGGAACTCACCGGCATGCAATCGCTCCACACCGTCTTCATCGCAAGCTTCTTCCTCTCAGGTGTTATCTAACACGGAGAGATACAATCGTAGAAACGAGATCTCAGCCACCGCAATTCATTACAACCACCAGAAGGAAGTTTCGTGTGAACCACCACCGTCGGAAAGCTTCGATTCTCTTCCGGTTACCGAACCAACTTCTACCTTAAAAACTTCTCCATCTACTCATCTAAATCGTCGGAGAGCTACAATCGACAACAAGAGTCGAAGTCTCATCCAAACTGATCCATCAAATACACGCAGATCTAAAAACCAAACGAGAACCAAAAATACAAAAGATAAACAAAACCGCCGTCGACTGCAAGATCTAGCGACGCGGGGACTAAGACCGACCGTCCCCCTTTATCGGAACAGAGGCGACGACGGAAGCTAGAGCCGCACGGCCACCGAAGAGATATGGTGCACCGCCGGTTACAAAAAGAAAACAGACCATGAAGACTCGCACACTCTCGATAAGAAATCCCAACCGACGGCGTGTCTATAGGAGCCCACCGCCGTCGGTCAGAAAAGAGCCACCGCAATTTACTTTTTCTCTCTCACTTTTTCTCTCTGTCTCTTTTGTGAGACAAATGTTAATTTTAGATTGAGTAATAAATGTGTGAGAATCCTCTAATACACTCCTATGTTGTTGTTACCCAAAAAAAAAAAAAAAGAAAAACTCCTATGTTGTTGTACTTGGGTAAAATGTTACTGCGAAAACGAAGATGCAACTAAGTAATAGTATGAGGATCCCACTGATCTTGGTATAGAGTTTGCCATGGAGAATTCTGTATGATGAATATGCAAACTTATGGTCTTGGCCATTTAAATCAATTAATCCCAACATAAATTATGCAACCTTCTACTAAAATATAGTATCGGCAAGATTTTATAATATCAAATACTGCTAACAAAACTGGAAGTGGGACTTCAGTGTAGTCCTTATTTCCAGTTTCAAGTGTTTAAGATATACAAAAATAGCTAACCTAATCATCATCCTGAAACAAAGCCTTTGGTACCGAACTACGAGGCAGAGTCCCACACTCGTATTCATCAGTTCGTGTTCGTTTGTTATTATCTGCTGTCACTGGTGTCTCGCATACTCTGTCCACTGATCTTTCTTCATTCTTCCTTTTGGCCATTCTCTTTTGCTGATCCGCTTTATCTTTAGAGTTCTTCGCTTGTTTCGGTGCCCAAACTCTACATAGATCAGGCATCCAACTTGTGAAACTCGAGAATCTTCTTGCCCTTTCCCTCATTTCTTGTGCTTCAATCACTTTCTTAGCTTCTCTGCACTCCTTGGTCTCTTTCTGCAAAAAGGTTTTCTTACTCGTACCGGCAACATCTTTACTTCTTTGGCTACGACGATGACTCTTGGCGTTGATCTGATTTTTCTCTCTCCCTGATTGGCTACTGTCTTCGTTGTTCATGAAACTATCTTCCAGATCCTCATCACTGAACATAAGCAGATCCATCTCTGTATAAATTATGCTGACAGCTTCTCCAAGAACATGATGATACCTGAGAAGGGCAAAGTCAATGCGTTGGCATGAGTACAAACACAACCCGAAACTACAACACTTTCTGAGAATGAGATTTATATAATACCTGGCTTTTATAATTTTGTCCACATACTTATCTAGGCTCCAATCACTAAAGAATCCACCGTCTAACTTGCACTGAATGGCCTCTAGAAGCATGCATATCTGTTTTGCAAACTTCTGAGTCACAGACTCCTCCTCACTTCCCAAACCTATCACTGATCTTAGAATCTCCATTCGGAAAAGAATCTGCAGCTCGTATCTTATAGCTAATTAAAGAAAACAAAACAATAATGCCAACAGCTTAGATAAATGAAAGAAAGCATCATCAGTAAGTGCGACAAACAGAACAAAAAAGGATACTCTCTGACGATGCTACTGGGTGAAGCTTCATCAGACTTTTGCTCACCTTCCGCGGATGATGAATGTTTCTTTTTAAACATGGCAACTAACTCTTTCGGTTCTTTCAGTAACATCTTGGTTAGCTCCTCAGTAACCAACAAGAGAGTTCCACTCTCACAGCTATAATCCTTCTCAAGTCTTTGAGATGAATGGAGGAGACAGGATTTGACAAGCCGCTCTGCCAGAGCTGCCAAGTCTATTTCCTCAGACTCAATCCCTTTCTTGATTTTACTAGGAAGACTAGCAAAGAACACTTCTGATGACTCTGATGCCTTAACAGATGTATCGTTCTCCTGCCTTACGGATATGCGATTCCCACTCAAAGCAACATCCTCCTCAGATACTGGTAAAGAGATGGCCGTTTCTGTCTCTTCAGATGAGTTGTTCTTTTGCACTGCTTCCACATTCTCCTGCGCAACGCAACTACTAGCAACAGATAAGCTGCAACCTCTGGGTTTCCTAATCTGTTTCATCCAACATTTCAGAAACTTATATTTCTTCGAGTTGCTAAACTTGGAAAAGTACACATCCTCTAGATCTATTTGACCATAACCTTTCACTGATCTACAGAAATCCTCCCAGCTAATCCCAAGAAGTGAGTTCAGAATCTTTCTGCTTAGTTTTCTTTTATTTTCGCCACTCTTACTACTGCTACCTTCATGATCCACAGTTTGAGGAGAGAACTCACTGTCAAAAACACAGATTAAAGCCGAGGAGAAAGTAAAGGGCTTGAGGGTTCCTGTCCAAGAATCACCATTGCTATTCGTTAGAGACACCAACGCTGAGTAACCTTCTCTATAGAGAAAACTTAACAAAATCTGCCAAACCGGAGACGATCTTTTCACCACTTTCTCACCAGTCTCCTTCTCTAGTATCTGAAACACCCGATCAGCCCAAAATCCACCCTCCTGCTCCAGATAACGATCAGGTTCCTGGGAGACTTCATGAACAACAAAAGTATCACAAGTATACCTCTCGAGTTCGACAACATCATCATCACACATCCTCAAGGCTTTAACACTGAGTTTGGTGACTCCACCACAGAACTGTTCCGTCAGAGATTCCTCAGACCTCTTCCCACTATAAATTTCATCAGAAGAAAACTCAAGCTCACCGCACTTGCACTCTAACGGTTTGCCATCAATATCATCAATCTCAAGACTGGCTTGAACAACACTAAACTTCCGGCTAGCAGATAGCTTCGGAGAAACACCAATCGTCGGATATATCAATCCGAAGGGAACTATTGAAGAGCCGTAAACAATCGAATCCGTAGAACAATGTCCCCAGCCCAATTCTCTAACTCCACTATCGAAAAAACCAGACTTTAATAATCCCAATTCACTTCTTTCGCCAAATCTAACATCGATCCAGCTTAAGTGGATATCTCTATCACCAAACAAGTCATTCACACAGTCAAAAATCTCAACTAACTTCGACTTGAACAAACCCAACTCGCTCAAACACTCGTCGCCGCTCTTCACATCGAGAAACTCGGAAACCGAATTCAAATCCCTAGAAATTGGGGAAAGCATGACGACTAGATTCGATTTCACGACATCGACTCTTCCTCCAGCGTCCGTGAACCCAGGAATCAAACCTATCTCCGGATCTCGAACCACAGGCTCCCAAGCGTAATCGTAAACGATCTGCCGCAAAGACGCCGCGACGTGGACCCCCCGAGGTGGCGACGACGAAGAGGTGGAATTGGATCGGAGCTCGCATCGCTTGACGGCGTCGACGGCGCGTCTGAGGGAGGCGAGGGTGGGGCCAGGGAGGTCAAACGAAAGCTTGGAAGACGGAATCGAGAGGGCAGAGAGCTTGGAGGAAGATAAGAGAGAGGATAGAGAGGAGACGAAGAACTTGAAGGAGAAGAGAGAAGCGGAGAGTGGAGGAAAAGAGAGAAGCTTCTCGGCGGCGGAGATCACGACGGCTAGGTATTGCTCCGGAGTGGGTGTGAGTAGGAGGAGGGGGTTGAGATCTATGAGTAGGACGATACGCTGCGTTTTGGCGTATAGCAAATCTCCAGCCATTGGAATTGGAAATGAGAGAGAGAGAGAGAGAGAGAGAGAGAGAGGAATTGATTTTGGATTTGAGGGTTTTTTTAAGGAGGGATCGACTGTTTTGGCGCGAAAACATCGTTTGTCACGTATATGTGTCATTATCATATTAAGACATTAATCAACTTAAGACATGTATACTTTTAAAAACTTTTCAGATAAATATATTTATTTTGACAATTTTTTAAATATATTAATAATTAATAACTCATATATTAATATTAAATTTATATATATATATATCACATTAATAAAAAACTAAATGTAATTAAAAATACACTTTTACACCACCTTATATATTATAATTCTTTTATATATTATATAGTCAAAGTTAGTTTTAAAAATGGTTAAAAAAATACAAAACTAAAATAACAGTAATAATATATATTTTTTTGATAGTCAAATGATTTAAGTAATAAAAATTGTCGATTTGTTACTTACGTTGAAAACAGTCAAACATCAAATACTTGAATTTTCAAAGCGGGTACGAATCAAATACCGAGTTTAAGGCGAGTAACGAGTAATGATAGCCCGGCCTAAAATACAATGAGAAAATGATAACATCAAAATCTTTGGTTCACTATGTAATATTATGTTCCAAATTCTGATGTTTCATTAGAGCATGCATCAAAACATTATTAACTTCCATTAAACCTTACAAAAGTAGAACGCGACTGCTATTTTACACGTTGTTAGCCAAAAGTAATATAACTAAGGTTAATCATAATAAGACTTAGACCCATTTACTGAGGTTGAAATAATAATAATAATAATAACAATAAAAAGCAGCGGGTCAAAAAAAACTTTTTAATCATCTGTTTGTTAACGTAAACAAGAACATACTATGGTTATATTAGTCAACTCAACTTAATGAGAAAAAGTGTAACACATAATACATTAAACCTAAACAAGAGTTTCATTTTGAAACAAAGTTAAAACTGATATGTTTCCCTTAAATTTATCTGATAAAAACTCTTGCCTCCTCATCTTATATATTCCAAGTATCTATTCCAAGTATCTGCGCATATCCAAATCCATCCAAGCTTTCAAACATAAACCAAAACAAAAAGACAAGGAAAAATAAAAGATTAACCAAGAAGATGGGAAGCAAAACTATTGTCTCAGTCTACTTAATTATTTCTCTTTGTGCTTCCATTTTTATCACTCGAGGAGTAGCTCAAATTCAAAATCCGCAGGCTAATCCCGGACTTTTTCCACCTGGCTTAGTACCTGTTGATCTTGTAAAATGCTGGTCGTCTCTCTTTAACGTCCAAGGATGTGTCCTTGCAATCTCCAACTCTTTTCTTTCTGGAAATTTTGAAAATGTTGAAGCCGCATGCTGCAAGGTGTTTTCAACTTTAGATGCAAACTGTTGGCCTCAGATGTTTCCTTTGAATCCTTTCTTCCCTCCTCTTCTCAAGGACAACTGTGCGCGGATCGTCCCTAACTCCCCTGCACACAACTGAAAGCAACAATGATCTCCTCTACATTTTTAGACTAGTTTACTAGCTTCAAAGTTTTTTTAAAGTGTGAACTCAAATATTTTGAAGAGCCCTATATGTAGCTTTTCTCAATAAACTTAAGTTTTAGCAATGTGTTCTTTTCAAAATTTTATCTATAACTCTTGTTAATGTCTCTTGGTCACACTATAGTTGTATAATTACAAATACATAAATACATCACTGAAAACGGGATTGTTATCTATCTTAAGTCGGCTAACCATTTACAATATTATATCAAAACTTAGAAACCACAAAAACACGACTCGAAAAAATATTGAAAATTCAAATGAAATGCCTTCAGATAAATTGACGCAAATAGAATCTAGAGGCCTCAAAATGTCGAAACAATTCTATATTTATCAGCCTTTCCTGTAAGATTAGGCAAAGAAGACTAGTTTAATTAGTTTATCATATTACTCTCACGTACATTTATAAATTAAACAAATAATTTGATTAAAATATTGATATCAAATAGTTGATTCAGTATAACAATTAGTGTGCATGCATATAGCGTTGTCATTGAATATATTTATTTTCACCATGACTCTTATTTCTTGTTTCTGCTCCTATCATTCTACTCATTACAACAACCATGAAAGTATAGCGAGAAAATGATGACTTCCAAATCTTTGGTTCACTATGTAATATTATATTCCAAATTCTGCTGTTTCATTAGAGCATGCATCAAAATATTCTTAACTTCCATTAATCTTACAACCTTACTCAGATTCTAAATACATACTCATGACTAACTACTTTTCCTTATATCTGCCAAACAAAAGTAGAACTCGACTGCTATTTTACACACAGTTATCCTATAGTAATATAACTAAGGTTAATCATATTAAGGCTGAGACCCATTTACTGAGGTTGAAATAATACTAGCAACGATTAAAAGCAGTGGGTCAAAAGAAAATTTTAATCATCTGTTTGATAACGTAAACAAGAACATACTGTGGTTATATTAGTCAACTGCTCAATTTAATGAAAGAAAGTGTAACACATAATACATTAAACCTAGACAAGAGTTTCATTTTGAAACAAAGTTAAAACTGATATGTTGCTCTTAAATTTATCTGATAAAATAATCTTGCATCCTCATCCTATATATTGTAAGTATCAGCGCATAATCAATTCCATCCAAGCTTTCAAACATAAACCAAAACAAAAAGATAAGGAAAAAAAATCAACAAAGAAGATGGGAAACAAAGCTGTTGTCTCAGTCTACTTAATTATTTCTCTTTGTGCTGCCATTTTTGTCACTCGAGGAGTAGCTCAAATTCAAAATCCTCAGGCTAATCCTGGACTTTTTCCACCTGGCTTAGTACCTGTTGATCTTGTAAAATGTTGGTCGTCTCTCTTTAACGTCCAAGGATGTGTGCTCGCAATCTCCAACTCTTTTTTTTCTGGAAAATTTGAAAATGTTGAAGCCGCATGCTGCAAGGTGTTTTCAACTTTAGATGCAAACTGTTGGCCTCAGATGTTTCCTTTGAATCCTTTCTTGCCTCCTCTCCTCAAGGACAACTGTGCGCGTATCGTCCCTAACTCCCCTGCACACAACTGAAAGCAACAATGATCTCCTCTACATTTTTAGACTAGTTTACTAGCTTCAAAGTTTTTCAAAATTGTGAACTCAAATACTTTGGAGAGCCTTATACGTAGCTTTTCTCAATAAACTGAAGATTTAGCAATGTGTTCTTTCAAAATATTATCTACAACTCTTGTTAATGTCTCTTGGTCACATTATAGCTGTATAATTACAAATACATCAAAAAAAAATACAAATACATCACTGAAAATGGGATTGTTATCTATCTTAAATCAGCTAACGATGTACAATATTATATAAAAAGTTAGAAACCACACAAACACGACCCAAACAAAGATTGAAACTTCAAATGAAGTGCCTTCAGATAATTTGACGCAAATGAGATTTAGAGGCCTTGAAATGTCGAAACAATTCAATATTTATCAGTCTTTGCTGTCGGAATATGCGAGGGAAAGAAAAGATAACACATGACTCTAAATTGAATCTTTGCGTTTAAAATGGTTTGAACTTCACCCTAAGATCTTCCGGGCCCAGAACCTTTAGATATTCAAAAACAAAAATCTTGTAACTATAAAAAAATATACAATAACGCATAAGGGAAAAACCATCTTTAGTGTGTTATCTTACACATACATATATAAACTATGAGGAAATAACCAATTCGTGGAGCAACTAAAGAAGTAAAGTGAACAAAGACAGCAACACTTGGAGATTCAAAGACAAAATTATGCTTTGAAAGAGATGAAGGATGAAAACAAAATTTTATATTGTGACTTAAATGCCATAGAATCGATCCAAATGTTCATGAACATTTTCAAGCAGAGAAAGCACGGATTTTACAAAAGCGCAGTCACCAGCAACAAACTCAACAAATTCCTCCTCCATCCACATCGTTTGGACAATGTTTTAACAATCTTTATGGATCCGGAAATAATTTACCAGAGTATTAAATTGTTTTAATATGTTGTATTGATTAATATTTAAATAAAAAAGTCTTGAATTTTAAATAAAATAATAATATTTTTATTTTAATTATAGTTATAAAATTGATAATTAGTACTTAAACAAAAAGCTGTGCTTTTATATGTAAAAATTGTATTTCTTCGTAAACAAATATTTTAGTTACAATCATAGGAAATTAGAAGACTACTTTTTAAATAAAAAAATTTTCTTCTATTATAGAGGAATGTTATTTTTTCCCTAAATATATAGGAAAAAATAGCAATCTCTATTTTAAGAAAAGAAATAGAGGTAAATTGAGTAGATTTTACTTTATTATAGCATTCAGAGACAAATATAGAATGTGTTGGAAATGCTCTAACAATCAGTGTGCATGCATAGCGTTGTCATTTAATTTATGTCTTTTCACCATGACTCTTATTTCTTGTTTCTGCTCCTATCATTATACTCATTACAACAGCCATGCAAATACAACGAGAAAATGATGACATCCAAATCTTTGGTTCACTATATAATACTATATTGCAAATTCTGCTGTTTCATTAGTGCATGCATCAAAATATTCTTAACTTCCATTAAACCATACAAAAAAAAATGGTAAACCATTCCTCAGAGAGAGAATGTGAAAACCCCGGTGGTCACAGGTTGTGAAAATCTGGTGTGGTGCGGATTCGAACTCGGGTCCCTTAGGAATCCACGGAACGTCTTGACCACCCGACCACAGACGCGTGGTTCATTAAACCTTACAACCTTACTCAGATTCTGAATACATACGGATGACAACCTATGTTTCCTTATATGTGCCAAACAAAAGTAGACTGCGGCTGCTATTTTACATGCGGTTATTCTAAATTAATATAGCTAAGGTTAATCATATTAAGGCTGAGACCCATTTACTGAGGTTGAAATAATAAATAATAATAACAACTATAAAAAGCAGTAGCACCAAATTTTAGCAAAAAAAAAACTATAAAAAACAGTAGTCAAAAGAAACTTTCAAACATCTGTTTGATAACGTAAACAAGAACATACTGTGATTATATTAGTCAACTGCTCAATTTAATGAAAGAAAGTGTAACACATAATACATTAAACCTAGACAAGAGTTTCATTTTGAAACAAAGTTAAAACTGATATGTTGCTCTTAAATTTATCTGATAAAATAATCTTGCATCCTCATCCTATATATTGTAAGTATCAGCGCATAATCAATTCCATCCAAGCTTTCAAACATAAACCAAAACAAAAAGATAAGGAAAAAAAATCAACAAAGAAGATGGGAAACAAAACTGTTGTCTCAGTCTACTTAATTATTTCTCTTTGTGCTGCCATTTTTGGCACTCGAGGAGTAGCTCAAATTCAAAATCCTCAGGCTAATCCTGGACTTTTTCCACCAGGCTTAGTACCTGTTGATCTTGTAAAATGTTGGTCGTCTCTCTTTAACGTCCAAGGATGTGTCCTTGCAATCTCCAACTCTTTTCTTTCTGGAAATTTTGAAAATGTTGAAGCCGCATGCTGCAAGGTGTTTTCAACTTTAGATGCAAACTGTTGGCCTCAGATGTTTCCTTTGAATCCTTTCTTCCCTCCTCTTCTCAAGGACAACTGTGCGCGGATCGTCCCTAACTCCCCTGCACACAACTGAAAGCAACAATGATCTCCTCTACATTTTTAGACTAGTTTACTAGCTTCAAAGTTTTTTTAAAGTGTGAACTCAAATATTTTGAAGAGCCCTATATGTAGCTTTTCTCAATAAACTTAAGTTTTAGCAATGTGTTCTTTTCAAAATTTTATCTATAACTCTTGTTAATGTCTCTTGGTCACACTATAGTTGTATAATTACAAATACATAAATACATCACTGAAAACGGGATTGTTATCTATCTTAAGTCGGCTAACCATTTACAATATTATATCAAAACTTAGAAACCACAAAAACACGACTCGAAAAAATATTGAAAATTCAAATGAAATGCCTTCAGATAAATTGACGCAAATGGAATCTTGAGGCCTCAAAATGTCGAAACAATTCTATATTTATCAGCCTTTCCTGTAAGCTTAGGGAAAGAAGACTAGTTTAATTAGTTTATCATATTACTCTCACGTACATTTATAAATTAAACAAATAATTTTATTAAAATATTGATATCAAATAGTTGATTCAGTATAACAATTAGTGTGCATGCATATAGAGTTGTCATTGAATATATTTCTTTTCACCATGACTCTTATTTCTTGTTTCTGCTCCTATCATTCTACTCATTACAACAACCATGAAAGTATAGCGAGAAAATGATGACTTCCAAATCTTTGGTTCACTATGTAATATTATATTCCGAATTCTGCTGTTTCATTAGAGCATGCATCAAAATATTCTTAACTTCCATTAATCTTACAACCTTACTCAGATTCTAAATACATACTCATGACTAACTACTTTTCCTTATATCTGCCAAACAAAAGTAGAACTCGACTGCTATTTTACACTCAGTTATCCTATAGTAATATAACTAAGGTTAATCATATTAAGGCTGAGACCCATTTACTGAGGTTGAAATAATAATAGCAACGATTAAAAGCAGTGGGTCAAAAGAAAGTTTTAATCATCTGTTTGATAACGTAAACAAGAACATACTGTGGTTATATTAGTCAACTGCTCAATTTAATGAAAGAAAGTGTAACACATAATACATTAAACCTAGACAAGAGTTTCATTTTGAAACAAAGTTAAAACTGATATCTTGCTCTTAAATTTATCTGATAAAATAATCTTGCATCTTCATCCTATATATTGTAAGTATCAGCGCATAATCAATTCCATCCAAGCTTTCAAACATAAACCAAAACAAAAAGATAAGGAAAAAAAATCAACAAAGAAGATGGGAAACAAAGCTGTTGTCTCAGTCTACTTAATTATTTCTCTTTGTGCTGCCATTTTTGTCACTCGAGGAGTAGCTCAAATTCAAAATCCTCAGGCTAATCCTGGACTTTTTCCACCAGGCTTAGTACCTGTTGATCTTGTAAAATGTTGGTCGTCTCTCTTTAACGTCCAAGGATGTGTGCTCGCAATCTCCAACTCTTTTTTTTTCTGGAAAATTTGAAAATGTTGAAGCCGCATGCTGCAAGGTGTTTTCAACTTTAGATGCAAACTGTTGGCCTCAGATGTTTCCTTTGAATCCTTTCTTCCCTCCTCTCCTCAAGGACAACTGTGCGCGTATCGTCCCTAACTCCCCTGCACACAACTGAAAGCAACAATGATCTCCTCTACATTTTTAGACTAGTTTACTAGCTTCAAAGTTTTTCAAAATTGTGAACTCAAATACTTTGGAGAGCCTTATACGTAGCTTTTCTCAATAAACTGAAGATTTAGCAATGTGTTCTTTCAAAATATTATCTACAACTCTTGTTAATGTCTCTTGGTCACATTATAGCTGTATAATTACAAATACATCAAAAAAATACAAATACATCACTGAAATGGGATTGTTATCTATCTTAAATCAGCTAACGATGTACAATATTATATCAAAAGTTAGAAACCACACAAACACGACCCAAAAAAAGATTGAAACTTCAAATGAAGTGCCTTCAGATAATTTGACGCAAATGAGATTTAGAGGCCTCGAAATGTCGAAACAATTCAATATTTATCAGTCTTTGCTGTCGGAATATGCGAGGGAAAGAAAAGATAACACATGACTCTAAATTGAATCTTTGCGTTTAAAATGGTTTGAACTTCACCCTAAGATCTTCCGGGCCCAGAACCTTTAGATATTCAAAAACAAAAATCTTGTAACTATAAAAAAAATATACAATAACGCATAAGGGAAAAGCCATCTTTAGTGTGTTATCTTACACATACATATATAAACTATGAGGAAATAACCAATTCGTGGAGCAACTAAAGAAGTCAAGTGAACAAAGACAGCAACACTTGGAGATTCAAAGACAAAATTATGCTTTGAAAGAGATGAAGGATGAAAACAAAATTTTATATTGTGACTTAAATGCCATAGAATCGATCCAAATGTTCATGAACATTTTCAAGCAGAGAAAACACGGATTTTACAAAAGCGCAGTCACCAGCAACAAACTCAACAAATTCCTCCTCCATCCACATCGTTTGGACAATGTTTTAACAATCTTTATGGATCCGGAAATAATTTACCAGAGTATTAAATTGTTTTAATATGTTGTATTGATTAATATTTAAATAAAAAAGTCTTGAATTTTAAATAAAATAATAATATGTTTATTTTAATTATAGTTATAAAATTGATAATTAGTACTTAAACAAAAAGCTGTGCTTTTATATGTAAAAATTGTATTTCTTCGTAAACAAATATTTTAGTTACAATCATAGGAAATTAGAAGACTACTTTTTAAATAAAATTTTTTGCCTCTATTATAGAGGAATGTTATTTTTTCCCTAAATATATAGGAAAAAATAGCAATCTCTATTTTAAGAAAAGAAATAGAGGTAAATTGAGTAGATTTTACTTTATTATAGCATTCAGAGACAAATATAGGATGTGTTGGAAATGCTCTAACAATCAGTGTGCATGCATAGCGTTGTCATTTAATTTATGTCTTTTCACCATGACTCTTATTTCTTGTTTCTGCTCCTATCATTATACTCATTACAACAGCCATGCAAATACAACGAGAAAATGATGACATCCAAATCTTTGGTTCACTATATAATACTATATTGCAAATTCTGCTGTTTCATTAGTGCATGCATCAAAATATTCTTAACTTCCATTAAACCTTACAAAAAAAATGGTAAACCATTCCTCAGAGAGAGAATGTGAAAACCCCGGTGGTCACAGGTTGTGAAAATCTGGTGTGGTGCGGATTCGAACTCGGGTCCCTTAGGAATCCACGAAACGTCTTGACCACCCGACCACAGACGCGTGGTTCATTAAACCTTACAACATTACTCAGATTCTGAATACATACGGATGACAACCTATGTTTCCTTATATGTGCCAAACAAAAGTATACCGCGGCTGCTATTTTACATGCGGTTATTCTAAATTAATATAGCTAAGGTTAATCATATTAAGGCTGAGACCCATTTACTGAGGTTGAAATAATAAATAATAATAACAACTATAAAAAGCAGTAGCACCAAATTTTAGCAAAAAAAAAACTATAAAAAACAGTAGTCAAAAGAAACTTTCAAACATCTGTTTGATAACATAAACAAGAACATACTATGGTTATATTAGTCAACTACTCAACGTAACTTAAAGAAAGAAAGTGTAACATATAATACATTAAACCTAACAAGAGTTTCTTTTTGAAACAAAGCTAAAACTGATATGTTCCTCTTTAATTTATCTGATAAAAAATCTTGCCTCCTCATCCTATATATTCCAAGTATCTGCGCATATCCAAATCCATCCAAGCTTTCAAACATAAACCAAAACAAAAAGACAAGGAAAAATAAAAGATTAACCAAGAAGATGGGAAGCAAAACTATTGTCTCAGTCTACTTAATTATTTCTCTTTGTGCTTCCATTTTTATCACTCGAGGAGTAGCTCAAATTCAAAATCCGCAGGCTAATCCCGGACTTTTTCCACCTGGCTTAGTACCTGTTGATCTTGTAAAATGCTGGTCGTCTCTCTTTAACGTCCAAGGATGTGTCCTTGCAATCTCCAACTCTTTTCTTTCTGGAAATTTTGAAAATGTTGAAGCCGCATGCTGCAAGGTGTTTTCAACTTTAGATGCAAACTGTTGGCCTCAGATGTTTCCTTTGAATCCTTTCTTCCCTCCTCTTCTCAAGGACAACTGTGCGCGGATCGTCCCTAACTCCCCTGCACACAACTGAAAGCAACAATGATTTCCTCTACATTTTTAGACTAGTTTAATAGCTTCAAAGTTTTTTTAAAGTGTGAACTCAAATACTTTGAAGAGCCCTATATGTATCTTTTCTCAATAAACTTAAGTTTTAGCAATGTGTTCTTTTCAAAATTTTATCTATAACTCTTGTTAATGTCTCTTGGTCACACTATAGTTGTATAATTACAAATACATAAATACATCACTGAAAACGGGATTGTTATCTATCTTAAGTCGGCTAACCATTTACAATATTATATCAAAACTTAGAAACCACAAAAACACGACTCGAAAAAATATTGAAAATTCAAATGAAATGCCTTCAGATAAATTGACGCAAATGGAATCTTGAGGCCTCAAAATGTCGAAACAATTCTATATTTATCAGCCTTTCCTGTAAGCTTAGGCAAAGAAGACTAGTTTAATTAGTTTATCATATTACTCTCACGTACATTTATAAATTAAACAAATAATTTTATTAAAATATTGATATCAAATAGTTGATTCAGTATAACAATTAGTGTGCATGCATATAGAGTTGTCATTGAATATATTTCTTTTCACCATGACTCTTATTTCTTGTTTCTGCTCCTATCATTCTACTCATTACAACAACCATGAAAGTATAGCGAGAAAATGATGACTTCCAAATCTTTGGTTCACTATGTAATATTATATTCCGAATTCTGCTGTTTCATTAGAGCATGCATCAAAATATTCTTAACTTCCATTAATCTTACAACCTTACTCAGATTCTAAATACATACTCATGACTAACTACTTTTCCTTATATCTGCCAAACAAAAGTAGAACTCGACTGCTATTTTACACTCAGTTATCCTATAGTAATATAACTAAGGTTAATCATATTAAGGCTGAGACCCATTTACTGAGGTTGAAATAATAATAGCAACGATTAAAAGCAGTGGGTCAAAAGAAAGTTTTAATCATCTGTTTGATAATGTAAACAAGAACATACTGTGGTTATATTAGTCAACTGCTCAATTTAATGAAAGAAAGTGTAACACATAATACATTAAACCTAGACAAGAGTTTCATTTTGAAACAAAGTTAAAACTGATATGTTGCTCTTAAATTTATCTGATAAAATAATCTTGCATCCTCATCCTATATATTGTAAGTATCAGCGCATAATCAATTCCATCCAAGCTTTCAAACATAAACCAAAACAAAAAGATAAGGAAAAAATATCAACAAAGAAGATGGGAAACAAAGCTGTTGTCTCAGTCTACTTAATTATTTCTCTTTGTGCTGCCATTTTTGTCACTCGAGGAGTAGCTCAAATTCAAAATCCTCAGGCTAATCCTGGACTTTTTCCACCTGGCTTAGTACCTGTTGATCTTGTAAAATGTTGGTCGTCTCTCTTTAACGTCCAAGGATGTGTGCTCGCAATCTCCAACTCTTTTTTTTCTGGAAAATTTGAAAATGTTGAAGCCGCATGCTGCAAGGTGTTTTCAACTTTAGATGCAAACTGTTGGCCTCAGATGTTTCCTTTGAATCCTTTCTTTCCTCCTCTCCTCAAGGACAACTGTGCGCGTATCGTCCCTAACTCCCCTGCACACAACTGAAAGCAACAATGATCTCCTCTACATTTTAGACTAGTTTATTAGCTTCAAAGTTTTTCAAAATTGTGAACTCAAATACTTTGGAGAGCCTTATACGTAGCTTTTCTCAATAAACTGAAGATTTAGCAATGTGTTCTTTCAAAATATTATCTACAACTCTTGTTAATGTCTCTTGGTCACATTATAGCTGTATAATTACAAATACATCAAAAAAATACAAATACATCACTGAAAATGGGATTGTTATCTATCTTAAATCAGCTAACGATGTACAATATTATATCAAAAGTTAGAAACCACACAAACACGACCCAAACAAAGATTGAAACTTCAAATGAAGTGCCTTCAGATAATTTGACGCAAATGAGATTTAGAGGCCTCGAAATGTCGAAACAATTCAATATTTATCAGTCTTTGCTGTCGGAATATGCGAGGGAAAGAAAAGATAACACATGACTCTAAATTGAATCTTTGCGTTTAAAATGGTTTGAACTTCACCCTAAGATCTTCCGGGCCCAGAACCTTTAGATATTCAAAAACAAAAATCTTGTAACTATAAAAAAATATACAATAACGCATAAGGGAAAAGCCATCTTTAGTGTGTTATCTTACACATAGATATATAAACTATGAGGAAATAACCAATTCGTGGAGCAACTAAAGAAGTCAAGTGAACAAAGACAGCAACACTTGGAGATTCAAAGACAAAATTATGCTTTGAAAGAGATGAAGGATGAAAACAAAATTTTATATTGTGACTTAAATGCCATAGAATCGATCCAAATGTTCATGAACATTTTCAAGCAGAGAAAGCACGGATTTTACAAAAGCGCAGTCACCAGCAACAAACTCAACAAATTCCTCCTCCATCCACATCGTTTGGACAATGTTTTAACAATCTTTATGGATCCGGAAATAATTTACCAGAGTATTAAATTGTTTTAATATGTTGTATTGATTAATATTTAAATAAAAAAGTCTTGAATTTTAAATAAAATAATAATATTTTTATTTTAATTATAGTTATAAAATTGATAATTAGTACAAAAACAAAAAGCTGTGCTTTTATATGTAAAAATTGTATTTCTTCGTAAACAAATATTTTAGTTACAATCATAGGAAATTAGAAGACTACTTTTTAAATAAAAAAAATTTCCTCTATTATAGAGGAATGTTATTTTTTCCCTAAATATATAGGAAAAAAATAGCAATCTCTATTTTAAGAAAAGAAATAGAGGTAAATTGAGTAGATTTTACTTTATTATAGCATTCAGAGACAAATATAGAATGTGTTGGAAATGCTCTAACAATCAGTGTGCATGCATAGCGTTGTCATTTAATTTATGTCTTTTCACCATGACTCTTATTTCTTGTTTCTGCTCCTATCATTATACTCATTACAACAGCCATGCAAATACAACGAGAAAATGATGACATCCAAATCTTTGGTTCACTATATAATACTATATTGCAAATTCTGCTGTTTCATTAGTGCATGCATCAAAATATTCTTAACTTCCATTAAACCATACAAAAAAAAATGGTAATCCATTCCTCAGAGAGAGAATGTGAAAACCCCGGTGGTCACAGGTTGTGAAAATCTGGTGTGGTGCGGATTCGAACTCGGGTCCCTTAGGAATCCACGGAACGTCTTGACCACCCGACCACAGACGCGTGGTTCATTAAACCTTACAACCTTACTCAGATTCTGAATACATACGGATGACAACCTATGTTTCCTTATATGTGCCAAACAAAAGTAGACTGCGGCTGCTATTTTACATGCGGTTATTCTAAATTAATATAGCTAAGGTTAATCATATTAAGGCTGAGACCCATTTACTGAGGTTGAAATAATAAATAATAATAACAACTATAAAAAGCAGTAGCACCAAATTTTAGCAAAAAAAAAACTATAAAAAACAGTAGTCAAAAGAAACTTTCAAACATCTGTTTGATAACGTAAACAAGAACATACTGTGATTATATTAGTCAACTGCTCAATTTAATGAAAGAAAGTGTAACACATAATACATTAAACCTAGACAAGAGTTTCATTTTGAAACAAAGTTAAAACTGATATGTTGCTCTTAAATTTATCTGATAAAATAATCTTGCATCCTCATCCTATATATTGTAAGTATCAGCGCATAATCAATTCCATCCAAGCTTTCAAACATAAACCAAAACAAAAAGATAAGGAAAAAAAATCAACAAAGAAGATGGGAAACAAAGCTGTTGTCTCAGTCTACTTAATTATTTCTCTTTGTGCTGCCATTTTTGTCACTCGAGGAGTAGCTCAAATTCAAAATCCTCAGGCTAATCCTGGACTTTTTCCACCTGGCTTAGTACCTGTTGATCTTGTAAAATGTTGGTCGTCTCTCTTTAACGTCCAAGGATGTGTCCTTGCAATCTCCAACTCTTTTCTTTCTGGAAATTTTGAAAATGTTGAAGCCGCATGCTGCAAGGTGTTTTCAACTTTAGATGCAAACTGTTGGCCTCAGATGTTTCCTTTGAATCCTTTCTTCCCTCCTCTTCTCAAGGACAACTGTGCGCGGATCGTCCCTAACTCCCCTGCACACAACTGAAAGCAACAATGATCTCCTCTACATTTTTAGACTAGTTTACTAGCTTCAAAGTTTTTTTAAAGTGTGAACTCAAATATTTTGAAGAGCCCTATATGTAGCTTTTCTCAATAAACTTAAGTTTTAGCAATGTGTTCTTTTCAAAATTTTATATATAACTCTTGTTAATGTCTCTTGGTCACACTATAGTTGTATAATTACAAATACATAAATACATCACTGAAAACGGGATTGTTATCTATCTTAAGTCGGCTAACCATTTACAATATTATATCAAAACTTAGAAACCACAAAAACACGACTCGAAAAAATATTGAAAATTCAAATGAAATGCCTTCAGATAAATTGACGCAAATGGAATCTTGAGGCCTCAAAATGTCGAAACAATTCTATATTTATCAGTCTTTCCTGTAAGCTTAGGGAAAGAAGACTAGTTTAATTAGTTTATCATATTACTCTCACGTACATTTATAAATTAAACAAATAATTTTATTAAAATATTGATATCAAATAGTTGATTCAGTATAACAATTAGTGTGCATGCATATAGCGTTGTCATTGAATATATTTATTTTCACCATGACTCTTATTTCTTGTTTCTGCTCCTATCATTCTACTCATTACAACAACCATGAAAGTATAGCGAGAAAATGATGACTTCCAAATCTTTGGTTCACTATGTAATATTATATTCTAAATTCTGCTGTTTCATTAGAGCATGCATCAAAAAATTCTTAACTTCCATTAATCTTACAACCTTACTCAGATTCTAAATACATACTCATGACTAACTACTTTTCCTTATATCTGCCAAACAAAAGTAGAACTCGACTGCTATTTTACACTCAGTTATCCTATAGTAATATAACTAAGGTTAATCATATTAAGGCTGAGACCCATTTACTGAGGTTGAAATAATAATAGCAACGATTAAAAGCAGTGGGTCAAAAGAAAGTTTTAATCATCTGTTTGATAACGTAAACAAGAACATACTGTGGTTATATTAGTCAACTGCTCAATTTAATGAAAGAAAGTGTAACACATAATACATTAAACCTAGACAAGAGTTTCATTTTGAAACAAAGTTAAAACTGATATCTTGCTCTTAAATTTATCTGATAAAATAATCTTGCATCTTCATCCTATATATTGTAAGTATCAGCGCATAATCAATTCCATCCAAGCTTTCAAACATAAACCAAAACAAAAAGATAAGGAAAAAAAATCAACAAAGAAGATGGGAAACAAAGCTGTTGTCTCAGTCTACTTAATTATTTCTCTTTGTGCTGCCATTTTTGTCACTCGAGGAGTAGCTCAAATTCAAAATCCTCAGGCTAATCCTGGACTTTTTCCACCAGGCTTAGTACCTGTTGATCTTGTAAAATGTTGGTCGTCTCTCTTTAACGTCCAAGGATGTGTGCTCGCAATCTCCAACTCTTTTTTTTCTGGAAAATTTGAAAATGTTGAAGCCGCATGCTGCAAGGTGTTTTCAACTTTAGATGCAAACTGTTGGCCTCAGATGTTTCCTTTGAATCCTTTCTTCCCTCCTCTCCTCAAGGACAACTGTGCGCGTATCGTCCCTAACTCCCCTGCACACAACTGAAAGCAACAATGATCTCCTCTACATTTTTAGACTAGTTTACTAGCTTCAAAGTTTTTCAAAATTGTGAACTCAAATACTTTGGAGAGCCTTATACGTAGCTTTTCTCAATAAATTGAAGATTTAGCAATGTGTTCTTTCAAAATATTATCTACAACTCTTGTTAATGTCTCTTGGTCACATTATAGCTGTATAATTACAAATACATCAAAAAAAATACAAATACATCACTGAAATGGGATTGTTATCTATCTTAAATCAGCTAACGATGTACAATATTATATCAAAAGTTAGAAACCACACAAACACGACCCAAAAAAAGATTGAAACTTCAAATGAAGTGCCTTCAGATAATTTGACGCAAATGAGATTTAGAGGCCTCGAAATGTCGAAACAATTCAATATTTATCAGTCTTTGCTGTCGGAATATGCGAGGGAAAGAAAAGATAACACATGACTCTAAATTGAATCTTTGCGTTTAAAATGGTTTGAACTTCACCCTAAGATCTTCCGGGCCCAGAACCTTTAGATATTCAAAAACAAAAATCTTGTAACTATAAAAAAAAATATACAATAACGCATAAGGGAAAAGCCATCTTTAGTGTGTTATCTTACACATACATATATAAACTATGAGGAAATAACCAATTCGTGGAGCAACTAAAGAAGTCAAGTGAACAAAGACAGCAACACTTGGAGATTCAAAGACAAAATTATGCTTTGAAAGAGATGAAGGATGAGAACAAAATTTTATATTGTGACTTAAATGCCATAGAATCGATCCAAATGTTCATGAACATTTTCAAGCAGAGAAAACACGGATTTTACAAAAGCGCAGTCACCAGCAACAAACTCAACAAATTCCTCCTCCATCCACATCGTTTGGACAATGTTTTAACAATCTTTATGGATCCGGAAATAATTTACCAGAGTATTAAATTGTTTTAATATGTTGTATTGATTAATATTTAAATAAAAAAGTCTTGAATTTTAAATAAAATAATAATATGTTTATTTTAATTATAGTTATAAAATTGATAATTAGTACTTAAACAAAAAGCTGTGCTTTTATATGTAAAAATTGTATTTCTTCGTAAACAAATATTTTAGTTACAATCATAGGAAATTAGAAGACTACTTTTAAATAAATTTTTTTGCCTCTATTATAGAGGAATGTTATTTTTTCCCTAAATATATAGGAAAAAATAGCAATCTCTATTTTAAGAAAAGAAATAGAGGTAAATTGAGTAGATTTTACTTTATTATAGCATTCAGAGACAAATATAGGATGTGTTGGAAATGCTCTAACAATCAGTGTGCATGCATAGCGTTGTCATTTAATTTATGTCTTTTCACCATGACTCTTATTTCTTGTTTCTGCTCCTATCATTATACTCATTACAACAGCCATGCAAATACAACGAGAAAATGATGACATCCAAATCTTTGGTTCACTATATAATACTATATTGCAAATTCTGCTGTTTCATTAGTGCATGCATCAAAATATTCTTAACTTCCATTAAACCTTACAAAAAAAATGGTAAACCATTCCTCAGAGAGAGAATGTGAAAACCCCGGTGGTCACAGGTTGTGAAAATCTGGTGTGGTGCGGATTCGAACTCGGGTCCCTTAGGAATCCACGGAACGTCTTGACCACCCGACCACAGACGCGTGGTTCATTAAACCTTACAACCTTACTCAGATTCTGAATACATACGGATGACAACCTATGTTTCCTTATATGTGCCAAACAAAAGTAGACCGCGGCTGCTATTTTACATGCGGTTATTCTAAATTAATATAGCTAAGGTTAATCATATTAAGGCTGAGACCCATTTACTGAGGTTGAAATAATAAATAATAATAACAACTATAAAAAGCAGTAGCACCAAATTTTAGCAAAAAAAAAACTATAAAAAACAGTAGTCAAAAGAAACTTTCAAACATCTGTTTGATAACATAAACAAGAACATACTATGGTTATATTAGTCAACTACTCAACGTAACTTAAAGAAAGAAAGTGTAACATATAATACATTAAACCTAACAAGAGTTTCTTTTTGAAACAAAGCTAAAACTGATATGTTCCTCTTTAATTTATCTGATAAAAAATCTTGCCTCCTCATCCTATATATTCCAAGTATCTGCGCATATCCAAATCCATCCAAGCTTTCAAACATAAACCAAAACAAAAAGACAAGGAAAAATAAAAGATTAACCAAGAAGATGGGAAGCAAAACTATTGTCTCAGTCTACTTAATTATTTCTCTTTGTGCTTCCATTTTTATCACTCGAGGAGTAGCTCAAATTCAAAATCCGCAGGCTAATCCCGGACATTTTCCACCTGGCTTAGTACCTGTTGATCTTGTAAAATGCTGGTCGTCTCTCTTTAACGTCCAAGGATGTGTCCTTGCAATCTCCAACTCTTTTCTTTCTGGAAATTTTGAAAATGTTGAAGCCGCATGCTGCAAGGTGTTTTCAACTTTAGATGCAAACTGTTGGCCTCAGATGTTTCCTTTGAATCCTTTCTTCCCTCCTCTTCTCAAGGACAACTGTGCGCGGATCGTCCCTAACTCCCCTGCACACAACTGAAAGCAACAATGATTTCCTCTTCATTTTTAGACTAGTTTACTAGCTTCAAAGTTTTTTTAAAGTGTGAACTCAAATACTTTGAAGAGCCCTATATGTAGCTTTTCTCAATAAACTTAAGTTTTAGCAATGTGTTCTTTTCAAAATTTTATCTATAACTCTTGTTAATGTCTCTTGGTCACACTATAGTTGTATAATTACAAATACATAAATACATCACTGAAAACGGGATTGTTATCTATCTTAAGTCGGCTAACCATTTACAATATTATATCAAAACTTAGAAACCACAAAAACACGACTCGAAAAAATATTGAAAATTCAAATGAAATGCCTTCAGATAAATTGACGCAAATGGAATCTTGAGGCCTCAAAATGTCGAAACAATTCTATATTTATCAGCCTTTCCTGTAAGCTTAGGCAAAGAAGATTAGTTTAATTAGTTTATCATATTACTCTCACGTACATTTATAAATTAAACAAATAATTTTATTTAAATATTGATATCAAATAGTTGATTCAGTATAACAATTAGTGTGCATGCATATAGCGTTGTCATTGAATATATTTCTTTTCACCATGACTCTTATTTCTTGTTTCTGCTCCTATCATTCTACTCATTACAACAACCATGAAAGTATAGCGAGAAAATGATGACTTCCAAATCTTTGGTTCACTATGTAATATTATATTCCAAATTCTGCTGTTTCATTAGAGCATGCATCAAAATATTCTTAACTTCCATTAATCTTACAACCTTACTCAGATTCTAAATACATACTCATGACTAACTACTTTTCCTTATATCCGCCAAACAAAAGTAGAACTCGACTGCTATTTTACACTCAGTTATCCTATAGTAATATAACTAAGGTTAATCATATTAAGGCTGAGACCCATTTACTGAGGTTGAAATAATAATAGCAACGATTAAAAGCAGTGGGTCAAAAGAAAATTTTAATCATCTGTTTGATAACGTAAACAAGAACATACTGTGGTTATATTAGTCAACTGCTCAATTTAATGAAAGAAAGTGTAACACATAATACATTAAACCTAGACAAGAGTTTCATTTTGAAATAAAGATAAAACTGATATGTTGCTCTTAAATTTATCTGATAAAATAATCTTGCATCCTCATCCTATATATTGTAAGTATCAGCGCATAATCAACTCCATCCAAGCTTTCAAACATAAACCAAGACAAAAAGATAAGGAAAAAAAAATCAACAAAGAAGATGGGAAACAAAGCTGTTGTCTCAGTCTCCTTAATTATTTCTCTTTGTGCTGCCATTTTTGTCACTCGAGGAGTAGCTCAAATTCAAAATCCTCAGGCTAATCCTGGACTTTTTCCACCTGGCTTAGTACCTGTTGATCTTGTAAAATGTTGGTCGTCTCTCTTTAACGTCCAAGGATGTGTGCTCGCAATCTCCAACTCTTTTTTTTCTGGAAAATTTGAAAATGTTGAAGCTGCATGCTGCAAGGTGTTTTCAACTTTAGATGCAAACTGTTGGCCTCAGATGTTTCCTTTGAATCCCTTCTTTCCTCCTCTCCTCATGGACAACTGTGCGCGTATCGTCCCTAACTCCCCTGCATACAACTGAAAGCAACAATAATCTCCTCTACATTTTAGACTAGTTTATTAGCTTCAAAGTTTTTCAAAATTGTGAACTCAAATACTTTGGAGAGCCTTATACGTAGTTTTTCTCAATAAACTGAAGATTTAGCAATGTGTTTTCTTTCAAAATATTATCTACAACTCTTGTTAATGTCTCTTGGTCACATTATAGCTGTATAATTACAAATACATAAAAAAAATACAAATACATCACTGAAAATGGGATTGTTATCTATCTTAAATCAGCTAACGATGTACAATATTATATCAAAAGTTAGAAACCACACAAACACGACCCAAACAAAGATTGAAACTTCAAATGAAGTGCCTTCAGATAAATTGACGCAAATGAGATTTAGAGGCCTCGAAATGTCGAAACAATTCTATATTTATCAGCCTTTGCTGTCGGAATATGCGAGGGAAAGAAAAGATAACACATGACTCTAAATCAAATCTTTTAGTTTAAAATTGTTTGAACTTCACCCTAAGATCTTCCGGGCCCAGAATCTTTAGATATTCAAAAACAAAAATCTTGTAACTATAAAAAAATATATACAATAACGCATAAGGGAAAAGCCATCTTTAGTGTGTTATCTTACACATACATATATAAACTATGAGGAAATAACCAATTCATGGAGCAACTAAAGAATTCAAGTGAACAAAGACAGCAACACTTGGAGATTCAAAGACAAAATTATGCTTTGAAAGAGATGAAGGATGAAAACAAAATTTTATTTTGTGACTTAAATGGCATAGAATCGATCCAAATGTTCATGAACATTTTCAAGCAGAGAAAGCACGGATTTTACAAAAGCGCAGTCACCAGCAACAAACTCAACAAATTCCTCCTCCATCCACATCGTTTGGACAATGTTTTAACAATCTTTATGGATCCGGAAATAATTTACCAGAGTATTAAATTATTTTAATATGTTGTATTGATTAATATTTAAATAAAAAAGTCTTGAATTTTAAATAAAATAATAATATTTTTATTTTAATTACAGTTATAAATTGATAACTAGTACTAAAAAAAAGCTGTGCTTTTATATGTAAAAATTGTATTTCTTCGTAAACAAATATTTTAGTTACAATCATAGGAAATTAGAAGACTACTTTTTAAATAAAAATGTTTGCCTCTATTATAGATGAATGCTATTTTTTCTTTAAATATATAGGAAAAAATAGCAATTTCTATTTTAATAAAAGAAATAGAGGTGAATTGAGTAGATTTTACTTTATTATAACATTTAGAGACAAATATAGGATGTGTTGGAAATGCTCTAACAATCAGTGTGCATGCATAGCGTTGTCATTTAATTTATGTCATATATCGTATAATGCTCTAACAATCAGTGTGCATGCATAGCGTGGTGAGGATTCGAACTCGGGTCCCTTAGAAATCCACGGAACGCCTTGACCACCCGACCACAGACGCGTGGTTCATTAAACCTTACAACCTTACTCAGATTCTGAATACATACTCATGACAACCTACGTTTCCTTATATGTGCCAAACAAAAGTAGACCGCGGCTGCTATTTTACATGCGGTTATTCTAAATTAATATAGCTAAGGTTAATCATATTAAGGCTGAGACCCATTTACTGAGGTTGAAATAATAAATAATAATAACAACTATAAAAAGCAGTAGCACCAAATTTTAGCAAAAAAAACTATAAAAAGCAGTAGTCAAAAGAAACTTTCAAACATCTGTTTGATAACATAAACAAGAACATACTATGGTTATATTAGTCAACTACTCAACGTAACTTAAAGAAAGAAAGTGTAACATATAATACATTAAACCTAACAAGAGTTTCTTTTTGGAACAAAGCTAAAACTGATATGTTCCTCTATAATTTATCTGATAAAAAATCTTGCCTCCTCATCCTAATATATTCCAAGTATCTGCGCATATCCAAATCCAACCAAGCTTTCAAACATAAACCAAAGAAAAAGACAAGGAAAAATAAAAGATTAACCAAGAAGATGGGAAGCAAAGCTATTGTCTCAGTCTACTTAATTATTTCTCTTTGTGCTTCCATTTTTATCACTCGAGGAGTAGCTCAAATTCAAAATCCGCAGGCTAATCCCGGACTTTTTCCACCTGGCTTAGTACCTGTTGATCATGTAAAATGCTGGTCGTCTCTCTTTACGTCCAAGGATGTGTCCTTGCAATCTCCAACTCTTTTCTTTCTGGAAATTTTGAAAATGTTGAAGCCACATGCTGCAAGGTGTTTTCAACTTTAGATGCAAACTGTTGGCCTCAGATGTTTCCTTTGAATCCTTTCTTCCCTCCTCTCCTCAAGGACAATTGTGTGTGTATCGTCTCTGACTCCCCTGCACACAACTTAAAGCAACAATGATTTCCTTTACATTTTAGACTAGTTTATTAGCTTTAAATTTTTTTAAATTGTGAACTCAAATACTTTGGAGAGCCCTTTATGTAGCTTTTCTCAATAAACTGAAGTTTATGCAATGTGTTATTTTCAAAATATTATCTAGAACTCTTGTTAATGTCTCTTGGTCACATTATAGTTGTATAATTACAAATACATCATTGAAAATGGGATTGTTATCTATCTTAAGTCTGCTAACCAGTACAATATTATATCAAAGTTAGAAACCACACAAACATGACTCAAACAAAGGTTGAAACTTCAAATGAAGTGCCTTCAGATAAATTGACGCAAATGGGATTTAGAGTCCTCAAAATGTAAAAACAATTCTATATTTATCAGCATTTTCTATCAGATTATTATGCAAGGGAAAGAAAATATAACACATTTTTAAATTAATCTTTTAGTTTAAAATGGTTCGAACTTCACCCTAAGATCTTCCAAGCCCAGAACATTTAAAATATTCAAAATCGAAAATCTTGTAACCATAAAAAAGATACAATAAAACACATAAGGGAACCCATCTTTAGTTTGTTATCTTACACATACATATATAAACTATGAGTTTTATTACAATACTGATACCAAAGAGTGGCATAAGAATAAACACTTAAAAATCACAAGCATAATATTAAGTTTCCATTCGTATAGCTTTGTCATTCATCGTTTTACCTGAAAACTACTTCCTGTTTCTCGTCCTATCTTCATATTCCTCACTACATCAGCCATGCAAATACAACAAGAAAATGATGGCAGACAAAGCTTTGGTACTCTATTTAATTATAACCAAATTCTTGATTGTAATTAGAGCATTCATCAACGTGTTATTAATTTGGATAAAAAATTACGACCTTAATTATATAGATTCTCCATACCTACTCACTACGACCTACTTGTCCTGATGTCCTTCAAACAAATTGTTAATCACCTTAGAAAATTAGAAAGTGGCTGCTATTTTGCATGCGGTTATCCTAAGGTAATATAATTAAGGTTAATAATCTTAAGGCTGAGACCCATTACCTAATATTGAAACAAATAATAATAAAATTAAAAACTTTTAATCATCTGTTTGATAACGTAAACAAGAACATACTATGGTTATATTAGTCAACTACTCAACTTAATGAAAGAAAGTGTAACAAATAATTGAAAGCCTTTTCAAAAAAAAAAAAAAAAGTGTAACAAATAATACATTAAACCTAAACAAGAGTTTCATTTTGAAACAAAGTTAAAACTGATATGTTCCTCTTTAATTTATCTGATAAAAAATCTTGCATCATCATCCTATATATTGTAAGTATCTGAGCATATTCAAATCCATCCAAGCTTTCAAACATAAACCAAAACAAAAAGACAAGGAAAAAAAAAGATTTAACCAAGAAGATGGGAAGCAAAGCTGTCGTCTCAGTCTACTTAATTATTTCTCTTTGTGCTGTCATTTTTGTCACTCGAGGAGTAGCTCAAATTCAAAACCTGCAGGCTAATCCAGGACTTTTTTCACCTGGTTTAGTACCTGTTGATCTTGTAAAATGTTGGTCGTCTCTCTTTAACGTCCAAGGATGTGTGCTCGCAATCTCCAACTTTTTTCTTTCTGGAAATTTTGAAAATGTCGAAGCCGCATGTTGCAAGGTGTTTTCAACTTTAGATGCAAACTGTTGGCCTCAAATGTTTCCTTTGAATCCTTTCTTCCCTCCTCTCCTCAAAGACAACTGTGCGCGTATTGTCCCTAACTCCCCTCCACACAACTGAAAGCAATAATGATTTCCTCTACATTTTTAGACTCGTTTATTAGCTTCTAAGTTCTTTAAAGTGTGAACTCAAATACTTTGGAGATCCCTAATGTAGTTTTTCTCAATAAACTGAAGTTTTAGCAATGTGTTCTTTTCAAAATATTATCTACAACTCTTGTTAATGTCTCTTGGTCAGATTATAGTTGTATAATTACAAATACATCACTAAAAATGGGATTGTTATCTATCTTAAGCTGGCTAACCATGTACAATATTATATCAAAAGTTAGAAACCACACCAAATGGGATTGTTATCCATCATATCAACTTCCGATGAGATGACAAACTATGGTCTGAGAGGCCTCCAAACGTCAAGACGGTTCTAGTTTTATCGGTCTTTCGGTTTATGCAAGTGAAGAAGGAAAGACAACACACAACTCCAAATAAACTTTCTGAAGAGCAAAAAAAAAGATAAAACACAAAATTTAGCAAAAGAAAAATAGATTAATACATAAGAATTAAAAAAATCAACTGTTTCAGACAATTTTCTTTTTTTTTGTGTTAGATGGATGGACTTGATCATATCAGATACATCTCCAAGCTAAATCTCTATTCTCAGTAGAACCAGAGAACGAGAAGGCAAAAACAAGTTCTATTGATTCTTTTTAGTAGTGGGAGTGAATGATGATGGTGGTGATGATGATTTAGAGCTCTGAATCTGATCATCTTTAGATGTTTTGATTATAAACAGAAGCGTTTCCACAAGCATCGCTAAAACTAGTCCAAGAATCCCACCAGCAGCACTCTGAAATCCGGAAACACAACGATTCAAAAATTCACACTTGGAATTGAAATGTTTCCAGAATTTGACAAAATGGTCAACAAACAAAACGTACCAGAGCGGGGTTGCGGTTGAATAAAGCTCTGAAGGAAGCGTACCCAACCAGATATCCAGTGAACATGGTAAGACCGACGTGTAAACCTATAGTAACGAGTTTTCAAACGAACAAAAAAAAAAAATCTTCACTGACCTATTTGTGTAAAATACATTTTGGCAAGAAAAGTTATCAAGAAGTGAGCAAAATGGTATTTACCAAAACCGAGCTGGTCTTTGTAAGAGGAGAAAGGCTCTTCGACTTGTTTCCTAGGTGTAATATCTTTAACAAGCTCAGCATACTCCTTCCTCTCTGCTATTTCTCTCAGCTTAACCAATCTCAGCTTCAGTTCTTCACTCTACCAAGAACAAAAAAAAAATCAGATCAAACTAAACACTTAAACTCACAAAGAAACCACAAGGATCCTCGAATGCATTCAATTCAACACCGGAGGAGTAACGATCGTTTCATTAGTTATGCTCGATTATTCCCATTAACCAAACAGAAAAAAAAACGGATATTTGAATTTCAATTTAAATCAGACAAACACACAGTTGTGTCCATGAATCCCTACCAAAAGATGATTCCTTTATTGTCGGATTGTCCGAACAGAATCTAACTAGATCAAAAATATAAAAAATTCGAGCTTTCATATACCTTTTCTCTGGGTTTGGGACTGGTGAAGACGAAATCTGAGCGGGAGAAAAGTCCCGACAAGTCCGGTCTGGTCGAAGGATCGGATCCTGTCCATATAGCCCGGAGCAATTTGTACGGAACGGTGTTCCGCGAGCGCAGATCAGAAGCGATGTCTCTGAGTTCCTCGGAGAGACGATGGTCATCGCAGGACAACGCGAGAAACGATTGGATCGGTTCGGTTGCGGAGACAATCAGGCCAGAGGCATTTCTCGGGTCGGGTTGATCCATCTTTTGATCGGATTCCGACGGGTTTCCGTTTCTTCACTGTTATATAATGCCACGTTTCTCACGCGCTCTGGAAGATCTCGTTCTGAATCACGCGCGAACAGTAAAACGTGAGACGTGGGCTCTGTTTTGGGTTATATTGGACCATTATTCTTAGCAGCCATTTGGATACTCGTTTGTGTTTTTGAATAAGAAAGTGAGTTCACATTTTTTTAGACTCCGTTCAAATTTTTTTGGTGTGATTGTAGATTTTATTGTTGTACAATTTCAGTTGTAGAACTTTTATTTGTAATTTATTTTTTTTAAATATAATTAATTTAATTATTGATTAATAGTACATACATAAATTAGACTATATTTTGAAATACAAAATAAAATTTATGATAATTCATATTGAAATAAAATATAATGTGGAAGTCCTTTTGGTCCAGTGGTTTGACTAAGAATTCAATTGTTTCTACATCCGGAGGTCTAGGATTCAAACCCCAAAAAATATCAAATATGCAGATTATGGAGAAGCATGTTACAAGAGATCTTTACCTTGGTGCAGGGCGTACCATCAAACATGGACAGTGCCGTGCCAAGGCTTTAAGGGGTTTGAGGCAAAATTTAAAATACTTGTTCTTGTAGTGTCAACAAAATCTATGAAGAAAACAAAAATTATTTAAGTATAGATGTTGGTTTTGAATTCTGGATTAGAAACTCAAAAACATAATACAACTTCATTTTAACCATTACACTATAGTAGAATTGTCAAACAGGGGACCCTAAAATTATAGATTATATTGGGGGCGTAAGGCAAATGCCTTTTTCACAACATAGTAGGCACGGCTCTGAACATGGATCTCATAGGACGGCTCAGAGTGGTGCAGCCAGGCGGGTATTCTCACAGGGTGGTAGAATTGTCGGCTGTAAAATCGTCTTTGTAATATTGTCACCATTGTATAGCATAATTAATCGATAATAATCGACTCAGACGTTCAAAAAAAAATATAATTCCCAAAAAATTCAAATGTAACCTTTAAAAATATATTACAAGTACACAATGGTGTTATTAGTTATAAAGAAGTTATGTAAGTTTTAAAACTATGGTTTTACTCTTTTATATAATGGTTGTTGAATAAAATTTAAATAAATATGTATTTGTTTATTGTGGAAAGCACAAAAAAAAATTATAGGGATTTGGTTGTAAGAAGTAAATATAGAGATGTAAGTTAGTAAAAAGTTGTAGACTTTAAAAAGTTAATAAAACTTTTTTAAGTTGATAAAAGTTGATTGTTGTGAATTTGGTATTGTGTAAATAAATAGAGATAAAGACAGTATTTACCAAATTAGACTTTTCACAATTTTCAGATACATATATTGAAGAGTAATTTTTTTTTGTAATTGGTATTCTAAAAATCGGTCTAAACGGCGTCTAGGCATCCAACTAGTTAGCAAATCGGGTATGAGCGAAACGATTTTTTAAAAGTCGGTTTAGGCGTCTGAAAAATTGGTCTAGACGCCCGCATAAACAATAGTACTCTATAAAACGTCTAATCACCGTCTAGCGATTTTTAGAAGTAATCTGTATTGAATGTGTAAAATGTGGATAATAGTACCTCTGGCTATTTCAATATGACTGATTGAATTGGGTGAGAAATCGTTTTTGGGTTTGTATTCGGTCAGAGTGGCGGGTGCAGTAACAAAATGGTCATGCATAATTTCCCACGTGTGTTA
This sequence comes from Raphanus raphanistrum subsp. raphanistrum, assembly GCA_019706035.1. Lineage (NCBI taxonomy): Eukaryota > Viridiplantae > Streptophyta > Magnoliopsida > Brassicales > Brassicaceae > Raphanus > Raphanus raphanistrum. Next base: position 14,495,475 of record CM033981.1, read on the forward strand.
CCAGAAGAACCACGGGAGTAAAAGTTTGGGGGTATACTTGTAAATATGAATTTTACAAATGAGTCAGTACTATATTCTATTCTGCATCATCTTCTCTGTAATAATGAATCCCTCCACTTCTGTTCCTCTTCCCCTAGAAAATTCCGCAAACCCCTAGAGAAAAAGAGAGAGAGAGAGAGAGAGAAAAACACAGTTGATGAGATTTCTAGAAAGAGAAAAACAAATCCTCTGATCTCTCTTCTATCTCAATCGATATCGCAGCTTTGTTTTTTTACCATCGTTGCGATACGAGATCCCCGAATGAAAACCTAACCTAACGGTCTATCGAATCAAATTTAAAAAGAAAAAATGATATCGAATCCAAGTCTATTGTCCTACACATGCATCGCGAAAGGAACCGTCGTCCTCGCGGAGTTCGCTTCAAAGGAGGAGCCAGGAATCGAAGAGGTAGCCTTGCGATGCATCGAGAACACGCCTCCTCACCATTCCATCTTCTCCCACACAGTTCGCAAGAAGACGTACACGTTCGCGATCGACGATGACTCCTCCTCCTCCTCCTTCGTCTACTTCGCGATTACAGACGAAACCATGGAGAAACCGGAGTCTTTCCGGGTCCTGAACCGGTTGAGATCAGCCGTCGAAAGTCTCCGATCCGATTCGGCATTGATCGATCCTTCTCCGAGGTGTCTACAAGCGAAGATGGATCCAGTTTTCGCGGAGATCGTCGGCGGTGGTGGTGGTGGTGATGTGGATTTGGAGCTGGACATGGATATGGTGGCGGCGAGGGAGAGTCGGAATCTGAGTATTGATTCGACGAAAGGGAGGAGAGCGGCGTTGATTCCGCTTCTTGGGAAGCCGTTGAAGGCGTTGAAGAAGAAGAATAAGAAGAGGACGGAGGAAGATTCTGGCGACGACGTCGGTATGGTGGTCGATGAGGAGAATAAGAAGAAGGTGGATTTGTGCGGGAATAATAGGAACGGTGGAGTGTTGCGCAAGGAACTGAGGAACGGTTTGTTGACGGATCATCACAAGGCGAAACAGATGTGGAAGAAACATGTGTGGGTTGTGTTGATGTTCGATTTCTGCGTCTGTGCTGTTCTGTTCGGAATCTGGCTTTGGGTTTGTCAAGGTTTTCAATGCGTCAGTGGGTGAAGAAAGTAATCTCTCTCATCAGTCTCTCTCTCTGTGTACATCTATTTGTTTTTTTCAATCTGCATTCACTTTCATTCTTTTGCCATCTGGTTATGAGTATGATCCTTTTTTTTTTAATTCTTGTTTAATTTTTTAAGATCACGGAATGTGTTGTTTCCAGGAGGGTTGAATCCTGGCTTTACATGTTAGTGATATGTTCATTGTACTGGCAAGCAACATGTGTTTGTTGTATTCTGCGTCTCTTTTTCTCGTTTTTTCTTTTGTTGTATATTCCCCCCTCCCCCATAACTTGTGTGTGCTGTGCTGTGATTGAACGTGGGTCGCACAATAATGGTTGACAAATAATAGATGGTTTCAGATCCAGTCACACATTAATATAGTACATTGCATCTATTGTCGGTGTATTTTAAAATATTTTTCCAGAAAAATGAGATTGATACCAGCAATTAGATTTATGAATCTGTTACGGTCTTATGTCTAACAGTAGAAAAGCGGTTAAATTACAAGAAGAGAGTTCGGAAATAAGAAACAGACAGGGAGAATGTGTTAAATATGTAGAGAGACCACCATTCACGATGCTTACTGGACCAAATATCAGAGGTTGGTGCTGTGTTCTACCTTGTAACACATCTTGTGCAAATATGGCACAAGTGATTGGTTGTGCCGGTCTAGAGTACTGTACCCTCGCGGCAGCATCTCTGTGCCACGTTTAAGCTTTCTTTGTGCGATCATCAAGAGCATCCCCAGAAAACTCATCCTCTCCATTCTAATCATGGGATTCAAGAAATGTTGGAGGACTGAGCCAAGAAATGTTGAGACACAACAACACAAAACTGGAAGAACCGTTTGCCCTGAAGACGCAACATTTCAAGACATAGCTAAAAGGCTTGACGTCTTGTAGAAGAAAGAACTCGAAAACAGAAGCAAGAGAAGAGCCAGAAAGAGTATTTGAATCGAAGGAAAATGCAACCGAGAAAGGAAGGGAATCATATTCTCCTGATGAACTGAGACGTTTAACTTTGAAGGCTGCTCAATCTGATGCTGAAGAAGAATCTGAATGGAAAGTCCCTAATCAGAGAATGAGTTTAGTAAAAGAGAAAAGGCAGATGGTAAGGAGCAGGATATCCTCGAAAAGCCATCATGCACAAACAATCCACCTTGGAGAATGGATCTTCATGCTCTTGGAGTTTCATTCAAGATCAACAGCTGTTGGTGCTTGAAAGATATATCGAGAAACAAGAGAGCAGCTTTGATTCAAGATGACTCCTGGTTTTGTATAGGTTCTAGTAGGCTTCATCACTAGTAGCAGCTTTGATCCAGAACGTTTTGCTGAAAGCATTAGAAGTTTGTTTCAGGAAGTGCAGAGAGGGCTTGAGGTTAGGATACCTCGAATCATAGATTCATAGGTGATCTTGAAGGGACATTAGCTCGTGAGGGAATGATATATTTGAAGCGACGGGAGTTATCACATGAAGCAACAAAACTTGTAGACTATTTACAACTCCTCCAGCTTTTCTAAAGGTTAATGAAAATACTTTAGGTCGTGTGTATAATTTACCTATACAGGGATGATTGGTTGTGTTTAGATTCCAACTAACTTAGTTAATTTAATTGTTTTCACCCTTTTAAATCTTTGTGAAACCTTGGCAATTTCAGATATATTTGGGGCTAAATATCCTGCATGCATTACTCTAAATGTATTTTCTGGTAGAATTATGTAGAGATACTAAATTCAGTTATGGGTTTGGTTTACAGATCAGAACTTCGGTTTGGTATTGGTTAGCTGATTGGAAATTTCCAATGTAAAAGGATTAGTAACAAGTGAACTATAATGAGAGGAAGAAAGGATTAGAGAATGGACTAAAGAACGGATGAGTCTTAAATTGGATGTATCTGTTGCTTGTGAAAGTGATAACAAAAATCACTTGCATGTTTTTTTCTTTGCATCTTGATATAATGTTCAATCTTACAATATTTGGCTCCAGTTATGATCTTCTCAAATCTTTATTAAGATAAAATTCTATAATATATGAAAATTTACTATTAACCCCTATTCTAGCAATACTGAGATAGTGAAAAACTCTTATGTGATGGTTTACAATAAAGCTTCTGCATTATTTTAGAATTTGGTTCCTATATATATATATATATATATATATAATTCTTTTTTATAGATTATAGGATATAAAATTTATCAAAATTTTCAGAATAATGTGGGTATATATATTCGTTGTGGTTTTTGATTGAAATCAACTTTTTAAATAAGTTTCTATTGAAAAAGAAAGAAAACCCCAAACATAATATTATTTGTCTGACATTTTTATACTGAAAATATTTACTCTAGGTCTCTTCAGGTATTCTGGAAAATCAAAATGACTTTTTTAATATGTATTTTTTTTAAGTTGGGAGCAAATTCCAATACGGTTAAAGTCACTAAGGTTCAAGTTTTGGTTATTGGAGAATTAAAGTTCCGACATCAGTCGAAAAAACGTAAATGGCTAACTCGTAACTAATCTGAATTCATTTCAGTGTGGATTAAAATATCCTTATATAATTTTAAAAATATATATACTTTTTTTTAGTGTTTCAAAAAGGAATGTGTACTTTTCTCCCCACTTTACAAATACCATTTTAATACTTCACGTTTCGCAAACGCAATCAAATTGCTTTATGATAAAAACGACAATACTATAAAGCACAAGTGCCAAAAACATATAAAGGGCTTTCGTAATGTCATCTTTATAATTCCCCTTTACTGTTCTTGGGCTTTCGTTATGTCATCTTTATAATTCCCCTTTACTGTTCTTCTATTTCTCAAACGGATTACGTATACATAGAATTTTCATACTATCTTTATCTTACATCAAAGTTGAGAGAAGAAAGTAATATTTGACTGATATGGGTGGCCTCTCAATTCTCATAATCTATAAAATATTGGTAAAAATCAGATTAGTCTTCAATCCTCATGGGCCTCCTCTTACCAAAGTAACTTACTTTTACTTATACTTTTATAGTGGAAAATTCTAAAGCAAAACCTCATATTAGTTTCTACGTTATGCCTTGAAACGTTATTAGGTGTATAGTTTGTTATTTAAAACATTCGCAGCGACACCATAACTAAAATGAAAAAATTAAACCACCATGTATTATACTAGTCACCCTGATTTAGTTTTTTTTTACTTTTATCACCTTTTATGTATACTTTTGTGATATCAGTTAACAAATTCTTTTAACTAATATACACACCACCTTTACCTAATATTTTTCATTTAAAGTTTTGACATAGACCAAATCCTGAAAATACAATCCCGTGTCCAAATAAAACCCAAATTACAAAAATTTATTCCACTAAACATGCGACCTGTCGTTTACATTTTCTGGATTCATATACATTCTTATTAATTTTATAGTACTAGTAGTATATTTGTGTCACTCAAAAAAATATAGTACTCCCTCTGTTTTTTAAAGATGTATGTTTTGATGTTTTCACACATATTAAGAAAACACATTAACTATACATCATTTTCAAAAATTATCAAATTCCAATGCATTTTAACCAATAGTCTTTCAATAAATTCAATCAATTTTATTGAAATTTACAACTTTTGTATAGGAAACATAAAAAATACATCTTTGTGAAACAATTTATTTTTCTAAAACATCTATCTTTAAAAAACAGAGGGAGTAGTATTTTCGTCTGCTAGTAAATCATCTTTGTACTACTAATGTGTAATAAGCATCGCAAATTCCGGTAAAACAACGCAAGTTGTGACCGTAGTTCACCAAAGCTTCGACATTCAATGAGTTCTTGTTCACTTCGTTAAGTTGCAAACCAATTCATTGTTTTAGAAGAAAAACAACGAACTTCTTTTTTTGGGCGGGCGGGGGACCATCGAATCTTTTAAGTTGTGAATTTGGTTCAAGCTTTAGTCTAGTTTAGAAGGTAATTTATCGACAGTCGAGTTTGTTGAGGCTAATAATCCATGGGTTGAAACATAATATGAGCCATTAGTATGTTTTCCTAAAAAGGGATAACATATTTCAAATTTTGCGGTATAGAAGACGAGATTTCACACGCTTAAAACTAATTGTTTCATTTCTTGAAATAATGTTTGTTGTTTGACCTTAAACCTAATGAAAAAGTGGAATAATGTCTTCCAACATATAAAGTAAATATACATTATTTTACATGTGTGCATGCCATGAAAGATGAAAGCAAGGGGAGACGAAGAGGCAGGAGACTCGCATGATTCTCCTAATTTTCGCATTCATTTCTACACAAAAGTCGCTAAAACATAACTGATACAACGACAAAAAAGAAGAAGAAGAAGAGAGTGATTAAACAATGAAAGAGCTACCTTTGACTTTTTCACACCCTACGCCAAATTGACCGTTTGTCCATCTACACGTCCTCGTCAACGTCCATCAGGATGACCTTTATTATCATCTTACCCAACAATACAATTCCCAAAAGACTAACTGCCTAAAAACAAACCATGTGGTAGTGATAACGATGAAATGCCCACAGAATATAACGTTTTGTAACCTAACCATTAATCGTACTCTTAGTTTCAAAACTGTAATGTATCCAAGAAATTTTTATTATTCCAGAATTGTTGATAGTGAAGGTACTTATTTACAAGTCATTTTCAATAATAAGCAAACAAAAACGCCATACCTTCCCTCGTGAAACAAGAAGCACAAAAGACTAAAGAGGAGCGTTACATTTATTTTTTATTTTTTTATTTTTATTTTTTAATTCAATTCATTTTTATATATTTTCTTTTCTTCTCCTTCATGTCTTCTATACCATTATACAACATACATCCTCCTTAACTTTTCCCTTTCTATGTTCAAATGAATCCACTCCCTATAAAGGTTTTCTTTTTCGTCTATTTAACCCCAACCCATTTTATATAACGTCAAAAACATTATTGGGTTTCATTACAAGAACACAAAGATATGAGAGTTACTAAAGATCAAGATCGGTTCTGTTCGACGCCTAAGCTTCTTATGTTTCCATATCCAATGAACAGACCATATGAAACGCCGGGATTAGCTACACCGCCCGTTAACATAGCCGGTTCTGTTCCTTTTCTATGGGAAGAAGCTCCCGGAAAGCCTCGTTCCTCCGTTAGAAAACTGCCGAGAAGGAACCAGACCGGAGAAAACAGAGGAGCTACGAGATGCTTGGACCTTCCTCCTAGGCTTGTTTTGCCCGGAGAAGCTTGTAAATCGTCCACGGCGAACGAGCCTTCTCCTACCACTGTTCTCGACGGTCCGAACGATTTACGTCGCCGTTCACTGTCGCTTCCCAGATCGGCGGCTGTGATCAGGAAGTTGAGAGGTGTTCCCGCGCCGGGGGAAAAGAGACCGTTTGGGTCAAGTAGATGGGGAAGTTTCGGGAATTGCAAAGAGGTGTCTGAGGGTGTATATGACTTTTCACGTTTTAGAGACGGTGGCTGCGATTGCCGGAAGGATTGGGCTGGAGTAGGATATGACTTCGCCGGTGACGGCGGTACAAAATTAAAACTTTTCAGAAGACTTCAAAGAAAAGGAAACCTTTTTAATCTCTCTCATGAAACAAAGTCAGATTTTTGGGTAAGTTTACCTTTTCAGCTAAACTGAAAAATCAAAAGTTATATTGTACATACTTTTTCAAAAGTCCATAATTATTTGTTTATTTACCTTATTATCAAAATCTTAAAATAATGAAGACATACTATGTTTAAAATGCAGGCAAGGGTTTACGAAGGGTTTAAGCAAGTGATTCCATGGAGGCGTAAGCAAGAGAATCTACAAAGGACGAATTCTTCCACTATTTAAATCGAATCTCTATTCAATTTCTTCTAACTTTATGTATAGACTATAGTTGATATACTAATTAACTAGTCTTCTCTTGTGTATACTTTATTTATATATAATATGGCAATGAAACAACTTGTATTTATAGTTTAGAACTAATATCTAGGGATTTCGATTTTTATTACATGTATATGATACTTTTATTGAATAGAAATTGGGGCTCATATACACAAAGAAGACCATATTTAGCTAGATACCCCTTTACTGTGATGAATATTGTTTCATTTCCTATAATCCGAACCTACCTCTATTAGTCTTCCTTCCCATAAATATCAACAAAAATGTCATCTAAGATATGGTGTCAAACATATCTACTCTCATCTCTACGATGGTTTCTTAGAATAGTTTTTTTTCTTAGCTTTTAAATAAATTTGGGCTAGTATCAACTTTTTTCTCAACCATCAGAGAAAACAAAAAGCTTTGGGAAAGTAGCAGAGGAAATGTGTTACATATATCTGCAACCTCGCGGAATTGGTGAGTACTAAGATATGAAGCTGAGAAGACCCCATTTGCAGTAAGTTTTCATCTTATTACAGCTTAGATTTACATATGTGATAACATGGATCTCTTTCAAATCTGTATATTACACGAATCTTAGATTTCCATGGATTATCACATCCAATAGAAATGATAAGGGATCTGAACGAGTTCCTTGCATATCTAACTACATAGCCTTCTAGTGCACTCTTTCATTTTGATTTATCCCTAGGTCAAAGAGTAGGTAATTGGTTTCTGAAGATTTACATTGCAAACTGAACGTTAGATTGGATGATTTTTTAGATGCTAAACCCTTTGTTATTTCACAGATTAGTGGGGTGTGTGTGTTAACTTCTATCACCTACCTGTAGTCCGTAAATAATTTGTAGAGGGTAATTTGCAATTTTGTTTGATTCTATTGTGTTAAAAGTGAGTTATTAGTCTCTTGGGTAAGCTTTGATTTTAATCTATAACATTTACTAGTAGCTCTTAAGAAAATTAGTAGAGGCTAATTTAAGTTATGATAGCAATTAGTGAATTTTTTTTATAGTGAATTTTCTTGGTCTCTACAAATTTATATTGTGGCTTCTCACTTCTGCAATTTTATAAGTCCACGTGAAATCCAAATTAGATCCTAGACAAGTTTCTGGGTTGGAGAACAGGGTTTTCTGAACCTAGATGACAAGTCTAGAGCTGGGAATTTGAGTTTTTATCCACGGGTTCCGCCTCGTTTGACCCGCCGTGGTGCGGGTACGTGTAGGCCAGTTCGAAAAATTTAACATCTGGGTGTGGGTCGAGTCAATTTTAGGCGAGATAGGTGCAGGTTAGCCGAATTTGAATCGCAGGTATCCGCTAACCCGCAAAAAATTCAAAAAAATTCGTAAAAGATATATAAAATATCAGAAATTATATAATTTTAATTCTAAATATATAATTTTAATTATAAATATATAATTAAAATAATTATTTTATTAAAATTTATATAACCCGTGGGTTACCTGCAAATCTGGATGGGGCGGTTGCGTGTATTTGAATCTTTCTTTGCGGGTCATGCAGATCGAAATTTTGAATAAAGAACTAGCTGACACGCGGGTTGGCGGGGCGGGTTGACCAGCAAACCCAGCTCTAGACCAGTCTATGGGTGGAGGACGAAGTAGATTGATGCTTGTGTTGAGAATATGGTTTGACATTTTTATACAGATTAAGAAAATGATTGAAATGCATTTAAGTTTTTATTAATTACATTTATTCAACCAATAGTATTTTAGATAAATAAAATTAGTTATAAAATTAATGCATTTATAATTAATAAAGCTGAATGTTGCATTGGAGTTTTAAAATGATACTTTTGTATAACAAGAAAAAATGTTGAAATGACATTTTTCAATCTCACCCAAGATGTCTTTAAGTCTCAGTATAACCCTAAGAAAACATGAAGATTTTGTTTCTCCGCTCTTCAAATCTTGCATCATCAAAGAAATTGTTCAGAAATGCATTTTTAGTGTCAATACAGGTGGTCGAATTTCTTGGCTACAACTGCTTGAGCCAGTAATCCTCATGCCTAGGAAGAGAGTATGTGAAAAGCTTGCAGAAGAAGTATTCTTCAGAGACATCATTCAGCTTGATGCCTATCACTAGATCCTCAAATCTCTCAAGATGGTTCATAGAATGATCATGAGGAAGACCATGAAAACGGTGTTGACACACCAAAGTGTAGTACACGAGTTTCAGTTCAAAGTCATTCCTCTGGAATCGAGGAGGTCGAATCGCATTGAACTGATCGGGCCTATTGTAATCTCCAAGTGTTCTATCACAAACATATCCAGCATTCCCGCAAATCTCAATAACAACCACTTCAGCATGAATCACATTCCCATACGCATCAATCTTCTGCCCTGATTCATTGCGTGCATGACCCTCTTGGTCCCTTAAGACTCCTTAATCATCAGCAACTAGAATAACCAGATTAACCATCTGAGCAGTTGCACAAATGGTGTCAATCATCACTCTCTAGGTGTTGCTCGCCACTATCTAGGTGTCGGTCTTCACTTATCTTTATCTGATGGTGTGTTCTAACTTAGAAAACTCATGATTCAAAAGATGTGTTCCCTTGTTTCTTATGGTAGCTAGATGCATACACCTAAACGCCACAAGAAAAAAGAGGAAGAAATATTAGTAAACAAAAAATAAAAAATATAGTATAAATTCTGCACCTACTCTAATCGTGAATAAGGGGTTTCCGGCAACATTGACAAAATTAATATGTTCACGTTTACACTAATGAGCAACTCTGTAATTTCAGAGGTGAGATGTAGTACTTAGGGATCATATCCATAGAGACTCATATCACACAATAGATTTCTGGTTTCGAATTAAGCTAGACAAGTAAATACAAAACAAGTAAATAACATTAATTAAAATGGTTTGTAAGCGATTAGGAAAAACGCTAGACCCTGAAAAGCTCGCAGATAAATCAGAATTGCAGACAAATAAATTGCTAAGGGTTTATGGAGAATAATTCTAGAACTCGAATCACAACAATAAAAGAATCAACTTTTGTTGCAGAGATAATCTATATAAAATCAATCAACTTTTGGCAATGCAATGCAAGTGTGGTTTGCTAGTAGATGACTCTTTTAAAAGTTTTTGGGACTGTTGTGTTCCTAATTAGTTTTGTTCTCAGACTATAGATACGATGTTTGTAAAAAAAAATTGAGATGAATAAATCTAACATTCATTCAAAAGAAAAATTTATATTTAGATCCTAGAATCTCAAATCTATTTTTAAATCCAGTCAGCTAAGACAAGCATTAAGATTAAGTTTAATAAGTTCAAAAAATCTTTAAACCAAATCTCTTTGCAGATATATATATATAGTAAGCTCATCTAAGATTAATTCTAGCAATCAATAACACTTTCGTGTCTACCAATTATCCTAAGATCTATATATATATATAGTGCTAAGAACAATCAAAAAGAAGAATATAATGTAACCCTAACAATTCAATCAAACAATTCATCATTCTTTTGAAGAACCCTAAATCAAAATGATGTTTATTCAGATGTGAACAGTAAAACAAAAATCATAATCTAAATAAATTGCATTAATAAATCAAAAGATGACATAAAAGAGTCAAAAAATCTAATCTCTGAATGAGTTCTGACTTGTCTCTCCAAATCTATCTACGATAAAATAAAAAGTAGCCTAAACAATGAATTTAGAATAGATAATATAGGTTAAAACATGTATGAGACTCGTTTGTAAATAATGGAAACTTTGGAGCTTTTTTGCGATTCTTCAAACTTGCTTTAAAACTCGTCGGGTTGTATGTACAGCATGGGTGTCGACCGAAGAAAGTTTGTATATGTTTCAGAGCAAAGAGTATAACTGGACATTTGGGTGGTCAAAAAAAGTTTCATCGACTAAGCATAGGTACCGTTGTTGTAGCTCTGAGAGTGTGCTTTGTTACTCTCTTACACTTTGTGTTATGTTGTTTTATGTTAGACATTTGTAATCCACCTGGAAAATGGATATAAAAGCCTTTATTCTTAGGAAGCGTAGTCCATTGGAACGGAAACAGATTGATGAAGCATTCGAACAAGGAAGTGAGGCTCTGAAGATTATTATGCTCAGTGGATTCAATCAAGGAAACTCAATATTTAAACTTTTGAAATATAAATTTCACTAAGCATGAATGAAATAAAAAATGATTGATATTTGCGGTTATTAAATACGAAAATGAGCATCAAGAAACCAAAAGGCGATTCAGGTTCGTTTTCCATTTTCATTGTAAATAATAAACAAGAAGGGGCTAAGAGACACAAACAAATTAATCATGTTTTGTTTTCACTAACATTTTTCTATTTTTAGCATTTAATTCAAGATTTCGGGAGGGTTATTGGGAGATGAATTTTGGAAATTTTGAGATTCCTTTGTTATTGGTTCTTGGATTTCATAAATCTTAATAGAATCCATTGTTATTGGTTTAAGAATTTTCAAAATCCATTCAAATCCATTGTTATTCAAAAAGTTTTGTTATTATAGATTCTCTAATTCTAACTAAATCTATTGTTATTGGGACATGAATTCTATTCATTTTTATTCATGAGACTCAACTTTCAAAATATCATATGTATCCATGTGATTTTCAAAATCCATGTGCAATTTTTACCAAATTATGTCCAAATCTATAATTCATTACATTTTGTATACCATTACACTTTTGAAAACATAATTTATATTTATAATGTTTATCATTTTCAATATATAATTAAATTTATATATATAAAAACTTTAAATAAAAAGTTTATAATAGTTTGGAAAATCATTTTCAAAAAGAAAATTAAAAAAACAAAAATTTTATAAAAATGTTAGAATTCGAAAACTATAATTCGAAATATTTTTTTAAAAAAATATTTTTTTTATTATTCTTTATATATAACAAATGTGTCTCTTTAATGAAACCTCTTTTGGTAATCCAAGTTAATGAAAAGCTAGACAAATCTAAGAAAATCATGATCAAATTCTATAAGTCAATGTATATACATTTTCACAATCCACATAACTTTTAAAATCAATCAACTCTTAAAATTCACAAACTCTATACAAATTCTTCTCCCAATAACCCCCCCTTCATGTTGCCATGCTTAGATTTATGATTTAATGTTAGATGATACAATTTCAAATGTCATATAATTTTTTATCAATCTTAAATTATTAAGGGAAGAATATATAATAACCATGGTAAGTTGATGAGAGGAAAAAGAAAAAGAAAAACAAAGTGGATAAGAACTCCACGATTAAGCAAGTCATGTAAATAAGGAGGATAGGCAATTCTATGTGTCTTTTTTATAATTCAAAGAATATTTAATGCAAGGTAGGAAAAAGTAATATGAACAAGCATTTTGTAATAGTAATCTTGAACGATCTTCAAAACTTGTCATAGAATTATAAAATTTTCCAAGCTTCCAAAAGGTATAAACTGATTGGGTTGAGCAGAACAACTTTTATATCTCTCTTTATACGTTAAAGAACATGCATGACCTTGAAACACTAACTTAAGAAAATTGGTTGTTTTTTTATCACTGAAAGAGTTTTCAGCAAATTCTGATAACATCTATTGATGTGTATTTGAGTTTTCCGGATGTTTTTAAGCAGATAGATATAAATTATCTGAAATAGTAGAAATTACATTATCTAGATTAAACATAATATTAACGAAATAGAATATAAAACTTATATAAAATTTCCGCAGTGTTGGGCAGATATTTATCTAGTAAATACTAATATCAGAAGTCACATTCGTTGGCACACAATGAAGGTTCTTTCGGGGATACGAAAGACAAGTTCTTTCTTAGATCATTCAACTAGAGAGTCCCTTGAATCAAGTTCTTTCTTATTTCTCGAACTAATTATGTTCGCTGCAATAATGATCGTGTAGAAGATTGTCTTCGGTGGACGGCTAAAACAATTAAATATACAATTGTTTACAATATGGCTATTTAAATCTTATTCCATCCACAAATCATATTTACAATTCTCTTATGAATTGTAAGAATCTAAACCATTAGACAAAAAAATGAATTGTAAGAATCTAACTATAAGTATGCATTATATATATATATATATGCACGATAGGGTTATATATATAATTCATTAATCAATACAATCATGTCTTCTTTGATAATCTGAGGGTGTCCAGCGGATTTAAGCCAACCGACTAAGTTCTTGGGACATATTCACTGGTACCAGATAGACTTAATTGTTCGCAATAGAAATTAGATATTTGTATCATCTGACCATATAAATGGATAAATCTAAATTTGGTAGATTTTGAATCCGGAATATTTACCATTTTTCCAAATTCGCCGTACCACTCGACCACGTTTGTGTTGTTTCAATACAATCATGTTAACAGCCATTTTGGAATTGCACGAATTCGAACTCTCTATAAATTCCTTCTTGAACGTTAGGGGGAAAATGTTGCTGTAAGTAATTATCAACTGGCAAAATATATTATATTGATGTTCGACGTAAATAATATAGATTTCAGTAAGAAAAAATAGATTTCAGTAATACTCAAAAAACTACGAACCTGCAGGAGGTCATCTTTATCTAATTGCTATCATTCATTAAAAATATATATCAAACTGAATTTTAAATAATACATGAAATATCTTTTTCACGTATAACTATATATCGCTATATTTTTGACATCAACTAGATATCACTGTTAAATTATCAAGTTGAACCAATTGTGTATAACAAAGGTAGATGAAAGTCTATTTATATCAGTATGATTTATATTATCCTGAAATTTGATTTGGTAAAACTTGGCCAAACAAAAGGCCAAGGGGTCATGTTAAAGAACGAAAAACGAGTATATAATCTATTGTACTACTGGACTACAATTGAAGAAACTAGGAAAGAGAATAGTGTCAAGCACCAAATTTGAATCTGGATATTTTTAAGGCTAAGTACATATGATCTAACGTGGCGCCATCTTCTATGATTCTTGGACCCACCCTTCACAACCACATTGGTCTACAATCTGTTGGAATATTTCCCAAGTCAACCATTTGTTTTATGTTTCCATATCAACCATTTCTTCTAACTATAGAAATAAAAATGTATAATGCTTCTGAGAAAATGAAATATATTTGCTACATATATGATAATAACTATACTTTGATTAGTGTACATAATTATAACTTAAACATTTTATTCTAATATATTTATTTGGTCAATATTAATGTTTTCATATTTTGACAATTTCATTTGAAGTTCAGTGATGAATAAATTTGTTTTTGAAGTTTAAACATTGTTTTTAAGTGTAGATAGTGTTTCTATGATTACAGAGTTTTTTTTTGACAAAACCCATCATACATTAATATAGAAAACAAAGTTATTGTTGTTACCAAAATTACTAAACCACATACTTTAGCCTATTATCATATTTGAAATCATGTTATATAAATACACCTTCCGTTTCGGTTTAACTATCGTTATAGAGTTATGATTCCAGAGTTGCTAGTTGTTAATTTAATTATTTTTGCCTTACAAAGTTCCCGTTTTTTTTTAATATGAATTGTCTGATGTTGTAGGATGAATCCCGTATTATTGATAGATGAGTTTCCCAAAATTATTTTGAAAGACAACAATATGTTTTGAGTAAGATAAGTACACAAATTTATTGAAAAGATTGGAAATAAATTGAGTTATGTCAAGTATAAATTAATATTTTTAGAACCGGTAACCCGATTAACTGGAGCTATTCTGGATTCAGTTGGATCTTGGACTTGCAATTAAACATGATCCAAATCCAAATCTAATCTAAACTTTTATAATATTTGAATGTGGATGGAATTCATAAACCTAAATCGGAATCCGATTGGGATTTTGATTGTCGCCTTAATTTAGGACTTTTTCACCCGAATGCTATCATTTTTTTGAGTAAAGGCTTAAAATGATATCATTTAAAACAAATGACATACTACCTCCATTTCAAAAAGATATATATTCTAGAGAGAAAAAAGTTTCAAAAAGTTATATTTTTATATTTCAATACAATATTTATCAATTAATAATGAAAAATTGTGACGTTCAAAACATTAATTATGTTTTGTAAAGTCTTATCGTTTAAAATATAGGAAATATATAATTATATAAAATTATGCATTGATAACTAAGTCTTAATATGTTTTATTAAAGATATGAAAGTTCTAAAATACTCCATATATTTCATAATAAATGTCACTTTAGGTTTTTTTTTTTGTTTCAAAATAAGTGTCATTATACGATTTTACATTAAATTCATATTTTATCCTTTTGAATAACCAATAATTTTTATTTAAATTATTTTTATTTTATTAAATATGAATATATTAGTATATTATACAATTTTCTTAATCTCCATAAAAAATGTCAAAGTGACACTTATTAAGAAACAGAAGGAGATTTTACATTAAATTCATATTTTATCCTTTTGAATAACCAATAATTTTTATTTAAATCATTTTTATTTTATTAAATATGGATATATTAGTATATTATACAATTTTCTTAATCTCCATAAAAAAATGTCAAAGTGACACTTATTAAGAAATGGAAGGAGTATGTATTATTTTGAAATGAGAGAGTATTATGTTTACGCTGAAATGCAGACATCAATTTTAAAACTTTTAATTGTAGTTTACATAGCTGTTTGTGCTTTAACAAAAGAAAAGATGATGCTTATATTATGTTTCTATGAATGACACAATGAACCTGGACGGCGTGTGAGAGAAACTAATCTATGAGCACCACTCTTGTGTGTACATTTAATGGCATGACGGCAGTAGAAGACAAAACAGTTGTAATTGTAGAACTATTGACTTTGGACATTCATGTACAAAATATCTCCACATAACTTGGATTAGAAAAAGAAAATATGTTTGTTGTTCAGAAAAAAAAACTGTTTTGAACAAAAGAAAAAGAAAAAGAAAAAGAAAAAGGGAGAAACTATACACACTAAACAGCCGTCTTGTTTTCTTTTAAATGACCGCATATTTATTTTCACCAACATAGAATGTATGTTTGAAGACATCAACATTATTACATTTCATTCTATGAAAAATGTATTTATGGTTTCAAAAAAAATTACTCCAATAGTTTTTATTTTAGTTATCGTTTTAGGTTTATCCACACAGATTAAAAAAAAACATTTTTATATTTCCAAAATAAAAGAACCACCACTACATCTAACCATATTTATCTAATAGAAAAAAATAACCTAAAAATATTGTTAATAGATTTTGCATTGAAATTCTAAAACGATACTTATTTTTAAAAAAAAAAATTACTCTATAAAAATAGTTAAATTGAAACAGAGGGAGTATTTATATAACATGATTTCAAATATGATAATAGGCTAAAGTATGTGGTTTAGTAATTTTGGTAACAACAACAATTTTGTTTTCTATATTAATGTATGATGGATTAGTATGTTTTCTACCTAAAAGTTTAGATTAATGTAAATGTTTGTTAGTTATGGCCTAACCTCTAGTGATGCAATACAGTTAAAGCTCCAAAAAATAACTGACCAGAATGCCACTAACGGAATTTAAAGATTGTTTGTAAAATCAGAGCATTATGCATAATATTTAGTATTTTATCAAAATGTAAATTTAAGAATGATTTTGTTTTAATAGTATAGATTTATTTAGATTATAAGATATCATTTTCTCTGTTTTTATTTTTAATTTTATAATTTTGACCTTTTTGGACCAACACCGTTGTTGATATTAATGAAAAGATATTTTTAAAATATTAAAAAATCTGTAACACTTCTCTCTTTTCTAAAACTAAATAAACACTTTACAAGTTAACAAAATCAGTTCTGATATTTTATTAATTTATATACTAAAAATTGTACTATTTTATATATTCAGTAAATCACATATTGTATTTTATATAGTTTATTATAATATTTAGTTTTTTATTTTACAGAAAGACATTATAGATTATACAGTATTTAAAACCATCAAATACAACATATAATTTGGTTAAAAGTACGATATGCATATTCCATAGGATTCTAAACTACATCGTAATTAATGTTTTCTTATTATATTCACTTTATGTATTTTATTTTGTTTGAAAAAAATAGTATCGTTGGTTATGTAATGCAGATATATATTCTAACTACACTAAAATGTCTTTTTTTCTTGCAACGACTTTAAGTGTTTTCGGGTCCGATTGTTAGAGACTTTCGCTTTAACCTGTTGTTTTAGAATATTGGCTGTAAAGATTTTGGCTAGAATAATTTTAATTATTAAAATCAAAATAATAATCAAAATCATAAATATAGTAAATAATATTTTAAATGTTTCATTATAAATATAAAATTATGACAATAATAAAGAAAAAAACATATATGAAACCAAAAGCTATACAATATGAATATCAAAATAACAAGAAAAAATAACAATAACTAATTTATCAAATAAAATTTATAATAAAATTAATATAAAATAGAATAAGTATTTTAGTTATTGTGGGAATGAGAAAATCTTTTTTACAGTAAAAACAAAAGAAAATTCTGATTTTTGCTTGTAAAGCTAGACTGTAGGCATGGCTGTCGTCAGCTCGTGCCGTGAGGTGTTCGATTAAGTCCCGCAACAAGCGCAACCCGACATTTTTTTGAAAAAGAAGAAAGAAAAATAGATAATGGCTGTGAGAATTTTAGAACTCTTAAGATTAAAAAAAGCCTGATTGGTGAAAAATAGACATTTTGAACTTTTGAATTAAGTCAAAGTCTCTAAAACCAAACACCAATCAGAGTCTTGATAACTAAAGTATTAAAAAATCCATGATACTTTCAAGTTATATAAATAAATCTAGAAGATAAATATACCTAAAACCCCATAAAATATGTTTTTACCACGCTATATATGTTTATCAATGTTAAATAAATAGTAAAAATCATATAGTAATACCATTTTAAAACAAAAAATACATGATAAGTATTTTTTATTTTTTTAAATTAACTTTAACTAATATAAGAAAATGTGTTTTAATCAAAATGATAAAATTACATATAATTTATGAATAAACATAAATATAAATTTTCAAATTAGTTTTGTTACAACCTGAGGTAAATTTTCAAATCTATCAAGGAAATTTAAACTTTCTCCTTATAAATTATTTTAATATATAATAAAAGCCTTACAAGAAATTTCGAACCAAAAATATTTACTTAACGAAATATCTTGAAACAGCATATTTTTAATGGCTTATTTGAAAATTCACTAGGCACAACTTGTATGGTTATTCTGGATCTACTAAGTTATTGGAAAAACGGAAAAGTGAGATGTACTTGGAGAATAATTTTTCATACATTCTTATATAAAATAATCTATAATACAATAATAATATATATTATACAACATTGTTACCAATATATAAATAACTATATATATCTATATATATATATATATATATTATACCTTTGTTTATAAATATAATCCTCTATATAATACAATATTTAAAGATTCATAACTACCAAATTAGGTTATAAAGAATATTTATTAACTCTTTTAAATTGGCTATTGTAACATAACTATTAATTTTATCATGACATTAAGTTATTAAAATGAACGAATTATTTAACTAATCTGTCAAATCTAATCTATTAATTTAGGGATTATCTACTATTTGAAGTTCTCATTTAAATTTTGGACTCTTTCATAGTTGTTGCTAGAATATATCATGCCTCCTATACAATGTAACCTACCAACTTAAATTAAACCAAATCTTAACCAATATAGATTAGTTAAACCTAACCAGTAACACTTTTATAATATTTTTGGTTAATCTCTTAATATAATCAGATCATATAAAACTGAACCACTTTTAAATCAACGAGTTCCATATCATTCCAGACATAAGAGAAAAAATATCCGACTCATTTACAACGTAAGTATACAAAGACCGTGTATGCTTATGCTCATTGATCTTCCAAAAACCAAATAATTATGGCATAGACCAACATAGGCTCATGTTCGTATCACTAACTTTACTTTTATATATTTACTCTTCACCTACATCATATCACAACATACACAGTTCTGCAAAAACATGATTTTTTTTTGTTCAAACAACCAAATAATGGTGGCATATGGTCAGTAGATTTTTAAATATATTTTTTATATATTACATTTTACGAGACTATGTGTATAAGTTTTTTTTTTTTGAAAAAGGGCATAACTATGTGTATAAGTTAAAAGGTAAAAAGTGTGATAAGGCAAATTATTATACTAAAAATGAAAGAAGATTAAATGCAAACTAATAACAAGTACAACACAAATTATAACACTATTAAATTCTATATATATTTAATAAAATATTATATATATGTCTAATATGTATATATATATAAATGTTACACAAAATATATATAATATTATATACACATATTATATATACCATATATTATTAATTGAAAGTTGACAAATCAATTTCCGCCCTTTAGGGCGGGTCCTAATCTAGTTAGATTTAAATATAAGAATTAATGTTTTTGGTTTGGACGAATTTAGTTAATTAAACATCTTTGTTTTGTTATTTTACGCTCTAGACGGATCTTACGCAGAGTAACTAATGTTTTGTTCAACCGATTAACCAACTTGCTATGCGCACCTTCAATCTACTGGGGTTTGTTACAGCAGAATTGGCTAGATGGCCGAGTTTTAGAACATGACTTTGATTTATAATCGGTGAGTATATTTTGAACCAGTATTTTAGTTTATAATGATTTTGTATATTTTGAAGCAGCATTTTAGTTTATTGTAGTATATTTTAGTATGTTGGTGTCTATCTTCCGACAGTATAAATTATCGAAGTCAACCTTCCGCGCATTAATTTCTCTAAATATCAAATTAATTTATACAACTCACATATTGTGAAAATAATATGATCATATTTTTAAAATAATATGTTAGCGTTCATTGAATCTATCAAATGAAACATGTTTACTTAACAAGTAAAATGAAAACCAAGCTGTGAGATCTTGAGAGTTGACCTTCAAATATTTCACAGCTTATATAAAGGACACAGCAAAACTCCAATTCCTCAAGCAAATCAACAGTTTCTCCAAACTAATAATATCATCCTTCGTCTAAGGTTAAAACTAAACTAATTAAACTTTATAAACATATAAAGAGCCTATGTTTTTTTTTCGAGTAGTTTCTTTATTGATAAACAATGTTTATTGGTAAAAAAAATGCAGGCAGCTAAATTCAAATTTTCAACAACCATGGCCAAGACTAATCCGCCGGACGGAGGAGGGTCCGATGCAAATGACAATACATTCGTTCGTCACAGAGTGGCACGTCCTCCGAAGGAGGGTTTGCTAAAGGAGCTCAAGTCGGTGGTTCAAGAAACTTTCTTCCACGATGCGCCTCTGAGGGAATTTAAGGACCAAACAGCATCTAAGAAGGTGTTGCTCGGGATCCAAGCTGTCTTCCCAATCATTGGATGGGCCAGAGAGTACAATCTTCGAAAACTTAGAGGAGATGTCATTTCTGGTCTCACCATTGCCAGTCTTTGTATCCCTCAGGTTTACTATTTAAGACAACCATTTTTCTTTTATAAAGTCTTATGTACATTTCGTGCGTTTCTTCCGTTTATGTATACATCATATGTATGTTTCATGGATGATAGGATATTGGATACGCAAAGCTCGCGAATTTGGATCCAAAATATGGACTTTGTAAGTCTTGATATACATAACCTAAGGAAAAAAAAATTATTATCAGAAAAAGTGTATTTGATAATATCTATGGCGGGTCAAAAGAAAAAGAAAAACCATTTACCATTACAAAACATACTGAATGCATGGTTTTGTGTACAGATTCGAGCTTCGTGCCACCACTGGTGTACGCGGGCATGGGGAGTTCTAGAGATATTGCGATCGGACCAGTGGCGGTGGTGTCTCTTCTTCTTGGCACTCTGTGCCAGGCCGTGATCGACCCGAAAGAGAATCCCGCGGAATATCTCCGCCTTGCCCTCACCGCCACTTTCTTTGCTGGCGTTTTCGAAGCTGGCCTTGGTTTTCTCCGGTTGGGATTCCTGATAGACTTTCTGTCACATGCGGCTGTGGTTGGGTTCATGGGAGGAGCAGCCATTACAATTGCTCTCCAACAACTTAAGGGCTTTCTTGGCATCAAGAAGTTCACCAAGAAAACTGATATTGTTTCCGTCATGAAATCCGTATTTGCGGCTTCTCGTCACGGGGTACCTTTTAATACTCTTCTCTCTCTCTTATAACCTTCCTCTTATGTTTACTTTATAACCAAACAAATTAGTATCTCACTCGCTTTCGTTTCTTCGTGAATGTTCCAGTGGAATTGGCAGACTATAGTCATCGGTGCCAGTTTCTTGACCTTCCTACTTGTCGCCAAATACATTGTAACTTCTTTATTCTCTATTATATATATGCAGGAAACTTTGAATCTCTTTTCTAATATGATATCTGATTACAGGGGAGGAAGAACAAAAAATTATTTTGGGTTCCGGCAGTTGCTCCTCTTATTTCCGTCGTTGTCTCCACTTTCTTTGTCTTTATAACTCGTGCGGACAAACAAGGAGTCCAAATTGTAAGCTCACACAATATGAATCCTGTGTAGTATTTAATCAATTATGAATGATATTTCATAGTGTTGCTAATGTTTTTCTTCTGAGACACCCACCCTAGTTGATAGATTGGTTTGTTAACTAAAAATATTTTTTATCATAACTCATGAAGGTGAGGCATATAGATCAAGGAATAAATCCGATTTCAGTTGGTAAGCTTTACTTTTCCGGAAAATATTTTACCGAAGGAATCCGAATTGGATTAGTTGCTGGTATGGTAGCCCTAACGGTAAGTGGCACATATAAACAAGGGAGATGTCATTTAGTCTTTTTCTATTTTTATCTGAAATTTTTTTGTTTTTTAAAAATTTTCAGGAAGCCGTAGCAATTGCAAGAACGTTTGCCGCACTGAAAGACTATCAAATCGATGGAAACAAAGAGATGATCGCATTGGGTACTATGAACATTGCTGGTTCACTCACTTCTTGTTACATTGCCACAGGTACGCTGCCAAAAAATTTAAGTTTCGATGCCTTACTCTTTACGTTAACTACTCAATAAGTTTTATAACAAATTTTACTATTCCTCAGAAAACAAAAACAAAAATTTTATTAAATGACAAGGTATATTGTGAAAACGTTTATGGTCTTCCATTTAGAAACCCGTCTTATACTCAAATAAATGAGATTGCTAACATATACTCGAGAAATTTGTAGGTTCATTCTCGCGATCTGCCGTGAACTACATGGCGGGATGCCACACAGCTGTTTCAAACATTGTGATGGCCATAGTGGTAGCTCTAACATTAGCGTTCATTACACCGCTCTTCAAGTACACACCAAACGCCATCCTCGCAGCAATCATTATATCAGCCGTCCTTGGTCTTATTGACATCGAAGCAGCAATCCTCATATGGAAGATCGATAAACTCGACTTCGCGGCTTGCATGGGAGCTTTCTTGGGAGTTGTTTTCGTTTCAGTCGAAATCGGTCTCTTGATTTCCGTAAGATTGCTTATATGGACGAAATCAATAATATGTTGTTATCATGTACATATATTAAAGCTTACGTATATTCGGTTCTTGTGGAATACATAGGTGGTGATATCATTTGCGAAGATTCTGCTGCAAGTGACGAGACCAAGAACAGTGGTTCTAGGGAAGCTTCCAAGTACGAATGTGTATCGGAACACTCTACAGTATCCAGATGCTGCCAAGATTCCCGGAATCTTGATCATTCGCGTTGACTCTGCCATCTACTTTTCCAACGCCAACTATCTCCGAGAAAGGTAAATATGATTATATGTTATACACATTCTTCGTTATACAAATTTATTATTTGGTTTCATTACAAACCGAAATATGATTATTGAAAAAAAATGATTAGAAATATGTGTATATATATATGTATATATATAATTTGAAAAGTAAATATGTAAGTTAATTAACTAACTAACCAACCAAATAACTAACGTTATTCTATTAGTTAAGAATTCATTCTGTTAGTCAGATTAGGGTTCTGAGTCCTAGTATAGATGTCTTTTTTCTTCTTTTTGAAACCAAGTATAGATGTCTTCAGTGGCAGCAAAACTTGGATCTTCAAATCCCGTAGATTAGTTTATTTCAACATGAGATAAATTTATAACACATTAATACATATGTTTTAATGCCGGTTTGGATTTGAAATGGCTGCACAGTGATAACATGAACACGAATTATTATGTAACATGGTCAGATATATGGATATAATTTTTTTTGTTATAAGTTTACTAAGCGGAAGAAAAATTAAATAAGTTTGACTAATCCACTTTGATAAACCTATTACGTATTTGGAGGTCATGGATTCATTTAAGTGTTGTGATAGGATTTTAAGATGGTTGCGAGAAGAAGAAGAAAAAGCTAAAGCAGCATACATGCCGGCAATCAAGTTTCTGATTATTGAGATGTCACGTAAGAACGATATTTCTACGTACAACTATAATGACAATCTTCTTTAATAGTTTTTTTTTCTAATTTTTACCGTCACTGTTCTTATGATCCCAATGTAGGATTATACTAGTATTAGTATATTTTACGATACAAGCTTACTGATGGTTTATATAAATGTATCTGCAGCGGTTACAGATATTGATACCAGTGGTATCCACTCCATTGAAGAACTTCACAAGAATCTCGAGAAGAGACAAATCCAGGTAACTTGTTTTAATAACTCATTTGTAAATTTTATTGGTTGCAAGCTTGCAATTAGCTTAGTTACTAAAATCAATAATTTTTAAATAGGTTATATAGAGCGGACATAATAAAAAATACTTAAACCAGTTTTGATTATATTTTGTTGTAGAATTTTATCTAAATAAATTGAGACATTTGTATCATAACATCAAAACTTCGGACGG
This sequence comes from Raphanus raphanistrum subsp. raphanistrum, assembly GCA_019706035.1. Classification (NCBI taxonomy): domain Eukaryota; kingdom Viridiplantae; phylum Streptophyta; class Magnoliopsida; order Brassicales; family Brassicaceae; genus Raphanus; species Raphanus raphanistrum. Next base: position 14,519,473 of record CM033981.1, read on the forward strand.
ATTTAATAATTTATTTCTTAGCATGTTAACTGGAATTGACTAAAGTAAGGAGTATGGACACTAAATCTGCTCAGAGGCATTGCTTAACAAATATTCGATAACTAAAATAAAAATACATCGTAAAGTGTTGCAAATATACCTAAATTCATGATATAACTCCAAACAGAAGCTAATGGTATAAGTTCTAGAGTTTTGTTGTAGTAGTTAATATGCTATCTTAATTACGGAGACAATGTTGAATGATTAATCTGATAGATTAACTGACTTGACATTAAACAGTTGATTCTTGCAAATCCCGGACCAGTGGTGACTGAGAAGCTTCATGCTTCTAGGTTTGCTGATGAGATTGGAGAGGAGAACATCTTCCTTAGCATTGGCGACGCGGTAGCAACTTGTTCTCCCAAATTGGCTGAGCAACAAGCATAATGAGCTAAACTGAAAACGCTTCACCAACCATTGTTTTTTTTATTTGTGTTTTTTTGTTTTGTTTGAGATGATGATACATGATAATTTGTGCAACTTATGGTTCTTGAATTTGATTCCTTGTATTGTTATTTTCTCCAGTGTTTGTGTTTGATATGAGATGATAAATAAACTGTACATCCAACTTATGTTGACGATTGAGTGTTTAATCTAATAATCTATTTTCTGTTGTTGTATGTTTTTTTTTTGTTTTTTGAGAACTGCCTTATCTATTTTCTGTTATTTAATATTCACTGATAGTGTTTTGTTATATAACTAATGAACTAGACCTTGATCCGTTTGACTGAGCTATTTTTAGAATCACTATATAAATTCCTAGTTTCCGGGTATTCTTAGAATCAGTGGATCTAATTTTGTTCCTAGAAGCTTCCATTACATCAGTTGGTATCAGAGTTAGGTTCTAGGGATAAAACTAGATTTGTTGATTCTAAAAATACCTGAAAACTATGGGTATTTGAATATTTTTCACGATGTTTAATTAAAAAGCTCTTAAGTTTGAGAATAATCTTCTCAATGATTTATCGAAACCTCTTCTGAAAAACTCTTTTTATTAAATCATCAAAAACTATTATATACAACTTTAAGTTTGAATACCTATTTATAATAAATCACTAATCTTAAAAAAATCTTAATCTAATTTAATATAAGAAAAACCATTAAAACTTTAAAACAATAAAAGTAATTATCCTATTAATAAATAATTATAATATTTGGAACATATCCAAATATTCTCTTCATCAGTTTGTTATTTAGTCTATAATCTGTTTATAGGTTTGGAATTTTTGTCGGAATAAACAAATGTGACTTACTGTTGTGGTGCCTAAATTTTGATTTTTTATTTAATATTAATAGAAATTAGAAAAGGGAAGGAATGAATGATACCACAAACTCTTTAGAAAGAAAATCTGATGAACCTTTTCTGAGCAACTTAAAAGAAAAAAATATAATAGAATGCTTTTTGAGAAATTCTTTTAGATAGTATTCTTTAACTTTTTGTCACAAAAATAATATTACAAAGAGAAAAATAACTAAAAGAGATTTTATTGAATCATAAATATACATTTATAAAATTTGGATTAACTAATATACTTAGGGTTTATAGTTAAGAAGTGGAGTTTTAGAAATGTGTTATAATTTTTTAAAAATAAAAAATAAATATTACAATTTTCCAAAAAAAAAATTGGTCATTTTATTTTTTGAGAACTGTTTTTATGACAAAAACTTAAAAATTGTATTTGAGAGAATTGTCCGTGCTTTTTTCACAAACTATAAAGAATCTCATGAGATGTCTATAATATATTACACAAACAATTGATTTTATAAGGTGAATAATACAAGGTTCCATGAAGATTTCATACACGAGTTCATCAACTATGTATTTGTACTGAAATTTGAATCAAATTACAATAAATGGAAAATACAAATCAAAGAATTTTTAAAAAGTTGATTATACGTTTTTGACTACCAACTAAAATCAATAATTAAATAAAAGATTATAATGAATACAATTTAAATAAAATATTTGCACATTTACTTGATTTGGTAAAGCATTATACAACGACCCAAACAACTATAGAATAATTATTTTATGTAGTGATTATTAGTTTCTGTATTTTTTTCGTAAGTCTTATACTCAAAAAAAGTTTTTGATCCAGTTTTTGTAACTGTTTTAGAAAAATTATAACAGTTTGTATGTGGGGTATATCTTTTTTTTTGTCAGCTGGGGTATATCTATTATTGGTTGAATTATAGTTTAGTAAATAATTAACTATGTTCTTATGAAATTTAAAATCTATATTTCTTAATTTGTATATAATCCTGAATCATCAACTAATTAAAAGAGTGAGGAAATATTAAAACGGACGTATACATTTTTAGTATATATCAATACTTTCCGCAAAAACACATACCATTTAATCAAATGTTCCTTTTTAGAACAAGTACTGTAAATCATTTAAATCAATGTTGAACAAAAAAAAAAAAAACGTAACGCTGGTAAACTGACAAGACAAAGATGCAACTCAATCTTACAATGCCATCAAAACCACCAAAGCTTCATCATCTTCACTCCATCTTAACTTTTACTGCGTAGAAACATATCACGGCGAAGGCTCCTGTCGTTTAACGCTAACTCCAACGACACCGTTTTGGTGCATTAAGCCAAAGAGTGAAGAAGACACTTACACGTAGGGGTCTCTCCCCCCCTCTTAACTCTCTCTCAGTTTCGGAAACTCCCTTGGTGTTTCTCAAGAACCCCACCACAACCACAAGGAAGAAGAAGATAATCAGATAACTCTTTGCATTACTCCGCTTCTGGATATCGATTTTCTCTCCGTCTACGACTAACTATTCAACTGACTTCAGTTTCCGAGAAAGGAAAGCAATTGATTTGAGATTCTCTCTCTTTGACTTTGAATTTGAATGTCTTAGTAGTTGAGAGTTTGAACTTGGTGAAGGGATTTTGCGAATGGAGAGATCTAGATCGAAGAGGAACTATCATCACTACGACCAAGACTACGACGGAGACTCCATCCCAAGGTCCAAACCTCGCTACACCAACAACAACAACAACAACTACCACCACTTCACCGGCGGCGGCGGTGGCGGAGGTAACAACAACAGATACCGCGGCGGAGGAAACGGCCGTCCATCGAAGTCCCACCCCGAGACCATGGCGACAACGACCTACCGCGTCCTCTGCCACGACGCCAAAGCGGGAGGCGTGATCGGCAAATCAGGATCCATCATCAAGTCCATCCGTCAGCACACCGGAGCTTGGATCAACGTCCACGAGCTCGTCCCGGGAGACGCCGAGCGAATCATCGAGATCTCCGACAACCGACGCCGCGATCCCGACGGGAGGTTGCCGTCTTTCTCCCCCGCTCAGGAGGCTCTCTTCAGCGTCCACGACAGGATCCTCGAGAGCGAGCCTCAGTTCGGGGTTGATGACGAGGAGGAGGATGATTACGGTGGAGCGAGAGGTGGAGGAGGCAGAGTCGTGACGAGGCTTGTGGTTTCGAAGCTTCATGTCGGTTGCTTGTTGGGTAAAGGCGGGAAGATCATCGAGCAGATGAGGATTGAGACCAAGACTCATATTAGGATTTTACCAAGAGAGACTAGCTTGCCTCGTTGCGTCTCCTTGTCTGAAGAGATTGTTCAGGTAGCTCCACTCATGATGTTCTCATTGTTTGTTTTTGTTTTAGCTTTACATATGAGTTGCCTCTCTTTTAGATTGTAGGTGAAGCTTCTGCGGTGAGAAACGCTTTAGCTATTGTATCATCTCGTCTAAGAGAGAGTCAACATCGTGACCGTAGTCATTTACAGGGGCGTGTACATTCTTCACCAGAACGGTCTTTTTCGCCTGCTGATGATTACATCCCACAACAGCAGAGAAGACAATCATCGGATCGGTTTCATCATAGGAATAACAGTAGTTTCAACTCTCGGCAATCCAACTATGCAGAAGAAGAAGAAGAAGCTCCGGTTGGTGACAATGCTGCGCAGCAGACTTTCTACACTGAAGAGCTCGTGTTCCGGATTCTCTGTCCTGTTGACAAGATTGTTAACGTCGTTGGAGAATCAGAAGGAATAGTAGATTTGCTTCAGAGCGAGATTGGGGTAGACGTGAGGGTGTCTGAACCTGTTGCTGGATCTGATGAGCAGATAATTACCGTTTCTTCAGAAGAGGTAACTCTTTAACATCCCAAGATCTTCTTCTTCAGCGGCATCTCTTTATGTATCTGTCTTCTTACTTTTGCGTAGGCACCTGATGACCAGCTTTTCCCTGCTCAAGAAGCTTTGTTGCACATTCAGACTCGGATCGTAGACCTTGTTCCTGATAAAGATAACCTTATCACAACGAGATTGATTGTCTCATCTAGAGACTCCGTATGTTTGGAAGGGAAAGCAGGATTAGTATCTGAGATATCACGATTAACTGGAGCTAGCGTACATATCCTAGCAAGGGAAGAGATGCCTCTATGTGTTTCCATCAATGATGTTGTTGTACAGGTTTGTCTGTCTAATTCCGAAGAGTTGGGCATATTTTGAACTTTACTTATGGTCTCAAAGGAGAGTTTTCAATGTGAATATAGATAACTGGGGAGATCAGAGCAGCTCGAGATGCACTTGTTGAGTTAACGTTACGGCTGAGGAGTCATATGTACAGGGACCTCTCTCAGAAGGAGACACCACCGGCTTCAACATCCACAAGTGGCCCTCTTGAAGGTGTTGCAGGAGTAATAGAGGTAGCTTCATCGAATAACATAACTCAACCCCGTGAAGGACTCTCAATCGCACCACAATATAAGGTTTTTTGGTCCAATCAACAATCTTGTCAATACATGTGCATCCATAATCAGTTAGGGTCACACATATTGACAGTTATGACATGAACTTAATGGTTCTTGTTTGTGCAATGTTCCTGTAATTACATAGATATTTTTTATCTTGGTTTTTTTTTGTAGGAAAGTGGTGGATCAGTTGCAAAGGCGGGTGAAAGTGAACACCGGGATGAGGTTCCTAACACGGCAAGCAGGTAGAGAAACTCCCAGATATAGAATCTAAGAAGGCCAGAATTAGTTGTTTTCACACCTCTCCTTTCTTTTGTTGATGATTCTTTGTCCTCTAGAATGTCGGTGCCACTTGTTACTAGGAGCACTCTTGAAGTTGTCTTACCGGACCAGGTTATTCCTAAGCTTGTTACGAAATCAAGAAACAAGCTTGCACAAATCAGTGAGGTGAAACTCTCTATTAACTGAACAAATAGATTGGGTGGCAATTCTTGTCTTGAAAATCTAATGTTAGACGTTTTGTACTCACTCCTCTTTTCTTTTTTCATTTATTCACAGTGGTCTGGAGCTAGTGTAACCTTAGTTGAAGATCGACCTGGAGAAACACAGAATGTGATTAGAATTTCGGGTACGCCAGAGCAGGCAGAGAGAGCACAGAGCTTGCTTCAAGGCTTCATCTTGAGCAGTAAGTTCTTCTCTCTTTTCAATCTAAATACTGTCAAGTATCACTGACCTATATATATAGGACTGATCTTTGTTTATTCTTGGTTTCAGTACAAGACGATGGACCGTGAAGTTGGACATGAGCAACGCAGGGATTCAATCAGAGAAACTAAGAAAATGTGGAGTTTGTATGGATTGTTGAGTAATAGGAATTGAGTGCAAGTGGTAGAGGTTTAGGTAAACATTTTGAACTTCACGCTTTGTTTCTATGTTGTCTAATAGCCTTTTCCATTTTTTTTGTAACTTATATAAGTCTTCAAAGTTAAATCATCCATAGTACTCTCATTAATGACTGAAAGATCTTTTTCTTTTTTCTTTTGCATATATATTCATGTTCATGTGTTCAGTGATACAAGAGCAAGCGTTTTATCCACCAGCTGGATATGTATTTAGCAATTGGTTCGTGGGTCGGACTTGGACACCAGCGACCTTGGATGTGGATCACACTCCTGCAGATTCTCGACCATTGACAAGCTCTTTGATACCCACATTGGTTGATGGACATGCAAACACCAATAGAGAGAACATAGTGAGAGGTTTTGTGTAGAAAAACAAAGTAAATATGCGTATACTAGTTGGTTATTAAGTTGTGAAGCTATAGTGTCTTTCACTCTTTGGTTTATGATTCTATGTTTGTCTTTTAGCCTTTTCTGTTGTTTTCATACTGCCGAAGTCCTCACATAACTAGTGAAAATAAAAAGAACAAAAAGTCACGTCTCGAACGTCAACAAAACGCTTATCCCTCGATAAGAAACGGCGAGGTGTTTCTTTTTTTTTTTGTTAGAAACATCGAAGCGTTCTGTTTAATCCTAAACGCCTTGTCGTTTCTCTTCAGTTGACGTCATTTGCTAAAACCTCGACTGCGGGAGGTTTCCTCTTTTCTTCTAGTTCGTGAAAAAGAGTCGCCGTCGCCGCTTCACCGTTGAATCTCAAAATGGCTCATTTCGCGCAAAGCCGAAACGTGATCCGGCATGTAGTATCCAGAGGCACAGCTGTCCACAAATACGAGAACGCGATCCACCATCCTCTCCTTTTCGCCTGTCAAGGAGTTCGATACAGAAAACTTGAAGTCATCCTCACCACGGTGGGGCCTTTGGATTTGAATCGAATAAGAAACTGGCTGTTGTTTTTTGATTTGTGAAGCTTCACCATTCTTCATCTGATGTGGTTGTTTTTTTGTAGGGCATAGAGAAGCTTGGGAAAGCAGGTGAGACGGTGAAGGTAGCTCCTGGTTACTTCAGGAATCACCTTATGCCTAAACTCCTTGCTGTCCCCAACATTGACAAGTATGCTCATCTCATCCGTGAGCAACGCAAGGTCCCCTCATTACTTCCTTTCTGCTCTTGTTGTTTTTTTGTAATCTATAGGTTGTGTTTTTGATTATGTGTATTTAGTTCTTGATAGTGTTATGGTACTTAGATATTTTTTTGAGTGAGGTGTTAGATGTGTTTCGTTTAGTTGTTTTGATTTGTTGATGTGAATCGGTGTTTCAGATGCGTAACTATGAAGAAAAGGAAGAGGTTAAGGTGGTTCATAAGTCTTCTGAAGTCCAGACTAAAGAGTTTGAAAAGGCAGCTAAGCGTCTGGCCAATGCCAAATTGGTACTTTTACTTGACCCTCCAAATCTCAACGTTCTGGTTTCTTTCTTGTGGAGTATTCAGGAGATTTAACTCTTATGAGATCCATTTGTTTTTTGATTAACAGGTATTGAGGAAGTTAATTGACAAGGAGAAGTTCAAAAACCGCTCCTCAAAAGAGGACAAACCGGATGTACAAACACCTGTGACAAAGGAAGAGATTGTCTCTGAGGTAAAACTCTTCCTTCCTTCTTTTTAACATCATCTTTAAACTATTGTAAGTAGATCTTATCATCATTGGTTACTGTGTTGGTTTTGTTGAAGGTGGCGAGGCAGCTCTGTGTGAAGATTGATCCGGACAATGTGGTTCTTACGGAGCCATTGACAACTTTTGGCGAGTATGAGGTTCCTTTGAAGTTCCCAAAGACCATTCCAATGCCACCAGGAACTGTTCAGTGGATCCTCAAAGTCAAAGTCCGTGGCCATTGAAACCTTCTACCTTAGAAAACTCTTTATCTGATAGTTTTCTACTTCGGTCTAGTTCAGGTTGTTTGTAAACCGGGTGTACTCCGGTTTTGAGTTTAAACCATGATTCGAATTTTTGTATGACCACCACCAGAAGGAAATTAATAAGTTCTGCTTTTCATGATGAAATTACATAACAGCCCACACACGCGAATTGGACGATTTTGTACAATTTAGAAACTTCGGGCCTATTTTGTAAAATTCTTTTAGTTTTGGGTCATCTCAGTAATTATTGATAGATCGCCGGCGTTATCTTCTTCTCTACTCGGCTGAACCGCGGCTACGACTTGCATCTTTAAACGAATCCGAAAGCTTAACACTCCCTCGCTTTTTCTCTCTATCTCTCATCAATGGTGTCTTCTATCACTCTCCTCCCTTCAGCCACTCTGCTCACCAACTGGTAAATGATTCTTTTATCTTTTTGTGAAAAGCTTTAACCTTTGAGTATCTTCTATCGTGATTCTCTCTGTAAACGGACCAAACTACGGTTACGAAGCTTAAGTTTGACTTTGAGTTTCGCTTAATGTTTGTTTGTTGCTGAACTTCTGTTTTGGGGGTTTCAGGGCGAATCAGTTATCTTCTCAGTATGGTCTTTCCCCGAGAGATTCCACGTGGCAGTGTGTTTGTTTCCGTGATCAGAAACGCAAGCCTAAGCTCTACCTCATTCCCGCCCGCCATTTCTTATCAACTTCCTCCTCCTCAGAAACTGCTTCCATGAAGCTGAAGAAGATACATGCTACTTCCGGTGTTTCTCAAGTTCAAAGGTCTACTCATACCAATGGGATGAAAGAGTTTGAGATGGAGCTACAAGAGCTGTTCAATGAAGTCAAAGCTATGGTTAAAATTGGGAAAGAAAGAGACGCAATGGACCTTCTTCGAGCCAATTACGTTTCTGCGAAAGAAGAGATCGATTCGGGTTTGAAAGGTATCCAACAAGCTGCTCTTCTCGACATCATTGCCTTAGGGTATATGGCTTTGGGAGACTTGAAACCTGTTCCGGCGTTGCTTGACATGGTGAGTTTGAGTCAGTTATCAGAATATTAAAAAAAAAAAATCCTCTCTTTAACTGGATTGTGTTGTTCTAAAACAGAAGTTAACAAATGCAGATAAGCAAGATCGTTGATAAGTTAATGGACTCGGAACCTCTTTTGGATTCAGTGCTTATGCATGTCGGCAGTATGTATTCAGCACTTGGGATGTTTGAAAACGCTCTACTCGCGCATCAAAGGGCTGTTAGTATACTAGAGAATACATACGGTGATGATAACACTCTACTCGTCACACCATTGCTTGGGTTGGCAAAGAGTTACGGTTCATATGGAAAAGCAAATAAAGCTATTGGCGTTTACGAGCGTACGGTGACTATCTTGGAACGGAATAGAGGCTCTGAAAGCGAGGATCTAGTGGTGCCTTTGTTTTCACTCGGTAAACTTTTGCTCAAAGAAGGTAAAGCTGATGATGCAGAAGCTCCATTTACCAGGTACAGCTCGGAAATGACTTGTTAAGTCAATTGTTTCTTCTTATTCACAGATTATGTGATCGAATTGGTTTCTTCTTGTAGGATTTTAAATATATACAAGAAGATGTACGGAGAGAAAGATGGAAGAGTTGGTATGGCCATGTGCTCCCTTGCTAATGCAAAATGCACAAAAGGTGGGTTATTACTTATGTATACACATGTGATCCAAAAGAGATTTTGTTGAAGAAGGTGGATTTTGTCGACAGGTGATGCAGATGAAGCGGTAGATCTCTACAAGAACGCTCTACAAATTATCAAAGAGTCAAAATATATGGACATAGACAACACTGTCTTAGAAAACATGAGGATAGATCTTGCTGAGCTGCTTCATTTTGTTGGAAGGTATAGTTTTCATTCATCTAATCTTTGATCTTCTTCCTGTGATTGAGGAACTTCATTCTTTTGGCTCTGTGCGTAGGGGAAACGAAGGACGAGAGCTGCTAGAAGAATGCTTACTAATAAACGAGAAGTACAGTGGGAAAAAAAATCCAAGCATGGCTACACATCTTATGAACCTTGCAGCATCTTATTCACGCTCCAAGAACTATGTGGAGGCTGAGCGATTGCTGAGAACTTGTTTGGAGATCATGGAGAAGTCAGTTGGTTCAGAGGATCATCAGTCCATAACCTTCCCAATGCTGAGTCTTGCAGTCACTCTTTCTCAGCTAAACCGCTATGAGGAAGCCGAGCAAGTAGCGTTGAAGGTTCTACGGATACGTGAGAAGGCATTTGGCAAAGAGTCTCTCCCTGTTGGTATAAAGACTCACTTTTCTTCTCTCTCCATAATCAATGTTTATGATATTTACTTATTATCTAAACGTAATTCAACAAAGTCTCTATTGGAAAAAGCTGACTTCTCTGCTGAATAAACCTTATGCAGGTGAGGCGTTGGACTGTTTGGTGTCAGTTCAGGTGAGATTAGGAAGAGACGATGGAGAAGTACTCGTTTTGCTGAAAAGGGTGCTGATGATACAAGAGAAAGAGTTTGGTCCATCAGCAGAAGAGCTCATTACTACTCTCCAGAAGATAGTGCATATGTTGGATAAATTGAAGATGAAAGATGAGAAATTTAAGTTTAGGAGAAGGCTAGCTTTGCTTAGAGAGAGATACAAGCAGAGTCTAAGTGTCTAGAACACATTTTCTTACTTCTTATCTTTTATTATCTTATACTAAACCAACTGATTACTCAAAAAGACAAAAAAAAATTAAAAAATTAAAAAGACACCACATCAAGGAGACAGAGATCAAAACATGACAATGGCAGAAATCAGACAAAAGGGAAACGGGTCCACTAGTTATACTGCCGTCCAAGATCTCGGACCACTCCACGAACCCACAAAGCTCTTCTCTGCTCCGTCTCTGAAACGAAACCTCAACAGAAACGAATCACAAATTCATATGTTTTCTACCTAGAAGTTTAGATTAATGTAAATGTTTGTTAGTTATGACCTAATCTCTAGTGATGCAATATAGTTAAAGCTCCAAAAACTAAATGACCAGAATGCCACTAATGGAATTTAAACTTTGTTTGTAAAATCAGGAGCATTTTATATGATATTTAGTATTTTATTAAAAATTAAATTTAAGAATGATTTTGTTTTAACAGTATAGATTTATTTAGATTATAAGATATCATTTTCTCTGTTTTTATGTTTATTTTTTATAAGTTTTGACATTTGTGGACCGTTCTCAATTTAGGTTGATTTTAACTGAAAAAAATATTTTAAAAATATTAAAAAAAAACTGTAACACTTCTCTGTTTTTATAAAATAGAATAAACACTTTTATAAATAAACAAAATCAGTTATGATTTTATTAATTTATAAATTATTTTATACTAAATATTGTACTATTTTATATATTCTGTAAAATCACATATTGTACTTTATATAGTTTATTATAATATTTAGTGTTTTATTTTAACAGAAAGACATTATAGATTATACAGTGTTTATAACCATCACATACAATTTAACATAGAACTAGATTTTGACCCGCCCTTAAAAAGACGGGTATATTCTTTTATTTTAAATTTAATTTTTTTATATTTGTTTTTTTCTGATTATATTTGTATTTTTGTAATCATATTTGTGTATAAATATATTGTAGTTTAAAAATTGATCCGATATACGTACGGTTAAGGCTGAGTTGCGGGTCGAACTCGCCCTACTAACCCGCCAACCCGCGGATTTTCAACTTTGTTTTGGTTAAAAATATGACCCGCACAACCTGCAAACAAATAATATTGTACATGCATCCGCTCTACTTAATTTTGTGGTTATCCGTGGGTTATATATATTTTAAAAATCATTATTTAATTTAATTACTATAAAGTATATTTATAATAAAAAATTTATACATGACTTAAATTTTAAATTATTATTTTTAAATTCTTGCATTTAAAAAAAGTATTTACTTTTTTAATTTTTTTTAAAATAATTTGCGGGTCGACGGGTAGCCGCGATCTAAAATCCACCAACTCATACTAAGTCCGCATAAAAAAACTCATAACCCGCATCCGCAAATCAATTTTTCAAATAGTTGGACAAAAAATAATTAGTTAGTGAAAGGATTCAACAATTTTTTTCAGTAAATTTTTTGGTAGTGATTCCCTTTTAATAGTATAGATGAGGTACAATGTTGTTTTAAATTAATTCCACACCATCATTCGATACCAAAAAATTATATAAACATTATTAATAGAAACAGTGGTTTATACAAATCTTTCTTACGCACATATTTAAAATGTTAGAAGTCAATGGTTTAGATTATAGTAACATTTAAAGTCAATAACAGTAATAGGCTTTATTTAAATGAAGGAGAATCTTATTAAGTTGCTATAAAATAGGTTAGTTATAAGATTTTGTTATATCTAATAGGTTGGACTAAAAAAATGAAAGGGTCCAAAACAACTTGTATAAGTCGACTTTTCAAAACTGCTTCCCTTTTAGTAGTATAGATAACTGATACACGGAGTAGATATCATTTTTCTAGTATATATTTCGGTAACTTAGCATAAAGATTCCTATAGCCTGTGGTTATGTTACTCCACGTTCGCTTTGCAAGCTTGGTTCGAAGCCTAAGTGTTGCCTTTCCTTTTTAATTTTTTTTTAAGAAAAAGGGCAGTGAGGTTATTTTCTATTCATCTTCTTCTTTGGACCCTGCAACCTTAGCTATGGCCGTTTTCGAATTTTTCAACACAAAACTTCGATTTTCTTAATGATTTATGTGGTTAACCTATGTTTCTTTGTTCTTAGTGACAAATCGTGATATTTTCAAGGTGAAATCAGCAATTTCGAACTTGACAAACCCAGAAAATATCTTCACTGATTATATACCCGAGTTAGATAGAATTTCTACAGATCTAGGAAACATTACCGCCGAGTAATCACTCCAGTTAGAAAATTAAAAGGGATCCCGATTTTTATGGACTTGAGGTTACAAAAATTACAGTTAGATGCAGTTAAGAAATATAAAGTTGATTATTCTGTGTATGTATCGTTTGAAAAAATAAGTTGGACACAACCTTTAATCAATTGGACATGTTGAAGAATTAATAGAATATATTTGGTTAATAGTACGATATGCATATTCCATAGGTTAATTTATAAATTATTTATATACTAAATAGTGTACTATTTTATATATTCTGTAAAATCAAATATTGTACTTTATATATTTTATTATAATATTTAGTGTTTTATTTTAACAGAAAGACATTATAGATTATACAGTATTTATAACCATCACCATACAATTTAACATAAAATTTGGTTAATAGTACGATATGCATATTCCATAGGATTTTAAATTACATCGTATGTATTCTTATATATTCACTTTACGTATATTTGTTTTGTTTGATAAAAATAATGCTGGTGGTTATGTAATGCAAATATATGTGCTAACTACCATAAAATTAAATGTCTCTTTTTGCAACGCCTTAAAGTGTCTTAATAACTAAAGTATTAAAAATCCAGAATACTTTCGAGTTATCCTCTTACTCCCTCCGTTCTCTTTTAGTTGACGTTTTAGAAATTTTATTTTGTTTTGAAATATTTGTCGTTTCCAGAAATTTAGGTGAAATATGACAAATATTGACCACTCTTACCCTTCTACTATAAGCTGTCGACCTGTCGTGATTATGATGCAGAGTCAATTAATTGAAAAATAAGGCTAAAACAGACATTATTCTAATCTCCTAAAACTCTGTGAAAAGTTCTAAAGCGTCAATTAAAACAGAACAGAGGGAGTATATATTAAAAGCAAAGTACGTTTGCCACATGTCGTTCATACAGAGCTTCTCAACAAAATTCTATCGATTCTATTGATTGATTTTTTGTAATTTTCTTTTTGATTTATTTTTCTGGTCGAGGTACTAATCGGAAAGTTATATTAATTGTTAATCTCATTAATCATAACTTGCGCAACAATACTAATAAATATCGACCATTTACATTAATTGCTAATCTCATTAATCATAACTTGCGCAAGAATTTTAATAAATGTCGACCATTTACATTAATTCCTAATCTCATAAATCAAAACTTGCGCAAGAATATTAAAAATTTATATTCTTAATGATATATAAATACTTAATTGGAAAGTTACATTAATTGATCTCATTAATCACAACTTGCGCAAGAATTACAATAAATACGTGTATTAATAAATTTCCTTTTTACAAATTCAGAATTAAAATATTATGATATTTTAGTTTATCATGCAAGCTAAATCATTGAGAAATGTCCACCAATTTACTATATATAAGACATTCACAGTAGAAGAAACGAAGCCACTGACTTTTTATTCTGAACTTTTATGTTGATATTGTTTTTGTTATTTTACAACATTAAGCTTTTATATATACATATTTCATCAGAGCTGACTTTTCTTTTGGTTTATATGCAGATGTCCTATTATAACGATTTCACCACAATGCAGGTAAATCTTTTATCTCTCTATATGATTTGATTAATCGTATATTTATTTGAATTCCAATTCTTACATTTTTAATATGTTCATAGTTATTGTCTTTCTATTTAATGATTGTTTGTTAGAGCTTAGAAGGAGAAGAATGCTTTCATATATATTTTTCTATTAGTTTTTTAATTTACAATTTTAGTTTATATATGCGCAGACCAACGATTATGACGTTTCCTCATGTGGATCCATATGTACTTAAATGATCATATCATCCAAAACACGTAAACTACAATGTAAGTTTCATGCTTTGTTATTTTCTCTATGTTTTTCAAATAATTATTTGCTTATATATTAAAGAACAAAATCTTTAATCAATATTTTATTATAAAATTAGTATAACTTTTATACATATTATCAACTTTATACTCAAATATGATTTTATACAATTTATCATATTATAAAATGTATATCTTATAAATTCATATATATTCACATATCTGCACATTTTTGATAGAACATGCATCGATTATTAATTCTTTTCTTGCGCAATTAATATGATCTCTTATGAATCTATTATAAATGTAAGTTACGTTATTTATTTGAATAATTCTTGCGAAAGTTTTAATCACATTTATTGATATTTATTGAGAATTTGTTATTCTTGCATAATGGGGTATCACATTAATTCGACTTTTAAATCTTTCTAATTTTTCAAAGACGTTTTTAATCTTATTGCCTTATTTTAAATAAATCTAACTTGCGCAAGAAGACTAATATTTGATTCAAATCAGTTTATGATATTGTAGATTTAATAACTCTATTTATTCTTGCGCAATGTGGTATCACATTAATTGGACTTTTAAATCTTTCTAAATTTTCAAAGTCGTTTTTAATCTTATTGCCTTATTTTAAATAAATCTAACTTGCGCAAGAAGACTAATATTTAATTCAAACCAGCTTATGATATTGTAGATTTATTTACTTTCTTTATTCAATTTAAATGTTTATTATGAAAAATTAATATTTCCTGCTTTGCCTCCTAAACAGGTATCTATCTTATTAAAACAGAAACATTCTGTTGGACCTAACATTTATTTTGTAAGTTTTTAAATTAAATACACTTTTATACTTTATAGTTAAACATACATTAAATCACTAATGTTTCTTTTTTATACTACTATCCATGTTTCCAAACAATATATTTATTTCTTTATACTACTATCAATGTTTCCAAACAATATATTTATTTCTTTATACTACTATCAATGTTTCCAAACAATACAATAAGTAATCTTAGTTATTTTATATCTATCATTTTCTCTTTAAAATTTTGTAGAAACGTCATAACTTCATAAATTGCCAAATAATGAACTTTAAAATTTGGATTATAAGATTACAAATTATGAAACTATTACAATTTAAATCCAATTAGATTATATATCGGTCATCCATCAGTTCAATCGGTTAGTCTCAGGTTTTAGTGATTTTTTAATATGAATATTTTAAAAATATAAATTGAATTGTGAGATCTCCGGATTAACCGGTATTATCACAATCGGGTTGAATTTAAAAACACTGATATGAATGCAAAAATATTTTAAATACACACTCTTTAAAAACTACCAAAATATTTGTTAAGTTATTAGTGAAATTTTTTATCGTAAAATATCCCGCGCTTCAAAAGCGCGGGTCAAAATCTAGTTACACTTTATAATTGCTTACATTTTATAGTTACAATAGCATACTAATGAGATGAACTCTTTCTTTTGCAGGTCCTGATGTTACAATCCTCAGGTGATATTTTCTCCGGTTCTGGATTTTTTAGGAACTCCCTTGTCTAAAAGAAAAAGCAAAGAAGATCATGACAGTAGCCTTGAGGGTCAACACTCTCTCAACAAGAGACATTCCTACAAGAAAATCAAGGGGGAGTGATCTCGAAGATTTTTAAAAAAGATTTATTTCTTATTGTTATGGCTTTGTCTTACTTCCGCATTCTTACTATGATAAAAATGGATTTGTCTTATCATATCTAGCTTGGGATTTTTTGATTATTGAAAACTTACTTATGTTGCAATGGTTTTTGTCACTATCCGCGTTATTCATTATTATTTATTTCAAAGAAAAACACATTTAGTCTTTTCTTTTCTTGTGATCATGACAATGTTTAAAACAATTGCATTGTAAATAACGCCCCTGTTTTAGTAATAATCTGTTGGGAGAGATGAAATTATCTAATTTTCGTTCTAATGACATGTTATTATTTAGTCAATGTATTTGTTATTGTTTTTTTGGTTATATTTCTTTTATTGGATTATTTTTTGTTTTCAGATCTCAATGTATAATAAGGTAATTTTTATAATTATTATTATCATCATTTAACAATTATATTATTACTTGTTTATTATTTAGTTGTCACAATTTGCCTTGAATGAAAAATATGTCCATATTTATCACATTAATGATTACCAATTAATGATGATTACAATATCACATAACATATATTCCTCATATTTAATTCACAAGATTGATTGATAATAAGTAAGAATGATTTATGTTAACGCATTAAATTCAGAACATCTATATAGCAATAAAAAAGAATGTAATAAATTGTATGAATATATTATTTGATACTAACTTTCCGTGAAATCATATCAACACTGTTGTATATATATATATATATATATATATATATATATATATCTTACATTTTCTTATGGTTTACATTTTAAGTTGCTTATTTTCTTCAAAGCTTAATCTAGTGACGTTTTTTAGAAAAAGATAACTTCTTCTGTTATCCTGAAGGACGATGATGAAGAAAATATTGAAACTATTAAAGAAACATGTTATTGGGAATCAGCAAAAGATCTACGCAAGTTGTTTTGTGTCCTATTGCTAACACATAGTATCACAAATCCAGAAAACTTTTGGAATGCTACTTGGGAAAAACTATCACAAGATACTCCATCTGTTTCAAAATAGATGAAGTTTTAGGATTGTGCACGATTATTAAGAAACTTGTTTTTAATCTAAAAAGTATCATTAAAATATAAATTAAAAATTGTTCAACCAATCACAAAATAAATTACATTTTATCATTGGTTACACAGTTTTTGATAAAGTTAAAAGTATATTGATATACTAAAACATCAACTATTTTGAAACATCAAAAACTCCCTAAAACATCATCTATTTAGAAACGGAGGGAGTATTATGCAACCAAAGAAAAAGTACAGATAAACCAAGTTAACTCATGTTTTTATCAAAAGAAAACATCATTAGAAATTGTGATTGGGTAAATATAATTTTTTACATGTTCTTTCAGACTTGGGTTTATCAGAAAATCAAATTGAGAGTTTATTTTTGGAGGAGATTGAATCAATCATGCATTCGAACGGAAGTTCATTGACGTTGTTTAAGTTTTGAAACGTGTTATCAATAGTATACTCGCGTTGAGTGACTTGAGTCTCTGATGCGAAATTCAAACAGCGAATTCAGTGTATGTTACAACATTCATCTGTTTGTTTTCTAGGAAAGGTGATTTTTTGGTATACCTAAAGATTTACAGTTTAGTGTTTAGGATTTATCCAAGGGTTTAGGGTATATCCAAGAATTTAGAGTTTAGTGTTTGGATTTTTACCCAAGGGTTTAAGTTTTGTCCAAGGGTTTAGGGTATAGTGTTTAGTGTTTATGATTTAATCTTTTGTGACGGTTTTAAAATTGTTAAAAAAAATTCATCTTTTGGCAGCTACTAATATTTTTCATTTATTTTAAAAACTTATCACAAATTATTATTATTTTATTTATTATCTTTAAAAAAGGTTGTACATTATTTGGCAAACTATGATTAGTTGGTAATTCACCCAAGAAAAATTCATGATAAAATATTAAACTAGGAAACATTCCTATATAAATCAAAATTGTGGTAGTTAAAAGATAATCAGTGAATTAAAAGAATGTTTACATTTTTATATTTTCAAAAAAAAAAGGTTTACGATGAGGGGGAGAGAGAGAGAGATTTAGTGTTTTGGGTATACCCAAGGATTTACAGTTTAGTGTTTAGGATTTACCCAATGGTTTAGGATATATCCAAGAATTTAGGGTTTAGTGTTTGGATTTTTACCCAAGGGTTTAAGCTTTGTCCAAGGGTTTAGGGTATAGTATTTAATGTTTATGATTTACTCTTTTAAGACGGTTTTAAAATTGTTAAAATAAATTCATTTTTGGCAGCTACTAATATTTTTTATTTATTTTAAAAACTTAACACAAATTATTATTATTTTATTTATTATCTTTAAAAAAAACTGTACATTAATTGGCAAACTATGATTAGTTGGTAATTCACCCTAGAAAAATTCATGATAAAATATTAAACTAGGAAACATTCCCATATAAATCAAAATTGTGGTAGTTAAAAGATAATCGGTGAATTAAAAAAGGTTTACGATGAGAGAGAGAGAGAGAGAGAGAGAGAGAGAGTGAAAGATAACTACGATCCACTTATGCACTTATAATAATAACGTAACATGTAGTATATGAATTAGACATAATGATACATAGAGATTGAGAAAGAATTATAATCTACTTATATATTTATACTAATAGCTAGACGGATAATATATGAATCATATTAACGCCCGCATGCACGATATGATCGTAATTACCTTTTTATCTTTTTCAAAAAATTAAAAGGTTTATGATGAGAGAGAAGGAGAGAGACTTACATGTGGAGAAACTTAAATGAGTAAGATACAAAGATACAACGAGAGTGAAATATAATTACGATCCACTTATACACTAATAATAATAGCTATACATGCATTATATAAATCATATCGATGTCCGCACATGCGTGATTTATTTATTTGATATTTCAAAGTATATGATAATAATTTAAACATCAAAGTAAATTGAATTAAGTAATGTCTAAAAGGCTTATAGTTTTGAACCACAAAGACTGAATGAAAAACAAATTTAGTTTTAACAATACATTAAACATATGAATTGTATTTAATACATATTTATATGAATAATACATAAAACATATGAAGAACAAATTTAATTTTAATAATACATAAAACATTTGATTAGATATTAATAATGTTTCTGCCTAGGCCAGTGTTTTCTCATGGTCAGCTCTACGTTGCACTTTCAAGAGTTAAGTCGAGATCTGGATTAAAAATCCTAATAACTGGTAAAGAAAGGAAGCCGGAGACAAAAACATTGAATGTTGTCTACAAACAAGTTTTTTAGAATATTCCGTAGGTAGGATACTTAATTGTTATCTATTTTTTTCATGTGCGTGATGCTTTATCCCAAAAACGGTTGTCTTATGATATAAAATCCGTTACTTCTAAAACTTTGTACTTTTTAATCCATAATTTGAATCTGTACAATGTCCGCATAGGGTGCGGATCAGCCATCTAGTATAAATAAAACTAGAAGATAAATATACCTAAAACCCCCACAAAAATATAGGTTTATCACGCTATATATGCATATCAACGTTAAATAAATAGTACAAAATCATATAGTAATACCATTTTAAAACAAAAAAATACATGATAAGAATTAACTTTAACTAATGTAAGAAAGTTTTCTAATCAAAATGATAAAATTACATTTAATTTATGAATAAACATAAATATAATTTTTTCAAATTATTTTTGTAACAACCTGTGGTAAATTTTAAAATCTGTCAAGGAAATTTAACATTTCTCCTTATAAATTATTTTAATATATAATAAAAGTCTTACAAGATATTTTGAACCAAAAATACTTACTTAACTAAATATCTTGAAACATCATATTCGTTTAATGCCTTATTTGAAAATTCAGTAGGTGCAACTTGTACGGTTATTCTGGATCTACTAAGAACAGCATTAACGGTGAGGTAAGGAATTTGGGTATCCAAATAAAAAATATTAAATTTTTATTTTAATTTTGTTAGATAAATAAAATTTAGCTAAAACTTAAAAATAAAGTAAATCAATAAATGACATGTAGACAACTAAGTTACAAAAGGTTCTAAAAAAGTTGGGTTATAGATATTTTTGGTTCATCTTTCTCCTACTTTTTTTTTCTAATAATATATTTTTATGGTAACCCCTCCTTACCCCCTTCTTAATGCTGCTCTAAGTTATTAGAAAAACAAAAAAAGTGAGGTGTACTTGGTGAGTGACTTTTGAAGCAATTTGTTTATTAGTATGTTGGTGTTTATCTTCAGAGAGTATAAATTATGAAAGTCAACATGCCGCTCATTAATTTCTCTAAATATCAAATTAAATTATACAACTCAAATATTTATGAAAATACTATGATCATATTTTTAAAATAATATGTTAGCGATCTTTGAATCTATCAAATGAAACATGTTTACTCTAGCAAGTAAAATGAAAATCAAGCTGTGGGATCTCGAGAGTTGACCTTCAAAAATACTTCACAGCTTATATAAGGGACACAGGAAAACTCCAATTCCTCAAGCAAATCAACAGTTTCTCCAAACTAATAATATCATCCTTCGTCTAAGGTTAAAACTAAACTAAACTTTATAAACATATATAAAGAGCTTATGTTTTTTTTTTCCGAGTAATTTCTTTATTGATAAATAATGTTTATTGGTAAAAGAAATGCAGGCAGCTAAATTCAAATTTTCAACAACCATGGCCAAGACTAATCCGCCGGACGGAGCAGGGTCCGATGCAAATGACAATACATTCGTGCGTCACAGAGTGGCACGTCCTCCGAAGGAGGGTTTGCTTAAGGAGTTCAAGTCGGTGGTTCAAGAAACTTTCTTCCACGATGCGCCTCTGAGGGATTTTAAGGATCAAACAGCATCTAAGAAGGTGTTGCTCGGGATCCAAGCTGTCTTCCCAATCATTGGATGGGCCAGAGAGTACAATCTTCGAAAACTTAGAGGAGATGTCATTTCTGGTCTCACCATTGCCAGTCTGTGTATCCCTCAGGTTTACTATTTAAGACACCATTTTTCTTTTATAAAGTCTACGTACATTTTCGTGCGTTTCTTCCGTTTATGTATTACATCATATGTATGTTTCATGGATGATAGGATATTGGATATGCAAAGCTCGCGAATTTGGATCCAAAATATGGACTTTGTAAGTCTTGATATACATAACCTAAGGAAAAAAATTATTATCAGAAATAGTGTATTTGATATTATCTATGGCGGGTCAAAAGAAAAAGAAAAAAACATTTACCATTACAAAACATAGCGAATGCATGGTTTTGTGTACAGATTCGAGCTTCGTGCCACCACTGGTGTACGCGGGCATGGGGAGTTCTAGAGATATTGCGATCGGACCAGTGGCGGTGGTGTCTCTTCTTCTTGGCACTCTGTGCCAAGCCGTGATCGACCCGAATGAGCATCCCGCAGAATATCTCCGCCTTGCCTTCACCGCCACTTTCTTTGCTGGCGTTTTCGAAGCTGCCCTTGGTTTTCTCCGGTTGGGATTCCTGATAGACTTTCTGTCACATGCGGCTGTGGTTGGGTTCATGGGAGGAGCAGCCATTACAATTGCTCTCCAACAACTTAAGGGCTTTCTTGGCATCAAGAAGTTCACCAAGAACACTGATATTGTTTCCGTCATGCAATCCGTATTTGCGGCTTCTCGTCATGGGGTACCTTTTAATACTCTTCTCTCTCTTATAACCTTCCTCTGATTAATTTATAACCAAACAAATTAATATCTCACTCGCGTTCGTTTCTTCGTGAATGTTCTAGTGGAATTTGCAGACTATAGTCATTGGTGCCAGTTTCTTGACCTTCCTACTTGTCGCCAAATACATTGTAACTTCTTTATTATCTACTATATATATGCGGGTATCTTTTAATCTTTTCTCTAATATGATATTTGATTACAGGGGAAGAAGAACAAAAAATTATTTTGGGTTCCGGCGGTTGCTCCTCTTATTTCCGTCGTTGTCTCCACTTTCTTTGTCTTTATAACTCGTGCAGACAAACAAGGAGTCCAAATTGTAAGCTCACACAATATGAATCATGTGTAGTTTTAATCATTGATGAATGATATTTGATAGTTTTGCTAATGTTTTTTTTTCTGAGACACCACCCTAGTTGATAGATTGGTTTGTTTACTAAAAATATTTTTATCATAACCCACGAAGGTGAGGCATATAGATCAAGGAATCAATCCGATTTCAGTTGGTAAGCTTTACTTTTCCGGAAAATATTTTACCGAAGGAATCCGAATTGGAGCCGTTGCTGGTATGGTAGCCCTAACGGTAAGTCGCACATATAATAAACAAGGGAGATGTCATTTAGTCTTTTCTATTTTTATCTGAATTTTTTTTTTTAATTTTTAGGAAGCCGTAGCAATTGCAAGAACGTTTGCCGCAATGAAAGACTATCAAATCGATGGAAACAAAGAGATGATCGCATTGGGTACTATGAACATTGCTGGTTCACTCACTTCTTGTTACATTGCCACAGGTACGCTGCCAGAAAAATTAAGTTTCGATGCTTATACTCTTTAAGTTAAGTACTCAAAATAAGTCTTTTAAGTTTAACAAAATTTTACTATTCCTCAGAAAACAAAAACAAAATTTTACTAAATGATATGGTATATTGTGAAAACGTTTATGGTCTTCCATTTAAAAACCCGTCTTATACTCAAATAAATGAGATTGCTAACATATATTTAAGAAATTTGTAGGTTCATTCTCGCGATCTGCCGTGAACTACATGGCGGGATGCCACACAGCTGTTTCAAACATTGTGATGGCCATAGTGGTAGCTCTAACATTAGTGTTCATCACACCGCTCTTCAAGTACACGCCAAACGCCATCCTCGCAGCAATCATTATATCAGCCGTCCTCGGTCTTATTGACATTGAGGCAGTAATCCTCATATGGAAGATCGATAAACTCGACTTCGCGGCTTGCATGGGAGCTTTCTTCGGAGTTGTTTTCGTTTCAGTCGAAATCGGTCTCTTGATTTCCGTAAGATTTCCTTATATGGATGTAATCGATAATATATTGTTATCAATAATTATATGTACATATATAAAGTTTACGTATATTTGGTTCCTGGGGAAACATTTTACATAGGTGATCTCCGAGAAAGGTAAATATTCCTTCTGTTTTTTAAAGATAGATGTTTTAGAAAAATAAATTGTTTCACAAAGATGTATTTTTTATGTATTTAGCAAAAAAAACATTTTACATAGGTGGTGATATCGTTTGCGAAGATTCTGCTGCAAGTGACGAGACCAAGAACAGCGGTACTAGGGAAGCTTCCAAGGACGAATGTGTATCGGAACACTCTACAATATCCAGATGCTGCCAAGATTCCCGGAATCTTGATCATTCGCGTTGACTCTGCTATCTACTTTTCCAACGCCAGCTATCTCCGAGAAAGGTAAATATTCCCTCTGTTTTTTAAAGATAGATGTTTTAGAAAAATAAATTGTTTCACAAAGATGTATTTTTTATGTTTCCTATAAAAAAATTGCAAATTTCAATAAAAGATGTATTGGTTAAAATGCATTGAAATTTGATAATTTCTAAAAATGATGTATAGTTAATGTATTTTCTTAATATGTGTGAAAACACCAAAACATACATCTTTAAAAAACAGAGGGAGTATGATTATATGTTATACACATTCTTCAATATACAAATTTATTATTTGGTTTCACTACAAACGGAAATATGATTATTAAAAAAAATGATTAGAAATATATATATATATATATATAAAATTTGAAAAGTAAATATGTAAGTTAGTTGATAACTAACTAACCAACCAAATAACTAATGGTATTCTAGTGGTTAAGGATGCATTCTGTTAGTCAGATTAGGGTTCTGAGTTATCCTAGTATAGATGTCTTTTTTTTTCTTTTTGAAACCAAGTATAGATGTCCTCATGAGTGGCAAGAAAACTTTGATCTTCAAGTCCCGGAGATTAGTTGATTTCAATACGAGAATTTATAAATTTATAACACATTAATACATATGTTTTAATGCCGGTTTGGATTTGAAATGGCTGCACAACGATAACATGGACACGAATTATTATGTAACATGGTCAGATATATGGATATAACTTTTTTTGTTATGATTTTACTAAGCGGAAGAAAAATTAAATAAGTTTCACTAATTCACTTTGATAAACCTATTACGTATTTGGAGGTCATGGATCATTTAAATGTTGTGATAGGATTTTAAGATGGTTGCGAGAAGAAGAAGAAAAAGCTAAAGCAGCAGACATGCCGGCAATCAAGTTTCTGATTATTGAGATGTCACGTAAGAACGATATTTCTACGCACAACTATAATGACAATCTTCTTTAACAGAATTTTTTTCGAATTTATACCGTCACTATTCTTATGATCCCAATGTAGGAGTATAGTATTAGTATACTTTGCGATACAAGCTTACTGATTGATGGTTTATATAAATGTATGTGCAGCGGTTACAGATATTGATACCAGTGGTATACACTCAATTGAAGAACTTCACAAGAATCTCGAGAAGAGACAAATCCAGGTAACGTGTTTTAATAACTCAAATGTAAATTTTATTGGTTGCAAGCTTGCAATTAGCTTAGTTACTAAAATCAATCATTTTTAAATAGGTTATATAGAGCGGACATAATAAAAAACATTTAAACCAGTTTTGATTATATTTTGTTGTAGAATTTTATCTAAATTAAATTGAGACATTTGGATCATAACATCAAAACTTTGGAAGGATTTAATAATTTATTTCTTAGCATGTTAACTGGAATTGACTAAAGTAAGGAGTAAGGACAGTAAATCTGCTCAGAGGCATTAATAATTTATTTCTTAGCATGTTACTTGTCGTTCTAGATCTGTGCACACAAATTAAGAAAACATTTAATTTTATATATTTTCAAAATAAAAACACTATTATCAATACACCTAACCATATATCAACCAATAGAAAAATAGAGTAAATAATATTTTCAATAAATTTTGCATTGAAAACCGAAAACGACACTTATTTTGAAACGAAAATTCTACTCTAAAACGACAAATAATTCGAAACAGAGGGAGTATTCGATAACTAGAATAAAAATAAATCTTTAAGTGTTGCAAATATGTACCTAAATTCATGATATTTCTTTTTGGTAAAGTAATAAATTCATGATATAACTTCAAACAAAGAACTAAATGTATAAGTTCTAGTTTTTTTGTTGTAGTAGTTAATATGCTATCTTAATTACGGAGACAATGTTGAATGATTAATCTGATATATTAACTGACTTGACATTAAACAGTTGATTCTTACAAATCCCGGACCAATGGTGACTGAGAAGCTTCATGCTTCTAGGTTTGCTGATCAGATTGGAGAGGAAAACATCTTCCTTAGCATTGGCGACGCGGTAGCAATTTGTTCTCCCAAATTGGCTGAGCAACAAACATAATAAGGAGCTAACTGAAAACGCTTCACCAACCATTGTTTTTGATTTGTGTTTTTGTTTTGTTGATGATGATACATGATAATTTGTGCAACTTATAGTTCTTGAGTTTGATTCCTTCTATTGTTATTTTCTCTCGTGTTTGTGTTTGATATGAGATGATAAATTACATCCAACTTATGTTGACGATTGCGTGTTTAATCTAATAATCTATTTTCTGTTGTTGTTTTTTTGAGAACTGCCTTATCTATTTTCTGTTATTTAATATTCGGTGATAGTGTTTTGTTATATAACTAATGAATATCTATGAAAAAATCAACTTGATAATTAATATTGAAATAATCTATGACTCTTTACCAATAATCTTCTTTTTCAAAAAATATAAATGATCTCTGAGTTGGATTTGGAATCCTTGGTTCCGAAAGAATATTTATTGTCCGTATAAACACTAACCAATTAATATAATTATTTTGTAGTTACAGCAGAAATGCTACCAATATTATAAGTAGTTTTTATATTTATATGCTATGATATTTTGTTATACAGAATTAGATATAAGAAACCTAGAGACGGTCAGCAGAACTGTTACATATTTTATATCTTTTATATATATCTTTATATATTTCTTATAAATCTAACTGTTACATATAAATCAATCTATTATTATATTATCTCTACCAGAACTCAATTGTTAACTACAAAACTAGTTACTATCTGAAATATCTTCAAAACTGATAAGACTTATCATTCTCTTAGAACATTTTACAAGAAAAACTTTAAAATCTAAAATATAAAGTTTTATGTAATTAAAAAGCAATTTCAAATCCTCAAATAATAAAGTTTTAAACGATGAAACTTTATATTTGAGGTTTCGATGTTCAAAAACTTTATATTTGAAGTTTTTGTCCTCGTATTTGTATATATTTTAGTTAGTTTGATATTTTTTTAATCTATCATTTTAGTCCATACAATTTTATATCTTTTATATACTTTATCTTATAAATTTAACTGTAAGATATAAATTAAATAAATATATAAATGTTTAAATAATGGCAAAATATTTTAATAATATTAAAAATTATACAAGACAATATTACATTAAACAAGTTAATACAAAATATAACTAAGTAAAAGTGCATGAAATAAAATTACATAAATAAGCTAAATATTTTGATCATACTAATATTTTGCTCTACAAATCCAGGTTTGCTATAATAAAATGACAATGTCGTTTTTGGAAGAAATAAATATTACATGATATAATGACAATATTTTTTAAAATGCATAACATGTTAATTGAAGATGAACGGAATATAAACATACTGATTAGAGATACATAATAATACGATGCCAGTGCTACAAGTTGAATGGCACAAAAATACTCGATCTCAACAATTTAGCTTGTAATCTATAAATAAAATAAATAAGTAAAGTCATTAATTAATTCGAAATACACTAATTATAGCATTATAGAAATTTTGATGAATACAAGTCGATCTACTTTTTGTATGCAACTGCCAAGTGCATTTGCAGCCTCATAAACTGAGAAGTTAGAGCAAATCCACAATCTCAAACTTTAGTACATTAAAATCTCATTTGATAAAAACATTTTTTCTTTTATGGTGAAAAACAAACATTTGTTTCTTTTGTGGTGAAAAACAAAAACTGGAGTAGAGTGATGGTTAAAGTACAACCTTTTAACATCAATCTAACTTAAGTGAAGTACAAAAATCTTCAACTATTCAATTATCATATTGTATGGTTTTTATTAAAAATGCAAAAATAAACTAAAAGATAACATTGATTCATAGATAACACATCTCAACTGATACATCATTGATCATTGGGCTTGATATCTATCTTATTAAAGTAGAAGTACTTTAAGCTTTTGTTTGGTAATAGGGATAGGAGTCTTTAAAAAAATTAAATTTTGTTTGGTAACAAAGATAGTAGAGAATTTTATTTTTTCCTTATTTAAATGATAGATTTAAGTATTTAATGTTTTTTCCTAATTTAAATAATAAATTTCTTTAATAGAATGAATCTTAACCAAAATAAATTTCCTTATAGATTTTTTTGTTAACATTAAATATTTTTTAAATATTTATTAATAAAAATAATAAAATAAAAATCACACATCAAAATCAATTTATATATCATATAAATAAAATATAAAATATTTTATTTATAAATTGTTAGTATAACACTTTTATAATATAAGTCCAATTAATTATAAATATTAGATTTTTATATGATACACTGTGATATAATAGACGATTAAAATCATATAATATAATTATTTAAAGTAATAAATAAAAAAATTGTTTTAAAATACTATACTAACAATTATGTAATACATATTAATTTACACACACACATATATATATATATATATTATCATTAGAACAAAGAAAAAAACTGAAGTGAAAGCAAATATTTATACGGCCACGGGTCAAACTATAGAAATAAACAACAATGGCGTAAGATTTTTTTTTAATAAATTTATTTTAATTTCAAATATGTTTATATATTTTATTTATTTGTAAATTATTTTATTTTTTATTAATAATGCTAAGATTTTGTAATTGGAAAAAATTATGACCCATCTCTATATTATTTTAATTAGGAATTTAAAATTTATATCAAAATATTTTTTTTAACTTTTAATTTTTATTATAACTACAAATGTTAATTTTCAATCTAAATTTATGTTTAAATATTACAAATATATCATTTATAAATAAAAACCAAAAACATAAAATAAATACCCGTCCGATTGGGCGGGTCAAAATCTAGTTACTATTATTATTTTCAATGCAAATCACAATAAACAATATTTAGTATTATTACATGTCTTGTCATTCCTTACTCGAACGCCATCAATGGCAAGAATGACATCATATTATTTCAGAATTCCATGAGCACCCGAAGAAGAGTTGATTTCTTTGATAAATGATATCCTAAAAAATCACCGAATTTTAAACTTGGGTTGGCAAAGAGCTATGGTTCATATGGAAAAACAAATAAAGCTATTGGCGTTTACGAGCGTACAACAGTGTCCATAAGTACAAAAGATGCCAGTGCTACAAGTTGAATGGCACAAACATACTGATCTCATGTTTTCCCTATGTCCATAAGTCTTTACAAATTATCAAAGACTCAAACTATATGGACATAGACAACAGTGTCTTAGAAAACATGAGGATAGATCTTGCTGAGCTGCTTCATTTTGTTGGAAGGTATAGATAGTTTTCTTCATCTAATTTTATTCCTGTGATTGGAGGAACTTCATTCTTTTGGCTCTGTGCGTAGGGGAAACGAAGGACGAGAGCTGCTAAAAGAATGCTTATTAATAAACGAGAAGTACAGTGGGAAAAACAATCCAAGCATGGCTACACATCTTATTCACGCTCCAAGAATTATGTGGAGGCCGAGAGATTGCTGAGAACTTGTTTGGACATCATGGAGAAGTCACTTGGTTCGGAGGATCATCAGTTCATAACCTTCCCAATGCTGAATCTTGCAGTCACTCTTTCTCAGCTAAACCGCTATGAGGAAGCCGAGCAAGTAGCGTTAAAGGTTCTACGGATACGTGAGAAGGCATTTGGCAAAGAGTCTCTCCCTGTTGGTATAAACACTTACTTTCCTCCCTCATCATCAATGTTATGAGATATCTTGTAGAATATTTTTAATCTAAACGTAATTCAAAATAAGTCTTGACTGCTCTGCTGGATAAACCCTTACGCAGGTGAGGCGCTGGACTGTTTGGTGTCGATCCAGGTGAGATTAGGAAGAGACGATGGAGAAGTACTGGGTTTGCTGAAAAGGGTGTTGGTGATACAAGAGAAAGAGTTTGGTCCATCAGCTGAAGAACTCGTTATTACTCTCCAGAAGATAGTGCATATGTTGGATAAGTTGGAGATGAAAGAAGAGAAATTTAAGTTTAGGAGAAGGCTAGCTTTGCTTAGAGAGAGATACAAGCAGAGTCTAAGCGTCTAGAACACATTTTCTCTTAATCTTTTATTATCTTATATTAAACCAACTGAAGGAAACGAAGGGATTCGTTCTAGTTTGTGTTCGTCTAGATGCAGTGCTCTGTTTTTTTTTTTCCGATTAGGGTTCGTGTGGCGTCGAGGTCAGGTGACGAGATGAGTGATTGGAAAGTCTTGGAGACGAGAGATAGAGATGGGTATTGGATTCTAGAGATACGGGCTATGATGTTGAGAGCGACGTGGTTTGGTAACGAAGTAAACGACGACGACATCGGAGGAGACTCGGACGATTTTTCTCTTGTTACGATCGGAGCTAAAGATTAGTCTCCCCTTTATAGTTTTATACTCGTCTCTAATAACACTTTAAGACACTTTTAACTACTCAGACACTTTTTTCTTTTCCCAAGACACTTTTCACTTCTCTCAACCTGTGCAAACCCAACGTTACCCTTATCTACTATAAAAACCAAACAACTCAATGAAAATGAATTAATTATTAGGAAAATATGATTATTCATAGAGACACTTGTCTCATTCCTATGAATGATGTATTAGTCACCATCTAGGTGTCAGTCTTATATTTTTCCCTTTCTCTCCAAGTTTATCAAGTCACCGACTTGATACATATATAAATAGGGATGATGTGCTTTGATGTTTGAATAACAATAAGAAGAATAGTACAGCTTTTATTTCTCTCTCTCTCCCGTACAAAAACACTCTCTCACCAAAAACCAAATGGTCCCCCCATCATTTCATATCTCTCTCTCCATCGATTAGCTCATATATATATATATATATTTAATAATTATAAAATCCAGCATCAGCTTTATATTTCACAACACGTTATCAGCACGACGAGCTCTTTTATACCGACCGTTCTTAAACCAAGGTTCTTAAACCAAGGAAGCGAGGTGATGTTTAAATTTATGTCTTTAAATATATTTAATTTATTTAATTTTTATTTATTATTCCGGAGTGAGAGGCTAGGCCTTCTCCGTTTATTTTCCGGGATGATAGGCGTTGCCTTTCCCGACTGATCGTTAAGATAGGCTAGGCCTTCACGATCAGAGAAACACGTGGTAGGTTTTACCTCCGTGAATAAAAGGTCAAAAATGGAAGGCTAAGCCTCCTCGGACCTTGATTAAAAGAAAAGGTTAATATGGCTGACTATGTCGCCTCGAACCTTTGAAAATGATCAAATATGGAAGTCTAAGACTCCTGGATCATATGGTGGGTTGGACCCCCAATTTTATTTATGCTATTTAAATTTCTGCGATTTAAGTTTACGCAATTTAATTTTTGCATTTATTTTTATGCATTTAAATTCCCGTCTATATTTATATTATTATGAATTTAGTAATCATGTCGAATTTGACAAAGCTCGAAATTAAAGCCCTAGATATTACAAAAAATAATTATATGATCTGGGCAGTGGGTGTAAATATACACCTGAGAGAAAATGAGCTTTGAGAAATCATCGATAAGTTAACCAGATGAGAAAAGAAAAGCCATGATATCTTACACCAATTTGATGATGGTTTATAAGATGAGGTGTATCATGAGAAAAGATCTAGAAGATCTTTGAGTAACTAAATCCTTGGAAGAAAAGATTCATTGGAGTTAATGTAAATCCTCCATGAAAACTGAAAAGTTAGAAATCATGATACTAAACCATCAAGTCGGTCATACTAGAAAAGGACCAAGGTGTAGATGCGGTTGAAACCGCTATCGTGGTCGTGGAAAAGGACGAGGAAGAATATACCGTCCCAATGAAATAATAAGAACTTCCACGTAAATAAAAATGGTCGGGTGATAAAAGGCAAACAGAAAAGGTTTGCTACAGATTTGGCAAGACAGAACGTTGGGTACATATTTGTTGTACGCCAAAATATTAGCCGATCTGTATTAATGGTCAATAAGAAAAGAGAAAGGAAGTGAGATATACTTCATCTCTTATGAACCCGGACCATCTATCATGGATTGAATACTCATCTTGATGTTTTAAGATTTTCTGGGTAATTCAGAAAATAAATGGAAATATCGATGTGACATGAAAATTATTTTTCTAAACAATATTTTGAGATTCAGGATGGAGATAGATATACTTGACAGATAATGGATCATCATACATGGCTATTAAAGGTAACAAATATCTATCCTCTCTCAAAATAAATAAGTATAGTATCAGTAATGTATATATAAATTACTATTGGTTCTATAAGAGCTTATGATGAAAAGACATGCATAAGAGAAGGATGGCAAAAAATTATGAATGAGTAGTAAACCTGAAGTTTACTGATATATAGCCATCCCCAATAATGTTATCGACATTATTGTGAAATGTTGAAAAACTAAGGTTTTTCACATATAACATGTCTTAAGAAAACAAAGAAACCATCATGGGTATTGAATCATCAAACAAGTTCAATAGATGTGATTTCTTTAAACAGTCCCAAATCAGGATCTCACTCTAAAGGATTTGAAACATAATTCATCCCAAATGGGAAATCTGAATATGTTATTGGTTCTAGAGTGGGATTCAGTACGAGATTTTAGACATGGAGTGTCATCATCTCGAGGGGGAGAATTAAAGAATCCTAGTGAGTGGAACAATGAGAATATTCTGTTCACTCGAAAAAGTACTTGATAAAGTAAATTCAAGTAAGATGATTCCCATGATCGGGTGTAAACATGCAGTTATGCATGTAATAGAGTCATATACAATCCAAAAGGGACAAAGTATATGGACTAATGAGAAATATGCTCACAAGGTTGCTGGAAGCATATAACCAGCTGATGGAATGAGAAATGAGAAATGGATTATCATGAAAGTTATATAAGACAATCCATTCATAAAATGCCTGCCAGACATTTTGATAAAATAATGATCTCATATTCCAGCTGAAAAGGCTCCAATAAGAAGATGTGTCCTAAAAGGACGATATATGAGTCTATTGCACGCTAGAGACGTGATAGACCACTTTGGTTCCAAAGAGTCCTCAAAATGGAGCAAATATATGAATAGAGGACGAATCTCTTAAAGAGACCGTTGATATTGGTTAATGTGTAGTCAGGTACCTGGGTAAAATCATCGATGATGATAAAGAGATCTCGATTAACCATATCAGTACGGGTAAAAAGATGGAACCAAAGAGAAAATAGATTGTCGACAATAAATAAATGAAAAAGCGCTATATAAATGATGATCATGATCATAAATATACCTCAATGTATGAGGTTAGAGTGAATTGATTAGTCAAAGAGTGAATGAGGCAATCAATTCGATATAAAGCTCGTTAGAAAAAACGAGAGATTCTTGGACAAAAAGTCCAAGGTATATATTTCTCCAGAAAATGAAATAAAAGATAACCTTGAGGTATGAAAAACGGCTTGTTCTGAGGTTACTGGAGAAAATTTATAATAGATGCAATATTAATATGTCTGGCAGGACACAAATGACTTGAGTTGCATCTTAGTAGTCCCTGGAGAATTAATGATATTCTCGGGAATGATAAAACTCTGAAAGAGTTAGAATAAGCCGTAAATGAGATATCTGGAACCAGTAACTGGTGATATGTTTACGGTACGGTTTGCCGATTGCCATTTTAATAAGAATGAATTCCAGCGTTAGGGGGAGGAACTAGAGGAATTTCTAAAAGAAATTACATGGTGTACACAGTTGTTGTTACACCTTAATCCCCCTACAAATTAAAGAGAGCTAGAAGTTTAGAAAATTATGCATTTGCATTATTTGGCAAACCAGTTACCAGATGCGTTCACAGATACGAGAAGAGTGACGAAATCATATATACCCGCTGAAAATATTCCATCAAGAGTGGTTGTTCCTGGGGAACAAACTGATGGAAACAAAATAAATGAACCTGGGGTTCAGTTAAAGAGGGGGAGACCAGCGGGTTCGAAAGATAAAAATCCCCGAAAGAAAAAGAAATTGGTTGAGAAAAGTGGAAAGGTTCTATAGGAACCTGATATTGAAAAATGTCTGAAAGAAGACATAAGTGAAAAGGTTCAAGAAGAACCAAATAAAGATAAGGATCCAGATGACGAGGAGGGAACAGAAAAGTATGAGATTTCCATCAACTACGTCCTTGATCAAAAGTTATTGATCAGAAATAAAATAAAAGATGTTGATGAAATGTTCTCCTTTTCTATGTCCAAAGAAATCAATCACGAAAGTGATGATCCCGATCCAAGGTCCATTTTAGAATGTCAGAAAAGACATGATTGGGAGGAGTGGAAGAAGGCCATTCAAATTGAATTACTCTCCCTGAATAAAAGAAATGTCTTTGGACCTATTGTCATAACGCCTGAGAATATAAATCATGTTGGGTATAAGTGGGTATTCGTGAGAAAAAGAAATGAAAAGAATGAAGTAACACGATATAAAGCCCGATTAGTAGCCCAAGATTTTTCTCAGAGACCGGGAGTTGATTTTGAGGAAACGTATTCCCCGGTAATGGATGCAATTACGTTTAGATTTTTGATGAGCCTTACGGCGTCAAAAAGTCTTGAAATGCATCTCATGGACGTTGTGACAGCTTATTTGTATGGATCGTTGGATAATGATATATATATGAGACTCCCTGAAGGATTAAAAATGCCAGGGGCATTGAAAGAAAAATCCAGGGAGGTATGTTCGGTCAAGTTACAGCGATCACTCTACGGATTAAAGCAATCCGGACGCATGTGGTACAATCGCTTAAGTGACTATCTCTTGAGTAAAGGATATGTGAACAATGCGATATGTCCCTGCGTTTTTGTTAAGAAATCGTCATCTGGCTTTGTGATCATCGCTGTATATGTAGATGACCTGAACATGATTGGAACTCAAAAGGAGGTTGATGATGCTCGAACTCATATGAAAGAGGAGTTCGAAATGAAAGATCTCGTCAAGACAAAGTTTTGTCTTGGGCTCCAGATAGAGCACCTCCGAGAAGGAATATTTGTGCATCAATCAAACTATACAAAAAGGTTATTAAAACGCTTTCGTATGGACCAAGCGACTCCTTTGAGTACTCCAATGGTTGGTAGATCTCTCAATGTTGAGAGTGACCTTTTAGACCCTGCGAAGATAGCGAGAAGATATTAGGTCCTGAAGTTCCTAATATGAGTGCTATCGGTGGGCTATTATACATGGCAAACTGTACCAGGCTTGCTTTTGCAACTAACCTCTTAGCAAGATATAACTCTGCTCCTACTCACAGGCATTGGAACGGAATAAAGCATTTATTCCGTTATTTACAAGGTACAGTTGATTTAGGGTTAATGTATATTAGAAAACCCGAGTTTGGTATGGTTGGTTTTGCAGATGCATGATACTTATCAGATCCTCATAAGGCTCGATCGCAAACCGGCTATGTTTTTACAATTGGTGGAACTGCGATCTCTTGGCGGTCCCAAAAACAAACTCTGGTTGCAACATCTTCGAATCATGCAGAGACTATTGCGCTTCACGAAGCATGTCGAAAATGTGTGTGGCTGAGATCAATGAGTCACCACATACAAGATTCAAGCGGAATAGTTAACAAGAAAGAGCCGACGAAAGTTTTTGAAGATAATTCGGCTTGCGTCGCTCAACTCAAAGAAGGTTATATTAAGAGCGACAGAACGAAGCACATCCCTCCAAGATTTTTCTCGTACATTCGGGAGCTCGAGAAAAATAAAGAAGTGGACATCGAATATGTACAGTCATGCGACAATCCGGCTGACTTGTTCACCAAGTCTCTTCTGACTACAACATTCCGGAAACACGTCGACGGTATCGGGATGCGGCGTTTGCGTGACTTATGAAGAAAAATCTATGTCCATTACTCTCAGGGGGAGATTACGTCAGTGTACTCTTTTTCCCTTATCATGGTTTTTATCCCATTGGGTTTTTCCATGACTAGGTTTTTAACGAGGCACTATGTAATACAAGATGAATAATCAAGGGGGAGTATTAGGAAAATATGATTATTCATAGAGACACTTGTCTCATTCCTATGAATGATGTATTAGTCACCATCTAGGTGTCAGTCTTATATTTTTCCCTTTCTCTCCAAGTTTATCAAGTCACCGACTTGATACATATATAAATAGGGATGATGTGCTTTGATGTTTGAATAACAATAAGAAGAATAGTACAGCTTTTATTTCTCTCTCTCTCCCGTACAAAAACACTCTCTCACCAAAAACCAAATGGTCCCCCCATCATTTCATATCTCTCTCTCCATCGATTAGCTCATATATATATATATATATTTAATAATTATAAAATCCAGCATCAGCTTTATATTTCACAACATTAATATTAAACTAAATAGTCCAAATCTTTTATTTCTTTTCTTTCTCTCCTTATCTTTCATTTTTTTTTTCTTTCTCTGTCTTGGGCCATTGTTGTAGAAGCTTGTTTTGTGAAAATGTGAGACGACGGAGAAGAAGCAGCTCACCGGTGTTTCACCACTGTTCTATGTTGTCTCCACCATCATTCTCCGACGTCTCCAACATCGTTCTCCAGTGCCCCCGCCACCAATTTCCGGCAATCTCCTTCAGAATCTTAGCTTGTTATTTTGATAAAAAGCTCTGGTGTACACATATAATTGTCCACATGTGGATTTAATACTCTGGTGTACAAATATAATTGTCCACATGTACGTTATAGTTCACTATCCACATATACGCTTATCAACATGTACAAATACCCAATAACAAAATGTACAATTACAACAATATACATATGTACAAAACTAAATAAATGAACACGATTAGGATTTAGGATACACAATACTGCTACGCCTAATAACAACGAAACAAACATTTTCTATTGTTCCAAAATTAAATACTTGATCACTTTCTTCCCCCACACTGTCTTGAAAAACTGTGCTTAATTTAATATACAATACTCACATACATGCTTCCACATGGATATGTGGACAAATAAATATGGATTCTTAACCAAAAAAAAAGAGATTCTTTATGTACATGTGTACGCCGCTTATATGATATCCATGTGTACAATACACATCAACAATGCGTACACCTTTTACATGATATCTACATGTACTCCTATAACTACTATTGCATTGAAGAATACAAACCACATCACTCAACTAAGAGCACGCAATGCTTATTCAAATGAAAATTGTGTTATAAATAAGAGAAAAAAATCTAAATTCTACATACCAACACATTTCATGCGGCGCTAACAAGACTGACTCTTTGACCGGCGGTGCCGTATAGTTCAAAGCGTTAAGTCTGATTATAAGAGTATTCAGGTGACGGAATAATAAGAGTAGTAGACAAAGAGGTTTTATACAATTAGAAGTGGTAATCAAATTCAAATCTTCAGAGAGCAGCAACGAGTGAGCGGTAAGTTGACCATGGATGAATAACTCTCTGATTCAAATTTTGGGAATGAAGTTGTGGTAAGTTGATCGAGATCTGAAACTAGTTGGAGGATGAAGGAGATAAGGATTTTGTGGTTATTGAAGTCGTCGAGTCTCTGTTTGCCTAGACACTTTCTTCGTGTCCACCATTATTTTCCAAAAAAAAAAATCTAGATCTACCGTCTCCGTCGTCAAACCAATTAACTCCTTCAGGTTGTTTTTCTCAATTTATCTCAGCACAATCTTTATCTAAGTAAACGTATAAGAGATAAGAAAACAAAGATAAAAATTTATGGTTAAAAATTAGCTGTCGTCCTTATCTCTCTACAATTTTAAAAACATTAAATTAAAAAAATAAAAAACTGTAAATTCCACTACACGCCTACTTAGGGATAGCAAAGTAAATAACCATAGAAAAAAGTACTCTAGTAGTTGTAAGTGATTTATTGTGAAACAAAATCTCATAAAGTGACTCTCACTGTAAATCACTCCGCGTTTATATATCATTTTGATATTTACCTGGTTCGTTCTCCCGACCGGATAGGATGAAAGCCCGGTTAACATGTGACGGAAATTAACCAAATTAATTTGGTTTAACAACCGATGTAGTTTTAAAGCAGACCGAAATGAACTCAAAAGTCGAACCATACAAATCCTCCTAAAATTAAATTTGAAATCAATTAAATGACTTTTTGATTAAATGTCAATTATATAGAGAATTTAAAGATTTTTTTAATAATTTAATTGGTTGAGAAATTTTCAATTTTAAATTATTTTAATTAGATTCAAAATGAAAGGTAAGTCTAAAAACTAATTAATATCACTAACCAAATAACTAAAAATATTACAAATAATAATTTATGGTATTTAATTGTCAAAATTATAAAAAATGTAATAAAGTTTAATTATTTTTTATGTATATATACTACCTAAAATAATTAATAAACACACAATTTATCGAAATCAATATATTGATTTCATTTTCTTGTATAAAATATTATATTCATATATAAATTATTATAATAATTATTAATGATTTATAATGGACATATATGTCTTATAAGTAGCTTATTTAAAAATAAAACATTTATAAAATTATCTATCATGATTTACAAATATTATTTTATCATAATTTTAAATTATTTATAAAAATTTATAAAACATTTATAAAAAATATAATTCTCCTATATTAAACGAGAAGTCACTTAAATGACTTTTGCTTACATGTAGATCATTTTGAAGTGTTAAGAATATTGTTATAAT
This sequence comes from Raphanus raphanistrum subsp. raphanistrum, assembly GCA_019706035.1. Lineage (NCBI taxonomy): Eukaryota > Viridiplantae > Streptophyta > Magnoliopsida > Brassicales > Brassicaceae > Raphanus > Raphanus raphanistrum. The sequence continues at coordinate 14,557,575 of CM033981.1, forward strand.
TTGTTTTGATCGATAAATTTTAATTTTATTTATTTTAGATTTAAAATTAAAAAATAAATCTAGAACCAATTACTATAACTTGCCAAATAATCTAAATATATATTACAAATAATAATTTACGGTAACTAATTATTGAAATTATATAAAGAATAATAACGTTTGGTAAATTCTCTTTTATATTTATAAACTACATAATATAATGACAAAACTTTACAGTTTTCAGACAAAACTTTATACAGTTTTCAGTTATTCTAGTTAGATCTAAAATAAAAAGGTAATGCAGTTCCGTTTTAAAACAAAAACATATATGTAAAGGCAAATATTCGAAAAACCCTAAAATGAATCTTTTAAATAAAAATAGCAAACAATAAGAAAATGACCAAAATAAGTTTCATTAAAGAAATAAAAAAACAATTCTACACTTGCTTTATAGATATATAAATTTTATAAAGATTAAAAATAATACAATATTTCAATTCAAACTTTTTCGAAACTTTTTTACCAATTTTTTTCTTTTCAAAATTTTGTTTTGAATTCCGAAACATATTTTTGAAACTATTTTAAACATTATCATTATAAATTTTAAATATCAACTCTTTTTAAAAACCATAAACTCAACCCCAAAACTCCAACTTTCAAATTTAAACTTTAATTTTAGATTAATTAATCGTAAGATATAAGTGTCTTTATTTTATTTTTAATGAAGAATTTTAGTCATTTTGACTTTTAGGTGATATATTTTATGTTAAAACTTTTTTTAATGCTATTATAGAGAATTTCTCATATATAAATCTCTAACGTGAGTGTCGACAAAAGAAAAATCTATAACGTGAGTCTGACCATAGACAATGTAACCGCAAGTCGATGTATGTTCTTTATAAATATTGAAATTTTTACAATGACACTGAAACTAAAGTGTTCAAACAGACAATAATTTAGAAATGTTGTAACGGTGTATTTGAAGAAGACAAAGAAGATGGATGGTTTAGCTTGGATGGCGTGGTTGGGAGGATGGGCTAATGTTTTGCAAGAGATCTTTCTGGAGAGAATCATGGCTTCTTACTTACACAATCCATTTCCTCTTCCTCTGTTAAACCACTTAACATGCATTGTCACTGGCTTTATTAGTGACATTGGCTCAGAATCAAAAACAGAAATTTCCTTTAGCTTTTGATGTTGTTTTTTTGACTTTTTTGTTAATGTGAATATTTCAATATATACTTATTGTTGTGTGAATTTGCAGGCAGCTTGCGGAGGCTGGTGCTCATGTTGCTATGGAGGTACGGAACCAAGTTGTCTGCTAGTGGTACAGTTCACCCACTTAATTATTCACAATTGATCAGCTTTATAGTGCGTATACACGATCATATCAGTTCTAGGTTATTTGAAAAACGCAGTGATAATTTTAAAGTGAGTTAACGTTAATAATGGAATTATATAAAGACCTTAGACCTCAATCTATATAAGAAAGTAAATTCGATTATGAGATTGTGCGGATCCACCATTTTGCTTAACTAGAGTATATATCTCCGATTCAGAAAAGTTGCAGTTCTAGAGCGACATTGTTTCAAAAATTTATATATGTAACTTCATTTAAGATTTGTGAAAAGTAAGAAAATGTCAAAACGACCTTTTGTGAAGCCGAAGAAGTAATAGTTTATGACCATTATAGCTTTGAGTATATATATATAGATTAATGTTTAACTAGATATCTAGAGATTAATGTTTAACTAGGAAGCTTTTGATTCGCTATGTTCCACATACACATACCTACTACTAGCTAGCGATACATACTTCTCTATTTTTTTTTAATGTTATGATGGACCCATATCTGATTGCCTGGAAGTGGCAATAAACTTTCCTATATGTTTTTTTTTTTGAAAATAAACTTCCTATATGTTGTTAACATAACATCTAAACTGATAACAATAATACTGTGTTCTTTTTCCCCCAAGGCGATGTAATTGATCTTCTCTCTTTCCGTCGTATGATTTAGCAATGCGTGGAACCGACGGTTAGCTCCTCCTTTGCATGTCCTCATAAACAATGCAGGAATGTGTTAGGAAAATTCCACTGAGACTCCAAAACATGAAAGGGCTTCTTTCACAATTAACGTAAAACTTGTGGTGATCTTTTTTCGATTTTTCGTTTGTCATATTCATTACTTTTTCTTTCGAAATTGATTGTTTTATTTAGTCATTTTCATTTTCATATTTTATTTACAACATTGTCATTGTCATCAATATACCAACCAATATAAACAAACAATTGCATCCCAAAACTCAACTTTTTATTTCAAAAATTGTATTATATGGAGTCATTCAATTTAATGATCCCTGATCAATAGCGAATGAATATCTTTTGTGGAAAAGTTTTGTCTGCATAGAGAATCTATCAAGAAATCTCACCGGATCTAGGATGATATTCGAATATTTTCGGATCTATTCATGAAGAAGATTTCTATAGAAATATTATGTTCAATACATATGTTAGTCTTACAATTGACCATTTTGTGTGTTTCTCCTAGAAGAATATTTTAGAAGTCTGTTAACTTTTCTTTGTAACAAAAAAAAATCTAGTAGATTCTTCTAGAAATCTTCATTGATAGAATTGATTTTTTTCCAAATAGAAAGTGACCCATTAATTGAACAGACTTGTTAAGGAATCTTACTTCGGAAATTTTGTACTTGTAAAAATAACCTAAAAAGAGAATTTCAAAAAAAAAATCTGAGGAGACTTATGTTGATCTTTTATTCGTTAATGTTTATCAATCTTGCATTTTTTTTCCTAATTTAAAATGCTTTTTAAAGTTTGATTAAATATTTTTGGTTCGAGAGATTTATTGGGAAGGCTCCTAAACCTTAAATTAACTATCCGTCTCAGAAGATTTCGAGTGAATTTTATGTTAAAAAACCTTAAAATCAAATAACTAATTAAATATAGAAACTAACATTTCATCAAACATAAATCCAACTTATAAATTGTTTAATTTAATACAAAACTAAACACATATCTGACAAATTGATTTGTTTTTAAATAAGGATTTCAAAGTTTAACCCTATAAATATAAAATATGTTATCAAACTGTAACCAAAGGACAATCATGACTTACAATCTATATTCAATTATCTATGTTCAAAACAATTCAATTTTAATAAATCTAAATCGAAATCATTTATAATTTCTTAATTACATGATTTTAATTTTCTATCCATCACATATTTTTATGAATTTAATAAATAAAGATTAATTACATAAGAAAAATTCTTGAAAATTCTTGTGAGAGAAGACTTCATTACCCAGAGAAGACTTCCAAGGTATAATCGTAAAAGTGTTTACAGATTTTTGTGTTCGGTCATTGGAGGTTCGTTGTAACATTACTATCTTTTGGCTTTCTTTTTCTTTTGATTTAATTTGAGGTAGAAATTTGCATTCAAAATCATATTTAATGTCATATTTGGAAAATTGCCCACATCAAATTTGGTGTGATTTTATCTCCAATCTATCTTATTAAAACAGAAACATTCTGTTGGACCTAACATTTATTTTGTAAGTTTTTAAATTAAATACACCTTTATACTTTATAGTTAAACATACATTAAATCACTAATATTCTTTTCTTTATACTACTATCCATGTTTCCAAACAATATACTTATTTCTTTATAATACTATCAATGTTTCCAAACAATATACTTATTTCTTCATACTACTATCAATGTTTCCAAACAATATATTTTTTATACTACTATCAATGTTTCCAAATAATACAATAATTAATCTTAATTATTTTATATCTATCATTTTCTCTTTAAAATTTTGTAGAAACGTCATAATTTCATAAATTGCAAAATAGTGAACTTTAAAATTTCGATTATAAGATTACAAATTATGAAACTTTTACAATTTAAATCCAATTAGATTACATATCGGTCATCCATCAGTTTAATCGATTAGTCTCGGGTTTTAGTGATTTTTTAATATGAATATTTTAAAAACATAAATTGAATTGTCAGATCTCCGGATTAACCGGTATAATCACAATCGGGTTGAATTTAAAAATACTGATTTAAATACAAAAATATTTTAAATACACACTCTTTAAAAATTACCAAAATATTTGTTAAATTATTAGTAAAATTTTTCATCGTAAAATATCCCGCGCTTCAAAAGCGCGGGTCAAAATCTAGTAAAGCTTTAAAACTCAGACATGACACTAAATTTGATGTTTTGTGATGGTTTAATATTATTCATCACATCAAATATTAAACTAATGTATTTCATTACTTGTTATTTAGTTATAGTTACATTATTATTATTAGTTAGTTCAAATTTATAGTTAAAACTTAAAATAAATATACCGCATAGTTTTTATTTTTACATTACTAAACATTAAAATATTATTTTTATATATTGGAATAATATAACTAAATAAGTATTATCAATTATATCAATTTGTAAGAAACTTTACTTGTTCTGTACTTCTCATTTTTAACTAAATAAAATTTCAATTGAACTCATATTTTCACAAAATGAAATATATTAATGTATAAACTGACTAAAATTAACAATTTAAATAAATATTGAAAACCTAAATTGTAAAACTTTAATAAATAAAATAAATTTGAAATATGATAATATTATATTAGTCAGTTACAAGTAATTAATGTATTAAAATAATTGAAACTTAAAATTAATAATATAATTTTTTGATGTAGAATTTTTGTTTTGTTTGGAGATGAATAATACTCTCTATGTATCAAAATAATTCATTTTAAGGTTTTTACACTCCGATTAAAAAACTACAAATTTTTATCTAATCTTTCTCATTTGTCTAAAAACAATAATAATTATAATTAACTCAATCAATAAAATCATACTGCGGAATAGAAATGGTCAAAAACATAAAAATTACATCTATTTCTTACATATAAATTTGAAAACATTACTTAAGTTGTTAATGTTATATATAACTATATAAGTATTTAAGCTTCTTACTTAGGGAGTGTATTGAATCTGAAATTTGAGGTGATTTGTTTTTGGACAAGACTTGGGTTCACCCTCTATGGTGAACCTTTAAATTCACCACTTCTTTAATAACCAACCAAAATGCCAACTAGATTAATGATTAAAAGATATTAAATATTTTTTTCAAAAATAAAAATAATTAAAAAAATAAATAGTCTCAATTTTAGTAATGCTAAAATCACTATCTAATCTATAAACTCAAACTCTATACCCTAAATTCAAATTCTAAATCCTAAATTCTAAATTATAAACCCAAACTATATACCCTAAACCCAAATCTTAAACCCTAAACCCAAACCATAAATCATAAACCCAAAAACCTGAACTCTATACCCAAACCTATACCCTAAACCCAAATCCTAGACTCTAAGCCCAAAACGTAAATACAAAACCCAAACCCTATACCCTAAATATTTAGATTAATATTGATGTTGTTCTTTTGAAATTTAAGGTTAAGAATTAAAGTTTGGATTTAGAGTTCATGGTTTGGGTTACGGTCTAGGGTTTGGGTTTACGGTCTACGATTTGGGTTTAAGGTTTATGGTTTGGGTTTAGAGTCTAAAATTTGGGTTTAGGGTTTAGGGTTTGAGTTTAGGGTATATTTTTGGGTTTAGAGTTTAGATATTTTGGTTTATGATTTATGGTTTGGGTTTAGGGTTTAAGATTTGGGTTTAGGGTATAGAGTTTGGGTTTATAAGTTAAAATTTAGGGTTTAGAATTTGGATTTAGGGTATAGAGTTTGAATTTAGGAATTAAAATAGTGACATTAACATTATTAAATATGATATTATTTATTTTTAAAATTATTTTATCATTAATCTAGTTGGCAATTTAATTGGTTATTAGGGAGGTAGTGAATTTAAAGGTTCACCATAAGGGGTGAACCCAAGTCTTGTCCTTTGTTTTTAATGAGTTTTTAAATGATTACAGAAAAGTCTGAGAATTTTGTGTAAACTATGAGATTTGGATTTTATTTTATAATTAAGAAACTTCTCTCAAACACTCTTAAACAATTAAAAACACTCTAAAATTTTCAACTTAAATTTTGTTTAATAATATTAAATTTTTGTTTGAATAACAGTGAATTATTCGTATTAATACAAATCATGTCAAACTTCACAGTTTTAATGTTGATACTGTCATTGTCGAGGTCCATAAGTCAGATGCTTTTGCACGGTTGCACCCTTCACCATTAATGCTCATGCTGCTATTTTATGGGCGGAAATGGGGTTGGTGGTAGTTCTCAACTTAGTTTACGTTTAAAGGTTTAAGGTTGACAATTATTAATCACTAAAATAGACGAATGGGTTAAACCAGGCCATGAAAAACCCTTAAAACAAAAGGAATTACGATGTTGTTTTTCAGTCAAATGGCATTTTCATTTCCATATGATGAAAATGGATTAACAATTTAACATATACACAAAGTGTTGATAGAGAGTTGAAACGTTTTTTTAAAATCAACCAGTTGAAACGTGTTTCTACGCCATTTCTCTCTAATTTGTTCCTTTTCAAAAAGTCCATAACTATTAATAAGGGGCAACACTTATTTTTGCTTGGGGTCCCCAATATCAGAGATCGGTTTGTTAATCAATTATCTAATCTTTTAGACATTATTTACTAATTGATTTACTTACATGTCATTATCACGATTATTCTAACAAAAATAATGACATATCTCGTTTAAATGATGACACAAATTAACACATGTATTACACAAAATTCAATTAATAAACTCAAATATAAAATATTAAGTATATAGTTATTATCATAATTAAAAAATCGAGTATATAATTATTACCATAAATAAAATAAAAATTTTTGAAAGAGACATAATTAATATTAAACTTACACTTTGAACATATTAATAAAGAGCAACTAGATTTATTTATTATTTTTAGTATTTTATATTTTTAAAATGTTTATATTTCAAAATTACCCAATTATGGTAAATTATAAGAAAATATTTCATTCTTAATTATATCTCATAATTAAGTTGTTATATATATATATATATATACTGTAAATAAAACAAGTTCTCTATACTTTTAACATTTATAATGTTTTGAATTTTGCAAATAAACTTTTCTGCAAAATTAGATGTGCTTTACATTTTTAAAAGTTAATCTGAGAAAATATATATTTAAAATAATATATTATTTTTCAAAAGTTCATTACCATATTCTATTAAAAATAAAGTATTGCAGTTAAAATTATTATATGATATTAAGATTATAGTAACATCGATGATTCATTTTAGATATTTTGACAAATATTTAAAATATTTTAATATTCTAAAATCATTATATTTATTTTTAATTAATTTTTAAACACAGAAAAAGATGATAATAATAACAATATTTTGTACATATTTAAAATATCTAAAATTATATTTTATTTATGCACATGGATGCATGAAAACACCTAATATTCTTTTATTATGTAGTTGGAACAATGTATTACGATGTTTTTTTTTTTTTTGAGAAAGTGTATTACGATGTTGTTTTGCAATTAAGTGGCATTTTCATTTCCATATTTTCTGCATGATGCCAATTAAGGTAGGGTGTTTCAAAGACGGTCATCCAAATATTATTTTTTTTTTTAACGTCTAAACAGATTTTATTAGTAGATCAAAGTACAAATCGAGTAATAGAATCGTATACAAAGCAATAGAATACAAATTATTACATAAGCAGAAATATGCGACATATGCTGAAGACAAATCGTTTGTAGAAGTGAATATTGACGTTGCTTTCTTTTGCAGGAAGCCTTACACGCTAACAGAACATATATTCTGTTTTGTCAAAGTAGATTGGTCATCCAAATATTAATGTTCGTTTTGTCAAAGTAGATTGGATGTCGAGGTTGATTTTTGGATGCAAAAAAATATTCTTAAAATATAAATTAATCATACCATAACCGGCCCATGACACGACTATTGGGAGTTCTATGTTAGTTTTTGTATGTAAAAGCATCTCAAAGAATGAATCTCATTTTAAAATTGAAAGATCCTTAAAATGAAAATTTAATGTGGATTCTCTCAAGAAATCAAATTTATTTTAATTTTTTTGTAATTTACATTTAATTTTAACTCCTAACTTTAATATAAATTAATTTCAGTTATTAAACTTTATATAGATAGATAATATGTACATATCAAAAGATTAAATATAATATTTACAAGAACACCTTATTATAATACAAAAATACATAAAATAATAATATAAAATACATTAGTTAATTTACAAAGATATAACAAATTATTCAATATTGTTATTTTCATAGTGTTCTCATATATATGATCAATAAACGAATTTCAAAATAAGAAATGAGTTTTTTTAATTTTTATTTGAAAACTACGTGAATTTTTACTCAAATGTGCATGCCATCGTCGGATCTGGACGAAAACCAGCCAAGTTAGTTAGCATCCATGTTGATTTTGGTAGGTGCACTTTAAAAGATAGATATGAACAGCATTTGCAAGTGAAACTATTTAGCTTCTTTCACTACGACTTTTGCCTTCGCTTATTCGAACTTCTCAAAGTTGAATCATCAAAGTCAATTCTATTGTAGGTTTCAAAATCGACGATCAATTACAAAAAGCTATACTATGTATACCATACTTCATTGCTCATCATATATCTGTATGAAATTATGCTTTAATGTGTTTTCATTTGGTAGATATGCATTATGTTGGTTTTGTTGATCCGAATGATCTGAATTTTTTTTTTTTTGTCATCGACTTTTACAGATTCATACTGACTCTGTAAATCAAAATGGGATTTGAAATTTGTTTATGAATGAAAGTTCTCAAGGTTGGTTGGATATTCGAATAGCAAACCCGCTCAGTTTATTTATAGATACAAAAGAAATAAATAAAACGTTTCTATTTTTAAAACGTTTAAAACGTTTTAAGGTTGGTTGAACTTTAAAACGTTTCTACAGTAGAACCTCTATAAATTAATAATCTATAAATTAATAATTTCTATAAGTTAATAAATTTTACCGGTCCCAAATTGGGCTAGTGTTAAATATAACAAAAATCGATAAAATAATAAGATAATAATATTTTTAAAACTTCTGTGTATATATATAGTCCCCTTAAAATCATAAATTAATAATCTATCTATATATAATTTTTATATAAGTACAAGCTAAATATTATATTGTTGGTTTTATATTCACAATGAAAATTCTTTGTTTTTCTTAACATTTCAATATATTTTAATAATATTTGGTAAAATTATACCGAAAAGCATTTAACAATTCTATGTAACATAAAAATATACACAAAATAAGATAATAAAACAATATAAAAGTCAAATTTCTAAAATTTAAATAATGTACATACGGTAAAATAAAATATTTTCTTTTTTTATATAAATAAAAATATCTAAAAATAGAAAAAAATCTAAATAAGGAAACTTTTGTAAATTAATATCTCTATAAATTAATAAAATTTCAAAGTCCCAACATTATTAATTTATAGAGGTTCTACTGTATTTTTTTTTTAACTGTGAAACGTTTCTATAATCTATGCATGCAATTTCTTCGTCTTTTATTAATCAGGTCATGTTTAACATTGTTATATTCAAAAGACTGCCTTTGGAAACCGGCATTACGGGCGTTTGTGAATACATATATATGTATATGCATTTTAAATGAAAAAAAAATGCATTTTAAATGAACTCATATTCTTAAACATATTAGAACAAAATTATGTCGCTAACTGTAAAAGTGAACGTGATAAAATTTTCCGTTTGTGTTTAAAAGACGAAAATGTTTTCATACATGTAAACAAAAAATGTTGTTTATGTCATTGCAAAAGTGATTGCAATTAAGACTACAAGAAGGTTGTAGAAATTAACTTTTCATTGCCTTGCTTCATCTTTTCGCAACAAGAAGGTTGTAGAAATTCAATTTTCTCACGACATATTCTCAAATTCAAATATACAATGAAAAGTTAAAAACCGATAAAAAATGGATTTTTAACGTTAAAACCCTTCAATTAAGTTTGTTTTGGGTAAAAATCCCCAAACTAAGTATTTAATGAATAAACCTCCAAATTAACTTTATTTAATGAATTAAACCCTTTCCGATCATAATTACCAGTACTACCGGTAAATTTTTAGTCTAGAAGTTTCTACATTTAAAAAAACATAAGTGAGGGGTTTTACCACTAGAAATAAAAAAAAATTCAAAATATAATAACATTATCCAAAAGTTAATAACTTTAATATTCCAAAATTAATTTTTAAAAAATTTTCTGTAAAATATATGAGTCTAGTTTTTTTTAAATCAACATTATATATGTATAAATTAAAAATGTAAAAAACCAGAAAATATAATAAAAAATATCTTAAGATTTACCAGTAATAAAAATGATCTAAAAGATAAAAATGTAAAACACAAGAAAATAGATAAATCTTTAGATAATTTTTGTTATATTTTATGGGTTTTTACATTTTTAATTTATACATATATAATGTTGATTTAAAAAACACTACTCATACATTTTACAGAAAGTTTTTAAAAATGATAATTTTAGAATATTAAAGTTATTAATTTTTAAATAATGTTATTATATTTTGAATTTTTTTATTTCTAGTGGTAAAACCCCTCACTTAGTTTTGTTTAATGTAGAAACCCCTAAACTAAAAAATTACCGGTAATACTGATAATTATGACCGGAAAGGGTTTAATTCATTAAATAAAATTAATTTGGGGGTTTAGTCATTAAATACTTAGTTTGAGGGTTTTTACCCAAAACAAACTTAATTGAGGGATTTTAACATTAAAAATTTATAAAAAATCCTTTTAAGTATTCATATCTCAAAAGTTGTCAAACCACAAGTTCTTCAGAAGAAGCTCAAAACATAGAACAGAATTTGGGGAAGGACAATAGATTGTTCTTCCTCTTGATTCACTGGAAAAAAAATATTGATGGAGGAGAGTTCCAATATCATTATGGGATTCAATTCATTAACAGTAGTTCTCTGATTTGACTTTTCGTTAATTGTTGAAACTTTCTTAATACTCAATTAATAACGATTTAAAAGTCCAATTTTGTAACATTATCTGCCCATTTATTATGCGCTGCCAGAAGTTTTTAGAATTTTGGTCATAGTCACACTCTCGCTTGTATGGGAAAAGTTGACTTTTTGAAAGAGAAATACTAGTACTATTTTTTTAGAAATTATAGTAACACTTGTCACTTCGGAAATCACTCGATTTTTTCTTTAACACACTGAAATTAATTTAAACAACAAAATCTTGTAAAAACAATAATTATATTTAACTTAGAAATCCATTCGAGATAGTGGAACGTTGGAGTTGATTTTAGTCACCGAAGTGTTAATCTTACTTTTACTATTTTCCTTCTTCAAACCCAATTCTTTTTGTTTGTCATTAACATGAATATACCTCAAATCGTTTCGGTGACTAAATAAACGAAATAGACGGTAGAATACAACTAAAACCAATATAATTATAGTATTAAATGGCTACGTGGAAGAAAAAAAAATGATCACGTAACATTATGGGTCCATTCTCAATTACAAAAAGGATTTGGCTACTGCTTTAAGTTTAAGCTCCCAACACCAAACCAACTCCTTCAAGCAAACAAAAAATGGACTTTACAAAAACATTATCATTCTCTCTCCTGTTTCTCTCTCTCCTAATCCCGACGACGATCACCGCCGCATGCACTAACGCCGTTTGTCGCCACGGCGATCCAATTATCCGTTTTCCTTTCCGTTTAAAATCCCACCAGTTACAGTCTTGCGGTTACGACAAAGGGTTCGACCTAACGTGTGGTAGTAACGGCGTTAACCGAACAACCATAACGCTGCCTTTTTCCGGTGACTTCACCGTCGAGATGATAGATTACGCAGCTCAAGAGATTTGGATCAACGACCCACATAGCTGTCTTCCTAAGCGGATCTTAACGCTAAACCTCTCCGCCACGCCGTTTGCCGGCGTTTACGCACGTCGGTTCACGTTCTTTAACTGTCCGACGTCGGAGTACCTCCGTTTCAGGCCGTTAAATCCAATAACGTGTTTGAGCGATAAAAACAACACGGTGTTTGCGACTGCTTCGCCTAGAGTGGTGAACTACCTGTTGTCTCAATCATGCCGGGAAATGAAAACCGTTGAGGTCCCGGTTCGTTGGCCGTTTTATGAGCAGGCCTTGTCGTATTCTGAGTTGACTGATGATCTCTGGCTCACCTGGAGGGTTCCGAGATGTGGTAAGTGTGAGATTAGAGGTGGTAAGTGTGGGATTAAGAGTAATTCTTCTCGTGAAACCATTTGCTCGGATGCACATAAACCAGGTAAATTAGTTTCTTTTTTTAGAAAATCCTTCCTTCATTGTTTTAATTCTTGAAATATTAAAATGAGCATTACTCGTCTGTTTCCGGTCTTGATTTTAAAAGATTAGGATACAATTTAATCCGTATAGAGTCAAAAAAATACAACTACTACGACGATTGGATTATATAAAAGGTGACGTAGACCATGACGAATTTTGGTGTTGAATGAGTCATGTGCTTGTGTGTATAATATTTACAAATTTGAAAGATTGACAAGTGTACACCAAATACGTTGTCCGTTCTAATTGTTTAAATTCGAAACCACGTCAGACGATTCAACACGATGTCTTGAGACTAACGAATCGATATGTAGAATGATAATATATATGCATATTCATTTTCTACAAAGAAACCTAGTATAAAAAGTACATAAAACCTACTATAAAAGAAAAGTAAACGCGAAATAACGATGGAAAAGAAAAACGCCGAAACTTGTAGGAACAAAGATAATATACGAATAGGTACTAAGATGACCAGCTTGTCTTGTGAACGTGAAAGGCACATCAAAAGCGGTTTGGTTTTTCCTAAAAGTCTTAAGAGTTAAGATTATTTAGACTTATTATGATAACTTAAAAAATATGTATACTATAAATATCAATTGTTATTTCTTTTCTTATAGTATATATAATATTTTATTATATATACGATCGAGTGTAGAGAACATTAACTGCGAAGAATGAGAAGTTGGAAGAGTCAGTGGTCGCAAGGTCGTTGCCATAATAATGAAAGCTCCGATGCGTTTGACTTCTTTCCACTTTATGGCCTACTTATTTTAGTCAACTAATTCAATTGTTGCCCATTTACTAAGAGTCTTCTCTACAACCAATTACATTTTGTTCCTTTATGATCACATAATAATTTTATTTTGATGGAAAATAATCAATCATAGTCTTCCATAACACCAGTAAAGTTGCTGGTTTAAGCCATAATTAAGTATCAAACAAATGATTACTAATCACGAACTATAACCCAAACAAAACAAAACAATATGAAGTCGTCCAAAAATACTTTTTGGTAACTGCTGCCCTAAGCAATAGTCCATATAGTTTTACTATCAGTTTAATATAAATAAAAATTTCTTACTATTTGTTTGTCTTGTTTGTATAAACAAGGTATTCGCAAATACTCTTTTAATTTTTTGTCTATGAATATTTATGCATATGATCAATTTCATTTTATGAAAATAACTAAGTTTGTAAAAAAAACCAAGTTTGAAAAAATGTATAATCAGATCACCAAATTAGAAAATAGAAAAATGAGCCAACATATATAATAATTATATACTATTTATTTTCCTCTGCTAATTGTTGTTTTTTTAATAATTTTCAGCCATTCCGAGAAAAGCCCGTTACGCGATAGCCATTGGTGCTGGAATCCCAGGGACTTTGATTCTCTTCGGCCTTTTCTGTTTCGTTTACAGCAAAATTAACTCGTGCATCAAAACACGTCGTCTCGTTCCACACTCAGAGATCAACAACACGCAAACCCATTCTTTACAATCCAGTATCATGATAACAGGCCTTGATGGGCCGACTATAGAGTCATACCCCAAAATAGTATTGGGAGAGAGCAAAAGGCTTCCCAAAATAGACGATGCCACATGTTCCATTTGTCTATCAGAGTACGAACCAAAGGAAACGCTTAAGACAATACCACCGTGCCAACATTGTTTTCATGCAGATTGTATCGATGAGTGGTTGAAACTAAACGGGACTTGTCCAGTGTGTCGGAACTCTCTAGAGCAGATTTTGTCATCTGAGAGCAATAATCCTTAGCTAGTCGTTTTTTTTTTCTGTTTTCTTAGCAACATAACATCTGGAGTTAGTTTACTGGTTCTACATATTAAATGCTACAGTTTTTTTTTGTTTCTCCGAATACTTTGAAATCACGTTTTGTACAATTCAGTAGTATATAACTGAAAAATTGATGTGGAATTGTTACATCCAATTACAACTATAAAATTAATCACAGACTAATGGGACAATAATCAAAAGACCAATTAGACCGTGGGGTAGTAGATTTGAGCTATGTGAACACAATTCATCCAACAATCAAATTAGGAAAATCGATATTTTCTGAAAAAAACGTTAAAATAAGTTTACGAGAACACCAAAACAAAATAAAACAGAATAAATATTACATAACATTAAAATAAAATTTACAGAAACAGAAAAATACATTAAATAAAGCTCACACAAAATAAAATACATTAAACAAATTTAACATAAACTAATACAAATTACATAAACATTTAAATATTTAACATCTTACAAGTGGTACCAAAATATCAGAATTCATCGACTAATCGGATCCTGAATGTCCAAGATAATTGTGATATAGTTGATAAATATTTGGATCAAATGAAGGTTGTTGCTGCTTTTTTCAGTTTTTGGTATGATTTTCTTTTTTTCCAATCACATATACTCACGTGTATCAACATTGACGAAGTCTAAATTTGTTAGTAATATTTTACTATCTCGTTCTCGCTCTTTTAGGGCTATTTTTTAACCTGATTTTGGAAACATAATTGCTGCAACTCATAATTATTACTCCTAGTTGTTGTTTTTTCTTTTAAGAAATTAAAGATTTGTTTGTTTGATGAGATCATAGAGTCAGCAGATGAATTATTGCATTCAATGCAAGATCAGCACATAAAGTAACTGTTGAAATAGCAATGAATTAACATATCCAATTTCAACAATTTCAACAATTTTTAGCTCATAATCTACAAATTAAAAATAAGAAGGCTCACTTATCATTTTGGAATGTGTTGATTGAGCATATATGGGAGCATTAAATAATGCTTGATTAATTTGGTATTTTATAAGTAATTTTTTAAAAATTGTGTTATGTGTTGTTTTATTATATATATAATTTATATTATTTTATTATATAATTTTGTAATATCGTGTGTTGTATAATATATTAAATGTACGGTTTATATCTATTTGTAAAATTTTATCATTATTAGTAAATTTTGTTAATATTAAAGACTATAATGCAAATGAATGAACTTGTAAGAATTTTTTTGAGGATTCATGACTGGAGTAATCTCTCTTAAGTTTTCATTTTGACGTTATGCTTCCTATAAAATAAAGTTTGGGTTGGAGATGCCACAAGATTACCAACATTTTTTAGGCCACATGTTCTATTGACTTCTTGTTTTAAACAGAGTCTTGAATCTTCACTCTTATGGTTTATGTTGGAGTTTGTAATTTTTTAATTTTATTTTATATTCACATTTGTTATTTTTTATTTTCTGGTTTTTTGTGTTACATAAGATTAACAAGTAATATATAACTGTTCAAACAAACTACTAATTTTTGTTTGTTAAAATCTAAATGTTATAGATGAAATAATACTAATAATCTAAGGTTGATCTGAATTTTTTGTATAGAACTAACCTAATATATTTTATATACACCAATAAGAAAATATTCTATATAACTATACTTTAGAAGTAAATATAAGTAACTGTATATGTTGACAAAAAAAAAGTAACTGTATATAAATGTTTTACGAGAAAAATAACTGTATATAAATGTGTCTTAAGCCACAAAATTTACTGGGACGACACTGTGTGAAAGTTTGGTAAGGCCATCTCCAATGGGACTGCAAAACACTATTTTAGTGTAGTTTTTACACCAAAACCATCTCCAATGGGACTGCAAAAATTACACCATTTTTGTGTAACACTATAATTTCACACCAAATTTGGTGTGACACTATTCACCACACCAAAACACTATTCACTCCACTAAAACACTATTCACTTACTTTATTAATTAAATTTACAAATAAATAAAGAAGAAATAAAAAGATAAATACATATAATATTATAAAATAACTTTTAGTGTGAAGTTTGGTGTTGTGGTTGGAGAAGAACTCATTTTTAGTGCTAAAATTACACTAAAATAGTGTGGTTTTGACACAAAAATAGTGTTAATGGTTGGAGATGCTCTAAGGACTTAGGACGGAGTCGAAAGAACGACAAAAATGTGTCAATGACCCAAAAAAGAAAACTAAAGGACACCGACATCTTTTCATTCATTCTTCGTGGGACCTTGTTTCAGTTTTGTCTATGAACTTTTAGTTTTCTTATTTATTTATTTGAAACATTTGGTTGACATTGCTTTCACTTAACGATACGTGTCTGTTTGTAGTTGTAAGATAGTGACTTTTCTTCTACCAATTCCTATAGGTGGAACATTTTCAATTTTGCTAAGAAAATAACACTCATTTTGGAATTAAAAAGAGGGCAACATAACCCCTAAGGCACTAATCACCCTTTAACAACAAAAAACCACTAATCACCTAAATCATTTAAAGACTAAAATGCAAAAAGTCAAGCCCTGGTCTTATAATATGCAATTGAGAAAATGAAAGAGCAACCTTATTGATAAGTTTCTCAAATAAGAGTTCTTAACTAAAAAGTATTATTATTCTAATATTAATTTAATTATCTAATTAAAATTAAATGTTTTTGATAAACTGAACCAATTAGAAAGAATATATAGTATCATAAGTTTTTAAGGGTATCTAATAGTATCACTTTGAGATACTTTATCTCTCCTAATTTCTTAATTAATCTTTAATTTTATTGCTAAGATATTCAATGAATATCAATTGATGGATGTGTTCTAATCAACTTCTTGGGGAAACTATATGTTATTTTCTATTATAATAAATATAATAGTGTTAGACTACATACATTTTTGGATGTCTGGGGCTTATAAACAACATACAATTATTTAAAACTCTAATAAAATGAAAGTATAGCAAGAAACCAACAATTTCTATTTGAGTAAGTATTTTCCAAGAAAACTGGATATATTAAAAAAAAGAATGAAAAGTACTTATGATATTTGTTTTATATAGAGTATTAATCTTTAAACTTCACACGATGGGAAAAATAATTTAATATTTTTCAAATATTTAAAATATTAATTACTTTTCATTAGGTCTTTCATCTTTACTTTATTCAATTAAAGAAACCAGAAAATCAAATTAAAGTTTTAGTTCAAGATATTATATATGATGTATATTAAACTTATAAAAATATAATAAATATATTTAACTCAAATTAATATTAAAAAAATTTGAGTTCAAAATTAATATACAATTACAGGTTAACTATTTTATTAAATTGAATGTGGTTAAAGTTTTTCCCACAAATTAAATAAAAAAATTAGTTGTGATTTTGATCGACTATTGAAATTTGGTAGCATTTTTAAGATAATAATTATGAGAAAAGCATAAAAATTAATTAAGAACTATAGATAAATTATGAAATAACACTTATTTTGTGATAAATGTTTCATTCTAGAACAGTAAATTTTAAAGGATGGAATAACAAGAAATATGCATTCTAAATAGAATGCTTCGAGAGAAAGAGATTTTAATTTTATCACAAGTTTGATATCACTTTTCAAATTTACCTTTAAAAATAATCATTTTCATAAATATCTAAAATTTGTGATAAAATATCAAATTAATTTTTAAATCATTTATAAGTGTTTAAGAATGGTTTATAAAACATTTATAGAAGTCAATAAACTCAACCCATTTGGAGCTTTCTTGATTGATTATATAAGGTATATACTAAACCCCAAAACAATAATCATTAAAACATAAAACCAGATATTAGAACATTTTTGATTGATTATATGTTGAAAAGTGGTAGCCAACTTAAATTATTTTAAGTAATTTTTCTTGACGCTATCTCTTTGTATTTCATATTATATATCATATATTAATTTATTAAAATAATATTTTGTGATACAGTGTGCTAAACATGTATAAAAACTGTTGTTATTGATGTCTTGAATTTGCCCATTGAAAATAACGTAAATCTATATAATATGCATACATAACATATTTGGTGTGATTAGACATAAGAAAAAGAAAATATCCGAATTCATATCAGATATGATATGTTAAAATAGTAGAACGAAACATATAGAGTAATGTAGATACAATCAAACATGATGTGTTATTAACCGAACCAAGATAGTTTTCAAAAACTCAAAAAAATCCTAAAAACTCAAAAATGATCTAAAATGGAATTGGTATCTAAAGTAAGTATTTAAATTTAAATAAATATCTCTATACAAAAGTTATTTGCTCTCCTTTGCGTGACATTAACCCCTTATATATGCTCATGTATGAGCTGTGATATCATCTTTTTCTCTACTCTAAGGATGACATTGCGTACTTAATCAATTTCTTCATTATTTTATATAATTAAAAATAAATCATCTTTTTACTCTTTTATTTCTATATTTATACTGATGTAATTATTTATATGTTGAACATTTTATGATGTATTTGGTACAAAAGAAAAATTCATAAAAAACTCATCCATCATCTTAGTTTTTGAAAATGTTATTTTTGAATTTTACTAAGGGTCTAATTACTTAAAACTGTGAATTTATTTATTTTTATTGTAGAATTTTAGATGTATATTTGTCTATAACATTAACAGTTTTGTTGTAATTTTAAATAAACATGTAATTGGTAAACATTGATTATGCTTTATAAGATTCACATATTTATTAATAAATTTCTAAAACACTATTTTATGCTGTAAGAAAATCTTTGTGGGTGATTGGTTGAGTTGTATCTCTCTGCTTTAGATTTAATTATTTTTAAAGAACTAAATTTACCAATTATGTTGTAATATTATTTTTGAAATTTAAAACCTACAACAACTTTCTATTAATTTTTACCAATCATGCTTTATTTTTACTTTTAAAGCTACA
The DNA here is from genome assembly GCA_019706035.1 of Raphanus raphanistrum subsp. raphanistrum. NCBI lineage: Eukaryota > Viridiplantae > Streptophyta > Magnoliopsida > Brassicales > Brassicaceae > Raphanus > Raphanus raphanistrum. Next base: position 14,576,732 of record CM033981.1, read on the forward strand.
ACAAAAATACAAAAGCAAATTTTTTCTAATGTATTTTAGACAAAAATCGTGCATCTTTGTTTTATATGTTGTAGAAACTATAAAATGAAAAAACTATCTATAATATCAAATAAATTAGGTAATCATAGTAAAAACATCTATAAATATCTTAATTTAACTTTGTGTGTTTTAAAAATTATTGAAAGATTTTTTAAATAACATAAATAATATTTACATATCACATCTTAAATAATAGTAAACTTTAATAATTTATAAAAATCAGTAATGTAAATTATTTTAGTTGATAAAAATAATTATTTTATATATACATAACATATTTTTATTTTGAAATATCTACAGTATATAACTTACAACTATAACAAATTTTAACTATAGAAAAAGTCTCTGCAGAAAAATTTACAGTAACAACTCTACAATTACAACCAACTTACCCACATATAAATTTTACAGCTAAATTTTTTCAGTCACACTCGAACCAATTGTCTCTAGTAAAAGAAAGGGGAGATGCACATTATAGAAAAGAAAATTGATTATTGAATTTTATGGTTGTAGAAATATTTATAGCTATCCATAGCAACGAAAACACCAGCAAAACAACCTCTAAAGACATCATTTACGAGATATTAATTTTTTTAACAAGAGTAATTTTTGGCTTCAGTCTTTAGGGTGAACCTACAAGTTGACCGACCAATAGAATTTCATTATTTTATATGCAGTATCTTTTTAAAAAAGAAATTGAATATTGTCAAGTCATATTATGTTTTTGAAATTAAAATATAAAAAATAATAATATTTGCAAACAATTGTTTTTTGAAAAAATCAATAATGTAAATACACAATGTCATTAGGTTTATCAATATTTTATTTTAGTATACAAAAGTATTCTGATCTCATACAAATAATAGTAATGTTTTAATCACATTAACGTTTTACAAATATTTCCTCATCTTTGAAGTAAATAATTGTAATTCACCTTCACTTATTATGTTCTCTCAATAGAGTTCATATAATTTCCTCAGTTCGTAAAATTTACAAAAGGCTACAATCATCAAGTATTTACTAATACAAAATAATAAATCTCTTGTTTTAAAAGATTTGTAAGTCATTTAACACATTAAAAAATAATCTTAACTATATATACAAAAGATTATACTGACAAATTAAAAAATAATGTTAACTATAAATATCTCTAAAAAATTATACTAACAAATTTTTATGATTCTAAAGAAATGATTTCACTAGAAATTTAATTATTTTTCAATAAATATTTTATAATTATACATTTTGTTATTATTAACTCATAACTACTGAAATAAATTTTCAAATTTGCAATCTTCTAAAAACAAAACAAAAACTAGAATAGAATATCTCTCTTTCATAAATGAAAATGTAAAAAAGAAAAACATTTTCTCTTGAAATCAGATTCATCCACCTCTAATACTGGAATTTTCATTTTAACATTCCATATCAATATATATTTATCATGTACCGAAATAATACAAAAATAAAAAGAGAAAAAATAATATTTATTTTTTCATAAATTAGATAAAAAAATCAACAAATCCATATCTAGTTATTTAAGTCTGAATGGAAAATATTTTCAAAATGCAAATTTACTTTAAATGTTAGTTTAATCCACATTCTATTATAAACTTACAAATCAAATAGAATAATTTTTCTTATTAATTACTCTATACACTGTTTTGATGGAGAAACTATACACTTAGTATTACTCCACATTTTTTTCTAGAGTAATAACATATAGGTTAATTAACATTTAGGTTGATGAAAAAAATTAACATTTAGGTTATTTTATATATTTTACTTGTGTTTTTACTATAATTACTTCTAGTCGAATTAACTCTAATAAAACCAGTCAGAACTTTTGTGAGTTTAGTGTATCTATAAAAGACACTCTGTAATTTCAAACATGAAGTTTTCTATTTTCCAAAAACAATTTCAAAACTTCAAATTCGAAGTTTTGAGTAGTGTTGTCAAATTTGATGTTTGATATTTTTATTTGCATTTTGGTGTTTATAATTACATAGTATATTTATGATTCTTAAATAATTTGTCGTTGAATCTTTTTAATCCTTAAAAAAATTTATAACTCATGAATATTTTAAATTGTACTTTACAATTTAAATTTTACACATAAAATTAAATAAAAACTTTTAAGGTAAAGACTTATAATTTTTAAAACTAGATCTAAACAACAACAATATTACAGAAGAAACTTAACAAGTGCATTAATTAATAATATATAAGAATATTGCAGTTTTTTAGAATAATGTGGTATTTTACTTGTAATTTGATATTTAATTATTTATTCTATGTAAAATTTTATATTTTAGTGTAATATTTTATTGATTAATATTTCTATAATATTTTTACATAAGCGATATTTATTTTTAAAGTTGTATGAATTTAAATTAATTATGATAGACATAAGGACTTTATTATAAAATTTAAATACTTGTGAAGTTAAGTTTGAAGTTTTGCTTTTGGAGAATACTACTTTTAAACTTCAAATACGAAGTTTTAAAATTTTTAAAATATAGTGTTTTTTTTGAAATGATCTTAATCTATACTATTAAAAGGGAAGAAGTATTGAAAAGTCGACTTATCCCCTTAGTATTAAAAGAGAAGCAAAAAATAAGAGTAAACTTCAAAGAGTAACATATTTTCGGAATTGCCATTATTGACGATGTGTCGGCACGAGGTTCCTTCTCAGCCTCTTTTTGAAAGAAGGCTTAAGTATCTAAGGATATTACGGTTTATGCCATTGGACAAACATGCATATTCGTATAAGTATGATTCATAGTTTCATGTCGGCATGTGTATATAAGGAAATAATTAAGTTTCGTGATTCTACCATTTATGTTTACGTGATTTTTGCATTCATTCTCACCTTCTATATTTGTCCTGATTTTTAATGAGATTTATATTGTTCTTTTGTATATGGAAACCCAATTATTAGTCCTATTAATTAGAGAGTGGAATGTGCTTATTTTTTGGCAATGAGAATCGAACTATTAGAGATGATACTGAATTTAGAATATGAATAATAATTGAGTACTTTATGTTTTGAAGATAATCACAGAAAAGCGGTTGACAAGTCGTTTTTTTCAATATCTATTATTCTCTGTCTTATTATTGTTTTATTTTACCACTCTATTACCGTTTTCTTTGCTGAACATTTTTTATTTGGATTTTATTGACTTTAAAATATCTATTGCTAGATTGTTTTACTTTGTTATTTTTATTCAAATTCATCTTTAATCCACAAGGTTATTTAATAATTAATAGTCTGCGTAGAAGTCACTATAGAAGGAAAACTTATATTGTTATATTGTTAGATTCAGTGTCTCATATATTATAGAGTCTCTTACATCAGTATTATTTTGTCTTCCATATATAATTTGTTGAAAATAGGATCCCCTTAATATTAAAACAGAAGCAAAAAACAAGAGTAATCTTAAAATTGATACTTATTTACTTGACTGCCATAATGACGATGTGTCACTCTGAGAATCCTTCTCATCTCTGTTTTTAAAAAACCCTTTGTAAACTAGATATATTACAGCTTCTGCCATTGGTAAGTTAAGTCATATATATGTTAAGATAAAGTATAAAGCATGATCCGCTTATCTTTTGGATATTACTCGCCTCTCTGTAATAAATTCATTGTAAACCGATTGGTTAACACAAGAAGCCTGATTCATCTGTGTTATCAATATATAATTTTTTTTAAAATCCAAATTCGAATAAATGACTTTGTTCTGTTTTTTTTTTTTTTTTGTAAATCCAACATTAATTTGTTTTGTAGTTTTATATAATATACAGTGTCGAATTTTATTATATTGTTTTCAAATAATATTACTTACGTGCATGACATTAGAGATGAACCAAGATGTGTTTTTTTGTATAATATACAGTTTCTAATTTCAATTTCAAATTTAAATTTAAATGAAATTTCTTAAGTGCATCACATTAGAGATGAACCAAGAACAGTTTTTTGTATAATAAATAGTTTCGAATTTAAAATTCAAAATAAATATTCAGAGTTCACGTAATTAGGGTCCCGTGATTTGTGTCAGATGAATACGTGACAATCAAGCGAATGCTTATGTATAGAAACTTCATGTAATCAATGTCCCGTGATTTGTACAATAATAACACTTTCTATATATCTCATCTCACTGATTATACGTAATTATATAGGATTTGAATGAATTTTATATAGGATCCGAAATTAGATATCCCTATAATCATTTCGTCATAATCACTTTATTCTCATGATTATGGTAGATTGCAGGAGAATATTGGGTTAATCACACATTTATAGAAAGGACAACTATTTTACACGTATGTCATATCAAAATCTACCATAATTGATATAAATTAAATGTTGATGTAAATATTGATATCAAGATTGAGTGATTTATGAGTCGTATATTATTCATTAATTACTAAATGTGTACTGTTATGGGTATATATAGGAGTATACATCTAGAGCAAATATGCATTCTAAAGTCAGTATCATCTCTAAAACTCAGGCTCAGTACAAAGCGTAAACAATGAACATCAGAATTCAGTTTTTATTGATTAATATGCAATATGTATTCTTATTCATCTTTTTGTACAAGGCTCGAGTACTAACTTAGATTGAATACTAACTAAGACCCAGTATTATACTATTTGCAGGTTCACACAGATCAAGTGTGTGGCCTATGGAACTATTGCTCAACAGTTACATGATTTCTAGACCTCTAATGATGCTTATGTTGTACTTTGTGTTTTACAGTTCTGGCAAATTGATTGGGGAGAAGGTAACTTACTGACCGATTTCTTACAGAGTGATTATGTATCATATATAAAATTAATTTGTTAATCAATCTAAATTTTTTTTTATATGCAAAGGTGGCTTCAGGAATATGACTAACATTGAAGGGATTTCTAAAATTCTGTTCGACCCTGAAGATGTTCAAAAAATACAGGCTTTCGGGAAGAGGTAATAGCCATATAAAAGAGCACAAGTCTATCCGCTTTACAATATTAAATAATTTTTGATTAGTTTTTTTTCTTTCTTTTATATTTATCTTATCAGGATTCCAAACACTGCTTTCTGAAGACATCTCTGTAGACATCTTCCAGAGGCTTATATTGTTATTTCTACTATTTCCAGCAGTTTATTTTTTTTCTATTAAACATTTTTATTTTATCTTATCATTGAGTATTTCCTTAAATTAAGCTTTGTTCACCCGTCAAGTTACGTGAAGAAATATTCAATTATTTTCTCAATTTTATTTTTTGCTCAATCAGTCGTTTAGTTATTATTATATTAAGGTGATTTCAAATTGACAAACTGATCGTACTATCACAAAACCATCTCCTTAATATTCTACCTGCCTATTTTTTACAGCAAACTATATTATCATTACTTGATGAACGAAGTATATTTGATTGGTTTCTAAGTTCCATTAGTACCTGTAATAATCAGTGACCACCAATTAGATTGTTGGGAAGCAGAACCGTCAAGCACAAAGATGATGTCGATTCGGGAGAAGATTCCGAGGAGTCCCAAATCGACTCTACGGAGGAGACGCACGAGCTGGATCGGGTAATGGCTCAACCACCCCACAACATCATTCAAGGAAGTCGTCTCCGCCGTCATCCAGGCCCAGTCACCGAGATCCACCATGATCTGCAACAATTTTGATCGCCTGTAAATAAATTGAGAATCAAACCAAAAGAAGACAAATAAGGAATAATCAAATCTCTCATGTACTAATCGGTGAGAGTAGAGCATTTATCTTCTTTGAAAACTGGTACAATTAATATTTATATTCTATCGATTGACAACCCTAATCCTCTTTTGTATTTTTTTTATTAAACCGAAAAATATGAGGATGACGGCTTTATCTCTATTCAAATGCCATGAAACAATAATGAGACATTCGTTTTCGCACATGTCAGTTATTGGGTTTTGTTTATGAAGCCCATCAGTTCAAACACGACTTTGGACTCATCACAATTGTTTATAGTTTTACAAATAATTGTTTTCACTTTGGTCCATATATTTCATGTTTAGTTTTGAAAATTGTAAAATGTGTAATATATTATATACTTTAAATTATTTTTCATTATAATTTATGTTACACTTAACATTTATTAATTTTTTACCCCAAAACTTATTTCAATATTGTAAATATCTTTTAATAATGGCTGTTTCTAATAAACTTATTATTAAAATCTAAACCAAAATCTAAATTAAAATTTTAAAGTCAAATGTAATATTATTCTTTTTTAATTGTATAGTTTCACCCCGCGCAGGGCGCGGGTCTCAACCTAGTACAAGTTGTTTTGGACCCTTTCATTTTTTTAGTCCAACCTATTACATACTCCCTCCGTTTCAATTTATTTGTCGTTCTAGACTTCGGCACACAGATTAGTAAAACATTTAATTTTGTATATTTACTAGATAAAAACATCATTACCAATACACCTAATTAGATTTCAACCAATAGAAAAATAGATTAGATTAAAAAGTCAATAAATTTTGCATTGAAATCATAAAACGACACTTATTTTGAAACGAAAATTTTGCTCCAAAACGACATATAATTCGAAACGGAGGGAGTATAATAAAATCTTATAACTACCTATTTTATAGCAACTTAATAAGATTCTCCTTCATTTAAATAAAGCCTATTACTGTTATTGACTTTAAATGTTAACTAGCTTTTGACCCGCGCGCCCGTGCGGGTATTCGTTCATGTATTAAATTGTTAAAAACTCATAAACATAATTTCTTTCTTGTTATATATTTATAATTTTTGACCACCTTCTTTTAGTTATCAATGTATTTAGTGTCCATTTCGGTAACTGTGACATTGTGTTTTTATTCTATTGTGCTTTAAATCAGTCCACATTCTAAACTAAAATTAAAGTGTATAATATTAATATTTGGATTTAATAGTTTATATATGCTCAATAAAATTTTAGTGTCAAATTTTTTAAAACAAATACATTTCGTAATTAAAAGTAACACAAAACAACATACAAAGTAAATATGTTTGGTAATTTTATTAATCAATCCTAATTTAAATTAAACAATTGGGCCATTTGGTTATAATGGAAAATTAGGTCATCCATAATTTTACAACATTCAAATTTGTTTTTAGTTATAATTTTATTTTTAATTATTAGTGTTATATAGTTAATCACTTACCAAATAACTAATTGTATAATATTATATTTTCAAATGATTTTTTAACCGTGTTTGTACGTTAAAAAAATGTAGCGGTTTCAAATAGTGTTTTTCGTAAATATTTTATTTTACTATATTGACCTTGTAATATTTGTTTGAAGATTGTATTAATAAGATAACAGTTTTGAAACTATTTTATCAATAATTTATAGATTTTTTAAATTTAGAACTTACATTTATATATATTTTTTAAATTATCAGCAATTCATAATTAATCAATTATATTGAAATTTATTTAATTTTTATTTATTTCTTAAAATAAGTATGTACACTAATGGTTAAATATTGGGGCTTACAAAATATATATTAAAATTGCGAGGGAGAAATTGCTATAAAATGAAATACTGAAATTATAAAGAAAAAAAAGTTTCTAACATGTGTTGGTTAGACATATTATTTCTAACATGTAAATGTAGCTTTATCAACCATTTTATAATGGTTTTTTGAAAAATGATATAGAATTAATTGAAAATATAAAATGGGGCATAAAAAGATAAAACGTTTTAGTTTTTGTTTTGATAAAAAAAATCCATTAAGTTTTTGTTACAATTTTTTCTGGAAAAAATTTACAGATGTTTAATTCTCCTTCCACCACTTTCTCTCTCCTCATCTTTATCTCCTCTGTGAACTCAACTGACATCTAAATTATTAACAAATTGTTAGATAGAATCTCACATCTAAGAAATAAGTTTATTTTGATAATTGAGAAGACGATTTGAATTGCATGTTGAAAATCAGATGAATTAAAACACTTTAACTATTGCTAGTGACACAAGAGATGAAATACAAACTTTCAAATTAAATCTTAATCATAATTTTAAGGTACGTAAGGTGTTTCACTATTTAACAATGAGATTGCTAAAATGTTTTCAGGTGTGAAGAATTAATATCTGATATAAATAACAGTTTTTGAGAAAGACGTGGACATGATAACAGATGTTTAGAAAAGACAGAGTTAGAAGATATGATGATGATTGTGAATTGAGTTAATACGAAGATATGTGTATATATATATATATATGCAAGTATATGACACCTAGATAGAAAATATATTTACTATCATACCTAATTACGCTAGATTTATGCAAGATTATAGTGCATATAAATTGGAATATTAGTTTTAAAAATATATATCTAAGATTTCGAAGGTTTAATAATTTTGCTAAGTGATGCTTTAAAAAGGCAATGGCATGGGATGTAAATTTTGAAGAAAACTTAGGGCTATTTTTTTTTTGTACTTCAGTTTTAATAGTTTAGATATAATCTAAACCGTTGACTTCTAACATTTTAAATATGTGCGTAAGAAAGATTTGTATAAACCATTGTTTCTATTACTAATGTTTATATAATTTTTTTGTATCGAATGATGGTGTGGAATTAATTTAAAACAACATTATACTTCATCTATACTATTAAAAGAGAATCACTACCAAAAAATTTACTTAAAAAAATTGTTGAATCCTTTCATTAACTAATTATTTTTCGTCCAACTATTTGAAAAATTGATTTGCGAATGCGGGTTATGAGTTTTTTATGCGGGCTTAGTATGAGTTGGTGGATTTTGGATCGCGGCTACCCGTCGATCCACAAATTATTTAAAAAATAAAAATTAAAAAAGTAAATACTTTTTAAATACAAGAATTTAAAAATAATAATTTAAAATTTAATTCATGTATAAATTTTTTATTATAAATATACTTTTATAGTAATTAAATTAAATAATAATTTTTAAAATATGTATATAACCCACGGATAGCCACAAAATTAAGCAGAGCAGATGCATGTACAATATTATTTGTTTGTAGGTTGTGCGGGTCATATTTTTTAACCAAAACAAAGTTGAAAATCCGCGGGTTTGCGGGTCAGCGAGGCGAGTTCGATCCGCAGCTCAGCCTTAACCGTGTGTATACCGGATCCATTTTTAAATTACAATATATTTTGATCTAAATTTATACACAAATATGATTACAAAAATACAAATATAATCAGAAAGAAAAAACAAATATTAAAAATTAAATTTAAAATAAAAGAATATACCCACAAAATCTTAATAACAAATTAAAATTACAGTTCTAATTTTTGTGTCATAAATACCTAACAAAATTTTTTTTAACGAAAATACCTAACAAATTTATTTCCAACAATCGAAACACAACATGATTAGTCTCTTGAATTTTGGAGTGTGTCAAATCAACTAAAATCAAACATGATACATGTTGAAAATACATTATTTTAAATAAATATTTTATATAAGAAACTGCAAAATGAAAAAATAAAATAAATGTAAAGTTGTTTTTTAAAGTAAAGTCTGGCGTGGAGGGTTCTTCTAGAAAACACAAATACGCAGAGAAAGGAAGGAGCAAGCCCCCCTGAGAGAGAAGTGAGAAGAAACGCAAAGATTCAAAAGAGAACCAGACTTCTCTCACTGTTTCTTCTTCTCAGATCACCTTTTAGCTCCCGATTCGTTTCTCTCTCTCTTTCTCTTCTTTGCCGTTAACCACAAGGTATCCTTCTCTCTCTCTCTTGACCCCTCTCCTTCAATCTGTTCTGTTCGCATTTTCTTTGGTTGATCTCGGAGGTTTTGTTTGTTCCGATGAAAATGAAACTCTGTTGCGTCGATGTTTGCCTGAAAAGTTCTGGTTTTTAAGACGATTCTGAAACCGTACTTTACAATTTTTTTCCTCTCTGATTGTGTTTCTCTAGAAAAAAAAACAAAAGACATCTTCTTTTCTTATTTTTGGTTAGATTAGTTTCCTAAAGTTACATACTTCTATATTCGGACAAACCCTTGTCAGTAAAGCGATCAACTTTCCAGTTTGTCAGATTCGTTAATTAATGCTTAAATCTCTTCTTTAAATCTGGTTCCTAGGGTAAACCCCTTTTATTTAGCTCTGCAAAACATTTGCTGAGTTTGGTTCAAACGAAGTCTTGATGTTGGTTTTGCTTTTGTGCCCCTTTTTAAGTGATGTGGATCCTCATGTTGTTTTCTAAAGGTTTGATTTTTTTGTTTGTTTGTTTGTTTGTTGCAGTAAACAGAGGCTGGAGCTGGGGAAGAAAAGGATTGTATATGGAGGGAGACGGCGTAAAAGGTTTGGGATGCCAGAAGACTATGGATGGGAAGGCGAGTAACGGGAACAAGGCTGTACCTTCTTGTTGCCTCAAGGCCATGGCTTGCTTACCTGAGGAAGATGCTAAGTGCCACTCCACTGTTGTTTCTGGATGGTTCTCCGAACCTCACTCTCGCTCTGGTCTTATTAAACTTCCTTCTCTTTTTTTTTCCATGTCCAAGCTTCAGAACATTTGTCTTATTATTTTATTTTTTGGTTCTTAACTGGATGCAGGAAAAAAAGGCGAAGCTGTCTATTTCAATAACCCTATGTGGCCTGGTAGGTCACTTCTTTTTTGTATTTTATTGCTTTTCAGTATCTCAGCTTATGTATTAAGGAGGGCTTGAACATGTGACTTATGCAGCTATTATGTTGTTTTGATGTTTTGATTGTAGGTGAAGCACACTCACTAAAAGTTGAGAAAGTTCTGTTTAAGGACAAGTCAGAGTATCAGGAAGTCTTAGTGTTTGAGGTTAGAAAAATAGCTTGTTTCGTTAGGCTTTGTGTATTTTTTTTTTGTAATGTTTATGCTCTTCAGGATGATATCTCATTTTTGTTCTTTTGCTTTTGCAGTCAGCTACCTACGGGAAAGTGCTTGTTCTAGATGGTATTGTACAGCTGACTGAAAAAGACGAATTCGCATATCAGGAGATGATAGCACATCTGCCTCTTTGCTCTACACCTTCTCCTAAAAATGTAGTTTCTTCTCACCTTTAATGTTTAGATACTCTGCTTCCCTATTGCTCGTGGCCTCTTGCAAGTTACCAAAGTAAAAATTATGCAGTTTTTAATGCTAGATTTTGCCTGTATAACTATATTTGCAGGTTCTAGTTGTTGGGGGAGGTGACGGTGGTGTTCTCAGGGAGATTTCTCGCCATAGCTCTGTTGAGGTTATTGACATTTGCGAGATAGACAAGATGGTTATAGATGTAAGTAAATATAGTCTTGTTGTGCTTACATCTTAAGTATGCGCAGTTTTAGGTTGGTATATCTCAGAAGATGTGATTGTTTTGGTCTTTGTAGGTGTCTAAGAAGTTCTTCCCCGAGTTAGCGGTTGGATTTGAAGATCCTCGTGTTCAACTTCACATTGGTGATGGTAATCAAGCATATTCTTCAACTCATTCCCTGTTTTCAAAACCTATCTGGAACTTTCCCTGTGCTGATAATTGAGATATCACTTTCTTCTGGCAGCTGTTGAGTTCCTTCGTAAGTCCCCTGCAGGGAAGTATGATGCCATTATTGTCGATTCTTCAGATCCTGTTGGTATGATTCCCTTTTGGATATATCTGATTAGACTGTTTCATAAGAACTTGCAGATGTAGAACTCTTAAACGCTTTTTTTGGCTTTCTATATAGGTCCTGCTCAGGCGCTTGTTGAGAAGCCTTTCTTTGAAACGTTAGCTAGAGCGTTGAAGCCTGGTGGTATTCTTTGCAACATGGCTGAAAGTATGTGGCTCCATACTCATCTTATCGAAGACATGATCTCCATTTGCCGCCAGACATTCGAAAACGTTCAGTACGCGTGGAGCAGCGTCCCAACATATCCTAGGTATAACTTAAAACTCTACTTTTCTTCTAATCAGATCTCGTAGTCTCTTTCTTACTCATGAAGTGAGCAACCATCTTTTTTTTTATTGTAGCGGCGTGATTGGCTTTGTCTTGTGCTCTACCGAAGGACCTGCTGTTGATTTCAAGAACCCTATCAACCCTATTGAGAAACTAGACGGTGCCATGACCTATAAACGAGAAATGAAGTTTTATAACTCTGATGTAAGTTTCTAAACTCAAGACTGTGACTTTGTAGATTCACTTGAACAAGATTCTAATCTTTCTTTCCAAAACAGATGCACAGAGCAGCTTTCGCACTGCCCACATTCCTCCGGAGAGAAGTGGCTTCACTTCTTGCTTCTTCTTGACGTCTGTTTGGCTTTGACTGTTTTACTTTATCCCCTCCCTCATATATAAACTCTTCTTTATAAAGAGGAATGAAATAATTGAATCAGAGGAGAGGCTTTGTATCTCTAAGCTCACTCCTTTATAATTAAAGACTAAATATTTTTATATATCCTTGGCTTTTCATGAATTATTTTTGTTTTTATAAGTTCAATCAATCATATACATTATACATGGTAGTGTTTAATCAATCAATCATCACTATTGAAATCTGGTTCTGCTGGTTTCTGAAGCAGCATAGGCGGCAAACGCTCCTGCATCCTCGTAGGTTTCCTTACCGACCCGCTCCTACGTATAGTCCTCAAGATATTAGCAGCGAACCTCGACGCGTACATCGTCGCGCCGAGGCTCGGCGAGCTTCCACAAGCCTCCTTAGCTAAGGCATCCTGCAACCGGTTCTCTTCTTCTTTGAGAGACTCCTCAAGCTTCTTCTTCACGTGTCGTCTCCACGCGGCTTGTATGAAACAAGCCGCCCAAGTCCTCCACTGCTGCGAGTAGAACCTGAAAGTGTGCCTCAGCTGTTTGCTGTGGAGACGTCTGAACTGAGAAGCCACGAACTTGAGGTCGTCGGCTTTGAGCGCGAAAGCCTCAACTTCCACGAGAGCTCGGACGGTTCTCGTCGAGATGGGGAGGTTTGATGATGTGTGCGGGTCTAACGCCCATGTCAGAAGCTCCTCGCCGCAGAAGTCGCCTGCTCCGAGATGCTCTGAGTTGAAGAAACCTGTTCTTCCACCGTTTGTCGTCATCGTCAGAAGCTTCCCGCGCATTATGAAGAGCATCTCGTCCACGGGGTCTCCTTCTCTCACGATGTAGCTTTCCTCTGTGTACAGCACTGGTTGCAAACGGTCGCATAGCGCGTCGAGAAGCTGCTCGTCCATTTTCTCGAACATAGGAACCTGAAAACATATAAAGATATGGTTAAAGAGTGTGACAATGACAATAGACGTTAATCCAAGTTGCGTCTTACCCGCATGAGAAGGGCGAGACAGAGATGGCGTTTGATGTCGCGTCTAAGGTCTTTAGGGAGATTGCTAAGGAGATTCTCTTCGTCAACGCCTCTAGTCTCTTGCCACTTGTACTGCTCGTAACGCCTGATTCTTTTCCGAAGATTCTCGGGGAGCAAACGGTGAGCCATCCACTGCTCAGCGTCTCTTCTCTTGACTCTCATCTCCTCCAACCTTGTGGTTGTCGATTGCAGATACGTCTGCACGTTTTTTAGTTTACAAAAAAAATAAGCAAATGATTTTGCAAACAGTGTAGCACATATGACGAAACTAAACTAGACTAACCTGCATGTTACCAATCAAGAACGAGAACAGAACCAGCCCTGAGATAGAAATGAAGACAGCGAAACAAATCTCCCATATGTATGTACTTGTTTGAAGGTTTTGACCGAGCGAACTGGATCAAGAAACACACAAACAAAAAGATTCAAGAGCTTGTTTTTTTTTTTGTGTGCATGATTTCGAACTGGATCATACCTGAGGTTTTGAAGACCCCACCAGAAGCAGTAAAAGAACTTCTGAGGGAAATCTTGAGACTCAACCACACCTGACTGAAGAGCGTTAAGGAATATCCCAAAGTCGAAAAGCGTTGCGTTCGGTGTCTGAACAGGACAAGAATCGTTGAGGAAAGCGTTGCCTCCCGCGGCTCTATGGTCACAGTACAAGGAAGTGATATCGCAGATGTTCCTGTTTCTCTTGCAAGCTTGTTTCCAACACACCGTTTCGCGTTCGATAGAGAACAAGTACCAAAAAGCACCAAACACCTGCCACAAGTCACACCAGTTATAAGCTTCTCACCATCCTAAAAAAGAAACAAAGCTTTTGATGTTCTTAGAATGAAGTTCTTATTTAAGAGCCGGTTCTTACACCATGTTTATTGCAGCAGGGTTATTAGGGTGACATTTTTAACATAATATAAGAACCGTCCCTTAATTTTTAACTAAAAAACTAAGAGCCGGTTCTTAAATAAAACGATTCTTAATTTTTTTAGTTAAAATTAAGAGACCTTCTTATATTACGTTAAGAACCCCACCCTAAGAATCCGTTGGTTAATCATGGTATTAGGAAGGAATAGGACTCACATGACTAGCGAGCATGTAGAGGAAGAGATTGAAAGCAGCTCCTGCCCAAGCTGTCTCAGTAAGTATCCCTGAGGTTCTAGTCACTTCCTTGTAGAGGGGATAGATTCTTATAAACCTCGGTATGTACTGGAAGAAAACAATAAACTTCAAAAGATTCTTGGTGTTCAAAGACCTCGAGCCTCTCATATGCGGAATGATAATCAAAATCACGACCTGCGGAAGCGGAAGAACAGCGAGAATATCGATGACGAAATGAGAGGACAAGTAACGCACAGCGATCTGCCTCGCGTCCTCGACGAGAACGCCTCTCCCGAAGACGCGAGAGGAAGGAGCGATGAAGCCGGTACGGAACTGGAAGATGATGTGGATGAGGTAGAAGATATCGGTGCAGGAGCGGAGGACGCTGGCGGTTATCTCCATCTTGTCGTCGAGGCCGAGGCACTTCTTGGCGTCGTCGACGACGGGGACGTAGAAGAAGAGAGGGTCGAGAGAGACGGCGATGATGCAGGCCAGGACGAAGATCTTGTTCCATTTCTGGAGGAAGGGTCCCTGAGGGTCGAGGATCTTGCGGGAGGAATGGATCCATCTGGAGAGGGATTCTTTGAAAGAGTAGGACTTGTAGGATCTCCTGAAGCTCGCGGAGCTTCTGTGGAGCTTGTCGGAGATTGAGGTTATCGTTCTACGGAGGATTCCGTTTGGTGGTGGTGGCTCGTTTCTCCCGGAGTATTCCGCGTCGGAGGTCTTGTCGGACTTCCAGTCTTGAAACCTGATTTTCCAAACAAGTGGAGAAAAATTAAAATCGAATTTAAGGTTTTTTTGAGAAAGTAGGATTTTCGAGGAGACAGATGTGAAGAAGTGAACTGGGGTTTGGTTTGAGAACAACTGACCTAACAAACTTCTCTTGTCGGAAATTCATTTTTTTTGAAGAAGGAAAACTTCAAAATCGCAGAGATTTCACCTCTTCTTATGAAGACAACATCGAGTAGTGCCTTCTTCTTTGTCAAATTTTCAGAACTTTTTTTTCAAAGTAGAAATCAGACAGAACACGGACAAGTGTTTTTGTTTCCGAGAATCAAGTAGATTCGAGGAGAACTTGAGCAAGGACAACAAGAACTATAAAAAGGGGCAAAATCACTGTTTGAAACCAAACGAGAAAAAAAAAATCGAATCTTTGTTTTGTTTTTCCTCGGAAAGTGTGAGAAAGACAAAGAAGAGGAAAAACGAACCCAGAAACAAAAGAAGAAAGAGAGAGAGAGAGTGATGATAATGGAGATTGAAGAAGAAGAAGAAGCTATTGAATGATGAAAGCGAAGCCTTTATCGGAAGACAGAGAGGACGGGAGGAGTTTCCACGAAAGTCATAGACTTTTCCTGTTTTTTTTTAATATTTTATTTTTTTCCTTTTTTTGCTAATTTCTATTTTCACTGTTTTTGTGAGTTTTTCTAAGTCATCCAAAAAAGACAGTTATACTCTGCAACTCCTTTGATGTTTTTTAAAGAAACATGCACAACTTATACGAGTGACTCTGAATCTTAGTAATAAATCACTTTTAAACTAAGTTTTAGTTGAAAACTATATATTTTGAATTTTGTAATAATTGTAATGATAGTGGAGGAATATGTTAGTATACAATATGTTTTCTTTGCTAACTAATATAGCATTGTTTATGTATATTTTCTAGTTAATGCATTTCCATTGCTTACATTTTTCTGTTTTCCATATATAAAATATATATATTGATTAGTTGTGGTATCAACTAAACTTAGAAATGTAATCTCGCATATAACGTAGGATCTAATGAAGATTTGTTATTCTAATATTCATTGTAAGGTGGACATTGCTAAACGTTTTTGTTATGTTCTGGTTATTTTATGGAATTTTTTCTTTTTTATATTACTTTGGTTTGATTTGATTTTAACTTGTTTGATGTGGTTTTGGTTTAGTTTTACAATAAAAGTAAAACTAATTAACTAAAATTATATGTAGTGTAGATTTCTATATTATGAATTAGAATATATTTTATGAAATTTGGTTGATCTGGTTCATTATTTTATTTGGTTTCATAAAATTTGAATTCGGTTATTCAATATAAAAGTTTATATTATATTCGAAATACATTACACTTCGGCTTGGTTTGGAATTGAAAGTTTTGGTTTAGATTCATGATTCCATTGTATTATTTAGCCCAGTTATATAATAAATAAAAGAATAAAAACAATAAATAAAAGAATAAAAACAAATTTGTCTATATACATTTGTTTTTTGAACAAAAGCTTACTAGAAACATATTTTAAACATAATGTGTGGATTTTCATCATTTCCTTCTCATTATAATTTGTTTAGAAACATATATCAGCTGAGTCATGAAAACCCCATTTGATTGAAAAACACGATATTTCAGCAGGTATGGACAATTATTATTATCTGCGAAACTGAGAGCTTAATTCTACCAAATACTGTATACAATTAGGAGCTTAACTTGCATACATGTGATATTCAAAAGAAAACTTCCAAACATGTTAATCGTAAATGGATGCACTTTTTAGTTGAATTTCAAGGTAGGCTAAGTTCGATAATGTTTATTGCTTAATCTAAAGTAAACGAATTATATATGTGGTAGAGTTAAAATCTCAATCATATTTAATCCCTGAAAAGAAAGCTAATTTAAGTTCAGGACAGATCATATTAGTTTTCTACAATTTTGGAACTTTTTCTCTGGAATCACAATTTTTGATTATACACGATCATTCGCTGCTACACAATGAAAAATAACTTTCAAATGCATATAAATGCTGAAAATCTGGCTCAAAAATATTAGATTTAACACATACGAACCTGAGAAAGCAACATCGACAGCCACAAATTAACCCCGTCCAACTGGATAGACAGAAATAACATTGCTGTTCCATACATCTAGCAAATATGGATGTGGAATAAAACAACATTGAGATGAAACTGACATTTACGATCTTTACAAATAATTTGGGTCTAATGGTTACTGTGACAAAGATGTCACCGGTTACGACTTATGTGATATGTAATCGTATTAGAAGGTTTGAGTCGAAGAATGCGCGTGCATAAGCGTTGGATCACCGTCGGGGATTCCCCTGACTTTTTGTTCCGGGAGAATAAAATATGTTTGTGAAGACCCTGACCTGCAAAGACATGATCTTAGAGTTTTTAGAGTCACACACCTACATTCAATATATTGAACATTAACCATATATTATATATATATATTAGTTTTTTTTTATATTTGAAAAATAGGTGGTAGAAATAGACAGAAAGTCTGAAATAACTAAATTAAGGTGATGGACTTTTACAGTTACAACAACATTCCTTCAAATAATATCATAAAAATAGTTAGTTATCAGAAATTAGAACATTAGTTTCAAAAAAAAACACTGTGATTAATTTTTTTTTTGAAACTAAAATTGTAATTTTCATTGTCTTCTAAATTTTCATTTGTTCTTTTTTTCTGGCAAATTATTTTATTTTATTTTAAACTGTAAATGCCAGGCTTTTCTTTGTTTACTGGCCATGAAAGAAAAAACAAAAGGATGATACAAGACATTGCCCGTGAGTATGTGTCGAACCCACGTGATACCCTCCTCTTTTTCTTCTCCTTTTACAACATTTCGTGCTCCACAATTTCAGACCGGTTAAGTGTTAAAATTAAATTTGTTTGACCACTCCAAAACTAAACACAGGAAAAAAGTTTAAGACAGCTAATTGATAGTATTTTAATTAACTGCTAACAGAGACCGTTGAATGTGTCGTGTCCCTTCTCGTACGGTTGTCTTATAATTCCTATTTCTCAGCCGTTGGATCCAGAGAACAGTCTCAATGTTTTTTTTGTCATAGTTTATCAAATTATACAACAACGTACTTCATAATTCAAATTTCTGAAAACGAAGTCAACTCTTTTCTTAATTGATTACATATAATACTAGTTGAGTATTATCATCGAGTTCGAAATTAGTAAGCCCTTTGAATATGGAAGATGAGTCAAGCTAAAAAATCAGGTCAACTATTATATCCAATGTAATTTTATTACAAAAAAAATACAGTTGCAATAAAGGATCTTTTGCTCCTGAATTGTGCTCAGCTTAATTCTTACCTTTAACCCATACTCGAAATATGTTTTACGTTAGTTTTGACTGTAACTAATTAAGAAAAAACCCAAAAACATTTTGAAACGAGCTCTTAACATTTATTTATTATTATAATTTTATATCTAAATACTAAGAACAATCCGAATCGGAAAATCTTGATTACATTTCGAATCAGACAAAACAACTGGTTCTACCCTAATCTCACTAGATCCCTTACACAAACTAATCGGTGCAGCTTGCTAAAGAAGCTAGGTCTGGGCATTTTAACCTGGACCCGAAGACCCGATCCGGAACCGATCCAAAAATATCTGACCCGAACCCGATCCGAAAGTTTACAAGTATCTTTTAGATCTAAATTTCTTTTACCCGAATAGACCCGGACCCGAAAAAAACCGACCCGAATAGACCCGGACCCGAAAAGAACCGACCCGATAAGAACTGATTTGTACCCGACTTAAAAACATGTATATACAAAATTATGATTTTTTGTGTTCTGTTTTATATATATATATATTATTTTTTATTTAGTTGAAATATCTTTTATGTTATTATTATTTTATAACATTTTAAGTAATATGAAATTTTAAAATATAAAATTTAGAGTTCAAAAATGTTTTATGTTAATTATTAATAGTTTAATTTAAGTTATTTTGTAAATATTTTAGATATATATGACAAATATTGATTAATTTGAGTAAATTTGAGTATGTCATATATTTTTCAGAGCTTAAATACCTGAACCCGAACCGGATCCAAAAATTATGGGTATTTTACACGTATTACGAACCGACCCGGACCCGACAAAACCTAACCCGGAACCGATCCGAAAAATTATAGGTACCTATGTGGATCTAAATTTCTAGGACCCGAAAGATCCGGATCCGATAGAACCCGATCCGAACCCGACCCGAAGACCCGGATGCCCATGCCTAAAAGAAGCTAAAGTATAGGTGAAATCTTTTTTCCGTTCTCAGCCGAAATAAACATCGCTCTAAGTATAATTACTATAGAATTACCCATGACCATGGTTGGATCTAAAATTTTAGAGACCATAAACATTTATCAAGAATTTTAGTAATTTTTAAATGAGGAGATCTATGTTCATATATATAACTAGCAAAAAAATTAGAGTCCAACGTTTTATTGGAGTTGGTCCAAATCCAACCTTGTTGATGACTTTATCAATAATGGAATTGACTTGTTCTCTTGAGCAACAATCAACCGAACAGGCAAAAGGAGAGTCAGAGTCTACCATAAATAGCAATACATGCAACATCCAATAGAAGCAATTCACTCTCAAATTGAAAAAAAAAACGGTTGGAAATTTGAAAAGAAGTACCATCAAGTACTCGAAGTTAGAAACCTGCAAAAAAGAATGAAACAAATTACCAAATCGACATATTGACCGGAAAGTGGTATTGGGATGATCAATTTGAAAACAAATCTCTCGTCAAAAGCGAAGCCATATGACTCAATCAGCAAAGCAATTTGACGCCTTGCTCCGAACTAGAGAACATGAACCGGTCTACAATGCGCCTCTAGAATAAGCAGCTCAACACTAACATAGGATGTCAAGAGCTTAACAAAATTTCTGATTGAATCTACTGTCAACAACTTTCCACTCTATGTACTCATTTGAGCTTTTTTACTTGATAATGTAGATCTAGTCGATGTGGCCTTATTGACACCCTCCACTTTCCTGTATCAAAGAGGTATAAGAGGAGGAAGTCTTCTCTTCTCTCAAAGAATTAAACCTTTAAAACTCTAAAAGACACATGGTTGTGAATATTGTGATATATGCAAGGACTGGTGTCAAAAAACCGAATTTTTATAACTTTTATGGTTTTAAAAAAAAAAACTATAAATAGGCTTAATTGGGTATCTTATTTTGGACCTGAATGTGTAGATATATGGTTAAGAATTTATTTCCCACAGTTGTGAGGGTTGGGGCTAAGATGAGTAGTTTTTGGTGGCTGATTTTACTTGTTTGATGACATGTTTTCAGTCGGTATCAACTTGCTTCATTTATTTGATGCTGATGTGTTTGTCCCAGAAAATTGTAGTGTTATGTTTCCTTTTGTTCTTGTTTAAGTTCATGTGATCTATGTTGGGTTGTTTTAGTTTCTAGGGGTAATGTTTTTTGGCAAGCTTATGGTTCTGGAAGGAGTGATTTTTTGCCAACTTAAGTGTGTAAGATTATACATTCCACCTTTTTAATATAATTTTCAGTTGATAGAAAGACATGTTTTTCAGTAAAATAGAGATGAATCGATGGTGGAGATAAGCAAAGTGCAAATCGAAGTACATTATAAATATTATAAATTTCCAGGAATAATATACTGAAAGAGCAGATAATACTTGAATTAGGTCTACAAATTAATTACAATCACAATGAAAAAGATGATTTGTTAGAAACTAATGCTGATTAGTTGTGTAAATAAAGTGTGGTAATCCTCGAATGAAAAAGAATCCTTAAAAGGAAAAACTGAAATCATGAATAATAGCGCCACGTCACAGTGTCTGTTCGGTGTCATCCATCCTCTCTCACACTACCATCTCCGTCTCTCTTGGATTCTCTCAGATTCCAATGGAAGCTCCAAAAAGCTGATATTCCCTGTAGCAACTTTTTCTTCTTCAACTCTCAGATTCGGATCCGTGGTGAGTCTGTTTCCCGATCCATTTCCCAAATCAGATTCGGATTATTGAGTCTAATTCGTATCATTGTTCGTTCTGTGATGAAACTGGACTCATGTATAGGGTTTATAATCTTAAATTGATTCCCGTAAAAGATCCAGGATCTGATTCCTTAGCTCTCATAACGTAGACGATCGATGATCGTGTTCTATATTGTTTTGAATCGTTTTTTTTGTTTTCTGTTGTAAGGTAAGAGACCTACTTGCCTCCCTGGTGATGGTATGCAGCAGTCTCGTAAGGAGTGTCATTGTTCAGGCTGGTTATATTGGAGTGTTGGCTCGAGGAAGACGTGTTAACAAGACCTTGAGCGGATTTAGAATCAGTGCAGCAGCAAAGATGAGTGTCGAATCTTCACGAGTTTCTTTGGTTGATATGCCCCCTCATAAAGTTGATGATGGCGGTTACGTTGGTGGTGGGTGGAAAAAGTGAGTTTGATCTAATCTCCTTTTCGTTAGATTATGGCATTGAAGCTTAATGTTATGTGGCTTTGAGAACCAATATGAGTTATGAGTAAAAATCTATCTCATTTTGATTACTGAGTAAGATACTGATTGCATTGTTATGTGGCTTTGAACCAATATTAGTTATGAGTAAATCTATCTCATTTTGGTTAGATTTCTTTTCCTATTATGGTTTTAGTGAATGTAGCAGATACCTAGAGAGTATTTATATACGGCTATTGAGTTATGACATGTACTGAAGAAACTAATTAAGTGCTGTGTAGGCAATTTGTATTCTATCTGTGGTTTTGGACCGATTTGATAGTATTTACTTATGTTTTTCAAGTGGTGCTTGATAAAGGTTATGTGTAATGACAGTGAGGATGGGAGCTTGAGCTGTGGGTACTGTAGTTTCAGAGGGAAAAGGTCTACGATGGAAGACTTCTATGATGTCAAAGCTTCCAGGATCCAAGGCCAAACAGTTTGCATGTTTGGCATTTTCGATGGTTTGATTCTATTTTGTGCCTTCTGGTCTATGAGAAGGAAATCGTTAGCGTTGTTGAATTGTGGAAGATATTTGATCTGTGTTGAAAGTCTTGTTTTTTCAACTTGTGCCATATCGTCGTTGTATCCATTTCAATAGCTAAGACATAGTCGAGCTTCATTTGCTATTTTTAGGTTGTTTCGTTTCACACAGAACTGGCACACCATATGTATGATATGCCTAACTTTCTTAAGAAGGATCTCGAATTTGCTTTAGTTAGATTCTGTATGTCTACGTGCTGACTGCTGCTTCTGGGATTTCTAGTAGACTGTATAGGAAATTAAAGTCTGCAGTGACCAGTTGAACTCTCGATATTTGTGTATACTCGGATGCAGAATCATATGTTGTTGACTTGATCTTTAGTTGTCTTCTTCTAATTTCTGAAACCTTAATCATCACAGGTCATGGTGGTTCACGTGCTGCTGAGTACCTGAAGAAACACCTCTTTAACAATCTTATGATGCATCCACAATTTTTGACAGACACCAAGCTGGCACTAAGTGCGCTCTATATCTCTAGACATTATTTTTTTTTTGTTACATCTCAGAAGTATGAGCTCATCCAGCATGTGTTGCAAGTCATAGGTTCACCTTCTAACTTGACGAATTTTGCAGGCGAAACGTACAAACAAACAGATGTAGCATTCCTTGAATCGGAAAAGGATACTTACAGAGATGATGGCTCCACAGCATCTGCTGCTGTGTTGGTGGGGAACCATTTGTATGTTGCAAATGTTGGAGACTCAAGGACAATAGTTTCTAAAGCTGGGAAAGGTAGGTATTTCGTTGTGGTCTGAAACAATTTGGCATATCATTTTAAAGATAAACTGAGAGCTTCTGCCAAAAATGAGTTCAGGAAATGGAATCATGCAATTCCTTAAGAGAACATTAACCTTACATTGAATATTTAATAGATTTTTACGAGTGGTGACAAGCCTTTATTGTTTCCTATTCATAAGGAAGCTCTTTTCAAACTTAGTGTTCTATGTTCTGCAGCGATTGCGCTATCAGATGACCATAAGCCTAATAGAAGCGATGAAAGAAAGCGAATTGAAAACGCTGGCGGTGTTATCATGTGGGCAGGTATCTGATATTATAAGAAATCGCCCCTCTCTTGTGTGCCCCTAATTGGTTTTGCTTGCTCCGAACATGACACAACGAGAATTACCTTGTGTTGTTAGAGTTAGACGACTTCGCTACTCAAAGAATTTTGATAATACAGTGTCATTGATTGTTTGTTTGTTCAGTCTGCTTTGAGGTCTAATAGTATTATTAAGTTTCTAGGAACAGTTGACCCCCAACCCTTATATGGAGGCATCCTGTTGGTCTAGTTAGTTATTTCACGCTTTAAACAATCAGAGTATTATTAAGGGCATGCTCTTTAAGTATCCTTCTCTGGATCTCTTCGTCGGCCTAGGTGTAAAGTAAAATATCATTTGGATTTACCTTGTCAGGAACATGGAGGGTAGGTGGAGTCTTGGCAATGTCCCGGGCTTTTGGAAACAGACTGCTGAAGCAATTCGTTGTTGCTGAACCCGAGATACAAGTAACCGCTTCTAACTTCAGCATCCTAGTACATAAGTTCCTGTGAACTCACTCTGCTTATTTTTGCAGGATCTAGAGATAGATCACGAGGCTGAGTTTCTTGTGCTTGCAAGTGATGGTCTATGGGATGTGGTAACAAACGAGGTATGACTCAGATCAATTCCTCCTCTTGTATTTGTTTCCAGGATTGTTCAGGAATAATGTAATTGCTCTGTTTTTTCCATCGGATTCAGGATGCGGTATCCCTTGCTCAGAGCGAAGAGGAGCCTGTGGCAGCGGCCCGCAAGTTAACGGACACAGCCTTCACTCGTGGCAGCGCGGACAACATCACGTGCATTGTTGTTAAGTTCCATCATGATAAGACCGAATCTCCCAAATCTGAAACAAAACCTGTGGCTGAACCGGAGGAGCCCGAACAGAACCCCAAAGCTACACTCGAACTCCAGTCAAACCCAAATGCTGAACCGGAAACCGAACCAAACCCTAAATCTGAAATAAAACCTGATGCTATAACCGATACTAAACCGGAAACTGAACCAGAGACGAAGGGTGAGAAAGCCGGCGAGTAAGGTATAACCAGCCAGGGGAGAAAAAAGATGCATTTAGGGTCGAAAATGAGGCATGTGCAGATAGACAGATAAATATTTAATTGGTTTAGTAGTTGTGTGCTTTGTGGCTACCTGTAACGTTTGAGGATTTGTGTTGCATATGCACATGCCTGGCTTCGACCTGTCCTCGATTTTTGTCTATTCATTTTGCTCTTATTTTGTTTATTGGTGCTTCTAGCAGCAAAAAACACACCAGTTGTTATGTTTCTTCCACTTCTTTATATCTGAACATCCATTTGTGTATGCGTTTGCTCAGAGCCGCGAGCATTTTTAATTGCCATAAGTGAATCATTAAAAATTTATAATAAAACAATTATATATATATATATATATATATATATTATAATAGCTATAAAAATTAAATTAAGTAACAGAATATTATTTATATAACAAGGATTTTTTTTATTTTTGAAAAACAAATATTAATCATTAATTTCTATAACTAAGTTTCAAAATAATATTATTAAACTAATCAGTGTTTTTTTCTAACTTCAAACTACTCAGTGTTTATATGCCATAATTGAACAAATACAAAATTTTATCAACTTTATTTTCAATATTTCAAAAAGAATTCAAAACTATAATCCAACATCTAATTACTCTTGTTTTTAACAATTAACAATTGTCTACATGCTTAAGAAACCCATATATTTATAAGTCTATGTTTTCAAAATCCTAATTAGTATAGTGCTTTAAAATAAATGATGCTTTCAATTTTAAAAAGTATTTTGCTGCCATATATAAACGAAGGTTTCTTTTTTACATACTGTGGCACGACACTGCGTTTGTTGTTGGTGAATTTTACATTGTGGCTGTCAGGAGAAAGAAAACTGGTGGTAGTATACGAGAAAATGAATGCTTCATTGTCTACTGGTTTGTGTTTGTATTTAGATAAGACATAAGAAAAATTGTATGTTACTCCAAAAGTAATAAGGAAATGAATCCAATAATCATCAGCTCTGCAGAATCAATAACCATTTCTTTTAGTTTCTTGAAAACTAAATCAAACTTTCACACAATAGCAATCATCACTTATTAGGCAGAGAGTTATTTATGTTTCTCCAACAACCACTGCGAAGAAAAAAGTAAAGATGATTCAGAAATTGAGTGTTAGAAAAACAAACAGTGTTTGTGTTCATTAAAATTGCAGTCAGTGTTGTCTGAAAAACAAATGCGTAGTTCAATTTTGAACTCATCCCATTAGACTTAGCAGTGTTGTTAGAGATTTTTTTTTAGTTATGTGAGGAAAACAGGAGTTTGTATCCTGCTACTACTTGTGGTATGTACCAATGCTGCTTTAATGTCATAATCCAAATTCAAATCCTAACTGTTAGATCTATATTTTGAAATTACTAGACGGTTATCAATTACGAATTGCTGAGAACTAAGAAGTAACCAGTAAATCTAGAAAAACAATTTTCATTGTTTTACTGAGCTATGGAGACTGGACCTAATAGATTTAATTTTAACCGAGACAACATAAACAAATAAAAAGACAGAAACAAATTGGTCAAAGCTTGTGCACAAAAAAAAAATTGGTCAAAGCTGTGACCCAATAAAGAGTTACCACTTGGCACAAAATCCAGACTCAAGTCCACCTATATTGAACAATTACTAACTAGATTAATATGTTATGCTTAACCACGAGTGTTTCTATTTACAAATCTTTTAGATCTGAAGAAACCAACATCAAGGTGGGAGTGATGTTGATGCGTGGGGGTGGGGCATAGAGACTCCTAATTGTTGCATATGGCCAAGAACTGAATTCAAGAGAGTAGTTTTCTCTGCATCCTGAACAAGATAAAAACTGAAAAAGTTGAATGATACATAACAGAACATAATACCAAAACAATTAGGAATTTTACCTTTAAATCTCTGTCAGCTTTCACCTTCTCACGCAGTGAATGGATCAAATCATCTCTGGATTTAGTCAACAACTTTTCTATCTTCTTGCTCTTTGCCTTGAAGATCTGATCTCTATCATTGGCTTCGCTTGAACCCAATCAATACCACCATTTTCGATCTCATTGATAGATTCTTTGATATCCATCTGAGTAGAATCACTAGAATACAGATGATGGAGTTAAAAACACAAGAAAACACCCTCAAACCAAATCACTAATCCTATTTAAGAAATTACCTTTGCAAGTCTACAAACTGTGGTAGTTAAACACCCACCTTGCATGTCCTCATTTTCTTTGGACACTTTTGTCAAATGCACTCCTTCGCCATTTTAAGCACCCCTTAATTATTATGAATATGTAAATGAGTGTGTTCCCTTTCGAACTATAAATAATATTTTTTCTCACTAATCAGAATAATTGACCTAAACTAGAGCCTCCAAAATTATTGAATTCCTTCCCTCTTTTTTCTCTTCCCGCCTAATGGGACGATAATTTTTTTTCTCTCTATATTACCATGTCCATGTGAAAAACAAATACTCTCTCTCCATCTCTTAGCAGACATGTTTTGGCTGCTGGTGACATTTCTGTCAATTGCAAAAATGGATCTGAGCCACTCATTCCAACTTCACACATTGTTCTTCTTCTTGGCCATCTTTAATATTCTTTGTAGTTTAAGCACTAGGATGGATGCTTAGCAGGCTTAAGGTACAAAAATCTACTTTAGATCAAATAATGGACTGAATAATGTTGCTTCATTTTGTTACTATACTGCAGATTCGTGGATGGAAAACCTTGGAGCAAGAGACATTGTCTCATGATTCTGTTGGTAAATTCTGTTTATCAGATTTTGTTGAAAGCCCTGAAGTTTTTGTCTTTTAGACTTCCGTTGGTTGTGGAGCATACCAATCCAGAATTAGACTCACTCGTGAGTCGTGAGACTTCTTTTCTGAGATCACATACAAGTTCTGGTCAACAACTCCTTTCTTCTTTTACTTCGTAGAGAAACCATTTCTTCTTTCTCTTCCAATTTGCATCAAACGTGTTTTTTTTATTTAGATTTTCAATATTTTAAGCTCTTAGAAACAATTTTTTTTTGTTAAAGGAATGCTTCTTGATTTAAAATAAATGATCGATTTAGAAAAAAGAAAAAAACGTGATTTAAAAAATCGATTTAGAAAATATATAAAAAAATGTGATTTAAAAAAATTGGATTTTTTTTTAAAAAATTATTTTCGTTAAAATTATATTTTAATATTTAACAATTATTTTTTTAATTGTAACTAGGTGTTTTCCTGCACCATGTGCAGTAAAATTGCTTTCAAAATTTAATTTATATTTGAAATAAGGTTTATTAAATATTATAGATTTTATTATTTTTACCGATATTTAAATATAGATTTTATTTATTTAAATATTAAATTAAGATAAAATGATTTTTTATTTAAAAATATATTGTATAATTATCAAAAATTTGAATTAACAATATTTATAGAATCTGTAGATATATAAGAATCTAATGATTTTACGATTAGAAATCAATTTTTTTTTAAATTGTAGCAATTTTTAAAGATTTAGTAATACAAATTGTATACTTGTAGAAAATAAAATAAAATATAATTTCGAAATTTTAATGTTATATATGAATATATTTAATTTATAGATGATGTATGTGATATTACCATATTTAAAGAAGTTTACCAGAAATAAATATCAATATTAAATGTAAGGTATGAGTTATTACCGTATTCTAAAAAGTTTACCAAAAATATAAATCAACATTAAATGAAATAATCCATGTCATATTTTTCGGAAACCATGTCATCAATTTTAGTAGCCATGTCATATTTTTTTTTGTGAAACTGATTGTAGAAGGTTTATTAAATATTATAGATTTTATTATTTTTACCGATATTTAAATATAGATTTTATTTATTTAAATATTAAATTAAGATAAAATGATTTTTTATTTAAAAATATATTGTATAATTATTAAAAATTTGAACTAACAATATTTATAGAATCTGTAGATATATAAGAATCTAATGATTTTACGATTAGAAATCAAATTTTTTAAAAAATTGTAGCAATTTTTTAAAGATTTAGTAATACAAATTGTATAATTATAGAAAATAAAATAAAATATAATTTCGAAATTTTAATATTATATATGAATATATTTATTTTATAGATGATGTATGTGATATTATCATATTTAAAGAAGTTTACCAAAAATAAATATCAATATTAAATGTAAGGTATGAGTTATTACCATATTCTAAAAAGTTTACCAAAAATATAAATCAATATTAAATGAAATAATCCATGTCATATTTTTCGGAAGTCATGTCATCAATTTTAATAGCCATGTCATATTTTTTTTTGTGAAACTGATTGTATAGAGGACATGTGGCAAAATCACTTCTCAAATATAGTCTAGGGGATTTCGAATTTTTAATTGAAATTAAGAGCAATATTGCAATTTTGAAAATACTATTTTTCCTTTTTTTCTTTACCAAGATACAAAACTCACATTTCTATATCGAGATGTTTCCAACAGAATTTTGCATTGACTTTAATTTCAAACCTCAAAGGTACAGACTACAGTACAATCGTAAAGGGAGAGAAAGAGAGGGACCAACATAAAACTGTCTTACATATAAAATGCTTAAATAATTACGTGTACATGCTTAAGCAATAAACTCTTTTTTTGTTTGTTCATTGGCAGCAAGAAACTTAAAGGTATCACTAGATTTTGACCCGCCCTTCAAGGGCGGGTATATTTTTTTGTTTTAAGTCCTTGAACAATTTTAATTTTGTTTATGTGATTTCAATTATATATGTGTGTCTGTGAACAATTTTAATCTTTATGTTTGTGTTATTTCAATCATATGTTTGAATTTATCAGTACGTAAACATGAATAAAATCGAAAGTAGGAAATACATAAGAAGCTTAAGAAAAAAGAAATTGAAAAACCCATAAAGATAAAACAGTAGTTCAAATAAAAAGAGCATTATAAGCATCTTCAAAAGTAGGATACAAAACTCCATTAACAGTTCGTAAATCTGTGAAGCTGGTCGATGTTTTGCTCTTGTTTAAAAGCAAATGCAGATAAAACAATTCGCTTGTATTGGAATTATTTTCATGCTTACTAATTGTTTTCTCTTTGTTCTTACTGTTAATTTCCATCCAATCTTGATATTGCGAAGTTTGATTCGCCTTCTTTGTTGAGATATACCCAAAATCATCATCTTTATGTGTAGCTTCTTTGTCACTTTTTTTCATATTTTTTCTCTCCATCTATAGCAAATAAGATTTAAGACAATTTGAAAACCAGACATTTGAACATCAATCTTAACTGAAAAAAAATTATTGAATCGTTAACAATTAGAAAATCTGACCTTTGAATACTGGTAGTTGTTGATGATTGAAGACAAATGAATATAATAGATTTTAGAATACTCGAAAGAGAAGAGTCATATTTATAGAAGATGAAGAAAGTAAGTAAATATTTAAATAAATGTAGCTTAAAAATTGAATGAGGAAAATTAGGAAATGATTAGTCTATATTTAGAATCCAGAAAAAAAGGAGATAGGAAAAGAAAAATTCAAAACAAACTATTTTCTATAATAATTTGTCTATATATATATATATACATATATACATGCAATTATATGTTTTCTATCAAGTTATAATGATTTTATTTTATATAAAGATGATTTATAATGGGTTTGTAAAGGCCCACTTGAATTGTTAAAAAACCAATTGTATTTCTTTGACTTCTTTTTCTCTATAATCGTTTTTAATATCAAGGCCCATTTCCATTTTTTTTTATCATTTCCGACAACAAACACATGTTCACTTGTCTTGACCTAATCTGCACTCTGGTTTGTCGGTGGAAAATGAAAAAGAGAAGTGAGAGACTGATATTTGCTTGGAAACGTGTAGAAGACGATGGGAGCTCCAGCGATCTTCTCTCTTTATTCATCAATCTGACCACAGAAGATCTTCTTTCTTTATTCCGACCACAGACGATCTTGTTTCTTTATTATCAGATCGCGATTCAGGTACATGTTTTTTTTTTTTATAATTGATTCATCATCAGAGTTATATTTTGTTTGCATGTAATCTTAGTTTGAGCTGGAATCTGATAAATCAAAACTCTTGTAACTCTTTAAAATCAATTACATTTCAGATGACCCGACGTTTCTTCCGAGGATGTTAGTGAAGCTGATCTTAGTGAAAACGAAGATGTCCTAACTCAACTCGTATTCCTGTTATTATCATCACCAAAACATTTAACTCCTACATCTGAAAAGCCTCGGTTCTGACATGTAAGAAATAAATAAAAGCTAATATTTTATATAATCTCTTTATATAAATATATATATGGAATCATGCGAATGTGTATATTTTTTGTGATAAAAAAGCTCTGAAAGAGATTTTGGTAATGATATAGCTGTTATTTGTATTTGGCTAGAGTCGGCATTTAGAGGTCCAGCTGCTCTGTGACCAAATTGGAAACGTTTCAGCTCTGCACAGCCGGGACTGTAGTGTCCAGAGAAGACACCAAAAGGTTTGCAATGATAGATTCTGTATTTTTATTATCTTGTTACAAATAAATATTGTGTGTTATGTATTCTTATGTACTCAGTTTTACATATCTAAGTCCCTTACTGGCGGAGGCAAGTTATTGCATGATTTCTTATTTTATATTTCGTGTCTCAGATCATAGAGGAAGGTCCAATCACCGTGGCTCCACAAGAAACCATAAAGAAACTTGAACAGGCGGCAAGAAGGTTGGGGAGTGTTAACTATGTTGGAGCAGCTACTGTTGAGTATCTCTACAGCATGGACACGATCGAGTTCTACTTCTTAGAGCTTAACCACTTTAGTTACAGGTTGGTTTCATACTACTCAAAGTTTCATTTAGTTTTAAAATTGAGAGGTTGAAAACCTGTTTGACTTGATGTTTAAGGTCAGGTTGATATATCTTTTCATCTTTATATAAAGATATATATGGAATCATGCGAATGTTTATATTTTTATGTGATAAAAAAGCTCTGAAAGAGATTTTGCTAATGATATGGCTGTTATTTGTATTTTGCTAGAGTCGGCATTTAGAGGTCCAGCTGCTCTGTGACCAAATTGGAAACGTTTCAGCTCTGCACAGCCGGGACTGTAGTGTCCAGAGAAGACACCAAAAGGTTTTCAGCGATAGCTTCTGTATTTTTATTATCTTGTTACAAATAAATACTGTGTGTTATGTATTCTTATGTACTCAGTTTTACCTGTCTTAAGTCCCTTACTGGCGGAGGCAAGTTATTGCATGATTTCTTATTTTATATTTCGTGTCTCAGGTAATAGAGGAAGGTCCAATCACCGTGGCTCCACAAGAAACCATAAAGAAACTTGAACAGGCGGCTAGAAGGTTGGCGAGTGTTAACTATGTTGGAGCAGCTACTGATGAGTATCTCCACAGCATGGACACGATCGAGTTCTACTTCTTAGAGCTTAACCACTTTAGTTACAGGTTGGTTTCATACTACTAAAAGTTTTCATTTAGTTTTAAAATTGAGAGGTTGAAAACCTGTTTGACTTGATGTTTGAGGTCAGGTTGATGTTGGGATGGGAATTACTTTTTTCACAGAAACACATCGAAGACTGTGGTAGCAGACATTAGTGGCTCTATTCGATTGGTACCATTGAAGTTGAAATCTATTTGGCTCCTGTCAAGATCCCAAGTAATCTATTCCTTGCTAGTTATAAATCAAAATAATTTTTTTTGATTATTGAAATCTGATCATATTTGTCTTTTTTTCAGCTGAACCTGACAATATTTTTTTTTGGTTTACATGAAGTATTTTCTCAGGTTCTGAAAGTAATCAGCTGGAATCCATTCTTATCTGGAGACCAGATTCTACAAATCTACAGAATCTGGTAAGAATCCGAACATGGCTTTTCTTAAATGTAAACCAATAATAATTTCCTTGATGTCGCATGAAAATTTCAATAATAATTTTTTTCTTAAATGTACAAAGCATGATTATCATGCTATAGTAGCCAACAAATGAAACAACTAAGAAGGATTCATATCATCTATTTGATCAAAAAAAAAAGAAGGATTCATATCATCTAATTAGTATCTGTTGCAATGTTGTAATATAATTGAACTCTTCTAATTGTTGTGCAGAACTTAATGACGTCAAAGGAGCAACTGGAGAGCAATAAAATAGATCTGCATTAGAAAGATAAGTAATCTAAATGATAGTAGTTAATATAGATCAGAAACAACTTTGAGAGATTCTTATTGAATGATTGTTTTGTTCTGTAGGCCCTCGTTTATTATATTATAAGAAGAAAGATGAAAAACAGAAACCAAGGAAAGGATAACAGACTCACTTCGAAGAAAGGGACATGAAGTACAATCAGAAGCAACATTGACCATTGGAATAACATGTAAGTCACTAAACAAAACTTCTAGAGCTTAGAAATTAGGAATGGAACTTCAGCTTAGTTGCCAGGACTGGAATAGTACATGATTAGTTAGGAATGGAAATATTGTTTGCTGGTTTGTTATCGTCCTTGCTGTATGTTGAATAATGTTAACTTGATTGTCTACTGTGTGCTTCTATTTAGGTTAATAGATCAAATTTCGTTTGCTTGCACGTTTGTTAATTCATTTGCTTGTATGAATCAATTAGAGAGACAAAAAAGAACATCCAACGATTGCAAATAACTACATTGTTTGAAAATAAGTGTAATAAGTTCAGATCTCTAAAAAACACAGCAAACTAAACTATTAAATTAGAGATTCTGAAAGATCTCTTTGAAAACAACATTCTTTGTCTCACGCTTAGGCTTTCCTTGATCATCAACAACCAAAATCTTCAATCCCTTCTTTGATGTTACTCTTGAAACAGCCACATATAGTTGCCCATGAGAAAATACATCTCTAGGTAGATACAAACCAACATGAGATAGAGATTGACCCTGACTCTTGTTAATGGTAATTGCAAAAGCCACTGCAATAGGCAGTTGCCTCCTCCTCATCTTGAAAGGCAATTTTTTATCAGAAGGTGTAATAGAAAGTCTAGGAATGTCCACAGTTTTTCCCACCTTTTCTCCTGTGATGACTTTCGCCTTTACCATTAAATCATCCATCTCTGTAATCTGAAGCCTGGTGCCATTCATCAAGCCGTTTGTATGGTCGATATTTCGAAGCAACATCACCGGACATCCGACTTTCAAGCGAATACTATGATTAGGCAGACCAGAAACCTTGATGGTGTTTAAGAAATCGGGAGTTAGAGCCTGATCTGATCGGGAAAATCTATCAGAAGCATCAATCGAGTCAGAGCTTAAATAAATTCTTTCTTCTCCTGCATATTACAAACCTCAAAAGTTAAATAATATTCAAAACGATTTCAATAGCCAAAAAATAAAATGTCCATATCTATAGTATAACCTGGTAGTTTATCCAACATGTGCTGGTTAATCCTATTGACATCTTCATTGGTGGGACATAGAATTGCTCTTTCTTGGAAAAACTTAGGCTCTCTATTTTGTTGTAAGGAAACAACATCCCCATACACTGCTTTGCTAATTGATTCAATTGGATCATCTCCATCAGTAATAAGAAACTCCTCTGGGATACTGATTACAACTTCTCCATCATTATCTCCTCCTAGCTTTCCATCTCCAACATCTAGAATCCACTCTGAAAATTCCTTTAATTCCTTAGCTTCTTCAGCAGACAGATTTTCAGAAAGTAACCTCATATTCTTGGTTAGCTTCATAACCTTGACATGATTCCATAAATATGACATATTAAGGGACTCCATAACAATTTCTGTTCGTCCACCACCATGTATGACAGTTAATATCTGTCTGAAATCGCCTCCAAACACAACCACCTTTCCACCAAAAGGCCTGCTGTCCTTGTTCCCCAAAATGTCTTTCATACTCCTGTCCAAAGACTCAAAACAGTGTCTGCTCATCATTGCTGCTTCATCCCATATGATTAGAGAAGCAGCTTTCACCAAATTAGCTTGATCACTTCCTGGAATAAGTGTGCAAGTAGAAAACTCATCTGGGTTTATTGGTATTCCAAACCTTGAATGAGCTGTCCTTCCTCCTTGTAACAAAAGAGAAGCTATCCCACTTGATGCAGTGTTCAAGCAAATTTCTCCCCTGCATCTAATGGCTGCAGACAACAATCGCCACAGGAAGGTTTTACCAGTTCCTCCAAATCCATAAACAAAGAAGACACCTCCTTTATCATTTACGACAGCATCAACAATCTCTCCATATATATTTCTTTGCTCCTCTGTGAGTTTACCAACGTCTCGGTCATGCTCCGCTTGTAGCTTCTCCCTATCATAACTCAACTCATCTACAATCAACACATTGTCATTCCCAACTATATCTGGAGCTGGCTTTGGCATAGATTCCCACTGCTCTAAAGAAAATCCATTGCTCTTTAAAATCTTTTCAATCTCAAGAAGAGCAAATTGTTGTTTTTCATCATCACTTAAGCAAAGATCTACAAAAAAAATATATTGATGAATTAGAAAATATTTTTCCAGTGAAAAAAAAAATTAAATTATACCTGGTCTGTTTAGTTGCTTTCTCCGTTTATACTCAATATCATCACATAGAACCTCCCATGTATTGTTCCAAACAACCTCTGGCGCAGATAAAGTCCCAGACATCAGAATGATAACAAAGGTGTGACGCAAATGTGCAGCTGTTTCAGTGAAACTCGTCCGCAAAATGTTATCAATAAACTCTTTATCGTCGTCCATTAACCCTCTTGCAAAACACGCCTTCTTAAATGAAGGATACTCAACATTGTTAAAGGTTCGAACCTCCTCAAAACACGTTGGACCTCTAACAATGTTTAGTAGAACACGCAAATAGAAAGCTTCTTCAATCTTTCTTGGGGCATAATTGATCCTACCAATACTGAACCCCCTCTTTCTGTCATGAAACTTCTTTTCCTTCTTATTCCAAGTGAACATTGTTGGAATTTCTGCTAAAGTCAGTCTTCTGGCAACAGCACTAACCTTGTTCAGTTCAAACCAACCAGTGAACATAGTATTTTCAATAAGCTCGCGACTGGTGACTGTTTCATAAGTGTCATCATCTTTGAAAATAATAATCTGCTTCCCTGGTAGGTGAAATTGCATTCTCTCAACGGGTACTGATCGATAGTGAATAGGGAAACTTAAAGTCCTCCATGCCCCTTCACAAGCTGAAACATATCTGCGAACAAAATAATCGAAATGAATGTGGTAAAACTGATGATGTTGAGGTTATAAAATAAAGCTGAAGAAAGATGACAATAAAAATTACCTGCAGTTGAAAAAGTTTTTTATCTCATTTTTTTTTTCAACTTCAGTAGATCCCTCTTTCACGCCCTTTTGTTTTCTTCTTCCTTTTTCTGATGGCTCAACAGCAACAGTGCAACGATCCTGGCCTTTGTTTATATACTTGAATAAGTATTTAATAGAACCAGTCTGATTACACCATTCAACATTAATATGAGCTCGATAACGAACAGATAATTTCTTGTTATACGGAATAACATATCTGTTGTCGCATTTGAAGCCATTTTTCTCAACAAAGCAACCAGGTTGTTCACGCCTTCTATAAACAGGAAACCCTTCTCTGTTCACAGAAGTTTCCTCCACAAAATCTTTAGGATAGAGCTTTGAACATTTACCATTTTCCATGCATGGCGAGTTCATGTTAACTGCCCCACAAGGCCCATGAATCATCATATCCTTTACCACTTCAAACAACTCTGGGTCATTGTTTTTATCTGGTATTTCTGCTGAGATGATTCTGTCTATGTCCTCGGGTTTAGGTAGTTTAGAGTTGGGATGCAAGAACAGCAGAATATGAGCATGTGGCAGACCACGTTTCTGAAATTCAACTGTGTACATTGCTGCATTATAAACAGAAAACGACATTAGTAACCACAGATAAAGTCAACAAATATCAGACAAAAAAAAAAACTCACATGCGACAACCCTTCCAAGTAGACGTTTTTCTGTTAAATCGATCATAAGCCTATCCAGTTTAATCTTAAAAACTCTGCATAGGATCTCTGGTCTGTCATCAGGACTGAGCTTTCGTGGTTGAACATACCTTGTGATTTCAGGCCATTTAGGGTTGCATGTGAAAGTTATAAACAGATCGGGAAATCCATAATATTTGCATATAGCCATTGCATCCAAATACAAATTCTTCATGTATCTTGGCCCTCCAACGAACGTGGCTGGTAGCAAAAAGCGGCTCCCTTGCTCAGACATATCTGTATTCCCATTATTTTCAGACTGCTGAATAGACTCAAAGGTGTCTGATCTAAGGGTTTTCTGGTTCATCCTCAAATAGCTCAACCGATTTGCTTCAATAGTTGTATAACCATCGACCAAAAACTGTTGGAACAGCCTTTTAGAGTGCAAAAGTGTATGAGATTCCCCATCCCTTTCCTGAATTCTATACGCATACCACTGTCTCAAAGAGATATTTCTCCTCTTTAGTTTAGCTGAAGCATCTGTAACTCCTTTCTGAATCCCAAGTCTGAACCCATCTTCGCCATATGCAAATATAAGAGGATATTGGAGTGCTAGGTAGGAAGGATGTATTTCGCTAATCCGTTTAAGCCATCCTGTCTGCTTCTCTTCCAGAACAATGTCTCTTTTATCCATTTCCAAATTGAAATCACCAGGAATTAATGCAGCAACTTCAGATGCAGTAGGAGTATCATATGTCCTTCCATCTTTTTCTCTACTGCTAACAATCCTCATATGAAACGTAGTCTCAGGATTAGTATTGAACCGCTCTCGTGCTGAACGGAACTGATGAACATAAGGATTTACTTGGTTTAGCATCTCAATTATCATCTCAATGACTATCTTTCTCAGTTTCTCCTTTTTAGCCTTATCAGCCTTTTTCTTGTATTTCCTGCATCACATAGTAGAAGTTCAACAATTTTAGAATCATTAGATCAATAAAAATAAAACCTTAGTAGATCAGAAAATACCCTATAATAGAAGCTCGTTTTTCAATTTCGGTTTCTGTGTCAACAATGTAGAGTTGAGAAAACTTGGGTTCTCCTCCAGCTGGAGGCTTTAAACTACCCATTAAATGATAGTTTTCTCCTTGAAGTTGAAACATCTTTGGTCCACGTCCTTGAGGAACACATCTATCCACTTTACCCCCAAGAGATGTAAAAGAAAAGACCATATTAAGCTGCCTTATATTTTCTCGAAAATAATTGCTGATCTCATCATCACCATGTAGCAATCTTTTCAAGATCTCTGGTGATTCCTTAAGTAATGGCAACTGTACTTGACCTTGTCCACAACACATAGAAAATTTGGGTTTCTTGCACTTGTTTCTCTTATCAACACGTTCACCAAACCACATTTTCGCACCACAGTAGTCACATTTGTGAGTAGGATCACCCTCATCTATGTACTCTGTAACAGATTAATAAACTCAGATGATCAAAAACTTTAAAAGGTTTTATTATTATACAAAATTCGCCAAATAATTCAAATATACCTGTAGTCTTTAGTGTAGCCATTGAAGGTGTAGTAGATGAGGATGGAGTGCTTTCGAACATGTTTCTAAATATATCAGCCATTGTCAAAATCCTCTCTCTCTGTGCATCTTGTATAGGATTTGAAATCGCTGTTAATCCTTCAATGTTATCATATGTTTGTTCATATGAATCACCATCTTCACTACTGACATCATAGCTCTGATCACTGTAATAACTCTGATCACTATAATCCTCACCCTCCTCTGAAAAAAGGTTATTACTCACATTAAGACACATGAACTAATAGAATAGATAAGGATAATATAATTATACAGACCAGAAAAATAGGGGATAACAGATGATTGAAAGTCACTTTCTTCTTCTGACTCGTTGTGTTGAGAAGTGGTAAAGCTGTCTGACTTGGAGAATGCTGGTAAAAGATCCCTAGGTTGAATGTTATAATCACCACCTCACAATCGCAAAATATAAAAAACAATGTCAGTTGTTAAATCTACAATTTTACAGTGTACACAAATTTTTTAAAACTACAGCCAGTTACCAGTAGTTCGAAATCTCTTAGAACACTGAGGCTGCTTTCCTTTAGCTTTGTCTGTAGGTGAAAAAAAAAACATAATCAATACTATTTATTAATTATTTTGTTTCAGAGAATAAGCAATCACGAAAACAGTATAATATTGATCATAATAATGGGTTTCTGAAAAAATACCATAATATGGATTTGATGAACTCAAAGCAGTCGATGGATGAGTAAAATCCTGGGTAATCCCAGAACTTGGTAGTGTTGAATTTTGATTAGTAACATCTCTCAACACTGATGTTTGATCAGAAGATTTAGAATTCGATGGAGAAAGAAATATAGGTTGATGATTTGTTTTTCTCTTCCTTGTATTCTCATCTTTGTTCTTCATGTTTGGTTGTGTAGTTAAGTGTCTGTAGAGAAGTTAGTTTTCAATGGGTTGGATAATGGAAACCATCGTTGTTCTGTGTGTAGAGAAGTTAGTTTTCCATGTGGGTAGAGAAGTTAGATTAAATGACGTCGTTTCTGATTTGATAATAAATTAACCATAAATTGTTTTAGTTTCATACAGATCAGTTGAAGATTAATATGAAAGTATGTGGATATTAATAATTATATGAATATTTTGAGTAGATTGAAACAATTCAACGTATAAAGAATTTATCTTATTTTTTTTTTACATCTTATGTCAAAATATTTATCTTCCTAAAACATTTATATAAACTAAGGGCCTATTATAAATAAATAGTTTAAATTCGGATAGAGTGAAACAAAATTTGATTAATGTAATATGAGCAGGTTTCTTTGAGTAATAATCATAAAATTTAAGGACTTAATTGAAAGTAAACTTAACATTAGGGAATGACATTAGTCTTAATTGCAAATCAAAGTTGAAAC
The DNA here is from genome assembly GCA_019706035.1 of Raphanus raphanistrum subsp. raphanistrum. Classification (NCBI taxonomy): domain Eukaryota; kingdom Viridiplantae; phylum Streptophyta; class Magnoliopsida; order Brassicales; family Brassicaceae; genus Raphanus; species Raphanus raphanistrum. The sequence continues at coordinate 14,615,991 of CM033981.1, forward strand.
AGAAACAATTGTGCAAATAAGCACTTAATTGAAAGTAAAACTAACAGAAAAAAAAACGACAAAGGCAACATAGAAAACGTAGTTAGCCACTTTTTTTGGTGTTTGACTCCTCTTTGCTGGTCTTTTCTTTCTTCACAAATACTCTGGTGCACAGCTTCTTTGATGTAGAACTTAAGTCAGGCTCACCTTCAATGGGTTCTTTGCGTTTAGATGATGGGGTTACCACAGTGTCATCCATTGCTTGACTTTCCAAAGCTAAAATCGAACCCTATAGAAAACATATAATCATCAATTTGCTACTGTAAAATCGAAGTCATATAGATTAAGAAATTTTCTTTCAAATAATAAAATACTAAACCATACCTGTGAAGAACTTAAATTATTAGTTCCAATGTCAGACCAGGTCAATGATTGACTGGTGCTACCAGCAGTGAGTAGCATACTCATATCTTTCCACACTTTACCAACTTTATACATCCCACCCTTGCTACTAATATTGGCACTCTCAATGTAAACTCCAAACATGAAAGTCTTTCCAATCAAAGAAGTAATAGCCTCAGGAAAAGACTCAACATCTTTTAGCTGTTGTATTCAATATATGTTAGAGATACAAAGATATTCTATTACTTGAATAATGAATCTGAGTTATTGCAGGCACAGTGTTCATCAATGAAGTCAAGGAAAGAAGGTGATAACCTCTTCTAAGGAACCGTTGAGCAAGTGGGAAGCAGATTCAGGAACAACTCCGCTTGCAATCCAATCAAGAAGCATCAGGTAAGCTTCTCCAGAACCATCTTTAACCAAGACATGAATCCTGAACCTGTTATACATATTAAAAATTAGTATCTTAGGAAATTTAATTGTCTGATAACAACATAAAGAATAAATTATAAATAACTTACTTAGGGATGACTTGTGTGACCTTATCATCACACTTTTCACACCACCACAGATGAGTTACAACCTCATGCCCTGCCACGATTTTAACAGTTCTCGAAATCCTGGAAACCTTTCTTTGGCAAGCTTTGCATCCAAAATAGTACCAACCCCAATCCTTGTCAATAGCATAGATTGTAGCAATGATTCTGCATTGCTCAATCTAGAAAGAAAACCAAAACGTTAGTCTATACACAATGTATACTGTAAGAATATATTACCCAAACCTCAGTTGATTGCTGTAGCTCTGCTATGTCTTTTGTTGGGTATTGCATCCAAGGATCACGCCTGATCTCTCTCTCAAGTTTATCTTGATCGGATTCAATCAGTGTCAAAGCATTGGATGCAACATCCCTATTAAATGTGAACCAACATAGCTATTTTAATTAACAGAACAAATTAATTTAATTAGTATTGATATAAAACTCAGAATACCTTTTGAGAAAAGCCTCAGTCTCTGCAATGGGCGGATTGAAAAATACTTGAGAAGCATCATATGAGTTTGAAATTTGAATCTCATCTGAAATTAATAATTGTAACATAAATGTGAGTAGTAACAAAATTGTATAAATATAGGAAGTTATGTTATGATACTGGATAATAGGATTACTTCTGTAGGTGCCAACTTTCACAAAACGTAGGAGGCATATAACTGAATCTTCACCAGCCTCGTCACAGTTAGCTTTAGTGTTTTCAGCAAACTTTCCCCACAGACAGCAATTAATCCTACGGCCACTGAAAAAAATATATGTCAAACTAATAATTATAATGATAAAAAATAAATTAATGGTTTAACTTACACAAGATCTGTCAAACTGAACTCGATTTTCTTTTTTGGTTTTCCCGAGCACTGAACAGTCTGTAGAGCTCCCAAATCAGACACTTCTCCAATAACATCTGCAAGTTGAAAAAAAAAAAACGATAAAGTTCAGGTTTAACAACAAATATAACATGAAACTTTAAAGCAACAGATATACCAATTAAGATGTTTGGATCTTCCACTCCATTCTCAATAGTTTCAAAATCCACCAAACTCAGAAACATGTTGTCGTTTTTGATTGCTGATGGAGTGATATCAGTGGCATAGATGAAGTTGATCTTGTATTGGTGTTTGGTAGATCTGAAGGAAACACCAGGGTTAGTGATGTTGAATTTTTCGAGGTTTCTCCACATTCCAACAGCAAGCACATTTGGAAGTTTCCTTGTCAACTTATCGAGGTAAGTCTTCTTACAGGAGGCTTGAATTTTTGTTCCCTTAAAAATAAAGAAAGCCATACGATTTTAGATAGGAGTTTAGTATAGTATGAAGAGAAAACAATAGTAGATAGGTTTGATAAGATTTGAGACTTACTTGTGCATCAGACAAAACGATTTCCAATGATTCTCCTGAAAGTTTTGTGTATTGCTTCCAGGTATGGAGAACCTTTACTTGTACACGAGCATCTGTCATGAATGGTTTGAGGTCGGCCAAAGCAGTGAATTCCATGATCACAGGTATTTGTTTTGTGAGAGAAAGTGTGTGAGTTTTGATTTTAGGAAGGGTGAGAAGTTATAGGCTGTAGAATAAATTTATATAACCAGAGGCAGTTGATGGAAACGATATAAGTTGCGTTAATATCTTTAAAAAATTAGTAACCATATAGGAGTTGTGCCACTAATTGCGGGATAGTGGGTTATGGAATCTCGAAAAGCATTTGAGAATATATTTTTTGATTACTTGAATTTGAAATAAAAATTAGAAGAATAGATTTGGTGTTGTGGAAAATAATAGTTATTAGATTCTTGGTGCTTAAAAATAGGAGATTATTGGTAATAGGAAGTGGTTTGTTATTTAGTTACGATTTATTTAAAATAATTGTCATCTTCAGTCCTTTAAAGTAGGTTATTCAAATTGATTTGTTATTTAAACTGATGATACTGAGCAGTTATTAAATCGAACCCTATAGAGCTCGATTGTTTAAAATTAACACAAAACCCGGGTTCGAGTAGTTCCCTGTGGTTTTTAATTTTATTTTCTTTTAGTTCATTAATGGCATTTTGGTAAAATATGTTATCTTCTTCCCCATTTGATCAATTAGGTTTCGCAGAAAATAGTTCTACCATCCTCCATTGATTTTTCTTATAAAATCCATTGACTGTTAATGTGTTTTCGTAAATTCTTGTGCTTAAATCTTGCGAATTTGACTCATAGTACATGATTTTATCTTCTACAAACCAATAAAAAAGAAAAATAGATGACTTCGATTTAGAGAAACAGGCATGGTTGATTTTCTGGGTTTAATTTGTTACATCTATTTTGGTGTTAAGTTATTTCAATCTCTTATATGGTTTATACATCTGTATTTGCAGATGATTGATCAACGTTTATGGAAAAGCCATATACTGTCTGAGTTTGTGTCGAAAAGAAATATGCAGAAGTAATAGCTTGTATGAACTGATGACTTTAACTACTCTGTTCTTTAGATGTGGTAAGATATTAAGTTAGATTAGTGGTTAAGAAGTTATATAATTATGTCGTGTATTTTCAGTTGCATTGTTTGCTATGTCGTGTATTTACAGTTGCATTGTTTCCTTGTTTTTTTTAAATAGACCCAACATATATCAATAGGGCATACTGCAACTTTAATAGTATTGACTAGATTTTGACCCGCCCTTCCAAAGGGCGGGTATATATTTTATTTAAATTTTCTTTGAGAAATTTTATTCTGATATTTATGCTTTTTGTAATCATATATGTGCCTAATATTAACTTAATTTAATATAATTTTTGATAACTATAGTCATAAGCATTTCAGAAATTATTTTTGAACTTTATTACTAAAATTTGTAACATATTATATCTTTTATTGGTTACCTAACATATTTAGTCAAAAATATTCCTGTCCAAAAACCATACTCGGAATCGAGCCAAAAATCAAAATCTCATACCCTGTTAGACCTAGCCTATATAGTCAAACGGTTCTAAAATGCTATGTCATGCCTAAACTTATAGACTAACTGATTGATGTAAGTAAATCAATACTATTAAATTTGATCCGCTCTTAGAAGGACATGTATATTTTTGTTTTAAATTTAGTTTTCATATTTTTGTTTTCTTTGTGAATATATTTGTATTTTTCTTTGTAATTATATATGTGAATAAATTTTAATTAAAATATATTTTATTAAATAATAACAATTTAAAAATTAATTCGGTATATGTTCGATTAGGACTGAGTTACTGGTCGAAACCACCCCCGTCAACCAGCTGATTTCAATTTGTCATGGTCAAAAAATCTGACCCGCACAACCCGCAAAAAAAAAATCGTATCCCTTCCGCTTAAAATTACAGTTATTCGCAGTTTATATTTTGATTGTTTGACCAAAAAAATATTTTAATTATTTTGACAAATTAATAGAATAGATATATTATTTTGACAAATTAATAGAATAGATATATAATATTGCTTTTAGATTTTATGAAATTTAAATTAGATATGAATTTTAGGATTAGTTAAATAATTTAAACTTCGAATCCGAGCCGAAATTTAAAAATCTCCGAGTGAAACTGAAATGTTTAACCTTGAATATCTGAAACTCGAATAGTTCTAAAGTCTCATACTCTATTAGATCTGGTTTATATACTCGAACGCTTCTTAAAGTATTATATCAGAAAACCAAATATTTTTTTTGAACAATATTTAAAAATAGTTCTTAATATATTTTGTTAAGTATATGTATACATGTAAATGAGTTAATATTATTTTCACTAATTTTAAATAAAATCAAATTTAATAAATATTTTAATTGAATAAGCTATTTAAAATCCGTTAAACTAAAAGAATTTATATGAATATTTTTTTTAAATCCATTTAAACTCGTTATCAAAAATACAATGGTGAATAAAACAGTGGATACGTCTAATATATGGTTGAAGATAAGAGAACAAATGATTAAAATTCATGTGAAAAGTTTTTTTTGTAATTTAATTCATGTAGAAAGTTTACAAAAGAAAAAAAAGTTTGTTGATAATACCAAACGGTTATTAAAAGGGAGTTGGAATTATAACTCGTGGCTTTTATTTCTGATTGTCCACTAAGTCAAAAGTAGTTATATATATATACTTTACCACTCAAATAATTACATATACATAATTTTTTTGGACACAACTTTTATCAATAGGGCACACTTCAACTTTAATAGTATTGATACAATCGTCGTCGTCAATGAAGTGATGAACATAAAATCTAGAAACGGACAAGAAAAGTGTTTCTGTAAATAATCTGAAGTATCTGTCCAATAGTGAAATTAGTCATATCCAATCAATTTGATTTTAATGTCCTTTTTTGTTACATTTATTTTACTATCAAAAAGCTCTGAGCCTATATAATTAATTAAAATTTTAAAACAAGCTAGTGAGGGAGAGAAAAGAGAAGTCTGTTGGAAGAAGTTCTCGCTCTCTTCTTTATCTCTCCCCTCTAAAAAAGACAGACGGCAAAGTGAAATCTATCTATCTATTTCCTTCACATTAACGTTTTCATTGGAAGATCTAGCCTGAAAGTTTCAGATCTCTGACTAGTCAAATCTCAATCTTACCTTCTTTTTCTGTGTGTGTTGTTGGCTTTTCTCTCTGTCTGCACGCAACAGTTGTAGAGATTCAGAAACGTGGAAGGAAGATGGAACCTAGTAACGGAATGGAGAGTAATAATCAGGAGAGAGAGTACATAAGGAGGCACCATAATAAGCATGAGCTTGTGGAGAATCAGTGTAGCTCTACACTTGTTGAACACATCCAAGCTCCTGTTCATATCGTAACCTCTCTTGTCTTAATCTCTTAACTTCCAATCATCTTGCTGCTTTAAGAAAGTTTTAAGGTTTGATTGAAAAAAAAAGAAAAATTTGATGGATTAGTTTGGTATTATTTTTTTAGGTGTGGTCACTTGTGAGAAGATTTGATCAGCCACAGAAGTACAAGCCATTTATCAGTAGATGCGTTGTGAAAGGAGACATGGAGATTGGTACTGTTAGAGAAGTTGATGTGAAGTCAGGGTTACCTGCAACTAGAAGCACCGAGAGGTTGGAGTTGCTTGATGACAATGAGCACATTCTCAGCATCAGGATCGTAGGTGGTGATCACAGGCTCAAGGTAGACATCATTTTTTTATTGAATCAATGGTTTATTTGTCTTTTGCTAATTAATTTTTTCTTTCATTGTTCGTGTGATTAGAACTATTCTTCGATTATCTCTCTTCACCCGGAGACGATAGAAGAAGGAAGAATGGGGACACTTGTGATCGAGTCTTTTGTGGTGGATTTACCACAAGGGAACACAAAGGATGAGACTTGTTACTTTGTGGAGGCTCTAATCAAATGCAATCTTAAATCTTTAGCTGATATCTCCCAACGTCTGGCCGTTCAAGACACAACCGTAGGTTCCTCATGAACAGAGGAGAAGAGACTGAGAGAGATCCAAGATCCAAGAGATTTGGTTGCCGTTGGATGAAGCTTTCAAAGGGAAAATAAATAATTTCTCATTTATTGTTACATTATAATTTCCTTTTTTTTTTACTTTGTTAGTTTGATGAATGTTTTTGGTTTCTTCTCTAAAGAACCAAATATGATTTATTTGGAGTTTTGTTCTTTTTTGCCACTTGAAGGAATCTTTACAATTTTGCCGGGAGAGAGAGAGAGACATGTCAAAAGTGGTGAATGATCATGGGGTTCCACTCTTTCTTCCCTTTTTTGTTTAACACTTTTATAGTTTGCAGTTGCACCCATAAAGGCCATACTCTATCTTTATTCTATAATACTATCTTTATTCATCCAATAGCACTTGTGGGGTGTGAAAATCTCCAAAAGGACCTACCATTAAGAGAAAGGTGATCTTTTATTGTGTAATAGTTTTATAGATTTTGTCTCTGACATGTCGACATGTCTCACTCTCCCACCCACTGGAGTCGCAAGCAACTTCACCTCCTGGATCCTGTGGGGAATCTGGACTACACGCAATCTCCTACTGTTCGAGAACAGAGCATTGCCTGCAAAAACAGCAATGGATACAGCTGCCTCTAATGCTCGTGAGTGGTCACAAGCGCAACCAGCAACTGATACTGTCCAACAGTCCCTGCAGATTGAACCAGAGCTCCCGCCTATTCCAACAGACGTTCTCCTCTGTAACTCCGACGCGGCATGGATCTCTGATACAAGAAGAGCAGGGCTGGGATGGCTCTTCCGCAAAACTGATAACACCACCTACTCGGAAGGATCGCGAGCTTTGGATCTGGTCTCATCACCCCTTATGGCAGAGACGCTTGCCATGAGGGAAGCAGTATTGGAAGCAAAGTGCTTATTTCATCTCAAAGTCTGGTTTCGAACCGATTCCCGGGAGCTCGCAAGAGCTATCAACTCGAAGTCATATCCGATGGAGCTTTTTGGATATCGAGTTTCTATCTTCTTCTTTCAGTTTTTTCCATGTTTCTTTTGTTGGTCGCGAGCTCAATGTTGTAGCCGACTCCATTGCGAAATCGGCACTGCATAACTCCCACCCTATCTTGTACTGAACTCTGGTTTAGATTTATAAATCTTTTTGTTGCCCAAAAAAAAAAAGATTTTGTCTCTGACTTGTGATCCAGGAAACAACGTACAAAATTACATCCATTAGCTGTAAAAAAGGTACACTTTTAAAGTTTTTTCTACTATTTTTATTTTAGATATTCGAACCCCACACATGGACAGGTAACTCCATCAAGCAACAATGCTTCCATGTTCATTTTATCATTATAAAAAATTGTAATCGGCAAATTTCGCTTAAAACATAAAGAGAACTTGTAATAACCTTGAGGAGAATCACAACATGGAACAAAAACTACAAATACAAATTCCTTTGGAAATTTTAAGCTACAGGAGACATAATCTGTACAAAAGTTTTGAATGTCCCCATTTCACCCAAAAAGGTGTGTGTTTATGATAATAAAATAATGTCGACTAGGCCAATACCAAGTCTCCTTCTTCTTCTTGTTTCTCCTGAAACTTGTCTATTTCTTGTTTTGGAAGGAGGATACGCTTTATGTCCTCTGCGGTTAGCGTTTCATACTCTAGAAGTGCGTTTGCTAACGTGTGTAGCTGCTTCTCATGCTGGCAAAGAAAACACACGATAAGACTTTAAAGTTTTCCTTTATATAGTAGTCGAAAATATGATCAGCGCACAAACATACCCGTTTCAAGAGAGATTTCACTCGCTCGTATGCCTCACGAAGAAGTTTCACAACCTGAGTATATAAGTATCAACACCATCAGATGAAATATCAGACTTAGGAGCAAATGGGTTTTGAACGAAGAAACTAGATGAATATGAATAAAGAGAGAGTCCCTACCTCTGCATCGATGCGTGATTGCATTTCAGAACTTGGTCTTTCTTTTATATGAACTGGTCCTATTGCTTCACTCATTCCACAACTCGATACCTTCCATGTTAAAACCAAAAACCATTTACCATAACTACAACAAGAAAAATCTGTGCCATTCATGTGAAGGTTATAAGACGAGTGATTACCATATATTGAGCAAGTTCTGTGGCCTGGGAGAGATCGCTACTTGCTCCAGTGGTGATATGGTCCTGGCCAAAGATGAGCTCCTCTGCGACTCTTCCTCCCATACATACATCAAGACGAGCTAATAACTGCCTTTTGCTCACTGATGTTTCATCGCTTGAAGGTAGCTGCGTAACCATTCCCAACGCAGATCCACGTGGCATTATTGTTGCTTTGTGAATCGGGTGTGCACCTTTCGTGTTCAAAGCGACTATAGCATGACCACTCTCATGGTAGGCAGTGAGCTAAAAAGAGGCAAACAAGCAGATATGAGGTCACATCCAAAACACATTTTATACTCGCGTATCAGACAATTAATTACCTTTTTCGAGTCCTCTGATACGAACATCGTCTTCCTCTCTGTGCCCATAACTATTCTGTCCTTTGCGAATTCCAACTGCTCAGCGGATAGCTTCTCAGCCCCTTCAACAGCTGCCTTTATGGCAGCAATATTAACCAGGTTTGCAAGATCTGGAAATTGTTTTGATGAGATTGAAGAAAACGTGGTGAGTCACTGAATCTTCATAACTAAATGACAAAATTGTAGTTATAGATTTCAGATACTCACCAGCACCATTGAATCCAGGAGTTCCGCGAGCAATTGCTTTAACATCCACATCATCTGACATAGGTTTGCCTTGGAGGTAGAGTTCCAAAATCTCTTGGCGTCCACGGACATCCGGGCTAGGGACGACAATCTAATATAAAGTATGTCAGTAATTTCTCTTTATTTGGTAAACTCCTAAAGAACTCACAGAAAGCAGCACACCTATCTAAATTCTCTTTGTAAAGTATACAGATAGAAACCAACTGAACACTAAATGTGAAAAAATATATACACAAAATCCAAAACAATCAAGACAAGGAAAAGAGGTATCACTTCTTTATTTTCCAGTAACTAGCATGAACTCTCAACTTCAGTACTATATAAATCGAGAGAAGAGTCACAAGAAGCTGAATACTTACATGCCTATCGAATCTACCCGGTCTTGTTAGGGCTGGATCAAGTATATCAGCCAAGTTTGTCGCAGCCATAACTATTATTCCCTGCAGAGCAAAACAAGAAAGAAGCGAAGTACTATTATAATGGAGAAAATTAGGAAACGTGATTACAAGATACACTATCCTTTATAGAGAACTACCTCATTCTGCTCAAAACCATCCATTTCGACAAGTAGTTGATGCAATGTCTTCTTTGTATGCCCTTCCCATTGTTTCCTCGTGGACCCAACAGCATCAATTTCATCAATGAAAATGATACATGGCGCCTGTAACACATTATTGTCAGCTTATTTCACTCATGGTGATAGGCTTTCAAGCCTAACGAACATAACTCTTCTGAAATATATTATTAGCAGTGAAAGGTTGAGTTAGACCTTTTTCTTAGCTGCCTGAAACAAGGATCTCACACGCCGTGCTCCGACCCCAACAAACCTATCAATTGAAAATATAATATTATACGCCATTATCCACTGCTGAAGAAGCCACCTCATAATAAATCGATAATGACAGTGTTGCTCAAGAAAACTAGAAGAAGACTCACATCTCTTCAAATTCAGATCCAGCTCTATAGAAGAAGGGTACTCCAGCTTCTCCAGCAATGGCCTTCAAATTTTTAACTATGTCAGCTAATTGCAGTTACAAAAGTATTGTAGCTTATTAAAAGTTATACGATTAAACGTTATCTGACTGCGAGGCACAAACAAAGGATATATTGACTGTTGGTAACTAACTAACTAACTAACTTACTATCCCATTCAACAAGAGACGAGATGTTAATGCTATATGAGAACTTACTTTAGCCAGCAATGTCTTTCCAGTACCAGGTGCCCCCGTAAGAAGAATTCCCTGGAAGCAAACATCAAGTCAAAATGCTTACTTTAAATATAAGTAGACGGGACAAAACAAGTGCCAAGTAATATGCAATCGAGAAGATTTAATAACCTTTGGCAGCTTTCCTCCAAGACGGGTAAACTTTGACGGATTTTTCAGATATTCTACCACCTCCTCTAGCTCTTGTTTTGCATCATCACAACCCTTTACATCCTTAAACGTTTTGACATTCTGCAGCAACCAACATGTCAGAATAAGATACACTCATGCCGCTTTTTAAAACTTATTCTGTTTAAATGCTAGATGAACATACCTATTACATGTTCTCTGGGTATACTAGCATTATTACAGAGAGATCCCAAATACAAAAAGACAATAATTGTCTTAGATATATGAAACATTGTATCATGCAACTACTTTGTCTCTTTACGTAGTGGCTACTGTAACTAAAGCTACGGTTTTCCTCACAGTTGTAACCCAGCTACATAAACAGTGAAGAACATTATATTCTTAAACTTTAGTCAAAAGTCCCTACCTTTTCTGGAGTTATTTCTTTGTTAACTTCTTTTGTGGAATATGAAGAACTTGAACCAACACCCGAAGTTCCAATCCCTCCCAGGCTTCCAATATACTTCTGCAGAGCAGCTGCACCCATTAACCTAAAAAAAGAAACCTCCACTGTTATAGGAACACAGTAATAAACTGGAGAAGCAATAAGATGTTCAACTATGCACAAGAAGCAACATTTCGTTTCCACCGGTGCTATCTGAACTAATCTCTTGATTCGACTAAAATATAGATGATCACATACCACACTACTCCCACAGCAACTGTGAACAAGATGGTAGAGACAAGCTCTTGTGCAAATCTTGATTTGTTTGAAACTTTCGGATTAACCTAACAAAGCAAAAAAAAAGTGTTAAGAACTTATAAAACTGAAAATCCACGCTTAAAATACTTCACCAGATACTCATATATGCGCGGAACTAACCATGGTAACATGCAATGGTTGCCTCTCAGATATACCAGGGTTTACAAAAGATTCATCCATATCGCCTGATGCACGATGCTTCAGCTCTTGCAGCTATAAAATCAACCAATATAAATTAGAAATGTACAAGAGGTGAATCAAAAAGAAAGAGCAAAAGCAGAAGCAGACAAGTACCAGCGTGGGAAGAGTGGAAGGCTTGCCGGTGTGTTCGTCAGGAAGATAGTCAGAAATAGAATTAGTAACGACAAGAGCTCGAATATATTCAGCAACTCCCCTACTATCCACTGCGTGTTCCCTTTGCTCAAACCGTTGAACAACAGCCTCGGGACTGAAAACAAAAAACAAGACCTAATCGATTACTGAGTTCAACTAAACTCCTAAACTAGTGAATGAAATAGGCATATATACATGTGCTTATTGAGCTCAGCTAATAAAGCTCCCTGTAAAGCAGCGTCCTTTGGATTGGCGTCGGCCTCGGCGATGAGCTTCTCGAGACGCTTCTCTTGGCGAGAGAAAGGCCACCAGCTCAGCCACTCCCATTCCAACACCTTCTCCATTGCTCTCTTCATCGCTGCCCATACTCCCATCATCAGCACCACTATCTGAAACTTGCTCCTCTTCTTCTCCGAGTCTTCTCCTCCTTTGCTAATCGTTTCTTCATTCGTCCCCTCGTTTGTCTCTGATTCCGGAACCAATCTGCTCTCTGGAGAATCCGTAACCTCTGCCTTGGGAAGGAAATCGGAATCGGAAGCGACATTGTCTTGGCGGAGGGAGCAAGGGATGGGGTGGAATCGAAGAATCGAAGAAGAAAGACGGTAGAAGCTGGAGAGAGATTTAGGATTGAGACGCAGAGAAGAAGAAGAGGAAGAGAGGAGAGGACGATGATGATGAGGTTTGAAGGAATGGAGAGGAGGAGGAGGACGAAGGAGAAGAGAAGCTTGGAGAGTGGAGGAAGACATTGAAGAGAGTTTGTTTAGGGTTTTTTCGAATATTCCTTCTTCTCTTATCTTCTTCTTCTTCCCCTTCTTCACTCCTTTTTATTCAGAGAGACAAAAGAGATGGGAGTTTACTTGGAGACTTGGGAACCACAAGATCCCTTCCTCTCTTTTTTTTTTTTTTTTTTTATCTTTTCTCTCTTTTTTTTGTTTTCACTCTTTTTGCAAATCTAATTTGGAGAGTTGAAAAAAAATCTTATCTACATTCCTAATTTTCTGAAGACTTTGGCCAATAATCAGAGGATTAGATAATTGGTAATATTAGTGAGAGAGAAGGACAGGGATTAAGTTGATGATAATTTGATGATAATACCGAATGGTTTTGATAATGATCTTTTGGACACGAGTACAAGTGTGTGTGTGTGTGTGTGTGTGTTCCATAAACAAAACGAGACAAAAACTAAACGGGAGGTAAATAAGAGAGGGCTTTAAACAACTTTGTCTTCCAAAGGGACTCTTTCTAATGCACTTGGAGGACCACCATAATGACGTGGAGACATATGACCAGCAGGATTTTTTGATTCATCTTCTGCGCTGCCATGTAAGAACTAATGATTGTGTATTTGTGTTGTCACCTTGCCCCCATCCACCTTGTGGCTGCTGTTGCTGATCCTTCTTCTGTGTGGTATTGCCTGCGTATGGATTCCGGTTGGGTTGTTGGGGCATCGCAACACTCGGTTTAAGGCATTGTCTTGTCTATCATTTTTCATCTCAAAATGATATTAAACCCCCAAAATATCATTACTTTGGTTTGGTGTCGATAGAAAGGTTTCGAAACTTCATGTTAATATTAGAGAGAACACTAATTATACTTTTATGCTGAGACAGGTGTGGCGTGGAGAGTAAGTGATATGTAGCTTACAATGTCCTTCCAATGCTCCCCTTCCCTACCACAGCCGTTTGAACATCTGTTTCAGAAAGAAAAAAACAGCCAGATTTTTATTTGACATTTGAGGTTCAAGTACGCAGCAAGCAAATTTTCAATCATATATACATTTGAGGTAGCAGTTTCCCTCTTCCGTAAATTGAACCAGTGCCTAACGTACCTGATATCCAGCTACCTTCTCCAAAGTTGTCATCTTGTGGACAAACCCAAAGGTTGAGAATACCTGCACTGAAAACCAGCAATTAGAACAACAGCATGATTAAATTTAGTTATTAAAATTTTCAATGAATAATTATGACATGAAACAAAATTTAAGTACGCACCAAATAAAAATTAAATTTAAAAATAATAATTTAATATTAGATATGAAACTAACTTTTTAACATTAAATATTTATCACTGAAATATTTTAAATCAATATAATAAACAATAAAAAATATTTATATGATTAAAGATAAAGTTAATGAATAAAATTAAATTTTGACAGTAAATTACAAATAGATCCTTTTTTATCCATCTAATCTAGATATGTTAATCGTGTAAGATGGTACGGCCAAAATTTAGTTAATCTGGGTTTTTTTTTGGTCAAAAATTAATCTGGGTTTAAAAACACTGACTTATGGTATAAACTTTGAAATAATAATATTTAAAAGAAATATTTTTGTAATTTTTATTATATAAATGTATTATGTATTATTTATTAATGGTGCCTTGGTCTTTTTACTTTTTAATGAATGATATTTTAGTCATTTTATTCTTTTTGTGAGCTAGTTTTTTTACAATAATAACTATACTAGGTGTTCTACCCGCATTTCCAGGTTTAATAATTGTATAAAATTTGTACATAGATATATTATCAAATCAAAAACCATTACAACAAATTATTCCATGTTGGTGAATAATTAATAATTAATTATACATTAAATTGTTTATAGATGATAATTTTTTTATTTTAATAAAATATATTTTATTATGTAAACAAACTTGAAAATACTCATATACATATAAAACTATATACATGAATTTTTATATTTATTTTAAAAATATTATGATGTAAACAAATTTTTTATAACATAATACAGAATTTTTTACATAATGATGATTATCAAATTAATGAATTTTTTTAACTTTATGAGTAATTATGTATTAACAAATCTAATCTAATTGTTAAGGGTAATAAAGCTTTTAAGTGCTCTAACTTAAAACCGAGAGTAAAAAAATCATTTTACAAATAATATTATATATATTTTTTAATTCTGTGCTAATTTTTCAGTAATTATCACAGTGATTAAATTTGATTGTCATAAGAAATGTATCTTAAAAGATAGATGATTCATTTAATCTTATGTGAAATATATTAAAATAGAGTCGGTTTAATATTAGTAAACAAAATATAATATAAACATATATGTAAATAATTTAATATTACTAAAGAAAATATAAATATAAATTTAATCATGATATTATTGTCAAATATTTTAGTTATACTCAAGATAATGATAAAATATCAGATAAATCAATAAATTATTTATTAACATTAATAACTAAACATAAAATATGAATAAACCTAAAATTATGGAGAAAATGACACATCAGCAAATTTACTTCTCAAATAATAATATAGATTTGTGTTTTAGGAGAATTTTCCCTTATTTTTTTCAAAAATTAGATAAATAATAATACAAAAAAATCTTATAAAGTATAAGGGGATCCTGTTTTCTGTGGATTAAACTTTGATTCCACGTACTCTTTGGATAATATTTTACATAAACAAATAGCTAATAGTTCTGGATCGTATCAATCATAGACTATCGATTGATCGTTTGTTTTTCTTTACTTTTGCTCCTTTTGGTAGACACATTGGATATTTTGTCGTCGAGTGTTTTATTCACATGATACACAATAGAGATAAAACATCATGTAGTGAAAGCAGAATCCCACGAGACCTTCAAGTTTACATTAAATCTCTGGATTCACATGGAATTTTTGGGGAGGGAGAAACTAACATGCGTTGTTGAACTTCTTCTCATTGGCATCACCGTCATGATCAACATCAACTACAAGCTCGAGTGATCTCTTGTTCTTCTCATCATCCGATTTGCTCATCACTGTTTTTGTAATCAGTGCCTCCTTGTTCTTGTACTTAAAGTAGAGGATAAGTTGGAGAATCCCCAGTGGAGTCCCCACCATATTAGGTGACTATACATGTGTAAAACATCAATCAATAACATCTTCAAAACTATGCACAAGACAATCTCTACATTTTATTAATATATATTCACGCAAACATTAATTTATAATGGACTTTCTTTGTACTTTTATAACCATCAACGAAGCTTTTCTTTATATTCTAAGAGCCGGTTCAACTTTGTTAAATTAAGAAAACAAACCAAAAAGGGAGTGATAACTAGAGAACTAACCGCAAGAAAGAGATCATGGCTGAGTAAACCATAGGCCAGCCAAAGGGAGCTTGCCAGAAATGAAAAGAATGACAAGTAAAATGGCATGTACTCCACACTTTTTGTCTCTATCACTTTTTTCTGCATACACATTCACATTATATTAGCTCGATCCATTATTATATATTCCTGTATAAATAACATATCTAGGTAATAGTAATATATGTAGCTTAATTACCATAACGACGAGAGGAGAACCATACATGGAGATAGAAGCCACGAGGCCGACACTTCCGACAAATGATTTCCGGTGACGGTGATCGTCAAACACTACGGCTGAGATTAAAGCCGTTACCCCGAACAAAACGATCACCACCGGAACAAATATAAGACCAACCTTAACCTAATTCAAATGTCTATATAGATCAATGTCACGAATATTATTTTACGAAAAAATAAGGATATAATATGATACTTAATCAATCACATACCTTTTCTTTGGGCGACGCGTAGCAGAAATATATGAAAATGAAGAGTAATTCGAGAAGGATGCCGACTCCATTGATGGTGACGAGAGGAAGATTCTCCCAAAGATGACTCACAATCGGTAAGCCATACCAAGTGTAAATCAAACAGTTTAAGAGTGTCATAACGTAAGGAAAACATGAGAATTCCTCTGTGCTTTTCTTCTTAAACACCCTTGAAAATGTTAATCTACATACCAATTCATCAAGTTCTTAAGGAGTTATAGTTTACTTTGTTGGTAAATTGATTCTATATGAAAATAGTTATTTGGTTTTTGTGACGTACATTGGAGCGGTATAGAGCAGCATGGAAGCTCCATTTCCTGTGCAGAGTTCATATATAAGTTTTCAACAATAAAAACTCACATAAATTTGTTTCTAGTAAATATCATGTGACAAACAAAAGAAACAATTTCTGATAATGTTAGACCGAAAATTACTTGTTAGGAAAATCTATACTATTAAAGCAGGATCCTATTGAGGTTTTTACTAAAAATACCCTTTTCTTTACTAACATTGCATATTTCATTAAGGGCAATCAAGTAATATTAATAACACATCTATATTGGGTCATTTTTTTGGATTCAGCCCACTGCCCACAGCAGATCTCTCTTGGGCCATATGGGCCGATTAAAAAATCAGATCCAATTCTTATTTTTTTCTTCAAGTTCAAATAATTTCTTTTCAACAATTCTTAATTATTATGTTTTTTCTTTTTTAGATATAATTTAAGCATTCATAAAAAAATGAATTTTTTCATTGAAAAGTATAAATCTTTATTAAAAGTATATAATTTTTTTATTTAAAAAATTAACCACATAATAAAATTAATTTATCAGAGTTATGCCAACTTAATTCATTAAAAATAAAGTTTAATTTTCTAAACATAAATACTCATTAGACTTGGACGTTCGAGTACCCATTCAGATACGGATCAGTTCTTTCGGGTATCGGGTTTTTCGGGTTTTGAAATTAAACCTCATTCAGGTATTATAAAATTTCGGGTCGGGTTTGAGTCGGGTTTTTCCGGTCCGGATGGATTCGGTTCTCATGCATAAGAACCTAAAAAATAACCAAAGTATCTAAAACGGATACGGTTATTTGTACTCAAAGTAACCAAAGTATCTGATTCGGTTCAAATTTTTGTATACAAATTACTCAATAGTAAACAAAAGTAAACAAAAAATCCATTCTATACACTTTTTGGGTAAAATTTTATCCAAACTATCATATTTATCCAAAATACTCAAAATACCGAAAATAACTACTATAGTTAACTTATAATATTAATTTAAAATATTAAATAATTATAAATATAATTATAACATATATTTTTAGATAAATATTCATATTTCGGATATCTTCGGGTGCTCATTCGGTTCTCGGTTCGGATCGGGTTCTGGACCGGTTCTTCGGATATAGCAATTTATAACTCAATCGGATATTTATCCCAGGTCTGATCGGGTTCGGAACCCTAATTTTTGGATCGGTTTCGGGTTGGTTCTTCGGATCCGGATATTGTACTCAGACCTATACTCATTTAAAATGAAATACGATAAAAAAAGATAAAAAATTTAAGTCTTTTATAAAAAAACAAATATATGAAAATATGACATTTACTAAATATTTGTCAATTTACAAAAATAAAGGAAAATAGACCCGCGCTTTGAAAGCGCGGGTCAAAATCTAGTATATTTATTAAATTTGGAAACAGAGCATGGGATAATAAGAAAATAATATCACAAAAATATATATATATACATATATTTACCCAAGATTCCGATGGATAATCGAAGTTTGTCACCCATATTTTTGATTGGCAGGAAGAACAAGGATTATGGAATAGTTGTGAAGTAGGAGGGTTACGCCTCTAATGTGTGTATTTATATATATAACAACATGTCTTCGGTGCTCATCTTTTAAAATATTAATCAAAGTTTGGGACATTTGATAATTTTAAGATTTTAATGCTGAATATTGATGCAATCATTATTATTATTATATATTTTTTTTGAAAAGAGCCTTCTATGCATTAGATAAATAGAGCAAAGTACAGTCATGAGGCAGAGTGTTTAGGTTTTAAAGAACCTAGTAGTAGTAGAGAGAGATTTTTAGGAGCCGAGTAATTTACGCTACGAAGAGATACACAAGTACACAAAGATAACCACCAAGATTGAAGTCAGTAGGTCGCCAAGTAGGAGTTGTAGGTTGATTAGTGATCTGTTGAGAACCATTGCTGCATCATGCGAGAAGAGTTCCTAGGATTTTGAGCTCGCCGACTGCATATTCTGTTCCGGATTGAAGAGTCAATCTGTAGAAAAATGCTTTTTTACAATTGCTTTTTTCTATAAACAAATTCGCAATGATGAAAATTGTTAAACGTTTTTTTTCATAGCGAATAAGCATTAATTTATAAAATCTGTTGTAGAATTCAAAAACAATCACTTTTACCAAATTTTTGAAATGCACACAATTGTCATTCATCCCACACGGCTGGAATTTTATGAACCAAAAACGAGCCTGGAAAGATGATGGATATGAGTCATATGGCATTATAAGTATGACATTCTTAGACAGTTTGACGTGTATGGAGATTTAACAGTTGTTCGTATATACAAAATCTTCCACACACTTTAAGTTTTGTAAAAGAAGTGCACGCATAATATTAGATGATATATCACAAAAGTTATGTGCTTCAACAACCTATCAGCAACCATTCCATCATAAATCACAAACCCATATGCAAAGTATACTGTATAAAAGCAAATTATTTCATCAGATAATAACCTTATACTAGATTCTAATCCACACTTCAAAACATATAATTATTTTTGATAAATTTTTAACAAAAGTATTTATTTTAATAATTATATATATATATATATATATATATATACCTGTATATTTTTTGTGTGATAAACATGTCTACCTTTATTGAGATAAAATTGTAGGATTTTAAAATACAATATTGGTGAGATAATAATATTATATCATTTGTATAATTTTATATTTATAGTGACTATAATATGATATATAATATCTTTTCAAATTTTAATTTATTGAGTAAATTTTTGGTATAAATGGTTAATGAAGTTTATATAATATATTTATAGAAATGAGAATTGTTATGAATGATTAATGAAATTTATCTATTATATTTGTAAAACTTATTTGTTGTCTTTCTATCCTAGCATATTATTTTACCGGTGTGTTATTTCAAATGAATTCTTTTTAAAGTGTTATTATATTTTTTTGTGCAAAAAATTATTACTTCACATGAAACTTGTTGTAGCTTAAATCAATGCAATTCCATATTTATAAAATACAATAGATTGACCTGTAAATTTAACTTACTTTTTATTTAGTGAAATTATTTTGTAGTATACAATCTGGTAAAAATTTAGTTATATTTATCTTCGAATTTGGTTTTCATAAATTATCCTATTGTTTCTAATCAATTATTTGATTTATCTAATAATATTGTATTAGATTGCTACTAAAATTATTTTTGTGAAAACATTGCTACTAAAATTGTTAAAATGTGGGATAATTGTTTGGAAATATGTTTAATTAATGTATTGTTCTGAATGTTTAATAGTGATGTTGTCTTCTATAGATATATGTAATAAAATGTTAGTCCGTTCATTAATTATCAACAAAAAATTATTGATATAACAAATAACTAATTGAAATTTTTAAATAGTGATCATATTTTTTTTTGTCGACAGTGATCGTATTTTAATAAGGTAGAAGCTCAATACAAAATTAGCAAAGATGTTATTCGTTTAATAGATCGTGAAGAAGTGTATAGTGCTCAAAAGTGTCGATCAACTTTTTTTTTGTGTCTATCCAGTTCGTAGACTTAAACTTTGGTTATCTTTTTTCGTTTTAGCACACTAAATTCCGAATCCTCATTAAAGAATACAATCTTGTTTAAGCGCTAATGGAAAATATGATAGAAAATGATAATAATTGATATAGATTACCAGACCAACTTCAATTAAAAGAGTTAAAAGCAGTTTTAAGGTAGCTTTGTGATAGGTTACACGTGGGATGTAACACAAGTATCCTCTATCAGTTAAACATTAGTTCTTCAATGGACATTTCAATTATTATTTTTTTGTAGATCCGTATCACACATAAATCCATCTAGAATATATAAAGCTGAAATATATGAAATTTTAGCGAAAATATTATGATATGGTTTTATTCAATGTTTCGTTTTGGATAATAATTGTTTTTTTACAACAACAAACATAGCAGTGACTTCGAGTGCCAGATAACATATAACAAAATCTAAGGTAATCTGCAGAAAATGTATTTCTTTTTTTTTCTGTCAAACCAATGATTCTTATAAACCAATTAATTAGTATTTGGTACAAAAGAATCTTAGCTAAACCGTTTTCCAAAGCAATAGAGAGTCTCTAAGAAGAGTGATATCAGAAATAATTCCGTGAATCTCTAAGAAGTAAAGATATTTAGCTGAATGAATTGTGTATTAGATGTGTACAAGGTATATATACAAGTAGGGCAAATCGTATAGTTATGTATTTACATAGAAGTCCTTAGTGACTTAGGTATTTCCTTAACACGCCCCCTCAAGATGGTGGAACCTTGGTGACACCAATCTTGTCTCTTAAAGTCTGAAACGAAGTCCTCGGAAGCGGTTTGGTCAGCCCATCAGCTAGCTGATCGTGCGTCGATACATGAACAACACGAAGAGCATGATTCTGTATTTGGCCGCGAACAAAATGGTAGTCAAGTGCGATGTGTTTCATACGTGAGTGGAACACCGGGTTTGCACATAGATAAGTAGCACCAATGTTATCACAGTAGATAGTAGGTGGTGTTGGAAGTGCAACTCCCAGCTCCGTAAGGAGAGAACAAACCCAACGGAGTTCCGCTGCCGTGTTAGCTACGGCTCGGTACTCAGCCTCCGTAGATGACCGTGCTACGCCTTGTTGTTTCTTTGATGACCAAGACAGTGGATGAGTGCCGAGATAGACGAGATAGCCGTTCGTGGAGACGTAGTCGTCTGTGTCTCCAGCCCAGTCAGCGTCGGAGTAAGCGTGAAGAAGAGGGGACTGTTGCTTCTTGAGATAGATTCCATGACTTAGTGTCCCCGAGAGATAACGCAAGACTCGTTTGACGGCATTCCAGTGATCAAGTGTTGGCTTGTGCATAAATTGAGAGAGACGGTTGACCGCATAGGAGACATCAGGTCTGGTTAGAGCAAGATATTGTAGACTACCAACAACACGACGATACTCTGTAGGATCCGAGAGAGGAGTGCCAGAGTTCAGCGTCAGTTTTGGAGAGGCAGCAAGTGGAGTCGCAACAGGTTTTGCGTTAAGCATGTTCGTGCGCTGCAACAAGTCGGTGACATACTTCCTCTGCATCATATGGAGACCATCAGATGTGCGGATGGTTTCAATACCAAGAAAATACCCGAGATGACCGAGATCTTTAATGGAGAATTTTGCAGAGAGAGCATGAATTACTTGTTGAACCAAATCAACGTCTGTACCGGTGACGAGAATATCATCCACGTACACTAACAAGTAAACAAATTTCCCAGCATGGCGAAGGATGAAGAGAGAAGTATCAGACAAAGAGTTGATGAAACCAGTGGAAAGAAGGAACTTCTTGAGTTCAGAGTACCAAGCTCGAGGTGCCTGTTTAAGTCCGTAAATGGCTTTGCGCAGGCGACATACATGAGATGGACGATCCGGATCGTGGAAGCCAGGCGGTTGTGCCATGAACACTTCTTCAGTGAGATGACCTTGGAGAAAGGCCGTGTTCACATCAATCTGTCTCACAGGCCAATCTCTATTAACCGCAAGGCCAAGAATCAAGCGAATCGTCGTAGACTTAATCACCGGACTAAAGGTATCATTATAGTCTACACCAGGTTGTTGATGAAACCCCTTTGCCACAATTCTTGCTTTATATCGATCAATGCTACCATCAGGATTGTACTTGATCGTGAAAACCCAACGACAGCCCACAATATTCATGTGTTGAGTTGCTGCTTCGAGATCCCAAGTGTGATTTTCATTGGTAGAGTTGAATTCTGCAGCCATCGCTTTCCTCCATCTCTCATGCTTAATAGCTTGTTGCCAAGTCGTTGGAATCCAATGCGGGTCAGACTGAAGCTCAACGGTGAGATTATACTTCGAGGTCGGCTTGATAATGTTATTTCTGGACCTTGTCGTCATTGAGTGTCTCACTGGTGGTGCCGCTGCTGTAGCTGGTGCTGGAGCAGGAGCCGTAGGAGCTGGAGGAGGAGCTGTAGTAGCTGTAGCTGGAGCGGGAGCTGTAGTAGCTGTAGCAGGAGCGGCGGGAGCAGGAGGGGGAGCCGGAGGAGCAGTAGGTTGCACGGTAGAGACAGGAGTAGCCGGAGTTGATGGCGGAGAGAGCGACTCTGTTCGCGAAGCTGAGCTTTCCGGGGACTCATGCGGAACTGGTGAAGGAGCACACACTGGAGTCTGATTGATCGCAGCCGAAGGAGATGACTGTATGAGTGATGGCACTGGGATAATGGTATATGGAGTTTCAGGAACAGCAGTTGTCGGTTCAGGGATGACAGTAGGCTTGGGGTTGGTTAAGGAGTGGTATGGGAAGACTGTTTCATTGAAACGAACATGTCGAGAGACATAGACACGTCCAGAGAGAGGTTCTAAACAGAGATAGCCACTCTGGGTCAGAGAGTACCCGATGAACACACATGGAAGAGACCGGTTTTCAAGTTTATTTGGTGCGTATGGACGCAACCATGGGAAACAGAGGCAGCCAAAGGTTCGGAGCTTAAGGTAGTTCGGTTTAGTGTTGAAGAGTTTTTGAAAAGGTGATTGGTTTTGAAGGATGGGTGTGGGCATGCGGTTTATCAGGAAAACGGAGGTTGCAAAGGCTTCCGGCCAGTAGGTAAGGGGCATGTTGGCGACTGAGAGGAGGGAGAGGCCGGTTTCGACAATATGTCGATGTTTGCGTTCGGAGAGACCATTAAGCTCGGGTGTGTGGGGTGGGGTAGTGAGATGGCTAATACCGTGGGTTGCAAGGTAGGATCTTAAGGCAATGAACTCGCCCCCATTATCTGAATAAAGAGTTTTGATCTTTGTGTTGAACCGGTTTTCAACAAGGGTTTTAAAGATAGGGAAAATGTCTTTGACTTGAGACTTTGTGGTTAAGGGATATAGCCAAGTGTAGCGAGTGAAATGATCTACAAAGACAAGATAGTATTTGAGGTTTTGAGAAGAGGGAATGGGGGATTGCCATACATCGGTATAGACATATTGGAGAGGTTGATTTGAGTGAATTGTATTCTCATGAAAGGGAAGTTTATGGGTCTTATTAAGTAAACAATCATTGCAAGGAGAAGAAGTCTGAGACTTGGGAAAACAAGGTAAAGAAAATTGAGCAACAACTGTTTGAAGAATAGAAAGAGACGGGTGGCCAAGACGTCTATGCCATTGAGGCAGGGTAGCTTTAGTATCCGGGTAAGAGGCTAAGCTTGCGGTTGGGTTCAGGGACGGCCATGGCCACTCATACAAGTCATTCTTCGTTCGGCCTTGAAGCAACCGGACCCCCGTGTTGAGATCCTTCACCTGAAAATGAGCAGGAAAGAATTCAACAGAAACGCGATTAGCATTGCATAGCCGGTACACTGATATCAAACTCTTATTTATATTGGGAACACAGAGAATATCAGTAAGTGCTAATGGCTTAGAAGGTGTAGGAAAAGACGTAGAACCAGTATGAGTAATCGTAAGACCTGATCCATCGGCTATTGCAACATCATCGCCACCATTGTATGGGTGGTGTAGCGCAAGATTACTGAGATCGGAGGTCATGTGGTGTGTGGCGCCACTGTCGAGTATCCACTGATTAGGAGCATAGTTGTGCGCCTGAGCAACATTGGCACGAGGTTGCCATGGAGTCTGCTGGGGTAAAGACTGTGTAAGAGCAGTACCTTGAGCAGCAAGTTGCGAGCATCTCCTCGCACTATGACCAAAAATACCACAGATTTGGCACTTTCCTTGGTAGCCACCGCGTCCTGCACTCGGAGTAGCCGGAGGATGGAATTGCTGTTGCTGCCAGGTTTGATTACCACGGTAACCCCCACGTCCACGTCCACGGTTGTTGTGTGGAGCAGAGGGAGCACGATGATTGGTGTAGTTCGCCGTAACAGGAACAGAGGAGACGACTTGCTTCGTCAGTTGGAGCTTGGTCTCGTGATTGATAAGCTTCTCGTGAAGCTCGGTTAGAGACGGAGGGGTATCACGCGCAGCAACCTGATCAACAATAAGCTTATAGTCATCAGGTAAGCCATCAAGGAGCTGCTCGATTTGATCCTCATGATCAATTGTCTTCCCAAGCAAGGCAAGTTGATCAAATCGGGTCGTTAGACCTTGATAGTACTCATCAATGGACTTTGTGCCCTTGGTCCAGTGCTTGAGTTGTTGGCGAAGCTGATTGATATGACCCCTGCTAGGCTTCGCATACGTTGAGGTCAGAACTTGCCAGATTTCAGCGGATGTGGTGGTTGTCGAGAGTAGGGGTTGCAGCGGAGTGGTTATGGCACCGAGGAGACCGCTATAGATGAGGCGATCTTGCCTTTTCCAGAGGCTGTAGAGCGGGTTGGGTGCGACGGCATCAGCCGTAGTGATCGTTGCAGGTGGGACTTCAAGCGATCCATCAATATAACCCGCAAGGTCATATCCTTCAAGAAGAGCATGGATCTGACGAGACCACATGAGAAAGTTGGAAGCAGTAAGCTTTGTTACATTCGCCATATTGAGATTCAAGAGGGTAGGGTTGTTGGAGACGGTGATGGTCTCAGCCATGGATGCTGGTGAACTTGTGGAGCCAGACATCGTGAGTTTGAAGAAGAGAAGAAAAAGGAAATTTTTGAAAATGTTTAGATGGCGGCTTAGGTATAGACCAGCAGCTCTGATACCATAAAGATATTTAGCTGAATGAATTGTGTATTAGATGTGTACAAGGTATATATACAAGTAGGGCAAATCGTATAGTTATGTATTTACATAGAAGTCCTTAGTGACTTAGGTATTTCCTTAACAAGAAGCAGGTTTCCTCTGCGATTGCTGACACAAATTGCTTTAGAGTCCAATTTGAAATTATTCGATTGAGTCTGAGAGACAACGCTGATCTATTGCCTTCCTCATTGCTAGCCTCTCGGCTACAAGGGGCGAATTCAAAAATGAGATCAGTTACTGTGAGATGTGATCATCTCTCCACTGGTGCTGTAGAAGCTCCACGCTAAAGCGAATGCCAAGATACAAGGTTTCCTAGCTGCATCTGATCTACAGGTGAGTTCCTCGAGTCGAGTCTAGAGGCGCTCGATCGGCCTAGGTCTGGTAAGTGTAATTGGTTCTTGAGCGTCATGCCATTCTTTTCCTCTTGTGATTGCTTTGATATATGTTTCTTGTATTGTGAAGATCCGATCTTTGAAGACTATTTGATTTCTGGTGGATCAAATTGTTCATAAGATCCAAGCTCCTAGTTGGATGATTGAGATATTTGTTTGGAGAAGAAGAATCTGACGTAAGACCAAATTAAGTCAAGAATCTGCGGTTTTCGCCAAGAAGGTGTCTACGTTTCTTGAGAATGGTACCATCTCCCAAATCTGCCTTGCAAAAGTGATGTGGTTTCCGCAGAAAATGTATTTTATAAATAAAAATTGTGATATTTAAATAGATAATATACCTGACAGGTTATGTCCTAAATCGAAAAAGTTGTCTTGTACATCCTCTTGTACAATTAATTTATTGGTTTCTAAAATGATAGCAAACTAATATGGATTAACATAGTAAACTAATAGACAAAAGATGAACATCTTTCAATGTCGCAAGGTGAATTGAAAAAGAATTATATCTTGTACACGCATTACCTGCATGCGCAAAATTTTTTTAGAGAAATTGTAATATATAACCATATAAAATTTATAAGTAAATTTTTTAGAGAAATTGTAATATATAACCATATAAAATTTATAAGTCAACATATAATCATATCAACCACATAAAAATATGAACTATATTTTTATCCTTAATCAATTTCAGCCTTTGATCTTTTTCCATTTTTTTTTCATTTTCACCCTTTTTCCTTCTGATTTGATCTATATTTTCATTATCAGTGTAATTTAGCCAAATAATAATATCAAAATAAATTATACATATTTTTACTGTATTTTAATTTTTTTCAAATGAATATATATTTTTTCAAAATAAATAAATTGTTATTATCACGAATATCTTATTCTATTATATATTATGTGTATAAAATAGTATATATATAATTGAAATTGATTTTTTTTTCAAAGTTACCACATTTTAATATTATGTTTCATATTTACCTTAACCACATTTACTCTTACTTTCACATTTAGCTTTACCACATTTACTCTAGGGTTAACTAATTTAGATTTATAATTTAGAATCGAGGAGTTCATGCGTTTTAGAATGTGAGATTTACGATTTTCAAAAAGAATTTTGAATTTACAAAATAAAAAATCGCCAAAACAAATTCAGAAAAAAGTTATAAAAAAATTGATTTTGAAAATTTATAATTTGACGAGTATAAATTTTTTATTTTTTACCTTTTATTTTTTAAATAATTATTTATATTTATATATTTATAAAGCAATGATATAAGAGTCTTTTATCTCTTTATGAAGAAGATATTTTTGACAATTTTAATGTAATAAAGATAAATATGATTAATGGTAGCAATAATGTGGTAAAATATTTTAATTAAAATTTGAGAATTTGCATTTCATACTCATACAATTTACTATATTTAGTAATCTACCTAAACATACTGTTAACACTGCCTTTATCTCGAGGTTTTGGTCACTTCATCATCATAATTTGCTTCAAAGTTTCACTGTTTTGGGCAGTTACCTAATATCTATGTTTCTTTTGTATATCTAACCAATTCATTCTTAAAATTTTATACCCTCTCTCTCAGACTCCCTCTTTTTAAAAATATACACATTTGATTTGCTTATTTTGTAGACACATTAAATATTCTATTTGCAAAGAATAGATACAATAGTCTTAGAACATTTTTGATGAGGTTTCTCAACAAAATTTTCTTAAAATATCTAAAATTATTTAATTATTATATCTAAAATTATGGGAAAGCTAGTCAAAAGTATTTCCGTTTAGATAATTTTGGTCGAATTTCAGAAAAGTGTCCTTTTACACACGTATCTGTCACATCTTATAGTTTCTTTTTACTCCATCTGTTTCATAATAAGTGTTATTCTAATTTTTTTCTTGTTACACAAAAAAATGTCACTTTAAAATTATAATGCAAATTATACTTACTTTTAGCTGAAGTTAATTTCTACTGCATCGAAATTATAAATAATTTTATTTATCTCAAATACTATTAGGCATAAAGGTTTTACTAATAATAACTTATATATATTTCTGTCAATTTCTTAATATGTGTGAAAAATGTCAAAGTGATATTTATTCAGAAACATAGAGAGTATTTTTTTTTGTTCTACTACACTAATTCATCCTAATTTTTATTTAGCTGTATATATTTTGTGAACAGTTGTGAATGCACGCAGATAAAAAACAAAAAAAAAAGCTGTAATGCGTGGATTAATGCATATTGAATATTAAAATTAAAGATCCAAATAAAGAAAGAGTGATAATGTTTTCTTAAGCTAGTGGCTTATGTCGTGAATCGTAGTGGAAATGGCACCAAAGACTTCCACTCTTTGTTTGTGAGACCATATTGAAGAAAAAATTGGTAAAATAGGCAAATCGCAAGTTTGTAATTTGACAGTTGGGCGACCTCAAATTTAAATTAGTCAATTGGGCAACTTTTTGTATTTGTCCATGTAAACTTATGTCTAAATATCTTTTGGGACCTTTGTCAAATTCATTATTTACATCTTTGCCATTTTAATTAAAATATATCTAAAATAAAATTTGTCACATCACCTCTCTTATTCTTTTTCTCTCTCATTCTTTTTCTCTCTCCTTCTTTTTCACACCACCAACCATCTACGAAATCATCTCTCTCTTTCTTTTCCTCTCATCTTCTTTTTCTCTCTCATTCTTTTCTGCACCACCACATTTACAGTTAAATTAACTGAAGAATAAGAAAGTATTTTCTTTAACTGAAAAATAAGAAACCATTACGCTCATGTGCACTCCAAGCCCCTGTTTATGAAATTTATACATATGCAACTCCTAATGGCACCTAAATACAATATTTATATACTAAAATGATTAAAATGAATGCTTAATATCATACAAAATACTATATATCATTTATTAATTATTAAAAGTATAAATACTAAAAATGTTTATTAAAATTTGAAAATTGATTTCTTAAAAGTAATCTAATGGGGAAAATTATCTAGGTTAGATTTTGATTTTATTGAAATTTATTGTAATTGTATTACATATTACATTCTCTTAATTGTTTGGTTTTAAAAAAAAAATCTTTCATTATATTTCATTATCTTTTAGTTGTTTAAATTACATTTCATTATCTTTTAAATAATTTAGTTTTTAAAAAATCTTTGAATAATACAAGATAATATAAAATGTCTATTTTCTATTAAAACATCTTATATCCATCTAAAATTCTAGCTTTCATGTTAGATTTTGATTTTATTGAAATTTTATTGTAATTGTATTACATATTACATTCTCTTAATTGTTTGGTTTTAAAAAAAATCTTTCATTATATTTCATTATCTTTTAATTGTTTAAATTACATTTCATTATCTTTTAAATAATTTAGTTTTTAAAAAATCTTTGAATAATACAAGATAATATAAAATGTCTATTTTCTATTAAAACATCTTATATCCATCTAAAATTCTAGTTTTCATGGCTGTGATTTTATTGAAAAAAACTAAAAAATTAATAGAAAATGTCTTTTTCTATTGAAAAATTATCTAGATTTTATTTCGATTTTATTGATTTTTTAACTGTATTATATATTTCATAATAAAAATATGATATATTTTTTTTAAAGAAATCTTTCATTATATTTCATTTTAGATGTCTTTAATGTCAATTATTTATTGTTTAATCTTTAATTGTTTAGTTTTTTTTAATTGTTTAGCTTTTTATTATAAAAAATATTTAATTGTTTAGTTTTTTATTATAAGATGTATTTCACTTATTTATTTCAACATTTCATTTCTAAACAATCTTAAATTTTATATGAAAAATTACGTTGTCTAAATGAATGTGCTTCACATATATGAAAACACAATCAAACTAATATGTTAATTTATTTTATTGAATTTAATGAAAATATTTTGGTATATCAGCTTTCACAAATGAAATGTTGTTATAAATTATTTGATTGTTTTTACCACCTTTTAGTTAATTAGATCATTTATAATGAGATTGACAAAATTTTAGATTATAATACCAATATGTTATTAGCAAAATATTTAAATTTTATATAGAGTAAAATGTGAGTTCTAAATAATTAATGTATAATTGTTTTGGAGAGCACTGTGCTCTCGTTGTATTCGTAGATGTATTTAAATTTTATACTTAATATGTATTTAAACTCTCCAATGCCATAAGGGATATAAACAAAAGGTATTCATAAATGTTATGTATTCGTACACCGATGTATTCGTATACCTTAAATATATGTATACTTATGTATTCGTACATCTTAAGTATTTGATGGGTTATGTTGGTATTCGTACATTTTATGTATTTGTACACCTTATGTATACTTATGTATATGTACACCTTATGTATTTGTACATCTTAAGTATTAGATGGGTTATGTTGATATTCGTACACCTTATGTATTCGTACACCTTCTGTATACCTTAGGTATTCGTACACCTTAGGTATTTGTACACCTAAGGTATTCGTACACCTTATGTATACTTATGTATACGTACGCCTTATATATTCGTACACCTTAGATATTCGTACATCTTATGTATACGTATACTTATTTCTTGAGTTATAGTGAATTAGATTGTATTAAACGTTAGGCATATGGTTCCGGATTTACCTAAAGGTTCCAGATTGTTTCGAATTATGGATTTACCCAATGGTTCTGGATTTACCCAAGGGTTCCGGGTTTAGGATTCCAGGTTTAGAGTTTAGGATTTTAGGTTTAGTGTTTTGTTGATGATTTTTAATATTTAAGATAAATGTAGACAAATTTGTTCTTCCTACCATTTTGACAAAAAATGAAAGATCCATGTAGGTTTCCAAGTTTATTAAATTTACCCAGATTTATGAAAATTACCCATCAATTTATATAATTTTATGAATAATTTATCATTTATTTGGGTAAATTTCATAAATATGAAAGTTTTTTTTATGGGTTAAAATGTATAATTTATTCGGATTCCGGATTTACCCAAGGGTTCCGGATTTACCCAAGGATTCCGGGTTTAGGATTCATGGTTTAGAGTTTAGGATTTTAGGTTTAGTGTTTTGTTGATGATTTTAAATATTTAAGATAAGAAGTTTATGCGAGAGAATTTGGTCAAACTCAGGTTGAGTCTTAACTTCTTAAGACATAAAAATCACTAGATACTTGACATGGAGGCACCAAATTATCCTATATTTTTTGGACTTATTCTTGGGTTCACCCCTAGAGTGAACCTTAAGGTTCACCAACCAATAGAAATCACTCATTTCACAATTGATATCTTTTAAAAAAATAAACAAAATATTGTCGAGTTATATTACATTTTAAAAATAAAAATATTAAAAAAATAAAAATAATAATATATGCAAAAAAAAGATTTTTAAAAAGATTTTAATTTCGTCAATAAAACACTAAACCCTAAACTCTAAATCCTAAACCCTTGGATAAATACTAAACCCTAAATTAAAAACATTAAACCATAATAGTATTTTTAAGATTTAATGTTTTAGTGTTTAGTGTTTTTGATTTAGAATTTAGGATTATCCAAGTTTTTGTGATTTATCCAAGGGTTTAGGGTTTAGAATTTAGGGTTTAGGGTTTAGAGTTTAAAATTATCCAAGGGTTTAGGGTATACCCAAGGGTTTAGGGTTTAGGATTTAGGGTTTAGAGTTTAGTGTTTTTGACGATATTAAAAATAGTTTTCAAAAAATCATTTTTTGTAATGACTATTATTTTTATGTGTTTTTATTTTATTTATTTTAAAAACATAATATAACTTGACAATATTTTCTTTCTTTTTTTAAAAAATATTAATTATGAAATACTTGATTGCTATTGGTTGGATGAACCTAAATGTTCACTCCTAGTGAACCTAAGAATAACTCTATTTTTGGGGGGTGAAATAGCACTATAGCGGATATCTTTTTCAATAGACTATAAGCACGGCTCTACCTATGACTAATCAAGAACTTGAGATGATTGGAAATCTGCAGGTTGTACTCAATATGGGATTATATTGGTTCTAGCAAGTAGATATGATCTTTGAAAATTAAAGCTATTAGATCACTTCATCGTGAAAGGTGTAGGGTTTGTCATTTTATTAACAAATTTGTCATCTCGTTAACAATTTTTGTCATTTTATAAACATAAAAATTATAAGGAATGCACTTTGCTGCCAGATCCCAATTTGTCATTTTATTTTTGAGAAAAAATGTAGCATTTCGTGAATGTTTCTATTTTTGGCAAAAACAAAAAAGTGTGAGCTCAATTTTGACCAAAAAATATAAGATTCACGTAAGTTTCCAAATTTATTAAATTTACCCAAATATATTAAAATTAAATGTAGATAAATTTATTTTCCTGCCATTTTGGCAAAAATGAAGGATCTATGAAGGTTTCCAAGTTTATTAAATTTACTCAGATTTATGATAATTATCCATAAATTTACATAATTTTATGAATTATCATTTATTTGGGTAGATTTCATAAATATGAAAGTTTCTTTTATGAGTCAAAATGTATAATTTATTGGGTAACTTTCATAAATTTTAGAGTTTACATCGATTTTATATTAATTTGTATAGATTTATGTTGACTTTATATATGAAAAAACATGTATTATATTAAAAGTAGTTGCTCATATATGATTTTTAACCATATTAAATATGATCAACAAGTTTAATGAATAAAAAATGTTTATGGGGTCCACAAAAGTTAGTTGTTAAAAGTTAGTGGGAAAAAAAAATATTTTTTATAGGCAAAGTGGATTTTGGATCCCACGAAATTACTTTTTCAACTTGCCAAATTTAATAGGCAAAAATGTTAAAAATGTCATAAATTTATTTTCTCTCTACTAGGTTGCCCAACAACCTAATAAAAACTTGGGCTTGCCCAATTTTCTAATTCAAACTTAAAAGTTGCCCAATTCCCATTTTCTTATAATCTTTGATTTCGATAGAAGAAAAAAACTACTTTTTCGTAAGAGATTAACTTAAGTTATAATATCTTTGATGCTCGTACAAACTACTATAACTCGTTTTAAACCGTTTTAAACCTCTTAAAATCAAAAACTATTTCTAGTTAGTATTTACGGTTACAGATGAATAAACGAATATAAATTTTTTTTTATAAATAGTTTAAAATTTATAATTAAAAAATTATAAATGGATATATTATAAATAAAAATATATACACATTTTATATGCATTGTGTGTTGTTATTGAAACTTGAAAGTATGTTGTCTGTTGTATGTTTTATGCTTATCGAGACTTAAAACTTATATTTGGTTTAGAATGTGTTTGTCATTAGAAAAAAATTGGCAGGCGGATCCGACTCGTTTCCCAGAACTATTCAGTTCGGTTCCGGTTTGATTATTTCA
Source organism: Raphanus raphanistrum subsp. raphanistrum (assembly GCA_019706035.1). Taxonomy (NCBI): domain Eukaryota; kingdom Viridiplantae; phylum Streptophyta; class Magnoliopsida; order Brassicales; family Brassicaceae; genus Raphanus; species Raphanus raphanistrum. The sequence goes on from CM033981.1 coordinate 14,648,912, forward strand.
GATATAAAAATATAGGAATCATTCAGATATGTTAGAGTTTTCAGTTCCGGGGGAGGGGGGAGGTCCACCCCGTTTCCTAGGACTACTCAGTTCGGTTTCCAACCTCGGTTCGGTTTGAATATTCCGATTCGGTACTTTGGTTCTTTGCTCATACCTAATTATATCATTCTATTATGGTTAAAAATAATAGCAAAAACGTTTTCCTCTTAACGTTTTTAAAAAATTTATTTGTCTACTCAGATTTACTCTGTAATTTAAAATATTCTTTATATATCCCTGAAAATTATACTGATCTTTGCTGCACATTTGGATATAAAAATAATTTTATAATATTTCTTTCAATATCCATATATATTAATAATGTATTAAAATATTTTAGCTTAAATGTTGTCAACAATTAGTTTGTACAGATGCCTCGTGGATACATGTATTATAGGCAGATGTATCATGGATAGGTGTTGTGGACTAGTGCGTCTTATGCATGGATGGTGTTTGCCCAATTTGGGCTTCAAGCCAATTGCTACTGATTGTGGTAGTGGTTCTCGTCAGACATATATGTATATTTAATTATTTATATATGCATATAATTGTTTTTTGTATTTTATTTTATAAACAGTTAATAGTTTTTTTGTTTTAATTTTTTAATAGCCACGGATAAAAAAATGTCTAAATCATGGTTAAATTTAACCACGAATGTGCTATAGCAAGACTGTGAATAGCTATGCAGCCACGATGGCCACAGTTTTTTGTAGTTACGAAGGTATAGCCACAAAATACAAATAAAAATGACGGGATAAAATTTTCTGTACATTCTTTATTTTTATGATATTCCTTAGTTAGAAAATAATAAAAATGCATCATTCTGTATCATGAATGAAAAAGTATTTCTTCGAAAAGTTATCTTACACTAAGAAAATAGAAGAACAAGGAGGATATTAATTTATTCAATATTATCTCTGTTCCCAAAATAAGATTTTTTAGATTTATTTTTATTCCAGAAAGATAAACTTTCTATATATTTAAGATATTTTTGAATTGATTAAATTTTATTGGTGGATAGTTAACAGAAAATATATTAAAAATAAATAGTAAATTAAGCTGTAAATATTTATTATATTTTTAATAAACTTGAAAACTCTAAAAAAATTATTTTCAGGAACGGATGTAGTAATTATTTCCATTAAACTCCAAAGATAATTATTCTTTATAATTAACATATATAGTCCTTTATCAACTACCCAATATAGCCATCATATTTTCTTTATTTGACTTAAGAGCTAGCCATCATATTTCATGGCAAAGCTTGGTCAAATAATGAGATGGTCAAAGTTAACGAATGAATTAGTTGAAGTCTTAGTTTAGAAATTCAGATACTCACATGTTTGCCCAAGACGTTTATACTACTATTCATATATCGTAATCATACATAAAATATAAAATTATATGCCGAGTTATTCGTTTTAAAATCCCCCCTAGATGATGAAATGACAATAATATATAACATAATATCAACACCTTCTCATTAGTGGTCAGCAATCTTATTGGTTAGAAACTCTTTTAGTTTAAAAAAAAATATTATATTGTTATTATTAATTTCAATTTATTTTTAAATAGATGGACCAATACATGAGAAGTAAAAATGTTCTTGAGTATCCGTAACATTTACAAGAATATCTCTGAACCAAACCTCTATGTATTTTCTCTCCTAATTTTGTTTTTTTTTTCTTTTCTAAGTTTTAGATGTCCACTGAACCTCTCCAATGGAGAAAGCTCTTAGAGCATCCTCATTAGTGAACCCCATCTTGGGGTTCATAAAATTTTTTTTATATATTTTGATGGGACCATAAATGGTGATGAACCTCTATCTTTTTTTTTTGGTCAACAGTGATGAACCTCTATCTATTGTGCTCTTTACATTGGTGAACCTGAATAAAAAGTTCTTAGGAATAAAAATAACAACAAACTAATCAACAATGTTTTTACAAGCACCACAACCTAGAACTAATCTCATACGTAACAAAACCTGAATTTCTGTTTCAAAGAAATAACAAAGGTGAGCTAGAGCTTAGTGTACAAAATAGGAAAAAGCATTGAACAACAACACATGAAGTGAGTACAATTTTGATCACTTTCAAAGAGGTTTAAGGCAGAGCATCACCAGAATAATCACAAAACTCTGTTTTTACTACAGACAAACAAGCCAGCTATTATATGACATAAAGAAGAATAAGGAATGCTTTGACCTTGAGCTTCAGCTACAATGGCCCTCCAATTCTCAGACCAAAGTCTACATATATTATTATGCTACTTGCTGCTGTTTTCTTGTCTGCTGCTATATTCCTTCTCCAAGAATCCAAAACCATCTTTAGCCGATCCTGCAGATTCACCAGGATGTCCATATTAAGCTTTCCTGCAGATTCACCAGGATGTTTTTTGCCTGCATGAAACGTGAAATCAACTGCAATACTCTCTCGCACTGAAGAACGAGAACCCCACTAACAACAAACTCTCCAACTGAATCCGGCAAATCAAGGCCACTAAACTCGAGCCCTTGGATTGCACTAGTTAAGGAAAGCATAATATGGACAAATACATACACACCAATCAATAAAATTGAAAACACAGTGAAATTGGCGTAATAAAACCAATCTCAAGCACACAAACTCACAACTCCTAAGAAGACATGAAACATTTACCTCGTCAAACTCACAAACTGAGATTGGCCGACCACGAAACTGTGATGGTGCATTAATTTTAATCAAACAAAAAGAAGTTTCAATCTTTCTAAATAAGAATCGGTTGTAAGGTAACCTTGATGACACTCTTGAGGTGCTTGACGAGCTCCGAGTCTGGTGTGGGTTCATGAGAGTGGTCTAAGTTCGATTTTAAACAACAACAAATCAGACTCTCTCTCCAAAAGCAGTCAAATTGAACTCACTATAAAGTGTGGAGGTGGGATGAATTACCGGGAGGATTGAAGAGAGCGGAACGGTCGACGGATATTGTTGTTCCGGCGGCGGTGGCGGCGGGATCTAACTCATCGACGGTGCTACTACTCGCCGAGGAAGGTGGATCTGGAGAGAGGGTTTTGAGAAAAAGGGAGGAGTCTTGGAAGAGAGAAGACGGTTAGGAGATGATGTTTGTGACGGAAGGAGAAGGCAGTGAATGATTGACACGTGGTTTGAACCTGTTTCATAAGTTCATCCATAAGGATCGGTTCAACGAATTAAAGCCATTTTTTATTTTTTTAAATCAATTCAGGCTTATGAACTTGAGCCCATGAACCCCATTACATCTTCTAATGGGGATGCTCTTAGTGCTTGGAACCGGGTCAACCTTACCACGTCTATTCTGCCAAGCTATGGATTAAATCATTTTTGATTCAAAATTTTGATCTAACTAATCTGCAAGAAAGATAAACTACATCTGTATCCATCCGTTTAAATTTATGGGTGTCACACAGAACCCCCGCTGGTGAAATTATTAATAATAAAATAATAGTCATTTTTAGATAATATAAATTAGATATTAATAATCAAAATTTTAATTTTTTTAACTATTCAACTATTTTAAATAAATTATTCTTTATAAAAAAAATATTTTCCAATTTTGAGGGTATCCACGAATTAAATTATACCGACATGCATCCCCTATGCACAATATAAGTTCAATCCAATCCACAATTCAAAATTTTCAAATAGATCGAGTTGTACCCGCCTCACTGCAGAACAGCTGTGACGGACCCACAGATTATGATTAAGATTTGCTGCACTAGTTCACCTCTTTCTTTTCTGGTGTTCGTGGTTGCGGGGTTATGTTCTGAAGTTTTATCTCTTGGATGTTGATTATTTTGATGGAATCTGCTAGCTCTTTTCTCTGCTTGTTTGGTTTTGAAAGTTAGTTTAAGGAACCTTGGTGGTTAAGTCTCTTAAATTTTTCTCTTACGAGGAGGTGATTGGTCATTGTTAGGAGATCACTATGTTCACGTGTAAGATCGAGGGTCCTCTTTGGTCATTTTTCCAGTCGGAGTTCAAGGTTTTCATCCTTATGCCTTTGATATCTTAGGCGGTTGTGTCTTCGAGCTATCTTCTTGATGGACCACCTGATCAACTCATAAATTATGGTTATGGTTTTTGATTGATTATGTGACAAGGAAGCTAATACCAGGTGTCTTGAGTTTCATTTCACATTCATCGCTTTATGTCTTTGCAATTAGAGGTCCCCTGAACCTCAGTGCCATACTAATTGTATTACTCTTCGTGATAAGAGGTTTCAAATCTTCTTCCAATGAGCAAGATTTCAGAGATTGGCCATTGATGATTTTAAATATATTATGAGTTGTGCCTTTAGATAAGTTGTGTACGTTATTGGAATCAAGCCAAATGTAATTCTTAGATAATATTTTGTACGTGTGATATGAAATGTGATTGTTGGAGAAATGTATCTTCTTCAGTTAGGCGATTAGGTCTCTCCTTCAGCTAGGCAGCTAGGAGAGACGTCTCCTCTTTAGCTAGGCAATTAGGTCCCTCCTTTAGCTAGGTATATAGGAAAGAGGTCTCCAGTTACGCAACTATGTCTCTTCTACAGCTAGACAGCTATAGGCAATATTTAACTTCTTCATCCAGGAAGGGTGTCAAGTTTCCAGGTCTCCAAGTCGTAAGTCTCCAGGTCGCCAGGTCTCCACGAATTTTTTTTAATTGGTTTTATCGTTTGATGGTTGGGACTCTCAGCTTGTTTTTGTTATGTGTTTGAAGTCCATCATACTCTTTTCTTTGCTCATGATATTGTTTATGGTTCAATCCTCTATAATATCAATGGATGCTCGTTGTTTCACAGTGTTTTATTGTAAGTCATCCATTGAGTCTTAAACTCATGTTGTTTGACATCGATTTGGATCGTGCTTTGTCGGAATGTATACGGCCATCTTTGAAACTTGAAATAAAGGTTAGGAGCATCTGATGGGTGTTACATAGTATGGTTGGTTCAATGGTTTGCATTGAGAAAATGTAGATATCGATTTTTAGTGCATTTAAAGTTTGGTTTTGTTTGTTATGATGGTTGGTGATAGTGACGAATCTAAATGTAGATTTTAGTGGGTGCACAAAGCTTATGAAATGAAAGATGAATATATTTATGATAATTTCTCTTTAATTACCTTGTAAAGTGAGAAAAACTGAAAAAATTAGTGGTGCATATGCATTCATAGTCTTGTAACTGGCTTCGTCCCTGGTTGGTGATATTGTTGATAATGATATTTTTGTAACTAAGTGATAAAGATGAAACTGTTTGAGTAATAATAATCTTCTTTAAGAAAATAATAACGACATTTTCATGAACTAATTTTTATAATGAATAAAGCAAATAAAAATTTTAAAAAAAAATTGTGTTTGACCATACATTTTAGATCATTTTTCAAAGTTGTCCTTTTAACCTTTCTAGTAACTTATTATTTTTTTTTGTTCAAATTCTAGTAATTTATAATTTATGTTAATAAACTATAAACTTCAAAATTTATCGGCAGATACTATTGAATTACTATTAATTCATAGTAGCTGTTAAACTGTTTAGTGTGTAAAAGATGAGGCATGTATGATTAAAATTTTAATGTTTCTTGATTTTTTAAACTTTAAACAACTATCTTAATTTATTTCTAAAAAGTCTACAAAATCATCGATCTACATAGAATTGAGGAAGTTGTAGAATGCTGTCTACACGTCCTAACCCTAATTAATTCAACTACGTTATAGTCTCCTCGTCAATCAAACTTCGGGCTCATAACTCTATGATCCATTTAATGAGAGCATCTAAGTCAAATCTAAATTAGCTCATGTGTTGTTTCAATGGATGAGTCTAAGTGGATCTACTATATCTACTCAGGCCTCACAAGTATAGTTGCGGATACAGTTCTGGACGTTTGTGGATGCAGATACATCAGTTATAAATTGGTGCACTTACGGATAAATAACTAGTTTACTACCAAATGTAGCAGTGATTAAATAATAAAATTATAATTATATAATTATTAAATATTAAAATTTTATTACTATAATAAATAGAAAATTATATTATAAAGTTATAATATTAATTTTTAAAAAATTATAGAAAATGCTTTTTATTTTGAAGTTTTTACAATATAAATTAAAATATGTGTGTGTATATATATATTAGTATTTTTATGATTTCAATTTAAAATTTTAACTGGATATTATTATTTTTTATTTATATAGTTTTTAAAAAATTCTTTTGCCCTCCTCCCTTCCCCTCCCTCCAAAAAGAAAAAGAAGTGAACACATTTGTATATACATCTACTTATTCGTATACATTCCCGACCCAAATCATCAGAAACATTCAGTGGACCACTTTACTCTATTGTCAACAATGTTGTTTAAGAAATCGAACATTCACAGCTCAATAAATTCTTAAAAAAATTTCTTGTTTCCGTCAAAGATATTCAAATTATATTATAATGACAAGATTTAACAAAATACTTTATAGCTATTAACAAATAAACCTTTCTCTTCCTCTCTCTCTCTCTCATCTCTCTCTTCCTCGACAACCACCGCCTGTTTAGTTTCTCTCCGGCGTCCGGCGGCGCGTGTGCGCGCGTTCCGGCGCCAAGGAGCTCTCTCTCCCTTTTCCTCGTTTGTATTTTGCCTCTCCACCGGATCTATCGTCTATTGTCGATATGCTCGCGGATCTGTGGTCGGGTCTCTCTCCGGTAAGGTGCGCTGTGCGCAGGTGGACTGACTCCGGCGTAGTCTCTGTGCTGTGGCTTCGCGGCGAGGCTCTAGCTGGTGTTCTTCAGTGGTTTGGTCGGCTTTTGGGTCATTGGAGCAGATCTTTTTTCCTTAGTAGATCTGTTTCGGGTTCTCTTCCGTGGTTATGGATTTCGGGTTGGCTCCTTTCCAGGCTTTGGTGGTTCTCACTGGGGTAGGTTCGGTGGTTAATTGGCGAAGGGGAGTGGTCTGTTGGTCTGTTGTGGTGTCGTCGTAGATCTCTTCCTCTGCTCCTTAGCTATGAGCGTTCCGACGAGTTCTCATCGGAAGTGTGTCCTAAGAAGTTGTGTGCAGGCGGAGATGGCCAACTTCTCAGACTACGTCTCGCGTGATTTCGACGGGTGGTTGTAATCAAGCAGTCGTCTATGGCTCTTGTGGACTGTGCGTCGGAATCCCTCTCATCCGGTGTCCGTTACTCGGCTCCTTCTCTGGGTTCCTATCGCAAAGGCATTAGCTTTTGTTCTGTAGGTCGTCTCTTCGGTACTTCATCGTCTATGCCCTCTCTATTGACACCAGAGTTGGGACCTTTCAGCATGGTTTCGATCCTTCGGTTCTCGAAGGTCGCACTCGGCGAGTCGGTTCTCGGGGTCATTAACCGACTCGGTGTCTCCTTGTGGTCGTCGTTTGCCTTCCGTAAACTGCATTGTTATTTTGTGACAGTGTAGTGGTGAGCGTGACTTTCTTTGCAGGTTTAGAGCCCTAGATCGGGAGTGGTGGTGATCCCAACCCACCTTTGTAGATTTGTTGGCGGCAATAGTGAGCACTTGCTCGGTTGGGAGGCGTTTCAAGCGTTGCATGACGTTGTGTACAAGCCCGGCTTGTTCGTTGGTAAGTACCCGAAACTATCCTCTATTGCTCGTCTAGCGCCTTATGGACAGTGACGGTTGCAAACTTTGTGGAGTTCATCGGAAGCTAGCTATACCGGAGACGACTCGGGGAATCCCGGTATCCTAGGAAACTAGGAGAACCTCACTTCACCGTGATTTTCGTCGAGGGTTAAGAACGGCAACCGATTCCTAATGATTCCGAAGACGGCTAGCGGAATGTGCCGGGTTTAGTGAGCGGGCGAAGCTAGTTTGTAATAGGTTTGAGTTGGGTTGTTTTGTTCAAAGCGGGTTTGTAGCCGAATCTGATTTCCCGTTTAAGCAGGTTTAATTAATAATATATTTATTTTTAAAAAAATACTTTATTATATACATATATGGGGACTCGTACATATACATGTTGGCTCATATCATACATTACGGCCAAAGATATCTTCATTAAGGACTAAGAACGTTAGTTGAAGACTTAAGTTGGCTAACCATCGGCTACAACCATGTTTCAATTCGGTTCGTTTTTTCCTCTTTTAACTTTCTCAGTTCCAAAACTATTGTTAGTAGCTGCTCTTTTATGATTAGTCTGTGTCTTTTCTTTATTGTAGTGACAAATTTATTGTTACGACAGACCAAAAAAAACATATGAAAAAAAAAAACATATGTAAAACTGTTCTAATTTAAAAGTGGAAAGAAAAATAGATAGAGACTGCTTTTGTGATTAAGGTAGTCATTAATCCCGGACCCGAAGACCCGACCCGAAACCGACCCGAAAAACCCGGTCCGGGTAGAAACCGATCCGATCAAATTACCCTATCGAGTCTTGTTGTAGAGGACCCGCGGGTCTTGGATCCGACCCGGCCCGAACCCGAAACCCGGCGGGTATCCGAATTAATAATATAAATTAAATAAAATGAATTGATGGGGAATCGAAGACAGGTTATTTGTCTACATAGCTAAGGGGTCAGCCATTAGGAGACAACCAACTATTGTTTTATCTCGCATAGTTTAGTATATATACACATTTTAATATAATAAAAACACAAATTTTAAATAAAATGTCAAATATTTTCGGATATATTAATATTTTCAGATTTTTTTTTGTATTTTTAGGTATTTTTAGGTTGAACCCGAACCGAACCCGACCCGAGCCCGATCCAGAACCGAACCGATAAATTCTAGTTACTTGAATGGGTCCAACTATATAAGACCCGACCCGACCAGGACCCGGTACGACTCGAACCGACCCGGAACCGAAAATTTGAAATTACTCTATCGGGTCCTAAACTCCTAGATCCGAAAGACCCGGACCCGAAAGGACCCGGTCCAAACCCGACCCGACTACCCGAATGCCCAGGCCTATGACTACCTAGGAGAAGACTGATGCGGCTTACCAATTGTATTACAAAATAAAATCACATATTTGTCTGTTTTGTGCTAGCGTGACCGGTTCAAGGTTTCCGGAACTCAAAGTTGTATACCCTTTAATAGAAGAAACGAATGCATGCAAATGTTTAAAAGTTTATAGGTGTAATGACACTATAATGAGAACATAAATTGACAAAATAATCATGTAATAAAGTAGTCGACAGATGTGATAATTTTGCATAGGGCTGTTCGGTAAAACCGAACCGTACCGAACCGAATCATACTAAAATAGACAATATAGTTTGGTTTTGGTAGGAAAAAATTTCAACATGAACTTTATCCGTCGTGTCTATTCTTTCACGAACTTTGTAGTAGTACGTATTCCACACTGAAATAAACAAGTTTTTTATAATATTATATGAACTTTCTGCGTTGTGCATATTCCTTCACGAACTTTATAGTAATGCATATTTTACATTGAACTAAACAAAAAATCAAAAAATATTACACAGACTCTCAAGATCATGCTTATTTATATAATTACCGTTAAATGTGTTAGTCATCCGTTAATTTATCAAACAACGTCATTTTGAATAAATTCTGTAAAAAAAAAAATATAGACTCTCAAAATCGTACTTATATATATTGACTGTCAAATAAAATAGTCATCCTTTAATTTATCAAAAGACTTTATTTTGGATAAATTCTATGAAATTATCCGTAGTTTTTTAATTTTTTTAATTTTACAAAATCTATCCAAAATGACATTGTTTTGATAAATTAATGTATGACTAACACCTTTGACTTGCTAACAAAAAAAAAGATAACACCATTGACGGTCAATATATATAAATTAACAGTCAAAGGTGTTAGTATTTTTTTTGTCAGCAAATCAAAAGTATTAGTCATATGTCAATTTAAAACAACGTCATTTTGAATAGATTTTGTAAAATTAAAAAAATTACAAAACTACCGATAATTTCATAGAATTTATCCAAAATAAAATATTTTGATAAATTAAAGGATGACTAACACATTTGACAGTCAATATATAAGTACTATTTCGAGAGTCTATATTTGTTTTTAATTTTACACAATTTATTCAAAATAACTTTGTTTTGATAAATTAATAGATGACTAACACCTTTAACGGTCAATATAAATAAACACGATTTTGAGAGTATGTAGTATTTTTTGAATTTTTGTTTAGTTCAGTGTGAAATACGCACTACTATAAAGTTCGTGAAGGAATAGGCATGACGGTAAAGTTCATGTAGTATATTAAAAATTTTGTTTAGTTCAATGTAGAATACGCACTACTACAAAATTCGTGAAGGAATAGGTACGACGTATAAATTTCATGTTGAAATAGGCCTTTTCCGGTTTTGGTATATACCATACAAACCGAATGGATATGATTTTATAAAAACCGTAGGATTTGGATATAGTTTGGTTTATAATCGATTAAACCGAATAAACCAAACAAAACCGATCAAAGGTAGGAACATGTAAATAAGTATATATTTTATAAGTACACATAAAAATCTATTTGTTATATAAGTTAATTTTTTCTAATATATATTACCATATTTTTATAGTAATAAAGAAGTCCTAATTTGCAAAACACTTGAACTATAATTAAGTAACAATTCATCGCAACTGAGATCTCTTATTTTCTTAGTTTCTTCTTTTATCTCTTCACTTTATTTTAGCATTGACTAAATTGAAGTAAAGATTATAAATTTGATGGACAAAACTTAGTGGAAGTTATTCACAATTTTTTTCATTTCTATAAACGAACAGAGTTTCATGATCAATCGAAGTAACATGACGTTGATAAACACTAAATATGGAAGAATAGAATATTTGATTATTTTTAGATTAAATTTTTATTTTCAGAATTTTTATTTTTCATTCTAATTCTTGATTTGATTATTTTTTAGATGGTAGAAATGTTTTTTATTTTTTGTTCTTTATTTAATATATAATATTTTTTAATAAATAACTGCGTTGACAACATGACTCTAAAATTCGTATAATAAGATCTTAAATTAAATAATTATGTTTTTGGTATAAAACCGGATAAACCAAAAATCGATGTTATATAAATCGATCCGAACCGAAGTAAATATGAATTTAGAATATTAGTTGTAGTTTACTAACCGAAGTACCGAAAAATCAAAAAAAAAAAAACCGAAACTGAACCGATATCCGAATTGAACAATTTTCTCTTTTGCCGCGAATTTATTTGTTTGATGTGATGTACGAAAATGAAAAGAAAAAGAAAAGAGGGCGATTGTAGGCCTAGGCGATTGTATTATAAATAAATACTAGGGTGAGATCCGCGCCCTGCGCGGAGTGAGATAAACCTTTTAAAAAAATTAAAGTTTGAAATTCTATTTTCCTATATTATGTATTTTATAAAGTTAATTAAATAAAATGTAGAAGTATTAAATTTTAATAAATGTAATATAATCGGTCAGTACATAATATATTGATTTTTTTTTTGGAATCTGAAATGTTGTTTTCCTGTTCTGAATAGATTATAGGGAATTATCTAGAATTTAGAAATACATATTTTAAAAAAATAGAATATAATCTATATACATGATATATTTGGCGTTATTGCCAATATTGTCATTCTTGTATATATTAGTTTATACTTCGAAGAATTTGGTCTATATAATAATTATGTTTTGTTGTGCCTTAATTCACAATTGTCTAAAATTATGAATAAATATTTTTTTAATGTAAAAAAAATCATGTTACACCTAAAAGGATATTGGTCACGAATATAGCACGGTACATGTCCACAGTTTTTATGTTTAATATTATACTTGTTCGGTCAATTATAAATGTCATTTAAATATATACATATATAATTTCAGGTTTATTTGATTTAAAAAGTAATTATGTGAAAGAGATATTATAAATTAAAGCTTATGCAACTAATTTCGTATATATTTGTAATCCCTAATTTACTGATCTTATAACAAAATTTAGAAAGTGAAAAGAATATGCAACTAATTTCGTATGCAAATATTGGAAAAACATATCTAATTAGTTCCTAATTCACTCTGTATTTAATATTAGTCAAAAGTCGATTTCCATATGCAAAACAAATTAATATAGAAAGTGGAAACGAAGAGAATAATCACGTGGACCATATATGGACATTTAAGATTGAATTAGTCAAATCCCAAAGTTGACTACTTTCCTTTTATACAAAAATTGATATGGCGATTTATTGAGCGACATGAAACTATGTACAAGGGATATACGAATATATAAACCTGTCCAATGGCAATAGCCGTAATATCCTAAGGTGAGTAAGCCTTTTTTCATAAAGCGTCTGAAAAGAAACCTCGTGCTACCACGTCGTCAAAATGACATAGTAGTTAATATAGTACTCTTTAAAGGTTATTCTTAATTTTTGCTTCCATTTTAGTACCAAGGGGATATACTGCTTGTGTGAAAGAACAAAGAGAAATTAGGAGAAAAACTATGTTGGTATTCTATCTATTATTTTGTCTTCAGAAATCTGGAACAATCAATTCATATCAGTGGTGTATAATCATTTATATTACCATGAAATTTATTTTCTATTTTATTTGTTACAAGTTAGAAAATACAGAATAGACTATCTATATTATTAAAGGAGAAATACAAAAATAAAATACCTCTTAGTTTTACCATTGATATATTAATTGAACTTATATTTAAGTATACTTGTTAATTTAAATAATATATTTACTCATTTAATATATTTTACTAATTTAAATAATCAATTTCCTTAATCAAATCTTAACCAAAATAGATTTCCTAATATATTTTCTATTAACATAATAAATATTTTTAATATTTGTTAGTAATAAATAATAAAATAAAAAAACCACACATCGTAATCAATTTATATAACATAAAAAAATATAAAATCATTTGTACATATATTATTAGTATAATACTTTCATAATATAAATCCAATTAGTTATAAATATAGGATTTGTTTATATGATACACTGTAATATAATAGACGATTAAAATAATAAAATATAATTATTTCAGAGTAATAAATAAAATTGTTATGTTTTAAAATGTTATATTAACAATTATGCAATACATTTTAATTTACATATATATATATATATATATATATATATATATATATATATATATATATATATATATATATGGAATACCACTAGTACAAAGAAACAAATTCAAATGAAAGTAAATATTTATACGGTCACCGGTCAAACTCTAAAAATAAACAAAACAAAAACGCAAGATAATTTTTTTTAACAAATTTATTTTAATAGAAGTTATAGTTCCAAATATATTTATATATTTTATGCATTTATAAATTTATTTTCTTTGTTTATAAGGGATGATAAGATTTTGGATTGAAAAAAATTATCACCTACTTCTATATTATTTTAGTTAGAAATTTTAAAATTTAATCACCAAAAATCCGAACTCTTTTATTTATAGAGTTATGGTGAATTTTTATTTTTCTAGTTTATACTGATCAAAAAATAAAATCAGTGAAAATAAAAATAAAGAGTGAAAAACATCACATAAGAAAGTTTTTTTTTAATTTACCTAACCTTTACAAAAACAACATAGAGTAGCACACAAATTTTCTTAAGCTACTAAAATATATGCATAAGGTATTATTTTCCATTATAAACTTTTATGATTAAAGTCTAATTTCCTAAGTTTATATTCTTTCTTTTCCAAAATAGTTGATATTTTAGTTTATGACACAATAATTAAGAAATTCACTTTTTCCTAAAAAGTACTAGACTAAAATATAAATTAAAGCTAACTCAACTGATCATCAAAAAATAATAAAATATTATTAGTTACACAGTTTTTAATAAAAGTAAAATTAATATCAACACAGCATCTATTCTAAAACATCAAAAAAAAATCAAAACATCAGGACTGAAGGAAAGACGGAAGGAGTATATAAAATTCATAAAGATAATTAAAAAATATATATCTAAAATCTATATCAGCCCGCCAAGCACGTTTGTCTCCTGGCGAAAAAACATTTATTCTAAAATCAATATTTAAAAATGGCCCTCCTATCTTGAGAAACAAGGGAGTTACATTGATGATATCCACGATTTTAGACATTGGATATTCTATGCGGATCATGTGGTTTTTAGTGTAGCTACACCAGTCTTTTTTTAGTCCAAGCTGATTTTTTTTTTTACATTTAAAATACATTTCCTAAAACTAAAGATAACATTAGACTTAGACAATTAAGCTAAGATGGAAAATATAATTTGCTGAATTTATTAAGCGCTATATACCAAACGATCACAAACTTATATAGAATGTAGTATTGTCATCGAAACTGAATAAACCACTAGATCTTGATCCGCGCTTTGGAAGAGCGGAATATTTTACGATGAAAAATTTCATTAATAACTTAACAAATATTTTGTTAACTTTTAAAGAGTGTGTATTTAAAATATTTTTGCATTTAAATCAGTGTTTTTAAATTCAACCCGATTGTGATTATACCGGTTAATCCGGAGATCTAACAATTCAATTTAGTTTTTTAAAATATTCATATTAAAAAGTTACTAAAACCCGAGACTAACAGACTGAACTGATGGATGACCGATATGTAATCTAATTTGATTGAAATTGTAATAGTTTCATAATTTGTAATCTTATAATCCAACTTTAAAGTTTATTATTTTGTAATTTATGAAATTATGACGTTTCTACAAAATTTTAAAGAGAAAATGATGGATATAAAATAACTAAGATTAATTATTGTATTGTTTGGAAACATTGATAGTAGTATATAAAATATATTGTTTGGAAACATTGATAGTAGTATAAAGAAATAAGTATATTGTTTGGAAACATAGATAGTAGTATAAAGAAAGGAACATTAGTGATTTAATGTAAGTTTAACTATAAAGTATAAATGTGTATTTAATTTAAAAACTTACAAAATAAATGTTAGGTCCAACAAAATGTTTCTGTTTTAATAAGATAGATATATGCTGGTAACCCTGTTCTAAAACGCGGCCGCCGCGACCGGATTTGCGGCGGTTAAACGCTCGGCGGTTCCGGACCGTGGCGAATACCTCCTATTCGGTGAACTAGGCGGGTGGTGGAAAAAATCTTCGTTTTTGGTCATTTTGATATCTGAAATTGGTTAATATATAACTAATCTATAAGTTTAAAGTATTAATCGTGGTTAAAACGTAAATATAAAGAAGATTAGAAGAAGAAAATCAATGGCGGCTAAGAAGAAAAGTTGCAGAACCCAGAAAACCCTATGAGAAAGACGATGAGATAATTACAAAAATGCCATTCATTTATTTTTTGTTGAAAAAGAAAAAAAAACGTGAAATGGAGGTTTGAACCCGGGTTGATATGATTTAAAGAAGCGCACCTACCACCACACCACAGAAACTTTCTCAGTTATTCATACATAAACTACATATTATAGATATGTTTATTTAAAAAATACAAAATAAACTTAAAACTAGGCCCCGCGTAATTCCCGTTTAATCCCCGATTTTTACATTAGGCGCTAGGCCCAACCCGAACGCACGTACAGCGCCTACCGAGTTTCGGAACAGGGGCTGGTAAGCATGAAAAAATTACAGATGACCATTGAAAAAATAAGAGCACCCCCGGTAGGTTCTAGCTCCAGAGTTTTAAAAGTTATATGTATATATTATATATGAATATAACTGTGAAGTTCTAAACTTTACAGAAAATCCAATTTGGTCTGAGTTGAGTTTTCGTAAAGTTTAGCCCCTTGCTTTTATATAATAATCAATAGAATTTGATCTATACGCCCGCACGAGATTTGATTTCTATTTATTTTTTATAAATGGTTTAATAACATTTTTAAATATATTGGTTATTCAGATATCTTTTAGGATCCAACAAATTTATCCGGGTCTGAAAGGATCCTACTCGAATCTCATCCGAAATGTTTTAATATCTGAATGTAGTTTAGTTTTAAAGCAAAAAACAGATATCCAAAAAACCGATTCATACTTAAATGAGTATTTGGATGCCTATGTTTAACAGATTCTATAAATAAATAAAAATTATTTATTAATTGGTATACATTTTGTTACGAATGGAGAAATTCCATTAAAACCTGTAAAATTATTATGTTTTATATGTAAAATATTATGGTAAATACAATTAACGAATTAATTCTATGTAAAGTATATAGAATTAAATGATTTTTTAATTCGTGTGCTGAAATTTAAAACGATACTTAATATAAAACAGAGGGAGTACAATAATGCCATATGCGGCGATTAAAGAGTGTTGTCAAACTAAATCCCATCACTGCTGTGGATATAAGTTTGGATACACGTGTGGTGACTCGAAGGTTTGCTGATGAACTCTTGGACAAGGTGCTCCATTTGAAATGTACTTCTCGCTCGCCTAGTTTTTCATCGACTTCTTCTTCTTGTTAATGATTTATTTGTAAACAGTAAACTGATTAAAGTTTAGGTTTATGAGTTTTTATGTTTCCAACTTTGACTTTTAGAGTATATATAACTTATAAATTTGAAAAGCTTGTCACTAATTTTTTTCCTGGGAATATGTAATATGAAGTTTTTGTTTGGTTCATTTCAAGTACTATAAAATAGTTTTGTAGAAATATATTGTTTATCCCTAAATTAACAATGAAAAAAAAAACATAGAGAACCGTAGAATTTGCTACACCAAATATATAAAAGTATTAAAGGTGTAGAAAATTTGTAGAGGTTTCAAAAAAAAAATGTAGAGGAAATAGTAATTTTGTTACTATTTGACGAATGAGACAAAATCAGCCTTCAAATACTTACAAATCCCAATAAAAGACTTCATCTCCATGTGTAGATGAGAGTGTCAACGACAAGTCTACACAAAGGCTAAGATGTCAACAAACACCACACAACACATCTTACTTTTAGTTTGCAAAGGCTGTTCGTTGGAAATTTCATCCTATCCATCTCTCTCCTCTTTTTCTCCTCTCTATAAACTCTCATCTCTCACATTTTTCTTTTCTTGCATTCTCCAACAAGACCTCAAATTTCATATACCTTATTCTTACTAGCTCATGGATAATACCAACCGTCGTCGCCTTCCTGATCAACACATAGTCACTCTCCAAGTCCAAGACTCTGAAGGTCCCTCGCTATTCCCTGTTAGTTCTTACCTGGAATATACTTGTTTGCGTAATTTTTCATGGGTAGAAGAATAAATATAGATGCTTTTTAAAAAAAAAAATATATATATATATATATAGATGCTTTTGCACATGTTGAAAGCATGTTCTGGCTTCGATTTTGAATTTAGTTCATGGAGTCTGATTTGGCCTAGTGATTGATTATAGAGTGGAAAACGAAGCAAATGTTCACTTATAAATTAGTTAAACCAGGACAGGGCTGAGTAACTAAAAATATCAAGATTAGTATTAAAATTTAACCCCAAAAAATCATTTATACAATTTAATATTTGCTTGAGTTTAATTGGTTGAATATATGTGTGCAGAAGTGAGCAGTATCGAATGGAAGTTTATCAATATGACAGAACAAGAAGAAGATATCATCCTTCGAATGTATAGACTTGTCGGTGATAGGTAACAATTTCTTTCTTCATCATCTTCTTAATTTTTTTTCTGTTGTCAATTATCTCGACCGAAAGAAACATGATATTTGTATACATTGGTAGGTAAATAAATTTTTTTTTTGTGCACCAGGTAAATAAATTTAATATGCTTGTATATGTCTAATCAAACATACGCTAATTTAGGCGTGTACTTACGTTTGAAGTTGTACAGTGTACAATGTTGTAGTGGAAGCACATGGTGTCCACTAATTTTCTTAAAAATGCATTTAAGTAAGGCTATCACGTTCATTAAATTATACACATAGGCATACATTGATATATGAAGTAAGGAACCTAATTTGCTTTCTTTATCGACAAGTATTTTATGAATAAATGATTGGCTGGCTCTACAATTGAAAAAAATAAAATTTAAATGCCAACAAACTAAATAGAAAATGGTGTAATTTGTGTATTTCCTTTTATTTTAGGTGGGATTTAATAGCAGGACGAGTGCCAGGAAGACAACCAGAAGAGATTGAAAGATACTGGATAATGAGAAACAGTGATAGCTTTGCTGAAAAACGACTCCAACTTCACCACTCTTCCTCTCATAAAAATAACAAACTTCATCGTCCACGTCCGTCTGTTTACCCTTCTTAGTTTTCTTTTCGAGAATGACCTTTCTTAGTTTTTATTGTCATTTATATTTTATTCTATTTTTCTGCCCCCACAACAAAAAATGGTGTAATAGTTGTTCTTTTAATTAGCTCAACGAAATTTTTATGTTTTTGTCGTGTTTTTTAATTTTAATATAGTATGTTCTAGTTATTAATCAATTATTGATCGGTGTGGTAATATTATATAAACAAATTGCAATCAGGTTAAATAGTAACAGAAACTATATGGGTTACTCAATATTAAATTTGGAATGATTCAAGTTTGATGATATTTTAGATGAACTGTGATGAATTTAAAGTTGGGTATTTAAATAAAATCAGAAGTACCACTTAAAACTAAATAAAGTTTCCCAAAGTTTCATGTAAAAGAAAATTTGCAGTTTTATTTTACAGAAATCATAAACACTTGAAATCAGACGGAAAAATCTCTTATAAAGTTAACAACAGCATAACATTTGAGGTGTTTCCCAAATAGTAGGTTGAATAATGTAAGAGTTTGAAATTAAGATTGAAGAAAACTTGTCCTATACCATGAGTTTTCAGAAACATTCAAATTTCCAGATCCAACAGATAGATTTTGATTTAAAACATATACAAGAATATAAGTCTTCCCAAAAATTAGAATCTAATAAAACCCCCAAAAGGTTGACCACAAAACAAAAGTAGACAGATAGTAAATTTTTAGTTACGTTCACCATGTTAGCTTATACAACGAAGTATATTCACCTTTCCGGCCTATCTGAATAAATAGGTTCTCCAGGAAAATATTGTGGTGACTTCCCAAATAAATCGCAACACTGAACGTTCTCTCATGGATGGGACAAAAACACTGAAAATATTCATCAGAAACCACATGTCTTCATGCTAATTCATTGGCGGCAGACACACGAATACCACTGTTAAAACAACATTATTATCTCGCTTCACCTCGTTAGCAAGCAACCAACTTTTTTTTAACGCTGAATGATAGAAAGCCCTCAGGGCAATGGTTCAAACAAAGATTCCACGAAAGTGGGATAAAAACAGTACCAGTAGGTCGGAAAGAAAAAAGATAAAAAGAAAATGGATGTCTAAAAAGACCAAACACCATAACAAACCACTTGCTTCTACGATGGAAGTAAGACAGTAGTGTTCCATTCAACGAGGAGAAGTTGCGTTTCTTGCTTCCGACGCAACCAAGTCTCTCAACCAGTCAGGGCCCCAGCCGCAATGTAGGACTGGTATATGCGCTCTGCGTGACACTGTTGGCAATTCGTTGAGCTACCTCGTTTTTAGCAGCCATAACGTGATCCAAGGTCCAGTTTTGAAACCTCTGAACCATACCACATATATTTCCAACATGCTCCAAAGATCCAAGGACTGCGGTTTGATTTAGGATGCACGCTCTTGCACATTCACAGGAATATTCAAAGATGACTTTCTCCATGCGCATGGAGTTCATGCTCTCAATAGCCCAGTAGAAAGCCCAAAGTTCTGCGAGTTCTCTGGATCCTATAAAAGAGTAGAAGTCCGTGGTGGACCCAGAAATTTATTTTACCTGGGTCAAACTTGACATTTAAAAGGAAGAAAATATATAAAAGGTGTCATTAAGGAGGTTTGAACCCAAGTTTAGGGGGGTCAGAGGGTGTACTTTATCACTAGAACTACAAATTCTTCATTGTTTTAACAGCCAAAACAAAATTTATTGAGATTTAAGGTATGTCACCTGACATCCCATCTTCCTCTGTGGGTCCGCCACTGAGTAGGACGCCTGCTATGCATTAAGACTCTACCTCGACTATCCCCGACTACCCAAGACGCACCACTCCTACCCGAAACTTCCGACCAAGAAGCAGCAATGTTACATTTTAACATGTCATCAGTGGAGCCTTCCAGGTTGATGCGGTGGCGCAGATGGTTTGATTGGTTCTGGAGGAGTAACGTCAGGATAGTTCAGCTCAAACCATATTTTGGACTCTTCATCTGCTTTCCTCAGAATAGATGTAGGATCCAATTTAATTTTCTCAAAACCAGAGCATTGCAAGCTTTCCAGATATGCCAAAGCACCCATGGAATTACATGTTGGATTTGAGAAGGGTTCTTACTTTTGGTGCAGGCTACTAAGTGGTGCGTGTTGAGAAAAAACAGAGCTTTGAGAGAGCCCTCTCTCTGGAAGAGGCAGACCAGCTGCAGCCCATGTATCTCTGGCCACCGAGCAGGTAAAGAGAGTATGACATATTGTTTCCTGTCCTGCTCCACAGATCTTACATGCTCTATCTACTGGAATGCCTCGAGAATGCAATTGCTCAGCAAGCAACCAACTCCACGGACTATTTTAAAAAATTGTCTAAACCAAAAATTCCTCCCTTCTTTTAGAATAACCATATAGATGTCTTCGTCCGTTAGTATATCATCGAGTGGTTAGAATTTTTGGTTGTCCATGGCCGCTTGAAGATTGCTCGGTGGTCCTCAATTCTTCGGATTCTCCTATTCGTAATTTGTCTCGGTACCTCTAGAAGTGTAACGACAGTTTTTATTTCCTGAAGATGGATTCTCATGCTCATTTCTTTGTTATCCCCCGTTGACACCAGTGGTTAGCCTTTGCGAGTCACAGTTTTCTTGTCTTTGGTTCTTGGAGCGGGCAAATGCGCCACGATCCTTGTATTATTCGTGTCAGTGTCCCATTGTGCCTAGCACACATCCCAGTGCCGGTGGTGGGTTGCTTGATTTGCTATCGATAGTGTTGCTCAGCTGCTTTATTGTGCAGGTCGTTCGAGACCTTCCGGCCAATGTGTGCCATTGCCAGGCCATCTTTAATGGAAAAGGCGAGTGGGTTCAGTCGTGGGTCACTATCCTGGTTCTTGCAGCATGGTCGGTGGTTTATGTTTCTCGAAGATCTTCTTGGTAAAGGTATTTTCAACCTTATCATCTCTATTGTTAGCCAAGTGCTCAAAGGACATTGTCAGTGATAAGCTTTCAGGAGTTTATCGAAAGCTACCTACTTTGAAGATGACTCGGGAAATACTAACATCCAAGGCAACGAGAAGAACTTCACCTTTCTGGAATTTTCGTTGATGGTTGAGAATATCAACAGATTTCAAACGGACTACCGGAATGTGCCGGATTTAGTGGGTGGACGAAGTTAGAATGTTATAGATTGACTCGGATAATTTTCTTCAAAAATCAGATTCGTAATCGGATCTGAATTTCCATTTATCAGGTTGAATAAAATTATTCTTTAGAAGAAAAGTTCAAAAAATAAATCCATGAGAAATCCATACACATGTTCAGTCATATGCAATTACAGCTACAATTCTCGATGTAATAGAAATAAAGTAACATAGTAGGAGTACTGTTACAACTTAAATAGAAAAACATGTGACGAAGGCTGTTATATATGAAGCTGAAACCCCATTTATATTACTTAAATATCTGATAGCTGTTTGTTTAAAATCTTAAAAAACAATATTATTCAAAGTAACATATATTTGAAATTTAGGAATGTTTGAAAATAATTAAAAGGATAGTAAGGAGAGAAAGTGAGTAAGTACTGATCTCTCGCGCGTTAGGGTTTATGTGGAAGACCTACTTAATCCTTCTCTTATTAGCAGAATGTTTGCTGAACTTGTTGAGCCAATTCTTCTGCACTTAGTTGGCACTCAATTCCAATCTATCAAAAGAACAATAGAAAGAGATACATAAATCATTTTCAACCAATATCATAACATTTTCTTTAAATCACAATAGACTATTCTTTATTGAAAAAATGTATATATGCATTCGCCTATCGAACGTAGAATCTAAGTCTGACCAATAAACAAAACCAGCAAACCACATCAGTATGACTTATTTGAATAAATGTCATTTATATAGAATTTTAAGATTTACAATAATCTTCAATTTTTACATAGATAGAAATTGGACTGGATATTTTCTCTGTTAATTTTGATTTGATTCGTTATTCGTTTCGATTCGATCCACAAAAATCCGAATATTCACAAGTTTTAGAAGTAAAATATTAAAAATCAATATCCATTAAAAAAGAATCAAATCACAAATACTAAAAAATTTAAAGTCGGATATCTAATCCGCTCCGGCTTTTATTCAAATATATGTATATGTAAAATTAAATATAGAAGTTTAAATGTATAATTTTATATAACTATTATTTTAACATACAACTTTATTAGTTTCATTTTATAAAATTACTTATAGAAGTATCAAATTAAGAAATGAATATAAAAGCCTTATAAAATTATAATTCTTCTAAGAATTTTATGTTTTATAAGAACATTTAATTAATTTAAAAAAATTATGAAACATATATATTCTATATTAAGTTAAAGATATTTTTAAGACAAACTTGTATGGTATTTCCTAAATGTATTTGTATTGAACAAAGTGTATAAGATATCCATAAATATTTGCAAATATTTGTAAATTTTTCGGATATCCGTATTTTTCTGAATCAAAACAAAATGGAAAAATTTGATATCAATAAAATTCGGTGCAAATTTCAAATACTGAAATTTATGATAGTATTTGATCTGGGCCACTCCTAGATAGAATATCCCATGTATTTGCAAATAAGACATTGGAACACGAGTAATTCACGCTGGTTTAAATAAAAAAGTCAACTATATTATTAAACTTTTGAGAAAAAATATTTAAAACAACAAAAAGCTAGTGTTGTATGCTTGTGAGTAATCTGACATACCTTTGTGTGCGTCTATGTTTATATACAATGTAGATAATAAGACTTATGTATATTATACTATTTTATTATATTTCTAAATGTTATAGTAGTCTGCCATATCTCCCCCCTCCCCCAATATATGACATTCATTTAGAACAGATCAATAAAATCCGTGAAAGTTAATGAGGATGATTATTCTTACGTACCTTGATGGTGAAAGAATTAAGCATGGTTTCGTCGACCGAGTTGATATTAACCTGAAGAATCTCGAGAGCCAAATCCTCAAGAGCAGCTATTATCTTCATAACCTGTCCAGGGATCTTATGCGATGCCGTTTTAAGCAGCACATTAGCTCCTGAGAACTTCACTTCCACGTCAGCCAAAGCCGACTTTGAGTTAGCAACGAGCTCATTTATCACACTACTCTCATGGTTACTACTAACTGAAGGTGAGGAAGAAGATGAAGCTGGAGAGTATGGAGGTGGGTCCCCTAAAGTGCTGCAACTTGCCAATGAGCTGTAAGAACGAAGAGGAGGCTGTGGGATGAGTGGTAGTTGCGGCGGATGGGCTCGGTATGGGCTTGTGGGCTGAGGGGTTCGAGGGCTTATGGGAGGGAGGAGGTGGTGGTGGATCTGAAGGTGGTTGATGCGCGGACTAAGAGGCGGTTTTCGCGGGCTTAGGACAGGCGGCGAAGGACGAGGGCTCGGGACTAGTCTCGGGCTTAGCACTTCCGCGTAGGTCTTACGTTGTTTCTTGGCTTCTAAAGATTGAAGGACTTGTTGTAGCTCGCTTATGTATTCCACAACTCCTCCTATAATCGATGCTTGGTCCCCCTTTTATCATGATCAAAGGAAAAAACAATATAAGTTAATATTTAGGACATTCTATCTATCACAATTGTGACATGAAAGAAAAGAAAGATGATTAGTGGGACCAAATGTCATTATAATTGTCATTATTCCTAAAAACATTGATATGGTGCTATTGTTTAAATGATGTTTCTAAGATATGATATATGATAGTTAGGTATACCAAAAAGATTAATTGAACAAATGTTTTAGAAGGCGTTTCAGAAAAAAAGAGAACAAATGTTTTAGAATATTAATTACTCAGGAGCAACAACAACTCATATACCAAAGTACTGGCTAAGAAAATGTATAGATGCATTGAACATGTACCCGTTTGACGTAGAAACAAGGCATAAGAGAACGTAGAACCGTCAAGTGCTCATTCATTTGCTTTCTCCTGTTACGTTCCACGGTTACATGAGACATCTTTTGTTCCCCATCTTGCTTATTATCTTCCTCCCCTTCCCCTTCTCCTTCTCCTTCTCCTTCTCCGTCTTCTTCTTCCTCCTCCTCTTTGTCAGTTTCTATTCTTTTCCTTTTATTCCTCTTAGGAGATGAAGTTTCATGGATTTGATCCTTTACTAACTCTTTTGAACTTGCAATTCCATCTCTAGGTGTAGATGCCACCGTGGAGGATATCTCTCCGGCGCCTTCAAGACTCTCTAAGATAGCAAATAGATCATCACCGGCTAGTGAAGTGTCGACGAATTCACACTCTTCAAGAAAATCCGATATTATCTCTTGCATCGTGACTACAAATCTCTCACTCTCTCTTCCTAGTTCGTTGTTTTGTCTTATGGTTGGATACGAGAAAATAGTACAATAAAAGAGAGAGAGAGAGAGAGAGAGAGAGAGAGAGAGAGAGAGAGAGAGAGAGAGAGAGAGAGAGAGAGAGAGAGAGAGAGAGAGAGAGAGAGAGAGAGAGAGAGAGAGAGAGAGAGATGCTAAAAGGAGTAAATATGAGGGACTCGCATTCATCGAGGACTAAACTATCGCTATCAAACTTCAATATATTATAAAATTTTGATAGGGGTATTTATTATGGGGTTTGTGCCGTTGGATGAAATTTGGGGAGGATCTAGGTTTTTTGGGTGTGTATCATTTATGTTTTAGATATAAATATAGGGACGTTTTATTGTATACTTTAAAATAGAGATATAAAGGTTGTATATATGCAAAGGGAAATATTCATAAATTTCTTAGGAAAAGATTTTTGTGGATATTTTTTGGGTAAAGTTTTGAATAGTAACAAGCTCGGTATAATTGTTTTTTGTACACACAAACATGTAATGCACACAAACACGGACATGCACGTTCATATGTATTTAATCTACCTATATATATGGGTTGCAAATGGTCCGACTAATCCCGGTTTTCGAGTAAACATATACAAGAAAGAAAGAAAAAGGTATTTGAAATTTACTGCATTCACATTTATTTTAGCGCCCTCGCTCGTGAGACACACAATTGAATGATATGTTGTACAGTCGCATATTTTCTGTTAAGTCTGTTGTACAGTCGCATTATTAACAAAATAAACCTATAAAGTTTAGACACTTGCCGTTAAAAAACAAAGTTTACACTTTTTGCGATTTCAAGCACATCGGCATATTAGCAAAGGCCTTCGCTAGTTTTAGCCATCATATTATAAAACATTATAATTCGTATTAATTTTTGTATGCTCTACTTCACACTTCCGTATTTATTTATTTTACATATCTCCATTCTTCTCAAAATCATTCTTTTAGTCCCTATCCATTTTTCTTATGAACAAGTTCCTATCCATTTCATTACTTTCAGTTCACTTTGATGTTGTTTCTTTTTATCTCACTCGGATTTAGTTTGATTCTTTATTTTAAATTTTAAACTTTGAAAAACCGCTTGAAAAAGAATTCGTAATTGAAAAACCTGTCGGCTTATACAAAAGTTAGTTCGGTTCAAATGGATCCATATCATGTATTATGAGAACGTAATCAGATGGCATACCAATTCAATTTATTTTGGGAAAAAATCAAAATAAATATGAGTTTAAGAATAATTTTTTTGTTAAGCAAAATGAAGCACAAAATAGTGTAGAATGTATATATAGAAAGGATAGAGTTGTCAATACTTATCTACCTAAGCCCTATCTCTATTGTGTATATATTGTATCTTTCATATATCAATACAATTACGCTTCCTATTCTATATGGTATCAGAGCAAGGATTTAAATCTAAACCCTAGCCGCTCTATCCTTTCTCTCAAAAACAACACCTTTATTCTTCTTTTACGATCTCTGTCTCTCATGGCAAACGCAAGCAACACTGTTATCACCATTGATAACGCTACCCTCTTTAACGTGAACATGTCGAATGTCACCAAACTCACTGCCTCCAACTTTCTTATGTGGAGTCGTCAGATCCAAGCCTTACTAAACGGCTATGGTCTCGCTGGATATCTCGATGGCACCATCACGGTTCCACCTGCAACGATCACGACGGCTGAAGTTGTCACCGTCAACCCTGCGTACACTGCACATCAGCGCCAAGATCAGCTTATCTATAGCGCCTTGTTGGGCACCATCTCTGTCACCGTTCAGCCCATCCTTGCCACCACTACATCATCTGCTGAAATCTGGGAGAAACTCTCGTCAACGTATGCCAAACCTACTCGTGCTCACATTCAACAGATTCGTCAACAGATTAAACAGTGGAAGAAAGGAACAAAGTCGATTGATGAATACTTACAAGGTTTCATTACTCGATTTGACCAGATAGCTCTTCTTGGCAAGCCTCTTGATCTCGAGGATCAGATAGAGTTCATCATCGAAGGTCTTCCCGAGGAGTATAAACAAGTTATTGACCAGATACAAGGTCGTGATGTTCCTCCTTCATTGCCGGAAGTTCATGAGAAGCTGCTAAACAATGAGGTCCGTCTGCAAGAGGTTGCTCCTCCTAGCTCTCTACCGATCTCAGCTAACGTGGCTCACACGCGTCCACCTAGCAACAACAACAGGAACAATGGCTCTGGTTATCGTGGCACCAACCGGTACAATAATCGCAGCAACAACAACTGGCAACAGTATCCACCACGTCAAGATAACATCTCTCGTGGGTACCAAGAAAACACTTCTCGTGGGTACCAAGGCAAGTGCCAAATATGTGGGGTGTTTGGGCATAGTGCCCGACGATGTTCTCAGCTGCAGCAGTCCGGTGGTTCCCAGTCATCTGTGCCGTGGCAGCCTCGCGCGAACATGGCTGCAATGCCCTACAATGCCAACAATTGGGTTCTCGACAGTGGCGCAACACACCATCTCACAACCGACTTGAACAATCTCTCTCTTCACCAACCATACAATGGAGGGGAAGAGGTTATCATCGCCGATGGTTCAGGTCTTCCTATCACACATACTGGTTCCTCTAGTCTCTCAACTCCATCTCGTACTTTAGCCTTAAATAATATCCTATATGTTCCAAACCTTCATAAAAATCTCATATCAGTTTACCGCTTGTGCAATGCTAACAGAGTTTCCGTTGAATTCTTTCCTGCCCACTTTCAGGTGAAGGATCTCAGCACGGGGGTCCGGTTGCTCCAAGGCAGAACTAAAGATGAGCTTTACGAGTGGCCAGTTGAACCCAAACCAAACACCATCTCCTACTTCGCCTCCCCAACGCCCAAAACCTCCCTAATCTCATGGCATTCAAGACTTGGCCACCCAGCTCTATCTACCCTAAACACTCTTGTTTCTAAGTTTTCTTTACCTGTTTTATTGTCCTCTCAAAAACAAATTCCTTGTTCTCATTGTCTTATCAATAAAAGCCATAAATTACCGTTTTATTCAAACACTATTGTCTCTTCCCAACCCCTTGAATATGTTTATTCTGATGTGTGGTCTTCTCCGGTTGTCTCTATGGATAACTACAAATACTATCTCATCTTTGTAGATCACTACACAAGATATACTTGGTTCTATCCACTCAAGCTCAAATCGCAAGTCCGAGAAACGTTTGTGGCCTTTAAAGCGTTAGTGGAAAACCGGTTTCAAGCAAAGATCCGAACATTATATTCTGATAATGGGGGCGAGTTCATAGCGCTGCGACAATTTCTCATGACTCATGGCATCTCACACTTCACCTCTCCACCACATACTCCTGAACATAATGGAATTGCAGAGAGGAAGCACAGGCATATTGTCGAAACTGGCCTCACACTTCTCCATCAAGCTTCCATGCCGCCTTCTTACTGGAGTTACGCCTTCTCCACTGCTGTCTATTTGATCAACCGACTCCCAAGCTCGGTCCGCAACAACACCTCACCTTATACACTTCTGTTCAAACAGTCACCAAATTATCTCAAGTTACGTGTGTTTGGCTGTGCGTGTTACCCCTGGTTAAGGCCTTACAACAACAACAAGTTGGAAGTCCGGTCCAAAGAGTGTGTGTTCCTCGGCTACTCTCTCACACAGAGTGCATATCTCTGCCTACACCGAGACTCTGGTCGTATATTTGTCTCGCGACATGTACAATTCCTTGAAGAAAAATACCCTTTCGCGACTCCGACTAAACCCAACACCACTTCCCCCGCTGAACCTGAAACCACACCCACCTACCCGCCCTTCTCCACCGTTCCCTGTCCACAAGCTACGCCTCCAACGCCACTCGTATCTGCTACATCGTTGCCACCCCCGAGCTCAGATTCTCACCGCCGGCTTTCTACCGACACCACATCGTCTTCGTCTTCGCCGACGAACGATGCTGTGTTATCGACAGATAACACACAGGTGGACCCAGGAAATGATTTAACGGAGCTCCCAAGTACTGCACAGGTATGCCCTGAAACTCAATCTCCATCTATTATTCCAAATATTGGCTCTGAAACAGGTACCTCAACATCACAACCTGCGCCCCAACCTCCCAATCCTCCCACGACTCAAACAAACCAACCTACGGAACCACCTAAAAATACCCATCCTATGAGAACCCGTGGAAAGAACCAAATCACAAAGCCAAATCCCAAACACAGTCTCCTCACCATCAAACACAAAACCATTCCCTTCATCCCCACAACCATAACCCAAGCTCTACGAGATGAGAAATGGAGGAACTCAATGGTAGCTGAGATGGATGCACAAATTCGCAATCGGACTTTTGATCTGGTTCCGCCTCAACCACATCAAAATGTCATTTCCACTAAATGGATTCACACTGTCAAATATCTACCAGATGGCACTATTGATCGGAGAAAATCTCGCCTGGTGGCTCGTGGGTGCAAACAACAGCAGGGTCTGGACTATGCTGATACATTTAGTCCGGTCGTTAAGTCTCTTACAGTGCGTCTTGTGCTACAACTTGCTGTCTCGCACAACTGGCCGATCAAACAACTCGACGTCAATAATGCGTTTCTGCAGGGCACCTTGACAGACGAGGTGTATGTTACTCAGCCTCCTGGATTCATAGATCGAGATCGACCACACCATGTCTGCCGCCTCAACAAAGCTCTCTATGGTCTTAAACAAGCACCACGTGCTTGGTATCAAGAACTGAAGACTTTTCTCACCTCCATTGGATTCAAAAACTCGCTTGCCGACACATCAGTCTTCGTCTCCTTATCTGCAGGTCGGGTTTTGTATTGCCTGGTATACGTCGACGATATTATCGTCACCGGAAACGGTTTGTCCCTGGTCGCAGATTTCATCAATACTCTGTCTCAGCGCTTCTCACTAAAAGATCCTACAGATTTGCAGTACTTTCTTGGGGTTGAAGCTACACGATCGGCACAGGGCCTGCATCTCATGCAGCGAAGATATACTCTTGATCTTCTCCAGCGCACAAACATGTCTGATGCGAAACCTGTTTCCACACCAATGGCGACCACACCTAAGCTCTCCCTCACAACTGGAACTGCCCTGCCTGATCCCACTGAGTACCGCACAATTCTCGGTAGTCTCCAATACTTGGCGTTCACGAGACCGGATATTGCGTATGCAGTAAATAGATTGTCTCAATTTATGCACCGCCCGACTGATATACACTGGCAAGCTGCTAAGAGGGTCCTCCGCTATCTGACCGGTACTGCATCTCATGGTATCTTTCTTCGCAAGGACTCACCTCTCTCCCTTCATGCATTTTCCGACGCGGACTGGGCTGGTGACGTTGATGATTTCGTCTCGACTAATGCCTATATCGTCTACCTTGGATCAACACCAATAGCTTGGTCATCAAAGAAACAAAAGGGAGTTGCAAGGTCTTCCACGGAAGCTGAATATAGGGCAGTGGCAAATACTGCATCTGAGATACGATGGGTTTGTTCTCTACTCTCTGAGCTTGGTGTGACTCTTCCTCGTACACCAGTGGTCTACTGTGACAATGTGGGGGCAACATATCTCTGTGCCAACCCAATTTTTCACTCAAGGATGAAGCACCTAGCTTTGGACTATCATTTCATACGAGACAATGTCAACTCCGGTGCTTTGCGAGTTTCACATGTTTCCACTCATGATCAGCTCGCTGATGCTCTTACCAAACCTCTCTCCAGACTACGATTTCAAGAGTTATCAAACAAGATTGGAGTTCGTCAACTACCTCCATCTTGAGGGGGCGTGTAGAATGTATATATAGAAAGGATAGAGTTGTCAATACTTATCTACCTAAGCCCTATCTCTATTGTGTATATATTGTATCTTTCATATATCAATACAATTACGCTTCCTATTCTATAAATAGATTCATCATCTACGTTGATCTTTAAATTGATACAAAGAGAACAACATTTTTTGGATACAAATGTTAAAAGAAAACCATTTTGTTTCAAGAAATATAAAAGAAAAGGGATAGATCTAAGGCAATAAATACTTGATGTCATACTAGTCGTGCCTCAATTTGTCTCTTCAAAATCAAATTGATTCTAGAGGAGCCACCCTTCACTTGAACTTTCCCTTTCAATTTTTTTTTTGAAATGTTTTCTACATTAATATCTATGTAGGTTGTCCGTATATATGATATATTAATGAAAGTAATCCAATAATTTGTTTTAGAAATTTTTTTTTTTAAGAAGTTGGAGCCAAGACAAAATCAGGTAGACGTTAGGTTTGAAGTTAATGTGTTGGCTGTCAGATATTGTTTACCTGACAATGTCTTTTTAGTAACGGGTCTCTTCTCCTTTAGTTATGTTTTGTTTCTAGCCCAAATTAATAGAGATCAATTAAGGAAAATCATGTATGTTTCTTTTCAATGCAATGCAATGCGCATGTTAATATATCTCCCATGAAATATATATGTATCAAATTTCAAATTAATCTCAAATGTTTAGTTGACAGAGTTCACACTGGTTATTGGTATGAAAGGTTTGTACAATGTCGAATTGGGGTTTTCGAATTTAAGCAACTAAAACGAACACAATGTACTAGAGGCAAACAAAAAATATGAAGAAGAGTTCGATGGTTCGTATTGTTAATGAATAATTTTATATATCAAACATAGAAATGTAAATAAAGTTTTATCATGCATGCATGATATAGTTGAGATATGACTCGGATCCAAGACGTCATTCAATTTCATAAATATACCCTTTTGTGGAGACTATGACATTGATTTTAATTATATTCGTACCGTTTTGTCTTTCTCTATTTATTTCTTAAATCCAAATCAGTAATTCTATAACATCGTTGCTCTTCTCATCATTGTGACAAGAAAAAAGACGATCGAGGTAAATTTATTTCAGTTCATATGATATAACGAAACTTTGATTATATTCTTCCTGTAGTCTCAATTAAGAAGTCATGAGTTGGCGTTGATAATTACTAATCAAAAACAAGTAAAACTCAAGACTTTAAAGAATATATAGATGGTGAAATTTATTGCCCTTTGAAAAATAATATTTCTTCTGTTTCATAACTAGCGTCATTCCAAAAAAAATTTTCGTTACATAAAAATGTTATTTTACAATTTCAATGCAAATTATATTAATTTTCAGCTGAAAAATAATTATTAAATGTATTGATTTTATAAATAGTTTTGTTAATTTCAATTACTATTAGTAAAAGATATATAATTAATAACAATTTACATATATTTCTGTCATTTTTTAATTTGTATAAGAACTGTCAAAGTGTTTGCAGCAATTAATTAGAAATTGAGTGAGAGAGTTAGCTCATGAAACAAAGTAAAGATGGCGGGCGGCTTTCAAAGATCGGACGCGCCATCCCGTGCCTGAGATTCTACTTCTTCATGCACATTTATCATCATACATGTTCCACATTTTACATACACTTTTTCGTGAGAAACAATATTTACATATTTGCACACACAGCACAAAATTTAGTCTACAGTTGGACCATTTCAGAATATCACATAACTTATTAAATAATAAGAATAAATTTTTAAAAACATAGGTAAATATATAATTTAACTAAACTATAATAAGTACTATATATAAACATGTTTTTCTTCAAAATAAAGTTATTTTTCTTAGTAATTAAAATATTTCAATACTATTTTGTCCGGTTAGATTTAAAAACGCTTTCTAACGTTATATATCACTTATTCAGCATAAATAATCAAATAAAAATTACAAAACTTAGATAACATTTAAGATTATGAATAAAAATTTAAAATTTCATTATATATTTTTTTATGCTAAAGACTTTTGACAAGCGTTCACTGAAACAGGTAGAAATTCTTTTTTTCAAATTATATCTGTAATTTATAAAATGTTATATTTTGACATAATTTATAAAATGTTAATGTAAATGATTTATTTGTAGAGTTGGATCTTGTGATAGTTGTGATTATAGATGGTCTGTCGGAAACCAGAGAGTTTTCACTGTCGAAAACCAAGTCATGTAAAATCAACTAAATTTATCTTAAAAATCAAATTTTTATTAAACATTTGTTGAAAAATAATCAAAGAATTTTTCATGACCATTATAATCACCAATATTGATAGATTGTCTTTGTAATTTGTCGTAACTTTTTTACACATTTCTTACCATCAAAACAATCATAATTGATATTAATGAATTATTGTTAAATTTTGCTATAAATTTTTGAACTTTAACGCTCAAATTATATTGTAAATATTGATGGAACATCTTTGTTTATTCATTGAAAGTTTCTTACAGAATATATTTATGTTTTTGTCAAAAAATTGACTAAAATCCGAGAACGTTTTTCTTTGAAAATCCTCTGAATATTGGCAAACATTTACAAACATTAAAACATAAGAAACGTGGGATGGATTTTAGAATAATACTATTAAAATTTTATAACGAATATGATGGCTATGAATTAATGAAGTAAAAGAACTTAATAATATTTTAGGATTAAATAGATAATTTGTAATTCCATATTTTTATATATCTGTGCATGGTAGATTAATGAGGCTTTAATATATATATATATATATATATATATATATATATATATATATATATATATATATATATATATATATATATATATATATATATATATATATATATATATATATCACCTTTTTATAATCTGAGAATATCCGATGGATCTAGACCAAACTGATTAATCTCTTAAAAATCTTATCATCATCGTTAACTATATCCGATTACTCGCAAAAGAGAAGTAAATATTCATGTTGCCTGATCATATAGATAAACCTAAGCTGGCATATTCGAATCAAATTCTTTAGGGACCCTAAGATGGCATACGCCACCCGACCAAACCCATGTTGTTTATATATCACCTCTTTAGTTATGAGAACACAACCGACTCACAATTCGTTCTAAACAGCTTAAAATAAAATTATAGGTTAAATAAATTATTTGGCATGCACTCTTCTAGATATATCCAATGCTACAATTTAAAAATAATTGTGACATCGTAAATTATTGAGAAATTCCTTTAAATAGTATTTTTAGTTTATTTTTTAAAAAAATAGTTTTTCAATGAAGAAAATGACCAAAATAAATTTTATTAAAGGGTAAATATGCATTTATATCCTTAGAATTAACTAATCTAAAACTTTGGGTTTAGAGTTAAGAGGTGGGTTTAGCGGACGAATTCAAATTTTTAAAAAAAAAAAAAAAATATTAAAGTTTTCAAAATAAAAATGCTATTTTGATCATTTTATTTTTTTATAGTTATTTTTTGTGATAAAAACTAAAAATTAGTTATTTGAAAGAATTACCCTAAATTATTTGTAACTATACAGTACCAGACTCGAATTAAGATCTCGCACCACTAAAATAACACTCTTCTTGTTGAAGTAACCACGTCTAGGTTAAACTAACAAACGCATCAGATAACACGCAATGCATTACAATTTATATTATATAAGAACGCATATAAAATTACGTAGTCGTTACACGTTATAGAAAAGTGCGTATACCAATGCGAGATTGCATGTGTGTAGCTGGATGACTCACGTAGTTGTGAATTTGACTGTTGGAGTCCCAATTGGACAAAACACAGTATGCCCTAACTGGCTAAATGCCTACACCTACATCCTGCAACCGATTCAGAAAAGCAAAAAGCATATACCCTAAGTTCGTAGCTTTGAAATAAAATCAGCTCTAAAACCCTAGCTCCGATCGAGCATTATATGGTTCTTTCTTTGAGATACATCAAGGGATACGATTCTTAAAAGAAGTAGATACAAATAATGAAGAACCTAACGATAAAAAAGTGAATAATAACAGTAATACTCCAAATTTAAATACCAATTACTCACTGAGGATCAATGAACAAATATATTGTATGCAAATTTTCTTCGAAAAGAAAAGAAAATATGAAGCCAGCCATTACACAAATATATTATACTCTTTCCGTTTCAAATTAATCCATGTTTTAGAGAAAAAAATTGTTTCAAAATATGTGTTTTTTACATTTTCAATGTAATTTTTAATAGATAATAATGATAAGTTGTAAATTTCAAGAAAATTAATTGTATTTATTAAATGTTGATTAGTTGAAAGTTGTGGGAAAAGTTAATCACGAAAAACTATACATTTAATACTAAGATTTAATGTGTGTTCACTCTCTCTGTTGCATAATAAGTGTTATTCTAACTATTTTTTCTTGTTACATAAAAAATGTTACTTAACAATTTCAATACAAATTATATTTACTTTCATCTAAAAATTAATTATAATCTGCATTGATTTTATAAATAATTTTGTTTATGTCAAATACTATTAGTAATAAGAGATATATAATTAATAACAACTTATATATATTTTTATCATTTTCTTAATTTGTGTGAAAAATGTCAAAATGACATTTATATATAAATGGAAGAAATATTAATAAGTGTGAAAATCCTATAACATGTATTAATTTGAAACTGAGAGATTATGCAGATTTTATAAGCTTGAATTCAGGAGCCAGCCATTACCCTTTTCGTTTCTCCATTTAAATTTTCAAACTTCAAAAGTAATAATACTCTTACATAGTCCAGAACATCATGGCCCAATGGTAAGGACGGGCTCCTTCCTGCACCCAGGTTGTGAGTTCGAACCCTGCTGGATGGAACTAAATCATGATTTCTGGACACCAACACGGATATGGGCATATGCTTTAGGGCCCATTTGCATACCCCGGAGAGAGGGTCTATCCGTGGGCTGCACCTCCCCTTGGGAATTAGTCTGGGCCTTTCCATAGGTCCGGGATACCCCCAGGTTAATAAAAAAAAATAATAATAATAATAATAATAATATAATACTCTTACATACTTATTTGTCTCTTTCTATGTGCTTTTATTACGTTTGCATGACAAAAATTCAATTTCCTTCATTTCCGCCTGCACCCTACCTACGTATTACATGCCTACACGTCTCTCGTCTCTGTAATTCGGTAGTCAGTATAACAGTTTATATCTATTTCTGTTACATATCAATAGTAAAAGGTGAATATAGACAAACTGGCAAAGGTTTTGTACTAGAAGATAAGCTCTTGAAGGATAACACTTTATTTTTAATTGTTTATTTGGATAAATTTTTAAATCGATTCTAGTAGAAACAAAGATGAGAAGTAGCTGAAGAGGTGAATGAGATGGGTCCTACTTAAACTTTAATCACTGCGAAGATCTGAAATATCATTTACTCTTACCACGAAATACATGAGCGACGCTTTATTGCTCTCCCTCTCTTCTCTCCCTCTCATCCCAATGTGCAATATTATGATTACAAATTATGAGTTTCATCATCTATGAAAGACAAAAATTGTAGGTAATGATTATGTTTCTAATACCTATAGGTTTCCTAAAAAACAACCTAGCTCACTTTTGTTCTTTTTTCGATTTAAGTAAACGACAGTAGTAGAACAATCTGTTTTCTAAAATAGAATTTTTTTTCCTACAAAAAAACTATTTTCAAAAACAATGAGTTTCACATTCGACAATTAAAAAGAGTAAAGTTTCACAAAAGTAGTAGGGAGACGTTTATGGAGTAGCATTTTTTACTCAATAGCAAACAACATGCAAACATATATATAGTGGAAAGTCAAGGAAAAAACCGCTTGAATGATTGAAGTGTAAAACCTCAAATCTAGAAAGTTAGATATGAACACAAGAATACAAATTTTACCAACAAAAAAACACAAGAATACAAGATCAATAGAGCACAATCCTCTTCAAATAATTTTATAATGTTTACTATAATTCTCCGTATTTGCCATGTTTGCATAAAAGAATCTTTTGGATTTCAGTCAACCATTTTTTGTCAACTTCAGTCAGTCATGTATATGTATCTGAATATCGGGTAGCCAGATAAAGTTCAATTAGAAATCGTTTGATATCTAAGATTCACTGAACGTTGCAACGAACGGAGTTAAAACTCATAATCATCTTGACTAGTACATGATACCAATGACATGCATGGTTTCTATCAAACAAAACATCCTCCTTAGATTCTCGTCACAGTTGATTCTCAACTACTATTATCTTACATTTAATCAACCATTGTTTAATTTTGTAAGAGACACATTAATGACTTGAGACAGTCCATAAAAATTGTTTCATAAAGGCTACGTACTATTTTGTGTGACCACGAATTAATGAGCAAAAATTAGTACACTTTCATTCATCAAGGATGATTTGTTAAATCAGTGCCGATCATTACTCCTAGAGTGTTTTATTCACTACTAATAATTTGGGTAAATTACGGCTAGATTTGGAGAAGAAGCTAGCTTCCCCCAAATACGCGGGGACCCATGATACTTTTGATTGCAAATTAGATTTGAAGAGCCCACAAGTGAATGCCATGTCCCCCATATCTTCTACAAAAACCATAATGAGTGGTGATGCTTATGCACCTTTTTGTGATGTGGTGCATGCATCTTTTCAACTTGTTTTTTTTTTCCCGACTCTACAAGAAGAATATAAAAATTTAAGCAAAAATTTAAACACGAAGGCTTCAACTGATAATTTTAAAATTCTCGTGGAAGTATTAACTAACTAGATATATGTTTTTTTTTAAATTATACAGGAGTATCATGATCTCACAGAAGTGGTTCAGACTAGTCACATGTTGTCACGTGTCGGTCATATATTTCTGGCAATGTCGAAATGTTAATTTTCCAGTGACCGAGACTTGAATCCTGACGGTTTCACCGTATTGGGTTTTTGTCTTCAAATTAATCACCACCGGACCACAACCACAAGTCCTGGTTTAACTAGATATATGTTCGTTGTTTGTAATAATATCTTTTACTTATATGCTAGCTACTAGTAACATTAGCCTTATTTTATTATATAAAGTTGAACATGTTGACTTAAACATGGTCGATATGATAATAATAATTCACCAAGTTTTGATATATGTTATTGTTAATTATGACGGTTGGGGATATTTAATTTACGAAGCAAATCTTTCTGTTTAGACAATTATATTGGTTTTTCTCTCTTTATAAATTGAGTATAATGGTGTTTAGGTTTTTGGATTATGTTTTTCTCCGGCAACCGGATGAAATGGAAAACTTATAAGAACTGATCATTTTAATTTTTCTTTATTGCATAGTATGAAAGGATTTCATCTAGATTCCAACTATAATTATCTACTAGAGTTTCACCCCCATATGTATGTTTGTTTTAATTCTATATACATTGATATCTGTTTTACATGTTTATTTTTTTAATATTTACCAAATATTCAAAATTTTTATATGAAGTTTTGAAACATAAAATTTTTAAAATTTACATGTTGTAGTTAAACACTCCGTGATATATATATATATATATATATATATATATATATATATATATATATGGATCTAACCGGTGACTATTATAGAAAAAATATGAATAAGTTGAAAAAAATACACAGGAATAAAGAGGAAAATTATTATTTATTAATTTTGGTAAGAAACAAATTTGTTCTATATTATACAATAAAAAGAATGAAAAGGAATGAAAGAAAAATTATAAATGGCAAAAAAAAAGAAATAATAAAAATACATTATTTTCTTGTATTTATTGGTCAACAGTTATCCTCATAATCTTTCTAAATTTCTCCTAGATGGTGGTTACACGCTGGGAAAGTGATATTCTGATTTGGGCTTCAAAAAAGGCCAAAAAGTCTCATAGAAAGGATCCATCAGATATGTCTTTAGTGTTTGGTCCTTTATTGATTGGTACGCGGCATTAGGATGATCTTTGGTGTTCTTAAAAAAAAAGACTCAAAGAGAGCTTAGTTGTATCACATCCTAGGTTGCTATACTCAGCCTTTTACACTATATTGAATACAGCCTTCAAATTGGAGCTTTCGGGTGAGATTTGTTGGAATTGTCTTAAATTGTTCTAAGTGTTATCAGACCTTCTTTTTCCAGTTATGGTTTAGGGTCCTCAACTCCTCATCATTATCCCTTGGGGATCAAGCTAACTCTCTCGTATATAGATAGATGTCTCGTCTCCTCATAATTCATATGCTAAAAGAAAAAACCTAAAAATGTTATAAAGAAGCAGAAACCCTACCAACAAACCCTTCACGTCATAGTCTTCAATTTTGTGTCTGTCTCGAAAGAATTGAGTAGTTTATTAAGTTTGCAGATTCTGCAATGGGTGTTGTTGCATAGTAGATTCATCACGGCTATATCTTAGGATTCAAGATTACATGTGATTTATAGAGTTAACGAAAGAAATCAAATCTTGACTCTGTGTTAGTCTTGTTCTCTAAAACTGTTTCATATATTGTAAATCTTATTTTGATTTGATTTCCGTCATAGTCTTCAATTTTGCAAGTGTCTCGAAAGAATTGAGTAGTTTATTAAGTTTGCAGATTCTGCTATGGGTGTTGCATAGTAGTTTCATCACGGCTATATCTTAGGATTCAAGATTACATGTGATTTATAGAGTTAACGAAAGAAATCAAATCTTGACTCTGTGTTAGTCTTGTTCTCTAAAATTGTTTTTTTTGGTAACATTGTTCTCTAAAATGGTTTCATATAAATCTTATTTTGATTTGATTTCCTTAATCTACTGTTTTATTTTATGGTTAACTAATTGTCTCGTAATTTCAATCCAGATTTTTGTGGTCTAACAGGAGATGTAACGAACGATGCCAAGCCTCTAGATATTATTAGCTAGGGACTCCAGTTTGTGTTTAGGGATTGATTTTTCAAGACTGATAAACGAAAAAACAAGGATCAGATGGGAATTCAGTGGACAAAACCCTAAATGATCGAGTAAATACTTAACCCTCTAAGTAATTTAGTGTATTTGTATCGGGCAATAAACAAAAGAGTAATAACAGTAGTCAATCCTAAAGCTTATAACTGGGATTACAAACCGATATACATGTGCAGGAACCAATGGGGGTAAAATGACCATAACCAAACCTGATCCAAACATGGTTTTTATTCAGTTTGATAGACTTGCAGTTCCTTTGGCTTTTGCTAGGATGAAGAGATGTACACAGGGGAGAGTTGGCCGGATGGTTGTTCAAAGTGGCTAAGGCGAAGTATAGAGAAGCCTTGAAAGACTCTGGTAGAACTAGATGCTTTCGTCTATCTATTTCAATAATTAAAAAAAAAAAAAAATCTATTTCAATAATGCATTTGCAAGTTGTGTTGTTTGTGTTTTCTTAAACAGCGTGTAGTTTGCAGTGGTTTGGATCCAGATTGATCACCGGATCAGTATTTAATTTCGGGTTTCGAAATCCAATACAAAACCAAACCGAACCAATGAATACGGTGCGTTTTATGCCGGCGCTTATAAAATAAAAGGGCCGGCCACTTGATACCCTAAAAGATAGAGTGTGAGGCACGCTAAAACTGTGGAAGTCTGTCATGGATTCATCGCAGAGAGCGATAACAGGAACGTGTTTCGCTGACCTCAAACCTCCCTTATCTGACGATACCATCAAGGCGGCGCTTGACTCCGGTTTCGAGTTCTGCACTCCCGTTCAGGTCGCGACGATCCCTTTACTCTGCGGCTACAAGGATGTTGCCGTCGACGCAGCCACCGGTTCTGGAAAAACCCTAGCTTTCCTCGTCCCGCTCGTTGAAATCATCCGTAGATCCACGTCATATCCTCCCAAGCCTCACCAGGTTAGAAGAATCCGCAGACTAATCTGAAAATTATTTTTATTTATTGGATTCATATATGTTGATGAGATTAAATGACAGGTTATGGGAGTGATTATATCTCCTACAAGAGAGCTATCAGCACAGATATATAAAGTGGCGCAGCCGTTTGTTTCGACTATGCCAAACGTGAACTCTGTGCTGCTTGTCGGAGGACGCAAGGTCAAAGCCGACATGGATACTATCGAAGAAGGAGGAGGCAATATCTTGTTCGGCACGCCTGGAAGGCTTTCGGACATAATGCAACGTATGGAAGTTCTTGATTTCCGGCACGTTGAGATTCTTATTTTAGACGAGGCGGATAGGCTTTTGGACATGGGGTTCCAGAAGCAGGTGAATTACATTATCTCTCGATTACCGAAGCAACGTAGGACTGGCCTCTTTTCAGCTACGCAGACAGAAGCTGTTGAAGAGCTCGCCAAAGCTGGGCTTAGGAACCCCGTTAGAGTTGAAGTTCGTGCGTCAGAATCATCATCTCAGCAATTGACTCACTCTAAAACGCCTTCTGGTCTTCATCTTGAGGTATGGTAAGGTCAATACTAAGTTATCCAGTTATATTCCACTCACTTTTTTAAAAAAAAATACATATATATATTATATATTCCACTCATTTTTGTAGCAATTATTTTATTTTTTCTTCTGGTCTATTATACAGTATTTGGTATGCGAAGCAGATAAAAAATCATCACAACTAGTGGATCTCCTCATAGAGAACAAAAATAAAAAGCTTATTGTGTGAGTTTAAAACATTTCAACTCAGACTCATAATCCTTACAGATAGTATTAAGTACGTATATCTCTACAGATACTTCATGACATGTGCTTCTGTTAATTACTGGGGACACGTGCTTTCAAAAATTCCTACCCTGAAGTCCATTTCGTTAATTCCTATACATGGGAAGATGAATCAGGTTGATATATTTTAAATCTTCCATATCATCTCATTGCATGTTGTTCTGATGAAATTAATGCTTTTACACGTACATCAGAATGCTAGAGACAAGGCATTAGCTTTGTTTACAGAGGCAACAAGCGGTGTTCTTCTGTGCACAGATGTGGCTGCACGTGGACTTGATATTCCAGGCATCGATTACGTGGTTCAGTATGATCCCCCACAAGACCCGAAAGTATTCATCCATAGAGTTGGCAGAACTGCAAGATTTGGAAGACAAGGGAGGTCCATTGTGTTTTTACTGCCCAAGGTTTTTAGCTTTTAGCACCTTTGTACTACTCTCTTGTGCCTTGTGTTCCCCAGACTTTACTTTCAGGGCAAGTAATAGCTGATAATTTCTTTCGCTTTATTTATGTCTTAGGAGAAAGACTATGTAGAGTTTTTGAGCTTAAGAAAGGTCCCTCTTCAAAAGAGAAAATGCTCTGAGAATGCTTCTGATGTCATCCCTATTGTAAGAAAATCTCCATAATGCCTCTCTTTCTCTCTGTCACAGGGTGGTTTAGTATTTTGCTATAATGTATTCAGATACGCTCAGTTGCGATGGAGGACCGGGCAGTGTCGGACAAGGGATTAAAGGCATTTGTTTCCTTTATCCGTGCTTATAAGAAGCACGAGTGCTCTCACATTTTCATATGGAGAGAGCTTGAAATCGGAAACCTAGCCATGGGATATGGCCTCTTGTATCTTCCTTCGATCTCTGAAGTTAAACAACATAGACTCTACAGTGACGGTTTTACACCTGTTGAAGGCTTCAAGTTACAGGACTTCAAATTCAAGTAAGTCTTTTCGCCATTTGGAACTTGTTTTTTTTTTTTTGTTAATGTTCATACCCACTATAGTGTTACAGAGAAAGCTAAAAACTCTATAAATTTGTTTAAGTGAGTTTCCATATGTTATATGAAACGATCAGGTTTTAGATTTAGAGGTCTAAAACAGAATTTTTATTTTATTTTTGGGAATAAACGCAGGGACAAATCTGGGGAGAAACAAAGACAGCAAAACTTACAAGAAAGGAAAGAGAAACGGGAGGAAGAAGAAAAAAGAGGGAAAGGCAAGAAAAGGTCGAATAATGCTTCTGCTGCTAATGATTCCAACAAAGTGTCGAAAAAGAGAAAGCTAACAGGAAAGCAGAGACAAACCATCCAAACAGCTGAAGATGAAGAAGAGATGGCTCTAGAGTATCTGTTACTAAGGAAACAGAAGAAAGGGCTTATTACCGAAGATGAATATTTTAAACGTACAGATTTGATCTTATAAGAATCAAGAAACCTTTTGAGGCTTATAGATGGGGACACTATCCTTTAGTGTTTTTGTAGTAGAGAATATATTACTCTCGTGTGTTTGTGGCTTTTGAGTCTTAGTTGAGAGAATTAACTGAGATCATCTTTCCTATTTGGCTCAAAAATATTTTAAGCATATTAGCAAAAGGATTCGATTTTCTCCTTTCAATATTTTTTTTACACATCCCTAAGTAACCAAATAAATTGTGAATGGGAAAATAATATTCGTTATATTAGCATCTTAATC
Source organism: Raphanus raphanistrum subsp. raphanistrum (assembly GCA_019706035.1). Lineage (NCBI taxonomy): Eukaryota > Viridiplantae > Streptophyta > Magnoliopsida > Brassicales > Brassicaceae > Raphanus > Raphanus raphanistrum. The sequence continues at coordinate 14,691,672 of CM033981.1, forward strand.
TCAACAAAGACTTGTTTGCGTACAAATTTCATGATCAGAGTTCATCTCAGTAGGGTATAATTTTTACAAGTCGATTGTTAAAACTAAGTTAAGTCAAAGAGTCCCATAACGATTTTTCTTTTTCATTAATAAAGTGAAAATGGAACAAATGCAGCAAATACCATCTCAAACGAAATACTCTCTCTTCTCTTCCAAAACTTAAAACAACAATAATCTTTTAAAAACTTAGACTCCCTTCCAACTAGTCTACTATATCTTGAGGTGGAATAAAATAAGGAGCGACGACTCTAGAAGTTGTAGTTCTTAAGGGGTAGCCTTTCAGCAGATGGACAGCTGTGTGTTGGTCGAAATCCAAGATGTAAACCCAGTTACGATACAAACCAGGAAAGGAAGTAGAAGGGACACAGAATGGTTCAGACTTTGAGAGGAACATGGTCAGATCTCCCATGTCTTGAGTGTAGACCGCGTTTCCTTCAACATCTAGCTTATACACCATTAAATATTCTGTTTTCATTCTAGGGACACCACCTTCGGCTGCTGCCTTCCTGTACTGCTTAACCAAGAAAATCTCACCGGTGGATGTTGACTCCACCAAGTGCTCGCTCTTGCTGCACGATTCCATAAGCTCGCGTACGTTAGTCGGTAGCTCGGGAGGGTTTTCAAATCGCACGCTCTGAAACTTAAGGTCATCGCTGGGATCACAGGGGTCCCATGCACCGATGAGGTGGCCTCCGGATCCAGGAATAAGAAACATGTTGTAATTCTTGGAGAACATGACACGGGAGGAGTAGAAGCTGGGGTTTTCGATCTTGACGTTGGTCCACTCTGGTTTACTCTTAGCGGCTGGTTTGCAAAAGCTGAGCTGAGGTCCCAAGAACTTGACAGCCACGACACAGTCTTCATCATTCTCTGGAGAAGATGATGACATTGAAACGTTGGTGATGATTTTGGTTTGACAATGTGGCAGAGTCACAAGAGGAGGCAGAGGGATGCAAATGGGATCTTTATACAATGCATAAGGGTTTAGATCGTCATGGAGACGCAAGATTCCATCGTCCTTCAAACTAGCTACCCACCCGTGAGATGCCCCGATCGTTACAACTGTATCAAAACAATCATTGTATACCAACTCCGCAGACACCTTCTTTTGAAATTCAGTGAAGCGTTTAATATTGACATTGATAATGCCGAGTGTTCCAAGGCGATTATCGTGGGAAAACTTGTGTGGTAGACAAGGTTTAGCGCCGATGATGAAACAAGGATGGGTTTGACGCAAGGAAGTTGAGAAGGCGTTAGAGAGAAGAAGAAAAGATCTTCTCACCAACTCAGGTTTCCTCGAGAACCGGCTAAGAAACAGAGACATGAGTGTTCTTAAGCAAAAACCAGAGAGAGATCTGAGAGAGTTGATGATGTTCCCACCTTCTCCACCTAAATTACTCTTTCCATTAATGCAGAGAATAGCCTTGCCTACCAAGCCAAGTTTATGTTCGGAGTAGTATTTATTTTTATTACTATATACTCTTTTCCTTCATGATATTAGTGAATTGAATTTACCGTAACTGAATATTTGGTAATTTACTTTTGAATTTTCTTAGCTGAAAGCAAAGATATTTATTTTCTATTTTTCAAAAGTCAACACAGAATACAGACACCACAAAGATGTACAAGCATTTCATCTTAAGGTATACTTGGCCGGTTATTTACTATTTTTACTTTTTCCTTCATGAATTTTCCGTAGTCGATTATTTGGTAATTTATTTTGGATATTCTTAGCGGAAAGAAAGATAGTTTTTCTATTTTTCCCTAAACATTTTCCCTTAATGTTTAACATTATAAACTGGGACAAACAATTTCCACATAAAAATTCTGACATTTTTTACTAGTGGAAAAATAAATTTAAGACTATACATTTAGTGTCCTAGTTGTTCAGAACTAAATTTACAAGATATCCATTAAAAATATAACTATTCTTAAATATAAATTATTATAATTTTATTACTATATTTTTTAATGTTTGATAGAGCACGAATTTCTCATTTTGTAATGAATAATATCTATTATTGATGAACGGTTTAATTTTTTGTATATGTATTACTTGTTCTTTTTTTTTTTGACATCATATGTATTACTTGTTCAAACTGTGATTAGATGTTAAACCAATCAAATTGATATGTATATTTTAATTTTGAAAAAAAACTAAAAGACTAAAAACTTTTAAAATGGAAAACAATAGTCTATAGTTATAATTTAATTATTTTTACTAATATTCATATTGCTGCATAAGCTTTCAAAAATTAAATATTTTCGCTTATGCAAGTATAAACCATCGTCACTTTAGTTTTTGCCTATTTCTTCACAAAACAAGCATTCAAAATTATTTCTTCACAAAACAAACATATAAAATTATGTAAGAGACTAAGAGAGTACGCATGGTGCGTTCGGTCTTGGCAACACCGAATAAGACATCCACAACAATCACTTACAAACATGTTTTTGATATGGTACATTTTTTCTCTGTTTACAAAATATTTTTGATATGTTTATAAATGTTTGTTGATTTTCTGACAAATGGAGATCCCTCCAGTGGTTTGAAGAAATCGGTTCAGGAATTGCAAAGTTACGCGTTTAACACGGTTGAGATTTGCAGAGATTTTCTTTTTCTGCAACTCAGAGATTTAGCTGTCCGATACTCGAACCAACTCTTGATCTATAACAACAGAGAAGATCCATTCTTCGCTGGTCCACCATGTCTAAGACTTTGTGGAATACGCCTCATGGCGGACATGTTCGCTATGGTATGACTCAACACAACAGCTAGCTTAAGGTTCAATTTACCCGTAAACATTAGACCGCCTTGAGATGAAAACCGGAGACTAGTCTAGTGGAAATATGGAATTAAGGACTAGATTTTCATTTAAGGTGCAAATGGAAAGATGATCTGGAATATGATAACGACCAAACACATAAGATTCAAAACTTTAGTTATTAAGGAATGTTTTTATTCGGTTTAGCTTTTAGTACAGTAAAAAAAATTCTTGAAATGGAAAATTGCAAAACCAAGAAAGTATTGAAAAAGAAACAGGCTGGAGAATATTCGTTTTATATGATCCTTCTCAAACACAGCTTAGAAACAGAGCATGATTAACCGTTTTTCTCGTTAATCCTATAATTCAATATTTATTTTACAATCAATTTTTTTTTAAAAAAAAAAGACAACGCACCAACAACCAACGAGTGATTAGAGTTTAAGACAGAGAAGATCTGTGTGTCACGTAAGACCCAAGCTGTCCGGGCCCTACATTCCTTTAGGCATGTCTTTTTACTATTTAACCGAATCTTAGCTCTCTTGTTCTTTCACCAGTCGGCATTTTCTTGATTTTGGTGAGAGATTTCATCAAAAAGAAAAAGACATTCCCTCGCCGGAATAATCACCGGAGACAGAGAAAAAGAATGGCGTCCCTGAAATTTCCATTGGAGATTCTCGCCGTCTTCGTCATCATCTCCGTGATTCTCTTGCCGATTGCTCATTCACAATCACCTTCGCCAGCTCCAGCACCCACAAGCGATGGTATTATAATTTTCGATTTAACATTTCCATTTTGAATTTAACGGATGTCTAAGAAGAATTGGATTATTAATGTTCATTTTTGATATTGGGATATGGCAGGAACATCGATAGATCAGGGGGTAGCGTATGTTCTAATGATGGTGGCTTTGGCGTTGACCTATTTCATTCATTGAACTTGATGGATCCTCCAGTTTGTTCTTCCTCCACAATGGTTTTGTTTCCTAGTGTTTGTGTTCATAATCATTTTGGTCTTTCTTTATGTTGCTGGATTGAAGTGAGATTCGTAGAAAGTCAAAAGATAGTTAGGTTTTGGACATCATGCTTTGTTCTGTTTTTGTTGGTTGGATGATTCGTGTGTGTGACTTCTTTATTCTTGTTTAGTGAAAAAAAAACGTAAGTATATGTTTTTCAGCCATGGTGTAATTATTCTTTTTTTGTTATTGAAAAGAAAACCCATTATTAATTCAATAGTAAATTTGGTAAATGACAGGAAATGAACTTTAATTAAGGAGGTGATAATTACTAAAAATGTTACAAGAAAATAACAAAAGATACGGCTAAGAGATATTTTCACTATTGAATAACTCCTTCAAAACGAATAATGGTACAAGTCCATCAAACATATTATACACTATTGAACCATTATTGAATCACTTCTTCCCCTCTAATTTAATACCGTGTGTAAATTCCACCTTCTCACTAGTTTACACAAGTTGTCTCGAACACTCTTTGGGCGATCACGTTTGTAAGTTTGTGTGACTATTCAAAGCGAGGGACCAAAAGGAAAGAAAACAAATTGGAGACAATAGTAGTTATTCTATACTATCAATCACCATGCAACCGTTTAATAGAAAAAGAGTTGCACCTACCTCTCTAAGATTCAGAACTACAAATATCTTAACACTGGCAGATAGTTGCAATATCTTTACCATAAACAACGAACTGCCATATCAAAACTTATTTTGATTGGCTTGTTTGTGCGTTTTCCTATAGTTCATTTTGTGCAACTGAAGAGAGGCAATAAAAGTCATTAGACCATAATAAGTAACCGTACAAATATATATATATTGCAAATTAATATCATAGAGAGGGACTGCGGTTTAATCTATAAGCTGCAGTGACACACTCAGCGACGCCTCCAGGAATAACATGGTTATAGGGAGGCTGAGTGAGCTCAGCCTGAACCACTGCTTCAGCGTCTTCACTTGTTACTGATCTATCCCTCGTTATCTTCATATCAATCTCCGCGAATATATCGCCCAGATGAATCTTATTCTCATCTTCTTTACCTATCTTTTTGTTACTAGCAACCGCCTCATTAGCCACAGCTGTGATACTACCGCCGCTCTCTGTATTGCCTCCGGTAGCTCTAGATTCCACCTCTTTTATGGCAGCTAAGTCTCTGGTTTCCACAGGCTTGCGGCCGACGTTAATGGCTGCTGCTTTGAGAGCCTCCGTCAATCTCGCCGACCTCCCGATAAGGGCATTAGCCGCCGTGGAAATTTCTTCTGTACCTACATACTGTATCAAAAGGTTTACCCATCATTTGATGTTACTATGGTCGTCATTGTTTCACAAACCTATGTCTCTGTCCCACATCGGAATCGAACTAGCTAGGGGCTCAAAACACAATAAGTCCAAAGAGCCCACCACTAGCCTATGACACATTGTTACAAAAACCTATGTCTTGTTGGACATATATTAGCTACCTTGGTTTCCTAATGGTTGTATCATTTGCTTCTTGTAAGTTCTAACACAAACGCGATTATTCTTTTGGTTCGTCAATAGAGCATACCCATTAACATATCTATATTACCTGTCCACCGTGATTAGATTGAGCGACCCTAAAGTGCTCCTCTACAGATATGTTGGTGAAACTAGCGCCATCCTTTGATGCAGTCATTTTTTTAAAGTGTTTGAACTCTGTTCTTGTTTTTTCTTCTTCTTTAGTTTAAATAAGCCTCAACCTCACCAGTTACACGTCAGTGTTTAACAGTCCACGTGTTCACATTTGGTGCGACAATGACCTACCAATTCCATGCATCGGTGAGACCAACGCGGATGATACTTTTGGCCATTTTGGGCCTCATTGAACGACATTAAGCATTTAAGTTCTACATCGATTAACAAAATTAACACACATGCCTTTCCGGGCCGGGTGAGTTCTAACCCGTTTTCGAAAACTATTCAGCCCCAGTTGAGAGGCATAGTGAAGATTGATGTAAGTATTGGCTCACCAATGGCCCATATATATACCAAAACTATCCCGCCCTAGATTGTTCCACCTTAGGCCTATTTACTTTAATATCATATCACTCCATCTACAGTATTTATGAACCTGAAGCAATATAGAAACTTATGAATCCACAGTTTATCCTTATAGTCCTGACTATCTTGGTTGAGTGGAAAAACATATTGATTTCTTATGTGTATGACTTGCGTTCATAGCAAATTTTCTACAGGTTCCATATATCCATTGTATATAACATTGTAACGTATAGTCCTAAAACAAAGTAAACTGTTTTTGGCTACCTTTTGTGAAATTATTGGTTTTTGGTTATATTGATGTGAATTGTTTTTGTGATGTGAACAAAGCAGAGATCAGCGGGAGGATCAGGAGTCAAAGAGGGATGCATATAATGTGGCCTACGGAATAGCAAAAATCATTTTCTTTACATCTCTTTTGTCTCTCTCTTTTTTTAAAAAAAATATATTTAGTTCACATCACTTTTTCTCTACACGCTTAACGTTATAAATTTCTTCTTGCTTTTCTTTCTATATCTGCGTCCTCCCTTTTCTCAATGTTGTAAACATGAATCTCAACGTGATTAGACAAATAAATAATACCTATATATGGATTGTGAAAGTATGGGTTTGACACTTTGTTTGTCCTGGTTCGCATTATGGGAAATATCACCCCGGGTTTCCTGTCAACTAGGTCAACCCAATTTTTCGATTTGTCTGGAATGTTTTTTGGGCAAATACTTTTCACATTTAGACTATACAATATTGTATAGTAAGATACAGGGGTGGAAAAAATATATGTAAATTTTGATTCGATCCACTATTCGTTTTGATTAGATAGATGTATATATAATTTTATATCTTTATATCTTTAAAATTATGTAGGCTTTAAATAATTTGTAATAAAATATTATTTTTTTTATTAAAATTCCTTTTCTTTTAATATTTTTTCAAAAAATGATTTTTTATTATTTTTACTCGATCGAATGGATATCCAGTAAAATATATTAATTTTCGGAATATCCATAACACCAAATATCCGAAAGATTACGGATCGAATCGGATCGAAAAATTAATTATTCGTATGGAACAGATCAGATTATGGATATCTTTAAAATTTTGGATATCCACTTCGTGTCCACATTTAATAGGATACTAATTAAGATATAGTTGTGACTAATATGAATCTATAATAATATATCATCGAAATTTGTACAATTAAACACTCCTAGCTGACAAACTCAAAACACACATTTTTGTTATTAGAAATGATAATAGAATGAAGAACCATAACTTGCGATGGGTAAGATTGTAATAGATGGGAAAAACAATATAAGGACGTTGTCATTTTGTCAATTTGTTACATCGAAAATAGAAAGTAATATCTGAATTTGGCAACTTCCATTTTCCCTCTATTCTACGATTGGATACTGGAAAAAAATACATATACAAGTGAAAGTGTGAAATTATGTTTAGTCAGACACCAAACAGTAATGTAAAACCAAAGTCACATAATAAAAGTTTATAAATTAATAATGTTAAGACTATGTAAATATATTAATTTATAGAATTATTAATTTATAAAAGTTTCCTTTATAATTTATTTATTTAAAAAATATTGTTTTATAAAAAATATAATGGATTTTGTCATATATTAATTAAGTTTTAGAAATTCAAATTTTATATCATTTTTATTATACTATTTGGTATATACGAAATATGTTTCATAAAAATTTAATGTAGTTTTAGATATAATTTTACTAAATATTATCAAAATATATAGAAATGGTAAAAAAAAATGGAGATGAATTTTATTGTGAATATAAAATAACCAATACAATATTTTGTTTGAACTTATATAAACTTTTTATATATAATTTATTAATTTATAATTTTTTTGGAAATGGATATTTACATAAATTTTTTAAAAAATATTATTTTATTATTTTATCGATTTGTGTCACATTTTGAACCAATCTAATTTAGAATTAAATAAATTTATTAATTTATTAATTTAGCGTGTTTAATAATTTGTCTAATACGAGTTGAGTTTCCACTATACTTGTAATCCCACAACATAATCATAGTTGTGTTTTGCCATTGTTAATCCTTTTGTATGTAACTCGTTCACGAAGAAAAGAAATGATCGCTCGTGATAGTTATAAATATGGGATAAGCGAAATAATATAATTAGAATATTCATTTTCAGATGTCGATTATAGATTAAAACGAAGAAGGGTTGGACCAAGTATAATTATGAAATAGCCAAGTTGCTTCATTGTGATACGACAAAAGCTGATGAAACCGGTAGAAAGTGTTTTGCCACTTCTAAATAATTATTAGCAGATGGGTCACAATATATTTCGTATCTTCCTTCTTTTGTGCTCCCTCTGTTTCTTAAAGATGTATGTTTTGGAGTTTTCACACATATTAAGAAAATACATTAATCATGCAATATTTCTAGAAATTATCAAATTTCAATGCATTTTAACCAATAGTCTTTCAATAAATTCAATTAATTTTATTGAAATTTGCAATTTTTATATAGAAAACACAAAAATACATCTTTTTGAAACAAATATTTTTTTCAGAACATGCATCTTTTAAAAACGGAGGGAATAATTTTTTGGGTAAAACAGTGTAAAGCTTGACGGAGACAGAGTATTGATCGTCATAGTGGTTACAAGTCATCAATAATATCTCTTAATCCAAAGTCTCAGAGGACATGAATTGCATGTTTGGGTAGGGATAATACCTGATCTTTTCCATCCCTAACATATAAATGCAACTATAAACAATATTTAGATTTAGATACATACCAAACTGGTTATGATCGGCCATATAATTATAAGCTAGTTTCTGTAGAAGTAAATTTATGTATCTGCTTCAGTTATAATGACTAGAACATAATTATTGAACCATATAACATATATATATATGGTTCAAAAATAATCTATCGGATATTCTAGAGAGCAAATTGCATTTTTATAACCAAGAGCTTTTGGTCTAGTGGTAATGGAACTCCTGATGGAATGTCTGCTCTGGGTTCGAGTCGTCTTGACCACCTTCCCGCCTATAATCGTGCGTACTCGAATAGAAGACTTTGTAGGGATTATTCTGGACTTATCGCCTGGGATCCCCACGATCATAAAAAAAATTGCATTTTTATGTATCTACTTCAGTTATATGACTAAAAACATAATTATTGAACCATTTAACAGATACATATATTGGATATATATAACATATATATATAGTTCAAAAATAATCTATGCGATAATCCAGAGAGCAAATTGTATTTTTATGTATCTGCTTTAGTTATATGATTAAAAACATAATTATCGAACCATTTAACGGATACATATATATTCGATAGTCCAGAGAGAAAAATTGCATATTAACTATCAAGCTTGTCAAAACAAAGTAACTTTTTTTAATAAGTCTAAAGCCCAACCATAATTATAATCATAGTAGGAAAACTCAAATCCTTAGTTTCCCAACTCAATAAATGAAAATTTGAACCATTTGATTATATAAAGATTGGTAAAGAATACAATATAAAATTACTCGTCTGTTGTCGTTTTGCAAAATCAGTTTCATTCCATAGCTATCAAATATATTAACTGGTAAATTAATATGAAGTTAGTAGAATAAAAATAAGCAGTACAGTTTTAATGGAATACATTAAAAATAGAATAAATTCATTACATAGTATAATAAAAATAATCGATGAAATTCATGACATTAACCATTTTATTCCAAAAATTGAAATCCAACATTGTAAGGTATTCTGTTTCTACTATCCGACTATCACATCTAAGATTTTGCTTCCATGTTTTTTTCTTTATTTCACTATTTCATTTGATAACCAACAATTGATATGTTCTCAACTGTATATATACACAGCGAGAACCAAAATTCGTTTACGGTGTTTCGAAGAAAATGATTCAACAAAGGCAGAAAATGAATCATATATGAGTTTTCAAAACTGAAGAGAAAATATGAGTAGAAATCGTAAGGCATATGGTTGTTTCAAAAATGTGTACTTATACGTAAAATTGTTTTATGACCGTAGTGGATCTCAGACGGTAAACTCATACTAATTTTCACGAGACTTTTCATTCGGGTATACACAGTTATAGGGGGGAAGATGGCCAAAACGACTTGAACTCAACACGGGCACTCCAACTGATATTCCATTACCACTAGACCAAAAGCTCTTGGTTAACTTATAGAAATTTACATAAGTATCTCAGTAATTCGTCAGATAGCTTCAAGCGGACAGCTATAGTTTGAGCCCAAACAACCACCAACAAAAACTATAAAAGCTTTTTAAAATTTTCTAATTTAGACAAAAACAAAAGCTTCACTTATAATAACGAACCTAAAAACATCTCCAATAGTACAAAAAAATTACTTTATATTTCACTTTAAAATAGAGTAACTCTATTATAGAATTGAAATTTGCTACAATGATTCACTCTATAATATAGTTACTCTATAATATAATAAATTATAGAGTAATGTTAATTTTCTACTCCAAATATAGAGCAAAAATCAACATTATTCTATATTTTATTATATTATAAAATAACTTTATTATATAGTAAAACATTGGAGTAAATTCAACTCTATAATAGAATTACTCTATTTTAGAGTGAAATATAGAATTAGAGATAGTCTAGGCTTCGATTGGTATAGCTGATGAAGAAGCAGTAACAGCATGCTGTAGAAGTAGTATACTGCAAAAGCTGTATGCTTTTATTAAAACTTTTAATAAGATGATTGGTAAAGCAGTAGCAGTATATAACTTTTTTTTTTATAAAAGTTAGTATATAATATATTTATTTTAAAATTATGTATCTTAAATTATAATATATATATTAATAATATATTTCTTATTAAAAATAATAATTCTCAATTAATAACATAAACTAAATTAAATTAAATTTTAAATGTGAAATATTATTATTTAAAAATGTTTTTTCTTTAAAATAAAAAATTATTTTTGGATATAAAATAATTTTGAATATTATTAAATAAAATAAAAAAATCATTTTTGGATATAAATAATTTGAATATTATTAAACAAAATAAATAAATTATCATTATATATATATATATATATATCTTTTTATTTTATATATTAATATATAAAAGAGATATAATTAATTTATTTTATTTAGTAATTTTAACATTATGTTTATATCAAAAGTTTTATTTACAAAAAATAAAATTTACAATTAAAATATCTATTTTTAAAAATAATATTTTGCATTTAAAATATAATATAATCAAATTCTATTTTAAATGTGAAATATTATTTTTTTAAAAAATATTTATTTTGTAAATTTATTTTATAAATCAAAATTTCATTTTATGGATATAAAAATAATTTTATGATATTATTAAATCAAATAAATGAACTAATTATATTTATTTCTTAAATTTATAAATAGTAAATGCAAATGTTATTCCAAAAGCTTCATATGAGAGCATTTGCCATAAAATATTTGGAGAGCATTAGCATTTAGTAAATGCTTTTCTAAATGTTTTTCTAACAAATATTGATTGGATAATGTGGAATATAATGCTAATGCTAATGTTCTACCAATCGAGTCTAGGAAGGTAAAATTTGGTTATGAACAGATGGGCTTTTTATTTTACTTATAATCATGTGACTGTGCACTACAAATTGCAGGGCCCATGATCACATCACGTGACCTTGGAAGCTCTTTGTTTGTCAACATTCCTTTAACCTAAAGAGTTAAAATAAATACTCCATGCATTTCAAAATAATACATATTATAGAATTTTCATATTTATTAAGAAAACATAGTTATTATTGCATAGATTTTTGTAATTTTATATTTCCTATATTTCTAAATCAATAGAATTTCAAGAAATATAATTAATATTTTAAAAAACTACAGTTTTTATTATTAATTAACAAAATTACATTGAAAACATAAAAATACATCTTTTGAAACAAAAAAAAATTCTTAGAACATGAATCTTATTGAAACGGAAGGAGTACTTCTTAATAATCTCCCCATCTATAATATAAAATGTATTATTTAAATATACAAGAATTAAAAATTACTTTAAAATTAATATTATTAAATAAAATAAATTAATCAATCATAAATATATAGTAAACTAGCTTAACCAATTTCAATAAAATTGAAGTACTTTAAAAATATCAAACATCTTATATTTTAAAACATCAAAACTTTTCCAAAAAAATTATATTTTAGAACAAAAGAAGTAGGCTGGCGCGGAGGGGGGGGGAGAGTAGGCGGGCGGTGGAACTCCTTCAAAAGGAGGAGTTTGATCAGGGGACTAACCCGCTTCTTCACTACTCAAATCCTCTCTCATATGGAATCATTTTAGATCGTATCCAAGTTTGCCTTCACTTTCTTATGTGAAAGAGGTTCTTGTTTTATGAAACTGAATGAAACCTTTTTTTTTGAGAAAGAACTTTTTAAATACTTGCTTAGTTTAAACTTGTATAGTTTAAGAATTTGTGTTAACAATGTTGCTTTTTTGCCATCCGTGTTCAAGCCCACATAGTGACATACCACACATATATTGTTGACATAAATACATAACGCAGCCAGAAATGTTTAGAATTTTTCTGATATTTTCTAAAGACAATTCGATGCTCGTTTAGAACACGACTACTGGTATGATTAGAAGATCGAGAAAAGAGAGGAAGGAAAGAGAATTGTTCTATTTTTTCAAAAAAAAAAAGAGAATTGTTCTGAACTATATATGCCATAAAGCATTTGGAATCTGCAATTTGGTAATATGCTAGGTAAAGCTATTAGAATTAGGCATATAACCCTTGCGCCATCTAAGCCAAACGGGAGAGTGAGTTGGCTATTTTGATCAATCCCACTGCTTCAGAGCATGCAACGTGTCACTACAACATTAGCACTATCTGCCTTGATTAGTCGACGTTCTCGTCCTGTTAAAGTGTGTAATGCCATATATTACCGACAATAGAAACAAGAGGTAAAAGAGTGAATATAGCATTACTTTACAAAGATCTCAGTAAGGTAAATAAATATCAGTAGAAAGATCTTGCAATACAAAATATAGATACGAAGTTATGATAAAAGAAGAGAACAAAAGCTAGGGGACCAAAACAGCTTCAACTCCCAAAAAAAAAAAGCAATTAGTAAAATGAATTATGAACTGCGGCTATAAATTACCCACTTGTGGAAAAAAATTACTACTAAGACCTTACAATATTATTGTGATTTTTTCTTTTTTTCTTTGCAATATTTGCCAAAAGAAAGAAACAAACAAACATAGTCTACTGCATTGCGTGTGTTCGTACCTTATAGTCATTATAGAGCCTGTCAGTTCGTTATAACCTATTAAATCGTTGGGTTTTATTTGACCGTTGAGAAAATGGAAAACTCTTTTTTTTTGAAGAAAACTCGACATGCAAAATTCATGAGGAAAGGTGCAACTTTTTCTTGTGAGACCAAACTATGTGATTTCCCATGCACATGAAGACTAATTTGCGGCTCAACTCGATTAGGACAGACGCAAAACAACATTTTACTAGATACGTATAACAATACGTATAACAATAGGAGCCACTCCAGCATCTCTCGTCCTTCTCACTCAGACGTCCAACCTGATTCATCTGATGTTGAGTCTTCGGATTCAGAATTGGAAGAAGGGGAGTTCAGCAGGCTCGAGCCAGACTTTGAGGTGGTTCGGAACAAGAAGAATTTCTTAGGTAGAAAAGGAAACCGGGGCAAGGGCCCAAAAAACTAATCTTTTTTAATGTATACAGATATTTTTTGTTGGAACATTCGCGGCCTAAATAAGTACAGTCACCGCAGCGGATTAAGGAAATGGTTTAGGAATCGTTCTCCCCTTTTTGGTGCGCTACTTGAGACGCACGTAAAACAGCTCAAGATGAATAAGTTTATTTTGGATATCTTCCCGGGTTGGTCGGCGGATCACAACTACGACTTCTCGCCTCTAGGGAAAATTTGGATTCTGTGGCACCCCTCTATTTTTGTGAACATCATCTCAAAATCTCTTCAAATGATCACCGTGGAAATCACTTGGCCAAGCTCACTCTCTTCTTTCTTCATTTCTTTTATCTATGCTTCTAATGATGTTAATGAGAGGACTAATCTTTGGAAAGAGATTTCTTTGCTTGCTTCTTCGCAGGGATTAAGCTCTAAACCGTGGATGATCATAGGTGATTTTAATCAGACGAGAGTCCCGGCTGAGCATTCCAAACCGCCTTCGCTGAATGTGGACAAGAGAATGCGTGATCTAAACGACTGTATTCTCAACGCTGGAACAGAAGATCTTAACTACAGAGGCACCTCTTTCACCTGGTGGAACAAACAGAAGAAAACACCCATTGCAAAGAAGCTAGACAGATGTCTTGTGACTGATGAATGGTACTGCATCTTCCCTTCCTCGGTTGCGCTTTTTGGGAGTCCGGAGTTCTCAGATCACTCTGCAGTCTCTATCTCTCTCGAACCAGATCGTGCCAGAGCAAAGAAACCCTTCAGATTTTTCAACTTCCTCACTAAAAGCCAGGGCTTTCTCGACATGATCTGTGAGTGCTGGTTCTCCTTCAACGTTACTGGATCGGCTATGTTCAAAGTATCAAAGAAACTTAAGATGTTGAAGAAGTGCATCAAGGACTTCAGTAGGATTAATTATTCAAGTATTGAGAGAAGAACATCAGAAGCTCATGAAAGACTTCTATTGGCGCAAGAGGCCACGCTAACTGTTCCTACCACGACAAATGCACATCAAGAGTTGAAAGCTTTGAAGGAATGGGAAGATCTATCTCAGGCGGAGGCAGCTTTCTTTTTCCAAAGAGCAAGCATAAACTGGCTAGCTTTCGGGGATGGAAACTCTCGCTTATTCCACAGATATGCAGCGACAAGACAAGCCATTAACCACATCCACTTCCTCAACTCAGACTCTGGTCAGCGAATTGAGACGCAAGAGGGCATCCAGCAGCTGTATGTTGATTACTTCTCTGACCTTATGGGAAGTGAAACGACGCAAGCTATGTTTATTCAGAGTGATCTCGATCTTCTTTTTGATTTCAGTTGCACGATGGAACAGAGAGCAGATTTTGAAAAGATTTTTACTCCTCAAGAGATCAAAGACGCTTTTTTCTCCCTGCCCCGGAATAAGACAGGGGGTCCTGATGGTTACTCGACGGAGTTTTACATTGCAACATGGGAGTTTATTGGTCCGGAAGTAACTGAGGCCATCACAGAATTCTTCACTTCAGGCTGCCTTCTCAAACAGTGGAACTCGGCCTCTCTAGTTCTCGTCCCTAAGATATCCAATGCCTCCTGTCCAGCAGAGTTTCGACCTATTTCGTGTGTGAACACGGTTTACAAAGTGATCTCGAAACTCCTAGCTTCAAGACTAAAGGACATCTTACCCCTCATGGTGTCAAAATCACAGTCTGCCTTCCTTCCAGGCCGTTTATTAGCAGAGAACGTATTGCTAGCCACAGATTTAGTCAACGGATACAATACTCAGAACATCTCCTCCCGTGGAATGCTAAAAGTGGATCTGAGAAAAGCTTTTGATTGTGTCAGATGGGACTTCATTCTTGCCTCATTTAGAGCACTAGCAATCCCAGAAAGCTATATCAGATTAATATCAGTGTGCCTCTCTACAGCATCGTTCTCTGTCTCCATCAACGGTGCACTAAGCGGTTTCTTTAACAGAACTAAAGGGATACGTCAGGGTGATCCGTTGTCTCCATACCTTTTTGTCCTTGCAATGGAGTGTCTCTCGAGACTCCTGGCTACAAGGTTCGAGGCTGGGCTTATTGGCTATCACCCGAGAACGGAACAGGTGAAGATCTCACATCTCATGTTTGCGGATGATGTAATGGTGTTTTTCGATGGCAGTAGCAACAGTCTACACGGCATAGCGGAATGTTTGGACGACTTCGCCTCCTGGTCCGGTCTTCAGATTAACGCCACCAAGACGGAGCTTTTCACGGCGGGATTGGACCAACGGGAATCCACAGCGATTGTGAGTCATGGATTCCCTTCTGGTACTCTCCCCATCCGCTACCTTGGGCTTCCGCTAATGTCCCGAAAACTCAAGATATCTGAATACTCTCCACTGATGAACAAGTTAACTAAATGCTTCCAATCATGGTCTGTTAAGTTGCTGTCCTTTGCAGGCAGACTACAACTTCTAAAGACAGTCATTTTTGGAACCATTAACTTCTGGGTATCAGCTTTCATGATTCCAAAAGGCTGCATCAAGAGTATTGAGTCACTGTGCATGAGGTTTCTCTGGTCCGGCAACATCAAGAAGAAGGGAATAGCAAAAATAGCATGGTCCACGGTCTGCCTCCCTAAGCAGGAAGGAGGGCTCGGCCTTCGAAACATCTCGGTCTGGAACCAAGTAATGTGTCTAAAATTTATTTGGATTCTGCTCTCTCAGTCTTCGTCGCTCTGGGCGGATTGGCATCGTAGCATCCATCTAGCTGAGCAGTCATTCTGGTCTATTGAGGCCGCACAGACAGATTCTTGGGCATGGAAGAGGCTTCTCAAACTACGACTTTTAGCTATCCAATTCTGCAAGTCAGTCATTGGAAATGGAGAAGCGACTAGTTTCTGGTTTGATTCTTGGACGCCTTTTGGTCAGTTAATCGATTATATAGGACCATCTGGCCCAAGAGCGCTCAGGATGAGGAGAGATTCTTTGGTGTCGGATGCGATCAGAGGCGCCGAATGGACCCTGCCTCACCCACGTTCAGATGAGGAAGTTGCTCTACATACTTATCTTACCACTATTACTCTGCCTTTACCTCATGATATTCTTGATGCTTATGAATTGACTGCTCCTGATTCTTCTATTAATGTTTTCAGTGCTTATGATACATGGGAAACCATAAGGCCAAGACAGGAGATTCAAGATTGGCATGACGTGGTCTGGTTCAAGGGAGCACTACCAAAGCATGCTTTCAACATGTGGGTTGCAAACTACGATAGGTTACCGACGAGGGCAAGGCTAGCATCGTGGGGTCTTCCGATCTCACCTCTCTGCGCACTTTGCTCTAAGGAACCAGAAACTAGAGACCATCTATTGTTGAAGTGTGAGTATAGCCGTGATGTTTGGCGCCCTGTTATAGGAAGATGCCAACCCCCCCGCATGATTATCACGGATTGGGCGGAGCTACTATCATGGATTCGTGCCCCGCGGTCTAAGAGCGCTTCTCTATTGAGGAGGCTAGCAACACAAGCAGTGGTGTTTCACATTTGGAAGTAGCGTAACAACCTGATTCACAATCAGGTCTCACTACCGGCGTCTACCGTGTTCAAAACCATTGATAGAGAGATGTGGAACATCATCTCCTCTAGGAAGAACTATAAAAACTTCAGAAATCTAATGGTCAAGTGGTTGAGCTAGGCCTTTTTCAAATGTTATTTGCAATGCATCATCTTGTTTTTTCTTTCTTTTTGCCAAGGTGATGTAAGTTTAAGATTTTACTTTGTAACATCTACTTTTCATATATGATATTTACAGTTTAGCAAAAAAAAAAAATGGTTAGTTCAAAAAAAAATGGTTAGTTCGGTTTATTTGTAAACCTCATTTATGTTCCAAAAAAGCTTCTTTAAGTTAAACTAATTTATTGGTTTTTATATTCTGGTCTACACCTTTTTTTTTTTTTTTTCAAAAGGTAATTCCATCCATTTTAAGTCTTCTCCAAACCGGAGACCATTTACAAAACCATCCATTTTTTTATATTCTGGTCTACACTTTTACACGATGATTAGAGAATTTCTTTACTATAATAGAAACTGTAATTTCATTTTTAGCTAGAGAATAAGTTTGCACTTTTCTTTATATCATTTTGAAGAGATTTCTATTAGAAAAACAGTAGTTTTGGCATAAAATATACCTGAGCATAAATGAAAACACACTTCAGTTTTCAGGATTATTATGTTTATGTTTATGTAAATAGCAGATTAGCTAAATATATAAAAGGATTAAAAAGACAAAATTGGGGAATTTAAAAATAAATAAATTATAGCCTCAGCTTCTATAACAAAAAGCAAGACGGCACCGTGACCTGACCTCCCAAGCTGAGACAAAAGAAAAAAAAAACTAAAATCATAAATTTCTAGTGTTTTTTGTTGTTTTGAATAATAATAAAAATGTACAGTTAGTTTACTCATATGCAAATAATTTTTTTTATAAATGAAAAGTGCAAAAAAGGAAATTGTACTCCATTTAATTTGTTATTATCCCGCCCAAGGAAAACTAGGAGTAAAAAACTTAAATGTAACTGTTTGATAGTATTGTTCAAAAAAGAAATCTGTTTGATAGTAAAATCATATTCTATTTTTTTGACTAAAAATCATATTCTAATTTCATATTTACAAGTGCTTTTAAAAGGCTTAACAGGTTATATGTATATGGTTTATGTTTTTTTTGGTTCATAAAAAAACATATGGTTTATGTTTTTATTTTAGCAAACCAATTTTTTTTTTATGTTATCATGCATGAACGGTGCTTATTATAAAAAAAAGAGTTAGATGTCGATGTGTTTATTGTCTACTTTCTGGTGGAACTATGCTGTCAGAACATATATTTATTATATACATATTATATAATTTTAGAAAAGATGAAAATAAATGTGTTTGGATTTTGTATAGAAATTTAGTGTGAAAATGACAAAATGTGAGCCTCTTGTGCGCAGGGTTAATATTAGCCTATACCGTAGGCTTCGGAATTAAAATCCGGTTCCACGATCCGATCCGGTATCCGCACTGATTCGACTCCAAAAATAGATATCTGGGAAGTCCGGATCTAGATTCGCATAGTGTTTTTACGGATCCGCAAATCCGGATCGGGTAGTGAAATTTTAGATCCGGATACCCGGATCTGGATTAGGACCTATTATATATTTAAAATATTTAAAATATAATTATATTTATATATGTATACCATATATAGTTTATATATAAAATAACTAAAATTTTAATTTTTTAAATTTTAATAATTTTTCAATTTTATTTTAAAAATAATTTTAAATAGACTAAATAAATAGTTAATTAATTAATTTTTAATTAATTTATTTTTTTAGAAAAAATGTTTGGATCCGGATATCTGCGGATATTCGAATTTTAGTCTGGATATCCGGAAGACACGAATCCGGATCTGGATAACAATTTTACAGATCCAGTAAATCCAAATCCGTATATCCTAGTATACCTCGGATAGCCGCTCTGTCCCATCCGTAGGTGAGAGGCCAGTTCATTTGGTGTGGGGACTGGA
This sequence comes from Raphanus raphanistrum subsp. raphanistrum, assembly GCA_019706035.1. NCBI lineage: Eukaryota > Viridiplantae > Streptophyta > Magnoliopsida > Brassicales > Brassicaceae > Raphanus > Raphanus raphanistrum. The sequence continues at coordinate 14,710,798 of CM033981.1, forward strand.
GAGAATTCACGTTTGCATGTATAAATGCGTCCTAACTTTAAAATAAATCAAGATTTTTTTTTCTAACAAAGAAACTTAAAATAATTTTATTAATTAAAAATCTGGTGTATATATTAGCTAGAGTGTCTTTTTTTTCTTTTTGCTAAAATATAAGCTAGAGTGTCCCGCGAAGAAAAAACATTTTCAAATCAATTTGGTTGTTTACGTCTGTATGAATTTGAATTCCCGTTCTGAAACTTCAGAAAAACGACATACACGATTGGTATTCTACTTAGTAGTCAAATTGAATAGATTAAGTTCTACAGCCGAAGAATAATGTTTTTTTGGACGTCAAGCTATGTACTACCATTATCATAATGATCGAAATATATTTTCAGGGTGTACGTCAACTGTTGCGATACTTCTTTAAATATATAACACCTTAGTAAATTTCGTATACATCAAAATAAACATAGTTCCCTTCAAACTAGTTGAGTTACCTACGGTTTTAAAAATGCAATCATAACATGAAATGATAGTAATTAAGTTCGTTAAATTTACGTTTTTCTTATTACTCTCATATAGCAGGTTGAAATGTCAATTGGTTACTATATATATTATTGCTTCCTCTGTTCCGCCTATATATATCAAGTGCTACAAAAGCTTACAAAACGGGTCAATGAGGTAGGGGTCTAGGTGTTGCTACTCAGCATGCCAACAAATAAGTTCGTTTTAAAGTCTTTGACCAAAAATCTATGTCCATTAACAAGTTTTTTTTTTTGCTAAATTGTAAATATCATTTCAGAAATGAACTTTTGAAGTTTACAAGATGTGAAGAACAAACTATAAACCTCTAAAAACATATTTCCAAGGCAAAAAAAAGTAAAAACATAGAAGCAGAAATCAATCGAACTTAAAACCGTTTTGCTTTGGAATGAACAGGACTTCAAGTATCGATACAAATTGTAAGTATCCATTAGCAAGTTTTGTCAGTGTGTTTTCTTCTTTTTGTTATTTTGTAATTGTTCATTTGTGTATGACGAAGCAAAATATGTTTCTGATTAATTTCAGTCTTTGAAGTATTCAATATGTATTTTCCAGTATTTCGTATTTCGATTCGAAGTTAAAATTCGGAAATAATTTACTGTATCATTCTATTTACACCTAATCGGGTTGCCTAATTCTGAGTCTATTGACTGTGGAAGAGAAGCCACAGTAGCTCTTTTTCAAAAAAAAAATAAAAAAAAAATAAAGAGAAGCCACAGTCCACAGTTATAGGCAATAATAATTTGCATAAAGAGGGGTGAATCTTAAAGCTTAAAATGCTTCAAAAGTAGCTAGTTTGAAAGGTAAAAATACAGAAAAGTTTAAACAAAAAAAAAGTTACCTCAAAGTGAAGGAAATTTTGTTTAGAGAATTTTAACTAAACCAACTTGCATACGGTGACTTTTTCGATACTCCAAAAAGGGAAACTTATATGTAATATATAGAAAATGGTACGAAAAAATGGTACGAAAAGGGAAGAAAACAAATTGAATGTAACTCACGTGACTAGAGACATCATGATCCTTAGCTTCACATGTTATACAATATGCGTGAATTATCACTAATTTAAGATTTCCTTATCAAGCATGCATCACACATATAAATATATCATGTGTGCATGTATGGTTTGATTTACAAACACAAGCACAACCATAATCGCTCGGTTATGGATATGTTAGTTTTAGTTCAAGACCAATGGTAATAATCATGAGTGTTACACGGCATGAATTCAAAACATTGTTTCGTTTGGTAAATATGTAAACTGCAAAAACGAAAAGAAATAATAATGGGAACTGCTGGTTAAATCTAAATTTATTAAAAGACAGCCTTTTTTCGTCAGTCCAACAGTTAGAATATTTAATCTAAAATACGTAGATGCTAAGTGAAATCTAAATTAATTATAGATGTTGACAAGTTTTCTTTAGAAAAACGAATAGTCCATAGACCAAGGAATGAAAAATATATAATTCACATACGGCCTAGGGGATCAGTGTAGATGTTAGAAAGTTTATAGACAATACATGCAGACAAATAAAATTAGACAATAAAAAGACCATACTTGAACTAGTTCTTCCTAAACCGTCGACTGTTATAAAATCAATACATTTCTGGTTACGTTGATTATAATAAACGCAACCTAATATGGAGATTTACGATCACCATGTTTAGTTGAGAGAATCAGTTTTCATTTTTGACCAACTGAGGAAAACAATTTAATTATACAACTATTTGATAAATTTTATAATAAACGATCAGATAATATTTATTTCATGTGGGTAATGATGGTGTGATCATTCGTAATAAAACTATAAAAGGCTTACGGGTGGAGCGGTGAGCTACCAATATATTTGTGTAGCATACACATAAAGTTAAAAGAATAAAAGTTTGGATAAAATAATAGACGTAGCTAAAATATACTTGTATGTGTTTTTATGTGGTCGAGTAAACTTTTTTTTTTTTTTTGAACAACTGTGGTCGAGTAACCTAAAAGAACAATATCATAACCTATTATTGGAAACGAATAAGGGGGTACGAATGATATCTCTGTCTCTCGGCAATAGCAGACCAAGTGGTAACCTTATGAAGCGAAAGCAAAAAAAAATATTCTCTTTTAAAAAACCAAGCTATAAGTACTTTTAATTTGTATAAATTTACTATTATATAGTAGTATTAAAAATATAGATGTCTTAAATGTGATTAAAATTTGAGGTATATGTGTGCGTTTAACACTTTTCCACGCAAATACATTTTTTGTAATGTTTTCTATGTCACCTACTTTTCTCCGACATTGACCGAATTTTCAAATAAATTTCGTATACTTTGCAATCGTTATTGTGTCTTTAAGAAATATACCAACCGGCCAGCAGCCAAGAAGTCAACAGGCAGGAAGGAAAAAGCGACGTCCAAAATCTTTATTTGTATTAAGTGTGTTCGTTTGATGCATTAAGTTCGAGATTTTTCAGACCAAAAGAAAGTTAGAAGATAGTTGAGACAAAATTAAAGGGTACAAAATTTACATACACATCGATTATAAAATTGATGGTCAATAATGGGTCTAGGGCATTTATGTAACTTGTCCTGTTACTGCAACATAAAACTGATAGACAAACTGATAACAAATAAGTCTAGACTCCAATTCTTCGAGATTTTTAAGCCCAAATAGTGATTTGTTATTAACTGTCTGAGAGAATTTGATTTTATTCATGATAACAATCGTTTAAAAGCATTCTTTTGGGAGAATGCAAGATTAACCTATAATTTCGTCAAGAAAAATATGATCTCAAATTGAAAATGAAGACTGATCATGACTATGGGTTTGATTTTGAAATACCATCCTAAAAACAAAATGGTACGGAAGCAATGCAAGTATTAAATTTTTTAAAAATGAGTAAGGATATTTGACTGAGGTATGGGTTTGTTTTTTTACACGGATCACTACTCTCGGCATGCAACTAAAAAGGAAAACATTAATATTGCCAAAACGAACAATATCACATGACAAGTAAGAGCATCCTTATTGCAAGGACCAAAAACCAAGTCCTTAGGTGTATTTTAGTAATATAATGATGTTAAGAGACAAAGTGTAGAGACACATAAAAATGAGTACATTATTGCTAGGACTTGTAGTTGTATCTTAAGAATTATTTTTTTCAAAATATTTATTTAAAATTAATATTAAACAGTAGAATTAAAAACAGGAAAAAAAAATAGAAACTTGGAAAAAGAAAAAAAATTACAAAAAAGAAATATTAAGGAAACCAACATTTTATTGAATTCATAAAAACTAAAACATCATATCTAATTTTCAAGATGTCCAAACATTTCCCATATATTTTCAATCAAATCTTGTTTTAATTGGTGATGAATATGTGGATCCTTGACTTCTTCGCGACGACCATCCACAATAGGTTGTTTTGTAGACTTTTTAACGGTAAATGTAAATTCTTCATCTTGAAATTCTTCAACAGTGTCTGAATCCCGTTCATCTTCGACAATCATATTATGGAGTATGAGACAAGCTTTCATAATATTTTTAATTTTTTTTTTATCCCATAAATTAGATGGATTTCTAACAACGGCAAACCTAGCTTGTAGGACTCCAAAGGCACGCTCAACATCTTTTCGAACGGATTCTTGTTTTTTAGCAAATAAAGAATTTTTCGGACCCTGTGGTAGTGTGATAGATTGAATAAAAGTTGCCCATTTTGGATAAATACCATCCGTCAGATAGTAAGCCAAATTGTACTCCCTTCCGTTGACATAGAAGTTTACTTCCGGAGCTATCCCGTTAATAATGTCATCAAAAACAGGTGATCGATCAAGAATATTAAGATCGTTCATGGTACCCGGTTTCTCTCGATAAAAATTCGTTTTTTCCGCTCTTTTGGTTCTGGAATAGGATTGTTGGTAAAAAATTCCTCGAACGGAACTTCTAAATCTGCATCGTCATTTATGTTGTAATGATAATGGTAATGGGATGAAGATGCCATTTAAGTGGAGAAAAAAATGTATGAGTAAAAGATGGGGGATTTGTGTATTTGTAAACACACGGCATTTGTCATATTTATAGCTTAAGTATGAGATAGTCATCTTGATGTTGGGAAAATCCCGTGATGATGGTTGTTGTGATATTTTAGACTCAAACAAAGACATGTGATTGTTAGTTAAAATAGTAGTATGCATGTGATCTTTTTACACTCGTGTTGTAACCATAACACGTAGAGAAAAGGCATGTGATCTTTTTACACTTGCTAGTGTACCAACCACACATAGAGAAAAGGCATGTGATACAAAAGATATAAGTTGAAATAAAAACATACATGTTAACATACAAGTTCACAAGATACATGATACAAGATACAAGTTCATACAAGTACATGTTAACATACAAGTTCACAAGATACTACAAGTTCATTACAAGATACTAGAAGTTACTACAAGTGCAAGATACTAGAAGTTACACTAAAAACCGAGTAGAAGTTTAAACCGAGTACAAGTTAAACAAGACATACAACAAGCAGTAGCTTATGACCAGCACTACTTCAAGATAATCACCATCCCTATTATCACTAACACAACAAGCATAGCACCTAGAACGTGTTCAAAGCGTTTCCCAATTCTCTCAAGCCTCACCAACTTCTGCTCTGTCTCGTTATGCAGTAGCTTAGCCTCATCAAGCTGAGTTTCGTAGTCACTCAGAAATGAGAGATAATCTACCTTATCACTGAGCTGCTGACACTGTGTGGATATGGCTCTAATCTCCTCTGTAGCCGCCACATCCCACCACTTCCAGACATGGCAGTCTCCGTCGTCTCTGTTCGCACAGGTGTAGAACCTCCTCCCGGGATCAGTTGCTGTGTAGGAAGTGGCGGTATGTGGTTCACCACCACAGTAGCACTCTTTCGGGAAGCCAAACTCTACTTCAGGCTGGGGGGGGTACTGACGCCGCGCTGCATCATTCTCAGCTTGGTCGAGGAGTATATCAGCCTCTGTTTCGCTGTACCCACTATCGGCGTCGGCGTCGTTGTCATAATAATCCTCTGACCATGATGGCTGCGTATAGCTGTAGTTTCCCATTTTCCTTTAACCTGCAATGAAAAGCACAACACACTATTTTATTTCATATATTTAAAAGCACATATATTTCAAACATATATTTATATGGATAGTAGAGAACATGGAACACACGATTTTATTGGCTATATGGATTCGTTGAATCCATGTCAGGATTCATTGAATCCATAGCAGTGTTTTTTAAAGAAGAGAGAAAGAGGAGTAAGGATATTAGCTACATAAGGATGGGATTTTATAGTTCAATAATGCTTTATTACAAGTAATAAGTGACGACCACCAAACCATTATCTACCAAGGTCTAATCGTGAGTTATTACCATTAACAACTACACTACTTATTACACAACAAACACCTACAATCGTGAGTTATTATAAACAAACTACTAACCTACAAGTGATTTTTAGTTACAAGTAACTAAACAAACAATCGTTAGCATTAACTAATAAGTAACTACAAACTACAACCTACAAGTGAATTTTAGTTACAACCTACAAGTGATTTTTTAGTTACAACCTACAACTAAAATTAACTACTCTACAAGTAACTAGGTGACCACAACATCCCAACTAAAACGAGCTACTCTATGATCAAAAGCTACAACAATTTAAACCAACAATGAAACTACAACAAGCTTTTAACAAATCACAACAATGAAACCAACATGATCAAAAGCTTTTTAACAAATCACAACAATGAAACCGAGTACTCTATATAACCAATCACAAAAATTAAAACCGACTACTCTATCAACCATATTTTTTCTTAGATCAAGTACACAATTATTACCCAAATTTTAGCAAAAATATTACACACTTATCAGATTCCACAATTATCAGATTCCACATCACAACAGTTAAACCAACAATTGAAACCGATCAATGTAAAAGTTAAACCAACAATTGAAACCGGAATCAACTAGCAACAACAACAGATGCGGAGGAGATAGATCGACGTACCTATTTTTCTGTCTCAGTCGAGAGAATCGATGTTGAGGGAACGAAATCTGGATGGAATCGGAGAAGGATCCACCGCGATGTCTGTCTGAGTCGAGAGAGAGATGCAGGAGCCCACGTCGTTGATTCGCCGTGGAACACGCCGTCGGCAGAGAGAGAGCGGAGAGAATACAGAGAATCGCCAAGGGAGTCGCCTTTGAGAAGAGAGAGCGGAGAGAACAAGATAGGTTTGTCAAACGACAAAGTTCTTTTGCCCTAATTGCTCTGGCCAATCTCATGCTGACACCTGTCTGAAGGACCAGCCCAATTTGTATCCAAACCAAGGACGTTGTGCGATGTCTCTTAGCTTTATTCACCATTTTTCATTTATTTTTGGCCCAAAAACATAAGGACCAGGGCTTTAGAGCCCGCGATAAGCATGCTCTAATGAAAACATGTAGATGCTCTCTTACAGAAAAATATAACTTCTTTCTTAACGCACCAACCAATGCAGGCAGGCATGCAAAAGATCGTAGCTCAAACTATATATCTACTTCTTCTTTTTTGGCTACTCACTTTTTCGTTAAAAAGAAACTCAAAAGTATATGTTTAATTTTTGTGCTTTGTATTTGTATGTTCACTTCTTAGTCTCTGTTAGGGAAAAATGCCTATTTCAACCGGAACTTTACCCAACCTGTCTATTTTTCTGAACTTTAGAATAGTACACATTACATATCGAACTACACAAAAACGTAAAAATACTACATGAATCTTAAGCATTCAGCATTTTCTTTCTCGAACTTTATAATAGTGCATATTTCATACTGCTTTAAATAAAAATTCAAAAATACTACATGAACTCTCAAAATTATGTCTATATATATATTTAAACGTCAAAGGTATTATTCAACCATTAATTTATTAGACGACGTTTTTTTGATAATTCTGTAAAATTTAAAATTTAAAATACTACATACTCTCAAAATCGTGTTTATATATATATATCGTCAAAGATATTAGTCATCTATTAATTTATCAAAATAACGTAATTTTGGATAAATTCTATAAAATTAAATTATTTTTTTTGGAAGGTGTGAACTCTTATACTGGTGGACAAGTACAAACATATTAACTGCTATACCAAAGTAAATTTCTTGTATAAATTTGTAAACATTAAATGATATTTAGGTTTTAGTTTAATCAAAACAAATGTTATCATATTTTTATTGTTTCAGTTTTATCAAATAAGTATATAATTATTTATGTTCTTAGATTTAACTTTAAAAACAATATTTTATAAATTTAAACTAATTATTATTTATTTAAATATTTACTTTATATTATTACTAAAATTGAAATATATTATAAAAATAATATTTAGTGTTGTTTTGCATTTAGATCAGAGGCAAACGACGTTGTTTTTGATAAATTCGGTAAAATTTAATATTTAAAATTACTATATAAACTCTTAAAATCGTGTTTATACGTATATTGACCATCAAAGATATTAGTCATCCGTTAATTTAGCAAAATAAAGTCATTTTGATAAATTCTGTGAAATTAAAAGTTAATATATAAATACGATTTTGAAAGTTTATGTAGTATTCTTAAATTTTAAATTTTACAGAATTTATTAAAACACTATTTTTGATAAAGTTTATGTAGTATGCTTTTAGAGCATCTCCAATGGCACTTTATTTTCTCCTCTATAATTCCCACAAAAATAGAGTGAAACCATTATTTCACTCCAAATAATGGGTTTACACTATTTTCTCTATAAAAATAGAGTAACTCTATTATAGAGTAAACCATTGGAGCAAAACTTACTCTATAATGGAGTTACTATATTTTTGTGGGAATTATAGAGAGAAAAATAGAGTGCCATTGAAGATGCTATAAGAGATGCGATGTCTGAGTTTCAGTAGTTGATGAAAGAGAATTAAAAGCACTTCCAATGGAGGTTTCTACTAATTGAAATTCTAAAAATGTGTATATATTATGTATATGTTGTATGTATGTGTAATTGTAGGGTTTAAATTTTACGGAAAACCCATCCGAGAGTTTTAAAAAAAAGTTTTAAGAAACTCTCGGTTGAGTTTTCCGTAAAATCATGGACCCCACAATTACACACACGTACAACATATACATACATATATACACATCTTTAAAACTTTGAAGAGTAGAATTTTCCATTGGAGATACTTTTAAAATACATTCCACAATTAAAAATTTAAAAAATTTTAGATTAGTTTCTCGTAAAATAACGGACCCCACAGTTATATACGCATATATAATATAATATATACTTTTAGAATTCTAATGAAAAGATTTTCTTCGTTGGAGATGGTCTAAATAATCAGTTCTTCTCAGTAGTTCAAAGAGATAATAGATTTTTTCCTAAAAAGAACTTGTTGAATTCAGAAAATAGAAAAGTATATTTGTGGAATTGTTCTTAAAAGGCAACTTTGTTTTGTCTAATCACCAACAAGCAATGCTTATCTCAAAGTATATAACTATTCTACTAACCAAATTTCCACAAATATGGAAACACATTATTTGTTTCATAAATTATGAGACAAATAATAGGATGGTTACCAAAGCTGGTCTTTAGGTTTCCGTTAAACCTGCAAAATGATAATAATGATAAAAAATGAAAGAAGAACCAAAGAATTTTCTAGTTAGAAAAAACATAGCTATCATAGCTAGAAAATAACTTAGCGAAATTCTAAGTTTACTTCAGATTTAATATTACTTTCTAATTTATTTTAATTGATAATTATTTTCATAATTATCTTATTTTTATTGTGAAAAGAATAAAATTAACCTTTCAAATAATTTATAAATATTTAAGAATTATTTATAAAAAATTTATAAATCTAATCTCACTTCCAAAATACTAAAACTTAGACAATAATCACTAAACTGTCAAAGTAAATATTAAGCTCCAAATGGAAATATCGGATTGAGTGGTACATGACAAGCGGTTTTACTGCGGTGCGATTTTAACAGTTATAAAAATGTATATATGGTATATGTAGAAATTTTTATTACTTGTTAATTGTGGTGCAGTGTGGGACGGATCGTAACGTTCGAAAGTGTATTTTAAACAATTTCTCAAATACTTTTTTAAGAATCATTTTTTAAATAAGGTAAAACAAGACGTTGTATTTGTTCGAAATTGAATATATTTTAATAAAATTCTTATAAAGATTACGGTCGGTGCAAAAACAATTATAATTGAGATCTAAAGGGCATCATTCTACAAAGTTAAATTCAATCTAACAAAAAAATTGTAATCTGCAAAAGGTTTCTTTAATATTCCTCCCTTCAAAAATGTTTTTTTTTTCATTATTGTTCTTCTTCTTTTTATGTTAAAATGTTTTTTAATATTTATGTATCTAATTTTTAGCTATAATTATTTTTTTTTACTTTTCCTAATGCTCCTATTTCATTTTTCTTTTTGCTTAAACCTATTTCAAACTTTCAAGACCACGTTTAGTTTCATGTTCCAGGTAGCAATAAAACAAGGAGAAACTCATTAAAAACGATTTGTCACAAGGAATTGGATTTTTGTTTCTCTTGGTCTAGTGGTTTATGAATCTGATTTCCACAAATCAATCATCCGGTGTAGTTGGAAAATCCCTCCAAAACACAAACTGTCAAAATCTTAGAATTCTTATGTTATACAAAAACAACATAAGACACCCATAAAATGGTTTTTCTTTTATCATAAATATAGCACACATGGGTTAAAATAACCAAAATAGATTCTATCAAAAAATGTAAAAAAACATTGTACACTTAAGATTGACTAAATTTATATTTAAGGTCTAGATTTAAGAGGTGAAGATAGAAAGGGATAAAATATAGGATTTAAAAGATAACAATTAAAATTTAAAATAATAATAATTTTAAGAACAATTTCAAAGAGAATTTTAAAATTCCAAAATAAAATTTAAAAAATAAATTAGCCAAAATTGCAAGAGTTTCAACTTGAAAAAAATCAAATTTTTTAATTTTATTTAATTTATTTAAATGATTATTTATATTTGTATTTATTTACATATTTTTCGATCGTTTGGTTCCTTGTATGTTCTTTTGGTCAAAAAAATCTTATAAAATAGATTTTCCCATGAGAAAATTATATTTACAAAACTTAAGCTATGCTCTAAAAATATTTTTAAAAGGTTGTAAAAAACTAATGAACGTTTTTTAGTTTTTTCAGAAGAAAAAAAAAACAAGTTTTTAGATGATGTTTGGATTATAGAATTCTGATAGTTTTTTTTATAAAAAAAATAGTATCTTTAGAGCAGCAACTATATTAAATATTAAATAACATGTATATACATATATGCTTTTTGTTGATTTTATTTTATATGATTTTTGCGAGACAAATATTTTACATGATGGAAAGATCACTCTTCCTTTCTTTCCTTTTTAACTATTAAATCAAACAATCTTGTATCTAAAATTCTATTTAATTAACGATTAGAAAAAAACTCCTCAACACTTAAATATATCAGTTTGATATATATTATACATCATTCACAAATGTAGGGTGTGACTGGTGACCAAGGAACGATGAGGAATAATGTATTCCCTAACATTCCTAAAAAAAATTACCATTCACAAGGAATAGTCTTTCCTTCTCATTCCTCATCATTCCTTTTTTTGTAAAGAAATAAAAAAGAAAATTATTCCTTATCAAATTTAAGATGGAACAACAATTCCTTTTTATTCCTGCGAATTTATTCTTCTACGTTCCTTTCCTATTTGTTCTTTTTGATTCCACAATGGTCACCAGTCGGACCCGTAATGTAACTAGAGGCACCAAACTCTAAACCTTCAATATGTAGATTACGATAGACAACACAATAAATCACCGTTGATAGGGAACACGCCCTGGTCGCATGTTATCCATATATTTAATCTATAAGTTTTAGACTAACTTTTCTGAATGTTTACCAAATTATCAAAAATAAAATTGGTAAATATTAAAAAGCCATATTATTGCTATAAGAGAATTCTGTGTAACCGCATATGTACATTTCTATAATATTCTTACCGTTAACATAAAAAGGTATAAATAAAAACTCAATACTCTCTGTGTTAGATTGAAGGAAAGAAAACATAAATCAGACCAAACACAAAGCCCTTCAGTTCACTGGCCACGACCGCAATTTGCGCCTCATAGTTAGATATTGACAAAGAGAATGCCACTTTGGTTTTTCTAAATTGAATAATTAGCAAACTAAATAAATGCAAATGCTATAAATATTAGAGTCTAAAAACTAAACACGTTCGTGCAACTCATGACACATTTAATTAATAAATAAGAACAAAATGCATTAACAATTTGCCACTATTTCTCCAAAACTGTTTTACAATCTCCTGACAAAACTAAATTATTAAATTTATAAAGCTCATTAAATAATTAAAAAAAACATCAAAATTTCTCGGTAGCACCTCCATAGATATTTGCTGATGGTTTCTCTTGTAGCTTCTTCTCACTCATGATATTAAACGACTAATAGTTCTGATATCAACGAATCATCAAAATCACTGAACATTGAGCCGATATCTTTGATACTTAACTCATCTTCGATGTCCATACTACTTTGACCACCCAAGAACATATCACCAAAGATATCATCATTTCCTGAAAATACTTGACCCATTGGTTGATCAAATATTGAAATCTCCGGTGGAGATTCGTTGAAATAGTTGTCCAGAAATGGGGTATCCAGTGGAAATGAATCATCAGATTCACTCGAACCGGTACTAAACCGGGAATGCCACCATGGTGCATCTGAACTCTCTGGTTCCGGTTTAGCTGATTTAAACACCTTCTGTATTTGTTGCACTTCTTCGGATGGTTGGAGATTGAGAACGGATGTAGGAGACGAAATATGTTGAAACTCTTCGGTTGATTCAGAACTCGATGTTGTTGTTGTTGTTATTGTAATGATGCTTTCCGGTTTATCAATAACCGGTTGCTCCGGTTCTGATTCATCTTCTTCTCGAGATTGAGGCGGTACGGAGAAGTTGGTTAAAGCGTCCGGTCCACGGAGCCTAATAGCAGCGTTATCATAAACCACCGCGGCTTCCTCCGCCGTCTCGAAAGTACCGAGCCAAATCCTCCGGCGCTGCTCCGGATCTCGAATCTCCGCCGCCCATTTCCCCCACGGCCGCTGTCTAACGCCGCGGAACTTCCTACCGTTTTGGCCGGCGGAGACTTTGAGAGAACGGTGGTGACGGCTGGAAGCCGCCGGAGATTGAGTTTCGTCGGAGAGTCTCTTCCTCTCCTTCATGGAAACACCTCCGGTGGGGATGTTGACGTTGTTGTTGTTGCAGCCTGGCTCGACTTTGATCTCGTTGACGAATCTCTTGACTCGTCGGCGAGGGAAGAGGAAGTCTTCTTCTTCGTCGCTTGATGAGTCGGTTGCGTAAGGATCGGTCACGGAGACTCGGACGGTTCTCACCGAGTCAGGTCGAGTTTTGCCGGAGATATTTTTTCCCGGGGAAGTGTTTGTGTATTTAGTGACTGATGTTTTGTGCTCTGTGTACTTCAGTGGTCGGAGATCCATATATTCATCCATTTTTTCAGTCTCTATATTCGCATCAAAATGAAAAAGAAAGTTTATGTGTTTGTTGAGAAGAGATTGCTAGAGAATCAAAAAGGAGAAATAAAACTTGTGAGATTTATCACGAGAATTTAATAGAAAAAGTTTTAAAAGTGAAAAAGATTGGACGAGTTTATTTTCTCTTTGGTGTGGGAGAGAGAGACAGAGAAAATGTGTTTCAAGCACAGTGATTTTTTTGGTTAAGGGTGTGCAGAAGACTTCTCAAGCTCACTCCTCAGAATCCTCATTTATAGGATCAGGAGGAGAGATATTATTTTCATTTTTAATAATAAAAGTTATGGTATCTCTTGTATTAACTTTTCTTTTATTTGCTGTTCCTTTTCCGCTCCTCCACCGATGGCAGTTCCGATATTATTCGTCAGTATCCAAGGGTAGTTTCGGAATAAGAAAATTGTTTAAATTTACTGGGCGCCGCATTCATGAGAGCAAGTTGAAAGGTGACACGTGTCAGTATATGATATTTGGCCTCTTCTTGTTGCCTATGGTATGTGCTGAGTCAGCGCGTGCTTTCAATCTTGAGCCTTACCTATTCATGTCACGTGACCCCCAAGATACCCGGTTCTGGTGTTTTTTTCTTTTTAATCAGTAATTTTGTTATATTTTTTTTTTGACAAAAAAAAAAAAAACTAGTTTTGACAAAAAAAACTAGTAATTTTGTTATTATAAAACTAGATTACCTCTTCTTCAACAAATTTTTAAAAATTAAAATCTTTACTGGAGTAGTTGTTATCATTCCACTAGCTTTGACCGACATGTATGACTAATTAATGATGATTTGTAGAGAGTGCACGTACTAATGTTTTTTACTTAAATGAGTCACCAACTGTTAGCAAATTTAAATAAAGTTTCCTTAAACTGTTATATTCAAATTTTGACTACACTGTATTGTCATTATCTTTAGAAAACAATAAACTTATTTATAGAAGTATATATATTTTTTAGGAAGTTTTGCATTTAAAATATATTTGTTAAAATCAATTTAGAGAAAATATCTGTTGAAAATAAGTACATACTAGATTTTGACCCGCGCTTTCAAAGCGCGGGTTTATTTTTGGTGAAACTTTATATAATCATATTTATATAATCCGTCTTGTATATGCATTTATATAACCCGTTTCATATATGTATTTTATATCCGAGTTTATTTTTGGTTAAAACTATATTGTAGATGTATTTTTAGGTTTTTAATTTTAAATTAGATATTTTAAATATAAATCAATATAACAATTTCATAGTTTGATCGGTGTTTTGAAACCCGACTCGGACCTGCCGTTGAACGGGTTACCGGTTGGTAACCCGATATTTTTAATATTGTGATTTTTTTTACTGATAAGGTAAATTCGGTGATCATAAGTTGGAAATTTGTTTAAAATATATTTATATTTTTCAAAATTGTTTTAAATGATAATCATTGTTGTCAAAATTAATAATTTTAGAATTAACTAAAATCTTAAAGAATAATCAGCATGCTATTATTGAATTTAAATAACTTACCAGTCTAACCAAACTCATAACGGAACCAAACGACTTCACCGGAAAAAATTAGTTATGTTCGGCAATTTTCAATCCTATTATCATTTCGAATCAGAAAATAATCAATAGTATATAAGATTAGATTTAGGAAAAAGCGGTTTAAAACCAAACGATTAAATAGTTTAAAAAACAACGCAGTTTCAAACATGACTGGTTGGAAAAATACTAAAACGATGCAATATCAAACATGAAAATAATTACAGCCCGAAATTGAATTAGGAAATCGGCGCAGAATGTCCACAATACCTTTAATGAATACAAAAGAAAGACTCTTTAGTAAGGGTAAAAAGAGTAAAAATACCAATATGCTTCTGCTTTAATAGTATAGATATACTAGTTGAAAAATCTTACCATTTTACAGCTAGAAGTAACGTGGGAAACAACCTAGATTTTGCCGCCTTTTATAATTTGAGGTATGGTACATCTCTAGGCTTTTTCTGTATTCTTTGTTTTTCACGCGCTATTTCACCACTATTTGCTCTTCGTGCTTTTCACACGCATCTCAAGTAGCATTTAAAAATATTTTTTATATTTTCCGATTTCTTCTAAATAATCTGTGTTTGTTTTTCTGGGGTTTTATTTGAGTTTGAAAAATTATATCTGGGTGTTCAAAAAAAAAAGAAAAAAGAAAAATTATAGCTGTTCCTAATTTTTAGGAAATAACTCATAAAACAATAGTATTTGTTTATTTTTCTGTTTGATGCATTAAGGTTTGGTTTTGGGTCTTTTCCTTATGATTCTTTAATCGATGTAAAAATATTTCGAATATCGGTTTGTGTTCGATTCGGTTATTTTAGGTGTCTAATAATTCAGATAGGAGGATAAAAATGCATTTACTATTTGATTTATTTTGGGTTTGGTTCGGTTCAAGAGTTTTAGGTTCAATTCGGCTCGGATAGTAAAAGTAGGAACCGGAAAATCGGTTCTCATTTGGTTCTGAATCGGTTATTTCGGATATTTCTGATAATTCAGGTTAAATATCGGATATGTTGCGTAAAATATCAAATAATTATGATTAAAATATTTGATATTTCAGACAATTTTAAATATTTTGGAAAATATCCAAAATACTTTTGGATACTTTTGAATAATTCAGATATTTTGTAATAATTTAGTTTTCTTAAAATATTTTTGGATACATTTAATAGATTTTAAAATTATAAATATATATTTAGTTATGTTATATGTATATATAATTAATATTTTTATAAATTCAAGTATTTACTCGGTTCTCGGTTTAGTTATTTTAAATATAGAAATATATGAACCATTCGAATATTTAAATGTTTTGGTCCGATTCCGGTTTCGAGTATTTCTGTTTGGTTCCGGTTATTCGTTTCCGTTTCTTTATTTCTATATATGAACCATTCGAATATTTAAATGTTTTGGTCCGATTCCGGTTTCGAGTATTTTAATAGTATATATCTTTGAGTGTCCCCTATGGTCTTAATTTTTATTTGTAAAAACAGTAGAGAACCCCTTTTTGTCATGGCAGTACAAGAGAACCAGCTAAATGTCATACATCGACTGTAGCTTACTTTTTGAAGGTTTGTAACTTTTCTTCTCATAATTAAATGGAAGGACGAAGTATTAAGACTGTTTCAGACCAGTTACGAATCTAGTTAATATGTTACGGATTGGTTATGTTAATAGTGATCAGTGACAAAAAAAGGTTATGTTAATAGTGAATACAACCACATTAGCCAGAAAACTAGAATTATACATACAATCATCTTGTGTAGAATTAAAGAGGTAAAAAACCTTGTTGAATGCAATGA
This sequence comes from Raphanus raphanistrum subsp. raphanistrum, assembly GCA_019706035.1. Lineage (NCBI taxonomy): Eukaryota > Viridiplantae > Streptophyta > Magnoliopsida > Brassicales > Brassicaceae > Raphanus > Raphanus raphanistrum. The sequence continues at coordinate 14,727,283 of CM033981.1, forward strand.
GTTTTGTGTGCATAGGGTATCGGATTTAAACCCCATTAACTTTGATGAATACTAGTACAAATCTATAACCTTAAATAACAAACGATAAATAAAGTCAAATGCTAAAGTGAAATGTAAATCATTTATAAATTTGATGTCTCTAGATTTTTATTAGTGGAATTTTATAAAAACATTATAATTATATATAAAGTAGTGCCGCTTATCGGAAAACTCAGCTGTTCTATATTAATTAAAATCTCAAAATTAAAATACAATAATGAGAAATTAGAACATCATTAAGTTCGAACGAGGCGAAAGCAAAAAACAATTATCTACTAAAGGTCAATCCCAAATTTCTGAAGACCGGACAGTCAACCGGCTTTCTGTTGTCGCCAAATAGTAACATTAGAAAACAAAAAAAAAACGTCGATAATTAATCACAATTTTAAAACAATTTATAATAAAATTTACCAAAAACTAGATTTTGAATTTTAATAAAATATATGTAATAGGAAAAAAATTTAGCGAGAATATAAAAGCTGTTTTCTTATCAACAGGAATTTTATAATACATTTATAATGGTAATGTTTTGTTTGACAAACTTAAAAAATTAAGGGTTGTCAAATATCTTGAGGCAGACAAATATAATAGGAAAACTTTTATATCATCATGGTAATAGTTTTAAAACTATATTAAAATAAAATAGATAATTAATCTTTTTCTCTTTATTAATTTCACATTCGTTCCTGAAAGTATAATTCTTATTATCAGAACTATGTACATATAGCATTTTTATAGCATATTTTAGCCCCCCCAAAATGTAAATATATATTTTGTTTTGCAGTAAAAACTTTTTATAACAACGTTACAAGCAAACTGTAAAAAAAAACTGTAAAAGAAAAAATGGGACGTAGGCAATATGAAGCATGAATGTGGGCCATAAAATCTAAAGAGTGATAGCTTTGACCACATATCATGAGTAGATGCATCCTCTCCAGTAGCCTCCTTCTGCTTTTGTTATTATCTTTTTTTAAAAAATCCCTTTTAAATTTAAATATTTTTAATCGATATGCTTTTTTTTTTTGCATTTAAACCGTGATCCATATATAAAAGCCATGATTTTAGATTGCAAGAATATTTATACAACTTTAATTAGGACCTGTCTAAAATCCAAATTCAAAGAAGCGAATCAAATCTGATCAAAAAATTAATACTAAATTCGAACGAAAATTGATTAAATCTGAATGAATTTAAAAATTTAGTATCTAAAAATCAGATTTAGATTCGAACCTAACCAAAATATTTTATGTATCCGAATGTATCAGAAATTAATTTGTATACTTGAATATATTAACTATTTTTAGATTTAAAATATATATATATCCAAAATATATAAAACATTTTGAAACCGTTCAAATACTTGAATATATATATATATATATATAATCAAAATTATATATTGTCTAAATAACTAAACAACACTAAAAATATCAGAAATATTTTAAATATTTATAAATTCTCTCTCCAAATATTTAAATCAAACAAATTTATAATGTTTATTTTAAGTCTTTTGGCATATGATATTCAAATTTAGGTGTAATATATTATTTTCTTTTTATATTTTGAGAAATTTAAAATATATAATAAATATTGAAGTTTTAAAAACAATATAAACAAGTTATTTGAACTCGAATCGTACCTACAGATATTCAAAATAAAATTTATAAATACTTGAATAAGGTTGAAAATTTTGACTCTAAAAATGTAGTGTTACAACAGCTAAAAGTGTTAGTAATAAATATTTATCTTGTTAAAGCTTATAGTAATGTGTCAACCCTATATATTACTAACACTTTTACATTCTTAAATTCCTCTTTAGTGTGAAGAAAAAGAAAAACAATTACTGTAAATTTTCTATACGTTCTAAATTTGTATGATGTCAACAATATGTCCGTCCACATGTATGAAAAGGTACATGTTTGAGTATTTATTGTTTTTTTTTTGAAAATTTATTGTTTCTAGATTATTAATAATATAGTTGTGTCTTCATGTTTATTTTTTGGTAAGAATTGTTTTTAACCGGTGTGGAATGTGAGACCAAAATCCATCACTTTCGATAGGAAAATCTTGAACCATCGAGGAAACATATGTCTTTATAAGTTACAAATAACATATTTCTTTATTTAGAGTGTATGTTCTTGACATTTGTTCACAAATTAATAGCTGCGTGTTTTGTTAATAAAACAAAATCTGCATGTTACGCTAACAAAAACAAAATTTGTATTTTTTTGTTTTCGAACTTTAAAATTTGTAGCCAACGAAAACAACCTTATTTACAATATTTTATAAAATCAAAACGTAGCAACCAAATAACTGATTTTAAAATTTTAAGTTCAAAATTTCTAAAAGAATTGGTAAGTCAGATGGAATGGACATGATTAAAACGACGGCGGAAGTGGACAAGAACAATAACAAATGCCAAGGCCGTGAACTGAATCACGCTTCACGGACGTGACGGTGTGATCTCTAAAAGAACCGCTTGCATGTTGGCTTGTTGCCATTTAGGTGAATAAGCATTTTTTTTGGGTGCGGTTCTTACTTTAAAGGTAAAAAATAACACTTAAAAGTCCGACATATCTGGTACCAGTTAAAATTTCACGGGTGCATACAAATCTCTATAAAAAAGTTGTCAAAACACATTAAAACAGTCAAAATTCAATAATTATTACATTCATAATAAAAAGTTGTATTTACTATTTAACTTTTCTTGTATTCTTCTTATATGTTTCAGTATCTGGAACCTTTTACTACTTATTATTCCGCTTATTTCTAGGTACTACTATTTTGAAATAATTTTTTTTTCATGTATTCATTTTATCACCTGATTTTTTTTTGTACGGGCTCATTCATGTTATTGTATAGTATCTATAAAATTTGAATTATTTCATTGATAATTTAATTTATGAAATATTAAAATTTAAAAAAAAATCAGAAGCTCCCAATTTTTTTTTCGAATTAGATGAACCTTCCAATTTTATTTTGTAAAATAATGAGAGTTTAAGTTGTGATTTAAGATATCAAAACTACAAAACATATATTGATTTAGTCATGGAACATAATGAATAATTCAATAATTATATTTTAATATATTTATAAATAAAATTCATATTTGTATTATAATATATGTATATATTAAGGATATGTTATGTACTTTTAGAAGATAAGTAGTAATGTTATATTACTAGTATTAATATAACATAACCACTTTTGATAATATATTACTTATTGACATTTTCTGTTAGTATCTTGTACATATAACACTCTATAATGTTACTATGGTGGTATTTAAATAGCTTTTTAAATGTTTTCTTCTTAAATATATTGTTTAAATATTTATTCCAACTTGCTTCTTATATTTATACATTTAAAATATAATTTTAACATTGCCTATAATCTACTTGATTACATAATATATTTTTAGAGAATGGTATGTAAATCAAACACTTATTTGTCACCTCTTTGATGTCCAAGTCAGTCATATACTTAGCTCTCATTATAATAAATCATTCATTGGTTCGGGTGCGTCCAATTATCACATTTATTTCATACTAATTTCTGTCACAGCCGCCAAATCCTAGATCCACCTTGCGTTTCTTTCTCCGGTGACTGGGGTTTTTCAGCTCCAGTCACCACCGCGCCCGTTCTTTATCTTCAGCCTTTTCTCTTAGCCTCCTCTTCTATTTGTTTGGTGTTCTGGTTTTTCGTTGGGGGTGTGAATCAAATCGGAGCTGCAAGCATCTGTATTTCCGTGGAGCACCAACGAGGAGTAGTTTTCTTGGGGAGCATAAGGAGCCTTTGTCTTAGTCTATGTTTGTCACTCGGAACAGATCTGGCTCAGATCTGATCCTGCTTCCGCTGGAAAGGATGGTATTGCGTCGCTGCCTCCTCCTCCCCTTCTCGACTCCGGCTTGTACCCGTGTGTTCTTGTTGGTTTTTTTTCAAACGTATCTCTTGAGTTTTTCTTCTCTGATTGGAGTTAAGTCGGTGTTAAGGCTCATGGATCAAAGGACTTATGTTTTACTTCAATCGACGATATCCATGGTGTTTCTATGGCGACTGTTCGAGGATCTTTTACTCGCTTCAGATATTGGTTCCTAGGATTCTAAGGACGACCCACCTAATGATATCTATGGCTAAAAGATGAAGCTTTCGTAATCCTGTTATATCATCTGTTTTGAGGAGATTCATTTTTCCTCCTGTGTTTTTTACTTATTATTGGTATAATCCCGGCGAAGCTTTTTTGTGATCCTTGATGTCTCTGCTGCTTATTTGTGTCGCCTGACCGGATGAGGAGTCTATTTATCGCCTGCGCTTAACCTGTGTTTATTCTTCATTGTTTGCCGCAACATGCCGGTTCTCATTTTTTGTCTTTCTATTGAGATTGCGTTTGGCTTGTTTCCTCGACAGATTCCTCCTCCTCGAATGTTCTGGAACCGTCTTCTGTCGTTTCCGTCGAAGCCGTTTGGAACTACCTTCGGGTGTGTGTCCGTGTGAGCTACCTTAGCTTTTCTCTTGTTTCTATGGTTCTATTGGAAGAGCAAGAAGTGTTATGTTTGGAGGCCTTATGTGTTTTCGATTGTTCTATGTCGTACACTATCTCCAGAATTATCAAAATGGCTGAATTGGTTTTAATGTCTAGTGCTTTCTAAGGATTTTTTTTTAACTTGATACAGTTTTTAGAAACAGAATAGCTTTAGAGCAAATGCTGAGTTCAATTGTTGTTGCAACCAAACTTTCATCGAATGATATTTATAATTTATTAAAAAAAAAATTCCATCATAATAATCAGGTTGAAGTCATGTATTTTTATTTGAACAAAGAAGTTACATATTTTTGCTTAGTCCACCACGAAGGAAAAGAACAAAACTTAGGTTCACCCTCTAGAATGAACTTTTAAATTTATTTTTTTTCTAATAACCAACCAAAGTGCCAACTAGATTAATGATTAAAAATATTAAATAATTTTTTGAAAAACCAAAATAATTAAAAAATAAAATAATGTCAGTTATAATAATACTTATGCCACCGTCTAAACCCAAAACCCAAACTCTAGATTCAAAACCCAAACTCTAAAACCTATATCCTAAATCATAAACCCAAACTCTATATCCTAAACCCAAACCGTAAACTCTAAACCAAAAACTTAGACCCTAAGCCTTAACCTATACCCTAAACCCAAACCCTAGATTCTAAACCCAAACCGTAAATCTTAAATCCAAATCTTATACCCTAAATGTTTGGATTAATATGTTCATTTAAAATTTAAGGTTAAGAATTAAGGTTTTGACTTACAATCTAGGATTTGGGTTTAGGGTATAGGGTCTAGGTTTTGGGTTTAGAGTTTATGGTTCGGGTTTAAGGTATATGGTTTAGGTTTAGGGTATGTGATTTAGAGTTTAGAGTTTGAGATTAGAGTTTGAGTTTACGGTTTAGGATTTATAGGTTGGGTTTAGATTTTAGAGTCTGGATTTAGAGTATAGGTTTAGATTTAGGATATAGTTTTTAGTTTTAGGGTTTATAGTTTGGATTTAGACTTTATGATTTGAGTTTAGTGTCTAGGATTTGGATTTTATATATAGAGTTTGAATTTATGATTTAAAGTTTATGGTTTAAAATTTAGGTTTATGGTATAGAGTTTGTGTTTAGGGTTTAGATGATGGCATTAATATTAACAAAACTGACACTATTTTAAAAATTATTTTGGTTTTTTAAATAATATTTAATATTTTTTAATATTAATCTAGTTGACAAAATGATTAATTATTAGAGAGGATGTGAATTTAAAAATTTATCATAAAGGTTGAACATAAGTCTTGTTCGAAAGAAAACCATAATAATAATAATAGTAATACAAGTCGCGTGGGAACGCGTGAGGTGAAGAGGAAGAAGAAAAATGTCTGAAGATCCAATGCGAGAAGAGAGAGACATGGAGAATCCTTTGGATTGGCAAAGACAAACCCCAAGGTTTAGTGCAGTGTTCTCCTCCATTGAGCCAAGTGACCAATACTAACATTTATTAACATATATACTATATTATATATTACACTATGTGAGTCGATTAAAGCGACAATTAAGTAAATACAAGGAAACTTAGACAAACTGAATCTCGCTTGGTACTCATCGATAAATTCAAGCAGTACGTACTTAAGATTAATTTTCTTGTTATCGCGTTTTCCAACCATATGATTAATAATCTCATCGAACTAATAATATCACATTTAAAAATCTATTAAACTCACACGTCTATTAATTCTCTTCTCCTTTCTAACAAACAATCCAATCTTTTTTACATAGAGATATTTCCGCACAAGGTAAAATATAAAGAACGGAGGGGATGAAGGATTAATTGTATGAATATAAATTTCAATGGTGGTTGATTAAGTTACAGCTCCTCCAGTCATAATTAATGTACGTAAACATCCACTTGGTGTCTGGTAAAAGTTAGTCAAGACCGGGGAATATAATTCATTGCTCATCAAGTCCAAGACCCTCAAAGATTCTTCCGGATTATATGCATGTAAGCATTTTCTACACGCACACACACAGACGTAAACATACGTACATCCATTGATGATGCATGTATATATTATGGCTATTGTTGTCTCGATAAGTGATTAATATCGTGGCGAAATAAAATAATGCGAACACTTTAAAATGATTGGATCCGTTCATATTCTTGCCATTACACATTGAGTTGAAAATATAGCCCAGTATCATTCATGCGAACAAAACTTTAAGGTCTCAGCGAATAGTGTAGTGTGAATTAGTAAGATTAGCTGGAAACAAAAACTCATATAACACTTTTTGGAGATCAACTTTTAACTCACTCCTTCGAGATAATGATCATTGAATTTAACACCGAGATTGTTTTGTCTATAAAACGGTGATTAGAAAATAAATCATGTTTAACCGTGAATTACGTCGTGTGCGACGGTGACAGGATCATGGAGTAATTAAAATTATTACAGTCAATGCCAAGTAATAACATTTACCATATAGATTAGTTTTTACAATCATGTGCTAAAAACCCTTTCTTCTACCCAATCGAGATAATTCGTGGGAAACAACTTTTTCCTTTGTATTTACTATGTTAAACTTGTTGTCATGTTTACGACTTAATAAGAAATATACCATCACATTGCTATAACTAATTAACTATATATGATCCCTAATCAAATTACACACAAAATATATTAAAATCTATGACTTCATCCATTAAATGTATTATTTAAAACTTTTTGTCATACTGCTCTATAATTATGATCACACATTAATCAAAAAGAATATCACCAAAACAATATATCTCAATTCATTATATTTATACGAGCATTGTTTCCTTCAAAACTTCAATTCCTTCTAAACTTTCTGAAGATGTATATTCTGTATCAGTTCGTGAAGTACTACAGGAGGTAGTACATGTGTGTGTCATGAAGATGGGCTGAGTTGGAGTTCGTGTTTTGTGATGTCCGTGGGCTTGTTAAGCTTGAAGAAGAAGTAATATATTTATCAGAAAGTTTACATTAAAGATAAATGATATTACTTGGAGAGGAAAAAGCAAGAGAGTTATTTCCTAAAAGAAAAAGGAAAGTTACTTAAGTTGCTTTTGGAAGAACTTGAGGAGCAAGTTCTGGTTATCTACATAAGGAGGACGTGCCTCCATGGAGAAAGGTGTCTCTGCTAAAAAGAAAGAAGAGTTGAGAGATCGTTTGGTGTGTGCTTGTGTGATCAAGCCTTTGGTGTCACTGCTGTGCGTTAGTTGCTGACGTAGTTGGTGAAGTACTTCCGTGAAGTGGAAGATTGAAGCCTAGACTCAGGGGGAGTTTAGCTCGGGGTTTGGAGGATCCTGATAAACAGAAGTCTAGACTCTAGGGTGAGTTTTAGCTTAGGATTGAGGCTAATCCTAAAGGATTCTTGTAATAGAAAAGATTGGTGTAAGACTCTCTTGTTCTAGTGAATTCGAAAAGATAAACTTGTGTGTTTTACTTTCTGCTATTATTTCTCTGCCCTCACTACATTAACAAGTGGTATCAGAGCGGGTCACCTAAATTACTGGTGTGTGATCTGGGAGAGTGAGAAGAGAAACTGGTTCAGGAAGAAGGACATAGTTTCAAGTAGATCTTGAAGATCGATGGAGAAAGCTAAGTTGCCTTTCAAGAAGCGTTTTTTCTAGGAATGGATCTTCTATGGAGTTCATGGTTGATGATTGCATGAAGGAGAAAGGAGCAAGAGGAAGATTTGGTAATTCCTCAAAGGTTATACAGTGCTTTGAATGCAAAGGTTTTGGGCATGTACAAGATGAGTGTACAAATTTACTGAAGCTAAAGAAGAAGGATGACGTCAAGTATGAATCTGGTACTGATTCAGATGATGATGAGGAGTTGAAGAACTTGGTGGCGTTCACAACTTTTGTGCCTAGTTCTAAGACGAAATCTGCGACGGGATCTGCGTCAGCGTCAGGGTCTTCATGTGGAGGTGATGATGATGCTGTAAGTGATGATGATGATGATGGAGACTTTGATCTTGCTGGTAAATATGAGAGGCTGTATGAGAATTGGCTCAAGCAGGTTAAGACGAATTCAGAGTTGACTAAAGAGAAGGTCAAGTTAGAAGCTGAAGTTGCTGAAGCACTTAAGTATGCCTCAGAGAAAGAAGAAGAAGCACGACAGGCTGGTGCTCAACTTGCGGAGACTCAAAAGGGTTTGAAGATGCTGAATGGTGGGACGAAGCAGCTAGATCATCTGCTCAGTATTGGAAAGAGTGATCGATGTGGCCTTGGATATCAAGGAGAATGTTCTACAGCTGAAGGTGTTTTTGTATCAGCAGGAAAAGCTGAGGTCTTAGCTACGTCTACTACAAGACCAGAGGTTAAGGTGTCTACAGAGAAGACATCTAATGGAAAAACTGCAGTGAAGACTGCAACTGATGTGAGGAATGCGAGTGCTACGCGTACTGCTACGGCAACTGCTACGGCGACTGCTCCAGAAAGAGTTTCTGGATTGAAGAGTACATCTCAACGAAAGTGGCGGCCTGTTTGTCATCACTGTGGTGTTATTGGGCACATTAGGCCAAAGTGTTTTAAGTTGCTGAGGGAGAAGAATCAGATGGTACAAGCTTATGGTGCTTATGGTATGAGAAGTCATGGTCCTATATGTTATTCTTGTGGAGTTCAAGGGCATATTCGACGTGAGTGTTTCAAGTCTGTTCAAGGAGCTAATCATGGAGGATTTGGGCTCAGGAATTCGTGGTCTGGGAGATTTGATCACTATGGATATGGTGGAATGAGATTTCCTCCTTACTTTGGAGGATATAGATCTTCATATTAGTTTTTGACAATGATGTGGCTCATAGGGGGAGATTGAAGACGTGGTCTTATGTCCAGTGGTGATGAGTTCACATGCATAGTCAAAAAGGGGGAGATTGAAGATGTATATTCTGTATCAGTTCGTGAAGTACTACAGGAGGTAGTACATGTGTGTGTCATGAAGATGGGCTGAGTTGGAGTTCGTGTTTTGTGATGTCCGTGGGCTTGTTAAGCTTGAAGAAGAAGTAATATATTTATCAGAAAGTTTACATTAAAGATAAATGATATTACTTGTAGAGGAAAAGGCAAGAGAGTTATTTCCTAAAAGAAAAAGGAAAGTTACTTAAGTTGCTTTTGGAAGAACTTGAGGAGCAAGTTCTGGTTATCTACATAAGGAGGACGTGCCTCCATGGAGAAAGGTGTCTCTGCTAAAAAGAAAGAAGAGTTGAGAGATCGTTTGGTGTGTACTTGTGTGATCAAGCCTTTGGTGTCACTGCTGTGCGTTAGTTGCTGACGTAGTTGGTGAAGTACTTCCGTGAAGTGGAAGATTGAAGCCTAGACTCAGGGGGAGTTTAGCTCGGGGTTTGGAGGATCCTGATAAACAGAAGTCTAGACTCTAGGGTGAGTTTTAGCTTAGAATTGAGGCTAATCCTAAAGGATTCTTGTAATAGAAAAGATTGGTGTAAGACTCTCTTGTTCTAGTGAATTCGAAAAGATAAACTTGTGTGTTTTACTTTCTGCTATTATTTCTCTGCCCTCACTACATTAACACTTTCTTGCAAATTGGTTTTCCGATTAAAAGGGACAGTTAATTTACTTTCCCCCCTTTTACTAAGCAGGAACGATTAAAGACGTACCATTAAATAAGATTGGGCACACCGCATGTCAAAGACCACAAGTATCAAGGTTAAGAGTATCCCCTTTTTAAGTGAAGCTTAATCAATATCTCTAGAGTCCAGATGCAAAATCTGAATATAAATATCGTTGTCTGAAATCGTGCTTCGCACGATCGGTCTGTCTTGCCTCACTTGAAGCCGGTAAGAAATCTAGGACATAATTGAGCAACATCTCATCATATTATAGAACTTTCTTATAAGAGCACAAAACTAATTTACAACTTTCATGTTATTGGAGTATTAAGTAAGTATGGACAAATTATAGAGAGACACAGAAACCGAATCAATATAAATTGACAGAATGCATACGAATCAAACTAAATAGTTATAAGTACTTGAATTGGTTATTTTGAAACCTTTTTAATGCGTAAACTATATCAAAATTGAATGGACAACAAAATAAAATAAGTATTCATATACCCAAAATACAACTGTGTACATAAATATTATTCTTATATAAATTTGAAGTAACTGTAATATCTAAAATTATTAAATTACATTTTTATTACATCTATTAGTTACTTTAGATCAGAATAATTAAAATATTTTAATACTGTTAGCCATACTTTCAAAATTAACCAATGCTTTTAAAACTTTAACGAAATTTGATTAAAACTGAACAGTTTTTTTTTTGTTTTTCTTTATTTTGGAGTTTTCTTTTAAATTTTGCGAATATGTTCTTTCCTTAACCTGGATAAAGCTTTATTTTTGGGTGAAACTATTTGATGGTTCTTTACCAACTTTAGATTTATTATCTGAACCAAATTGAACTAGATTCTGTTTGAATTGATCCAAACTAATTATGCGATTCTTATATAGGATCTTCAATTTTTTATTTATACAATCCAAAATTTATGGATTTAAATCTGAACTAAATATCCCAATGCCCACTCTTACTATTAATTTTATTTTTGGTGCGTTCAAAAAGATATTTGTATCCTAACGTAATTAACATAAACATCGCAAAAACATTCCGACTAACTTTCGGTTTTAAATTTCTTTTTAACTTCCGATTATAATTAATTGCAAAAAGTCAATTACAAAAAATTTCAAGTGAAAATTTCTCTGGAAAATGAAAAAGGATTTTAATGACATCAAAGTACGTAACTCGTAACTTGTAAGTTCGATGTTTGGATCTCATGATCAAACAACTATTTCACGTGGGTTCTATATAAATACGTAAGCAAACAACTTAGAACAACTAACTGCAGTATATGTGTTTGTCATAGATTGATGAAACTTGTTGCATCGGTGTGTCTTAAATCTCTGTTGTACCAGTAAAATGTCCAACACTGATGGATCGGACGTAGGAAAGTTACTATTTCTATTGGAAAAAGGAAATCGGATTTTTTGAGGCTGTATAAATATGGATCTAAGGGTTTGTAAATTATTATCACATCATTAATAAGAAACCCTAAACGGGTATTTGCCTCAATACGTTTTCTTCTCTATTCTTCTTCTAACTTAAACGACGGCTGTTCACAACAAAACTCAACTTCTAATTCTTTCAAATAACATAACGTGCTTAGTTTTTTTCCACCCCCTATTGCTGATCACAATAACCAGATATACGTTTAAATATGTTGGTTGAAGCACTTGATTCTGGTTTATTTAACAACAACAAAGACACATTGCTTTCACTAAAAAAACAAAGACACTTATTATGAGTTAAACCGAAATATGTATTGAAATATAGTTATATGTAATGGCGATATTTATAAGGAAAAATATACAATTAATTAGGGACAAAGATCCATTCTAGAAAGAAGGGCCACGTTTCAAAACACAGAAGCTTTATCACCATTAGTTATGTGATTAAAATCATGTGAAACGGATACATGTATGTTGGTATTTGTGTAAAACTGTAATCAAAAGCACAAGCTCGAATTTTTATGGGCAAATAAAAAGACTAGAGAAAGACACACATTGTTATTACTTATTTGTCATGACTAGCTTTAAATATTCGTAAAATTGTCAAATATCTTCCTATCTATTTTCAAATACCGTTTATGGGGCACTGTTATAAACAAAAACACTTTGCCACAACTTTTAGGTGATAAAAAATAACTCCCCCCGTTGACAAAAGAAAAAAAAAACCCTAACGTTACCAAATAAAATCAAAATACTATTCCCTCTGTTTTAATATAAATGATGTTTTAGAATGATTATTTTATTTCAATTTATATAAAATTTTGAGATTTTAAGATTAACTTTAGTTCTATTGAAATATGTTCAACTAATTAGATTTTATTGTATTTTTTATAATTGGTTAACTGATTTTAAAATTATATATTTAAAATATTTGTTAAACAAATGTAAATTTCTTAACTTTTCTGCACCATAACAAAACATCAAATATTATGAAATGGAGGGTGGATAACCAAAAACCTATCATTTTTTGTTCATTAATTAAAATTCACAAAACTGAAACCGCATAAAATATTGTTTTGTGTGTGGCAAAATCAAACTGAATAAGTTAAACACTTATATTTTAACCATATACTAGATTTTGGCCCGAACAACCGTGCGGATGATTATTTTATTTTTATACATATAATTATTTTTTATATAATTAATTTTACTATTTATCATATTTCTAATTGTTTAAAATTCTAAAAAACAACAACTTTATAGTTCACATGCAATAATTTAATTTATTTGTTTTAAATGTTCAGTGATAACATATTTTAAATCATCTGATACAAAATTTTAAAACGAAAAATCTTATTGGTTAAAGATAATTTTTATTGAAAAATATTATATTAAATTAATATCACAGTTTAATACAAAATTGTATAAGTATAATTACAAAATTAATTTGATATTTTAAAAGTTCGTTTAGTTAAAATGAAATATAAATTTAATTTTAAAATAAACACAACATTAACCAAATATGTTTTTAAAATTAAGTGAAAATGAGATATACATTTATTTTAAATAAACACGAAATTACTTAAATATTTAAAAGATTTATTTTAATGAAAACTGGAATATGTATATATATATTGTAAAAAAATATGAAAATATTTTATTCAGATATAATTTCAGAGTAAATATAGGAGTATTTATTTGATTTGCTTGTTTTAGAATAATTAAATTAATTTAAATATGTATACATAAATTCATTGAAACAAATTTTTAAGGAGTGGTCCAAATTAAAAAAATCACACATGAAAAAAGTCATGACTTTTTTTTTACTAAATAAGATGTGTTATAGAGATATACATATATGGTTGATTGTTTCCAGTTTTTGAAATAGTTTTTGGTTTTTGACTTTCTAAAAACTATTTTTTTACCAATCAAAATTTTTGTAAAATAGATTTTCTAAAATGTAGGAAAACCAGATTTTCAAATAACTACCCATTTCTTAACAAAAACCATATTATTTTGGTTTCTTAGGGCCTGACTGGTGTAACCGCAGCGGTTGCGGTTGCGGTTGCGGGAGTTTGCGGGTGCGGGTGGTTGCGGTTTTAAGCGTTTTCTAGAGATTTGTACGACTGGTACAACTGTTAGAAATTGTTGCGTTTGCGGGACTCTTATGACTGGTAAACTACCAAACGCAACATCTGTTAAATAAAAATTTAACAATATTTACATTTTATGTAATTATAAAAATATTAAAAATCATAATAATATGATAAATATAAAATTTATATTTATAAAATCATATTATTCAATTTTAAAAATTTATAGAAAATATTTTAGTTTTGAATTTTTATAATATAAATTGAAATATAATATGAATACATTTTACAATTTCTATTATTTCAATTGAAAATTTTTATTGGATATGTTTAGTATTATTTTTATTTATTCTGTTTTTAAAGAAAAAAAATTTACCCTCCCGCAACCGCAAACGCTAGCTGGAACCAGCTTTTGATTTTAAGAGGTTCGGAGCGGTTTGAAGCGATTTGTAGCGTTTTCTGTGATTGTTTCGAAACACCAACAACCGCTATGAACCGCAAAAGCTGCGTTTGCGGGTGGTAGCGGGAAAACCAGTCAGCACCTTAGTGTACGTCACCCTTTTATTTTATTTTTTCTTTAAATATTTCTATATTTATTCATTAATATATCATAAATAAATAAAATGATATCAGTAATAAAATAGTAACTATTAAAATTACTAAGAATAAACAATATAATTTGTTCATTTAACTTTAAATTATAAAACTACAAAAACTTATAATATTAAAAGTATTTTCTTTGTTTTTAATTTCTTATAAGATTTTTAATTATAATTTTAACAATTTCTATTTACAACCCCATTTTAAATGAATGATTAATAACTCAGTAAATAACAATTGAACATTCTGTTTTTGATGAAGAACATTATAACACTTGTATAATCTATATGGAAGATATTCGAAATCAAATTAAATTTTTACAATTATATGGGATTTACAATAGTTTTATTATGTATTTTCAGTTTTCGTTTAAAAATAATTTTATTAAACATGTTTAGGTATGTTTTGATAATAGTATTTTATATTTTATTTTTCAGAATAATTTTTTTATTACTAATAATATTTTTAATTTTATTAAATTTATAATTCATTTTATTGATCATATTGTTATATAGGACAACTACTCTGATGTATGAAAAAAAAAACTACTTAGATATGGATATTCTAAAGAAAAATTTTGTAGGATAGCCTTAATTTTTTTAATACGATATGATGTAAAATATACTTATATTCATAGAGCTAAGTAATCTAAAATTAAGATTTAGCTTTGAAGGATGATATTTTAGGAAGATAGGTTTAGAAATTGCTTTTTTAAAAAAATTAATATTTAAAATTTAAATAATAATTTTAAAAATTGTTTCAAAACTAATATAGGATTTCAAAGTAAATTTAAAAAAAAAACTCAATCTTTTTGAGAAAATAAAAAATGATTTTCGAATTAAAAATTTAAAGGTGCAAACATTACCGATCAGACCTTTAACAACATTGTAATATCAGTAAGACTCACTGATTTAAAGGATATTAAGATGCTACCACTTTACTAAGATAGTAAAGTCTACTTTGCTGCCACTTTTAAGTGTACGAGTTCAAACATTTTCCGGTACTAAGGAATAAAAATTGGATAATGATGTATGACAAAAATTAACTTAAATATACTCTTTCCGTATCACTTTATGTGGTGTTAAGAGAAAAAAAAATGTTTCAAAATAATTGATGTTCTCATGACTCTAGGTAGAGTTTAATATCATTTGAATTCTGTGACAAATTACAAAATATATTAAGTTTTTTATTGGTTAAATTAGTTTCATTAATAATATTTTTATGTAACTAAGATAAATTATATAAAAGTTTGTATTTTCTTCATCTGTGTGCAAAAACCTTAAATACCACTTAAAACTATACAAAGATAGTATTAATTTATAAAAATATCGGGGGTATAAAGGCAATATCGAGGCGATATTATCAAAATAAATTAGATAATAAATGTTCTCGGTCTCTTGTTAGGCCAGTGTAAAATAAAACACAATTAAATAAGATAATAATATGTAGAAAACTCTTAGTTAATTATATGGTCCCATTAAAATCATAATAATAATTGCTATATAAATTTTTTTATATAAATATAATCAAAGAATTTTGTTTTTTATTTTTAGTAAAATCGAATTGAATTTCATTTCTAATTTTATCTTCCTTCCCAATATTATAGTGCTACTTTTTTTGAATTACGTATAAAATGCATTTTTATTATGTCATACATATTCAACATACAAAATTTATCAAATAATCTAAATAAAATACATAAAATTCAAATTTATAAAGTTTAACTACTATATAATATCATGAAATAGAATATTATTTTCATATTTTTAAATCAAAACTAGTTTAAAAGTATAAATCTCAAAAAGGATTTTTTTTATGTTAATGATATAAATTAATAAATTATCACAGCGTCTGTGTTATTAGGGATTTTAATTTTGTTTTATAATAAGTGATGTTCTCACAATTCTAGATAAAATTTAGTGTCATTTGAAATTTGTGACCAATTACAAAATATTACATATTTTTTTTATTGGTTGAATTAGTTGTATTTTATATTACCTCTTAAAATAATACAGATGAAGTAGTTTTTTTTTCTCTTTTTGTAATATAAGGAACCCAAGCATATACAAATACAGTATTGGTTAACCAAAAAATCAAATTTAAATACGTCAGAGTTTCTAGTTTTTCAATCTTAATTTTTAGAGAATGTGTAAATATATTCCTGGAGGAGAAGTAAGATGATGGTAAGTAAAGTAATACTCAAGTAATTTTCAGTGAGTCTTAATTTATAAGCAAGCGATGTTGGTCTTATTATTACTGTTTACTTACTATCACAAGTCCTATAATAAAGCACTATCACATGTACGTACAAGCGAAATATATAATTTGATTATCTTAATTTATTTTGATAGTTATACAATCTTTTAATTTAATTTCAGGTGACTCTATGAAAAAGTATGATATGAAAGTGCGATTAGATAAAAGTTATGAGAACAGAAAGTGAATGTTATATAGATTATAAGGTAAGCAGATATAATATTATATATTTGCATTACTCTTTAACTATCATCTATTCTATTAATTTTCCAGCATGTCCAGTTGATATCATGTTGAGTCCAACAATTATTTTTCATGTTATCTAACTAAAAATAAACCATATATTTTGTAACCTCTCCTCTTCCCTTAATTCTCGGATTCGCACGTCCTAATATTTAGCTAAGATGTAAATTACAAAATCATTCATTCCATAAAGTAACTTACAGAAAACAAATGCAAGTGGAGTATATATATATGTAAATTACAGAAAATCATTCTTATGTAAATTATCATGGGTTTTATGGTATGTGTTATAGTTTAGCATAACTATATATATATATATTTATATTATTTATAGTTTCTATTGCAATATATTTTTGACAAACTAAAAAATTTAGTATGTTTATATTTTAAAATAAATCTTCAATTTGTATTCAAAAATTTATGGTTGGAAAGTTAATAATAAAATAGTAATCAAATTCAGACATACATACCGAAAAACAAAAAAAATACAAACCGCACTATATCTGCATTTCAAGCATGGATCAAGAACTAGAATAGATCTAGGTATTTTACCCAGACACCAAGACCCGAACAAGAACCAATCTAAAAATACAGGTTCGGGTCCGGATCCATGTTAAAGTACATACTGGGTCTTTTTTCTTTGGATCCGTAAGTCTCGGTTCGAATCCGGATCTAACTGAGATTCGATCAGATTCCCAAAGTACTCGAACTTATTGTATTTATTAGGTATATTTGGGTAATTTTTAATTTTCGATTATATTTTTTTTTTAAGTTTCGGATTCGGATTTTCAGGTGTATTTCAGGTTTCTGGAAATAAATTTTCCAAAATATAATTTGGTAATATTCAGATAGAATTATGGGTATCTTCTCGGTTTATGGGTCTGATTTTGGATAAATTTTCGGATATTTATAGGTTCTTCGGGTATTTTTGAGTTTTCAGGTATTTTCGAGTTTTCAGCTCCAATTCGTGTATTTCGGGTCACTTTCGAATCCTAAAGTTCCTAAATACCCAAACTGATCCGAGTCCAAAATATATGCGAAATTATAGGTATTTCACGAGTACTAAAATCATAGATCTGAACTGACTCGGACTCGAGAAGACCCGAACCGGAACGGATCCGAAAAATCATAGGTACATATATGGGTCTAAATTTCCAGGACCCAAAAGATTCAGACACGATCCGAGGACCCGGATGCTCTGGCTTACTCTAGAATAGATAAATATGATTGTAAGAAATTGGCATATGATTATAAAGAAACGAGTGTATGTCGAATCAATTTTTTGATTGTTATTTTTTATATAATAGATGAAATAGTTTTTGATTAAGATTTATACATAAGATTACAAAGAAAAACAAAAAAAATTTGATTATAAAAACACAAATATTATAAATAAATTTGTGAAAAAAATTAAACAAAAAAAATAAAACTAAAAAAATAAATCAAATTGTCTTTAATCATATTTGGTATAGATGGAGAAAAAAATATGAAAAAGTGACAAAGAAGCTACACGTGAAGATGATGATTTTGGTAATGTTTCAACAAAGAAGACAAATCAAACTTCGCAATATCAAGATTGGATGAAAATTAATAGTAAGAACAAAGAGAAAACAATGAGTAACCATGAAAATAACTCCAATACAAGCTAATTGTTTTATCTACATTTTCTTTTAAACAAGAAAAAATATTGTTAATGGAATTTTGTATCTTACCTTTGAAGATGCTTATAATGCTCTTTTTATTTGAACTATTATTTTATCTTTAGGGATTTTTCAATTTCTTTATAAAATTTTGTTCAATAATAAATTAATAACATAACGTTATGTAACATAATAATTTCAATACAATTATCAAAATCAGAAGCCTAATTATTTTGAGAAAAATTACACAAGTAAGATTAAAAATAAAAACACAGATCTGATACAAAAATACATATATAATAACAAAAACAAAAATTTATAAATTAAATTTCAAAAAAACATACAAAACAAAACATATCCCTGCCCTCTTAGGGCGGATCAGTATCTAGTTATGGTCTTAAAGTTATAATATCAACCATTAAAATTATCAGTCTAATGTCTACATTTTTTGGATTTTTAGGTATTGAATTCAATGTTTGATTATTTTTATGACTACAAGTTTTTTAAAATATACTTATGATTAAACTTCTTCTCTTTCGAATATTTCTTTTAAATTAATAACTCTATAAATTAGCAAGTTATCACAGTCTCAATATTATAAATTCATAGAGTTTTTTTAAAGAAAAAATCAAAATTAAAATACGTTAGAGTTTCGAATTTTTCAGTATTAATTTTCAGAGAATGTGTAAATATATTCTTGGAGGGGAAGTAAGATGATGGTTAGTAAAGTAATACTCAAGTAATCTTCAATGTCAGTCTTGGTTTATAAGCAAGCGATGTTGGCCTTATTATTACTGTTACTTATTATCACAAGTCCAGTAATAAAGCATTATCACATGTACAAGCTAAATATATAATTTGATTATCTTAAATATCTCGATAGTTATACAATCATTTAATTTAAATTTCAGGTGACTCTGTGAAAAATTAAGTACAGATGAAATGAAAGTGCAGTTAGATAAAGTTATGAGAACTGAAATAAACGTTATACAAATGATATGGCATATACAATATTATATATTTGCATTATTTCTTAACTATTATTAAGGTCACGAAAGTTATAATATCAACCATTAAAATCATCAATTTTAATGTCTATATTTTAATTGGATTTTTATTATATTGAATTCAATATTTTTTTTTGTCAAGAATTCAATATTTGATTATTCTTATGATTACCCCTTTGTAAAAACTATACTTTATGAATACACTTTTTTTTTTTTGTAAAAGGCTTTGAATACACTTCTTCTCTTTCAAACTATTATAGACTTTCAGTTTATTCACGTATATTTTAATCTAATTTCCAATTAATAGATATTCTTGCTTGTATTAATTGTGACTATATTTATTTCTTTCAGTTAAAAGATAATGTGGGTAAACTTAGAAATAAAATGACAATTACATATACTACCCAATTTTTAAAAATGTAAAGACATAAGTCAGTTTGAGAACATGGATAATATTTGATGTGACCATGTGAATTTGAATAGAAAAGATAGCTATCATAAGTGGAAACTAAACTTAATAATTCTATATCTCTGTTATCTAATTATATTATTACAAATTGAAAAAATACCAATGATAATACTTGGAAAGTCTAAAAGGGCATTAAGCAACACAAATAGATAGAACAAATCGAAAATGAGACAATATTAATTAGAGTAGTGTACTTGAGTAACTTGACTGACTCACCTAGTCCTCTCCATACTCCCTAATAGTCAGCCAACGTGCGACAAATTCGCAAACTCTTTCCTCTGACGGCTCTGATTCTGCCACATGTGACCATCTGAGATAGCAGAAAGACGTGTGATCGTAATCTATGCATTAATTGGTCATTCACTCATACCAGGAGTCGAATCATATATGCATAAATTATAATTTTACTATTTCTATATCTTTTTTTTTTTTTTTTTTTAACAGGGATGTTCCGCAACCCTTAGACCCGTAGACACTTCCGTAGTTTTCCGCAACCCATAGGCCCGTAGTCACTTCCGTAGCTTTCCGCAATCCTTAGGCCCGTAGTCACCCCTGGCCCGAAACCAGCCGTTGCTAATACCCATTACCCAAGGGCCCAGCACCAACGCCGCGCTTAAATTTAAACTTGGGGTGGGCGTAAAGCATTTCGTGGCCACAAGGGGTATTCGAACCTGGGTCCGTATCGGCGTTGGAACTGCCTCAAGACCACTAGCCCACCACCTTGTGGTTACTATTTCTATATCAAATTAAATATCTGGGAAAAAATTAATCTGTTTTGATTTATTTATTTGATTACTTTGCATAATTGTTTTCCTGTGAATCGGAACTTTATAACTATAAGGTTATTAGCTGAACTAAAAAAATCATGACCATTATTATATCATGGTTCTTGAATCTGTATTCTCCTTGATTTGAAAAGCCCTGATAATGGTTGAATTATTGTAAACCATCATCTTTTGTTTGCCATTTAACATGCATGCCAACAGAATAAAGTAAGTAAATAATACTTGAAGACTGAATTCTTCCGGGAGACCATTCTATTAGTTAACGCGAAATTAGGCTATAAAGTTGTGCCTTTTCCCGCTTTATAAATTGTAATAAATTACATAATGAAAATATATACTAGTTTGATATTCTTTCAGAACCTTTGATGAAAATTATAATTAGAGAAGCATATGTTATTTTTTTATCAAATTAGGAAATTATCATCACACAATCAGGATACATAAATAACAAATGTTTTTTCAAAAGATACAAAGTACTAATCCTAATTTGTACGCTAGCATGTTTTACAGGATATCTTCGACGTTTTCAGCTTTGAACAAACAATGAGATATTAATGAATAAAAATATGGGTAAATAGTAAATTTAAGAACAGTTTCTTTAGAAACAAACATAACGGTCTTTTGTTTCGACATTAAACCTTCGAATAACTTAACTATTAGCAGTAATTAACATTAGTTAACCGTCATTAATGACATTAATTAGTGGAGGCCACCAAGCTTACGATTCTGTGTTTCACTAGAAACAAAAAGGGAGATTAGTGTTAGAAGAAGACTGTCTAAATATCAGGCTGTATGTTCTTTCTTTTAGATGTATTTATTTTAATAAACCTGGTTTTCAGGACCATGCTCTTCTGGGCACGACCTCTCTCTCTCTCTCTCTTAACATACAAAAATAGTTTATCATCTAAGTTATGGAGACTCTGGACACAGATTTATCATTAGTCCAATCTCTGACACGTGTAGTTGGAATTCATATACATTACAAGGTTTTCACCTTTAAAACAATTAAGTAATCATAACAAAATTCGATTGTCATATAGAGAAGTAATAAACTTATAGTTAGATTCTTTAGATTACGTATTTTTATTTTAATGCGATTCATCTTCGAAGTGGCCGTGTAAGAGACTCGATGTTTCATTTTTGCCTTTTTCTTAAAAGCTGATTTTTTGGTTAATATTAAAATTATTTTCCTGTATTTTGCAACAAGAAAGAAAACTACGGTGTGGGTTGAAAATTAATATAAAAATCTATTATCAAAAAAGAAAATTTATTTCAGTATAGAACTAATCACTAGTGGGATTACGAGTTTAAAAGGTTTTTTTTTTTTTTTTTGCTAAACAAAAGGTTTTTCTTCTTCTATAAGAACCGAACCATAAAAGATTTTGACAAGTTGATTTCTTCTTGTTTAATGACATGCGAGTGAGTTCAAAATTTTCAATTGAGAGTGTTATGTTATAATAAATTAATAATGCAATAATAGATTAGTATTACAAATGAAGAACTATTAAGTAAAGATAAACTTATTCAATGCAAACTCTAATGAAATCCTCAGGGAAAGAAATACCTTATGTGCTGCTGCTATTTCCATGTGGTTAGTGGTCCATCATACGTCAATACAAATCAGTTTACAAAAATTATTAGTTTAAGTAGTCTCCACAATTTTATTTAAATGTTTTGAGAAAGTGCTTGAGTAGTGGAACCATTCGGAATAGACCTCGAAAGAAGCCTCGGTAAGCACAAACCAGTATAGTATAGTATATATGATTAACTGATATTTATCAAGGAAATAAAAAGTAAATGTTTTAGTTTTCACAAACCAATAAATAAGAGTTATTAATGCTAAGCAAAAAGCTTACTAAACAAAATGATTATTTGGTTCTAAAATGAAATTGTGAATTCGATGTGTTATCAATTATACATACATATTGATTATGATTGTAATCTTTCAAAAAAAAAACACATGATTGTATATGATAGTATAAGTATAAACTTAACTGACTGATCTTTATTTGGTTTTGTTGAAGGAAATTAAATGAATTACGGCTTACTAGTTTTAGGAAAGAAGAAACCAAGTAGGGAAGTTAATGCAGCCGATTTTTTTGACGACGATTGATTAATTTAGAACACCTATATATATATCAATAAACCAAAGAAATGGAACTTCGATTTTTGTTCTTTTATTTCAGTCGGCATCAACTTTTCATAAAACCGATAATCTACAAAATGTTAGATTTTTCTTTCTTGAGAACAAAATGTTAGATTGTTGTATAAAGGAGCGCTCGATATATATAATTCGAAACATAAGTCGATGTTTTGGGGTAAATTTATAACTTTGAAAAAAAACTTTATATTTTTGAGTGAAATTATAGTTACTTATAAAGAAAAAAAATTAAATACTCTTAAATAATCAAATAAGTAAAGCTAAGGATAACTCCAACTATAATACCAAATTTAATGTTGAAATTACACTAAATTTGATATTTTGATATTGAATTTTAATTTTCATCTAACCATAACAACAAATTTTACATTAAAAACTACTATATATTACTAACATTTTAATTCTAATAACTAAATACATTAATTAATTATATTTTATGATATTTAGATTTGTGTTTATTTATTAAAATTTTGTAATTTTATGTTTTATTGTTTATTTAGTTTTTCTAATTTTAATTAATTTATAGATTATTTTATTTATTTTATGTAAAACATTAGTTGACATAAAAACTTATATATTTTAAAATGAAAAGTACATAACAAATGCTTTTGTTTTATTACAATTTGATGTAACTGATATATGATTAAATTTAAATAAAGTAATATTTTAATGTGTAGTAATGTAAAAATAAAAATTAATATGATATATTTATTTTAACTATAAATTAAAACTATCAATAATATCTAGTTATTTATAGTTAAATAAAAATAATAAATATATTATTTTAATATTTGGTTTAGTGAATAATGTTATACAATAGAACTTTTACAAATTAATAATTTTTTTTGGTCGAGTTAGACCCGTTCAAAATTTGATACAAATCAATAAAATAAGATTATATTTTTTAGAATATTCTATATAAATATATGGTCATATTAAAAACATAAATTAATAATATATCTATATATACATTTCATATAAATACAAACTAAACATTATCTTGTTGATTTTATATTCTTAATGAAAATACATCTATTTTTTTAATATTTCAATGTATTTCGATAATATTAAGTAAAATTATATCAAAAATCACATATAAGTTACATGAAACATAAAAATATAAACCAAATAACATAATAAAACAATATGAAAGTCAAATTTCTAAAATTTTATTAATTATATATGGTAAAATCAGATACATTTTTATTTTATAAATAAAAACAGAAAATAGACAAAATATAAAAATGAAACTTTTTGTAAATTAATATCTTTTTCAGTTAATAAAATTTTAAAATTCTACATTATTAATATATAAAAGTTCTACTATACTATTCACAAAACATTAAGGTTGATGAAATAACGTCAGTTTTAATATTTTATTAGAGATTAAGTTACGCCAAATTTAGTGTTTTGATGCTTTTTTGGAGTTAGCTAATAGTTTATTGAACTTGTTTTTTCTCTCTTTTCTTTTGTTCAACTAAACTTGTTTTTCCTCTTTGCTACTGAACTGCAAGAAAATGATAGGTGAGACGTTCCTCTTGGGGGAGCTACGGATCTAATCCACGATAGCCCATTTACAGAATTTGAGTTCAGTCCACCAACATCATTTACACTCCCTACCAAATAAAAAGAAAAACCTTAAGCTTGTAATCCTGAAGTATAGAACATGATAATTAGGGTGTTCTCACATGGATTCGTAGAATACATAAATTTACACATATCAACGAAGTATTTATTTGGGGATCTCAGGGCACCCACATTGCGAGTTTCACAAAGGATTTCTCTCCAATATAAAAAGACAAATTGAAAAAGAAAGAGAATATAAAAATGTGAGAAGAAACTCAAACAATTTTGAGAAGCTCATATGCACATATCACAATATTGCTTGAACTTCTTCATTTTTTGCTTAAAATTTAATTAGATAACTACGTTTTGGTTAAAAAAAAATATTAACATTGTATTTGGTTAGAGACTATCAACAGTATATAACCAATCATTATTGAGAAACTCTGAGAAGTTTTTTTCATGGTTTTGAATCTCTCTTAAATGTGAATATATACTTGAGAAAATGAGATACTTTGAAAATGGGTTTCTATGGTTTTGAGTTTCTTACTGAAATGTGGCTATATATACATATATACTTGAGAAAAATTGTTTGAGAATCCCAATTAGGGTTGCTCTAAGAATTACTAGCTTTTAAAATATACTCCCAATAATAAACTTTATGTTTTATATACCAATTGAGAAAGATACAAAGGAGTTATATTTTGGAAAATATTACTTCTAAAACTTGTCGGTTTAGAGTTAGCTTGAACTGAGCTTTTGTTCAAGTAAGGGGCTGTTTGATTCTCTATCTCGATGAACCATCTGGATGAAAATGAGAGTTTTATTTGTTTAGGCACTAAAAATGCAATTCATCCAGATGGATCATCTGGATAACTTTGAGAAATTCAAGTTTAATTTTAAAGCATTCAGTTGAATGGATCATTTGAATGAAGATGGTTCATTTAAAATGGTATAATATCTATTATGTTTCTAATGTAACTCACAAATTATAAACCTAAATATAATATTATTTTGTCATACATAAAAACTGATAAAACCACAAAAACGTGTTTTCCCGCAAAAACCTAAAAACTAATTTTCAAACCAAAAACGTATTTTCTCGCCAAAATTGCAAAAACATGTTTTCCCGCAAAAATTGCAAAAACGTGTTTTTCCGCAAAAATGTATTTTCATGCCAAAATCACAAAATATGCTTTCACGCCAAAACTCCAAAACGTATATTTCCACCAAAACACAAAAATGCGTTTTCCTGTCAAAAACGTGTTTTTCCCGTCAAAATTGCAAAAACGCGTTTTCACGCCAGAACGTATTTTCATGCCAAAATCACAAAACATGTTTTCACGCCAACCCTCCCCCCCCTCTCAAACACACATTTTTTCGCCAAAACACAACACACATTTTCCCACCAAAATCGTAAGAATGTGTTTTCCCACCAAAATTGCAAAAACGTGTTTCCATGCCAAACCACAAAAACGCATTTTCCCGCAAAAATGTCATTTCGCGCCAAAATTACAAAATCTCGTTTTTCCGTCAAAACTGAAAAAATCTTGTTTTCTCGCCAAAACCAAAAATTTTCGTTCTCCCGCCAAAACCGCAAAAATGTGTTTGCCAACCAAAAATGTGTTTCCCGTTAAAACCACAAAAATGTGTTTCCTCGTCAAAATCGAAAATTTGTATTTTCTCGCCAAAACAAAAAAAAATTTCGTTTTCCCGCTTAAATCGAAAATCAACGCTAAAACAAAAAAACTTGGTTTTCTGCCAAAACCCAAAAAAAACTCGTTAATTTTGAAATAATTTTAATGTAAATATAATGTAATATAGTTAATTTCAAATATATGACTAAATCAACACAAAAGTATTTTAGTAATTTGTTTACTAAACTCATTTGAATGGAAATAAAAATAAAAAAACAAACATAAAATCCATTTCAATGATTCATCTAGATGAATTATCCGGATGAACAAACAAACAGTCACAAAAATCTGAATGGATCATCTAGATAGATCATATCTAGATAGATCATACAAAATGGAAATGAGAAATGTGGAAACAACCGGCTCCTAAAGCAACGGGAACAGACTACAGTTACAGTCCTAATAAGGAAAAAAATGCATTGGTCGCAGAGCGATGGTTTAGAGTTTTTTGTCAGAGTGAAAAATAAACAGGAAACGATTTATGGACAGTTTATCGAAGTTAAACCGCCCAACTGTTTTATTGGATCATCTTCATGTTTCATTATTATAGCTACTAAAAACTCAAAGAAAAAAACTATTTGGTCAAAGAGAGAAATCCAAGATTTGTCTGCATCGACTAAGTCCGAGTCAAGAACTGTTGGGTGATTCCGACTGTTGAAACGTTCGAAGCAGAGGTGGGCAAGAGGTGTCAGAAAGACCGAATCAAACCAACTCTAAAACATAGGCGAGTGCATGACCGTAGTCTGAATGCTAGGAGATTGTTCTAAAATTGTTTGCTTATGTAACTCAAATTATTTGCAGTGCTTGGATCATATAATCGGTTCTTTCCATTAATGCTGCACTTAGAGTTTCACAGCCCGATAAGTCATGACAGGATCGTCATATGGCACGCACTTTGGCTTGACAAGGAAGTTGGTTAGATGGTACGGAAAATGGGTCAGATCCTTTCAGAAACCCCTCCTTCTCTTCTATCAAATTGAGTTAGACCAAAAAATTATACAGAAGAGAAGAATTGAGATCAATAGAGAACCAAAAAATTATACAGAACAGAAGAATTGAGATCAACAGAGAACCAATAGTGAAGAAACTTAATCCCAAGCAACTTAAACTAAACCATAAGGCAACTGCGGAATACCTTAATGTCAAATTGAGTTAAACCAACAAATTATACAGAACAGAAGAATGGGGTTCAATAGAGAGCCCAAAGCGAAGAAACTTTACTCCCAAGCAACTTTATTCGAAGTGTATTAGTCAGATAAGTTGAACAATTGGTGAATCATCTTATCAGTTATCACACCGTAAAAACATCAAATCATAATTGCAAGACAAGACCAAACAACACCAGGAAGATTTCCAGTTTCTAGTTTCACAAAGATGTTTTTTTTTTCCAAACAAACAAGACCTACTTCATTGGTCCTGTCTTCAGAAATTTCAAACGAGTACAGAAAGAGATCGTCTATTGAATCATACATAGAAATCACGGTAGATTTTCGCATAAAAAGAGATCGTTTAGTGGATTTGGGATCCCTTATCCTTTTCAGCCCATGGCATACTTCTGAGTCCAGCTCCGTGCAGTGGACTCATACTTGTTCTTGTCAGTCTTGTACATATGAGCTATCTCAGGCACCAAAGGATCATCCGGGTTTGGATCGGTTAACAAAGAACAGATCGACAAGAGCACCTGTCCATCGCAACGTTTTAAGTTAGAAACTGAAACAACCCATATTTGATCCTCAGTGTGGCCAAAGCTTAACGAGTCATGAGACGACTATGAGGAACATATAGAAGAGTAAAACGCTTAATAACTTAAGAGACAGCTCCGCTACATCGCTTCTAATGAGAAAAGACAAGAAACTGAATAGACCCATTTTTATCCTAACAGAGACAAAGCTTAAAGATTTAATAGACACTCAGTGTTATCACTTCAAATGGGTATCAGAGTCAGATAAGGCAGTTTCTATAATGTTTAAAGGTAAAAAAAAGAAGAAGAGAACCTTGGAAATGGTGAGGGCAGGACTCCATTGCTCCTTCAAGATGTCGAGGCAGATGCTTCCATTGCTGTTAATGTTGGGATGGAACACCTTCGTCCTAAAGGCAACCTAGATTTTTGAAACATAAAAGCTTAGAAGAGCAGAGCAGAGATTAATGGGGTATTATACTAATCAAAGTATTGGAATATCACCTTAGGAGGCTTGAAAGGGTAATCCGGAGGGAAATGAATGGTAACAAGGAAAACACCACCAGCATAAGGACTGTCTGAAGGACCCATTATCGTTGCCTGCCAATGAAACATGTCTTCAGCAACAGGTCCTGTAAGAAAACACCAAAAAAATCAATATCAGACACCGCACAAAGCACCAACCAGATCCGCGAAAATAAAAACATGCTTTCACAAGACAAGCTACGTTTTGAATCAATTCATGGGGGTAAATTCAAGTATTCAGCTACAGATCGACACAAAGCTCCGAGATCTAAATTAAAAAAGAGATTAAACACCTGCGCTACATGAGGTGGGTGGATCCTTCTGAAGATCCTTCAACTCCTTCAAGATCCGCTTCGACGCCATTTCCAAAACCTACGATCTCTCTAAACCAAACAAACAAACATTAAGAACTATATACCCAATTAGATCCAAGGCTTAGCTCAGAAGGTAAGAAACATTACCTTCGGTTTCGCGGACTCCCGATCTGGCGAGCTTTTCGCCTTTTTTTTTCTTCTCGCAATTTAGGAGTGGAGGAACGAAGAGAGAAAGGGTGGTGGACGAAAGAGGAAGACGTAGTGATGATTCTCTGTGGCGCTTCCACGGTTAATACGGTGCGCTTCACTAGTGGACTCTCTTTTAAACATATCTTAATTAAACCAGGCGGCGCAGCCGGTTTAATAATTAAACCACTATCAAGTGGCTCTTAACCGACGTCGTTTTGTCAAAGATCAGTTAATCTAACGGCTGAAAATCTTAAATTTTCGAATCATTAGAGGTTAACCCACGTCTAGTCTGCGATTAGACGAATCATTAGGTCACTAAATCTAACGGATGAGATAATTTACTTTCCGATTAGACGAATAATTAGAGCTTAAACGACGTCGACTAAAAAGTCACTTAATCTAACGGCTAATATCGTCTTATTTGGGATCAAACGAATCATTAGAAGCCACGTCTTCTCTCTCCCTCTCTCTCTATCTCTCCCACTTGCGAGATTAGACGAATGAATCTGAGAAAATCAAACCGATTCCAATTCATCGAGAAATGGACCGGTTCAAGGAGCGACCAAGGTACGACGACGGCGAAGAGTCTCCTCCACCTGTCTCAGACGGCGGAGACGAAGACGGAGGGACACCGGAGCCATTCGCCGGAGCTAAAATCAGGAGGAAAGCGTCTCGTTACAGAGAGCACCGTGGCGACTATCTCCACGTCTCCACTCGTCCTGGCCTGATGAAGATTCTCGAGAAACAAGGTTTTGATTCCCCCCCCCTCCCGCATCATAGCTTGATCGGATCTCTCTTTCTCATGATCAATCAATGTAGGTGACACGTCGATACGATTCGCGGATAAGGTGTTGAAGTTCACAGGGTCGGGGAAGATGAAGAGGCGAATCTTCATCCTGACGGACTTCGCGATCTACCTGATCGATCCCGAGAGCGAGGCGATGACGCGGAGGATAGGTTTGGCTGCGGTGGAGAAAGTGTGTCTGAGCAAGCTGAGCGATAACTTCTTCGCGGTGATTATCCCCACGGAGTATGATCTGCTCATGGCCAGCACTCGCAAGACTGAGCTTGTTCAGGTTATGGTCGATGTGACTAAGAGTGCTTCTGACTATGAGCTTGAAGTGCTTCTCTCCAACAGGTTAAAAACATCAATACAAATGCTTTTGCAAACTACACAACGCGCAAATAATGGTTTCCCCCTTTGTGTGTTGATTCCAGGTTTGAGTACAATGCTTCTGCCTCGTTAGTGAAGGAAGTTTCATTTGAGGAAGCTGAAGGTTTGAATTAATAAAGTTCTGAAACAATTACACATTTTGGATCTTTCTAAGCTTGTGCTTGTCTTCTCTTGGCTCATCAATTACTACTATTCCTTTTCAGGGGGTATCAAGACCAGTTTTAAGTGGAAGTGACTGCTTCTCACCTTTCCTCGCTGTTCATAAACTTTCGTTTTGGCTACTAAAAAGCTCAACTCAGAGCGGTAATGTTGTTTATTATTATTCTGTTTAATCTTGTTTTTCCTCAAGACATGAATTGTGTAACTTTTTTTTTATATTGACAAGTGTATTTTCTACAAAATTTATGTATGAATTGAGTTCCTT
Source organism: Raphanus raphanistrum subsp. raphanistrum (assembly GCA_019706035.1). NCBI lineage: Eukaryota > Viridiplantae > Streptophyta > Magnoliopsida > Brassicales > Brassicaceae > Raphanus > Raphanus raphanistrum. Next base: position 14,757,708 of record CM033981.1, read on the forward strand.
ATCTGGTCTTGCTAGAAAGTGGCAGTGGCAGATCATTGACATCATAGACTGAACTGACATACTAAAACTCTTTTCTGAATGATCAAAATGCATAAAAAGAAAGATGAATACTCTTTCTCACAGTATATACGGCGATATTGAGTCTTCCGATTTGAGTTGAGACTGTGGAAACTTCTGATCTATATCCGCTGGCTAGCTTCCTCATGTCCTTGTCTCTTCCACCATCACACTGCCTATAGCATGTTTAGTCTCTGTTCTGGTAATCTGGCCGAGCAAACCATACCAACCTGCAGTATCTCTACCATCTCTTTCTATACCTGAGTACAGTACACCTCAAAAGCTCTTCCTCAAAACACCTCTCCGACCACCGAGTTCACCCACCTAAACCTGTTAGCATCAATGCAGCCATATCCTTTCGCATTGAGGAACAAACTTGAGGATTTTATGTTCCCATGAGATAGTTTGCCTTGGCTTTGTGACTGGGTATGAGCTAGTCCTCTTGCTGCACCATATTCAATCTAGAGATTCCGAGTCATGAGACATCTCTGACCTGAATGGTAACAGTGTAACACGCACACAGATACAGATATAGACGAACTTTGTTATGTTGGAAGTATTGTGTAAGGTCATGAATTACTAATTTCGATGGTGGCAGGCAGCATTACCAAAATATTTTTAAGATTTTTAATTTTTATAGATTTGATATGAAAATAACTAGGCAAACTTTTGATAAGTAAACCAGCTCACAACAAAAACCTTTTATAGTATAATGCAATGACTCATGCCACAACCCACAAAAGGGTAAGGATGAAGTTATAAGATGGTAAAGTATAAAGATACATAAAGTAAATGGTGTAAATATCCCTTTTCAGACAAATATGTTATGTGTGTGCTTCTCTATAAGCAGCAAAGCCCTCACACTTCTATGTAAATTTGGTCCTGCTACACTCCTGCGCATATAGCTTCTGAAACGTATGCAAAGAAAATTAGATACAAGTCAAACAATATGCATACAAGTAAATGTTTAGTAGAAAATGATATGTGAGGCTACCTGAGGACCAAGCGGAACAGCAAAACTTTCCTTCATCTACATGTTTCACATCAAGTCCCACGAACCATGACCCCGTGCTCACGTCATCATGAGCATACGCGTGAAGTATGTCCCTGTCACCATCCCCCATCATCATCATACAAAAACAAACTCGTTTCAGTTTTTATTTCTCTGCTTGTGAAATATATTCAAAGATTATGCGTGTAGTTGAGAGTGGAAAGTGACCTGTTGATCGATACAAATCTAGCCAATGCATGAGTTATAACGTACATCTCCCCATAAGCATGCCGGAAGTATCTGTGAGATGCATAGAACCACAACATGTCATTATTTGCCTTATGGATTGGAACTAAGAATGTTATTATTATGTGATCTCGCATGGTTTGACTTACGATTTCTTGTCACCGAATTTCCACCATTCTGGTTCATACCATTTTTGGTTCCTGCCAGCAAAAGCCAAGTTTTTAACAATATTCCAAAGATCTTATTGGTTCTAGTTGTGTTTGGATCTTAATCTCAAACTCACGGTTCTGAGAAAACTTCGCCTGATTTCATGCAACCAATGTAAGCCCTCGGGTTCCCTAGATGTGCTGCAAGTGTACTCCCGAGTACATCTGCACCAGATCAAATTACATTCATTACCTTAAAACTTTCACAAAAGGGTGGAGTAAGGTCCTTAAACTGGCAATGATAAATGTGCAACAACATTATACTCTGTATTCCGCAGCCTAAAGATAATTCTAGCTGATGCTGAAACCCAAGAAGAATGATATTCACAATCAATACATTACCCCTCTTTACAGTCAACCCAAGAAACACAAACAACCAAAGGTGTTATGTCTGAAACAATCTCTTTTCTCTTACTAAAACTTACCAATATTAACGTAGATATTATCGTTGGCCTTTGCATAAAACTGTGCATCCCACCTATCCGCAGCATAGGCAAAGAACAGCTTTACCTTCTTAGAAGCTTCTTCAGGTGCCTCAACTACATCATCCTAAAATAACATTAAATGGGCAAGCTTCTCAGAATAACACAAGGTGAGTTAATAAATGAATCCTCGAGGTAAACAATCTTGAAAGAGGCCGAGCTAACATACAAGAATAATGAAGTCGTCGGTTTGACTGTTTTCAGCGTCAATGCTCTTGTCCATGCTGTCCCCTTTGTTTGCGCTACACAACACAAAAGCAACGCTCATCATCACTGTGTAATCATCAATCATCATTACAGGTATGGATAAACCAAAGAGTGAGTGTTAAACTGAAACCAAACCTTCTACCAATAACAAAACGTGCAATCACACCCTTTTCAGTTTCAATTTTTTTCAGTGATGCACCTGCAAATACAAGAAAGGGCCTCCTGGTAAGCTCCCAATAATAAGTGCGAAACGAAGAGAATAAGAACTGAAACAAATATATCTACACAATCTCATCAAACCACTGTTAAGGAGAAACCTTACCAGTTCCCATCCATGCTTGCCGGACTGCATCCCTTTTCTTCTTGTTACCCAAAGATGTCATGATACCGATAACCACAAGTGGTCTTTTCTTGATCTCAGTTCCATCAGTAGTACGCTTTGGAACAAAGCCTTGTTGCCTAGCAGCACTAAGCTCCATCTCAAGAGCTGCAAGTGTCTTCTTCTGTTCCCTAGAAAGAAAGAAAGAAAGAAAAAGTGTATGATGTTCAACAACAGACAGTCCATGGAGACTAATCAAAAGCAGCAGCATAGTTACTATACCTGCAAGCTATGATCTTCAAAGTATCATCAACTGAGATGGCAGATTTGCCCTGCAATTCAAGCAAAGCAGTGATAAAGATTCAAGGACAGTGATCACAAACCGAAATAATCACATTGACAAGTATGAGAGTGAGATGGGAAAAAAAAGACAAAACCTGTCCGGTAACTCGGTGGAGCTCGCTTATAAGATGAACCCTAGTTTGTGATTCTTGCCATAGACTATGTCAAACACACAGAGAGAGACGAGATCGCAAATTAACTAACAAAAAATAAGAATCAGAGGAAGGGAGAAGAAGATGAAAAAGGAACTAACCGGCCTGCGACGTAGAAGGAAGCGAAAGTAGCGAACATTGAGAGCAAAAGGGAGCTCGTTAATCTAACACTCGTCCCTTTCCTCGCCATTTTCAACCACCAAAAAGAGTCAGATCGCGAATCACATTCACCACAACGCAACGCAGATTTGCCTTGGGTGTTTCCTCCCTCTTTTCGATCAGAAGTTTGAAGTTAATGGAGATTGGATCTGATGTTCCGGCGAGGTTACTCGGCTGTCTATGATTCTTCTGGATCTTCCTAGAGAGATAAAAGAGTCCCCCTCGCTGGGCAGTGATCTCTAGTAACTAGTTCTTCAATTCAATCGCCAAACCTAGCTATCTATCTAGCTATTGTTCTATGAGATCATAGGGGAAGGATACTTTACTATAAAGATTAATTTTCCTGCATATGCATGAATCAGCATTTATACTAATTTCAACCATTAAACCCATCCATATATTTTCCCTTGATTAATTTATTTTTTTCCATTAATTCGAGTTTGTTAATTTCCTAGACAAAAAGAAAAGTTAATCCATATGTACAATAACAGCATCTCCAAAGGCCTGTTTAGCAAATGGCATCTGCTAGCTAGCCCATCAGAAGCCCGAGAGAAAAAAATTAATAAGAAAAAACAAATTAATACTCTAATCACTTAACATGGTCTTTTTTGACTAAAAAGGGTTGGGTTAAAACCGGATGAGAGATGCATTCCACGGGGATAGATACACAAATTAAACTTTATCTTGGCTTACAGCCCCCATTACTTCAAGCTCTTTTACATTACCTCAAAACTTCTCTTTTTCATATCAGATTTCGGCAACGATATAATAGAAGCGGTTGTGGTGGATGAAGAAGCAGTTGAATTTGGTAAAAGAGCATTGGTTTGGTATCTCTCTGAAACCAAATCCACGGATTTTCCTCAGCTGATTTTTGCATTGCTTACTACAGTAATCTAATAGGGTAATTCTGGTTTTAGCTAACCGAATAACAAGTACATAGTTTTGTTTGATGAATTGGTTGTTCTATATTGTTGCAGACAACCAAGGAGGGATCTGAAGGTGAAATGGAGGTGGAACAGGAGATTCCGTCCGTTGTAGCCAGTATGTAAATGTACCATCCATCATCATCATCCAGCACCTCTGGTAAATGTATCTCTGTATGCATAAATCTTTATGTGTGTATTTTTGTATATAAATAAAAGAAAGGAAGTAACAACGTTGGATCAGAGTTTAAAAGAACACATGGACTGGATGCACCATTTCCACATTGATCAATGGTGACGTAACTTTAATTCAATGACCCATCTTTCTGTTATCCTATCTTAATCCAAGTTCATCTGTAAATTTATGTTTCATTTAAGCAAAGAATTGCAATAATATTCAAGTCATAATCTTTATTCCATTCAAGAAGATGTCCCCATCATATAATTACACTTGAGTTTCGTATATAATATCTTTCATGTAATGGTACATACAAGGCTGAGAGTGAGACATCCTACTCTGACAACCCTGCGAAGAAGGCCACTCCAGTCGAAGGCAACCACGATGAACCGGAAATAAACTCTGCCACCGTGAACTTGCTTGCCTCAACCGTCGAAGTAATCACATGATAACCCGGCCACTGGACTCTTTGACCCGTACCTGATCCCACTCCTCGGTTCATATACTCACCATAGTACAAACTGTCCAACGCAAACGGACCATTCCACTCCAACCATCCTCTCGGGTTAATATGATCTCCCATATCCGACATCATGTACACAACTCTAGAGTATAACTTCCACGGACGTCCGAGATACGTCGGAAAACTACCTTTGGAGGGTTCAAGATCCGCCGTGGCTAGTAGCTTGCAAGCGTGGATCGATATCCCCGTGTTCTGGTTTGGGTCTTTCCGGTTCTGAGCCGTGATGGTGATTTTCTGCTGAGGCATCGGTTTACGCGCATAGATGTTACAACTCTGTAATATCACAGCTGCGTTACCGAATATAAAGTCAACCGTTCCATAAATGTCGCATTCGCGGAAAAACTGTCGGTTAGAATGTACGTAGAGAGTGTCTTGGTAACCGATAATGTTGCAACGGTAAACCACAGCGTGGTCTCCGCCGACACGGAGTGCCACGGCCTGGTGCTTAGATGGTCCGGCATAGTTCTCAAACGTTATGTCTCTCACTATAAACCCAGCTCCCGTTGCGGCTACATCAATCAAATAATGACATAAATCACTAATCATTACATGAAAATGAAATAAAACTTTGTTATTTTCTTACCGAAAGTGGCGGTGTGAAAAGTAGTCAGGTCATCGGCGATGCTTTTTCCACCGGTTATGACCGTTTTACCCTTGCCGTCTCCGATGAACATTAAGTTTGTTACTTTCCGACCAACCTTGAGATTATCTTCTTCGTACCTTCCTGATTTGACGTAGATGACGAATCGTCGGCTACTTTGCTCAGGCGCTTTCTTGATCGCCTCTGCGATTGTCTTAACCGTGCCGTTACCGTCTTTAGACACCGTGATATCCGCTTGGATCGCCGTCGCCGGAGCACCGAGAAGCTCTCTGTCTCCTCTCTTCAACCAGCTCGGAAACTCCTCGGTTTCTTCTGCGCCAAGTAACTTCCTGTTCGCCACCGGAACTCCGTTTACGTCGTTAACGTTGCCGGAGAATAACGCCAAGCAGTTGCTCACCATCTCCGACAAACCTTTCACCGCTCCGACCACTTGATCCTTCACTTCTCCGTTTCCCACTTCTTCGAACCCGTCCGTACAAGTGTCGCGGTTAGTCATCGCAGAGCTAAGCCACGTCATCACGTCGGAATGAGACTCATCGTTACCGGAGGAGGAGATGGCGACGGAGGAGAGGGCACGCGAGAGCGCGTCGACTGAGTCGTCGAGCAGCTCGAGGCACGAGTCATAAGCAGAACGTACACGTGGCGGCATCTGAGTGTACGCGATCTTCGACGATGAGTAAAGAGCTTTGCTGAAACTCTGTAGCGTCGCGTTGAAAGAGATGTGGAGGAGCTGTTGCTCGTCGGCGGTTGAAGCTCCCGGGAAATCGAGAAGCGTGTCGATGCATAGGCTCGTGTACTGTGCTTTGCTACAGGTTCGGGAGATTTCTTGGGTCGGTTTACGTTTTAATTTAGGCTCATGTTGATCCGAACCTATGGATCGGATGCCGGCAAAGATACCGAAGCAGACCACTGCAACGACGAGAGCTGCTAAAGTGAAGAGAAGGAGCTTCGTCTTAGTTTTCTTTTGTACTTCCGGGAGTGACGTGGCAGGGTCTTTCTGGCTCGGGTGTGCCGAACCTGACTGTCCGAGCCTACCATAACCCATTGCGCTAGTTTCTTTTGGTTTTGGTTTAAATTGAAGTTAAGGTTTGTTAAGGGGACAAAGATGATGAGGAAGGCTCTATAAATATTATAAATAGGATAAGATGACATGCTTTAAATTATATTATATAAACTATAAATGTATTGTGTAAATAGAAATATAAAGTTATGCTTGATAGCTGTAATATTTTAGTGATGTTAATTGAATTGTAGTATTCAAAAGGACCACTAACCAACCATTCTTTTTTTGTCGATGGCACTAAGTATAAGTATGTTTAGTGATTTGTATTAGTAACGAATATGTACATTGTACGACTGTTATTTTAGTGTGATGCTTTATAAATTATCTGGCAGCAGCCCTAACGACCGCATCACTAAATTTTCTATTTTTTGTTTGTTTCATAAAAATACATTACAACAAATTATACTGTCTTGGTTTCAGATTATTATGCAATATTAGTTAATTTTTATTTTGCAATATGCAATATTAGTTAATTGCTTGCATTAGATGATGGTTTCAGCTTATTATGCAATATTAGTTAATTTTTATTTTGTGACAAAAAGTTATTTTTATTTTTGATCTAGTTCTAGTATACATATTAGACTATTAGTCTAAATTTTTATTTTTGGTCTAGTTCTATTATACATACTAGGTAAGGAGCCCGTGTGATGTCGCACGGGAACTCATTTTATAAAAATAAATTTTCACATATTACAATATAAAACTTTACAAATGTATCAAAAATATTCCACCTATTTTTGGTCCTATAAATATATTCAATCATGTTTTGAGTCTTTAAAGTATTTAAATTATTTATTTATTCAAATTTTTTTGTATCAAATATTTCATCAATTATATATATTAATTTTCATTTGTAACGTTTCCAAAAAGTGTGAACAAGAAGGACATCATCATCTTCCAATTTTTATGTTCTTATAATATGTTAGTAACAAAAATCTATTTAATATTTTTAAAATATGTATTTATTAATGAGTCTAAAACATATTGAGTTATTAATTGTGATCCTACATACACTATTAAATAATGTATAAGAAGAGTTAGTTACCAGAGAACATAAAAAAACAGCAGAATGAGCGAATAAATGACAGAGGAATGGATGACAAGGGTTAACAGAGGAAGTTTATCAACATCAAAAGTACAATATCGCTATTATAATAGAGAGAATAGTTGACTTGTATGAATTGTGGTTTCTATAGATATTCTGAATGAAACGAATTATAAATCAACAGAGAAGATAAATTTAGTAATTGTAGTGAAATAGATAAGAAAACTTAGCAGCAACATTAAACTCACCAGAAACAGCATTTGTAAAGATATAAATAAAAAAATATAGAAACTAAACAGAACCAGAGTAGAAAAAATAAGATTGTCAATAAAAGGTTACAACAACAGAAAAATTTTAAAAATCCAGAAAGAGAGTTACAAAATAAAGAAAATAATAGGATAAATCTCAAATAAACTATCAACCTATGCAATTCTTTCAATATATAATATTGAAAATATGTCTCTTAGGAAGAGATGGCATGTTTAAAAGATGCCTTTTCACAAAAAAAAAAAAAAAAGATGCCTTTATTGTACATTGAAAAGATACGACTCTTACTGATTGTTTAAAGGTGTCTTTGTATAGTTGTGACTTGGTAGGGAAGGCGTTGATTGGTAAAATAAATCAATGACAGTCATAGTCTCATCTTAAGCAAAATATAATCCTTTAGATTATATTTTCAGGATAAACTGGATATTATTATTTTTTTATTAGAGAAGTTATGCTCTGAGAAGGCATGTACATAAGCTATTTATAGATTTTCAAAAATTTGTTTGAAAAGTCACATCTTTTCAATTTAAAAGTTGTTCTTTTTGAAAAAAAATACTTATATGAATAGTCACAATTTTATATAAATGGTTACACTTTTTCAATATAAACCGTTATTTTTAAACAAAAAGACACAATTTTTAATTGTTGAAAAACATATTTTTTCAACTTCAATAAAGTTCGCAACCTTTAGAATTAATTGGGATTCCTATTATTAATAGATTAGTCTATCATTTGGTTAACCTATATTTATTTAGATAAATAATAAACTTTGTTAAGAAAAACTAAAATTGTTGACCAAAAAAACTAAAATTAAATGATTTTTTATATGCAAAACTTAAACACCATATATCCTAATACATTTTTAATTAATCTAAGAATATTCTGAATTTATGAAAAGATTTAGACTAATTTACAATTGGAAATTATGTTTATGGATAAACCTCTTTTCTGAATATACAAATGAGTTTCAAACTGTAGTCTTATATCTGCGTGACTACTTATTTTAAATATTATGAGGTTCAGGGACGGACGGAGAGGTTACAATACTGGATCGCTTGCCCTCTAGTGTTTCTAATCTTTTTAATATAATTTTAAATAATTTGGTTAAATATTTTTAGTTTCAGCTAATAAAAAAGTGCACCCCATTTCATTGGATTTTTTGTTATTTTTTTGCACCATGCTTCCAACCAAAAGAAAATAAAATAGATGAGTATGTCAAATGAAATATTTTGAAACATTTTTGATATTCATCTACTTATTATTATTATTATTTTCATCTACTTTATTTTCTTTTGAAATTTGTGAGATATTAAGGGTGAGAACCTATTAATAACGTTGCTCTTGTAACTTAATTGTTGAAGTCAATTTACTATGAACAGTTGGTGGTTTGGAATGTTATTTTATGTAATCACAGTGTTGAAATTCATCGGGATCTAACATTACCAACCAATTTACCGTTGATGTTTCTTTTTTTTTTTCTTTCTGAATAGTGCATGTGTAGTTTTATCTTTTTACTCTGAACGAGCTTCCTGTGCTCAGTGCTCACCTACCGTGTCGGTGTTTTTTTTTCCTTTTTCCATATAATGCTTTGTTTAACAAAATTACAGAAATTGACAACAAAGATTACCTAAACAGACTGTATTGCTCAGACATAATTCAGCGGTTTCCATTATTAGCTTTAGACGTTCTTTAACTTTTGACAATAGCATTTTTCCATATCAATTAATAATATAATACTCCCTCTGTTTCAGAAAGATGTATATTCTAGAAAAAATTTTTGTTTCAAAAAGATGTATTTTTCATGTTTTCAAAGCATATTTTGTCAACTAATAATGAAAAAATTGTGTGTTTCAAAAACATTAATTGCATTTCTTGAAATCCTATTGGTTTAAAAATATAGAAAATATAAAATTACAAAAAATTATGCATTAATAACTAAGTTTTAATATGCTTTCTTAATAAGTGTGAAAATCCTAAAAAATGCATCTTTAAAAAACAGAGGGAGTATTAAATTGTGTCAGTCTCACGCATAGATTACAAAATGTCAAAATCCATTGAACATAAACCGATTGCTATGACTTATTTTGATATTAAAATATTGAAAATATAATTTAGTGGTGCTAAAACTTTAAAAATAAAACATGAGTGTATTATTTTAGAAAATTATATATATATATATATATATACAGTGGCGGAGATAGAATCAAAATTCAATGGATCAAAATTGTATGTGCATAAATTTATTAGAGATTTCATGAAAAACAAGAGGGTCAAATTCTCAAAAATAACCCAGTTATTTAATATATTCTAAAGTCATATGTTTGTATTAACCAAAATTTAAAAATTGATAGAGGTCAGTTGATCCCCCTACTCCTTCACTACCTCCGCCACTATATATATATATATGAGAGACTAGGTACCAGTATATTTTATTTATAATAAGAGAGTTCTAACATGTTAGAATCTTCTTCTCTTCTTAAAATATCGCTTTAAAATATTTTATTTTAAATTTTTAGATTTTCGAAATTTGTATTAATGCACTTCATCTTAAAACATAATACAGCATAACATACAAATGTGAATGATGAAATATTATACTTAATTAAAAATAACAAACAGTGACTAGTGAATTAAAAAATCTTAATTTTAATATGTATAATCTTTAAAGAAAAATAATATTTAAAAACATAAAGTACTAATTATGTGATCGAATTCATATAACATATGCCTCGGTCATCTATTTATATACATGCATATACACGTAGTTTATACGCACAAAGAATATTTAACTAAACACATTGTAAAATACGTATGTTCTTGAAACACATATGGTCGAACCGAACAAGTAGTTTCACGTTAACTTATTTTTATGATTTTTACTCAATGTACAACATGCGTATCTATAGAAACTTAAGAACAAGTTGTAATGAAATCTGGTCATATAATTAAGTGAAACACTGACCTTACCTTGTACGGAAGTCTAAAGAAAGGACCTCTGACCTCTTTTTTTTTTTTTTGCAGACAATTGTCTCCTTTTTTATTGTTGAACTTGGTGCTTAAAAGGTTCTTTTCTCATTTCCGGCAGTTCTGATGTTTTAGATATGAGGCGGTAATGTGTGTTATGATGGTCTTTGGTGGTGCGGCGGTTCAGACTTCTCACTAGGGCATGGGAGTCTTCCCCGCTTTCTTTCTATAGATCTATTGTGGCGCAAGCATTTCTGGTCTAGTGACAGGGCGTAAGAGACTATTGGAAGTATTCAGGTTTGGATATTCAATACCTCTTAACTCAATATCCGTTTAAATATTTACCACTTCAGTTTGGATTTGAGTTGAGATTTCACTGGTCAAATTCGGATATTAGTTCAAATATCGGATAAAATGCCCATGCCTAATTTTGTTATGATTTGCAGTGTTTGGTTTTCTATTTTATCCTACAATCTGTTTGGTTTTAAGGTTACGGTATCTAAGTTTGGTTTGTACCGAGTTGTATGTTGGTTTAATTTTATTTTCTTTATTTTTTTATATTTCCAACTGTTAGTCTGTAAAAATAAAATAAAACCCCCAGAATTTAAATATGAAAACCTTTTAAAATATATGTTTAGGAGTTAATATGTATAATTGTAAACTCCTAAGTCCTAAACTGTTATAGTTTTGTTTGTTAAATTTTTCAAAATCGTGTGTTGTTGTAATTCAAGTAAACCAGAGATGACTGATGCGTTTGAGATTTTTAACCGATCCAAACCCCAGTAATCTATAATATTCACTGAATACACACAAGTGCTTTTTTCTCTTTTTTCTTTTTGGTCAAAACGCAAGTGTATAAATACAAAATATAATGAGTATTGTTAGAGTGAAAAGATCACGCGCTCATATAAGGTCGAAAAGTGAAGCTTTGATAGGTCCTAAACAAAGTTTTTTAAAAAAGTGAAGCTTTGATAGTACAAATCTACATCGTCCACCAACTTAATTCACCATAGAACTAAAAACGGAATAGTCAATGAAATAGACTTCTACATACCAATAAGTAGCTCCAGGAAAGGAGCGGACATCAGAAAAATATCCAGCATTCATGATCTGCTCCTTTTAATTAAATAATTAGTTTTGTTATCCATTTTGATCTTGAAAGTTTTGGATATCCACAACAATCTGGATATCCAAAATATTATTCAATTTGATCGTTTAATTATATTAAAAATAATTATAACATACAACACTATTAATTAAATAAATATATCATCATAACATTGTAATAAGATAAAAAATAATATGACTAGATTTAAAACTAATATTTTAATGAAAACTATAAGCAAAATCAAATAACTCAGTGTCGGTGATCAAATAAAATATTCATAAATTAACATTTGGATTAACACAAAAATAAAAATTAAATATGAAATAGTCTTAAACCTTTTGCCAAAAAGTCTAAACTTTTAAAATTTCAAGAAAAAAATCAAAATAAGTAAACGAGCCAAACCCATGATATATATATTACATATTTAGAAATATACAGATGTATCGGATATTTAGCTTTTCAATATAATATTGGTGATTTGATTTGTTTTCTTACGAATATTATTCTACTATTTGCTTGATCCGAAGTTTTATAGGTATCCAGATCTTTTTAGAACCTAAATAAATAATAGATTGAATCAAATTTAACGTATAAAATATCAGTCCTACCAATAATATCCACACTACACAACACCCAAAGATAAGAAAAACCCTACACTACATCCATTCATATCTACATAGATTATGTATATGCAAAAGTGAAGAAATGATTATGAATTGTTCAGTCATTTCTGAGAATTGTGGTTCAGTAGTGCTCCCGTTAAGGAATGAGACTAGTATATTATCGGTTGGCCCCTATTCAAGGATCCTGAAAAGGTAGTTTTAACCTTCATTAAATAGAAATCTTTGCGTTATGTATTTAGATATTAGATTCTTACTAATCTCGTTTTATATATTGATGGTTCCCTCATTTAAGTCAATGCTTTTGGCGAAAAAGGAACAAATTCTTGAGGATTAGCATTAGTTAGCTATCTCAATAATTTTTTCACTAAAATTCTTAAGCCATCCGCAGCCTGCAGTCCGGTTTATCGAATACCAAACAGCATTTGTGAAGCCTAATGTCGCTGTGATAGATGATCGTGACACTTCCAAACTTTGTCGAACCTGTAAGTGATTAGTCATTTTTTGAGCAGCCTGTTCTTGTAGCCATTCCCGAGCAAGCCAGATAGCTTTGGCTATGATTTCTGCTTGGGAAAATGATTTGCCTTCAAAGATATTTATATTCCTTGCTGTCCATATATCCCAACAAATTAAACGAAACATAGTAGAACTGACCTCCAAAAGAGGCAAATTGACGAGAGTAACCAAAGATAAGAAAGCAATTGCCATAGAAGTGCATGCTGATGGGTCAAACTCTTGCCTCCATAGATTTGAAACAAAAGTCTTATGTCCCTTATAACCTCTTTCTTTTTCATTCCGTATCTTAGCCTTTTGTGTTTCACAATGTTATATTGCATAAAACTACTAACATTGGGATCACCAAATGCTTCTTGTTGTCTCAAGTACTTTGAACGAACAGGTCTTATGTGGTTATGGGTATTTATCACATTAATGTATTTAGGTATATAAACTTTTGAAGTCTGTATGATAAGATCATCTCTAATGTATTTTGATAATCAAGTAGTGGTAGTATAGTGATAATTGTTTGGTGCTGGGTGTGTATTTATATCAGTTCTAGATTCAATTTTCTAATGAGAATTAAATTATCACTATTTAGTCAGTCTAGCCTTAGAATTCATCTGAGGTGATTTACATGGTGGGTCGTAAAAGATGATCGGTCCATCCTTTACATTAGTTAAAAAGTATTCCAAACTCAAATAAGGCAATGTGATACGTTTTCGCGCTATTCCACTATGTAGCATCAAGTGCGTTTCTCTCAGGACCGACATGATCAGTCTATAGGATTTATAAAATAAAATGTATTATAATATATATATTTTTAAAATAGATAATCAATATAATATAAATGTAGTTTTTAATATATTTTTATAATATAAAATATAGAGTAAAACATAGAGATTGATATCTAATCTATTAAAACTGAAGTACAAATAAAACTTAATCCTTAGTTTTCCTAAATAATTACAATGGCATGCCATTGATCTTAAACCATCTATAATTCAATTAATTTAGTTAACCGAATATCATATGTTTCCTTAACCAACCTTAACTTGATTAGATATTTTAATGCCGCCATAAATCCAATCTATCTAATACCGTAGACTGTTTTTATGAATCATATTTGTCAAATATATAATTTAAAATTGTCATATATTAAGTCCACTATATTTTATTTTGAATAAATTAAGTCCACTATATTTCATCTAAAACTAACCAAACATATACTTTAATTATGTACTTTTATCAAAAAAAAAAATTATATATATGGAATTTGTATTTGTTTTTTTGTAAGATTTTCATATCAAACTGCATACGTGCATACATATCAACATGTGGTTTGTGTAACCACAATTTTAATATTATTTACCTGAACAAAATATTTATGAAATACTAAATTTGGAATGTTATATTCAACAGATTTTTCTATGCGCACAATCTATATCATTAATTTTGTAAAACCTTAATATCAACAAATTCTAAATACGACTCCTAATTTTAAGATATCACAGTAACCAAATCTATATCAATCTTAATAACAAAATCTGCATATATATTTCTTTCAAACTTTCAAATGCAATCTATTCAAAACGTAATTGAAATAAATATTTATGTAAACTCATTTAGTTTAACGGGTTTTGAATAGGTTATTCAATTAATTATTTAGTAAATGTGATTTTACTTAAAGTTGGAAGACCATATTAACTCAAATACATTCATATATTAAAAATTATAATTTTCAAACATTTTCAAAAAAGTTCGGTTTTCTATGCGGGTTGGATTTGATATTGGTTTTCGGATATAACATTTTAAGAACCGTTCGAGTATATAGGTAATGTCATAGAGTATGAAACTTTGATTTTAAAATTAGTTGGATTTTCTGATACGAATACTCTTGACTAATTATGTTAGATAACAACTAAAAAAATATAAAATATTGCAAACTTTTGAAATAAAGTTTAAAAAAAAATTCTGAAATGCATATGAAAGTGTACATTTTTGCAACTTGACATATTTAATATAGTTACCAACAAATATATTAAATTCATATTAAATACAAATTTGATTATAAAAAAATATCACAAATATAAAATTAAATTTCTAGAAAAAATAAAAATAAAAATATATCCGCCCTTGGAAAAGGCGGGTCAAAATCTAGTTTAGTCCCTTAAATAGAGAGAATAAAAGCAATATATAATTTAAGAGATAAAATAGCAATGAATTAAAGTGAAATTAACTGTAATATTACTAGCTCTAGATATTTCCATACTTATCAGTGATATGTATATATATTTATATACACCAGTGGTTGACGATCCAATATATATAACATATATGTATGGGTCAAGTCCATTACTTGAGTTTCTGAAAATGAAACTATATTTTTAATGAGTGGTAAAAAAAACATTATTTTAAATGATTTAGCAAGAAAACTGTATTTTAACTGATTAGTAAATCCAGTTCAATTTCAGGATATATAACTGATCCCCCAGTTATCTATATGGAGATCAAAATGCTCTTAAATTCTAGAGATATAGATTATGTTTATGCTAAAAAGAGATGGGCGATGTAAATCTTTGAGAAATGTAACATTATTTTAAACTTTTTCAATTGTTTTCTTATAGAAGAAACTGCAAATAATCAAACGTTGTTGATATTTTTTTTTGAGCATAAACAACCATTTTCATTAATGTCTATAGAGTTAGGTGAGGGAATAAGCATCCTCATTTACTACAATACTTGGCTAAGCCAGCAGCAACCACATTTTGAATTCTAGGAATCCAAACAAAAGAACAGTACTCAAAGGAGGTAGCCATAATCCATAACAAGGATATTATCCTCCACAATGCCATAGATCTCCGGAACGGGATCGTTCTTCTTGATGCAAGCTGCTTGGAATCTACTTCACACCTGATTCTTCTTATGCCCATATCACACGTTGTTGATATGTAATATGCATTTTAATAGTTACAAAAACATGTATTTTGATGAAAGTTTTCATTTTATTTACATTAGAACTTATAAACAAATGAACATGGCTGAAAGCAGGTTAACATCTTTTCTTTAACCGTTAAAATGGCAATAATCTTTTTTCTAAAATTTTAACGGAAAGTAACCATTTTTTGGCAATCTCCGTTTGTTTTGCTGAGCAACCTAGTGATGTCACCAACTTTATATGCATTTTAAACATTAATTTACATTTAGAAGAACTATAGGTTTCAAGCAGATTTCACATTTCTTTTAAAATTTGGACACACACTGATACACATGTTCACTGTGTGCTACTCAATACATGAACGTGCATATCTTGGTCTCCCTTGGCAGTATAGATAAAATTGAAAATTGCTTTTCGACGTTATCGGTGAATGTTGACCAAGCACGTTGTCATTTGTAGACTTTCCTCAATTATCATAACATTGATGACAAAACAGATGTCATTAACCAAAGTTGTAATTTCCATTTCTATAGATTGAGATACTAATTTTTTTTTGAGGAATGACATTATGGCATATTAATATATTGATAACGAGTAAACGATATATGAACCACCATCTTAATTATCATTAGAAGATTACGTTTCTGACATATGACATCATTTTTACATAATGCTTGATGATTTCGGCACCAGTGTTAATATATACCATCAATTGCTTGTAATGCGCTATGAAAGTCTCACTGAATAACTTCTATTCAACCACTGGAGAGAAGAACCTAAAGTCAAAAGATGTATTGATTAGAGATAACTAACTAGTACGAAAGAACGTTAAGTATGAAATTATTATTAGTTTGATTTTACTCAAGACATTGAAGTGCTGCTTTATCAATCACCATCTCTAAGTATTCCTCTTATGGATACTTCATTACATACTGTCGAAAATAGCAATTTTATTCATGGCTTCGAGTATTGGATCAAGTTTTTACGGTTGAGCTCTGGGCCTATGGGCATGTAGACATGTTTTGTTGCTCGGAATTATGTTTTTTTTTAACGCATCTCGGAATTATGTTTATGTATGTTTCTTCTGCGTATTACAAATAAGTCTGCACAAAATATAACTAAAATTTTGATTTGTTTCGTTATCCGTTTTGATTTGAACAAAAAAAAATTCAGATATCTGTAACTTATATATATAACTCTATGAAACAGAACAAATAATGGTATGCAATATCTATAAAAAACTAAACAAATCACAAATACTAATAATTTTAGGAACAAATATCCGATCTGATCTGTACACATATATATACATATATTTAAAGAGTTATATATAAGTTATATAAATATTATATTGTATATAAGTTTATTAGTATTTTAGTTTATTAAATTTATTAATTATTTTTTATAATTTTATATAGTAAATAAAAATGTAAAAAAATATTTTTCTTTCTTAGTATATAATTAAAGTAGGGCCGAAATAGTTTATGGGAAATTTTGGCCAAAAATGTATAGTTTATATTTTATGTTAAAATTTGGCCAAAGATGTAATAGAGTATAGCTTTTTTAAAAAAAATTCACTTAGACTTAAGTTGGTTCTAAAATTGTGGTTCTGTTTTAATAATATTGATTTGGTGGAACGAAATGTTTTATGTACAAAGCCTGTGACAAATATTATATATATTCTTTTCACATCTTACTCTTATACTGAATGAGATGAAAGTATACTTTAAAAAAGAGGATGATGATATGATTTAGCTTCTATTAGGTTGATACTTGATAACCTCAAAAGCAAACTAAAAGTAATTAAAATCTCATTTTTAACCAAAATCGACATTTTCTTAAAATAAATTAACTTGATTGATGTCTTAGAAATTCTTTACATCGATATATATAGTTGATATAGCTTAGTAAGGTGTATTCATTAAGAATAACAACAGAAAAACCGTAGTAAATTTAAGAAACGGATGATATGATATTGTAACCTCCATCTCATAAAAGTGTTTAACACAATCAATAGAAGTGTTTCAATTAAACCTCCATCTCATAAAACCCTCTTTCTAGGACAGAAGATTTAATCAATTTGAGAGACTCCACCAAATCGTCACACATCTTGTGAGGATCTGGAATGACTGTTGGATCGGCAGTTACTGATATTATCACCTTGTTCTCATAACTCTGGAAATGTAGAGTAAGAGCCTCCACACATAAAAAAATATATCAAACAAGATAATTAAGCAAAAAAAAAAAGTCTATAAATGTATACAATGAATTGGGGAATTGTCTATATATGCATACACTTACATGTGGGTGGCCAAAAACACTAGGCGCGATGTAAGATAACGGGTGGCCATGGAAGGTTATTTCTTCTTTTGGACCGACGACGTTTGAGAATGACAATGTGGTGCTATGGATCACTTTCCTTACAAGGACCACACTTGCCTGTATTTTCAATTTGGTTCACCATTAGATAATATTAATTTACTTAAATAAACAAAATGTAAAGATGACTAACATTTTATATATATATTAGAAACTTAAAAACTTCACCTTGAGCCCCAGAACTTTAAGTATCAATTTGAAGAATGCCATAGAGAATACAGCCTCAAGGGAGTGTTTCTTGCGGTCAACCGTAACTTTAGCTCGACGCAGGTATTCTAGAGGGTCAGTCTCTAGCCCGAGGGAGAATGGTAGGAGGATGTAACCGAAGAGATTTCCCCATCTGCATTTCGATTTCTTGGCCATCATATCCGCCAGAGCCTATATTGCATCATTACACAATCAGCTTTTAAGCCTTTAATTATAAAGATTCCAAGATCAGATATTTATTTACCTCAATCCCTGTGTTTGGTCTCAAGTTAATCATAATGGCTGAACGAAGTCGGATTCTCCTCATTAACTCTTTGGACTTCGGTGTCGCTTCTTGATCTATTTCATTAACATATATGACAAGAGCTTCTTTAGATTAATGTGAACACCAAACTACTATGTATGACATAATAATGTAACAAAGCCAAACTCTTACCATATCTCCTACTCAGATACCGTGAAAGTCCCGCCTGCGTTACTCCAAGAAGAACGTCGTTTACCGTCTAACAAAATAGATTAAAAGCTAATAATGTCAGCGATTATACAAAGTTCATCAAGAGATTATTTTAGATGAGAAGAAAAGAAAACAACAAATCTACCATGTTCATTGCATTTTTCACCAGCTTCACATCGTCAAAACTGATAATCCGATACACAAACCTCTTAGGTTTAAGTTCACTACCGGGTTTTGCCAAGAGAGGAGTCTCCGTATCCCTCAAGAAACAAATTGTTAGAGCAAACATTAAGATATCAACAAAAGTGTTGAAGACCAGTCTTAGGATGAACCAAAACCCTACAAATAACCACCAAATCTTGTTGAAAAAACCAGTGTAGCAGCTCGGTCCAAATTGTTTTTTCTGAACCGCCACTGTAGGCAAAGCCTCGGGGTCTGATGTTTTTCGGGTGCAAGCGAGGAAAAGAGACATGAGTGACATTCCATCACCCAAAGAATGATGGATTTTGAGTATACCAATGGATTCAGCGTTTGATGTCTTGAGGCAGAGTACGTGAATTTCCCATAATGGTTTAGACAAATCTAGAGGAACGGTCGTTAACTTAGAGATATAATCTTCAAGATACTGATCAGGATTTTCAGTGTTGGGATCTATGTCAGGAACAACCACATGCTCTTCTACTCTAACTTTTGTCCGAACCCATCTTGCTTTCCCTTTCTTCCCATTCTTCATATCCTAAATTATTACCAAAAGAAATCATATATAAATAAAAAACTATGATTTTGATATATAAATACATCCATGATTGTATATTTACCTTTTCTGATATATATATTAAAAAATATATAGAGAGGTTTGTTTTCTGAAAATGGTTTGACCATTTCGGTTTGATTACAATAACTAATGACTCTTAATTAAGATCATGTACACTTCAATGATACAAACATGGTAGGAGAAAAGGTGTTTTATGCTGCAATATTCTGAACCAGGTATGTATGAATTTTCTGTGTTTTTGTTCGAATTAAAATAATGATCTTATATCAGTTTACTGTGTCGTGTGCGTGTACAGTGAAATATATTTTTTCTAAAATAGTAAACCCGTTTACGAAAAGCAAAAAGAAACAGTAACGAATACATTGGCGTTCATATAAATACTATACATGTGTTTTTTTACTTACTAAAATGCTGGAGAAGCGAGGGTGATTTGCGAGGCTGTGTTTAAGGCCGTTGATGATTGCAGGTGGGTTTCCTTTGACTTTACATCCCAATGTGACGATTATGGCACAGTTGAAATCCGGCGAGTTGAACAGCCGTGAGCATGGGCTAAGCGGCTCCTCCTCTTCCACAATATCCATTGCCGTGTTCTTTTCTTCACTCATTTATTTGACTTATTTGTCACTCTTTCCAAGTTTTGTCGATTTTTTCTTTTCTCACTCAAAGTCACTTTATTCTCTATTTATAAACGAGTTTGTAAGTTGTTACAAAAAAAAAAAAACGAGTTTGTAAGATTTTAGATGTGGACTCGGTCCCTTTGGCTTTGGTTAACCTAGGCTACCTAACCGAGCCACTATGTATATGTCACTCTTTCCAAGTTTTGTGGATTTTTTCTTTTCTCACTCAAAGTCACTTTATTCTCTATTTATAAACGAGTTTGTAAGATTTTAGATGTGGACTCATGGTCCCTTTGGCTTTGGTTAACCTAGGCTACCAAACCGAGACACTATGTATATGTGAAAGCATGTCCGTTTATTTTTTTTAGTTTTTATGACAACATCATGTGAATCTATAATATACTTCATTTCATTATGTATACAACCTGTTTTCACTAAATACGATTTTCAGACAAAAATAAATTCGCAAAATTTGTTATATGTTATGCAAAAACTGTAGTTCTCAGATCAGGTGATTTAAATGAACTCCTAGGAATACGAGAACTTAATGAATTCTCTTCCCCCACATTACTTGCTTCGTTCGCCATCAGAATTTAGTTTTTTTTTTTTTGACGAAGAGAGAATTTAGTTTTATGTCCTTAATTATTATTAGTTTCCTTAAATATTTCCTCATTGGTTTTATTTCCTTAATTGTATTATGATTCACCATTTTTGTATCCGTGTATGAACTTTTTTTTTCCTTATTAGTCATTGATCTCTATTTATTAATCAAAGCCAAGGTAATATCATTAATCACAGTTTCAAAAAAAAAGAAGAAAAGGAAAGAAAACATTGATCTCTCGAATGCCACGAATGCATGAGTAGGTACTGATTAATTTATTTGGGCCAACCATATCGACCAGTGATCCATAACTGATTTCATATGCAGATCAAATATTATTTGAAACTTTTCTCTGCAATAATTCATTTAATGTTCCCTTTTTACGTAAAACACTAAATTATTAGTTTACTAAACATAGAAACTGATCTGACCATCCTCTTGGTCATTGATTCAAAAAATAAGCCTCTTTTATGTTTCAAAATACGGAAAGTTAGGTTTCAAAAAAAAAAAAATACGGAAAGTGGAGTTAAAGTCAATCAATATTATATAGGACGATAGCTCGTAGATATATGCATAAACGGACAACATTTTCTTCTTCTTTTTTTTCTGAACTGAACAAAACATTTTCTTCTTCTTCTAAAAAAGATTAATGCTTTGTTTAATTTAAGTTTTCTTATTAGACCATGTATTCCTTGCAACTAGTATAAAATACTACTACTTATTACACAAAAAGAAAACTATTACACATTTAATTTTGAAATTTCAGACAACTGCTTTTTTTTTGGGCAAACAACTACTTTAGATGAATTAATGCATTGTGTGCGCTTTTACTTACCTGTTTTACCGGAACCACAAAGCTGCCTTCATCGTTCTATATATGAATAAAAGTTATTGGTAACGACCAACCACTACGTACGGTTGGAGATTGACCATTTTAATGACATATTGACATAATGACATGAAATCGAAGATATGTTATATTGTCACAATTTCATATTTTTCATGTTGGAATCATGTTTCAAATCTATGGTTCATAACCTTCTTATGCTGAAAAACTCAAATCACTGAGCAATTTGACCGACGATAATCTTTGCATGGCGCAAACAAAATCTATATATACGGTTAGTTACGTAACTAATTACAGAATCTGTTTTATGGGTAAAGAATCTCCGTTGGATAGAATAAACATTGATGGCTGTCAATGCCATTCTCATCTTTGGTCACCGTGTGAAATCGTACGAAATATTGATTTGGTGGTTGCGTTTTAATTATAGTCATTCTTATTCCAAAGCATTTAATATATATATTTTTTTGGCTTATACTTTGTTTACCTCCAAGTTCCATCTTCCAAAAAAGAAAAAAAAAGTTCTAACTTCTAACTAATGTATTGCCTTTTGTAAAATATTTTTTTTTTATCAAAGTTTCTCTTTTTTTTTGTTACAAAGAAAAGTTCTCATTTGACTTTTTTTTTTTAATTTACAAATGTAGTACCTAATAGATGAGATATGTAACTTTTTTTGTTAGCGGGTGATACTTATGTACAAAGAAGGCCTAATCCTGTCGTTCCAAATGGTTGTAACCATTTTCGATACACCTATATATTCATTTTTCTATTTTTTTAAAAAAATCT
Organism: Raphanus raphanistrum subsp. raphanistrum; assembly: GCA_019706035.1. NCBI lineage: Eukaryota > Viridiplantae > Streptophyta > Magnoliopsida > Brassicales > Brassicaceae > Raphanus > Raphanus raphanistrum. Next base: position 14,780,257 of record CM033981.1, read on the forward strand.
CTATTATAGAAACATGTTTTTTAATGTATATTACTGAGTTTTTCTATCTTTTTAAAAAAAATATAAAGAAATGTTATTTCCATCCTAAAAATATCTCTAACCCACATCTATTTTGGTTTTATAATAATATTTAATGCAATTTCAATCTAACATTACTATTTATTTATAGAGTAATACTATTATAGGAGTATATATTAGAGCAAACTCCATATCTATTATATAAATAATCTATTTTAGAAGAAAAATAGCATACTTTGGAGATGATCTGAGTATAAAAACAAAAGTAGTATTCTTCTACATTTTCTCTAAACATAGAAGAATTATATTATATAAGCATACATCACATTGGTTCAAAATCATTTATATAATATAGTTATTTTAGAGGAAAATATAAATATGTATATTGGAAATGCTTTTAGTCACAATTTTTAGGTTGTGACACTTTAAAGCATTTTTACTGATGCTTTCCTTTTTTGAACACAGTACATAATAACTACAAAATGGGTTGAGATATATTTCAATTCTACTTAATTTATTTATAAGTAGAGTAGTAAATAAAAATGGAGTAATGAAAATATATATATATTTTCATTCTAAAGTTGAAAAGAAAATTGCATTGAAGAAATATTTTAACTAACGTTGAGTTTTGAGTAGAAAATGAAATAGGACTAGACTATAGATGCTTTTAACCTTTTATACCATGATAAACTGTTTATGAATATGTTTTTTTTGGTTATTCCACTCACGGAAGTAGAGTTTTAGTAACCGGGTACATATCGATATCGATTGTTGACTTTGACGCTATACAAATAAGTAAAGTTCACTGGGTCTTATTGGGCTTTTCTAGTTTGGTCGTTGTATAAATATTATGATCCATGCCAAATTGTAACCCAAACTTAGCAAACGTTAGTAGATTATTTTTACAAATTACAAAGATGCGAAATTGTAAATTTATATATTTTCTGAAACTGATATTTGTAGCTGAAGAAGAGGTGAAACTTGGTAACAATAATTTAACAAGACTATAACTTGCGAAAACACGACTTAAGAAACATAAGATTTCCTATATTACAATTTTATATTGGAAGAAACAGTACTTTTAGTTAAAAATGTAAAAATGCAAACTAGTGAGCTTTGTTCATTTCTATTATATTATAAGTTTAACATATTTGTTTAAGAAAATGAATTACAATCATGCATAATATATTGTAAAGCGATGAAAAAAAAATCATCTCAGAGGGTCTGATTGGTAATGGCTGTAGCTTCAAAATTATTGCTGTAGAAAAAAATCTGTAGACTTTTTGCTGTAGCTTTAAATTTTATTGCTGTAGAATTTTATGGAAAGCACTAAAAATTTGCTTTGAATATTTGGTTCTACAGAACACTTCTACAGCTGTAGATTATTTCGAGAGCTGTAGTTTTAAAAAACAAATTAAAGCTTGATTGCTCTGATTCTTGTGCTTTAAAAATAAATGGGGCTGTAGAGAGCACCCAGAGCCATTACCAATAAAATATAGCTAAATTACCATTACCAATCACACCCAGATTCTCAATATATTATAGCTAAATATTTAATGATTTTCTTACATTTTCAATAAAATTGATCCTAATGTTTTATTGTTAAATCGTATATAAATGTTTCTCATATTAATTATTTTTCTTAAATTTATCATTTCTCCATTGAGGTGGTGAAGCTACACTACTACAACTTCTCGAACCCTCTCGACAACTCCTTAGTTGTTATCTCCGACAGAGTAGAGCAAAAACCCTAGAACCCACCCTTATGGCGATCATCTCCGAGGTCGAAGAGGAAACCAGCAGCAGCAGCCGGCCCTCGATCTTGCCCTTTAGGGCGACCTTCGATTCCTCGAACCCACTAGGTTTCTTGGAGAAAGTGTTCGACTTTCTTTCTCAACAGAGCGATTTCCTCAAGAAACCCTCCGCGGAGGCTGAGATCTCCGCCGTAGTTAGGGCGGCGAAGGAGAAGCTGACGAAAGCTGAGAAGAAGCCTGTGGAGAAGGAGAGTGTGAAGCCTACTATGGCTGCTTCTTCAAGCTCAGAGCCAATTGAAGTTACGGAGAAGAAACAGGAACCTGGTCCCATTGGTAAATTTCAAATCTTTTTTTTTTTTTAATCTCTTTTGATTGTATTTAATTTGGGAACTAGCTAGTCTGGTCTAGGCTCTTAGGATTGGGACTTTGATCATGTGTGTCTGTTTGTTTGTAGCTCCGAACAAAGGTAATGGTTATGATCTTGAGAACTACTCGTGGGTCCAGACTCTCGGGGAGGTCACAGTTAACATTCCTGTGCCTAGTGGCACTAAAGCACGGTCTGTTGTGTGTGAGATCAAGAAGAACCGTCTTAAGCTTGGTCTCAAAGGCCAGGATCCTATCATCGATGTATGTTCTTTCTCCTCTATTGTGTATCTTATAAACCATTCAAATGCTAAATTTGCAAACTTTCGAATGGTTTATAGGGAGAGCTGTACCGATCTGTGAAGCCTGATGACTGCTACTGGAACATCGGTAAATGCCTAACTCCCTAGTGAACAACGCATTGGACATTGATTAGTGGTGGCTAACAAGGGGGTTTTTTTCTTTCTGCAGAGGATCAAAAGATGATATCGATTCTGTTGACAAAGCAAGATCAGATGGAGTGGTGGAAATGCTGTGTGAAAGGCGAACCTGAGATCGACACGCAGAAAGTCGAGCCAGAGAACAGTAAATTAGCTGACCTTGACCCTGAAACTCGCTGCACTGTTGAGAAAATGATGGTACAACTTGTCCGTTTTTGAAATCCATTCAAGTTTCTACTTTGTGACACTGAAGTGTTTTCTTTTGGTTTGTTCTTTGTGTGTATAGTTTGATCAAAGGCAAAAGCAGATGGGACTTCCAACGAGCGACGAGCTGCAGAAGCAAGACATCCTCAAGAAATTCATGTCTCAGGTAAAAACAATACATGCATCTGTATCTTTGATTGCTTTTTCTGTACATTAAACTGACTTTCTTCTTTGGATTGTTTACTCGCAGCATCCAGAGATGGACTTCTCAAACGCAAAGATTAACTGATGCGCTCGTGTTGTCTGCTCTCCCCCCCCCCCCCCCCCCCCCCCAAAAAAAACTTGTTTTGTAGTTGCATTGCACCCTCAGATACTTGTTCTTGCTTTTGTTTTGTCTACTGAAGGAATAATATTTCGGTTATGTTTGGTTGGTTTTTGTTGAATGAAGTTTGAAAATCCGGTTCTGCTTTTTTCAACATTTTATATGAGCTATCTATTAAACCGGGTATAACTTGGTATCATTGTACTTATCTATCTTGTAACCGGGTGGTGACACATGGAGCTTCTTCCATTTGTCGTGAAGCTGCCGTTTTCGGTAAAAAGATAGAACCGGGATCATGTGACACATTTGTGGTCCAGTCCGGTTTAAGTTGGGAATGTGGTCCACACTTTTGTGTTGTGTTGTTCTTCTTTTTTTTTTTTTTTTTTTTTTCCTCGAATGTATTTCATAACTTGAAAAGGATTACGGGGTGGAATGCGATGGAGAGATACATTTGCTGGCGGACTACAGAGATGTCCCCAGAATCATAAGCCCACACAAGGGAGACATCTTTAAAACACATAAAAACATAAAACAGAGATTTAAAGAAAATGGCCAAACTGTGGGAAACACACGAAACAACAAAGCCTAGCAGAAAACCACAGAAATAATAGACGAGGTTATAATCGAACTTCTCACTTCACCCTCGCCACAGCAATGTCATTCAGCTGTCGAAGCCATGAGTTCCCTCCAACACAACCCACAACCGATTTACCTGAAGTGCCGTAGACATTATTAAGCAAGCTTCACATGGAAAAACGGACGATCTTCTGCTAAGAATTAAAGACGAAGTAACCACAGCAAGGGAGGCTTGATAGACGACGAAACCCCATCCTCTCGAAATCCGTGCCGGCTAGAGCAGATCTGAGAAGCAAGGTGGTGATCTGCGAGTGGACATAGCCGAGAAGAATCCACTGGTTGAGGTAAGCCACCTCTGAAGAACCACTAACAAATGAATCCCTCGAAAAACTTCCCAAAGGAAGTGAATCATAACCAGATCTGGAATTTCTGGGAAGAGGAAAGAAGAGATTTTGTCAAAGAATCAAACCAAAACCATCACAAAAACTTGAAACTCTCATCCGAAAGGCACATAATCTAAAAACAGAAAGAAAAAGCACAACGCCGAGGCTCGAAAGCCATCGGACGCTGGCCGAACAAACAAGCTTCTGGGAAAGTTTGGATAGGAGGAGAGAAGTCGGAGAGTTTTTAGGAATCATAAATCACGTCTATTTACTAACGTGAATGCAAACTCATTCGTGTAAATGCATTCACTTTGGAAGCAAATGATTCTCTCCTCTCATTGTCTGGAGCGGTACAGTCGTAGCAACCTCACTTAGACCGTTATTCGCAAGTGTATGTGTTTTGTGGTCCTCGTGGGCGATGTAACCATCTTTTTGTAGAATAAGCAAAAAAATGTTTGGAAATCAATCTGCATTCACTTTTTCATTTGATTAGAAAAGGTCAAAAACATTTTTTTGTCTACAGCAGTTCTACTTGAAACAACAAAATTGTTTCATTGATAGCTTATGCAGCAGCTCTACACTAATTCATTCATAGACATTTTCAAAGGAAGTGTATCTCAAAGGATCAGCTTTGACTCACGTTGCTGTGAAGAGAACTAATTAGGTAAAATTTATATAATTGTAATTATTGTACTAAAGTATATAACTCTACTAAATTTTATCTGATTTAAATTATTTGTGTTAATTCATTTTCTAATTTTCATTTATTAAATTTGTTTTTGCTCAGTTATTATTTTTAGTTGATTATACTAGCTTTATATATTGAAGCTTATAACATTTGTTTTAATCTTAAAAAAAATTGATGAAACTAAAAAAAATTACTTTTGTCTCATTCATATTTTACTAAGAACTGAAAATTTCTCAAAAGATTTTTTCGAACATAAATTTTGTGGAAAATTTTATGAAAAATAAAATTCAACTTATAGAAAAAGTTTTGTAACAATATTTTTAATACTTATAAAACTATATAAAGTATCATTTATCATTTTAGTTTTCATTTATTTACATAATTTTTTTTATACATGTATTTTCTTATTAAATTCTTTTAAATATACTGATAAGAAGTTACATGCTCTGGTCTCTGATCCAACAATATTATGGGCTTAGAGCATAAAATTAAAATATAGTGATAAGCAAAAAGTGTTTTGCTCATTCGTCATACTTAAAATATTAATTGACGTTTGGTAATTTATTTATATTATTGCTAAGTTATCATTCGGTATTTTATCCTTGTGTTTGTTATGTATTGTCCTAATTGTTTCCTACTAATCACATTTGTTAATTTTTAGTATGGTATGTTTATTATGTACAATATTTTTCCGCAAACCATTCATAAGTTTAACCATGGATATAACTTTTCTACTGGTTAAAATGGGAGACATTTCATATCATTTTAGTGTATGCATGAATTTAGTGGCTGGAGGCTGATTGGGTACATATGGTTTTGTCGATATTCATCAATTATTTGAAAGAGACAAACGCAGCATACACTAAATGAGTCTTGTTCTTAATTATCAATTTCACCATCAGATTACAACTCTATGTTATAACTCTCCCATAAGTTAGATCCATCAATCTTAATATCCTTTAATTCTTTTGTTGGAGATATAACCAAAGGAATGCATAGAGACAATGTCGATGTGCCATGTGAATTTTGGCAGTCACCAATATTGATGATGACACAGTTGACACTAATGTACAATGAGGACAAACGAAGTAAAACATACTCCCTCTGTTTTTAAATAATACATGTTTTGAGATTTTCACACTTTTTAATAAAACATATTAAAATTTATTTATTAGTGCATAGTTTTTTGTTATTTTATATTTCCTATATTTCTAAACCAATAAAATTTCAAGAAATGCAATTAATGTTTTTGAGATTCACAATTATTCATAATTAATTGACAAAAATTACATTGAAAATATGAAAAATACATCTTTTTGAAACAAAAAAAATTCCTAAAACATACATCTTTAAAAAACAGAGGGAGTATAAAACATATTTCACATATTTACACATTGGTTACAATCTGAAGTCCAATCATAATTAAACCCAAAACATTAAATTTTTCTTTTTATATAGAAAAGTTCAACCATTTGCGTCAAACTCTATTCTGTTTGAACAGAAAGGATCGTGTGTAAACGCATGTAATAGTTTTATATAGCGTAAATCAATGATCTCATGTCTTGAGCTAATTCGAATTTGAATCCGACATAAGTGATCTAAGTCATCTAACTAGTTGGCTTAACTTTATTAACGATCATTTTTGATTTTAATTTTTATTTCTATGACATTTAGATGACCACGAAAGACTAGATCGCTATAAGAACTATACAGTAAAAATTATTTATACACTTTTATTTGTATTTTTTACAAAATTTATTCCAAGAATCCACCTAATTTATACTACAATTTCTTTTAGACCAAACAAAATATTATATGTAGTATTCGACCAAACAAAATATTATATTTAGTATTTACCAAGTATATGAACACATGTTATGGCTAACTTTTTCTATAACCAAAGGTTACGTTCAAGTTGATCCAAGTCATTCATGCAAATCTTTCTCAAAAATTTCCGGAAAAAGTGTTCGGAATTCGAGTATTTTAATTAAGCTTATGATCCGTAATTGATATACTATAATACTCCATCCGTTTCATTTTAATTGTTATTTTAGGTTTATGCATGTAGATTAAGAAAATATATGATTTTATATATTTCTAAAATAAAAGCATAATTAACTATAAATCTAACCACATTTCAACTAATAAAAAACAAAATGGAGAATCTATTTAATAAATTTTGCATTGAAACTATAAAACTACAGTTATTTTGAAACGAAAATTTTTTTTAAGACGACAATTAAATGGAAACTGAGGGAATTGTACTCTGTCAAGTACATGTAAAGGCTATTTGGAACTACTTTTGGGCGAACGTGTATGCGCGTGGATACTACAAATGCGCACACACAAGCACACATCAAAATTGTGTAAACTTGCAACATTAATATATAATTTTAAATACATATATGATTATCTATTGTATATCATTTTGACCATACATATATGACTATTTATTTCAAAAACATTGCAATAAAGTTATATCATGATGATGATTTTTAGAATCTTTAGAGAAATAGACTAGTCTATCTAAATATATTATATTTTTCGTAAACTAACTACAAAATTAATTATTAATTTATAAAATATTCTTCTTTTTTCTTAGATAAAAATACAAATTACCTAATATGGTTAAAATATATGATAATTAATAATATTGAATAACAAAAATCTGATAACAATTTAGATATTCTCTATCATTTTGTTTAATTTTATATTATTAAAATAAACTAAAAAATCTATTAATCATATAATAAAAATTAGTTTTTTGGATGTTATATTTTGAATTTAAAACAAATGTAAATTATTAAAAATCTTACATTAAAAAATTTTGATTAATTATTTAAAAGTTTTATTATAATAATTTATAAATGATCATAAAACCATATGAATAAAAAGTTATTTAATAAATATTCAAATTAATATATATATATTGAAAACTTTATATAATATAAAATACATAAATATTGTATTCTTTAAATTTGGAATGGATAAGTATTGAAAACTTAATATTTTATTTTCTAGAACTCACGTTAACCCAAGTTAATTTAGTGGTTAAGTTAACTGATCACGAAAACATAAGAATTTTTCAAGTCGTATGAATTCATATTAGAAAAGGTCTATTCTTAAAAAAGTATCAAATTATATAGTTTGGATTTCATTTTATTTATGCATATAACTTCATAATCATTAAAATGATAGCTCATAAGCTACACAAAATTTCAATTTTCAATCCTTGAAACCTGATATTAGCATTAGGCTGTAATGACCGTGGCTCCAGAACTACTACAATCATATGGATTATTACGACTTTCTTAACGAATGAAACAAAACCTAATTAGCATTATTGTTGTGCATCATGTACGTACTCGCACATGCCTTAAAGTTATCTTTTATTTTTAAAATTTTACATATATAATATTTAAGTGACTGATTGTGAATTATCATCACATTTGGCTGTGATGAATAAGATCACGACGAAAGAACAACAAAACGAATTTGGCCTTCATCGGGAAATTAGAAAACAACGACAAAAATATCTCTGTCATCTTTTATTTATATTCAGTGATTTATGTCATAAAAGTATCACTGATACGAATAAGATACACTGATACAGTGCGGCAGTGCCTGCCTATCCAATTAAATAATTACAAATTTATTTTACTCCTATAGATAGTCCTAGTCTGTTTTATTTTATATTAGTGATTTTTAACATGTTTTGACAAATTGTTTGCCTTGAACAACATATTCCCTTTTAAAGTGAGGGAAATATGGTAGACCATGCATTAAGAGTATCTCAAAAAAGACTATATATATTAGAGTGCAAAATTTTACTTTTTGAGGTTTCAAGGTGTTTTTTTCGAAAAGTAAAACTTCAAATTTAACTTCAAAATAATTTTTAATTTATTCTATAATCTATATATTTGTCATAATTAATGTAAATCCATAAAACTTTTATAAATAAGTAGAACATATATAAAACATATTACAATAACATTAATTACTAAAATCTTACATTACAATATAAAATTATAAAAATACATAATTTAATATTGAAACACAAGAAAAATATGGCATTTTTGCCAAAAATTATTTTCGGAATGCTCCATCTTCGGTTACACAAAATTTGTTTGGACAATGTTTTAGAGATTTTGGAGGTTCCATAGAAAATATACCAGACAATTAGTGTTGTTATAATATTTAAATGTGTCATAATTTTTGTTTTCATTTACCTTTTAAGAAGATTTTATTAAGTTTTTGGTAATATTCTTGTTGTCTAATTCTAGTTTTAAAATAATATAAATTTTATTTTGTTTAGTTTATGTGTAAAACTTAAATTTATAAAAATAAATCTGAAATAATTATGAGACATAAAAAGTTAAAGACTAAAGCGATAAACAAAAAAAATATTTAAGAATCATAAATGTGATGTGTAATTAATTGTAGAGACCAAAATGCAAATAAAAATTTTCACTACTCAAAACTCTAAATTTGAAGTTTTGAAAACTTTTTTTTGGAAACCAAAAAATTATATATCTGAAGTTATAAAGATTTTTTGGAGATGCTCTAAGATTTGCATTTTCTACGAGTATGTGCGTGTTTTAAATTATGGTTGTTTTGATATGTTATTGATTAATTGTGCATTTGTAGGAACCTTCGTTCACAACTAAATATTTAGTGTATAAACTCATTTTTAGTTGGTGATGTCTTGCATAATTGCATTGTTTCACTCATTCCTTTTCATGCATTTTCATCATGTAGGTTAGATTCTAGCCATGTGTAGGTTGCATTTTGCATACATGAGTCCTTATCAGGTATTGGAGCATCTTATGGAGCTTTTGGAGACATTGAGATGCATTTGGAGCTCAAAAGATGTGAAAAGGAGGATGATTGGACGAGAGGAGCCTGGAGCGACCTGCAGAGGTCGCTGTGAGACCTCGCTCCAGCCGGAGCGACCTTGACGACCAAAGCTAGAGCGACCACTCCAAGTCGCTCGGCTTTACACGACTCGAAGACGAAGAAAATACCCCGGAGCGACCCTTCGCAGCGACCATCCGAGGTCGCTCCCAAGGGCCAGAGCGACGTGCTGGAGCGACCTGCGGAGGTCGCTGCGTGTTTCTTATTTGCGATTTCTTTTTAATTCAAGGACCTATTTGCAATTACTTATGTCGTTTTGGCACTCTGAAAACCTAAATTTAAGACTGATTGTAGCCACTTTTGGGCAGTTTATCTTTTGTTGAAGAGAAAAACCACAAAATACTCTTGGAAAGTTCATCTTTTGGATTCATTGTTCTCTTGTTATTGATTTCTTATTGATTTCCTGTGTTCATCTACATGTTTAATCTGAAATCCAGTATGGGTTTAAGGTTTAACATGAAGATTAGTGAGTAGTTCCCTTTTGAATTCATGGGTTAGGGAGACTAGGGTGATTAGGTTAGATCAAGGATGTTTTTAGTGTAGTTCAGTCTCAAGCCTTGCTAGTAGAGTGATCTTACAGCCTCTTTTGTTCTGATCATTCGAAAGTTGACCTCTAGACATTTCCCACCCAAAAGGTGTTTTTTGAAATGTCCGAGACAACTCTGCTAGGCTCTTAATGCATCTTGCCAAAGATATTTGTTGTTAAGAGTATTAGGATAGCTAATAAACCTGTTCTTAATGATTGCTTTCATATCATTCAGCCAAAGAGATTTGATGTTTGAGATGTGTTAGCAAATGAGCATTCATCTAGATATAGAGCTTGCTTAGGATTGTGTTTAGGCTTAAGGTCATTTGTCTGATTCATCATTTGTCATCTTTGATTGATACTTGATCACCCGAAATCATATTCCCATGCCCATGAGTTCTCTTTTATCATATTTAAGAAAGTCATTCATTTACTGCTCTTTATTTCTATCTTGTCATCATAGTAGTTATTTGATTCTGAAATCATTTTAAATCATTGGTTGCATTTAGATTAAGTAAGTGCTTGCATTCTTAGTGCTTGAAATCCCTCAGAACTGGTTCGACATTTTACTTCCATTTTACTATCATTTGACTTAGGAGCCTCAAAACTCCTAACATCAAATTGGCGCCGTTGCCGGGGATCGAACCCGGGTCACCCGCGTGACAGGCGGGAATACTTACCACTATACTAACATCAAATTGGCGCCGTTGCCAAATTCTGAGTAGATTTGAACATTGAGATTTAGTAGCTTGCTTGAGACTAAATCATTTTCACTTTGCTGATTACTGATTCTCCTTTTTCAATTCCCTTTTGATCTGCAGGTGTATGAACTTGAGGAGCAGGGGTCCAACAAACCTAGTTCCACGAGCAGCAGACATCCGAGCTTTAGAGAGGGAGTGTGCTAGAAAAAGGAGAGAAGAGGAGCAACAGGCTCACATACAGGATCCGAACATTGAAATGGCTGACCCACAAGCGAATGGCGGCGAAAACGCCCCACCAGCTCGACCTATTGGTGCCTATGACCGTCCAACTAACCATGGCCACCTGTTAGGAATCAGAGCACCAGCTGTGGCAGCAAACAACTTTGAGATCAAGTCAGGGTTGCTGAACCAGATTGAGAACAACAAGTTTCATGGCCTGGCTGCAGAGAACTCATTCGACCACTTGGACAGTTTTGATAGATATTGTGGTCTATCCAAAACCAATGGTGTATCAGATGATGCTTTCAAGCTCAAGCTTTTCCCTTTTTCTTTGGGGGACAAGGCACGTCAGTGGGAGAAGTCTCTGCCAAGCAGCTCCATCACCACTTGGGATGACTACAAGAAAGCTTTCCTAGAGAAATTTTTCTCTACTTCCAAGACAGCTGACTACAGGAATGAGATTTCCGGATTCAAGCAGAAGAACTTGGAAGGATTCAGTGAAGCATGGGAAAGGTTCAATGGCTACCTAGCTCAATGCCCACACCACGGTTTCAACAAGGGAAGCTTGCTTAGCACATTCTACAGAGGGGCCTTACCTGAGTACAGAGCAAGATTGGATACTGCAAGTAATGGGAACTTCTTGGACAGAACAGAAGAAGAGGCAGGGAAACTTGTTGAAAACATGGTCACGAGTGATGTTGTCTACAGTGGGGATCATGACAGAGCTGATAGGTCCGCAGACAAGCAGACAAAAAAAGAGATAAAGGCTTTGCAGGACAAGATTGACATCCTCATTGCTGATAAAGCTTCTCAAGCTCAGATGAACTTTGTTGGTAACCCACAGCACGAGATACCAGCTGCTTTCAATGAGGTTGATGGTCTGGAAGGTCAGGAAGAGCTGTGTTTTATCAACAACAATGATACTTGGTACAAGAAATAGCCAAACTTTCAGTACAACAACTATCAGCAGAGACCTTATTCTAACAACCAGCAGAATGGATATCAGCCTAGGAACAACCAGCAAGGTGGCTATCAGCAAAAGCAAAACCCTCCTCCTGGTTTTTCCAACCAAGGGCAGCACTCTTCTCAACAGCAGCCTGCTCCATCTAGCTCTACACCCCAAGAGAGCAGCACTGATGCACTTCTGAAAAAAATCTTGGAGTCACAGACTAGAAGTGAGAAGCATGTTAGTTATGAGCTGAAAAACCTTCACAACAAGATTGATGGGAGCTACAATGATCTCAACAACAAGTTCAGAGCTTTGGAGAACCAATTTGCTTCCATGAACACTCAGCAAAATCGCCAACAAGGCTCTCTACCTGGAAAACCTGAGCAGAATCCCAAGGATGCCAAAGCTATCACACTTAGGAGTGGTAAGGAGTTACCTCCTAGAACTCTCACCAATGATGCTGAGAAACTAGGTGAGGGGGTGGCCATCAACATAGATGATGAGGTGGTTATTGTTGATGAGAAGACTAATGATGAGGTCTTGGAGAAGATTGTGGAAGCTAAGGGTAAAGGAAAGATTGGAGAGGAGAAGAAGACTGTAAAAGATGGTGAAGTTGTTCTTCCAGCAAAGGAGAATGCTTTTGTCCCTCCTCCTTATGAACCCAAACTTCCATTTCCTGGTAGGTTCAAGAAGCAGTTGCTGGAGAAGTACAAAGCTCTGTTTGAGAAGCAGATGAGTGAGGTTCAGATCACAATGCCAATCATTGATGCTTTCATGCTGGTTCCTCAATACAACAAGTTCCTGAAAGATGTCGTGGCATCAAAGAAGAAAGAGATGGAAGGTATGATGATTCTCACTCATGAGCGCAATGCCATAATTCAGAGACTTGATGTTCCAAAGAAGCTAGAGGACCCAGGATGCTTTACACTTCCTTGTGCTCTTGGACCCATGATGTTTGAAAAGTTTCTCTGCGATTTGGGAGCTAGTGTGAGCTTGATGTCTTTGTCTGTTGCTAAGAAGCTTGGTTTCACTCAGTACAAGAAGTGTAGACTCTCTCTGGTGTTAGCTGATCGTTCGGTGAAGTATCCTGTTGGTATCTTAGAGGACCTTCCAGTGATGGTAGGAAATTGTGAGATCCCTACAGACTTTGTGGTGCTTGAGATGGGTGAAGAAGCTCAAGATCCCTTGATCCTTGGTAGACCTTTCTTAGCCATAGCAGGAGCTATTGTTAATGTGAAAGAAGGCAAGATCGATCTCCATTTGGGTAAAGGGAACATTCTCCACTTTGACATCAAGGAGGTGATGAAGAGACCAGTCATGCAGGCACAAATCTTCTACATAGATGAGATGGATGCTCTTGCTGATGAGCTCCTTGAAGAGCTATCAATAGAGGATCTTTTACAGCATGTCCTTACCATTGAGAGAGATGATGAAGTGGTTGAGAACCTGGCTAGTACTGCATATGGACTGATGCTGGATTCACACAAGGGATTTAATGGCAAGGATCAGTTTGAGGAGTTGCCACAGGAGTTTCATCAAGAGGCTGCAGTCACTCAACATGAAGACATCCAGCAAGATGACTGGAGTGAGCTTAAGGCGCCTAAGGTGGAACTAAAACCTCTTCCCCATGGTGTAAGGTATGCATTTCTTGGTCCCAATGAAACCTATCCTGTCATTGTGAGTAGTGAACTTACTGAAACTGAATTGTCTGAACTTTTGAAAACACTTAAAAGGTTTAGAAAAGCAATAGGTTACTCACTTGATGACATCAAAGGAATTTCACCATCTTTGTGCATGCATAGGATACATCTAGAGGATGAATCAATGACCTCTATCGAGCATCAAAGAAGGTTAAATCCTAACCTGAAGGATGTTGTAAAGAAGGAGATTCTTAAGCTCTTAGATGTTGGGGTTATTTACCCTATTTCCGATTCAAAGTTGGTATCTCCTGTGCATGTTGTCCCAAAGAAAGGTGGGATCACTGTGATTAAAAACGACAAAGATGAATTGATACCAACAAGAACTGTCACAGGTCATAGAATGTGTATTGATTACAGAAAACTGAACTCTGCATCTCGAAAAGATCATTTTCCATTGCCATTTATTGATCAGATGCTTGAGAGACTTGCTAATTATCCATTCTATTGTTTTCTTGATGGGTATTCAGGTTTCTTCCAAATCCCCATACACCCCCATGATCAAGAGAAAACGACATTCACATGTCCTTATGGTACCTTCGCCTATCGAAGAATGCCATTTGGACTATGTAATGCTCCAGCCACCTTCCAAAGGTGCATGATGTCAATTTTCTCTGATCTTATTGAGGATGTTGTGGAGGTGTTTATGGATGATTTCTCTGTCTATGGATCTTCGTTCTCTGCTTGTTTGTCAAATTTGTGCAGGGTCCTACAGAGATGTGAAGACACCAACCTTGTGCTGAACTGGGAGAAGTGCCACTTCATGGTCAAAGAAGGGATTGTGCTTGGGCACAAGATTTCAGAGAAGGGAATTGAAGTGGACAAGGCTAAGATTGAGGTTATGGTCAGTTTGCCTCCACCTAAGACAGTGAAAGATATCAGAAGTTTTCTTGGACATGCTGGTTTCTACAGGAGGTTCATCAAAGACTTCTCCATGATCACTAGACCATTGACCAGGTTGCTTTGTAAGGAAGCCACTTTCAGCTTTGAAGTAGAGTGTCTTGAGGCCTTCAAGAAGCTGAAAAATGAACTCATCAGTGCCCCCATAGTCCAACCACCTGATTGGGATCTCCCCTTTGAGATCATGTGTGATGCTAGTGATTATGCTGTGGGAGCTGTACTAGGGCAGAAGAAGAATGGAAAAACTCATGTGATCTACTATGCAAGCCAGACCATGAATGAAGCTCAAATGAGGTATGCCACCACAGAAAAGGAAATGCTAGCCATTGTCTTTGCCTTTGAGAAGTTCAAAAGCTACTTGGTGGGATCTAAGGTTATTGTCTACACTGATCATGCTGCTTTGAGACATCTTCTAGCCAAGAAAGATGCAAAACCAAGACTTTTGAGGTGGATCCTATTGCTTCAGGAGTTTGATTTGGAGATCAGAGATAAGCCAGGAGTTGAGAATGGTGTAGCTGATCACTTGTCCAGGCTGAAGGTGGAGTGTGGAGTACCTATTGATGAGGGACTTCCAGAGGAGCAAATCATGGCTATTGGAGCAGTAATGGCAGTTTGTGACACTGGTAGAAAGCTTGAGGAAGTGAAGGCAACTGAAGAGAAGGAACCTTGGTATGCTGATTTGGTGAACTACCTAGCCACAGGAAAAGAACCTTTGAATCTTGTGGGCTATGCCAAGAAGAAGTTCTACAAAGATGTGAAGAGGTACTACTGGGATGAGCCTTATCTCTACACTCTCTGCAAGGATCAGCTGTATAGGAGAGTGGTTGCTAATGAAGAGATAGATGGGATCCTCACACAATGTCATGGATTATCCTATGGAGGCCACTTTGCTACTTTTAAGACTGTAGCAAAAGTGTTACAAGCTGGATTCTGGTGGCCACACATGTTCAAAGACACACAAGACTTTGTCTCCAAGTGTGATTCATGCCAAAGAAGAGGAAACATCACCAAGAGGAATGAGATGCCTCAAAATCCTATCCTAGAAGTTGAGGTCTTTAATGTGTGGGGTATTGACTTCATGGGACCATTTCCTTCATCATATGGGAACAAGTACATTCTTGTGGCTGTTGACTATGTCTCAAAGTGGGTGGAAGCTATTGCTAGTCCCACCAATGATGCTAGAGTGGTGACCAACATGTTCAAGAGTATTATCTTCCCAAGGTTTGGAGTTCCAAGAGTTGTGATCAGTGATGGGGGTTCTCACTTCATTAACAAGCTGCTCGAAGGACTTCTAAGGAAAAATGGTGTGAAGCATAAGGTAGCAACTCCTTACCATCCTCAGACAAGTGGTCAAGTTGAGGTCTCTAACAGAGAGATCAAATCCATTCTGGAGAAGATTGTGGGGATCACGAGGAAGGATTGGTCTAATAAGCTTGATGATGCACTTTAGGCCTATAGGACAGCTTACAAGACACCTTTGGGTACCACACCTTTCAACCTTGTCTATGGGAAAGCCTGTCATCTGCCTGTGGAGCTTGAGTACAAGGCATTATGGGCAGTGAAGTTGCTGAACTTCGACATCAAAAGTGCTAAGGAGAAAATACTTTTCCAGCTACATGAGCTTGATGAGATAAGGATGGATGCTTTTGAAAATTCAAGGATCTACAAAGAAAAGACCAAAGCTTTCCATGACAAGAACATTCTGAAAAGAGAGTTCCGAGAGGGAGA
Source organism: Raphanus raphanistrum subsp. raphanistrum (assembly GCA_019706035.1). Classification (NCBI taxonomy): domain Eukaryota; kingdom Viridiplantae; phylum Streptophyta; class Magnoliopsida; order Brassicales; family Brassicaceae; genus Raphanus; species Raphanus raphanistrum. Next base: position 14,796,639 of record CM033981.1, read on the forward strand.
CCAAGTCCTTCTCTACAACTCTAGGCTGAAGTTGTTTCCAGGAAAGCTCAAGTCAAGATGGTCCGGTCCATTCAAGGTCAAAGAAATCAGACCTTATGGAGCAATAGTTCTATGGAGTGCTGATGGAAGTTACTTCACAGTGAATGGGCAGAGGGTTAAGCTCTACAAGGCGGATGCACCAGAGGAAGATGGAGTTTCAACTCCACTTTCTGATCCTACCCCAGCCTAATCCAAAGGAGGCAAAGTCAAGCTAGCGACTCAAAACAAACTCACTTGGGAGGAAGTCCCATGTATATCCTTTGTAAATATTGCATTAGTACTTTCATTTTCTTTTTCTTTCATCTTATTGCATAAAAAAAAATCAAAAAAAAAAAATGGGAAGTGAAGTTCTATGCAGGTTTTGGGTCGACTTGGTGTGAGCAAAAAGGAGCATCGTCGGAGCGACCACACGGGAGCGAGGTCGAGCAGTCGCTCCATGTGGGAGCGACATGATCAGAGCGACGAGCCTAGGTCGCTCCAGCTGGGAGCGACCCTCATGAAGAAACGTGGAGCGACCACTCTAAGTCGCTCGGCTCACACGCGACGGAGAGGAGAAAAAAAGGGCTGGAGCGACCCCTCACAGCGACCACACTAAGTCGCTCCAGGTCCGGTTCAGGTAAGTGATTTCTAATTTTAACCCCGGTTCGATTCGATTAAACCGGTTTTACTCACTTAAATCGAACCGATCGACCCTCTCCCTACCCTAAACCCTCGATCTCACCCTCTCCACTCTCCTCTCATCTCACAAACTCTCAAACTCTCTCAAACACTCTCACCACCAAAACCCCCATAACTTTCTCCAATCTTCCCCAAATCAACTGATTCTTGTTTCTAAACCCTCACTTTCGCCCCAGTAGCCCCATTCCCATAATCTACTCGCCATTTACATTCATCCAGAGCAAGGTATGAACTTTCTAAACTCAATTTCGTAGGTCCATGAACCCTAGAAATTGAAATTCGAATTTTGGTCATTTTCTTGCTTGATTATGATGAAATAGGCTAGTGAAAGTATGTATATCAAGTTGGGTTGTTGATTTCATGGTGGAATTGAGATTAATTTGAACTTTGCCAAATTAGGGTTCATGGATTTGGGGATTTCGAAATTGAACTGAAGTGATGGTGTTTGTGTTTGAGTTTGGTGTGTTGTGATGTGTAGAGACTTGTTTCAAGCAATTTTCTCATCCTAGAGCTTTTATTGAGAGAAGTTGTACTATCTTGTATTTCTTTTCTTATCTTTTTGGATGAGAATTGTGATTTCTCTTGCTTGTGGCTTGGTGAATTGGTGCTTAACTTATCTAAATGGTTGAATTGAGTTAACTTGAGCTTAAATTGGAGTTCATTTGTTGAGTTGACTTGCTTTTCCATTTTTATTTTGCCAAGTCTTTGTCCCTTACCACTTCCTTTGCTTACTCCTTTTCAAGCTTTGAATTTTTCAGGTACCAATGGGTAAGAAAATAAGGGCACAGTTGACAGCTGAGAAGGAGGCAAGAGATGCGGAAGATTGGGCACAAAGAGAAAAGTCTCTAGAAGCTGAAACCGCTGCAACAGGGACTGAGAGAACTACTAGGCAACGAACTCAGGCTGCAAGGAAGTCCACTGAGCAAGCGCAGAGAATAGAAATGACTTCAGCTGCCAGGAAGTCCACTGAGCAAATAAAGAAAACAGAAACGACTTCAGCTGCAAGGAAGTCGACTGAACAAGGGAAGAGAGCAGGAAAGAGTATTGCACCTCCCACTAATGAGGAGAGTGAGGAAGGTGAAGAGGAGTCAGACGAGGAGCCTGCACCTGCGAAGAAGACAAAGATGACAAAAGGGAAAGGTGTGGCTGTTGAAAGGGACAGGGGGAAGGTTCCAACTCCGGAAGAGCTATATGATCACCTGATGAATGGGATGGGCTGGCAGGCAACGAGGTTTGCTGACCTTGAGCTACTGAAGGCACTAGAGATTGATTCAGATATGGCGGAACTGTTGGGGCATTTGAAAATGCCCAAGCTTCTCACCATGGCTTATCCCACCTACAAGGAGCTCACTTCCCAGTTCTTGTCCACTTTGGAGGTCACCTACCACGACTCTAGACATGTACGGCAGGGATGGGGGAAAATCAAGTTCAAGATCGATGGAAGGGTCTACTACATGAACTTCAAAGACATTGGGACAGTCATGGGTTTCCAAGATGCAGAGGATATTACTCTTCCAAGGTGCGACGGCCTCCCGAAGAAGCTGTGGGAATTGATCACTGGAATCAACCACAGGACCGGCGCTGATAAGAACTCTCGCATCCGACACCCTACAGTGCGCTACCTCCATCGATTGCTTGTACACCTCTTCTACCCACGGAAACAGCATGGTAACGTCACAGAGGAGGATCTCCGCCTTATCTGCCCTGCTATCAGTCCCTACACTACCCCGGGACAGCTACCACTCCCCAGCACAGACATCTACGCCAAATTTGGGATGGTAGGTTTCTTTGTGAGTCGGCTTGAGCACTACAGAGACTGGGCTTGGACCACAGGGGATAAAGAACCAAAGATAGGGATTGGAGGGATGATCACACCACTCCTACAGGCTCAGTACATCAACTTAGGAAAGGGTGGAGTTGGTCCTAAGCTCATTGATGGAGCCTACTTGAAGATAGCCACCTACTTCAGCGGGATGTACCGAGGCAGTTACGTCTACCACTATCGCCTGGAAGGAAGGAAAGCGGAGGTACTCCTCCCAAACATGGACCTGACGAGCTTGATCGTCCCTGGAGTCATCAGCTTTGACCTTTCCCCGACAGACTTCTTTGGGGAACACGGGACTCTCGATCCCATTGTTGAGCTAGGTCGACCTTGGCAACCAAGGGAGTCGAGAGAGACTGAGCCAGAGAGACCTGCTAAGGCAGCTTCTCCACCCGTCTATGGTCAACCACGCTACTCCTTCCCACCCTACAACGGGGTTCTTCCACATGGTGCTCTTCGTGATGCTCATGAGCAAATAGGTCGGCTGCAGCGATGGAACAAGGCTCAGGACAGGACAATTGAGAAGTTAAAGACCAAGTGCAAGGCGCTTAGCAAGACGGTGAAGCAGCAGGCCAAGCTCACATCCAAGATCTTGAGGAAGATGGCTGATGTGCTGACGCGGGGAGGTATAGCAGGATGCAGCAGAGCAGACTTTGAGTTCCCGGACGCTCCACAGCCCCGGCGTCAACCTCACCCTGCTACCCTCACCTTCCCCCTCACTGAGAGACAGCAGCGGCGCCTAGACAGGAGCCCTCCCATCGAACCCTCATCCTCAGGCAACAAATCTCCATCCTTGGCATCTTCAGATGACGACATAGAGGTTGAGGAGGTTCAGAGTCAGCACTGGTACGGAGACTACAGTTCAGCTAGAGGCTACTACACCTACTTCCCACCAGATGATGGCGCTGGCCCATCTGACTCCACGCACCACCCATAGAAGGTAACCCGCACTTCTTCCCTTGTATATACCATTTTTTTCTTGCATTTAGATTTCTTTTGGGTATCTCTTTCGACTTAACAACACAGAGACTGTGTGAATTAAGTTTGGGGGAGGTACCATGTATTTGATCATGTTTGCTTTCATGTCTAAGAGTCTCATGCATTGCATTCTTATTCATATTCATATAAAAAAAAATCAAAAAAAAAAAAAAAAAAAAAGCAATTCATTTAGACTGCATTCACTTGCACCTTTTAGGAGAGTCTAGAGCATATAGGTTGCATTTCACTTGCATTGGGAGCAATGATTTAAAATGCCTTGGAAAGAACACCATTTTGCGCTTGAATTGGCAATGCACCTCTTGAAAAAAAAGCCTTGTATGTTTCGTGCCTTGAAAACTCTTCCTGAAACTTGTTTATTGCTGGAACTCAGTCTTTGAAAGCCAACTACAATCTTATTTGAACTGAATGAACTTAATGCCTCTTGCTTATGGTCCTTTGTGTGCTGAATCATGGCTATACACATTTGAGATGTCACATCCTTTTTGCCAATCTTTTTGACAATCTCAAATGGTAGACCACTCCCCAAAAACCCCTACCTCCTTTTAAGCCTTCATTGAATTGATGAGTGAGGCCTTTTTCTGAAAGCCTTGCATGTGCATAATGTTGAGAGTATCGGGAACGACAATGCTTGATCTTCATTCTCGCTAGACTAGATACTCTATTGTCTAGCCATAGGATTGGGGGTGAGTGTTGTGAAGTTTGACTTGGGAAGTTGTAAGTTGAAAGAAAATGATTGAACTCATGTGCTTAATTGTTTCATTGGGAATTGTTTAAAACCTCTAGCTCGAGTTGTGAAAGTCTTGGCCCCCAAAATAAAAAAAAAAAAGAGAGAAAAACAACAATAAAAGAAAAAAAAATAAAGAAAGGGGGCTAGCAAAGTGTGAGTGAGCTAAGAGGTTGTGTTCTTAAAAGTTTAAATTTTTTCCCTTGATTGAAGAGTTTGTGGATGAGTTCTTGAGACTTTTGGGTGAGAGATGTGAGTGGGGTTTAACTTTGGGCATAATGGTGTCACTTGTATGTTTGAAAAAGGGTAGAACAGTGGAGATTGAGCATTGTATGCATGAGTTGATCCCTTTCTTAGATATATTATGTGCAATGTCAAGGCTTCTTGTTTTGAGAGTGAACCACCTTGAAGATAATGAGTTTTGAACCCCTTGATCACTAAAACAAAAAGCCTTCCCTTACCCAAATGACTTGGACCAATTGACCATTTGCAAGAATTCACTTGATGATGTGCTTAATGAACGTGAGAGTTGGCTGATTTGATTGTGTGATTGCTTGACAATGAGTGTAGGGATAATAAGAGAAAGGATAGGCCTAGAGAAGCTAGAGTGCAATAAGAGAGTGTGCTATTTTTGGACTTGGAGTAAAATCTAGTCCTATGTGTGTTTCTTTTGGCTATGAGCTCCCACCATCACATCCTCTATCTCAATGAGTTCTAGAAAGTTCACTTGTGGACAAGTAAAAGAACAAGTTTGGGGGAGTTGATGTCTTGCATAATTGCGTTGTTTCACTCATTCCTTTTCATGCATTTTCATCATGTAGGTTAGATTCTAGCCATGTTTAGGTTGCATTTTGCATACATGAGTCCTTATCAGGTATTGGAGCATCTTATGGAGCTTTTGGAGACATTGGGATGCATTTGGAGCTCAAAAGATGTGAAAAGGAGGATGATTGGACGAGAGGAGCCTGGAGCTACCTGCAGAGGTCGCTGTGAGACCTCGCTCCAGCCGGAGCGACCTTGACGACCAAAGCTAGAGCGACCACTCCAAGTCGCTCGGCTTTACACGACTCGAAGACGAAGAAAATACCCCGGAGCGACCCCTCGCAGCGACCATCCGAGGTCGCTCCCAAGGGCCAGAGCGACGTGCTGGAGCGACCTGCGGAGGTCGCTGCGTGTTTCTTATTTGCGATTTCTTTTTAATTCAAGGACCTATTTGCAATTACTTATGTCGTTTTGGCACTCTGAAAACCTAAGTTTAAGACTGATTGTAGCCACTTTTGGGCAGTTTATCTTTTGTTGAAGAGAAAAACCACAAAATACTCTTGGAAAGTTCATCTTTTGGATTCATTGTTCTCTTGTTATTGATTTCTTATTGATTTCCTGTGTTCATCTACATGTTTGATCTGAAATCCAGTATGGGTTTAAGGTTTAACATGAAGATTAGTGAGTAGTTCCCTTTTGAATTCATGGGTTAGGGAGACTAGGGTGATTAGGTTAGATCAAGGATGTTTTTAGTGTAGTTCAGTCTCAAGCCTTGCTAGTAGAGTGATCTTACAGCCTCTTTTGTTCTGATCATTCGAAAGTTGACCTCTAGACATTTCCCACCCAAAAGGTGTTTGTTGAAATGTCCGAGACAACTCTGCTAGGCTCTTAATGCATCTTGCCAAAGATATTTGTTGTTAAGAGTATTAGGATAGCTAATAAACTTGTTCTTAATGATTGCTTTCATATCATTCAGCCAAAGAGATTTGATGTTTGAGATATGTTAGCAAATGAGCATTCATCTAGATATAGAGCTTGCTTAGGATTGTGTTTAGGCTTAAGGTCATTTGTCTGATTCATCATTTGTCATCTTTGATTGATACTTGATCACCCGAAATCATATTCCAATGCCCATGAGTTCTCTTTTATCATATTTAAGAAAGTCATTCATTTACTGCTCTTTATTTCTATCTTGTCATCATAGTAGTTATTTGATTCTGAAATCATTTTAAATCATTGGTTGCATTTAGATTAAGTAAGTGCTTGCATTCTTAGTGCTTGAAATCCTTCAGAACTGATTCGACATTTTACTTCCATTTTACTATCATTTGACTTAGGAGCCTCAAAACTCCTAACATTAGTTGGTTTTAAAAATGATAATTTTTTAACATCATGTTTTTTTTAAAGAAAAAATGGTTCGAAGTTATCAAAGTGGTAACAGTTTTAAAGGGATACACAGTTCTTATTTGTTCTATTCCGTTTCTTTTATTTTATTTTTGTATCACCTTCGTTTACCATTCTCTTCTATATTTTTGTATTACTCTGTAAATACTTATTATTCTCTTTAACAGTTAATTCTGTTTACAGTATAAGATGATCAATGGAACTCCAGAGCAGTGAATTCTTTACCGCAACAACAGTAGTATCAACTAAAATAATTTATCATTGAAAATGTTACTATAAAAACTCAATTATTAAACCATTTTTTAATAATATGTTTTTCGGCGAGAAACTAATTGTTCTTCACTCGTAACAAACTCAACAAAAATAGTTTACCGCAGCAGTATTATCAACTAAAATAATTTATCACTGAAAATGTTACTATATCATCAATTATTAAAACATTATTTAATAAGTAAAAAAAATAGTACGTTGGCAAGAAACTAAGGGATTGAATGGTGTAACTACATCGATTGAGGGCATTTACGGATACGGATGCTTGAAGTATTAAATGTTAAGAGATTTGTACGATTGGTACAATAATTAGAAATAGTGTGTTTGCAAAAGATGTATAATTGGTTAACTACCAAATATAGCAGCTCCGAAATAATAAATTAACATGTTTAAATTTTATACAATTATAAAATTATTTAAAATCATAATATTATAATAAATATTATTTTTTATATTTATAAATTATACTATTGATTTTTTTAATTATAAAAATATATTTGTTTTAAAGTTTTATGATATAAATTAAAATATAATATATACATTTTAGTATTTCTATTTAAAAAATTTATTGAATATTTTAATTTTTTGTTTTTTTTATAAAAATAAAATTTTATTCCCCCGCAACCGTCTGTTACTGAAAATACTAGCTGAATTCAGTTTTTGATTTTAAAAGGTTTAGAATGATTTAAAGCGATTTGTATCGTTTTATATGATTATTTCAAATCATTAACCACTATTAATCATAAAAGTTACCTTTGTTGGTGGTAACATGGAAATCAGTTATTTTTAAGATTTTGAGTGTTATGATCCGCACCACAATATACCACAGTTAACATTAACAAAAATATTTATACTACAGTTAACACTAACAAAAATCTTTATATATACGGTATATCTGTATAATTTTATTATTGTTAGAACCTCATTATAGTTATACAGTTTGTTCTACATTATTCAGACCGCTATGGAAAAGTAAACGAGGAAGTGGATGAGGAACATAGCTATGTAGGGCTCACAAAGCATGTGCTATGTGTAAATTACTGAACTGTATATTGTGTAACAGAGAGGTTATGGACGTCGCAGCCGTCCCACCGACACCGTAATACCTATATTAATTTTTTTTTACCATAATCTTGTTCCCTTGCTCTTATTACTTTTCTTTGGGGTCTAATAATCACAAAATAAAAGCAAAACAAAGATTGACAAAAATTTAACCTAATCAACATCAGACACTTGTTTATGTTTGATTCAAGTGTTCACCTTTTATCTATCCCAATCTCATATGGCTAGTTTGCTAGAATTATTTCGTCTTTTATAACTATTTGTATCATATCTTGTTTGAATTTGTAAGGATGTATGACATCAACAACTTCGGGTATAAATTTTATGTCTTACAAAAGGAATAAGATTTAGGAGATAACATTTGCAGCTAAAATTGATATGACTAGAACTTTTCCCAAAATAATACTTAGTTGATTATATGATTCATAATGTATTTTCTCAATTATTTTTTATATATAATATTTAAACTTCGAAAACAAAACAGATTAAGCAGATTATAGTAAGCATAACAAGCGTTACTATTGCACCAACGTCGAATTGACCAAGTAGTAAAGAAATTGCAGTTGTAACTGTTTCTACCCGAATTCAATTTGTGTTGTCAGAAATTATTATAATGTTTGTATTCCCGGTAAAGAATTGAAACATCCCCTTCCTCCTCAAGTATTACTAGTGCATGATGGATAAAAGAGGTTGAATGAGTTTAGACTGATTGGAACATTTTTTGTATAGTGACAGCAATATGTATAATTATTAAAAAAAATCTTGACCATTTTATAATTCTGTGAGTGACCAAATGGATGGATTTTGTTTTTTATAACTGTATCATCTCAATACGAATATCGTATTTTTTTCAAAATTTTGTCTCTTAAAAATGAAAAGCAATGAACTGTATAGTAGACACTAATTCATGTGAAGGTCTTTATCAAAAGAAAAGGAAACTAATTCATGTGTGTTTTTTTTGTAACTTAAAAAGGTTAAACCCGGATCTATTAAAGACACAGACCTAACTTCCGGGTGGGAGGGCAGCCCACGGATAAACCCTCTCCCAGATATTCAAATGGATCGTAAGCATGGATCCATATCCGCGTGACCACATATGGAGCTAATAATCTCGCACTAGAAGAGAGTTGAACCCTGGCCTGAATCATCAGGGTACTCCTCCTCTAGTGGAGACCACTAGACTACCACATTGTGGTTAATTCATGTGTGTTTTTGCATGCGGGTTTCTTTCTATTTCTAATGCATGTGATTTTATTTTATTTTTCGGAATGCTAACTTCAAGTATGATTGCGGAACATGGAAATCATGTCTCCATTTACGATCATAATCTTAACTTAACTTATTATTTCCTTATCAATTGATTACACTTTCTTTGGTGCACTATTCACTTTTTTCTGAGTGAAAATTTCCATAAATTTTCTGTTACAAAATGAAATTTCCATAAATTTTTTAGTTTTTTTTTATAATCAGTTGTACAGTTTTAACCATTTTCATGGTTTTTAAAGAAAAATACATTTTGTCAATTTTGAATCAAGTTACCAATATACTAGTAACCACAATGACTTACTCTTCCACCAAAATTCTTAAACTCAAAAATCTGATGTTGTTATTATGTAAGCGCGTTTGAAAGTAAAATTATATACCTTCTTGTTCTGCTAAAGTATATTTATATACTTCCATACCTCATTTGTTTCAAAAATGTATTGTTTGGTGTTCTAATATATATATATATATATATATTAAATTTTAATCACAAATACATCATCTTATATGATAATTTTCACAATTATAAACTAATATTATATATATATATATTAAATTTTAATCACAAATACATCATCTTATATGATTATTTTCAAAATTATAAACTAATATTAATTTATTAAATACATTTTGAAATTTTATAATATATTATTATTACAAATAAAAACTGCATAGGAAATAAAAAAATATTTGAATATTTTTTTTGAAACATAATGAATATATGTCTGCAATTTTACAGTGTTTTTTCAGAAGAAGAAAAGGAATCATATGATTGAAAATATGGGTTGACAAAAAAAAAGAGAAAATATGGAATATATAGGAAAGAAATGTGATAAATGGAGAGGAAAATGGTTATGAATTTTTTTTTTGATTAATTAAAAAGTATGTTGAGTTTATGAAAAGCATCCAGACTAATCTTCAGTCTTCACACGATCATGTAATCCACGATACTCTTTTTCATGTATTTAAATGGATCAAAAATAAAAATTTATATTACTGTTTATGAGCAACGTAACTTAATTTCACACATCATATACCGTCTTCCTACACAAATCGAACACGACTCTTAAAAAATAAAAATCGAACACGAGGGTACAGCTATAAATTTTCCTTATGATTTCACCTGCTGTAATAGTTTATATAAATTTTACTCCTCATAAGGCATCTATGTTATTAAAGTCAAATCAGATTGAAATCCTTTTGACTAAAAAAGGAAGAAAATATGCAAGTAAGATCAACATATAGCAAATTTTGATTAATTGTTAGCACATTTTATTCTTACTCATGTCACGCATTTGTATTAATATGATTTGTTTTCTTAATTAATCTAAAGTAGGAGTATAATCTACATTGTGGATTTTTTGTAATGTGTATGCATTATTTTGAAGAAGATAAATATCTAAGAGTTGACAAAAAAAGAAGGTAAATATCAAAGAAGATGAAGACAAAACACGTAAAAAACTCAGGTAAAAAACACGTAAAACAAAATATTTGTGGTAATCTGTGAATTTTTCGAAACAGTAAAACATCAGACACGAGATAAAAATGAACCAAGAAAATTTATATTGATGAAAGCAATAAAACACTAAAAACAAAAGGTTCTGATCATTATATATGAATATAACTATTAAATACCCTTTTGTTTTATATTATGCTGGAAAAAAATTGTATTTTTAATAGAATGGCCCTTTTCCTCTATAGTGTGTCCACAGTAGCATCAATAAAATAAATAAATAAACATAACAAAGCGTCTCTCTTTCATAAAAAGGGCAAGAGGAGGAGCAAAGTACTAAACTTTTTCCTCTCAAATTCACAACTTTGGCCTCTGTATTATTGTTTGCTTTCTTCTATGTCCACTTTCTCCTCTTTTTCTCCATTTCATACTTCCAAGCTTTTCTCTCACAAAGAGGACGAACAAAAAATGTATGCAGATTCAGGGTTAATGCCCCGTTACATGCAAACTTGTTCTCCAGATATTCACCAATTTGAAGACCTCTTCAAATCATACAAGCTCTCGGATGAAGAAATGGTTTGAATTTTTTTTTCTTCTTTTCATTTCCACTCTTTATCTCACTGCATTTGAATATTTTAAGATCATCTTTTCCTTTTTAATTACTTGTAGATGATTCTTCTACCTTTTCTGGTCACTGATATTCTATGTTATAGGTTTCCCTTGGAAGATTCTGATAGTTTTTTTTTTGTCTTTTGATGAAACTAAGATTCTTTCTTCCTCTATTTTGGTTTATGGAGTTAAAGGTTGGGAGTGTTTAGATGAGAAAAGCCAAATTGTCTACTAGTGAAGTTGATTAACTTGTGGTGTCAACTGTTTTAACTTTTAAGTGGCCACTTGATGAGATATTTTTGTTCCACTGACCTGACAACAAGTGTCTTTTTGGCTGCTGAGAAAGTTGAGTAGGAAAATAAATTTTCTTTTTCTTTTTTCTTTCATAAGAAAAGCAGAATCTTCTTCTTCAGCAAAAAGCCAAACGTTTCTTTTCACATGAGATTCCGCGAACTCTGGGACATGAGGATTCCTTGTTCTTCAAGACTTGTTCTTTTCCATTTATATACTACTAATGGATTTGTATTCTTGAAGGAGACCACTCGTAACAAGATTTTTAAGATCTGTTCTTGTATTGTCTCAAATGTCTCCAACTATTTTCTGTTTTGTTTGTGGTCTTTGATTCTCATGTGATTTTTTTTTTTTTTTGCAGAGAAATGGTTTTGCTGAACGATCAAACCTACCTGAGTATGATATTGGAGAAGAAGGAGATCTCTTCAACGCTCCTGATTCAATTCTTGAAGAGCCAATCTTAACCGTTGATCCGCTCTCAGCTGCCTTAACGATGATCTCTTGCGGGGAAGACTCTTCCCAAGGGCTTTGTGATCTTCCTGACCTCGATCTCGGGTCGTTTCAGAGCGATCAGCAGCTTCTTGACAATGCCTTCTATGAATGCGAGCAAGATCTCATGATGAAATCAGCTACGATGGAGTCTCCACTATCTGAAGTTTTGGACGTCAAGAACATCTCTGTCGTGACTACGGGGATCAACGAGAGCCAGGATATGCAGAAGAGCGTAAGCTCGGGGAACCTGCGCTCTATGGATTGGTCACATGCACAGCAAGAGGCTGTTGTGGTTCAGAACTTCCCTGGTTTTGCTCAGTTGGATTTTGGTTCTGATTATAGGATGCGACGAGCCTTTAGTGAAGGCGACATACAGGTTTGAGTCTTTGTGAAACATTTGTTTTGTTGAATCATCAAGAATATGAAGAAACGATGTTGATTAGATTTGTCTGTTTTTTTTATGAGAGCAGAAACTAGGGACTGGTCATTTTCAGTCTCCGTTGGATATGATTATTGTGAGCTGTACTTCAGAGGATCGACGTGAGAAGCTTTCTCGATACAGGAACAAGAAGAGCAGGCGAAATTTCGGGCGTAAAATCAAGGTAGACAAAGCAAAACCCTCTAGATGACTTGAGTAGTACGTAATCTTTTTTTGGTTCAAAGATAGTCAAAGATTGTTTGGTTTCAGTATGCTTGTAGGAAAGCTCTTGCAGATAACCAACCGAGGATCCGAGGAAGGTTTGCGAAAACAGAGGAGCGGAAATAGAATGGTTTCAAATGAATGGGGCTGAGTAAAATGAAGAACTTGAAAACATAAGGAGATAAAGCCTATCGCATCAGAAACTAGTTTTGTTTAATATATGTATAGAATTAAAATGTTATAAGCCTTTAGTTAGTGTTTTCTTGTGTATAAAAATGGTTTATCTGAATAAGCTTCTTGTTGAAAGAAATGTAGGTACAGAAGTGTTAAGTAATGGAGGTGAAATATGTGAAAATGTATGAATGTATAAAATTCTGAATATTTATTATATACATTAGATCATGTGAAATGAAAAATGTGATTGATGTTTCTTTGCTAATAATAATACTTGTTTTGGTTGCCTGGTCTGGAACAGAGTAAAGAGTAACAGGGGACTACTAAGAGCATGTTTATCCCACAACCCCAAATGGGGTTCTTTTTTTTTTTTTTCTCTTTTCATCCGACTTAAAAAAAAAAGAAAAAATAAACCAATCGTGGGCCACCACGTTTCAGTGCAGCCCACGATCATGAACAAACCCAACCCATTTTGTTTCTTCCTCAGACGACTTTTTTTTTTGTTTTTGAGAATTTGGTGGGTCCCCCTCCTTCTCTCCTCCCTTAAGATACGACCAAAACACTGCGATAAACCTGCTCTAATATTCGAAATCAAGAAACCGATAGTGTATTTTTGTATAATTGAATTAGCTTTCTCTTTTTGATTTTAGGAAAATACGGATCCAGTCATGAAACAGACAAAAGGTAGATATGGTTCTGAAATTGGAACTTTTGGAACCAACTCTAAATCACTTTCTATGTAAAAATGAAACTTTTGGAATCAATTCTAAGGGGGGTTATTGGTAAAGGAATTCTAATAGAGTTATAAAATTTGGAGATTCCATTGTTATTGGTGTATAAATTTTTAAAATCTTAGTAAAATCTTTTGTTATTGGGGTGAAGATTTTTAAATTCCATTCAAATCTTTTGTTATTAGAAAAGTTTACTTATCATTGATTTATCAATTCTATTAAAATCTATTTTTATTGGAATGCAAATTTCTTTTGTTTTTACTTATAAGACTCAATTTTGAGAATATCATGTATAATCATAAAATTTATAGAATCTGTGTAGTAAAAACACACAAACACACATAAGTACGTAACTGAATAATGCAACCACACAAATCAAAACCTTATGATGATCTTATGTGGCACACTCAGGCCCTTCATGGTTACAAGCTCGCATACAACTCGAAGCCTCTTGTTCTTCGTAACCTGCATGGCTCTCAGAAGCACCAGTAAGTGATGGTGTGCTCAGTAAAGCCTCGGTTTTTAAGCCGTTCTCATCTTCTGAAACAGCTTTGAAAAGCTCTGTTTTTTTTTTCATTTCAACACCTATTGGTTTGCAACTTTTGTTTTCTTTATAATTTTGGTACCTTTCAACTGTGTCAACGGAAACTCTGAAGTTTATTTTAATGATAAAAAGGGACCTTATTCCCTTTTCTTTTATCGTATCATCATTAATTTGTTACCTTATAAAAATAATAACAATCAATGGAATTATATACAAATCAATAACAACTTATGGAAATCTATACAAAAGTATATGATAAAATTTGTTAAGTCTACTTAACTTAAAAAATTTCCACAACCTGTAGAATCACCAAACTCCACAAAAACTCTTTGTTCCAATAACCCCCCCCCCCCCCCCAAAATCACTTTTGGAACCAACTCTAAATCACTTTCTAAATTTTTTGATTTGATTATTTTTCAATTTAAAATTTGATTTAGAATTCTAAGACTATATCTATTGTTGGAGATGGTCTAATTTCCCATAGTCAAGTCCCAATTATTTAAATGTAAACGTTGTGGGATTTAAATGTAACACTTTCACATTGTGCTCACTGCAAGTAAAATTAATTTCACTGGGTCTTATATTGATTTGGGCTTGTAGGCTGTAATCAAGAACAAAATAGTAATTTCTATTTCTTACCTTCTTTAAATAAAGAAACTTCTTCTTCTCCGATGGTTTCCATCTTCCTTCCATAAACATCAAACAAAAAAATCAGAGAAAATGTTTCTAGTTAAGTTTTTTTCAGAACCCACCCCTACTCTTGTTGTTGGAGCTTCCATCGCTGTTACCTCTGTTGCTGTTTTTGCTTTATCACTTAACCATGTGCGAAACAAGATGACAAGAGCACAAAGAAAAGAGGCAACAAGGAAGGCAAACGCTGCAAAGGCTGAAAATAAGGAAACTAAAGATCAGGAGATCAAAGACAATTTAAATTTCAACCAGGACATGGATGCAATCAGGAAAAAGGAGAGGGATGATGAGAAAGAAGGCTTCGAAGGTGACACTTTTTGTTTAGTTAGAAAATGTAGTTAAACCTTATGCACAAATGTTGTTCAAAAATTTTCTTTCTTTCTTTTTAACATCTCCATCTTTCTTTCATTGTTTGTCATCAACAAAAAAAACTCTTGATTTTTATAACACCCAAAATGATTATGGTTGTCAATTATTAAGTTTTTTTTCTCTAAATAACCTTAAACATTGTTTAATCATCTAAACATATTTTTTTTTTGTTTATTAGCATATCTCCTATTTAAATTATTGTTTGTCATATTATGTTATTTACTTATGTGTGAATTCAGTTTGGAATATATTGATGGGGAAATACTTCATCTTGGTTCACATACAAATGGATGTTTTAAGCAAATAGATGCTTACGAGCATCCAAGCAAACAAGAAACGACACTAAATCTCAAAACACATTTTGTTCATGTTGATTCTTATATTGATAGATTAATCATATCATTGTGTACTAATGTTATGTTATCTTGTTCTTTTGAAATTAGTTCAATGAGTTCTCATCGGAAAGTGTGTTGCAATATCAGCCGCAACATGGTTATGACACACTTGTTAAAAAAATATATTCAGTAGGAATTGAAACCTATATGATAGGTAATTGATAGTGAAGTATTGTTTGCATTTGAACCTCGGGTGATTGTTAAGTGAGCATTGCCCATTAATAGAGTATGTGTAGAGGTAGTGGTACTGGCTGATGTACATGTATACACTTTTTCTTGAGTAACATCACATCAACAATGTTTGCTTTTTAAGGAGTTTGAATCGTGACCAAATAAATGAAGAAAGCCTTTAATTTTTTTAACATTTTTAAGAAATCACACCATTTATGAAGAATGATTTTTCTTTTCATTTTCATTCCTTTTTATAGAGTATTATAGAATAATTTTTTCTTTATTAAATCTGAAAAGTAACATTTATTTCTACTATTTTATTCTTATCTATTTTTCCCTATCCTTCTTAAAAACTGAAAAAGACATTTTATTTACAGAGGTTTTGTCATCTTTCCGTTTTGTTTGGATTAGACAATAAAAGGAAGAAAAAAGGCAAGTTAAAGTTACTATGGTTTGAAAGAAAATATCCAGTAAGATTGTGTCCGGTCCATTTGCTGAAGACAAATACTTGATGGCCAAGGCTAGTTCTATGTATTAATGGAGAAGATGAAAAAACATCAACTCTTTCAACCAGATTCTCTTTTCTCTCTCTTAAGAACATCCATATGTCTCTGCTCCTGAGGCGGCTCTCGAGTCACGGCCTTGGGAAACCTCCTGTGTCCGTGAGATCCTCTCTTCTTCTTTTTCTCTCCAAAGGATTCTCAACTTCATTGCGGCAAACCCCTCCTTGTAAAATCGTCTTGGCTGAGCCTTGTGGAGGGGATCTTGGAAAACTTGTGGTAATGAATTTAAATGAACCTGAGTGCACTGATTTGGAGAAGAAGGTGCCACTGGAGTTAGTATATGATGAGAAGATAATAATAGGGGCATCCCGTGGCTGGATAGCTACTCTAAAGGAAGATGGAGTGCTGCGTCTCCAAGACGATTTCAACCCTGTGGCATCGGATACAAATCCGAAACGCATTCCTCTGCCTCCTCTTGTGACTCTGCCTCATTGCCAAACCAAAATCATCACCAATGTGTCACTGTCCTCACCTTCTCCAGAGGATGACGAAGACTTTGTCGTGGCTATCAAGTTCTTGGGACCGCAACTCAGCTTTTGCAAACCAGCCACTCAGAGTAAACCAGAGTGGACCAACATCAAGATCGAGAACCCCTGCTTCTACTCATCCCGTGTCATGTTTTCCAAGAAACACAACTTGTTTCGCATCCCCGGGTCTGGAGGCCATGTCATCGGTTCATGGGATCCCTACAAACCCAGCAATAACCTCGAGCTTCAGAGCTTGCGGTTTACAAACATGCCCAAGCTCACAAAGGCTAAACAGAATCTTTTGGATATGTGCTGCAGGAGCGAGCACTTGGTGGAGTCACTACCTACCGGTGAAAATTTCTTGGTCAAGCAGTACAAGAAGACAATCAAGATCACCAAGGCTGGTATTGCTAGAATGAGAACCAAAGCTTTAATGGTATTCAAGCTAGACGATGAAGGAAATGCTGTTTACACTCAAGACATTGGAGATCTTAACATGGTCCTCTCAATGTCTGAACCTTTCTGTGTCCTTGCTACTTCCTTTCCTGATTTACGCCCTAACAGTATCGATATCAAAGATTTCGACGAATCAGGTTTTGTCCATCTGAAACGCACAAGAGTCTGGAGTAGATCTTATACATGTAGTATCCCTTACTACATTCCACCACAAGATATTATCCAGTCTTAGATTTGGATACTGAGTCTGTTTTTCTGTTTCTGTTACTCCATATCTGTTTTTCCAACTAATTATGTTATAAACATAAATTGAAAACAGAGAATAAAGCAAGCAGTTTCAATGGATCATGCAGTCCAATGAAGATAGCAATTGGATCATTTAGCCTTTTTTACTTCACCATATTAAATGTTTAGATTCTTCAGAAAATTAACTTTCGTAGCTTCAGTCTCCCATATTGTAAAACAAAATGTTAAAAGGATTAACACCAATAATTGTTTCGCTGAAGAAGAAGCAATCTAAGGAACTCATTATCTTTCTTTGACGATTCGTAATTTCTCAATCAGATTTGGTATCTAAACATAGCTCAGAGAATGATAGATTTCTCTTCATTTTTTACCAAGGCATCTAGTAGAAGAGTAGTAGGAGAAGAGATGGAGGAGATAGTTTAGGAGACGAAGAAGATTAGTGGTAAAAGCGATGGTAAGCATAGGGAGTCAAGTAGAATGGAAAGAGTTTGACAAGGACAAGGATCCAGAAAGAGATAGAAAGTGTAAAGTCATCAGAAGAGACAAGCTTAATTATGGTCTCTATGATAAAAGTATAAAACTCGTAATGTCTTTGTATATTAAGGTGTATTTTTTTAATGCAGTATTGTAACTAACACTTGTATATTAAGGTGTAGTCTTTTAATGCAGTATTGTAACTAACACAACTAAGAAAATACAAATGATATGTTAGGTTTTTTAGTTATTTCCGTGGCATTACTTTATAAATAATTTGTAATTATAAGAGTTATTTTTTATTGTACTTCTCTTTTAATATAATAGATTGTAACTAACACTTGGATAATTTATGTATGTTGTGTCTACTCTACTGTCTTATTCCAATATAAATGGAGCTAGTGCTACTTCTCATGCTATTATATTCAAGGCTGCATGTAATTTGTTATAATCATATGGAAATATGAAAATTTATGTGTATTTAGTTGGATTCCTCATATTCATTTGGATACTTTTTGATTGCTGCAAAAGGGTTTTGTGCATTAGGTTCGGCTAATCTTTCTGGTTTTCCTTTGGACTGAGATCAGATACTCAGTATACGGAAAATCATACTGAGAAGCAATCTAGGCGTAATAGGAATAATCATGGTGTTGGAGACAACAGTGATGATGCTGGTGGTGACTACATTAAAGATGGAAACAAAAACTAAAGCAAGCAGATACAACATTAATATGTACTAAAATTTGATATGCGCATCCGCACGGATATTTTGTTTTCTGAACTGTTTATATTTTATCTATATGAAAATGATATTATTTTAGTTTGATGTTTTGTATCGTGTAACTTATAACATTATTCTTCTCGTTCGACATATTTAATAAATAATAATTCATATTTTTGAAATAATTTTTGTATATGAATATTAATGAAGCTTGTCTAGGTAAAAGGATCACCTCCTTATGCTTCTTCAATATTCTCGTCATCAAACAAATCTTTCTGCTCAACAACCTCCGTAGTCTCAAGAGACAATGAAGCTTGTCTAGGTAAAAGGATCACCTCATGTACCACCATCACGTACAAGATCCGTCTTAATCGTATTGGTCTACAACAGCTGCTCCATCATCTGGCTTTGCAACTTCCTCATAAGTCATAACCTTCAATGTGATCTGAGACCACATGAATTATAGCCTCCATTGACTTGTCTGGATTGGAAGATGAAGTTCTTTCGTATTGTCTTGAGTTTGAATCTCCAATCCGGCATCAACAGGTGACAACACTTTTTGATGTCCTTTTGGGATGTGTCTACATCAGCCACATCTGCTGTCTCGATGGAACTATTTCCTTTCATTACACCAGTCATATCATCATTACTATCGACTTTAACCAAACATAGAAGGAGAGGCTTGAGGAGGCCTGTGAATTTTGACATTTGGAAGGAAGACCCTCACCATTACAAATATTTGCTCCTTGTAAGAAGTCCATTGCTTTCTCAGACACATTATGTCTTGTACCTTTCTCTCATACTCCAGAATGCTTTAGGTTATTTAATCCGAGATGTTTCTGTTTCACCATAACAAAACTGTGATCCATCTCAAGTTCAGGAAGCAACCAAAAACATCACCATAATAGCTGAGCAAAAAATTGAATAAATTAACTTATTGCCCATTGAATACAGCAATTCAAGAATTCTGGAGTTGCCACCAATCAGAAAACTAAAAATGCTCAGAGTGATAATCATACCCACTAGCGTTTCAACAACGTTTGAATACTTGAATCTAATTTTTACCTTGATGCTTTGTGGTAGTCCAAAGCGGAGATCTTTTTTGGGTTTGTTACCAGAGGTGTCAGTGTTAGATGCTATGCTTTTTTGCACATCAACTCTTGCCATGCTTCTTCAGCAAGAATAATCACCATGTGACCGTTGATCTGTTTCTCAATTAACTCCAAGAGTCCACCTTCTCCTTCGAGATAAAATGCTTTTCGTCTCGGGAATAAGGCAGCAATCGACATCTCTGCTAGCTATTGTAGCATATTTCGCTATGAATCATTTTGTAAATCATCAACTAACCTCTTTTAACTGTAATGTTCAACGTAAAAACATGTAGAAAAAAACTTACCACTGAACAAGACAAACCCCGATACCATTCTCATTACTATTGGCTTCAACATGTGCTGCATTGAGCGCTCGCGCTGAGCCTCCTCAACAAGCCCGTATACTCTATAGTATATAGCCACCAAGACAGTTGAATAGTTGATGAATGATTCTCGTTCCAAGACGGACGTTTCAGAAGGTGAGAAGGAGTCTTTGACCTGGTGCTATTGTAGTGCTCAAGTCTGGTTCTGTAAACTACGTGGGATTGAATTATTATGTGATTAAGAGGATTCAGCTGATGACTTTTTGGGAAGGAAACTTAAATATTTATAGTTGCGGGAATCACAGAATGGAATTAATGACATGCATGAATCCAGAAGACTACTATAACGGTGTTGGAATTCATTAATTTACCGAGTAGAAGAAGTTTGGTCAACTAAACAACAACGGCAGGTTCTAATTCCAAACACTCTTGATCGAATAAGGGGTTTTGGAGAAGAAATCAATAGATGTGGGTTTAGAGTAAGGGGTTTTGGAGAAGAAACCAATAGATGTGGGTTCACTTAAACTCCGAATGATAACGGAGGATTTGGTATTAAAAGCGGTATGAAATTAAAGTGTGGAAATGTGCAACTGCGATTAGTGCGGAATTAGAATGCGGTACGGTATAACTATGGTTTCAAGTAAAAGTGGTGCAGAATATTATTTGATTGGTGACCATATATATTTGCGGTTTTGAGTAATTATTTAATTAATAAAATAATAATAATAGAGAATATGAAAATATTTAAATAATAAATATATTATATTAGCATAATAAATATATTTTAAATAAAAATATTTGATTGGTAAAAAATATTTCACTGTATAAATAAATTAATATTAAGTAGTGTTAATGATGTAAGTTTATTAACTACAATTTTATATTTTTATAAATCTCTATTTTGAAAATAATAATTTATAGTTTGTAATAAAATATTTTTTTTTATTTAGACGCATTTGAATTAAGTTATAAAAAAATCTAACAATTAATTTTTATTAGTTTGCTAATTCTTGAATCTAGCTTACTGCATTGATTATATTTTTTTTTTGTTTGGAAATGACAGCATTTAAAAAAAAACTTATTTTTCTGTTAAAAGACATGAAGGTATATTTCTTTTTGGATCAAACTTAATGGCATACTTCACTTATTTTTAATAAGAATATAAATGTAATGCAGAAACTGAACAATTGTAGCTATAAATTTGTTAAAAGTAACTATGAAGTTTGTAGCAATCTCGTTGCCTTAATTTTGATTACATTATATTTTAATATCCATTCTTACAGTACATATATTGAAAATAAGTTAATATTTTTAAAATAATAATAAAAAAATGTTATCCAGTACGTTATTTTCAAAACCGCTGGGTATCAATCAACTGCTTGACAATTTTGAAGTGCGGTATGTTGGTTTGCTGAGTAAATTTTACTGTATGCATTTTTTCTTTTTCCATTTTCCATTTTGCAAACTGCAGTACATCTGATGAAAAAGTGTGATTGGTGCACTAAAAGCGTTTTTGTAAAAACCGCTTTGAATTCCGCGATGGCAATGTCACCATTTATTGCCTTAATCTTCATACAAAGGCTAACTTCCAAAAAAAAGTATGGTCCAAAAAGAATTGCATATAGTTTGTTAGAGAAACCGAATAATAATCCATCAACAAAGACAAGACAAAACAGAGCTCTGCTTTCTCTCTACAAGTTCCGACGAGTTTAGCTTTTCCGGCCGGTGGATTGGGCTCCCACAGCCACCGCCGGTCCGACCTTTTTTTCTCTTTCCTTTCCGCCTTGCATGTAGTAGGGATAGATCCTTGGTGATCTTCCCGTTTTTTCCGATCGGCTTTATGATTCCGGAAAGTAGAGGCTCCTCATGCTCTGTCAACGCCGGTTTTGACTCCGGGGAGTAGAGGTGTACTCAGCCTCACGCCGCCGGCTTTTGGTTGTCGACCTTGTCTATGGGTGCGACTGTTTCGGTTTTGTGTTTCTTACTTCTCGATTTGGTCTCCTCTTGATGAGATCCCGAACTGTTCCTCTTGATGGAAGCAAAGTTGATGAAGTATACTTGAAGATTGGGGTTTGCTTTAAACCGATTTGGACAATGGAGATGAGGATTACTTTAATCCCGTGTGTGTGGTGGCTCTGGGGATTCAGGATGAGATCTCAAGATAGCTTGATGAAGTTCTCCGTAAAAGGAACCCAGTAGTGGAGGGAGATGGTGAGTCGGTGGTGATTCCCGGCGATGCTCCGGTGACGTGATGTGGGGAAGCAAATGGCGACGCGTGTACTTCGGGTTTGGAGGTTATAACACGTGGGTTTGTCATCTCTGGTTTGTGGCGGTGCCCTAATTTCGTTGGACTTCATGTATGGGCTCTTGTTTTAGTGATGTTTGGCTTATGGGCTGGGGTTTAGGTCTGTCTTGTTTTGCTTTGTTTTATCCCTTAGTGTTGGGCTTAGTTTAATGTTTGTAATTGGTGGGCTTTGACCCGTTTTTAAAATTATAGGTTTAGTTTAATGTTTGTAATTGGTGGGCTTTGACCCGTTAATAAAATTATAGATGGCAAAAAAAAAAATCTATCAACAAAGAAAAAAGTCAAGGGAAGAATTTTCGGAAGATGCCACATGATGGAACCACAAAGTTGTATTATCTGACGTGTCTTAATAAGAATTGAGGGAAATTTTCTTATTGATAAAAAAAATACTCGAAAAATCAAAATAAACCAAATCGAAAATCAAATAAACATATCTAGTTGGATGAAACTAGTTTGTTTGTTTTTTTAGGTAAAGAATCTCAAATTTAAGATTTCTAAAAATATTTTATTTTATTTCTACGAGCTAATAAAATATATTTCAATATTATATTTTAAAAAATTTAACTAGATTCTGACCTTTTCTTTCAAATGACGGTTATATTTTTTTCTGAAATTTTAATTTTTATATTTGTATTTTTGTAATTATATTTGTGGTAGTTGGTGTTTAAATAAAATAGATATAGTTATATAAAGAGAATAATTAGTGGTTCATTAGATAAAAAAAACAATTGGACATATCATTTATCAATAGACCATGTTTATGTTTTAATAGAATAGATGTTTCCAGAAAAAATTATGCTATAAAATAACCAAGTACTACTGTATATAAAATCATCAATCAGTTGACTAAATTTTAAGATTCCTAAAGTTTTATATGATTTAAATTTCACACGAGATAATAACAGATATTTCAATATTACATTTGCTTATCAAAATGAAGTCTTGATTAGACCAAGTAGTCATGGTCTAGTGGTAAAGAGGCTCCGGCTGGAGCTTCCGTCATGGGTTTGATTCTCTTTGGCCACCCATAGACGTCTTAAATTGCAAGAAAACCCCAATTTTCATGGGCCTCGTTAGTCTTTGAGCGTAGAAAACGTTTGGAATCACACTACGGTTATCAAAAAAATGAAGTCTCGATTATTGGACAAAAGATGTACACAAATATATGGTTTATTTGATTGATCACAATACTTACCATAACCTCTCTCTAGAAAAACCTCTGACTTCTTTCTAAAAAGACCCTGCCATGTTTTATCGTCTCCGGCCGGCAGAGTGGGTTCCATAGCCACCGCCGGTCTGACCTTCTAGTTTTTTTTATTTCCTCCTTTTAATCGATTTGCATGTTTTTAGGGAGTGGATCTTTGTGCCCTTTCCAGTTTTCTGTTCGGCTTTATGATTCCGGGAGATGAGGTATCTGTAGCTCAATCGACGCCGACTTTGACTCCGGGGAGCGGAGGTGTTCCGAGCCTCACGCTGCCGGCTTTGGTTGCAGATCATGTCCCTCTGGATGCGATTTTTAGGTCAAGACGTTCTAAATTCTCGGCTTCGCTTCATCTCGATGAGATCATGATCTGTTCGGTTTGATGCTCTCGGAGGAAGCGAGGCTGATGAAGACAACGAGATAGAGTTTGGGGTTATCTTAATCCCTTGTTTGGACGGCTTGGTGGCTCCGGATGAGATCTCGAAGGTGATTGATGAAGCTCTCCGTGATGGGGCTCAGCCATGGATGGTGGCGGTGATAGGTCTGATAATTTCCGATGACGCACCGCATGCTTTCTCCGAAGGTGGGGAAAGGAAGAAGATTAGGACGACACATTTTCCTCGCAGTTGAGGATTACAACACATGTCCGTCGAGCTGGGAGGCAGAGCCGGTCCTGGCATCAAGCGAACGAAGCAATCGCTTGCGGCCGTTAATTATATCGGTAAATTCCGGCCACATAATTTGTAGATCCTCTTTAGTCTAGTGGCGACGCTGACGTGTCTCAATCACTTTAGTTCGTGGGTTCGAACTTCCCTGGTTACAATTGCGGCCACATTTGTTTTTTTGCTTCCGGTCTTAAATATTCTAGGACCGCCTCTGCTGGGAGGTTGGGGCGATGTCCCGTTTGAGCTTGTAGGGTTAGGGTTTTAGTTATTGGGCTTTGTCGCCTTGTTTGAATCAAAGTTTGAATGAAACTGTTGGGATTTGTTGTAATAGTTTATGGTTTGGATCTTATTGGGCCTTGTGCTTATTAATAAAATTCCAGATGGCAAAAAAAAAAATGTACACAAATGTATTGGCCTGATAAAAAGTGAAGAGATGAAGATCGTTAATGTTTCAAAAAAAAAAAAAGATTGTTAGAAGAAGGAAATGTCGAAAAAGCCCAATTCAAGAAGTGTGATTCAACACGTGACCACTATGTTGACGCCTTTGCAAAACGAACACAACTCCGACAGTCACCTGTGTAGTACGTACAAAAGATTTGATTCTCTTCCTACAGTGTAGCCTGTAATGAAGGGGTAAGGAGCACAAGTGGCTAGTCTATAGTTAGTTGAGTTTGTCTTGGAAAATGGCGTTTTCTATATTCAAACAGAAAAAGGCAGAAAAAAAAAGAAGGATAAAAAGTAATTAGGATTTAGGAGTAGAGACTTTAAGTAACCTAAAACGATATGCCTAAACGACATTCCAGTTTATTAGTGTAAGGTAAATGAGTAGGTTGCTAAAAAGACTGAAAATCTATTAAAAACAAACACTTTGAATATAAGCATATATCTAAAATAAATTTTGATTAAACTAAAATAGATATTATTTTTAAGAATAAAAAAAACCCAAACAGTGTACGCATTTAACATAGATTGCCACGTGTACATGAGAATTGCCTCATATAATTAACTACACATATACGAGCCCGAGGCAAGTAGTTCTGGTTTAAACTTCCAACTTAAACGACTAAACTCTTAAATACGCCGCCGCAACCCTTTCCCAGAACAATAACCATACAACCAATTAAAACAATAATTAGATTTTAACTCATGCATCCGGGAGTGTTTTTTCATTTTGTAATAAATATTTTAATAACAATTAGTGATGTTAAATAATTGTACAATTCAGAATATTAGTATGGATTATTTGTTACTCAATAAAATAGGTGCATACAAATAACATAAAACGAATTATTTTATACATTAGTGTATGTTTTTTTCAAAAAGTACATTAGTGTATGTTACATAATTGGATTAAGAATATTAGTATGTATTATTATTAATTACTCCATAAAAATGTTGCATACAAATAATAAGTGACGTTTGTTACTATAAATGGATTATGGATGCAAATCAAATATTTAAGTTAGTCGATCGAACATGTGGAATAAAAAATACAGATTAGATGCTAGTTAGTATTTTTACGGTCACTATTTGGAGGAGAAACCTACCCATACAACCTAATTGTTGAAATAACAATTATCATTCATTGTTGAATATTGGTTTCTGGTTGCTTTTCCAAACGTAAAGTTGTATTACATATGACCTCATGAATATGAATCATTAAACGTAAAGTTGTATGTTAACCGTCAGTTTCTTCAGTAACTTAAAAATACAAGAAGATTCCGTTTTTTCTTCTTTGTTACGTTTATGTTAAGACAGGGAGGTCCATGGAAAAGAAACTTACACGGTCCTGAGCGGTGCAGCTATGTGGCTTTGTGGTACCACTCTTGCATCACATGTTTGCGGATGTCTCGAGAGTCTACTTACACCGTCATGTCTTCAGGACATTCACCGGTACAAACTGACTCTTCCTCACCACTTGGTAATCCTAATGGCAGCATTCTTTTACGTCCAATCAACACAACTATCAAAGAAGTGGAGAGGAAAACAATTTGTTTATAAACCCAAAGCATTTTTCAAGAAGGAAAAGAGTATCGCCCCTTGAAACAAAGAAATGAAACTGTGAAAGAACCCAGATAAGAAACAAAACCTGTCTTGAAACAAACAGATGAAGTTGGTTTTGTCCCAACGTCATGGTTAATTGGACATATCTCAACATCGAATCAAACCAACAAACGAAACCATCCTATAATCATACATTCTTAAAACTGTCAGACTTTCCTCATAAAGACATAAATCGATGTTATAGCGAAACCTCAGATTCGATTAGAGGTTTCTAAGACCTCGTGGGCAGTGGGATGGTTGCATTACTCGACCAGAGGCATCCCTCAGTTCCAATCTGATACCATGTCCTTCGTGAAGTAAACATATCTTTGTTGCCACAACATCATATCGCACATAAAAGAATTTGTTATTTCTTTTTTTAACATCAAAAGAATTTATTCTCAAAAAAAACATCAAAAGAATTTATTATTTCTATTTTAATAGATAAGATGTCTAAGAATGAGCGTAAAACTAAAACAATATCTAATATATACCAGTTAAACTATAAGGCTTGTTAATTTACTTATTTTATTTTTTGAACAAATTCAACCTTAAAAATGTTTTGTTTTACTCTAGTTGTTAAGCATAAATAAAACACGATAGGGTCATTTTACCCCCAATACCCCCACTAACACGTAGAAAGGTCTCTTTGCTATGAAACTCCAGCCTCGTTATTGTATGATAGCACGAACAGAACAGTTGCAAGAATGTATCCACGAAACACACAAAACCATAATTATCTCAAAATAGATAGTAGTTGTGTAACAAGGCACACAAAACATATAGTTAATAAACTTCACTACATCAATCAAGATGTTCAGGTTTAACGGTAGTTAACAAGAGGTTGGTGTGCACGTTTATCACCAACGCTCGTGTGCACGTTGCAATACTACGTGTTTGCTACCTCGAACCTCGCGTTCGTTGCAGGGGCGGAGGCAGGATCAAATTTAGATGGGGGCACATGACTTCTGTTTCGTTATGTTTGAAAAAGATTTCTTGAACTAATACTAATTACTAAAGGAAAAATAAAAATTAGATGGGGGCACATGCCCCCGTACGGTATTAACTGCGTCCGCCACTGGTTCGTTGCAAAATTATGTTTGCGTTAATGAACAAACGCAAACTGTAACTATAAAGAGTTATTTTATAAACGCAAACGCTAAATTTGGATATTTTTCTTAACATAGTGAGTGGGGTTGTGGATAATTGTAGGCGAAACGAATGTAGCTCAGTGAGGGTTTTTGTTGAGATCTTTTAGAGTTGTGTTCGTTTGTGAGAGATCATGTTGCGTTCGTAGTTCTTGAGTTAAATTTCGTTACCCATTTGTTGATACTTTTCAGGATGTGTCTGTCTTCGACTTCACTCTCTGATTGGATACATCCCAATGGGTATGAAATATTATGTTCATCACGCCTAATTTGTGTACCGTGTCCGTGTGCG
This sequence comes from Raphanus raphanistrum subsp. raphanistrum, assembly GCA_019706035.1. Classification (NCBI taxonomy): domain Eukaryota; kingdom Viridiplantae; phylum Streptophyta; class Magnoliopsida; order Brassicales; family Brassicaceae; genus Raphanus; species Raphanus raphanistrum. Next base: position 14,824,216 of record CM033981.1, read on the forward strand.
TCCCAAAACGTAAATATTGCATGTGTTAGTTACTCAAACATAGAATTATAGGTTAGGTAAATGTCATTTGGTTATTTTATTAGGTAGCTATTGAATACCTTGATTAAATAGGATTGGTGAAGACTGAAGAACTCAGGATAAAGAATAAAAAATTGTGTCTTTTACACAAAGAAAAAAAAAGGAATAAAAAATTGTGTGCATGACTGCATGGCAAACATACATGTATATGGGAGATAATATAAAAATTCCACGTGGTAATCATTTTACTTTTATTATAAATATCCATGCATGTGGGAGATCGTTACAAAAAAAGAGAGAGAGTTAGACTCTCTTTCTCTAGAAAAGTCGCTTTCCTCAGATTTTTGTTGCTCCACTCCCCTCTCTTATAAGAACTAATGATATTTTTTGTCACTGAAAGATTTTATTAAAAACTTAAACAAGAGCTAACACATATATAAATCAAGACAAATTTAAACATGGGACAAAGTATATAATTTCTTGTTTTAGCGTGATATATCAACATTTCACATATGGTGACATTCCTGTTTAAAGCAATTCTTTTTCCATTTACAGGATAATAAACTTATATAATATTCCAGTTTATTAGTTTGTTGTCAAGAAAAAAAGCCTATATATATTCAAGATGAAAAATAAAATGAAAGAAAAGAAAAGAAGAGAGAGTAAAAGAAAGTGGAGTAAACGTAGAGGCACGCGCCTTTGTCTGCTCTGTAATTTAAGCAAATTGTACAATACATCAAACGAAATAAAAATTCACGTGAGGAGGAGAAACTGATACTCGAAACCAGTATATCATAATAATCACTTAACTAATAGTTATATACTTACGGAGTATTTGATAAAACAAAGCATTTGACAAAATGCGAGGAGGAGAAAAGAAACTCTATAAGTGTTAATAGAAGTGTTAATCCCCTTTTTATCCCAAATGTTTTGGAAGAGAGCGTGAAAAGTTATAATGTTTGGTTGTTATACCGAATCAAATGATAATGATGTCGATCTCGACGATCCCCACACAACTTTTGCTTCGAATACAGCAATTCTCTCTCTCCCTGTCGTTATCACCATATGGTCTTCCATTTTTCATCCGATAAAGACAAATTAAAGATACACCATGCAATAAATTATATCAGGAGAGAGGTATTTATTTTCTAAAATGCCCTGAAGCTTTGTAACTGAGAAAATAAAATTATAAGAAACTTAAATTTAAATTGCTACGTTATTTTTCATTCAAACGAAAAGAGCTGTATCATTAACAATTATTTAAATATGAGAGATTGATATATAAATTATAAACTGATATCATATGTGATTTACAATCTTGTTTGTCAACAATTTATATTATTAGCATAAAGAAAAGAGATAAACCGTGTAACCCAAGAGGAAGTGTGAGGATGGAGGCTAATAGACATCTGCTATTTGATCATAGAAAATCATCAGATGATTAGACTAAAAAATATGGACATAACGCGCAGAAACTTGTGATTTAATAACAGTTTTGTATGTTGGCTGTTTATTTAAAAGGGTGAAATAGTATTTTGAACACTCACACTCACACTCACGTGTCAAACGGGAGAGCTCTCGCAGGTCGCTTTTTTCAGATTCTTTTTTGTTCCCCCGCCTCTCACGATGCATTTAAGACTGACTAGTCGTCATGTATCATTACATACTCCCTCCGTTTCATATTAAGTGTCGTTTTAGAGAATTTTTTTCGTTGCAAAATAAGTGTCGTTTTAGAATTTCAATGCAAAATTTATTAATTTTATTCTCCATTCTATTTTTCTATTGGTTGAATTGTATCGGTAATGATGTTTTTATATTGAAAATATGCAAAATTAAATGCTTTCTTAATCCGTGTGCACAAGTCTAAAACGACACTTATAATAAAACAGAGGGAGTATATTTGAATTGATTTATTTTTCTTTCTGATATTGTTACGGATAAAGAAAACGGATAAGTATTATATAAATTTGCTCATTAACCTATACAGTATATTTAAGGTTTTTCAAGTATTATAAACAATGATAACAATATATATATATACGACTGCATGGTTTTAATTTATTTTTTTGCACCATCATTTCTTAACAGCTACTCCCTATCGAATTTCTTTTCTTTCTCTGATTTTCAAACTAACAAAATTAAATCAAACGTGGTAATTATTATTTGAAAAATACTCACGGTCCATGGATTCCGTTAAAACTTAAAAGTGAACTTGCATAGTCACGTGAGAGTTATAGAGTAGAACAATGTACATATTTATTTCCTTTTGTTATTTATGTTAAAGAAGTATTTTATGTAGTTTAGATCGAGAAAAATAACGAGTAAGTGAACGAAAAAGAGATGTTTTTCCTTATATTCTGTAAGCAACCAACAATACTAGAAAATGATATATTTTTCATAAATAAATAAAATGGTAAATGTCCTTTGGTTATTTATTTAGGAAATGCTGAATACTTTAAATTTGACTAGCTAAGACTGAAGAACTAAAGATACCAGCGTATCGCATCCGCTAAATAAAGACAACAATATATAGATCCAAATAAAGATGACAAGTAATATAATTTAAATAATATTATTAAGAGTTTTAGAAGCCCTAACCAAGATTACTAGTAGCAAAATCAAGCCTCAAACATTAAACCATGCAGATATTAAACACACTTAAAACATTAAGATAAGTAGCAAAATCAAACCTCAGACATTAAACCATGCAGATATTAAACACACTTAAAACATTAAGATAAGCCAAATATTAAACACACTTATATAATAATAAGAAAGCGAGATAGCATTTACTTCAAACCTCCTTCACCGGAGCCATCGCTTCAAACCTCCTTCACCGGAGCCCCCGCGGGACCTTTCTCTTCCTTCACCCCCGGAGCTTCCTCTTTCAACACAGTCTCAGTCTTTGCCACCGGAGACTCCTCCTCCTCCTTCGTTGCCACAGCCTCCTTCGTCTCGTCCACCGGCTCAGCCTCATCGGTCTCCACCGGCTCAGACTCCTTCGTCTCGTCCACCGGCTCAGACTCCTTCGTCTCGTCCACCGGCTCAGTTTCCTCGTTGGGTTTGGATTTTTGACCCCAGTTCGCCGGTTTCGTCCTCTTCTTCTTCTTATCCGGCACGACAAAGGGGCCGTGCTTCCTAGCCTGCTGGATCCGGTTGAACTCTTCATTCCACTCTCTCTTAAAGGCTTTGTTCTTCTTTTTTTCATCCCTTGCACGATTTGCTTTCTCCCTCATCTTGGCAGCTTCCTCTGCTCGTGAAGACATGCTTTGCGCTTGAGAAAAGCTTAGCCCAATCACTCCCACACCGATACCAACACCAAACGTAACACCAGGCTTGGAAAGCATTTTTTTGACAAAAGTAAGCATTTTTTCTCTCTCTGGTTTTTTTTTTTTGTTTTCTTGCTTGCTTTGGAGAAGATAAAAGTGAAGAAGTTGTTTGTGATATATATAACGATCTAGGACCTAATAAAAGCTTAAGGAAATCCAACAGAAAATCAACAGGCCCAATTTATATTTCTCAAAGTTACTAAAAAGAAAGACATTGTTTTTATTTTGTGACCTCTAACTATCAACATATAATTGTGTGACAGCTAGTGTGGAAAGATGTGCAGATTAGATGAGAGGCTTTGTGTAACATTTGTATGTAACTTATTGCCCATTATGAGCAGTAGTGTTTCTTGGAAAAAATGTGTTCCGAGTAAATGGTGTGTCGTAGGCCCATTTAGAGCAGTTACCTTACCATCTTTTTGTTAGTGTGGAGATTGTTTAAGTGGCAGCTCCAGAATTCTTGAATTGCTTAGTTGGCTTTACCAGAAAAAGTCTATTATATATACATATATATAGATATGTTTAGATATATATATTTCTGAAGGAGGAATTTGATGTGTTTCATGTGTCTTTAGAGATTAGGGAATTTGTTTTATACTATACAATAATGGTGAATTTAATATATGCATATTAGGAAAAATAGAGGGTACCAACAAAAAAAAAAAGAATAGGATACAAAATTCGGTTAGGGTAAGACTTTTGATATACTTTTGTAAACTTTGTGGGTCGTCGAGGTGATTTTAATGTTGGAAGTTTGATGGTAGAAAGCCATTCGTTGACGTTAATTTTTTTTGTTTTATAAATGTTATACTAGATTTTGATGTGCGCTTAAAAAGCGCATATTTATTTTTGATTTATTTTTAATTAATTTAAAATTATCATTATTTTTAGTTTTGCATTTTGAAAATTGAATCTTTATTTTTATCATTCATTATTATTTTATTTTCAAAGTGTGAGAAACAAATTTAATATTAAAAACATAAACGAGAAATTTTTGTTAACTAGAATTATATTAATTAAAGTGAAGAAAAAAAATGCATATAACATATATATTTAGAAAAAATATATAACATAGTCAAATATTTCTAAATTAGAAAATAATATAAATACAAGATATTATTATTATTTTTAATAAATGTTTTATTTATGGTATATATGAAAATTTAGAGAAAATAACAATTAGCTAAAATGTTAAATAAAATTAAATTAAGTAAAACAATATTTTCAATAAATCATTTTATTATGTAAAACTCAATTTTTTTTAATTATAAATGGTAGCCTCCACAAAAATGAATCCGGATTAACCATGTGTTAACAACATATGTTTTCAACCCACTTGTCGGTCCCTTTTCGTGGTGATGCCGAGATATTAATTCCATAATATTCAAATTCATGCGACACATACAACTATCTGTTCTATTATATGAAAAGTGAATTTGATTACTTGTCATATTTTCCATGATTTTAAAATAAATCATTAACTAATATTACTATTTAAAGTTTTATTTTACTATACATATTTATCTGAAGATAATTAATAAAAAGTAGGGATTTTGCCCGCACACGCAGGCACAATCATCTTACATATACAATATTTATCAGTTTATATCTTATTAATTTAAATAATCTCAAAAAGTTTAAATCAAAGATCAAATTATTTATATATGAAAAATGCAAAATATATATGCTTATTATTGAATCAAAAATTTAAAACACTCACATATTAAAAATATTTTTAGATATATCTTTATACAAATTCTTTTTTATTAATATTTAATTATAAAATAAATTATCTTATTTTCACTTTTGTAATAGAAAAATATTATTTTCAATCTATACTATTATTTGCTGAGAAGTAAATTTTCTTACTTGTCATTTTCCATGATTTTATGACAAATATTAAATAATATTAATATTTAAAATTTTATTTTACTATACATATTTATCTTAAGATAATTTTATAATATTAATTTTTTTTCTAATTTAATCATTTATTTTTTATATAAAAATTAGAACTAATTTTTTGAAGTATATATATATTAGTCTGCAAAGGATTCGGACCATCAACTAGTTCCTAGTATTTTGATACTTTTCCTATGCTGAGTCTGCTTCAATCGTTTTTGTTCACCACAGCAAGTGACGGTTTCTATGTTTAAAAATATATATATATATATATATCATACCTCTATATTTGTGGAACTCTTGCTTTTATCATATTTCTTTTGTTACAACATTTTTAATTATTTTTCCTCCAAAATAGAATAAAAATGAAAATAGAGTAAAAATACTCTAAACATACTCCATTTTTCACTTACAAAAATTTGATTACTCCATTTATGGAGTAAACACTATTATGGAATGAGATATGAATTTGGGTTAGAGCATCAACTTCACTCCATTTTTTCTCTAAAATGGAGTAAAAGTGAATATGAAGTAAAAAATGCTACAACATAACTTCATATCTCACTTCATTTTGAAGTTTACTCCCTAAATATAGTAATTTATTTTTTGTTTATTTATAATTTTATTATGGAGTAGAACTAGAGCAATTTTACTTTATATCCACTTTTACTCTATTTATAACAAAAAAAAATGAAAATGCTATAAGCAATTGTTGGTGCCGTAGAAAGCCACTAGCGATGTCATCACCAATATGGTGCCGCCCAAAAAAACAGTTAAATCATTTCAGATATATGTTCTTTCCTTCATAACATCATACTTCATCGCCCTAAGATAGTTTATATAGAGCTATGTTTAGTGAAGCATCTGACAAAGCAGTGTCTTCATCTAAAGACAAATTAATCAAAGACATAATAACTTATTTTCTTTTTAACAAAGGCATACTGTGAGAAAAAAAACATTTTTAATTAGAGTTTATGTCTTCTCTTTTTCGTTTGGTTACAAAAGAAAAAAACAAAAGGAAGTCAAGGATACTTTTCTAGAAAGAAAATATCGAGTTAAGATTGTGTCTGGTCCATTTACTGAAAACGAATACTTGGTGGCCAAGGCTAGTCCTCTGGTATTAATGGAGATGATGAACCTAACATCAACTCTTCAACTTGATTCCTCTTTTTATCTCTCTCTTTTAGATCTCTTTTCGCTCAATAATATCCATGTCTCTGATCCTGAGGCGGCTCTCGAGTCTCGGCCTTGGGAAACCTCATGTGTCCTTGAGATCCTCTCTTCTTCTTAACTCTAAAGCAATCTCAACTTCCTTGCTCCAAACCCCTCCTTGTAGAATCGTCTTGGCTGAGCCTTGTGGAGGGGATCTTGGAAAACTTGTGGTAATGAATATGAATGAACTTGAGTGCACTGATTTGGAGAAGAAGGTGCCACTGGAGTTAGTGTATGACTCAAAGATAATAATAGGGGCATCCCGTGGCTGGATAGCTACTCTAAAGGAAGATGGAGTGCTGCGTCTCCAAGACGATTTCAACCCTGTGGCATCGGATACAAATCCGAAACGCATTCCTCTGCCTCCTCTTGTGACTCTGCCTCATTGCCAAACCAAAATCATCACCAATGTGTCACTGTCCTCATCTTCTCCAGAGGATGATCAAGACTGTGTCGTGGCTATCAAGTTCTTGGGACCGCAACTCAGCTTTTGCAAACCAGCCTCTCAGAGTAAACCAGCAGAGTGGACAAACATCAAGATCGAGAACCCCTGCTTCTACTCATCCCGTGTCATGTTTTCCAAGAAACACAACTTGTTTCGCATCCCCGGGTCTGGAGGCCATGTCATCGGTTCATGGGATCCCTACAAACCCAGCAATAACCTCCAGCTTCAGAGGTTGCGGTTTACAAACATGCCCAAGCTCACAAAGGCTAAACAGAATCTTTTGGATATGTGCTGCAGGAGCGAGCACTTGGTGGAGTCACTACCTACCGGTGAAAATTTCTTGGTCAAGCAGTACAAGAAGACAATCAAGATCACCAAGGCTGGTATTGCTAGAATGAGAACCAAAGCTTTAATGGTATTCAAGCTAGACGAAGAGGGAAACGCCGTTTACACTCAAGACATTGGAGATCTTAACATGTTCCTCTCAATGTCTGAACCTTTCTGTGTCCTTGCTACTTCCTTTCCTCATTTACTCCCTAACAGTATCGATATCAAAGATTTCGACGAATCAGGTTTTGTCCATCTGAAACGCACAAGAGTCTGGAGTAGATCTTATACATGTAGTATCCCTTACTACATTCCACCACAAGATATTATCCAGTCTTAGATTTGGATACTGACTCTGTTTTTCTGTTTCTGTTACTCCATATCTGTTTTTCCAACTAATTATGTTATAAACATAAATTGAAAACAGAGAATAAAGCAAGCAGTTTAGATGGATCATGCAGTCCAATGAAGTTACCAAATGGATCATTTAGCCTTTTTTACTTCACCATATTATATGTTCAGATTCTTCAGTAAATTAACTTTCGTAGCTTCAGTCTCCCTTATTGTAAAACAAAATGTTAAAAGGATTAACACCAATAATTGTTTCGCTGAAGAAGAAGCAATCTACCTTATTTGACGATTCATAATTTCTCAATCAGATTTGGTATCTAAACATAGCTCAGAGAATGATAGATAGACTGATGTTGCTTTTTTATTCCAAATATATATAACTTTAGTATTTTATTAAAATAAATAAAATTTGAATATTAAAGTGAGTACAGTTTTAAAAGTTTCGGCATTAAAATAAAGAAAATAACTAGTTGGGGTATTAAATAGTAAAAAAATTGAGTATTAAAAAGCTTAACAAAATTTAGTTGGGGTATTTTTATGGAATTTTCCATTAATATATATATTTCTTATTTATCTACAATCATAAAAATATATTTACCCTCTTTAAATATGTTATATATATATATATATATACACACTTAAGCAAATTGATTTTTTTTTTATAAAAAAATTATAATGCTTAGACTCTAAACTATCCAATACTATTAATATACAACATGAGCTTAATTTTAAAAATATTACTGTGGATTACCCAACTATATTTGAATACAAGAATACAAAAAATGAAAGTTGGTAATTTCAAGTTATAATATTATTATTCATATTTTTAAAAATATTTTCTTTTTATCATTCTAATGCTTAGACTATAAACTATTGAATAATATTAATATATAACATGGCTTAAGTTTAAAAAGACTACCGTGAAATAAATATATATATAAGAATACGAAAATAAAAGTTAGTAATTTTGAATTCAAATATTATACTTATTCATTTGAAAAAATAACATCTTAATTTTTTTTTTCAAAAAATTGTTGGTTTCAAATAAAATAATAATATTCACTCTAATTGGTTATATATACAAACAAATATAATATTTATTCTTCATGCGGACTATATGGATCAAATATAAAACAATTTATGTAATATATGTAGGAATGTATGTTCGGGTATCCATTTATGTTCGATTTGAGTTTATTAAGGTTTCGGGTATTTGAAGTTAAAGATTTTAGCTTCATTCGGGTATTTAGAAATTTTGGTTCAGATTCGTTTCAGATATTTGTGCGGGTTTGGTCCTGTACGGATTAATTTTTTTAATTCATATATAATTTAAATTTTTCAAAATTTTAAAATAAAGATAAAATATAATATATAAATTTGAATAATATATACCAGAATACCTAAACTTAAGATAATAATTGGTTTGGCTTGAATAATTAGATGGAGAGTTAATAGATATATTATACAGCAATATTTTGGATATTAAATCTAAAAATAGTTATCATATTCAAGTATATAAATCTCATTCAGATATATCCGAATATATTCAAATTTTTAGGACCAGACTCTGTTCGCTTCTTTGGGTTTAGATTTTTTTGCCTAGCCCTAAATATATCACTTTGATTTGTTTATCAAAATACAATACTATATCTACAAGACAACAAATAAAAAATATAAATATGCTAAACGATATTAAGTATTGATATAACAACTAAACACAACACCAATGCGCACGCACGAGTCAAAAGCTAGTTGCTAGTTAATTTTGAAATTGTGTTTTATTGTCATAGTTAGGGCTGGGCAAATAAACCGAACCCGAAAATCCGAACCGAATCCGATCCGGTAAAAATGAATCCGAACCGATCCAAACCCGACATAAATATCGAATGGATCTTGTTTTCTGGTATTTCGGGTTATGGGTATTATCCGAACCGAACCCGAATCTAAATGGATATCCGATAAAACCCGAAACATTCAAAATCCCAGAAAGATCTTATATCAAACATAATCTCAATTCATAATATGTATTCAAAATACATTAAGATATATTGAACATCTGAAATATTTATCTATTACATAAAGGTTGGTGGTTCTAATACATGAAGATTGATGATTAAAGGTGGCTGTTGAATTTTTAAATATTTAGATTTAGATTTAGATTTTGTTTTCAGAAAAAAATGTTTCTCATTTTATGAGGTCGTAGTTTTCGTTTTATGATTTCCATTTCGTTTGATTTTGAATGATCATGGTTGATGTTCCTTTCTTATTTTTAAATCGATTTTATTTATGTTTTTGTTACAAAAGGTACAAATTAGGTATTCGAAACCAAAACAAACCAATTTTACTTATGTTTTAGTTACAAAGTAGGTATAAATCATATATTTTTAAACCGAAGAACCGATTGGGACCCGAATCCGAAAGTACATTGGGTTGTACCGGTTTTTTGAAGATTTACTAACCCCGACCCGAACCCGATAGAATCCGAACCGGTCCCGAACCGAACTTTTAAATAATCCGAATGAGACTGATTTTGATAAACCCGAAAAACCGAAACCCGATTGGATAAAACCGAAACCCGATTGGGACCCCGAATGCCCACGCCTAGTCATAGTTATATTTTATTCACATACTTAATATTTTAAAAATTTATTAGATTTTATAAAATAAAATATAAAAGATCCTTATTCTACATTTCGCTCAAGCATATTAAAATTGTTTAAAACATCTTCATTTATTTTCGTGTTACGGTAGAAAGCGTAAGAACTAAAAAAAATTGAACATTGTAAAGAAATCATAGTACTTGCATCATAATGTAGAGTTGAACAAAATGACTAAATCAATATTATTACATCTGGATCCAAACTTTGAAACATCCGAATTAGAAGGTACAACACTAAAAAAACAAACTAAATTAAAACATATTAGTTCTTGTATTTGATGTAACATTTAGATACAACATCTAAAACACAATATTTAGATGTTGGATCTAGACATTTTTGTTTTTATAATTGTTTTTTTGCATCCGGAAACAACATATAGATATTGGTTCAATAGTATCCAAACATACGACATCCGGATACAATAAACACACCTAAATCCAATATAATATCTAAATAGAATTTTTATTTTCAAAAAATTGGAGGAGAATCCGATCCGAACAGAAAAATTACTGATATTCAAAATAAATATTAGTTATATTAATAATTATAGTAATTTAAAATAATTCAAATTACAATATTGAATTCGATTATAGATTATTTTTTAAAATATTTTTGGGTAGTTCTGATAGTTTAAAAAAAAAAAAAAAAAACTGTATATGTTTAGACATAGAAAAATTGGATCTAAACCGGATTCGAACAAAACTACAAACTTTGAAAAAATAAAAAAATCGAAACAACCCTAACCGAAACGTACCATCTTGTAGTAGCATCTGTGCAATTAAAAAGTTAAAACAAGTAAAAAAAACGCAGAACTTTTATTTTACCCAAAACACAGTTTAAGGTTGTGTTGGTCATTTTCTATCTTCCTCTTGTCTCGGAGTCAACTTTTCCTGTACCCCTATTTTTCTACACACAATCTCCTATAGGCTCCCGTAGTCTTCTATACCCTTTTTTCATAATTATATTTTTGATCAAAACACAAAATCCCTAATCAAAGCTTCCTCCTCTTCAAAACTATACCCTAACCCCCCCTATGGATTAGTGAACCCATGGGTAAGTATTTAACTTCTATACCTTTCAAATTTGAAAAAAAAATATTTTAAAATCGTTTTTTAACCATATTTTGATGATTTTCGTGAAACTATGAAAAAACAGTTTTTTGATTTTTGAAATATTTTTATCAAATTCTATAAATCAAATAAAAAATATTCACGTTTCCGATTTAATTTTATGATTTTTTGTTAGACACATAAAATTAAAAGAAGAAAACTGTCTAATAGAGATTGAGAAGTGAGAAATAGGGGCACTAAAGGAATTGCCTCGTCTCGAGCGAAGCGGTGAAAACAAGAAAAGATGGTTCCTTTTCGTTTTCTGGAGAGAGATGCGTTTCTGGTGACCCTTCACTGAAAGTTTAGGTTTTTTCTCCACTCTGATTGATTGCGTTTTTGAATCTGAGAGAAATGAGTGGCGATTGGTATCAGCTCGCTCAGTCTCTAATCTTCGGTTTGATCTTCGCTTACCTTCTCGCCAAGCTTATCTCCATCCTCGTCGCCTTTAAAGACGACAACCTCTCCCTCACTCGCAACCACGACGCCGACCCCCAATCGGAGAATGACTTCTACCACCGAAAGGTCGAGACGGATTCTCTCGTGGCGGAGCAAGGAAGCTTGAGAGGTGATGAAGATGAAGATGAAGACGATGAAGACGATGATGATTGGGAAGGTGTGGAAAGCACGGAGCTTGACGAAGCGTTCAGCGCCGCGACGGCTTTCGTTGCGGCTGCTGCTTCGGATCGGCTCTCGCAGAAAGTGTCGAACGAGTTGCAGCTTCAGCTTTATGGGTTGTATAAGATTGCTACCGAAGGAGCTTGTACTGCTCCCCAACCTTCAGCTCTCAAAATGACTGCTCGTGCCAAGTGGTTTCGCCTCTCTCACTCTGTTTCTCTAGTAAAGATGATTGCTTGATGATGTAGACTTGATTGTTTAGTTGGTTGGCTAAGACTTGTTATGATCTTTTTTTTTTTTTAAATTTGGTTTAGGCAAGCGTGGCAGAAGATGGGGGCTATGCCAGCTGAGGAAGCGATGGAGAAGTACATCGACCTTGTGACTCACTTGTACCCTGCTTGGGTTCAAGGTGGCTCGGTAGTTTTTTCTGTTTATTTCTCGTCTCTTTGGACCTGTTTTTGTTTTAAGGATGTTTTTGTTCTTTGACTGTTTTTGCTTTGTTCTGGTGTGTTTTAGAAAGGAAGAAACCGTAGTGGTGAAGCTGCAGGTTCCAACTCTAGAGCACCCATGGGACCGGTGTTTAGCTCATTGGTTTACGAAGAAGAAGCCGAAAATGAGTTGTAAGGTTCTAAATCAATTTTATTTACACATTCTGATATCACATGAATGGATCCATTTGTAGTGGAATGAATAGTCACTTAGTTTTAGAGGAAGCTCTGTTCATTCCTGTGTTTTTTTCTTTTGTCCATGGTAACAGGAAGATTGATGCGATTCACGCCTTTGCTAGAGAAGGAGAAGTGGAGAATCTATTGAAATGCATAGAAAGTGGCATACCAGTAAATGCAAGAGGTTACTTAGTCTCTCTTTTTTATACCATTCTCACAAACGTTTTCGTTTTGGTTTGAAGTTTCTTGGTGTCTCTCCATCTTGTAAAATTTCAGACAGTGAAGGTCGGACACCGCTGCATTGGGCTATAGACCGTGGCCACTTGAATGTTGCTAAAGCTCTACTAGATAAGAAGGCCGATGTTAATGCTATAGTAGATCCAAAACCCTTAACGCTATAAGATCTGTGTGTTTCTTTGGATGACGTTAACTTTTGTTTTTGTGTAGGACAATGAAGGCCAAACCGCTCTGCACTACGCTGTTGTGTGCGAAAGAGAGGCTCTTGCAGAGTTTTTAGTGAAGCAGAAAGCTGATACAAGCATTAAAGATGAAGATGGGAACTCGCCTCTTGATCTCTGTGAATCAGAGTGGTCTTGGATGCGAGAGAGGAAGGATTCTGACTAAGGTTTTGTAGTCTTTAAACTGTGTTTTTAATGTCTTAAAACAGAGATGTTTTGTTTTATACCTTTCTTGTTACTTTGCTTCTGTTTAAGCAAGAATCTTAGGCTTCCTCAACGCATTGCTAAACGTAAAGGTTTTGTTTGTTACTATATTGAACCAGAGAGAGATCATCATCCCAATAAAGCTCAAAATGCTTTTAAAAACCTAGCTAGAGACTAGTTTTCATTATATACTCAGAAACCATTAACTAACTATTTTTTTCATTAAAATGGACATATACGTAGTTCTTTGACCAAAAGAAAAAAGAAAAAAAAAAAGAACATATACATAATTCCATGAGATGAGTTAGTTCACTAAAATTACAATGTTTAAAAGTGAGTTAGTTTAAGTTTTTTGTTCACTCAGATATCTAGCTGATTAATAGGATTTCTAACAAATTATCTAAATTATTCACCAAATTACAGACACTAATCTGCTTAACTTAGTCTGATGCAAGCATTAGATTTCGGAATAATAATGTGTACAGCACTAATAGCGATTAGCGATGTAATCCCAGATTGTAATATACAGTACTTAGTATTTTACATATATTTCAACCTCTAACATACATACTGATACTATAATAGTTGATCAAAAAAGAAGAAGCATATATACTACAAGAAACTTTAAACAGCTGATGTAAAAAGTTAAGTTCATTTTATTGCTGCAAAGTTGACATAATACTATGGTTAGTTTGTGTCCATGTATGCAGTATTACTGAATCGTGGCAAGTAATTGTTCCCACCAACTCCACTACTGATGCAAATTCTGTTTGTCCCTGCAACCAAAAAAGTACTACTGAGAGCATTTAATTAGCGAGTAGACATATTATAACACCATTGTGATTGACAAAATTTTCGAAACGGTGTTAAAAAATGTTAAAGTCAGCTGGTAATAATCAATCAGAAAGGCAATGGTTTATTTATGGGGTCAATTAGGGGAATGGGCAACTTTTAAGTTTGAATTAGGAAAATGGGTCACCTCAAGTTTATATTAGGTAATTGGGCAACCTAGTAGAGAGAGAATAAATTTATGACATTTTTAACCTTTTTGCCTATTAAACTTGGCAAGCTGGAAAAGTAATTTCGTGGGACCCAAAATCCACTTTGCCTATAAAAAATAATTTTTTTCCCACTAACTTTTAACAACTAACTTTTGTGGACCCCATAAACATTCTTTATCCATTAAACTTTTGGATCATATTTAATATTTAAAAATCATATATGAGCAACTACTTTTAATATAATACATATTTTTTCATATACAAAGTCAACATAAATCTATACGAATTAATATAAAATCGATGTAAACTCTAAAATTTATGAAAGTTACCCAATAAATTATACATTTTGACTCATAAAAGAAACTTTCATATTTATGAAATCTACCCAAATAAATGATAATTCATAAAATTATGTAAATTTATGGATAATTATCATAAATCTGAGTAAATTTAATAAACTTGGAAACCTTCATAGATCCTTCATTTTTTGCCAAAATGGCAGGAAAACAAATTTGTCTACATTTAATTTTAATATAGTTGGGTAAATTTAATAAATTTGGAAACCTACGTGAATCTTACATTTTTTTTGGTCAAAATTGATCTCACACTTTTTGTTTTTGCCAAAAATAGAAACACTCACGAAATGCTACATTTTTTTCCAAAAAATAAAATGACAAATTGGGATCTGGCAGCAAAGTGCATTCGTTATAATTTTTATGTTTATAAAATGACAAAAATTGTTAATGAAATGACAAATTTGTTAATAAAATGACAAACCCTACACCTTTCACGATGAACTGATCTAATAACTTTAATTTTCAAGGATCATATCTACTTGCTAGAACCAATATAATCCCATATTGAGTACAACCTGCAGATTTCCAATCATCCCAAGTTCTTGATTAGTCATAGGTAGAGCCGTGCTTATAATCTATTGAAAAAGATATCCGCTATAGTGCTATTTCACCCCAAAAAATAGAGTTATCCTTAGGTTCACCCCTAGAGTGAACATTTAGGTTCATCGAACCAATAGGAATCAAGTATTTCATAATTAATATTTTTAAAAAAGAAAAGAAAATATTGTCAAGTTATATTATGTTTTTAAAATAAATAAAATAAAAACAAATAAAAATAATAGCCGTTACAAAAAATGAATTTTTGAAAACTATTTTTAATATCGTCAAAAAACACTAAACCCTAAACCCTAAATCCTAAACCCTAAACCCTTGGGTATACCTAAACCCTTGGATAATTTTAAACTCTAAACCCTAAACCCTAAATTCTAAACCCTAAACCCTAAACCCTTGGGTATATCCTAAACCCTTGGATAATTTTAAACTCTAAACCCTAAACCCTAAATTCTAAACCCTAAACCCTTGGATAAATCATAAACACTTGGATAATCCTAAATTCTAAATCAAAAACACTAAACACTAAAACATTAAATCTTAAAAATACTATTATGGTTTAATGTTTTTAATTTAGGGTTTAGTATTTATCCAAGGGTTTAGGATTTAGAGTTTAGAGTTTAGTGTTTTGTTGACGAAATTAAAATCTTTTTAAAAATCTTTTTTTTGCATATATTATTATTTTTATTTTTAATATTTTTATTTTAAAAATGTAATATAACTCGACAATATTTTGTTTACTTTTTTAAAAGATATCAATTGTGAAATGAGTGATTTCTATTGGTTGGTGAACCTTAAGGTTTACTCTAGGGGTACACCAAGATTAAGTCCAAAAAATATAGGATAATTTGGTGCCTCCATGTCAAGTATCTAGTGATTTTTATGTCTTAAAAAGTTAAGACTCAACCTGAGTTTGACCAAATTCTCTCGCATAAACTTCTTATCTTAAATAGTTAAAATCATCAACAAAACACTAAACATAAACTCCTAAACTCTAAACCATGAATCCTAAATCCGGAACCCTTGGGTAAATCCGGAACCCTTGGGTAAATCCAGAATCCGAATAAATTATACATTTTGACCCATAAAAGAAACTTTCATATTTATGAAATTTACCCAAATAAATGATAAATTATTCATAAAATTATATAAATTTATGGGTAATTTTCATAAATCTGGGTAAATTTAATAAACTTGGAAACCTACATGGATCTTTCATTTTTTGTCAAAATGGTAGGAAGAACAAATTTGTCTACATTTATCTTAAATATTAAAAACCATCAACAAAACACTAAACCTAAAATCCTAAACTCTAAACCTTGAATCCTAAATCTGGAACCCTTGGGTAAATCCAGAACCATTGGGTAAATCCAGAATCCGAAACAATCTGGAACCCTTGGGTAAATCCGGAACCCTATGCCTAACGTTTAATACAATCTAATTCACTATAACTCAAGAAATAAGTATACGTATACATAAGATGTACGAATATCTAAGGTGTACGAATATATAAGGTGTACGTATACATAAGTATACATAAGGTGTACGAATACCTTAGGTGTACAAATACCTAAGGTGTACGAATACCTAAGGTATACAGAAGGTGTACGAATACATAAGGTGTACGAATATCAACATAACCCATCTAATACTTAAGATGTACAAATACATAAGGTGTACATATACATAAGTATACATAAGGTGTACAAATACATAAAATATACGAATACCAACATAACCCATCGAATACTTAAGGTGTACGAATACACAAGTATATGTATACATAAGTATACATATATTTAAGGTATACGAATACATCGGTGTACGAATACATAACATCTACGAATACCTTTTGTTTATATCCCTTATTGCATTGGAGAGTTTAAATACATATTAAGTATAAAATTTAAATACATCTACGAATACAACGAGAGCACAGTGCTCTCCAAAACAATTATACGTTAATTATTTAGAACTCACATTTTACTCTATATAAAATTTAAATATTTTGCTAATAACCTATTGGTATTATAATCTAAAATTTTGTCAATCTCATTATAGATGATCTAATTAACTAAAATGTGGTAAAAACAATGAAATAATTTATAACAACATTTCATTTGTAAAAGCTGATATACCAAAATATTTTCATTAAATTCAATAAAATAAATTAACATATTAGTTTAATTGTGTTTTCATATATGTGAAGCACATTCATTTAGACAACATAATTTTTCATATAAAATTTAAGATTGTTTAGAAATGAAATGTTGAAATAAATAAGTGAAATACATCTTATAATAAAAAAACTAAACAATTAAATATTTTTTATAATAAAAAGCTAAAAAATTAAAAAACTAAACAATTAAAGATTAAACAATAAATAATTGACATTAAAGACATCTAAAATGAAATATAATGAAAGATTTCTTTAAAAAATTACATCATATTTTTATTATGAAATATATAATACAGTTACAAAAAAAATCAATAAAATCGAAATAAAATCTAGATAATTTTTCAATAGAAAAAAGACATTTTCTATTAATTGTTTAGTTTTTCTCAATAAAATCACAGCCATGAAAACTAGAATTTTAGATGGATATAAGATATTTTTAATAGAAAATAGACATTATATTATCTTGTATTATTCAAAGATTTTTTAAAAACTAAATTATTAAAAGATAATGAAATATAATTTAAACAATTAAAAGATAATGAAATATAATGAAATATTTTTTTAAAAACCAAACAATTGAGAAAATGTAATATGTAATACAGTACAATAAATTTCAATAAAATCGAAATCTAACCTAGATAATTTTTCCCATTAGATTACTTTTAAGAAATCAATTTTTAAATTTTAATAAACATTTTTAGTATTTATACTTTTAATAATTAATAAATGATATATAGTATTTTTGTATGATATTAAGCATTCATTTTAACATTTTTATTGTATAAATATTACATTTAGGTGTCATATGTATAAATTTCATAAACAGGGGCTTGGAGTGTACATGAGCGTAATGGTTTCTTATTCTTCGGTTAAAGAAAAAATGATTTTTCTTCTTCAGTTAATTTAACTGTAAAGGTGGTGGTGTAGAAAAAAATGAGAGAGAAAAAGAAGATGAGAGGAAAAGAATGAGAGGGAGATGATTTTCGTAGATGATGGTTGGTGGTGTGGAAAAGAAAGAAAGAGAGAAAAAGAAGGAAAGAGAAAAAGAATGAGAGAGGTGGTGTGACAAATTAAAGAATGAGAGAGGTGATGTGACAAATTTTATTTTAGATATATTTTAATTGAAATGGCAAAAATGTAAATAATGAATCTGACAAAGGTCCCAAAGGATATTTAGACATAAGTTTACATGGGTAAATGCAAAAAGTTGCCCAATTGGCTAATTTAAACTTGAGATCGCCCAATTCCCTAATTTCAAACTTGCGATTTGCCCAATTTGCCAATTTTTTCTTATTTATGTTTGAATCAATCAGAAAGGCAATAATATAAATGGTTTATTTATTGTTTGTGATTTTTGTACTCGACCTTTTCGTCAGATTACCAACGAAGTCAAACCAACTTTGTCAATAAACCATGATAACATATACATATGTAGTTGGACATTGGACACAGCAGATGGTAAGATTTAACTCTAAAGACACGGGGCTACTCTTTAACTCTAAAGTTCTGTTCTACTTGGATCTGATGTTGTAGGCCACGTGGCTAATCCGAAGGTGGTCTTGGCACTGTTGACACTTGACAGACTGCCGTGACGGCCTTGGAGTCAGTTGAGAAGTCGCGACACACTGGGAGAGACGACAGCCGGTATTCAACTCGGAGACGGAACTCACCATATTCAAGCTTTCTTCCCTCACCTCACATCTCGTCTTCTCTAAATTAGTTCTTCTGGTGTTTTGTTTTGTTTTGTTCTGATTAACTGTAATTTAGAGCCGTATTTCTCCGGTACACGGGTTTGTGTATTGTTCCAGATCCCTTTTTAAGGGAAGTTAGTGAATGTTAATTTTATTTAGAAAAAAGAAGTTCTAAGAGCATCAATATTGGGAAGGTCTTGGTAAAGTCCTTAAGAGGAATAACGCGGGGACCGAGAAGAAAGAGAGTAAAAAAGTCTTTATTTAAGGGCGAGCCCTTATTCTTTACTGATAAAAAAAAAAAAAAAAGCCTTTAGTTAAGAGAGAGAGAGTGGACACCAAAAGTGATGGTCTAAAGACACTTACGTTAACGCTGTAGCTCAACAAGAACAGTGCTTTCTCCTTTTCGTATGACAATAAAACAATTGTTAATTTAGCGGTGCATTACTTATATATTCGTCACTACATTAAAACACAACATATCACTACGTACCGACACCCTGATTTTATTTTTATTTTTTTAGTTATCCTTTTTACACTGATTTTATTTCCTGTTCATGTTTTTCCCTTATTGCAATTTTTTTTCTCATTTGCAAAGTCATACATAACCTTTAATTTGCAAAGTCATACATAACCTTTAATTTGTTGCACATTTTTTTTTCTCATTTGCAAAGTTATACATAACCTTTAAGTATTACAAAGTACCAAGAAATTAAAAAAAAAACGTTGGTCGTAAATTGTAACCAATTAGCCAAAAACTATAGCAGTCAAGCGCTAAGCGTGTATGGTTATGTGTTTGTGTTTCTTATGGCAATCAAAACTTTTAAAATATGTTTAGATCTTAAAACTTTCAAGCGTAAAGAGTAGAACTGTGGATATTTGAAAAAAAAAAGAACTGCGGATATTAGCTCAAAATAAAATTTTGGGGTAGTGGGTCTCTCACTCTAATGGGTCACTTAAAAAGGCACTTCTCTTATACATTTGTAGGCCACTCGCTATGTCTGTCTCAATCTTAGTTGACTTCTTAAAAAGCTGTAAAGGCCGAAGTGGATGGATTAATTCCACTATTTCTCTTTAATTTTATAAAATTATCTATTGTTTGATACCACGGATTAATCTGCCCCTAACATTTTATGATTCCATAATTACTTACCTAATTCACATTTAAAACAGTTTACTTTTCTGCCTAGCAGAGGTCCTGGCATTTTGAGAGCCCAATTCAAAATATATAAATATATAAATCAATATTTCATTAGAAATTTAGAAAAACGCTTGTTTAAAGAGTCATAGTCTTATAATATAAAGTAATATCTAAAATAACTACAGTATAAAATAGAACCTAAAATAATTGTAAAGTAAACATATGAATCTACATAAAATATTTTTTGTCTTTGAAGTATAATAATATTTTGAAACTACAAATAATATTTTCTTTACTTTAACTTCACTACTAGTTTTATTTATATCAATAATAATAATGTGATTTATTAATTCAAATACTAGAGTTTTTCTTTTTCCAAAGCGGATGTTACAGTAATTAAAGATAGAGCTGATTTGAATCATCAACAGCGATAACAAGAAAAATTGCTTACAAGTTTTTGAAGAAAGGGTCAATCTGTATGTTGAACCTCCTTTTAAAAATTAGTATAGGCTCTTTCGCAGATCTGAGGTACTTTCAGTATAATCAAGAAAATGACGTACAAGTTTGGTGATCCAATATTCCCCATCTTACTTTTTGATAATGGACCCAATTATCTAATTAGCAGCAGAATGCAATTGCGTCGGTAAGTAAACTTGACTTATGAGCACAGCCAATAATACAATACAGCTGTATAGAAGAAAGTGGTAATAGCAATGAGCACAAAAGTTAAAAAAAACATAGGTAATAATCGATGGTACCAGATCAGTTAACTTACTTCCTTTAGGAAAGATACTGGTTCCGACAAAAATAGTTTATATTCATCTAGAATAAATAGCATTTTGATATACGGAAGAAACTGAATAGTGAAAATCAATTTAAAAGGTAGATAAATTAAAAATAAAGAAGAGAAAACTAATACTGTAAAAATCCATGCTCTAAAACGCGGACAACTCGGGCGTTTAATCGGCGAGGGCCATGAACCGCGTCGAACTGAACAAAATCGCTCAGAAACTCAGATCGTAAAAAAAAAATTATTTTTTTCTCAATTTCGATGAATAGTTGAAATCCTATTACAATTGAACAAAAAACACATGGAAATCATTTAAAATCGTAAAGAATAGTGAAAAAATGGTAGGTGGCAGAAACTAGGGTTTGCAGACTGAAATTGGGGAAGATAAAGATGAGGGTATTTTAGTAATTGAGTGTTCATTAAAGATAAAAATGAAAATAAAACCAAAATAAAACCAAAATTAAGAGCACTTACCACTAGACTTCGAGATATTCATTGTTTAGTTGTACGAATACTAATATATATTATAAAATACTTAAAATTAATCTCCGATTAATTCCCGATTAATCTCTGATTTTTTCTTAACTCGCTAGGCCCGGACATGCCGTACGCGTCACGCCTAGCGCGTTTTCGAACATGGGTAAAAACTAAAGAGGTAAGTATTAAAGATACTAAGAGTACGAATGGTTAAAACTTAGAACACAGTGATAGCGGATGTGGTTGCGGTTGTAAGAGTGGCGAATATGAACGACTGCAGTTTTAAGCATTGTTAAGTGTCATGTACTGTTGGTACATCATTTCCAAATTGGTGTGTTTATGATTAAAGTATTTTAATAGTTTAATAATAAATTATTAATATTTACATTATAATATTATAAAAACATACTATTATGATAAATATAATAATTATTATATCATATAGTTAATAACAATATTATATCTATTTATTTATTTGTTTTACTTTAGATAAGAGTTATAATTTAATTAAAGATATTTGGAAATTAATATTAGAACTTTAAAATATTTTGTTTGTTTTCTAGATATATATGTTTATATATTTATACATGTATATATTAGTGTAAAAGTTATGGTGAATATTCTTGGTTTGTTTTTTTATAATATAAATTATTACACTGTTAGTGAATATTAATTTAAATTGAAATGTACTTATATATTGTTTATAATATTTCAATTTTAAAATTTAAAATTTAAATATTTTTAGAAAACATTTTGCCACTTATTTATCCAACCAAAATCGAAAACACTACAAAAAACTAACTTTTGATTTTAAAAACTTTGATGCTGTTTGAAACGATTTATAGTGTTTTGGGATTGCTGTAAATAGGGGTGTCAAAATGAGCTAGCTCAGCTCAGCTCATAGTGAGCTCGGCTCTTTCATGAGTTAGCTCAGCTCAGCTCATTTATTATATGAGCTTCCATATGTAAACTCATACTCGGATCATCTAGATCATGAGTTAAATGAGCTAACTCGTGATCTAACACAAAATAATAATAATTAAATTAAATTAAACATTGATGAAATAACTTCTATAATATTATTCAAAATTTAAATATTAAAAAATCCAAAACATAAATATTAAATATAAACAAAAATCAACCCATGACAAAATAAAAAAAATCTAACTCCTAAAATAAATTAAATTAAAGCAAAACGCCAAAACCAATGATCCAAATCCCTATTCTTCGTGAGAGTCTTCATCTTCAATGTCTTCATATGTATAAATTATAAAACTAAAATAAAACATTTATAAGTATTTCATGTTAAAATAGTAACAAAATAAATAAATAATCTGAGATAGAAAATATATTACCAATGTCGTCGGTCATAAAACTAAACAACCATGATCAGGTACAAAGTAAAGATTGGACATGTTTAGGAAGAAGACGGCTTCGGTATCAAATTAAAACACGAGAACCAATACTGAAAGATGACTCAGATGCTACCATAGTTATATAGATGCTTTGTAAATATAGAAATTATCTTTTTCTATAAAAAATAGAAGTTATCCATATATATATAATTACAAGTGTAAAAATGAATAAACTCATGAGTCAGCTCATGTTCATTAAAGATCGTTCATATAACTCGTGATCTTTTTTAAACTCGATCAATAAACTCATTTATTAAATGAGCCTACAATATAGTGATCATATTCATAAAAAAATGAGCTGAGTTGAGCTAGTTCATGAGCTGTAACTCATTTTGACACCCCTAGCTGTAAACATACGAACCACCGCTACCACCTATAAAAACTGTGTTGGTAAATTATACTAGAAAAGCTATTTATATCCTAAATAACTTAAATTTTGATAAGAGAATCAAAATAAGAAAATACAGAAACATTATAAAAATAAAAGTTTTCTAAAAGAAGTCCAATTTAAGAACGATTTAAAATTGACATCTGTTTTGACGAAATGAATATTCGTCAGGAGGAATAAAACAGTCTAAACAGTAAATTTGTCATATTAATATAAATCACCTAAAACTATCAGTTGAATATACTTCCTATGTTTTTTCTGTTGTTATTTGGGATAAACAATATATATTATCACAATATTATTTTATAGTACAACCTTTTATCAAAAAAAAAAACAGTTCAAAGTTGCTTTCAAATGAATAGTATTTATTTATTATCAAATGAAAAAACGAGCATCCATGGAATCAATCCCTCGTCAGTACCGTGGGAGGGTACTATGATACTAAAATTATTGAGATCCAAACGAAGTTTCAAACGCTTATTAATAGATATTATCCATTTAGTGATCACAAACAAACTCATTATTATTCTGTTTGATTTATAATTTTTCATTTTTGGAGACAGATGTTGAGGTAATGTTTTCAATATGCATATGAAAAAACTCTTTGGCTTTTTTTCAGGAGATTCACATGAAAAGACGTACTGCATAAAACCAAAATTACATTCGAAAATACAAATATTCACACTGTATAAGAAAGGGAAAAGAAAATATAGTGAGAAAATAGTACTATAAATGAAAGTTATACCCATCAGTCTATTTCACAGTGATAAGCTTAGTTGGAACTTGGAAGCCAAGATTAACCAAGAAGCTTTAACCTATCATTTATGTGTATATGGTCAAAAGATATAGTCCACTTTAAATTGATGAATTAGGTTACGTTTCTTGAATCAATCAAAGCCTTTTCTCATTACGAATTTGAGCCACATAAATAACCTTTAATCGATTAGCTTTGCACAGCTTACATTCAAATACTAGATGGTTCGCATTTCACTCGATTGCAATAATCATATGCACTGTGTTTTAAACATTATTGCTCGAGTAGTTGGCCATAGTCCATATATGTTTTTGTATCGAAAATAAAACTCGCCATGTTGATAATCGGTATTACCTCGAAGTATTTTTCTACGGTACGTTTAGTATCGTCTAATCAGTGCCGTGAGAGGGGCCTGAAGCCAAATAATTTATCTTTTATAGATTTGCAAATTTTATCATTCAATCATCTTTTTGATCTTTTCATAGATATAAAAAACTGTTATGCTGTTCAATATCTTATTAAAATATAGAAAATAATAAGTTGAATTAATTTTATTTTTGAAATTACATGTTAAAATTCATTTTAATTTATTTTCTCAAATGTTGAAGTGCGTATTCTATGGTCTGAATAAAAAAAAAATATTTTGGATTACTTTTCAAAATACGCATATCATAAGGTTAATCTATAAAAGCCGAGTTTAAAATATTAAAAACACAAAATTATTTATTTACTATGATTAATTGGGGCTAGTACTATTCCAAGACTTTTAGAGGTTTTTGACTGATTTCAGAATAACCATATAAAAATATTTGCAAATATAATCATGGATAAAGACTAAAATATTTAAACAAAGTTTTATATAAATATATTTTTACCAGTAAACTGAAGCTATAACTGGATTACATGAAGAAGAAGCTAAAATCATGAGGGAAAGTTGACCTAACCTGTGAATACTCATTAAAAAAAAATCTTTTAGCAACCAAACTAATAAGAAATCTATGAATAGGGGCTCTAAATTTTGTTCTTTTAATTAAGCCTGAGACAAATATTTATCCCAATAATAGGTCTGAGTTTTAATATCCAAAATATTTTATCCGTCCAAACAAATAGATAACCGGCAGTCCGATTCTAGATCTAGATGATGATTTTATGGATTTGGCGAATTCAAATATATATTTTGATATAATTTTAGATCTGAATATCCAGATGTGTATCCAGATCTATTATATATTTTAAAACATTTAAAATATAATTATATTTATATATGTATATTATATACAACTTTATATCAAATAACTAAAATGTTAATTTTATTAAATTTTATTTTTAAAAAATTAATTTTAAATAGGCAAGATAAATGGTTAATTAGTTAGTTTTAATTTATTTTTAAAATTTTAAATTTTTAAAAAATTCTGGATCCATGAATATTCAGATTTTAGTTTGAATATCCAGAAGACCGAATTCAAATTCTGATAGCAAATCTAAGGATTCGGAGGATCCTAAAATACCTTTGATAACTGATCCGTCCCATCCTTAATAGTATGTAGGCATGGCTCTGCGTTTAATTTTCACAATTAGAAGATGGTTAAATATTAAACATCGAAATCGTGAGCAAGGCAAAAAAAGTGGGGCTAGTTTGTCCACGAGCATATATATAGGTAAGCGTTAAGTGTCCATTTTAGGAGACGTAACACAATCAACAGCTGAGTTGACTTTCTTTAGCTTTTCTAGGATTTGTGGGTTCATTGCATTATCCCAATATCATCTGATTTCGTGCCACTGTTTTCAACTTTTTGTGTGGTTGTTTCACAATAAACAATGTCGACGTTTACGTGATATTCTTTATTTTCATAAAGTTATTAATTTTTATAAGGGCTTTACATGTTTTCATTATCATACACAGAAGCAACCATCTTAGTTATGGTCATCATCATCACAAGCACAACCATATTGTATATGGACCAAAACAGTTTCCACCACATAAAACTGACCGTTTATAAAATGGAAACTAGGCTTCTCCACTCTTCTCCATATCAAAACCCATTTCTCCTCATTTTCCATTAATTATAATTACCTTCTCCCCTAAACGAACAAAGAGTAATTAACAAATAATATGCCTCTTAGGGTCAGACCCTTATCTCTCCTCTTCCTCATGCTAATTGTTTGTTCGTCATCATCAGGTAAATGTATCCATATTTCATATTTTTTCGAGTCGTACTCTTTTTACTTTGTGTAAAGGTGTGCTTATCGGCCTTGAGGCCCCAAATTTAATCCATCCTAGTCAAGAGATCAGCATTTGATATTATCTTCTCGTACATTTCCTCTCTTCTTCATTGTGGATTCGGATGCTTAACTACTGTAGAATACTAGCCTTAGTACCATCATTACCAAATTACTATTGGATTGGTGGTGAATATGTAGAATACTAAAACACATCGTACATAATTGTTGCAATATCTCAATCTGTTTTGATTATTGAATAAGAATGTAGAAGTCCGCTGATACATTTTAGCAAAACAAAAAAAAAAGTCCGCTGATACAAAGTTTTCTTTTCGCTATATAGTGAAAGGCTCTATCCAGCTTGAAGGCGCAAAGATGCATGAGAGTTTCATGCTTTACAAGGTACGGTGTTTTATATGCAAATATTTATTTTGTGTCCAGTGATTAATAATAACACATACATTTATATACGTGATATTTTATATTTTTATAAAGAGCGAGGAGATGGAAGTAAAGAAGATCTCGAGCTACAGGAAACTGATGTTCCACTCGACTACGGACTACGACGACGCAGGAGCCAACCCTAAGCACGACCCAAGAAGGAGGCCCGGAGGCAAGCCTTGAAGCATTCAACACACGATTCTCTCTCTCGCTCTCTCTATATAAATTAGCCAATATATAAACACATGCACTGGTCTCTATATATATAAGTGTATGTAGCCTATTCTGACATTTTGTTTGAGGAAGAGATCGGTGTACAATACCCTTCGGAAATGCTCCGTCAAAGGGGCACTAGTTTTCATCATATAGACTACTAAACAATGAATTAACTATTATCATCTTGTTGAACAAAAAAAAAACTATTATCATCTTATTTTATTGACATATATAGTTCTTATTTTCTGTTATATCGGATATTAAATAAAAAGTGGTGGCTTTCTTTTTTTTAAAAAAGAAGTTTTATTAAAGTGAAGATGTACGTAGTTCCATGAGATGACCAGTAAAACCAAAAGTTCACTTAATTACAATGTTTAAAAGTTAGTTAGTTTAGTGTTCTGTACACTCAGATATCTAGCTGATCAGTAGGATTTCTAAATTTCTAATATATTAATTCTCTTAATTGAACGCTTTACCAAATTACAGACACTAATTTACTTAACTTCTTAATTATTCTGATGCATTAGGATTTCGGAATAATAATATGTACAGTACTATAATAGAATTGTAATATATAATACTTTCGTATTTTACATATTTTGTCTATCCCATTTTCAACCTCGAACAGATATATTTATGAAAAAAGAAGTTTAAATAAAATACTTTAAACAGCTGAGTTACAATTATAATTTATAAGGTCATTTTATTTCTTAGTATTGACATATATATGTAGTAACAGTAAGAAAACGGAGAAAGACCGTAATAGCTGCGAGTACTGTCGATGTCACAACAAACATAAAACTAAAACAACAGATAGATAACAAAAATAAAAAAGAAGAAAAGAAATATGCGCATCCAGGGAATCGAACCCTGGTCAGTACCGTGGGAGGGTACTATGATACCACTACACCAGATGCGCTTTTGTTTGTTTATCCTTGATTCTTGAATATCACATTTTCTTAGAATCTTTCTTGTGCCTATGGTGGACGATGATACACAGCCAATCTCGTTGATTTGTGAACTCTCTTCACTAGTTCCTCTGCATCCCTCTCAAAGACAATTCGATAAGACACCAAAATATCAATACATGTCATAGCCTATGTCAAAGCAGTAGCTTCAACATCTAAACTTTGTTACATAACTGTTAACAAATCTTGGGTAGTAAGCCTTAGCTCCATATAAACTTCATTATCCCTCTTAGAATCCAACCACAAGCATTAGAATCTACTCCCCGATGGCATGTGTGTTATACTTTTACTTTTTTTTTTAAAAGAGTGATTTTCCAACTGACAATCATTTGGAGTTGTGGACTCCACTTCCAAATTTTCACATTGTTTACATACTGTTTAAGCCTTTACTGTAATGTAACTATGCAACATCATAATTTTAATACAAATAACCCAACTTAACTTTGATTATCAAAATTACAGTACATATAAATATAATTCAGTAAATTATTTTAGTTACATTTGTATACTTATATAATTCTTCAATGAATTATACTCCCACCGTTTCTTTTTTGGTAGGATATACTTTCTCCGTTTTTAAATAGATGATGTTTTAGAAAGATTTTGATGTTTTGTAGTCTATTTTATGAGTGGCTGTAATAATTTTTAATTTATGTTTTAATAATATTTTGAAGATAACAACAAGTTTTTTAATAGTTCTTTACAATCCTAAAACTTCATGTATTTTGGAATAGGAGTATTATATAACTAGGTAGTGATTTTTAGAAATTTGTAAGAGAACTGAATCGGTAAAAGTTGAAATCATATTAATTTTTCTTTTAAAAGTTTGCTGTATACAAGTTACAAAATTTACAAATATAAAACTCCTGAGCCTCTCTCTGCGGTGGAGGGAGCTAACAATCAATTCTGTAAACAAATCTGTATTAAGCTAAAATAAACTAAACTACTCGTTAGAATATACACTGAATCAACAAATAAGAAACAAACAAAACTATGACTACCGTTAGATATTGCATATCAAAAGGATATCAAAGGAGATATCTCTTCCATGGAGGAGGATCTTTTCTATGGAAGTAACATCAGCATCTTTCACCTTCAACCACTCCTTTACCATGATTGCTTGCCTCTTCTTTGGACCCCACGATCGTCAGACAGAACCGTACTCCTTCAAATCATCTCCAATCGCTACTTACTGCCAAAGAAAAGAAACATATGTTCCTTATCATCTCCTGCGTCTACATCAACCGATGGAAAAATCTCCCACTGACCCTTTCTTGAAAGATCTTCTACAGGATCATAATCTGGAGGGACTTGCTTTTGAATCTCTTTCTTGACTATTGAGCAATAGCATAAGTCTGAGAAAGTGGATCTAGGTTTCTTTTGGACCTACCATAGCGCCTCCAAAGACCTGCCAGAACCATGCGTTCAAGGAACAATGGCATCTGCTTTTGTTTTCTCAAGTTGTGGTCACAGGCAAGCCGTAGTTCTGAAATGTTCTGATCCGTCCGTCCCAACCCCCTGTGACAATGACCATACCCCAAGTTGTTAGAGAGCTACTCGTTGCTCTCTGGTATGAGGACTTGAGAAACTTGTAGTGAGATGCAGACATTGTGGACGAGGAAAGAGGATTTGCAGTTGCAGGTAAGTTTTCCTCTGGCCACGTCGCGCTTCCTTTGGGGACAAATCCTTCGTTGACAGATAAGCAAGAGGGCGAAGAGAACGGGAGAGTTGCGTTCTGGTCTGAGAATCCACACCAGGTTGCTGCAACGGATGCATTGGCTGAGAAACGTTCAAAACATCGAATCTTTTTGGTATGATGGGAAGAAGTGTCTGATTCCTCTCCGTTGCTCCATATATACACATTGGAATCCTCACAAGCTGACACAATGTGCTTCCCATCAGACGTGAGAGACACTGATGTGAGGCCTCTCGTCTTGCAAACACCTAAAACAGAGATTAATTTAGTATTCATAATCACAGAGATATTCGAAAGAACATGAAAGTTAGAAGCAACATACCTTTGTATTTTCTGACAACATCGTTGCCTTGGAGAATTCTGACTTTGGAATCTGCTGAAACAACCAGGACTTTGCTCGGATCTTGTGGTAAGAACTGGAGGAAAAAAAAAAACATGCATATAGATTTGTTATGACCACACAATAATGTCAAGAGAGGTAAACAAATAAAGAGAGAATATTATTACCTGAAAGCCTGTTATACGTTTATTAGAAGACTTCTTTTTGCTATGGGAATGTATCTGAGAGTCAAGTTCTAAATAGTCTCCAGACATGTTAAAGAATCTGCAAGTTCCGGTCAGAGAACCGATGATTCCTCCCTTTCCATCCGGACGATAACACACTGCGGATATAATGTCTTTGAGATCAGCCCAATCAACAACATTGCAGCAAGAAATGTTCCAGATTCGTACTTTCCCATCAACTGAACCACTCATGAAGTAGTTCTCATTAACCGGGTTGAACTGCACAGAGGTTACTGCAAATTAAAAAGAAGAAGATAATGTCAGATCAATGTAGTAACTGAGATTCTATCTTTCACCAAGAAGAAGAAGCATACCATAACTATTGTGAGGGAAAACTCCAAGACAATCGTTGCTACCTACTTTCCACAGACGAACAGTTTTATCCATTGACGCCGAGAGAAGACACTACAATAATAACAATGAATCAGTTTCTTGCTTCCATTTTAATAATGGTTATTTTGAAAGCTTACATTATCATTTGACCATGAGATGTCCAGGACTTCACCAGTGTGGCTGCGGAACTCATGTAAAGGTTTCTCCATTATCCGGAAAGCTTTAGGAGGGAAGACGACGCAGGCTGAATCAGATGTTTTCTTGAAACTTTCTGTCGTCTTGTTTGGTTTTTTCTCTTCATCCAACAAGACCGGTTTCAACTGGGAAAGATCGTTTACTTCAAAGTACATACAAGAAGGGTCAAGGCAATCCCTCGGTGGTCTAGATGTTTTATCTTCAATGACTTTCCAAACGCGCACAATGCCATCTTCACCAGAGCTTGCGAGATACTTCCCGTCGCGGCTAAATTTCATGGCTGAGATGGAACCGTTGTGAGCTTTAATGTCTTGGCTTTGATAAAGAGCTGAGAGCTCTTTGGTCTGTTTCTTGCAGTGCTTGACCTTAACTCTTGAGATAACATCACCATAGCTAGAGGAAGAAGAAGAAGAAGAAGCTCTGAGCTTTGTATCCGCGGAAAATCCGAAAGACCGCAGCCTCGTGAACCATCCCTTCTTGATATTCTCTGTTTCCTTCACCTGGTAACATGTGGAACCAGAAGATGATGCCATTGAAGAGCTTTCCCTTCTCGTTACATCGCATCCATCCACTCTCAGAGACAATTCCTCAGAAACTTCCTCTAGGCTTGAAGCAAAACCAGAGGAAGATGCCTGACTAGAAGAAGAAGAACTGAATCCTCCAGATCTCTGCTCAGCTTCAACACAACTCTCTGAAGCTCCACCAGACTCAAAATTGGGTTGAGCAAGATCTTCTTCTTGGACTCCCATCCACTGCAAGAACTTCCTCCGCCGCTCCACAACACTTGCAGGTGAACTATTCCATAAATGGAAGTCGAATGGCATCACCATCTCTTCTTCCTTGGCATCAAAGAAGTGCATGTCTTCCTCTTGAGACAAGTAATCCATTACTATCCTTAACCGTTTCTCAAAGAACAATGCTTTTAGTTTTCTCTCAAAAGAGGAGCTTCCCCAACTGCCAGTTTTGCTTCCAGTTAAGCGACCTGCAATGACTTTTATATATACAAAATTTTAGAAATATTATAATAAATAAATAAATAAAAAGTTAATAAAATCAGCCATCACAGAGTTCGAGAAATAAATCAAAGAGCTAAAACAAGAATCTCAATCCAAAACCCATTGAATCTAGTCCTCTCCTCTCTCTTAGGCATTTCGACAAACAGCTTATACGGTCAAACAATGTGTAAGCAACAAAACCACAAAACCATCAAAAGATCAAGTTTTTAGAGCACACAGAGAAGTTGAATTAGCAGTAGAAAGTGAAAGATCTCATTTTTAGATCCTAAGAAACAAATCCGCAACGAGAGAATTGCGTTACCACGAGCTTCATCGATCGAAGGAAATAAAAAAAAAAAAAATTGCGTACGTGGGTTGGTTCGTTTGCTTCGAAACTGGAACAAACACACACCGAAGAAGAAGCAATGGTAGACATAGAGACAATGTGAAGTCTCTCTATAGGTGAAGAAGAGACCAGAACAGAGAGAAAAGAAAAAGTACAATTATTATTTTTATTATCGTTTTTATTTATTTAATTAAAAGGGAGGAGCAAAGGTTGTATTGAAGTCTGTGAAGAAACAGACAGTAAGGACGAAGAGGATGGATTTGTCCGAAGAAGGGAAAAGAGTTTTCGAATGAGAGAGACACGAATCTTTGTGTGTGACCGTTT
Organism: Raphanus raphanistrum subsp. raphanistrum; assembly: GCA_019706035.1. Taxonomy (NCBI): domain Eukaryota; kingdom Viridiplantae; phylum Streptophyta; class Magnoliopsida; order Brassicales; family Brassicaceae; genus Raphanus; species Raphanus raphanistrum. Next base: position 14,856,550 of record CM033981.1, read on the forward strand.
GCTTTGCCTTATTTAACCTCTCTGTCTTTTTCGAATCATTTAATTATTCGGTAATTTATCTATTAACCCACACGAGCATATTTTGGAGTGGTAAACTGGTAATAATAGTAATATATATATATATATATTTGACAGCACGTTTTTCTTTGGGGTGATATATTAATTATCGAATGTAACACAAAAAGAAATTAATTATCGAATAATTCAGTTACAAAGACATAGATTGATTACTAGCTAGAAGAAGTAATACATAAAGTTTCAAAAAAAAAAGAAGTAATACATAAGATAATCGTGCTGTCAAAATAAATATTCAAAATAATAAATACTTATTTTTAACAACTCAAATACAAAGGTAGATTTCTATTATTAATACAAAATAAATTAAATATCAAATATTCAGAACACTAATCAAGAATTACTGAGGAGGGTCATCAAAAAATGGATTCTTAATTACATCAATCAGTCTCGTCTTCTTACTATTTACTTTCAAGTTTCAACCAAATAAATTTTGCGTAGATGTCTCTTTAATTTTGTAGTTAAAAAATATTTGTGGTACATGCTTTGTTGGAGCCCACATACCTGCATGATGACTACGCGGCATGTTCCCTGTTTGCTTTCCCTTTGATTAGAGTCGAACTGTAGTCCTTTGATCTTAATTATCTGTCACATTAACTACTTAGTCTCCAGTTGTTTGATACCTTAATAATTCATTTTATAATATCTTTCTTTTAACTTCTTTTTAATTTTTTATTTGGCTCTTAAAGCATGTTTATCCCTAATACCCATTTGGGTTTCTTTCTTTTTTTTTTTTTTTTTTTTTTTTTCTTTTTCGAATTAAAAAAAAAAAAAAAGATGTACCAATCGCGGGCCGCCACGTGTCGTGGGGCCCGCGAACAAACCCAAAAAAACGTTTCCTCGTCAAACAACTTCTTCTCCTTTTTTCTTCTTGGTTCTCACCCTTGTGGTCCCCCCCCCCCCCCCCCCCCCCCCAAGAAACTCCTCAGCATCCTCCAATAACTATGGTCTTAGCACTCTGAGATTGTTTGGCAGCGCACATGGAATATTTGTTACTCTTCAAGCCGTGATCATGAAGAAAGTACATTGAAGTAAATGGTATACAAGAGAGTTTTGGTCACGGTTTGATCAAATATCTTACTTTTATCATCAGAACTTAGTCGCTGTAATTTTATGTTGATTCCTCCTATACTATACCTTTTTACTCTTGAAATCGATGGCAATAACAGTCCACTGATATATATATATATATATATATATATATATATCATAGGTAAACTAGATAATTATCGGAATCATGGTTTAATATAGTTCGGCCGAATCGAGCATGATTAACAAATTTTATATATATTATTAATTTTTAGAACATAAAATTAAAATTTTGATAGATATTCATAACTAAAATTATTTTAATTAAAATTTTGATAGATCGTCAAATTAAAATATGAATTATTTTTTTATTCATCCAATTTATAAAATTTTGATAGTTTTTATTTTGTTAATTTGACGATCCAACCCAACCTTTTCTTTTTCTTTTTGTTCATTGAGATCCAGCCTAGCTATATGTTCGTTTATAGTTAAATTTGGTCCAATCATCAGATCCATCTGTTTTTTTTTTTAATATTGGTATCTGCCAGAAATGTAAAAACATATATCATTTAAAATGGCCAAAAATAAATTTAAAGCCGACAATATTACAAGGTTCTACTACGTATTAACCAAATTATATTCAGTTTTCTTTTTTCTTTTGGTCATCTGGTGTTGTTAAGAAGATAAACATAGGATTACAAGGGTGGAATACAAATATGGCTATCTAAGCTGTTATCAAATATTAAGTTTTCAAATAAGGTTTTCTTGTATAAAGAAAAAGATTATAGTAATATCATCATCATATAATTGGCTACTGAAGGCCGTCATGGCTGAGCAAAGCATGTCTTCATGTTTAAGCAAAAGAAAACAAGTAGAAATGAGTAATGCAATAATATGTTGGTGTAATTTAAAATGCAATAAATAATAATACTGTGATAAAATTAATTTGTGGCCCTGATTTGTTCGGGCTTTGTTTTGTAATTGGTATTTGGGTTTTGGGCCTATTTTAATATTAAAACTTGATGGAAAAATAAAATAATACTGTGATAAAATACTACCTATATAGTTGCAAAGGCAGGTTACCTGGATTCAAGCAGGTTTGTTGTCCCATGTACATATTTTGTAATTATTTATTTCAACTCTCATTACTATTATTATTGCTATTGTTACTTATATCGGTTAAACAAAAGATCTTCAAGATTTCTTGATAACAATGATGTTATTATATACATGCATCATTATATTATAATACACATATGGGCAACTTGATTTGCTCCTGTAATTTTCATCTTCCAGCAGATAAAAAAGAATTCAAAAAGGAAAAAAGACAACATAAGAATTGTTATGACTGTTAGTTCATATGTAGCATATACAGTAAAACTCTGTAAATTAATATTCAATAAACTAATAAATATAATAAGTTAGTAAAAATTCGATTTTGAATAGGTTAACATAAAACAATATAATTTAAGGAAATACTAATATAATAAATTTGGAAATTCTTAAATAAATAAATGGTTTCAATAAAATCATAAAGTAATAATTATTATATATAGCTAGTTTACAATTTATATAAAAATAAACAAAACATTTTGTTATTTGTTATTTCTAAAAATTGAATCCACCTATATTTACGTATTTCAACATTTTAGGGTATTTTATTCAGTTACATGTAAAACACATTTATGTTCTAGCATTTCTTTTTGACAACTTATGTTCTAGCATATATAATTTGATATTCAGAATTTATTAAATAATCCAATAAAGGGAGCATAAACCAAATCCACAAAATTAGCTAGTACGTAATTTTGGAAAATAAACTTTTGTTACTTTTTATTCTTAAAATAATATTTATAACAATATTTTTTGAAAAAATATATTAAATTAAAAACTTTGTAAATTAATAAATTATCATTTTTTGACATCTTATGTTCTAGCATACGTAATTTTGAAATTCAGAATTTATTAAATAATCCAATAAAAGGAGAATAAACTAAATCCACAAAATTTAACTAGTACGTCAATACAAAAAATAAACTTTTTATTTTTTATTCTTAAAATAATATTTATAAAAAAAGTTTTTTTTAAAAAAATTATTAAATTAGTAACTTTATAAATTATCATAATCCAAACATAGATTACTTATAGAGTTTATTTATAATGTGCTTAGGTGGCTTGACAGATGGGTAAACTATAATAATCAATTCAATTGCAAGATAAGGAGTCATGTTTTTTTTTTCTCAAAACAAGTATTTTTTTTTGTTTTGCGAAAACAACAGTTTAAATTATATATAAATAGCGCACGACCACCGATCTTATATTATATTTATAATCATAGGATTTATATACTTATGATCTTACACTTTTTGTCATTTATCCATGATATTACACTTTTATATTGGTATGTCGAGTTAAAGAATCTTCTCTCCTTTTTCTCCAAAAGCTTTCATAGAATGGACACACTTAATTGATTTTGTTGTTGAAACGTTGATATTCTTCCTTCATGTTCGTCAAACCTATCCAGATTCTCCTAACCTTGCCAGCTTCATTATTACCTCATTAAGTTTATAGTTCTGTCTAGACTTAGTTTCACTATTAATCCATTCAAAAAAATTTCTTTTGCTAGAATGACTAAAATATTTTTAGTTAAGATCATGGCATATTTATTATCACCGTGAGTAATTTATAAAACAACATATAATTTCAAATCTGTCTTCTATTTCTGAGAACGATCACGTCTAACTATTTTCGGTGGTGGTAAATTTAGATTTTAAAGACAAAAAGAAAAGAAAAATAGCATAGTGATTTGGCTGTAGCTAGTAACTACTAATAACTTGTTGACAAAAAAAAACTACTAATAACTTAGCGCTTTTCATTTCCGTACGGGAGAATTGAGTAAAATTTTAATAACTCTCGTAAGTTTTGGGTCCAAATCCAATTAATGGTCAGGGATTTTAAGTGGCCTTTGATAGTTCAGATAAACAATTTTTTTGTGCACGAGTTCAGATAAACATTTGTTACAGCGTTTAATGGAGATATAGAGATCTACTCCCTCTGTTTCATAATAAGTGTTACTGTGAGCTCATTTTCTTCTTACACAAAGAGTGTCACTTTATAATTCCAATGTAAATTATACTAACTTTCAGCTAAAAATTAATTGCAAACTGCATTGATTTTATAAATAATTTTATTTATCTAAAATACTATTGGTCAAAGAGATATAATTAATTACAATTTACATATATTTTAACAACTTTCTTAATCTGTGTGAAAAATATCACAACGACACTCTTTAAGAAACGGATGGTGATTAATCATACCCAATATACAGAAGGAGTAATGTTGCGATCAAAGATGTAATGAAATTGTTTATGGTTCGGAGTTTCTGTCTTTAAAATGTTTAAAACGAAATGAGTCAAGGGGTGATTAACCGTAATTCACTCTGCCGACATTTTAATAAAACTAATAAAGTATTAAGTGATGCTTAATTATCTGGACACCGCATTATATTAATGTTTTTATACTTGTTTAGTTGTTTATAATCAAGATGTATGTATATGGGGGAAATATTAACTTTATTTCAAATTTGATATCACTTTTTAAATTTAATTTTAAATAATAATTATTTTCATAAGTAACTTTATTATGGAAAAAACAAAATTAACCCTTTTAAATCATTTATACATGTTTTAAAATTATTGTAGAAGTTAATAAATCCAACACCACATCCTAAGTATTAATCCCTAAACAATAATTATTAAACCCTAAACTCAAATGTAAAGTTTTTTTTTTTTTGCATAAAAATGTAATTTTTTTGAAAACTGGTATCTAAGTTAATGTATTTCAAGCCATTTCTTTTTTTTTTTTGGAAACACTTCAAGCCATTTCTTATGTATATTCTTTCAGACTAGAAAAGAACATTCTCCATTATATAGAGATACCAAGGCATATTATGTTATTAGAACGTAACTATAAATTAATTACTATATTTTCCGGTTATGTGAACATAATTTGCTAATCACATATGATTAGCAAACTAACCAGTGAACTACTTGGGCTCTGTGACATCTAATATTAAATTCACGATTTTCTCGGACGACTCATTGAGCAGCATAATCCCACGAAATTGTAAGCCCTCAAATTTGGGGATGCACACAAATTGGTATAGCATCAATTATTTATGCTTTATACAGAGACAACAAAGCAGTTAAATATTGCTACTAACTATAAATCAATGTAGCGCAACAATACTCTCAACGAAAACTTAATTTGAGACAAAAACTTAGCTTGCATCAATTATTAACTGAATTACATGGTGTCGAAGAACATTAACTTAATACTTATCACTCCCATAGCTCCATACCTATCACTTGCTCTTGCGTATTTGCCACAGCCATAGCCTCTCTATCTCTTTCTCTCTCTCCCCCTTCAGCCATAATAAACCTCAAGATGATGATGTGTTCAGGCATACCATACCTATCACTCACCAGACGGTCTCCAAGTGCCCATACCTCAGCGATAATACATCAATAGATCACGCTCCAGGTCACAACCTCCAAAGCAATCTCGGTGTCAATCAAATTCTCCAATTCTAGAACGCATTGCATGCGGATCTCTGGACCTTCCTCGATCAGCACCAATTGATGTACATTTTCAAGCCCACTGACAATGGTGTCAGCATTAAAGAATTCATCTTCGGAAGCTCCTCCTCCTTCTCCATAGCTTCCTTTCCTTTGTGATGAATATCATCCATTCTTATGAAGTTAAACCCCATGTAAAAAAAGGACTACTACTTAGGGTATTCTGCTGGCAAATTGTGTGCATGTTTCATCACCATCAACACAGCAATACCACTGCGAAATAAACATGAGAGTAATGTTTAAATGTGTTAACAACTCATAAAATGAGAGTAAGAGTTAAGAGAAAACTTGGTCTCAAGAGCAGCTTTTACCTGAAAGTGTGGTTAAGAATGATCAGTTCTGTGATAAATGAGTAACCATGAAAGGATCTACCGAAAATGAAAAACAGACCCCTTCATTACCGGAGAGATGCGACACAACGGCGTAATAATTCAGCAAGCCAATAATAATGAGCTCTTTGATACCACCACTACAAATAAGTGGTGTTTTGTCTTTACTTATTTGGACACAAATAAGACGATGAGTTTTGTCTTTACTTATTTGCGATGGCATCGAAATCTTGGATCACTATAGCATTAAATAATAAAAGCCATCCAAAAGACATACATCAATAAATTCTGAGCTCTTATACTCCTTGAAGGCCTATTTTTATAACAGCCTGCAAAATTGAAAAGCAAAACCCTTATGATCTCTACGAATCCAGGTTATATGATGGAGTGATCAATATTCTATTTTATGAAAAACAAATTAAATCAGTACTTCAGAAAAAAAAAATCATGGATATACTTGAGTGTTATAAGTGGGAAGTCCTAATAATCCTACCTCTGTATACACTCAGGCGAAACCACTTGAAAGAGCCATAACCTACAAACAACGACAAAAAAAATCAAATGAATTTGTGTAGATGTAGAAGAAGCTTCACCAACTCTTAGTAGGTATTAGTATGATAAGGTGGATATAGCAGCCAATAAAATAAAAGGGAAAAGTGCTAAGGAGAAAATTATGAATTCAACTGAGCAGAACAGTTGCTGTTAACGTCTTATATTTGTCTGACATAGAAACGAAAGAAGAATCCAGCATCTTGCCGTCTCCTCTGCTTTCATTCCCATTATCATTGGTTCCATCGTCAACTCTGCCGTCCATCTAGCCCCCCATCAAATCATGGTCTCAATTTCAGAGGTGACATATCTGAGCTCCAACTGATCTGTTTGGATTAGAGATCATGGCTCCAATAGTGATGATTGTTTCTTTAGTTTATGAACAACTACATGTTTCAGTTTTCTTCTGTATTAGTGGGTAAGGAGGAAGATGATTCAGTTTATATAGGGGTAAAACAAATGGGAGATGAAAGGATACGGATACATCTGGTATGAATGAAGAAATTAAGAACATGAATCAATTGTCCGGAATGGGTGGTCGTTATCGCAAAGAAACGATGATATGAGGAAATTGGAAACGATGGTGATGAATGAGAGGAGTCGGAGCAGCTTGTACCGACGAAGGAGCGAGGTGGACTTTACATGGACCCTAACCAAAATTAAAGAATTCATAAAACTCGATACATTTGCTATTTAGTATCGAGAAAGAGTGATGACATGACAAAATAGTTGCATATCATTGGCTGATTTTGTATGCTGACGTGGACAGTTTAGAATTGACCCTCAATCCTTTCTATATTGGGGTGGGCACGGAGCGTATATTCAGAATTTTAAGGATAACTGTGATCCGATCCGCTCCGTACGAATATTCAATTTTTCGATCTGATTTGATCTGTGATATTTTGGATATCCGGAAAATCAGTATATTTTACCGGATATCCGATTCGATCCGACAATCCGGTAAAAAAATATTAAATTTTTTGTTTTTCAAATAAATTAAAAGAAAAGGAAAAAAATTAATATAAAATAATAATAATTCATTACAAATTATTTAAAAACTAAGTACTTTTAAATTTTAAATCAAACATCCGTGCAGGGGCGCGGATCAAATTCTAATTTACTTTAACGATAATGTATAATTTTATACAATATTCTAAAAAAGTTTAGCAAAATATAAATAAACATTAAATGTAATCATCATTTCACATTTAACCATAAAACATATCATCAAATCTAGTATGATATATCACATTTATTTAGTAAAACTGATTGTAATGAAAACATATGTCAAAATCACTTTGCAAATAATGTTTTGGGGATTGTTTTTACATTAAATTTCATATTCTATTTATAATTATGCTATATATCCCTTATATATTAATATTGGAGCATTGCAACATTGTTTGGTAACTACGTGTCATCATGAGAATTATTCTCAAAATTGTTAGAGAAATATTTTGGTCTATCTACACATATATTTTAGTTTGTATTGAATAAATAATAAATTAATTAGTAGTGTACAAAAGAATATTCTCTATTCTTTCCTTAAATAAAAGCTACGAAACTACATATTATGATTGAGATATATATCACAATTAATGATTATGAATAATAAAAATTTGATAACAATTTTTTATCCTCTATAATTTTCATTTAATTTTATTTGTTAAAATAAATTAAACAATCACATTAAACATATAATACAAAATTTAGATTTTTTCTTATATGTTATATTTCGAATTTTTTAAAACGACTCTAAATTACTAAAAATTGTACAAGTCTCACATTGAATTTTTTTGATCAATGGTAAGTTTTTTTAGTTCAGCCCATCGTTTTTAATTGTCCTTAAATATTTGTAATGATTAACTAAACAGATCACGTACATAGTAGAAAGTGTTTTGGTTTAAAAATTGTTGCATATGCAAAATCAGTATGAAACATCATCACTTTCGTTTAAAATTTGGTTACAATAAAAAATATATGGTTGGACAAAAAATCCGAATCCAAATTCAATCCAAAAAATAGTACAGAACTTTAATCAAATTGGTTAGATATCCGAAAATGTTAAAAATTTTGGTATCTAGAAAACCGAAACCGAACCCGATCCGGACCAAAATATTTCGGGTATCCGAGTATATTCGAACTAGATTTATATTCTTTAATATATATTTTTAAAAAATTTAATATCTAAAAGAAATATAAAAAATACATAAGATACTTTTAAATTGTCCAAACTACTTAGAAATATATAAAAATTGTAAAAATTATATATTTAAAATAGCTAAACATTACTCAAAATACCAAAAATACTTAAAATATCTATTTATTTTCTATCCAAATATTTAAGCTAAACCAATTTTATGTTAAGTTTAAGTATTTTGGTATACATTATTCAAATTTATATGTTACATATTATTTTTATTTTTCGATTTTGAGAAAGTTAAAGTATATATAATCTTTAAGTATTTAAAAAATTAAATGGGTTATCTAAATATAGGCCCAAACCGAACATGTAAAGATTCGAACCAAATCTGCAAAGATCAGAACCGAACCTAACCGAATTAACATAACTAATCCGCATGGCATCTTTAATCAAATGTAAAAAAGTTATTGATAACAAAATGTGTATTGTTTAAAATATCTAGATACAACATATTTTAAAAAAAACTATCCCGCTCAAAGCGCAGATTATCATCTAGTAAATATTTAAGAAATCATTTTCTGGTCATACATGCAAGGTATTCCTTCCAGAATGTCAAATTGGTTAAGTGAGAATTGCATAAAAGAGAATGTGGAAATACTCTAATACTGTAGAATAAGACTCATTCGAGTACATATATATCGGATTTTAGTTAGTTTCATATTCATTTTTGGGTTGGTGTGGTTCAGTTTTTTTTTTTTTTCAATCTCTATCCTTAAAGTTTCTCAAAGCTACCTTGCCATACTATCTAATTTTTTTTCAGAAAATAGAATATTAATGAAAGGGATGTAATGGTAAATTAAATTTACTTTTAATTTTCAATCATGTAAATATGATATGGAAACATATCTAGTGGAATTGACTGAACTTAACTTGCATTTATGTAAAGTTAAAAATCAAACATTGAATATTGACCAATATTACAGAAATAAATTATTTTTTACTAAAAATTAAATAGAATATCTTATAAAATTAAATCAAACATTGAATGTTGACCAATAGTCTTACTGCACAAAATTTTGGTCCTACATACTATAAATAATTGAAAATTTTTCATTTTCTTCATCAATAAGTTCTTGTTTTTTCTGTTTTTCAAATAAACAAATAAAAATGAAATTTATCTTTTCTTTTGTTTTATTCTTTCTCTTCCTCAATTGTTTAGCCACTGCGCAAACTCTGATCCAAAATTGTTGTAAGAAATCTTCAACCAACTCCCCAGATTTCAACTATGACATATGTGTTCAATATCTTGAAAAAGATCCACAATGCAAAAATGCAACTAGTCTCAAAGAATTGGTCATAGCGTTGACGAAGAACGCTGCATCCAAATCGGCTAATTTAAAAAAGATCGCTGAGGAGATTCTCAAGGATAAGAAACTTAAACGCGGTATTGAGTCAAATTTACGCGACTGTGTCGAGTTTTATGATGATGCAAATGATTCTTTGAACAATACTTTGACACTCGTCAATTTGGGCAAATATATGGACGCTGCTACTGCTTTGTCCACTGCATTGGATGGTATGACCAGTTGTGAAGATGGATTCAAAGAATCTGATACGAAATCTCCGATTTCTAAAGAGGACAATGTTTTGCGTCAACTAATTTCTATTGATTTGAGTTTTGGGGTGAATCTAAAATAAATTTATAAAAATGTATGGTTTAGCATCTGGATTAATAATATTTAATAAATAAATCTCAAGAAACAGTCTTACAAGAAAAAAACCACTGCATTGTTTTAATATTATATAGATTCTGATAAATAATAATCTTTCATTAATCAAGATATTCATATATTATGAAAAGAATGTATTTGAATCCTCTTTATCCTGTTGCAACGCGATATTCGTGATTCAGAAGTCACAAGACTGAAACCGAACTGATATCCAAAGACCTCATCTCCTAGAAACAGGTGCTCGTCGTTAAGAGTCATTGAATCAAATATTAAAGATTCTCTTACAAAAAATCAAACATTTAAGATTTTTTACAAAAAAAAATTAGCAAAAATATAAATAAACATTAAATATAATTATCATGTCACATTTAACCATAAAGCAATCATCATATATAGTATCGTATATCACATTTATTTAGTGAAAATGATTGTAAAAAAACATATGGCAAAATCACTTTGCAAATAATGTTTTAGGGATTGTTTTTACATTAAATTTCATATTCTATTTATGATTATGCTATCTATAGATAGCTATTTAAGATATCATTTTCTGGTCATACATGCAATGTATTCCCTCCAACATGTCAAATTGGTTAAGTGAGAATTGTATAAAAGAGAATGTGGAAATACTCTAGTACTTCAGAATAAGACTCGTTCGAGTATATATATCGTATTTAGTAGGTTCAAATTCATTTTTGGGTTAGTGTGGTTCAGTTTTTTTTTTCAAATTCTATGCCTAAAGTTTTTCAAAGCTTCCTTGCCATACTATCTAATTTTTTTCCAAAAAAATAAATTATTAATGAAAGGGACGTATGGTAAATTAAATTCATTTTTAATTCCAATCATGTAAATATGATATGGAAACATATCTAGTGGAATTGACTGAATTTAACTTCTTCTTTTTTTACTGAATTTAACTTGCATATATGTAACGTTGAAAATCAAACATTGAATGTTGACCAATATTACAGAGATAAATTATTTTTTATTAAAATTTAAAGTGAATATTCTATTGATATACCATGATTTTGACTCACTTTTAGGCATGGTATATTGGTATTTTAAGATATATTTTATTCATTCTTGGGTCTTTATTGTATATTTATAGGTTTAGGAGCTAATGGAAGAAAAATGATAATTTTGGAGCATTTTAGAGTTTACACCCGAGAAGGACCGTATCGACCACTCGAGGTCGACAAGGAGAGACGCGCGTCGATCGATTTACACTCAGTAATATCGATCAACATTTAGGCACAAAAGCCCACATTTGGTCACAGCCGACTTGAAGTCCAAGATACCATCTATTTACCATAATGTCCCTGACATGTTTTAACCTAATTATTCTACTATTTAAGTCTTGCCTATGTGTTTTGGCAGACAATGGTTTTTCTAATATAGCTTTTAGTTTCATAGTTTTGGTGAGAGAAAAAGAGTTGTCAAATTTGAGAGTATTCTTGAACACCATTTATTTATCTATTCTATTTACAGAGTTTTTTATGATTTTGTCTATGTCTTACTTGGCTATGTCTAAGTAGACACTTTTGTTAGAATTAGGGTTCAAATAGGTATGAGGGATTATCCCAAAATATGATTACCTGAACATATGATATTCATCTTAGAAGATCATGCTTAATGCTTGTGTAGGAGTAGCTAACCTACACATGAATACAAAGATACAATCTTTGGATCTATCTTCTTTGAGCCAGCAGTTTACCTGGAACAAGCGACAGCTGACTGGGTGATTGTTTGGTGAACTGTATTCAACCTACGATCGGTAAAGCTTACTAGTAGCGCATCGATCGATACTCCTATAGAGTGATCGATCCATAACGCGGGGTAAATGACAATCGATACATGCAACAGCATATCGATCGATACATGCGACAACAAGTCGATCGATACATGCGACATCAAGTCGATCGATACATGCAACAGCATATCGATCGATACCTTAATCTATGACCCGCCAAGGCGTGTTCATCGGTTCTAGTAATAGATGGTCACAACGTCAGTTGGGCTATTGTTTAGTTGGGTTCTTTAATATCATGCAAGCATCTCACATAAGAATCATACCTCTATAATCCTGATAACCTGAATAGTAACCTTAGATCTAACTCTTTTAAATCATACTAGTTAACCCATTCAATCATCTTGAGTAATTGTCCTGCTCAAACCAGTTTCCTTGTTACTTTTATTTTCACAGCACTTAATAAATCTTCAGCCTACCTTAGTCACAATAAGATCTATTGATTTCTCAGCTCTTTGTGGATTCGATCCCTAAGTACTACAATTGACCTCTTTTGAGGAGAGTAATATTGCTATAGGGTAATTTAAACAAGTATCACCGATAAAATTAAATCAAACATTGAATGTTGACCAATAGTCTTACTGCACAAAAGTTTGGTCCTACTTACTATAAATCATTGAAAAGAATTCATTTTCTTCATCAATAAGTTCTCGTTTTTTTTCTGTTTTTAAAATAAGCAAATAAAAAATGAAATATACCTTTTTTTTGTTGTCTCTTCTTTAATTATTTAGCCACTGCGCAAACTCTGATCCAAAATTGTTATAAGAAATCTTCAACCAAAGCCTCAGATTTTAACAATGACATATGTGTTCAATATCTTGAAAAAGACCCGCAAAGCAAAAATGCAACTAGTCTCAAAGAATTGTTCATAGCATCGATGAAGAACGCTGCCTCCAGATCGACTAATATAAAAAAGATCGCTGAGGAGATTCTCAAGGAAGAAACTTAAACGCGGTATTGAGTTACCTTTGCGCGACTATGTCGAGTTTTATGATGATGCCAATGATTCTTTGAACAATACTTTGACACTCATCAATTTGGGCCAATATAAAGCCGTTGTTTCTGCTCTGTCCACTGCATTGGATGTTCCGACCAATTGTGAAGATGGATTCAAAAAATTTGATACAAAATCTCCGATTTCTAATGAAAACAGTGTTATATATCATCAAATTTCTATTGCTTTGAATTTTGCGGTGACTCTAAAATAAAATTTATAAAAGTGTATGGTTTAGCATCTGGATTAATAATATTTAATAAATAATCTCAAGAAACAATCTTACAAAAAAAAACCACTGCATTGTTTAATTATTATATAGATTCTGATAAATAATAAAATCAAGACATTCATATATTATGAAAAGAATGTATTTGAATCCTCTTTATCCTGCTGCAATGCAATATTCGTGATTCAGAGGTCACAAGACTGAAACTGTAACATCTCGAGTTGTGATATGTGAAAGAAGCTTATGAGAATTAAATTGGCTATCTATGTCACCAAAGCTGACTTACATTTTTCGTCACACATCCATTTAGAACTCCATAGTTAAGTGTGCTTAAGCTGGAATAGTGGAAGGATGTGTGACCTATCGGAAAGTGATTCGCGATAGCGTGTGAGTGAGACCAAAGCACGGAGAAAGTTTATGTGATGATTGTAGGATCAGTAAACAATGATTTCGAGCCTTAAAAATTAACGGACCGATCGTCAAATGAGATGGGCCCACGGGCCAAAAGAGCGAGCGTGGATGCCCCCATTAGCCGTGGGCGATCGGGGCGTTATAAGTGGTATCAGAGCTGGTTAGCCGTCTCGGTTCTTACCCGATAGGCATATTGAGACATGTCGTAGGGTGCAACGAGGACATTACGTTCTTTGAGAGGGGATGGATTGTAACATCCCGAGTTGTGATATGTGAAAAAGGTTTAAGAGAATTGATTTGGCTACCTATGTCACCAAAGCTGACTTACCTTTTCCATCACACATCCGTTTAAAACTTCAAAGTTAAGTGTGTTTAAACTGGAGTAGTAGAAGGATGGGTAACTTATCGGAAAGTGATTCGCGATATCGTGTGAGTGAGACCAAAACACGAAAAAGTTTATGTGGTAATTATGGTCAGTAAACAATGATTTCGAGCCTTAGAAAATTACCGGACCGATCTTCAAATGGGATGAGACCACGGATCGAAAGAGCGGACGTGGATGACCCATTAACCATGGACAATCAAAGCGTTATAAAAACCGAACTGATATTCAAAGACCACATCTCCTATAAACATGTGCTCGTCAGAGTCATTGAATCAAACATTTAAGATTCTTTATAAAGAATGAAACATTTAAGATTCTTTACGAAGAATCAAATTATTTAATTTATATAATAAAAATGAATTTTTACTGAGCATGTCATCGGTGAATTTTACTGTTGACTGTCACCGTGTAAGTTCAAAGCATATAAAGCATGTTAAAACTATTTAAAATATGTGTACTTTATCCAGTTTTAATTATTTAATAGTGTAGAAATGTTTTAGCACGCTGATATATAGTTTGTGCATTTAGCCATTCTGCCGGATGCATCAGCATGACTCAGTCACTCAGGCTCTCACATTCATCCAGAGAACTCATCTCCTAGAAACATGTACTCGTCGTTAAGAGTCAATGAATCAGATATTAAAGATTCTCTTACAAAGAATCAAATTATTTAATTGGGCGCAAAGAATCAAATATCAGATATTTAAGATTGGACGAAAACTACTTGTAAATTGAATTAGGGATCATCTCAAAATTTCGAACTAAAACTAGCTTTTACGTCTATCTTTGCAGCTTATTTAACAAATTGGCACATATAACTATATAATTTAAGATTTTTGAACCAAAATTAAACATTTTGGGAAATATATCTTCTTAATTTTGTATGTTATACAGTCAATGATAATCAAAGGCCAAATTGGAATGTAATCCTAATTCCAAATCATACTTCCTTTAATGGAAATATCACTAAAGATATAATACCAAACTTAATGCAAAACATTAATTTCGAACATATACGTAATCAATCACAACCCGAGGAATTCTGTCCGTGAGTATGCTTCTTTATCTGTAATGGTATCTCTTATATGAATATGATATTCATGAAAGTGTCTGTGTGTGTATTTGCATATTTTAAAAAGAGAAACTCAAGAACGGTTACATAAACCCGATCACACAAACACATAACATCCCCTTTATCTTATCTTATCTATAGCAGATAGACAAAACCAGCATACTCCTCTTCTGTTCTTGAAGACCAATGAGAGACATCATAGAGATGAGATCTGATTCTGAATCAGAGTATGATCTTCACGGCGACGATGAGATAAGTGTAGTTCCACAAGTGGAACTAACGGTGCCTAAAACCGACGATCCAACTTCACCGACGGTTACATTCAGGATGTGGGTTTTGGGCATAACCGCTTGTGTCCTCTTGTCATTTCTCAACCAGTTCTTTTGGTACAGAACCAATCCTTTGACAATCTCATCTGTGTCGGCTCAGATTGCTGTTGTTCCCATTGGACATCTCATGGCTAGGGTTCTTCCGACAAGGAGATTCTTCGAAGGGACGCGGTGGTCTTTCACAATGAATCCTGGTCCGTTTAGTACCAAAGAACATGTTCTTATAACCGTGTTCGCAAACTCAGGCTCTGGTGCTGTTTACGCTAGTCATATCCTTAGTGCTGTTAAGCTTTATTACAAGAGACGGCTTGATTTCTTTCCTGCTTTACTCGTTATGATCACAACTCAGGTAAAAAATTTATAAATAATTTCTAGGTTTTAGTGATTTGTGACAAAAAAAAAAACTAAGAGCTTTTTATCATGTTTCTTGGCTTGCAAGGTATTGGGATTTGGTTGGGCTGGTTTGTATAGGAAACATTTAGTTGAACCTGGTGAGATGTGGTGGCCAAGCAACCTCGTTCAAGTGTCTCTCTTCAGGTAACAATAACGATTCCTTGTAAACCACGCTATGTTTTATATATAAGCATCTGAACTTAAAGAATCTCTGACTTTGATCATACACAGAGCCTTGCATGAGAAGGAGAAGAGATCAAAATGGGGAGTTACTAGAAACCAGTTCTTCGTCCTCACGCTAATCGCCAGCTTCTCATACTATCTTCTCCCAGGCTATCTCTTCACTCTCTTGACCACCGTCTCTTGGTTATGTTGGATTAGCCCTAAATCAATTCTAGTAAACCAGCTCGGTTCAGGGTCAGCTGGTCTCGGTATCGGTTCCTTTGGTATAGACTGGTCAACCATAGCTTCTTACCTAGGAAGCCCACTCGCTAGCCCGTTCTTTGCCACAGCAAACATCGCGGTCGGATACTTTCTTCTCATGTACGTAATCACACCTCTATGCTACTATCTAGACTTCTTCAACGCCAAGACGTTCCCTATCTTCTCCGGTAAACTCTTTGTATCCAACGGCCAAGAATACAACGTGAGGAGCATCATCAATGACGAGTTCCGCCTTGACCACAAGGCTTACGCGGAGACAGGACCAGTCCACATGAGCACTTTCTTTGCTGTTACTTACGGGCTAGGTTTCGCTACCTTGACTGCTAGTGTTGTCCACGTCTTTCTTTTCTACGGTAAAGATCTTTGGAACCAAACCAGAGGAGCTCTACGTAAGGACAAGAAGATGGATATACATACGAAGATCATGAAAAGGAATTACAAGGAGGTTCCTCTATGGTGGTTTCTGTCGATTTTCGCGGTGAATATTGCTGTTATTATGTTCTTGTGTGTTTACTATAATACACAGATTCAGCTTCCCTGGTGGGGAGCTTTCTTGGCTTGTTTGTTAGCTGTGTTCTTCACTCCTCTCGTTGGTGTGATCATGGCCACTACTAACCAGGTAATTTAGAAGAGAGAATCACATACATATTTAATAACCGGTTATGGTGATAATAAACCGGGTTTTTTTTTAAATATTCTTGTAGGCTCCGGGTTTGAATATTATCACTGAATACATCATTGGGTATGCATATCCAGAGAGACCTGTTGCTAACATATGCTTCAAGACTTATGGATACATTAGCATGTCCCAGTCTTTGACTTTCCTTGCTGATTTGAAGCTTGGTTCCTATATGAAGATCCCACCAAGAACCATGTTTATGGCACAGGTTAGTCTTAATACTTCCCACATACAAAACATGACATTTTGACAAATTTTATTGCTGTTTTGGTTCACAGGTTGTGGGAACTTTAGTTGCAGTTTTCGTCTACGCACTGACAGCATGGTGGCTTATGGCAGAGATCCCAAACCTCTGTGACACATCTCTCCTTCCACCAGAAAGTCAATGGACATGCCCAACGGATAGAGTCTTCTTTGACGCATCAGTAATATGGGGGCTTGTAGGACCAAGAAGAATGTTCGGTGATCTTGGAGAATATTCAAGCATAAACTGGTTCTTCCTAGGAGGTGCAGTGGCTCCAGCACTGGTCTACCTAGCCACTAGAATCTTCCCAAACAAGAAATGGATCTCAAGCATTCACATACCGGTTCTGATTGGAGCCACGGCTATAATGCCACCTGCTACTGCGGTTAACTTCACGAGCTGGATCGTTATGGCGTTTGTGTTTGGACATATTGTGTTTAAGTACAGAACAGAGTGGTGGCAGAGATACAACTATGTTCTGTCTGGAGGGCTGGATGCAGGAACTGGATTCATGTCAGTTCTTTTGTTTCTTGCGTTACAGCGTAGTGACATTATGCTTGATTGGTGGGGAAACTCTGGTGAAGGTTGTCCTGTTGCTAAATGCCCAACTGCTAAAGGTGTGGTTGTTGATGGTTGTCCTGTCTTCTAGACCATATAGGTTTGTGCTTAAGAGCAGTTTAAGTTCAATTTGGTTCTGTATCAGCTATATTCCTTTTTAACATATTTTCCATTACAATGTTGGTAATATGTTTCATATAATACATTTTTTATTTGTTTATTGTTTCTTTCTATAATTGAAATTGCTTATCTGTGATGATAGATTGAAAGAAAGAGTTGCTAGTTTTCTTACATGAATCCAAACAACATTAGGGGTCAAATGAACAAACTTACATGACTCCACCAAGTCCCAATCCAATTGCATACAGAAAAAGAAGACTTAAGAAAAAAGGCTTTACAAATTTCTGAAAAATTCTCATTTGTATCTTTTCTTCCTTTGTAAACATCAAGAAGTCTCCTCCTTGAGCCTGTACAACGTGATTTCTTGCTGCTTGAAGTAACGGCGATCCTCTTCGTCAACCAGGACGAGATTCAGATAGTACTTGACACTGAATTTGTTGTTTATGTTCTTATGCGTTGGCGTCAGATCGTATGGTGTCAAGAACAGTCTTACAGGTATCGATTCGCCTGCACAATTACGAAATTAGCAAATGGTATGGTATGAGTGAGTCTGAGAACATGTGATGAGAAATTATTGGGGTACATTACATACCTCTCACGGGAGCACCATCCATTAACTCAAATTTGGCTAATGTTTCTGTCTCGACGTGAGTATTAGCTCCTGCTCCTGTTGATTCTCGCCGTCTGATCTCAAGATCCATATTCTTTATCTTGATTCTCACCAGAAGAAAGTATACTTTCCCGAGGATAACATCTTTCAGGTGATACCTGCATCCATATCATAGGGAATTAGCTATTATTTAAAAGTTTTTCCTTATAATTCGAGCAGGAAATAAAGGAAAATGAGACAGTCTTACTTGCTTTTATTGTACTCGAACTCGATATGCAGGCAGTCCTCGATTCCAACTTCCATCTGTACCAAGGGTAAGGGTCCAAAGGAATTAAGCATATAATGGATTCAGTATCAAAAACAAAGGCAATAAAGAACCAGGAACCTGAGAGAGTTTGGACTCACCTTGATGCTGTTATTGATAGGAGGTAATGGAGAATAGTTGCGTACCTGTTTCAAATTCATAAGAAGAAAGAAAAAGCTATAAGTTTATCTTAAATACTACATGTCATAATGTTGTCCAAAAAAAAAAAAAATACTACATGTCATAATAACCTAGCAGAGAAATTGAAGATACATACCACAAAGTCCTGATACTCCACGATGCTTCCAGCATAACCACGTGTAACTGTTACTTTGAGGACATACCTGAAGATACCAGAGACGACAAAAAAATAAGGTGCTACAATATGCAAATTTTAAAACTGTTTTAGTCTGATCAAATACGAATATGATAAATAACCTTAGCCGCACATTCACGCCATTGTACGTCTCATATGGCATCTCAACGGTCGAAAATTCAAAAGGGTACGCCTTCTTTTCATATATTTCTCCAGGTACATCAAGCTCACGCACTGGTAATCAGAAAAACGAACAACAAAGATAGTAGGATTGATCAGCTACTTATAACTAAGAGTCAGCTATTAATAGTTAAGAGACTAGTGAACACAATAACAGAGCCGTATACATAATAGATGAACTCACCCAGGGAAGTGAAGTCATAGAAGTTTCCTCTGTCAAAGTACATTTCTGTCAAAACAACATGAATGTCGTCAATAAAGACTAAGTTAGGAACAGATAACAAAAACCGAGATAAGTGACAGAACAACTGCAGACCTATTTGACCAAGAAGCTCAACTTTAACACCATTGTGCTCCACTTTCTTCCCTTGATACGGTTCAATACAAACCTTAAAGGAAGAAAAAAAACTAGATTAAAACCAATTCCATAAACCCTAAATACTAAACAACCTGATGATGACTAGAGATGACAAGGAAACCAAGTTACCTTGCCAGCAATAGTTTCTTGGCTCTGGAAAAGTGGGTTCATAACCATTTGTCCATTATCTTTCTTAACCGGAACCTAGCACAAACAGGAGAGACCAAGTAAAGACAAAACAAGAAAACCAAAGTAGATAAAACCTTAAAGAGAGAGGGAATGAAGTGTGTACCTGTTTACGATTCTTCCCATCAGTAAACGTGATTGAAACGCTACATGCAGGCTTGAAAGCTCCACGAAGATAATTCTGTGTGATATAAATCCCCAAAAACAAAGTGATAAACTTGAGGTTGATTTTACAAAGGCAGCGAGAGAAGGGTCGAAAACTATTACGAGTACTAACCATGATTCAGAAGATTCGATTCCGATCAGAGTAAACCTGTTCAGGAGCATAAAAATAAAGCAGCAATTTACAACTTTGAAAGGGCTTAGCTTTTTGAAGCTCGAGCTTTGTGGTCACGATTTAAGTTAAAGATCAATGGAGGATAGAGATAAACCCTAATCTCAATTTGGTAAGATAGGAAAGAACAAATCAAATGTGATAATGCTACAATGATGAGAGCGAGATCAACTGAGATCCACCACGAAGTTAGATTTCGACTGGAGCTAATGAATTACGTACCTTCTGACAATGGCGAGAGAGAGAGAGAGAGGGAAGAAATGATCAAAAGCGACGAAGAATCTGACACTTGTTTGGGGTTGAAGACGATCGACAGAGAGTCACGGAACAAAACGAACAAAAACATCTGAAAAAAGGAAGCTTTTTATCTCCAGTTGGGCCAGAAAGCCCAGTTATATTATTATTACCCATCAAAGCCCAGATGTCACGTTGCTATGCAATCTGATAGCGTTGTTATTCAAACCTGCCATTTTTTTACAGCAAAGAAGAAGAAAGCCCTTATTACGTTATGACCATGGCATATACCCCTCTTTGTTATATAAGTATTGGCGTATCGTTTCTGACGGAGCGGAAGTACCGTTAGTAACCGATAACGCGAAGGTAACGTTGAATTCCGAGAATACCCGTTAACTAAGCCTTCTTAAGATCTGTTGAATTCTTATAGAATACCCAGATTATAAGGATTCAAGAGATTGAGGTTTAAAAACCAAAGCTCTAAGTTTATATTATTCAATGATAAGAAAGTTGTGTCTCTTACAAATCAAGAGAACACCTTATATAGATAACTAAAAAACCTGAAAACCAATAGAAAAGGAAAACTATCTTATTCTAGAAAAGGAATGCAAAAGACAAAAGGAAATATGGAAATAAGGAAAATCAAAGCTCGATGTATGCTGCATCAGGTCTCCCCCTGTACGGAAGATTCGTCCACGAATCCGGACAGTACGTTGTCATCTGGTTCAAACTTGAAGAGGTGCTTAACATTGAAGACATCAGCAGTATGAATATGAGAAGGAAGAAGAAGTCTATAGGCATTCTCATTAATCTTTTCGATGATCCGAACTGGTCCTATCTTACGTGGCTTGAGTTTATTGTATTGGCCAGTCTGAAATCGTTCCTTGATCAACACAGCCCATACTAGATCCCCCACATTAAACTGAACTTCGCGACGACGCTTGTCTACTGCACGCTTATACTTTATTGCCGTACCAGCCAAGTTATCCTGCGCTCGCGTATGAATGTTAGTAATTTCGTCAACAAGTTCCACAGCTCTCCCATGAAAATCGCCTGGTTGTGGAGGAGTAGACAAAGCTAAAGGACCACGAGGATTCACGCCATAGACCACCTTGAAGGGACTATACCCGAGGCTGCGATTATGGGCATGGTTATGAGCAAACTCAGCTTGGCACAGAACCGAATCCCATGATTTTAAGTTATCACCCACCAAGCATCGCAACATATTACCCAAGCTCCGGTTAACGACCTCCGTTTGTCCATCCGTTTGAGGATGATACGCAGAACTCATGCTTAAACTTGTCTTAAGCAGTTTCCACAGAGAACGCCAAAAGTGTCCAATGAAGCGGGAATCACGGTCAGAAACAATTGAAGTCGGTAAGCCATGCAAACGGTAGATCTCGCGAAAGAACAAATTTGCAACTTGCACAGCATCTGTCGTCTTTTTACAAGGAATAAAATGAACCATTTTTGAAAATCGATCAACGACCACAAAGATTGAATCATTGCCTCGCTGGGTCCGTGGAAGACCTAAGACAAAATCCATACTGATGTCACTCCAAGGCTGCGTCGGAATAGGAAGAGGAAGATAAAGCCCCGCATTAGATGCATGACCCTTACTCGTTTGGCAAGTTGTGCACCGAGCAACAAATCTCTCAACATCTCGGCGCAACGCGGGCCAAAAATAGGAATCGGTAACTAGCTTGAGGGTTCTGTCTCGTCCGACATGTCCTTCTTGATGGAGCTCGGAGATGATCTGTAGCCGAAGGCTAGACTCGGGGACACATAAGCGGTTGTCCCTAAATATAAAACCATCAACCAACGAATAATCAGACCTGATCCCATGGCTAAGATCCGTCCAAATAGAGGCAAAGAACGGGTCCGTAGGGTAGAGATCAGCAAGACACTCGAATCCTGTAACACTGACCCGTAGTGTGGAAACTAAGGCATGACGTCGACTCAATGCGTCGGCGACTTTGTTCATCTTGCCCGATTGATGCTTGATCACGAAGGTGAATTGTTGTAAGTATGCGATCCAAGAAGCATGCCGAGAAGAGATTTTATCCTGTGTACTCAAATATTTGAGGGCTACATGATCAGTGAAAAGAACGAATTCTTTATGAGCAAGGTAGTGCCTCCAATGCTTAATTGCTTGGACAATAGCATAAAACTCGATGTCATATGTACTGTAACGAGCTCTAGCGCCAGCCATCTTCTCACTATAATAAGCAACTGGACGTCCTTGTTGACTTAAGACCGCACCCACGCCGAGTTTACTTGCGTCACAGTGTAGTTCGAACGGGAGATCGAAGTTGGGAAGTACCAAAACTGGTGCCGTTGTCAGCTTAGTTTTAATCAGCTCAAAAGCTTGAGAAGCTTCAGGCGACCATTCGAAACTTGTTTGCTTCATGCAATCGGTGATTGGCGCCATTATTGCACTAAAACTTTGCACAAAACGTCGATAAAAAGATGCCAATCCATGGAAACTCCTAACCTCTGAAACAGACGTTGGCGTAGGCCAAGAAGCAATCGCTGCTACCTTCTGAGGATCCACACGAAGGCCCGACGCTGAGACTATATAGCCGAGAAATAGAACCTGAGAGACACCAAATTCGCATTTCTGTTTGGCGATATAAAGCTTCTCTCGTCGTAAAGCGGAGAGCACGTCACGCAAGTGCTGGATATGGTCATGAATGGTTGTGCTGAAAATGAGAATATCGTCAAAGTAGACAACGACAAACTTTCCAATGAATGGGCGAAGGGCTTGATTCATAATGCGCATAAAAGTGCTAGGAGCATTAGACAATCCAAAAGGCATGACAAGCCATTCGAATAAACCTTCCCTTGTTTTGAATGCTGTCTTCCACTCATCTCCTGGACGGATTCTAATCTGGTGATAACCGCTTTTAAGATCCAGTTTCGTAAAAATAGAAGCTGTTCCGATTTGGTCCAACAGGTCATCGAGGCGTGGTATAGGAAATCGATATCGTGTTGTGATCTTGTTTATCGCACGACTATCAACACACATACGCCAAGATTTGTCTTTCTTTGGAATCAAAAGAGCTGGAACCGCACAAGGACTAAGACTTTCACGAACATAGCCTTTGAGTAGTAAGTCTTCTACCTGACGCCGTAACTCTTCATGTTCTTCAGGGCTCATACGATAGTGAGCTCGATTTGGTAAAGCGGCATTAGGCACGAGATCAATGTGATGCTGTATATCGCGGAGAGGCGGAAGGCCTGCTGGTAGCTCCTCCGGAAACAAATCTTGAAATTCAGTAATGATGGGGGTGAACTCGGGAGGTAGGTCAACGTCCTGGATTGGTTTAGCATCCATGGAAACTAATGCAAACAGTGGAGATGACGCACGGAGCTCGTCCTCAAATTGTGACTTGGAGATAATTAAGAGGTTTTGTTTCGGCGCAGTAGGTGGAGTGATAGAGGTCGCTGTATCAGCAGTGACCGGAGAAGGAAGAAGGGTGATCTTACGGCCTTGGAACAAGAACGAGTTGGTGTTTGTTTTGCCGTTATGGATTACTTCGCGATCGTATTGCCATGGCCGTCCTAGGATGATATGAGAGACATCCATGGGGGCGATATCACAATATAAATCTTCTTTGTAAAAAGATCCAATCGAAAGAGATACTAGTGCTCGTTGAGAAACAAAAACCTCAGCTCCCGTTTGCATCCAAAGAAGTCGGTAGGGATGTGGGTGAGTTTCTGGTTTTAAAGCAAGTTTGCGTACTGCTTCTTCCGAGACCACGTTTGCCGAACATCCTGAGTCCACCACGAAACGGCACACTTTGCCTTTGACTGTGCAAGTTGAGCTGAAAAGAGACGTTCGTTGCAATGGTTCACTTGTTTTTGGAGCAAAACAATTCCTGCGTAACATAAGAAGGGTACCGGTATCACCAGCCACCTGCTCTTCTTCAACATCATCAAGCTGGTCTTCATCATAAATAGGATCTCCCACGAGTTCCTTGTCACTAGCGAGTAGGCCACGACGTCCATGCGTGGGGCACGAGGTTAGGATATGACCTCTCTCTCCACAAGAATAGCAGCGTAAAGCATTAGGACGTGAAGGTCTGGAACTACCTGTTGCTGCAACTGGGTCGACAGTTTTAGTATTCCCTTGAGTACCGGACGTTGTATCAGTGCCTGTAGAAGACTTGCTGTCGTCGGTATTTAGGTTTCGGGGTTGTCTTG
Organism: Raphanus raphanistrum subsp. raphanistrum; assembly: GCA_019706035.1. Taxonomy (NCBI): domain Eukaryota; kingdom Viridiplantae; phylum Streptophyta; class Magnoliopsida; order Brassicales; family Brassicaceae; genus Raphanus; species Raphanus raphanistrum. The sequence continues at coordinate 14,881,438 of CM033981.1, forward strand.
AGTTATTTGTCCACGAGTTCGTAGTAAACTTTGTTTGTTGCTCGACTAGTAAAGCACGTTGGCGAGCTTCTGCGACAGAACTAGGGTCGAACTGGTGTAACATGGTTTGTAATTGAGGTCGCAAGCCGGCAATGAAGCGAGCTACAAGTTGATCCTCTGAATCGTGAAGGTCCACTCGAGTTGACATCTGATAAAACTCGTTGGCATAATCCTCCACCGATCGCGAGCCTTGCCGAATGTTGTGAAACTTTTGAAACAAAAGACGTTCAAAGTTATAAGGAACAAATGTTTTGCGCATGTGCTTCTTAAGTTTCTCCCACGAGATGATCTTCTCCTTACCACGCCGAGTACGTGATATCTTCAGTTGGTTCCACCAGGATGCGGCGTGACCGCGAAAACGAGTAGTAACATAGGGTACTTGCTTGTTTAATGGGACTTCTTTGAATTCTAAGAACTCATCGATTGCCACAAACCAATCAAGTAATTCTTCTGGTTGAGAACCACCATGGAATTCCGGCATATCAAGTTTGACGTGCGATGTCCATCGTGCGTCGTCATCGATTCTGTTATGGTGGTGTCGTTGATAAGGTTGAGGGCGGTGCGGGTTGTCTTCTCCGAACGGATTAGCCATGTCGTCGTCCTCTGCTTGATCAGCGAAGATAGGGTGATTGTTGTGTTGACGTGGTCGCGGGGCTACGGGAGCGGCGTTTGCGGCGTTTGCAGCCAAAGCGGCCTGAACTCCGGCTTGAACTCCGGCCTGAATTGCTTCAGCCATTGTCCTGCGCATGTTAACTTGAAAATTTTCTTGAAAATCTTCGAGGAACTGTTGCATATGAGTCCAGTCGTGAGCCGGTTCTTTGCCTGGTCGAGGAGCCATCACAAGATCGAGACAACGATAAGAATCGAAGTCCTAAGTCTCTGATACCAATTGACGGAGCGGAAGTACCGTTAGTAACCGATAACGCGAAGGTAACGTTGAATTCCGAGAATACCCGTTAACTAAGCCTTCTTAAGATCTGTTGAATTCTTATAGAATACCCAGATTATAAGGATTCAAGAGATTGAGGTTTAAAAACCAAAGCTCTAAGTTTATATTATTCAATGATAAGAAAGTTGTGTCTCTTACAAATCAAGAGAACACCTTATATAGATAACTAAAAAAACCTGAAAACCAATAGAAAAGGAAAACTATCTTATTCTAGAAAAGGAATGCAAAAGACAAAAGGAAATATGGAAATAAGGAAAATCAAAGCTCGATGTATGCTGCATCAGTTTCTATCGGATCCATATGTTAATATGCTAAATGCATTGTTTACTTTGATTAAACACCCCTAAAAGTCCAACACATGTCCCACTCTATCAAGTATCAACCGGTGTATCAAATTTTAAGAAAACGATATGACGAGTTGAATCAGTTTTAGTCTTTCAAGAATGAGGTTACAAATTCCAGTCCTAAACAAATCTTGCTTTTATTTTATTTTTAGAGACGTCCAAATATAGTTCAGTTCTACTTATGAATTTGACGTGTGCACGAAAAGAAACAAAATTCGAACAGGTCTATTTATTCAACTTGTCATTTTCTTTTGGGTTTGGTATAACTTATAAGTTGACATTCACCAGTTTTTTTGCTTGTCTAGTTTCAAGATTCCCGATACAATAGTAAAGTTTATATAAAACGTTACTGACACTGACAGTGACACTACATTAATTTGAGAGTTAATGTTGACTCATGTGTCAACAAAAGAAAAAGATAGTTTTCTGCTTCTTTGATCAAAAGAAAAAAGACTTATGGTAGTATAATTGTTTACGTGTGAAAACATGTCATCGTCGTGTTTATAAAACACAGCCACATGAACCGGTCATCTTGGTTCACTCAAATAAACTCAGCTTTATAAGTCAAATAATGAATAAAAATCATACTTGTAACCGAAACTGGACCAAAACTCTTAAATACCCAAATAGTTCATATATTTAAATATCTAAAATAACTGAACTGAACCAAAGACCGACGTATACCCAAATATATAAAAATATTAATTATATAAACATATAACATAGATAAATACATATTTATAATTTAAAAATTTATTAAAATATCTGAAAATATTTGAAAAAGTATATAATTATAAAGTATCTGAAATATTCGAAAGTGTCCGAAAATATCCAGATATTTTTATATGAAATATGTAAAACAAATTATCTGAATTATTCTAATTATTTGATATTTTATCTAAAATATCTCATATTTAAATTTAATTATCTGAATTACTCAAAATAATTGAACTAGTACCAGAATAGAATGAGAACCAATTTATTTCTAGGTATTTTCCAGTTCTGACGTTTAATATCCGAACCGAACCCGTACTAAAAATAGTTAAGTAGTAAATGAATTATTTAGTTTCTTATCCAAAATATCCGTTATCCGAAATATCCGAACATATATATGTAATGCTCAAGCCACTATTGTAATTCGCAGAAATACCCGAACATATATCCATAATGCCCAGGCCACTATTGTAATTTGCCCCTAATCATATGTTGTAATCTCTTTCAATTAGAGAAAATATCTTTTGGGGAATCATTTATCATAGTATAAATTAAAATTTTAAATTATCTTTAAAAGTAGAGTTACATTAGTGATTTTGTATCTAAGTTACTTAAAATCATTATAATACCATTTGTCTAACTTTTTTAGCTATATTTATCATCTAAAATCCTGACTTTTTTTTATGTGAGATTAGTGAATTCTGCCTTATCGCACACAACACTAAATGTCTAACTGTTAAAAAGTCATGCATTTCAAACTTACAAAAATGGATTTTAGTATGTAACGTTTATATTCTTAATGACATATGTCAAGGTTGTATGGATTTGATTAATACTGTAATTAATATCCATAAATGTTCTTTTGTTTTTAATGAGTCACTTCTGAAAAGTTTTGGCCCTTAATGATTATTGCACTACATAAACCCATAACACTTTTATTTTTATTTTCTCTCGTGTAGTACTCATGTCAACGTGCGGTACATAAGAACCCAAGGTAAACTTTCTTCCTCATCTCTGCTTCTATATATAACTTTGACTAAACACCTAACATCAGATTCCATTTTAGCTATTTTTGGTCTTCATTTCATGTAAGAAGTTAATGTTTTGGTCCTGTTTTTCTTTATCTCTTTGGGAAATGAGTGTGGTCTTCGTGTGTACCTGTCTGCTTAAGAAGTTACGTTCTTCTTTCTTATTCCATTCTCTTGTCTTCTCCCAACGAGAAGACAAGTACAGTTTGGTATTTGACAGATTGATCTATTTGCTTTCAAAAAATATTGGGTTTGTATCAAAAACATATCTTGTTAGTTGTTACTGTTGTAGATTAATGGTAGATTCTAAGTATAATCCAGTGTCAGATTTTTATATATGATATCTAAGCAAAAGTTATCATTTGCATCATTTGATGTGATTCTATGATTTAGCTTTACATATTGTGCAATAGATTAAAATAATCTCTAGCTTTACCTTTTGGTGTGGCTAAGTAACTGTTTATGCTTCAGATAAAACAAGAAGAAACTCTGTTTTTTATTTTCTGAAAAAAGCATGAGGAGCTCTTTGATGGTGGAGAAAGATGCAAGAAATGAAGTGGAGAGAGAAGAAATAGATGACTTGGAAGAGACCCAAAATGAAGCAGATGATTTCAACTCAATTCCTCCCTGGAAGAGCCAAATCACTTTCAGAGGAATCGTTGCAAGCTTGATCATTGGTGTTATCTACAGTGTAATCGTGATGAAGCTAAACCTAACCACAGGTTTGGTCCCCACCCTAAACGTCTCTGCGGCACTTACAGCATTTGTGTTCCTTAGAGGCTGGACAAAGCTACTCACAAAGGCAGGGATTGTGACCAAACCTTTCACTAAACAAGAGAACACTGTGGTGCAAACTTGTGCAGTTGCTTGTTACAGCGTTACAATAGGAGGTAATTTTGGTGAACTTTTGAAAAGGAAAAATTAATGATGCTTGATCAGTTTTTTCGGTTTGGATCGGTTGAGCTTATAGTGTTTGTGTGAAATTTTCAGGTGGTTTTGGTTCGTATCTTCTTGGTTTAAACACAAGGACTTATGGACAGTCAGGAATTCACACTGAAGGGAATAATCCGGGAAGCACAAAAGAGCCAGGGATCGGTTGGATGACCGGTTTCTTGTTCTTTACTTGCTTTGTTGGTCTTTTGGCATTGGTTCCTCTAAGAAAGGTAGAGACTTTAAGATTCATGTTTGGCTTAGTTGTATAGCTAGAGATGTTGTGTTAAGCCATAAGTCTGTGGGTCAGTCCGGGGTTAATATAGGCTGACTTTGGTTAATCATGTATGGTGCTAAGGCGGTCTTGGGCATAGCGAAATGAAAGGCTCCCAAAATTTAAGTGGTCAGTATGTATAGATCATTCGGCTTACAAATTAGATATTTTATGAATATTTTCTCTAAAATATTTTTTTTTAAATAATAATAAAATTATATTAAAATATATTTTAATGATTTTATCAGATTAAAATTATAAAAATTATGTTTATCAATTCAAGTATAGTATATATCTCTTAAATTTTGAAATCAAATTATTTATATATTTTAAGATGGTATATATTTTAGTTATTCAATTATTTAATAGTTTAATTTATTTTCATAATATAAATCAAATAAAAAAGAGTATAAACAAATAATTATCAAATCTTATTTATTCAAAATTATTAATTATCATATATATCTTAGTCATATTATGTAATTATGTTACTTTCATTTAATGAAAAAGAAATTTCATAAATTACTAGTAACTTTTATGTTTACTTGAACAAAAAATATAATATATATTTAAATATATCAATCTATTTTTAAAAGATTTTAAGAGTCATTCTAATGATGAAAAATAACAATTAACTGTGTAATGCTTTTCTTTTTCTTTTGATACATAAGAGATATATAATATTAATTGATTATATAGTACCAAAATCCGCAACCGGTTCAAGCCCCATAATTTCAGGACCGGTCTTGGTCTGGTTCTTTACAACATCTCTTTTTCAACCGATTTTGGATTGCTAACTATTCACTATACTTTTGTTTTGTTAACTAGATCATGATCATAGACTACAAGCTGACATATCCGAGTGGAACAGCTACCGCGGTTCTAATCAACGGTTTCCACACTTCTAAAGGCAATAAAATAGCCAAGTATGAACCCTATTTTCACATTCTCTTGCTCGCTTTTGCTGCTGCTTTTCAAGGGTCTGATCTGAATAAGCCTATTTGTTTGCTCTGTTTCTATGCAGGAAGCAAGTGTTTGAGTTTGTGAAGTACTTCTCGTTTAGCTTTATATGGGCTTTCTTCCAGTGGTTCTTCACTGGAACCAATGGTACAGATTGCGGATTCATTCAGTTTCCAACTTTTGGATTACAAGCTTGGAAAAACTCGTGAGCTTTATTCTTTAGTTTGATGTAACGTAACATATCTCAACTGGTCAAAACAGAATCTTGATTATCTTGAAAACACTTCACAGATTCTACTTCGACTTTAGCATGACATACATTGGAGCAGGAATGATCTGTTCCCACATTGTTAACTTATCTTTGCTTTTCGGTGCGGTTCTGTCTTGGGGAATCATGTGGCCTCTCATTAGAGGTCTTAGCGGAGAATGGTACCCATCTACTATTCCTCAAAGCAGCATGAAGAGTCTCAGTGGTTACAAGGTTCCAATAACAACAAAAAACACTAACAATATAATCTATCTACCAAACAATTTTGTTCATAGTTTCTTCGTAACTCAACAGGTGTTTGTATCTATCTCATTGATCCTCGGAGACGGGCTTTACCATTTCATCAAGATTCTTGTGTTCACAGCAAGAAACATATGCTCCAAGTTAAAGAATCGCCACTCTGGCAAATCTAGTAATATACAGATAACTATTAAATTTTGTTACCATATGATTAATTTTTTTATATCTGATTAGAGATATTGTGGCAGATTCGGACAAAGATAAACAATCTATTACAGATCTCAAAAGAGATGAGATCTTTGTCAGAGACAGCATTCCTCTATGGGTTGCAGCAGCTGGATACGCAGCTTTCTCTGTTGTCGCCATCATTGCCATCCCTATGATGTTTCCCGAGCTCAAGTGGTACTTCATTGTCGTAGCTTACATGATAGCTCCATCTCTAGGTTTCTGTAACGCCTACGGAGCAGGACTTACGGACATGAACATGGCTTATAACTATGGTAAAGTCGCTTTGTTCATCTTAGCCGCTATGGCCGGGAAACAAAACGGTGTAGTCGCGGGACTTGTCGGATGCGGGTTGATAAAATCCATAGTCTCGATCTCTTCTGACCTAATGCACGATTTCAAGACGGGACACTTGACGCTGACTTCGCCCCGGTCGATGCTTGTGAGCCAAGCAATCGGGACGGGGATAGGCTGCGTCGTGGCTCCTCTCTCGTTCTTTCTGTTTTACAAAGCCTTCGACGTGGGGAACCCTGAGGGAGAGTATAAAGCTCCCTACGCTTTGGTTTACAGAAACATGGCGATTCTTGGGGTTGAAGGTTTCTCTGCTTTGCCTCAGCATTGTCTACAGCTTTGCTATGGGTTCTTCGCTTTCGCGGTGGCGGCGAACGTCATTAGGGATCTGTCGCCGGAGAAGGTTGGGAAGTGGGTCCCGCTGCCGATGGCTATGGCGGTGCCGTTTCTCGTCGGAGGGTACTTTGCTGTAGATATGTGTGTTGGGAGTTTGATAGTGTTTGTGTGGAACGTGAGGGATCGAGTTAAAGCCGGTTTGATGGTACCGGCGGTTGCTTCCGGTTTGATATGTGGAGATGGTCTTTGGATTTTGCCGTCGTCTGTTCTTGCTTTGGCCGGAGTGAAACCTCCGATATGCATGAGGTTCGTGCCGAGTAAATAGTTATGTTTAAAGAAGAATATATCGTGTTAAATAAGTTTTTTTTTGTAAAAATGTTAAATATGTTTTTAACATTTGTATCTTCAAATACAGCGTGTTAAATAGCCAAAGAAATGTTGAGGTCATATAAGGATTATAAATGTAAAATACAATAAAGACGTCCTAAATAAATTGTTCACATTTGCATCTGCATATTGCAAAAAAACAACAAAAAAATAAAATAGAGTAGTTTAAAAAAAAATTATTGACATACAAATAGAGATATTTAAATTTTAGGAAAAATCATAAAAAGTTTGATATATTTTCTTCAGTGTACCAACGAATTTATGTCCTAATTTGTATTTTAAAACCAATCCTAAAGAAATGATTTGAACAGAGAAGAAATAGAAAATATATGTCTTCAGTCTCTTCAATCAACTGCACCAACTGAGAACAGAGAAATAAATGAGTTGTTTGTGTGTGTGTCTAAAGTTTGTAGATTGTGCATCACTGGATTAACATGGGTTTGCAAGGAATAAAATCTGGGAAATCGATGACAATCAAGCGAATTCTTTAAAAAAAATCATTTGTTGATCTTCATCTCAAACCATCAGAAGAGGACTTAAAGAAATGGGCTGACAGGTAAAAGTAAAACAAATCATCATACCTTTTTATGTTCTTTCTCTTTGCAGATTCTGAATTTTGTTTGTGTATGTTTCTTTTTGCAGTTTTGAGTTCTGTCTTCGTATTTGCAATAATGGCGTCGCGTAACATTGATTTCTCGTGTTAGAAACATCAAGGGCAAGCCCTTTAGATTCTCATTTTTGCATATCATACTTACCTCTCTGTCTCAGATACGAAGGTAAAGAGTACTCTTTACGAAAGATATCATCAGTAAAATATTATTTGTGTTTGGTGTATCATTCAACGATTGAAGGGTTAGAGACGTTGACAACCTCAGCAAAAGAGAGCTTTTGACAGAACAAGCCGACCCAATAACCTTTGACTTTGAGGTGAGGATCATGCAAACATTGATAGTGAAGAACAAGTGTCGTCTGTTAACTCATAAATTCATAACAGAATGTTACATTATATTTCAGATGGACCGAACTTACCTTGGATCACCCCAAGTGGTAGCAGTTCTTTCCCATGAATGGATAAAGAACATATGTTATTGGAAAAGAAGGACTTGTAAACACGGTAAAGAATCAAAAAGCGTTTCTTTTTTTCTTCATCACTAGCTTTTCACACGATATGGGTTTCATTAGTTATGATAGTGATGATGCAGTTGTTTGAAAACCAACCATGGGAGAAAAAATCGAAAACCGTGGTGGATTTTGGGAACGATGAGTACAAAAGCATACTTTGTGTGGATGGTGCCGCATTTCAAAGACCAAGTACTTTAAAGCTATGAGAAGGCCGGCTTATGTTAACTGCTGTTAAGCCCAGTTTCTGCTTTGATCAAATTGAACTACAGAGGAAGGGGTTCTGATTATATCTCTTTTAGAATCCCATCTTAAAGAATATTATGCTTATTCCATTGCATGGTCTCTCCAGATTTTTGAACTGCAACATTGGAAAAGCAGAATCATCATTTATTCTCTACTTTTTTTGAATGTTTGTTCTCGTTTTCTCAGTAGAGAAGTTTATAAGCTTATGAGTTCTTAGAGCATCTCTATTGGTGAACTTCATGGGGAGGTTCACAAAACATTTTTTTTTTTACTTTTTGATATTTTTTCAAAAAAAAAAAAAAAATTAATAATCGAACCAATCGCATGCCGCCACGTGTTATGGAGCCTGCAGAATAGTTAAGAAACAGGTTCACTCCACTGAACTTTCGCGAGACAGATTCAAAGAAATAATATTAATATATTATTTTTCTTATTTGGAATGCATGTGAACCTCATATTACATCCCCAATGGGGATGCTCTTATACCATTCTTGGTAATGTAGAGACAAAACAAAAAGGTTCTTTCTCTTTCTAGCTAGGAAACAACTAACCTATGAAACTATAGATATATGAGACAGTTAGACCATCATTATTGGTGTCCTCTCTCCTTCTCCCTTAACTAAGGGCTTTGTGTTTTTTTTTTTTTTTGTTCAGTAGAGATTAAGGGCAGCCCTTAAATAAGGGCTTTTCCATTCTCTTTTTTCTCGGTCCCCGCGTTTTTCTCCTTAAGGGCTTTGCTTAGGACAAACCTATAATGATGCTCTTAGGGCCTTGTCACACTACAGGCTGACCAAGCATATGCTTGAGGCACTGATGTGTATAATAATTTTAAGGGTCAAACCGTTTGAATAAAGTGCAGTCAGTTCTATTGGTGCTAGTCCAACATAATACTTTAACGGGTTGCGGGTTCAACTTGAGCAACATCATTTTAATGTTTTTTCTCCAAAAAATAAGTAATTGAAAGGCTAAAAATATATTTTGTTCTTATGGACATTGAATCTGGGAAACTTAGCAGCTGACGAACTTATCGACACATAATTTGGTACATAATCGTTTTTATCTTACTTTGAAGTTAAGCAGCTCGACCATTGTCTAGCAGTTTGGTGTTCTCTCGAAATACCTTCAAATCAAAAGGAAGAACGAAACATATAAAAGAAAAAAAACAATGCTCTTCAATGGAATTAAAAAAGAAAGGTCCCAAAAAGAAACCTATAAAATTTCAAATATGATTATTTTTTGTTGGCCTAATTGGATGATCTTTGTCTTCTATTTTGGTATGCATCGATGGCTTATTCACATTAAATTTATGTTAATATTCCGGAAAAATCTTATATGTTCTGATATTATCTAAACACAATGTAATACATCTAACTGTATAATAAAGGTTGATTGGTTAGTGATTTAGTTTCTGTTGACGACCAAAAATATTTTTACAGCCACAAAATTTAATGCCTAAGCAGGCTAAGCTTTGGTTCTTCTTTTTAACTCACACAGAGCATCTCCAACACAAAGAGCTTAGAGCATCATTATCCCTAAACTCCTTATAAGGTCTCTTAATGAATTTTTAATAGTTTTTGAAGTGTAAAAGTGAGTTAAGAGACTTAGAAAGAGATTTGAACATTTAGGTGGTTTATTGCAAGACTCTTAATCATGGGTTCTTAAAAGACACATACCCAAAGACACAAATTCATCCACTCGCAAATCAAATCTCAACAACAACTAACACACTTCTCACGAAAACAACATTTGGTTTTGTAAGGAAGGACAACAAACCTGTAACCAAGCACGGACACTACTTTGCATGACATCTTGAATTGTAAATAGACGTCCACAGACTGCTTCTTGTTCCTCCAGCATTTCCCTTGTGTTTTTCCTCAAACCTTCCAGCAATTGGCGAGCTACGTTTTCCCTCAGGTGCTGGACTAGCTTAAAGATTATCTCCTCTCTTGCGTGTAGTGACCACTTCACTCTGATGACCTGTCATGAGAAAACAAATACTTCATGCTCGTAACCATAGTTCGGTTAAACTGAGGCTTAGCTGCAATGAAGAGAGGCATTACCTGTCTTGATAATTTTCTAATCTCTTGGTTGAGAATGATACTGAAGAGATTTACATCCTCATGGTTTCTCCTAACAACAAGAAAAATATCATCTCTATTAGTTAAAACACGAATAATGTGAACTATCCCAAACAAAAGAATATGTATTATTGTATATGTAAAAACCTGTTCATAAACTTCAGTTCAATTTCATCGGCTGCACCAAATATGGATTTACGGAATAGCCTATCATCAATCAAGAACAACAAAAAAGATCTTATTAGATACTCAAGTCAGCTTGGTCCATTAACGCTAAACCAGAAAGAAAGTTGTCACCTATAATCCCATCGAGAAAGACGGCAAGCCAAGTGTGCTATTACTTCACGAACCCTTCTTGGTACATTATAACCTCCTGCATAAAGCAGCTCCTATCAGGAGAGAAACCCAAAGAGAGTATATCCGAAAACATATGCATTGCTTCCTCTGCTTCACCGCTCTGACTATACCCAGTAATAATCGAATTCCAATAAACCAAGCTTCTCTAAGGCATTTCGTCGAACAGATACCTCGCGGTCCCCAACTCTCCGCATTTCCCATACATATCAACGAGACTCGTCGCCAAGATCACATTGAAACCACAACACATGTACATATGCACTTTTATTCAATCTCTTTGCTTTGATTCAGTGTGAAACAGAGGAAGAGAAGCTTACGCTTTGAGACGAAGCCGTAGGAGGGTTGTTGCGGAAGCGAGATAGGTCGAAGAGGAGGAGAACGGAGGAAAAAGAAGACTCAGCTTTGTTGTTGTTGCAGAGATAACGCGGCTCAGAGGCAAGGACGAAGAAGAAGAAGACTCCACTCTTCGACAGCTGTCTCATAAGAGACGTCCCTTGCGTAGCCAAATTAAGAGACGTTGTCTTCCGTGTTTTGTATTTTTCATTTTCTTTTTAATCACAATTACCTAAGATACGTGCTTATGAGACTGCGATAATAGTGCTCTTAGGGGAGTGCTTAGGATTTTTTAATTAATAAAAAGAAGGAAAGAGAAGAAGAAAAAGAAGAAAAGAGAAGAAGAAGAAGAAATGCTTGATTAAGAGCACGTTTCAACGCTGGCTCTTAATAGCGTCTGTTAAGATTAAACACGATAAAAAAAAAAAAAAAGACAAAACACGAAGCTACGCACCTTAATCAGAGCATCTCCAATGTACACCTCTATATTTTCCTCTAAAATAGAGATCTTTATTTATAGAGGTGGATTTGCTCCAATGTATGCCTCTATAATAGAGTTTCTCTATTTTAAAGGAAAATATAGAGGAATTCTATTTTTTTGCCTCTATATTTAGAGATGAAAATAGCATATCTCTATATTTTTCTCTATAAATAGAGGAACTCTATTATAGAGACATACATTGGAGCAAATCCACCTCTATAATAGAGTTTCTCTATTTTAGAGAAAAATATAGAGATTAAAATAGAGGTGGGTTGGAGATGGTAAGGGCACGTGTCACACAATGAGTGGCTTGGGCAATGGTGGAGACGCGGCTCGTTCCATTTTATTTCTTTCTCTCTTTCTGTTTGTCTCATCTCTTGGCCCACAACTAATATTAAAAATTGGTTAAGATATATTTAATGGATCTTTGGGTTAAACATGCTCTAAGCGTTCCAGATCAGCTGTTGTTTGTACTGTTTGCAGATCTCACTGATATGTGGCAGTTTACTATTGGTTTATTTATTATTATTTTTTAATCCATGACAACAAAAAATAAAATTTTAAGCATTCCCGTTTTAAGTTCTTTGCGTTGAGAATGTTCTCAGTTTCCTTTTTATTCTTTTTTGGGCTGTGTGCATAGATTTTCCGCAGCGACAAAATACTCCCTCCGTTCGTTATTATTTGACGTTCTATGGCTTTACACTCAAAATAAGAAAAACAATGTAATCACTATTTTAACCTTTTCAGTTAGTATTTAATGTTGACTTTGGCTTCATATAATTACCAAACGGAGGACGTAGTGTTTTAGAAATTTATTAATAACACAGTAAATTACAGCAAAAATCTCTATAATGAATTTGATAGTTTCAACCAATAAGATCCAATAAATTCATCGGTTCACGGTTCTACACGTAGAGCAGTATCTAAACTATTAATTTAAAATTTTATATTTTATCTACTGATAAAAATTGTTATTTAAGTTGTTTTAATGGTCCTACTAAATTAACATATCTCATCATAACAATAATAATAACAAACCTTTCAATCTAACCAATAATGACAAACCTATTAATCATAACATAACAATAATAGAAACAATGACAAACCTATTAATCATAACATAACAATAATAGCAATAATGACAAACCTATTAATAATAATCAAACAATAATAATTTGACTTGACATTAGCTACTACATTCGACTAAACATGTTGACTTAATAAATGCATGTATTGTTACTAAAATTCAACATTCATGACATAAAATAAGGCACGTTCATTACAGAATCATATACTGTCCCACATATATGAACCGAACCAATTTTAACCTACTGACCAAATAAGCCCATGAAATTCTAAAACTTTCATTCGTTAGTTTTACATTATTATTTGAAATTTATTATACTTACATTGTCCATTATTTTTCATATACCAAAAATTTCATTAACATTCAGTTATATAAATTACTAGATTAGATATGTATTGGTCATCCATTATACGTATATTAAACAGTGTAGACTTTTCGTTTTATAACGTTAGATTTGAAAAAGGTAAGTTTGTGTGTGCTTTGTTAACATATGTTCATTTAAAAATATCTAAACTATAAATAAAAATATGAGTTAGTTGGGCCAAAATACTATAAGAATGCATATATTAGGTATCTACGTTGAATATTACTCCCTCTGTATCATTTTAAGTGAGTTTTAAGATTTTTTCACAAGAATTAAGAAAATACAAATTTTATATGATTTATCTTGCTGTATAAAAATATTATTAAATATTATTATTTCAACCAATTAAAGAAATATACATTATTTCGTAATTGGTAACAGATTTGAAATGACATTAAATTTTCTCTAGATTAATGAAAATATCACTTATTTTGAAACAAAATAAAAACTCTTAAACCCCACTTATTTTGATACGGAGAGAGTATTAAATTAGACCGGATAGTGATTTCGTCAGAGTAAAAATACATATCAGCCCTTTTATAACGTTGATAGATGTAGGATTGCTATATTTGTGTCTTTAATCGATAGAGGTATATGTGTCTTTGTAATATGTTGTACAGTATTAATAGTATACGCCTAATTATATGTAAAGTGGAGTGTAGAGAGGGCAATTTCAGTAAAAATATCCTTGGTTATAATATGATGTTATTTTCAAAATGTAATCTTCCATTTCCACTTAATCATACGAAATATAATTAAACAAATATATTTCCAAATCAATTATTTTAGAATATTAATCAGAGATTTTATATTGAGTATACTATTCAGTTTTTAAAATTCCAAATCCTATATGATATTACCAAATCTAAACAACCTAATCTTAAATTTACAAAAATGAATTACACTAAATATATAAATACTAATTTAATTTGAACAAGAAAGAAGTATTCAGTCAAATGTAATAAAATCTATTTTATTAAACACGATCATGATCTATTAATATAGGTTTAGTCCATCTATTTTAATACAATTACTAAAATTTCATATTAATCATTTAAAAAGTATTTTATACAAATATAATTACAAAAAAACACAAACATGGTTAAAAATACAAATATGAAAATTAAATTTCTAAAAATATATAAAATAAAAATATATCCGCTCTTTGAAAACGGATCAGAATCTAGTATAATACTAACACTCTGAACTCCCTTATATTTGTAAAAAGTATTATTGGTGGATAACAACTCTATTTACCATTTTACAGAGAGAAATATTTTCAAAAGTTTAATATAAATATATTTACATTCTTCAAACTAAAATCAGTATATTCAAACTGATTATTATACACACAAGTTATCTACACTTGATATTATACAAACAAGTTATCTTTCATGGATTTTTTTACGTTTACTACATAGTAATAAAATCGGTTATAGCCGTTCACTACGTCAGAAACATAAGTCCAAATAACAAAACATTTAATCTAACAGATAAAATACATAATAATTAATTTGCTGGATTTATAAATAAAAAAAACCAAAAAGATATAACCCGTATTTTAGTGCAGGTCAGAATGTAGTTCTAAATTAAATCGACTTTAAGAAAAAGGTATAACGATCCGGTTTGATCTACATAGAATAGATTATAGATTTTTTTCAAATATGACCTAATATTTCAAATCAAACACAAAATAATTCATGTTTTTTTTTGAATTTTTTTCCTTAATTAATCCTAGATATTTGAGTTATTCACGAAAATACCATTACTTTTTCTTTCAAAAATGAGTTTTTATCTTATTATTCTCATCTTCACTAAGTATTTACAATATTGTCATTGCCAATCAATACACCAACCACCATAAACAATCAATTTAAAACTCTTAGTGCACCAAAGTTCCAAATTTACTCCTCATATCACATTACTTATTAACACAAATCATATATATTTCACTTTCTCTTTAAATCCAAAAACAAGAATTTGATTCCAAGTTTTGTAAGGTTTATATAGACATTGAAACTCATGATTCTTAATCATTAAAGACTTGGTAGCTTTTGTGGTGAAGTTCTAGGTGATTGGAGAAGCTAAGCAAATCATCTCATAGTTTCAAGGCATGAAATCTTTTTTTTTTTCAGATCTGTTCGCGAACACTTTCAGAATACTTAAGAAAAGATTTTGCTAGATGTATTCTCCATAAAGAAGACTTCTCTAGAAGTCTTTTAACTTTCATTTGTTAAGAAGAAAAACCAAAAAATCCCAGAAAAGACTTCTCGAGAAGACTTCTCGGATAAACATGTTAGTTTTACAGTTGACCAAAGTTCGTCAGAATTTCTGACTTTTTATAAAAAATTCTCGGAAAGATTTCAATAGAAATATTTTTAAAAATTTCCCGAAGTCTTCTCACAGTCACAAGAAATCTGTGTGGGTTACTTTTGTAATTGAAAAATAAAAGTAAAACATTTAATATTAATGAAAAAACTTCTAAAGAAATCTCCTTAACTTTTATTCCAAAACTTTGGTCAAACTTTTGGTTACGAATAAGTCTTCTGGCGGAGGATTTTTAGAGAAGTCTTCTCTTAAAAAGTCAAATAATATTGTTTGTCTGTTTTGCTATAACTGAGTAGAATGGTTAAAATGTATTTTGCTATGTAGTCTCAATGATTTCAATGATATTGTAGACATCAGCATTACCAAATTATTTTCATTAACAACTTTTCAAATTTACAAAAGAATCCATAACTAAAAAGAATACACAGAGCAATCATAAAACATACCATAAACAAACTATTACAAGTGGATCTTGAGACCTTTTGTCGATATAGATAAGATTTGGACTCTACTTAAGTGACAAAAAATTCAAAAGACTTCAGAAAACTTCACTTTAGCTTCAGAAGATTTTGGAAGACTTCGTAAATTTTCAAAAGACTTCGTAATCTTGAGATCTATTTTCGACATAGATAGGTTTGGACTCCACTTAAATGACAAAAAATTTCAAAAGATTTCGGAAGACTTCACTTTAGCTTCAGAAGATTTTGAAAAACTTTGTAAAACTTTTAAAATACTTCATAAGAATTCAGAAGATTTTGGAAGACTTCAGAAGATTTCGGAAGACTTACTGAAAAGTCTTCCAAAATCTGACTTAGATCTAAGAAATCTGTATTATGTTGAATCTATAACTTTTTTAGAATCTAAAACATATATGATTCAGTCTACATTCATTCATCTATGTTAAAAATACTTTGTATCTGAAGTTACGGTTTGAGACATTTTCCACAATTTTCTCTAGGTTATATATGCAAGGTAGGTGTAGCCGCATAAGGAGCTGTAAAGTTATAGAAACACTTGCAGAAATAAGAAAACTGCACCTACCACGTTGATATATTCACTCAAATATACAAAATAGACCTCAAGATAAACATTAGCTTATTTAATTGAGTCTCAGTCAATCATCAGATAATATTCATATAATATTGCAACTTGACCTCGTGATTTTTTTAATTTTTACTTTTAATCAATTTTTTTTTATTGTGTATGGTTTATGGATATTTTCGCCCACTCACTCTATTAAATCAAACTAAAAACGTGTCTTACATTATTAGATGAATCTGTGTTTTTACTTTTATATGTTCATATATTTAAAAAATAATAATTTCTACAGGGGCTTATAAAAAATGGGGGCCAAAACAAATGTTTACGTGGACTTGGTCCAGATACGGTCCTGGTTATGGAAGCAGTTTCATCCAAAAAAATCATTTCAGAGAACCTTAAACCCTGTGAAATGATCAATCAAGTAACCTGGATGCGGTAACAACGGAAGGATTTGAAGTTGCACCCAACAATTTGACTGTGTGTCCGATGAGTTTTAGCTACCAAATCTTCTGGTTGTATTTTACTTGAAACTTTTTTCAAGATTGTTGTAATGATGCCTGAAAGGGAGATTAATAAAATTATATTCCCGTTTAGAAAAAAGACAGCTAAAAACATCTCCAAAGTAAAACTCCATTTTTTTTTCAAAATGAAGTAAAAGTTAATATGAAGTAAAATAGTTCCAACTCTACTACATTCTTCATTCCATAATGGAGTAATGAACAAACAAAAAATATATTACTCTATTTATGGAGTAAACATAAAAATGGAGTAAAATATGAAGTTGTGTTGTAGCATTTATTAATCTATATTCACTTTTACTCTATTTTGCAGAAAAATGGAGTTGAGTTGAAAATGCCATAACTGATAATACTTTGCGTCTTTGATATACTCTGAAGTTAAGATCTGGGGCACGGTTGTGGATCAACATATGCTATCTGCTGATAGCGTCCTGTTTGCCGTCCTTTTTGACAGTCCATCCAAAAAATCATTTCAGAGAACCTTAAACCCAGTGTAAATGATCAATCAAGTAACCTGGATGCGGTTACAACAGAAGGATTCGAAATTGCGTCCAACAATTTAACTGTATATCCGATGAGTTTTAGCTACCAAATCTTCTTGTTGTACCTATTTTACTTAAAACTTTGTTCAAGATTGTTGTAATGATCCCTGAAAGGGAGATTAATAAAATTATATTCCCGTTTAACTGAAGATATCTTGCGTCTTTGATATACTCTGAAGTTAAGATCTGTGGCACGGTTGTGGATCAACATATGCTATCTACTGATAGCGTCCTGTTTGCCGTCCTTTTTGATAGTTTATGTTGTTGTTTTTCTTTTCCTCTTCTCTCAAGTTCTTTTGCCCTTTTCTCTTTAGATCTCTTACGTTCAATTTTCTCTCTACCTTTTCTTAGCCTTGATTCTGTCAAAAAATGAGTCTTGACTGGATCAAACCCACTGTTAAAAAATTAAAAACAGTAATATTAGTATTCATGGTTTATAATTTAGTTTGTATTTTTTATTAAAATTATATATAAATTTTATATATAGTATAAAATAAAAATTTATCAATTAATATTATTATTATTTTTAGTTTAAATATAGTATTTGGAACCTTCAAAAATTAAAGTTTCCTTGAAAATGCTTTAACTCCCCTCCCCACTGATCGTAACTAATTGATATCCTAATTAATGAATGTGATTTGGAGGGCGTCTGACTTTATTAAAATTTTATCATATTAGCTGTTGAAAACAGCAGCCCAAAAACTATTAGTAGTTCTTTTTTTCTGCTGAACAAAATCTATTAGCAGTTGAAAAGATAATTCAAGAATCTCATGTGATGTAGCAGACGACCAACCAAGTCACCTAACAGACACACATGCACAGCCTTGGATGCCTCCTTTAGGTAATATTTTTATATATATAATAATGACATGTGACTTGAACCCTCAATCATGTAGCCTTATATAAAAAGTCGAGTCCTTCCATGTGAAGTTAGAGACAACCAAATATGAGTATAATTTCTTATTACAACGAGGAAGAGAAAGGAAAGGTTCTTGAGAACCTAACCTGCAATGTGAAGCAAATACAAGACGATCTGTTGAAAGAGATAGTCACACTTAACTCAGGAACAGAGTATCTCCAAAACTTCCTTCACGGAAGCTCTGCGAAAGAGCTCTTCAAGAAGAACGTACCAATAGTCACCTATAAAGATGTGAAACCTTACATTGATCGTGTCGCGAATGGAGAGTCATCGAATATAATATCGGCTCTACCGATTACAAATCTCTTCAATAGGTAATAATATAAGTGCTAGATTTCCCTAGAATTTCTTGCTTTTTTGGTATTGGTAATGGTGTATATAAAACTAATTGCTTTGAAACTGTTGTCATAGTTCGGGAACTTCTGGAGGAGCAAACAAAATACTACCATCGAATAGCAAGTTTTTGGATGGCAATGCATTCATTAATGATCTTATTGCGCACGTTATAAGCAAGTAAGTCCATAGCGTTTTTACTCTAGATATTTGTTGATACTAAAACATCAGATTCATAAATTATGATAATTTTTCTTAAATATAATTAAAAAAAAATCGGATGTTCGATTTCGATTTTCTGTCAGTTATTAATCCGAATGGAAATTTCTGAAACATTTTGCAAAACAAAATTGCTAACCTTAAGAATATGTGGGCATGTACAGCAAATCGGGCATACTTATGATGGCAACTCACTAAAAATAGAGAAAGACAGGATAATCAGTTTAGGATTTTTGCCTAATTATTTAAAGATGTTTACTCATAAATTTGTTGACAGTTTCATATTTACTTTTTAAAAAAAATTAAAAGAAAAAGTCACTAGATCAGTACTCAAAATTTGGGGGTAGAAGTCTTTAACTTTGAAATTTTATACTTATCAAAAATGAAATTATCATTACAACAACAATAATATTTAAATAAAAACTCAATATTTTTTATCGGAATTTCTAATTTCCTTTTATGATAATCATTTCCAGTTGAGGTCTGTATTAGATGATTTATTTGCACTACGTCAAAATTATGTGATGATTACTAGTGAATGTTTTGTACTCTAAAGGTTTTATTTGTATTTGTGGTAGCTTTGTTTTGATCTTCTAAAAAATAGATCAGCTTGTGTTTCCGAGTATCATTTATAAGGTATCATACAAATTTACCAGTCATACTAATATATAAATAATAGGTTAAATCCGCGCAAAAATGTTGTATATACAAATATTTTTACGTACTATTATTTATTTTAGTTCTTTTACATATTAGAAAAAGAATATGTAAAATAGTTAAGAGGTTAGTTACTATTACGTATATAATCAAATTGATGTAGACATATAAGCCAAAGCGATCTATTATTTATTTACAATCATTTTATGGTAAAAAGTAGAATAATATTTTTATCTATTTTATTTGATAAATAGTTAAATTTAAATGATACTAACACAAATGTATAATATTTTTTTAATATGACTATTTATCAAAAAAAAATTTCCTATTCATAGTTTTATGGTCATTTGTTTTTTATAACAAAAATATAAATCATTAATAATAAAATTTTCAATTTGGAAATTTTAATATTTTATAAATTATATAGTTTTTTTTTTACAAACTCAATGCTAATTTTGAAATTAAATATTTATGCATGTTGTATGGTATCTAGTTTAATTTAAATGATATTAATATATATATAGTCTAAATATCTATTAAATAAAAGTTCCTACTCATATATTTTATCAACATTAGTATCTTGTTATAAAAAATTAAACAACTGATCACAAAAAAAAAATTCAAAGTGTAATCTTTAACAGTTTTATTATTTTGTAGTCATTTTAAAAATTCAAAATATATCATATACATAAAATTTTATAAATTTTTATTATACAGTTAATATGATAATTTAATTTAGTTTAGTAATATAAATTAAACAAAATGATAGAGTAATTATCTAAATTTTATCAAATTAGGTAATTCCGTATGTTTATTTAATAAAATTAAAAAATTACATTAATAATTACCTATATTATTAGTTGAATGAAAATTATACTAGATATTTAGATATAACAACTTATTTTTGTAAGGATTCTGAAAATCAATTTCGTGATAACATGTGAAGTAACTCAAAGATTGTAAAATTTCTCAAATAATGTAAAAGGAATATAAATCAACTATCACAGTATGTAAATAGAAAATTCTAAAATCCTTTTATGTGAATATATAATCTTGCTGTCATTATACGTAAATATATAAATTTACAATCAATCAACAAACTATACAATTCTATCGTTGTAAATCTACCATAATAATAACCAATAAATATACCAACAAAATATATTTTCGTAAACTCAAAATATTAAATAGTTTATCTCTTCATTATCAATAAATATTACTGTTTTATCCAAAAAATTACTGTACTATAAATATATCAGCATTATAAATAAATTTATTATCATATCCAAATCCTTGATATGTTTATCACCAAAACAACTAATTACTACCAAACTTTAATTTACTATCAAACAAAGTAATTCTGTCACGAATATTAACAAGAAATCTATCGCAATTAAATAAGTATATTAATAAGCGGATACGAAGGATTGTGATACTTTTCTTTTTCAAGACTATTTCTATCTAAAAAACATCCCTCTCGTCTTGGGTTTGAAACAGTGCCGTGCGAACCCTTTTTGGGGCCTATGGCAAAAAAAAATTTGCAACACCTTAGACAATCTTTTTTTTTAAATGGTCTCTTTATGAAATTTTTAATTGATATGTGTTATAAAAAAATACAACTGCTAAGACAACTGTTTATAATAAAAATTCCAAAAACAAATACTCTAAGCTAAAATGTAGAGAACAACATATATAACCAGTCAAATTCTATATATATGTTTGCAAATACTCCTAACACTTACAAATTAACTAATGTATTATACATATAAATCACTGCACACAAACTAATGTATTGTACATAAAGCGGGGCCTTAAAATTTGACTGAAAATTAAGGGGCCTAAGGCTTGTGCCTTTTTCTCACAACGGTGAGCACGGCTCTGTTCATCGGTTCACGGTTCTACACGTAGAGCAGTATCTAAACTATTAATTTAAAATTTTATATTTTATCTACTGATAAAAATTGTTATTTAAGTTGTTTTAATGGTCCTACTAAATTAACATATCTCATCATAACAATAATAATAACAAACCTTTCAATCTAACCAATAATGAGAAACCTATTAATCATAACATAACAATAATAGAAACAATGACAAACCTATTAATCATAACATAACAATAATAGCAATAATGACAAACCTATTAATAATAATCAAACAATAATAATTTGACTTGACATTAGCTACTACATTCGACTAAACATGTTGACTTAATAAATGCATGTATTGTTACTAAAATTCAACATTCATGACATAAAATAAGGCACGTTCATTACAGAATCATATACTGTCCCACATATATGAACCGAACCAATTTTAACCTACTGACCAAATAAGCCCATGAAATTCTAAAACTTTCATTCGTTAGTTTTACATTATTATTTGAAATTTATTATACTTACATTGTCCATTATTTTTCATATACCAAAAATTTCATTAACATTCAGTTATATAAATTACTAGATTAGATATGTATTGGTCATCCATTATACGTATATTAAACAGTGTAGACTTTTCGTTTTATAACGTTAGATTTGAAAAAGGTAAGTTTGTGTGTGCTTTGTTAACATATGTTCATTTAAAAATATCTAAACTATAAATAAAAATATGAGTTAGTTGGGCTAAAATACTATAAGAATGCATATATTAGGTATCTACGTTGAATATTACTCCCTCTGTATCATTTTAAGTGAGTTTTAAGATTTTTTCACAAGAATTAAGAAAATACAAATTTTATATGATTTATCTTGCTGTATAAAAATATTATTAAATATTATTATTTCAACCAATTAAAGAAATATACATTATTTCGTAATTGGTAACAGATTTGAAATGACATTAAATTTTCTCTAGATTAATGAAAATATCACTTATTTTGAAACAAAATAAAAACTCTTAAACCCCACTTATTTTGATACGGAGAGAGTATTAAATTAGACCGGATAGTGATTTCGTCAGAGTAAAAATACATATCAGCCCTTTTATAACGTTGATAGATGTAGGATTGCTATATTTGTGTCTTTAATCGATAGAGGTATATGTGTCTTTGTAATATGTTGTACAGTATTAATAGTATACGCCTAATTATATGTAAAGTGGAGTGTAGAGAGGGCAATTTCAGTAAAAATATCCTTGGTTATAATATGATGTTATTTTCAAAATGTAATCTTCCATTTCCACTTAATCATACGAAATATAATTAAACAAATATATTTCCAAATCAATTATTTTAGAATATTAATCAGAGATTTTATATTGAGTATACTATTCAGTTTTTAAAATTCCAAATCCTATATGATATTACCAAATCTAAACAACCTAATCTTAAATTTACAAAAATGAATTACACTAAATATATAAATACTAATTTAATTTGAACAAGAAAGAAGTATTCAGTCAAATGTAATAAAATCTATTTTATTAAACACGATCATGATCTATTAATATAGGTTTAGTCCATCTATTTTAATACAATTACTAAAATTTCATATTAATCATTTAAAAAGTATTTTATACAAATATAATTACAAAAAAACACAAACATGGTTAAAAATACAAATATGAAAATTAAATTTCTAAAAATATATAAAATAAAAATATATCCGCTCTTTGAAAACGGATCAGAATCTAGTATAATACTAACACTCTGAACTCCCTTATATTTGTAAAAAGTATTATTGGTGGATAACAACTCTATTTACCATTTTACAGAGAGAAATATTTTCAAAAGTTTAATATAAATATATTTACATTCTTCAAACTAAAATCAGTATATTCAAACTGATTATTATACACACAAGTTATCTACACTTGATATTATACAAACAAGTTATCTTTCATGGATTTTTTTACGTTTACTACATAGTAATAAAATCGGTTATAGCCGTTCACTACGTCAGAAACATAAGTCCAAATAACAAAACATTTAATCTAACAGATAAAATACATAATAATTAATTTGCTGGATTTATAAATAAAAAAAACCAAAAAGATATAACCCGTATTTTAGTGCAGGTCAGAATGTAGTTCTAAATTAAATCGACTTTAAGAAAAAGGTATAACGATCCGGTTTGATCTACATAGAATAGATTATAGATTTTTTTCAAATATGACCTAATATTTCAAATCAAACACAAAATAATTCATGTTTTTTTTTGAATTTTTTTCCTTAATTAATCCTAGATATTTGAGTTATTCACGAAAATACCATTACTTTTTCTTTCAAAAATGAGTTTTTATCTTATTATTCTCATCTTCACTAAGTATTTACAATATTGTCATTGCCAATCAATACACCAACCACCATAAACAATCAATTTAAAACTCTTAGTGCACCAAAGTTCCAAATTTACTCCTCATATCACATTACTTATTAACACAAATCATATATATTTCACTTTCTCTTTAAATCCAAAAACAAGAATTTGATTCCAAGTTTTGTAAGGTTTATATAGACATTGAAACTCATGATTCTTAATCATTAAAGACTTGGTAGCTTTTGTGGTGAAGTTCTAGGTGATTGGAGAAGCTAAGCAAATCATCTCATAGTTTCAAGGCATGAAATCTTTTTTTTTCAGATCTGTTCGCGAACACTTTCAGAATACTTAAGAAAAGATTTTGCTAGATGTATTCTCCATAAAGAAGACTTCTCTAGAAGTCTTTTAACTTTCATTTGTTAAGAAGAAAAACCAAAAAATCCCAGAAAAGACTTCTCGAGAAGACTTCTCGGATAAACATGTTAGTTTTACAGTTGACCAAAGTTCGTCAGAATTTCTGACTTTTTATAAAAAATTCTCGGAAAGATTTCAATAGAAATATTTTTAAAAATTTCCCGAAGTCTTCTCACAGTCACAAGAAATCTGTGTGGGTTACTTTTGTAATTGAAAAATAAAAGTAAAACATTTAATATTAATGAAAAAACTTCTAAAGAAATCTCCTTAACTTTTATTCCAAAACTTTGGTCAAACTTTTGGTTACGAATAAGTCTTCTGGCGGAGGATTTTTAGAGAAGTCTTCTCTTAAAAAGTCAAATAATATTGTTTGTCTGTTTTGCTATAACTGAGTAGAATGGTTAAAATGTATTTTGCTATGTAGTCTCAATGATTTCAATGATATTGTAGACATCAGCATTACCAAATTATTTTCATTAACAACTTTTCAAATTTACAAAAGAATCCATAACTAAAAAGAATACACAGAGCAATCATAAAACATACCATAAACAAACTATTACAAGTGGATCTTGAGACCTTTTGTCGATATAGATAAGATTTGGACTCTACTTAAGTGACAAAAAATTCAAAAGACTTCAGAAAACTTCACTTTAGCTTCAGAAGATTTTGGAAGACTTCGTAAATTTTCAAAAGACTTCGTAATCTTGAGATCTATTTTCGACATAGATAGGTTTGGACTCCACTTAAATGACAAAAAATTTCAAAAGATTTCGGAAGACTTCACTTTAGCTTCAGAAGATTTTGAAAAACTTTGTAAAACTTTTAAAATACTTCATAAGAATTCAGAAGATTTTGGAAGACTTCAGAAGATTTCGGAAGACTTACTGAAAAGTCTTCCAAAATCTGACTTAGATCTAAGAAATCTGTATTATGTTGAATCTATAACTTTTTTAGAATCTAAAACATATATGATTCAGTCTACATTCATTCATCTATGTTAAAAATACTTTGTATCTGAAGTTACGGTTTGAGACATTTTCCACAATTTTCTCTAGGTTATATATGCAAGGTAGGTGTAGCCGCATAAGGAGCTGTAAAGTTATAGAAACACTTGCAGAAATAAGAAAACTGCACCTACCACGTTGATATATTCACTCAAATATACAAAATAGACCTCAAGATAAACATTAGCTTATTTAATTGAGTCTCAGTCAATCATCAGATAATATTCATATAATATTGCAACTTGACCTCGTGATTTTTTTAATTTTTACTTTTAATCAATTTTTTTTATTGTGTATGGTTTATGGATATTTTCGCCCACTCACTCTATTAAATCAAACTAAAAACGTGTCTTACATTATTAGATGAATCTGTGTTTTTACTTTTATATGTTCATATATTTAAAAAATAATAATTTCTACAGGGGCTTATAAAAAATGGGGGCCAAAACAAATGTTTACGTGGACTTGGTCCAGATACGGTCCTGGTTATGGAAGCAGTTTCATCCAAAAAAATCATTTCAGAGAACCTTAAACCCTGTGAAATGATCAATCAAGTAACCTGGATGCGGTAACAACGGAAGGATTTGAAGTTGCACCCAACAATTTGACTGTGTGTCCGATGAGTTTTAGCTACCAAATCTTCTGGTTGTATTTTACTTGAAACTTTTTTCAAGATTGTTGTAATGATGCCTGAAAGGGAGATTAATAAAATTATATTCCCGTTTAGAAAAAAGACAGCTAAAAACATCTCCAAAGTAAAACTCCATTTTTTTTTCAAAATGAAGTAAAAGTTAATATGAAGTAAAATAGTTCCAACTCTACTACATTCTTCATTCCATAATGGAGTAATGAACAAACAAAAAATATATTACTCTATTTATGGAGTAAACATAAAAATGGAGTAAAATATGAAGTTGTGTTGTAGCATTTATTAATCTATATTCACTTTTACTCTATTTTGCAGAAAAATGGAGTTGAGTTGAAAATGCCATAACTGATAATACTTTGCGTCTTTGATATACTCTGAAGTTAAGATCTGGGGCACGGTTGTGGATCAACATATGCTATCTGCTGATAGCGTCCTGTTTGCCGTCCTTTTTGACAGTCCATCCAAAAAATCATTTCAGAGAACCTTAAACCCAGTGTAAATGATCAATCAAGTAACCTGGATGCGGTTACAACAGAAGGATTCGAAATTGCGTCCAACAATTTAACTGTATATCCGATGAGTTTTAGCTACCAAATCTTCTTGTTGTACCTATTTTACTTAAAACTTTGTTCAAGATTGTTGTAATGATCCCTGAAAGGGAGATTAATAAAATTATATTCCCGTTTAACTGAAGATATCTTGCGTCTTTGATATACTCTGAAGTTAAGATCTGTGGCACGGTTGTGGATCAACATATGCTATCTACTGATAGCGTCCTGTTTGCCGTCCTTTTTGATAGTTTATGTTGTTGTTTTTCTTTTCCTCTTCTCTCAAGTTCTTTTGTCCTTTTCTCTTTAGATCTCTTACGTTCAATTTTCTCTCTACCTTTTCTTAGCCTTGATTCTGTCAAAAAATGAGTCTTGACTGGATCAAACCCACTGTTAAAAAATTAAAAACAGTAATATTAGTATTCATGGTTTATAATTTAGTTTGTATTTTTTATTAAAATTATATATAAATTTTATATATAGTATAAAATAAAAATTTATCAATTAATATTATTATTATTTTTAGTTTAAATATAGTATTTGGAACCTTCAAAAATTAAAGTTTCCTTGAAAATGCTTTAACTCCCCTCCCCACTGATCGTAACTAATTGATATCCTAATTAATGAATGTGATTTGGAGGGCGTCTGACTTTATTAAAATTTTATCATATTAGCTGTTGAAAACAGCAGCCCAAAAACTATTAGTAGTTCTTTTTTTCTGCTGAACAAAATCTATTAGCAGTTGAAAAGATAATTCAAGAATCTCATGTGATGTAGCAGACGACCAACCAAGTCACCTAACAGACACACATGCACAGCCTTGGATGCCTCCTTTAGGTAATATTTTTATATATATAATAATGACATGTGACTTGAACCCTCAATCATGTAGCCTTATATAAAAAGTCGAGTCCTTCCATGTGAAGTTAGAGACAACCAAATATGAGTATAATTTCTTATTACAACGAGGAAGAGAAAGGAAAGGTTCTTGAGAACCTAACCTGCAATGTGAAGCAAATACAAGACGATCTGTTGAAAGAGATAGTCACACTTAACTCAGGAACAGAGTATCTCCAAAACTTCCTTCACGGAAGCTCTGCGAAAGAGCTCTTCAAGAAGAACGTACCAATAGTCACCTATAAAGATGTGAAACCTTACATTGATCGTGTCGCGAATGGAGAGTCATCGAATATAATATCGGCTCTACCGATTACAAATCTCTTCAATAGGTAATAATATAAGTGCTAGATTTCCCTAGAATTTCTTGCTTTTTTGGTATTGGTAATGGTGTATATAAAACTAATTGCTTTGAAACTGTTGTCATAGTTCGGGAACTTCTGGAGGAGCAAACAAAATACTACCATCGAATAGCAAGTTTTTGGATGGCAATGCATTCATTAATGATCTTATTGCGCACGTTATAAGCAAGTAAGTCCATAGCGTTTTTACTCTAGATATTTGTTGATACTAAAACATCAGATTCATAAATTATGATAATTTTTCTTAAATATAATTAAAAAAAAATCGGATGTTCGATTTCGATTTTCTGTCAGTTATTAATCCGAATGGAAATTTCTGAAACATTTTGCAAAACAAAATTGCTAACCTTAAGAATATGTGGGCATGTACAGCAAATCGGGCATACTTATGATGGCAACTCACTAAAAATAGAGAAAGACAGGATAATCAGTTTAGGATTTTTGCCTAATTATTTAAAGATGTTTACTCATAAATTTGTTGACAGTTTCATATTTACTTTTTAAAAAAAATTAAAAGAAAAAGTCACTAGATCAGTACTCAAAATTTGGGGGTAGAAGTCTTTAACTTTGAAATTTTATACTTATCAAAAATGAAATTATCATTACAACAACAATAATATTTAAATAAAAACTCAATATTTTTTATCGGAATTTCTAATTTCCTTTTATGATAATCATTTCCAGTTGAGGTCTGTATTAGATGATTTATTTGCACTACGTCAAAATTATGTGATGATTACTAGTGAATGTTTTGTACTCTAAAGGTTTTATTTGTATTTGTGGTAGCTTTGTTTTGATCTTCTAAAAAATAGATCAGCTTGTGTTTCCGAGTATCATTTATAAGGTATCATACAAATTTACCAGTCATACTAATATATAAATAATAGGTTAAATCCGCGCAAAAATGTTGTATATACAAATATTTTTACGTACTATTATTTATTTTAGTTCTTTTACATATTAGAAAAAGAATATGTAAAATAGTTAAGAGGTTAGTTACTATTACGTATATAATCAAATTGATGTAGACATATAAGCCAAAGCGATCTATTATTTATTTACAATCATTTTATGGTAAAAAGTAGAATAATATTTTTATCTATTTTATTTGATAAATAGTTAAATTTAAATGATACTAACACAAATGTATAATATTTTTTTAATATGACTATTTATCAAAAAAAAATTTCCTATTCATAGTTTTATGGTCATTTGTTTTTTATAACAAAAATATAAATCATTAATAATAAAATTTTCAATTTGGAAATTTTAATATTTTATAAATTATATAGTTTTTTTTTACAAACTCAATGCTAATTTTGAAATTAAATATTTATGCATGTTGTATGGTATCTAGTTTAATTTAAATGATATTAATATATATATAGTCTAAATATCTATTAAATAAAAGTTCCTACTCATATATTTTATCAACATTAGTATCTTGTTATAAAAAATTAAACAACTGATCACAAAAAAAAAATTCAAAGTGTAATCTTTAACAGTTTTATTATTTTGTAGTCATTTTAAAAATTCAAAATATATCATATACATAAAATTTTATAAATTTTTATTATACAGTTAATATGATAATTTAATTTAGTTTAGTAATATAAATTAAACAAAATGATAGAGTAATTATCTAAATTTTATCAAATTAGGTAATTCCGTATGTTTATTTAATAAAATTAAAAAATTACATTAATAATTACCTATATTATTAGTTGAATGAAAATTATACTAGATATTTAGATATAACAACTTATTTTTGTAAGGATTCTGAAAATCAATTTCGTGATAACATGTGAAGTAACTCAAAGATTGTAAAATTTCTCAAATAATGTAAAAGGAATATAAATCAACTATCACAGTATGTAAATAGAAAATTCTAAAATCCTTTTATGTGAATATATAATCTTGCTGTCATTATACGTAAATATATAAATTTACAATCAATCAACAAACTATACAATTCTATCGTTGTAAATCTACCATAATAATAACCAATAAATATACCAACAAAATATATTTTCGTAAACTCAAAATATTAAATAGTTTATCTCTTCATTATCAATAAATATTACTGTTTTATCCAAAAAATTACTGTACTATAAATATATCAGCATTATAAATAAATTTATTATCATATCCAAATCCTTGATATGTTTATCACCAAAACAACTAATTACTACCAAACTTTAATTTACTATCAAACAAAGTAATTCTGTCACGAATATTAACAAGAAATCTATCGCAATTAAATAAGTATATTAATAAGCGGATACGAAGGATTGTGATACTTTTCTTTTTCAAGACTATTTCTATCTAAAAAACATCCCTCTCGTCTTGGGTTTGAAACAGTGCCGTGCGAACCCTTTTTGGGGCCTATGGCAAAAAAAAATTTGCAACACCTTAGACAATCTTTTTTTTTAAATGGTCTCTTTATGAAATTTTTAATTGATATGTGTTATAAAAAAATACAACTGCTAAGACAACTGTTTATAATAAAAATTCCAAAAACAAATACTCTAAGCTAAAATGTAGAGAACAACATATATAACCAGTCAAATTCTATATATATGTTTGCAAATACTCCTAACACTTACAAATTAACTAATGTATTATACATATAAATCACTGCACACAAACTAATGTATTGTACATAAAGCGGGGCCTTAAAATTTGACTGAAAATTAAGGGGCCTAAGGCTTGTGCCTTTTTCTCACAACGGTGAGCACGGCTCTGGTTTGAAATCCCGTAAGACATGGTCCATGCACAGTTACGCACAGGATCACACAAAATTTAATGTCTGCTCGGTTAAATCTGGGTATGATTTATTTTCCATGTATAGACTCAGACACACTCCCACTCAGGTTGATCAACCGAGTAGCACTGGTTTACAGAGTTATATGCGTGAAGTGTGCGAGTTCCATGCAAAATGAAACACTTCATGAGGCAATCACTCATGGATGTATTGCAACAACAGAAAAACTGGCCTTTAGGCATTTGAATACCGATATGAGTTTTTCTAGATGGCGGTGACCCAGAAGAAACTACAAATTATTCTTTTGAATATTTTCTTGCTTTGCAGATTTAGACTTTTTCGGAGATTGTTTCTTCTGGAATTTTTCCCGAGTAACTTCGTCTACCAAAACATGGACTTCCTGTTTTGGAGAAAAAAATGTGGCCTATTCAAAATCACTTATTGATACATTTCTTTGAATTTTGTGGTATATATAGAAGGCAAAAAATGAAAAAAATAATAATAATGGAATAATATCATTCTTTTAGACACCTTCCAAGATAGCCTCGATCGAAGTGGAATGCTGTAGGAAAGCAAACCTTCAAGAGGACGAAGAGGAAAATGATGCCTCATAGCACTTTTCAAGCACTTAGAATTTGCTAGCCGACTGTCCTTTTGAAAGTCGAGTCTCCGAGAGGTCTACCGTCTACTGCATTCACAGACCCTCCTCCGCTCCGCCCCTCCTATGGATTCTGGCGATGCCTTGACTCTCCCTAAAGAATACCAAATCTCGATCTGTCAAATCGATACATCATGGATCATTCATGGTACGGTCAGTGGATTAAGGTGAATCCATAGGGATCAGATGGGAGTTGAAAGATTTGGATGACAAGGCCGCTTCAAGAGTTTCTCGGCTCTTTAAGTGAGATAAAATGATTTCTATAGGCAATGTCTTGTTTACAAAATTTATATCACTGCGATACACGTAGAGACAGGCTTTTAGACGTGGTTGACATGACTGGTAACCCAGTTAACTGGCCGGCATTTGCTTCCGGACTAGTTTAATTCCGCCTTCTACGAGATAGTTTTGAATTTCAACATCTCTTATATCCCATGACAGAAATATGTGTGCAAATTCTCTTACCAAAAAAGTGATAAGTAGTAGTGTTTTTTTCTTCTCATACAGATTAGACCCGATTGGAGCAAGCGACTTTTCAGAATGATTCAGCTTCGACAACCACTTTATCATAAAAAAAATAGTAGACAAAAAAATATATATGAGATAGGTCTACTACTCAACTAATAAATCTATCACAAAACAATTATATTACAGTTGACAAGTAGAATTCTCACCTCAAAACATCTCTACCAAAAGTCTACAAAATAAGTATTATTCAAATATTAAATTATCATAACTAGAAAGATATACTATTCTATAGTTATTTTATTGGTGTACATATTTTCAAGTGTTGTCTATGTGCGAAGATGTAATGATACTTTTGTTAGAAAATAGATTTTTTAAAAAAATCCTTTTTAATAATTTTGAAAGATGGACATATTATTAACATTAAAAAAATTCCAAAATTTAGCCAATCTCTCAATTATATATCCTATTGTGGGGCTTTGCAAGTTCTTTACTGAAAATTAATTCATAAGGTTTAAGCCATAGCTAGTTGGAATATATATTTTTAAAAAAATTCATGATAAATCAAGTGATTCCATTTGTTCAAAATTAAAGTAACTTTATAAATTTGGGATAGTTTGGCGCCCATACTTTGTTGCCAATATAAAATAAAAAAGAATTCATGATGATACATTTGGGCTTATTTGTGAAATAACAAAAAAAAGGGAATATTAGAAAAGAAATTAGATTTGTATTATGAGGGTAGAAAGAGTTAGAAAGAGAAAGGGTGGAGTTTTGGTTAGCTAATGAATTATAGTTTTTTTAGTCTTTTGGCCTAATTTCCCTGATTCATTTTCATGCTACAATTTTTGTTGTTGTTGTTATTCTGATTAGGCATATGAAAGGTGTGGAGAGAGGAAAAGGGATGCATTTTTTCTTAACAGGACACGAGATCAAGAGTCCAGGTGGCTTGCCCATTGAGGACGCAATAAGCTGGTACTTAAAGAGCGATCATTTCAAAAACAGGCCATCTATTTGGTTCTACTCTTATACGAGTCCTGATGAAATTATGTTAGGCAGTGACCTCAAGCAAAACCTTTATTGTCATTTGCTATGTGGTCTTGTCCAAAGAGATGAGGTCACGAGATTTGGTTCCACATTCGCTTCAGGTATTGTCCGAGTAATCAAGGTTCTTGAAGATTCTTGGAAGGAGTTGTGTTCGGATATCAGATCAGGTCATCTCAGTGAATGGATCACTGACTCTGGCTGTAGAAACTCTGTTTCTATGGTTCTCGGAGGTCAGCCTCGTCCTAAATTATCAGACGAGATTGAAAATATATGCAGCCAAAAGTCCTGGAAAGGTATAATGAAAAAACTATGGCCACAAACCATGTACGTCGAAGCTGTTGTTACGGGTTCAATGGTACAATATGTTCCTACATTGGAACATTACTGCGATGACCTACCTCTTGTTTCAATAGGTTATGCTTCTTCCGAGTCAATGTTTGGTATTAATACTGATCCTTTGTGTAAACCTGAAGACACCTCTTACACGCTCTTGCCCAACCTATCTTACTTCGAGTTTATACCAACCGAAGGAGGCAATGGTGATGTTGTGGACCTAGCTGACGTCAAACTCGGATGTTCTTACCAGTTATTGATCACAAACTTATGGGGTTTGTATAGAATGAGAATCGGAGATATTGTCAAGGTGACTGGATTCCACAACAAGGCACCTAAGTTTAAGGTTATAGGAAGAGAGAACACGTTGTTAAGCATTGATACGGACCGGACAACTGAAGAATACTTGTTAAAGGCGGTGAATCGAGCAAGGCTGGTTCTTGAGTCATCAGATCTAAAGCTTGTAAATTTCACTAGCTATGCTGATATCTCCAGTAGTCCGGGTCACTATGTGATATATTGGGAAGTAAAGGCTAAAGAGGAAGACATGAAGGACCTTGATGAGAAGACATTATTGGAGTGTTGTTTAGTAATGGAGGATACGTTTGACGAGGAATACATGTACTGTCGGTCCAACGAATTTCTAGGGCCTCTTGAGATAAGAGTAGTGAATGATGGGACCTTCGATTCTCTTATGAACTTGTCCATCTCAAAAGGTGCTTCGATTACTCAATACAAGACTCCAACATGCATCATATCTGAAGAGGGCTTACAAGTATTGGAGACAAATGTGGTTGCTAGATTCTTCAGTACTCTTAAAGCTTCTCATGTGCTTAAGCCATGATATGGTCCAAGAAACTGGGGACAAATGTGTGTGTTTTATTTGTATTGTCTTTTTTATCAACATCTATTTGAATTATCTACTTTTTCTGTTCTTGCTATATTTTACTATTTGCTTGTTGCTTCATTAATAACAGAGTTGATTTGGTATAAAACTTTTGCTTTAAGAATTCTCATTATTTTTATTTATCTTCGTTTTACTTATTTTTTAGGACAATTCTCTCAAAATATCATAAAATGGAGTTTTTGATCAAAAGAACACATGAATAAAAAAATGACTAAAATATTTTTTATTAAAGAAACAAAAACTCATTATACCATTACTTTATAGATATATAAATATGAATAAATATTTAAATAAATAATAATTACAAAAAATTGAAAATTAACTTTTCAATTTGAAATTTTTACGAATTTGTTCGAATT
Source organism: Raphanus raphanistrum subsp. raphanistrum (assembly GCA_019706035.1). Classification (NCBI taxonomy): domain Eukaryota; kingdom Viridiplantae; phylum Streptophyta; class Magnoliopsida; order Brassicales; family Brassicaceae; genus Raphanus; species Raphanus raphanistrum. The sequence goes on from CM033981.1 coordinate 14,915,711, forward strand.
GTTTTTTCAATTTCTTAATTCCAAAAATTATTTTAAATATATTAAATTTTGAATTTTAAATATTAATTTTTATTTAAAAATATTCTGAAACTCCACCTTCAAAACTCTATTCTTTCTAAAAAAAATAAAAAGTTTTTTATCAATATTATTAAAACAAGAACATGACGTATTGATATAGGTGTGATCTAATTGTTTTAATATAATTATTTAAAAAAATTATTAATCATTTAAAACATATTATACAAATAAAATACAAATATAACTAAAACACAAATAAAAAAAATAATTTTTTTATAAAATGTAAAACAAAGGACGAGTCAGAATCTAGTTTAAAATTAAAACTAAAGTACGCCTGCAGATTCTGGAATTGCAGTTGTAAGCACATTAGAGGCATTGGTAGTAAGAGGCTTCTGGGGTTCAGATTTCTTATCAGCAGAAGAAGTGTCAAACGTTAAAACATATACTGGAGGAGCAGATGTTGGAACGGATGCAACAACAGAAACATCTGCAGTAACAGATTCTTCAAATGACGAGTCAAAAACAGGAGAAGTGGCTTCAGTTTACAAGTTTTAGCAGACACGTCAGTAGCTGTTGCAATAGCAGTATCTGCAGAAGTAGTTATAGATCCCATAGGAGCAGCAGCCTCTGTATTAGCATAGGCTCTCCTATGCATGAAGCAGCCTATGCCTTTAATAGAGCACAGGAATGTTCTTCAACGTTAACCAAACTGGAATAGTTGACATGGTTAGTTACTCTGCGCAAGTTACAAACTGCTCTCACCTTTGCAGCAAAAGGATAATTCCTGAGATGCTTGAAGAATATCTGAAGCAACTGGGAGAGATTGTTTCAAGCTCACGGGAGGTTTCTTTGCAGCTCCTAATCCTGTAGGAACCTGTTTTCTCATCTCAGCGTGCAACTTCAAGAGATGAATCTTCAGGCGGACGAACTACATGGATTTGGTCTGTTGAGTTTGAAGATTATTATTTTAATTTGTACATACAAAAAATAAATTAATCAAGATCATTTTATTCTTTGTTATCTTAAATTGTTTCGGGTTTAGCAGACTTACAAATTAGTTTACTAAGATTTTTTGTTCTTTATTGTTTTAGAAAAAATAATATATAAATTTATTTTTTTTTGTTTTTCTAATAATTTTAATATATGATTTCACATTTTTCATTCAAAGACTAAATTTAATTTTAAATTATTTTGTGGTTTCAAATCCTAATAGATTACATCGTCTATTAAACTCCAAAACTGAGTAGACTCCATTACACGTTTATTCGACCCTAAACCACAAAATCAAAACCTTAAATGTGTACTTGATAACCAAAAAGTATTAATTAATCATTGTATCAAATGCCAAAATATTTAAGATATAAACTACCCAACATTGATATGTAATTTAGGTCATTAAAAAAATCTAATATTTAATCCCAAAAATCTAACAGTAAACATCTTACATGTTAGAACATTTTGTTGTTAAAGCCATAAGCATTGTCCTATACATGGTTACCAAATCAATATATTTTAAAAAAAATCAATTATATTAAATTTTAATTTATATACCTCATATTGGTTCTTATATTGATGATTTGTTAAAAAAAATTGTACAAATTATTTTATGTATTTTTTAAATTAAATTATTATATCAAATAATGATTTAGTTTTCATATGAGGTTTACACCATATACATTTCTATATATTGAAAGTAGAGTTCCGAATAATGGAATCGTAAAATAATTTTCGAGTTTTTTAGTTAGTCATAAAGGGTAAATAATAATTTTGAAATCTATTTAGGTTAATTTTGCATTTGGTTGAATAAAAATATATCTTTGTGTTTCAAATGAATATATAAATTATATTTGGCAAATTCTCCATAATTTGTGCATATCTGCATCTGCAAATTGCAAATTGAAAAAACAATAAAAATAAAATAGAATCTAACTTTTTATTTTTAAAATACTAACATACAAATAGATATATTTAAACTTTTTTAAAAAATAATAATAAGTTTGATATTTTTTTGCAGTGTACCGACGAATTTATGTTAGCATTTGGATATTAAATCCGATCATTAACATAGAAGAAAAAGAAAGGATATGTTAAGTTTCAAAAAAAGGATATATCCCAATCTCTTCAATCAATTGCACCGGCTAATGAAATTGATTCAATATAAAGATGAGTGACTCTCTTTTGAAAATAAAAATGTTAAATTTGGGTTTATTAAAGATACAGATCTAATTCATGAGTAAGAGGTGCAGTTCACGGATAAATTATTTCATAGGTATTCAAATGAGTTGTAAACAATTGATTCATATCTGTGTGGTCATATGTGAAGCTAATAATTTTGTATTAAAAGGGAATTTATACTTGATCCCTAACCTGGACCAAGAGGGCAACTTCTTTTCTAATAGGGTGTGATTAAGATGAGTGACTTTTACTTTTGAAATTTTATGAGTATGCATACATATTTAATATGTTTTTTATTAGTTTCTCAATTTATTTTGTTTTGTTGTAACTGAAACACTTATGTAAATCTCTTCGGGAAATAATCTTGATGAATAAAGTTTCTTTTTCATGTAAGCTTTTTTGGTTCCAAATTGGATAATTATAAGTTAGCTTATTCAAATTAGTGTAACTAAGAATGGTCACATAAATATATCAGAGTTTTAAAATTTTAGAGTATCCAAATTAGATTCACTAGAACCATAATTTTTCTATTTGGATCCAAATCCAATATAGTCGCTGAGTTTTCAGAACTGATCCAAGAAATTATACTACAAATTCAAGATTTTAATTAAACTTGATTTTAATTATACTACAAAGTCTCCTATAGAAACTCAATATTCCAGATTAAATGTCGAAATGGATTTTAAAAGTATGGAAAGATTATTTCTGAAACAGTGAAAAAAGAAAACTTACACGAGTATGTTGACAAATAAGATCTCTTTCCCCAATTCCTCAAAATCGCAAAAGAAAAAAAAAAGATCATTATTTTTTTGTCGTACAAACATGGAAACAGCACACTGAAACCACACGTCACAATTGTACCGTAAAAGAAGATCTCGCGAGAGAAGTAAAAACAAATTCCAAATTGATTTGCTTAAAAAAGTCAAAGCCCAGCTTGACCAATACTACCCCTTCACCAATACTACAAGATTCACAAGCCAAACCCTTCGGCAAAACATCAAGGGTAGTTTAGTAACTGCGCTCAGAAATATAACACAATTAAGTAGGTGAGGAACACCAGTCTCTTCCGTCTTTTGCTGATTACAGGGTGAGAGCCTCGAAGCTATCGAAAACTCTGAATCTAAAAGTAAACTACTATTGCGATCATCATCGTCGTTCTGTTTTTTATCTTCGATTTGATTATTATATCTTAGTTTTTTGTATCTACTAGTATTTGATTATTGTAGATTTGATTGTAGTTTAAGGAGGAGAGATGGCTTCAGAGAAGAACGTTCTAGGATTCGAAGAAGTTTCACAGCACAACAAAACCAAAGACTGTTGGCTTATTATCTCCGGCAAGGTTAGTTAGATCTCGTGTCTTCCTCTTGTCTGACAAATCTCAAGTTGAAGAGTTAGATGAACACATAAGGGTCGTTGACGTCACTCTTGATTTAGAATCAGTTATTGGTTCGGTGATATTTTTAAAACTGCTTAAGCATATTGTTTCTCTCTGGTGGATCCACTCTTTGATTAAGATTAATAGGTTTGTTATTTTACATTTGAGTTTTAGGTGTATGATGTGACCCCATTCATGGATGATCATCCTGGAGGCGATGAAGTCTTGTTGTCCTCAACAGGTTTTTTTTTTAACAAAATTCCTTAAATGAGTTTCTCTATGTTCCAGTTGGATCCCTTCGTTGACTGTGTTTCTGTTGTGGTTGCAGGGAAAGATGCTACGAACGACTTTGAAGACGTTGGTCACAGCGACACCGCAAGGGACATGATGGAGAAGTACTACATTGGCGAGATCGATTCGTCTACTGTTCCAGCTACAAGGACATACGTTGCACCTTCCCAACCCGCTTACAACCAAGACAAGACACCAGAGTTCATCATCAAGATTCTGCAGTTCCTTGTCCCTATCTTGATCTTGGGTCTGGCTCTTCTTGTCCGTCAATATACCAAGAAAGAGTAGAAGCAGAGGCTTTGCATTTTTGCTTGCCACTGGATAACTCTTTTCTGATTTCTCTCTGTATTTGCAAAAAAAAAGAATACAGTTACTGTTGTTTCATGTTTGGTCCTAGACTGTATCTCTGTCCTTAAAAATGATTCTTGTTGAAACTACTACGAAGTAATAATCAGTGTGTTTGCTTTAGTCTCTTTGTGGTCATATCGTTTGGTTTCTCTTTTTTTGTGTTGATTGAGATGTGTTCAACTTGGATGATCAACTAAAAGAGTGCTTCCATTTTTTCAGATATTGTACTCTGAACTTAGAATAGGCCTGTGGAAATTAGGTTCAGGTTAGGTTACGAGCTTGGTTTAGTTTGATAAAAAAATATCTAAACAAATGATACCCATTTATACCAAACCGAAACCATATCCAAATTCGCGTCGAACTAATGGAATTTAACCAAAATTATCTGAATTGTTAACCAAATTAAACTAGAATTTTCGATTGATTCTAGTTTAATTTGGTAGAAATGTAAAATCAAACCGAAATAATTGTGAAACCAAACCAAATTATCTGAACCAAACTAACCGTATAACCAAACTTGCAGAGGTCTACTTAGAAATAAGAAACTGAACTGCTGCACTACTGTAGATCCATAGAATTGTAAAAAAAAAAAAAAGTAGTTTCAGACACACCCCTTAAATGTTTCTTCAACAGGGACACAGGGTAATGCCTTGTTCTTTACATTAGTACTATAATAAACGTGATAGATATAGATATAGTATAGTGTTGTTGTTGTCTGTGTGAGATGAGGAAAAAAAAAAACCTGAGGAACAAAGTAAAACGGTTAGAACCAAACCGCGATAAACCTCAGCCAGACGAGTGCAAGAAACACTTCTTTTCTGGCTTTCACTTTCACTTTCATCAAACACCGAGAGACTGAGAGGAAAGAGTTTCGATCTTATCATGAAGCGTCACAACAAGATGATGCGCATCATCAAGAAGCTTCCAAACATCAAGCTGACCAGCCATGCTATTACACTCCTCCACAATCTCATCCATACTACTATACCTCTGTATGATCAGTTTCCTCCTCAGCACCAACGCCGCGATCGCATAAAGCAACAGATCATCCGTCGGAGGCGCGTGCTGCCTTATCCTACTCCACGGCGACTTCCCAACACCAGCTCTAATAGCAGCCTGATCAGCCCACATCACTTCCCATAAACAAAGCGTCTGCTCGAAACTCAACTCCCTCCTGAACATCACAAGCACCATCCTGTATACAAAGCTACAATCCTCCGCCTGGAGATTCTCCAAGTGCTTGTAGAGCTGGGAGTCTTTGGATTTGATGATCTTCGATATAATCCGGAGCTGCCTCTGGATCCCTGCTTCATCTAGCCTGAAGTTGTGGCGAGCTTTCTTCATGAAACCGACGAAGCACCAGAAGGCCTCGTGGTCCTCGGAGATGACGGCGAGGATGGGGGACAAGAGGTCGCTCATCCCTTGGCAGTAGCCTATCTCGGGGTCGTAGAGAGCGTAGGCTTCGAGGATGGAGACGAGACGCGCGGCGTGGTGGAGCCTGCAGGTCTCTAAGTGGTCGTAGTCTTTTAGATCAACAGAGTCAGCTAGAGCGCGAGCTTTGGTTTCTGTGATTGTGGTTGAAGATGGAGAGTAAGTAGCCCAGTCTGAATCAGCACGTAAGGCGTCGAGACGGATGATACGTTGCCATGTTGAGAAGTCTTCGTGTACAGTGACTTCTACTTGGATCTCAGCAGAATCTACTAAAGGAGGAGGAGAAGTACTATCTTCGGGACTGTTGTTGTGATTGTTCTCTTCCTCGGGTTGTTTTGTTTCGTCGCTGTATACATCAGAAGGAAGCAGGTGAACATCTTCGTCGTCTTCGCAAGAGTCGGTATCAGAAGAATCAGTGTTCACAGCAGAGACCACGTCTTGGTTTATTATTTGTTTGGTAGTTTTATAATCATCCGTAAACCTAACACATTGATCGTCTGCCTCCTCAGAAGTAACTTCTTCCTCAAGATTGTCGCTGCCCTTGAGAAGCATCTTGCACCGTCTCTGCAGTTTCTCATACTCCTTCCTACATTCAGATTAATATATATATGTCAGCATCTACATACAAATACTGACTAGTATGTACATTACTGTCTAACCTTTTTTGAGTTTTAACAGCCTCCCTTTCTTCAATAGTACTATTCAAATCATAGCTGCAATACATATATAAGAGAAAACAAGTTGAGAAAGAAGGAGACACATTTATGAACGAAACAATAACAATAATTTTTTTTAAAAAAGGAACTCACACTCCTAGCAAGAAGAGCCATACTTCTGCACGAATACTTGGATCAACACCCTACAGAACACAATAAAAAGCATGTCATAACACCATAAAGAGACAAGTAGGAATCAAAGAAGACATTTCCTTGCTTGTTCGAAAAGACTCACTCTGCTTCTAACTCTCTTCAGAAACCGAACCCCACCATCACGGAGTTTGCCCTCCGGTGTAAATAAACTCCTCCACTGATGCGGCGTCAATGGCCGTTTTCTTTTCCGGCGAGACCACGGTGACTTCCGCCGGCTTCTACATAACAAGAGCCAAGTAGGTACTCAAATTCAAAAGATCTTATAAGCAAACAAAGAAACTATTTTGATCTGAAGAAGAAGAGAATCTAAAGATCCCATCGGCATATTCCAAATCTAAGAACACTCACCGATCGGAAGAAGTGACTGAAGATGGAGACGAAGGATTAGCCACAAAGAGAACCGATCGGAGATGGATCCACGACGAAGAATTAGCCGAAGGAGGTGAAGTAGAAGTTGAAGAAGATGATGGTAACGAAGTGGAGGATGATGAATTTGCCGAAGACGACGACGTTGAAGTGTGGCTTCGCCTTAACGACTTCATCTGATTCTCCGACAAAAAGCTTTTTAAATCTAAATCCCAAAAACACGAATCAAATAGAAAAAAGAAAATCGAAAAAGTCTCCTCCGTCTCTCATCAGAGATCTACGAATGTCATTCTCCAATACAAAGCATCAGCGACGGCGAATCGTAACTCCGCCGGTGGTTAACGGAAAGAAGGATTCCGCCGTCTGAGAAACGGCAGTGGGAATCCGGCATGAGACTTTTAACGGTTTTCCCCCTCCAAACGATCTCTATCTATCTATCACTTTAGCGTTTTATTCAGCACGCCGTAACTGAAGAAGAAAAGAAGAATAAAAAGCTAAAGTATACAACAACTGAACCACTTTGATCTTTCTTTTTCTTTTTGAGTTTTTTCAGTTCTTGTCTTTTTCTTTCTTTTTTTGACTTTCGGCGCGTGGACTAGCGCGTTCGCTTTAAATTTCACACGATATGGTAGGTGCTTGTTAGTGAAACAACGGCGTCGTTTATGTTTTAGACTTTTAGTCCTTACGTTCGTTGATTTTTACGCGATAACAAAATATCAAAATCAGGAGTGACCAATGAAAACGTGACACGTCTCGCCTATTGTGAGAAAAAAAAGTCAAAAGCTAAAGATTTCATTGCGTCTCTCAGCTTTACCGCGGCTTTGAAGGGAAGGTAATCATGATTAGTAATTTGTAGATTCTCAAAGTAAACATCTATCTCTGCTGAAAACAAAATGTAATCATTGAATGTCTGACCTAATGGACCTTCGTCTACTCAATGGTAATCTCGCACCATGGCTATGAATATTATGTGTATGGTGATGTATTAGTATAAAATTATTCCATTTCTAAATAGTTTTTATTTGGTGGGATGTTGAAACTATGTCGCATCTTTATCATAGCAACCAGCAAGTTAGCTCTAACTAGATAGAATGATTTGTTAAATGCTGATGCTTTAGACTAGTCTAAATATCAAATTTGAGCTAAAATACAGTCTCAAAATCATTCCTTTAAAGTAGGGAAAAAAAGATTCATTCGATATATGGACCAAGTCAAATCACACCTTTGATCTAAGCCAAACAAACCGCAAGAACTATATTTTAACAAATTAATTATAAACAAAGACTGAAAAGGAATTGATTAATATGATGTTTATTGTGTCTTTTTTTGTGACTTGCGAGTCGTTAAAGTGTAACGGAATAAAGAGAAAATAGCTATGCTTTTTTGACTGACATAAAGCGGAAGATATGTTAATGGCCGCGTATGTCATTAACCAGATATGGAATATATTGTTGGTATTTAATTACAAAGCATATGCAAAAGAATTATTCTCACATTGTACTAGTGGTATTTTATTTAAAATGATTATGAAATATAATTGCATGTTCTTGTAATAATTCGGATTAAAGAAAAAGAGAAGTTAATGAGATTTAAGAGAGGTGTTTAAGTTCGTTGAATAGAGAAGACTGCAAGACTAGTAGATATGCAAGTTGCAGGTGTAAAATAACATTATTATTTTCTAGGGACAGACAAACATTTTTTTTGACAAACAAACATTTGATTGCTTGAAAGACAAGTTATGTATACGTAAATCCAGAGATTGTAATAATAAGTATGGTCACCACGGATAGAAAGCTTAAAAGAGCAGAATACACAAGAGTCAATAATTGTTTATGTTTTTTTTTCAAGAAAAAAAACTTTGTTTATGTTTGCATCGAAACAATATCGATGATGTCTATGAATATTATAGTTTTGAGTGGTTGCATTGCAAAAGAAATTATAGAAGACCACAATAGAGGTTGACAAAAGAACCACTATAGAATAAGAGAGTGGAGAAAAAAGGCTCGGAAGCCCTCCTTTCTCAGTGCGCGGCCCAAAAAGCACTTATGATATGACGCTATGATTAATGATTATAGAAGATTTTATGATAAGTCACATGACATGTACAGTTTTTTTTTTTTGACATCAAAAGGGACATGTACAGTTTATGATAAGCATTTCTTACATTTATGTCATTTTAAAATGTGGATCTTCAAAGACTTACAAAGTAGTCAGTAAAACATATTTAACAACACTCGATCTTAACCAAAAAGGAAAACAATAAACATCATAAATCATAAAATATATCAAATACTTGGATTCTAACCAACCAGTGGTAATCTTATGGCAAGAGGGAAAACTTGGCGGAATACGTAAACCCGTCAATCATAGGTTCGAATCCTATTAAGAATTAAATTGCTACTGTATTGACCAGACAGAGAGGAGATCATGTCTTACACCTCGTTAAAAAGTTGGAAGCTGGACTAGTTGATGGTATTAGTTAGATTTTGACCCCAACACCCCCCAATTAAGAAACGAAAACATTTGGGTTTATTGGTGTTTTGAGTTATCATAAAAATCACCCTATAAGCCCATCGGAGAAGTCAGTCCACTTCTGTGTTTGATCGTCAAAAGACTCAAAACACGACCCATGGAAGATCTTATAGAGCTTGATAGACTTTAGCTATCTGTAGCCCTTGTAAACAATGAACTCTTCTTCCTATTATTAAGGGTAACCGATTACAGCTTGAGTGTGATACTAAGCTATGCTCAGTGCTCTCATGGCGAACAAGCTCAGCACACCAGTCTCATGGCGACTGTGAAGTCTAGACTCATAGCGTCTAAGAACAAACAACATCAAACATGAAGAACAGATGAAGAAGAAGAACTCTATTTATATCTCGGCCTTTGACGTGAATCTTCTTCAACCTCAAACCTTCCAAGTTCATTAGAATCTCTTATCCTCCTTATTTCTAGTCCACGTCAGAAGCTCACCTTGCCACGTCAGGCTCAAGATAATAGAAGTCTATCAAAGCGATCAAGGGTGAGTTTGGCTCACTGAAATTCAGAAATTGTTTGTTGTTAATCACACGAGAGAGGATTATAGTGGGAGTTTAGATTTCTATATAGCAAATAGAAACGCTTGTTGGTTCTTCGTTTTTGTGTTGGCCTTGTAGTTTTAAATCGATACCATTAAATATATAATGCTAAGCAAGCACAGACCGTGGGTCAAAACCGATAACACTGATAAAATTTAGCACATACTCCTATCCCCATCGACGTCGCTTAATTTTTTGCATTACTGTAGTTTCAGCTATGTGTTGGTCCTTTTCACTAGTGTATTATTTTTCGACGAGACTTTAAGTTTAAGGTATAGTCAAAAGCTTGTTAACATAAAATAAAACGCATAGTATGAACACAACAAAAAAAAAGTTCAGAAGTTTTACATGACGAACTCATGCGTGTCTTGAATTTGTTGCTCTAGTCATCCAAGCTTGAAAAACGACATTTACACTCAATTTAGATTTTTAAGCTTTAGATTGTACTAGTGGAGAACCTCTATTTGTACAAATTGACATAGATTTTTAAGTCAGATAACTTTAAGAATATATTTAAATGTTTGGATGAGAGTTTGACGCTTTGAGCTACTCCAAGGACTAATTTTTAAAACTTGTGGGATGCTGTGGGCCATAAACCTTGAGGACGCCTTGATCATATTCTATTAACTACAGTACGAATATGATTCGACCTTTGTAATTTTTCTCTTGTTTTCTAATTCATAATATTAACTTTAAAAAAAGATGATTTATATGGATTTGTTATGATAACCGAAAAACACCGGTTGGAATAGCTAATCTGTTAGTCGGGTTTGCTTAGAAAGATTAGTTCAGTTTTATCAAGTTCAGTTGGATGTATTTTTTGTTCGCTTTCATTACAATTCAAGACAAGTTTGGTTTAGTGTGAACATCGGTTGAATGCTGCGGTTTTATTAAATTTAATTATATTCAAAGGTCAATTCGTATTTAACAAGTAAACTAGTCGTTATATAATCTTAAATCTAACGATACTTGGATTTTCAAATTGCATTTAGTATGTCCCCTCTGGCGTATATGGTCTCTTTGAAAAAAGTCGTTCGCTTTTGTATAAAGAAAAACAGACTAGAAGAGCACATGATTCCAACTTTCTTGGTAATCCAACGGCTCTTAGTCACCCGTATGGTCCATTTGTCATATCGTGCCGACGTGATGGTTGGTCCGCAAAACTTTCGAACTTTCTTATACAATTATAATGAAACACAACCAAACTAAACAGCAGACGTACAAACCAAACCCGGTCTCAGATTTTGGCCTAGTAAATTTAAAATTTTAACTGCAATTGTATAAGAAACTCAAACCTTGATAAAGTTGAACAAAATCTTGTTTAATTTTATTTTTTTTGTTTAAATTTCGTAAAGCCTAGTTATAATAGTATGAAAATCAGATGAACCGGGCAAACCAAAGTGATCCCAAATAAACCGCGTAATTAACACGTGTCATCTAGTAGCTGCACATATGATTGATCGGCGCCTTTTCATCCGCCGCTTACTCGGCAAAAGGAAAATTTTATCATTTGCGCGTCATCCCGTGGGCTTTGCTGACGTGTAAATGACAGCAAGTTCATGAATAGTTCTTGGGCCCATGTGTTGCTGATGTGGCATTGTCCTTAACCACTAAGCTTCAAACATCTCCCCATTAAAATGGAATTTGAAATTTTCACGAGGAGCATGTTCCAATGAATAATGCCCTTCCAACTCGCATTCTCACTCAAACCTCCAGGCCACATGTTTCTTGGTTGTGGTTAAAAGCAAGCCAGAATTTTCCAGTGCCATGGAAACTTGGAATCAATTTTTTTTCCATAATTTCATTTTTTGTTCAATTAATTAGGATTCTATAAAATAATACTATAACATTTCTATAAAAATAGTATACAATCAGAACCCATACTTTTCTTTGTATGTAATTTTATTTTTTTAAACAAAAAACTATATGATTTTATAATGCTTTATATATTTCTTACGGCTGTTGAAACTTGTTATATATATATATATATATATATATATATATATATATATATATATATATTAACTGTCTATAATGAATTTTGGGTGAATGTGAATGATATATAAGCATATTCTCGAACAGAATAACGGATCGTATATATATCTAACACGTTAGGTATACGGGTTTGTGCTTTGTTAGATCCCGTATGACTTCTCAAGTTTATAAAAAGTCAAATATATTATACAAAAACGAACGAAGATGATTACGTAGAGATAAAAGATGACGAGGGGTGTAATTTCCCATCCATGCACCTCTTGGAATGACGGAAGCAAATTTAGATAGATCGTAGTTATCCTTTTTTGTGTCGTCAGAACGTGTAGTCATCTAAAACGAAAAGGTTGTTTATCTCTACTAATACAGGATTAGGTTGTATAGGTTGACTTTTTATAGTGTTTATCCATTTACCTTCAATCACGGTAAGAGCAACGAACTAGTAAAATAAACATTTTACCAAGAAAAAGAAAAACTAGTAAAATAAACATTAGTTTCAATCTCAATTCCGATTTTTCTTAACGTTCTCATCAGTATATACTACTTTATCAATCAAACTTACCGGGTCGTTGGCCTTTTGATGTGTCAAAAGGCATTGTTGAGCAAACTGATCAGATTAGAGTAGCGACCAACATTTTATTAGTTATTAAGATTTTAACTTAGCTTAGAAGGTAATAATGTTAAATCTCCAATCCTTAGATAACAATTATTTTATTTAGAAGTTGAGGGCAATTAATCTTTTCATGTGATATATTAAATTATATTTACAATATTTTTGGAGATATATTCCAAGTTTTAGCTTTACTATATAAAGTAACATTATGATGCATCTTCCAAACATAAATGATAGATTGTTTTCTTTACATAGACAGGTTGAAAAATAAATATATACATATCATATTATATAGTGTTACAAAAAAATATTATGTTTATCTAATAATAAGTTAATTATGTTATTTGAGAAAACAATTTAATTGTTTACGTAAATTTAATATTTATTACAAATCTCACTACATCATAAAATAACCGAACCTATTTTTTTCATAAAGAATAAATTAAGAAATTTTAATAACAAAATAAGGTATAATATATATAATTTTATCATCAAAGTGTTTCAAATAAATATAATTTATACTGTTTATTTTATAACATTATTCAGTTTAAATCTAATTGATCAAAAAAGCACCATTCAATTCTAATGTTAAATTTCTCGCTGAAAATGAATATTTATGTTTTCCCAAGATATATCTTTTACTAAATAAAACAATTAAATACGTTTTTGACAATTCTAATGTTAAATTTCTCACTGAAAATTAATATTTATGTTTTTCCCTAAGATATATCTTTTACTAAATAAAAAAATCGTGATGACCATTAAAACAATTAACAAGCCTGCTTACTCGGTAAGCCCTAATCCTTCCTAACCACGCTGCAACTTTTTACCACGTCAAATTCCAGCTTATTAATCAATTAAAAACGCATCAGAAAAAAACAAAAACAAAATAGGAGAAAAAGCCTTAGCGGTGTGCGCGTAAAGCAAAGCCCTAAACCGATGTGAAATATGTATATATATACAGGCTTACATCTCCATTATCCTCGCAACCTCCTCAAAAAACATTTTATCAACATAATACATATATGCTTAGCCTATCATGAGCAACATCCCTAGATCTCTCACCGACTCATCTCTCTCTATATTTCTTCTAACCATATCTTCTGCAGTCGATCCTTGGCCCTTTTCTATCACCGTCTTTTAACACGAGCTGCTCTTCTCCGTCGACGTTAATCGTTTTTAAATCAATCTTCGTGTTTCTCTATAGGTGTTTTGGTAAGAGAGATTCGATCTTTTTGATGGGTTTTGAAGAACACGTACATAAACAGATGGTGTTCAAGTTTCACTTTCCTCATCTCCACATACTCCAGCATAACCATCATCATGTTCCCAAAGGCTGTGTTGCGATCATGGTTGGTCACGAGGGAGATGAAGAAGGTCTACACAGATTCGTTGTTCCCTTGATGTTCTTGAGCCATCCTCTGTTCTTGAGGCTCTTGAAAGAAGCTGAAGAAGAGTACGGTTTCAAACACGCTGGTCCCATCACGATTCCTTGCCGTGTCGATGAGTTTAAGCATGTTCAGGAGATTATCGACGAGGAGACTCATCGACGTCATAGTCACGGTAACGGACACAACAACCATAACCACCACCACAACAACAACCATCTGCGATGTTTCTGAAGATCTGTATTTGGTTTTGTTTGGTTTGACATGTAATTGATATTGGTTTGGTTTGGTTTGACTTTTCGTTTGAGATTGGTTTAGTTTGCTTAGTGATGATGATGATGATGAAAAATACAGAGTGCAATTGAATGTTAATGCTTCTCTCATCTTTTACCAATGTAATCGTGAGGAAAAAGGAATTTCAATGTGTGATTGCCTGATTGAAATAAGTATTATTTGGAAAAGGATTGTGAATATTTCTTATGTAATTGATTCTAACGCGTTCCGTGGACCATGTTGCTTTTGTTGTTCTTTTTCTTAGAGAAATTGCTTTGTTCGTTACGATTACATCCACCACGCCAAGTGTCCCGAATATATTCTACTTTTTAAAAATTATTTAGAAAGTGAAAGATTCAACAAATCTTAGAATTAGAAGAAAAAAAAGCATTGTAATGGTAACTCTGATTGGGATCCTTTTTTTTATCTTCAAAAAAAAAAACTCTGATTGGGATCCTCAGAAATTATATTTACATTTAACTTGGTCAACGAGTTAGTGCGCTTACCACGCCTAATCAATGTGATACTAACATAATTGCGTATCTAAAGTGATTTGGCATTTATTGACACCCAAAATAATAACTGACGGAAATCAAAATATAATGATTAGCAGACACTATTTTGGAAACGGTATACATACGTTTCGTTGTTGTATAAACAATTGTGGAACAGTTGCATTGCGGTTGGAAACCTATGTGTGTTTAGTCAAAAAAAAGAAACCTATGTGTTTAAAGTTTGAACCAAAAAAAAACTGTTATGAAAAATTAAAAGTCTACTTGCTCCACTAATTTTAAACACTCAAAAGCTAGTTTAACTGCCGAAGATTTTAGGGCTTATTTGCCAAATATATTATTGCTATTCACATTTAACTTCCGATGTGAAACATTAATTAAACACCCTTCAATTTCTTGATTAGACATATAAAACGTGAAGTTTGTGGGCTGAACATCTAAAGATAGACTACAATACGAGAAACCTTTTTTGTACTCTAATACTATGTAATCCAGCAACCTCAAAACCAAAATAAATTAAACTCATATGAGTCTAGTGAAATAGAAAATAAATAAATAAAATTTCTGAAAAAATACAAATGAAAATAACTCATAAAGCTTTGTCATACAAGAAATAAAAAGGGAAATCGTTTAAGATGTCATCAATAATCAATACAGAAAGATTGTAGATTGATATTGAGAAGATGAGAGCTGATGTGATCTAAATTGATGGACTAAGATTTATGTGTTAATGTAAATTTGATTTTAGTCCTGTAAATTTAAAATTTATACTTAAAAGGTATTTGTTTTCAGTTTCGTTTTATAATTATTTTAATAAATTAAATAATTAATTAAACCCAAATTTAAATTCTCATAACGTCGGTGTCTCTATAGACTATGTGGTAATATGCATAATCTTGAACTTATATCTTTTTGGGTTGTGTTCTTATATTCATAAAAGGGTAAACTGAATCTGGATTTCACCTCTTCTTTGCACTTTGATTAGTGTTCGCGTTGTATCATCTATATAGCTCAATCGTTTGTATAGATTTCACTGTGGTTCTTCTGTTCTCTTTTGTCTTAGTTCTTATCAATGGAAGATGAATGAATTTAGACATCTAAATTTGAATTTAAATTTTATTTATTTTCATAATTTGTTATTTTTGCTCAAAATTTGCTTATATTTTTTTATGAATTTTTATTTTAAATTATTTTCCATATATATATAGTCGTTAAAAAAGGTAGAGCTTTTAAGTTTGACTTTGTGATATGTTGAGAAGGTATCTGCCAACATACAATAAAAATAGTATTTTTTAACAACAATGAAAATATTGTTTAAAATGATGTTTGAAGTCTTTCATATTCAAACAATTGGAATTTGTTAACCCTTTCTTAATAAAACTTGTATTTGTTCAAGGATGACCAAATAAGGATGAGGTGATTTACTCTACATATTTTTAAGTTTATTTTTAAATATTTAGATTAAAACTAAAGTGAATAAATGTTGTTAATGAAATTATCATGTGAAATATATAAATTTTATAATATTACTTAAAACTAATAGTTAAAATTATAAAAATGTTCTTGATTAATCTCACGAAATTATATTTAATATATATATATATATATATATATATATATATATTATATATATAGCAGGCTCCATGTTAAATTATTTTTAGATCCGTCCTTTGTGTTAGTAAGTTTTGAATAAATCAAATCTTAATTGATGTAGTAAACATATTAATTTAATCTTACAAGAATAAAATGTTTAAGTTTGAGGTTTCTTTTAAAGGTTATATGTACATAAAATAATTAAAAATAAACAATCCATAAGAAAACATAAGCAGATTGAGCAACTATATGTTGCTTAATGTGTGTTTGAAGTATTTTTCATTTATTGTGGCTAGGTCTATCATTTATGTGTGTTTGAAGTGTTTTGTGTGTCTATGTTTAAAATAATATGATTTTAATTAATGCATTTTTAATAACATATGTATGTTTGTTCTATGGTGATATGTATGTTTTTAATGTATTTGAATTGATATATTTGCCATTTATTTCCGGCCAATATATAATTCAAGTTATTTTTATAACATGTATTGTGTTAGTAAATTTTAAATAAATCAAACCTTAATTGAGATAGTATATAAATTAATTTAATTTTGAGGGCTTTTTGGAGGGTTAATATGAAAAATTAAAATAAGCAATTCGTAGAAAAAATAAGTAATTTTGAGCGAAAATTAAAAAATAATGAGAAAACAGATTTAAAATTCAGATGTTCAGATAATAGTTTGTGAGAATATTAGATTACTTTTAATTAAAAACAAAATATCCAAGATAAAACTTCATTAGAAACATATATTTTTGTAAACAAGGAAAATATTTTTGAAAACTGTAAACTTCATTAACCAATCTCATTTTTAACAAAAGTAGTCCAAAACCGAAAGAATCAATTCACAAAGAAAGGGAAAAAATAACTTCACAAATAAACAAAAATAATAATTTAGCAAAAATAATATAAATGTAATTCATTACATCCGATCGTGTCAATCGTTAAATCATGAAAACAAAATAAGATAAAGGATATAAATCTAACATCCTCTTTGGACCGTTTTGTCATTCTTCTTCAACCCTTGCGATTGAGGCATAGGCCCATAGGCAGTGTCGGTCTGGACATGTGAGGCGCCTAAAGCGGACTATAAAAATGTTGCCCTTTAACTATTAACTAAATTTTATTATATTGAAGCATATAATCAAAATAATATCGTAAAGTTCTTTTTCTAAGTACAAAACATCAAAACATTACTTGCAGCTCATCTTATATGTTTTTTTTCTTCATATTCGAAGTTCACTTGGTTGATTTAATTTCTAATACTATTATAATAGAATTTTCTACAAATACAAAAAAAAACAGAATTTTTATTAACAACTACAAAGAAACAAAAGACCAAAATATATAATCTATTGATAGAGAAAAACATATGATAAAATATGCTAACATCAACCTCACATATATATTTTTTCCATAGATTTTTTCTGAATTTTTATAAGTTTTTAACAGAACTAAAAAAAATAAATAAAGAACAATATGTACATTAAACTCCCATGGAGCTATTTTCACCAAAGATAACAAGTATGAGCATAATCCTAATTAATTGTTATAAGTTTTTTTTATCCAAATAGCTATTGTGGCAAAATCAAAATAAATAAAAAGAAAGATGGGGAATATAAATCATTATTTAAAAAAGAAGAAGAAATAGTTAGATTTCCTTTTTTAAAATTATGTATCTAATAACTGACAAATATTTTATCTAATATCATATCACTGAATATAATATGCATAAATAAAAAAGTATGGAAAGTTAGAACACGTAACCGATTCTTGTGTAATGAGTAATCTTAAGTTATTGCTATTTTCAGAAAAATAAATATCAGTAAAAGAAAAAGAAAAAAAGAAGTTTGGGTTCGAACCTCTGAGCTTTGGATATTATAAGTAGAACCGACCACTAGACTAAAGCTACTCTTGCAAAATTTGGCGCCCTTCAAATACTTAACTCTGTGGCGCCTAAAGCCCTAGCTTTATGGGCTTTACCTCAGGGCCGGGCCTGCCCATAGGAGTCATAGCCACATACATGGAGTTTGGAGATGATGAAGCTGCCACTTTGCTTCCTACTGCTGAAGCTAAAGCTGCTACCATTTTCTGCGCACCTTCTCTAACTTGAATGTAGTCTTCCTCTATCACAAACAACTGCACCCAAAACAAGTTCAACACTTGAGATTTTTTTTTGAGAATTTTCATCAAAATGGTTTGGGGAACTGGGATCATGAGACTAACCTCGAGATGGCTAGCAACGAAATCGTCCAGCTTCCCGTACTTTTTCTTGTAATCATGCCAGTGCAAAGGTGCTAGCATTTTGCCCAACCGGTTTGGAAGCTGTTAATTGCACATATCAAGCAAGTCTTAGAAGAAAGACCACCTCCAGTTTCAACTGTTCACTCTCAATGTGGTTACGACTCTCACCGTTGAACTGATTCTGATTCTTCCACCTGCTGGTATAGTACGAACGATGCAAGCCAAAAGCGACCTTTCATCCAGAAGACTACTACTCTCTAAGTTCCTCCTCTCAGCGTTGCCAGATGTGACTTGAGCTTTAGCAACATTTTGTTCACCAGGTGAAACCTGACCATTAGCCTCCTGGGGGAAGATATCAAATCGAGAAACATATTCATAATGTTTTCTCACTAACCACAAGCAAAGAAAACTTTCTAGACAAAAATACGTGCATACCTCAGGTTTCTGAGTCAGGGCATTGGAATCTAGCCTTAGCGCGTCACGGAACTGTGAAGAAATGTCTTGAAAGGTATTATTATTCGCTGACGTATTGGACCCATTGCCAGATTCCACTATCTGTTAAGGGGTAATCTCTAAGATAGTATCGTTTTGAGCAAGTATTATTAACAAGAGCATCCTTTACCTGTTCATTCACAGAGGACGATGGTGTAGTTGATCCGAATTGTGCTCCATGGTTAGTTTGATACCCTTGACCAGGGGACTGACCGTTGGCATGAACTTGGTATTCACTCGGCGCATCAGAACTAACCAAGCCATGAACGCCTTGAGATGGATGCACATGATTCTGCATAGGTAACTGTGAACTAGCCTGCGAAGAAAGTAAGAAAAGACTATATATGGTTAGTAATTAAAAAACAATATAATGCATTCTTTAATCTCTCATACCTTTTGCTGCAGTAATACTGATTGTGCAACATTAGATGGTGAAGTTCCCCGAGGCTTAAGCATTTCTTGTTGATGCATGACAAAAGAATGTAGAGGCGTCATCTGACCTGCTTGAATGTTCTACAAACAATTACATGAGAAAAGACAGTCACGGTTAGGATACATTCTGGGAGGCACTTGTTGCTTTTAACAGTTTTGCCATCTAACGCCTAAAACTATACCTGGATTTGGTTTCCGCTGTTCTGGACAGTCTAGGAGTGGGAGGCACCGTTGGAATTCGTTTTCAAGCCGCTACCTCCCTTTACATTGGCAAGCTCAAGCTCAAGCTGTTGCACTGTATGCACATGCAACCTCTCCATCTCCGCAAACTGAACTCAATGAGATAGAACAACATAAGATAAGAGTAGTATCATCTGGAGAAGAAGAAAAAAAATACGTCAATATAACTAACCTGTCTTTGGCAACCAAGCCAGAGCTGGTTATACTGCTCGGTACGTTCTCGAAGTTCAGCCTGCAAGGAGTGATTTGTAGATGATTGCAAAGCATCCATCTCTTGAGCACGCGCAATCCAACCTTGCGCTTCTCTCAGTTGCTCATCCTTGTACATGACTGTTTCTTGAGCAATCCTATTCTACAAGCCATCAAGGATAAGGACTATGTTTTTAGCGTATTCAAAACTAAACATGACAATGGTATAACTGCAAGATCCATAGCATAACTTGATCGTGGAAAGCTAACCTGTTCCTGCAATTCAGCGTACTGTCTCTCTTTCTCTTGAAAATGCTCCTGAAGTTCAGATAGTTTATGTATATTCTGGGACCTCTCAGCATCAGAGTAATCACGCTCCCTTCTGCATATTAAGAAAGAAAAAAAGTAGCTTTATACATATTCCAAAACCACAATGTACAAGTCAAAGGCCCAATATGTGAAGACACTTAACAAAAATGGGTAAGACCTTAACGAAGAGAGAATAATTTCAAGAATTAAAAAAAAAAGGCACCTGAGAGTACAAAGTTCTTTGTTTTGTTCTCTGAGGAGACCCTCTTTCGCCCATGCCTAGTGGAAGTTTACAGGGAAAACTTAGTACTATCAAAACCATTCAGATAATTAATTCATAAAAACCAACGACATACACACCGCTTCGTTATCAAGCTTAACAGCAAGAAGCTCTCTGTCTTTCTCTTCCAACTTCCTCTCCATCTCCCGAACAGATCTCTCCTTCTCACGAATTTGCTCCTATTAAAGAAGAACAAGAACAACAATTTGAAAAATACTCGATGAGACTTACAAAGAAGAATGCGGATACTAGAGGATAGTTCAACCTGCATTACAGCAGCAGCATTCTCATACTCAGCAGACGTAGACTCAAAGCCTCTCTGAATCTCCATGGCCATCATCTGAGCTCGTAGCTCAACCTCCTGCTGCTGAAGCTCTCCTTTTTTGCCTAGAAACGGTGCGTATCTGCTCCAAGAGTTCACCATCCGAGCAACTAATGGAGTAGATATCCTCTCTTCTTCCATTCTACAAGAAAAACAACACACAAAACAATGTTGCTTCTTCCACTCTCACAAACCACGCAGAGAGGGATGAGATTAGTTACCACATAGGCTGTGGTGGCGTTTCCCAAGTTATGAGAATCCGAAACGGCGCGCCACTCTTTCCTCGACTGAAGAGACCCGCCGCCGCCGCGAGTCGCGGCTACGCTCGAAGCGGTTGTGTTCATTAGAGAGAAAACAAAACCCTAGAGATTCTAAGCTAAGACGCAGACGAAGAAGATTGTGGAAATGCTTGACGACGACGACGACCCAAGAGAAGAGTTGCAGAATCAATTATTTGCCATTTTTCTACTCCTCTTGAAGCTGAGAGTGAAGTGCAATCCTGTCTAGTCATCTTGGGCCTTTATGGCCTCTTGGGCCAAGTTTTTCTGAGCCCATCACTTCGACTGTGGTTTCTGTTGTCGTTTTGATTTCACCGTACCTCCTCCTCAACTACAAATAAATACATGCACTTATGGTCGACGAATGAATTACTAGAGCATACACGTCATAGATCACTATGGTTGAATAACCATGTAGCTAAATTGGTTTTATCAACTAAGTTTGATATTTAGATGAAAGTAATTAAGAAAGTCCCTTTTTGAGTTAAGAGTTTGTTTGCCAATTTTCCCTTTTATATTTTAGCAGAGATCCGGTTGATTTTTAGTCCAAGTCTTTCAATTTGATATTTTAGATCAATGCAAAGAATGGACCTTGGGATATTCAGAAACCTGTAGGAGCAAAAACCGTTGCCATAAAACTGATACGCACATCCATAAAACCGTTTCATTTTCATCAATGTCTTTTCAAATATAAAAGCCTAGCCAACCTTTTAACCATGTCAGAGACAAACCTCTCTACAAATCAGAGGATGACGACTTTACATTTGGTAGAGGCTCTTGGGAATTTGACTAGTTTCTTCAACCTATCGTCTCTTCTTGAATTATTAGAAGCCAAACGTAGAATGAGTTTCTCGAGGACAGCCGAATTCTTTAACAAGTACTTTACCAGCTTCATTTCAACATCATACTGGACTGGTGCTATCAAATCAACAAACTCGAGAGACGATACCAAACATTCAGGCACAGATGAGAAACTCACTTGATCAATCTCCTCACTAGGAACGTCGTCATCCTCTTCTCTGTCATCGCATACCTAGAGAAAAACAAAGAGAGGGTTAAAACTTAAAACGCAATGAAAACATATGCGCAAGTTTTATAGATATCTTTACTACACATAGAGTTTAGAAAACCATCACCAAGACGAGGTACTTCAAGTTTGGGAAGCTCTCGAGAAAGGCTGGTAACCATTGAAAATCGTGTAGACAAAGAGTGATATCCAGGTAGGACATGTTACCAAACTGAGGCAACGGTTCGAGTTTCGTGTAGTGACACATAATCTGGAACCAAAATGAAAGAAAAAGAACGTGGGTGAGAAAATTTCATAATAGAAAATCACATGTCCTATACCAACATTTTACCTTGAAAGTGCCCCTACTTATTTTCATACTCTTGGCCATCGAGATCGCATGGAGAAACTTGTGGATGTTACTTCTCCTCAATGGAACGTATTCGTCATACATATCGTCGAAAAACTCATCCTCAATTTCTATCGAACGGACAAAACCGATGAGAGAAATTTCTAAGACGCTGTTGGACTCAATATTGTGTATTATGAAGCTTTTCGATACGTTATCCTTGATGGTCATAAAGCATAGCCGAGGAGCATCAATAACAACTCCTGCTGAATCAAACACGGAAGGAGAAACTCGTTCGAAAGTGAGCCTCTTCAATGACCGAGAGTGCACCCGAAAGACTTTTTCATCGTCACCGGATACGACGATCTTTAAACATTCCAGCGCGGGGGAGCATAAGACAAGCGTCTCAAAAGTTGCCTCATTAGGAAACTCGATATATTCCAAGTACATAGCCTTCAGACTAGGTAAGGAAACGAACTCAGCATTAGCCAAGGCCACTTGGAAGAGCTTTAAGCAAACCAGCGTCTCACAGTTGTAAAGTCTTTGTGGCATCTTGTTAAACCGACGGTCTGCGTAAGAGTAAGAATGAACATGCAGATGTTGGATCTTACGCTTGACCGCAGCATCAAACCATGACGTGAGACAATAACCATCGTCTACGTCTTTTATATCAATAGTTAACTTGACTTTCTGAATGCACGAAATACTATTGGAATTGAAGAATCTGTCACCGAAAGTCGTAAAGCTTTTGAGACCAGAGAACTCTCGAGATCTCAACTCCAAACTAGGAAGGGAAAGCCAGAGATGCCTCCATCGAGTGGACAAAACACTAGTCTTAACAGCTTCCTTTGTGGAGAGAAGAGAAAGTATCTGACATGTCAGATCATTGGGTAAATGGCTTATCTCATCTTTCTTCAACGTGGACCGCGCCTGATTCGGTTTCTCTTCACGAATCATGTGTTTTAGATCGAATACAAAACTATTCTGCAGAACAAAATATTGAAAATACAAGCTTCAGAGAGACATTATTAGTTTGACAACCTAACCGTCTCTCTAACCTGATAAAAACAAAAAAATCTCTAACAAGTGAAGAGAGGTCTTTAAAGCTCCATCAAACCAGACTAAACTCATAATATACATCAAACATTAATACATACAAAGAAAGAGCACAACTAGAACCACATGAAAGTTATTAGTCACGCTAGGGTTTTTCGAAGTTTTTTTTTTGATGTGGTTATTAAGAACAAAACCAACTGTATAAGAAGAGGGGAAAAAAGAAGAACGTACCGTGATCATTGATGAGGGATGGAATCTGACTACTGCACCACCGAATCCACTTCGTCGTCACCCGTAACGCCGTGCGTTTGATTGTACTTTTGCTATTAGAGCTAATCAAAAAGTAATTGATGCGTAGCTGTTGGTTCGATGCCGGTTCTCTTAAGCAGGTTGTGAAATCGAGGGGATCTCGGAGCCACCAACCCGGTTTGGTTTTAGACATTTAGATTATGTATTATTACTTATTAGTTTACTACGTGAAGATTTGTCATGTCTGGATACGGATAAAACTAAAATCAAATCAGTTTTTTTAAAATAAAATATATATATAGATAGAAAATTTTCATAAATGTTTTGGTTTTTTTGTTGTAGAAAGATTACAACGACGCCGTTTCGTAGCAACTGAGGGGGATCATAACCTGTGCATAGAAACGAGGTCGTTTTTTGATTCGGGGCTGGTCGCTTAATAAAATTGTAGAATCCGAGTGGATTTTTGAGGAAGAGGAAGAAGGATGGGGTACGTGTTGAGAGTAAGAATGGCGTCTTTCTTCGCCGGAGCTGCGACCGCGTCTTTGATCGGCCTATCTGTTCTCTTCAAGGATTACAAAGTCGCTCACGATTCGATTTCTCACCAGGTTTCTTTTCTTTTCTTTTTGCAATCGATTTCTGTTTCCTCGTTTCGGATCCATTTCTTTCGATTCTCCTGGGAACAATTTATTTTATCTTTGATTAGCTTCAATCGCTAGCATATTATTTTGATAATAAGGGAATTTTACTAATCTGTGTTGGACAAAGAGATACGGAGATCATTATAGGGTTCATATATTTATTCGATTGTTTTAGTAAAATCACTCAATTTTTGATATTCGTATATATATCCACATCACCATTTTTTTTTTCTGTAGCTTTAACTTTTGTTAGAATACCGACAATGGCTATTGACAGTAGATAATATGATCTCTGTTTGTCACAGGCAAAGGCTTTTCATGACTCTCTGGATACAAGGATCTCTACTCTTGAGAGTTTGAGACAGAGTGAAGCTTCTCAGCTTCCTCAGACAACAACTGATTAGTATATGTTTCTTACATTCTGTCTTGCTGATCATGTTGTTTATTTGAGTTGCTCTTTTTTCTTTTGGCGTTTATGAATAAACTTGAAAGTTCTTGTATGACTACTGTTATCAAACGATTAAGTTAATGTAGTCTACAATGGATTGAAAATTGCTGTAACACACTGCCAATTATAAAAATTTATGTTTCAGTTTATTGTTTTAGATCTTAAGTCGGTGGAATCCTGATCTTTAGTCAGATCAGATTTCATCTAGGCCTCCCTTTAAGCGTGGTTCTTCAGGTAGTAGCTTAAGGTTTAGCATTTACGGTAAAAATAAGCACCGACTATAAAGAAGACTAATCTGGTATTTCGTGAAAATTAAGCATGGGCCGAACAAAGGAGCCTAGTATCTTCGTGGGTTAAGATCCAATCAACCGAACAGAAGTTCCACAATCTCAGACTCATGGATTTAGAATTTTTGGTTTTGCACCAGACGCTTAAATATTTACCAAGACTCTTCTTACCTCAATCACATGTCTAAAACCTCTGTTACATATACTGTTTTGCATATATATTACATACAACAAGATGACTATCAAAGTATTGTTTGCAAAATGCATAGACACGTACGTCATGCACAAAATTTATTTTGGCGCTTACGTTTACAATTAACAAAAAAAAGTTGCTAAAATGTGTAATTTGTGGTTTTTCTTTTAACATTTGAGGCTGTAGCATTATTTAGAAAATATATAAATACTATATAAGTTTAAAATGGAAACGTAAGAACTACAACAAATACTGCTCCTTTAAAATAGTTTTAAACCATATATTTCATCAGGTCTTCAAGCCATGATTTCTTATAGTATTTGAAATCAACTTTGAAATATACCACTATAGAAAATAACCTTCTATTTCAAAATGGATTAGAAATACTAATAAACGAAAAACGGTCCTTTTGTAAAATAGACCCTCAAGGTTTTAATAATATTATTGGATTTATTTTAAAAACTTTCCAGATAAGCATTTAAATATTTTTTATTTTACTTAGTATAAAAAGATTACATTTTATTTTATTTTATTTTGATATAAATTTCTTGAGTTTATTTTACTGTTGATAATACATTGTTCCTTTTGCTACATTTTGATTTTGCAACATCTGCAAAGCAATTGGAAAATTCGTCTTTCATTTTAAGCTACACTGGAATTTTTTTTAGAATGTAGCTTGAAATTTATTTAGAAATATAAATATTCCATTCAAACCAATCTATTGCTACTTAGTTGTGAGTTACTGAGTTCTGACTTAAGTTTCTTCTTATAGTGAAATTTCTTTAGTTCTGGTGAATATTTTTTTGACGAAATATATTTGCATTAATGATGGGAATTAGTGCATTGCATAATCCTTGAATTGATTACATAATTCTTTAGTTCAGTGATTTAACTATTAATAGTTGTACACAAAATTGAGTTAGATTTTGGAAAAGACGAATTATGTAAGATTAGCGGATACAATGCTAACTAATTTTTTGTAATGTAAAGAATGTAGTTTTTTTTTTGATCACATATAAAGAATGTAGAGAATGTAGTTAGATTTGTAGATGTTATAGAACGATTCAAGATGGTACACAAATAATAAATAAACATGAATTTTCATTAAAAAAATTATTATTTATAAAATGGTTCATACAATATTTCTTACTATAATTTATAATAAAATTATTAAGTAGTATCAAAACAATAAGAACTGTTTGAATTTTTAATTCGAATCATGTAGATGTGTGCGATCCCAAAGCCTTATCTAGCATTTACGTTTTCGATAATGTTTTATTTCAAATGATGGAACAACAAAACCATCCATGTTGAAGTGTCGTATATATCTGCATGGCGAGATGTGTATATAGGTATGAAGAGGAGGTGTCGGGTGATAACGAAGCCACCGTACCACCGCCAAGGAGACAAAGGCATTGCTCTCTCTCCCAAATCATTATTTCTACTTTCTTGGAATCTGCCACTAAGCAAAACACCATGTGCTCTCGACATGTCTTCCATTATGATTTATTCGTTTTCCTTACACTTCTTTAATTATGTGACCGAATATCTTCGTAATGGAGAAATGGCATTGAAATATAATTGTTCTTTTATCATCTATTAAATTAATATTAAATTTAATTCTAAAAAAAAAATTAAGATAAACTATCTTGCCGAAACCATAAGCCGGCGAGATACAAACAAGAGCTGGAGCAAGCGCTTATCCCAATTCCCCATTAACTAACTTAGACTAAGGAAATAAAGATATATAACTGGAAGCTGAAAAGAACAACAATAAATTCAAAGAAGACAGTCTAAAAAGCATTTTTAAAAGACATTCTATAACTTCAAATATGAAATTTTTTTATTTTCCAAAAAAAAATTTCAAAACGTCAAATTTGAAGTTTTGAATTGTGAAACTTCAGATATAAAGTGTTACTATTCAAAATTCCAAATTTGAAGTTTCATATTTTTATTTGCATTTTAATCCTTATAACATATTAGATTTATGATTCTTAAATATTTTGTCAATTAATTTTTTTAATTCTTAAAATTATAATTCATAATTATTTCAAATTTTCCTTTACAATTTAAATTTTACACATAAAATTAAATAAAAGCTTTAAAATAAAGACTTATAATTTTTAAAACTAGATTTACAAAACAACAATATTACAAAAAAAAACTTAACAAATGCACTTATTAATCATATATAAAAATATTACAGAAAATAGTTTTTAGGATAATGTGGTATTTTACTTGTAATTTGATATTTAATTGTGTATTCTATGTAAAATTTTATATAGTGTAACATTTTATGAATTAATATTTCTATAGTATTTTTACATAAGTGATATTTATTTTTAAAGTTGTATGAATTTAAATTAAGTATGATAAACATAAGGAATTTTTTTTTTTTTTTGTCGACCATTTTACAGACTCATGTGGACTCTGTAAACCAAACTGGTTGCTTTTTATCCATATGGACAGTAAACGACGTTTGTTGCCTCACACTGCGTGCTAAGCTATCCGCCTTGTTGTTTTGCGTCCGTGGTATATGAATAATCTCTGAGCTGTTGAAACTTCTCTTCAGACTTATGAAGTTAAGTTTGAAGTTTTGATTTGGGAGAATACTGCCTTTAAATTTCAAATATGAAGTTTTGGAAACTTTAAAATAGGGTATTTTTTTTGGAGATGCTCTTATAATATTTTAAGACTTTAATTATAAAGCAAAAATATTACTAAAAACTTAATAAAAATTCTAAAATAAGATACATGAAGACATAATTATTAGAAAAATTTAAATATTAAAAACACTAATAGTATGATAAAATTGAACCGGAACCTCAAAAAATTTTAAAATATTTTCCCAATAATATTTTTGTATAGCCAAAGATAGAACATTACGGAAATAATTTTATGGAATAATACGGTACTTCTCTTGTATTTTAATATCTAATCATGTATTTCTATTTATAACTTTATATATTTAACTTAATATTTTATTAATTAATATTACTTTAATATTTTAAATTTTATATATGTACAAGATTTATAAAAGCTTTATGGATTTATATTAATTATAATAAATATAGGGATTATAGTACAAAATACAAAGAATTTTGAAATTAAGTTTGAAGTTTTTTTTTTGGAGAAGAAACACCTAGAAACTTCAAATTTAGAGTTTTGCAAATTGTAAAATAGAGTTTCCTTTTGGAGATGCTCAAAAGCTTGGTTTTACATTTACATTTAAAACTTATATATATATATATAATATATATATATATATATATATATATATATGTTGACCAAAAATATATATATTGCATTGCATTTGACGCTTATCAACATTGACATTTAAATTTAACGAAACAGCTTTTGAAAGAAAGAAAAATAACCATCCGGGAATGGTTTAGCAGTATTGCAATTTTTTGGAGATATGAGTGAAGAAATTTCACGACACTAAACTTGTGTAGTAACACGGTTATAGGACTAAACTTTGAGTCGTATTTGAAAATTCGAGAAAGAGTTCATCAGTGAACTGAATTTATTTTGAAAAATTAGTCTATACCTTTACATAAACTAAATACCCCATGTTCATAAAAAAACATAATCTGGAAAAATCAAAATATAGTCTGCATTTGCAGAGCCAACAACGTATGCATTTAACATAAAAGATCAACTTTTAATTGAATGTGAAAGAAGAGAGCATCAGTATTGAAATGGGAAAAGACTGAGAAGTCAGAATAAAAGGACAATAAATGGGGACATGGGTCCTGAAGAAGAGAGAGTATACACATCAACTTTTACCATCTTATTTTGTCTCGTGGCTTTGTGCTTCATTGGATTCAAAGGTTAAGACAAACAGAAAGACATTACTTGGCTATCCAACAACTTCACTTTCTGTGCTCTTGTCACAATCTCAAGCCCATTTTTTCTTACATCCAACGTATCAATGATTCCTTTTAAGAAATTAGAACAAAGAGAAAAGATATTTCTTCAATTTGATCCAAACGGGTAGTGTATATCAGAATTTATCTAAGATACGGTATGTAGCTCAGAATTTTGGGACGGACTAATTCATCTTCTGTCCATATTGAACATGATTATGAGCTTCCCTAGCTAGTAGACCAATTCATCTGCATGTTGGTTTAGGTTTAGCAGCCAAATGCAAAAAAAAAAAACAATTAAGACGTATGATGGTTTTGGCCTGGGTTGACTACTGGAAGGTTTAGTGTTTCTACGTCCCGTCATGTTTATTTTTCTCAGTTATTTACCAAGACGTTCGCATATCGATCGTTTCAGACTAGACCAGTCCGCAGCCCGCAGGGTTTTGGTCCACCACAACATCCATTAGACCAAACGTTCCTAATAACCAACCATTTGTTATTTTTATATTGTCTTGATTATCTTCTTACTAATCTTAAACTTTTTATCAATCTACGTAGTAGATTCAAGAGAAAACTTCTCCACCGTAAGATCTTTACATCCCCTAACTGATAATGGTCTCAAGATGGGTCTGTCTTTTAAGGATCGATCCAAATGTCGGAAGCATGGAGGCATACTATAGGACAATCTTGGCGGCAACCCATCACCACTCATCCATTGCATCCAACCCAATCTCTCTCCTCTCTTCTATGTATATATATCTTACATTAGTATGATATAAAAGTAAAGGCAAGCAACATTTAAATCATCATCTCCATTTCTCAAAAATTTATAGCCCACACAACCTGCAACCTTCGGTAAAACTGATCTTCACTTTCCTTTGTCTTGTCAAAAGCCACATGTTCTTCAGTCTCTTCTCAACAAATATATATAAAGGGAAAATATTCCCATAATTTTTACAATAGTTTTTAAACTTCAAATCCTCATGGACTTTCTCAAAGTTTCTGACAAGACAACATCTCCATATAGAAGTAACTCTCTGTTTGGTTTGAATCAGCAACACATGGAGACTCATCCTCATCCTCATCCCCATGTCATTACCCCTTGTAACAATCTCCCCTTCTCTAGTCTCTTTGTTTTGATTTGATTCTCAAAAAACAGAGACTAAACGAATGTTTTCATCTCATGATTTGTAAAACAGATGCAGGAAATGGAGTTATGGGATGTTACTATTATTACCCTTTTACAAACGCGCAACTAAAGGAGCTCGAGAGACAAGCGATGATCTACAAGTACATGATCGCATCGATTCCCGTTCCTGTTGATCTTCTTGTCTCATCATCACCTCCCTGTAATAATAAAAACGCTGCCGGAGGAGATTTAGAGCCGGGAAGATGCCGGAGAACAGACGGGAAGAAATGGAGATGCTCGAAAGAAGTCGTCTCTAATCACAAATACTGTGAGAGACACTTGCACAGAGGCCGTCCTCGTTCAAGAAAGCATGTGGAACTTCCTTATTCTCGCCCTAGCAGTAGCAACATTAGTTGTTCCGAGAAAAACAGAGTTCTTAGCTCTATAAAAGACAAAAGAGTGGAGGTTTCATCAGCCAGGTCTTGCTCTTTATCTTGTCTCAGAATCATCATCCTCTCTCTGTTTTGTTCTTTGAATCTGTCTTTTTGATTATTGTTATGAATTGAGAACAGAGGAATCGAGATCTTTCCTGTACCGGCGTCTAACGAGCAAGAAAACAAGTATCTGAACTTTATAGATGTCTGGTCCGATGGAGTGACATCATCTGAGAAACAGAGAACCCCTGCTGCTTCTTCTTCTCCCAGTGGCAATCCTTGTCTTTACTCGCTTGATCTTTCCATGGGAGGAAACAACTTGATGGGCCAGGATGAAATGGGCTTAAGGGTTATCGGGTCGGGTCGTGATGATCCGCACGGGTATGGTCCATATGGTGGGGGTGTCGTGTCTTCTTCACTTGATGAGATGTCGAGCTGGCTTGCCACCACGCCCGGGGGACCATTAGCTGAGATACTGAGGCCTAACCCGAGTTCGGCGTTTTCTGGCGAAATGGAAGCGAATAGCTTGACGGCGACTCCAACTCCGAGCTCGTCGCCTTCTAGAGTGGTGAAGAAAGTGACTGTTTCAGTGTCTGATGAAAGCAGCCAGATTTAGGAGTTTGGTGATGACGACTTCGTTTCTTGTGCCTCTTTCTTATTTAAATCTTTTGTACTTGTAAAACCGTAAGCACTTACTTTTGATTAATTATGGACTTTCTTTCGACATTTAGTCCCAAAATAAATATGGACTTTAATCGGTCAATGCGAATTTTGATTGGAATTTTCCACATTGTTTTTTTTTGTTTGAAAAAGGGCATAATTTTCCACATTGTTGAATAAAGAAAAAAATGAGAAAATATGTTTTTGATTTTTACGTAAATCAGTTTATATTGAATGTTTTTGGTTAGAATATAAAATGTGTATTTATCTTTAATTTTTATCTAATACCATCAAAATTATCAATCATGTTTTATTTCGTTTTTAATATTTATACCAAAAAATAATAAATAAGTATAACATATGTTGTCTGTGATCGACAAACAAAACAATCAAAATGTTATGAACTTGTAAGTAAATTAATAAGTACATTTTATATAGTTTGTAGATTATTAGTTTTTTTTATTAAGGAGTACATTTTTTTAAACTCTGCTTAAGGAGTACATTCAATCATGAAATTAATTTTAATTTGTTTGTAGGTCAAGTTTAAAAAGGCTGAACCTGCAGCTAGAGCCTCGGTAGAACATAATCCAATGATAGATGAACGAAAAGCCAATTGCAACGTAGCTTGTAATGGTGAAATGTTAATTATGTCATAACCAATTCAACATAATTGATCTTCGTCACGAATATCTTTGTTATTTATCCCTAATATTTATGCAAAATCAGCAACAATTTGCAAAGTTTCATCAACCGTTACCTACTTATAATCAACCTTACTAATGGTATATTTTCTTTTTTTTTGGTTAAAGAAGAATCTTATTGGACTTATGGTCTTTCCAGGGTCTTTCATCGAGACTCAAAACCCACGCCCATGCCCACTATTGCTATATTTTCCACACATCAAGACTCATGAAACAAGAGTATTTTTTCCAGCCATGTCTTTGCTAAACGAGTGTACTTCTTTTGGTTTTGCAATTTTCATGAACCAGCATTATCAGCAGTATCCTCCACAGTCGCATTATTATTTAACGTATCATCCACCACAGCCAATGTTATGTGCCGTATCATCTACAGCCAAAATATTATGCGCAGCATAATCCACAATCGCAGTATCCTTCACAAGAATATAACTCGCAAGAAAAAAAATCGGAGTATAGTCCGAATGTTCTCTATGATCCACAGTCTATGAACGTGCCGAGAGAGGAACAAGCGGTGTCTCAGGCTTCGACTTCAATCTCGCTGCCTTCGACATGAGATTATTATGTTTTTAATATTGAAATTCAGATTTTTGTTTATACGAAAGTCTATTCTGTTGTTCTCAAATTCAGACTTTTGGTTAACTAACAAGGTTATATCGTTTTAATTAGTAACAAATTTTTTTTTTTAACTTATTCAATTTATTTTTTAATATTTATATGTTATATGCAGTTAGTTGAACATTGTGCTGCTATCTCTCCATTCATGTTTATCCATATAATTATTTTTGCCTGTTTCTTTCTTATAAAGAGATTTGCATCACAAAAACTTATTAAATTCTCTAACTTCATTAACCAAGGTTATATCGTTTTAATTAGTAACAAAAAAGCTTTTAAAACTTATTCAATTTAGTTTTTAATATTTATATGTTATATAGTAAATGATACGCAGTTAATTGAACATTGTGTTGCTATCTCTCCGTACATGTTTATCCATATAATTATTTTTGCCTGTTTCTTTCTTATAAAGAGATTTGCATCACAA
Organism: Raphanus raphanistrum subsp. raphanistrum; assembly: GCA_019706035.1. NCBI lineage: Eukaryota > Viridiplantae > Streptophyta > Magnoliopsida > Brassicales > Brassicaceae > Raphanus > Raphanus raphanistrum. The sequence goes on from CM033981.1 coordinate 14,948,874, forward strand.
AAACTTATTAAATTCTCTAAAACTTCTACTGCGAATCCCCACTAGTTTTTTTTTTGCCATGTCTCTACCAAAAGATACAGATACAAAGATATATGTGGCAGGTTTGCCTTGGATCACAAAAACTGAAGGCCTTCGAAATTACTTTGAACAATTTGGAGAAATTGTCTATGCTAATGTTGTTTGTGTTAGAGCAACTAAACGATCAAAGGGCTTCGGGTTTGTAAGTATCAAACAGTATGTAACATGTAGAGTAAGAGATTATTTTTTAATCATGAGTCTAAGTTAATATTCTCAGGTCACGTTTAAAGAAGCTGAATCTGCAAAGAGTGCTTGCGAGGATCCAAATCCGACTATAGACGGACGAAAGACCAGTTGCAAACTTGCTTTTCTTGGTGCTAGGGTTCATAATAACTTACCAAACCAAAACGGTTTAGCCTCAATTTCCCCCCAATTCGATTAACTATTTGCAGTGATACTTTCTCGTTATAATCGTTGTTCTTCTAACCGCAGGTCTAGCTATTTATGTAGATCCCTACTGGTATTTACTCATTCTTCATCTGTCAAAATTGTTCTTTTTACGACGGAAATTTTATCATTATTCCAGAATTCGTGTGTATTTCTTTTGCATCATATATTGTGGTATTAACATGAGACTAATAAAGTTTATGGTTTTTCCATATTCAGGAACCAGTATTATTGGCCGTATTATCAGCTATACTATCAGCATTGCCCTTGGTTTAGCACCTATCCGTATTAAACGCAATCTCAATCTAAGACAGAGAGCTTCTTGTTCTGTTACATTCTCAGAGTCAATTCGGTTTAGTTTGTCTGACTTTATATTGGTAATATTTATCATGCATCTGTAGAATTGATTCTCCTATATTTCAGCTGAAACATTATAATTTATGCCCTGCTTTTTATATAAAGGTTCCATATAAAAAGACAGTTTATGAGCATAAAAATCTATTCTTGTAAAAACTCTTTTTTCAATTGCAATATTCGTGGATATTCATTCAAGTCTTGATGGATCAATGAATCTCTTACTCAGCTTCCTCGTATCTGTTGAAAAAACATAGACTACAGGTGGGAACAAGGGATTTACTTGATTCTTCAAGAATATAGACTAAAGAAGAGTAAATGATTTTAATAAGCACACGCAATATATGGACCCACCAATCTCAAATCTTTACGCGTCAAGCTCGAAAAAGATACAACCAGACCACAATGAGTTATTGAAGAAAAAGTAGGGAAAATTAATCAGGTGATATGCTTGGCCAATAGGGAAATACAATTCAACTATAGATAGGCTCGGTTTTTGTTAGTATGCATCAAAAGAGTATATACATACAATTCTTGATAAACAGTTTAATATTTCTTTAAAAGTAGTACTAATGACCAAAACAAAACATCATCAAAACAAAGTGAAAAAAACTATAGTGTATATCTATGGTTGATTATTCAATATACAGTATCTCATATATCTGTAGAGCAACGAGTCCCTTGTATTGAACCTAATGGAGAAGTGGTCATGTTCGGTCCAAAAGCCACTAGTGCAACACAATTCACATTAAACCGGTATGCGCCAGAGACGAATGTCCCGATCTTCCACCTAAGCTTCCCGTCCATTTTCATACCGATGATTACTCTACCGGCGGACCGATCACGAACGATTTGATAACCAAAGGACTGAGCAACGGGTAGCTCAGTCCCTTGGAGAAACGCTGACAAAAGATTGATTTCTTCGTGAGACTGATAGAAAGGCGGTAGAGAAGCCTCTGATGTTATTTGTTGTCCTCTGTATGCTGAGTATAATAGAAGCTTGTCGTAGTAGATTCCTACTTTTTTGTTAGGGTTTTTGGAGAAGATAGTGAGCTGGATTGAGGAGTTGAGGAGATGAGTGGCGGAGGATGAGACATCGAGGGTGTAGATATCAGCTTCCGTGAGGGAGAACTCGGGTTTCGCAGGATGGAGGATGAGCCAGATGAGGAAGATGATGAGGAGAAGGCCGCTGAAAAAGGTGGAGAACGTGAAGAATAGTTTCTTGCGACGTTTGCTGATGTTAATCCCTCCTTTCTTGGCGCAATGTTTTGGTGAAGTTTCAGAGATTTGAGACATTTTGAGAGAGAGACCGAGAGAGAATGGAGAAAGGAGAGGAGGTGAAGGGGTTAAATAAAGAGAGAAGTGATGGAAGTAGAAAGCTACAAGCACTGACAGCAATTATCTATGTTTTAGAAATGCTTTTTGACTTAGAGGTTGCTTGTGACTTGTGATGGTGTGAAAATATTAACCGTCGATTAACAAATAAATGAACTTTTGTTTTCTTGCTGTCTTTTTCCTTTTTAATCAATATATTTGCGTGAACGTTTTAGTTACTTATATTATTATATGTGCACCAAATTATCAATGAAAGAGGTAATACACTAACACTAACACATTGTGAGACTTTAAAAAGTTTTCTTTTTCTTGCACACTTTGGGTGAGTGCCTGGTAACTTTCTTTCTCTTTTATGATCCGAATCATCCGACTAATCCCAAAAACCAATAACAAAAACCGATTGCTTAATCTTCTTTTAATACGGATTGAATTGAGGGACCGAGCTTCCAAAAAATCACTGGGTTAACACCTTGGCAAAAAGACAAAAAATCTACTTTTTGGACTATATAAATGGCAAGTTTTGTGAGTTCATGCAAAGTTAAAAAAATAAAGCGTCCTGATAAAATAAGTAATCAGAAAATAATAAATAAGAAACAGATAATAAATCCAAAAAGACCTAGCTAAGAGTTGTACAGAAATTATAAAATCTAATTTATTTGACTTATCTTCTTTAAAAATGTCTTTGTTTTAGTCTCTCTTTTTTTAGTTACAGTTTACTATAATATTTATGTGGTTTAGACTTTAGCTCCACAACCGGTAAAGGCCGCTTTGAAATCTTATAGATATCTGGTTCAAACTTCCACGGCAATACTGGAAAACAATTTAATTTAATAAAATTAGAACTCTATACTATTAAATATTCTTATTCACATGAATACACACATAAGAAGAGCGTGCTGTGCTATGTTATATTTACTGGTAATAACTATTTCATTTGTTTCGATTTAATTATCGTCATAAAAAAAAATTCTCGTTTTAAAGTAAGTAAAGCTGACTCTGAGATTTTAGGGGCTATAGACGATTTAAAAAGGATTTTACAAGTTTAGAAACTGAAAATTTTTATATATAAATTTACCAAAAATTCTCGTTTTAAAATAAGTAAGGCTGACTCTGAGATTTTAGGGGCTATAGACGATTTAAAAATGATTTACAAATTTGGAAACTGAAAATTTTTTATATATAAATTTGAGGGCAAATTTATATATATATATTTTTCCAAAAATTTTGGGGATTTAAGTTGAATGTTTCACTTGACTCAGGGTTAGAAATGAAAATAAATGTTGTTTTATGATTTTAAAGCAAAATTTATTAAAAAGATTTTTCCGTTTATTTTTCTCTATCGACTAAAATATTATTTTTATTTTTAAAATATATAAAATTAAATATTTTTTTAATCTACGTACTTTCTTTGAACACATTTTTTTTCTAATCTATGTATGTAAATCTAAAATGATAAATAAAATAAAAAGGAGAAAATAATTAGTATGTGAATGAACCGCGTTGAAGACTTTTTTTTTTGAAAATGCGTGGAAGACCCTTTTGGTTGAAATAAACCGCTACGCTTCAGGTTCGACCCCATGTGATGAGCATTTACACAAGGCTTATTTACGATTTTTTATTTTTTCATTCTAAATTAGGGGTCCAATATTTTTTTTAATTATCAATTGTATGAAGAAATTGGTTTAGAATTTTATTTTTGTTCAGGGCCCCTTTTGTATTTAAGACGGGTACATTTATCCTTCTCGGTTTGTAGTATTTGCATGAGACAAGGCACGTATTATTTTCTTATTTAAATTTTTTATACAAGTATAAATACGAGAAAGTTTTCAAAAAAAAGAAGTATAAAACTAGTACGAGTACTAGGATCAACACCTACAAATTGCTTTATAAAGTTGCATCCTATGAAAAGCTTAGTTTTTTTCCTTCCACAAAGCAGCTTTTCCACATTTATTTTATAATAATTGGATAATACCTCTTTTATATATAAATAAAAAGAGCATCAAACTAGAGGCATGTAGTGACTATTGAGCATTATCCCTTATTTATTTCTTAGTTTAAGTTTCCTAGAGTGTTATAAAGTTATTAGTATATCTTTCGGTTATTATGTGAAAGATTAATGGAGACTAACCAAAGTTTTAGTGGGTTTTAGTGGTCTAAATCCGTATCATCATTCAAATTGAAAACTAGCAGACTGGTGTTTGAGTTGCAAATAAAAGTCTACAACTGGAAAGCAGAGTAGAAAAATTGTCTAAATGTGTTAACGTCATAGACGACATGAAGAATCAAATATATAATTGGCCTTTAGGAGAAGAAAGTTTGATTTGTAGAGAGAAAAAGATGGAAATAAAAGCCGTAGAAGCATATCTATCATTTGATGGGGGTGGTTCTGTGTCTTTATGTAGCCGTTCCTTTTACGCTAAGGAAAGATAGAGCAACTCGTGTATGCATCCAAATTTCTTTAGATGTTATGTCACAGTTACCTTTTTAATTTTTAAATAAAGGTTTCTATTACTCTCTTAGATATATACTTATAAAAACATTGTTCTCCAAGTTATTACAATTCTATGGAGAAGTAGAAGAGACTTATATTTCAAAATAATGGATCTTTGTGGAACCATGCAAATATTATAGGATTCTCTTTTTTTTTTTGTATATACGAGTCCTAAGTACGTTTTATAGAAAACTAGGGTCGGTCCGCCCTACGGGCAGAATAATAATTTAAAAATAATTTAAATAGTTAGAATAAATATTTTTGATTTTTGTTTAATATTGGTTTTTTATTTTAAAAAGTTTTTTTATATTAGCATGAATTATTATTTAAATTTATTTTTATTCTTTTTTCAATCTCATTCTCATTACAATTAACTAAATTTCTCCTTACAATGAATAAGATTGTTTATTTGAATTTTTATTCTGTTTCTATTTTAATGGTATATAATTTTTGATTCGTTTGTTTAATTTGAAGTTATCTAGTTTTATTCATTCTCTTATATTATTTGATACCGTATGTCTCATATTCGATTATATAACTATATATTTTATTTTTTACACAGTTGTGGATCTATGTTTATAGTTTCTTGGAATTCTTGACATGAATATTTAAAATACATTCTACATCTATTTAGTTACAATAACTTAACATATCTCTTTTATATAAAAAATACATTTTTATTTTTGTACTTTTATGTATTTTATTCTATTTTTCGTAACAATTATTTTGATTTCTTATTATCTATTAGTTTTTATTGTAGTATTATTTTCGTAAAAAAATCTATTATGTATTACTATTTGATTATATATTCCTTTATTATTTTAATTTTCTAATCTTGAGCTTCTGATAAAATTGTGTAATTATTTCAAAAGCTTTACGCTTTTATTTGCATTTGATAAAACGCGTAGACACAAAATCACTAAAAATCGTTTTTATCATTTTTCTGAAGTATATGTATTTTAGATGATATTATATATTGTGTGCTAAAATAATTTTACATTGATGTTTTTTTTTTGTAGATTGTAATTAAACTATTGATTAAAACGAACTTTTGGGTTATTAAATATTTTATAAATAATTTTAGTTAATAGAATAAGATGTTAAGGAATATAAGAGTATTTAATACATTTTTAAAAATTAGTGTCAAATTTTTAGACAACTTATTTTGATGAGGTTAACATCAGTAAAGAGGGTTAACCCACATTCACATATTATAATATCTATTGTGATTATGAATATACTTTTACTCTTAGTAGCTTGTCATGTACTTGGTGTGTCTGAGTATCTCTCATTGTATAAACATCGGATAAAAAGTTTCAGTAACCCATATCAAAAGTGAAAAATATAGAATTGAGAACGTTCAAGAGGCCAACATACGCCTGATGTTTGTATCGTTGTCAAGACTCGAAATAAGAAGAAAGCTATTAGGTATATAAGGAATTAACAACACAAAGCTAGAACCATTACAAAAACATGTTCTAGCATTTCATTCTCCTATAGCTTCCCATGCATCGATGACGTATTACTTTTCTTCCTCTTCTATAATCATAACTATTGCCACTGTGCTGAGAGAATAAGTAGTTCATTTTTCCCAGTCAAAACAGACCAATTATCTTATGTGGAGATGAAATGAGGACATGTAGTATATACCGGCTCAAGAATTGGGAAGAAGACGACCATTGTACATTGTGTCGAGTAGCTCACTGCACCAGGCCTTCTAATGAGTCCTTTGTTGTTTGGTAAACCTGTACCTAAACTGACCAAGCAAACCTTCCACCTGTTTGCAAACAGGAGGCACCAAATAAAACAGTGTTTACCAAAACCAAACTACATTACAAATAAATGTTGGGAAAGAGGGAGTGACAAACCGTAACAGTTTACATTTTCCTGTACCCCCACACATATCACCTAATCATATAAACACATAAGGGCATCAATGTTATGCTCTTGAATCTTTTTGAAGCATATCAAACGGAAACAGAGAATCGTTTCACATACGCAGTTAATCCGAAAGCTTTGATTAACTTAAGAGGTAACATTACCGGAGAGAGCTAGAATTCTTCTTCAAGATCCAAATTGGATGTGTACCCTCACTTCTTTTCTCTCTTAAGAGTTTCTCAGACTTCTGTATTATTTTCTCTGAACAGGCACTATATATTTTGACCATAGCCTAGACGTGATGAACTTAGCCAAAGCACGTTCCACTTCCTCACTCACCTACACCAAACAAATAGACATACCAAATGGCTTAACAAAACAAAATTGATTCATACCTAAAAATAACTTAAAAGAACAAAGAAAACCAAGAATACTTGGTAAAACAAAGCAATTAAGAGAAAAGCAAAGAAAAAAAACAGAACATACAGCTCTGCGGAGGATAGGTTCCAGAGAGGAGCAAAGCTTCTGCAAGCTGTCAACTTTCATCGCCTCAACAATCACACTGCACCAACAGAAAAAGAGGTAATCTGATAGAACATAATTTTTTCTATCTAAAAAAAATCAAAGAAGATGAATGAATGAATATTAACAAACCTAGCAAGAGCAGGGCGCTTTCGCTCAGGCTACTTTTCATCGTTGCTGTCGTCTAAGTTCCTCTTCATTCTTCAAAATCTGTTAAGAGGAACAACAAAAAAAAGCCTTAATTTTTTTTATTTGTAAAAAAAAAAAAATCTAAATCCCTCCGACGAAGACTTCGCGTAGACTCTCTCAAGCAAAGCGATTAAGAAGTTTACATTTATTTTCCGGTGAGAGTAATTGTGTTGCTTTTTGATAGTCTCTCCCGAGAGAGCCTCTCCAGTCCTATGTAGTAACCCTATGTAGTAACCCTCGATCTTTGTAGGAAATCATGAGATTTAGCTGCAACACAAATTAAAAATAAAACAAACCATTAATTCCATAAGCACTGCAATATCTATTACACATAACACTACAAACCTACTTTACCTCTTCTTCTTAACTTCCGAGCTTCTTCGTTGATCTCACATGATATAGTACTGAAACCACGGCTTCGGATGTCCACGACACCAACCGCCAAAACCCTAGAAACTCCTTTGATGAAATCGACGGCAGCGGAGCAGTCTCTCCTTTGATGATGAAAATCGACGACGGCGGAAGATGAGAGAGTTGGTAGAAAGGAAGCGAAGGGTCGCGAGTTTGAGAAAACAAAAGAAATCTTAAAATAAGGAAGAAGGAAGAATGGGATAAAATTTACGATTGGAGAAGAGGAAACAAAGAATCACAACGCATACTGTTACGGAAACTGTATCGTCTCGTCGCGATCGAAGTGAGCGAAGACGACGAATGACTACTGTACGTTTTTAATCGAGGACAGGTGTCACGATATCATGAAACGATTTTATGTGCTGGCATCCTATGTGGACAGCCTGGAAGAGATTTAAACCCTATTTTATATAAATAGATAACTATATAATCCGTATTAGATTTTTGGCTAAAATTATTGTGTGAATTGATCTATGGATTATAATAAATGCTTTTTGGTGCATTTTTTTTCTGGAACAGCTTTTTGGTGCATAAATCAATTAATCTTCTAAGAAATGACCTCTTGAACAAAAAAAGAAGAAGAAATGACCGCATATGACTTTGGTGGTGTGCGATTTATAATTTTCTTCACTTCCTTTATCAAAATAGCTCATTGTAATCATGATGTTCTTGCTTTGGACCTAACTTTTCGTGTATTATGGTTTTAATTAGTCAAGCAAACGAAGTGGTTAAAAGAGACTATGCTTTTTCTTCGTTTGGTATTTAAAAGTTACTTTTTGTTGACTTTTCCCACATAGATTCAACTTTCTGTATTTTAATTAGCTTAGGCGAACAAACAAAGGACTATACAACACAATAAAGACGGGTTTGAAAAGCAGCAGCAACACAAAACCTACCCTCTGGTATGTAATGTAATATTTATTCTATTTTATTTTAATTTGGTGTACTTAAGCTATTATAGATAAAGTTAGTTGATGTATTTATGAAAGAAAATAATTGTAAAGACTAAAAAGAAAATAAATAGTAATTTGAAGTTTTAAATAGCCAAACCTCAAATTTGAGGTTTTGAATAGTGAAACCTCAAATTTGAAGTGTCGCTATTCAAAATCTCAAAATTTAAAAATTTGAAATTGAAATAGAATGACAAAAACCTCAAAATTTGAGGATTTGAAGTTGAGTTAGAAATAGTCTAAAATCATGAAAAGGGAAGCAAAAGCCGTTGAAGATCATTGCGGCATATTGGGACTAGCAACATCTGTAGTACCAGTTGCAGTGGCTGTTTCATAACATGTTCCAGCTCCATTGTTCACTACATCAGTAACGGCAACAGAGGTGAGAATGACTGAACAACATGAACTACACTCTTAGACTGGCTAGTAAAAAGCATCTGATTCTTTATGGCCTAAAAATCCATATCTCACATTTAGTTGGAATCCAAGAATATTCAATTGAAACCATAGAGATATTGCCTTTTAAAAAAAAAAAAAATCTCCTGCTGCAATCTTTTGCGGAAAATCCTTATCTAATTTTATACTTCTACCATTAGCTCAGCTTCACCCATTCGAGATGGATCTAGGATTATGTGAAAGCATCGGTGTCCGTAATCCAGAAGCAATCCAAATAGTTTCCCAAAGAGAATATAAGCAGCATCGTATGTTCCTTAGAGTTATCCATACCGGTATTGAACTTATCTCCAGCACGCTAAAGAATCATTAGAAGTCCAAGAAGCAACAAACATTAGACAACCACAAAAATATCCCTCATTAGTCGTTTTTTTTTGTGAACAACCCAAAATGCATTAAAACTTAAAAGAGATTCAGCCCACTAAAGGGCCCAACTTACAAGGGAGATCACGAAAGGCCACTTTTGCCACAGTCGCTATATAACTCAATTCTAGTAAATTCATCCGGAATATGAAATATAAAAAGGAAATCTCCAATTTTCCGAGTGAAGATTTTACACTTATTACCCCAAATGTGGTTAGTGACAGCATGGATAAGACCTCCGGGTGGAGTAGTGCAACTATGGAACTGTGCAATCATATATTCTTTTTCATTTTCAAGCTCGTACCTCAAAACATGGTGTGGATTTGTTACTATTGGAGTACCATCTTCTAAGTAAGTTGGTGAAGTCGATGGAGATTGTGGGTTTTAGGGTTCATTCTTACTGCCCAAGGAAACCACTGCCATCTTCTTTCAGTCCTGGAGGAAATATCATATGCCGTTGTTTGTCGTTTTCCAATTGGAGTCTAAGAAGGAGGTTCATCAGGAATTGGGTCCTTTATCTCATGACTAATGTACAAAGGCTTCAGAAATGCCTTCAGAGATGGGAAAAAGGAGACGGGCCACAACGGCATCTTCAACGATAATGGCAGAAACTCGGGGTCACCGGAACACCACGGGCAGCTACCGTTAATGTCGACTCCTCCGTAAGGACTTGGATTTCGGAAGGCTGAGAAAGGAGAGCGTAAAGATAGGATCAGAAATGGGTTGAGAGAAAGGAAGGAAGTGATGAGCAGTTAAGTTTCATCGTTTAGCAAGAAGGTGAAGCGAGGTCTAGTGGTATTTCACTGGATAAGGATCTTGCCGGTGATGGAGCGGGCTCACAGGTGGCGGATTCGCCTGAGAAAATTAGTAATCGGAGTTTAGGGTGACTCTCGATAAGTGTGCATGACAGAAAAGTGTTTTTCCTTTTTACTAGTACTAAGTTGCAATTCATTATTATGTTAAAATTGTATTAAAAATCATGCATGATGAATGCCTTTCTCAAAAAAAAAAAAACATGCATGCATGCATGCATTAACAAATAGAAATATGTCACTTACCTCTATAAATTGAACTAGCAGGTTACAGGTAGCAAACACATACAAACGAGAGATTACAAAATAAAAATAAAACCTGGTCAATGCCGTACGATTCTTTAAGGTTTAGAAAACAAGAAAACTTGTTTTGTTTAGTCACCTCAAAGTTCAAACGGCACGACAAGACCAAAAAAAGTTACAAACTTATATTAGGAGTACTACGCCATCTTTTCTACTTTAACATGTTTTTGGCTTAAACAAAAAAAATCTAAGTGGAACTAATTTTTCTGTTCACCAGATTTATTTTTAACATACGTTTATCAGATTTTTCAGTAATAAAAAATTTAGGAGATAAATAACTTAATCTCTAAAATGCTCAAATTAGAAGAAAAACAAAATTTGGCTGCAACTGGTCATCCTAAAAGGAATATGCTGAATACAAGGAATGGTTTTTTTGTGAAATAATAAAATAATGGATGAAATAGGATAATGTTTTTGAAATGATTAACGGGATAGTGAATTTCATTCATGAATGTTTTAATGTGGAACAAAATGAATAAATTTTACAATTTTTTTTTGTTTTATTCCAAAATAAAATATGTATAATTCTTTTCAAAAAAATCATTGTAACTAGTAAATATTCTTATGGAATTCTATGGAATGATGCATTTCAAACAAATTAATCACATTTCAGTTGCAGATTTTTTTATTATAACCTTTTAATCTTCAATTTTTGTTGATTAGCAAATGAATAATTCAACGTTACCGCCTTCATTCATATCATGACTTAATTGAGAAAATGCATCCTAAAATTACATAAAATCTCTAATTTGGATTTTGAAAGAAACTCAAACCATTGAGAGGCGATGGATAATCATCTTCCTCTACATGTACAATCCCATCAATTCTATCAAGATGGGTGCTTGGGTTTGCTAGGAATACTTTTGGACCAACAAGATGTGTTGTAGGGAAGTTGCGATTGAGCAGACTTACATTCAAGATATCACTTTCGATCCAGCATCATAACTCTGGTCATCCTAAAAGGAATATGCTGAATACAAGGAATGGTTTTTTGTGAAATAATAAAATAAAATAATGAATGAAATAGGATAATGTTTTTGAAATGATTAACGGGATAGTGAATTTCATTTATTTTATTCATTCATGAACGTTTTAATGTGGAACAAAATAAATAAATTCTACAAAAAAAATTTGTTTATTCCAAAATGAAATATGTATAATTGTTTAAAAAAAATCATTGTAACTAGTAAATATTCTTACGGAATTCTATGGAATTTCAAACAAATTAATCACATTTCAGTTGCGGATTTTTTTATTATAACCTTTTAATCTTCAATTTTTGTTGATTAGCAAATGAATAATTCAACGTTACCGTCTTCATTCAAATCATGACTTAATTGAGAAATTACATAAAATCTCTAATTTGGATTTTGAAAGAAACTCAAACCATTGAGAGGCGATGGATAATCATCTTCCTCTACATGTACAATCCCATCAATTCTATCAAGATGGGTGCTTGGGTTTGCTGGGAATACTTTTGGACCAACAAGATGTGTTGTAGGGAAGTTGCGGTTGAGCAGACTTACATTCAAGATATGACTTTCGATCCAGCATAATAACTCTGGTGCTACATTCCACTCGATGTTCAAGATCTTTGGAGAGAAGGAGTCATTACACTCTTTCCTAAGAGTCATCTTTGGAGAGAAAGAGGCATCTTGAACACTACAAGAAAACATGCCTATAACAAGGAAAGATTACAAGGAATTATATTCCTCGTAAATTTACGAGTAAATTACTAGGACTTTACGACGAAACTGAGTTTCGTTGTAAAGTCCTAGTAAATTTACAAGGAAAAAAGTTCATCGTAATTTACATGTAAATTTACATCGAGTTTATGAGGAAAGAGAAAATTCGTTGTAAAGTCCTTGTAACTTTACAAGGCTTTTACGATGAAACATGTTAACATTATCTTTTTTGGTGAAAACATGTTTCAAGTGTGTTTTACCAAACTGATTTCGCTGTAAGGATTCTCAAGCCGATCAAGTTAACTTCATTCCATTCCCTCGGTTGGAAGATTCTAGAATAATTTGATTAATTGCTATCAAAGTTACACCTCGTGGAGGAATAACTGTTGGAATCACATTTGCAAGAAGAAACTTGTATCATTGAAGTCGAAGTATTTGAACAACAAACAGATGACATCCCTCTTATTGATCCGGATAACCGTCAATATGAAAATGTTTCCGACGATATGATAAATATAGAAGGTGAAGACGAGTTCAATGCAAACAATGATGATCAATATTTTGTTGATATTGATAAAATCTCGAATGATTTAGAATGATGTAATATATGTTTTAAATATATAAATCATTTTAAGACTTAATTCATGTGTATGTTGTTTGGTTAAAATAACTATTCATTGGATTTTAAGGATTAAATTGGAGTTTAGGATTTTAGAGAAAATGGGATAAAGAGGAGGATGTGGTAAAAAGGATATAATGTTATAGGTTATAGACTTTGGGGTTTAGGGATTTGATTTTCAGGGATTCAGATATAGTCCTAGTAAATTTGTCGTAATGGAGAACACGGGACTGGTAGATTCCTCGTAATACGTGTGTCTTTGTAAATTCGTTGTAATACATTCCTTGTAAATTCGTTGTAAAAGTTTCCTTGTAAATTCGTTGCAATATTTCCTTATAAATTCGTTGTAACTAAAAACGCGGACATGGTAAATTCGTTGTAATTCTTTCCTTGTAAATTCGTTGTAATACTTTCCTTGTAAATTCGTTATATATAAATCAGTTTTTAGTATATAAATCAGTTTAAAACTTAATGCATTTCTATGTTGTCTGATTATAATACTTATGTTTTGGGTTTTAAGGATTTAATTGGAGTTTATGGTTTATTGGATAAAGGGGATGATGTGGTAAAAGGGTGGTGTTATATAGATAACTGATTTTGGGGTTTAGGGATTTGATTTTCGGGATTTCATATATAGTCCTAGTAAATTCGTGGTAACTGAAAACACGGGCCTTGTAGATTCCTCGTAATACGCTTTCCTTGTAAATTCGTTGTAATGCTTTCCTTGTAAATTCGTTGTAAATAATTCCTTGTAAATTCGTTGTAACTCTAAAAATGCGGGCCTGGTAGATTCCTCGTAAGGGTAAAAGGGTAGTGTTATATAGATAACTGATTTTGGGGTTTAGGGATTTGATTTTCGGGATTTCATATATAGTACTAGTAAATTTGTCGTAACTGAAAACACGGGCCTGGTAAATTCCTCGTAATATATTTTCCTTGTAAATCCGTTGTAATGCTTTCCTTGTAAATTAGTTGTAAATAATTCCTTGTAAATTAGTTGTAATGTTTCCTTGTAAATTCGTTGTAACTGTAAAAACGCGGGCGAAATCCTCTCTTTTGCCTTGTAAATTACGACGAAAGCTAATTACGAAATTACGACGAAATCCTCTCTTTTGCCTTTACGACGAATTTATTTCGTCGTAAATGTTACAAGGAAGTTACAACGAATCTTCTATTACGACGAACGTTTTACAACGAAACGCTATTCCTTGTTAATTCGTTGTAAACTTCCTATTACAACGAATTAACAAAGAATATGGCTCTTGTAATTGATATGTTTTCTTGTAGTGGAAGTTTTCGGATTTTTCTCAACCACATTTCATCATTTTGGAGTCTTTGATTTATGTACTTCTCTATATTTTTATTTTTATTTTTTTAAATAGTTGTACCATTATAGTAACATAATTATAACGGAACTAAAGAGACCTTAATGCTGACCACACATGGATTCATTTTACCATAGCCAATATATAGAAAGTTGGGACTAAAACGTTAGTGAAGACATCCACGCTTTTCCTCTAGTTTGATAGCCTGAGAATTATACCGAAAATCTTTCCTACTAATTTAGATATTGTATATACACAGTGTACGTATAGCGTCTGAGAATGTGTCACAAACGAGCAAGAAAAACGTGAACTGCATAAGACAAGATGGCCTTATCGGTGACAGCTTGTTGAAGTATAAACGTAACTAACATTAAAATTCAAACGTGTTTTCTATATAATACTGCCACTAAAAGCGACAAGAGTTGACCCCTTTTGCCCTTTTAACCAAAATTTCAGTCACACAAATATACATATACTATGGCTGTGATTGGTTGGTGCACTGGCAAAAAGCAGAATAAAATGTATAGGGACCGATTAAATCAGAGTAAAACATGTGATAGCAAAAAAATGTTTAATCCATATGTGGTGGGTCGAGATAAAAAGTATTACTCCAACGCTCAGATTTTACCAATCGCACCCTATAAGACGTTGATCATCATACGGTCACTTTCGAGTTTCGACCAATATTATGGATCATGAGAACGTATATGTAACATCATATAAATCTTTCAATATTGTACCTTTTATCAAATTAATATAATCCATGACCCAATACTCCAATAGTATAAACATATGATATGATGATGGCCTTTGTCGTCTTGATAGGTGTGATCCAACAACTTGTAAAAAACTCAAAACCATCGAATATATTTGGACCTTTTATCTGTTTTTCAATTCGTTGGACCACACCTATCAGCAATTAAACATTAGAGACGTTTTCCTTCATATATGCTCGCATCTAGTACATAATTTACGATATCTAAAACTAAACCAAAGGGAAAAATTAACATTCAAAGTAACTTGATAATGTAAGCTTCGTTTAAGTTGATGAGTGGCCTGAGGACTAAGCAATCCTCTCATGTCTGTTCGAATATAGTTATTTAGGAGTTTCGAAGTCGGACTATAGATCGTTTTGCCCCACAGAGAGAGAGAGAGAGAGAGAGAGAGAGAGAGAGAGAGGGAGAGAGAGAGAGAGAGAGAGAGAGAGAGAGAGAGAGAGAGAGAAAGAGAGAGAGAGAGAGGCTATAACTAGATTGTTGTCATAGAATGGTTTATTCGTTAATTCCATGAAAAACATATTTTTGATGATTGTAATGATCATTTCATTTTATTATATATCTTAAAAATATCAATTTTTCTTTAGCGTTTGGATATATATATGATTTTTTTCCGTCTATTAGTTTATTAATGGGTCTAATCCCAAGCCCGAAGACAAAAACACATAACATAAAAACCTGACATAAAAGGCAAACTGAAAACATGAGCCCAAAAGAAAAAGCCCAACCTACGAACCCAAGGATTGCACCGAACCAACCCAAACACGTCGAAACACACGTGTTATCACCTCAACATCGAGGAAAAACGTATCGCCATATCTTGTCTTCACCCTCGGCACCAGTAAAACTAACGGTGGACGCCGGAAACCACTTCGGAATCACCCCATCACCACCACGGCTGAACTCCTTTCGTAGAAACATCTGTCAAAACAACGACGAAATCTCTACAAAAGCCTCCGAGCCACCCCACGAAACACGAGATTAAGAGATTCTGAGCCTCCATCACCCAATCACCACCGTTACCTCCTAATCGCCGCTGTCGGAGAGCTTCATCGTCTGTCGAGATCTCATCCTAGCGGGCCGAAACTACGAAGCTTAAACAGGAGGTAAACGGTACCACTCCAACACCTCAATTGAAAAACAGAATCACAACCCAATCACCCGATTGAGCTTGTCACAGAACGCCGTCAGCGTAGAGTTTTGATAGCCTCCATTCTCCAGAAACATAAGCCGGCGACGCAGAGCTGCAAAAGCCTTCATCCCCCGGGGTCATAAGCCGACGACGACTGAGGTAAGGAAACCTCGCCATCCCGGAGTCAAAACGACGATACATATACAACGAGAGGAGAAAACCGACCACTATTCCTCCTAACGATCGACATGCAATAGAGAATAAACAGAAATAAAACTCTAAAGCTAAAACCGGACTGACGGTGGCTGTAAAAACCCACCCGTCGACCGGAAGACACAATCACGGCGAAGCTTGTTTCTTCTTTTTTAGACAGAGGTCAGAGCAAAGTTTTGAACACCAATAACTTCAATTGGTAGAAATTTCATTGGAAATGCTCTTAGAGCAACCTCATTAGTAGGACAAAAATAAAGTCCTTAGCATATTTTATTAGTTTTTTTAAGTTAAGGACAAAGTTTAAGGAGTTTTTAATTTTTGAAGATTATTGGTAGGACAAAAGAAGTCCTTAGCATATTTGACTAATATTTATTTTAATGTGTGATAAGATATAAAAGATACATTTTAAATAAAACATATGACTGAAAAGTTTAACATTAAATTGAAAGAAAAAGAAAATAAGAAAGAAAAAAAATTACAAAGAAAAAAAATTATATGTTATGCATTCGGTAGTACTTTTGAAAGCTAAAGTTGCCAGGACATGCTGCAGGTTCGTTCATATGGGTTGCTTCCCATGGTTTCAGATGCTTTTGAGCATAATGGATAGCTTGTTTGTAGCTGTCAGCTCGTACCAACTCGATGAACTCTTGTATAGCCTTAGTTGGAACTCAAACTTGCTCTGTGACGAAAAGAACCCAAACATAATCAGCACTAACCATAACTTCTAGTTTTATTCATGATAGGAAGAGAAAGTAGAAAGCAATCTTCTGAAGTCAAAAGGCTTTGGTTCTTGTAGAACTTGGTTGACCTTTAGACAAACTCAAGAATCCAGTTGGAGTTCATAAACACAAGAAAGTAATTCTTAACCATGAAAGTACACATTGAAAGAGCTACCACATACCTTCGACTTCTTCAACCGTGTTCTGTTATCAGCACACCATGCAAGTGCAGAAGCTACCTCCCTATGTTTAAGGGCGTCAATCACTTTCTCAGCTTCTCGAAATATGTCAATGTCAGCAAGATCCTGAAAAGATGCAGTACAAACTCATCTTCCACCACTACATTAACCGTTGCTTCTAAATGTTATATAACCAGCGACAAGAGAGAGAGGGAGAGAGACCAAAATCTTGCAGCTTTCTGAAAGCTTCGAAGCAGTTTCGAAATATGACATCCGCAGCATGTAGTCCACAAGAATCCGTTTCAATTTTGTATTGGGACATACTTCCCAATGAACAAGAACCGATTAATATCAAACATAATTCATCAAGAACCAATCAATTCGAACACCACCTCCACAATGAACCAATCAATATAAAACCTAATTAATCAAAAAAACAATTAATTTAAGACCTAATTCATCCATTTCAGAACAAGTAAATCAAAATCCCCAACTGAAATTCGAATCCGCTACAGATGGAAACATACCAACAGATGAAGAGACGATAGCGGAGCCACAACCAAAGGTCTTGAAGCGAGCATCAACGATCTGACCGGTCTTCTCATCGACCTTGATCTGAAGCTTCATCACATCACCGCAGGCTGGAGCTCCGACGAGTCCCGTATCGATGGAAGAAACCTGTGTCGAAGAAGAAGAAGAGAGAGAGATAGGGAGACGATGAAAAGAGAGAGAGACCGCAAAGGACGACACGTTGCAGCTAAGGACAAATATATTTGTATCTAAGCTAAGGACGTCCCACTAATTTTCCGATTAATTGCATTTATTTTTAATCACTTTAACGCTAAGGACAAACTTTAGATATACCGTTAATCATGGTCTTATGCCCCTAACCTGATTTTCATTGGAAAGGGTGTCCGTAAATCCAGATCTTATATATTTGTCACTATTCGACGTCTACAATCAATCATATACTAGTCATTCACGTTACAAAGTAGTCACCCGCTAAAAAAGTCGACGTCAATATAATCTTGAATTTTATTTTCATAAATTATTGTGTTATAATTAAATAAATACTCTTTAACCTTTAGTTTGGGTCATCAATTTAAAATTTGAAATAAAAATATATGCTACAAATCTCAAATTTTCCAACACCTTGTTTTTTTTTTAGTTTTCTAACTTTTCTGTATCTTTGGTAAATAAAGCACAATCTTAGTAGTATTTATTTAGGAAAATTTCATAAATATACTCCAACTAAATTTCATCTAAATTTTTAATACCCGAACGTTTTTGCCATCCGGTTCAATATCTAAATTAATTATTTTGTTCATTTTAATATGCTAAATTTTAAAACTGTCCTCACTTTAATACCCCAACTATGCTACTTTTAGGCAATATATTAATAAGTTTCAAATTTTTTTAAAAAAATCTCTAAACTTCAAAAGAAAATCTTTAAAATTTAAAATTTTATTTTATGTTTCAAGAATAAAATTAAATATTTTTATAATATTTTAAAATTATAAAACTTAATTATGAATAAAATAAATAAATTACTTTAAAACTTCAGATAACAAACTAAATTTTAAATTAAAACTAAAACTAATACTAAATAAAATTCATATTATCAAAAAGTTACTTAATTTTATTCTTAAAGAAATAAAAATAAAATTCGAAATTCATAAGAATTTTTTATGAGTTTTAGAAATTTTATACTTATTATTAAAATTAGCATAGTTGAGTATTAAAATGAGCACAGTTTTAAAAGTGTATGTATTAAAATTAGCAAAATAATTAATTTGGGTATTAAACCAGATAGCATAAAAGTTCAGTTATTAAAAAGCTTAAAGAAATTTAGTTGAGTATTCTATGGAATTATTCCCTTTTTACCTAGAATTGTTTCTTTCTTAGTATTATATTTCATTTATTTATATTTCATTTGATTATATACAATGTGGAAGAATGGATAGAAATATGAAGATTTTTGGATATATATTACATATTTATCATTTATTTTCACATGTCATTGTATTTTTTATTTCTCACCATTTAAATATGATATATAAGATCTGGATTTCACTTATTCTACATTCAAAAATTGAGTTTGGAATTATATTTTATTAAATTTTGAGAAATTCTGTAGAGTAGTCTTTTTGTTTATTAAAGAATAAATATACACTTATACATCTAGTGTTAACTAATCTAAATTTAGGGTTTAGAGTTAAGGGGTAATTTTTTGGGTGTGGAGTTTCAAACTTAAAAGAAATAAAAGTTAAACTAATATTTTCAAAATAAAAAGAACTATTTTGATCATTTTATTTTTTTAGTGCTATTTTGATGACAAAATTTTTAAAATGGTTATCTAAGAGAGTCACCTTTCAATTTTTCATTTTATAGTTAAAATAAAATGAGATTACTCCATAAATAGTATAATAAATTTTTATTATTCATCATTCTGCAAAATGAAGTATGATTGAAGTAAAACTAACCTTCAAAATAGAATTATTCAAATTTGAAATTAAAGAAAAAATGGAGTAGTGGTTGAATCCAGTGGATTATGTTTTTCTTGAAACAAGACATAAAATATATAACTGTTGTTGAGTATAAGAGATTGATATAACCTTTACCAAGTAGCCGTACACAGAGTTGTTCTGTGTGTACTTACACCGTACCCATGTTCGGATGTTCCTCTTTTTAATATATACACTCTCTTTTCTCCTCTCTATCTACTTCTCACTTTTCTTTTCTTTTTTTTTTTGCAAAACCAAATTTTCATTCTTTCTCGTAATTCTTATTGCATGGCAATAACCCTTTTGTCTCACGAGGTATCCGATCTCTGTATCGGAAAACCACCGCTACATTGTCTCTCCGCCATCACAGCCACCATCGCTGACGCCATCGCTGCTCTCAAATCCTCCGAGGATCATTTCCTCAGCGTCTGGAGCTGTAGTTACGATGAAACCAATGATGGTGACGACGATGACAACAACAACAACAACAACAAGTGCGACGACTGCGAGTGTTTGGGTAAGATCTGCATGGCAGATGTGATCTGTTACCTGTCTAAATTCGACAACAAGGTTTTGTCTCTTTCCTCTGCTTTCAATGCACCTGTCTCTGTTCTTCTCCCTAAATGTGGTTCCATCGTCGTGCATGTCCAATCTTCATGCAAGTATGTGACAATACATATCAAGATCCATGCATTGCAATGGGTTTCTTGATTCTGTTTCTTTTCTCGTTCATGAGATTAAAATGTAATTTTGGTTTGATCTTTCAGGTTAACTGAAGCCATTGATCTGATAACCGGAGGAGCACAAAATCTGATTGTTCCTATTCAGACAAAAAGAGGACAGCAGGAAAAGGTTCTGATCCGAAACGATGTCCTTTCGCACACCACCATAACAACAACACACAAGAACAACCGCCAGTTCTGCTGGATCACACAAGAAGACATAATCAGATTCTTTCTTGGTTCCATTAGCGTCTTCTCTCCTTTAACGTCGCTGTCTATCTCCGAACTCGGCGTGATAAACACTACACACGCTTTCCTCGCCGTTGATTACTATTCCTCTGCCGTTACGGCCGTTTCTCGGGCCATTGCCAATAATATAACCGTGGTGGTTGTTGATGGTGGATGCGATGTAGATTATCTACGTGTAGCTCTGATCGGCGAGATTTCGCCGATGACACTCGCGTGCTGCGATGAAACCGCCGCGGCAGCGGTTGCTACACTCTCCGCAGGCGAGCTAATGACGTACATTGACGGCAGTGGTCCGCTGGAGAGTCATGTAAGGGTCGTCAGGAATCGTCTTGAAGACAAAGGGATGGTGGGTTTGATCTCACTCGTCGATTCCTTGTCGTCTTCGTCGGGTTCTTCTTCGTCAGATGAAGAATCTCCGACGGGGAGAACGAAGTCATACTGTCGGTCAGTGAGTAGAGCGGCAAGGATGGCCAGGAAGTCGGTGGCGATAGTGTGTAATCGGAAAAGCTCGTTAATGGCGGTGATGATACAAGTGATTGCTCACAGGGTAAGTTATGTGTGGGTGGTTGATGAGGATGGTTGTTTTATTGGCATGGTTACTTTTGTTGATATTTTGAAACTTTTCAGAACATTTTTGGATGATCAAAACTAATTACCATCTTCATCAGTTTTACTACCTTTTTGTTAAGTTTTGCATAAACAAATCCAAAATAACGTTTTATGATTTTTGTGTGTGTGTGAAAGATATGTCAAAAGACAAGTTCTTGAAGAATATTAGGTTTATGTGTTCTTAAATCTGGTTTTCAGATCTCAGTGACAGTCCTAAATCTTGATTTTCAGTTCATAATCTCTCTTACCACATGGTCCATCGTTTGATTATAACATTGGAGAAAAAAGAATAGCTAACCAGGTGATGGTCTTTAACAAAACCATATGTGTTTTATGTGTACATAATATTAGGCTTATGAAATTGAATCATTAATAATGTTTGTAGACCACGTGCATCAGCTGCAATTTGTGTCTCAAGCTAATCCTAAACCTAAAGAATGCAAAAGTTGATGAGTCTCTGTCTAAAAGCTTTGTGAGAGTGACATTACTGAATCAAAATCAAATAGAAACAGAAAAAGCCACCAAGAATGAGTGAATCGTGATGTTGATTAGTAATGAAAGATTGATTCTCTTTAGGTTAATAACTATTAAAATTTTTAAATTCAGCTATGTTTTAATATGTGGTCTCGTGCGACTTTGTTTCGTTTTGATTGTGAAAGTTGACTGTTTAAAAAGGTTGAAAGTTGGTTGAGTAATGAAACACTACAATCTGTTTAGAGATGATCATATATTGTGAGTCTGACATCAATGCATGGAATGTTATTTATATATCCTACGGTTCAGACCAGTGGCGGAGGCATTAAATTCGTTTACATGGGTCAGTTTGATAACGAATATATTTTATAAGGGTCATAAGCTGATTATGTCAGATTTGTCATTACAAAATAGAGGAAAATTTTCTTTTCACATGGGTCTTATATATGACCACCCTAGTTCTATGCTATCTCCGCCTGTACGGTTCAAACCAATCTAGACTTCGTTAGGTAATGTGGATTATATATTGTGTAAAACAAAAAGGCGGAAGATAGTTTTTTTTTTCACTCAAATTCTTTCATACAAAGTAGAATACATGGTGAGATAGTTGGTAAGATAAAGAATTGGCTTTTTCTGTCTAAAGATGTCAAAATACAAACCTCAACAGCCAAAGCTATCTAAACAAAAAATAAAAACTATTAGAGACTAAATCTCTCACATTGGTATTGGAAATGATTCTAAATAATATATAAAATCCTAAAATAAATGTGCTAATTTATTTTTCGCCAATTGATTTTAGGTTAAAAAATTAATCTAATTTAATATGATATCAGAGCTTGATCGAAACAGTTTAACCCGATCCACATCAATCTATTCGAGATATAAAAGTCTCAAGCAAAGAGAACTACCAGTTAAAAAGAAAATCTGATCAAATCAAAGCTGAGCCATAATTACCTAGACAAAACCCTCCAAAACAATAAGGATAAATGGAAGTGGAGAAATAACATAAGAAGTGTGTAATCTTTACCCAATCTATTGACATTCAATAAAACCTTCCAAAACAATAAGGATAAATGGAAGTAGAGAAATAACCTAAGAAGTGTGTAATCTTTACCCAATCTATTGACATTCGACCAATCTCCTACAAAATGAGAAACGGAGAGATTATTCAAGTTTGCTCATACAAACACTTATAATTTGATTATAAAATGAGACTTTTCGAGAAACACAAAATATTATTGTTTTATTTGATTTTTATTTCTCGTTTGATGTCTTCAGTTAACTATTTTTGCATTAGTGATTTCTTAGATGTTTAAATTCTAATTGTTTGGTATTTTTTAAGTTTTTTATATATTTTTTAAATTTTTTTTATTATAATCATTTTTATCATCAAAATGTTATAAATAAATAAACATAAATTAGAATGAGATAAGAACTACAGTAGCAGCGGAGCTGTCAATGTTTGGGTTGCAATGGTCGAATATGTAGAGCTCTATTTCTGATGATAGCATCAATATGCCTTAATATGGCTAGGGATGGCAATCAAGGACCTGGACCGCGGGCCTGGCCCGTAAAGACTTGCTGCGGGGCGGGATTGGGCCTACATTTGATAAACCCGCAAAATTGTGGGCCTCGCGGGACGGGTTCAAAGCGGGACGGGTTCAAAGCGGGATGGGCTCAAAGCGGGACGGGCCGAAAGCGGGATGGGTTAAACCGCGGGATTTTGAAGCTTTGAGAGAGAGAGAGAGAGAGAGAGAGAGAGAGAGAGAGAGAGAGAGAGAGAGAGAGAGAGAGAGAGAGAGAGAGAGAGAGAGAGAGAGAAGGGATTAGACATTATGGAGCTCCGTTGATGGTGGTTTCAGGGTCGATGATGCTTTCGGTCTCCCAAACATCCCTGATCTGCACTGGTGGAGCTTCTTCAAGGCATCATAAATGATAATAAAAACATTTGTTTTGTATAAGCTTAATGTATTGATCTTGTAAGATTATGCTCGATCATGTGTAAGCTCAAACTCAATTATTGTCTATGTTTGTTTGTGCATGTAGAAACAAGCAATGTAATATTCAATGTCCCGCGGGACGGCCCGCGAAGGCCTATATATTTCGCGGTACGGGATTGGGCAGCTAGTTTGAGGACCGCATCCCGCACGGGACATGCCCGCCGTGTACCGCCAGAAACCGAACCCGCAGCGGTTCGGGACAGGATGGGACGGGAGAGCCCAATTGCCATCTCTAAATATGGCATACAAGTAATGAGCGATGATTTAGCATGTTTACCAAAAAAAAAAAGTAATGAGCGATGCATGCATATCGATGAAACGTCTCTAATTTTGAAAAAACATACAATGAAAAATTTCATTTCGTTCTCTCCAGATCGTATACATCACAATTTGCTATAAAAAGAGACGAAACAATATATTGTTTTGTCTTAGAGAAGCAGACGTAACACTGATCCAAGTGATAATATGAACTAGATACCGATCCGCGCTATATTGTTTTACCAAATCTTCATTAAATTGAATTTATATTATTTAGTTTTCAAATTTTGTGATTTATATTTTATGTTTTATAAAATATGGATATATATATATATATATATATAATATTTCCTTACATATATAGAATTGATTTGTGTTATAATATATGTTGTACATAGTGTTATTTGATAATGTATAATGTTTTGTGTACAGTAGTTTAGTGGTTTGACTTGACGATTAATTGTGATTTTATTATTTTTAATTATGAGTTAATTTTTAATTTACTTTTTTTTTAATTTTTATAAAATTTATTATTTTAAATTAATTTAAATATTTAATATTTTAACCAAAATAAATGATACAGTTGTCGATGCACACATCTATCAACTGTTTAATAGAATATCCTCCAAGAGTTAAGCTGAGACCTAGGGATGAACCACTCTTCTCCCTTATCCACTTCATTCTATTCCAGATTTGACATAAGTCATTATCATCAAACCACATTTTGTTTTTGTAGAACTTGCAGCTAATTGCTTTCCGTCTTCCATAGAAATCTTTTGAACTGGCTTCATTCTTCTGGTTCTGGGTATGGCTAAGGAACCATTCACTGAATTGAGCTTATAAATTTGTTTTCTTGAACTTAACTATAGATTTGTTCTTCATTCAGTGTCATCTTGGTTTCCACTCTTGCTTCCTTAAGAATCATCTCCTCGTTTACTTCCGACTTATTTTAGGGTAATGACAACCTTGTTTTTTTTCTTACCGACGTAGTCTCAAGACTGTTGGCCAATTGATTTTCTCTTTGTAGGTTTGCTGGACAGTTTCTATGCCGCTACAGCACACTCCCACTATATGCATTGGTCGCTCAGGTAATTAGAAAGCCTCCCTAGAGGATATAATGGATAGTTTCATCTGTTTGATTCCTAGATGGGAACAAACTATAAAGCGACCAGAAAGAAAAGAAGACACGGTTATTACGGCGATGATTCGACCGTTAGAACAAAGACAAGCACGGCTGCATCTGTGGACGAATATGAGCATCAAGTGCTTGATGTTGCTGAAACTTATTCACAACAGCAACAAGGTATTGAGCTTGAGTTACAGCCCATCCACCCTCGTAATAGTTCTGCTTCTGCAGCTAATGGATCTTCAAGTAGAGCTGGAATACCTCTTCTTCGACCTTGTGTCTCCATTTCTTCATAAATGACCCCAGAGCTAAAGAGTAGAACCTATGGAACCACTCTTGAGATCATCTTCATTGCCAGTGAAAAGAGAATGATATCCTAGGTCACGGTTCTGAAAATTGTATAATTACTTATTGTTTATTTTTTTTAATTATATTTACCTTTCCTAGTCTTTTTGCTTTATATCAAATTGCACCTTATGCGGATTAATATATATATATATACTTAACAATTTTTAATTCTAATATTTATTTTTATAAAATAATAATTTAATTAGATACAAATTTTAAATTATTATAATTATAAACTTCAATATTCATATTTGTAACAAATGTATTAAATTATGTTCTTTTATTTCATAGTTTTGTTTATATTATGTAGATTTTGGATCATAATTTTTTCTATTGTAATAATTAATTAAAAATTTGTATCTGAAATGAAACACATATTGTATTTGGACTGAAAAGAAATCATGTGGCACTGAAGAGATTATTAAAAAATACAACTATAAAACATCAACAAAATAATGATAGTCTAGAAGTGTTCAATCCGGTAAAATTGAACTATTTATAACCAAACCAAACATAAATAGAGAAAATAGTCTCGATTTCATACTACCGTATAAACCGAATGGATGTTACTTTTAAAAAACCGCAATATATGGATATGTCTCAGTATATTAAGCGATCAAATCGAATAAACCAAAGAAACCAATTAATTCATATATATTATTATACTTATATATAAAATTTTACAATAATCTCTATTTGATCAATATTTCCAATAAAAATCAGAGAAACTGGCTATAATATTACTCATTAAATCCCAAAATAAATATAAAATAAAAATAATGATGATATTATCAGTATATATTTTTAATACCAATTGCTAATATCTATATATTAATTCAATGTCCTAAATATAATGATAATATTATATATTAAATATATATACTTTTAAAAATCATACCATATTTATCAGTAGAATAGATTAATGTTTATTAATAATCTTAAATATCATATAAATATATAGATATCAAAATATAGTTTGAAATAATAATATAAATTAAATTAATAACTTATCCTAAAATCATGAAATATATGAAAAGGAAAAAAATTAACTAAAATCATGGAGAAGATGACAAGTAAGCAAATTCACTTATCAAATAATAGTATAGATTTCTATTTCTCATATTGTATATTTATTTATTTATTATCTATTTTTATGTTTTATATTTAATTATTATAATACTATAATAGATGTTTAATTCAATATTTTATTTCTTATATTTGTATATTTAATTATTATTTATTTTACTATATATTTTCAGATAGATTTTTAGTTTAGTTTTTCTATATTTTTACTTATTTTTTACTTATTTTTTACTTATTTTTTTCTTATATGTATATTTACTCATTCTATTTTTTTATATCAATGCTAATTATATTATGTTAGAGGTTTAATATAATATTTCTATTTCGTATATTATATATTTACTTATTATTTATTTCTTTTATTGTATATTTAGTTATTCTAATATTATGATATCACTTTCTTGGCGGGCTCTTCAACCCTTTTCAATGCATTTTCCATAGCTTTCCACATCTTTTTAGTGATTTCGTTTAGTTCTGCATTTCTTTTAGTTCTCCTCTTGCAGATTTAATTTTCATTATGTCTCTATTTATAACCTACTTGGTTTCTACAAATGTCTTGCTTCAGTTCACACCATTTCTTGAAAAGTGTTACTTAACGAAATGAACTTGAAATCGAAGGAACGCAATAATGGAAAATACTTATGTAAACTACAAAGAAGAGAAAAATAATCTTGGTTAGTAGTGTAAACACATACGAAATGAAATGTTTAATACTTGAAATCGAAGCAATACACTAATGGAAATTACTTATGTTTTCTGATAAAAGAAATTACTTATGTTATATATAGATAGATGATAACTTCAAGGAAAAATAAACTACAAAGAAGAGAAAAAGAAAGGAAAAAAAGTCAAACAAGAATGCAGTTGTACGGGATTTTTAGAAGACTTTTTGTGGTAACAAAGATACCTTTGTGAAGAGGCAACACAAGCACAATAATCCTAATCGTAATGCCAGGAAATACGATGGAAAAAATGGCAATGTAGGAGGAAAAAAGAAAGATGATGGGGGAAAGAAGAAGAAGAAAACAAAACGGTAAAAATAGCAGACCTATAATCTGAACGGTTAAAAAGGATTGACCCCAATCAATATTTGCCAAATATTTTATTTTCTCGAAATAGTAATACAATCAATGAGCCAACATTTATTTTATAATTCTTTTCAATCATAACATTACATTATCCACTATATTATTTGACTTAGATGCAAAATCTTTCTTTTTTCATCAACTTTATCAAACAAAAACCATACGGTCAAAATCGAAAACAAAACCAAAAAAATCGAGAAAACAAAACGGTAAAGATAGCAGACCTATAATCTGAACGGTTGAAAAAGATTGACCCCAATCAATCAATAATCTGAACGGTTGAAAAGGATAAACTTAACATTTATCAATAGGTCATTTTCAATTTTTAATAGAATGGATACACATATTTAAATTTAGTAGATGCCAAAAATATATCCATATTTACTGTTGATATTTAATCTATTAAGCATAAATAAAAATACAAAAAATTAATTTCGTTCATTCTGCCAACCATCAAACTAATTAATGTTTCTAATGATGTACTATATAATTTAAAACATAATTATTTTTTTATAATCTAGTAATATTTGTAATGTTGGTACCACAAAGTTTATTTATAAAGTAATTAAACTCGGTTATCAGTCCAAGAAATGTTGTTAAGATCGTCTATAAAACTATCAAACAACTCTTTATTAACAAAATAAACTAATAGCAAACAGTTATACATGAATTAATAAATAAACATATAATATATTAATATATAATAATATTTCATAACTAATTTCGAAATTAGTGTATATATTTACATATAATCTTTGAAAATTAAGATTTTGTTAAAATCTTTTATTAAGATTTTTAGAATTTTTGAAATATATATTTATATTTAAAATGAAAAGATATCAAAAGATATTATGATTAAAGTAGTTTTAAGATTCTATATATTATTAGTTCTACTAAAATACATTAAATAAAAATTAAAAGATGGTCCAAACTAAAAAAATCACACATGAAAAAAGTCATGACTTCTGTTTTAATATATAAGATAAATAAATAATCAACAAACATATCTCTATATTTCTAATATGCTATTTCAACAAAAATAATAATATGCTATTTCTTTCCATATATATATATATATGTATGCATGATTATACCACTCGAAGAAAATATATCATATTTGTAAACCAATCATCCCTAATATGTAAAATAAGATTATTGGAAGCTACAATTTCTGATGTACACTTTTTAATTTAAGTTAAAATAAATAATAATTATATTTTACCTACCTTTTCAAAGCACATGATTGACTTTTGATTTACAACAATTTTGTGTAATGAAAATTACAATTTTAATTATTTACGACATTATAAATTCTATATGAAAGAGGCCACAAGTCAAACATTCCTCTTTTTTTTTCTGAACAACCTGGTCCAAAAATTCCTCATTATGCAAGTTTGGAAGAGGGTTTTATACTTTTTTTTTTCGTCAATGATTTTTATATAATAAAAAGAGGGAACGAGCCCAATACAACAAAAACACCAAAACTACAAGCCCAAATAAACTCGGGCCAAACTCGGGATTCAAATGGGCCTTAAAACAAGCCGGCCCACTTTGAAAATCCTAAACACTACGCGTAACGTGATGCCGCCGCCTCGTCGATCAAACCAAAGTAGAGCACGGATACGTGTTGCCATCCTCGACGTCGAGAGGACACGTGTCGTCAGGCCGACTCACCACCGCCAACGCTTCTAGACTTATCCGACGACCAGATCTCCGGACCGCCGGACCACATCGGATCTCCAATCCTCCATCTAGCTCCACCGCAACCATCTTACGAAGCCGAGGGCTCAAATATCGGCGAGAATCAATCGTCCTAACGAGATCTCGCCCTCAATCAATTACTACAGACCCAAGATGAAGCTTCACCACTCTCGACAAGCCTTACACCGGAAAGCCTCCACCATCCACGACGTGAGCTTAACCAGAACCCAAAACCGCACCGAAGAAGGAAAATCAAGAAAAGAGGAAAAACATAAAATTAAAAACCGCAAGGAGAAACTAGACCGCTGTCAACAGAAGAGTATGGCGACGCAGAGACTTTAGCCGACCGTTCTCCTTTGTCTGAACAGGAGCCACGGCGGTCGCTCGAGCCGACCGGCCATCAAAGATACGATGCACCGACGGAAACAAAAGAGTAACAAACCGAGAGAATAAAAGGAGAACGATCCACAAAGATCCCGGCCGACGACGTGGCTAACGGAGCCACCGTCGTCAGCCAGAAAAAGAAAACCCGATCTACTTCTCTCTCCTCTCTGACTTCTCTCTAGACGTCAGTCTCGCTGTTCTGGATAATTTAAGAAGCTATCTGTTTATGTAGGGTTTTATACTTTTACTAGATTTTGACCCGCCCTTAGAAGGGCGGGTATATTTTTTGTTTTACATTTTTTTATAAATTTAATTTTTATATTTATGTTTTTATTTACGTTTTTTTCATTATATAATATCAATATACTAAAACAGGAATATGACCTATTGATATATGTGTGGTCAAATTATTTTATGATAATTACTAAAACTTCTTATTAATTATTAATTATTTAAAAGGAATATTATACAAAGAAAAATATAAATATGATTAAAAAATAAATATAAAAATTTAATTTCTAAAATATGTAAAACAAAAAAATATACCAGCTCTTTTAAAGGCGAATCCGAATCTAGTCAATACTATTAAAATAGAAACATAACATATTGATATATGTATGGTCAAACTATTTTAATACAATGATTAAAACCTCCTATTTGATAAATTTACCAAGAATCGAATGAGTATACGAATTTTTGAATTACAAATCATATACCTATAAATATATATTTTTTTTAATTTACCTATAATAAAATTATTTGACAATGTTACAAAGGGGCATTAACTCTACAAAACTATAACTTAAATGAAAACGTACGCTCTCAAATCAAAAGTAGTCGCCAGTTTAATTGTTTTTTTTTCCTTTTATCATCATCGACAGTTTAATTAATAGAGTCCATATATTAGATATTTATTTCTATTATCAAAAAACCTCAAACCGTCTGACTAATATATATATTCGAGAGAGGAGTGGATCCCGAATGTTTTGGAAATAAACTGTAAAGGTTACAAAATATGTTGTCACTTTAATAAAGGTAGTTATGGTTACAAAGATTAGATATATATACTTTAGATGCAGTTATATTTTAAATTGGACCCAACAAATATCAATTGGACATGTCGAAGAATTAATAGTATTGATGCATAAAATCCTTTTATTTATTTTCCCCAAATTAAATTAAATATTCCTTCTTCTCTTCGGACATTTTTGTTTCGGTTCTGTATCCTCCACGGCGGCGTCGAAGACCTAAACCTCAGACTCAGCAGCTTCCATCAAATCTCCAATGGAGACTGAAGCTAAGAAGGAAGCTCCAGCTTTCGTATTATACGATGCTCTTCCTCCACTTGATGCCAATCACTCTCCATCAGCGCCCGACGATTCTCACAACTACTCTGTTTTCCGCAACGAGATCTCTGACTCAACCGTCGATACAACTCCGGTGGAATCAGACACTGTGGACTTCTTCTCACTTGACGTCGATGCAGAGACGAACGAGAACGACGTCGGATTTGTAACTCCGGTGGTCGTGACATCAAAGAAGAGCAGAAAGAGGAAGAAAGACAAAGAAGATGCTGAGGATGAAGAACCGAGGTTAGAGACTACTAACTGGTTTAACGAGAACAGCTGTTCCAAGATCCCAATGCTTCAGTTACATAAAGGTAATGTCGCGAAAATAAAATAAAATTGAGATTTTTTTGTTTTTATCTCTTTTTGGTATTGAAAGCTTTCTCTGTATTGGGTCTTTGATGTTGTCAGAGATAGTAGACTTCTGCGAGTTTCTGTTACCAACTCGAGAGGAGAAAGCACAGCGTGATGAAGCGATGGATAGTGTTAGAAGTGTGATTCAGTATATCTGGCCGAGTTGCAAGGTACATCCTTTTTTTGGAAAAGCTCAAGCTTTCTCTCTTGAGTATCGTTTTAGTTCGAAACTTACTCTGTTTTACTCTGTTTAGATAGAAGTTTTCGGATCATACAGGACAGGGCTTTATCTTCCAACAAGTGATATCGATGTAAGTGTTTTGTTTTCTGTATATTTCATCGACCAGATAAATAGGTTTCTAACTCATTTTTTTTTAAATTTTGGCTGTATATACAAAGGTGGTGATTCTGGAATCAGGAATCACAAATCCTCAACTAGGTTTAAAAGCACTCTCCAGAGCGTTATCGCAAAGGGGGATTTCAAAGAACATTAAGGTATCTTCGACTAACATGCTATTAATCTCAGAGAGACCACCGTGTGTGTCTCATACATAATTAGCTCTGTGATTTGTGTAGGTGATTGCTTGGGCTCGTGTACCAATTATCAAGTTTGTCGAGAAGAAAAGCAATATTTCATTTGATCTAAGGTTTATTTATTTTTTCCAATTTATTTTACCTACTAGCTATCTTCCCTTTCAGAACTGACAATCTGAATATTTAGCCGATTGAATATATCCTCAACAAAAAGCTTCAAGATTCATGCGTGATAAGAACGCTTCTGTAGTGTGTGAATAGCTTATGTGATAAGTTAGTATGAATTATTAAGTTTGGCATTTGGGTTCGCAGTTTTGATATGGAGAATGGACCAAAGGCAGCTGAGTTTATACAGGTTTGTGATGATATTAGTATGTTTCTAATCCACCGATGGATCTAGTCTTGTTGTGAATTTATGATTTTTTTTTTTGTTTCAGGATGCTGTAACAAAGTTGCCTCCTGTAAGACCATTATCTCTAATTCTGAAAGTATTTCTACAGCAGAGAGAACTCAATGAGGTCTTGGAAATAGTCTTCTTTTTTTCTTCTATATATATCATCATCATCCTTCTTCATAGTCCCAAACATTTAATTTAATGTTTTTTGTTCAGGTGTACAGTGGTGGGATTGGTTCATACGCACTTCTAGCAATGCTCATTGCATTTCTCAAGGTAAAAAAGAGAATTTCACATTCACTCCAGTAAAGAAACACGTCTCTAAATTCGATTTATGTTTCTATCTTTGTTCTGAAACAGTACCTCAAAGATGGTCGAAGCCCACCAGAGCATAACCTGGGAGTTCTGTTGGTATGTTTCAGTCATTGCTTCGCTTGAAGCTTTTGATTATATTTGGCTTCGTCTGTTGGCTAAAATCTTTTCTTCTCTTCTCTTCCTTATTGTAGGTTAAGTTCTTTGACTTCTACGGGAGAAAACTAAACACCGCAGATGTCGGTGTATCTTGCAAGAAGGGTGGCTCTTTCTTTTCAAAGTACAACAAAGGGTAACTAACTTAACCAACGTTACTTGATTCTACCTTTTGTGTCTTTGGAAGGGTTTTTTTATCTCTCTTCTTCGTTTTTTTCTTTTCTCCAGTTTTCTAAACACAGCCCGACCAGGGCTCATCTCTATCGAGGATCCACAGGTCAGCTATCGAGCTTTGGTTTTGGATAAACACAAGCCTTAGAATGTAACAGACAAAATATTGACTTAGGTCTTTTTTTTATTTTCTTTTGGGTAACCAGACACCAGAGAATGACATTGGCAAGAACTCATTCAACTACTTTCAGGTTCTGTCCACTTCTCTATTTTATTGCTAAACAAAGCATATACTTTTATCAGTGTTTTCAGTAAAGAACGGTTCTTTTTTACAGATTCGATCAGCGTTTTCAATGGCCTTGTCTACATTGACAAACACGAAAGCTATTCTAGCCTTGGGACCGAACCGGAGCATTCTCGGCACGGTAATCAGACCAGACCGGATTCTGTTAGAGCGCAAAGGTGGTAAAAACGGGGATGTCACTTTCGACAGCTTGCTCCCCGGAGCTGGGGAGCCATTGCCAATGTCAGCTAGTAACGGCAAAAGCAATGGAGGACTGTTCTGCAATTGGCAACTCGAAGAAGACGAAGAAGGCTCGTTCCCAAAAGGGGATACTACTCCAGTGGTAGACACTCCTGGTAAGAAAAGTAAAGAGTCTTCTCGAAAGAAGAAGAATAAGGGAAAGAGGAAGATGGTTGACGAAGAGGAAACAGAAACGAGTTCAAAGAAAAGACGTCGGAAGAATAAGTTGAAGCATGAAACAAGCCGATGGTGAAAAAACCTTGGCAGCTAGCGTCAGCTTAGTGTGTAAATTATAATTTGGTAAAAACATATCTAATACTGTTGTAACGAATTAACATATGATACTATTGAATAATTTAGTTACTAAAGTTTAAATATTACATATTTATCTTTAGAAACATTAACACATTTATCACTTACTAACCAAAAACATATAAAAACATATAAAATTGAGATTTTTTGTTTTTATCTCTTTTTGGTATTGAAAGCTTTCTCTGACACTTCTACGATATTTTATAATGGTTAAAATCTTATTATAATAAAATTCTAACACTTCTACGATATTTTATAATTATCAAAATTTTGACCCACAATTCTTTGTTATTTAACGTTATATTAATTTTTATTTTTCTATTATCCAAATTCATTTTAAACATATATATTTATTTTACTTTTTCAAGTTTATATTTTTTGCTTTTAATTTTCTTATATTTTTTTCTCTAAAAAATCATGTTTTTTCGTTAAAACTGTTAACTTATGTTTTTCTTTCAAAACTGCAAAATCACGTTTTTCCCGTCAAATTTGCAAAATCAAGTTTTTCCGCTAAAACCACAAAATCACGTTTTCCCGCCAAAATCTTAAAATCGCTTTTTCCAACAAAACCGCAAAATCGTGTTTTTCTCTTCAATCTACCTGTAGAGATTTTTAATGTTGAATTATTATCCATCAATTTTCCTTTGGTATGATTTTTACTCTTCTTTCTTGACAGCTCTATCGAGGATTAAATCCAGGGACTTGGCCTGGTATTTCTTCTCCGACAGAGGTAGTCGGTACCGCAACACTAACAAGCAGAGCCGGACTACACCTTCAGGTTATTGGAAGATTACCGGAAAGACTGCGCAAGTTAAAGAGCGATCATCGGGGAGTCATCATTAGATCGGTTTTAAGAAGACTTTGGTTTTCTTAACCAGGAAGAGTCCACATGGAGAGCGAACTAACTGGATAATGCATGAGTACTCCAACCTCTCCTCTCCCGAAGAAATTGTGCGTTCAACTCTCTTTTTTTCTTTTGATGTTTATACTTTATTCATATTAAAAATGAGAAAATATCTTTTAAATCATCAACTTTCAAAATATTAAAAATTTAATATTAAAATATATTTTTAATAAATATAACACTAATAATAAAATTTAAGATAAGACATAACTCAAACCAAAATATATAAGTTTTACATTTTCTGAAAGGAAAAAAATATATTATTTTCATTTATATTTTAAAATAATTAGTTAACTTATTATTAATGGATTATTTAGTTGTAAAACTATTTTTTAAGAAAATAATGACAATAAATTTTTATGTATTCACTATTTATTTTTAAGACATTGGTTTATATATATGCAAAACAAAAACTCACAACTTTAAAAGCTATTTTGGGTTTAGTGTTAGTTAATTGACTAACTAAAATAATATATATGGCTAGTTAAAGTTTATGATTAAAATGACTTGTGAATAAAAATTTATTATTTTTTATTTACCAAAAATTGGTGCTTTGTTTCAATTAAACTTGAACGTTAATGGGTGTTTGGATTAAAAAATGATACTGATTTAAATGACAGTTTTTCCTATAAAAAATCTGACAAAACAAAAATTCATCTTCTTGTAATTTTGTCATTTGTGGATTGATTTTGCAGACGAGTCACGTGGTCTGCAAGGTGGAATACACAGGCCCGGCGGACTCATTGCAGATTGCAGGAGAATCTACAAGTGAGCGCACGGCGGAATCACTGCAGATTGCAGGAGAATCTACAAGTGAGCGCCCGGCGGAATCACTGCAGATTGCTAATGAAGATGGCTACTCCGACTCGTATTGGGAAGGTGTTGCAAATACAAATGAAGATTGGGACACCTACCTGGTTTAACTAACCGATTCGTTTTATTATATGACTAATGCGTATATATTTTAGTTACTTTTAGTTTTAATACTATTTTCATCTATCTTTTACAGTTCAGTGGATTTGATTGGACTCTTTACAAGACATAATGGTTTTTAATGTTCGTCCGACGTTATCGAACACTACCTAATAAACCGACTCACTGGACAACTAGGACTTGTAGAAGCTATCGGAGACGTCAAGGTTTACGACTTCGATCCATGGGACTTACCGGGTACGAATTTTCTACTTTATTTGTGTTTTGTCTTAAACGTCATCGATCGCATCCCACGAACGTCACTACTATTTAATATAAAATCAACAAAAAGTTATATATACAATTTAGAAAAATATAAGAAAATTAAAAGCAAAAAAAAATGAAACAAAGTAAAAGTAAAAGAAAACAGATATGTCAAAAAAAATTTGGATACTAAAAATATATATAATGGTAAAATAAAAAAGAATTGTGCGTCAAATGTTGATAACTATAAAATATTGTAGAAACGTTAAAATTTTATTAAAATCGGACTTTAACCATTCTATTAAGAAATCCAAAATCTCTATAATATTATTTGAGAAGTCAGTTTCATATGTGTCGCATTGACGTTGATTTTTATGATGGTTGATTACACGAATACCCTTAATAAATTAATTTTAGTTATACCTAATTATCATTACTAAAAATTGTTTAGTTTCATTTTTATTAATAAAGCTTTAATTTTATTTTTTGTTATAGTTTATTTATTTTATAAACCCATATATAGTAAAAAGGAAATATTTATAAAATATATAGATTTTTTATATACAAAAAGTAAATTAATACCAGATTTAGGATCAATTCATACCTTATGCAGAACACATTAGAGTAGGTGAAAAACATATTTTTTTTCTTATATCTACTCTAATGACAAAAAAAAAAAATTAAAACATATTTTTTCTTATATCTACTCTAATGACATTAAAGTAGCTAGGTGAAAAACATATCAATCACCTACTCTAATGTGTTCTGGTATTAATTTGTTTTTTGTATATACAAAATCTATATATTTTATAAATATTTCCTTTTTACTATATATGGGTTTATAAAATAAATAAACTATAATAAAAATATAATTAAACCTTTATTAATAAAAAGGAAACTAAACAATTTTTAGTAATGATAATTAGGTATAACTAAAATTAATTCATTAAATGTATTCGTATAATCAACCATCATGAAAATCAACATGAGCACGACACATATGAAACTAACTTCTCAAATAATATTATAGAGATTTTGGATTTTTTAATAGAATGGTTAATGTCTGATTTTAATAAAATTTTAACGTTTCTACAATATTTTATAGTTATCAAAATTTGACGCACAATTCTTCTTTATTTTACCATTATATATTTTTTTACTATCCAAATTTGTTTTTGACATATCTGTTTTCTTTTACTTTTACTTTGTTTCATTTTTTTTTTGCTTTTAATTTTCTTATATTTTTCTAAATTGTATATATAAATTTTTTGTTGATTTTATATTAAATAGTAGTGACGTTCGTGGGATGCGATCAATGACGTTTAAGACAAAACACAAATAAAATAGAAAATTCATACCCTGTAAGTCCCATGGATCGAAGTCGTAAACCTTGACGTCTCCGATAGATTCTACAAGTCCTAGGTGTCCAGTGAGTCGGTTTCTTGTAGAAGCTATTGGAGAAGTTAATTTTTACGACTTTGATCCATGGGACTTACCGGGTACGAATTTTCTACTTTTTCATCATCTTGCGGGACGAAACTCGTAAACCACTATATGCACAATTCTTATTCTCTTTAAGATTTTTGTGTTTTGAGTTAGTTTTTATCTTAGAAAACAAACTTTAAAATCTGTTCATTAACAAACCTCTCCGTTTGTTAAATTCTAAGAATTTTGCTAGAAGTGTGAGGGAAAACCCCGTAAGTTACTTTTGTTTTTTTGTAATCTACTTACTCTTCACAAACATAAACTGAAAGAAGTTTGTTGAGTTTACACATTACTGTTGACAACATTAACATAAACATAAACTGAACTTGAAAATTTGCTGTTATTGTTCATTAACAAATGCGTCATTAATGAAATTCCTGTTGTCGTTTACATATTACTTGACAAATCAATAATTTAGCATCCACGTGTAACGCTTTTCCTACAAAAAACCTTTATATGTATATAGTTTTCAATTTTAAAGAACAGAGAAAGATCATTTTATGCAATATGAATTGTATACATGCATGTGATTACGAATTGTGTTATCTCATGAATTAAAAAGATTTTTTGTTTCAAAATGATAATATGAATGATCCGTCATATTAATACATTATATATGTAATTTAATGTACATCATTTGTAAGGTCGGTCACGGCCCTGCCTGAGTTTTCTGGGCCTACAAGCCAAAAAAAAATTTGGCCCTTTCATATGACATTTAGTAAAATTTATTTTTGGGGAGGATCAAACCCAACATCAAACTGCATATACGTGTAACCTAAAGCCAACTGAACCACCCCTAAAATCTATTTAATTACACCGGCCCTGAAGTACATGCTTGATGGGCTTGTACTCAGGCACGGCCCTGGGTCGGTGGCAAAACCGAATACTTAAACGATTTATTTTGAGAAGCCTTTTCTTCAGCAATGGTATACTACAAGGTTTTGGTTTTCTTCAGCAATGGTATACTACAAAAAAGGCCAACACGGATTGATTGTTTTTTTCCACTATCTATATATATAAAGTTGATAATTCTGGCTTCTCCTGCGTCCACGTCAGCAAGAGGCATATGGGGATTTTATGCCACGTGTTGCTTAACCAGACCAAGCCGTACAAGTTGATTTCTTCGATCATCTCATGACTTCTATTTGAATTGGGTTTTTATTGTATTTTATTATCAAGCCCAACAGCCCACACCTAATTAAGTTTCTTTTTCTTCTTAGACCGACGAAATTTCCTGAAACTTTGAATATCGTTCCGATCTCCGTAACGCTTCAACCTTTAATCAATCCGTTCTTAACTCCGAATTTTAACGTGCTTAATCCACTCCTCCGATTGGAAGCCTTCAATCGACCTCTTCGCATTCCACAGTAACCGGCTGAAGCTTCAAATATAAATACCCGACCTTCCAATGATGTCCAACGCAGATCCAGAAGCATATTTTGTTCTAGCAACTGATGGCAGACTTCATACACCCTGCTTACCGATATGAAAGCTGGTCGATACTCTATCACTGCGGAGGTTCGAGTTTCCCTGCTTCTACAAACCTTATCTACGTTTACTAAACGTTTTTACTTCTTTATGATCTGACGAGCATCTGGGAATGTTGAGATACTATACATTAGGCAATCTCATTTCTTGGATTCGGTGCATAGTACTTTCCGAGGGATTGAGTAATTGTTTAGACTAAAAGATAGAAACTTTAGTAGCTCAATAATGATTGTGTAGTTACATCTATTTGGTTCTTCCTTAAAAATATAGTGCATAAACATGTTCGTGTTCATTAAAGACTGATGCCGTAAAACCAGAGTAGAGGTTTGATTAATTTTTATGTGATTTTTGTAGAAGAAAAAGAAGGAGAAGCTTGCTGGGATTAAGTCTGGATTGGACGAAGCTGATGTTTTGGTATTTCCATTTATTTGGCTTTATGTGTAAATCTTTTTATTGTTATTTTCTCTTAAAGAAACATACATAGCTTCTGTTTTTTTTTTATCTTGAGGCAAGAAGTTTGCAGCTGAGTGCTAATGCTGGGTGTCTTTCTAAACTAAGGGGAGTATAAATATGATCTTAACCAATAGAAGAAAGATTTCAAACGAGTGTCTTCGCCAGTTGCTAACCAATCTACACGTGAAGAACTGATGGAACCTGGAATGGCGGATGTGCATGCGGTAAATGGTTAAATAAAATCTGGCAATCACATTTGTTATCTGTCTTGAGTTAAGTTGCACTATCTTGGCTTTTGTGTCTACGTGTTCTCGCTCTTCATCTTTGTCTAAACCTATCTTAGATGGCAGAGATGTTACATTATTGTTGTCCTTCCAGGTATCAGCTGATTAGAGTTGGATATTTGCAATGTCAATTGAGAGGCTTGACCAATCAAGCGACATAATGAGGGAGAGTAGACGATTAATGCTGGAGACAAAAGAGGTTAACTTCTCAGTTAATGTTGAAAATCTGAGTCTGCAACAACCCAACCCTCCTTCACGCTCACACTAAGGTATACCATGAAAAGAACTTACAATTAATCAGAAACTTATTGGGTTTGGTTTGGTATCTATCATTAGATTATTGAGAAAAGCTATCTCTTTGTGATTTGTATAACAGCTTCAGTGTGTGGTAGTGCCATTGACAAGGGAAAGAAAGTGTTGACCACTATGTCAAAAAGAACGACGAGGAACAAAATTGGATCATTGGTTTGTTGATCGTAGCTCACATTCTCGCCATCATCTTCATCATCCCCTCCAAGGTTTTTCATTACAATACTCAAAACATATATATCCATAGTGACTGTGTGATGGTTGATTCGTTTTAACGGGCCCAAATTTTTACTTGTGTTACAAACGATCATTGTTTATTGGAGTGGAAATACTTCAAACATTTATTATTTATAGCCAAGTCTTTTTAAAACGTCAAAATCTATGGTGTTCTTCATCTAACTACAATAATATATGCATTGATGCCAAAGGCTTTAACTAAGGGACTGACCCTTGTCCTTTAACTAAGGGTTTTTTGTTTTTTTTGTTTTTTTTTGTTCAGTAGAAAGTTAGGGTCAGCCCTTAAATAAAGACTTTTTTCTTCTCTTTCTTCTTCGGTTCCCACATTTTCCTTCCTAAGAGCTTTGATAAGGGACATTTGATAAGGGACATTAATAATGATGGTCTTAAGGTGAACATGCCTTATCTTAAAAGAGACGACTTGTCCTTATACTGAATGAGCGTTGAAACCATTATCTGACTACCATTTTACGAGTCTTAGACATTTGATGTCAAAAAAAAGAGTCTTAGACATTTTGTTGGATTTAATTAAGTCAATCATAAAACTAAACTAATAATGGTGCTTAAGAATTCGCTTGCTTTGATATATTCAAAACTCAAACCCACAATTTTCATATATAACGCAATGGCCTTCCAAACAAATAATTGGACCAAATGACTGCTAAATTTCACACAATCAACGTCTTTGCACCTATTCGGCTATTCCACAAACAATTCACACCGTTCACTAATTACGTCAAAAACATGAGAAATACTAAATAAATATAAAAAAATCTCACCGCCATTCTAGAGCCAAAAGAAGAGAAGAAAATCAAAGTTTAAAAATACCAATATTAACAAAAAAAAAATTAAAACACATCAGTTATTGTGATATACAATCAACCAAGAAGGACCACCAATCACTATCAAATGAATCGAACAGTTAATTTAAATTCATTGAACGTAAAACATATGAACAAAACAATTTTGAATTCATTAAAATATAAAATATACGAACCCGGCGCGTAGCGCCGGAATACCACTAGTTATATATATAAATAAACTTTTTAATGATTAATGAATTTAAAATTGCACTAAATATTTCAGAAATTCAAAAGAATGATACTCAATAGTTATTACTATTTATGTTAATTAAAATATTAAAAATAATTTTTTTTCCAATACATAAACTTTTATTTTTTTATTCATTACTTCATTTTTTACTGTATTTACTCTATAAATGAAGTAGAATATGAAATGGGTATAGAGATGCTCTTGGTAACATAAAATTAAGACCATCTATCATATTTAATTTATGCTAATTCATAATAGTTTTCATATTTAATTTATGTATAAGTGAATGTATTATATTTATATATATATGTATATATATATATATATTTTATATATTAAAACAGAAGCAGTCTTGAAAAATCTAATTATACAAGTTGTTTGGATCATTTCCTTTTAATTCATTATTTTTTGGACTTACCTAATATTTCTGTAATTATCTCTACCGTAAACATTTTATTGAACCTATTCATTAAAGTTAATTTTGCCCAAATTTTCGTCTAACTATACGTACGTATATTATACTGGTTGGGCTTTTACATAGTTATATATTAACTGAACATATAACAAACTAAAAGACAATTTCTTTCTCGAGACTAAACCAAAAATAACCAGCATAAACCATTTACGTGTTTCATACTTTATTTTTGGTTCAGTATATAACACATATTTAGACAAACATATACTAACCAGTAACCAATCATATTCAGACGGTATATTAATACACAAACTAAATATGTTCACACGGTATGTTCATACCCCATCCAACATACATCCAAAAATCTGATTATATCTATCTATACTATAAAAGCATAAGACATTTTATAAACATGTCCCTGATTACAAAAATTGCATATACATTTTTCCTAACATTAT
Source organism: Raphanus raphanistrum subsp. raphanistrum (assembly GCA_019706035.1). NCBI lineage: Eukaryota > Viridiplantae > Streptophyta > Magnoliopsida > Brassicales > Brassicaceae > Raphanus > Raphanus raphanistrum. The sequence continues at coordinate 14,990,955 of CM033981.1, forward strand.
TTACAAACAATCAAAAGTCAGTATTTTGCAATTACATTAAATAGTATTTTATATAATTTAGTTCTTAGTCTTTTTGAAAATTTTGTTTCCTAAATGTTTGCACCATATCTTTTCAAAAAATATTTCACATTATTAATTATTTGAAATCATTTATTAAATGAAACCTCAAAATAAATTTAAGTTGAAATAACAAATGATTAAATCAACAAAATCATAATACATGTCTAAATTATCTCAACTCCTTAAAAAATAGTTTCATTTAAAATAAAAACTAAATAACATAAACTAAATTTAATAACATTATAGAAAATGTTTTTAAATGTACAAATGAATTTTTCAATACAAGAGTGTTGAAGATATAAAATATTTTATTTAAATTAAAAAAAATCATGTAAATTAGTTTAACTTGAGTTTAAATAAATAAAATCATATTACGGGTTAGAATTATTTAGAGTCTTCTAAAATTTAGTCATATTAAAAATAACAAAAATAAGTCATATAAATAAATTTAAGATAAATTTCATAAAAAGTTAAAATATATAATTTATCAAAAATCATAATTTTTTTACGTAAAATAATTTTCCAACAAAAAATATACCTGCCCTTTTTAAGGGCGGGTCAAAATCTAGTATATCTATTAATTTAGGATTAATTTGAATTTAGCTTGGCATATTTTTAATTTGGGCTTATTAAACATGTTGGGACTAAAAAATTTATCTATAAATATTCTCTTATTAAATTATATCAAACCTAACTTTCTAAATCTAGGAACAAATTTGAACACTACGAAATCAAAAAGATACAACACAAATGATATAACAACTTCTAAATCCTAACTAAATAATATTACCCAATATTCTCATAAAACCAAACAAAAAAACTACGTTTTCATAAATGGATTTTTGTTTTTGGTTTTAATACTAACATCGACATTGACGTTTAGAAATTATTATAGATGGGACAAAAAATATTAAGTATTGGGTATTACATGAAACCAATCCTATTGTATATTGTTATCATACCTTTTGCACATACATTAAAAACATTTTAATAAAACACTAATTAAATATATGTTATCATATGAATAGAACAATTCCATTTCAATTTCATTTACAAAACATAAAATTAATAACCAAATTCAAATTCATAAATAATTGAACTGTTGTTATATTTCTTGAACCGAAAATCAAAAACCACAACCCATTTATAATCAAGTCAAAAATATAATCTGGAACGAACCAAAATCAAATTTTCATGCCTCTTTTCTTTTCAATTTAAAATAGATTAGAAGTTGTGCTTAGAAAGCCTAGAATGATTTTTTATTTTGTTGACAAATTTATTAACATGTATATTTGTTCAATAATATATTTAGGCATGAATGGAGAGACTTATCCACTAATTAACTCATAATTTTTCTTATATATTAAGTTTTTGATTAAAACAATACGTAACTAGAAAATAAACTAGTTGCATCCTAACCAATACGTAACAAAGATAAAAGACTAGTAGGACCCATTTTTTTCTCGATTTGTTGCACTTATTTTTTCATTAGCCGCCAAATCAGGGCTTGGTTTGTGCTCCGAACACCAAACCACCACGCCCTTTGTCATTGGCCGTGTTCGGAAACGCGGAGTCGCCGGCTGGACGCTCGGCGGGTCTAGGCCTTGGCCATTTCACCACAATCGGCGAGCAAATCGGAGATACCCAAAAAAAAATTTGAATTCTGAAAGTTGATGTTTACATGGAACATCTACGTATTTCATACATAAGTAAGACGAAAACCACACAACAGTTTGATGGTTTACATGAGAATAGTTGATGGCCGTCATGAAAATAGCTTGCTGAGTCGAAAACCCTAAAAAAATTGGGGGAAGATGATGAATAGTTTACGATAATGCCACTGATTGAAAATAAAATGCAAAACAAGCTGTGTGTACTAGGGCCGAACGACGTAATCGATGAAAAAAGTCAAGGTTCTCTTTTTATGCTTTTGGTCCTTCAAGTTGTTTGTTCTTTTCATTTTGACTTTACTCTTTTGGATTTTCAGGAAAGACATTTTGACTTCTCTCCAAAGTTTCTATGATGTGCATTTTAGTCCATGTTATTTGCAGATGAGCATCATCAGTACAATATATACACCTAATATGTAATCTAAATGATCAGAATGAATTAAAATAAAAGTCTAAAAGCTATCAAAATTATGAAATACCAAGGAGTAAGGTTCTAACCGTGATATGCATCATGGAGTAAGTTTTTTTTTTTATCAAACATGGAGCAAGTTTCTAACCGTTATATGTAGAAAGATGTTTGTGGATATTGCCTATTTGGTCGATAAGAGAGTGTATTATGGCTAAACATATAACTGCTTTCTTGTTTTAATAAGTACAAGACTTGGGTTCACGGTGAACCTTTAAATTCACCACTTGATTTATGACCAATCAAAGTAACATGTGGATAATTAAATAAAAAGTATTAAATATATTTAAAATAGCTAAAAAAAAATAATTCAAATTCTAAATCTTAAATTCTAGACTCTAAACATTAATTCTTAAATCCAAATCTATACCCTAAACTAAAATCCTAAACCCTAAACTAAAATCCTAAACCCTAAACTAAAATCATAAACCCTAAACCCAAATCCTATACCCTAAACTCAAACCGTATACGCTAAACACAAATCCTATACCCTAAATCCAAATTCTATATCCAAATGCTAGATCTAAACACAAACCGTATACTCTAAACTCAAATTCCAAATCCTAAACCCAAACCGTAAACCATAAATCTAAACTCTATACCCTAACTCAAATCATAGATCCTAAACCCAAACTGTATACCCTAAACCCAAATCCTAAACCCTAAACTCAAACCGTAAACCCTTAGGGTTTAGGGTTTACGGTTTGGGTTTAGGGTTTAGGATTTGGGTTTAGAGTATACGGTTTGGGTTTAGGGTCTAGCATTTGGATCTAGGGTTTATATTTAAGGTTTACGGTTTGGGTTTAAGGTCTAGGATTTGGGTTTAGGGTTTAGGATTTGGGTTTAGGGTTTAGGATTTGAGTTTAGGGTATATGGTTTTGATTTTGGAATTAATGTTTAGGGTTTAGAAATTAAAATTTGAGGTTTAGTATTGACATTATTCATTTTTAACTGTTTTAAAAGATATTTAATACATTTTATTTAATTATCCACATGTCACTTTGATTAATCATAAATCAAGTGGTAAATTTAAAGGTTCATCCTAGGGGATGAAATCAAGTCTATGTCCTTTTAATAAACATCTCGTTTTGTTTTGGATGGACATGTACACCTTACTAAAATAAAACATTACCACCTCTAGATTTTACAAATCGGTTAGATGCAATTGTATGTGTCAACGTGTCTTAGGTCCACATGTTCACCAATATTTAATCAAGTTTGCTTAATGAACAAGAACCTTTTAGTCACCTTATTCTTTGTGATAGCATAAAATGGAAAGCAACAAAATTGCCTAAAGGTTTCAATACATATTACAATATAGATGATCTTAAATTACCTTATCATTTCTTTCCTTTTTAGTCACCTTATTATTTGTGATAACATAAAATGGAAAGCAACAAAATTGCTTAAAGGTTTCAATATCATATTACAATGAGATGTTTCAAATGATTTTTATACTGATGGTGATGATATAAAAAACAACACTTTGGCTAACTTTCAAGAGTTACTTCCATAGTTACTAATTAATTCAACAGCAATAGTACGGTTAATAGTAAGCTTCTTCCTCTGTACTGTTGAAAGACTATCGAAAACAAAAAACAACCAAAAATCATGAGAGAGAGAGAGAGAAACTTTTCTCTTTAGAGTTTCTCCCCACAACTTTTTTTACCCTAATTTCAAGCAGCCGCCTAACTGATTTCCGGTGATCGGAAGCTCTGTAGCTCTGGTCGCCACTCCCGTTTGTATTGTGTTCGAGCCTCCCCCTTAGCCTCCTTGTTTCTTCCTCCTCCTCTTTGCGTGGTGCTGCTGGATTTTCACTACAATTCAGTGAATCTAATCGAGTGTTACACGCGTGTGTAGCCTCTCTGGAGCATTTGCGAGGAGTAGGTCTCTTCAAGGAGCTTAAGGAACCCTCGGATTTCGGTCTCTGCTTTCATTCATAGCAGATCTGGGTCAGATCTGATCTCGCCTTCGCCGGAAAGGATGGTGAAGCGTCGCTGCCTCCGCCTCCCCTCTTGGCACTGGCTTGTACCCGAGTGTCTTGCTGGACTCGTTTTCTCGAGGTCTTGTCAGAGATTCTCTTCTCCATTCTGGAGTAACGATGGTGCCAAGGCTCACCGCTCCGAGGACCTCTGTTATTTAGGTCGTGAGACGTCAACCATAGCGTGCTTGTCGAAGATTGATTGGCTCTCATTACTGCTCTCGATGTCGACTCCTAAGGGTTTGAGGACAACCCTATGGCGAGACGTCACCTGCTCTCAAGGCGAAGCCTTCTTTCTCGGTTCAGTCTCTTGATTTCAAGGAAATTCACCCTCCTTCTATGCTTCACTTCCCTTCTTCCAAGCTCCCACTGAAACTTCTTTGTTTCCTTGATGTCTCCGCTGCATCCTATGTGTCGTGTAGCCGGATGGGGAGCCGCATTTACCGGCTACGCTTGACCGTAACTTGTGCTCTTCACTTCCCTCGGCGTTGCATCAGGTCTTCATTTTGGTTTTCTGCTGTGTTAGCTTGGGTCTGTTTGTCAGCTTATTCCTCCTCTAGTGGAGCTCCAGAGCGGGAGCCAGCCGCCTTTGTCGATGCCTGCTTGAGCCACCTCAGTGAGTGCTTGACTGAACTTGCCCATAGCTATTTCTCTTGACGGTTCTGTTAACGCTAGTTGTCAAGAAGTGCTTGGTTTGGGAGTTTATTATTGATGTCTCTTGTCCTATAATTGTCTATTGACTTCAAAGTTCACCATTGTTGGCAAGCTTTGAGTTAATCTCCTTGTGTCTTTGGAGTTTTTTTAAAACTTTTTGCGGCTCTAAAGATTCAAAATGGCTGTAAAGCAGAATCTGGTTGTGATTTAGATTGTAACCAAATCTTCATTATGATTAATGATATTTACAATTTAGCAAAAAAAAGACTATCGAAAACTCCAGCAAGTCCTAAGGGGTTTGAGCTCCACTGACTCCATAACTTGCACACATCTATAGCCATAACTATTATTGCAAATTTACTAGGTTCATGTTGATTAACACTCGATGAATTCATTATAACATCGTTTCCCCCACCGCCCACCATAGTGTTTCCACGGTTAGACCGCCATCTTGTTCATCTCCACCCATAACTTCATTGTTGTTGCCTCTATTGTTGGCATCTGAGTTTCCGGTCAAGTTCGCGTCGTCGATCGTTGTGTCAGAGGATGTGTCAATGAATCTATTGTCTTGGAGTGTGAACCAGTTCGAGTTTTGTGAGCAAGCTGCAGCTAAATAGTTATTCATAATTTCAGATTAACTGAAGTTAAGGAAAAGGTAAGGACAAGACCACTAAAACGCACCTTCCCCGGTCATCTCAGAGTCGCAAGAATTAAATCAAGACTTATTCTTGGGTTCACCTCCTAGGGTGAATCTCTAGGTTCACCAACCAATAGTATTTGAATATTTGATATTTGATATCTTTTAAAAAAGGAAACATAATTTAATTTCCAAATTAGATTAAAATAAAAAATATATTAAATACATAAAAATAGTAATAGTTACAAAAAATAAATGAATTAGTATTATTAAGTCTTCAGTAAAATCCTAAACCATATACCCTAAATCCTAAAACCTATACCCTACATTCTAAACTCAAAAAATTTAGGTAAACCCTAAACCTTTTGATAAATTATAAACCCTAAATCATAAATATTAAAAACTAAATCATAAAAATACTAAACCCTAAATTCTAATCATTAAACCCTAAATCTTTGGGTAAATACCGAACCCTTGGATAATTCATGCATGAACATGTAGGTTCACCGACCAATATATAAAGTTTGAGTTTATGATTTATCCAAGAGTTCGGGATTTACCCAATGGTTTAGGGTTTAATGATTAGGATTTAGGGTTTAGTGTTATTATGTTTTAGTTTTTAATATTCGTGATTTAGGGTTTAGGATTTATCAAAAGGCTTAGGTTTATCTAAAATTTTGGGTTTAAGATTTACCTAAGATTTTAGGGTTTAGGATTTAGGGTATAGGATTTAGTATTTTACTAAAAGCTTAATAATATTAATTTATTTATTTTTTGTAACTATTACTATTTTTTATGTATATATATTTTTTATTTTTAAAATATAATAGTTTAGAAATTAAAATTTGTTTTCTTTTTTAAAAGATATCAAATATCAAATACTCAAACACTATTGGTTGGTTCAGCTTAGGGGGTGAACCTAAGAATAATTCTTAAATCAATACTTGAGCAGATTCATTGCCAAATCAAGCATCTTGTATGTAGTATGAACAGAGAAAAATGTTCTAAGAACAGAGGACATCAAGCCACAAGGATAAAGTTCAGTGCTTTGTTGTCACATAAAATTTCATACAACATACTTTTGCGGCAGCAAAATGAGATGTGTAACAACTGAGAAGGTTCTAAAAGCCCTAACTTTAAAGAAGATGAAGAATAGAAAGTTAGAAACTGAGATAAAAGAATCGAGCGATAGTCGTGAATCGCGAAGTGAGGAAAGTAAAATCAAATCGAGAAAGAGAGAAAATTATTCTTAGCCACTGTTCCTTCCTTAGAGGAATCTGATACGGTTAATCCGTATTCAACTCAACACACACGAATCAAATCTTGAAATGATAGAATGTAAAAAAATTAATGTTAAAGTAAGAAATTAATGTTAAAAAAAAAAAAAAAATTAATGTTCAAAGTAAACACAGAAACTTAACTCTCAACTGCCATGAGCTTAGCAGTAGAAACAGCTCACGAACAAGAAGGAGGGAAACTCCATTAAAAAGTCTCAAGAAACTCAAGAGAAAAGATGAAGAAGACTAACAAGTCTGTTTCAGATTTTTTTCGATGACTCTATACTACTACTTCGCAATGCTCTATCTCTTAACTGATGTGTCGACGTGGCTTTAACGACTGTTTTTCCTGCAACAGAATCGAGAGAGATAGAAAGGAACAAAGAAAATATTGAGAAAATAATTAGGGATATTATCATTTAGTTAGTTGTCATGTTAATTTAACTTGTCAATAACTAAGTTACGTCGTTCACATTGAACTTTTAGATAGCTTGTTAGCATTGTTAGCAAAAGTGTGTGTAGCAACAATTGACCTACAATGTAATTAATATGTAGAATATGTCATATAAATATAATGTAAATGTTTCTAAAATCCTCTTTTCTGCCTGAGACCAGATTATCCTCTTTTCTGCATTTTATCTATTTTGGTATTATTTTCTCAAAGTTTTGAATCTTTTTTAGTGTTGAGGCAGACCATTTAATGGAGTGTAGTTTTATATCTATTATTATACATTTGTTTATGTGTCTCTTTAATATGTAATACAAAAATAAAATGATAATGCACTACACAAAAAGGGTTATCAACAGAACTATATTAAACTATTAATAACTACATTGGAACAAGTCTATAACGGATTTGCTTCTCTCGTGGTTAAGGATTATAAACGGGAAAATTGTCTTTTAAATCACGAACTTTCAAATTTGGTTGAAAAAAAGCCTGAACTTTCCCTTAGACCATTTAAAGCACCAATTTAATTTGACTAGCCATTTTAAACATCAATTTAATTTGACTTAACCAAATTAAGCACGACGTTAACTCGGATAACAGAATGATTAAACAGAGTTAAATGTCGTCTCTAATCTCCGTTAAGTCCAAAACGACGTCGTTTAAAAATCTTTTAAAAATATGCATTTGGGTGGAATCGAACCCATGACAATAGACACACACATGTAAGGCTCAAACCACTAGACCACTTAATTTTTTTTAACATGATTGACTAGTAATAGTTATTATTGTGAAACCTCCAAATCATCTTATTCAACCCTAAATCCCTAAATAATTTTATAAGTATTAAAACTTGTAAATAAATTATTAACTATTCAAAATTTTGTGAACATTACTAAAAATATTAAAACTTATAATAATTATTAACTTAACTATAATATTAAGTTTTATTTACAAGTATTATTAAAAATACTACTTATAATTAACTATATGATACTAAATGATTTTTTATTATAATTTTTAATTAATAGCAATACTAAATGATTTTGAATTATGATTTTTAATTATAATTTTTCATAATACTAAAATATTTTTAATTAAAAATCACAATTAAAAATCATTTTGTTTTATTAGTAATTAAAAATCATCTAGTAATTAAAATTATAATTAACAATCATTTGGTATACTATTAATTAAAAATATAATTAATTATTATTATAAATCAGACAAGTTATTATTAACTATAATTGTTTATTATAATTTTTAATAATACTAAAAGATTATATTTTTTAAAATCATAATTTAAAATCATTTATTATTATTATTAGTTAAAAATATAATTAAAAATCATTTAGTTATTTATACTCACAAAATTTCAAATAACTAATAAGCTGTTTACAAGTTTTAATATTTATAAAATCATTTAGGGATTTAGAGTGGAAGATAATGATTTGGAGGTTTCACAATAATAGGTATTAGTAGTCAATAAAGTTCAAAACGTGCAAGTAGTCTAGTGGTTTGCGCGTTACATGTGTGTGTCTTTGGTCACAGGTTCGATCCACCCAGATGCTATTTTTTAAAAGATTTCTAAACGACGTCGTTTTGAATTTAACGGAGATTAGAGACGGCATTTAACTCTGTTTAATCATTCTGTTATCCGAGTTAACGTCGTGCTTAATTTGGTTTAGTCAAACTAAATCTATCTTATTAAAACAGGAACACTACAACTTCTTCTAGGTAGATTTTTAAAGATGGACCTCATATATTTAAATTAAATGTCTCATTTTTTATATATAATATGTACCATAGTCTAACTTTGCATTTATGTATTTCCTTAAATACAGTTCTTATTTTTGTCCATATTCCATATATGATTTTTACATTTATTACATGTCGATTTAAATAAGATATATACTAAGAATACTAAAAATATTAATCGTTCTATAATTACCCTATACAATTCATTTTAAATTGATCAGTATATTTTCATTGGTCATATTAATTTTATTAGTACGAATAACATTAGGTAGATAAGTCATAGACACATACATAAAGATATGACTATTCTTATAACTACGTTGGGCCTAATATACTTTTTAAAACAAATAACACATAGCTTCATATATTGTATAGAATATACTAATATTGTATAGTATTATACTTATACAATAATACTAAAAACAGACCAAACTGAAATATAATATATATCGAAAATGCTTTGAACCATTACACACAAAATATATTAGACTTCAGAGATAAAATTCATTTTGAAATTACGTAATAATTATTTTAAAAAATTAAATTTCGTAATGTACAAAAAAACATAAGTTTTATATAAAATTTTGTGTTACAATAAAAAGACACAACTCGCGCTTGCAAAATGTTATTTTTACATACGAAAGACAGTTTCGATACTGTTCTTTAAACAAAAAATTTGAATTATACAAACTCGATACTACATAAAACTAAACAATATATAATACATTTTAAAAATAAAACCCGTGCAGGTGTGCATATGTTTATATAATATATAAATATATTATGTTACACATATTTTCATATAAATTATACCCCAATGTAAGTTTTGTATGATAAATGTTGAAAATACAAAATATATAGCACTATATATTTTAAATAATATAGAAAAAATCTACTTTACGTTATCATAAAATTTTAAAAACAAATTTATTAATTAAACACATTGCTTATTTAAACACATTAGTACACATTGTTATTTATCAAAATTTTATATTAATACACATTGCGATCATGTATAACATTTAGTAAAAACAAAGATAAAAAAAAATTGACTCCCGCTCGGTCGAGCGGGTCATGATCTAGTTGATGTTTAAAATGACTAGTCAAATTAAATTGGTGCTTTAAATGGTCCAAGGTAAAATTCAGGTTTTTTTTCAACCAAATTTGAAAGTTCGTGATTTAAAAGACAATTTTCCCGATTATAAACAGAACTATATTAAACTATTAATAAGTACATTGGAACAAGTCTATAACAGATTTGCTTGTCTCGTGGTCAACACCTCCCCCTAATCCGATCGGAGAATACTAAGCTTAAAAGCCACGTGTTAAAGACTAAACAGACATCCAATAACAAAAATCCACGTGAAGGTAACGACAGGAGGACCCCACCTGTATATAAACCTCTATGCGTAATGCTCTTTCTCAGAAGTCACAGGTTTCCTTTACAAATTATAAAGTTCGTTTTCTAAGAGGAGATAAGAAAATGTCTAGCAACAGTCAGAGTATGAGCTTCAACGCTGGCCAAGCTAAAGGCCAAACCCAGGTTTTGTCTATACAACACCGTTTATCTAAGCTTAAATAAGTATTTGCTTAAACAATTAGATTTGGGTTTAGAATAATAATTAATATAGTATTAATTAGAAGTAACTAAAATTGTTGTAGGAGAAGGCAAGCAACCTGATGGACAAGGCCTCTAATGCTGCTCAATCTGCCAAGGAATCTTTGTCAGAGGTCCATTTTCTTTTCTCATGCTTAAATATAATTTTATGAAACAATCACGTATTTATGAGAATTCGAACACAGGGTGGACAGCAGCTGAAGCAGAAAGCACAGGGTGCGACTGAAGCAATTAAGGAAAAGACGGGCTTGGGCAAATGAGAACGCACGTTCCTAATAAGAATTTACGTTTTTATTCCTACCATACTATTACTAATAATTAGATAGGTTTATCTATCTAAAGCCTAAGATTAAGGATTTCAAACGAAGCCGTTTAGGCAAAATCTTTTCTGGATTATCTAAGATATTCAATATCAATCCAAGGGTTGTTGACTCTTATCTTTTGATTAATATGTAGCCTTGCAGTTATTTGATATTTCTATATAATTTAATAAAAATATGTAATAAAAGTATATTGGAACACATGGAGTTGTAGCTTGTTTATTTTTATTTATAGTTTCTAAGTATATCGATTTTCTTTGTTGCATGTAGCTAGTAGGGCTGGGCAAATTAACCGAATCCGAAAATCCGAACCGAATCCGATCCGATAAAAACGAATCCGAACCGATCCGAACCCGAAATAAATACCGAATGGATCTTGTTTTATGGTATTTTGAGTTATGGGTATTATCCGAACCGAATCCGAATTTAAATGGATATCCGATAGAACCCGAAACATTCAAAACCCCAAAAAAACTTACATTAAACATGATTTAATTTCTGATATGTATCCAAAATACACTTAGATATATGAAACATCTACATTATTTATCTATTACATAAAGGTTGGTGGTTTTATAACATGGAAGTTTATGGTTGAAGATTGCGGTTGAAGTTTGAAGTTTTTATATTTTGGTTTTGTGTTCATTGAACAATGCTTCTCATTTCATGAGAAATTGGTTTTCGTTTTATGCTTTCATTTATTTGGTTTTATTTCTATCGATAGATATGTTTACTTTTTTGTTTGATTTTGAATGATCAAGGTTGATGTTTCTTTTTTATTTTCGAAGTTTTATTTAAATTTTTGGTTTTTGATTTTATTAAATAATATGTTTCTCATTTCGTTTTGATTTTAGTTTTAGCTTTCTTTGAATTCTCTCATTTGTTTTGATTTATTTATATCAATAAAGATGTTTGGCTTTCGTTTTAAATTTGCGTCGTTTTATAATTGTTTTCTTTGGTTAGTGACAAAATTGATGATTTTACTTACTTACTTGTATTACAAGTTACGATTTATTTAGATTTGTATTGGTTACATTTAGTATAAATGATATATTCAAGAACCGAAAGTCCATTTGAAATCTAAACCCGATAGTATTTTGGGTTATACCAATACCAAAATAATTTACCAACCCCGACCCGAACCGAAGAGCACCCGAACCGGTCCCGAACCGAAGTTTTAAATTATCCGAATGGGGCTGGTTTTTGGTAACCAAGAAAACCCGAACCCGATTAAAATAGAACCGACACCCGAATGGTACCCCGGTTGCCCAGCCCTAGTAGCTAGGGTCGAAAGAAAGATACTTCTATTCAGTGCTAGCAGCCTAGCATAAGTCAAATAAACGACTGATTAACTTAGGACGTATGAATTATGTTAGAATGTCCATTATTTATTCTTTTTGCACTCTGATTCTTGTGGTATTTATCTACCAACAATAGAGTTTAAGAAGACTTCGAATTCCTTAATTTTTTAAAAAAGTAAGATCGATATATGCTTCGCTTTGCACATTGTGTGCAACAAAGGGAATCTTTTAATCACTGGTTTCTAGAAGAAAACACTTAATGATTTGAAGTTTGAAAGAATTTGATTCTTCACGGAGGGACGACAATTTCACCAATTGAAATTCGAGTCCCCACAATTCTTAATTTGAATTTTTTTTTCTTTCTTTTCTGTCTTCTTAATGTTTGTCGTTTTTCTATTGACAATAAAATAATTAAACATTTAAAGAAAGAATAAGATACTATCACCGTTTTTTAAATTGTTTCCTCATGTGTTCACACTAATTTGTGTAACTGTTGGTGGAACTCACAGTAACGAGAACACATTCGAGCTCATATTTCTATTTAGTTATTTTTGTAAAATATTTCTATTTCATTTTGTAAGAGAATATGTGTATTGCATTTTCTATTTATAATTAGGTACAGTATCATTTCAAACATTAACCATTATTGATTTTCCTTTTTGGGTAAGAAAACAAGTGGGTATAGTAACAGGTGGAAACGGAAACCATATAAGTACAAAACAAATACTTTTTTTTTTTTTAAACTTACAAATACTTTTTCTTTTGAACAACAAATTCGATTAAGCCGAAGAGTCTCGGTACAAAATAGAAACAGAGCCATTAGCGAGAGCTGATTTAGCTAGCAAATCAGCAGTAGTGTTCGATATAATGAAACTACAAAATGTGGATTAAAAATCTTGCAATCTAATACGCAATGTAATATATATATATATATATATATATATATATATATTGTTGAACTAAACTTGAATTAGCTTGGGGATCAAGCTATTACTTTTCTATAGAGTTATGAATTAGGAAAGTTAACATTCTAAGAGTTTATGTGTTTACATATTATTCCTAATGAGTTTAGGAAAGAGAGAGAGATATATATAGGAGTTGCAAGAGTGTTGCATCCCCAAGAGATTTGAGAGCTTTAGTTTTGTGTTATTTTCTAAAGCAATAAAGAGTTGTGGTTTGAGATCGAAGTGTTTGATTCAATATTTGGTATCAGAGCATAAAATTGAATCATGGGAGAGATAGTTGCAACTAGCGACACGAAGGGAGGTCCTTCGAGCATAAAGTGTCCGGTTCTTAATGACACCAATTATACGGTGTGGACAATACGGATGCAGGTAGCTTTAGAGGTCCACAAGGTGTGGGAAGCCATAGATCCAGGTGAAGAGAAAGGAGAGAAGAATGTTATGGCGAAAGCTCTCCTGTTCCAGTCCATACCAAAGTCACTTATACTGCAGGTAGGAAACCTAAAGACCGCGAAAGAAATATGGGAAGCTGTGAAGACGAGGCATATGGGGGCTGATCGAGTCAAAGAAGCACGGCTTTGTACTTTGACGGCAGATTTTAACAGACTAAAGATGAAGGAGACCGACTCAATCGATGATTTTGTTAGCAAACTTGGAGAGTTATCATCAAAATCAACAGCCCTAGGCGAGATCATTGAAGAAACGAAGCTTGTGAAGAAGTTTCTTCAAAGCCTACCAAGAAAGAAATACATAAATATGGTGGCTGCACTTGAGCAGATGCTTGATCTAAAAACAGCAAGGTTTGAAGATGTAGTAGGAAGAATGAAAACATATGAAGAAAGAATTCACGAGGAAGAAGAAGAATTACAAGAAGATCAAGGACAGAGCAAGCTTATGTATGCTAATGCAAACACGCAAAAACATCAAAGCCAAGAGAGATATGATCCTAGTAGAGGAAGAGGCAGAGGAGGACGTTTTACGTACCGAGGAAGGGGTCGAGGACGGAATGGTTATAACGGTTATAATGGAAACTACTATAGGCAAGAGCGAGACGCATCAAAAGTAGTGTGTTTTAGATGTGATAAGGTAGGACACTTTGCGATGCATTGTCCGGACAGACTGCTTAAGCTTCAGGAGACTCAAGAGGATGGAGAAGATACAACCCAAGAAGCCGATGAACTGATGATGCATGAAGTGGTCTTCCTTAACGAAAAGAATGTGTCACCGAGCAAATTGGTTGACGTCTCTGATAATACGTGGTATTTAGATAATGGAGCTAGCAATCACATGACGGGGAATATTAGCTATTTTGCGAAGCTTAATGAAAGAATAACTGGAAAGGTGCATTTTGGGGATGATTCACGAATAGATATAAAAGGAAAAGGTTCCATACTCTTCACAACAAAGAATGGCGAGCATAAGGTGTTGTCTGATGTGTATTTCATCCCTGACTTAAGAAGCAACATAATAAGTCTAGGACAAGCTACTGAATCCGGCTGTGAAGTGAGAATGAAAGAAGATTACTTGATGCTGTATGACAAAGACAATAAACTGCTAGTCAAAGCAAAGAGATCGAAAAATCGTCTGTATAAAGTGATCATGGAGGTTGATGATACAAAGTGTCTACAGTTGTTACATCTCAGAGAAACCTCTAAGTGGCATGCTCGGTTAGGGCATATTGGCATCGAGAACATGAAGTTGATGATTAACAAGAGTCTGGTAACTGGGATACCGCAGTTAAGAGTGGAGAAGGAGACTTGCGAGTCTTGCTTGCGTGGAAAGCAAGTTCGAAAGATGTTTCCAAAGGTTAGCCAATATCGAGCCTCAACCAGATTAGAGCTGATTCACGGAGATTTGTGTGGTCCCATTACACCACCTACGGCTGGAAAGAATAGATATGTGTTTGTTCTTATCGATGATCACACTCGATACATGTGGACGATTCTTATGAAAGAGAAAAGTGAAGCATTTACTCGGTTCAAACGCTTCAAGGCTCTAGTTGAACAGGAAATAAGCGCCAAGATCAAGACATTCCGAACTGATAGAGGAGGCGAGTTCACCTCTCACGAGTTTGTTCAGTTTTGTAGTGAAAGTGGTATTAATAGGCATATGACGGCACCATATTCTCCACAACAAAACGGAGTAGTCGAGAGAAGAAACCGTACTTTACTTGAGATGACTCGAAGTATTTTAAAGCACATGGGAGTTCCAAATTATCTCTGGGGAGAGGCGGTGAGACATGCAACATATATCATAAACCGGACAGCAACAAGAACTCTGTTTCTCTCTACTCCGTATGAAAGCTTGAAAGGCAAGAAACCGAATCTCGAACATTTAAAGGTGTTTGGGTGTGTTGGATATGTAAAGATTGATTCTGTTCACTTGAAGAAATTGGATGATAGATCACGTGCTCTTGTTCATCTCGGAACAGAGCCGGGCTCTAAAGCTTATCGACTTTATGATCCAACAAACCGCAAGATTGTTGTAAGTCGAGATGTGATCTTTGACGAAGAAAAGAGATGGAAGTGGGCTCATTCCGGAACAGAAGCTAATGAGGAACCAGGGTTGATCAGTTTTGAGTACAGAGTTTTAGGTGAAGAAGACAGAGTTGATGAAGAAGGAAAAACAGAGAACGATGACGATGAGATACAAGAGGAAGACACACCCGTAGAAGCCGAAGCTGAATCAGAATCTCTAAGACGATCTTCTCAAGTTAGCAGGAAGCCAAGCTATCTTGAAGACTATGAGTTGTTATGTGAAGAAGAATGTGAGCGTCTTCTCTTGATGATAAATGAAGAACCATGGAGTTACGAAGAGGCAAGAGAACTCGAAGTATGGCGAGATGCATGTAGAGATGAGATAGAATCTATCGTGAAGAATAACACCTGGATACTAGTTGATCTTCCTCCAAATACTAAAGCGATTGGCTTAAAGTGGGTATTTAAGATCAAGTTCAATGCCGACGGTACCATTAACAGATATAAAGCAAGGCTAGTGGTGAAAGGTTATAAACAGAAACACGGTGTTGATTATGACGAGGTCTTTGCGCCTGTTGCTCGTTTGGAAACGGTGAGATTGATAATTGCGTTGGCTGCTAGACACGGATGGGAGCTCCATCATCTTGATGTTAAGACAGCCTTCCTTCATGGAGAGCTCAGAGAAGAAGTTTATGTAACCCAACCTGAAGGATTTGTGGTTAAAGGAAGTGAGAATAAAGTTTATAGATTACACAAGGCACTTTACGGGTTGAAGCAAGCACCAAGAGCTTGGAACGAGAAGCTTAACTCCATTCTTCGTGATTTAAGCTTTGAGAAGTGCTCCAAGGAGCCATCTTTATACCGGAAGGAACATCAAGGACATATTTTGATAGTGGCAGTTTATGTTGATGATCTATTGGTCACTGGATCAAACATAGAGATGATCATCGAGTTTAAAAGAAGAATGGCGACTAAGTTTGAGATGAGTGATCTCGGCAAGTTAAGTTTTTATCTTGGTATAGAAGTATCTCAACGAGAAGGAGGTATATTGTTAAGTCAACAGAGATATGCAATGAAGATACTTGAGGAAGCTGGTCTAAAAGGATGCAACGCAACACACATACCGATGGATGCTGGTTTAAAACTATCTAAGGCAACAAACGAAGCATGTATTGATGCAAAGAGTTATCGTAGAAACATTGGTTGCCTTCGGTATCTAATTCATACGCGACCAGACCTCGCTTACAGTGTTGGTGTCTTGAGCAGATATATGCATGAGCCAAAGGAATCACATGGAGTAGCATTGAAGCAGGTTCTGAGATACTTGCAGGGAACTTTGACGTATGGGTTAGCTTTTGATCGGACAAACAAAGAAGGATTGATAGGATACAGTGACTCTAGCTATAATGTAGATCCGGATGATGGCAGGAGCACGGCTGGACACATATTTTATCTTGCTGGATGTCCGATAACATGGTGTTCATGTAAACAAGAAACTGTTGCGTTATCTTCGTGTGAAGCAGAGTTTATGGCAGCTACAGAAACAGCAAAACAAGCAATATGGCTAAGTGATCTACTCAGCGAAGTCTATGGCAAGGAGAGCAACAAAGTGATGGTACGCATCGATAATAAATCAGCTATAGCCTTAACCAAAAATCCGGTGTTTCATGGTCGAAGTAAGCATATTCACAAGAGATACCATTTCATACGAGAGTGTATTGAAAACGGTTTGGTAGATGTCGAGCACGTCGCAGGAACCAAGCAGAAGGCAGATATATTAACAAAAGCACTTGGGAGAATCAAGTTCAAGGAGATGAGAGATCTAATTGGAGTTCAAGATGTGTCAGATGGAGACTTCAAGTTTAAGGGGGAGAATGTTGAACTAAACTTGAATTAGCTTGGGGATCAAGCTATTACTTTTCTATAGAGTTATGAATTAGGAAAGTTAACATTCTAAGAGTTTATGTGTTTACATATTATTCCTAATAAGTTTAGGAAAGAGAGAGATATATATATAGGAGTTGCAAGAGTGTTGCATCCCCAAGAGATTTGAGAGCTTTAGTTTTGTGTTATTTTCTAAAGCAATAAAGAGTTGTGGTTTGAGATCGAAGTGTTTGATTCAATATATATATATATATATATATATATATATCCATAAGTAAATTTGGGAAAATAGTAGTACGTATAATTAGCATCGTCGTGTCATAACTTAAATTCAAACATGCATGGTAAATATTAAGTTGCAGATAAGACAAAGGATGCAACATTTTCGATTTGTTATCATTACTTCTATACTACCACCATCACCACTTTCCTATCATCATGAATTGGATTTGTAGAGGTAGAAATGTTTATAGTTATGGTGATTGTTAACGGTGAAGATAATGACGACTGTAACGGTAAGGTGTTTATTTGGCCATGAATCTGTTTATTTGGATATATATTCTATTTATTTTTAAACATGAAAATATTTGTGTGACATCCACAAAAATGTTATTTTCTTAGTTTAATCAATTTTCAATTTTTACAAGAGATATAATGGTGTTAAATTCGAATTATAGTACCGATTTTTTTTGTTTATACTCCCTCTGTTTCATATTAAGTGTCATTTTAACTCATTTTTTTGTTTCATAAAGAGTGTCTATCTACAATACCAATGCAATTTGTACAACATTTTAGCTCAAAATTAATTGCAAAATGCATTGATCTTATAAATAAAATTATTTATCGAAAATACTATTAGTTAGATATGTGATATTAATGAAAACATAAATACATTTTAATGAGTTTTTTAATATGTGTGAAAAGTGTCTAAGTGACACTCTTTGTGAAACGGAGGGAGTATCAAACATCACTTTTTATTTGTAATTTGATGTTGGTCTTACATAAATTTGGTAATTAAATGGAGATGTTTTTTGCGTTTTTCCTAGATACAATATGTGATATTTCAAACAAGTATTTACCTATTTGTACTTAAATATTACAAGTTCGTGTATTTGATACCATATGATACTATGGATATTTGGAAGAAAAACTATATATCAGAATTTTATGAGGGGTCGTAAATCATAGTCATTTAGATCTTATCCAATTATCGTTGACAAATAAATTATATTTTAATTGTTGACTGTAATAATTTTATAATGTATGTTGATATAAACGGTAAGTTACAAGTTGCTTAAATTCTTTTTTTTTCTTCTTCAAATTGCTTAAGTTAAACATGTGAGAACAGACGAATAGTTAGAAATATCCGACTGATGAAAAGAGAACAAGAAAATTTAAGAACGTTGCGTTGCTAATATAGATTCTACAAAAAAAATTCTCAATAGTCATTTGTTCGACATATATGAATTATTCTAAGATCATGTTGTTGGGCGGGCGTCATCAGATTCCAATAAACAGTATATACCACCATAGTTTAAATATATCGAATAATGATCGTGGATGTACGATGAAACCTCTATAAATTAATAATATTAGATCTACATCAAAACTATAAATTTTTTATTAATTTATAAAAGTTATTAATTTATCAATATATTATCTGAACAAAAAACAAACTATAAAATTATATTATTTTATAAAGATTTTTAGTATGTATTAATTATAGAGTATTAATTTAAAGAAGTTATACTGTATTTTTTAGGTGAGTTCCAAAATTCTAAATTCCAATATGTTGATAGCTGATACTTATTTGTTGAAGTTATGACCTACGATTTTTTCTTATTTCTATCAATATGCTGAATACTTTTTTCACATTCACGTGTTGTTGCAAAGAGACAAAGAACATATCATATATATAAAGATATATATTGTTGGAAACATAATCTTCTAATAAAACAGTGTTTATAATTATATAGCTCATGAAATTTAGAGCATGAAACAAAATTTATGATAGTTTAACTTGGGGTGGGGGGTGGGGGGTGGGAGGGATGAGGAATTAGTGAGGTTTTACCTGCGCAACAAACTTCTCGGGGAATGAAGACAATGGCGCCATGGCGGAGGTCAATATATCGTTTAGTTATTGGTATTCCTCAACTGGAAAGAGTCCTAACGACAATGGCGCCATGGCAGGGGTGATCCTCTTGTCATTTTTCATTTCTTCTGTTTCCACTTGATTAAAATCTAATTGGTGTACTTTTTTATTCAAATCAATTTGAACAACAAAAGTAATATGAGATTCACCCATCTTACAGATTATAATTCCACCACAAAAGTAAAACGAAACGAGGAAAAGAAACCACAATCTATTAGGAGATTTCTACGTTTCCTCCAAACTTATTACAATTTTAAATCTAAATCCAGTTGCATCTGTTTTTAATGGACCAAAAAGCAAAAGAAGAAAAACATGAATCAGAGAAGGAAAATAAATTTCTTGGGAAACATCATGCTCTCTATATTTCTCTTTTCTTGGACACCGAAGCCATCTAAACCATTATCTACCGGACTTTTGATATTGACTTTGGGACCGTAATATAATTTGAAGGAGACTGCCCAGAAGTATTAACGTTGTTCTTATCTTTATTGATTAGTTAATAGACTTCTGTACACAAATTTATATTTGTTCAGAAAATTCTTTTAAAATAGCATAAAGCCACCTATTTTCTATAAAAATAGAAAATGTTTACTAATAAAAAATAGAGACATATGTTCAATCCCAAAAATTCTTAACAAAAATAAATATGCTTGGTTGATATATTTGACTGCTAATATTTGATAAATAAATAAAATTTAGAATCTGTATAAACTTAGTACTTCCATTTCAAAGATGAAAATAAATTTTTAACTCATGAGTTTGACTCACCTGAGATCTTTATGTTCTCCAAATCATTTGAACTTTGTTCATTTAGAACATTTCCAAAAAATGTTTTATAATTTCAAACATGATTTTTTTTCTCTCCAAATTTTTTTTGAAAACTTTAAGTTTGAAATTTCGAGGAGTAAGACTTTACATTTGAAGTTTCACTATTCAAAACTTCAAATTTAAAGTTTCATATTTTTATTTGCATTTTGGTCCATACAATTACATTTCAAATTTATAATTCTTAAATATTTTTTTGTTTATCGTAATAATCTTTAAAAAATCTATGTCTCATCAAAATTTCAATGTTTTTTATAAATTTAAGTTTTACACACAAAACTAAATAAATCTTTAAAATAAGATTTAAAATATTTTAAAACTAGATTTAGGCAACAACAATACAAAAGAAGCTTCACAATAAAAGAGCTTTTAAAAATTTACATGAAGACATAGCTTTTACACAAATTTTAATATTAAAACAACACTAACAGTCAGGTAAATTTGATTCGGAACCTCCAAAATATCCAAAATATTGTACAAACAAATTTTGTGTAACCGAAGATGGTGGTTATTGTTATTTTGATGTTTTTCGTATGATTCTTTCTTATTTAGATCGAATGTATTCACGAGTATTAATATCATCGATAGAAGTTAAATCTTTTAGCAATATTTATTTTCATCTTTTATTTTTTTGTTCAGATCAAATGTCTTTAAAAGTTTAAGATCACCTAATTTCAACAATTTTTAGTTTTTTAATATACAAATTAAAAAGAAAAAGAGTCATTTTTACTTTAAAATGCACTAGTTGATCATATATCCATTACATAAATAATTTTATGGAATAATATGGTATTTTTCTTGAAGTTTACTATTAATTTTGTTATTTCTATTTAAAATTTATATTCAATATAAAATTTTATAAATTAATACTGTTGTAATATTTTTATATATGTCCTTAGCTATTTATAAAATATTATGAGTTTCACTTAAATTATGATAAATATAAATACAATAGTATAAAATACAAATAGTTTTGAACTTAAATTTAAAATTTTGATTTTGGAGAAAAATACCTTTAAACTTCAAAATATAGAGTTTTGGAAATCTCGTAATGGCGTGTTCTTTTTTAGATATTCTAAACTTATTTATTACTCTCTCTGTACCAATTTAAGTGATGTTTAAGCATTTTTATTTTGTTCCATACTAAGTGATGTTCTCACATTTCTATATAAAATTTAATGTCAATTGAAATTTGCAACCAATTACAAAATACTACATGTTTTTCTTATTGGTTAGACTGATTTTATTTAATGCAATTTTATGTAACCAAGATAAATTACATAGAAATTTGCATTTTCTTAATCTTTGTGTAAAAACCAGTGTTTTGAAAACCGGATCTGACCGGCCGGTCGAACCGGTCCGACCGTGACTCGCTGAAGAAGCCGAGTCCGGTTCGGTTTAAAACCCGGATTTGATAAAAACCAGTAAAACCGGCTGAAACCCGGTAAAACCGGTGACCCGGTTTAATTTTAAAACCCGGTTCTTGAAAATTAGCATATAATTAAGTGTTTTTAATTATTACTAGCTAAAATTTAATATTTTATAATTAGTGTTCAACTATCACTATTTAATTGTTCTACGAAAAAATGTGAAAAATATATTTTTGACTCTCATATACTATTTTTATTTTACCATATTCTTAAAATTTTAAATGTTAGTTGTAAAAATAAATAAATATGATTGTTTTAGCTGTAAATCATTTGTTTTTTTCAAATTTTTAGTTTACATACTAATCAGATTTATGTTTGTTGTTTATTTTGAGTTAATAAAAAAGAATAGAGAAAGTATTATATGTAGAAGTAAAGTTTATATAGTATAAATATATAATTATATATATTTTATATAAATAAAAAACCCAGTTCGACCGGTCGAATCGGTCTAACCAGTCAACCAGTAGCTTCACAGAGTCGGTGTCCGGTCCGGTTTTCAAAACATTGGTAAAAACCTTAAACATCACTTAAAATGGTACAGAGGGAGTAAATGATAAAAAAACATCAACTCAAACTCATTAAAAGCAATGGAAGTCTTTTATTCTAGTAGTTGATCAAGAGGTTACTTAATAGTTTATAATAAAATACATAGCTTAATTCTTAAAAGATGTGATTTCTTAGATTAATGGAGACAAATATTAGAGAAAAACATGTTAAAAGTACAGTTGTTCATAGTGAATATGATTCAGGTAAATTATTTCTCAGTTTTTGGTCTGATCTGTCATATTTTTTTGTGAAGTAATTAGATAAGATTTTATACTAATACAATTATCTTTAGAGTTATTCTCATAACTTATAACCGAATAATAATAGTCTATACAGAACACATCAGAATTAAACTAGATTGAATCAGCTCACCAATTAATAACTGGTTTTGAGCATGTATGTTTATACGTTTGAAAACCTCTAAATGTAGGGTGGTCAACATGAATACAAATTAATGGATCAATACAATCCATTATAAACCATAGATCTTACTATATAAAAAATAGGAATAAATAGATTAATGAAAAAAATGGATGAATGAACTTATTTGATTGGATTAAAATGGTTTGGATTGGAATGGATAAAGGATTATCTACACCAAACCAATAATAACTTATAACAAGCATAAACTCAAGTTAAATATATAAAAAAAAACAAAATTTGAGTAAACTAAGTTTTTATTTAGCTTTTCATATATGTAAATCATTTTTAATAAAATAAATCAATCCAGTTTTCATATTGTTTTGTCAACACACAATTAAATATATAAATATTATATGTTAGTATTTTAATAATCCAATGTAATTATATTTTCGCAAAACATATAAAATTAAGTTTTTCCATTAAAATGTAATTTGAATTTTTCTACACATAACCCTAAAATCGTATTTTCCGTAAAAATCTTAAAATTGTATTTTTTTATCAAAACTGCAAAATTATATTTTTCCATCAAAACCGCAAAATCATATTTTTCCATCAAAACCGCAAAAAAACATGTTTTCCACCAAAAGTCTAAAATTGAAATTTTCTGTTAAAATTACAAAATCGTGTTTTTTTCAAAACTACAAGATCGTGTCTTCCATCAAAGCTGAAAATTTGTGTTCTGTTAAAACCATAAATTGAGTTTTTTCACCAAAACTTTAAAACTGTATTTTTCCATTAAAACTGTAAAAATTAACGCTCAGTTTGTCGGCTAGTTTTGATCACCTGCGAAATCGTCAAAAATATTTTTTTTTCCAAAACCATAAATATAGTATTCCCGCAATATACACAAAATTATGATTTTCCATCGAAATTATAAATCATGTTTTCCTGATAAAACCGCAAAATTCAATTTTCTACCAAAACTGTAAAATTTACACACTCATTTTATTCTAAACTATATATTGATAGATTTTTCAGACACTTGTTATAAGACATAGATAAATGTGTACATTGGTAAAATCTTCGAAACATGAGTCTTAGAGCAACTTCATTGGTAAAAGTTCTAAAGTAGGATTTCCAACTAATTAATGCTTAAGATACGCAATGAATATGTGTTGTTGGACATGCTCTTACTAATTAACTTTTAGGATTATCTTCAATAGTTAGCTGTACTTGTTATTTTGAAAATATAGTATTCTAAAATTAGAATTTTGTTCTACTGATTACCTATATTTTCGTTCTTAAACATTATTCTAACTATAATTTATTTTTAATTATTCATTAATTTATTGCATAACCCATAACTTATAAAAAAATTAAAATCTACCTTTATTTTTTTGTAACATGTATTACTACTACCATAATATTATTAAAAGACAACACATTTTGAAGATGCAAAATAAAAATTATTCATTGAATGAGTTCAACGAAGAAAATAAAATATTTTTTCAAAGCCTCATTTCTATAGAAAATGCAAATATTTGAACCTTTTAGAAAAAAAACTCAAATATTAAAGAAAATAATGAATTACAAGTTCTTTTTCATCTAATTAATTTGAATAATATTATCCATTTACTCTATTTTTAGAGTTAAACTTTTTCTTTACGAAATGATTCCTTATATTATTTATATGTTCTTATTTTCTATATATATAAAATTACATGTTACATTTAAATATTATTAATAAAATCGAATTTAGTGCTTACTAAAGTAATTCTTCCTCTATATTTTATTTATAGGGGAAAAATAGAATACCATGATGCTCTAAAAGAAAAATTAATTTCACAGAAAGAAAGAAAGTTTAAGAGGGAGAGAGAGAGCGAATGAGATGGGTCCATGACACCTCATCTTAAAAGTCTTTTTAATTGTCGTCGCACGACAAAACCAAACAACATTACACATTATTCACATCGGCAACTTCCACTCTTCTTCTTATTGTCTTTCAATCAATCAATCTCTCCCCCCCCCTATACACACAAAGGCATAACATTAATGGAGGTCTCATCAACATCATCCATCTGTTCAAAACCAGAACAAATCATGCAAAACTCCCCTCCCATAATCTCATCTCCTAGGTTTCAGCTTCAGACAAGATCTCCTCATCATCATCATGACCAACATCAACATCTCTCAGATCCTTACCCAACAACATTTGTTCAAGCAGACACTTCCACTTTCAAACAAGTTGTGCAGATGCTGACCGGCTCCTCCACCGATACCAACACTGAAAACCACCACAAAGCTCCTTCTCCGGTGAACAACGTCAACAAAGGAGGTTTCTCAATCCCACCCATCAAGAAAACCAACAGCTTTAAACTCTACGAAAGAAGACAAAACAATAACAACAACATGTTTGGTAAGAATGATTTAATGATCAATACTTTAAGGCTTCAAAACTCCCAGAGGTTGATGTTCTCAAGCGGACACAATGGTCATCAAAGCCCGAGATTCTCTCCAAGGAACAACTCATCAGAGAATGTTCTTCTGTCTCCAAGCATGCTAGATTTCCCAAAGCTAGGGCTAAACAGTCCTGTTACGCCACTGAGAAGCAACGATGACCCCTTCAACAAGTCATCGCCTTTGTCTTTAGGGAGTTCATCTGAAGAAGACAAAGCCATTGCTGAAAAAGGATTTTATCTTCACCCTTCTCCAGTTTCAACTCCTAGAGACTCTCAGCCACTGCTTCTTCCTCTTTTTCCGGTTACTTCCCCGAGGAATCCATAAATCTTGACGATGACACAACGAGTGTTCACATTCTATAATAAGTTAAAAATATTATCGGATTTTGTTTATCTAAATATAACTAAGATGTAAGTTATTAGTAATGGAGGGACTGCAAAGTTTATGCGGTTTATATGCTCACTTTTAATCTCAGTAACTCGGTGCAATTTGTGATTGGAATATATTCATGAATCATGATACTGATTTAAGACATTGTTATTTTTGTAAAGAAAAGATCTTTATATATTGTGCTCATATGGATATATGATAGTGTAATTCAACGTGTGCCACTCAGTACTGAGATCGAATATAGAGAATAGATCCATGTCTATGCTCAACTTTATGATATAGACAATAATATTCGACTATCTTATTCTTGCAAAACTGTTTTATGTCAAAATTTCAACAATAAAATAACAATATCAAAGTTTAGATGGTTGCGATTAGAAAACATGAGATGAATGAATGGTCTTTGTCACTAAGTATTTATCGGAAGTTTGACTAGTAATATGAAAATATTGTAAT
This sequence comes from Raphanus raphanistrum subsp. raphanistrum, assembly GCA_019706035.1. Lineage (NCBI taxonomy): Eukaryota > Viridiplantae > Streptophyta > Magnoliopsida > Brassicales > Brassicaceae > Raphanus > Raphanus raphanistrum. The sequence goes on from CM033981.1 coordinate 15,017,087, forward strand.
ATCTAATAATAGTAGAAAGTTTCAAAGAGACAATATGAAATAAAGACTTATATGACCAGGTTCGATACATAGTGTAGACCATTTCGGTGGTGATGACTTTTAATTTGATGGAGTAATCATGGAGGCACGTCTGGTATTTTACTACATATTCTTTGGACTTTCTCCTCTTCTGTCTATAATCTTTTCGATTTTTTTCTTAAATAGAAGAAAAAAAGAAATAGATATATGTTTATACTGTTCTTCGATTGCTTTGTCTTTTCTCTTGGAAGGAAAATAAATTTTTGAATGTAAATAAATTTAAATAAAATAAAAGGTGGAGAGAAAGAGTAAAAGAAAGTAGAAGACAAAATAAGTAGTCCGTTATGATGAGAGTTGAAAACCAAGCAAAAGGCGAATGAATCATCTTTGCTTCACGTTACAAGCAACTCCACTTTGAATGTGCTACCCTTTTCAACTTACACTATCTGAAAATTACGATATTTGGATATTCAATTTTTAGATATGCGACCAAACAACTTATATCTTATTTCTTATATTATCACCGCAAATCAAAACCAAGTTGTACTCAAAGTTATACATAACTCGCTCATATATAATATATTACAGTTTATCTCTTCTTCTAATGTATATCCAAACAATGCTAATATATATTTTTGGCTTACTGTTTCTTTATCCAGTTTTATATATCCATATAAAATATTAGTCAATTATTACTCATTACATTTGTTTTTCTTTTGTCAAAGTCTTATTAACAACAAAAAATGTAAAAGTATGTTAGACGAAGGAAAGACATTGCAAAAGACCGTTATAAAGTTAGTGTCCCTCCTAATTTTTAAAACTATCTACTTAAACAAATTTTCAAGATATAGTTCCACCTCAAGATATAGACAACCAGTTTTGTAACTGAGTCTTGTTATATGTTCTCTGCGAAATTATAATGCGTATGCCCTTTGGAGAAATTTATGCTATACTTGCTCATAATTCTCATAGATATTTTATTTTTGAACTATATCTAATTGTTACCTGCGACAATTTTTAACTTGGTCTAAATGGTAACATCCGAAACAAGTACGGAAAACTGCATTGCGGTTTTAATAATAACAAATATATATAGACATATGTAAAGATTTTTGTTATTATTAACGGTGGTACGGTTAGTCACCATTCAGAACTTTAGTTTAAACTCATTAATCTTGTGATAACGGTTGCATCAGCTAAAGCATCTCTGTAGAATCTGTGAGTTTTGTCATTCAGTTCCTCGCGTGTGATGTGTGTGGTAGTGATTGATTCCCAAGTAACCAAATGTCCGTTTAATGGTTTTATTGTCTTAGAGATCTCTTGTGTTACTTTTTGTAGTCTCTCTCAGGTTTCTAATTGGTAAAATCAGTTCATATAGCGCAAATTAAGTAGTTATACAGATCAGATGGAATAAATGTAAATCAAGCAAATCACACGGAAGAAATACAGATCAAGTAGATCAAATAGTTTATTACAATTTTGAAACGTAAAAACAGTTCAAATTAAGTAAATTATATATTTAAATAAGAAAAAATACAATAAAAATTAAAACACATAATATATAAATACAATATGTAAAGAGCAATAAATATTACACTAAAATTATGTTACTGTAATTTTAAAATCAAAATATGAAAAACATTAGCAATTAAAGAAATACATTTCTTTCAGTTAGTATACATATTTAAACTACAATACCATATATTTACATTATATATTTTAATTAAAACACACATTGTATAAATATAATAATTTAAGTAAATGTAAAAATTATATGACAAAGGTAAAAAAAGAAAAGAAAAGAAAAGATAAGTAGAATGATAGCTGTTTAAATTTGTAAGTAAAATATAATGAAAATATTGTATTTATAAAAGCAGATAAATATATTTAAAATTTTGGTTTTGGTTTTATTATTTAAACTAGAAAAGTCTTACATCTTATATATATATTCTTTTACAATGATCGATAAATTTGAAATTTCGTTAAAAATGATATATGAATGTAACATGACAAAACTATATATAATTATTGTTGGTTTATCAACTTTAGTAGAAGTGACTTGCACAAACCTGAGTCTTAGCATGGATCCAGGAATCATCCCAAATGTAAACTCCGTGATTGCGTACCAACACTGCTATTGCTTTTGGATAGGCTTCTATCTGAAAATGGGAGTTATATGTGTCAATTTTGTTTTTCTGAAACATATGAAGATGTGCTGCATTTCTTTCGCTACACCATTTGAAGTCTGATTAGCTTCTTTCATTGAAACTGGATAGTGGCAACCAGTTGTAATCGGTATACGAAAGTATTTCACTCAACTCATCTCTGCTTAAACATAAACAACACACACAATTTTTGAAAACCGAAATTTTAAAAGAATAACTTGTTATTCCATTTTGATATACTAGTAATGTTCTAAAATCATCTCCATGAACAAACTTATTTTTAAAATTAGAAGAACCTCAAATTTAAGAAACTCTTAAATCTAACCTTAAAAATATCTATTTTTGCATTTTAGTCTTCGATATTAATCAAAACTGATTAAAGTTATCAAAATTGATTAAAGTTATCCAAACTTTTATATTATAATAAAACATACATTAAAGTAATATTAGTGACAATATTGATTAATAAAACACTATGTTATAATAATTAATAACTGAAAACTTACATTCAGTCATTATTTACAAGTAAAATACCAAATTACTCAATATAATTATTTCTGTAGCCTTTTAATATATGATCAATTAATGAATTTTAAATTAATATATTGATTTATTTAATAGTTATATATCAGTTATGAAGTAAATCAATATTTACATCTAAAACATTAATGTAATATACAAGTTCTAAAGACTAAAATGATAGATATAAAAAATTAACAATATTATTTAGAAGACATAATTAATTGTGAAGGACTATATATAAACTAACACATAAGATATAGCTTATTGAAAATCTTATGCATTATATACTTAATAATATGCACATTTCTATCATACTATATAATGTAAATTAAAAGTTTTGTTTGTCCTAAATGGAACTTCAAGAATTACATTCCTATTATGTACTTATTTTGTTCTATCTTCTCTGTTCTTAGAAAATATATAATATTTATATTATACATAATTATAGAATTGTTGCCCCAACGTTTTGCCCACTTCATACCTCACATGCATGAACCAAACTTTACTGAATTCACTGATAAATCAGAGTCGAGCTTCGTCGAGCTCTACATATAAATTTATTATCAAAGTCCATTTATTTGGTAACTGTGATCATATTCAAGTACAACACCAATAGGAAAAAACACATAGAGGAATCTCTAGATTTGGGAGAATGATGTGACAGTCTTGAACCCGTGATTCTCTGGTAGGGAAGCGTTTCCAGGTCTAATAGATATAATCGCCTCCAGACCTTTTCACAACCGCAAAAAAAAAAGTCATCAGAATCTCTAACCAGTTTCACAAGTAAAATAGTATCTAGAGATAGAGTTTTGTGCATGTGTTTATTACCTGCGGCTTTTGCAGCAGTAGCTTCTTGGTAAACATCAGTCACAAAAAGAATATCAGAAGGATCATCCACTCCCAATGTTTCTGTAATCTCCTTGTAACTCCTGCTTTCTTTCTTGTTTCTGCAGCCAAGAAAACGTATGAGACTTTGGATCATCCATCTTCTATTGAAAATGGAAGTGATGGACTCTTTTTATATTACCCGATTGTAGTGTCGAAAAAGCCAGATAAATACTTCCTCAGATCTCCATAGCTTGTGTTCCCAAAGAGAAGCCTTTGCGCTAATCTACTACCACTGGAATATATGTAAACCTATTCACATCAACATGTTAGACATGTGAACAAACAAAAAAAACAAAAACGCCATTTCACCTAAAAGCTTTCATGAAACAGACCTTAGTTCCTGACGTATGCCATTTCTCTAAAGCGTCTGCTACATCTTCGAAAACTACAGACTTCAGTTCATTACACTCGAAACCCGTTCGCCATATGTGACCCTTGCAATACAGATATTCAATATCAGACATCATCAAAACCAACGAGACATTGAAAGCTGGTGGTAGCTTGTTTTTATTCTCACTTGCAATTCCTTTAAAGCAGTGATCTTTCTATCGGCTTTTATCATTGCCTCTACGTTAAAGACCACAGCTGCAATGACCTTCTCTTTTCCTTCATCAGCATGAGGTACAGGAACAGCACCACCGGTTACACCTTGTCTCAAGTCTTCCTCAACCTAAAACATATAACCAGAGATGAACTTTGGTCACTTGTTGTTTATGACAAGAGTGATATGATGATAAGACAAATTATTTACCTGAGACCGCAACAACTTGACATCCTCTTGGGTTTCTGCTGTGTCGTACGTCAAATTCAAATGCTTCCCAACGTTTTCACGAGCATAGGGAAAGAGAACATCGGTGACGAATGTTATGGGGGTTGTTGTCCCTTCAATGTCCAGGACAATGCATCGCTGTGCAACCAAAAAAAAAAAGAGTATAACTGAAACTAGATTTTGTCAAACCTTGACTATTGGCTTTATACATACCCAAGGATATTCTGTTTGGCTTTGTGAATCCTTGACTCCGGATTTCACAGATAATTGATTCTGTGAGTGTATGGCTCTTTGGATAGGCCCATGTTCTGGAGTAGCAGCATCCAGACCCAGTTGATGAAGCTTGATGGCAGCATCGAACAGATAATGGTAACATTCAGCCTGGATTCAAGCATACAAGTTTTTATATAGCAAATGATATGTGAATGAAACATAAAAAAAAAAAAAGCAGAAGTGACTTGCACAAACCTGAGTCTTAGCATGGATCCAGGAATCACCCCAAATGTAAACTCCGTGATTGCGTACCAACACTGCCGTTGCTTTTGGATAGGCTTCCATCTGAAAATGGGAGCGAGCCATATATGTCAGAAGTCAGAACTAATGAAAATTTCTTCTTTTATTTGCATATTCAAGCTTCCTCAATTATATATATATATATATATATATAGACATACAGCTTTAGTGAGAGAATCAGTGAGCTCATTCTCATAAGCAGTGTTCTCTATGATTGGGACAACGAGCTCGTCATAGTATCCGTGACCTTGAATCCCTTTGATCATCTCCATGTGAGTTATCTGCGACATCTCAGATATGAAGGACACATTACGAACCCAAGGTTTTTAACATATATATATTTAAGGAACTTTTGAACTGTCGGCTTTACACGAAATTCTTTGGCATGTGGATTAAGCATTGTGACAAGACAAGATTCCATGCCATGGCTATGAATAACAGCTCCAGCATTTCGCATCTCATATGCCTGCACGCATACCACAACGTTAAACAGTACCTCATACGAGCTCTTCACCAGGCGTTAGAAACTAAACAAAGTTAATGCTATGGACGTTTTTTTAATAGAGTCAAAATTATCTCACTGTTACTAGAGATTGGACATATAAAATGAAATGGAAAATCATAAAACAGAACAATAAACATTTGGTAGGGCAAAGAAACTACCACACGATTAAGTAGAAATATCAATAACCATTCACCAACAGACCACACAGAAAGGTAAAAAAAAAAGGAAAGCAAACCTTCATGAAAAGAGGAGCACAATCAGTACACTTGGGGAGCTTATTAGGGTAAGGCTTAGGAGAAGGTGCAGATAAGATGGAACCATTAGGAGATATGATGTACATATCCTCAGGTTGCATCCTCTCCTTTTGAACACCTTTCAACACACATTAACACACAAAATGGAATCAAATTACAAACCAAGAACACTACTAAACACAGAACAACTGTCCAAAGAAGGATAATTACAGAACATGATCACAGCATAATAAGATAAGACAGACAGCATAATAAGTTCAAACAAATCATTCCAATCAAAAGCAACCTGAAGGAGACATGACGATGAGTTGGTGGGGTTTGGGGATAGAAGCATCGTGAACCTTGATGGTGATGCTACCTCCTGTTCCTGATACCCAACCTTGTGTGTAGAAGTGACGGCACAGCTCAGTTACTAACGAACTTGTCTCCTTCACCTCTTTGCCCTCCAGATACGCCTGCGGATAACCGGCCATTGATTTAGCAAAGCAACGAGAGATTTGAAAAGCGATCTCGCTGGCTTAGCCCTTTCTCTTGCCTGCTTTCAGTATAATTGATTCCTTTTTCTCTCTTTGTTATTTTTTTCATTTAGATTTTTAAAAGGTTTTTTCTTAAGCAAAACGCATTTTCCTTGCTCTTTTTTTTGGTGGGCCATTTCAGTAAAAGCCCATAATTTTAGAACTTCTGTATTGACTTTGAATTATTTATTTTGAATACGATATGATTAGAAGAGTTCTCGAGGTACATATCCCCTAGAAACTTGTTAGTCACCATGATTAGAAGATAATTACGGATCTTTCCAAAGCGACACAGGCTTTTTATAGACCGAATTCATCATAGTTATCGGCAGAAATTCATTATTGTTTGAATGGAAAATACTTTTATAAGATTTGTATTTTTTTTTATTTGTATTTGAATGTGCACATTAATTACTAACAAATTAAAGGATCTCTACTAAATGTCATAAATTTCTCAATAAATCACAGGTCAACTTTTTATTCAATCACTGGTTCATGGAACGATAGGGTTCAATTCAAATTCCGAGTATTGACAACATTCTGCGATAACAATTCAACACAAAAATAAATAAATGTAGAATGAAATGCTTAGAACAAAGACAGCGATATTAATAACAACAGTAATAGTTCAATAATGCAAGTAAAAAGACACACTCAGAACAAATAATAAAAAGGACTCAGCAAACAGAACAAAGACATGTAAAATCACACAACAATTTTTTAAAAATAAAAACTTAAGCGAACATAAAAACGGTAAAAGCCACACCGAACAGTGTAGACATAACCGAAGTAACGGTCACAACGGTTGCTGCACTTTTGGGACTTGGCGCCGGCGCCATGTTGTGATCTGAGGGTGGAGTAGATTCAGAAGGAGTTGGCGCCGAATCTGCTGGAGTAGCTGGTGGGGACGTCGGAGGTTTCGCTGGGTGAGATGCAGACGGCTTTGTTGGGGCAGCAGGGGATGGAGACTTTGGCGACGGCGGAGAGTTTGATGACGGCGACGGAGATTTTGATGGCGTAAGATGCGTGGCTGGGGACGTTGCTGGAGCTTTGGACGGAGATGCTGACGGAGCTTTCGCCGGTGCAACTGGAGAAACAGGGGAATGAGCTTTTGGAGGTTGAGCTGTCCACGGAGCTTTCGCCGGAGAAACAGGAGAATGAGCTTTTGGAGGCTGAGCTGTCCACGGAGCCTTCGCCGGAGAACCAGGAGAATGAGCTTTTGGAGGCTGAGCTGTCCACGGAGCTTTCGCCGGAGAAACAGGGGAATGAGCTTTCGGAGGCTGAGATGTCCACGGAGCCTTCGCCGGAGCTTTCCACGGAGCCTTCGCCGGAGCTGTCCACGGAGCCTTCACCGGTGCAACTGGAGAAACAGGGGAATGGGATTTAGGCGGCTGAACTGTTGACGGAGCTTTGGACGGTGCAACCGGAGAAACAGGGGAATGAGCTTTCGGTGGCTGTGCGGGGGACGGAGCTTTCGCCGGAGAAACGGGGACCTTGGGTTGATTTTTGATGCCGAGGACAAAGACTATCAACTTCTGTCCCTTGGTGCAGTGCTCTTGATTACCACTGATGAAAAAAAAAGGACCAGATCGGTTAAGAGCAACCTCGGTTTCACCACTATCAAACTTCTCTATCGGATTCTTAACGTTGCATGCGTCGTAATCTGCTTGCGTCACGTGTAGCACCGAGTCTGATTCCTTGGCATACTTAAAATCTACACAAGATTTTATGATTTTTTAGGATTTTAGGAGATATTTTGTCACAATCACACACACACACACACACACATATATATAAGAATTTTAAATATAGTCTAATATTTTAATCATATATATAAGATTTTGTCATAATCACACAAGTATAGTTTAAGATTTTTTGTCACAATAACATGTATAAAAACTCGTAATATAAAACCTTAGCAAAAGAAATAATCTTACAGAGTGTGTCATTGACTTGGAAACGGCTACTTGCAGCCCAAGTATTGTAATTCCCACGTGGATTTACGACCCAAGCGCCGTCACCACCGACTTTAAAACTATTTGCATCAGCAACTGAGAAGAGGGTCGCACAAGACGCCAAGACGATGAAAGAAAGACAGAGACTTTTCATGATGGCCACCATGGTTTTTAGAGAAGTGGCGAGATCTGAGATTAGGGTTTTGTGCGTCTCTGATTCCTGGGGGGATGAGTATTGTTATATAGTACTAGAAGTTTAGGAGACTCAAAGGAGAATCTTACAAACATGGAAAATGTAGATATGACAGATTACTTCTTTGCTTTAATAGAAGGGAATATTTTTGTTAAGGTAATAAAGTATTTGGTTTTGAACATTGACAGAGATGATTAGGAGGCATTTATGTGTGAGGATTGACTCATCGTATATCATTTACCATAACTTTTGTTATTTACTTCTGATTAAAGATATTCATTACCGTGTGGTTGACTGACTAGATAAGTTGAACTTGAATACCGAAGTGGGTCTTGACTTTTCAAATCTGTAACTAGAAGAATCCGAATTGGAGGCTACTCTTAACATTTGATTATCTTGGAAAGGTGTGGCTCGTTGGAAGTCCAAGTTGAGTTCGAACAAGAAAAGCCCAATAACGTTTTTGATTGTTTTCTTTTGTGTGCGAAGCAACAATAACCGAACAGTTAAGAGAGATAAATACCTATGAAGAAACTGTAAACAATTATGTAGCTATGTATAGTTTTGATTGAGCTCTTGCTAAATTGGATTGTGTTTCTATTTTCTTTTTCAGATTTACTGAAAAACTCTGTTTGCAATATTTTGATCAGCTATATCTCATTACTGGTTTGATTTATCTTTTAATGAAAAATTTCATATCACTTTGAGCGATTATTTTTATTCGTACTCGTAAAAACCAGTAATAAGATAAATTAAACCAGCATATATAAGATAAATCAAACTAGTAATAAGATAAATCAAACCAGATTTTTATAGGATTTAAGGATTCTTTTTGTCACAATCACTATATATGCTAGTTTCAGTTTGGTTCAATACTTCCAAATTCAAAATCATATTAACTTTGTCAGTCGCACTTAATTTGGTTTATTGGATTGAATTCATAATATATGGTCGTTCACTTGACATATTATAATATATGTTTCAGTGTCATATATCATTATTTTTTACCTACCAAAGAAAATATCATAATTTTCAACTCAAACCAACATCCTAGCCTAAAAAGATAAAAACTTTTGTCAGTCACTGAAATTTTTGTTTATAGTAAACCAAAAGGTATTTACCAACCAAACAAATGTGAAAATTTGAAAAAAAAATATGAAGATCGTTCTTGTTTGAATTTTTTAAAAGATTGTATAATTCGATATCTTTATATATAGATAGAAAAAGTCGTTCAAATTATAATGTAGCTAGCTAATGCTCTTAAGGTGAAACTTTTCTATAACAAAATATTCGTTAAGAACTGGAAGATAATGTAAAGACTTGCACACACTATGTTAACATGTAGACTAACACTTTAATCCTAACACTTAGCAAACAAGTCATAGTGAAGGTTTGATAGGAAATCTTTCTTTTCTACTGCAAACAATTCATAGTGAATCAATAACATGTTGATCTGATTATCACAAACACTGCAGAGAACTACCTACACTGATTCTTTCTACCGCAAAACTCCAATTGGATTATATAATCGCAAAAAGCTTATTTCATTCTATAGTCTGTATTGTAAGTTTTTTATTTTTGATAATTTTCTGATTACATGGTTATATGATCACATCACTTTGCGCGATTATTTCTAATGAATAGAGTCAAATCAACATATTTTAAGTCAGTACTCACGATCCAAAATATGGAGTGATTAAGGTTTGGATCGGTAGCCATCGATTAATTACGGAAAATAGTTAAACTGTAAAAAATAATTAAATCGCAGAAAATTTTAAAATTTATAGAATGATAAAATACATGTTTAATTGATCAAAATGTTTTATATGATATTCACTTTATTATAAAAAATAAATATCGATAATTAAAATAATTATTTCAAAATGTGAAAATAACTAAAATTTATTAGTTTTTATTATAAATATTAAGTTTATCTTTCAATACGTTTTAATAATAGATTGATATTTTATAATATTATAAAATAAATTATAGGATAACTTTATTTACAACATAAATATTAATCATTAAAATCATTTGCTATTTATTTAAAATTTTATATTAGTATTAGCATATAATCTAATAATATTAAAGTGTTGATTTTGTAAATAATATACTAAACTCACTTTTCTACTTAATGAAATTTTCTTTTGAATTTTTGTCAACACAAACGCAAATCTGCATTTTTGAATTTCTGTCAGCACAAACGGAAAAAGCACAAACGCAAAAGCATTTGTCTTTTAAGAAAGACCATCATTTTCAGTGATAAGGTAATTGATAAAATATATAATTAGGAATTTTCTGTATTCGGACTAAGGAAACAGATGCATGGATCGCTTTCCAACACCACTGTGGTCATGAATTGAAACACATACAATCGATTTTTATCAATTTTGGATGACTACTATCAACGAGATAAGAAGTGAATTATGTGAGCAAATCCTTAGCAAGATAGATTGAACCTATAACTGCTTTATTAGAATGGAAAGAAGCTTTAGATGCCCCTTCTTTTGAGAACTAAACATTTCTGTATTCCATAAGAGAAGGTGTCATCCAAAATAACTGCAACCTTGATTACCTTCTTACAATGCCATTTTGCTAAGGAAATTAGATTACACGAGCTTTTGAGATCGTGACAAACAAAAAGATTACAAGAGCTTGAGTTGATTTCATTGAAACGGAATTCTGTTGTAATAAATTATTGCACGCCTAGACCGATAAGAGTTTTAGACTCAGATTTGATTCGTTTAATAGTTTTCATTCATAAACTTGTTAGAACAAAATTATCAAATCCGAAACTGAGAATATCAAATACATTACGAATCATATAAACTCAAACCCTCAAATCTAATCATAAGTGGATTTTTATAAAATTAAAGCATAATCACGTTGAAACAATAATCATAGCTTTCACGAATTCATAAGAGTACACATATCAAACGAGCATCACTGATAAAATAGAGATAAACCATATTGGCAAAAAAAAGACAATTTATTAATCAAGAAAAATTACAAGTTACTCAAGCATCACATAGCATCGAAATTAAAATAAAACTGGATAATCAATTACGTTTTCTTGAGAGTAGAGCTTTCACTCGGCCTTCTCTGCTTTGGTTTCTTTCTTCTCTTCTTTCTTCTCTTCTTTCTTTTCTTCTTTCTTCTCAGGCTTCTTCTCCTCTTTTTTCTTCTCTTCCTTTGGTTTTGAATCTACAGCTTTTGGTTTACCCTGCTTTGGTTTCATGAAGCAGAAGCAAGAGCAGCATGGACACTGGAACAAGAACTTCATTTTTCTCTCTCTCTCACTTATCACCTTCTCTCTATCTTACAATCTCACACACACATTCTACATTCCTTACCTAAGAACTAAAGCTTTAATGAAAGTAGAGCACTGATTGGGCCTTTCTAGTCACTTGTTACTGTGCTTTTTTGACATTTCTCTAACAATTTTGTCCTTTTCTTCTCGTCTAATAATGATACTTTCCTTGGTCCCACTCCAACCAATTATCTTTTTATTTTCAATCATGTCCCCTAAGCTCGGCTGGAGTGACAGTGTCCCGAGTCCTGAAGGTGGCCAGTTTCTTTCAGAATTTAGTGACAACTAAATCAAATAACTCTTTAATAGCTTTCTCACTTATTCACACGCACGATCATTGATATTATAGTTTTTGAACTCCGTTTTGGTGTAGAGCAAATCATATTTAGGAACAAGTGGCCAACCATATGGATTTTTTTGAATCTGATTGAATTTAAGAGAATTATAAGTTTGCGGATGGACTTCTTTTCTGTGGTGTTCAGATGGTTCATAAAAAATGGATCTATATTCAAATTAAGTAAACGGAATGTGACTTAGTTTCGTATAACAAGACGATAAAAGTTTTGGAACTTGTTTACGTCCCATGTTCATCTAATACCACTTGACCACAAGGTTCCTTTTACACTCGATGTTGTATAACACAGAAACATGGAATTCGATTATCGCTTGATGTTTACCATTTGATTATAAGGCCCGTTCTACACTCGATGTTGTATAATACAGAAACGTAAAATTCGATTATCGTTTGATGTAAGGAAGAAAACGTAAGGGAATGACAATGTCATGTGGAGAAAACAGTCGGTTCTTTTTCGTATATTCATGCACATGCATAATGACTACTTTAAGAATGATTATGAAATGTTGGAGAAAACAGTAACGATCATTATTATAATTTGAAGAAAGTAGTTCATATATTATCTTGGATCTTTGTGACATATGGTTGGATTCCACTTCAGTCTCTTTCAAACCAAGTGGATGGCCGCCCTACTCTTTTATTTTATTTTTTTGTGTGGGACCTTGCGAAGGATTTCTCTGCTAAATCTAGTAAATTATTAATCAATTGCACTACCTTATGATAATGATACTCAAAATCGCATTTTATACACCGTTTAGATGTTTTTGGATATTTGATATCTAATTTTGTATTGCACAGCAATGTGGGCTGGGCTTAGGGTATGTGCTAAGAATCATGGTATCTTTATGGTTTCATACATCACGATCCTGGATTAACCCATTAGTATCATGATAAAGGATCAGGCTACCCTCAGATTTATTTATCCAAGGATTTTGTTATGATTTAAGTTTTCTTATTCAGAGGTAGATGTCAGCTATAGCAGGAGTTTCATCTAATGATCTCAGTGGTTCAAATCGTTAACTATAATGACGAAGTTGAATTCTACAGTATTTTCTCAGGTTTATGGATTTATATTCCGTCAATTAACAAAGAGTAAAATTTTCTTTTTCCATGTAAGATTCCTTATAGAAACTTCTAAACATATACCATTGTGGATGGAGTCATCTTGGTTTCATATGCTGCGGTAGCTTATTACATGCTTACTGGTAGATTTATTTGTTGTAAACAGTGTAACATACTTCACAAGTTCACATAAATATTTATCGCATTAGTAGCTCTTCTGAGTTACTAGAAACCTTCCAAAGGAAGTACCTCTTAAGATCTCGTGTTCGAGTATCGCTGCTGAGGAGGGAGCACATTTAACATGCTACGTTCGAGGACCGAGGTTGTGAAGGGATTACGGACCTTTTTTTTTCTTTTTTTTTTTGCCACCTGGGGAAATTTCACATCCAGAAACCTTTGAAGGTGGAATCGAATCCTGGTGTCTTGGATGCCACTTAGCCACTAGACTAGGCCTGGGCATTTTACCCGGACCCGAGGACCCGACCCGGAACCGACCCGAAAATACCCGACCCGGAATCGACCCGAAAAATTATAAGTATTCATATGGGTCTTTTTATTTTGGATCCGCGGGTCTCGGGTAAGACCCGGACCCGAACCGAGACCCGATCGGGTACCCGAAATACCCAAGATTTATTTTATATATTAGGTATATTTGGGTGATTGGGTATATTTTTGGTATTTCTAATCTTTTTTTAAGTTTTAGGTTCGTATTTTCGGGTATAGTTTCAAATTTCGAGTGTAATTTTAGATTTTCAGAAAATATAATTTGGGTATTCAGATATTTTTTGAGTTTTTAGGTCTGATTTTAGGTAAATATTCAGGTACTTTTACGGTTTTTTTGGTATTTTTCGAGTTTTCGGGTCCAGTTTGGGTATTTCGAGTTTTTTGGGGTTTTATATATCCGAACCGACCCGGATCCGAACAATACCCGAATATTATAGGTGTTTTACGGGTACTGAAATTCTAGACCCGAACCGACCCGGACCCGACAAGACCCGACCCGGAACCGACCCGAAAATTATAAATACCCATATGGATCTAAATTCCGAGGACCCGAAAGACCCGGACCCGACAAAACCCGACCCGAACCCGACCCGAAGACCCGGATGCCCAGGCCTACACTAGACTAAAGCTGATCCGGCAGGGATTACAGACCTAATCACCTAAGTCTCTTTACTGACAAAGAAACAAATGTAGAACATACCTAAAAGTCTCTTTACTATATAACAAAAAAACGGAAAAAAGAATGTAGAATATTTATGTTTAAGAAGGTAGAAAGTTTTTTTATATAAACGATGATAATGTAATACCAACCCAATATTTATACTCCCTCCGTTTCAGATTAGTTTTCGTTCTAGAGAAAAATTTTTGTTTCAAAATAAGTGTCGTTTTCAAATTTCAATGTAAAATTTATTAATAAGATTTTTCTGTCTATTTTTCTATTGGTTAAAATATGGTTAGGTGTTTAGGTAATTGTATTTTTATTTTAAAAATATATAAAATTACATGTTTTATTAATATGTATGCATAAGTTTAGAATACGACAAATAAAATAAAACAGAGGAAGTACTTGTTAATGGTAGGAAATAAGACAAATGTACTTACTTTTCCAAAAATGTTTGTATAATGTTGGTTTCTCAATAGTTATTCAATTTGGAACACCGAACACAGTCAATTGAGACACAAGATGGGATCTAATTGACACGTTGAAAAGATGAGACAAGCTTTGCATCCTTTTCTGTTTTCTGAATACGGGTCTTTGTGTTCTTCTACGACAGGAAAATATAAATCTCAAGTTATACGATTTTAGAGATACATGCATTCTGTTTATAGTTGTGTATGTCTCTGAAGTCTTTGTAATAATATTAGCCAAAACTAGATTATATAGCTATGCAAAATAGGTACAGGTTGACTAGTTAAGTGCACCAGGCAAATAATATGGAAACATTTACATTAGAGGTCAGTTTTCTAGTTTAATATTACACTAGATGATAACCCGCGCTATGTGCGGGGTGAGTTTTTTAAAATATGTTGTATTGAAATATTACAATTAGAATGCATCTTGTTATCAAGATTTTTTTTTACATTTGATATGGGGTGGACATTCGGATACCATTTGGTTCAGTTTGATTTGGTTCGGTTCAGTTATGTTTCGATTTTTTGTGGGTTCGATCCGGTTCGGATCTACGGGTTCGGTTTGGGTTTGGACTCAGATAACTCATTTTATTTTTAAAAAGTAAAATTCATATATACTTTAAATTTCTCAAAATATAAAAATAAAAAATTATTTATAACATATAAATGTGTATAATGCAAGCTAAAATACTTAAACTTAACTTAAAATTTGGTTAGTTTCAATATTCGGATAAGAAATTAATAGATATTTGAAGTATTGGTATTTTGAATATCATTTAACTATTTTGATCATGTATTTTTAACTATTTGTAAATATTTTCAAGTATTTTGGACAACTTAATAACATTTTATATATATTGTATATTCTTTTAGATATTAAATTCTAAAAATAATTAATATATTTAAGTATATAAATCTGGTTTCGATATATTCGATATCCGAAATATTTCGTTTCGGATCAGGTTCCGTTCTAAAAAATATCATCTTAATAACATCTTACAATTTTTGGTAATTTATAGACGTTTTAAAAAATTTAAAATATAACATATATGAAAATCTATTTTTTTAAATATGTTTAAGTGATTTTTTTGATAATATTAATTAAAATAAAATGTAGAGGATACAATTTTTTTTATCAAATATTTTTTATTTGTAATCATTAATTATCATATATACATTAATCATATTAGGTAATTTCGTAGCTTTTATTTAAGGAAATAAATTTATGTAGCTTTTATTTAAGGAAAGAATTTAAGACTACTAATTAATATGATAATTAGTTTAATAAAAAGTATAATATATATTTATATGGACCAACATATTTTTCTAAGGATTTCTGAGAATCATCCTAGTGATGACACGTGGCTACAAAACATGTTGTAATGTTCCAGGATTAATATATAGGGGATTATAAGACACTTTCTTCTATTAGGGTAGTTTTTCTAAACCAAATCTACTTTCTACTTATAATCTAACTAAATAAGCTAACTAATGTGGGTCCCAACTTTCTCTTTCTTATCAATTTTTTCTTTTCCAATCAACTTCTTCTCTTTTTTATCGCCATTTATATTTTTTTTTTGTTTAGATGATTAGAAAATTCAAATCTGATTCTTAATTTTTTTTTCTTAAACTATTTTTTATGAAATCGTTTTCTCCATCACTCGATCTATCTTTTGAGATCTGTGAAGGTGCATCTCCGATGTTGGTGTACACTTTATTTAATGTACACATGTTATTTTGTGTACGCTATTTGACATATACACGTGTACATTCAAAATGAACCAATATATGTGAATAAGTTGTACACATAAAGTAGACCGGTGGTTGCTTACTAATGTGTACAACAATATGATGTCCATGTGTACACAAATTTTACTATCATGTACAATGATTCACTTGTATGATATTGTCCACGTACATAAGACCAATTTTTGTTTTTGAGCAAGAACAACAAACGACATGTGTGTACACTTTGTGACGTGTACACATGTAGGAATTTGAACAAATTAGATATTTAAAATAAATGGACATGTTATTTTGTGTACACTCAGTAACGCGTACAAATGTACATAGAAAATAAACCAATATATGTAAAAAAGTTGTACACATATTGGTTCATTTTCTAGAAAATGAACCAATATATGTAAAAAAGTTGAACCAATATTTTGTGCACACTCAGTAATGTGTACACATGTACGTAGAAGATATGAGGCACCACAAAAGTTATTAAAGAATTGTGTTTATTTTATAAAACCACTAGACTAAAAAAACAAAATCTGAGAAAAAAATAAGATGAAAAATCAGTGGATCCTACAGATAATATGAGAAATCAGTTGTCTATTTTTACAAAAAAAAACAAATAACGTGTACATGTGTACAATATGAGATTATGTACATATGTACACTGTGAATGTCCACATGGATCATTCAAAGAGAACATGTTTTAAAAATCTTTCAGTGGCTATGAAAATGTAAAAAAACTCTAAAAAGAATTATATTTCAGATCCTAATGTATATATATGTTTGAAGATATGTGTAGTTGCTTTGACAGCTCATGGTCAAAAAGTACATGCTTCACAATGTACATATGTACATTAACTTCATATCGATCACAATGATGTACACATTGATATAATTCATCACATACATGTGGATAATATATCATGTGTACATGTTGATAATTTTTTGCATATTCATGTGTTTTAACAGTTTGAAGCATGATTAAGAGTGATGTCACAACAGAGATAACACTTATGTCAATGTACATATTGAGCTAACAAAAAAATAACACTCAAACATATGTGTACATGTAAATATCCGAGAATAATATATCTCAAACATATACACAACTTTACAACATGCATAACATCTAACATGTATCTCAAACATATGTGTAAATGTAAAACAAATGTACAAATTTCTTTGATTTTTCACCATAAGAAATAAAAGTACACATGTCTATTTTTACAAAAAAACAAATCGCGTACACATGTACAATATTAGGTATGTACATATGTACACAGTGAATGTCCACATGATCATTCAAAGAGAATGTCCACATGTTAGCCTTTGTCGATGTCAAAAACATATGTATACATGTAAATTTCTTTTTTAAGTATATGTTAAACACACAAACACCTTTAGATGTGCTTACAAATTACTAATATAATAGTGTACATACATATTATTATCCATGTGTACGACTCATAGATGTGTACATGTTTTTTTCAATTTTTAAAGCAATGGCATTTTAGTAAATATGTCTTCGTCTTCCTTAGATTTTTAGGGTTTTCTGCAACAATTTTGCAGCCGCCATTGATTTCTTTCACATAATCTTTCATTTTTTTACATTTTAATTATAGGTTACATACACTTCAAGATCGTAGTGTTATCATTTAGAAAATGTTTTTCAAATTCAGATTTCAAAAATAGTGAGTTTTTTTTGGTCAAAAGAGATGAGTTGAAGAGAACAAGAGAGATGAATTAGCACAAGAGAGATGAATTGAAACACGGCCACCACCGCGGAATTCAAACATCACAACCACGAGCACAAGAGAGATGAATTGTGAGAAAAGAAAACGTTTGTGTTACAGAGAAAAAGAAAGAGAAAGAGAAAGATAAGAAAAATAAAATTAAAAATTGTAAGACCCATTTAGTTTAAAGAATGCACATAGTTAGGAAATAGTTAGCTTGTGGTTTTAATAAACTACCTTACGAGCAACAACTGCCCTAAAGTATAATAAAAAACTTAAAAGTGTCCTACAATAAAAATAACTCAATAATATGAACAGAATGACAAAGAAGGGTGACCGAAACTAAACATACACCAATGAAAAAATAGTAACTGAGGTGAAGTGCGATAGATTCGAGGTACGATCGTAGAGAAGACTTGAAAAACAAAGAAAGTAGGAGGCCGATAGGTGTACGGTTCGAGAACTTCACGTGATTTGCGGTGTGTGAGTAGTTGACTATACAATTCATTATCGAAAGACATCACTCCACTCTCGATTCTCCCAAACATTAATTAAATTCACATTAATATTATATAGATATAAAATGAACGCTCCATAGGATAAATCTCTTAAATAGTACACCTTTAAAATTTACCATAAAAATAGCATTCAAAAGAAAAATTCTTCAAAATAGTAGTACTCATTTAACACTAAATCAAAAACTTAAAATATTATATATTTAAAAAAACCTTTTAATATATGCTATTTTGAAAGAAACAAATTTTGTCAGCTATTTTTAGATATTATTTAGTGCTATTTGAGAGTATTACTCTACTTTATATATGTAATGCTGTAGAAGAAAAATCGGTTGTATCACTAGACCCACAAAAACTATTCATCATAATTAATTATCAGTACCAAGTTCATAACTTTATTTTTGTCAAAGTACCAAGTTCATAACTTACTCGTAACTATTGGTTAATTACTTCAAGTCTTCTACATATATATAATTACAATAAAGAGTCTCTTTCCAGTTTTCTCATTATATATTCATATATATATATATATTTTATATATTATTATTCATATATATTCATACTATTATCACTTTGCACTGCATGGTTCTATCAAAATTTAAAATTTTATCTTTAAAATATCATGTAATTAAACACAAAAAGCATAACAGAGTTAGTGGGCACATCATCAATCAAGGACCTTTTGTATATGAATTTTCCCCATTATGTATTCACAAGGTACTTTTTCGAGACCATAACAATTTATTTATCGTTATTTTAGAACTATTTTTTGTAGGTTGTCAATAGAGAAAGATTTTAAGGAAAAAAAAGAGAGTTATTTTTAAATAAAAAGGCCAGAAAACATATCATTAATGCAAAAATGTGCAAGTCACATGGGGACGCGTGCATCTGGCCTTTTCTAAGAATCTCAACGGTTCCACCTCTTTCACGGCATCGAACCCGTGACGTCCGGCTGAAAGTCCAAACCGAACCGGTGAACCCACAAGGTTCTAAGGAAGGTCACTCTCTCCGGGCCACGTGCACCGTAAATAGCCATGATGCGTCACGATTTTCACGGGAGGTTCGATTACTATATATTGAAACACTTGCTACATTTTTCCTGGTTAAAATTTGTTTAGATATTTTTTTATGACTAGAGGTTCTACACTTATGAATCTTTTTATGTTATTATGGATAACGATACTTAAATTTTTACTTTTTAGAGAAAAATCATTTTGGTATTTGATTTTTGGGGCAACGTATTGACAATATGAGTTATTAGCTTCATCATTAGATAATCGGATTAATTCGGAACGATACCTTAGTCTTTTTCTTCCATTATTTTCCTTAATGCGACAAACTATATAAGAAAACGAAAGGCGGTAAGAAAAGTATTTACCTAACTACATACTTTTGTTGACTTTGTTCCAACTAAAAATTTAGTTTGTTTCCCACTAATTTGTCCAAAAATATAGATCTGTAACAAAACGACAACATTTTGTCTGCATATGCTTATGATAGTTTCGAGAAACTTATGTTTTTTTTTTTTACTCAACGGAGGTAAATTAAAATAACATTTTCTCTTATCTCCAAAGTAAAATATTCAAAGAAAAAAAAATTACAGCTAAACTGTATGAGGGTTTATTATTTAGAGAAATATAAATAAACTTGTGAGCTGTATGTAATAAATTGTTGTGCAGAATTTTGTCCACAGAAATTAAATAGTAAAGTTTTAATTGACAAGTATAATTTGTAAAAAGAAAAAAATAAATAAAAAGTTAAGGAGAAGTGCACACAAGACTTTGGAGACAAGACCTGTCACGGACAAAAGCTAATTAGCAACTCTCACTGTTCTTGAGAAAACGAAACCAACTCTCCTCTCCTTTTCTTCTCAAAAACATCTTCTTTCTATTGTCTTCTCCAAACAATTTTGAAATTAAAAACATTGACAAACTTTTAAACCTCAACTGCTCTTCTCTCTGTTTCACTTTCTAGACTGTTCTTGTCTCACCACGAAAAAGACCTGCACTTGCAGACTATACACACTATAAACCCTCCAAACAAAAAGTGTTTGGCATCATCATTGTTTCCCTGAGAGAGAAGAAAAAGATCATTCAATGTCTCAGTGGCGGTTGTGAACTCGAAAGGTCTCTGCTTTACCTTGGAAAGCTCTGCAATTTAGGGTTTTTGTTGGCAAAATTGCTTAACGGTATTATTACTTTACTCTTTTGACTGATTATTTTAAGTTTTAAAAGTTTAGTATTACTTTGCTTAAGTTACAAGTCTTTGGATAAGACTTGGGATGTGAGCAGTCTTAGTTACAAGTCTTGTCTGTTTAGTTTCTTCCTCTTCTTATGCTTTGATTTCATAATAACTCTTTTTTTTTCTTGGGATTCGGTTTCAGGAAGATACGTTTTGCTCTTCTCAATTCGCTTTCATCACAATGTTGCTTCAATCACAAGTTGTGCAAAGCTCTACTCTTTTTGGGACATGAGCATGTGACTCTGTGAGTCTTCTTCTTCATGAGCCCTTAAGTAAAGCAAAAAACGAGAAGACTCTTGTCTGTGTGTTAGTTAAGTCATGGTGATCATTCTCCTAGTGATGTTCTTCTTTCTTGGTTCAACCCTGAGCCAACCTACGCTCACATGTCATCCCACCGACTTATCTTCCCTCAGGGAGTTCGCAGGAGCGTTGAAGAACAGGTCTGTTTCTCAATCTTGGTTCAACCATTCAACTTGTTGCGAGTGGAGTGGTGTCAATTGCGATGCTTCTGGTCGAGTCACAAAGCTGGTTTTGTCTGAAAAGGGTTTAGAAGGTGCGGTCTCAAGTTCTCTAGGCGAGTTGAGCGAGCTGAGACTACTCGATCTCTCTCATAACCACCTCAAAGGCGAATTGCCCTCAGAGATCTCCAAGTTGCATCAGCTTCAAGCTCTTGACCTGAGCCATAATTCACTAACCGGGAACCTATCCAAACTCGGAGCGTTCCCTCGTCTTGTGATGCTTAACGTGAGCAACAACTTGTTGGAAGGTGAGATTCATCCTCAGCTATGCGGTGAGGTTCTTGATTTATCGATGAACCGTTTGGTTGGGAGTCTTGATGGGTTGTACAGCTGCAGTAACTCTACTCAGGTCTCAGTCTCTGGGAACTACTTATCAGGAGAGTTAAGCGAGAAGCTGAGCAACCTCACTGCTCTCAAGTCTCTCTTGATATCCGAGAACCGGTTCTCCGGTGTGATACCAGATGTGTTTGGTAACCTCACTCAACTCGAACACATAGACATAAGCTCCAACGAGTTCTCAGGAAAGTTTCCTCCGAGCTTATCTCACTGTACCAAACTCAAGGTTCTTGATCTCAGGAACAACTCGTTAACCGGTCCTGTTGATCTCAACTTCACTCTGTTTCAAGATCTAGCCGTTCTTGATCTCGCCAGCAATCGCTTCTCCGGACATCTCCCTGACTCTCTCGGTTATTGCTCCAAGATGAAGATCTTGAGCTTGGCGAAAAACGAGTTCACAGGCAAGATCCCTCACACGTTCAAGAACATGAAGTCTCTTCTGTTCCTGTCCTTATCCAACAACAGCTTCGTGGATTTATCAGAGGCCATGAACGTGCTGCAGCATTGCAGGAACCTCTCAACTCTCATCCTCTCGAAGAACTTCATGCGAGAGGAAGTGCCGAGAGATGTCGCCGGCTTCGACAACCTCGCCATCTTAGCACTCGGAAACTGCGGTCTCAGAGGTCGCATTCCCAGCTGGCTGTTGAGCTGCAAGAAACTGCAGGTTCTTGATCTCTCTTGGAACCGCTTCTACGGAACCATCCCTAGCTGGATCGGTCAGATGGAGAGTCTCTTCTACATAGACTTCTCAAACAACACGTTAACAGGACACATCCCTGTGGCCTTAACCGAGCTCAAGAGCCTGATCCATCTAAACTGCAACGACTCTCAGATGATAGACTCTTCAGGGATACCTCTCTACGTGAAGAGGAACAAGAGCTCTCACGGTCTTCCTTACAACCAAGTCTCGAGATTCCCTCCTTCTATCTACTTGAACAACAACAGACTCAACGGGACGGTCTTGTCCGAGATAGGACGGTTGAAAGAGCTTCACATGCTGGATCTGAGCAGGAACAGCTTCACCGGAGAGATACCTGACTCCATCTCCAGTCTCGACAACTTGGAGCTTCTTGATTTCTCTTACAATCATCTCAACGGTTCCATTCCTCTCTCCTTTCAAAGCCTCACTTTCTTGTCGAGGTTCAGCGTCGCTTACAACCATCTCACGGGGGCTATTCCATCGGGTGGTCAGTTCTACAGCTTCCCTCACTCAAGCTTTGAAGGAAACTTAGGACTCTGTCGCTCCATTGACTCTCCTTGCGATGTTCTCATGAGTAGTAACAACGTGTTGACACATAAAGGCGCTTCACATAGTGGTAGTAATGGAAAGTTTGGGAGAAGCAGCATTGTTGTGCTTACAATAAGTCTTGCCGTGGGGATCACGCTTCTTCTCTCGGTTATTCTACTAAGACTCTCGAGAAAAGATGCTGCTGATGATGATGATAGAGTCAATGTCTTTGATGAGGAAGTCATCAACAGCGAGGTTCTTCATAAAGCTCCTCCCATGTCGTCGTCAAAGATAGTTCTCTTCCATAGCTGTGGATGCAAAGACCTGAGCGTGGCGGATCTGCTCAAGTCCACGAACGGTTTCAGCCAAGCAAACATCATAGGATGCGGCGGGTTCGGTCTCGTCTACAAGGCCAATCTACCCGACGGCTCTAAAGCGGCGGTCAAGAGGCTTTCGGGTGACTGCGGGCAGATGGAACGTGAGTTCCAAGCAGAAGTGGAAGCGCTGTCACGTGCGGAGCACGTGAACCTCGTCTCTCTTCAGGGATACTGCAAGCACGGGAACGATCGGCTGCTTATCTACTCGTTTATGGAGAACGGGAGCTTGGACTATTGGCTGCACGAGCGTGTCGATGCGAACACCTCTCTTAAATGGGACGTGAGGTTGAAGATAGCTAAAGGAGCGGCGCGTGGGCTTGCTTACTTGCATAAAGACTGTGAGCCTAACGTTATCCACAGGGACGTGAAGTCGTCTAACATTCTGTTGGACGAGAGCTTCGAAGCTCATCTTGCGGATTTCGGGTTAGCCAGGTTGCTTAGGCCGTACGATACTCACGTGACGACTGATTTGGTGGGGACGTTGGGGTACATTCCTCCGGAGTATAGCCAGTCCTTGATAGCCACGTGTAGAGGAGATGTTTATAGTTTTGGTGTGGTGCTTTTGGAGCTTGTTACGGGTAGGAGACCGGTGGAAGTGTGTAAAGGGAAGAGCTGTAGAGATCTTGTGTCTAGGGTGTTTCAGATGAAGGCTGAGAAGCGTGAAGCTGAGCTTATTGATGAGGCGATACGGGAAGATGATGTGGATGAGAAAGAGGTTTTGGAGATGTTGGAGATTGCGTGCAGATGCATTGATCATGACCCTAGAAGGAGACCGTTGATTGAAGAGGTTGTTGCTTGGCTTGAAGATGTCCCAGTAGAGTCTGTTAAACAGTAGTGTTAATCCTTTTGTAAGGATCTTTTGTTAGTTCTTTAATGTAAGATCACTGGTTTTTTGGTTAGAGAAGCTTTGGGGTATACATGTAAGTTATGAACTTTTGTTGATCAAGTCTTGGCCTGTGTACATTGTTCCGGAAGCAAGATTCAGTTCGGTTTTGAATCCTAGCAATTATACATTACATTTTTAGAACAAAAAAATGAAACGAATCAGAACCTAATGACACCCAGATTTGTACAGTATAATATAGTTTATATATATATATATAAATATTAACTATGTTTAATTTTAAAATAATCAAATAATTTGTTGTAAAATAATAATAATCAAATAATTTTAAAATACTATCTATAAATTGAAACACCTAAAAACTGAATTACTATAATATTCTTTATCCGAAATATAAAAAAATTGTCAGAATTTTTATCTAAAATTCTGAAGTTTTTTGAATTTTTCTGACATTTTAACCTAAATTAACGAAATAACTTGAATCAAATCGGAAAGATCCAAAATTATTTCGAGGCAATTCCTCTCATGCCCATATTTCTTACTCCTCAATCTCTATTAGACAGTTTTTTCTTTTAATTTTATATGTCTAACGAAAAATTATAAAATTAAATCGGAAATGTGAATATTTTTTATTTGATTTATAGAATTTGATAAAAATATTTCAAAAATCAAAAAACTGTTTTTAATAGTTTCACGAAAATCATCAAAATATGGTTAAAAACGATTTTAAAATACATTTTTTTCAAATTTGAAAAGTATAGAAGTTATATACTTATCCATGGGTTCACTAATCCATAAGGGGGGAGTTAGGGTATAGTTTTGAAGAAGGGGGAGGATTTTATTTAGGATTTTAGGTTTTGATCAAAAATAGAATTATGGAAAAGAGGTATAGAAGATCATGGAAGCCTATCGGAGATTGTGTGTAGAGAAATAGGGGTATGGAAAAGTTTACTCAATTATTTCGCATGGTAGCCAACCAATTTTGTTACTGCACCCAATTTTGTTATTTTCATCAGCTCATATGCCCTTCATCTCCAAAAACAAATCCACTATATCCTTCACTAATAAAAATATGAAAACCCCAAATCAAATCTTCTTTTCTCTTCAAAACTAAACCCTAACACCTCCTTATGGATTATTGAACATATGGATAAATATTTAAGTTCTATACTTTTCAAATTTGGAAAAAATATATTTTAAAATCGTTTTTAATCATATTTTGATGATTTTTACGAAAATATGTAAAAATAGTTTTTTAATTTTTAAAATATTTTTATCAAATTTTATAAATCAAATAAAAAATATTGACTTTTCCAGTTTAATATGATTTTTCGTTTGACATATAAAATTAAAAAAAAAATGGAGAAATAGCAGATTTAAATTTTTGATCGGACACTGGAGACGATTACTCCAACCAAATGCCTAGGGCCAGATCCGACATACAAAGTACAAATACATCAAGAGAATCAGACTTTTCTCATGTGACAATCCTTATGATACGTTACAAAGTATCTTAAAAAACGTTAAAAAGAGTTTTGACATAAAAGCAGACATATATGTTACAACAGCAACAACAACAACGACGGAGATGTAAGAAAAGAAACAAAGGGACAGTCTTAAACATATTAAGCTAAAAGCTTTTCATTACCCTTTTAAAATCTGTCTTTAAACCTGATTCTTGAAACTTGTCAAATCACCTCAAGAACGTCTCCATAACGTCAGGGAACATTCCTGCATTGCTTCCAGAGTTGTTCCTGAACTCTAGTGGTTGCTGATCCAGCGAGGTTGATGATGAGGAAGAGTCCATTCTTGCTGGTAATGTATAGCTTCTTCTAAACTTGCTAGGATGACTTTCAAGGCTCAAGAACTCGTTCTGGTTCTCGAGATTCATCGGGTTATGCTCCTGGTTAAACAGAAGTCTACTAGCTTCATCTGCACGGCCAGTCAAGGCATTGAACAAAGATAAACCATTGGGCCATTTGATGTCTTCTTCATGTTCTTCCATGGGAGGAAGCATCTGAGGAGCAGGAGGAGCATTGCTTTCTTGAAGGAAACCGAATCTTGTTGAAGCAGGTAGTGTTTGGTTCTGATAACCAGGGGAAGGTAACAATGGAGAGTGTGATCCCCACCCTAAAGGCTGAGACTGAGGTTGCTGGTTTGGAACCAAGGATGAGGATGGAGTCACACCAGTTCGGTTTGAAGAGAAGAGCTGGGAGAGGTAAAAACCGGATCGATAACCAATTGATTCAAACAATTGCCTCATCCTCAGCACAAAATGAAGATCTTCTGGAATCTGGAGTGAGTAAAATAATGATTGTATAGCAGAATCAAAAAGCTAAATCTGAAACTGTAAGATAAAAAGAACTCACAATCTTGCAAGAACCTAGCTGTAACAAACCATGTCCAGCTTGAATCACAGCAATTGTCTGGTCATTTAAACATTAAGGTGAGATCAAGAAGATTAAAAAAAAACTGAAAAACACATGTAAAAAGGATGTTTGACTGTTGACCTGTATGCCTGATTCAAATTGGTCAGTCCATTCTGGAGGAAGCTGCAATAAATTTTTGAACAACCAAAAGCTTAAGTGTTAAGGTGTCACCATTAAGATCATAAACTTCTTATCCAAGAAAAATAAAGAAAGATATAAAAGATCTGTGGAAGATTGAGAAAACATACAGCATCAAAAGAACTCTGCCAGTAATTAGCAAGATTGGGTTCAGATTCAGATGGTTCTTTGAATACCCACTTGTGACATTTATCAGAAGCAACTTTGCCCATCAATCTGCAGATATCATATCAAAGATTCACAATATAATATATCTTAATCAAAGTTTAGCTAATTATGGAGTGATTAGGGTGTGTTTATATAATCCAATTATTTTCTCCATAATTATTTATATAACCACCTACCCAGCACCCACCCTTCTCCATAATTATATAACTGAATGGACATCTTGCTGAAAGCTTTTCTGACAAGATCTTCACCTTCCATGTCTGGTTCCAGACAAAGATCTTCACTTCTCCCTCCTCCACAAAACCCATCTTCCCACATCAACATCCTTTAGTATTAAAATCATACAAACGAAAAAATTGTTTCAGAAAGAGATCTTGAGTTGAAACAGAGCAGCTCTGTTTCTGTCAAAAGCAGAGGAAAAATAGAAAGAGACAAAACTCACAAGCTGCCACTTTCATCTCCAATCTTGCATCCATTACCACCACGGACCCTCCTGTAATCAGAAAGAGGAACAATAAAAGATAAAGAAACATAGATAGAGAAAGATTTATGAACAAAGAGAGAGAGAGATGTGTGTACGGTCGGGGACGAATGGTCCAGAAAACAGAGTAAATCCAGTCTGAATTAAGACAGACGCTTCTAAGTGCTTCGTGTAGTGCCATCATCCCTACAGCATCTTTGCTTCTATCTCCTCCTACACTTCCTGAGCCCACCATGTTTCTACTCTCTCTCTTTTTACCCTCTTTTCTTTCTATTTCTCTCTCTCTCTCACTTCATAACCCTTCAGGATTCTCCAAAGACATAAACCATTACAACTCTTTAAGGTCTTTAAACTCTTTAGCTTTCTTCAGACAAACTCTCTTTTGTCCAAATATTATAAAACTACCCACTGAAAAGAAAAGAAAAAAAAAAGAAAAGAAAATAAGTTATCTTTCTATGTGAGAGCAAAAGAGTTTGTCAACCACAGAGTCTCATCTCTCTCATACTTTCTCTCTCTACTGTTCTTTTGCTTCGAGTCTTTTAGTGAACAGAATTATATTAAACGAAATCCCGGCGACAAGTTAGGGTTTAGCCGTTTAAGGGAATATATGAAAAGAAAATTGATTATTTATTGGAATATCCGTAAATATTATTTCTTTTAAGGTTATCACGATTGTCATACATAATGTCATCTCCACTTATTGAGTTGCATTCATAAATATTTGGTCCACCTATATTTATTAAAGTTTTAGTTTAATAATTTTTAACACGTTTTTCAGTTTTTATAATCTTTATTTTATGACAACTAAACATTTTTGAAAGTGTTTTGTATGAGAATTTCGATTTTTCAACAAATTTTGCTTAATAAATTCATTCTTGGTGGTCCATTGTTTTAGACTTTAAAAATTAGTCTACCTTCACCAAGAATAATATGGTTTTCCTATAATTCCATTATAGTTGATAGTTAAAAACGCTATTACTTTTTTTTATATGAAAACCCAAAATAGTGTTACATACATTAGGCTACAATACATACTATACACACATACTTTAAATGGTAATTAAGAGAACGAATAGTAACACTGCATTTTTTAATATTCTTTAAAAATGTTACCATTCATGAAGAATAGTTTTCTTTTTTATTTCTAATTATTAATTTTTATAGAGAATTAGGGAGTATATTTGTTTCTTATTAATTTTGATAAAAAAATTATTTCTATTAATTCTTTTTTATTTATTTTTAATGGTCCTATGATGGTTACTAATTACATCCCAATCTTCCGAAAACGAAAAAAAAAATCCACTTCTTAACAAACTTTGGACATGGCTCTAAAATTTTACTTTTTATTTAAATATTTCTTATATTTTTATTTAAGACATGAATAAATTTGTCAAAATGCATATTTCTCATTGAATTATATAAAATATAGAAAGATTTAGATTTGAGGGTGGGGACAAGTATTATCTTCTTTCTGGCTAGCAAGACAAATGTAGGTGTTGAGGGATGACAAAAGTGGTTCTGTTTTTGTTTCCCCCTCTCATCACTCACTGCCATTTCTTTTTAAAGTATCGTTTTACCCTTCTTCCTCCACATAAATTACGACTCAGGACAGATTTGATGTTTTATCGTATTGAAAATGAAGCAAATGAAGCTGGACCATTTCATCTCCATCTCACAATGGTTTTCGCTGCGAAAGTTTTTATTTAAAATGACATAATATTGAAAACTAGATTTGTGTCATGCTATACTTCAGAGTTCAGTCAAGTAGCAGGCTGGACCGCAAATTGTGTTCATTCCAGGCCAAACCTAGCATCATCTCTTTATCTCGTTAATATTCGAACCAATAATGTGGTCTTAGTTTTGACATAAACGTCAAAAGAAATATTTAAGATGACGTTTCATATTATTCCGTTCATGTCAATCCTATACATTGATGATTAAAAATGCGAACGGAATTCTTTTCAAAGAAGAAGTTTGTTTGGTACAAACATGAAAAATAACAAATCTCGTGTTATCGCACTACATGTAAGATAAATTGTCAGACATTACAATGAAGAATCTATAAAAATGTTATATATCGGCTATTAACCCTAGAATACATGAAACATACGATACTTATTCCACATGCATACTTAGCATACATTATCCATCGATGTCGGCAGAAAAAAGAAGAGTTCCCCACATTAGCTCTGGCTGTCAACAAGAGATATCGGGGGTTATAGTTGTACATCCAATAGGCAATAGATGATCATGGAACTGACCATATCCCAATTTCTCCATCTTCAAGCTTTTTAATTAGTCGAAAGCTTTAACTCTGACCATGTTAAGTCAGATGGGCTTCACACTTAAAACCAATTGGTGATAAGAGGAGTGGTTCATCCACCTTATATACTACTAAGGATCTCTTCCAACTACCGATGTGGGACAACTATGTGTCTAATACACCCCCTCGAGATGATGGCTCTTTGAGCGTCAATCTCGGAATGCTCGGGCAAAGATCGATGGGCCAACTTTAGGCTATATCGATGTGGATCGGGTTGGACTGCGTGGATCGGGCTCTGATACCATGTTAAGCTAGGTGGGCTTCACACTTAAAACCAATTGGTTTTAAGTGTGAAGCCCATCTAGTTTAACATGGTATCAGAGCCCACGATCCAGAAAGTCCAACTCGATCCACATCGATTTGTGTCCAAAGCTGGCCCATCGATCCTTGCCCATAAATTCCGAGATTGACGCTCAAAGAGCCATCATTTTGAGGGGGCGTATTAGACACAAAGTATCCCACATCGGAAGTTGGAACTAATATTCACTAGTATATAAGATAGATTGGTCAATCCACTAATCACCGATTGGTTTTAAGTGTGAAGCTCTTCTAACTTAACAGCTTTAGTTTCCATCAATAAAACGTGGTTTTTTGTTTGATCAGCGCATATTCATCAGCATTAAAATTCACCTACTGTTCATAGTTCGTTCTATTCCAGAAATGGATTTATGCACTTATCCAATATTATCAGCAGGATGTTATAAAAGATATATATGCGTTCTTATCAGCACCACTTGATTTAACCATGGCTAATTGGCTATCGTTTGTTTACCAAACATATTGATAACAAGAAAAAACTCGTGGAAAATAATATACGAGATTAGTATAAGAAATGAAAAGCTTAAGAAGTAACATACTATTTTTGATGATATAAACAAATAGAGTATGTTGACAAAAAAAAAACATAGAGTATTTTTCCATCTGTACACGGTATCAGAACCTATCTAATTTATTTTTCGTTATCTATTTTTTCTTTGTTAGCTTAAGAATAGATAACAAAAAAATTAGATAGGTTCTTATATCATATAAAGATGGAAAAATACTCTTTATGTTATACCATCAAAAGTTGATTACATTAATCTTTATACTATATCAACCCTAGAATATATATGATGGTTTTTTCTCTAAGTATATACTCCCTTCATTTCGCAAAAGTTGTTATTTAGACATTTTTCACATATATTAAAAATGATCAAAATGTATTTATATTTTTATCAATTCAATTGGTTTACTAATATTGTTTTAGACAAATAGATTTATTTATAAAATAAATTCATTTCAAATTAATATTAAACTAAAAATTAAATTAAATTGCATTGAAATTATAGAATAACCGTTTTATATAATAAAAAGGATAAATTGACACTTATTAAAAAAACAGAAGAGTATAATATTTTTTTGTTCTCAAGTATATCTAAAATACATCATATTACTTGTCCTAATGGAATCAACAAAATAGAAATTGTAATGAAAGAAATTTAATAAGTTCTAAAGCATTAAAACTCCTCCAATATTATTGAAAACGCTGACCAATCTTATATAACAATTGCAATAAATCAAAACAAACAGTCTCAAGCACCACTAATCTACAATTACTCGCTAGTATGCACTTCATATACCACAATAAAACCTTGACTGTTTTATATTTCATTAAAAATTTCTTTCAGGACTACCATACGAATAGTTTTTAGAATAGCTAAAGCATAAGGTCCTAAATTCATTAGAGAACTACACATTAAATAACAAAACAAGAAAAACACATATGGAAAGTTAACATCAAATTTTATATGATTTACTACAAAATTTGAGACTGATCTTGATTTCAAACTAAAGAGAGAAGAATAAAAATTCGATATTATAAGATGGACCCAAAAACAAAGTTATTTGTAGAAAAGTAGTTAGAGTCATAAGCTGTACAAAAATATAAGCATGTTTCATTCACAAAAAAAAACAAAGCAAAACCATATGCAAAGGCTTAATGTTGTTACAAAAGAAAATAATTATAAAGTTTAATTTTTAACCAAACAAAAAGGTTAGTGCATCATTTGACTATGCACACAAGGAACAAATGTTAATTAATGTAACTAAAGTTTACAGTCATGTGACCAAAAAAAGAAGTATACACAGTCCAGCTCTTTCAAATCAACCGAATATTAGTTAAAAATAATTAGAGATAAAGTTATTAAAAAAAATAGTACCTAATCACTGAGATCTGTCTAGATGAAGAAGATAATTAATAGCAGAATGTACTAATCTAATCTGATTAATTCAGCAAAGAAAATATCAAAAAGGAGGGGGTCACGTGCGCACGTGCCGTCTGCAGTGAGTCGGTGCGTCACTTATCGTGAGGAAAGCGAACCGCACGAATCGCGGGACCTTCTCCGTTTGCAGCACTCTTCACGTCCTCTCTCAGAGACCACGCGCCATATCTCACGCAATCCCTTAAATTTTAAGATTGAAAGCACACATATGCTAATAAGACTATGGCCATGTTCGTTTACAGCAACCAACCACTGTGATCTA
Source organism: Raphanus raphanistrum subsp. raphanistrum (assembly GCA_019706035.1). NCBI lineage: Eukaryota > Viridiplantae > Streptophyta > Magnoliopsida > Brassicales > Brassicaceae > Raphanus > Raphanus raphanistrum. Next base: position 15,049,337 of record CM033981.1, read on the forward strand.
TGACAAATGTTATTCGTTTTGTTGTTGTTGTTGTTGTGATTTATGAGTTGCGACCAAATGTTGTTTGTTTTGTTTTTGCAAGTTTCTGATACATTCAGAGCCGTGCTTACCTTGTTATTTTTGAGGCATTGACCTCAGACCCCCTCTCATATCAATACAATTTAGGGCCCCCATATTCATAAATAATAATACAATCAAAATGATAATATGATCAATGAAAAACATACTAGTTTTAATACTTTTTAATAATAAAATCATTTCTGTTTAATTGTTGTGGACATTAATTTATTTTTCTTCTTATTTTATATGTCAAAATACCTTTTCCATATAGAGTTTGAGTTTATATTTATAAATTTTCAGTTGTAACCAAAATATAACATTTATCGTTATTCTTCATAAGATTATTTTTTTCTTAAACATAACGTCAAAATCATTAAAAAAGTTATTTTCTGGTTAATATTAAAAAAATAATACTATTGTTTGAGATAAATTAAATCATTTTCGCCTCAGGCCCCTAATAGCCTTCCCACGGCACTGGATACATTGCATCTCATATTAACCTTATTGACGTTCCAAAGATTATTTAGGAGATAGACAAAGTAGATTTTGTTAACTATTTGGGTATTGATTTATGTCAAAAGTATCCTTATATGATATATCTGAGAACACATTCTATTCTCATGTTTAATCTATACAGGGGACAAAACGGTAAGTTCTTACTAATGGATTTATCATATATCCAATATAAAAGTTCTATGTATAGTTACTTTATTATTTTTTGTTTCTTGTATTTCCAACCAATTGCCTTTTTTTTTTAAGTCGTTGATTTTTTCTAGTCCTAAGAATTACAGATTGTTATAATCTAATCAAATTTAGTAAATTTATGTCAAGTGCTGCGTTTTCTATAGTTATAAAATAGGTCAACATACTACCTAGTACCTAACATAATTCTTCCTCACGATATTTAACTTGTAGTACTAATTAAGTTGAGTTAGTTGAATTTTGTTTAGTCATGCACATAATATCTCATTTTATTCACAAAAATGATAAGTAGACATTTTCAGGCAGTTTAATATGCATTTAGCAATCGAATTAGTGACTAAATGAGTCAGTCAAAATACAAAAGTGAGAAAATAAATTTATTTAATTTTCCTAATAAATATTCCCTTTATTGTATTTTTAGTTAAAAGTATTTTATTAAAATTTGACTGTATGATTTGACAAAAGAAAAACTAACTGTTACATTTGGTATGATCCAAACGGCCAAATTATACATCTATGATCTAACATCATCTATTTTTTAGCACTATTTCTGTTTTATATTCTAGTGCTTGTATATCGAATAATTTGCGTTACAGATTCCAACACCATTGTTAAGAACATGAATTATTTTGGGAGACACAAACAATGAAAAGAAATCTGAAATTTTTTTTTTTTCTAATTCAGACAGGCAAACACATTGCGCGTGGACAAGTTAGAGCGCGTCATATGAGGAAGAACCAAAAACAACAGATGTGTGAGCATTCAACTAGGCTCCGTATTGACCGGCACAGGCCGATCTAACTCCTCCCACGACCGTATCTATGGTGGGTCCTCAATCGTATCTTATTGTGTTTTATGAACATAATATATAGTATTTGTTTATGTAGTTTAGTTTCACAATTAAGAAAAGAAAAGGAAGACTCAATTCTCAGACGGTCAGAGACGTCCTCAGTCGTAAAAGAAAAAAAAATTCTTAGGACCTAAATATATCTATTAGTAGTGAAATGACCCATTGTGAACTAATCCATTGCATCTTATCGTCGAACACCTATTATTGTTTTTATTCAAAAAGCCGCAATAAATCGTACATATCACTTTTGAATTTTAATACTTGTCCTTAGATTTTATTAATCATGCTTTTTCTTGATTACACACTTTAAATTTGTTTTGATTTGAATTATATAAAGGGAGAAAACAAGAAAGAATCAATAAACCAACATCGAGTAATTGGCTGTAACTACCGTCACTCAGTTTCAATTCACGATGGGAAAAATTATCTACAATAGTAGATTTTTTCGCAAAGAAGTGAAAATAGTTTTTTATACCAAACAAAAATAAAGCAATAATTAACTAGAGAGGTAACTTAATGGATTTAATGGCTGTACTTCCCCGAGAATTAATTTAAATTTTTTTATAGATTTGAAATATCCCAAGTTATTCAAAAAAAGCTAAAACTAGAGAGGTAATTTAGTGGTTCTATAATCAACAGTAGAATAAATAAAAACTACACCATGTGACATTTTTTACTATCTACTAAGAGCATCTCTAAAAATGAATCTTATTTTAAGGATGGAGAATCTTCAAAATAAAGGTTCGAGGATAGAATGCTCCAAAAAAATCAAATTTATCTTTGACACTTTATGTAATTTGTATTTTAATCCTTAATTTTAATATAAATTAATTATACTCCTTAAATTTTATATAGACAAATAATACACACATTAATAATATGAAACACAATATTAATAAATACATTTTATTGTAACACAGAAATACATAGTAATAACATAAAATCCACATTAATTCATTAAAAATACATCGAATATTTAAGTTAGATATATGTGTATATTTAAGTGAAATATATATGTAAAAAATCCATATTTTGTTTTATTTAACATATTATATTTTATATATATATATATATATATATATATATATAAGATTTAGTCAAATATTTAAGAGAAAAATAATTATGAGGATTAAAGTGATAAAGAAAATAATACTAATACAATTATATGTAAGTTATAAAATGTAAGGATTAAATTGAAAAGTAAATAATGTTTTGAGGGTCTCTTGGAGATCCTCTAATAAACGCAAAACAGTATAGGTTTTGTGAAGTTTTTAAAATATCAGATGCTATTTATCAGCATTCAGAGCATTCAGAGAATTATCAGAGATTTCAGTATTTATTTTCTTACTTATTCAAAAAAAAAAATTCTTCTCCTTAAGTTAGAGTCCTGTCAGCGAGAGAAAGAAAGCGAGAGAGAGAAAGTAGATCTAATCGGTTCTGGCGGTCGGCCGGCGCGTGAGCGCTCGTGCCGCCGCCGGAGCTTTTCGTTTTTCATCTTCCTGAGTTGTCTGGTTTCACCTCTTTTCTATCTTACCTTTCGTTGCTTTGTTTGAGCTCTGGTCTGTCTTTCTTCTTCGGAGACGCGGTGGTTTGGAGGGAGAACGCGACCGTCTGGGTTTTGGTGTGGTGAAGAGGGTTGTAGTGGTTAGCTTTTCCGGGAGGTGGGGGCTAAGTTAGCTCCACCGACGCCGGCCCCAGTCGCTGCGAGGCGGAAGTTTCTTCTACTTCGCCGTCGTCAGCTCAAGTTGTTCGGGGCGTGAAGACGAAGCTTGTCTTACGCCGTCGGCTTTAAGGCTCATCGGTTTTTAGTTAGTCAGGGTTGGGTTTCGGTTCGATTGGAAAAGGATTCTAACTCTTTTGTCCAAGGTTTAATTGGCTCTTTGTCGGAAGAAAGCTCGTGTGTTGAAGCTCTCCGACAAGAAGTCAGGAAGTGTGTGAAGAAAAGAGTTTCGGTGGGGATTCGAAGGTGTATCGAGTTCCGGCGTTGCTAGGGTTACGGTGGTCTGGTGCGGCGGTGTGAGGAGCAGTGACGGTTGAGTCGAGGCGGAGCGACACCTGTCTTCTAGACGGTGCAGATCATGACACGCGTCCATATGGAAGCCTCCTCGATATGTGCTGCTCTAACCGGCCGGATTTGCAATGTGGGCTTGGAGCCTGTTTCATTGTAGTTGGGCTTCGGCCAGTTTGTTTGTTTGCCATTTGGCTTGTGGGTCTTGGCTTTTTGTTGTTGTTGTACTGGGCTTCGGCCGTTTGGGCTTGGCCCTTTTCTATTAATATAAATCTAGATGGAAAAAAAAAAAAAAGTTAGAGTCCTGTTGAAATGAATCAGCTATTCTCTCTGTCATAATACGGGCCTACATAATATAGTTACTTTTGTAAAAGCGAGGAAAGATTCAATATTGGAAACTCGAAAAAAATGGGGTGACGTGTAAAATTCAATACGTAGACAGCAAGAAGAGACATGCTCTTATGAGATGCTTTGTTTTTATAACCAACAATGCAACAATGTAACTTTCTTACGTGTGAGTGTGTGATGTGAGTTCTTTTAGCTATTTTGGCCACAATTTATAAAGCAACCAATCTGTTAGAGCAACATTAGCGATTTCTCAAACAAAAAAATAATGTAAAAGAAATAAGAATTATTCATAGCATGACGTGTGTATTGTAAAATCGGCGGAGCCATTATATAAAAAACATGTGGAGAAACTGTTCTTTTTGAGAGTTCTATTGAAAGTTTTTCACCGCTGATATGCTAAGTTTCTTTACAAATACAAAACAGGTTTTCATTTTTTTCTCAGAAAAACAAGATCTTTAATTAACTCCTCTCAGCCTATAATCTCTCATGCTTTTGATAAGATTCTAAATAAGATTTCCATTACCTAATCCTTTAGATTATAATGAATGTTTTTCTCTCAGTCGTTGTACATTGCATTGATGTATATGTGTGTATGCTCGCACGTACACATATACAAAATTAGTGGCACAAGAAAATGGAAGTCGAAGGATGAGCTGGGCATAAAATGGGTGTGTGTGGGGTGGGGTGGGGGGGGGGGGGGGGTTGTAGAGTCATTGTCACGTGCTTTGCGGTGGTTAAGAGTAGAGCGTGCACACACATATATACAAAAGTACATGCAAAGACCACTTCCAAGTTCCACCACCTTCTGATTTCTTCTCCAGACCAAAAAGAAACAAGGGACATAAAGAACGCATTTCCCCACTTTTTTTTTTTTTTGCTAAAGACTTTTTAATATAAATGCAGGAGAAATAAAATATTACAGCATGGTGCTAGTGGCCAAGTGGCCCAGATTCATATTAAAAAACCCAATCTAAAAGAACCCATAGTTGAACCCAAATTTTTAGTAAGCCAAAGTCCAATTTTGAGACCCAAGGAGACAAAAAGACATAGGAAGTAACGACAAAGGGGGGAGATCATCGCGTGTTCATGGCGAACCAGAGAGAGAGAAGTTGAGAAGATTCATGTGGGTTAGAGAGGCGATAACTGGAGATTCTGTTCCTGATCAGGTGATCAAGATCGCGTTTAACAGTAGCCGGAGACTTGCGGTCATTCTTGTGGATTCTATTGTTCCGTTCAGTCCATACGAGATAGATGGTTGCTTGCCAGGAGAGGAGTAGGAGCTTCTAATGATGTCTGGAACCCTGGAAGCGTTGGAGGTCCAAGAGAGTAGTTTCCCAACTCGGCGAAGGAGAGAGACCGCACCGCGTTGCATAAGGGTTCCAAATCGCGGCAGTATAGGAGCATTCGAAGAACAAGTGAGCTCTTGATTCATTGTGGGATTGACAGAGAACACAGAGCCCATCTGTCTGAAGCCCCCAATTCAACATCCGATCTTTAGTAGGGCATCTGTTGAGTACCATTAACCAGGAGAGGAATTTATGTTTAGGAATCCCACCAGAAAACCAAACCTGTTTGTGCCAGGTTACTTGCTGCGCTTCATCTCTCAGCTGATCATATATGAGGCGAGTCGAGTAAGATTGTGAGGGAGAACCATTAGGAGACCAAACGTATTGGTCTGCGGCATCAGTGAGGGCAAGCGAAGTGATGTGTGAGAAGATGGTGACATGCTCCTCTGATCTTGCTGCTGGAAGAATCCAACGATCAATCTCCCACAATTCAGCCAGAGTACTATCTGAGCGAATCCCCAACGCCAGCGATTGTTGATCTCGGAGAAACGTTGTTATACTGCCCATTGGAGCCCAGTTCGATGTCCAGAAATATGTGTTCTCTCCATTACCTACAGCAACTTTGATCCAAGGGTAAGCAATAGTTATAAGAAGGATTAGTTGATTTGCCAACCAAGAATGTTTCTGCCTAGTATTGATGACCCAAAAATTATTTAAATCTCCTTGCAGGACTTCACTACGGAACCAAGCAGACCAGATGGAGTCAGGCTTGAAGGAGAGAAGCCAAATAAGTTTTAGCGCAGCTGCAATATTCCAAGCAGATAAGTTCTTCAGTCCCAATCCTCCTTCAGATTTTGGCTTTGTCACCGAGTCCCATGCTATCTTAGCTGAGCCCTGACCATCCGTCTTTCCCTTCCACAGGAACTTACTACTCAAGGAGTCAATTTCAGCGAGACACCCTTTAGGGAGAATATAGGCACAAGACCAGAAGTTAATAATGCCCGCAATAACAGTAGACAGAAGCTGGAGCCTCCCCGCAAACGAGAGCGATCTGACTGTCCAAGAGTGGAGCTTCGTTTTAATGGCCTGTATGAGAGGCGCGCAGTTGTTGAGTGAGAGCTTCTTCGTACACAGCGGGACACCAAGGTATCTCACCGGTAAGGTTCCTTCCGTTAGACCAGTAGCCTGCTTTATCTGTTGCATCTCATGTGGCTTTATTCCTGCAGCAAATAGCGTGGTCTTTTCAATACTTATCGCCAATCCAGAGCGCTCTTCAAAGTCTCTGAGTATAGCAAGAATGGCGTTCACCGAACTGATCGAGCCATCACAGAATATGAGGAGATCATCCGCAAAGCACATGTGGGTCAGCTCAGTTCTTTGACACTTGGAATGATAGTTAAAATTCCCCTCTCTGGCTGCCTTGTTAAGAGATAGTGATAGGCAGTTCATTGCAAGTACAAATAGGTAAGGACTGAGTGGATCCCCCTGACGTAGCCCACGCTTCCCTTTAAAATATCCGTAGACAGATCCATTGAATCCCAATGAGAAGGATGTAGTGCAGACACAGGCATGAAGCCACTGTAAGAAAATCTCAGGGATAGCTAGACTTCTTAGGCATTGGAATATGAATTCCCATCTGACTGTGTCGAACGCCTTAGCAATATCAACCTTAATAGTGATTCTCTTAAGTCCTCCAAGTTTATGGTAGCCTTGAACTATCTCTGATGCGAGGATTGTATTCTCAATGAGTAATCTTCCCTGCACAAAAGCAGTTTGATTAGGAAGGATGATCTCAGGGAGAATAGTCTTTAAGCGCTTAACCAGAAGTTTGGATATTGTTTTGTAGGTTGTGTTGCAGCAGGATATCGGTCTATAGTCCGAGATAGAGGCAGCTCCTGGTCTTTTAGGAACAAGGGTGAGAATCGTAGCATTTGTTGCAGCAGGAAGAAATCCTGTGGCGAAGAACTTCTGTATAGCATCCAGTGTCTCAGATCCCACAATCTGCCATGAGGATTTAAAGAAAGCTGAAGTGAAGCTGTCGGGACCTGGCGACTTGTTTGGGTTGAGCTTGAGGAGTGTTTTGTGAATTTCTTCACGAGAAGGAACCGAAGCCAGGATATTTCTATTGAGATCAGTACATCAAAATGGGATAAGCTCAGTGAACCACTGGAAAGACGAGAACAGCTGAGGCATCACAGTAGGAGCCAGGATCTGCGAAAAATGGTGAAGCGCAATCAAGCTGAGTTCTGTCGGGTCAGTGACCAAGATTCCAGTGGCTAGTAGGAGCGATCTTATTGAATTGTACGATTTCCGGCTTGCTGCAATTCTGATGAAGAAAACCATATTCTGGTCCCCTAGCTGAGCCAGTTGATTCGAGACTTCTAGCGGAAGAAAGCCTCTTCTATTCCCCGAAGAAATGTCCATTTAGCCATCATTTCCTTCTCTGCAACAAATGTCTCAGTGGTGGGATTCGCCATTGCTTTATCCTGCACATCTTTAAGCAAACAGTTAGTGTCTAAAACTCTCCTCTCAATATCAGAAAAACTCTCTTTATTAAGTGTTTTTAGCTCTCTTTTTAGTGATTTTAGCTTGTATCCCAACATATGGAGGTCTAACGCCACGTTTCCACTTTGAACCCATGCAGTTTCAACCGCGGTAAGGAAGGATGGGTGATTGGATAGGAAGTTGAAGTATTTGAAAGGGCGGGTTCCAGCAGAGGGTAGGGGACATGCTAGATCAATCAAGCAGGGGGCGTGGTCTGAGAATTCGAAGGGTAAAAAGGTAGCTACACTGTCTGGGTACGCATCAATCCAAGATCCATTGACCAGAGCACGATCTAGTTTCTTTGTGGTAGGAGCTGAAGGAGTCTTATTTGTCCAAGTGTGATGAGATCCTTGAAATCTGAGATCCTCCACCCCAAGATCCAGCAGTTGATCTTGAAACTCAATCATATCACTTGTGAGGTGGTCCACTGAAGCGGATGAATGCTCATGAAAGTGTCTAATTTGATTGAAGTCACCACCAATGATCCAGTTTCGGTGCTCTAGGAACAAGGTAGTTTGAGCTTCCTGCAAGTCTTCCCATAGTACACGTCTCTCATCTCTTAAGTTAGACGCATACACAGCAGTGAAAGTAAACTTTGTGTGAACAGGGATAGTGACTTCACAGGTGAGAGACTGCTTTGATTGATGAAGAGTCTGAACAGCAGCTGGGTATCTCCAAATGATAATTATTCTTCCATCAAGGTCAGTATCGTGATTGGAGGCAAACGACCAGTTTGGGCAAACAGAGGACAAGATATTATTGAGATTGGGTTCTTTGATATGAGTTTCCAAAAGAGCACCTACTAATGGCTTAGAAGAAGATAGCCAAGATACAAAAGGCCTATGCTTATCCGGATGATTAAATCCACGGACATTCCAAAAAAATAGGTTAGTACACATCTTAAAGATCGGGGGAACCCTCAACAAGAGAGGGCGGGTCAGGGGGGGGAGGAAGGTTCAGGGCAGGATGAGGAAGGCAAGAAAGAAGGGACAAGGGAGGGGGCTAAAAGCGGGAGGGAGTCAACAATGGCAAAAGGAGAAGAGGCAAAGGAGGTTAAAGGGTTAGGGACGAATGGGTTGAAAAAAGCAGGGTCAGTTGAAACAGATTTGGGACAAAAAGTGGTTAATGAGGAAGAAGGAGGGATGATGGGCCTATCATGAAAGACAGCAGGAAGGGCAAGAATGGTATTAGCTAAACAAGGAGGGGAGGGAAGAGCAGGGCCAGGTGAGGAAGGAAAGGATGAGGAGGGTAGCGATGCAGGGGAAAGAGGCAAGATGGGAATGGGGGGGAGAAGGATTCTGAGGAGAGGGGAGGCCAACATCCATGGCACCAGGAGGCAGAGGGGAGGAGGAGGCAGTAGGGAGAGGCGAAGGAGGGGCAGAAGACGGGTCTCCACTATCTAAGGTTACTGACGAAGCAATCGGAAGCTCCACTACATCTACAAACTCAGAGACAGATCCTTCTGTAAGGCCCGAATCCTCAGCAACAGGAGAGACAGTAGCAACAGGTGAGACAGCAGGAGCACTGCTTGGGTTTTCCTGAGACTTAGTAGGCTGTTTTTTCTTTCCGGTAACTTCAATCCAATCTTGTGGTCCTTTTGGACAGTTTTTCATTAGGTTACCAGAAGCCTTACAAGAATAACAGAAAATTTTAGAGGGAGTTGGGGGAATAGGTTTCGTTCTGGCAGTAGGGATTTTAGGATTGTTTTTGGCAGTGGGAACGGTTTTAGGGGGTTAAGGGAGGAGGAGACAATTTCGGGAGATATGTCCCAGTTCTTTGCAGTGAGCACATATAGGTGGAGTCCATGGATACTCAACCTCAACTTCCACAAAAGAGCCATCCATTCTCCCCACCTCAACTATCTTTGGCAAAGGCACAGAGGTGTTAACCTCAACTTTAACATGTGCAGTGCTGATACTTGTGAAGCTTAGAGTCCAGTCATCAGTCTCTTTGGGTTCACCAATTTGACCAGCAATATGGCTCAAGCCCTCCGAGTAGATCAGATCGAATGGAACTCCTTTTAGGTGAGCCCACAGTTGGATGTGCTGTAGAGAGGGAGAAGCTGTTGAAGCCGACCACTGGGAAACATGAAACATCGAAGTGTCGACGTACCAAAATTTCTTGAGGAGAACTTTCTGTCTGATGAACTCATTAGGTACCCTCACCAGAACAGATTTAGTAGTTGGCACCATGTGGATCTCCAGATGCCTTCCTTTTCCCCAGAAGTAATTTAGAACATTCTGAATAAGATTATAAGCAGGGGTTCTACCAAAGAATCTACACACAAGAAATTCCTTATGTAGATCAGCACCTCTTTGGTAAACCTCATCCGGAATAACAACCCGAGGGACTCCGCTGGGGGAGAGAGTTTGGGGAGATAGTCTTGTAAGAGTTCTATTCGTGTTAGCCCTTGCTTTGGAGGCCCAAGTCTCCGGTTTGTTTGGTAAGGACTTCGGTTCAGGAGGACTTGACTGATTCACGATGGGGACAGGAGAGTTGAGTAATGGAGCAGCAGTGGTTAGAGGTGGAGTTACGGTAGTATGAGCAAACAGAATAGCTCCAAGCAAACTGACTTCGCGAACAGAAGCTAAATCAGTTACTGTAGTAGTTACTGTAGTAAAATTGGATCTAGGGTTTGGTGAACAGTCAGGGATGAAAGGAAGGGAGATGGAGGCTAGGAGTTGGGCAGTAGTAAAAGGGCTTAAGGAGGGGGAGGGAATGGGAGCAGGACAGGGGAGGGAGGGAGGAGAAATAGTAGTTGAGACTGGGGCAGGCGGAAGAAGGTTACAGGAGGAAAGTTTCAGAGGAGGTTTGGATGCTGAGAGGGGAGGGAACTGGAGAGGGTCGGGGGGATCTGGCAAAGGGGGAGGGCAGCTGAGACTGCCGGCCGGAGCCGTTGGGTTCAAGGGGGAAAGGCGGGCGATTTCCAACCAGGAGTTGGGAGAAGAAGCCATTTTCTTAGTAATTTTCCCCCACTTTTTTCATTTTTGTAAAATATATTTATTATCTGCAGTTTTTTTTTTCTTTTGGTAATTTTAATCTTGTATTTCAAAATGCAGATTACTAATTTGAAAGGTGATATTTCAGGCCTGTTTTTGATTTTAAAAGTCGTGTGTTTTCTATGTTATGCATGCTGTATGTATCTTTGATATTGACGTGGCTGAGAGGAAATGTAGAGCCATAAATTAAGATATGTGTTTTGGCCCATTTACGTTTTAGTTGTCAAGTTTTCTTATTTGATGTGGATCACTATTTTCTACATCGCTAGTTTGGTGAAAAACCTTGTAGTATATTTACAAAAATTAGCTATTAGGAAGCTTAGAAACATACCTCTTCTCGATCTTTCGGCTAGAGCAAATCTGTTCAAAAAAAATTCACGGAGTTGCCAAATTCTTCTAGTATCTTGTTGTTAGTCTATATCCCGCCTCGGAAGTAATGGTAAAGTTGATAGGTATTGTTTGACAATAAAATAAAGGAGTTCGTAAATTCAATTCATCTTTGCACTTGGGGCAATGTCGACGCAGCTAATGAGTTAATAGCCGAGGCGCGTCTATTGCCTGGTTGAAAACTATTTCCAACCCTCTCTTTGGGCCTCTAAGATTGTTCTATGCTTATTGAAAATTTCTAGAAGGGCTCCCGTTATGGTAAAGCCCTAAAGCATAAGTTGCATCCTCATCAGTAGTATAATTAAATTCGTGGAACAAATGAGTAGCTATGGTTTCTTAAACCTATATATTCCCTATAAAGAGAAGCAATCAAAGACTTAAGATACGAAAAGTAAGACAATAGCTTTTCAATTCCTTTTCTTTCTTGTCGCCTTGTCGGACAAGGCAAACATCTTCATACCTCCATTCTGGTACATTAAATGTAGTTTCTATTTTTATTTATCTGTTAAATATGTCTCAAACTAAGACTCGGATCTATAATTCTATAGATTTAGGAAACGTTTTCAAAATGTTTGTTCTTCTTGTTTAACCAAACATGAGTTGTTGTCTGTTATGATTTAAGTAAAGCTAAGAATGCTACAGAACTTTTAAATCGACACTCTCAAAATAAAGTCAAAATCCAAAAGTTACTATTGATTTTCTGCAGCCATCGCAAGGTGTTGTTGTCAGTCCTACTTATGTGTTGGTTCTATGACTTCTAACTTGCCTCAAGATTGGTTCTCGGAAAGGGATAGATTCCTGAACCCGCCGTGCAATAGTACAACTACAAAAAGAAGAGTGCAAACAACATCATCATCAATTCGTTAGAGGCTGTTAAGAAGATAACTGAGAAACCAATATACTGATCAGTTACCTGCATAACTTATCGCAAGAGCATAGAACACAGCAATTTGAGCATTCAGAAACGCCAAGAAGCTGACGGTTGCTGCAAAGCAAAACGAGGAACTCTGTTAAATGATCCATTTACGCAAAGATTTACGTCTAAAGAGAAGATGTCAACTAAGTATAAATATCATCTTAGGGTGTATATCAAACAAGGTTAAGCATGCAAGAAAGAGTCCTCAGTTGCATACTTACCGCATAGTGCGACACGTATTAATATTTTTCTGATAAATGGATGGCGATTAGATTCCCATCTGTCGACGCAGAATTTGAATAACTCCCAAAAGGCATAGCTTGTTACAAACCCTAGAAACGCTACTGGCATCTCAAACCTACAAAAGGTCAATGTCAGGACAAATCAACACATTGAGTTCTAATCTAATTTGGCTGAAACTGCAAAATTTTAAGTGAATTTCAAAACCAATTTGGCTAAAAAGGCTGAATGCATACAGTTCGTAAGAGAAGAAGAGGATGAAGAGTGTTGCGTAGTTCCTGGCGAAGCGCTTGACATTCTCATGGACTCTGTTTCTAGCTTCATGAGTAGACGACGGGAACGAGTAAAAGTCAGAGTCGCCGAAGAAACTGGTTGTCCATGGCGGCGTATCTCCGGAGAAATCATCGGCTGAGAGCTTAGATAAAGGGTTGACTGTTAGAAGGGAGAACACAGCGACGAGCTGAGCCGACAGAGCTGTAGGAGGTTTGGCTTCAGTGGCGGCTGAGGAGGAGGGTGACATTGGTGAGACGGTGGAGGTACGGTGGTCGAGATAACCGGAGTCTTGGAGCCATGAATCGAGAACAACAGAGTCTGGAGCCATGATTCTTATTAGTATCCATTTTTTTTTCCTTCTCTTCTTTACTATTTATAGAGGAAACTTTCCATTTTTGTCTTTTTTTTTGTAGAGCATTTAAATTCCACAATTGACGAAAGAAAAAAAGTAAAAAGATACAATAAAAAAAAATGTCAGCTTGGAATTTCATCAAACACTTTCCGTGCACCAATCTCTCCCGCCATATCCTCAGAGCCAAACCTCGTTGCTGCTTCACTTCCTCTACCCGTCCATCGTCCTTTTCAATCTCAGCGTCTCTGTCTACATCTTCCTCATCTGAGTCGTTCGCTGCTGCACCTTACCTCTCTGTTCGTATCCACTGTCCTAAACATGTCGTCGTATGTACACCTCTCGTTCCCTCTTTCTCTCATACGCACCCTAATTGGATAAGGAGATTGAAAGTTTCCATGTTTTTCATCTGGGTTTCGTTAGGATCCTTTCTCCGAGGCGTTGTTGTGTTTTGGAGCGAGCTCAGTAGCTGTAGATGAAGACGATGACGAAGAAGAAGAAGATGTGACTTCGAAAGAGGTGAAAAAAGCACAAATCTTTTGTATCATTGAACAAATGTTTGAACAAATAGGAACGCTTTTGCTAAGTCTCGGCAAGTTCAGCGACTGTTGTTTTGATGTAGCTCTCACAGTTTCTGGTTTCTTAAAGATGTGTTCTTGCAAGTCTCATCAGAGTCATTGCTTGTCTTCTTAATCTTTGATGTTTATTTGCAGGTATGCATAGAATCAATATTTCCAGTGCACGAGGAGGTGAAAATGTGCATTTCACAGGCTGCAAACTCCATTGGCTTGAAGGAGATACCGAAATTCAAAGTTGAATTTGGAGATGAACAGGACTGGATAACCAAGTACCAGGTGTGAGCCTTAGAGTTTAACAGAGGACGGAGGATTTACCCTAAATGCTTCTGTTTCATTTTAAGAGAGCTTGCACAGCTGTCCTCTTCACTAACATTTGTTGTCTTTTGGTTCATGTTTTTGCAGGAATCGTTTCAGCCTGTTGAAATCGCTGAGAGGCTTTGGATCGTACCTGAGTGGACATCTCCTCCTGTATGTTTAAAATCGTTTCAACACTTTTTTTTAACAGCTTCATTCTACTGACAGATTCTCCTCCTAGCTACTGAGTGTTGCAGAATATGAGTCTCCCTCTTTCAGAGTCACCTTATACAGATATATATATATATATATAGAGTTGTGTGGGTAAAAGTACTCTTTTTCACTATTCTTTGCAAGGTCGCTGAAGCAGTGAACATCATTCTGAATCCTGGACTTGCGTTTGGGACTGGAGAACATCCCACGACTAAGCTGTGTCTATTGCGTCTACAAAGTTTGATAAAAGGCGGAGAGGCTTTCCTCGACTACGGTACTGGTTCAGGAATACTTGCAATCGCAGCTCTCAAGGTCAAAACTCTCACTCCTTTCTCAGTCTTTTCTTTCACAAACCAATCATTACAACATAAATCTTAACTTATTTCAAAATCTTTATGTATGGCTTGTTTGAAATTTGCAGTTTGGTGCTGCATCATCTGCTGGTGTTGATATTGATCCACTGGCAATCAAATCTGCAACTCATAACGCAGCTCTGAACAGCATTCCACTGGAGAAACTGGAGCTGCACCTTGCACCAAGTGATAATACAGAGATACCATTGCGAAAAGAACAGTTTGATGTGGTCATCGCAAACATTCTCTTGAACCCGGTTATGGAACTGGCGGATCATATCCTTTCATTCGCGAAACCCGGGGCAACCATTGGCATTTCTGGTATCCTCTCTGAACAGGTACATAAACAGTCATCTCTCATTACCATACTCATGCATCATTACAGCAAGCTAGCTACCTGCAAAGTCATTGGAACCGAAAAACAGACTGTAATCTGACTTGCTCAATACTGTTTTTGCAGCTTCCAAGTGTAAAAGAACGGTACTCTCCCTTCTTGGAGGACATATCTGTAGCCACAATAGGTGACTGGGTTTGCATGAGCGGTACCAAGAAAAGGAGTTGATTGATAATTAAATCATTTCTTCAGAAAAGAAAACGTTATAATAAACAATGCCTAATGATCAGAGAGCCTAGTGGAGTTTTGTAAGAGGCTACAAGCCTACAACTACATTTGACACTGAAACTTAATGTCCTCTTCATTGTATTCAAAGATTCAAGTCTATGATAATTTTAAATTTGTGTTGTCACAAGTCTAATAGAAAAAACAGAAATATGTCGATAGTCTCTATCTTCTTGACATCGCTTCACCTCCTCAGTTGTCTTCTTCCCAAAGAAGAAGTCTTCTTAGGAATGTAGACCTTGTAACTCACCTGAATAAATACCATTCAAAAGAAGAAAACGAATAGTTTAGTTATCAACACAGACGTTTGGCCTCATATAGACTCAAGCAATGCAGGAACTTTTTACCTGAACCATTTCTCCACCCCTCATCACGGTCATTGTTTTCTGCTCGTACTGTGACTCACCTTTTGTTTCATCGTTTGTCTTCTGTTCAGACTGAGACTCTTCTTTGTTTTCATCTAATGTCTCGGTCTCAGCATGAGAAGAAGACCTAGCGCTAACTTTTCTCGGTTCAATGCTTTCCGGTCCATTCTTTGTTGCCAGAGCTAAAGAACTTTCTGGACAACTCTTGCCATTGATGCTCTCTGCTTCAGCATCTTGACAACCATCGGCTTCTTTCTTGCTAGCCAGATTTAAACTTCCCTGTCTCAATACCGGTCTAATCAACTTCCTTTTGGTTGTTGTACACGAGCTAATCTCAGGACCAGCTTTGACCATGGCAGTATCACCACCAGACTGTTGAGAGGGAAGATCAGCCAACCCTGTTCCAGATTCCTTCACATTATCGACTTGTGTAGTCTCAAGATCTTTGTCTCCCTCTGAAACACAGAGCTTCTGCTTCGTGACAGGGCACTCTTTTGACTCTTCAATTTTTTCAGATTCAGTCTGAAGAGTTTCTTCTCCTTCAGAAACAGAAGAGACCTCTTTACTCACTGTTCCATTCCTTTGGGTCTCTCCACGGAACCTTTTCAAATTCTCCAAGGCTCTTTTCTTTAGAATGGCTTCTAGGTCATCACCTTTCAAGCTATTGTCTTGATGAGAAGCTTTGCTAGTTTCATAACTATTATATCCCTCGGAATCATCATAGCCAATACGTCTGTTGTCATGAGCACCACCAGTTGTAGGAGAAGAGAGAGTAGCTTCACCATCTCTCTGGTCATCCTTTCTCTCACCACCATCATCATAGTTATAAGTAACAACAACAATGGATTTAAGCCTTTTAGAGTTATTCTTCTCAGTGATAACATCATCTTCCACTTGCCAGCATTCATCATCATCATCAGGTTCCTCTGACTCATCCTTAAGTCTTCCTTTTTCTCTACTCATTCTCATTCCATCATCACTCTCACTATTGTCATCACTACTAGTGGAGCTTGAACTCGTGTCTCTCCTGCGTCTCTTCTTCTTGGTCATGACATGTTTGTCCTTCCTCTTAGACCTTTTCTTAAGACGAATGTCATCATCCTCACCCTCACTGTCGCTGCTAGAATACCTCTTGCGTGACTTCCTCTTCTTCTTGCTCAGTTTAGACCTGCGCTGCTTCTCTCTCCTGTAATCCTCTTCAGAACTAGAAGAAGAAGAAGAGTAGAAAGAAGAATCTGATTCACTCTCATCATCAGAAGTGTCTTTAATCCGACGAATCTTCCTTCTCTTCGTCTTAGTCTTCTTATTCTTCTTCACGGATCGCAACTGCACAATACAATTCATCAACCAACAAAACCCTAATTCGAAAGTAACTAAAGGTCGATAATTTTACATAAAACTCAAATCGAAAGTTTCGATCTTTGCTAATATAATGGGTACAAAGTCACAAAAATCATTGAATGGAGAGAGTACCTTAGAGGGATCTTCTTTAGAGCGTTTAAGTTTCTTAGATGAAGATGATGATTTGCCCATTCTGCTCTCCCTCAGTGAATCCGCTTTCTCTTCCTTCGAATCTGCTCAAAAAGGGGATTAGGTTTGAGAACTGCACTGTTATCTCTCTTCTCTT
Source organism: Raphanus raphanistrum subsp. raphanistrum (assembly GCA_019706035.1). Taxonomy (NCBI): domain Eukaryota; kingdom Viridiplantae; phylum Streptophyta; class Magnoliopsida; order Brassicales; family Brassicaceae; genus Raphanus; species Raphanus raphanistrum. The sequence continues at coordinate 15,066,348 of CM033981.1, forward strand.
GCGGGGATGCTATAATGGGCTTTCTCTTGTTTATTATACTCGATCCAATTTATCATATTTAAGGAAAGTGGAAAATGTGTTTTCCTATTTTCTTTTTTTCCCTATATTTCTAGGGATATTATTGTTTTCCGCCGGTTTTTGTAATCAGAGATATACTCGTCTTGCTCCGTTATTTGTTGTAATGGTTATCAGAGATTGTTCGACAAGTTCAAGAGTAAACCTTTCAAAAGAGATCTCTTCCAGATAGCTTTAACCAAAGAAAAAAGATCTTAGTCTAGAGAATTTTTCTCGTGTAAGTAACATAAGTGAGTGTAGTCCGTTGTGATGCGATGTTAACAAACGCAAAACAAGATCAGTTTGATATCAATGTATTGTCACTATCCAACCAATATTAGGTCTGGATTTCATCATTGATTTCTCTTGTAATCGTAATTGTCATTTCATATTTTTTGTCGGGTTAAATTGTTTTCTCAAGAACTTGTTTTGAATTTTTTGATGTGATGTACCATATCGACTGTTACGTTATTGTCTTTGTTAGACTGAATAAAAGAAGCCTCAGATGGAAAAAAAATTAAAAACATTTGTATTGAGTCATTTTCCAATAAGAATAAAGTTTCAAGCAGATTCAATACAATATAAACTTTCTTTTTTGTTAACAATTTAATATGTTATTCTAGCTGGAAGAGAAGGCTTTTATAAAGTTCTATCTTTTATGTTGACAAAGAAAGAAAAGGAAAATGTTTTGATATTTGATGTTTCTGTACCTCTCTTGAGATTGATATGGTTTAAATTTGAGAGACTGCAACTATTTAAAAAACCAACTGCAATTTATTGAACTGATGAAAACACTTGCACAAGATGTTGGATATGTTTTCTCTACACAAGTAAAAACCAAGAGACCAAGAAGTTGAGATATTACACATTACAGCAAGCTCCATGACATGTATCTTCTATAACACTCATGCTACAGATATCTACACAAGTAACATATGCTCTGATCTTAACAAACATTATCACACACAACAACGAAATGGGAGGGGGGGGGGGGGGGGGGGCAGGGAATCTAAAGCTAACATATTAAGAATCTTCTGTGTCGCTTCGAGTATCGTCGATGCAAGCCTCTGTTGATGTTTCATCCACGATCCTTCCTCTGAAAAAGGGTTGCAATTAACCAGAGTTTATGGCTGAAACTGTGTGGACCAGAGAGAACTCTTTAGAAGAGAAGATGTTACCTTTCCAGAACAAATTTGCCTTCTTTATACTTCTGATCTTTCTCGTGCGCTGATTCCTAAAAAACAAAATGAAAAAAAAAACGAGAAGCCTCTCCCAAGAAACCTGGAAATAGTGAGGCTAAAAGCGAGATAAAGTGAGGTTTACGTATTTCCACCCAACATTCTGTCCGCAACAGCAGCAGAAAATATCAGCAACGGTGTGCATACCCGAAAGCATCATCCTTTCCTCTAAAGGACCCATACTTATGTTCACTCTGAAAATATAAAACTTATAAATCAGCTCTACAATATATCCAACCACCCCATTGCATTAGATTAATGAAAAGGGTAACGATGCATCAGAGGAAAAACTAGTTTTGAGTAATCAACAAGATTCAGAAAATTTATAATCTCAAAGTCAGTTTCATATAAGTTTACAAAAATTTGATGACAAAGGAATATTAGAGTCTAGCATTGCCACGTAGACAAGCAGAAATCACCACTGCTTGACATTGAAGAAACAGAACAAATCTTATATATACTTACGAGCGATTGAAGAGGTAAGCTTTTCCTCTTCGGCAATGGAAAGACTGCCAGAAAAAAAAAAGATGAGTCAAAATAAGGTTTTTGCATTCTCATTGGTTAGATTCAAAGCAAAACAAAAACACTATGCCATAAGCTAAAGATACCCTCAATATCCAATACTCTAATGATAAACTTTCATCTAATTATTATTACACAATAGTTTAAGTAGAAGTAACTCTAAGTACTACTTCAAAAATAAACCCAGAAGAAATGAAAACACACGAAGTCTGAGAATTTATATCAGTAACTAAACTATCCTATCTCTTCACAAAAAGAAATCAAGGAGCTATGCTGCAAATAGATGGTTTATAAATTATAACTCGCCTGGAGGTGAGAACTTGTAAATATCTACTATTTGAGCTTTGAAGAAGGAGAGATGTACCTTGGAAATAAGATCATCGGGAAGAGCGAGATGGGTTCTGCAGAACCTGCATCTGTAAGATCTTCCCTCAAGCTCCACCGTAAATATCCTTCCCATTTCTCTTCTTCTTCACTCCTCTGTCTCTGTCTCTTTCTCTGTTTCTCTTTTGCTCTGTCACTTACAAAATAAGAGGCCCTATAAGTGGAATTTGGGTCTCAATTGGGCTCAATTATAATTTGGGCTGCCTTGAATCTCAAAACTGACAAGATATGAGTTCAGTCACTACTATTAAATGGCATATTCAAAGACCCTATGGTCTAACTACTGGCTCTCATCTTGCTTCCCCGGATCTCCAGATAAACCAAAGACATCTTTGGATTCAGGAAGACACTCTAAAGGGAGGGTTGACAGGAAAAACGATCAAAACAAGGCCCAAGGTCGGAGATGTAGATGAAGAACTTACTACAAAAAGATTGAAAGAGATAGAGACAATTTTTCATTTAATTATCTTCTAACAAAAATTAGACGATTTCCTTTAACTTTATTCCTTTTTACCATAGGTCGTTAGTTCAACTGTAAAAAAATTGTTCATTATATCAGAGTTCCTCCGTTAGAATGATTGTTGAAACGAAACTAATATTATATGATATGGTTTTGGGTTTGAAAATATTACGAGTTTTGGGCTCGAACCTCCTGGTATTCAAAAAGAACAAAAGGACACAATTTTAACAATAGAAACAAGAATGACTCTAGCGCTCTCTTTTATGATAGACTTACACACCTAATACAACTTTTATTTTGGCAAGGTTCTACTATAGTCTCATGGCTGGTTAACCTCATGCAATTTTGAAATCCATTACAAACTCTCTCCTTTCTTTTAATGAAATTAACATACATATAATTATACAAAATACAAGTTTATAATGTGACCATCATTTTATTTATAAACCTAATTCTAAAAGCAATAAAACTCCAAAATTAGTGATACAATATTTACTACAATCATCCAAGTACCACATGAAACAAGTATATGCATAAATATAAATGATCAGGCCACTCATCAAGACCCATATCCCTATGCTCATACACAGCTGTCTTTCTTTCTTTGTTAAATTTCTCCCTGCTCGTTTCATTTTCTTTCTTTTTCATTTATACCCCGAAACTTTAAATACGTGAATGCTATATCGTCCAAGACCAAGTTCCGATCGCATAGAAGCGTGGATTACCATTTCCATGCACAAAGTTCACTCTCTCCACTCATTAGTACGTATATACACACTGCATGCATGCTCGTATCACATGACTCCGTTACTTCGCCGGCCAACTCAATCAACGGGTATGCATCTGCCACTTGGCTCGATATGGAGGGTCCGATATTTTTGGGACCACGACTACATAAGGACCATCATCAACGTCGGAGTTTGATGTTGTTTTTTGATATTTGTTCCCTCTCAGGGTTTGGCATTTGCTGCAAAACATACATATTGCCATGTACTTATAATTGATAACTAGGGTTCTTGTAATTATTGCTCGATATAAATAGAAATTTGGAGAATATTCTTGGTGGGAAGATTACAAATGCTTAAAACTAGTTTTAGTCCAACAAAACAACCCTTATATTTACCTCTTTATCTAGCTAAAGCAGTGCATGTTTCTGTACATGTATTGCAGATACCATATATATCATTGCACCAACAAGATACCATATATGTCATTGCACCAACACGAACATGAAAACATTATAGTGATGTATAATCTATATGAGAGATTCGTTGTGAATCGGTGCAAAGTTAGCAATTCAATGTACTAATATATTTATTGGCTTTTTGTATAGTCACTTCAAAGCTTATATCACATAACACCAATTGGCTTTAAATATTATAAAGACAAGTGTCTGATGGACTTTACCAAATTTTTGAGTTAGAATGTGAACGATTGCAGCCAATGGGATCAATTAATCAACTTGCATAGAATACCATTTCACTATTTATAATTTTGGTTAATCGTAAGTAAAGAAAAATAGAAGAAACAAGTGGTTTATCCGTTGCAAACTCTTTTAATATTGTTATCCGTCCTTCAAATACAATGGTATCATAACATTCTGAACTGTGATATAAATAAATACTTAAAATAATTGATTTGGATATCTATATCATCAAATGTGTTTATGTTTTTTGGTACGCATTTATTTAGAATTTTAAAGTTAAACGTATTTGAGCTGGAATAATGGATTGATCAATGATCTATTGGAAAATGATTCGCGATAGCTTGCGAATAAGACAAGAGCACATGTAAGTATCATATGGTGAGTGTAGAGTCAATAAACAATGATTTCGAGCTTTTGGAAAAATGAACGTACTGACCGTTGGAATGGAATGCATCCATGGACCGAGAGAACATGTGTGGATGGCTTATTAGTCGTGGGTGGTCGAGGCGTTATAAATAGTATTAGAGCTCGTTAGCCATCTCGGTTTTGACTCTAGAAATATTTTGAGACCTGTCGTAGGACGCAATGAGGACACATTGCGTTCTTTAAAATGGTGTGGATTGTAATATCCTGAATTGTGATATATGAAAAGGCTTAAGATAATTGATTTGGCTATTGTCACCAACGTGCGTTTACAGGGACACATCCATTTAAAATTCTAAAGTTAAGCGTGCTTGAACTGGAGTAAACTGAAGTAGTGAAATGATGGGTGATGTTGTGAACCAACGCGAATTAAATTTGAAGAAAGTAAAGAGTAAAACGTATTTAGGCAAATACCCGTTTTTTATTATTGTATGAATGAATAATCTTAGAAATTCTTAGTCTCGTATTTATAACAGCCTTAAAATCCTTTCTTTTTTCCTATAGGACTACATACTTATATAAAAGGTAAATTTCTTAAACCGAAAAGGCATACTGTATCGCGGGGACCTGCGGGCCCTACACCTTTTTAACCCTACGTCCGACCAACGAATGTTAGGTTTTTACTGGTGCATAGAGATTTAAGACACACTGATGCAACAGATGATCTATCGGAAAATGATTTGCAATAATTTGTCAGTAACACTAAAGCACAAAGAAATATCATGTAGTGATTGTATGGTTAATTATAAACAATGATTTAGAATTTTGTAAAAACTAACAGACCGATTGTTAAAACAGAATGTAACCTACGGATTAAATGAACATGCGTAGATGACCAATTAATTATGAATGATCATAACGTTATAAGTGATGATCCACAGAACGGAATGTCACAATATTGTTCAAAAATGAATCAGCTGGCTTTCCACTGCAACCACTAAAATTCTCAGAGATTGAAATATTATGCTTTGAACCCGGGCGTACACATTTTATATTAAAAAGAAATATTATGTTGACATATATAATCATACGAATTGATTTATTTCACGAATTTTGGTGGAAATATTGGGCTTAGAGTCATTTGCCATAAAGGCTTGTGTTTATTTTGTTGTTCTCGAAAAAATTCAGCATTTGATCACATAACTGAATGGTAATCGGTGCGGCAAAATGAGAAGAAAGTCAAATGTCTTTTGAAAAAAGCAAAGCTAACAGTGAAAATAGCCGGCCATTTGAGTTTTCTGGACTCTTTATACATTATGTAGTGTAGATAAAATTAGTAAACTACTGTAGCTGATTTTTAACTTACATTACTCTGAGGACCGACTCAACACCACTAAGAACACTTGGACGAAAAACTTTTTTGGACCTTTTGTTGCACAAAATTTTTTTTGACCACATAATTATATATTTTAGTGTTATTAAAAAATCATAAGTTAAATAAATTTATTGTTTTATCTGATTTTTAATAAAATATTTTCATATTCACATTTTAAAATACTACAGAAATTGAAATTTATTATAATATATGTTAAAGAGGTAAAGAATATTATATTGGAGAGGGCACTGGGGCTGACAGCCCCCCATGCTAAGCCAGCCCTGATTATTTTGGTCAATTTTATCAGCCAAGATCAGTTTCCTTTATTCTTTTATTTTTATGGAGACGTATTGACAGATATTCTGGCAGAAATATTTTTTCTATCAAAAAAAAAATTTCTCTTACAAATGTAGCAAAAGGGAAGATCAAAATAATAAGCATACGTAGGTTACCTATTGGCATCATGAAAAGTTGCCATTTAGCGAGAGATCAAAAAACTTTTTTCCTTTTCAAATGTAGCAAAAGGGAAGATCAAAATAATAAGCATACGTAATTACCTATTGGCATCATGAAAAGTTGCCATTTAGCGAGACGTAAATGTAGGTATTACAAAAAAAAAAAGCGAGACGTAAATGTATGTGACCATGAATTTGTCTTAGGACTAGGTAGCATAGGTTGGTGATGCAACAAGGGCAATAATTGACGATGGTAATGATGATGGTGGAGGTGCTACGGTGTTAAATACAAGTACATATACATTATATGTTGAAATGGAAACGCATAATGGTAGTAAATAGAGAGAGGTTATTAATTATGTCTCTTTCTAAAAATAGAAACATGAAAGCCATACTTCTGAAAGCGAGGTGGACTGTTGTACAAGACCTGAACTTGAGAGTGGTCCGTTCGTCAGCATGCGCATCAAAGTCATCATCTCCCTTTCAAAATTCTTGAATCTTGATAGCAAATAAGCAACTTCTTATTCTCTGTGATTATTTAATAAACTAATTGCTAAACGATGCATGAGGGGTGTTCCAGATTAGCTTTTACATTATTGAAAGAAGCTATAACATGTGCATGTCTGTTATATTTAAACCCCAAATTGTTATCCTTAGTCGTTAGATAGCAATAAAAAACACCTAACTGAAACTGATTTCAGTTTTGATAGATAGACTTATTAAACCACTGGATTACAAGACAAGTACATAAGTACTTATGCTAAGAACGTGAAACATTGTTTAAGAGAGATCGTCAAACGACAAAAGTTAAGTCAACATGCACGTATCACATTCGAGCATCTTTAATTGCACAAATTACTAGCCACATGCGTTAGCTAATTATGGCAATCATCTATTTGGCGACTAATTTATTCTTTGTATTAAGATTCGGAGACTTTTTATTCCGAAAACATATGCATAACCGCCATATCAAATCTGCCATAGCACTTCATGACGAAAACTAATGTACATAAAGGCGACTGATTACATAAATCCATTATGTCGGGCTATATACGATTGACACAACGCATTTACTGTTAAATTTCAACGGAAATAGCAAATTTGTGAAGCCTTGATATTAATCAACATGCATAACGATAAACATTAAATCCATAGACGATATTAATCAACATGCATAAGATAAACATTAATCCATAACGACGATAGCTTATACATTAACACACCCGTTAAATAGTTCACGAAACACTTTCTTGTGCCCCTTATACTAACGGTCGGATACACAAAACTACATAATTAAACAAACACACCAAGCTGGTTGCTCATGATCCTACAAATTTAAACATAAAAACCCCTAAAGGGAACACAATTATTAGTTAACGCCTCTTTTGTGATTAATAATTCCATACGCAATCAAGTCCACCATTAAGCAGACCAGCCTTTGTCTCGTTTTCTTCCGCCGTCGTCTGTAGCCAGTAGTTCATTCCGGTACCACCGTGGAAAGAAGGCAGGTTAGCGGAGGTGGTCATGGTGGATGCAGAAGATGACCCAAAGTACGGAAAGTGACTGAAGTTCTCTTGGAACGACCTAAAGTTAGATAGAGGCGAGACGTTTCTAGAGACAAATCGGGGAAAAGGGTCAAACCCAGGCGGCGCAGGCGGTAGAAGATGGTTGAATGAGTCAACGTTAACATCTAAGCCCAAGGCAGTAGTAGTAGCGGCAGTGGAGAAACAGGACACGTGCTCGGTTATTGCGGTGTTTGTGACGGTTGTGTCGGTGTTACGGCTGTCGTAGGACCAGCTGCTGTCGGTGTAGCCGAGGGTTGTGGTGGGGTCAAGGAGAGGAGGGAGTGAGACGGATGAAGGAGAGCTTGGTTGCTCACGGTAGGTTGTGGAGATGCTCGAGGGTATTTTTGTCTTCTTAGACGAACCGGTACCACTGCTAACGCTAATACTTGCTCCTGCTGAGGCTCCGGTATTAGCTAAACCGGTTTTCTTGAAAACCCTAGAGATCACCCATTCGTCCTGAGGGAATAAATAAGATTTTTTAAGTAAGTTAGATCTTGTAAATATAAATAACCATGGTGTAGACGCTTTCATAGAGGGAATGTTCATCGGTTATTGCAGATGGATATGGAAATTTAATAAATTCTACAGAAACTCCATTTAATATATCTATATATGTCAGAAGATCGGGAAGATGGGTTTACATTGGATTTGGGTCTTGCATTGATCTTTCCAAAAGTAGGATATATATTAATAATTTCTGTCAAAATATTTATAATTTCTTTTGCTTTAGGAAATCACCGGCTATTTCAGCCATCAATAAATATGAAAGGCAGGAAAAAAAAAGAAAAACAAAAATTCAACGTCACCTACTATGTCATGCTCTTGAAAAAAGAAGCAGAAGATTATAACTAATTAAATAAAAGATAATAAAAGGGTTCAAATTAATTGATACCTTCGAGCTTCTGGAGATGAAATGGTAAGAGAATTTTCCTTCAAGACGATATTCATGCATAACCCAACTGCTCTTCTCTCCTTTAGGAGCTCGTCCTTTGTAGAAGACAAGAGTCTTCTTCATCCCAACAAGTGCACTAGTCTTTGAACTATAAATCTCTCTATCTTTTCCGGTAGCTTTCCAGTAACCAGCCTCCGTTGCTCTATTCGTTCTCAGTCCCGTCGGATATTTCCGGTCACGGAGGCTAAAAAAGTACCATTCTTTCTCACCCATCTTAGCTTTCCCTAAAGAAAATGAAAGTGGTTTCATTAATGGGATATCTCTTAATTAGTTACAAGATTCAAGAAGAATACAAGATCTAACCAAGACTGTTACAAGAACTACATAACGGAAGTTAAGAATTGGTTTGTTTTCTCTTACCGGGAAGTTGCCAAGGCTCGCACTTGTTGAGATCAACCTCTGCGATGGCACGGCTTGAGAAGCAGCCGTCGAGGACCTTACGGAGGAGGTAATGAGTGATGAGCTCTTCATCTGTCGGATGAAACCTGAAACCCGGAGGAAGATATTGGCTGTCTCCTCCGTGGTCATAGTGGTAATACGGAATATCCATGAAGAAAAGATCTTAAGCTTTTAATGAAACCCTAAGGAGACTAGGCTACAAATGTTTGTGAAGAGGAGGACACACGAATATAAGAGCATCATTATTGCTGGGACAAATTTTTGAGTCTTTAACTTTTTTTATTATTATTTTTGTACTAAGAGACAATGTTAAGAAACAATAACAAAAGTGCAGATTATTGGTAGAAGCTTTATGTTGTCTCTTAGTATAAATTAAAAACAGAAAATCATAGAACAATGTAATGTTGTTAATTCTAAGAGGAGAACTCATAAACATACCGCAAGCAGCCTCCATTACTGGTTGCTACTAGGATGTTGTTCTGTGTGGTGAGGCATTGAGATGTTTGTATATCAACCTGAAACTCTTTCAAAGCAGCATCGCCTATGTTTTCCGTAGAATCATATTTCCACACTAATGCATTACACAAACATCTTGTAACAATACCGGTCTATATATAATCTGTAAACTTAACTACTCTAATACCAGAGCGTTAGAGGCGTGTCTTTTCAATCTCCTCCTTGAAGTTAGACTTGTTCTTCTTATTATTAAGAGCAATAACACTGCCACTTAGCTCTCAGGAACAAAGCAGCTTCAATGCTTTCAATTTATTTTTCTTCTGATAATTAGCTTTCAGTTTAGGTTCCTGATAAAAATAAAAACTGATTGATTACACAAACAAGCTGCCAAGACTCGAGCTTTTTACTCAGTAAAGATAATGAGTACAACAATAGAAACTCCCCAATTACTTTAACACTACACATGGCATCACAGTAAAACAACAATGAAGAAAAAAGATAGGAGTCATAAGCTTACTTGCGGCAGATCATCTTGTCTTGATTATACTTACGAGTCAAAGCCATTACCTCCCCTTAGCCTCAGAACAAGATGCAGAGTCGACTCTGTTTACACCCAAACAAAAACAGAGTACTGAATTAACACATAATCATAGATAATTAACACTAAAAGAAGCATTTTTTAAGAACCTTTCTGGATGTTATAATCAGCCAACAGTAAACAGAGTTACACAGCAAAAAGCTAGAATTCAATCGAAAAAATCGAGAACTCGTGGACACAAACCCAACCGGCGAGATTGATTACAAAACTTGTCCGATCACACACTAGATCCGCTTATACACAGAAACAAAAAAAAACAGTAGATCAGGACATAAACGGTAATAGGAAATAGATATATGGGAATATGATCGTACCTTGAAACCCAGATGTTTAGACGTTGAGGTAAGCAGCGAAAAACAAAATCAGTGTGTGATCGCGATCAAATCCTGCTGAGAATCCGGTGAAATCGAACCATCATCTTAGGCAACACTGCTGTCCGACGCGTGTCCCGTAAGGACGCGTTGTTTTGTCTCTTAATCAAGGACGTCCTTAAGATAAATAGGTGATTTTTATTTTTTTAAAATCAAAATTATCTTAAGGACCTAGTTAAGATATGACGATAATGATGCTCTAAATAGAATGGAGGGTTCTTGAGTGAGGGACTTCGATTTGTAACGTGGATAGATATTTTAATTTTGTATTTTATATTTTTGTACACATAGGGATTTGATAAAATCAAAAACGGCGATATAGATGGAGTATTTTGTATGAAAGTAAATAAAAGTCGTAGAGATAATAATTATAATAAACAGACAGGTACGTCTACTCTTTCATAGGAATCTGTGGTTTTCTCTGCCTTGTCTTGTAGTAAAGAGAGCAAAGCCAAAGCAGATTATTACATCATATTTTTGAGTTTATCGATATATTTTCTTTCATAGACTCGAGATTTTTTTGTCAATCGAATCAAAATACAATTTTTTTTTTGCCATCTGATATATTATATAAAATAAATATACTACAAAAACAAGGCCCAAAGACGGTCCACACAGATTTTCTAATCTAAATCCACGTTCAACACTACCAAGCCCAAACCAAAACGAGACCCAAGTCCATCTCCCACCACGTCTCCTCCCACGTGTCTGAAACCGCAACACCAAAGGACACGCGTCAGAGACTAAAGCTTCAACATCTCTACGGTTGGTGGTCGCCGCCGGGACCGAAAAACCAAGACATCGTCGGAATCGCAATCACCCATTTCCTCCCCTTGTAGAAGTCGACGCTGTATACTAATCTGAGCACATCCACCGGACACACCGGGACACCAACTGCGACCACCAGATTTCATCTGCCAACAACAATATTGGAGATGTAGAAATCGGAATCATTCACAAAAGTCCGACTTTCAGAGAGATGCCATCGGATACACCGCGATCTCCTCCAAATTCGGCCACCAAACACCACAAGGAACCACCGTTCCAACAGCTCGAACACTTCCAAGAAAAAACGAAAGCCGGCGACCACTGCCCGAGAAGAAGCGGCACGGCCCCAGAGTCAACCGCCGGCGATAAACAATGGCGAACCCACCGGATCCCGGAACATCATAGCCAGACCACCACCAACGAAGACGGTGCGCAGCCGGAAACAAAAAGAAACACGGTACAAAAACGGAGGAAGTCGTGTTTAAAGCCGAAACAGAACAAAGAAATAAAAGAAAGAACAAGCTTTGGCCGGACCGGCGGTGACAAGGAGAGCCAACCCGCCGACCGGAGGCGAAGATCTTGTCGATTGTCTAGATAGAAGGCAGAGAGAGTTCTAGAGAAAGAAAATCTTTTTATTCTTATCAAAATACAAATTAATCATGCTGCATCCGTATTTCTGTCATTAAATTATTAAAGAAGCAATGAATGGGCTCTTGTTGTTATCTGAGTATGCGTGCGTGCATGAGAAAAAGTGCAGTGGTATTCTCTGTCAGTGATAAAAATATAAGGAGGATGCAGATTGTAACTTTTAATTTATTAATCGTTTATATTTGTCTACAATATTGTTTTATCTGTTTACTGTATTATGCGTTTGGGTTACAATATTACTTATTGTATGTACATACAATGACTAATCGAAACAATAGTATTACAGTAAGGGATACATTATTAGACGTATACAGTTGTTATTTGGAAAACGAAGAGTTCCCATTTTATTTTTTTATAGGATGTATCGATAAGGCTGTTTCAAATCTTGGAGTGTCAGCACAGTACATGATTAATTTATCAAAAGAAATTGACAGACTTTGTTACTACACGCCACCACCTTCTCTACCTTTCACCTCTTACTCTCTCTCTTTTTATCTTGATTTTGTTTCATTTTCATTTATTTTGGATTTTTAGGGTTCGAATGGTAAAAAGAGTTCAAACAGTGCAGATCAAGCGGATCAAGCAGTGGAAGTGCAGATCAAACAGGAAAAGTGTAGATTAAGCAGATCAAACAGAAAAGTTACAGAACATACAGGAAAAATGCGGAACAATCAAAACAAACAGTTATTATAGTTTTAAATGAAAAAAACTCAAATAAAGTAAATTAAATGTTTAAAAAATTATAATATAATATATCAAAGTATATAATATATAAATATAGTACATAAATAACAAAAATTATTGCACTAAATCCATAATGTCACAATTTTAAAATAAAAATTTAATGATATATCTCTTCCATTATTGTTCATATTTCAATTATATTACTATATATTTTCATAATACATATCATAATTAAATATATAAATGAAATATACATCTCTCTTCATAAGTATACATATTTAAATTATATTACTATATATTTGCGTGATACAAAATACAAATCTCTTACATTAGTATACATATTTAAACTATATTACTATAGATATACATAATATATTGAAATATGTATTATATTAAAATAATTATTTTAAAAAGTAAAAATTATATGACAAAAAATAATAAGTAGAGAATGATAATTTTGTATTGTTAAAGTTGTAAATAAAATAAAGTAAAAATATTATATTCATAAGACTAGATAAATATATTTTAAAGTTATGTGTTATAACAAAGTTATTTATTGACCAAACAAAAAAAACAGATCAACACCACCAAATGTTAGCGGATGAGATCTGCATGCAGATCTCCTGCTTTTTCCATAAAAAGACAAAAAATATTGAATTGCATGCAGATCTCCCGCTTGAACTGTTTTTACAAACAGAAAATGGTAAATGGTGAATGCAATGCGGGAGAACTGCATGTGGCGGAAGAACCGCACATGTCCCGCTGCTCCATTCGGACACTTAGTTATTTTATTGGCGTCAAGTTTGTATGTTTGCAGCATAAAGTTAATTTACAAATAATTATTTTTATGAATTCTGCCATTGCTATTGATTTATGATTTAAGATTGAACAATAATTGAATCAAACAGTTACAGACTTATATACAAAGATGTTATACAAAATCAAATATTCATGCTGCATGTTCTTCTTAAACAAAGTTAAATATTATTCTTTTAAAATGTATAATTTTGTTACTTATACTAACAACTAGGCAAGTTTCCGCGGATTCTCTGGACTAATATATATTCAACGATATTAAAATTTAGGATAAATGTTTTGTATTTTCTAGTCAAAAAATGTTTTGTATTTAAATTTTGCATCACATATGTGATAATCAATTTAAAGTAATTTTAATATGGTATTTTAAGTTTTAAGCTTTATAAATTGGTATTTTTGCACTATCTCAAATCATATCCCTATTAACAAAGTTTTCAGTTATTAGAGAATATATCTTTTTAACTAACTACATATAAACTAAAAATAATAATTACATATATCTATTAAAAATTGGAAGTTTTTTGTTGCAGTTGTAAGAGGTGTTGTTTTTTGAACCCATAACTTTGTTATATCTTTGCTGAGAAGTTTTATAATTTTTTTTTGTGTATTACGCATCAGCATAAAATATATACTCATAAAATCTGCAAATTATCGTAATACAATGTTAAGATGGATACTAATATATACATCATAGTTCTATGTACCAGAGTAGATATTATTAATATAACATATCACGATAAATATAACTTAACACATTTTTTTTTTTGAAACACAAAGAAATTTAACTTACACATAACACATTATATATATTGCTGAGTAATGGGGGGAGTGAGTGTTTAAGCAATGAGACACCCAAAGTTACACCATTTCATAAAATTTGGTGTAAAATGAATAGTGTTATACCAAATTTGGTGTAATACTATTCATCATACCAAATATTGCATATACATATTTTATTGTGTTTTCATTTAATAATATAGTTCACTTATTATTATTATTAGTTAGTTTAAATTTGTTTCAATTATTATTATTAATCATTTTTAATTTGTAAATAAACATAAATATATTGTTTTATTTGTATTTTTAAATTATTTTTACATAATTAAAATACCTTTTATTTTGATTTCAGGTAAAAATCACTAAGTTATTATTATAATTTTTTATGTTATAAAAATAAAATATCATAGAACTTTATATTTTATTTTATTTTTTAAATAAGAAATCACTAAATGGTTATTATCATTTATTAAATTTTAAATATTGATTATATTTTTATTTCAATTATATTTAATACTATAAATTCACCAAACTTTAAAATATATGTATTTTATAATATATTTAAACATGTGTTATTGACTAATACAAATTTATTAAAATTAGTATATTGTTATGTTATGTGCTTTTCATAATTAATGTTTTGTAACTTTTAATATAGTATTTTATGTAAATTAAACACATGTATAATATTGGTAAACCGTAATATATAAATGTAAATAAATTTTATAAATATAAATTTACGAAAATTTAATGAACATAATATCAAAATATGATAAAATATTTATTTATCAATTTCAAATACTAAAAATAAAAGAATTATTAAAACAGAAAACATCAATAATATTATATTATTTTTAGTGTAATATTTGGTATGGTTGGAGATGAAAAATAATATTTGACACTATAATACCAAATTATATTATAAACACCAAATTTAGTGTATGATTACAGATGCTCTTAGTACAAACATTTTATCATACGTAATAAAAGTCAGCTAAACTTTATCAAAATTTCGTTTCTTTGACTGATCATATATTCTTGGTTTCAAGTTTGTGTATTGTATAATATAAAGTAATAATTATACATTAAACTCATTATCAGAGTCTCAGAGACATGCTAAGACTGTTACAACTGCTACTACTGTTTCCCTAATATTATTATTGTAGTAATGAAGGTCTATTTATCTGTGTAGGCATATCAGCAAATGACAGTAACTAAATCCAATTACTAAGATCTTCTCATCCCTAATATTAGAAGAAAATAAACCAAATTAGATAGCATTAAAATTTAAGTATATACTATAAAATAAAAGACAAAAATGCTACCTTTTTTTTTGTTGAACAACTAACACAAATGTGCTAGCTAATTGTCTAAAATAAAAGACAAAGGTCGTAAACTGAAATTCTCAGCCGAGGCAGTTTACCATTTCGGGAAACAGCATACATTATTGAAATAGACCCCCACCAAATTCTATAGATTTATTTTCCGTATATTTGAAACATCTAGTTAGCGTACTTCAAGTTGATTGCCCGCTCAAGTTTTTATATATTGTTTAATTTTGCTTCAAAAATTGATAATATATTCTTAATAATTTTTTGTCATATAAGTACATAAATAAACTCTAATGAAATATTAAAACACAAAAATTAATGTAATTTAATCTCCAACAAAATATAAAAAGTGACACTATCTCACTAAGTTTAGTGTTTTGTGATAGTATAATACTATTCATCACATCAAATATTAAAATAATATATTTGATTATTATTAATTTAATTATAGATAAATAGTATTATTGATTAGTTTTAATGTAGAGTTAAAATAAACATATCATATTCTTTTGTAATTCATTTTATTTTAACAGTAATAAATATTATCCTATTTATATTTATGTTTATCACTTATAATAAAAGTAAATGAAAATGATCAATTACATTAAATTTTAACAAAATAAACTTGCTCTTCATTTTAAATGTATAAGATTTTAATTCAACTAATAGTTTAGATAAAATAATAAATTAATATATAATTAACTAAACTATAAAATTAAAATCAAATAAATAGTAAAAACATAAAATTATCAAATTCTATCATATATATATATAATCTAAATGTGATGAATATAACTAGTTAATTATAAATAATTAATATATTAAATTATTTAAACGAAAGTTAGTAATCTATAATACTGTGTTGGGGTAGAATTTAGTGTTATGGTTAGGATAAAAATAAAAATTTAACACTAGAACACTAAATTTAGTGTTATGATGGAATTGCCCTTAATGCCTCCGGCCCCGATCATCTTCGATCAATTATTTACGTTAATTTGTATTAAGTTAAGAAATACATTTTTATGAAGGGCTTGTTAAAAATACTTGCTATCACATTTTACATACTGCCCAGCTTATCGTTTTTATTAACTAGCAACGCAATGCTACCGTTTTTGATACTTATTTTGCCAACTTTTCAGAGATTTCTTCATATTTTTTGTTCTTATGATTTGATCATTTTTGGCTTTATATGATATGTTTCTTATAGTTTCACATGTATACAACCATTACCACTAACGATAATTTATAAGAAACTTATCTTAGTATATAGTCTCCATCAAGATAGTTACGTATTCCAAAATAAATTATATATATTCTGTTTACTCGTCTATTAAAATTATAAAAACAAGAAATATTAAGACGATCATTTTTAGCCAACTAAAATTAGTCGGATGTTATAGATGTTCAGTTAGAAGATCAGTTTTTACATTTTAGCCAACTCGATTTGTTAACTTTCACAGAAAAACTAGTAAACTACCCACCATAAGATATTTTTTGTTATTATTTTCTCTATCATTTATTACCCAACTTCAATTGATTTTTTTTAATTTTAAAGAGGTGTGGGTAAAGGGCATTGGACTATTTAATGTCTGGAAAAGCAAATGCCCAAAGCAATAATAAAATATTTGTTTGTAAAAAGGCCAAAAATAAATAATAAAGGCCAAAAATAAATATTTAATGTAGAGCTTTTTTGAACGGTTCTTTCTCTCTCCTAAAAAGCGATTTTTTAGGCGACTTCCGAATCCACCGTGACGCTCGCACCCGCCGTTCACCGACGTCTAATAAGGCGTCGGCTGCTCGCTCAAAACTCCTCTCCTTCTCCGCCGAAGGGGATGGGGAAGAAGAAACCGAAAAAATCTTCTCCATCGAAAGCTTCGAAGTCGTCGGGGTCATCTCCGCCGTCCAAGACTCCTGCCCCGCCGTCCACTTCGACTCCTTCGCTCGATGGGGACTCTCCGCCTTCTCCTGGTCTCGAGGAAGTTTCTGATGCCCACGATAGCTCTCCAGCTGAAGTGGCTGCTCAACCTACTCAAGAGTGCCCAGATCTAACTCCACCGCTTGTTGACTCACCTGCGATGAAGACAGTGATCGTCGATTTGCCGACGGATCCACCTTCTGTGAGTGAGGAACCAGCCAAACCACAAGATTCGTCGAGATCCGCTTCGCCGATTGCGAGATCCCCCGAGTCTACACCGATTGATTCAGTTGATAAAGAGTCTCTACCAGCTGATGGAGTCGCGATTGAGATTGAGGTTGCTAGTGCTGTAGCCAAGGATGCGTCCTTGAGCTCGCCCAAGGCCAACCTGAAGGAAAATTCTCCTGTAAGTACCACAGAACAGGTGCCAACAAGCAATGTGGGAGCTTCTCTTGATGCTCAACCCGTCCCTGTTCCTCCAGCAAAGCAGGAAACTCTCAAAGAGGCTGTGAAGGACACTTGGTGTGACAAAGCTAAGGGGGTCAAACAGCTCTCTAAAAAAGGTGAAGCCTTTACTCTTCCATCGGGTGAAGCCTGCATAAAGATACCCAATTCAGTGATTGAGAAGAATCGAAAAGCTTGGGAGCCATTCGTCCTTGGCCAGTTCTACTCTGATCCTCCTTCACAAGGAACTTTGCACAACATTGTCAATGGCATCTGGAGCAAACACTACAGAGATATTGCAGTGTCAAAAATGGAGGGGCTCTCTTTCTTGTTTCGTATCCCTAACGCCGCGACCCGCAGTCGAGTGATAAAGCAAAAGTTGTGGCAAATTGAGGGACAAACCATGTTTGTAGACAAATGGGAGCCTGGTATTGTGCCGTCTAAGCCCGAGCTTACCTCGGCTCCTATTTGGCTCGAGCTGAGAAATGTCCCGCTGCAATTCTTCAATGAGGACGGGCTTGAGCGTATTGCGGGATTAGTTGGGCACCCAAAGTTCCTGCACCCCGCTACAGCGAACAAAACAAACTTGGAGGTAGCTAAGGTGTTTACCATCATTGACCCGAGAGTTCCTTTACCAGAGGCTGTAAATGTGCAGTTTGAGTCAGGTATTATTACCAGGGTTCTCGTGTCAAGTCCGTGGATGCCCCCGGTATGTGGGTTTTGTAAAGAGATTGGACACTCAACCAGGCGTTGTCCGAAGGCTCCAAAACCTTGCTCAGTCTGCAGCTCCAATGATCACGTCTCAGCGAAATGCCCCCAAGCGAGGCAGAAAGAAGTAAGAGGGAGGAAGACGAGGAAAAGCAAGTCCAGGAGTAAGAAAGTATGGTTACCAGTTGATCCTTCTCAGCCTGAGATTCAGACTGCTGATGCAGCTACTCCGGAGACTCCGGCTCCTCTGTCCCTGCCATCTCAGACTCCGATCTCGACTAGCACAGTAGTGAGTGCAGACCAATCCAAACTGGGCACTGAGAAGGACATGGTCAGAGGTGAGCCTAGCTCTACTGCTGACTACTTGCACCCTAAGGTACCTCGTAGTGTATCAGCTGCTTCGCGCTCGTCTCAATCTGAGGTGCAAGCGGATTCATCTGACGTTGAGTCATCGGATTCTGATCTGGAGGAGGGGGAGTTCAACAAGCTTGAGTTGGACTTTGATCTGCTTCGAAACATGAAAGGATTTTCAGGGCTCAAAGGGAAACGGGGCAAGGGCTCCAACCTCAACTAATTTTTTATGTCGACGGACATTTTTTGCTGGAATATTCGCGGTCTAAATAATTTATCCCACCGCAGCGGAGTTCGTAAATGGTTTAGGAAGCACTCACCACTTTTTGGCGCTCTACTAGAGACGCATGTAAAGCAGCCTAAGTTAAATAAGTTTTCTTCTGAGCTTTTTCCGGGTTGGTCTTCTGAGACTAATTATGGTTTTTCCCCCTTGGGTAAAATTTGGATCCTGTGGCACCCTTCTGTTTTGGTAACTACTCTCTCGGTCTCTCTTCAAATGATTACAGTGGAGGTGAAATGGCCTTCGGTTCAAACACCCATCATCGTTTCCTTCATCTACGCTTCAAACGACAGTGATGAGCGTTGTACCCTTTGGGCAGAAATCATCAGTCTGGTCTCTGTTCACGGTCTTGACTCGAAACCCTGGTTATTACTCGGGGACTTTAATCAGATCAGAGATCCCAATGAGCATTCCAAGCCGACTTCTCTAAATCTGGACAGGAGGATGCGTGATTTCAACCAGTGTTTGATGACTGCCGCTGTTGACGACCTCAACTATCGAGGGAACTCTTTCACGTGGTGGAACAAGCGTAAGCGGGATCCGATAGCAAAGAAGCTAGACCGAGCTTTAGTTAATGATCACTGGTACTTTGAGTTTCCTTCTTCGGTGGCTTACTTTGGTAGTCCTCAGTTCTCAGATCATGCGGTTCTGTCTATTACTCTTGACCCTTTTAGCGTGAAGAGCAAAAAACCATTCAGGTTCTATAATTTCATTACTCAGAGTCCTGATTTTCTTGACATGATCTGCTATGAATGGTTCTCTATAAATGTCACAGGTTCTGCTATGTTCCGGGTCTCGCGCAAATTAAAAATGCTGAAGAAATGCATTAAAGACTTCTGCAAGCTGAATTACTCTGGTATTGAAAAAAGAACGGAGGAGGCTCTTGATAGATTGATGATGGCGCAGAACCAGATGCTTGCCAACCCCTCACCAACAAATGCTGACATCGAAATTAAAGCAATGCAGGAATGGGAGGTGTTGTCACAAGCTGAGACGGCCTTCTTTTTCCAGAGATCAAGGATTAACTGGATAGCGTTTGGTGATGGGAACTCCCGGCTCTTTCATAGATATGCAGCCTCTAGGGAAGCCATCAACCACATTCACTACCTCGTTGGGGATAATGGTGAACGCATCGACTCTCTCCCTCTGATCCAAGACCAGTGTGTCAACTACTTCGCAGACATCTTGGGTGGCCCAACCTCCCCTACTATGTTTGTGCAAAGTGATTTGGATCTGTTATTTGATTTTAGGTGCTCGGAGCAGCAGGTGGCAAACTTCGGTAAGGCGTTCTCGTCGCAGGAGATTAAAGAAGCCTTCTTCTCTCTACCTAAGAACAAAACTGGGGGGCCTGATGGGTTCTCGTCGGAGTTTTTCACTGCCTCTTGGTCAGTAGTGGGTCCTGAGGTCACGGAGGCGATAAAGGAGTTCTTTCGGTCTGGTTCGTTGCTTAAGCAATGAAACGCTGCTAATCTTGTCTTGATCTCGAAGATCCCCAATGCGTCGCACCTTTCTGAGTTCCGTCCTATTTCCTGCCTTAACACGCTCTACAAAGTTGTTGCTAAGCTACTAGCGTCCATGTTAAAGGAGATACTCCCCCTCATGATTTCAAAGTCGCAGTCCGCTTTCTTGCCGGGTCGCCTACTAGCTGAGAATGTCCTACTAGCGACGGATTTGGTGAATGGCTACAACACCCAGAACATCTCTCCTAGAGGTATGCTCAAGGTCGACCTTCGGAAAGCATTTGATACTGTCCGTTGGGACTTTATACTGGCATCCCTCAGAGCACTGGCCATCCCTGAGAGCTACATTCGTCTAATCTCGCAGTGCCTAACGACTGCTTCATTCTCAGTCTCGGTCAATGGAGCAACAGGTGGTTTTTTCAAAAGCTCTAGGGGAATTAGACAAGGGGACCCTCTCTCCCCTTACCTCTTTGTGTTGGCTATGGAATGTCTATCTCGCCTTCTGCTTTCGAGATATGAGGAGGGTCGCATAAGATATCACCCGCGCACTGAGCATTTAAAGATCTCTCATATGATGTTTGCGGATGATGTAATGGTGTTTTTCGATGGTAGCAACAACAGCTTACATGGGATATCTGAGTGTCTGGATGATTTCGCTTCCTGGTCCGGGCTGTACATGAACACGATGAAGACGGAGATATTCACTGCGGGTCTTGACCATAGTGAATCCCAAGCTATAGCTAGCTACGGATTTACTAATGGTAACTTCCCCATCAGATATCTTGGTCTTCCTTTAGTGAGCCGGAAATTAAAAATTTCAGAGTATGCTCCTCTTCTTAACAAAGTCACAAAAAATTCCAAGCGTGGTCTGTTAAGTTGCTATCATTCGCGGGTCGGCTTCAGCTCCTTAGGACTGTAATCTTTGGCTTAATCAACTTCTGGGTTTCGACCTTCATGCTGCCTAAGGGATGTATTGCTTCAATTGAAGCGTTGTGTGCTAGATTTCTTTGGTCGGGCAGTATTGAGAAAAAAGGGATAGCTAAGGTTGCTTGGACCACGGTATGTCTGCCAAAGCAAGAAGGGGGACTGGGAATTAGAAGCATCTATGTGTGGAACCAGGTCTTGGGTTTGAAGTTCATTTGGTTACTGCTATCAAATTCCTCCTCCTTATGGTCCGATTGGCACAAGAGTATCCATCTTATTGGTAACTCTCTCTGGACTATCGAGCCTGCTCAAACAGATTCTTGGGCGTGGAAACGGATCCTGAAACTTAGACCACTAGCGCTCCAATTCTACAACATCGTCATTGGTAATGGGGTGTCTACCTCCTTTTGGTTTGATGTGTGGACTCCTTTTGGTCAACTCATCAATTATATTGGCCCAAGGGGACCAAGAGCTCTTCGAATCCGAACAGAGGCGACAGTGGCTGACGCTATCTCTGGATCAGCTTGGTCTCTTCCGCACCCAAGATCAGATCAGGAAGTGGAGCTTCACTCTTACTTAACTACTTTACCTCTCCCACTACCAAATGATATTGATGATGTGTTTGAATGGAAAGCTGCTGATTTTCCTTTGAATGTGTTTAATTCTCAGGCTACTTGGGAGGTGCTGCGACCTAGACAACCTCCAAAGGATTGGCATGACGTTGTGTGGTTCAAAGGAGCTCTCCCGAAGCATGCTTTTACCATGTGGGTCACAAACCTGGACAGACTTCCGACAAGAGCGAGGCTCGCTTCATAGGGTGTGGCGGTTCCTGTTACATGCCCATTCTGCGGCTCCCACCCGGAAACGCGCGATCACTTGTTCATTTCCTGCCAGTACACTGAAGCAGTTTGGGCTCTGATTTTCTCCCGATGCAGTAGACCGAATCAGCGACTAACGGAATGGGCGGAATAACTATCATGGATTCGAGCATCTCAGTCCAAGAAGAAGCGTCTGCTTAGGAAGCTCGCCTCTCAAGCACTCGTTTTCCACATATGGAAGCAAAGAAACAACCTCATTCACAATGCTGTCTCTCTGCCTCCTACTCATGTTTTTAGGGCCATTGACAGGGAATTAAGAAACATCATCTCTGCCAGAAGGTCTTACAAGCACTTCACCTCGCTTATGATTCTTTGGTTCCAATAGGCGTTTAAAGCTTTCCACTTGTTTAGGAAGTTAATGATCCATCTTGTTTTTTCTTTCTTTTTGCCAAGATGTATCAAACCCTTTGATTTTGCTTTTGCATCATCACCTTTCTTTAATGATATTTACAGTTTAACAAAAAAAAAAAGGTCGGGGGGGAAGGGGGGTTGGAGGAAGTTAACACAGCAGTATTAGGCCATCGTGTAAACAGTGGAAATACCCCGGTGATGTACTCAAATGAGTAAACTAGCCTAATCTATGTGTTGCTTTTCGTGTATGGCCATATTTTCTTATAAACAGAACATACACTCTTAACAGGTATATGGTTCAAGAGAGGATCTTACTTCAAAGTCTCAGATAGTCTTCTTTCTGAAAATAATAGAAACCCGATTATTGTTTTCTCGGTGGTCAAACCCGATTATTTTTCAAAAAAAAAGCAGAAATTACATCCAATAGCTAATAAAAAAAACCAAAATTTACAAAGTAATCAAAATCTCATTTTCTCTCCTTTTTTTCTTTCTATTACTCTCTCTTTTAAAAACTAATTTTAATTTTTTTTTGGTTATTTCACAAATAACCCAAAAAAAGCTCAAGCAGTCGAAGAGTAGATGCGGAAAGTAGCAGGTGAGAGAGTACTCTAGCATCACATGAAACTCGTTTTTTCTGTAATGTATAAATGTATCATACTGACTAGTGACTACTGTAAAGCTTCAATCAAAAAAGGCTAATATTTCAGATAAATTTAAGCAATTATACCATTTAAAGTTTTTTATTATACCATTTAAATGTAACTTTATTAGATAATAAAATGCCACAGTGCTAATTAAATGATGTTTACATAAAAAGAACAATAAACTGCCTACTTTTTTATATACTTGTTTCTATTTAACTTAATATTTCCTGGGTCGTGTTAATTTTGAAATTATTCCATGTTTACGTATATTATATGTATATTTCTTTTGTAAATACAATATCTGGAGATACTCGTTGTTTTTACTTCTTTTTACCCTTTAGTTTTTTACTATACGCTTATTTGGTGATTTTTCCTGGTTCCCTTTCATAGCCTTGCACCTAAAACCTCATAGCTGTTGATGCAACGTCTCTCTTATTATTTTTCTTTTGCAAGTTGATGCAACACGTCTTAAAGTACAACTCCCTTATACACATTTCAGACGAATTAAAGGTCACATGTTATACGTAAAAGATCCTAATGGTATACGTACGCAGACCGTAAACTACGTAACTTCATATTTTTAATTTTTCTCGGAATGCATGTCTCTTTCTCCAGAGAAAAATATGCAGCAGCCAGCAGGATCGAAGTTACTTGGAATGTCGAGTTCGTGCTCCTTTCTGTTGTCTGCTTATTTGATTTAAGTTTACATTCAAATATCTTGGTTCCCTCAAATTTACTAGCGACATATGGAATATTGGGCTATAACCAATTGATTTTATTATTTGATAGATTAATAGTATAATAAGATCATCTCCAATGTAAAATTCTAGAGTTGAATAAAAAATTCCAAATCTGAAAAACTGAATTCGATCTGAAAAATAGTATCAAATTCAAATCATAATTGATTAAATATCTGTTTGGATTTAAAATTTTGGTATTTAAAAAACTGAAACCAAACCTGATCCTAAGTATTTCGGGTATCCGAATGTAACCGAAATAAATTTATATATCTATATATATTAATTATTTTTAAATTTAATGTTTATTTAAAACATCCAATATATATATATATATATAATTAAATTGTCCAAAATACTTGAAAATACATACAAATAGTCAAAAAAAATTTAAAATAGTTAATTTATACTGAAAACACCAAAAATATTTAAAATATTTATTGATTCTCTGGCCAAATATTCAAACAAAACCAATTTATATGTTAAGATATTTTAACATATGTTATTCAAATTTATGTAATATATTATTTTGTTTATAAATTTTGAGAAATTTAAAGTATACAGTGAATTATAGAATTTTGAAAATAATTTAATGTATTATCTGAACCTGAGCTAAAACCGCAAAAATCCGAACCGAAATTTAGAAATACCTAAATAAGGTTAATATTTGAACCTGAAAACCCAAAACCCGAATTAACCTGAACAAAACCCGAATGTATGCCTCAACACCCATCCCTATAAAATTATATTTTAACAGTAAAATAAAATAACTCTGAAATACGATAATATATATGTTCTAATCCCATTCTATTTTAAAATGAAGAATAAAGTAAAGAACAAAAATTAATAACATTACTTCATTCATAGAATAATCTATTATTTATTTTAATATAAATTCTTTGTTTGATAAAGGATTTTCATGGAATTAAGAAGTTCTGATTATAAACTCCATTTTATATTGAAATATTGAATTGAATTAGAAATGTTCTAATTATTCTCTACGCTCGTCTCTTATAATGTTGTCTTATAAACTTTTATTGATTTTCACTGTAACTATTTATAGACTTTAATCCACAAGCCGTATATTTACATGATATATATTTGGATAACTTTTGGGCTTCTATATCATTATTCAGTAGTAGTTGTGGATGAGTTTTGAAAAAATTTGTCTGAAAATACAATTCATGAATATAAGAAACATAAGAAGAATAGCACTATCTTTACATTATATGATATAAGTATTTGGTTGGACAATGAAAAAATCAATGAAAAAATATGTCGCAAAATCTTTCATGTCAGAATTTTGGAATAGACTGAAAAAAATTGATCGATACGATTAAAAATTACAAGCATGAACAAACTTTTTAATGGACGAAAAAGAAATAACAAAGCTTCAAAAGAGTTTTTGATCTTTCAAAATTTCTTATATACCTGAAAATATTGATTTTGAGCTATAACTGGTAGATATTTTTTATGAGAATTTATTTTGTTGGTTATTCTATTTTGCTATAGATTTGCGGATCATATCTTGTTTAAATAATGAAATAAAACTTTTGTTTGGGACAGTGTGGTGGGGTGGTAAGCAACGGGTTGGGACATAATACGTTATAGATTCAATTCACTTACTGCGCAAAACTAACTTATGTTGCTCCTCGAAACTTATACGGATATGAATCCAAGTTTTCGTGCTCATTTACATATCCGGAAATATAGTCTATATGTAGGCTACAATTTCCTTTGAAAATTAGTCTAGACTTTTCCATAAGTATGAGATATCTCTAGATTAATAAAAAACATCGTATGAAAATTTGTATTCATGTTAAATTATACACAAACCGATTAAAGCCTGAGCATACCTAATAAATACATTTTTTAGTTTTGTCACAAAATAACACTTAAAAAAACCCTCTCAGAATGACATTTGTTGAACAATAGAAATACTAAATTACCAATACTATATAGACCTACTGTTGATGTTTTAAAGGTATTTTGTTGGAAATTACGATGTCCACCGAAAATCAAGTCTTTTCTACGGAAAATAGTCTCATGATGTATAGCGGTAAAGAAAATTTAAGTAGCAGAGGAATTCAAGGCGATATATGATGTGCCATGTGTTTTTAGAATGTCCACTAGCGATACAAGTTTGGGCACTATCACAGGATCCATCGAATCCAGATATTATTCCAATACAATCACTCACCATTTATTTTGGAGAGTTACTCAATTTGCATGGATCTTATGATATATCTTTAAAAAGAGGAATAATCAATTTTTAACAACATAGATCTGATGAACAAACTAAAATTACAAAAAGATTACCCAAAGTAGGGTGAATGAGGTTACAAACTTACCTCATATTCTGAACAGATGGTGTTTCAGAGATGGATCGTGGAAGGATAATGATTTACATTCGGAACAAGGTTGGTATAACATTCTAAACGGTTTTAATGGATTACTGGGGGCACGAAATACTCGAGTTAGTCTTTCACCCTTTCATTCGGAAGTAGATGCTCTTATTTAGATAATGAAATGTATGAAAAATTTACGCCAATATCAGGTCACGTTTGCAACAGATTGTTCACAATTGATGAAAATGGTTTCAAAACCAGAAGAATTGTCAGGTTTTACAAGTTACTTAGAAGATATCAAGATTCTGAAAAAATGTTTTCACTTTTCCGATCTCCTTCAAATACAAAGAACGATGAATTCAAAGAAGGATAACCTTGTATGCAATGTTAGGAAACGGCCGACTTTTATCATTCATATGGATTCAGAGCTATCAGATTGGTTCGCAGAATCGTCATGAATCTATGTTGTTTTTGTTGATGACAAAATTAAAACTTAAATTACCTCACATCCTAAAGTGTAACTATGATCCCCATACACCATCTAAATATTAAACTATAAAATTTAATCACTAAATATTAGAAGTTGAATTGATAATAATATATTTTCTCTTTTAACATAAATATTTTTCTTATATGCTATTTTAAAAGAAAAATTTGATTTAGTGCTAGAGAAAGATTTTTCTCAACATTTCTCTTTCATTATCTCTATCTATGAAATTTTACAAAATTGCATTAGCATGCTTACAAAATTGCACTAGCTGCTTATTTAACTTCAAATAAGTTGTTTTTCCCCTGTCATAGAAAACTTGTAGAACTAGAGCCAATATTAAAATTTGAAACAGTTTCGGATGACATTATTGTGGAAATTATGTTTTCTGTGTTAAAGTTTATACATATTTTTCTCTTCGATAAAGAATATTTAATTAATTATTTATTTTTAATACAGAAATATTTTCAAAAGTAACTTTTCATTTTTTATAAAAACCTATATTTATGGATTTTTGTTTTTGTTTATAAAATGATAAATATTTTGGAAAACTAGATTTCTGAATTTTTAGGGAATTTTTGCTGAAAATCTTGATGGCTGATAAATTAAATTTTACAAAAACTAAAACCTAAATCTTGATTGGATAAAAATGATTTTTGAAAAAAAATAAACCAAAATTATTTGAAAATTACAAAAAATCAACATCTATTTTTTTTGAACACACACAATCAACATCTATTTTTTTTTTGAACACACACAATCAACATCTTAGTGTTTAAGTTATTGTAGGTCTAAGGCCAGTTAATTTTTTTTTGTGTTTTGGGTAAACAAAATTTTGTTGCAAAATATTTTTTTTTAGATTTGCCAGATTGATTATTTATTGCGGACCGAATAAGCGAAATGGTTTGATGTAAAGTTCTAAAAGGTTTAATATTTGTATCACAAATATTTTGTGTTAAGCGATCTCATAAATAATTGCCTTTAAAAATGTCATTTTAGAGCATCTCCAGAAAACTGTATAATTTTATATTTGAAGTTTTTTATTCTCCAAAAGAAAATTTCAAAACATAAAATTTAAAAAATTTTAGTAGTGAAACTTCAAATATAGAGTGTCACTACTCAAAACTTCAAATTTGAAATTTTACTTTTTATTTGCATTTTGGTCCTTACAATTAAATACTACATTTTATGATTCTTAGATATTTTGTTGTTTATAATTTTAATTTTTTTAAAAAATCATATCTCATAAGATTTCATATTTGTTTTCATAAATTTAAGTTTTACACATAAAACTAAATAAAAACCTTAAAATAAGAATTTTTAAGGTTTAAAAACATTTTTAGACTTCAAATATGAAGTTTAAAAACATCTTTAAACTTCAAATATAAAGTTTTGCAAGTTTCAGAATAGAATTTTTTTCTTGTAGTTTAATATTTTTGGTTATATATTTATATTTATAATTTATATATTTACTGTAAGATTTTATTAATTAATATCAATGTGATATTTTTATATATGTGCTAGTTATTTATAATTTTTATGAATTTATATTAATTATAACAAATATAGGAACCATAATGTAAAATATAAATAATTTTGAAATTAGATTTGAAATTTTACTTTTGGAGAAAAACACTTTGAAATTTCAAATTTAGAGTTTTGAAAATTTTAAAATAGAGTTTTTGGAGTTGCTCTTATTCCTAGCATCAGGTCCATTATTGTTCAATTGGCCCAATGACTGATTTGAGTCTTTTAGTGTCCAGTTAGTTACAGAAGTGTTCTAGTTCTACACTTCTTGGATCAAATCCACCAGGCTGGTATGATACCTTATCCTATATATGTCGAGAACTTTGGTCTTTGCTTGATAGACTATATTTTGATTAGTATGTGTTTCAAACCACAATTTACTATATAGATATAGCGTAATCCCATTACTCCCATTTAACTTAAATAGTCGAGAAGATAATCTGCAATAGGATTGTCTCGCTCTGGTATCAAAGTGCATATAAACCCAAAGGCCTGGTTTGAACTTTGAAGTGCGACCATAACTGATATCGAACCGTTAAAATCGCGAAAGGCAGGCCCATGACCGTTACGCTATATTTTATTTGTCAAGAGTAATTCTGCTCTGTTTTCTAGTTTACAACCCATTGTTTTCTTCAATTATATTCGCTTATTTGTGAATAAATCTTACATTTTGAATATGGAGTTTCATCAGAGAACAGTTCATCTCTGAGGTGAACTTCTTTAATTCACCCAACTTCTACATACCAATCAAACTGCCACATATGATTAGTTAAAAAAAATAAAACTTAAAAAAAAGGAAAATAGGTTAAGAAAAAAAAAAGACGCCATAAAGCCGTAGTCTGGTGCTATTTCTTCTAACGCAGAGACTTGTTCTCAATCCCTAAAATACAGAGATCGTAGGTTTCAAACAGAGATTCAAGTAACACAGAGGCTTGTTCAAACAGAGGTTCTGGCTGTTTCATCTAACCTGTTATGCTGTCTATGGACTCTTTTTCTTTTCATCGCTTAAGCTTATGGGAGTATAAGGGTTTGTCAAATTGAGTTTTTGATTATATATTTTCAAATCATATTTCGATTTCTCCTTCTCCAAACCAAATCAAACCATGTTCATCCAAAGAAAAAACATAATTAGAATTTGCTTGGACATGGTATTTCTAAATACTAAACACTAAACCCTAAATCATTAAGTAAATCCTAAACTTTTGGGTAAACTTTAAACTCGTGGAATATCTCTTTACCAAAGAGTTTTAGGGTTTAGTGTTTTGAGTTTAGTGTTTTAGGGATTGAGAACAAGCTTCTGTAGAAACAACAACCATCGTTAAAGTGACATCTTTTTTTTTTCTTAAGCTTTTTTCCTTTTTTTTTTAGTTTTAATTTTTTTTAACTAATCCTATATGGCAGTTTGATTGGTGTGTAGAAATAGGGTAAATTAGAAAAGTGTGTAGAAATATGGTGAATTAGAGATGTTCACCTTAGGGATAAACCTAAGTATTGTTCTTCATCAAATACTAATGAATAGCAATAGATAAATAGCGGTGGGCGATGAGTTGGAAATCAGCATTGTTACTCAGTGAGGTACGTGTTTCAAACTGCCATTCATTCTATAGAAGGAAAGTAACGTTAGGCGACACGCGGATCCAAATTACCTACGACACTTAAAAAGTGCCGATAAAAACATAAATAAGCGTTTGAACGTACTAGTAAGCTTGGGATACAAGAAATATTCACGGTTTCTAAGCCACTGATTCGGCATAACGCATAAGAACATGGGATCGTTTGTAATTTTTTTGATAGCATAGCCTAATTACCGATGTATTTGATGTAAAACTGTATTTTCGATTGAATATGATTTTATATTCATTCAAGAAAAAAAAGAGATAGAACAGTGATTCGATGAGTTTTGGTCTTCACGATATGGACAGCGATTGCGAGACGAATAAGAATGGCGAAAATATTTCTGTTTCCCATGAAAAGCGAGTGAGGTTGGAAAATTAGGAGAGGGAGACGACAAGTGGAAGCTTACGTTCCAAAAGTGAGACACGTAAAGAGTTGTAAGAAGACGTGTGGTTAAAGTATTCTCATCTTCACAAATATATTTTGGTTTTATCTACACATGCTTTGTCTTATCCTACGTGTCCATCTAATCAGTTCCGTTCCGTTCGTCAGGACCATATCAAAAATCAAATAATCGTATCACAGATCTTATCTACCATAAAGATGGTGAGGTCCATTTCTGTTTTAAGGTTTTTTTAATTTGAATTACTACCAACGGTCAAAAGTACTTTTTTAGTTAGGTTTAAAGACATCACTAGCTGGTGACCACTACATGTCTAGTTTCTAAATCTTACCTGTCCAACCGATTTGATGGATCCGACGCCCAACGGTGATCTAAGAGAGAATATATAGTTTTGAATTAGTGTGTATAATTGGTTCAGTTATACTATATGGTTGGTATTTGAGTTGAAAATATTTAAACAACACAATATGTTTTCTTTAAAAAAAATTATTAATCAACACAAACATGTGACGATAAGCTGCAACAAGTTGCGTTTATCTATAATAAGACCGCAACTTTTTGCACATATTTTTCATAATCTAAATGCTTGAACACAATTGGAAACACTTAGCCTATTGTAGTTCAAACGCCATATTATGTAACTTTTTACATATAACAGAAAATTTAAATTTTAAGTCTCAGTAAAAATGATTTATTAAACACTTATATAGACTACAAAAAATAATTATAAAGAATTGTCAAAAAAATTGTCGAATTGTCTACATAATATTTTTCATAACTATAATATCATAATAAATCAACATTAAAAAAATGCTTAAACAAATTTTTAGAGTTGACTTCGAGTTGGTTTTATCTTGGAGAGACTTCCATAAGATGTTCTCGGATTGGAGATTTCCAGAGTTGGATCTAAGCCATGTTATGAAATTATCCACAACTAATATGCTATATTTGGCCTACCTGATATTTGGTTTGGCTTGTTCGAATAATAAAATTAAACATGTATTTAGTTTATTAAGAACAAATATTTTCATTTTCAACTATATAATAAAAAGGTGTATTTGTAAGTTAAAAGGAAACGAAAAAGGTTTTCTTCTACATTCAGTATACAAAATAGAAAACTCTAAAATTTTTCTATAAATATATTCTTTTAATTCATTTATCATATAAATGAATTATTCTATTATATTTTAAGAACTTTTTGTTCAAAAATAAAAATAGGTAATAAGTCATATAGATAATAAACCTTGGGTAATAAGCTAACAGAACTAAGTAATTACTTTGATCTTAGTATTTGATATTTGTATTGTATTTTCAAGTGATTAATATAAACGACTTAATACTTTAACTTGATCAGGATGAATACTCAATTTTACAAACCAAATACGGACCAAGTAGCGAGCACGAACCGAATAGCAATTATTTATGTCCACTCCTAGTTTTATGAATTTAGAAACAATAAACCAAAGGATAAAATATTTCAAAATAATTTAGATTGTAGAAGATTTGGGTTGAATCTATAGGGATATAATCCATATTCTAACACAACAGAAACTGTTGGATAAAGCTGGAAACCAAAACTAGAGTTTAATCAGTGCTATCACAAATATATTTATTTTATTTTTCTGGTAAAATTTAATATTAGTTATTTAAAATATATATATATATACTATTCATTTGATGTTTTTAAAAATGCTTATCTAATTAAAATTTAATTTAGAAAATCATATTTATATATTAAGATTTTATTAAATTTCTTTGTGTTTATGGTTTAAATAAAATGTATGCTCTTAATTAAAGCTTTGTATGAAATATAACTACGTGACAATCAAAATAGGATAGTTCAATAAAACTTGTTTTTTTATTTATTTTCAAAAAAAAATTATGAATATGAAATTATACAAAATTTACTAAATATATTTATGTTATTAATATAACACATGATTGTTACTCTGTGAGAAATATGATATTTAAACTTATATGTTCTTGATGTGCGAATTATTATTTGATTAAAATTTATTGTATAAAATTTTATATTTTTTAAAAATATTGTATTTTTAATTTTTCATACAGTTTATGTTTAAATTTATATATACGATTTATTTTTATTTTTATTAGATGGGTCATTTTTGGGACTTGAGGATAATTTTTAGAGTCATTTAGTTGGAAATACATAGAAGATGCGGTAATTAGATAAATAGATATAATGCTTCTTAATTAGGTAATTGGATATGAGTAACTTGTGAAAGTACAAACTGATCCTCGTGGAAGTATTTATAAATGGGCATGAGTCACTTTTATTCGTTGTTGAAACTCAACGCTTCGTCGCCGTTGCGATACAGATTTGGCCGGAAAAGTGGTTTACCGCACGATCAATATAAGCAAGCATATCTGTTCTACATCTAAGTTAGTGGGTTCTCTTGCTTTCTCTATATTTTATTTTTATCTGAGCTTTCATCTCTTAGTGCATCTGGTATTAATATGGCGTGAATTTCAATTACACGTTGTTGAATCCGGGAATTAGATTGGAGTAACACTTAACAAATATATTCATATTATCCGGATAATATTCAACATTACCGGATAATTTGATTGAAATTTTTTTTGTGCTTAATAGAAAAATCAGTCACGTATATTAGATTCGATCTTTAAAATGTTAATTTTCTATGTTGTCTTTATTTTTCCAGGATGATGAATCGGACAATAAAAAACTAGAAATAAAAGAGGAAAGTGAAAACACAATGATTATGGGTACAAACGGAATAATGAAAACATAATAGTATGAAACAATAACATATGTTAGTTAGCTAATTAAAAAGTTTTTCTTGTATATGGGATGCAAATACTCTAATTTTTACCTGAATCACGAACATATATGTTTTTGTCTATGTATTTAAAATGTTTATGAGATATATAATATAAAATATATTTTTAGTTTTATTATAATTGTACAAGTTTAACATTTCAATCATTTAGGAGAGAATCTTTACAGATTTGTTCAACATATACATTTACTTAAGTTTAAAAAAAGTTTCAAAAAAGAACATATACATTTACACTTAGTAAACATATTCCAATGAAACATTTTCAAAAATGTTTTACAATTTGTAAAACCAAAATCACTTGTTACAAAAATCAAATATCACGCGCATAAACAAATTCATGAGTTCAAAAGCTATGCTAATCAAATCATATTTAATTTTCATATTAAATTTAATTTTTGGTTTAATTTATTATTAGAACTAGATTACATATTTTAGTAATTAAATATATATATATTTACTTCATTAGATAAAAACTACTCAAAGATATATATTTATAAGAGACCATGAAGAAGTAAGATACCATTTTATATAAAATATTTTTGTCACAAAATAAAGATTATTAGTGATATATGCCGGGTCAGGAATTTAAATGTCGTTGAATTTAAATTTACAAACCTAAATTTTTGTTAAGGTAATTTTGAATTTAGTTATTATTTTTATTATTATTTAAGTAATTTTATTTTCGGATCTTATATCTTACAGTTTTGTTACAATATTTTAGGTAACTTAATACTTTGAATAAAAATAAGATGTGTTAAGTAATATTTTTATTAGAATATTATTAGATAAAAATATACACCTTGTGAAACTTTTAAGAGATAATTCAAATAAAAAATCACATATGAAAATATTATGATTTTTGATTTAATAGATAAGATTAGTAGAATCGAAATAGATGTGTATTAATATTCCCCACTATCTATTTTCTTTTTATATGTATTAATTATTGTAAATTTTATAAATGCAATTTCTGACAAAAGAAACATTTTCAGAAACATTTAATATAATGAACGGTTTAAAAAGGAGGTACGTAATCTAGAAAATTCTTGTGCTATTCGGATTATGGAAACCAAAATATATATATATATATATATATATATATATATTTTGGGGGGGGGGGGTGGGGGGACCAATATTTTGGGGTCTTTTGTTTCCACAAAAAGAAAATGTTTTTGCGCTATTTACCTATTTCTTTACAATCTCAACCATCACCTAATACTATTTTATCATGGGTTACAAACGAGTGGCTGTAAAAACAATTATATTTCAAAAGGTTGGAAAGTTAAACACCACTTCTTGCTTCCCTATGTCCTTCTCCAATCTGGCAAATCTCGCTCTCTGACACATATCAAACACAAATCC
Source organism: Raphanus raphanistrum subsp. raphanistrum (assembly GCA_019706035.1). Classification (NCBI taxonomy): domain Eukaryota; kingdom Viridiplantae; phylum Streptophyta; class Magnoliopsida; order Brassicales; family Brassicaceae; genus Raphanus; species Raphanus raphanistrum. Next base: position 15,101,245 of record CM033981.1, read on the forward strand.
TCCTTCTTTGCGAGTTGCACCGAAAGCTTCAGCCAAAACCATCGAAGTAAAAGATTCAAGAAACATATAAATAAACATCCACAAGAAAGAAGAAGGAGAAATCGAATTGAAGAAAAATGGAGAATGGAGGGTCGACAATCACAATTAAAGGGATTCTGAGTTTGCTGATGGAAAGCATCTCAGAGTTGGAAGATGAAGAAGGAAGATGCGCGAAGAGAGTTATATCACTTGGAATGGGAGACCCAACACTGTACTCGTGTTTCCGTACAACACAAGTTTCACTTCAAGCTGTTTCAGATTCTCTTCTCTCCAACAAGTTCCATGGTTATGCTCCCACCGTTGGTCTTCCTCAAACTCGAAGGTTATTTTCGTCATTTATGTTTTTCTCTGCTTTTATTTCCTTTTATAGTTTAACGCCGCCGTCACCACCGTCAATCTTTTATAACGCTGCGGTGTATTTGATTACTTTTCTTTGGAAACAAATCTTTGGTAATTATTGTAGTCATATGAACAGTCATTTTATATATTAAAAAAAAAGAACACTTTATTTTTGACGTCATAAAAAGAAGCCTTTTAAGTTTTGTTACATTCCGGAAGTCTACGCTAGAACATAGACGTGGTTCTGTTAAGGCCTAGGGATGCCAAACTCGGTTGGTTTAGCTCAACCGGGTAAACCTAATCAAAATAACCGATTGGAATTTTGAACCGAATGTAAATTCGAGACAATCAGAAATTTAACCAAACTAATTTCGAACGAAAAAAACTTCTTTTCTTTTCTTTTCTTTTATGTAAATTAAATAAAATTAAGGATGAATTTTGGTCGAAAATTGTCCTCTATAGTAAGCAGGAATATGCAAACAATTGGACCAAATATAAAAGACCTACCTTGCAAAACACGTCTCACACTTTTTGTGCAATGAAACAGGGCAATCGCAGAGTATCTATCGCGTGATCTTCCATACAAACTATCTCAAGACGATGTGTTCATCACATCAGGTTGCACGCAAGCAATCGATGTAGCACTGGCAATGCTGGCTCGTCCCAGGGCCAATATACTTCTTCCAAGACCAGGTTTCCCGATCTATGAACTCTGTGCAAAGTTTAGAAACCTAGAGGTTCGCTACTTCGACCTTCTTCCAGAAAACGAATGGGAGATCGATCTTGATGCTGTCGAGTCTCTCGCAGACGAAAACACAGTTGCTTTGGTTGTTATAAACCCCGGTAATCCTTGCGGGAATGTCTATAGTTACCTGCATTTGATGAAGGTAAACCTTGTTGGGAGGAAACAGAACCAGTGTTGTTTGTTGTGTGTTTGTATTTGGTTAATACAATATTTATGTGGGTTTTAGATTGCGGAAACGGCGAAAAAACTAGGGATTCTTGTGATTGCTGATGAAGTTTATGGTCATCTTGCTTTTGGGAGCAAACCGTTTGTGCCAATGGGTGTGTTTGGATCTATCGTTCCGGTTCTTACTCTTGGATCTTTATCAAAGAGATGGATAGTTCCTGGTTGGCGTCTCGGTTGGTTTGTGACCACTGACCCTTCTGGCTCGTTTAAAGACCCAAAGGTTTGTAATCCCTTCAATATATCTTTCAAAACTGATTATCTAGAGAGCGTGAGAGTAAATTTCATTTACTGATTGAACTTTGTTCATTTGGATCAGATCATCGAGCGGTTCAAGAAATACTTTGATATTCTTGGTGGACCAGCTACATTTATCCAGGTAAATATATCTGTAACATAAATTCAGAATCAACTTCTATGGTTTCTCATCGTAGGTAGACACAAATACTGTTTTTGATTTTGTTGCATTAGGCTGCAGTTCCCACGATTCTGGAACAGACGGACGAATCATTTTTCAAGAAAACGTTGAACTCGTTGAAGAACTCTTCCGATATTTGCTATGACTGGATCAACGAGATTCCTTGCATTGATTCCTCGCATCGACCAGAAGGATCCATGGCAATGATGGTTAGTAAATATATAAATTGTGAATGATGTACACATTTTAAAAATGTTCTTGATTTTACTTTCTGCGGTTGGTTCAGGTTAAGTTGAATCTCTCGTTACTAGAAGATATAAGCGACGATATCGACTTCTGTTTCAAACTAGCTAGAGAAGAATCAGTCATCCTTCTCCCTGGTAAGGATATTACTTCAGCCTCTCTGATGTTACATTAAGTCTAAGCTTTTTAATATATCATGGATGCGGCTGAGCAGGGACTGCGGTGGGGCTTAAGAACTGGCTGCGGATAACGTTTGCGGCTGATGCATCGTCGATTGAAGAAGCTTTTAAAAGGATCAAAAGTTTTTATCTAAGACATGCCAAGACTCAGTCTCAAACCATTATTGATTTGTGATTTTGGTGTGGTCAAAAATGTGCTTAGAAAGAAGATACAGTTATAGTGTTTTCTTTTTCTTTCTATATGAAATATGTGATATACAAGTAGCTCCATTGTAATAATATCAACTCAATTAAAGGAAAATACATGTTATAGGAAATATTTATTAAAAAAATTTAGATACAGTTTCAAGCATAATTTAGTGTAAACTATATGATCACTGACAGAAATGTATTCACCCTTGTGTTAAAATCATTGATTTCCAATTTTGTATCTTCTGTCACCCATATTTAAATAACATGCATGAACTATTGATGTTAAGATAATATGATATATTTATATGACCCAGAGCGAAATCTTGACCTAGACGTGTCTAGGTAAAATCCCACAACACAAGCGCTAAACTCTTCGAGTTTGGTGAATGGTGATACAAAGTGAATATAGGTATAAGGGTGGTAAGACGCAGAGAGAAAATGAGGAGCAGAGGAAATGATGTGGGGATTTTAAATCACCGGTTGCAAAACCCTAAACCACTACAAGAAAACAGGAAAATACTGACGGACATACTGACAGAAAATGAATTCCTCGGAATATTCCGAAGAATTTCTGAGGAAATTCTGAGGAAACATAAATTTTACGTTTCCTCGGGATTTCCTCGGAAAATACCTAGGAAATTCCGAGGAATTCACTTTCCGTCGGTATTTTCCGAGGAAATCCCGAGGAAAGAGTTTTCTTCGAAAAAAATCGATAAAATTCCGAGGGATTTAGAGATTTAACTTTTAGGGTTTAGGTTCCTCGGAATTTACCAAGGAAATTCCGAGTGATTTAGGGATTTAACTATAGGGTTTAGCTTCCTCGGAATTTCCTCGGAATATTCTGAGGAAATTCCGAGGAAAAACACATTTTCCTCGGAATTTCCTCGGAATATTCTGAGGCTTTTCCGAGGAACAAGGTTTTGTAACCGAAAAAAACGTTTTGCGGTTTGAATAACACATATATAAGCTTTATTAAGTGTCTTAAACTGATTATTAAGTGTCTTAAACCAAAATAGGTGTGTTACCCGATAATAAACACTTTCCGATTGTATGAACGAATTTTCCACAACATAAGATCAAACACTTATACACTTTAATGAATGGTAAAATGAATACTTACAATTCATTTTGGAATTTTGTTATTTCATGGTTTATGATCATCTATACAAATAATATTCAATTTTATCATTACATTAGTATAAGAAATGATATTGGGCAAAACAAATTGAGGTTTTGAAGACTCTTGTCCCTATTACCAAACATAAATTTTACGTTTCCTCGGGATTTCCTCGGAAAATACCTAGGAAATTCCGAGGAATTCACCTTCCGTCGGTATTTTCCGAGGAAATCCTGAGGAAAGAGTTTTCTTCGAAAGAAATCGACAAAATTCCGAGGGATTTAGGGATTTAACTTTTAGGGTTTAGGTTCCTCGGAATTTTCTCGGAATTTACCAAGGAAATTCCGAGTGATTTAAGGATTTTACTATAGGGTTTAGCTTCCTCGAAATTTCCTCGGAATATTCTGAGGAAATTCCGAGGAAAAACACATTTTCCTCGGAATTTCCTCGGAATATTCTGAGGCTTTTCCGAGGAACAAGGTTTTGTAACCGAAAAAAACGTTTTGCGGTTTGAATAACACATATATAAGCTTTATTAAGTGTCTTAAACTGATTATTAAGTGTCTTAAACCAAAATAGGTGTGTTACCCAATAATAAACACTTTCCGATTGTATAAACGAATTTTCCACAACATAAGATCAAACACTTATACACTTTAATGAATGGTAAAATGAATACTTACAATTCATTTTAGAATTTTGTTATTTCATGGTTTATGATCATCTATACAAATAATATTCAATTTTTATCATTACATTAGTATAAGAAATGATATTGGGCAAAACAAATTGAGGTTTTGAAACCCCAAACATATATCCCTCGGAATTTCCTCGGAATATACCGAGGAAATTCTGAGGGATTTGAATTTTCCTCGGAATTTTTTCATTTAACCGCCATAATTTTCGCGAAATATTTTGCGAAAACTAAATTTTCGAAACTGAGGAAATTCCGACGGATAGTTTCCGTCAGAAACTTCGGAATTATAAACACAGATCTCTTCTTCTTCCTCATTTCTCTCTTCTTCTTCCTTGCCATCTCCGCCGACCTCCCCTTCTCTCTCGACGATTTCCGGCCAATCCGACCTATTCCTCCTCTATTTGATTCCCAAATCATGTAAGAACCTTCCCAATCTATTTGTTAGGTTAGATTTGATGATTTTAGAAGTTTTTTGATAGATTTTTGTTAGGGTGATTGGTAGGATTGTATAATGGAAGTTTGATTGTGGTTTTGTATTGAGGATTGTGATTATTTGATTGTGTAGAATTTTTTTTTAAGTTTTATAATAGTTTGGTGTTTATAAATAATTTTGAAAACGTTTTTTGTATATAAAATCTATTTTATGAATTATAAATGAAATGTTTTTGTATATAAAATCATTTCTATAGTTATCAAACATTTTTAATATTTATGAAACGTTTTTTGTAAATATTAAACTATTTTGGAAATTTAAAACTATTTATATATATTTTAAAAAATATATATTTATATTTTTGTGATTAAAAAACTATTTTGGAATTTTAAAACTATTTATATATATTTTTAAAATAAATTTATATTTGTGACTAAAAACTATTTTTGTAATTTTAAAACTATTTATATATATACTTTTTATATATAGTTTTTTGTGATTAAAAATATTTTTTGTAATTATTAAACTATTTATTTTTTTATATATTTTATATTTTCGTGATTAAAAACTATTTTTAGTAATTATTAAACTATTTTTTTATATTTATATTTTTGTGATTAAAAACTATTTTTGGAATTTAACATTTATATTTATTTATTTTTTATATTTATATTTTTGATTAAAATTTTTTTTTGTAATTATTAAACTATTTTTTATATTTATATTTTTGTGACTAAAACTATTTTTAGTATTTATTAAACTATTTTTTTATATATTTATATTTTTGTGATTAAAAACTATTTTTTGAATTTTAAATTTTTTATTTATTAAAACTAATTTTTAATATATTTTAGTTTGTACAACTCTGAATAATAATATCTAATATATTTTCAATTTTAATTTTTATTTTATATTTTATATTTTCGAATTTCATTAAAAAAATAATTTTATTTTTTTTTAATTATTTTTTTGAAAATTCCGAGGAAGGTGGTCCCTCGGAATATTCCGACGACCACGTCCCTCGGAAAATTCTGAGGAAATGTGCGACGAACCCTCGTCTTCACAGTTTCCTCGGAATTTTGTTTCCTCGGAATTCCGTCAGAAAATTCCGAGGAAATTCCGAGGAAAAATGAAATTCCGAGGAGTTTTTTCCGAGGACATGTTTCCTCGGTATGGCGTCGGAATTCGCTTATTCCGACGACATACCGACGATTTATGCCCTCAGTATGAGCCTGTTTTCTTGTAGTGAACTCTTCGAGTCTGATAGAATGCGTTCACGTATCAATATCATACCTAATCCTTTTGTGAACGCTTCAAAAGCATTTATGTTCGACGACATGACTTCTTAGTTTGATACCGAAAGGTATTATTTTCTGTATCATTTTTTATATACCTTATCGGCTAATCTGACCATTTTTAGAGGAATGTGTTTAATACTATAAAATGGATTGATTACTACACTATTTAATCCGAGTTTAGATTGCTTTGTGACAAATGTTAAGGGAACATATCGTCTATTACAATTTACTATGTTAACTACTTGGATCAAAGACTAAGCCAGAAGACTAACCAAAGCATGATAATTTAGTTCAAAACCAAATCAAACCTATAATCGATGTGGTATACACCAAACCATAAAGAGATTAATGTTAAACTACCACTGCTTTCTAACATTGATAACTAATAGTGTCTAACATTAATGTTAAAAAAAAATTGTTTGAAAAAAATCAATGGATCTCTCACCAAGATGCATTAAACTTTAAACACATACTAATCCCATAATATGCTATTAGAATAGTTTTAATATTATAGTGGTGGACAAATACAAGCCCATTCTCTTGGATGCATCAGAATCTGTTAAGGCCCAATATTTGGTATTATTATTAAAAGATTGTTGTATATAATACAGACCGTATCTGAATGAATATGAAGTACTAAACGATTTTGATATTGAAAAATCGTAGTGAAATGAAAGAACTCACTTAAAAAAAGAAAAAAAATATGAAAGAACTCATAAATCAAGATGCATTGTTCCCAAAAAGAACAGAAAAGAAGGTTAAATATTTATTAATTTAGTGTTGTGCTAGATGATAATGTTATTAAATTTTAGTGGTTACGATACGACCAGCCCACGTGATCACATGCATGTATTTGAGAAAAATACTTGTAATCAACTAATTATTAAATTTATTAATCAAAAGATTTAAGTTTAGGGGAATTTTCAAAAATACCATTTTCAAGGTACCATTATTCATCTTTACCACCACTAAAGACATATTTTCAAAAATACCTTATTTATTAAAATGGTAAAAACTCTTATATCTTTGTTTTTATATGCTTTTCAAAATTCTAATCCCAAATTCTAAATCCTAAACCTCCAATTCTAAACTCTAAACCCAAAATCTTCAACTCTAAACCCTAAACCCTAAACTATATACCCTAAATTCAATATCCTAAACCCTAAACCCTAAAGTCTAAACTATAAACCCTAAATCCTCAACTCTAAACCCTAAATCCTCAACTCTAAACCCTAGACTATATACCTTAAACCCTAAAACATTAAATCTAAACCCTAAATCCTAAACCTTCAATTCTAAACCCTTCATTAAAAGTAGTGGTAAAAGTGGTTAGTGTAAACATGAAAAGTGGTACTATGAAAATGGTATTTTTGGCAATTTCTCTTAAGTTTACTAGTCCTAGTTCATTCTTTTGAATAGTAAAGTGGGTCCATAAAGAACAGTTAGTTGGGCTTTTGGCCCCAGAGCTTTGATTCTTGAGTGACCCCTTCCAAATATACACCTCCTATCTTATGTTCTATCCATTTTTTCCTCTAAATAGATATTATTAACTTGGAATGAGTTTGACCAAAAAAAAAAAAAAAAAAAACTTGGAATGAGTAATATACCTAAAATGATATTTTCAAAATAACTTCATTTTTTCATATTTGAACAATCAACATAAATTTATGTTTTTATACTATTTCTCCCATAATTTAATATTTTTAAAACACGAAACTTCACTTGTAAAATGTTATTAGCAACAAAATTTTGGTAGTTTAGTAGTAGTGAACGAGAATTTTTTTTTAATGTCACGAGTTTATTTGAAACCATCAAAAGCACCAAATTTGATAACTTATTAAAGGAAATAATTGTTTATTTTATATTAAAATTTTTAAAGATTATTATTATTATTATTATTATTATTTTTGATAATTCGGTGTCTCCGACGGGCCGAGATCCAACTGATTATTCTTATAGGGATTTGACCATGGTGTAAGTCAGACCCAGGTCCCTTAAAAATATTTGGGACGCTATGCGCCATCCGACCACACCCCTGTGGTTAAGATTATTTCAAGTATATATGAGAGATTATTTAACATGTTCATCCAAAAAAGTATATGAGAGATTATGAGTTAAAGTCCGAAAAATATTAATTAAAAGACACTTTCTAGATAACTAGTTTTGGAGTGGATACATCGTAGTGTTTTACAGAGAGTTTAATTACGATGATAATCTATTAATGAGTTCCTTTGTCACGTCGATGCATTAAAATCAATTTACGTATCTGTAGTCTGTTACACCAGATTAGTGGACTTCAATTTCGATTACCAAGTTGGAATGTATTTTGTTTTCTCGTGGTTTACATAAAATACATTCGAGGTTTTCTTTTTGAACTAACGCAAAAGTGTGAGTGTGTGTATATATATTTGTAGGCACAACGTTGTACATAACACAAGAAGAAAAAAGAGAGAAAATGGAGAATCCTCAGAGTAGAAACAAGAAAAAGAGGCTAACACAAGAGCAAGTTAGACAACTGGAGAAATGCTTCACGTTGAACAATAAACTCGAGCCAGATCTCAAGCTTCAACTTTCCAACACGCTAGGTCTACCTCAGAGACAAGTCGCAGTCTGGTTCCAGAACAAGCGAGCCAGGTCCAAGACTCAGTCTCTCGAGCTCCAATACTGCAATCTCCAGTCCAAGCTTGAAGCAGTTCTCTCCGATAAGGCAAAGTTAGAAAATCAAGTGCAGTTTCTCCAAGATGAGCTGAAGAGGTCTAGAAATCAGCTTGCTCTGTTCACGCATCAAGATTCTCCTGTGGATAATTCTAATCTTGGTTCTTGTGAAGAAGGTCATGATGATCAAGTGATGGTCTTCGACGAGCTTTATGATTGTTTCGTTACCAATGGACGTGGATCTTCATCAACCTCATGGGTCTGATGACTCTGTTGCAACACATACGACGAGATTCCAATATTTTCAATATTATCTCTATTGTAATTAATAATTATAGTCATTTACTTATACAGTGTGTGTGAAAAATGAAAAGACATATTGACTTTTTATTTCTTATTTCAACTCTGGAAAGTAGATATAGTTAAATAGTATTAAATAGAGAACTGCAATCAAGAATCACAACAGAAGAAACCAAAAAATACTTAATGGTCTAGTTTCATATTTTACCTTACTGATCACATGAAGTGTGATCATTCAAGATTGTTCAACATGTACCAAAAAGGTGAACAATCCAGGTCTAACCAGAATCTCTTCCATTTGGTATGATTCCTCCTCAACAGATCCCTTAACTCACTCTCCTTTTCATCACAGACTCGACCACAAATCTCAAACTTTCTTTCGAGAAATATCCCTCTTGTCCATATCTTTTGGCTTTCCATCGGAACCTCGTGTATATCTAGTCTTGAGTATCATCATTCAAATATGTAATCAAGACATTCACTCACCAGAGACTCCACACTGATTCGAATAGGAGGTTAAAAAACTATTTGGTTTAAGAATAGATTAAGCTTTAATTTCTTTTTTTTTGTGATAAAAAAGATTAAGCTTTCTTAGGGAACAAAAAGTTATCATGTGACCTTTCTCAGCCAATTTGTTGGCAAGACAGAAGTATGGAGTCACATGACCAAAACATATTATGGAAACATGAAAGGATGTCAATATCTCCCAAAAATTATAACATTAAACAAATTACTATATGTGGAAACATATAGTAATGAACTAACCAAGGAAAGAGTGATGAATCAAGAAAAAGGGAAGTTGAACAAAGACAATTACTTCAGTTTAAAAAAAAAACAAAGACAACTACTTCGTGGTCCATTTCTTATTGGGTTATTTGAAAAATCTGAAAACTAGTTCATGGAAGATTTGTCTCCCTCCTTGAGTAGATTCTCCAAAGTGTCAACAAAATTATCAGTGTAACCGGTTAACAATCCAGGACTAACCACAACCTCCTTCAACTTGGAGTGGTTCCTACGCACGAGATCCCCAATCTCGCTATCTTTGTCCATCACAGAGGTGACAGCAGCACTCAAGTTCTCCTTAGAGAACCATCCTGTCTTTTCTCTTGGCACTTCAACTGAAACCTCGAGTTCATCAGTTAACAATCTCGTGTTGAGAACTTGATCAGCCAAATATGGAAGCAAGACTATCTGGCAGTCACTCATTAGAGACTCCCACATTGACCCGAATCCACAGTGGCTCACAAAGCAGCCTACTGATGGATGAGCCAATATCAATGGTTGTTGCACCCATTCCCCCCAAACTACTCCACGACCCTTCACCCTCTCCTCAAACCCTTCTGGTAACCCTTCTTGAATCGTCTTGGCGCCTTTTGGTGGCGTTACGGCTATAAAAAACGGTAAACCAGTGAGCTCCAGTCCCAAGCAGAGTTCTTGGAATTGGTCCTTCTCCAGGGTGATTTGGCTGCCTAGTGCACAGTACACAACAGAGCCCGGTCCAAACCCTCCCAGCCAACGGTTCCATTTATCTTCAAGTGGTTTACTCCTGTCTGGCTCAGGAAGCATTGGACCGGTCAAAAGAACCTTCTTCTGGTATTGACGCCCTATATAGTCGCAGAACTTACCTTCGATTTCTTCGCACGTCCTAATGGAAATGAAATCACAGTTCGTAAGACCTGTGGTGACACGATAGTAAAACCTCTTGTAGTAGACGGCGAAAGACAGCAAGGCGTGAGCATCATGTCGGCGGAACAATAGAGTTGATGAAGGATAACCAGGTGGAGGAACTCCTAGTTCACCACCAGGGACAAGGTCATGAGCTATAGATGTAGCTGATATCACGTTGTACAGCATACTCTTGATTCCATGCTCTTTGGCCACTTCCGTAATCCAGTGAGCAAGATCGAACAAGATAATGTCAGGTCTCAAGTCACGAACCGCAGCTTCCACCTGATCGCGTGTCATATCCATGGCTGTGGACAAGAACCTCCATAGCGTGACCGGGATATCGGAGGGGGTCTCGGCGCCAGCAGGGAGACCATCAACATGAGGAATAGTAATAGGGCGGAAGACGATGCTGTCTGGGAACAGATTAAGATGTTCTAACTGTTTCTTGGCTTTCTTGGGCAGCAAGAAAGTAACCCTATGGCCTTTCTCAGCTAACTTGTTAGCTAGATGCACGTAAGGAGTCATGTGACCAAAAGCGAACCATGGGAACATGAATGCATGGAACTTTTGGCACATTTTCTCTCCCATAATTGTCAAAACAAGCAGAACAGAAAAAAAAAATTTTTTTGACTGTGAGTTTTTTGCGATTGATGAGATGCTCTCCCCTGTCACGAGCAGGCATATATTTATCATGCGAGTGTGTGTGAAGGACTAAGGGTGCATTAGGTGAAATATTAGTGAGTGATTAGTATATTAAATTAATTATTAGTAGTTGATGGGTGTTTTAGGTTTATTTAGTAGTGAATTTCACATGCCATGTGCCACACTATATACTGGACAAAATATATGGAATCTTAAATTGGGTTTGGTCTAATTCGAGCCAACTTTTTTCGGATCTCAAAATTTTGATTAGTGGAATATTGTGATTTACTATATTCTATTTTGTGTTGTGGTCATTTTATATTATTTAATATACTCTATTTTATGGTTTGGTCAATTTATATTATTATTGGAAACGTATATGGCGCTCACTAGATATCAACGAATCTAGATCTACAAATTTCGGATATTGAATTTATAACGCCCCGATCCGCCCACGGCTAATGGGCCACCCACGCCCGCTCTCTCGGCCCGTGGGTCCATCCCATCCGACGGTCGGTCGTTAATTTTCTAAGGCTCGAAATCATTGTTTACTGATCCTGCAATCACCACCCGACCTTTCCCCGTGCTTTGGCCTCACTTATACGGTATCGCGAATCACTTCCCGATAGGTCACCCATCATTTCACTACTCCAGCCCAAGCACGCTTAACTCTGGAGTTCTAAACGGATGTGTGACGAAAAAGGTAAGTCAACTTTGATGATATAGGTAGCCAAATCAATTCTCTTAAACCTTTTCGTATATCACAACTCGGAATGTTACAATTCACCCCCTCTCAAAGAACGCAACGTCCTCGTTGCGCCCCACGACAGGTCTCAAAACACCTCTCAGGTCAGAACTGAGACGGCTAACCAGCTCTGATACCACTTATAACGCCCCGACCCGCCCACGGCGCCCCACGCCCGCTCTCTCGGCCCGTGGGCCCATCCCATCCGACGGTCGGTCGTTAATTTTCTAAGGCTCGAAATCATTGTTTACTGACCCTGCAATCACCACCCGACTTTTCCCCGTGCTTTGACCTTACTTACACGGTATCGTGAATCACTTCCCGATAGGTCACCCATCCTTTCACTACTCCAGCCCAAGCACGTTTAACTCTGGAGTTCTAAACGGATGTGTGACGGAAAAAGTAAGTCAACTTTGATGACATATGTAGCCAAATCAATTCTCTTAAGCCTTTTCGTATATCACAACTCGGAATGTTACAGAATTCGTGCTCTCTAACGTATATTTTTGTTGTTGTTCAAACTCTTTTTGTCGGAAAAGTAACGTTAGTTTATTTTGCCGGAAACAAACTCGAAAACTTTGACAAGAAAAGAAAAGAAAGAAAAACTTATGAAAATGAAAGAATAGTATTTTCATACATTTGATACGTACGTTTGGTTTACTATTTGAAACACCTCCTACGTACTTCTTTACATATATTAGTATTATCATATTCAGATTTGTATACTGGACTAGGTTCTCCAAATTGTCAACAAAATTGTCAGTGTACCCGGTTAATAATCCAGGACTAATCAAAATCTTTTTAGTTTTGATTGGTTCATGTACTTACGTGGTTCCTCGTTCACTGTCTTTGTTTTGATCACACCACTCAAGCTTTCTTTTGAGAATCTGATAGGCCGTTACAAGTATACTACTCTAAGAAGAAAAAGGGGAAGCAAGTTAAGGAAACAAAGGAATATTCAAATGAGGCTGACATGGCGGGATGTTTAGGAGGGAATTAAGTGGAACGGAGAGACTCTTTGACATTTACGATTGTTGGAAGAAATACTCTGTTATTGTTTTTTCTTTTTTGAGTTTTTATCAAAGAACATATTGTTGTAGCGAGTCAGACATTTCAAGAAAACAGACGAATTCGGACGGAAAATTTTGTCGGTAAAAATATCCATCGGAAATTCCCCAAAAATTCTGACGACGAAATAAATGAAGCCGTGAAAAAGCTTCTCGCCAAGTACTTCTGGCGGATCGTTGCTTCCTAGGAAATAACTTCCAAAAAATGATCGTCGAAAACTATTCCTGAGGAATATACACTGATTGTCGAAGTTGTCTTTTGTTTTGAATAATCGAAAGTGTCTGAATTTTTGGTCCAGATAATTTCCTTAGGCCGAGAGCATCAATTATTAATACTCAAACATGGCGTAAATCCTTCCTCTCAACAGAAATAAAAAGTAGAGGAACAATGGATCCAATTGTAAACGCTAAATCATTAGTCCAACACATCATTGTCGAAGTATTGAACAGACATTATGTTGTTACCAATTTCTTGTGAATTGATCTGGGTGTATTACAAATGACTCAATTGTGACTTACTGTTTCGCAATTCGGGTTTAAAACTAGATCACATCACCCCTCATAATATAATTGGAACACAACACAAATGCAGTACTCTCACGTTTCAGTAACAAAAGCAAGAAATTCATTTTACAAATCCAAAGGAGAGTGTGCTTAACGAAATATCTTTTTTTTTTGTCAACGTGCTCAACAAAATATCAAGACTAACACTTTGTGAGTTTTTTTCATAACCAGTGTCTAGCTTTAAACGGTGATTAGTAAATAGATTAAAATCATAAAATTGAGTTCATCTAAATCGTGTGATCAGTTGTCTTGAATGAGCTTGATTGTTTATTCAAGCACACCCTTATTCAATTATTGTAAAAAACGTCCAAACAAATTTTATTGGTTATGTCGACCATATAATGTGTTTATTTCTTAAAGAATAAACATAGATAATGACTTTAACTTTTTTTATATAGAAAATATTCTAATGTGGAAGAAACCAACTCCACCACTATGTGAACAACACTGTAACAGACAAAGGGCTTTGGCCGGATCACTAAATAATTTCAATAGTGAATTTTTTCGTCATACTAAAATTAAACAATATAAAACTATTAGACTATATTAAGTTAGGTGACAACATTGCTAATCCATTTATCAGAAGGTTTAACACAAAATTAAGTTTCGAGATTATCAAAGACTTTGAATTTATTGCATATGACTAAAACTGTTTGATAGAAACCCCACCAACATGATTTTGTATTTTAATAGTAAATTATTTTATAGTAGGATCTAGAGATCAATGAGAGCATATTCTTTTTTACAAGCAAAGTACTTTATTCAAGATTTGTAACGTTGACTAGATCATGCAATGCTTGCACAAACTTATCCGTGTAACCGGTTAGTAGCCCAGGACTAACCAAAATCTCCTTCAATTTGATGTGGTTCCTCCTCACCAGATTCCCTAACTTGCTATCTTTGTCCATCACGGAAATGATAGCAGCACTCAAGCTTTCCTTGGAGAACCATCCTGTTTCTTCTCTTGGTACTTCAACCGAAACCTCAAGTTCCTCGGTCATCAATCTAGTGTTGAGGATCTGATCACCTAAAAACGGAAGCATGACTATTTGGCAATCACTCATTAGAGATTCCCACATCGACCCAAATCCACAGTGGCTCACAAAGCAGCCTACTGATGGATGAGCCAATATCAATGGTTGTTGCACCCATTCTCCACAAACTATTCCACGACCCTTCACTCGCTCCTCGAACCCTTCTGGTAATGCTTCTTGAATCGTCCTTGCTCCTTTTGGTGGCCTTACCGCTACAAGAAAAGGTAAACCAGTAAGCTCCATTCCTAAACAGAGTTCTTGGAATTGATCCTTTTCGAGAGTGATTTGGCTTCCCAATGCACAGAACACGACAGATCCGTGTCTAAATCCGGTCAACCAACTATTCCATTGATCTTCAAGTGGTTTACTCTCGTCTGACTCAGGAAGCATTGGACCGGTCAAAAGAACCTTTCTCTGGTATTGACGTCCGATATATTCGCAGAATTTGCCTTCGACTTCTTCGCATGTCCTAATTGAAATGATATCGCAATTCATAAGACCTGTGGTTATGCGATGGTATAGCCTATCGTAGAACATGGAGAGAGACAACAAGGCGTGAGCATCATGTGGGCGGAACGACACCTTTGATGAAGGATAACTAGGTGGAGGAACTCCTAATTGGCTGCCAGGGGAAAGGTCATGAGCTATAGCAGTAGCTGATACCACGCTGTACAGCATACTCGTGACTCTATACTCCTTGGCCATTTCAGGTACCCAATACGCAAAATCGAATATGATCATGTCCGGTCTCAAAGCACGAACCGCGGCTTCCACCTGATCACGTGTCAGATCCATGGCTGCAGTTAGAAACTTCCCTAATGAGATGGGGATATCCGAGGCTGTCTCAGCGCCAGCGGGCAGGCCGTCAACAGGAGGCATAGTTAGTGGATGAAAGGCGATGTTGTCCGGGAAAAGATTGTGACGTTCCAACTGTTTCTGAGCTTTCTTGGGAAGCAAGAAAGTAACCTTATGATCTTTCTCGGCTAACTTGTTGGCTAGATGCATGTATGGAGTCATATGACCAAAAGCAAACCACGGGAACATAAAAGCGTGAAACTTTTGGACCATTTTCTTTACGAATTGTTGAAACAAGAACATAACAGAAATGTTCAAAAGAGAGCTGAAATAAGAAAATTTTGTTGTGCTTCAAATCATAACCATCTTTGCTTTTCTGCTTTTTATGCTTTCTGCGACTAAGATGCTTATTCCCTTCCTAGAACATGGCTTTATTTAGCATTTAAAGAGTGTGAAGGGTGGGGTTAGTTTGATTATTAGTGAATATTCTAACTTTATTATTAGTCGCTGATTTGTTCTAGAAATTAATTAGTAGGTGGGATTGATTGGTCCTTAGGTCAATTATTTGTGGTGGTTGGCTGGGGTTAAATATTAAGATCTTGTCTCGTATTTTTTTCTGTCACTGAATTGTATTATTAACCTTCAAGGCAAAAAATTCTAAACAATGAGAACCAGTAAAACAACATAGAAAAGGGATACACCAGTAGGGATCCAAAATAAACTAACACATCTATTTTGCGTATGGATGACTAAAAATTTTTCATATAAAAGCTTCATATTTGCTTCTGGAATAGACGAACCTCAAAGGAGATAACCTTCATATTAATCCAAAAGCACCACGCTTCAGAGTGAGTTGAAAACGATTGTCATTCTCTTTTTATTACTCCAGTAGGAGCCACCGAGATAAGACAACTCTCTATTTTGCTCTATTATCAGAGTCAAAGAGATTACCGTTCCATAGAACTTCATGCTGCCTTTCGAAGTAACCATAGTTTGCAGTAAAAAAACCATCACCATCGAATGAAGAACCATCAACGATTGAAGTCGGTAAGACCCGTCGCCACCATCCGCAGTAGATCTGTCAATTAACTTTTTTTAAACAGTTCAACTGAACCGAAAGTTTTATCTTTCCAAACCAATTGGAAGAAACATACGAAAGAACAATAAAAAACTTTGCCAGATTCAAAATAAATTGGCAATAAAACAGTGATTGGAAACAAAATAGATCCAAAAAAGAGATGCAAAACGAATTAAACAAGCCGATGTCGGAGCTGAAGAAGCCTCCGATCATCGGCTTGAAACTATGAAAAATCTCGATCTTGTCTCGTTTATGTGAGTGAATAAAACGCTGAGTTTCAATTTAACTGGTACCCATTCAAAAAGACGATTTTGTATACAGAGAATTAAAATCATATATAGTTTTAGTTGGGGTTTTTCTCCAATTTAAAAATAGCTGAGATTTAAATTACTAAATATACGTCGATTATAAACATCTTTTGGCGTTCATCTGATCATATGAAACATCTTATGTAAATTGTTATTAATTACAATTTTTGACCAATAATATTTGAGATAAATAAAATTATTTATAAAATTAATCTAGTTTATAATTAATTTTCAGCTGAAAATAAATATAATTTGCATTGAAATTATAAAGTGACATTTTTGTGTTACAAGAAAAAAAAATCAAAATGACACTTATTATGAAGCAGAAGAAATCTATACTATTAAAAGAGAATTATTCCAAAAAAAAATCTACTTATAAAAAGTTATTAGATTCTTTCACTAACTAACTATTTTTTGTCCTACCTAATATTTCTCTAACAATAAAGGTAACTTTAATCAAATAAATTGAGTTTTAATGAATTTCCTTATTTATTATAAAAAACTAATTTGGTTTACGAAAACATTATACCAAAAGTGTATCATTTGTTTGAGCCACTTTATTTTTTAAAGAAAACTAAATTTAAAACAAATAAAAATTGAATATTTTTATATTTTCACATTATTTTTTAAAAAACCAAGATATAATATATATTGTTATAAAATATTTTAAACAAAAAAGAGTACAATATAGACATGCTATTTACAAACTATGTCATCTTATATTGTACAGTTCCATATTTTAATACACACTTTAGCAAACCATATGTAAAACAAATTATATATTTTACGTTAAATTATTTTTATAAAAGTGTTTAAAATATAAAACTGTTGAAATATCTTACAAATTTATACTATTAAATTAGTAAAAACCTACTTAGTAAATATTAACTCTCACGAGCTCAACAATTGACTCTTATAAAATGCACATAAATATAATTTGAGAGAGTAGGTCTGGGCATTGGGTCTTCTGTTCTGGTTGGGTACGGATCAGTTTCTTTAGGATCTAGATTTTTCGAATTCTAAATATTTGGACATAATTAGGTATTTAAAAGTTTCTAGTTTGGATTCGGGTTTATTATTTTTCGGATTCGGATCCATAATCAAATACCTGTAAAATACCTATTTTTTAGGTATGTAACGGCCCAAATTAGTTTGGATATTTTAGGACACGAAGTACCTGAAAACCAAAAATACTAAAACATAAAAATACACAAAACATAAACAAATACTTGAAAATATTCAAATACTCAAAATAATCCAATTTTTTTTACCATAAATCTGACTTAAGGAACCGAAAATACCAAAAAGAAATTCTAATACCCAAGTTTTTATTAATTTAAAAAAAATATTTTACCTGAAACTCGAAACTATAATCGGAAACCTGAATTTAAAGTTTAAAAATTATTTATAATACCAAAAATACATTTCAAATACCAAAAAAGCATATCTTAATTACCAAAATATACACATACTTTGGTTACTGATTAGGTCTTGGATAGGACCTCGAATCAAATAGAAACCACAGGTCAAAAAAAATAAATCAAATATGTACTTTGCCTTTGACCAGGATCCAAACCACACTTTCCGGGTTGGCTTTGGTTAGGTTTTTCGGGTGCGAAAAAATATTCAGACTTAAAAAATATATATTAGAATGTGCATACAAAATCTTATATAAATTAATTTTTAAATTATATAATTTAAAACAAATGACCTTCGATGCAGTGATTTATAGCATAACAATGTACACCAATGAGAGCATATTGCTAACTCCACCACTATGTGTTTAAAAAAAAAACTCCACCACTATGTGAAGAACACTGTAATAGACAAAGGGCTTTGGCCTGATCACTAAATAATTTCAATAGTGAAAATTTTCGTCATATTAAAAACAATATAAAACTATTAGATTATATTAACTTAGGTGACAACATTTCTAATCCATTTATCAGAAGGTTTAACACAAAATTAAGTTTTGAGATTATCGAAGACGTTGAATTTATTGCATATGACTGAAACTGTTTGACAGAAACCCCACCAACATGATTTTGTATTTTATAGCGTAAATTATTTTATAGTAGGATCTAGAGATCAATGAGAGCTGACGAAATGGAGAAATCTATATATAATAGCAAACTGGATTTTGTCCTCCTATGACATCATCATTTTTTTATAGGAAAAAAAATTTGATCTAATGGTCATGCTTGCTCTAATTATTCAATCCAACGGACAAAATTTAGTTTTGTTTAAAAAGATGACATCATCATTAACTAAAAGAAGCGTGGTCTTTTTCATTTCGAACCAACGCCTTCTTTCAAACAATTTCTTTTGGTCAACTTCCTTTCAATATTGCACCTTTTAGAGCAACAAAGAATCCACCTTTTCAAAAATTAATCTATTGAACCTTTTTAAAACAAAAACTTGTACCTTTTCAGAATCTTATATATTGAACTTTTTTGAAACATAAACCTATTACAACTTTGTTTCTTTTTCTCTCTTTTAATGCTTCACATTATTTCATTCATAATTTTTTTAAAACATAAACCTATAACAACTTGGTTTCTTTATCTCTCCTTTACTGCTTCACATAGATCTCAATCGGAAATTTTAGGACCCTTACCTCTCTTTGTTTTTGTTATTTTCTGCCATCTTAAAATTTCAAGGTATTTTTTGTTGTATTTTCTCAGAAGCTTAATGTATATAGTGTAGATAGGTTTTTTAAGAGTGTTTAGTATTGTATATGTCAAAAACTATTTTATAGTATTAACTAATAGAGTTATAAAAACCTTGATAAAATTTCCAAGCTACTAAAACCAAATCTGAAATAAGCGAATGTTTTGAATTAATCAAACTTCATCACAAATCACGTATTCACCATGGTACTAGCCATATACATATAATTGCCTAAGATACAAAAGGTTTGATTAACTACAAGTTTTGTTCGCAATATTCAGATGGATAACGATGATTTGTAAATATGGAAATATTACTGTGGGATTTGTAAATCTGAAAACATATCTCACTCTAACCAAGTTGTCTTGGCCTAGTGGTAAAGGGGCTCCGGCTGGAGCTTTCGCCCTGGGTTCGATTCCACTTGGCCACCGGGGCTAGCGTTAAATCGCAAGAATACGTGGGTTGCCGTCGGCCTCAGGGGGATTAGTCTTGGGCCTAGAAAGCCTTTGGATCACCCCCTGGTTAATCAAAAAAAAAAAGAAAATATATCTCACTCGAAAATTCGCCCATAGAACACATATTCACCAAATTACTATATATATATATATATATATATATATAATAGCAAACTGAAATAAAGGATCTGTTGACATCATCTTTTTTTTATAGGAAAAAAAAATTGAAGATCTAAAGTTTCAGAAGATTTGGCATTCAATCTAAGGGTTCTGTTTTTTTCTAGGTGATGTCATCTTTTAGAAAAAAATAGATTTTGATCCAATGGTTGAAATTAGCATCTTTTAATCCCAGGGTTGAGATACATTATGATACATACATACCTTTTGTTTGGACGTAGACGACGCTACGGAAGCTTTTTGTCGGTAGTGAAGCATTGCATCCGTTAGTAGAGTTGTGACCCTTAGTTTGCATCTTTTTTTTTTTTTAAAGGTAGTTTGCATCTCTTCCTCTAAATATATTTGATAACCACTTCACGATTCATCCTTTTCTCCTTTTTTTACTTCTGATCTCTGCTTCGATTATTTCATTAAACCAAATTGATCATCCACCATTCATTATCATTGAGTTGCCATTAACATTCTCAATCATTGAAGCTTTGTTTATGAATGTAAATCTTCTGAAACATTCTGATCTATTTTTATGTTTAAATTTTATCGCCTTTCCATATGAATTTTGTGTTACTGAGAACGATTACTGTATTTGATTAGTAGATTTGTATTTTTCTCTGTATCTTCGTCTAACGCTGAACCTACACCGCCAATGGGCGGAGGCGGAGATGCTCACTCAATGCCGTGTATGCATAAACTGATGTCATGTCAGCCATATCTTCAGTCGTGACTCCTCCACCGGTTCTAATCAAACGGTTGAATTTGTTTTAATGATCTAAGGGATAAAAAGTTCCCATCTTTGAGTAGCTGACCTCATCAAAAACTGTCGTTGTCATCTTCCCCGAACGACACAACCCTTAAATGGCGTCCCTTGTAAATCTATATATTTATGTTTTATGTTTTGTACAAGTCATTCATCCGTCGTATACAATTTATGTACATGTATTCACCTCCTCATCTGTTCTGATTCTCTTGTGCGTTGTGCGACCAAACCCTAATCCCAGAAAAACTTTTTTTTATTCAGTCTTTTAATCACCAACAGAAAACCATAAATCTCTTTGTCTCTCTGTCTCCTGCTCCGTATCAGTTCTGACTTCTGAGAATTGGAAGAATCAGTCACATGTTTCTTTCTTTTGCCCTTTTTCTTCTTCGTTTTTTTTTTCTTAAAAAGAATTGGTAATCGATTTGAAATCAATATAAACGTCTCCTGTTAGCATATCTTCCGATTCGTTTTTTTACTCTCATATTTTATTTGCATGTCCTCTGTTTCATTTTTTCATTGTTCTGTGCAATTTCTTTGTTCTTATCCTTCACTTACATTTTTGTTTTTATTTGTGTTTTTTTGTTTACAGATGGATTACCAAAGACAAAAGCTTTTTTTTTTCTTCGTAACTGGTTTAACAAAAAAAGTTTTGTTATGAATAGATGCTTACAAAAAAAAAGAAAAATTCGGTCCCGAACCAGACCCGTTTTATCTTCGGATCTTTGCGGATTGTATTACAAAAAAGTGAAAACCAAATCGAATGCGAATCCGATAGATTCCGAACCGAGACCACACTGATATCTATATATATAAAGAAAGGTTGGATCCCTCCTGCTGACACGTCAGATGCCACGTCATAAATTAGAAAGTTGAGAATGCGACACGTGTCAAACTCTGCGTTTCATTTATTTTCACCATGTTGGGCTTTTTTGTTTTTTGTGTGCGCGTTATTATTATCAAACCCTACCAACATAGAGGTATTCGAAACGCTGCGTTTCTTATTTTCTCTTTTATCGCCCTTTCTTCTCTGCTATTGGCGATTTTAGGGTTCCCATTGAAACTGAGTCTTCTTCATCATGATCCAGCAATCAATCGGATTTAGAGTTTCCAGGGATCTATTCATCTTCATCCTACTGGCCTAGCAATCGGTCGGTTACGGATTCGTTTCTATTAAATTGGATCTCTTATCTGGCTTGAATAAGAGCTCCAGTGTTTGTTAATACCTTCATCAAACTCTATCATGCAGTTCTAATTATTCTGTAAGCTTAATTCTGAATTGCAATGATTATTTTTATCACATAACAAAGCAGTAGAGATGATTTGGAGTCATTTGGATTTGTTCTCATGTACTTCTTAAAAGGGTGTGTACCTCTCTTACCTTCCATGTTGAGATGTTGCTATTGGTTGTTAATAGTGCGGCCTTTTGCTTACTTTCCCAATTACCATGTTACACACAGAGTATACTTCGATATTGATGTCGAGGGCCAGAGCTTAGGTAAAAGGGACTCATATATAAATTGTTTCTTCAAGTCAAACAGTCTTTAGTT
Organism: Raphanus raphanistrum subsp. raphanistrum; assembly: GCA_019706035.1. Taxonomy (NCBI): domain Eukaryota; kingdom Viridiplantae; phylum Streptophyta; class Magnoliopsida; order Brassicales; family Brassicaceae; genus Raphanus; species Raphanus raphanistrum. The sequence continues at coordinate 15,123,626 of CM033981.1, forward strand.
TTTTGGGTTCTCTTCTTTACCATTTGCTCCCTTTTAACTTTTTTTTGTTTTGTTTTCTCTGTTGCTAATACTTGCAGGCAGGATCGTTATTGGATTGTACGGCACTGTTGTACCCAAAACCGTAGGTGTGTCTTTGTTTATCTTGATTTCAAATTCGGTTAAATTGTTTAAAAATAGTTTCTTATGGTAAGCATGTGTTGGTGATACATGTGGTCTAATACTTGATTTAATATTCTTTTCTTTTTATTTAGTCTCTATGTCGAGGATTTTAGTCTCCTATTTTATAATCCTAGCTTCATTTTTATTTTAGTGTGTATAAATGTTTGGAGACAAAAAAAAAAGAGTTTTGGTACGTGTTCTCTCAGTTGGAATAAGAAGGTCTTGCTCCCATTTTAGTAGCTGTATAGCCTCTTTCTCTGATTATCCCAGTTTGTGTGAAGCTGGATTAGTATATGAGAAAATAGTTTTGATGAATTGCTAGGACTATAAACAATTTCGATGATTGCAGTATATGATGCATTAGCTTAGCAACTATAATCCTAATATTTTCTGTATCTCAGGGAAAACAAAAACTTGACTGGAACCGCTAGATACGCCAGTTCATTTAGTTTCTAACATTCTAATTATTCTATAAACTTTATTCTGAATTGCAACGGTTCCTTTTATCACAGAACAAAGCCGTAGAGATGATTTGGAGTCACTTGGATTTGTTCTCATGTACTTCTTAAAAGGAAGGTGTGTACCTCTCTTACCTTCCATGTTGAGATGTTGCTATTGGTTATTAATAGTTCGGTCTTTTGCTTACCTTCCCAATTGAATGCAGTCTTCCTTGGCAAAGACTGAAAGCTGGTAATAAGAAGCAGAAGTATGAGAATACTTAGTGAAAAGAAAGTACGGACATCTATTGAGGTATAAATTATCACCCAAGCCTGTGTTGGTGATAAATGTGGTCTAATACTGATTTAATATTCTTTTCTTATTTTAGTCTCTATGTCGAGGATATCCATATGAATTTGCTTCTTACTTCCATTATTGCCGTTCCTGAAAACTGATGCGACGGGAACTTGGCCCTGAGGATACTCAGATGGATATCCTCGACATAGAGACCACATGGGGATTCAGGGTAAGAGACTTTCGGATGCCTCCGTTTTTTTACAGGCATGTAAAGGAAGACATCACTTTCCATGTCAAGTTGACTACATATAATTTCACAGCAAGCCGTCAAAGCTTCACTATCACGCATTCTTAATGAACGTGGACGTCTGCCACTCCCCGATTTCGTTGAAAATGTAAGTCTAATGTTATTATGTTGTTGCATTACTTGACTACGTTTTGTTTGTTCATACCATCCGTCTCTATCAGGGGGAGGTGATAACGATGGTGGCGACATGGGAGGTGACAAACCAATTCCTGCTAAGGTCGAATCTGGAGGGAGAAGTGGTGGAGCATCTTTGATTGCTGCTAGAGAACCAATTAGTAGTGTGCCGAGCAAGATGGACGACCCAACTTCGCAAGTCGTCAAGAAGCCGCAAATGGATTGGGTTGAAAATGAAAGGATAAACGTTTGAAGTACTATGTATTCAAATAATGCTTATGCTTTTCCGTTGTACGTAGTCGTCTACGTTTGAATCAAACAACCTATCTATTTTTTCTATTATAAAGAAATATTTTATTTTTGACCAAAAAAAACAAAACTTTTATCGTTATTATTAGGGTAATATAATGCTAATTTCGCTTCGTACATGGTTTAAGTACAAAACATTATTGCAATTGTGAATTCTGAAGACAAAATCTTGCGAGTAAATTAGTAAAACTTTTTGTGGCTGGTAATGTATACTATCATATATACTATAAACCCAAAAAAAAAACTTAAGCCATGGTCATTGCTTTTAATTACACTCAGTAATGTTTTTGGATCATAGTGTTGGACCAACAATATATTGTAAATTCCCTTAAACCAAATAAATTATTTTAAATTATTTTATACTTATTTAACTACTTAAATATTTATAATAGATTATAATATTTATATGTTAAAATAAATATATAATTAAAGTTAAAATTCAAACAAAAAAATTAAGATAATTTCGGTTGGATTTCCCGTAAAATTAAAAATCCATAATTGTATATGCATATGTAACATATACATACACACATATATATAGAACTTCAAAGCAATAACCACTAATAATGTTGTTCTTATGCTCCGGATTTAAAACTAACCGAAAATAGCGTGTGCCTGTTGGAATTATGTGAAAGAAAATATTTTTCATTTCTTTTTTTTTCTCTTACAATCATGACTATTTATTATGCGTTATGAAATAGACTACTTCATCTTCTGCTCTTTCCGTTTTTTTTTTGTCTTTCTTTTTTTAGTCTTGAAAATTGAAGTTTGTCAATAATAGTTATAAATGAAAAATCTTACGGTAAGAAGTACTCTACACAATATAACAACAAAGAAAAACCATACACCGTTGGTGTCTAACCATCATCATATAAACATTACCTTATAACACAAGTAAATTGACATATTCTGTGAAACGTTGGTTAAATTAAAAGCATCTAATTATTTGACGTTACAACTTAAATTTATATTTTCTACGTAGCAATTTCTTACTAAAAACACAACCATCAAGATCATGAATACTAAATCTTATCATATAATCTCTCAACACCTAATCATTCTTAAACAACCACAAACATTATTATACATTTCTTTTACAAATCCAACGTAAAACACATGCAATGAGAAAGAATACTCTTTCATTAATTTATAAAATAATATTTTAAAATAGCATGAAAAAAATTCCTAACACATAATTTTGTTACTAAACATAGTTCAACAAAAGCTAGAATAAGTTACAAAACATAACCAGTACAACACTAAAGTTTCATTAATATTTCATTCCAGATATAATTATGATCCGACACAAATATATTCGAAAACATCTTTTCCTGTTAAACTTTTTTATTTATGATATTATTAAACTATATATAATGTTTTAAAATTGAGATTTAACAGTAAAACACTAAAGTTTCACTAATATTTCATTCCAAATATAATTATGATCCGACACAAATGTATTCGAAAACATCTTTTCCTGTTAATTTTATTTATTTATGATATTATTAAACTATATAGTGTTTTATAATTGAGATTTAATTATTTTAACTATTATATTTTAAATTATTAGCTTGGAGGTAAACTAATTTGTTATCATGAAGGAAATAACTTGTGTAAAAGTGTTTTAAAAACTTAGATCTTCTTGAAATAAATTTAGTATTATTTATTTAAACTTTATGTTTTTATTATGTAAAACTGAAATATAAATAATAATACTTTATATATTATTACATTTTCTGAATTATTTTTGCTAATTTTGCATTTTAATTCAAAAAAAAAATATTTATTGAAAATAACAATATGATCGCAGAATTAGTTTCATTATTTGTTTGTATATATTATCATCTTTTATAATGATTTTAAATGCTTCATAAATTAGTATTAAATAGTTTTTATTTTAATTTCCCGCCCGTAGGGCGGGCCGACCCTAGTTTCATATAAAACGTGGAGAGTCACCACTGGTAGGCACCTATGACAATTCAATAGTTTAAAGTACAAAATCAGTGGAAGACAGTTTCAAACAATATATCTTCAAAGTTTTATAGTAACTTGATTTACTCTGCACAATAAACAAGACACCGCAGCGTATAAACTATTCATTCACTTGGTGTCCTCTTTGGTCTGCAGTTTCAGGTAACTAATCGGACAAGCAATTAGGGATTCATCTTTTGACATTGCCTGTGTGTTGTAATAATGTAAATTTACTACGTAGCCAGATTAAGATTGGAAGGAACAAAACAAACTAATGAGCAACAGGTTTGCAAACAATATTGCAACCTCTCACCACACTCATTGTTATTCAAGGAACTTTCAATATCAACTATGTGTCTGCCACCAAGTGTAGCACAGTAGCAGTAACAGGAATTTTATGATTTTAAGCAAATGTCTGGTCTGCAAAAATACTAAATCCACGAGTTTGTAATACATGATGGAGTATGATGATTTAATAATATTTTTGATTCCATCTATGTTGGTAGTGAACATGAAAATATTCTGTTTCTAAAATTTTATAATAAACAAGGTAAATACTGTTCTTTCACTGAAATTGTTTTCTGTTTTTTTTCGTAAGACTATGATCTTTGATCATGCTTCATATATTATTATATAATTACATAATTTCTATATTTTGTTTTGGTGTAAGTAATTTTTTGAAAAAACTTTATGTTTTGAGCAGTTAATTTCTGTATTTTGTTAAAAACTTTATGTTTTGAGCAGTTATTTATTTGAAATGACACATCTCTTGAATACTAAGAGACATACATTTTCATAATTTATGTATTTTGTTAAAAGATAATTTGAAGAGTTAGAATCAGATGGTTAGAATTTTTTTTTCACCTAATGGTCCTAAAAATTTTCTTACTAATAATAGCAATCGTTTTAAATGTTGAAAGGTTGTGTCTTTTAATAAAACCAAAAATATATTTGTTTTAAGAATTATGTTTTTTCTTTATAAAAAAATCATTTTTCATAAATATTACTTAAAAATATATTATTTAATTTTAGTGATAAACCATTATAAATTCTTTTAACCATTATAAATTTTGTTGTTAACTATTGCATCCCTTAGCACACCATTGCAATAATTAACTATCAACTATTGTAATCTTTACTACTTAGTTGAAAATTTGCATCTCTTAAATATTTTTAATATGAAAAATTGTTAGTTGTTGTTAGTTATAAACTTATAATTGAGTTTAGTGAAGGGGTGCATGTGTTAAGAGTTGTGTCTTTTAGTACTTATGTAGTTTTGTTTAAGAGTTCTCAGAGAAAAGACACAACTCTTCATTTGTAATAAGATCACTCTTCTTCGAAGAGATGCAATGAAGGGATGCAACGAAGAGATGCAATGAAGGGATGCAACGAAGAGATGCAATTGTTCACTTGTACTGTTTCGTTTCTCATTTAAACTCTTGTTATTGTGATGAAAAATAATAAGTTCAGTTTTTATTTTCTATGTATAAAAGGTGAAGTTCTTGTTCCTTAGAGTTTTTAGTGATCATAATTACATAGATTGTGATATATAATTATTTTTTCTTTCTAAAAACTCATCTTTTATTTTTTGTTTTATTTAAGAAACTTCAGTTTCATTTACAAAAATTATATTTATTAGTTTTTGGGATGAAAAATTATGTATTTTTGTTTTTTACTTCGTCCATATCATTTTATTAATATTTTATCTAAATATTTGCAATTATGAGAGGTTGTGTCTTTTTAAATAGTTCAAAAACAGATAAATATCTTTAAAGTTGTATTTTAAAAATTTAAGAGTTGTGTTTATTCATTTGGTTCTAAATGCATCTTCTCATAATAAATTCAATGAGAGAAAGAACAGAAGAAGTAAAAGGGCCACAAAGAAAAAAAATAAAATAATAGAAGACGATTATATAACTTAGTATTGTTATGTTATCAATGAACAATTAAACTTCTAAACAAATCTATACTATTATTTGCGAAGTAAAATTTTGGATTCGAGCTCTCACGTTAAAAATTAGAGTGGTTAATATCGTTTATACCCTTAATGAATAAAATATATAAATTAACTCCAAAATAAAAACGAATTTAAATGATTAATAATAATAATAATAATAATAATAATAATAATAATAATAATAATAATAAGAATTATCTGAAACCTAATATATATTTTAAAAAATAAAATATGATATACGCACATATATATTGTGTTGTTATCTGAAATTATTTTTTAATAATAAATTTAAAACTAAAATAAACAGAAAACACATAACTAAAGATTAATAAAAAAAAAATATAAATTAACTCCAAAATAAAAACGAATTTAAATGATTAATAATAATAATAATAATAGTAATAATAATAGTAATAATAATAATAATAATAATAATAATAATAAGAATTATCTGAAACCTAATATATATTTAAAAAAATAAAATATGATATATACACATATATATTGTGTTGTTATCTGAAATTATTTTTTAATAATAAATTTAAAACTAAAATAAACAGAAAACACATAACTAAAGATTAATCAAAAAAATTTATCAATTTTATATAATTGAAAAGAGAACATTTAGTTTATAATAATACTATATTCAAAGCAATTTTCTTTCTCTCACGTTAAAAGTTATAGCATTTAAAATCTTCATTATCCTTAATACATAATTAGATTAGATTTGTTAATATAGAATTACTCACAAATTTTAAATGAATTTCATTTATTTGATTTCAAATATATATTAATCTGAAACCTAATATATATTTTAAAAATAAAATATGATATATACACATATATATTGTGTTGTTATCTGAAATTATTTTTTAATAATAAATTTAAAACTAAAATAAACAGAAAACACATAACTAAAGGTTAATCAAAAAAATTATATAAATTAACTCCAAAATAAAAACGAATTTAAATGATTAATAATAATAATAATAATAATAATAATAGTAATAATAATAATAATAATAAGAATTATCTGAAACCTAATATATATTTTAAAAAATAAAATATGATATATACACATATATATTGTATTGTTATCTGAAATTATTTTTTAATAATAAATTTAAAACTAAAATAAACAGAAAACACATAACTAAAGATTAATCAATTTTTTATCAATTTTATATAATTGAAAAGAGAACATTTAGTTTATACTACTATATTCAAAGCAATTTTCTTTCTCTCACGTTAAAAGTTATAGCGTTTAAAATCTTCATTATCCTTAATACATAATTAGATTAGATTTGTTAATATAGAATTACTCACAAATTTTAAATGAATTTCATTAATTTGATTCTCATCATTATCTACAAAATTATATATTATGTGATCCAATAATATTTTACATCAAAATATTTTTAAAATAAATATAAATCCATGTATATAGTTTTATGAATATATGAATATTTTCAAAAAATTTACATAATAAATATTTTTTATTAAAATAAACTTTATTGTATATAAAATTAATATTTAATTAATTATTAAATATAGCAAAGGCATGAAAATAATTTATTATAATGATTCTCGAATTGATAATATATTTATTTAGTAATTTGTAAAACTATTAAGCCCGCAACTGCGGGCAAAACACCTAGTTACTAATATTTGTTGTTTACTTACACATTGTATTTTTACACACATTTGCCGTCTACATATATTAATCCAACTATTTACTCCATAAAAATTATTTTTTTAAAATAAATTTAAGAAAGTTTAAACATCAAAATACAAAAACAAAAAAAAAATTACTCTTCGCGCGCGTTTACGCGCGGAGTTGTTTCCTATTAATAATAATAGCAACATAAACAAGTTTGTCATGGTCTAGTTTCTTATTATGGCCTTATTTGAAACAGCTGCCATTTTCTTCTTTACGAGCAAAGTATTTCATTCAAGATTTGTATTGTTGACTAGATCATGCAATGCTTCCACAAACTTATCCGTGTAACCGGTTAGTAGCCCAGGACTAACCAAAATCTCCTTCAATTTGATGTGGTTCCTCCTCACCAGATTCCCTAACTCGCTATCTTTGTCCATCACAGAAATGATAGCAGCACTCAAGCTTTCCTTGGAGAACCATCCTGTTTCTTCTCTTGGTACTTCAACCGAAACCTCAAGTTCCTCAGTCATCAATCTAGTGTTGAGGATCTGATCACTTAAAAATGGAAGCATGACTATTTGGCAATCACTCATTAGAGATTCCCACATTGACCCAAATCCACAATGGGTCACAAAGCAGCCTACCGATGGATGAGCCAATATCAATGGTTGCTGAACCCATTCTCCCCAAACAACTCCACGGTCCTTCACCCTCTCCTCAAACCCTTCTGGTAACGCTTCTTGGATCGTCTTTGCTCCTTTTGGTGGCCTTACCGCTACGAGAAACGGCAAACCAGTAAGCTCCATTCCTAAACAGAGTTCTTGGAATTGATCCTTTTCGAGAGTGATCTGGCTTCCCAATGCACAGAACACGACAGATCCGTGTCTAAATCCGGTCAACCAACTACTCCATTGATCTTCAAGTGGTTTACTCTTGTCTGGCTCAGGAAGCATTGGACCGGTCAAAAGAACCTTTCTCTGGTATTGACGTGCTATATAGTCGCAGAATTTACCTTCGACTTCTTCGCATGTCCTAAATGAAATGATATCGCAATTCATAAGACCTGTGGTCATGCGATGGTACCTTTTCTTGTAGAACATGGAGAGAGTCAACAAGGCCTGAGCATCGTGTGCGCAGTAGTTTACCTTTGAAGAAGGATAACTAGGTGGAGGAACTCCTAATTTGCTACCAGGGACATAGTTATGAGCCATAGTGGTAGCTGCTATCACGCTGTACATAATACTCTTGACTTCATACTCCTTAGCTATCTCTGGAACCCAATACGCAAAATCGAATATGATCATGTCCGGTCTCAAAGCACGAACCGCGGCTTCCACCTGATCACGTGTCAGATCCAGGGCTGCAGTTAGAAACTTCCCTAATGAGATGGGGATATCCGAGGCTGTCTCAGCGCCAGCCGGGAGGCCATCAACAGGAGGAATAGTTAGTGGATGAAAGACGATGTTGTCCGGGAACATATTGTGATGTTCCAACTGTCTCTGAGCTTTCTTGGGCAGCAAGAAAGTAACCTTATGACCTCTCTCGGCTAACTTGTTGGCTAGATGCAAGTATGGAATCATATGACCAAAAGCAAACCACGGGAACATAAAAGCGTGAAACTTTTGGACCATTTTCTTTACGAATTGCCGAAACAAGAACGGAACACAAATCTTCAAAGCAAAATCTGAAATAAGAAAATTTTGTTGTATTTCAAATCATAAGCATTTTTTGTTTTTGTTTTTCTTTTATGCTTTCTGCGACTAAGATGCTACTTCCCTTCCTAGAACATGGCTTTATTTAGCTTTGACAATGTGCTTGTGAAAGAGTGTGAAGGGTGGTCTAGTTAATTATTAGGGGGCTGCACGAGATTAATTATTTGTGCTAGAATTTAATTAGTAGGTGGGATTGATCATTGATGGGTCCTTATTAGGTCAATTATTTGTGGTGGTTGGTTCTTTTGTTTCATTACTAATATTATTTCTCATACTATTTTTTAAGGTCTACTTAATTATTTATCAAAACGATGAGACACTACGGTTGACAGTTTTATTACTTTACGAGAATACATGTTTGATTGCGTCCCTCCGAAGCCATCTTATAAAATCTGATCTATATACGATGATATGTATCATACAAAAATCTTTTACAATCATTTTCTAAATAATCTGTATAATTTACATTTTCTGGAGTTTGAACCCGAGATTCAGATATAAAACATTAATGAACGCTTAATTAAATTGCTGGACTCAAGGGCTTTGCATCCTTAATTTGTGGAAATTTCTCATGTTATTCATGAGCATATATTCGTTGTAAATTTTATATAAAAGCTGGATAGGGCAGAGACTCAATGGAAGTGTAGACGCAAGATTGTCCATGCATTCTTCTTTAATAACGTCTCTTGCACACCCTGAGCTGAAGCCATGTGACCGTGCTCACAGAGTAAAAAAGATCATGCTACCTGTGCTCTAGAGCTATCAAGTATATAGGAGCAAAACCGTATTGATGTTGTCAATAGCGAACATGTGTTTGTCCAGGGGCGGATCTAGAGTAGTATTTAGATGGGGGCACAACAGATTTTCTCATTGTATTTTAATTTTTGATGGGGGCATTTATATATTTTATGGTAAATACTAAAGGAAAATACAAAATTAGATGGGGGCACATGCCCCCGTTCCCCAATGCTTGCGTCCGCCACTGTGTTTGTCAAATATCGTTTAGTTTCTCGTATAGAGTTCAATTTTTTCTTAAAACAAGACATGTTAGACTAGTTATGTTTCTACAGAGAAAACGAATCCAGAATATTCAAACATTCTTAATATAAGATGCATTGATATAGTTGACAATTGACGTAAACTCTTCCATCTCTCAAGCTGACTTTACCTTGGATGGTTTAACCTTGTGTCTGTACAGAGCATAAATGACTATCTCAGAAGCACTCAAGAAAGCGCCACTCGCACTGCATATCTGAAAAAAAACAAAAACCATAAAAAGTTACAATTAAAACAATCTTTTAATTTTAAAATCAAAATTGAATGAAAGATAAAAGACTTACAAAGAGGTAAGTATTGATTTTGTGGATCAAAGAGTAAGCCATCCAGACTATGGAGTTTATGAAACCAAAGAGCACTAAGGAAAATGGCATGAGCTCAACGCTCTTCGTCTCCACCACTATTGCCTATTCGCGCGCAAAGAAAAAAAAAATCAGCCAAAAAAGGAAAAAACAAAAAAAAAGGAACATAACTGATAAAATACTTTAACCATCGAGAGGACTTACTATTGTTGCAACATGAGTTACCAGCATCATAATGTTGAATATGATGACACAAGTAACACCAAGGAACTTGAGCTTAGAATCAAGACTTTTACATACCATACATGTAATCAAAATAACGGCTACCATCACAACTATCTCAGCAACTGCAAATAAGCACACCTTTATCTGCATCGTTGTCGTCGTCGTCTTCGTCATCATCATCATCAATAAAAAAACAAAAGTGCAACATTTATCAGCTTACATAGATTTTTCTTGATTTCGGGGCCTCACAGTTAAGTAGGTAAATGATCAAGCAAACACCATGAAATACGAACCCCTGGGCATGAACGATGCTAAGAAGTATTGTGTCATCATGTAGGCCGTACATAAAACAAATTGCACAGTACAATAGATTGACCACGGGAATATCCGGCTGCATGTTACCCACTGATCCATCATTCACAACCTTGATGTACCTAGGTCTACGAAATTACTAAACGCATTAACTAAAACTACACAAAAAGGGAAAGAAATTGATATACTTACATATGATAAGCTAACATTCCAAAGTTTGTAATATTCCCTGCAAAGAAACAGAAACATTACCAGTTATGTCAATTTTGTGCTAATCAGGGAAACAGAGACATTCTCAGTTAAGGAGATGGATCGTACCAATTGTAGAAGCCGGAAAACCGAATCAAATAAACGATATAATAAAAGCGAGATGTTAAGGAAAGAAACGATTGAATAGACGAAATGAAACCCGATAAAAAAACGTTCATGGAGTCGAGATATGATATCTCTTTCCTTAACTCTTTATATTCGCTCCGTAGTGAGACGGGACTGTACGAATATAGAGTCCCAGGATAAAACCATGGCGACGATTCACGCTTCACTCGTGAATGCCCTATCGAACTATACTCTACGAAACACTCTCTAAATACTTACGCTAAGGGAATATTTGCTGGTTTCGATGTGAAAGAAAAAGTGAGAAATGAGAAAGGAGGAGAGGCGATATTTAAAGAGTTGGAGACGAGCCACTTTCCGCAACCGTTGCTGTACGTGGGCGAAGATCTCGCGGAGATCGAGGGAAGGTGAGTTGCGAAACTTCTTCCTCACGACGCGGTCTCTTATCTTTTAAATATCTCGAGAGAGGATAAACTGTATGTCGTTTTTATTTTCTAGACAAACTACTTGTCGTTTCAAAATAAAATGCATGTTGTTTTTTGAGAATTAAATGGGTCAAAAACGTTGGGCTTAACTTGGTCCAAAAAAAATATTCTTATCGGGGCCCGACACCAAGACCCGACCCGACCCGCGCCGGGCCGGGCCGGACGGCGGCGGCGGCGCGCGCGTGAGGAGCTCTTTTCTCTCTCTCCAGGCTGTTTAAACCATGATACTACATGGTCATATATAAACTGCTCAATCTTCCTCTTGCTGGCCGATGTGGGACTCTCCACATTGCCACTTACTCATTTAATTGACATTTGCTTGGGCTTACACCATTTGAAACCCATGTCTTTGTATTCACATTTTTTATTACAAGCCCAATGGCTTATAATGATCCAACACCAATAACTACTAATATTAACTGGACTTGTTCGGCATCTACCATTGTGAAACGAGAAAAAAAGTCCTAAAGGACAAGACGAATTGTTTGAGATAGAGAGCGTTCTGAGGGGTTTAGGATCAGTTTAGAGTTAGGGTTTTCAACATTAAGAACTATATTTTGTATTTTTTTGGCCTAGATAAATGCATCTACGTAGATGGGCTCTATTAGCAAAACAAATTCTTTAAGCACATAAAATTTAATTTATTATATAAAACTTAATGTTCCAAAATCAGTAATTAACATAATTACTTTACGTACCAAATTTTGATACATTTCAGAATCTATTAAAAAAACTCAAAATATTGAAGAACAAAATCAAATCACTCGTAAACTTAATTAAGTTCATGCCAAATGGTAGCTTGAACAGTCATTGGTTGGTTGTTTGGTTTGATGAAAAACAGGAGTATTTGCTGATATGGTAGCTCTTTGAGAAAAGACCATGATCTAACTTACAAAGTAGTTCTTGGTCTAGCCTCGGTGCTGTTTTTTTACTAGTATACGTTAAAAGTCAACATGGTAAAATTATAGTCCGTAAAGTCTATTAGCATTCATGCTCTTGTTTCAAAGGTTGAGAAACTGCAACTGGTTTCAAGTTACAGGAATATCAGCAACATGATAAATTCAAAAAAATGGAATACGAATAAATAGAATAATAGCAGTTACAAAAATAAAAGGAATGGAAAGATAAGTATCTACGTAACATGAATGGTAGTTATTTGCAGGAATGTAGTGGAATGAAAATATATTTACTTTAAATTAAATAAAAACCTTTAATTAATATAAAAGGGAAAATTTGGATAAATGCATTTCAATAAGATTATAATTTGAAAAATACACCCTTGTTTAAACTTTTGGGAAAATACACTTATTTATATATAAATTTACCACATTGTCCAATCTTAATATTTTTTAATTCTTGTTATATTTTTAAAAATTGTTTAAAAAAATCATTAGAAAATCTATATAATGTCATTTTAATATACTAAACAATATCTTTCCTAAGTGTTACAAAAAAAAAATATCTTTCCTATATCTTTTTAATATATATTAATTTTCTTTTAGTATTTTGAAAAAAATAAAAGAATGCAAGACTCGTTGTCTTCTCCTCTCCTTCTCCTATCCTGTCTATTTCTGAAACTTTTTTCTCTTTCTCTCTAGTTTTATAGATTCTTCATCTCATCTTTATCTTTAGATAAGACTTTAATGCAATCAACATCATTTATTTTCTATGATTTTAAACTGTTGTTATGTGCTTGATCTTCTTCTGTCTTTTTTTCATTAATTTCTTTTTGAACATTGTACTCCATCTCTATATAAACTGTTATTATGTGCTTGAGTTCAACCAGATAAAACATTTATTTCGATCTGGGTTAATGGTTTTCATTTAATGACAAGAATCGACCGTTCTCTTTTAAATGGACCAAAATTCTCGTAACTGAAGATTACATGCAAATTGCTTCAATCTGAGTTAATGGTTTTCATGTCACATTAAAAAAGAAGAATATAACAAGCCCAAAGCGATGGATGACAATTAGTGTTTTTCTTTTTCATATTCAAACTAAAAATATAAACACATACAGTATGTGAATAATTTACTTAGATGATGACTTGTTTCTGTAAATGATGAAGAATAAAAATTATATAAAATTAACAAAATAAATTAATATCTATATAAACTTCATGATAAAGTCAACACAAATCATAAAACACATATCTATCTTAAACATAAATAATTATAATATTCTTATTAATTTCGAATTTATATATTAATTATTTAAATATTAAATTGGGGTAAAAAAGTAAATTCACATTAAAGAAAGTTTAGTTTAAAAAAATAAAATAAGAACAGTGTATTTTTCAAATTTAAAATCCTAAATAGGGTATTTTGCAAATTATCCCAATATAAAACTCTTATTTTATTTTCCATTCCTTTTATTCCTTGCATTCCCGAGACTTTTTGGTTCTAAATGGTGACCAAGGGAATGTGTGAGAATAACTAATTCCTTAGCATTCCTTATAATTTACACCATTTACAAGGAATATTTGTTACCTATGATTCCTTAACATTTCCTAAGATTTATGGAATAAAAGACTACAATTATTCCTTATGAAATTAGAAGAGGAATGAATTTTCCTTTTATTTTATTCCTTTTCATTCCATTTTTTCTATTCCTTTTATTACTTTTGTGGTTACCAGTTGTTTCTGAATATTTTTAACTACGTTCCATTGCTTATCATATGTTCCATTCCATTCTATTCCTTACATTTTATTTTTAATTCATCTCAAATGGTAACATTTTTGTGGGATCCTCGTGAATGACATTCCACACAATTTTATTCCAAAATATGTGCATCCAGTTGCAGCCCGAATCTTACAAAATGCAACACTTCTTGTGTATGTTCTTAAAATTAGATTTGCAAACAAGCACTAATACATGTGAAACGTGCCTGATTGCTAAAAGCCCATTTGTGCCTAATAAACCCCATTTTTGTGCGAAGCTTCGTGACAAAAAGAAAAAGATAAGTTACGTAAATAGACACTCTGCCACGCTGGAGAATCCATAGAAAAGGAGTTTTAAAACAAGACGTCGTCTCCTATGACCTCTGTGATCGAAATGTCAACGTCACCCCAAAACTCCCCCATGTTTACAACTCTTTAACTGAAACCAAAGTGAATCGTCTTCCTCTCTCACCAAACTTGCTTAACAAGAAGAAGAGGCAAGAGCCATGGGAGAGAAGCTTGCAGAGTTAGAGTACCAACCAGGCTTCGGCAACCACTTCTCTTCCGAAGCCATCCCCGGAGCTCTGCCGCGAGATCAGAACAGTCCTCTAGTCTGTCCTCTCGGTCTTTACGCCGAGCAGATCTCCGGCACCTCTTTCACTTCCCCTCGCAAGCTCAATCAGCGAAGGTCCTTTCCTTTACTCTCTCTATCATCTTCTTTGTCTCTCTATCTTGTCTGTAAGAAGCAAATCTCCGAGGAGCCTCTTAAATAAAGTCCTTTTGAGATTTTAAGATGAAGTCCTTTTGAGATTGGTGTTTAAGAGACAGGGGTAAGCAAGAAGATTACTTACTCATGCGTTTCTCTTATTAATTTTCAGTTGGTTGTATCGGATCAAGCCATCGGTGACGCACGAGCCTTTCAAGCCACGTGTTCCTGCTCACGAGAGGCTCGTGAGTGAGTTCGATGCGTCGAACAGCCGTACGAACCCGACTCAGCTTCGTTGGAGGCCTGAGGATGTTCCTGATTCGCCTACTGACTTCGTTGATGGGCTGTACACTGTTTGTGGAGCTGGAAGCTCCTTTCTCCGCCATGGATTCGCTATTCACATGTATACAGAGAGAGAGAGATCTTTCTTCTTCTTCTTCTCTTTTGGTTTAGGATGAGTGAAAGTAATGATCTTTTGTATTTGAAAGGTACACTGCTAACAAAGGAATGAAAGACTCTGCCTTTTGCAACGCTGATGGTGACTTCTTGTTTGTTCCTCAGGCTGGAAGTAAGTTATTTTATATATATATATAGAATCATAAAAGGTTTAGTCTTTGTTCTGATGTGTGTTTGAGTGTGTTGTTGTTTTCAGGGCTGTGGATTGAAACAGAGTGTGGGAGGCTTTTGGTGTCTCCTGGTGAAATTGCTGTTATACCACAAGGTTTCCGCTTCTCCGTTGATTTGCCAGACGGGAAGTCTCGTGGTTATGTTGCTGAAATCTACGGTGCTCATTTTCAGCTTCCTGATCTTGGACCTATAGGTATGGACCGTATGGTAGGGTACTTGAGTTCTGGATAGTGTTATAAAAAAAGGCTGTCTCTTTGAGAATGTTTTTTTAATCGTTTGAAAGGTGCCAATGGTCTTGCTGCACCGAGAGATTTTCTTGCGCCAACGGCGTGGTTTGAGGAAGGACTACGGCCTGACTACACTATTGTTCAGAAGTTTGGCGGCGAGCTGTTTACTGCTAAACAAGATTTCTCTCCCTTCAATGTCGTCGCCTGGCATGGCAATTACGTGCCTTATAAGGTTGGTTAATACAGTGTAAGCTCTTGAAACATTAAACTCACCATTTTCTGACCATATCATATTTTTTGCATCTGCAGTATGACCTGCACAAGTTCTGTCCATACAACACTGTCCTTGTGGATCATGGAGATCCATCTGTGAATACAGGTAAGAGCACTCTATCTAATATCTAGCTGTTCCTCTTCTTGGAATTGTGTTATCTTACTGATATTCAATGTAAATGGCTGCTCTCTCAGTTCTGACAGCACCAACGGATAAACCTGGTGTGGCTTTGCTTGATTTTGTCATATTCCCTCCTCGGTGGTTGGTTGCTGAGCATACTTTTCGACCTCCTTACTATCATCGTAACTGCATGAGTGAGTTTATGGGCCTAATCTACGGTGCTTACGAGGTATAATTCCTGCTTCTGCAAATCATTCACTGGCTTGTGTTCTTCTTCCTACTACTGAAAACTAGAAGCTGAGTCCACCTTTTGGCAGGCCAAAGCTGATGGATTTCTTCCTGGTGGTGCAAGTCTTCACAGCTGTATGACACCTCATGGTCCAGATACAACCACATACGAGGTATCAATCAAAGCCTATCTTATGCTGCAGCAATTACACGTTTGAAAGTACATCTCAAGTCTGAAGCCATTCTCATAATATGATTTTTGTAGGCGACGATTGCTCGTGTAAATGCAATGGCTCCATCTAAACTCACAGGGACAATGGCTTTCATGTTCGAATCAGCCTTGATCCCTAGAGTCTGCCACTGGGCTCTGGAGTCTCCTTTCCTCGATCACGATTACTACCAATGTTGGATTGGCCTCAAGTCTCATTTCTCACGTATAGCCTTGAACGAGACTAACGTTGAACAAACAACAGAGAAAACGAGAGAAGCTTCAGAGTAAATTAAAAAAAAAAACATAAACTAATGTGTAATGTCAATAACCAATTATGTACAGACCTTTACCATATGTAAAACAGTGTATATTGCAATAAACAGGTAATGTTTCCTAATATCACAATAAAGAGATTCAGGCCACAACATCTGTCAGCTTCACTTTCATCTTCATGATGCCTACTTGAACTAAGATCTCTTTCTTTGACTGTTCTACCTTCAATACAGTCACTTTTTTGCCCAGAGAAGAAACAAACACAGAGTCACCGACTTCAGGAAGCTTGGCACTCCCTGCATCTTCTGTTAGTGCAGAAACATGGTTCAGTTTCAATTATCAAAACCAGACAGTAGATATCTTTCAAATGGCTAAAACTCTAGTTTAATACCAGAAATTGGTCGTCTGGCTACCAGAGATGGTGAACGAGTTACGTTATCTCCATCCTTGGTCGTTTTGACTTGGGTTTGGAGTTGTGTAGCTACCTTTGTCCGAGAAGATTGTGCAGCAGATGCACGAATCTGTTGCAATGTTCTGCGAAGTGTAGAACGAGCCATTGATCCAGCCTGAATCAGTTCTTGTCTCATCTTTAGTCTTTCTCTAGTGGCATGGTTGTTAATGTTCTTTTCTGCTGTAAGTAGGTTCTCATGAAGCTCTCTTGAGACCCTAAGAACCGAAAAGAGAAGCTTATAAGAGTGTACAAGCTCCTGACTCTTGGTTCTTGAATCTTGTTTAATGATCTGAGACAACCATAGATTATTATTACCTTATATAACGGCGTGACTCGTTTAAAAGCCTCTGATAGTCTTGCTTGTACCGTTCCATGTCAAGTATGACCTCATTGATCTCAGTACTTGCAGAGCCATATAGTTCACGAGCACTGTTGATGATATCAGATGGAAGCTCCAATCTTTCGGCTATGTTTATAGCATTTGAACGACCTAACAATCATTTTCAGACATGGCTTAGTGAAAACTTTTAACACTGAATCCAGTTCAGAGGTAAGAAATTAGATCACTAAAGAGTATTGATGATTCTGTAGCTAAACCTGGTACTCCCCATAAGACTTTGAAAGTGGGTTTTAAGTTCAGGTCATCAAACTCCATGCAAGCATTCTCAAACGCAGAATTGCTACCAAAATATGTAGAAAGAAAAGGAAGTTAATACTCTCTAAAACATTGGATGATCCAAGAAAAACGGCAGGTGCAGAATATAAAACCTGTATTTAAGCATCTTAAGCTCTCCGTGATGTGTAGTTGCCATGGTGAGCAGAGAACCGCTCTCTGCAAAAGATTCGAGTATTGCCATCCCTAATGCAGCTCCTTCAAGCGGATTTGTTCCTGCTCCAACCTGTCGTTAGCACCAACAGTTTAAACCAGATTCCTCCAAGCAGATGATCACTACAAATCTGTCCAATCTTTTAACTTACTTCATCTAACAACACAAGTGATCTGCTTGTTGAATGCGTGATAATCTCCTGCAAGTTAACCAGTAAGAAAAAAACACTGAGATGAGGAGAGGAGACATCTGTTGACCTGTAACAGAAACAGAGAAACAGACTTACACTTATTTGCTTCAAATGACCGGAGAAGGTAGAAAGTGACTGCAGCAGGGACTGTTCATCGCCAATATCAGCATAGATATTGTCAAACCAAGGTAAGCGAGCAGATTCAGATGCTAGCACATATAGACCTACAAACAACATTGGAATCATTTGGTGTAGTTTTGAATTCAAAGAAGCAAATAACAGAAGAACATATCGCTTTACCTGATTTAGCCATCATAGCAGCGAGTCCAACTGATTTCAAACAAATGGTTTTACCTCCTGTGTTTGGACCGGTAATGACCACAACTCTAGTCCCCTTAACGATCTGAAAATCAGCTGGGATTGGCGGAGCTCCTGATACTGATACCGTATCCGCCTGAAACAAAATCAAAGCATGTACTTAACAACTTCAGCTAAACACGTATCACCGAATCTGAGCAATGATCATTAGGGAACTTACTGTTTTATGATATTTTACAGCTTCCTCCGTCTTTCTTATGCGTTTCTTGTGTTGGTGAAGCAATAGAGGATGATAACATCTAGGTAGATACAGCAACCATTCTTTCCTAGGAAGCGATTCCTCACCTGAGAGGTTATTCTTAGGTGACTGTTCTCCAGCAGATAAAGATTCAGAGTCTACTCCATCTTCAGGTGGTAAGTATATATCAGGATGTGCACCACCATACGCACGACTATAAGTAGCTCGAGCGTTTATCTAAAAGCAAAACAAGAAAACACACTTAGGAAGATTGTTTTTCATGGAAGGGAGTAAAAGCATGCTTACCACATCCAGCTGGATTGAGTATTTCAGCACATCCACAATTTGATCAAGATCCCTTTGCATCTGTATTGATTGAATCCAAAAATGAACAAAAAGGCATATAGAGAGTTTCAACTTTTGAAATCAATGTTCAATAACCTTTGCAGTTAGCATTGAGAGAATATCTGCCTCAGCCCGTGCAACTGATGCTCTCGCACTTTGGAGTTCATCGTTCATAGAGACCGCAGCTAGTGGCTCAGTAGCAGTCCCTCCACCTGAACCACTGTAACACATATTACCTTCAAAAGGATTGACTTGAAAAAGATTAAAGCACAATCTGAAAAAAACTGCAAATTTAAGTTTTAACCTGGAAAGCAGAAGACCATCAACAGAAGTTAGCTTACTAGAGCTTGTTTGTATACACCATCTTCTGCCAATCTCAGCTACAACCTGGAATTTTATTTTGAATTTTTCAGTGAAGACCTTTAACAGAAGTTAGCTAATTTCTCCTGCCCCATGTTAAAAGGATGCTTTACCATTTTAGATTCATTAGCCTTCTGGTTCCTTACAATAGCTTCCAACATTTGTTGCACCTGAAAGGAGACAACAGGAGGGGTTTCAGACAATCTTACTTTAATCTTAAGAACAAATATCAGTGAGAAAAAAACAGTCATGTAAAGATACTATTTGGACAAAATATTTCATCATTTATTTAGCAATCAAAGCTGACCTTTCTTTCAAGTGTCCGGACTCGTTCACGTGATAGTCTCAGGTCACTACTCTGAATCAATATAAAGACGACTTAACCATTAAAGATCATGCCTCTTGACGCTGTATTCAAAGAGTGAGAGAGAGAGAGAGAAAGAAAGAACAAACCGCAGAATCTTTGATTTTTCCATCAATATCTATAATTTCTTCAACCAACTTGATGAATGGTCTATTGATAACAGGTAGCATTATCTGCAAAAAAAAAGAGAGAGAGTATGAAACTACCACCACAACCAACTTGATTAGAATGATCTGTAAAATACCATTTCAGATATAGGCATGAACCGTTTGTACCAATCTCCATCTTGCTTAATAGCAGATTTGAGACCAAGCTGCAAATTGCCGAAGAAGCGAAGAAGAGAAGCCACCTCAAGTGCTTGGTCTGCTCGCAAAGACATCTTCCTCTTAGCATTACGTATGCCCAACTCAACCTTTTCACACACATATCAGTATTACATTAACAAAAAAAAGAATACAAAACTGATTATTACTTCAGGGACTGGAGGAGGGTGAAGTTTGTTACCAGGGAGATTTGAATGGTGGAGAGGTCGAGACAGAAGGAACCATGTTCAAGCATTTTAATGGCGGCCTCTGTTTCTTCCAAAAGCTTTAAGCTTTCATCGAAACTCTGGTCTAGAGACCAAAGCTTTTTCTAAAAAATTGTCAATGTGAGTTTAAAAGCAGAGAAGTTTTATTACAGAGATAAGGTTTTGAAGAAGAAAAAGAAAGTTGAAACCTTTGTGACTTGGCGACCTAAAGAAGAACGAGCAAAAGAAGCGACGACGTCGCAGAGCTTGTCCCATTCCAACACTCTTAAGCTGTCTGTTTGCGATTTGGATTTTGATCGGCAAATAAGAGTTGGAGCAGAAGAAGAAGGAGAAGAGATGACACTCAGATTAACTCTGTTTCTGTCTCTGTTTCGGACAGGGTTTCTTCTAACGAGCAGGGCACAGTTGGAGAAAGTTATCGATAAAGTCTGCATTCTTTTTAGCCCTTTTGATTTTCGGGGAAGAATCGATTAATAAATAAATGGGATTAATATCTCATTTTTTTCTCATTATTTATATTTTTATAATGTATTTGTAAACTTGACTAATTTTTTTGATATTTGATTTTTAGATATTCCAATCCTTAGAATCCAAAAGTCACCTTTAAAATCCAAAAAGAAAGATAATATACACTATAAGTTTTAAATAGTATATGCTAAATATCTAAAAAATAATATAAAATTGTTTCATATATTTGGATGGAAAACCAATATGTATCTAGGATATTTTTGGTGTTTTTAATATTTTGGAACATTTATTTTTAAAATAATATTATAGAGATATTTCTAAAAAGAAACTTTATCACAAATATAACAGACATAGATTAAAATGACAAAAATATGTTTATTAAAAAGGTAAAAGACACTCATATCTTAAGAATTAATTAATCTGAGATTTTAAATTTAGATTTAAAGGGTGTGATTTAGAGAAAGGATGGGGTTTAGACACTTCATAATTTTATTATCAGCATCTAATTCCAGTTCTCACCAACCAAACTTTTTGGTTTTCCCACTAAGAGGAACACCAGTATCAGCATGGGCACATGGGTCCATTTTTTGGGCTATGAGGAGATTGAGGTTTGCTGATTATGTATTATGATAGAATAAGTAATATTAGGACCGAGTTTTGGATATAATACATCCCTTTAAAAAAAAGATTATCTTTTGTATTTCTGGAAAACATTACTAGCATATGCAAACCGAATTACAAACCGAATTACAGGATTATGCTTGCAAAACTTCTGATTTCAAGAACTGAGTGTATCTATGGGAGGATTATGAATTCAACTGGCATAGTAACAGGTTCGTGTGACTTAAAGCTTGTAAGAAAATAGAACAAAACATCATCAGTTTATGTTTCTTTGTCTTAAAATTAAAACGAAACGTGAATGGTAAATATTTAAGATTTTTTTATTTGCGTTAAAAAGTAGATTTGAAAAAAAAAAGGTTTATGGATGCACTATCGACAGGCTATTGGGAGAGATGTCTAAAACCATAAAAGGGCATTCGATCAATTGAGAATTGAATGACAAACTCAGAGATGCTTCATCTCATGTTGGTCCACTCTGAACCTGAGAGAGACTGAACAAGCTCATTCCAAGACGTGGTGTAATTCCTTTGTAGTATACCCTTCACCAGATTGCGCCAAATCCAGGAAGAAAACTCACGGGAAAAGAATAAATGGTTTCTAGTTTCAGTTATACTATTGCAAAGCACACACTGAGTTGGTAGGACCATGTTCTATCTCACCATCCGATATGCCGTACTGAGCCTGTTATGCATCGCCAGCCATGTTATAAAGGAGTATTTAGGTGTAGCTTGGGGAACCAAACGACTTTCTCCCAACCACATTTCTACTGTATCACATTTAATAAGCTCTCATGTCTCGTGAGTAGAGAACATAGTGTGGTAATCAGAGCCTTTTTTCCATAAGTTAAAGCCCTTTTGATTTCAGGGAAGGATGATTAATACTCCCTCTGTTTCATAATAAGTGTCACTCTGAGCTCATTTTTTTGTTACACAAAGAGTGTCACTTTACAATTCCAATGTAAATTATACTAACTTTCAGCTGAAAATTAATTGCAAACTGCATTGATTTTATAAATAATTTTATTTATCTAAAATACTATTGGTCAAAGAGGTATAATTAATTACAACTTACATATATTTCAACAACTTTCTTAATCTGTGTAAAAAATGTCACAACGACACTCTTTAAAAAACGGAGGGAGTAAATGGGAGTAAAATATGTTTAAATATGGCTTTATTTTTTTTAGTAATTTCGATAATTTAAATATGTTATAGATAATTTGGTTATATCTCTTAAAATACTCAAAAATATGGTTTTTAAATATTAATTTTTGAAAAAATCATAAACCCTCCTATCACAAAATTTCACTCCTCGAATCTAAACTTTATGAATTAGTTAATCAAAAGAATATACATGTCTTTTTACATGTTTAATGAATTATTTTAATCTTTGTGTGTTATATTTATATAAAAGAATTAATACTTTGTATCATAGAGAAGTTCTCAAGACAATTTGAATACAAAAATAATAAATAACAGAAACCGTAATTTTTCAGATATTTACTTGTTCTTGATAAAAATATCCACACCAAACCAAATTGAAAGATAACTGAACCTATCCGAACCGATTTGGTTAGAAGAAGTGGAAAAAAACCCGAAAAAGTTCTCAAATCATCTTAAACCGAAACCGAACGCCCAGGATTATTAGAAAAGTAAGCACATACATCACATAAGATTTAATCACAATGGGATAGATATTGATATTGTGAGGAGATTACAAATCACAAGAAGTTGGTCATTTCATAAGGTGCATGTGTGACAACAATAGCATTACAACAACAGTGGTGAGAAACATACAAATATTATAAGAGTTTTGATTACAACGAAATGATATTTGAGAATTAAAGGGTTACAAGAGGCTCTTCGTTGGTTTTGGTGTCACTGGCTGGTGCAACCTCCTCTTGTTTTTGTGGCTCAGTCTCATCAACAGCTTCGACGGTTGCTTCGGTCTTCACAGCCTCTGGAGCTGCCTCAGCCTCAGCCTCAGCTGGTTTGGCTGGTTCAGCTTCCTTCTGTGTCTCTGCTCCATCTACAGCAGACTCTTCCTTCTCTGCAACAACTTCATCTGCCTTCTCCTGTAAATCGCCACGAAAGGAGAAAAAGAATCACCCATAACATTAGCTATTTGGCTCAGAAATCAAACGATGAAAACCAAAGTTGATATATTGATCCATAAAACCTGAGAAACGGCTTCGGATTCCACATTCTTGGACTCCACGGCGACGTTTTCTGTCACGGCAGGGGTTTCAAGGATATCAGACTCCTTAGGTTTGCTCGCACAGCCTCCCATGGTGTTGAATGAAAGAATCTGTTTAAAACAAAGACAAGTTACAATGGGAAGAACTGTGGAGCCAACAATGAAACTCCTTTTCTGATCCTTTTTTTAAAAAGCCAAAACTGTTTTTTTCGTTATTAGAGGCTGAGCAAATGTAGGAGAAGGCAACAAAGAGATATATATAGTGGTTGTACGGACAACCAAGGAAACGCTATTTCAAGAAAATGACTAAATAATTCATGTCACCATAGATTCTCTGAGGCTCTTCTCTGTCAACGACCTATTAAACAGGAGAAACAAACCTTAACCTTTTATTCTCCACCGATCTTCTAAGTTTATGTTTTAGCCACAGTTTCTTCTACAGCCCCACAAACTTGTCACAAGCTCTACTTCTACCATTAGCAACCAAATAGAAACAAAGAAAGAACAAGAAAAAAAGAACGGATGAATAGCTTATTGCTATAAAGATACTGATTTTACTAAAGCAAGCAATGCAGTTGATGTGATGATGTAAAAGAAGAATAAACCAATGTTATAAAACCAAAGCCATTGCAAAATCTCCTTTCAGAAATTAAAGTTTCTCATATCATATACTAAAAAGCTGTTCCCAGGTCAAAAGTATCTCATGGGATCAGAGCTAAGAGAGTTTCATGGGAACACAGATTAGGACATAATCTATTTTACAATCATTTGTCAAGATACTAACATATTTGTAAATTTATAATAAAAATTATGTTACGAATATTTATTAGTTTATATATGCGGACATAATTTTCTTACGAATATTTATTAGTTTATATATTTTATTAAAATACATATGATTATTATTGTATTAAATTTTTGAAAACACTAACATATTAAAAATATTTTTGATTTTGAAATTTTATACTTGTGTTATCAGTTTTTGTACACTTATTTTTACTTTTATTTTGCTCATATTTTCCATTTCTTTTCCATTATTTATATTTTTCATTAGATATATTTTGCTCATCTATACTATTTAAACATAAACAATAAAAGATTTACTTACAAAAAGTAATAGTTGGATCAATAAAATAAAAATAATATATATTTTATTAAACAATATGATTAATATAAGTTGGTTTTATTTTAATATATATTTTTAGATTTTGGATAATTATTATTACTATTAATTTTAATAACTTATCTAATCAAAAATAAATAAAATTTGTTTTTTATTTTGTGGTTAATTTATATTTTATACATTAAGGGTATAAAAGATATTGACCACTCTATTTTTTTAATTTAAAATATGTTTTTAGATTTTGGATAATTCTTATCATTATTAATTTTATTTACTTATGTAATCAAAAAAATACATTCGTTGTTATTTTGTAGGTAATTTATATATTTATCCATTAAGGATATAAATAATATCAATCACTCTAGTTTTTTATTTTAAAATATATTTTTAAATTTTAGATCATTCTTATCATTATTAATTTTAATCAGGTAACTGATCATAAATTTAAAATTCATTTTTACTTTATGGATAATTTATATGTTTATTCATTAATGATATAAACAATATTAAATTGTCTAATTTTTAACGTGAGAGATCTGTTGTGAAAAATCGCTTCGCAATAATAGTATATATATTTTTGGTTAAGATTTAAATTTAATAGATTGGACAAAAATGGCTGTAAATTGCTGATCATTTAAGTTGAAGAAGAAGGTATTTACGTCATTTGTTTCTCATTAAACCTAAAAATGAAAATAAAGTTTAAAATGTAGTCAGTCTCCTTCGAACTGAGGCATGGACAAGATTCCATAAGCTGTTAACCACTATACCATATAATCATATTTGCCTGTACGCTCTATCCAACAGTAATTTTCCACTTCTTTTCAATTCTCTTTTACTCATTTGAAATTTTGTTTTTTTTTCAAGTTTTATAGTTTTTTTCTTAAAAAAAAAAGAAAATTTCCTTATATATATCGAGTGCATGAAAAACCATCCATAAAAAAAATTTATACCTGTTGTTAAAAAAAAAACAGTTTCTATGGCTACTTTCATAAACTTTCTTAGGAGAACATTTTCTTCAGGTCGATACAAACCAGATAGACCCGAATTCCCAGTCTACGACAAAAGTCTTTTGACCAATGCATCATTAATTCTCTCAGATCTCTCTTGGCTTTTTGTTTTGACAGCATTCATTCATGTCTGTGTTTCTCAGCCGTCTCCGCCTTGGAGTGAGAAGATCCTCCTCTGTTTCTCTTCTTCTCTCTAACGCCTTCTCAACCTCCTTGCGGCAAACCCCACCTTGTTCCGTCATGGGCGCTTTTCCTTGTGAGTGCGGTCTAGCAAGACTCATAGTTGCCTTAATCAACATTGCTGGACTCAACTTGACAAGATGGTACCTTTGGAGTTGGTGTTGAATAATAGTTTCATCGGTTCATGGGACCCCTGCAATCCCAGCGATGACCCTAAGCTTCAGAACGTGCGGTTTCAAAACCTTCCTAAGCTTCCCATGGCCACACGTGAGCTTATAGATTCGTGCTTAATGAGCGAGCACTTGGTTAAGTCAAGAGCCACCGGTGAGACATTCTTGGTTAAGCAGTACAAGAAGACAGCCAAGAACGAGGAAGGTTTTGCGATAATGAAAACAGAATTTTTAATGGTGTTCAAGCTAGACGATGAAGGAAACGCGGTCTACACTCAAGACATGGGAGATCTGACCATGTTCCTCTCAATGTCTGAACCTTTCTGTGTCCCTGGCATGTATAAGAATAACGTTTACATCTATGATTATGATGATATGGGATATGTGGAGGTGGCTGACATCCCCTTCAACTTCGTTAGTGTAAGTGGTCCACATGATGCCCCTCATCATATTCCACCTCAAGAGATCAACAACAGTTTAGGAACTCTCAGATATATTAAGTTTGAACTATGTATGCCCCTTTTGTTATGCATTAGAATATGTTTGAAGCATCTCTGCAGAATCTTTGAGTTTTGTCACTTTTAGACATCTATGGTGTTACTATGGCAAGCAGTGCAGTTCAAAATGATGAAGTAAAAAAAGAGAATAAACCAATGTTATAAAACCAAAACCTATGCAAAATCTCCTTTCGGAAATTAGAGTTTCTCATATCATACTAAAAAGCGTTGCTAGGTCAAAAAAAGAAGTATTATTGTTCCTAGTACTTCTACCACACGTCTTCTATTCCTCTTTAGGAGAGGATTCTACTGTTGAAGTTTCTTGGAGAGCACCCTTGGGGACGAGACTTTTGTACATTGTCAAAGCTTGAGCGATCATGTTTGCAGGATTCGCAGCAGAACTCGGAAGCAGCATCGTTGTACCCTAACAAGAACAAGAACAGGAACAACAGTGCCTCTATTAGATTCATACCCCGAAGGGAGGACGATTTAAGAAAGATGGAATCTGGTTCAATATTGTTTGCGTTTCCTAAATGTTTACCTCCTTAGCAATGTTGCCAAAAGCATGAATGTATTGCTCCGCAACTCTCAAACCCGCAGCCTGCATTTTCCACCACGATTAAGCATGAGTTCCCAGTTTGGAAAGCAAAACAAGTTAACTTACACGTCAACTTTTGTAAGTCCAATAAGCCAGAGAAACATCTAATTTAGAAGCTAGAGAGAATCATTTATGTGAAAGTAGGTGTTATATCATAGGACTCAATGCATTGGCTGCTCCAGGTGTGAAACCAAACTACATTTGAAGAATCAGATTAAGACAACTAACAGTTTTTGCAAATCGTATTACACCTAAGTAATCAGGTTGATTCATTAAAGCTCAAAACTTTGGAAATCATGTAAAGATACTGTTGTTTGAGCTCATGTACTAACCTCCACGCCACCAGTTTCCTTGAGGGATTGAGATAACATTGCCAGCCCCCTGGCTGTTGCTTGTGCTCTAGCTATTATTGCTTCCGCCTCACCTGGAAAGCAATACCAAAAAAAATTGTGATGAAACAAATTGAAGAATGGCTTGACATCTTATTATGATGTGTTCATGGCTTACTAAAAGTTAAGACTAACCTGATGCTCGATTAACTTGGTTTATCTTTGCAGCTTCTGATTCCAAGATTACAGAACTTTTCTTACCATCAGCAATGTTGATATGGGCTTGGCGTTCTCCTATACAAGTCAGTAAAACAGATTATGAGAAAACAAATTGAGCAGGCTTTGTTCTTGGTATTTCTGAGCAGTAGCAAGCACACAGTTCAATCACAGGACATAAGTATGCAAAGATAAGCAACACAAATATTACCTTCAGACTCAAGAATCTGAGCTCTCTTTTTACGTTCAGCTTCAGCTTGCATTTCCATAGCAACCCTCACTCCATTAGGAGGCATGATATCCCCTGGATATACAACAACACATGTATCCAGTAACAGGCAAACAAGGGAATCCATCAAAAGAGAGTCAAAGAAAAAAAAATACTCACTTATCTCATAACGAAGGCATTCAAGACCCCAATGTTTTGCAGCAACATTGATAGCTTCCTGCAAGAATGATTCCATCTCAGAATCATCATACATAAACAAGATTCCCCAGCTAAATTTTACAAACTCTTATCTAACAAAAACTAAACTCAACACCGAGCAATGAATAAAAGAATCTCTAAACAATCTCAGCTAGGTACTAATATACCAACACCCGAGCAATGACTAAAAGAACAAGAACGCTAAACAATCTCAGGTACTAACATTACCAACAACATCCACTAAATTTATCACATTAACATCACTCTAACCATGACACTGCAGATCAATAGTTCTCAATATCAAAACTAAGTTCAAGTACATAAAGGCAAAAGAAGACGAACCACAATCTTCTCGTTGAGAGTATCTCGTTCCTCAAACGTCTTGTCAAGAGTCATCTTCCCTAATTCGCTACGCATTGTAGTCTGAGCCAACTGTACAACCGCGTATATCGGATTCTCAACGCCGTAAGACGCCAGATGTGGATTCACAATCTGCAAAACAAAAACCTCCAAAATCAACCAAATAAAACTCCAAACATAAGATCCAAAATCAACCAACGATAAACCTAACCTTAACATATAGAACACCGTCGATGTGGATGCTGACGTTATCCTTCGTGATCGCAGTCTGATTACCAATCGGGATCGCCTCCTCCTTGAGCGAGTGAACGTAAGCGATGCGATCCACGCCGGGAACGAGGAAGTGGATCCCCGACTCCAGAGTCTTGGCGTATCTGCCGAACCGCTCGATCACGCACGCCTTCTTCTCCGGCACGATTCGGATCCCCCAGTTCACCGGCGGATTGATTCTATAGCTGGATAAACGAAATCGTATCATCGACAGTTCGAAACCCTAAGATTCCTAATGAAATCTCGAAATCGAACGATTCTCACCTGTTGAAAGCGTGGCCGGGAGAGGAGCTGAAGTGGCGGACGGGTGTAGCGGTGGCTGTGGCAGCGCCGGAGAGTAGGGGCGATTGACGGAGGGACCTTACGGCGTTGCTAGCGACGGATCTTGAACGGCTGATTTGGTACATTGTGTAACTAACTCGTGTCGAATTCGAGAAGGAGGGAGGAGCACAAAATAACAAAAACCCTCTTTAAACCTTTTCTTTCTTTTTTTCAATTTGGAAGTTTATGTTTTGGTTGACGAGCATACTTATATGGACCACTGTGAAAAAAAAATTACTTGGAGATGTGGCAAAACATTTGACCGATCATTTCAGATAAACACCGATTTAATTTGAGATGCTTATTCAACATCTTTATTTCTTGTTTGACACGTTTGTTAAACTAAAAATTAGATTTGTTTAGTTTCTTACATATTTCTTAACATATCCTATAACATATATGTGTATAGGATTCACAAGATAATGACAAATCAAGTTTCAAAAATAATAATAATAATAATGACATATCAACACTAGGGTTCAATACAGATCATATATCCAGGTTTTTAAAGGTATTTGTGAATTGTTTTGTATGTTACAGATATCTAATTTTTTTATTTGTTTTGCTTTGGAAAAATTCGGATATCTGGAAAAACGGATATCCAGAAATTAAATAGATAGTTGCGAATATTTACGAATACTTATAAATATTTGATCTGATTAATACAAATAATCTTAAAGTTTTGATATAAATTTGTTTTTAAAATATATTTTGTATGATATATAAAATAAAAACTAAAAAAAGTAGTGAATCTACATATTTTGTAAAATTTTAAAACTTAATTAACAATTATAATAACATAAAAACTAAGAAAATGTTATAATTGTCATAATCTTTTTCTATTACTTTATGTAATAGTTTTATATAAGTAATAATTTGAATTTAATTTATCAAGACATATATTAGAATAATAATTATATAATTTTATATATTTAAAACTTTAAATATAATTAAGATATACATGTATTTATATATTTTCGGATCGGAGCGGATATCCACTTCTAAAATTTTAATATTTGTGATTTATTTTAATTTTAATGGATATTAATTTTTAGTATTTGTGTTGCTTCGAAAGTTTACAAATATCCAGAATGTTTGGATCGAATCGAAATGAATAACGAATCGAACTAAATTTAACGGATAAAATGTCTAATCCTCAGCACCCATCCTTACACATCAGCCCAATAGAATATGGTCAAACTTAAATCAGTTTTACAGCAGTTCCAAATCGTATGGTGGTTAATTTATTCTTCCTTCTATAATGTTCAATACTAACAACATTTTTTTGTAAACCGTTGTTCATCCTCTTTGTTTTCTCATCAACCCTAATATTCCATGAATATTTATCCTTTTTTGCTCTGTGTTTTTGTCTTATTTTAAATAGTGGTTCTCGATAAGTTAGCTATGTAGTCATTCATTTGACGAATGGAGGGATGTGGAGGACAACAGTTACTTAATTTGAACTTTTTAGAGAGAAAGCAGGAAGAAAAGAAACAGAGATGGGACTACTAGCTAGAAATAGAAAATATACGTTAATTTTTTATTTCTTTTTTGGCTGAATGATATAAATTCATATGTGATAATCATTCTTTGCCCAAAAGCATGTAAAACTCCAAGCAATATAAGGCAATTTACTGAAGTGATTGTCTACCTTTTGACTGGTCCTTTTTACAGTTGAAATTTATGGGTCCTTTTACAAAAAGAGTATTTAGCTTCTAATAGAACTAACTTCTTCCCCACGTTAACACACTAATCATCCTTAGCTAAACATAGTAAATGACTATCTTGTCAAATCCTTTGTATTCGAAGGTGGAGATCTCTTCTTCATCCATCGCCTTCTCTGTCTTACCCATCTTTCTTCCTTTTTCTTTACACTTTTAGCCTAAACGGTTTCGCTTATATACAAATCATATCCGTTGTGGATACACATATCTCTGCATCTGCTGGTTATACAAAGAATCTTGTTCCTCTTCCTTCATCTTGTAACACTCATTAACGTATTTGCTCTGTTTTCATTGCGTAACTGTTCCGATTTGAGCTTTAGAGTGTTCAAAGGATGATTGGCGATCACTGGCCGTCAGAATCCGAGACAAGGAAACTCCATGTTCTGTCTGAGGACACAGAGTTCCATTTCTCTGAGTTAACTGATTTGGTTCTGATTGTTTTTGTAGTTAGAGATTGAAGTTAAGTTACATAGGATCTGGACGTAGCAACCAAGAAAAAAAAAAAGAAGAGTTTGTTATTGAAATAAATATTTTAAGACAACAAAAAAAGCCAACCAAATCTGGAGATGAGAGTTTAGATCCTTTCTAGTTTGCAAAAAAAGAATGACAGTCAGGTAAGATAAGTTGATAACTGTCTCTCATATGAAAAAAGCTTTCACAGGTCAAAAAATAATTATAGTTCCTAGTTCAGCTACCATGCATGGGCTTCTAGTGAAAGGTGTAGCTCAGTTAACCACGTCGGAGGATTCTACTGCTAGAGTTTCTTGGAGAGCACTCTTGGGGACGAGACTTTTGTACATTGTCAAAGCTTGAGCGATCATGTTTGCAGGATTTTCAGCAGAGCTCGGAAGCAGCATTGTAGTACCCTATCAAGAAGAAGAATATTAATTACACCGATCAACACACTCGACTGACAACTGAGACTAGAAAGTAGTAAGTTATGTTTTGTAATTGTTTACCTCCTTAGCGATGTTGCCAAAAGCTTCAATGTATTTCTCCGCAACTCTCAAACTCGCAGCCTGTATAATGCACCACCAAGTCCCAATTTAGAAAACTAATGCATTACTGATAATTAAACCAATGTTTTTTATCCTATTCACTAACCTCCACTCCACCAGTTTCTTTGATAGATTGAGATAACATGGTCAGTCCCCTGGCTGTGGCTTGTGCTCTAGCTAATATTGCTTCTGCTTCACCTGTTGAGCCGCAGCACAATTTTATTGAAAAAAACAATTGTTTAGCATAAACAAATTGAAGAATGACTTGACATTTTTTATTATTGATGTGCTCATGCTTTTGAACTGTTTGGTTACTAGATAGTTAAAAATACTAACCTGCTGCTCGATTGACTTGGTCCATCTTTGCAGCTTCTGATTCCAAGATTACAGAACTTTTCTTACCATCAGCAATGTTGATATGCGCTTGCCGTGTTCCTATAAAAAGTTAGTAAAACAGATTATGAGAAACAAAAATCAAAAAAGTAAAGTGGGTAGCTTTGAGCCAATAAGCATTCAGTGACGTAAGTAGGCAAAGATAAGCAATGCAAAATATACCTTCAGACTCAAGAATTTGGGCTCTCTTTCTACGTTCGGCTTCAGCTTGCATTTCCATAGCAATCTTCACTCCGTTAGGAGGCATGATGTCCCCTGGATACACACCACATATATTTTAGTAACAGGCAAAAAAGGCAATCCATTACCAAAACAGAGAAAAATTGACTCACTTATTTCATAACGTAGGCACTCAAGACCCCAATGTTTTGCAGCAACATTAATAGCTTCCTGCAAAAAAGAAAATCCCATCTCAAAACCATCATATCCAAAACATAAATACAAATGCATAATGCATTCCCCACCGGAATACTATATACAAAAAAAGGAAGCAATGACAAATAAAAAAAAAGAACAACAGAGCTAAATTAAACTCAACTTCAATCTTGTGTACTAATACATTCACGGTAACATCACTAGCACATGAAAGGGTCTACCAAAAAAAACATGAAAGTGTAGAGCACGTACCACAATTTTCTCATTGAGAGTATCTCGTTCCTCAAAAGTCTTGTCGAGTGTAATCTTACCGAGCTCACTACGCATTGTAGTCTGAGCCAACTGGACAACAGCGTAAACCGGATTCTCAACTCCATAAGAAGCTAGTTTAGGGTCCACTATCTGTGCAAAACCAATTAATGCAACAACTCTCAACATAGGATCCCTTTCAAAACTAGAACCAAAAAAAAAAAGAATGTCACAAACCTTGACGTAAAGAACACCGTCGATGTGGATGCTGACGTTATCCTTTGTGATCGCAGACTGATTACCAATAGGAATCGCTTCCTCCTTGAGGGAATGAACGTAAGCGATGCGATCAACACCCGGTACAAGGAAGTGGATCCCCGACCCTAGAGTCTTTCTGTATCTTCCGAACCGCTCGACCACGCACGCCTTCCTCTCAGGTACAATTCGGACTCCCCAGTTAGTCTGGGGCGTGAGTTGGAATCTACGTTTCAATCATATCAATCAACAGTGTAAGATTACCGTTGAGTTTCACTTAATACGAAATTCTAAGCTTAAAAAAAAAACCTGTCGAGAACAGCTTGAGCAGGGCTGCTGCTGCTGAACTGACGGACGAAGGCGCTGGCTGCGGAGGATAGTTGCGTCCGAGAAGGGGCGGGAGGTTTGTAACTAGGCAGGGGAGAGCTGCTGAACTTGCGGACGGTGGTGGCGGCGGGCTTGGAGGCGGCGTTGATTCCTGCTGATATTAGAGGCAGAGCTGCGTAGAGTGGACGGATGTAGTTGAGGGACCTAGCGGCTGCGGTGCCGAAGGATGGTGAAGATACGATTTGGTTCATGATGATCTTTGTAGCTGTGACTCTGGGAAGGAACTAGGTAAAAACCCTCTCTATTCTTTTTTTTTTCAACTCTTTCTGTTTCTCATGATGACTTTTATAATTATACTCTGTCAAGTAACGTGGAGAAGAGGCAAAAAGAAAAAGGGAAAGTTTTTAAACTTTTCGGCAAAGCAAAAGCGAAGGACCTATTAATGATCTCACGGTTAACTAGCTCAAAATTATATTTTAAAAAAATGTTGTGATAATTTAATTTAATAGAACCATTATTATAAAAAATGGTATTACTAAAGTGGTATAAATGAAATTTCCTCTAGAACAATTATTATAAAAAATTGAAATGTAAGTTTAACTTTTTACATTAATCTAAGATATTTTACATTCTTATGATATTTTATATATTGAATAATATATATGTTTTTTTATCTTTTATAATCTAATTTATATTTAACATAAATATAATTATAGATTAATGAGAGTCAAAATGGAATAATCGTTTTATTTAATCTGTTTCGTATTAGTCTAAATCTGTTTATAATATTTATATAATTAAAATAGTTTTATCTATTTAAAATATTTAAATGAATGAATGGATTTTAGTTTTTAAAAAACTTTATTAAACTAATAAAATTGGCATTTTTAATGGGTTTACAGTATTTACAATAGTTTTCAAATTTTTGAAAAAATAATATATATACAAAAAAATGATCCGAACATGTACAGAAATAAGTATATATTTAAGTTATCTAAGTGAGGTAAAAAAATGAATTAAAAATAAACATATCAAGACGTTTTTATTTCATTATGTAATCGAAGTCTCTGATATTAATATGGCATATATTATTTAATTGTATATTTAGTCTTTTTTGTCGGCTAATTTTAGTCTAAATTACCTTTGATTAAAAAATCATTTTTTATGAATTTTTAGTGGCATATTTCGTACATCACAATGCATTATAATGTTGTACTCACATGTAGACTATGAACACGAGAATTCCACTATATTCCCTGTCCATACGTCATCGGACTAATGCATCTCTGCGTAATGTATGAACGAACTACTTGCAATCAGAAACTGAGGAAAATTGTGAAGAGGTAATGGGCTTTCCGAAGGGTTCATATCTTGATGGGTTTGTAATGGTCTTTTGATTTCACGATGTATTGGCTTTGTGCCTCTTAATTAACGAAACAAAGTTGGAAAAAAGAAGTGTTAAGAAACCACCAACAATCTACTATCTTAGAGCATGTTTATCAGCGTTCCTTAGAGGAGTTGTTTAGCCAAATTGGCAATTAAAATAATTGGAAAAAAGACAATTAAGCAAGGCACGTCCTCTAATTTGGGTATCGAAGGCACGTTCCTTAGCGGATACGTGGCACAATCAGATTGGCTTGAGGAGCAGGGTCGTCTTTCCTCGTTTTCCTCTCTTCTCTCGGTTGCGAAACGGCGAGTCCTCGTCACCTTGACGACTCCTCGACGCCATGAAGCCGCTCTGCATCTCGAGATTGGAGACCATGGTTGGTTGTTTCTCCCTTTTCGGATGCTCCAATCATCAATCCCCAATTTCTCAGGTCTCTTCCACCGCACAGTTCTTGAATCATCGACGTCGTCAGCTCTCCTCCGCCTCAGCTCTCTTCCACTTCAGTTTAGGTGTCGTCAGTTCATCTCTGTGGTGCTGCTCATCGTTGGAATCAAGTTCGCCGTCGAAAACCGTCGCATCAGAAAGACTCGTGAAACATCAATGGTCATATTTGGCTATTTTGCACATTCAGTCCTCATAGTTTAGTTATTTTCTTTTTGACCCCAACTCAACTTTAATATTTAAAAATTCATTAAGCATCCACTAAGGGATTGCACCGATAAACATGCTCAGAAACATACAAGTAGTTAGCAGATTATAATAATGTTTATCCATTAAATGTAGGTAATAAAACTAGTCACATCAAACATGCGTACTAGCTTTATATACCACAAAAAAAAAAAACGCAAGAGATTGAAAATGCAAGCAAATAAAATCAGTGGGCAACCAAATACTAGTACAAGTACAAGGCAAGGAATGAAAATGAAATCACAACAAGAACAACCACTCACTGATTTTTCAAATCCTTTTCCTAGTTATAAATGCGAAACACACAACCCTCCTAACTCCTTTTGGTGGACTTTTTTTTTATTTTGTCAAAACTCGTTTTCACACGGACTTTGATTTGAAACTTCATAAACTTTTATGTAAAATAATAAAAACCAACTTGTAAACTCGTTTCTTCTCTCTCTCTCTCTCTCTCTCTCTCTGCTTTCAAAATTGAAAAAATTCATTTTCCTAGAGAGAGATTGCCACTGTTTAGGTCCCGATGTCAATCACTGACCGTCACAATCCGAGGGCGGAGACGAAGAAGAAGAATCTCTTCAGGCTATTCCCTTTCTGGCAGAGGAAAACCACCACCACCTCCCCTTCTCCCTCGTCGACTCAGAATCACCCCACCCGCCACCGTCATCGGAATAATACGGATGCCTCCAACTCCAAGCCGTCCTCCTCCTCCGCCTTGTCTGTCTCTTCCGTCGCGAGATCGATTCTCCCCGCTCGACGTCGTCTCCGACTAGATCCTTCCAGCTATCTCTATTTCCCTTGTACCCCTCTCCTTCGATTCCTTTCAAATCGATCGTTTCCGATTAGTTAGAGATGGAGGTTAGAATTGTGGTGTGTGTGTGTGTGATTGCAGATGAAGCTGGGAAACAAGTGAGAAGCGCAATCAAGCTTAAGAACACTAGCAAGTCTCATACTGCCTTCAAGGTATAAACGGAGACTTACTTGTACATGAAACGTTGACTTTTTTGTTGACTTTTTTTTTTG
This sequence comes from Raphanus raphanistrum subsp. raphanistrum, assembly GCA_019706035.1. Classification (NCBI taxonomy): domain Eukaryota; kingdom Viridiplantae; phylum Streptophyta; class Magnoliopsida; order Brassicales; family Brassicaceae; genus Raphanus; species Raphanus raphanistrum. The sequence continues at coordinate 15,160,410 of CM033981.1, forward strand.
TGTGTTGGCAGTTCCAAACAACTGCACCGAAGAGTTGTTACATGCGTCCTCCTGGTGGTGTTTTGGCTCCTGGAGAGAGCGTCTTTGCTACTGGTAAGTAATTTGAGTTTTTTTTTTTTTGTGGAAAAGCTATTTGAAAGTTCGTTCCTCTGATTCATTTGCTTTCACCGTTGCAGTGTTCAAGTTCGTGGAACACCCAGAGAACAATGAGAAACATCAGTTGAACCAGAAGAGCAAGGCTAAGTTTAAGATCATGAGCCTCAAAGTCAAACCCGGCGTTGACTTTGTCCCCGAGTTGGTATCTTATCTTCTTCTTGCTTAACATTACTCTTTGTTGGATAATGCAATGCAATTGTTGGATACATGTTTTAGATGATGCAACTCTCCCCCGTGTGTTTATTATCGTTGCAGTTTGATGAGCAAAAAGATCAAGTCACCGTGGAGAGGGTTCTTCGGGTCATTTTTCTTGATGCAGAACGCCCAAGTGCTGTAAGCTTTTTAAGTAGATTTTCATTTGGATAAAGTCAACAGCAGATACTATACATCTTCTGAGTTTGAACCTTTTGGATAAGGAGGATTATTTATTGATATAATTATCAGGCACTGGAGAAACTGAAACGTCAACTGGAAGAAGCTGAAGCTGCGGTTGAAGAAAGAAAGAAGCCTCTGCCGGAGACAGGGCCTCGCGTGGTCGGGGAGGGTCTTGTCATTGACGAATGGGTAATATATTGATATATTCAATATAAGATCTTTGGCTTGCTTTCTTTCTTCTACGAATTTGTTTTAGTAACCGAAGTTTTTGTCATCTATCAGAAGGAGAGAAGAGAGAAGTACCTTGCTAGACAACAAGTCGAAGCCATAGATTCTTCTTCCTAAAATGCAGAGAGAGCAACGTGGATTTTTTTTCATTCGCGAAGGTAAAAGATCCTCTTCCTCATCATCGTTTGCAGACTGTACATAATTGTATCCGTCTCTATTTATGTGTGTTATAATGTCTAGAGTGGCTACTTTGTGGTTTCTTGTATGTCTCTGCTTCTTGTGTGATTCACGCCGTTTTCGTCAAATTTTGTTTCGGTTTAAACGAATTTATTAATCGATCTAGAGTCGAACCATGGCTTAGTTCAGTTCTCGATTTGTGCTTTCCGACTTCTGTGGTAACGCTACTGGTTCTTTTGTATATTTTATCCGTTTACAAATGTAGATTTGTTTTTTTTTTTTGATAAAGTATCCGACACCTCTAGTTTGAAAATTTAAATGATCTTGAATTGATTCCTTCGAAATGAAAAATCATATTGTTGGTTTTGACTCTTTTACAACGCTTATACTATATTCCACCTCACAGTATAGACAAGTAGTTTAGAATTGAGGTTTATACATCCACAATCAAGAGCTTTATATCTTTAAAGAATAAAATTCATCTCTTACCGGTTGTGTAACAAAACATAGCTTTTGCCTACAAGTGCTGCTTGTTATTGTTATTATGGTATTGCATTCGTTGTTTTGTTACAAAGAAGCTAAACAATTGTTACTGTTCATTAACACTCTCGATACTACAAAAGAAGCTAAACAATTGTTACAGTTCTCTACATCTTTCAACACACTCGATGCTAGAAAAGAAGCTAAACAATTGTTACAGTTCATCATACACAACTGGTTTCTTAGAACAAAATAAAATATTCGTTAATTTGGAATAATAGTTTTTTTTTGTCAACTTTTGGAATAATAATTAACGTGTGAAATATGGATGATGGTTTTGTGGACGATATGTTTACCAAAGAAACGTGATCCAGTGCGTTTGAAACCTTTCTTAAACTAAAGTACATGTTTGTATTTGATGACAGTCTTCTACAACGTTTGGTCCTTACTATAATCAGAACTCAGAAGTTTGAAATCGTTCTATCTTTTCTTTTACATTCCTAGTTATAGTTATAGTTTTAAAAAATCTTGTTTACTTTCTATAAGAATATGGTCCGCAAGAGTGACCTCTAAAAGACTGATACCCAACCACAACCAACCGCACGCACGAGTGCCCTAGTACCAAAAAGACGTGTACCAAAGGGTGAGTTTGATGCGTTGCTATTTTGCTCCTAGCATTAAAAACTGTGAGTTCAAAAAAAAAAAGCATTTAAAAACTGTGATATTCATATTCCTCTTTGCCTAAATGATAAGTAGAATAAAAATGGAGATGAATGGTGTTTCAAAAAAAAAGAATAAAATGAATGGAATATTTTCTTAAAAATGAAATATATTCATTCAATTCATTTTTATCAAAACTGTAGAATAATGTTTAGGAAGATTTTTTTGAATGGTTGTACAATCTGTAGAATGAGTATTTTATTTCATTCAAGTTAAATGATAAAAATAATAAAATTAACGGAATAAACTATTCTACAGAATTCCATTTCAAAAATTGATAATCCAGCTGAAGATTAATGAAATAGTTGAATGTTTTATAGATAACATTTATAAAACGTTATTGTATTCGGAGTTCAGTTAGGCGGTTTCGATTTTGATGGGTTCTTCGGACTAATCTTGTCTTCCATTCTTCCAATAGTATCAAATTCTAGTATCATCAATTTGGATAAATAATATCATAATAATCTACAAACAAAGTAATAATTTAGTAATAATGTGATTTTATATTAAGAATGAGAGATTGTTCTTAAACCTTTTAGTAATAATATGATTTTATATTAAGAATGAGAGATTGTTTTAAATTAATATTTCAACTTTTTATAAACTATTTTAATTTTCAGTATTTTAATATTTTGAATTTTTTATTTTTCCATATTTTATTAAAATTTTCCTATTTTTTGCTATTTTTTATCAATCTTTAGAATTTTTTTTGTTTTTATTTTAGTTTTTGAATTTATGAATTTTGTTTTTTGATTTTCCTGAATTTGTATCATTTTTAAAATTTATATTGAAATTTTATTATTTAAAATATCTAAAAATATTTTTTAAAAATAGTATCATGTCACCAATTTTTACATGCTAATGAACAGTATATGGTTACAATTTTGACGTGTACAACAAGTAAGTTAGTTTAATATATAATGTGTTACTGAAACCAGTTTTATTGATTAAAATTTTAGCAGTTGAAATCTAAAATTTATAAGTGTAGTTTTTTTCTAACTTTATTGTTTTTATTCGATTTTCCCAAAAAAGTATCCAAAGTTTGAATATGTGTTTCTTTTGTTGATAGGAAACCTTTTTCGGAAAAGGAAGAATAAACCAACTCGCAAAGACAGTAGATGTGTCAGAGTTGATTTCCATGTCGCTTTATGAAGCTTTCCGCCAATTGCATAACCAAACAATTCTTTAAGTCTTTATCAAATGACATTGTGTTATAGTAGTCCTTCATACATATCTTCTGCTATATTTTAACTAATAGGTTATTTTTTTTTATTTTAGAAATTTAGTTTCATATATAGGCAAACAAAGTGTGTGTTTTACTGTTACATATGTTTGAAACGTAACTAGATCAGAAGTGATCTTCTTCTTAGCATCATTTAATTCTAGATAAGACTTGTCTAACAGTTAGATCATAACAGTTAGATCATAATGACTAGATTATGAATAATCAACGGTGGTTTATTGGTCTGTGGAGTACAAAATTACTTTCCTCCATTTTTGAATAAGTGTCATTTTGAAATTGATAGAAATATATATATATATATATATATATATATATATAAATTGTTATTACTTACACATCTCTGACCAATAATATTTAAGATAAATAAAATTATTTATAAAGTCAATGTAATTTGCAATTAATTTTCAGATAAAAATAAGTATAGTTTGCATTGAAATTGTAAAGTCATTTTGTGTAAAAAAAAACTAGAATGACACTTATTATGAAATAGGGGAAGTGTAAAAAAATACTCGCTCTATTTTTGAATAAATGTTATTTTAACATTTTTCACATACACTAAAAATATGACAGAAATATATGTAAATTGTTATTAATTATACATTTCTGATCAATAGTATTTGAGATAGATAAAATTATTATAAAATCAATGCAGTTCAATCAGTTTTCAGCTGAAAATAAGTATAATTTGCATTAAAATTGTAAAATGACATTTTTTGTTTAACAAGAAAAAAATTAAAATAACACTTAATACGAAACTGGAAGAGTACTCTTTAGTGTAGCGCTCCTAAATTCATTGCATTTATGGCAAACGAACACTTAATTGTTTCAATGCTAACACAGTTTAGGAAATAAATGTCCATAGATATTAATCATCTATTGCTGTGGCCACTCAAAATTTTAAACACCATTCAATATATCTTTGACACAAATAATTGTTAGGCATATAGACAAACAATTCACTATCAAAGATCTTCGAGAATCAAGATAAGCAGATAACTCGCTTAAAAGAAGATAAGTAATTAATTTTATGGTATTCCTCATCAACAAAAATTGATAAGAGACTAGAAAATTAAAATGTAGTCATTGTCACTTAATCCGTCGCTAAACTTATTCTTGTTATCAACTTCTCTTATCCTGTAACGAGGAAACATTTTTATAGTAAGAAATACAACAACTGCTGTATAAAGTATAAACCGCCACAAAACCGTCATCAATTGAAAAATCCATAAAGCCAAAGATTTCGACAAGAACTGCTACAACCTATCATTATGTTTAAGTGTCCATGCATTGTTCTTCATTAAGATAAATAATAAAAAAATGCAGACATTACTAATAATTAATAAATAAACAAAAACAAAACGTATCACAATTTCATTGACGGCCGAAAGGAATAAATATGGGCGGCCCATTGATTATGCCCTCGATCGAAAGCAAAATATTCATCATCAAAAGCTTGACACGACAAAACTATTATTTTTTTTTATTCTGACCAACGAGCAAATTCTGGAAATAAAATATTTAATATCCAACTTCATTAGATTACAATGGGACTACATATACGATAACAGAGTGGCTTCGCCACTATAAATACACATGCACACACGAACCATATAGTATACGCTCATGAGGAAGAACGAAGAGAGCAAGAAAGATAAACTAATATAGCTTCGTTAAAGTTTCTAATTTTGGGTTAAATCTATAGTTAACTAAAGAAAGAAAAAAAGCCGAGATAATCAGAGAGAAGGCGGTCGCGACGATTTCGAGATTCTTTGTCCTTTTCTTCTTCGTTCGTAAATTTGGTTCTACAGCAGAAAAAAAATGAAGGGGAGAATATCGAAGATAGGAAGCTACGCAATATCATCATCCATAATAAGAGATTGCATCTCCTGCACTACTTTCAACATCCTCGCTCCCATCTACAAACGCCTCTCCCTAAACGATCAAACCCTCCGCGAAAGCGATAATCGATCGTACTGGATGGGGAGGAACCACCGAATCCTCGATTGGTTGCTCTACGAGAGGTCCTCGATCATTTGTCTCCAGGTTCCTTCTCTCTCATATCTCCTTTTTGTGTGTTTTGATTCTCTCTTGCTAATGTTGATGATGATTTGTGATTTTTTTTTAGGAATTTTGGGTAGGGAACGAAGAGCTTGTTCGTTTGTACGAGAAGAGACTCGGTGACGCTGGTTACCTCTGTTTCAAACTCGCCCGTACCAACAATCGTGGTGACGGTAAATAAAAAAAAAACAGTTAGATTAGAGTTTGTTAGAGGTGACGGTAAAAAAAAAGCAGTTAGATTAGAGTTTTTTAGAGGCTTCCAACTTAAAACTAATTGACGTTAACCTTTAATAGTATTGATTTAAGGTTACTTTATCCTAACATTCTATTAAAATGTCAGGTTTGCTTACGGCTGTTCATAAGGACTATTTTAGAGTTGTGAACTCGAGAGATTTGCTTTTCAACGATTGTGGTGACCGAGTCGCGCAGTTGCTACATGTAGAACTAGTTCCTCCTTACTCTCAGTACGATGCTTATCAGCAAGTGTTGATCGTCAACACTCATTTGATGTTTCCTCATGATTCTACGCTCTCTATTGTAAGATTGCAGCAGGTAATAATAATATTACTTCAAATATCTTAAATCTTTGTTGGTGATGATGATTTTGCATCTTTCTGATCAATATATTTTGGTTTTTGATAGGTTTATAAGATTCTTCAGTATGTTGAATCTTATCAGCAAGAAGTTAATCTCAGTCCTATGCCTATTATACTTTGCGGGTAACTACAAAGTCCGCATCTTTTTATTTTTTGAGTACTGAAAATTGTGTTTTTGTGGCAGAGATTGGAACGGAAGTAAGAGAGGACACGTCTACAAGTTTCTCAGGTCACAGGGTTTTGTCTCCTCTTACGACACTGCTCATCGTTACACAGATTCTGAATCTCAAAAGGTCACTTTCTTTTCTTCATTTCATTTGGAGAATACTTTTTTTTGGGTATAATGCTGTAGATTTTTGGTGATGTTTTGAATTTGTGATCAAGGTTTTTTGAAACTCTGTTGCCATCTTTTTTTTGGCTTTTACAGTGGGTAAGCCACAGGAATCACCGGGGTAACATATGCGCTGTCGATTTCATATGGCTTCTGAATCCAAATCGGTATAGAAAGCTTCTTAAAACAAGTTGGAGTGAGGCAGTGTTTGGCATGTTCAGGGTGAGACACTCCTTAACCTTTCTCTCATCACAATATATTTCACGTTTTGGTTCATTTTACTGTCCAAGGAAGTCTTTTGTTTCGCTATTCTTGTCTAAATGATTTCCGAGAACAGAGTTGTTTTCAAGTAATCTCCATGTAACATCTGAGCATTTTTGATTTTGCAGTATCTACTGAGAAGAGCCTCACTAACAGCTGAAGATGCGTTTGCCTTTCTTAAAACCGACAATGATGGTGACCACATTACATTCATGGGCTTCTGCGAGACTCTTCGACAGGTACACTGAATCTGCAACGCAATTCAACAATCCCCTAGGACCGTCTAACAGAGTTCGCTCTTTCTTGAAATGCTTCTCTTCAACCGTACAGCTCAATCTAACGGGTCATTGCAATGGACTCACGACAAAAGAGATTAAGGATCTGTGGATTCAAGCTGACAGCGATGGAAACGGTCTTCTTGATTACAAGGAGTTTCAGGTAACCGTGAGACTCCTCTTTAAAACCTGTTTTTATGTAACACACACATGTTAATCAGTTGTTTATGTAACTCCTCACTGCAGCAAAGAATTTGGAATCCGACGTGGAGTGAACAAAGAGATGCAGAGGACGGAGATGCAAAAGGTAACCAAGAACAGACAGTTGGTTTCAGCGTCAAGAACGCAGTATTATTTCCTCCTGAAGTGGAGAAAGGAGTGTGGCCAGATAATTACTCTCTCTCAGATCACGCCAGACTAACCGTTGTATTCTCTCCCATAAGAATGCCTTGCTCCCAATTGGTTCCATTTTAGAGAGAGACCTCTGAGTTTTTGTGTCCTTAGAAATCAGAATCAACACTTTTGCTCGGTTTCCATTGGTCGGGAAGCTTAAAGACTTGCACCGCCATGAGCGCTCTCACCACCCCTGAGGTTTCTGCGTCTCTCGGGGGAAGAAGAGAGAAAGGACACACACAACACGAGTCATATATCATGTACAAAACATGTAAACCAAAGAATGCTCTGTGTACCGTTTGTTAGATATAAATTAAACCAATAAAAGTTATTCACTTACTCCAAAGTTCATATAAACAAAGGATTTCGGGCACTTATGAAAATGATTTCATTTGTTTTTTATTTCTGCTAAGTTACTGTGGTTTGAATGTTCCCATTAACTTATTATTCACGTTTATCATAGAATTCCAATCCAGAATTCTGATTTGTTTCCATCTTAAAAATCTTCAGAAGTTTGTTTCACTGTTTGATTACAATTTATCTTTAATCTTTTTTTTTGGTCAAAATATGTATGTTCCTATCCTATAGTTGCAGATTTTACAGCTCAGAAGTGGATATTGAGATACTTGAAAGACCAACTCATGATATCAGAGTACCATTGAACGCAGCTGCACTCAAGTCTAAGTCAATTCCTACAGTTACAAGATCAAGTTTCATATCTTTCCTTAGTAACTCGAAGTGTAACAGTTCATTGCTCATCAAATCACCCATCTTTCACAAGGAATATTTATAATCTTAATTCATTACTATTGCATAATTTCAGTATATCCCAATATAATCTAAACCTTTCCGACTCACAAGACGGACATGACACAGAAGCCTGGGACACCAAGCCAGATCGGTCCTATGAATGCCGCCACCCAAATCATCCAGCTTCCAGAACATGAGGTCATCAATGTGAATTGTGAACATTAGATAACATTTTAATAAACCCTGCATCAAGACAAATCCTAAACCTTAGAGCATTTTCATTGAGAATCTCTCAATGTATTTCTCAAAAGTAAAATTATGTAAGAGAATTAAAAAATATGGAAAAAAATGAAAAGGTAGAGTATAAATTGAAAGACTCTTATTACATGTGAGTACATTTTACTGGTTTAAACATTTTATAAATGTGTTTGTAAATTAAATTGTTGTTCTTCTATTGGTAAGAGACTCATATGAGTCTCTTCCCACTAACGATGCTTTTAGAATCTTGTCATTATAGTTTCCTCCATTTTTCCTAATACAACAAAGTACGCATAAGCTTCAATCATGGGCACCAATGTACAAGGTTCCAGAGTCATCTTCCTAGACATCAAGCTCTGATGCATTTACTCTATTCTCTCAAGCAACCCTAGCAAACTCGCGTAAGAGTCGATAAGTAACAGAGTCACGCACACAACCATCAGACTCCAAACTCTTTTTGTTGGGCAAACTCTTATCCACAGTTTCTTACTAACAGATCAAAATTCAAGTATTGTGTTAGTAAAAATGTGTCTCATATGGTAATTGCAACCTGTCCGAGTGTCATAAAACAATGCTATTAATTTTGTGATACCGACAAAAAATCAGGTAAGTTAGCAAAAAAAAAAAAGACATAAAATCAGGTAAAGTCTTTTTGATAATCATAAGTAAGCAATATAAATATACAACAAAACAGAAAACTGTGTATTTTTAATATTTAATTTGACTATTCAGATAAAGAAAACAATGACCAAAAGAGTATGTAAAAAGCAGCATCTAGCATCTAGCTAGTCTATAAATCTATGCAAAGAAAAGTTTTCTTTTGTATTGTTTATAAATTTTAATGTCCTTTCCCTAAACAAACAGTTAGGATAATATAAACATTGACTGTGTCACACGACCTATCACATGAGATACTAAGCTCGTCGAATATGAAGAAAGAAAATGCAGCTAGGAGAAAAAGAAAGAGAGTGAGATTATAGGTTTAAGGGCTCAATTTCACTAAAGGCAATAAAGCAAAGACAAAAGTTGCGACACATGTGATCCCTAACTTAAGACATTAAATGATCTTAAAGAATAGTCTCCTTGTGCCACTCGCGAGGAATAAAAAAAAGCATAATACGATCGATCTCAACAACTTGCAAATCATCTAATATTATCACAGCCACAAGAAATTACGTTTGGCTTAAAGGTAGTTACAAATTTTTTCATTTAGAATTACAATTTTGAATTTTCTAATCTAATCCAATTTTATGATAACTAGTAACTACTATATCTCTGTTCCTCACGAATGTATCCCAAGTGTGTTGATAAATCCAACAATACCATCTTCACTATTTAGTATTATACATAGCCTTAATCTAATTACAAATAAGTAAATAATAAACAAATACACAAGTAATTCACAATGACATAACTCCAAATACACCCAGGTATGAGGTAAGCAAGTTGATTGTATATGGTTAAAAAAATCCAACGAAGATTATTTTTTTTCTTTTTTAGCAAAGATTATTTTTTCTAGCTAAACAAAAGTTATGACTTATATTGGCTTCTTGATTCCTGAAGAAACTCAAAATATTAAAATCAGATTTATCACTCGTTAATCGTTATAACCTCTTATATCACTTGGAAAGCCATGAAGATGATCATTCCAAGATCCAATTCCTTCTAAATCAAGTTTAACCACGTAGTTTGATAATCCCTCCGACCACGTGACTGTCATTGGATCTGTCAATTTACTAACATTAAATCTTTGAATTGAATGTTGGCCTAATCAAGAAAGTCCACATCTTCTTTAGGGGTTGAGAAAAATCTTCACCATATCTTCTATATTGAACATGTAACAATTATAAGTTCTCCATTATTGATTATAGTGAAAATATCGAAAGCCACCTATAAATTTTTTTTCTAAGCCACCTATAAATTTAAACATATCATAAATGACAGTTCTCTCAAATAACATTTTTTAAGTTTTTTATCATAAAAATAGCACTCAAAAAATAAAATGATCAAAATAGCACTTTTTTATTTGAAAAATTTAATATATATATATATATATATATATATATATATTTTAATTTGAACACATTCCTAAAACTCCACCACTTAACTCTAAATTCTAAGTCTTTGATTAATTAACACAATGGTTATAAATGCATATTTATCCTTTAATAAAACTTTTTTTGGTCATTTTATTCCTTGTGATGCTATTTTTGTGACAAAAACTTGATTTGGTGTTATCCTGATCTTTTTCTCTATCATAAATAGTAGTATAATTTTTTTGATACTTCCTTTGCATATAATTTGTATGCAATTTTATTTTTGTATATCAATCATAGTTACTAATGGTTTTTTATATATATGGTACGGGTTACTTAGCCAATCACATGTCCTTGGATTATTTATATGTCTATTGATTATTGTTAATTAGTCAATTAGCTAATCAAAGTTTTACTAAATTTTTAATATGTCTAGAGTGATTTCCTTTAAAATATGCAAGTTGAAGATGACACAAAGTTCCAAAAAATAAAATATATTAAACCATCGTAATATTGATTTTTATTTGTCCCAAAATGTTGAACGATGGGTTTGTCAGACTGAACATTTATAGTATAAATCGGTTATATAAGTTTTCATTTAAAATTTTAAATAAATCACACTATACCTTTGACCCCCAATAAATTATAAGTCAAAATCTTTTTGGATTAAATTTATCAAAAGCATATGTAAATTCCTTTTCTTTAAACATACAATATTGTATGAAAGTTTGAATTTGAGAAACATTATAATAAATAAAAGTTATCAGTTTATATTTTGGTCTGAGATAGGTAATTTATTGTGTTTAAGGTGGTATAAACTATTAATAAAATTATAATAAATTTTGAAACATTACTTTTGTTATTCATAATTTTCATTTAATTTATTATTTATATGTATAAAATAACATGACTTATTAAAAAAATAATTTATCCTTTTACTTTAATTGAATGTATTTTCACGTAGAAAGTTTTTACTGGTTTAGTTATTAATTATTATTAGCTTATATTGAATTACAAAATTTTCCTAAAGTATATCATAATTTTACTATTTTCTGAAACTTAATTATTAGAAACAAACTATCAGAAATAGAAATATTTTAAATAATATAGTAAATACATATATAGTTTACTAGGTGTTTTCCTGCACCATGTGCAGTAAAAAAATTTTAAAATATTTTCTAACAGATAAATATAAATTATATTTATTTTTTTATTAATATTATAAATTTTCTTTTTCTTATTAATATTTTAATTTAAATTGATTTAACTGAACATTAAAATTAAGATAAAAACAATTTTGTTTATTTTGAAATATATTTAAGAATGTGCATGTATATATTTAAAATTATAATCTTAGGTAGATTTTTCAATCTATTTATTTTAATTAAATATGTAAAATTGCATAATTGTCAAAAATTAAAATTAAACAATATTTATAAAATCTGTAGATATATATATAAGAAACTAATGATTTTACGATTTAATTTGATTTTATGATTTAATTTTTATAATTTTCTAAAAATATGTATATATTTTTGAAATATTTTTAATTTAAATGATATTTCAAAATTTTAAATGCCATAATTGAATATATTTATTTTAATGATGATTTATGAGTTATTAACATATTTTTAAAAAGTTCAAAAATATAAATCGACAATAAATGTAATACATGAGTTATTACCATATTTAAAAAGTTTACCAAAAATATAAATTAACATTAAATATAATTGTCCATGTCATATTAATCTATAAGACATGTCATCAATTTTAGTAGCCATGTCATATTATTTTTGTGAAAATGATTGTAGAAGACATGTGGCAAAATCACTTCTCAAATATAGTCTAAGGGATGAAAATTTCATAATTTTCAAAAATTAAAATTAAAAAATATTTATAAAATCTGTAGATATATATAAGAAACTAATGATTTTACGATTTAATTTGATTTTATGATTTAATTTTTGTAATTTTCTAAAAATATGTATATATTTTTGAAATATTTTTAATTTAAATGATATTTCGAAATTTGAAATGCCATAATTGAATATATTTATTTTAATGATGATTTATGAGTTATTACCATATTTTTAAAAGCCCAAAAATATAAATCGAAAATAAATGTAATATATGAGTTATTACCATATTTTAAAAAATTTACCAAAAATATAAATTAACACTAAGTATAATTGTCCATGTCATATTAATCTATAAGACATGTCATCAATTTTATTAGTCATGTCATATTATTTTTGTGAGAATGATTGTAGAGAAGACATGTGGCAAAAATTGTCCATGTCATATTAATCTATAAGACATGTCATCAATTTTAGTAGCCATGTCATATTATTTTTGTGAGAATGATTGTAGAGAAGACATGTGGCAAAATCACTTCTCAAATATATTAGTCTAGGGGATCAGATTTGTTTCAAAACTGCAATATTTAGGAAAGTTATTTTAATTGATTAGAAATACTGTTTAATTGGTCTACTTCTCATTCTAGCTTACATGACTGCTTTTCAGTTACAAAAAAAACACTTTAGTAGTACACTTTGATAGTGTATAAAAGGAAGATTGGTTTCTTCTCCAGTAGTTAAAGAAATTTGATATTGCTTAGAATGGCAACATAATTGCTGATAAGAGAAAGAAAAAACAAATACATTTTTTTGTTGCAATTAATACTACTAAATAGGAGGCGGAAAAGGCGAGGCAATCAAGTATCCAATTTTATAAAGGGTAAGGTAGGGAGGAAGGACCCATGCATATCTAATTGATAATGGCCCCTTACGTAGGGGATTTTAAGATCTCTAATATCTTATTTTACCAATTTTGTAATTTCAAAGTCTACTCTTTGCTTTTCTGCAAAAGACCAAATCAAAATAAACCAAGATTCAGTAGAAGTTACTACTTACAACCCTTTAATATTTATATAGCTTCGATTTCAATTTTCAACCATGTCCTGAGTTTAACATATTTTTGATTTGCTTTTGCCATTAACAAAAATTAATGATTTATCTCTATACATTTCCACATTAATTTAGATCATTTTTATGAATTAGTCTCTTTTCAACACAGTACACGAAGTATTGTGTACATGAAATATCCCTTAGTCTATATTTGAGAAGTGATTTGCCACATGTTTTCTTTACAATCGTTTTCACAAAAAAAAATTATGACGTGGCTATTAAGATTGATGACATGTCATATAGTTAAATATGACATGGACAATTACATTTAATGCTGATATATATTTTTAGAAATCTTTTTAAAATATGGCAATAACTCATATATTACATTTAATATTGATTTATATTTTTGGTAAACTTTGTAGAATATGGTAATAACTTATAAATCATTATTAAAATAAATATATTCAAATATGACATTTTGAATTTCGAAATATTATATAAATTTTGTTTTATAATTATAAAATTTTTATTATCTAAAATTTTCTAAATTTTCTGAATTTAAAAAAAAAATTGAATCGTAATATCATTAGTTTATTTTAGATATCTACAGATACTTCTTTACAATCGTTTTCACAAAAAAATAATGACGTGGCTATTAAGATTGATGACATGTCATATAGTTAAATATGACATGGACAATTACATTTAATGCTGATATATATTTTTGGAAATCTTTTTAAAATATGGCAATAACTCATATATTACATTTAATATTGATTTATATTTTTGGTAAACTTTGTAGAATATGGTAATAACTTATAAATCATTATTAAAATAAATATATTCAAATATGACATTTTGAATTTCGAAATATTATATAAATTTTGTTTTATAATTATAAAATTTTTATTATCTAAAATTTTCTAAATTTTCTGAATTTTTTAAAAAAATTGAATCGTAATATCATTAGTTTATTTTAGATATCTACAGATATTTCAAAATATTATATAATTTTCCTTTTATAATTATAAAATTTTTATCATCTAAAATTTTCTAAATTTTCTGAATTTAAAAAAAAAATAAATCATAATATCATTAGTTTCTTTTAGATATCTACAAATTATATAAATATTATTTAGTTTTAATTTTTGATAACTATACAATTTTATATGATTTTTAGTAATTTTGTACAAGTTGATTTAATACATTTAACCAAATGAAATAAATAATTTTTTATCTAAGATTTTAACTTTATATATATATACATATATATTCTTAAATATAATTTAAAATAAAAAATATTTTCTCTTAATTTTATGCTTAATTAATGATATTTATATTAATTATTGATCAAAATAATAAAATATATAATATTAATAAATTACATTTTAAAATATAAAATTTTACTTTTAAAAAATTCATCACTCCACATAGTGCAGAAAAACACATAGATTAATAATTGTGACATGATTACTAAAATATAACATGAAAGGAGTAATACCAGCACGAAGATCGTCGTCTTGGGCGGTGAGGGGAGAAGACCTAAATCATCATCGCAATTTGCAATCCTCCTCCTTTCCTTTGCGGCCCAACCATTTTAAATAGATTAATATGACATGGACAATTATATTTAATGTTAATTTATATTTTTGGTAAACTTTTTACTCTATTGTAATAACTCATATATTATATTTATTGTCGGTTTGTATTTTTTGACTTTTTTAAAATATGGTAATAACTCATAAATCATCATTAAAATAAATATATTTAATTATGGCATTTTCAAATTTTGAAATATCATTTAAATTAAAAATATTTCAAAAATATATACATATTTTTAGAAAACTATAAAAATTAAATCATAAAATCAAATTAAATCGTAAAATCATTAGGTTATTATATATATCTACAGATTTTATAAATATTGTTTAATTTTAATTTTTGACAATTATGCAATTTTACATATTTATTTAATATATTTAATTAAAATAAATAGATAGAAAAATCTACCTAAGATTATAATTTTAAATATATACATGCACATTCTTAAATATAATTCAAAATAAACAAAATTGTTTTTATCTTAATTTTAATGTTCAGTAAAATCAAATTTATATTAAAATATTGATAAGAAAAAAGAAAATTTATAATATTAATAAAAAATAAATATAATTTATATTTATCGATTAAAAAAATTTAAAATTATTTTACTGCACATGGTGCAGGAAAACACCTAGTTACGCTATAAAAATAAAATATGGCTGCGCGAAGTTGATTAGGTACCACATTACTATGGTCAACCCCAGAATCTAATTTGATCTTTTTGTTTACTTTTTTTTGGTCAAATTTTTTTTTCTTGTTTACTTTTTCTCCGGAAAACATTTTTAACTACGGTTCTATCTGTTTCGACAATAGTTCTTGTTCTAGTTAACATCTACTAATCGCAAAAACGAAATATCCATTTTGGACTAGTTTTTTTTTTCTTTTTGAAATTTGGACACATTTTCATATTTGATATGATAAAACTAAGGTTCACACTTGAGAATCTTCGATTCTGAAGTAAATTCTAAATTATTATTTTTTACAAAAGTCTACGAGTATTAAGTTGTTTCAATTCACACCTCCAATTTTCGGTTCACTGAATATCTGTTTAGTAGACGTGATAAATCGGATGATGTAACATTAGATCAAACATGTGAAAGTGGCAAGTTATATACACACACCCAGGGACGGAAGTACAGTGAGAAGAACGGGGCACGTGCCCCCATCTACTTTATATAAATCATTTACCTTAGAAGGGAATTGTTGATATCCATTGATCATTTGGTAAAGGTATCGATTACCATTTCTCGTGGAAATGGTTCGATACTCTTCTAATTCCCTGTTCTTTGTTTCATTTTTATTTTTGTTTTGGTTTACATTTTCGTATTTTTATCTGTCACATTCTGTCATTCATTGAGAATTATTAATCACACTTCACCTAAATTTACTTTATTATTAATAACTTTATTTTGTTTCCGTTAATTAACATAATTGTTTCCTTGGTTTATTTGATATTCACTAATTCTTTTCATTCTATTTTCGTTTTTAAATTTCATTTTTCTGAAACAATTTTAAATTTATTATTTTCTAAAACTGACATTATCAATTGCTAATAATAAGAAAATAACTTATATTAAAATAATAAACTATACATTTACTTTGTATTTAATATTTAAGAGTTTATTTATTTATGATAAAGTGACATGTATGATAAATATACATAAAATCAAATACATTACATACAGTGGACGAGGTAGAAACGGAATCTACCGGGGTCAAAATACAAAATTACTCAACTACTGAAGTGGGTCAGAATATTAAAATTTAAACAATTATCAATATATATAACAATTATATACATATATTAGATCAAATTCAAAATTTCACAGGGGTCAACTGACCCATGTGATCTTTCATTGGCTCCGCCACTGATTACATATATATATATATATATATATATATATATATATATATATATATATATATATAAGTTGTAACAATTACATATATATTATATATATATATATACTTAGCTAGTGTTGATTGTAGAATTTAATTGTTTTGATTAATAACATTTGTAGAGTTTTTTAAATATTAAAATAGTTTTATAAACTTCTTATAAGTTGTAACAATTACTATATTAACATATCTAAATATTATTTATTTTATACCTATTTTAATATAAATTATATTATTATTTAATTTAATATTATTAAATATATTTATTGTGTGTCCCATCAAATAATTTGTCTGGATCTACCCCTTCACACACCAAAAAGAGACTATTATCCAATATTATCTCCAACAAGATATCGACACATAGTGTTTAATATTTATGTAAACTATTCGTTTCCATGTGTCTACTAACTCCTCAGATAACTTGGTTGCGAAAATAAATATTTGATTGTATCTAATCGTAGTTTATATAAGAAGTAAGAGTAATATTCAAGGTTTTTAGTATTTTAATATTTCTTTCAAAAACATAATTACTTAAAAATATTATCAAATTATTATTATTTTAAAGCCTCTAACCTTTATTGGTATGCATGTACTATGAGCAGTCCTATGGAAATATTAATAGATAATGTTTTATATAGATCCACATAATTGAAAGCCAACAAATTCTGATGAATCCAGCTATCCGCATGTGGCAAACCAAGGAAAAGAAAGAAAGAAAAAAATCCAGAAATGTACGTATAGAACAGGAGTTAAATACCTAGACTAATTTTCAAGAAGTCGAATGATCGTGATAGATAAACTTGGTTGATTTATGTAAGAGTTAAGTACCCACATCCTCTTATTACATAAATGGATAATCTTGAAACGTATTTTGAAACTAGAACATTTATCCTCTTTCTGAGCAAGTTGTAATTCGACCGCATCCGCATAATTTATATAATACTAGGTAATTTTTCCGTGCTCATGCACAGATACGAATATTTATAGATTAAATATATTATAATAATTGATTGTTATTTAATTTTAATTTTGAATTATTTTATAATTTGTATGCATAATTTATACTAATAATATTATATTACTTTAATCAGACATATGATTTTAAATAAGTTATCATTTGGGTATATTGGATTACATCAATCAATTTTTCTAAATTCAACTAATATTTTATATTTTAAATATATGAAAATTATGATTATTTGCATTTACGTTGGTTGTTATCTTAGATATTTAAATATATTTGAGGAAAATTATGTATAACTTAAGATATATTGTGCTTAGAATGAAGTAAAAATAAACTAAAAATTTGGTACCAAATTACAAAATTAAATTATATGTTGATTTTTAAAATAAAATATTAGAATGTAAACCGATAATCAATAGGAAGTTACTTACATAAGTAACTAATACATTTTTGGAAGCTCATGAACACATATCAATGTTTACAATAGTTAAAAAATTTATAATTTCTAAATAATTTTATGTCTTATATATATTATTCTTAAAAATGAGAATTCAGATTTGCGTTGGTATTTTGATTATGGTTATATTAACTTTGACAAACATAAAACATAAAATTTAATATTAAAAACATTTTTTAATAATGAAAATATATAATATATCTACCTTGTTAAATTATATAGTGTTATGTTAATTTAAAATATTTTAATTATTTGATCAAAAGTTAACTTTACTTTATTTTTAATGTCTCTTTAAAATAAACAGTTTAATTTTTTGTGATTGTATTTTAGAAATCATATTATATAAGTAAAATATTATTTATAGATTACGAATTCAAATTATATACAAATATATAGTTTCATCTAAGAAAATATAGATATAACAAAATATTTTATTAAGGGATTTCAACTCTCATTTGCTCTTTGGATTTTGTTTAGGCTCTTAACTTCTGTAATCGTTTATTACAGTGATGTCTATCTTTTAAGTTTTGTTCCTAATAATGTAATTTAGTGGATAGTTTAAGTTTCTATTTCAACTTTTCTTACAACAATTTTTATTTCAATTAAAAAGAAAAGAAAATGGTATAATACATTAAATTGTATGTCTATATTTAAATATACCGCCTAAAAGATGAAAGACTAATCTTTTATGTTAATTATTATATATATATATATATATATATATATATATATATAATTTTCATAATTTTACAGATAATTTAATAAAAATAAAATTTATATATAGTTTAATAATTTAAATAAAGTTAATATTTAGGCATACATATTAATCCGTACCACTCTTATTTGGTATATGTATATATGTCTCGTTACGAGAAAACATATATTTATTATGAAAAAATGAATTTCAGTGATAAAAGAATTAAATCAGTTATAGGAAAATTATTTATTGCTAAGAGTATTATTCTAAAAGTGAATTTTTTTTTATGATCCTGGTTCCAAATGTTTCGAAAGTAATCTGATTAGCGTCTAATGACTGTTTTGGAAATCTGGGCACTATTCGTAAGAGGTCCGCTGAAGGCATCCAAGAGGACTGGTGATCATATCATGTTAAGTTATCAGAGACCACATGCAGCAGATCTGGATTTTTCCTTATTGGTCCAAAAATCCCTCAAAATAATCACTACAAATCTGTGAAAAGTATCCTCGAACCCTCGACTTTGCGGACAACAGGAGGAAACACATACTACTCGACCACTGACACGTGAATTGAGTTTAAAACATGAAGAAATAATGAAATTAGCAAAATAACTATGATGTAACAAGTTTGATTTCTATCAATTAAGATACGATGATTTGAGATTCAGAGTATTCACTTATTTAGGATATAAGTTTTGTATATGGGGTGCAATTTTTTGGTTAATTTCCTCCTCTGTATGACTGACCATGCCAAATAAAACCTGGTTTGAAAAAATAGTCCCATTATAAAATTCCAACTTGATTTGGTTTTACATGTAAAGTTCAGTGTGCGTGAGAAGCAGGTGATTTAAAAAAGAGAGAAAAAACAAAACCTAAAAACTAAAATAATAATAATAATATTGTTATTAATAATATTCTCGCGACTCTGTACTGAAAGTGAAAAGAATCGTCGCCTATAAAAACAAAAGAAGTTCTCTCATCTTCTTCACTACTCAAATCTTTCTTCGCATACCAAGAAACAAGAAAGAACAACTCGAAGAGTCCTCCAGATCCAATAAAAGATGATCTCAGTGGTGATTATTACTGAGCTACTAGTGGAGTACACGACGGCTCTCGCTAAACTCACCGCCGGTATTCTCCCACGGCGTACCGGCGATAGAAACGCCCTACGGATTGGCGGTTTCATCATTCCTGCTCCTTCCTCAACATCTTCAACGATTCCCGATTTCTCTTCTCATCTCGTCGACTTCTGATTTTAAAGAGTGTCTCCTAGTCCTCTCTCTCTCCCTCTTGGTTTTGAATCGTATAGAGCTTTTGTAGATCCGTATCTAAACTTAAATATATAGAGATGACTTTTGTTACTGGTGAGTGGTGATTATGATTTTACTAACTATGTTTATTGGCAATGAACAAGATCTTGCAATTTTTCTTTGTTCAATAGTTCTCACAAATGGGGATGATCGAAAGCTCAGATTATATTTTCGAGGTTAACTTCAATGTTATTAACTCATTGCGCAAACTTCCTCAGTAAACTGTTTTAAATTATGAAATATTTCTCAATTTATTAAAGCATAGTCTGGTATAATATACAAGTTGATAAATTACAAAGTAAATAAAAAGTGTATTGGTTGAAAAAAAGTCACGTTCAACGACTTGATTAATCGACAGCTGTGTAATATACGCCATCTTTTATCATTTCTATATAGAGCCATGTGTTACGAAAGTCTGAATAATATCTACACTAATTCCAAAGCTATAGAATAAAATAATACAACTGTGAAAATATGTGTTCACTGAATCAAATGTTCAGATGAAGAAGCGGTTGAATGAAAAAAAGGTCAACTGAATCAAATGAGGCTAACATTTTGATCGGTAATCGCATATGAAACGCGATTCCACAAATATTTTACCAATAAATAAAATATTATGTAATTAAAAAATGCAAAAATATAGATTTACTTTTTATTAACAAAAATAATAAAAGAAATTAATTAAGTGGTAAAGTGAATTTTACTAGATAATAACAAATTCTTTTTACAAAATAATCAATTTAATCATATTATTAAATTATATGCTAATACTATCTTAAAATTAAAATACATAGCAATTAATATTTTTGATGATAAATAGTCATTCTGTAAATAAAGCTATAATATAATTTGTATATTATTAATTGTCAATCTATTATTAAAAAGTATTGAAAGATAAGCTAGATATTTATAACAAAAACTAAAATAATTTCAAATAAATTTAATTATTTTCACATTTTGTATTAATTAGTTTAACTATTTATATTTGTGTTTTTATCATAACAAATTGAACTAGATTAGGACCCGCCCTAAAGGGCGGAAATTGATTTGTCAAATTTCAATTAATAATATATGGTATATATAATATGTGTATATAATATTATATATATTTTGTGTAACATTTATATATATATATATATATACATATTAGACATATATATAATATTTTATTAAATATATATAGAATTTAATAGTGTTATAATTTGTGTTGTACTTGTTATTAGTTTGTATTTAATCTTCTTTCATTTTTAGTATAATAATTTGCCTTCCACACTTTTTACCTTTTAACTTATACACATAGTTATGTCCTTTTTCAAAAAAAAAAATTTATACACATAGTCTCGTAAAATGTAATATATAAAAAACATATTTAAAAAATCTACTGACCATATGCCACCATTATTTGGTTGTTTGAACAAAAAAAAATCATGTTCTTGCAGAACTGTGTATGTTGTGATATGATGTAGGTGAAGAGTAAATATATGGAAGTAAAGTTAGTGATACGAACATGAGCCTATGTTGGTCTATGCCACAATTATTTGGTTTTTGGAAGATCAATGAACATAAGCATACACGGTCTTTGTATACTTACGTTGTAAATGAGTCGGATATTTTTTCTCTTATGTCTGGAATGATATGGAACTCGTTGATTTAAAAGTGGTTCAGTTTTATATGATCTGATTATATTAAGAGATTAACCAAAAATATTATAAAAGTGTTATTGGTTAGGTTTAACTAATCTATGTTGGTTAAGATTTGGTTTAATTTAAGTTGGTAGGTTGCATTGTATAGGAGGCATGATATATTCTAGCAACAACTATGAAAGAGTCCAAAATTTAAATGAGAACTTCAAATAGTAGATAATCCCTAAATTAATAGATTAGATAATTGTCAATCTATTATTAAAAAGTATTGAAAGATAAGCTAGATATTTATAACAAAAACTAAAATAATTTCAAATAAATTTAATTATTTTCACATTTTGTATTAATTAGTTTAACTATTGATATTTGTGTTTTTATCATAACAAATTGAACTAGATTAGGACCCGCCCTAAAGGACGGAAATTGATTTGTCAAATTTCAATTAATAATATATGGTATATATAATATGTGTATATAATATTATATATATTTTGTGTAACATTTATATATATATATATATATATACATATTAGACATATATATAATATTTTATTAAATATATATAGAATTTAATAGTGTTATAATTTGTGTTGTACTTGTTATTAGTTTGTATTTAATATTCTTTCATTTTTAGTATAATAATTTGCCTTATCACACTTTTTACCTTTTAACTTATACACATAGTTATGTCCTTTTTCAAAAAAAAAACTTATACACATAGTCTCGTAAAATGTAATATATAAAAAACATATTTAAAAAAATCTATTGACCATATGCCACCATTATTTGGTTGTTTGAACAAAAAAAAATCATGTTCTTGCAGAACTGTGTATGTTGTGATATGATGTAGGTGAAGAGTAAATATATGGAAGTAAAGTTAGTGATACGAACATGAGCCTATGTTGGTCTATGCCACAATTATTTGGTTTTTGGAAGATCAATGAACATAAGCATACACGGTCTTTGTATACTTACGTTGTAAATGAGTCGGATATTTTTTCTCTTATGTCTGGAATGATATGGAACTCGTTGATTTAAAAGTGGTTCAGTTTTATATGATCTGATTATATTAAGAGATTAACCAAAAATATTATAAAAGTGTTACTGGTTAGGTTTAACTAATCTATGTTGGTTAAGATTTGGTTTAATTTAAGTTGGTAGGTTGCATTGTATAGGAGGCATGATATATTCTAGCAACAACTATGAAAGAGTCCAAAATTTAAATGAGAACTTCAAATAGTAGATAATCACTAAATTAATAGATTAGATACCATGTAAAACAGTTTGATCAGTTTAATATGTATTTCATCATTCAAATTTTTCACAATTTAATTAATTTTTTCGTACTTCAACTATTTTTTCGCGACTCCACTATCAAAAGAACGGTTACCAGAGCCTAAGCTATACCGTAATTGCTACCGTAATGCAAATGTTGATTCACGTTTGTATATGATTCGCAATTCATTTATGTAAACCCGTTACAGCCCTACGTTCATTTTATCACGTACTATACCCGTTACAGCCCTACGTTCATTTATGTAAACCCGTTACAGCCCTACGTTCATTTTATCACGTACTATACAAAGCAAAGCCCATATTTGGAAGAGCAATATTTTTGTTTTTCTTCGCTATATACTGTTGTTGGGCTTATGTCTTTAATACTTCTCTCAAAGCCGTCTCTGGACCGATTAAGGTTACAATTTACAGCTCGTTTGTGTTCGAGTGGGTTTGTTGGGCAAACATCTATATATATAAAAAAAGGTGTATCTCTTTTTAGAGAGCCACGTCACTAAATGAGTTTCTCATGACCCGACACGTGTCCAAACGGCAACCCCATCCGCGTTGCACTTAAAATCTGTTTTGAAATTTGGGCTTTGACAATTAAAACATAATTTACGGATAATTTTGGTAGCTTTGTATAATGTTTTGCATTTGGGCTTTCGGGATGATTGGCCCAGAGCCATGACCACGCTTCTTTGTCTTCAAAGCCGACATTCTGTTAATCATTTCATCTTCTTCGTCGTACACTAAAACTGAGTAACAGATTCGCCAAGATTTATGCTGAAGCCATAAACTTAACATTTAATCTTCGACCCCACTACTTCTCATCACATCACAACCTTCGATCTCTTTGGATTCTTCACGATTTGGAGATATAAATAAGCGTTTCTGCGAGCTAGGTCGTGGTGGGTTCGGAGTGGTCTACAAGACGAGTCTCCAGGATGGCATTCAAGAAACTGACCTTTTCGGGTCTAATAAAGTCGCAGGAGGAGTTCGAGAGCGAGATAAGAAAACTCGACAAGCTGTGAGGCACACGGATGTCGTTGAGATCAAAGGGTACTACTGGACGCGACCGCTGCAGCTCCTTCTCTATGAGTTTGTATAGACTATGAGTTTGTAATTTCTAGAGAGAGAGTTTTCTCTATGTTTCTCTCTCTGTTCTCAAATCTTTATATCTTTCAAAGAGAGAGAAAACTTGATTTTCTTTTCCGGCTCATGTTCATAATAATATAATGAATCGGATCTTTTGTTTATAGTTTACCTCTTCTTTTTGTTTCTCTTCATTGGTTTTCAATCTAATCTTTTGTGGGAGAGAAGAAGAGTAATTTTTAGTGGTTTGTTGTGGTTTCAAACTAAAACTGAAGCAGTTCTTCACTTCTTTCATCTCTTAACTTTGGTTTTAGATTGATTTTAATAAAGTTTCGACCTTTATGGTTCGAAGTTTTGTTTCTGATCTGTGATCAGATTTCAATTCCGTTCTGGAGTCGGAAAGCTATCGTGCCATATAGCTATTTCAAATACCTATTCTTTAATTTCTCTTAGCACTCTCTTTCATGTTTCAGAGAGTAATATCGTGGTCTTCAAGCGTCAATCCTGAGTGCGTAGCTGTTTTCGTGGAGTGTTATGATGTGTCTGGGGAAGCTTATACAGACAGGGACGAGTGCGTTTGCCTGACTTGGCGTGAATGATTCAGCATCATTCTGGGGATAGCGAGAGGTCTTGCTTATCTGCACGGGAGTAACATCACTCACTACAATCTGAAAGCAACGAACATGCTCATAGACGCAGCCACATGGGAGGCAAAAGTCTCTGACTTTGGGCTGGCCAGGCTATTGGCCTCGGCGCTGGTATGCTTTTGAAACTGCAATAAGACAATCTTGGTATATATGTTCTGTATCGATAATGTGTTGCATATGGATATATGTATGTATAGGTGATTCAACCGGAAGAGTCATTAACGCAGTCTCTTACACAACAGCTTGCTCAGAGCAAACACTTCCATCAGGATACTATTCTCTTGCCAAGAACATACCTAGATTCTCAGACTTGCAATTTCCCTCGACGATGGATTTGTCCAATCTAAGGTAATTGCCATAGATTCTGAAGATGTATTGAAAACCCTACATGCTCAATTTTTTTTTGTGTTTCTGTTTTTTAATTTTCAGACACACGGATTCTGGAGAATGATCTCTAAAGAGAAGATTTAGAGCCTAATAAACCATGTGTTGTTTTGTCTTCTTATTAAAACAGGTTTTCGGAGAGCTTTGGTTCATTTGTCTTCTCTTTCTCTCTTCGTATAGCTTTAGAGCATCTTTAGTATATATTTAATCTTTAATTTCTAATACTAATTTGGATACATATTCACATCTTCGTTGGTCTGAAACCAGTTTTCAGATGCTTATCCATGTTCACTTTCATAAATATCTGTCTCTGTTTGTTGTTTTGCAGTATTGTATCTGATTTTTTATTAGTTTTTATTTGGAACACAACACCATCCTACAGGTTTTGACAATTCGACATCTCTATACACTTCGCTGATAAAAATACACAAACACAAATTGAGAAAGCTTTAAAGCATTTAAAAGCCCCGTGTCAGTGACCCAACATGTCTGTGGGCAAGACCAATATCATTTGCGACTGAACTGACAGGAAGAATTCGAGAACTTAATTCATTTGAGATAAAAGCGTATATCTTGCCATTCTAAGTCCGTAATCGACTAATCGTCATTGCTTCATGGACAAGAAGCTTCTCTGTAACCTGCAACATGAACTCAAAAATATCAGCGTATGGAAGTAAATTTCGAAATGTGCCGGCTATAGTAAGTAGAAGTATATCATGATCGAGTTATTTATGGTGAGAACACATTGCATAGAATCCATATCAGTCGACTTTTTATCATTCCAAGTTAAACTTCATCCCAAATTTGATATAAATTAGAGAAAGTCACTGTATTATTAATTATCCCCCTTGAGTTTCACAAGATTTTAATAATTCTCATCCAAGGATTTCTCAAGAAGATTGCATGGCGGCCCGAAGAAAGAAAAATGTTAATTAAGATGTCTAATATAGTTAGATCGATAAATTTATTTTATCACTAAACCAAAAATAACTGATTTATATTTGGAAACGATAATTCAATTATTCTAAAGCTATTAAAAATAAGTTGTAAATAATTTTTTTTCCCATACAAACTTGAATGAACAAGATAAAATATTGTTTAATCATATCAAAAATTTAATTAACTTTTTATTCATGTAGCTTGCTTTCTTGAATATAATTTTCAGTTCTGATAATTCAAAAATGTGAGTACAAATAATTTTAGTTTGTTCATCATGAATAAAAAGGAAAATTTTCATTCACCTACCATTATATATTTGTGTTATCGGTTCATTGTAAATTTAAGATATATTTAAATACAAATGAAACAAAAAAATTAAAAATATAATTCAAATAATAATGAAAAAAATTCGTAGAAAGAAACATCATCTCGAGAATAATCACAAGCATAACTATGTTGCATTTATCACAAATTTATTAACAACTAGTGGTATTCCGGCGCTACGCGCCGGGTTCGGATGATATATTTTTTAATAAATTCAAAATTATTTGTTGAATTCATTTGATAATTGTTAGTGACAATAATGTATTAATTTGGTTTAATATTTTTTAGGTCAAAGAGGAATATTGTAAATGGTTTTCACTAATTGATTCAATGAAAATAAAATAAATAGTTGACAGTTGCACCAAAATAAATATATTTGATTTAAAACATAAAGTAGAGTTGATGTTCCACAAGGAAAACATGTAAATGCATGTACTATTTGTTTTGTGATTATCTTGTTTAGATGAAGATAATAAATTTTTTCATCAGCACAAAAAAACAACATCTGTTCATCTATCTTTTGTTGTTATGAATTTCTGCAATTTATTTTTAAAATTTATGTATTTGGTGTTATATTATGTATTTTGGATAAATTGTGTATTTTCGATATTTTTATTGTTATATTTGTTATATCTTTTTTTGGCTTTCAAAATGGGGAAATTTTTAAAAGAAAAGTGCGGAAATAAAACTAAGGAATTCCTTAATATAAAACTAAGGAATGTTTTATTTTGTATTTTTTTACCAGTCATTTATTGAAATTTTGTTATTTTGTTCTTTATTTTGCAAAACTTGAGTTTAGCGACTAAAATGGGAAAATTTATTTCAGCTTTAACTTATTATATATTTTTAGTTGTCTTGAGTTTGATGAAATGTAATATTATAATAGATTTTTTTCTTTTTGTCTTTCTTTGTGAAAATTTCTTCTCTTTCTACAAAAAAATATGTATGGTACGTAGCTTCTTTGATAAGTGTAATTTGTCAAGTAATATTTACAATAACTTGCTAACTTGGAATAACTGTACGTAGCTTCTTAAACTATTGTTAGGAGTGCTAGAGAAGAGTATCATAACTTAGAATAGCTTAACTCTGAGACTGGACTACAAAAGGCACATACATGAAGACTTGGACCCCTCTATTGTGAGGATCGATAAGCAAATCCTAAGAGATGAATTCATACATAACATGAAAAGACACTAAAATGAGGAGATTAAGAAGCACTTGGCAGTTTAACATGTGGAGAAACAGAGAGCAAACAATATTGAACAATAAATCTGTGCTTGGTTTGAGATTATTGTGCTGCACATTCAAAGGTAGGAGATAATTCAACCTCTTCTCACTCAACCTTAGGCTCCATTGATACATCACTAACCTTACTAATTACTATGATTCTCTTCACGTTAACAAATTCTTTCTGAGTGGTGACACCAGCTCTTTCCTGCAGAACCCACATTCAGAAGTTAGGGGAATATTTTTTCATTATGTATATTATCTTTCTCAAGCCTCAAAGTGTCATAAACTTTGGATTAGTCACTCTTGAAAGCCTTCTTAAGACATATAATTGGTACTTTAGGAACCATTAATTTTTCCACACTTAGGCACTCTACCACCATCAATCTGAATTAATGAGAAACTACAACTATATTTACTGAAAAGAAAAGCCTATACCGATGTGGTTCAAGAACAGTGGAAAAAGAAATGAGAGACAACTGAGTTACCTCAGTAGTCATAGCTGCACCAGGATGCAGTCTATCTTGCGCAAAAGAGCTTCCTATTGTTGGAGTTTCTTTATTGGGTGTTCTGGAGGTGTTAGCTGTTTAAGGACCAGAACCAGTCGAACTCAAATGCAAACTCTGTTCTCGAAGAGGACCTTGAAAGTGGCAACGAACAAAAGTTTGTATAGAACTCACCAGAACCTCAAAATTAGACTGTGGTGAACGCTGGTTGGTTTCTAAAATGCGGGAAAACAGCGAAGCTCTGCTGCTTTGCAGTGAAGTTGAAGTGGGATAGATTCAATTGGAAGGTTAAAGTGCTCCCAACAATATCATGTAAACACTGTGGAAGCTCCCACTCCTGTGGGTCTTGGTCACCGGCAGCCTTGAGTCGGACAAGAATACAAAAAAAATATCAGTTGTCATTTCTCAAAGTAAGCAACTTAGCTTCACCTGCCTCAGATATGGCCGTAAAGTAAATCATGTACGCAAGACACTATACCAAGCTTGCTGAGGAATTCCAAAATCAGACTCCAATAGACTTTTATAATATTTTAAAAGAGAGCATCTTTAGAAAAAAAAAAGAGAGCATCAACTAATAAAAAATTAACAAAACTTGCTTTCTTACAGCCATTATGCATCTCAGCAAGTGATATAGATCTTACCATTCCCAATACGGATAAACTCTGCAAGATCATGGAATTATATGTGAATATCACCACAGATAGTTACTGGGAACCATCAGATTATGATTGAAAGATATAGGCGATGGAATATGAAAAGGACAAACCTTTTCATCAGGCAGGAACATGTGAATCCCCATGAGTTCCCTTCCTCGTTCCTAGACTCTGAGAAAAAAAAAGAGGCATCAACACTATAAGGACGAAACAATGATGAATCTGGTGAAACAATGAGATATGGAGAATTAGGGATTTGCAAAGTAGAGGAGAAGAGGAATAATTAAATTCGAGTAGTGGAAAAGTTAGACAGAGTGATTTAAGGCTGGAACTTAATAGATTTTCTCAATAGTAGTTAAGAAGCTTTACATATCGTTCGGGTTTCTTCAACGGAACAGATACAGAATGCACACAAGAAACAAAACGCGTGAAATACACAGACGCACAGAAAGCCGACACGTGTCATCGTTTGCCCCTCTCACCAAGATGTCGTGGATAGCCTAAGGAGGCAGATTTCCCAACTTTATTATATTAGATATATAACGAGCACAATACAAATCCAAATGATCAAGAAGTATAGTTAAGTATGAGGTTATCCAATAAAAACTCTCCCCTTTAAACAAACGGCATCAATATGAATTGAAATAACTATTTTTTTGTCAGATCATAGATCTATGTGTTAAATTATAATATAAAAATCTTATAATAAATATTAAAAATGTGAGAAAATTAGCAAACATCACGCGTGAAACACAAAAAAATGAGATAACAAATATATTATATATACAAATGCATAATTGTAATATTAAAAATTTAAATGACGAACAGTTATAATTTTAGGTATTATAATTTAAAGAATACATACAACTTAAATTAGACTAAATATTTTGAAATATTTAATAAATGTTTTGATATATTTCAGTTACCAACCCGCCCGTAGGGCGGGCTAACCCTAGTATCTAAATATAACAATACAAAAAGTAATTTTCAAGTTAATAATTTAGATTAAAATATGAAACTAAATATTATACACAAATTAAAGTCGAAATTCGAAATTTATTTTCGACTTTAATATTAAATCATTTAAAGGCTTTATTAATTATCTTTTTGCAAGTATGATCAAATGACAAATAACTTATGTAATATATCACTTTGATTAGTTTAACATCTAACCACAATATGGACAATTAACACATTACAAACAATGAAAAACCGTTATGGACTATAAATGTTATCCATTACAAAATGAAAAAAAAAACATTCATGCCAACTTGAGGACCGAGGTCTACTTTTAGCTAAACTGAAATTAGCATAGTATTATAAAAGGCATGATGAAACTATTTAGATTGAAAATAACTCTTCTTGTTGATTCTACTGCTGGTATATACAAGTTTTCGTTTTTGGAAAAAAGGCTTAAAGGGTATATACAACTACGAGTTGAAATATATAAAATTAAGTGAGATATAAGTGTAAAATGAAATATTAATATTTTGCTTGTTTAATAAAAAACATATTAACGTTTCGCATTTATTAGAAAAACTAGTACCCGTTTATACACTTTATGATGGTTAATGTCTTAATGATGCTCAAGTATTCCATAATCAACATGTAGCGGATGTAAGTCCGAGTGGTAACACAACGCTAGTAGGTTTATATGTCATGGTCACATCTAATATTTTGAGTTTATAATTTAAAGTTAAAAATAAGTTTTTCGTTGGAGCATCGAACTCAGAAAGATCGATCACAAATAATCCTATATTTTTTTGGTCAAAAAATAATCCTATATGTGGTTTAAAATCCTAAAGGACCTAAACATCGTGGTGGATAGCATACTGAGGGGGAGAAAGAAATCGAAAAAGTGTACACAAAAAATCCAATAACCAATTATGATAAACGAACATAAAAGGGCAATTAATTATATTTTTATATAAATAGATTTAGAAGTTTCTTTTTGTCAAATCTCATCAGGCATTTGAAAACTCTGCGTACCGAAAATTTGAAGGGAAGTGTTTTGTAGGAATACAGCGACACCACATTTAGCACTGTTGAACCCATCCCATACCGTGAAATGAGCCGTTCCCGACACAGTCTTCTTCGCCGTTAAATCTTTAACAGTGCATAACTTTTCTAGCTTTCTTACAACGTAATCATTTGACAATACTCTCCCTGAGTTCTCTCCTCGAGGGCAATCAGTCACTATCCCGTTCTCGTATAGCGCCACCAGTATATCCATCCCGCTCGAGTCCACTTTCATCCTCAATGCTCCCGTGAGAGTTACTTGCAGGGTTTCTGAGGTTGGTCTTTGAAATGTGGCCTGGTAACAGAAACCAATTGAAAATTTACTGATCTTACCACAATTTAGTTAAAAGCACACGTACAAGGTTACTTACTAGTGTCAAAGCCTATCTCAAAGAGCCCTAATAAGATATAGTTGGACCACACTCAAATTCATGTTTATGGTAGAGGCAGAAAGCCAATTGTCAATAAGGACACATACTACACAAACAAATATATAATGCTTTTGACATATAGTGTTTGTATTCTGTTATGCTACAAGCAAATCCCAAACCAGTTACATTCTTGTGATATATATATAATTTATCCATGGATGTTTTTGACTCTCCATAGTAAATTATTCTAAATTATATAACATAGTCTATAGTGTGAGATTTTGTCATCACATTTTAATAATAACAAACATGGCAATGTAATGAAGTTACTCACCCGAAACGCCGGAGAAGGAAACCTAGGCGCTTCAACGATGGACTTGAGAAGAGCATCTTCCTCATTGCCAAGAAACTGGACGCGGCCTTGAACCACAAACTGTGGAGTGAACATCGTATCTTGGTTCAACGCCTCGACGTAAGCCTTTTGCCTCACCGTCCATTGGCTCGACCCGTACGGATCCTTCCACCCCAAGTAATCCCAATAATCAACGTGAAAAACAAGAACCATCGCCGGAGAACCAGCCCCACCTTCACGACGGATCTCACCGTCGAAATCTCCACGTCCTAGGCGCGACACGAGCATCTCCGCCTCCGGAGAAGTCTTGCACCCCTGGGAAGAGAAGAGTTGAACGAGAACAGGTCCGTCGCCAGCGGGAACATCGGCAGCTACAACGGCAGCGTTATGACCGGAGATTCCTTTTCCGGCGGTGGAAGTTGATGATCCTTGGACGCGGAAACAGGCGAAAAGACGCGGCGCCATCTGAGAAAAAAAAAACAAAGAAAATCGCCGGTCGTCTCTTCGCCTTCCGATTAAAACCGGAAGAGGTTTTTCTTGGAGCGTCCAAAAAACAACGGAGCAGGGAGAAACAAATCAGAAAGTTAGAAATGTTTCCCCAAGAAAATGCAAGAATGTTCAGAGAGGCATTGAAATATTGGAGGAGGGAGAAACGATTATTATCAGGCTAGAGGTGAAGAGAGAAAGGCGGCAACGAGTATCTTTACCTCATTTTTCTATAATTTGTTCTTTTCAATAAATAAATCTTTTAGATTTTTAGAGGGTTTGTCTATTGCTTTGGAAGGAAGCAAGTGTTGGTGACACGTCGCACATGAGTCCTGATAGGTCAGCGAATCTTTCAGCTAACTCCCTTTTATCATAGAACCGAACCGGTTAGTTTCGATCGGTACAGTATAGAATTGAACCAGCGATTCTACAAAACAGTTTTTTTCTCTCGTCCTACATTTCTTGACATCTAAGCTATTAACGTCTTGTAATAGCCTACTTGATTGGATTCAGTCAGCCCCATATATCAGCAAATTCCCTATATTGAAACCTTAGAAAGAGGTTGAGAAAATCAAATGAAATTTCACTTTATTAGTAAAGTAATAAACCGAGATTTAGTAATCAAAAGTCAGGTTAAAAATCAAAACAAATGGATTACATATGTAATGTTTTCCCTCTTCAATAGGAAGAGACTATCCTTCAACTCCATCATCTTCTTGGAAACAAGAATTGGTCTTTCATCCAATTTCTTTGGTTTATTTAAGGTTATGATTGTTAAGTGATATTCCAATGCATCTTTAAACTAATGAAAGTAAGCTAGTTCCACTACTAAACCTATTTCGTTGGACTCCCATTCACTTGCATTTTCTACGAACAATGCTTACATATATTTTATAATATTCAACAAAAGGACAAAAAGATAGTATAAGTATTTTTTAATTTAGTTAGTAGTTAATCAAAGAGTTAATCAATGCTTCGGAACTATGAATAAATTCGATTTTTTAAATATGTGATTTCTATAAATTATTGGAGGCAATTTAAAGTGAAAACTCAAATTTCATTTTGATTGTGCTTATAATATACTCCCTCCGTTTCAATTTAGTTCTGGAGCAAAATTTTCGTTTCAAAATAAGTGTCGTTTTAAGATTTCAATGCAAAATTTATTAACAAGATTTTCTAATTTATTTTTCTATTGGTTGAAATATGGTTAGATGTATAGGTAATTGTGTTTTTATTTTGGGAATATACAAAATCATATATTTTATTAATATATGTGCATAATCCTAGAACGACAAATAAAATGAAACGGAGGGAGTATAACTCTCTGGATTACTGGCCCAATTCTAACCTTCATATGGAGAATCATCTTTGCCCACAAACAAAACAATATTTTTTTTTGAACACAAAACAAAACTGGATTTATAAGACTTATTTCCTCACTTCTTTATACTTATTACAATTTTATTTTTATTTTTCTATATATTATGTATGTTTGGCAGCATATAATAAATATTGTGGATTATACACTGCTTAACTACCGTATGAAAGTTATTTTCGTGCAAGTCAAGATTTCACTTTTGGAGTTCTTTTTTTCACTTCTTGATGCATATTACTATCTGGTTTTTCCTTTTCCATGTCATATCTCATATGCATGTTAATATATTACGGTTATTGAAGGAGAGCATAATCATCGAAATCGAGATCGATAGAATAAAATAGTATCAATTAATAATCATCGAAATCGTCAGGATTGGGTTTAGGAGAGGTTAAGATGGCTGTATAGAGCCTCAATTTATCTTCTCCTAGTGACGCACATCTCGACAATGGTCTCCTCGGCCTTATGAACGACAGTGACGTCAAAGTTAACCGATGCTTGTACCTATCACATTAACAAGAACCATTTAATTATCTTTATGTAAATTTATTCACACATAATTCCGATCAAAAGAACAACAAAATATGAGTTTTTTATTTTGTTAAGTAATATATTTCTTAAACTAACATTTTTTTTTTGCTTCAGAAGATACAAAAATTCCAAAAATCAATTAATGTGGTTGTCTTATTGTTTGGAATTTTTTTATCAAGTTGCTGTATTTTTGGAAGACAACATTAAAAACGATTATTATCGAAATCACACTTTTCCTACATATAAAATTGTAATTGGAAATCTTTTTGCAAATGATTTAAACTGTTTTTAAAGGAGATGTATATATTCAAGAAATGAGACGTACCTCCTCCAAGCGAGCTGAACCGCAACTGCGGCCCAAGTTCGCCACCCGGGAGAATAATAGCGGGCACTGCGCTTGACTTTCTCGTTGACAAAAGTGTAACGGAAATGTTGAGTCACGTACTTAACGTCTTCAGCGTCGAGTCCAAATGCTTCGGTGGTCTCGAGCGTTACAAGCGTTGATGAAGACGGCGGTAGCCTCTCAACGAATGGTCGTCGGAGACACCATGTGAGAAGCTCGTCACCGCTAAAATTACCTGGACCTAACATGCAACAGCTTTTGACGCCGTCTCTTAGTAACTGACTACTCTGAAGATGGCCTCTCACTACAAACAACATTCTCTGCACTGCATCTCCTTCTTTCTGGATCTGTATGCATTTTCAAACATTTTCACTTTGTCTTCACTAAACTATATGGTTTCAAAATTAAAATAAATAATCATTAAATTAGTTAAAGATACTTACGGTTTCTCCTTTTGTGTAAATGAGAGACTTCACGCGGTCGCATATATTCTCAAGCACCAAATCATCCATATGCTGAAACAACGGAACCTAAAAAATGCATATACTCATGACATCAGTGATTATTAATTATTTAGCTAACTTCATCTCTTCGATCAACGAATATCAATCGTGGTGATTAATCTGACCTGCCGGACTAAGTCTAAACAAAGATGGTACTTGATGTCTCTCCTAAGACCTTCTGGAAGGTTGTGAACCATTTCACACTCGTCTACACCGCGCATAGCGGCCCATCTCTGCCGCTCGTAGTTGCGAACTCGTTGCCTAAACCCTAATGGTAAATGTCTCTTCTTCATCCACCACTCTATGTTCCTCATTTTCAGGTGCATTGCTTGCTTCTTTGAAGTTGTTGCGTGTAGAAATACCTACATTTGTAAATTATAGACAAATTATAATTCCTTAAGTTATGATATCTCAAAGTAAATTACAAGAAAATAAGCTAGTGCAGTTACCTTAATGTTACCGATCAACATGGTAACAAGAAGAAGACCACTTGTTAGAACTATTATATTGAAGACAACCTCAGACCATTCTGTTGTGCTCTCCAAATTCCCAAATGTGCTGATGAATTATATCGATCAAAAAATCAATTTAACGTTTTTATTTGATTTTCTTTCTGTAAGTTAAACTACATTCACACAAACAAAACTAAAATCTGAACAATACCTGAGAGTCATGAGACCCCAAAAAATAGGGAAAAGGATTTTCTCCAACCGGCTTTCATTGCTCACAAGTTGAAGGGTCCATTGATAAGCACCATATGTGTAGTCGGTGTCCATATCTAAGCAAACGGATCGTGCTTCGTGGTTTCGTGCCCAAGCCAGTCTAGCCCTGTCAAGAACCATCTCGGTCGTGCCATAGTACACTGGTTCCTTACATGACAACATCCTCAGATCGCATCCCATTGTGTTTTCACATTGTTCTTTAAGACATTTCGCTGATCTTTGGACCCCTAACAAGTACCAACATGCTCCTGCTGCCTGCAGTTCATATAAAAAGTAAATGGTAACGAAAAGAATTGGAAAACCAATAGATCTTTGCGGTCTGACTAGTTGAATAATGATCACAATAATATACGGTTATGATTGAGTTGGAAGATCCAAGAATTTCTCATACGATGTTAATTAAAAGCTGATGGGGACAAATACAAGTGAAAACGTAAATTTATGTATTTGGAAAAAGAAGCTAGTGATTGCAAAATTTATTATTCTAACTTAGTCTTTCTTATTTAATCATACCTAAAAACCAATGCAACTGGTGTTTAGTGTTAATAGAATAGATTTGATTGCGACTTCTGTGCTTCGGATAATCATACCTTCCTCCTAACAAATCTTTTCTTATTTTGGCATTTTCTGATAGATTTCTCTTTCAAAAAGACTCCCAAGGAAAAGGAAAAGGTCCATGTGAAACTATTTTAGGTAACAAATAAATAATCTCCAACAAAAAACTACTAAATTATAATTACCTGGCGCCTGAAAATCAATACTTTCGAAAATTTAGTAATTTATAAAAGAAATTACCTACACACACTAGTACAAAAAAAAACTGAAACTTATAAAAGAAAATCGTTTGATCAAAAAAAAAAAAAGAAAATCGTAAACATGCATTACTATATATTACTTGAAATTTGTAATCTGTTGATGAACATATTGAACACCGAGCATATAACTAACCTTGTTAACAACTGCTCAAAACGTCTGGATACAACAATAAAAGCTTACATTGAGATTCACTTAGGCTTAAACTAGTTCAATTATGTTATCTAATCGTTAAAGTGATAATCAGAAATTAAATCGTATCACGTATTTTAAGCAAGAAATCTGTTTTTGTCAAAACACTTACATGTGCGGCGACGAAATAAGCGACCATGTTGAGTGCGATTCCCCACCAGACGGTGCCGAAAATGTAACCTGACAGAGTAGCATTTTGACGGAGATGGCGAATGGAGTGGTAGATCTTCGGTAGATATTGGAAGAGGAATGTTAAAAGCAAAATTGACACCACCAACGTCACAGAGCCTCTTTTTAGAAGAGAAGGTATCACCACCCACAACACCACCTGCTCTCATTTTCAAAAATAATTTGTAATTATTTATTCAAACAAAAGAACAATAATGTACCATACGAAAAGAAGACTGAAAACGAATATGTATTATTTCATTTGGTCCACACACGAACATGATTAGGTCTGTCTAAGTAAGACTTATTCCAGACCAGATAAGTAGTTGGATTTAAGATACTTTTCCTAGATTAGTCAATTAATTTTAGTTCAGTACAAGATTTGATTACTATGTTTGTGCCCTTTCACCAATGTTAGTAATTGTTACAAGAAAAGCAAAGAAATATTTTTAAAAAAAAACTGAAAAGCAAAAAAAAAAAATTCATTAGTTAATTGTAGAAAGTATTACTCGCTAATCGCTATGTATAGTAAACTCTGCATTTGCATTGACTAAAAAGTGTTTATATAACATTAAACATTGGTCTTGGGTCCTCGACGACTAACATAGTGATATAACTCAAATTTTAGCATAGCATAGTAATACTAGGTACTATCAGAATATAACTATGTTATAAGTATAAATTTGGTAATTGGCTAAGAAAAATACGGTATATATATATAGATGATCGTCCAACTAAAGCATAACATATAGTTTAATTTGCGCGAGTTCTTAGTTTCTTAATAGCTCAGAAGAAGTTATCTCTCTAGCTAGTGCATTTAATTTCTTGTATATAGAAAAGTAAAAAAGAATATAATTTGCTTAATAAATAAGAAGAATTAAAATATTGGTAATGTTTTGTTTTTTTTGTAAATAGAAAAAATTAAAATATTGGTCTAGTAACCTGAGGTAGTGGTAAGATGACGAAGAGATCGAAGAAGAACCCATTCTTCTTAACGTAAGGTGGAGCAACCCTCGTACGTCCACGTGTCCCATCTCCTTTATTAATATCGCCGTCGCTATCTCCGCCGGGATAAGGCCACCGGCGAGAAACCTTGAACTGAATCAAAATGTTCCATAAGTGCAAAAGATCGGTCATGGAGCGTAACGCAGTGACGGTGAGAGCGAGCCAACCGTCGACGAGCAGACACATACACGCGTCGTTTACCGAGATGGTGTATAGGAAAAGTGGGTCCACGAAAAGGCCCGTCGCGCACACGAGGAGAAAGACTCTGTTCCATTCTTGAACCAGGTTGGATCTCGGGTCAAGTATTCGACCCAGCATCATCCATTTATTATAGGAACCCCATGACCCGTTTCTTCTTCCTCCGCACGTGACCCCAACACGTGTCTCTTCTTCTTCTTCCTCCTCCTTTTCCTCGGGTTCTTCCATCTCTTCTTCTTCCTCGTCCGTGTAATCTTCGTCTGAGTAATATCCTAAGCTGCTTGAAGCACGTGAGACGCGTGATGCGCGTGTGAATTCTTGCTCGGTGGCCATGGTAAGTACTACCGCATGCAACAGAGAGAGAGAGAGAGAGAGAGAGAGAGAGAGAGAGAGAGAGAGAGAGAGAGAGAGAGAGAGAGAGAGAGAGAGAGAGAGAGATTAATAGCTTAATGTGATTGTGAAGCTCTTCAATGGAATTAAGTTGTGGAGAAACATACGTTGCCTTAAGAAATGTCAGAGTGCTACTCAATTTACTATTATACCCTCGTGAGTTTTTTTTTTTTTTTGTTTTGTTTTGTTTTTGTTTTTGTTTTTGCTTTTGTTTCTTGTAATTATCACGTTATTTATGGGTTATATACGTACTTAT
Organism: Raphanus raphanistrum subsp. raphanistrum; assembly: GCA_019706035.1. NCBI lineage: Eukaryota > Viridiplantae > Streptophyta > Magnoliopsida > Brassicales > Brassicaceae > Raphanus > Raphanus raphanistrum. The sequence goes on from CM033981.1 coordinate 15,199,001, forward strand.
TCGATTTAACAGTAAATAAGTACAGTGGCTTAGTATGATGCGGAAACAAAGAATATACGTTTTCTACATAGCTAATTTATAGACACAAACATTCATATATCAAAACATGAAAAAGGAGGAATCAGAAGAGGATATCATTGGACAACAAAAAGGCTAGTTGTAGCTAGTCTTTTAAAGTTGATAATAGTTCGAGCTATTTTAGATTAAATTGAGACGGCGGGTCGAATCTGTCATTTGACAACCTTCCAATATTATAGGGTAAAAATACTAAGTTTTGTTATTTCATTCGCCATCAAAGTTTTTTCCCCCTTAAAGATTTTGAACTCTATTTTGTAGAAGTCTCTGTAGTTTGTACTATACTAGAAGCAAACAAAGATTTAGATGGGGACTATATATATCCTTGTCGATTCAATAATGTACAATATCATTATTGACCCTTTTATATTAGTAATAAATGGAAATACAATCGAAGCAAGATAGACTTGCACCCTAAGATGATAAGAAATGCACCAAAATGCATGTGAATTGGAGAAAAGCTATATATAAATGCATGTCAGTATGTGTGCATAAAAATAAAATGCGTAAGCTAATTTGAATGGAATTGAATAACACAATACGTTACTCTCTGGCCCTCTCTCTTGACCTCTCTCTCTTGAATTTTCTACTAGTAGACGAAAAAGGTAAAACCAATTATATACTGTAGTTTCAATAGATGCATAAGCGCTTCGTAGTCATTAATTAGGCTTATTGTATTTAGTGTAATCCTCTCTTTAAGCAGAGCCGGTCCTAGCATAATTAGTGCTGGGTTTGCGGGTCGACCCGCCCCGACCCGCCCCGCCCCGCTGCGGGTCGACTCATTTTTTCGATTCAAAAATTCGACCCGCTTGACCCGCATCTAAAAAATGTAAGACCCGCCCCGCCCCGCATAAATTAGCGGGTAACCCGCGGGACCCGCGGGTAATATAAAAAATAATAAAAATAATTATTTTAATTAATATTTTTTAAAAAAATAATATAAATAATATATTTTAATTAAATTTTTAAAAATATTCGTATTTTTTATTATTTTTATAATAAAAAACATAATTTTTACTAAAAAAAACCATATTTTAAAAAGAAATTTTTTTTTTTTTAAATTTTGCGGGTTGGCGGGTACCCGCAGTTTAAATTCGGTCGACCCGCACCCGCCCCGCGTTAAAATCACTCGACCCGCACCCGCACCCGCGAACAATTTTTTTCAAATCACTCGACCCGCACCCGCCCCGCGGCGGGTCAAACGGGGCGGGGCCCGCGGATAATGAATCAAATTCCCAGCTCTAAGCATAATAGAGAGTAGAAGCAAATTAATAAAATGTGGCTGATGACGAAGGGCTTCGAACCCGGATTGTCTGCATGCAATTATTTTCCCCCTTTATGAACCACTAGACAAAGGAGACTTTTGACAATTTTGTGGCTGATATTTTAATTATTTAGAAACGGCTGGAAGCATGTGCTTCATCCGCTTGGTCCAAGGACCGGCTCTATCTTTAAGTTTATAAAAGAAGATAGATTCTTAAACAAGGAGTTTATTCATCGAAAATCAATACTCCCTCTGTTTCTAGATGTAAGTAGTTCTACCAAAAAATTTTTTGTTTTACATTATAACTAGTTTACATATTTCAATGTATCTTTTTCATTTATTTGATACTGTTACCAATGAAATAATGTTTATTTTCTTATAATTGATTGAAGTAATTGATTAAATGATATATTTTTCAGTAATTATTTTCTAAATATTTGTGCTTTTAAGCATAATTATTTATAATTAGAAACGGAGAGAGTAAACAATAGAAAAAGTGGATGATAGAAGTTATGTGTTTGGCTAGAGTCACATGAAATTGTTCATATATTTTGTTTGGTTGTTAAGTGTTTTTTGAATTGAGATTTCTTTGTTTACTAGATTCCAACATATTAATTTGTCATTTCTTATAATATGTACATCTCTTGCATATGCAATTCTAACTATCACTCTCGAACGTATCCCCACCTCAAATTCTCTTCTCACTCTTATCTCTCTTTCATTATATAAAAATATTGGGAACGTTGCTCTATATATATTAGCTGTATTCTACAAATTTTATTAATTTTGTTTTTAGATAAACAGTTGACATATATTCTATTGGGCATATCCTATTCCCTAAATTATTGTAAATGATGGGCATATCGGTTTAGTTGTGGGTTCGCTTTGGTTTGGTTAATTTGAATTTTATCAAATTCAATCCAATCAAAACTAAAGTTGTTTAGGTTTGAGTTTGGTTTGAGTTTAGTTTGATTATGTTAGGTTTAAATTTAGTTTGATTCATTTTATTATGTTTCAGTTCGATTGGCTATAAATTTGTTAGTATTAGTTTGATTAAAAATAATCTAACTTAATTATCAAAAGTAGGGATAAAATAGACACTTTGTTAGCTAAATCCATTTCTAAAACAATGTATATAAAACATAAAAATATGAATATTAGGTTTATCTCTTTCATAATATGATTTAACTAAAAACATATCTTCACTAAAATCTAAAAGAATATTTGCATCTACCATAGTCTTTATTGATTATAGATGAACTTATCAGGATTAAACTTAGACAATATATATAATAGTACTATTGCATCGGTGGATATTTAAAAACTATAGAAGTTAAGAAAAAAGGGAAACTAAACTTTAACTAAACAATTTTACAATATGTTAATATATATATATATAAATAAGAGAAAAGGAAAACTAAACTTTAACTAAACAATTTTACAGCATGTTAATATATATATATATATATATAGTATTTATTAATAAATAAAAATATTTTGGGTTATCGGTTTGGTTCAGTTTAAAACCAAATCAAACTAAACTATTCGAGTTGAGTAATAAATGAACCAATTGGATTATGTAGAGAACACGGTTTAGTTTAATTCGGTTAATTTTTGGTTGGGTTAAGTCGATCCGGTTTGGTTTAGATTTTTTTGCCCACCTCTAGAATTAAATGTCCATCAATTATTATTATTTGTGTGGCACTGGCATAATTTGAAGTAATAAGATACATATATATATATATATAATAAAATTATGATTTATTTATAACAATAAAGTACATTACAGCATGTGTTTATTCAATTTTTATGTTTAAAAGTTATATAAACATTTAAATATATGGTAAATGTTATAAATATTAACTACTAAACATTTAAAATAATATTAAAGTTTATAAAAGTTAAATCACCGTCAAGTTCTAGTTAGCAAATTAAAGTGCATGTTTTGTATATGATGAGTTGCTTACCATGTTTGAACCAGCATAACAAAATAATGTACACAAATATACATATATGGGGCCAAAAATCCTTTACCAATATTTATTGGGAAAATTCCTTAAAAATACACAGACTGAATTTCATTTGCTGAAAAAATACACGAACTTTTTAGACTTTCCAAAAATACACAGATTAATTTTGGTTGTCCATAAAATACACGAACTTTTGAATTTTAGAGATTTTACACCTCGATTTTAACGACGTTAACTCTGATTAACAGAACGTTAAGCCATCGTTAGATGACGTTAACTCTGATTCAAAAGTTTATGTATTTTATGGACAACCAAAATTAGTCTGTGTATTTTTTTGGAAAGCCTAAAAAGTTCGTGTATTTTTTCAACAAAGAAAATTTAGTATGTGTATTTTTTAGGAAATTTCCCTTTTTTTTTTGTGCAACATCATATTTCTTTTATTCAAGATTTATTATAGAGAAAATGACCCAAATAGCACTAACCCAACTTTTTGTCTCAAAAATAGCACTCAGCATCCAAAATCACAAAAATAGGTTTCATTAATATGAGTATTTTACAATAGTACCCTTTTCTTTCTTTGTCTAATTACAATTTTTTTTTTCTGAGAAAATAGAAAGAGATCGATGACGACGGCGACGGCTTCTCTTCATCTCTCAGATCCACTGTCATCATCTCTCAGTTCTGCCATCATCGTTGTTCTCTAGATTTGTCGTTCTCAGCTTCGTCGAAAGTCAGTTATAACAGTCTTTCTCATCTCCGCCGCCGACGATCTCCTTCAGCTATGTCGTTGACGTTACCCTTCAGCTCTGCCGTCGACGATCTCTCTCTCTCTCTCTCTCTCTCTCTCTCTCTCTCTCTCTCTCTCTCTCTCTCTCTCTCTCTCTCTCTCTCTCTCTCTCTTACTGTTCGCGATTGCTAAGTGAGATCTGTGTTGATTTGTTTAATGAAATATTAGACTGGGATGCCATGATGAAGAACGACAACTTATCTATATGTTGGATGAATTGCAGGTAACTTACATCAATTTTTCTTCTTTTTTTTTTTTTTGCTTTTGACTCATCAAACAATTTGACTTAAAATTTTGCTCTTTGGTTAATCTTTAGTGAGGCTTTTAATTGTGTGTGTTCAACAAATTTACAAGCATATTCGAAGGCTTTGTTTTTTCTTTTCTTTCTCTCCTTATATGTGTTGTTTTTTTTTTTTGAAAATGCCTTATATGTGTTGTTGTCTGTTATATTCAGAGAGATGGGTTAGAGCCGGAGATGCCAGTTCCAACAGATGGCTGGCTTCTTCTTCTTTACGTGGAAAGAAGTAAGGGTCTTTTTCCCCCTAGTATTGAATCAACAACCTTTCATCTTTCATTTTATTGGAACTCTTCTTGTTGTATACAATCATGGATCTTTTTTTTTACAATCATGGATCTTACAAGGTACATAGAGGTTTATGTTATTCGTCTTGAGCAAAAGACATAGAAGTAGCTTTACCTCTAGTGTACGTATGTTATTTAGGCAAAGTGCTAGTGGATGGGAAAAGAGCTAGTAAAGCTGGAAAGCCTGTAGCCAATGGTGTTTCCATTAAGATTACAGCTGAGGTTCCCAAATGTGTATGTAGGTGATGATTCTTACCCTGTCTTTACACGGTTTCCTTAGTGCTTTGGGATCTTGTTTTTTGTCGACTTTCCTCTCTCTGTTGTCTTCAACTTGCAGAGGTGGGCTTAAGCTGGAAGCTGCAATAGAGAAGCTAGATGTTTCGTTTCTGAGAAAGTAGTTCTTGATTCTGGAATTTCTACTGGAGGGTTTACAGATTGTTTGCTTCTTTATGGTGTAGCTCATGTGTATGGTGTTGATGTTGGTTATGGTCAGCTGCTAAGTATTTTCTACTTTTTTTTGGTTTTGTAAAGTCATCCAGAATATGTACAATGATTTCTTGTTACATTTAGAAATTTGAAAAATTTCAATAATCAACATAAATCTCAAACAGTTTTGCCTTGGCTCTGAACCAATCTGATCCTTCAGCTCATGCAGTGTTTGTCTGAGAGGTAATAAAAATTCCATCGTATTACTATCCTTCGTAACCAAGTAAAAAATATTTCAAAATTTTTTAACACCGAATTTTCTGGAAAGCTTTCCTGAAACTATAAATATCCTTCCTAAAACTATACAAATCCTTCCTAAAAAAACACAATTTCACAGGCACAAGCAATCGTTTAGAAATGTCATAAGCAAATTCACATATCCTACCAAAATTATCAGTATGCGCAAGCAAAACAAGTAACCAATCAAAAGGTTTGATATGTGATCTCTATTTTGTGATCTCAAATTAGGATAGCCATACTTAAAAAAGATTGTCTAACATTCCTTACACGCTTTTGATTCTCTTCGAAAACAGACTTATGCAAGAAAATACACTCATTTTATTTTCTGGAAACTCATCCTAAAAATGCCAAAAGCTATCCTATTTTAATGTTCAATAATTTTATCAAGAAAGTTTTAAATGTGGTATAATTATAAAACATAATGAGTGCAAGAAAATACACTCATTATGTTTTATATTTATACCACATTTAAAACTTTCTTGATAAAGTTATTGAAAATACTTCAAGCTATCCTATTTTAATGTTCTCTATTTTGTAAACAATAAATACTATTTGGTGATTTCTCTAGCCAATGCATTTTTTATAGATTTTGATTATGTTTTTTTGGAAGATTAAATTGCAATTTAGGATAGCCATCCAGAACAAGGATTGTCTAACATTCCTCACACGCTTTTGATTCTCTTCGAAAACAAACTTATGCAAAAAATGATACTCATTTTATTTTCTGGAAACTCATCCTGAAAGTTTAACAAGCTATCCTAGATAATATTTGTGTTTATAATGATATACACATTAAACACTTTCTTGATAGAATTACTGAAAATGGTTCAAGATATCCTATTTTAATGTTCTCTTTTTTATATGTGTTTTTTGTTTTGTAGACAATGAACTCTATTTTGGTGATTTCTATCACCAATGAATTTTCTTATAGATTTTGATTATGTTTTTTTTTGTTTTGGTTGTTCTGGAAGATTAAGTTTCAATTTAGGATAGCCATCCAGAACAAAGATTGTCTAACATTCCTCACACTCATTTTATATTCTGGAAACCCATCCTGAAAGTTAACAAGCTATCCTAGATAATATGTGTGTTTATAATGATATACACATTTAACACTTTCTTGATAGAATTACTGAAAATGGTTCAAGATATCCTATTTTAATATTCTCTTTTTGATATGTGCTTTTTGTTTTGTAGACAATGAACTCTATTTTGGTGATTTCTATAGCCAATGAATTTTCTTATAGATTTTGATTATGTTTTTTTTGTTTTGGTTGTTTTCGAAGATTAAATTCCAATTCAGGATAGCCATCCAGAACAAGGATTGTTTAACATTCCTCATACTCATTTTATATTCTGGAAACACATCCTGAAAGTTAACAAGCTATCCTAGATAGCTTGATAGAATTACTATGGTTTAAGCTATCCTATTTTAATGTTCTCTGTTTGATATGTGTTCTTTGTTTTGTAAACAATGAACTCTATTATTGTGATTTCTATAGCCAATGATTTTTTTATAGATTTTGATTATGTTTTTTTTGTTTTAGTTGTTCCGGAAGATTAAGTTCCAATTCAGGATAGCCATTGAGAACAAGGATTGTCTAACATTCCTCACACGCTTTTGATTCTCTTCGAAAACAAAATTACGCAAGAAAAGATACTCATTTTATTTTGTGGAAACCCATCCTGAAAGTTTAAGCTATCCTAGATAATATGTGTGTTTATAATGATATACACATTAAACACTTTCTTGATAGAATTACTGAAAATGGTTCAAGATATCCTATTTTAATGTTCTCTTTTTGATATGTGTTTTTTTGTTTTGTAGACAAAGAACTCTATTTTGGTGATTTCTATAGCCAATGAATTTTCTTATAGATTTTGATTATGTTTTTTTTTGTTTTGGTTGTTCTAGAAGATTTAGTTTCAATTCATGATAGCCATCCAGAACAAGAATTGTCTGACATTCCTCACACTCATTTTATATTCTGGAAACACATCCTGAAAGTTAACAAGCTATCCTAAATACTATGTGTGTTTATAATGATATACACATTTAACACTTTCTTGATAGAATTACTGAAAATGGTTCAAAATATCCTATTTTATTGTTCTCTGTTTGATATGTGTTCTTTGTTTTGTAGACAATGAACTCTATTTTGGTGATTTATATAGCCAATGATTTTTTTTTATAGATTTTGAGTATTTTTTTTTTTTTTTGTTTTGGAAGATTAAGTTCCAATTCAGGATAGCCATCCAGAACAAGGATTGTCTAACATTCGTCACACGCTTTTGATTCTCTTCGAAAACAAACTTACGCAAGAAAAGATACTCATTTTATTTTTTGGAAACCAATCCTGAAAGTTTAACAAGCTATCCTAGATAATATGTGTGTTTATAATGATATACACATTAAACACTTTCTTGATAGAATTACTGAAAATGGTTCAAGATATCATATTTTAATGTTCTCTTTTTGATATGTGTTTTTTGTTTTGTAGAAAATGAACTCTATTTTGGTGATTTCTATCGCCAATGAATTTTTTTATAGATTTTGATTATGTTTTTTTTGTTTTGGTTGTTCTGGAAGATTAAGTTCCAATTCAGGATAGCCATCCAGAACAAGGATTGTCTAATATTTCTCACACTAATTTTATATTCTGGAAAATCATCCTAAAAGTTAACAAGCTATCCTAGATAATATGTGTGTTTATAATGATATACACATTTAACACTTTCTTGATAGAATTACTGAAAATGCTTCAAGCTATCCTATTTTAATGTTCTCTGTTTGATATGTGTTCTTTGTTTTGTAGACAATGAACTCTACTATGGTGATTTCTATAGCCAATAATTTTTTTATAGATTTTGATTATGTTTTTTTTTTGTTTTGGTTGTTCTGGAAGATTAAGTTCCAATTCAGGATAGCCATCCAGAACAAGTATTGTCTAACATTCCTCAGACGCTTTTGATTCTCTTCGAAAACAAACTTACGCAAGAAAAGATACTCATCTTATTTTCTGGAAACTCATCGTGAAAGTCTAACAAGCTATCCTAGATAATATGTGTGTTTATAATGATATACACATTTAACACTTTCTTGATAGAATTAATGAAAATGCCTCAAGTTATCATTTTTTAATGTTCTCTATTTGATATGTGTGCCTTGTTTTGTAGACAATGAACTCTATTTTGGTGATTTCTATAGCCAATGAATTTTCCTATAGATTTTGATTATGTTTTTTTTTGTTTTGGTTGGTCTAGAAGATTAAGTTCTAATTCAGGATAGCCATCCAGAACAACGATTGTCTAACATTCCTCACATGCTTTTGATTCTCTTCGAAAACAAACTTATGCAAGAAAAGATACTCATTTTATTTTCTGGAAACCCATCCTGAAATTTTAACAAGCTATCCTAGATAATAGGTTTTTTATAATTATACACATTTAACACTTTCTTGATAGAATTACTGAAAATGCTTCAAGTTATCATATTTTAATGTTCTCTATTTGATATGTGTTCTTTGTTTTGTAGACAATGAACTCTATTTTGGTGATTTCTATAGCCAATGATTTCTTATAGATTTTGATCATGTTTTTTTTTTTGTTTTGGTTGGTCTAGAAGATTAAGTTCTAATTCAGGATAGCCATCCAGAACAAAGATTGTCTAACATTCCTCACACACTTTTGATTCTCTTCGAAAACAAACTTATGCAAGAAAAGATACTCATTTTATTTTCTGGAAACTCATCCTGAAAGTTTAACAAGCTATCCTAGATAATATGTGTGTTTATAATTAGACACATTTAACACTTTCTTGATAGAATTATTCAAAATGCTTCAAGGTATCCTATTTTAGTGTTCTCTATTTGATATGTGTTCTTTGTTTTGTAGACAATGAACTCTATTTTGGTGATTTCTATAGCCAATGAATTTTTTTTTATAGATTTTGATTATGTTTTTTTTGTTTTGATTGTTCTGGAAGATTAAGTTCCAATTCATGGTAGCTATCCAGAACAAAGATTGTCTAACATTCCTCACACGCTTTTGATTCTCTTCGAAAAAAAACTTATGCAAGAAAATATACTCATTTTAATTTCTGAAAACCTATCCTGAAAGTTTAACAAGCTATTCTAGATAATATGTGTGTTTATAATGATATACACATTTAACACTTTCTTGATAGAATTACTGAAATTTCTTCAAGCTATCATATTTTAATGTCATCTATTTGCTATGTGTTCTCTATTTTGTAGACAACGAACTCTATTTTGGTGATTTCTATAGCCAATGAATTCTCTTATAAATTTCGATTATGTTTTTTTGGAAGATTAAATTGCAGTTTTGGATAGTCATCCTGAACAAGGATTGTCTAACATTCCTCACACGCTTTTGATTCTCTTCGAAAACAAACTTATGCAAAAAAAGATACTCATTTTATTTTCTGGAAACCCATCCTGAAAGTTTAACAAGCTATCCTAGATAATATTTGTGTTTATAATGATATACACATTAAACACTTTCTTGATAGAATTACTAAAAATGGTTCAAGATATCCTATTTTAATGTTCTCTTTTTTATATGTGTTATATTTGTTTTTTTTGGAAGATTAAATTGCAGTTTTGGATAGTCATCCTGAACAAGGATTGTCTAACATTTTTTACACGCTTTTGATTTTCTTCGAAAACAGACTTATTTAAGAAAACACACTCTCTTTTTTTGGAGACCCATCCTGGAAGTGTCAAAAGCTATCCTATATAACAAGATTAAAGAGTTGAATTCCAATATCCCAAACAGGAGAGCTGCTGCATCTGGTTGTTCTAGAAGATTAAGTTTCAATTCAGGATAGCCATCGAGAACAAGAATTATCTAACATTTCTTACATGCTTTTTGATTCTCTTCGAAAACAGATTTATGTAATAAAACGCACTCATTTTATTTTTCGGAAACCCATCCTAGATAACTTGTATCTTTTATAATAATACCACATTTAACACTTTCTTTATAGAATTACTGAAAGGCTTCAATCTATCATATTTCCATGTTCTCTCTTCTATATGTGTTCTTTGTTTTTTAAACAATGAATTAAATGCTTGAAGTAAAACGTTTTGTAAATATGTTAATATGAAATGTTCTGGAAAGCTTTCCTGAAACTACACAAATCATTTCAGAAATTAACAAAACCACACAGTTTCACAAGAACAAGCAAGCAACTAGAAATGTCATAACCAAATTCATGAACCTACCAAAGATATCAATATGCTTCAAGACTTCCAAGAATTTCTTTAATAACAACATAAATGAAACAAACGTCGTCATCATTCATTATAAACTTCTTACTTGTCCAAGACAACATCAAAGTTAAAATATATAGTCTTAGCATGACAGGTCTTGAATCTCCCATCGCGTTGCTGTCCTGTGTAACCAAGCCAAAAAAAAGTTTAAATTTTTTAGTATCGGATTTTCTGGAAAGCTATCCTGAAAGTTTGAAACACCTTCCTAAAACTAAAAAAAAATCTAGATCTAAACAGACAATGTAGAAAGCTAGATCATTTGTCCCTGTGGAAGAACAGAGGAGCCAAGTAACAGCATTCTATCGGAAGAACAAGAACAAAAAACACTTATGTGCACTTACACGTCAGCATTTTCAAGTCAAAAGGGAAGATTTCCAGCAAATATAGTAGTTGAACCTCCTCTAGCCTGAGTGGTTGGTGTCTGAGTGGTTGGCGTCTTCGGCTGTATGATTAAGAATTAAAACATTACATGTAATTATAAAAGATAACAATGAGGAAATACAATACATTACAGCAGGATGGAGTTTTTACTTGTTTTGCAATTGATTTCTGCTTTGCCTCCACCATTTCAACATCAGTATCCATGGCTATTTGTCAAAGGCATAAAAGAAGTAACATTACTGGCACCTTTTTCTTTGGAGTTACTTTCTCATCTTCACTCTCCTCCTCACTAGATTTGTCACTGCTGCTTTCTTGTTTAGAGGTTTTTGTTTGTGAAACTTTAGCCTGCATAACAAGGCAAACCTCTTTACTTCTATTGACTGACACCTATGCAACTAAAAATAATAAATAACTTGGTGGAAGAACATACCTTCTTTGTAGGAGGCTTCTCATCATCACTTTCCTGCAAGTAAGGCAACATTAATGACTAGGTAAGTGCATAGAATAAAAGTAATTAAAAAGGTAAAAAGACACGGAAACTATCTGTTGAAAAGTAGTGTACTAAGAATAAGAAACTGTGTCACAACAAACCTCATCATCCAAATCTTCCTCTGATGAATCTGAATTGGTTTTAGTAGCAGCTGGAATCTTCTTTGTAGAAGGTTTCTTTTTCTGTTCCTTTTTCTATACAGAAAAATAAAAGAAACAAACAACTCACTTTTTTGTCCCGCTGAACGCAAGTAACAATTCATTTTCCAAACCTTTTCATCTTCTGATTCCTCATCTGAGTCTTCATCAGATTCATCCTCTGAGGATGATAGAATCTTTCGCAGCTGGCTTGACACTCTTAACAGCTGTTGGTTGCGTGATAGCTGTTAAGATATTAACATTGTGTTTTGCAATAAATTAACTTTATCTTACAGATTGCAAAACAGAATGTTAATTTATTCGTCGTGGTTTGCGATCTGCTCCTCCCAGAACTCGATTTCGCTCCCGGCAGGATTTCAAATCTCTGATCCCTCGTTTCTCGATGAAGAGCGTTCTCAGAGAAAGCGCGTTAGGTATCTCTCCGTTCTCAACTCGGTTGCTATCGACGTACAATCCGATCGAACTAGACGGCGGGAAGCTGGTGGAGCTCATGGTCCCGGAGCCGCGGCGAAGGAGAAGATGCACGCCGCGTCGAAGAGATCGTCGCGTCGAAGAGGTCGTCGCGTGAGAGAGAGAGAGACGTTCTGATTTTTTATTAATTCTGTTTGCTTAATTAATTTTAAAACAAGGGTATTATAGACAATTTGCCAATTAATGAATGTCATTTATGTGATTTTTTCCTTCTGGTGCTATTTTGGAGATAAAAACTTCAAAGGTGCTATTTTAGACAATTGCCCTTTATTATAATCAGGTTTAGCAGTTTAGGTCTAGGTATTTTAGCCGGATTCAAAAACTTAAGCCGGAACTGACCCGAACATATACGGTCAAAAACCAAACCGAAAGTGTACAAGTATTTGTTAGGTCGAAAATTATTGGATTCGGGTCGATTTTATTGGATTCGGGTCAATTTTATTGGATCCGGGTCGATTTTATTGCATCGGGGTCTATTCAGATCAGTTCTTTTTGTTTTTGATTTTTTCGAGTAGAAGAATTTTCGACCCAACAAATACTTGTACACACTTTCGGTTTGGTTTTGGACCGAATATTTTCGGGTCAGTTCCGGTTCAAGTTTTTGAATCCGGCTAAAATGCCTAGACCTAAACTGCTAAACCTGATTATAATAAATCTTGAATAAAAGAAATATGATGTTGCACAAAAAAATAGGGAAAATTCCTTAAAAATACACAGACTGAATTTCATTTGCTGAAAAATACACGAACTTTTTAGGCTTTCCAAAAAATACACAGACTAATTTTGGTTGTCCATAAAATACATAAACTTTTGAATCAGAGTTAACGTTTTCCAACGGCGTCTTAACGTTCCGTTAATCAAAGTTAACGTTGCTAAAATCGAAGTGTGAAACCTCCAAAATTCAAAAGTTGATGTATTTTATGGACAACCAAAATTAATCTGTGTATTTTTTGGGAAGCCTAAAAAATTCGTGTATTTTTTCAGCAAATAAAATTCAGTCTGTGTACTTTTAAGGAATTTTCCCATTTCCATAAATCTACTCCACAGATATAGAAAATATGATAACTTGGTGCGCAAGGCCGCCTCATACATGTATTAATGGAGGGTTTTACTTTTAGGTGGGGAATATGGAGTAACTTTTTTTTTTTCGCTTTAATCTCTCTGGCTATTTGCTTTACTAATATACATACATGTCTCTGTTTCTGAGTCGGCTCCGCCTTGGGAAACAGGGGTTGGTGAGAAGGTCATCTCTTCTAATCTTCTCTAATGGTTTGTCATCATCTTCCTTACATCAAACCCCTCCTTGTAATATCATCGGCGCTAAACCTTGTGGAGAGGGTCTCGGGAAACTCATCATCAAGAATGCTAACGAACGTGACCCTACTGAGCTGGAAAAAAAAGTGCCTATGGATTTGGTGTATAATAATCATGGTAACGCTACCATCGTTGGGGCATCTCATGGCTGGATAGCTACTCTCAAGGACGACGGAATCTTGCGTCTCCAAGACGATCTCAACCCATATGCATCGTATACAGAACCAAAACACATCCCTCTGCCTCCTCTTGTGACCATGAGACATTGCCAAACCAAAATCATCACCAACGTGTCAATGTCCTCATCTTGTCCGGGTGATGATGAGAACTGTGTTGTGGCTGCTAAGTTCTTGGGAGCTCAGCTCAGCTTTTGCAAACCGGCCGGTAAGAGTAGTAAACCCGAGTGGACCAACATCAGGATCAAAAACCCCTGTTTCTACTCCTCACGTGTCTTGTTCTCCAAGAAAGACGAGATGTTTCGCATTCTCGGATATGGAGGCCACCTCATCGGGTCATGGGATCCCTGCAAACCCAGCGAGGACCCCAAGTTGCAGACCTTGCATTTCCAAAAGATTCCTAAGCTGCCCAAGGCCACACGCGAGCTTATGGACTCGTGTTGCAAGAGCGAGCACTTGGTGGAGTCACCAACTGGTGAGACTTTCTTGGTTAAGATTTACAGGAAGACATCCGAGATCACAAAGGATGGTATTGCAAAAATGAAGACGAGAGCTTTAATGGTGCTCAAGATAGATGAAGAAGGAAACGCTGATTACACTCAAGACATAGGAGATCTCGTCATTTTCCTCTCGGATTCTGAACCATTCTGTGCCCCTGCTACTTCCTTTCCTGGCTTGCACTCAAACCACGTTGAGTTCTTGGAAGCTTTCAACGAAGTGGCGTATATCGATCTGTCTGGTCACGCCTTCATTAGCTATATTGATTCTCACTTCCCTGCTTACTATATTCCACCTCAAAATCTAGAAAAGTAGTTTGGAATTGATGGCTGAGTCATACCACTCGGTGTTTGCTAAGTGCAGTTATTTCTGTTCCTCTTTTTAATAAGAAGTTTTTGCATTTGTTCCTTTGTTATGAATTATAAAACAACAAAACCTCTTAAAAGACCAATTACACGACAAATTCTCTGTGCACATCTCACAACTCTTTTTTAGTAAATTTTTTCAGTGTTATTTCGCTTAAGACAAAGCTTTCCTTGTGCGATGTACGTAACCTCAGAGATGATATGTATTTAGTGGTGCAAGGATCTAATAGAAAGACAAATCAAGTACATATCATTAGCTCGCTGCTGATACCAATCAATGCCTTCCATGTCCCTGAATCAATCCTACCCCTAGACTCGTTAAACGTGATGACAAACCAAATTTCCTTTGAGACTGACTGGCGCAAACCAAGAGTGGTTTGCTTTATCGCCTTGAGGCCTTACCTCGGCCTTCTTGGAAGCGTTGGAAAATATTAAAATGTCCTGCAACCTGAAATTGTTTGATAATCTGTCATAAGTTAACCAACATGCAATAAAGAACTGTGAACATCATGTTACAGTATGTTTAGGTACCTTTCCCACATGTTTCTGTCCAAACCGTTTGAGGATTTATCATCATAAATCCAGAGTACTCGCTACCTGCTGAAAGATTGAAACAGATCTCAGTCTTTCTTTGGTAACCGGCAATTCGCTGGTTGAAAGATTGAAACAGATTTCAGCCGTTATGATGCATTTCAGGATATAAAAAATTGGTTAGATTTTCAAATGTAAACTAGATTTTGACCCGTCCTAAAAGGACGGGTATATTTTTTTGTTTTACATTTTTTAAAAAAATTAATTTTATATTTGTGTTTTAATTATATTTGTGTATTTATTTGTATAATATTTTTTTTAAATGATTAATAAAAGTTTTTAATAATTAAATTAAAATAGTTGGACCACACCTAAATCAATAGGTTATATTCTTAATTTTAATAGTATTGATAAGAGTTTGGTGATAAAAAGATATATTTTATTATATTTTATAACTCGTAACTTGTTACAAAAATTGTTAAATAATTTACACTATTTTTTATTTTTGATATCTTATATGAAACAAAAATAAAAATAAAAAAACTAAAGTTGCATATTTTTCCAAATGTTTTTCGAATCATAAAATATTTATTGTATTTTTTAATTGTTAATATATTATTATATAACAAAATTAATGAATTTAGCAACCGGTAGTTCACATGTGGTCAATCCATTAATCCAGAAAATATCCGGTTCACTAGTGGATTCGGGTTTCAAAACATTGCTTACACCATAACCATTTCACACGCTTTATTCCTAAACAGTTATAAATTTTTTTAGTAAAAAAACATAAATGCTGAGTGGCATGATAATATAATTTAAAAAACAAAAAATTAAAAAGAGAATTAATCGCAGGCCACCACCATGTCAATGAAACCCGCAGACAGTTCAAGTAATAAACCTAAAATGCTGTTTAATTAAGCTCTGTTCTTCTTTTTCTTCTCTTTCATTCTTTTATTTTTTTTCCAAAAAGGAGGTAGTCCAATAAATAAAGCAAAAACTCAAGGTTGTATATTAAACCTGATGTGTCACAAACATGTGATTTTTAGCATTTGCGGCATACTTACAAATGCCAACATAACTATTTTCCTGATTTTATTAACTTTGTGATTTAAGTTCATGTAATAGCAATTTATCACCTAGAATGAAAATTTTCCATTTAAATTGACATATAAAAATTGTTGGTTTTATGCCTTTCATTTATATAAAGCGTTTAGTATTGTGGTTGCTATTTTCAGTGCTATTTAGCTTGGGAGAAAAAATGATAATAAATCTAGATTCCTTTCACATTATAATAATATTATTATATTGTATTTATAGTTTAGAGTTTTTTTTTTGGTTAAACCTCATTACTTAATAATTGTAAAAACCAACTAGATTAATCACACCAATAACATTAACCATAAAAAAGAACTAATAAGAAGATAACTTAACCATAACTTAATTTCCAAAACCAGCAAAATTAACATGCAACATCTCATTAAACAACCATAAAGTGTCTGAAATTAAAGAAAACATAACACAAAGAACTACGCATATAACTTATTAAAGACAACCAAGTGCAACCACCTCCCACCTTTCCATCTTTGCCCACATCTCCACCACCGGTCCCATCAACACCACCGCCCACGTCTTCATCTCAGCTCACATCTCCTCCACCACCGATCCCGTGTCCACCACCACCACAACCAGTCCCCAAACCGCCACCACTCACATCGCTACCACCTCCGATCCCCTCTTCACCGCTGGTCAACTCCCCAAAGGACAATATAAGCTTTATCAACATTTTTAAATTGTTTTGTTATCAAACAATTTACGAGTGAGTAAAATGAGGTTGCGAAAAAATTACAGAGAAGACAAATTTAACATATGAAAACTCTTGTTTTATTTCAGAAAGGTGTAGAAAAACTGAAAAATGCACAAATTCTGAAATATGAAGAAAGAAATACTAGTTACTTAAAATAATAAAGATAAATTTAATAGCAATGATCAAGAATTGGATACTCATATTACTAAACTAAAACAAATATCAGATTTGATAATATTTTCATGCTTTTGATGATATAATTAGATGAAAATAATAATAAAATTGAAATTTGTTAGGTAATAATATTAATGCATATTATTATTTTAAAAAATAAGAATAACTTAATTTCAAGAGAATGAAAATTTGAATTATCATGACAATGAAAGTATATAATATTAAATCTTTACTATAAATCATCAACAAAAACAAACCTAAAGCTAATAAAAATAAGTCGTCAAATTTGAAATTAATCAGTATTCAGAATAAGATAAATTAAACATTGTATTAAACAAATGTAAACGCATTATTGTATTTGATTTCACACCAAAAAAGGAAAACATTATATTCTAAAAATGTTATTTTTATTTATAATGTCTCTATTGATATATTCGATGTAAAATTACTAAAATGTTGTATTTATGTATAAAACTAATAACCATATAGCTTACTAGGCAAAGACAAAAAAATGGATAAAATGAGATGGAGTTATAGATACCTCAAATCTAAAGCAGTTTCCTGATTGGCTTATATTAAAAGGTTTCATCTTACTTCTTGGGTTTGTGTCTAATGTGTTTTTTTAATTTGACATGTGAAGGGAAATGATCTTTGGTATGGACCAGACAGAGTGAAGTAATTAGGACCCTTTTCCGTCCAAACTCCGTCTTACCTCACCGGAGAGTTTCCCGGAGACTATGGTTGGGATACTGCCGGTTTATCCGCAGACCCTGAAGCCTTTGCAAAAAACAGAGCTCTTGAGGTTAGTCTCTAACTCTCACTCACTCAAAACAAAAACAAAAATCATTTGTGTAACACTAAACAATAATGATCATCCACAGGTGATCCATGGGAGATGGGCAATGTTGGGAGCATTTGGTTGCATAACCCCTGAAGTTCTTCAAAAATGGGTCCGTGTGGACTTCAAAGAGCCAGTCTGGTTCAAAGCCGGTTCACAAATCTTCTCCGAAGGCGGTTTGGACTACTTGGGCAACCCAAACCTAGTCCACGCTCAGAGCATTTTAGCCGTACTTGGCTTCCAAGTTATCCTAATGGGACTAGTTGAAGGTTTCCGCATTAACGGTCTTGATGGTGTTGGTGAAGGCAATGACTTGTACCCGGGCGGGCAATACTTTGACCCGCTGGGTCTTGCAGATGATCCAGTTACCTTTGCGGAGCTCAAGGTGAAAGAAATCAAGAATGGAAGGTTGGCTATGTTCTCAATGTTTGGCTTCTTTGTTCAAGCCATTGTTACCGGGAAAGGTCCTTTGGAGAATCTCCTTGACCATCTTGATAACCCTGTTGCTAACAATGCTTGGGGCTTTCGCAACAAAGTTTGTACCCGGAGCTTGATGAAATGATATGAAACATAATCTTTCTTGTTGCTCTCAAAATACAAAAACTCTATTTGCTGCTATGCACATATGCATATACCAAAGTTCCAAAAAGAACAAGATACATCTCTCTCAGCTGAATCTACAATGCTCCCAATCTCATTTGCCCCACCATTTCCGGTGACGACGTTTATCACTATGGAGTCTTGCTTTAGCCTCTTTTAATAGTACCTATCGAAGCGCAGATGTGGTACTTGGTAAAATTCCCAACGATTTATTTTAAAGGTATGAATATAATTATAAGTCGTCAGGGACTCAGCGGGAAGATCCATGTGGTTGATAAGGATGCCAGACGAAAGAAATAAATATTATAGAGATGCCAAGTTACTGAATTGAGTCAATTGACAGATGGCTCACTTGGCAAAAATCTCAGCTACTGACGATAAGACTCAATCTGAGTTCAAATGTTTTTTTTTCCCTGCCAAATGGTTATATTAATTAAACGGGCCAAACCCAAAAAACGACTGAAGCTCAAATACACTAAAGTTCATTACAAGGCCCGAAAACTACGGGTTTAAATAAGAAAAAACTAAACGGGCTATCTGCCCAAAAACCAAAAAGCCAAACGACTTGGCTAATACTCGTCAAAGGATGCTAGACACGTGGTACCATCTTCACCGTCCAGACGCCACCGTCTCATCCTAACCGTCTCCACCTCGAGGCGTCACCAGAGCACCACCACCTTATCTTTAGTTTCGTTGGAGCTCTTAGACCGAATCCTAGTTATATATTTCTTCTTTCGGTCTAAAGTCATTTTGATTCTCTTAAAATGGACTTTTTTGTCAACAAAAGAACTTTTTTTGGGGTCAAAATGAACTTAAACATTCAATTATAGTATCAACTTTTTTTTTTTGAAAAAAAATTATAGTATCAACTTCCTTTTTTATATGCACCCACTATTTCCATTTCTTTTTTTACAATAATCGTTCATTTTTGAGAACTCTTATTTCATATGTTAAGTAATTTTATGTAATTAATAATTTTCTTTTAAGTGTCCCGACTTCTATTTTGATAACTAATATTAAGTCTTTTTCAATTTTTCAGTTTTTAGCTATATATTAAGTAGGTTTTTAGGAAGACAAAACAAAATATTATGCTAAGGTCTAATAACTTAGTTAATAAATGTTATATAAGAAAATAATTAAATAATATTTTAATTTATGTCCCGAGATTGAGGTTAAGACTTATAAATTAAGTGCTACACAATCATTCGATACTCCGATAACTCATTTGGTAAAAATCTTGTCACCGGTCAACCTGACTTCGAATTCTTTTTCCACCTTGTTTGTAAGAATAATTTATATCAAAGTTTTGGTCTAAAGTCCATTTTGTTTGTGTTACAAAAAAAAAAAGAGTCCATTTTAATTTGTTGGGCCTACCAGAAGCCCAATTTTATTTTTGTCTTTTGGGTTAAAATTATTCTTTTAACTCTTTTAAAATGGGTCCGAAAACTCAATTTTAGTATCGATGTCTTTTATACATATATGCAACACACTGTTTTAGTGATAAAAAAAAAAATGCAACACACTTTTCCTATTTCTTTTAAATAATTATTTATATACATAAAAAAATACAAGTATTTATTTAGTAGATGGATCATTAACTTTAGAATATGCGTTTTGCACGCACATGCGGGCATAATCTAGTTACGAATAATTGTATAATTTACTAATTCAAAAATAATTATTTATGTTTTAACATAAAGTTTAAATCAACATAATATATATATATATATGTATGATAAAAAATTCATCAAAATATATATGTTTATTATTGTGATAAACTTTTAAAATAATTATTATTACAATTGTTTTAGAAAATATTTTATACAATTGATTGATTAATATTTAATTATAATTGTTCTATATCTTAATGTTTTATAATAAAAATATTATTTCTAGATAACAACAAAATATATACATAAGAATTATCTTATTATTTTTAAATATGTTTCTATTTTTATGATTTTATTATATTCGTTTATAATCAGTTAGCTAATATACTTTATAATCTATTATTACTAAAATATAATTATTTTTAATATTATAATAAGCAAAAATATCTAAAATCATGGAAAACCTGATATATAAATAAACTCAATTTTTAGTGATTAATATTTAATTATAAATTTTTCTATGTATTAATCTTTTATAATAAAAGTATTATTTTTTCATATAACAAAAAAAAATATAAGAATTATCTTTTTTAAAAATATAGTTTCGATGAATTATTATATTAATTTATAATCAATTAGTTAATATAAAATATAACCTAATATTATTATTAGAAAATTTGTTTTAATTATATAATAAGTCAAATATCTAAAATCGTGGAGAATATGACACATAAACAAATCTACTTCTCAAATTATTTTTAATATATAATAAGAAAAATATCTAAAATCATGGAAAATATGAATATATAAACATCATTTTATTGATTAATATTTAACTATAATTTGTTCTAAGTCTTAATCTTTTATAATATAAAATATTATTTTCCAGATAAACATCAATATATATAATATAGATAACAACAATATATATATTATAAAAGTGTTTTTTCTAATATTTTCTAAAATTATGGAAAAGACATATAAGTTAAATCATTTCTCAAATAATAGTATAGATAGATTGCAGTATAGCGGATATGGTTAGATGAATTGGTAAATGAACAGTTCACAGGATTGAGAAACAAAGAGAGACAATTATCACGTTTGCATTCATAAGTTATATGCACTTATCTTGGTCCATAGAAATTATGCTCCAGCACACAACATGAAGTTACAAAAGCTTATAATTGTGGGGATGCATGACTCTATTACTAACATTTACTAATCTATATTTTGTGGTGGAATAAGGTAAGGGGCTAGGAATGGACGAAAACCTCTAAAAACTAAGTAGTCAGCCAGTTCAACAGTTACATTTTCCCAGTAATCCAAGCTTTCAACGCTGTTCGGGAATAGGTCAGGAAAAGAACTAGCCCGGAGACAAAAAGGTTCAGACATTGAGAGGAAAATGACAAGATAGTGAAGGATATAAAAATTGTTATCAAATCATTACTATTCAAAATCATTAAATATAAATTTTAGTCATAATAGATAATTCCATAGCTTTTATTTATAAAAAGAAAAAAATATCATTTTATACATTAATAATTTATTTATGATTAATTTAATAAAATGTAGTATATGTTTTAGATCAATCAACTTAATTCTCTAGTGATTATAAGAATTATCTTAATAATGATATCTGTCATAGATACAAAGTTGTAATGCACTGTAAAGTTTAAAAAAGGAAAATTCTCTCTCTTTTCTCTGTCTTCTCTCTACATCCTCACCGTCTGAATAGTGTTTTCAGGCCGATGGCGAAGGTTCCCACAACCATCGTCGGTCCGACCTTGTTTTTTTTTCTTTTTTTTTTTCTTCTCTGCATGTCGTTTGAGCGGATGAAGGAGGCCACTTCCGGTTTGGCTCGTCCAAACTGGATCTCTTATTCCGTGCGGTGGAGGCTTCTACAGCTACATTGGCGCCGGCTTTTGACTCCGGGGGTGGAGCTTCCTCAGCTTTGAGTCGCCGGCTCTGGATTATTCTCTGTTGTATGGTATATGGGTTGGTTCTATTCGGAAGGCGTGGTGTTTGAACTCAGTGTATCAGATGAGATCTCGACACTTTGTTGATGGATGCTCTCCGCGAACTGGAGTTGGGTAAGGAAGTCTGGGGTGTGTAGTGGCTGATGTCTCTGCGGATGAGATCTCGGATTGGTTCGATGAAGCTCTCCGGCTAGGCCTGGGCAAATTATCTGGATCCGAAGATACGAACCGGTAATTACCCGAAAAACCGGGTCTCGGATTGGGTTCGGTTCTAGAAAAATACTCGGTCGGATGAGGATTTAAAACTGGTCGGGTACCGGATCGGTTACGGGTATATCCGAGATCCGTACGGGTATCCGAGAGATCCGAGACCCGTACGGATATCCGAGAGACCCGAGATCCTTACGGATATCCGAGAGACCCGAGTTAAACCTTAGTTAAGATAACCCAAATAAATTAGTAATTTAGACCGATTTTATCATTTTAATCCCACATAAATTTCGACTGTTTGGCAAATTATGGACTTATGTTTGAAGTCCATAGCAAGCAAGGACTCATCCTGGCTGGTGAGTATTTATACAACTCTTCAACCCTATTCCTCGTTAAACTTAATCGATGTGGGATATTTGCTATTACTATGTGTGTTAAAAAAACAATTTAAACGTGAAATTTAACATGCATCACTAGCGAATCGAACTATGAATCTCATCCTGCACTTACCACATCACGTGACACTACACCAACGTATCATATAATGTGTATATATCTTATATACTAAAAGAGAAGTCACCATTTCACTTTATGTGTGATTTTTTTAAATTTGGATCAACTTTATAAAATTTATTAAATTTTGCATATGTTATGATATCTTTTCATATCTTATATATTAAAAGAGAAGTCACCATTTCACTTTATGTGTGATTTTTTCAAAATTTGGATCAACTTTTTTAAAAAATATGGATCAACTTTATAAAATTTATTAAATTTTGCATATGTTATGATATCTTTTCATATCTTATTTTTATTAGAAATGTAAATAAATATTTGAAAGAAGATTCTAACAAAATCTTTTTGAAATCACTTAAAATCTTCTTAAAATATATTTCCAAAATTAGTTATTTGAAATTTTAATTATCATCAAACAAAAATTAGTTATTTGAAATTTTTGAAATCACTTAAAATCTAATTCATTTTTAATCTATAAACAAAAATTTCTGTAAAATACTTTTATCAGTATTCAAAAATTTGTTTTCTCTATTATGTAGGTCCAACTTAATTTAATTTTCACATATATTTCAAATTTATAAATAACAAAGTAAATTAAAAAATACTAATTTATAAATCAAACAAATATTATTATAGAATTAGATAATATATAACATCTAATTTTATTAACTTACTGATAAATTTTATTATATAATTTACAACATTTGAATATTTAAGAATATTATTATGCTTCAATATATGTTTAGTTATTGTTTAAAATGAAAAATAAATTTTTTATCATACTTTATTTATTTTATAATCATAATTTATCAAATTAACATAATTATTATATTGAACTAAATATGATAAAAATAAATTAAAATGTTATATTAATATATTTTATTTTCATAAATAGAAATATTTATATAAAAATAATATAAGATGTTGTCAAACGGGCTAACATACTATATAATACATGTATACAAATTAACATATCTTAAATTTATATATATACAACAATATATTATCTAAAATTAATAAGCATAAATAAATAAATATTTGGTTGACAAAACAAAATAATAATAAATGAATATTTAAATATATGATTAATTAAAAAATATAGACCCATACTAATGTAAACAAATATATATATATATATATAAATAAAATTAGAATCCCGCTCGATTGAGCGGATCAAAATCTAGTGTATTTTAAAGTTTATATATATATATATATATTAAATTTATAAATATTAACCGGATCCGTTAATTTTTTGTTACTTCGGATGTAACTAGATCTGAAACGGATCTGACAGGTAGCGAACCGTATCCGATCCGAAATTTTAAATTATCCGATCGATACTATTTTCATTAGTTCCGAAATATCTGAAATCCGAAATATCTGATTCGGATTCGAACCGGTAATCCGAATGCCCAGGCCTATCTCCGGCGTAAGGAGAATCAGAAGATGCAAGGTTTTCGATGTGGCTCCTGTTCAGGTGAGGCTAATGAATCGAAGTTATTTGCTCCGTTTGGTATTCCGGCGAATGACCGCTTAGTTTTGCCGACAGTGGGGTAGTTTGATGAGGTTGGTGACATGTGTCTCCTCCTTTGTTGAGGAGTAACACGTGTGTATAACGTGTAGGGTTTTAAGGGTTTGGGCTCGGCCCATTTGGTTTATTTTCTTTAGTTGTTATAGTTTGAGCTTTTGGCCTTTTGTACTTTGTATGTTTTGGGCTTTCGCTTGTAATAAAAATAGATGGAACAGAAAAAAGATACAAAGTTGTAATGCTCTTGTTTTAGTATACAAGGGATTTTGTTTTGCCGGTTCACTTTTGATTTCATAATTATGAGGTTAAAAATGGTGACCACTAAATTAATAGCAGAAATGAAAGGAAAAGAAATGAACAAGAACACACAAAAAAGAATATTTATTATTATTTTTATTACCAGTCTGATAAAGTATGTTTTTTTGTCCTATATAGTTCTTAAAACTAAAATAATGACAAAAACTATATGTAACAAATATTTTCATAAACGGTGTAAATATTTAGAAATGGATAGTAATTCATTATTTCCATTAACTTTTTTATGTGACCATTTGGAACTTTACTATAATAAAGACCAAACATGGTAACCATGTCATCAAATACGGCTTTAAATGGTAACATTTTTAGGAAATCACATCACTTATGAGCAATAGTTTTTCTTTATATTATTTCTCATTTTTGTATAGTATTATAAAGAAATTTGTTCCTCGGCTAAGATTAAGAAGGAATAATAATTTTTCTTCATACCTAAAATATTTTTTTATTTGTTCATTTCCTATTTGCTCTTAGTGGTTTCTAGTTAGACTCCTATTTTTATTTGTAAATGGTTCCAAACAAACTGGATCACCCTCTTCTGTATCCTTATCGGCCACAAAACCATCGATTATTATTCTAAACGGAGAGGTATAATTAGTTGTTGTGAGATGTACAGAGAATGTTGTTTTGTACATTTTTCTCTTCTCTTTTAAGGTATTGTCGTTGATGCTACATGAGACAATCAGTGTTCATTTTTTTTCTCAAATCAGTGTTCATTTCAGAATTAGGATAATAATGTAATTGTATGGCCCGAGTGTATAGATTGTTCTTTTAAAAGGCTTGAGTGTATAAATTGTTTGTTTATGAGTTTATATTTCCAAACGCTTAATTAAATATTTTATCCTTGCGTATTTGACAAAATATAAAAGGTATGGAGTTAGAGATACTTTATGTCCAGTGTTGATTAGTGATTACTTCAAATTTTGCCTAAAGATCATCATTCATTTATATGGTTCGATTAGCTATCTAAATTCTACTAGTAATAAGATAGATAAATTTCTAACAAACAAAAACTGATGATCTTTCAGTTATTTCATTTTGGTTAAGAAAAATGCTTTAGTATAGTCTAGCATATGCTTTATAAGTCTTATCAGGGATTTATTTTGTTTTAATGGTCTCTATTTTGCAGAAATCGTGCCTAGTAAGTACAAGGGAAAACATATGCATTGTCATAAAAAATGGGAAGTGTATGCACA
Source organism: Raphanus raphanistrum subsp. raphanistrum (assembly GCA_019706035.1). Lineage (NCBI taxonomy): Eukaryota > Viridiplantae > Streptophyta > Magnoliopsida > Brassicales > Brassicaceae > Raphanus > Raphanus raphanistrum. The sequence continues at coordinate 15,224,853 of CM033981.1, forward strand.
TATATGTACTCGCCAGTATTAATGTTTTTTTTTGTATATTATGATTATAATACAAATAAAACAGCTCTTTTATCTCATGCATACTCATGCATACGTAGAGCATAGCTACAGCTTTCAATTGGGTGTACAAATAAAAGGGAAACGATACATTAAATTTTGACATAAATTGAAGAAGTTAATGTTGATTGATATACGATAGTTAATAAATATTGAAACGCTTTCAGATTTTCTTTTTCAGTTAGTCGAATTAGTAAGGCTTGATTTGCATGCATCGGTTAACGTTAGATGAAATATGTTTTGAGATATCATATTTTTCCAGATATTTCCAGTTATAGTTTAAACTATCATATGTTTATATTATATGTTTGTTATTAAGTAGTATATGAGTGAGCAAACCTGATGAGGTATAAAACACTGTACCAAAGACAACAAAAAATTCGAAATGTATATATGAGTAACTAGATTACATCAATATCTTTTGTTTTTTATTGGTCAATTATCTAACTAGTTTTTAACAAGTCTTAACTAGTTTTTAACAACCCTTGATGAGATTAATAAGTCTTAACAAAATTATTAAAATAAACCACACAAACACAAGCGTTCCTTGAAAACATACAATCATTCCTTAACACAAACATTACTTAAAACTAGATAACTATAATCATTCGTTAACAACAATACTACAATAAGACACAAAAACACAAGCGTTTAAAAGCATACAATCATTCCTTAACACAAACATTACTTAAAAATAGATAATCATAGTCATTCGTTAACAACAATACTAAAATAAGACGCACGCAAGCATTCCGTAACAACCATTCCTTAATACCAAGCCAACGACAAATTAAGAACTTACGCAGTACCGTCTCCACCACTGTTGCCTTTGCTGCCACCGCTTCCGTCACCGCCAGTGCCGTCTCCGGCGTCACCATCACTACCACCGCTTCCATCCTCTGACATCATCCTCAATAGCTCATTATCCACCTTTTCCATGTCACGCTTCACCTCCTTTTGTTTCCTCAAGGTCTCTCCAATCCTCTCGTAAAGAACACTTTTCTTCTCTGGGCAATCAGTCTCCGCCAAATCCCAACCCATCTTAACTAACTTCTTAGTGGAGCTGTCGAAACTCGACTGAAGTTCCTCCAGTCTCAACCTCAACTTACGAGCCCAAACTTCTCTCTTGGATATTGGCCCGTCATCATCATCGCCAGAAGGTGCCGTTGGCGGCATAGGCTGATCCTGAGTAGCAAAAGGGCCACGCTCCTCTCTGATGCTGTTCAAGGTACGTGCCCTGTAATGAGCCGGAGGGAAACGACGAAACTTAGAGAAAGCTCTAAACATCCTTTTTAACGAAATAGTGATATGATTTCTCCCACCTTTCGTCTCCTCTATATAAGAAAGCTACTTGCTGGTAGATAGTATTAAAGTTTTTGTAATTATTATGAATAGTAATAAGATAGCGCTTTTTTCATGGAGAGAGAGACCACATTGATACTAGTTGTAATCAGTGCAACACAAATGAATTTAATGTAGTTAGGGTAATCACTAGCTAAATTTAAAAAGTGGATTAGAGTAATATAGTTTTTTGTATGCCAATTTTCACTAAAGTTTACTATAAATTAGATAATAAAATAAATAAATGTCTAACAAAAATGACTATGTTTTTAACACCGATTTATTATCATAAAACAATGATACAAAATATTGAATAAACTATTCTATATGGAAAAGTTAAAACCGTTTTTTCAGTTCTGACGAAACACACCATAGTTTTAATAAAACAGTATCCTAAATCTGCTGAAAAGATCAGAGATATAGCACAAGTCCCTTATACTGTGTTCAAACAATTAGTTACGTATAAGAAAGTATATGTTGAATCTTGATAGAAGTCATTGGACTCTAACAATTGGATTCAAAGATACATAAGAGGCTTAATCGAATATGTGGTCATCGTAGAAACCACTTTTAGTAGATAAATAAGTTTTCATAAATGGAAAAGGAATATCAGGGTTTAATGTTGTGTAAATACATGTCTAAGGGATGTAAATGGTTCACTCACAATTAATAAGTATTTGCCTCAGTCGAGTTTCTCTCCTATTTTCTTGGTTTCTTTCAAGGTTGATTCACATTTTTCACAATATTTTATAATTAGCTCAATTGACACTTAACCATCTCAATTTAATGACCGGATCAAACAGCACCTAGGCCATTCTCGATAGTCTCCATGAGTTATAGAAGGTTTAGTGATTGTGCCACCCAACTTATTACAGACATTCAGTCTCCCCATAGATTCAGAGGAACATTGGACTGGAAATTTAAAGCTCAAGTAACATGCACTATATATTGATGTTTGTGTTCAACGATTGAATTCTATATGCTCCAGAGTCTCAAGACATGAAAGATAAGCCACAATACCTTTTTTGGTAGATGCAAGTAAACCGAAGTTAAAGAGCATTTATCTAGTCACACTGATTTGACTCTAATATTAGACTAGTTCTAAACTAGTACAACGAATGAAATACCTTTAAAACTTCATTCTTTGCACAAAATAAGTATATCCACGTGGCTCTGAAATAGCCATCGACGGTTGTTAGAAAATTGATATCCATCAATGGGATTGATCAAAAACGCTTCCCATATATTAATAGCTCAAAGTTTGTATTACAAATGTTGCTTGAAGATGGATATGAGAGTTTCTTTTTCTGCTTTTCCAAAGGACATGTATGGAAATAAGCACTGCGTTTAAACTTGAACTTCGATGTCCCCAAATCCTCTAAAATAGCATATATCTAAAATATGAAGGGTGAACAAGTCTCATGTGCCATACAACAATATCCATCACTTAATTAACCGAAGCTGGAAGATCTTCTGTATTAAAAGAGAGATTGGCCACAGATCTAACAGTACCATTTGTTAAGTCTCTGATTGGATCTTGAATTTTACAAGAAGATAGAGCAATATCACACGAGAACTGAGATCATTGTCAAAGAACTTATACTGAAAAGGTTCAATCAAAATACGGGAATAAAAACAAATTCATGAGGCAAATGTGTTGATTTAATTAAACGTTCCCATTCCATTAATCTTAATAGTAGATCATGGGAAAATTCACGCACTTTCAACAGATGTATCAGTTGAGGTGAAGTTATACTTATCATGAGAGACATGATGCATTCCCACCATTATAAGATTTAATATAGTTTTGGTGCAAACGTTAAAATTTATATATATACACTAATCCAAAGTTTTCTCATAACGTTTGTTTCGACGGGGACTTTCAAATGATACACCTTTTTAAAAGTATTCATATGTGTCAATAAATAGATCACATTAACACCTTTTGTCTCGGATCTTTATCTTAAAAATATGTGTCCAGAATTCGAAACAGACCATTAAAACAAGTGACCAGCTAGTCCCCGCAGTCCTAGAAAATACTCGTAGGTTACTATATTAGGTAACCTCACTATTCTTTCTCATACTTACAAAAATCGAGATTCGTCATGAAATGGGGAAAATCAATTTCAGTAACTCATTTCATCATGTCGGTTGCAACATTTGTCTGTTCCTAGTAATTAGAAATTCGAAGTTGAGGATTGAGTCGAGATATTGGAGCGTAATCTTTTGGACACTACTTTAGATTTTGGTTAGACTCGGATATTGCTCAATATTTAATAAACAAACTAAATAAATTCTAATTTTTACAAAAAAAAACTAAATAAATTACTTTCTATAAGATGTAAGTTACTTTTGAGCCTCATTAGGATGTTTCTCTTTGACAAAAAAAAGATTTTTGTCTAAATTTAATTAAATTTTTGGGTTTGTTTGTTTTTGCCCAAACGTGACCCACTTTTCTCTCTCCCCTGCGATTTGTGTAATACTTAATATATATTCCTTTTTTTGAACTATCTTAATTTATATTCTTAAGAAGTGCATCTAGGAATAGTTATAGAAATTTATTAAAAAGTTTCATCATGCAGGAACGTTCCTGTATGGTGTGTATGGTAGAAACTAGAAACTTATTACTTCCCTATCAAAAATTCAAGGTAATTGAAGTTAAAAATAAGAATTAATATTCAAATAAATTTTATTTATGAAGATAGAACTACAAGATATAAGCTACATACACATAAAAGTAAACATCTAAATGTTGTAGGGTAGAAACCATAGTTTCTCTATCATAAATTCAAGTTAACTAGTTTACAAAAAAAAAAAAATTCAAGTTAACTAAAATTCAAAAAAAAATTCAAGTTAACTGAAGTTAAAGTAAACAATTAAAATTACAATAAATTTTATTTCTAAAAACAGACAAGAAATAATTTTACTTTCGAGTTACTTTATTATTTATTGTTATTATATTACATATATATAATTACATGTCTATATAAAGATCTAAATTTATCTTTATTTGTACAATTGCATATAGTAACAAAATTAAAGTTTAGCATGACTAAATATTATAATTTATTAGTTTACACTTTGCATTTTCTTGTAAATATTTTTTATAAAGTAGTTGGCAGTTGGGATAAAACATTATGTTATGGGGATCAACCTTGCAGCAAAATACTAACTATTGACAGAAAAAATGAATGCACTGTTGTTTGCTAAAGCCAATTTATCATAAAGTACGTCTTTATTATACTTTTGTATTTTTTTTAACTGAGACTTTTTTGTATTTTTTTTTGAAAAGGCTTTAACTTTTTTGTATTTATTACAATTACTTAGTTCTTGTTACTTCCCTTTTATTTAATTCATATTATCTGTGACATAATTTTCATGCAATTCTTTCACACAACATAAAAATACATTTTTTTATTTAAAAACTTTGTGTATAAAAATGATATGCTACTGCCCACGCAAATATCTATTTTAAGTCTAATTTTTGGTTGCAGGTGGTACAACAAAAGGTAAAGGTAGCCGTCTTTCTTTATAACTGACAGTACAAGAACATTTGCGAGTTCCTCAAAATTCTGAGTAGTTAATTTTAATTTACGAGTTCCTCAAAATTTGAGTAGTTAATTTTACCTACTCTTTGTACGAAGACATTTATTTTTTTCTTTATAGCGTTGTCCTCTCTTCTTACTTTTTTTTTCCGTTAAGAACATGCGCAAAAAAAGCGACTCTTACCTATCGACGCGCAGATGTGGTACTTGGTAAAATTCCCAGCAATTTATTTAAAAGGTATGAATATAATTAAAAGTCGTCAGGGACTCAGGGGCGAGATCCATGTGGTAGATAAGGATGTCAGACGAAAGAAACAAATATTATAGAGTTGCCAAGTTACCGAATTGACAGATGGCTCACTTGGCTAAAATATCAGTCATCGCGATCCTCAATCCGAGTCCAAATCTCCCTTCCACCATGTTTTCTGAAAATTTTTATTAAAATTTAGGTCTAAAGTCCATCTCATTTTGTTTGGTCTAAGCCAGAGGCCCAGTTATATTTTTCTTTTTTCGGCCTAAAGTCACTTTGATTCTCTAAAAATGGACCTTTTTTCTGTCAACAAAATGGACTTAAACATTCAATTATAGTATCAACTTCTTTTTTTATATGCACCCACTATTTCATATATTAAGTAATTTTATGTAATTAATATTTTTCTTTTAAGTGTCCCGATTTCTATTTTGATAACTAATATTAAATCTTTTTCAATTTTTCAAATTTTCAATTTTTAGCTATATATTAAGGGGAAAATTTGGAAAAAATGGCACCAAATGAGATTATATTTTAAGAACTACACCGTATCTTTAATTTTTTGAAAATTAAACTTGTTTATAAGTGAAGTGATGAAATTACCCTTATTGAGAGTAAATAATTTTAATATTTAAATAAAAATTAATAGAAATAGAAAAAATAAAAACAAATGATATATGTTTTATTTTAAGTTATACAACAAGAAAATATGTAATTTGATATTCGTTGTTTAGAACTTCTGGTTTTCGTTTCTTTTTAATCATTGTAGTCCGTCTTCTTCTTTTTGTATCTGAGAAGGAATACACAATCATCGAACATGTGATTTTGGAGTTTGATGATTTTCTTGTTATAGACTATAGACTCTCAGATACATTTTATAATCAACATAGTTTTCTTATTTCATCAAAATAATACATAATGGTCGTTAGGAAAAAAATACAATACATAATGTTTCTTGTAAAGTCAACCAAAACATTCACAATCTTTTGAATACGGTTCACTTGTAAATTCAACCAAAACATTCACAATCTTTTGACATATTCATGTAAAATTCTTGTAAAGAGTTCTAAAACCGAGTATCAAAAGTCTTCAGAGTCATGTATGAAAAATAAAAATTCTGAATAAGATGAAACATTTTTTGGGAAAGGCTATCTCTGACTATGTGGTGATAGCAGATAGGCTCATTTATAGACACCTAGGGACCGATAGGAGTTATCCTATATATGCTGGTCCAGTAAAGTCGATTAACCATCTTCTTTTTGAATGCCCCTCAGCGATGCAGGTTTGAGTTTTATCAGACTATATGTTCTTTCCGGATTACTTCCCGAGTACATCAATATACCAAAACATAAAATTTCTGTTTTGGAAGAAAAAAGAGGTGGCTCCATTGAAACCACAATTCGATACTTTCCCATGAATCTATTGGTACATTTGGAAGGTGGGGAACGACACTCTTTAATGGGAAAGTCGTATATTCGATTGACACTCTCCAACACACATCTCTTGAGGCGGAAAGTTAGAGGAAAGCTAACAAAGGAGAAAAGAAACGAGGATCATGACGATCCTCATACTACAGAAATTGAGACAATGCCCTCTAAGATACCCCGAATCCCTACTTGTCAAATTGATGCATCATGGATCAATAATGACAGTATCAGTGGTTTAGGGTGGATTCTTAAGGATCAAATGGGTCATGAATACTTCGGATTACGAGGGTGCAGCAGGAACCTCTCATCTTTACATGCTGAGATGAAATGTTTATTATGGACAGCTTCATGTATGAAAGACATGAGGATAACCACGATACGGTTCGAGACGGACTGCTTGAACTTAGTGGACATGACTACAAACCCGGAGGATTGGCCAACATGCGCGACAGAGATCGAGATGTTCCAGAGATTACAGGAGAGTTTTGAGGATGTGAAACTGTCTCATATTCCCCGAAATAGGAATGGCCGGGCGGACGCATTGGCTAAAAAAGCAAGGATCAGAGGTTATATTTTCTCTTATATAGATCAGATCCGGTCAGACGAAGATGTTCCTCGGAGAATCGACTCGTCTAACCACCACTTGATCTTAATAAAGATGGATAGTCGACCAAAAGAAAATGATACATTTTATAATTATCATAGTTTTTTTATTTCATCAAAAGTAATGGTTTATTTAGAAAATATTACATAATGGTCGTTAGAAAAAAAAATACAATACATAATGTTTCTTGTAAAGTCAACCAAAACATTCACAATCTTTTGACATATTCTATGTAAAATTCTTGCATTCGTTCTTCGGAAATAATACAATTGTGCAAAATGGAGCTTAAACATAATCTTATATGAGTATTCGAATATGAGATTATGTTCAGTTGTGGCTGCAACGGTTTCCTGAGTATCGGTAGAGAGAAGATTATGTTTATGTTGAATATCCCACGATTTTGAGAGATTATGTTTTAGATAAAGTTAAATATTTCAATAGTTCTCCGTATATAATTTGAATACATTATAGTTTACTCTAATTGTGAAATATTATAATTTAAAAAAATATTGCATAAATGATTAACACAATACTAATAATTTTGAGTTTTTCAGTATTAAAATGTTTTTAATTTAAAAATTAAATAAGGGCAAAAGAGTCTTATAAGACATAAATAAGTGTAGTTTTAAAAATAATATTAAAACAGTATATTTTTCAAATATACAATCTTAAATAAGGTAGTTAACAAATTATCCCATATATTAAGTAGGTTTTTAGGAAAATAAAGCAAAAATTATATGCTAAGGTTTAATAACTTAGTTAATAAATATTATATAATAAAATAATATTTTAATTTATGTCCCGAGTTTGAGGTTAAGGCTTATAAATTAAGTGCTACACAATCATTCGATACTCTGATACCTCATTTTGTTAAAATCTTGTTAAAATGTCACCAGTCAACCTGAATTCGAATTCTTCTTCCACCTTGTTTGTAAGAATAATTTATATCAAAATTTTGGTCTAAAGTCCATTTTGTTTTGTTCGGCCTATCAGAAGCCCGATTTTATTTTTGTCTTTTGGGTTAAAATCATTCTTTTAACTCTTTTAAACTGGGTCCGAAAACTCAATTTTTGTATCAATGTCTTTTATACATATGCAACACACTGTTCCTATTTCTTTTAAATAATTATATTTATATACATAAAAAATACAAGTATTTATTTAGTTGATGGATCATTAACTTTAGACTCGCAGTATATTGGTCAGTAGATATGGTTAGATGAATTGGTAAATGAACAGTTCACAGGATTAAAAAACAAAGAGAGACAATTATCACGTTTGCATTCATAAGTTATATGCACTTATTTTGGTCCATAGAAATTATGCACCAGCACACAACATGAAGTTACAAAAGCTTATAATTGTGGGGATGCATGACTCTATTACTAACATTTACTAATCTATATTTTGTGGTGGAATAAGGTAAGGAGCTAGGAATGGACGAAAACCTCTAAAAACTAAGTAGTCAGCCAGTTCAACAGTTACATTTTCCCAGTAATCCAAGCTTACAACGCTGTTCGGGAACAGGTCAGGAAAAGAACTAGCCCGGAGACAAAAAGGTTCAGACATTGAGAGGAAAATGATAAGATCTCCTATGTCTTCAGTGTGAACTGCATTGCCTTCACCGTCTAGTCTGAACACCATTAAATATTCTGTTCTCGTTTTGGCAAAACCTTCATCATCGATCTCGACCGTCTTCTTGTACTGCTTAACCAAGAAAGTTTCGCCGGTGGTTACTGACTCCACCAAATGCTCGTACGTGCAGCACGAATCCATAAGCTCGTTTGTGGTCTTGGCTAACTCGGGAACTTTTTTAAACCGCAGCCTCTGAATCTTGTGTTTGTGATTCTGGAGATCCCATGATCCCATGAGGTGACCTCCAGCTCCGAGAATGCGAAACATGCCCTCTTTCTTAGAAAACATAACACGAGAAGAGAAGAAGCATGGGTTATCGATCCTGATGTTGACCCATTCGGTTTTACTCAGAGCTGGTCGGCAAAAACTGAGCTGAGGTCCCAAGAACTTGACAGCCACAACACAGTCTTCATCCTCTGGAGAAGAGGTGGACATTGACACGTTGGTGACGATTTGGGTCTGACAACGTGGCAGAGTCACAAGAGGAGGCAGGGGAATGCTTTTTGGATCTGTATACGATGCATACGGGTTCAGATCATCTTGAAGACGCAGGATTCCATCGTGGCCGTTCAAAGTAGCTACCCATCCATTAGATGCCCCGATCGTCACCACTTTATCAAATATATCATTATAAAGCAACTCAAGACGCACCTTCTTTTCCAGATTAATCATGTCATTATGGACCTCTGAAATAACGAGTTTTCCTAGACAGGCTTCATAAGGTTCACAAAGTTCAGCTGAGACGACGAAACAGGGAGGGGTTTGCTTTTTCCTCGAGGAAGATGAGAATCCGTTAGAGAGAAGTAGAAGAGTTGATCTTCGAGATTTCCCAAGACAGAGCTTCGAGAGCCGGTTCAGAATTAGAGACATGAATATAAATTACTGAATAAGTAAGATACCCTAAATGAAGCCTTCGTTTAATATAAAAGGAATAGCCTTGCCCGTCAAGTTTCTACCTAACACAGCTGTTTCCATAAATTTTACCACTATGTGGAAACTTAATGTTCTTTTCCTTTGTTATATGTTACTATAAAATAACTAGCATTTGATTTTCTATATATACTTCAAAAGGCAAATACTGTACTTCTTCGTAAAAAAGTTAAAAAAAAAAACTTAATAGACAAGACAAATTACAAACACTCTTTTGATTAGATATTAATAATAAACACTTACTAATCTATTAAAAGTTTATCCAATTTTATGCAGTATTAAAAATGTATGAGTGATTTAATCAATTTTTTTAAAGTATTATAAGTTTATTTGTTTCATAAGTTTCATTGTTTATTAGACATCGCATTATATGTGTATATATGTAATTTTGAAGTGAAACAAGATATTAAACTCCATTTGATAATGTTAATTTGTATGCTAAATAGTTGAATATTTGTTTGAGATAGTTATCAAATCAGTGGAAAATAAAATTCGATTATAACTTTGGTAGCATGAATTTCTATTTCTTTTGATCATTGTTGTTACAGTAGATCATTATTTATAAATTCAAGTAATAGACAATGAGTCTAGTTAGTGTGTTTTCTTATTTTTCCAAAATTTGTTTGTTTTCATTAATTAAATTTGTGTCTTTCATACAGTTTTGTTGAACTCGTACTCGACCTTGCTTAGCTTCTAAAAGATGTTATTTTTATTTACAATGTCTCTACTGATATATTCGATGTAAAATTACTAAAATGTTGTATTCTTTTATCATGTATAAAACTAATAATCCATATAACATAGGCAAAGACAAAAAAAAATGGATAAAAAGAGATGGAGTTATAGATACATCAAATCTAAAGCAGTTTCCTGATTGGCTAATCCCAACATCTCACTCCTAACTATATCCCCTCTCAGATTCTCTTTTCATCCACAATACACTTACATAAAAGTCAACCTTCTTCAGTTCAACACTTCAACAAACAGAAAAGAATAACAACAAAACCGCAGAGAAACAAACCGCTCAATCCAAGAGAGAAGAATGGCTTCAACATTCACTAGCTCAAGCAGTGTTTTGTGCCCAACAACATTCCTTGGCCAGACTAGAAGCACCAGCTTTAACCCTCTTCGTGATGTTGTCTCTCTCGGCTCTCCCAAATACACTATGGTCTGTTTTTTTTGTCCTTAACAATCTTATATTAAAAGGTTTCATCTTACTTCTTGGGTTTGTGTCTAATGTGTTTTTAAATTTGACATGTGAAGGGAAATGATCTTTGGTATGGACCAGACAGAGTGAAGTACTTAGGACCCTTTTCGGTCCAAACTCCGTCTTACCTAACCGGAGAGTTTCCCGGAGACTATGGTTGGGACACTGCCGGTTTATCTGCAGACCCTGAAGCCTTTGCCAAAAACAGAGCTCTTGAGGTCAGTCTCTAACTCTCACTCACTCACTCAAAACAAAAACAAAAATCAATTGTGTAAACACTAAACACTAATGATCATTCACGGGAGATGGGCAATGTTGGGAGCATTTGGTTGCATAACCCCTGAAGTTCTTCAGAAATGGGTCCGTGTGGACTTCAAAGAACCGGTCTGGTTCAAAGCCGGTTCACAAATCTTCTCCGAAGGCGGTTTGGACTACTTAGGCAACCCAAACCTAGTCCACGCTCAGAGCATTTTAGCTGTCCTTGGCTTCCAAGTTATCCTAATGGGACTAGTTGAAGGTTTCCGCATCAACGGTCTTGATGGTGTTGGTGAAGGCAATGACTTGTACCCGGGCGGGCAATACTTTGACCCGCTGGGTCTTGCAGACGATCCAGTTACCTTTGCTGAGCTCAAGGTGAAAGAAATCAAGAATGGACGGTTGGCTATGTTCTCAATGTTTGGCTTCTTTGTTCAAGCTATTGTTACCGGGAAAGGTCCTTTGGAGAATCTCCTTGACCATCTTGATAACCCTGTTGCTAACAATGCATGGGCTTTTGCAACAAAGTTTGTACCTGGAGCTTGATTTTGATGTGATCCTTTGAAAGGATATATGAACATAGTCTTTCTTGTTCCTCTCAAGTTACAACACTCTATTTAGCTATGCACAGAAAAAAAAAATTATAAAGAACAAAAATCCATATCTCTCAGCTGAATCTACAATGCTCTCAATCTATAACTTAATACAATAAACCTAAGCGACTGCTCTAGTCTCATTTGCCCCACCATTTCCGGTGACGACGTTTATCACTATGGAGTCTTGCTTTAGCCTCTCTTAATCTTACCTATCGAACGCAAATGTGGTACTTGGTAAAATTCCCAACAATTTATTTAAAAGGTATGAATATAATTATAAGTCGTCAGGGACGCAACGGGAAGACGAAGATCCATGTGGTTGATAAGGATGTCAGACGAAAGAAATAAATATTATAGAGTTGCCAAGTTACTAAATTGACAGATGGCTCACTTGGCTAAAATCTCAGTCATTGACGATAAGACTCTCAATCTGAGTTCAAATGTCTCTTCCACCATGTTTTAAGAAACCTTTTATTAAAATTTAGGTCTAAAGTCCATCTCATTTTGTTTGGTCTAAGCCAGAAGCCCAGTTATATTTTTCTTCTTTCGGCCTAAAGTCATTTTGATTCTCTTAAATTGGACTTTTTTTTGTCAACAAAATTGACTTAAACATTCAATTATAGTATCAACTTCTTTTTTTATATGCACCCACTATTTCTATTTCTTTTCTTATATTAATCGTTCATTTTTGAGAAATCTTATTTCATATGTTAAGTAATTTTATGTAATTAATAATTTTCTTTTAAGTGTCCCGATTTCTATTTTGATAACTAATATTACGTCTTTTTCAATTTTTCAGTTTTTAGCTATATATTAAGTAGGTTTTTAGGAAAATAAAACCAAAATAATATGCTAAGGTCTAATAACTTAGTTAATAAGTGTTATATAAGAAAATAATTAAATAATATTTTAATTTATGTCCCGAGATTGAGGTTAAGTCTTAAGTGCTACACATTTAGTCTATACTCTGATAGCTCATCTGGTAAAAACCTTGTTAATTGACACCGGTCAACCTGACTTCGAGTTCTTTTTCCACCTAGTTTGGAAGAATAATTTAAATCAAAGTTTTGATCTAAAGTCCATTTTGTTTGTGTTACAAAAAAAAGGGTCCATTTTGTTTTGTTCGACCTACCAGAAGCCCAAGTTTATTTTTGTCTTTTGGGTTAAAATCATTCTTTTAACTCTTTTAAAATGGGTCCGAAAACTCAATTTTAGTATCGATGTCTTTTATACATATGCAACACACTGTTCCTATTTCTTTTAAATAATTATTTATATACATAAAAAAATACAGGTATTTATTTAGTAGATGGATCATTAACTTTAGATTGCAGTATAAAAGGTTAGATGAATTGGTAAATGAACAGTTCATAGGATTGAGAAACAAAGAGAGACAATTATCACGTTTGCATTCATAAGTTATATGCACTTATTTTGGTCAATAGAAATTATGCTCCAGCACACAACATGAAGCTACAAAAGCTTATAATTGGGGGGATGCATGACTCTATTACAAACATTTACTAATCTATATTTTGTGGTGGAATAAGGTAAGGGGCTAGGAATGGACGAAAACCTCTAAAAACTAAGTAGTCAGCCAGTTCAACAGTTACATTTTCCCAGTAATCCAAGCTTACAACGCTGTTCGGAAACAGGTCAGGAAAAGAACTAGCCCGGAGACAAAAAGGTTCAGACATTGAGAGGAAAATGATAAGATCTCCTATGTCTTCAGTGTGAACTGCATTGCCTTCACCGTCTAGTCTGAACACCATTAAATATTCTGTTCTCGTTTTGGCAAAACCTTCATCATCGATCTCGACCGTCTTCTTGTACTGCTTAACCAAGAAAGTTTCGCCGGTGGTTACTGACTCCACCAAATGCTCGTACGTGCAGCACGAATCCATAAGCTCGTTTGTGGTCTTGGCTAACTCGGGAACTTTTTTAAACCGCAGCCTCTGAATCTTGTGTTTGTGATTCTGGAGATCCCATGATCCCATGAGGTGACCTCCAGCTCCGAGAATGCGAAACATGCCCTCTTTCTTAGAAAACATAACACGAGAAGAGAAGAAGCATGGGTTATCGATCCTGATGTTGACCCATTCGGTTTTACTCAGAGCTGGTCGGCAAAAACTGAGCTGAGGTCCCAAGAACTTGACAGCCACAACACAGTCTTCATCCTCTGGAGAAGAGGTGGACATTGACACGTTGGTGACGATTTGGGTCTGACAACGTGGCAGAGTCACAAGAGGAGGCAGGGGAATGCTTTTTGGATCTGTATACGATGCATACGGGTTCAGATCATCTTGAAGACGCAGGATTCCATCGTGGCCGTTCAAAGTAGCTACCCATCCATTAGATGCCCCGATCGTCACCACTTTATCAAATATATCATTATAAAGCAACTCAAGACGCACCTTCTTTTCCAGATTAATCATGTCATTATGGACCTCTGAAATAACGAGTTTTCCTAGACAGGCTTCATAAGGTTCACAAAGTTCAGCTGAGACGACGAAACAGGGAGGGGTTTGCTTTTTCCTCGAGGAAGATGAGAATCCGTTAGAGAGAAGTAGAAGAGTTGATCTTCGAGATTTCCCAAGACAGAGCTTCGAGAGCCGGTTCAGAATTAGAGACATGAATATAAATTACTGAATAAGTAAGATACCCTAAATGAAGCCTTCGTTTAATATAAAAGGAATAGCCTTGCCCGTCAAGTTTCTACCTAACACAGCTGTTTCCATAAATTTTACCACTATGTGGAAACTTAATGTTCTTTTCCTTTGTTATATGTTACTATAAAATAACTAGCATTTGATTTTCTATATATACTTCAAAAGGCAAATACTGTACTTCTTCGTAAAAAAGTTAAAAAAAAAAACTTAATAGACAAGACAAATTACAAACACTCTTTTGATTAGATATTAATAATAAACACTTACTAATCTATTAAAAGTTTATCCAATTTTATGCAGTATTAAAAATGTATGAGTGATTTAATCAATTTTTTTAAAGTATTATAAGTTTATTTGTTTCATAAGTTTCATTGTTTATTAGACATCGCATTATATGTGTATATATGTAATTTTGAAGTGAAACAAGATATTAAACTCCATTTGATAATGTTAATTTGTATGCTAAATAGTTGAATATTTGTTTGAGATAGTTATCAAATCAGTGGAAAATAAAATTCGATTATAACTTTGGTAGCATGAATTTCTATTTCTTTTGATCATTGTTGTTACAGTAGATCATTATTTATAAATTCAAGTAATAGACAATGAGTCTAGTTAGTGTGTTTTCTTATTTTTCCAAAATTTGTTTGTTTTCATTAATTAAATTTGTGTCTTTCATACAGTTTTGTTGAACTCGTACTCGACCTTGCTTAGCTTCTAAAAGATGTTATTTTTATTTACAATGTCTCTACTGATATATTCGATGTAAAATTACTAAAATGTTGTATTCTTTTATCATGTATAAAACTAATAATCCATATAACATAGGCAAAGACAAAAAAAAATGGATAAAAAGAGATGGAGTTATAGATACATCAAATCTAAAGCAGTTTCCTGATTGGCTAATCCCAACATCTCACTCCTAACTATATCCCCTCTCAGATTCTCTTTTCATCCACAATACACTTACATAAAAGTCAACCTTCTTCAGTTCAACACTTCAACAAACAGAAAAGAATAACAACAAAACCGCAGAGAAACAAACCGCTCAATCCAAGAGAGAAGAATGGCTTCAACATTCACTAGCTCAAGCAGTGTTTTGTGCCCAACAACATTCCTTGGCCAGACTAGAAGCACCAGCTTTAACCCTCTTCGTGATGTTGTCTCTCTCGGCTCTCCCAAATACACTATGGTCTGTTTTTTTTGTCCTTAACAATCTTATATTAAAAGGTTTCATCTTACTTCTTGGGTTTGTGTCTAATGTGTTTTTAAATTTGACATGTGAAGGGAAATGATCTTTGGTATGGACCAGACAGAGTGAAGTACTTAGGACCCTTTTCGGTCCAAACTCCGTCTTACCTAACCGGAGAGTTTCCCGGAGACTATGGTTGGGACACTGCCGGTTTATCTGCAGACCCTGAAGCCTTTGCCAAAAACAGAGCTCTTGAGGTCAGTCTCTAACTCTCACTCACTCACTCAAAACAAAAACAAAAATCAATTGTGTAAACACTAAACACTAATGATCATTCACGGGAGATGGGCAATGTTGGGAGCATTTGGTTGCATAACCCCTGAAGTTCTTCAGAAATGGGTCCGTGTGGACTTCAAAGAACCGGTCTGGTTCAAAGCCGGTTCACAAATCTTCTCCGAAGGCGGTTTGGACTACTTAGGCAACCCAAACCTAGTCCACGCTCAGAGCATTTTAGCTGTCCTTGGCTTCCAAGTTATCCTAATGGGACTAGTTGAAGGTTTCCGCATCAACGGTCTTGATGGTGTTGGTGAAGGCAATGACTTGTACCCGGGCGGGCAATACTTTGACCCGCTGGGTCTTGCAGACGATCCAGTTACCTTTGCTGAGCTCAAGGTGAAAGAAATCAAGAATGGACGGTTGGCTATGTTCTCAATGTTTGGCTTCTTTGTTCAAGCTATTGTTACCGGGAAAGGTCCTTTGGAGAATCTCCTTGACCATCTTGATAACCCTGTTGCTAACAATGCATGGGCTTTTGCAACAAAGTTTGTACCTGGAGCTTGATTTTGATGTGATCCTTTGAAAGGATATATGAACATAGTCTTTCTTGTTCCTCTCAAGTTACAACACTCTATTTAGCTATGCACAGAAAAAAAAAATTATAAAGAACAAAAATCCATATCTCTCAGCTGAATCTACAATGCTCTCAATCTATAACTTAATACAATAAACCTAAGCGACTGCTCTAGTCTCATTTGCCCCACCATTTCCGGTGACGACGTTTATCACTATGGAGTCTTGCTTTAGCCTCTCTTAATCTTACCTATCGAACGCAAATGTGGTACTTGGTAAAATTCCCAACAATTTATTTAAAAGGTATGAATATAATTATAAGTCGTCAGGGACGCAACGGGAAGACGAAGATCCATGTGGTTGATAAGGATGTCAGACGAAAGAAATAAATATTATAGAGTTGCCAAGTTACTAAATTGACAGATGGCTCACTTGGCTAAAATCTCAGTCATTGACGATAAGACTCTCAATCTGAGTTCAAATGTCTCTTCCACCATGTTTTAAGAAACCTTTTATTAAAATTTAGGTCTAAAGTCCATCTCATTTTGTTTGGTCTAAGCCAGAAGCCCAGTTATATTTTTCTTCTTTCGGCCTAAAGTCATTTTGATTCTCTTAAATTGGACTTTTTTTTGTCAACAAAATTGACTTAAACATTCAATTATAGTATCAACTTCTTTTTTTATATGCACCCACTATTTCTATTTCTTTTCTTATATTAATCGTTCATTTTTGAGAAATCTTATTTCATATGTTAAGTAATTTTATGTAATTAATAATTTTCTTTTAAGTGTCCCGATTTCTATTTTGATAACTAATATTACGTCTTTTTCAATTTTTCAGTTTTTAGCTATATATTAAGTAGGTTTTTAGGAAAATAAAACCAAAATAATATGCTAAGGTCTAATAACTTAGTTAATAAGTGTTATATAAGAAAATAATTAAATAATATTTTAATTTATGTCCCGAGATTGAGGTTAAGTCTTAAGTGCTACACATTTAGTCTATACTCTGATAGCTCATCTGGTAAAAACCTTGTTAATTGACACCGGTCAACCTGACTTCGAGTTCTTTTTCCACCTAGTTTGGAAGAATAATTTAAATCAAAGTTTTGATCTAAAGTCCATTTTGTTTGTGTTACAAAAAAAAGGGTCCATTTTGTTTTGTTCGACCTACCAGAAGCCCAAGTTTATTTTTGTCTTTTGGGTTAAAATCATTCTTTTAACTCTTTTAAAATGGGTCCGAAAACTCAATTTTAGTATCGATGTCTTTTATACATATGCAACACACTGTTCCTATTTCTTTTAAATAATTATTTATATACATAAAAAAATACAGGTATTTATTTAGTAGATGGATCATTAACTTTAGATTGCAGTATAAAAGGTTAGATGAATTGGTAAATGAACAGTTCATAGGATTGAGAAACAAAGAGAGACAATTATCACGTTTGCATTCATAAGTTATATGCACTTATTTTGGTCAATAGAAATTATGCTCCAGCACACAACATGAAGCTACAAAAGCTTATAATTGGGGGGATGCATGACTCTATTACAAACATTTACTAATCTATATTTTGTGGTGGAATAAGGTAAGGGGCTAGGAATGGACGAAAACCTCTAAAAACTAAGTAGTCAGCCAGTTCAACAGTTACATTTTCCCAGTAATCCAAGCTTACAACGCTGTTCGGAAACAGGTCAGGAAAAGAACTAGCCCGGAGACAAAAAGGTTCAGACATTGAGAGGAAAATGATAAGATCTCCTATGTCTTCAGTGTGAACTGCATTGCCTTCACCGTCTAGTCTGAACACCATTAAATATTCTGTTCTCGTTTTGGCAAAACCTTCATCATCGATCTCGACCGTCTTCTTGTACTGCTTAACCAAGAAAGTTTCGCCGGTGGTTACTGACTCCACCAAATGCTCGTACGTGCAGCAAGAATCCATAAGCTCGTTTGTGGTCTTGGCTAACTCGGGAACTTTTTTAAACCGCAGCCTCTGAATCTTGTGTTTGTGATTCTGGAGATCCCATGATCCCATGAGGTGACCTCCAGCTCCGAGAATGCGAAACATGCCCTCTTTCTTGGAAAACATAACACGTGAGGAGTAGAAGCATGGGTTATCGATCCTGATGTTGACCCATTCGGTTTTACTCAGAGCTGGTTTGCAAAAACTGAGCTGAGGTCCCAAGAACTTGACAGCCACAACACAGTCTTCATCCTCTGGAGAAGAGGTGGACATTGACACGTTAGTGACGGTTTGGGTCTGACAACGTGGCAGAGTCACAAGAGGAGGCAGGGGAATGCTTTTTGGATCCGTATACGATGCATACGGGTTTAGGTCATCTTGGAGACGCAGGATTCCATCGTGGCCGTTCAAAGTAGCTACCCATCCATTAGATGCCCCGATGGTTACCACTTTATCAAATATATCATTATAAAGCAACTCAAGACGCACCTTCTTTTCCAGATTAATCATGTCATTATGGACCTCTGAAATAACGAGTTTTCCTAGACAGGCTTCATAAGGTTCACAAAGTTCAGCTGAGACGACGAAACAGGGAGGGGTTTGCTTTTTCCTCGAGGATGATGAGAATCCGTTAGAGAGAAGTAGAAGAGTTGATCTTCGAGATTTTCCAAGACAGAGCTTCGAGAGCCAGTTCAGAATTAGAGACATGAATATAAATTAGTGAATAAGTAAGAAACCCTAAATGAAGCCTTCGTTTAATATAAAAGGAATAGCCTTGCCCGTGAAGTTTCTACCTAACACAGTTGTTTCCATAAATTTTACTACTATATTTGTGGAAACTTGACGTTCTTTTCCTTTGTTATATATTAATATAAAATAACTAGCATTTGATTTTCTATATATTGTATACATCAAAAAGTAAATGACGACAAATTACTAATTTTAAACACTCTTTTGATTAGAAAACAACCCGGTTCACAATTACCCTAAGCGCTAGTTGGACGGTAAGTCCGGACCTAACGAATTATCGAAAAATCGGAAAGTACTCGAAAAAACACATGGGATCTAATTTTAAATATAATATAATATATTTATAATATGTTTAGCTAATTTAAACATGAGGACACAAGTTTTTAGACGTGATTATATAACTTTTTATATAATTTTAAATAATTTTCTTTTGATTGTCTACATTTAGATTATGGTATGTTTGGTAAAAAATCTTTAAATGCAGTATGTATGTGTTTGTTTTGGGTTTAATAGCTAATTGTAATTATTTAATAATGAATAATTACACAAATCTGTCAATAATGACTAAAAATAATTAATCGTGTTTTAATTTTACGCGAAAGAAAAAAAACGCTTTAAGCAGTCAACTCGGGATATAGGCGAGAATTAAGCGGTCTCACGCGGGTCAATCCCTAACTTCAATGATTTGGTCAAATTTACTGCGGTCAACTCCCGAACAGCGTCTAAACAGCCGCGTTTTTAAACTGGGGAAAATAATAATAAACACTTACTCATCTATCGCAAACAGTATTTACTAATCTATATTTTGTGGTGTAATATCTAATCTATTAATTTAGGGTTCTATTTTTATCTACTATTAACAAGTCATAGTAGGACCACTTAAAGAATTAGTCAATATGACATATTTGATTATTTGTATTAACAATAAACCAACTATAAATATATTAACAATAAACCAACTATAAATTTGATTTTTTTAATTATAATAAAATCTGTTGAGAAAGAATCTAACAAAATCTTAGTTTAAAATTTAAATATTTTTTTATAAATAACACATAAATATATTTCGAAATTAGTAATATAATATTATTATAAGTAAATTTAACTAAAACTTATTATAAAAAAAGAAAATAAAAAATTCTTTATACTAACTTTTTATAGATTCTATGATATATTCCGTATTATATAAAAATAGAAGTGCTATATGAATTAAATATTAAAAATATATTAAATAGGTAAATTAACAAAAAAAAATTATTGTATTTTTTAACTTAAATAAATTATTGATCATCATTATAATGGATTAAACTTCGAAAACTATATAATACTTTTATATTAAAATAAATGTATTAACATAAGTTAAAATTTTATATTTACAGCCATACATTATCTTTTTATTTATTTTGAAACTATTAGCAATATATTGCTTAAAATGTTTATATACAAAAATATAATAGTATATAATAACCTTTAGTTCATATACTATTTAAAAATATGTTATTAGTAAAATATGAAATTTCAGTAATTCATTTAAAATATTAGTGACAAAAATCAAATTTTAATTATAAATTTTATTTTATTTTAATTGTAACAAAATTTGATGATAAAAGAATTAAAAATATCACCAAAAATTCAAATATTTTATAAAATAATACAGTAATGTAGTACCAAAACAAATTCAAAATTCATGTATTATTCCAAACTCAAATAGTTGTGTAATTTTCCAAAGTTGTCTCGAAAAAATATATTATTTTGAAAATAAATATTCAAACTCAAAATGATAATATTTCAAATTTTACAAAAGACAAAATCATGGATAATAAAGATTAACTTTTTGAAATGTACCTGAAAAAACTAACTATATATGTTGTAAAAATTTAAAGTAACCTAATGTTTTGACGTCTTAATTTAAAAAAAAATAGAACTTAATATCATAACATCCAAAACAAATATCCTATATAATAAATTTAATAAAATAGTATGATAGATACTACTATGTATAAAGTTTACTAAAACAATAGGATTATATTATTTAAAATAAATAAATCCCGTAAAATACTAAAATGAGATATGTTAAAGTATATTTTCTTAAACACAACATGTAAATATAATTATTTTAGTCATATTTATTTTCTATAATATAAATAAATAAAATTTAAAAATGTATTATATGCAAAATGTTTAAATTAAAGAAAACAACATAATTTGAATGGGGTTCTCTATTTGAGTATTTCATATTTTTATTTTATTTTACCTAACTCGAAAATATATTAATAAGTAATAAAAATCAATAACAAAGTAAATTTTTTTAGAAAAACCATTATAAACAATAATATGATATAGTAATACAATATATAACACTAAAATAGAAATTATATATTTAAAACATTTTTAATAATATAAAATATATTTAAAAAATATAAATATATCCGCACGAACGTGCGGGTTAAAATCTAGTTATCTATTAAAATAGAAGTCATTACGATTAGCTATTGCGACAAAATATAATTTCTATTCTTATCTAATCTATTAAAACCAATGTGCAAGTGAAAATTAACCCTCACCTTACCTTTAATGTTACAAGTTTATGGCACTGACCTTTTAATCAATGAGAGTTCCTATATTTAATCAAAACACATTAATTAATACAATATCAATATTTTAAATAAAAAAATTAATGCATATTATTATTTTAACAAAAATAAGAATATATTAAAATTAAAATATCAATTTATAATTTAAAACTTAATTTCAAAAATTGAAAAGTTGAATAATCATGACAATGAAAGTATATAATATTAAAGCTTTACTATAAATCATCAACGAAAACAAACCTAAAGCTAATAAAAATAAGTCGTCAAATTTTAAATTAATCAGTATTCAGAATAAGATAAATTAAACATTGCTGATATCAAACAGATGTAAAAGCATTATTTGTTTGTTTGGTATTTGATTTCACACCAAAAAAAGAAAAACATTATATTCTAAAAAATGTTATTTTTATTTATAATATCTCTATTGATATATTCGATGTAAAATTACTAAAATGTTGTATTCCTTTATCATGTATAAAACTAACTAGATTTTGACCCGCCCTTGAAAGGGCGGGTATTATTTTCACTTTTATAAAATATATTATTTGTTTGTAATTATTGAATGTATTTATTTTAGTAAAATATTCTTTATAATAAGTTCAACATATAGAGTCTTTCTCGTAAACTATGTGTTTTTGGCTTTGTTTTATTCTCTCTCTAATAAATATATTTATTTGGCTTGTTACTAAAATAAATAATTTTAGAACGCAAATGTATAATACTTTAATATTGATATTTTGTTTAAACAATGTGACATATTTCTATATTAATTAAATTATTGTATTTTAATTTTTTATACAAATAAACATATTTGTGTAGTTTGTTGTTAAAAAATTGATTTTGAATGCAAGTATACAGTACTTTTATATTAATATTTTGTTATGTGCAGCCATTATATTTTGTTCAAATATAAATCATTTTCAAATACTTTCGTTATTTGAACATTTTTAGTTTCCTATACATTAGAACAAAATTCATACAGATCCGGGGGATTCAATTTGAAACTCACACATAAATTTATATCCAAACATGGCCTAATATCAAAACCAAAAAAATCTATACCCGAAAAAATTGACCAGTACCTAAATGGGTACCCAAATATTTATTTCTAACGGATTCCGTAAACAAATAAAAAATATTTTATGTGTTTGGCTAAATTAAGTGAAATATAAAATTTTATTCAGTAATATTTGTAAAATATTAATAATGATCAATATATGAATATCGATTTGTTTCAGTAAGTTTTGGAATTATAATTAATGAATTTTAATTGATTTGAAATGCAGTGGTATAATCTGTAAATAAAAAAAATACAAAAAAGGAAGTACCTAAAAGGAAATATCAAAACCCAAAAAATATATACCAGAAAGAAACGACCCGTACCTAAATGGATACATGAATGTATATGCCTAACTGATTTTGTAAACAAATAGAAAATATTTTTATGTGTTTGGATAAATGAAGTTAAATATAAATTTTTATTTACTAATATTTTTACAATATTAATAATGATCAATATATGAATATCGATTTGTTTAGATAATTTTGAAATTTTAATTAATTAATTTAAATTAATTTTAAATGCAATGGTAGAATCTATAAATAAAGAAAACACAAAAAGGAAGTACTAAAAAGAAATTTCAAAACCCAAAAAAACTATACCCGAAAGAAACGACTCGTACCTAAATGGGTATCCGAATGTTTATGCCTAACTGATTTTGTAAAAAAATATATATATATTTTTATGTGTTTGGTTAAAATAAGTGAAATGTTTTTTTAATAGTAATTTTACATATTAATAATGATCAATATATGGAGACATCAATTTGTTTAGATAAGTTTGGAATTATAATTAATTATTTTCAATTGATTTTAAATGTAGTGGTAAAATCTGTAAATAAAAAAAATTACAAAAAGGAAATACCTAATTTTTTATAAATGCAATGACTAAATGTGTAAATAAAAGGAAGTAAATATACTGCTATTCCTTTTTCCAAACAATTCTCATTTAATATATCATTTAATATTGTTATCCGTGTTTCCAAACAAACTTCCTTTTTAAACTTTTATCCAAGTATCCAAACACACCGAAATTGTACTTCAGCTTTAATAAGATAGATAATCCATATAGCTTAATAGGCAAAGACAAAAAAAATGGATAAAAAGAGATGGAGTTATAGATACCTCAAATCTAAATCAGTTTCCTGATTGGCTAATCCCAACATCTCACTCCTAACTATATCCCCTCTGAGATTCTCCTTCTCTTCTCATCCACAAAACACTTACATAAAAGTCAACCTCCCTTGGATCAACACTTCACCAAATAGCAACTAATAATAACAAGACCACAGAGAAACAAACACCCAATACAAGAGAGAACAATGGCTTCAACATTCACGAGCTCAAGCAGTGTGTTGTGCCCAAGCAGCCCAACAACATTCCTTGGTCAGACTAAAAGCTCCAGCTTTAACCCTCTTCGTGATGTTGTCTCTCTCGGATCTCCCAAATACACTATGGTCTGTTTCCTTTCTGTCCTAAACATCTCATATTAAAGGTTTCATATAACTTCTTGGATTTGAGTCTAATGTTTTTACTTTGACATGTGAAGGGGAATGATCTTTGGTATGGACCAGACAGAGTGAAGTACTTAGGACCCTTTTCGGTCCAAACTCCGTCTTACCTAACCGGAGAGTTTCCCGGAGACTATGGTTGGGACACTGCCGGTTTATCCGCAGACCCTGAAGCCTTTGCAAAAAACAGAGCTCTTGAGGTTAGTCTCTAACTCTCACTCACTCAAAACAAAAACAAAAATCATTTGTGTAACACTAAACAATAATGATCATCCACAGGTGATCCATGGGAGATGGGCAATGTTAGGAGCATTTGGTTGCATAACCCCTGAAGTTCTTCAGAAATGGGTCCGTGTTGACTTCAAAGAACCGGTCTGGTTCAAAGCCGGTTCACAAATCTTCTCCGAAGGTGGTTTGGACTACTTAGGCAACCCAAACCTAGTCCACGCTCAGAGCATTTTAGCCGTCCTTGGCTTCCAAGTTATCCTAATGGGACTAGTTGAAGGTTTCCGCATCAACGGTCTTGATGGTGTTGGCGAAGGCAATGACTTGTACCCGGGCGGGCAATACTTTGACCCGCTGGGTCTTGCAGATGATCCAGTTACCTTTGCGGAGCTCAAGGTGAAAGAAATCAAGAATGGAAGGTTGGCTATGTTCTCAATGTTTGGCTTCTTTGTTCAAGCCATTGTTACAGGAAAGGGTCCTTTGGAGAATCTCCTTGACCATCTTGATAACCCTGTTGCTAACAATGCATGGGCTTTCGCAACAAAGTTTGTACCCGGAGCTTGATGAAATGATATGAAACATAATCTTTCTTGTTGCTCTCAAAATACAAAAACTCTATCTATTTGATGCTATGCACATAACAAAGTTCCAAAAAGAACAAAATACATCTCTCTCTCAGCTGAATCTACAATGCTCTCAATCTATAACTTAATACAACAAACCTAAGCGACTGCTCTAGTCTCATTTGCCCCACCATTTCCGGTGACGACGTTTATCACTATGGAGTCTTGCTTTAGTCTCTCTTAATCTAGCCTTGTAATCTTTCTTCCATGTCTCAAATCTTAGCTTCAGTTTCCTAAATTCATCTTCTGGATGTTGTTGCTGTTGCTGCCCGTTTGTAGCAGTTGCCTCCGGCTCTACTTTCACCTCCACAATGGCTCTAGCATCTTCGTCAAAATTGAGTCTCCTTTGGTCAAACTCTCTTGCGAGATGATTAACAGCGTTCAAACTTCCGTTGAGCTCTCTGCTCCTGAGTTCAGGAGTGTTTCCGTTTGTAAAGTTAGTTGTGGGTGTTCTCAACCCTGGAGTTGCAGTAGTAGACGTTGTGTCCTCTGATTCATAACCGAAAGGTGATACCGATGTGTCTTGTCTTGCTCCTACTGCTTGACCTGTAACGTTCTCTGTCGCTAGACTCTTTCTAGCAGCCGCGAGACTCATCTGAAGAAAGGAAAAAAAAACAAATCCGAAGTTGGAAGATTTCATAATCTTTGTGTCAAGAATCAGTTTTAAGTAATGAGGAGAACTAACCTGCAACGATGACATTTGCTTTTGCCATGTTTCCTCCATTGACTTCATCTTTAGTTCATACTCTGACCATCTCTCCTCGAACTGTCTCAACTGCTCTCTCAACGCTGTGTTTTCTTCTTCCTTCTGAACTAAAGCTGCTTCAGATTCCAAAACCCGCTTCTGGAGCTCAGACATAGCTGATGGTTGAACTTGTAACTGCTCCTACATTACAAAGGAGTAAGAGAGATAGTGTAATAATGTTTCATTCAGAAGTGGACAATCTTTCTTTTGGCAATAAGTACCTTGTCTTCTGATACCCTCCGACCAGCTTTCCTCTTTGATATTGTCGTCACGTTTAGTAACTCTTTCTGTCTTTCCATGCTGTTGAATCGTTTTCGAGCCAACCATCCTCGAACCGCTGCAACGGAGATAAAAAAAAGAATGATTAGCCTTAAAATCCCAAATGTTTAGCATATAAAACATAGAACGGTCTTACCAGACTGCAAGTGTATGACTGCAGTTAACTCTCCTGTGCTTGCTTCAGAAACAGAATCTGCAAAGAGCTTTGCTTCAACATCAAACATCCTTCGGGCAATTACACCTCGTACATATGACTGAAGTGCCAATGCTCCGTTTCTCATACTTCGAAAGTATTCACGAGACAAGTGACCACGGAAACGCTTTTGTAATCCCACTATCCCTTTAAGAACTTTCTTTCTCCTATCTTCAAAGATACCAATCTATAAAAATTTGAAGATCATGAGAATTGTATCTACAAGATCATGATTAAACAGCCTCTACATCTCTACGTAAAGGGTTACTTACTTGTCCAGTTCTTAGGTACAGTTTTGTATAGCCAACTTGATACATTTCAGGAAGAACATCATACTGTTTCAGAACAGCTATTGACACGCTCAGAGGATCCTGAGAGACCTTTTTGTCTGACAATAACAACCCATATCTTCCTGCAAACTCTTGATGTGTCAAACGAGTAGGATATCCAGATCTTGATATTCTAACAACCTCCAACACCCCACAACACCTAAGCTGTTGTAAAACAAGATCCTCTTCATAAACCATGGGGAGCTGCTTCGAATTCGGCTTTATGCATCTAATGAAGTGAGGGGTTGTGTTCTCTAACGTGTTCATCAACTTGAATAGTTGACCCTGTAAGAGGTGATTAATTAATCAACCATGAGATACAACAAGGTGAGGTGAGGAAGATTGCAACTGAAAACAAAGCTTGCATCGTTTACCTTAAACTTTGTCCCAACTGTTTGATTTGTGGAGTCAGATAACATAAGCGGCTTCTGAGATTTGTTACGGATTTTAGTAGAAAACAATTTGAGCAACTGGCAGTTGCATGATGATAAAAGATGGATGAGATCAGCAGGCAACGGATCTCTGTTCTTTTCCAAGAACCCGTTTGTATCATAGACAACCTGTAAACAAATTAAAAAGCTGCCTGTAATCAGATCCACATAAAACATATTCAATATGCAGAGAGTCTTGTTTTTAAACTAAAGGCACCAACTGACCTCTCCGGCATAATGATTAACTCTGAAGGCTCGACCTCTCTCTCCTTTGAAGCAAGAGTTGGTCTTCAAGTGTTGCTTGAGCTTGTTGGCAAAGGTTAAATCCGTTGCTTTGGGAAAATTTGATTCCTCGTCTAGTAGAGACAACAAACCAATGGGTTTCTGCACAAGCAAACATATGCAAGATATTACTTTTCAAAACATGCAGAAATGTCTTTATAGTGCAGATCAAAGCAATATACATCTCTAGCTCTTTCCTTCTGGAGAATATAGAATGGATGACTACGGATACAAGTGTAGCAGGCCATTAATTAGTTACCTTCTCAATGAGATCTAAGCACTCTTGATTATCTTCAAAGTCGACTTTAGTCCAATCAATTCCATCCTCTTCATATTCCTGAAAAACAGAGAAAGATAATATTGAATGGAACAGTAAAAGCAGAAACCATTCACAATCATATCATGTAGACCAAAAAGATCACCTCTTGTTCAAGTTTAAATAAATGACGGTTGAAGTGTTGCTGCAACCTTTCATTTGCATAGTTTATACAGAATTGTTCAAAGCTATTGTTCTGAAACATAGGAGAAACACATCATCATCATCTCAATATTTCAAAAAGAACTAATACAAAACCTAGAGCATACATGGGTACTTCTACTAACCTTAAATGATTCAAACCCGTATATATCAAGGATGCTTATAGATTTCCCGGTAAGCGATTTACCGACTTCCAATGCAATGTTTATTTGCTCAACAAGCCAGTCAAAAAGACTTGCGTAAATAAACTTTGCAATTCCATCCCTCATGTCGGTTGCCTGCATTTAAAACGGCACATAAACTCATAATACATCACCTCATGATCAAAATATATATATGAAAATAAAATATCAAGACTGGTGACTATTAAACGTTACCTGCCGCAATGTAAGTTTTTTGGCGATACAATCCGTACCAGCTTGAAGTTTAAGGGTAGACAAAACAACCATAAGCTCTTCTGAGTTGCAGCCCATTAACATAGCGGCATTGGTGACAGCTGTAAGAATTTAGCAGCCAAGTGATAAGCGAGCATCATCACCAAGTTTTACAGGTTTTGATGAATTAAAAAGACAGTAGATGATTCTACCTTCATCTGCTACCACCTCCACATGATTTTCATTGTCTGTAACTCGGAAAGATACGTTCCCTAGCCACAACACCGCCGCAAGCAGTGCAAATACGCGCTCTTGATGCTCTTTAGGGATTTGAACAATGTCAAACGCTTCCTACAAAATTAGAGATATGGCTGAGAAAAAAAAAGAATTAACAAAACCAGTAGCAAGCACAGTGGGAGAAAAGAAACAGAGAGATTACCAGTAGTTTTCGAAATTTCTGAGCATCATCAACACCGTCGATGGTCAAGCAATCACTCTGGTTCAGGTAGGTATACTCACTTGCTGTTTTAAGCTTCAATCTCTCTACAATTGTAACCATTAAAATGATTGTTTAGCCAAAGACAAAACTAAGCATTAATTTAATCTTGGTGATTTCAGTTTGTAATGTTACCTTTAAGAATTGGAGAAGCACCTGCACACAACTCATAAAATATATGGTAGGATCTTTCGCCATTGAACAGCTGAGCCACTCTTGACTGGTCAAAGGATGATGCTACCAATTAGTGACCAATGGCTAAGTAGTGAAAGAAAGTAGATTAAATAGACAATCAACGGAAACAAAGTTACCTTCTCTAACAAAACTATACGCATTTACCAAAGAGTAGTTACCGAAAACATGGAGAAGAAGACAAAAGAAACAAGTGAGCTCCAAATCCAAACAATATGACAAAGACAATGGTATGGATGCTCAGATTATTAGACTCACAAGTTTCAAGTTTGGCTCCACATATCTTTCCCGTTGCACTAAAATGAATCTCTATGAGTTTACCCTGCGCCAGTTAAGATAACACTATTTAGAGTGGCAGTGAAGCTGATGGCTGGCACATTTTACGGAGTAAGGTAACTTACAAATCTGCTGGAGTTAGCATTTCTTGATGTTTTAGCATTCCCAAAAGCTTCGAGAATGGAAGTTGTCTTAAGGATCTCATACTCTACTCCACAGCTACCTCCACCAAGAGCTGCCAAATACTGCATTGCAAATTTGGCAGTCTCAGTTTTCCCAGCTCCACTTTCTCCACTGCACAACAATAAATAAATCAATTAACCAATACAAAAGCATTTCAGAGTTATAACGTCTTCAGAGTGCAAAGACTCGTACTACCTTATAATTATAGACTGGTTCTTCCCTTCTGCATGTACAATGGTTCAAAAATGTAAGTGTCAGACACTCACTGGAAGATAAATTAGGATGTAAGTACAAAGGCGTGGTAATGAATGAGTTTCTTCACCTCTCATCATCTCGTCAAAAGCTGAATCCGCCACAGCATAAACATGGGGAGCATCCACAGCCTTCTTCTGATAAGCTGAGATGATTTCATTTCCGTAAATTTGGACACTCTTGAACGGATTGACCGCAATCAATACCGGCCCTGCCTTGCTCTATAAACAGAGAGAAACGCTAAAAGTTAGGCAAGAACTAGAAGCGAGAAACTGATCGACCGAGTTTGCAGTAAACTCACATAAATCACGTCTTGTGAGTATCTGACACGAAGGTTATAAAGAACCGACGGTTCATTTAAATAGCTAAGCTGTATAAGGTCTTCAACACCTTCCAGAACATCTGGATTCGCCGGGAAAAGATCTTCAGTAGACACTTTCACAACCTTTGATATCAACAAAAAGAAAATCAAAACGCAGAAACACTTCAATATCATATGGAAAGTGCAACAACATTACAAAAAAAAACTTACATCTGCAGTGGACAACATAACAAGCGATGTGTCAGCAGAAGTGGACTGTATCGTCCCCAGTTGCCACTGCCCATTTGCAACCCGACACCAAACTCGAAGTTTCTGAAATAGAATACAAACACAGTTACCACAAGTTCCTATATATCTCAATTTTCAGAGGTAGGTCTTTTCTGATCACAAAATTTCAGAATCTCACTGCTCAAATCACCACTAAAAGACTCATTCCTGATCTCTCATCCTAACTGTAATCAAGCTCTCAAATGATCTACCTTGGAGATGATTCATTAAACTTCACAAGAACAAAAAAAAAAAGGAAAACAAAGAGTTAGCAAGAGACAGCATCATCAACTTACCTTGTTAATGAAATACTCAACATTGTTGTTCCACTCAGGTTTCTGCTCCTCCTTGTTCTCCACCGGACTAACCTTCACGCCTTCCTCCTTCTCTGCTGCGTACGGAGAATCTGAGCCATGACCAGTCTTCATCTTCTTGTTACCGAAACTGTTCCTCTTAACTCCTAAATCCTTTTCTTTCCTCTTCCCTTCATCTTTCTTCTCCGGCTCAGTTTCTTCCCCAGTAGCAACACTCCCGTTCTGATTCTGATCTTCAATGACACTGCAAACGTTAAACTTGGCCGGAAGAGACCGGCGAGCGGAAGGAAGACGAGCTCTGGAGTTAGGACGAGAAGGAAGCGCCGGTGGGATATCTCTAGGAGGCCGATCACACTCATCCATCTGCCGGAGAGACTCGAGCATCTCCTCGAGAGAGCTTTTCGCTACTGTGTTCGGCGACGGCGACAACATCATATTCCTCTTCAGACCCCCAACAATGTATCACCAGATCTCTACAAACCCAACACCTCAAAATCAGAAATTTTGGAGCCTTTCGAGCTTCATCATAAACCCTAATTTCTCAATTCGGTCATGCATACTTCCTCCTAACAGGAGATAGCTTCTTGGGAACTATAAAAAACAAACAAAAAAACAAAGAAACGAAATTTCAGAAAGTTATAGAAGAAGCACCCAACATTTGTAAACGCAATCTCCATTTCGGGTAAGAGATTTGAAAAAAAGGAAAAATTAAGTTGACAAAATTAAGAAAAAACATCGGTTCTGTCCAAACGGTAAATCAACAAAAACAAAAAAAAAAACTGATCTTTGGACAATCGAAGAAGACAGAAACAAGAAACAGAAAACGAGAGAGAGCGAAACTTACGAGGTCAATGGATGGAGTGTCTGGTTTAGTTTGTTAGAGGAACAAACATGCGAGAAAAAGAGAGAGAAATAAAAACGAATCGTTTTCCTGAGAATATTTTAAACCCTAAGATGATTCTCTCCTTCTTCTTCTTCTGAGAAAATGATGAACTTTCGCTTCGTTTGTGCAGATAACAAAAAGAAAAAAGAGTAATGAGCAAAATGCTCTGCTCTGCTTCCTCTCTTTCTCTTCGACCAACAAACAAATATTCAAATCTTTTTTGTCTTTTCTTTTTCCCTTTGTTCAGACAAATAAATGGTCCGAATTCGAATTATATTAATGATTAAATAAAATAAATTATATTTTTGTAAAACGTTGGTCGTAAAAATAACGTTGCTATCATAAAACGGTCACTTGAATGTACCCCTGTGTTTTTAGAAAATTACAGTTAAGGTACTGGATCTTTAACTTTAATCATACCAATCCTCTGTTAATTAACCCCAACTGTCATGAAATCATGAAATTATTAACTAGGAAGGAAGTGACCTATGAATATACCCACTTCAAATCATATTTTCTTCTTTGGCAAAAATGATCATATTATCCAACTGATTACTTTAAAGGGATCATTTAGAATATTAAAAGTTTTGTTATAATTAAATTTTATTAGATAAAATATTTAAAATGGCGAGTATATAATATATGTAATCATATATGTACTATTATTTGAAAAATAAATTTGCTAATTTGTCATGTTTCCCATAATTTTATGTTTAATCATATTTTTATATTACTATTTGAGAAGTGAATTTGTTTATATTTTCCCATAACTTTATGTTGAATTTGTTTATTGGTCGTATTTTTCATAATTTTTGGTTTAGTCATATTTATGATCAATTATTAATCTTAATAGATAATGTTAGCGATTTAACTGATAATTTATCATTGTCATCATAATAAGTAAAAAAATTAACGATGATGTTATAGTTAAATTTATATATATATTATTTGTGAAGTGAATTTACTGATTTTTCATGCTTTTCATAATTTTAGGTTTGATCATATTTTATGATCAATTATTATCTTAACAAATAATATTTGTGTTTAGAAAATATATATACATATATCACATAAGATATCATGAATCATCTAATCTTTTAAGATATATATCTTATGAAAATCAAAATCACTCATTGTGATTATTTTTGAAAAAAAGTTGGAAAAGATTCAAAAATATCAATACTATTATTTATAAAGTGGTTTTTTCTCCCACGTTAAAAGTTAGATCATTAAAATCTTTATTACCTTTAATAAACAATTAGACAAGATTTGTTGATATATAATTATCCATAAATTAAAAATGAATTTCTTTAATTTGATAATCATTATCTAAAAATATTTTCTATTATGTATCCAAAATAGATTTTATATCATAATATTTTAAAAATAATAAATCCATGTACATATATATTTTTATGTTATATGAATGTTTTAAATTTTATTTTAAGTAATAAAATATATTCTAAAATAAAAAAAACTTTATGGTATATAAAATATTTAATAACAAATTAATTATTTAATATTTCAAAAACATGAACATAATTTATTTTAATGGTTTATGCATTGATGATATATCTATTCATAATTTTTTGTATATTTTATTTAACCCGAAAATGCGGGAAAAACACTTAATTTAGGTATAAACTAAACTAAAAATCTAAAATAAAAATCCTGATATTTATTCATTGGTTTTTATATTTAAATGATTTTAAATTTAATTTAATTTAATTGGTAGCTTAAAATTTAATAGAGTTAGGGTATTACTATTAGTAAAGAATTCATTTCACAAATCCACTCAATAAACAAGAAATCCACTTAATAATGACCAAAGTAAGCTTATTAAAAATCAATAAGATTGTTTTAAAGACTTATCCTCAAATTATGTAGTGATTGTAAAAGAGTTTTATAGTTGTTCTTGTGTCTACTCGATCTATATATTTTTTAGCAATTATCTTCTAACTTTTCATATATAAAAAGGCATTACATGTAACATACATGATGTATGCTAAAGATGTGTGTCCACTTACTTTCTGTTTCATTTTATTTTTATTCTTTAAGTTCAAACTTATATGTTAAATATTATTTTAGTTTCAAAATAAATGAATATGATAGTGCAAAACTATTAAAAATTGTTTTGTATTTAAAAAGTATCATTAAAATTATAAATTATTCAACCAATTAAAAACTAGATTATAAAGTATTATTAGTTGCACAGCTCTTAATAAAATTAAAAATATATTGATATATAGAAATATCATTTATTTTGAAACATCAAAATCTCGTTTAATCATTATCTATTTGAAATTGAGGAAGTATATGTGTCCACTCACTTGATTTTGTGTCATTTATTTTTTTGTTCATAAAATGTTCAAACTTGTGTGTAAGGTTATTAAGAACTGGAAAAAAGAGAAGCAAATGTAATTGTATAGTTTAGTAGTGAACATGAATAGAAAATTTTGAACATTAAAATAGATCCAAATGTTAAAAGTCATTATTCAAAAAAAAATGTTAAAGTCAAAAGTATTTTTTGTAAAAGGGGAGCATGGTTTTATTCAGGGCTTTTGCTTGATCAAATATGACGATAATACCCATCAATCAAGGCGCTCACGTTAGCACCTCTTCAAGTCTCTCAACTCCAACTACCCTTTCCATTCTTCTCCACAATTTTGGCCCTCCCTTTGGTAATCTCTAGATTAATGGCAATTATAAATATATAATGTTAAGTTATTTTAAAAGATTAGACTTATAATGTGGCAATTTATAAGCTATTTTACAAGTCCGATTATTTTTGTAGTGTAGAGAAACATGGCATAAAATGCTATAGTTCTATGTTTAGGTTTGAGTTTTGCATGCTCTATTACTCTCACTGTATCTTCAAAAAGGCCCCTAATATTTTCTTGGACGAGACTACTCTCTAATTCAGTACTACATAATTCAGGTGACGTAGACACAGATTTTTAATTTTTAATCTTATTAAGTAACAATTTAAATATAAAATAAACGCAGCAGACGTGGTTCCCGCTAATCTACACTATAAAGAAGCACTTTTAGACGAAAAGCATAGGAGAGCGAGTCAACAATCCGGCTTAACATATTAAGGTGTTACAAGTCGCCAAGACCCATCAACAACTACAATAATACAAATTAATGTTCCAGATAAATATTTTTCATTAACAGGTCACCCTTTTAACTTGGATCATGCAACTATTTGTTTTGTTTATTGTGTGTTTAACATGTAAAACCAATTAGGCTGTCGATAGGAGAGTCCAACAAGCCAATGGGAGACTATAAGCATATTTGTTTTGGCAGAAAACGAGATGAAACTTGCCACCATTGGCCTGCTCTTTTATTTTACATATGGGTATGAACATCTCTTAGGGTAAATTCAAATAATATATTTTTCTTTTGGTAATCTTTAATAGACTTGGGATGGAAATGCTATTAGCTCTACACTATTAAGAATTCAGATTAATCTTAACCATCAACAATAAATTCATTTAGTCGCAATCGACTAACAAAAACTCAGTACTTATTAAAATGATCTTTTAAACTACAATTTATATGATATGAACAAAAATGGTCGGAAAATAAATGATGTAATTGATCAATCCATCTTCATCTCTTGCACATAAGATCCTCTACATATTTAATAATTACCAACTGCAACTTATTTCTTGTAGTGTTAGTACTCACCAGATGTACACAAGCGAAACAAAAAATTGGGCTAATTTAGATTTGAGATGAAGTAGATCCAACTACAAAAAGGTTATAAGATGGTATCATCATTGCTGACAAAAAAAAGAAGAATCATCATTATTTATCTTTTAACCAAAGAACTTCATAGCAAAACACAGACTACCTCTAAAAGTCTGCAGTCGTGGTAGGAATCTCATAGCAACCAAAGGAAAATAAACGTCTGGTAAAATCAATTTGCGACCTAAATCCACGTACCTAAAGGAAACTACTAGACAAACATAATTCGGTTGCTTTAAATTTCTTGTAAATAATTGATTATCGAAAAAGTTCATCTACCCCAGAAACTTTGATTCCGTTCGTGAGTCTAATCACTCTAATCAACACAGTGCTCTGTAGACTTTAAGTTAATTATTTTATCCAAATCGAAATTAGCAATGATTAGTTCACGTCAATACTCGCAGTATCTAGTGTACAAAGATTCTAGCTCCTCTAATATAAAACTATCACTGTTCGGATAATAAGTATATGCGTTCGTTAACATTTAATAGAATCCTTGCATACCAAAAAAGCTATACTAGTTAAAGTAGGCTGCATGATTTTGAATTTTGATGGATCCGAATCTTTAAGAAAATGATGAGATGTGTTTGCTCAAGGTACGTGAATGATAACTTACATAACACTCGTGACTTTGAATGGGGAATGTACTTAGACCATCCGCAACAGGGGATGTTAAGCATTTCTTAGCACTAATTCTTAGGCAAACTGATTAAAAGAATATATAATATTTTGCCTAACCTAAGGATGAATCCTTAACTAAGGACATTAAGAACTAAATCTTTAATGTGTTGGCAGCATCTAATTGGTTAAGCACCCACTACC
Organism: Raphanus raphanistrum subsp. raphanistrum; assembly: GCA_019706035.1. Taxonomy (NCBI): domain Eukaryota; kingdom Viridiplantae; phylum Streptophyta; class Magnoliopsida; order Brassicales; family Brassicaceae; genus Raphanus; species Raphanus raphanistrum. The sequence goes on from CM033981.1 coordinate 15,261,009, forward strand.
TTCTTTTTCTCTCCCTCTTCTTCTTCCTCCTTCCTCACCGTTTCTTCTACCTCTCCTCCTCCACAGAAATTATCTTTCATTCTCTTTCCTAAATATTTCTTTTGATTTTTTTGGTACGAATAAGAAGAAGAACAAGGACGTGGTGCTTCTCTTGTCCTCTTACATTTACATTTATTATCAGGTTTCTTACGTCGAAGCATATTAAATATCAGTGCGGTCTAAGCATTCAATAGTTACTCAACTCATTTGTACTAGCATTACCAACAACCTTCACATAAGCGGCAACTGAAATTACCACAATTTTCATTTTTTCAAAAAAAAAATGTTACTACAATTTTGTTTAACTTATGTTGCTTTTTTTTGTCATAACTTATGTTGTTCATGGTAACGTTTTCATTTTAATTTGCGATATAGATTTTTATTTTTTCCTTCTTACTCAGAAAATTAATAAACTACAAGTTTTTTCTTACCAACTCTCTATGTAAACAAGTCAAATATGCATCCTTTGATAGGGGAAGTTCGATATTTTATGTAAGACGAGTCAATGTTTGACATCTTTTAACTGACTTCTTATTTATTTCATCCCGTGTTTTGTTAATCATACTGAATGTAGAGGTTGTTTAGACCTTAAGTGGCTTAAATAATAAAACACAATTGCATCAATATAAAATTCCAAACTGTTTTTTAGTAATTCTAATTTTGTAATTATCTATTTCTATCTATAAACAATTTATACGTTCTATTTTCTTAATAATAAGTTGTAGACATGCGATGCGATGACTTAAATGCTTAGCATCATTGAGCATGATGAAGAAAGGTCGACAGACATAATATTATTTTATTTATTTTCTGACATATCCAGAAGGGAATGTCCTCATTTATACTCATGTGTCTTCATGTTTATCCCAATCCCTTTGTCCTAAAGTCTCTGACATTCTTCCTATTTTTCCTTCTTTTGTTGTTCTTGTGCTCCTATTTGAAGTATGAGGGAACCGTATAATTGTATAATTCACCCAATTATTGAATTTACTACAAATAATTACCAATATAAATACATTGAATCATTATGTGCTTGTAGTGGTTCAGTGTTTGTAGCCGTACGCCATCTGCATAGTTAATACACCTCATGCTTCGATGTATAAGTTATCTGCGTGAGTGATGTATAAACATCGATTGCATTATGTGGAATGGCAAATACTAATACATTATAGTAGAAGCCATGGTTACTAATATATATCGTTATGTAACACTGTTGTTACTGATTTACATCAGGATACATGTGTAACATCGTCAAATAACTGGCGACTAGACTATATATAGTATATAATCTTGTTGAAATATGGAAAATGGTGGTCCAACAATTTTAGTCCTGTTTTTTTTTTTTTTGACGGCAAACGGCTATTCTATTACTCAAGTTTGAGGTGGTCTGGGTAACCAGACCGGAATAGAACAACCAACAAAATGTAACTTCCTATGGAAGGATCTAACTGTCTTAGCTAAAAAATCTGAAATCTGATTACGCGCTCTTGGAACATAAGAAAACTTGAAGTCCGGGAAGCATATGAGCAGTGTCTCTATCCTCTCCTATTCCGTAGCAAAACTTGGCCAAGCCTGAGGTTCCTTGATCATTGCGATCAAATCTTTGCAGTCTGTTCCGAAGTTTTGGCATGTTGAATATTGAAGCATGTTCTCCATCGCCCATCTCAATGCTTCCACTTCTAAGTGCAGAGTTGATTCTCTTCTGGGGAAGTTGTGTGAACCCATGAGTTGCGTGTTTCCCCCACTGTCCAACCAGACCTATCCACATCCACTATATTGAGCAAGCGCTGTCCATGATCCATCCAGTAAACAAACATTGCCCAAGCTTATGACTTGGAGTTCCTGTATATTACTCTCTTGTACTACTGGCGGTATCACATTGGCTTTAAACTAAGCTTGACACTCACTTTCAGCATATCGGACTAGTTCCAGTGGATCTCTGTCTATGCCCCTAAAGAGTTTGTCATTTCGAGCCTTCCAAATGTACCAAATTAGCCAGGGATAAGGATCCCTGTCGAGCTCTGGTTCAAGTGAACCATCTTTTTCCCAGAAGAGATAGTTCATATTTGTGTAGATATTTGATGCTGGAAAAACGCCAGGATTAGTCAGAGTCGATGAATGTAGCCAAACTTGTAGAGCAGGTGTGCATTCGAAAATCGCATGTGTTACTGACTCCTCTGGATCACCACATCTCGGGCAGTAATTATCACATCTCATATTCCTCCTTGTTAGATTTTTCGTTACCGTCACATGACCAGTCAACAATTACCATAAAAATGGCAGATTTTCTTTGGCACTTTTATCTTCCAAGCAAAGGTTTGAAGTTTTGTAATACTTGGCTCTACCATTTGCTTTTCAGCAGCCAATTTTAGTCCTGTTATATCAGCTAAAAGAGTGATTTCTAAACACATAAACATAATTGAATATTTTACCATATAGTATCTATAATCAAAGTATTAAATACAGTTTTTACATTGTTATTTATGTTTACTAGATCCGATCTCCGCGCTACGCGCGGATAAGTTCTTACGTTGAATGGACATCAGTTTTTAAAAATTGCAGAATGATTTTAATTAAAATAAGATTACCTGAAGCTTCCATGGAGGGATTGGTGACAGTGTCAAGTCATCTCCTCTGAAGAAATAAGAGAAAACACATTACATTCATATAACATTAAGAAAATATGTTATTTTGTGATATTTTTCAGATCCTGTAATGCTCTGTATACTCTCAATTATTCACATATTCTAAGGACAACAGATCAGACTTCTATATCGACTACAAAATTTAAATTAGAGGGTGGAGAACACAAAACCTATTTGGGGAGAAGGGGAGATCCAGAGAGAAGCGATGGCGTCGAAGTATAAGGTGTAGGAGCTTTACAGCTTTTAATAAATCAAATGGGTTGAGTATGTCATTTTGCTCTGTAAAAATTTCCTAAAGTGTAAATCCTGATTTTTTTTTTATTGATAGTCAATCATAGAGGGTTATGTCGTGTGTTTTTTTTAGAAAAAATCCTTAATTGTCTACATTTTTATTAAGTAATTGTGATCAGATAAAGATTTATGTACATTATAATTTATAGAACGATTTCTAATTTCATACAAATTTAAATTATAAACATTACATCTTTTTTTTTTGGATAAATAAACATTACATCTTTCCCACCATAACCGATCATAACCACACCTTCCTGTTTTGGCAAGTAGGATTTTAACCTACATTAAAAATATAACAACAATCAGAAAATTATACGTTTCTATTTTCTAAAAAAATTTAGATTTTGGATGAAATCAATAAAGCATTAAATTATACCAAAAGGAATCATAATCAAGATAGTATAAATGCAGCTAAGTCATTTGATAAAGCAAAACCAGTACATAAAACTTATTATCCAGGAAAAAAACAGAGTCTGAAAGGAAAATGAAACAAAGCATAGTATTGTAGTAAACCAAAAATCAGTACTTAAAACTGATTAGCCACATTTGGCACGTTTAGCTTCCTCTGACTCAATCATATCAGAACTCCTTTTCACCCTCTCATGTGCAGATTCATCATCTCCAATGGAAGGACCATCATCAGGAACATCCAACTGCAAAGTCTCATGGGCAGGAGGAGCTGGAGCTTCAATAGGAAGGACCTTTGTGACAGTCAAGGCGCTGGTCTTGCCGGTCAGATTGTGGTTTGATACCTTCACAATGAACTTGTGAGTTTGCCCAATGGTATCAACCAAAACTTGTGGAACCGGGACCATGTGATCATCTCCTACGCTTTCATTGGCCTAAAGTACATATAAACACTTATGAGAACACAGTTCAAAAACTATAGGATGAACAAAATTGTATCTACCTCAAAGTAGCTCTCAACCAACTCGGAGGCTTTCCTCCCAGTCAGCTCACGCCCAGCATCACCGAGAAGCATAAAACTCGCTTGATCATTGTTATCATAGACAGAGAGCTTCGCGAGGTACCTGTGATAAAAGAACATTAATAATGGACACTGAGGATGTGAGGGAAACATCAACTATAACACTTACTGTGCAACACCGGTAACTTCAGCTTTTCCACATTTCTTACACATAAGTGTGGTAGGCCCTTTGGTTGCCTTAGTTTTGCAACCACCGCAGGCAATATAATACCATGCACAACCACGCACAACATCATCAATGGTGGCTGTGCACTCAAACCAAGCAACCTGTGCAATTGTGATACGGGATTTTAAGTAACAAAGCCAGCTCTATATAAATCCAAAACAAATGATATGTTATACCTTTGCTCCTTCCTGCTTCATGTATGAGAACAAATCCCCAATGGTAACTGCCTCAGGCTGGGTGACAATTTCGGCATTAACCTTGTTAGCAACATCTGAGTTTGAACTCAACCTGCAGAAAATGTTCCAGAAAAACCATGTAAGCCAAAGCTCCCAAATGCTTATAAACAAAAGAATACATACCAAGTCAGATAATCCCTGGTTGGTTGAACATCCATGTCAAAAAACACACGTGAAGGTGATAAGGAGCAGAGAGTTAAAGCGCCTGTAGCATACCCAATGGAATTAAATCACTAAAGGTTTTCTTAATTAAAAAATAATCACCTAATGCAACTAAACTATGTTATTCACCCAACTTAGCAACATCTCTGAACCATAAGGAACATGTCGATAATACTAACCTCCTACACGTTTGGGGTTCAAAGCGGTCACCAGAATAACACTTGGAGTGTTTCCATGCGCTTTGAATTTCTTACAGAAATCCGTAGCAGCATTGTCCCATAAGGAAAGCTTCATAACAGGGCCACTGCAATATACCGAAACCCATGTAATAGTGAAATGGTAGAAGTATAGATCAAACAATAAGAATAACTTACTCACGCGTTTGAACATGAACCATGATATGTTGAGTATAAGCCATCTCGATTTCATCAAGCACCAGTTTGTCAGTCAGAGTCTTCCCATTCACCAGTTTCATGTGACCAACATAATCTGCGGGAGAAAAAAATGGAACTTAATACTCTATATCCATGTAATCTATGACTGAAGATAATACTCTATATACTAAACAACAGGGAACACATAATTAGAACATAATCAACTAAGTTTGAGCACAATATGATATACAAATGGGTGATGAACAATAAAATCCAGTGACATCTTACCATAAAGATCCCCTTGGAGGTCACACGCCGCTTCAAACTCTTCATATCCATAGAACCGGAACCGGTCTTCAGGAAACACAACAGCACTGTCCTTGAGATCGGACAGGACTGAGTTCCAAGAGAAACTGATGACCACGTCTGGTTCAGCAACCCGGAACACATCTTTGCTCTTAGCTCCAAAGAAATTAGTGAGTCGGTAAACAGAACCAGGAACCAGGTGTGGCAAATAGGTCTCAATCCTTCCCGATGGTATGAATCCTTTGATCGCAGTACCCTGTTCATAAAGAAAAATCAAGGACAGTTATTAATTTTTTATCGAGCAAGCAAAACCAAAAGTCAGAGACATCGGAATAAACCTGTTCGTCAATCAGAAGCATTTCAAGACCATAAAGTGACTTTGTGAAAGCGTTCCGAGACTCCCAGAAATGGATCAAACGAAACCTTAACTCGCCTTCTTTTGGCCCGGGTTTGACATCTCTGAAGAACAGAACTTCAACACTTTTGCCGGAGGGAACACCAGTCACGCCCTTAGGGTTGATCACCACGGCGGAGCTCACTATCCCCTTGCCGTTTGGTTTGTTCGCCACGGGTTCGCCGGAGACACCTTTTGCGGAAGAGACACCGATTTGGCCGGTATGTTTGCTCGGCTCGGCGGAGGAAAGCGCGTCTTTTTCGTTTGATTTCATCGGGCTAAGGTCGCCGGACGAAGTGGATCTGCTGTTGGAATTCATCGTGTAAGAGTCTTTTGGTTATTGTGAGAAATATGGAAAAGGGATGAGTATTATATAAGACCTTAGAAGGAGGAAGGCGAAAAGAAGCCATAAATGAGATAATAAGAGGATTGATTGATCAGAGACGAAGTGGTGTTTCGATTGAAACGATGAAACGATGCAGTGATGAAGGAAGATGAAACGATGAGGCATGAGATCGTCGAAAGAGACACAACGACATCATCTAAAGGTTTGTGCTCGATGGGCTTTGATGTTAAGGTTGCCCGATGGGCACAAATATCTCAAACCAAAAATGATAAGCCCAACACAAACCCAAGTGTGACATGTCAAAAAGAAAACACCCTATTGGATGATTTAATCATCCGACGTGTACACTCTAAACAATCAGTATATTTGCCTTTTAGTTATTGTTTGATATGCGAACGAAAAGTTTTTTGACAAAAGATAGTACAGATTCAAGTTCGTCAGCTTATATATGTAGTCACCTAGCTTGTCACAATAGGAAATAAAACACGAAAGTTCGTCAGCTTATATAATGTCAATCGTTTATTGCTTTAATAAAAGTTGCCAAACGAAAAACCCCAAACTGCCCACTAATTTTTGTTCTTTGCAATTATTACCCTAATTTTATTTACCCATACAAAAATAAAATTTAGTGGGTGTGGTTGTAAGTAGTACATGTTAGATACTTAGATATGCTTAAAAGGGCTAATTTCAACTTTCAAGTATGTACAAATTAACATGTAAGTATCAATTAATTTCTAAACAGTTGCTCTACTACGCCAAAACACTAACGGCCATCAATATCTAAAAGTTGATCTAAATCAGACAATAAAATCTTTTTCTAAATGCAAACCGTGGATTAACTTACACGCATATCATATGCTCATTAAAAATGGTATAGGGATAAGCCATCACATGCTACATGTGTGACGTGAGTTTACTGTTTAATTTGCTTGATCTTTATTATTTTTTTGGTAAATGTTGCTTGATCTCTTTTTTTAGAACTAGAAATTTGCTTGATCTTTATATCAAATATATCACAATTGCGTAGCTTTTTTAATCAAAGCGACGTCTGATTAAGGAAGAAACATGTAGCCCTTTTTCCAAAAAAAGGTAGAAACATGTAACTGTAATTAAGTAAAAAACCATGTAATTGTAGTTTGTCCTTAAGACACTATCCAGAATCCATGCATATCTTAAAACGTCTCTACGAACCGGTGTCGACCACAACTTTTATTTTAATACGTGCGGTGCGAGGGATGTTTGCTATAAAGTATAAAACCTAAAGTGGACCAATGTGTCTTTTGAAAATTTTGGTTTTGTAGCGAAGTTTGGTAAAACCAGCTGAATAGAAAATGACAATTGAGTTTATGCTTTTAAAATTACTTACAAGCCCACTTTGTGGGTGATACGATTATTCATTACAATGATAATTTTAACTTCTAATGTCTGGTTTGTTGCAAGCGAACTACAACTACGCTACGAGATTGTCGGAACTGATGGAGCTGGGAAAGGATACCAATCGAGGTCTACTTGAACTTTTTCTCATAAGATATACTATCCAAGCAACAATATACATGCTATGGAAAGAAAGAAACGATCGAAGGCATGGGTCAACACATATCACAGCAATAGCGCTTGCGAGAATAGTGGATCGACAAGTTCGGACAGATGCTTAGCATTTCTACAACAAAGGAATTTCAACTTAGCAGCAGCTCTTTCTCTGTGGCTTGCTAAAAGATAGCATTTTTAGTCTTTTCATTAAAGTTTCATAGTGTTCAATTTTTCATCATTTAAAAAACTGATGCACTAGTAGAAATTATATTTTCTTTTGAATAAATTAACATATATTCAAAAAGAAATTTGATAAAGTGCCACGGTAAAATTAAAATAAAGTGAGAGTGTAAGACCATGATTAACCATGATCTCTTAGCTGAGATTCTTAGGTTCGACTAAGAGACGATTTTTATTTTATCTTAGTTTTTAACTAAGAAAAAGTAAGAACCGTTTTTTAAGTAAGAGATATAAAAATCGTATTTTAGCCGAAAAGTTAAAAAATATCCAATCATTTGTTAAGAACTCCGGTTAAGAGACTGAAATTAATCATTGCCTAAGAAGAAACACATCTAGGTCTTCTTAAGTTGTCAATCATCTGGTATTCTGTTTCTTCCACTAAATATTTTCTATAGAGTAAAACTATTTTTACTGGTGCATTATATATTATATATTTCACCAAAATAATTCCTCATTTTTGTATATGTTCAATTACAAAATGATCTCTCATTTTTAAAGTAAAACTTTTTCTTTACAAAATCCATCATTCTTATATATGTTCATTTTCTATTTAGATAAAATTATATATTAGTTTTTACATTTAAATATGATGTTTAGTATATCTTTTATTTTAATTTATGTGTTATGATAAAATTTTAATTTTACAATAATTATTCACCTTTAATAATATCGTAATTGTTTTAGCTTACTGCTACAAAATAAAACAAAGTGTTACAATTTCAAAATTTTGAAAATTATGGATTATATAGTAAATTAATAGATAAATAAATAAAGAATAATATTTTTAGAATATTTTTATAGTAAAAACAGAGGTGACATGTTCTCCTCTATTTTTACAGTATTATATTTTTTGAGTAAAAATAGAAGTAACTGCTATTAAATATGATTTTATATAGTTTACTAGACTTTAAATGATAAGTTAATGCTTGTTAAAGATAATGCTATAACTGATTTCTTGATTGAGAATCACAGGTTCAAATGCTCAAAAGGTAAAACCATTGATGCATATATCAAGATTTATAATTTTTTAATGAGTCCAGTAGTAAGAATTATATGTAATGCTTCTTTCTTGTTTTTGTTATGACTCAACCTAATTAATTTCTGTAGTTGGAAAACATTTGCTTATCTTGGAAACATTTATTCTCAGTAGATGATGGTGAATAATATATTTTTTCTAACAGTTTATAGGGCTTCAATGACTAGCATAATGCATCACAAAGTTAGTGCCTCCATCTCCAAAGAAACTACATTGTTCCAGATTTATAGCCTAAAAATCCTCATGATTCTAATTCTATATGCAATATCTTTCACTGCCACTAATTTTTGTTATGCACCACTGAATACACTAGACTCATAGTTTAGAATACTAGGCAAAACATGTGGAACCAATGACGAAATCTAACTGAAGTATCTGATGTGTATGTTTTCAGTACGTATATCCTACTCATGCAACAAGTGCACAGTATTGAGGCTCGTCCTTCCTTTAAATTTTCTTCTTATATCAATGTGGCTAATATCAGCCCTTTCTACCATAAGCATTGTGATGGGATAAATGTATTTGTCGATCTTGAAAATAAAGTTATAGTCTGCGGCGGTAAATGTGGTGGTGTCTCCAACAACCTTTTACTTTATACTTATTATGAGAGATGATACACACATAAGATATATCATGATCAAACATGATTTATATGCCCACTTTTTTAGTTTGTTCATTAATTTTTCAAAGTATCCATGATACTTGTGTTTAAGAGGTATGTTTTATTTAATCAAGTTATACATAAATTGTCCAAATAATCGAATCATTCTTGGCCTTTTTGATGTAGATTGTAATAAAGAAAGACCAGCTACAATACTTTAAGTTATAATACTTAAAAGTTGGACACCTTAGCTATTTGTTTCAGATTTAGTTTCATGTCATTTGACATGTTCATGTAATGTAGAATCTAACACGATAATACATATTCTGAGAATTTGTGGATCAGTTACTTGATTGATGGATAAAAGAGAGACAATTAGTATTATGGCTTATCGAGAGTTCCACCTGTCATCTACATCTGCCACAAAGGAACCATTGGTGTTTTGATTGATTTAGTCAAGAGTGATGGACTTGTGGCCAGACAATCTTTTCGGGAAACTAGTGAAAAGATGTACACAATAGTTATAATTGATGTCTATTTTGGAAATCCCTACTGCTACGATCATAACACACTCGTGAAGGGAGAAGAAGTAAATAGTGAAATCAAAGTTATTCCAACTGATCATGACCTTTGTGTTTGTTTTCTGCACTTGATATTGTTGTTGACATCTTTCAGTTTTTCGTATTTTGCATATGTAGTTAATGATCAAAAATGTTGTGAGAATAATGGTACTTTTTTCTCCCCACATGTTATCAACTACATGGAAGACCTTTACCATGAATCTCACTTCCAATTTCTGTAAAAATGTGGCTGGGAGGCTGGACTAGAATTTTCAGCTCCATTCACCATGTTTACAACTCTTCTAAAGAAGACAATTTTGCTAAGTCTAAAGGCTCCTCAAATCTGGAGGATTGCATCACGGTGTTTGCAAACCTGATGATTTCAACCTTTAGAATATATCTTTTGCAATGTCATAGATAATCGCTTGCGTGATTATTCTGTGGGAGCAAAAGCTGGTAGTTGTCAAATCAAAAAACATAATAAGACAAAAAGACTAGTTGAACAAAACCTTCATGAGATTCCACGAGTAGTATCAGTAATTTAACTGGCTATTCTTATGCTTTAGTTATCTCTCAGTTTAATTCTTCCTATCGCATGTTTCAGAGAAGATTTGTGGTACTTTCTCATATTAATAAATTCTTGCTTTTAACGAATTCTTGTTTTTGAAACATTTGGTACAATTAAAGAAAATAATATTAAAATGAGGAGGAAAATAATGAATTAGAAAAAAATGAGAATGAAAATTTTCTTTCTAATTTAGATAAGAATATTTTTTCTATAACTTTTAAAATGTTAAGGGACGACAAGGAATTATGTATAATAAATATTTTATTTTTTAATAAATGGTGTAGGATTGATAATCATTTTTTTGTCAAAGATTTTTTTTCTACGATTATAAAGATCTTTGAGAAAATGGCATTGGGATTAATCGGTTTCTTCTTTTTTTGGATTACTATATTTTTGTACAAACTTTCCAAAATGGTAACTCGTATTTGATTATAGTAAGACTATCAATTTCAGCCCATTAGAGAATTTAGTTTTGAAACAGCCCATCAGAGAGTATCCAAAACATAACGAAATGAAAATTAAGGAAACTGAAAATATCTATAGCTACAAGACCGTTTCTCTCTCTCTCTCTCTCTCTCTCTCTCTCTCTCTCTCCTCGGAGTGCCATGAATTTGAGCGTGAACAAATGCATCGCCGGTGGAGGTTTCATCGGTGGATCTTTGAGTTGCAGAATCAATCATGGCGCTGGTGAGTTCCTTCTTTTTTTAATATATTATTTAAGCTTGAAGAAAAAACTATGGAGAAACTCACAAAGCTGAAAACGTATATAGAGTAATCTGGATTAGATTATTTATGATCAATCACACCTAGGCATGATTATTAGCCTTATATTTTTGAACTAAAGATATGAAATTTACTCGCTCTGGGGGAATCGAAACTGGGTCGTGTTGTCCTTACAACTACCACATATTAGTTATCTTCTTCTTTGTAACCTTAATTTCATAAGTACCACTCAGAACATGCACTGCTTTGAAATTGACTAGGATTTAGGGAAAGGTAGCAGTAGTCTAGTAGACTCAGGAATTTTCAGCCATTGGTCATTGTTGAGTTTGTTTTCTCTGGGAACTGCAGAAAAAAGGTTGGTCCGTGTTGCCAAGCACTGTGAGCTTCAGAGAGGGAGAAGTTTAGGGTCTGATGCTGTTTCTTTAGAGAAGAAAGAGAGCAAAAGTGCTAAACTTGCCATGTTTGGTAGTGGTTTAGTAGGAGGTAACGTTACCCTCTTCTCCATTTCACGTATTTATTTATTTATTCTGCAAGTCTTTGACTCTTGAGATGAGGTTGTAGTCAGAAATAAGAAATCTATATGTATTTAAAAGCCTAGTTTATGAGCACCTCAATTTTTTCTTGGTTTCTCAGTGGCAAACTTGGTAACTCTTAGCTCAGCAAAGGCCGCAGACTTGCAAATGGTTGTCTTGGTAAGGTTTTAATCATAGACTATCAATCTTTCTTTTTCAGTTATTATCTATTTGCAGTTGGCTTGTAAAATCAGAAACTGATTATCCTGTTAAGACAGGATCAAGCCACTTCCGTTTACATCTTGGCTGAAGGGACGCTGGGAGACTCGCTTGGAAACTTCTTGTATTCAGCTAACCAACAAGCTAATGAAGCTGTTCAGGATCAGCTCTCAGCTCTCAGTGTAACAAGGTTCATTTTTTTCTGGTTCTTTCTCAATGCACGCATGTCTCAGAGTTTGACAACCGATTTCTCTGACTCTCCTGATAATTTAACCCCTCTTGTAGTTTAGCAGTAATATTTGGGGCAGGACTTGTGACAAGTCTTTCTCCATGTACACTCAGTGTTCTGCCTTTAACCCTTGGTTATATTGGTATGATAACTTACCTCAAGTTTTTGATTATCTCACAAGTTATAGATAGAATTTTTAGTTTGATGTTCTAATTCCTTCCTCACCGGTCCTTACTAACATATAGGTGCATTCGGATCTGGCAAAAGCAGAGGTCAGGTTAGTGTTTCTCCGATTAGATTTATATAATAGCTCTCACGAGATGAGTTAGCAAGATCGGTATCATTTTAGTAAAATCAAAACGTATAAGAAGCTAAGGCCAAGTTCTCTTTAATCACTTCCTAGTCACATTTTATAGCTCTCGGTAACATTTTCAGCTCTCCCCATGCACTTTTAGGTCATTGGAGATGCAATTGCTTTCTCACTGGGATTAGCAACTACCTTAGCACTTCTTGGGATAGTAGCATCTTTTGCCGGAAAAGCATATGGACAAATAGGACAAGGACTACCAGTAGCTGCATCAGGTCTGGCTATTGTAATGGGTCTCAATCTCCTTGAGGTACTTTCTGTTACACATTAGTACTTTTTCATTTAGCATCAGTAGCATTGCCATGTCCAACAGCAATCTCTTCTGTTCTCCTCTTACAGGTAATCCAACTCCAGCTTCCATCTTTCTTTGACAACTTTGATCCTCGCGCAGCAGCAGCAAACTTCCCATCTAGTAATCCTCCTAAGCCAAAGTCACACACAAATACTTTACGGCCTTTTTTTGTTGTTGTTTGTAACATTATTTGGTAACAAAATGTATTTGATAGGTGTACAAGCGTATCTAGCGGGTCTCACATTCGCACTTGCTGCCTCACCTTGTAGTACTCCAGTTCTAGCCACCCTTCTTGGCTATGTGGCTACTTCCAAGGTAATTCTGTTTTTTTATTCTTTTATATGAGAGCTAGTATAATTTTCTACTTGGTTATAAAGTTATAAGGGATAATGTAATGGTTGTGAAATACAGGATCCAGTAATAGGTGGAAGCTTACTATTGACGTACACAACAGGTTACGTTGCTCCACTCATCCTCGCTGCTTCTTTTGCAGGAGCTTTACAGGTATCATGTGTTTCTTTTTACTCTTAACAAATAATCAAAACTGCAAATTTCTTAGTTTAGGTTTTAAATTTTGTGAAGCATCTGCGTTTTTAACCGTCTCTTGAACTTCTGCAGAGCTTACTCTCGTTTCGAAAAGTCTCTGCATGGATCAACCCCATAAGGTATGACCGAGTTTGTGACACATTCTAAAACCATAAATGATTTTCCTATTTTGTTAATTTATTGTTTCAATTTTCAATGCTTTTTTTTTCTGACAGTGGTGCTCTTCTGCTTGGAGGAGGTTTGTATACTTTCTTGGATAGGCTTTTCCCTGCTACTACTATGGTCATGTAAATATTTGTTACTAAGAAGAATCACATACTCATTTCTACCCAAAAAAAAAACAACAAAGGATGTGTGTATAGTATTTTAAAACATTCATATTGATTAATAATGTAAAAATCTTAAAAACAAGCCAACAATGGATTCGATCACTACTCACTAGTTCTAGTCTCTGCTGACACAGTATCCCTCATTTCAAACAAGCCCTAGAAAGTAGAAATATAACAATCACACATAAGTCATTTACAGCTAAGTAGTTTGGTACATAAAGTCAACATTTGCGACTGTGCCGGTGCCGTCCCTTTCTCCAGTGTTCATCAACAGCTAAAAAACACACACACAAAAAAAAACACGAATATTTACAAACGAGTCCCTCCATTTACCATTTCGTTTTTCTTAGCCAAAGACTCTAATCTTTGCAATCTCATCTCTTCGTTGAACTTCTTGATAAACGCTTCCACACGCCGGTTCAGCTCTTCCTGACCCGGCGACGGCTCGTGTTTCAGCTCCGTAGGGGCATTTACGTCATTCAAGTTCTCGGACTTGGTCATCTCCTCCTTCGAGCTATGCACGCGCGACCTTTCTTGCCACGTGTCGGATTTAGTCAGATGCTTCGTTAACGGCGTCGAGTGTCCTTCAGTTATCTTCTTCCACGTCGTCTCCAGCGTGTCCTCCCTCCTCCTCAGTGGCCTTTTCTCACCACCACCTGCAGAAATATTGGAAGACGTTCATTTACGATTTTACCCCTCCACGAAACTGGAATATTATTCCGACAGAATCTATACCTTCTTCAGCACTCAAATCAAGCGACTTACGTTGACTGTATCTCGGCGGTTTCCTCGATAGCTTCACCCTCGAAATGTCAGGCGACTCCCTCTGCTGCTGGTTTGGCTTCTCCGTCTCCGGTTCCGACCAATCACTGCTCGGTTTTGGCTTCTCCTGTTCCGACCAGTCACTCTTCAGTTTTGGCTTCTCCGTCCCTGGCTGCTGATGATCAAGTATCACCTTATGAGGGACATCTTCCACCGTAGGTTCATTGTCGGTATAATCAGAAGCGACGGCGTGATGAGACACGTTTAAGTAAACGGTGTCGAGATCAGAAGGTACCGGCACCACCGTCACCGGCGCAGCTGCTTCGGAGAAATCAGTAGAAGACGGTTTATGCGTGAGCTTAGAAGTAGCGACGATGGAGACGATGATGCAGTTGACGACTAAGTAAAGATACGGCGGCTTAAGGAGGAAGACGGTGTTATCGTATATCACCGGACAGCAAGACGCCACGAAATGCGAGACCGAGACCGAAGGAACGGTGAAACTCACCGCCGCCGCAACAGAAAAGACGCCGGCGATAACGACGGTGGCTGCCGTTTTGAAGGAAGAGGTGGGGAAGAGAGTAGGCATGGTGAATGATCTCATGTTAAGTGCGGTGGTTCTTATCTACACCAAAGAAGCTGAGGTGTGTGTATTTATATATTTGGAAGAAGAAAATATTGGTGAAATTAAATTTAAAATGTGGTCCTTATGGGCTTTTCGCAGAATCACAAGTGGGCCATGTACATACGGTATGGCGATGATGGCTTATCTGAGTTACACGTGGCGGTTTTGGACTTCGATGCTTTCGTTTGAAGCTAAAACTTACCTAACAACACAACAAGATTTTGACAATAAAATGTGAATAATTTCATGTCATTGCGATTATAGAATTGTTAGATACAGATAATCTGAAGTTTTTCAGGCCATTTTCATTCATATTGTTGAACTAATAGTTGCAATTCAGAGTGAGAAATTTGAATAATGCTTTTTAGATAAGGTATAAGGACATGCAGATCTAAAAAAATAAAATAATTGAGAATGGATGCATACGTTACGAACGCCCATCCTCAATTCTAACGTTCAATTTTGTTTGCATTGCATACATTAATAGGAGATTTTGATTTGACCATTCAAACCCGTGAAAGATGTATATCGCATTACGGGTCAACAAGCACAACAAAAACCTCTACCGACCATTTTGTATTTGATTGTGCTTGACACTGACTGATCTTTAATTATTGTAAATACATAAAACAGAACTCAAAACGTATATGTCCCAAGCTCGCTCCAAGACCGACATTTTTATCTTTGCTTCTACTAACCAGTTGTATAAGCCAAAAGTCGGACCTGGCCTGATAAGTTGGATTATCATATTATGTTTGCACTATAGATAGGCGTAAAGAGACGATGATTAATTTAGTAAAACAAAATTAACAGATCCAACGTACAATCTACTCAAAAGTTACAAGTTGAAGATCTTACTTCTCGTGTAGATACTCTGATTTACGATTATACCAACCATTCTAAAGTATGATAAGTTATTACTATGGATGGAAAACAGCTACTGCGTAAGAACTCATTTTGAATTGTTAATTACTATATAAGACTAAGAATCTACTATTAACGTATGATGTACAATTGAAGTGGTTCACGACATCTTAAAAGATAAAAAAAAAAAGGTAAACGAAGGTTGGCGAGAGTGAGCTACAAACAAATTGTGGTGGGGGAGGAGACTGAGCTTTAAGCATTTGACCGAAAGCCCAAACAATGCCAAACTCAAACCTCTTAAACACTAAAACAGCCGTCCATCACATGTTCAACATCACGTCGCCTTTATTGATACTAAACCATTAAAGGTAGATAGCTTCCATTAAGGTAGATAGCTTTTTGTTCGAAAGGAGTTTCCGACCGTTTTTTTTTCTTAACAAGTCTCAAACTTTACTTAGTGTACAATTTGGTATAACTAACTAAAAACTTTACGTGTTTGTTGGATTTTTTGTTTACTTGTTAGATTTGGGTATTAGCATTAACACGAATGTTACTTTGGTATATTATCTTAGATATAAATTATAATACTTATACATGATAATATATACAGAATATATCGTTTTGTTAAGAAGAGACAATTGCTTCCATTTACTGTTCAGAAAGACAACAAATCTTCTTTAGGTACTTCAACTGCGGCAACAAAAGAACTAAGCAATAAGTTATCTAAAAATCAGAGTAGCAGCAATAATCACAGCCTGTGACAAAGTACACCAGCAGCAGACTCTCCTCCGGCAGGAGAGTCCCAGACGATTCCTCAAGCAAGACAATCGATAAGTCATCAAATGGTTTGTGTGAATAAAGGAATAGTAGACAACATACAAATTTGATTATTTTATTTTATTTTATACATTAAACTAATATAACAAGCATATTATAAAAAATATGGGTAAAATCTTTTTTTTTCTTCTTCTCAAGAATCAAACCCCAAACTACAACAAAGTTTGATAGGAAAAAATTGTTTTAACAGAAAACTGTCCAGATATAATTGATATAGTATATATCTTTTAATAAATTTTGAGACGTGCGAATTCGGGAAAAGTCCCTCTCTTGATCAATGTTTTGTGAACATTCCATCCATCAAGGATGAGAAATCAAAGTCTTTGCCTGTTTGAGAAGATGGTGTAGTGCTCGTCGCCGAGGATGACGTCTGAGGTTTCACGGCTGAGTTTGGGGTCATACCATTACCCGCGGCATTACCTTGACCCGTAGTGTAGAAACTGTATTAGTAAACAGCAAAAGATGTCACATAATGATAACCGTGGGAGCTCATGAAAACAAGAGAGTACCTATTCACAAGGCCGGTTATATCATATACATTTAAATCTTTTACGTTCAAAGGCAGATGATACAACCAGACAGTAGTATTATATACATACCTGGATACTGGATATTGAGGAGTGCTTGCTTGCGGTTGTGCGGGTCTCATGTTCATGTTTGCGTTCATGTTCTAAGTTATGGAGACGCAGTGAGAATTGTCAACGGGGTAATTTAGATATTGATGAAACAAAAGCAAAAGGGAGATAGATACTTACTTGCATAAGTTTCTGGAGATCAGCTTGACCACCACCTCCTGGGTTAGTCATTCCTGGGATCTGGTAGCCAGTGTTTGACCAATTTGCGGATGCTAAGTTTAGAGCATTAGCAACAGCTTGCTGATTCACACCGTTTGGAGTCCCGCCTGCAGCTTTTGCCGCAGCCATGTAAAGGGCTTGCTGCTGAGCAAGCATAGCAACCTGTTGCTGATGCATTGCAAAAGGCGACACTATATTCGTCTGTAACAAAATGAAAGACACAAAAGTTCTGAAATGTTTATCACTTGACTTCGGTGGAAATTTTTTTAAAATTTACAGTTCTGAAAGGATCAGAGTAAGTGATAATTAACTTGAGAATTTACCTTCTCAAATAGGCTCATGATATCGCCTTTCACATCTTTCTGTGGTGCTTGTTGGGGTACTAAAGTAGGTGTGTCTTTAAACAAATCCTCGATGCCAGTAGCTGGAGGAGAACTGATCTCATCAGGCTTTGCTGTGACACTTTTCTCTGCCGTTTGACCATTTCCAGCCGCTGCAATTTTAGGATTCAGATATTATTAACATAAAGTTAAAAAAGGATATTGAATAATATTATCATATGATTCAACGTTTAGAATAGAAACATACACTGAAAGCCAGCCCAATTATCATCAGCAGGAGGAGCTGCCTCTGAGGTATTTGCAGTCGGCTCATCCATTGATAGCATGTTAAAGAGATCAGTAGCGAAATCCACCTTTGGAGGTTCTGCTGATACGGCCGCAACATTTACTGCTGGTTTCGTCGTCTCCACAGGAGCGGCTACAGATTCTACTTTCTGCTGTGGCTTTATAACCTATCATTTTTAACCACCATCTATCAGAAAAAACAGGCTTTGAAAAATGATGATGCCCTAGAAACAAAGTTGTCTGCTTAGATATAAGAATACAATGTCTGACATCAAAATTATCATATGTTTGGTACCTGACCAGGTCCCTGGGGAGGTACGGGAAGACTTATCCTCGTTGCAGAAGCACTATATCTTGTTCTAGGTGCTTGGACAGTTTTCTTTTCCTCGAACAAATTTACAGGACTACTACTACTACTGTGCCCATGCTCATATCCAGGCACAGTAGTCCTCTCCACAGATCTCCGCCGTTCCTGCTCGACTCTTGGGGGTGATCTAGCCTTTTCACCTTTAGAAACCCATCTCTTCTCTTCATACCTAGAACAGTCATGGCACAAGAACTAGTTCAATGTCAAATGAACTGAGGCAGAGGATTATGAATATTGAAAAGAGAGAGAGAGAGAGAGAGACATTACTTTGCACGTATGAAGTTCTCAATGCCAACTCTATCATAGTTTGGGGGCAGCTCAGCTTCCCAGTAACTATTTGCTCTCTCGTTTCCCATTGCTGCATGCCAATAAAAGTTTTACACGAATCATGTGGACCACCTAACAGAGAATTCATTTTCAATGACAACTTACACTGAATAAATGCAACTTGCTCCGGGAGCCATGTGTCCAGAGTGGCAGATCGAACCTACACTCATCAGCCATTGCTAGAAAACATAAGTCTCTTATCGACTTGATAAGAAGGGACTCAGCTCATTATAAGAAATCAGAAGGCACTACTTAATCATGTACTTTTGCGTATAAATGACATATTTTCTAGAACACTAAACTAAGATCTGAGCTTTTGTATCGAAAGTGCAGAAGCTAGAAGACAGGTGTAGAAAGGAAACAGAGAGAGAGAGGACCTTGGATATGTGTACGCCGAGACTCCTGTGAATCCCAGAACATTGCATGCAGATAAATATACCTAAATTAACACTAGCCCATCTTGGACCTCTGCAAAGCAGCAAAATGGAATAATAATATTAGCCAAATGCATATAAATGTGAATCCCATAATGCTACTGATAAATTCACAACAGCGACAAAAAAAAAAAGAAAAACAATACTTTGTTTTGCAGTCAGCACATTCTCTGTTCTCTGGATGTTTAAGAAGCCCCTCAAGAATCTGCAAAATAAGCAGCGCACCAAAACTAAGGGAATGGTTCAAGCGACAGACTAAATAAATAAATAAAACCCAGTAAAGAGAGGCTACACCAAGAAACTATACACTATATATCAAATAATAAAATCTAAAACAGACACAAAACTGTCATGTTCAACAAATTAACATGAATCTAAGTTCTCCACACAATCAGCATAGCTTTTAAGCCCCCACATGTAAAATGAAAATCCACAAGGGACGTTGTTATAAATGGATGGATGCAATAAGATATAGTGGGGAAAGCAGATGAATAACGGAGATTTCACTAAACCGACTACATCCATAGACAAAAGAGAGAGAGAGAGAGAGAGAGAGAGATCTTATTAACTGAATGATATTTTGGGATTTAAATTAGAGTATGCTGATTCGAAAACTCTAGCGAGATCCTTAGCTAACTACAGTAGTACGTACTTCATTCAAGATATGTCAAACAGCAGCCCTTTGTTCGATTCTTACCAAAAAGAAAAATCAAAGCAACAGAAGAAGAATTTCTATAGAAACAGACAAAACTTAAAACGAGATCGTTATTATTCGTCTCTCTTGTATGTATGTATGTTGTGTTATCAGGACAAGATATGTTTTTCTGTAAGGACAATTCATTACACAACAAAAAAAAACGATCGGAAGACCCTCACCTAACTACAGAAAATCGAATAAAAGCACAGATCCAATCGAATTAAGATCGTCCAAGTTAATCATTATATGATTACAAAAAACAAAACACAAAAAAAAAAACAATCTGAGATTTCGAGAGAGAGACCTTTCTGTGGCGAGCATTAAGCTCCTTGGAGACGTTGGCTTTCTCGTTCATGTTGGATTAATTGAGAGAGACTAGTAGGAGGAGGAGAAAGAATCGCCTATGACTAAAACACAAAATTAAACAAAAAAAATCTGCTGGGAGACGACAAGGTCAAAACGGTCTTACCACCTTCTGCGCTCTCTCTCTCTCTCTAAAGAATGAAGCTTATTTCTTTGCCAGCGAGCGAGCGAGGACGAGAGAGAGAGAACAGAGATGATTCCTCATTGATTGGTTGGGGTCAAATGCTTTTAGACCGTTCAGATTATAGGTCTCTGGTTTACCTCTCGGGTTTTGTTTCCTTTTCGGTTTTCTTCTGTTAACCAATTTTTTATATATTTTTTTTGTTTTATATATTTTTTTTGTTGAACATTACGGTAAAATCATTACTTCTTTGGATAAAATAACTTGGTGTTTATCTAAATAACTCATGTAGTTTAAAAGAAACTACAAACTAAATCATTATATTTATTTTAATTTTAATACGCTATTCATGTACATAAAAAGTTGAATTTAACAATTTAGTGTATTTGTTATTAATTTAACAATTTTACTTTTTGTAAAATTTTCTCGTGTGCTGGAGTAAAAATATATTTTAGTAGTATTTCTCAACTACTGATTGATTATCTTATTTACGTAATATTTTGAAATATAATTTAGTATTCTCTCCATTTTTTTTATTTGATGTTTTATTATTAGCGTACATAAAATAAAATATAATATAATTTTATATATTTTCTCTATAAAAAATATAATTAATGATTTAACTAATCAAAATTCAACTAATAAAAGACAAACTACATAATCATATAAAGAAGTATATGGGATAAAATCAATAAATGTTATATTAAAAATTTTAAAATGTCATGTAATTTGAAAAAAACTAAAAACAAAACATCTATACTATAGAGAATAATCTCAAAGGTTAGAGTGTCCACATAGGATTAATAAATCAACCAATGAAAGAGCTTTATCTTTCCACATGACCAATGCTTTTGTCGACAGAATCATGAAACTAAAAAAAATATTATGGGCTTTAAAATTTTGGTTTTAGCCCAGATTAAATCCAACATGACTAAACGTAATTCACCGGTTCCAACATGACTAAACCTAATTTCTTCTAAAACGTAGACCTGAGCTTCCCGACTCTTGCACTTCATCTTCACCGGATTCTCTCCGTTTTTACTTGATCCTTTTGATCAATCAACGACGCTCTTTAATCTCTTCTTTATTGTTTTGCTGCTATATCTTCGTCTCTGCTTCTCCACTCCACAAAGCAGTCAATCAAAACTCAACGAATCAATGGCGAACAACAATGGGAAAATCAGTTTGCTACAGCTCCAGCTAATGGTAAATTGCTAATAGCCCTCACCTTTTTGATCCCAAATTTAAGCGCTTTATATATGTTGAGATGAGATTGTCATGGCTGATTTTCTAGATTGTTTCTTTGTTGTTTCTGCTTCCTCTCCCCCCATGCGCTTTTTTGTCGCAATTTGAAAGACTCCTAAACAGATTTCATGTGATTTTCTAGATTATCGCTTTTTTTTTTGTCGATATGTGAATGAAAGAGGTTTCAAGATATTCAAGTATTTCATGTTAGAGACATATGGTAACTTATTCAGTGACAAAAAAAAAAAAAAAAAAAGACATATGGTAACTTATCTTGCAAAGTTTGTCTAGAGATGTGGGAAGACAAAGCTGGAGTAGGCAATAGAGTTGTTTGAGCATGCTGTGTCCATGGTAATCTAAATCTTTCTTTCATATACATTCTTTTTGGTTTAAAAGGTTATTTTTTTGTTGTTTATCGATTTATACTTTGATCTAAATTCTCTTATCTTTCTCTTAGGCTCCATCAGATGCTGTCTGTCAGGACCTTATACCTTCAGTATGACAAGCTAGAAGAGGATTATAGTCTGGCCAAACAAAGCCGAAAAAGCCACCAAAAAGGTTCCAGAATGCCAGAGTGTAGAGATGTGTGAGATATATATTCCCCGTTCAGCACATATTCTTGGTGATTGTGCAGTCTACAAGTATGTCTCTCACTATGCTGATCCAAGGTACGACCCAGAATTCATTAAGGGATGGTGCTGCCATGTTTCTGTGCAATAGTTATATGTTTCTGTGCAATAGTTATATGTCATTAAGATATTGAAGTCTAGATGAGCATTTAGTTATGTGAAACTGTGAATATTCAACTCTGATCTAATTGAATATGCCTTCTTTAAAATTTATTATAAAATTTAGATTGGCATATATATGTTTGGGGTTGGTTAATATATGAGAGGAAGAAGTTGGTTTGGAAGTTTCTGTTACACCATGTGGCACAGGTCTTAGGTGCAACGTGGGAAAGAAGACACAGAGAAATGCTTCGGATCAAGAGAAGCGTCTCCGCAGGTTACAGTCAGGTTTTCTCTCTAATCTCTTACAATCAGGTGTTTTTAGATGGTTTCCACTGTTTTCAGCTCACAAGCAACTTTTTTTGGTCAATTCTGGAAATCCATTTGTTGTACTTTTGATAGTTGGAAGCTGGCTGACGTGACCATATTTGATATTTTTGTTTCAGACTCATTTCATTCTGCTAGAGAAAACGATGCAAAAAGGACGAGACAGTAGATGTGGAGGAGACAAAATACTATCTGAATAAAGCAGGTTAGCCAGAAGATGAAATGGCAGCTTTGAAGAGGCAGCTCATGTCCCCAATGTCTTACCATAGTTGCATCAAAAGATGGGGCAAGAAAACTGGGGTTTATGAGCCAGTGACAGGGAATGTGGAAGGTACTGAGCTTCCTGAATAGTGTGATGATGAATCTGTTGGAGAAGACAAAGTATAGATCACTCATAAAGAAGTCCATGATGCTGTGTTTGGAGGACCTGCAAGAAAGAGAGAGGAAGACTGTAAAGAAGCTAACGAAGGCGTTGAAAATGGTAGCCAAGGGTGCGCCAGAGAGGACAAAGAGACACAAACTAGCTCAGTGAGTAAATCATGTTGACAAATTACTTGTGATACAGTTTGGAATTGTAATATTCAGAACATGATCGTGAGAAATTATGTACTTCTATTTTGTCTCAATTCCAGTGAGAAATTATGTACTTTGTTTTGTCTTAATTCCACCATATTAGTTTATTGCAGAGTTATTTGTACTCTTTCCATTACTTGGTCTTTCACCGGAATTACATTTTGATCTAAATGTGCAATCTTTATTTTAGGTATTCAAACAGTCGCTAAAAACTAACAAAAAGAAGTAGAATGAAAGAACCACTGATGAGCTTTGGCCTCCTCTCTGAAGACAGCTACAAGATTAACCGTCTTTGCAATACCAGTTTTGCTTGCTTTGGATGTTGTTGATAGAGCTTCATCTTTCTTGGAAAAGGCGATTAAGATTTGTTTTTGATTAAGGAAATTTGAGGAAACCATTTAAGGAGACAAACTTATACCACATTAAACAATAACAGCCTACAAACATTTTAAAATTTATGTTCACAAAAAATAAAAAAAGATTAAAAATCAAAATAGTGTATAAAGTTTAACAAAACAAATATTAAAGACTCAAAGTAAGAAAGAAAAAAACTAATCGTCTAAATCACTAAATGTTTTTTTAATGGAAGTTAAAATAGTAAGGCTATATCGAATTAGAAATCATTTATATTTTCAATTTGTGATATTAGTACACAATTTTCTATATCGAATTAGAAAAAAAAATGTTTTGGATCTTAGTTTTGGACTGAAAATATATTCAAAATTGCCCTAAATGGTATATAAATATTCATTTTTAATAACAGCGTAATAACCTGATTGTATTTTTAAAAAAAATAGTAATTCTAAAACCAACTAATATATAATAATAAAATTTAAATAAATTGTGAATATCTTTTGAGAATATTTTGATTATCACTTTACACTGAATTTTAATCCAAAATAATATTTTATCTATAGCTAGATTGGAAGATGTCTTTTTTTTATAACTAAACAAATAATATAGTAATATTAATATCTGACAAAAAATACTGTAATAGTAATAATTTCATAGAATTTTCAGTGTATTTGACACATACAGCAGTTTTTAATGCTCATTTATTTCAAAAGTGAGCATTTAAATTAGCTTTATTTATTATAATTGTAAGAAATAGATTATAATTGTAAGAAAATATATTATAAAGATTAAATAACATATAAATAAAAAACATAAATATGGTATAAATAATACATATAAAAAAGAAATATGTGATGTGGAGATTAATAATATATATTTTCTCAATAACCTAAATATGTAACAGAAGATATTTTGGATAATAACTACAGTTTAACAATTTCTTTATTCATTTCACATTTTCTCGCCATTCCAAACATATTTTAGATAGAAAAAATTGTAACTTTTATTCATTTCTAATTCTATTTACTATTTATGTTTTTATTACATAGAAGTAATTTATTGTAATATAGATATTTAGTAAAATATTATTTGAATAACCCGGGCGTAGCCCGGACAAAAGATCTAGTAATTTTAAAGCCGTAAAAAAAACATAATTTTAAAAAACGGAGGGATTACTTACCATTGCAAAATTCGTGAGTAGATTTTGACTTATCAAGCATATCTCGGTTTATTTGACCTTTTCCGGTTAAGTGGTTGACTCTTCGTCATATAAGACACAGATTAGAAAGTGGGAAATAACCACATGGCCATCTCATCTGTTATGTCTGTTTCCACTTTGGAGTTGTTATATTGATTCCAGTTTCTTTGTTTATTTATTTTGTGATGCTTTTGGGAAATTTTATTTTCTAAGATTTCTTCATCTGATGTATAGTGGCTTCCTGGGAAAACTAGAAAAAAAATCATTTAAACAAATTATTAATATCTCAAGGGTTCCTAAAATTCAACATGACTTTGGTTGTCAAGTAATCAATCAAAGCATTCAACACAGGCTCGAATGAAGACAGAATCAATCCAAGCATTCGGCACAGGCTAGAATTAGGACAGTTTTCGAACTAATGCATTGTCTGCCCCCTGAAAAGTGATTTTCATAATGCTAGCTACTCTGAGTGTCCTTAATAAATCAATTTTTTGAAACGTTTTAATAAATCACTAGATTTTGACCCGCCCTTCAAAGGGCGGGTATATGTTTTGTTTTAACTTTTTTTTAATAATTTAATTTATTTTTGTGTTTTTCATAATTATATTAGTGTTTAATATTAATTTAATTTAATATATTTTGGTGACTATATTCAATATGACAAATTGCATAACTATACACTTGTGTCACATGCATTTCAGAAACTATTTTAAAATTTTTTTTTTTGAAAAATTCGACCCGCAATCAATCTCAAATAACTATTTAAAACTTTATTCCTAAAGTTTGCAATATATTATATTTACTTAGTAGTTACCTAACATAATTTAGTCACGAATAATTATACCCCAATCGTCCCAAAAATAAAAATCTCTTACTTTATTAGACATGATCTATATACTCGAACGGTTCTTAATGCATTGATTCATTTTCTTTGGTCCATAGGTGAAGAGTTGAGTGCACAAAAAATTATATATCTATGGTACTCGGACAGTTGATGATCATATTTTTTATTATCACAATAACATATACATGCATTTTATCTTACATCAAATGAAATAATAGATTTCTTTTTACCATAAAAATAATCGGTCCGATATTAGAGAAAGCAAAGGAGAGATTGTAGAATACCAAAGTTACGCTAATAGATAGTTATATAAGTACCAGCAGTTGGCATATTAGCAGTTATTTTATATATAGTGTTTTTGGTTTTTTAAGTTAGACTCAACTAATATCAATGGGACATGATCCAAAATTAATAGTACTCTGATTAGATTCTAAGGACGGGTATATTTATTGTTTTAAATTTTTTAAAAATTTTTATTTTCATATTTATATTTTTATTTGTAATCATATTTGTAAATAAATCTTAATCAGAATCTATTTTATAAAATAATAGCAATTTAAAAATTGACCCGGCATACACTTGTTTTTGTAATCATATGTCTGTACGTCTGTTTCTTTGTAACTTTTTCTGTATTTTTTTCTTATATGTTAAAGAAATCTAATTTATATGTTTGTGTATAATATTTTAAAAATTATTAGTAAGAGGTTTTGAGAATTTTATTGAATTTTTGATGTTGCATAACTATACACTTGTGTCATAGCCATTTCACACATTAATTTTGTATTTTATTCCTAAACAGCAATTTAAAAAAAAAATAACAAAGTATAGTATAATTTTGTTTACTAATAAAATTGTAATTAAATAGATAAAATTATATTTTCACTAAATTTTCATGATTTAATTTCATATATAATAAAATATATAATGTTATTATTACACATAATAATTCGTCATGCAATTAGAAGTGAGTTTTGTAAATTTTGACCCAATGTAAGAGGTGGATA
The DNA here is from genome assembly GCA_019706035.1 of Raphanus raphanistrum subsp. raphanistrum. NCBI lineage: Eukaryota > Viridiplantae > Streptophyta > Magnoliopsida > Brassicales > Brassicaceae > Raphanus > Raphanus raphanistrum. The sequence continues at coordinate 15,287,801 of CM033981.1, forward strand.
ATTAATAAATTTATTTGATATAAATTTTAATTTTTTTCTTGTGTATCTACATTTAAATGTTACAAAGATATTTGTAAAATTATTGTAAACATAAGTTTCTAATGGAAATAATTTTGATTACTGGTGATATGCACTCTATTTGATAGAAATTTAAAATATGTAATCAAATATGAACAAACTAAAGTTACGTTTTTCTTGCATTTATTAACATTTTGAGTTATTAACGTAATTAGTAAAAAATATTTGTACCCACAAAATGGTTCGAAATTGATCCGAAAATCAGGATTGTGGATCTAAGTAGACATGTCTTATATTTTCGAATGAGTTATAAAGTACTATATCCGAAAAACTAATATCAAATCAGACCCGCATCAAAAACCGAATAAGTATACAAACATATAAATTTATATTAGTTATAAGTATACTTATAATAATATTAATATTGAAATTAAAATTACAAAATCAAATATATTAGTTATTTGGGTCTCTGAAATATTCTTAAAATCATTAAGTATTTAAATCAGTGCATAGCTATTCTATTAAAACAACAACATAACGTACTGATTTATGTGTAGTCCAACTATTTTAATACAATTATTAAAGTTTTTTATTAATCATTAAAATAATATTATACAAAGAAAATACAAATATGATTAAAAACACAAATATAAAATTAAATTTCTAAAAAAAAGATAGAACAAAAAATATATCCATCCTTTTAAAGACGGATCAGTAACCATTTTAAGGGCGGCTATTTTTTATTTTTCATTTGTTTAGAAATTTAATTTTTATATTTGTGTGTTTCAGTCATATTTGTGTTTTTGTATAATATTTCTCTTAGATGATTAATAAAAGAATTTAATCAATACTATTAAAATAGTTGGAGTACACCTATATCAATAGCTCACATTACTGTTTTAATAATATTGATATCAACTTCACGTAATATTTTTTAGTAAAATAACCTATTAAAAACCTGCTAAACTAAAACCTGTCATCTTCACCGTTTAAAGTAACAATTAAGCGAATAACACAATACATGAATGGATGGCGAAGTCACATATTGACTATCATAAGATCTTTTCATGTAACTGGTCTCTTCATAAGTATATATATTTTCTAAATAATACTTCCCACAATAACATGAACTTAAATTTACTTTCAATACCATACTTTGTAGATCATAAGTTTAAATTTAGTATATATTGGAAATTTAATTAGGTACCAAATAGGAGTTCAATATTAGTTGTTTGTTGTCATATATGTAGCCCATAAAATAGGAGTTAAGTGGTTGTGGAAGGAGATTACGTACGGTTTCTTTAATAGGCCGGTGGTTATATTTTTTAAGCTGCAGTTATATTGAAACAGGCATGGTTAATTAGTCTTTTTAATTAGTTCATTTGTATATCTTGATTCAGTTATATAAATACATTGGACATAACCCCATATCAATTGGACATGTTGAAGAATTAATAGTATTGATATCTATTTATATATAATTCAGTTAATTCTCTCCTCTTTGAGCCAAGTCAGCATCCAGCCTGAAAACTCATGCTTTCTGTGACCGACACGTCGGATTACTGAAACAAAGCGTGTTGGGCTCGCGTGTTGGGCTTCTGCTGTAAATTGCTGTGTTGTGTATGGCCCTAATAATGAAAAAAAAACTAAGGAATAGATCTTCTGCTCTTCGGTTTCATCGATGCGACGGTGAAGCAATGGCCTTTGAGTTTCGTAACGGAGGTGTCGTGATTACTCCAGAATGGTTTCTCGAGCGTTGTAAATGGTTTTCGCCTCCCTGGAAGAAACACAATCGAAGCTGGTTTTGATAGAGTGGAGATCCATGTAGCACACAGATACTTTTCATGAAGGACACTGTTAATGATCGAACCTGGCCGAACCGACGCTTACAGCGGATCTCTCGAGAACAGATGCAGATTCGCACTAGAATCTCATTTTCCTGTTTAATGGTTAACTCATATCAATTCTTCGGCTGGCAGATATTCTTCCAGGGTCGAGGTTGATTGCTCAGACTCTCTCTCTCTTATGGGGTTTTGTTTTATTCTTTCAAATTTTCACCTTCATTTGATCGACCCATGTGTTGTTCGTATGAATCCAGGATCGTAGCTTTATCGGTTCACATGATCAATCAAGACCCAAACTGTACATATTCATCGGTATATCCAATCTCTTCCCACAAAGGCTAGGTCGATCTGATTCTGTTCCGGCAGATTTTTGGAACATATGATTCTTTTTTCCTTTAATATTCAGTCTGAGAGAGATGTATATATACTCGGGAACAATTTCTTTTCCAGGATGAAAGTGGAATTATGTAAGATGTTCAGAGTTTCGGTTCGTTTTACAAGTGGTGATCATGAAGGATCGAGCCACTGGCTCGGCTCATGGCTTTGGTTTCTTTTTTTCGCTGGTCGCAGTGTTTTTGTGAGAGCCACCTTGCTCATTCACGTCATTGATGTTAAATTGTAAGTATTCATCAAATCCCTTTTGATCCATTACTTCATTGCTTCAGTATCAATCAATCTACTTCCTACAATAATTAGTTGTTTGTAACAGAGGTTTCTGCTAGGCTCCTCCAAGTAAATCTATTGTTTTATTCATTCCTGTTTTTGCCTATGCTCTTCTGCATTGTCGCCAAAGGTGGGGTGAGTTTTAATGTTAAAAATTGAGCTCCTGCTTATGTATTCATTTGAGTGTTTTGTTTGCGACAATGCATATTAAATTAACCTTAACTTTGTCTGAATCTAAGGTTATATCCCTTTTCAGGTTGTTATTTCTCAACGCCATGTCATGAACTTGCATCTACTTTGACTCTGAAACGGGCTGCAGGACAGTGTTACTATGAGAGGTAAGTAAGCTACTCTCAGTTATTTGATTACCCTCGAGTGTATAAATGATTCCGGTGGTCTTTACTGATTTCTTTACAGATTTTTCAAAATGCTCATATACGCATTAGATAGGTCAGAGATGGCATGGCTGCAGCAAGAACATAAACAAAATATCGTCATTTTGCAGAAGATTGAATATCTCACCGTAGCAGAACTAATAAATATGTCATAAAAAGACAACCTCAGGCGTTACGCAACTCTATTATTTAACTAAACACTAACCATGTTTGGTGCTTAATAATTTTCCACTGTTTTTTCATCTATTCCAGTCAATGTACGTTATCTGTACCGGCAAAGTAATGGGAATTCAATCTGACAATGGCTGGTGTTGATCGAAGTGCTCCAAGAAGCTCCAGCGAGGTGTAACCAACATTTAGCTTAACAGACTTTGAACTTACTTTGCAGCTAACTTCACCCTCTACCCTTAACTCTTAATTTGGCATGTGTCAAGGTGCTGTATTGCAGTTACCGTGTGGATTTGTCCATTTCAGATGAATCGATGATGCTGTCTTCGTAGGTACAGCTTTCACGAGTCACAACACCTGGTGGTCTCAAAATACTTGACGAAACGGCTGCAACAAGCCGTACAAATAGTGTAACTAATATTGTTTACAGATTGATTTTCAAAGACCTTGGGACAGGTGGGTTCAAGCTCTACCAGATTACCAGTTTCTCTCAGTTACGAAATTTAAATTAAAAACAATCTAACTTTCACTACGTATATTACAGGTGGCAGCTAGGATATGTGAGCAGTTTACTTGATAGCAACAACAAGGCTACTTCCTGCAAAACAAACGTACTGCCAACAATCCAGTAACTGCAATAGCTGGGAGTGTGTCTTCGTTCAGCTGTGTCCCCAAGATTTCATATCTAAGCTTAGTGCATTGAATCACCAGCCACCCCCGTGGTTGGTTGTTGTTTTCATCTTAAATACGAGAAGAACATTTGGGCATATATATAACTTAAATAAATGGATGCATCTGTTTTAGAGTTGGCAGCCTATGATTTCATTGATTTTGCAAATCATGCAGTCATGGATATTCTACTCTTGCATACAATCATCTGTCTACTCAAGGTTCATGCTTCAATAAGAACTTTATAGCTCATCTCAGAGGGGAATTACCAACCTCCGCACTTCAAAAAAAAAATTCTTCCTAGCCTCTTCCTTTAAATCCAAGCCAGACCACACAACCAACTAGCCTTCTTACGGAAGCAATCATTTTAATAACAGAACATTAAACAGAGAAATACCATAGACCCCACCCAACATATTACTCAAATCTCTAAATCATACTACGTACGAGGCTTCTTTGGTATTGCCATAGACAAGAACTCGAATATGCATCAAGATGGGTGACCACCGTCATTGTGTTGTCATTAATGTCAGTCTACAAGTAATGCTTCGTCCATACATAGGGGCATAAATATTTCAGGCTTCCAAAGTTGCAGAGTTCCCAGTCAAGAAACGCTTACAAACATATAACTAATTCTTTTGTTTGAGCTCGAAAGCGTATATTTTTTCCCACGCATTTTTTTATGGAAGTTGTCATCAGTGTTTTGAAATATTTACTGAGCTACATTATCTTTGGTATAAGAGTTTGATATATTGTGTTTTTGACACATTGTTTATATGTTTTCTAAATCGCTTTCAAGTCTTTATCAAATCTTTTTAGTTTTCTTTTGAGTTATTTTAGATCTGAAGTAGCTCATGAAACTTTTAGAAGAGCATATGCAGAAAAAGAGTCGAGTAGAGAACCCGAATGGAAGATCCCGAATGGAGCAGCTGTTCTGCCGACTGGAATTTTTTCAGAAAACTTCTAGACCTGTCCAATCCGATTCCAGTCCGGTGGTTTTTTCGATATTTCAACTAATAATAAGGAACAACAGAAACAATAGTAGAGATTAAAATTATTTTTTGTTTCCAGTAAGCTGCATATTTTTACATGTATATGCAAATATATTATATATTTGATTTGATCTTTACTTGCTTGATAAAAATTAATATAAACAAAGATAAGTTAATAACAACATCAAGTACAATAATTGATGTTAAAAAATATTTACTAACATTTATTAATAAGTGTTTCAAATTGATATCATTTGTTTTTTTTATACCATTTAAGTGATGTAATATGACCTTTTTATAGTATATCATAAACATCTCTTCTAAATGCAAATCTAAAATAAAAATTACAAAATTATATAAATAATAATAACCTAGATTACGATATCCCGCCCGCAGGGCGGGCCGACCCTAGTATTAATATACTATGTAGTGTGATAAGTAATAATTAGCTGATAACAAATTTATGATGTCAACGTGCTATTTTTTCACAAAAACTATTATATAACATAAGATATCCATCAAACTATGATTTTGTATAAAATTGTTCTTAATTATTATTATTTTTTATAAAATGGCCTAGCTAAAAGTTTCAAATTTATTTATACCCAAATCAATAGTTCAAATCTTATTTCCATATACTGTAATTTTAATTAGTTGACTGTTAACCATACAATTTAAACCAGTCTAACCAAATGGTATTCATCAAAGAAACTTTGAAAACTTCAGATTTCAATAAACCGATTAAAATCGTTGTTGATATATAATAAGTTTCAGACTGGAAAAATAAGTTTTTTGATTCAGAGAAAATTTTTTGTCGTAAATTTTAATTTTGGAAGTTCTAAGACGAATTTATAATTCGTTGAATTTTCGTGGAGATATATCACGCTTGACCCAAGATTTTTAACCGGTATTTTCATAGGGTTTTTAACGAAATATTGACGTTAATAGTATTCTCTTTTTTAAGGCCTCGATTGGTACAGCAGATGAAGAAGAAGTAGCAGAATGCTGTAGAAGCAGTATGCTGCAGAAGCTGTATGCTCTCATTAAAATTTTTAATAAAGTGATTGGTAGAGCAGTAGCATTATACAATTTTAAAATTATCATAAAAGTTAGTATATAATATATTTATTTGAAAATAATATATATTAAATTATAATATATATTAATAATATATTTGTTATTAAAGATAATGAATCTTATTTAATTTTATAAATTAAATTAATTTTTAAATGTGAAATAATATTATTAAAAAAATAAAATTTATTTAAAAATAAAATTTATTTTTGGATATAAAAATAATTTGATATAATTAAATAAAATAAATAAATTAAAAATAATTTATATAAAGTCATCATTATTTATTTATTGGTTGAGCAATAAATGATCCATATATAATATTATCATAAAAATAATCTATGACATATAATTTATTTATCTAAAAATAATATAAATGTTTTTATTTTATAATATATAAATATATATTATGTTATGTTTTTTATTAAAAATAATGAATGATATGTGTAATTATATAAATTTCATTATATTTTAAATGTGAAATATTGTTATTTTAAAAATAATAATAATTAATCATAACTTTTAGTTTTTTTTGAAAATATAATTTTTTTTATTATAAACATAAATTTTATATTATTAAACATATATAAATTAATTATATAAAATTATTTTTGAATTTATATATATTCTAAATGCAAATGCTGTTCCAAAAGTTTCATATGAGAGCATTGAACAAAGAGCATTTGGAGAGCATTAGCATCATGTAAATGCTTTTCTAAATGCTTTTGTTATCAATGTTGATTGGATAATAAGAAGCATAATGCTAATGCTAATGCTCTACCAATCAAACTCTAAGTAAAGGTTAACGGTATTTTTCATATATCTTCTACATATACCTCTATGTATATCTCAAATGTATCTTACAAACTGCTTTTGTTTGAAGTTCATGCACTATATAATTGTCACCATTTTTTAGTAAGAACATATAAATGTAAGAAGCAGAAAACTACAAAACAACTAATTAAGGAAAAACATGATTTTTATTTAGCCATGATAAAAAAGGAAATGTAGGAAAGCTTACTAAGACACTGCTGGAGAGTCTCACTACAATGTATGTGAAGATAATAACACCATCTTTCCATAACAATAGAAATAGAATATAATGATTACTTGGCCTATTAAATCATTATTATATCTCAACATATCAGTTAATAAATATACACATTTTGTTTTACATATTTAGTGAGTTTTATAAATTAAATAGGTACATATCCACACATGAAATACCATGCTAGAAAAAGAAATAAAAAATAAAGAGTAGACTCAAGATATAGTTAGATAAAGAAACATATCAGAAGAGAACTACTAATGCTTGGGATGCTTAGCAGTTTGTACGGTTTCATTTTATCCTCGGAGATTTTATACCTTAAGCGTTAACCAAACAATAGTGAATCCTCTGCATAAATAGGAGGTCTCCTCATGAGCTTGTCTCTCAGAGGAAGATCACTGAGAGGCCTAGTGTCCGATTAGGTGTTGTCCAAACAAAAAAAAAAACAAAAAGTATGATGAACAAAGATAATATTTTCTATATTTGCGACACCTGCAAGAAAGAGTTCCCAACCCCTAAGTCCCTATACGGTCACCAAAGAGTCCACTCGCGTGAAAAACAGTTGGAGAGGCCTCTGAAGAAGACGAGGACTCTTGGACAAGGCACGTCTAACTCGGTCGCCTTGGGTGGGTATTCATTATCAAATTATGATAAGTATCTTTGTCTCTCTCGTGGTCCAATTCAGTCTATGTCACTCAAAAACACCACCACTTTCCCGTCACTCAATAGTGGAGTCACAAACGCTAACATGCCCGTGTTTCGTCATCCTGTGGCTCCAGACAGGAACACTAGTTATGGATTTTCTTCAGGGACTCCCTTAGTCACTCACAACCATAACCGCCCTACTTTATCAAATCTTAATCGTCTGGGGGGTGTCTCTTTCGGTCCTTTCAAGTCTGGAGGACGCGGTAGCAGCCGTGCCTACCCATATCCGTTGTTCAATGGTGGAACCACCAGGGCTCCTCCTGCTACTCCATACCGTTCAAGAGTTCCCTTACCATCTTGCAGGTATAATAACTCACATGACCGCTCTCTTGGTTCAGCTAATTCCATAGGAAGGTTGAGCAACAACAACAACGGTAGCTCACAAGGTTCATTATCACTTGAACTCTCTCTTGGTCCATCTAAGTCCATGGGTGACAGCAACAACAACAGTAGCTCACAAGATTCATTATCACTTACGCTCTCTCTTGGTCCGTCTAACTCCACGGGTGGCAGCAATAATAATAGCAGCGCTTACCCATCCTTATTCACTGGAGGAGAAACTAGGAACATGAACATGCCGGTGCGTCCTCGTGCGTCTCAGTTCCATTTTCACAGCCTTAACCCACTTGATTCAATCACTAGAAACGTTCATCTCTCTCATCCTCCACCAACCACGAACATGAACAGGCTAGTGCGTCCTCGTGCATCTCGGTTCCATTTTCACAGCCATAATCCGCTTGATTCAATCATTAGAAACGTTCCTCTCTCTCATCATCTTCCAACCACCAATCTTCATGATGATAATAATGTTTCAGGCTCTAGTCTCATTGCAAAGGAGAAAGACAATGTCGTGGTGCTTGACGACGATGATGGTAACGTGCTGATTGAAGATCATGATGAGGATCAGCATGCAGGAAGAGGTTGATGCTAAGAGTTGTGGTCGTGATTGATTTATCATCTTCCCTTTGAGTTTTTAGTTTTTTTATATACATTGTTTAGTATTTGGTTTCATATCCGAGAGGTATCTCATAAATATTTGAGGCATTTCTACACCTCATTCTTCTCCTTGGCATTGTTTTCTCTTTTTTTTTCCCTCATTGTTGTCATCATTTGCCTTTCGATAATATTTGAACAATTCCTGAATCCATTTTTTCTCAATGCCTATATCTTATGATTGTTCTAAATTTTCTGCAAATTTCAGAAGTCATGTTCAAAATATTGAAAGGAGAATTTCATCTTTTAAATGTGAAAGAGGTTCAGCATTTTGCTTAAAATCCTTTCGTCAAGAATACCTAATATTCACTGATGAACTTTAATTCAAAGTAGAAGTTATTCAAAATTAGTCCACTACTCTTAATACAGTATTTTTACTAACGTTGATTAGTATTATAAGAATCAATAAAAGTTATCAGTAAAACAGGGCCGAGTTATGTACGATTCATGTACATAAAAGACATATACTAGAGACATATACTAGAGACATGTTGGAAAAACTATTGCTCGTTTTTAAAATTATATAAGGTTGAATACCACAAATAAACACTAGTAGTTGACAACATTAATAAAAGACCACCATAGTAAAAAAAATTAAGATATAGCTATTGTATAACAGACCAAATTATCAATGTTATGCTCACATCACATTTTGGGCCAATTTTTCAACTAAACTGTATCTTGATTTAGTTTGTTAAACATTTCACCTAAATGTCATGGAGCATGCATAAATTTTACGAAATGAGTCTTGTGTTACTTAGAATAAGGCCAAATCGAAAACTATGAATAACGCTCAATTGTTTAAGAAAATTGATGAGTATCACAAGCCCTCTATCCTAAATTAAGTTATCTATACAAAAAGTTTTGATACTTAGAATAGATGAGTCTTTTCATCTTTACGAAATGAGTTATTCTAATAGGAAGTGTAAGTTAACAACAAATTTTCCTTAATGAAAGATTTTTGTTGCTAAAGCATTTGGTTAATATTTTACAAAAGATATGTATATTTTCTCTTGTATGTAATGTTTTAGTCAATGATATAGTTGTGCTATGGTTAGATTGAGTTATATCATAGTGTTTGAAAATAGTTGTCACTGCGGGGATAGCTCAGTTGGGAGAGCGTCAGACTGAAGATCTGAAGGTCGCGTGTTCGATCCACGCTCACCGCATTTTTTGTTTTTTCTTCTGGAGCAAAATCATGACTTGCTCTGGAAGTTACTGTCCTCATTTCCTTGTAAATTAGTGGTTTGTCCGCGCTTCGCGGGGAATGTTTATCAATTTTATGACATAATATTTAACATATGTTATAAATTCTAAATGTATATATTGTAAATATATACACTTGAGCGGATGGGATAACAAAAGACTTCATTTCAAATATTTCAATTCGTCTAACATTGTTATTTGTCAAAGATTACCTTCAATTGCATAAATTATCTATGTCTTTAAAGTTTATCTATATTTATAGATTATTTGGATTTTTAAATTGTATATCACATATTTGTTATGTTTTTAATGCAATTCCTAAATAATTCTTTGAAAGCAGGAAAATAATATACCAAAAACTCTATAAATTAATAATATTGTAACTATGATATTTTATTAATTTATAGAGTTCTTAGTTTATAAAGTTTCAGTTTTAGGTTTTTGTGTACTAAACCATATTTTCTTTTGTAAAAATTAAAAAGTAGATATTTTTACAATTTGTTTATTAATTAAATTTTATAAGTTGATTTGGATTATTTTTATTCTGTTATTTAGTTTATATTAGATATGTGTCTATCACATAGTGTAAATCACAACATTGTTTTAGCTAATCTAGATTTTTTTTTGCTTCCCAAGCTGTACTTGTTTAGTATTAATCGGTAAAACTTATATGCATATATTACAAAATAAATATTTGTAATAATTTTAGTTTGTTATCACACGTAAAATTAGAACTGAAATCCTAAACCAAAATCCAATTAATCCTAAAACACACCTGACACTATCTATGTAAAGCAAAAAATAAAATGTCTTCCGAGCTTTAAATTTTGAGGCTATAGGGTTTTCCAGCTTACCTTGTACAAAACTAAACCATTCTAAAAGTAATTATTCGTATTTTTTTTTGAAAAAAAATGCATTCAAATCGTTTATTTTTTCATTATCCTAAAATCGTTATCTATATTTTCATTGACATTCTTACATAACAATATTTGTTTTTTAAACACCACATAACAATATTTGTTAAAGTTTGACTTAGCTATATATAGCTTAAAATCTTAGAAGATATTCTAATATTTACTTTACTATCTGGGTTTATAGTGTTTTTTATTATTTTGTTATTTGGTATAAAGTTTTTGGATTTTTTTTTTCAAAATGTTGCTTCTAAATTAATTTTAATTTGATTATTACATATTAACATATTTAATTTTGATTTAATTTGATAAATATTCTGTTTGGCTATCGAATATAAAATTCTGATTTTTTTATTGAAAGGGTTATACCAAGCTTAGCTTAACACTTGCACTCTAATTATATACATATTTAGGCATTCTATTTTTATTTTGGTACACATACAATTTTTCTTTTCCAACAGTATACATACAATTTTAAATAAATTTATTGATGGTTAAATAATTTGAAATCTTGTGGACCTATTATTCAAAAATAACATAGTTTATTTCTTCTTAAATGTGAATCAATACAAAACGCTGTTGATGTTATTCCTTTAGTTGACACATAACTTGTCACCATTTATGATTTACTTGGTTGGTTCCTAATGATTATGAAGTGATTCATTTTATAAGAAAGACCATGTCAACGCTTCATTCCTATTGAAATGGTTGAGTCTGCTTCATTCCTATTGAGACACCAAGTCTGTCATAAGTGAACGATGTGGCGTGGACGTATAATGGCTGTCCAAACTCCATCTTCCACCTCTGGAAACAGAGGAACAATGTGCTCCATAACAATTGTGCCATCACACCAGCAGGAATTGCGAAGATGATATACAGAGATGTGAAGTGCACCTATCTTCTCAAGGAGGAATCTTGCTCTATCTTGTTTTCCTTTATTTTTTTCTTGAAAGAGTAGTTCTAGATTGCACCTGTTGTAAATCTAAACATCATTTTTATGATATTAGCATTTTAACGAAAATAAAAGTATAATGATATTATGGCTCTGTACATTTTTAATTAGATCATTTTTCTGTTTAGTTTGTAAACTCACTGTTTTGATAATTTCTACTGTCTGTTCCATTAACTAAATTAATGTACGGAGAAAATTGTTATGCACGAACTTAACTTAACTATCTGTAATATACTAACATGTTTTTTTATGGTTGTTCTGTGTGCTTTTCATGGTGGCCATAGAGATGTATTTCTCTTTGGATTAAAATATTTGAGAGGTAGCAACTGATGTATATCAACAAAGCGGACACTCTTATTTGTATGTCTAGATTCTCAAAGACAGAGTGAGGAGGGGTTGTCAAACAGTATCATGTTGATTGACCAGAAACACTATCATGTTTATAAATTAAAAAACACTATCTTACGCATCTTGTCTCGTAAACAAACTAAAATTCTCAAATGCAGGAGATAATTTAAGACAACTCTGGGCCTGGAATAAAAATTAAAGTCCATACCAAATTTAATGTCAAAAACGCAAGGCTAACCGAGACACCAAACCAAAACACATCGTTTAATTAGGAGTGCCATGTGTCATTATTTCCCCAAAGAAAAAAAAAGCCAACTTTATTTATAAAGATATGTGCTAACAACAAATCTCCTATGTGGCAGTCTCATTCAAAAGAGGTGAGGACACTTAGGCATGACAGTGGTTCTGACTCTGAATCCTCATCTACAACTGCTTTTAGGTTTGTGATATTTATTAGCAAAACCTCCAAATATATAACATTAATATTTTGGTTAATACGGCTGTTAAAAGATCTTTGAGAGAGCTATTAAACAAGAGAGTGAAGTTGCAAGTACATCCTAGGAAACTCTATTTGTTTGAAGACTGCGACACTCTACCCAAAATCTGCAGTGAAACATGAGATTTGAAGGAGTTAAAATATGTAGCCAAAGGTTCTAAGACATGTCAGCTTATGCTCGCAATGAACAGACTTAAAATGCAGATGCTGCTAACATATATTTGATTTTAAAGTTTTGTAATCAGGCAGGCTATTAGACACAAAGTGTCCCACATCGGGTATTGAAAGAGATCTTTAGTAATATATAAGATGGATGGGTCACTCCACTAATCACCAATTGATTTTAAGTGTGAAGCCTATCTAGCTTAACATGGTATCAGAGCACGATCCACGCAGTCCAACCCGATCCATTATCGATCCAGCCCAAAGTCGGCCCATCGATCCTTGCCCAAACATTCCGAGATTGACGCTCAGAGAGCCATCATCTCGAGAGGGCGTATTAGACACAATGCATCATAGTTCATGAACTCTTTAGTTGAATCAGTAACGACTACAACCACGATTAAAATTTAGAATCTCTCAAACGGGTCTCTACATTCCCATGGATTTTTGCAGAACTAATTCCTCACAAACTCTTGTGTTTTATTATCTTAACCATACAATTCACAGCATCTCTCTCGCCTGTAAGGCTATAACCTATCAGTCCAACGAGAATATCCTTTCGTGATGTCATATAATAACCAAACAATTATTTGATTCACTCCCTAATTGATTGGTATTTCCATTTGCACATGATTGATGACTTCAGGTCACAAACAGAGTATATTTAATACATGCTCAACAAATCAATTGTCCATTTTATTAATACCAAGAAATGATCATTCTACTTTCTTTTCCTAAGAGCTATATAATTATATTGATTCTTTTGTTTGTTTTTAACAAATATAACTTCTTTTTGTTACCTTTAAGAAATCAAAATATTCAGATTATTATGCACTTCTGTTTTAATTACAAAATTATTCTTAATTAAATGATGCTTAAATTTGTGAAATACTCACATTTGTACTTTGAAACGAAGTAAAGAAAAAACACGTTAAGTGCAATTGTTGATGGTGTCACCGCCAAGTTCGTCCAAAGGCACACACAACCCTTCCCCAACATGGACCTCAATAATTAATAAACATCATAGGCCCTTTATTAAGCAAGCATTTGACTTTTTACTTGTATAAATCCACAATCAAAATTCATTTCTCATCATCACTAACACAATCAACTCTCTCCTTCTCTACTCAAAAACCAAAAGGGCACAAACATGGAGATCTCAAAAACCCTTTTGCTAGTGGTTTCTCTTGCGGCTGCAACTTGTTTCTTGCAAGCCAAGGCAGCTGGAGTTTACTGTAGCAACCCTTACACTCGATGTTACCGCAAGTACATTCAGTGTCCAGAGGAATGCCCAAGCACGACTGCTATGAACTCCAAGAACAAAGTTTGCTACGCAGATTGCGATAGACCCACTTGCAAATCTCAATGCCGCAGTAAGATTTTTGGTACCTTGTCATATAAGTTACCACATTCCCCATGTTCTTGTGCCCTTTATTTTTCATTTTTTCCAAGTAATGATGAACTAATCATATGTTTTTCTTGTATAGTGAGGAAACCGAACTGCAATAGACCTGGATCAGCTTGTTATGATCCGAGGTTCATTGGAGGAGACGGTATTGTGTTTTACTTCCATGGAAAGAGCAATCAAGAGTTCAGCCTCGTCTCTGACTCTGACCTTCAGATCAATGGTAGGTTCATTGGCCACAGACCCGCCGGTCGTGCCAGAGACTTCACATGGATCCAAGCTCTCGGGTTCCTCTTCAACTCCCACAAATTCTCTCTTGAAGCCGCGAAAACCGCCACATGGGACAACGAAGTTGACCATCTCAAGTTCACTTTCGATGGCCAAGATGTATCTGTCCCGGAAGAAACACTCTCCACCTGGTTAGTACTCAAACAATAACTCAGTTTGAATATATTTTTCCAAATTTCTTGAAACCATTATTATTTTATTTATTTTTTTAATATTGTTTTCTTGAAAACTAGGTACTCACCAAACAAGGACATCAAGATCGAGAGAGTGACTATGAGAAACAGCGTGATCGTGACAATCAAAGACAAAGCCGAGATCATGGTCAACGTGGTTCCAGTCACTAAAGAAGACGACAGGATCCACAGCTACAAAGTACCATCAGATGACTGCTTTGCACATCTCGAGGTTCAGTTCAAGTTCTTCAACCTTTCACCAAAGGTAGACGGAATCTTGGGACGAACCTACAAACCTGATTTCCAGAATCCGGCTAAGCCTGGAGTTGCAATGCCAGTGGTTGGTGGTGAAGACAGCTTCAAGACCTCATCTCTCCTCTCTAACGACTGTAAAACTTGCATTTTCTCTGAATCACAGACAGAGATTGAGTCCGTTAAGTCAGAGATTGAATATGCTGCTTTGGATTGCACCCGTGGAGCGTCTTCTGGATATGGAATCGTGTGCAGGAAGTGAAGAAATCGTATTTGAAAAAAATTGGCTTACAAGAAGAATAAGGGCAGAGAGCAGTATCTTCTGCTGGAAATTTTACAGAGTAAAATAATTGCCATGAAAAGATGTTATATGTACTTGCTATTTACTACTTTGAAATGTATTTCTATTGTATCATCTTCCATGTATTAACTTAATCATTGTTAATGATATATATTACTAATAGACATTGCTTAATTATCAACAAGTTCAGGTAGAAGAAAGAGACAAGTATTGTTAAAGAGTTGCCAAAGAAATATATGATTTAGTAGGATAAAACGTGCGTCTTGCTCATGGTAAATTTATATGAAAAATATTTAAGAAATATCATATGGAAAAATAAAATTTATATTCTTGATCGAATTAATATTTTTGACCATTAATAAATTTTCTCAAACTTTTTTTGTTAATTGCATAATTTATTTACTGATGAGGTGATCATATTTAAAAAAATATTTTGGATCAAAAAATCACTTATCGCATAAAAACCTAAGGTTTAGGCCGAAAAATCTTAGGCATACTATTTGGTTACAATAAAACCATGTCACCTCGATTTTATATCATAACTTAGCAATTTGAAAGTTAATTACGGTTATGAGAAGTTTACGTTCACGTACCAATCCTATCTATCTTCAATATTTTTCTCCTTTTTGTGTCCTTTTTTATTTTGGTTATTGCTCGATATAAATATTAATTTTTGAGTTTATTCTCATTTCATTATTTTTTTTTGGCCTGAGATTTATATAATGTTTAAGATTTAAAATTATTAAAAAGATACATACTTAGGTTAAGATCCGCGCCTTCTACAGAATAAATATTTTATATTTATTACTTATTTTATATTTTTATGCATATTATGAAATAATAAATAATAAATATATATTAAATAACTAAGAAATCAGTTTTTAAGTAATGAATCCGCGTGCACATATAAATCAAGATCGTTCTTGTTTATTCACAAACATTTTAGGGTAAATCAGTCAAAATAATCAGTCTCATCTATCATATATGATATATAATTTAAATTTAAATGATATAACATAGATATATATTATACTTTTAATATGGCTATTTATTAAATTAGGTTTCTACTCAAATTTCAGTTTTAATTGTTTTAGGTAGCAGGTAATATCGGTTGAACACAAGGGCATAAATGTATTATTTCATCAAATACACATTATATCCTAAAAAATTAGGTTAGTGTGCTATACAATGAATTATAAAAAAAAATAAGCTATATGGTGCAATTTCCCTTGATTAATGTATCAAATGCCAAGTACAAGAAAGAAGAAAGTAGCCATAATCAATTAATATATGCTAAATATCTAGTTCTAGTTCTTAGTTTCTCTCTCTTTATCTTGTGCAGTTGTGTTTCATCTTCCTCTCTTGTATAATTTAATTTAGTATATACTAATATTTAGATAGTATTGATTTGATAGAAACTAAAAGGTGTTCAACTGCAAGTTAAAGAACACAACAATTCTTGAAAATGATATCCTAACTATTCTATTATTTAATAGAAAATTATATCGAGAACCAACTGAAAACAACATAATCATAGCCTTTTCGCTAGCAGCGAACAAATTCGTACTCGATAGAATTTTAGATGTACAAAAACATACCAACCTTATTGTTACGTGTATGTGAAAATTTGTTTGACCTACAATCTACATATTTTAGTGTTCAATTTCTTTTATAGTGTATTACATTATATAATTTGTCTCCAATATTTTTTTGAGTTTACACAAATTAATTTCAGTTCGATGATTGCTTTCATGTACCACTGGTAATATTATTTTACATCAGAAAATATATAACATCCAATAATATGATTTTATTATTTAATTTAGTTTTTTGAAATACAACAACATTTGCCAGAAAAACATTTTCCCATTAACTGAAAGCTCATAGCTCCACAAAACCTCTCGCAATCGGCTTCATTTTTACTGGTACAATTTACATTTTCGTAGCATTTTTTATACTCGTGTTTTTCTCCAAAATCTATTCAAAATTAATAAGAAATAAAATATTAAAATCATGAAATTATATAGAAATTATCATAAGAAAACAGAAATTTTGATAATAATTTAGTACCAGTAATTATATCGGTGCAATGAACATTTGATAGCACGAAGAAGATAGCAAAAACAAATGCGATCAAAATATTTTTGGAGATACCCATCTTTGTTGATTATTGTTTTGATTGTTCTATTTCACTTTCAATTGTTATATATAATAGGGTAAACTTAGGTAAATGACTTTTTGGTATAAAATCTTTATTAATTTTCTTAGATTTTAGTCAAAATAATGTAAAAATGATTTCTTACCTATTAGTGTATGAACATATGTTTGCATTTATTTTTTTTTCAAATTACCCTATCAATATATAATTTTATTTTGAAAACAGTAATAATAATAACTTCTCATTATTTCTTCGGGCTAAATTTTTTTGTTAACATTAATCGATATAACTAAGGAAATAATATTTAGAATATTTCCTAAGTAAATTATTTTATATAAATTTATATTTTCAAAATATTTTTTTCATTGGCCATGTAACAATTACTTGCGAGTTTAATTTGTGATTTTGTAAGAAACATTATTCATTCAAAAATTTAAATTCGAAGTAAATCATTATCTTTCTATCATATCTTGATATATAATAAATTATTTTTAGAAAATAATATATTCCTATCGTTGATCCAATGATCTCTTAATCAACTATATTATAATTTTCTCTTATAATAGCAATACACACATGTGACAAACTGAATAATTTAACATAGAATGTGAACACTTGTACATCATTTTTAACACTTCTATCAGTTTTTGACAGTAAAATCATTGATAAGTATTTATATTATACAGAAAAAATAGGTAACATATATATAGTTAGTGGCATAACCTAAAATTAAATAACTAAAGAGTATTGTAATCTTTGATCTTTTATTAGACTAAAATAACAAAAGAAAAAGTCTACAGTTTGGTTTTACTTTATATATATATAATTAATTAATTAATTTCATACCTAATATCATTTATACATAATAATCAGAATACTATTTTTGTAATATTCATTTATTATAATTATATGTGTGTGTCTAATTAATATAGCATTTTATATAAACAATAAATAGAAAGCAAATATAATTTTTTTGAAGAAAATAACCAGGTAGTAGAGAATTTTAGAAAACAAGGAGATACATATGAAATAACTCATTGATTGATTAATGTATCAAATGCAAAGTACAAGAAAGAAGAAATTAGCCATAATTAATATATATATGCTAAATATCTAGTTCTTGTTCTTGATTTTTTATCTTTTTATTGTGTAGTTGTGTTTCCTCTTCCTCTCCAGTATAATTGAGTTAAATATATACTAATATTTGAACAATATTGATCTGATAAAAACTAAAAGATGTTCAACTGCAAGATAAATAACACAACAATTCTTGAAAAGACTTCCTCGAGTATTCTATTATTTGATAGAAAATTATCTCGACAATCAACCGAAAACAACATAATTGTAGCTTTTAGCTAGCAGTGAACAAATTCGTACAAGATAAAATTTTAAGTGTACAAAAACATATCAACCTTATTTTTACGTGTATGTGAAAACCTGCTTGACCTATAATCTAAATATTTTAATTTTCTATTTCTTGTATGGTGTATTACATTATATAATTTGTCTACTTTGACCATTATTTTTTTGACCATCTAATAGTTTTTTATTATTTAATTATGTCTTTTGAAATTCAATAACAGGAACCAGAAAAACATGTTCCAATTAAATGAAAGCTTATAGCTCCACAAAACCTCTCGCCGTCATCTTTATTTTTAGTACATCGATCCTAGCATTTTTTATACTCCTGTTTTACTCCAAAAATATTTTTTTTAAATTAATAAGAAATAAAATATTAAGATCTTGAAATTATATAGACATTATCATAAGAAAAAATAAATTTAAAATAATAATTTACTACCTGTAATGATATCGTTGCAATGAATATTGATATCACAAAAAAAAATAGTGAAAACAAATGCGATCAATATATTTTTGGAAATATCCATCTTGTCTAAATTTTTTTGAATGTTATATTTCATTGGAAATACAAAACATAGGTGCCAGAAAAACATCTGGAAATTAACTGAAAGTTTATATCTCCACAAAATCTATCGCGTCTGTCTTCAATTGTACAACTTTGACCGTAGCAGTTTTATACTCGAGTTTTACTCCGAAATCTATCAATGTTAATATTAAAATCATTAAACTATAAAAGTACTATTATAAGAAAAATCAAATTTTGAAATAATATTTTAGTACCTGGAATGATATCGCTGCAATGAACATTTGGTATCATGAAAAAGATAGTAAGAAAATGCGATAAATATATTTTTTTTTTGATAACTCTGGTATTCGGATGCCTCGAGAGGAATCCAACTAGCGTCTAATGACCATCTCTGAAATTTAGGCATTGTCCGCTAGAGAGCCCATATTTTTGGAGGTACCCATATTTTAGAATATTGACTAAATTTTTTTGAGTATATATATATATATATATATATATATATATATATATATATATGTAATAGCTAAACTTATGTAAAGGACTTTTTGGCATAAAATCTTTAAAGTTAATTTTCTTATATTTTAGTCCAAATAATGTTAAAGTAATTTCTTATCCTGTTATGCAAACATATGTTTGCATTTTACTTTATTACAAATTACCTTATCAATATATAATTTTATTTAAACTGATTTTGCCAACTGTAATGATAATAATTTGTCATTATTTCTTTGGGCTAATTAATTTTGTTAACATTAATCGATATAACTTACAAAACAATATTTACAGTATTTAGGGGTGGGCGTTCGGGTACCCGTTCGGGTTCGGATCGGGTATTTCGGATTTTCGGATATTTCGGTATAGAGATATAAAACCCATTCGGGTATTTCTGTACTTCGGGTCGGGTTCGGGTATTTTTAGTTCGGGTTCGGTTATTTTGGATCGGGTTCGGATATTTAGATTTTAGAAAAAATAAAAATAAAATTTTCAATTTTTTAAAGTTTTTTGTATTTAAAAATATAGATTTCACTTAACCGATTTTTCTATTTTTTTATAGATTGAGTGATTAATAGATTTGGATATAACATTTCAAAAATAAAAATATTAATTTGGCTATTGTTTTTAAACTTTGGATGTAACTTTTGTTAATACATGAAATAAAAAATTTGGCATGCATTTTAAATGAATATCAAATTATTTTCTTCATAATTATATATATACTATATGATCTTAAAGTATGTGTAACATCAATTTAAATATTTTAAATAAAATAAGAGATGTAAACTAGAAAAATAAAGGTAAATATACATATGTTCGGTTATCTTCGGATATCCATTCGGGTTCGGGTATTACCCGTTCGGGTTCGGATATCCAATCTCTCCTAACTTAATATCCATTCGGGTATTTTGCTACTTCGGTTCGGATTTCGGTTCGGGTTTTTCGCATCGGGTTCGGGTGCCACTTCGGATATCGGGTAAAGTGCCCACCCCTAACAGTATTTATTAATTAATTTATTTTATATAAGCGCATATATTATAATAAATATTATCTTTGGCTATGTAACAGTCACTTCCGAGTTTAATTTATGATTTTGTTCTGTAAGAAACATATTTCATTCAAAATTTTAAATTAGAAGTAGATAATATTTTGATTCTAGATTGTTTTGTGAATTTTAGAGATTTTAAAAATTATTAATATTTTAATTAAAATAAACATAATATAGATATTAAAATGAGCATCGTTTTAAGAGTTTGTGTATTAAAATAAGGAAAATAATTGGTTTAGGTATTAAAATGGGTAGCAAAAAAATTAAATATTAAAAAATAATTTAGTTCAAGTATTTTATGGAATTTTCCCTATAAGAAACCAGTGGAATCTTCTTTTAAAAAAAATTAGCTCAAGTATTTCAAGTATTTTATGGAATCTTCTTAAAAAAAATCTTCTAGATCAGTCAATATAGTGCAAGCAGACTCAGAAAAGATCAGTCACATCTTTAGGCAATGGTCAAGGCAAGGTTCTGGAGATGAATATAAGCTTTAACTACAAGAATTGTATTTATATAGGTGGTTAGCAAGCTAACCATATAATACTAATCCTAACTGAATATAACTAATAAGAGATCTCTCCTCCTCTTTCATGTGTCTTGTTGGGCAATCTCCGGCCACGCACAAAGCTACTGAATAAATGCAGAGCTCGTGAGGGCTGTGCATAGGGCACCATATGAGCCGCTCCTCTCACCGTTGCAAACGTCAATAGCTTTCCATACTCGGTGACCCAGCCACCAACCTAGTCAGATCACAATCCAAACAAACCACAAATTGGCTTCTGCTGATTTTAGCATTGTTACAATGGAAAAGAGAAGTTACCTGGTCTTTGTGGAACCAAGGTCCATAGGGAAGTGTGGTACTGAAGTTGAGATCATGAGCAAGTTCTCGTACAAGAGTTCTAGAACCAAGAAGTGGAACTACAGAATCTTGATCTCCACTGCAATGTTGACAAGCTGGGTGTTTAAGCTGCAGAATAATATTAGAAGAAGGATCTTTGAAATAGAATTCTTACCTGAAAATCCAAACAGAAGTTTTGTTCTGTATAATTCTCTTAAGCATCGGAAGCATGTTAATATTCCTGTCGACGCCACTGTAATTTACCAGGCTATGTGATGTAGCATACGAAGCCTTCTTTAGGCCCAATGGTTTTGCTTATTTATCTCATTTATTTTGTGTTTCGGTTTTAAAAGGATAATCTAGAATCCTTATAGATTAGTATAGATTTTATTGTGAGTCTTTATATAGATGACTCTCAACTACTTGTAAAGGGACGTTTTTATTGAAATCATATTGCAATTGCAACAGAGCTTTTACAGCACTAGAGGAGTACTCTAAATTCTTCTTTGAATCTGTCGAGAGCATCGCCATCTTCAAAGATCCCTTCGTCTTGTTGAGAGTATCAACATCACCAAGGAACCCCCGATTCTTCGAGTTCTCTTCTGAGTTCTAGTTGGATTTTGTTACTAAGCTTCCGCTACTCTATCAGTTGGTATCAGACACGGAACGTTCCGGGAAATCAACTCAACTTGTGATCATGCCTCCAAAGCGAACTAACGATGCCCCTCTTCGTGAAACTCCTGAATGGGCTGAGTTACGTAATGAATTGGCGGCGTGGAGAGAAGATATTCAACGTACGATTCAAACGTCGCTCCATGAGATGGAAGAGACCATGAATCAACGACTTGCAGCACTTAACCCGCTACACGCGGATGAGGAAGAAGACGACGATAACCCGTTTGCTCGGTTTGGTCCGTTAGGCAACCAACGACGCTATCGCCCTCGTCGTGCAGAACCTGTCTATCGCGATCATGTCCAGCGTGATCAACTACCAGATCTTCGTTGGGAAGCAGGGTTCAAGATAGATATACCTGAGTTCAATGGAGGTTCACGGGGAGAAGCCCTTCTTGATTGGTTGGTAACCGTCGAGGAAATCCTGGACTTCAAACGAGTACCTGATGATCGTCGTGTTCCTTTGGTGGCAATGAAGTTTCGTGGACACGCAGCATCGTGGTGGAAACAAGTGAAAGTTACTCGTTATCGGAATGGCAAGGAACCTATTAACTCATGGGAGAAACTGAAGAAGCACCTTCGCGCTACTTTTCTTCCACATAACTATGATCGCACAGTCTACAACCGCTTGCAGAACCTGAGACAAGGTTCAAGGTCTGTTGATGACTATGCAGACGAATTCTCTTTGTTGCTCACCCGGACAGATATCTTTGATAGTCCAGAGCAACTAGTTGCGAGGTTTATTGGTGGTCTCCGATCACAATTACAAACCGCGATGTCGCAATTTGATCCTACTACTATTGCAGAGGCTCACAGACGAGCAGCTACATTTGAGCAGCAACAGAAAACGTCGTCTTGGGGAAACCAGTCGTCGCGATCTAAGCAGCTTGAGCCATCAACGTCATCTTCCCAAGCTAAGGATACAGACGCACCAGTTCAAGCGCCGCGTTCTAACACCCAACCGGAAGATCAAAACCTGCGTCGTTCTACTCGTCCAACTACAATCAAATGCTATGGTTGTGGTGAAACAGGACACCGCCTGTCGGCATGTCCTAATCAGACACGGCGAGGCTTAGTTGCTGAAGAATCAAAAGAGGATCAAACCCCTGTTTATGATTCTTACGAAGAAGAAGAGGAGGGTGCGAATGAGCAAACAACAGGACTTGAAACAGGTGGTGACAAGGGTCGTCTCCTGGTGGTCAGGCGTTCATGTACAATACCCCGACGGCAAGATGAGCAGTGTCTGAGAACAAATATTTTCAAGTCAACTTGCACGATCAGAGGTCGTATCTGCTCTTTCATTATTGACTCAGGAAGCTCTCGCAATGTCATCTCTGACGATGCTGTGAACAAGCTAGGCCTAATACGTGAACATCACCCAGTACCCTACACTCTCGGCTGGATTACAGAGGCTAGTTGTTTGCGTGTCACTCAACGTGTGCTAGTACCATTCTCTATTGGTCCTCATTATAAGGATCGCACATACTTTGACATAGCACCGATGGATATAAGCCATCTTATTTTGGGTCGCCCATGGGAATTTGACAGAAAGATCACGCATGATGGCGCCAGAAACACATATAGTTTCATTTGGGAGACTCACCAGATCGTGCTCACGCCATCGCGAGACCCGATCGTACCAACACCGCCTCCGGAGCGACTACCTGAGAAACCGTCAACTCTACTCTGTTCTTACTCAGCTTTTGTCTCCGAACTTAATATGGAGGGCTTTGCGCTGGCTCTGTTCCCAGCTTCTGACTCGCGAGTTTCAACAGTACAGCCGGCGTCGGCATTAACCTCCGTGCTCCGTGAGTTTGACATAGTCAAAAGTGAAAAGCGAATTACCAATCAGTTCACTTAATATTCTGATCAATCAAAATATATAATGAAAGAGGATAAAAATTGGTTTACGTGCTGCACATAGACCATTGGTAAGGTAGATGAGTCCGGTTAGCGTGAAGAGCGTGTTGCACCTCTGGGAGATTGAAATAGAACTGTCTTTCGTGCATCATACAAACATCCACCCCCGTGCTCATCTGTGTAGCCTGAAACCATTTCTAAAGTTAACAGACAGATCCCAAAAAAAAAAAACATATATATATATACCATTTTCTTGAGCCTCAACTCTTGTTCAATAATGGATGGGAAGCATAGGTCGAGGAGAACGTCATAGACGTTGACATACTCAGAAACGAAGCTGACTTCAGTGAGAGCCTCGATGCACTCCTTGCTTATGTTTGGGAGACTGTTAAAGTCGCATTGCGTGATGATTGCGTGTCTATGTTCATCAGAAATAATCCCATGCGACCATAAGAATTCGTAAGCAGCTGAAGTGTCTGTGTCAAGCTTTAGGAGCGGATTCCCAATCTGATAAAAAAAAAGGAATCAGAAAAAAAATTGATAGAAAATAGGGAAGAATGATTATTTATTGCTTACTGCGATTCCTTTAACATTGATCTTGTCCCCACTTGACTTTCTATTGTAGCTGTGTATAGCATCAGCCAGTTGAGGTATGTAATGTCCTGCAAGAGAGAGTGTAGTCAACAGAAGACACTAACAAAAATCAGCAGCAACATGATCAAACAAACACACACCTGCGTAGCTTTCCCCAGTGAGAAAGAAGTCACGACCTTTCAACTCTGGGAACTTGATGAACCATCTCAACAAGAACACAAGCATATCTTTTGCTGGTTTGAAATAACACAAAACAAGTCAATAAACAACAAACAGAGTCTTTTAATAAGGGATCTTGAATTTTCACCAGTAGTTTCGTCCCCGGTGTTGTAATCAGAGCTTGTGTTGGAGTAAGACCATCCTACTCCCGCAGGAGACTCCACAAAAAGCAGGTTCGAGACTACACATAGCATATCAGAATCTAAATAATTCTCTTCTATTTACATTAAATAAATATATTTTTTGAATGATACATTAAATAAATATTATCAAAGAAAAGAAAAAACAACCTTTGTTCCAAGACATGGAGTTAATGCGGAGGCCACGGCCATCTCCTGTTGGGTAAAATGGACCCAACTCAGTGAAACTCCTCCACCAACTGATGAACAACCTGGACCTGCAAGACCAACCTCAAATGTCAGAAACAATCAAAGACAAAGTTTTAATTAATATCTTAACCATTTTATACAAAGGAATTCAATTCAGTAGATAGCCTAAAGAAGCTACGTACAGAACACAACCAAAGCTAGAAGAAGCATTACAAACCTCCATTAAGCCAAAGGGTTAAGGGTTTGGTCTCCGGTTGTGTGTCTGCTTCCACAAAGTAGTAGAAGAGACTGCGGCCTGTTTCAACGTCAACATCCACATAACCTGCATACTGTCTAAATAAGACTTTTGGTTGACCAGGAAGCCTCGCCACCAAGTCTTCTTCCGGATACGGTATCCGGAAAGTTGCAACCAAACCACAACCACTGCACTGTAACCACCACTGTCACCGCCAAGGCACCGTACGATACCATGATCTTGAAACATGTCAAACAACAAGTTATATATTTAACTCCAATCTCACTATTTCTTTTTACACATAAAAGATCAGGAAAATAAACTACACTTCTGTTAATTTAAAATTATAGTTTCTACAGCGAAACAGAATTATAATGCAGAACATAGAATAGAAGACGACCTTTAACTTGATCTCTCCTCTTTATCTGCTTGTAATAGTTCTACGAGAAACCACAAATCTATAGTGAAAAGGAAACACAAGGAGTCGAGAATTTAAAAGCTAAAGTCTTTGATTGGAGAACAAGATGATACCTTTTCTGTTCTTTACAGCTTTCGTCTTCCTAGACTCTTTTAAACTCAACTCAGCCAATAATCACACTTTCCCTTTTGAAAAGAACTATTCTTTTTCTCAGTTGAACAAAAAAAAATAGTGTGTTCATTGAAATTTTACTGCCTAAAATTTATGGTGAATAATTAGTTACAAAAAAGTTGCATACTGTATATTTTTTTAATGTGTAATAAAACTTATGTGAATAATTAGTTGCGAATAATTCGCTTATGTGTAATCACTTCAATAGAGGTATGAACCAAAACTTATGTGAAAAATGAATTTTTTTACAAAATATTTTTTATACAATATATGCAAAAATCATTTTTTTTTGAACAACATATGCAAAAATCATAAAATTTCACTAAAATATTTGTTCATTATTTTGTTTTTCATAAAATTAAAACGTTGCACGGATCCATATCTAGTTTCTAGTAAACACTGCTTAATCTATCAACAATATTGTAGAGTTGCAGAACAATATTGTTCCCGACTTCCTGTAGAGTTGCAGAAAAATATTGTTGAGTACTTGACTAAGCAAGTAACTAATATCTGCAAACAAAAGCGGGGATAGCTCAGTTGGGAGAGCGTCAGACTGAAGATCTGAAGGTCGCGTGTTCGATCCACGCTCACCGCAATATTTTTATTTTTTATTCTTCTCACCCAAACGTGTCACGCGTGTGTACTCAAAAGTCTAAAACGACGTCGTTCTTGACCTCCTACACCAAAACGACATCGTTGCCGACCTGCCACACTAAACCATGTATGTAACGCAATGATAAATGAACCTAAAGAACTTTAAACACTTAGATGTAAATAATCACATTCTGATTGGTCTAAAAACATTACAACTGGCTTCATTACATAACAAATTATACCCTTTTAAAAATCGAAACTAAATCATGTGAATGAACAAGTCTTTAAATATTCTGTTCTTAGTAAATTTTCAAACAAGTTTATCCGTCCCGTCTTGTCTTGTCCCGTACTGCAGCGGATTCGTCATGTAACGGGTCACAGCAGATCAAGATAGAAACAGGTTAACCTAGATCAAAAATATAATTGATTCCAAAATCCTGGTTTGGATTTTTCATATTTTAATAAATATAATATATTTATTTTAATAAAAAAACTAGTAAAGCTCAAATCGCCATCATCGGAGGTTGAATCGTAAGTCGGAGCTCGAATCGTCATTGCCGGAGCTCCTTTCATTTTCTCGGAGAAATTCACACGAATTACATTTTTCTTACTCGATATCTCATATTTTATAAAGGTAAAACATGAAATGAAGAAAAAGAAAAGTGCGGGTCCTTGTAATCCCGCTTGGCCTGCTTTGTTCCATCCCGCAAACGGCTCAGTCCCGCAACAAACCCGTCCTGCAAGGCCCGCAAATTAACTCCGCTCAATCTCATCACACGACAGTCTTTTACGGTTCAGGTCCATAATTATCATCTCTATTCAAAACAAACAATTTCTATTGTATCTTCTTTCATGTTCTACCTTCCACGATGACGAACAAGCTGAAACACAGCACTCATAGTCGCATCTTCCGCATAATCCTCAGTCACTGTCCCTGAATGTCCTCCTCCTCTATTAATGATATCATACTGTTATCAAACGTCTGAATCTGATATTTTATGAACGTATTTACAATCCCATTTGTTATATACATATATATATATATATATATATAAAGAAATATATACAAGTTATATAATTATTAGATTTTATATAAGTTTTATAACATTTTATTTACTAAATTGGTTATGTTACTTATTATTACTTTTGAATTTTCTTTTAATTTTAACTTTATTTGAACAGATCGAATCAAATATCACACTAAAAATATACATTTTTCAGATACCTTTTTTTTTGTGCAACACATTTTTCGGATACCTACGACACTCAATATCCGGGTACTGATCAAGGTTTACGAAAATCTGATTTCTAAACATTGTCCTTCCAAATGTATTTACAAAAGCGTTTTCAGATTTCTCCAAAACTCATTAAACATGAAAAATATTATGTATAATATGTGATACACATCACTCGGTATTAAAAAAAGCTTCGCTAAATACTAATCAAAATTTGTTTTAAAAACAATCTTGTAAAGACTCTAGTTTCTAAGATTCCAATGTAAATTGCTCGTTGCATAACAAAAAAAAAGTTGGAAACAACAAATAGTAAAACATTACATTTGGGTTCATTCATTCGATACAGAACCACCACCAAGCTCCATGCATGCATCCGTATAATCATTCAATGAAATACGTCTTCTTGAATGATTCCTTAGCGTTGCCAGACGCTTCTTTGATCTCGCAATTAAGTTCTACCTCCATCAGTCTGTGGTTTTCCTTGGACCGGCTCATTACCAAACCGAGATTCAGATTATCTCCTTCCTCAACGTTTATAGGATTTGACAAAATGAAAACCTGCAACATTCAGATCACAACATGTCTTTCAGTTAGAGGCCTTAATCATAGCATAGGGCAGGAACTGAGGAAGAACGTACCTGTTGTCCCCAATGCGTGCAGTGCTGCTCACTTGGAGCTGTGGTTAACTCGACATCTTGCTGCGCAGGATCTTCTTTTCTCCCCTATTTACAGAAAAAAACAATAAAGCATAAGAGTCTCTTTAACAAATGATGCCACACAGCGAATCTGTATGTGAACTAACCTTGAACTGAACATCAAACCATCCACCAAAACCACACAGCGTTGTGTGCCCATTGATGACTGAGGTTACATTCGATCTGACTTCCTCGATTTCACTGACAGTGGCTGTCAAACAATCCATCTCTTTGACAACTGTAGGTGTGCCTATCACTTGAAGTGGATTCAAGTCATTCCACATAGCCGTCTGTCTCCCACCAAAAAAAAATGACGAAGTTTCATGAGTTTTCATTCAAATAACAGAGCAAATTGTTGAGTCTTTTTAATGTCACCTACCTGTATGTAATGCTTTTCTTGCTCTTGAGCAAAAGGTTTTGTCAAAACGCTCATATCAACGCCGTAGTAGGTTTTGATCTCATCTGAGAAGTTATCCCAATCCGCCATCGCACCATCCAAATCATTCTTCTTCCGATCTGACAAAGTAGATTTGATGGGTGCAAGCCACATGCGTGCATGACTTGGGTACCTATTGGATCCAAAGCTTTTTATTAGTCACATACACAAACATCAAAACCAAATCTTTGACCACATTGTTAATTATTATTAGCTCATGAGATTTAATACAATCGAGAAAATGTTTAACAGTGTCGGTAGTTCACAACACATCAAGTAAGTCATCAATGATGCATCTTTCAAAAGAAGAGAAACCACTTACATGACACCGGTGGGCTTTAACCAACGGTCGCGAGCAGATATAACAGAATCAAACATGGACTCACGCAGAAGGAAGTATCCCATCCACTCCGAGATTATTACATCAACTGCACATTTAAAAAAAAAAATTGAATACATAACATATTACATTAGCTTAATCTAATACCGTAACAGGTCACAACAAAACTCCTAAGTACATCTCGAAAAATCACAAAGACTCTCTCTTTTGCTTGCAGAATAAGTAAAAACTTAAGAATTACCTTTCTCAGGCAAAGAAATATCTTCGACAGAGCCTTGAATCACTTCAACAACATGTTCAAGACCATTGGCTTTGACAAGAGCACGAGCATGATCAGCCATCGTGGTGGCTTCCACTGCATACACTTTCCTCGCACCAGCTTGAGCCGACCAAATCGCTAGAATCCCACTCCCCGTTCCAACATCCAACACCGTCTTTCAAAAACAAAAACACACAGTTAGGGGACCAATGACGTCATCAAGAGAAAGTGAGTTTCTGTTTTTTTCTGTTACCTTGCCGGCGAAGTGATGTTTGTTCTCGAAGACGGCGTTGAAGTAAGCGTCCATACGGACACGGTCGGAGAGCATGTCTTTCTGGTGGTAGAGGAATGAGTATGTGCAGAAGTAATTAGCGTAGTCTACTTCTTTGTCTACTGCGCCGCCACCGGTTCCGGCAGCACGTCCGTTCATCGCGCCGCCGTTGGATGATGAGCTCCTCATTGTCATTGCTTTGCTGCCGTTTTGAGTGAAGAAAGTGATTTTGAGGGTTCTAATTGTTAGGGCAAACTGATTTAAATTAGGCAAGGTTTTGGCTACCACTTGCCACGTCATCGTTGTCTAATTTAGAAGTTTTCTTTTTTTTTTCATCTAAAACATTTAATTGGGCAATGGTACTACTAAATCCCACCAATGTAGATAAGCACCATGAAATTGGTAAAGGGCCTTTGGAAGTTTGGGCTTGCTATATATTAATCTACGTATTCATAAGAAAGCCCAATAATCTATTACGTTACATATTAAATGGCCCGTTGATGGAGAGATTAAATTGGCTAAAACGCTAAAATGAATATTGTTTGAAGAAAAAAATCTTTAGAGTTGACATCCAGTGGAATCTATAGAGTTGAAGTATAAACAATCACACTCAGGGTCAACTTTGCTATTTCAATTATTAAAAAATAAACATTATAGCACTAAGAAAAGGGGGAAACAATAATGCTTTATTGGGAAGGGGATAATTAGCTTCATATTCAAGTCCTTTTTTATTTATAAGGGCATCTCTAATTTCACCTTATTTTCATTTTAAAATAAAGTTTAGAATAAAATTATTTCAATATTCCTTTATTTTTTACTCTATAATATAATAAAAATAAGTTTATTCTGAATATAAAATAAACTATTTTTTTTTCATCATTGTATTTTCTACTCTAAAATAGAATACCATTAAAATAAATTTTAATACTAATATAGAATCACTTTATTTTAGAATAGAAAATAGATTAAATCATTTGAGATGGTCTAAGTCATTCGTTTCCTAGCCAGCAACGAGAATTCAACGTAACGATTACTTGAACGGATCACAAGCTAACACTAACATGTTTAAATCCCAGGCTGATTAATTAAATGAATTGTTTGATTAATAATATAATTAATACTTTAATAGTATAATTATACATACCACATGAGCTCTTGTTTGTCTTCATGCACGAGCATGCACAGTTCCACACATTCGGTCTATATACATTTGACCTCTTCAATTATATTTTGTTTTTCTTCTCTATATTATTAAGCGAATGTGAAGGGAAGAAAAAAGCCGTCCATGCGTTTGTTTATCTCCAAACTCGTTTACTTTACTATCAAGTTTATAAATCATCATGCAGTTAAAAAACGGACAAATACGAGAAAGGGTGAAATTATACCATGAATATTTTTTTTTCTTTTTGGGTCAATTATAAAGAGTTAAGTATATGTAAATGTATTTCTGCCAGAAAGAATGTAAATGTATTAGCAGTAAGTATTTAATTTGGTATTTCGACCCTTTTTATTCCCACGTGTTTCTTGTTCACCTAACTACACAATTACAAGTCCGAAAAGTACAAACCCACCCGAAATACGACATGTTTTTTTTTTTTTTTTGACTAAACCGAAATACGACATGTTAAGATTTTTTTTTTGTTACCATATAAGAAGCTTATTATTTTGTTTTGTTTTCATGTACAGTACAGCTTGGCTAAAATTATTTATTTTCTTTATGAAACAGTACAATGTTAATTGTATCAGTGTCCTTATAAAATGTAATTGTATTAATGCAATGTTACTTTTTAAATTTGAGATAATTGCCTGTTTTGAAAAATATAATATGATTTATTTTCTTGGAGTTTTGATCTTTTTGGATATTCTAAGAAAATGCTCATCAAAGATGCCAAAAGATATCCCCTGAGATTCTATTTCGAATATAAATTAGAAAAGCGTCAAAATCAAAACGTGTAACATAATTTGGTAGCCTGATGTCAAAAGTTATCAAGTGCACCACATTCTTAAACTAGTAATTCAGAAAGCTGTAGGACATTGCCAAAAAAAAATATAAAAACTACAAGGCATGAAAACTAATTTTCAGAAATATTGTATGGTGGTAATTATCATAACACTCATTCTAGGTTTTTTTTCCCGGAATAGGTAAAGATTATTATTTTATTTTAATCTCGACAAAAAGAAGATATATTATAAAAGTAATTTAAAAAGCAAGAAAAAGTATAAAAGTAAAGAAAAAAAGGATCATTTAGTGAAAAAGATAGAGAAGAGTCAGTGGAGAGAAACAGAAAAAAAAAGTGTAGCTTTCCATATCTCCTCCTCCTCCTCTTTCTCTGTCCTTTCCTTTTCCTCCAAAAAGATTTCGCCGGCGATGGCGGTGGAATTCTTAGCGACGGAGATGGATACGGCTGTGCGTGTTGTGCACCTCGCTTCTTCCCTATGTGTTAAAGTTCAGGACAAGCTTCGTCTCCCTTCCTCCACCAACGGTGGTCACGTTGAGTCCAAGGATGATGATTCCCCTGTCACCGTCGCAGGTTCATTTTTTCCTCCGTCGATGATTTCTTTTTCTTATCGTGTATATATACGTTCGATCTAATTGTGTTTTATTGCAATTCGAGATCCATTTTGGTTCTTCTGGGTTTTATTACAAATCCTCGTCACTGAATTGAGCTAAATACATAACCGTAGTTCCTTGTTGTGTCCTTTTGTTCATTGAATATAAAACATTACCCATAGTTACCCGTTGTGTCCGTTGTTCATTGAACATGAAACAGAAACCATAGTTACTTGTTGTGTCCTTTGTAACATTAAACATAATGTTCAAAAAAATCCACACTTTATGTTGTGTACTAATGCTAATTTATTTTACTTTGTACAGTTTTTTAATAATGTAATTAGATTGAACAAAAGATTGTTTGTATATTTTTTTTTTTTTTTTTTTTTGAAAAAAATTGTTTGTATATTGTATTAGTAGTTTAATAGTGTGTAGATTGTTATAGTGAAAATGTGTATACTTTTTGTTGCAAAAAAATCCAAGTTTTAATAGTGATAATATATATACTTTTTGTTGCACAAAATACAAGTTTTAATTGTGTAGTACTTGAGAATGAACAAGTTTTAAGCGTTTTAGTGATAGAAGTTCAAGTAAGTTATGTAGAGGAGTTCTGCATTGATGAGATTGATACAAGAGAGAGTCTGTGATTGTACTAAAATATTTCTCTCTTCTTTTAGTTTCCTTTTTAAAATTTGGCTGTGTTTGTGTTTTAACAGATTGGGGTGTTCAAGCGATTGTGAGCTGGGTTTTAGCCCAAGTTTTTGGTGGTCAAAACCTTTCGATCGTTGCTGAAGAGGACACCGAATCTCTCTCCAAGGCCGAGTCACTAGGACTCTTAGGAGCTGTCTCGAGCGCTGTCAATGAAGCCTTGTCCGAAGCTTCCAAATACGGGCTTCCAAAGCCGGACAAGCCCTTGGGAACGGCTGATATTCTAGAGGCTATTGGTCGATGCAACTCCGTTGGAGGTCCTAAGGGAAGGCACTGGGTTCTTGATCCCGTCGATGGGACGTTAGGGTTCGTTCGCGGTGATCAGTACGCTGTTGCTTTGGCTCTGATAGAGAACGGTAAAGTTCTTTTGGGGGTGTTGGGATGTCCTAACTATCCTGTCAAGAAAGAAGGGCTAAGTAACGGTTGTAACCAGCCTGGAGCCAAAGGGTGTGTCATGTATGCGAAGAGAGGAAGCGGTCAAGCTTGGATGCAACCTTTGATCCCCGGTGGATATCCGGAGTCTGCAACGCTTCTTAAGGCTTCAACAGTTGATGATCCGGTTCTAGCTACGGTTTGTGAGCCGGTAGAGAGAGCAAACTCAAACCACTTGTTCACTGCAGGACTTGCCGATAGCATGGGAGTTAGGTAGGGTAAAGTGACACTACTGTTTTGTTTTACAAAAGTCTCTAACCACAATCTATCTTTCAGGAAAAAGCCCATGCGAGTGTATAGCATGGTGAAGTATGCAGCGATTGCATGTGGAGACGCTGAGGTGTTCATGAAGTTTGCGCAGTCGAGTTACAAGGAGAAGATATGGGACCACGCGGCTGGAGTGGTGATTGTGGAAGAAGCTGGTGGTGTGGTGACTGATGCTGGTGGGAGGAACTTAGACTTCTCGAAAGGAGTTTACTTGGAAGGTCTTGACAGAGGAATCATAGCGTGTTCTGGTCAAGTTCTGCATGATAAGCTTATAGGTGCTGTCTATGCTAGTTGGGAGTCTTCAAGCCTCTGAATAGCCTTTAGCCACAAGCCTCCTTTGCTGCAGCATCATGGGGCTAACGTTTTTAAAAGCAAAGGTAAAGAAGAAACTAGAAAACCATTTGGTTCGGTTTAGTAGAAAAGCTAATCTTTATTCTTAACGGTTTTCGATGAATTTGCTGATTTAACTCGGTTTATTTTTTTTTTTTCGTTCGGATATAGGTCGAGGCAATTGGTAGGTAAGCTACGATTTGCAAAGTGGGTGAATGTAAATCGTGGAGAAAGTAAATAGTAAAAGAAGCAGCGGTAAAAGAATCTTACTATCTTTTATATAGTAATAAAGCTGTTGCATTCACGTATCCTTAATGGATGATATTTAGTTTTGTACCTTCAAAACTCGGATTATTAAACGTTTTTTAACGAGCTATATCAAATAGTACTCAAAAATGTTATATGATATTCAATTTGGTTCAAAATGAACTATTTCTTTAGTTAAATATGGCGGAGAAGTTTGTTCCAGACTCTGAAATAGCTACAAAATTTATAGGCATGAAGCTTTGTTTCAGATGGTGGTAAGTAGTGTAGATCAGAGTTTTTTTTCCCGTCATAGATCTTTGGATTGGTGGAGATTTGCATTTTCATGGCTTATTGGCGTAAAGGCGTAGGTTAGTAGTTTTGGTTCTTCATGGTGTCATGGTGTGGCAGGATCTACTCAAGCTCCATAGGACTCCATTACCTCGGAGGCATGTGTAGGAATAGGATAGGGTTTATTGTTATGTGGTGGTCCTCTGTCTCTAATTCTGACTCATGAAGCTAAAAGGAGCAGCAGAAATGTATTTTCTTCTATGACTGTTGCATAAGTGGCTCCTCTATCCTCCTTCTCACTGCTTCATCCTTTATTGGGCATTAATTTTCATTATTCTCCTTAGTGGTAGTGACGGTTACGCAATAAAGAGGTCGGTTCTTGAGTTTTACTGGTCTTCATTTGTCTTTGATTGTCACTAGAGACATTTCAAACAGTGAGAAAATTGATCCGTCCTTAGGAACTCGAAAGCGGCAAATGGCGAGGGCACATGATGACTTGAGGTGGTTTATAGCTCATAAATGTTATGCGGTGACTTCGTTTGTTTGGAGTAGCACTTCCAAGTACTAATGTTTTTGGTCACTTGCACTTTAATAGTTTCTTTGTGCATGTAAAGACCTTCTTTGGATCGGCGATGAAATTGCTATCTCAAAGACCGATTTATTTGTTAAGTAGGGGACTTTATTGCAGGTAGAAAAATTAACGTTGGGGATAAACTGGAGCCTAAGTATTCTTATTCTGATTA
This sequence comes from Raphanus raphanistrum subsp. raphanistrum, assembly GCA_019706035.1. NCBI lineage: Eukaryota > Viridiplantae > Streptophyta > Magnoliopsida > Brassicales > Brassicaceae > Raphanus > Raphanus raphanistrum. The sequence goes on from CM033981.1 coordinate 15,323,184, forward strand.
ACCGAAACCAGCCAGCGTTCACGAAAGTCATATCCCAAGTTATGACGAACAGTTCATCTTCATATCATTTGTTAGTGTTGGGTTTGGAGTTGCAAAATGACTAATCTATGTGTCTTTTAGAAGTATAGCAAGGCACTTTTATTTCAGTCACCGTTATATTCCGATGCTTTTGCCCGATTGGAAAGATCACAGAAATTCGGTTTTCTTCAAAAATAGCATTATGCTATTCAAATTGTAGATGGAAAATGGATTCCATTTCGTCTCTGATTTCAAAACTATTTCAATATTCAACGAGAATTGGGGGTGTTTCGTTTATTATCAACCGGAAAATCCAATTTCGTTGGTCCAAAAATATATGGTATTGGTCTGATTTTGGGCTAATAGATTGTATTTATTAGGCTGCCCCAACCATTTTTGTGTTTATTGGGCCGCCATTTTTCTTTTGTTTTGTGGGAACTGTGTCTCTATTTTATTTGCTTTTTTCATCGGAATAAAAATATCAAATCAGACCAAACTAAAACTCTTGAAGATGGTTAAACCGACATGTTTGGTACCCTAAGAGAAGTAGCTTATAGTTGATAAATTGTATATGTACAGGTACTAGCAGTCTAAAGGTCAAAAGTAAAGATGATTCTGCCGACAATGGCTTGGATTTGATTCTAGTTAGAAGATTTTACTCTTTAAAATCCATCAAAATCCAACCTTGGACAAGCTTTTCTCACACATCATTAGTCACAGTTGTGTCTTCATCTTTACTTTTGTAAGTACATAATTATTCAAAATAATTATATTGTATTACTAATAGAGGAGGGCCAAAGTGTCAGTAATGATGCATGAATGGTTAGTTGATAAACATCTCTTTCTGATGAATTCAATTCTTTCTTTATAGTTCTGAAATGAAATCTTTAACGTTTACTAATACACATCTACCTCAATTATAAAAAGTTACAAATACTAGCTAAAAAGTAATAGAATTGGTAAGAAGATGTCGCATACAGAACTGACAGAAGCATATATGTGACATACATAATAGTCTCATATATCGCTCGAAAAAAGTCTCATATACAATTTACACGTAGTTTGATTTCAAACTGTAAACTTTTATATGACCACTTGTCTGCCGAATTATTTTCTTTAGCTTTTGTAGTAAACAGAACAAAATATAAGATCTTGGAAACTTGTCCAAAAGATACCATTTGTAAAACTAAGACAACTACGAACTAGTTAAAAAAGAAGAAGACAACAACAGTCAACTAACTGACTCAATCTTTTTGTTTGGACAACAGCTGACTCAATCTAAGATTATATATAAGATACTGGAAACTTGTTGACTGTAAAAATGTAATTTTGTTTGCCGGACAAACCATGATAACGTACGTACGTTGCAGCATATGATTTCATATCTACGTATATACATCACATTATTGTTAAAAAGAATTTGGGCGTTTCTCACAGACATGCATGTTCAAATTAATAAGATATAACATTTTGACATGTGGATTCTCAGATTTAAGAACATCCAACTAATAACACATGTGTGAACCCTCATCTCAAATGAAAGCATAATATTTAAATAAAATTGATAAATATTTTTAAGTTAATGTCTTTATCAGAAGAATTTTTTTTTATTTTCTTATGAAAGTAAATAAGTGACAATAAATTCCATGTGCCCAAGCAAGCGTCGAAGTCAGATTTCGACAAATGTATGACCTTAGCATGTGCCTACTCCGTTCACTGGCACCACAAGTCCAACTCCTTTCTGTTTTTCCCTTTCTAGTTAAGGATATTGTTTTCAAATACAATGGACAACAGTTTAATCACAGAAGTAAAACTTGTGTGATATTTAAAGGTTTTATAGTGATAGCTGGGTGGTTGCCCCAAAAAAATAGTGATAGTTGGGTGAAAACTCTCCATTATAAAATTATATACTTTTTTCTTAAAGCCATTGTAAAATTATATACGTAGTGCACCTAGCTAGATGCATGTGATATTTTCCCCTTTTTAATATTTTGATAAGAAACAATATCCAAATAGTTTTTGTACTAGAGATGGAAGAAAAACCGATCAGGCCTCATGTGTACCAATTTCTAAATCGGTATTGTTTTGAAGATATAAATCAACTTTTTTTTTGATTAAAAAATAATAATCAAGTTTTATAAGAGTTTTCCAAAAAAAAAAACTCTTAAAAATAGTTTTATAAGCGTTTATAGTAAACTTGTTTAACTAAGTTCAGGAATGCAGTACCCGAACAATGTAAGTTTCTGATATATGAACATAAAGGAATGTAAATGAATATTAGCGAACAAGGATAACACTGGTTTAGATTGAAAGAATTTTTAATGAATAGATCAGAAATATTGTTGAAAAATATAAAATAAACGAAACATAGACTGATATTTAAAAGTGTTGAAAGATAATGCATGCATGGAATAATCATGCATCATGAATCATGGATGATTAAGGAAACGAAACAAGTTTGAATTTTTCAAAAACAAGAAAATAGTGATAACTCACCAAACAAACAAAATTAAATTCAAACTTAAAATGCGTAGGAAAGAAATAAAAACACGGACGAGTGGTTACTCACCGAACAAATAGCCTAAATTCAGATAAAATACCATTAATGATAAAAGATATAATCACAAAGCAATTAAATGAGGGACAGTTTACACATAAAAATAATAGGAATATTATTTCCATTTCATTCTACTAGTCGTTTTAAATTTATACATACAAATTAAAAAAATATTTAATTTTGTATATTTTAAAATTAAAGTGTCATTATTTATACACTTAAATATTTTTTTATTAATAAATTTTGTCTTAAAATTATAAACGATATTTATTTCCAAACAATTTTTATTATTGAAAGACAATTAAAAAGTGTTTGACTGTTGAATACAAAAACAAATAAAAAGTATGTATCATCGTTACTATTATGCATGACATTATGCATGTATGTATACGGCGATGCATGTTTTCCATGTAGAGCTTCCTATGTGTTGTTCAAAAAAAGAAAAAAAGCTTCCTATGTATATAACTATCACATAGTTACATATAAGTGGGTGTATAGATTTTATCATATATAAAGCTTCACTGTGATTGTTCTGTAATTAAAAAAAAAACTGACGGTCTGAATTGTGTCAGAGAAGGATTCCTCTCTCTCTCTCTCTCTTGCTCTTTCTCGTGTTTCATTGATCTTTGAACCGTTTTCTTTTGTAACCGTCTCTGTTTCTTCTTCTACTTCTACTTCTTCTTCTTCTTCTTCTTCCAAGGTGAACACTTAATCACTTATCCTTAGAAAGTTTTTGAGATTTGATCTATAATGGGGAAGACGAGCGGGACGAGAGATTGGGCTCAGATCTACGCCATTTACGGGATCGAGCAGAAACACACTCTCTTCTTCCTCCTCCTCAACGCCATCGCTTTCTCCCTCCTCTCCACCCTCTTCTTCCTCTACTTCCACCCCATCTGCCTCTTCCTCGACTCCTTCCTCTTCTCCAGCTCCTCCTCCGCCGCCGCTAGATTCTCCGCCGGATTCTTCGGAGCCGTGACGGCGCTCTCCGCCGTCTGTTTGTTCTTCGCGGCGGCGAACTTTTTCTACTCCGCAGTGCCTCTCAGGTACGAGATGGCGCAGAGGATGGTCGGATCGGTGGGGGACTGGTCGAGCGTCAAGACGGCGCTTGATCTCGGCTGCGGTCGAGGGGTTTTGCTGAATGCGGTGGCGAGGCAGCTTAAGAAAACCGGTAGTTCGGGTCGGGTCGTCGGGTTGGACCGATCCATGAGCACTACTCTCTCTACTCTCCGCACGGCTCACATGGAAGGTGCGTCTTTGAGTTATTTAATTCCGTTGACTTTCTGACTCATTTTTACGTTTCAAAGTATTTTTCTCGTTGACCAACCACTACTATTAGTTTTCATTACATATATTGTTTTTTTGGGGGGGGGGGGGGGGGGTCAAAAACATATATTGTTTTTGTTGTTATGTTCTACAAAAAAAATTATATTATATTTTAACAAATTTTATTATTTATATTATTATCCACTATTTTCTTTTTGAATTAAAAGGCAATTAATATTTTGATTAGTAAATCCATAACCATGTTGTGGAACATATAGGAGTGCAAGAGTACGTCACTTGCCGTGAAGGAGACGTAAGACGGCTACCGTTCGGTGACAACTACTTCGACGTAGTGGTCTCAGCCGTGTTTCTCCACACAGTCGGAAAAGAATACGGACAGAAAACGGTGGAGGCGGCGGCTGAGAGGACGAGAGTGCTAGGAGAAGCGGTGAGAGTGTTGAAACCGGGCGGCATAGGAGTGCTTTGGGACTTAGTACATGTGCCGGAGTACGTGAGGCGGTTACAGGAGCTGAGGATGGAGGAGATTAGGGTTTCGAAGCGAGTCACTGCGTTTATGGTTAAGAGCCATATGGTCTCGTTTAGGAAGCCTAGTCAGCATTTTGTCGGTCCGGGAGAAGTACGTTTAGATTGGAGATGTTGAAAGGCGTGGAATTATAAGAATCTTTAATTTTCATACATTTTCTTCTTCTGATTAGCGAACCTATGCGGCCAGAACGTAAGAGATATCCATCGATATGCAGTGCATGAGTATAGATAGAGTTTGTGTTATTGTGTATTGTGGAGAGCTTTAAAAACACTAAAATGATCTTAATTTTGTATAAACCCATAAGCAAGCGGTCGATTATGGGTTTATCACCAACCAAAGTATCAAATATCCATTATACTTTGGTTTATAGTTTTGACATAAACCCATATTTCACAAGGTCGATTATGTTTCAAAAAATTATAAACCAAATTATCAAATACAAGTGAAACCTCTATAAATTAATAATGTCGGGACTACACCAAAACTATATTTTTTTATTAATTTATAGAAATTATTAATTTATCGAGATACTAATTAAATCAAAAACTCAATTTGAGACTATGAAATTATATTAATGTATAGAGATATTAATCTATCGATTATTAATTTAAAGATGTTATACTGTTCTTTTTTTTGATCAAACTACCAAAGTATCAAATATCTATTATGTTTAATTTGTTTAGGACGACTCGTACAAATTTTTATTGCCATAATAATAATCAAAATCTGAATGAAATAACACCAATCCTTCAAAAGAGATTATAACTTTCTTTTCATTTTCTAACTAACAGTTTTAGAGTATTTCTAACACTTTCTTTCACTGAAACTGGTTTGAAATCGAGTATGTTAGAATCCAACAAATGAAATATAAGAAAAATGAATGGATATTATAAAAAATAACAAAACGAATATTTTTTATGACAATTTAATAAACCACCATGATCTTATTCAGAGTCTAGAATAAATAAGTAGACATTTTCGTACACATAAAACAAATGGATTTCTAATACAGTTTATGATAACACGATAACAGCTTTGTAATTTAGATACATATTTTTAATACTTTTTACTTTACGGTATAACACACATTCGTTATAAAAATATTGAAGGATAATTGATATTGGTTTACTCTCTCGAATATGCTCCATACATCAAACATGATTTAATAATGTGAGCCAGCTTAGAAAATTAGGTTGGAAGTTAATGCTACGAGCAATGAGCATGCCAAATCTAGGGAGTTGATTATGTGTAAGACTTCAGTTTGCTTGAAAATGAAGTGATACTTAGTTAGTTAGTAGTGTCAGCATCAGTGTGTCACTATCGATTTATTGATTTTCCATTCAACTAATTGTATTAATTAAACTTTTTGATATTTTCCGATTTTTGTAATATAATTTATATTGCCTAACTTTTTTAAAAAAATTATAATAGTAACCTGTTAAATTCTTGCTACCTAAACGTGTAATCAGTAGTGCCATTCGATCCAAAAATGAAGAAGGTATCTGAGAGCTAACATTCTTGTGTGGGGGCATCTTCTTTTCACTGTCTCTTCTTTTGTCTCCCTCTCTTCTTCTATTTTTTACCCAGTAAAGGTGGTTGAAACGAGCCATGCTTTTTTTTTGAAGAAGTTGAAACAAGCCATGTTATATGTTCAATTGTTTACTTGATCTCGAGTTAAATGTAGGAATTCTTTATTCTATACTCATCAAAAACTAAAAGTTAGTTAAAAAAAAAAAACTAAAAGTCAGCAACTAACCATTACAAACTAGGTGTTATGATGATACAGTAAACATTATGGAAAAAAATTGACCAATTTGCCATTTCGCAAATATTAACATAAGTTGAAAAAGTGAATGATTTGCAGGAGTGTTCAGAGAAAAAGAAAATCGAAGCGTGTATGTTCTTTGTTCCCTCCACCATCACCGTTTCGCCGCATGATAATTGGATCTAACGATCTTTAACTATTTGATTTAAAAAAAAACTATTTGATTATTTTTCTTAACACCTTTTCTATATATATATATTTGTGTCTCCAGTATAGCAGGGCCATGAACCCTCAATTCTGCAGATACCAGTCTCTCACTCTAGTACGATCACATACGTACCGTGGTGAATACAAAAATAGAAAGATGAACAATTCACATTAAAATATAGTTGCAATGTCACAGTCACACACGAAAAAAGTATAGTGACGTGATAAATTGTCACAGCTTTCACTATAATCTTTACATGCTTATTTCACTAATTTTCTCACATAACGGTCATTCACTTAGTTTCACTCTTAAATGTTGCAGTAGTACCTTCGTTTGGTTCTTGGGAAATAAGATTTGTTCCTATCCAGATTCTCTCGAGTTAAAGATCTCTCTACCAAACGTATTAAATGTTCCTTTCTGAAACAAACAGATAAAGAGTTTTGATTGTGACATCCCCTATATATTAAAAGACATGCATTGTCATTAAATGTATTCACATTATATCTCTTGAATCTGCTGATGTGTCGACTTCACAATCATTTAACATTTAATGCGTTCATACATTAATTTTTTTAACTATACTCGAGATAATTTAATGTGTTTACATTCTATTTTTAGATCAGTTCTTTTGCTTCATACATTTTTAACATTTGTAATAGTGAAATGAAATTAATTAAAATTATCTTTGTACAACTACTGAAAAATATTATTTAAAAATAATCATTAAGATTCACATCAACTAAAATGTTGGAGTGAAAATGTTATAGAAATTGAAAGTTTCATATCTAACTTGGTTTCTTGAAAAGAGACATGTGGCAGATACAGTGATGAGTATGGTTCAATGCTATACTCCAAATGTATAGATTGTTTCAAAATATTATCTTGGCAACTATGATATCAGATAGCGTCTACACAACTCATGGAGGTCTCTTTCAAAACTCATCTCGGAGTCTCCATGAAGATAATACTTTACTTTTGGTTCTCTCTTAAACTATTATTTAGATTTTATTTGATTTTGTAAGCATTTATAAATTAAAAAAATGAAACAATTGGTTCAACCTAAGAACTGTCGAAAATTCATATAACATGAAATCAAACAAATATAATAGTTTAGGTTTATCACCGAAAAAATGAAAAACCTCGATCACTTCAACAGAACAAAACAAAACAAAATATATATGGATTTAGAATGGTATTTATATTTTAGGAGGTTAAAAAATAACATAATACCGAACGAATATCGAGATTAAACATATATAATGTCTTTTTATCTTAAAAAGTAGAGCTTGGCCAAATAACTGTAACTGAAGAACCGACCCGAAACTGACCTGAAAATCAGAGTCCCGAACTCGATCAGACACATGGTAAATGACAGAATGAATCCTAAACTGATGTATCCGAATAACCAATACTCAACACGATCTGAACCGAAAACCGAATGAGTATCCAAAGATTTCTGAAATGTAAATATATATTTAAAAATATTATTTATAATTATATTTATAATTATTTTAAAAATTAAAAATAAAATTTTAAATTAAATATATTAATTATTTTTTATGTATTTTCGGATAAAATATGATAGTTTGGATAGAAATACTCAAAAACAGTATCTAATGAATACTTTTAATTATTTTTTGGTATATTTGGGTAGTTTGGATATCAAGAACCGACAGATACCCGAATACCCATACCCTATTAAAAAAAATAACAAAATTAAGAATCTAATCCCGTGCAAGGCACGAGTTATTACCTAGTTCGTTTGGTATTTGGTGTGTAAGACCATTTTTAATAGTCTCTCATTTTGTGGAAAAACATAAGAATATAAAGAAATTTATTTTTAACGGAACGTTATTTTGAGGGAAAAGATAAATTTAGGAATAGTATTCTTTCAAATTTGAAAGAATACTATTCAAACTCATTTTGATGTTAGACTTTTCTATATATTAAGTGATATTTTAATTTTTATATACTTTTGTTTTATCTCTAAAAAATCATTATTTGTGTTTTATGTTTTAACAAAATTGTAATTAGTATCATAATATACAATTATAAGATTATATAAATAATTTATATTCTTTTAGAAACTAAATTTATGTATATAATAAATATATAGTTGAAATAAAATTATATTTGGTTAAAATTTGTAAATTTTTAAAATAACAAGCATCATTAGAATTAATAATAGAATATCTTTAAAATATCATTTTGAGAAGAAAATGAGGGAAATCATTGGAGTAAAACATAAAATCATTTTGAAAAAAAAAATATTAACCATCGGAGACGATGCTGAAATAGTATCAAACAAAAGTGTTGTTTGCGTAATTCAACCTCACTGACGATCAATGAACTCAATTGATATTTCTACGACCGTAAACCAACAAAAAACAAACATACAATAAAATACTTATTCTGGACTGTCCTCGCGGCAAATACTCTAATGAAAATTTAAGTCGAGTGTGGAAAAAGTTGAAGTGGGAACACCACCTTTACTCTACTTGACAGGGACGCAAAAGGAAGAACTGAGAAGTGGAGGCAAAACGCACACTAAGTGAGGACCCGGTGGATTGCTGCTTACATTTGCTTCTTCCACGTTTGGCAAACCTAGCTGAGGAGGACGGACATAACCCGCAACTAATGGAACACATAGTATCGATATTACCACTCTCGAACCTGTGTAATATTTTAATTAACCAAAAAAAACATATCAACATTAGTATTATGCAAAAGCCTTTCTTGCAACAAAAACAAGTAATAAGAAGAAGAAGACTTTACCTTGCTCCTCTGAGAGAGAGACATAACCTCTCTTCCTACCCGCAATCATCCAGTTCTCCGAATTTGCATTGACTTCGTATAATACCTCATCCTTGTACAAAAAAAAACGGCACCAGTTGATGAACACACCAATATTTTAAAGAAAAGGAAAAGTTTGGTAATGATGAAGTGATCGTGGATCGATGATTATAGCAAATAACACTCAATGAGGAAAAATAATATCTAATATAAAGCTCGAGCTGGACACAAGACTTACTTGTTGCTGCTCTATGGCTTCACTTCCCTTGAGCTCTTTCAGCCTTTCGACTCTCCACTGCATGGTAATAAGTTTCCCGACCCTAAGACCATCGGAAGGAAGTGGGAGGAATCCAACTGTCAGGCAAGGATCAAGCACTGGACGCTGCAAAACAATAGCACTCTTGAACACCAAATCTTTCCTTTCAGCATCAGCTCCAGAGTGATCTGCATCCACCGGTTTGTGTGCTCCAGCAGTTCTATCACCATGTATTTCATATTTGATATTCAGAATGCTCTCTGGTACCTGCAAATCTTTCCCTTATGTTGTGCAAACAACTAGTTAGTTCGCAGTTATGTCTACAACCTTTTAAAAATGTCTCTCTTCATGTTATTTATGTGTTCGTATTTTTAAATAACATGATACATTATCCTTATTATGCGCACTGTTCTGAAATCAGAAATAGCTTTCCAAATTGCAGATGGCCTTATCAGTTTGTTTACTAAAAGTAAAATCTAAAGTAAGAAACAGAGTGATATTAACAGTTAGAAGAATAGGAATACCTGATGGCATTGTCTTCTCTAGGGATATACTGAACACGACTGCTGCTCTAGATCCCGGTGACACAACAAGGGGAAAGAACGTTGAAGTTGGTCTTCCATCACTTTTTCCATGTACAAATCCATCTTGAAGATCAAGCCAAGCATCAAGAACTATCAAGTTGGCCTTGACAAGGGAGTGTAGCATAACCTGTTAATAAGAATTACTTGATCAATAACCTTGCGTGGACGTGAAAATAAGAATGAGGGGACTGAGAGGTTAAGAATATATATATATATCAGTTTAAAAGAGATCAAGTTGACTACCTGCAAGACCAATGTACCATCATTGCATTTGTTGGCCACCCTTGTAGTCACGTCAAAAGGGTCGGTAAAATGTGCAGCTATCGTTCTGCCCACATAACAAAACCTCTGATGTGGAACAAAGACGATCAAGATTTGCCATAACAGAAAATAAATACAATACCTCTCAAATATCTGGTTATGATGCACCCCAAATTCAAGTTTCAGAGCCACAGTTCTCATTCCCTCTAAAATATCTTGTTTCAGCGGAGTGACTGTTCACGCCAAAAAAAAAAGAAAGATCATATTGGCTTTTGGATATGACAAGAGACATGTAATAATCAGAAAATGATTTATTGCTGCAAACCTGAAGATGAACCTCTAGCAAGCTTCTCACTCAGTGCACGAACAGGGACCCACAGAATAGAACTCACATTGCTTGCCCATTCTGAGAAAACTATTTTACCGTCGCAGAGATTAAGGACCTCTGAATCACGTTTTGAAGAGACAGTGCTATCTTCTTCAGAAACCTCAGCTTTTGTTGCACCAGCATCACAATCTGTTTCCACGTATCTCTCCATCTCGATGCCGTATGAGTCTTCAATCTTTAGCCCTGGACCAGTATCAACGTGCAAGATGGCGCCTTTCAGTGAGTAATTAATAGGACGTACGATGACACCAATCCACTGGGCTTCATTTATAAGCAGCGCAGAAGATACAGCTGAAGAAAGATCAACCAGAGCTCTTGGTTTGGACACCTAAAGCATAAGATGTCTATCGTATCAATCAAGGAAACAAACGTTACATAATAGTATCACTACTCAAGCATGTAATGAAGGATTTTCTACTGTTCCACAAGTTGTAATAGATTTCTTAGAATTGAGAGATCGTGTACCTTCAGGATAGGTCTGGTTGGCTTTTCATAACTCATAAAATCATCACTTTCTCCAGGACCACCCTTTGAAAAGCTGTGAGACCTGAACCTCAAGCGACCAATCTGACCAGTAACGACTCCCAAAACATAGGAACCGGGTTTTTGTGGCGGCAAATCAAATGTGATAGTATTCTTTCCGGGCTTTAGTACAGTTGCAGAAGAACTCTTCAAAGCCTGAAACCCAATTCATATACATAGATCCTAAGAACGCGAGGTTTGATAGAAGAAAAGGACGAGAACATTCATGTCTAATTGAGCCAAACCTGGCCGCCTTCGTCAGTGTTGTTAGTAGCTACCAAGGTAAGACTAAGTGAATCAAGGGTGATATCATCAGGAAAGCCACTCCACACAGTAACAGATAGAGTCCCAGGGTCTCCATCACTCAACTGAAGAGGAGGACCAGTATTTCCAGAAAATGTTATCAATGATGACACATCTAAGGGAACTGGGTTCTTCATTTCACTGTGTGCAATATTGACAACCTCGGACTGAAAAGCTTGTCGCTCCTTGGACGAGAATAAGCTCTTATCCAAAGAAAGTAGCCTAACACAAGATGACATGTACCCAGCTTGATCATTAAGAATCTTTTGACACTCAGCTAAATTGGGCAAGACTTCTGCTAGCAAATCTTGCCATCTTTCACCCGCGTAAAGGGCACAAACTTTTTCATAAGAGTTTGCAGCCAAATCATATTTCCCGTGCTTGAAGCAGACCGCTGCAATTTCACCATCAAGAACGACTCCATGTCTCTTCCACCAAGAACGGTGATAGTTTTCGGCAGCACCTTTGGTTAGATTAAGATATTTATGCTGCCACAACAAAATTTACACATGAAAAGCTAGAAGAAAGACAAGAATCAACATCAAAAGAGTATCCGTATGTAAATGGCCTTTGCACAATCTAACTTCCTCGTTTACTACCTCGAAATCCTGAACAGATGACAATGTCTTCAACAAATCGTGGTCTGAAATGGTAAGCCGAAGAGCGTGTTCAGCTGCAACAAAAATTTCAGCAAGCCTCATAGGCCTATCTAGCGGACTCTCAAAATTTCCGGGTGAGGAATTTGTTCTCGACATTGGAGTTGCTTGTACTTTATGTGATGAAGGGGTTCTCGGAGACGCTTCTAAACCTGATCTGTCGGAATATATAAACATATCATTTTAGATGATCATTTGCGATTCTTGCTGGAAATTTCGAGAATATTTGAGGTACAAGTGCTAGCACATTTTAAAACATTAGGAGCTAAACGGACATAATTTATTTTTAAATTTCATTACCCTTCAGTAAAACCTGGGCGGCCATCAAATATTTCAGAAATATTTCCAGTAGAAAGAGAAGCCCTTCTTCTGTTAGCCACACGCAGAAGGACAGATGGTTCAAGGGGTAAAGGTTTCCGTTGGATTCCAAAGTGCTTGGTCCTTGAAGTTTCTTGTAGAATAGTCTGTAAACTAGGAGATAAGTATTCAAAAAGAAAACCAAGATGGTATATATAGTTACGCAGACCAAGATTGCATATACTTTCACAACACTAGACTGGTAAAGTCGACAAGAGGCACAGTTAACTCTTAGCCTGAATCTAAAGCATGGTTGTTTTAAGAAAAAGTGCTATCAGAAAACACATTCACGAAGAAGAATATGCAGATTATACCTTTTCTTTTTCAAGCACCTCAGAGGAAGCATCTGGTGGAAGAGATGGCCAGACTGCTGGTTTTGGCCAAGGCAGCATACTGAGACAAGCACTGCGTAAAAAATGCGTAGAAGTTACTACATTGGTTAAGCCAACGGACACTTGCCTTGTTTTGTTTAAATGAATAGAATGAATACTTATAATTAACAAGCAAATGCATATGCTATAATAAATATGACCGGTACCTGTTCAGTGGACTTTTTTCTATGTCTGTTCCATATCCTATCAGATATCCAAGTCTCATGAACTGCCATGAACAGAAATGCATTTATTGGTTATAATACTTGAGAATGATTGGCATATTAGATTCATATTCAACTAACAAAATCAAGTTTTAAAGTGTCCGGACATAAATTAACAAGTATGGCATCACATAAAACAAACAATTGCATAAACAAATGCAATATCACCTCAAAACATATATATTAACGGGCAAACTGAGAGAAGCAAGGGTTGTATGCATTCTCCCAATTCTGAAAGCAAGAAGATTTCTACCTTAAGCCGTGACAGTGAATACAGATCCCCCTGAAGACGATAGAACTCCTTTTCAATATCAGGTGCAACAACGCCATCATTGTGCTGAGAAGCAGTTGCATCGAGCAACGCTAAACATGCAGTAAATACCCAAACTTCCCGCAAACAGAAGGGAAGTACACTCTACATAAATATCGAAAGAAGAGGAAAAATAAGGACGAAAATCAACAAGTCAGAGGTATGATAGTAAGGATTTGTTTAGTAAAGTATAAACTACCTCATGGAAGGTCAAGGCCTTTGCAAAGCTGATAACAAAAGAATATCCCCTGGATGAAACTTCAAAAGGACGATTCAACTTGAACAACAGCTGCAAAAAGCCACATGCATGTAAGCTAATGAAAAAGTTGATGCACAAGTAAAGCTACAACTGTGAAAGCGAAAAGGCATTGTATCAATATGATGCTCTTGTGTACACTAACCCGAGACTGACAGGCAAAGAGATACTGTCTAAAATCAAACTCTCTAAAAGAATCATCATGAACCATCTGTGTCAGTGGTTTGCTTCCTGGTTTCAGCAGCGCAGCTTGGTCATCTTCACTGTCGAATCCTCCAAAATCCCTCTTTTTCCCAGGCATATTAACTGCATCGTAGTTAATGCATAATAGATTATTATGACTAAGTAATAGAATTTGAGGATCATATTACATATAAAGTTATTCTAAACATAATATTACATACAGTTTATCTTCCCGCTATATATTAACATATGCAGAATAACCGTGGACTGTTACTGCCACGGATATGCTGGAGAGGGACACGGGTAAGAAGAGAACCTGTTTCCAAATAGCAGAGCTCTAGTTCATCATATTCACGTAATGCATCTTCATGAAGATGAGCAATCTCAAATATGAAAGCCAAACTTTCCTGAGACAGATTTGAACATAAAGATCTTTAAGAAAATGAGATAAGTTTCATCAAATGAGACTGCAAGGACCAACGGTGGAATTTTTAAGTTCAACAGATGAGGACTCTTCTCAATACTTATGGAAGATAACGAAAGGGACTCAAAATTTTCCATAAGAGACTTTACTAAAACCGTACAAAATCAAATTATAAACACGAAGAAACAGAATTTTGAAAGCAGCCACATTTCGCTTTCCTTTCAGAAATAGGAGAAGAGAGATAACCTTCAGGATGAAAAAGTTACAAAAGTTCCATATTGGCATAAACCGCTGCTCAGTGAGTTTGCGAATCTCATCCTCATAGAATTGAACGCGCCTCTCCAAGGTATTCCTGATGCACTCGGTAATCTTTAATTCTAGATCTTCCCAAAAGTTTGCGTCGGGGCCATGTATATCCAGCTTACAGCACCTTATAAGAATGGCATAAATAGAGTTGAGTAAATCTGATCAAGTAAACGAACATGTGTGGTAGCGTCTACCCCTTATGCATTGTCTTGAAGTAACTAATCTACAGATAACTTCATTACAACGGGTCATTACCGATAAGTGGGTTTAGTTTATGCATCTGACAAAACATATGAGGTACTGCAATTGTGCAACTGTTTATCCTAATATATATTGGAAGAGTTATATTTCCAGCACGAGCAATAAAGCCTCTTTGAGAAATCTAGCATGGTTTTACTTTGGTTCTAGGACAAAAAAAGAAAAAGAAACACCAAATCCAATTAGCATTCCTAACCTTTCTCTCTTTTTGGAACTGAAATCAACTTCAAGCTTGGCATATACTTTCTTGGCAGACTTAGTTGCTAGATCATTACTCGGGTGAGCCTTAGATACAAACACAATAAACCATTCCTTGTCATCATTCTGAACAATTAATTTCAGACGTGGTTTAAGAATGTTCTTAAACTCATCAAGATCCTGCAAGGCCAAAGATAAATAAAACGTAAACCAAAGAAGAGATAAAAGAGTATATTCGAAAAAAAATAACCAACCAATAAAGCAAAAGGAATACAGAACATCATCTTTGTTTTCAAAGTACAGTACCTCACAGGTGACAAGAACTATAGTCGCATATGGTTCTCGGAACCAGTACAAATACTGCTCGTGCGGGAACCGACTGCGAAGCCTGGCGTCTGTAGTTAATATGAACTCAACCGGTAAATTCTCAACGAGAACCGGGTTCCGAGTCTTGTTTGTCAAGACTGCTCTCTTCAAAGGCTGATGCTCTTCAAACAAGCCTTTAACCGTGGGCCATAGATCAGACACATCTTCGACTGTAAATAAACGAGAAGAGGTAAGTAAGATCCACAGGTAAAAACCGTTACATTAATAATTACAATTTTTTTTAACCTATGAAGCACTAGAAGAAGAAGAAATGTAGCAACCAACGAGATCTCACATTGTGAAATTGAGCTCTTTCAACTACAATTGGGAAACTTTGATTTATGATTACGAAAATAAGATCTTAGCACTAAAATGCTGAGTATGAGATCGCAAAATGTGGCAAATGAGAGAAGTAGTATCAGATCCTAATCGAGGACGGGGCAGAATTTAGTAAGGAATTGAACGAAAACAGATTGGAGAAAGTTTACCGGCGGCGACGACGCGATCGCAAGAGTTCTTAATCGTCTGGAACTGAGCCAGATAGTTCGCCATGGAAATATCCGACGCCGATCCGAGATCGGTCTTAACTTAGAAAGGGAAGAGGAATCAGATTCGATAGAGCTCTCTACTCCTTTCCTGCTAATTGTTTGATCAAAGTGATGAGGGTATTTACGTAAATAATTTAAGTTCATGCTCAGTTTCGGCCTCAATCTTCATTTTTAATCTGTTTAGGCCCAATAAATACAATCGGGACATTATAAATTTCTAGAGGAAGCTCAGTCAGATCATCCTTGGTTTGGTCTGGGTAGATTTGTAGAAACTTAAAAATATGTAATAAATTATATCTTTAAAAATGTTATTAAATAATTTATAAACAAAAAAAATCAAAATCTGCATGAATCAAAATCTAGTTATTTAAAAAAAAAATCTAATTAATCAACTATTGAACTAGATCGATAATCATTTTTGTAAAGTTTTTTAAAATCAAACTGAACCGGATTACATCGATAATCACTTTTGTAAAGTTTATTTTAAATCAAACTGAACCGAACTTTATAATCAAACACAAACCAAAAGCTGAAACCGAACCAAATTAGTTAATGTCAGAAAGTTCGAGAAAGTAATAATAATAAACAAATCGGGACAACACGCTTCTTCTTCTCCTTCTTCTTCCTCTTTCCTCTCTCTTGATTCGAAATCTCAACTCTTTCGTTCATCACTCTCTAGCGATCAAAAGACTTATCTTCCAAAAAAACCATGAACCCAGATCCAGATCACCCTCAGCTCCCCACCATCAAGATCCACCACCCTCCTTCCCCTCACCACAACCACCACCACTCCTCCTCCACCCCCTCCTCCGCCGCCGCCACCCCGACTCCCACCGCCGGCGCCCGCCGTAAAATCGGAGTTGCCGTCGACCTCTCCGAAGAAAGCGCCTACGCCGTCCGCTGGGCCGTGGATCACTACATCCGTCCCGGAGACGCCGTCGTCCTCCTCCACGTCTCCCCCACCTCCGTCCTCTTCGGCGCCGACTGGGGCCCTCTCCCTCTCAAAACCCAGCAAGACCCATCCGACCAGCAGCAGCAGGAGCAGCCTAGCCAGGAGGATTTCGACGCCTTCACCGCCTCCAAGGTGGCGGATCTCTCGAAGCCCTTGAAGGAGAGCGGGTTCCCTTACAAGATCCATATAGTGAAGGACCACGACATGAGGGAGAGGCTGTGCCTTGAGATCGAGAGGCTTGGTTTGAGCGCTGTGATTATGGGGAGTAGAGGGTTCGGTGCTGAGAAGAAAGGGAGTGACGGGAAGCTTGGGTCTGTTAGTGATTATTGTCTTCATCACTGTGTTTGTCCTGTTGTTGTCGTTAGATACCCTGATGATCGTGATGGGCCTGTTGTTACTGTTAAGACCGGTGTGGATGATGATGATGTTGGTGTTGCTGTTCATCATGAACACCATATCAAAGGTTTGTGCTTTAGTGGTTGATGATGAGCTGCTTTTGTGTGTTTGCTATGAATCAGACTAAGGAACGTTGCTTTATGTTAAAGATATCATATCTAATGGAGATGTAGCATTAGCTTCTGATGAGTTGTCAATTAAAGATACTGAGTTAGTGTGTTATGTTAGTCTTTGAACATTTCGTTTTTGGAAGCTCTACCTAGTAAATTTTGTATGATTTGCATTTATAATATGATTAAAGATAAAAAGGCTAAATAATCCATTTGGTATAGAAACGTTTTATCTGCCTGGTTTTGTGGAAAGGGGTTCTATGACCAAAAGATCAGATAATAATTTCTTGTTCCTCATTATCCTTTGTTTCTATTACAGATGAGTAACTCTTGTTGGGGTCTGATCAGGTTTAACACTCTTTACATCATTATCCAGGTAAAGCTAAAAACTAGCATCAACCATTTTCTAGAGCTTTCATCGGAACATTAATATGGTTATTGATTATTCTTTATTTCTGTGTGTTTTGGAATTAAAAAAGGTGAACAAAGCAAGTAGGAGTTTGAGCGGAATGGTGGAGGAGTGTTTGTGTGTTCTATCTTTAGCGATCTCAGGGTTATGTTGGAGTCTCTTGTCTTCTCCATCTAATGTTTTCCTCATTAAACATGGAGTTTGTATGATTACTAAAACCTATTTTATTTTCTTAGGAAAGAAAAAGATTATGAACTTGCAATAAAGATTATGAAAAAGGTTTGCCATGTTGCCTCAGAGTGTGAATATCAACTCTGTTTATTGTTAAAATCAAATGAATATGAAATTATGGTTTTGGGTTGGCATCTTGGACAAATGTTAAAGGCTGAATGTTTGATGTTTTTTTTCCAACTTGATTGTATTTACAAACAAAACGAACAACAGCAATATTTACAGAGAGATCCACGTACAACAAACAAACCCAAAAATCAAACAGAGGAAGAGAGACGTTCATCCTCTAGCCACTGAAACAGCCAGACTGGGGAACCTGCTGCGACATAGGACTGAAAAAACTGAGCTTAAGCACACTTAGAGCAATGAACGTAGCTCCTCTGTTTGATGAAGGATGCTCGAAAACAAACCTCCACACCAAAAAATTATCCAGTGACAGATTCACTTAGTACTGCAATGAAGGCCAATCATCAGGATTTTTAACAGCTTCGACAAAGTCATTGAAACCACAAGCAAACTCCACTTTCTCAAAACGATGCTGAAATTTTTTGATGTCAAGAAGTGTGAAATGGAAAACAAAATTAAATTTATCAGATAGTTTAAACGGTAATTTGTAAAAGTTGTTTGGTTCTTAGGTCTAAGTTTCTTTTGCAAGTGTGGAGCCGATGGCATCAAAACGCAATATTGAAACTACCATATCACAGTTCTTTTGAAATAAAAAAGAACTACCATATCGCAGTTTTTTTTGACAAAGAAAAAACTACACACTTTTACTAAAGAAGATACAACCGCTGGTGGAGCCAAATACATTTTGTACTCTGGTCAAAAGAATTTAATGGGATAATTATTTTTACTTTTAGTGGAGTCAATACAATTTTTCTTTAAATAAAAACAAGTATTTTACAGTTTTTCTTAAGTAACTTTTTTTTTAAGTAGTGGGGTCACCCCACTTGTTACACATGGCCTCCGCCTCTGAATATAACTATATCTATTAATGCCAAAAACCGAACAGAAAATAGTATAGTTATCCTTTTCTTTTGTCCATTATTTGTTTCTTTTACCTTTTCCATTTCTAAAACAAAATGAAATAAATAGTTTTATAAATAAAAAATTATAAAAAAACAGAAACAACTGATAAAAAACTATATACACAAACTGATATTTTTTTGGTTGAAAAACTTGATAAATTAAAATTTTAAATTACGTTTCACTAAAAGTAGATTTCGTCTTCTACGGAAAATGAGTTAGTAGAAATTGAATTCCAGATTAAACAAGTATATCTATTTTTTAGAACGAACAATCTACTTTAAAATAAACTTCTAAAAAAGGAGAATGCGAACTCTACTAGTTGTTAAGTTAGTTTCTTTTGCTTCAAATGTAGTTTCTACTTTTACGAGGTATTATGAAATTATAGGAATGTAAAATATAAACACCACGCATACGGCTACATGAGGTAGAATCTGCTTATGAAATTTTTGTCTTGGTTCTACGCTATGTAAAAAGTACCTTCTACGGATAAGAAAATCTGATTTTGGCGAAATTGATGGAAGTTTCACTTAAGAAAATCTTTTAAAATATTTGTAATATTCTAACTTCTTAACTTGTATATAAGTCGATTTACCTTGTTAAAAATGTTTTTTCCTTTTAATTAATTTTTTTATTAAACTTTTTTAAAACATTTTTTATTAAACTATTTAATAAAAATAAATTTTTTAATGTTGATGTTTTTAAAACGTTTGTAAAAATATAAAAATAAAACATTGTAAAACGTTTTTGATAAAAATAAACTTTGTAAGCTTTATAAAAATAAAAATAAAACATTATAAAAAGTTTTCAATAAAAACGTTAAATAAACCTTATAAAAATCGTTTTACAAAGTTTATTTTTATAAAAATTTTAAAATGTTTGTAACTTTTTGATAGAAAAAATAAAAAATTTAAATATTTAACGTTTTTAAAACCTTTTTCTTTTTATTAAAATTTTAAAATTCAATTAACTTTTAAATTGTGTTTAATTTGATTAATCAAATGCTAGTTTTTTGGATTATGGAAAAAATTATACTTATTGGACAACTTAAGGATGGTACTATATCAAAGAGACATTCATGCTGTTTTTGTTATGTTTCATTTTTGGAAAATTTCCCTTAATTTATTCGTATAACATTAACTTCAATCTGAATCTTAAAAAGAATGAAAAACAAACTACACACTGCTTTGAAGACGGTTTAAATGATCGGTATTTGAAAGGAAAACTTCATAATCTTTTAAAAATTTATTTAAATGTATAAAATAACTTGGTAGACCACCCTCGCCGTCCAGTCCTCAATTTTTCAAACAAGAAAGAGCTGGTTTCGAAACTACACCATCTTTAACCGCAAAGTCACAAACTCGTTCAACTACGAACCATTTGGTGGATGTTTCCATGGATTACAAAAGAAAAGAAGAAAACTATACAATGCAAGAATATAATTTGAGGAAGTCAATGCAACTAACAAAGGAAAAATGAAACAAACCTATTGAAGAATATGTTTCTTAATGGATAAGCTGATTTATGCTATCTGGTATGGAGAACCTTTCTTCTTCGCTACTGTTTCCAAGCGGTAGTTTATGCTGTCTGGTATGAAAGAAACATCAATCCCGTAGGAAAGACTCTTCATCCCCCTGCTCTTCTCCTCAGAAATTTGGATAAGCTGATTCGCAACAGAATCACTTCCTTGAGACAGAAAGTGGATAGTAAACATGGAAAGGCAAAACATGGTTTGGAACTAGATGATCTTTTCATCTTTAACTAGATGATCTTTTCATCTTTAATCAAATTTTGATCTATAGGAGATGCGTATACAAATAAGCATTAGTTTGTAAAAAAACTTTTTGAAGTGAACTAAATTTAAAATTCTTTCAAAAAAAATAAAATGTTTCTTAATTTTGAAGAAAATTCAATTTTGAAGAAATATTTTATGTGGTCGCGTTTTGAGTTATATCAATTTAATGTTGATTTTCCTTCACATTAGATATATAATCTGTAAGTGAAACAAGATATTAATTTCCATTTGAAAATAAAATTGATTTGCTGTATGTTATGAAGTTGACTATTTGTTTAAAGATACTATCAACTAAGCAACAAAAAGTATTTTTATTTAACTAGTATGAAATTTCGTTCTTAGATCATTGTTATTAAATTTCTTTATACGATTTGAAGTAAAAGAAAAAGAGTCTACTAATGTTTCTTTTCTTCAATATTTCACAATTTGTGCATTTCGATTTCACTATCTAAAATGAAACAAGATTATTCGTATGTTAAATTTGTCTTTTGTACAGTTTTGTTTTCAACCTCGGTCGTAAACTGTTTAATAATAAAACATAATGATGTTAATTATAATGTATAAAATAATTTGGTAGACCACCATCGCCGTCCAGTTCTCTAATTGATCATATCGTCTAATCTAAAGTACTTAAAAGTTAAGATAGACTCATTTTCCAAACATTGTATATAAAAAAACTATACAATGTTAACAAAGAAGATATAAATAATACTAACACTAACTTCAATCTGAATCTTGAAAAAAATGAAAAACAAACTGCACACTGTTTTGTGAAGACAGCTTAAATAATACAAAGGAGAACCACATTTTCTTTTAATAATTTATTTAAATGTATAAAACAAACTTGGTCGACCATCCTCGCCATCCAGCTTTCTAACTGACCATACATATTTTCTTTTAATTATTTAAAATCTTTTAATTGTTAAATCATATGTTAATTTATGAAAGAAAATATCTCGTGAGAGCATCAGTTTTTCCCAGCTTCAAAGTCAGTTTACAGATAAAAAGACATGATATACTCAACTCTGTGATGAATAAAAAGCATTGAAGCAGGACCCAATTTAATTAATATCTTCTTGCGTCTCCACAACCTTTAAATTCCTTTTTATTTGTGGTTGCAAACTAACGACATTCATACTTTATGTACACTCTTCATCTATCACCAATCAACATCAAACATACTGCTTATTTGATCAAAAACAATAAAATACAAGTTTTAAGATTTTGGTTTGATTGTACTTCTAAAGATTATAATAATTTCTAATGATTAATCCCACCACCAGGTATTTGAAAAAAAAAATTAACAGAACATACTAATAGCTTAAACAAATAAAATCAGCATAATTATAGATACGTGAATAATACAACCAAAAAAAAAACGAAATCGTAAGCAGCTAAGCAAAATGGGTTCAACGAGTACATTTGGTTTCAGAAAAAAACAGTAAGCCGACTAGCCATAAAGGTAGCTAAACTCAATTAACTAAAAGATGAATTGTTTGCAATGAACAGTGATGATTAATCTAATCTGAATAAGCAGAGAAATCAACGGCTGACATTTCTATTTTATGTTGTGGTGGTGTATCACAGTCGTTTGATTTTTAAGGTTGATTTCATCATAGCCGTTGATCTTGTCCAGGTTTCATCTCTCGTTAGCCGTTTCAACGGTCGTGACTCGTTTGATTCATCCTGCATTTGTAAAAAAAGAAAAAATAACGTTCAATCATTTGTTTCTCCGACCATTCCTCAAACTGAGAAAAGACAACAAGAGAGAAAGTGATTCATACATGGGAGGAGTTAAGATCTGAATCTTGTCGCGTCCTTTTCTCTACCAAACTGAAACGTTCCTCTCCTCCGCTGCTAACGGAACACCATGAACTCATCACCGGAGGTTCTTGCACCGCCGCAGCCTCATCCCATGGTACCACCTGATTCTCCCCTTCTTCTTCCTCTACCTCATCATCACTTTCTTCTTCTTCTTCCTCCTCATCCTCATCATAAGACTCTGCGCCGTCGTCTTCTCCGTTACTATTCTTACGAGCAAGGCAAGGCTCGCAGTTGGAAACTGTTGGACATAGTCGAAGACCCGAAGCTTTCCAAGCCGTAGGAGACTGGCACGTGCTACAAAGAAGGCAGCGCGCGTGTTTAGCCACCAGAAAGTTAGCTCCGTGAACGTAACCGTCGCAGTCCCAGCATAAACTCGCCTGGTCTGACTCACAGAACATCCACGCCACACCGTCGCATAGCTCACACTTCATCTTCTCCATCTCTCTTCTCTTTCTCTCTCTGTATCAAAATAGTTTTCTTGCTTCTTTTGTGTGTGTTTGATCCTGTCCTTATCTCTTACTTCCTTCTCTCTCCTCTCGTTTTATTCTGCGGACAGAAACAAAGGGAACAAGATCGAGAAATGGAAAGTACAGTTTGCACAATGAGAGTTTCGTGGCGAGTTTTCTGTGATTCAATATTCTTTCGAGGGTGTTTTCGTCTTTTAAGACACGAATGAAGGTTTCGACTTTTTACAATATTTTTTCCTTTTCCATATCTTAAGGAATCGTTCAAACTTGTAAAACTTTATGGTAGATAACCTGTGGATAATTACTGTATCAGTTCTATATAAACCATTTTTTTAAGGTTCTGCGGCTGAGCATAATCCTCGGATTCTTAAATTTTGGGGGAGAGTAATTAAGTCTTATTAACAATTTAGTTGTTTTTTTTAAAATTTACTTGGTCCTGAAACCCCGTAACGAGAACAAGGCCCTATGGGGGCCAACCTTGCGTGTCGATATATGAGTCGTTGCATACTAAACAGATATTTTTAGTTGGTGAGGTGGGGAGAGGAAGATTCTATTATATCCTACGTGGAGGAATCATGTTCTCAAAGAATACTAAAGCCACGTGATCCAAACCTGGGATTCGTCTGGACCAAGTTTCACGTTTACTGCGGTCCATACAATCTTTTTATTCCTCTCGCTTGCTCCGATCCAAGTATTTGTGCGAACAAGGTTTACGATTGTTTTGAAAATAAGTGAAATCAAATATCATTTGGCTTAGTGATATCATGATGAAAAATAAACAAACTAAAGTAATCAACTAGTAACTTTATAAACATAAGAAACACTATTTGAACTTTAAAAATAACTTTGTTTAAACTTTAAAAACAAACTTATTTATAATTTAATTGTTAAGACATAAAAGCATTAATATTGACCAAATTAAAATGATATATTCATGTAATATATATAATTATTTTAGGTACTCAATAATATCTTAATCATACAACAAAAATATTTAAAATATTTATTGATTTTCTATCAAAATATTCAAAAAAAAAATTATATGTTAGGTTTAGATTTCTTGACATATGTTATTCAAATTTATATGTAACAAATTATTTTGTTAATATATTTTGAGAAATTTAAAATATAAAATGAATTTTAAAAATTTTAAAATAATTTAAATTGGTTATTTGAACCCGAACGGAACCCGAAAATATCTAAATCGAACCCGAACAGTAATTTAGAAATACCTAAATAGAGTTAAAATTTTTGACCCTGAAAAAATCCAAAACCCGAATAAACATAAAACGAATCCGAATGGGTACCCGAACATCCATTCATAATTAGTATGCTATTATTATTTTTATTTTAAACTGATATTATGAAAGTTTGTTTATTTAGTTTAATATGATATCTTCACAAATATAAATCTTAGTTTGGGATGGAGCAGATCACAAATATTGTGGACTTTTCGAATATCCACGGTACTGTCTTTGTTGACGCCTTTTTCACGATAGTCAAGGATTTCAATTTCTCCATGCTTTGATGACCTGTAAATCGATAGTGATGGTTTGTCTTTGTGTTTCTTGCGGCTTGGTAGTTAGTTTGAACCTTGTTGATTTAGGATGTGGGTGGCTAGTCTCTGTCATGACCCTGGTTCGATGGGCAGATGGAGCTTGGACTTCAGGTGCAGTCTCCTTCTCCTTTGTGGTAGTAGCAGTGTTCTCTCATCGGTTTTGGTTGGAGCTGATTGCAGTTTTAATAGGAGCCGTGTGACTGACGAGGCTTCTATCCAGGTTATAAAGGGGACGTCAGAAAGTGCGTTCCAGCTGTATCCGAGAGTTACGTGGAGCATGAAGCGCTCAGACATGTCGGGTTGTGAAATCTTGGTTTTACGTTCCTGGTTGGGGATGGTATCGTTTGGTAGGCCATAGGCGGCAGGAGATAGATCCAGAGTGAGAAGACTCGGTGTCTTCGGTTCTAGAAGTGAAAGGTATCCTACGGCGGACCGAGGACAGCTACGATATATCCAGATCATTGCTATCTATTACGTGTGTGAACATTGGTTGCGCTGAATTGTCCTTTGCCTTTTTGTAGCTCGCTCTTGTTGGTTATGTTTTAGTTGTGGTTCCTATTTTAGATTTTGTCCGTGTGTGTTGTATTCTAAAGTTGCTTCGATGTGGGTTTTAGTTGTCTTTCCTTGGACTCTTGTTTTTTTTTTGGGGTTTCTGTGATATCCGCCAGCATATGTATCTAAACTTGTTGTGTTCAAAGGTTTAATGAATATATATCATCAGTTCAGAGGGAAAAAAAAGAAAGAAAAAGATGACCTGTAAATCAAAACCAATGATGTTGGCTTGAGTAAAAAGTATTGTATCGATCGATTATCAGTTTGGAAGGTAGAGCCGGAAAAATGATACAAATGAAAATAAATGGTCCATGTATATAAACTAACCAGCTGCTATGCCCTGAAGAACCTAAATTTAGAGTATGTTATTCGCCAAAGGAACATAACAAGGAAAGGTTTAGTAGACTTAAATTCAAGTTTAGAGTCGGTGAGTCAAAGTCTTTGGACGGTTGTGCTTTGTATTTGCAACAAGTTTCTGTACTATTGTGTCAACTTGATTTTGTAGATTTTCATTAGTTACCATACATACGTATTAAGGATCAAGAATACCCGTGCGGTTTGTTTTTGCTTCATTTATCCCTACGCCAACATGTTTTATAGCTTCTCACTAATTAAAAGCATATTGAACGTGATAGAGTCTATGTTAGTGCAAGTCCCCGAAACCCCCAAGAGATAGCTAACAGAAAAGATGAATCTCAATAAGTTTCTTTAGAATGTCGTGGATATGTCTAAAAGAATGCATGCCTTTTTTTTACAGTTTAAAGGAATCTACTCGTCAAAGCTAAAAGTATTCACAAAACGCTTCTTCGCGAAAGCCTAACATAAACAGCTGCTTCTCAGCTACTCGGCTTCCACAAGATCCATCACCTGTAAGTTCATGACAGGGTATTAACATCAGAGTTCATCTATCAAAAAAGTACACATACTCACAGAAACATACATGGTAATAGATCGACAAAGCTCAATGGAAGGTGGCGACTCCATGGTTCTAAACACAATAGTAGCTGTTTCGACGGTCCCACGAATCACACCTCCCTGACGTCTTTCCAAAGCGATCATAAAAAACCAGATTAGTTTTTCCTCGTCACAAGTCGATGACCAGCAGTGACTAGAGGCCAAAAGCATCAACTTCCCACCAACATTGGCCATTTTGGACTGCTCATAATAGAGCACAGGAGGCATAAGGGTTTGACTTTCCCCTAAATCCACGGGTCTCCAACGCCGTTCCCCCTCCGGATTAAACACCACTAGTGGATGATCAAAGATACACACAGGATCAATTGAGTACAACATGCCGTCAACCACACAAGAGGACTCTTTCCATAAAGAACTCAAAGGAGATCCATCCAACCATGATGTCCACACAACAGTTTTGGGATTAAACGCGCGAATGCGCTGCTTACGATCCAGAGTGTAAATCATCTCCCCGTCCATCACTGCATCTGACAAGAACTCCAAATCCACTTCGGTTGTGATCGTCCCCACCAATGCACCGGACCACACCTTCGTCCTTAGGTCGAACACTTCGAACCAATCGGAATATCGCTTCTCGCAGCCTCCGATCACGTAAATCTTTCCGTCGACTATCCCCGCGGCTGCCCCGCAGCGAGCCACCTTCATCCTCGGGAGGGAGCGATCGCACTTGTGAGTTGCGCAGTCGATGAGGATCAAGTCCCGAGTGTTTCTTTCGCCGTCGTCGCACCCGCCGCCGATCACGTATATCTCCGTTGCCGTGGTGACCACGGCGGCTCCAAAAGGCATGGTAGGGAGGGAGCTGATCCTGCGCAACTGTAGAGAAGCGTTGTCGCGTGATGGATAGAGAATGTACCATTCCGGGAGTTTGAGAGGTGGGAAGCTGATCAAGACGTAAAGAAAGCGTTCGACGAGGGCGAGCTGGGAGCGCGTGATGTAGAGCTTCGGCGAAGCGATGAGGCGACGGAAGGCGGTGGAGGTTGACGATAACTCCGGGTAGTTGTATTTGGAGACTCGTGCGACGCAGAGCTCCGTGACGTCGTCAGGTAGTGATTCCAACAAGTTCCCTCGCTTAACGTCGTCTTCTTGTTTCTTCTTGAGTACTTCTTGTGGTTTCTTGTTTGGATCGCCGCCGTTTGGTTCGTCGTCGGGAATGTGAGAGATAACCTTCATGGCCGTGCCGTGTGAAGTCAGAAAATCAGTTGGTAGAGGAATTAACTGAAAGCGAGCCTAATTCACAAGGCGGTTGAGTATTTCTTTTTTTATAAGTAAAACATGCATGGCTTAAAAATTATATTTTTACTAATTCTTGCATTTCCATGAATTCATACACTTCCTTTTTTCCTGTTTTAAATGTTCTTCGTTCTATTTCCTAAATCCAAAAAGATAATTTGTATGCACATTTTTACTGTTATTTCCGTTTTTATATAATAACAAAGTTCTCGTATTTTTGAAATTATAATTTTTTTTTTGAAAAGAAAAATCAAAACAAAATTGAATTTTATAATTTTAATTAATTTAGAGAAATATATATATATATATATATAATCATAAAATAAGTGTGCACAGATTGTTTTTAAACAAGTCCATTAAATAATACTTAATTATTTATATAATAACATATCGTAGTACGTTTAAATATTAATCTAAAAATATTTCATAAAATTGAAAATTATAATAGCAATTTTTATAACTCTCTTTGTATGTCTGTTTTTCATGATGATATTTTGTACTTTTTATTGTTTGTAGAGAAAACTATTTTATCATTATTGCTTTTACAATATATTTATTAATTTGATCTAAAATTTTAAAAACAAAATTTTTAAATATAAGTTACCATTCAAGCTTTTCAAAAGAATAAATTTAGAAATTAAAATCTTAGAAAAAACTAAAAGGTAAAAACCTAAAACTAAAATCTAAAAACCAAACAAACAATGAGGACCTTATTATCAATAAGCAGATGCTAGCTACAAGTAGAGAAGTATGTCAATAAGCTGCTGAATAAACATGTAGCAATTTTCTCTAGTTTTTGCTTAAGATCCAATAATAATGGGTAATATGTTTTGAGAGCTGAATGGATTTTATCTTTCTTTGATTGGTCGATTTTCATTTGGGTGGGGTTGACTTAGGGATTTCAAAGCGCACCTCCAACAACAAGTATCATTTATAGTCTCTAGTCACCTATGTAAAGTGAAAAGTTTATATGGCGAAGGCCGGTGAGTTTTGCTACTTAGTTTAGAAATTTCAAGGAAAATTTGTTACATCTCGGTTTTTGTTATATGTGAAGATTTCATATAAATGACTTAACTATTTATGTTACTAAAGTATATTTATCTTTTCGTATATGTATATAGAGAGAATTTCTTGAAACAAGCGTGTTGAGTTGCAAAAGTAAAAATAGAGATGATCTATTAGAGCATCTTTAACCCATTGCTATTTTTCACCTCTATAATAACATTTAGAGGTGAAATTGCTCCAACCCACCTTTATTTCTTCCTCTATAATAGAGATCTCTATTTTTTCCTCTATTTATAGAGGAAGAAATAGCATTCCTCTATTTTTTTACTCTATAAAATAGAGATTGCTATTTTAAAAAAATACATTGGAGCAAAATCCACCTCTATTATAGAGTTCTTCTATTTTAGAGGTGAAAATAGCAAAATACATTGGAGATGGTCTTAGAAAGTATTTTGTGATATTATGTAAGTGAAATTAAAAGATTATGTAGTAATCGTATGGTTGGTAAACAAATATCTTGAGCTTCCAGTAATTTTTGTACGCACAGAGTGGAACATAAGGATCGGAGCGAGTGAATGGGTAAGAGAAGCCTATTAGTTCAAAGTTTGTTTCGTTGGTATCACATTTCTCCTTACTCTTTTGAGCTTTTTAACCTTGCATTTATTCAAACAATGGTAAATAATTGGAATGCCCAGCCCAAATAATTTTTTCTGCCTAAAGTGTAAGGAACATAGTGCATTAATTCTTTTTTTCAATAAAATATTTGTTTGTTACTGAAATATTTTTAAAAAGTATTGGTAACTGATTTGAATCTTGATCTTGTTGGTCGAATTAAATAATTTAACTAAAATTGATGAATTGACCGGGTCAATAATCAAGATTCAATGTTCTTTCTATGAATCCGGTTCATTTTACGTTAGTGGTTAACTCATTCTTGCATTCGATTTTATTATAATGAGTAAAGTAAAGTACGGATAATGGCAGTGGTTATCAAATGAGGACGACATTTGGTTGGATGATTATCGAGAGTAATAATAAAAAACAAAGGCATGCAATAGAACGGGCAGACCAAGTGGAATATTATGTGATATGTCCACCATATATAAGTTCCAATTAAGATGTTAACATATTATTGTCTTCCAATAAGCGACAAAAAATCTGGATTAAGAATTCATAATTGCACACATATAAATTAAGAAAAAAAATCCTTGTCCACTAGAAGTCACTATGAAACTGTGAATGTGTTATTTTGGAAGCATTTGTCACCCACCTACATATTATATTCTGTGATGCTGAAAAGTATTGTTTCTACTAAAACGGCAGGGTCATCGGCAAAAATTACTCGAAAAGAAGTGGTAAAAATGTAGTATATGACATGGTTTAGTTATGAGCTTCACTAAAGTTTATTTTTACATGGTTGATGTCTCTATACCAAATTCCGAAGAGGTTTTCAAATGCTCTCTTCATTTATACCTTTTCGTTATAAAAAAACAAACAAATAGAACTTAAAAGAAAAATATATAATAAAATATCTTGATAAAATCATTATGTATAAAAAATGCTGAAATTTTCAAAGTTATATGTTATACATGACAACATCTCTTAGGTAACTAATAAATTTTATAGTGTTAATACCATCAACACAACCAAAAAATTGTGTTGAACTTGCAAATTTTATAGTTTAACGCTATGGTATGTTTTTAAATAGATTGACATACTTCTTATAAGATCAAATTTCGACACACTTTTAAGTTATATTAAGACCAAATCAAACCAAAAACTAATTAAAAACAAAGAGTACCCATCTCTCTGGAGATCAATAGTCCAAATGAAAACCAAAAAACCTAAAAGTTTGGTTGAGACGGTAAGTCTAACTGAAGTGTTGCAATTCTAAATAAGACATGAAAATAGAACGCGCTAACCTTTCCAATCGGCCAAATCTATGCGTAGGTTTCAGTATGGATCATTCAGTTAGACTTAAAGAACTTTGTTCAAAAAAAAAAAAAAAAAAGTTTTTAAAGAACTTTCCTTCATCAATTCAATCAAAATGTCACTTGCCTAACGAGTTTCTAAGAAAGACAGAACCTTACACATTCAAAGCTGACGAGTTTACCCTCCTTTCTTCGCGTTTCACACTACGCACCGCCCGTGTGAACAGTCACATCTCACTTAAATAGACGTTTATACCCTTAAAGTGACCTTCCAAGAAGAAACCAAACCAGAACAAATTGTATGTTCCTTCGTCCCTTACCTGTAGCTTAGTTGTCTTCCATGGATGTTCCTTCTCGGAACTCCCAAACTTCTCTTCCTTCCTATATAAAAGAATCAATCTCATTTCACCATCATCAACCTCACAACATAAAACCATTTCTCAAAAATCATCACTCTCTCTCACTCTCTAATGGCGTCTCCTATATCCTCAACAATACCCACCCATCAAAACCAAGAACCCACTTTCCACGACTTCTTCCCGGCGATGGCCGGAAAACTCGGAGGAGAAGGTCTCATCGACGAGCTCTGCAAAGGGTTCGAGCTACTAGTGGACAGAGACAGAGGTGTCATCACTTTCGAGAGCTTGCGGCGAAACGCATCGACGGTTCTTGGGCTCGGTGACTTGACGGACGACGATGTAAAGTGTATGATCAACGAAGGTGATTTCGATCGAGACGGTGCGTTGAATCAGATGGAGTTTTGCGTGCTCATGTTTAGGCTTAGCCCTGAGTTGATGGAGGCGTCACGGTATGTTGTCACTGAAGCGATAGAGGAGGAGTTTGGTGATGATCGAAGGCACAGGCGTTGATAATAGAAAGCTTCTTTCTCCATGAGAGACTTTGACTTATTTGTTTTTTTTAGTTTTTACTATTTTAAAATTTTTTAACCGATTCTTCTTTTATGTTCTTTCCTATGCTCTCTTTGATTTCCTTTTGCAGTTCGTATAAATTGTTGGACATTTTCTTTTTGTTGGATATATTAGTAACTGATATGGAAAATCATTGACAACAAAACACACACACACACACACGTATATATATACCAAATGCAAATATATCTCTTCAGTCTTTTTTACCTCCTTGGATGATTTAGTTTAGGCTGCGGCATGTGAAAGTTGATAAATCAACGCTACAAAAACACAATTGTCTTTCCATCCATATGTGGAAACATCTTTCTTTTTTTTTTGTTAATTTGTTATGAAAGATAACACATCAATAAAAAAAAATTAAGCAAAACAAAAAACTGAAAACGATCAACACATTTCAATTGTTCTATCAGATTCTTCCAATCTAAAACCACAGTATATTTTTCTTCCCAAATACTACGTGATTATATGATTTCTAGACATTGCGTATTATTTTTGGCCAGTTGAGTTGACATTGCTTCATCTTCGTAGTTACTGGTCCTCCATGTAAAACCCCTACAAATCTCTATCACGAATGTGTATCAGTTTCCACTCCCAGAAGATATAAATTGTGTTTGTTTCTAAACTTTGTCATCTCTATAGGTGATTAACTGCTTATGAGAATTATTGGGGAAGGAAATAAAATTATCTGATGAGATAGGTTTCATCAAAGATATGATGATATTTATGAAAATATTATCTTTTCGAGACGATGCTCAAGTCTTGTTTTTTTTTTTTTTGAGCAAACAAGTCTTGTTATATCATACTTCATATATAAGATTCGTAATATGTTCACTGAGATGATGATTTTGATAAGTACATCTCGAACATAATCCTATAGTCGGATCAGTAATAATCATATCAGAAACATAGCTATATCAGCTTAGCTCTATTCTGGTACCATATACATTAAGTTTTACAAACTGAATTCTCACTCTGATCTTAGTTGATATATAGTACACATATTGATTCATGATTTATTACTCTGTAGGTACTTTATATCTCATTTTACTTGAAATGAGAAATTCAGAGCACAACTATTCAGCTAAAATATTACTAACATATAGCATAATGTAAATTCCCATTCGATATGAATTTTGTTATTCTACGTATATAGTTTTTTTTTTGGTTGAAATATATGATATTTAAATACAGTATTAACGTTTACATTGGCTTTTTATATTGTTATGGATTGTATTGTTTTCTTCAACCCGCTAAAGATTTAATAAAATTTTGTTGGATCCGACTTGAAATAGAAGCAATTTAAATTTCGAAAATCGATTTTTTTTTGTAGACCTGGAAGTGATCCGGACCTTACGCCAACTAATCTTTGTAGAACGGGAGACAAGAGCCAGTTGATAAATCTCCTCCCAAATAGTGAACATATTCGTAACAGAGGTCTCTGTCACAAATACATCAGATCCTTTCTGGCTGAGCCAGCTCATCCTGGTAATCTATTTTTTCATTGACGTGTTTATGATTTCCAGCAAAACATATATTATAGATTAAAAAGCCCGCAAACTGAGGTGAAAGGGTAAGCAATAAAATCTTTGTAACAAACGTGTAAACACACTACTCATCAAAGTCCACATGTAATTATTAGATTTCTCAGTGTAGTTTCAACTTTCAACCACTTGTTCATAGTTCTACTTTTGCATTAATTAATTTTCTTTATAAAGCAAATATGGTTGCACCTTGCGATTGATTCATCATGCAGCCTAATGCGTGTAGCCATGCAGTTCCAGAGATCCAGCGAAAAGACCAAATCATGCATGTACGTATCTTAAGCGACACTTCGGTCAATAAAGCTATATAAAAGCCGATTACTTTGTTTACACGGAAATCAGGGGTGAACTGAACACTATACGGGTAAAAGGTGAAAAGCGAAGCATCCTTAGAACACAAGCCAACTTTGGCATTTTATCATTATCTTCTTCCTTTTATCTTAATTAACTTGTTTTAACATCATTTGTGGTTGCTATATATATTATAATTTTGTTATTTAAATATTTAGTATGTAGTTCTTGGAAAGAAATGTCGTCGAACGTCTCCCCTTCTTGATTACAACAAAGGTTTCTGTAATTTTAAGGGATACTAGATTTTGACCCGCGCGCCCGCGCGGATGTAATTTTATGAAGTATGTTTCTATTTGTTTTTCTTGTCAATATTAGAACTGAAAAAAAACGAATCCAAAAAATTAAACCGATCTCGATCCAAAAAATAGTATCAAACCCGAACCAAAATTGATTAAATATCCAAATTATTCAAAATTTTGGTATTTAGGAAATTGAAACCGAATTCGAACCGAAGTATTTCAGATATATAATGAATTTTAAATTTAAATTTAATTTAATTGAGTAATTTAAACCCGAAAAAATCCGAATCGAATCTGAAGCAAAAATTTAGAAATATCTGAATGAGACTGAAGTTTTTGATCCCTGAAACCTGAATTTTTAGTATAAGAGTTTATTAGAATAAACAGTGATAAATTTTCTTAATTAACTTTGGAGATATGACCACTAATTAATACTCCTTTTGTATCGGTTTGTAATTTTTAAGATTTTTGCACATGAATTAAGAAAATACAAATTTCTATACAATTTATCTTAGTTATATAAAAATTATTAAATGAAATTACTTCGATCAATAAGAAAAAGCCTCAGTATTTTGTAATTGATCAAAAATTCAAATATTATTAAATTCTACTTAGAATAGTGAGAACATCAACTATTTTAAAACAAAAAAAAAATTCTCTAAACACCTCTTAAAGTGATACGGAGGGAGTATCTATTATATTTTTAAAATAACAGAAAATTGTAACTAAATCTTGGGAACTATAACGTAGGTAAAATTGGAAATATGGTCTTTGATTAATATTTTCTAAGTTTGTTTATGGTCCATGAATATTATTGTGGTTCTCGTAATTATTTTCATATATGAATTACTTTTTGATGATTAGTTTAGTTTGGTAAACATGTTAAAGTTGAAATAATAGTTTATCTTCAACACTAAACCTTTTTCAAATAATTATCTTCAACATTAAACCCTTTTTCAAATAATTATCGTAGTTTAGTTAAGATACTGGATCAACAACAATATTTTGAATTTAGTCAATTAGCTCAAATAATTATCGTAGCCATAAGTATGAATATGTGGCAGAAGCCATGTTTTTCATTTTTTTTTTGAGAAAGGAAGAGGAGACCATGTTAAAGCGTGAGAATGTCTTTGCAAAGATCCATAAAGTTGATATATTCAACTATAGATATATTCACCTCGTCATATATGTAACTCATATCACTTCCCTCCCAGGGTAACATTGCTGACCTGCAAATCTATTGATTATATTCCCTCTGCATCTTCCTCGTAATGTATTTTCTGTAAGCTTCAGACCGGAAAACATTTTCCGCTAGAAAAAGTTAATGATATGCAAAGAAAACAATCTAAAAATACAATCCAAATCAGCATCCAGACTTCTTTCATTCAATGAGCTTGAAATTTCAACCTAACCATCAAAACAAAAAAAAAATATGAGAATGAGAGTCATCAAGCCACCTGTAACTTAGAAGACACAAATCATCAAAACACTTACGGGCTTTTTTTTTTCTTCAATCCAAAAAATGAACTCTCAAGACCATCATTAGCTGCAGGGAAAATAAATGGGACACAAACTAATGTGCATTCCATCAAAGAGAAACAAAAAAGTTTCACAGCACATAGACACAGATTAAAAAAGAGTTTCACAGCAAAAAAAGAGTTCCACAACACTAAAAAAGAGTT
Source organism: Raphanus raphanistrum subsp. raphanistrum (assembly GCA_019706035.1). NCBI lineage: Eukaryota > Viridiplantae > Streptophyta > Magnoliopsida > Brassicales > Brassicaceae > Raphanus > Raphanus raphanistrum. The sequence continues at coordinate 15,358,312 of CM033981.1, forward strand.
TCAAAGCACATAGACTAAGGTTCCATTATCTAAGAGATGAGATAACAAATTTCAACTCCTAATAAGAATCAATACAAACGAATCTAGGCGAAGGTTTGACAATAGATTTATCAATCTCTTCAATCATTTGCTACGGCATGAGAAAAGAAAATAAATTCCAAAACAAATCAACTAAAACTCATTTGCTAAGTGGAGAAAGGTTGCTTGCGAGTAAAATCAATCAAACAATGGGTAAGGTTTTACTAAGCTAAGAAGTCACGTTGATTTGGTTGAGTTAGGGGCTGACTGGTTTTCCCGCTACCACCCGCAAACGCAGCTTTTGCGGTTCATAGCGGTTGTTGGCGTTTCGAAACAATCACAGAAAACGCTACAAATCGCTTCAAACCGCTCCGAACCTCTTAAAATCAAAAGTTGGTTCCAGCTAGCGTTTGCGGTTGCGGGCGGTTGCGGGAGGGTAATTTTTTTTTTCTTTAAAAACAGAATAAATAAAAATAATACTAAAAATATCCAATAAAAATTTTCAATTGAAATAATAGAAATTATAAAATGTATTCATATTATATTTCAATTTATATTATAAAAATTCAAAACTAAAATATTTTCTATAAATTTTTAAAATTGAATAATATGATTTATCATATTATTATGATTTTAATATTTTTTATAATTACATAAAATGTAAATATTGTTAAATTATTATTTAACAGATGTTGCGTTTGGTAGTTTACCAGTCATAAGAGTCCCGCAAACGCAACAATTTCTAACAGCTATACCAGTCGTACAAATCTCTAGAAAACGCTTAAAACCGCAACCATCCGCACCCGCAAACTCCCGCAACCGCAACCGCAACCGCTGCGGTTACACCAGTCAAGCCCTTAATGTATGATTTGGTAGAGATTAAGTATTTATGAATAAATATTTGTATAGTTAATTTATTAAATCACGTTGATTTTGGTAATTCAAATTTACTTCTTTAATTGCAAAATATTCTCTAGTGGCATGAGATTGTAATTCTTTAGAAAAAGTTAGGGTTATTTTAAATTTGTACTTCAGTTTTAATAGATTAGATGCAAAATTATTACATCCATGTGCCTGAGATATGTTCTTTCTGATCCTCAAGCAAATCTCATATACAGTTAGCATTAAAATCTAAAATACAAAAAGATAAAATAAACACATACTACTCGTAAAATATTATTTTAAGTGTAAAATCGTCCGAAAAACTCATGAGTAAAACTTTAGTTATCTTTACAATCAAAGCTTGATAATAAATACTACTAATTCGAAGATTTCTGTAGCAATATGAAAATATACTATGAAATATGGATGCGGGGTGGTCCAAAGAGAAGAAAAAAAATGAATATAGATTGTCCAAAGACATTGACCTGAAAAAGGAAGATGGTTCGAAGAAGACTATAAAAAGAAATATAGTCGGTTCATGCATTCGACCTATAAAAAATGGTCAAAGCCTTCCAACGTTTGTTTCATCTCGATATTCACATTACCTAATTAATTTGCACTAGTTAGCTCGATAGTAGATCGACTTTGTGTTGACTATATTGGTCGGTCTAAGAGCATCAACATCAGCAAACCCAAGTGGGGTTTGCCACCTGTTTATTTTTCTATTTTTCTATTTTTTGCTTTTTAAAAAAAGAAAAAGATTAATAATAGGACGAATCCTGTTTCACCGTGTGTCAAACCTCTATGATAAACGGATCTTGCCGATGAACCTGCAAAGAGAGAGGTTCATAATTTTAACTTATTATAATACTTTTTTTTCTTAGAGTTTGTGCACAATCCTCCCAATGCGGATGGTCTAAGGCAGTCTGGAACCATCTATCTCGATACCATATTAATCCAACTAACAAAAACTCTAAAGAGTCATTTGCATGAAAAATAGTAAATAAATTGATAATTTGCAGAGATGGAAAAACAACAAAAGTTGGAGAGAGAAAAATGGTAAAACTACACTATTACCCCTATGAGTGTTCGAAAGAGAGAGAGAGACAAATCAGTATTCGTTCTAGATGGTTATATTCCAATTTATCCAGATATTTTGTATCAAACAAACTAATGTTGTTTTATATGGTTATATTTTAATTTATCCGGATATTTTGCATCTTAGCAGGTTATTATATTAGTGGATCGACTAACTTAAATATTTATTCGAACAATATTATTGTTAGTTGGATATTTCGACCAATAGTCAATTATCACTACAAACTTAATCTCTAATAAGTTAAGTAATATGTCGTTTATCTGGATATCATTATTGTTAGATAGATTTTACAAATAATAGTCGGCTAAATGTATAATATCCAAAAATGTTGGAGGCCATGTGTTACAAAAATAAGAAAGTGTCATTGTTGCTCGATCTCTTCCATGACGAGACAGAGACAACAAGGACGAGCACGACAGCGAGGCTTGAATCCGAACATGACAACATCAGTAAAGCGAGATGACAGAGATGGCCCAGTAACCCGAACAGGTGACTCGAGACAGACACGGCGATTTGCAGCGGAGAAGAAGAAAAAACTTGAGGCAGAGACATTTTGTGGTGGTTCCGCTGAGACGAACGAGGAAGACAAAACAGATTCACATTATGGTTCTAGCTTGTGTGAAAACTAGAACGACGGAGCAAGAAAGAGATGAAGGATTGAAGCTTGAAGCGATAAGGTTTAGCAAATGAGTCTTGCGAAGATCCGGTGATGGAGGAGTACGCCGTGTGAATCTTGCAACGACTCGACGCAAACAGAAGTGAAAGTTGAAGCACGGTCATGAAAGAGATAAGTTTGATGGCAACGATCTCGAAACTAGGATTACGACGGAGTAAACAAAGCAATTGGAAACAATGAGCAATAGGTTATAGGATGAATAATTGTAACCATAGGGATAGAACAGCCATTTTAAAAAAACAGGTCATCAAAAAAGTCACTTTTCCAGAATTGCAAATTATGCACTTATTCTTGTATAGGAGTGCTAATTTCTCAACTCTAAATTGCTAATGTGAATCTTTTCACTCTGATATGAACAGTAAAGTTTGCAATTTGATAGGCCTAACAATATGTGGGCACATTATAGCTAAGTAACATTTAAATATATGAATTTAGCAATCTTGAATGAAAATCATGGTATATGGATCCAGCTAGCATACATAAGGTTCTACTAGCCGCAGGTCCACATACATGTATTATATTTATATACCATCAATTTTGAAGACGTAAAATTAGCTGTATTTATCTACTGTTATTTTCTGAATTCACATATACATCATTTTCTTAATAAAATTAAAATTATAACGTCAGCAAAATGATCTATATAACGTCAACAAAATGATGTATATGTGGATCACTCCGAATTATAATACATAGTCGTAGTTTTATGAAGAAAATGAAAAGTCAAAAAAGAACAAAAGAACTATAATGATAAGAGTGATGATGCAAGGACTTGTAGTCGGAATCTAGATTACCTCAAGAGCCGTTTGTTGAGGAAGAGATCCAATGGCTAGCTTGTCATGGTCGATCAAAAATTGGACGGGCAAGGTTTGTTGACCCTACACTAGGTCAGTTTAGCACCTACTTGGTTGTCTTCATGGGGCTAGGATCATATTCATTGACTTGCTCATCTTTCTCAATTTGAATCCTTCTCCACAAATATATCTCACTAATAGATTCTAAAAAATTATGGGCTTAAATTACTTGTGCCACACAAATGAGATTGAGTGATTGGTATGGTAAACAAAAAACTACATGTAACTCAAGACATGAACTTCAGAGCTGTAAATTATGGTTAGTAGATGAAACATTCATGACACCAGTAGGACTGAAATCAATTGAGTTTGGGAACTTTAATAGTTTTAGTCAAGCTACTATTTTGTGTAAGATTGAATCGTAATCTAATCATATACAGTTTGAATAGACAAAACACTACTATATGATCCATGTTTAGAAAAGACATATTCTAGAGAAAACAAGTAATTAAAACTAAACAGAGTTTTGAGGGAAAACAAACATGATCATGATGATGAAGGTGACAGCAACACATATCATCATTATTATGTTATTTTTAATCATTTAAAACTTTGAAAAGAAAACCAAAGTTGTATTTTCCCCGCACCAACCCCCCACTCCCCCATCCAATACCAAGTCAAGCAGGACGGCGTCGTTTTGAGTTGGCCGTGTAGCCCCTATAATATCAGTCAAAGTTCAAAACTGCCCCAATAGTTTTGTTTCTTTCAATGTTAGCTATAATCAGAATAATAAAGGAATTAACATGATAATATGAATACGAATACAGAGACACACGTATAAAGTTCCATCTATTATTTCATTTGATTGGTTTAAAATTTTAAGCAAATGTATTTTTCCCACTTAAAATTTTCAAGTAGTTTTTAGAGTAACACATCAAAACCAAAAATTAAAATATCAACCAAAAATTAAACAATTCTTCCTTATTTAATATTTTTTTTAAACTTTAGTTATTGCACATTTTTTAAAATAAACATAAATTTAATATTTTAAAATATAAATGGTATAAAAATTTATTGAAAATAAATAAGACTAAAAACAAACCAAACTAAATAATAATAAAAATATGTAAACTTTTTATCAATATGCGTGCCAAAATATAAAACATAAACTTTCAAATACTGGAGTAGTTTTTTTTTTTTAGTCGAAATACTGGAGTACCTAGTTAATCGATCTATTTACATACTGAACAGAGTAGTTGACCAAAACAAAATCTATCTATTTAAAAAGTGGCTAAATAAGAAAACTAGTGGGGTGAGATTTAATTTGACCAAAAATATAGGGTGTTGGAATGAAAGAGTTGAACTTTGTAGAAAAAATAAAACTTCAGATCATCTTCATGTAAAATAAAACCTCTATAAATACGCTTTCTGGCATTTCCGGATCATTGAACTTATAATCTCTCGTCTAAAATAATAAAAACAATTCAGAAGGTTTATCTCCAGATATCGATGGCGACCAAGGTGTATATCGTGTAAGTTAAAACTCCTATTTCGATCTTTGTTCATTTAGTCATTTAACTATAGCGACTTGATTTTGATTTTTCTCAATGCTGATCGATTAATACGACTTCTATTGTTTATTTTGATTGCTTATCATAGCTTTTGCCTGTTCTGTAATAATCATGGGTGGGAAGGGATGTTTGTTTTGATTTATGATTTGTGCTTCAGACTCTTCTGTAATTTGCCTATTTATATTGTTTGACTCGATTCAATTCTTTGTGTTTGTGATTGCGTTTGATCTCAAGTTTGACTTTTTTTTTAAGTCTCGTTGACATATTATATTTCAGGTACTACTCAATGTACGGTCATGTGGAGAAATTAGCTGAAGAGATAAGGAAAGGAGCTGCTTCTGTTGAAGGTGTTGAAGCCAAGCTATGGCAGGTGAGAGATTTGCCTTCCTCCATTATGGCTTTTGTATTTGTCAATTTTTACAATTACAGAGTAATTTTATATGTTACAGTGAGAAACTATGTTAAGAGATGATATAAGCGGCACAAACACTTGGGGGTTCGAGTCTAAAAAGTAGTTTGTGTTGTGTATCTTGAAGAAAGGATAAGTCTTTCTAACAAAGCGATGTGAACCTTAATGAATTGTTGTTTGATAGGTACCAGAGACGCTTCCAGAAGAAGCACTCTCTAAGATGAGCGCACCACCAAAGAGCGAATCACCAATCATCACACCTAACGACCTCACCGAAGCCGATGGCTTCGTCTTCGGGTTCCCGACGAGGTTCGGCATGATGGCTGCTCAGTTCAAAGCCTTCTTGGACGCAACCGGTGGACTCTGGAGGACTCAGTCACTCGCTGGTAAACCTGCTGGTATCTTCTACAGCACTGGCTCTCAAGGTGGTGGCCAAGAAACCACCGCGTAAGTTCTCTTAACTTCACATCGTCATCTCTTTTGCCTATATTTTAATAACTTTTTGGTAATAATGTTATAGATTGACGGCGATAACTCAGCTGGTCCACCACGGGATGATATTTGTCCCCATCGGTTACACATTTGGTGCTGGGATGTTCGAGATGGAGAATGTGAAAGGTGGAAGCCCCTATGGAGCTGGAACCTTCGCTGGAGATGGTTCAAGGCAGCCAACTGAGCTTGAGCTAGCCCAAGCCTTTCACCAAGGCAAGTACATTGCTACCATCACCAAGAAGCTCAAGGGATCTTCTTCTGCTTAGAGACAGCCCGGCCCTTTGAAAAAAATATATCAATAAGAAAAAAACAATCATATATTTTATTTCGGGTTTTGATTATCAAAAACATGGTATTGTTTCACAAACAATCATTCTTGTCTTGCTTTTACGTATTAAGATATGTAATGATTTATGCTTGTCTTGCACTATTTAATTTTTTAATAAAAAATTATAAAAGAAAAAAACAAAAAGCTAAACTTGGTTCTGTAAGAAAACATTATCAAAGGACTTGATGAGCATTCCCGTAGTATCTGTTAATAAACCTCACCTTCTGCACGTTTCTAGCGAAGTCTGGTGAGTTCTGAGGGTAGAACTTGTACACCTTCATGTTCTCAAAGACTTGCCTAGTCTCTTGGCTCATCTCTTCAACCTCTCTCCTTCTAGCATCCCTCGCCTCTCTGTTAACTCTCCTTGCTGCTCTCACACTCTCCTTCACAAACTCTTTGAACTCATCCGTTTGTTCCTCAGACAACACTCTCTCTTCGATCCTCTTACTAGTAAACTCCTCGAGGCTGTCAAACTCCCAGTCGAATACACAATAAACCGGAGGATCAGAGGGGAACAGTACATCGACCACAGTGCTCTGCGGAAGCTCGTCTTCCTCCCTAGACGGTTTAAAGAAATAAGGAAGGCAGTACTCGAACTTCTTGACACGTTCCACCTTCATGTTTCTTAGAGCGGCTCTCCTCTGGCTACAGCACAGAGTGAAGATCAGAGAGTTTGTTCTCTCGACTTGTTTGTCTCTTTCTCGTAAAGGAATGTAAGGGAACCAACCCATTCTCATCTCCTTCATCGTTATGGTCTCTTCCTTTGCGCTCTGTATCGACGCGATTGCTACCTTGTTGGATGGCTCGATGGTTGAGTCTTGGGACGTGGATGAGATGTTCTTGCTCCTTGTCGTCGTCAAGGAAGTGTTGTGGCTCTGCGAAACCGAACACGTAGACTTTCTTCCCGTGGAGAAACCCTCCTTCCTCTAGGGCTTCTTCTAGGTTTTTGAAGTCCCAGTTGAATCCGTAGATTGCGTCTACATGCTCAAACTCGGTTCCTACGGGAAACGCAGCCTTCCATAAATCTTCTAGGTTACGTTTCTCCTCGAAGTACTCTGTCTCTTCTTCTTCTTGAGGTGGCTTGTTCCTCACGTCATCGTCCTTCTTGGTTTCCTTGCTTGTGTTCCTCTCTCTCATGGCTCCGTTATTCATTGTTAAGTGATAGAGAGACGTAAACTAAAGAGGAACAGATAACGAGCAAGTCGAAACACTAACTCTTTCAACGGCGAAGCGAGACAAAGAGATGATGATGACTTCTGTTATTGTATTAAACCTAAAGATGTATATTTATACAAAAATAGTGTGTTTTATATGACGTTAATTCAACGCAACGAAATAAAGGAGATTCAAGGTTTGCTTATTACTAGGTGTTTATTGCACCTGATGCAGAAATAAAAGTTTTGAAATTTAAATTATATTTTTAAAAATAAATTATGTTAAAATTTATTATTTGCTTAAAATATTATTTTTATTCTATGCAAGAATTAAGACAAAACAAATAATTTTTCTTTAGTAATATATATTTTTATATTTAAAATTATAATTTTGGAAATTCTTTTTATCTATTTCTTTTGGTTAGTGTATATTAAATAAAATTCTTTAATTTTTTTACAAAATTGGTATATAGTTACCAAAACATAAAATTAAATAGTATTTCTAAAATTTGTAGATATTAAAAAGAAATCAATAGTATTGAGATCAGAAAATTACGTTTTTCAAAGAAGTTGTATAAAATTTTGAAGAATTGTTTAGTGAAAAAATATCACAATTATAAAATATAGAATTAAATAATTTTCAAAAACTGTAAATTATTATTAAATTATTATTTATACTATTATGATATTTATTGTTATATTAATTATATAAATCAACATTAAATGTAAATGTTTATGTCATAATTAACTTCAAACCATATCATCATAGTTAGTAAATTTCATTATTATTTTTTTCAAAATCAATGTGGAGATTTAACATGGTATATCACTTTTCAAATAATATTGATATTTTTCAATTTTGGAAAATGCTATATGTCAATTTGGTTGTAAATAAAGCAGTTTTCTTAGAGAAATATCAGATTTCATATATTAAGGATATTTAAATTATTTTAAAATATATAAAGCTATTTTATACTCAATAATGCTTTTCAGATTCAACAATACTCAATATTAAATTACATTTGGAAAGGCAGGAATAATAAGGTTTTTAATAATTAGACATTGATTCTTAGAGAAACGCTCAAATTTGCGGAAACAGAATCAACACTTTGGGCTGAAACACAAATGTCGATCACACAGAGGGAAACACAACATGTTGAGGTTTTAAATCTACCGTCAATCTCAGAGCAGTGATATTTATAGATAACTTTTGAAAGGATAATGAGTTTTTCTCGGGATAAGATTGATATAGCACTTTAGAAGATTTTGATGGTTTGATGGGGTCAAAAACTGTCCGGGCTAGTCTCCCCCTCTCTTCACTCAGAGGTGGAGGCGCTACTTAGAGAAATGAAATGTATGAAAAATTTGCGTCAGTTTCGGATTACGTTTGCAACAAATTTTTCTCTATTGGTGAAGATGGTTTCGGAATCAGAAGAATAGTCCACTTTTACAAGTTATTTGGAAGACATCAAGACCCTGCAAAAAAAAATTCTCAACTCAGAGATCATTCATGTATCACAAATGTAGAATTTGAAAATGGATAGTCTAGCACGAAGTGTCAGGAATCAACCGTCTTTCGTCGTTCACATGGATGCGGAGTTATCGATGTGGTTTACAGAGTCAGTATGAATCTGCTTTTTTTAAATTGATGACAAAAAATGATTTTTCAGATTTAATATTCATGAAATATTATTCAAAAATCAGTTTCCACAATAAAATCTACTATGTATATATATGAAAATTTTCAAAATTATCAAATTTAATAATGCTGGATTATGTTTAAATTTAAATTCATTAGTATTTGCTATTAATTTAGTTACCAATAAATACAAATTTTCTTACAACGGATTTGAATTTTTAATCCTATTTTTATTAGTAATCCTACAAATTAATAAAGAAAAAGTTTACTTGATTTTTTTAATATATTGCAAATAAAAGCATTAGGCGTACATTGTTTATAAAATGGTTAAAACTTTCAGGGTATCTCCAACTCAACTCCTTTTTTATTCTAAAATTGAGTGAAATAGAATATAGAGTAAGAAATGCTCCAACTCAACTTTATATCTTATTCCATACTAGAATTTACTCTATAAATAGAATAATCCATTTTTTTTTCATTACTCTAACATGAAGTGATATGAAATTGGATTGGAACTATTTTGCTTTTTTCTACTTTATATTGGAGAAAAAATAGAGTTTTGCATTTAAGATGTTCTTAGGTGCTACAAATAGAACAGTCAGCCTTAAATCCTCATAAATATATAAAATAATTTATTATAAAATAATTTATTATAAAATAATTTAATACTTCTTATATAATTTGTAAGATAACAATAAATCACTATTAAAAAGAGTTTCACTTAGGAACTGTCTGGTTACATTTGATTGAAGCGAACCAGATCAGACACCCTAAGACAAAACAAACTAGGGATGGGCAAAAACCCGAACCGAACCGAATCGAACCAACCAAATCGAAGTTAAACCGAACCAAACCAAACCGTGCTCTTTATGTAATCCAATTGGTTCATGTTTTACTCAATCCGAACGGTTTGGTTTGGTTTGGGGTTTAAACCGAATCAAACCGAACCAAACCGATAATCCAACATGTGAGTAGTGATGTGAACCTCGTGATATAGCTCTTATTAACATACGTCCTAAAAAGAAACTGATACTATTGTTCAAAAAAAAAAACTGATACTGTTAAACAAAATTATCTTAACCCAAATATACACAGTATATATCTTATTATATAAAGCTTGGTTCTTCAAAGTTACTAATTAACATGATCGCGACACGTGTCATTAAAATTTTTAAGATTGCGGCATGTGTTAATCAATATTATAATTAAAAATATATATTAAGATAATAACAAAAACAAATTTTGTTAAAAAAGTAATTGTAAGTATACCTAATAGTAATTTCCATTTTAAAATCCTAAACAAAACATAGTTGCAAATAATTATTTGATAGTAATTTTCCTTTTAATAATTTTAAAGAGGTTAAAATTTATAATGATATAAAATATATATTCTAAGATAACAAAAAACGAATTTTGAAATAAATTAATTTTAAAATTGATTTAGTAGTAAAAAGGAAATTTTTAAAAATACTTAATAATATTCTAAAATTACTTAATAGGAAACTTGGTTCTTCAAAGTTGTTAATTAACATGGTTGTGACACATGACAATTATATATTTAAAATTATGATATGTATTAAACTACTTCATAATTTAAAATAAATATATAAGATAATAAAAACGATTTTTGGTGAAATTAATTATATAGTAAATTTCCATTTTAAAAATCTTAAACAAAATACTATTTAATAGTAATTTCCTTTTTTAATAATGCGACATGTTTTAGGATATATCATGATTAAAACAGTATATACTAAAAAAATAAAAACAAAAACGAATTTTGAAATTATTTAATAGTAAAAAAGAAAATTTAAAAATTCACTACAAGAAAACACGATTTTAACGACGACCACTTTCCTCGCTAAATCGTCGTAAATAGGTCTTTACGACGATTTAGCGAGGAAACGCATATCGTCGTTAAAGATTGGTCGTAACGGATATTTAATCGCCATTTCGTCGTAAAAGTACGAGGGACCCATTTCGTCGTAAAAGGAAGGTTAATATTTCGTCGTAAAGAACACGTAGATTTCCACGTAAAGTGGACGCTATATTTCCACGTAAATGACACGTAATATTTCCTCGTAGAATTCACGTAAAGTATCCTCGTAAGAAAAACGTAAATAATACTCGTAAAGTAAACGTAAATGATACACGTAAAGTAGACGTAAATTTTCGTCGTAAAAGAAACGTAGAATCTGACAGGTAGATTCCTCGTAAGGTTTCGTCGTTCTTTACACGTCCACTTCCTCGTCAATTCCTCGTGAGTTAACGAGGAATTTGCTTCGATTTTTATAACTAATTTATTTTTTAAATTTAAATTTTAATATTATAGAAAATAATTATTTCAAAAATATTAGAAATATAAATAATTAGTAATGCAAATATTAAAAAATTGGAATAAATTAACCGAAAATATTATATAAATAAAAGTTTGGAATGTTAATAATATTACACAGAAAAAAAAAAACTAAGTCGGGCCGGGGCGGTGGATCGTTTCCCGGTAGAGGTCTTCACTCCTCCTCTGTAGTTCCTCCTCTTGCTGCTGAGTACGAGAAGGCTCGGGAACCGGGTTCCGTCGTCGCATATCCGCCAACAACTCCTCCCATTGGGGATTTCCAGAAGATATAACTTCCAGAAACCCCTCCACTCCACCCATACGAGCTTGGAATGATTGGCGCGTAGACTCCAACTCCGTCTGCGTCGACGCCAACTGAGTCCGCGTCGAGTGTAACTCCGAACGCAGCTCAGTGACTTCGTCGGCTCGTCTCTGACCATAAGACGATGTCGCTCTTGGGACATCGTTGACGGAACCGATTCCCAACGTACGTCCCTTTTTCTTAGGGACGACCTACAAAGAAAAAATAAAGTTTAATGTTAATAATTTAAAAAAATAGATTAAAAGTAGATTAAAAGGTAAAATTTTTACCTCCTCGTAAATCTGATCCACTTCTTGAGTGGATAATACGACCGGTATTCCATCGGGAGATTGCTGGGTCAGCTGAGTTTGGCGGTCTTCAATCCGAGCAACGACATCGTTGTAGATTTGCTCGGACCTCGGATCCACAAATACCCCCGCCTTGGTCTTGTGGGTCCTCTCGTAAAGCTCTTTAAGAGACGGGAGTTGTCCCGTCTCTTTGGCCTGAAAATATTTAAAATTTAAAATGTTAGAATCAATATACATATATAAGTACATATTAATTAATTATTAAAATATTTAATATGAAAAAAAATTAGAAATTAATTACCATTTCCAAGCGGACACGGGCATGGGGTTTTTGACCCGTACAGTGAAGCATCGGGCCGTTGCCGTGCTCGTCTTTGGTGTTACGAGAGGCAGAGCAGGCGTTGGAGATCGCAATACCGGTACAGGAACTTGTCCATTGCTTTTTATATGTAACTCGGGTCTTGAGCAAATATCAGGCAAGTCCAACCTCGATTTTTGATTGTCTTTTGTCTTCCCTGGAACATTCAATATTGTATTCATGATGTTCTCAAAAAAATTCTTCTCAATATGCATCACATCTAGGTTGTGGCGCAAAAGAAGATCCTTCCAATACGGCAACTCCCAAAATATACTCTTCTTGTGCCAGTTGTGCTGAACTCCATAATAATCAGGCATATTACCGGGAACATGCCAATTACCACCACAACGAACTGTTTCTTGAGCTCCGTAGTAATCGATTTGCTGTTCAATTTGTTCTCCAGTTAAATACGGAGGAGGAGTGTCTCTCACAACCCTTTTCTGCCTAAACAATTTCCTGTTTCTTCGATAAGGATGATTAATGGGAAGAAATCGCCGGTGACAATCGAACCAACTTGTCTTCCTACCGTTCTTCAGCTGAAATGCATCTGTCGTTCCATTACAATATGGACAAGATAATCTCCCATGTGTAGTCCACCCAGACAACATCCCATAAGCAGGAAAGTCACTTATGGTCCACAAAAGCATCGCTCGCATCGTAAAATTTGTCTTCGTTGAGCAGTCGTACGTCCTCACCCCTGTTGACCACAAATCTTTCAACTCTTTTATCAGTGGCTGTAGAAAGACATCCAGAGACCTTTTTGGATGGTTCGGACCAGGTATTAATATGGTCAAGAACAGAAACTCCCGTTGCATGCACATATCTGGAGGCAGGTTGTATGGCGTCATAAAGACTGGCCACAATGAATATTGTCTCCCTGACATACCGAAGGGACTAAATCCGTCCGTGCATAATCCCATATACACATTTCGGCTATTGCTAGCGAATTGTGGATATATTTTGTTAAAATGTTTCCAAGCTCTTGCATCTGATGGATGAGTCATCTCACCATCCGTCTGAGTATGCTCGGCATGCCATCTCATTTTTCCAGCAGTCTCCTCAGATTGGTACAATCTTTTCAATCTGTCGGTAATTGGTAGGTACCACATCCTTTGGTACGGTACCCTATTACGTCCTCGTCCTTGCGGTTTGAATCGTGGCTTCTTGCAGAATCGACACTCTTCTAACTTCTCATCATCTCCCCAGTAGAGCATGCAGTTGTCGATGCAAACGTCTATCATCTCAGAAGGCAACCCAAGACTATAAACTAGTTTCTGAATCTCATAATAAGAATCAGCAGAGACATTGTCTTCCGGCAAATACTCTTTAAACAAGTCTGTCCATGCATTCATGCAACTTTCAGGTAGATTATGATCAGTTTTAATACTCATCATTCTAGCAGCCAACGACAATTTAGAGAGACCTTCTCTACAACCACTGTAAAGTGGCTGATTCGCAGCATCTAACATTTCATAAAACTTTTTTGCATCTATGTTAGGTTCTTCAACTTCATCATCATCATGAGCAACAAATGCATCAGCTACCATATCATGAACCCTATCATAATTATCTACCATCTGCTCCTCCTGATGGTATCTATGTTGATTATGCAAATGATCAACCGGTTCATTCTGAAAATTGCTATTACTACTACTAGCTTCATTCTCATAATTATAACCTTCTCCATGTTGAAACCAGATATAGTAATTTGGCATGAAACCTCTATTTATTAAATGCTTCCAAACATTTTCACGAGTTGCCAGTTTTGAATTGTTGCATTTTCGACAAGGACAAAACATCTTACCGCTTTCCTGGGCGAGCGGTGTAGAATCTGCTTGATGCATAAATGTCTCTAGTCCTTCCAGATACTCTTTCGTCACTCTCCCGTTAGCATCTCTATGCGTGTACATCCATCTCCGCAACTCTAAATAATTTCCATCACCAGACATTTTTTTTTTCACGTTTTTAGATTTTTTTTCTTTTGCATGTGGTGTGTTTCAAATGTTCCTCAAATGACATATTTATAGGAAAATCCGAAATTGGTAGGTGAGATTTTACTACGAATTAACGACGAAATATGGGTAGTTAGACAAGATAAAAAACGTGTGTCACCTAAAATTAGGTGACACTCGCAAAAACCACGTAAATATTTTCCTCGTTAATTACACGTTAACTATCACGTGTTCATTACGACGAAATGCTGTTTCCTCGTAAAAACAACGCTCCTTTACGTTTGCTTTACGACGAAACCCTTTCCTCGTTAATTAACGACGAAATAACGTGTTTGTTGTCTTTTCACGTAACTTCCTCGTAAAAGACTCGTAATTTTACGAGGAAATTATTTCGTCGCTAACTTTCGTCGCTAAGCCCGTGTTTTCTTGTAGTGATTACTTAATAATATTATTTTAGAAATATTATTTGATAGTAATTTTTGTCTTAATATTTTGAAGTTGTGTTAGAATATCTCATGATTAAAAATATATATACTAATAAAATTAAAAGAAATTGAAGAAATAATTTTCTTTAATTTAATAGTAAAATTTACTTTTAAAAAATATTTAATTGTAAAATTTAATTTTAAAAATTATTTAATAGTAATATTTAGAAAATTTCCTTTTTACAAATCTTAAAGAAGAGAAGTTTGTAAAATAACTTATTTAATACTAATTTCCTTTTTCCAAAATCCAAAAAAGATTAATGTAAAAGATTATTTGATATTAATTTCCTTATAAAATTTTGACATTTGTTAAAATATCTTATGATTAATAAAATATATAGGAAGATAATAAAAACAATTTGTGTTTTAAAAAGTAATTTTTTGCAGGATTGAGCAAGAAAAATATCTGGTGAGTTTTCTTGCATGTTCTTTCACATCTTCGCGTGTTATCTTTTTTTTGGTGACATGAAGAAATAATTAGATATCCCGATCTTCACATTAAACTGATGTTGAACTTTTTCTAAAAAGAATATAATTGTCATGTTGTTATACATTAGTTATTGTTACAATTATACTTAACCGTTTGAACATATAGATGTAGTGGTGAACATGAATCGGATATCCGGATTTTTGGAGATATTCTAATCCGATCCATTTTGTTATAATAATCAATTATTTGATCCAATTCGATCTGTAGCCACACGAATATTCGGTGCTCCGGATATTCAGATAATTTTAGATTTTCGACCGGATATCCGATTCGATCTGCAAAAATAAATTAAAATTAGTAAATAAATCATAAATTCCAAATATAAGATAAAATAATAATAACATTTTATTACAAAAATAAAAATTTATTACTTTTTAAATTTTAATAAATAACTTAATAAATTTATTAAAAAGTACTAGAAAACTTATATACAATATAATATTTATATAAATTATTTATATACATATACGTCTTTACATACATGTATATGTATTCATATAACGGATCAGATCAGATATTCATTCTTAATAATATTAGTATTTTTGATTTGCTTCGTTTCTTACAGATATTGCATATAAGTATTTTCTTTGCTTTGTAGAGTTACATATATTTGAAATTTCGGTTCAAATCAAAACAGATAAAATCAAAATTTATGGATATTTTGTCCAACTGTTATGGTATTGTGACTAAGTTAATGTGACTATTATGCTTATATGTGATTATGATTATGTGTGTTTATTTTTATGTGTACTCTATTTTTATGACGGTGAAGTTGGAGACGGAGAGGGATTTGAGGAAGACGTTTGGTAGCTGGGGACGGACGTCTGATTGGTTCTGACCACAACCGAACCTTTTAAATCAAAATTCGGTTATGTTCGGTTCAATTCATAAACCGAAATTGGAAATTTTATAAACACACAGTATTATAATTCAAGTCTTCCGCTCATGATCCAAGCCAAACTTCCGGAACAACTCTTACTTTCTTTATCCAACTTCAACACATAGCATATGACTTTATTACTTCTGTAATTTTAACTAACTTTTGACCCAAAAAAAAAACAAATAAAAAAAATGCTGGAAAGGATTTCAAATAAACACTAGATGACATTACATAAACGGGGCAAATTAAACAATTTATGGTTGTAATTTTTTAGTCCTTTTAATTTAATTTAATGAAATAAATTTCAAAATAAAATTAACTATTTATAAAAAAATCGTAAATTATGTTAAAAAGGTTTTAAATTCAAAAATATGTCTCATAACATATACCTAAATTTTAAAATTGATGCAAAAATATACATTCTTATTATGTTTTCATAAAACAAAAAAATCAACAAAACCCGTGCAACGCACGGGTCCATACCTAGAAACTGTGAAATTGGTTATGTTGTTGTAGATCATGCTACTATGAAATTTAAATCAAAGAGAACGATTTTCCAATGGATTGTTGTAGGTCATGCTTTTAAGGAATTTAAATAAAAAATGAAGACTTTCCAATAGAATAGTGTTATGGATAACTCGCCTATACAATATGAATATTGATGCCGAAATCCTAACCAGAAGTTATATGGAAAAACAGATTTGTATTCTTAAAATAAGTCTCATACCTACATATGCAAGATGACCTTTCAAAATGAAAAGACTTCAATTTTCTATAAGAGTGTTCTATAAAATGACTATCAACCAGAACTAAGGTTAAAGCTTAAAAAGTTGGTCTATTTGTCAAGTTCAGTCTTACAAGTTACAATTATATGTCGCACTATCAAGAGTCACTACAACTGGAGAACTTCAAATTTGTAAAACATACCGACAATGGTGTTTTACAAAATATTGTATATAGAAAAAGATGTTAAAGTCACACCATGAATGTTAAAATAAATAAATTTGATGTTTTATCTAGAAATATATTCGATATTTAGCTCACTATCGATAAAAAATATTGACTGGTGTTATGTAATATTAATATTTTTAATTGTGTCGTTTTTAGTTTTCTTACACAATATAAACAATATAGAGAGTTCACAGTTCTATATATTTCAATTAACTATAGCTAATATTATTTTGAGAAATTATAAAAAGTGAAGTATTTATTAAAAAATATAAATATCAATGTACTATTTAAAACACCATTATTATTAAAATAGAATATCAATAAAAAATTATGTAAGAAAACAGATTATTGTTATTAAAATGTCACCAATATATACTGAAAATCCAAGAACTAACGAGAGAAAAATATTTTCAATCTTTTTATGTGTTCGTGAATTAAAACATCAAATAAAACCCGTGCAACGCACGGGTCCATATCTAGTACAAAATAAACTATAGACTGTGTTTTGTTAACAATTATTCTGTATTATATAACAAAGGCGAAAACACCTAAGAGTGGTCATGTACTCAGCAGTCCTCACAAATATTGAAACATATATACTTTAAGATTTTAATTTATTTACTCTTACTTTCATTATCAACCGGAGTATCCTGAATGAATCTTTAACTATAAGGTTTCGACTAAGCTTGAGCATCAGGGGAAATGGATTCGAATATGCTCTAGAAAAAGACTACTTAAGGACATTATTTAAAGGTAATGTAGCAAATAATTGTGGTACAATGGTATCGGATCTCGAAGAATTCTGGTACAGTGATTAATTAATACCAGAACTATCTGGTTATAGAAAGGTAGAGACCAATAACTAGAGTAGCCAGACTGAAATATTCAAACGTATGGGATCATTTTGGTTTATCCTCTTAAAATTTTACTTTTCAAATTATAATATTATTTATCTAAATGAAAATATCGCACAAATTGAGTGAAACCTAAAGGCATGTTCTTTTATATTATTTAGTCAATATTATACCATATCCAACAATCCATGAAATGGACAGATACAACTCTAAATAAAACAAGCAGCAGTTAATACGCACATAGCAACAAAGTTCACATCATCGTCTATTCATTTGTTGCATGGACGAGTGGCCACACTATGTTAGGTATAAGACATAAGTTGCTTCATGTGCATGACCCGAAAAAGAAGTATCATGTCGTTTGATGGAATCATGAATATTCAGTGATGATGCCATTTCTTATACATTATTTGCTTCAATTGTGACTTTTTTAGTTTGAGCATTTTCTCATATTATTCTTTGACAGACAAAACAGTTACTTGGTTTTTTTTTTTTTTTTTTTTTTTGTCGACAAGATTATAGACTCATGATGACTCTGTAAACCAAACTGGTAGCTCTGTATCCATATGGACAGTAAACGACGTCTGTTGCCTCACACCACGTGCTAAGCTATCCGCCTTGTTGTTTTGCGTCCTTGATATATGAATAATCTCCGAGCTGTGAAAACTTCTCTTAAGACTTCTGATGTCTTCTAGGTAAGTTGAAAAAGCCGGTCATTCTTCTGGTTCCGAAACCATCTTCACCAATTGAGAACAATCCGTAGCAAATGTAACGTTATATTGCCTTAAGTTCCTCATACATTCCATTGCCCATATGAGAGCTTCGACCTCCGTGTGTAAGGGGGATTGACTAGCCCTTGTATTTCTAGCTCCCAATAATCCTTCAAAGCCTTCTAAGGTGCTATACCATCCTTGTCCTGAAAAATTATCTTCTGATTTCCATGAACCATCCGTAAAACACCATCATCCCGGTCTAATCGGCAGCGCTACATCAGCTGTTTGTACAGCTTGATTCGGATTCTTAGTTATTGCTTGTTGAGCGTCTTTCCAGAGTAGAGACTCAGTCATAGCCAGTTTAAGAGTATCTCTAGGATCCATATCCAAATTACTAAAAACTTTATTATTTCTTCCTTTCCATATATACCAAAGTATCCACGCAAAATGATGATCTTCCATTGTTGGCTGGATTCTCCAGAATAGATAATCCATATTCGCAAATAAAGATTGTCCTGGAAAATAATCTGGATGCGAAGGAATCCTTGATAGAGCCCAAACCTGGACTGCTGGTGGGCATTCAAAGAAAACGTGATTTATAGATTCTTCTGTTGCTCCACATCTGTCACAACCAATATCTCCTTGAAGACCTCGTGCTTTTAGATTCTTTTTAACTGCAATACACCCTGACAACAATTGCCATAGAAAGTACTTCATCTTTGGTGGACAACGCACCTTCCAGCAATAAGCTTTAAGATCCGTAACCGTGGGACCAAACTCTACGGCCCCTCCTCCTCGATCTGGATACGCCCGTTCTAGTTGGTATCCTGATTTAACTGTATATTTTCCATTTTTGGTAAAGTGCCAGCCATCCCGATCTACTGTTTGTATCCTACTTAAAGGTATACTTTCAACAATCTTAACATCCGCAGGTTCCATTATTTCCTGTAAAGCCAGTGAGTTCCATGTTCGTGATGAGGCAATAATGAGAGAGTCGACCGTAAGGTCGGGTAAAAGAACATTTTGTTTTTTATTTGCTGGTCTCGGGCGGTTGGTTGAGAGCCAATGATCATTCCATACTGATATAGAAGATCCTTATCCCACCCTTTTGATTAGTCCTTTGCTAACCAGAGATCTAGCAGAGATTATACTGCGCCAACCATAGGAGGACGAGTACGATCTAATCGGTTCTAGGGGTGAAGCATTCCTAAAATACCTACCTTTAAAGACACGAGAAAATAGAGTATTTGGTTTATCTATTAATCTCCATAGTTGTTTTCCAAGCATGGCTGTGTTGACATCCGTAAGATCTCTAAACCCCAGCCCTCCATCATCCTTATGTACACAAACCTTATCCCATGATTTCCAATGTAATCCTTTTGTGTTACCACTAGGACTCCACCAAAATTGTGCTACCGCACTGGTGAGCTTTTTCATTACCGTTTTCGGTATTCGATAACAGGACATAATATGATTGGGAAGAGCAGTTACAACCGATTTTATAATTACCTCCTTTCCTCCTTTAGTAAAAAATTTAAAAATCCATCCATTTACTCTGTTGTTTAACCTCTCATGTATAAAGCCAAATACTTGAACCTTAGAGCCTCCTAAACTTTCTGGGATCCCCAAATATGTTCCCATACCTCCCAGGTTTTGAATTCCCAAAATATCCCTAAGCTCTTGTCGGGTTGTCTCATCAACCTTATGTCCGAACTGAATTGACGACTTCTGAAAGTTTATCTGCTGTTCCGAAACCTTTTCATATTCTTGAAGAATTACCAAAATAGCCTGACACTCCTCTCTCTGCGCTCTACAGAAGAAAATACTATCATCCGCAAAAAGCAAATGAGATATTGAAGGACAAGCCCTTGCCACTTTTATTCCGGTCAACCTTTTCTCATTTTCTGCC
Source organism: Raphanus raphanistrum subsp. raphanistrum (assembly GCA_019706035.1). NCBI lineage: Eukaryota > Viridiplantae > Streptophyta > Magnoliopsida > Brassicales > Brassicaceae > Raphanus > Raphanus raphanistrum. Next base: position 15,378,910 of record CM033981.1, read on the forward strand.
TTCTTAATATTCGCTATTAGTGTTTCAGTGCACATAATGAACAAATAAGGAGATAATGGGTCCCCCTGGCGTAATCCTCTATTTGGAACTATCTGTCCCCGTGGTTGCCCATTTAATAAGACTCTGTACTGTACCGACGATATACACTCCATCATCAACTTAACCCAATGATGATCAAACCCCATTTTTTGAAGTAAGGCCTGAATGAAGTTCCATTCCACTCGATCATAAGCCTTACTCATATCCGTTTTTATAGCCATAAACTTATTTTGGCAAGCCTTATTCGTCCTCAGCCCATGGAACATCTCTTGTGCAATTAGAATATTGTCTGAAATCAATCTTCCAGCCACAAAAGCCGATTATGTTTCCGAGATTAGAGCAGGAAGGCAAGCCTTAAGCCGTTGACACAACACCTTTGAAATAATTTTATATCCTACATTACAGAGGCTTATTGGTCTAAGCTCTGTCATCCTTGTCGGTCTTTCCGTCTTGGGAATCAAGCATATATTCGTAATGTTTAAACGCTCATCCATCTTTCCAGTGGTCAGAAAATTGTTGACCAATTCCAGGATATCCTTTTTAATAATGTGCCAAGAGTGTTGGAAGAAAAGTGCCGTCATACCATCCGGCCCCGGTGCCTTCTCCGGATGCATCATAAACAAAGCTTGTCGTACCTCTTCCTCTGTGGCAAGCTGTAATAGTCGCTGATTCATTTGCTGAGAGATAGATGGTTTAATTTCATCTAAGAAATCATCAAATTCCGTAGGCGACGTAGTACCAAAAAGATCATCAAAATAATCCACAGCGACCTTCTCGATTCCTTGGTCCTCAACCACCCAGGTCCCATTAGTATCATATAAACCCACGATATGGTTACGCGCCCGTCTCTGTTTCGTCAAAGCATGGAAAAACTTTGTACCAAGGTCTCCTGCCGTATTCCATGTATTTCTACTTTTCTGTTGTCAGTAGTCCTCTTCATCCTTATAAGCCTCTTGTAGTTTCCTAGACACTTCCAGAATATCCTCTTGAGATCTATTATCATCTGTTTGTACTTCCTCCAAAACCTTTTGTAATTCTGCTATTTTCTCTTTTCCATACGGAGGATTATTTTTGCGCCAGTTAGAGATCTCATGTCGGCAATTGGTAATCTTAGACACAACATCTCCCCTATTCCCTTCTGGGTTCCTCATTTCTCTTGTCCATCCTCTGGCAATGGATTCCAGGAAACCTTCCTGTCCAATCCATCGTTTGTCAAACCGAAACTGTCCCTTACGTTTAGTGACTTTATCTTCTAGGTATGCCACTACCGGTCTATGATCCGAGCCCACCAATTTTAAATATTCTGTATACGATTTTGGAAACATTGAATGCCATTCCTCGTTAGCTAGGGCACGATCCAGTCGACACCGAATCATTGTTGCTTTACCATTTACTTTCCGTCTTCCTTGCCAGGATAATTTATTTCCCCGCACCAGAAATTCCAGGAGTCCACTATTACGAATCATATTATTAAACGATACGAAAGAATCTGCGCCTCGTAATGGTCCTCCTTCTTTCTCATGGTTTCCAGTGATCTCATTTAGATCACCAATAATAAACCATGGATCGTCTCTAGAAATGCCATATCTTGTTAATCTTTCCCAAACTTGATCTCTCAATTTCTGGACTGGGTCCCCATATACAAACGTCATAAATACCTTCTTCCCCAATGTCACTGCTTCCACATCTATCATCCTGATACTTGAGTATAAAATATTAACCTGATGCTCATTATTGTAATATAATGCCAACCCTCCACTTGCTCCAACTGGATCCACCGTCATTAGATTATCATATCCAAAATGTGATTGAAATCCTTGAACAAAGGCAAAGTCCTGTTTTGTTTCTGATAAGAATAGAAAATCTGGTTTGTGTTGATGCCATATCTCCCGAAGATAACTAATAGTCCATTTACTTCCCATACCTCTACAATTCCAACTTAATACCTTCATAAAAAAAAACTTAGGATGCTCGTTTGAGCTAAGAAGCGGGTATGAAGAAACCCTATAAAGATTAATAACTTCGTGCACCGTAGTACCCTTTTTGCTGCTATGGGATCAATATCAATATCAAGGAGTACAAAGCCTATTTGGTTCAACCAATAGAGACCCCGATCTCCCGGGCACAATCCTGCTCTTATATAGTAATAAATAATTCTCCCTAACCTCCAAAATATTAACCGTTGAAACCTACAGCAATTCAGCTGTGACCTTATTAGCTCACTAGTCCTCATAATGCCATTTACATAGAATTCTTTATCCAAACCCCTTTCCCTTATTAAAAATAATCTCCATCGCGTCATCTCTGAATAAACTATCTCCCACATCCTCATAACCAATATTAAAATATCAAACATCCATCTCGTAAGAATGTATACTTTTCCATAAGCCCACCAAAAAATACCAATGATACCAAACGTGGAACGTTTTGTGAAACCCACATGTGAATTCCAAATATTGTTTATAAAGCCATAAGAAACTGACCGTAGATAACTGTGCTTTCTACACCACTGACGTTCGTAATATAGAATATATTCGACCCTTATTTGATAAAAACCACCACGTTGATTCCATCCAATTATAACAACATCTAAAACAATAATTACCCAGAAACCTGAGAGCCCGTAAAACCTTTCTGTGACCAGTTTAAAATTCTCCTCAACCTTTATCGTGTCCCATCTTTGTTGGATCATCACATACAAAACCTGTTCTGGAATCAGAATCTGCAACTCAGAATAAAATCTCCTCTTGCCAAAGACCAGGGACCCCTCCCCTAAGCTCATCAGTCGTGAAGAGCATAAAACCAATGTGGTCCTGTTTCCACCAGTAAGCCACGTGAATCCATTTCTTCCAAACCATAGTATCACCCCAAAATTCACATATATTACCAGCACTACATATGCCAAACACACGTCCGTTATTCCACTCCGACAAAAATACATAACCATGTATCTTGTTTGTGACTGTGCTTGGTTTAAAGAGACCAAACACATTATCTTCTTCAAATTATCTGCATCTGGCAAAACGTGACAATAGTTGAAGTGCTTAGAGTCTAGCCAGATGAGTCCTAAGAACCAATATGACCCAAGATCGCATCCACAGCGGTACCAATAACCAAGAAAACTGATTTTATTCCAAGTCAAGATCTTATAACACAACCTGACGAAGCTCAAAATAAGAGCAGTACACAACATGAAATCAAAGACAAAGGAAAAACAAATGCTCAAAGAGCTTATTAAGACAAATAAAAAACAAAAACCAGAGAGCACCAGTCTCTCAAAACCAGAGATCTTGATTTGGATTAGCAATCCAATCAATTCCCCATCTCGTTGCAGAGAATATGTATACATATTTTCCCTAATCACCTTTGCCTCCAGCTCCCCTTGCAGATTAAAAAGCATATCGTGTGGATCATTTGATCGAGATATTGTAGATCGGAGTTTCCCTGAACGGATCCGAAAGCAATCACCGAATGAAACCCAATCTCCTTCGATCTCGATCTTTCCTTTTTGCTGGAGATCTCCTCCAAGATCGCAAAGATCAGTCCTTTGGAAACCATTGATACTCTTCCGTATCCCTTGTGAAACCTCAGAGAAATGATGATAAATCCGATGAGAAAACCCTTTAACCCATGAAGTCCCCGGATCCCAACTGCGAGAAACCATCGAACCCTAGAACTTTTTTGCTGTCGCCATCGCCATCGCCATCGTCAAGAGAGAGCGTTTTTCTTTTTTCAAGTATAACAACTTCTAGTTACTTGGTTTTTATACTTCCGAATAAAATGATACAAATTTAAGAAAATATTGAACATGAGTGATTTCTTAACTAAGTTTTCTGAAATCGAAATACTAGACTTCATGAAATGTAAGTAGATCAATAAATATAAATTGTGTATCGTGTGTACCAAATTAGCTATCCGTATTTGGCCACGATCAACATTTTAAACCACCACAATACAACATGTAGCAAAGAACAATATTTATGAGCCGACCATCCATTGTTATTATAAATAATTACTGCATAACTATTAGATCAGTTTTGCAATGTTTTTAATCTATTAACATTAATGCATGCGGTAAATAAATATTGATGGTGGGTGGCAGTGTAGCATAGGAGTGGGCGTTCGGGTACCCGTTCGGGTTCGGGTCGGGTATTTCGGATTTTCGGGTATTTTGGTATAGGAGTATAATACCCGTTCGGGTATTTCTGAACTTCGGATCGGGTTCGGGTATTTTTAGTCCGGGTTCGGTTATTTCGGATTGGGTTTGGATATTTAGATTTTAAAAGAAATAAAAATAAAATTTTCTTTTTTGAAGTTTTTTATATTTAAAAATATAGATTTTATTTAACTGATTTTTTTCTTTTTATAGATTGAATGATTAATAGATTTGGAGATAACATTTCCAAAATAAAAATATTAATTTGGCTATTGTTTTAAAACTTTTGATGTAACTTTGGTTAATACATGAAATAAAAAGTTTAACATGCATTTTAAATGAATATCAAATTATTTTCTCCATAATTATATATATATATATATATATACTATATGATTTTAAAGTATGTCTAACATCAATATAAATATTTTAAATAAAATGAGAGATGTAAAATAGAAATATAAGGGTAAGTATACACATGTTCGGTAATTTTCGGATATCCATTCGGGTTCGGGTATTACCCGTTCGGGTTCGGATATCCAATCTCTCCTAACTTAATACCCGTTCGGGTATTTTACTACTTCGGTTCAGATTTCGGTTCGGGTTTTTCGGGTCGGGTTCGGGTGCCACTTCAGATATCGGATAAAGTGCCCACCCTAGTGTAGCACATCAACTCTCTAAACTTTGTCGAAATGGAAGCATATAAATAAGCATTATTTCTGTTTATATTAACACATGATTTTATTAATAAAAAATGGTAAACTATTCCTCAGAGAAAGAATGTGAAATGATTTTATTAATAATAATTATACGAGTGTTAAACCACAATTTTACAACATGCTAAACTACCATATTACATTTGTACAACTTGATAGCTTCCCTTGGTGTTCAAAAAAGAAAAAATGATAGCTTCCCTTAGGGCATGCACATTAGTAAACTCTTTGAGGAGTTCATAATTTTAATTTTTTATTATTATTTTTTTTATACTTTTCGTTGATTTTCTTAAAAAAAAAAAAAAATTTAAACTGACCAATCACGGGCCGCCACGTGATGTGGGGCCCGCGTAACAGTGATGAACCGAGTTCGTGAGGAAGGGACGGAGAGAGACGGGTTCACAAATTTGCAATTAGTTCAATATTTTCTTCTCTCGATAAGCTTCAATGCACATCCCCTTAGGTCTTAGCTTTTTAGCCAGTGTTAAATTTCCACATTCATCACACAATAAGCAGATAAATAAATAAAATCAAACTTGATGTTGTTAGCCGGGGATAACCAATTTGATAACGAAATTAAATATTAAGCCAAAAAATAACACGTATAGTATGATTATATGTGCAATAATGGTCACGAGACATACAAACATTGCATATTGTTATGTTTGTTGTTTGCGTGTATGTATTAATGTATATAAAATAATACTATACATGTGTACATGTATCTTCCACTGTCCAAACCAGCACATGATGGGCATTGTTGTAGTTATACTATTCTGATAAATAGTATTATACTTATCATGTTTACTGGCCTGATGTGGGCAAAAATAATAATTTGAATTGGAGACAAAAGAAGTGAAAGGCAGAACACATCATACAATGTCGTTTTACTTCTACAGTACTACTGGGCCAAGTTATCGCCTATCTGAGCCACAATGTAAGCCCAGAAAGGGAACAAAGCTTTGATGCACCGCACGTGCGGGTTACCTTCATATGGGTCAGTCAAAAGTCAACAAATTTGTAGCCACACGTGTAAGTATGTTTGAGTGATTGTCGGATTAGCCACGTGACAAATCCAGCAAATAAACCGACACTCGATTTGTGCCATCTGAAATTTTCTGTTTTGCTTACCAAATCATTGAATTTCTTGTCATTCTCTTTGTCGCCCAAGAAAATTATGTGTGGAAAATTTTGGTTTCAATATTAGGTTAACCAAAGAGTTCCACGATATTGCTTCTTTTTTTCTTTTTCTTTCAGTGATATCAAATATTTGTGGATGTAATCATTGATCTCCTCCAAATAGCTTTATACATCTTAATGGATCTGTTAGTAAAGAGATGCAGAAAACCAATTGATTCATATAGTTATATAAACAGTTTCTTCAAATACCAATTATAAAAACGATAGAATGAATACAAAATTTAAACAAAAATAAAATCTTAAGTTTAAACAATAGTAGCGTAGGATCCATTTATGTGTTCCTAGGTGATACTAGATCACTTTGTTTGTAAGTGTGGTTGAATCCTTTGTGGTTGCAAATCATGTAATACTTATTTGGTTAATGATAAGTTGAAATTGAGTTACAAAAAAAAAACCATAGTATTGATAAACGTCATAATTTTAATTTCGAAACCATAATTTCAAATAAAAATATAAACTGGCACCATATAGAATTTAGAAAAAAAAGAAATAAGACAAGAAAAAAAAAGCAAATCAAAACTTATAAAAGTCTAGAAATAAAGACAGTCGAGGCCGTAATGTACTTGTATAGAGTATGACATTGTATGACAAATTAGTCTTGGATTATGTGTGAACCCCAACAATAGCTGACCAATAATAATATGTATACTAGATGATAATCCGCGCCATGCGCGGAATGAGTTTTTAAAAATATGTTGTATTGAAATATTACAATTAGAATGCATCTTGTTATCAAGATTTTTTTTACATTTGATTTGGGGTGGACATTCGGATACCATTTGGTTCAGTTTAGTTTGGTTCGGTTCAGTTATATTTCGATTTTTTGTGAGTTCGATCCGGTTCGGATCTGCGGGTTCGGTTTGGATTTGGACTCAGATAACTCATTTTATTTTTAAAAAAAATAAATTCGTATATACTTTAAATTTCTCAAAATATAAAAATAAAAAAAATTATTTATAACATATAAATGTGTATAATGCAAGCTAAAATACTTAAACTTAACATAAAATTTGGTTAGCTTCAATATTCGGATAAGAAATCAATAGATATTTGAAGTATTGGTATTTTGAATATCATTTAACTATTTTAATCATGTATTTTTAACTATTTGTAAATATTTTCAAGTATTTTGGACAACTTAATAACATTTTATATATTTTTAATATTCTTTTAAATATTAAATAAAAAATTAATATATTTAAGTATATAAATCTGGTTTCGATATATTTGATATCTGAAATATTTCGTTTCGGATCATGTTATGTTCTAAAAAATATCATCTTAATAAAATCTTACAATTTTTGGTAATTTATAGACGTTTTAAAAAATAAAAATATAACATATATGAAAAACCTATTTTTTAAAATATGTTTAAGTGATTTTTTTTGATAATATTAATTAAAATAAAATGTAGAGGATACAAATTTTTTTATCAAATATTTTTGATTTGTAATCATTAATTATCATATATACGTTAATTATATTAGGTAATTTCGTAGCTTTTATTTAAGGAAATAAACTTACGTAGCTTTTATTTAAGGAAAGAATTTAAGACTATTAATTAATATGATAATTAGTTTAATAAAAAGTATAATATATATTTATATGGACCAACATATTTTTCTAAGGATTTCTGAGAATCATCCTAGTGATGACACGTGGCTACAAAACATGTTGTAATGTTCCAGGATTAATATACAGGGGATATCGGTTTCTACTTGAGGTTTTTTTGGTACAGAAGTTTCTACTTGAGTTTTTTAACTAAAGCATCTCTTTCTTGTGAATAATGTCAGCAGCCATTCTGAGTATTGTCTGATGTTTTGTGTAGCACATAATAATGTATTAAATTCGATTACAATGGCATTTCTACCTTTTTGTAAACTTTGAATAGTCTTTTACTCAAATTTAATCTTTTATATATATGTACAAAAAAACAAGATTGTTTTCGGTGTTGAAGCGTCTGATCAATTTGGTGCTGTCACTAGACCGCCGGCTTGGCCCTCTTTAAGGAGAGATCCAGTCAGATTTTAGCTTCTCTTCATTCTTTTGGTCACTGGAAGCTGGAATTGGTCAATAGAAATGTGGATGTTCCAGCAGGATTGATTGCAAAAAGTGTGATCTCTAAGAATTCTACTCGATCGTATGTGGCGAGCCCTAGATGGCTCTCTTCCTATTTTATTCGTTCTGTCCTCGCTGTCTTTTGGTATGGTGCGTTTGAGTTTGATTCTTTCACCATATGATATATGGACTTTTGGTCCAGTTAAGTATATGAATGAATGGATTTACAGTGTTAAAAAGTAGGGGTTTGTGGTCAGTTTTGTGGTCTTGAGGATCACACAGGGAACAATTGTTCTTAAGGCAAAATTTGTGAAATATCCGGATATCTGGATTATCAAAAAAAAAAAAAAATTGGCAAAATTTCATCAATTTCTTTTCCAAGAGAATGAGTAAATATATATTAGAATGCAATAATAAGTCTTATTCATTTATGTTTTCTGAAAGCTGGTTTTCAAAGAATAAGTCTTATTCATATGTGCTACTTATGACGTTAATGTGAACTAAACAGATAAAATACTTGCTCGAGTTATAAAATAGTTTGAAAATGCAGCACATTATTATATTACGTGCACATAATAAATTGTCGGGTCTACCGTCTACACTACATACATATTATTTATTTAATCAACTAGTTTTCGATCCTTGAATCTTTGATGATTCTTGTTCATCTCTCGATGATTTATATAGTTTGCTAAAAATACATAAGAGTCAGAACAAATTATGGTTTTTCTAATTATTGAGTTTGCTAAGCCAGGTCAGTTTTAGCAAATTATTCACCCTGACTAATAAATTGCAAGAAAATGGTAAAAACGAAATGGATTAAAAGAAACATAAAGTTCATATGCACATGTGATAAGGAGCTAAACATTGTTTAAAACAAAAGTTTACCAAAAAACAGTAAAGCAAAAATTAAGATTAAGATTAAAATTAAAATTAGACAGACAGACAGACATAATGATTAACCAATTTTTCGATATTCATCTGATTACAAAAACAGTTCAAAGGGGACTAGAAACTTTTATCACATAGAGAGTCTCTCTTTCTCCTCAAAGTTTCCCTCTTTAGTTACTTCCCCATTGCTTGTGACCAGGGGTCCATTTTGGACACTTGGGGCTGAAGTAAGACTTAACAACCCTAGAGTTTAAAAGCTCAATGATCGGAGCAAACTTCACACACCTCGGTGTCTTGTACTGATTAATAGATGCCCCAAGGCTTATAGCATAATCCATGAGCTTATCAAAGGTCCCTGACTCGACTACCCTGATCTCCAACGGTCCAATGGACTTGTCACTGACCCTTCCTTGTCTATACACACTGTTAAATGATTCCTCTATGGTTAAACAACAATCCTCGAACACCGAGGGAGGAACCGGCGTGTTACCGTTCAAGCAGAGCTCCCAGAACAAGACATAGTGGCCTGGGATAGACGATGTGTCTGCATAGCTAGTGTACTCGGAGAGTGAGGCATCGAAGGGAACAAGGTGTGTTACCGCGGTTTTGACTGCATTTTGAAGCTCCACCTCGTCGGTTTTGTCTGAATCAATGCTTAGGACTACGTTCTTGCGGCATATGAAGCTGAATTGAGGTGCATTATTCTTGAAACCAGCCACTCTTAGGACATCACCCACTCTGTATCTGTACAGTCCTGCAAAGAATATCACAAAACAACACATTTTTAAGTCTTTTGTTTTTTTTAAGTATATCAATAAAATAATAATTAGATTAAAACTTTTTTTTACCGGCATAGGTGGTGACCACAAGCTCATACTCCTCACCAAGCTTGACATCAACGAGATCAACAAGCTCTTGCTGTTCTTTCTCAGTGAGTGCTTTTGGAAGACTGATTGAGCTAGTGACTCCGTTGTTCCTATGGACAGGCAAGAACTCGAAATAGGCCATGGTTGGTATGAGAGTGTAAGAGACCTCGCTTGGTTTGCATAGTGGCCTCAGATTCACACCAAAGTAACATTCCGAAGAAGCATACATTGTGCAAACAAGAGGCAAACCGTTGCTGTAATAATCCAAAGTTGGAATATACTGTGACATTGTCCCAGTCACAATCACATCCACATACTTGGTGTTTGGCCAAAGCCTAGTGATGATCCCTTGCCAAGAGGTCTTCTTGCATTCCGATTCAACAAAATCCGCAAGCTTTGGATCCGGTTTAAGAATCTCCCCTACCGCCTCACGGACCGAAAGATCGGTTATCTCAGAGCTGAGTGTACCGGTTCTTATATCACGGGTTAGTTCAGGCCAATGTTTCTCAAGAAACTTGATGGCTCTGATGAAACCAGAGGCAAAGACAGCGCCAACACGTTGTACTTCTTTGTGTTGGCATAACCCACAGAGCATTTGAGAGTACATGCTCTGGTAAGAGTCAGGACAAAGGATGGTTTGGTTAGGGCTTGTGTAGTTGGTGTAAGGGTCAAAGGGTCTGTTTTTGAAGTGAGAGGATTTGTAGTAACTGGTTAAGACAGGACGAGCTGGGAGACCACCAGGTGTCTTGGATTCGGATTTGATGAACAGAAAGTACATTCCTTTGCCTTTGTCAAGACCAGGGACAAACTGGCTCATCACAGGCATCAAGAGACTGTAGAGAAGTGATCTTCGGTCCAGCTCCTCTTCTATTGTTGGCATCAGTTTCCTCTCTCCACCAGATGTTCCAGAACTGTTTTACACAATTAATATTAGGCTCTAAATTTTCAAAAATATTTTATGAGAATTTTATTTACACATAAGAAAAAGTTAGAGAATATTTTTATATCTTTTTCTTGATAAAGGTTTTAACAGTGAATGGATGAGAAAGTTAAAACCTTTTTGAGTACCCATTAAAACCCAAGACTAACCAATAAAGATTCGAATATTACATCTCAGCCAAACTGATGAAACAAAGTGAAAAAAGTAAAAACAGAGCAAAAACAGAGCAAAAAACAGAGTAACAATGGACAAACCTGGTGAGGAACTCAGAGATGGGGCTAGAACAGAGGATTTTGGACGTATCACCATTAGCGATTCTATTGATCTCAGACTGAATATCTTCGTACGTTACGACAGGCATGACGTGTTTGAAAGTCTCACGGTCGGTTCGTCCCTCGAGCCCGTGACGTTTGAGGTACTCCACGTCAGCATTGCGTGAGAGGATCTCCTCAAGAACCATTCTCTGGACATCGTCAGCGTTCGAGGTCACTTCTTCGATGAACAGGAGCTTGTTCTTGTTCTTCTCCTCGAGAGTCTGATCAGAAACCTCCAAAGCTTCGATCTTTGGTGCCTCAGGCATCGTTTTAAGTTTTTGTGGTTTTAGAGATTTGAAATGAGAGAGATAAGGAAGAGTTAAGATGGTGAATAAGCTTTGTAGTCTTAAAGCTTGGAGGGTGTGAGGAAGAATAGAAGAGAACGGGTTGATATATATAGAGGGAGGGAGGAAGAGGGTGAAGATGACGTCGAAGGTTATAAAAAAATAAATTAACAATATGTTATTACATCCACGATTTCAGTGAACGGCCTACTATTCGTGATTAATTGGATTAAATTGTTGACAAGAAAAAAAGAAATTGGATTTAAATTATTTTATTTCGTTTCAAAAGGTGTATTTCGATAATATTTTAATTTTCCAAAATGGTCAATACCCCTACTGGCTTTGAATAATATTTGAAGGACATTCAAACTATATATTATTCATTAATTCGCCCACTTTATTTTCAGCTAATAAAATACATTAGATATATATTCTCTTTGGAGAAAGGGGTTGATAGTTTGATACATTGACATTGGTCAATTTTTTTACCCCATCACTGAACCTAAATGAAATGATCATGAACATGTAACTTTTTTGAAACTGGAACAGGTAATTTTTTTTTAGTTGGAACATGTAATATGATAGTCGTACTAATTCCCTTTTTTATGTCATGGCTTCTATTGATTTTTTTTTCTTTTGACTTATATTGATTTTTATTATTCACAAAATGATCATTCATGACTTATGTTGATTTTTATTGTTCCCAAAATGATAGTGGTTACACGAAATTGGGTTTGATTTCATAGTAGACTTTATTTTTGTTTACTTTGGTTCTGCTTTTCCTATTAGACCATTACGGTAAAAAGTAAAGATAGAAATAAGAAAAAACATAAGAGCAGTATGAATTAAGGTGACAGGAACGCTTTAAATGCAAACACAGACGTATGAGAGTGAGAAAGAGATAGAAAAGAGCATAAATGAGGGCACAGATTTTATAACGGGATTTTTACCCGGTTGACCAGGGCGGAGAAACCGGCAATATCCGTTTAATCAGCAGTAGTTTCTAACGGAGTTGTCCCACAAATAACCGGCAACAAACTCCCCTAAAGCCTTTTCTAAAACCCTAAGCTACACCATCATTTTCCGTTTCCCGGTAAACACAAAAAACGGCGTTCACTATGAACTTTGAGATGTTTTTGGTCAATGTATCCCGGCGAGAAGAAGTAGAAATCCTAAGGTGTGGACCATTACAGCTGGACTCCATTGTTATTGGTTGACACGTGTAATTGGTGTTTATACTAGTTTGGTGCCTTCACGTATAGTTTATTTTCATCCGACCTTTTTGCTGGATTTGTTATAATTTTGATCATCCATGAACAAATGAGTGTCTATAATCAACATTTGTTGGGTGTGAACACCTTATTGATGTTTTCTTTTAGATGGTTTTATTTGTATAATTTGAAAAATCAATAATAATATGTCAAATATTGGCAAACGTCTTAATTAGATTGTAAACTCGACTTTTTGTTACTGGAATTATCACATCGGGGACACCTATTATTTGACTTAAAAGTCTAGATATTAACTAGAATTAGATACGAGACCAAGATGGTAATATTTAGCAAAGATATTATTCCCGCCAAAGTGTCTTCTGCTTTTCAATTTATATTCTTGTTTATCTAATTTAAACTCTTACTGTTTGTTTTGGAATGTTCTATCATACATAATTGCGGGAAAATTCTAGAAGAAGATACTACAGAAATGATATATAAAGACAATGACCTACGGTTTATAGGTAATATTTTAGTTCATAAGAAATTGTAAAAGAATATAAAACAATTCAATGACAAAAAAGGGTTAATGCATGAAACTCTGAAAAAGTATTGTAGAGAAAGTGAAGGAAAATGCGATATTTTTATAATTTGTTAAAATAATGTGTAATTGTTCGTATAAACACAAATGCATATATAGCGTTTATTACAAAGTACTTGTCTTATCATAAAAGTATATATTTTATAGAGCTAATTTGGTTAAAACCAATGAAAGAAATCGATATTAGCAAAGTACCAAAAACAGTAAAGTTGTGACACTGTGACAGCCAAAAACGATAGCAAAAGACAACGTTGCCCTTGATGTTTTATTGCTCTTCTTCTAGGTAGTAGCCTCGTAGGCTTTATGTTCTGACACCAGATATTAACATAGATTTGGAAAGATCATAAACAGATTTGGGGTTGATTTACTAAACTTATCCCTATAAACAAAGAAGTATGGTGTGGTGGATTGTTCAACCAAAAACCACATTTTCTTCATTGTTTCTGTCATTCTTTTTTTCATTTTCTTGCTCTGTTTTTTTCTTCATTGTCTTGTTCTGTTTTCTTCTTCATCTTCTTGCTCTATTTTTTTTCTTTTCTATTGAATTTAAACAAATGAAGAAGATCAAGAATTCTGAATAATTCCTGAGTTCATCTAATTGTTTCTTCATAAATTCTTAAGGTCTGGGTTTCAGTGGAGGGGAACTTCGCTTAGTGTCAAGAAGATGAGTGGACAATCTACTGGTTCTAGCTAAAGACAAAAGCTTCAAGCTTTAGGTAAATTAATATACAATACTAAATACTAAACCATAAAGATATAATTCTAAATCTTACACCCAATTAAAAATCTAGAACCCAAACACTAATTATAATACCTTATAGACAAAATTTTATACCCTGAAGATGATAGAATCCTTGGAACCCTAACGGTGGTGAATAAACTGGAACGACAGTGTAAACTAGATAGCTCCATAAGTAATTCTTTATACAGTTATATATCTTCATAACCGGCTAACAATCGCTGTTAACCTTCACAAAATTGTCTGTAGTTTTATTTTAGCTGGTTATTGATATAGGTGACCAGCCACTATTGTTTTAGCCGGTTATTAATATGGGTGACCAGCTACTATTGTAACTAGACAGCCAATTGGATTCTCTTCTTCACCTGATGGTTAATATTCGAAATTTTATTTAGCTAGTTATTGTAAATCCTATTGACGAAACCCTCAAATAAACGTAAACCCTAAACCCAACATGAACAATGATAAGCAAGGCCTATTGTGTAAACCCTAATCACATAAATTTATACCCTAAACCCAATAGGAAGCCCGGAACCCAAGCAATAATAAATGCTAAACCATAAAGACATAATTTTAAACCTTACATCCAATTGAAAATCTGAAACCCAGACACTAATTATAAAACTCTATGGACGAAATTTTATACTCTAAAGACAATAGGATCCTCGGATCCCTAACGGTAATGAATAAACTGAAACCACAGCGTAACCTATATAGCCCCATAAGTAATTTGTTATACAGTTATATATCTTCGATACCGGCTAACAATCGCCATTAACCTTCACAAAATTGTCTATAATTTTATTTTAGCCGGTTATTGATATAGGTTTCCAGCCACTATTATTTTAGCCGGTTATTAATATAGGTGATCAGCCACTATCGTAATTAGACGACCAATTAAGTTCTCTCCTTCACCCGATGGTTAATGTTTGAAATTTTGTATCATCACCACGAACAATCTTTCAAATCCCTCTTCAACCTCTTCCAGTACTGCTTGTACTTTTTGGGAACTAATTGAATCTGTTCACTTACTTACAGTAATTTCTTTATCCTCCTCTTGATATAAATGTAAGAAGAAGTAATGGATATGAATGCATAAGATTTGTTAAAAAAAATATAAATGCAGAGAATAAGATTTCATCAAATCTTTTGTAAGATATAAATGCAGAGAATAAAATTTCATCAAATCTTTTGTAACATATCGCCTAAAACAATTGTATGGTTGTTTACATCTGTATAGGGGCATCAGAGTCCAAGAAAAAAATAAACAGTGTCGAAATAGTAGAGTTTGGTATATAGCTAATAACGTATAACTTCTTTGGTATGCATCCTAATTACTCTATTTTATATCGTTGACAAGTAAGTTGGAATTTTATTCGACAAGCAACACTATATAATCGGAGTATATCTTAAAATTAAACTCAATATCAATTGAAGCCTCTTGTAGTATAGATATATATTTGCAAGGAATGACCAAAACACGTTTAGTCGAATCCGTAGAAACGTAAATCTAATCTATTAATTTAGGGTTCTATTTTTATCTACTATTAACAAGTCATAGTAGGACCACTTAAAGAATTAGTCAATATGACATATTTGATTATTTGTATTAACAATAAACCAACTATAAATATATTAACAATAAACCAACTATAAATTTGATTTTTTTAATTATAATAAAATCTGTTTAGAAAGAATCTAACAAAATCTTAGTTTAAAATTTAAATATTTTTTTATAAATAACACATTAATATATTTCGAAATTAGTAATATAATATTATTATAAGTAAATTTAACTAAAACTTATCATAAAAAAGAAAATAAAAAATTCTTTATACTAACTTTTTTATAGATTCTATGATATATTCCGTATTATATAAAAATAGAAGTGCTATATGAATTAAATATTAAAAATATATTAAATAGGTAAATTAACAAAAAAAAATTATTTTATTTTTTAATTTAAATAAATTATTGATCATCATTATAATGGATTAAACTTCGAAAACTATGTAATACTTTTATATTAAAATAAATGTATTAACATAAGTTAAAATTGTATATTTACAGCCATATATTATCTTTTTATTTATTTTGAAACTATTAGCAATATATTGCTTAAAAATGTTTATATACAAAAATATAATAGTATATAATAACCTTTAGTTCATATACTATTTAAAAATATGTTATTAGTAAAATATGAAATTTCAGTAATTCATTTAAAATATTAGTGACAAAAATCAAACTTTAATTATAAATTTTATATTATTTTAATTGTAACAAAATTTGTTGATAAAAGAATTAAAAATATCACCAAAAATTCAAATATTTTATAAAATAATACAGTAATGTAGTACCAAAACAAATTCAAAATTCATGTATTATTCCAAACTCAAATAGTTGTGTAATTTTCCAAAGTTGTCTCGAAAAATATACTATTTTGAAAATAAATATTCAAACTCAAAATGATAATATTTCAAATTTTACAAAAGACAAAATCATGGATAATAAAGATTAACTTTTTGAAATGTACCTGAAAAAAACTAACTATATATGTTGTAAAAATTTAAAGTAACCTAATGTTTTGACGTCTTAATTTAAAAAAAATAGAACTTAATATCATAACATCCAAAACAAATATCCTATATAATAAATTTAATAAAATAGTATGATAGATACTACTATGTATAAAGTTTACTAAAACAATAGGATTATATTATTTAAAATAAATAAATCCCGTAAAATACTAAAATGAGATATGTTAAAGTATATTTTCTTAAACACAACATGTAAATATAATTATTTTAGTCATATTTATTTTCTATAATATAAATAAATAAAATTTAAAAATGTATTATATGCCAAATTTTTAAATTAAAGAAAACAACATAATTTGAATGGGGTTCTCTATTTGAGTATTTCATATTTTTATTTTATTTTACCTAACTCGAAAATATATTAATAAGTAATAAAAATCAATAACAAAGTAATTTTTTTTTAAAAAACCATTATATATTAATAATACTGAATAAGAAATATAAACAATAATATGATATAGTAATACAATATATAACACTAAAATAGAAATTATATATTTAAAACATTTTTAATAATATAAAATATATTTAAAAAATATAAATATATCCGCACGAATGTGCGGGTTAAAATCTAGTCATTGATTAAAAGAAAATTATATTCATATAAATATACGGTTTCAAAAAAACATGACGGCTAATGTAAGTACATAAGTACATAATACGGCTCCACATAAGTATAAATTGACTACCGTATCTATTTAGGTTTAAAATCAGTGCGTAACAATTAACACTAGATTTTGATCCGCGCTTTGGAAGCGCGGAATATTTTACGATGAAAAATTTCACTAATAACTTAATAAATATTTTGATAACTTTTGAAAAGTGTGTATTTAAAATATTTTTGCATTTAAATCAGTGTTTTTAAATTCAACCCGATTGTGATTATACCGGTTAATCCGGAGATCTGACAATTCAATTTAGGTTTTTAAAATATTCATATTAAAAAAATTACTAAAACCCGAGACTAACCGATTGAACTGATGGATAACCGATATGTAATCTAATTTCATTTAAATTGTAATAGTTTCATAATTTGTAATCTTATAATCCAAATTTTAAAGTTTATTATTTTGAAATTTATGAAATTATGACGTTTCTACAAAATTTTAAAAAGAAAATGATAGATATAAAATAACTAAGATTAATTATTATATTGTTTGGAAACATTGATAGTAGTATAAAAATATATTGTTTGGAAACACTGATAGTAGTATAAAGAAATAAGTATATTGTTTGGAAACATGGATAGTACTATAAAAAGCAATATTAGTGATTTAATGTAGGTTTAACTATAAAGTATAAAAGTGTA
Organism: Raphanus raphanistrum subsp. raphanistrum; assembly: GCA_019706035.1. Lineage (NCBI taxonomy): Eukaryota > Viridiplantae > Streptophyta > Magnoliopsida > Brassicales > Brassicaceae > Raphanus > Raphanus raphanistrum. Next base: position 15,396,831 of record CM033981.1, read on the forward strand.
TTTAATTTAAAAACTTACATAATAAATACTAGGTCCAACAGAATATTTCTGTTTTAATAAGATAGATATGCGTAGACGACTATATTTTTTTTTGGTCAATTGGCGGATGCATGAATGTAATTAGGTGGAGGCACATACATAAAAATTATTTTTCAGTTGAAAGCATTTCGTAAACAACATAAGAATTCCTGAAGAAAATTTTAAAATAAGTTGGGGGCACGTGACCCCACACCCTTGACTGTACATCCGCCCCCAAACCATACTTACATTTAGTCTATAAAAGCTTAAATTCCATTAAAAGAGAAATTAACAAGACTGTACTCAGCCAAACAAATCAAACACCGGTAAAGTAGAAGATAGAATGGCGATACAAACACACAAAAAAAAACCATATGAAATCGCATCACAACAGTTTTATATGCTTTTTGAAATATCGCATCTAGGGTAAACGACTATATACATATTTCCTTGGTCACTTCGGTGTTCGTATTTAGCAGTTAAATACTTAGGTGAAAAATTGACTTAACAAAAGAGCGAATAGATATCCCCTTCCAAGTTAGTCAAACTTCTTATTTCTTATCTGGCTAAGAGCCTCAGAAGGTAGTTAAACTTTATACTTATATTCTTGTGAGTTGATTTTCCATGCACATGACTATATAACTTTATTATACTATATTCCAAAAGCATCCTAAAATTAAATGATGTAAAATTCGTAGTGGAAAATTTCGTAAATAACATCACTAGGTGATGTTAGCAATACGGTCTGCATTTTTTATATTCGTTTGCCGATTTTACGCTCGCCATCTCCCTTTTTTTTTTTTTTTTCCATCTAATAATTAGAACCATAAATTTCCTAGAAAATCCCAAGGAAAAATAACTAGAACGAGCTAAAAATATCTGAATCATGACAAAAGTTAATACTATGGATAAGAGTGTTTCATCGTTTTAGGAAATTTTTTTGACAAGGGACCATACGGTAATGCCATGTGGGAGCTCCCCACCGAAAATCAGGTGATAGCGGCTGCACCGAGATGCAAGGGTAGTAGGACCGTAGGACATCACTCCTTGAGGCCAAGTCCTTGATATAAATAATTGTCTCTATAGTAGTGTGAGCCGTGATGGCGTTTTCTGAACCTTTTGATATATATGTAATCCTTACTTAATTAGTGTTTCTGACTCTACACGTTTCATCGCAACACAAAGAGTTTTTGTTGTGCTATTATACGGAAAGGGTACGGGAGGCACCGACAGATCATTGCAAATCTTTGACCATTGACTTTTTGTATCTCTACACAAGGTGTCAATTTTTTGGTGTGCAAAAATAACTTTTTGGTGCAATAAGGTGTAAATTTTGTTTTTTATTCTTTCAATTTTGTAGGAGTGTTATTTTTCTTATTAAGTTTTGAATGACGTATAAGAAAAAGGATGCATTGAAGCTGAGATGAACTAAACGACCCAATGATAGTGAAGGGTCAAGTTACCCGAACCAAGTGATGAGATATATCTTATCAATTGTGTGTTGAGAGGACGGAAAACAAATTCTTGTAAAGTGTTGAAATATCTAAATTCTCGCTCGTCCATGCATGTAATCTTCGCACGTGATATTGCAAAGCTAGCAAAATCTATACGATGTACTATGTTCTGTAGACTTTACAACATCTAAGTGTGTTGTACTGGTTGTATACGTATGTACTTATAGGTAGCGTACATGCAAACTAATTTTCCCGTAAACTAAGAAAAGTGAGAACAGATAATTAAAGCTGCTAACTTATGTTATTTAAATACGGGATTTTGGAATAACTTATAATGATGGTGTCACAACCTGCATGTGTATGGTTGAATGTTGAAATATGGCTTTATGGTTTACTTAGAGGGGACAACACATAGGATATAGGTGTTATTTAATTAATTACTGTTAATTATTTCTTAATTAAAATTAATTTTCATTAATATCAAATCAGTTCATGAAAACCAATGAAGTGGTCCCTGATTGTTTCTTGTTTTCCGGTCCCTAAGATAATATAGTCAAAACTCAAACCTTAGTTTTTGCTTGTGTACACACCAATTTTCCGGTTTAGTGTAGAAGTGAAACTGAGCAAGTTTTTCGGTAAATAATGTTTTTGCACTTCAATTCTTCAACAAAATAGCGTCCATCTGAAACTGAATAGAATGAAAATATCTTTCGCAGACAATAGATGTTTTTATTTTGGATCTTACAAATTGATGGCTGTCCTAAAATGCAACTCATCAATATAATATATGTGCATAAATACACATGACATACTATTACAATATTGTGTTATACTATGTACGTAGCCAAAGCTAAAATACTCAAGGTTAAGTAGAGAAAACATATTACATAATGTATCTAAGAAAAAAATAGTACAGAAACGAAAATACAATCTTAATGTTTATACTCTTCTTCATGCTTGTTTTTCATCTTTTACAACAGATGTGCTTCTTCAAATTCGGAGAACTTAGTCACGTAAAAGACCACATTAGGAAATTCGGAGCCCGATCAATCGTCAATATTTGATTAGTTGGAGCTCGACCAGATACCTTCCAATGTTTTTTGTAAAAAAATAAAAATCAAGCAATCTCAACAGCAAAAACCGGCCATTCGTAATGAATCCGCAAGACCATCTAATTTTTAACCAGCAATTTGAATCCGTATTGAATAATTAAACTGTAATTTTAGATGAACTGTTGAACTGGCTCTTCGATTTCCTTGGAGTCCCGAAAAATCAATCTAACTATTTTTGAGTTATAAGTGCTATCTTACTCCACATGTCACACAGTCAGTAGATTAAGAGCCATCCACCCTACATATAAAGGAATTAGTAATCTACCCTAACCTGTCATAGCACATTCTGTAAACACATGTAGTGTGTAACGTGAAGGCAGGACCGTGTCTGATAAAGAGGTTAGTTAAAATGATACATAAATTAAATAACGGATGTTATTAGGATTATACAAGTAAGAATTAAAGTAGAGACTGGAAATTGATTGAGTAGGGGTAGATTCAAAAACCACATGAGAAAGTGGCTTATCTTTCAGTCGAAAAGGGCTTTGGAGATTGTGTTTAAATCTCTATTTCTCGTCTTTTCATGTAGATGGAATATACATAGAAGTGACATAAATCATGGAGTTTCCTTCTTTTTTCTCGATTCATATATGTGTGATAGGGTCAATTTGTTCAATATTCATATAGGCTCTGACACTTAAGAATATAGTCATACAATGAAAAATGTGTCAATTTGCACCATAATAAGACATTATAATCCTTCATGGAGAGTGAACATAAGAGTGAGTGTGTGTATTTCAAACGCCGAGCTATATATTATTCTATATATTATTCTATATATAACATAGATATAGAATAGATTATTCCAAAAACATAAATGTAAACCCTAAACTCCAAACCGTAAACTTTAAACTCAAATCCTAAACCCTAAACTCTAAACCTAAAACTAAATCCTAAACCCAAACCATATACCCTAAACCCAAACCCAAACCATATACCGTAAACCCAAACCATATACTCTAAACCATAAACCCTAAACCCAAATTCTGAACCATAAATCCAAATTATCTCCTAGTCTATATTTGAGAAGTGATTTGCCACATGTCTTCTCAACAATCGTTTTCACAAAAAAATTGTGACGTGGCTATTAAGATTGATGACATGTCATATGGTTAAATATGACATGGACAATTACATTTAATGCTTATATACATTTTTGGAAATCTTTTTAGAATATGGAAATAACTCATATATTAAATTTAATACTGATTTATATTTTTTGTAAACTTTGTAGAAAATGGTAATAACTCATAAATCATCATTAAAATAAATATACTCAAATATTACATTTTGAATTTCGAAATATTATATAATTTTACTTTTATAATTATAAAAATTTTATTATCTAAAATTTTCTAAATTTTTTGATTTTTTTTTAAAAAATTAAGTCGTATTATTTAGTTTTAATTTTTGATAACTATACAATTTTATATGATTTTTAGTAATTTTGTACAAGTTGATTTAATACATTTAACCAAATGAAATAAATATTTTTTTTTTAATCTAAGATTATAACTTTATATATATACATATATATTCTTAAATATAATTTGAAATAAAAAAATATTTACTCTTAATTTTATGCTTAATTAATGATATTTATATTAATTATTGGTCAAAATAATAAAATATATAATATTAATAAATTACATTTTAAAATATAAAATTTAACTTTTAAAAAATTTATCACTACACATGGTGCAGGAAAACACCTAGATTAATAACTGTGACATGGCTACTAAAATTGATGACATGTCTTATAGATTAATATGACATGGACAATTATATTTAATGTTAATTTATATTTTTGGTAAAAATTTTAAAATATGGTAATAACTCATATATTACATTTATTATATTTTTGGATTTTTTAAAAATATGGTAATAACTCACAAATCATCATTAAAATAAACATATTCAATTATGGCATTTCAAATTTCGAAATATCATTTAAATTAAAAATATTTTTAAAATATATACATATTTTTATAAAATTATAAAATTAAATCATAAAATCAAATTAAACCGTAAAATCATTAGTTTCTTATATATATCTACAGATTTTATAAATATTGTTTAATTTTAATTTTTGATAATTATGCAATTTTACATATTTATTCAATATATTTAATTAAAATAAATAGATAGAAAAATATACCTAAGATTATAATTTTAAATATATACATGCACATTCTTAAATATAATTCAAAATAAACAAAATTGTTTTTATGTTAATTTTAATGTTCAGTTAAATCAAATTTATATTAAAATATTGATAAGAAAAAAGAAAATTTATAATATTAATAAAAATTAAATATAATTTATATTTATCTGTTAAATATATTTTTTAAAAAAATTACTGCACATGGTGCAGGAAAACACCTAGTATACTCTAAACCCAAATTCTAAACCCAAACTATATACTCAAACCATATACCCTAAACCCAAACCATATACCCTAAACCATAAACCCTAAACCCAAATTCTGAATCATAAACCCAAATTATATACTCTAAACCCAAACCCTAAACCCAAACTATATACTCAAACCATATACCATAAACCCTAATCCTAAACCCTAAACCCTAAACCCAAACCATTATCTATTACGTGACTATGTTATACATATTATGATATGGAAAACTCGACACACCCACAAACTTTGTATATAGGAAATTTTCTAAAATTTCTTTAGAGAGAGAACTGATGAGTGGCGACGGTGTTGGAGAACAAAACAATGTAACTGATCAAGTAGTGAGTAAGAAGAATTATGAAGTAGAGATGGAGATACAAAGTGCAAAAGAAAAGAAAAAGAAATGTATCATACTATACTGTAATTTAAAATACAGTATAGTATGAGAAATTGAAAGAGAGAGAGAGAGAGCCGCTAAACCCAAATCATATAGTATAGGCAAATACAAATAAACAAACACAAATTCATATACCCTACACCCAAATCTAAAATTCTAAACCCAAACCCTAAACCCAAATCATATACCCTAAACCCAAACCCTAAACCATAAATCCTAAACCCAAACTATGAACCATAAACCCAAACCATATATCTTAAACCCAAACCCTAAACCCAAACCATATATCCAAACCATATACTCTAAACCCAAACCCTAATCATAAACTCTAAACCCAATTTTTTATCCATTACGTGACTATACTATACATATTATGGTATGGAATACTCGACACACCCACAAAATTTGTATATATGAAATTCTTTAAAATTTCTTTAGAGAGAGAGATGATGAATGGCAACAGTTTTAGAGAATAAAACAGTGTAACTGATCAATTAGTGAGTAAGAAGAATCAAGAGGCATTTTAAATTACAAAAAAGAGAAAAAGAAATTTATCACACTATACTGTAATTTTAAATAGTATGAAACATATGACGTATGATCTGGAAATAGGGATTATAAAAAAAATTAGAGCAGTTTACAAATATATGTCAGTTTTACAACATTTAAAACATGTCATATACAAAAAAAAATCTATATTTTTAATAAGTATATAACAAATTCAAATTATAATTTTTAAAACTTGTAAAGTGAATTAAAAAAGAGAGGTGAAAGTGAGAAAGGGTAATATGGCAAATAATGCATAAATATCATAGCCTAATTGCTCTTATGGTTAGAGACTTGGTTTAAATTCTACTATGTATATGCATCCAAATTTCCCATGTGTGATATATCTTATAAGGGAGTGAAATAAAATTTGAAAATTGGCCATGAAAATAGTATTTTTAAATTTTGTATAGTTTCTCAAATATCACCAAGTTTTTTAACCACGCATTTATGTATTGCCAATAAGATGTTTATTCTTTTTTTGGTTTCAAATATTTTTTCTTAAAAGATATCATCAGTTTGATTATTATTATCCTCAATATCATCAGTTAGTTCTTTCAGTTCTATAGTTTAGTAGGCATAATTTTGTTTTGTTTTTACCATAACACTTTGGTAGGCTAAACTTAAAACTCCAAGCTTTTTTCATTTTTATTTTGACCACTCGCGTTGACTAAAGCTGTTTTCATTTAATCATTTGATTTAGTGAATGTCGTGTTTTTTTTTTGCAAACTTACGAAATAATAATATTAGAAAAATCAAAGGGAGATGTGGATCGTAATTGGAAAAAAATCAGGGTTCAACAAATACAATTTTATATGCCTTTTCTCCAAAAAAAACAAATAAATATGTTTTTTGATAGCTCAAAATAGTAAATATGTTTTCTGATTATTGTACGAGATCGTACGGTCTTCGCACAAAGACAGACTAGACAGTGGCACATATAAACAAGCAAGAAATGAATTGACAAATTCCACATACAACTTTGTAATAAAAGGATAACAACATCAAATGTCTTTTGAATTTTGTTTTCAAAAAAAAAATGTCTTTTGAATTTCGGTAACGAAGGGAAGGACAATAAAGAACGGAGTTAAAGGTGAAAAATAAAATCACGAGCAAATAAAAAGGTTTGATTTGATTTTTAAGCTTTCTCTAAAAGCATGATTCCAATGCGATACGTCACTTCATCATGCAGTATCATTACACAATGCCACATCTGTTTATCAGATCATCTATATATGTTTTGTTACTGATAATACGTTAAACTACGCAAACAATGAATAAGTGCAAAAGTTTACAACAGTTCTACCATGAAATAAGACGCAGCTATTTGTTTCGTTAAAGAAAAGAAAAGAAATTGAAGATCTTAATTTTTCTGCAAAAAAGAATACATAAGTCTTAGTAACCCTGTCGTAATAACATTATGGACCAGTTCGACTTGAAGTCGCCGGAACCTGCGATCAAATGTTTTATGTCTTGTGATCATATTGATGAGAAACATCCTACATAGAGTGATAAGATCCTTTGACCTAATTTACTATAACTACTATTACATCGGTGTTGGGTCCTCTATGGATATTATTCTCACAATTGTCCACGCTTCAGATTTAGATGTCTGAGCGTGAGGGAGGGTATTGATGAGAAACATCCCACATCGGAAATATAAGAATTATTCTACTACTATATAAAGGGTTAGGGCTAATCTACTAATTGCCAATTGGTTTTAAATTGGAAGCCCATAATTAACCCGAATCTAACAGATCAAATGGTGTTTATTTACGGGTATTAGTTATAGAACACTTTAATTTTTAATAAATTTTATAGAGATATTAAATATCGATTTGAGACTAGTCATTGTTGTTCAAAAAAAAAAGACTAGTCATTGCCCAACAATAAAACGAGCAACAAACTACAATATGAGACTGATTACAAGTCGTAAATCGCAGTAAACTCGAAATGGACATGACCTGTCTTTTCTCTTTGATGTGTTTGTATGTGGATTAGCACATATCTATAAAATTTATTTTAACGATTAAATATAATTTAGAATCAGATATACTAAAAATATCCGAACCATTTTAATCATCATTTATACTATTATAACCCCAATGGATTATAACTGTTACTGCATGCACCAGTTGTTTATTCCAAGTATAACATTTACCAACCAAACTTTGACGATGTCATTTCTATTGTGCCTACCATATTTACCGCGCTTATATCTACCACACCACTTCTAGCATTGTCGCCATGTAAAGCTTAATGTCTACATCTTGGTTCTATCTCTTGTCGTGACAATAATTGATCTTGAAATCGATCGGTCGTGCATATCAAAATTATATAAAAGTACTGTTTACTTTTATCCTTATCCTTGACTTTTTTAGAGGTAACTATTAAAAGAAACCCACTAGAACTAGGGAAAATAAAAACCTCTGGCGATTGAACGACATTTTGACAAATTAAGTTTCATGTCTACTCTCTTTACTCTTTTGTGTCAATTTTTTCTTGCTCTCATGTACAACGAAGGCATTCCAAATAGTGTTATAGTTAGTCTATAGGTGTCGTTATCTAAAAATGTTTCATCCTATTCCTTTGGGTGAGTAAAATAGTTTATCAACAGATCAAATGTTGGGGAAAAAGTCTAAGCTTTGTATATTCCACCTTCCACCACGTGCTTTTGTGGCCACATATATAATATGAGACTTCTCTTACACATTCATTCCCATTCAAAGTTGAAACCACAAAAGTTATTTTTTTGTTGAAACTTTAAATTGATTATCAACAAAGAAAAAAATACAGACCACTAGAGTTCATGTTTTCAGAAATTGAGCACAATTTTTATAGGAAACATAGAACGAACTTATGAAGGAGCAGTCCTGGTAAGCCATCGCTGTATCATGTCGCTGTAGAAAACTGACTTCCGGTAACAAAGAGAGGATATCTTGTTTCTTATGGTCTTATCAATGAATCGGAGCATCTGAAATGAGCTAAGAGAATCACCCTGATGGCGCAAGTTACTTTTTTGTTAAAAGGTTTAAAACCACAATAAATTTTTGAAAAATCGTGCTCAACAATTGATTGCTCGATTACAGTTATATATATTTTTGGTAAAATGGATAACAACTATGTAATAAATAGAAAATGTTAACTGAAACCACACAAGCTTTTAGTTAACATTTTCTATTTACTACATATAACTGTGATCCATTTTACCAAAAAATGTAATCTAGTAATCGATTATTGAATTCGTGTTGGAGAAAAAATATTACATTGAGAATTTTGATGGAACATAAGTGATATAAAGAACTAACCATTTTATTAACCGTCGATTATTTTTAAGTTGAAACAATATTAAAGTGGATCAATATGTTATCCCATTAATTTGATCTAAAATTTTTATAAAAATTAGAATGGATTATATTATTATTAATAATTATATGTACCATTATTTCGAGAGAAAATGGTTAAAAAGATTTCACATTAAAAATTTCAATTCGAACATGATTGATATATAATTTTTTTGAATCATTACATTTACCGCCAGTTGATTTTAAATTAAAAATCCATAAAACTCACCGGCTCGATTTTTCAAATTTTATAGCACCGAAGCTTTTTCATTACATGGCTAAAACTTACATAAAAAACTGAATTCGTTTAGTATTTAGTAACACAGTTAAATTGAGAAATTGTGGAATAAATTATAGTTCTAAAAAACATAAATAATTTATGATGGAAAAGTTAGTGAACGAATTCGGGGAAAGTTCTTTTTATTGATAAAAAAAACTTTTTAAGATATTTTATTTTATTTTTGCTTGATCTTTTTTCCTAAAATTTTAATTTCATAAATTCAGGTTACATATATATATATATGTATATGTATATGTATCATTCCCAAAATAATTGGTTATGGTGAATAAAACTGATATGTTTCACTAAACAAATCGAATATCTAGGAAAGTAACGTAACTTGTTACTAGTTGTATCTCTTTGACATCGTTTATGTCATTACCTTGACAGGAAATTTTAATATTATGAGCACATAATATTAAAATGAGGACATAATTCGCCATTACATAAGCCGCATACATTCTATAAGATTTATTTAGAAGATTAATTTCGTAGCCTTTTAGTAAAAAAAGATTAATTTCGTACTCCATTAATTTTCTAACCAGGTTACAAATATTTTTATCCCTGATTAATTTTGATTCTTAATTTCATTTGATTTTTAGTTTTCTCGGCTTGATTAAACCCTTGAGCAGTGTTGTTAATCCCGGACCAAACCGGCGGTCGGACCGGGTTCAACCGTGAACCGGACACCAAGCCGGGTTGGGTTAATGCTAAAACCCAACTAAAATTGAACCGGTTAAAAATTCATATTGAACCGTTAAAAACCCGGGAACCAACGACCCAACGAACCGACAAAACCCTGGTTCGTAGAGAAAACAAAAAAAAATATTAATAAAATAATTAATTTTAAAAATGAAATAAAAATAGAGTTTGTGACAAACTGTAATGCACAAGGTATTGCCTTTTTGACGTTTTTTTCTTTCTTTTTCAGTCTGTGACGTCTCTGCAAGACTACAATTCACAAGGTATTTAAAACTTTTGTGTTTTGATGTCTTTGCAAAACTTTTGCGATGTACTAAGTAATAGAAGAGAATGATTAATAAATTTGATTTCCACCGAATTCAAATACAGAAAATCAACAATTGTCAAAATGAAAATCTTACAACCGTTGAAACGTTGCACTAATGTTTATAATTTTTTTAAAAGTGATAAAAATTTATAGTGATCTGGAGAGTAAGTTTTAAATATGTTTTTTTCTATTGATTTAGATTTGAACTATTAGATTTTTTATTTTTGTTATTACATTTCAGTTTGCTATTTTCTAAAATATGCATATTATATACAAAATATTATTAAATTCAGTTTAATACATCGAACCCGGTCGAACCCAATTGAACCAGGTCGAATCATATTGATCCATAACCCAAAATATTTCCGGTTCGGTCGCTGGTCTGGTTTTAAAAACACTGCCCTTGAGTAATAATGGATTCAAACTTGCGGTTTTCTATGTATTGGGGCAAATGTCACATATACAACTATTAACGGAAAGACGGAATGAGTTTTGGAAGACGCTTTAAGAGATAAAAAAAATTTGGTAACAAAACGAACTAAAAGCAGAAAAACGGATGGTATGGAAACAAATCACATGCTACAGCAATATGAATAAATGAGTGTGTCGATTTTACCTTTTCAAATTTGCATTTCACTAATATATTAGAGGGTGTTCCAAAAAAAACTAATATATCAGAGTATTTAATATTAATTTTTATGTTAATAGTGTCTATTTGCTATTTATGTTATCACACTGAGTATGTTATGTATTTTCATGAATTATAGACTTAGACTTAGGTTTGGAATTAGTGGCACGACGAAAAGCATGGGTGATTAGCAATTTCTGAAAATATAAAAATTCATATGAATCCAAGAAATTAAAGTTTGACAAGATGGGTCAATAAAAGATAGCACAGTTAAAACTCTACGATAGATCCTTACAATTTCAAAAGAACTCAACTACTAAGTTTTAGTTAGACAGTTTAGGTAGGCGTTAGCATTCTCTAATAAAGTATGCTAGTTTTATTGTTATCTTTAATGGAAATGATAAACGAAATTCGAAAACATAAGCTGCAAACCTGTTGTTTCGAGTTAATTTTATATCAGAGCCGGACTCGACTCCATGATTTTGAAACATTTGATTGGAGCCTCTACTTTCGTAAGATTTATTTTTTTAAATAAAATATATACATAATAATAATTTTTTTTATATATAATAATAATTGTTAAATATAAAATAGAAATTGCTTCCCGGGATTTTAAAATATGCTTCTCCAACTCTAAAATCTGCTACATTCTAAGGACGAAAAATGAAATTGTTGATTTACTAGTTAGGACTGCTCGTTCATTTACCCAGCCCCAGTCTACGTAAGTAGAGGTACGGATCCATGCTTCAACTCGATCCCAAAATTCCTCAAATACTTACTGAATTTTCTAAGAAATAAGTAGTCTTGGTATATATAATATAGTGATGGTGATTCGGCTCAATACATATGGAATGTAGAAAATAGGGGGCAAGATAGCTAGCGTATATAGTAGTTTTCTATATGATTGAATATGATTAAAACATGACAATAGTTAGATTAGAGACATTCATCCTCATACCGAGATACCATAAATAGCTAGCCTCCCCTTAATGGAGCTCAAGGCTTAAATCAACCCACTAAAAGAAAAATTTATTGTGAACCTTGTGAAATTCAAGATTTTATGTAGAAATATAGATGAATCGACCTCTGGACAGATCTACGTTGAACTGATAACTACTGAATCAGAACTCATCAAAGATAACTCCCAACTGGTAAAGCTATATGGCTCCGTTCTATCGGGAAACAAAGGATTTTTGAGTTTTTTTTCATTGTTTACTGGTCGAGCTGCTGGAATGGAATAATATCAGAATTTTATGAGATTTTTTCTCTCCACTTATTCTATACAGGCTTTCTTTTTGTAGAAGACTTCTTCTGAACGGCATAATTATCCGTTATGCACCTCGATATTCACAGAAAACTGATTTTTTTTCTTCTGAAAAAACCTTTTTGCTTTATTAGTTATTCTATTTCGGTATAATTATCCAAATTATCTCAAATTTGAGTAATAAATAATCAGTTGTTGCCATAAAAATATAAAATAGAAAGAAAAATGACAAAACTGTTTATTTTTTTTAATTATATAAAAATATTATAATAGACTAATCTATTTCTTTTTGTTTTCAAGTTACTAAAACTATTTTATCTTCAGAAGTAATTTAGATTAAGATTTTGCTCAAAGAATATTTTCTCAAAAATAAAATTAGATAAATAATATTTTTGGTTTGAATAGGATCCCGAAATCTCAGGTCCGGCTCTGACTACAATTACGGATAAAACTAAATTACATATTTCACAAAATTAAAAGTTGACAGGTCGCATTACCTTAATTAAAATTATAGGCCGTCGAAAAATTGAGACGACAATTTTACTAACTGAAACAGGGAGCATGATTATATAGATAATAACTACCAAAAGATACAAAAACCTCGTTTGATGAACTCTAAAACAAAACTTTAGTCTGTAAGATTGTATTTTATTTATGTTTTTAACTTCTATATTTTGATCGTACATATAGATTTTTATATGAATCTTACAGGAAAAACTTTGTCATATTATGGAATTTATTGAAGATAAACATCTCAAACAAGTATTCCTTCCGTTCCAGAATGATTCATGGTTTAGAAAAAAAAATATTTATAAAAATCTATATTTTACATTTTTGATGTATATAATAATAACAAATTATGAATTTCAAAAACATAAATTGTGTTTAGTGAATTTTGTTTGGTTAAAAATCATAAAAAATAATTAAACACAGAAAATAATGCATTTATTATCAAAATCTTTTGTATTATCTTAAGAAATGTGAAAATTCTATAACATACATCTTTTTGAAACATAGAGAATATTATTTATTGAGAAAGCTTCTCCATAATTCTGCATCTGAAATGACATAAACTAATATACCAGCCAAATGCCAATTTATTTGTCACTCCATCGTTTCAATTTACTTCTCATTGTAAAATAAAATTTATGTGTCAAAATAAATGTTGTTTTAGAGTTTCAATATGAAATTTATTAAAAATATTTTTCAGTTTATTTTTCTATTAATTAAAATATAGCTAGGTGTATAAGTAATATATTTTATTTTGAAAATATATAAGTTAAATGTTTTTTTTAGTTTGTGTGTATAGACCTAAAACGATAATCAAAATAAAACGGAGGTAGTATCAGTTTATTTTGGATTCCACCTCTAAGCGTTAATGCATTTCATATAAAATTAATCATACTCAAGATAGAAGAAAGGTAGTATATTAAGAATAAAGTAGATGGGTCTACTTCTATGCGTGATAGTATACTAATTAAATATCTAAACTGTTAGTACATTATGTTAAACGGTTTAAGACTTAAAAGTGTCCAAAAGTGAAGTTATTAATATTTTTCTTTTCTAAAAAATCAAAGCATTTTATTTTCTTTCAGGCAAGGTTATGCTTATTTATAAAGACGGTCATTGTAATCATAAGCGAACGAATTAGAATCGAATTAGAGCCAAATAACAAACCAAGCTACTTTGATATACAAGGTACGTGCATCAAAATGTCTTGAGACCATAAAGTTAATATCCAATGAGAGGTGAAGAAATTTATTAACTCTTAATTAAGTTGTAAGAACTTTTAAGCCCATCGGTTCATGTCTCCAATAACCGATCCGGTGGGTCCATATACCTATCGAACACTCGCTTGACCATCCACAAGTACTCTTTATATCATTTTCCTAGAAAACAAATAGATTTTTTTAGTTATTTCATGAATGTCACAAAAAACACTTATTTCAATTTACTTATCCATTAAGATTCTTAAGCAAACATTATTTATAAATGCCTGTTTTTAACATTTTTAATTTCTTTATAATTGCCTGTTTTTTACATTTTTAATTTTAATGTTTTAACATTTATTATTATTATTATTTATAAATGTATCTTTGTTCATTGTAAATTTGAAAGTGGTGGTATTAATTTCAAATGAATGCGATCTATCTAATTTTTAGTTCAGGGAGTTTTTCTTTTGTGATAATTAGGATACTCACACACTTTTAAATTTTGATATTTATGCTATATATATGCTTTCCTTTTATTCCAATGATTTATGGATCAATGAATACTATATTACACACACACATATATATATATATTACTATATCTTATGATATTTTATATACATAAACCGTTTTAAAGTCAAAACTCCGATCAACGCTTTTAGAGGTTGGATGGACGCCATACACATTTTCTTCAACGGTCTACATTATATGTGACAGTAGTCACTGCCTCACTGGAGGCATCAATTCCCTCATTAAAACGATGCCATGAATAGTACATGACTTGTCTAGAACGTTGGCAGAGTTAGTCCTTGCAACAATAATACTGCTGATCAGTTTACCAAAAAAAACAAACAATAATACTGCTGAAGTTACAAAAAACCAATTGTACTGCTGATTCTTGTCGCATCATTGAAAAAAAAAACTTTAGATGTGTGGGGTTGAGGACATGGGAAATCATTTAGATTGCAAGGTTTTGGATGATGCAATGAAGTTTTGTAGATTGGATATAGACTTAGTGCCGTTTCTGTTAATTTTGATATAAAACTATATTATTTTATAATACAAGAAAAGAGAATCGTTCAGAAAAAAGAAAGTAAAAAAGAAAGGAAGAGATCCTTTGTTGGAAACCAAAGAAGGTGGGGAACAAACTCAAGACATAAGTGGAAAACATAGAGTTGTATAGATGTAGGCTTAATAGCTAGCCAAGTAGGGTGCATAAATATGTTTGCACAAAACAATATATTCAAATAAAAAACGAGAGGTTAGAAATACAGTAGCGATAATAGATGCATACATTCGGCCCTAGTCTGGAAAATTCCAGTTGATCTATCTACAAAAGGGAAAATATAAAATTGTATGCGAAAAAGGGTGCTATAATGAAAATTATAAGGTAAAGAGGTATGAACGGAAATCACATTTGACTATTATTTAGAACATCAATGTTGGAGGGCATAGTCTTAGGCACTTCTTAGTTAGTTTTTAAAACTTATTTATATGCGCATACGTCATGTACATGTCGTACTCGTTTGGGTAGAGCTTTCGACCGTATTCTATACAATGAGATTGGTTAAGATTGATTTTGATTTTGATAGTAGACCATATGACAGACAAATCTTTAAATGTGTCAAAAATCAGCGGGACTAAGGGACATTCTAATTTTTACATATTATTAGGAGGATATTATTTCTAATGGCTAAAAATATATGAGCATTTGAATAAATAGTAGCCACCTGCAAATTGAAGATGTGGTAATAATTAGATTCATTCAATACAGCATATACATTTTGAAGACAAACTTAGGTAATGGAAAACCTTTAAGCTTTAAAGGGTTTGTGTTTGTGGACCAAGTATTGTCTTGGAAAATTAACTGTTTGGCTGTCTACTTAGTGCGATGAAGCAGACAAAGAGGAAGACGAAGAAGATGAAAATGTGATGAATCATATGATAAGATGGAGAATTTTGTTTGTTTTGTTTTCAAATGAATATGTTTATATTTTTTTTCCTGAAGATAATTGTTTCCTCTTTTTGTTGTGTTGTTGGCGTTTGTGTTTTGGTCACAGATGCATGATCATTTTTATGTGTCAATAATATTTTTATGGTTTATGTATGAGTGGGTGTGAAAGATAAGGAGACTTCTTTTTTGTGTTGGTATCCACTTTCCTCAATTTCTCCCCCATGAAAAGGTATATGTCTCACCATTTCATTATCCTTTTGTGATTACAGTTTTTATAAGAACTTCCATATTCTACACAAAAAAAATCGACAAATATGTGAGAAACCATACTTATGATATAAGCACCATATATACTGTACTTCTGTTTATGTGAACACTTGTTTTTAGACGGTTATATTTGATGTATTTCGCGAGTACAAAAAGTGTGATATTACAATTGTAACATATGTATTACTTTACATCGCATTTACAGTCAATATTTTTTTTTGGGGTCAAATTACAGTCAATGATTATATCTTTGTACTTCCATTGTAGGTAAGAAACACAATCAATGTCTTTTCTATAGTGTGCCAGTCATTTACTTGCAAGCTGATATTTGGGTTATTAGCCCTTCACACATACATAAGTAATAGTCGGATAACTAAGTTGAACTGACACACTTGTTAGTGGCCAGTGGCCACATAATTGATTGGGTAACGCCTATTTCATGCCTTTTGTTACATTTTTTGGTCCAATACATTTTTATTCTCTATGTGACGACAAACAAAAGTTTTTTTTTTTGAAGCATAATTACAAAAGTTATTGCTTGCAAACCACATTCTGTTTTGAATTTTCTTCAGGGAGAGTATTGTTATACCATTAATGGCGGTCAGTAACATAGTATAATATTGACTCTAAAATGTTTTCACGACATAACTTCACAAGTTTAACGATACAAAAATAATTATAAAGCAGAGCTACAAAATTCGTTAAACTATATGTACCTTATGACAAATACTTGTATAATAAGTTAACCTTGGATAAATTTTCTTAAATTTCCAATTTTTTATTCAGCTCTATACTTGCATATATGGCCATCATCTATTACGATATATTACATTTTGTGTGTGTGTGTTTGTCATGTAATTCACGTGATAAGTAAGGGAATTCATGATCTACTAGAGAGAACTTTCTGTGAAATACACTTACAAGAAAGAAAAAAACCTTTCTGTGAAATAGACAATACAAACCGAAAATAAATAAATAAAAAGGTCAAGAAATTTCATTAGTAACCTGAAACATTTCAGAATCAGAGAACATATTTGTTGTGTGTCAGTGAGTCAGTCTCACGCTCGCATATAACTGAGAGAAACTCTGACACTAGACCAATTCAAGTTTGAACACTCTTTTAATTTAACAGATAATATCCCAGCTCAAGATTCTGCTGTCGTCAATACATGCATACACCCGCAATTAAGGAATGTATAACTAACATTATGAGATAAATAAGAAAAATGGTCAACAGGTTGATGATAAATTATTAGCTTTATCAGAATTTTTTCTTTATTTTGTGGAATACCTTTGGTATCATACACAAACCATGTGGTCACTGTGAGATTACTCTTGTCCGTTCCAGCGACAAGACGCGATCACGTTAAGTAAAACGGGGTGGTATGCGACATCATCGCTCGCAGGATGTTCATAAGCCTTGAGCTTACTGAGCTCAGTGGATTTATAAACGTTCCGTCAACAAGCTCCTCTTCAAATTTGGACTTCTCATGTCTGGTTTAAAGGTGAAATACCCAAACACTCTTTCTTAATGTGGCTAGCCTATCTTGACAGGTTACCCACAAGAGCAAGACTAACGAGATGGGGTCTCAATATCTCCACATCTTGTTGCCTTCCTTCGCGATAATTATATTGAGGAAAGAGATCATCTGTTTCTCGTTGTAAGTGAAGTGGTGAGCTATGGAACCTTAGCCTGTTCAGATTGGGTTACAATAACTTCAGCTTCCATACTTTTTTTTTTGATAACTCTGGTATCTGGGCAGCCACATTCCCAACTATCTCTCCGAAAGAAGTCCAGTGCTCCAACGGAAGGGATGTTAAATCCGTTGTGGCCAAGACTCGAATCCGGGTGGCGGGCAGTACAGCTGTACCTCCTTTACCACCAAGCTACGAGCGCTTGGTTTCAGCTTCCATACTTGACAACTTTCTCCCAATGGTTGTGTTCTCAAGACAACACTTCACCGACCCTTCTAAAGCGCTTGGTGTCCTTAGTCATTGTCTATTGGATTTGGTCTGAGCGCAACAAGCCACTGCATGACAACATTTCCATGCCTCCGACCATTATCTTCAAGCAACTGGACCGTTACATCAGAGATACAATTCTGTTTAAGAAACATCAGAAACAAATTTCAGCATGTTGCAACATTGGCTCTCAAGAGAGTAATTGTGTCACTTCTTAAAATTGTATATGCTTTACCTTGTTTTTATTCTTTTTGCCAAGGTAAATCATAATCTGTGCTAACTTATTGTAAGTTTGTTAGAAACTCATCCCATTTTTAGATGGAATTCACATATTTGGCAAAAAAAGGTTGGTCAAACTGAGCTTGTTAGACAAAAGAACATCCCTCTAAACATTCCAAACTATAACAGCTTTCTCACTTGTATTTCTGCCAGAAACATCACTCGAAGATATGAACCGCTTCCCACGAGAGATAAACTCGACGTCAAGAACTGGACCTAGATATTGGATGTATTCACGCACAAATTTGTTGTTGCTACCTAAGACTACCCTTGATCCTCCTGTAAATATTTTTTAAGAGTACATGGATGGAACTTAACAACTCCAATAACCTAATCTCCCTTGAAAGTTTATGTCTCTACCCTATCAAAGCATCAGACCAAAACGCAGAGCATAAGGAGAATGGGTCACAAAGGACAACTCAAGTTCAGTTGGGCCTGGAATTGTTGAAGCCCAAGCTGCAAAAGGACAAACCAACGGCTTTGTCTTCATCCTCTGCAATGGCTCAAACGTTAGACGATAAGAGTAGAACCGTTCGTTGAACAAAAAAAAAGAAAGAGTAGAACCGTTCTAGGTAAGAGCAGAGAGCTAGAATGTACGGGAAACTATGTTGCACCGAGACGAATACAAGACAAATAGGTATGGAAGCAAACATGGGAACGGCAAAATAAAATAGCAAGTTTTTTTTTATAAACGAATCATTGATGGAATTACAAAAATTTAGAGATACGGGTACATCACATAATATATATTAAAATTATAATAGCTATACATAATTGACAAAATAAAAAAAATTACACCAAAATCTTAACCTAAAAATTACTTCAATATAGTATTTTAAATAATAATAATAAAGATAATGATTAAAATCAAAATTTGATTCATCTAGTAAAAGTTCATGAACTAAGAAACAAGATTATGACTCTAAATGGTAACCATTAGAGGAATATGAGGAATAAGAAGGTTAAGAATGAAAAAGAATAAAATAAAAGGAAAATATATTTTTCTCCTAATTTGATAAGAAATAATTGTAGTCTATTATTCTTTAAATGTTAAGGAATGTAAAAGAATAATAGGTAACAGATATTCTTTGTAAATGGTATAAGTTAAAAGTATAGTTTGTTGTAAAAAAAAAAGTTAAAGCTATAGTTAAATTTTTTATTTCCTTTTATTTTTGGAAAGAAGTATATAAGTTAGCGTAAGATACAATAATTCTGAAGAAAATTAATTTCAAAACATTTCACAAATGCAATACCAAGTTCCCTAAGTGTCCCCGTGCCGTTTCAATGGTGTTTCCGGTACGTTAACCGAACTCCTGTCCCAGTGCTTGAGCTTCATAGACAGGAAAAACATTCAACATCAAGCAATCCAGCGCATTCTCAGCCTTAGATTCAGTAGAGGCCTCATGATGATGCTATATGTTCATGTTACTTGGTTGAACAAAACGCTTGTATAAATAAGGAGCTACGGCTCTTTTAATGTTCAAGCGAAATGAAAAGAAATATTCATCTCTGCTTCATCTGGTTTTAATTTCAAATGGTTGCGCTATATGTGTTTTCATCTCTTTATCCAATGTTTCATGCTTCTATTTTCTTTTTGAGATGTAAGACTTTCAAAATATGTCTCCTTTGGGAAAGAACAAGAGAAATAAAAAAAAAAGAAGTTTCTGAAAAAAAAAAAAAAGATTCATCATCCGACTTCATCTTCTTCACATAAAACGTTTCTGCTTTCATTCCCCTCTTCAACGTCAAATAGTCTCAACGTGCAGTCATATCCACAAGAAAGCAAAGATAGTCCTTGCTTTTCCATTTCACGTCTTTAATAGGAGATTGTGATGAAGAAATGCACGTACTTTCTTCTTACATCCGCTCTACACATTCCACACGTAAGCAGCACCATCCAGCCCCGCTGAAGCGAGAAGATGAGCTGCAAAATAACTCTAAGGGACAAATGAGTGAGGCAAAGGACATTCGCAAGAATTATAGCGAAAGATAGCAACTAGAAACGAGCCTTATCATACAAAGCGTTTGCCTAATGCCTAGATGGAAAATAACGTAAGTTCTAACTGATTGGATTTGCCACCGAAACAAGCACAATCAACTTTAAAACCAACAAAATTTACTGAAAAGGCTACGCGATCAACTCTAAAAGCAACAAAACTTGCTAAAAAGCTTACCAAAAAACTAGGTGAATCTCAAACGAATTGTCGTGCTAAATCCTAATAGACCTAAATGCATTGATATGTTTTTCTTTTTCTTTTTAATTTTGGGATATCTTGGGCAGGGCCCGCCAGCCACCCAAACAAAGGATTAGGGCATCTAAATTAGAAAGGCATATTTTTTTTTAAAAAAAATCAGTTATATCTATAAATAAATAAATCTCATAGGTTTTTTTATTAAAATATAATTTACTAGGCATTTTTTTGTTAGAATAAAACTTGTTAAAGCTCTAGTTCTAATTTCCCGTGAATTCAGATTTGAACAATTCCAAAATTATGATCATGTTTTGGATTTTTGTTTAGTTTTTAAAAAGTTAATAGATGTAAGTGAGAATATTTTTAGGATATCATATTTGAATCTGGAAGTTTATTTAAGAAATGTTATGGTTTCATATATAATTGGTAATGATTTGTTTAAGGAACAAAAAAAATTCGATAATCAATGTCCAAAAAGGTTTGAAGCACATAAATTGTTTATCGCATATTTTTGACCATTTCGGTGTAGTCGCTACAGCTGAAGAAAGTTTTTCGAATTCGATACTAATAAATATTTATTTGCGGTCTTCCATGTAACTAGAAAAATTAAATGAATTGGTTATGTTATTAATTGAAATGATTAATGTTTAAAGAATTGACTATATGATTCTAATGGATGATTTTGTAAAAAAATGTAAGTAAAATTATATTTCTAACAATAAGTTTATATAATATCACTGTTTTTATAAACAGATTGTAGGTTTTAATTTTTAATGAATATTTATGCTATTTTTACTGTTTTGTGATACTGATAAAATATGTACAAAGACATAGTTTTAAATTTCGATTAGGGCAGTATCAAAGGTTAGTCCGGCACTGATCTCGGGTCTATGGAGAGATTTAAGCTAATCTCCGAAGGGATGGTACGACCCATGGATAAATTCTCACTTTGAATATTTAAATATACTGTAAGATAAACCCATATTCGCATAGCCACAAGATGAAGTGTGGTCGAATGCTTTAAAATCTCGATTGCTTAGTAATCCCAAACTTTTTTTTTAATAAAAGTAATTGTTGTGAACCAATACGAAATATCTTTGAAAAAAGTAAAGAGCAAAACGTATTAAGGCAAATATCCGTTTAGGGTTTCTTATTATAGTGTGAATAAATAATTTTACAAGCCTTTAGATCCGTATTTATAACGGCATCAAAACCGATTTCGTTTTCCCTATAAGAATACATACTTATATAGACAATGTAATTTTCCTAAACCGAAAAGATATACTGTACCAACGAATACTGGACTTTTGCTGGTGCACAAAGATCGAAGACACAAAGATGCAACAGTAATCCCAAAGTTCACCTCGTGAGAAAACGAGTTCAAATATATTTCGTCATAGACTCTTGCTTGATGATCAATCGCATATGAAAATGATTATGAAGTTAGCGATGATGGAGAGTGTAATAATGTACATGCCACTCATGGTAAGGAGAGTCCGTTGTTGGCAATTGCCTAAACGTATTATATCTCTACTGCAATTTCCCTATAATATATACGATGTATATTTTCTAATATAGGGAAGTAAATATGTATGTGAAGATGTTAATGGTTTAAGAAAGTTGTTAATACAACTTCGTCTTCACGACAAGTAAAATTTCCAATATAGGATGGCAAATATTTATGTAAAGATATTTTTTTTAATTTTATGTTTATACCAAAACTTAAAAACATATATAATATTGTATATCAAACTTCTCCCAGCTATTTTTAATATTATTCATATAATCACACCAAACGTATTATAATGAAACTTAAAACCGGTTAATTATTTTTCTTTAATGATCGTAATGAAAATTAAGAAATGAACCTTTAAATTTTATTAATTAAAAAACTCAAAATTTTATTCTGGATTATTAGGTTTAATTAATATATAGTCCTTCGACTAATTAAAGTAAATGTTGATTGGGATTAGGGACGACAAATTAGGTTTAAATAATTAAATGCTATATAAGTTCGGCCGTTATTTTAAATCAAAAACTCTTAGGATCAAGAGAATCTTGGCCTTCTGCGATCGAAGCATGGTAGGAGGAAGAGTGATGGCGACGGCAGCTAAGGTAGCTGGAATCGGAGTCGCCAAAGGTGGATTCAAAGGAGTACTCGGTATCCCCGCGGCTGCGAATGGTCAGTTTAACGTTAGAAACACCGCCGTTTCCGCTTCGTTGTCATCGGCGATTCATCCTTCTGTTGAAGCAGACGCGATGGTTATGCAAAGTGCGAGCTGGGAAGAAGACTGGGAGTTCGCGGAAGTGGAGACCACGACGACGATTCCTAGGGTTGTTTTCAGCAAACCTCCGTCTCTTCAAGAGGCTAAAGAAGCCACCGATGATCTCAAAGATGCTATCAATATGTGAGAAATTTAACCCTAATATATATATGTATATGAGAAATTGCCAAAAATACCATTTTCCTAGTACCACTTTTCATATTTACACTAACCACTTTTACCACCACTTTTAATGAAGGGTTTAGATTTGAAGGTTTAGGATTTAGGGTTTAGATTTTATGTTTTAGGGTTTAGGGTATAGAGTTTAGGGTTTTGAGTTGAGGATTTAGGGTTTATAGTTGAAGTTTTAGGGTTTAGGGTTTAGGGTATTGAATTTATGGTATAGAGTTTAGGGTTTAGGGTTTAGAATTGAGGATTTAAGTTTTAGGGTTTAGCATTGGGGTTTTGATATTTAGAGTTTGAGGTTAGAATTTTGAAAAGCATATTAAAATAAGGATATAAGAGTGTTTAACATTTTAATAAATAAGATATTTTTGAAAATATGTATTTAGTGGTGGTAAAAATGAATAATGGTACATTCAAAGTGGTATTTTTGAAAATTCCCCTATGTATATATATATATATATATATATATATATATATATATATATATTTATCAAAGAAATTTAACCCTAATATATATATATATAAATTTAACCCTAACCTTAACTACTTTTAATTTTACTTGATTCGGGTTCTGGTTTGTAAATTATTTAATCTTAAATCTTCTGGTTTTATCTCGATATGGTGCAACAAGCAAATATTTTGTGATGAGTTGTGTTATTGAAAATTAATGTCTGTTACTTTGAAAACGTCTATAGTTTGAATTTTGCTCTTACATCATGTGTATTACTAGCTACATGTACATCGTTACTTGTGTTTATGTTTGGTTCTTGTTTTGTTTTTTGATGGATGTCTCAACATGTGGTAGGGTGTGTATGGAAGGTTCAAGTGAAGCTGGTTCTGTTTCCACAATGTTGTCAAGTTTTCAACTTTCTGACAAGAGAGCTGTTGAATCAGCTGTTCCACAAGTTGCCCTTACGGCATTTAGTTTTCTCAGTGAAAGCTCTGCCGCGCAGGTATATTTAATGTGTGCCTAAAACCAAAGTATTGAGACTCTAAGCGTTTCCCTTTTAAACAGTCTGTTGTTGCTTCCATTGCGTCTGACCCAAAAGTGTGGGATGCTGTTATGGAAAACAAGGATCTCATGAAACTTCTCGACACCAACAGTACCGGTACGAGAACTAGTAATCCTTTTTTGGTGTTTTAATGTTTTTATAACAGAGCAACTTGACAGAAACCTTTTTGTTCCATTTGCAGCTGCTTCAACTCCGGTTGAAGATGACAATGACGACAAATCTGAAGATTCTAGCGAGACTAAAAGTGAGGAAGACGGTGAAGCAAAGCGAATCCAACTCTTGGAGATTCTGCAGGACATAAAGCTAAAAGCTGTTCAGTTGATGGAAAATGTCTCTTCCTACTTTGGGGGTTTGTTCCGGTTAGAATATTTCACAGAAAATGGAGAAGAGAGGGAGCGGACGTTGCTCAACGACCCTACTTCTCTGTTTGGATTAGCTGTTTGCGTTATCTTTATGGTAGTTATGAAACGTGCTTAAGCTCCAGGTTTTTTATAACTTGCCGACATAGCAAAACAAAAAAACTACTGTTATCTCTTTCTGCAACTACGTTACCGTTTAGACTTTTAACTTCTTTTGTTTCGGAAATTTTTCATATATTGAAGGAACCTTTGGTTGTTTTTTATATATATTCTTATCACTTTTTTTGTCTGGAAATTGTAAGAGAAAGTAGATTAGTTTTCATTCAGCATCTAATTAGCATATTAAATATCATTTTTTAATATACGTATTACGAAACATAATATTTCTATTTCTATGGTGTTACGGATACAATCGCTATTGTTTTGGTTTTACTCTTATAGAGTGGAGCTTGTTGTGAGCATATCGTTTTGATGATCAAACATGTGTATATGTCATCTCAAAAGTCCTAGTCTGCCATGAAAGTGTGAAATGAAGGTCACTGTTAGGAGAATGTTCTCAAGGTTTTTAATCAGTGAACAGAGTTAGTTTTTTTGGAGTAAATTTTAAAATTTATACCAAATTTTAGTTTGTGATAGAAAATACAATGAAACATATGTTAAGAGTGTATATAGTTATGGAACCTTCGATGTATTTATTACTTCAATATGAAATTTTTTATAAGTTGAATTATTGTTGCAATGAGGATTGTGTAAATAAGTTATGCATCTAATCTATAAAATTGAAGTACAATATTTTTAGATGTTTTTTTTATAGATATTCATTATTATTTTTAACTAATTCTATTTATTTCTTTATTATATTTTTAATTAATTCGACGTCATTTATTAGAAAATATATAAAAAGTAGAACTTGCCTATTTTAAGTGTTTGATTACATTTTGCTTTTTTTTATTCTTCTTACCTATTTCATTAATTGTATTTATTAAAATAATTAGACATCGTTTACAAACATAATTTTTCATTGACCCTAAAAAAATTCAAGCCCAATTTATTTCTGTTAAAAGCAGTCACTTTAACATTTTAAATAAACTAAATTCCGTTACGATCATTTATCTCCTCATATCTACATCATTTATCTCCTCATATCTACATTAGACCACATAAAATGGGTTTATTTTCAAATCATTAGTACTATTAAAACAGAAACATGTACTATTGATATAGGTGTAGTCTAACTATAGGTGTAGTATTGATATACTATTGATATAGGTGTAGTCCAACTATTTTAATAATATTAATTAATTTTTTTATTAATTATTTAAAAAAATATTATACAAATAAAAACACAAATATAACTAAAACACACATATATAAAAATTAAAACTTTTAAAAAATATAAAACAAACAAATATACCCGCCCTTTAAGAACGGATCAGAATCTAATGTATATATTAAAATAGATAGGGGATAAATACTGAAAATGATTTTTTTGCCCGAATGCTTATTCCTATATAACTAAAGTTAATCACGTATTTATCTTCTTCCTTATTGTTTAGTTTAGGATAGCTTTCTTCTTCAAAAAAAAAGTTAAGGGTAGTTTTTTTAAATATTTTCAAAAATATTAAAACAATTTCCAATTAATTTTATCTCCAATTGGTACATTTTTTTATAAAGATAAACATGCTAAATTTAATTTGGGTGAGACAATAACTTATTTACAAATTTCTACATAATAGCCATGTGTAAATCATCATGTAAGATCATTGACAAGTATTTATATATTAAATATATTCACATGAACCTTCATTGAATGTTGAATATACGAGGCAGCTTATGGGCGAATGGCGTAACCACAATTATCATAGGATTAACTTTTGGTAGTAAGAGTTTAAAGAGGCAAAATACAATTTAATGACTATTAGAGTAATGGTTTATGTTTTGTTTATATGTATATTTGAGTAGCTTATTCCGGCTAACACAAGTCTATATAAGTGCTTAAACATTGTAACAGGACGTTAAGAAGAGTAAAAGAAACTTGTTCATCAATGTAACATACTTGTTTCAGTTACCATCAGCACCTAAAATCATATAGTGCAGCTCAACTCACAAATAACTGAATACATATTTTAATTACAGTAAAACTAACTCAGTTCAATAAAACTCATTTACAGTTATCCAAAAAGCAGATCTTAAAAAGAAACTATAAATTAAACTTACTAAATATGTTAATAACAGTTTTTAGTCTAGCTAATTTTATCCAAATAATTGATATTGTAATTAAAATATTTAGGTAGTTTAATCGTAACTAAAATAACTCAGTTGTATTTAGCTAGTCTAAGGACTAGAACGTCTGTACTCCAAAAGTGCATGACCACTTACCTGATTTCAGAGACATGATAACCATTTACCTAAATATGATTTTTGTTATGTATATTCACCCAATGAACTCAAAAATTAATTGAGATTGGTTTTATTTGATTGGCTTAATAATATTTATATAAGACTGTTATTTCTAACTCTATTCTTCATAGGTATGTGTTAAGACTTAAGACATAGAAAAGAAAAATGTGTTTACTAAAATAATTTTAATATATTTAACAATTTCATTTATTTATTGGATATAGACGCTTTACTATGTATCAGTGTTGTACACTTGTACACAATGAAATGGAGTACTGAAAACATATAAGATCAGCTTAATATAGTCACTGTTTTACTCATGGGTAGCAAATATGAAATTTTAAATTATGCATGTATTTGTGGGATCTGTATAACTTAGAATTTATTCGTGCAATACACATTTGTCAATAACTTATGCAATATTTATAACTAAGGCAATACTCGCTTGCTTGTCTTGGGAAATTTAGTAGTAGCATTTACAGTGAACTATAATCATTTTTTGCATGATTCTCTGATGGTTCAGTGAAGAGGTAACGCCAGAGATGTCTAACACCATAAAAAGGGGCATTTAAATTTTAATGACATAACTCTGAGACGAGTCATCTCATGCAGCTGTTTATCACAAGATTATCAAACTAAATTCAAAGGTGCAGGTAACAATTGGATATAGTTCAAACATAATTCATCTCTGTATAGCAGAAATTTTCTCCAAAGAGACGCACATAACAATCTTACAGAGAACATTACAAAGCTAGTTGTCAATAATCTTGTGGTGGAAACCAATAAGGGGTAGAATATAAAACATCTGTACTAGTGATGAAGAAGGGGATGTTAGCTACATTAACACATCCGATTTCATCAACATCGAAGATGCGAATGTAGTTACGAGCCAAACCAGGAAAGGAGGTAGAAGGAACACAGAAAGGTTCGGACATGGAGAGGAACATGGTCAGATCTTCGATGTCTTGAGTGTAGACCGCGTTTCCTTCATCGTCTAGCTTGAACACCATTAAACATTTTGTTTTCATTATGGCAACACCTTCCTCGTTCTTGGCTGTCTTCTTGTACTGCTTAACCAAGAATGTCTCACCAGTGGGTCGTGACTCCACCAAGTGCTCGCTCTTGCGGCACGAATCCAGAAGGTTCTGTTCAGCGTTGGTCAGCTTGGGAATGTTTGTAAAACGCACGCGCTGAAGCTTAGGGTCATCGCTGGGATTGCAGAGGTCCCATGACCCGATGAGGTTGCCTCCAGATCCGGGCATACGAAACATGTTGTGTTTCTTGGAGAACATGACACGGGAGGAGTAGAAGCTGGGGTTTTCGATCTTGACGTTGGTCCACTCTGGTTTACTACTCTTACCGGCTGGTTTGCAAAAGCTGAGCTGAGGTCCCAAGAACTTGACAGCCACGACACAGTGCTCATCATCTTCTGGAGACGATGATGACATTGACACATTGGTGATGATTTTGGTTTGGCAGTGTGGTAGAGTTACAAGAGGAGGCAGCTGGATACGAATGGGATCTATATCAGATGCAACAGGGTTAAAGTCGTCTTGGAGACGAAGGATGCCGTCGTCCTTTAGAGTAGCTATCCACCCATATGATGCCCCGATCGTTTGCGTTTTTTTATCATCATGAATGTGAGGATCCACCAAGTTCATAGGTACCCTCTTGTCCAGATGAATCCATGAGCGTAGATTAGCATAGTGAACAATGAGTCTCCCGAAATCCTGTCCACAAGGTGTAGCGCCGAGGATGGAATAAGGAGGGCTTTGCCGCAAGGAAGTTGAGAATGTGTTAGAGATAAGAAGAGAAACAGAGGAGGATCTTCTCACTCCAAGGCGGAGCCGGCTGAGAAACAGAGACATGAACGTTCTTTAAGCAAAAAAAAAAAGCTGAGATTGATTGATGATGTTCCATCTTCTCCACCTCCATAATACAGAGAAATTGCCTTGCCCACCAAGGCAAGTTTTTGGTTTGATATTTACTATTTATTTTTATTTATTACTCTTTGCTTCACGATATTAATGAATTTATTGTAATTGAATATATTTGGTAACTTTAATGTGGCAAAAAGGCCATTAATATTGGATGTTCTTAGCGGAAAGCAAATATATTAATTTATATTAATTTTTTTTTCTGTTTCTTTAGAAGATATTTTTGTCTTGATAGCAAAGAAGCCTTACAAGATCAAGGAAGTATTCTCTGACATTTTTGTTTTGTTGGTTCTTATTGTTTAGAACTCTTTGACTTGAAGGTTTAATAATACAATTTAGCGACAAAAAAAGATCAAGGAAGTACTACGCTACTATTTACCGGTTACCACAAACATTAAAAACAAAACCTTTTTCTGTGAAACTGTAACAATCAACTCATGGCAATTCCAAGAGTAAAACCAAATTTTCTTTTTTAATGACTCTGGTATCCGAACACCTTCGAAAGAACATCCGACTATCGTCTAATGACCGTATACTGGAGTAAGTCGGGTAGCCCGCCGAAGACATCCAGAAGGGCTGTAGATTTCACCCCAACAATAAAACAAAATTGGGTGT
The DNA here is from genome assembly GCA_019706035.1 of Raphanus raphanistrum subsp. raphanistrum. NCBI lineage: Eukaryota > Viridiplantae > Streptophyta > Magnoliopsida > Brassicales > Brassicaceae > Raphanus > Raphanus raphanistrum. Next base: position 15,426,436 of record CM033981.1, read on the forward strand.
TGCAGTTACACATAATCTACAATTTAGTGTTTTGGTGTTGAACTTTATTTTTTTCTCCAATCATCGCAACAAATTTTACACTAAAACAATATTATGTACTATTAACTTAACAAATTAATTATTTGTTATTGGCTAGTTATATTTTATGACATTTATATTTTATGTTGATTTGTTAAAACTGATTTTTTTAAAAATAAAATAATATTAGTAATTTGAGATAAAAAAAGCAAATATTAAATAGTATGATATACATACTTTAACTATAAATTAAAATTATCGATAATACTAATCTATTCATAATCAAATTAAAATAAAATATTTTAATATTTAGATGAATTTGATGAAACACTATTCAAAGAACACTAAATTTGGTAGATTATGTAATTTTTGTCACTTCAAATATTCAAAACACATAATAATAACCACTTCAACAAAATATAGAATTTTTAATTATTCGTGATTAAGATAGGTTCGGTCGTATGTGGATTCAGATTTTTTGATACTATATTTATAAGTCTCATTTGGATTTTACAAGTTTTTGGATTAGATTCGGTTCAATTTCTTATGGTTCAATTTGAATCAGGTTATATCTAACGTCTAAAATCATATAAAAATCTAAAAGATAATCTTTAAAAAGATTGAACAAAAATATTTGAAATATAAAATTATTTAAAATTCTAATTTAAAACTAATTAAACTATCTAAACTAATTAAAATATTCAAAATAATATATAAAAATTACAAAGTCTTAAAAATATCTAAGTCACCTTAGAATGTATAAAAATATTAGCATATTTTATCAATTTCAGTTTGTTTTTTACCCTAGTTCAGTTTTTTTATCCAAAGTACATAGCACATAAGTCCGATTTCGATATATTTTATAATGGTTCGGGTCGCATTTTTTTGTTTAGATTAATGTTGGAACTTCAGATTAAGGATAAAAACGCTCATGAGGATCTTAATTGGAACTGTGTAAAAAATCTGAATCTGAAAAACCGAATCTGATCCAAAAAATAATACCGATTCTGCACAGAAATTAATCAAATATTTGAACAGGTTCAACATTTTGGTATTTAGAAAACCAAAATCAAACCTGACTCAAACCGGCCGAAATAGATTTATATAACTAAACATTTTAATTATTTTTAGATTTAATATGTATTAGCAAACATCCAAAATATATGAGATACTTTTATGTTGGCCAAAATACTTGAAAATATTTACAAATAATCAAAAGTAAATGTCTAAAATAGCTAAAGTATACTCAAAATACCAAAAACATTTAAAATGTTTATTGATTATCTATCCAAATATTCAAACAAACCAGTTTATATGTAAAGTTTAGGTATTTTAATATATATTATTCAAATTCATATATAATATATTATTTTGTTTATAGATTTTGAGAAATTTAAAGTATATAATAAAATTTAAAATTTATAAAATAATTTAGATAGGTTATTCGAACCTGGATCGAATCCATAAAGATCTAAACCCGTATCGAGATTTAGAAACACCCGAATAAAGCTAAGGAATTTAACCACTTAAAAACTAAAATCCGAATAGATCCGAACCGAACCCGAATAAATATCCAAATAGCTCATCCTAATCTTAATCTCAACAAAGTCTTGTTTGAGTACAAATTTTATGACCAGAGATAATTTCAGTGGGTATAATTAACAAGTTAATCAATATGATTGTTAAAGTAATTAAATTCATAGTTAAAATAGTCCAATAACGTATAAAAAGATAATGGAACAAAGGCAGCAATACCAATCTCAAACGGAATACTCTCTTCTCTTCCAAAACTCAAAACAACAATAATCTTTTACATCAGTGCAATCTGCTTTTTAACCGTGGAGGATAATTTCGACTTCAATTCCAACTAGTCTACTATATTTTGAGGTGGAATATAGTAAGGAGCGTAGTTTTTCCCAAAATAAGAAGAGAAGGGGCAACCATCCAGCTCCACATCGACATATGTGGTTTCGTCGAAATTCTTGATGTAAACCCAGTTAGCCGGAAAACCAGGAAAGGAAGTAGAAGAGATACAGAAAGGTTCGGACATTGAGAGGAACATGGTCAGATCTCCCATGTCTTCAATGTAGACCGCGTTTCCTTCAACGTCTAGCTTGTACACCATTAAATATTCTGTTTTCATTCTAGGGACACCACCTTCCACGGCTGCTGTCTTCCTGTACTGCTTAACCAAGAATATCTCACCGGTGGATGTTGACTCCACCAAGTGCTCGCTCTTGCTGCACGAATTCATAAGCTCGCGTATGTTAGTGGGTAGCTTGGGAGGGTTTACAAATCGAACGCTCTGAAACTGAAGGTCATCGCTGGGATTACAGGGGTCCCATAAACCGATGAGTTGGCCTCCGGATCCGGGAATAAGAAACATGTTGTAATTCTTGGAAAACATGACACGGGAGTAGAAGCAGGGGTATTCGATCTTGACGTTGGTCCACTCTTGTTTACTACTCTTACCAGCTGGTTTGCAAAAGCTGAGCTGGGGTCCCAAGAACTTGACAGCCACGACACAGTCCTCATCATTCTCTGGAGAAGATGATGACATTGACACGTTGGTGATGATTTTGGTTTGACAATGTGGCAGAGTCACCAGAGGAGGCAGTTGGATGCAAATGGGATCTTTATACAATGCATACGGGTTTAGATCGTCATGGAGACGCAGGATTCCATCGTCCTTCAGACTAGCTACCCACCCATGTGATGCCCCGATCGTAACCACAGTATCATTAAGATCATTGTGCACCAAATCCATAGACACCTTCTTTTGCAAACGAATGACGCCATATGTTTTTGGATTGACATCGCCAATACTGAGTGTTCCAAGACGATTATGATGGGAAAACTCTAGAGGTCTAGCGCCGATGACGTAACAAGGAGAGGTTTGCCGCAAGGAAGTTGAGAAGCCCTTAGAGATAAGAAGAAAGACTGAGGATCTTCTCACCCCAATGCGGAGCCGGCTGAGAAACAGAGACATTGATGATGTTCCATCTTCTCTACCTAAAATCTCTCCATTAATACACATAAATAGCCTTGCCTCCCACGGCAAATTTTTGGTGGGATATATTCTATTTATTTTTATTTATTACTCTTTGCTTCATGGTATTAATGAATTTACTGTAATTTAATATACTTGGTAGTTTCTTTTTGAAACACTTATATTTGGTAGGCTTTTTTTTTTTGAAATACTTATATTTGGTAGTTTACTATTGGACGTTCTTAATCTTAGCCGAAAGCAAATATATTATTTAATTTTCTATTTATTTTTATTGCCTTGTCCACCAAGTTAACTTGGTCGGTTATTTACGATTTGCTTTTATTTGTACACTTTACTCCTTCATGAATTTCCCTTGTTGAATATTTGGTAATTCATTTTGGATGTTCTTAGAGGAAAGCTAGATATTTGTTTTCTTTTCTTTTGGAAGACATTTTCCCCTAATGTTTTAAATTCAAAACTGTGAATCCTTCAACTTAGGGTCACTGGGTCAGTGATGTTTATGTTTACGTTAATTTTTATTTTTTATTTGTCACAGTAGACAAACAATTCCCACATAAAAAATTAAGACATGTTTTAATAGTGGAAAAACAAATTCAAAACTATACATTTTAGTACAAGATGTCCATTTTCAAAAATATTTTTTTTCTTAAAAAGAAATTATTATACTTTTGTTATCCCCTATATGAGAAGTGATTTGTACATGTGTTATCATTACAATTATTCTCAACAAAAAAACGATGACATGGCTTAAAAGAAATATGACATGGCATCGATTTAATTGTGACATGTAAAATTTTTTATATTAAGATTTATGTTTTTGGTAAGATTTATTAAATATGGTAATGATTATTTTCTATATACGAATTCATATTTTTGACAAAGTTTTGTAATATTGTAATAACTAATAAATTTTATATCAAAATATTATTTTTAATAGCTATTTCGGTAAGATTTTAGAAATATAGTAATATTAATATTTTTTCTATATCTATTAAAAATATGATTATATATATAAATAATAATTACGAATTTAATTTTTTCATCAGTTTATGAATTATATTTTTATTATCAAAATAAGTGTAGTTATCATTATATTTTTATCAACTTATATATGTTATTTATATTAATGTATATATCTATTAGAACTAATTTAAAATAAAAGTTAAATGAATAAAATATAATATGAATAAAATAACTCTATAAATTTTTAATTATTATTATTACAATTTAAATAAAATTAAATTAAAAAATAAAGTAAACTTGAATAAATCAAACTAGAAAAATTACATTATAGTTTTACTTTTAACTAATAAAATTTAAATTTAAATACTGAAAATTGAAATTTGTTTATATAAAAAAATTTAAAAAAGTTATATTTGCGTATGGTGTAGGAAAACTCTTAGTTATGTTTTATTTTCTAATCTTTTTTTAATCTTTGAGAAATGGCAGATGTTTTCTTAATTTTTAATGAATAATATTTTATGTGGGAATATATAACATAGAATTTGTTTTATTGGACTACTATTTCGTTAGTTATTATATTAACATTAGTCTGTTCATTGGACTACTATTTCGTTGTGAATTATTAATTAACTATTGGACAGTCCCTTTGGGCGTATCCTTCATCATCACTTTTTATAAAGTCGTAGCTAGCAAGAGTATTAAAAAAAAACTTCTCTTTTATTACGGTCACGGAGTAGTTCTTATTACATTAGTCTCAGTTTTAAAGTACATTATTTATGGAACACACACCACGACTATGTAGTGTTAACATACATCAACAACCACACTCATCACCGTACGTGGTATATACACTCGAGGGTTTCGTTTGGAATCTAGAAGTAGGGCCCAGGCGTGGTCTTCTGGAAGGGACAAATGCTAACTTGCGGGATGTTGCAAACTCTAGGTAAGTGTTTAGCGGTCTGGTAGATACGGCCCACTATTTGCTGCTGCTGTTGTCCCTGTTGTTGAACCCGGGATTTAACTGCTTTGGATGCTCCTTTCAAGGTTGGGCAAACGCAAAGTGGCTCTTCCTGGTGGAGCTCGTTGCAGCACTGCTGGAGCAGTGGCGGCCTCTGGGGGTTCTCCATTTCATCTTCAAAATCAAACTCACCGTCGAGGGCCATAGGACCACGACCGGACTGCATCGCTTTCTTGTGGAGCCATTGCTGGCAAGCTCTTAGGTGTTGTGCTTGCTGAAACTCCTTCCTACATCTTGGAATCCTAAATGGGCCGGCTGGGTTTGTGGCATCATCTTCGTCGACTTCCACAACCGTCTTGTAGACGGAGGCATTGGTGAGAAGGAAGAAAATGGCGAGCGTTGCCGATACGAGGAAGAGCTTGTTCGCCATTTGTGTATGTTTTTTAACTTTTTTTTTTATGATGAGTTTTGGTTTGAGTAAAGAGTGAAGCTGATGAGTTAATTTATAGGTGAGAAATGAGATTTGCATGGTGATTACGTGTAATAGTGGCTTGCATGCATGTGATGTGTGCGCTGAGAGAGAGAAGCTCTTGTGTTTGAAGTGAGTGACAAATGACGAACAAAAACAGTTGTCCGCATCTGCATGCTATGGCCTATGTGTGATGTGTAGCTAATGTTCTGGCATGATATCTTATGAACAATTCAGTTAAAAAGAAGGTATATATATAGACTCTCATCCCATTTTAAAACTAACTAATAAATGAATGTTTTTATCATATGAATTTAAGTTGGGAATATAGAAGTTAAGAGTAAAGACAGTCAAAATTAATTTTGCCTTGTGCAAAATGAAAATGCATTAGTGCCTCTTGTGTAGTGATCGATGGTACAGAAATACGCTACCCTTTTTTGTTAAAGGGTTTCAAATATGCTACCTTTGCTATCTCTTTATTCTATTCTGTAATTGTAGTGCCATCTCACAACATTATTTCGTCCCATCAAAAATTTGTATCCTCTTTTATTAATCGCTTCTCATATATATGTCCAACAGAATGGTATAGTAATACGGTGGGCGGCTAACTCATTTGACTCAAGTTATAAGATTCTGACATTTCGTGTGATATTAGTCCTAATTTTTATTTATACATAACTAATAACAGTAAATTTTAGAAGACCGTTTAAGCTGGTATGTATTAGAAAAGGATCTATCTCTCTCCACTTATACACTACGTCAATAGTTTTCAAGAACTCGGAGATGACACATTACCTAAAGTAATCACATTAAAGTACAAATGATTATCACTAGACGGATTAGCGGAATAAAGGATTATAGAGGAATAATTTTATTATATTCATTCTTCAAAACTTAAAACTTTCTTAACAAATTCAGTTTCTTTTTCTAACATAGTTCGGTGAATTATTTGCAATTTTTCTAACACAGTCCTTTACTCCTTTTAATTGTGTAAACAATTTGCATCTAAAACTACTGGCTACTATATAAAAACGAGACAAGGCAGCTTCAAGCGTCGGAGACAAATGGATTCGTCTGCTATAGCCTAGCGAAAGACACAAATAGAAATAGTTGATTTGGTGGTTATGGAAGTGTAGAGAGAAACTTAGCTGGTTTTTATAGAGCTCTAGCTATGGATTAGTTGGTGGGATGCAGACAAATGATTTGCTTATAAAAAGGGAGAGAGGTGTAGGCGTAGACAAAAAAAAAGAAGAAGATTTGATAAAGAAGAGACCGCTCATCTCTTCTGTGTACTTCGAAACATGGAGGATTTGAGCGTTACACTTGGAATACTTGTTGCAACTTGGGCTACATGGAAGAAGGATGACGTTAAAGGCTTTTGAAGAAAAATTGTTCAGTAGCAGTGGACAAACAGGTTTTAATTTTGAGTAACCTAATCATATCAGGATATATAATTATGATTTCATCAGGCAGGTTCTTGTGACTCAAGGCTTGTAAGAAAACAGAACAAAACATCATCATCAACTTTTATGATTCTTTTTGTCTTAAGATTAAAATTTCTCCAAAGAGAATACATTTAACATCTCACAGAGAACATAAACAAGACAGTTGCAAAACTAGTTGCCGATATCTTGCGGTGGAATATGATAAGGGGACCAAAGTGGACCTTTTGCACTAGAGATGTCGAAAGGGGTACGAGCCAGATCCACATATCCGTGTTCATCATAATCCAAGATGTAAACGTTGTTAGTATACATCCCAGGAAAGGAAGTAGAAAGGACACAGAAAGGTTCAGACATTGAGATGAACATGACGAGATCTCCCATGTCTTGTGTGTGAACTGCGTTTCCTTCATCGTCTAGCTTGTACACCATTAAAAATTCTGTTTTCATTATGGCAACACCTTCTTTGTTCTCGGCTATCTTCTTGTACTGCTTAACCAAGAATGTCTCACCAGTGGGTCGTGACTCCACCAAGTGCTCGCTCATGCTGCAAGAATCCATCAGATTATGTTCATCATTGGTCAGCCTGCGAGTGTTTGTAAACCGCACGCTCTGAAGCTTAGGATCATTGCTGGGGTTGCAGGGGTCCCATGACCCGATGAGGTTGCCTCCAGATCCGGGCATACGAAACATGTTGTCTTTCTTGGAGAACATGACACGGGAGGAGTAGAAGCAGGGGTTTTCGATCTTGATGTTGGTCCACTCTGGTTTACCACTCTTACCGGCTGGTTTGCAAAAGCTGAGCTGAGGTCCCAAGAACTTGACAGCCACGACACAGTCTTCATCATCCTCTGGATGAGATGATGATATTGAAACGTTGGTGATGATTTGGGTTTGGCAATGAGGTAGAGTCACAAGAGGAGGCAGCGGGATACGTTTACGATATGTATCAGATGCAGCAGGGTTGAGATCGTCTTGTAGACGCAGGGTTCCATCTTCCTTCAGAGTAGCTACCCACCCATGAGAAGCCCCGATCGTTAGCATTGTTCCATTATTAATACCGTTACACACCAACTCCAGACGTATCATCTTGTCCATTTCAGTCCAGGCATGTTGATTTGCATAGGCAACTATGAGTCCTCCGTAATCTTCTCCACGAGGTCTAGCGCCGATGACGGAACAAGGAGGGGTTTGCCGCGAGGAAGTTGAGAAGGCGTTAGAGATAAGAAGAGAAACAGAGGAGGATCTTCTCACCAACGCAGGTTTCACAAGGCGGAGCCTCAAGAGCCGGCTATGAAACAAAGACATGAATGTTCTTTAAAAAAGAAAAACCCTGTGACAGCTCTGAGAGAATTGATGATGTTCCGTCTTCTCCACCTAAAACCTTTCCATTAGTACAGAGAATGGCCTTGCCCACCACGACAAGTTTTTGGTCGGATATTTACTATTTATTACTTTCTCCTTCATGATATTAATGAATCAATACAGTTAAAGTAATAAGAATTTTGTTAACATCTCTTTGTTTCCTTTCAATATTACAAATGTGCCGATACTATTAAATTTATATATTTTTAATAATATTAATAATTTGTGTTAATGATTCAACACATCACTTTGAACAACTTTAAGTGATACTGGATTTTGATTCGCGCTTTAAAATCGCGGGATTTATTTCATTTTAAAATTCTACAATTATTTGATAATTAAAAGATCGTGTATTTTATATGAGATAAATTAATATATTTACAATTTATTGATCTTTTACTTTTAAAAATATTCATAAATTTTAGACATAATATAGAAAATTGTATACATATACTCACAATAATTGATTTTCTTAACACACATATTCTTTTAAAATATATTGTACTAAATTGTTTAATCTAAACTATTATATTTTAAAATATAATACCAAAGATATATCTCAATGCATAATTTAATTTTTGATGAAAATAAAACAATGAAAATGTAGATCAAATATCTCAGTTTTAATTGAATTTAATAACCAATTAAAAAGAAAAGAAACATGGGTTTATAATATTTAGGCAAACAAAATTAAAATCAGTGATATAATTATAAGTAGACTTAAAAAAATATAATAATGGAGTGTGAATATATGATTTGAAATTCGGTTTAACAAAAAAAAATACGGACCATAAGATTGATCTGTTTTCCAAAAATAAAAATAAAAATCTATTGTCGTTGGAGATGAATGACAATTAACCAGTTGGTGAGAAACCGAAATTCGGTGATAAAATCTATTGTGGTTGAAGATGAAATAGCAAGGTAACTTTTTATTGGAATAGTGTAGTGTTAGGAGATATGAGTATATTTTTTGATTGCAATAGTATTGTTTAGTAAATTCGGTGAAAAAAGTATATTTATTTTTGTTCAACGTTCGAATGTAAGGAAAACAACAACTATTTTAAATGTTTGGTTATGGATACAGGTTTTTTTTTTTTTTTTTGTCAACTTCTTTTTCGGTGTTACATAAAATCCAACTAATAGTGTCTTTGATTGGAAAAGAAAAAAACAATATTTTCTAGTCTTTGGGTTTGGGAGAACTGGAAAAAGAAACTGGAACTTGTGAATACTAAAATGAGTAAAAAAATAAAACTATAAACCAAAACAAGAGATATATTGAGCCCTTTCTATACAAAGAAAAAAAGACCGTATTTAGCCCAGACATACCCTAAGCCCATAAAAGCCCATAAGTGAAGTTAATTACGGTACTAAAAACGTGTCGTTTCGATAATCGTTATCCTCGTCTTATCGCCTTAAGTCGAACAGATACTTCGCAGCAGCAGCGGGGAGTTGCAGAGTCGAGTCTGAACTGTTAAAAATGGCGACCATGACTTCTCTTCAGAGCTCGTTTACATCCCTTTCGATATCCACCAACTCCTCCTTCCTAGGCCAGCGTCTCCTTTCCCCGATTTCCCTCTCCGCCGCTTCTCCGGTAACTCCAGTTTTTGTGGGGTGTTGTTATCCCTTTCGCTAATAGCTAATGGAATTGAAAAATCAAAGACGTTTAGCTTCAAAACCTGTAGCCGTTTTCTGTGTTATTGAAACTTTGTTCTGTTTTCTTCGCTATGAATTATGTTCAATGGATTGAAGAATGTGCATTGTCTCTGTCTTTTTGTTGATTATTAAGTCAGCGGAATGGTTTTCATTTTTTCTTTTTTTTTGCTTTGGTGTTTGTTTTCATGTTGAGTGCAAAGTGTCTGCAGTTGGATGGTTCCTTAATTACTCTGCTCATCTTTTGTACTCATTTGCAGGTCAAGCCCGCCCAGAACCCATGTCTTGTTTCTGCAAAGGTTAGTAGGCATGATCCATTACCCTCCTACAGTTTGGTTTCCTACGCTGCATTTTGTCCGTTAATAGAGTAGCTTTGAACCATAAGAAACAAAGTGGCAACCATGAGAACCAAAAGCAAAGTGTGTTTGAGTTTCATTCCTTGATTCCTAAGGCATTACCAAGATTTCCTATGTCCATCTATGTTTTTTCCTTTCTTCAGCTTAAGCGTTGGGAACGGAAGAAATGCAAACCAAACAGTCTTCCAATTCTGCACAAAATGCATGTCAAGTTTGGAGATACTGTCAAAGTTATCTCTGGGCGAGACAAGGGTAAGATTGGAGAAGTCACTAAGATCTTTACCCACAACAGCACCATTGTCATCAACGATGTCAACCTCAAGACCAAACACATGAAGAGCCGAGAAGAGGGAGAGCCTGGTCAAATTGTCAAGGTCAGTCCATCCACTCACATGACTCCCTCTCTTTCGTTAATTTGCAAAACAGAAACCATATTTTTCTTTCGTGATTGAATATTGTGCAAAAAATGTGTTATCTTTTCCAGATTGAAGCACCGATACACAGCTCAAATGTGATGCTGTATTCGAAAGAAAAAGAGGTGGTAAGCCGAGTTGGTCACAAGGTCCTTGAAGATGGACAGAAGGTAAGGTATCTGATCAAAACTGGGGAACTTATCGACACCGTTGAGAAGTGGAAGCAACTTAAGGAGGCAAAGGATAAAGAAACATCTGCAGTTACAGTTGCCTCCACATCTTAGCATGTCACATGTTTCTTCTTCATTGCACTTTTGTTTGTAGACTAATGGAACTATGTATTTGATGGATAAATTGAATCCCTTTCAAGAGGTAAAGTGTAAAATTTATACCAGATAAAGAACACCTTTTGCACGGACAAAGCTACAGAATCCTAATATAAACCCTAGTAGATGAATATCGGTGAGAGATTATACTTCAGAGAGGCGCGCTGGTATGAAGATATACCATCAAAAAGCATAAGGAGACGAGATGCACACTAATGAAAGATCTATCACCAATACATGCCTTACAAAATAACCAACCGGTATGAGTAAAAATGGCAATAGCTAGGAGAAATGGCTAATGGTATATCGAGTCCCCGTAACAACACCGGAAATCATGAAACCTTATCGGTGAATTTCTTCATAAATGCCTCGTTTAACACACACGATAGTTGTAATCAAGATGATTAAACTGATATTTTGCCCCATTTTCAATGGGAAAAAATATCTTAAAAGGCAACCAAAGATTGCATTAAATATTTATTCATCCATTAAATATACTCAACTATTGTATATATTCTCTCTGTTTTATAAAAATGTCATTTGACAGTTTCACACAGATTAATAAAATGATTAAAATGCATTTAAGTTTTTATTGATTGTATATATTCAATCAACAGAATTTGAGATAAAATAAAATTATTTACAAAATCAATGTATTTGTAGTTAATATTAAGTTGAAAAATTCATTTGAATTATAAAGGAATGTTCTTTTTGTAACAAAAAAGAATATTAAATAATATTTAATATGAAGTAAATGTAATATTTTACATTTGAACATTGAAAACTAGTTATAATTTTTTTTTTCGTTGGAAGCTATTCTATTACTTAAGCTTGAAGTGGTAAAAGCTAGTTATAGTTAAGTGGATTAATACGTGCTTCATTATGAAAAAAAAGGATCCGACAATGACGACATAGATTGTTGTCGAGTGAAGATTAATTAATCACAAGGTATGTACATGATACAATTTGCTGAGACGTCATGTGTAGGAATGTCAAACAGGTCGTCCCGTCCCGTCCCGTCCCGGACCGCAGCGGGTTCGTCGATTTGCGGTTCATTGCGGTCCAGTCCTGCGCGGGCTGCGGTACTCCAAAGCCCCGGCCCAATCCCGTCCCGCATAAAGTCCTGTTACAAACGGGCCGGCCCGCGGGATAACTTCAATATGCAGCATATAGGTTTGGGACATCAGTACGTAACAGATGTAGCAAATACTTATGTTTCAAAGCATCATTAGGATATTTCAAATTTCCTGTTATACACGATCAAGAATGAAGAGTTCAAGACACAATTATTTTTTCTGAATCAAAACATAACTCATAATTTCATAAAAAAACAAATGCTATTGTCACCACCATTCGCCTACTTGTTCGCTTTGTAGTTTCAACTCTGTCTTGTCTATTCTTTTCACTACAAAAACAAAACACTAATCATAAACTGAACACAAAACAAGCATAAGTTGAATCCTAAATCTAACCGAAACAGAGACTTAACGAATACACATTAGGACACTGGTTTTAAGTTAAAATTTTAACTAACCTAACCGACACATAGACAAACAAGGTGTTGTCATTAGGTGGTGGATCTTACAACATATAAAGCTCAGGCGTTGGATCTATAAGAAGCAATGAAGCTCTAGTGGTGGATCGGAGCTTCAGAGAACACACCTGAAAAGTTAAACCAAGTCAAACTGTTAGACTACAAAAAGAAAAAAAAATCAGTAACTACATAGATCAATAACAATTTTTTAAAAAACTTATAAGTACATACAGAGGAGAAATGGAGAAGAAAACGAACATGCATGCAGTGAAGGAGAAGCTCCGGTGTATGATCGAAGCAGGAGAGCCCAGGACCACCGTCGATGAAGAAACCATGGCCGGAAATGGATCTTCTTGCTATGGCTCCAAAAAGTTTCACCGGAGGAGATAGAAGGCGAATGGTAGATCGGAGGCATCATGCATGAAGAAACCATGGCCGGAACTCCGTTTCTTGTGGCACCGAGTCGCCTTCCTCTCGCTCTCTCTCTCTTTTGTTTTTCAGGTGGCGGAGGAAATGAGAAGCAAAGAAGATGCGGGACTTTTGGGTATCCCGCGGTCTATCTAGGCCCGTACCGCAAAAGGCCCGTCCCGCACAAGCCCTTTCCCTCTTAGCCCGCAACGTTGCGGGATAACAATCCTTAAGCCCAAACCCGTCCCGCCACAGGTTTAAACGGGCCTGTCCCGCGGTCCACAGATCCATTTGACATTCCTAGTCATGTGGTATGATCCCACCGTTACTTCGGTTGATATAAATACACTGTCCATTTCCGGCCCAGGGCCGACTTAGCATGGAGGACGGTTTCTGCTACCATCCAGGACCCACTCCAATTTATATTATTTTTTACCTTTTTATATATATTATAATAAATTTTAATTTATGTAGTATTAAAAATGTGAATATAAAAATATTAACTAAATCAGATGAGACAAGAAAAATATTTAACTTATAGAAAAAAAATTAATAACACAAAAATCATATTAAAAATTAATAAGTATGTGGTCAAACAAAAAATTGTATAATAAAGGATTCAAATTTTCTTTTTTCCAAAGAACCCTTAATTGTGTTGAGACTGGCCTGTTCAGGCCTGGTCATTTTTCATTCTATACTAATATACAACACTGAAAAATGAAAAAAGAAATATATAAAAAACGTAATGAAGGATTGGATAACCACATTTTGTGATATCCATGATTCATTTTCAATAGAGTATGCTCCCTCTTAAACAAATATTAACAGTTTTGCTTTGTCCACAAACAACTAAACTGGTAACAAAACAAAATGCATATCACAAACATTTTTTGCGGATCCCTGAGATATATAAACATTTCAAGTGTGTATTTGTTTTCAAAATTCGAAATTTCAAGATTTGAACCTTCGGTTATTATTGGCCTCGCATATTCTGATTTTTGCTTTTCTCAGCGGATATATATTAATGAGTGGGTGGCTTTTGCAGATAGAACTAATAAAAGATCCAAATAAATGTTTGCATGGGATAGAATTTTGTCGACACCTTTGACGTAAGCTTTGTCTCGCTGACATTATGAAAACTATCGAGTAATACTATGGACCATTTTATTCGTTTTAACAAAATGCCTAATTGTCATTAATGTTATTTTTGTTCTTATTTGCCATGTATTTTATATAAATATCCATTTTTAATGTAATCTAGGACTAAACGGGGATGGTTCCAAACAATTTTTTTTTGACAATTTGGTTCAATTTTGTTTTTTGGAAACTGGTTCAAACAATTTTTGATGCTAAAGAAAGCGGAATTGTCTTTGGGGTCATCTTAGTAATATGTATGAATATTTTTTATTGTATTTCATATATTATGTATTATTGATATGTATATGATAAGAAGTAAAAACATCCAAAACACTTTAAACAACATAAATATATATTGATTATTGAACATGATTCAATCAAACAAGCAAACATTCATGTTCCAAATCTTTGAAAAGGTTTCTGGTCGACCAAAAAAAATTATCATGTTTATTTAATTTGTTAAAGAGTTTTTCTTATTTATTTATTTTTGTAAGAACTTTTTACTGAATGAAAAGTTGGCATTTATCGTAGCACTTTTACCAACAGGCCACCCGTGAAACTAAATTCTCACTCTGACACACCTCTCAATCTATCTCTCGACCACTGGTTTTACAACAGTAAAAGTTATAATACGCTAAAATACAAATTTATCTAACATAATATGAACAACTCTTTTTTTGGCTTTCTAGGTAAGAATAATTAAGAACTCGGACATAAACTAGCCAAAAATTTAAAACTTAAGTTCCAAATTCACCTTCAATACAAGATGATAAAAACTATAAACAAATAATAATAACATTTTGATCTTTTTGCCAAAACAAAAAATGCTAAATACTGTTTTAGGATTTGCAGATAACCACAAAGCAAGGAAGCAAAGCTCTAGGATTAAGCAAATAAAGCTCCTCCACATTTGTATACAACCCAACTTTCCCGGCCAAAGAATCAAACCCACTCATCAACAACCCATTCACCTCCTCCACATTCTCCACCGGCCGATGCACCCTCCCGGCGATCACCCTACACACAATCAACACCTTCCTCACCGTCGTCCTCTCTTCCCCATCCTCTCCCTCCTTCACCAAAATCGACTCGAACGCCCTCCCGCTCGTCGACGCCGTGAACACCCCGACCCCGTTATCCTTCTCCCGCTTCGCCGAGAACCCGCTCCGTATGATCCGACAGACGCAGCACTTCTCCGCCGTGCAGAGGCTCGTCGACCCGTTAATCCCCAGACCGCAAGCGACGGTCGTGCCGTGGAACCTGAGGAGCTCGTTGCCGTCTGCTAGACATCTCGGGTGCTTCTTCTGGAGCTTGCTCGCTCTGATCTTCACCGTCTCTCTGTACTCCTCGAACCGAGCTAGCGTTTTCTGCATGTTGTGTACTTTCAAGACACGGTCTATTCTCCCGCATTGGTTCTCTGACTTTAACCAGCTCGTTCTGCAGATGATCTCCACTATCTTCCTCGACGAGTCGCCTTCCACGAGCTCCGTCACTGTAAACATGATCAAAGCTTACAACTTTATAATCTAAAAATGCGAAAAGATTCATAAAGGTGAAAACTTTATATTATATTCCTTAATTGTATAATATAAAGTTGAGAACTTTATAATCTAAATATGCAAAAAGATTCATAAAGTTGATATATTATATTCCTTAAGTGTATAATATAAAGTTTAAAACTTTATATTATACTCCTTAATTGTATAATATAAAGTTGAGGACTTTATAATCTAAATATGCAAAAAGATTCATAAAGTTGAAAACTTTATATTATATTCCTTAAATGTATAATATAAAGTTGAAAACTTTATATTATACTCCTTAATTGAATGATCTCAAATGATGAAAGTTTCTGAGTTATTACCGGCGTGTTTAGAGAGATGATGAGCTTCCGCAGCTTCGAGTTTATTAAACTGTTCACCACATTTATGGCAAGAAACAGAGTATTTGCCTCCGTTAACGGCGGAGTCTCTGTTCATCTCCAAAGAAACTCTCCTCTTCGTGTGAAACCCTTCTCCTATTCCGTCTCTCTCCGACGAAGCAAAGGAGCCCTTTTTCGCCGCCGTCGCCGTCGACGAAGCTTGGCTCCGGTGAGAAGCAGAGTGGTTCAGATGATGCATCGGCGTTCCTGGCCTCAGCATCCCCACGAAAGTCGTCGGCCTCTCCGTCGCTCCTCCGGCGGGAGAAGCCGTGTCTCCGACGCCGGTGATCTTGAGCTCGCAGGTGGAGTTGCTGAGGATGACTTCGTGGGTGATGGGGTTGAGGAACTCGTTGCTTCCGATGGAGCGAGGGCTGCTTATCGGCGGTTTCTCGAAGTGGCGTTTGCTTCCGTGGATCACGTCTTTGAGATTCGCTATCGATCTCGAGCATCCGGATAAGCCGCCGCCGCATCCGGCGGAGGGTAGGGAGGAGTTGACGGTGGAGGTACGTTTGGTGGAGATTGTGGTGAGGTGTTTTGTGGGTTTGGGGACGTGGACATCGGACGGTTCGGATTTGCAGTGGAGAGATTTCTTGAGAGAGAACCAAACAGTAGGGAAGTTGTTCTTCTTCTTGTTCTTGTCTCTCTGAAGCTTCTTCGTCTTCTTAGTTTGGCTTCTTGTGTTTGAAATTGAATCGTCCATTGTGGTTGTAGTCTCCCTTTCTCTCTCTCTATCTTGTTCTGAGATTTTTGTTTTTTTGGATGTGATATTTTAATTTAATAGAAAAATAAGGAAGAGGATGCAAAATAGGCAAGTAAATATGTTTTTTCCCGTCTTATGTAGATACAGTTGATTTTATTAAATGGGAGTCTTGTTTTTTATCTCAATTAAATGAGAGTATTAGGTGAAGACAAAAATGTTTATTTGTAATTTATTAGTAGGCATGTGTCCATAATGAATGTCTCAGGCTCTCAGCTCATCGTGTAATTAACATTTAACACGAGAGAATGTTTCCTTCGTTTTACTATTTTGCGAATCTGTGTAAAAAGATATCTCACAAATTCACAATATAGAACACGATATTAAAAAAGTAGACTCGTGTTATACATTTTAAAACTTGATTAGTCTAAACCTCTCCTACATAAGCTGAACATCCTATGTTTTTAACTACTATAACCTTCACTCGATGAAATTCATGACTTGCATTAGTTAATACTAGTAGTTAATATCAGTCCTAATCTCTTTTGACTGTAACTAAGTACCCGCGTTCAATAGTTTTGTTCCAAGAATATACATCCACGAACCACGACCGTTCAAGCATAGTTAGCTTACCGTTTTGCTATACAGAACCTTGAGTTTCTATCACTGTTCCAAAATTTAGTGACAGTAATTAATACGAAAGCCAATCACCGAGATTGTGTGTGGGCAGGTTCGCATTCAATTTTTGACTATCAATTAATTCTACGGATTAAGATCAAGAGTAAATCGTCAAGGTATAAGTAAACAAATGGCATATTTGATGAATATCTAAATACTGTCCTAAGATTAACAGAGCTGGTTCTATATGGCCTATGATTATCAGATCATATAATGTAGTCGGACTAGAACTATGTAGTCACTTACTAAGCATAATAATGATGACAGATTATTGTTGTTCAATGACAACTAATTGATAGTTACTATTCAGTTGCAGCATAGCTACATATGCACTATATATTTGAAATAAACTGAAAAGGAACATTGATTTCAACTCACTTCTTTCCGCTTGATCTGTCAATTCACTCTTACAAAACCAGAAGGGCAGATGAAGCATTAATTCTGACAATTCTTGGAAGATAGTAATCACTAAACTTTAATCTCTTTATTAATACACATACACTACATGACTTAATCACTCTAATTAATAAATAACAATGGTTATCAACATCTAACTATACAACATACAAAAAATAAAAGTTAAGAAGTTGAAGGTTTTATGAAACGAAGTGAGACATGAGATTTCTGTGTAGACAATACCAAAACCTCAGAGATTACATAAAACCCCAGAGAGTGACTGTACTTTAGTAACATATTGTGTAGTCTTTACATCATAAGGTTTTCAAACAAGGAGGAGGATTAAAAATAACAGGCTTGCTTATTCTTCCTTTTTTTGGCATCAACTGGTTTGCTTATTCGTCAAGGACAAAAATATATACTCCTTCCGTAAAATTTAATTGGTTTTTAAAAATTTCGATTTTGTTTCAAAATAAGTGCTGTTCTCATTTTTTTAGATAAAATTTAATGTTTTTTAAAAATTTTAACCAATTACAAAATAGTGTATCTTTTTTTTATTGGTTAAACTAATTTTTAATGCTATTTTTATATAACCAAGATAAACTGCATAAAATTTTGCATTTTCTTAATTTTGTGAAAAACTTTAAAATCCACTTAAAATGATATACATGATAAATTAAAATCCAAAGGATCAAAGTGCATTGAATGTTATTTGCAGATATCGCAAAGAGTAGATATTGAAAGGGGTGAAGGTAGGTGTGCGTGTCGTTATAACCTTATTGATTACAAAGGAAAGACATTAAATTAGAAATTGAATTTCGAAGCATACTGATATATTTGTCCTTCTGGGTTTCCCAATTTTGCTCTAAATCCTAACCAGCAGGGACCATCATTCGACCACACCACATTGACTGGTCTGCCCCCAATCTTTGATATCTTTTTATTACTTGGATTAATAAAAGTTGCTGAAATAAGAACATATGAACACTTTCATTCCATATACATATCTAATCTATCCTGGTCCACGAGAGACCGGAGGGAAAAAAATCGATTATTCTTATAAATGGATGAGGTTTTCGTATATAGATCATAGTTTTACATGATTAGTATGTTCGTCAACGTAGTGTAGACATTAGACCGTATATAATACTCGAGTAAAATTTCATACTGGTGAGTCGGTGATGTACAAAAGTTCATAGTATGATAACAAGATCCCAGACACACTACATATGAGAACTGCATATACATTGAGTTGGTATATCAAATTATTTTTAGGGTAACTACCTATGTTACATGGAAACGGAAACGGGTACGTGGAATCAGAATCGTATGGAAGCATAGAAGCGAGAGTTTTAAAAAAATTAGGAAGCGGAAACGTGTAGGAAACGTATATTTATATATGTATATATATACACATATTGGAATATAAAAATTATAAATATGACTAAAAATTATATGATTAAAATTAAAATTAAAACATATATTCATTTATAATATTTTTTTGTCATCAACGTATACTCTATGAAGACTCTGCAAACTTATTCATTTATAATATTTTTGAATGATTTCATGTTATTACCGTGAAAATATACATAAATTAAGTTTATAAGATATTATTATACTAGTTATTTTTAATATTTCATTAAATAATTAACTGAATATATAATATATATCTCTAATAAGCCCTCAATACATAAAGATAATTTATAATATTAGTTTTAGTATTTGTATATTTATATTCTCTATTTCATTATTATATAAAAACAAAAACATTGTTTTTTATATTTTTATTTATTTATGACATTGTATTTTTATTAAATGGAAGAGTGATTCCAAAACGGAATCGTAAGCTTCTAACGTGTTTTTAAAGAAACATTTTTGAAAGCGCATTGGAAACAAAATTCCGAGAGCTTCCACAAACTTCCGATTCCGATTTCGGTTCCGAAGCGGGAAGCGGATGTATGACGAAGCTTCCATGCAACCTAGGTAACTACTAACTAGTAAGAAAATCAATTGAAATTTCTTCTAAGCGCGATGTACACAAGTTTCCAGTACAGGAAAACAATTTTAGGCCCATACTCGGCCAGATAAGTTTGTACTCCAGTTCCATTTATCCAGCCCATGACATCAAAGTGTTATAATTTGAATTTATTTTAGAAATTACAGAATTTCCCTAGTCTTATTGGTACGAGTTCAAAAGAAACAAACCAAAAAAAAAAGTTGGGACAAAAACTTCCAAATCGTAGCCTCTCGTTTGGTAATAAACGACGGTTTTTGATTAGTTAATGTCTTTCAGAGTAGGATGGTTTGGTGCTATCATCATGGTTTTCCAGAATTGAAAGCATCTAATTAGTCGATGCTTCGTTGTGAATCTCAACTTCAGACTGAGACCTATTTGTTCGACCTCTTTTAGGTTCTTGAACTTGCTGGAAACGCAGCGAGAGACAACAAGAAGACATCTATTGTTCCTCGTCACATCCAGCTCGCTGCGAGAAACGATGAGGAGCTAAGCAAGCTTCTTGGAGATGTGACTATTGCCAATAGAGGAGGTGCCCAATATCCACACAATCTTCTTCCCAAAGTCTTGACCTTCAAAGCCTCAGGAAGATTAGGTCTTTAACTCGAAGAAATAGAACATCGTCTCTCTGACCCTGCTTTTCTGTTTGGCTTTAAGATAAAATAATCTAGTGTTAGCTAGATCACATGTTTTTTGTTTGTTTAGTGCTTTGTTTCTTTCTATTGCGTGGACAGCAAGTTTTTAGTTTGTGTGAATATACATTAAAGTATCTATCTTATTAAAATAAAAACATTGTAACTTTTTCTAGGTGGATTTTTAAGTTGGACATCACATTATTATTCTTAACCTAACCTTTCATTTAAATATCTATCTTATTAAAACAGAAACATTGTAACTGTTTCTAGGTGGATTTTTAAGTTGGACATCACATTATTATTCTTAACCTAACCTTTCATTTAAATATTTCCTTAAAGAGTTTAATACCAAACTTCTATCATTTAACTCCACCATAATTATCATTTAACATCACATTTGCTGTATATGTTCTTTCATTCAACATATTCTCCACCGTAGTTTAATATCAACGTAAACTATTAACAAAACTCTTTAGCTCCACCGTAAATTATTAACAAAATATCTATTCTTTCGTTAAGAGTATACTAACATTATCATAGTACAAATATAACAATCCCTTTCTTTTATTATACTCAAATGAATACAACAAATGTCTCAATATAAATATTATACGAATCTGAGTTCTTAAAAATATAAATATAAATAAATAGAAATAAAAATAAATATTACACATGTTACTAAAATATAAATAATAAACGAGTCCTTAGCCAGTCATTATACAATTTTGACTATCTTGGTCCAGTTATCTCCCAAACCAATTAATTCAATTAACCAAATAATTTAAGAACATGTTTCAACCACATCGGAAATTTTTTGAAACTCAATACTAAAGATATACACTAAATAAAATAACTTGACGTATATTCTTATTTCAATAAAAGAAACATCAGTTTATACTTTAAAAATAATAGATTATGGGAAAACCCCTTCACCAAGTTATGAATATAAACTAAATAGAATAACTAATTAACATATATTCTTATCTCAATAACAGAAACATCAATTTAAACAAAAAAAACGATTATGAGTCTATCATGCCTAAAGTCTCAGTGGCAATCAAATATTCACAATCAAATTGTCAGATTTGAAAAATCATAAATATGGAAAATCTCATTCTCCAAGTTTACTCTACTATACCTAAAATCTCGGTGTCATGAGATTTTGTATTTATTACATCTAACTTAATAGGTTATGGAATATTCATTTCCTCCCACTAAAATGTGTCCATAAATACTTGTCTTCGTATTCATCATTGCACATTCATAAAACATTCACAAAAAGCTCCTAAATATAATACAGATTCTAACCTTTGAAGAGTATATCTATTGATGGGTTTGAAGTAAACGATAATGAAGAAAGAAGTCTTCGAATTCTCTGAAGGAATTAAATTTGATCCGGTTATCCATATTTTTTTCAACATGAATGGTGACTTGGAAGAGGAACAAACACGTTTAGAAGAAAAAAAACATGTTTATTTCTTTCCTTCCTGGACAATGTTGTTACTAATGGACTTATTAACTATATATAGACATGGAAATTTACAATGAATTTTTTACTTTCCTGGGCATTAGTAGTTAGATTGTCAATAAATATAAAACAAAATAAATTGTATTCTTTTTATTGCACTTAAATTAACAAAAAACACATTTTCATTTTTTATTTATTGAATTTTTAATACACATTCAAAATACTATTCTATTAATAAAAACAAATTGAAACTATAATTTTTTGGGTTAATACAGTTTCATTTAATTTTTTTTTTGTCAGCAGCATTACATACTCATATAGACGACAGTTTCATTTAAATTATTTGACCAAATATAAAACATTTATATATCCGCACGTTTAATCTTTCTTGCTATTTCTTAATTTTCCATAATTTTATTTGTTTTATGTATCTTATAATTTATAACTATTTTATTAAAATTATAATGAAGACTTCAGTTGTGTTAGTCTAAATCGTATTGGTTAATATTAGATTAGTGTCTTCCCTTTACGTCTATTATGTTAGTCCAAATCGTATTGGTTACTATTAGATTAGTGCTTCACAATTGCATCTATAATATACTGATACTTTAATCGTGTTTGCACCATACAGATATCTAATATACCAATGAAAAACTTTGAATACAAAAAACAGTTTTAACATTGTTCTTAAACCATACGTTTTGGATAAACTCGAAATTATATAAAACTACTTATTTCAAATTGTATTAACTACTATAGAATATATGTTATGTGTTAAAATAAAAATAAAATCCGCGCGGTCGCGCGGATCATGATCTAGTTTCACTTAAATTGAGCACAAAATATTATGGATAATATAGTGTTATTGATAGTAATGTTACAAAAAGCCAACAGAAAAGGACTACTCTGCTACGGCCGACAGGAATCAAGAAGAGATGAAAATGTGTGTTTCTAAAACGGGAAAATGGCATAAAAAACCCTCAATGTGTCACTTACTAACACTTTAAACCTTTAAGTTTTTTCATTAACACTTTTAACCTTCAAAATGACATTTGTATCATAAAAAATCTTCAAAATAAAAAATTGACCTGTTCAGCAGGTAATTTTTCAAAATAATTATTTAATTAATAAAATAAACAAAATAAATAAATAAATTCAAATAATAAATAAAAATCAAAACTTTTAATAAAATTCACAAAATTGAAAACATAATAAAAATAATTAAATTTAAAATTTTAGAAAATAAATAATTTTCTAAAATTTTAACAAAATAAAAATAACTAAAATTTTAATAATAAATAAGATTAAATTTAAATAGAGAAGAACTAAATAAAAAGTTCAATTTATTTAAAAAATAGAAAATTCAAAATATTTTTTTTAATTATAATATTTTTTCAAAATATATATCATATAATCGTGGACAATAACAATTTCAAATATATTAGTAGTGACAATGATGGTTTCTGATTTTTATTTAATTTATGAGTTTTTATTAATTTTTACGATTTTTTTTAATTTTTTAATTTTATTATTTTTTTATTTTAATTATTAAATAATATTATTTAAAATATTATTTAATTATTAAAATAATCAAAAATTAAATAAAAATCAGAAAATTAAACAAAAGTCGTAAAATTTAATTAAAAACTCATAAATTAAATAAAAATCAGAATATTAGAAACAAATAAGAAAATTAATTAATATTTAGAAAATTAACTTTCAAAAATAAATGACAACAAATTAAAAAACA
Organism: Raphanus raphanistrum subsp. raphanistrum; assembly: GCA_019706035.1. NCBI lineage: Eukaryota > Viridiplantae > Streptophyta > Magnoliopsida > Brassicales > Brassicaceae > Raphanus > Raphanus raphanistrum. The sequence goes on from CM033981.1 coordinate 15,450,047, forward strand.
GAAAAATAAAACATTCATGTATTCCAAAAAAATGAAAATTCAAAAGTTTGAAAAATATTTTTCTATCATTTTCAACGATGATGTTGGAAACTATCATTAGAGATATGGCAATTATTGTCATTATTAATGGTTATGTGAGAAACCATCATCGTCACTAGTGAATTTTGAATTTTCTATTTTGATTTTTTTTTAAATTGTGAACTTTTTATTTAGTTCTTCTCTATTTAAATTTAATCTTCTTTATTATTAATTATTAATTATTTTTATTTTATTAATATTTTAGAAAATTATTTATTTAATTTTCTAAAATTTTAATTTAATTTTTTGATTTTTTTCATTTTCGTAAATTTTATTAAAAGTTTCGATTTTTATTTATTTTTGGATTTTTATTTATTTATTTTGTTTATTTTATTAATTAAATAATTATTTTTGAAAAATTACATGCTGCACCGGTCAACTTTTTGCTTTGGATGTTTTTTATGATACAAATGTCACTTTGAAGGTTAAAAGTGTTAGTGAAAAAACTTCAAGGTTTAAAATGCTAGTAAATGACGTTGTGAGGGTTTTTTATGCGATTTTCCCATTCTAAAACTAAGGCTGCACTCTTTTGTGATTGATCGTTCATGTGATCATCAGTTCCCAAACCTGACATCTCGTCAAGTTTTTTTTCTCGTCAAGTTAATACCCATAACCGATCCATTCCTTTAGTTACAATTATCCCTAGAAAAACGAAATGGAGGAGCATTGTTTTCCCATCAGTTCCCTTCACATCTGCTATAATTTCAAAAGAGTGTCTAGCTTGAAAAGCTTGAGCACCACCCTAAATGTACCATCGTTCATTCGATTTTTAGTATAAAGAACCGCGCGCCACAAGGAACTTCAAGAACCGCCTAATAATTCTTTTTGTCGTTATTTTTGAGTTGAAACATATATTAATACCTTCAATGGAGATGCTCTAATGTCAGTGGATTGACAAAAAGAATAATGGAATCAAAGGGGTCTTGTTTTTATGTGTCTCCAAAAATCTTCAGTTTTTTATTTTCCTAACCTTTCACAATATATTGGAGACAGAATAAATAAAAATGAATATTGATAAAAAAATGTCAGATTGTGTGCTACGCAATAACACATAGAAATGCGGTCTTATGCTATCTTGTTTTTTTACTTGTTCATCCTCATCTAACATCAGGAGTTCCCTCACCTCTTGACTCCTTGAAAAAGAGCGGTCAATAGATTAGAAACATTGGCTCGCTGATTTATTTACAAGCTTAGCTTAGAAATATCAAAGCTCTTTTTGCTAAAATACGTCTTTCAATCAACAATTTATATCATATATTGCGGGAGAACAACAATTACAAAATTGGGGAAGCACCGTTAACGATGACAAAACTAACCAAACTTATCGACAATAACATGTAGAATAGGCTCATCTAGGAGTGGCGAAGTGGTTCACCACGAAGCCTCCGTGAGATAGCTTTAATTGACCTTAAAAAACATTTCTTAAGGAGCTAAGAAAACTTGCAATGACTGACTACTTTGATAAAAGCTTTTCATTGCTCCATCTGTATCAAAATAAATAAATTTTAAGGTTTTTTATACAGTTTAAAAAATAACAAATTTATATTTATTTTTTTGTTTATCTAAAAATAACAATAATTACAGTTAAAATTATCAAACTGTATTTATTTTTTACATAGAAATTTGAAAACTTTACTTAAAATGAAACAAAAAAATACTTTCTTAAATATCACTTAAAATGATATGGAGAGAATATCAAAAAAAAAAAATTGGTTGGATAAACAGTTATATTCGATAAAAAGAATGAACTTTAACTCTGATGAATAATCCTTTATTTTTTTTAAGCCTGAATAATCCTTTATTCCATGTATCTTCAACCATTTTCGAAGATTTGACGAGATATGCATGCATGATCTCATGGACCATCCCTCAGTAGTCATATTTGATTTCTTTCGATCGAATCTTGATATAATGCGCTTAACTATTCCCAGTTTCGAAACAATGGCTTGTTCCTTTCACACCTATTTTCTTAATTTTATTAAAAGATTGTTAAAGAATGATGAATTGGTAGTCAAGAAAAAGAAAAGAATGATGAATTGGTAAATCAAATTTTTTTCTTAAATTTATATATTCTTGCACAAAAAACTATCTTTTTCCACTTACATTGGGGAAACTCAGATGCGCCCGTATAAATTGAATGAGTTTGCATATATATAATACTGTTTGTAGAAAATGACTACAAAATATATACTTTCAAACCAACAAAAAAGTAATGGCAAATCATTTATTAGACAATCCAATATTATATTTTTCCTTGAATGTTAAACCTTTGAAATAGTTACATCACATATATTTTAGATTTTGGTTTGTTCGATATATACACAGAACACCACGTTATTATATTTAGACAGGTCTTTTAAATGTTTCGATATTTTGAAATAATTACATCACATATGTATATGTTGTTTTGTGTTTAAACTAATGAAAATAATAATACTTCAAATTTTGTTGCTATCCTTATTTGACAAACACATTTTGTCAATATAACTTTCATGGCATATTGGCATACGTAGCTTTGTAAAAAAAAAAGAGTGTATTCTCTCATTTGACCTAAGATATATATATATATATATATATATAAATGCAGTATTAAATGAAGAATCAAAATGGTGTGGCTAAAAGCAAATGCATTTCTTTGTGACCCTTCGAGCAATTTCTACATCGAGAGAACATATTCGTTTCTTACTTTAACCAAGCTAAAGTATTGTCAAGTCACAACGAAAGGGGAATATATCAAGTTGTCATCATCATTCATCGAATAAATTTAATCCCCATATATTTTCCATTATCATGGTATATTTGTCTTCTTTACCCCGACTTTAAATCTATCATTTCAATCTAAGTAAAAAATATATTTAAAGATGCCACAAATATACATTCCTTTCATCAACAAGATGCCTCTTTTGATATTTTGTGCGTGTGTTAATTAGAAGTTAGAAAATGCATGATCTCCTCACCTATCAACTAACTAATCGTTTTTTGGGGTGCTAACTAACCTCTTCACTAGTAACTAACTAATTCTTTTTAGTTTTGATCAGTATGGCCATGCATATTTTAAACATATAAAAGGATTACAAAAATAGATTAGTTAATTAACCATGTACATTTTAAACCTGATATTATCTTTATAGTTTTTCCATAATAATTAAAGATCATGTAGTGAATAAAGTAATTCGTACAAATTATACAACTATCACTGCATGATATCCTGTGATTTTCATAGTTTTAGCTTTATCATTTATCTTGTTTTAGGTATATCTTGCATACATTTAGGTGTATCTAGGGTCTTTGCATCTGCATTTGCATTGTGAAACTTTTGGAACAGATAGTTAGATAAAATGGAGCAATTGAAGAAATAACAGTTCCATAAAAACATTTGAAAATAATGTATCTGGTACTGCAAAAATGAGAAGGGAATATTTTTTTTGAAATAGAATGAGAATGAATTAATCCCTTAATAGTTTAATTAAGCTTTAAAATTATCTTTACTGCCTCCAATAATGTATTTGCTTTAGTTTTTTTTCACAATTGTATTTGCTTTAGTTATATATACATATATACATAACATTTGTTTTAAATTGGTTTATTCTCTTTTTCTTTCTTTCTTTATGTACGTAAAATTTACTTCTAGATCCCTCTCTTACGGTCAATTCGTTTTAGTAAGCTTTTTGGCATCAATTTTTTATTTTGTACCAGCTTATCAAATCATTTACTATAAAAACAAAAACTTGATTCCAAAACTCTCTCACACACAAACTCACATTCCTTTTTTATTCGTCCCATTCTCTCTCTTATTTCTCTCATGACGAGTAGTAATGGTAGCCTCAAATTAGAGATCCACACCGACGACAAGACGCCGGGAAAGTGGCGCGTACCGCTAGGTGAGGACGTTTTCCGGAGGTTCTTGAGCGGAGGAGGAGGCTCGGAGAAGGTTGTGTTCAGCGAGGGATCTATTTTCAGCCCGTTTTTGTTCGGGAAGTACTTTGATCCGTCAGACGCGTTTCCACTATGGGAATTCGAGGCGGATGTTTTGCTGGCGAGCCTCAGGAGCTTAGGACAGTGTAGAGTGGACTGGTCTCAAACCGATCAAGCTTATGTCCTTCAATCTGACCTCCCTGGTATATATTTTCTTACTATTCTCTATTTTTAAAGCTTTTCAAGAGAACAATGGCATATATAATGTCTTACATCTGATCCGAACGAGAATTAAAAAAAACTGATATAAAAAATCATATTGAATGTTAGTTTATATCCAAATGGTAAAAAGGAATTGAATTTGTTTTGTTAAGCTAAAGATATAGTTTTGATTAAAACATAAACAGAATACCCATATATTCCTTTAACTAGTTACAATTTTTTTTAATCAAGTGAATCGTATCGTACAACTTTTACGTACTAATCAAATGAGAAATACGGAAATAAATGAAACCAAATAATTATATTATATTATCCTTTTCGTAGAGGGTTCAAGAAAAACTGATCATAATCTTTTTGATACTCTTGTATATTAGTGGTGGGGAAAAATAACGTGCAGGTGTATGTGGACGTTAATGGGAAAGTGATGGAGATTAGTGGCCGATGGAAAACGGCGGCCAACGGCGATTGGAGAAGCGGCCGGTGGTGGGAATACGGCTACGTACGTCGTCTCGAGCTTCCCGGCGATGCCGACCTCAAAAAATCGGAAGCGTTCATCTCAAACAAAGACGACTACTCTTTCTTAGAGATCAAAATCCCCAAGAATAAGTTTTAATCTGTTGTCTCATCCGCCCTTGATGAGTATTAATTTTAGTTTTTTTCTTACATAGAAATTATATGCAATACTTTTCTGTGGTGGACACACAAAGATTATGAACGACAACATATACGCGTATATAACAATATTTGAGCGGAAAATCGTATATGTTACAGAGACTATATGATTATATCTATCATAGACTAATCATTACAGGGATTACACACAGTGGCGAAGGTAGAAAATTCTTTCAGAGGGGACAATCTGATAACAAATGTATCTTGCATGGGTCATACAAGTGAATTGTTTTTCAACAAAAAAATCGCATGGATCATTTGACCCCCTTGTTATAAAACTGGCTCAGCCACTGATTATACATGTTACTGGAGTACTTTCTATTGTATCGGTGAAAGGATGCATGTTTTTCAGTATTGGCATATGCTAATAATTTTATAAAACGAAAAGGTTATTTACCGGAATTAATAAGTCCAAGCTGTTAACAGAAAAGAGAAAAATATGCCCAAGCTGGAAATTTAAGCCCAACTAAGCCCAGTCTAATACCTCAAAGATAATACATTAACTAGATTAGGACCCGCCCTAAAGGGCGGAAATTGATTTGTCAAATTTCAATTAATAATATATGGTATATATAATATGTGTATATAATATTATATATATTTTGTATAACATTTATATATATATATACATATTAGACATATATATAATATTTTATTAAATATATATAGAATTTAATAGTGTTATAATTTGTGTTGTACTTGTTATTAGTTTGTATTTAATCTTCTTTTATTTTTAGTATAATAATTTGTCTTGTCACACTTTTTACCTTTTAACTTATACACATAGTTATGCTTTTTTTCAAAAAAAAAAACTTATACACATAATCTCGTAAAATGTAATATATAAAAAAACATATTTAAAAAATCTACTGACCATATGCCACCATTATTTGGTTGTTTGAACAAAAAAATCATGTTCTTGTATAACTGTGTATGTTGTGATATGATGTAGGTGAAGAGTAAATATATGGAAGTAAAGTTAGTGATACGAACATGAGCCTATGTTGGTCTATGCCACAATTATTTGGTTTTTGGAAGATCAATGAGCATAAGCATACACGGTCTTTGTATGCTTACGTTGTAAATGAGTCGGATATTTTTTCTCTTATGTCTGGAATGATATAGAACTCGTTGATTTAATAGTGGTTCAGTTTTATATGATCTAATTAGGGCTGGGCAAAAAATCCGAACCCGAAAAACCGAACCAAACCCGATCCAAAAAAGTAGCACCGAACCCGTACCAAAATTGATTAAATATCCGAACGGATTCAAAATTTCGGTATTTAAAGAACCGAAACCGAACCCGATCCGAACTGAAATATTTTGGGTACCCGAATGTATCCGAAATAAATTTATATACTTGAATATATACATTATTTTTATATATAATGTATATTAAAATATTAAAAATATATAAGATACCTTTTAATTTTCCAAAATACTCGGAAAATATATGCAAATAGTCAAAAGTAAATGTTTAAAATAGCTAAAATATACTGAAAACACCAAAATAGTTAAATATCTATTGATTCTTTATCCAAATATTCAAAGAAAACTAATTTATGTGTTAAATTAAGGTATTTTGGCATATATGTTATGAAAATTTATATGTAATATATTATCTTTCTTATAGATTTTGAAAATTTAAAGTATATAATAAATTTTGAAAATTTAAAAAATTTTGACGCATGCAATGAAAGTTAATAAATTATATGAAACAAATTCTTAAACTAAGGAGAAAATAGATTAAATATGCATGTTAGCTACGACCAGGGAATCAAATTAATATTTTAGTTATTGTAAAAACTGTCTACATGACAAGCTTAAATTTAGTTCTTAATAAATCGAAAATACAAATGGAGACCATTTCGTCGAACAAGAAAATTTCAAATACAAGCTACATGCAGACCACAAATCATTTGAAACGCATTTTATAGTAAGATACTATACCAGTCTGTAAACTGGGGGTTCCAGACCATTTCAACTTGATATTCGAAGCCACGATTTTATAAAAAAAATATAAACGCAGTCTAATACATTTTATTATAATAGTTTATTCTAATTTACAGGATATAGTTTGACTATTTCAGATTTACAAAAAAACAACGTAGTCTAATACATTTTATTATAATAGTTTATTCTAAACTATTTTATTATAACAGTTTATCCTTGCATCACCTATTTACTACTACGATATTATCCGGGTTAAAATGCAGTTTATATTTTTTGTTCGATTTACAAAATTGCTTCAGTTAGAATTGTAATTATTTAGATGTATTAACTCTAATTATATAAATGATTTATATTAATCAACATAACAACATAAGTGAGATATGAACATATTAAAATTTAAATGACAACTTTTTTAAGTTGATAAAAATTATAATTCTATATTAATAGAATAGATGTGCTTTATCCGGATAACTATATTTTTATATTTTAATATATATGCGCAAGTTCAAAACCCATCTCAATAATCAAAAATCTAGTTACATTGGTTTTAAAATTGTAAAAGGAGAATCAAAAAGTTTTCAACATTATGGTGCTGAACAACAAAAGAATTGTTAACTTTAATATAGAAAAAAAAAAAAGAATTGTTAACTTTAAGAATATAATATAACTAAAGTTAAAAATGATTATAGTGAGTCTCGAATGCACTAAATGACTGTCACACTAACCCAAAAGTTAAACATTACTATTTACTATCAAAATTGCTGATATGTAAAGTGATATACATTTTAGTATTTTACAATGTTCTGAATCCACAAAGCATTCAATTACGTCAATTCGATAAACCTGATTAACAACGATATTTCAACTGCCGATAGAGCTCGCTCTTCGGATCATAAGAGTTTCACATGAAATTTGACATCTCGTCAGTGTACGAGACAGAATCTAAAGAACTATACGACAAAAGAGTTTTTCATTCGGACAATTTTAGCCCATACCTTTTCAAACCAGAAACGTGACTACTTTGAGCAATCTTTGGATCAATTCTAAGGGTAATTTCGGCAAAAAAAAATATCCATTTTTTCCTGAAAGGAATCTATTGTCTAAAAATGTTGACGTATCACATTTTACCGACAGGTTTTGTTTTAGGTTTTCTTAATTTTTTTCTGAAATCGTTATAAAATATAGTATGTGAGATTACCGATAATACAACATATGATAACGTATTTTACATCTTGTTTAAAACCAAACAAGAAGATTCCATCTTAAATTTTGGGCTTTGACTACAAAATATAAAAAAGAATTATTTAAAAATTGAAATTTTGGGATATTGGAAAGAGGGAATTGGTTTAAAACCAAGAAAATGATAAAATTAAAAAATACATATGATGTGACAAATTTATATCAATGAAATAAGATATTATAGTGTGAGATTTAAGGTATTGGCTTAATTAAGGCAAAAAATTAGTGTACGGAATGCAAAATTTCTCTATTGGAAATAAAACATAAATCATGGTATTTAAAATAACTTACAAAAAAAAACTTACAAAATCTAATATATTCTCTTATATAACATTTTTTCATTTCATGAATATGGTTTTTACTTGTCTTCTATTTATTAGATACATATGTTTACAATAATTTTTAAAATATATTTGGTCAGAAATATATGTGTGTATATATATATATAACCATTTGTGTAAGCTAATTTTTATCTGAAGAAAAAAATCATAGATGATTCATTTTTACAATTTAAAAATGTTTTTTTTCATAAATGAATCTTTGCAAAATTTTGTTTTTATTTTTCTTAACAGAAAAATCCTGATTGAAGGAATGTTCACCTTAAATCCGATTTATGTTTTCTGTGTTACTAAATCAGAATTAACTAGTTATTTTGGTGTATGGATCTAAAGTCATAATCAAGTCCACTAAGTCACTGACCTTACCCCACTGCCCTTTGGTCCTAAAGACTCCTCCTACCATAAACATTTTCTATCTCCAATTTCTTTGCTGCTTAACAAAGCAACGGCTGTGATTGCATCACCTCGGTGACTTCAGATCCAATCAACGGCCCCACGTTCACCTCTCTCTCTCTCTCTCTCTCTCTCTCTCTCTCTCTCTCTCTCTCTCTCTCTGAACATTCAAAACAACAAATATAGAAAACAAGTAGCCACAGTACCGAGAAGAGACCAGAAGAACAAAACTGAAACGTGTGTCCATTTCTAAACCCAAATCCTTTAGTAAGTACAAAGACACCCTCTTCCATGCCAAAGATCCTCTTTTCAATATTTAGTGTTCCTCCACTCTCAACAGCTCACGCAAATCTGGACATGTCTTCCACATTCATTCTTTAATATCAGTGGGTTTCTTTACTTCCTATCCTTCTCTCTTAAAGTCTCAATCTTTATCCTCAAAATGCTCTGTTTCTCGTTCAAATCAATGTTTTTTAGTTACACCATCTTCACGGGTTTCCTTCCTTTTCCTTCATTTAATCTTTTTTTTACTCAATTTAACATTTTTATTTATGTCTAAAGATCTCGACCCTTTGTTGCAGGGTTTATACTTTGATTGGTAGAAAAGACAGAGACTTGAAGTAATTAAGCAAACAAGAAGAGAACAAGTCTTTCCTTGTTATGGTAGGGACGATGGCAAACAATGGAAGAATCCGGTCAGCTTCTCCGGTGACGAATGGGTCTAAAGATCTGACGCCGGACAGTGCTCCGGTGAGCACGGCGGGATCTGAATGTGGTCAGGTTGAGTTCACAAGAGAAGATGTTGAAGCTCTTCTTAATGAGCGAATCAAGTACAAGAGCAAGTTTAACTACAAGGTTCCAATTATTATTTTTCTTTGTTTGATAATATGACTGGATAAGAATATCAATTAATAGGGTTCTTGTTACCAAAGTCGAAGGTGCTAAGTTTTAAATTTTAAATAGTTTTACTTTCTTTTATTGTTGTATCCGTTGTTTTTTTTTTTTTTGAAGATTTTGATTTGTTATAAGACAGTTTGTGGGGACCTTTAGATGGCAATAGCATTGAAGACTTTGTTTTTATGTGTTGATCCTTTTGGTGGTACAATCTCTTAAGGATTAAACTGACACTTTTGCTTATTGGCTTTTCTCATTGGACCTGATGGGGTTTTTGAAGAAGATTTAGACAACTTGTGGGGACAAAAACAGTTTATGTCTGTTTGATAAGAGCATTAAAGACTTTTGTGTTTGACCTTTTTTTGATCTGAGTTGAATTGTGAATGTTCTTCTTGGTTTGGTGGTTGATTTTTGCAGGAGAGATGCGAGAACATGATGGAATATATAAAAAGACTTAGACTTTGCATTAGATGGTTTCAAGAACTGGAGTTGGACTATGCTTTTGAGCAAGAGAAGTTGAAAAACGCTTTGGTATTGAATGAGAAGCATTGTGCTGATATGGGTGCGTTTTTGCAAAACTAGAGTTTAGTTATTGAAGTTTAATAAGTTTTTGGGGGGTTTATATTTTATTGTAATTTGATGGCAGAGGCTAGCTTGAGAAACAAAGAAAATGAGCTGAACATGATCATTGAGGAACTGAGGAAGAATTTTGAATCTGCTCAAATCCAACTTGCCAAGGAACAAACAGAGAAGTTGGTAAGAAAAGCTGCTTGTTTTCTAGTCAAAAACACTTGTTGTCTGATGTTTGTAATTCCAAACATTCTGGTAATTAGGCTGCAAATGATTCTCTTGGAAAAGAGAAAGAAGCAAGACTTGCTGTTGAAAAGGCACAAGGTGGTCTCACAGAAGAGCTAGGAAAAGCACAAGGAGAGCTTCAAACTGCAAATCAAAGAGTGAGGAAACTCAAAAAAAAAAAAGATCTGAAATGTTAAAAAATGATGTCACCTAATGACTTTTTTTTTTGTGGGGCTTTGTTCAGATACAATCAGTGAATGACATGTACAAACTGTTGCAAGAGTATAACTCAAGCTTGCAGCTGTACAACAGCAAGCTACAAGGCGATCTCGATGAAGCTCACGAAACCATAAAGCGCGGCGAGAAAGAAAGGACAGAGATTGTTGAGAACATCGGCAACTTGAAGGGTCAATTCTCAGCATTGCAGGATCAGCTTGCTGCTTCTAAGGTGTTTTTCATACTCTTATGTTAGCAAATGTTAGGTTCTCATTCATCAGAATATGACTGGTTTGTCTTTGTTGTGTTTTAAGGCCTCTAAAGAGGATATCATGAAGCAGAAAGCTGAATTGGTAAACGAAATTGCGAGCCTCAAGGTGGAGCTTCAGCAGGCTAAAGATGAACGTCATCACCATTTAACAGAGTTACAAACCTTACAAACCGAAGCAAACAAGTACAATGACTTCAAAGACACCATCACTGAGCTTGAGGTTTCATATTTTCTTACCAAGATCTTCTGCAGATTGCTTTCTACTAAGATGTTAATTTTTTTTGGTACATACAGACCACTTGTTGTTCCCAGAGTAACCAGATAAGGGAGTTGCAAGATCGACTAGTATCTTCTGATAGGAGACTTCAGGTTTCATCACACACTCAAGTTATATAACAAATGGATACATTAGATTTTTCTAAATTTTTGTTTATGGTTGTTTTAGATGTCTGATCTAACAACCTTTGAGAAAATGAACGAGTTTGAAGACCAGAAGCAAACCATTATCGATCTCAAAAGCCGTGTAGAAGAAGCAGAGCTTAAACTCGTTGAAGGAGAGAAACTAAGGAAGAAGCTACACAATACTATTCTTGTAATGATCATCCTCTTTTAAGTAACCTCTGCCTCCCTTTTGTGTAAAGCTTTGCCTTGATCACTGTTTTCTTTTTTTGTCTCTCATCTTACAGGAACTGAAAGGGAACATACGTGTGTTCTGTAGAGTCAGACCTCTACTGCCAGGAGAGAACAATGGTGACGAGGGGAAGACCATTTCTTACCCAGCATCTCTAGAACTACTTGGTCACGGTATTGACTTGATGATGCAAAATGCGCAAAAGCATTCGTTCACGTTTGATAAGGTGTTTCTGCCTAACACAACGCAAGAAGACGTTTTCATAGAGATCTCTCAGCTCGTTCAAAGTGCTCTCGATGGTTACAAGGTGTGCATCTTTGCGTATGGTCAAACCGGTTCGGGGAAGACTTACACGATGATGGGTAAGCCAGGGAACGTTGAGGAGAAAGGACTGATCCCAAGGTGTTTGGAGCAGATATTTGAGACGAGGCAGTCTCTTAGATCTCAAGGTTGGAAGTACGAATTGCAGGTAGGTAACTCTTTATCTGTTAAGTTAGCACTGAGTAAGATAACATCCTTGTGGTTATAACTTTGGTTTTCATGTGCATATAGGTTTCTATGCTGGAGATATACAATGAAACGATCAGAGACCTCTTGTCGACAAACAAAGAAGCGGTGAGAACAGAGAATGGTGTTTCTCCGCAGAAACATGCTATTAAACATGATGCTCATGGGAACACGCATGTCGCTGAGCTTACTATCTTGGATGTTAAAAGCTCCAGAGAGGTTTCTTTCCTCTTGGATCACGCTGCTCGTAACAGGTGAATAAGCTTAAAAGTAAAAACCCATTAAAAGAAGATTGGTTATGGTTTTCTAAAAGTTGTTTTGTTTTCTTGTTTTAGATCGGTAGGGAAGACTCAGATGAACGAGCAATCATCAAGAAGCCATTTCGTTTTCACACTAAGAATCTCCGGTGTCAACGAGGTATCTATCTATTAACTAAACTTGTAGAGATTGACTTATGTTTGTTTGTGTAATAAACCAAGCTGTTTTGTGTTCTTGTTGTTGTTACAGAGCACTGAGCAGCAAGTACAAGGGGTGTTGAACCTGATTGATCTTGCAGGGAGTGAGCGTTTGTCCAAGAGTGGATCAACCGGTGATAGACTTAAAGAAACTCAAGTAAGCTCTCTTTAATACAAAACATAAAACAAGATTATGGCTTTTTTTTAATTAGCAATTGTAGCTTAGAAAAAAAAATCTTTTTTTTTAAGGCAATCAACAAAAGCTTGTCGTCTCTTGGTGATGTCATTTTCGCCTTAGCAAAGAAAGATGATCATGTTCCATTCCGAAACTCGAAGCTGACTTATCTTCTCCAGGTACACTTAAACTACTTTACAAACACACACATGCATATATTATCAAAAAGATTATGTTTCTTCTGATCATGATGAAACTATGTTTTCATTTGGGTATTTTATTCAGCCTTGCTTAGGAGGTGACTCAAAGACGCTCATGTTTGTGAATATTGCACCTGAATCTTCTTCGACCGGTGAGTCTCTCTGCTCGCTTAGATTCGCAGCGAGAGTGAATGCTTGTGAGATTGGAACTCCGCGTAGGCAGACTAACATCATTAAACCATTGGATCGTTTGAGTCTTGGTTGAGAGAAAAAAGAGAAGATTTGAAGTATTTTAATGTTTGTACTTTTAAAATATTGTCAAAACACTTTTGGATGAAGGATGAGCAGAGATGATTCTAACGTGAAAACACACAAAGACCTTTTGGTTGTAATCTGTATAGTTTGGTTTAGCATTTTATATACATGTTGTTTGGTTTAGCATGTGTTTGGATTCAAAAAAATTTTATGGGGTTCAAAATATCAATTTCTCTTTGTTATTGATCAATTAATTAACCTGGTGTAAAAGTCTAACGTTAGTGTTCAATCAAAAAATGAGCTAATAATTATGGTTGGTCTGATCTAGAACTTGTGAAACATTCAACTGTATACTCTTACTTTATATTACAATGTTTAACTGTTCACATTTTTGTCGGAACTTGGGATTTTTATTGGTTATGGCATTCACCAACTTTGGCACGGCACTCTTTATATGTACAAACAATTCTACTTGTAGTCGAGTGTTTACTTTTTGTTAATAAGGTTAATTTAGTCGGTGTTATTAATAGAGTCATTTCGGATTTGTACAGTACTGTGGTATTGGTGTGTGAATTTTGAGGAAGGGGAAAATTGATAGTGATAGGATCATACTCTATGATCTCAAAATTGATAGTTAACACTAGTATACTTTCCTGTTTCTAAAGAAACTTACCAAACTATTTTAAGTCATGCATGGAAATGTACTGTTTTTTTTTCTCTAATGACGTTGCATGTGTCTATACCATTAACAAAGAAAAACATGATAGATCGCTTTTTACAGAAGAAAAAAACCTTTATATCAATAATTTAACATATCATACATTTCTAGTATTTCAATGCTCCACCGTCGTTTTTCTTATTTAATACACAAAAATAATAATTCATTGCACTAACCCAGATAAACCTTACCACGCAGGGATGAACATAATGCCAATATCCCAATTTCTGGAGTATTCATAATCTGATTTATTTTATTTGGATCATCAATCTTCCAATTTGTATCCATTCTGCAACTGTCCAGACATCCAAATATTCAGTCTCCGAATATCTGGAAAATCTATATTTTGACTGGACAAGATAAATAAAATCAAAACTAACTTTATTGAAAATCCAAAAGTTAATATAATTTTATTAAAAATAAAGTGTTTCTTAATTCTTGAAAAATCTAATAATATATAGTCAATTAAATGAATGATAATACTGTAAATTTTACAAAAAGATATTATATATATGCATATAATGGATTGGAATAGATTTTTTTTTTTTTAAATATTAGTTGCGATTAGTTCATTTTATAGATATTGCATATTATAACTTGTTTTGATTGTAAAATTTATGGATATTCGAATTTTTTGGAACGAATTAAAACAAATAACTAATCAAATCAGATTTTTATAACGAGAACATAAAGAATGAATGTTGCCTACAAAGTACATAGACTCTTCTCTATGATTTATATACTCAACTGCCCTTGAACCCCTATAAATGGATAAGGTGAACTAAGAAACATTTGGAGCACTAAAATGGCACAATTCATGCTTCCACTGTCCACGAAACTTGGTAACGGAATAAGTCAAACTCTATTATATAGAACACTCATATGATATTACATTTGATTCAGAATATTGAAAGTTTATCATAGATAAGATACTCAAGTTGATAGATAACGTCACTTCTGCATTCATTATTTAATCAAACTAAAAGCAGTTGGATTAGCCGGAGTATAGTTTTTTTTTTGTGATTCTTCAAATAATAGCAGTGGAAGCTTATAATAAGAAGAAGAGGATCATCTCCCCTGTAATTACTTTGTATATGATTAAATTTGTGTATGTACTATATATATAAGATATCAAGAGAAGAAGGACCATGAGTTTCAAAAAAAATATATAAAAATATATAAAATAACATGAACGAAATTTGCTAATAGGTTAAAATTATTAAGAGGATATACTCACGGTGTCTCGATGGATATCCCTGAGCAGTAGTTGATAAGTCTATTAATTTAGCTTTTTTTTTTTGACTTAATTAATTTAGATTTTCCAAAGAAAATAAGTTGACTTCTACGTGATATATTTATGCAAAATTTTGTTCGAACGCGTAAAGCTCACGATGCTATTATTCGTTGTTATACACCTATAGTTTAAGAAATAACTAGTTTTCTTATAATAAACAGAAGAGCTGCTATTATATTTTACCCCTCTATATAGAATTTTTCTTATATGAACCTGAGATGTCATGGGAATCTTATATTTACATTTTAAATTTTTTGACACTAACAAATATATTTATATTTGCAATGCTGGTTGAATAGTTAAATACCAACCTTATCTTAAAGCATGAAAAATAGCTACTTATATACATATATCATGTTGTGACAAAAAAACATATATCATGTATGTGTCTAGAATATGTTATGTATTGTACTGATTAAATGAAACAAATACGTAAAAACATTATCTTATATTGTTGGAGTGTTTGCTTCTTTTACCACATCGTTATAATCTACCGATTGAACCTCGTTTGAAGTTTTTACATTCAGAAAAACTCTATATAACATAAGATAACAACGGACTAACATATATGTTATATTTTATGCATATATTCATAGTATTTTGGAACAATTCCTTATGGAACTTCCATCCATGTATGTACGGAAGGAAGCAGAAGAATGTGATCTCTCTCCTAGATCACGACAAAACGACCATCCAACCATGTTCTCGAATAATTTCGGTACAAATACAACCAAGCAGATCATAAATCATTATCAATTTAATTTGTTATATCTAAGCAAAGAAAAAAATGTTAGTGCAAAGATGACACCACAATTAAGTAATGCACAAGGTAAACCAGAGAGATAATACACAAGCACACACCAATAGCTTTAATAGAAATTGCCTTGTATAACTCAATTACAAGTTCTGCTTAATCAGCTTTACACGTCTAGTGTTACACCCTAACACATGCCACTGAACAATTCCTAAACTACCCGTTCATGTCTCTCCACCGTCAAGTACCTCAGCAGCTGATTCGGCACGACCCAAGAACACCCTAAGAAATTTTCACATTTAATAATTTTACTCACACTTTACAGAGACGTATTTAAATATATACTGGAACACTTTATATAATATTTTGTATGTTATAAGTTACATTTTTAAGATTTAAAATATTAGTGGGTTTTTTTATTAATGGGTTTAGGCCATCTCCATTGGAGGTTCCAAAGCCCAACTCTTAGCTTTTCACAAAAAAAAAAAATATTAAAATAATTGTGGGTCCCACTTAAAAGTAAAACCGGTCTCGCGAAACCTCTTCTGTATGAACCTGTCTCTTAACTTTTTGGCGGACCCCACGTGACGTGGCGGCCCGCAATTGGTCGGTTATATATTTTTTTTTTTTTTTTTTTTAAAAACCAAAAATCAAAAAAAAAAAAATTAAAAATATATTTTTTTGTCTTGGAATTCGAACCACCTAAATCTCACTGATGGAGATGCTCTTATATCTAGTATCTACAACATAAATTAAATATGAATTAAAAAATAAAAATAATGAGTGTATAAAATGGATGGGCCTTGAAAGCCCAAAAGAGATAGAAGAATGCGCGTGAAAACAAGTCTAATATCTCTGTGATTCAACAACACTTGGTGTCTCCTCCAACAGTTATTTTCTTCCTTCCACCAATCAAATTTTAACGGGAGAGAGAAATCGCTTTTGGCTAATTCGATCTAACTAACCGGTGGAGTCTCAGGAGATGGTGTCGCCCGAAAACCCTAATTGGATATCCGACCTGATCGATGCCGAGCTTGGAAGCTTCACCATCCAAGGCCCTGGTTTCTCTTGGCCCCTTCACCAACAACCTCTTGGAAACGTTTCTCCAAATTCCAGGTTTCTTCTTCTTCTTCTCTCTAATTGATTCAATTAGGGTTCCGATCTGATCTTAGCAAACTTCTCATTGGTTTGGGAGGAATCAGTATAGTCATGCGAGTGTTCGATTTTGATCAAAGGAAACCCTAAAAATGTTAGCTTTTTTCATATGTTTTCAGAAGAAATGGGAGTAAAATTTACGGAATTTGTAATTTGATTTTGGCTAAAGTTGTGGTGAAGCTTGTGGGATTGTTTGAGTAGGTTTGTCATCTGAAAAAAATCATTTTAAGCTTAAAGGTTGACTCTTTAGCTGGTTAAATGACATTTAAGTCTTCAGGAGAGTTCTTGTGTTTGTTTTGTTTATCTCAAAGTCAACTCTCTCTGTGTGTGTTTTTTTTATTCGGGAATCGATTCATCGTTATCACTTTGTTAGTTTGGGAATTAGATTCTTTTTTGTGGATAGGGAGACTTTCTATCTGAGTTGCTAGTTTGACCTTACCATGTCAATATTTTTTTTTAAATGAATCTTTCCTTTAAAGTGAGCGTTTTTTTTAAAAAGTTATTGAGCGTCCGCTTTGGGATAGATGAGTGTTGGAATGATTTATGGTAAGTTCCCTTGAATTGTTTGTGTATTTTATTAATAAACTTTTTTGGTTCTTGTTGGTTTCAGCGCGGGAGTTGATGGTTCGGCTGGAAATTCAGAAGCCAGCAAGGAGCCTGGCTCCAAAAAGAGGTAAGGGCTCGCACCTTTATTCAAATGACTGACCGGACCGCATAACTCTAACAACTTCTGCTAATCAGTTCATTGTTAAACTTTTTCTGTGGATCTGTATCGGCTCTCTTAAAATATTTTGGCTTATAAAATATTATAAAAAAAAAAGTAATCCTTATCATTACTTTTCTCAGGGCGAGATGTGAATCATCCTCTGCCACTAGCTCAAAAGCATGTAGAGAGAAGCAGCGTCGAGACAGGCTGAATGACAAGTAATCTTTTCAACTTGTATATCCTCATTCTCTTTCCTATTTTGTAGGAATTGAAATTTTAATCGCCTTTTTGAAATGAATAACAGGTTTACCGAATTGAGTGTAATTCTGGAGCCTGGAAATCCTCCCAAAACAGACAAGGCTGCAATCTTGGTCGATGCTGTCCGCATGGTGACTCAGCTACGCGGCGAGGCTCAGAAGTTGAAGGACTCCAATTCAAGTCTTCAGGACAAAATCAAAGAGTTAAAGGTAGAAAATTTGTCTTCGAGTTGTAATCAATCATCCTTACGAATGCTTACTAGTTTCCTTGTGGTCTCGATCAGACCGAGAAAAACGAGCTGCGAGATGAGAAACAGAGGCTGAAGACAGAGAAAGAGAAGCTGGAGCAGCAGCTGAAAGCCATGAATGCTCCTCAACCAAGCTTTTTCCCAGCTCCACCTATGATGCCAACTGCTTTTGCTTCTGCGCAAGGCCAAGCTCCTGGAAACAAGATGGTGCCAATCATCAGTTACCCTGGAGTTGCCATGTGGCAGTTCATGCCTCCTACTTCGGTCG
Source organism: Raphanus raphanistrum subsp. raphanistrum (assembly GCA_019706035.1). Taxonomy (NCBI): domain Eukaryota; kingdom Viridiplantae; phylum Streptophyta; class Magnoliopsida; order Brassicales; family Brassicaceae; genus Raphanus; species Raphanus raphanistrum. The sequence continues at coordinate 15,468,656 of CM033981.1, forward strand.
ATACCTCTCAGGATCATGTCCTTCGTCCACCAGTTGCTTAAATTGGACAGAAAAAAAAAACCATCAACTGGTTTGCTTCTTGCTTCCGCTGAAAAAAAAAAAAAGAAAGAAAAGTCCATTTGTTTTGCTCACTTCCTCTTTCTCAGCTTTCTTAGTCTTATCGTTGCTTTTGTTTTATCGTGTTACGGTCGTATGAACAACTGTTGTCTGCTGAACAATGATATGCACATTGTAAACTCCAATTGCTTGGCGCAATGTTATCTATTTACATGTAAATTTTAAGTAGAGTTTGGCAGATGGTTCTTACATGTTTTTTTTACTTTCTCGCCACTAGAGATTGAAAGTACAAAAAGTTAGAAACAGGAGAGACTGCAAAAACATGATCTGGAAGAGGGAAAACTTGACCAGTGAAGTAAAAACTCCATTGCAGAAAAGGCTGCTCCTAAGAATTGATCAGTGAATCTCTTCTCTGGTTCTTTTTGAGTTCTGATACATTATGATGCTCTAATGTGACAGCTCTTGATGAACCTGTCAGAGGAATCAAGATACTTAGTCCAAAGAGGACGTAGATAAGGAAATGCTATATAAAGCCAAGGCTTAGCTCTTCCATTGAAATGAACAACAGCTGCACTTTTTGCATGGGAAAAGATTTGTGGTCTCTTGGTATCCGAGACCAAGCATATGCCAGAACGGTTCTGTGGTCTGGACATGGCCGTGGAAAGCTATTCAACCCTGGGGAAAAAGTTGCCATCTGCCACAAACTCAGGTCTGACTTTAAGTTCTGCAACATATACCCGAGTTAAGCTGACTAGTAGTGTTTGATAGTGTTTGCTGGCTAGTTAGTGGTTTTGGTTTACCTCGTCGAGCCAATGATAGTAAATGGAACTTATGCCAGTCTTTCTCCTAGCCGCTAGATCAAAAACATTCATCCCGTAAGCCCAACCGCATTCCTCAGGGTCGAAGTTTCTTGCAGTGATCGGGTTTGAGAAATTGAGGTTAACTCTTGAACTTCTTTGACATGACAAACTTGTCTTCTTCTCTACATGTCTCTTCTGCTCCATTAACTTTCCCATCCATGTCAACGTCCCAAAGTGGTGAAAGATCAGTTTGGATCACAACGTCATCGTCTAGAAACACAACCTTGTCTAGGCTCGGAAACAACTGCAAAACACAAAGAAGCAAAGACGGTTTCACTTACTAGCTTTGTAAGTCTAGTACTGGTCGGAGTATCAAGTTCACCTCTGGTAGATGAATACGGGCTGGGTTTCACTTATATTTAGGGCTAAGAGCTTGTAACTTAGCAGCCAGCCTGTTAGCAGCAACAACAACTGGGTTCTCGTTGTTATTAGCGACAATGACCGATGTTCCGCCTCTGAACTGAAACCTCACTCTCTGATTGTCCATAGCTTCCAAAACCGGTGCGAGAACCATGCTTGCATTGGGAAATAAGTTTTCCTATCAGTTATGACGTGAAGAACGACCTTATGAGGCCTTAAAGAGTTCTGAACCAAAGACTTTACCACGACCAAAGCTGCAAGTACATTGTCCGAAGCCAAGACAAAGTGAAAGTAGTTGTCGTCGTCGACCACTTGACACAGACTCTATAACATTGATTCTTTAGGGAAATTCGAGTTTGTTTATCCTACAGTATCTCTTTTCTTGCTTGTTAATCCAAGGCTCTATGAAATCAGATAATTAAGTTACATTACAGATATCACAGAGCCTTGAAGGCTCTGAACCTAATCCTAGATATGGGCAATGATGAATCTGATGGTTAGTAGTAGTCTCTTCGATACTCTGCAAGTGCAAGGCTATCTTCCTTTATTTTCCTGCGTTTGTTCTATTCACTAGTAGCAGTTTTCTGTTGATTTTTACTTTGTAAACACACAAAGACATTATAAAAGGTGCATCAAAAATGGCAGAAACTTTCCTTTTTTTTTTCTTATTCTGTTTACATCCAAAGAAGATTTCAGTTCATGAATCAATGTAATGGGGTCAATCTGTAAAAAAGAATACTATACTGCTAGCTATTTACATTTAAAATCTGTCAAATTTTCCTTTCCTATTCTATACAACTTCCCACAGTTTTTTTTTTTGTTATATACTTCTATTGCTGAACTTGAAGCTGAGTTTGTGATGAAGAACAATAAAACAAAAAACAGCAATATCACCTTCTTTCTTCTAATTGCAACTCCTCTTCAACCCCAGACTGGACGCAAAACTGCTGTTCTTGCTTCAATCGTCTGAGCTTGGATTCTTTCAATCTCCATCTCCCCTCCTCCTCCACCATTACTCTCTTCATCCCCATCCAATACCAGCTTCTGAAACCTATACTGTTTTTTTTTGTACAAAACACACAGTATCAGCCACATCCACACAACACCCATTACAGAGTTCTCTTATCTCAACAAAAACAAAAAGAAGAGGAAGGAAAGAAACTTTACATTTTCGCATTCCCATGACGCTAGCTGAGGTGGCTGATACACTCGCAACTCTGTTTCAGACACGTACAGCTGATGATTATCCTGCACAAGGGGGGCCTTTCCTTTCCTACTTACTTTCCAAGGTACCTCAGCACTCTGCAACCCAAGGTTATCCGAAGTCGCTCCATATATGTCACTTTGTTGAGCTTGCATCTCTCTTCTAGATCGGTTTTGGATCATGGACCACCTTCGTACTCTCACAACCGGTCCTTCAGTCTCTGAACCAGACTCATCAATCCCCGTCATCACCAAAGCCTCATCACCATCCCCACCAGCCTTCAACGCATACTGTGTCATACATCCAGAAGGAGCAAAAACCAGAAGGTTCCTCGTCGCAAAGCTATTATCAGAACCACAGAAAGTTGTTGCGGTTGAACCCGGAAGAGAGTCTCCTCCTCCTCCTCCTCCAACCATTCCAGCTGCAACACCGCTTACTGTCCCCATCGCCGCAGCTGCAGCACCGCTCACTGCACCAATCCATCCGCTGGTGTCTCCGCTTCTTATCTTAATAACAGGTGACAGAGGAACAGCAAGATGTCCCTCTCTCTGGGGATTGATCTCAAACAGATGACTTGTCCCTCTTGAAGAGCTAACCACTATCACACTGCTATCATTGCTGAAACTGATGCCTTGTATCACCTGCCAAAAAAAAATAAAAGAAACTGCTGTTCAGAGATGACTTGTCCCTCTTGAAGTGCTAAAAGTGAAGAGCTCTGCTTACCGCATAAGTATAACCACGGTGGAGTTTGAACAGATGCATAAAAGACTCTTTGCTCGGATCACTAGTGTTGGAGGTTCTCGGCAGTATTTTGAACACGTTAATATTGCTGCCCTGAGTCGAAGCAGACACCAACAGCATCCCACTTGGATCAAAGCTCAAAGCTGAGATCGGATTATTGTGTGCCCTAAACTGACATATCACGCTTTTGTTTATAACATCACTGATTATCACCTGCACACACACACACACCACCACGTCAATGGAAACTCTAACTTGAGAGCAGCACAACTTGAGGAAGATTTTGGAGTTTTTTTACCATTCCTATGCTCTCAGCGTCTTGCGGTTTGTCAGTAGCAACTCCAATGCCCTTAAAACCAGGAATATACGAATTGGGAAGAGGCAGAGCATCTGTGCACATCCTAGACAATGACTTGTACCCTTTGCCTCCAAGCCTCGCAATCCCGGATACAATATGTTTGCTCGATTCTCTTGCAAACTGTGCAACGCTGGGCGATGACGACAGTGGGAGAAGCTCCGAAGTGAAAATCGTGGAGCTCGAATCCGAAATACGACTTGCGCTATAAGCAATCCACCGTGGACCAACAGCAAGAGGACCGTATCCAACACCCAATGAGCCATACGCTATGGAGTTAGTGACGATACTGCACTCCTCCACCAACGTTTTAGCATCAAAGCAATGTATCTGCAAAGTCCAAACATGTTTAGTTTCAGAACAGAGACAAAAACCAACACAATATGACAAAAAAAAAAATCCGAACCTGATCAGATTGTAGCACAGCAACGATCCGAGGACTGCACCTAATGGTGTAGATGACAGAGTTGAACTTCAACGTATGGACATAAGAGTTTGACTTTAACGAGTAGACGTTCACATGCGTAGGCACAACGGTTTCGCTTTCAGAGTCGTCGTCAGAAGCGGTCTCCTCTCTATCTAAAATCTCCACCCAAGAACTGTCACCACACACAGCCAAAAGCGGACGGCTCTCGAAAAACAAATCGTCTGTATCCTTGGAGAGAAGCGGGTAAGGTAGCATCTGCATAAAGGCTGCATGTCCGTCATGAGCAGAGACAATGACGTGGACGTTGTCAGTGTCTTGAACATCCCAGATTTGGAAACCAGAGTGGAATGCAAGTAGAAGAACTCTCCGTGTATCGCCGTCCTCTTTCTCTAGCTTATCGAAACCCGCCCATAGTACCTTTTATGACATCAAACAAAAAAAAACATCCTCAAAACAGAGCAACTACACAAAGCTAAAGGTCCAATCTTTTTAAAGCTATCAAGCAAACCCTAATGATTCTTGCACCTAAAGCAAGGTTTTTTCAACCAAGAATCGGATAAAATCGTCACCCATTACATCAAGTTCTCAACTTTGGATTAGTTACCGGAGAGAAATGAAGTAGTCTTTTACCTGATCGTGGAGAGAGGGTCGGTTAACGACGGAAGAAGCGGCGGAAGCGGCGGTGCGAGCGACGGTGGAAGCACCGGAGGAAATGGTGCGAAGGTAGTCAGACAAGGTCCGAGCTGATCGGGAGACGACTCCGCCGGAAGTGGAGGTCTCCGGCTTCTGAGAATCGTCGTCGTCTTTGTCGTTGTTGTTACTCATACTCTTTCACTTAGTCTTGGTCGTACGCCTGAGATATTATTCCAAGAAGATCTTTCATGATGGAAACGAAAATTAGAAACAAAAAAAAAAAAAATTTGCTTCTCTTCTTCAAGTTGTGACGAAGCAAGAAACTACTGAAACAGAGTCGAAGCTTTGAACAGAGCAAAAAAAAAAAAAAGATTGAAAATTTGCGAAACCCAGAAGAAAGAATAAGCGATCAGAGTGTGGGAAGAAAAAACTGAAGCTGAATCGCTAAAGAAGAAGATGATCTCTACCTAAAATCGGAAACGAAAAGAAGGAACAAATGAAGCAATCAAAAACCCAGAAAGAGGAACCTGATTAGAGACTTTTGGAAACGATTAGGAGGAAGAAAGGGGAAAGCTTTTTAAAGGATTAAGAGAGCGAACTAGAGACGAAAGCTCTTTCAAACCCTCTTTAATGATTTTCCTCTCTTTCTCCTTATTTATATCTTAAAAACAAATTTAAATGAAAAAAAAAAGAGCGGATTAAGATCTCTATTTTTTATGTATAGCCTTCGTGTTTTACTATACAGAGAAGAAGAGACTCACATTAGTACCTGACACGTCTCTCTTTCCCTATTCTTTTTGTTTAAATCGAAATTAGTTTTTTTTTTATTTTTTTAACTCAACATCAACTTTATATTAACCAATGAAGGGTACAAAGCTTTTACACCACACAAGTGTTTAAACCTCACTTACAAACAAAGAGATTTAGTAACATCTAAAATCACTGCTTGGATCCTACACTACCAAATGCAATTCTTTGTTGTAATTTTCCTCAGCAAACACAAACTCCTTCTAAGACCCAGAAGAAGCCGGTTCTTAAACCACCTAATTAGACCCAATGAGACGAGAGCTTTGTGCACCTTAGATGACAAGCACTTTCCAAGGACCAATACTGAAACATAGCATTGGTCTCTATATGATAAGATTGGGGCATGGGACCAACACTCCTCATCTTTCGATGCATTCCTTGGCTAGATGTGTCATTGCCAGTTTGAAAGACTCCGCTCCTAAGCCAAAAGACGGAACAGTTCCGTACTTGATAGACCGGTCGTAGCAATGATACGTTGAAGCGCTAGGATGGAATTGAGTTGTCGGGTATTGAAACCGCAGTCAGGACCAGTAAATGGTGAGATAAACAATGATAAGGCTCAAAACTGATTCTACTTTTAGGAACAAACAAAGCTAGGAGAAGAGATAGATAGAGATGATGATCTAACGGGAAGATGGCAGCAACGACAGAATAGTTTTCTCCTGGGGTGTGATTATCTTTAATAAGAGGCTCCCTCTCTGAGCTGATCTCACCTACCTACAGAGCATACATATACAGTTTCACAAACTTTTCAATGAAACACATCATCATAAGACCTATGAACCAATTACAAAGCATCTAACGCTCCAATCTCATGCTAAAAATTGATAAAATTTTGAAGTTGATGGCTAAGCCCGTCTAAGAAAAGCTCTCAATTTTAGCAAGTTTCAGAAGTTCAAAATCGAAAAATCAAACTGTATATTTTAAACCTACATTATAGCAAAATTTAAAATTTACAAATGTACATATTTGTTTGTGATACAAGAACACAATATAATCAAAGAGACAATAATGATGAGAAAAAGAAGTAATCATGGGACTTTTTTTGTTTTTTAAGGTTGTGCAAGTCTCTTCTTGGCTATTGTAGTTTCCTTAGATGTTCAGCAAGAGCTAGTTCTGTCTCTGTTGCTTCTCTTGACCAATCACCAGCGAACACACCCGCTCCGTAAGGTGACCCTCCGCGGATCGAGTCCATCTTGAAAACTCCTGCTCCTAATGTGTAGCCTATGGGGACGAACAGCATCCCGTGGTGCACGAGCTGTGTGATTGCTGTCCATCTGCAAAACAAACGCCACATGGTATCAGCTAGTGTTTCCAGAGACTCGCACTAAAAAATTGCAGAATAAAGGACAACAAACTGTAAATTTGTTTCAGAGATTCCACATTTTTATATGCTTGTCTATATAACTTTGTTAGGTCATCAGCAGTAGCACAAGAAGAAATTGCAAAGATATTTTGTGTAAAGGAACCAAAACTATCACAGAAGCCAAATGACCAAAAAAAAAAAAAGAAAGGAAGAAAGAAAAAGGAAGGGAATAGATTATAAGTGAGTGCAAACATGTAAGAATCTATCCATTTAGAGGAAAGTAACACTCCTCATGTAATAAACCTCATTTCACAATCCTATCTTATTCAAATAGTGGCTGGACCCAATCCAATTGAGTTCTGAAGCTACACATCTAATAAATGAACAGAGCAATTGCAACCATAGGCTATAAACTCAAACTGTACATATATAAAAGTCCCGACCACAACAACTTTTTCAGGTGAAACATAAAAGTTCATGTTTTTGATGTCTAAAGATCTGCACTTACTTCACTCAAATCAAAAGGACAAAGCTTTGAATGTGCCAAAACTCAAACTGCTTCAGATTCAAAAAAAACCAATGGAAATAAAGCAGTAAACTTTAAAAAGCTTACGCAGTGGTCTCCTGGCCACCTCCTTGAGTCCCCGTACTCACGAAGAACCCAGCAGGCTTCCCCCTCAAGCAATCTGCTCTTTTCCACAGCTGCCCTGTCGAGTCAAAGAAAGCCTTCATCTGCGCAGCCATACACCCATCTAGTGCATATATTACACAATACACAAGAAATATTATGGTGCAAGCTAACAGTAAGCATAAACAGAAACATATGTGTACAACTAAAGAAATCAGAAATTTTCCACACAGACTAACCGAATAAGCATAGTTGTCTTCCTTGTACAAACAGAGAACACAGTAGCAGCAAGACAAGTTGAAAGAAGTCTAGTGCATATATTACACACAATACACAAGTATATATAAAAATAAAGAAGGAAAAAAAGAAGAAAAAAAACCATCAACAGATAACAAAAAAACAAGCTTGCTGCATGAATAAAAAACAAAAAAAAAAAATCTGTTTGTCAACAAGCTCTTACACATAAAACACAACACATTTATAAAAAAGCAATACTATCAGCGTGTTGGGGCAAGAAAGAAGCGCAACATGTGTCTGTGAGTCCATAACGGCTCCAGAACTCTTCAGTATCTGCGACACCGTGGATCCTGACTCTTCTGGTTTTTTTGGTGACAGGGTTGAAGTAGAAAACATAAAAGGGCTGGGCACGGCCAGGCAGAATAGTTGGGGAGAAAATGATTTCACCAGCCTTGTTGGTTCCTTGGGAAATCATACGCTGACCCATCCCAACAGTGAAGGGAAGAGACAAGGGAAGCTGGAATGATTGTCTGGACCACTCATGTTTCGTCACATCCTCCAGTATCCAAAGATCAAAACGGTCGAAAGAAAGCCCCTGACAGTTTGGTACAACGAAAGCTAGCTTCCCTTTGTATTCAATCAATGATGAAAAGCCCTGCCAAACCAGGGCATCCGTAGGGGTTGTGATAAAGCTTAGTATCCTCTCGTTTCTAACATCAAAACACACAAGAAACCGATTGTCTTCTCGAAGTGGAACAGAAGCACCATAATACATGAAACCATTGATGGTTAGTCCCATAGTGATAGGGTCATAAGGCGGGGATGTAAATCGGCTACGAGATACTACACGTCCTCCTCTTCCAAGTGTTATAACCTCGTGCGTGCACATCAAACTAGGGTTGTGCAAATGATCAAACCTAGATGTCAACAGGGTCAATGCTTTGAATTGATCACCAACAGGATCGTATCCCAAGCGTGTGCCCGTTGCCTTGCAGGGAAAGGTAATGACTTGCCCCGTGCTAGGGTTACATATAATGAACGTTGTCCCATCATTACAAGCCATAAAGCCATGGACGGAAGAATACTTGAAGCTGCCGTGAGACAAGGTTACTGAGGGTATTGTCATGTCTAGATTGGCGACCAAAGAAGAAGAAGAAGAGTTTTCCTCCTCCTCCTCTCCCGAGAAGACGAACAGGCGCTTGGGATCAGCAAGTACACAGTTGGTGAAAGCGGCTACAAAACGGGATGGCTTGGCTGCGTAGTAAGAAGCGACGAATCTTTGGCTTCGGATAAGGGAATACCAAGTCTTGGACACGCATAGGAACTTCATAAGAGACTTTCCAGGCAATCTAATCAGTGTCTCCACCTGCATATCGTAAGGGATGACATGATGTCGCTTCTTACCTGGGCGGCTCTTGTCGCTTCCACCAACGCCATTGTCCTTTCTTGACGATCTAGTCTTCGTCTTCTTCAGATCAAGAGGGATCGGCTCCAAGATGCTTCGGCTGCCCTTCTCATGTTCCTTGCGTTTCATCATGGAGGCTCCCGACGAAAACCCTTAATTCGACTCGATTGATAGATCCATATATAAAGACAAAGGAGTTTCCTTTTTTTTTTTTTTTTTTTTTTTGAGAACTCAGACAGATCTCAGCCGTTCGTTTTGAACTTAACTTTTTAACACCTCTCTGACAAATCTACTTTTACTTTTTTTTAGTTTAATAGATTTTGTAGAGTTACTAGGTTCGGTCCTTTTTGAAAAAAAAAAAAAGAAAATTAAATTATTAATAAATAGATTAAAATGTGGGTTTGCTAGTTTAATAGATTTCTTCGGTCTTTTTTTCAAAAAAACACAAAAAACAAAAAGACAAAAAAAGAAAAAGAAAAACAAACTTAAATTAATCAATCGATGCTCAGTGTTTTCGTTAAGCCTTCTTCCATCATCTACTCACGGAATCAATCAATCGAAATTATCAACCTTTCGAGTTCGTGCGAAGCGAACCCAGAATCCTCCGAACCCCAAAAAAAAAAAAAACTGAAGCTGAATCGCTAAAGAAGAAGATGATCTCTACCTAAAATCAGAAACAAAAGAAAGAACAAATGAAGCAATCGAAAAGACGCGAATCAAAAATCCAGAAAGAGGAACCTGATTAGAGACTTTTGGAAACGATTAGGAGGAAGAAAGGGGAAAGCTTTTTAAAGGATTAAGAGAGCGAACTAGAGACGAAAGCTCTTTCAAACCCTCTTTAATGATTTTCCTCTCTTACTCTTATTTATATCTAAAACAAATTTAAATGAAAAAAAAGAGCGGATTAAGATCTCTTTTTATGTATAGTCTTCGTGTTTTACTGTACAGAGAAGAAGAGACTCACATAAGTACCTGACACGTCTCTCTTACCCTATTTTTTTGTTTAAATAAAAATCAGTTTTTAATTGTGAAATGTCTGCTTCTGTTAACTTACTTACTTAACCAAACAAACCTATATATATTGATTAATTAATTGTCGATTTAAACGAACCGAATATGAAACCAAATTTGGCTTTTACGAATGGGTACACAATAAGTGGGGCGCTTTCTCGGTGAAAACAGGATACATGTTGGCATGTTCTCTTGACAGGGCTCCAGTGAGAGTAGAGGCTCAAATAAACCGTCTTTGAATGGTCTGCGAAGCAAGGTGTGAAAGGTGGACACTGCTCCAAAGATAAAAAAAAATTATGTGGAAGGCTTTGTCTAATGCACTTGGTATTCCTAAAGATTGTCTGGCTAGAAGAATGAAAGTAGATCCGAGGTGTCAAAAATGTGGGGAAGAAAGTGAATCTATTAATCATGTCCTATTCACATGTCCTACTGCTCGATTGGTGTAGGCAAATTCAGGATGCCTTTTCCCTCAAAGGAGCTTTGAAAATTGTTCTCTACATGAGAACTTTAGCTATCTTATGGCTTTGGGACAAGACAAGCGAGTACCGAAAGAGGTTGGTAGGGTATTTCCTTGGATTTTGTGGATGTTATGGAAGAACAAAAATGCATTCACGTTTGAGGGAAAGGATTATGAAACAGAAGAGACAGTTTTAAAATGCAGAGAGGAAGCGAAAAGATGGTTTGAGGCTCAAGAAATCTCAAAGAAAGAGGTGAGTGAGAAGGCAAGTAAGGCTCGTAAAGATGTGGTGTGGAGGGCTCCGGGTCTTGGACGAGTAAAATGTAAAATTGGTTTGTCTTGGATCAAGAAAACGCAGATGGTCGGTGCTAGCTGGATTGTTAGAAGTAGTGGAGGTGTTACGCTGCTTCATAGCAGGAGAGCTTTCAGTGGGGTCTCGTCGCTCTTGGAAGCGAGGCGTTTGAGTCTGATTTGGGCAGCGGAGAATATGTGTGCTCATAAGATTGCAAATGTTACTTTTGAAGTGGAAGATTTAGATTTAATTATGGCAGTGAATAGACCCAGAGAATGCCCAGCTTTTCGAGCTCATGGAGCTGAGATAAGAGAGGTGATGAGCCATATTGCTGAATGGGAGGTGAGTTCAGTTCGTAGAGATGCTAATAAGCCGTCTTTTTTGATAGCCCGTAGTGTAACATAGGAAAAAAAGACTGCAGTCTTATGTGGCGCAGGGGGATCCTTGTTGGTTGAGAAGTTTACTTGCAGAGGAAGGTTTAAGATCATGAGGTTGGTACTTGGACGAGATTTGTTTGGAAAAAGCGTCATTGGTATGCTCTGTTCTGAGGTTTCTATTGACTGATGGTGGTAATGGCTGATGCGATCTTAGGTTGCTGAGCTGTTTTTGAGTTTGATTTTTACGTGTTGCCGTTGGAGGTTCTATTTTCATGTTCGAACCTTGGTCTTTTTGACTTATCTAATGCAACTTACAGAGTTAAAAAAAAAAATGAAACCAAATTTGGCTTATTTCAAAAATTCATCACTCAACCTTAAATGCCAAACTAATCAAATCCACCAAAATTAGTAGCCAGTCTTTTGTTAGAAAAATTGTCTAAAATATCATTTTTAGTTTATCTTCACAAAAATAGCATTTAAGAAAGAAAAATGACAAAAAAAATATTTTTATTAAAAGATAAAATATACATTTATACCATTTGATTAGATTATTGGTTAAAAATTTAAAATGAACTAATTTGATTCAACTCGGTTTAATATAAATTTTGACTGGTCCAGGTAAAATAATCATTAGCTCAAAAAACTAACTAGAAGACTGGAGTTAAAAAGACATGGCCCATGTTAGGACCCACTAAGGAGCTTTCCTTCGTAAATTCCATCAAGCGAGAAAATGATCATCATGTTGACGATACAGTATATAGTTTACGAGTTTTACTCTCTTTTCCGTTTTCACAATTGTTTGAGCTCGTTTCATTATTTATCTCTGTTTGGTTTCTTTCACAACATGATGCCTCTAGTTTCTCTGTTCCTTTTACAGTTTAGATGTATCTTACTGTTATATATAAACTGGAATTTCTTTGTAAAATCTACGTGGGAGGTTTGCGACAGTAGCAATGGTTCAAAAGACAAACATGAAATATTTCTCCTTTTGCCTTGCAATAGTCAAAGCAAGTAGCCACACCACAGTTGGTATCATCTGGTAATGCCGCATGTTCTTCAAAAGGGCATTGACAACCACCCTTCACACACGTGGAGTGTCCCAGTGGTGATGGACATTTGAGTCTAGCACAATCAGAGTTCCTCTTGCAAGGTTGATATCCAGTTCGTGCCAGAATTGGTGTACCTGTAACGACATCATGTAAATTATTGATATATATATATATCACGAATCATGCTGATGAAGAGTACAAATAGTTAATTACAAAAAAAACTATTTGATTTAAACTCACATGTTGAAAAAAATAGGATACCAATGAATATCAAAGTTGATTTCTCCATTTTTGTGTTAGTCTCTTTTCTTTTTGCATAAATAAAATGATGCACTTAGTTAGTATTTATAATTGTAAAAGTAAAATTTTGTTAAACCAAGAATAGTATGTTATTTTCTTTTGTGAAAGGTCAATATTCACATTTATTATTAGCTAATTTCTTAAACCGATATATCAATCAATATCTGAAGTTTTTAATGCTTAAATCATATACTCTTTATGTTTCATAAAGAAATGCCACTTTGAAATTTTCATATAAACTAAAAATGATTGAAATGCATTTATGTTATTAATAATTACATCTATTTAATCAATATTATTTGAGATAAATAAAATTATTTATAAAATTATTAATATTAATTTTTAAAATAATTATTAGTTGTATTGGAGTTCTAAAGGGATATCTTTGTTTAATGATAAAAATAAATAATACTTTTATGATTTAGAAAAAGCATTTAGGAAAAAGAGTATCTGTGTACGATATATTAATTTGAGATTCTTTATATCCTACATTAAAAAAAATAATCTGTTGGTGTAAAATTTTGTTACGCAAATATACAAATAATCACAAAATTATATGAGTAAAAATCCCATTTAATGAATATCCATATTATAAGTATATTATATATCTATGTTAATATTATTTAAATTTAATTATACATCATATACATAGATAAGATTGATTGTTTTGATATACTTTTTTTCTAAAATGATTACGAACAAATAAGAGTGATTGTTTAATTTATATGTGCACGCCAATTTATTATATAATAGTAACTGATTTATTATTTATTTAATATATAATTATTATTTTATTATTTCACAATACGCCAAAAACATAAAATAAGTAATAAATATAAATTATTTATTCTGCACATGACGCACATCCTAACCTAAGTATGTATCTATTTAATAATTTTAAATCTTAAACATTTCTGAATCTCAGACTAAAAAATGAGAATAAATTTCAAAATCAATATTTATACCGAGCAATAATCAAAATGAAAAAATGATATAAAAAGAAAAAAATATTGAAGATAGATATAATTAACACGTGAATGTAAACTTCTTATAAGCATAATTTAAATTGCTAAATCATGATATAAACTGAGCTGACTTAGTTTCATTTTAATCAAATAGTAGATCTGAGATTCTTTGACCTAAACGTTAAGTTCTTATGCATAAATGATTTTTTGATCTAAAATATTTTTAAAAGTGAGATCAGTTTATCGGTAAACAAATTATGCAATTAACAAAAAGCTTTTTAAAAAATTGTTTAAGGACTAAAAATATTGATTTAATCAAGAATATAATTTTACTTTTTTATACAATATTTCTTAAATAATTTTTATATAAATTCACCATACTCAATGTGCATGTCTTATCTTAGTTGCGTATTTATTTTGAAATCTTTGAATTGCAGATTTTATTTTGGTCCACAAGAAAAAAAAAGATTCTATGACCAAAAAGAACATGCCGCTCTTAATTAGTGAATACAAAAATATTGATATAATAAAGTAGTAATAATTTTCTGTTAGTTGGACACCATTATAGTGAACTATCTTTTCACTAGTAAAATCCAAATACATATCTATCGTACACAGATATCTCACTTTCTGGTGTTGTTCGTGTCACCACACATTCAATGCAAATGGTTACAGAAACTTCCAGACAAAAGTCTCGAGATATTTTCCTATTACCACAAACTGAATTTTAATACAAAATATAGGACTCATTGTTTCTTAAACTACATAGTGTATATCAAAACGATTTGTTTCTTTCTTAGACAAGCAAATATTTATTGTTTAATCGAGTAAAAGAAACAAATAAGTATTTACTGTATATGCTAATTTCTCGCCAAACTTTGTTTTTTTTTTTTCCAGAGTCATGGAATTTTTCAAAACTTCCTTCAGTCAATTAGAACCGTGAAAGAAGGAAGGAGATCGTTACTTTCCAATGTTTCCATTAATGGCAGAACTTAATATAATTTCATAAATATATATTTAAAAAAAAAAAACAAAAATCGACGACCCTTCATGCCTTATCTCTGACGTGGCCATCACTCTCCAGATATTTCATCTTCTTCTAGTTTAAATATTCAGCAGCCACCATAGTTTCTCTTCACCATCATCATCACTCACAACCTAAAACCACTTCTCAAATATGGCGTCCATCACCTCCACTCTCTCCCTCTCTTCCACCAAGCCTCAGCGTCTTTTCGACTCCTCTTTCCATGGCTCATCCATCTCCTCCGCCGCACCTGTCTCCGTCGGTCTCAAGCCACGCTCCCTCTCCGTCCGCGCCGCCACCGCCGGCTACGATCTCAACGCCTTCACTTTTGATCCCATCAAGGAGTCCATCGTGTCTCGCGAGATGACCAGGAGGTACATGACTGATATGATCACTTACGCCGAGACCGACGTCGTCGTCGTTGGTGCTGGTTCCGCTGGTCTATCATGCGCTTACGAGATCAGCAAGAACCCTAACGTTCAGGTCGCGATCATCGAACAGTCTGTCAGTCCTGGCGGTGGCGCGTGGCTCGGTGGTCAGCTTTTCTCCGCCATGGTAATGTTTTATCCAAACTTGCTTTGTGTTAAGATCTTGTTATGTCGTGTTCAGTACTTTAGATTGGCTTGCATGTCACACTACTGAGGAAACTAGGGTTAGATTTAATGAACATTGTGTTCATCGGCATATAGTTTTTAATCACTTGAGGACGGAATGATAAATGAATATTAACCACTAATATTTTGGGAGGTCGTAGGTGAATGTTTTATCTCGCTATGCATGTATTGAATATTTATGGTTCTGGAGACAGTTTAATGAAACATCCATTGTTTAATTGTTTTGACCCCTACAATTTTTTGGAATTTTTTATTAATAAATATAGACTTCTAATTATAAAAAATGTTTTTTCTTTTACTAATATGATGTGTTGAGAGCTTGTGTGTTTCAGTACTTAGATTGGTTTGCATGTGTAGTAGACTGAAGTAATTGTATATTTGGTGTTTTAACAGATTGTGCGCAAACCAGCTCACTTGTTCCTTGACGAGATTGGTGTACCCTACGATGAGCAAGACAACTACGTCGTGATCAAGCACGCTGCTCTCTTCACATCCACCATCATGAGCAAGCTCTTGGCTCGTCCCAACGTGAAGCTCTTCAACGCCGTTGCCGCAGAGGATCTGATTGTGAAAGGAAACAGAGTCGGTGGTGTGGTGACAAACTGGTCTCTTGTGTCGCAGAACCACGACACACAGTCTTGCATGGACCCTAACGTGATGGAGGCCAAGATTGTTGTCAGCTCGTGTGGTCATGATGGTCCTTTTGGAGCCACTGGTGTGAAGAGGTTGAAGAGCATTGGGTTGATTGATCATGTTCCTGGAATGAAAGCTCTAGACATGAACACAGCTGAAGACGCTATTGTGAGGTTGACCAGGGAGGTTGTTCCCGGTATGATCCTGACCGGTATGGAAGTTGCTGAGCTCGATGGCGCACCTAGAATGGTGAGTTTTGTTTCCCTTTCCTTGAATCAATCATATATAATAAGATCATATCTGAGTGAATGTGTTATGTAGGGACCAACGTTCGGAGCTATGATGATATCGGGACAGAAGGCGGCACATCTCGCTCTTAAAGCCTTGGGACAGCCCAATGTTTTGGATGGATCGTATGTCGGAGACCTAAGCCCGGAGCTTGTCTTAGCAGCTGCTGATTCAGCTGAAACCGTAGATGCTTAAGGACAAGTTTTTTTTTAACTAAGAAAATACCCCTTGATACTTGTGATGTGGAAGGAGTCTGCAATAAAGGAGGAGTTTAGTTGTTTTTTAAAACATTTAAGTGACTATTTATGTTATAAACTCTTCTGGTGTTTTTGTTTCTTCCCAATAAAAATGTTTCTTCGGTGTAATGTGTGTTGTTCTCCGATCTTTTATTGGTTTTACTAGTACAAGTAGCTCCACTTAGCCTGCTTTACTTCTTTGCATGTTCACGTAGGAGGTGAGGGAGAAAGCAACTAGGTTCAAGTTAATTGAATTAGAGAGGCAAGACTGGTCCATTTCAACGGAGTCTACAAACATTTTTGGTGACTGCGAAAATACTTGTTTTAAAATCATCCCCCCATCTCATTTTGAGCTCAAATATTTATACATTTTTTTTTGTCCATGAACATATCCTCATTTCTGATTTATTTACATAATCCAACATTTAAATACAACAATGGAGTTTAAAACTTTAAACCCCAGCGGGGAGATCATTTGTTTTGTGTGTGTTTTTTTACCTATTCCTTATGTATTTGGTAATACCAAAAAGAAGAAAACAAAAAACATGGTTTGTTAAATAAAATATTACAACATGGATTTGTATGGACACTGTACAACGAAAAGTTGTTACACTGTTTAGACAAGTGGCTCCACGGTTTTGTTCTTTGAAAACATGCTTGCCACCCAAGGATTAGTAAATCTCTGAAACTTTTGTCGCCGCTAGATTTTCGTGAGTTATCAAATACAGTATGTAAAAAGTAAACATACATAAAAACGCTACTCATGGCTCTTTTCCAGTGCTATTTCTTGGCCTGCTGCAATAACACAAGACATGACGATTAGAGAGAGACTTTAAAGACAGTTCAAGAAGGATCAAAAACAAATCCCAGACAGTAGAAACATTGTGACATTAACAAATCCAAGAGTTAAGGAAACCTTTTTTAGGTACTTCTTGTGTAGTTTCATTGCACCAGAACATGCCTTTTTAGCATCCAAGTTTCCGGTTATGTCGTTTAAGATCTGACCAAAACACACACACACACATATTACTGAGGTGTGTATGTTATTACTCAATGGAAATGGAAGCTGTTAAAGAAACAAAAAAAACTGAGATCTCTCTCACTGCATTACCTTAACAACATCATCGAGTCCTCGAGCTTCAGTCATAAGCTTAGAACTCTTGTCTTTCAAAACACTCGCCACTAAGAAAACCGATATAGGCAACGGACCTTCTGCGCTGCCTTTTCCAGCGTTCTTCATGTTCTCTCTCTCGTACTTGCCACATTGTTTTATCGATTTTGGTTTGCCTTTGGAGGAACCTTCGGTTCTTTCTCCCTCGAACTCAGGCTCTTCGTACAGAGAATACATCTCAGGGTCATACTCTAATCCCCACATCATCTGCTCCCCATAAGTCTTTATCAGTGTCATATCCAAGAAACATGCCTCCGAGTTTATAAAGAAACAAAGACAACAAAGCGTTACCTCCCAAAGGTACAAGGAGTCGCAAAAAGAGAATTCTCTTCTGAACTGAACCATTATCATCCGAATCGCAAAGAGATAGTCACCTCCACCAAGATTCTCTGCATTCCAAGATAATATGATTATATCTGCTAAAAAGTGAGGTGGGAAAAAAATCTGTAATAGACAGATAGATACCTAAGTGATGGTGAAGTTTAGGGTCAATAATCTGAGTGATTGTAGACAAATGAGTAAGCTGTGCTTCAACTCCAACTGATCTTCCCGTGCTCCTGAAGTTTCCTCTCTATCCATTTCCAAATAAGGGAAAAAAAAACTGATTTATAGATAGAATCAAAACATATATTATATGAACACAGAGCATATAGAGAGAATGAAGTTTACCAATCTTCGCATTAATCTTTCAAAACACCAAAAAGCATCAGCTTCGTCTTCAAGAAGCATGATCATAGGGGAGCAAAGATCACTCATTCCTTGGCAATACCCAACGTCGTTGTCTATCCAGGCGTAAAGAGCTAGAATGTCCCAAAGCTTTGACAAATTCTCCTTCTTCTCGTAGAACACCAGTGTCCTATCCGTGCGCTTTACATCAAGACCTATCTGGTGAAGTGTTAGCAACCATTGGATGACTTTATCGTCCAAAGGTCCTCTGCTTTCAAGCTCTTTGAAGAAATCAGAATCCTCCCCTATGATGATGAAATGATACTTGAAATGCTTTAGTTTACCAAGTTATGACGTTCTACCATGTCCTTAAGCAAAACATTTTTTACCTAGATTTGTTTCTTGTAGTACAAGAGGATCAAGAATGGGTTGACCCTTATCAGTAATCACAGGTGCGGTGATGAATCCACCACTTCCGATGACTGGAAACATTTGTTTACATTCCTGCTTCCAAGAAGCATACTGCAATCTGAAATGCAAGACCGTATAGATGAATCTAAGTTACTGTTTAAATGGTTGAGAAAAAAAAGATCTATCTACCTTCTACGTTGTCTGATTTGGTCTCTTTCATCAAAAGTGCTCTTTGGATCATAGCAACCAAGTAAGAACTCCCACACTTCTCCTCTGATAGATGGATGGATCCCCTAGAAACAACCAGTCCAAGTGATTTTAGTTGCTATTGCAAGTGTTGTGCAAACAAATGTTTTAATAGACTTACCCCTCGTTGGATTCGATTGAGAGTCTTGCCAATATCGAGGACACCTTCCTGTGTAAATGCAGCCTGCCATTTCCTTACACTAAGAGTTTTACCTGGCTGCACACACAAACATGATCAAGACATTGTCAGCAAGATAAGTAGAGACTCTGCCTTTCTCTAAAACAAAATCATGTGATACTTCTAAGAAAAGATAAACAACTAAATCTATGGATTTAAAGCAGCACAAAGATCAAATAATATAGTATTAGTGTTTACCAAAACCCCCATGAAGGATATAACTAGTTATACTATCTTCTCTTGTGTGATCATATCAACACAAATAACATAACACATAA
Organism: Raphanus raphanistrum subsp. raphanistrum; assembly: GCA_019706035.1. Lineage (NCBI taxonomy): Eukaryota > Viridiplantae > Streptophyta > Magnoliopsida > Brassicales > Brassicaceae > Raphanus > Raphanus raphanistrum. The sequence goes on from CM033981.1 coordinate 15,487,872, forward strand.
GCCACCAAAAATCTTACAAATCAAATGAGAAATTTTGCTTTTTCTGTAAACACAATTATAAACTTGGTTAAAAGAGCAGTAAGAATCAAATAACCCTCAGAGCATTTAATGACCAATAAGAAAAAGACAACAACATGGCATCTGCATCATAAATAATAATAATGTTTCTCTTCATGATAAAGAGAGAGAATGGTCAAATCTCAGAAAGATACAAGAGAAATGATAAAAAGGGAGAGATACTTTGATCTTGAATCTGGTATTGGGGACATCGGTGCATTCAGGGCGAATCTGGTAATAAGAATCTGCTGGTTCTGCCGCCGCTCCCCACATTTTATCAAGAAATTATAAAAAAAATGAAAACTTTCCCAGGGAAAAACAGAAAACAAACAAACCCAGGAAACAAGATTAGAGAAGAAACTGGAACCCTCTCAAAAAGAGATGGATTGTCTCTTTTGAGAATGGGTCCAGTTTTGGAGACGCAATTTGACGGTCAGCTGCAATCGTTTCGTTGATCCATCCTACTACTCCTCTTTTAAGACTTTTCTTTCTTTTCCGTTTTTAGAAAAACAGAGAGTTCTTGTTGACGGTACAATCTTTAAACCCAGTCCAAATTCATTTTATTTCGGTTATTTGAGACGGTTTGGTTAATTCCCATGTGGTTTGGACAAAGAGCTATACAAATTACAAAATAAAAGAGAAGATATACGAAAAAATCTAAAACATGATGAAATGACTCAAACATGGGATATATAGGATGATTTAGGTGGTTCAGTTGGACGTTGTTCCTTATAAAATATAAGTAAAATTTGTTAGCTATATGATTCTCTGTAATATTTTTTTTAGTTTCTAATAACATATTATTCAGCATTAAAAGAAATAATAAAAATTATCTTTTAAAGAAAAAACAGGCCATGTGTTATGTATAAACAATAAACATGGACGTTGATAATAAGATTATTAATTTAGAAAATTTTCTATTCATTGCACTCGATGACAAGCAAGGTAATATCTATTTGGTAGATATTATTTTTGGATCCCAAGTGCTTGTGAGAGATGTGGAGCTCTTGGTCATAAGGAAGGTGTCTCCTACTTGCTGAGTCTAAAGATTTTGATCCAGCAGCAAAGGAAACTGAAAATCAGCAGCAGCCGCCAATCGTCCTCCCCCCCCCTTCATGGGGCGAGCAGTTGTTTGTTGTCCCTTGTTTGTGTTACCTCGTTCCTTGTCTTCAGATCTATCCATATCTACTTCCTGGGTAAGGTGATTCTAAACCAGTTTACTTTCATAATCTTGTATATTGTTTGATGTTAAATTATGATTTGGTTAGTCTTGTTTGTTAGTTCATAATTGATGCTACGTTAATAGATTCATGAGTCATGTTGCATAAAATGGCACATACTGTTTAAAGGACTTAATGAGCTGGCATGTGTTTATGTGAGAGATTGATTGCTATAATGTTTGCTTGATTGGTTGGTATAATTGCTTGATTGATTTTTGTGTATGAGCTAAGTTGTTAAAAGGAATTGAAAGACAAATTTACTAGATGAATATATTGAATTAGATAAATAACTGTTAGGTATGTGTGTATTGAACATAAAGTTAAGTTGTGTGAGACACTGAAAATGGCTGGTGTTTAAACGAATGTGTTAAGTAATCAGAATGAGAACTGAATACGACTATTATATGTGATACCGAGAAAGAATGGTGTCTAGAAAGAGATGATGTGAATGAAAAGGCGGCGCTGTGTAAGCTCATGCCAAGTCTGTGCAGGACGTGACAATGTGACCGCAAGGTGGACAAAGCAGAAGGATTGTTGTACAACCGAGTAGTTACGTTGAAGTTGCATGTTCGTAGCCCGATGTGGAAGTCCACGCAAGAATGTTGTAATGGGGTCGGGGTGAGACCTATGTGAGCATGCTCTAGGTCCTAGAGGTCTAGGTTGATTGGTATGTCAGTTCTATGTGTAGTGATGACTGATTTCATTACATTGCTTGTTGTTTATGTTATCTTTGATTGTGAGTGGCTAGTAAGCTCCCGTTCTATATTGAATAGTATAGAAGCTCATGAAAGGAGACTGGTCTAGAACTGTTTCACTAAGTAACCTATTACTCATCTCTCTTTTCCTTTTCATTTGTGTAAGATTATAAGTAGAAGTGACATATAGGATTGGTGTGTTTAAATAGAAGGCAATGCGTTTGGGTTTTTGGGACCATTGACAGGTGTTAGGATAAGTACGTATCTAGTCGAGATAATCATGTGTATTTAGTTGAGATAATCATGTAATTATATTAGAGATAATTATCAATGTAAGTCGGTCAGGTCTCGATGTATATAAGCTGAGCTTTAGTCTCATAATAAACACACGGAAATATTCAGTACTTTACCTAATTCTACATGGTATCAGAGCACAAGATCTAAAGTCAAAGGGATCGATTGCTCATTGTTCTTTTGTTGATTGTTTCGTTTCTTATCACTTCAAATCAACGAAGTTATGGGAGATGAGAAGGGAATTGTTGCCGGCGTGACCGGAGAGAAGAGTAGCAACTCGCCATATTCGCTGTTCTCATCCGACAATCCAGGAGCTTTGATCTCCTCTGTTCAGTTAAAAGGAGAGAACTACAATGAATGGGCTACGGAGATGATGAACGCACTCCAAGCCAAAAGGAAAGCTTGTTTTATCGACGGTTCACTCAAGAAGCCACCGGAGGGAGACTCTAATCTGGAGGCTTGGATGAGTGTAAACTCCATGATTGTGGGGTGGCTACGAACATCAATCGAGCCACGTGTGAGATCCACTGTAACTTTCATAACAGATGCTCATAAGCTTTGGGAGAATCTTAAAGAAAGATTTTCCGTGGGGAACAAGGTACGAGTGCATCAGTTAATGGCCAAGTTGGCTTCATGTAGACAAGACGGACAGGCTGTGATCGACTACTACGGTCGGCTAGCAAAGATGTGGGAGGAGTTGCAGACATATAGACCTCCACCTGCTTGTTCGTGTGATGCAGCTGCCTTGTACGAGAAGGAAAGAGAAGATGAGAGAGTTCATCAGTTCATCATGGGTTTAGATGAGTCCAGGTTTGGACATGTTGTCACGGCAATTATCGAAGCAGACGTATTGCCAGATCTTGGAAAGGTGTACAATAAGATTGTACGAGAGGAGGATCGCTTGAATTCTTCAAAAATTCGAGAACAACAGCAGGAGGCTGTTGGGTTTGCTACTAGACGAGAAGGAGAGCGTTCTGATTCAAGGACTACAGTAGCTGGTTCACAAGATGATTATGCTTCGCAAGCCTCTCAGAACAGAGGAAGAGATCGAACTTGTTCGAATTGTGGGAGAACGGGTCACGATAAGTCTGCATGTTGGCAACTAATCGGGTACCCAGAATGGTTTACTGAGAGAGGAGGAAGAGGAACTAGAGGCACGTCAAGGGGAGGTGGTCGCGGTACCAGTTCATCTCGGGGAAGAGGGCAATCGAATGTGGCATATGCCACGTCTGCTAATCCAGCAACAACATCACCCACACCCGAGCTTACTCCAGAGCAGTGGAGAGCGATCACTCAAATCATCAACAATGCCAAACCATCCTCTTCTGATAAGTTGTCCGGTAAGGATATAGGTGATGTGATTATTGATACAGGCGCATCGCACCACATGACAGGAGATATAAGTCTTCTAGTTGATCTCAGAGATGTATCCCCGTGTAGCGTGGGATTTGCAGATGGTAGTACTACTGTTTCGAAGCAAGTGGGCGTGTTGGTTTTGTCTGATCGTATATCGTTACACGATGTGTTATATGTCCTAGACCTTAACTGCTCTTTGATTTCAGTCTCGAAGTTGCTCAAACATTCCAATTGTTTCGCGTTTTTCACAGATGCAGTTTGTGTTTTGCAGGACCGGGGTTCGAGGACGCTGATTGGAGCAGGTGAAGAACGCGATGGGGTGTACTATTTTACTGATGTCAGAGCTGCTCGAGTTAACAAGACTGTGAAGATTTCGGATTCAGTTTTGTGGCATCGTCGGTTGGGGCATCCAGCTTTTTCAGTTTTATCTTCTTTACCATTGTTTTCGGGTGTTGGTGTTTCTTCAAATATACATTCTTGTGAAGTCTGTTTTGAGGCTAAGCAAACTAGAGATCAGTTTTCTCAAAGTTCTAATAAAACAACTGAGTGTTTTGAGTTGATTCATATCGATGTGTGGGGGCCTTATCGCTTGCAAGCCTCAAACGGAGCATCCTATTTCTTAACCATAGTAGATGATTTTTCACGGACTGTATGGACATTCTTATTGTTGGAGAAGTCAGAAGTAAAGAAAGTAGTAGAGAACTTTTGTGCCTATGCCAACACACAGTTCGGAAAAACGATAAAGAAGGTTCAGAGTGACAATGGAACCGAGTTCATTTGCTTGTCTTCTTTCTTCAAGAACAGAGGAATAATTCATCAAACATCCTGTGTGGGGACTCCACAACAGAACGGAAGGGTGGAAAGAAAACACCGTCATCTATTGAATGTTGCACGGTCTCTACTTTTTCAGGCGAGTATGCCGGTTACATTCTGGGGGGAAGCGGTCTTAGCAGCTGCACATGTCATAAACCTTACTCCAACTAAAGTACTCAATGGAAGATGCCCTCACGAGTTGCTGTTTGGATCGGTGCCTTCCTACTCAGATTTGCGTGTGTTTGGATCACTTTGTTTCGCGCATAAACAGCTGCGAGACAAGAACAAATTTGCATCAAGGAGTCGGAGATGTGTGTTTGTCGGTTATCCGTTTGGAAAGAAAGGGTGGCAGTTGTATGATTTGGAGAAGAAAAAATTCTTTGTGTCTCGTGACGTGGTCTTTAAGGAGACTGAGTTTCCTTTTGCAACGGGAGTTTCAGATAAATTGAGTTCTCCTGCAGTGGAAGAGAACTTTGATGGAGTTCTTTTGAATGAAACAGAGCCGGTAGGAAACAGGGGGAGTAGTGACGAAGTAACTCCTCCCACGACTCTGGTATCTAGTGATGACGTGAGTAAGAAGTCTTCGGAGGGTCAGGAAGTCTCTCATGATCCTGCAATAATAGCGATAGGACCAGAGGTATCTGATGCGAGTGTTGAGCCTGCACAAGTAGTCGATTCAGGCGTTGTAGCTGCATCCGATGAAACATTGGGACGAGGCCAGCGAGTGAAAACACCTTCTACTCGTCTAAACGATTTCATCATTTACAATGCAGTCTGTGGAAATAGTACCCCTCGCGTTCTCACCTCTGATCACTCCTATAGCGTTTACTTCGACCCGGTCTCAGGTAACACACTATGTCCTCTCACTGAGCTTATTTCTGATGAAACCTATTCTGTGGGCCACAAAGCTTTTGTTGCAGCTGTATGCGCAGAGAGTGAGCCTAAAAACTTTGCTGAGGCCATGCGGGACAAACGATGGACAAAAGCAGTGTACAAAGAGGTGGATGCTCTCGAGGTATCTAACACATGGAGTGTAGTGGATTTACCACCAGGGCGTGTTGCTCTGGGAACTATGTGGGTTTTCAAGATAAAATATAACGCGGATGGGACAGTGGAAAGGTTTAAGGCAAGACTTGTTGTGCTTGGAAACCGACAGAAGGCAGGAGCTGATTACGATGAGACTTTTGCACCCGTCGCTAAGATGACTACAGTTCGAAGTCTCTTGAGGATTGTTGCTGCAAACAACTGGGAAGTTCACCAGATGGATGTGCACAACGCTTTTCTTCATGGAGACCTACATGAAGAAGTTTATATCAGGCTTCCGCAAGGTTTTACACATTCTGCGCCTAATAAAGTATTAAAATTGCATAAGTCTCTTTATGGCTTGAAGCAAGCTCCTCGGTGTTGGTTTGAGAAGCTTACCAAAGCACTTGTGCGCGCAGGGTTCTATCAGTCGTACTCTGATTATTCTTTATTTGTCTACACTCGTGGTAATGTGGAGATAAGAGTGTTGATTTATGTTGATGACCTGATCATATGTGGCAATGATGGTGAGGCGATTCAGAAGTTTAAAACATATCTTGGTAAGTGCTTCCATATGAAAGATCTAGGGAAGCTTAAATATTTTCTTGGTATTGAGATTGCTCGAGGCAAAGAAGGGTTTGTGCTAAGTCAGAGAAAATATGCAATGGATATAGTGAAAGAGACGGGTTTGCTTGACTCACCTGTAGCCGCAACGCCTATGGAACAGAACCATCATCTTGCAACAGACGACAGTCCGTTTGAAACAGAGCCAGCCAGATATCGCAGGCTTATCGGTCGGCTCATCTACCTTGCGAACACTAGACCCGACATCTCTTACTCAGTTCACATACTCTCGCAGTTTATGCAGAAGCCGCGCCAAAGACATATGGAAGCAGCTTGTCGTGTTGTTCGGTTTCTCAAGGGTACTGCGGGGCAAGGGATTCTACTCAAGTCAGACAGTGACTTGCAGTTATCTATTTACTGTGATGCCGATTGGGCGGCATGTCCATTAACAAGAAGGTCGTTAACAGCGTATGTTGCTATGATAGGAGGTTCTCCAGTGTCTTGGAAAACTAAGAAACAGAACGTGGTCTCTCATTCTTCCGCGGAGGCGGAGTATCGTGCAATGTCAATAGCTACACGTGAAGTTAAATGGCTACGACAACTACTTATTGACTTGGGTTTTGCACCACGAACACTATCTCGTCTGTTTTGTGATAGTAAAGCCGCTTTGTACATCGCTTCTAATCCTGTTTTTCATGAGCGAACAAAGCATGTTGAGATTGATTGTCATCGAGTTCGTGATGCTTTGAAGTCTGGAATGATTACTTGTTCTTACATTGGCACGAAGGAGCAGTTAGCTGATGTTCTCACTAAGGCATTGGGGAAGGTTCAGTTCAATCATCTTATGTCCAAGTTGGGCATTTGCAATGCTCCCACTTGAGGAGGAGTGTTAGGATAAGTACGTATCTAGTCGAGATAATCATGTGTATTTAGTTGAGATAATCATGTAATTATATTAGAGATAATTATCAATGTAAGTCGGTCAGGTCTCGATGTATATAAGCTGAGCTTTAGTCTCATAATAAACACACGGAAATATTCAGTACTTTACCTAATTCTACAACAGGACACAATAATTTGTCTGGTTGCGTAGACATGTGTCCCTAACCATGCGCTCATGAATCCTGAGTTGTGTTGTTTGGGGAAATAGGTGTTACAATTTGATATTAGAGCCTGGTTAAGATTTTTTACTACTAACCTAAAGAATCAATGTTACCGCTGTTTTTGAAAACTATATTTCAATTTCTGAAAATCATTTGTGAAAGCTTAGAATCCACAAAAAACTTTGTGAAATATTTTTAAAAACTACCAACTATATTAATATTTCTACTACGGTTCTGATCTGGATCCAGCAGGATATCTTCGCCAGCCAAACAAAAATTGGGAGAGGAACGTATGCACTGTAGGCTGATGGATATTCATGCATATGCCAACATGCTCACCTATGATAAAGATAGTAGTTTGGTGCATTTCACATACCTGCGTGAAAGAGAAGAAAAGCATAGCGTGTTAATGCCCCATCGTCAGAAGTGTGTAGAATGAATTCTTCTGTCGTCAGTCGTCATCACCCGAGCCTGAAGTGAAGAGGGGCCATTGGTTGCAGGAGGAAGGCGTAGCCAGAACCCCTGGTTAAACATGAGCTTCTGTTATTTGTGGAAGCCAATATCAATTATATTGTAAAAAAACTACGTGGTAGTGAGCTAGTGGTTTTGATGGAGCTTCGGTCCCAATACGGATCCGGCTTCAAAATTCTATACAGCCACTCGGATTAGCGTTAAATGTAAATCGCAAAAACACATGGAATACCATGAAATTTGTGGGACTAGCTGGTTAATTTCGGTCGTCGGATTTTTACCGTTATCAAAAAAATTAAATCGTAAAGAACAAAACATTTGTTTTTATAAAAGCCGTTAATATATATATATATATATATATATAAAATTTTATTTTAGATAATCAGATACTTATTTAACTCAAATATTTGAAGTATAAAAAAATATATATATATATATAATTTTATTTTAGATAATCAGATACTTATTTAACTCAAATATTTGAAGTATAAAAACAAAACCATCTAAATATTTATAAATAATTAATTCGATACTTTTTTATTCGGTTCGATTTAGTTTTGGGTTTCGGCACGATATACGAGTGTGCTTCGAAGGCTTCTTCCATCAATTTCAGCGGAGTTTATTTGTCTTCTTTTGATAAATCGCTTAAGAGTTAGGCAAAAGACAAGACTTTGTGATATTTTATTGTTCTTACTTCTTTTTACTTTAGGAACAAATCAATTATCTGGTTATCACAACTATGCCGTTCCAAAAAAAAGGTTATCAAAACTATTGACGAGAAAAGAAAACTATAAACTACAAAACATATAGATCAAAACACTAAATAAGTTAAAATATATTGATATTATAGAAATAAAAGAGAACATTAAACATCATTTGAATTAGCCTACAATCATGACTACGAATCATCATCGCTTTTCCAATATAAATAGCTTGCATATATTGCTGCGCATATTAAGATTAACAAACATACAAGAACACCTATAACCGCCACTAGTCCCCAAGTCTCCATCGTCTCTTTTGAGGTATAGTAACTACCTCTCTTCTTGTATGTAATGGAAATCTGTATATGAGAGGTGGATGCAACCAAAAAGAAGATGTTTATATAACTAATTAACTTTGAAATATGGTAATTTATAGATAGATTATGAGATTTTCCTTTACACGGATATAGAAACTATTTAATAGTGTGTAGCAAAAAAAATCTATTTAATAGTTCTTAGCACGTATATGAATCTGCATATCTTAAGCATGAGTTGTTAGAATTAAATGACTTCCAATAGCGAATCTTATGATAAATCATTCTACTCCAATAACGAGTTCTACTCCATTTTTAATATTAGAGTCTATCTATATTATTATTTGAGAAGTAAATTTACTTACTTGTCATCTTCTTCATGATTTTAGATAAATTTAGTTATTTGTCATTGTTAATTGCTTATTTGCCATATTTTCCAAATATTTAGTAAATTTACTTATTTATTATGTTTTACTAATTTTAATTTTGTTTATTTGTCATATTCTACATAATTTAAATTATTTCTTTATATATCATATTCTTAAGAATTTTGATAGATAACTTTATTTTGATTATTTTTATGTTTTATTATTTTTAGAAGCTTATCTATACTATTATTTATGAAGTGATTTTACTTACTTGTCATTTTCTCCATGATTTTAGATAATTTAGATAATTTTATACTTAATAATTAACAATTTTGCTTATTTTCATATTTTTAATTAAACATGTGGTTTAAGACAATCAAAATATTAAAATAGAGTCGGTTTAATATTACTAAAAATATAATATAAACATATAGATAATATTTTAATATTACTAATGGAAATATAATATAAATTTAACTATGATATTATTATTAGAATTTTTTAAATGTGCTTAAGATAATGATAAATTATCAGCCAAATCACTAAAATTATTTACTAAGGAAGATTATCTTTTAATAATATTTTGTAAATTTTTTTACTTGCATCTTCTCCATGATTTTAGGTAAATTTGGTTATTTGTCATTTTTAATTGCTTATTTGTCATATTTTCCAAATATTTAGTTAATTTTCTTATTTTTATGTTTAACTAATTTTAATTTTGCTTATTTGTCATATTCTACATAATTTAAATTATTTCTTTCTTTGTCATACTCTTAAGAATTTTAATTGATAACTTTATTTTGATTATTTATTATGTTTTATTATTTTTAGAAGCTTATCTATGCTATTATTCTATACTATTATAGTATTGGAGGTGATTGGAAAGTGCTGTACGTGCTTTGGACAGCCACTTTTTCTTTCTATAGCATTTTTCTAGAGCAATCAAGCTTTTGATCGAAAAATTAAAGTTATAGCCAAAAAGTTAGAAAAAGAAATATGTTACCTTTCTAAATTAATTTTTCAACAATTTTTATTTAGTGCTTTGAAAATAAATCTACAACAAAACAATTGCCAAAGCAATAAAACTCACAACCTATTTTCTAAAGCTTAAAAATTAAAGATACAGCACCAACCAATCAACCCCATTATCTATGAAGTGAATTGACTGATTTGTTATTCTCTCCATGATTTTAGATAATTTTGATTATTTTCATATTTAATAATAAATAGTTTTGCTTATTTTTAATATTTTTTAATTAAACATGTGGTTTAAAACAACTTAAATATTAAAATAGAGTCGGTTTGATATTACTAAACAAAATATAATATAAACATATATATAATATTTTAATATTACTAATGTAAATATAGTATAAATTTAACTGTAATATTTTTGTTTGAAGTTTTTATTGTCTTAAGATAATGATAAATTATCAGCCAAATCATTAAAATTATTTATTAAGAAAGATTATCTTTTAATAATATTTTTATAATATTATTTGTGAAATGATTTTTTCTCTCACGTCAAAAGTTAGAACGTTTAAATTTTTTGTTATCCTTAATAATTAATTAGATTAGATTTATTAATATAATTAACCATAAATTAAAACGAATTTAATTAATTTTATAATCATCATTATCTAAAAAATTATATATTATGTTACCCAGAAATATTTTATATCATAATATTTTAAAAGTAAATATAAATCTATCTATGTAGTTTTATGTATATATGAATGTTTTATGTTTATTTTATGTAATAAAATATATATTATTAAAATTAAAAAAATTATCATACATAATAAACTTTAATATTGAATTAATTTTTAAAAATTTAAAAGCATAAAATAATTTATTCTAATGTTTTGAATTGATAATATATCTATTTATAATTTAAAAAAATTATTAAGCCCACTAGTGCGGGTAAGACACTTAGTTTAAATGTCAAAAACTAATCAACAAAGATTAAACTTAACACATACTTATTTGCGTGTCTTATAATTTAATTGATAGTATTTTACTATTTTTAACTAAATATCATATGGTTAGAAATTAATAGTATTAATAATGTATTAGTAACGGTATAACAAAAGTAAGAAGTAATTAACTGATAATAATGTTATTTATTACCAATATATATATATATATAATTAGTTTTCAAAAGTTTATAATAGGTTAACTATAATAAAATCTAAATAATTATATATAACAGTATGCTAAATTTGATTGATAAGAACAAAATAATTTTCAGTTACTAAATAGAACAAAATAATTTTTTTTCTCTATAATAAAATTAAACCAAATCTTTTATCTTCAAAATTCCTCCATGGAGCGGTAAAGCATCCCAAGGAGTGAATCGGCTGAAAGAAAATTATATTCAAAACTGACACTATTTAGTACTTTAATGTGCTTATGGACTTGAATGTGAAATATTTTAACTAATGTAGTAAATATCAATTAATTTATAGTAAAAATCTCATAAAGTTTTTAGAAGAGAAAATAAAAACAAATTGAACTGTGTATAGTGTACATCTTTTAATTTTTAGATCTGTGTTTCTTAGATCTGTGTTAATAAATGATGAAAAATATATATTTATATTGTACATCATTTATGTTATATGCTGATTTTCTACTTTCGGTTTGGCTATCTGAACCGGTGATTTTTTAGACGAGTAGTTTTTGTTGTAAAAAAAAGGTAAATATTAATTTGTGTATATTTAAATGTTTAAGGTATTATTTAAAAAAGGTTAGCAATATGTAAAATGAGAAAAATAAACTCTCTCTTTCTTAGTCACATCTATACTCGAAGCTTAAGATTTTGATTTTGGTGACAAAATGAATTATTTGACACAAGCCAAACTTGTGTTGTTGAGAGTGAATTACGCAAGTATACTCAATATGGATGTTCTAAATAACGTCATAGTAAAGTTATTCCACACTATTTCATCAGATTCGATATGGATGTTCTAAATAACATATAGTAAGAAGTCGACAAAAAAATAACATAAAGTAAAAGATAATTAGATGGACTCATTTATAACTATCGAACTCTTTTACTAGAGTGGATAAAATATCCAAAAAAAAGTTTATCTATTTATTATTCGTTAGGATTTGATCCAAAAATACAAATATTTGTAACTGTATAAATCAAAACAAAAAATATATCAATATCTGTAAAAAACAAAGTAAATAAAAATACTAATATTCTATAAGATAGATATTTGATCTGATCCATGAAGGGCAGAACTACATAGGCAAGAGGGGGGGTCAGCTGACCCCAGTCAAATATTAAAAAAAAAACTAAATTTTAAGCTTAGACATGTGAATAACAGTTGCTCAGATAGTCTAATTCCTTTGTTTTGATTCCCTTATGATAAGGGCCTTATCCAAGATCGATTCTCTTCTGTGCATCCTCTTATCATGTTTTCTTTTTACTTTTTATCTAAATAATGTGCGTCTAAAAGTTTGGTTTTAAAATGAACATATAATATAAGCCAAACCACATTTTTGATTGCCTTTCAAATGTTTCCTTATATGATTTTTTTTGTTTGTTTACATTATTATTGATTTAGACTTTTAAAATGTTCATTATGGAGAATATATTTCTTTTGCCACATATTTTTTTTTCTTTCAGTTGTTTTGCAGTTTATTTAGTTCATTTCACACTTTAATTTTAAAGCTTTAATTAACAGTTAATTTTAGAGTACTATGCTTTTTGTTTCAAATATAGCTTTTCCTACAAATTAAAACAGCTTAACAGTTTATGTCGCAGATACTTTTAAACTCGTATCAATAAATTATATTTTAAATAAACTTTAACTTAATTAATTTAAATATTGACTCGGTATAAATATTTTTATGGCTCTGCCACTGTGATCCGTTATATATTTACAAATTTATTAAAATATATAAATTATATAATTATTATATCTAATTTTCTAATATATATTAAATTAAATATTTAGTAATTAAAATTTTAATAGTACGCAGTTTTCTAAACTTTTAGAATAAAATATTATTATTTTATATAATGTTTTGTTTTTATTTTGATTAATTTTTTGTATTTTAAGGATCGAATCGAATATACAGTAAAAACAATTTTGGATATAGAGGACATCAAATAAACGGAGGCTTGCAGATTGTATCAGAAAATTGATTATCAACGGATCACAAATAGTCTTAAAATTCATGATATCATCTCTCTCATCCTTTATCGATATTTTAAAACTATATCAATTACTAATTAATGTAAATCATATTGTTTTTAATGAAATACAGAAAATATGGATATCTATTAAATGAATTAAAAAAATACTCTGGTAGTTATTGGATAGGACATGAATTTTGGGCGGATGCACAATTACTCGCTATCTCGGTCGTAGATCGCCCAATTCCAAGTCTATCATCAATACCAGGTCTCTGGTGTTCTACAGATGGTTCTTAGAAAGAGAACGATGTGTTTTCTGGGCAAGGATGGTATTGTACCTTTCAAATTTTTGCGGATCTAATGGGGGCTAGAAATGTCAGAGTTTCCCTTTCCCCTCCTCATTCTGAGGTGGAAGCAATAGAGTGTATACGAAATATGCATCAGTTTAGGGTCACGTTTGCAACAGACTGTTCTCAATTGATAAAAATGGTGTCGGAACCAGAAGAATGACTTACTTTTGCATCTTACTTGGCATATATCAAGACCTTGTAAGAGAATTTTCACAGCTCGTAAATCATTTATGTACCACGCACACAAAATATGAAGGCCGATGGACTAGCACGAGGAGGTAGGACTCAAACGTTTTTTGTTGTGCACATGGATGACGAGCCACCAACTTGGTTTATAAAGTCTATATGAGTTTGTAAAAGTGGACGACAAAAAAAAGTATCAAAATTAGTCTCTCTTATGTAACTAGATAGAATAAAGTGTTAAATCAAACATGAAAATAAATATCTGTTTGTAAATAAGCATAACATTATAGATAGAGAGTATCTTTAATATTTCAACGAGCAAATTATACAGTACTTATTTATAATTAATTGGGTATTCAAAGTATTAGTTTAAATTTTAATACTTGTTTTTATATATCATATTAAAATAAACACTGAATAGAGTATTTTTATATTTATATATCCCCTCCGTTTTATTATAATCTTCATATTAGACTTATGCACACATATTAAGAAAATATTTAATTTTGTTTAATTTATAAATAAAAATATTATTATATATACACTAATTATAGTTCACCAAATAGAAAAATAATCTAGAGAATGTAAAAAATCATAAAGCATATATAATAATAAATTTTGCTAGAAATTATAAAACGACAATAATTTTGAAATAATTTTTTACAACATAATTAAAATGAAACAGAAGAAGTATATTTCAAATTATTTATATTGACTATTAGTTTCAGATTTTTTTGAGTTATCCGTTTGAATTCAATTAATAACACTTTAGGTTTAGATATCGCTCTACAAAATTTAGTCTGTATTTCTATATTTCCGATTAGATTTTTTTTATTAGGATTTGATTTGGGTTCGGAGTTCTAGATTTAGGTCCAGCCCTAGCTAGAATATTCACAATTCCATGCGTTGTAACTTGTAACATGTGTGATTTATGTGTTCTGTTCTTACGTCAATGATGGAACTGAGAGAAACAAATCCTAAGTTTTCTAATCAATAAAGTTGAGTGAATAAACGTGTGATTTCGTAATCAGTGTTAGAGATGATTAGTGTCGAGTAATTCTAATTAATAGGTAGCCTATATGTAACGACCCGAATTTTTGGTCAGGAATTTTGTTAGCCGGCTAAGGTCCAAGCAATACCAAAGACCCAAGTGTTTGCCTATAAATACCCCATCCAGCTTTGTTTTCTCAGAAACAAGAAAAAGAAATAAGAAAGTTAGAAAAGAGAGAGAGAGTTCAAGAGAAGGAATGAGAAATCTTGCAATTGAGCCACCAGGAGTCATCGCCGGAGCCACCGCACGCCAAGACCACGTCAAGCTCATCACCACCGTTCGTTGTAGTCGGTAAGCGCCGGAAACCGCCATGCATTTGAGTTTAGTTTCGTGCGTTTAGTAAATCGTCCATAACTTTCTAACCGTTGCGAATCTCGTGCATGCAAACCCACCATCGTGTTCCTCTCGTCGAGACGAATCCATAGCCACCAGAATCGTCGCAATCGGAGCTCGGACGAAGCCGTACGAGCCCTCCAAAATTTTGCCGGAAATCGCCTCTGCCACCACCGGACCACCGTTCTCCGCCGCCGGACCACCGCTGATCTGCCGCCGGTCCGCCACTTCTCCGCCGCCGATCCGCCGCTTCTCCGCCGCCGGACTGCCATCGCCGCCGGTAAGCCGCCGTCCCTCCGCCGTCGCCGCCGGTGACCGGTGCCGGTGACTCGCCGGCGACTCGCCAACTCGGCCGAGTCGACTCGGTGAGTCAACTCGGTGACTCGGTTAACCGGTTGGTTTGACTGGTTTAAATTAATTGCGAATTGGTTAGGGTAAACCGGTTGGTTAAAATTAATTAGATTTCGGTTAGGGTAAACCGGTCGATTTAATTAATTAATTAATTTAATTTCGGTTAAGGCTAAACCGGGCGGTCCAATTGAAATCGATTTAGGTCAGAGTAAACCGGTCGGTTAGGCTTAATTGATTTCTGGTCAAGGTTTGACCGGGTTGACCTTTGACCAGCGGGTTGACTTTTCCTTTGACACCCGTTTTCACCCGTTCGAAGGGCGTTCTGACTCGGAATTTCGATCTGATTTCAGATTTGGAGTCTATTTGAGCAGCTGGAGTTCATAGACATCACTTCTCTTCATTTGCTAAGGTGAGGGCTTCTCCGTTAAATCCCGAACTAGTTTAGTACTGCCATTATGAAAAGTTTAGTTTCGAAACATGATCCGTTTCTGTGAATCTAGTCTGTTTGCGAGTCTTGTTTGATTATTATTGATATTGATTGTTAAACCGGAATTAGGTTGATAGAGGATTCAACGGTTGTGTGAATTAATTGATGCTGAGCACGGTTATATATATATGTATATACATAGTTATGAGTAGGGACTATGTGATGGGCGTGAGTTCGGAGATGTCCGAGATTCGACGCTACGGTGTGATATGGGCGTGAGTTCAGAGACGTTTGAGCTTCGACGCTACTGTTTGGGGCGTGGTGCAGAGACGTTTGCATTCGACGCTACGGTGGGCGGGGGTACAGAGACAGACTGTACTAGCGACGCTTCGAGTATATATTTATATCCTTATAAGGAAATGCGTGGTGCAGAGATTAGCTGTGTGCTATTAGCGCATTATTTGTTGTTATGTGTGGTGTACTAGACGCCGTGTTTGTTTCATGCTAGAGCTAAGCCTACATAGTTGTAGTGCTATGAACTGAGTCAGTGGTTTGCGGTTTAGCATCCCATACCTCACTGAGCGACTCCCCTGTTGCTCACCCCTCTTTCTTTCCCCTTTCAGGTGAGACTGATGAGCAGGAGTAATCATATCGGACTGGTGCTACTATTTGGGCTCGTGGGCTTTATCGTTTTATCGTTTTATCTTTTATCGTTATTGGGCCTTTAGGCCTTCGGACTTATATCGTTTCCGCTACTTCCTATTTTCAGACCTTCACGCTTATGTTGTTATTTATATTTCGGATGTTTATTTTCGGATTTGACTTTATGGTATGACGTGGATTTTATTATCCGTATTATTATTATTATTTCCGCTGCGCTATTATTTTATCGTTACTTTATCTCGAATTATTTTATTATTATTCGAAAGACGCGGTCGCGTCAGTTTTGGTATCAGAGCCGTGTTCCGTCCCGGCTCCGACCCGGGATGGCGATCTTTGGAGACTCGGTTTTTATTCGGTTTTAAATCGGTTTTAAATGGTTCTGGGGATTTGGGAATTTTAAAGTGAAAATGAATAGCACCCTTCCGTTCGGTATCGCTCCTCTAACCCAATTTGTCTTATGTCGATGAGTAAAGTCATCGTCATCCGTTCTCAAATTAACATGGTTCTAGCCATATGTTCAACAGATGGATGGTTTCATAGTTTGCGAGATTGCTTAGGTGCTTATCAGACGAGTTTGGAGATTGTCCACGAGTGGATATGTGACATTCTGCCACTACCCTAACTTCAAGCCATTGTTTCACGAGTTTTTGTTACGTGAGTTTTATGTGATGTGAGGTTTGAGCCATTGGTTGGCATGTGTTGTGTATGAGTACGAGTATTGTGATTATTTTGGAGGGGTTTATAAACTCGTGGAGATCGCTTTTGAATTAGGGTGCGGCAACTTGCGCTGTGTTAATATTGGAGCTACACTTGGCATGCTTGCCAGTTTTTGACTGTGTTTATCATTTCAGAAATGTGACAGCTTGAAAAACTGGCATAGGACATTGGGAGCTAATTATATTCATCGGAGTTGTACTAGTTGTACATAGAGAGGTAGAGTTATTCAAGAATTGTCAGAATTGGAGCTGAGTTTTATGATATCTTTCTTAAGGTGGATTGGTTATCATGGTATCAAATACTGTTGATTTGTCAGAGGGCAAGAGTTCAGATTCTTAGAGTAGAGGTTGTTATTATTGCTTTATGCTGAAGAGTTATTGATAGAAAGGCAGATGGATTTTGGCGACCATTTCGATGGTTAAGGATGATGGACGACATTAGTTGCATGACCTTCTAGTTATTGCAGAATATAGGGATGTATTTGAGGTTTTGTAAGGCCATCACTTGATAGAGGAAATGATTTTTGCGATTGAGTTTGAAACATAAGCCATAAATTTATTGAGTGCCTATCGGAGTTGTTTCTTAGATTGATTATGCAGTATTTGCGTGTAGATGCACTAGCATGGAGCAAAGGAGTACGATGGAGTCACATTAGACATGATGGGGTTACCATTGCAGATTTTATCCAAGAGTCGACATAAAGTACTTTGCAAAGGAAGTTATGGATAGGAAGAAGAGAGCCATCAAGCATGTAAACCAGGGAACCATGATTATCACGGGATATGAGATTGATATCAGTAGGCTTTGAAGATTTTCTAGAGGTGGCATTTCAGCAGGAGAACTGATTAGAGAATTTTGGATGAGATGTGAGTAGAGCTTCACACCAGATGTTGTTACGTCAATTACTGCTGATTGAAAGATTTTGTGGATAAAGCTACTCATCAGGAGGTAAGTCTAGCAAAGAGACAAGAACTTCTTTTAGCAGATTAGACTAAATCTAGAAGGGCATCATAGTCCCAGAAGTGAGCAGAAAGCTAGTATGGGAAACCGAGTTATCCCCGTTGCCATCACCGTCATAGAGAGAAGTGTACTAAGTATTTATGTTTGTCGTCAGCTTGGACATATCTCAGGGCTAATCATCCTACGCGCGACTTAGAGTTAGCAACAATTGTATTTGCATTAAAGTTTGGAGACGGTAATTGTGCGAAAAGGAAGTTGAGGCTCATTGGAATCATCAGTATCTAAAATATAGTTTCACTCATTAAAACTTATACTTTGGACAGTACATATAATTTGAGTTGGTAACAGTCTACAGATTGGATATCACGTGTCATTTGGTAAGGTCAACCAAGTGGCAAATGCCTTGATTAGGCACATGAGCAATGTTTTAGGAAACAAGAAGGTTCAAGAACTTACTGGAACACTTGCAAGTTCGGGGATTATGTGCATTTCAGCAGAGGAGGATACAACTCGTTTTCAAGCACTAGACATGCAGATTTACTGTGGAGAGTACACCAAGCACAGGTTAGCGACATGGCTTTAATTAAGCAGATCAGGTTGAGAGTTTTGGATATCATACAGTTTCGATCATGATGTGTTTGTATCGAAACAAAGTTTATGTATTGGGCGATAAGCTGTTAAGAAGAAGGATCTTACTACAAACACATCACTCGCGTTTCTTTACCCACCCGAATATCGCCGAAGGGAGCAAAGATATGAAGCATTATTATCCTTGGCAGGTCTGAAAGAAGTTGTAGCTACATTTCATCGAAGAGTCTGGCGTGTCAGATGGTTATGTTGAGGATCAGATGCATGTCATGTTATTGTTGAGCTTGTTTTTGCCAGAGTGGAAATGAGGTTTGGTGATCATGTGGATAAACTCACCAAGTAAGCTCATTTCTTAGTAACTAAGGAGACATACATAAATGATCAGTTGTGTTACATGGAGTTCTCGCCAGCTTTGTATCAGATCGGGAAGCAAGGTTTATGTCTGCATTTTGGAGAGTTTCTCAGAAGGCGATTAGAACAGTGTTTAATTGAGCACGATTTATCACCCGCAGATAGTCAGCCAGACAAAAAAGACCATTCAGACTTTAGTGGAATTGCTCGGGGCTTGTGTCTTACAGTGGGAAGAAAGCTTGAGGACATCCACCTCTCGCACATTCTGGTTACAATGACAGCTATCAGTTGAGTATTAGGTGGACACCATATGAGACTCTTTATGGTAAGCCTCACCATACACCACTTTTTGGACAAAAGTGGGGGAGCAACAAGTTCTAGGACCATGAATGGTTCAAAGGAGAGTAAAGCAAATGGACATGCTCAAAGTGCGATTTAAGGAAGCTCATGACTGTCAAAAGAGTTATGCAATTAAACGCTGTGAGGATTTGGAGTTTCAGGTCGACAATCGATTACAACTAAAAATCAGGAAATTTCAAGGATGATCTAAGATTCGGAAGTTAAAAAGATTAAACCGAGGTATTCAAGACCATATACTATTGTGGAGCGGATTGGAACAGTTGATTAAATATTGGATTTATCAGCAGAGATATCAGACTTCTAAGACGTGTTCAATGTGTTTGCTTTGAAGAAAAATCGTGAGAGAGCCAGAGCTTATTTTGTAGTAGCCGCCAGGTGACTTCAGAGAGAATGTTTGCAACTTATCAGCCAGTGGAGATTATTGATCGTCAAGTAAAAGCATTTCAGGGAATACCGACCATTTTTGTCAGAGTTCGTTGAAAAAGAGTTGGGATTCAGTAGGAAGCCTCAGAGACATATCAGATTGATTATTCAGATGTTTGTTATATTGATATTGGGGCAGTCAACAGATGACTCGAATTCGAGGACGAATTCCTTATTAGTGGGGGAGAATTGTAACGACCCGAATTTTTGGTCAGGAATTTTGTTAGCCGGCTAAGGTCCAAGCAATACCAAAGACCCAAGTGTTTGCCTATAAATACCCCATCCAGCTTTGTTTTCTCAGAAACAAGAAAAAGAAATAAGAAAGTTAGAAAAGAGAGAGAGAGTTCAAGAGAAGGAATGAGAAATCTTGCAATTGAGCCACCAGGAGTCATCGCCGGAGCCACCGCACGCCAAGACCACGTCAAGCTCATCACCACCGTTCGTTGTAGTCGGTAAGCGCCGGAAACCGCCATGCATTTGAGTTTAGTTTCGTGCGTTTAGTAAATCGTCCATAACTTTCTAACCGTTGCGAATCTCGTGCATGCAAACCCACCATCGTGTTCCTCTCGTCGAGACGAATCCATAGCCACCAGAATCGTCGCAATCGGAGCTCGGACGAAGCCGTACGAGCCCTCCAAAATTTTGCCGGAAATCGCCTCTGCCACCACCGGACCACCGTTCTCCGCCGCCGGACCACCGCTGATCTGCCGCCGGTCCGCCACTTCTCCGCCGCCGGTCCGCCGCTTCTCCGCCGCCGGACTGCCATCGCCGCCGGTAAGCCGCCGTCCCTCCGCCGTCGCCGCCGGTGACCGGTGCCGGTGACTCGCCGGCGACTCGCCAACTCGGCCGAGTCGACTCGGTGAGTCAACTCGGTGACTCGGTTAACCGGTTGGTTTGACTGGTTTAAATTAATTGCGAATTGGTTAGGGTAAACCGGTTGGTTAAAATTAATTAGATTTCGGTTAGGGTAAACCGGTCGATTTAATTAATTAATTAATTTAATTTCGGTTAAGGCTAAACCGGGCGGTCCAATTGAAATCGATTTAGGTCAGAGTAAACCGGTCGGTTAGGCTTAATTGATTTCTGGTCAAGGTTTGACCGGGTTGACCTTTGACCAGCGGGTTGACTTTTCCTTTGACACCCGTTTTCACCCGTTCGAAGGGCGTTCTGACTCGGAATTTCGATCTGATTTCAGATTTGGAGTCTATTTGAGCAGCTGGAGTTCATAGACATCACTTCTCTTCATTTGCTAAGGTGAGGGCTTCTCCGTTAAATCCCGAACTAGTTTAGTACTGCCATTATGAAAAGTTTAGTTTCGAAACATGATCCGTTTCTGTGAATCTAGTCTGTTTGCGAGTCTTGTTTGATTATTATTGATATTGATTGTTAAACCGGAATTAGGTTGATAGAGGATTCAACGGTTGTGTGAATTAATTGATGCTGAGCACGGTTATATATATATGTATATACATAGTTATGAGTAGGGACTATGTGATGGGCGTGAGTTCGGAGATGTCCGAGATTCGACGCTACGGTGTGATATGGGCGTGAGTTCAGAGACGTTTGAGCTTCGACGCTACTGTTTGGGGCGTGGTGCAGAGACGTTTGCATTCGACGCTACGGTGGGCGGGGGTACAGAGACAGACTGTACTAGCGACGCTTCGAGTATATATTTATATCCTTATAAGGAAATGCGTGGTGCAGAGATTAGCTGTGTGCTATTAGCGCATTATTTGTTGTTATGTGTGGTGTACTAGACGCCGTGTTTGTTTCATGCTAGAGCTAAGCCTACATAGTTGTAGTGCTATGAACTGAGTCAGTGGTTTGCGGTTTAGCATCCCATACCTCACTGAGCGACTCCCCTGTTGCTCACCCCTCTTTCTTTCCCCTTTCAGGTGAGACTGATGAGCAGGAGTAATCATATCGGACTGGTGCTACTATTTGGACTCGTGGGCTTTATCGTTTTATCGTTTTATCTTTTATCGTTATTGGGCCTTTAGGCCTTCGGACTTATATCGTTTCCGCTACTTCCTATTTTCAGACCTTCACGCTTATGTTGTTATTTATATTTCGGATGTTTATTTTCGGATTTGACTTTATGGTATGACGTGGATTTTATTATCCGTATTATTATTATTATTTCCGCTGCGCTATTATTTTATCGTTACTTTATCTCGAATTATTTTATTATTATTCGAAAGACGCGGTCGCGTCACTATATTTTGGTAAATTATCTAATTAAACATTCTAAAGATTAAGAATTTTATTAATTGATGTGTACGTACTCGTTGTTCTTTGTTTTCACAAGTGAAACAGCTGTGTAACCAGTCTGTGTGTAACATGAAGGATTAGTTGATATCAGTCAAGACTCAAGAATGTAGAAAATAGCGAAAACCAAAAGGATTATTTTTTGGGAAATTTGCCAATATGGAACACTTTAGCTATAGTATTGTCCCCTTAGAACAAAATCAATTTTTGTCACATTTGGACATTGAGTACCCTTGTTGTATATAAAAATTCATATAATTTTTTTTACAAATCCAAAAAATATGAAAAATAGTAAAGTTGATGTAGACAAGCATATGCAAGTGTGAAAAAATATTTTTAATTCAAAAAATGTTTGAATAATAATTTTAAAAATGGAGTAAATGTGTTAGTAAATCAAATCTACCTTCTACGGCGGTTTAGAAGATGTAATCTACTAGGCACACAATGTTCTACGGCTGGTATGAGGCACAATATACGGAAGACATACACAACTACCACCGTAGAATATAGAAACTAAACTTCTTCCTACTATCTTCCGTGGTGGCAATTTATTAAGTGTAAACATTTCCTTATTACCCACTATGCTAGAAAACACACTCTAATAATTGTCTTTTTATCTACCATAGTATCTTACGTATCCTACCACTTATTCTATTTTCTATATTGGTAGAATGTATATTCTAGACGGTTTGTAAACATAATCCGAAAATCTTGCTAAAAACGGTTATTAAATATTCTCTAAATCTTTTAAATCTTCTATTTTCCTTTTTTAATTGTTATTTCCTAAAATTAAGTCTTCTTCCTAACTACTACACGATTTGGAAAAAATCGTGAGTTCTTCTCCTCTCTTTTCCTAGTTTTTCCAAACATTTGTCTATCTAAAAAATGAAGATTCACATATACGCTTCATGTGGTTTGTGGAAATCGTCCGTGAAGAATGGATGGGGGTTTCTTGTTGATGACGTAAAAGGAGGCAGGTTACTTACTTTGGACACAACTTCCACCTTTGATGACCTAAAGGTTATGGTGTGTGAAGACTTTGAACTTGATATAAACGTGGTAAAAATGGAGCTGAGTTACTTAGGGTATAGATAGGCCCAAGACAATGTTTGGTTACTTCACTTTAGGGTATAGATAGGGGTTGAGAACGGTTGCTTACTTTACTGCAATTTAGGGTATAGATAGGGCTTGACAACGCATATGAGTCTTTTAGGGTATAAAAATGGGTTGAGAAACTTAAAGACTCAAATAAAATAGTGAAACAAGGTAGTAACTAAAAGAGTAACTAAAAGAGTCAAATAACATAGACAAATGACAATTACTTCCTACACAAGTTATAAATGAAAGCGCATCATTCAAGTTCCACAAGAGGATTTGTAAATGTTTTTGGAGGAGTGAATTTGGCCATTCTCGAAATAAGGACAGGATCGTTTGCAGCTTCCCATAGAGCATAAGCAATCTTGTGCCGCGCTTCACGAATGTTCTCGTCATTAACCACAGAAAAGTCCAAGCCTAGAAGATGGCATTCAAAAACTCAGTTATCCATTCCTTTAAGTAAACAGAGATAAGTAAACTGATAAGCATCTCAGAGTTACTACTCTATTACACAAATCAACTAGAACATGAAAATCGAGCTTTCACATGTGAAGTATAAACATGAAAATCGACTTCTCACATGTCAAGTTGGTTAGCCTTTTCAAGTGTATTTGGAATTCTAAACCTTAGTAAAGACAATATCACAAACAAAATACAACTCAAAATCAACTTGACAACAAGCTACCATCATCTCAAGAACAAGCTACAAGCATCTCACAATCAACTCAAGCACAAAGTACAATCAATAACAATAAGTTGAATCGATTTGGGGTTTAAAAAAATTCATCTCTTTCTAGTACATGCAAATAAACAAAAACGAAAAAAAAAAAATTAATCCAAATCGAAAAGGGGATTTCAAACCCTAACCTTCAAATTGTGGGAACCCAGATGAAGGAAGAGCATAAGAAGCAAATTCTGAACCTAATCATCCTTTCTCGGAGAGTAAAAGCTATTCTGGAGCTTCAACAACTCTAATGGTTATCGGGGAGGACTCGCTATTTCTCGGGGAGGCTGACGGTTCTCAAAGAAGAAAGAGCAAGAAGGAGGACGATGGAGGGATGTGAAGAGAAGGTCGCGAGTCGGAGACGAAGGAGGACGAAGGAGGAAGAAGAAAGAGCAAGAAGGAGGACGAAGGTCGCGAGTCGGAGACGACAAGTGAGTTTCCCCTTTTTTTTATCTTTTCTGTTTTTACTTAGGCATATTTTATTTGTTTTCTATTACCTTGGGTTAAAATAAAGGACAAAAATGTATACTCATTAATGTTAATTCTATGGGGACAAAGTTCATAGATTTAGTTCTAAGGAGACAAGAAATAGTGTGTTTTGTTCCATATCGGCAAATTTCCCTTATTTTTTTTTGGTCTAAGAAGGATTATAATTCACTAGGGTCGGCCCGCCCTACGGGCGGGATGTAAATTTGAAAATTATTTAAACTGTTAGAGTAAATATATAAATTTTAAAAAATTATTTTAAAATATACATGGTAGTTAAATTTTGTACATGTATTTTTCTATTTGAAGACAAAATAAACCATTTGTTATTGATAATTAGTTATGTTTTTTATTAGGGTGGCATTACATTATTTCTTGTAATTTTCTAGAGTTGAAACACGTAAGAAACTAATGAACCTGTTATTTTGGATTAAATTAGGTAAATATATATGAGAAAACTTTATTATTAGTAATGTTATTTACTTGTAATTTTGGATTAGATTAGGTAAATATATAGAGAAAACTTTATTATTAGTAATGTTAGTTATTAGTGACGTTAACTGAACAATGATATCAAAGTATTGTATTTTGACATGTTGAATAGATTTAATTTGATATAAACCAAACAACAATGCACTACAAAATACAAATGACTACAAAATCATACTAAAAATATATGTCTTGAAATTTTAATACATTATATATATATCAAAATAAATCATACGAAAAATGTATCAGTATATATAGATACATCTTTTGCTAATCATTTAAGCATGGAGTATCAATCAAAGTGGAGAACTATTACATTCTGGTCAACACAACATTTTCAACAGAACGTGTGTGGCTATTCTCCCTCTTTAGTCCACTGAATAACCTGCAAACAGGGTAAATAAAGATAATGCCTAAACAAACAGGGCTGAGAGAATAGGTGGAAATGGGTGCTTGACACAATGCTTTTTCGTGTTTTCTCATTAACTAAATAGACATATTTTATTACCTACTTATACATGGATTAAATTTTTTTTAAAAATATTAAAACAGAGTCATGGTTAAAAGTAAATCATTCATTCATGTGTCAGAAATGAAAAAAGCTTACCTTCACACTCAGAATCTTTCCTTGGTTCACCAGATCTATTAAATGCTTCTTCAAGCTCTCGATCTCATTAGAGTCTTGAAGCTCAGATTCATAACATAATGCACCCCAGGAAATCTCCTTGGAATCCGACCCTGTTCCGTTACCAGTACCAGGAGTGCTTCCACCACCGCCACAACTGGGATTAACCCGAAGGAAAACTCCATCTCCAGGAGAGTCTGCCAGAGATCCGGTGGGTCTCCTTGACAGCACAAAAGAACAGATTTTACACCGTTCACCTTCTCTGCAACACAATTGTACCGTAACACCTCTCTCCTTCCGTAGGATTGAGAGAATTGATCTTGTTACGGTGGTGGTTGGAGACGCGGCGTTGGAGACGGTTGAAGATGAGTTTCGAAAGTGAGAGAGGGTGAGTGAAACGGTTTTTTTCTGGAGGTGTTTGACACGACGCGGCCATGGCGGATTCACAGAAAAAAAAAAGAATCAACGTGAGGGAAAGCTAATCAGCAATCGATTAACATCTCCAGCCGGTGTACAATGATCGTGGCCAGCATCATAGTCGCCTGAAATATAAGTAACGAAATCATCAAAGCTGAGAATTTCTCAGTTGAAAAATAAAAAATAGGTACGAATGAAGTTTGTAATATGGATCCAGCATGGTGGAAAATATATAAACATCAACTAATAGTCTGAAATGGTTTATTTTCTCAGCCGTAAAATATGAACATTATTAAAAAAATATATCAAACATCAGAAGCTGGGAAATGGCTCAGCCATAATTCTACAGCAGAACTCCAAAACACAATGAATTATTTCACTTAGATTTTAGTTTATAGTTTTATAAATTAAAATCTAAGTGAAATAAATAACCTGAGAATCTAGAAGGGGCATGTCTACTCCCATAAGCTCTCCAGCACCCGGACGTTTCTGGCCTCCAAAAAATCAGAACAGGCGAACTTGGACGAAGGAGGAAGAGCGGCCAGTCTGTAGATTGGAGAAGAGTACCAAATCGTCAGCCATTATTCAATATTTTAACTACTGTTTAGTTTAGAACAAATGATGATTCTGAAAGCATGAACTCGTACCTTTTTATAACAGAGCTTCCACCGCCTTACATTCTCCAGGGTCGCATTAAATGAAGATCATGTGTAATTGATTAAGGAGGGCTTTATGAGGGGGAATCGGTTACTGTATCAAGAAGAAGAAAGATCGGTCGATGGAGGAAGACTGGAAGCGCGAGACAGATGCACCACCAACCCTAATTGAAAACGCAACGTTTAACTCTTGAAATTGTGGATGAAGAGTTAAATGGACCTGATCATAGGAAGTTAGCCCAAAGAAAATGCAGAATAAACCCGAAACTAATTAAATGGAACGGTACGTTTTGAATAATGGGGACACGTGTCGCGCCTTGGACATCTGAATTAGTGACGTGTCTCAACCAGGAGGGAAGGAAGGTCTTTTTTATATATAAAGATTACTGAGAGAAAATTTATTCCGATAATAACAGGAATGGCCATATATACAACTCATGCACATGTAACATTTATTTTGTAAGTCATGCATGTGTATATTACAAATTAACTGAATAACATATATTACACATGATTGGAGAAATATATAATATAATAGTATTCTAAGTGGGAAAAATAGAAAAAAAAACAAGTTTGTAAAAATGAATAAAGAGTTATATATGTATGGTTAACCAAGAAAGTTTGTGACCATAGACATGGGAACCAAACAAAGCCCTTTTTTCTTCAAGTCTACTGATAATCCACCTTGGTTTTGCCCTACACTCTTTCCTTTCACCTATGTAAAATTACCGCATGGTGAATTACTGTGAGATATCGAAAATAATTCCTATATCTTTTGATTGATTAATTCTAACGCTAGCCATACGAAGTTAAACTGTAGTAGTGTGGTTATTACATTATTTGTGTCATCAACAACGCCACCCCCGTGTCTCGTGTTGTTGCCCAATAGATTCATTATGCTTTTGACCTATAAAAACACAAATAGTTTGTAGTTAATTGACCAAATTAATTAAGTTATGTTCTACGTACTTGTTAAATTGATTACTCCCTCTGTTTTTTAAAGATATATATTCTAGACTTTTCACATATATTAAGAAATCACATTAAAAATGCATTGATTTTTGTGAATAACAATTTTCTATAATCTTTAACCAATAAAAATCCAATAAACACAATTAATTTTCTTGAAGTTAACAGATTTTCATTAAATAATACATTGAAAAGATAAAAAAATGTATCTTTTTAAAACAATTTGTTTTCCTAAAACATGGATCTTTAAAAAACAGAAGGAGTATTTATTATATTCATCTATGTCAAATAGGAACTTACACAATGGCACTGATTGTTTCATCAAGTTTTCTTGGGTGGTTCATTTCAAGAATATTTCAATTGTGAGTCTCAATGGCGTCTAACCTTATCGATCCAATGTCCCATAAAAGCTATAATCAGCATTTAATTCAACTAATAAATTAGAAATATCAGTATCATGACATTAATCACTTTAATATTCCCAAACTCGACTGTTAGCAGTGCAAAACAAAGAAGAAATAACCTACAGTAACCTTCTTAGATAAATACTACCATGACCAAAAATATTAGAGTTATAAAAATATTGATATTTTCAAACTTAAACAATATTGCTTTATAAAAATTTATACATCGTATATCGCTTCAAGTCTTTTCTCAAGAATTATAATCGTTTTGTTCAAAAATCATATTCTTAGAACAATACATACATAGATAGACTCATATGATTTATATATATATATATATATCATATATAAATAGAGACTAGAGAGAAATAGAGACTTACATTAAGACTACGAGAAGGAGAAGATGCAGTGTCTTCAAGATCACAATGAGTACCAAAAGGAATCTCTCTATTTCTTGTTCTCTTGATGTTCAAATTGTTGGAATAGTTAGGTCCTTCTTGTTTAGACATGTCGAAGGTCTTCTTAGTCGCGACAAAAGACATTGCATCGGGGACGGAGGAAGAACTGAAATCTCCCATATGGACAGCACTTGAAGAAGCCTCGCAGAAATCTTCCAAGTATATCGACCAGCTACTTTCCTCCGGGGTTCGGTCGCTTGAAAACGTCCGGGTTTCACATTTGCTCATAATGAATGCATTGTTCATTGAGCTCTCCATGAATATTTTGGAAGAGAAAAAGAAATTGAGTTTTTTTCGTTGGTTTGTTATTTGGTAGCGACAGATGAAACATGCGCAAGGGTTTATTATATACATGATAAAGTGTATTTTTTTTAAAGCACAAAGTAGTATATAATGACATCAAAAATGTCCCTTCTCGGACATCCGATAAAATGAAATTTTAAATAATACATTATTTAAGACGAAATAATTTTATTTTGCTGTCAATGATGGGAATGTTGGTTTGGAATCTTGGTTTTGTGTGGTCGCTCTCTGTATTTTCCTCCCTTTGGATTGTGTGGTCGCTCTGTCTGTATTTTCCTCTATTTGGTTGAAGTTGATTTGAAATATTCAACCAATTTAATACTGTTACTTCTGCAGATTTTAAAATGAATACGAACTTTAAAGACATAGTTAAATATTAAACCTGATATTGAAATTTTTGAATAATACAATTATTATATGGAACTGGTTAAAATGTCTAAACATAAACAACTAAAATATTGTTTTGTAATTATCAGTAATCAAAATATAGAAATGAGAAAATATAAATGAACTAAAGAAAGGTACATATTATGATTGGATCGATTTGACAGTATTTTGAATTATTACTAGATTTTTGACCCGCACGCCCGTGCGGATGTATTTTCTATAAAATATGTTGCTATTTATTTTTCATATTAATATTAGAGTTGGACAAAGAAAAAATGAATCCTAAAAATTTAACCGATCCCGATCCAAAAAAAAATACCAAATCTGAACCGAAATTGATTAAATATCCAAATTATTCAAAATTTTGGTTTTTTGATAACTGAAACCGAATCCGATCCGAATCAAAGTATTTCGGATTTCCGAATGTATTCGAAATAGATTTATATACTTATATATATATGGTTTTTTAAAGTTGGTTTAAATAATTGATAATATATATATAAATAGTCATGTAAATATCTAAAATCATTAAAATATACACAAAACCCCAGAAATATTTAAAATAATTATTGATTCTCTATCCAAATATTTAAACAAAATTAATTTATATGTTAAGTTTAGATATTCTAACATATGTTATTCAAATTTATATGTAATATATTATTTTGTTTATATATTTTTAAGAATTTAAAGTATATAATGAATTTTAAAAATATTTTAAATGGGTTATCCAAATCCGAACGAATCCACAAAGATCTGAATCGAATCCGAACTAAAATTTAGAAATATTCGAATGAGACTGAAATCTTTGACCCCGGGAACCCGAAAATAAAATATACGTACTATCATATAAATAATCACATATACTATATTTTAAAATTTTAATATGAAATAAAAAATCATAATTTATGTGGGTATATGAAATTTGACTTTTATTGTTTTTTCTTATATATATTGAAAACATTTTTCAATAATGGTTATTGAAAATATCTTAGTAAAAATAATTTTTTGAATATATGTATATGTTGAATAAATTTTTGATATAAATCAACTTTAAATTATTATTTTGATTTGAAATATATATATATATATATATATATACATTATAAAGTTATTAATATGGATCATAATACATTACAAAGAAAATATTAGTGGAGAAAGCCCACCAAAAAAAAAGGGCAATACTAATGTACACGTGCTGTTTTCAACTTAACTATTTTTTTTTTGGTATTTTTTTTTATTGAACACAGAGCCAAAATATGACCTCTTTCATCTTCTCACGAAGGTTACAACTTTTTCTGCCAATATCCACCTTCAGATCGATGGAAAAAAAAGACTGAATTTTTTTTATGGGATTAACAGCTGATGAATCCATTAAAAAAACTTGTTTCACTGAATTATGATAAACATAAAAGTGAAAAACACAGGAGCAGAAACTGCGTATTGCAACCTAACTTATCATGAGCAACAGATCTATCCCTCGAATATATAAACATGTCTGCTCTTCTAAAAAAAAATTAGAATAGAGTAAGCCCCTATTTCCATATTCAACTGTATACAAACCATGTTCTTTTGAAACGACAAACAATCTCATTTATACAGTAAAAATTCTATCGAATTCTTTACCTCTACTCATCGCAGAAAATAAGGAAGACCAGGCTTGCCTTATATGTTGGTATATAGAAATCTCCGAGCTAAGAATTGCATATTCTCCACTGATTGAGATTTACAAAAACCTATCTTCGTCCATGTAACGTGTGATTCTCTTCTCCATTAAATACAGACTAATATAACTGGATAACCATAAAGAAATCCAGTAACCCCTCGAGTCTTCATCCCTGTTAGGTTTGAGATAGGTTGGCATTCTTAATTGTCGCAGAGCTATTAAGGATATTTGAATATTTTTTAAGATCTTTCACGTATATTGATTAAGAATTGTTCAAAGATATGGTAGGTTTAAGTCAAAAAAGATATGGTAGGTTACAAATGGCGTTTTAAAAAAATAACTAATTGGTTATTAAATGTACAAAACTACTGTGTTTTAATGTTAATGGCATAAAAATGTAATTATTGAGGAAAACTTAGGGTTAAGTACAAAATGTACTCCAGTTTTAATAGATTAGATGTGAAAGTTTTTATTTCATTAACCAATATGCGTTAATATGTTTCATTAATACTGTATATATTTATATGTTTTAATTTATATATAATATAATGGTGTTCGGCTCTATGTTCTAAGTTTTTAGAGGTGTATTCCGGTGAACTACTGTGATTGATTACTTTATCTTTCTTTATCGAATAATTGTTTGGTGCATTATCCCCTCAGAATATATATTAGAGATGTTAATATCTACAGCGAAGCCGATAAATAATCATGTATGAATTTATATGTGATTGGCCGGAGAAACATGTGTCACATTCTGCTCCGTATTCTGGAAAAGCTTTTAGTTGCCTTCAATTGTATCACGTCGCATTTTCGCTCGTTCATTTTAAGTTAACGAATAGAGCGGACCGGAACATTGTTAGATTCCTAATTAAATTAGTTTATTGTTTGTCTTTGTCCACTTTGGTTGTGTTGGTCCATAAGCAACCGATAATTAAGTAATCAGATCACTAACTTCTGGATTACGAATAAATCAACGAGCAAATGGGCCGGTTTCACATTATCCGAAAATTTTATATTAAAAAATACATGACTAAACTATTCGTACGATACAAGTAGATGAGTTTCACTTAGTTTGTTCTTTTTCCTAACAGTGGATATATTATGGTATTACAAACTCCTAAAAACATTACAGACGACTGCATCATCTGAGCTTT
This sequence comes from Raphanus raphanistrum subsp. raphanistrum, assembly GCA_019706035.1. Classification (NCBI taxonomy): domain Eukaryota; kingdom Viridiplantae; phylum Streptophyta; class Magnoliopsida; order Brassicales; family Brassicaceae; genus Raphanus; species Raphanus raphanistrum. Next base: position 15,519,859 of record CM033981.1, read on the forward strand.
TCTATCGGATCCATGTTTTGCGGTATTTCTTACGATATACTACGGATATATTGTAAGCTGTTTTTCTACTAATTCACATATATAATTCTATTTTCTTCGGAAATTGAAATTCAGACTTCCTTGTGTAGAAGTATTAATAAACCATTAGTCAAATTTCTAGATCAAGAAAGCTTCCCGATTAGATTGTTTATGTTTATTTAAAATATATGTTTAGTTTATTGTTCACATAGAAAAATAATATACTAAATAACTAATGTTTAAGTGCAATGCAGAGCATGGTTCATGATTTAAGAGACGAATATCGAATGCTGTCATGCTGATGCGGTTAAGTTTTTGGAAACTTTTCGTTCAAACTCCAAACAAAACGGAAATTTTGGTAAATTATATGAATGAGTTGTGTATGAAGTTATATGTTAAGCTAAAAAGCCTAATTAAAAAGGAAACATATATAGCAAAATGATCAGACCTACTTTGCACCCGACATCTTAATCTTCTTTGTGGTCACTTCTGTCCAAAATCTTGTCCTTTGCATGTGAATCCCTAAGTTCCTTTTCAAGGGTTATATACTTATATGGCAACATTACTTTTTGAATATGAGTTATAAGATCAAATTACAGTTAAATTTTCAGAAAAATAGCATGTTCATCAAAAGAAATGTTAAATACCCCGAAATACTCAAATAGAGTTACATCCTATAAGGACTCGATATCATATTAAACTTTTATTGGGTGTATTAAATTTTTGATTATAGAAGACATAGTGATAAAGAGAATGTCCAATGGCAAGGTTCTACCTTGAATATATTAAAGAAATAATAATAGAAATATATAAAAGTAAGAAAGAGAAGTAAAATTTTATGGAGAATATCTAAAATATCAACTCCTTAGATACCCTTTAGCCATTTTTAGTCAATTTGTCAACGTATGAATATGATTAGTTTAAACTTTTGAAAAGGATAAAAATTAATTACTTGTTAAAAATATATTAAAATAATAATTTAAAATTTTACATATCCCTTATTAGATACCATCCATTAAGGTTGTCCTAGAACTAAAAAATGAAACCTAGCTTATTTACGGGAGAGTTAGGTAAGTAACAAAAAAGCTTAAGAATTTGTCAACTTCCCCTTTAATATAATCTAAATATCATTGACTTTGTAAAAATCTTGACATACGTCAACTGAAGATCTCGCAAATATTTTATTTCATTTAAAAATGAATTATTTCTATTATTGCGCTGCCGAACTCAGGGATTAGTTTTTTATTCTAATATGTGTTCTCTTTTTCTTTTGACTTAAATGTTATTTCGCCAGGTTATATAGTTTCATCCAGAATATGCTTATAATTGAAATCATATTACTTATAGTTATAGCTAGCTTTACACGAGTTGACGATTAGCAACGTGTGACGGGCGTCACGGGCCAATAACAAATTAGTATCTATCGTTGTATTTTTGTCAACTCTTTGGATTTCATTTCACGAAGTTTGAAGTTTAAAGTACAACTAGATTTTGATCCGCGCTTTTGAAGCGCGGAATATTTTACGATGAAAAATTTTACTAATAATTTAACAAATATTTTGGTAATTTTTAAAGAGTGTGTATTTAAAATATTTGTGCATTTAAATCAGTATTTTTAAATTCAACCCGATTGTGATTATACCGGTTAATCCGGAGATCTGACAATTTAATTTATGTTTTTAAAATATTCATATTAAAAAATCACTAAAACCCGAGACTAACCGATTGAACTGATGGATGACCGATATGTAATCTATCGGACCACCATGAGAAAGAGCTGATCCACAGATGAGCTGGTTGATAGAGAGGTGGAAGAGCTGGCCGGAAAACCATCAGTCGGCGGTGCGGAGTGTTTATGCGATTGACGACGCGTCAGAGATCAGATCGACAAGCCGTCTTCGGCAACGGATTCTTCTTATTAAATTTTTATTGATCAAATGATCAATATGATAATAGGCAAATAGCCAGGGCAATCATAATCATGTTTGATTGACCCACGAAAATTATCACTTAGATGGCATTTCCATACTTAGCCATCTGAATTATGATGCAGAGATTGAAAAAGGCACAAAAGCTATCCCATAAGATCTCACGTTTGTGCAATTTATATATATGCACAAGGGAATTTATTGTCCCAAGCACTACGAATTTTAGTATGGTCATGTATCATGGGATTTTACCTCTCCCCCTCATGAACATACTCTAATTCGTAGTGCTTGGGACAATAAATTCCCTTGTGCATATATATAAATTGCACAAACGTGAGATCTTATGGGATAGCTTTTGTGCCTTTTTCAATCTCTGCATCATAATTCAGATGGCTAAGTATGGAAATGCCATCTAAGTGATAATTTTCGTGGGTCAATCAAACATGATTATGATTGCCCTGGCTATTTGCCTATTATCATATTGATCATTTGATCAATAGAGAATGTAGTCTCGACCACTTAGGCATTTGTAATAGTTTCATAATTTGTAATCTTATGATCGAAATTTTAAAGTTCACTATTTTGCAATTTATGAAATTATAACGTTTCTACAAAATTTTAAAGAGAAAATGATAGATATAAAATAACTAAGATTAATTATTGTATTATTTGGAAACACTAATAGTAATATAAAAATATATTGTTTTGAAATATTGATAGTAGTATAAAGAAATAAGTATATTATTTAGAAACATTGATAGTAGTATAAAGAAATAAGTATATTGTTTGGAAACATGGATAGTAGTATAAAAAATGAACATTAGTGATTTAATGTATGTTTAACTATAAAGTATAAAAAGTATATTTAATTTAAAAACTTACAAAATAAATGTTAGGTCCAACGGAATGTTTCTGTTTTAATAAGATAGATGGCTAATAGTTGAACCAGGAGATTACATATTGTTGGTTACTTGTCCTATTTCTTTTAGCCAAACCATCAACAGTATGCAACAAGTTCCTAGGTACATGTATGAAACTGAAATTATGGTGAGTGGCAAAGCAACAAGTTCCTAGGTAGGTTTTAGCAAAAAAAAAAAAAACAAGTTCCTAGATACATGTATGAAACTGAAATTATGGTGAGTGGCAAAGCTCCTAAGAGCATCATTACCGCGGAAGGGGTGCTTATTTTTGCTTCTTTTTTTTGTCCGATTAGAATAGGAAAATTAAAAACCAATCAATCGCAGATCACCGTGTGTTAGTGAAGTCCGCGAACAGTACAAGATCAACCTAATTTACCTCTTATTTGGGGACTTTTCCTTTCGGTTTTGACAATTTTGTGGGTCCCTTCCTCTTAAAAAATCTCTAAAACACAGCGATAATATTGCTCTAGTGTCCTGAATCGTGGCGTAAATCTCTGTAACATCTTCTGTCTTCCACTGCTTTCCACTCACGTTAATGTTAGTGATCTTCAATAACTCCAAGCAGTCTCCTAGGAGACGAAGTTAGTATTTATCTATCATTTAATACTTACATATAATACATTTAGTGAAAATCGTTTATATATTCTCTACCATCCCAGTTTGTAAGCAGATGCTGGTGGTATATGATATATCCAGTGCCGTGCCATGCTGTTTGGGGCCTGAGGCCAAATATATAAAATTAAGGTTTTTGTTACTCATTAATTTAGTGATTTTTTAATATTTAAAATTTTATTTACTAAACAGTAAAAATTACTTAGGAAATAATTAATTTTATTACACTGTTATATAGTTTATAAAAATATAAAAATCGTAAGCTAAGTTCTTATCAATACTATTAAAACAGGAAAACTTTTTATCTGCTTGCAAATAGTTTAGGTTGGACCATTACATTTATTTAATTTCCTAATATTTCTCTTATAACCAAATTAATTATTATTAAATATATACTATATCTAACCAATTATTTTAATATTTCAAAACTAGATCTTTAAAAATATATTCTTAAATATCATTTACTAAGATTACATCTTAATAATATCTTTTATTTAAAATGTAAATACACATTTACTTTTAATATTTACTTTTAAATCATAAAATTCATAATTAATAAATAACTGTAGTTAAAATGATTTTTAATTCATTTTTATTTATATACTAAGAAATAAAATTATATAGTATTTATTATACATAATTTATATTCATAATTAAACTGCTAAATCAAGTAATAAATATAAAGTAACTTAATCCATCTATTAACTATTTTCTAAATTATAAACTAACATAATAAAATAAATGCATGAATTTTACAACATATTTCAACTTATTAAAACAAATATTAAGGTACGATATATAAACAAATAAATAATTTCCTAAGTTAATATATATATATATATATATATATATATTTGTATTAAACATTTTAAAATTTTTTAATTTATTTATCGAGTATAAGGTGGGTTGAATGACAATAGTTAATTTGTATAATAATGCTAACCAAAAAATATAATAAATAAAATAACTTTTACCAGTATAAAAGATTACAACAAAATTGCGGGTTTAATAAAACTTTTAAATAGAGTTTAACCATATTACAAATAGAGTCATCGATGTTATCGGTTTAACTGCGGGTCCGTACCGGGTTACAGAACACTGAATATAACACTTCATGTGTAATATTTAAAAGTATGTACGCAATAAATATTGCGGGTTTAATAGAAATTTTAAATAGAGTTTAACCATATTACATATAGAGTCATCGATGTTATCGGTTTAACCGCGGATCCGGACCGGGTTACAGAACATTGAATATAACATTTCATGTGTAATATTTAAAAGTATGTACGCATTCAAGAATAAAAAATATTATTCGAAAATTCTGCCCTTTTAAGGACGGATCAAAATCATTAAAATGCAAACTTTTAGGAGTGATAATAATCTCAGACATTTAACAAAAGCGGAAGATCAATCCATAGGATGATGAAAAAAAAATTTGCCCTTTGAAAGGACGGGTCAAACTCTAATCTTCTCTATTAAAAGAGAAGTACCATTTTTATCTATTACAAAATAGTCTTACTAGATTCATATATTTAGTTATATTTTTTTTGATTTTACATTAGTTTATTTAATGTATAAAATATCTAAATAATTATAAAATATTAAAATATATATTTTAACTGTAAATTTAAATTTTAGTTTTAGTAGTAACAAAATCTGTTGAGAAAAAAATCTTTAAAAAAATAAATATATTTTTAGTTACACTGATTAATTCGTAACTAGTAGTATAATATTATTATAAATTAATTTTAATTAAAAACTTATTATAAAAAAAATTATACACTAATGTTTATTTTATAAATATAGTCTATATTATATTAAAATAGAAGTTATAATGAATTACATATTAAAATTATATTTAATTGGTAAACCAATATATTTTGAAAAATACTTTTATTTAGATAAATAAATAAAATATCATTCACCCTTTAAATGACTAAAATAATATTCAACTTTTTAAATGATTAAAATTTAAAATTATGTAATAATTTTTACAAAAAAAATTGTTAACATATTTTAAATTTTTAAATTTAGACTTTATTTTATCTATTTATTTATTTTTAAAATGACAGTAATATATTATTTAAAAATGATTATATAAAATAATATAAAACTTTATTTTTATAAATGAAAGATTACCCGCACTAATGTGCATGTCAAAATCTAGTTATTTTTGAAACTGCATTTTAAAATTTTTATTTACTCAAATGTTGAATTATGTTTTTCTTAATGAGAGTATCTATGATAACAAGACTTTAAAATGTTTAAGCCAAAGCTTAAAATAAATTAATGTATAGTATATTGAAAGTGATTTTTTAAATGCAATCATATAACCAAATATATAGATAAGGTCTTGAATTTTTAATATATAATTTTTTTTTATCTATAAACTGAAAGTAGGATTGAATTACATGAAAATCAATTACACAAAAATACGGGATGAGGCAAACGTAGACAAGACTACTTTAAGAGAAACTATTAATTCTAGCTACTAAACTAAAGAGTTTTAGAATAGGGGGGCCCAAAAAACATTGTATTAGTTTGGGGCTGAGGCTAATGCTTTTTATATATATGCTTAGGCACGGCTCTGGGTATAATATCAAGCTTTATAATGTACTATCAATATTTTTAAATTACATTTAAAAAATAATTTTGATTTCTCAACAACATGTATTCTCTATAAGTTTGTTTAGGGATGACAAGTGATAATACATCAACTGTATTTTTTTTCTTTTTACATCAACTGTATTAGTACAGCGTCACAGACCATTAGTTTGTCTTAATACTTTTGCTTACCTTTAACAATTGCAATATATATATATATATATATATAATATAATGCATTTATAATATATCACATTGATATATAATATAGCTAGAAATAATCGATGTGTTTAACATAAATAGTACAATAAACTGTACGTGGCGAATTAGTGGGTTCCAATAAAGCTATACAAAGGATAAATAAATGGGCGATCAACGGAATATTACTTTGTGCTTCAGAAATAAAAACAGATAGGTCAATGCTTTTTGTATATATCCGATTAAAATAAATTTGTTACGTCATATCGTTAGATTAAGATAGTTTTCAGTGTCGTGAAAAGAAAAGAAATAGCTTTCACTTGACCAGCTTTCGCCATTATAAAAGAAAAGAATATAAATTACATGTCTCATTTACGTGTGTTTTTTTGTTGTAACTGGCTTTCAAATCATTTACCTGTGTTGATATGAATATGGTGACGAGAGTAATATTTAACGATCAATATATTCATGTGCCATGTAATAAAATCGATTTTAGTTTCAAAAAAGAAAAAAAAAACAAAATCGATTTTATATAAATCGACATGTAGGTACATCGCGTTGATTTACATGCTAAAGTGACATTGAAATAGACACGTATATGCCGCTATGACATCCACATGTGAGCCACCAAATATCTTTTTTTGAAAAAAAAATGAGTCACCAAATATTCTCAAGTTGTTAAGCTAAACATGATTATGATTTATGGTAAAGTCAAAGCCAATGATTAGGAATTAGGAATTTGGAATAAACATCCATCCACAAGAGAAACAATTTTTTACTTATTTTTTCGTTATAGTTGTGTACCTAATTTTGTTTTCCTCTTGAAAAATTATTATGAAATTTATGAAAATATAATAAAAATTACAAATGAAATTTAGAATATAGTGTTGTTTGGAAACATGAATAGTAGTATAAAAATGTATTATTGATATAAAGTAGATTTAACTATAATGTAGACAAAATTATTTAATTTTAAAATTTAGAAAATAAATGTTAGGTCAAAAAGTAGGATTCTGTTTTAACAAAGAGATTGATTTTCTATGGTGTTTATATAACACCAGTGTATCAGAATATATATTTAGTCTCTGTTTCTCAGTACAATTTAATTTTTGTTTTTTTTCATTTGTTCATATTTATTTTCTTACATTTTTATAACAGTTATTATACAAAATTATATTGGATAACACTAACTCAACAGTTTAATAGGCAAACATATAAAAGAAACAAAGAGGCTAAAGCTGCTAAATATAATCGGATTCTAAGAGAAGGGTTTGAAGGCATAAGGAGATAATTAGATTAATGGGAGCCACCGGAACTGCAAAGATGTTAATCGGATGTTCATTAAGGAGGAGTTCTCACGTTACGTGAAATCAAAGGTAGGTCTAGGAAAAGAGAGGTGAAACCAACTAAAGATTTGGGCTGGCTCGGTTTTCAGCTTCACGTGGTATATGGGATGCACTATGTTTGGGCCAGCTATTTTTTCCTTTGGAAATCTCGGGTGGATCAAGAGCCAAGGTAGGATGTAAGTAAACAATATATAGTTATTGTATGAACAACGACAATTTCAGTAAAGAGACGTAAATTGTAGAGATGAGCTTTGGAAACTAGAGATTTACGGTTAATTCTGACCCCCAAAAGTCTCAGCATAGTGGATATCGTGAGAAGCCAATGTATTTCTTCTCTGTTCTGAAAGATATCTGGGCTTGAGCATGTGACTAGGTGGATCACTGTGTTAAAGAATAGAAGGTAGCAAAACTAGAAAGTGAAGCGACGGATATTGGACATTTGACACTTATTTGCACATTAAGCTGGTTGTTGTTGGAGTAACTCTTCAGTGATGAAGTCTGGTTCAGAATTCAAAGGTCTTCTTGAGATGTACTCTGAGTACAAAGAATCGATTAGATGTTTATTGGCGTGAGTAGAAGGTTGTTTTAGTCAAAGGATGATGAAAACTAAATGAGCTGAAGAAATCATTCAGCAGTTGAAGATTGATGGTTGATCCAGTGGACTTATGCATCAAAGAGACGAAAGATTCCAAACTTCTAAAACTAGACGAATTGTGAGAAAGCTCACTTAGAACAGTGTGTACGAGTTGTTAGCTTTGATGGTTTCTTCTGCTGCATTTCTCTGAGATGGCGAACAGCAGGAAAAGTTAGTCTCTTAGTTAATAAGATTCTGTGTGCAACCATGAAAAATCTGAATGTAGAGTTGTTTCACTGCTGAAGTTAGTTACTCACAGACTCTGAAACAAACCACAACAATGGTAGGTGAATAGGTTGAAAGCATAGAGTTTCACAGCATTTGGTGTTCAGCAACTACAACAGAGGGGTTCTATGAGAAGATATTGTCTATCAGTAATTGGTCTTCTTGAATCACTGCATTTGGTTGAAACATGCATCTGGTTGTTAGAAACTCCGAGGCTCCTTGCTGAGCAAGGAAATGTGAAAGGGTGAGTCATCAGATTTACATATTGATCAGTTGCAGGCTTCACACGATCAGGTCGATAGATCACTTGATTAGAGGTAGTAGCAGGTTTTGGAGAGAGAGTGTCTCGGAGAGTATGCTGAAAAACCTCAAGAACATCATGAAACAGTTATTGATGCCCATAGAAAGACATGTTAATAGCTTGCTAAAAATAACCACTATGCATATCATGAGCATGAGTAATATGATGCTAATTTAAAGGTCTTGTTTCAGATAATTGTGGTAGAGAGTAGTTGCACGTGAGTCAGGATCAAGATAAGATGTGAAGTTCTTCTTTGGCAATAGAGTGCACATGGATAAAGATATGTAGTGAAGTTTCATATTAAAAGAACTCTGTGTTCTTTAGTTTATGCTTATACATATTTTATACACACTCGAGCACATATTTCTAGCCACAAACAACACTTTCAGTGAAGACATTGGACCTTCATGTGCAGTCTAGGATTGTTGCAGGATGAGGTAGTGTTTTTGGGATAAATTAGTCACCAAGTGATTTAACCAATCTATCTACAAGCAACTTCAAGTAAACCTGATATGAGATTCTAAAATGATTAAAGCAGAATAAATGGTGGGCTTAATGGGCTTCGATTGGGCTAGTTGTAACATCATATCGACATTTCTAGCATGCATCATGCCATATGAGAACACTTTTTTTCAATAGTGGCCAATCCCCCGATGGTTGATGATCCAGTTTTAAGTTGAGTAATTTTTCTTTTTTTTTTTTTTTTTTTTTTTTAACTCAACAACTACTTATCATTAATCCCACTCAGATTGTTACAAAAGCTTCTCAGCCTCCATACAGGGATTCAACCAAACAGGCACAATAGAATACAGCTTAGGGACAATGGACGTAAACGCAGCAGTCTCCTTCGCTATTCTATCTGCAACTTTGTTACCACTTCGGGGATAGTATTCCACCACATACTCACTCTGGCGGGACAGAACGGACTGAATATCCTGGATAATGGGTCTCATTCTCGGCCAGACCTCTTCTTCACCTCGTATCATCTTCTGCAGCACAAGAGAGTTAGTCTCGAAGATTACTCTTTTATACCTGAAACCATTCATCGTGCAGATAGCCCATCTTAGTGCTTCAGCCTCTGAATCCAGTGCCGATCCCATACCTACCATTTTCTTTGCCCCCGCCCACAACAGACTCCCGGTGTGATCCCTCGTTATCCAACCTGCACCACCTTGATCTGTCTCCTTCTCCCAAGAGCCATCTGTATTGCATTTAAGCCAAGTTGGTGCTGGTGGTAGCCATTTCCTATCCGGTTTCTCTGTTGTGGTTTTTTTAACCACTTCCACTTTCGCCTCCTCTCTGCACTGCCATTCTTCAATATCTTCCCAAGCCTTCTCCACAGTTTCAGAGATTTCATACTCCTTTCCCCTGAACAGCATTTCATTCCTATTCTTCCACAATCTCCATAAAATCCATGGGGCAAGAGACTCCTCTACTTGATCCTTTGGGTACTCTTGTTTTAGGTTTAAGACCCAATGGATGTTTGTATGAAGAGACTCTGCCCATATCCCTGGAGGGGGAGTATGTACATTAGCTTCTGCCCAGAGCCGGCGTGCATAATGACATTGGAACAGCATATGGTTGATCGTCTCAGCCGCTTCTCCACATCTGCTACATCGTCTATCCTTTGCAATGTGTCTGTGAACCATATTGTCTGCCACCGGAAGTGCATTATTTAGACATTTCCACAGGAAATGCTTCACCTTTGGACTGATATTTAAGCTCCACACCCTTTGGTATATAGCATCAAAGCTCGGTTGTAGCACTTCCTGGTTTTCTTTCTCACGCCACAGCACTTCCGTTTGGACCCAATATGCCGATTTCACCGTATAATGCCCTGTCTTCGTGTATTCCCAGGAGTAAGTGTCTGCACTACTTCCCCCTACTGGCCTGATTCGCTCAATCTTCTCACAATCTTCCTCCGTGAATAGGCGATGCAGTAGCTCTTGGTTCCATTCCCTGCCATTTCCACAAAGCAAATCGCAGACTCTCATATTTTCTGTGCCTCTCACACGGTGCTCAGCTTCCATCATTCTCATCGAGGTGACCATCCTAGCCGGTTGTTTTCCTACCCAGCGGTCACGCCAGACCAATGAATCTTTACCATTCCCAATAATGACTCTGGCCCCTTGTTGAACAAGCTTCTGGGCTGCGTGGATGCTCCTCCATGCATATGAAGGCCGAGAGCCCAGGGGAGCGTTGAGAGGGTCTGAATCTCTAAAGTATCTGCTCTTAAACACCTTTGTCATTAGAGAATCCTTATTTGAGAGCATTCTCCATAATTGTTTTCCCAGAAGAGCCAGATTAAAAGCCTCTAAGTCCTTGAAGCCCAGCCCGCCACTTGCTTTCGGTTTGCAGAGGCTATCCCAACTCTTCCAATGCATTCCTTTCGCGTCCACCTTGTTGCGCCACCAGAAATCCGACATTAGGGACATAATCTGCTTGCAAATCGTCTTAGGGATCAAGAAGCACGCCATTGTATATGTGGGAAGTGCCATAGCCACCGCTTTGAGCATCACCTCTTTCCCTCCTGGAGAGAGATACTTCGTTTGCCACCCATGGATCCTTTTGCTCAGGTTTTCCTTAAGATAACTCAGAATGGAGACTTTAGAGCCCCCAAAGGATTCTGGTAATCCCAGGTAAAAACCTTCACCTCCCGTATTCTCTATGCCTAGCTTTTCCTTTATCTCATGTCGTCTGGCTCTTGGTATGTGCTTGCCGAAGTAGATACTCGACTTTTGATAGTTGATCCGCTGCCCCGAGACTAGGCTGTACTTACTCAGAAGCTGCACGAGATGAGTAAGCTCTTCTTCTGAACTCTTGCAATAGATCATACTATCGTCCGCAAACAGTAAGTGGGAGACCGGGGGGGCTCGCCTAGCTACTCTGAGTCCCGAGATCAATCGTTTCTGCTCTGCCAACCTCAGTAACTGAACCAATACCTCAGTGCAAATGACAAAGAGGTATGGTGATAGCGGATCCCCCTGTCTCAAGCCTCTTGAGGGAGTGATATCCCCATAGGGGTCTCCATTGATTAGGACCTGATATTTGACTGATGAGACTGTGCTCATAATGAGGCCGCGCCAGGCCGCAGAGAAGCCAATCATCTGCATTGCTCTATCTAAGAAGGCCCACTCTACCCGATCATACGCCTTTGAGATATCAGTCTTAATGGCGATGAACTCCTCTGAACACTTGTTATCAGAGTTTAGCGCATGTAGGAGCTCATGCGCCACCAAAATGTTGTCTGATATCAGCCTCCCTTCTACAAATGCTGCTTGGGTTTCTGAGATGATGCTGGGTAGGACCTTCTTTAGTCGTCGAGCCATGAATTTGGAGATAATCTTGTAGACCACATTACATAAGCTAATGGGTCGATACTCACTCATCTTCTTTGCATTCAGGATCTTTGGTATGAGGCAGATGTTGGTGTTGTTCATGCCCTCCTCCAATAATCCGGTTTCAAAGAACCGCTGCACCATCCCTGTTATCTCCTCTCCGTTTGATTCCCAGAACTGCTGGAAGAAGTGACCGCTCATCCCATCCGGGCCTGGACATTTGTTTGGGTTAATGTCAAAAACTGCCTTCTTCACTTCCTCCTTCGTTACTGGTTTCATCAGCTGCTCATTCTGGGTGGGGGAGAGCAGAGTTGGCATTTCACTCCATTCATCAAGATCAATCCCCACATCTTCGGAAGTAAACAAGGTCTTGAAGTAGCTCTCTGCCACTCTTCCAAGCTCTCTGTCTGCAAACAACTCTGTCCCAGCATCATCTACTAGACTCTTGATTTTGATCTGAGCTCGTCTATTCTTGGTGATTGCATGAAAAAATTTTGTATTTCTATCACCTGACCGCAACCAATTGAGCCTGCTTTGGTGTAACCAGAACTCTTCTTCGTGAATATATTCCTCATTCAGCTCTTTTTTAAGAGTCTCCAGTTCTTCCCTAGCAAAATGCTCCTGTCTTGATGCTTCATCGATCTGGTAATGCAGCGCTTGGATTCTTACAGCCGAGTTCGGTTTCGCATGTCTCTTCCAATTAGATATGGCTCTTCTGCATCCTGCTATTCTATCCATCACTCTCACTTGGCCACTTCCCTGGCTCTTCCAGCTCTTATCCACTGTCTCCACGAAACCCTCTCGTTTAACACATCGATGGTCATATTTAAAGCAACTTCTTATTAACTTTTGATAACCATCCATAGATGTAAGGATTGGGCTGTGATCAGAACAGATCCGGTGTAGATAAAAGGTTGTTGCTTGTGGAAACATACTCAGCCATTCCTGATTCGCAACAGACCTATCTAACCGGCACTGAACAAGCCCATTAGTTCTTCTACCCGCCCACGACAAGGGGTTGCCTTTATATAAAATATCCCATAGACCCCAACTAAGAAGCAATTGCTTGAACTCATGTCCATCCCGCGTGTCTCGTTCCGCTCCTCCCTGCTTCTCGGATTGGTCTATCGTTTCGTTGAAGTCACCTGTCAGCATCCAGGGGCCCTCCCTCTCTGCCGCGATCCTTGCTAATCTCTCCCAGACTTCACTCCGCATACTCTTCACCGGGTCTCCATATACACAGGTTAAATAAAAGCTCTGTTCCTTCCATTCCACCTTCACATCGATGACTCTTTTGTTGGCTTGCAAGACCTCTATAGAACATGAATTCTTCCACATTAAGGCCAAACCACCGCTTTTACCACTCGCATCAACCGTGACTAACCCGTGGTAACCCACCTTCTCCACTATCGACTCCATGTACCTCCGTCTACTTTTGGTCTCACTGAGGAATATTATCTCAGGGTAATGCTGACCATGCAAACCCTGTAGATGTCGAACTGTCGGGGTATTCCCCAGCCCCTGACAGTTCCAACTCAATATTCTCATATGGACCTCGAAGGGTTGGTATTACCCATCAACCCTTCTTTCCTCTTGGATCCACTGACCAATGCTATCCTACGGACAGAATGATCTGGGAATTGAGCTGCTACATGAGCAGAATGAACTGGAAAATGTCCTGCTCCAGAAGCAGAATTCTCCACCGCACCTTTCCCTTTGTCCTGAGACCCTGAGGGAGTGCCTCCTAGTCGTTGAAACACCGATGCAGGTACCTCTTCCTTCTCCGAAGATCTCACACGGGGTTTCTTCTTCTTTCGCTCGTCACTGGTGCTTTGACGACGTCTCTTGACAGTTTGGGAACCCTGACTTCTTCGATCTTCATTAGTTGGTGAAGGGAAGTGGCCACTCAATCTCTCGAAGACGGACGGGGGGCTTCTACTTCCTTTGCTAGATTGACCATCTCGCTTATCCTCCGTTGAGCCTCCACTCAGTCTTATGCGGAGATCTCCTGCATTGAGATTACCTTCCAGAATATTGGTTTCTTTACCAATCCTACCATCTGCAATTTTCCGCACCTTCTCGTTGCTTCCCAATCTATGGAAGACTGATGCCATTACCACTGTATCTTCGGGGTCAGCCAAGCCTGCTTCCTCTGTACTGTTGTTCTTGATACCCCCTTGATCATTGGAGCTTTTTGGATTTGCCGTTGATTCCTCAGTACTTCGGGACTTTCTGGATCCCCCTCTATCGCTCTTCGGTCTCCATTGTATCTGAGGTGTGGAGGCCACCCGCTTTCCTTTCTTTTTCTCTTCTCTGTAGGACTCTTTAGGCTTCTGATGCCCACCCCTTGGTCCTGCGCCTCCACTGGGTTCCTGGATCACAACCCCCTTAGTTGTGCTCTTATGAAGAGCTACCTTTGCTGTAGCCTCCTTCTCACTAAGCTTACTGCGAAGGCTCTGTTCTTTCGCTCTCTTTTGTGATCCTTTGTCTTCCACTGGCCCCATATCAATCCGGTTTGGGCACCTAGACTGATCGTGAGTGAGCCTCTTGCACGTATAGCAGACCTTTAAAAGCTTCTCGTACTCTAGCTCCGTGGGAATTGTTGCTCCGGATTTGAACCGAGCGTTTCTGCGAAATTGGAGAGGCTCCTCCGTACTGATGTGTACCAGTGCCCTGATATACTCCAGGGAGTTGGAGTTCTTGGCGTGGAGCTCCACCTTCTCAACCTTGCCAAGTGGATCAAGCAAAACATCCACTACCTGCTTCTTCAGCATGTGAATCGGTAAGCCCCTTACCCTTATCCAGAAAGGGATTCTCTTCAGAAACTCTGGTGGTGGGTCTGGGGACCATTGGTCGAGGGAGACCATCCAGCCATTCACAAACCAGGGTCCTTTCGTCAGGACGTGCTGGAGGTCATCCTCTGAGCTGAAGATAAACTGGACTCTATCGTTCCCAACACCTCTCCCCCGAGTTCTCTCTTCCAATCCCCAGATGGGTGGAAGAGCTTTGACTAGGCCTCCGACTTTGTGCACGTAGGGGTTGAGGCATCTGACTACCACACTGAGTGAGTTCTCTTCGATGAGGTCGTCTATCTCCAGATCCGGGATATCCACCGTTTCTCCTTCATCAAGGAGTTCCATCTCTCGGAGCTCTTCCATCAAGGTGGGCTCCTTACGCTTCCGGTACCGATTCATGATAATACGCCGGAAAGTTTGAATCTTTGAAGTCACACGGACTTAATGGGAGAAAAGAGGAAGTCACGAGGACTTAATGAACTTTAGAACAAGGAAGCCACACGGCTTAATGAGCTTCAGATCTGGAGAGATCCACCCTCGAGAGGGAGATTCCAGACCAGAATCGCAGCTATCGAAGTTTCTTCAAACCCCCATCTCAGACGGTAAACGAGGAAAAGCTGGTACTGTGGGTTGTATAGCGTGAGAGGAGGCAGCTTGCAGAGGTGAGCAGCTAGCTGAATGGGTTGGAAGACGGGATCTAGATCGGGATCGGAAAGTTGAAACGGAAAACCCTAATCGCCGCCATATCGCCCTTTTTCGCCGCGATTTTTTCCCTAATCTTTTTTAAAATCTTTTTTTTTTTTTTAGGTTGAGTAATTTTTCTGGTTTCAAAGTTTAGATTTTAGAATAGAAAATACGAAGTTGACAAAGAAAAATAGAAAATCCGAATCAAACTTGTTTTTGAAATTTAAAATTTAAAATTTAATAAATATGTTTGATTTTTTATTTATTCGTCTGCACTTTTTCTTGTTGTAGCAATTGATTTTATATTAAAGTAGTATTAAATTTAAAGTACAACTAGATTTTGATCCGCGGATATTTGTTTTCGGATTGAAATATTATGATATGTATTATAGGTTATGTGATATTAATATTAAAATATTATATTATATGATATAAAAAATGTAAATATCATTTAGTTTTATATGGCTTGAAGTTTTTGAGGGGGTTGAAAATTGCATTAATCATCATCTTCTTGTTTTGGTTTTGATTGCAATGTGAATATGGGATTGATATGATCCGATTAATTGTTTTAATGATAGGTGGGGATATAAATTGCACAAAATATTTATAATCACGAATTTTCCTTAATTGGAAACATCATTTATGCTTCGTAAACCGAAAAAATAAATCGGATGTTCATTATAGGTTGCATTTATTAAGTCAATTAGGTATAGTTATTATGGTTAATGAAAACAAAACGTATAGTCCATAAAATTGCTGATCCAAAAACGTAATGGACTTTTGTAGGATAGATTTGTGCGAATGAGCAGATTAATTAGCAAAAAAGCTTTTAATAAAACCAGTGGCAAAAATAATAGAGTCAATATGCTCGAAACCCATAAAAAAACGTGATATTAGCAATATACCATATACAGTATAACTCAGTGTGTCAGGGTAGATATTTTATATATATAATTACCTAAAAGTCCTTCTCTTCTTTCTCCAACAATATATCTCTCTCTCATCTCTCCCTCTTCTTCTCTTCTGCGATCATGAGTTTACCCCTATTTCTTCTTCTCTTCTCAAATCTTCCATTTTCATCAAAATTAAACCCTAACCCCCTTATGGATTAATAAACCCATGGACAAAGATTTAAATTCTATAGATAACACGACAGAGACGTTGACGGATCTTGGAAACGAAGCGGGTCGAGCGGCGGCCGGAGAAGTCGGAGGAGTCGGACTTGGAGGTCTGGAGAGGAGGGAACTTTGAGAGCTGGGTGGCGGGAGCGGAGGCGGCGACTGAGACGGCGGCAGAGGAGGAGAGGGGAGCTGAGATGACGGCGCAGGGGTGGGAAGGGACGCGCTGCGGGAGCCATGGACGGTGGTTGGAGCTGGGTTGTTGGGGGATCTAGGGGTGGGTGTCGGTGGTGCTCATGGACGGGTGTGGCGGCGTTGACGCCATCGTGAGAGGGAGGAAGGGATTTTGGGATTGGGAGATAGAGAGAGATTAGATAAACATCTCGTTTTACGTTTGGACTCTTTCTTTTCTTATCACTTTCTTCCTGAAATCTATTTTTTATAGGTTTTGAATTTGTGCAGAGGAGGGGGTTAAAGGGAGACGTGGTTAGGAGAGGGAGAGGTTGAAGCGCAAGGAGAAGAAGAGAGAGAAAGAAAGGGGCAGTAATGTATTAAAATATTGTTAAACAGTGCAACACAGTACCTTTGTGTATTTACCTAATTACGAAAAAAGTGGTGGGTAGAGAGTGCAAATTCTCAAAATAATAAATAATGAGAAAAAATCAGGGTTATTTCTTATTTGAAATTCATTTTTAAAGGATAAAATTATAATTCTTCCATAATTTTTTATGTAAAATAATATTTATTTAGTTATTAATTTATTAAAATGTAGTACATTCTAAAACAAAAATAATTTTTTTCTTTATTAAAAACCTAAAAGATGTGATTTTTACTTAAACGAAAATTATAAATCTTAATTAGATAAAAATTGATTTTTTCAAAAACAAAAATCTGAAAAAACACAAACAATCATCCCGTAGAAGTTAAACCTAAACTCGAAAAGAAAGACCCATTCGAATCACAATTCCCCAGTCTCAGTGATCTTAAAAATAAAAAACTTATTTTTGTATTCGTCAGCAAATATTTATTTCAATTTAAAAAAAAATAAAAAGAAAAGAAAAAGACAGTAGCGTATAAGCGCATATCTAATGTGATGTACTTTCGATACTGCATAGTTCTTATATAATTCTCTTTCTCTATAAACCTACCAAACAAGACCACCTAACTCTGCTAAGATCTCTCTTTGTTTGAATTCTTCTTCGTTTTAGATTCTAAGTCAAAACCCTTGATCGCTTCTACGTGATCGAACTTTCTAAATATTTTTATTTATTTATAATCCGACGATAAAGCTTTCTCCTTTTACTCCGGCAATGGTTTTAGCGGCGAAGCAGATCGGATTCTCCAACCCCCTTTTACGCAGCAACCCACCATCTCCCTCGCTCCAACGACGATCTCCCCCTTCTCTCTCGTTCCCATCGACGGCGGCGGACCTTCCGAAACGCACCGTTTTAACCCTCTCCAAGCCGCTCCACCTCTCCTCTCTGACATCAACAAACTCCCCGGTGAGATGCGAGGCCTACGAAGCCGACAAGTCCGAGCCTCAGCCTATCGAGGCGGCGGAAACGGAAACGAAGTCGGAGGCGGCGAAGAAGCTGAAGATCGGAGTCTACTTCGCGACTTGGTGGGCGTTGAACGTCGTGTTCAACATATACAACAAGAAGGTCTTGAACGCTTACCCTTACCCGTGGCTTACCTCCACGCTCTCTCTCGCCGCCGGCTCGTTGATGATGCTTATCTCCTGGGCTGTTGGGATCGTCGAGACTCCGAAGACTGATTTCGATTTCTGGAAAACTCTGTTTCCGGTAAGTGGGTTTGTTTGGTTAGAGACGTAAAGGTTGAAACTTTAGGTTAGATGTCGATGTTTACGATGTTGGGGTTTACTTAGGTTTGGTTTTTAGATCTTTGCATGAATATTTCGTGTTTTGTTTTTATGCATAGTTTTGTATGCTTCCTGAGTGAGAGAGAGAGAGAGAAGATAACGATGTGTCTTTTTGGCTGTGTTAATTTCATAGGTCAAATCAGGTGAAAGTATTAAACTTTTTTTTGTTGTTTTGTTGAACTGAAAGTTGTTTTTTTTTTGTTGGATTGGGCTAAAGGTTGCTGTGGCTCATACAATTGGTCATGTGGCTGCAACAGTGAGTATGTCAAAGGTTGCGGTTTCGTTTACTCACATCATCAAGAGTGGTGAACCGGCGTTTAGCGTCCTTGTCTCGAGGTTTCTTTTGGGTGAAACCTTCCCTGCTTCAGTTTACTTGTCGCTTATTCCGATTATTGGTGGTTGTGCTCTCTCTGCCCTCACTGAGCTTAACTTCAACATGACCGGTAATATACACTCACATGTTATGTTTTTGTCTTTGTAATTCTTGTTGGCTATAATTGAAATGGTTTCTGTTCTCAGGCTTCATGGGAGCGATGATTTCGAATTTGGCTTTTGTGTTCCGTAACATCTTCTCAAAGAAGGGGATGAAGGGAAAGTCTGTGAGCGGGATGAACTACTACGCATGTCTCTCGATGCTATCACTCTTGATCCTCACGCCCTTTGCATTTGCGGTTGAAGGACCTCAGATGTGGGCTGATGGCTGGCAAAAGGCTCTCTCCGACATCGGACCTCAGTTTGTCGGGTAACTTCCCTCTAAAAAACTCTTTCAAACTCTTTCAAACTCGAGACGTTTTTGTCCTGTTCCTATATAATCCGTTGTGAAAAGACCCATTTATCAAGTTCTTGTCTTTTTCATTCGAATCATAAAGAGTCCTTCCGGTCTTTTCGTGATTAGGCCAATGGAATCCATCTCACAATCATCCTATTAAAAAATTTGTAGATGGGTGGCTGCGCAGAGTGTGTTCTATCATCTCTACAACCAAGTGTCTTACATGTCTTTAGACCAAATCTCTCCCTTGACGTTTAGTGTGGGGAACACCATGAAGCGTATCTCAGTCATCGTCTCCTCCATCATTATCTTCCGCACTCCTGTCCAGCCCGTTAATGCTCTTGGAGCTGCCATTGCTATCCTTGGAACCTTCTTGTATTCCCAGGTAAAAAATGACCAATATACCCCTTGTTGTCCATATTAATAAGATAAGCGTCTCTTGACTCACCTCACAGCCACACATGATGACCCTTTATCCATATGATGAGGCTAACTAATACTTTTTCGACATTATTAAGAACCATCTTAGTTAGCCCAAAGATCTTGAGTCTTCGTCCTAATGTTTGTTTAACCGTCTTTTCATGCAGGCAAAGCTTTGATAGGGCAAGACATGGAGTGTTACAGTCCGATGTTGAGCTCGTGATTTACGGTTTAAACCGGGAGTAAAGGGCTTGATGTAGATATGTGTCCTCAATAATGAAAGAAGAACGATGAGAATGGAGACGACAATATTTAGTGTGTTAGGCAGTGTTTTTTAAATTGAGTGTTTTGGATTCGAGTGTTTGAATTTGGGGAAATGAGATGATTGCCTCTCTGTAACTAAAGTGGGTGATATAAATTGTCCCCTTGAGAATAAGACGGCCCCCTTATACAATGAGAGAAAAATATTATATAAAGAAGTAGAGAATAACTTCATAATTATCCTCAATTTTATACATATGAATATGGTTCCCGTTGCATGATCTTATTGATAAATATTTGTTTGAGTGGCATGTTACTTTTATTAGTTTAGACATTGAAACATATATCGTGGGATGCTGCATGGACCCTGCTTGATACTAAACCAGATCGAGCCAAATATCTTCAAAATGGCGAGATCTAGGTGATAAGCGGGCCAACCTCTTAGAAATAACATTGTACGTGGAACTAGATTCGAAAGCCGAGTAGTTTTAGATTCAAGGGTTCCTACTGTAGCCTGTAGCAGAATTATTGAAGCTTCTAAATCAGACATTTCCGCTGGCTCAGCTGATGGAAAGGAGATTCATGCTATCATCGCTAACATAGAACGTATTTTATTCCGATCTAACTATTGATTTCTGTGATAATTCTATTATTATCGATATCAGCAATGTACTGCATGTTTTTTCATTTTTTCAGAAATATTGTATAAGCAAGAAATCCAAATAAAGACTAATTTTCAACTGAAGAACATTTTTTTACTTAAAGTGGTGTTCTAAACCAAAAAAAAAAGAAAGAAATACTAATCTTCGGAACAAAATAGAGGCATTAAGATTTGGTTCAGTGGGAGAGAGAGAAAGAGAGATGTCTCTTGTGATTTCAGAAGAGGTAGAGAAGAATATACTAAGGGAAGATTCTTTCTTTCGGAATTTGCAATTTGCATATTTAATTGATTGATTTCTTCATCAAAGTCACCAGACAACACTTGTACTTATTTTCTTAGGCGTCAGGAACACAAGAGGAACATGTTAATAGGAGATGCCATGTCGTGAATATGCGAATATATGTCTTCTAGCAATTGGACCCTCCATTGTTTTTCTAGTGTAACATCACGCATGAATTTCGAGATAAAATGTTAGTATAATTATAGTTGGTTAGACGAGCTGCAATGTCATAGAGGTCTTCTTTGATCGGCTTGTCGATTAACAAAGCTGAAATTTGATTTAATCATTATTACAAGCTATAAATAACTGACTGCAGAAGGAAAATACTTTAACAAATTTCTGACATTTTTACAAAATAACTAAATCATGCTCGTATCTGCAAAAGTAAAACACAAAAGAGACACCAAACTGAAGAAGAGTTTCAGTCCATTTTGTAGAAAATATGAATACATTATTTTATTCAAATTTTTCTTATTGATAAATACATTATTTTATTCAAATTTTGTTCTCTACGGTTCGTACACAAGTACAAATAGCTTACAAGTTATTTTCCACTCAAACTTCAAGATATTTAGATTATTGGGAAGAGGAAGATGATGACAAAGGAGGTGGAGAAACGGAGGTTCTGAAAGTAGCCACCCACGGTGCCTGAGGCTGCCATTACTGACCCTCTTTCTCAGTCAATGTCCTTTCAAGTACGAGTTTTTATAGATTCTTTAGGACAAAAGAACAGACAGACTGGTCAGAGTTCTGACCACATAAACAAATAATCAATACAGATACATATATATATAATAAGGTTGGTTGGTAGGATGATGAACATGGGATTAGATTTTGAAAAACATAATTCAAAATGAGGCATCACCTACCCTTATCAGCACACTTTTTTCTCTTTGCTAAATTTTTTCCCACCAATCACTGTAAATTAGTGTTTTTTTTTCATCATCTATATACTGATTTTCCAAGACAATACAACAGATCAGTACCATTAACCACCATAGGGGAACAACCTCCCTAGTATACCAAAACATCCTCCCAAAAAATAGATAACTCTTTACAACCAAAAACAGAGCAACAAAGGATTAAAACCCTGACCACTATAAATTAGTATAGATATAGTTTTTCTTGTATTCCAAATATAAATGTCTTCATGTGTTGTCTTTCCTTTCCTTTGTAGATCCTAACTTTGCTTTCGCTGTTGAATCAGTCAAGATCCGATGGTGATGGTAAAAAAACCCTGCTTCTTCGTCTCTAAGTTCATCTTCTCGTTTTGACAGAAAGTTGTATCTCCTTTTACGTCTCGATGGAAGTATATGTGGCAATATAATGGAGGAGAGAAGGTTTTTCTGAGCAAGACTATGTTTTTTTTTTTTGAGAAAGGGCTTGAGCAAGACTATGTTGAGAGGACTGTATCCTAATTGTTGGATTTTATTTAAATTGTTCACAAGAACCTGAGCATGCTTCAACTTCGTTGCAAAAATTCAGCTCTTGCATATAGTTTTTTGACTTTCCTCTAACACATACGACACGTAAAACTCGAATACTTCCCAAGACGTATTCACATTAACACTTTGACGGAATGAAATACCTCATCACGTTTTATCTCACTTCATGCAACCAACAAAGTCCATAACCACCACCTCTTTAAGTGTCTTTATCAAACAAATTAGATGTCATGTTTTGCACACTTCAAGTAACTGTCTGAGAAAGACACTAAAAGCTGTGGTAGTGAAGAACTTTGTTAGTGACTTGAACCAGTTAAATGTACTGAAGTATTTGATTCATCCGTGTGTGAAAGTGAGCATGTGTTGGAAAGTATTGAGCTGTATGTGGCTTATGGGTTGGAGAAAAGTCAAAAGATATTTGCATATACAGGAGAGGAGCCGAATGTCGTAGCGAAATTTATTAAAATTTCTTGCACAAAATATAATTTAAGTAAAATATGATAATTTAAATTTCTATATATTTACAATTGTCAAAATATAATTTTCAACTAGTATGTTTGTTGTTTCTACCATGCTATATATGGGCATACTTTAGTGAAATGTTAAAAGTACTAAATAATGTTATTTTAGTAAAAAAATTCTGATTGTATGTTTTGAAATTAATCTGTTAAAAATATTTTGAAATTAATATACAGATATATTGTATTTATTTAGTATTCATATTTAAGAAGATAAAATCATAAAATAATTAAATGAATAAATTTTAGTACTTTAAAATGAATTTAAATTTAAAATTATCTACAATCAAAAATAATTCTAGGTATCTAAATCCAAGTTTAATTATCTGAATTTGGATGTGTGGTTTTCACATCTCCATATTTCAGATATTTTACTATAATATTTTCATATATTCAGATCCATAGTATAAATATATAAAGATAACACAAAATTGAAATATATATACTATTTAAAATAATAATATAAAATTAAAATATTATATCATCTAATTAATTATATCATACAAAATATAAATAATTTAAAGAATATTGATAGAATTTTAGATGTTAAGATATCAGAAAATATGATCTGATTATCTTAACTTAAACATTAAGACATCAAGATTTGATGAAAGATTTTTGATTCCATCTTAATATAATGATTTGATTCATAATTAATAATATAAAAAAATTATTTCTATCATTTAGTTTATATATGTACTAATTCTCATAGTTTTTAGATATCAAAATTTTGTTTTGTATTAATATAGTATAGTGTATAAAGATAAAAATCAGGTACTGCAAATGAATACATCTTTGAAAAAAATCAGAAATAAATTCTTATTTTATAAAAATGATGTTTTTAATTCATGTTTCCTTTTAATCTAACAAGTATTTTTATTAAAATCAAACTCAGTTTGATGATTAGAAAAGATAAAAAGATCGCTAGTGTTACCGGTATTTTTTGATAATGCTTATAGACATAGAGCCACAATTCACAACTCGATAAAAAAAATCTTGCTTCCTGAAAGAAAGTGACAAAACACTTTTGAAAGCGATAATAAGCCAAACTAACGTGAAAATCTAATATTTATAAGTGTTTAAACTGTCAAAGCAATTTTTGCTATAAAATCTGGTTTATTTGTTTCCTTATGAACTTATTTATTGAATTAAAAATAATTTTAATACGGCTACAACCTGGTAATTAAAATAACATAATTATTATTAATTTATTTTAATATGGACACATAATTGCAATGAATTTTTTTGAATATGAATCAAATTAACTCTGAATCATAGAATGATATGGTGTTCTATTTTCATTAATTTAAACTATTTATTATATTTCTGCTATATTAAAAATAATAATAATTGATATGATTTTATTTTAGATAAAATAATTTAATTTATGAATAAATTAATTTTATTTTTGCTTCATTTTTAAAATAAATACATGAAATATTTTATTTTAAAATATTTATTTATTTTAAAATAAAATTATTAATTTAGATTATCAATTCAATATGGACATATTACTTTAAATCGAAAGAATCAAACCTAATCAAATTAGAAGATACCTAACCAAACCAAAAAGTTATAAAATCCAAATGACTTTAATATTTAAAACATTTTAGGTACCCAAATCTAAATGGTGTTAAATAAAAAACGATTCATATCCACTTGCTCGAAGTATAATTGTATAACTGAAAATATCAATCATATTTTAGATGATCGAAGAACCTAAAAATTACAAGTATAAATCCTATAATCTTAGTTATATTTAGACCCAAAAAACATGAATAATAAGTATTTCTGAATGTAATTACTTATATTTTTAAATTTAAGTTTGTTTTGCAAAATTTTACTATTCTATTCAATTTTGTTTTTGGAGTATTTTGTTAGTTTGTGTTATTCAAATAGTTCGAATAATCTTTTAGTAGCTTGTTTTAGTTATTTCATGTAATTTAGATAGATAAAGCCTACTTAGTTTGGGTTTTAGTTGGTTTTCAGTTTTATAAATGGAATTAAATAAATTATAAAAAGCATAAAATTGAACCAAATTAAACAATATTGATGATTATCAGAATTACTTATTACAAAAATTAGATTATATAAATCCATTCATCTGAAAATTTACTTCAAACTATTTCATAACACTAAATATGTTTTAGGTGTCCCAGATGATTTGACATAGGATTGTTATATTATAATCATTCACTGAATTTAAAGATTTGTTTTTCTCAGATGATGTGTGTTTATGCAAGAATTTAGTATTAGCAATAGTGCAATAGTGGAAACTTGCAAACTTCTTGATAAAAATCAATGTTAAATTATATTTTTAATATAAATGACACTATTCTTCTTTAAAAGAAATCGTAGCCTTAAACAAAATAAATTGTTTTAAAATAATTTGTAATCATTCAATTAGTTCTTAATCAAAATTATGTTTCAAATAATATATATATATATATATATATATATATATATGTGTGGTATATATATTATAATTTCCATTCAACTTTTGTTGACTTTCTTATGGTGTGATAACAAACTTATCATTGACTCCAGATTTCTTTTTGTATATTAAGAAGGTTATCTTTGACCCATAAAATTAGACATATCATCATGATACAGTTGACGATTCGTTGAATCTAAGACTGGTTTCTTTACCAACATTTATTATAATCATATATTAGAACTGATCCGTGCTTTTGTACAAGTGTTTTGATTTAATTTTTGCTCAACGTAAATCTATAAACTGTTGGTTTTATGAAAAATCTTATGTATATATTTATGTTTTAAAATTTAGCGATATAGTTAATCCCATAAAATGTTATCTCCCTTTAATATATACAATTTAATTAATATTTGTACAATATTAATAATAGTCATTATATAAATATCGATTTGGTTAGCTAAGCTTTGAAATTGTAATTAATTAATTTAAATTGATTTAAATGTAATAGCAGAATCTGTAAATAAGAAAAAAATTACAAAAATGAAATACTTAGTTTATTGTAAATATTAGTTTATTGTAAATATAATGACTAAATATGTAAATAAAAGAAAGTATTAAAAATACTGATATCCATGTTTTCAAACAATTATCATTTAAATTGTTATATATGTTTCCAAATATTATCAAAATACTTAAATTTTAATAATAAACATATATTAAAAATTATTTTTTAACAATGAATCCCCAAACTAATTAAGTTTATTTCAGATAAAAAATTAAATTAAGTATTTAAAATAAAACCTCCGAACTCGGTTAATTTAACGAATTAGACCATCTATCTACAATAAGATATCGGTTCAGTTTCGTTTTCAATATTTTGGTTTTACAAAAACTAGTTACCATATCAACTTTA
Organism: Raphanus raphanistrum subsp. raphanistrum; assembly: GCA_019706035.1. Taxonomy (NCBI): domain Eukaryota; kingdom Viridiplantae; phylum Streptophyta; class Magnoliopsida; order Brassicales; family Brassicaceae; genus Raphanus; species Raphanus raphanistrum. The sequence goes on from CM033981.1 coordinate 15,546,166, forward strand.
GTGTGATCCAATCTACAGTATATACCAACAATTTGCAGTTCATTCGGTTTTATACCAAAACCATAAATATATTTAACTTTAATAACAAAATGCATAGTTTATATGATTAAAAATTATATTTATTTAAAAATTAAATATATATATTTTATACTCTAATTTTTAAATATAATTATTTTATTTTTTTATTTAGCTATCAAAAATTAAAATAAGAAAAATAATAACATTGTAAAATGATTAATTAACTATATTTTAATACACATAATTATCAATAAGTTATTTTATTTTATTGGATGAAAATGCTGAAAACAGAATATTTTTTTTAATAAATGTTTAAATATGAATATAATATTAATAAATAAATTAAGTATATATTATTAGTTTTATCATAAAATTACATATAAATATACTATACATTAGTGATTGCATTGATTTACGTATCTATACTATTGTTTGCGATGTAATTTTTCGCTACGGAGCTCCACGTTAAAAGTTATAGTGGTTAATATCGATACTATCCTTAATGAATAATTTTTTTATTTTTATACAATTAATCATTAAACATGAATTAGTTATAATAAAAACATTTAAAAAAACGTTTTTGATAAAAACAATTCATGTATATTGTATTATTATCCAAACTAATATTAACTTTCTGTAGATAAATTTTAGAACATATATTTTTTATGTAAAAATTGAATTCTGAATTAAAAATCATTAAATAGTCTAGATAAGTATAAGTTTATATATTAGCTATGTTTTGATAAACATAATTGAAGATCTTAATAATTAATGAAATTTTTAAATTTAAAAAGTAAAAACACATATAAAATTGTATATAAAGAGAAATCTATAATATTCACACAATATGATTGTTTATAATTTTTATAATATATATATATATATATAATTTTAATGAAATATTGTATAATATATAAATATTTTTATGTTAAATTTGTTATTGATTTTGTAAGTGTATGAAAATAAATTATTTTGTTGATCTTTAAATTAATACTATATTTATTAATAAATATTACTAAGATAATTATGCCCGCATGGTGGGCTAAACGCCTAGTAAAATACAGTATAATATGCAATTAAAATGTGTGGGTTTACAACTCTACTATAAACCTACGAGTTGAACAAAAGCCTTTTTCTTGAACAACCGAACAAAAGCCTATAATATCAAACTAGATTTTGACCCGCCCGACTGGGCGGGTATTATATTTATTTGCAACAATATAATATTTATAATTTCTTTTGGATATGTGATTAAACTGTTTTGTACATGCTTTTATATGTTAAATGTGTACATTTTTTATCCTTTTTGATATATAATAAATAGGGTTTATTTGCCATATAACCAAATAAAAAATAAAAATTAGATTTGTAGAGAGAGATAAGAAGAGAAAGTAGGAGAGAGGATATGATTTTGGGTAGTTACTGAATTTGTGTGTCTTTGTTGGGTTATTGGGGCAAATTTCCCTAATAAATAGCAATTTCCTTTTTTAAATGAATCATATAATCTCAATGTGAGAGATGAATTATGTTCTAAGAAAACCAGTGAGATATGTTGTTCGTCATGCATGGATTTAAATTCTTTTGTGATAAACATAGTGGCTACAGAAAGGATATGTTAATACGTGAGGAAAAATAGTGGATTTTTACTTGACAGATTAATAATTTTTGCAAGGTATCCAATTCGTTGTTATTAATTAATTCTTTATCTGATGAACATGCTGCCATGGAAATATTGTATTTCAATGTGTGATGAAATGAAACGATAGATGTATATTTGAGTTGGGTAATGTTTGTAGTTAATCTTAATAACATTAATAGATGGTCCAATATGTAATGTTTAATATATTAACGTTTATATATTGAACGGTCCTCTTATATGTGACGTGACGTTTAGTATATTAAAATGTCTTCTTATAATGTTTAATTAGATGGTCCGATGTAACTTCTAAATGGTAAATAAAAATTGTACTTCTCTTTTAATAGAGAAGATTGTCCTCTTTCTCTTTTTTTTTGTTTTTGTCGGTCAACTAAACAATTAACTAACAGAAAAATGGTTAAGAATATATGATGAGATTATATACTGGTGATGAAAAATGGCGCACGTTAGGTTAAATGTCAATAAGTTCGATATTTTATTTTTGGTAATTATAATTTAAAAAAATAATCAAAAAAAATAATCTTAAAAGTAATTAAATGTACATTTATTATTTATTATCAATTAAGGAAAAGAAATATCCGTAGAGAAAAAGTGAACTTGGTGGTCAAGTTTTTTTTTAAAAATTTCATATTGTGTTAGTTATTTGATTCGAGCTGTTGAACAATTAATAGTTTATATTTTTTTCGCGTATGATTAGGAAAATCTCTGAGTAGTTATATTATGATCGCGTAGATAGGAAAATCTTTGAGTGCATATCAATTAAAAATCGCTTTAAATGTCATTAATGTACATTAACTAAAAAATTTCGTAAATTTAGTATTGGTTTAGGAATTTTTCGTGGAGTGGAAGAAAAACAGTTTAATTAAGTTAGATATTATTAGCAAACCAATTTTTTATTCGTTTTCGGTTTATATTGCAAAAAAGTTTTTTTTTGGATCAGGAACAAACCAAAATATAAACCATCTAAAACAAAACTAAAAGTTCATCATAAGCAAAACAATCTAAAATGTTTTTTCACTGCAAAAATAATTTCCACCATAAGCAATAGAATATATATGTTAATATACTTGTGTAGATATGTTTTATTATGAATAATAATTTACACTAATTGCTTTTGGATATTTAATTTAGATATTTCTATTGATTGGTTTAGTACTGTAGAGATTTCTATCGATTGGTTTAGAAGTCTGAACCATGTGAGTCAAAAAGAAAGCCCAAACAAAATAATAATGGGTAACTAACAGTTTAGGCCACGTTTTTTTATGTTAAAACTAAATGATTAAACTACTGTATTTGGATGGCAATAGCATGGAATGGTAATATTTGTGGAAAACTAAGGGGACATAGATAAATGTACTTCAATATTAATATTTTAGATGCCATAGCTACTTAGATTTATAATAAAGATTTTCTCTCGTTACATGTACATAGATTAGGGATATTTTTGTATAGAAAACTAATATTCTATGTAAATTAACTCAATCTTTTATGTGTTTTTCTTAATTTCAGAATATTTTATAAAGACATAAGTTGTAGTTTTAACTAGACTTTGATCCGCGCATTTATAAAGACATATAAGTATCATCATATAATTAATCGTAGTTTAAACATACTATTATATAAATAATCATATAATTAACAATATTTTATACGTACCATCATATAAATAATAACATATATTTTTATTTTTAAAAGTTAATGTAAAATATAAAACTCATAATTTATGTTGGTGTTTGAAATTGGGTTTGTATTGTATTTTTTTATATATTGAAAACATTTTTATAGTGGTTATTGGAAAATATTTTAATAAAAAAAATATTTTTTGTAGTTTGAATCGTTTGGATAGTTCGGATAAAATATTGGTTATTTAAGATAAAATATCAAATAATTATGATGATTGGATAAAAACTTTAGATATTTTAGATTACTCTGGATATTTTAAATAAAATTATCCGGATAGTTCGGTTAATTCAGATATTTTATAATAATGTAATTATCTTCATATATTTTTGAATTCTTTTAAGATTTTTTTTAGTTATAAATATATATTTAGTTATGTTATATGTATATACAATTAATATTTTTATATATTTGGATACCCGTTTGGTTCTCGATTTTATTTTGGTTCGGTTCCGATTTTCTAGATATAGAAATATAGGAATTATTCGGGTATTTAAAAGTCTTTGGTTCGGTTATGGTTCAGATATTTTGGTTCGGTTATTTTGTTCCGTTTTTTTTCTCCCAGGCCTAATGGAAACAAACGTTAGCTAGCATTTTTAAAATTTAGATTTGTAATAAACACGTCTCCATCACATTCAACATATTATTGAATTGGAAAATGGATTACGGATGGTTTTGACATGCTATCTAGATGGAAACAAATATATTTAAGAGCCAGTTCAAAAAAAAAATATATATTTAAGAAAAGAAAGAGAGTAAATCAGTGTCATTCGGACAGAAACCGACTGATAGGAGGTTAGAGAGAAGTTAGAGAGAAGGTAGAGAGGAGAGAGGAGTAGATCGGGTTTTCTTTTTCTGGCCGACGACGGTGGTTCCGTTAGCCACGTCGTCGGTCGGGCTCTTTCTGGATCGTTTCCCTTTTGTCCTCTTGGTTTGTTTCTCTTTTGTTTCCGTCGGCGTATCGTACTTTTGATGGCCGGTCGGCTCGAATGACCGCCGTGGCTCCTGTTCCAACAAAAGAGAACGGTCGGCTAAAGTCTCCGCGTCGCTATACTCTTCTGTCGACGGTGGCCCTAGTTTCTCTTTGCGGTTTTTTTTAAATTTTTTCTTTTTTCTTGCTTTATTTTCTTCGGTGCGTTTGTGGGTTTCGGTTAAGCTCACGTCGTGGACGGTGGAGACTTTCCGGTGTATGGTTTGTCGAGAGTGGTGAAGCTTCATCTTGGGTCTGTAGTAGTGGATTGAGGGTGAGATCTCGCCCGGGCGATTGATTCTCGCCGATATTTGAGCCCCCGATTTCGTAAGATGGTTGCGGTGGAGTTAGATGGAGGGTTGGAGCTCCGATGTGGTCCGGCGGTCCGAAGATCTGGTCGCCGGAGAAGACTAGAAGCATTGGCGATGGTGAGTCGGCCTGACGACACGTGTTCCCTCGACATCGAGGATGGCAACACGTGTCCGTGCGTTCCTTGGTTAGATCGACGAGGCGGCGGCATCACCTTACGCGTAGTGATTAGGGTTTTCAAAGTGGGCCGGCTTGTTTAAAGGCCCATTTGAATTCCGAGTTGGGTCTGGATTTATGGGCTTGTATGTTGTTGTTTGTGTTGTAATGGGCTTGTTCCCTTTTTATTATTAAAACCATTGACGGAAAAAAAAATCAGTGTCATTCAAAGAAGTTAGTTATCAATAAAATAACCTTTATGTAAAGATTGAGTAAAAAGATAAATAAGGAGGACCTTGCTGTATATGTATTTTGTCACAAAAAAAAAAAAACATTGATGTGTACGTAACTAAACTTTTTTTTGTTTGGTCAGCAGCACGTAACTAAAAATTAAAGTAGGAGAAATGGTGGAAGAATTAAAATCGCAGAAACCAAAAGTGATATTTTAACCAACTTTAATCGTAAAACTCATTAGACCCAAAGCATATTTGCGAGAAGGATCCTTGGAATCTGATGCGGGAAGGAAACTAAACCTCTCTCTCAGAGATTGAAATCGAGCTCAGAGACGGATCTCTCCTCGAAGATCTCTATCGCAAATCTGAGGTAAGTCTCCTCCTTCACATTTCGTTTGATTGTGGTTTAAATCTAGAGAGTTTCGATCGCGACTGTGATCTGGATGGGTCTGATATGTCAGATCGCGAGTTGATTGTTTGTTACCGAATTTGAATTCGCTTTGGGGGGATCCATTCGTGTTTTGATTTGGATCTCTTGATTGATTTTGATTGTTAGGGTTTGTCATCTCGACTAGATCTAGCCTATGATCTCATGTTATATGTAGATTCTGGAGTCATTTATTTTTCTATTAATGCTCCTCTGTTCTGGATTGTTTATTGTTTAATAGAATTCTAGATGACTGTTCCCATCGGAAATCATATTCTTCTTCTGCATTGTCACTTGCAGGAGCTGAGTAATTTATTTGGCATTTAGCACTCATTCACTCACACATCTCTTCTAGTTGACAAGAGACTGGTTTCAACGTCAGGTAGAATGTACACCAATATGCCATTTTTTATCAGTATCATTCTTTTTTTATATGTCTATGTTTCAATCTTCTCTATTTTATTGAAAGATTGTCATTTGCTTTCTTTTTTTTTATCACTTTTGTAGCTTTTCCTCCCCCTTTCATGTGAGTTTGCATCGATTGATGTAAGCCAGCCGACGTGTTGGGAACTGTAAGTCTCTGTTTCCAATTTTCAGTCTTTTGGTTTCTCCGAGAATACATTTGTCTAATGATTATAAGCTGTGTTTTGCAGATTTGGGTTTGGTTGAGTCACGTTTCCCCCAGCCATGTTCGTTCAAAGACCCGTTTTTCTTGGGTCTCTCCTGTTGGGTTTCTTCTTCTTCTTTGTAAACGGGCAAAAATGCTCAAAGTCGAGCTCTTTGATCGGGTACGAGTCCGAGTTCAGGATGTTGCAACACCAGCTCCGTGGGGTTTTCACCGTTCTTGATGATTGTTCCTTTAGGGTTTCACGTTTCGATATGCTCTCTGGCTCTGATGTTCATTGGTGGGGTGCAATGACTTCTGATTTCGAGAACATGACTGATAGTGGCTTCGTCATCTCTGATCAGAAGCTTAGTCAAACATTCAATAACCAGTCTTTCGTCGTCCGTTTGTTGGATAATGTTACATGGGATAGTATAGGAGTGGTTTCGGTTTGGGATTTGCCAACTGCTTCTGATTTTGGGCACGTTCTGCTCCCCAATGCTGCAGAGCAAGATTCGTCTTCTTCGAAATCTGAATCACCTCCTTCAGAGACTAAAGATGCTGCTACCGGGAATAACAGTGAGCCCTTAAAGGCTCCTACCATGTTTGATAATTGCAAGAAGCTTTCGGATAAGTATAGGCTCAGGTGGACCCTGAATGTAGATGAAGGTTATGTAGATATTGGTCTAGAGGCTACAACTGGTTTGCTGAACTACATGGCGTTTGGTTGGGCTAAACCGAACACGACCTCAAACCTTATGTTGAATGCTGATGTTGTGATTACCGGGATTAGAGAGGATGGATTCCCTTTTGCTGATGATTTCTACATTACAAAGTCGAGTGTATGCTATGTCAGGGATGGTTTTGCTGCTGGGGTTTGTCCTGACACTGTGTATGAAGGACCAGATGCAGTTGGTTCTTCGGTGAATAACACAAAGCTTGTTTACGGGCATAGGATAGATGGAGTTTCGTTTGTTAGGTATAGGAGGCCGTTGAATGATAGTGATAACAAGTTTGATTTTCCTGTGAATGCAACTGAGAATCTTACAGTTATTTGGGCACTTGGGGTGATAAAACCACCAGATGTTATCAATCCTTACTATCTACCTGAGAATCACGGCGGTGTGGAATCGGAAAACTACGGGCATTTTTCGCTAAGTCTCTCCGAAAATGTGGATGAGTGCCTGGGACCATTGGACGCAGACAACAAGTATGATCAAGGTGTGATCATTGCCGATGCCAACGCACCTCTTGTTGTCACGGCTGGACCATCTGTGCATTATCCGAACCCTCCAAACCCTTCGAAGGTTCTGTATATCAACAAGAAAGAAGCACCGGTGCTGAGAGTGGAGAGAGGTGTCCCTGTGAAGTTTTCAATAGAAGCAGGACACGACGTCTCGTTCTACATAACTTCAGACTTTCTCGGTGGGAATGCTTCTCTAAGGAACAGAACCGAGACGATCTATGCAGGTGGGCAAGAAACTCATGGAGTATTGTCGAGTCCGTTAGAGCTCGTTTGGGCTCCTAATAGAAACACACCTGACCAGCTCTATTATCACTCGATTTTTCAAGAGAAAATGGGTTGGAAGGTTCAGGTTGTCGACGGTGGACTCTCGGATATGTACAACAACAGTGTTAATCTAGATGATCAGCAAGTAAAGTTCTTTTGGACCATAGTAGGAGATTCAATATCGATCGCAGCTCGTGGCGAGAAGAAAAGTGGCTATCTTGCAATTGGTTTCGGCAGCGAGATGGCAAACAGTTATGCTTATGTTGGTTGGTTTGATAGAAACGGAACAGGACATGTAAACACGTACTGGATTGGTGCAGAATCAGCTTCCTCTATTCGACCCACAGTCGAAAACATGACATATGTGAGATGCAAATCCGAGGAAGGGATCATCACGCTGGAGTTCACCCGTCCCTTGAAACCTTCCTGCAGTCATCGAGATAGACCCGAGTGTAAGAACATGATCGATCCCACGACTCCTCTTAAAGTGATATGGGCGATGGGTGCTAAATGGACAGATGGTCAGTTAACAGAGAGAAACATGCACTCGGTTACAAGTCAGAGACCTGTCCGTGTCATGTTGACGCGTGGATCAGCAGAAGCGGAGCAAGACCTCAGACCGGTCTTGGGCGTTCACGGATTCATGATGTTCCTCGCTTGGGGAATCTTGCTTCCCGGCGGGATATTGTCCGCTAGATACCTGAAACACATCAAAGGCGATGGCTGGTTCAAGATTCATATGTATCTTCAGTGCTCAGGACTAGCCATTGTCTTCCTCGGCCTCCTCTTCGCAGTAGCTGAACTCAACGGTTTCAGTTTCAGCTCATCCCACGTCAAGTTCGGTTTCACAGCCATAGTTCTTGCTTGCGCTCAGCCCGTGAACGCCTGGCTAAGGCCAGCGAAGCCTGCTCAAGGAGAGCTAATGTCTTCGAAGCGATTAATCTGGGAGTACTCTCACTCGATCGTTGGTCAATCAGCTGTTGTCATTGGAGTCGTCGCGCTCTTCACGGGGATGAAACATTTGGGAGAACGGAACGGAGCAGAGAACGTAGACGGGCTTAACTGGGCACTTGGGTTATGGGTGTTCCTGGGAGTGGTGACTGTTGTGTATTTGGAGTACAGGGAAAGAGGAAGAAGAAGAGCTAGGAACCTGAGCAGAGGGAACTGGGTCTTGGGGAATGTTGAAGAAGATGATTCGACTGATCTAATAGATTCAAGAGGAGGTTTCAGAGATAAAGATGACGAAGAAGGTAGAAATGGAGGGAGGAGTGAGATTCAGTTAGAGCCGTTGAAATAATAGTAACTTTCTTTATTCAGATCATTTTCCTTTATTTTTTTTTCTCTTACCGAACAAACAAAAAAGAAAGAAACAAGAGGAGTTTTGTCTTTTACGGTTTAATACTTTATAAATGCAGCGGTCTGTATCTATGCATATTAGAATTTGTATACCTTTGAGCACATTTGAGATTCATATACTACACAAACCAATTGTGAAAGCCTCTCTCTCACTTCTCTCATCTTTATTTTTCAGAGGAAGTGGACATTTGTACTGAAACCGGATTTCATCTTTGGTGTCGGCTGATTTTTTTTGTTTTTGTTTATGACATACTTTCAGACATCGATCGGATCTATCTTTTGGCTTAGACATACTACACAAATCTAATGATTTCCAACAAAATGTTGGAAGGTGACATACCTATTTCGCTTTTCAGCATATCCAATCTTCAGCTATTGGACCTCTCTGCAAACATTTTATCTGGGGGCCTCTCTTCACACATCAATTCCACAAGGCCAGTAGTATTATTCCTTCAAGATAATAATTTATCAGGGGTTATTCCACACTTTACTAATGAATGTCTCTGTACTTGATCTGGGAAAACAAACTACTGGGAACATTCCTGAGTTCACCAACACTCAAATACCCACACTCTTTTTCTTGGGGGAGTAACTTAACAGGTTTTATTTCTCGCTAGTTGTGTGGCCTAAGAAAATCTAACTTCTTGATCTTGCAAACAACAGATTGAAACTATGTATCAGCAATACATCTCTCCTTTTTTTTTCTTATGGGAGAGAGTATACATAATATGATTATGAATATTGAATACGGTAGTTCCTCGGACTTTAACTCAATACTAGATTTTGATCCGTACTTCTAAAGCGCGAGATTATTTTCGGTTGAAAGATATTTTATATAATAAATATATAATTTTATCTATAATTTGTATATGTATATGAAATTTATTATACTGTGTTAAATATGATAAAATTTATATTTGGATATCCTTCAAATAAAATTAATGTTGGATTAATATAAAATTTACATATAATTCTTTTGGTTTTATTTCATCTAAGTTTAGCTATATTTTCTAATAGTGCTAACTAAATTTTTTATTTATATTTTGCTATATAAATTAAAAATAGAGTGGAACCAATTATATAAAAATGAAAGTGATCGGAAAACAGGTCAGAGCTAGTGGAGTTTTGGCCGGGAAAATATAAGTCGGTAAGAAGATAGATTAGAGCATAATTTATCCGCTTCGAAATAGGATTCACGCCACAATTTTTCCACCAAGTAAAAGGAGTGCCCTTTGCTTAAGTTTCAAACAGGCATGCGTCCTGCATGGCTAGGTTCGCATCCTCCATCCCGCTAGAGTCAACCACCCTTGAAGGGTATCACGAATGGTGAGTTAGCAGAAGGATCTGATTAAAGTCACCAAGGACTAACCAAGGAGAGTTGTGCATAGAAGGAGTGTCATTTATTTCCACCAACTCATTCCACAGTGCCTGCCTCTCTCCCACCTCATTGAACCCGTACACAAAACTAACGGTAAGACTGACATTCTCCGCTAAGATGTAAATTCCACACGTAAAATCTTGCTCAGATGTCTTGTAAATAAAAATAGAGACCGAGGGGGTCCCAGACAACTATTATACGGCCAGAACTATGATTCCCGTAGTTACCAAAAGACTTCCAATCTGCCGGGATGGCATCATTAAATCTGAATGCGTTACTACTTTGAATAGGTGTTTCCAAGAACGCACCAAAAAGAGGTCTATGGATATTAATCCAGTTCTTGACCATGTTGTGGCGTCTGATTCCGTTCAGTCCTCTAACATTCCACACAAAAAATGTCGACATATGATCTTACTTGAGAGATTTGGCCTTACGGCCGCTCTTCCTACCAGTCACCAAGAAGAAAGGATTATCCGCAGCTTCCTGACTTTGCTGATTTGCACCAACAGGCCGACCTCTACTGGTTTTCTCGATATTTGCCCCCTCCGATTCTGATTTATTATCTGCATCATCGTTAACATGAGAGCCACCATCATTAACACGAGAGTCAGCAGGATCCCCACCTTCTGAGGATTCAGAAACAGTTTCATCAACCTCCGCCGAGAAAGAGGGTAACGGTTTTGTATCCGGAGTTTCTGACTCAGGAGCAGGATCCTTTTCCGAAACAATCTCACCATCTTCTACTACTTGCAGTTCCGACGGAGAGGGATTTTTTTTTTTGAATTTCAGTTCGGTGAGAGGCCTTAGCTCTGTTCTGCCTGGAGCTATGCCTAGGCTTTCCGCCATTCCTCGGAGGACTTTTGGATCTGCTTCTAGTTGAGGAATTCTCCAAATGTGCCATGCATTTATCTTGAGAATGGCCATACTTCTTGCATAGATCACACTTCAAAGGAAGCTAGGGGTAGCTGACTGCAATCTCCGACTTCTTACCGTTAGAGTAACCTGAGATAATCTTTCGAGACAGAGTTTTTGTGAGGTCCACTCTAACAAATAGCTTCGCAACCTTGAAATTCAGTTTCCGTTCCGGCGCACTCGATACTGGTTTACCAATCGCAGAGGCCAGTCTACTGAGGCTTTCTTTATTAAAGAGAAGGTAAATGACGTCTCTCAATTCCACCGAAATGACAGTACTGGTCATGGGTGCCTCATCCGGTGTACAATCTGGTGACCAAGCTGCAACAAACATTGGAAGCCCAGCCACATTCCAGCAAGTTTGGCTCAGCAGCAACTCTCTTGTTTTTGCATTTACATTTACATTGGAAGCCCAGCCACACTCCAGCAATTTCGGTCCAGCCACACACATATCATATTTGTTATTTACATTTAAATTAAGTAATATAATACACCTTACTAGGTCAAAAAACCAGCAAATATTTATTAAAATTATTAGTCTTTTTGACAAAATTGTAGTATTATTATAAATATTATTTGAGTTCTAGTGTAGACAAAAAAGAATCAACGAGCGCAACGATGTATACATTCGCAGTCCAGTTTTCCTTTGTCTGGACGAATGCACCTACCAGTCGCTTCAAAATTAAACTTTTGTTTACACTGGTCTGTGCAGGCCTGTTCCCTACATTTTCCCGTTATCATCGGATAAGATGTATAACATGGGTAAGTTCCTTTCTTAGCAATCACCGTTTCTCCTGTTATTATAACAATCAAAACATAACCTTAGTTTTCATATTTAAAACAAAAAATGACTTTTGTAAAACATATGTTTAGAGAGTTCTTTTTTGCATACTTATAAAAAAAAGAACTAAACATCTTCTTTCTAAATCAATGAATATTCTTGAATAATCATTAAACTCAATATTCTATAATTAGAGATTCAATTTATATAGATATATAAATTAATACAGCATCGCATAAGATTTATTTTGTAATAATTATATAAGATATTAATAAGTTATTCTTGAATAATCATAAACTCAATAGTCTGTAATTAGACATTCAATTTATATAGATATATAAATTAATACAGCATCGCATAAGATTTATTTTGTAACGATTATATAAGATATTAATAAGTTGTAAACGTAAATACAAACCGAGTGATGTTAGGAGTTTTGAGGCTCCTAAGTCAAATGATAGTATAGTGGAAGTAAGTTTGTCGAACCAGTTCTGAGGGACTCAAAGCAGTGAGAATGCAAGTATTTGCCTAATCTAAGTGCAAACAGTGATTTGATGATTTCTATACTAATGATTAAAGCTAAAGCAAAGCAATAAAAATGATACTTTTAATCTATTGGAAAGGAGAACTCATGGGTTTAGGGATTTAGACCTTGGGTGATCAGGTTTCGAACTAAGGATGACAAATGAATCAATCAAACTATTAACCTTAAGCCTAGACACAATTCTAAGCAAGCTCTATGTCTAGATGAATGCTCATTTGCTAACATGTCTCAAACATCAAATGTCTTTGGTTGAATAACATGCAAGCAATCATTACTAACAAGTCTATTAGCTATCTTAGCATCTTTAACAACAAATCTCTTTGGCAAAGTACACTAAAAGCCTAGGAGAGTTGACTCAGACATTTCATCAAACACCTTTTGGGTGGGAAATGCCTAGAGATCACCCTTTGAGTGGCCTACTCAAATGATGCATTATGAATACTCTACTAGCAAGGAACAAGAATGATCTACACTAAAACATCCTAGAACTAGCCTAATCACCCTTAATCTCCCTAACCCATGAATTCAAAAGGTGATTACTCACTAATCCCCATGATTCCTCTTAAACCCATGATGGATTTCAGATGAATCATATAGAGAAATAGATGAGAGATCACAAGAACAATAACAAACCAAGCCAAAAAGAGATTAATTTCTTGAGAGAGTTTGTGTTCTTCAATAGATCAAAGATAATCTGCCAAAAGGTGGCTACAACATACTTAAACATTAGGTTTTTCAGAGTAAAAACGTGCATAAGAAATTGCAAAAAGGTCCTTGAAAAAACATAAAATCGTGTAGCAAAAGGGGCTGGAGCGACCTTGGGGGGTCGCTCTGAGAGGTCGCTCCAGCCTCAATTTTTGTGTCTCCGGGCGATGAAAACGCGAGCTACTTAGGTGGGTCGCTCTGGTTGGTCGCTCTGGTTGGGAGCGACCTTGGGGGGTCGCTCCGGAAGGTCACTCTGCGGTTCTCGACCAGGATGGATATGCCTCTAGTAAATTGATCATAACTCCTTCATTACATCTCCAAATGACTTGAAACCACTTCCATTAGAAAGCTAACTCAATTTCCTGTGTCTCCACAAAATCTTAGCAACAGAAGATTTCTCTAAGGCCTCCATCCATGCTCATCTTTCACCTCCTTTTTGATCACTTTGCTTCCAAATGTCTCTAAGAACTCCATGTGGTATTCCAATACCTGATAGAGACATATGTATGCCAAATGCAACCTAAACATGTCTAAATCCTAATCTATATGATGCAAATGCTTATGAATGAATGGTTAAAACAATGCAAATATGCAAGACATCAACTCCCCCACACTAGTCCTTTACTTGTCCACAAGTAAACTTTCAAGAACCAAGGAGAAGAGGTTTGAAGGTGGGGACTCATAACCAAAAGAAACTCTTCTTAGTTCTCAACCTAACAACCTTGCATAATCATACCAAATAGCAAGAGCAAAGATTTTATCCATCTCTAACTTCTCTAAGCCTATCCCAGCTCCTTTGATCTCTACACTCATTAATCATGCATCCACAAACCACAAATCCACATCTCTCTAACATTTATGAAGCAACTCAATAGACATCTCACACATGGTCAACTGGTCCAAGTCATTTGGTTTGGTAAGACAAAAGCCTTAATGCAAGTGAAATCAGAGGTTCAAAATGATCTTTTAAGGTGGTTTACTCTCAAAACAAAGTAGCTTTGACATTACACATAATATATCTAAGAAAGGGATCAACTCATGCATACAATGCTCAATCTCCATTGTTCTACCCTTTCCCAAACACACAAGATATTCAATTATTCCTCAATGTCAAACCCAACTCACATCTCTCACCAAAAGATCCCAAGAACATTCTTCACATCACACTCTTTCTTTTTGAAATCAATAAGGGATTTTCACAATTTTAAAACAAATCTTAGCTCCTAACAACTTTGCTAGCCCCCTTTTTCATTCTTTTTTTTTTCTTTTTTTTTTTTCTTTTTTTTTTTTTTTTTTTTTTATTTGGGGGCCAAGACTTTTCACAATAAGAGCTAGATACTTCTCCACTAATCCCATAAAGACTAATCATTTAAGCACAAAGAGTCAAACCTTTCATATTCCCAAATCACAATCACAACACTCACCCCCTTCCTATAGCTAGACAATAGAGTGACTAATCTAGCAAGAATGGAGACTAAGCATTGTCGTTCCCAATACTCTCAACATTATGCACATGCAAAGCTTTCCAAAGAGGCCTCACTCAACAAATAATGATGGTTTAAAAATGAGGTATGGGTTTTGGGAGTGGAGTACCACTTGAGTTTGTCAAAAAGATTGGTAAAACAGATGGGACAACTCAAGTGTGTATATCCATGACTTAGTACACAAGGGACCATATGCAAGAGACATTAAAACAGGAGCTTGCTTCAAAGAGAGAGTATCAACAGTCAAATGAGTTTCAAGAGGAGCATTCAAGGCGCGAAGTTTACAAGCTTTATAAAGGGTGCTCAAGCTACTTGTCATGATTACAAAGGTCAACAAATTCAGTACTTAGCATGAGCTCTTTACAAGGTTGAGATCCCCCTAATGCATGAATGCAACCTATATGCTTCTAGACTCAATCCTAAAAATGCAAATGATGCAACTAAATGATTCTTTTTGTGTTTTTCAAATTTTTTATTTTTTTTTGGATTTTTCTATGCAAATAAGAATGTAATATGCAATGCATGAGACTCAAAATCATGAAAACAAACATGATCAAATACTTGGTACCTCCCCCACACTTAAATCACACAGTCTCTGTGTGAGTGAGGTACCCAATGGAAATGTGAAATACAAAGAAAAGATGGGAGAAGAGAAGTTTCCAGTTACCTGAGACGGGAGCGAGGTGTAAGGGTCGCTGTGGCAGGTCGCTCCCAGCTGGAGCGACCTCATGACGTCGCTGCGGATACCTCGCTCCACGGTCAGTTCCGCTCTGGAGGACACGAGCGACCTCTGGGGGTCGCTGTGGGCAAGTCGCTCCCAGCTGGAGCGACTTTTCTCCCTCGCTCCATGACCTCGGTCTGATTTCCGATTTTCTGCTCCACACCTGCACACAACTTCATTTTCCCATTGTTTTATGCAGTAAGATGAAAATGTAAACACTAATGCAATATATACAAGGATACTCATGGGACTTCCTCCCAAGTGAGCTTGTTTTAAGTCTCTAGCTTGACTTTGCCTCCTTTGGATCAGGCTGGACTAGGTGCAGAAAGTGGAGTTGACACCCCATCTTCCTCAGGTGGTAGCTCATCAAAGTGATAATCAGCAGGAGAAGGATTCATCTCTTCAATGGTGAAGGCTTGTCCAAATACAGTGAGGTTCCTCATCTTCTCCTTGATGTCAAAGTGGAGGATGTTCTCCTTGCCCAAATGGAGGTCAATCTTCCCTTCTTTCACATTCACGATAGCTCCTGCTGTAGCTAAGAATGGCCTTCCTAGAATCAATGGGTCTTGAGCCTCCTCACCCATTTCAAGCACCACAAAATCTGTAGGTATCTCATACCTTCCAATCTTCACAGGGAGGTTCTCTAGGATGCCCACAGGGTACTTCACTGAACGATCAGCCAACACCAGAGAGAGTATACACTTCTTGTATTGAGTGAAGCCAAGCTTCTTTGCCACAGACAAAGGCATCAAGCTAACACTAGCTCCCAAATCGCAGAGACATTTCTCAAATACCATAGGTCCAAGAGCACAAGGGAGTGTGAAGCATCCTGGATCCTCTAGCTTCTCTGGAGCATCAAGCCTCTGAATGATGGCATTGCACTCATGACTCAGAACCATCATGCCCTCCATCTCCTTCTTCTTAGCAGCTACAACATCTTTCAGGAGTTTGCTGTATTGAGGAATCAACATGAAAGCATCAATGATGGGCATTGTAACCTGAGCTTCACTCATCTGCTTCTCAAACAAAGCCTTGTACTTCTGTAGCAGCTGTTTCTTGAATCTACCAGGGAATGGAAGCTTTGGTTCATAGGGAGGGGGGATAGAAGAGCTCTCACTTGCTGGGGCAGCAGATTCACCATCTTTTGTTGTTCTCTTCTCTTCTCCAACCTTTCCTTTACCCTTGGCTTTCACAATCTTCTCCAAGATCTCATCATCTGTCTTCTCATCAACAATGACCACTTCATCATCTAGGTTAATGGCCACCTCCCCACCTTGTTTCTCAGCATTCTTGGTGAGGGTTACAGGAGTCAACTGCTTACCACTCCTAAGTGTGACAGCTTTTGCTTCCTTGGGGTTTTGATCTGACTTTCCAGGTAGAGATCCTTGCTGGCGGTTCTGGTGGGAGCTCATGGAAGCAAACTGATTCTCCAAATTCTTGACAGAAGAAGCAAGGTAGGAGAATTTGTTGTTGAGCTCATTGTAGCTTCCATCGATCTTGGAGTGGAGATTCTTCAGCTCATAGCCAACATGCTTCTCACTTCTAGTCTGAGACTCCAAGATCTGTTTCAGCAAGGCATCAGTGCTGCTCTCTTGAGGAGCAGAAGAGCTAGGAGAAGAGTTTTGCTGAGGCTGATAGTTGCTCTGCTGGTTGTTTCGAGGCTGATAACCACTCTGCTGGTTGTTTGAATAGGGCTTCTGTTGGTAGTTGTTGTACTGAAAGTTGGGTTCCTTCTTGTACCAGCTACCATTACTGTTGATGAAACACAATTCTTCTTGCCCTTCCAAACCCTCAACCTCATTGACAGTAGGAGGTATCTCCTGGCTTGGGTTGCCAACAAAGTTCACATGCGCTTGTGTGGCCTTATCAGCAATGAGTTTGTCAATCTTCTCCTGAAGAGCCTTTATCTCATTCCTTGTTTGATTGTCATCACCTCTGCTGCTTCTGTCATGGTCTCCACTGTAGACTGCATCACTCTTAACCATGTTGTCAACCAGAGCCTCTGCCTTTTCCTCAGTTCTCCCCAAAAAGAATCCATTGCTAGCTGTATCCAGTCTGGCTCTGTACTTAGGAAGAGCACCTCTGTAGAATGTGCTCAGCAAGCTCTCCTTAGAGAATCCATGGTGTGGGCACTGAGCTTGGTAACCATTGAATCTCTCCCAAGCTTCACTGAATCCTTCCAAGTTCTTCTGTTGGAAGCTGGAGATCTCATTCCTCAACTTAGCAGTTCTTGAGGTAGAGAAGAACTTCTCCAAGAATGCCCTTTTGCAGTCTTCCCAAGTGGTGATGGAGTCACTTGGTAGAGACTTCTCCCATTGACGTGCCTTATCCCCCAAAGAGAAAGGGAATAGCTTGAGCTTCAAGACATCTTCTGACACACCATTAGTCTTTGACATACCACAGTAGCTGTCAAACTTATCCAAGTGATCAAATGGGTCCTCCACAGCCAGACCATGATACTTGTTGTTCTCTATGCAGTTGAGCAGCCCTGACTTGATCTCAAAGTTGTTAGCAGCCACAGCTGGTGCTCGAATTCCAAGTCTAGGACCATGGATGTTGGGGCGGTCATAAGTGCCAATGGGGCGAGCTGGTCGCTGTTGAGGTCCATTGGGGTTCTGAGGATTTTGTTGTTCTTCCATTGCAGCTTCCAGTGTCTGCAGTTGAGCTTGTTGCTCTTCTTCTCTTCTTTTTCTAGCACACTCTCTCTCTAAAGCTCTGATGTCTGCGGCTCTTGGAACAAGGTTTGATGTACCTTTGCTCCTCAAGTTCATACACCTGAAAATCACAAAGAGGTGAAGAAGAGAATCAGTAACTTACAAAAATAAAAATGACTTAGTCTCAAGCAAATGACTAAATCTCAATGTTCAAATCAAACTCAGAATTTGGCAACGGCGCCAATTTGATGTTAGGAGTTTTGAGGCTCCTAAGTCAAATGATAGTATAGTGGAAGTAAGTTTGTCGAACCAGTTCTGAGGGACTCAAAGCAGTGAGAATGCAAGTATTTGCCTAATCTAAGTGCAAACAGTGATTTGATGATTTCTATACTAATGATTAAAGCTAAAGCAAAGCAATAAAAATGATACTTTTAATCTATTGGAAAGGAGAACTCATGGGTTTAGGGATTTAGACCTTGGGTGATCAGGTTTCGAACTAAGGATGACAAATGAATCAATCAAACTATTAACCTTAAGCCTAGACACAATTCTAAGCAAGCTCTATGTCTAGATGAATGCTCATTTGCTAACATGTCTCAAACATCAAATGTCTTTGGTTGAATAACATGCAAGCAATCATTACTAACAAGTCTATTAGCTATCTTAGCATCTTTAACAACAAATCTCTTTGGCAAAGTACACTAAAAGCCTAGGAGAGTTGACTCAGACATTTCATCAAACACCTTTTGGGTGGGAAATGCCTAGAGATCACCCTTTGAGTGGCCTACTCAAATGATGCATTATGAATACTCTACTAGCAAGGAACAAGAATGATCTACACTAAAACATCCTAGAACTAGCCTAATCACCCTTAATCTCCCTAACCCATGAATTCAAAAGGTGATTACTCACTAATCCCCATGATTCCTCTTAAACCCATGATGGATTTCAGATGAATCATATAGAGAAATAGATGAGAGATCACAAGAACAATAACAAACCAAGCCAAAAAGAGATTAATTTCTTGAGAGAGTTTGTGTTCTTCAATAGATCAAAGATAATCTGCCAAAAGGTGGCTACAACATACTTAAACATTAGGTTTTTCAGAGTAAAAACGTGCATAAGAAATTGCAAAAAGGTCCTTGAAAAAACATAAAATCGTGTAGCAAAAGGGGCTGGAGCGACCTTGGGGGGTCGCTCTGAGAGGTCGCTCCAGCCTCAATTTTTGTGTCTCTGGGCGATGAAAACGCGAGCTACTTAGGTGGGTCGCTCTGGTTGGTCGCTCTGGTTGGGAGCGACCTTGGGGGGTCGCTCCGGAAGGTCACTCTGCGGTTCTCGACCAGGATGGATATGCCTCTAGTAAATTGATCATAACTCCTTCATTACATCTCCAAATGACTTGAAACCACTTCCATTAGAAAGCTAACTCAATTTCCTGTGTCTCCACAAAATCTTAGCAACAGAAGATTTCTCTAAGGCCTCCATCCATGCTCATCTTTCACCTCCTTTTTGATCACTTTGCTTCCAAATGTCTCTAAGAACTCCATGTGGTGTTCCAATACCTGATAGAGACATATGTATGCCAAATGCAACCTAAACATGTCTAAATCCTAATCTATATGATGCAAATGCTTATGAATGAATGGTTAAAACAATGCAAATATGCAAGACATCACCGAGCAGAAGAATTGTGAGCATAACAAAACCAATAAGCAAAGGTTTAAACGTATTTTTCATCGTAGATAAAGAAATGGTAGTGTTTTAAAAATTAGAAAGACAAAGAAGTACATTTATAGATGAATCAGAAATTGAAACATATCTAATTTAAGCTATATGTATCTTTTCAAATTCCGATATAAAAGGGTCTAGTTTGACCCAAAAACACTACTATTTTTAGTTTTTTATATATTTAATAAATAAAAAGTTATTTCGTTTATTTTTAAGTTTGAGAAAACAGTATATCTATTTTATTTATTTAATAAATAGAAAAAAGTTTATCTATTTCTATTTTTTATTCATTTATAAATAAAGAAAATTAAGAGAGTTAGGCTTTTTAAACAGCTTTTGTCTAACTTTGTTTAGCTTAACAAGACTTTCATTTCACGCCAAAGCGCTCTAGAGACAGTTCTTTCACTGTAAGGGCTGTTTCAGTTATTGGTGTTAAATATCAGTGGCTTAAACATAGTTCTTCGTGTTGTTGAGCTGACAAATTTCTTGGTGTGAACGATGATGCTTCATGGATTTCTTTGGTCAAGGGTGGGAAAAAGAATTTTGGCATGTTCTACTGGCACAGCTATGGAACACAAAATCCAATTATAGTGATGATTAACATTATTTGTCTCCAATGTCGATTACTTTTTGAGAGTAAATTGTGACATCTGTCATATTTAAAAGTTTTTGTGCAACTTTCTGTCTTTTTAACGGGTTCGGTCTTTAACTTATTTGCTGGAAGGAGCCTTCTGATCAAAACTGTCATCATGGGGACTGTTAATTTTTGGATCTCTACATTCCAGCTACCCAAATCCTGCGTAAAGAAAAATTGAATCCCTCTGTTCGACATTTCTCTGGTCAGGCTCTCTTGATAAGCGCCCCAATGTGAAAGTCTCGTGGACTAGAGTGTGTCTTCCTAAGCTTGAAGGAGGCATTGGCCTCAGAAGCTTCAGAAAATGGAATCTCACCCTGATGCTGCGAGTAATATGGCTTCTTTTTTCAGGAAGCGACTTATTATGGGTGGCATGGCATAGAACTTACAACTGCAGGTCTTCTTATCACTTCTGGTCTCAAGAGGAATCGCCAAGCCACTCATTGAACTGGAGATGTATTTTTCGGTTAAGAGAACTAGCCTCAAATTTTCTAATTTCTGAAGTTAAAAATGGCTTTAACACAAGTTTCTGGTTTGATAATTGGTGCCCCCTTGGTCCATTAATTGATACTTTTTGGTAGGGAAGGAACTCGAAACTTGAGAGTTCATATTGAGTTCATATTGACGCATCTGTTGCGGACGCTTGCAATGCTCAAGAATGGTCTCTTCCTCATCCTAGATGTGATCAGGAAGTCACTCTTCACTCATTTCTTACAAGCATCCCGCTACCCTCTCTAGCAAGCGAATCAGATATGTTTAGATCGATGGAGAAACTAGCAGTTACACCAGCGACTTCTTCTCCTCTTCAAAGACTTGGGAAGTTCTTAGACCTCGTGCTCCTACTCAAGCCAGTGCAAAACACATTTGGTTTAGTGGTGCAACGCCAAAGCATGCTTTCCACATGTGGGTCACCAATTTAAACAAACTGCCAAACCGCTCGCGATTGGCCTCTTGGGGAATGCAGATTCCCACTACCTGCTGTGTATGTTCTACACAGGTTGAGACCCATGAGTCATGACCATCTGATGCTCATCTGTTCGTATGCGATCTTAATTTGGACAGAAATCCGTAGAAGGATGCGTACTGCGGTGCCTCTATCTTTACAAAGGCTATAACTCAAATTTTTAACTCAACAGTAATCAATTATAACCCAAACACAATTTCAAAATCTTAAAAATTAGTAACATTTTTGATTTATATGTTTGTACAAAACATTGCAGCAAGAAATAAGCCTATAATCTTTGAAGAGAATAGTCTCGTCTTTTTTAGGTATCAATGCCAGAATGGTGGAGTTAACTCTCTTTGGCAAGAAATAATATTCAAAAAAAGAGGTTACTATGACCACCACCTCTTTTTCCATTATTGGCCATGCTGTCTTGTAGAACTCACGAGTGTATCCATCAGCACCTATAGATTTATTACGAGCCATCTTGAATATCACGTCTTTAATCTCATATGATGTTACGTCTCTCATTAACATGTTCTGATCTAGTCCCTCAGACTCAAAGTTCAGTATTTTTTTTAAATTTCTCCTGAGATACATTAATAATTCGGCACTTGATGCGTTAAAAACCCAATAAAGTATTCACAATATATATTCATGAAGATTGTTTTAAATAACATTTATAAGAAAATCTAAAATTTCATGAAGATAGTATACATATTTATCAATATCTTTCTAAATTTTATAATTTTTTGTATTTATTTAGGAAGGATTTTTCTAAACTCAAATTCATGAAAATATCATATGCATTTTCATGAAGGTATTTTAAACTCAAGTTCAGAAATATATATTAATAAAAAATTTGAAAAGAAAATTCGTCTTCTGAAAGAATATTTTGAAATTTTGTTAGAAAAAAAATAATTCTAGGGAAAAAATATGAATATTATTTTCGAAAATTAAAAAAAAAAAATTAAAAGAAATATTTGTTGAAATATTTTCTTAACTTTATATATTTATAAAATATATATATATATATATATATATATATATATATATATATATATAATTTTCATTTAACTTTTAATAAAACTTATTTTAGTTATTTTAACCTTCTGCTCTTTTTGTAAGAACAAACATTTTTAATTTTATCACAAGGTATTTCTTCTATTAGTATTTTGTCTACAAATAAACTATGTTACGTGGAAACATTAAACATCAGAGCATTTTGCAAGCAACATATATATAACTAATAATATAAATAAAGTACATTTTCGAGGGAAAAACATAACGTGGAGCGACGACGAACCCCCAAAAAAGGAACGGACAATGGCGTCTTCATCTTCCTCATCATCGTCTCTCACGCTTCCCTCTCTGTTCTCCATCGCCGTTCTGATTCTAACTGTTTCAACCGCGGAATCACTAAAATCTCCGTTTCACCCTCGCGACTTGCTCCCACTCTTACCCAAGCAAGTCTCGTGGCCGATTCTCAATTCCCTCTACGGCGCCGCCGATCTGCTCCCCACTTTCATCGGAACAGCGAGCCCGGGGAACGATGACGTCAAGTGGAAAGGCGCTTGTTTCTACGAGAACACGGCTTATCTGGAGTTCCATAACAAGTCCGGCAGCGAGTTTGGTGGAGGCACGCTTCACATTCAGGTGCCAAATCAAAAAAAAAAATCAAATTCGAATCGATTTCGTGGATTATGATCGTGATTGAGTGTTTTATTGAAGTTAATTGTGTATGGGATCCTCTTCAATTTTGAGTATTGGAAGTTTCTAATTTCGATTCAGTTGCTAGGGCACACACTGTTGATTAGGACAACACTGGTGATTTAGGGTTTTTCCTTTTGGGGTTTAAATGATTTTGATGAGAAGTGGAGTAATTACTGAGTTTAGAGCATGTTTATAGGGTTCTTAGCTTAGTATAAGAGACTTAAGAGACGTCTCTTAAATAGATGTCTCTTAAATAAGAGACAATATCTTATAGATGTCGCTAAGAACCCCAACTTAATAGACCTGCAATAAACATGCTTTTAGTATGTAAAAACTCCATTTTTTTTGGATAGGTTCTTTGTTGCTTCTTATCAAGAATCTGTTGTTTGTTTCTTACTAAGTTTTGTTCTTTTGTTTTGTGTGTTTATGAAGGCGGATAAAGCGCATAGTTGGACTTGCATGGATCTCTACGTCTTCGCAACTCCATACCGCGTGACGTGGACTTGGTACTTCATCTCACGTGCGCACACTGTGGAGTTCCCGGAATGGGATGGATTAGCCGAGTACGAATACGTAAGATGGTTGTTTGCTATTATGTCTTTTTGGTTTCTCCGTTTTGAGATAGTGACTTTGTTTTGGGGGTGTGTGTGTTATCAGGTTAAGAATAAGGGAGTTTCGATATTCCTTATGCACGCGGGGATGTTGGGAACGCTTCAAGCGTTATGGGATGTTTTCCCTCTCTTTACCAATACTGGTTGGGGGGAGAGCTCTAACCTCGCGTTTCTTGAGAAGCATATGGGAGCTGAGTTCGAAGCTCGTCCTGAGCCATGGGTCACAAACGTTACAACTGATCAAATCCAGTCTGGTGATCTACTAGCTATTTCGAAGATCCGTGGACGGTGGGGTGGTTTCGAGACTCTTGAGAAGTGGGTGAGCGGGGCGTATGCGGGTCATTCCGCTGTCTGCTTGAGAGACTCAGAGGGGAAACTGTGGGTTGGTGAGTCTGGGAATGAAAACGAAAAGGTAAACAAAAACTTCAGAGTTTTAAGTTTTTAACAAACAAGACTTTCTTTTGTTGATGTTTTTTTTTTGGGGTTTGTGATGATAGGGAGAAGATGTAATAGCGATCTTACCATGGGAGGAATGGTGGGAATTCGAACTAACAAAGGATGACTCGAATCCTCAGATCGCGTTGCTGCCTTTGCATCCCGATGTTCGTGCCAAGTTCAACGTTACTGCTGCGTGGGAGTATGCTCGCAGCATGGAGGGTAAACCATATGGTTATCACAACTTGATTTTTAGCTGGATCGACACTGTTAGTGAGAACTACCCGCCTCCTCTTGATTCTCATCTTGTAGGTTTTTTCTTTTCCTTTCTCACAACTTGGTCCTTGTAAACGAACTCTCTTTCTAATTGGGAGCGGTTTCATTCTCTCCTTTCAGGTTGCCTCCTTCATGACTGTTTGGAGCAAAATGCAGCCTGATTATGCTGCTAATATGTGGAATGAAGCCTTGAACAAGCGTCTCGGAACAGAGGTATCAATTTCTGGTTCTTTCAACTTTGATCTGTGTATATCATCAACTCTTCATCTTTCTCTCAACATGTTCTAAATTTTGCAGGGTCTTGATCTTTCTGATGTACTGGTCGAAGTAGAGAAGCGAGGGTCTTCTTTTGACAAATTACTGGCAATACCTGAACAAGACGATTGGATATACAGCGATGGTAAATCAACCTCTTGCATTGCTTTCATCCTCGAAATGTACAAAGAAGGTGGCCTATTTGGCTCATTGGCTGATTCTGTTCAAGTCACAGAGTTCACGGTAAATAACCAATACACAATTCAATGTTTTCCTTACCATACCCCGCAAGCTCAGTGTTCTCATAACCTGTTAATTTCAAATTTTTGCAGATCAAAGACGCTTACATGCTTAACTTCTTCGAGACCAACTCAAGTCGACTTCCTAAATGGTGCAACGACAATGACAACGTGAAGCTTCCGTACTGTCAGATACTCGGGAAGTACAGAATGCAACTTCCTGGTTACAACACTATGGAACCATACACCCATATGAATGAGCAATGTCCATCTCTGCCTCCAAAGTACAACAGACCAGATAACTGCTAGAAACCATTGAAACACTCAACTGTTTGTCTGTTTGTTAGGACAAAAGTTTTATGTATACCACGGCGAAAGCTCTTAACAACATTTAGTTTGTCTGTTTGTAAATATATAATTCAGGTCTGTAGCATACTCTTGATACTACAGGTTATGTAATTGTTTGAGTTATGATACACAAAATGTCAAATAGGAATTAAAAGACTTGATCTTTTGATCATTTCTCTTGGTTTAGTTTGGTTTATTCCGGTTTACTTTGGTTTTAATCTCATCTTCCTCGTTAAAGTAGCACTGTACTACTAGTAGCAAAGGTTGGAACTTTTCGATTCATTAGGACAGATGATGGGCCATGTCGTGGCCCGGTCTCACCTGTTTCTGTGTCGAAGTAACTTCGCCGATAGTATACGGTGTCAGGGCTTGAGGGTTTCAAAAACCCCAAGAATGGAGGCGCAGCAGTCAAAGCGACCCACTTGCCCTGCTTGCGCTAAACCCACGCAGCTCTGCATCTGCAACAGGATCCGATCTCCGCCGCTGGATAACCAGGTGAGTGTTACTATCCTTCAGCACAGCCTGGAGAGGAAACACGCGCTTAACTCAACTCGAATCGCTAGGTTAGGGCTTAAGAATGTTACCGTCACCACCGTTTTCGATGTCCATGACGAGGCAGAGTTCTTGATAAGAGTTAAAGGTGCCTCCTTGGAGCTTGTGGATGACTTAGAATCTGACGAGAAACCGTTGCTGGTTGATAATGAAAGCTCGAAAACTGGTGAAAGTTTGAAGCTTTCTCAACATTCAGATGATAAGATAGGTCCTTGTGAAGAGAGTTTGATCAGAATCTCTATGAAGAAACGAGGTGTTATGATTGGTATCAGCAATGTCTCCACCTCTTTGATGGAATATCCTAGTTTTGGTGGAATATTGGCTTCTCCTGCAGCAATGGATGTGTTGGCAAAAGGGTTTGTGGTAACAAAGCTCTCTGAAGGGAAGGAAGAGTTCGAGCTAGAGGTTCCTCCTGGAACAGCACTGTTGTTCCCAAGCGAAGGATCGGTGATGATCAATGAACTTAAAGAGAGAGGTTTGAAGGTGAGGAATCTGATAGTTCTTGACGGGACGTGGTCAAAGGCGAGGAGAATGTACCTTGAGAACCCGTGGCTGAAGCTTTTGTGTAGCCATGTGAAGCTGAAAATCGAAGGTGCGAGTTTGTACAGAGAAGTTAGGAGACAGCCGAGAGAGGGGTGTTTGTCGACGATAGAGAGTATTGTACACGCGATGAAGGAGATGGGTGAAGATCCTGAGGGTTTGGATAACATGTTGGATGTTTTTGAATCCATGGTTGGAGATCAGAGAAGATGTAAAGATGAGAACTCTGGAAAAGTTCTCTGAAAGCCAGTAGTGATTTTGGTCTTGTAACAATTAAGCTGACATTGTTAATTGTTAAGTGTTCCATTATGTCTCTTAGTGCATACATTAGCTCCTTGCTTAGTGCTCTCTCACTGAAGGCTAAACACCTTACAACTGCCGATGAAATCATCTGATCCAATAACATGACACAAAATCAATCAATTTAGCAGAGTGCCTAGTGAGAAACAATATTGAAATCTTTTTTTTTTTTTTGGTTAGTCATGTAGAAAAACAGAAGTTCGAGCTATATTTCTGTTTTTTTTTTCTAATCACCTTTACCGTCTTGTTTAGTGTGGTGTAGTGCCTCCATAGTTTTCCTTTACTCTTCTGTCTAGTTTCTAGTTCTTATTCATCTAAGGAATTTCATGTTATCAGAGATGACCAGACCATTACCATTTCATCATTAAGATCATTTATACACCAAATCCACATGCAGCTTCTTCTCCAAATAAGTGGAGCTAATACGTTCACTAGCATTCCAATACGTTATCGTAGAAGGAACTGAAGGATGGAACAAGCAGGCATTTGAAGCAGGGAAGGCTTTGTTTTGAAGGACAAGAAAATATAAGAATTGGGGGGGTGCGAACATTGACAAACAATAACTCTGGGGCCAAATTGCGTAAACTATAAAATTATAGGTCTTATTCTGTAAAACTTTTGCTGGCTTCCAAATGAAACACACTACGACGAGAAGGAAGGAGCGCTTACCAAAGAGCTCAACAGTGTGTGTCGTGTCCGAATGCTTTCAACTCGTAGAATCTTAGCTCTAACGAAAGAGGCAAAGGATTTGTTTTTGTCGCTCCAAGCTCGATTCCTCTCTACAGAATACTATGACCCACCATTCTCCCCTCTCTCCAAACCCTCTAAACCGAAGAAGACGAAGACGAAGAAACCACCCCAGCAAGACCAGTCGTCGGAGCCACCGGTGAATAACACACCGGCGCCGGCGACTTCAGACCTCCCTTTCGATTTTAGGTATTCCTATTCAGAAACCAACCCGGCAATCAAACCGATCGGATTCCGTGAACCGAAACGGTTTTCTCCATTCGGACCGGGTCGATTGGACCGAAACTGGACCGGCACTTGCGCCCCGGCTTCTCCTGAGAGTTATGATCAGAGGCGATGGGCGGAGGAGAGAGTGAAGATTCTCGGCGAGGCGTTAACGGAGGAGGAGGTGAATGAGCTCGTTGAACGGTATCGTCACAGTGATTGTTCACGCCAGATCAATCTTGGTACGTATTACCCTAAAGCTTTGAGCTTTGAATGTAGTTTCTTTCTGTAAAGACTCTGCTTTTATAAGTCATTTCAAGTAAAGGTCTTGAGAAACACACCCCCTCAAGCTATTGGATTCTTCTAAAAGTTAGACAATCAATGAGTTAAGATTCTTCTTGTTGCTGTTGTTATGATGTCATTAGGGAAAGGAGGAGTCACTCACAATATGATAGATGACATTCATAACCATTGGAAGAAAGCTGAGGCTGTGAGGATTAAATGCTTGGGAGCTCCAACTCTTGACATGGACAACATATGTCACCACCTCGAGGTCTCTCTTATTCAATTTTTGTCTAGAAATGTCTGTTTTTTTTTCCTCTCTCTCCTTGATTCTTACTAGTAGTTATTGTGTTCTTGACAGGAAAAATCCGGTGGGAAGATTGTGTACAGGAACATAAACATACTAGTTTTGTACCGGGGAAGGAACTATGATCCGAAGAATCGTCCCATCATACCCCTCATGTTATGGAAGCCTTACCCACCAATATATCCGAGACTTATAAAGAATGTTGCAGATGGTTTGACATTTGAAGAGACCAAAGAGATGAGGAACCGTGGGCTTCATACTCCTGCTCTTATGAAACTTAGTAAGTAGCGTACATGCTTTTTACGCCAGAATCAGTCATTTATTGTTTTGACATTTATGTATTGACTTCAGCTAGGAACGGTGTCTACGTTAATGTCGTGGGGAGAGTGAGGGAGGAGTTTGAAACAGAAGAAGTTGTGCGACTAGATTGCACTCATGTTGGGATGAGTGATTGCAAACGGATCGGTGTGAAGCTAAAGGTATGGGTTTTTGCTTGTGTTGTTTATGAGATTCTTTTCTGTAAAGATTGGTTCTGATGATGTGATCAAAATTGCAGGATTTGGTGCCCTGTGTTCCTATTTTGTTCAAAGATGAGCAGATCATACTCTGGAGAGGGAAGAAGAATTGAGATGAAAGAGGATGAAACTTTTATCATGAAACTATAATAATGTGACCTGGACAAAATCCAACTGTGAAAATTTGATCCTGAAACAGTGATCATGTGATCTGATTATATATTTTCTTGTAAAAACAGTTTTGTGTCTTTCAACTTATATGATTAGAAGAATGAGCACAGCTCCGGAAGTGTTTTTTTTTCCTGCTTTAAATATCTCCTTAGTGTTGCAAGAGTTGTTTCAGTTATAACATCTGTTTGTTCTTCAGGTTTCGTTTCCTTCTACATTATTGTTTCACCTTTCTTGGTGGGTTTTATAAAATACATTTCTTGCACTTTGAACGATCAGTAATCTCTTTGAGAGTTTTTATATGGTCCATTGCGTGTGACATAAGCATGCACCGAATGCTGAATTATTGACGATACATATGATGCCACGTGCGATGGCAGTATGCAAATATTGGTATATGTGAAATTATTTGTGTTGCTAATTAATATTAAGAGACATTGTCTATGAGTAGGTAGCCACGTTTTTTTCGATTAACCATGCTTTGCTGCACCTCCTCAACCTCCCAAGGGCTCAGTAACATCAAGTGTTTTCGTCACGTTCTCCAATAAGCACACTTTGGAGTTTAAATGACTTGTATATATATATGCTACTTAACCATGAGTGTGAATCATTAAGCAGATTCATATTATATGGAATAAAGTGCAAAATAAAATATTTGTGAAAAGTCGAATGATCGTTCGATTGGTTATACACATTTAAATAAAATCATTGGCTCGCTCACTAGAGAGATCATTGGTACCTGGTTAGCTACTTTCAATATCTTCTGCAAGCTGCTTTTATACGGTTTTGTTTCTACTGCAAGATCCATTTTTAAATGAAACTTGATGCATTTTTGTTCATGTTGTTTTAAATTTTGTTCGCGTGGATTCCACGGAATCTTGTAGGTTACGGCAGTGAACAAACACACTTGTCTCTGAGTTCTAAGTAAGCTTCACAGTCGTGTTGTTCAGAACTTATTTTGAGTGATGGCGGCTTCAATGCACTTGTGCGGAGTTAGAGCTTCAGGACTTGCCTTCAACTCAAAAAGCATTGAGTTTGGCTCAAAGGGGCTGAACCTCCTTGCTCCCGTGTTGACTAAAGACATAAACCACTCTTGTGGGAGGAACAGAGCTCTAAGAGTTACCTGTGAAGCTAGAAGTGCGGAACTGCTTGAGAGAAAAGACACCGACACTTTAAAACTAAACAGAACTGAAACAAAGTTGACCTGTGTAATGAAATTCGGTGGGTCATCAGTTGCATCAGCAGAAAGGATGAAAGAGGTTGCCAATCTCATACTCAGCTTCCCTGACGAGAAGCCTGTTGTTGTGCTATCAGCAATGGCAAAGACCACCAATAAACTTTTGATGGTAAGAAAATAAATAAATAAAAACCAATCGTGTGTACATGTTTCCTTGTCTCTTCCTGTAATAAAACTTGCGCTTCGGCTTTCATTAGGCTGGTGAAAAGGCTGTTTGCTGCGGCGTCACCAACATAAACACTATTGAAGAGCTGAGCTATATAAAGGAACTCCATATAAGGTTGCAGAAATGATAGATACATTTTATTGGCTCTTTTGTTCTTATTTTTATAAATATTTTCTTTGTTCTCATGTGTAATCTTAATTCTCTTACGTCCAGGACTGCTCATGAGCTTGGAGTGGGAATAGCAGTTATTTCAAGTTAGTGTCATAAACTTGTCTTTTCTGTTAAAAATTTCTTAGCATATATATTTCAATCTTGCTGTCGTTTAATCTGACTGTAGAGCACCTAGAAGGACTAGAGCAGCTTCTTAACGGCATTGCAATGATGAAAGAGTTAACTCTACGCACAAGAGACTACTTGGTTTCATTTGGAGAGTGCATGTCCACAAGGCTATTTGCTGCGTACCTGAACAAAATAGGCCACAAAGCACGCCAGGTTAGTCACCTAGATTTTGATTCTTATCCGAAGCCTCAAGATTGTTGTTTCATGACTGACTTTGATGAGTTTTTTGTCTTTGGCAGTACGATGCATTTGAGATGGGGATTATAACCACAGATGACTTCACAAACGCTGATATCCTTGAAGCAACATACCCAGCAGTTTCTAAAAGGTTGCTTGGTGACTGGACCAAGGAACGTGCAGTCCCTGTTGTCACAGGCTTTCTTGGAAAGGTTTGAATCAAATATATCAATATATTATGAGTCTTCTTGTGCCTTTTGTGACATAAAGGACAAAACACTTTACCCTGTAGGGATGGAGATCTTGTGCTGTTACTACGTTGGGGAGAGGAGGTAGTGATTTGACTGCAACGACGATTGGGAAAGCTCTAGGTTTGAGGGAGGTCCAGGTATAGCTTGATGGGTTGGTTTTAACAATATTGAGTTTTTTTAAAGATGAAATTTTGTTTAAACAAAGATGGAAATTAACTGTGGTGGCAGGTTTGGAAAGATGTGGATGGAGTTTTGACTTGTGATCCAAACATATACGGCAGAGCTCAACCTGTTCCACACTTGACATTTGATGAGGCAGCTCAGCTTGCTTACTTTGGAGCACAAGTGTTGCATCCACTTTCCATGCGGCCAGCTACAGAAGGGAACATTCCTGTAAGGGTTAAGAACTCTTACAATCCCACTGCTCCTGGAACTCTCATCACTAGATCAAGAGACATGAGCAAGGTTCGTTAAAACACCAATTGCATGAGTATTTTATATATATATATATATATATATATATATCTCATACCCATGCATGCATCATGACCACCACTGCCTTGTTACCTTCTTCTTAGGCTGTACTTACCAGCATCGTTCTGAAACGTAATGTTACCATGTTGGACATCACTAGCAACCGTATGCTTGGTCAATATGGTTTCCTTGCCAAGGTAATAATGGTTGCAATCTTTTCACTTCCCCTACCTTGCAACTCACGTTTTAAAATTCTTATTTTTCTTTCTTGGCAGGTGCTCTCCACATTTGAAAAGATGGGAATATCTGTGGATGTTGTTGCAACCAGTGAAGTAAGCGTTTCCTTGACATTGGATCCTTCAAAGTTTTGCAGCAAAGAGTTAATTCAACAGGTGAGCTTATATGGTTATAGATAAGAGAAGTACTTGTTCTTGAAGCATAGAAAAAAAATTAGAGCACAAGAGGACTCATCTTGTATTTTGTGATGTGACAGGAGATTAATCACGTGGTCCAGGAACTGGAGAAGATTGCTACTGTAAATCTGCTTCAAAACAGATCAATTGTCTCTCTCATTGGAAATTTTCAGAGATCATCATCCTTCATATTAGAGAAGGTTTGTTATCTCTCTCTCTGTCTCTTGTTATAGCTTTTTTTTTTATCTGTTACTAGTGGCTAAATGAACAACAAACAGGGCTTCCGAGTTCTTAGAACCAATGGAATCAATGTACAGATGATCTCTCAGGGTGCATCTAAGGTCAAAATCTCTTTCAGCTTTATCTTCTCTGCATGTTTAATTTTTTTTTTTTGTCAACCCAGTCTCTGCATGTTTAATTATGATTTACCAAATTTTAGCAAAAAAAAAAAAATTGATTATAATTTTATTAAAAATACAACAATAATAATACGGTTGCAGTGCACACTTGTTTGACTATTCTTTAATGTGTTGTTTTGGTGGAGATCAGGTAAACATCTCGCTGATAGTGAATGATGATGAGGCAGAGCACTGTGTGAAGGCTCTCCATTCAGCCTTCTTCGAGACAGGCACCTCCAAAGCTGTGCCTCAGATAGGGCGTCTAGCTACTACACCTCTGCCTTCTCGTGAAAACCTCTTGGTCCAAACTGATCTGAGAGATCTTCAAGTAGTTTGAAGAAAATCCGAGGGCTGGTATTAGGAAACAAAGCTCCCATAATCTTCATGTGTAATATACAATGTAATTTAATGGGACGTGTGTAATTAAAAGAATAAGCGTTTCCTATTTCAATTTGTTTTCTGGTTAAATTCTTGTCTGTGGAATCTTTATGATCCTTGTACCCAAGGCACAAAATCTTGTAACAATCAAATGTGTTCCATCAAAGCAAACACTAGCTTTAAAAAAACTGCTAAAGAGACTTTATAATTAGCTCACCACTTAACAACATCTTGAATATCAATTGCTGTATGCAAGTAAAGTAAATAATTAATAAGGAAGAAACTTAATGTCTTAGTGAAAAGCTTTGGTGATTAGTTAATAACTTCAGTGGCATACCATGGTAAATAAATTGAAAAATTAATGGATATTTTATTTTGGTATTTACATTTTAATAATATAGATAATACTGTGATTGTCTTAAATCACATGTTTGATAACAAATATGAAAATAAGCAAAAGTAATGATTATAATTATTAAACATATGACAAATAAATAAAAATACCTAAAACAATAGAGAATATGACTAATAAACAAAATAACTATATATTTGTTTTTTTTCAAGGCCAGCTCAAGTTTGTTCACAATATACACTTACAGAGATAAAAGTCACACGAGAGATCTAATCATGCTGAAGATATTAGGGTTTTTTCGTCGCAAGGGACCCGCAACTGAGACAAGCTTCGAGCTACCGGAGCATGTTACCACCAATGAAAAATACCATACTTGTCTCCTCGAGTCAGTGACAACAAGAGAACACATTGATCTCAAAGTCGTTCCGGCCAAATCATCGCGTTCCTTGTCGGTAACCTATCAGAAAACTCCAATGCTTTATACAGGAGATCTCGCTGGACACATATATCCTCTGACACTTCTCTATCTGATGCCTAAGACTCAAATGCTCGACCGAGAAATCGCAAAACAGTTTCTTGTCACCGAAGAAACCTTCCGTGATCACATCACAATGGTCTTGTCGGAGATGTGTCTCTCAAGTTCAACTCAGGAGCGTCTTGCAACTTATATATCCAAGCTAGAGGCCATTAAAACGAGGAGTTATCGAAGAGGTTTCATGATCGAAGTCGAGGTCAGGGTTGAAGAAGATCATATAGTACAGATTGGAAGTGGCTGCAAGGGAAAAGAAGCTTGTCCAAGTCGAGTGATCTCGGATATACACGTGGCTAGAAAAGTGACAGGTATCGATTGTACGATATGCCTGACTGAATTATCGAGTGCGGGGTATCGCCTGGTGGAGTTATGGTGTTCCCACGTTTTCCACGATGAATGTTTTCTGAAGTGGTTGGAGAAGCAATCATCTTGCCCTATTTGTCGTGCCCAAGTTACTGGAGGAATATCATTTATCTATCAGCTTTGTAAACAGTAATCGGCAAACGCACTGCTAAGCTGCCTATATCCCTTTCAATTGGTTTGCCGTGTTATTGTAGAAATTTTTAAATCTGTTTTCCACATCCTTTTTTTTCTTTTCATATAAGATAACAACATATATATATATATATAATTTAAAATTTTACCTTTTAGGAAAATTCTATTGTATCATCTATTTAATTATTAAATATTTTCATTTTTCTAGATAATATTAAAACAGTAAAGATAAATTTAGATATGTATTTAAAATTCTGCACTAAAAATATAAAACAAATTTTTTGTAAAATATAGAAAAGGTGTAACGTAGCAATAATTATAATGGGATTGATTCTTACACTTTTCAACTGTGGAAAATCTAATTTATAAATTTGATACCACTTCCAAATTTAGTTTTAAATGATTATAATTTTTATATATACCTCAACTTTGTGATAAAAATGTTTTTAAACATTTAATAATTACTTCTATTAATAAAATTTCATAAACTCAAAATCATCATCTAAAATACTAAATCCTAAATATAATCACTAAATCACAAACCCAAATGTTAAAACATTTTTTAAAAGTAATAATCAACTTATAATAATTTAAGCAATTTATCTTGAAGTACTATAGATAAGTTTTGACATTTATTTAATTGTTAATTTATAATAACTTACAAATCTTTACTCGATATTTATGCATCTGAATTATATAAATCCGCACCAAAAACTGTATAATATGAGAACGGTACGGTCGGCTACCGTATAGCGCATGAACGCCGCTTAAGAGGGCGCCTACACAGTATTTTAGAATACTGTCAATCATATATGTAGTCGATCATCGTGATTAAAGTTAGCACACCACCTGACGAAATAAAATATTATAGAGATCGATTAGTTGGAAGATAAAAAGAGAATGAGAATTGTAATGCGAAAAAAAAAGGAAAAGCTTATATATAGTAAAAAAAATCATTACCATGTCATGAGATCACTCATAACCAAATCTTGATAAATTGGAAAAATACAAACTTCCTATTCCTATATGGGTTTATTTTTACGATCTGCATATATATAACGTCATGTAACAGCAAAACTAGAGAGAAAAATAGTTAAACATCTTCAAATCGTTCAAGAGATCTTTAGGGTTTCTTCCTTTGGTAAACACCGACCACGATGAGCAGGTTCAATCATGAACATGTCTCAACTTCAACGACCGTAAATGACCGAGTCATCAAGGCTTGTATCCTCCAAAAAAAGACAACAAAAGAATTCATCCATCTCAAAACTTTTCAGGTGGCATCAGATTCAGTTTCCTTCACTGTGACTTACCAGAAAAATCTAGAGATTCGCCACGGTGATCTCGAAGGACACAAATTTCAAGATTGCTCTTCCACGACCCGACCCTGTACGTGAACTAGCATGCGACTTCAAACCGAGAGTACAGTTTATTGATCCATATATATGATGAAGTCATGATAGTTTTGTCGGAGATGAATCTTCCGCCTTATACTCAAGAACGTATTGTCCGTTACATCTCAACAGAATTGGTTAATATTAGCAGCCTCCACGGTAGAGTAGGAGGAGGAGGAGGCTACAAGATCGAGGTCAACGTTAAAGTCAACGTGGATTGTTGCCTGAGGATTGGATGTTGCAACAAGGGAAAGAAGGATAGTTCTTGTCAGGTTCGGGCAAGTCAAGTGAAGAAACAAGTGACGGAAACGGATTGTCCGGTATGCTTAACGAAATTATCTAGTGCGGAGAGTCGCATGGAGTTACACTGCTCTCACGTTTTCCATAGAGACTGTGTGACGAAGTGGCTGAAGAAGAACCCTTCGTGTCCTATCTGCCGTGCCAACATTCTTGGTAAAACTGTTTCTCTTTATTAGCCTTATGGTTTGTAAAAAGTAAATTCTCATGCATGTAATTTTCAAGTTCAAATGTTTTTTTTTTTTACTTTTTTCCTTCTATCACACCAAATCAAGATTCGTTAGGAAAGTTTAATATTGATCACAAATATCCGACAACAAACTTGCATATGTACCCCATACACAAATAATCAGGATTGAGTTTCTATGAATAAATGACAAAAAAAATATTAAAACTGGTGTCTTATTTGAATGCACCACTTAAATCTGGTCAACCATTATATTAAGAGAAAGATTAAGTCCTTTCTGAAGTAAAAGTTTAAAGAGGCCACACAGCCCCAGGTTTTTGCTCTGTTGTTTTAAACGACTCGTCTAGTAAGACCTAGGGAGTGGTGGAGAGTGCGAAGAATAAATAACGTATCAATAATTACAAAATTATGACTAGTTATCATACAAATACTGAGGAAATATGAATTCAGTTTTTTTTGTAACTTAAGATAAATTCAGTTTTTTGTAACTTAAGATAAATTCAGTTTTTGTTTCTGCTTATTGTCAATTCAGTTAATAAAACCGGTATTTGTGGTTATTCTTTGTCTAAAGGTTAATTTGTATATTCTTGGTAGAAATCTAAGAGAAGTAGTGGAGAGTATGAAGGAGTTTAGAGAAAAATATATAAACATATCCATATTCACAAAACTATATAATTTAAAGAGACAATACAATGAAAAAAGCAAGTACTATGTTCTTCGTAAGTTCTTGATCCTGGGCCGTGGATTGTTTTCAGACTTTCTATCTGATTTCATGCACATCGTCCCATGAACAGTTATTATCGTCGTTTTGTTTGTCGTTTGCCGCGGTTGCCGTAGAGTCAGCCGGGAATAGTGAAGAAAATTGATGAACATCAAGAACAAGATTGACGTCAGTGACGAGAGATGATTGTCAATTCAAGATCTCTCCACTATTACTTTCCCAGTCAAAAAGGTTAGCTACGTCCTCTTGCATTGCGTTCATTTGAAGAGACTCTTCTTCCTTTGATTTCAAATCTGCGTTTCAGTCAAAAACATTTAAAATTTCAACAGAATAAGAGAAGTCTGGATTAGATTTGTAGCGTTTTGAGCGGTTTTTAGTTTACCTTGTAAGGAACATGTGTTTTCAGAAGAATCATATTGTTCGAAACTAATCGAGAAGAAGTCCTCACTGTTGTTGTGGTTGTTTGGAGGAAAAGATGTGAGTTGTCTCCGTTTTGGAGGTTGGCCTCCGCCTCCATCGGCTAAAGCCTCAGCCTCTTCGAGGACATCCTCTAAGAGGCTGCAGCTAATACTTCTTCTGTGAAAACCGATACTGTTCTGTTTCTCATTGTCTGTGAAGTTATTGACATTATTAAAAGAACCTAACTGGGGAGTTTGGTTTGAAGAGAGCTCTTGTTAAATGGAGTGGAAAAATACCTCGATTTCCTGAACATTTTGGAAGACTAAAAAAAGATTTTTAACCTCTATTGTGGAACGCATTAACTAAAGAGTAAAAGGCAGTAAACTGGTCTACGAAACAACTCTCATGAGCAGGAAAATTGGTAATACTTAGATCAGTACTCTCCCATATCCCCTCGTATGTGATGACGTGTTTTAAACTCCTTTCAAGTTTCTGTAAGCGCATTCAATCTACGTTGACAAGGTCCTAGTGGGAATCTAACAATGGGAAGAGGAGGAAGATTTGTTGGATAGCTTAGTTTAAAACAAGATGGTGTTTAGGATTGCGGGATGTCGAATCTTTCGATGACGCTCTTCTGGCCAAGCTTGGTTGGAGAATCATCACCAAGCCATAATTGCTAATAGTGAGAGTCCCTTGCGGGATATACTGCACAACTTCAACGTTTCTGGAAACACCATCTACTAACACAGGTTCACACGGCTGGCGAAAATTCCGAAGGGACAAGATTTGCTCCTTCCCTATCTCTGGAAAGCAATTGGTAATAACAGTCTACCATAATGTGTGATAATCTTTAGTTATATACAGAAAAACCATTAAGACCCACGGAACCGCCAAAACGAGACAACCAGCACCTGTTTGTAGAGGTAGTCCTGAAGATAGTCAAATGAAACATTGGACTATGGTCTCCAAATTTTTTAAAAATTTTATATAGAAATTATATAGAAAAAGGCCTCCAAATTTGTGAAAAAAAAAATTGTTAAAACCCTTAATAAAATGTTTCAGGCCTCCAACATTTCAGGAACGCCCCTGTTTGTAGCTGGCCTCCTTTGCGAACAGAACAAGCAATGAAACAGAGATATGGTAAGGCGCTTATTCCCACAAGAAGAGGGAAGAAATTATTCCAACAATGGCGTTTTCTCCAAAAACGGACATCACCCACCAATCCGAACTCTGAAAAAGTGACATCACATTCCAATGACGACCTCTTCAACTAGAATAGAAAGGTGTGGAACACTACTTTCTCAACAAACATCCAAATTTTCATTTGGAAAATCTTACAGGGACCCCTACCGCTGGACAAAAACCTGGAGAAGAAAGGAATGATAGACAACACGAGATACATTCACAGTGGGGAAAAGGAGACGACCTTTGCGGAAACAATTTGGGACTTGACTCCACTAAAGTACATGCCTAATCTTTTCATCGGCTGTGATTTTGCAATTTGTCTCAAAATAAAGAACTTCACTTGGTTCCCACCGACGGGAGGAACATCAGCTAATTTTTCTTTCCATGGACATGTTGGACAATATGGACAGTAACACTCCAAAGCAGTTTTAAAAGCAGCGGAATAACAAGGAACTCAACTCATAGATAACACTCTTACTTTTGATCACCTCATCCCTATTAATGAACACCACCCTTATCAAACCATGTTTTCGTCTACAAATATTCGTACTGATACAGCGTGAAATGATTCACCGTTGATTTAAGAGTTTGGGTGGGTCTTTTCTGACCAGCTAAGAGTTTGTCCTATTGCCATTCATGGCAGAAGCACTAGCAATCAGACTCTAATTCTGGATTCAGGCATCTCTAACCTGCTCGTCAACTCAAGTTATCAAGACTTTAATGAGAGCCATCCAAAAGAAATATTTCATCAAAAACCTTGTGTGGATCCTTCAGGACATGTATGGGTTATCTAGTTGTTTTTCTTCTATCTCATTTAGGACAACAATCTAGCTCATTCTCTTGCAAAACAGCCACTTCATGCCTTCGTTGCAAGATAATTGTATCCTTTTTTAGTGAAAACCTCGCATACACTTGGAGTTGGATCCACAACAAAAACTCAACCGCCGTGTTCAGCACGAGAATTTGTACATTAAAAACAAAAACTAACTAGATTTTGACCCGCGCTTCGAAAGCGCGGGTATTATTTTTTACTTTTATGAAATATATTATTTGTTTGTAATTATTGAATTTATTTATTTTAATAAAATTTTCTTTATAATAAATTCAACACATAGAGTGTCTCTGGTAAACTATGTATTTCTCTAGTTTTATTTTATTCGCTCTTCAATCAACATATTTATTTGGTTTGTTGTTAAAATAAATGATTATAGACTTTGATCTCTGCACCTCCTCGGATGTATATTTTAAAAAATATGATGATATTTGTTTTTCATGTAATTATTAGGGTTTGGCAAAATGAATCCGAGAAACAGAACTGATACCAATCCGTAAATATAGTACCAAACTTGAACATAAATTGATTAAATATTCGAATTATTCAAAATTTTGTTAGTTAGAGAACCGAATCAGATCCGAACCAAAGTATTCATGTACCTGAAT
Organism: Raphanus raphanistrum subsp. raphanistrum; assembly: GCA_019706035.1. Taxonomy (NCBI): domain Eukaryota; kingdom Viridiplantae; phylum Streptophyta; class Magnoliopsida; order Brassicales; family Brassicaceae; genus Raphanus; species Raphanus raphanistrum. The sequence continues at coordinate 15,585,897 of CM033981.1, forward strand.
TTATCTAAAAATAGATTTATATACTTATATATTAATTATTTTTATATTTAACGTACATAAAACATCAAGAATGATACTTTTAAATTGATTTAAAATACCTGAAAATATATATAGATAGTAAAAAACAAATATCTGAAATAGTTAAAGTATACTCAAATCACCAAAAATACTTAAAATAATTATTGATTTCGTATCCAAAATTTTAAATCAAACCAATTGATTTGTTAAGCTTAGGTATTCTGACATATGTTATTTAAATTTATAGGTAATATATTACTTTATTTATAGATTTTGAGAAATTTAAAATATATAGTGATTTAAAACTTTAAAAATAATTTAAATAGGTTATCCAAACCCAAACCAAACCCGCAAAGATCCGAATCAAACTCAAACAAAAATTTAGAAACATCCTAATAGGACTGAAATCTTTGACCTCGAAAACCCGAAACGCAAACCGATCAGAACCAAATCCGTATGGATGTCTGAAAACCCATCCTTAGTCATTATTATATATCGTATAATTTCATCATATAATTAATCGTATTTTATATGTACCACATATAAGTAATCATATAATTATATAATTAATAGTAAGAAATACGTATCATCATATAAATAATTACATATATTATATTTTTAAAACTTAATATGAAATATAAAAATCACAATTTGAGTTAGTATTTCAAATAGGACTTTGTATTGTATTTTTCTTATATATATTGACAACATTCTTTTATATTGGACTTAATAACTTAAACCCATTATTTTTTCTGTTTAATACTATTATTTTTGTTTCCAAACAAAATTATTTTTTTAAAAAAGTTTACGATCTATGTTTCCAAACACACCAAATTTTTTTAATACTCTTATCCAAGTATCCAAACACACCGAAATTGTATTTCACATTTATAAAATAGATGTACCTTTGCAATTTAGATCCGCTTGATGATTGAATTAAGACTACATATCATCTTTTTAATAAGACGTTAAGCTGAAATATTTTCGTAACAAAAATGAAAATAAGATGCCTTAAATATATTGACCTCATTAACTGAGAGACTTGGTGGGCAAGTCTTCTCTCTGTATTAATGGAGAGTGTCGGACGGAGAAGATGTAAAACATCACCAACTCTCTCAATTAGTTTATTTTTTTCATTTTGAAACTCTTGCTTTTGCTAAGATAAAGTTATTCATGTCTCTGCTTCTCAACAAGCCTTCGAAGCTCTGCCTTGGGAAACGTGGGGTGGTTAGGTCATCTCCTCTTGCCTCAGATAGCTTCTCATCTTCCTTGCAACAAACCCCTCCTCGTGCCATAATATCCGTTAGCCCTCCTTGTGGATATGCTGACGAAATCGGAAACCTCAACATTAAGAATGCTAATGAGCGTTCCGTGACACATGTGGAAAAGGATGTGCCTACAGAGTTCACAAGCATACTAAAATACTTTCGTTTTGGTGTATTGGGAACCATCGGGTCGTCCCATGGCTGGGTGGCTACTCCTCTAGATGACGGAAGAGTCCGTCTCCAAGACGATCTAAACCCGGCTGCATCGTACACAGATCCGAAACACATTTCCCTGCCTCCTCTCGTAACTCTGCCTTATTGCCAAACCCAACTCGTCACCAACATGTCCATGTCCTCATCATCTCCTGAGGAAGAGGACTGTGTCGTGGCTATCAAGTTCGTCGGACCTCAACTCAGCTTATGCAGACCGGCTGCTCAAAGCAACTCGGAGTGGATCAACATCAGGATAGCGAACCCAAGTTTCTTCTCCTCCCGTGTCATGTTCTCCAACAGAGATGGCATGTTCCACATACCCGGATCAGGAGGCCATCTCATCGGATCATGGGATCTCGGAGAACACAAGGACCATCCTAAAATCCAGATGCTGCGATTCCACAACCTTGCTGAGCTGACTATGTCCAAACTCGAGATATTGCATTCTTGTTCCACGACCGAACACTTGGTGGAGTCACAAACAACTTGTGAAACTTTCTTGATAAAGTGGTACAGGAAGACCACCAGGAGCTTTCTTGATATGCCCAAAATGAAAACAGAAGCTTTGTTGGTGTTCAAGCTTGACGAAGAAGGAAACGCTTTTTACACTGAGGACATTGGAGATCTCGTCATTTTCCTTTCCAGGGCTGAACCTTTTTGTGTCCCTGCTAGCTCCTTTCCTGGCATGTACCCCAACAGAGTCGAAATCATTGATGTTGATGAACTCGGATCTGTCAATCTGGCTACAGGCACCGTCTCTACTAGAAATTCTACACACATGGCCCCTTACTACATTCCACCTCAAAATATAGAGCACTAGGAATTGATTCTCTAATGTCATGTTTTTTTTTCCTGTTAAGCCCTTTTAAATTGTTGTTGAGTAACTTCATTCTATTTGAGTTGATTATATTCCCTTTTTTCTGTTGTTGAATTAACTATATATATTTGCATTTGCTCTCTGGAGCCTTTTGCTGCATTTATGTTGCTGCGTTTGCTCTCTGGATCCTTCTCCAAATGGCATCCTGATTTTCCGAAAATTCAGATTGTGGTTTATGGTTCAAGAAAATATCTTAGCCTTACAAATGCTAAGCTTGATTCTTATAAGCGAGCAGGTATGTGTAATGTATAACTTAGATGTCGAGCTGTGTAATGAATGGAGTCTCAGCAGGTATGTGTGACCAATGGCTCAGCAGGTATGTGTAACCAATGGAGTCTCAGCAGAAGATTGTGGTATGTACTCTTTACTTACAGTTACAGAACACTGAATTTCTAGCTGTTGGAAGTACCTTTGATGGCTTAAATGATAGTATACCGCCACTCCGACTGAAGTTGCAGCCAAGATTTAATGCATGACTTCGTTGTTTATTATTTGAACTGGATGCACTCCGACTGAAGTTGCAGCCAATATTTAATGCATGACTTCGTTCTTTATTATTTGAACTGGATGTAAATTATAGTTCGGATGGATTCTTTAGTATTTGTAACTTATAACCTTTAGTATGTGTTCTGATCTTAGTACCAAAATCAACCAAATGGTTCATCCACTTGTTCTTACAGTTTATTTGTGATCTATGGTAGATCCCTACGTATAATCTCTAGCAATTTTAAATGTAAGATGAGCTTTTCAGTCATATCCTCGAATTCGTCTGATGGAAGCCCGTAAATTCTAAAGTTGATTTAAACTGGAATCAAAATGACTTAAACCAAATTTTAAAATTGATTCAAACCAGAATCAAAATTAATATAAACCAAATTTTGGATTTTATGTCTCCTACCAAAGCGTGTGTCAATTTAACAGACTCCCTAGATTTTGACCCGCGCTTTAAAAGCGCGGGTTTTTTTTCCGCTTAATTTTTTTTTACGACTAAAATAATTTGAGAAATGTAAATATTCATATATTATTTTTCTAATTTAATATAAAACTTAAAATTACTATCTTTAATTGTTATTTTTAATGAGTATTATGTTTACAATTTAACTTGATTTTTAAACATTTAAATTGGTATTGATTTTTTTTAGCAACTTTAAAATTGGTATTTCTCAAATCAATTAAATTTATTATGTTGTGATTTGTTTTTTGTTGAAAGTCATTTTTTAAATGTCATTTTTTCAATTTTAAATTGATAGTAAAGTATGTATTACTATGTTAATAAAGATTCACAAATTTTAATATAAATATTCCAATAATGATAATAAAAAGTTATAATTATAGTATCAAAGTAAAATAAAATAATCATGTTTTTTTGTTCATATAAATAAAATAAATATCAAGAATAGTTCACAAAAAATAGAAGAAAAATTGGAATTGGACTTAATGGCCCAAGGGGAAAGATTTGTAAATTGGACAAAGTTATAAGTTGGCCCAAACATGTATTTAGGTTTTTCCGACAAACTTATTTGTTAATCTAATCGATGTTTTAAAAAAAAAAATCAGAAAAGGACGTTTCTTCTCCTTTCTCTGATGCTGAACCAATTTCCATGGCGATTTCTTAAAATCCATTCTATCTAAAACTCTAATGATTGCTTGAAGAGGTTAATACTGAGGCTAGCAAATCCGATTTAGAAGAGTCAAACTGATGGTTAGAAACTCTGTACACCAATGACTTCTCCTATTCCGATCTGGTAAGGTTCTGTTCTCTAACTTTTTACTTTAGATTATATAGATTCTTTACACGACTCTAACATGCATCAAGATAATTTACAAAAACAAAACATCAATCAAGATCTAAAAAAAATCTGAAACAGTTTTCTATGTCAGATACGAAGTCAATAGGGAGAAGAACGATGAGTTTGAGATGGTTTTCGTTTTTGTCAAATCTGATATCTTTGACAAAGAGATAATAAGATTTGAAAGAAATAAACGGTAAACATAATATCACAATTTTAATCCGTAGTTAATAGTTAATTATACTTTTTTTAAACACCAATATCGATATGTTACATTGGTTTTCCTGATTTTCACCTGCATGTCAGATTGGAATGCTTTTTTAATGTCCGAAGAAGATCTGAAGCAATCTCTATCTGATCTTTTAAAATTGATTCGAAAACATCTCTGGAATAATCTTCAGCCAAATAACACTGGAAACAAATAGTAAGATTCATCTGACAATCACTATTTCTATTAGATGTTTTAAGTGTTTGTTTCGTTTTTAATCTTAATATTTCTTTTCAGGAAAAATATATTTTTGAAGTATTATCAACCAGTTCCAGATACAAAGATTATGAATTTCATGATTCATTGAAGATAACCATGATCTTAATATTAGAGATAAGTTATTTATTGAAACTTTGTTTTCTTGATCGATGGGAATATATTTTGTGTTTCATCTAGCAAAGAGAAGTAATACTTATCTTGGGTTTTGTTTGCAGGAGAGATAATGAGATGATTCAGAAAGGAACTAATTTCATAAGTACATCAAACTCGATAGGAGATAAGTTTTACAGACTTTGACATACATTTTAAAGTCATGTTCTTCTTTGAAAGTATGTAGTGCAGACTAATGTCGGTTACTAATTTATTTTTATCAGGTAATGACAGTTGGAAAATGATGAAGGATATGCGCCAAAGTATTTAAAAGATTTACAGTACAAAAGATAAGTCCGACTATAGCTTTATTTTGTTTGTTTATCAATGAGAAACATTATGTATGTTTTACATATTACTATGATTTGTTAACTGTATAGATACAATTCATGTACAGGTGGTGCATTTGCATATTTAGAAACAGAGCTGTATTGGGAACTGGATGATATGGGAAAGAGATAAAACACTCCAACAATACGTAAGTGCATATTAAAAGCTTAGCTTGGTAGTGATTCGGCTTGGAACTGAAACTGGTAGTTAGGAAACAAACCCGGAGATGTTTGATGAATGTTGATTGAAGTGTGGTCTTTTTTTATGACAATTGTTTGATATTTTCTTGATAATAGTGTTGATATTTCAATAAAGGTCACTTTTTTAAAAAAAAAGCACAGTTCTTCAAACGATTGTTTTGTTTAAAGTAAATAGGAAGCAATATCAGTGATCCACTCAAAACAGACTGAAAGTCCACCAAACTTAAGAATATGTATTCATTCACAAGAGGAGATTTCGTGATTGTTGTATTCTGAACGATACTCATTTTGTAGGAATGATCGGTTGATCGATAGCATCCATTTGCAGGACTGATGCTGAAATTCTGAATCCACCTCCATGCTCCAACAGAAAGAAGGCATCTTTTACTCTCCATATAAGTCTTCTTGCAAGAGGTATGGATTTTATTTCCCTTGTACATGCAGCCCACATTGAAGAATTAACAGTTAGAGAACGCTATATAATTTTCTTTATAGCACGGATTAAAAACTGTTAAAAGCATGTGTATGACACAAAACTCACATTTTCATCAGATAGCACAATCGCAAGGGTGTCGTCATGCAGTGGGCTGTATTGCTTCCAAGTGTGCAACACTTTGACATGCACTTTCCAACCATTCTTGAAGGGTTTGATATCTTTCAAAGAAGTGACTTGCATAATTGCTGACATTTTAGCTATTTTCGAGAGAGTAGTTATGATTAGATGTGAGAAAACTTGAACACAATTAGGGTGTTTATATAGCAGTAGGTTAGTCGAGAGTTTCTTTTACAGAGTATAAAAAAATCTCGAGTATATTCCCATTCGGTTTAGGAAATCTCTAGAGTAGTGTTCAAGTAAAAATATTTAGTTGTCCTTATTGTTAGTGAATATTTACATTTTTTTAAAATATTAAAATTTCTGTTAGTTGGGATCTCTATATTATATCAACGAATTAAATGAAACTAAATATTTGATTAGTTATCACGTAAGCTTCATGCCCAAGTTAAAGAAATTTAATAAAATATAATGTAAATATACTCTCTACGTGGTTTAGCCCAATATTGTGGACCTGTATTAATAGTTGTTCACAGATGAAAGAGAACCAAATATTGGGCTTTTAATAAGAGAAAAACTCATTAATACCCATTTAAACCACAGATTTTCGGAGAAGACACAAATTACAGGAATACCCTATTTTTAATACTCGATTCATGTTGAAAAAGAAGGTGAATGTTAGTAAAGAAAAGGGCATATTTAATAAAAAAGTCAATAGGATCCTGCTTTAATAGTATAGATAGTGGAAACAATAATGGGCTCAATTTTTAAACTTTTTGACTGAAAATTGTCCAATTTTTTTTGAACTAAAAAGTTATACAAATCCTTATACTTCTAAAAATGTGTACTTCTTAAAAGAAATTTTAAACCGAAAATGTCCAGTTTCTAAAGCTACTTCTCAAATTAAATATAACAACAAATAAATATACAACAATTCAGAGGGGTAACACGCGTGACGCGTTTAAGTTAATTTCTTTTAACCGGTTCACTTTTAATTTATTTTCTAATCTATTCACGAAGTAAGACGTCAACTTTTTGGTTCCTTTACTGACTGAATGTATGAACCTAATTCTAGACATCTAGATTTATATTCTAATCACCTACCATCCCTAACCGACCAAACTCTATCATCGGGTTAGAGTTAGTTTTTTTCTGTCTTGTAAGTTTTACTTTTATGTAATTACGCGTTAGATCCACCCCTCGTCCTCTTTCTTAAAAGTCATACCACTATCATTCAATCAAAGAAACAAGTTACATCAAACATTTCCCAATAAGTATATTATTTAAATTAGATAATGGAGAAGTGGTGGACTGGGAAGGATGGTATGGGCTAAACAAAATACGGTGGACGTTTTTGTGGTGCACAGCATACCAACAATGCAAGAAAGAACATCCATCAAGATATATTATTATTATATATAGCTGGGAATGATAAATGAATAGAGAAGTTTGACTAGTTAAGCAAGAGAAAATAATTGAAAATGATCATGTATCTCACCATGATTACTAGTCGGATCAAACCAAATCTCTTCTTGTTTTCCCATCATTTCGTTGAAACTCTTTGCCTTTTTTTACATGAAGATAATGATGATGATTTCGCATGATGAAAACTAATTATGTAGGGTGTTAGTAAAATTACACACATAAACGAGTAGAACGTATTTTCACATTGTATGATGATGCATTGCAAATGATACTCTTTACAAGTGACATGATCTATCTGACAAGGACAAACAAAAGTTGTCTCTTCTCACTTTTATAGTTTTCATCTTTTCACATTATCAAAACTTTATATTATTTTTATAAATTTGCAAATATTTTATCGTCAATATTCACTCTTCTCTTTATATAAACCACACTTAGATTAACAACACTCTTGCAACCCCAAGAGCCTTGGCAAAACAAAACCACTTTAAAACGTACGTCGGGGGAAAAAGAACATGCCGACGAACGAAACGCCGTTCCTTACCATCTTTCTAATCTTCCACGGCTTAATTTGGTTCGGTTCATTTACCGGTTTAGAAGCAGAAACCGCAAAATTAGCTTCGATTCCAGGAGTATACGTGTTCGGAGATTCATTGGTTGATGCCGGAAACAATAACTACTTAGCAATTTCCATATCGAAAGCTAATTATCCACGCAACGGCGTTGACTTTCCTGACAAGAAAGCCACCGGAAGATTCTCTAACGGCAAAAACGCCGCCGATGCTATTGGTTAGTTGTTTCAATATTATCCGGTTCCATTTTTGGTTTGATCTGAAATGAAATTAATATGTTGCATGCCATGTCAGGTCACGACTGACTTGATTTAAATAGCGTGTCGTTTAGAACTATATATTCATAACTAGTATAAAACAATGGTTAGACGTTCAAAATCATTAAAAAGAATACACGTTGTGGTAAGTTGTAACAGTTAGCTGTCAATATAACTCAAATTTTCTTTTATATGAGCATTGACTCGAGTGTTTTCCTTTGGGGTCGATTAGCTGAGAAATTTGGCTTACCGTTACCGCCACCGTATCTCTCACTGAAAGTCCCATTTAAAGAGAAAGAGAGACAATCTGCCGCCTTGACTGGTGTGAATTTTGCTTCCGGCGGAGCCGGTATCTTCAACGGTTCCGATCAAAAACTTGTAAGTTACAAATATATTCCGTCCATGATATGTTAAATTTTCTGGAAAGTAATTAAAATACATTGAAACACTGGAAAGTAATTAAATAAAGTATTGATTTCATGGTCAGCTTTATTTTCAAATGGAAAGTTAGGCGGTAGATTGCAAAAGCACATATATTTCTTTCACCATTTAGTTGAGTGGAAAAAGAAATTAAAACACAACAAAAACAAAAAGTGTTGCGGTGAGCGTGGATCGAACACGCGACCTTCAGATCTTCAGTCTGACGCTCTCCCAACTGAGCTATCCCCGCGATTTGATAATTGATTTTCATCTTATAAAATCGTTATGTGTAGAGGCAATCTATTCCTTTATCGCATCAAGTGAACGATTGGCTAGAGATTCGTAAGGAACTCACGAGTCAGCTTGGACCATCCGAAGCACAAATCCACCTATCCAAATCTCTATTCTTCATTGTAATAGGCAGCAACGATCTCTTTGACTATTTTGGATCATTCAAACTTCGACAAAGGACAAATCCTCAACAATATACACAATCAATGGCTGATAAGCTCAAAGAGCAATTGAAGGTAAAAAAATTAGAACATCGAAGACATGTGCTATTAGTTAGATACGTGCATGTATTCCTCCTACAAATTTATTAATTGAAAATTGTACTTATTAACAGAGAGTTCACGATACTGGAGCACGTCGATTCCTTATACTAGGTGTAGCACAGATTGGTTGCACACCTGGACAAAGAGCGAAAAACTCGACGATGCATGAATGCAACGAAGACTCTAACATGTGGTGTTCTTTGTACAACGAAGCTCTAATAAAGATGTTGCAACAACTTAAACAGGAGTTGCAAAGCTCAATGACTTACACTTACTTTGATAACTTCAAGTCCATCCATGATATTATCACCAACCCTGCCCGTTACGGTACGTCGATCGAGAATCTATATATTTTGGTACTAAATTTTTATCACGACTACTGAAAACTAGGGATAAATAACCGAACCAAACAAACAACGTCTATCGCAATTTGAGACGTGAATCAAATTAACATGTATAATTTAAATTTTGGTAAGAAGAATTGAAACAATGATGAATAACTGCATTTTTTTTTAAAATGATGAATAAAATGCAGTTTAATTTTTAGTTTTGAACTTCTGGTAAGAAGAATTTCCAACTTGTTATTTGAAAACGTTAATCTAAGTTCCACATCAGAAGTTAAGCAGAAGAAAATATAATATATAAATAGATGTTCAATTCTAATTAGTACAAGGTCTTTTGGGAAGGAAACCAAAAGTAAATCTACGGATACTTACTTCTGAAGTTCAAAATAGACAATATTGTACTAATCGAACAGCATAGAATTAGACATGAGCTTACTAAATCTCAGCAATTGATATCAGAACGATCGACAAGAAATCTGCAAAAAGACTAAAAATATTCTTAGAGATACGAATGATACCCATCAAATTAGGAATCGAAGGTATGCGGCAGAGACGAGAAGATCCTGGAAGTTGAGTTTTAGGATGATCATCCTCAATTCACCGAAGAAAATGAGAGATGTCAATCTAACTCCACATCAAAAATTATACAAAAATCTAATATATAAAGAGACGTACAACTCTAACTAGTACGATGCATTTTAAAAAAGAAACCAAAAATAAATTCATGTGGATTTACCTCTGAAACATAAAGCAGACAATATCGTACCAATCGAACAACATAAAATTTGACATAGACTCACTAAATACCTAACATTTTTATCACTTTTTACATACTTTGCGAGGTACAAATAAATTAAAGTCTTTTCTTTAAAGCAATTTATAAATTAAAAAATTGACAAATAAACATAAACTCCACATGTACTAAATAATATCGAAAAGTATCTTTTACCAAGTGACCGAAAGTCCCAAAGCAGGATCATTATTAAAACTGAGGGGACACACATGATCAACATACCAAATTAAAGTGGCGACATTAGAATTAGAAAAACAAAGTAACACATTAGCGAACAAGATCGAGCTTAACGTATCTAACAAGGAAAAAAACAAACAAACAATGTCGTTTTCTGATTTCAGGTTTTGCCGACGTGACATCAGCGTGTTGTGGAAGTGGGGATTTAAACGCGGACTCTCCTTGTTTTCCTGTGTCAAATTTATGTTCAGACAGAACCAAATATCTCTTTTGGGATCGCTACGGTCATCCCACGGAAGCTGCTGCTCGGACCGTTGTCGATCTTATGCTATCTGATGATTCACAATACTCATCTCCTTTAACTCTGACTCAACTTGTCTCTTCATGATCAATATTGCTTTGTTTTCGAAATATTCGATCATCAAATAGAAATGGATTTTGGAGACTTGATATGTAATCAAGTATATACGGGTTAATTCTGTTAGAAATATAATGTTTTGTATTGATTTACTAGTGCTTCTCAGTTCTCACATTTTTTTTGTTAATTCCTCAATGTCCCAAAACAACTTATAATCCATGTTTATTTATTGGGAAATCAAGAAGATCACGATATCAACATTACAAAAACAGTCGAGTTTTCGTCTATATGAACTCGACGATCCATGAATGCAATGAAGAGGTTAGCATGTTTGCCTCTTCGTACAACGAAGCTCTAGTAAAGATGTTGCAACAACTCAAAAAAGAGTTGCAAAGTTCCATGACTTACTCTTACTTTGATATTTTCAAGTCCATGCAAGACATTAGCTCCATCCCTCCACGTTACGGTACGTTGAGAATGATAGAACCGTATTTTATAAACTACGGATTACTGAATATTGTAAAGAATAAAAAATGATAAAACTATATTAAAGAGTAAGAAAAGGATGATACAATTGCAGAGGCGAGATATAATCTCTTTCCTTAACTCAAAATACGTCCCGTAGTGCGACGATTCGATAACGTAATGAGTCCCATGATACAACTGCAAACAATCTTCTGAATTTGCGTCACTCTATCACAAGCCTGGCGAAACTAGTTTTGTATTGTACTCTCAGACACAAACTAAAATAAAAAATAAGAGACATCACTATTCAATATGGGAGAATTTTTTTTACTATTGTCTTGATCGTATGTACAGAACTGCACAAGTGATCTCTTTTTATAACTTGAAGAGAAAGTGCACGTTATGTAATTGAATGAGTTTGATAACGTACCAATCAATGTAGTAATGAAAATTGATTTCCATACGTACGTTAACTTTCAAAGTAATATTATGGCTTTGACCAAAACAACAACCATCAATATACTTCTTTTGGGTTTTATATAAATATATAATATTATTATGAATCATATTTAAATAAGTTAATTGTCATAATGCCCAATCAACAGATTTAACCCAAATATCCAAAGTGATTTATTTACTAAATTTATTATATTTAGCCAAATTTAAAGCTTCATATGCTTTGCATATCACTCACTTTGAACCTTCATTTCTCATTCAACACAACTCCGATTTTGACATACAAATACACTATATACATAGTGTCAAACATTCGGTTATTCCGACGAACGTCTTCGTCCGGAAACTTACCGAAAATGATCTAAAACCATCTCGTCGAAAAATGAGTTCCAACAGAGAATACGTATATTTTGGATATTAACTTTCGTAATCACGAGTGATAAACATAGGGATAAATAACCGAACTGAATGAAACTATATGTATATATTGCAATGATGAGATGTGAACCTGAGTTTTTTCAAGGAACCAAAACTAAATTATATTGAACATAGTGAAAACAAAACGCTGCGGTTTCGGATATCAGGTTTAGCTGACGCGACATCGGCATGTTGCGGACGTGGGAAATTAAACGCGGAGAGTCCTTGTCTTCCGACCTCGAAGGTTTGTTCAGACAGAACAAAATATCTCTTTTGGGATTACTACGGTCATCCCACAGAAGCTGGTTCTCGTGTTATCGCCGAGCTCATGTCTGCTGATGATTCACAATACATGTTTCCTTTAAGTCTCTCTCAGTTGGTCGCGTCGCGACCTTTGTAAGTCGTTGTTTTACATGATCAAGTGTGACAAAATGGAATCTGGAAACTTTTGTTTTCCTTTTCAAATGAATTTTTTAGTTTAATTTTGATTGTGTGGCATTTCTTACTGATTACTGCAAAATAAGAAAGGATTCGGAGACTTGATTTATAAATTTGTAATATGTACTAAACCATTTGTTTGCAAATGGTATACGTTTTTATTAGATTCTAACCAGTTCTAGTTTAAAATGATAGGTTGATAACAATGTCTCTGGAAAAGGACAAAAAAATAGGGATGGGGGGGGGGGGGGGGGAGTGTAGATATAATCATATAAATAGCGTAATAAAGAATGGTACCAGCAAGTCACTCATAAGAACCATCTTTTTGGAAGTCTCAGTTTGAAATCTTTTTATGGTCATCGTCTTCTTGGCTTCCCCTAACGCAAGTGAGCGTACTGGTATCACCTCTCGCTCTATATATAGAGGACATCTTCTCTCATACAATCTTTTGGTCCTCCATCAGTTTCTCCAGTTAAGATTTCATTATTAGGTATCGTGACTTGCAAGTTGCAAGCCATTACAATATGTATTTCATTAACTACGTTAAACTCATGATTACAATTAACTGATTCTGTTTTGACCAAAGAAAACAATTAACTGATTGTTTCTTGTATTCTTGTGTAATCGAGCATTGAAATGAGATTCGATGTTTTATTATATGTAATCTGCCAATTAAATTTTATTAAAGAAGCTATTTTAGAAATCTTAAAATTTTCAAAATATACAAAACAATGCGGTGAGCGTGGATCGTAACTAGTAATGTGTGGGCTGTAAGACCACGATGGATCATGAATCATGACATTTAGATAATTAGGTATCGTGACTTGCAAGTTGCAAGCCATTACAATATGTATTTCATTAACTACGTTAAACTCATGATTACAATTAACTGATTCTGTTTTGACCAAAAAAACAATTAACTGATTGTTTCTTGTATTCTTGTGTAATCGAGCATTGAAATGAGATTCGATGTTTTATTATATGTAATCTGCCAATTAAATTTTATTAAAGAAGCTATTTTGGAAATCTTAAAATTTTCAAAATATACAAAACAATGCGGTGAGCGTGGATCGAACACGCGACCTTCAGATCTTCAGTCTGACGCTCTCCCAACTGAGCTATCCCCGCAAGCTTGTTATCCAAAGTGTCATTTTATTTAGAAACATGTTTAACCATTAGTTAGTTCTTTATTTACTAAAATCTACTGAATCAATCACGCTCGAAATCACTAAACCAAAATTTAAAAGTGCAACAACTCTTTTGACTATTTGATTGGTTAACTTTAAACTCTGAAAATCAATATGGTACACGATATGAGTCAGCTTATTCACTATGGAGATCTGAAAGACGATGACTTCTTTCATAGAAACGGCAAAGCGTACGTGCTCTTTGTCTTGAAGGGATGTGAGGAGTGTGTATGTTATGTTTTCATATTTTTCTTGTTCTTTATCCTTTATTACTTGTTGTTATAGAAACTAGTGGTTGGTCCGCGCTTCGCGCGGAAAATTTATATTTTTAAAATATTTTTATTCTATTTAAAAAGCTTTAGTTATATATATGTATATATATTATGTGTGAATTATTTGTAGTTGCTCATTTTATTTTATTTTAATTATTTATTTCAGTTATTTAATGTAAAGATGTTCTACTTTAAGCTAGTTGTGATTAATAATATTTCTATAATTTGATTTTTGAGATATATTTAGTGGACTGCATTCTACGTTACTTTGGTAGTGTATATTTTTAATATGTTTGTTTTATATCAATTCATGTTTTTTTATTTATACTCATATATATTTTGTTACTTTCTTTTGTATTTTTTTGTCCAGATTTTGCAAATATATTTGTAACAATATTGAATTTAGGTTTAAAGATATTTATATTTGTTATATCTAGTTATATTGTTTTGATATTTTTTAAAAATATTTTTTGAATTAAGGTAAAATCACGTCTTGATGAACCGTGAAAAATAATATCTAGATTCTCTTAATTTGTATTCATATAGATTAGGGGAATATTTTCAAAATTTTATATTTATATTATGTATTTTGGTTATATTATGTGATTCACTAATTTATTTCTTTAATTTGTTTATATTTTTTCCTTTAAATTTTTTTAAAAATGATTATATTTAATTTTTTGTCTTAACATTAAATTACAATTTCTCCAAGTTGAATTTGTAGAAAATGATATTTATCAATTAAATTCACTCAGTTTTTTTTATTTTTCATTGGTTTAAGTTTGATGAAACTGAAAATCGTTATTATTAATAGATTTTCTTCATCTTTTCGTATGAAAATTTATTTTTTATTTTTTTTTAAATTTCTGTATACTTAGATTATTTTATGTATTTTAAATAACTTAGTTATTTGTTAATTTTTTCACCAAGTTTAAGTTATATTATGTATTTTCATAAATGTTTATTGTATTATTTGTGATATTTCATTATTTTCTACTCTCCAAATTGAAGTTATTAAAAATCTAAAATGTATTACTTTTGTTGATGTTTTTATTATCTTCTGTAAGTTCAATTATCAGCTTTTATTGAGTTGATTTACCCCCTTACCTGAATGTGAGGAGTGGTAAAAATACCTGTTATATATTTTAGAGTTTGCATAAATTAAATATATTTGTATATAAATATTGTTATATCTTGATTTTTATTCAATAATATATTTTGTTCATTTTTTAGTCTTTATGCCATTTATATAATTATAGTAATCGAAACGAAGTAAGATTTTGTGTTGCGGTAGGGCATCCTTTATTGCTTGCCATGCTTTTGACTATGAGGAAAATGGATCCCCTATTGAGGTGTATTTTTTGTGAATATTTTTTGGATTACTATTAACCGTTTTATGTGGGTGTCTCGTAATGGGTGGTAAATTTGTTGTAAATGGTTTGGATTATAGATTTCATGCCCTATTATTTATAAATGTATTTTTGATGATCAAAAAATAAAGCAAGTAAAATTCTAACTCAAATCAGGTAAAAAAAATGTAGTGTTTTTGTTACATTGTTACAAAACAATAGTTTGGCTTGGAGTTGGTAATAGGTGTGTTGGCACTGATTGATGATTGATGCAGTGAGGAATAACGTAGTATGTGAATTCATTTAAATTTAAATAATCTTATTTGGTAGTTTAAATTCCTCTAATGCATGCACATCATCATTTTCAAACGACAAATACTGATTGATTAAAATTTGTTAGGAGTGTTTCTTCCTAATCAAACCTTAAAAAATCTGGATAGGAAGACAAAAAAAAAACAGTCTTTTCCAAGGCATTTTCCTCTTCTTTGTGAAGTAACTTTTTGCGGACCTCAATCTCTCCTAACTTTTGGCATTAGTTTTACAGAAACAGTCTTCATCTTTTTCTTTATATTGCTTTCCTTTCTGAAGTAGTAATGCTTCTTTCCAGTATATTTTCATCAACTCTCTCATTATTTACTATGTTTGCTATTTTTCCTTTCTCCGTCCATCTTCTTCTATTCATATTCTCCTATGAGGTGCATGGCCTTCACCTTCTCAGCTATCCCAAACAAAGCATTCCCTTGTACATTTTCCTTAGCAGTAGATTTTCTCTTTCTTTCTCCTCTTGGCCTCTCCCTCGTGTAGTTTCTTTCAGAAGAAGAATGCCACTCATTCTTTGGAGGCATCTGATGATGCTGATGAGGATGAGTGCAGGAGAATGAAAGTAATAGCTGTTTGGGGTTGTACGAAGATGATCAGTAGAGAGAGAAGATCTTGAGCTACAAAGTGAGATATTAAGAGAAGCAAAGTTAGAATGAATGGTTACAGTCCTTGTAGTTGTAGTGGCTATAGCCGCCGGTTCAGATTGATGGAGGAGGCACTGGATGGTTTCAGTGTCTGATGTATGTCCGTGTGAGCTGAAAGACATGTGCGACTCATAGAGCAGGCATATGCGGCACCGGCCTGCGACTTTGGTGTGTATGTCCTCCGCTGAGGTTTGGTTTGGAGGTGATTTCTTAGAGAGCGTTAGGGTCGGAAGAAGCAGAGGAACTGGCAGAATATTTCAGCACTCATGACACCGACCGGACATCCGTCTCTTAGGAATCTTCTGATAACGTAAGTGAAGTTTGCAAACCGAAAAGTTCTCTTTGAAGAAGGATGTTCAAGGTTTCATTCTCCCATTCTGCCTAAAAACCTTTAATACAAAAGAATAAAAGAGTTACCAAAGAAACAAAAATGTGGAGGGTCTATCAAACATTGAAAGAAATACAAAAGCTTTTATGCTTACAGCTATATTTGGATGTGAGTGATTCTTTAGAAGCTTAACTTCCTTTGCCAGCTTCTGAAAATGATGAACCAAAGTACTAAAGTCATAAATAAATCAGCTAATTGTAGAGAAAGAAATAACTAAGATACTATGTGATGAAAGAGAAGTAGGAGGATAATATTAACAAAAAAAAATGAATGTTTATTAGAAACTAAAATCCAGTCAATAAAACAACAATAACGCTAGAGTAAATACCAAAAAAATAGAAAGTGACTAAATAAACAATTTAATAAAATGTAGAACGAAGGAGCTTGGAGAGTAAAAACTCATCATAGGAATCAAACTTCAGGGACAAAGGGAAACTAAAAACAAATTATAGAGTACAATTACAGTATTCAAAATCAGAGACAGAGTTTTCAAATTAACCTGTTTGACGGTGTGAAATTCTCCGGAATCGAGATTAATGACAATTGGCTTCGATGTGGAGTGGAGTACACATATTGAAAGCAGATCAAGTATCAATAGAGACCTTTTCCTGGAGCCATTACGCAAATTGAGATCCTTTCCACACATAAATAAATGATAAACAACAGAGAACTCAGTCAGTTAGGAAGTAAGCACCATGAGCATAGCAAAAGAAAAAAAACAAAAATTGAAGCAGGAGGTAATCAGTAAAAACCATCGTTTGTTTCATATTTGTTTTGTGTCATCAAACTCATCCTCGTCGTAGACATATTTTGTGTCATCAAACTCATCCTCGTCGTAGACATAAAATCATATAAGGTCGTTCCCAAAAGCCAAAATCCACTCAGAATAAACTATAAAAAAAACTGAGTTGGAAGAGAAATCAAGATCGAGATGGATATGAAGCAGGATGAATGATTAGAGAAAACAAATCGGCCGGAGAATCGAAGAAAGGCGCTTTATCGGACAGAAAGGCTGTGAGAGGACATTTTCTCGGAGATTTATAGTTGGAGCTTCTATCGGTTAGGCTGGAAGCTGATGAGCCCAGTCGAATTCTTAAAAGTGGGAGGAATCTATTAAAACTCGTATTAATGCAATCTGGAGACGTTACAGTGAGATGATTAGAGTATCGGGAATAGCTGCAATTTATTTGTCGAAGTTTAGAAGTTGATGGCCTACGTTTTAATCAGAAGCCCAAATAATTCAGCCCGAAAATGACAAAAACCCAAACCAATAAACTCATTAATGACATGGACGAACGCTGCATTTTTACTGGTCGATTTTCCACTCTGACGTGGCTAGTTGATCATCCTCACCTACCTGGCTAGTCGATAGGAATGCTGAGTTGCTCATTAATATGTACTAATGTAGGTATGTTATTGAAATAAGAGAACAGAAATTGCACCCATTATCTAAAGCCTTTTAGGTAGCATTATGGGCCCATGGGCCGGTTGGTGTTAGTGCTTTCTCTCTATTAATCAATTTTTTTCTTTTGATCAACATCTGCTAATCTTCATACTCCTGTGGGCGGCTGATGGAAATATTCATTTAATGTTGGAAATATTCATTTTTGATGAGAAAAGGGAAAACGACACGTGTAGAAATCGTGTGAAGTTGCCATATTCATTCATCTGGAGACTTGCTCAAAGCTCAGAAAAGTCACACGAGTCCTCTCTCTCTCTCTCATTGAGTTTGTGGGAACCCTAGCTTTCTCATTTCCGCGTTCAACTTGGTAATCATTCGATCTCTCTCGATTCAATTTTTGTATATGAGATTTGCCTCAACGGACAGATTTACGAATCTGAGCGAATTTTCTTTCGTTTGAAAAAAGTTGCGACGAAAATGGAATTGGCGTTATGATTAGAGAGTATTGAATCTCACCGATTTGATTTTGATTTTGTGAAAATTACAATAACAGAGATACGGTGCGAGGCGAGCGATGATGTTGCGTGCTGTGATAAGGAGAGCTTCCACTCGAGCAGGAGGCTCTTCGGTGCGTCTTCCTTTCTGTTTCCCTTAGATTAGTTCCATATGTTCTTTTCTGTGATATTGTTTGATCTCTCTTTCAGGGATTGGGAAAGTCGCTGCAATCTTCTCGTGTTGCATCCTCTGCACAGAGCTTTCATTCTCTTTCAGCAACACAGGTACACTTTCTTCTTGATTCGGTCCAGATTATATATTTTGTCATACCAACTCAATCAGTTGTAGATCTGTGTTTCTTCAGTGACCAATCTAAAAGTAGTGTTATTTTGTATTCTGCAGACTCTGTTGCCTTGTGGAAACCATGCTCGTAGCTTCCATCATCGTTCCTGTCCTGGTTTTTTATTATTACCGAACCTTCTTTTCCTTGTTTTTTTTTTTTTTTTGGCACTTTGATTTAACAATCCTTGTCTTATTTGCAGGGTGTTCAGAGTGCTCAAGGTTAGCAACCTCAGTTTCTTTCATACAGTTAAAATTCTCCCACATTTCTTGTCCTTTCAATCTCTAAAATAATTTAACATTTGTGTGTGTAGGACTGTTTTCAGCACCTTCCAAGCCACAACCCAGCAGAGATGGGTCAGGCCTTACTCATCTGATAGCGGTATGGTTGCTATACCTCCACATATCTGTCTTATTTTTTTTTAGTAGTTACGTTTGTTTCCCATCTTTTGGAACTCATTGTAGCTTAGCCAAGTGGCCCTTTATAAGTACACTACCAGTGTTTAGATAGCTTATGCATATCATCAATATTTATGGTTACTTGTATCTCTATGAATTTCTTGACACACTTTTTTGTATACGTTATTGAAGGAGATGTCGTTGAAGCTGTTGTGCCTCACATGGGTGAATCAATCACCGATGGAACCTTGGCCACCTTTCTCAAGAGTATGCTCTTTTTCTTTGCATTTTTCATCTTTGTCCTTTCTTTCCAGATGCGTGTTTATCTAATACCATTCCATTGTCGGTGCTTCTAATGTTGTTCTTGCAGAACCTGGTGACAGAGTAGAGGCTGACGAGGCTATTGCACAAATTGAAACTGACAAGGTATCAATCAATTACTTGCTTTATCTTCTTCTCCATGTTTCTTTTTTCACCAGTAGATATTTTTTTAAGGTTTCTTGTCTAACTTTTATAATACTTGTGTTTGACTCATCTATATGTGGTTTAGGTGACGATAGATATTGCTAGCCCAGCAACTGGTGTGATCCAAGAGGTAATTTTTTTTTTTTTGTGTCATGTCATTTATTGTTTCTGGGTTTCTTCTCCTGCGTTCATATACCTAATTACTTATTCCTTTTATGCAGTTTCTTGTCAAGGAAGGAGATACTGTAGAACCTGGAAACAAGGTAGCTATCATTTCAACGTCCGCAGATGCTGTGTCTCATGTTGCACCCTCAGAGAAGGTAGCTGAGAAACCTGCTGCCAAGCCTTCTCCTCCTGCTGAGGCGCCCAAAGTTGCGGAGAAGCCCAAGGCACCATCACCTCCACCGCCGACTAAACAGTCAGCGAAAGAGCCGCAGCTTCCTCCTAAGGATAGGGAAAGACGGGTATATAAACTTGCGTCATTTAGTCTCTGCTTCTATAATATGTCTGTTCCTTTTTCTTTCCTGTGAGAGAAAAGCTATTTACATTCACATGGTTTGATGATTTGGCATCTTATCAACATTGCAGGTTCCTATGACAAGACTACGCAAGCGTGTGGCGACTAGGTTGAAAGACTCTCAAAACACTTTTGCGTTGCTTACAACTTTCAATGAAGTTGATATGTAAGTTACAGCTAAAATCCTCATGTTGATATATCTTATCAATATTCAATTATTACCCAACTGTTAGTTAGTTCACCAACATGATTTCTTTCTCACGTAGGACTAATCTGATGAAGCTCCGATCTCAATACAAGGACGCATTTTTTGAAAAGCACGGAGTGAAGTTGGGGCTTATGTCTGGTTTCATTAAAGTAGGGTTTTAAAAGCTTTAAAGGTTTACTTAACTAACTAACATATTAGAACTCTACCTATAAAGTAATTCTCTTTAACCGTTTGTTTCAGGCTGCTGTTAGTGCACTCCAGCACCAACCAGTAGTAAATGCAGTGATCGATGGAGATGATATCATTTACAGAGATTACGTAGACATCAGTATTGCTGTTGGTACCTCTAAGGTTTGTTTCTTCAGTTCTCTTCATAGGCACCCAAACTTTGCATGATGAAACCATCATAGAGTTTTGAGGCAGTAGTGATTGATCTTTTATTTTTTCTGTGTCCAGGGTCTTGTGGTTCCAGTCATCAGAGGTGCTGACCAGATGAACTTTGCGGACATAGAGAAAACGATAAACTCTCTTGCTAAGAAGGCCAATGAAGGAACCATATCAATCGACGAGATGGCTGGAGGATCATTCACAGTATCTAATGGTGGTGTCTATGGAAGTCTCATAAGCACTCCTATCATCAACCCTCCTCAGGTTCGGTTTGACTCCTCAAGATACTAAAAACTGTACAAAGGAATGGTTCTTTTTGTTTCGTTCCCTTGCTAACGCAAAACAAATCTCTCATGTGTAGTCTGCTATTCTTGGAATGCATTCAATCGTGCAACGTCCAATGGTTGTGGGAGGAAGCGTAGTACCAAGGCCAATGATGTACGTCGCACTGACCTATGATCATAGGCTTATCGATGGAAGAGAGGCTGTGTATTTCTTGCGCCGTATCAAGGATGTTGTGGAAGATCCTCAGAGGCTTCTTCTGGACATATGAATAAAGATCTGAGACCAGAAGAGATGGCAAGTCTCTCTGTCTTTTTTTTTACCAGTTTCCGTTCAGGTAACCATGCAATCTGTGAAAGATACTTCGAAGAAAAAAAACAAACTTTTCTTTTTTTGAGTTTCTTAGTTTCAAGAGATTTTACCGGGCAGTGAAAGCATCGGTGTATTGAGTTTTATTATTCATATACATATACAGTTTAAACAAAATGTTAAATGTTTTTTAATAATGCCACTGGTTTTTATTGGGTAAAACATTTTCATTTCTGTAAAATTATTTATGATGTGATTCTGTGGATAACCAGTCTTTCTTTGCTGATGGCTCGAGATACCACCTATCTCATCTTTTGTGTTTAATAAGTTAGAAATTGAGTTAAAAGGACATGAACTCTTTCTTTGCTTAAGGATCGGATAGGAGACATCTGAAATAAAGATTTAACATTCTTGTATCCGTGCTTTAGAGCTTTGAGGATCTGTCAATGATGTGGTTTTGGAAAGTGTTCCATATGTTGAACTTCCACCTCTTGCAGCCGACCAGAATCCGAGAAGAGCTAGTATCCTCAAGAAGGGAGTAACTTCTGCTTTGTTGAAGGTATTGGGGATGATGTATGAGAGATTGGGACTGCAAAGGTCGTCTCTTGATGAGCTTTTCTACCCATACTCTGGGAGTTAGTCCTGCTACATGTTTATGAGAGCCAGACTGCTTATATCTGACGGGTCCATTCTCCGGATTTCAAAAGGATTTGAATTGTTGAAATGGATAAGCGTTTAAGGTCTCTACACATCCCACTCATGCAAAATCCAACTGGAATGCATGAAAAATGAGCAAAACTATATTTTTAAAAGGTGATTAAGGATGGTTTATCGTGTAGTGAGTGTGTGCCAACGACACCAATTCCACCTTTTCTAAAAGTCAACCTTTAAAATTCTATGTCATTTACAAAGGCTCTATAATTATTCTGAAAATAAAATTGACGTCTCGTACTCTAGTGTGATAGTCTTTTGTTAATGAACTTGAGAATGAAAACATAAAGTCATGAAAATTAGGGGATATGACTTCCGTTTTTTTTTCCTAAAATCAAACGGTTATTCTGTTAATTCAAGCGAAAATATAACTTGGCTAAAAGTCATGTAATTGCAAATCTGTATTGAACAAGCAGAAGTTAACCAAAATCCTAATCATTGAAATAAACTAATGTTACTGTCTTAAAGTTGAATAAGATTTGTCGGATCAAGAAGCTAATCATTAAAAATCAACATCGATAAAGCTCTTAAATTGTATGAATATATAAAAATAGTTTGATTATGCATTTAGAGCAACTTTAACAATGTTTTCTCACCAAAAAGTTCTCAAAATAGATATATATGATATTTAATTATGAGTTTTAAGTTACATAAAACCTAACCCGAAATTTCTTAAACATGATATTTTGGATGGGTTTCTCGTAACTTTAAGATACTCATAATTATATACTGATACCTATATACGTATACGTATATGTATCTTGAGAATATTTGGTGAGAACCATTGTTGAGATTGCTCTTAGATTTTAAATTCTAGAATATTTTTTTTTTGATAAGTAGAATTCTAGAATACTTGGACAGAGACACATGGTTTAAGAGTCTTTTAGATATTTTGGGTCTCTCATAGGAGAGCATGCTCTCATCTTTTTTCATTCTCCTACTTCTTCTTTTTTTTTTCTTTTAATTATTTTAGTTATAACTTTTTTGAGAGACCATGCAATGAGAATGCCATGCCCTTAACCCTAAGATCTACGATGGTGATGTGGATATCGTAGTGAAAAGAAAACTGACTCATACAATTATAACAATACGTTAACAAAATTCCATTCACTTGTAGCTTGCTCAACCAATCAAAATTAGCAATTGCGATATCAGTTGGTCGAATTATGGCGATATCTTTAGATAGTTATTTGCTTGTACGTTGTTTGATTAAGATAGTTAGGCATCAAATGTGTGATTACTTTGCCGTTATATCTTTTGATTTAAAAAACAAGATAGCAAAATGTTTTGTGCCGAATATATCTTGAATTTTCAAAATAGACGTACATATAGGTGTGGATCGTTTTTATAATATGAGAGTTATTTGAGCTCTTAACATTCGATTATTGTTTGCCGGGTCAGCCTTAGTCTAGTGGCTAAGTGGCATCCAAGGCACCGGGGTTCGACTCCACCTTCAGGGGTTCCTGGTTGTGAGATTTCCCCAAGTGGCAAAAAAAAAACATTCGATTATTGTTTTTTAGGGCTAGTGTTGCTATGGAGTAGTCCATTTACCAGATTCTCTGATTTACCTAAAATGTGATATCATTTAAAATGGTCAAAATAACTAAATAATACATTTTAGAGGAATAGATTCATAGTCTATACTTATAGGACAACTCCTTTTCAAATGGGAACCATTAGACCATCACCACTTGGTATAAATATCAACACTTGAAGAAAACATGATATTAAATCAGATTAACAAGTTTGAGTTGGAAGTTTTATAATTGAGAAGATTGGTTTAAGAATTATATATACTTGTTTAACTAAAAGACAAGTTATAAAACACCAAACTACCTTTTCTGAAATGCATAAATTATAAAATAAGAAAAAGCTAACTTGGGACGACTTCTGCATTTAAGATATTAAGTCATTGTGAATGAAGTTGGTCAAGTAATACCAACTTTTGCTCAGTGTGCAGAAAGTAAACGCCAACTTTGGTTATAGACCCCAAGAAAAGTCTCATGCTTTTCATATTTGAATGACCTTTGCGGTTTTGGTAGAGACTTTTCTTAGACCAAACTAAAATAAGTGAAAATAAAATAATGAGTGGACTTTGTATAAAGTCAATCTTATTATGTAGAGTGGTTTCCGTACTTAACTTCCTTACCAGAAACGCATATCAACCGACCACGACTTTCACCTAATATTACCAGTTACCACCTTTCAGTTTAATAATTAATAACCACACAAACACACAAGTATGGTACGATGAACTTGAAAAGGTGTTAAGCAACCTAAGTTCAAAATTCATCAAACTCATATTTATCCTTTTGTCTACCCAAGTGATATAGATATTTTATTCTCATTGTAAACAACCGGAAGTATCTCTGACTTGATCTTAGAAAATTAGTCTGGGACTCGATCCATCATACACCCGAATTATCAAAAAAAAGTTTAACTATCTCAAGAAAATGGTCATATGATACTTTCTATAAACCTTTAGTTACAAACTTACAAATAGTAAGAGCTTACAAATTGTTAATGTCTAACTATAAATTGTAATTTTAGTAGTCTGAAATGATCATCTAGCTAACACTGATTTAAATAGAATTTACTTGACCATGTAAGGAGAGCTCAATATGTTGGAACCAAATTATGCAACAAATAACAGGAAATCGACCAAAAAAACACCGAACTTTGCAGGAATTGCCAACAGAAACCTGTACACTTGTCTCGCCAATAAAAATCTGAACTTTTGTTGACTTATTTAGGTTATTAAGAAACTTACGATTGACTGGCCAAATTAGCATACTGTTAAACGAGAGTTAAAACAGCGTTAACTGTTGACGTTAAGTGAAACGACGTCGTTTCGTTTTATTTGATTTGAAAATAAAAAAGGTAGACTCCGAGGTTTGAACCCAGGTTGTTTGGATCAAATGGCAAGGTATTTTACCACTATACTAGTGGCACATTAAATGTATGAACAAACACGTTTACTTTTATTTGGTATTGATTTTGAATATAAAAAATTCTCTAAAAATTTAAAAGGTCTTTAAAATTCCAAAATTTTGAAAAATAAAGAATTTTTTTATAAAATTAATTTTGAAATTGAAATTAAAAATAAAATTTTATTTTTACTTTTAAAAATCAAAAATCTTCCAAATTTTACATTTTTAAAAACAAATTCCAAAAAAAGAAAATTTTCATTTAAGATTAAAAAAATCGAAAATAAATAAAAAATCGAAAAATAACAAAAAAAAATTTATAAAGAAATTTGAATCTGAAAATAATCAGAATCTATAAAAAATATTTTTTTTTTATAAAAATGCCAAAAAGAAAATTTTCATTTTTCAAATTATTAAAAGAAAATTTGAAAAAATAAAATAATTCGAAAACAAATTCAAAAAAAGTGATAAAAATTTTCAAATCTGAAAACATATAATAAGAAACTATAAAAAATAAATAATAATAATAATAAAAATTATTTTTTATAGTTTCTGATTATATGTTTTCCGATTTGAAATATTTTAACTTTTTGGAATTTTTTTCGATTTTTTTCAATTTTTTTTATAATCCGAAAAATGAAATATTTCTTTTTTGGAATTAATTTTTCAGTTTTTAGAAATTTTAAAGATCTTTTAAAGTTTTTAGATAATTTTTTTTATATTCAATCAGTACCAAATATAATTAAATGTGTTAATAATTTCATTGATTGAACCACTAGTCTAGTGGTAAAGTACCTTGTCATTTGGTCCAAACAACCTGGGTTCAAACCCAATGGTCGACTTGATTTTATTTTGAAATCATGTAAAACGACGTCATTTCATCTTATTTCAAAACGACGTCGTTTCACCTAACACCAACATTTAACGATGTCATTTTTTTCTGTTAAATTTGCTGACGGTGTGCTAAATTGACAAGTCAACAAAAACATTGTTAATTAATTCTAAAGTCAATGAAAAGTTTGTGTTTTGTTTGACCAGCCCATATGTCCAGGTTTCTTTTGGCAATTCCTGCAAAGTTGAGTGTTTTTTTGGTCGATTTCCCAACAAATAACCTATAAGCGATGATGAAAACAAGTCATTAGTGCGACATAATCCCATATTATCGTCAACAATAAGTATCGTCAACCCTTGGATACATAACATTTTTCCCTTAATGTCCAAAAAACTCAAAACGGTATCGATTGTGATAAAGAAACAAGAACTTGTAGAATTGTAACGTGACTAAAGAGATAACTATTATTATTAATATCAAGAACTTGTACAAAACCATCTTCAAGATGCTCATCATAATATAGAATTAAATCATCCTCTTCAAAGAGGTTACCAAAGTAAAAATAAAAAATGTTGTTCTCATCAGTGGAAGAATATTCCAAGAACAAGATGTCCTCTTGATCCAAGATCCAATTCCAAGATCCTCCAACTTCCTCTTCCTCCAATGACGTTGCTTCGACGCAACTCACATCGTCTTCGTCACGTTTCTCCATCTCTCCGTCACCTCTAACTTCAATCCAACCATCCTCCGCCGTAATCCACTCCGGCTCGCCGGAAAAATTCTCATCTCCGACGAGTTTCTTGATTCGATCAGCCGGTGAAGATGTGTCTTCGTGATCCTCTTGGATTAACCGACTTCTCGAGGAGGTTTCACATGAATCCCAGAAACCTTGATCCAACACAGTACTAGGAGAAGTAGTATTCAGACAGTTACAAGACTGAGTTTGAGTTTTGTCCTCTTCCTCTAGAAACGGGTGTCGGAGCAATTCTTCAACAGCCCATCTCTGTTTCGGGTCTCTCCTCAGACAATTCCTCAAAAAGTCTTTACCTTTCTCCGACAAACACCCCGGAATCTCCGGCGATTCGCCGGCGAAACCAATCTTATAAACCGCAGCTACGACGTCGTTTAGCTCCGGCCAAGGACTTAACCCCGTAGCCATCTCTATCACCATACACCCCAGAGCCCACACATCAGCCGGAAAACTCTGCTCTTCGCCACGCGCCACCTCCGGCGACATAAACGCCGGTGTACCGGAAAACTCCAAACTCCCGTTTTTTCCCGCCATTTTAGCGCAGCCCAAATCGGCGATCTTCGCCGTTTCTCCACCGATCATGACATTCCTGCTCTTCAAATCGCAATGAACAATCTTTCGCTCGTGGAGATACATCAAACCTCTCAGTATCTGACGCATGTAGGTTCTTATCGCCGGCTCCGGCAACTTCCCGCCGGAGTTCTTGATCAAATCGTGAATACTCCCGCCGGGAACATACTCCATGAGGAGATTATAAGTCAGTGTGTCGTTCTCCGTCGTTGTGTTGGAGCCAATGTACTTGACTACGTAAGGAGAGCTCAAACCCGACAGAATCGATTCTTCTCTCTGAAGACACGCCGATGAAGAAAACTCAGCGGATTTGACGGCGAAGAACTCGCCGGAGTTTGTGATTGCTAGTGATACAGTGGCGGTTGAGCCTCGACCTATGGTTGGTCCTCTTGTCCAGTTTTGTTCCTCCATTGGAACAGAGCAATAAAAAAAGAGGAGATAGATAGAGAAAGTAAACTTGTAGAGAGAGAGAGAGGTTTTAAATGTTTAAGCAAAGAGTTATGATGTGATTGTTTATATATATACACACACATGACACAACACAAGTCTTTTATGTGTGTGATGTAAATGACTTTGGCATGGGGTTATGGTGTGTCTTAATTCAAAGTCTGAACAGAGAGAGATGACACATTCTTTAAAACTTTTATTCGTATCCTCCAATTATTAAGCACAAAAACTTTACCTTACCTTTCACTTTTAATTTTAGATTTGTTATTGTTATCTTTAGATCTGATACAGCCGTTTAGGTTCGAATTCAAAGATGCCATTCGTTAAAAAGGGAATAAAATATGACTTGATCATTGGTTAAGTTATTCCATTAAGGAACCATCACGACTTAATCATGTTCTTGGATGTTATTAGCAGACGTTTTATAATAAAGATCCAAATCACATTACAGTTACGTCGGCACATAATTCAAGCACAAAGAAGGTAAAAAAAAAAATGAAATGGATAATTGCTCATCAATTTTCAGTCGGTTATCTATCAGGTATACCATTAAATACATATTTAATCTTGTAAAGTTTGTGATAAGAAACTATGATTGATAAGTTTGGTATATATATGGTATTGTGAAAAGTAACAAAAGGGTAACAATAACCTTAAGAGATGTGATGGGCATAGTTTGTATGTACTCTAATTTCAAGTGATTTGTGACATTTGTTTGCATAATAGACTATACTTTGTATTTTTAGGAACTAATTTTTTAATATATTTAAACAATATTCATCCATTAAAAACTCTTTATGGCAGATTCATGATATATCTTTTAATATATTTAAACAATATTCATCTCATTAAAATACTCTTTATGGTAGATTCATGATATATATATATATGACCTTTTTCATTAAAAATAATATTCATTTCATTAAAATACTATTTATGGTAGGTTATTATTATTTAGATAATCTCTTTCGGTGATGCTGTACTTAATAAAGAATAGAAAAGCATGCTCTGGCTGTTTGATATAACGATATCTGAAATATACATGCCTGTCCTTTTAGACATGTTGATATCTCTTTTTTTTTGTAATGAATTACATGTTGATATCTCTTCGTACGTTATAATATCTTTTAGTCTCATTATTCATCTGGTTATTTGATTTCTAAAAGAATACCCTGCTGATAGAAATTCCAGTAAATCCCTATAGTGTACTCTATAACTTCTATTATCACTAATGTTGACATTATAAAAAATGGGTGGAGCTCTTACTTTTTGTTGCTCTTTTATTTGTTTCTCAAACATTTTGTGTGGCAGAGCCAATTGGGCGAAAGGGGATGCTTATTATGTGGAGTTTCTATTATGTGAATATAACAGGTTGCGAGAGGTGATTGGAGATGACAGCTCTGATGGCATGATGTCAGAGTGGCCAGCGCCGTAACTTTGATCCACCAATAAGGCGAAAATTAAAACAATTTTCTTTTGTTTAGAAAACAAGAAGTTGTGGTTCAAAAAGGAAAAAAAAAAGGTCCCAAGGAAAAAACAAGATGTTAAAATTAGAGCATGCGTCACGTGCCGGGATCTCAAGCTAATTACGGGACTAGCGTAAGAGTTTTTTTTTTTTTTTTTTTTAACTCAACATCAACTTTTCATTAGCCAAATGTGAATACAGGATTACAACCTCAAGAGATTTTAAACCCAACATACAACCAACGAGATCTAGTATCGCCTAGGAACACTGGAGTCGAAACTGGTTTGGATCCTAGACTACCCAATCTAATTCATCGGTGTATTTTTCACCACAGAAGACAAGTTTTTCCCTCGACCCGAGAAGAACCGTCTCTTGACCCCTACTTAAACCAAACGAGACGACAATTCTAAAACACTTGACTATAACAAGGTTAAGACCAGATTACAAATCCCCCCATGACATTGGGCTCCTAAAGATTAGAATGGTAGTTCCGGCCCAACATCTCATCGCCTTGCAGCGCAAATCCGGTGAGAACCCGTAGCCGTCGAGGTTTAGAATCCGCTCCTTAGCCACGAACCGGGAAATGCCCGTAATGAAAGAAAGGTACAAGGAAAGTTAACGAACACAGTGGACAATGAGACTCAACCAGTTCTTAATAACCAACAGATGGTCGCCTGAAATTCTGAATTCGGTTCGTGTACCATCGTTCACCACCAAACTGGTGCATACCTAGTTGCTTCCCACATCCTCCGGCAGTCACCATCTTGAACCTAAACCAAAACCCGAGCACCTGGTCCGGAATGAAAAACGGGCCTTGACAACGTCAACTAGACAGGAGAACAGAGTCACGGCTGCAAGAGGAGCGTTGCTAGTATCACCGGCCATGCCGATGCTGGGAAGTACCAGCTCCGCCGCGCTTCGCCACCAAAGTTCTCTTCTCCGGTTGATAACTCCATTGTTGAGAATCTTCGCCGCGCGTTGTCTCCGGAAATCAGAAGACAAGCCTTTCTTCACCGTCCTTTCACACCACTCCTCCAGCCTTCTCACCGCCACCGAGGGAGATAGATCCGGGTAGAAGGAGCCGTCTACTCCCACCACACGCCGTCATCTTGAAGATTCCGGAACAGATCTCAAAAATTGGAAAATCAGATCTGGCCGAAACTTCAGCCCTAAAAGCCGACCCTCACCACCGCCATCTGCCGTGAGTCTCGCCGTCTCTCCATAGAGAGCCAAGACCTTCCTCCATCATCTTCTACAGAAAACTCAAGAGAGAGATTTCAACAAATACAGAGAGCCGAGCATATCAACTTGGATTAGAGAGAGGTGGTAGAGAGCAAAGAAGAAAAGAGATAAAAGGGAAAAGGGGACGCCTCCGGTGCCGATAGGCGGCAGCCGGAGCTAGCTAGGGTTTCTTTTGGGTTGGGTTGTGTTCAAGCGAGAGAGAGAAGGGAGATTTTTTTTCGTCGTTACCTATGTATGGACTAGCGTAAGAGTTTAAGCCTAGGGAGAATTGGTAAAATAACCAAAATACATTAAAATTATTTTTTTAGAGAGAATAAAGAGAGATAGAATATAAATAGAAAATTCTTAATTTGGACTTTTTTTGGGAGTTTTACGTAATGGACTACTTTTTGTCTTTCGTTTATGTCGTGGGCCACTTTGCACTTGTTGCATACTTTCTCCTCTTCTGTGTCATGTGTTTTGTCTTAAAAGTCTTTTTGTTAAATGAAACTTGGTTTGATGGGGTTTGGTATTTAGAGGGAAGGGAAGAGAAACCGGTACCGTCCCGGTATAGTGTTTCATTTATTAAATGTCCTTTCTTAAATTGGTTCACTGCGATTTGATCCTAAATTGTGGTCGGATATGTGCATTTATTCCGTCCACAAATATTTCTTACTTCTACTATGTCCATTAAATTGTGGCCAGACCTATGAATTTATTCCATCCAAAAATCTTTCTTATTTCTATTCTATTATATCCACAAAACTTTCTTACCGTCCACAAAACTCTTTTACGTCTATTACATCCACAAAACATTTTTGTATCTATTCCATCCATATACACTTTTCCAATTCTATTGCATCCAAATAATACAAATTACCTAGAGTTAGGTTTAACATATTATATAGGTTTGGGTATCAATCACAAAAATACACAAAAGGCAGATTGTGAAAACGCACATGGAGGATAGAAAGTAAATATTTTGTGGATGAGAGCTTGAGAATTATGTCAGTTTGCTAAGGACGTCCATAAATCTTTCTTACTTCTATTCTGTCTACAAATTGTTGAGGCGTCCACGTAACCCCATCCACACGCTATCCGTCCACATCTTTTCAGATCTGGATTCTGAAATCGAAATTTTGCAGATCTAAATTTTGAAATCCACAAAACACTAAGAAACTAACAAAATGAAACGAGAATCAATTAAAAGATCTAGAAGAACAGAGATGGCTATGCTCACCGTCGCGTAGATCATCGCGAAGAGAAGGATCGTTCCTGTCAAAACTGATTTCGCCAACCCTCGACCAATTATTCTCTCAATTTTCCAATATCTTTCTTCTTCTTTAATCTCAGTTACATAAAGCTTTGTTCTTGTCATAAGATTTTTTGGTGTTTTGTCTTTTTCTTCTTCTTTTTCAATCTGATCGTTAAGTGATATGCCAATAAAATGGAAAATAGGTGTTTTGGAGAGAAGCCTGAGAATGATGAAGATGGAGCAAAGAGGAGAGAAGAAGATTTATGCTATTGACAATGAATTGTTTCGATTGAAAATGATCTTCTGTAATATGGACCGGTCAGAGTGTGATTTGGTTTGTTTAAATTGAACCAAAATCGTTATTTCTCTAAACTGAGGACCTTAAGGTCTTTTAATCAAGCAGAAGTATGTAACAAGTTGTAAGTGACTTATTGTGAAATAAGAAAGATGAAAAGTGGCCCAGAAAGTAAAAAATGGTTAGGGTGCAATTTCTCTTTAGTTTATTGTTGTGGGAAATTAAAACTTTTTAGTTAATCCATGTCTCAATTTTTCTTTTTAAAAACTAATAACAAAAGCGAAACTGGAAAACAAAGTTTAAAAGTCTCATAGTAATTTTTTTTTCAATTATACATAAATACATTCTTCACATATGAAATATCCACAAAAGCGGATTATGTGCCGCTTCATTATGTGAACTTTCTTTAATTGGAATGCAAGCTGGGGCTATGCAAGAAGATTCTATAATGAAAGAAAGAAAGAAAGAAAGAAGGTGTTGCATGAATTGATTCGCATCTCTACTTTGCTTAGAGAATACTGAATACAGTTGGATTCAGATCAGTTTTTATTTAAATTCGTATACTAAGATTAAATATTTGAATTCTAGCTAAGAGATCTTTATTAATCATTGCAACTTTTTTTGTTTTTGTGGGTAATGGACGGCTATAACAAAGTAACGCGGCTTCATACATGTGACTGGGAGCGTGAAGAAAAATAAAAGTTTTTTTTCTGAAAACGTGAAGGTGAAAAGTGAGAAGTAAAATCACGCTATGTTTTAAATAGCATTATTAGCAAGTGTTTCTTGTTCATGAATACACGTTCGATTGTTTGTGTTATCTTACATATTCTGTTAATCTCAACTTTTATTTGTAGTTTGCTGCGCATGCTTTTTCCGTTGCAATGTTTTTGGAAACGTAAAAAAAGGTCAAAGTATTACTAATTTCGTATTTCTAACGCTAACGTTAACTGAAACTTCACAACTTCACGTTATAGTGGCGCTGTAAGCTTGTAAAGGGTTTGGTTATGTTCTAAACAAACGATTATTGCATTTATATCAGAAACAAACAAAATTAATTTACGTTAGCTTTCAAACGAATGGGTATACTTAGTATCATGCACTTAAGAAAGTGACAAATTTGTATATAACAGTTTATATAGGGACACGATTATTTGTGACATTTTAGCAGAAGTGAACTATGTTGGGAGTATCATGTGTTTACAGCCATATTATTACAAATTAATCACGGAAAATATGAGAACAAACTTGTTTAATTATGGATAA
The DNA here is from genome assembly GCA_019706035.1 of Raphanus raphanistrum subsp. raphanistrum. NCBI lineage: Eukaryota > Viridiplantae > Streptophyta > Magnoliopsida > Brassicales > Brassicaceae > Raphanus > Raphanus raphanistrum. The sequence goes on from CM033981.1 coordinate 15,619,157, forward strand.
AGGAGTATTATTTTCCCACCAAACATCAACTCTAATTAGCGCCACGAATCCGAATATACTTGATGTAGTGACTGTTTTCTAAATTATTTATTTCTAATTTACACTCGATTTTACTTCACAAAAAAAATCCACCGAATATATTTATAGGCCTCTTTTTTTTCTTCTTTGTAAACCCTTAATCCAAAGATTCTTTAGCATTCATGAGAAGTGTACACTGATATTTTCGGTAGATAAATACAAAAAAAGCAGAAAACATAAGTGTTAACAATTGAAAGAATACCTTCAACAAAGCACCAACCAATGAAATTTAACAAGATAAAGTTTTTCTAAAAAGAGAGATTCGAACCCCAAGAAAGGAGGCTTTCCCTAATATGTTGCCTTTTCAATAGAGAACAGGGCCATGTAAGATTCATCCAATAAGGGTAAGCTTCGAGTAATGAATTCACTATCACATTGACAAGTCATAAATATTTTATAAAACTTTCGTTGCTGAGTTTCTTTCTTACGTCAACAAAAGTGAGAAACTCACTCTTGCTTCATCCCTACTTCCAAGCATCTAAGAGATTGGCTTTTACACCAAGGCATCGCTTTTATGACCTTTATGCTTCTAGATAGATGCTCACTGACCATTTCACCTGGAACCAGTCCAAGCCCCGATTATTGATCACACCCTATTGACATTGTCATCCTGATACTAGTAGTAACAAAAAGTCTTATATGACGGTCAACGAACTTACAAGGTATCAGCTAACATGGCACGTATTTTGGCTCTTAGCTCATCTGAAACTTGAGTTGGTTCGTTTTGTGGGTGCATGATTTTGTCATCTTCAGGAGAAGCTCTACGATAAGGCTGATCTGACTTTGAAACACTCTCCTCCTCTTCCACTCTTTTCTCATCCTTCTTTATACGTTTACTAGACTTCTGTCGATGACCATGCTCACCGTCTGAAGAGTCCTCGTGCTTGCGCCTACTGGATCTGTGTCGGTGGTGTCTGTGATGCTCATCATCAGATGAATCAATATGCTTATCATGCTTCCTGGATTTGTGACGATGGCTACGCTTGTCCTTGGAATAATCAGCATCTTTGTTATGCTTACTAGATCTGTGTCGGTGCTCACGATCAGTGTCGGACGAATCATATAGCTCATGCCTGTCTGAAGATTTGCGGTGTGCGTGCCTATGACGGGAACGGCTGTGATACTCATCATCCGATGAACTCTCATGCTTGTGCTTGTCCCGTGAATGTCTGTCCTTGGAAGAGTGTCGTGTCTTATGCTTATACCTATCATGTCGTTTTCTACTTGAATGTTTCTTCTCAGTCTTGGTATCTTCAGTAACTTCCTCCATGCTGCTCTCCTTATCGTCTTCTTCTATTTCATCATTTTCATCTTTCTGTGATCTGGAGCGGTAATTTCTCTTTGATCGTCTTTCACTGTTACCATCATCTGCTTGTTTCGTCTCAGCTTCTGATAGACGTGGGCTAATTTCTTTGGCAGCATCAGAACCTGATCCAAGACCCAACGGTTCGACTGATACGCTTCGCGATGGTTCAGCTTGCTGCGATGCCTGGGCACCCGGCTTTAACATGGCCACAAACATTTTTGCACGTTTCAATCTTTCTGCCTTCAACTTCTGCTCCTTCGTCAAGCCTGCTTCAGAAGAATCAGCTTCACTAGCAGCTGCCGAGCAAGAATTCAGTTGACCCATAGATTTGGCCAAATCAGGGGGCTTCGAAGAAGTATTACTTCCATCATTTCCGAGGCTCTGAGAAGTCTCATCCAAGGGTTTGCCTGATAGGATCCCTAACTGGGGATTCCTTATGCCTCTTCTGGCAGCTTCGAGAATAGCAGCGGCAGTGTTCACATCTACATTGACCCTCATCTGCCGTTCGACGGGCTTGAATGGTTCCTTTTGTAACTCAGTCTTTGGTTTGTCACTAACCATTTTTTGTTTCTCTCTCTTTGCAGAATCATCCTGTATGACACTCCCCACAGCAAGTTTGTCACCTTTTATCGCACTGTCCATTTTCTCTTGCTTCATGTCTTCCTTCTTGGTAAAATCGCCTTTGTTACATGATCTTAACTGCAAAAGAAATCAGCCGTTGTGTATATTATTAGTGAAAGTAATAAGCATAAGGTTTCAAAGCGCATGAAAACACACAAAATCTGCAGTATGAACTTAAAAGATAAGTGTACCTCTTCAGCCTCTTGGAGAACCTTCCGATAATATGCATGATATAAGCTAGCTGGCCGTAAGAATGGAAACATCCCGTATTTGACATCCTGTGCAGCAAGAGTAGCCTCAAGTTCTTTCCCATTCTTTTGGATGAAGTCAACTATCTTATCAATCGCTCTTTTCATCTCAATAGGCGGCTCCACAATTTGCTGTTCAATCTTGGGTTGTGCCAGCATTTTCGAAGATCTCAACTTTTCAGAAGCCAAAGGTTTTTCTGTATCATCATCTTCTGTATTTATCTGCTTCCTCTCAACAACATTAACTGCGCTGACAGAAGGGTTTCTTTTTATAAAAGGTGCTTGATCATTGGACGGAAGAGAATGCTTAGAGGCTACATCTCTCACTGTGACAATCTTTGCAGCTTCTTTTGACCCTTCCGGTCCACTGGAATCAGCTTCAGCAGATTCGTTTGTGCTACAGTCCCTTGTTGACTCTTCTTTGGTATCTTCATCTTCTACAGTCCCATAAACCGAACCAAGCAAGGACAAAGCTCCACCATCCTTCCCACCTTCAATATTCTTATCTTCTACGGTAGATTTTCCTGTCAAAAGCTCTTGATGTTCAACAAGAAACCTAAAGTAAGGGTGAAGATGATGATCTGGCATCAAGAACCCAAATGTTGGGTTGCCTCCTTGTTTGACTCTCAAGACAATTTCAGATTGCCCACCATGGTTGCTTACAAAACTCGAAGTTCTCGCCATGATTTGATGTAATTTCTCAGTTGGGGGCTGAAAGGAGAAAAAAAATGTACAGGCAAAAACAGTTAGTAATGTGAAATCTCATGATGCTTGGTTTTGAAGGAATGAACCTTTGACAACACACATGTATATTCATATCGAAATCTCACTTAAGTATGGAGAACCACAAATTGCAAATATGAGAAACTGTATAGAGATGCATCATCTGATGTGCACTCATTTTAGGTTATTGGTAAGTCATGAGTTTCTATCATCTTAACCCCACCTGCACTGCCCTTTGTCATGGCAGCGAAAGGAAAAAAGGTGACTGTGAATGACAACCTTAGACAACTCCATCTCTCCTCCGAGAATCTGAAACTTAGACATTTTAGAATAACATATGCACCTTTCAGATGTCTACATGGCCATATCAGTTTAGTACCAAATAAGTGACCAAAGCACCCGCATATTTCTAAAGGGAACAATCTGCCAAAACAGTAACTTACCAGGTGTTGAAGTAAATAATCAGGCACTGGGAAAGGCGGGTTAAACCCAGACTCCATATCTGCAGTTTTCTGGTCAATGAAATCACTGGAGCTTCCGTATGAATAGGGGACAGCACGAAAACCATCGGCATTTGCACTTGCGGAACCATCATTGATATCTGTGGTGCAAAAGCAAACAAAAAAAATCAATTCTGCATACCAACTGCAGTAGAGAGAGAAGAAAAGGGAATAAAAAGATAACTAAAAGTACTATTGGCGAAAAATATTCCCTAAAACAGAGTCTTTTAGTTTCACGTTATATTTTTGCAATAACTTACTAAGTGCAGCAATTTGATTGTAGTAATCAGAGAAAAACTAACAGACATCAATGTGCAACCTAGGACTTACTTACACACTCACCGAACTAAGATGCCGACTTAGTTAGGGAAACCAAGCCAGCTTAGAATCAGCGATGGAGTACAAAGATAAGCATATAAAATGGTGTCCAAATACCTCTCTAACATAACGTACAAGAATTCTGATGGGATATGAAACAGTAGCTTCAGAACACAGATTCTGATACACAATCCATACCGCACAAAAGAGGGTTCTAAGTTCTAACTAACGCAGTTACCTAACACAAAACGAACTATTGGTGCACAACCAGATACGTAGACGTAGCAACGTGTAAATCTCTATATACCCACACACACTCGACACGACTAGGTTACTCAATCTTTCAAGGCTAATCAAAATCCAATCCTGAAAAGGCAAAACAAATCAAGTAACCAGCTGATACTAATCGTTATCATCCTCTAGAACGTTTACCACCATCTCTAACATAGCCACCTCGAGTTTTGAGCTAAATCAACTATAGATAAAACGGATTCGCAATCCTTACCGCTCTCATCGTGCGACGGAGATGGAGAATCCGCCGGTAAATCAAGATAGCGCTCGTGATCGAGATCAGCATCCAAGTCAGGATCGTCTGAGACCGGACGGCGGCGCTTGGGACGCGGAGGAGGGAGAGAAGAGAGGAGGTGGCGAACATCGTAGCGGTCAATGAAAAGGCTGTTCCAGTCAACGAGCGCCGTCGGGGAGTTGACGAAGGTTGCCATCGAATCATCGTCGAAGAAGAGAGCGTGACGGCCAACGATCTCCAGATCCATTGATGATGATTTGATGATTCTGAGAAGAGCTTAGGGCAAGACTATTGTTATTGATTGACCCCAAAGAGGATTCGATTCGATTAAGTGATGACTTCAAAAAGAGATCTGCTCACCGAAACGTCGTGCCGTTTGAGAAGAAGAAAACGTTTGTTTCAAAAAAACGACGTGAACTCTTATGAAAAGGAAAACAAAAACGGCGCACAGTTTTTCTTTGTAATCTTAACAAAACAAAAAGTCTCTCTCCTTTGACCAAAAAAGTCTCTCTCTCCATTGCATAGCGACAATCGATCTGGTTCTAATTGTCATCTGTATATATGTTTACTCATCTAGGTTGTTACTACGTCAAGGAAACATTTAGAAACTCTTTATAAAGATTCCAACAATATCATTTGGTCCCAAAAGATTCCAACATCATCTCTAATAGAATCCATCAGATACTTTTGATCGGTACTAATTTCTATCAAGATCCCAGAATGGGATGATGATTTACAACTGTTTTGGATGTCTAGTAGTCAAAGCCTGGAGGAAATGTTTATCTGCATATCTTTGGGTGGAATGTCTTATACATAGCTCTATTATGTTATGAAGGAAGAAGAAAGTGTTGGTTGTCTTTTAAGGATGCAATCATGCAACTGAAGCAAAACATACAGAACCTGGCCGGCTGAGTCTGGTTGACACCTGACCATACAACCCCTTTAATTGTTTAAAGTGATAAGGCAAATAGTAGTATGAACTCGCTTGTTTGAAACAGCCTACCGACATCACACGTTGTTTTACGAGTTTCAACAACAGATGCTACATGTAATAATTGTAAGTTAGTGTGTATTAAACTCTCAATTAACAGATAGTAAATTACTAATGTAAAATAAAGTTTGCGCGTAGCTTAACACTTAGTGCAACAGAAAAATATCATAGAGAAACCGTAGATTACCGTATTGGTCAGGAAATGACCAATACGCAACAAGGGAACGGTGCTGACTTTTGTGACGTAAAGTTTGTACATTGTTTAACAAATTGGAGCAAAGCGTTGACCCATCTCCACGGCTTTCTTGAACTGTAAACAAACACTAAATCTTATTTTTGTTGGCGCCTTTGACCAGTTAATTTAGTCAAGTCTTCTGTAGTTCGATGTATTCACACAATTCACAAGTTCGGTTTACCGATTGATAACAGTTGTTTCAAAGTCTTTATATTAATTGTATATTTATACAAAATCATATATTTAACAAAGCAAGTTACATAATTAGTCTTTAGCAAAAAAGTTACATATATATTAATATAATGATCATTATCATATTAATGGACACAACGGCTCAAATTTCACTCCTCATACGTTTGATCATTGCAGATACTGCATCGTTCCAAAGTGTTATATAAGTTTTGCCGCCTAGTAAATATCAATACTATTAATTCTTCAACAAGTCCAATTGATATGGGGTTATGTCCAACTTAAAATATAATGCATCTAAAGAATTATGTAGATAAATGTAACCACTTTAATGAAATAGCTTTTTAACTTCCACTTTTGTTCCAAGATTTTCGGATCCTTACGTAATACATGGTTATAAATGTTAGGTGAATATTTTTTATTTTCTCTGATCCATCAGATAAATTCACTTCCAGTAAATATTCTTACTAATAAAATAATTTTGTAACTATTTCTAAGATGTATGTACATTTTATAAAGCCACCCATTAATTTCAAAATATTACCGATTCACTACTTTCCATACTACAAACTGTCAACTACCTTACGAAGTCCAATAAATAAAAATTATATCATTTTAAAACAATAATATTGATACTATACTTTAATAAATATTATTTTCACTATACAAATTAATGGAAAGGAACTATGGTTTAATTAATGTTTTTAAACACAGTTTAGATGTTGAATTTGATTACTTTTGGGTCATTGAGTTATTAGATTAACCATGATCAACTATGTAAGTAATTTAATTTAAAGGGCGTATATATTTTTTGACTATAGAATATTATATAAAATTTAGATTCTGATCCGCTTTTCAAAGAACGGATATACTTTTTGTTTTACATTTGTGATAGAAATTTAATTTTTATATTTGTATTTTTTATTCATATTTGTGTTTTTCTTTGTAATCATCTTTGTGTAAATTTTTTTTTAAATGATTAGTAAAAGGTTTTAACTTTATTAAAATAGGTGGAACAAACCTATATCAATTGGTCATTTTTCTAATTTAATAAAATAGATTAAAATATATCAATATTAAAAAGTAATGTTTAGAAGTTTAGTAAACTTTTAAAATTTAAATTATTTATATTTTATTTTTAAATTAAAAATATAATTTAAACATTTTCTATAACAATTTAGAGTTACGATATATAATAAAAATAAAATAATATTAAAATTAATCAATATTATTAATTCAGGATCCTTTTTTTGGATTTGCCCTCACTTTTACCTGGCATATTACTTTTTCTGCCATTATGGATTTGTCTATTTTTAAAAAATTCGGTAAGGGTAATTTAGACAAGCAAAAAAAAGACCAACTTAACTACCTACTATATGTACGAGAATGATGATATGTACGAGAATGATGATATGAGAATGATGATATGTCTCATCATAAGTCAACGAGAATGATGATATTTCTTTTGCCTCAGCTCATCACCATATAACAAATCTTAAAGCTATCTTTGCCAAATGATCAATAAAAGCTTCGAAACACTAAATATATCAAACACTTAAACACTATAATAAGTTCTCTGTAATCACAAGATACACTTATACAATGAATAAAAATAAGAACCAGACATCTTACAAGATACAAATATGAAATATGAAATTCGTTTAATATTTTAACCAACTAAATATTCTGAAATATATTCCATAACTCCTCTCCAAACAAACCCACTTCCGAAAATTATGTACCCATACTCACGAACTATTAAAAAATAATAAGAAAATAAAAAAAACTCTATATTTAATAACTATTTTTTAAACAAACTCTCCTCCTATTTTCATGTAGCCATATTCACGAAATCAGATAATGGGCAAAGCAGTTCCAATTTAAACAAATTTTTAAACCAACTTCTCAGTCAAAATTTAAAATCTCGAATTCAAAAAAAAAAAATTCTTTAAAAATCAAAACTAAAATCGATATCAGGTTTGGCATATTCTGCCATATATACCTTTTTCAAATTTACGACCTACACATTTATAATCTTCCCTATATATACTACCCTTACTGAAACGACTAACTCATCAAAACAGCATTCTTCTCATTAGTAAAAATGAAACCATCGCAAAAGATATCTTACCTTTCACAGTTGAAGCCTCGCAGAAGCGACTGGTGCATTCAGGTGAAAACGATCCACACCTGGAAACAAATCAACGCTGCATTTGGTGAATCTCTCGAAATCATCTTTGCTGATTCAAAGGTAAATACATTATTAATACTTCTACATTTTCTTATTTTGTCTCAAAATTCACATACTAAAGCTCTGTTATATATTTTTATTGCAGGGTGATAAAATCTACGCAACATGTAGACAGAATCAGTTGATGAGTTTGGGTAGTAAATGTGTGATTGGTGAGTGGAAGACCATTGAAAACATGTCGGTGACTCCTGTAAAGAACAATTGGAGAGTAAGCAACCACATGTATAAGATTACGTTCATTGGCCAGACAAAAATCACAAACTGTGATATCGAGAATAATGATATGTTTCACTCATTGATGGAGTTTGATACCATATTGAGTGGGACTATGAAACCGAATTTACTGTTTGGTAACTAATTCTATATTCAATGCTTTAGTTATTTATTACTTTGTATACCTGCAATAAAATTATGTCATATTATTTTTTGATGAAGATGTTCTTGGGCAAGCAATGAATGTTGGAGATCTACTAACTATACGGTGCCAAGATGGAGAGGAAAGAAAGAAAATCGATTTCACCCTAAGAGACATAAAGTTAGTTCTTTTGTATATTTATTATGATGGTTCAGTATATTTTAAGTTTAATATTCTCTTTTTCATATCTGAGAATTTTTTTTTTGATCCACTTTTTACAGTGATCAACGAATTGCCTGTTGTCTATGGGGTAAGTTTGCTGAGATGATGGAAACCTATAGTGAAGAAGCACACAAAGGAGTTGTTGTTTGTTTGCTCAAGTTTGCAAAGCTGGGAACATTTAAAGGTAAAATCAAAATTCTAAGGTTTTAATTATTAAAAATAGACATGGTTAAATTGTTTAGAGAATAATGTCAATATTTCACAGGAGTTCTTCAAGTCTCCAATGCATATGATATGTCTCAAATGTTGATCAATCCAGAAATTAAGGAGTCCTCTGACTTAATAGAAGCGTACGTTTTAGATACCTATTCCCTACATTATATAAATATGTTTATCACAACATGATATGTCGGGCCTGTTTTACAGTTTCAAATATGAAGAATCATCCATGTCTATTGTTGCAACGAAAGAAGATGATAATCAGGTTGCTAAAAAGGATAAAACAACTGTTTTTCAAAGTCAGAGCTGGAATGAGTTTGAAGATAAAACCATTGCTGAAGTGTTGAAGACTACTCAGGTTGTTTTTTTTTTTGCCTAATAACAGTTTATATTTTTTTTTAAAGCGTGTATATTAATAACATTATACCCTTTCGCCCTAATCCAATTCGTTTCGCATTTTACAGATTGGGAAATGCAAAGTAGTGTGTACAATTGATGCTATAGATATCGATTACGGTTGGTTTTATTTTGGTTGTAATCTCAACCATAAAACCTTTGAAGTGGCAAACAATGGCGACACAGAAACTCCAGCTTTTTGGTGTGAGAAGTGCAACAAGTTCGTGACTAATGTCGAGGCTAAGTATGTATACTATTTAGATTTCTTTATATTCAGATAACTAAACTATGCTTCCTTACATGGTTTTATTTATGTATTTAGGTTTAAGCTTCATTTGATCCTTAAGGATGATACTGGCACAACCAAGTTCATGCTGCTTGATACCGTTGCAAATATGATTGTAATGGAAAAGGCAGCGAAAATTGTTAATGCTTCTATGGAAGAGGTAAATATATTTCTTGATTATTTATATGTATATGAAACTCATATATTGTATGTAAAGATGACTAATATCGTTTGTGGACTATAGATTGATGATCCAGAGTTGTTGCCTCAGCCAGTTAAGGACATTGTTGGAAAGACATTCAAATTTGGTGTTTCTATTGAAAAAGAAAACATTTCTTATGGAGGAGATACCTACAAGGTCTTAAAGGTTTGGTCTATGAATAATTTGTTAATGGCAAGTTCTCAATCAGAAAACGTTTCTGCTTTGGAGACAACTTTCACAAGCGGTGGTGTGGTAATTATTTATACCTAACTTATATTTCTATAACCTATTTTCGAACTTGAAGGTGACTATATTTATGACCAACTTTACTGATATTGTCATAACAGGGATCTTACTTGGATGATGCTGAAGAGAGCTCAGGAGTATTGAAAACACCTACATCAAAGCGTACTCAAGATGACCTAGCTGATCTTCCTGACCTCACATCTGCATCAAAGAAGATTTGTTCTAAAGCAATTAAGATAGAGAAGATTTCGGAAGAGGAGATGAATAGCAGGAAGAAAAACTAAAATCTTCTTCAATGTCTTTAAGCATGTTTTCAATTTCAGAGAATAAGTGTTTTTGTTATCACATGCTTTGTTTTACGAACTTGCTGCGTTATTTTGGCACAAGTTTTAATTATTGATTTTTTTAATTTCTTAATATAATAATAAGTTTTTGTTTCCAAATCAACCAATTATATTATAAAATAAAAACAGATATACTTAACAATCATTATCATAATAATATCACAATTCATTGTTAAATAAACAAATATACTAATAATTAGACCTAAACTTGACCTTTGAAAAACAACACATCTAGGTCTTACTTCATATCTATTACGTAACCATCGAAATTATGAAGACGACTAAGAGGAAGAGACAGCTATCTGAGGATGGCAACCAGAATTTACAATCAAATTTGCATACACAGGAGATAAAGACTTCAATTCCTTTGTCTTCTGTATTCAATAGAATCTTACAAGATGTTTCAAAAATTAAGAACAAGTCAGCTCCAAACAAGCAACAGTTACAATCAGATGTTCCCTGTAAGTACTATGTCAGTAATAATACAAATTTACGCTAATATATATAACCATAAGGTTTTTTATTGTTTATAAGATCTAACCATGAGATTTAACCATTGTTTTTATTTCATGCTTCAACTCCTTCAACACCAAATCTACAGTTGATAACGTTTCTGATTGCAACAGAGGAGGCGAGGCGTCTGATACCCGTTCGGATGATGGTATATGTTTTAGAAATCTTTAAAAGTTTTTTCAATGCTATTATTACTGTTTTGCCTAATGCTATCTATTTTAGATGGATTTGAAGGATATTCTGAACAAAGTTACGACGTTTTCAGTGACGGAAGTGATACAGAATCTGATGAATCATGTCATGGCCAAGAAACATTAGACAGTTTGGTATCACAAAAACATAAACTTCAAGTGAAGAATATGGCTGATATGATGAAAATGTTTTTTGGTGACACTGGGAAGACCAAACCAAAAACTGTGGCTAAAGAAACACGTAAGTTACACATTATCATTTAAAAACATTATTATGTCTTTTGTTTGCTACGACATATTAGTCTAATGCTATATTTTGAATTTCAGAATACATAGATGATGGTAATCCTACGTTCAAGTGTGAATATTGCAAAGCTATATTTTGGTATGGTGAACGTTTAAATCGTAAGAAAAGAACCAGAAAGGATCCGCAGTTTTCTCTATGTTGTGGCCAAGGACAAGTTAAGTTGCCTCTATTAAAAGAGAGCCCGATGGTTATTAAGAAACTGCTTTTCGGGAATGATGCCAAGAGCAAATATTACCAAGAAAATTTAAGAGCACTGAATATGGTCTTTTCCTTTACTTCTCTTGGTGGTAAAGTTGATCGTTCGTGTGGGAGTGGCATACAGATGTTTCAATTACAAGGAGAAAACTACCACCTAATGGGAAGTTTGAAACCTGATATTGGTGAATCTGCTAAATTTTCACAACTGTATATTGTTGACACTGACAGGGAGGTCGATAACAGGGATTCAGTCATCAGGTATTATTCAATAATTATTATTTCGATTATTTTAATATTGTACTGTGACATTTAACATATTTGCTTTATATTTATGTCTCAGCAAATACAAGAAGAAGGCAGATAAAGCTAAAAAGCATTCTTTGAGAAAAGAAATAATTGAGGATATTATTAAGGTGTTAGATGATGTCAATCCCTATGTCAAGCAGTTTCGATCTGCCCGAGAAAGATTTGAGGGTTTAACGGATGATCAACCTTTCCATATGAGGATTGTAAGTAATCGGGAAAAAGATGGAAGGAACTATGATACACCAACAGCTTCTGAGGTTGCAGCTCTAATACCAGGTGATTTTAACATGGACATGGACCATCGTGACATTGTCTTACAGGAAAAACAGACTGGGTGGCTTAAAAGAATTAGTGAGATACATCCGTCATACCTTGCTCTTCAGTATCCTCTTATTTTTACATATGGTGAAGATGGTTTCAGACTTGGAATTAAAAAAAGAGCAACACCAGCAACTGAGAAGCTTAAGAGGGCTCATATTAGTATGAGACAGTTTTTTGCTTATCGAATTCAAGAGAGAGATGGCGAGTGCCATACTCTTCTTCATTCAAGAAGATTGTTTCAAAAACGAGAAACAAAAATACAAAACGAGATTTCCACAAAACGAGAAAGCTTATCTTTTCATTGTAGTTGAAACTTTTTCTTCGTCTGGTTGTTCCATAAGTCTTCGCCTTTCATCATCTTTACTTAAAAGAGCTTTGCACGAATCTGGACCATGGGTGGTTTTGTATTAGTGACCATTTGTTCCAAATCAGAAACGAGCTTCGCATGTATAGAAAAAAAAATCAGAAAGAGCACTTAGAAAGAAAAAAAATTACAAAACGAGATCTGCACAATCCTTTAATCAAAACAAAAGCTTACCGATTCTAGCTTCGATTGCATGCGCTCACAATCCTATTGATTTCCTTTCTTCAAACAGAAAAGAAGAAAGGAGTCCAAGAAGAAAACTTGGCTTTGGACATATCGCAAAGTTTTCTGCCGGTTCATATTTTTTTTCTTAAAGACACTAATAAAATGAATTTTCAGACAGCAAAATATTATATATTTTATCTTCATTGTTCGAAGATAACATTTTCTCAACATATTATTACTGTTTTCTAAAGCCCATTTTGCAAATTAGATTTGAAACCCAACAAAACCCATGCACAATCATTTTATAAGGTCTTTTAAATTTAGTATTACTGTTTTCTAAAGCCATTTTGCAAATTAGATTTTAAACCCAACAAAATCCATGCACACGTATTTAATGTTATTTACATATTGATTCACTAACCATTTTTATTATGTAAACAAATAATTTCAAATTTAGAGGTCGACATCAGAAAAAATTCCAAATTTAGAAATAACATTTCAAGCCAAATATTAATAAACCAATGAAGTTATTATATTTTTAAAAAAAATTACGATATAGAATATAATTTTTTTATAATAATCACATTATTAACATTGGGATCCAAACAAAACAGAAACTTAAAAATAAATAAATGAAACCGGATTGTGTATTTAACACTACACAGTATATATATATCTCAAAGAAATATCAACTCATCTCTAAACAATCACACATTTCTAAATATATTGGAAAATATACAAAAGATTAACATAGTAAAAAAAATTGAGAATATACCCGCCCTTCCGAAGGGCGGGTCAGTATCTAGTAATTAGTTAAATCTATATTATTACAACAGGAACATGACCTATTAATATAGGTGTGATCCAACTATTTTAATATAATTACTAAATTATGATCCGTCTTTAAAAGGTCGGATAGTGAAACTACAATAAATGTTTTATTGTTATTTATTAACAAATATAAAACGGATATAATATAATAAAACATTTTATACGCATTACCTGATACTATAAAGAATACTCAAAACATCATTATACTATGTCAATAATGTAACTGTATAAATTTATTACTTGAAGTAACATGTTATATTCATCAATTAAAAGGTCGAAATTCCAAAAATAGGTTGAAATTATTGAATAGCATTTGGGCTGAATTAAGCAGAAAAAGGGTTGAATATTGACAAAAGGAAAAACACAACCCGGTTGTATTAGAAAAAAATGGGTCCGAGAATTCTGGATAGGAGATATGTATTGATTAATAAAGGTGGTTACTGTTATAAAATATATGATTTATTTTTTAAGTAGGTAATATAAATAAAAAGTTGTTGGATCTAACTTTTTATCAATTGGTCATGAATCATGATGCTAAATTAATAGAATAGATTAATTTTTTTATTAATTATATTAAAAATATTATACATTAGAAAGTACAAAAAATAACTAAAACTACAAATATCAAACTTAAATTTCTAAAAAAATTACAAAACAAAACATATACCCGCCCTTTTAAGGGCGGATCAAAATCTAGTTTGTTTTAACTTTTAACCTAGTAACCTTTTTATGTGGAGCCGTCTCTACTATCCTGAATTTTGATTTAAAGAAAATGGTATTTGATCTCCTATTAGTTAGTATTAACTGGTACTGAGTTTTTTTTTTTGAGCAACTAACTGGTAGTGAATAAGAAATTGATTTTTACCGAGTTCGCTCTCATATTTCTCTCAAAATAAAAGCTAGCTTTTTCTGATCTTTTCTCAGTTGTCAAAAAAAGTTTTTTTTGTCAATAATATTATTTTATAAAAGGTTTTGATGACTTGTATATTCCTCATCTTAATATTTTATTTCTACAAATTACAATGTAAAACAGGCCTTTCATTATATTTTAAAATATATAGTCGTGGTTGATTGGACGTATGAGGGTCTAAATTTAGTATTCAAGTTAAAGAAAGTGTCTCCTAGAGGATGATAGCTTCAATTTGCTTAATTTGGAGATATAAACCAGTTGCTCGTGGTTTTCACGATAAAATAAAATAAAACTTAAAAATAAATATAACTAAAACTGATGCCTTTGCTTCTCCTTGCATCTCGCCTGAATCGTCTCGGACCGGCACATGAGGCGAAGAGATGGTTCGCCTCAGTTCGTCACGCATGTAAACGTAAAAAGTCTATTTACCCGTCATTTTTGCAGCAGTTGTTTTTTCTCCTTATTTCGTAAGTTGACACTATATTTGCATAAATTATGGCTGCAGCTAGTTAGAATGATATTTTGCGGGGTAAAATTGTTTGAAATGCATCATTCTGTCTATAATGTGCCATAAATATTTACAAGTTACAATGAATAAATTTTACAAACAGTTTCACATATTTCTTTTTTGAAATGAAACAAAAACTTAAATCCTTTGTAAGATATTCTTTTTGTATTACATTATAAACCATCCGAATTCACCATTGCGGTAATCCTAATTTGTATTCAATTTTATTCATTATTTCGTTTTTTTTATTCCACGAATATTTGTTCCTTTTATTTAGAATATGCATATATGAATAATCAATTGCATATTATTTTTTGTCAAAAAATTGCATATTATTTTACAGATCGAAACAATCTTGTTGTAACTTGTTTAAATTGGAAATCCAATGTAGGTACGAAAACACAGGGATGGGGTACAATGAAAAAAACTGTAAGGTCGAAAACGAAGAATTTTACGATGAATTCAAATATATGCACAAAAAAATCATCAATATTCTAATGATGATAGTTATTTCTCTTTTTGGTAAAAATGCATGCAATTTAAGAGAAAGAGAAATAAGAATAATACTACACAAGCCCATCAGACTTCAAAAATGATGATGAAAAATTATGCTACCTTAAATACTACGATAGTGCGCCTGAAGTTAATATGTTTTGAGTTCACATATGTACATAGTATTTTTTTCTCCAAGTAATTATACTAATTTAACTGTAAACGCGTGTGTGTACCTCAACGTAAGCATGTGCATGTGCATGTACATGCCCATAAAATAGTAATCAACTGAAATGAAGATACAATAATCAAACGGCCCTCCCGAAAAAAAGATCGATCGCTTGAAACCTTTCTTTACCTTTTCTTACCACATTCCACGCGTCAACTCGTCTCGATCACAACTATAAACCCCAAGTCCACCCTCTCCCCAATTTTCACAACACACTTTCTCTCTCTCCCTCTAAATCTCTTCTCTATCTAAATTCGCATAAAGAACAAAAGAAGAAGGAGACAGAAGAAGGAACGAAGAACTATCTCTAGAGCCCTATAACTAACTTACCAAACATATTAATACATCAAGAGGAAATGGCACAATTCATGAAGCTACTCGTGACAATTGCATTAACAATCGCAATCACAACCGCCATCCTCACCACAACGACCACCAGAACCAACACCACGACCGCAAAATTTGCTCTCGAGGATCCTCTTAAAGACCATACACCACCAGGAGCGGTTCAGGTCAGACCGAGTCGGTTCTTGGCAGAAAAAGTCGACAATGGTCAAGGACCTAAAGCCCGTAACCCAAATGCAGCTGACCATTGCCACAAGGAGCCAGAGATCTGCAGCAGCAGCTATTACAGCACGGGAGCAAACTCTACAATGGCTTGTTGCAACAACAAGTGTATGGATTTATCAACCGACGACAAAAACTGCGGTGCGTGTAAGAACAAATGCAAGTTCGGGCAAACATGTTGTCGCGGTCAGTGCGTTTATGTGGCATACGATAAACGCCACTGTGGTGAGTGTAACCATCGGTGCGAACTAGGCGAGCTCTGCGTCTACGGTCTTTGTAACTACGCGTGATGATTCAATCATTCATTCACGTCACGCTCACGTAAAAAAACTGATTGAAGTATACAATTATACGGATACGATTTATTTACATGGACGCTGATTTAAAAAGGTCGGTCCAGTTAATTATTTACTTAATAATCAATAAATTGTTTGTGTGTATTTTTGGATTCCCATAATGTTTTGAGGGTATATAAAAAGATCATTTTCGTACTTTAGTGTCTACGAATAAATTAAAATGGAACATCCTCGTTTCCAGTCCTGCTGCTGTTTTTATTAAGTTTTATATAAGAGTGTGTATTAATTATAATACATCATATATGAATAAAGTTTTATACATATAAGTATATAAAAATAAATTAATAAAGTCTCTTTACCTTAGTCCATCCCGAGACCTACATGCATATACAAATAACCGTTTATGATTTAGAGCATATGTAAAGGCAAACTTATGAGTTTCAAATATAAAGTTTTATATGCTTCAAAGACAATTTTAAAATCTTAAATTTTAAGGTTTAAGCAACAGAACCTCAAATACCAAGTTTCACTGTTCAAACTTTATATTTAATATTAATTTTTTAATTCTTGCAGTTATATATCTTCCAAATAATCTTATTAATTTTCTTGTTTATCATCTTTACATTTTATATTTCATAAATATTATACATATATCTTTATTTTTTATTTTCAATAAGATGAAAATTTTAAAGAAAATATATTTTTAAAATATATATGCTTGATATTTTCTATGCAATTTTGTCCATAACAATAATAAATTTTGAACCCTAAAAAACTAATTGTACTTTTAAAAATACCATTGGTTTAAAAGTACAGAAAATAGTTAATTGCAAACATCTATAATCAAAATTTAATAAGTTATTCAAATAAATATGATCTTAATCTTTTAAAATCACCAAAACTTTGTCCATAATTTTCATGTTTATATTGGCATTCATGAATGACATTATCAATGATGTTTTATTACCTATTTCATATTTTGTAAAAACAGTTTGTCATTTTAGTTTATTTTATCAATTGTAAAGAGTACAATTGTAAAATAGAAAATATTTAAGGTTTAATACACCTCCCAACCTTAAATCTGAAACTTTGTCAAGCTTTAAAATAAATTTTTTATAGATATTCATATAAAGCAAAAAACTAATACGTCATAATATTTTTTTTAAATATAATTTGGCTGAGAAATTTAAAAGGTACTGTATTTAGGTTTTAGGTAGGCTGAATAGTCAAATAGTTGACATAATTGTAAAAGTCAATAAATTGACTAACTTTTGAACCGACTCCACAAACGGCGGCTCTGGTACCGGTAGATACAGATATGGGTCAGAGTACCCCAAAAGTTGAGGAAAGTGAGAGGGAGATCTAAAACCCGTGGACACTAAACCCCACATGTCCCAATCACTCACAACACAAAACATTTGATTCTCGGTTCTCATGTCTGGTTCGTTCACTCATCTACCATCTTCGTTGATAAAACCCACATCGAAAAATCCATCCTTTTTGTGAAATTTGTTTTCTTTTCCGGCGAAACTCGGGGAGGAAATCAATTAAAATTCATCACGGGGTATATACGGGATAAAGTCACGGCCTTTGAGCTCTCATGTCCAACGGAAGTGTTGTTTAATCATAGCCATTCCTTCCGATCTCCTCTTCCTTGCCGGAGGCGGCTCGGCTCCACTGTCACCATTCACCTCCTTTCCCCCTCGTTAGTTAGGTTTTTTTAGTTAGTTAAATCTCGGGAGGGCTTTGTCTTTTTTTTTCTTTTTTCTTTTTTCTTTTTTCTTTTTGATTGAGAATGCTGTTGAAGATCAAAAGGGTTCCAACACTTGTGTGGAGTCACCAGAAAGAAAAGACGGCAGAAGAAGAGGATTTGGTCGGAATTGTCTTTTGCAAGTGTTGTATCAATGGTAACTAACTACATTGTTGAGTGCTGAAAGTTTGAACTTTTGTTTAGACAAATCTCTGAGCTTTTGTTTGGTTTCAGATGCAAGGCTTCCTTTGTATACCATGCAAACATGTGGAGAAAGCCCGTGGAAGAGAATGTAACGCTCCTCGAATCCTTACTTCTTGGAGAAGTAATGTTGTTATTGCAAAAACCTCAACTTGATGTTTTCTAGTGGGAAGAGGTTTCAAAGAGTAGGACTATTTCGTTACGATGTTACAGCTTGTGAAACCAAAGGTATAAGTATCTCTTTAATTTATGATTTATACACTGAGCTGAAGATTGTCTTCACATTGTTCATTTGCTGAGATGAATGATTGATAGGTTATACCGGGGAAGCACGGTTTCATTGCGCAGCTAAACGAAGGTCAAGAAGAGGCCAACAGAGTTCCGTGTTGATAAAGTTCTTCAACCACTCGATGGAAACAAGTTCTTGAACGTTTACTGTTTTGTTGGTTACTGATGTTTTTTTTTACTTTCTTCATTATTGGCTTGTTATTTGGCCGTGTGATTAATATATATATGCGTTGGTGATATTTTTTTTTTCTTTTCTGGTTTTGTTTATGCATTTAGCTTCACACTGAATTTTGTCAATGCACATCTTCACCCCCTCTCTGTTTAAACATTTCATAGTCTGTTGACCCACATATACTAGAAGCTCACTTTCGTGACACTCTACATGAATAAGAAGGTCTTAGAGCCTTTGTTTGTTTGTTTCTTTGTTTTTTTTTAATGCAGTTTCCTCCTCCGCAACTCCATAACTCTCTAAGCTGCTTACCTTTACTACCGTAAGTGATTCTTCTCCCCTCTCTCTCTGTTTATACACTTCATAATCTATATGAAGAAAGACTACTGATTCTGTTTTGAAGTCATCTAATTTAAAGTCGTTGAGAATGTGTGGCTATTTTACGGACACGCGGTGAAGCATCTTGTCTCGTTTCGTATGCAAGAACACGAGTCTGATGAGGTAAATTGATTGAAATCCCATTTCGCACAGATTCAGCAAAGGCACACTCTTTGTCTATCTCAACATCTTCAGAACAGATCTCATCTCCACTCATTGACTCAGCTTTAACCATCAAATATTAATTAATTGCATCCAAAACAGTTTCATTCAAGATAAGACACACACACAAGACACAAACTGACACAAACAGACATTATTTTAAATTAAAAACACACACAGACACTACTACTAAGGACACAAAGATGCTAGCTTAAGACACACGTAACATACTATTTGGATGCTTAGACACACATAACACACACAAGACATTCTACTTGGAGGTTGATCCTGATCCACTGGCACCACTGTCGTCATCAGTCTCCTCACATGCCCAAGAAGTGGGGGCGTTGTCAGATTCGGATTGGTAGTTCGGAAACTTGGCGACTTTTCTCTGCTTCCAATCAATGTAACCAGAACACATTTTTACTTCATTACCCAAACGCAGCTCCATCACCCCTGCTATCTCTGCTTTCTCTCTGAGCTCACGCTCCCTCTCCGTATCTCCTCTTCCTTTAGCTTCTTCTGCCTCAAGAAGGAGCTTATTTCTCCACGTGACTACTTCCGCAAGCATGCCTCTCATCCTTCCCAAGCTGCTTTCGCTGAAGTTGTCTTGGTAGTTGCTTAACTTCACTCCAAAGCCGTGAGAGTTAGCTCCTTGACCAAACTTGAAGAGTGTCTTGGGATCTGGCCGGACGGGAGTCTTCCTCTCGAACATGGGAATGTTGGGACGTGGATTCCCCGCTTGCATCGCCTTTTGGTATTTGTCGAACAAAATGGCCAATGTGACACGAGGACGACCCATTTTGTGTTTGTGAGAGAGAGAGACAGAGATAAGAAAACAGATTTTGAAGAAGTGTTCGTTTCCTAAGAAAACAGACTCCTCTGAAGGGGTATTTTATAGAGATACAAACATGCAAATTTCTAAAACAACGTAACGACTACAAAAAAGAAAAAAGTATTTGAGTTTTATTAATTGTGTTGTAAATACGTTCACCAACGTTCACCAACTATATTTTTCCTTAGTTATTACCCCTGATTTATCCTCAATGTTTTTTTTTTCTAATTAATGCATGCATTTTTTTCTTAAATGCAACATTTGAAATTTAAGAACCAAAAATAAAAAATATGGGTATCTCTTTTATTAATGTGGAGCCATTTTTTTCAAAGTGAAAATATTATTGTTTTGTTTACATAATAACTAAAGATGATGTCAAAAAAATCATTGTTTTAACTGATTTTAAAATATTATTTATTAGATTTTTCTAAATAGGTACATAAGAAAAACATTGATTTTAAGCAATGTTTTGAAAACCGACCCGGACATTGAACCATATGACTCACCGGGTCGCTGGATCATTGGGTCGATTGCAGATGAACCGCGGATTAATAAATGAATTGATTTTATTATATAGTAATATATTAGCAATGAAAATAAAATATAGAATCTAAAGTTCATATTTTCTAATTTTCCTTTTAAACATAAAATAATAGTTTGGATATTTATCTATTTTATGTTTAAATAACATTTAGAAATGCTTAACTTTACTTTTTATATTTTATTTTCATTTGATATACAAAATATCAAAAAATAATTTAGACTATTTAAAAAAATGTGATTAGTTAAGATTTATGACATCTACAAAATCAAGATTAAAATTCATAAATATTTATGTGAATAATAAACTAAACTTCAAATCCAAAATAAACCAAAACTAAAACATTATTGTAATAAATTGTCAATAACAAAAATAAACTAGCACCAAATCACATCAACTAATTTTTGATTCTGTCTACCATAGTTCACTTTATTTTCTTCCGGTCACATCAACTAGTACTACATGTTTATAATGAAAAAAAAATCAAAATCCAAAAAGAAAAAGAAGAAGAAAAAAAAAAGATACAAAATCATTAGAGGTCAATAGAGGAAGAGAAAGACGGCAAAAAAACTGAAATAAACCTAATTTTTTTATTAAAAATTTAGAATATAAAATAGAATCTAAAAACATAATTAAAACTTTTTTAAAATATAAAAGTTATCTATTGGTTCAACCAGTGGTTCAACCGGTACCGGGTTTCCGGTTCTGGTAAGTTTTTGCGGGTTTTCTAATTTTGGGTTTCTCACAAAACCAAACCAAATTTATTTCGGGTCACCGGGTTTACCGGTTCAACCGCGGGTTCGAGTCGGGTTTCAAAACACTGATTTTAAGTTGATTTCTTGATTTTTTATTATTATCATAATCAATTGCTATTAATAATGTTTATGATAGCAATTAATTTGTGAGCTTATGCTATATTTGTTAGAATTTGAGTAAAAAGTAACCAGAGTAAAAAAAAGTAATTGTGTTTTATTAATTGGCTTGTAAATACGTTCATCAACGTTATATTAAATTTTTTACAGAGTTACATTATACCAACAAATGGATGTCTCAACTACATGCAACATAATGAATTAAAACTAGGGTTTACAGTGTAGTGTGTAAGTTCAATATACTTTTCCTTTATTGTAATTGTACTTGTATTTGCGCGTAAATATAAGGTTTACAGTTCAATAGAAAACGACATTTAACAATCTTTTTTCCTTAGTTATTACCCCTGATTTATCGTCAATGTTTTTTTTCTAATTAATGCATGTATTTTTTTTCTTAAATGCAACATTTGAAATTTAAGAATCAAAAATCAAAAATATGAGTACCTCTTTTATTAATGTGGAGCCATTTTTTCCAAAAGTGAAAATATTATTGTTTTATTTACATAATAACTAAAGACGATGTCAAAAAATCATTGTTTTAACTGATTTTAAAATATTATTTATTAGATTTTTCTAAATAGGTACATAAGAAAAACATTGTTTTAATTTTATTTCTTGATTTTTTATTATTATCATAATCAATTGCTATTAATAATGTTTATGATTAGGCATTTTATCCGGACCTGAAGATCCGACCCAAAACCGACCCAAAAAACTCGATCCTCGTAAAAATTGATCCGATCAAATTACCCTATCGGATCTTGTTGTAGAGGATCCGCGGGTATTGGACCCGACCCGACCAGAATCCGAAACCTGATGAGTACCCAAATTAATAATGTAAATTAAATAAAATGAATCAAGGGGAAGTCGAAGACGGATTATTTGTCTATAGAGTAAGGAGGTCAGCCATTAGAAGACAACCAATTATTATTGTATCTCGCATAGTTTAATATATATATATATACATTTTAAAATTTTAAAAACATAAATTTTAAATAAAATTCAAATATTTTTGGATATATTAATATTTTCAGATATTTTTTTGTTTTTCAGGTATTTTTTAGGTCGAATCCGACCCGAACCGGAACCGAACCAATAAATTCTAGTTACCAGAATGGGTTTAACTATCTAAGATCCGATCCGATCCGGATCAGGTACGGTCCGAATCGACCCGGAACCGAGAATTTGAAATTATCCTATCGGGTCGTAAACTTTTAGACCCGAAAGACCTGGAGCCGAAAGAATCCGATCCGGACCCGAAAGGATCCAACCCGAATCCGACCCGACGACCCCCAGACCTATTTGTTAGAATTTGAGTAAAAAGTAACCAGAGTAAAAAAAAGTAATTAGGTTTTATCAATTGGCTTGTAAATACGTTCACCAACGTTGTATTAAAGTTTTTACAGGTCAATTGGTTAAGGTGTTCAAGTTTTTGTGCCACAACATTCATGGCATGTGTATGTACAAGTTAGACCTGTTAAACTCTGTGAGTTCAAGTTTTTGTGCCACAACATTCATGTCATGTACGTACACCAGAAGTATAAATTATCAAAGTTGCAGTAGTTGTTGTCTAATAAATTATCAAAGTGATAGCATAAAGTATGATTCAACATATATATCAATACGTATTATAAGATCAAAATGATGGGATCACGCAAAATGCAAATATCATGCTATTATGAATTAAGTCAACTAAAAGCACTCGCTCAAATAAAACAGAAGCATATATTTAACAAATATATTTGACTACTATTTTTAGTCAGGTGGTAAGTCAAAAGTTATTGGTGTAATATTTTGTTCCCAAAATATATTTTATAAATTGTTTAGAATGTTAGAAAAGAAAAAAAAAATGCAGTGGCATTTTCTATAATATCTCACATAAACTCAAGGTTAATTCTGAAGTGAACATCAAACAAAGAAACCATAAGGAGGAGTGTTTATGAAATATGTAACCCAAGAATTTGATGATATGAATCCCTTCATTTCCACTCGTTTATGTTCTAAGAATTGTCCTAATTAAACTACACGTGGGCTTCACAACAAATTTCGCCTCATCGGACATTAACACGTATTGGGAATCAACAAGATTACATTTAGTTAAATAGCATTAGTAGTATTTTGCCTTTTTTTATTCGACACATCAGATCAGAGTTCAGAAAAAAGTTGAACTATAGGGCTTAACAATAAAGGGAGCCCTTCTAGAAATTCTCAATAAGAATAGAACAATCTCAGAGGCCCAAAGAGAGGGTTTGGAAATAGTTTTCAACCAGCAGTAGACGGGCCTCGGCAATTAGCTGCGTCATTGCATGGTATACAGGAGGGATTGTTAATGCCACACTTGGCAAACAGAGCTTTGAGTTTTGATTGGTCAAGCCCGGACCTGGAGAGGTACGGGCAGAGACATTCAAGATTAGCGGTTTTGGCCACTGTGCAGCAGGCGGGAGTCGGTGGTGGCGGGTAGTTTCCAGTGACAGCTGGACGACATTTCTGCAAGTCATTTGTGTTGACCTTACATAGGGGAATGCTCTTAGCTTCTTGGATCATCATCGTTGCGTTAAAACCATCGCAAGAACTGTGATGGGGCATCTTGTGCTTCTCTTACCCATCACTGTATTTTAGTCTTCACTTTCTCAACTCTATCGTGAAAGCTTAAAGCTATTGAGCTTCTTATATAGCAATCTTAATCCTAAGTGAAAGTTATTAGAGCGTGTCACGGATCTTTAACGTTGAAAGATCCGTAAACAAACGGACAAATGTGAGGAGACCTTAGTCTCATGCATAAGTCTCCGAGTTGGTGGATGAAAGAACTTTCTCCTTACGTGATTCAATAGGTTTTAGTCTTCGTATTTTGTTTGGCCCTTGTCATTGTCAAGTCATGTATATATGTTTTAAAACAAAGTTGTTTTGTTGTGTAAAAGATCAATAATTGTCTTCTTGTCATGTACCGCGAGGTCTTCCTCATGAATCCATCATCCATGTCACAACACCAGAATCAAAGGTAAAGAAAGCATGTGTACACTTCCACTGCTACTGGAGGAAGTTGTCTTTCTTCAGTCTTCTATGAGTTAGGTTTTTGGATATTCATCATGCTTTAACGTCTTCATTATATACAAGGTATATTGAAAATTACAATTCTGTGATTTATTTGGATCAGAACACTTAAAAAAACATAGTAAATTCAGATTCTTCAGATCAGATGTAGGACAAGAAAGACCCAGCAAACACTTGCAGCACCATACAGACATGTCTCAAGCTCCATTCTTCAAACTGAGAAAAGGCAAAACGTTAGACACTTTAGTTTCAAGACCCTTATAAATTTTTCGTCAAAAAAAAAAGATCCTTATAAATTTATAATCACATGAGAAATACAAATTAATATATATTTTTTCCTTATACCTCGGCAACTAGGAGGATTGTTGTAACGCCACAGTTGGCTACAAGAGCCGCAACTTTAGATGGATCAATTCCTAAAATAGGGAGATAAAACTTGAATCTGCAGAAGCACTCCAAATCAGCGGATCGGACCACTAGGCAGCACTCGTTGACCGGAGGCGGCGGGTTGATTCCAGTGACGGCTGGACGACATTTCTGCATATCGTTTATGTCGATTTTGCAAATGGTAAGGCTTGTAACTTCTTTCACCATTATTGCAGAGATTAAAACCATTGCAAGAACTGTAGATTGCGTAAGGATATTGGTGTTGTTCTTACCCATTTTCCACTTATGAAAACCATTCAAATTTTCAACAATGAGCTTGTTATTATATAGCACAGCTTTAATGATAACTGAAAGGTGATAGTAACGTAAGATATGTAATCATTAGGAGTCTATTGGGTTTAGATGCGTGAAGAAACGGACGAATGTGTACGGACGAATGTGTGATGGCTTAGTTGCATTGCATACCCTAGTATCCGGGCTGTGAATGACAATTGTTTTTTAACTAGTTGCGTGACCAAATGTGTATGTCTCTTTTTTTTGGATCAAATATGTCTTTTGTTTTTTTTTCTCTCTTTCCTAGAGTAATAAAAATGATTATATATATATATGAATTTAGTAAGATCGAGTTTTTGATCTCTTTGTATTTAACAAAAATCGTTTGTTTCTTAATATATGGATTTCATAATTGCATAATTTTTTTTCTTCTGAATATCGTTTATACATGGAACTTGGAGGTCTACCAATATTAGATGTACAGTTTATTTGAAAAACATAATAATAAATAATTATACGCCACAACAATGAAATTCTCTGTAAAACATATATGCAAAAAGAAGATTTGTCAATAAAGACAACAATGTAAATCCTGTGGACCTTTAACGTCCGACCTGCCAAATTGATAATGGTACCGTCAGTGGCCTAAGATGGTTCTACAAAGATTAAATGGGAGTCGAAAGATTTGGATTACAAAGATGCCGGAAAAGCCTATCCTCTCCTTATGCAAAGGTAGAAGGACTTATATGGACAATGATATGTTTACAAGAGTTACACTGCACTGTGATTCATATGGAAACAGACTGCTCCGACCTGGTAGACATGATTGTTAACCCTACCGACTGGCCGGCCTTTACCTCCGAACTAATCTCTTTCCAGCTTCTAAAGACTGGTTTCTCGGAATTTAGTATCGCCCACATACCAAGGATTAAGAACCTACGTGCAGATTCCATCGCCAAAGAAGTTAGAAGTAGTGGTGTTCTTTTTTCCCATATAGATTAAACCCAGCCGGACAGAGCATCTCTTAGAAACGTCTCAAAACCGACTACCACTTGATCCTAAAAATGGGCATCGACAAAAAAAAAAGACAACAATGTAAATATTTTTAGAAAAAACTAATTAACAATGGAAATCTGTTCAAATTATGGAAATAAGTTAATTAAGATTTATTCGGAAACTAATTCAATATTAACAAATATATGGTTAATTTAAACACAAAAATAAACAGTAGATGGTTAATGAAGTAACGAAATAATTTAGAAAAAAGAATAGAAACATTAGAGCATCAGCAACAGAGTATCAAGGTTGGCTCGATAACCTATGTATTCTTTATATTATTTTATTATTATTTTTTAGCTTTAAAAAAAAAAAAAAAAGAGAGAGCCAATCAGAGGCTTTGCAGCTTGCGCACAGTGACGTTCCGACCGAAATATTGATCCTTAGCTAAAGACTCCAAGACACTTTGTTGGCACAAAAACCAAAAAACATAGGACCCACATCATTTTATAATATTCTTTTTGAGCTAAGGATTCAGCTATCATCCCGCGTTGCGGGTGCTCTTAGGTCCAAATTGAAGAAACAATTATTTAGTGGTCTGATTTAGAAACGACACCTAAAACAAGTCCTTTTATTAAAGTGTGATTTGCTCCTCTTTTTGAACATTGGGCCTATTGTACCTTTCGTGACAAAAAAAAAAAGGGCCTATTGTACCAAAGGCAACTACCATTACGAGCTTGACACCCAAACAGCCCACAAAAGCACACGTTTCTCAGCACGATTGCGCACACGTGGCGATTACGCACACGTTTCTTAACATTATTATGTTCTGGTCTTCTCTTCTCTTATGTTCGCGCTGTGACGATACATCCTCTCTCTTTTTGATTCGATTCCTTCAGTACACAGAGCGAAGGAGAACGATAATTCTCTAAGGTTCTTCCTCCTTCTTCTTCTTCGTGATCGTTATTTCGTTTAGTTCCTCGATTCCTTTGTCTAAGACGGAACCCTAATTCCAATTTAGATTTTTTTTTCGATTAGGGTTTAGGAGAAACGTGCAAATTCGCAATTTTGCCCTTTTCGTTTCCAGTTAAACATTATTTGGTGTATTAACTTGTGATCGATCGTTTTGCGTGTCTCTCTAGTTCAAGGCAGATTTAGGAACTCATGGCGTTCATAGACGATGATGAAGAGGAAGACTGTGTTCCTCAATCAGCCACCAATTACTATTTCGAAGACGACGATAAGGAGCCTGTGTCGTTCTCCTGTCTGCCGATTCAGTGGACCGACAAGGAGAAAGTGGACGGAAGTGCAACTGGTTTGTACTTGAGAGGGACCTCTGATGACGGTCTTCTACCTCTGCATAAGCTTGTTAAGGCTTGGAGGTTCGACCTCTCCAACTACAGACCGGAGATCTCTGTTCTCACCAAGGATAATGTCTGGATCAAGCTCGAGAAGCCGAGGAAAAGCTATGCCGAGTTGATAAGAACTGTTTTGGTGACTGTGCATGCCCTTCAGTTTCTTGGGAGGAACCCTCAGGGGTCTGATAGATCTCTCTGGGAGCATTTGTCTAAGAATTTCAAGTAAGTGACTCTGTTTTTATAACTCTTTTTGATCTTTCTCTGGTAATTGTGTCATTCTTTTGGTTTTGATACCTGTGGTTTTGGATGCTGTTTGTAGGGCGTATGACGTGAAGCCATCACAGAATGATTTGGTCGATCACATTGATTTAATCGCTGAAGCTGTTAAAAGAGATGGAAAACTGTCAAAATCCAAGGTTAGTAAGGAGATTCTGCTTACTTCTGGTCCGTGAGATGTTTGTTTTAGACGAGGCCTTTAAAATCTTGTATAGTGTTGTAGTTTCTGTGTCTTGGGGGGGGTTTGTGATGCCCATATTTGTCATCAAGAGTTTCCTAATCTTGTGGAGTTTTGTCTTTCTTGTGTGGCTAGTTTATACCTGCATTTCTCGCAAAGAAGCCTACCAAACAGAGATTTCTTGATGAGGTTCGCTTTGCTTTTTTCCCCACTTGCTTACTCGTTTTCCTCATGTGAGTTTTCCCTTACTTTTGTCTTGACTTCTGCTAAGAATTGCTATTATATATCAGGACAACCCAAGGGATGATTTCATAGTTGAAGATGACTCAGCTATAGCTTCCAATGAAGATGAATTGGATGATGACGACGACGATGGTGACTTTTTTGAATCTGTTTGTGCAATTTGTGACAATGGTGGCGAGCTTTTGTGGTATGTTTCCTTGCTGGATATTGATCTTCGAGTTTGATTTTCTCTGGATTTACTTTGCAGAATAAGTTTTCCACCTTTTACCTGATTTGTTAGAATATGGCTCCATTGTTTGTTTGTGTTAATGGGCGCTTTTTTTTACATAGAACGTGTATTTTCTCCAAAAGATCGACAACGTTTAGCGTTTTAAACAATCACTTTGTTACTTTAAACTCTAGTGTACCTTCCGTTTTTATTTTTTCGTTGTTGCCATTTTTTGTTTGCAAAGATATTTAATTTAAAGCTCAAAATGTTAGCAATGGGAAAAATGCAAACGCAAATGCGGAATTGTCAATTGTTTGAGATGAGACAGCGGGGGGCCTGAAAAGGTTTCTAAAGATCCACTGGTTTTGTTCTAGATTATGTGTTTTTATTTCAGTGAACCAAAATCATGTCTTGTGTTCTGCTTTGTGCAGTTGTGAAGGAAGCTGCCTGAGATCATTCCACGCTACTAGAAAAGATGGCGTAGAATCACATTGCGATTCTCTTGGCATGACGAAGATGCAAGTGGAAGTATGTCACATATATATTTCCTTATTAGTTCTGAATATATCTGAGCACCTTGGTCTTCTTGTCTAATTATCTAATATTGTTTTGTATTGTTTGTCATCCTTTTAAAACTTTTTCCGGCCTTGAGTAGGCATGGAGTTAAATCTTATTGTTGTTATGGATTCTTTTCCAGGCGATTCAGAAATACTATTGCCCAAACTGTGAGCATAAGATGCATAGTTGTTTTATTTGCAAGAAGCTTGGTTCCTCTGATAACTCTAATGGCGAAGCAGAGGTATGGATTATTTATCTCTAATTTCAAATGCTGCTCAGGCGAGTTTTGTTGATAATGGTGACTGTGAAGTAACTAGATGACATTTGCAATTTATATTGTAATGTTGTAGGTTTTCCAATGCGTGTCAGCCACCTGTGGGTACTTCTACCATCCTCGTTGTGTCTCAAAACGACTGCATTTAGGAAATAAAGAAGAGGCTGAAGCACTAGAGAGACAAATCATTGCGGGAGAGTTTACGTGCCCATTGCACAAATGCAGTGTGTGTAAAAACGGAGAGGTTAAGACTGACTCTGACTTGCAATTTGCTGTATGCCGCCGTTGTCCAAAGTCCTACCACAGAAAATGCCTGCCACGGTATACCTTCATCTACTAGTCATTTATTTATTGTTGCAACTCTAGAATTCTATATGGATAACTGTCTTGTTGGTTTCTAGGGAGATTGCTTTTGAAGATATTGAGGACGAGGATATATTTACACGTGCATGGGACGGACTCTTGACCAACCGTGTACTCATATTTTGCCTGTAAGATTCTATATGATCTATCTTAAGTGGGAATTCAAATCTAGATCTTTTCAATGATTTCCCTTGCGTAGAGAACACGAGATGGATGAAGAGCTCATGACACCAGTGAGGGACCATGTTGAGTTTCCTATGAGCGAGGAGGAGAAGAGACGAAAGATAATGGAAAGAGAGAGAAGAAAGATGCTGGATCCACAAGTGGGAAGAGACAAAGCGAGACCTACGTGTAAAGATCTTGCCTCACGAGATAGATGTGGAAAAGCTTCTGTAAAATCATTTAGAAGTTCGTTTCCTTCTTCAAAAGATGGTGTCTCGACAAAGAAGCATGGATTAGTTTCGTCTGTACCAGATCATTTGAGAAAACGAAAGGAAATTGATCCGTATAGAAAGTCGAACTTGATTCGAAACAAATCCCAGAAGACGATGGAATATGGACAGTCTCGTGAAGCTGGCAAGCAGAAAGTGGAAGTGAATGAAGCACGCGATGCTGAACAAAGCAAGGTCTCACTGGGTGAGGGATTGTTTAATTACATGAATGATTCCAACATAGTAAAATCTGGGCGCGTGGTTCCAGTCGACAGCAAACACAATAAGACCGACTCAGTCTCTTCCAAGGAGCCAGGAAGTGAAATCCCTAAATTAGACGATGATTCTCAAAGGAGGTTAGTATTTTTTTTGTTTGTAATTTAAGTTCCATTTTCCCCGCTATTAAAAAAGTTCACGACTTATGAATAAATCTAACATGTACTTTTGTCGATGTAGGCTCTTGGCGATAATGAAAAAAGCTAAGGAAGAAATCACTATAAATACGATATTAGCTGAATACAAAGGTCCATCTACGTATAGAAGCTCTGCAATGAGTGTCCTGAGCAAGACGATCACTATGGGGAAGGTGGAGGGCTCAGTTCAGGTGGGTTAGAAAGCTGAACCCTAGCTCTATCTAGGCACTCTTAGCCCTTTACTAACGAGACTTCGAACTTTGTTTCTACAGGCTGTCAGAACAGCACTGAAAAAGCTTGAGGAAGGGGGAAGTATCGAGGATGCAAAAGCAGTTTGTGAGCCAGAGGTTCTGAGCCAAATCTTCAAGTGGAAGGTCCTACGCTTAGCTTTTTAGACATGGCCGCAGCGGTCTGTTAAAGATCCCTTCCTACATGTTTGGTTGATCCTTAAATTTTTTGTTTCTTCTGCTTCAGGATAAGTTCAAAGTTTATCTTGCTCCCTTTCTCCATGGCGCACGCTATTCCTCCTTCGGTCGTCATTTTACTAAGCCCGACAAACTTCAACTGGTAATCAATCTTATCAAATGCATATTTTATCTTACATCCTGCAAGGATTGTCGGTTCACACGTCAAAAATTGTAAAGTCGACAACTGAAAGAATTAATTATCAAGGAGAATGATTTGTTATATTTTGGCTGTATAGTGTTTTCAATTGGCGACTTGATTTTTTTTTTCTGTGAGGATCACTGTGCTGTTAGTTTATACTTTCTGTCACCTGCATGACTTGTTGCTTACAATCTTCTATCTGAAACTTGATCAGATCTTATTATTACTTTGTCATGCAGATTGTAGATAGGCTCCACTGGTACGCAGAAGATGGTGATATGGTGAGATTTTCTCACGAACGTTATCTGTTAGGATTTAGTTTTATTATTTTGTTTACTTCTCTTAATATTTTTATGAAAAATGATCTTGTTAATATAATGTATCCTTTTCTTGTGTATAAACAAACGTTTCTAATTTCTGGTTCCTCTTCCAACAGATTGTAGACTTTTGTTGTGGTGCTAATGACTTTAGCTGGCTGATGAAAGCGAAGCTTGAAGAAACGGGCAAGAAGTGTTCATATAAAAACTACGATCTTTTTCAAGCGAAGGTAAATGACTTGTGCACCTGCTTTCATCGTGAGCTGTTAGTAGTCTTCTTGGCTTACTCATTGAATTATTTCTTTTACTTTTAGAATGATTTTTGTTTTGAGAAAAGAGATTGGCTGACTGTATGCAAAGAGGAGTTGCCACCAGGTCGAAGGCTGGTAAGATAAGAATTTTTAAAAAATATCAACTTTGTGTAAAAGCTCATGTTTCATCGAAATAGTTTAGTATCTGATTGTTTATCATATGCTTATGAACAGATTATGGGGCTAAATCCGCCATTTGGACTCAATGCTTCTCTCGCAAACGCCTTTGTTGCTAAGGCTCTTGAATTTCTCCCAAAGATTCTCATCCTCATAGTTCCTCCCGAGACTGACAGGTTTTAGTTTCCATCTATCTCATCTGTTCCTCTGTACTAATCAGAACACTAAATAACGACTCCTCTGTCTCTCTCCCTCATTAAATCTGTCACTTTTCTCAACAGGTTAGATAAAAAGAGGTCATCTTATGTGTGTGTATGGGAAGATGAGGAGATCGTATCTGGAAAGGTAAATTATTTGCACTTTCTTGTTTGTACACCCTCGTTAATTTAGTTTTCTGAGATGTTGAGCCATTCTTAAGTTTCTGTTAAAATTTTGCTTCTTGTTTATTACCTTCAGTCCTTTTACCTGCCCGGATCTCTCAATAACGAAGACAAACAATTAGAAGAAAGCTGGAATGTAGTTTCACCACCGCTGTCTCTCTGGAGTCATCCCGACTTTGCAGCCAAGCACATGGAAATAGCGGAGAAGCATAACCATTTGCCTAGGGATGTGGGGAGCTTACAGTTGAAGGAAATTGACGAAGAACCAAATGCATCTTTGCATCCACTCGGAGCTTCTGATGGAATATGTGAAGATAATTCGACATTGAGAGATAATAGTCCCTTTGAAAATGGTGAGAATTCCAGATTGAAAAACGAAGATGTTCCTATGGAAATAGATGAACTTGAGGTGGATGATTGTGTTAATAACATTCTGCTCTCTGAGAAAATCGAAGCACGGGAAACTGCAGCATATGTCAATCGACAGTCAGATCACTTGGCAAGGAGAAGTCATCTGGAAAAGGAGAGAGATACCAGAGACTACTCTGGTAGGATGCTTGGGAAGTCGGTCGATTGGAAGAGAAATGAGATGGAAGGGGACCGAAGAGAGTTGAATAGAAGATCGGAGAGCAACGAAGTAAATATCCCCGAGACGACATCTGATTGGCAGAGTCCTGTGAGGTCTTCTTCAGATGATATATATGCTGTCTGCACATCAATTTCTAATGTGTCACCACAAAGATCTCACGAGCCTGTAGAAGCATCTCTGCCTGCATTAACAAGGAAGAAAAGTAACTTGGGGAAGGATATTAGAGAACCTGAGAGCAAAGTGCAGGGCATTAGAAAACCTGAAGAGATGCGAAATCGGCCGACGAGCAGCTCTGTAAGATCTTCTAGAGAGGACAGCTACTGTGTTCGTCCATCAACAGCAAATACGAGTGAGAAACCATATGAAGCTTTTGAACAATCTTATGTTCCAAGTTTATCCCATTTCGAGGATGGTCTTGCTGCTAGATATGGTATGAGGGGAGACTACAGAATGCCGGATCCTCCATTGATACCGGATCAGTTTCCTTTGGCACCATCTATAATGAGGAATGGTCCTAACGAGATGTTTGATTACCGAGGATACTCTGACTTCAGTAGAGGGGTTGGTCCTGAAGTGTATCCGCAGCAGTACGGTGGGCACTTGGGTCCCATGTTAGCACCTCCACCTCCAAATCTGATGGACAATGCATTTCATCCATTGCAACAACGTTATGCACCTCATTTTGATGAAATGAATTACCAGAGGATGGGCTCTTTCCCACCTCAGGCTCCAATGCAACCTGGTGGACACAATTTCTATGATCCTCATGTCTTTCCGCAGCAACCACCACCACCACCTGGAGACTTTGGGATGAGTCCAATGGGGTTTGCCCCTGGCCCGAACTACCCTTATATGGGTAGATCTGGCGGTTGGCTTAATGACTAGAACAGCTTTACCTTGTATGTACAACGTTAGTAGTTTGGTCTGTCTTTTATCTCATCAGTTGAAGTTTTTAGGAAGACTAGAAGAAGAAATCCATAGCTTTTCTCTTCCACTCGTATCTCTTGTTAGTAAGCCTTCTTATTATGTTTAATATAATAAAAGAAAGCCAGCTTCTATTGTGTTTAAACTATATTATATCTTGTAATGACACTTCAATACCTGGACCCTGTCAAATGGTTGACGGATCTGAGATATGGAAGAAGAGTTAAGAAACTTAAGCAAGGTATGGATCTCTGCCACAGTCCCCATCTGTTATTGTTATTTGATATCATCTAGGATCTCCAAAGGTCTTCTTCGGCTCCTCACTATTCTTCCAGTCTGTTTTCTGTTTCTTGTTCTTCCTCTGTCCTTCTCTTCTGTGCATTTTTGCGTTATTTCAGCTCTTTTTTTCTCATGGATCGCAAATTTCAAGCTTATTCTCTTTGCATTTGATCAAGGACCTTTGTTTCCACGTGCTGCTAATCTCTACCGTTTCATCTGCTATGCTTGTTTCCCCATCAAAATCAGACAAAACCCATCTCCAAGTACCATTACAAATCGTCTTTGTAAGAAAGAATCTATACCTAAATGGGTTTTGGCTGTCAAAATTTTGATCTTTGGTGTCTTGTTACATACCTATGAATACAGCGACAGTTTGCCTCGATATGCTGTTTTGGCTATGTATTGTCTCCATATTTACCTTGAGGTTGAACTTGTTTTGGTCTCTGTCGGGGCAGTGGTATCCACTCTTCTTGGCTGTGATATTGAGCCGGTTTTCAATGAGCCCTACCTAGCCACCTCTCTACAGGACTTTTGGAGCCGCAGATGGAACCTTATGGTTTCATCTGTCCTACGCACAACCGTCCACATTCCGGTTCAGCGTTTTGCCACACGCTTTCCCGGCTCAAGCACTGCTACGTTAGTTGGGGTCATGGCCTCGTTCCTTGTCTCGGGTTTGATGCACGAGTTGGTCTTCTTCTACGCAATCCGTCTGCCTCCAACTTGGGAGGTCACTTGTTTCTTTGTGTTGCACGGTGTAGCCACCACCACAGAGATAGCCGTAAAGAGGACACTGCGGTGGAGACCACCGCATAGGGCTGTTTCAGGTCTCGGGGTTCTTGCGTTTGTGAGTGTGACGGGGGTTTGGCTCTTTCTCCCTCAACCGCTGAGAAATAATGTTCATGAAAGAGCGATTAGTGAGCGTTTGTTGGTTATTGACCTTGTCAAACGCAGGTTGTTCATTTCGTCTTCATGATTCATTTTTTTTTATTTATATAATGACGAAATAAAAGTACTACTATTTGTCTATTTCCAAGTGGGAGATTTTTACCATATAGATAATAATGGGACCAAGCGCAACAAACTTTATAATATTATTGCTGAATTCAAGAACCTCATGAAGTACTCAAGAGTCAAGAACACGTGAACCTCCAAAGAGTGAAAGTAACTTATCATTGAATGTGTCTAACAAATGAAAAGTCACTTCGCCAGAAATGCGTCTAACAAAGGAATATTTACTTAATACTTTGCATGTCAATGTATGTATATTCTTTTGGAGATAAATGTCAAAGTATATCTGTTTGTTTGTCAAAAAAAGTATATCTGTTACAAAGTATTTAAAACAAAACAGACTGCCAAGATATATATCTTTTTGTAACTTACCTAGTATATCTTTATGCAGACATTTCAATCTATTTGAATTTCTTTGATTTAATAATAATGTCAAAAAATGTTTGTGAACTAAAGATTGGAATTTTTTTTTGAAACCCTAACAAACAAAAGATTGTCGTAAATCATTTGTTCATATGTTAAGATTTCACTTAGATTTCCAAAACGCAGGAAAAGCAAACCCTCCGACTTTTATCCTTTACTCTTTTTTTTTTTGTTTTACAAAATATTTCATCTGTTTTAATTTAATTGTCGTTGTAAAAAAAAAATTTCGTTTAAGTGTTGTTTTAGAGTTTCAGTGTAAAATTTATTAAAAAAATTCTCTATTTTATTTTTCTATTGGTTAAAATATAATTAGATGTATAGGTAATTGTATTTTTATCTTAAAAATATACAAAATCATATGTTTTCTTAATATATATGTATAACTTTAGAACGACAATTAAAATAATTAAAATGAAACGGAAAGAGTATGTAATAGTAAATCCAAAAATTAAAGAGGCAAATTTGACAAATGTAGAACTTATTTACAGTTTATGGGTTTTGTCATTTTTTATATTCTTATGGATATTGTTTATAAATTAGATGCTGCACACAATTGTACTTAGCAACCCACAAAACTTAGAAGAAAGAGAGATAGAAAAACAGAAGAATGGAAGAAGAGCTGAGAAACTTGATCAAGGTTTGGATCTCTGCCTTGGTCTCCATATCTTACTGTTACTACATCTCTTCAAAAATCTCCAAAGGTTATCTCCGTCTTCTCTCTCTCCTTCCCATCTTCATCATCTTTCTTCTTATTCCTCTCTTCCTCTCTTCTGTCCACTTGTGCGTCATCTCAGCTTTCTTCCTCACATGGCTCGCAAACTTCAAGCTCGCTCTCTTTGCTTTTGATCAAGGACCTTTAATCCCACTTCCTTCAACTCTCTCCCGTTTCTTCTGCTTCGCTTGTTTCCCCATCAAAACCAACAAAAACCCTTCTTCAACTCGTAGCTACAACAAACCTATGCCTAAATGGGTTCTTGCTTCCAAAGTTATTATATTTTCCTTCTTATTACACCTCTATAGTAATAACTACCATAACAGTTTACCACAGTTGCCTTTCTTGGCTATCTTTACCATCCATGTCTACCTTGAGGCAGAGTTTATTTTATTCTCCACCGGTACGTTGCTATCTACACTTCTTGGTTGTGAAATCGAACCGGTCTTCAATGAACCTTACTTAGCTACTTCATTACAAGACTTCTGGAGTCGTAGATGGAACCGAATGGTCCCTTCAGTTCTACGTCCAACCGTTCACATCCCGGTTCAGCAGTATACAGCTCGGTTAATCGGTCCAAAGATGGCTTTTTTTGCTGGAATGTTGGCATCTTTTATTGTCTCCGGGTTAATGCATGAGTTGATTTACTTTTATATTATCCGTAAATCTCCAACTTGGGAAGTCACTTGTTTCTTTGTGTTGCATGGAGTTGTAACTTCTTTGGAGATATGGGTGAAGAGTATGCGGCTGTGTCCACCACCGCATCGAGCTGTCTCGAGTCTTGTGGTTGTGGTGTTCGCGTTCGTTACTGCGGGCTGGTTGTTTACACCTCAAGTGCTGAGAAATGGTGTGTATAAGAGAGTGATAGATGAATGTTTGTTTGTTATAGATTTTGTCAAATCACAAGTTGTTTAACATTTGTAATGTAATGTTCATAATATGAAGAAGGCGTTTCTTGTTATCCGAATCGTTATTATCGATACAAGTTTAGGCCACACACTTGGGAAGTAGAGATAGGACAAAGATGGAGCAATGAACTTCGTCAAGCGTTACAAATTTGGACTCCTATACAGAAACAAAAACAGTTTTATTCAAATATGTTACTATACCATATAGTGTTCATAATATGGAGCCATGGTTTGAATCATATTACAGTTTTATTTAATCATATGATAACTTGCAATAAAAGTTTCACAGTGTCCGAATCTGTTTAACAATGCGTGTAGCTGTTAAATCAAGTTTACTTGGACTTTTTTATATATATTCAGAACGTGGATGATTCATCTGATCACTTAAACTATATAATAAAATCAAAGTCAAAGACTCGGTGATTGGAGAAAAAAAAATGGAGAAACAAGATCTAGAGGAGATGGAACAAGAACTCAAGAACCTCATCAAGGTTTGGTTTTCTGCAATCATCTCAGTATCTTATTGTTACTACATATCAACAAGAATCAAAGCTGGTGTTTTAAGATTACTCTCTGTTCTTCCAGTGTGTGTTCTGTTTCTTCTTCTTCCTCTGTTTTTCTCCTCTCTTCACTTCTCTGAATCAACAGCATTTTTCCTCACATGGCTCGCTAATTTCAAACTCATCCTCTTCTCTTTCGACAAAGGCCCTCTTTACCCACTTCCTCAAAACCTCACCCGGTTCATCTTCTTCACTTGCTTCCCCATCAAGCCTCAACAAAGCCCTAAGTCTCATGACCAGATCCCCAAATTGGTTTTCGCCATTAAAGTTGTTATATTTTGTGTGATGTTACATATATATGAGTACAAACAACACTTGTCTCCTACTATGCTATTGGTTCTCTACGCTCTGCATATATATTTGGAGCTTGAGATTGTCTTAATGCTCGTCAAAGTCTTGGTCTTTTTCACTCTTGGATGCGATCTAGAGCCGCAGTCCA
The DNA here is from genome assembly GCA_019706035.1 of Raphanus raphanistrum subsp. raphanistrum. Taxonomy (NCBI): domain Eukaryota; kingdom Viridiplantae; phylum Streptophyta; class Magnoliopsida; order Brassicales; family Brassicaceae; genus Raphanus; species Raphanus raphanistrum. The sequence continues at coordinate 15,657,389 of CM033981.1, forward strand.
ATGAGCCATACTTGGCCACTTCTCTTCAAGATTTCTGGGGACGCCGGTGGAACCTCATGGTCCCGGCGATCCTCCGGCCAGCCGTTTACAACCAGGTGCAGCAAATCGCTCAACGGAAAATGAGCTCCGATCAGGCTAGGTTTTTGGCGGCTTTGGGGACATTCATTGTCTCAGGTGCAGTTCACGAGCTGATCTTCTTTTATATTACACGCGAGATGCCTACAGGAGAGGTCACTTGGTTCTTTGTGTTACATGGAGTTTGCACGGCGGCGGAAGTAGCGGTGAAGAAGATGGCGTTTGTGCGGAGGTGGGAGATGAGCCTGATGGTTTCACGACTGCTCACGGTAGGGTTTGTAGTTTTGACTAGTGGTTGGTTGTTTTTCCCTCCTCTTATAAGAAGTGGCATGTTTGTTAGACTTCCTAACGAAGCCTTGTTGTTCATTGACTTTGTCAAGGACAAATTTATTACTCTTGGGTTATGATTCATGGATGTATCAAATCATATTTCATTGTGGAGTTTCAGAACAACACTCATGGCATGATGATTAGTGGTTTTAGTAGATCATCTACTGTAGTCGGTAAAGATCACATTTATATCATCATTTACTTATTAGTTTTTTTTTTTAAATACTTCACCAACCAATAAAATTTTGTTATTTCATATTTAATATCTTAAAAAAAAACATTATCAAATATTATTATGTTTTTAAAATAAAAAATAAATAGAAAATAATAGTAGTCGCAAAAAAAAAGATTTTATGTTTAAAATACCAATAATTTATGATTGACGTAATTTTTCAAAATTACGTCAATATTCCTAAATTTATGAAATATTTTAATTTTTTAATTTTTTATTTAATTAACAGAATTTACTTATATATTTTTTTGTTTCTTCTTAATAATTGTTTTGTGTGTTTATACTTTAATTGCAAGTGTGGATCTATTTGTCACATTAGTTGATGTTTTTGATTTTAATAATTTTTATGGACGAAAATTTGATCTATAAACCAATTAAATTATATATATGTTCTAAAAATATTGGTATAAAAAAATTTAATGAAATATTGATTTGTAAAAGATGTAAAAAAATTAACTAAATACTACATAAATCCTATTTAAATTTTTTTAAAAAAAATATTTATAATTAGAGAAATTACTTATAATGACTCATATCATACATGAAATTACTAGAGTAACTCATAAACTTTTGTAATTACTAGACTAGTTCATAGGATTAGTGAAAGTACTAAAAGCCCATCTTTCCTTTTCATATTCACCAGCCATTAAAATAATTTATTAGGTTAATGTTTTATTTGTTTCCCAAGAAATAATAAGCCTCAGTTTCGTCATCCCCATCCCAACCCGTCGCCGTCTCCTCATCTCTGTCGTCAATCAAATCTGAGGTAAGTTCCACCCAGAAATCAAGTCAAGATATGATGAAAGATCATCATTTTTGATCTCAGAAAATCTCCAAGTGTTCATCAGTTTTTCTTCTTAGTTCTAGTTGGGGTTTTGTTCTTGGTTTTAGTTCTAGTTGCGGTTTTGTTCTTGGTTTCTGATCTAATCTGAGCAAAGGAGATTAGAAAGGTGCTAGTTCCTGATTGAGTACGTGTTGGAGAAACCGTTCAAACAAACAGTACCACCGTGGGAGGTAAAAATCAGTCCTTTTATTTTCACCCTAAATCTAGTTGGTTCTTCTTTTCTTGTTCCGCAAGTTACACGGTTGCCAATATCTAGAGCAGAACGCAGAGCGTGAATACTAGTCTTGAGTAGCCGTTTCACATAACTCAGGTGAGGGTGTGATTATTGAAGTATGACTCATATTTGCAGAAAGAGAGTGGCCATTGGTAAATCCCTGGTGTGATTTTTAGGTGAACAAAACACTCATGATTTTATCCTCATGGTATGGTCTTATCATATTATTGTCGCTTTTGATGCCATTTTGTTTCTAAAAACCAGAGTTTTTCATAGCAAGGCCATATCTAAGGACACATGGGCACAACTCCTAGAATTTGCAAGGGTAAAAAAAAAGAAACAAGATACACTTGTGTTATTGTACTTACACATATTGATTGCATCTATGACTTAGTGTTGATACATGGATTGAGACTGTAGTTTCTGATGCAGACGTTGGATCCGGTGTTGTCTAATTACGATGCAGAAGGAGCATGGCCTTTTCTGATTGATGAGTTCGTTGACTATTTGTATGCGAAGAGGTTGTTGAGAAGTAACCTACCATCCAGGAGAAGTTATCTGTTTTATTTTACAATTTCTCATTATTCTTTAGTGAGACTTTTGTGTTTCTTGTCAGATTCTTCATAGTGATCTTTTTTTTTTGTCAGCAATCTTCATAGTGATCCTGCAACTTTCAGATTGGTCCAGTTTTTAAGTAATGAAATCAACAAGTGCTTATCTGTCTGTTATTAAATTTCCAAAATGATCGCACGAAAAGATCCATTCTTACAGAATTTCCATCTGTAAAAAACAGTGGTCAGAATCGTAACTTGTTATTCTTTGAGGTTAAGGTCCCTACAAAATTTCCATATCAAACTACGAGTTTCTTTCGGCAATGAATAATCTTGGAACCCAAAAGTTAAAGAGACACATACTTGAACATTCTCAACTTTGCAAATACCCAAGTCTGGGCTGTTGGATGTACTTTTCTTGGCTTAAGTGATATGATCATATCGGGTGTTTTCATTCGCAACAACCAATATGCTCCCTCTCTCGTTATCTACTTCAAATATCATAATATCTTAGATTAAATCAAGGTTCCAAATTGGTTTAAATTAATTTAAACCAAAAATAGTTTTAAACCAAATTTCAAAATTAATTAAAACCAAATTCAATCAATCTAACCGAGTCCAATTTAGATTAAATCAAAATTTAATTGAATTTAGCCCGAAATTTGAATTATGTCCTACTTTAGTAATTAAAATTTATTTAAAAGTCTGCCATCAAAGACAACAATTTAAAATATCTGCCGTCAAATGAATACAAAAGTCTGCCGTCGATTTTAATCGGACTAACATATCTATCAGGAAAATTTATGTCTATTTCCGATAAACATATCTGTACTCTGACTATTTCAAAAAAAAAAACTTTTCACTTCAACAAATCGGTTACTACATATGGTAGATTAAAATAGATAAATCTATCAACAATCTTAAAACGGCCACACAAATCTGCCAGCTTAAAAAATATGTCGTAACAAAAACGTCTGCCACCAAATACATGACAGATATAAATTTTACAACAGTTTAATATGACAGATTTATCTTATGATAGATTTGTTTTTCGTTAAATAAGTCTGCCGTCGAAATTTTTTTAATAAGTTTAAATGACACTTTTGTAATATTGATTTTTGATCATAACTATAGTCAAGGGTATTTTTGACAATTAAATAATGTTAGTAATTTTAAACTTTTAAGATTTATTTTAGTAATTTTTAAACTAATTTGAGTCATTCTAGTAAACTTCCCTAAAATTTATTTAAAATTAGTAACCAAAAATTCACTTTCGATTTTAAAATATTAAAAATATATTATTACAGGTCGAAAACACAGAATATTATATTATATCAAAATTTATACCAACAAATTTGCGGGCAACCACCTAGTTTGTATTACAAAAATAGGTTCTACAATATTTTTAATACTTTACTTTAACATCACTGATAATCATTTTAATGGTTTTATCACCATGTATTTAAAATCAAATTACTTTGACTTTAGTCTTTCACATAAATTGATGCAACCCATTTTCTTGCTTTAAGTCATTAGCTGAATATATATAAAATTTAATTTGAATATTATTAAATAAAAATCTATATTAATATAATTTTATGACCATTTGTATCTTATTATAACAAAAAAACAGTTAAGCTATTGATCACAAAAATTTCAAAGTGATATTTTAAATTTTTTAATAATTTATAGTACTTTTAAAAAAATTTAAAATATAACATATAAGAAAAAATCTAATTTTTTTATTATATGGTTTATGTGATTGTTTAATATCTTTTAATAATATAAAATCAAACAAAAAGAGATAAGATACAAAAATGTTATCAAATATTTATTATTCATAATCATTAATTGTCATATATATACATTAATCATATTAGGTAATTTCGTCGCTTTTATTTAAGAAACGTGTGAAAATATTATTTTATACACTATTTATCAATTTGATAGTTAGTTTAATAAAAATATAATATAAATTAAGATGAACCAACCTATTTTCTAAGAATTCTGAATTTCATTCTTATGGTGATATGTGGCTACAAAACAATGATGTAATGTTTCTCAATTAATATATAAGAGAATATATATATATATATATATATATATATATAATTTAATTTGAATATTTAGTAAGCAAAATTCCATGTTAATACAATTTTATGATCATTTGTATCTTGTTATAACAAAAAAAATTAAGCTATTGATTACAAAATTTTCAAAATGGTAGTTTAAAATTTCTAATAATTTATAGTCGTTTTAAAATATCAAAAATACAATATATAAGAAAAAATATAAATTTTTATTATATAGATAATGTGATTGTTTAATATCTTTCAATAATATAAAATCACTCGCCTATATATTGTGGCTTTTAGGTTAAGGTCGATAAATGTAATCATTAATTAATAAGATTTTTCATTAATTATAATTTCACCTTGTTTATAAAGATATTCCTTAATCCACTCTTTTCGGAATGTCTATCAAGTTTAGTATATTTGACATTTAATGTTTTTTTTTTAACTTAAAATAACGACGGTTGTTTCTTTTAATAATTCACCTTGAAATTAATATCGAAGAGGGATCATTAAATGGTCGTATTAAATCTCACTCCCTATGAAAACCATAAAGTTGACGAAATATAATATTAATATCCCCTTTAATTAATCAATCCTATCGAATTTGCTTCAATTGCCTTTGGACCAACAATTTTTTTTCAAATGAAATATGGAACTGTCACGTCAATAAATCACTATACTAATTAATTGACACCTAAGATAAACATTTTTTAATTTTTACAAACTTGAAGTTACATTTTTAAAAAATTTCCTCAATTAATATATAGGAGATGTGTAATATCCCACTGTTCCATTGAAATTACCTACTGAAGAGAGACATCGGAATCAGCCAAAAAAAAAGAAAGCAATCTTGGTACGCCTATATTCTTCCTCTTTGTTTTAACCACGGTGCGCATATATTCAAACATTCTATTTTGGGTATAATGTTTTAAATCATTCGAAAGAACCAACATAAAAGAACACATGTGGGGACAAAATGTCCACAAAGACCCTGTCGTAGTAACTTCCATATCTAATCGTCACCTATGATTGGGGATCTGATATAATTACACATAAGTCAAATCGTCACAGTTTTGGTAGTAAATCGAAGCGCTCATTTGTGTAATAAAGTTGTACGTTATTATGTTCTAGAAAATATAAGAAATCTTCTCAGTTCTTTCTCTTTCTCTCTCTGAAACTCTTCAGACACCAAAAAAAAAAAAAACAAGGAGTAATAAAATGTCTCAAATGGACATTTCTACCAGAACGGAGGAAGGGGGATGGAGAAGCAAGCCATCGTTTATGACGTGGAGAGCCCGCGACGTTGTCTACGTGATGAGACACCATTGGATACCGTGTTTGTTCGCGGCCGGATTCTTGTTCGTCGTAAGCGTGGAGTCCTCGATCAAGATGGTTTCCGAGAGTTCTCCACCGTTCGATATTGGGTTTGTGGCCACGGAGTCTTTGCATCATCTCTTGGCTTCTTCACCGGATCTGAACACCGGTTTGGCCGCTCTAAACTCGGTATGTCCTAGGAATTGGTTTGAGTCAATTCGATAGATGATGATGTGTGGATGTGCAATTACCAAAATAAATTATTTTTGGTAAAAAGGATTAATATAAATGTGATTTGATACCATAAATAGTGAAATTCTCAAATTTCTGCTTATTTTAACTCCAATGAAAGTTCTTATTTCTTATAAAATGTTATATCATGTCCATAAATTACCTCAATTTATTTTTCTTAGTAGTATGTTGTATACAAACCAAATGATGATTATCTCCGTTTTGTTTATGAAAATTTGCAATTTATCATATGCGGCCTAAGAACTAAAACCCTAAGGCCATGTCATGACCTCAATTTTTATCATAAGTTAGAGGTCTTTTTATAATTTATCATAAATTAGAAGTCCCTAAAACATATTTCATAAACTATTCTTATTCCTGATTATTGCTCAGTTAATTTTGGAAAAAAATCTTTTCACATCACCTAATATGTTGTTTCCTTCTTTTTCATTTAACTCATACTAGTATAATAGATAGATACGTATCCAACCATGTATCTTTACTGATTTGAGTTTGGTAATTTTTCTCATGTTTTTCAATGCATTTAGGGATACTAGTGATTTGTTACTAAATTCATTTGAAATATCACTTGCAAACAGGAATGTAAAAAACAAGTCTATAATATTTTCAGTATTAGCATCTTTCAAAGTTATTTTTATAAAACTTTATCCTTGGATTTTAATAACATTTACAAATATTATAAATATGAATATAATGATTTTAGAAAAAAAAAGAATTATAAGGATTTTAGGACATACTTTTTTACAAAAAAAATGTGATTCTTTGTTCGAAAAGAGAACATTGTATGTGCTTTATTTACTGATAGATTTACTTGTATTGGTGGATGGGTATATGCAGGTGTTAGGAGTGATGCAAGTATCGTATATTGCATGGACATGGTTAATAGAAGGACGGCCACGAGCCACCATCACGGCTTTATTCCTCTTCACTTGTCGTGGGGTTCTCGGTTACTGTACTCAACTCCCTCTTTCAAAGGTTCAAATCTACATATCTATTATCATACTAATTATTCTTTTGATAGGTAGACGTACAATTACTGATCAATTTATTTCAGATACTAAAGCCAGTTTACAAAAAAAAAAAAAATTATTTCAGATACTAGGATGTTGTTGGCACAGATGATTCCCATGGCCATTATTCAAAAAGCAGTTTTATAACCCCCAAAAGTTTTGATATTCCGGACCCTCAATATAAAAGTGCTAGATTATAATATCATTGAGAGGTTCAGTTTGTACTTAGTTATTTTACCAAACAAGAGCTGTATGTTGTTGATTGTATATACTGATTTAACTAGAGGTGTTTTGGCTAAATATAATCATCACAAATAATAATTGTAGTTCTTAGGCATCAAATAAATAGAACCATTTTGTTTCCTGTTACTTGACTTTTTCATCTTTCAAAATAAAATTCAATGAGTTTACTGACTGGACATAAGGGCACAATTGATTACGTAAGCCAAACACTACGGTTTTTGTGTATCTCGTCTAGGTATACTAGTGATTAGTACATGCCAAAACAATTGATTGAACTGATGTTGATTAGCCTCTCTATTGAGATATATAATCTTGTATATTGTTTCCAATCTTGTTTACAGGAGTATCTAGGATCAGCAATCGATTTCCCGCTAGGAAACCTCTCGTTCTTCTATTTCTTCTCGGGTCACGTGGCAGGCACGACCATCGCATCTTTGGACATGAGGAGAATGCAGAGGTTGAGACTTGCGATGGTTTTTGACATCCTCAATGTATTACAGTCGATCAGGCTGCTAGCGACGAGAGGGCACTACACGATCGATCTCGCAGGTGGAGTTGCCGCCGCGATTCTCTTTGACTCATTGGCCGGCAAGTATGAAGCTAATACAAGAAAGAGACAATTGTAGGAACTCGTTTCAGCTTGATTACCAAAAGATTTTCTTCAACATGTTAAGTTGCTGTTGATTTAAGTCTACTAGGGTTCGGCAATTATTCTCCCCTGAGCCAGTGGCTTGGACTTCATGGTCAGACTGTATATGTTGTTTATTTCTCATTTTTTATTCGACTCCGCAGTTTGTGATATGATATGGGTTTTGGTTAACACTAGCTTGTTCAATTGTTTTTCAGTTGGTTTTACTCTGAAAGTTGTAACGTTTTGTAATACCAAAACTACCGAACAACACTCTTAACGTCCCAGCTCAATATATTGCTGATCCGTTGACTGGGATAGAAATTCCTATAAATTACCGGGTTTAGGTTTAGGTATAGGTATAGATGACAAAAAAATAAAGGTTTAGGTATATAAGTCCAGAAAATAAGGTTTTTCGGACTAAACCTTTTTTCTTTGGTGAAAGGACTAAACCTTTTTTCTTTGGTGAAAGGACTAAACCTATTTTAATTTTAGATTTTGGGCTTAAACCCTTTTGAGTTATATGATCGGTTCGAAAACCCCAAAATTTTACAATGTGGTTTAAGATTTGTATCAATAGCGCAATCATGCCCATTCTTAATTTTAACATATTTATTTTAATATTCTTGATCCACACTCTATCAAAGAAAATAATTGATATGGACCTGTGTGAACGCACCTTATAGTGTTTGATCATTACAAAAGTCACATTCTAAAATGGACAATTCTTAGTATTTTTTTCGGTTAAGAAATGGTTTTTAGATTTTTTTAGTTTTTAACTAAAAAATTTAAGAATTGTCTCTTAAATAAGAGATATAAAAGCCGTCTATTAACCGAAAATTTTAAAAAATGAAAAAATGTCAAATCATTAATTAAAAACCCCGGCTAAAGACAGGGTCGGACTGAAATATTTATGTGTTTCGCGGATTTTGGAACTGGCCTACCCATACTAACTCGATTGATATCCTTACACCCGAGTCACTAATAAAAAAAAACATAAACTATTTTCTTTATTTGTTATCTTTATTTAAGAGCACTTCAATTGATACAAGTTTTAAAGAGTATCTCAAACAAAAGAAATATCAGTATTTTAAATATTTTTTTATGTAACTAAATTTTAGTGTAAGCGACAAAATAAATAACTAGATGAAAAACATCGTAACTAGGCCTCAAACTTATTATCCGGAATTTGGATCACTCCGAAATAGATCCTCTATGGATCTATTCCGAAAAATAAAATATCCGGGATGTCCGGATCCGAATCCGGATATTCAAATTCGGATCCATGTTCTTAAAATATATCAAAATTTTTAATTTTATTAATAATTATATTTTATATATTAATATTTATACATAAAATTAATTTTATAATATTACATTTTAATTTTAGTAATATTATATGCATAAATATATTCATAAATTTTGTAAAAAAATATTTAATTTATGTAATATTTTTAGATTTTTTATATATTTTTAAAAAATATTTTTATTTTTAAAATTATTTTTACAGATCTAGATCGGATACTCGCGGATACCATAATATCTAGACGAATATCCAAAATCCGGATATCTGAAAGGTATAAATCCAAATCTAGATATTAAAATCACGGATCCAACAAATACTGATGCAGATTCGGGTATCCTAAATTTCTTGGATATCTGGATCGGTACTAGAACTAAAAAAAAGTGGTATTGGAAGTTTTCATGAGTATTTTAGAAGTTCTCGAATGAGTTAGGTTTTTAATTTTATCACACGAATACAATTTGAAATATCATACAGAAGCTACGTAACTGTTACTTAAACTTTCTTTTTCCTGAGACAGATTGCTACTTAAACTTATAAGATGTGTTTTTACCAAAAAACATATAAGATGTGCACTAGAAGACCAAACTAAAATTCGATTAATGTCGAAGCAAAAGCTAGTTGGAGCTGGTTCTCCGAATTTTCTTCCATTATCTACCTGTAAAACCACTTGCCTTAATTTTTATCCCAATTTTTGCGTATCATCCAAGTAAACAACCAAGATAAACATTGGCGACTAAAAAGACCATGGGCAAAAACAAAACGAAAAGATCTAGGACATGGAGGAAGAACTCAAGAACTTCATCAAAGTATGGGCTTCAGTAATGATCTCAGTATCATATTGCTACTTCGTATCAACCAGAATCAAAGCTGGTGTTTTTAGATTACTCTTTGTTCTTCCAGTGTGTATGTATACTCACACGTACACACAGAGCCTTTTTCATAAGACGTTATTTGATATAGCCCTTATCTTTTTCTTCGGGGATTTATTGATATAGACTTATTTGAAGCCTTCATAGCAGCTTTTTTTTCTTTCCCTTTTTCATATTCTATTTCTTCCTCATAAGAAACCGTCCAAATAAGTTAGCTGGAATGTGATCCTTCTTTATTGTAGACGAAGACTATCTTTTACCATCGACTTTTGTTCGACTTTGAGCATGAATCTTTTATCTTTAATGTGAACCAGATTCCTTGCTGGTAACGTAACCATATAACCAGATTCATTGACTTCTATTGCGTCTCATGCCCTTCTAGTACTTATCAAGAAACCCTTATAATAAGATTGAAATTGGCATGTTCTTCAGATGCTTCCGGGTGTGCTCCAGCAACTTAACCGCATCCTTGACAAGAGTGTACTCGACGTTTCCATTCAAGACCGTAACTTTTATGTTTTCCCATGTTCGGTTTTCTTCCTCAACAACCCTTCGATGATTTCTTCATCAAGAAAGTCCTTATATTACTTCCGTCAAGAAAAACCTTTCACTGGATAGTGGATACCACTAATTGTCCATCATGTGATCCTTGTTAATAGGAGATTCCACGTGAGACATTTATTTCTCATGTTCCCTAAGATTTATTCGGTTGTTTAAGTAGAGACACGCTGTTTTGAAGCAACACTGATGTGAATCAGGTGGAAACTAACTATTTTAGCATAGTGAAACAATAGACTTTATCATGTGTGCATAAATCAAGGACCTTCTTCTTCCCCTTCTCTACCCACTGTCAAAGACTCGAACATCTCTATAGGCTTTATTTTAATCATTTAGCTTTCTTTTGTTCTCTCATTTTCTATAACTTCCTCAACACGAAACTATTGGATTACTAGCACATCTGAAAAACTTGGTTGATATTTAGTTAAGATTACTTAAAATGTGTGTTTACAAGACAAAATCGAAACTAGAACAAAGTCGACGCACATGCCGCTTTGCTGCCCGAATCTGCTCAATGCCATTTCTCAACAGTAATAAACCACATATTTGATATTCCTAATTTTACGTTTGGTCAACTATTTCCCGGTTACTTATTATGCACGCAACAAGCTAGTTTAAACCTAGACTGTACCACTATGGCTACTTATTATACACGCAAAAACCAAGTTAAAACCTAGCTCGGTGATTACAAAAAAAAAATCTAAAACACAAAAGAAAGAGATATGGGGGAGGTGGAAGAAGAGCTCACTTGCTTCATCAAAATTTGTGTTTCAACAGTAGTCTCAGTATCTTACTGTTACTACGTATCACCCAAAATCAAACCCGGTGTCTTTCGACTACTCTCTGTTCTCCCCTTATGTGCTCTGTTCTTTGTTCTTCCACTGTTTCTATCCTCCTCACTTCTAAGAGCATGGTTATCGCCGGGTCTTAGACCCAATTCTTAGGTTTATTGGGTCGAAAGAAAAATGAAAAAGAATAAAAACCTTTGCAAACGGGCCTTAGCTAAGAAGTGTCCGGGTTGGTCCTAAAGGGGGCACGTGTCGGGCCCAAAAAATCTTGGGTTTTTTCACCCCGACAGACGAGTCTCTCTCTCCTGTTCTTCTCTTTTTCTTCTTGTCTCGAACTCTCTCGACGGCGATTGCATGTCGATCTTCTCTCCGTTCTGAATCGATCTGTTCTGTCCTCCGTTCTGAATCGATCTCTTCCGTCTTCTCTCCGTTCTGAATCGATCTCTTCCGTCTCTCTCTCCCGGTCCTCTCGTTGATTGTCGTCATCGAAATCCTCTCGTCCGCCGATTGTAATCTAAACAAGGTACATGTTTCTCCTCCGTTTAGAGATTTAGGTGATTTTGTTGCAATGATATGATTGTTTTTTGTGATAATTTTGTTCGTGCATTGTTCGTGTTTCTCCTCTGTCAAAAATCTTGAAAAGAAAATTCAGATAATCGAATGGATATTTAGTATCAAGGATTTCTTTGAGAATTAGTGTTTGCTTTAGGTGAAATTATTCATGGGTGATTTGTTTCTGAATTAGGGTTTGCTTTAGAAATTTACATGATTGATTCATTGCGGTCTTAAATATTGTTTTAGAGATTATTCATGGGGGATTTCTTTCTGAATTAGATTATTTTGTTCGTTCATCATTCATTAATATTGAAAATATTGAAAACATTATTCATTCAAATCTATCCACCAAATTACAATCGTTATTAATGTTAGCTCTGCTTTTGTACCAAATTACAATCGTTTATTAATGTTTGGTCTGTGTTATAGTTATTGGTGTGCATTGAAGTGTTGTGCTACCATTGCGAGTACTGGCAACTGTAGTGGTTACTGTTCTTTTAGTTAGCGAAACTGATTCATTTGTAGTTGACTTGGTAGCTTTGTAGTTTAGTTGATTAAATTGTAGCATTGTAGTTTTAGTTGATAGCTTTGTAGTTTTAGTTGATAGCTTGTAGTTTTAGTTGATAGCTTTGTAGTTTTAATATAATGAAGTTATAAGAGCAACTTGATAGCTTTGTAGTTGTAGTTGAATAAAGTGTTATTACTTCTGATTAGACCTTGGTGGGTTAGCGTTAGACTTTATTACTGGAACTTATTATGCTTGAGATGAGCTTATTTAACGCCAACCATCCTCCCCTATTCTATCCAAACCAGTTACCACAACGGTTTCTCTTCTTCACTCTCTTCTCTGTTCTTATGGATTCACATAGTCAGTCCTCTAGCTATGTAGGCTTGCTAACCAGTCAAGATGAAAGCATTGCACATGGTAACTTTCCTTATGAAAGTTACCATTCTAGTGTAAACTTTGGCGCTTCACAAATCCCCCCTTTCAGTTCACAGCAAGCTCCACCTCCAACTCAAGACACACCAGTGAAGCGTGGGAAGAGAAATAAGTGGTCCCTAGCCGATGACGAGGTCTTGATCAGTGCGTGGCTAAACACATCGAAAGACACCATAGTCGGAAATGATCAAAAGTACGGAACCTTCTGGAGACGCGTAGGAGCCTACTATGATGCAAGTCCTCATGCTACAGCGAGGGGTGATAAGAGGTCTCATCAAAACTGCAAGCAGAGGTGGCAGAAGATCAATGAACTCACTAACAAGTTCTGCGCCGCCTTTGCAGCTGCAGAGAGACAGCAAAGCAGTGGTCAGAATGAGACTGATCTTCTGAAAAAGGCTCATGATATCTTCTTTAGGGATCATGACGTCAAGTTCAACCTTGAGCATGCATGGTGTGTGTTGAGGCATGAGCAGAAATGGCTTTCACTCAACACTATTAAAGCCACTATCACCATTGCCACTGCCAAGAGGAAAAATGCTGAGAAAGACACCCAAGCTTCAAGCTCCGAAGTCGGTATGGATCAGATAAGGCCTGAAGGTATCAAGGCTGCGAAAGCCAGAAGGAATAATCGTCAAGGGAAGGCTCATGCTGATTACAAGGACATTTGGGAGATCAAGAAGGAGGATTTGGAGAAGAAGGAGAAGCTCTCCAAACTGGCTATACTAGACACTCTCCTGAATAAAAAAGAACCTCTATCTGAAGCTGAAGAAGTTGTCAAGAATAAGCTACTAGCCCTGTATTTCTGATCATCTCGTTTGAATGTAGTTCCTGTTTGCTTTGCTTGAATGTCTTAAATTAATCTATCGTTTGAATGTAGTTCCTGGTTGCTTTGCTTCAATGTAGTTCATGGTTGCTTCACTTTATCGTTTAATAAAAATCTGTTTCATTGTTATTTATATTATGTCCTTGCCATATTATTATGTCAAGAGATTACTCTATCGTTTGAACCTCTTCACTTTATCTATATTATTCCTGTCTGGTTATTTATATTATGTGGTTGCTATTTGCAGGTTAAATAAGAAATGGGACTACATAGCTACAGCCAGCCATCTCTTGACAGTGGCTATAGCGAAACCGTGGATGGTCCCTATAGCGAAACGGATGATCTTATTCGTATGGATCAAGAAGAGCTCAGCCGCAATCGTATGGAGCAAGAAGAGCTCAGCCGCAATCTTATGGAGCAAGAAGAGCACTTGCTCAATCGTATGGAGCAAGAAGAGCTCAGCTATCCGCCACAACCTGAGGTCGAGTTCGGATTCCCGCAGAGCTGTTACTGTGGAGGTCAACCTCATATAGCAACCTCTTACACAAAGAGGGATCCAGGTAGAAGGTTCTACACCTGTGCGAATCGAAACGATGGAGATTGCCATGTATGGAAATGGTGGGATGACGCAGTCATGGAGGAGATGAGAGCAACAGATAGACACATACTTCAGCTCGCCGAGAAGGTTGATGCTCTTACCTTAATGAGTGACAATGATACTGATCAGAAGTTGGGTAATCTTGAGATGATAGTAGCTGAGCTAGGTAACAAGAATGCAGGTTTAACCAATCAGTTTGAGAAGGTTACTTGTGTATTGGTCATTGTTTTAGTTGTATTAGGTTTGGTGGTATTGTTTAAGTGACGCTTTCCTTGTATTGTAATGGGTATTGTAAACCCGTGATGCTTTGTTTGTATTGTAAGGTTTAAGTGAACTGGTCAGTCACGGGTATTGTAATGTCAACTCTAAAATTTTCTTGTAATGAACTCGTGATGCTTTCTTTGTACTATGAACCTGTGAAGCTTTCTTTAAATGAACCCGTGATGCATATGTACTATGAAAACATCACAAGATGTATAAGAAAAATATCAGTCTCTATAAATATGAGTATGGTTCGATCATTACACATATACAAAGCAACCTTTTCTACAACCTCTTTTAATATTTGCTTCCATTTTCAAACCAAAATGTCTTCTTCATCTCATTATCATTATCATTACCAACCAAATAATGATGATGATGCTGAATTTGAATCCCTCTTTGATGAATTATTACAAATCCCTGATATTATTGTTGAACCGAAAGAGCGAAGAAAACGTATTTTTATTGAGAGAAATCGAGAAGAAGGCAACATCAAACTCTGGAATGATTATTTTTCTGAAACTCCTACATACCCTTCCAATATATTCCGTCGCCGGTTTCGTATGAGTAAGTCATTGTTCTTGCTTATTGTGCATCGTCTCTCTACGGAAGTAGAATATTTTGCTGAAACACAAGATGCGGTCGGAAGGTCAAGTCTATCAGCGCTCCAAAAATGCATGGCAGCCATTCGTCAATTAGCATATGGTGGTGGGGCGGATACGGTAGACGAATACGTGCGACTTGGTGAAACAACAGCTCGAAAATGTTTGCACAAGTTTACCGCCGCAATTATCCAATTGTTTGGCGAAGAGTACTTAAGACGTCCAACATCAGAAGATCTTGAAAGACTATTACATATCGGAGAAGAGCGTGGATTCCCCGGGATGATTGGAAGCATCGACTGTATGCATTGGGAGTGGAAGAATTGCCCCTCCAACTGGAAAGGTATGTATTCACGAGGAACCGATAAACCAACCATTGTGTTGGAGGCCATAGCTTCTTACGACCTCTGGATATGGCACGCCTTTTTTGGAGCTCCAGGTACTATGAACGATCTCAATGTTCTTGATCGATCTCCTGTTTTTGATGATATTATTTATGGAAGAGCTCCGGGAGTCGACTTCACTGTCAACGGAAGGGAGTACAATTACGCCTACTATCTCACCGATGGTATTTATCCGGAGTGGGCCACATTTATTAAATCTATCCGACTACCACAAGGAGATAAAAACAAATTATTTGCTCAAAAACAAGAATCTGTCCGGAAAGATGTTGAGCGTGCTTTTGGAGTCTTGCAAGCTCGATTCGCCGTCATTAAGAATCCATCTAATTTATGGGATAAATCGAAGATAGCAAATATTATGAGAGCATGTATAATACTCCATAATATGATAGTGGAAGATGAACGACGTACACAGAGTCCAGATGAAACGTTTCAAGATGCCGATATTTCTTTTTGCGTCAAGATGCCTACTCAGCAATTCGATAACGTTGATTATGTCGCTCAACAAATTCGGAATACACCAATCCATACTCAATTAAAACTTGATTTGATCGAAAATATATGGGAGAAATTTGGGTTTGAAAATTGACATTTCATGTTTAAGTTTCCATGAATTCAATAAATGTTTTTTTTCAACTTTGTAATTTTTTTTCCAACTTTGTAATTTTTTTTCAATGTTTTTTTAATTTAATAAGTTTTCTTTTAACACATTTCAGTTACTAAAACAATAATTTAATTTTTAACTAAGAACCAACTTATGTATCTACCAATAATCTACCATTTTACTAAAGTTTCTTAACTTCATTCCTTAATCTACATATATTAATAAACTAATCTTAAGAACCAATTAGTTGGTCCTAGCAATGAGCATGCTCTAACTTTGACCACAACAACATTCCTCACATTGCATGCTAATTTCAAGCTTGTCCTTTTTGCCTTTGACACAGGTCCTCTTTTTCCACTTCCTCCAAATCTCTCCCACTTCCTCTGCTTTACTTGCTTCCCCATCCATCCCAAACAAAACCATAAATTTCAAGATCATTTCTCCATAGTTATTTACGTCGTAAAGGTTTTGATCTTTGGCGTTGTCTTAAATATTTATAACTACAGATACTATCTGCCTCAGATTCTGCTACTGGGTCTGTATCCTTTGCATGTATACCTGGCTCTTGAGATCCTCTTAACGCTCCTCAAAGTTGTGGTCACTATCACTTTCGGGTGCGAACCTGAGTCTGTTTTCAATGAGCCATACTTAGCCACATCTCTTCAAGACTTCTGGAGTCGCCGGTGGAACCTCTCTGTCTCGGCTATTCTGCGATGGAGTGTCTATGATCCCGTGAGGAGATTCTTTAAACACTCCGACTGGTCTGTGATCATCGGTGTTTTGGAATCGTTCTTAGTCTCTGGCCTGTCTCACGAGCTGCTTTTCTTCCGTGTAAACCGTGAGGTGCCTACGGGGCGAGTCACTTGGTTCTTTGTGTTTCACGGAGTTTGTTTGGTGGCTGAAGGAGCGATGAAGAAGATGGCTCGTGCACGGGAGTGGGTGGTGAAACCGGTGGTGTCACGGCTGCTCACGGTGGGGTTTATGGTTGTGACCAGTGGTTGGCTGCTTTTTCCTCTATTTAAACGGGACGGCATGATGGATAGATTCGCCAGTGAATCCCTTTTAGTTCGTGATTTCTTTAAGCACCAACTATATATGTGTTGGGGGATGTACTAGAAAACATTTTCATGTCCCATTTGTTATGTGTCCTTTACTTCCAGTGAAATGATTAATCACTTTAACTATCAGTATCACGTAACATGCACTATAACAAGTACATAATGTATATACATGTTTTCAAAAGATTTATACGACATATACAGTATATATAAATATATGAACTAAAATGAGGTACATGTTCATGGCTACCACATGATGTAGAATGAACATACATGATACATGCTGTTAGAAAAAAAAGCTTAAGCATAACGTAGATGGTTATCTAAATGTTGCACGAAGTGAATATATGATGTATAGATGCAGAAAACCCACTACGTGAAGTAAAGGAGTAAATTACATATTGTAGACAGTACCAGCTCTTGGTGCAAGCTAAGGAAGCATGTGTTTCCGGCCCTGCTTAAAATAACAAACATTTCGGACTTCAAGGAGATAGGGAAACAAATGAATACAGAAATAAATAACCACTTTCTAACAATATAAACAGGTTTTTAGCAAAAAAAAAAAAAACAATATAAACAGGTTATTAGTATGCTATCCTGAAGCTGTTGTGGATAACCTTTTAATGCTAATGATGTGAATGAGATAAGAATTTTGAAAGAGGAGAAACTAAAAACGGAAGAGAAATGTTTGGTGTTCTTGATGGCGTTAGAGAGAAGGTGACTTTTTATTTTGTAGATAGGAATCTACATATCTTTGGTTTCTTGGAACTTGACCATAACTTGCAACAATTGTAGGTCAGAGTTGAACCCCCTGGGCTGTTTCATGGCCGAGGACAAAATCCTTATGTATGTTTTTTGTTCTTACGTTATCCTTGAACTATGTGTGTAAGTGCGTTCTGTTGGTGGGCTCTCTAGTCCACACATCAAACTTAGAACAGTCTTCTACCTTGTTAAACAAACTTTCGTAGCTTCTCACATTTTAGGTTATCTCTGGTTTGCATTATTATCTTTTTGGAAGTGGAAGCTGAAAAAAACGGATTCGTCCTTGTGATATTACAATAACATTGGTAGAGATGCACCTATTCCAGAGTGCCATAACTCTGGTGAAAGGTATTTTTTATCTTTTGTGTTTCTTGTGGAATAAGAAAAAATTGTTGTTTTCCTGTGAGTTTATTATAAGAAAGATGTTTCTTTCAGATGGAAAGAAGTAAGCACGACAAATAATGTGACATGGCTTGCTTTCTGGAATGATCCTATAAATCCAAAAGAGTTCAAGTATGTATTCTTTTTTTTATTGGTATCATGTTAAGTTTCATACTATTTTCAAGAGTTTACAGGTTGCTTAGCAACTTATTGAATGAAAACATACAAACACAAAAGAAAAAGAAGTATTATGAGCTTTCAAGTATGTATTCTTGGCGGCTAGCAGTGGGTTAGTATTATGAGCTTTTGATCCCCTTGAAGGTTTCGAGTAAATCATCAGGCTTTCCCTTTTCTAATCAGCAACCTACCATTTATTTGCAGGGCCTTGGAGCAGCATGCACAAAAAAATTATAGTAACAAGGATGTGACGAAACGGGAAACAGAGGTTGCTACATATCTTATAGATAACATATCCCTTACGTTTTTAGCCACTTAGTTAAACCAAATTTGTATCTTCTACACATTTTGACATACATGATAACACTATTCATTTTGCAGTGTATTATTCACTGCGCTGTAAACACTTCTGAGTTTTGAGTAAATGCTGCATGCAAAATGATGGGAATAGTTGAACCATTAGCCTAACAGCAAGTAAGTACACACTTCATTGGATTTCAGACTTGGAATTAGGTTTTATATTTTTAGCCACTTAGTTAAACCAGACATTCGTATTTTTACCATATTACCGAACCAATACCAGATGATATGACAACCTTCATGAACTCATTGACTTGGAACTTACCAAAGATATTATGGTATTGCGTTTAAATTGCTTAAGAATGAGGCACATGATCAAAACCAGCCTCGAATACAAAACGTCGATTCAAAGCAAGTCTAGTTGTCCGAATCTTCTTCCAATCAGTGCCGGCTTTGGAGGTGTGCAAAGTGTGGTGCATTTGCATAGGGTCCCACTTCTTTTTGGTTAATTTTCTTTATAATTATTTAACAGGTCAGCAGGTCATGAAATATGAAATAGAAGATGATATTGGTGTGTTCGAATGTGTTATAGTTGTGGTAAATTTCTCAGAACTGTGAAAGCACATGCCTTATCTTTAAATGTGGTTAGCAGTTAACTCAACCCGGTTACTTATTATACACGCAATAACCAAGTTAAAACCTAGCTCGGTTATTACCAAAAAGAATAAATCTAAAATCTAAAACACAAAAGAAAAAGATATGGGGGAGGTGGAAGAAGAGCTCACTTGCTTCTTCAAAATTTGTGTTTCGACAATAGTGTCAGTATCTTACTGTTACTACGTATCACCCAAAATCAAACCCGGTGTCTTCCGACTACTCTCCGTTCTCCCTATATGTGCTTTGTTCTTTGTTCATCCTCTCTTCCTCTCCTCTGCACATCTCACTTTCATCACATCAGGTTTCACAATGCATGCTATCTTTAAGCTTATCCTCTTTGCATTTGATACAGGTCCTCTGATTCCACTCCCCCCACATCTCATCCAATTCCTATGTTTCACCAGCTTCCCTATCCATCCGGAACAAAACCATAGATCTCATGATCATTTCCCCAAATATCTTTACGCCGTCAAGGTTGTGATCTTTGGTGTTGTCTTACACATCTATAATTACAGACACGACCTACATCCGATTATGCTATTGTTTCTTTATCCCTTGCATCAATACCTGGCTCTTGAGGTTCTCTTGACGCTCCTCAAAGTTTTTGTTACTATCACTTTTGGGTGCCGATCTGAGCCACTGTTCAATGAACCATACTTAGCCACATCTCTTCAAGACTTCTGGAGTCGCCGGTGGAACCTCGCGGTCTCTTCTATTCTACGACGGATCGTCTATGATCCAGTGAGGCGGCTCTGCAAACACTCCAAGTGGTCTGTCATCATTGGTGTTTTGGGAACGTTCTTTGTCTCCGGTCTGTCTCACGAGCTTCTCTTCTTCCATGTAAACCGTGAGGCGCCTACAGGGCAGGTCACTTTGTTCTTTGTGTTTCATGGAGTTTGCTTGGTGGCCGAAGGGGCAGTGAAGAAGATGGCCCGTGCACGGGGTTGGGTGGTGAAACCGGTGGTGTCACGGCTGCTCACGGTGGGGTTTATGGTTGTGACCAGTGGTTGGCTGTTTTTTCCTCTGTTTAAACGGAGCGGCATGATGGATAGATTCGCCAATGAATCCCTTTTACTCCTAGATTTCATCAAGCGGCAACTATATATGTGACTGGGGATGTACTAGATAGATTTCATGTCCCATTTGTTATGTGTTCTTTTTTTGTTTGTTTGTTATGTGATCTTTACTTCTCATGCAATGGTTATGCACATTTACCATCAACGGTTATGCATGTGTTTATCTCACTATCTGTTACATGTTGTTTTTGGTATAACGAGGGTGTGTATCATTTTACATCTTGATTTTTTTTTCTGAATTTAAGAGCCGAAAGATTTAATAGAATTGATTTGACTATTTTATTTCACCATATATTTTGTAGGCATATATCCACAGAAAATACTAAAATTAGGTGTACTTGAGTTAGAGTAGTTAAAAATGAGTGAACTATCGAAAAGTGATATATAGTATCGTAAGGGTGAGGATAAATCACGGAGAAAAATCAAGCAATAATTGCATGGTCGGTAAAAAATCTTTAAAGCCTTTGAAATTAATGGAATGGCCGTCGCACGAAATAAAATCCACAAACGGAATGAGCATTGTGGCTTGGTTTAAGTGTTTCACCACACATTAATTAACCAAACGTTGACATCACCACAATCAAATGATATGTCGATATCGCACTTTAGAATCAAATCTACATAGACTAATGGTTCCATGACGAATATCTGAGACAAGAGTAAGTCTAAGAAAAATAAGGGAAAAGGGGGGGGAATGTAAAAGGGGGGGGAATGCATATATGCAGAAAGATAAAATGTTAGAGAAGCATTGGGAAAGAGTGAATTTTCAGGGACTTAAGCAAGTAGATATGGATGAATTGTAAAGGAAAATATTAAGAAATGTCTTGAACTCAAATATGACAATAGAATCAACCTATTTTTTCTGCGCCAACTCTCTATGTTATACAATTTTTACACTAATTTACATTAGGTTTCAGATTCTAAAAAACATTCAAAACAAAATTGGTATTTGCACAAAAAAAAAACAGGTTTCATATGTTCACAGAGCACAGTAACATCAACTTTCGTTGGTTAAGAACACTTTTCTCAACTATATTTTTTCAGGCACCTAATCAAACACTTTTGGTGTGTTACACTACCTAAACTCACAAACTAGTTCATGACTCCAGTTTCAACAACAAAAACTCCAGTAGATATGAAGAACCACAAAAATAAATCTCTAGATCTAACAATTGTAAGCCAACAACCCATATAATTCCTTTAAAACCCTAAAATCCAATTGGGCAGCTCACTACAAGAAAACTTACAAATTCTGATGGAGAAATTAGTCAGAATTCCGTTGGGATAACGCAATACCAACAAAACTCTCTGTTGGTACTAGTTCGTCGAAAAAAAAATTCATCAAAATTTCTTTGGATTGTTTGACAAATTTCCGACATGGATAAATTTTCAACAAAGTTCAGATAAAAGAATTCTGACTAATATTTTCCATCAGTAATTTCCAACTAAAGAGTTGATATTCACTCCCATTACAAGATGTTCATAAAGTATATAAATGTCAAATACTTTTACATTCTATTAATATATATATTCCGACATGAATAAATTTTCGACAAAGTTCAGATAAAAGAATTCTGACTAAAATTTTCCATCAGTAATTTCCAACTAAGGAGTTTATATTCACTCCCATTACAAGATGTTCATAAAGTATATAAATGTCAAATACTTTTACATTCTATTAATATATATATATATATATATATATATATATATATATATATATATATATATATATATATATATATATATATATATATATATATATATATATATATACTAGGTGTTTTCCTGCACCATGTGCAATAAAAAATATAAATTTAAGTTATATTTTAAAACAAATTAGTAGCATTGTAGATTTTATTATTTTTGCCATTATTTCAAAATAAATTTGATTTAATTAAACATAAAATTAAGATAATATTTTAAAAAGCAATTATATTTAAAATATATATGTATGTATTTAAAATTATAATCTTAGATATATTTTAATCTATTTATTTTTGTTAAATATATTAAATCAAATTATATATAATTAATAAAAATTGATATAAAACTGATAATTTTGAAAAATTATAGCTAAAAATATTTATTAAAAAAATAAATATATAATAAATTAATTATTTTAAGTTTACTTTTTTATAAATTTTAAAAAATTGTATAAAATTTCTAAAATTTAAAGTAATAAAAATTGTATAGTTATAAAAATATAATTAAATAATATTTCGAAATTAGTAATGTTCATATTTGAATATTTTTATTTTAGTGAGGATCTTTGAATTATTACCATATTCTAAATTTTTTACCAAAAATATAAATCAACATAAATGTAATATATGAGTTATTACTATATAACTAATAAAAATTGATATAAAACTGATAATGTAGAAAAAGTATATCTAAACAATATTTATAAAATTTGTAAATATATTAGAAATTAATGATTTTACGTTTACTTTTTTAAATTTTTTTTAAAATTGTATAAAATTTTAAAAATTTAAAGTAATAAAAATTGTATAGTCATAAAAATATAATTAAATAATATTTCGAAATTAGTAATGTTCATATTTGAATATATTTATTTTAATGAGGATTATGAATTATTACCGTATTCTAAAAAGTTTACCAAAAATATAAATCAACATAAATGTAATATATGAGTTATTACTATATCCTAAAAAGTTTATCAAAAATATAAATTTACATTAAATATAATTGTCTATGTCATATTTTACCATATGCAATGTCATCAAATTTAGTAGCCGCGCATGTCATATTTTTTTTTGCGAAATTGATTATGAAGAGAACATGTGGCAAAATCACTTTTCAAATAATGTCTCGGGAATATATATGTGTGTGTGTATATGGCCAATGACTTACATGTTCATTGCTACCAAATAATGTAGAATGAACATACCAAATTACTTACATGTTCATAGCATCATATGCATTCACTTTTTTACAAACCTTTAGCTATACAACATTTCTTTAATAAAAGTAGCTACTATAAAACATATAATGTATAGACTATACTACAATATCTAATTTACTCCTTACTTCATTACTCTGTAGTTGGTTTTCTGTATATATAATTTTTTCTACATCATATATTCACTTTTCTACAACATTTACATGACCATGAAAACGTATGTATAATGTAGATGGCTGGTAACGTAACCATGCATGATGCATATAACTAGATTCATTGCTTTCTTTTGCTTCTCATATGCCCTTCTAGTACTAATTAATCAAGAAATATAAGATTGAAATTAGCATGTTCTTCAGATGCTTCCGGGTGTGCTCCAGCAACTTAACTGCATCCATGACAGGAGTGTACTTGACGTTTCCATTCAAATGCGTATTTGTTATGTTTTCCCATGTTCGGTTACTTCCTCATCAACCCTCATCAAGAAAGTCTTTTAGTTAAGATAATTTTCACTGGATACCATTAATTGTCAATCACGTGATCCTTGTTAATATGATATCCCAAGTGAGACCTTTGATTAAAACTTAAAATGTGTTTTGCAAGACACAATCCAAGTTGGAAAAACACGATGCACAAGCCACTTCGCTGTCCGAATCTGTTTAGTTCCCACTTCTGTAGCTGTAAAAACCACATATCTCTAACTTTATGTTTGGTCAACTGATTACGGTTACTTATTATACACGCAACAACCAAGTTAAAAGCTAGATAGGAGACTGAAAAAAAATCAGAAATGCATTACAAATAAAAGATCTGAGAGATGGAGGAAGAACTCAAAATATTCATCATAATATGGGTTTCAGCTATGCTCTTAGTATCTTACTGTTACTACTTATCAACTAGAATCAAATCTGGCATTTTCAGATTAGTATCTGTTCTTCCCGTTTGTGCTATGTTCCTTGTTTTTCCTTTCTTCTTCTCCTCTCTTCATATGTCCTTCATCATATCCCTTTTCCTCTCAGGTACTGCCAATCTAAAGCTCATCCTCTTCTCTTTTGACCAAGGTCCTCTTTTCCCAGTTCCTTGTAGCCTCTCTCACTTTATCTGCTTCACTTGCTTCCCTATCAAGCTTCAACAAAACCCTAAAACTCAAGACCATTTCTCCAAGTCTAATTTTGCCACCAAAGTTGCCATCCTTGGTATGTTACTATACTGGTATTATTACAAACATATTCTGCCCCCGGTCTTTTTATTTTTTCACTATTCTCTTCAAATCTACTTGGAGCATGAAATTCTCTTAACCCTCGTCAAACTTCTTGTCACTTTCGCTCTTGGATGCAATCTTGAACCAAATTTTAACGACCCGTACTTAGCTACATCTTTTCAGGACTTCTGGAGTCATCAGTGGAACCTCATGGTCCCGGCACTTCTTAAGCCGGCTATATACATCCCCGTGCGGCGGCTTTGCAATGGCCGAATGAGCTCCGATCATGCTAGGTTTTTGGCGGTTTTGACTACGTTTATCGTCTCCGGTGTGGCTCATGAGGTGTTCTTCTTCAGTTTAACCTTTGAGATACCAACAGGAGAAGTCACTTGGTTCTTCGTGTTACATGGAGTTTGCACTGCCGCGGAAGTAGCTGTGAAGACGACGAGTTTGGTGCGGAGGTGGAAGATGAGTCGGGAGTCCGATGGTTTCACGACTTCTGACGGTAGGATTTGTGGTAGTGACGGGTGGTTTGTTGTTTTTCCCTCAGCTTATAAGGAGGGGAATCATGGAGAGACGAGCAAGTGAAAACTTGTCGCTCATTGATTTTTCCAAGCGCAAGTTTTGTATTTTTACAGAATGAAATCATTACTTAATCTTTTTTTTTTGCTAATTTGAAGTATACGATCCTTCTCTCTCGACAAAAACGCTCTGACCTCTCTATAACCTCTCCGGTGAATAACATGTCTCCGGTCGGCGGAGTTAGCGTCCTTTGCCACCGCCGATCTGGTTTATATTTTTTCTTTTCTTTCCTGTTCAGTTTGTTTTCGTGTCTATTAGTAGTATATATTTCTGACTCCGGGGCGGAGGGATCCCTATTGATCCGCCATCGCTGGCTTTTGTCTCCGGAGAATAGAGGATTGTACTACCTCGCGCCGCCGGCTTGTGGTTGTGGTTTGTTTGTGAGTGAACCGTGGGAAGGGTTGGATATTTTCTCGTCTTCGGGCTTGGTTTGATTTGGATGGATGAGATCTCGTGCGCGATGAAGCTCTCCGATGATCGGGCCAAGGATTGAAGGCGGAGAAGGTTTCGGTAGGAAAGTCGACAGAGGCGTCTTTAGCTCGGGATGAGATCTCGAAACAGTTTCGATGTAATCTCTCACGAGCTCAGACGCAGAAGAAGAGTGGTGGAGATTCCGGTATGCTCCGGCGAATCGTTGGCGTCCGTTGTAGCTTCCGGTGGTGGATCAGTGCGGCGACGGTCAAACCAGAAAGGGCGACGCGTGTTTCCTCAGCGGTGAGGAGTGCACACGTGTTCGTGGTGTTTGGATGCGTGGACTGCTTTCAGTTTTGGACTTCGGTGTAAGGCCCAGTTAGTGTATTTCGCATGCCCACTTGTGTTAATGGGCTTTATGTTTGGATGTCATATGGGCTTCAGCCTTGTAATGTTAGTCTCTGGGCCTTTATAATAATAATAAAATATACTTTAGTAGAAAAAAAAAACAGAATGAAATCATTTAAATATTACTTTTGTGGTGAGTAAGTTTTGTATATATCTACAATTTATAATAATTTTAATAAGTTAATTTGGTCAATAATATTTTTATAGAAAACTTATCATTAGTTGATAATGGAAAAATGATATTAAATTGTATTACATTATATTAATCAGCGTATGTATCTCATAATTATTAAAATAATAAAATTAAAAGACAAAAGAAACTACAATATATGAGTTATGATATATACAATATAACTTCTATAAATTAATAATATCAGCATTTCAGAATTTTATTAATTTATAGAGATATTAATGTACAAAAATTTCCTTATTTAGATAGAAAAAGAAAATCAATAATTATTTTAAGTATTTTTGGTGTTTTGGATATACTTTAACTATTTAACTATTTATATATATTTTCAAGTATTCAAATCAACTTAAGAGTACAATATATATTCTGGATGTTTTTTATATACATTAAATATAAAAACAATTAATGTATATAAGTATATAAGTCTATTTCGAATACATTCGGGTATCCGAAAATATTTTTATTCGGATCGTATTTGGTTTTAGTTCTCTAAATATCAAGATTTTGGATAATTTGGATATTTAATCAATTTCGATTTGAATTTGATACAACTTTTTTTAGATCGAGATTGGTTCAATTTTTTGGATTCGAGATTTTTTGCCTACCCCTAATATTAACATGAAAAACAAATCTATACTATTATTTGCGAAGTGATTTTTCGCAATCGAGCTCTCACGTTAAAAGTTAGAGTGGTCAAAGTCGATGATACCCTTAATGAATTATATATATATATAATTAATTATATAATCAAAAACGAAATTTATTAATAATATTATTTATTTTAAAAAATAAGATCATTATTATATATTGTGTTGTTATCCTAAAATATTTTTAAATTATAAAACTTAAAATTTAGATATAAAACAATTTATAATAATTAAGTGGTTAGAGTCAATATTGATTTTTTATTAATATTATTAATTTTTTAAAAATAAGATAATTGTTATGTATTTTGTTGTTATCTTAAAATATTTTTCAATTATAAAAATTAAATATGATATAAAACAATTTATAATAAATAAGTGGTTAAAATCAATATTATCTTTATTGAATTTTATATATAATTAATTATATAATTAAAACTGTTTTTTCGCAATTGAACTCTCACGTTAAAAGTTAAAGTGGTTAAAGTCGATGATACCCTTAATGAATTATATATATATATATAATTAATTATATAATCAAAAAAATATATTAATAATATATTTTATTTTTAAAAAATAAAATATTTATTATATATTGTGTTGTTATCTTAAAATATTTTTCGATAAAAAATTAAAAATTAGATATAAAAATTATAATAATTAAGTGGTTAAAATCAATATTGATTTTTTAATATTATTAATTTTTAATAAGATAATTCTTATGTATTTTGTTGTTATCTTAAAATATTTTTTAGTTATAAAAGTTAAAATAAGATATAAAACAATTTATAATAATTAAGTGGTTAAAGTCAATAATACCTTTAATGATTTTTCATATAATTAATTATATAATTAAAAACGATTTTTATCAATAATATTATAATTTTTTAAATAAGATAATTCTTATATATTGTGTTGTTATTTTAAAATTTATTTTTCAATTATTAAAGATATAAAATAACATATAACCTATTTATAATTAAATATTAACCAACTAAAACCATTTTGTATAAATATATTTTGTAAAATATTTCTAACATATGAATGTTTTCTTTTAAAATATTAACACAATTATAAACATATATATTTTAATGAAATGTTTTTAATATATATATATATATATATATATATATATATATATATATATATATATATATATATATATAGCTTGACATTTGATTTTTTTAGAACATAAATAATAAATTACCATACTGGTTTTTGAATTAATAAAATATAAACTAATAAAGTATTTGTAAGACGATTAAACCCGTACGTGCGGATAGAATACCTAATAGCAATATATAGTATAAAAATACAATCAGGCGGGTGCGTTGATCAAAATCTAATATACGATTAAGAAATTTTAAATGTCTAGGATTTGATATATAACTACATTCGTGATCAAAACCCTGGACTCAGTTTCCGCAACACATTAGTTTACCCTTTTTACAAACCGATCCTCTACAACACACAAGAAACCCGTGAGGAGTGTCCTCAGATTCATTGTGGCATAAGGTACGTAGTAGTTACGTCAAAATCGATTTCGAGTGGATTCTTTTTTCGGAGTTAGGGTTTCTCGTTCCACCTCCATCATTCTTTCCTCATATATCCAATTCATTGTGAAGTTTTGCCTTACGTGCTTAAATTAAGATGTTGCTGCTTGCCTTTTTGTTTGATCCGATTATTGAAACGCATATCAACAGTCTCATAAATAATTTGTTGCAATTATAGGATATAAAATTTAAATATTTTTCGTTTGTTGATCAGCAGATGAGGAACGGTTTGGGAAAAGCTTCATCTGTGTATAAAAGTGATGATGAGGGTTCTGATGATGATAAGCCTTTAAATGGATGGCTTAGAGTGAATTCGAATCAGCTTACCAGACTGTTCCCAGTACGAAGGAGACCTCAGGTAGATTCTGATGGGAAAGTTCACATGACGCCCTCCTCGACGGTTCAGACAAAGACCAGTATGGGTGCATTAATTTGCAAGCCTGTTCATAACAAACAGAAGAGACCTTTGGTTAATAATATCAAACTGAATTACTGTTTAAAAACTACGATCGAAGTGCAGAAGAGAACAAGTTCTTCGAATCAATCTTCTTCTAAGAGGCCTAAGCTTTCAGAGCCTACTACGAGGCCATTGAATACGGAGCATGGCTTGAGCAATGCAGATAGCAAAGGAAAGAATCTGGAGGCATTCATCAAGAGGTTGAGAGCTAACCAAACCGTTAAAGAAGATAACTCAGATGGTGATGATGATCATCATGTCCCTATTGCCTCGAGGATAAAACAATCATCCGTGAAGAAGCCAAACGCTGGTAAAATGATAGCTTCTTCATCCAGAACGATAGCTAAGAACAAATGGGTGAAGAAAGATTCTAAACCTCTACCTTCTAGTAGAGATCATGGGCAAAAGCAATGGACAACACTAGAGCACAATGGTGTTATTTTCCCACCTCCATATAGATGTCATGGGGTTAAGATAATGTATCAGGGAAAGCCAGTTGACTTGACTCCTGAACAAGAAGAGGTCCTTTCTCTGTTCCCATGATAGATTTTCTTCCTTTTATGGTTACGTAGTTCATGAGTGATAAGGTGATAATATCTTCATTTGTGTCTGCAGGTTGCCACTTTGTTTGCAAAGATGAGAGAAACAGAATATTACAATAAACCACTGTTCAGAGAGAACTTCTGGAATGATTGGAAGGAACTACTTGGAAAGAACCATGTGATTAGAAATTTAGATGATTGTGATTTCACTCCCATATATGAATGGTATAGGCAGGACATGGAGATAAGGAAACAAATGAGTCTAGAAGTAATTAATCACTTTCTAATAATATAAACAGCTTATTAATCAATTATTATGCTATCCTGAAGCTGTTGTTGATGATATAATGATGCTGTTGATGTGCAGGAGAGAATAATTTTGAAAGAGGAGAAATTAAAGCAGGAAGAGAAATACAAGTGGGCTGTTATTGATGGCGTCAGAGAGAAGGTTATATTTTTCACATTCTTGATAGGAATGTTATCTATGGATTTTTGGAATTTTCTGACCATAGCTTGCAACTATTACAGGTTGGAAACTTCAGAGTTGAACCCCCGTGCTTGTTTCGTGGCCGGGGAGACAGTCCTAAGGTATGTGTTGCTTAGTCCACATTACACTTAGAATAGTTTTCTTCCTTGTTATACCTAACTTCTATAGCTATCTCTGCATTATTACTTTATAGATGGGGAAACTGAAAAAGCGGATTCGTCCTTGTGATATTACAATCAACATCGGTAGAGATGCACCTTTTCCAGAATGCCCTATCCCTGGTGAAAGGTATTTTTTAATCTTTTGTGTTTTCTTGTGTAACAAGACACGTTTGTTTTTTTTTTCTTTCGGTGCGTGATTTTTTTAAAAAGTGATGTTTGTTTTCAGATGGAAAGAAGTTAAGCATGATAATACTGTCACATGGCTCGCTTTCTGGAATGATCCTATCAATCCAAAAGAGTTAAAGTGTGTATTTTTGATAGCTAGCCCTTCGTTAACGGTAACGAGCTTTTGATTCCCATTAAAGGTTTTGCGTGAACCATCAGGCGTTCCAACCTTACCATTTGTTTTTGCAGCGCCTTAGGCGTTCTGCTGCAGAACGCACCAAACAACTTAGTAGCAAGGATGCAACAAAACGGGAAACAGAGGTTGCTACAGATCTTATAGATAAGCTATCCCTTAGGGCTGAAGACGAGAAGGTAATGTAACAACGACATACTTTAATAAAACAGTGTTATCATCTAAACTGTTGGGTTATATCCTAACTAGGTCGCCATCGTTTCTGACCATGATCAACGTACTGTCTCGGAATCTCACGGACCACAAGTTGAGAGGCTGGCTCTGAAAATAGAAGAGCTAAGGGTAAGATAAAATATAAGCAAATCTAAGAGCTTTGATCAGAACAGTTTCAACTTTTTCAGTCTCATTGTCTTTGTATTTTAATGCAGGAGCAAATAGAAGAGCTGGATATCGATCTCGACGGGACTGAGGAAGGAACTGTTGCAACTGAGTTGATGTCAGATTTTTTCTTAGTCGAGCCGGTCAAAGCGACTGACAGCAGTGTTCCTGTTTTCACTGAGCCGGCTACTCAACTAGCTGATGAAACTGCTCTCTCAGCTGAGGTTGGGCCTATTCTTTACACAAAGTTCATCCA
This sequence comes from Raphanus raphanistrum subsp. raphanistrum, assembly GCA_019706035.1. Taxonomy (NCBI): domain Eukaryota; kingdom Viridiplantae; phylum Streptophyta; class Magnoliopsida; order Brassicales; family Brassicaceae; genus Raphanus; species Raphanus raphanistrum. The sequence continues at coordinate 15,688,424 of CM033981.1, forward strand.
ACAAAGGACGAGTCTAATACCATGATTCTCCAAGATGTACCTGCTCTGCCCAAATATATCTTTAAGTCTGACTATTTATTTATTTTTGGATATTTACATGGATGTGGCAGAGAGTGAAGTGTGCATGGAGGAAAATGACTCAATGGATGTGGGTGAACAAGGATTAACTCAATGATGATAAGGGACCACCTCTTGAAACAGAAACGTTGCAGGAAGGCCTCTTGAACGAACCAACGGCATCTACCCTTTTTTTTTCCTTTTTTCTAACTACTCTCTCCACCATATGCTTTTGCTTAATAATCTGTCTCCACTGGAATGTTTTAGAAAGAGACCTAAGTTTTGGTTCAAACCACCTTTATTACAAAGTATCTTTTTCAATCATAATTTCTAAAAAACCACGAGGTAGTAGTCTAGTGACAGACGAGCTTTAGTATTGCTAAGCAATCAAGGTTCGAAAGCACTCCACTACACTTCACTTTATCACCACGCGGATATGAATCTATCTTATGGTCCCTTTGAATATCGGAGTGAAGGTCAATTCATAAAATGCACCACCCCTTTAAAGATTAGTCTGAGATTCTTCGTGTGCATCCTAAGCCCCAAAGTTAAAAAAAGATCATAATTTCTAAACATAAGTATTCCAGATTTTAGAAGATTGTCAATCTTAAGTCTAAAACATCACGTTGACCAAAAAGTTTAAAACATCAATGATAATAACAATCATAATAAAAAAGAAAAAGAGTAAAAGAAAGAAACCAAGAGCTGTAAAAGAAGTTTTTCTCTGTCTTTATACTTTAGCCAAAACACTAATCTGTGGGATATTTTATAGAATAAAAGTTAACATTTTATACTCAATAACATAATTCGTGTTCATAAACAGAATTAACATGTGTTCGAAATATAATTATTTGTAGTGGTTAAATAATTTAGAGGTGAGTATACATTCACCTTCAAATGGTTAAATAAACGTCAATAGCATATTGTTTATGTAGTACTAAATTATTTATTTACACATTATTTTACATAATAACATATCTATACTATAAAACATGATCATTTCTATATTTATTCTTTAAAAAATACTAATATTACCTAAATATCCTTAATTTTACAAAGAAAATTTAAATCTGATTAATGATATTATAGTTATTTGTTTAGGGCCTATACATTTCATTTTTAGATCTAATTAATTAATTTTTGTGCATATATACTTCTTATGTCATATGCTTTAAAAGAGGGTTTCCGGTTTATTGAGAGTATAATGGTAAAATCCAATTTGGTCTACCAAATTCATTAATATTAATTTATATAAAATTTAATAATGTATAAAGAAATTATTAATACGAAACAGGTCAAAAACAAAAAAATATTATATTTAAAATTCAACCATTAAAAATAAAATGAAGGTAAACTAATTTAAGCACATGTATTAAATAAAGAAAAACATGATGCATGTTAGAATTAACTGAAATCCTCAAAAACTAATCCATCTTAAAATAACAAAACCAATTCATAAATTTTAACATAAATAATATTAAATGTTATAAAATATATAAATTATAAAAAATAATTTTAATTATATATAATAAAAATTCACCAAAAAATAATCTTGTGCTTTTTAAAAATCTAGCTATTCAACAAAATTGTAATAATTATGAGCGAGTAAATAACTATTTAAGAAATTGAATTTTTCTTCTTCTTTATAAGTTGTTTTTACTCAAACATGCTTCACAATTTAGAAATTAACCGATGATTAATTAATCTAATACTTTTGTGGACAAAGTTAATATATTTCATTCACGTTATAACTTCTATAATGGATTTTTTGGCGAAATAAAAAGTCTTAAGGCGGTAAGAGTAAAAATCTCTGGCGGTATACTGCAAACCGGATACAGTGAAGCGGTAAAATGAAAGATTTGGCGCGACTGAATACGACGTCGTAAGAAAGGAAAACCCTCAAGCGGTAGAACTCTCTAACCTGTCGAGAGTCTCCTCATGCCTTAGTCTGTGCGGCGTCTGGAACGATAGAAACCACAAGAGCAGAAGATAGAAGGGGAAAGGAGGAGATAGGCTTCGCTCTTCAATCTCTAGAAGAAGGTATCTTCTTCAATCCAACCCTTACCCTTCGAAATTTGATCCGATTCAGCTCAATTTTCATAATCATCCACAAATTAGGGTTTCGTGCACGGATTTGGGGATTTTTTTCTATTTTTGTTGTTATCCAGTTATGTGTTTCATCTAATCACGATGTAGTTTCGTGCTTAGTGTAATGGTGTTTGTTTTATTTCGAAAGCTCTGACATTTCTGTGTGGTTTTACTTCTTGGTCAGGCGTTGGTTTTAGGACTTGTCAACATTGTTCCATCAGAGATGGATTCAAAACCTGTGATTGAAAATGGGTTTGTAGAGGACAGCGATGATGAGAAGCCTATCGTGTTCAAGAGGACAAGTGGTGTTGTTTCTAATTCAAACCAATCAAAATCCAATACTCAGAGAAGCAATGCAGTGTCTTCCACCAAGGTGTCACCTCTGAGGTCTCCTGTGGCGGCTAGCTCAAATGGAACCACTCCTTCCAATAGAACTTCTGCGATGACATCGTCTAAACCTTCACCAGCAAAGACACCATTGCAGAATGAAGAAGAGGACAGCGATGATGATAAGCCTATCGTGTTCAAGAGGACTAGCGCTGCTGCTTCTAATTCAAAATCCAATGCTCAGAAAAGCAATGCAGTGTCTTCCACCAAGGCGTCACCTTTGAAGTCTCCGGTGACTTACCCAAATGGAACCACTGCTTCCAATAAAACTTCTTCTAAAGCTCTACCAGCAAAGCCACCATTGCGGAATGATACTACGCCTTCTTCTGTTAAGGAAAAGGGCCAGTCCCAGAAAGAGCAGTCTGAATGTAAAAGCGAGCGTGATGATTCTGATTCTGATGATGAGAAACCTTTAAGTTCCATACGAACTGGGAACTCCAGCCGGTCAAATAAAGGGCCAGCCTCTTCGAAGCAGGTTGCTTCACCGCAGGCAGAGAAAAAGAATACTGCCGGTCGACCTCTTGATGGAGCAGATAGAGTCATAAAGGATGAGTCAGATGATGAAAAACCAATCTCGTCAATGGTGCAAAAGAAGAGTGGGATGTCAGGTAGCAAAAAGGTCACCAGTGATGAAAAGAAACCTTTGATGAAAAAGCTGAATCAGAATGGGTCTGCAGTTAAGAATGAAGTACCGGATTGTAAGGTCTCAGGTAAGAGACCTGTGGAAAAGAATCATCCTGTAGATGAATCTTCATCGAAGAAGCTCAAGGTCTCAGCTTCAAGTACTTCGGGGAAGATGAAACAAGAACCTGTGAAAACAGAGAGTTCTGCTGGTAAGGGAAGGGTTTTGGTTTCACCTACAGCAAAGAGAGCCAGACCAGTATCTATGAAGGAAGATGACTCTGATGATGATGTTCCAATATCCAAGAGACTCAAATCAGAGTCCTCCAACAGTAAAGTATCCTCTGCAAAGCCTAAAGCAGTAAAAGGAAATTCTAGTTCATCAGCTGCAAAGCCGAAAGTAACAAAAGTAGTTTCTCCTCCGTCCAGGTCCAAGACAGTGAACCGAAACGCTAAGAAAGTAACGAAGGATTCAAAATATTCCTCGGCTTCCAAATCTTCACCTTCCTCTAGTGATGGGCAAACGAAGTGGACGACCTTGGAGCACAACGGTGTAATCTTTCCGCCTTTATACAAGCCTCACGGCATCAAGATTTTGTACAAGGGGAAGCCAGTCGACCTAACAATCGAACAAGAAGAGGTTATCCTCTCCATCCATACCCTCAATCGTACTGATTATATACCTCTTTCAGACTTTCTTAATTTTTTTTTGGTTCATCTTAATATCCAGCGCGCTTTTCTTATATTATTCCAAAATAAGGTATTATCTTCCACGCTGATGATATGTCATTGATATGTAGGTTGCAACAATGTTTGCAGTGATGAAAGAGACGGACTATTACACTAAACCGCAATTTAGGGAGAATTTTTGGAATGATTGGCGAAAACTGCTTGGGAAGAAACATGTGATACAGAAGTTAGATGATTGTGACTTCACTCCCATTTATGAGTGGCATTTGAGAGAGAAAGAGAAGAAGAAACAAATGACCACAGAGGTAGTTAGAAAGATTTTTTGTCTTTCCGTGGCTTTCCCTTGGTTCTGTCATAAATAGCTCCATCTTTAGTCCACAATCGTATTGCATTGGTGTCGCAGATCTACTCTTCTTATTCATGATTTGTTTTTTTAAACTTTACAGGAGAAAAAAGCTTTGAAAGAAGAAAAACTGAAGCTAGAGGAGAAATATATGTGGGCTGTTGTTGACGGTGTCAAAGAGAAGGTAAATTTTCCCTTAGCGTTGTCATTGTTCCCAAGTCAGATTACCTCACTCAAACTTTTGTTTATCTTTCAGGTTGGTAATTTCAGAGTTGAACCGCCTGGGCTCTTCAGAGGCCGTGGAGAGCATCCCAAGGTTATTTCCTTTTCTTAGAGACTTATTTTTGTGATCAATATACCTCGACGTTATAGCTTTAATAAGGCATGGTCTATTTTGTTTTCTCTCTCAAAACTTGTTTACTGTCTATTTTTCAGATGGGAAAACTAAAGAAACGTATCCGTCCATCTGATATCACCATGAATATTGGGAAAGGTGTTCCTGTTCCAGAATGTCCGATCCCTGGTGAAAAGTACTGTGATTTTCTTTCCATGGTTATCCTCCCAAAAAAAAACTTTATATAATGATATTACTAAGCCATGTGAGATGTAACACTGCAGATGGAAAGACGTAAAGCATGACAACACAGTCACCTGGCTAGCTTTCTGGAATGATCCTATTAACCCAAAGGAATTCAAGTATGTATTTTTGGCAGCTAGCAGTGCCTTGAAAGGGCTGAGCGACAAGGAGAAGTATGAGAAAGCCAGAAATCTTACGGTAGTTAGCTTTCATTGTTTTTGAAGCTTGTTCTTACGCTATTATTGTTTCTCCTTTTTAGCAACATATTTTTTTTTTCTAACTGCAGAACCACATAGACAGTATAAGAGCAACTTACACCAAGAATTTTACATCTAAGGATGTTACAAAGAAGCAAATTGCCGTCGCTACTTATCTCATTGATAAACTGGCACTTAGGGCTGGAAATGAGAAGGTAAATTTTAATTTGGTATTTTACAAATTGAAAAAGAAGATATAAAGCAACTAATTGACGCTTAACTTTTTGAAGAAAGTTCATATTCTATTTCTTGATTTGTAGGATGATGATGAGGCCGACACTGTTGGTTGCTGTACATTAAAGGTTGGAAATGTGGAATGTATTCCTCCAAATAAGATAAAGGTATTAAATCAAATAAGTTGTTTTCTTCATACAACGAGAAAGAATACACTACGGAGGCAAAAAGACCTATTATCTCACACATTTCTCCCTTTCCTCATATGCATCTCAGTTTGACTTTCTCGGTAAGGATTCAATCCGGTATGAGAACACAGTCGAGGTTGAGCCTCTTGTTTACAAGGCCATTGGACAATTCCAGTCTGGTGAGTTATGGACTTTACATTGTATTTATCATATGTTATTTTTCCGTGATTGAACCAAATAACTTTGCTTTTTTTTTGTTCTATTCAGGAAAATCCAAAGAGGATGATCTTTTTGATGAGTTGGACACAAGCAAACTGAATGCTCATCTTAAGGAGCTTGTACCTGGACTCACAGCTAAAGTGTTCCGTACATATAATGCTTCCTTTACATTGGATGACCAGGTGCGTTCAAAATCTTTTGAGTTTTGGGTTTACAGTTGAAGTGTGTTGCTATACAAGTCAGACATAGGCACCCAGTTATAAGTATATAATTTGGTCATAGGTTCCCCTTTGTTGAGTATATGATTTCTCACTAATTATGTTCCGTTTTAATGGTGTGTAAACAGTTGAATGAAAAGATGGGAGCTGGCGACATTAGTCAGAAAGTAGTAGTTTATCAACAAGCAAACAAGAAGGTAAGTAATTGTTCATTCTCCTGGTGATTTTAAGTTCTGTACATAACTCATGTGTCAGATTCATGAAATACGTACTGATTCACTCTCTTTCAGGTTGCCATAATCTGTAACCATCAACGTGCTGTTTCAAAATCACACAGTGCACAAATCGAAAAGCTGGATGCGAAATTAAAAGAACTCGAGGTAAAAAAAAATCCTGTAAGCTTTTGATAACTTCTTGAAGTTCTCTGCTTTTCTTATTCCTCTCTCTCTCTTTTTTCTGTAATTCCGCAGAATGGTCTTATGGAGTTCAAAACTAATCTAAAGCGGGCTAAAGAGGGGAAACCGCCAGTGGAAGGTTCTGATGGAAAGAAGCCTAGGAACTTAGATCCAAACGCGTAACATAAAAAGCTTCCCTCTCACTTTTGTGGACAGACTTCTCTAGATATCTCTATTTCTGTCTTTTAGCATTTACTCCCTTCCCCTGTGAATGTTTTTGGTTGCAGATGGGAGAAGAAGATATCACAACAGGAAGTGAAGATAGAGAAGATGAAACGAGACATGCATACAAAAGAGGAGTTGAAAACCGTGGCGCTAGGCACGTCCAAGATCAATTACCTTGATCCTAGGATAACGGTGGCGTGGTGCAAACGTAATGAAGTACCAATCGAAAAGGTAAGAAGAAGCTTTTCAAATGATGCTGTTCCCTACTCTCCCTAGTAAAATAAAATAAAAAAAAAACTCAAAATGTTGCTTTCAAATGTTGTAGATATTCACCAAGTCTCTGCTGGAGAAGTTTTCATGGGCAATGGATGCAGAACCCGACTTCAGATTCTAGTTATTTGCTGGGAGGTAAAGAGAGAAGCTTTCTGAGTTGGAGCAAGCATGGGTATGAAAGGCATTGGAGAGCAAAGGAAGGAAGTGAATAAGATAAGCGAGCCAAAGAGAAAACCGGCCTTTGTTTTAGTTTTTATACCCAAAAAAAACTCGAGCTGTTGTTAATTTTAATTACGTAACTTTCGTTTCCATTTTTCTTCACCATGACTTGAATGTTATATTACTTCTTAGATGATAGAAAATTTTATAAAAAAATAGTTTTTGTTTATGCATATATAATTAGGAAATTATGAAATTGTGTAGGTTTCTTACATTTATACACTTAGTTGTAATAATGTAAAATGAGCTTAAAAAAATAACAGTGATTTACTGATGTTAAGAAAAATTACTGTATTTGACTTCGACAGAAAAATGAAGATAAAAAGTTTTTCTTTTTTTATGAAGGATAAAAGTTAAATTGGGCTATTTGTTTGGCCCCTCTCACGACATCGCACGGATCCAAATCCAGATCATACTGAAGGAGGAGAAGAAGACACGCACCATCCATCCGTCTCCAAGAGGGAGTTTTGATTTGAATCTGTGAGATCTATCTCTTAGATACTTGTTTCTCTTCAGGCCGCCCAAGGCAGGCTTTGATTAGAATCAACGTGTAATATAATTTAATCTACGCCTCTGCAGGAATTTTGATCAAAAGATGGGTTTCCTGATAACAAGCCTAATTTTCGTGGTCGTTGGGATAATTGCTTCTCTGTGCGTTCGAATCTGCTTCGCTAGAGGTCCCTCCACAAATCTGTATGTTTCCTTTCCTCCTCCTCCTTTTTGATTTTGCAATTTTTTTGATTTGTCAATGTTAAATTGATTGATGCATCAATATGTGTGGCCCAAATTAGATTAGTTGCCCAGAACTTGATGTCATGTGAAGATCGAATAGCTGGTATTGAGAATTGAAAAATATGAAATATAAATTGATTGATTCATTGACTTTTTGAATTTGGATCCTTGATGTGATTATGATGATGATGATGATGATGATATCTGTAACAAACACGAGAGAATGAAGATAAAAGTACTTTCATAGGTTGTGTTCTTATAAGTCTTGTTCTTTATTTTCTGACAAGCTTTAAGCTTTGTTATTGATTCTTTGCTTTTGACTAGGATTTTTTTTTTTTTTTGTAACCATCTTTGAGTTAAACATATATGATTTTTTTTGTTTTGTCTGAATCAGGCTTCACTTCACCTTGGTCATTACTGCCACCGTCTGCTGCTGGATGATGTAAGTTTTTTATGTTTCAAACACACTCTTCTTTTATGTTTGCTTTAGAGCCACTGGCTTGCATTTTACCTCCCATTGTTCCTCCTTCTCTGTAGCATGGTTGTTTATTTCTCCTTAGTTTTGCTCCATACTACCTAAAAGACACCTCTTGTTTTTTTTCCTATCCTTAATTCATAACCACAAACCACGATCAATCCCAGTTGTTTACCTGCGTGTATAACTATTTAAATGAAATAAAGTAATCAACCGTTCTAGGAATTGCGAAACCAACATATATAATAACTGAAAAAACTCATCAACATTGGTTTTTTAACCTATCTATATAGAGTTTGATTCTCTTTGTTGCTTGCTTGGTCACATTTTTCTTACTTTTTTGTTTGTTTGTTTGTCTGTGGATTGTGGGGTAGGTGGGCGATTGTATACATTGCACAGATGAATCCTCTGATTGTCCCAATCCTAAGCGAAACAGAGTAGCATCCTCTCACTCAAACTCACTCAGGCTATGCGCAAAAGTGAGTAGTAATACCGGATTGCTTACCTTCTTCTGTTTTCGATTCTTGTGTATCTTCAATCTTTTAAATGGTTTGTATTTTCTGTTTCCTAGTGTGTGAACAAATCCATAAACCTTTTGCCTCTGTATCATTGGAAATTTCCATGTATTCTATTCCCAAAACAAGCTGAGATCCTCAAAACAATGTATTTGTTGATGAAATAATGTCTTCGACAGTGAGGGACGAGTTTTATTCATCCTTTTATCACACAGTAATGTTTTATGTTGTTACTTGTTGCTAGTAACAGTTTGCTGTATATATAAAGCTTTGCAATTTTAACGCAAAACGACGTCGTTAGCAAGAGCAACGAAAAGGGACCACTCCATCTCTTTTAGCTTTTCGAAACCAACACTGAAATGTTGATACTAAAACCCTAAAAACCTCATCTCTCTTCCTTCTCTGAGATCAACCAACGGTGACCAAAAAAATGGCGATTACTCCGTTGGCGCAGCTCAACGAGCTAACGATCTCTTCCTCTTTCTCCTCATTTCTCGCCAATTCAATATCCCCCCACTGTAGCTGCGCGAGTACCAGAATCAGCGCCTTCCCAAAACGAACAAGAAGAAGCGATTCAAAGTCCAAGCCTTTGCGTCTGAGATGCTCCTTCTCTCCGATGGAGACCGCGAAGATCAAGGTCGTCGGCGTCGGCGGTGGCGGTAACAACGCCGTCAACCGCATGATTTCAAGCGGTTTACAGAGCGTTGATTTCTACGCGATAAACACCGACTCTCAAGCTCTGCTTCAGTCTTCTGCGCAAACCCCTCTTCAAATTGGAGAGCTTTTAACTCGTGGCCTTGGTTAGTCCTTTTATATGTTCAAAAAAAAAGATGTGAGCTTTTTTTTTTTTTGAGTGTTGACACTCCGTCTGTTATAGGTACTGGTGGGAACCCGCTTCTGGGAGAACAAGCTGCTGAAGAGTCTAAAGATGCTATTGCTGATGCACTTAAAGGATCTGACCTTGTTTTCATTACTGCTGGTATGGGTGGTGGCACTGGCTCTGGTGCTGCTCCTGTTGTTGCTCAGATAGCTAAGGACGCTGGTTATTTGACTGTTGGTGTTGTCACTTATCCCTTTAGCTTCGAAGGGCGTAAAAGATCTTTTCAGGTATATATATATATATATGTCTTTGACACCGTTTCTTGTTTGTTTTAAGTGTTGACTTGTTTTGTTTTCACTGTCTACTAGGCACTGGAAGCTATTGAGAAGCTGCAGAAAAACGTGGATACGCTAATTGTGATTCCAAATGATCGTCTGCTAGATATCGCTGATGAACAGACGCCTCTTCAGGATGCTTTTCTTCTTGCTGATGATGTGTTGCGCCAAGGAGTTCAAGGAATCTCAGATATCATTACTGTGAGTTCCTGTCTTTCTACAAGTTTGGTTTGATGAAAGAAAAATCCTTAGGAAACAGTATGTGTTGTTCTTTTTTTTCAGATACCTGGGCTGGTCAATGTAGATTTTGCGGATGTGAAGGCGGTTATGAAAGATTCTGGAACTGCAATGCTCGGTGTAGGTGTTTCCTGCGGCAAGAACCGAGCACAAGAAGCAGCTGAGCAAGCCACTTTGGCTCCATTGATCGGATCATCCATACAGTCAGCGACTGGTGTCGTCTACAACATTACCGGTGGAAATGACATTACTCTGCAAGAAGTGAACCGAGTATCCCAGGTACTGGAATCTTTATCCAGTTGAGTTTGTGTTATAGTGTATTACTACAATCCACAGTCTTATGATGTTTTGGTGGGGGGGTTGCTTCTTTTGCAGGTGGTGACAAGTTTGGCAGACCCATCAGCAAACATCATATTTGGAGCAGTTGTGGATGATCGATACACAGGAGAGATTCATGTAACGATAATAGCCACGGGGTTCTCTCAGTCCTTCCAGAAGACACTTCTGACTGACCCAAGAGCAGCTAAACTACTTGACAAAACGGGATCATCAGGTCAACAAGAGAACAAAGGAATGTCTCTGCCTCACCAGAGGCAGTCTCCTGCAACCATCAACACCAAACCATCCTCTCCCCGTAGACTTTTCTTCTAGTATTATCTTTTTTTTTTTGCCTTTTTCGTTTTTAAGCAGATTCCTTTATAAAAAAAAATGTAATGGTGTTCAGGCTCAAATATCAATTACTTATGAGTTTACTTCAAATCAAAAGTAACATATCAATCTCATATATTTTGCATCACTTGCACACATATCATAAGCGCACCGACAAGAATTGTAAGCATTTGTGCTCATCTAGCTGTATGTTCACATTAAATATCTAAACACTAAACAAAGCAAGAATAGCTTATGCTAATACACATGTCTGGAATTAATGTAACAGAAGACTTGGATCTCTAGATCATCCCCAAAAAACTAAGAAAATAATTTGAATCTTTGTGTTTCTACTCTGTCTGTGTGATTAATAATTCAAATTTCACATATGAGGCACTAGGACCACTGGAAAGAAAAGACAAATAACCATAGGCAGCAGGACCGCCTGAAGTGGGCTCTCCTCTTTTAATGGCTCATCTCAGCCGCCTTCCAAGTAGCAATACTTATGTTCCTACTCAATCTTTCAAACAGAACCAAAAGATTATCATTACCATCATCACCTAACAGTGCCAACAAGCAAACTCATCAGCACTGACGTAGTTTCTAACTAGGTTTCAGTTAAGATTAATCAGAGGATTCAGGCCAAGTCTCTAAAGAAAATGTATGCAGTTTTGGCGGTTTTCCTGTCACAGGCACAACAAGATACTTTCTAATATTCCACAGCAAACAACATTAACAACACATACACATTCTACTCACAAACATCCTTTTGTCTTCTTCTCTCAGGTGTTTCCATAGAACCCTCTCTCCCTAAAACAACTCACAAACTCTAGTGAAAACTAGAGATCTTTTCGTTTCTCATCTTTACGGTGAAGCTTGAACATGATATGCAGCACCAGAACCCGGAGATGAAGCAGCTTCCTCTTTCGAAATGGCAACGTAGTTTGTAGGAGCAGCCGGCCTGTTGAGACTCCCCCTTCTCTCTCCTTCTTTTGCAATAGACCTGCTTCCGTTCTGGTTTGCATTCAAAGATAAACGCCGGTTCGGTGTTCCGTTGTTAGCTCGAGCCCCCACAGGTTTCTTAGCACTGACGGGTCTTGCAGGGCTTGGCCTTGTGCTAAACCCAGAGTCTTGCTCTACGTGTGGCTGTTCTTGAACCTTCTTTTGCTCCTGTTCATTAAAGTAACAAAAATGAGTTTATGGAGTGATAAACAAGTAGAGATTATGAACTTATTTTACCCTCAGCCTCCGTTTCTCATCTTCTCGTTCTTGCCTAAGCATAACGTACTCATCTAACATAGCTAGCAGAGGAACACCATCGTATGCAAAGGACATGCTGTGTTCCTCTTCCCAACCTCGGATCTTGGCAACCAATGTGTCAACCATGGCTTTTCCACAAAAACGTGAAAGATCCAAATAAGATAAGAATATCAAAGAGAATGTTTTAACTGTTTAAGTTCTTCTACACATACCAGGAATCTTGCTAACCAGAATCCTGGCCTTCTCAGCTCTCTTAAGATTCAAATGCGCACCTCTGCTTGCACTGTACCTATTGTGGTCCTGTTCTCACAAACCAAAACTCAGTTTAAAGTCATTGTCTTATTATGATGATGCATCATAGTGTGTCATTACCCTGTTGTAGTCTTCTAGCCAGCTCTCTTCCTCACAAGCTGACATCCATTTCTCAACTCTGTCCAGTATATCTTTTCTACTAAACGCTTCTTCTTTAGCCTTAGCTATCTGACTATCCATATCCGCCAACAACTCGGTATGCTCAACGTTTCCTGAATCAATCAGTGACATGATCCTCTCACGAGCTGATTCAGGGTTTGATTCCACGTGTGCACGAGCGTATATCTCCTCTAGCTCACACTGTTTCTTGAAAGCGATCTCTTTCATCCGGCTGGCTTTCAGCTGGTCAAGCCTGTCCACTTCCACCTCGGCCTTTAAAGAAGTAAATTACTTAGCAGAACACATAGGGATATAGATAAAAATGTAAATGTAATCATACCTGCTTGATCAGATCATGTGCAAGAGCACCTGGCGAAGTGACCTCATCGACTGAAGCTGAGATGTTACAAGTCACATGATCAAACAGCTCCCTCTCCTCCTCAGGAGTGTCCATCAGGTTCCAAAGATCAATCAGCTGAGCAGCTAGCTCCTGAAGCTTCTGAAGTCTTTGCTTCTTATCATCTTCAAGAGTCAAGACGCTTTTAGCCAACCTCGAGAGAGTCTCATTGCTAATGCTCTTAGACTGGGCACCTGTCTCTTCATCTAAGCTGGGATGAACTTCTGTCACGGTGGTTAAGAAGTCCAAACCGAGAACGGCACATAGATCATGAACAGTGCTCACGAACTCGAGCACTTTCTGCAGCCTGTCACTCTTCTCTTTCTGAAGCTCCTGGAGTTGGCTGTGGAAAGAGTCTAGTTTCTTGAGAGAGAGATCAGATTCATCGACTATAGGAGGAAGCTCACTGCTCAAACCACCAGCAATCTCCCCAGATATCTTCTGAATCTGTGATTGAACATCAGAGAAGTCTCTGACTCTCTCCTCTTTCTGTTGCCACAGTTGTTCGAGTGCTGGTGCTATAGCAGCAAGCTGTTCTTTAATCGTTCCAGAAGACTTATCCGGCTGCAAACTTATCAGGCTTTTGTCTCCAAGAGAGGTAGTGAGGCTGGAGAGTTCAGAATTAGCATCAGACAAGGTCTGGAGAAGCTCGGCGCGAGACTTGGCAGCCTGTTCAACTTTCCTCTTGTAAACATCGAGACACTCTTGCTCTATCTGAAGAAGCATCTTGTCTCGTTGCTCATCGCTCTCACCAACTTCATCCCATATTTCCTGTTTTTTTTTTCCGAAAACAAAATGTTGTTCAATGCCACCACCACTTACAAAAAGAATTGAGTAAAAGCCAGGCATGCAACAGCTTCGGTGGGAGATGATTTTACCTGCAACTTTTGAAGTAAAGTACCACAAGTGATCTCCCCAAGATGAGGACTTTCAGCATCTGTGACCACCATTGTCACGAGTTTCCTTCCTGCAGAACAAAAAAAAGTTCAAAACAAAATGCCAATTAGAGACTTTTAACTAAACTAAGAGCTAAATGGTACACATCACAGCGATAAACGGAACTATATTAGATCTTTTCTTTACTAGGAGGAGCAAAACAAGAAACTTTATAGTGTACTTATCAATCAAAGTTGAAATCTTTTCTTTAGTAATCATAAAACACAAAAGCACCTCCTAACCACTCTAAAAAAGAATTAACTCCACAGACAGAACACAATCAAACAAGAAACGAAAATCTTGAACTTGGGGAAGCTCAAAACACTTTTTCTATTTTGAAGCTTGTAACCAAGTGAAGTCAAGCTTAAGAATGCAACCCGATCAAGCAGAGAAGTAAAGCACGGAAAGAAGACGCAGATTCTCTGTTTGGAAAAAAGGCACCAACTTTAAGGGAATCAAAACAGCAGCACTGGTAGTGATAAAACCAAACCAATAAAAAAAAACTAAACACCAAACTGATCAACACTGTCAGTTAAAAAGAGAAAAGAAAGTTTTAACTTACCAAGACTGACACTTTGATTTCTCGAGGGTTTAAAATGGGTTTCTCTCTCTCTCTCTCTCTCTCTCTCTCAACAACACTCTTTCTTTTGTAGATCTGAAGCTGTGTGACGACGACGACGACAAATATTAAACTCAAAATACTATTGAGAGAGAGAGAAAATCTTTGAGCAAATGATATGATGGGAGGAAAATCTATCTATGAATGGATTGGATGTAGAGGTGGAAGAGACGGAGAGGTGAGATTGTGCTCGGGGACCCACCCCCTTAGTTTTGTTTAGACATATTTGTGTCTTTTGACTTAAGGTGATTTGCTTGTTTGACGACAAACAAGTTACTTTATTTTTTTCTTTTATCTTAACCAGATACTACTTGCACAAGTAGTTTTCAATTACCATTATTAAACTCAAAATAGAATTATCGGGTGTAAAATCGTCTTTGTAATATTCTCATCACTGTAATAGCATAATTAATCGATAATAATCGACTTAGACATTCCAAAAAAAACCAGACACTACTTGCACAAGTAGTTTTCAATTACCATTAATTTTTTTTTATAAATTAAAATACATTAATCTATACTATATAAAAGTTGAGGCTATAAGCCATTGAGGGCGTCCACATAGGATTTAACACGACCATTTAAAATATGACACATCATCCTTTTAATTTATTATTTTAAAAAATGTTAGTATTTCCAATTTTTTTAAACGAAATTGATAATATATATAATTAAACTAACAAAATAAATATTAACATTTTACAACTTAACTAAATAAATGGTAAATGTTAGAGAAAATTGGAAAATCAACATAGTTAAATTAACAAATTAATAAACTCGACAAATCAGCAACATAATTTATTGATTTTTAAAATGTGTTGAGGCTATAAGCCATTAAGTGCGTCCACATATGATTTAACACGACCATTTAAAATATGACACATCATCTTTTTAATTTATTATTTTAAAAAATATTAGTATTTCCAATTTTTTAAAACGAAATTGATAATATATATAATTAAACTAACAAAATAAATATTAACATTTTACAGCTTAATTAAATAAATGGTAAATGTTAGAGAAAATTGGAAAATCAACATAGTTAAATTAACAAATTAATAAATTCGACAAATCAGCAACATAATTTATTGATTTTTAAAATGTCAATATTTCCAAAAAATATTTAAAAACGAAATTAATTTACATATATAGCTTAAATTTAAAAATTAACAGTTCACATCTTACTTACATATGCTAATTATTACAGTAAAAAGGAAAATAAAAATAAAATATTAATATTAGCAAAATAAATATTTATTTTTAGGTATAACAAATACTTTTAGATTTTTGTGTTAGTTAATGTATTATTTTAAGTTAATTTACCATTTTTTGTTATAATTTAATTTTTTATTTGAAAAGTATCATTTATACAAGAAAATAGAGAACTAAATTATTAAAAATGGAAAACTAAATTTAAAGTCAATGAATAACAAAAAGTTAAACATCTGAAAAGGAAAAATCACTTAAATACAAAAGAAGAAACTTTCCAATACATTAAGTATTTGGTAACTATAAATAATTGTCAAAAGCTTGAAAAAGTTTTCAAGTTTAACTTGAGGGGAGAGATATTGAAAGAAAACGAGAGACTTACACAATGGTTGCTTCTTTGTTAATTTTTGATGATCTTAGAATTTTTTTTACTAATAATGAAGTTCTAGCTAGAGTGGTTACTAATAATGAAGTTCTAAGATTATCAACTTTTGGATACAATCACCCTTTTGTTACAAATAAGGTATAAAGAATTTTATTTATAAATTATCAATCCAAAACTTTATAAGTAGTGTATATTGTTTGACACAAAATTTTTACAGAGATGAACAATCCACGTTTTCATACTAACTAATTGAATAGTATGAAGGAGATTTAAGGACTGATGTAATCTATATGATAAAGAACTTCTTAGTCATCAACAACAAAACAAGTTACAAGGTGACTTCTCACAAATTTTTAATTCAAATCATATTTTTAATTTGTTATTTTTAAAATTGTAAATATTACAAGAAAATCATTTAATATAAAATAAAATATAATTTGATATCAAATAAGGTAAATTTATAAAAATATTAATACTATATATAAGTTAACATAATCTATAATATTATTTTCGAAAAGTAACAAATAAATAACAAAATAATAATAAATTTAAAAATAAAAGATTTTCAAACAATTATAACTATATAAATTTAAATTTAAACTCATAATTTTCAAAGTTTCAGTTAAAGACTACATCATTGAAAAATTCATAAATAACATATACTATATATAATTTGATTATATAAACCATTGAGAATTTCCATGCATTATTGCCAGACTACCAATCAAAATATGATAAATAGTTATTTTCGTTTATTAATTTTGAAAATATCAATATTACCAAAAATCATTTATTTCAAAATAAAATATAAATCAATATAAAATAGATGAATTTACAAAAATATAAATACTATATATTAGTTAACGTAGTATAATAGTTTTTTCAAAATTAATATATAAATAAAAAATATTAGTTTAAAAATGCAAAACTTTCAAACAATTATAACCATATAAATCTAAATTTAAACTCGTGATTTTCAAAGTTTAGGTTATATACTGTTTTAAATATTCATAATAAATAACATGTACAATATATAATTTGATATTATAAATCATTGAGAATGTCTACATATTTAAAAAAAAATGTCTACATATTATTTTAAAGCACCAAACAATGCAAGATCGTTTTGTAATTTTTCTATTTCTAAAAAGTTAACATTATGAAAACTTTTTATTTCAAAATGAAATATAAATAAATGTCAAATAAGTTATATTATAAAATTAAAAACATCATGTATTATTTAACTTAATATAAAAAAATGTTCGAACATTAACATAAAAATAACAAACAAAATTAATAATTAATTTTAAAATGCAATACTTTCGAACAACTATACCTATATAAAACTAAAAACATGATCTTTTAAAGTACAGGTTATATGCTACTGACAATATTCAAATATATATATTATATATAATTTGTTGCACAAAATAATTGAGAATGTCCACATATTATTTTAAAGCACCAAAAATATGCCAAATTACCTTTTAGATATCATCTTACAAAATTTCAAGACTTTCAAAAATGTTTCTTTCAACATAAAAAGGAAATCAATATTAGATTTAGTAAAAAAGAAAAATAATTAAAATCAGTTTGATTTTAATTATTTTAAATGATAAAAAATAAGAATCTAAAGAAATTTTAATTACATACTGAAAAACATATGATATAAAAATTGATGCTATTTCCTAAAAAAAGAAGTCAATATTAAATTTAGTAAAAAATGAAAAATAATGAAATAATAGAAAGTAAATCTTAGGATACATATTATTTATAGTGTTCACATATAATTTAAAAAATTCATGGCAATAATATACAATATCAGCATTTTAATTTTATATTTAAATATTAAATGTCAGAAAATTATTCATCTCAAAGTAAAATAAAAATAAGATAAGGATAATTTTTAAAACAAAAGAAATGAAATTAAACAAAAAAACTTATGTAAGGTCATATATTGTTAAACATGTAGTTTATCTATGTGTTTTCAAATCGTTTATCTATGTTGTTTCAGACTGACTTTTATCAATCAAATGAATTAACATATTTATTTACTAATCAACGATTAAAATTTGAATAAAATTTTTACATAAATATTTTCAAGAATAATAAACAAAATATTCATTAAGCTAATCAAAAAAACATTTTTTTATGGAACAACCCTAAATATAATACTATCAGATATGCATTTAATAGAATTAAAAATGAATATTTCAATTACATATGCACAAAATATATAATAATTATAATTTTATTGTAAAAATTTGGTAAATACAAAGTAAAGTTAGATATTGTGCATCTGCATTAATTTTTGTATGTCCTTCAAATAGAAAAGTAGATAAAAATATAATAAAATAATTATTATAGTGTAATATTAATTAATATGAATATAACAGTTAATATAATTTTTTAAAATATTATTAAAAAAATTTAAACACATTTAAATATACAACAAATTTACATACACAAAATAAGATATTTTTTGGGTCAACAAGAAGATATCTAAATATTAGTTATTAAAGAATATAATTGTATAAAAATCTAAATATGAAAAATAATAAAGCACACATTGAATAACGTTTCATATAAAATGCATATTATCTTAATATTAGTATACAATGATACTAATTATTAATATAGAATCGCGCGTAGCGCAAGTTGAAAATCTAGTCTTAATATATAAAATAGACTTTTCTGGCAGCTCAGAGATCCACGTCAGTATAGAGGGTGGGGCAAATCGTGCCACGTGTCGCAATATCAAAGCTCTTGAGATTTTTTCTTCCCGAAGCTTCTCTAATTTATGGAATGTGATCTGAGCTTTTTTTACAATAGATAGAGGTGGTCCTTATAGAACCGTAAACACAATCAAATATCAACAAGAAGTCCCTCTATTATTGATCACCTCAAAAGCTTTATCACACAACTCAATATGAATGCTTAATCATCTCACAAAACCGATGGTGATATAACAACGTAAGCGTCTCTATATATAGGATTAGATAACTCCTAAACCTATTAAACATAACACATTCAATATTTCCTAATCCTTTTTTATATAATCATAACACCATAAGGATTATGATAACTTATTTCTTAAGCTAACTTCAAGCTTAAACCAACATTCTCCTCCTTAAGTTTGATCTCATCCTCACTCACTTCTTGAACTCCAATAAGCTTTCTCATCTCTTGAAACCGAACTCGACTAAGGGCTTTAGTAAGTATGTCAGCTCTTTGTTCATTTCCCGGAACATGCTCTACTTCAACCTGATCATTCTCGACACATTCTCTTATGAAGTGAAACCTTCTATGAATGTGTTTACTCCGACCATGAAAGACAGGACTTCTAGTGAGAGCAATCGCAGACTTGTTATCAATTCGTATTGTTACCTTCTTGCACTCATCTCCCACGATTTCACACAACAGTTCCTGCAACCAAATCGCTTGCTTTGCTGCTTCCGTAGCTGCCATGAACTCTGCTTCACATGATGATAATGCCACAATCTCTTGCTTTTGAGAGCACCAGGTTATGGGACTATCACCAAGATAAAAGACATGTCCGGTTGTACTCTTGCCATCATCATCATTAACATTATGCGAACTATCACTGAACCCAACTAACTCGAGTTTGCTTGTTCGCGTGAAACGTAGACCAAGAGACGTTGTGTCGCGTAAGTACCTTAAAACTTGCTTTAAAGCCGCTCCGTGAGACTCCTTAGGATCCTGCATATATCTATTAAGTACACCGACACTGAATGAAAGGTCAGGTCGTGTGTGCAATAGATACCGAAGACATCCAATGCTCCTCCTGAATTCTCTTGCGTCAATGCTCTGTTCTCGTGGTGAGTTTGAAAGTCTCACATTCATATCCATAGGCAGGTGAGTAGGATTGCACTTTCGCATACCAACTTCTTCGAGTATCTTTCGAGCGTATCTATCTTGTGAGAGCACAATACCTTCACTCGTTTGTTTCACTTCAATTCCTAAGTAGTAAGTTAATCTTCCCAAGTCACTCATCTCAAACGTTTGAGCCATCTTTTGTTAAACGCATCGATCAATTTCAACGAAGAACCAGTCACGAGCAGATCATCAACGTATACGCAGACAACTAGAAGACCTTCCTTTGCTTCTTTTCTATAGAGTGATGGCTCTTTGGAGCACCGGATGAAACCTATATCCTTCAGGCTCCGGTTGAGTTTAATATTCCAGGCCCTAGGAGCCTGTTTCAAATCATAAAGAGATTTGTGTAGCTTGTACACCTTCTCTTCCTCTCCTTCTCTCACTAATTCTTCAGGTTGAGTAACGAAAACCTCTTCCATTAGTTCACCGTTTAAGAAGACCGTTTTAACATCTAAATGATGAATTTCCCAGTTCTTTGATGCCGCAATTGACATGACCATCCTAATGGTCTCAATACGAGCTACTGGTGCGAACACCTCATCATAGTCGATCCCATGTCGTTGAACATATCCTTTTGCCACCAGTCGAGCTTTATATTTGCTTATACTTCCATCGGCATTCCTTTTGACCTTGAAAACCCATTTTAGTCCAATAGGTTTTACTCCTCTTGGCAAATCAACCAGCACCCAAGTGTTGTTCTTTTCTATCGAGTTTAGTTCTTCCATACATGCATCCACCCAAACCTTCAGTTTCCTCGCCTCATTGTAGTCCCTAGGTTCGTTATTGATTATCATCAAGAGTCTTTCACATTCTACTTCTGACAAGAGAATATAGTCGTCTAATTAAGACGGTTTTATAGATACTTTGTTTGATCTTCTCAACTCGCCTTGTATTTCTTCTTCATTATTTCCTTCATCATCACTAGCTTCTTCGTCATATATGTTTACTTCTCCTCCGTTCTCACTAGCTTCTCGTTCTTCAGAACTTTTATCATTAATCCTAAAAGGAATTATATCAACCTCAAATGTTTCTTACTCTGTTTTATTCCCTCCGTTTTCATCATTCCAATTCCACTGTTTTTCTTCATCGAAGTGTACATCATGACTCACCACAATCTTCCTGTTTGAAGGATCCAACAGTCTATATGCCTTGGAGCCGGGTTCTGTTCCTAAATGCACCAACACCCTTGATCGATCATCAAGCTTCTTTCTTCCCGGAGTCTCTGTTCTTGCATAACAAATGCATCCAAAGACTTTCAAGTGAGCAACGTTTGGTTTTCTTCCTCGCAAAGCTTCGTACGGCGTCTGTCCTAACAAAGACCGTGTTGCAACTCTGTTAAGTAGGTAAGTGGCGTGCCTGACTGCCTCTCCCCAAAACTCATTCGGTACATTCATATGCTTCAGCAAGCTTCTGGTCATCTCAAGCAAAGTGCGGTTCCGTCGTTCCACAACACCGTTTTGCTGTGGAGAATAAGGAGCTGTAGTATGCCTATTAATTCCATGAGACTTGCAATAATTATCAAACTCATGAGAGATGAACTCTCCCCCTCTGTCCGATCTAAAAGTCTTCACAACCATCTTGGTTTCTTGTTCTGCAATTTTTTTGAAAGCTTTGAACTTTTCAAAGGCCTCACTCTTTTCCTTAAGAAGCAAGGTCCACATATAACATGAAAAATCATCAATCAACACGAACACATAACGTTTGAGACCAGGCGTGGGAGGGGTAATAGGCCCACAAAGGTCCCCATGAACAAGCTCAAGTGGAGCTGAAGCTCTATACGATGTAGCTTGTGGAAAAAGCTTCCTCGTTTGCTTCCCAAGAAGGCAAGACACACAAGTGTCTTTCTCGATCGGTATACTAGGCAGACCAGTAACAAGTTACTTATTCCGCATTGTCTTCATCGTCTCAAGATTAATGTGTCCCAACCTAGCATGCCATTTAGATGACTCGGTAGGAAGTGTGATTTGTAGACACTCAATGACATCAGCCTGCAATTTTATCTTATACAACCGATTCTTCTATCTCGAGGTCTGGATCATAAGAAATCCAGTTCGATCAAAGAGCACAAGTACATCGTCCTTCATCCTAATTTCGCACCCGACTTCAGTGGCTTGTCCTAAGCTCACAATATTGCTTTTTAGCGCTGGTATGTAGTAGACGTTGCTTAATGTTTTCTTTTCTCCTCCTGACAAGATGAATCTTATCGCTCATTTTCCTTTTATATCTATGCGGGAGTCATCTCCAAAACGAACTTTTCCTGTTACTCCCTCATCAAGCTTGTAGAATAACCTCCTATTTCCACTCATGTGATTGCTTGCTCCATTGTCAAGATACCACAAGTTCTCCATGTCGTGTTCTACTTCAAACATGCTCGGTTTTACCTTCCGTTCATTAAGGTATACTACCTCATGCATCATTAATTCATCCGCCTCTTGAGTGTCTTCTTCTTTCTTCTCAACGGTTTCTTGTAGTTTAAGGGACTTATCTGGGCACTCGTTTGCATAGTGGCCGAGTTTATCACAGTTGAAGCAAGTGATATGACTTTTATCTCTGCCTTAACCTTGCTTCCAAGTTTCTTTCTGTGCATAAAAACCACCAACACGTCCTCGGCCTCTACCTCCTCTCCAAGCTCCACGTCCACCTCGTCCTCTTCCTCTTTCGTTCCCGAAGTTCTCTTGATGACCTTCATTGTTAGCATACATTAGTTTTCCACTATCTTCTTGATGTTCCTCCTCATCTTCTCTTATTCTTTCTTCATAAGCTTTTAGCCTCCGCACGATGTCTTCAAAGCTAGTTGTCTTTAGATCTAGCATCTGCTCAATTGAAGCCACTATGAAAATAAACTTCTTTCTCGGTAAGCTCTTCAAGAATTCCTTGACAAACGTTGTTTCCTCAATCACCTCCCCAAGAGAAGCTGTTTTGGAAGCAATCTCAGCAAGTTTTCCAACAAATGTATCAATATTGTCATCGTCTTTCATCTTAAGCTTATCAAAATCAGACATGAGAGTTTGTAGTCGTGCTTCTCGTACTCTTTCTGCTCCAACATGTCTGGCTTGGATCGCTTCCCACAGAGCTTTAGCTGTATCAAGATTTCCTATCTGTAACGTCAGAGCTTCGGGTATAAATTTGGAACATCAAAGCGATGGCTAGGTCATTCTTATCTTCGTGCTTAGTCCCGGGATCAATAGTCTCCCACACTTTGTTTACCTTAAGAGCAATCTTCATCTTCATCGTCCATACTGTATAGTTTGATGAAGTTAGCATCGGAAACTTAACAGGGGAAGTTCCAGTGTCTTTACTTGACTCTGTTTCATTCTTAACGTCAGCCTTGGCGAATCTCTCTCTCGTAATGCTTCACGGGTTTGATATCAATTTGCACTAGAGCTCTGATACCAAATATAGAACCGTAAACACAATCAAATATCAACAAGAAGTCTCTCTCTTATTGATCACCTCAAAAACTTTATCACACAACTCAATATGAATGTTTAATCATCTCACAAAACCGATGGTGATATAACAACGTAAGCGTCTCTATATATAGGATTAGATAACTCCTAAACCTATTAAACATAACACATTCAATATTTCCTAATCCTTTTTATATAATCATAACACCATAAGGATTAGGATAGCTTATTATCTTAAACTAACTTCAAGCTTAAACCAACAGTCCTTACACTTCTCTTCTCCAGCGTTGACGGCCCAATTTCTCTACTCCACCAGAAACCGTAACGACAGCCATTAAGACGCTCCGGCTTGACGTCATTCCTCCTGAAATCGGATTCTTAAAACTTTCTTAATATCAGTAACATTGGCAACGACCCCTTCAGCTCACCTTCCCTACAAATATATAACATACACTGCCTATTCAATAGGACCTCATATCACCACATCAATTGCTGACAATCTGCAAAATCTACTGCAAACATCTCCGAAGCTGTTACGCTGTTTTCTTTAACGATGTCATTCCAGGCGAAACTGGTCTTCCAACTCATGCCATCGAACAGAGATGAGATTTTCCGAAGCTGTTAAACATCTAAGGCAGTATGCTTCGTTTGATTTAACTTTTCTTCAGATTTTGGGATGCAACCAAGCAGAAGCCATGAAACAGAGGCGATATTTCTAGCAACAGAAGAAGGTAATTAATTGTTATCTTCTTCTAATTTTGATTTAACGTTCCTCTTCAAATCGTGATTCTGTAGACTAGAACTCCAGATTGGGTGAGTGTAAAATTTTATGAGAGGATACACAAACTGCCGCTTTTATCTTAAAACGAAGAGTGAGAAGCCATATGTCCATTTTAGTTTGGTTAATCTTTCATTTCCATTCTCAGGCCATAACTCCTGAATGTCTATTCGATGAGAAAACTTAGCAAGTCAATATACACGCCAGAGAAGATGGTAAGTAACTAAACTGAATGTGATCTTCATATTTTTACTTTCTTGATTTCAATTTGGGCAGACTTTGAGCCCAGGCTAGAACAACGATGAGAGGGCGAGTGGATTCACATGGAAATCAAATTCCAAAATCAGACGCCAAGAATTCAGGTGAACATGGATGAGCAGAGGTGTGAGGGACGTGACCAGTAGCTTCTCGAACAAAAGCCAAAGATATCAGAGAAGGACGCAGAGTTCAACGTGAAAAGAAAACAGTGGGGAGGATATTACATGAAGCTGTAAAGTACAGAAGATTCAGTGGTTCATGCTCACACCGTAACAAAAACGACTCATCATTGGACAAAATGAAAATAAAACTAAGAGAAGTGAAACTGAAGGATGACCAACATAAGAAATCTCAGTGCTTAAGAAGGGAGCAAAACAGGTTAGGCGCAAAAGAAAACAGCAAGGGCTAGAGTCTTTTCATCAAGAGCATCTGCAAAATGCAGAGTTACAGCTATTGAAGATTGAAGAAGGGTAAACTGAGAGAACAAGTTTAATTGTGTTGGAAGCAGTGTATGGAGGAATGGAGAACGAAAGCTTTGCAGTAGGGAAATGCTCGAGCCAACCTCAAAAGGATTTTAGATATTCAGTAGTATAATTCACGGATCTCAATCGATGAATATCCTAAGTTCCTGACATGACCATCAATGTATTTCAGCAGGTGCATAATGGTGTAGAATAATAGTATTGATCTTTCTGATTTGTTAATAGTTATATATCTCTCCCTATATGTGTATGTGCGTCTGCAAACTTAATTCTATAAAGTTCAACAAAATAATTTGTAAACAAATACAGTCAACCTTCCATTGTGTATGATTGATTATATAAGGTTAAATAAAACCTCACGACAGAAGAAAACAAAGGTTACGGCAGATTCATATTAAACATCTATTCTATTAATTCTTCAACATGTCCAATTGATTAAAGGTTGTGTCCAACTTATTTTTTCAAACGATACATTTTTAATCTAACCGTCCACTCCTATCTAACCGTCCGCTCCTATCATAACACTCTTATATAACCGTTCACTCTTATCTAACCATTCGTTCCTATTATGTCTATTACACTAATTGACTTTCGTGTACATCCCCATATACATTTTGGTTAGTGGACGTATATTTTCGTTTGTTAACTACAATCCCTCTTTTTATTAACAGCTATAATTGTTCTTTAAATACCGTACTCCTATGACTTTTACATATGTGTCCTATGAATAATCAAACAATTCATTTAATCAATATAATTAATCTGATTGATGTTATTACTATTAAAATTTGATTGATGTTATCAATACTATTAAAACAGGAGCAATATTTATCGACTATTTTTGACTATCAAAAAAGTCTAGGTTGGTCATAGTACTTCTCTTCATATATTTATATATATAATTTAATTATCTTTCATATTATTTCTATTCATATATATAATTTAATTGAAATTAAATATACATCATGCCTAAAATTAAGGAACTAACTAACTAATCTATTATTTTTTAAATCAATGACTTTAATTTATATAAATACAAAATTTCAATAAAAATAAATTATATTTTATTTATTACGGTAATAAATAAATTAATTCGTATATATACAACTATATATTAATCCAAATGAAAAAACAATTTCTTCAAAACACTAACTAAATACATAAAAATATAATTCTTATTAAATTAGATATACATATACATAAATCTATATATATATATATATATATATATATATATATATATATATATATATATATATATATATATATATATATATATATATATATATATATATATATATATATATATATGATAAAAAATATTAATAGTTCGATACTATTAATATTTAAAACAAGATGAAACATGTTACTTGATTTTTATGAATATATTTTTACGGGTTATTCAAACACAAAAATATATTTATAAAATATTAACTAATTCAACATATATATTAGCACAATTATATCATAAAAATTACATTAACATAAATTGATGCAAGAGAGTGTGGATCAATGGTTTAATTAGTTGTAAAACATAATTACATATATATATATAATAAAAATATATATATATAGATAAAATTACTAAATATTTACATTTCTAATGCGAATTATGAAATTAAATTTAAATTTTAAATAAGTTTAAATAAGTAATAAACAAAACATAATAAAATCTAATAACATGTGAATAATAAAAGTAAACTTATTAAATAAATGAAAATTATATTTACAAACATAAACAAAACATAAAAAAAAATCTAATAACATGTGAATAATAAAAGTAAACTAACTAAATAAATAAAAATTATATTTACAAACATAAAAAACATAAAAAAATCTAATAACATGTGAATAATAAAAGTAAACTAATTAAACAAATGAAAATTATATTTACAAACATAAATCATTAAATTATAATATAAATATATACAAATTATTGATGCTCACATATATTTCATTTTTAGTATGCATACTCTCGAATATTGATCTATTACCCTTACAACAAAATGAAAATTTAATTTGACTATAATAATTTAAGTCAAACCTAATTACGTAAAGATATAGAGAGAGAGAGAGAGAGAGAGAGAGAGAGAGAGAGAGAGAGAGAGAGAGAGAGAGAGAGAGAGAGAGAGAGAGAGAGAGCATATTCTAATAATACAACTAAAAAGCATATGCGTTAATAATTAAAAATTACGTATTGGTTCAACCAATAGTTCAACTGGTAACCGGTTTTGAGTTATACCGGATTATTAATAATTTTTTTTTCCTAAAACACAACCAAATTAAAACCGAATTGTTGGGTTTATCAGTTTAACTGCAGGTCCGGATCCGATTTAAACAAAAATTGGATATAAGTATATAGTTATGCAACATCACAAATTCAATACAATTATAAAAAATCTTACTAATATTTTTAAAAAAAGTATACAAAAATATAATTACAAAAAACACAAATATGATTACAAATATAAAAGTTAAATTGCTAAAATTTAAATTAAAAACAAAAATATACCCGCCCTCTGAAGGGCGGGTCAGAATCTAGTTAAACAATTAAAACTCGGGTTGCTAAAAAGAGAACTAAGGTTTTCTCGCCTTACACAACTGTATGTTTCTGATATGCAAAGTGATTTCATGCTACTGTATGTTTCTGATTTTCATCTCATGATTTTTCCATGTGCTATATATACTGCAAATTTCAGTCTTCATTCTCCTTATAACCAGAGATTTACGCATGGTACAAAGTTAGGTTTGGATTTCTTACAGTTAAGATTCCAGTCCGATAATTGTTGATTGATTATATAAGGTTAAATATTAGGCGACGATGTCTTGATCTTCTAATCCAATTTCTGCTGAAATTGTAGTGGCTATGGAGTATAGAGACAGTGAGTGACACAAGTTCAAGCTGCTGTTCATGGTTTCTCCATACTCCAGCTTGAACTTGTGTCACTCACTGTCTCTATACTCCATAGCCACTACAATTTCAGCAGAAATTGGATTAGAAGATCATGAACTTGTGCGATCGTTAATCGATTATACTCTTAAGACATTCTTAAACATAATAAAGAAAAGTACATCAAACCAAAAAAAAAAGTTCGAAATTTTTGTTCAAAAGAAGAAAAATTAAACAACAACCGAAACACTATTGTTTCCTACATTTCATGTTAGACATTCAACGCATTCTTGATAAAATGTAAATTTTGACAATTTTGACATTGAGTATATTTTATATAATTTAATATTTCAGTTTAGTTTCAGTTAATTTAATAATAATGATTTCAAATAAAACCAAATATGAAATAACTAAAAAGAAAACTTTTCTGTTCAAGAATAAAATGCTATAATAAATAGTTACATATATAATACATCAAATGTTATAAAAATGAAAAACAAAAGCTACTAGAATAGAATAACCATTAACCATATTCTATAAGTAATCAATATATAGCAATTGTTTTGAAAATTATAATCTGTTATTTCAAGTAGATGGTCTACTTGATCTAAAATATTTAAACATACAAAAAATAGTAATATTAATCTTTTAAATAGTATCAACAGTGGTGCGGTGTGGGTTGTAAACATTTGAATCTTTATTTATTATATTCTAATACAGTATATCAATTATTATTTTATTATTTTAATTATTTAAACTAAATTCAAAGTAAAATGTCAACGGGAAATGAAATATCAACATATATAAAACAGCATTTTATTTTTCCACAAGTCGTCATATCAGTAGAGAGTGGTGGACGTTTTTGGACACGCGGCGGTATCTGAATCTGCAACTTATTTCTTCGGTAATGAAAGCTAGATAGGCCTCTACTTACAAAATCGTGAAAGTTGCAACAATTAAATCTATGTTCCCTTATTTGTGATTATACTTTTCATTTCTGCTCTGCTTCATTGATCAATAACTTCGTACAAACATAAGCTGTCATATATGTTGGGAAAGTCATCTATGATTCATCATTATTACAATTTATGTGGGAGTTTCTTATATTCTAATTTTCAGTTTCATTTACAAACTATTTTGTTTTTCGTTATTATTTTCAAATAAAAGAATAAACGTTATTTCTCATTTACTAATATGTTCCATAGCCAGAGTTGATTTCATACCAAAATCAAATAAGAAGAATACAGTAAAACCTCTATAAATTAATAATGTTGGGACTTTAAGATTTTATTAATTTATAGGGATATTAATTTATCAAAGTTTCCTTTTTTAATTTTTTTTCTTCTATTTATAAAATATTTTATTTATAAAATAAGAAAATATTTTATTTTACCGTATATAACATTATTTACATTTGAAAATTTTGACTTTCATTTTTTATTATATTATATGGTGTATATTTTTATGTTTCATATAATTGTTATGTGGTTTTCGATATAGTTTTATTAAATATTATCAAATATATTAAAATGTTAAGAAAAATAGAGTATTTTCATTGTGAATATAAAACCAAAAATATAATGTTTAGTTTGTACCTATATAAAAATATGTATAGATAAATTATTAATTTATGATTTTAATGGAACTATATATTTACATGGGAGTTTTAAAAATATTATTATCTTATTATTTTATCGATTTATGTCATATTTTACACCGGTCCAAATTAGGACTGGTAAAATTTATTAATTTATAGAGATTATTAATTTATAGAATATTAATTTATAGAGGTTCTACTGTATATGAATAAAACTTCATTACACACGTTTAAATTCAGATTACTTTCTTAAATAAATTAATTTCAATAACCTTCATTTTATATATTTTCCACATGATACTTAACAGTATAAATATGTTCTCTAAATAAAACATCAATTTAAATTATGTTTAAATTCAACTAAATTAACTTTGTTACGAATATCAGATTTTTATGCTACTTTTATTGAATATATTAGTCACAACCACTTATGTTATTTTACTTTGAACTGAGTAACTTTAAATAGATAAAAAATATCATTCTCTTTCGACATGTTTTTATTTTCATATTTAAAAACATATTTTGTTTACTAAAACCATAGAATGAATTATAAATTCATTTAGGAAAAAAAAACATACAAATCCGGCGCGTAGCGCCGGAATACCACTAGTTTTATACAATAAAGCAAACCCAACAAACTTAAAACACACAACAACAAGACACTTAAGACCCTTGAAAACTAAGCACACACCGTTTATTAAAAAAACACTTAAAAAACAACGACCCCTAAAACATTACGACGAGACTTAATGAAGCAAACCCTAAAACACACACACACACTTGGATCGATGACTCAGTCAGTTTTTCAGGTGGGAAAAGCTCCTTCACCTCCCTGCGCCACCAATTGAGATAACTAGTTAGAATGCTTTTCTCGTCAGACAGAAATTCACTGAGAACTGTCCAAGCAGCTTGATTAGTCTTTTCATCAGAATAGGTGTCATAGTCACCTATCTCTTTTGCCGCTCTGGCTGCTTTTCAGCCTGATTGGCCATTTCTTCCGCCTCTGCAAACCATATTTCTAACCTCTTCTGGTTGCTCTCGTCGTAATCTGGTTGGTGATTTCTGATAAATTTACTAAACTCAACTTCGGTTCTTGGTACATTTGGTTTTGTCAGATCAGGTTTGAAAGGAAAGTTGTGTTCAAAAATGAAAAAAAGTGGACTGGTTTCTTCCTGCCAGTCGACCTGGTGGTTTCTGAGAAACTGAATGAACTCGTGCTCGGTTGTTAGCACATCCGGATTATATGCGTTTTCTTCAACCTCTTCTTAATTTCTCGTTATTATTTCATTCTTTTAATTAAATTTTGCTAAAATTTTCCTTATTTTTTACATATTTTTTGCCAAATATTATCTCTTTATAGATAGTAATACAAATCATATAATCAATGAACCAAAAATCCATCTTTGAATTCTTTCAATCATAACATCACCTTATTTCACTATATTAAAATGAAAAACATTTTTTAAATCAAATTTCTCACATATTCAGTTCAATATAATCTGTCCAGTTTTCAAAGCCTAATTATTTTAAAGCATATATGTACATTATAAAAGATTAATAATTATTATAGACACTACTATATTTTTATACGAATATGAAATCATTATATTAATATCTATAAATGGTTTTCTATACATTATTTTATGTAGTATATAAATATAAAAATAACTGATCAAACATTATTTCACTTTTTATAATTTAGAAAATTAGCTAGCATAAATTATCATTTTAATATCATTTAGGTTATTTGATAAGTGATAATAATTAGTTTTAGACTTATTTTTTATTTTAGTTCTAATTAAAATAATTAAAATTTATAGAAATTTTCACTCATTATATTAGTTTTTAAATATAAAAAGAGTTGATCAAACATTATTATTCTTTCTATAATTTCAACAATTAGTTACCATAAATCATTATTTGTAATATAATTTAGATTATTTGATAAATGATATTAATTGTTTATATATGTATTTCTTATTTTAAACCTACTAAAATAAATAATATTAGAAATTATCAATCAAGCAAATTATAACAATTTTATTAAAACTTCAAAAATGATCGACATTTAAGCAGAAATTACGTAACTGACTTCTCGTTTAATATATACTAGGTTGAGATCTACGTTTTGCGTGGAATGAGACGGTATAATTTATATATTCATATTAGTGATGTTCAATCTGAATTTTGGTATGGTTTCGGTTTGGAATTTTGGTTTATAAAAGTTAGATGCCATATTAAATTATATCTACTTTAGTTTAATTCAGATTATATAATGTCAGTTTCAGTTTATTCGATTTTTTATAAAAACCAAATATTGTATTTATTTTTATAACATTTTTTCAATCTAATTTTTTTATAAATAAAAATAAAATTTATTAAACAGTGCTCTAATTTTTAAATATAATATTGTATATTTCATTAACTATTGAAAATAGTAGACGAATTATTTTGTATTAGTATATAGTGAATATTCTTAGTTAGTCTATGATGACTTGAATATAGTTGTTAGAAAAGAAAGAAAAAAATATAGTAGTTTAACATTACGTACATAGAACACATGGTTAAGTTTATTTGGATATACAATGTAACAATTTATGGGATGTTTTAAATCTTTTCAAGACTAAGATAAATTAATTTGTATACATTACTGTTGATGAATAAAAATAAGACAAAAATACGTAAAAAGAATAGACGAAAAGAACAACGTACATAGTCCAAACCTATATACAACGAATGGATAAATTATTTCGTCTATGGTGACTTAACGATACGTACATAGTCCAAAAATACACATAGCAAAGCATAAATGAATATTAACATAAATGTCCAATGGCAGTCATTGTAATTTATCTAGTAAGTTTATGATTTTTATTTGGCCTGATAAGAGAGAATGTAAAGCTGACACCTCAGCATAATGGCAGTACCGAAAATAGATTACAAAATTAAGGTTAGTTTTTAATTTTGCTTTCCTTTTAATAAGAAATGGATGAAAAGATCTATTTTTATAATGTTCTATAAACTCTTATATATCATTAAAAATATGATAAAATAATTTTGTAAGTCATAATAGATAATTTTTTTATAAATGACTTATAAAATATATATGAACATTATTAGACTTTAGTAATTATTATAATACTTTAGATACGAATATAATGTTCTATATAGGAATATGAAATTATTATATCAATTTCTAAAAATTGTATTATATTAATTATTTTATATATATATATATAAATTGAATTAATCAAACATTATTATACTTTCTATAATTTGACAATTAATTACCATAAATTTAATATCTGTAATATCATTTAAATTATTTGATATATGATATTAATTAGTTCTAAACTTACATTTTATTTTAAATTTGATTAAAATAATTAAAAATGAAAAATCTTTCAACTAGTCAAATTATAACCGTTTCTCTCATTTAGGAGGATTCCAAAGAAAAATGCTCGTGAAAAAACAAACAGAACATGCCGAGCATACATAAAATAGCTGTGGTAATCAACTAGTAGTAATGTATTGAATTTCAGCTCGTTCTTTCAACCACTCCAGCACTTTTGCTCCTTCCAAAATCTCTTGTACCTAAACCACCATTTCAGTTATCTTATATAGTTCAAACTCAAAGGAAATGATAAATACTTATTCAAGAGAGCACTAACCTGATCTTTCACACGTTCCTCATCGTACTCTTGTTTATGTTTCTTGAATTCTGAGACCGATTTCTCCACTTCTTTAACTAGTTCATCTGTTGAGAACTGCATTCAAGTTTTTTTTGACAATGTTTTGTTATTATTAACCTTTGATGTGTTCCTCCTCTTAGTGAGCGAACAAGACGATAAAGCATATACAAAAAAGTACCTCTAAGTTTTCGCGCTTGAAGATATCTCCAACAGCCAGATTCTGCTTGATAATGTTAGTAATGCTCTCTCTTTGAGTTTCTAGAAACTCATTTACTGATTTTTGACTTGAAAGAGAAGCCAATTGTTCTTCTGTGAGCTTCATGTTTCCCTATATCAGCAACATGTCATTGAACACTAAGAATCTGATTGACAGCAATAACAACAGCGTAAAGAGATAGAAATCAAACAAGAGTCATGAGAAACGCTTGCCTGAATCTCTAGAAGCCTAGCTCCATAAAACTGTCTTCCTTGTTCCTCAAATAAAGATTGAGGAATCTCTACTTCAACCATCTACACACACACAAAAAAAAAAAAAAAAAACAAGAAGCAAAGGACAATGTTTTCAGTCACACAGATCAACAATGTTAACTGCTTCAAAAAAGCTTTATGGAATGAAATGAATGACATTTCGTATTTGTTCAAGGATGGCGTTGTCTGTTGCTTGCTCCTTGGCTTCCTCCTCCATCTCTTGGCATCTTTTAGTCAGAGTTTCTTCAACCTGTTCACCTTTTTCATTAGAGAAGTACAATTGAGAGAAGACAACTCTTTTTAGTAACACTTGTTGACTACTTCATTACCTCCTTCAAAGTGGTGCATCCAGGGAGCAATTTATCAGCAAGTGAATCATCTAACGTTGGTAAATCTCTGTAGAATAGTTCCTTACAATCAACCTGAAGAAGAAACCATACAAGATTTAGCTTATCTAAGAATGCTATCACCTTTTTCCTTCATCAGGAAAAACTCACAGTGAACTGAGCACGTTGGCCACGGAGACTTTCTTGCTTCCATGATTCAGGAAACACAAGCGAGAATGACTTTGACTCGCCAGCTCGGATTCCTAAGATTGAATCAAGGAATCCAGGAAGCAATCTGTTCCCTTCTTCTGTGTCAAAATGAAAACCTGTGCACAACATCACCACACCTCTCAGCATTCATTTGCAAAGCGGTAAAGACAGGTTTCGATGGAGTAAAAGATATGGCTCTGTTGAGATATAAATATGTTGTAGAACCTTTGCTTTCAGCATCTGGAATGGATTCACCAGTTGTCCCTTCCTCGTCTATGGTTGTAGCAGATATATCAATGACTGCAAGATCTCCCACCTGCACGCAATGAGTGAGATTTTGTAGCAACCATATCATATATACTTGCAGTGTTAACTATGAACTAAAGGAAACAAGATTCATAAACAAGTAGTAATATAAGGACATGTGAATTTATGCATTCAGTTACACCTGTAGACCTCGGTCAGTGACAATCTTCAAAGCACCAAGGGACTTGTACTTCTGTCTTAGTTGTCTTTCGGAAGCTTTCTTTGCGTCTATCTCATCTCCTAGTTCAACAACGACCTTCATATCTTTATACCCATTCTCAGTACTCCATTTCAGCTCAGGCACCACATCAACAACCACCTCGTAACTGAGAGGAACAAGAGACAAAACATGTAGACAGTTTAGTTAGCATACCAAACATTAATGCTTACACTGTGGGTATCAGATTCTTTGCATAACCTAAGAGTCTTTAGCTGAGAATAAGCCTTCTCCATCTCCGGAAAGCTGCTTACTATCTGTATCGAGTCTTTTAAAGCCTTTCCAGTCACCTAATACCAGTGTTCTAAAACGCACGGTACTCTCTCTATGCGGTGATTTAGCGCTAGGCGTTTAACTGTATACGCGGGCACCTAGACGGAAACTAAACGGATATAAAATTATAGTAAACATATATAAATATACTAGTTACTACCATCAAAATAATGTTAATACTAGATAATATAAGGGTTTCAATACTCTATAATATACTAGAATAAACCCGCCCTACGGGCGGGCGAAGAAATAAATTTGTAGTATACTAGAATAAACCCGCCCTACGGGCGGAAACTAAACGGATATAAAATTATAGTAAACATATATAAATATACTAGTTACTACCATCAAAATAATGTTAATACTAGATAATATAAGGGTTTCAATACTCTATAATATACTAGAATAAACCCGCCCTACGGGCGGGCGAAGAAATAAATTTGTAGTAAATATTTATTTTAAATGTTTAATTTATTTTTGACTAAAAGTTGCTCATGTTTTTATAACAACTTTAACAATTTTTAATGTTCACTTTAGAAATTATATACTTGTCTAATTAGAAGAAAATTTTATAAATGTAATTATTTACTTTCTCACATATGTTTATTTTAGTTTAACTATACTAATAAATCACATAATTGTATTGAACCACCGTCAATTGAAGCAAGTCGAGTAAAATTATTTTCTCTCTTAGTTATATGTTTGTTTCATGCTTAAATTTGTTTTTATTAATATATATATTTTTAAACTAATTTTTTACGTGATGTAAAAGAAATAATTATTTATTACAACTAAAAATATTTCAAGATGGATACATAGATTATAGATAATATGAAACGATACTACTATGTATACATACATGTTTGTTAAAATATTCTAAAATATAATCCTTACAATACTTTTATTATACATGATTAAATTTTTATAATTCCATCTACATTTTTTTGGGGGTGAAGAATAGGTTCTCCTGTATTCGAATCTCCCTCCGCTGGCTAAGCAATTGACTCGGAAGACTTGATAATCTTGACAGCAGTCTCGTCTCCTCACTTTAGTTCTAACTTATGGGCTTTCCATGCAAAGGCCCAAATTTCAGTAACGGGATCCGGTTACGGATCAGAAAATGGATTCCAGCAATGATTAATGTGTTTGAAAGTCGTGCAATAGTCTAGCTTCCCTGTGTTGTTTCCCTCGTCGTGTATCTTCTTTGCTTTTTTTTTGTTTTTTCGTCGGATTTCATGTAATTAGGGCCATTGTTTATTCTAGTACACCGAAGCTGTGTAACTGTTTCCAATCCCCGCGCGCAGGTGTGTTAATGAAATTCTTGTTTTTTCTTTGAAGAGTTTTGTATCACTGGTAAAAGATATGTAGAACTCAAACTTACGCCTTTTTTTATTTGTAGGATCTGGGGATCAATATAAGTTTAGATTTGGGACTGGTTCGATTAGTTTAAATTAAAGAGTAAAAATATTTGTTTTGAACACCAGATAATGTAAATCCAAGAAACCATATTTAACCATAACTGAACTTAGTAACAAAAATATGTAGAATTACTAAATTTATTGTTTAGTTTTTTTTTTTTTTTGAATATTAATTTATTGTTTAGTTGCTAACTCACTTTCGTTAAATCGATTTTCTTAGTAGCGCATATTAATTTGTTATTTCATAGCGTCATCTTTCTTTCGTAGGCATGTTATAGATATTTGTTGTGTCATAAGAACAAAAGAATAAAATTATTAAAACTATCTAATTATGCAGTAAGCAAAAGATATCAGAAAAACCTTCGCACTTTCTGTAGATATTTGCTCTTTCTCCTCTCTAAGGTTTCGCTGTTAAATCTCTAAGTTTAAAGTGGCCGGCGGCATTCTCATAGTCGGTTAACCCGATCTACTCTGTTTCTGTTTATTATCTTACGATCATATATGTAGGGATCGGTTCTCATGTCCGACTTTGTTACAGATCTTTTCTCCGACTTGTATCGGTTTTAGCTTACGGTTTTCCTTTGCCTTGGCTTTTGCATGCTTATAGATTCTTCATCTGTGATCGGGAAGGTATCTGATTCTAGGAACATCAATGAATCTTTTGCCATGGATTTCTAAAATTTCATTCAAGCCATCGTAAATCCTAACTTTACTGTACTGTTGTATCAAGACATGACCACGAATACCAACATCCAACATAATCTGCCCAACTTTCTCCAAGACTCGAGCAGCAATGAGTTCTTCAGGGATCTCAAATTAGTCTAAGTCCCAGAATACTCATGTCTCATTCGCTGACAAAAACATGCACAGACAAAGATGCAGTAACTTCACGTACGGAGACAACGACAAACACATATACTCTCAAGACAGAAAGAAAAACCTTCAGATACGTGAATACATTATCTGTAACATATGAAATTCCAAACTAATGACCAGTGAATAATATCAAGTCTCTTGTATTGTTTATAATCATAAATCAAACCCAGATATCAAACCAATCCCAAAGCACGCTATTCCAGATTTATAAAGTTAAACACTTTATCTAACGTACAGAGTATGAAGAGCGTGAGAGAACTTAATGATGTAAGGTGCGGAGAACAAAGCCATGTTTTTTATAGCAATGATCGAACATTCAGGGTACAGAGAGCTACTGAAAATTCACCAGGCTCGCAATTCAACCCTGAAACCTCAACCCCAATCTCATCCATCTCTGCATCATTGCTCAACTCTCTCATTCCTGAGCTCACCGAGTATCCTATCTTGCTTGTTTTTTAATCTACAATCTAAGCAGTCGTTATGAAGTAAGAAATCTGAATTTAAAAGAACTCAAGAATTAAACAAACAATGAATAAGTAAATTCGATAGAACCTTGTCAAGTATTTTACTAACACAGTCATCTTTCTTGGTTTTTTCTCGTGGGAATGCCATTGAAATAATCTGCACAAAGAATTTAATTTAAGCAATCAAAACTAACAGACTTAAGGACAACCTTAGAGAGTTGTATAAGAGCTTACCGGTTTATAGTTTTTAACATGGGGTGTAAGAGTTAGCCTCACAAATCGATGTATTTGTAAGCGTCGGGGGAACTTCTTGTTCTAGTGTAACCGAGACCTTTGAAACTGGATACTGGAAATCAAAACAGCTTCGTCGGTCTCATCAACAACACTTATCTGCATATCTGGTCTCAAGAAGCAATAAACGCAACCAAAAAAATCTTACACTGACAAACAAAAACAAAATCAATAAACGAAATCAAAAGCATCTAAACTCAAGATTTCTAAATCAATAAACGAAACCAAATCATCTTACATCAACAAACAAACAAAAAAATCATAAAACAAAATCAATCTAAACTCAAAGGTTTTTTAATCAATATATAATCGACACCCAAATCATCATACCAAAAAAAAAAAAACCAAATCAATAAACGAAACCAAAGTCATTTAAACTCATGCTTCCTAAAGCTGAGGATGCTAATGATGTTTACGGGATGAATGCTGACCTTTTTATAGCTAGATAGGCCGCCTTGTAGAAAGGGAAGATGCATTGAACGAAGAATCGTGGTTTTAAATGGCTAGAAGAGTTAAGATGGTGGTTAATGGTGATGAATCAATGCATCTAGTAACGGTTTAGGAAAGAAGAATCTCATACGAAACGGAACTAAAGAGATTCGCCATGAAGAGCCGTCGCAGAGAACACCCTCCTGATGAACCCGAGATGGTTCTCATTTGGGCTGAGTTTTTAACAACTAAACAACTTAAGCCCAACTATTACTATAAAATAGAAACACAAAACGCAAGAGAAGTTGATAAGAGACAAACACGTGGTGGCTCCTCCTTTCACTATTTTCTGACGTGGCAACATAGAAGAAGAGAGACCTTTTCTTTATAATAATAGATGTACTAGATTTTGACCCGCGTTTTCAAAGCGCGGGTTTATTTTCCTTTATTTTTTCTAAACTGACAAATATTTAGTAAATGTCATATTTTCATATATTTGTTTTTTTATAAAAGACTTAATCTTTTTATCTTTTTTTATCGTGTTTCATTTTAAATGAGTATAGGCCTGAGTAAAATATTCGGATCCGAAGAAACAATCCGAAACCGACCCGAAAATCAGGATCCCGAACCCGATTAGACCCGGGATAGATATTCGAATGAGTTCTAAATTGCTGTATCCGAAGAACCGGTCCCAAATCCGCCTCGAACCGAGAACCGAATGAATATCCGAAGATATCCGAAATGTGAATATATATCTTAAAATATATGTTTTAATTATATTTATAATTATTTTAATATTTTAAATTAATATTATAAGTTAACCATAGTAGTTATTTTCGGTACTTTTGAGTATTTTTTGGGTAAAATATGATAGTTTGGATAAAAGTTTACCCAAAAAACTGTATAGAATGGATATTTTTGGTTACTTTTGAGTAATTTGGATACAAAAATTTGAACCGAATCGGATACTTTGGTTACTTTGAGTAAAATAACCGAACCCGCTTTAGATACTTTGGTTATCTGGTTATTTTTCAGATTCTTATGCATGAGAACCAAACCCACCCGGACCCGGAAAGATTCGACTCGAATCCGACTCGAAATTTTATAATACTCGAATGGGATTTAATTTCAAAACCCAAAAAATCCTATACTCGAAAGAACCGATCCATTCCCGAATGGTATAACTCTGATAAATTAATTTTATGTGGTTAATTTTTTAAATAAAAAATTATATATTTTTAATAAAGATTTATACTTTTCAATAAAAAATTCAAATTTTTTTATGAATGCTTAAATTATGTTAAAAAAAATTAAAAAAAATAAAAAACATAATAATTAAGTGATTAATTTTTGTTCACTACACAAAATATTAAGAATGATTAAAAAGAAAAGGACACTGGGCTGATTTCTTAATCGGCCCAAGAAAGATCTGATGTGGCAGTGGGCTGGATAAGAAAAAAGACCCAATATAGATATATTATTAATATTACTTAATTGTCCTTAATGAAATATGTAATGTTTGTTAAGAAAATGGTATTTTTAGTAAAAAACACAATAGGATCCTGCTTTAATAGTATAGATGCTTAAAATTATAAATACCAACAACATATTCCTTTTTCTTCATTATTAGAAATAAAATGCATAGTAAAAATGAAGAGGATTACGTATATAATTTGGTCTACATAAAGCTTATCTTTTGTTTCTATGCGTGATAATAAGTGGATTTCTATCAGAAACAAATTTCAAAGTTGACCACAGAATAACATGAGTCAGATAATTGGCTAAACTCAACAAGACCGCATAATCAAACGAACTAGGTGTAGTGGCGGACCTACATGAACACATGGGGGTGCAAATGACACACCATTAATTTTGATTTTCTTCTTATAGCTCATAGGTAGTTTTAATTTTGAACCAGCATATATTCATGTTTGACCCCTATTTTTTATGTTTGACACCCCTAAAATTTTTCTCTGGATAATCTGTACGGAGAGACACCGTACAGCGCATACTCGCCGAATATGCGGCTGTATAAGGTGTATTTTAGAACAGTGCCTAATACAAAGCCAAACATCAAAACATCAAAGTAAGTAAAAACATAAATCGAGAAGTAAATAAAACATGTCTGATTTTTTTTTGAATTTGTTTTTCCACTATTAAAACATGTCTGATTTTTTTTTTGTGGGAATTGTTTTGTCTACTGTGACAAAAAACAATTAACATAACATCACTGACCCTAAATTGAAGAATTCCCAGTTTTGAATTTAAAACAATAAGGGAAAATATTTT
Source organism: Raphanus raphanistrum subsp. raphanistrum (assembly GCA_019706035.1). Classification (NCBI taxonomy): domain Eukaryota; kingdom Viridiplantae; phylum Streptophyta; class Magnoliopsida; order Brassicales; family Brassicaceae; genus Raphanus; species Raphanus raphanistrum. The sequence goes on from CM033981.1 coordinate 15,728,905, forward strand.
TCAAAGGAAAAGAAAAAACAAAGAAATCGCTTTCCGCTAGTAAGAACATCTAAAATGAATTACCAAATATTCAACAAGGGAAATTCATGAAGGAGTAAAGTGTACAAATAAAAGTAAATCGTAAATAACCGACGAAGTAAATTAATCAATATGTTTGCTTTCCCCTAAGAAATATTCAACAACGGAAATTCATAAAGGAATAGGTGAACTTGGTGGGCAAGGAGGCTATAAAAAAATAGAAAAATATTGTAAGTAGTATACATATATTTGCTATCATGAAGCAAAGAGTAATAAATAGTAAATATACCACCAAAAAAAACTTGCCGTGGGGGGCAAGGCTATTTCTCTATATTAATGGAAAGATTTTAGGTGGAGAAGATTGAACATCATCAATTCTCTCAATCTCTCTCAGCAGCTTTTTGCTTAAAGAATTCTCATGTCTCTCTTTTTCAGTCGGCTCCGCGTTGGGGTGAGAAGATCCTCTGTTTCTCGTCTTATCTCTAACGCCTTCTCAACTTCCTCGCGGCAAACCCCTCCTTGTTCCGTCATTGGCGCTAGACCTCGTGGAGAAGATTACGGAGGACTCATAGTTGCCTATGCAAATCAACATGCCTGGACTGAAATGGACAAGATGATACGTCTGGAGTTGGTGTGTAACGGTATTAATAATGGAACAATGCTAACGATCGGGGCTTCTCATGGGTGGGTAGCTACTCTGAAGGAAGATGGAACCCTGCGTCTACAAGACGATCTCAACCCTGCTGCATCTGATACATATCGTAAACGTATCCTGCTGCCTCCTCTTGTGACTCTACCTCATTGCCAAACCCAAATCATCACCAACGTTTCAATGTCATCATCTCATCCAGAGGATGATGAAGACTGTGTCGTGGCTGTCAAGTTCTTGGGACCTCAGCTCAGCTTTTGCAAACCAGCCGGTAAGAGTAGTAAACCAGAGTGGACCAACGTCAAGATCGAAAACCCCAGCTTCTACTCCTCTCGTATCATGTTCTCCAAGAAAGACAACATGTTTCGTATGCCCGGATCTGGAGGCAACCTCATCGGGTCATGGGACCCCTGCAACCCCAGCAATGACCCTAAGCTTCAGAGCGTGCGGTTTACAAACACTCGCAGGCTGACCAATGATGAACATAATCTTATGGATTCGTGCAGCATGATCGAGCACTTGGTGGAGTCACGACCCACTGGTGAGACATTCTTGGTTAAGCAGTACAAGAAGATAGGCGAGAACAAAGAAGGTGTTGCCATAATGAAAACAGAATTTTTAATGGTGTACAAGCTAGACGATGAAGGAAACGCAGTTCACACACAAGACATGGGAGATCTCGTCATGTTCATCTCAATGTCTGAACCTTTCTGTGTCCTTTCTACTTCCTTTCCTGGGATGTATACTAACAACGTTTACATCTTGGATTATGATGAACACGGATGTGTGGATCTGGCTCGTACCCCTTTCGACATCTCTAGTGCAAAAGGTCCACTTTGGTCCCCTTATCATATTCCACCGCAAGATATCGGCAACTAGTTTTGCAACTGTCTTGTTTATGTTCTCTGTGAGATGTTAAATGTATTCTCTTTGGAGAAATTTTAATCTTAAGACAAAAAGAATCATAAGTTGATGATGATGTTTTGTTCTGTTTTCTTACAAGCCTTGAGTCACAAGAACCTGCCTGATGAAATCGTAATTATATATCCTGATATGATTAGGTTACTCAAAATTAAAACCTGTTTCTGTTTGTCCACTGCTACAGAACAATTTTTCTTCAAAAGCCTCTAACGTCATCCTTCTCCGTGTAGCCCAAGTTACAACAAGCATTACAAATCCTCCTTGTGTTTTAAAGTACACAGACGATATATAGTCACTTTTTAACATGTGATGTATTATATACAAAACTCGGTTTTGGTTTCACATATTCTAGATTTTTTAACACCTAGACACACTTTTATCACTTTCCAATTTCCCAACTTTCATCTCCTCCTCTGAAATTAGATGACTGTCATTTCTCTTCATTTTACTCAGATACGATTAATTAATTGCCGTAGCTGGTAACGGAGTCGTCACCGTCTTGATCGAGTCCTCTCTTCATCTCCAAGCTTTTCTTACCTCTGGTTCCATCTCCCATTAACCCTGATCTCTCTGTTTATGCATCCACGCAACCGATAAATGGCGTCGTTTTCAAGCCGTTTGTGGAGGTGAAGAAGGAACTCGATCTCGTGCCTTCAAGTCCGAAGCTTTCGCTTGCTCAACATATGTGTGAATGATATAGAAATGAAGAAGAAACTTTCTGTTTTATATCTGTTCGACTTGAAGATTTTACAATGAGCTCATGGAGCTTATATAGAAAGATATGAAAACCCTAAGGGGCTAGAAGACAGATGACTAATGACACGTCACAGCTCGCGATCCAAGGACTCTAAAGCTGTTGTGTAGCTGGATTTGATGCCTCACCTTTGCCGTACCTTGACCACCAGCTATGCTGTTACCGTTAGCACAAGCAGACAAAACAGAGTTGCTTCTTGATGATTTAAACTCTGTTTTGACTTGGGCTTGAGGAGCTATCGGTTGGGCCTGAGACACTAAAGCCTGTTGTTGCGATATGGGCTTTGTGCTACTGATAGTCCCCCTCAAACTTGCAGCGGGAGGAAGCTCAACGCCAAGTTTGAAACGTAGATCAAAGTAAGGTTTCTGAGCAAGAGACTTAGTGAAGACGTCGGCGATCTGATCAGCTGCAGGGATCTTCTTGACCACCAGAGCTCCAAGCGCAACCCTTTCTCGGACATAGTGAAAATCGTTGTCGAAATGCTTGGTCCGATTGTGTTGAGTCGGATTAGCAGTAAGATAACACGCAGACAGGTTGTCGCAGTAGAGCTCTGGAGGGACGGTTTGAGAGATACCCATTTCTCCAAGCAGACAGGAAAGCCACTTCAGTTCCTCAGCCGCATACGACATCGTACGATACTCGGCCTCAGTTGAGGAGCGAGAGACCGTAGGATGTTTCTTTGCAGACCAAGAAATCACATTCTTACCAAGGAAGGTACAGAATCCTCCGGTGGAACGACTCGTATCTTTGCAGCCAGACCAGTCGCTGTCCGAATACGCTCTAAGCGTGAAGTCTGTATCACCGGTAAGGTTGATACCAAACTGCAGGGTACCTTTGACATAACGAAGGATGCGCTTCAGGTTCAAGAAGTCAGCTGCAGACGGAGAGTGCATTCGCTGACACACAAAGTTAACAGCAAACTGCAGATCAGGACGGGTCAGAGTCATGTACTGAAGTTTGCCTGCGAGACACCGGAAGTAGGAAGGATCAGAGAAAGGTTGATCCTGACCAATGACTTTGGCAGGTCGAAGTGGGAGGGGAGTAGCAATCGGACTGCAGTCTTGCATCCCAGCGGTGACCAAAAGCTCAGTTGCATATTTTTCTTGACAGAGGAAGACACCGTTGCTGTGAAAGTGAGCCTGAATGCCAAGAAAATACTGCAAACCTCCCATATCTTTCATGCGAAACTCTTTGTTAAGCTCATGGAGGAGACGTTGAATAAGCTCATCGTTGCTTCCTGTCAACAACATGTCATCAACATAGAGCAAGAGGTACATGACATCGCCACCACGCAGATAAACGAACAGAGAGGGATCCCGGGTGGTACATGTAAAGCCGAATTCAAGCAGAAAAGAACTGAACTTGTCGAACCAGGCTCTTGGAGCCTGTTTGAGGCCATAGATCGCCTTGCGCAACTTGCAAACGTACTCAGGATGCGAAGGATCCTCGAAGCCAGGAGGCTGTTTCATATAAACTGTCTCTTTCAGATCGCCATGAAGGAAGGCATGTTGAACATCAAGCTGCTTGATGGCCCATTTCTTGACTGTAGCGACATGAAGCACTGCGCGTATCGTGGCAACTCGAACTACCGGACTGAATGTCTCTAGATAGTCGATTCCTTCTTCTTGTTCATTGCCCCGTGCTACCAGTCGTGATTTCAGTTTGTCCAAGGAACCATCAGAGCAGAGCTTGACTTTTTGAACCCATCCACAGCCAAGAGGTTTAACATCTGCTGGTGGAGGGACGAGATCCCACGTGTGAGCAACTCTATGATTTTCCATCTCTGTTCCCATTGCATCTGTCCATCCCTCATCTTGCAAGGCTTGCTTCACTGTCTTAGGTACAACGTAAGAAGACTTGTCAGTGAGCAAGGCATATCGTGGATTAGGCTTTCTGATTCCATCCTTTGCTCGAGTAGTCATAGTGTGAGCAGGAGGAGGAGGAGCAACGGGAGCCACTGGTGGAGGTGGAGATGGAGGAGGGCTTGGGGAGGGAGAAGGACTTGGAGATGGAGTAGGACTCTGAGATGGCGCAAGCGGTGGAAAATCAGCTTCAGAGAACAGAGAATCCTCGGGCTCAGAGGACTGATCAACCGGATTGCTTGCATCAGGAGAGACATGCCTCGATCTGACTGGAGGATCTGGTGGAGGAAAACAGTCTTGAACAGGTTCTAATGCTGGAGGAGGAGTGAGACTGGACCTCCAGGCATTAAACAAAGGACTCTGTGAGGAACCTTGAAACCTCTGATACACGTCTGCATACGGAAAAGCCTTCTCATCGAACAAAACATGTCGTGAGATATAAACCGTCTTGGTGGGAGGATGATAACAACGATACCCCTTGTACTTATCATTGTAACCAAGAAAGACACACAACAAGGACTTGGGATCAAGCTTGTTGGTGGCGTAAGGTTTTAGATGGGGAAAACACTTGCAACCAAACACACGGAGAGCCGTATACAGAGGTGATCGATTCATGAGAACCTCATAAGGACTTTTATTTTCACTGAGGACTGAAGAAGGAAGAAGGTTGATGAGGTAGTTTGCCGTGAAGAACGCTTCAACCCATAGAGTCTGTGGGACCTGACTCTGAAGAATCAGTGTAAGACCGAGCTCAGTGATGCTTCGATGCTTTCGTTCCGCCAGCCCATTCTGCTGCGGGGTATGTGGACAGGACAGAAGCTGTCGAATGCCACAACTCGTAAGGTGAGTGAGAAAAGCAGTGCTGATGAACTCACCACCTCCGTCACACTGAAAACTCTGGATTTTGCAACTAAACTGATTTTCAACCATCTTTTGGAAGTTAAGAAAAACAGAGTAGAAGTCTGATTTGAGCTTCAATGGATAAAACCAAGTGTAACGAGAGTAGTTGTCAACAAAGATCACATAATAACGAAAGCCTTGAGTTGAAATTACAGGAGACGGTCCCCACAAATCACAATGGATGCGTTCTAAACACTTATTTGCAACAAACTCAGAAGAAACAAAGGGTAATCTAGTAGACTTTCCCAATCGACATGCATCACACGACTGGAAGCCTGACTTATTGACGATAATGGCTTTACTTGAGACGAGTTGCTGGAGAATTTCCTTGTGAGGATGACCAAGCCGCATATGCCACACCTCATCACTTGTAACTTGCTGCCTTGTAGAGTAGTAAGCTAAGAACTTCGCATTCTCCAGCATATACAGATTCTTATGTCTGCTTCCTTTGGTGAGGAGCTGTTGTGTCCGCTTGTCCTTCACAATGACACCATCACAGTCAAACTCAACAGCACAAGGAAAGTCAGCCGTGAGCTTAGATACAGACAATAAAGATTTGGTGATACCAGGGCAAACAAGCATATCAAGCAATGGTATAGTACCTTTATCACTGGACAGAACAGCAGAACCGATGTGAGTAATAGGAAGAAACTCACCATTGCCGACAATAACAGAGTCGTCACCGAGATAAGGCTGTGCTGACTGCAGATGAGCTGAGGAATTGGAGATATGAGCTGTAGCACCAGAGTCAGCGTACCACTCTTGACCAGCCTGAGGACTGTTATCTGCTATTCGGACTGCAGCAAGCGCATTAGTGTAATCCTCCGGTTGATAGTTTTGATCGAAGCGCTTGTAACATCGATAGGCTGCGTGACCAAACTTGTGACAGATCTGGCATGTGGGACGTGTGCTGTTGTCAGATGGAGGTCCGTTGTTGATTTGTTGATGAAAACCTCTTCCTCGAGTTGAGTATCCGCGTCCACGAGAGTAACCAGAACGTCCACGACCACGACTGTTGTATCCTCTTCCAGCGTTAAACGCCAAGTTTGGAGCCACAGTCGTGTTGGAAGCGTAAGCTTGGATCTTGTCGTCGAAATTCGTCAGCTTTATCTCAACGTCATCGAGTGTTAAGCCGAGATCCAAGTCAAGAGCATTTTCAATAACTGCGATGATAGACTCGTACTCTTGACCAAGACCGTTTAGTACGCCAAAGATCTTCTCGTTCTCTGGAACTGGACAACCAATGGAATCCAGTTGGTCGCAGATGAGCTTGACGTCGCTGAGATAGGTGGAGAGCGTCTTTCCTTGCTTCGAGACGGACTGAAGACGGCGCTGAAGGTCAGATTTTCTCGAGGCAGAGATACGATTGTACTTTTTGCCCAAAGAAAACCAAACCTCCTGAGCGGTTTGCAGACCGTAGACAGAGCGGAGCGCCTCCTCTGTAAGAGAGCCAAAGAGCCAAGCCATGACCTTTTGATCGTTGCGAATCCATTTGACGAGCTCAGGGTTTGGGGCTTCGTCTACAACGTCGTCGGTACGGACTTGAATCGTTGGAACTGGTCGAGGAGTGCCTCCGGTGACATGACCCATCAGAGTCTGACTGTTGAGCCATGTTTCGAACTGGAGCTTCCACAGAAGATAGTTTGTGGAGCTGAGTTTGAACGTAACACAGTGATTGATAGTGAGAGCGGAATCGGAATCATTTGAGCCAGCCATGAATCGACTGAAGCTCTGATACCATGTGAATGATATAGAAATGAAGAAGAAACTTTCTGTTTTATATCTGTTCGACTTGAAGATTTTACAATGAGCTCATGGAGCTTATATAGAAAGATATGAAAACCCTAAGGGGCTAGAAGACAGATGACTAATGACACGTCACAGCTCGCGATCCAAGGACTCCAAAGCTGTTGTGTAGCTGGATTTGATGCCTCACCTTTGCCGTACCTTGACCACCAGCTATGCTGTTACCGTTAGCACAAGCAGACAAAACAGAGTTGCTTCTTGATGATTTAAACTCTGTTTTGACTTGGGCTTGAGGAGCTATCGGTTGGGCCTGAGACACTAAAGCCTGTTGTTGCGATATGGGCTTTGTGCTACTGATAATATGTACTCCCTCCCTTGAATGGGAAGCCGCAGTGAATTAGCAGGTCAATTAAGCTTCTTTTTAATCTTTTTGTGTTGCAAGTCTCATGCATCTGAGTTTTTGTTGACGGGTTCTTTTGCTGCAGCATTGAATACAACTTTGAGAATTTTGTTGATTATTTGATAAAGTTTGTGTCTTTATTTATTAATTGAGTTGTGTGATGTGTTGTTGCATTTTTTTCAAGGACTCAAGTGTGGAAGAAAGAGACCACGCTGAGATGTTGATGGAGTATCAGGTTCTTGGCCAATGGGTTTCATGTTGTTAATTTCATTTATAAAATCTTTTCATTTGAGTTTAGTTTCTAACACTGTTGTGGTTTCTGTGGTCAGCAGAACAAACGAGGTGGGAGGGTTCAACTAGAGCCCATGGAGATGCCTCAGTCTGAGTTTGAATACGCTGACAAATGAGATATTGTCTATGGTAAAGCTCTTTCTCATTTCTCTCTTTTTTTTTTCTCTTTCTCATTCCTCAAGTATTAAGTATCAATTGTTTCTTATAGAATTTGAAGTTACTTGTTAGAGTTCACAAAGGTTGTGACTTTTTTTATCAGCAAGGGAAAGCGAGAATATGCAAAATATTAATGATGTTTTTCTTTGTTTGTTGCAGCCATGGAGTTGGCTCTATCATTGGAGAAACTGGTCAATGAGAAGCTTCTAAACGTTTTCTTCTTCAAAGATGGGTTCCTAATATAACTACTAAGTTTCCTCTTCAAAGATGGGTTCATGGGTGTTGTGAGGTAATCAAATTATCTCTCAGAATACTTTTCTATTGATAAACAATTTATTGTAAAAAATATAATTTACTGTAAAAATTATATTTACTTATATATTTTTTATATCCATGTCCACATTTTTATATTTTTAAAGAAATCACAATTATAATTTACTTTTTTTCATACGCATTTGTATTGTCCATCTCCATATTCTTCATCCACACTTATGTGTCCATGTTTTATAGTTTATGCATCTCTCATTTATATTTTCCCATCCACGTATCAGTCATCCATGTTTTCTGTCTAGATATCTTACATCTAACAAACACAACTTTCTATTAGCTATAATGCGATTAATTTTCATGACTTTCCATCCACACATTCCATCCACACATTTCATGTTCATATTTTTAATGTATAAATGTTGAAATATATATATATATATATCAAAGTGGATGTAAGAATATATAAAAAATAGAAAAAATATTTTATTATACAAACCGATTTTTTATGTATATTCCTTTTTGTCCGTGCTTTTTTTTTGTCAATCCATATACACATTTTTCTATCATGTACACTCTATGTGTCATCATTTATCGTATCCATATCCACACAGTTTTTGTGTGTGTATATATATATATATGAAAATGAATTTTAATATGTAGAGAATTTTTTATACAATTTATTATAACAACTATATTTTTCAATATATCTACAATTTTGAGAAAAAAAAAACAGACATAAGGTCAAATGAACAATAATCTTAACTAATAAAGTTGGCTTTTTTTCTCTTTTGGGGGGAATTATGCCACCTGTCCTACCCTTATTTAAACGTTGCGTTTTATGCTTTCTGATTTTTTTGATTCCGTTTGGTATTGTGTTTAGTTATTTCTGTTTTTGTTGGGCCTTTTTACAATTTCGTATTTGGCCATTGAATTATTAAGATCAACTGATATGAAAATACAAATATAGTAATATGGTGAACCAATAAAATAAAGGGTTCAAGCCCAACCAATAAAATAAAGGGTTAAACTCACATAGGTTGAGTGATATAAAAAGAAATAAAACGAAACAAGTCAAGCTCAAACAACTAACTGAGGATGATTATACCAGCCTTCTCGATCCAATCATCAAATCAAGCACACTTTTACTTCTGATTTTTTTTGCAGTTGATGATATATACAAACAGACCACGCATCATAGCCCCCAAAAGAACAAACCTAAACACATAAGACATGCATTCTAAACCACTCTTGCATTTGTGACCCAACAAATTATTCTAACGTTGTTACCAAACATGGCCTCTTTTGTAACACTGCTACATACATGAGAAACATACATTGTGTAGAAGTTTTTGAAATATAAACAAATGGCACCTTCGTCAAAATAAAATAAAAATCTCTGCCCCACATTTATTATAAACCATTAAAACCATAATCGACAGACCCACTAAAAACAATTGTGATGAGCCTACCTAAACAACAAAGACAACAAATTTTTTTTTTTTGACAACAATTTTTAACTTCCAAATCTCTCCCTAAGTTTTAATAGCATGTTAAAGTTACAATAGTATTGGGTATTTAGAAAACACAAACTTTTTTTGTTCTTTTCAGGAAACATACATACTACACTTTTTAATTTTATTTAACATAGATTATCGAAAGAAGGCCAAACAATAATAACACATAGTGTATGGAAATACAAATCAGAAGCTGCCAATTAAGAATAGAAAAGAGCAATACAACATTCAGTAACACCAATCACATATAGAATCAATTCTCACCTGGACAATTTTCCAAACAAAACAACGTTATATTCACTTTCACAAAATAAGACTGAAACACAAAGAACACATTGACATAGAACTGGACGTAAAATAATTTCGAAAGATACCATCAACCAAACATCAGCCTATCAACAAACACCTACATAAACAGAAAGCGGAACAAGCTTAACCAATATATTGTTTTTACCAAAAAAAAAATGTTTAAACTGCTCAGGGACTAACTCACCACATATCTTAAAACCAGTGCGGAACATTTGCACGAGCCCACTATTCTTTTAGTTTTTTTTTTCTTTTCTAATTCAGGGGGTTAGTTTTCCTGCTTAAAACATAACAACTTTGTTTAAACCAAACAGATACGACCCACTTATATCATCTAGGTGTAACCGAAGATATAAATGTTTTTTTCTCATTTTCTAATACGTTCCATTACCAGAATTAGTTTCTTACCAAAAAGAAATCAAATAAATATATGAACAAAATTTCATTACACACATTTAAATTCAGATTAGTTTCTGAAATAAAATTTTAAATACCTTTCATTTTATACATTGTCCACATGGTACTTAACAATATAAATATGTTCTCTAAATAAAATATCAACTTTATTTTATGTTTAAATTCTAACTAAATTAATTTTGCTATGACTATATTTTTGTTCTACTTTTATTATATCGATTTATCACAACTATTTATTTCGATTTGTACTAAACAATTTCAAAACAAAGTATACACTACGATCGCTAATTACTATCAAATGGATCAGAAAAAAAATTCTCATTCTCATTCAACATATTTTCATTTTTATATTTTTGAACATATTTTTTTCACTAAAAGCATAAAATAAATTGTAAAATTATTTATAAATAAAAATATATAAATGCACACCACTAGTAGAATATAAAACAATTTAAAAACTGTCTTGGCCAGAGTGTTTTTACCGGTAGAAACAACAATTATAACATAAGTCTGCTCCAATTAAAATCCACTTCAAGTTTCTTTTCATTAAAGGTATAACTGTCCAAATAATATGTTGATCCCACCAAAATGTGTCTCACAAGTGGAAAGTGTTTTTTATTGTAAGAAAAAGATAAAAAGTGTGTTATTGTGTAATCAACTCCATATTCTATCAGCGCCGTGCCAACAGTTTCTGATGCAAGTATGAAGTAATAATTAATATAGAAAATAATTAAAAATTGAAATAAAATTTTGATAAAAGTATACAATATTTTCTTATTGTTTTGTGTCTAATTTTTTATGTCATCGATTTCATTCCATAATCAATCAAACAGGTTTCCCTAGGCTAACTATATGAGCTATCCAAAACAGGTTCAACTTCTCTTACATAGTAGTAACTTGCTGTTCGAGCACGTTCTCGCGAGGGAATTGGCTTTAACATTCATAGTACGCGCGACACAGTAAAGAGATATTAAACTCAGTAAACTCATTTCTGAGATGTCAGATTGCATCTAGTTCAAGTTCCATCAACGGCCACTCGGAGTCGTCATGAATGATTTAACCAGCTGAGCGCAATCTGATTCGAAGTGTACCGAATGAAAACCATGTGCTAAGACTTCATGCATTGCCCATAGTAAAGCTTTTGCTTCTGTATGCATCACTGACAGTGTTTGCGGCCATCCCTTTTTTCTGTTTGAAAAAAATGTTTGCGGCCATCCCTTTGCTCCTATTAACATACTTTTTTCTTTATGTGAGAACAATATCAAGTGAGTAATGAAAATGGTAACAACCAAGTAACATGGATGGTTTTGGTTTCAGATTTTAAATGGAGCTAAAAAGTTTAGAGCGATGAGTTGGATATCAAAAGCGTATGTATATAAACCTACAAGGATTTTTTTTTAAAGAAAATTCTGTTAAAATAATTTCCATATAAATATAATTCACAAAAATATATTTGAATTATAAGAATACAGAAATATTAAAGTTAAGAATTTTGAATGTAACTAATGAAATTTCTAGTATTATACTAACTAAAATATAAAGCTAAAGAAATTTCTAGTATTATTTTATTTAACATTTTACCAAAAAAAAATACACCTATATTTTTAAGACTTTATTTGTTTATTTTTTGTAAGTGTTTTAAATGTTGAACTAGATTATTACCCCTCCTTTAAAGGGCGGGTATATTTTTGTTTTATTTTTTTGTGATCATATTTGTGTATAAATTTTAATCAAAATATATTTTATTAAATAATAGCAATTTAAAAATTGATCCGATATACGCTCGGTTAGGACTGGATTGCCGGTCAACAGGCCCGGACTGGAGAGGAGGCAGTAGAAGCGGTCGCTTACGGGCGATGCATTTATTCAAAATTTTCTTAAAGCAAAATCCGTTCATTGATTTTTCTTTCTTAAACTACAGAACTAAATCCTTATCTTGAGTGGGGTCTCTAGTATACATGGACCGGCGCCGGCGGTCAAATCCGCCAACCCGCAGATTTTAGTTTTGTTTTGGTCGAAAAATATAATCCGCACAACCTGCAAACAAATAATTTGTACCGACACCCATCCCATTTAATTTTACGGTTATTAGGGGTTATAATTTTGGGTCTAGTCAACGTAGAGGTTATGAAATATGGTGATCAAAGTATTTATTAAGATAATATTGACAGTTATAAAATAGGTTAGACACAACATATATCAATTGGTCATACTTGTGTTTTAATAGAATAGATTAATTTTATAAAAAAGTTATTTAATTTAATTATTATAAAAATATATTTATGATAAAATTATATATATTTAGATTTTAAGATTGTTTTTAATTACCATAATTTTAAAAAAGTGTTTACTTTTCTTTTTCTTTTTATTTTTAAATATTTTTCGGGTCGGCGGATACCCACAATCCAAAATCTGTCAACCCGCACCCACCCCAAATAAAATACTCATAATCCGCATCTGCAAATCGATTTTTTGAAATAATTGAACCAAATTTATGATCCGTCTTTAAAAATACGGATATATTTTTTGTTTTATAATTTTTAATAAATATATTTTTATTAAATCAAGGCTAACCAATTATATCTCTTAATATTTAATTTTCTCTAGGATATATTTAATTTTTCTCTCACATCTCTAAACCTATAAATATAGCTGCAAAAAATATACACATTTGGAACATATTCTATTAAGAGACGGTTCTTAGTTTTTCTTACTTAAAATTAAGATACGGTTTTTATATTACGCTAAAAACCTCACCCTAAAACTCCAAAATAAACATGCTCTAAGGAGTTTGATTTAGATAAACAACAACAAAGAAGTTCCATGATAAGGATTTCGATATACAAAAAATATGATATTTCTAAAAAATTAAGAATTTATCATTATGGAACTTTCTTTGTTGTTGTTACAGTTATATCTCGGCATATAAACAGTTATATATAAGTTTTCGCAGTTATATTTATAGGGTTCCATGTATTTTTTAAATTGGACTTAATAATTATCAATTGGTCATGTTGCTAAATTAATAGAATAAACTAGCTTTTGACCCGCCCTTAAAAGGGCGGGTATATTTTTTTTTAAATTAAATTTTTGATATTTTTTTCTTTTTGATTATATTTTTTTTGGTAATCATATTTTTGTATAAATTTTAATCAAAATATATTTTATTAAATGTAGAAATTTAAAAATTGATCCGGTATACGCACGATTAAGACTGGATTACGGGTCGAATTCGCCCCGCTGACCCGCCAACCCGCGGAATTTCAATTTTGTTTTGGTTATAAAATATGACCCGTACAATCCGCAAAAAAAAATTGTACCCGCACCCATTCCGCTTAATTTAGTGGTAATCCGCAGGTTATATATATTTTAAAAGTATTATACAAAAATATATTTATAATAATAAATTTATAAATGATTTAAATAAGGGTGAGTGTAGTTATAGCTTTCCCGCGAATTTAGGTTTAGCAGTTATCATTCTTAACCATTTACGTTATAATATTATTCAAGTTTTTTTAGCAGTTATATATTATTTTTTTGACGGCAACGGCTATTTTATTACTCAAACTTGAGATGGTCTGGGTAATCAGACCAGAATATAACAACCAATAAAATGTAATTCCCTATGGAAGGACAGACGTGCATATAATTATAAAGAACGGACAACTTTTAAAATTGAATAAACTATTTTGAATTGTAATTCTTTGATTACTTTTAATATGTCATAAGAAAAAAATGGTAACAGAGGAAACTGAATTTAATTGATATGAAAATATAACTTTATTTTTAATATTAATAATATATATTTATTATTTTATATCTAAAATTTAATTTTAAGATAATATTAAATTTAACTTAAATATTTCAATCAACTTTATTTATGATGAAAATGTTAAATGTTATGTGAAGTATATTAAAAATCATGATACATTTGTTTAATATGTAATATATAAGAGAATGAAAAAACATGAAACAAAGGATAAAATATTATAAACAGTGAAAAATGTATAAGAGCATTATTTTAATTATTTAAAATATATTTTACTGTGTATTAGAAAGTCAAAATCATAGAGATTAATGCTAATATAATGATGCACGTAAATGGTAATATTTTAAAATATATTTTGTACTTGCACAAGTTAATTAATAAAGTTGATGATGTTAGAAAAAAAATTAAACAAACAACACATAAAATGTAACTGATCTTTTTTTGCCGGATGTAACTGATTCATCATACATGTAAAAATCAAATACATAACTGTTTGTGGTTAGGAAAAAACATTGTATATAATCTATTGAAAAAATTATTGGACCTAACTAATATCAGTTGGTAATGCTGAAGAATTAATAGTATTGATTTATTCTTTATTATCAATAGAGGAATTGTCGTTTGGCTTCTTTTATTAACTGCCGTTTAATATATGCAGACAATAGTTCTTAATAAATATTAAATTAATTGACATTATTCTATATTATTTCATGAATTTTTATTAGTATAAATTAGTTTCAGATTCCTAGAATATAGGAATAGGGAAGTTATGCCGTTAAAAGAAAAAGGGAAGGGGAAGTTATAATATATTTCATTTTTGGAAGAATAAAATATGGAAATAATTAATTGGACACAACATTTTATCAATAGGTCATGCTGAAGAATTAATAGAATAGATGATTTATTCTTTATTATCAATAGAGGAATTGTCGTTTGGCTTCTTTTATTAACTGCCGTTTAATATATGCAGACAGTAGTTCTTAATAAATATTAAATTAATTGCCATTATTCTATATTATTTCATGAATTTTTATTAGTATAAATTAGTTTCAGATTCCTAGAATATAGGAATGGGGAAGTTATGCCGTTAAAAGAAAAAGGGAAAGGGGAAGTTATAATATATTTCATTTTTGAAAGAATAAAATATGGAAATAGTTAATTGGACACAACATTTTATCAATAGGTCATGCTGAAGAATTAATAGAATATATAACCCAATTTTAATAGAATTGATATAACAATAAATAAATTTGATTTGTTATAATTTAGATTTTAATAAAACTTTTAATATATCATTAGAGAGAATTATGACATAGAGAACCAAAATTATTTCACGTGGTTTACTTTAATATTTATTTATTTTTATTATTAATAATTTCATTAATTTTTTATATATAAGATTAATATTTTTTGGTTTTACATTATAATTATTTTATTTAATTATTTATTAACTAATTTTAATTTGTTTTTAAAAATTAGTAAGAATAGATAAGGGCGAATAAAAGCTCGTCGTTTTCTCCGCTGTCACCGTTTTGGTTTTGACGACAACTTCTAATTTCAATTTTCAATCACCTTCACAAAGCTTATAAACTTTAGCTTTTCTCTGTTAAGATTATACTTTAACCCTTTCTTCAGCATCATATCCATCCCAAACTAATTTACTTCTTGTCAATCAAATCCAAACGAATCTCCTGTAGATGCTCCAAGTCTGATAATTTTATATCAAAAGTCAAGGAGAAGGAACCAAACTTTTCTGATTTTGATTGGTAAAAAAAAAGCTGAAAAAATCATAACATTGTAGTATTTGAGTCAAGATAGCAAAGAGTTAGTATTCGACCAGAAACAAAAAGTAATCACAGACGGATTGAATAAAGAAGAAACAACTTTTTTCAAAAAGAAGAAGAAGTGGGTTCCGTGAATTCTGGATCTAATCAACGTAGAGTAGAGGTTATAAAATATGTTGATCAAAGTATTTATTAAGAAAATATTGACAGTTATAAAATATGTTGGGCACAACTTTTATCAATAGGACAAACTGCAAATTAATAGAATAGAAGAATAGATTTATTTGGAATATAAGGAAATTAAGGGACATATAAAATAACATATTATATTGCTAAAATATTGTATTTTGGATAAATTAATAAATGTACTAAAATATAAATATATATATATATATATACAACTAGATGATTAGATTTATAGAAATATACAATTGAAAATGATCTATATAGTTAAAAATGATCAAATGGTATCATTTTGATTGGTTTAACATCTAATCATAATATGAACAACTTACACATAGTTGATCAATAATAAAATATTTAAATTATCAAAACAGAAGTACAAATAAAAAAATTTCCTAAATAGTTACATATTCATGCCGTTGGATTAAAACAAGTCGTTTAACACGTAACCTAGCAATTAATTCCCTTTTCTCCCTGATTGATTTGTACGAGCTGATTTATTCATTGTATTCGATCTGTCTTTTGATCTTTCATCTGGTAAAATTTCATGTCCGTTGATTGTTCTGATTGAATTCGATTCTTTTTCACTTTTGGATTGAGAATCTTATGTCTGTTTGGGTTTAGATTACTAAAACATGGTAGATTTGTCCGTTTAGACGAGTTTTCGTCAATTTTTCGTCGCATCTTTGATCTGTATATAGGCTTGAATTTTTTTTTTATATTTGTGGGATGAAATTAGTGTTTGATTTGTTAATTTTGATTGTATTTTTCCAGAATTAATTTACCTGAAGATAGCGGACTCTTTATGATATGGTTAAGAGGAGTTTCTCGCCGTGGAGCAAAATGTTTAATCGGAAATGGAAGAAGAGCTGCTGGACCTGTTCGCAGAGGTCTCTTGCTGTGAAATATAGGCCATATGCTCCTACTCCAACAAGGCAAGCTTACGAACTTGGGATCTTCTCTGTGTATGATTAGAATTCTGAGTTTACTTGTGACACCAGATTCCGAAGCATACTGATTGACACACCGGTTTCTAGATTTTCTTAAGTTTTTGGAGAAGCAGTTTTTCGTCAGCTTTGATTCACTTCATCTTCTGTAAGCTAACCAGTCTTGGTTTGTTAATACACTTCTAGGATTGTAGACATGATGAGGCTAATTAGTTGCTAAAATTGCTCCGAAATCGCTATTAGTGGTAAAAACACAACACCTTTGCCTGATAAATATATGAACTTTGCCTGCTCATCTTTTGATGCACCTCTCATGTGTGGGTAGTAAAGAAATATTTTGATGTTGTTTTTCTTTCTTTTGTGGTTAGACACAGTTTTATCTTTTATAAATTTTATAGATGTTTCGTTCACACTGATATCTAAATTAGTCCTTTAAGTGTTTGGCATAAACAAAACTTTAGGATTCCCAGTTTATTCAAATAAAGGTGGTGGAGCTTGACTTTTGTACCCAAGCGATGAAATACAGAGCATGTGGGAGAATGGGTTAAGAATAACATAAATGGCAGCAACTGCAGATCAAGCAGCTTTCATATTAAGCATACCAAAGCGTAAAATGGAAAGTGAAACTCATGAGACTCTTCGCACCACTGCTTTTCCAAGTACTCATGTCAAGGTGGGTTTCTTTTTTTGAACAGAGATTGGATCTTTTGGCTTTTTTTTTTTGTTTCTATGTACATAAGACCTAAGCATTGCTGCTTAATTATGTCAGGACAAATGGGATGGGCAAAGAATATGTATATTGCATCGATATGCTATGGAAGGACAGTGCTGATACACAGTTAGCATCATATGTTCTGATAGACAGCCAAAGACAATTGGAACTGCTTAAGAGTCATTACCAATGAGAGGTAAAACTAGACACAGCCTCATTGTTGAATGAATGAAAGAGATGCGTCTTGGCCTGTATGAACGAGTACAAAAGAAAGATAGAAAAGAGATGGCATTAGTAATAGAAAGATTTGAGGATTTTGTAAAGCCTTTCAAGTGTGTGCTTATTTATTATTGTCATTCATTTACGTTGTTCTACACTTTTCTAGATTTGTTCATGTTTTTCTTTCTTTTTTTTGGTCAACCTTTTTTTTTTGGGTCAACGTTCATGTTTTTCTTTCAGTGTCTGATAATTGAAATGTGAGAAGCCAAACCCAGGCCAAAATATTCAAACTTTTCTTTTTATATAATTTTAAATCATTAGGAGTTAGCCACTATATGGGCCAAATATGTTGTTGTATCTATCACACACAGAAACCGTAACTCAGTCAGTGTCAAGTGAGATAACAAGCAAGCAAACCATATAAGTCAATTCGTTAAAAGCTTTTTAACCTGGGTGCTTCGATATACACGTTAGATTTCTGGTTTAGTTTATACTTGGTAAACTAAATTTTGATTCTTATAAAAGTGAAAATAGCATCCGCACGGACGTTTAATGTGTACATCCCATACCAATTAGTTTTGCTTTTTATCAAATCATATTTGACTTTACATAACCCACGATTTTCGTTGGTTTGGTATGAAACAAAATCAAAAGTTTTGGGCTTATTATACATGATGGCCCAATCAGATGTGAAACCAAAATATGTTCTATTTTTCTTTAGTCGGTTTGGTTTGATTTGCAAAATCATATGTGAAACCAAAATCCGTTTTTTTTTCTTTACATTTTTTTTTTAGTTTTTGAATGTTGTATTTCTTTTAACATGGTTTCATTATTTTTTGGTTTGTCTTTATAGTTTTTTTTTTTAAATCTCAATACAAAATTTAAATTTTATATACAATTTTAAAGAAAAATATTTATAATTTAATTTAATAAAACTAACCACTATACTTAAACCTCTAATACTTTACTATTTAATTTATGAAATAAACTACATTAAAGCGTGATAAAATACAATTTCATAGTTTATAAACGAAGGCTAATAACATTGATAAGACACACCAATGTCAAATCTGATAAACATATGAATCTATAACATAATGATTATCAAAAAAATAATTTATCGAATTTTTAAATGTAAACAATATATGATTATGAAGAATAAACACCTGTGCGGACGCGCAGATCAAAAACTAGTTATTCAGTAAAAATTAAGAAAGCATATGCCATTTTTCAAAGATAAAAAAGATTATAAAATAAAACATAATAACAAAAGTATAATAATTTATTTTAAAGAAATAATATATTTTTGAAAATGGACATCTTGTACTAAAATGTATAGTTTTGGATTTGTTTTTCCACTATTAAAACATGTCTGATTTTTTTTGTGGGAATTGTTTTGTCTACTGTGACAAAAAAAAATTAACATAACATCACTGACCCTAAATTGAAGAATTCCCAGTTTTGAATTTAAAACAATAAGGGAAAATGTTTTCCAAAGGAAAAGAAAAACAAAGAAATCGTTTTCCGCTAATAAGAACATCCAAAATGAATTACCAAATATTCAACAAGGGAAATTCATGAAGGAGTAAAGTGTACAAATAAAAGTAAATCGTAAATAACCGACGAAGTAAATTAATCAATATGTTTGCTTTCCCCTAAGAAATATTCAACAACGGAAATTCATAAAGGAATAGGTGAACTTGGTGGGCAAGGAGGCTATAAAAAAAAAATAGAAAAATATTGTAAGTAGTATACATATATTTGCTATCATGAAGCAAAGAGTAATAAATAGTAAATATCCCACCAAAAGAACTTGCCGTGGGGGGCAAGGCTATTTCTCTGTATTAATGGAAAGATTTTAGGTGGAGAAGATTGAACATCATCAATTCTCTCAAACTCTCTCAGCAGCTTTTTGCTTACAGAATTCTCATGTCTCTCTTTTTCAGTCGGCTCCGCGTTGGGGTGAGAAGATCCTCTGTTTCTCTTCTCATCTCTAAGGGCTTCTCAACTTCCTTGCGGCAAACCTCTCCTTGTTACGTCATCGGCGCTAGACCTCTAGAGTTTTCCCATCATAATCGCCTTGGAACACTCAGTATTGGCGATGTCAATCCAAAAACATATGGCGTCACTCGTTTGCAAAAGAAGGTGTCTATGGATTTGGTGCACAATGATCTTAATGATACTGTGGTTACGATCGGGGCATCTCATGGGTGGGTAGCTAGTCTGAAGGACGATGGAATCCTGCGTCTCCATGACGATCTAAACCCGTATGCATTGTATAAAGATCCCATTTGCATCCAACTGCCTCCTCTGGTGACTCTGCCACATTGTCAAACCAAAATCATCACCAACGTGTCAATGTCATCATCTTCTCCAGAGAATGATGAGGACTGTGTCGTGGCTGTCAAGTTCTTGGGACCCCAGCTCAGCTTTTGCAAACCAGCTGGTAAGAGTAGTAAACAAGAGTGGACCAACGTCAAGATCGAATACCCCTGCTTCTACTCCCGTGTCATGTTTTCCAAGAATTACAACATGTTTCTTATTCCCGGATCCGGAGGCCAACTCATCGGTTTATGGGACCCCTGTAATCCCAGCGATGACCTTCAGTTTCAGAGCGTTCGATTTGTAAACCCTCCCAAGCTACCCACTAACATACGCGAGCTTATGAATTCGTGCAGCAAGAGCGAGCACTTGGTGGAGTCAACATCCACCGGTGAGATATTCTTGGTTAAGCAGTACAGGAAGACAGCAGCCGTGGAAGGTGGTGTCCCTAGAATGAAAACAGAATATTTAATGGTGTACAAGCTAGACGTTGAAGGAAACGCGGTCTACATTGAAGACATGGGAGATCTGACCATGTTCCTCTCAATGTCCGAACCTTTCTGTATCTCTTCTACTTCCTTTCCTGGTTTTCCGGCTAACTGGGTTTACATCAAGAATTTCGACGAAACCACATATGTCGATGTGGAGCTGGATGGTTGCCCCTTCTCTTCTTATTTTGGGAAAAACTACGCTCCTTACTATATTCCACCTCAAAATATAGTAGACTAGTTGGAATTGAAGTCGAAATTATCCTCCACGGTTAAAAAGCAGATTGCACTGATGTAAAAGATTATTGTTGTTTTGAGTTTTGGAAGAGAAGAGAGTATTCCGTTTGAGATTGGTATTGCTGCTTTTGTTCCATTATCTTTTTATACTTTACTAGGGTAAACCCGCCCGTACGAATAAATTAACTTATAATAATAATTGTACTTTAAAATGTTTGATATATTTTAACTAAGAATAGCCTTTATTTTCATAATATTTTCACAGTAATTTTAAATAGTTGTTTTAATATTCATTTTAGAAATTATATGATGTATAATTATTATAATATTTTAAATTATAATTATTTAATTTCTTTCGATGTTTATTTTAATTTAATAAAAATTAGTGAAATGACTTTTTAAAACAATACTTAGATTGAATTCAATGGCACTATAAATAATAAGTAAATTAAAGTTATAGCTGTTTCATTTATATATTTGTTTCATGAAATATTTTTTTTCTTTTTCTTTATAAATATTTATTAAAACTAATGCTTTAGACCATATAAAATAAATACTTATTCATTATAACGAAATATTTTAAAATAGATAATCCGAAACTGTCGTTACTATTTATACATATACATGTTTTTAGAAATTTTATATATATTATTATATATGAAAATGAAGTTAACCACAATATATAAATAATTGATTAGAATTGTTGAAGTAAATGTTACTTAATAATTTATAAGACATAATTCTTATAATAACTACTAGGTGATAATCCGCACCTTGTGTGGAGTAAAATACTTAAAATAATGATGTATTTATAATTTAAAAACAATAATATTTTTGGAATTTTATTTTGTTCTCTACGAATAAGTATATGTTTCAATTTAATAAAGCATTAAACGAAATATTAAACTAATGGTTTTTGTTGGTTTTTATTTTAGTGATTTGATGGTGGTTGTTGTTTAAAAATTGAGTTTGGTTTTTGTTTACTTCATCATAACTGATTTTACGTTTATAGAATCTAATATAATTTTATATTTAATTTTATTCAGCCTAATTTATAAATTCTTAAAATCTATGTTAAGCCCAAAACAAATATTGCCTGAACTAAAAACATGATCTTATCTTTCAGAGCTTCAATAGAAAGGATCAGAATCATTCTATATTGGCAAAAAAGAGGAATATGTTATGTAACCATTTTTTTCAAACTATTATGTAATATTATATATACACAAATATGCAAAATTTTCAGAAACTCCTCCTGTTTCATCTTCCTTTTACAATCTTTCTTTCCATAAAAATAATCACATTTTTCATTTTTAATACATTAAATGACCAAAAATCAAATATTTTTAATACACATGTAGTTTAATTTTTATTTATCACCATATTCAAATTTGATGATATATATAGTAAAATATTTAGTGGTCTATTTAATATAACTTTTTAATATTCCTAGTAATGTATGTCCAATTAAAAAATATAACCGAGGAGCGCTCTCAACTTGACATATAAGCATCCTATTTAATGTTATCATTTTATTAAACACAATTTAGCTTATTTATATTACCACTATAAATATCAAATGATCTCTACAATAGGTACATAGCCATACTCTCTCCCTCGGTCACTTTTTCTCATCCACCAACTTTGATCCCTGCATGAATTTACGCCACTTGTTAATGTGTGAATAACTATGCTTAATTAAACTGTACATCATCCATATCCATTGGTACGAATTGTACGTATACCATGTTTCTCAAGTGAAGAAATCTCGCTCATAAAAGACGTAAATGTATTTAATATTATCCAGAATTTGAGACTATGTTATAATATTTTTGGTCAAAAGTATGTGACATATTTTATAAACATTCCTTGTAAAATAAATCTAAGATATAAACATTCAACTATAACAACCTGTTGAATCATTAAAAAAGCAAAATCTTGGAGCATCCTTGTTTCAGAGTATTTATGCTTGATTTTATTGCCCATTACCATCCAAAAGTGTGGAGCATTCTTGTTTCAGAAAATAATCAAACTGCGAAACCAAATTCTTTGACAGATATATGGATTTATCTCCCTGAAAAAAATAACAAAAGCTTCATATAACTTATGCTCTAAGGGTTTAGTTTTATACAATTTACAGGCTAACAACAACTTACTTTTGCATCTATACAGACCATTTCAATGGTCTCACTCCACCAAAAGCGGGAGTACTGCTTCTAAAATCTTTTGACTTCCACTTTTATCTACTTCAATATAGACTTGCACGGTTTCAAGTCGGAGATAAAATTTAGAAAACTCGTTTTCTTTGCTAGTTATCACAGTTTTGAAATTCGTTGGTTGTAATAACGTAACAATGAGTTTAGTATTATATATATATATAGTCATAATACATAGGGTTTCAGCGCGAAAAATTTGGTTGAAGGAATATTGCATCACCAAAAATCAGTGCTTATAAAGATCCCTAACTATTCGATTCCAATTTAAAATTTTGAAAAAATATATTATGCAAAGATCAAAAAATTTAGGAAACAATATTAAATATGATATTAACCAAAGACTTGCATAGATCGAATGATATATAAAAAATAATTATTTGTCTATTATTTATGTTGATTTCTTAATTAAAAGTTTTGGAGCTTAGATTAAAGGATTCCATTACATTTAATATAAACTTTTTTTCAAAGATCTATAAAATCAGTCAATGTACTATAACTTTTAATTCAAGGTTTTACATTAAATGAATCGTCGTCACCTAAATATGTGCTTTCAAACCATATACCAGATACTATATGTTATTGTATTACTTGTGGTATGGTTTTCTTTTATTTAATTAAACAAAAAATTAAGCTACCTAGAATGTGCGTCTATATTATAATGGTTTGTTTGTTTGTAAAAAAAAAACCATATGAAACAAAAGAAAGACAAACAATATGAAACTTGAAATAAAAATACGTTTTTGTATTGTTAAATATTAAATAAAAGAAATCTCACTTTTAATTACATTTCAATTTGTATTTATGATTCAACGTCCACAATCAATGTCCTAATACCATAAAATACGCTTGTATACATAATCAATGGATGATTATCATATAAATCATGTGGGTTGTTCAGCAAGTAAATCGCTCTCTTAATCCTGGTTGTTTTAGGAAAACACATAAAGCATATCAATTAATATAATTCACGGTTTGCGAGAGGTAATATTCGTTTATCAGTTTCAGTAAATACTTCTAGTAAATCAGTGCCCTATTTATCGGGTTTGACACATAAATTAAACTTAGTTTACATGTGTAATAATTGAATCAAAATAGTTTATTATATGTTTTTCATCAAAATTCAATATCTCAAGATATATGTAACATCATCTAATCTGATGTATGCATAGCAAAAACTATGTATTACAAATCAAATAGTCAACATTGCACATTATAATATGAACTTGATTCTTATCAAATAAATTAACATCAGGTGTATTGACAAAGATATAACCTGGATCATCTTTTCAATATTATACATCGAAAAATCCAACCGGGAATGTTTTTTTTAAAAATATTTTTTTATATAAACTGAAGTGAGCGTCCGTATATTAATATATTTAGTTATATATTATAATTATAGATATGTAATATAAAAATATGTAAATATTACGTAATGTCTGAAGTTACAAACATATAAAATCTGTATTTTTATGGTTATGATCATCCAAAAACACATATAAATAAAATGTAACGTTAGAAAATGTATTTGTCATATAGACAGAAGTTGTATGTGAACAATATAGACCCCACCCCAAAAATATTTTTCATATGTACAATATAATAGACAGTTACCAAATCTCAGTTATTAAATTGATGAGTAAACCGAATGATACACTTTCTATACGTGGTGGAATTGAACATAGAAACTAAAAATGAGCAAACATGAATCGTGTGATAATTCATCAATATTGGTCACATTAATATTGTAGTGACCAATGGCATATGTTGTAATAATTCTAGTTAACAAAGGGGTTTTTTAAAAAGTGTGTGAAAGTAATTGTAAGACTGCCACCTAGGAAATGGCACTCTTGTAAATCACACATGAAGTGAAGGTTAGTTTCTTTGAGTGCTCCTAAAATAATATATAGGGGATTTATTGACTAACTTGATTGTATTCTATCATCAAATAAAACTATTTTTTGCTTATTAGAGATATATATACATATATTTTCTCAAAGAAATTTATATACATATTTAAAATATTTAAGTTGGATATTATAATGATGAAAATGTTTGTTACTATATTTCATATTTATTTTAAAATTGAAATTCTTCTTTGAAAATATTCGGAACATAAATGTATTAAATTTTATTATTTAAATATTTTTGATGAAAAAACGTTTTTAACTAATTGACAAAAATTGTATTCATTTTAAAATTGAATAAGTACATTAAATTTAAAACAGAAATAAATAACATAATTGTCTCTATATATTAAAAATTATATTCAGTTGAGATAGTACTTAATAAGCATACTCAAATTTAAAAAATAAATATAAATAAAGAATAAAATTATATATATATATATATATATATATATATATATATATATATATATATATATATATATATATATATATATATATATATATATAATCAGTTCATTCTATATATATATTTAAAATGTTGAGGTACTAATTTCTGAAATTTTATTTTTTATATATAACATCAAAATTGGATCACATGACTTCTTGTTGATCCTTGTTTTCTTTTTTTTTTCTTTGAGAGATTAGTTATTCCGTTTGAGTGATTTAGATGAGTTTCTTGCGGAAAGCACGATGACATTTGTTGATAAGTCCCATCACTGGTCCTTTACCGGCGTCTGAGGAAGCTGTCATAGTAGGGGCCATGAACAACAACCTGCTTTCAGTTCGGCAAGCAGAAGCTATAAGGTTTTATTTTCTACAAATTCTAATAATTGAGAAGAAAAAACTGATCGATCTCCGAGAATTGAACACCCTTATTTATAGGTTTAGTTTTCGCATGTGTATTGAATGAGACAAAGTGGATCGTCGGTGTTAAAATTAGTCATACAGCCTACGGTTAGGCTGCCGCGCTTTCATAGCAACTACTTGAAACATTAATCGACATCACAGTGGCGAGGTCCCCAATAGAGATGAAGATGGAAGTGATTCGATTTTCCAAATACTTCATTTTTTCCAATATAGTGAGGAACAGCATTAATATACTATTATTAGCATCTAAGATCCACTATATAGCCCAATTAATCAAACACAAAACGAAGCCATATGTATAAGCCCATGATGGAAGTTAATTAGCGGTTCTTATACTCTTAATTCTAGTGTCATAGAATCCCATAACAAAATCAAACCTATCTTGCTTAATGCATAGCTGCTTTTCGAGGAATATATACCACATTATGTTTGTATTTAGAAACAAAGACATATTGTTCAAGAAAAAAAAAAGAAAAAGAAACAAAGACATATACCGCTAGTGCTGTCAAAGTTTTTGCCACATTTTGCTGTAGAAGTATTTGGACAGTGGAAAGCTCAAGCTTCTCGTAACCTATAAACCAAACCAAAGGCAAAACACACGGTGCATCAGATCAGAACATTTTATAGTTGCAAATAAAATGTGCTCCCTTCAGAGACAGATCATGAGATACCATGGAACGGTACCTAATAGAGTCTTCTAATGGGTAGTTTTAGCTTTTGAATATGAAGTTTGCAAGACTCAACACTTGAAGCAAAATACCAGACATCATGTTGTTATTCTCTTTGTCGTACCCCATTTCTTCTTCTTCTCCTACTTCCTCTTCGCCAAATGAAGAATCTCCTGAAGTCACAACGCATGCACTGGAACATTGTCATTAATCTTTCCAGTGGAAAGTTTTCAGGCCCTTTTTTGACTGCTTCCTGCTCTGCAATTTCCTTCTTTTCCATCCATTTCTCAGAGGTCCTGGGAAGGAAACATCACCAAGAAAAAAAAATCAGATTCTATTCAGATACCATACGCACACTTGGCATCAAATTCAGTAATCAAACAATTTTCAGTTAAGAAACCTACGCCAAAACAGAAATACATATACTGTTTTCAAAACTTACTTCTTTCTTTTACTATTATCCATGTCCGTGGTGGAGTCAAACATCCAGGTATCTAGCATTGCGGGGTGGGCTTCTTTAAGCGAGAAACGCCGTAATGAGAAGGTACTTTGCTGAAGTAGACATATAGAATTTCAACAGTTCAAGTTCTTTACCGTTTCAAAGTTGTAGCTAGCTTTATGTCGTCTCTGTCTATGGTGTCATCACCATGAATGCGACTTGAGAGCCTGCCTATCTACTATCTCTGCCATGACCATGAAAGCATGTGCCTACAAAGAAAACATGAAAAAAGAGACATGAAACTCCAATATTGTAATTTATGCAGGAGTTCAATTTGTTACCTATACAAACATAAATCAGAGGAGAATATATCCAATTCAGTTCCTTACTCAAGAGTCAAGAAACAAATTATCCAGAAAGAACAGAATAATTCTGAAGATCTGATTGTGAAAACCATCTAAATATGTATAAAGAATAATAGACCAAATGATGGAATACTTAAATATGATAGACCTGATGTGTGATTGTGTGTGAAATCTTATATAAGAAGTGAATAATATTCAACGAACATGCCAAGAAAGGAGTCACCTTTGCTCTTCTTTGTCCTTTCCTCAGAGTTGATTATAACTGCAAAGAGAGATTCAACATTAATGCTCTCTGCGATCTCAACAAATTTGGTCTTCACCGTGAACCTAGTTATTAGAATAAAGGATTGAACTTTTGATTTGCAGGGGATAAAACTTACATATTTGTATTCGCAGATTCACTCTATCGAAGGAATGGGAGAGGCATTTGAGTGAGAGATCGTGAGAGGAGTGGGAAGCTGTTGTTAAAGACGACGTTTGGACTCCAGTCTCCACGGACATAGTGCTGCCTTTTTTTTTGACCCTGAAGCAAACCAAAAGAGAAACTTGAAGTAAAGAAGCAATGCAAATTCACGAATTTATGTAAGGCTAATGATGATTTGAATTGCCACTTCTATGTAACTGGTTGCTTTTCGACTTGTTATGAAGAAGACGAACCATCGCGTTCGAAATCCAAGGTTGAGATTAGCTCTCGAACGGTAGAGATAAAAAATTGTGTTAGAACCCTAAAATTAGAAACGACGCGTTTTGGAACACGTAAATTTCTCTTAATCGTATTTGGGCCCCTTGAGCAAATCATCAGACCCAAATGCAAAACGAAATCCTCATGTGTTGCGCATGAACTTAAATGAAACGGCGAGTTTTGAGATAGAGGACACATGTCACACACAGAAGAAATTACTGGATGACATCGTGAGACGAAGCCCATATGAAGTAACTTAAAAAAAAAAAGCCTCAGGAGGAATGAAAAGCTTCTTTTATATATAAAGATTGGACTATTTTAACTATGAAATTAATTAATTTAACAATCATATTGATTAACTTGTTAATTATACCCACTGAAATTATCTCTGGTCATGAAATTTGTACTCAAACAAGACTTTGTTGAGATTAAGATAAGGATGAGCTGTTTGTTTGGGTATTCATTGGTATTGCTGCTTTTGTTCCATTATATTTTTATAGTTCCACCTACCTTCTAATTTCTTCCCCAAACCAAAAAGAAACAAGTGACATAAAAAACACATTTCGGCCACTTTTTTTTCATTTTTGTAACAGTATATTCATTTTTGCAGTTTTTTTCTTTCGACAATGTTATTTTTGTATTTCAAAATGCAGACTACTAATTTGAAAGGTGAAATTTCAGGCTCGTTTTTGATTAAAAAAAAAAATCATGTGTTTTCTATGTTATCTTTTTTTTGAAACTGAAATAAACAACAATAATATGAGTTTTCTATCTTATTGTTTTCACTAATTCATCTGAGATTTCAGATACCACTAGTCTTGGATGCTGTATGTATCTTTGATATTGACGTGTCTGAGAGGAAACTAGAGCCATAAATTAAGATATGTGTGTTTAGCCCATATACGTTTCATTTTTCAAGTTTTCTTATTTGATTCGGATCACTATTTTTTACATCGCTAGTTTGGTGAAAACCCTTGTACTATTTACAAAAAAAAAAATTAAAATTTGCTATTAAATGTTCTTTCGGCTATCAAATGTACTATCTTGTTTTGTTGCAAGTCTATATCCCGCCTCGTCAAGTAATAGTAAAGTTGATAGGTTTTGTTTGACAATAAAATAAAGGGGTTCGTTCGTTTCAATTCATCTTTGCGCTTGGGGCAATGACGCAGCTAATTGCCGAGGCCCGTCTACTGCTGGTTGAAAACTATTTCCAAACCCTCTCTTTGGGCCTCTGAGATTGTTCTATTCTTATTGAGAATTTCTAGAAGGGGTCCCTTTATTGTTAAGCCCTACAATTTTTTAGTTCAACTTTTTTCTGAACTCTGATCTGATGTGTCGAATAAAAGGCAAAATACTACTAATGCTATTTAACTAAATGTAATCTTGTTGATTCTCAATACGTGTTAATGTCCGATGAGGCGAAATTTGTTGTGAAGCCCACGTGTAGTTTAATTAGGACAATTCTTAGAACATAAACGAGTGGAAATGAAGGGATTCATATCATCAAATTCTTGGGTTACATATTTCATAAACACTCCTCCTTATGGTTTCTTTGTTTGATGTTCACTTCAGAATTAACCTTGAGTTTATGTGAGATATTATAGAAAATGCCACTGCATTTTTTTTTCTTTTCTAACATTCTAAACAATTTATAAAATATATTTTGGGAACAAAATATTACACCAATAACTTTTGACTTACCACCTGACTAAAAATAGTAGTCAAATATATTTGTTAAATATATGCTTCTGCTTTATTTGAGCGAGTGCTTTTAGTTGACTTAATTCATAATAGCATGATATTTGCATTTTGCGTGATCCCATCATTTTGATCTTATAATACGTATTGATATATATGTTGAATCATACTTTATGCTATCACTTTGATAATTTATTAGACAACAACTACTGCAACTTTGATAAATTATACTTCTGGTGTACGTACATGACATGAATGTTGTGGCACAAAAACTTGAACTCACAGAGTTTAACCGGTCTAACTTGTACATACACATGCCATGAATGTTGTGGCACAAAAACTTGAACACCTTAACCAATTGACCTGTAAAAACTTTAATATAACGTTGGTGAACGTATTTACAAGCCAATTGATAAAACCTAATTACTTTTTTTTTCCTCTGGTTACTTTTTACTCAAATTCTAACAAATATAACATAAGCTCACAAATTAATTGCTATCATAAATAGGTTTGGGCATTTGGGTCGTCGGGTCGGGTTCGGATCGGATCCTTTTGGGTATGGGTCTTTCGGGTCTAGGAGTTTACGACCCGATAGGGTAATTTCAAATTCTCGGTTCCAGGTCAATTCGGATCATACCGGGTCCGGATCGGATCTTAGATAGTTGAATCCATTCGGGTAACTAGAATTTATCGGTTCGGTTCCGGTTCGGGTCGGGTTCGATTCGGGTTCGACCTAAAAAAAAATATCTGAAAATATTAATATATCCGAAATTTTATTTAAAATTTATATTTTTATTATATTAAAATGTGTATATATATTAAACTATGCGAGATACAACAATAATTGGTTGTTTCCTAATGGTTGACCTTCTTACTCTGTAGACAAATAATCCGTCTTCGACTTCCCCTCGATTCATTTTATTTAATTTACATTATTAATTCGGGTACTCATCAAGTTTTGGATTCGGATCGGGTCGGGTCCAAGACCCGCGGATCCTCTACAACAAGACCCGATAGAGTAATTTGATCGGATCAATTTTTACCCGGATCGAGTTTTATGGGTCGGTTTTGAGTAAAATGCCTAGGCCTAATCATAAACATTATTAATAGCAATTGATTATGATAATAATAAAAAATCAAGAAATCAACTTAAAATCAATGTTTTTATTATGTACCTATTTAGAAAAATCTAATAAATAATATTTTAAAATCAGTTAAAACAATGATTTTTTGACATCATCTTTAGTTATTATGTAAATAAAACAATAATATTTTCACTTTCTGAAAAAAATGGCTCCACATTAATAAAAGAGATACCCATATTTTTGATTTTTGATTCTTAAGTTTCAAATGTTGCATTTAAGAAAAAAATACATGCATTAATTAGAAAAAAAACATTGAGGATAAATCAGGGGTAATAACTAAGGAAAAAAGATTGTTAAATGTCGTTTTCTATTGAACTGTAAACCTTATATTTACGCGCAAATACAAGTACAATTACAATAAAGGAAAAGTATATTGAACTTACACACTACACTGTAAACCCTAGTTTTAATTCATTATGTTGCATGTAGTTGAGACGTCCATTTGTTGGTATAATGTAACTGTAAAAAAATTAATATAACGTTGATGAACGTATTTACAAGCCAATTAATAAAACACAATTACTTTTTTTACTCTGGTTACTTTTTACTCAAATTCTAACAAATATAGCATAAGCTCACAAATTAATTGCTATCATAAACATTATTAATAGCAATTGATTATGATAATAATAAAAAATCAAGAAATCAACTTAAAATCAGTGTTTTGAAACCCGACTCGAATCCGCGGTTGAACCGGTAAATCCGGTGACCCGATATAAATCCGGTTTGGTTTTGTGAGAAACCCAAAATTAGAAAATCTGCAAAAACTTACAAAAACCCGAAATCCGGTACCGGTTGAACCAATAGATAACTTTTATATTTTAAAAAAGTTTTTAATTATGTTTTTAGATTCTATTTTATATTCTAAATTTTCAATTAAAAATTAGGTTTATTTCAGTTTTTTTTGCCGTCTTTCTCTTTCTCTATTGACCTCTAATGATTTTGTATCTTTTTTTCTTCTTCTTTTTCTTTTTGGATTTTGATTTTTTTTCATTATAAACATGTAGTACTAGGTTTTTGTTCTAAGTCATATGTATATTGTTTTGTTGATAATTTTTAAAATTTAGATTAACCTTTCTGATTTTTAATCAAAAATAATACCAATTACACTATTTTATTTGTAATTTTAGATTTTGATGAAAATTTACTATGTCACCGGAAGAAAATAAAGTGAACTATGGTAGACATAATCAAAAATTAGTTGATGTGATTTGGTGCCAGTTTATTTTTGTTTTTGACAATTTATTACAATAATGTTTTAGTTTTGGTTTATTTTGGATTTGAAGTTTAGTTTATTATTCACATAAATATTTATGAATTTTAATCTTGATTTTATAGATGTCATAAATCTTAACTAATCACATTCTTTTTTAAATAGTCTAAATTATTTTTTGATATTTTGTATATCAAATGAAAATAAAATATAAAAAGTAAAGTTAAGCATTTCTAAATGTTATTTAAACATAAAATAGATAAATATCCAAACTATTATTTTATGTTTAAAAAGAAAATTAGAAAATATGAACTTTAGATTCTATATTTTATTTTCATTGCTAATATATTACTATATAATAAAACTAATTCATTTATTAATCCGCGGTCGATCCAATGATCCAGTGACCCGGTGAGTCATACGGTTCAGTGTCTGGGTCGGTTTTCAAAACATTGCTTAAAATCAATGTTTTTCTTATGTACCTATTTAGAAAAATCTAATAAATAATATTTTAAAATCAGTTAAAACAATGATTTTTTGACATCATCTTTAGTTATTATGTAAACAAAACAATAATATTTTCACTTTGAAAAAATGGCTCCACATTAATAAAAGAGATACCCATATTTTTTATTTTTGGTTCTTAAATTTCAAATGTTGCATTTAAGAAAAAAATGCATGCATTAATTAGAAAAAAAAAACATTGAGGATAAATCAGGGGTAATAACTAAGGAAAAATATAGTTGGTGAACGTTGGTGAACGTATTTACAACACAATTAATAAAACTCAAATACTTTTTTCTTTTTTGTAGTCGTTACGTTGTTTTAGAAATTTGCATGTTTGTATCTCTATAAAATACCCCTTCAGAGGAGTCTGTTTTCTTAGGAAACGAACACTTCTTCAAAATCTGTTTTCTTATCTCTGTCTCTCTCTCTCACAAACACAAAATGGGTCGTCCTCGTGTCACATTGGCCATTTTGTTCGACAAATACCAAAAGGCGATGCAAGCGGGGAATCCACGTCCCAACATTCCCATGTTCGAGAGGAAGACTCCCGTCCGGCCAGATCCCAAGACACTCTTCAAGTTTGGTCAAGGAGCTAACTCTCACGGCTTTGGAGTGAAGTTAAGCAACTACCAAGACAACTTCAGCGAAAGCAGCTTGGGAAGGATGAGAGGCATGCTTGCGGAAGTAGTCACGTGGAGAAATAAGCTCCTTCTTGAGGCAGAAGAAGCTAAAGGAAGAGGAGATACGGAGAGGGAGCGTGAGCTCAGAGAGAAAGCAGAGATAGCAGGGGTGATGGAGCTGCGTTTGGGTAATGAAGTAAAAATGTGTTCTGGTTACATTGATTGGAAGCAGAGAAAAGTCGCCAAGTTTCCGAACTACCAATCCGAATCTGACAACGCCCCCACTTCTTGGGCATGTGAGGAGACTGATGACGACAGTGGTGCCAGTGGATCAGGATCAACCTCCAAGTAGAATGTCTTGTGTGTGTTATGTGTGTCTAAGCATCCAAATAGTATGTTACGTGTGTCTTAAGCTAGCATCTTTGTGTCCTTAGTAGTAGTGTCTGTGTGTGTTTTTAATTTAAAATAATGTCTGTTTGTGTCAGTTTGTGTCTTGTGTGTGTGTCTTATCTTGAATGAAACTGTTTTGGATGCAATTAATTAATATTTGATGGTTAAAGCTGAGTCAATGAGTGGAGATGAGATCTGTTCTGAAGATGTTGAGATAGACAAAGAGTGTGCCTTTGCTGAATCTGTGCGAAATGGGATTTCAATCAATAAATGACTTATAAAATATATATAAACATTATTAGACTTTAGTAATTATTATAATACTTTAGATACGAATATAATGTTCTATATAGGAATATGAAATTATTATATCAATTTCTAAAAATTGTATTATATTAATTATTTTATATATATATATATATATAAATTGAATTAATCAAACATTATTATACTTTCTATAATTTGACAATTAATTACCATAAATTTAATATCTGTAATATCATTTAAATTATTTGATATATGATATTAATTAGTTCTAAACTTACATTTTATTTTAAATTTGATTAAAATAATTAAAAATGAAAAATCTTTCAACTAGTCAAATTATAACCGTTTCTCTCATTTAGGAGGATTCCAAAGAAAAATGCTCGTGAAAAAACAAACAGAACATGCCGAGCATACATAAAATAGCTGTGGTAATCAACTAGTAGTAATGTATTGAATTTCAGCTCGTTCTTTCAACCACTCCAGCACTTTTGCTCCTTCCAAAATCTCTTGTACCTAAACCACCATTTCAGTTATCTTATATAGTTCAAACTCAAAGGAAATGATAAATACTTATTCAAGAGAGCACTAACCTGATCTTTCACACGTTCCTCATCGTACTCTTGTTTATGTTTCTTGAATTCTGAGACCGATTTCTCCACTTCTTTAACTAGTTCATCTGTTGAGAACTGCATTCAAGTTTTTTTTGACAATGTTTTGTTATTATTAACCTTTGATGTGTTCCTCCTCTTAGTGAGCGAACAAGACGATAAAGCATATACAAAAAAGTACCTCTAAGTTTTCGCGCTTGAAGATATCTCCAACAGCCAGATTCTGCTTGATAATGTTAGTAATGCTCTCTCTTTGAGTTTCTAGAAACTCATTTACTGATTTTTGACTTGAAAGAGAAGCCAATTGTTCTTCTGTGAGCTTCATGTTTCCCTATATCAGCAACATGTCATTGAACACTAAGAATCTGATTGACAGCAATAACAACAGCGTAAAGAGATAGAAATCAAACAAGAGTCATGAGAAACGCTTGCCTGAATCTCTAGAAGCCTAGCTCCATAAAACTGTCTTCCTTGTTCCTCAAATAAAGATTGAGGAATCTCTACTTCAACCATCTACACACACACACAAAAAAAAAAAAAAAAACAAGAAGCAAAGGACAATGTTTTCAGTCACACAGATCAACAATGTTAACTGCTTCAAAAAAGCTTTATGGAATGAAATGAATGACATTTCGTATTTGTTCAAGGATGGCGTTGTCTGTTGCTTGCTCCTTGGCTTCCTCCTCCATCTCTTGGCATCTTTTAGTCAGAGTTTCTTCAACCTGTTCACCTTTTTCATTAGAGAAGTACAATTGAGAGAAGACAACTCTTTTTAGTAACACTTGTTGACTACTTCATTACCTCCTTCAAAGTGGTGCATCCAGGGAGCAATTTATCAGCAAGTGAATCATCTAACGTTGGTAAATCTCTGTAGAATAGTTCCTTACAATCAACCTGAAGAAGAAACCATACAAGATTTAGCTTATCTAAGAATGCTATCACCTTTTTCCTTCATCAGGAAAAACTCACAGTGAACTGAGCACGTTGGCCACGGAGACTTTCTTGCTTCCATGATTCAGGAAACACAAGCGAGAATGACTTTGACTCGCCAGCTCGGATTCCTAAGATTGAATCAAGGAATCCAGGAAGCAATCTGTTCCCTTCTTCTGTGTCAAAATGAAAACCTGTGCACAACATCACCACACCTCTCAGCATTCATTTGCAAAGCGGTAAAGACAGGTTTCGATGGAGTAAAAGATATGGCTCTGTTGAGATATAAATATGTTGTAGAACCTTTGCTTTCAGCATCTGGAATGGATTCACCAGTTGTCCCTTCCTCGTCTATGGTTGTAGCAGATATATCAATGACTGCAAGATCTCCCACCTGCACGCAATGAGTGAGATTTTGTAGCAACCATATCATATATACTTGCAGTGTTAACTATGAACTAAAGGAAACAAGATTCATAAACAAGTAGTAATATAAGGACATGTGAATTTATGCATTCAGTTACACCTGTAGACCTCGGTCAGTGACAATCTTCAAAGCACCAAGGGACTTGTACTTCTGTCTTAGTTGTCTTTCGGAAGCTTTCTTTGCGTCTATCTCATCTCCTAGTTCAACAACGACCTTCATATCTTTATACCCATTCTCAGTACTCCATTTCAGCTCAGGCACCACATCAACAACCACCTCGTAACTGAGAGGAACAAGAGACAAAACATGTAGACAGTTTAGTTAGCATACCAAACATTAATGCTTACACTGTGGGTATCAGATTCTTTGCATAACCTAAGAGTCTTTAGCTGAGAATAAGCCTTCTCCATCTCCGGAAAGCTGCTTACTATCTGTATCGAGTCTTTTAAAGCCTTTCCAGTCACCTAATACAAAGCCACAAAATCAATAAAATCAAAGGAAACTAAACATAAATCGAAATAAAAGAGTTACTTACAGACTCCATGGCGTGAGGAAGTGTTCTTTTCAAGATAGATTCAACAGTAGCTCTCAAAACGTATGGTCTCCCAACGAAACCGACAATGATATTCTCTGGAACTCTCTTCCCAGGCCGGAACCCAGGAACCTAATTTGATTCATAACAACTCTCCATTAATCCTTTTCATTCATTACAATGGAACTGGTTTCTTACATTTATGTCTTGATTCAGACATTTTTTACCTTTGCCATTTTCATGAACTCGGTCAGGACTCTCTGGTAACAATCTTCACAGACAATTGCTGGAACTTCCACACTCAGTTTCACCTATTACATCCAATTTCAGACCAACAAATATACAAAAAAAAAAAAAAAAACATAAACTCGAAGTCTGTCTCTTACACTTGAATTGGGGGCTTTAGTCTCGATGACCTGAAGTTCAGCGGGGAGCTTGTCGTCCTTTACGCTTGGTTCAACCGCCGGAGGGGCCTTGGTTGAAGCCGCTGCTCGCCGGGCTACTCCACCGCTGCCAATTTTCTTGGCGGCGCAGGATAGCTCCAAGGGCTTCTTGATTGGTTTCTTTAGAAGCCTGCCGTTGAATGAGCTATCGGATTGGAAGAGACGATGAGAAGAACCAAGAGGACATGAATGAAAAGGATTAATTATCGTCGTCGTCGAGCTGATAACGCAAAGCTCCATTCTCGCTGGACTCTCTTTCTTAGAGATTGAAGAAGGAAAGAGCGAGTGACTGAGCTTTTTGAAGCGCCACTTACTTCTTGAAGATAAAGCTGCTTTAATTTACATTTTTATCCTTTTAACATAGGCCGCTTTGAAACGCTGAGTTTTGTCTACTGCCCATTGTATAATAACATTTCCAACAGAATCTCAAATCTTCCGATCTTAAAGTTTTTTGTCATTCAAATCCAACCTTAAATTCTCAATTTTTGAGGTTTTATATAGTGACAGGTTATTATTCAGAACCTCAAAACTACTATTTTTTTTTAATCCTTACGTTTATCTATCTTCACAAATACAATTACTATCTTTATTTAAAATAACTTAAGTATATCCAAATAAAATAAAATAGAATAAGTATTACATAACACTAAAATAAAACTCACACAAAATAAAAATACATTAAACAAACTTAACGTAATTAAAAAAAATTACATAAACATTTAAATATTACATATCTTACTTGAGTAATTTGGTATCTTATACTACATAATTTCTAAAATTTATGTGTATGTACGTTGTTTTATTATATATATAATTTATATTATCTTTTATCATATAATATTGTAATATTGTGTGTTGTATAATATATTAAAAATATGTTTATATGTATTTGTGAAACTTTATCATTATTAATAAATTTTTTGTTAACATCAAAGAGTATAATGCAAATAGATAAACTTTTAAGGATTTTTTTTTAGGATTCATGGTTGGAACAATCCACCTTTAAATTCTTATTTAAGGTTTTGTTCCCTTTTAAATTAAGTCTTGAATTGGAGATACTCTAAATATATCAATCCATTGAAATTAATATAAATACAGTATAACCTCTTTAAATTAATACTCGATAAATTAATATACACTAAAATTTCTATAAATTAATATAATTTTATAGTCTCAAATTGAATTTTTGGTTCAATTAGTATATCGATAAATTAATAATCTATATAATTAATAAAAAATTATAGTTTTAGTGTAATCCCAACATTATTAATTTATAAAGGTTTCACTGTATATGCCACCTCATCGTACTAAATCTTTATAATATTATTATTATTTGAGAAGTCAGTTTCCTATGTGTCGCGCTCACGTTGACTTTCTTGATGGTTGATTACATGATTTTCTTTTATGCTTAGGAAATAAAATAGCCTTACTCTATTTATATTCAATATTTGAGATGGTCCTTCAGTAAAAGAGGTATCCAACAAATTCGAGGATCCTCGATGATCAAACCGACGAATTCTTCACTAGAGGTGGAAGCAACAACATGGTCATGGCTGTCTACCAAGTGAAAAGATTAAGATATAAACATGTGACATTTATGAGTGAATGGAAGAACCTAATTGATGAGTTATATTAGCACTAAGCTGAACAAACCAGACAGTTGGTATCACGGAATGATACAAGACAAAAACAAATTTTCCAAACCAGTGGGTTATATGCGTAAATATGTATCTGGTAGTTTGCTTTCCACTGTAGGTGTAATGGCAAAGTTTGCTAGAGTTAATAGAGCAAGTAATAACTTGGTGTTCTTAATAAGAAAAAGGGTTACCAAAGAAAGGTATTTTTTTATAAGAAAGCTTGGCTTTTGCTCAACTGACTCCGAATGGAAATGACTAGTGCCATCGCAAACCTCAGATTTTCAAACTTCGTATCTTGAAGAATACAAACACAAATAGAAATAGCTCCACTAGAGAAAAAAAAAACAAGAAATGATAATAGTGTCCCTCTCTCTCTACTCGAACGTGTCATCATCGTCATCAGGGAGTGGCTGACTTGCTGCGGCTGCGAGCTCCGCCTCATGCCTACAATTATATAGAAGTCTCTTAGTGAACAAGAAAACTAGCAGCAAAAACTCAGCAATGTAATAAGATAAAAGTGAGGTTTAGAAAGCTTACTGTTGCTGAGCAGCCATGTCAATCTGTACTTCTGGGGGAGCAAGGGCAGGTGATTCCACAAAGTGAAGGTTAGGGTCCCTGAAACATTTAAAACTCAACTCTTTATCCATCTTTTTAGTTTATATCCCACGAAAGTACAAGTCAGGGTCAAAAACTGTTATTTACCCGGCGAGTTTCCTAGCAAGGTACAAGAATGGCTTCTCGAAGTTGTAGTTGCTCTTGGCAGATATCTCGTAGTACTGGAGATTCTTCTTCCTATGGAATGTCACCTGCTTCGCCTTCACTTGCCTGTTCTTCACATCAACTTTGTTTCCACAGAGTACAATCGGGATGTTTTCACAGACCCTTCACCCAAATAAAATCGAAACATCACATCTCCGTTTAGAAATTTGATACATTCTACAACAAAAGTCTAGCTTCTGTGTATTCATACCTGCAAAGATCACGGTGCCATGTTGGAACATTCTTGTATGTCAGACGTGCTGTGACATCAAACATGATGACGGCACATTGACCATGGATGCTGCAACAAAACAAAAAAAAACACCACATCTTTATATCACGGCCAATGCAGAGTCTAATATGATGAGGTAGCAAACAAACCAATTGCAACAGAATAACTAGTACTATAAATAGCTTCTCATTTTTATATTCACAATCAAGCCGATAAAATGTATACAATCAAGCTACCAACACTAGAAGATTCTCGACTATTGATACACATATCAGAAGGGATTAAGAAATCAACTTACTAGTATCCATCCCTTAACCCACCAAACTTCTCTTGTCCAGCAGTATCCCAACAGTAGAACCGGATCTTGCCACAGTTTGTGAAGAAATCTAAAGGGTGAACCTCAACACCAATAGTGGCTGCAAATTGCAAAAACAAGAGAGAATCAGAACCGGTTACAACGTCTCCCACAAATAGAGCAACTTAACGTCCGTGCAAGAAGTACTTACGTTCATATTTCTTCTCAAACTCTCCGGTGAGATGTCTCTTGACAAACGTGGTTTTTCCTGTGCAAATAACCAAAGAGTTAACAATATAGCAAGATGCCATTCCTACTATAGTAAACAATCTCTCATAAATGAAACAGATGGACGCATCACAAACATGCATTAAGCGCCTAGCCAACGTAACAAAATCAAGCTCCAGGAAAGACGAACTACGTACAAGTAGAATGCTCTAAAATCAGAGTTTGAGCTGGCAAGATCAACACTACTAATCCAAGCAGAGACTCTAGAAATCCCGTTTCTGAATCTTAATGGATGCATCAAGCTCAAAGAGACAAACTAGCAGTCTCTAAAAGTCAGCTTCTAATCCGAAATTGAGCTGCACTACTAATCAAGACTAAGATAACACCAAAAGCTATCGAAGCCGAGACTCATCAAGAGCTCTAGGAATCACGCGTTAATGAAATTGACCTAATCCTCTGTAACTTTGAAAGCTAGGATGATGATGATACCTGTGCCTCCATCACCAACGATGACGAGCTTGAAGCTAGGGTAATCGACGGTTTGCTGGTTCGGTAAAGCCTGAGAATTAAGCAAAAAACGATTGATTAAAAATCAACAGATCACGCGAGATTAAAGATCAGATTAGGATCTGTAGAGGAAAGTGATATAGAGGTACGTACCATTGACGAAACCGAAGCTGCGGAGATCGAGAAGAAGCGAGTCCAAGAGTTTATGAGAGGAGAACAAGACGGCGAGAGCGAGAGAGAGGGTTTTTGAACAGTGTTGTGAGAGTTATGGACGCTTTAGGATTATTGA
Source organism: Raphanus raphanistrum subsp. raphanistrum (assembly GCA_019706035.1). Classification (NCBI taxonomy): domain Eukaryota; kingdom Viridiplantae; phylum Streptophyta; class Magnoliopsida; order Brassicales; family Brassicaceae; genus Raphanus; species Raphanus raphanistrum. The sequence continues at coordinate 15,769,644 of CM033981.1, forward strand.
CGCAAATGCTCTCGAAGCCAGTTATCAAGAACTGGATCATCACCCCCGATCCAGGCCCAAATTATCTTCCTAATCCAATAGCCACTCCCCCACGGGAGACTGTAGAGTACTAAAGTGTGAGGAGCAAAATAAAGCATGAATTTTGTTTTATTTTATTTTGACATAACAAGATTGTTTTTTATTTATGAAATTTTATTTTATTTGACATAACGAAATTGTCCTTTATTTATAGATAAAGGTTTTAGACAATTATATAAGAAAAAATACTTTTATGTATATATCAGAAATTCAATATTTTAAAGGACAATTTGATTTTTTTTTATTGAAGAGAATTTTTTTTTCGGTGAAGAAGTTGGTTTTGAAGAGAAAGCCACCTTGTCATCTACGAATTTAAATCAGTGCATTTCTGCTTGATATGTTGTCCTATAGTGTTTTTTTTTAACTATACATAGATATCATGGCTCCATAGAAGTGGTTGAGACTAGTCACGTGTTGCCACGTGTCGGTTATCTGTTTTTGGTGATGCCGAAATGTTAATTCTCCAGTGGACGGGATTCGATAGTGTTACTGATAAGGTGTACAGTTTTTTTTCCAAATTTATCGATTTTTTCCATCAAAACCTTGTGAATTTTATAGCAATTTAACCGAAACCAGTAATTTTAATTTTTGTTTATTATGTTCTATTTTAATTGTGTGTTCTTACAATTAACAGACACACAATTAGAAATTGAGAATAACAAAATTAAACAGTACTTAGACCAAAATGATCCTAGGCGGTGTAGATATTTACACCAAAAACTTAAAATCCGTACTCAAATGATTGATCTTGCAATGTCTTTTAGCCGGTGTATCTTTCTTTATACGTAGATGTGATGTCATTGTATATATCACTTATCCAAAATTAGATGTTGAAAATTACATTAAGAAATGTAGGTAGTAGTCTAGTAGATTGAATACGTAAAGATGAACCATATACATTGATCCAACAAACACATATTCGAGTCTCGAGCGTTAAAGAATAAGTTTAATGCTAATTTGTCTTTTTATTTCGATTAATTAAATGGCACGCAACTCCGTGAAATTTGATGTCATGTATAAACTTCGTTAATATTTAAGACAACAAAAGAAATACTGAGACTATATTATTATACCGACGAAACCAACCAAATATACAATGAAATGATAAGAAAACTACGAAAATAAATAATCATATAATCTCGAGTGACTAAACAATATATAAAATAAATAACGAGAAACTGCAACTAAATTAATCCTCCGGATTCTCCTCAATCTCCATTTCAGTGCCCTGTTGGAAACTCGCATTTCCCGTACTCTACAAACACGAAAAGCAAGAACAAAACAAACTGATTTAATTTTTATGTTTCTGTTTGGACGGCACAATGTAATTTTATACGTGTATATATACCTAAAATCTAATAGTGGAAAATTTATCAAAAACAGCATATGTTGTTGAACTATCCCCAACTTCCATAATTTGATCATCTAACCATCATCCAACTACCTTACCCATCTCTTCAAGAATTTCAGGAAAATATACAAAAAAAATCGGATAAGAGCAAAAGTTTGAAAAAATATACACGTAAACCTAAGTACTAATTACGAGAAAATTAGTTATTAATTGAAATGATAATTTTCCAGAGAAAAGGATAGAGTACGTACTAGGAGGCTGCGAGACCACGTACGCTGCACCACCAAAATCGCACGTGCCAACACCACGTGCGTTCTTCTGATAGTAACTGTTGAACGCATAAGAAGCGTGTGCCTCTAACGATTCGGGATCGTAACACGTGGCACCCTTTTGAATCGGACGGCAATCAGCGCCTCCTTCGCCGCAAGCGTAGTCCAGACCTTCCTGCAGCTTCTCCTTCGACGTTTTACCATTCGCCACACACCACGTCTGTCCCACGTGCGTCGACGGCGACTTAACCGGAACATTCTCCTTGCTATCGTCAACCGGCGTCGACTTAGCGGAGAACGGAACGTCGTACACTTTGTTCTCGTTGGGGTAAAACAACCCGTAGTTCCTCTCGGACGTGGGCCCCGTTTTCTGGTTCTCGTTGAACAGAGCGAACAGATAGACGTCAAGTGGCTCCTTAGGCTTTAACGGCGTGCCGTTTCCCGTCAACACTCTCTTCACTAAACCGCCGTTATACGCAGCGGCGTTACTAGCACCGGCGCCGATCTCGTTCTCGTCTCCGGCGGAAGGCCATCCCGTCTCCGTCACCACGACCTTGACGTCGTTGAATCCCACGGCGGACATAGCCGCGAAAACGGCGTCGATCTGCGCGTCCAAGAGATTCTCGTACTTCAAACCGTTACCGGAATCCACATTCCCGGCGTTCTCTTTAAACAGAGCGTACTCCAGCGAGATCTTATCGGCGTTGGCCGCGTAGGCGAAGAAGGGGTAAGCATTCACCATCAGATGCGACGACGTTTTGGTAAGAAAATCCAGCATCGGTTTAATCACCGGTTCGATTAAATCCGGTTTAAACGAACCGGCCGAGGGAGGATACGAATTCGCCAGCGCGCTCAGAGCGAGCGGCGACGAGATCTTGATCGTTCCGTCGAGGCTGAACTTCGCGAGAGAGCTCCGGACGTTCTTCATCGCCGGGACGAGATACGACGTCGTGTTCGCGGGATCGACGAACACTTCGTTCCCGACGGCGATCGCCTCGATATCGGTCGCCGGCGTATGTTTCTTTACGTTGTCCTGGACCCAGGCGTCGGTGTAGCTCTGATCCTTGGCGGCGGCGGAGAGGTACTCGTTGGGGAGGGAGACGACGACTTTGATGCCGGAGTTCGCAAGCGCGCTGAGGACGGATGAGTCGGTGTCGTAAAGCTTGACGCGGTTGATCCCTTGGGATTTGAGAAGCTCGACGACCTTCTCCGGCGCGGGGAGATTGTTCGCGATCCGGCCGTAGTTTACTCCGATCATTCCAGGATCTGTAAAGAAACAAAAAACGATTATGGGAATTATAAATTCAACAGATACATTCGTAAGGAGAGACGATGAAAATATATACCTGCAAGTGTGAAGGGAATGGCTGAGAATGATGAAAGCATTAGCAGAGATAGAACGACGAGAGCCATACTGTTGCGGAGATTGAGAAATGTTGGTTTTGGGATGAGCTAGAGCTGTTGTTTATATAGTGGATTATGAGAGGGAGTGGGTGGGATCCCACGTGAGATAGTGGGGCCGGTCTTTTTGTTCTTTACTAACTGTTAAAAAATTGCGATTTTTGTACTATTTTCAACTCGTGCACTCAATGACTGTGAAAGTAAATTGCGCGACCGTTTCAATAGGAGCTGTTTCAAATGCAGTCAGATGGTGGGGTACGTGCCAAATTAGCATTAGAATTTTACTGTTTTTTTTATAAAAAAAATTATCATGCAGCTTTTTATACTTAACGTTGTGTATGCTTATAGAAATGGATTGTAATCTTTCTTTAATCACGTTAGATTAAATAGTCTGATAAAACCAAACCAAACCAAACAAAACCAAAGATCACTAGTTTATTTGTATCTTTATAAAATTGTTTTGAATTTAATATTGATAATGACTGCATCGGCGTTAAAGAAAATTATTACAACCGTTGAGCTATACGTAACTCAGTCAATATGTTCACTAAATATTTGGTCACTGAGGCAAATTTACCATACCTTCATTTTTGATAGTATTAATAACTTGTTGAAAACAGCTAATATATCCGTTAAAGTTAAAAATTCATATAGGCGACGAAACTGGTCGGATGAGTAAATAAATAATGGATGACGTGACGGATTAACTTATCATTAACCTGCTATAATAGCTTGGTAAAATTTATCGTTTGTTGTTGGCAGGATATCGACCTTTACTAGTATATAATCACTTCATGATGTTAAAGAACACTTTCTCATCGAGAAATGAAGAATCTATTACAATGGGGGCCATGAACATGGTGACATTGTTCTATCTCGTAAATTTGAACGTTGTAGCTCTGATTTCTAACGTCTCTTTTTAGAAAATTCCCAATTATTCTATCACTTTTTTCCCATTTGGATGTATTATATCAATAAATGGTTAGATGTAATTCGGTGATCGAAGTGCTTCTTATAATTTAAATGACATATATAAATGCTTAATAGTTCATTTGTTTATTTACAAGTTCGATATAAGAATAACGTGTAACATTTTTGTCTTTTTCAAATTCAACTTCTAACTAGTAAATCAGATTTAGCAACTTGGCCTATAATTAACGCGTTTAGATGTGTCATATGTGGCAAAAACTATGAACCATGTAGGTTAGCTAATCAAACACCTCAGGCTTTTTTCTCAAAAAAAAATGTATAATAATGATTTCATGAATCGAGCTAAATGGTCCATATATTTGGTGTCCGTCCAAGGAAAAAACGATATTTGTAGTTTAGTTGAACTATACAAGTTGAACACTACTGCTATCTATTAATTTTTTATGTAATTACTAATTGAAAAATAAATAAATTAGCTATAACGACGTGAAATATGCATTTAAGTTTTTGAATAATCTTCATACGAAATTTTATTATCTGTTTAGTGACAAACTACCAAAGTTCATTCGATTTTAATTTATTTATTTTACATCGTAATATGCCATCATATTCTATCTTCTTTGTAGTTTATTTAACAATGTTCTTTTTTTTGTAACATTTGATTTAACCATGTTTCTTATTTATGAATGATTTCCATGTCACTGTAGAAAAATAATTTAACAATTCGAAGGAATCGTAGTCCAGAGGCTGGTTCAATTCTATGCACATATGCTCCATACCAATGTACATATCATATGGTTGCTATTACAATTGGAAATTAGGCTGGTTCAGATATAACGATATATATATACACACACACATAGATAACAATATAATATTTTGGACGTTAACTTTACAATTATATATATGTTTGTGGGGTTTTTCGACATCGTACGTTAAGACTTTTAACGCGGCCTGGTGGTTAACTTTTTTTGATCAAAAAAAAAATCGACATCGTACGTTATCTTTCGCCCAGGCTCGAAGTCGGTAAGCTCTGGTTCACACGGAAACGAAAATTGAAACACAATGTACATGAAAACATTATGTTAAACAGAGAGGTGTCACTTTCATATTGACTTGTTTCTACCTATTACCCCCATACTCCAAATATGAACGTAATAAAAGTCTAATATGAATACAAATATGCATATATAGATAATCATTTTTTCTTATCAGCCAAGAAATATAATTCAATGTGTTAGGTCACTTGAATGATGTCCGTCCACCAAGTTGAGTTTTAGATAGGAATGTTAGCTGCTTGTGATGTTTACGCTAAGACAAAACAAAATGTTGCTATATAATAAAATAAATATAGATGTCTATTATAGTAGTGTCTGGTCGCAGTTGGCAGTCGTCACGAAACATAGAATAAATAACCATTCACACACTACGGTTTACATAATTTTGTAAAACTGTTTAAATATCATGCGTGCATTTATGCTGGTCTTTATGATACTGTATTCGAAGGAGATAATATAATCTTTAACAACAATAAACTCAATAATGAAACTCAAAATTTGTAACTAAGCTTCAACAATATTACATAAACAGTCTTACATATAAGAAATCCATGTTCATTTCGATTAAATTCACACATAGAAACAAATTTTGTAACTAATGTGCAGATACACTAGTTAGGAATTTTATATCACTGTTTTCATGAAGTTTGTTCATTGTTGTCCAGACCTTCTTGTTGTTGTTTGAGAAAGGGTTTCATTGTTGTTCAAACTTTCTTCAACATAAAACTGATAAGATAATTTTTTTTTAACATGAATTTTGATAATTGTATTTAATGAAAGCAATGTTTTAACCGGAAAAAAACATTTACAAGCCAATGTTTGTTTATATGTCGATACAACTTGTAATCGTTATATAATTAAATGTTGTTCGTTTGTCCACTGCAATGTGTTATGATAAATGATCGTGATTAAAGTCGGATGTTGTTAGATTGCAGTTGCATAGCTGCAAAGATAAAAAAAATAAACAGGGCTTCCTAGCAAAACAAAATAAACAGGGCCTGGTGCTTTTTTTTACAAATTTATTATTCAAGGCAAGTTGTTTCACGTTTTTGACTAGAAGAGTAACTAAGCCCAATGTAAGCCTATTTAAGCGAAAATTAGCCCATTACAAATTCTCTGGATCGAAACGACAACATTTTAATTACAGACTCGACGTTCTCCCAGCCGTCGGATGTCAAGGCGACCAATATTAATCAACGGTTCGATAGAGAAACAAGAATCCGATGCGACCAAAGAAGTGGTTTCAGTCCTTTTTTTTCCTATTATTCTACAATCGCGCGAATCTCTCTCAGAACTTCTTTCTTCTCTTAGATCAGAGTTTGTTTTTGTTTCAGTCGCCCCGGCCGGAGAATCTGATAAAGGGAAGATGTCTGCTTTTCAGGAAGAGGACAAGAAGCCCGGAGACCAAGGACCATCGGCTCACATCAATCTCAAAGTCAAGGGCCAGGTTCTGTCACTTTTGTTCTCTTTTGCCGATTTTTATATGTTTACTTGGCTTGTTTTTTTCTAGGGGTTTTTGAGTTTATCTTGAAATTCAGTGTTGTAGAACTACAATCGGAACATATTGAGAATTTTCACAGGCATATATGTACTAAAGGAATCGTTTTAAAAAAGTTTCTTAAAACAGTATTATTACATTGATTGATCAACTTGTTAAGCTTGTGTATGAGTTCTCTGAGAATTTTGATGTGGTTTGTTTCAATAATTGTAGCAATCAAGAGCTTGTTTGTACATAACTTTTACATCTGTGTGGGGAATGTGATTATATATATGTTCACGAATCATTGGAGTGTTGTATTTATGCAAATTATAGTCATGAAAAGCCTTTATGTCCTCAGGCATTTATCTTTTTCTTTGGTTTATAGCATACGATTTTCTAAGATAGTAAATCTGACTGGTAACGATTTGAAGTAACAATCATTTATCTTTTTCATCTTTCTTTCGTTCTGGATTGGGTGATACTTAGGATGGAAATGAAGTCTTCTTTAGGATCAAGAGGGCCACTCAGCTGAAGAAGCTGATGACCGCTTACTGTGACCGTCAATCAGTGGATTTCAACTCTATTGCTTTCTTGTTCGATGGCCGTCGTCTCCGTGCTGAACAGACTCCTGATGAGGTCAGATCACTCACTCACTCTCTAGCTTTTCCCCTCTTTTCGAGTTGTTTCTTTTACTAAAACTTAAAATCTCCTTTATTACAGCTTGATATGGAAGAGGGAGATGAGATCGATGCAATGCTCCATCAAACCGGTGGTGTTGCTAATGCTAAAGCTAATGGGATGTCTGTGTTCTGCTTTTAGTGGTCTTTTATGGTGTTTCAATAAGATAAGAGGGTGTCATATATATTTATGAACAGTTTTCAATAAAACGGTGTGATGTTATTGGATCATTAAATATCTAATGGGCTTTGTTTAATGAGGCGGTAGCTTTAACTATAAAAGCTACTTTTAACCGCGTTTGGTAATTGATAAAACTTGTTCCCGCGTTTGCTTGACCTCCAAGTTTCTCTTAATAACTTCATAAAACCTAGCTTTTCGTTTTTTTTCAAGCTTCTACCGTGACAAAATCAATAATAATAATGGCTCTATCTTCTTCTTATTCCTCCTCTTCGTCCTGGTCGGACTTACTCCCGGAGCTTATGGACACTGTGTTCCACAGCCTAAACGATGCCAGAGACATCCTTAGCTGTGCCACCGTCTGTTCTTCTTGGAGATATTCTTCTTCCGGCGTGTACAGTAGCAAATTTGTCCCTTTACTCTTTGTTTCCCATCCCTCTTCTGCCGCCGATAAAGAAACTCAATTCTCTGATCACTTTAGGGTTTTGTCTCTCGATAATCTAGTTTTTTCAGGTAATGATCAGAGATGGATTTGTGGAAGCACAGGAGGGTATTTGTTAACCGTCAATGTTTCTATCCGGTTCGAGGTAAGTTTACAGAACCCATTTACTAACACCGTTGTTTCTCTGCCACCGTTGACATCTTTTAAGGATGTTCAGCGGTTGCTTCAGTTCCAAGCTATCTCTCAGCACTCTGGAGCCCTAACCCTAATAAAGGAGTTTGTAAAGAAGGCAGTCTCTTCTAAAAGTTTATTAGACTCTGACTGGGTTGTGCTCATAATCTACAGCACCGATGGAGGAAAACTAGCGTTCTGCAGACGCGGAGATAAACAGTGGACGGGTTTAGAGTCTGATCACATCGATGATATTGTGTTCTGTAATGGTGTCTTCTTAGCCATGGACAGAACTGGAGTGATATATCAGTGTGAACTTAACCCTAACGATCCAAAGGCTGTCCCTTTATGCACGGCCTCGCCGTTTCGGTACGATCCTTGCAAGAAATACTTTGCGGTGTCGGACTACGGCAAACTGTGGGTGGTTCTACAGAAGCTAGACGTTAGCGACGATTTTGATTTCACAACGTATTTCGAGATTTACGAGTTCAGTCCAGAGACGAAAGAGTGGACTGTGGTGAGAAGCCTGAGAGGAAAAGCTTTGTTCTTGAGCCCTCATGGTAAATGTGTAGCGGTTTTAGCAGGTGAAGCCGGAACTGGAGGGTTCATCAAAGACGATTCCATTTACTTCATCGATGGGAGTCCATTGAATCTGAGCGTTTTTGAATGGGAGAGTAAGCAAATCAAGAAGCTTCTTCACCAGTCAAGGTTCTGGGTGACACCTGCAGATGTTCTTCAAAGATGAAAGACTGACGCATTTTGGGGTTTATAGTTTTCTTTTATTACGTAGTAAAGGTTTTGTATCTTTCTTCCAGTTTTGATTATTGATGTACATTAGATTTGTAACAAAAATACAAGTTCTCTGCAGCTTTTTCAGTATCTATCAAGAAGCTTTTCTCAATGTGTATACTCTCAATTATTCAATTTGAAATGTAGCTTTGAAGATTTTAGTAACTGACGGCAACCAATCGACGAGCAAATCAATTTGTCAAAAACTATTTCATTCCTAATCGTAATACTACAAAAATATATATTTTGTTGGCCTAGTTAACATTCTTACTAACCGATCTAGGACTAAAATAGAACCACATTTCTCGAAAACACAGGAAAAGAAAGTAACCAAACTTATGGGTTTGAGATTTGATAAAATGAGAGCAAACATACATAAAGGATCCAGTGTACACACCAGAAACATTAAAGAGGCACCAATTCACCAATACCAACACTTGTTATTGTGTCTAGACTACTACTTATGACTTCCCTAGTTCCCTCACACCTTGTGGGAATCTTAAGTTACAAGTGGATCTTAAGCAAAAGTGACGATTCGAAGAGGCTTTACCCATCTTCTTGAAAAAAACTCAAGACATGTTGGAGGAGCCTGTTGCAGGGCTTGAATGACTGACAACAAGTGGCGGACGCAGAGCTTTGTGGTTAGCCTCAGCTTCTTTGCGAGCTTTGTACATCTCCTCTGTTTCAACAACAACCATCCTTTTAACCTGCAAAAGAAGAAGATTGGTATATCACTAAATAAATAATATCATGCTTGGGGGGAGAGGCCGTGAGAAATGAGAAAAAAAACCTGTTGAATCATTCCTCTAATGGAAGAAGTGTTGGAGTGCAAAACAGTGCGGTGACATCTCCGGAGTCCCATGGCCTCGAGTGTACGCCTGTGAAGCTTCCTCGTTCCAGGGAGACCTCTCACTAACGTTATGTACAAGCTCTGGCTCCAGTCAATGGGCACTTTAGCTTTGAATGCTCTAAAACCACTCATCCTTACTTTCTGTAAGCATGAGAAATAACCACAATACATAAAAAGCTAAACATAACATCACAGAAACAAGATCCAAACGTCTCCAGGATCATAACCGTTTTTAGTAACATATATAAATCAAGCAAGCAAGCTTCAATTTCACAGTATAGATTGGACTCTTCAATTATGAATCACATAGATGGATGAGAGAGAGAGACGGAATCACGAATTGAAACCTCATCAGATCGATTACATCAAAAGCGATAAACAAGAGTTGCATCAAATTAGATATGATAAGAGGCAATCAGGTTTGAATCGCTAACAGAGAGATGGTTACCTGGAAGAAATGGATGCGAGAAGTCCGGTGAAACAGATCGTTCGACGGCGAACAGAGCTCGGAACAATCGTTGAGCTCGGAACAATCGTTGAGCACAGTCGTGAAATGAGTTTCAATAGCTCAAGCTCTAAATTTTGGGCTTTATCTAGGCCCATTAGCTAACAATATCTGTCATACCGGCCCTAACCGATGAAATTAAACTAGATTTCCTCTTTCGTATATGTTACTTCATTAATCTTGAAAGATTGACCATATTTGTTTTTCAAAAGTCGAGTTTCATTAGGTTTAGGTTTTGTCAGTGATTTCTTTTTTTTTAATCGGTAAACCTATTTTCATTTCTATTTTTCTGCAATAAAAAACATAACTTATAAATTTCCAAAAAACATATCTAAAACAATATGTAAAAAGCAGCGAAGCTCAGTTTAATTCTAAATATTGGGCTTGATTAGTAATAATCTACTAATGATAGACTACAGAGGTATTTTCATAGTAGCTGTCTAAGCTGATAACACAACACAACAGAACAACAACAACAACATTGGGCTTGATTAGTAATAATCTGCTAATGATAGATCACAGAGGTATTTCATAGTAGCTGTCTAAACTGATAACACAACAACAACAATAGCAACAACAAAAACCACACAGTTGGTTCTATGATGGTTCGACTCATGACTCGAGAGATGTACCCAAAAGAGGTACATGACTTCTTTTTTTTTTGTAACACTGAGGAGGTACATGACTATATTATCATTTATCATCATACTCCTTTACCTGTGTTGATAGGCAAACCATCATCATCACCCCTCTTGCGATAGTCTCTACCCTCTTCCCTCTTTTCAAACTCCTTTTTCACTTTCTCCTTATCCGCTTCAGAATCACTAGGCACGTTGACCGCCTCCGCTGCTCCGTCGTAAGCCTTCTCCGACGTCTGGCTTGCAATACCTTGTCTCTCGATCTCCTCCACCGTGGACAGAGGATCTCTTCCTTCTTCCCTTCCTCCACTCGCGTTTCCTCTCTACATATATTAGAGGAAACCCCCATAATTTAATTACTTATAATTTATTTCATCAAAACATATATAGGAAAATTAAGAACTTACCTTAAGATAAAGAGAGTAAAGACATGATGATCTTATATTAGGCTTGGAGATTAATCTCTGGTTCAAATAATTTCTCAACATTTTCTTTTCTTTAGAGAGGGTCTTTCACTTTTGAGCTGTGGCTATATATTAGATCAAACCATTAGAAAGACTTTTTCAGATCACTTATGAGTTGGGAGGTTTCTGGACTCTCTTACCTATTCCTCAGTTGCCAGCTGATGTACGAATCTTACACTGAATCTATGATTATGGTGTCTCATCAACGGAGTTATGATTATGACGCCACGTGCGTGTTACGTGTTTATACGGTTGACAAGTTTTGTACCATACCGCATAAATATTGCCAGTAATATTCATCTCATTTCTTTTTGTACGATGTTCTAGATTTTTTTTTTGTTTCAATATATATAAAATTGGAAAAGTTTTATATAAGATTTTGAAATTAATTGATTAAAATATTTAAAATTATTGTATAGTTTTTTGTCGTATTTATTCAGAATAGCAAAGAACAATTATTTTATTTTCTTTTTTGTTAATATTACTATTTTTTATAAAAGTAGATTTTTTATTTTGTGTCTTTATTAAATGTATTTTATGACTAATAATATATACAATCTTTTAACTACTTTAATCATAATATCTTTTGATAACTTTTCATTTTAAATATAAATATATATATTTTAAAAATTCTAACAAATCCTTTAAAAAGATTTTAACAAGATCTTAATTTTCAAACATTATATGTAAATATTTTAAATATTATAACAAATCCTTTTAAAAGATTTTAAGTAGTAATTTCGAAATTAGTTATGAATTATTATTATACATAAATATATTTTATTAAATTAAAATATAAATTTAATCCTATTTATCTATTATATAATCATAATCAATCATTGTAAGAAAAAATTATTATATAGAGCTAAATATGATAAATTTTATATTTTATTTTCTTAATACATATATACAAATTAACATGTATTTCACTAAATCTAGTATTATAAAATATTTCAATCATGATATCTTTTCATTTTAAATATAAATATTTAATTTAAAAATCTGTTGAAAAATATTTTAGACATATCATAATTTTCAAAAAGTTTATGTAAATATTTCAACTAATTTCTTAATTAGCAATGAACTATTATTATACAATAATATATATTCAGTTATCATTTATAATGAAAAAATAAAAAAATTATCTTATTTTCGTCTATTTTATAATAATAATCTTATATATTAAAACAAAAGTCACAATCTCAATTCATGTGTGATTTTTTTTTAACATGGACTTTCATTAGAAATCATTTATTTATTATTAATAATATGGCTTAATAATATATCTTCGTCTCCTACAAAACCGGATTAGTTAACAAACTAATATTTGATTCTTTATTATTATTTTATTTCTTATTAAATGTAATCCTATTATTTTACTTTTTTAACATTTGATTTTCTTTACTTTACAATCAATCAAAATATTTTTATATATAAAATGAAAATTAACATCCGCACGATCGTGCGGATCGAAATCTAGTGCTATTTTAAAAGGTGTAACAACTGCAAATACAATAGAACTCATAAAATATATTTTAATCAATTGTTTTATCTCAATTTGACGTATACAAATTAATAAATATCCATAATGCATTATCAGAATTATCTTTAAAAATCAAAACATATCCAACTAAAAAGCAACTAAGGTGGATATTATTACGCAAATTTTAAATATAAATTATGTACGGATAAATAATAATAAAAGAAATTTGCTAAATAATTTTATTTTACCTGAAAAACATTTACCTACATCTCTGCATATTTTATTTTTACTACATAATTGTCAATATTAATAACAGAAATATACATGAAAGATATTTGATTTTAAAACTTACCATAATTGAGTTTTTCAGTAAGTTTTTAAATATAGTTTATTATTTAAGATTTTTTACCAAATATAGTAACGGAAATTAACTTTATATTCCAGTTTCCATATCTAAATATGACAGTTTTAATTCAGTATTGTTAAACTAATGCGAAACGGGTTATTAAAATAGTTACTCAATTTTTATTTGCATATAATAAAATAATAAGTAAAATAAATCATTGACATAAGTTAAATATAATGTATATAATACATAAATAAACTGCATAATATATATATATACTAGGTGATTTTCCCATGCTCATGCACGGGTATAAATACTTATAAAGTAAATATATTATAATAATTTATTTACATTATTATAATTTATTAATTTTAAAAATTTTAACTATTTCGTTATTTATATTATAATCAATATGCATCATCGATTTTATGTAACATTATGTTATTTTAATTAAATGTATAATTTTGGATATATAATATCTCGATTGTTTGGTTATTATTTGGATATATCATATAACATTTACTGTTTCAATTCAACTAAGATATTTTTGTAATACAAATTAAAATTTTGATTATTTTTTTTTTAATTTTCATGTAGTTTGATTCTTATCTTAGATATATATATATATATATATATATATATATATATATATATATATATCTATTTAATAAGATTATGTATAATTTAATGTATATGTTGTTTTGATAATTAAATAGTAAAAATAAACTGAAAGTGTCGATCAATTCAAAGTTACATAAATAAATATAACAATGATACTTAATTGCAATAGTTGGTCACTATATTTATAAAATTATTTGAGAATTTCATATTTATTTAGTAATATGTTGAGTCGTTCTATAATTTATATATATAAAAATATCACTATAAGTGAAAATATTTTATTTTTGTTTACTGTTTGACTTTTTGTAAAAAAATTGGATTGGTTTAATTACTCGTTTATTGGTATTTTGAGTTACATATGAATCAAATTCAAGTATAATTATTTCTAATCTATTTCAACCAAATCATATTAATTGTATTCATTGCATTTGTTTGGTTTTCATCTTAGATGTGTATATATATTTATAATTTTCTAGTTGTAAATAGCTCCAAGAAAATGTTAATTTTATAGGACTTAGTAATTTAATATATGTTAATTTTCAAAAATAAAATTAACAAAATAAAGTAATTATATGTACAAAATTTCATAAAAACATAAATGATACATTCTAAAAAGAAAGATTAATTATTTACTATCATATCAAGATTATTTTCTAAAGTTTTCCTTTTTCATAAAATCACATTATACTTAAAAATATTTTCGTTTTAAGTTTTATAAATATTCACTTTATCATATATGTTATTTGAAGATTATAAAAGGGAACATAAAAAGAAGATTACATTAAATTTTGTTCACTAAAGATATCTTAATATCATTATTTATGTTATTTAAATTATTTTTTAATAATTTGAGATATAGATTGATTTAGATAAAATGCTTCATACTTTTAAAATATATATTATGTTGTTTAAGGTTATGTTTTAAAAGGGGAATTTGTTTCTTTCATTTAAAATCAAGATTATTTTGTAAAATTTCCTTATTATGAATTACACTATATATTTTTCGTTTTTAAAATTAAAAATTTTCTTTTATATAAGTTTTTTGAAAAAAAAAAGTAAAAGGAAACCCTAAATAAAAAAGGAAAAATAAGATAAAAGTAAATATTTAATAATAATTAGATATATTTGATTCATTAAGGGTATCATTGTAATCAACCACCGTAAGAGTTAACGTGAACGCGACACGTAGGAAACTGACTTCTCAAATAATATTATAAAAATACTATATAAAAATATTAAAAAGATAATAATCATGCGCTTTAAAAATACGGATCAAAATCTAGTATATTATTAAAACACCTAATTAAACACTTATTAGAAAATTTCTCTATTAAGATTATTAAAACAGAGTACAGACACAACAACATACGACAAACATTATTAAACACACCAATATCTATACTATTAATACGGAAACAGTCTGAAAAAATCTATTTATAAAAGTTGTTTGAACCTATTAATTAGACTAACAATCTAACCACATAGCTCAGCGTATATTTAAGCCAAATCTATATTCCTACTTTAACGAAGAATTTCCATAATGTCACGAGAATAGATGCCATATACTTAAGAATATTCTACATACACCTTTTTATTATTATTTACTTAATACAGAGAAAAAGTCATAATATAAAGAGATGGTCACAACAAATCCGAGAAAATAACTTATCGTAGATTAACATGGATTTCATTTTTTTACAAAATCGATTAATTAAGTTTATAAATAAACAATTCAAAACATTCCTGAGTTTTCTATTTAATGACAATTGAAAATGTAAATTTTACAAAAACACTCCTAAACTTACAAATGAAATTTAATTCTAACCAATGGTAATTTTTTCTTCCAGATTCTAGACTTAAACTAGTGCTGGGAAAAAAATTGAATCTAACAAAACCGAATTGATCCCAGTTCAAAAAGTATTGCCAAATATAAACAAAATTAGTTACATATTTGAACGGTCAAAATTATTGTATTTAAGAGCCAAAACCGAATCCGTTCAGAACCAAAGTATTTTGGATACCCAAATATATCCAAAATAGATTTGTATACCTAAATATATTAATTATTTTTTATTTTTAATGTATATTAAAACACATCCAAAATATATAAGATATTTTTAAAATTTCAAAAAATACTTGAAAATATATACAAATAGTCAAAAATAAACATCTAAAATAGCTAAAATATACTCAAAACACCAAAGTACTTAAATTTTCTATTGATTCTCTATACAAGTATTCAAAACAAACTATTTTATATATTAAATTAATGTATTTTGACATATGTTATTCAAATTTATGTTTGATATGTTACTTTTTGTTTATATATTTTTAAAAAATTAAAGTATATAATAAATTTATTTGGGTTACTCAAACCCGAACTGAACCCGCAAAGATCCGAACCGAATCTGAACCAAAACCATTAATAAATTATAGCATCTATGACTCACTCATTCCAACAATCATAAATTTAATTTTATTAATACATCTAAACCTATTGTATACTTATAAAGAAAATAAATAAACTATTTACATTAAAATAGTAATAGTATTGATCATTATAAAACCTATAAATTAAAATTCACAATATAAATACAATACATTTACTTTATACAACAAATCAAAAACTTTATTCTAAGTACTATTATAAAGTTACGAGAAATTTGATCACTTTTTCTTCTAAAAAAATATTATTAAAGTTTTCTGAAAATTTTCTGGATCAACTGGTGTCGGTTAATGGAAGGTTTTAGGTTTTTAATAAAGCTAAATTTTGTGGAACATATCAGTTGATAGAACCTCTGATAGAATGCTTTTTCGCGTCATTTAAGTGTAGATGCACTATTACTCCTCAGAATTCGGTTTCAGTTTTAGAAATTTAGGAACCATTCAGACATTCATAAATTTTGGTTTTGTTTCAGTTGAATTATTTTAATTTTTGGTCCGGTTCAGTAACAAAGTTGGGAACCATCTAATATGCAAAAAAAAAAGTTTATAGTTTTCAGGTAATTGCAGATTTATAAATAAAAATATAGGATAATTTGGGATTTTCAGTTTAGATTTAGGTAATTCGGGCTGTTCGGATAAAATATCGAATAATTCAGATAGTTTATAATATGTTAAACAAAAATATTTGTGTAATTCAGTTTTTGGGTAATTTTTTTTTCGATCATTCGGTTTATAAATGGTTTAATTATTTAGAAATTAAATATAATCAATATTTCTAAGAATATAATTTGTATTTTAAAAATTCAGGTACCTATTTGATTTCAGGTTTGGTTTCAATTTTTTGGTTCCAAAAATAAATGATCTGTTCGGTTATTTATGAAATTCAGTTCAATTTTGAATTTGTTTTTTTCAGTTTAGTACGGGTCAGTCTACAATTCCAAATAAAAATATCCAAACCTATGTACTAACTTATATAGAAATTCGTTTTTATAAAAATATTTAATTCAAAAGATAAACCCGCGTTTTCCAAATGCGGGTCAAAATCTAGTGATTTATTAAAACAGGCAGACAAACAGACGACATGCATTAAACAAGGAGTCTTTTGACCTATATGATATCTAAGAGTACAATAGTATAAATCTAAAAAGCAAAACCATAATTTAATTCAGTCACATAAAATTTTGCATAAGCATCATTATCAGCATTTGTTTAAT
Organism: Raphanus raphanistrum subsp. raphanistrum; assembly: GCA_019706035.1. Lineage (NCBI taxonomy): Eukaryota > Viridiplantae > Streptophyta > Magnoliopsida > Brassicales > Brassicaceae > Raphanus > Raphanus raphanistrum. The sequence goes on from CM033981.1 coordinate 15,787,034, forward strand.
ATTTGCTATTTTTGCTCAATATTTGCTTATATTTTGCTTCTTTTTTCTTTCTTTCTCTTTTAAATGCAAATTTGATTTTGATCTGAGATTCCAAAGCGTGGGAGGGTCTCTTTTAAAATTTTTATTTGGAACACATAATTTTAATTATGTAATTGTTTATGAATCAATTTTATTATTTAAAAAGTGTATGTAAAATAATATATGATGTGTTTAGAGATAGGAGACGCTTTTAATGTAGATGCGTAACAGCTGTATTTATTTGACTTGTGATATAGAGGTAAGAGTAGAATAAAGTTGTTCTTTTGAAATAAATAAAAGTATCATGTAAAATATTTTATTGACATTGTGCATAATAATGTCTATAATCAGAAGAAAAGCAAAACTCAATGCTTCCTCCTAGATGTACTCATATATCTGAAAAGATGTGTATGTATTTCTTACCTGATGATTATTCGGTGTTCTATGAATTTACATAGAGGTTTCTCAGCAAAAAAAATGATGGTGAAGAGGAGGAGAAGAAAGCGACGGAAGCTGAAGAGGAGGAGAAGAAAGTGGAAGAAGCTGAAGAGGAGAAAGCTCAAGAGAAGGAGAAGACAGAAACCTACGGTGACGACAAGGAGGAGGAGAAGAAGTGGAGAAAGCTGGAGCAAGTGATGGAGGAGATGTGTCCATTCGCATGGGGAGTTTAGCTTCAGCGTCTTTTAAGGTTATTTTTTTCTTATGCGAATCAAATGTAATGAACGATGATGATGAGAATTTTTATTTTCCAGCTTTTTTTATCTTACTCAACTGTCAAAATGATAATATTTTATGGGAAGTTTAGCGTTAAAAATAAAAGAAAAAAAGATTTGGGTGTGATTTTTTCTTAAATTTCAGAGTACTTGAGATCATTTGATTTTAAATTTCATAGTATTTTTCAAAGTCCAATTATTTTAAATATTTAATATTTTTTCTTCTTCCTTCAATTGTGAGAACGAGAGAGAAAAAAGATATTGGGGAAAATGGTCATTTAAATCCTGAAGTATTTGAAATCAGCAACTTTATCGAATTATTACTTGCATGTTCTATTCTCCGACTAATAGTTTACTTGGCAAATTAGTGACTAAAAAGTCAAACGCTAAGTCATAAACGATTCTCGTTAATTTTATATCAGTTATCTTTGTCACTGAACCTAAACAACTCAAAATCTCCAAATTCAAACCATAACTTTGAGTGAAAACGATTTCCAACGGCAACAAAAACGATTTCCGATGATAAGAGAGTAAATCCGGCCTAATCACGGAAACAAATATCACTGGATTTTGTTTTTTCCATTGCCGGAAATCGCTTTTTCCATGATCGGAAATCATCTTCACTCAAAGTTAGAATTTGAATTTGGAGATTTCAAGTTTAATGACGAAGATAATTGATATAAAATTAATGAGAATCGTTTACGACTTATCATTTGATTTTTTTTAGTCACTAGTTTACCAAGTCAACTATTAGTTGGAGAATGAAATGGTGCAAATGTAGTTCGGTATTAAACTTGCTGATTTCGAATAGCCGAGGAATTAAATGTCTATTTTTCCAAAGACATTGTTACAATACATACGTGGGCCAAGATTCAAAACATCAAATATTAAAAACATTCAATGTTTGACGCACGTTGGTAACAAAATTACCGGTATGGAGGCGAACGGTGGAGATTCATCGTCAATGTCCGTGAATTGAAAGAGTTAAAGCTACAGAAGGCGGAACTTGAGCACCGTATCCCTTTTCTCGAAGCAGAGTTTCCATGAGACGGCGGCGGCGCTTGAACGGTCCATCGCCGTATCTAACGGTTGCTCTGTTCCGACAGAACACGGGCTATCTTCTGATCAGATTTACCATTACAGTCGCCAATTATTACTCCCTTCCTTTTGGTGTTGAAGGTACTACTTTTGTCAATCCAGATTGCATTGGATCGAAATGAGTGTTTTCGAAATTTGCACTAGATTGAGCTGAAAGTTTGAGACTTTGCATTGGGTTTTTCTTTTGTTTCACTTTGATTACATTTGTAAAATTTTAAACTTTCGAAGATATTTTCACTGATGTTTGAACGAGGTCCGATCCGTGGGCATCCTTGAAGTATATATACAAGTTTGAACCTTTGTTTTTAAAGAAAAATAGAGTATTGTGTACTCTTTGCATATCTTGTTTGCTTCTTTACTCTGGTAGTAAGACTCTGTCTCAATCTGCTGACCTGTTTGGTTCAATGTGTGTGCGTGTGTATGATTTTCAGGGCAAGCAAATCTTTTGAAGTCGTCGGTATTAGTCATTGGAGCTGGAGGGCTTGGGTCACCTGCATTATTGAAGTTCCTTGTGGCCTTGGTATGGTTTCACACTCTTAGCTCATATCTATCTTATCGTATATCAATGGAATAGCCTCTCTATATACCTGCATTTATTCCTTTGTTAGACATATTCAATGATGAGTTACTTTCAATCTTTGGAGGTTCATGTGTTCTTGAGTACTTCATGAGGTTCTTAGATTCCGCAATAATATTATCAAGTTTGTTGCGCTTGGTCCCATTATTATCTATATGGTAAAAATCTCCCACTTGGAAATAGTAGTACTTTTATTTCGTCATTATATATATAAAAAAATGAATCATGAAGAAACTTGTAGAAATTTATCTTTGATGCCCCTGTGTGGGTTTTAGTTTCCCTTCTTATGGGACATGTTTCAGGGGATTTCACTATGTTCCGCCTGTTGTGTATTACAAATTTGGTTTTTAATATAAATCGATTGACGGAAAAAAAATATAAAAAAATGAATCATGAAGAAGAAATGAACAACCTGCGTTTGACAAGGTCAATAACCAACAAACACTCACGAATCGCTCTTTCATGAACATTATTTCTCAGCAGTTGAGGGAGGAAGAGCCAAACCCCCGTCACACTCACAAACGCAAGAACCCCAAGACCTGAGACAGCCCTATGCGGTGGTCTCCACCGCAGTGTCCTCTTCACGGCTATCTCTGTGGTGGTGGCTACACCGTGCAACACAAAGAAACAAGTGACCTCCCAAGTTGGAGGCAGACGGATTGCGTAGAAGAAGACCAACTCGTGCATCAAACCCGAGACAAGGAACGAGGCCATGACCCCAACTAACATAGAGGTGTTTGAGCCGAGAAAGCGTGTGGCAAAACGCTGAACCGGAATGTGGACGGTTGTGCGTAGGACAGATGAAACCATGAGGTTCCATCTGCGGCTCCAAAAGTCCTGTAGAGAGGTGGCTAGATAGGGCTCATTGAAAACCGGCTCAATATCACAGCCAAGAAGAGTGGATACCACTGCCCCGACAGAGACCAAAACAAGTTCAACCTCAAGGTAAATATGGAGACAATACATAGCCAAAACAGCATATCGAGGCAAACTGTCGCTGTATTCATAGGTATGTAACAAGACACCAAAGATCAAAAATTTTACAGCCAAAACCCATTTAGGTATAGATTCTTTCTTACAAAGACGATTTGTAATGGTACTTGGAGATGGGTTTTGTCTGATTTTGATGGGGAAACAAGCATAGCAGATGAAACGGTAGAGATTAGCAGCACGTGGAAACAAAGGTCCTTGATCAAATGCAAAGAGAATAAGCTTGAAATTTGCGATCCATGAGAAAAAAAGAGCTGAAATAACGCAAAAATGCACAGAAGAGAAGGACAGAGGAAGAACAAGAAACAGAATACAGACTGGAAGAATAGTGAGGAGCCGAAGACCACCTTTGGAGATCCTAGATGATATCAAATAACAATAACAAATGGGGACTGTGGCAGAGATCCATACCTTGCTTAAGTTTCTCAACTCTTCTTCCATATCTCAGATCCGTCAACAACCATCATATTTTGGCAGGGTCCAGGTATTGAAGTGTCATTACAAGATATAATATAGTTAAACACAATAGAAGCTGGCTTTGTTTTATTATATTAAACAAAATAAGAAGGCTCACTAACAAGAGCCAAGAGGTCCGAGTGGAATAGAAAAAAGCTATGGATTTCTTCTTCTAGTCTTCCTAAAAACTTCAACTGATGAGATAAAAGACAGACCAAACTACTAACGTTGTACATACAAGGTAAAGCTGTTCTAGTCATTAAGCCAACCGCCAGATCTACCCATATAAGGGTAGTTCGGGCCAGGGGCAAACCCCATTGGACTCATCCCAAAGTCTCCAGGTGGTGGTGGTGGTTGCTGCGGAAAGACATGAGGATCATAGAAATTGTGTCCACCAGGTTGCATTGGAGCCTGAGGTGGGAAAGAGCCCATCCTCTGGTAATTCATTTCATCAAAATGAGGTGCATAACGTTGTTGCAATGGATGAAATGCATTGTCCATCAGATTTGGAGGTGGAGGTGCTAACATGGGACCCAAGTGCCCACCGTACTGCTGCGGATACACTTCAGGACCAACCCCTCTACTGAAGTCAGAGTATCCTCGGTAATCAAACATCTCGTTAGGACCATTCCTCATTATAGATGGTGCCAAAGGAAACTGATCCGGTATCAATGGAGGATCCGGCATTCTGTAGTCTCCCCTCATACCATATCTAGCAGCAAGACCATCCTCGAAATGGGATAAACTTGGAACATAAGATTGTTCAAAAGCTTCATATGGTTTCTCACTCGTATTTGCTGTTGATGGACGAACACAGTAGCTGTCCTCTCTAGAAGATCTTACAGAGCTGCTCGTCGGCCGATTTCGCATCTCTTCAGGTTTTCTAATGCCCTGCACTTTGCTCTCAGGTTCTCTAATATCCTTCCCCAAGTTACTTTTCTTCCTTGTTAATGCAGGCAGAGATGCTTCTACAGGCTCGTGAGATCTTTGTGGTGACACATTAGAAATTGATGTGCAGACAGCATATATATCATCTGAAGAAGACCTCACAGGACTCTGCCAATCAGATGTCGTCTCGGGGATATTTACTTCGTTGCTCTCCGATCTTCTATTCAACTCTCTTCGGTCCCCTTCCATCTCATTTCTCTTCCAATCGACCGACTTCCCAAGCATCCTACCAGAGTAGTCTCTGGTATCTCTCTCCTTTTCCAGATGACTTCTCCTTGCCAAGTGATCTGACTGTCGATTGACATATGCTGCAGTTTCCCGTGCTTCGATTTTCTCAGAGAGCAGAATGTTATTAACACAATCATCCACCTCAAGTTCATCTATTTCCATAGGAACATCTTCGTTTTCCAATCTGGAATTCTCACCATTTTCAAAGGGACTATTATCTCTCAATGTCGAATTATCTTCACATATTCCATCAGAAGCTCCGAGTGGATGCAAAGATGCATTTGGTTCTTCGTCAATTTCCTTCAACTGTAAGCTCCCCACATCCCTAGGCAAATGGCTATGCTTCTCCGCTATTTCCCTGTGCTTGGCTGCAAAGTCGGGATGACTCCAGAGAGACAGCGGTGGTGAAACTACATTCCAGCTTTCTTCTAATTGTTTGTCTTCGTTATTGACAGATCCGGGCAGGTAAAAGGACTGAAAGTAATAAACAAGAAACAAATTTTAACAAAAACTTAAGAATGGCTCAACATCTCAAAAAACTAAATTAAAGAGGGTCTGCAAATAATTTACCTTTCCAGATACGATCTCCTCATCTTCCCATATACACACATAAGATGACCTCTTTTTATCTAACCTGTTGAGAAAAGTGTCAGATTTAATAAGGGGGGAGAAACAGAGGAGTCGTTATTTAGTGTTCTGATTAGCACAAAAGAGTATAGATGAGATAGATGGAAACTAAAACCTGTCAGTCTCGGGAGGAACTATGAGGATAAGAATCTTTGGGAGAAATTCAAGAGCCTTAGCAACAAAGGCGTTTGCGAGAGAAGCATTGAGTCCAAATGGCGGATTTAGCCCCATAATCTGTTCATAAGCATTTGATAAATAATCAGATACTAAAGTATTTCGATGAAACATGAGCTTACACAAAGTTCATATTTTAAAAAAAATTCTGATCTTACCAGCCTTCGACCTGGTGGCAACTCCTCTTTGCATACAGTCAGCCAATCTCTTTTCTCAAAACAAAAATCATTCTAAAAGTAAAAGAAATAATTCAATAAGTAAGCCAAGAAGACTACTAACAGCTCACGATGAAAGCAGGTGCACGAGTCATTTACCTTCGCTTGAAAAAGATCGTAGTTTTTATATGAACACTTCTTGCCCGTTTCTTCAAGCTTCGCTTTAAGTCATTAGCACCACAACAAAAGTCTACAATCTGTTGGAAAAGGAACCAGAAATTAGAAAAACGTTTGTTTATACACAAGAAAAGGATACATTATATTAACAAGATCATTTTTCATAAAAATATTAAGAGAAGTAAATAAAATAATAAAACCAAATCCTAACAGATAACGTTCGTGAGAAAATCTCACCATATCACCATCTTCTGCGTACCAGTGGAGCCTATCTACAATCTGCATGACAAAGTAATTGTAAGATCTGATCAAGTTTCAGATAAAAGATTGTAAGCAACAAGTCATGCAGGTGACAGAAAGTATAAACTAACAGCACAGTGATCCTCACAGAAAAAAAAAAAATTAAGTCGCCAATTGAAAACACTATACAGCCAAAATATAACAAATCATTCTCCTTGATAATTAATTCTTTCAGTTGTCGACTTCACAATTTTTGACGTGTGAACCGACAATCCTTGCAGGATGTAAGATAAAATATGCATGTAGGAAGGGATCTTTAACAGACCGCTGCGACAATGTCTAAAAAGCTAAGCGTAGGACCTTCCACTTGAAGATTTGGCTCAGAACCTCTGGCTCACAAACTGCTTTTGCATCCTCGATACTTCCCCCTTCCTCAAGCTTTTTCAGTGCTGTTCTGACAGCCTGTAGAAACAAAGTTTGAAGTCTCGTTAGTAAAGGGCTAAGAGTGCCTAGATAGAGATAGGGTTCAGCTTTCTAACCCACCTGAACTGAGCCCTCCACCTTCCCCATAGTGATCGTCTTGCTCAGAACACTCATTGCAGAGCTTCTATACGTAGATGGACCTTTGTATTTAGCTAATATCGTATTCATAGTGATTTCTTCCTTAGCTTCTTTCATTATCGCCAAGAGCCTACATCGACAAAAGTAGACATGTTAGATCTATTCATAAGTCGTGAACTTTTTTAATAGCGGGGAAAATGGAACTTAAATTACAAACAAGAAAAATACTAACCTCCTTTTTAGGGGGTTCACTTCCTGGCTCCTTGGAAGAGACTGAGTCGGTCTTATTGTGTTTGCTGTCGACTGGAACCACGCGCCCAGATTTTACTATGTTGGAATCATTCATGTAATTAAACAACCCCTCACCCAGTGAGACCTTGCTTTGTTCAGCATCGCGTGCTTCATTCACTTCCACTTTCTTCTTGCCAGCTTCACGAGACTGTCCATATTCCATCGTCTTCTGGGATTTGTTTCGAATCAAGTTCGACTTTCTATACGGATCAATTTCCTTTCGTTTTCTCAAATGATCTGGTACAGACGAAACTAATCCATGCTTCTTTGTCGAGACACCATCTTTTGAAGAAGGAAACGAACTTCTAAATGATTTTACAGAAGCTTTTCCACATCTATCTCGTGAGGCAAGATCTTTATACGTAGGTCTCCCTTTGTCTCTTCCGACTTGGGATTCAAGTATCTTTCTTCTCTCTCTTTCCAATATCTTTCTTCTCTTCTCCTCCTCGCTCATAGGAAACTCAACATGGTCCCTCACTGGTGTCATGAGCTCTTCATCCATCTCGTGTTCTCTACACAAGGGAAATCATTGAAAAGAAGTGCCTCAACGCAAGTCTAAATTTGAATTCCCACTTAAGATAGATCATATAGAATCTTACAGGCAAAATATGAGTACACGGTTGGTCAAGAGTCCGTCCCATGCACGTGTAAATATATCCTCGTCCTCAATATCTTCAAAAGCAATCTCCCTAGAAACCAACAAGACAGTTATCCATATAGAATTCTAGAGTTGCAACAATAAATAAATGACTAGTAGATGAAGGTATACCGTGGCAGGCATTTTCTGTGGTAGGACTTTGGACAACGGCGGCATACAGCAAATTGCAAGTCAGAGTCAGTCTTAACCTCTCCGTTTTTACACACACTGCATTTGTGCAATGGGCACGTAAACTCTCCCGCAATGATTTGTCTCTCTAGTGCTTCAGCCTCTTCTTTATTTAAATGCAGTCGTTTTGAGACACAGCGAGGGTGGTAGAAGTACCCACAGGTGGCTGACACGCATTGGAAAACCTACAACATTACAATATAAATTGCAAATGTCATCTAGTTACTTCACAGTCACCATTATCAACAAAACTCGCCTGAGCAGCATTTTAAATTAGAGATAAATAATCCATACCTCTGCTGCGCCATTAGAGTTATCAGAGGAACCAAGCTTCTTGCAAATAAAACAAGTATGCATCTTATGCTCACAGTTTGGGCAATAGTATTTCTGAATCGCCTGGAAAAGAATCCATAACAACAATAAAATTTAACTCCATGCCTACTCAAGGCCGGAAAAAGTTTTAAAAGGATAACAAAACAATACAAAAAAATATCAGATAATTGGACAAGAAGACCAAGGTGCTCAGATATATTCAGAACTAATAAGGAAATATATATGTGACATACTTCCACTTGCATCTTCGTCATGCCAAGAGAATCGCAATGTGATTCTACGCCATCTTTTCTAGTAGCGTGGAATGATCTCAGGCAGCTTCCTTCACAACTGCACAAAGCAGAACACAAGACATGATTTTGGTTCACTGAAATAAAAACACATAATCTAGAGTAAAACCAGTGAATCTTTAGAAACCTTTTCAGGCCCCCGTTGTCTCATCTCAAACAATTGACAATTCTGTATTTGCGTTTGCATCTTTCACATTGCTAACATTTTGAGCTTTAAATTAAATATTTTTGCAAACAAAAAATGGCAACAACGAAAAGTAGAAACGGAAGGTACACTAGAGTTTAAAGTAACAAAATGGTTGTTTAAAACGCTAAACGTTGTCGATCTATAGGAGAAAATACACGTTCTATGTAAAAAAAAAAGCACCAACATTAACACGAAACAAACAATGGAGCCATATTCTAACAAATCAGGTAAAAGGTGGAAAACTTATTCTGCAAAGTAAATTCAGAGAAAATCAAACTCGAAGATCAATACCCAGCAAGGAAACATACCACAAAAGCTCGCCACCATTGTCACAAATTGCACAAACAGATTCAAAAAAGTCACCATCATCGTCGTCATCATCATCCAATTCATCTTCATTGGAAGCTACAGCCGAGTCATCTTCAACTATGAAATCATCCCTTGGGTTGTCCTGATATATAATAGCAATTCTTAGCAGAAGTTAAGACCGTGTAAAAGTAAAGGAAAAATCACATGAGGAAAACGAGTAAGCAAGTGGGGAAAAAAAGCAAAGCAAACCTCATCAAGTAATCTCTTTTTGGTAGGCTTCTTTGCGAGAAATGCAGGTATAAACTAGCCACACAAGAAAGACAAAACTCCACAAGATTAGGAAACTCTTGACAACAAATATGGGTATCACAAACCCTCCAAGACACAACACTATACAAGATTTGATGGCCTCTGTCTGAATCAAACATCACACGAACCAGAAAGCCAGCAGAATTCTCCTTACTAACCTTGGATTTTGACAGTTTTCCATCTCTTTTAACAGCTTCAGCGATTAAATCAATATGATCGACCAAATCATTCTGTGATGGCTTCACGTCATAAGCCCTACAAACAACATCCAAACCACAGGTTTCAAAACCAAAAATAATAATAAAACTAAAAGAGTTATAAGAAAAACAGAGAGTCAGTCACTCACTTGAAATTCTTAGACAAGTGTTCCCAGAGAGATCTATCAGACCCCTGAGGGTTCCTTCCAAGGAACTGAAGGGCATGCACAGTCACCAAAACAGTTCTTATCAACTCGGCATAGCTTTTCCTCGGCTTCTCGAGCTTGATCCAGACATTATCCTTGGTGAGAACAGAGATCTCCGGTCTGTAGTTGGAGAGGTCGAACCTCCAAGCCTTAACGAGCTTATGCAGAGGCAGAAGACCATCATCAGAGGTCCCTCTCAAGTACAAACCAGCTGCACTTCCGTCCACTTTCTCCTTGTCGCTCCACTGAATCGGCAGACAGGAGAACGACACAGGCTCCTTATCGTCGTCTTCGAAATAGTAATTGGTGGCTGATTGAGGAACAGAGTCTTCCTCTTCATCATCGTCGATGAACGCCATGAGTTCCTAAAACTAGAGAGACACACAAAACGATCACAAGAGAGTTAATACTCCACCAAATAACGTTTAACTGGAAACGAAAAGGGTAAAATTGCGAATTTGGACGTTTCTCCTAAACCCTAATCGAAAAAAAAAAATTCTAAATTGGAATTAGGGTTCCGTCTTAGACAAAGGAATCGAGGAACTAAACGAAATAACGATCACGAAGAAGAAGAAGGAGGAAGAACCTTTGGGAATTCTCGTATCCGTCTCCCTCGCTCTGTGTACTGAAGGAATCGAATCAAAAAGAGAGGATGATTCGTCACAGCGCGAACATAAGACAGGACAAGAACATAATAATGTTAAGAAACGTGTGGGCAATCGTCACGTGTGCGCAATCGTGCTGAGAAACGTGTTCTTTTGTGGGCTGTTTCTTCGTCAAGCCCGTAATGGTAATTGCCTTTGGTAGAATAGGCCCAGTACGGAAAGAAGAGCAAATACTCGGTCCATGATGACGATCGACAGGCGGAGACACGGTGGACCTCACACTTTAATAAGGACTTGTTTTAGGTGTCGTTTCTAAATCAGACCACTAAATAATTGTTTCTTCAATCTGGACCCAATGTTTCTAAATTTCATTTTTTTTTCTAAATTATTTTCGTTGCTTTCCCATCTATTGTTTATTTTTTTGTCTACATTAACCATATACTAGATTCTAACATTTTTGGTTTTAATTTATTTTAAATTTTTTAATTTCATATTTGTATTTTCTGTAATCATATTATATTTAATATTAATTTAATTTAAAATAATTTCTAGTAATTATATTAAATATATCAAATACATAACTATACAACTGTGTCATATTGCAGAAAAATATAGTTTATGCAAAATTGTAAATTGATTCTCAGTAGTTATTAGGAATAGAAGTTTGTTTGCTAAAATTATGTATCACCGACTATTATGTAAAGAGAAGTGGGACGCATTTATTCTGGAACTAAATTGGTGGTTACAAACGTACAAAGGTGGTTTGTTAAATATAAGATTTTTAAGGTAAGTCCAATGGCATAAAGGTAATATTTCAAGATTTAGTAGAGACAAAAGATAAGATGTCAATAATATTGTGTTTTAATAATATTGATTTGTCAATATTGAATTAGTTTCCAAATACAGTAAATCTTAATTGATTTATTTCCATTATTTGAACAAATTTCCATTGTTAATTAGTTCAAAAAAAAAGATTTACATTGCTTTTTTGGTAAAATGTTAAATTGATTTACATTGTTGTCTTTATTGACAAATGTAATTTAGCATATATGTTTAAAGAGAATTCTATTGTTTTTATGTTTTTTTCTCGAAGAAAAATTGTTTTTTGTTTTTGTGCAATTGTGCAATCCATATATTAAGAAACAAAAGATTTTTGTTAAATACAAAGTAATCAATATAGTATATAGAATCATTTTTATTACTCAGTAAAGAGAAACAAAACAAAAGACATACATTTGGTCACGCGACTAGTTAAAAGAATATTGTCATTCACAGCCGGATACTAGGGCATGCAATGCAACTAAGCCATCACACTTTCGTCCGTTTCTTCACGCATCTAAACCCAAAAGACTCCTAATGATTACATATCTTACGTTACTATCACCTTTCAGTTATCATTAAAGCTTTGATATATAATAACAAGCTCATTGTAGAAAATTTGAATGGTTTTCATAAGTAGAAAATGGGTAAGAACAACACCAATATCCTTACGCAATCTACAGTTCTTGCAATGGTTTTAATCGCTGCAATAATGGTGAAAGAAGTTACAAGCCTTACAATTTGCAAAATCGACATAAACGATATGCAGAAATGTCGTCCAGCCGTCACTGGAATCGACCCCCCGCCTCCGGTCAACGAGTGCTGCCTAGTGGTCCGATCCGCTAATTTGGAATGCTTTTGCAGATTCAAGTTTTATCTCCCTATTCTAGGAATTGATCCATCCAAAGTTGCGGCTCTTGTAGCCAACTGTGGCGTTACAACAATCCCTCCTAGTTGCCGAGGTATAAGGGAAAAAAAAAATATTAATTTGTATTTCTCATGTGATTATAAATTTGTAAGGATTTTGAAACTAAAGTGTCTAACGTTTTGCCTTTTCTCAGTTTGAAGAATGGGGCTTGAGACATGTCTGTATGGTGCTGCAAGTGTTTGCTGGGTCTTGCTTGCCCTGCATCTGATCTGATGTATCTGAATTTACTATGTTTTATGTGTTCTAATCCAAATAAATCACAGAATTGTAAGGATTTACAATATACCTTGTATATATTAATGAAAACGGTAAAGCATGATTAGTTATCTTTTCTTGAATATCCAAAAAAGCTAACTCATAGAAGACTGAAGAAAGACAACTTCCTCCAGTAGCAGTGGAAGTGTACACATGCTTTCCTTACCTTTAATTATGGTGTTGTGACATGGATGATGGATTCATGAGGAAGCAGATAGCACGTTCACAAAGAGACCTCGCGGTACATGACAAGAAGACAATTATTGATCTTTTACACAACAACAAAAAAACTCTGTTTTAAAACATATATGCATGACTTGACAATGACAAGGGCCAAACAAAATACGAAGACTAAAACCTATTGGACCACGTAAGGGGAAAGTTCTTTCATCCACCAACTCGGAGACTTATGCATGAGACTAAGGTCTCCCCACATTTGTCTGTTTGTTTACGGATCTTCAACGTAAAAGACCCGTGACACGCTCTAATAACTTTCACCTAGGATTAAGATTGCTATATAAGAAGCTCAATAGCTTTAAGCTTTCACGATAGAGTTGAGAAAGTGAAGACTAAAATACAGTGATGAGTAAGAAAAGCACAAGATGCCTCATCACAGTTCTTGCGATGGTTTTAACCGCAACGATGATGATCCAAGAAGCTAAGAGCATTCCCCTATGTAAGGTCAACACAAATGACTTGCAGAAATGTCGTCCAGCTGTCACTGGAAACTACCCGCCACCACCGACTCCCGCCTGCTGCACAGTGGCCAAAACCGCGAATCTTGAATGTCTCTGTCCGTTCCTCTCCAGGTCCGGGATTGACCCATCAAAACTCAAAGCTCTGTTTGCCAAGTGTGGCGTAAACAATCCCTCATGTTTGCCATGGTCAGTAAAAATCAAAGTACCATTAACAATATTAGAAACTGGTTTGGATAAAGAGAGAAAGTCTTAAGTTTTTTTTTCGTTTGTTCTTTCTCTAACACGCAGATTGAAGAACTGAGGTGGACTGGGCTTAAGCTTGCCTGAGGCATACTTTGCCACCACCTGAAAATTAAGTCCCTAAGTTATAAATTTTTATGGTGTTTCTATTCAAATAAATCAACAAATTTTGCAGTTATATTTCAGTCACCTTTTCTATCTACAAGAACCGTATTCTATACATTAATGAAAACAATAAAGTACTGTTTTTGGCTTTTTTCCATTGTGTTCTACTTCCCTGAATATCCAAAAACTAACTCGTCATGCTTCTTCCCTGCTTTAGATTCTTCTAATATTATGTCTTGTTTGGAATTTAACTACTTCGTAACATTAAGAGTATATATCTTTTTCAACATGTAAAAATATGATTTCCTCTCCAATACAACAAAACATCATGCATCGCAAATGGCTGCAGAACAGAGATGAAGTCAGATAAAAACTTTTCTTGTGAAAGAGGCTTGAAGAAGAGAAAAAACGTTCTGGAACAAGTAGTCTTTGAACTCTCAGTCCTGTTATGTAGGATGAATTATACGAAACCAGTTACACCACAGCATAAACCAGTGAACATCCTATGGAGATTGCATGTTTTTGGAGTTTCAATGATTTTGAAGCCAAGAAACATAAAACAATAAAATAAGGTTTATGACATGCGTAAGCTTGATGGAGATTTACCATTAGTATTATCTTTTATAGGAATTGAGAAGTAAAATAACTGTCAGATCTAATGTATCTGAATTTACAGTGATTTTTTACTCTTCTGATCCAAAAAAACCGCAAACTTCTGTAATAACAAGTTCATAATGGCTTTTCCTAGGGAGTACCAAACTAAAAAGCTGAAAAAAAGAGATTGTTCACTTGTCCTGATTATGAACCATTTTCATTCTAGATCTGAAATCTCATTGCTTACTTTGGTAAAACTTCTCCAGTGAGTTTATTTATGTTTCTAGTGATGTGACTTTCATAACGTGGAAGCAGATCGTCCGCAAAACCAGAGACATGTTGTTACATGACAAGAATACAGTTTTTTTTGTCTTTCTTTACACAGAAAACTATACAACTTGACTAAGAAAACTATACAACTTGACTAAGATGCAAAGTTCTATCATTCAGCAGCCGGAGACTATGCATGCAACTAAGGTCACCTTATTTGTTCGTTTGTTTACACATTCTGGACTCAGAAAAGAAGACGATTTGACTAAAAATAACCATGAATCTAAGCTTTTGTATATGACTGACTTAGCATTGCTATGTGTATGAGTGATATCAAATTTCTTTCAAGAAAAAAACATTGCTATGTGTAATTGATCCGGGCAGACGCCAAAACGATTGTTTTACTTTTTTATTTATTTTTCAAATAAATATTTATTTTATATCAATGTTAGTATATATTTTAAAGATTTGTACATGTTAAATATGTTAATTTTTTAAAAAAAAAATTGTATAGATTATATTAAATAATTTTATTTTATTTTTTTGAACTGCCATCATCCATAAACTTTTATTATATGATAAAATTGTTATATTTTTATTTAAAATTAGGTATTATATATTTTATATTTTTCAACATTTATCATATTTATCATCAGGCTATTATTTATATGAAAATACATATAAATTTATAGATATTAACTTATATTTTATTTATATATTATTTAACTTATTATTTATATGAAAATACATTTGTGGTTTAACATTATTTGCAAAACAACTGTACATAATATGATAGCGTCTTAATATTACTTTTTAATTTCTCAAAAAAAAAATTACTTTTTTAAATTATAAGATTGCCTTGCATTTTCATTCAAACGACAAAAAGAAGCCAAAATTTACAATAAGATACCTTTACTGTCCGTTGTCATTTTGCAGACATTCAGCTCAAAGCCACTTGACCAGAAAAGACAAGAGAGTCAAACACACAACCCACATCACACGCTCTTTCTAGCTTTCATTTAGGATTTACATGTTACATTAAGCTCATTAGATTTCAGTAGGGTTCCAAGGTAGAGAACTGGAGTCAGGAGAGAGGAAGATCAAAGAGAAAATGAATAAGAATAATACCAGAACCCTTGTGAAATATCTAACCCTGGTGATTATTTTAGCCGCCCTGGTGTTGATAGAAGAACCTACGAGCATTCCCGTTCGTAACATAAATGTGTACCCTTTGGAAAAATGCGTCCAGCGCAGTCCTTTGGAGAATGACGATGCTCCCTCGTTAGTTTTGAAACTGCACTAAGCAAGGCGGTGGTTACAGGTGGCGCAAAATGTACACGACGTCATTAGACTCGGCGTAAAACCTAAGATTTTCCGTGGTTAAATTTCATCGTGGGCTTTAGGCCCACAACTCTACGTTAACGTAACAACGAAGCCTTGTTCGAAGCGTCAAGATCACGCACCCCGGGAAAAAAGGTTCAAAATATAACCGTCAAGCCCTAACAAACTACTTCTCTCTGTGTCTTGCTTCCTCGGCTTAGCATTAGGGTTTCTCAGACGCGTAATAATATAACTTCCTCGGATCCTCCTTTAGGCCTGCGTATCTATTACTTACTGAGAGCAATTATGAGAACCGGAGCGATGAGAAAAAGTGGTGTGGAAACACAGGGAGATGAGGTGATGATTGAGTCTTTCGAGGAGGAGACTCAGCCTCAGGGTGATGAAGTAAAAGATGCATCTCCTTCTCAGCAGCAGGAGGAATACACAGGCGAGGTAGTGAATGAGGATAAGAAGAAGCCTGCTCGTCGTGGTGGTGGCAAGCGAAAGAGGGCCACGAAAAAGGAAACTGAGAAGGATGATCATGTAGAGAAACACGTTCCTACAGCTAAGAAAGCCAGATCGACCAAGGTTGAGCCTGAGTACTTGGAGGAGAAGCGTAATCTGGTATGCTTTAGACCACTCTATGTTTTACTTGTTTGGTGGGGCTGTCCTTATTATAACTTAAACCTATTACACGTTAAGAGTTTTGTTTTGTGTGTTGTTTTTCAGGAAGATTTGTGGAGGGATGCCTTTCCAGTGGGAACTGAGGTATATTATTTGTTTTGTGGAATTAATTTGGCGAGTTTTTTTTTCTTTTTTGAGAAAGAACATACATCAGCGTTACTGGCTCCATTAATGTATTATTTGCTTATGGTCGTTTAAATTGTGATTACAGTGGGAAGTACTAGATAAAATTTATGAATTCAACTGGGATTTTAAACATCTTGAAGTAAGTTTCTTGGATCACATTCTCACTTGTCTATATATTGTTGAGGAGATTCTGGTTATTTTATGTTTCTGCTTCTGTGTCTCAGGAAGCATTGGAGGAAGGAGGAATGCTCTATGGGAAGAAAGTCTTTGTCTTTGTCAATACAGAACGTAACATATGTTGCTTTCTTCACTTTTGTTTAACCTTTTGTTTCTAGTACCTGTTTAATCTTCTCTTTTCTGTTCACAGCCCAGTGGATCAACTACAAAGGTGGTGCATCCAAAGTTGTCTGGCTCCCTACAGTTTTTGTTGTGAGTTATCGTTTAATTCTCTATGAACAGCTTTCTTGCTATCACTGATCATTTATATATATATATATATATATCCTATCTAATTATTTCTCTTTCTAACATTCTATATATGCAGATTGAGTCACCCTTTCCGCCTTCTGATAAGTTAGCAGTCACATCGGTTCAGAGTGCAACCGAGAGCATCATTCCAATGAAGCAGATGAAAATGGAATGGGTTCCTTACATTCCCTTTGAGAAAAGGTATTTGTTGAGATGGCCTAAAGGCTAAAGCTCATTGAGAAGAGATATATAGATTATCATGCCACAACGCTATTCTTACTATTTGATGTTTATTGCTAATGAACTTTTGTTTTGTTCTTGTTGCAGAGATAGACAAATTGATAGGGTGAAGTTTGATATTTTTATCTTGGCCTGTACACAGAGGAGGTAAGAAACATGTGTCAAAATAATAAGAGGAAAAAAAAACAATGCTCAGTTGCTAAGAATGGATTTTTAGATACATTACATATAATATCTGAAACTAAAACATGGAACATGGCAAACATATCTATTAACTTGACAGTGTCATGAGTTGTTTGTTCCTTCAGTATTGTTTGAATCTACCAGTTCTGGTATAACTCAATTTTAGCTTTGTACATTATCTGCAGATCTGCTCTCAAACATTTGAAGGAAGAGCGTTTTAAGAAGTTCACCTATTGCCTTCCTTGTGAGTTTTTATTCCTCTACTAAAAAAGGTTACCGAGTGAAAACCATTTATACTTGAAATCTCATGTCTCTTCTTTTTGTATTGCTTTGCAGATTTCTATGACCCGTTTAAGGAAGATGAACTTGAAAATAGTACTGAGGTCAAAATAGTGTTCCCCTCTGACCCGCCGGTAAGTTTTCTCTCATGCAATGATGAATGTTTTGGTAGTGGTAAGTCTACATGATTGCTTTGAGTATTATAATCTTTATACTCCATACTTTGGTTTCTTGTTTGTGCAGGTTTATTGTGAGTTTGACTGGGGCTTTGACAGACTTGAGGTGTGTGTTTGGCTTTTCTGTAAACCATAAAACTTAAAATTACTTGTTCGTATGTGTTTGAAAATTGCATTCATTGCATTCCTGAATATTGAGATGGATTTTTGCACATCTATCTCAGGCATTTTCTAATGACCTGATTGAAGCAGAAGAATTATCTGCGGAACAGAAGGAAGAATTCAAAGTAAGTGTTGGAGCTGTGACACTACAATCTGTCTTTTAATGAGGAATTGAGTACCAAATTCATATTTGCTAATTCATTTTCTCAGGTTTTTGTCAAAGAGCATGTTCGAGCAGCAAGGAAATCTAGGCAAGAGGTATCAAATATGTAACCCGGCTGAGAAAATTAATTTATGTATGTCCAAAAACCTACATGTAATGAAGCTGTATGCTTAAAAAGATAGTGTTCTCTTCTTGCAGGCAAAAGCTGCTCGACTGAAAGCAATAGAAGAAATGAGTGAAGAAAGTAAGCAAGCCTTTCAAAGCATTAAGTTCTACAAATTTTATCCTCAGCCTTCACCAGACATCTCAGGAGTCATACAGGTATATGAACGGAAGAGTTTGACACTGTTTCTAAGTTGATCATAAGAAGAAGCATGTCAGTATAATCTGTAACAAAGCTCTGAATATATATGTGAATTATCTTTCTTTGCTTTTTTTTTCTTCTTTGCAGTCGGCGAAGATTAACAGATATTACGGGAATGCTCATCAAGTCATTTGATATATGGATTCTTCAGAAGTCTTGGCTGCCAGCTCCAACAGTGCCCTCAGATTCTCTTTGAGCTTTTATAGTTTACAAAATGTAGGCTATTTTACCGAGTTTGCTCAAACTATATGTAACATCTTATGTCATGTCTAGCAAAATACCTTATTTTAAAATGATATATATCTTCTAAATTTCAAGATATTCCGGTTATCATAATACATGCATTTCATGACTCCAGATTTCCTAACGAAAGTGATAAACAAAACTAGGTAATAACCACAAAACTGATAAAATTTGTACACGATTTGGAAATAATATGAAAAAGATAAAACAATGATAAAAATTGGAGATGCGGGGTATCGATCCCCGTACCTCTCGCATGCTAAGCGAGCGCTCTACCATCTGAGCTACATCCCCATGTTGTTTCATTTACAGCATAACATTTAATAAACTAAATACAAGAGAATGCAAGGACTTGATTCAAAGAGAAAGAGGGTTGATTAGCAAAGACGTGATAAGGTCTTTGAGATTTCCATGAGGATCACTGAATCCATCACCCTCCCTGTAATACACATTGACAAGTCGTATAGTGTTGATGCACCGTACCAGAATGGGTCGCGACACATCTTTTATCGTCAAGAACTCCTCCATCACTATCTTACAATTATCTTTAACTATATCCTTGATTTCTCTAACCGCCAACTTCTTTGCTAACACCGTGTTGCTTCATGTAACAGTTCACCCCATTAGCCACCTCTCCTCTCCTCATCTCTATCTCAAATCCGCCTATGTCATTTTCAAGACGGAATATAACACACAAAGCTCGTATCATTCTCGGTTCGGATTTGAACCACTCGATCGTCTGATCCTCGTCACAATCTTCCATCGCCATAAAGGTGTACATTACAAAGCAACGTACCCCAGACGAGTCTATTCCAACCTCCATGTACTCATCAAAAGTTGGAACGTAACCTGCCCGTGCCCATTTCGATATGTTTGCGTACGCTCTACCAAGTCTCTTAATCTGCTCAATTTATAACACTCAAACTTTATTTACTTCTAGATATTGAGCCAATAACGCATTAAACCACAAATTGGTTGACTTACCTCTTCTACCGTGTACTGCACGCTACATGATCTCCCTCTAGGCTTCATTTCTCCTTTGATATCTTCCATAGTGTCTACTATACTCTGGATGACGATTCTCAAATGGCTTGGTAGTTCGTCAATGGCACCAAGATCCCACCTTATGGATTTTCCCATGCATGCGATGTGTTGTTATTTAACACCACTGATGTTAAGGTATATTCATATATATACATATACTAACCTTTGCAAGGAATCAATGAGACTTCTAACTTCAGGGAAACTTCCATATGCATCACATGTGTCATCCATAACTACCATCATTATAGAAATCTTAGAGACTATAATTCTCCCAAGTGAATAGCGTGGCTCAAAATACGTCGCCAGAGCCCCGACAAAGGTCTCAAGAAGCCTGTCTCTTACGTATGGTAGTTTATATGCAAGATCAGTTTCCTTCCACCATCTTTAACCGCATAAACATCAGACAAAAAATATATATTTTTTTAAAATGTCACATCTGAAATATTGAAAATCATTTCAAAAACACCAAACTAGGACAACGTACTTGGTGAGAGTTTCTAGCTCTTGAAGGTAATGGAGCTGACAAAGTTTGAAGTTGAGCTTTGCAAAAGTAAGCAACATCTCATTATGACCTTCCTCTACTTGATAGAAAGAAATATATTCCCTAGCAGCTTCTATTTCCATCTTAAGAAACCGAGGTCTGTACAATGCACTTAGTATATGCCTTGAGAGATGAGGAGGAGTGGTGATACACTAAAAATGAATCCTTGCTACTGCCAAGTTAACAGTTGCAATTGTAGTATTTGAGATTCAAATCCAGAGGACCAGCCTACACTCTAGTTCTATGAGTTCCGAAATCAAGCTAAGAAGAAGATAATGATTTGGTTTAAAAAGTGACGTAGAGAACAAGTAAAAAGCACAAGCGATGAATTCAAGTTAAAAAGGAGTTAATCTAGGATGAATACGAGTGATCTCAATCACGACCGAGCAACTATTCAGGTTCGATGCAGTTCTATCTAGAACTCGGATCACTCAGCTGGAACACTCCACTGTCGTGGCAGTGATCACTTTGCAGATCGATCTCACCACCTAACTGTCGTTGGGATGAGGATCAATTGCAAGCTTAAGAGAACAAGTCCGATCAGTTCACAATGCACCTTAACATCTACTTTCGTGTGGCTAAGGATGCAGTGCTCATTCATACAGGATCTAGCAACCTATTACACTTTTGATGCACAGATTTACTTGGGATCAAACGCTAGATGATCAGTTTAACGCAGGCATGAAACAATGAATGAATGAAGATTTGCTAGATGATAACCTATCTATGCTCAGTCGCGAATGCACTCTATCACCCTAGATCAACAGTCGACTACTCAATCATGATGCAGAGAAGAACAACAGATGAAACTGAAATACTCATGATCAGATTAAGAAGAATAAAACTAGGGTTCAGGTTGTTCTTCGAATGAAGAGGTGAGCCGTCGCCCTTACAAAAAGCTTGAATCCAAAAGTATGAAACTTGTCTTGTGAAAACTAGCGTAAAAAGAAATAGAAAATAGATAGATGGCGTTTTATATGGAGGCGCCAATCAGAAGAAAAGAGATTAGGGCAACAGGGCTTAAAATCCCGAAATAGGAGTTTCCATATTCGTCTGGAACAATCGCCGGATCACTCCGTCTGCTTGTTCCGCTCGAGAGAGAACAGTCTCGGGATTGTTCTCTTGAGTGTTCTCCGCAGGAATGCTCCAAAAGGACTTCTTTTCATCAGGCACCTTCTCTTCTTTCTTCTGCTAACTCCAGACCTGTAAAAGGTCAAAAAGGACTAGACTGACACGAATTAGTGACTTCAAACAAAAGAAAACATATATGCAATGATGTGAAAAACACCATATATCAATTCCCCCAGACTTAGATCCTTGTTTGTCCTCGAACAAGGCAAGTACCAAGAACAGGGAGAAAGGTTTGAAAGCGTGGGAACTCGCTTATTCTCAGCAACCATACTCTTACCACAAATCTCTGAACCATACAAGCTGTAGACTAGGACCACACACACTTACTGAGAACCCCCTGATCGCTGTTCGAAGATCAGCTCCTTACTCTACATCTTAACCTGAAAAGGCAACACTTTCGAGACAAAACTCCTTATGTTCAATTAAGATCAGCGTGAGCTTCTTGTCACAGGCTCTATTCAAAGAGAACGGGCTAGGTATAGAACAGGCTAACTTTTATGGTGGAGTTCAAGAGTGTTTAGGGTTTACCAAGAGCGGGCGCAGGATATCGCACAAAATGGTCGTGAGAGGACGGCTCCATTGAGGTCCACAGTCCTTACTCATCTCTGCCAATCGGACTGCTCTCCGATAGATCGATCATAGGACTGCTCTGCGCGCTTCAACTTCCCCTTCGGAACACTTCACTGAAACAACCATTACTTTCTCAACTTCCCCAGTGGCATGCATCATAGATTCTTCCCCTTCTCGTCACCAATAAATCAAAGCAAAACAAAACTTTTTTTTTTTTTTTTTATACTGAATTACAAAATGCTGGGGTGACGAGCAAGGAGGTAACGAGTGATGTACATGATGCCACTGGTGATTCATTCTGGTCTGTTCTAGCCACTTACTTCTTCGTTGTTCTCCATGGTATCGGAACAGGCATCTCGGTTGTTCCCTTACGTATTGGAACAAGCACTCCGGTTGTTCTGCCTGCTTCCATTGTGTGAGCATTGATGAGTAAGAACTGCGTCGATCCTTTCCTCTCCGACCTTTTTGCACATATCTGCACATAAAGTACTAGAAAAGCAAATGCATGAGGGTGAAATTAAAGGTCAGGGTTCAAGGTGGGAACTAGCTAAAGATGAGCTAGCCACTCAGGAACAGCAAGAGGGATAAAAATCGGATAAGAAGTCCTGAGTGTAGTTCTCATTCTACCCTGATCTAGTGCCCATGACAAGAAGAATTAAAGTCCAGATTAGGTTCAGATAAAGTGGAGTTAAGTCTGCCCAGTGTAACCTGATCGGTATAGAATTTCTGGAGTGTCAAATGAGATAAGTCAGGGTGTTCCAGGTCCATGTGTGGGTCTTTCATCACTGCTAAGGTCACTGAATAAGAAGGTTAAAGCACGAGGTGGTTAAAGAGCATCACAAATAAGGTCCTGATTCCCACAATAGTTTTGTCTGACTCGATCCTAAAAACTGACTCAAAAAGCACACAAGTACAAAGCACACAAGTACATTGCTCCCCCAGACTTAGTTCACACCATCCCTGGTTGTGAAAATAAATCAAAGGAAGCTGAAACAAACCAAACAGAAGCAAATAACATGAAAAATAAATAGTTCAGATGGATAAGACAAGGGATAGAAATAGTCCTTTCGGACTCAGTCTGAATCACCGCTACCGGAGTGACCAGCTGTCCTCCTGTTCCTCGGCAGTCTCACTCCTCCAGTCGATGTTCCTGCTTGTTCTTTGCCTGGGCGCCTTGTTCTCTGCGGTGTACGCTCCTCCTGTGCTCCAATGCAGCCGCCTGTGATCGCCCTGAGTATCCTCTTCATGAGGCTGTTGTTCTTCTTCTGGGAATCAACCATCCAGCGTCTGTAGGCGTGATCATCAGTCACATCGGTGAAGTCCTCCAGGTCGTACTCACCATCAGCCTGTGGAGTCACATGCTCCACATCATCCATGTCCTCATCATCGTGCTGAACCTGCGCCTTTGGATCATCGCAGAGGTGCTCTTCATCGAGTGAGAACACAATGTTCTCCAAGGATAAGAAGTCTGTGAACCCAGGCATAGGGAGCTTGCAGTACAGAGGGTTCCCTTCTTTATCCTGGAACTTGTAGGTGGTCTCGTCGCGCAGGATGTGGCATGCGATCAGGTAAGGAGTATCGATGAACTCCATCTCAGAGACGACCGTGTACGAGCTGAGGTTGATGTTGAAACGCTGGAACAACGGTGTGAGCAGACTGCCGCAACGATCCTTCTTATCATCAGTCCGAACCAGTGTGTCCTTGCGGTCAGCGAACATGGAGATGAGATGAAACCCCGGGTTGGTCTTGACTTCCTGGATCGGTGTGATGTTCTCTCTGCGCATCTCGTCCTCAAGTCCCGTGTAGAGAACCTGGAGCTCTCCGTTTGTGATCTTGGATGTGTACTCCTTCGCGAACAGCACATTGGACACAATCTTGGCGATGATCCGGATAGCAGGGTTCCGGATCTGCGACTGATAGGCCTTGCGAGAGGTGAACTTGCCGGCTGCAATGAGGTCCCAAAAGGTGTCTGCCGGTTTGAACTTCCTCTCCACTGAAACCCCCTTTGGCGTGTCTGCAATCTCGAATAGCGAGTTCAGGTCGTCGAGAGAGATGGTGCAGAACTTGCCGTCAGCCATGAAGGAGAAGAAGCAGTTCTCGTACGTAGGCGCATTGGGGTTCTGGTAAGTGATCTTGCATGTCGCGAGCACTTGCCTGACCAAGTCGGGGTAGAGAACCTGAGCCTGGTAGCAGAGAGGCATGATTCCCATAGCCTGCATCGTGTCGAACACCTCAGTGTCAAGGCCTAGATCGCCTAGTGTTTGGCTGCTCACGAACCGCGTAGGCAAGATCTCTGCTAGGAGGAGCTTGTTGTATATCGCTGCCGACTCCTTGTCCCATCCCTCGACGTTGAAGTCAAGGAGCATCGGATCATTAAGGTCGATGGGCGCTCCCTCGGTTTTGTTCGGCCACGGGTACCCAGGTGGAGCACTCGCGGCTGGAGAAGCAGTGGTCTTGGCGGCTCTGGCGTTTCGCATCTTTGGAGGCATCTACAAGACAAAAGCAAAAACCAATATCAGCACAGTTCGTTGGTTGTTCTAGAAACGATGGAACAATCCAATCTTCTTGTTCTACTCAAGTCCATCGATCACTAGACAACCTACACAAGCCTCAATCTCAACAGTACAAATCGCAAAGGCCAAGAATCACAAGCAACAAATCGGTTCCTCTTCCATTGAATACCAATCATGAATTCAATCCTAGTAGCAAGTATACTATCAAGAGCTACAACCTAGGATGAAATCGCAAAGCATAAAAGGAAAGAGAGAACCCAAGAAATCACTCCCAAATCGCGATTTGCATGCGCAAAAAGGGAGAGAGTTCTTGGTGATTACCTTGATTGGAGAGATGATTCCTGCAAAACAACTCAATCTCAAGAGAATCCCAAGAGTTTAGAACCAAAATCGATGAGAAAGAGAGAGAGGTGAGTTCGCGATTTCTAGGGTTCTAAAGGGGGGTGTGCGGCGAGAGAGATGAAGTGGGGAAGTGGAATGTTTGGGTTTTTAATAACCAATCAAAACCGCTTCCCCTTCCCTTTTCTTTTTTTTTTTATTTTTTTATGTTTTTATTTTTATTTTTTTTTGTTCGAGAACTTACCTGGGAACAATCGGCGGAACAACCGCTGGAGTGCTCTCCTGGAGTGATCTCGAATTTTCTTGATTTTTCAACCTGCAAGTTAGTTCCTAGAAAGATAAAGACAAAAAGAAAACAATATTTACACTCACCAGTGGGTTGCCTCCCACCAAGCGCTTGTTTTCTGTCACTAGCTTGACTTCAATGAGCCGATTAGGCTTGAGGGGGGTCGCCCAAGGGTATCTCTACACCTTCAGCGATTGTTGTATCAGCAAGATATGGCTTGAGACGCTGACCATTAACAACAAATTCTCCTCCTCTTGTGTCCAGCAACACAACAGCTCCATAAGGGCGAACCTCCTTAATGGTGAAAGGTCCTGACCATCTAGATTTAAGCTTTCCAGGGAACAGCTTAACCCGTGAATTGAAGAGTAGGACCTGATCGTTCGGAGCAAAGCTTCTGCTGATGATCCGCTTGTCATGGAACGCCTTGGTTTTTTCCTTGTAGATCTTAGAACTCTCATAGGCCAGATGCCTGATCTCCTCCAACTCGTGGATCTGAATGGTTCGCCTCTCCTTGGCAGGTTTGATGTCGAAGTTGAGTAGTTTGACAGCCCAAGCCGCCTTGTACTCTAACTCAACAGGTAGGTGGCACGCCTTGCCATAGACCAGGTGATAGGGAGTGGTCCCTAGAGGGGTCTTGTAGGCTGTTCTGTACGCCCAGAGAGCATCGTCAAGCTTAAGGGACCAATCCTTGCGGGTGGCGTTGACAGTCTTCTGGAGGATGTTCTTGATCTCCCTGTTGGAAACCTCCACTTGACCACTTGTTTGAGGATGATAGGCGGTTGCAACCTTGTGTTTCACACCATTCTTACTCAGCAATCCTTGGAACACCTTGTTGATAAAATGAGTTCCACCATCGCTTATAACCACTCTAGGCACTCCAAATCTTGGAAAGATAATGGAGGTGAACATCTTGGTTACAACTCGCGCATCATTAGTTGGACTAGCAATCGCTTCCACCCACTTGGAGACATAGTCCACAGCAACTAGGATGTATTCATTCTTGTGAGAGACTGGGAAAGGTCCCATGAAATCGATCCCCCAGCAATCGAACACTTCAACTTCCAAGATGTAGTTCTGAGGCATCTCGTTTCTCTTGCTTATACTCCCCATCCTTTGGCATGAATTGCATCGAGATATGAAGGCGTGAGCATCTCTGAACATAGTAGGCCACCAGAAACCGGCTTGGAGGATCTTGGAAACAGTCTTGAAGGTGGCGAAGTGACCAGCATAAGAGGAACCATGGCAGTGGTGAAGGATCCCTGGAATATCAGCCTCTGGAACACATCTCCTGAAGATCCCATCCTTGCCTTGCCGATAGAGATACGGCTCATCCCAGAAGTAGTGTCTCGCCTCCCTCAGAAATTTTCTCTTCTCATTCCCAGTGAACCTCAAAGGCTCTTTCTCAGCTGCCAAGAAGTTGGCAATCTCAGCAAACCATGGAAGATTCGGGTACTCCTTCTGGATCACTGCAACGAATGCTCCTTCTACGCGGGAACAGTCCTTAACGGCAGGTGATGACTGCTCCATGTTGCGCAGACCGATCGCATTGACGTATTCCATCGGTTGTTCCACATCAAGAACTGTCTCATCTGACACTTTCATCCTGGAGAGATGATCTGCCACGCCATTATCAACCCCCTTCTTGTCTCTTATCTCTAGATCAAACTCTTGGAGCAAGAGAATCCATCTTAAGAGCCGTGGTTTAGCATCCTTCTTCGTGAGCAGGTACTTGAGGGCCGCGTGGTCTGTGTGCACAATCACCTTTGATCCAACCAGATAGGATCTGAACTTCTCAAAAGCGAACACGATGGCAAGGAGCTCCTTCTCTGTGGTTGCGTATCGGCATTGAGCTTCATCTAAAGTTCTGCTTGCATAGTAGATCACGTGAAGCTTCTTGTCTTTACGCTGTCCAAGGACTGCTCCCACTGCAAAATCACTTGCATCTGTCATGATCTCGAAAGGGAGATCCCAATCTGGAGGTTGGACAACTGGTGCACTGACTAGAGCTCCCTTGATCGTATGGAATGCGGCTAAGCAGTCACTGTCAAAGGCAAACTGAGCTTCCTTGCAGAGCAACCGTGTGAGTGGTCTCGCGATCTTGGAGAAGTCTTGGATGAACCTTCTGTAGAAACCAGCATGTCCCAAGAAACTCCTGATTCCCTTCACTGAAGTTGGTGGTTGCAGACTCATCATGACCTCGATCTTTGCCTTGTCCACCTCAATGCCTTTCTCGGATATCTTGTGTCCGAGAACAATCCCATCTCTCACCATGAAGTGGCACTTCTCCCAGTTCAGCACCAGATGCTTCTCCTCGCATCGCTTCAGTACCCTGCACAAATTTGACAAACAGACATGAAAGGAGCTTCCATAGACGCTGAAATCGTCCATGAAAACCTCCATTATGTCTTCGATCAGGTCAGTAAAAATCGACATCATGCATCGCTGGAAGGTCGCTGGAGCATTGCACAAGCCGAATGGCATCCTCCTGTATGCATATGTTCCATAAGGGCATGTGAACGTCGTCTTCTCCTGATCATCTGGATGGATGGGAATCTGAAAGAAACCTGAATAACCATCTAAAAAGCAATAGTAAGGGTGGTTAGCCAATCTCTCAAGCATTTGATCAATAAAAGGAAGTGGGAAGTGATCCTTACGAGTCGCAGCATTCAACTTACGAAAATCAATGCACATGCGATGACCAGTAACTGTTCTAGTGGGGATCAATTCATTCTTTTCATTGGTTATCACAGTGATCCCCCCTTTCTTAGGTACTACATGCACAGGACTAACCCACTTACTATCAGAGATCGCATATATCACACCTGCTTCTAGAAGTTTCATTATCTCTTTCTTTACAACATCTTTTAGATTCGGGTTTAACCTCCTCTGATGTTCTACAGAAGTCATCGATTCATCTTCCAGGTGTATTCTATGCATGCACAAATCAGGTGAAATGCCAGGTATGTCAGCTAGAGAGTAACCCAAAGCCTTACGATACTTTCTCAGCTCACACAAAAGCAGAGCAGTCTCTGCATTGTTCAGGTCAGCATTTATAATGACAGGATATGTGGAGTTGGGTCCAAGAAATGCATACCTGAGTCCCTTGGGAAGGGATTTGAGCTCTACCTTTGGAGCTTTCAGCTCGCTCCATGAGTCATCAGTCTGAGCTGCCGGAACAGACGGGTTCTGAGGTGCGGTTGTTCCAGTCGCTGTGCTGGAGTCACTGTTCTCCCCCAGACTTAGATTCGCCACCATCCTCTCCATAGTCCTGGCTGAATCCAGGAACTTGGCATAGGCATCAGCTTCAACATTCTCTAGGCTCTGCTCGGCTTCAGCTCTGACTAAGGCGAGTTCGAGTGGATCCTCGGTGAGAATCTCCTCGATCATTCCTTCATGCGGCTCTAAGGGATCACCATCTTCTTGGACAGTGAAAGTTTGTCCATCCAGCATCGGCTTCTTGAGCATCTGATCCATCTCAAACTTCATCACAATATCTCCAAGGTGGAGATCAATCTTCCCTTGTCGGACATCGATGATAGCTCCAACAGTGCAGAGGAATGGTCTGCCTAGGATCAGGGGATCATTGGAGTCTTCCTCGACTTCCAGAACAACGAAATCGGCAGGAACAATCGTGTTTCCAACCAGAACTTGAAGATCTTCGAGGATTCCAACTGGAGACTTCACAGAGCGATCAGCAAACACAAGTGACATCCTGGTAGGCTTGAAGTCCGTGTATCCAAGGCGCCTAGCCACAGTATATGGCATGAGATTTATGCTCGAGCCTAGATCAACCAGTGAGCATGAGAAGAGTGTTCTGCCAATCTGAACCGAGAGAACAAATTTTCCCGGATCACCCAACTTCTTGATCTTTCTATTCTGGAGCACCGCGCTGCACTCCTTAGAGACAATCATGAATTCGCTGTCATCAGATATCTTCCCAGAGATCAATCCTTTGACAAAGCTACGCATGGATGGTATCATCTGGATCGCACTCATCAGAGGGAGCTTGACAGTTAGGTCTTCCAACATCTTCCTGCACTTCATCTCTTCCTTATCCTTACGTGTAGCCTTAGCTGGAACAGGATAGGGCACTTTCGGTACATACTGGCGAGCAGGAGAAGGTGCTGCAGTCGGTGGAACAACCCCAGCGGGTCGCTCTGCTTCAAGCGGAACAGTCTCAGTAGGTTGTTCTGCGTCTTCCTCATCTGTGCGTACAGCCTTAGGTGGCTGATCTGACTCCTTCTGCTTCCCTTTCTCAGCCGATGTGAATCTCCTGGGGTCTAGATCAGGCAGTTGCTTCCCACTCCTCAAACCCACTGCATTGCACTCCTTGGGGTTCTTGTCTGTCTTTCCAGGGAGAGTTCCTTGCTGTCGCTTCACGTTCTCAGCAGTCTGAGCAATCTGAATATCCATCTGTCTCATATGGCTTGAGACATTGTCATACTTCACACTCAGGTCATTGAACATATGATTCATCCTGGTGTTGATGTCGTTTGTGACCTGGTTCAGTGCTTTCCCTTGGATCTGCTGTCCTTGGAGCAGCTGGCTCATCATATTGGCGAGACTCTTCATGTCATCATGCGGAGCAGTCTGAGTTGGTTGTGCAGCTTGCTGATTAACCGGCTGTTTCTGGCTGTGGAACTGGGCATTCTGAGCTGGGTTAAGGACAAAGGTTCTTCCCTGATTGCCATAAGGCCTTTGGTATCCACTGTTCTGACCCTGGTTCCCTTGAGCTTTATCGTCCGGTTTGGGGGCATTGAACAGGTGGGGGTTGTTCCTCACGTTAGGGTTCGGGTGATAGTTCTTGAACTGCCATCCTTGCCCATTCACATAACTCACTTCATGCTGATCCTCAGCCGACTGATCCGCCTCTGATGTGCCTTCCGCGGTAGCTTTATCCTGTGGAGCTTCTTCCATGATGAAGACCTGGTTCTGGTTACTCTTAATCAGCTGATCGACCTTGGCAGAGAGCTCATCAATCTTGCTGTTGTCGATACTCTTCACCTTCTGAGTGCGATCAGTCTCGCGGTTGTTGTCAGCTGAGCTTGAGGCCATGTTTTCAATTAACTCGAATGCACCTTGAGTGGACTGAGTCATGAAGTCTCCCTTACTGGCTGAGTTCAAGGCGTTCCTGTATTCCCAGCCTACTCCATCGTAGAACACTCCCAGCAGATAGTCTTCTTCAAAACCGTGATGTGGGCACTCTCTGCGGTAGACATTGAATCGCTCCCAAGCATCGCAGAACGGCTCGTCTACCAGCTGTTTGAAGGTCACGATCTTCTGTCTCAGAGCTGCCGTCTTCGATTTTGTGTAGAAGTGGCTTAAGAAGGCCTCTCGGACCTGTTCCCAAGTGGTGAGTGATCCGGTGGGCAGTGAATCAAGCCAGCGAGCAGCTTTCCCATCAAGAGAGAAAGGGAACAGAGTGCACTTGATGTAATCGGGTGGTACTCCATTCGCTTTAGTGAAACCACACATCTTCTCGAAGTGCTCGATGTGGTCCATCGGTATCTCAGCAGGAAGTCCATTGAAGATCTTCCTTTGCACTAGACTTATCAAGGCTGGCTTGATCTCGAAGTCTTGCCTAGTGCACGGTGGAGGGGCTATGGCAGATCGCGTAGCAGGCAGATTACGCAGTAAGTTTCTCTGGCCGATCTGGACCACTTCCTCCTGTTGGTTCTGCTGATTCGCAGCATTCAGAGCAGCTTGCTCGGCAGCAGCTTGCTGCGCTTGGATCGTCTGCTGCATCTGCTGCATCTGCTGTTGCATGAGTGCAAGAGCAGCAGTGAGATCATCTGGATGATCACCCATGTTGGTGTTCGTTGATCTCGGCTGTTGACGGTTCTGTCGTTCCAATCTCGCTAGTTCCTCGTTAGAAAGCTGATGCAATGGTCCTTGTGCGTTGCTCCGAGTATGTCTACTGGTCATGCACCTGGATCATCAGCTGAAACAAAGAAAATAACACGAGTTAGATATCTTAGACTAGATATGAAACCGAAAATTAGAGGTAAAAAATCTGGTCCCCGGCAACGGCGCCAAAACTTGATACACTAAAAATGAATCCTTGCTACTGCCAAGTTAACAGTTGCAATTGTAGTATTTGAGATTCAAATCCAGAGGACCAGCCTACACTCTAGTTCTATGAGTTCCGAAATCAAGCTAAGAAGAAGATAATGATTTGGTTTAAAAAGTGACGTAGAGAACAAGTAAAAAGCACAAGCGATGAATTCAAGTTAAAAAGGAGTTAATCTAGGATGAATACGAGTGATCTCAATCACGACCGAGCAACTATTCAGGTTCGATGCAGTTCTATCTAGAACTCGGATCACTCAGCTGGAACACTCCACTGTCGTGGCAGTGATCACTTTGCAGATCGATCTCACCACCTAACTGTCGTTGGGATGAGGATCAATTGCAAGCTTAAGAGAACAAGTCCGATCAGTTCACAATGCACCTTAACATCTACTTTCGTGTGGCTAAGGATGCAGTGCTCATTCATACAGGATCTAGCAACCTATTACACTTTTGATGCACAGATTTACTTGGGATCAAACGCTAGATGATCAGTTTAACGCAGGCATGAAACAATGAATGAATGAAGATTTGCTAGATGATAACCTATCTATGCTCAGTCGCGAATGCACTCTATCACCCTAGATCAACAGTCGACTACTCAATCATGATGCAGAGAAGAACAACAGATGAAACTGAAATACTCATGATCAGATTAAGAAGAATAAAACTAGGGTTCAGGTTGTTCTTCGAATGAAGAGGTGAGCCGTCGCCCTTACAAAAAGCTTGAATCCAAAAGTATGAAACTTGTCTTGTGAAAACTAGCGTAAAAAGAAATAGAAAATAGATAGATGGCGTTTTATATGGAGGCGCCAATCAGAAGAAAAGAGATTAGGGCAACAGGGCTTAAAATCCCGAAATAGGAGTTTCCATATTCGTCTGGAACAATCGCCGGATCACTCCGTCTGCTTGTTCCGCTCGAGAGAGAACAGTCTCGGGATTGTTCTCTTGAGTGTTCTCCGCAGGAATGCTCCAAAAGGACTTCTTTTCATCAGGCACCTTCTCTTCTTTCTTCTGCTAACTCCAGACCTGTAAAAGGTCAAAAAGGACTAGACTGACACGAATTAGTGACTTCAAACAAAAGAAAACATATATGCAATGATGTGAAAAACACCATATATCAAGTGGTCGCTTCTTGGCTTGCCAATGATTCCAGATGAAACCTTGTGAAACTCAAGGCTTCGTCCATTATACATTCAGAGGGTGTTCCGAGATGTGCTGCTTCGTACAACTGTATCATTCCTCTAACATCCCTAGCTAGATGCTCTCTGAACTTTGCATCATCATCACACTACAAGAAAAATGTACATTCTTAGCTCACGATAAACGCTATAGTAGGTCTTTCATAGCGTTTTATGATCTGCTATGTCATCGGCAGCCATCATAGATACCCCTTCTACGATAGCATTTTTTTAAATGCTATGAAATATGCAGATACGATAGCAATACTTGGATGATATTATTAACTTAACTATAGCACTACTTTCATGTTATTATAGTTCCTTCTACATTTAACCAAAAATAGTTATAATTAAAAAATTAAATTTAAATGAAAATTTATTTTACAATTAAAAATAAAATAAAAATTATTTATAGATCAAAATTGGTTTACAAGTAAATTCTGGTTTACAAAACTAAACCAAAACTTAAAAACTAAAGTCAAACCACCACAATTTCCCCAACTTGGGTTAACACTAAACCAAATCTTAAAAAAAAAACTAAACGTATACAAAAATAAGACTCCAGCCACCATAGCTTCCTCTTCTTCTTCTTCCACCGCCAAGGTCTTCAACAACTGTCCCGTCAAAGTCTTCTTCCACCACTGTCAAGGTCTTTGTGTCCCAACAACGAAAAATGGAAGTTAATCTACATAAATCAGAACAAAACAAGTCAGATTCAACAAAGCTAGGAGGTTAATGGACATTACGCATTAGATTGCATATTAATTAAGAATCACGAAGCAGGAGTAAAGCAAGAAAATCACATAGTTTTCTCAATCAAAGTTGAAATCTTTTTAGTAATCCAAAAACACATCCTAACCATTTTTATAAATGATTTAACTTCAGAGAATGAGAGACAGAGAGGTGACCAGTGGTGATTATGACGAGCGTGACAGTGGTGGTGGCGACTCCGGTAAGGATGGAACTGAGATTGAAAGAGAAGGGCTTTCGAGTTACAGAAAGCAAGTGTCCATCGATAGGACCAGCAGCTACAAGGTGACGTTTGATACAGAAATTGCGCTTCTCACTAGAGATGAAAAGCACCATCCCCTCGTCCCTACATGTTATCTGTTAAAAAAAGGAACTTTAAGAAAACTTGGGAGCAGAAATATAATTCACAGAAATAAATTTGAGATGACTTCATCATTTGGCTCACTAGGTTCTCGCAGCAGAAGAGAGTGATATGAATATTTGATGACTGTGAAATTAAGCAAGGCCTCATTTAAGTGATATGACTAACCTGTGAAGTAAGAGAAATCACAGAGTCCAAGCATAAAGATTTGCTTGACTCCTGCTATTACCTTTAGCTAGACTTGTCGCACGAGGAACTGCTTGTCCAAGCCTAAAGATTGTGAGGAAGAGATGCAGAAACCAAGCAAACCTATACACACAAGGATCTCAAATATCTTCTTCTTCCAGCCTCAAGCCCTGTCCCTCTATTCATGTACTCAACCTAAATTTAAGAAACATCAAGCATAGCCTAAAACACCATAAATCAAAACAATTACATAAAGAACGAGATACAAAGAACCATTACACAAGGAAACAGATAAATAAGATACAAATCGAAACCCAAATCTAAAAACCACAAAATGAAAACCTAAGAAGAGAACGTACTCGGGAGATTTAACTTCTGGTGATGGTTGTGAATGTCGCACGAACAAACCGCTGTAGCTCCTATATCTTCACCGCCCTCGTCCTCTCCCTCTGTCTTCTCCGTCTCCGCTACCGAGGAAGAGAAGCTCCGCTACCGAGGAAGAGAAGCTCCGCTGTGGGTTTGCCTCTCAAAATGCCATTAGATTCAAAACAGAGAGAGTAAGGGAAAGATGGAGAGAGAGAGAGAGATAGAGAGAGAGAGAGAGAGCGCAAATCTGACCTCGCGGATGGTGGAGAGTCATCGGGTTTCTTCCTCAATCCGACCCAACTGAGCTTGGATCCGTTCACAGCTTCTGATTGTCCTCCTCTTGCCAATCTCGTTGTTCTGTGGCTGAGGAGAAGAAGTGAAAGAGAGAGTCTCGATGGTCGGAGGTAGGGTTTCTGTTTCAAGAGAGAGTGGGACTTTTTATTTTTCTAACTTAAAGTTAAATGTCCAAGTGTTATCACAAGAGGGAAAAAATATCTATTTGGGGCTTTTCTAATTTTCATCCAAATATTGGCGAAATTAGTTCCCGCTTGGCGATATTATAGCATTTACTCTATTATAACATTGATCTAATGCTATTATATAATACAAAAAATTATAAATTATCTATGATAGCAGTTCAGTAAAACGTGCTATAATAATATGCTATCAATGGACACTTTTTTGTAGTGTCACCTTTGAATCTGTCGAACACATCTAAGTTGAAACGTAGGTATCATGTTATAAATATTTGCATGCATTTAAATATGTGAGTAAATTTAACTGACAGTTTCTTACCACAAGAAACATGGTGTCCGTAACGTCTGAAAACCTCAAACATGATGGCAGTTGTTTCCAAACCGTTTTCGTCCACAAATAAACTGTCCAGCTTCAGAAAAGCCTCGTCGAGAATATCTTCGATTTCCTTCTCAAAGTAATGGAATATACCAAGATTGACAAGCAAGTGGATGAGACATATCTTTTCCTTGTCACCGGTGGGAGAGGACATGAGCATGTTTCTCACATTTGGCTTATAAACCGATTCCATTTCTATCTCTAGTGTATTGTATTCCTATAAATAAGTCAGTGTTCGAGCCAAGATTACTCATTTTCTGCAAGACCTATTACGAAACATAGAGCCGGTCTATAAATTGTTTAAAAAAATTACTAAATCTGTATTATCATTTACAAATTTCTTTTTCGCATTCAAACTCTCACGTTAAAAATTAGAATGATTAATATCATTTATACTTTTAATGAATAAAATATATAAATTAGACAAAAACAAGAAACAAACTTAATTTTATAGAGTGAATTGGGTTAATATCCTAAAAAAAGTCAGTAATTAGCAAAGTACCTATACCAAAAATATTGTGGGGATTTGTATTGCAACTAAAAGAATGTAATGACCAAACGATCCTTCTGTGGCTATTTGTTAGAAACTAAAAAGTTATTTGGGGGTGGGGGGATTAGTAATCATTAAACTATAATTTATTCTCTTCCTAGTTACGTGAAGCTCCTCTCTCAGTGCTCTCACCCTATTTTTCAAATAAAATAAAATAATAATCCCCTGATTCAAGAGACCAATATCTGTATTTTGAATTGAGTAGATAAATATCATCTCAATAGATTGTTCAACATTAATAACACTATTATATGTGATTTATCATTTGTCTTTAGTATATGTTATGTCTTATGTGTATAGATGTCTAAAATAAAGATATAACAGATATATAAATTGTTACACATTCCTGGATATGTTAAGCCTATAGCAATGAATCATATAAAATAATCTAAAATATCAATAGGAAACAAAAAGTAAAGTTTATGTTATTATATAGGTTAGTAGGTAACCAAAGACTCTTAAATATTAATTAAAAGATGCATGTAAATGTATATGCTATAAATTATAGTAGTAGTCTAAAATGAAGTTTAAAACAAATTAAAGATATGTTTAAAATTATACATGGCTAAAATATTTATTGTATCAAATTAAATTGTTGGAAACTTTCAATATTATATTTAGCGCGGAAAATATATATGTTTAACAAGTTAAACAACTACAAAAATCACAAATTACAAAGTTTAGAACACTCTGTTAATTGGTTCATAACTTGGTAGTAGATCGTAATATCTGATCAAATCACCTGACTATGATACGCTATTGAATTATACACTATAACTATTTCGATATAGTATTTACATTAGATGTGATGGATAAACTAATTTTTAAATAGTATTATATATTATATGTCTAACAATGAATTTAAAAGACTACTAACCTAAAAGATATATTATTATATACACCATATATATAAATGTTTGTATGTTATTTGATATGTTAGCTGTATAACAATAAATCTCCACGGTTAATTTGAAAACACATGAAAATAGTTACTACCATATCAAAACCTTTTGAACAAATAGGACGGATAAGTTAATTGTTATACAATATTATATATATTTTAGCCAGCTAACAATAAATTTAAATGACTAAAATAAAAGATAAATTGTTACAAATAATAAGTTTATTGCATACATAAATTGTTATATGTTATTAGATATGTTAGCCGATTAAAATCTTTATTATATCGATTAAAATATAGCTTTTGGTATTATGTTTATCGCGTAAAGATATTGTTTACAGTTCCGCATTTTTTTATTGTTCACAGGTTAATTCGACCATATATGAACTTTTTAACACATCTAAACTTTACATTATCCGACTAAGTTAAACTAATATCCAATACACAAATACGAAACTTAGCTTTATCCATTATTCATTAGCAATAAAATAAGTAACACAAAAATAATAAAATGAATAAGTAGATGAAGACCACGTTTCTCTTTCCTCACTCTCTCCTTGTTCTCATCTTCCTGATCATCATGTAAAAACAGAAGAAATTCTTTCTTTTACTACAGCATCTACATTTTATAAACAAAGTGATTCAATCACAGGTACATGTTCCAAAGATGATGATTTTTTGGATCATAATAAACTCTTTCCCACGAGACTTAATCTTCCAAAGGTTTTAGTTGCTCACATGTTTGGAGTTTCCGGAGCTTGATCTTTGACAAACGAACAACATAAACTATATAAATTGCATTAATTTGTGTGTTATGTAAAAGTCAGACAAATTTTTGTGGTGATTTAAGGAGAGATGAAGAAAAATATGGAGAAAATACAAACAAGTTGAATTAAACTTGGGTTTTGAAACACACCAAAATTGTAAATATTTTTATGGAATTGCAAGTGTGTATGATGAAACAGAGAATGATGGAAAACAGAGAAAGAAAGAGAGAAGAATCGATGTGTACATATATTTAATATTTAATTTAATCAATAGGGATAACATGGTCATTGCACCTCAAGAAAATTGTGGGGAACACTTTGAAATGTGTATTTACTTAAATACCAAATAATGTTTGTATATAGAGTGCAAATACTCATTTTTTTAGTTAGATAAGTGATTAAATTAATAATAATAAGAATTATATCCAAAATCTAAATTATATATTTTAAAAATAAAATTATTTTTTTATCACGCATATTTTCTATAAACTGAATTACCGAGAAAACGAAAAAAAAACCAAAAACCAAACACAAAACCGAACCGATATCCGGATTGAACAAAAAAAATATTTGAAATAAAAATATGTTTAGCACACATATTTGTCAACAAAAAAAAATTATGTTTTGTATAGTTGATAAAAATGAGAAATTTTAATTAAAATAAAATATTAAACTACTAGAATCAACATCTTAAGTATGAAAATCATATAAATAAAATAAATTATGTATATATTATTTATTATATTATACTGTATAATTCACTATAATAATTATATTATTATATTTTAATTGATCAGTTTATATACCAAATCATATTAATGCACCACGGTTTCTTAGAATAAGATATATTCGACATTTCTAAATCCAAACCACTTGTTTATTTCGATTCGGTTCAAATTGGTTGATTTTATCAGATTGAACGTCCCTTAATATAGTTTTTATTTAGTAATAAATATATTAATAAATAACTATAAAATGTTCATATCTGCATGTGCTGCGGAGAAACACCTATTTTTTTAATAAATGGTTTAAGGTCTCCAAACTTTTAAGGCCGAGCCTTGACAAAGTGTTAATATGTAGATATAAAGGCTTATCACTAATATTAGTCATTATCTTGTAAAGATCAATCGTATAAATATATGTGTATAAGTACTTTGTACATGACACGAATAAGATCATCAATTCATAATCTCTCTACACAAAGCACATATATGAGTGTGTTTCTTCTGTCTAAGGTACTTACAGAGTAGTCAAGGGGAGCAGAGAGGAAGTGATCTCCCCAAAGAGATGGAGCAAAGTGAGTCAAGGGACGACTACTCTCACTGGTAGCCTTAACACACAACAGCAACTTGTGTTTTGTCGTTATCCGAGAAAGAGCAACTTTGTTGTGAAGAAATAGCGAGAGTTTGGTCGGAAGATAAAGATGATCACCGTTACGGAGGTGAGGAAGAATTTTAGGACCAAAACACATTGTCGCCGCTTCCATAATATTGTCACTCTCAATTCTATACTCTATTTTCTCTTTGCATGTTTCGAAATCTTTCTCATCTCGTCCCTGTTTTATTACCTTCTGGGCCAAAGTTTCAGTACTTATCAAAATCCTCGTGTCGGTGGAGCAGTGCGACTCTAGGGAAACGCAAACATGGAACATGCCATGTGCCCATCGTAGAATCAACTAAATTTAATGATAAAAAGGTCCATATTTTTGTTTCCTTTTTATAATAAGAACGCCCGTATAACATTATGCTCAATTAACTATAATGCATTTTAAAAACATTGTCCAAGGGCCCAATATAGTTTTTAGCCGGCACTGCGGTGGAGTTGTTAAATTTGGTGAATGATTTCAAATAAATTAATCAAAGTGATAGGAATTTTTGAAACGTGATTCAGAGGTTCATTAGGTAATAATTCTAACGGCATTAGAGCACAGAGACGTGATTCTCGTGATCACGCTTTCATGTTATTAAAGGAGACATGATTCAATTTGTGACACGAGTCACGAGTGCATATAATTTTTTTTTTAAACACAATTGGAATCATGTGGTTGGGTCATTATAGAGATTTTGAAACACAATCTATTAATTCATAACATGGAAGAGTCTGCAATTAATATCATCCCCTTGTGATTACAGTATGAGAAATGTGATAAAATAAACAAGAAATGTGACTAAAATTAAAACCATTTGTTTGACCACGATTTGATATATAAAAAAAATAATACCAAACCAGTGCTTAAGCGCTCATACGACACTCTCTTCACATAATACGACACTGCTGCTCGCCGGTGACTCCGTCTCGCGTCGGTATATACGGAGGTGGAGAGTGAAGCACCTCCGGTACGTAGTACGGATAATAGTTATACGGAAACGCCATAGGATGAGGTTGTTGGATATTGGGGTCTTGATGGTAGTTCATATACTGCGTCATTGGAGACGGCGGCGCCGTCGGTTGGTACATCGGCGACGGATACGGCGACGGTGGCCATGTATTTTGGTAATTATTGTATGTGATAGGTACGGTTTCGAAAGGATTAGGAGGGTTGCAGGGTGGAGGAATAACGTGACCATAATCCATGTGGATTAACTTTGCATGTTTCTTTGCTTTACGAATCCTTAGAACAATCTCAGGGCTGGCTCTTCCTGATAGATAAACTAATCCTCTTGTTGCATCGATTGTGTATGTCACATCTGCTCATAATCATGCATGTAATAAATGTTAAAAATCTAGTAATGACGAGTTGACTATTGACTGGGGTGTTTAAATCCATAAACCCATAAAAAGATTTTAATTGAATCTCGTAATTAAAACATTTCTAATTCTAACTATGACTTTTGATTTAATAAAATAAACCAATTTTCAGAATCAGTGTTATAAAAAGTTTTCGATCAAGTGTTCAACCCTCAAAGCAACGTTTCTGTAAATGTTATACGTCACATTTTTTAGTTTCACGTTTTTAAACATTTCAAATTGCCCCAGATGATGAAACTTATGTCAAAATCATCAGCTAACTCATTAATATTATGAAAAGCCATTATGGATCAAAAAAAAAAAAAAAAAAAAAAAAAAAAAAAAAGCCATTATGGATCGGTCTGTAGATTTTTTTGGTTCAATTAACTGATTCTATCTGCAACCTTTAGAAGAAAAATTACATAAATGAGAAAGAAATTAAAAATAACCTTGAACGCCCTTAAAAAGCTTATGCATAGATTTGTCCCATCCACTCGTCTCAGTATCCAGCCTTAGAACGCAAGTCTGCAACACACAAAAAGGTAGATCGTAATGATGAAAATAATTAAGATGATGATTGTGGTGGTGATGATGATGATGATGATGATTAGAGAAAGAAGAGAGACCATTTGAGTTGAAAGAGGATCCATGACTTCAGTATGTTTCACTATGTTGTCGTTAGTTACTGTTTCAATTCAATTTTCTTAGAACAAAAGACCGTTTATAAGAGCCTAAAGAGTTGAGTTCGGTTCAATGGATAAGATATTCGATTGTAGAAGATATTTTCCTAATTCTCAAAATCATTTAATTTTTGTTTTATTTAAGATAATATATAGATTAGTGGTATTAAATCCGAGTACTAAGTGCTATAGTCTAGATACGTCGCATTATATATTAAACAAAACCATTTATACAATGAAATACTTTTTGCAAATTTTATTTGTTCCTGTATCTGCCTACACAAATATCTCAAGATAATTAATTAGTGCAAACACAGAGGTGTTAGTTTTAGTAATCGA
This sequence comes from Raphanus raphanistrum subsp. raphanistrum, assembly GCA_019706035.1. NCBI lineage: Eukaryota > Viridiplantae > Streptophyta > Magnoliopsida > Brassicales > Brassicaceae > Raphanus > Raphanus raphanistrum. The sequence continues at coordinate 15,828,019 of CM033981.1, forward strand.
CTAAACTAAAATGATTAGTAGTCTAGAGACGCCGCAATACATATATTAAACAAAACCATTTATACAATGAAATTAGTTTTAGTAGTCTAGATACGTCGCATTATATATTAAACAAAACCATTTATACAATGAAATATTTTTTGCAAATTTTATTTATTACTATATATGCCTACACAAATATCTCAAGATAATTAAGTAGTGCAAACATAGAGGTGTTAGTTTTAGTAATCGACTAAACTAAAATGATTAAATCCAAACCGAACTTAAATCCCATTGAAATTTATTTGAATTAGATTCGAAGAAATATACTACTTCCATTCTAAAAAATAAGATTTTCTAGAATTTTTATGTTTATTAAAAATATAATAAATATTTACAATTTAGTTTACTACTCCCTCCGTTTCATTTTACTTGTCATTCTAGACTTCGACACACAGATTAATAAAATATTTAAATTTGTATATTTACTAGATAAAAACATCATTACCAATACACCTAACCAGATTTCAATCAATAGAAAATTAGTTTAGAATAAAAAATCAATAAAATTTGCATTGAAATCATAAAACGATACTTATTTTGAAACAAAAGTTCTGCTCTAAAACGACATCCAATTCGAAACGGAGGAAGTATTTATTTTTCATACATTTTCCAATAATTATCTACCAATAAAATTTAATCAATACAAGTATTCGCAATTAATATTTCTCAAAAGTTTACAAAGTATCTTAAAAATATATAAAATCTTATTTTCGGGAACAGAGATAGTATTGTTTATCCAAAAACCAAAAAACCAAGAAAACAACAACAAAAGGTATCTTTAGGAATATTCATAAATTTGCAAAGTTTAAATTAATGACAAATAAAGAGCAAGTCAAACCGGTGCTTTGATGTCTTAAATACAATGCCAATTAAGCTACAAATCTTTTCAACTGAACCAAAAAAATCTTTGATTTAAACACCCAAAGAAAAAAAAAATCTGGATTATTCTTTATTCATAAAAAAATATAACTGATGAATTATTTTAAGATCCATTTTTAGTTGAGAGATTTTGTTATTAAAACTTCAGGTTTAATATTTGATAACTCATCTTGAAACTTGTGCTTTGATGCCTCAAGGAGACAGCGTGAGCCACAACTTTTTGCCTTTTGTTGAAGAAAAGGCACCAAAAGTTAGACAGCTTTGTAACATTGTTTGTAATTGTGGTGCACCTGTACGCATTATCTTTACTTCTTTTAGTTCAGTATGTAGTTATCTCTTTCTGCTACTTGTCAAGTAACAGCCTGCCTGATATAAACAAGTTGAGTAACTTCCTAAAATGAATGGTCAACACAAAAGTGAATAGCTCAAATCCGTCTCAGTTGTAAAGTAACAGTGCCAATATGGGAAACTTAGAGAAAGTCCAGTGCAGCACCCATCAACTCCAACGTTAATGGCTGCAAAGCGATCATATTAACATATAAGCAAAGACACACCAAGGTGATAGACATTAAAGGGTCTCACCATCTCCTTTGCCTCGCAGTTTAAAAGCTACACCAATGAAGTATACACAGACCAATTCAATTATCTGGTCGTTAGAGCCAACAATTAGTGAAAGCATAAGCAGAAAGCTAAGCTAACTTGAGAGAGGTTTCTTCTTCTCTATGATAAGTCATACATATACCAAATTTCCCAAGCTCAACTGTTGAATCTAAATCAGGAAAAAAAATAGTGAACGATTTTGGCGAATCAATAACATTCAGATTACAAGAAAACCTGATTCATCAGTTAATGGCCATACAATGGAAGATGTAAAGACAACAACAACAATAACAAGACATATTAAGAATTTTTAAGCAACAAAAGAAAATGAGATGACCCAAGATGGGTCTTGTCTGAGACAAAAGGACACTGATTCAACAAAGTTTTTGCTCTTGAAATGAAACGATCGAACCATCATCAGTACTGATGGTCTTGATATATGGCACCAAACTCAGCTCTCCATGCCTGATCGTCTGCATAATCGTCATAGCTGACCACACCACCGGTTCTGCGTCCTGTTTCATATTCTTCATTCTCCTTGACCAAACCGGTTCTGTGTTCTGTTTCATCTTCTTCATTCTCCTTGAACCATGGTTGTAATGCAGACCCTGGCAATTTGCTTTCTGCCAGATATTGCTTCATTGTGCTCATCTCTGTCTTGTGCTTATCCTTTAACTTCTCCATCTGCATCTTCAACTTTGCATTCTCGTCTTCAAGTAAGCTGAAACGTTCCTGCAATTATCGTTTTTGAATCCAACGTTAAAATTCAAAAGTGTGAGCCAACCAACAACCACAAGCAAAAGTTTGTTTACTTTGAATTGATGGAAAGTAAGAAGTTACCTCGGAGGATTGTACGTATTGCTCAGCTTCTCGGAGTCTGATCAGTAACTCTCCAGCAGCTTGGACAGCTTCAGCGGTATCTCGCAGCTGAATCTTAAGGCCCTTGTTCTCCTTTTTCAAGAACTCTCTTTCTTTCTCCTTCTCAGCTCTAATGGCAGTAAGCTCAGCTGAAAACGCCTTTGCAAAACGCTTCCCATCTCGACCTTTTACAGCAGCTTTAGCCGCTGCTTTCTTCACATCAACGATTCCTGCCAACGTCACTTGGTGCCTCTCAACTAGCTCATCATACTTCTCCTGCAGCTCTGTGTACTGCTCGATGAATCTACTGTGGCCAAGCATGGCTCTGCCAAGAGCGTCGTTTAGCTCCTCCGTGGCCGTTTTCTCTTTTCTGAGCTCCATCTCCAGATCTTCTGCGTGTCTACGGTGGTTATCGATATCCGTTCTTAGATCATCTGTTAAAGATATCCATTCACTCTCCATTTCTGTCCACCTTTCACGTTCCTCCTCTAGACCAGCGTTTCTCGTTAGGTCAGTGCTTTTCCTCATTTGGAAGGACCGTAGTAGCAAAGATGATCTCAGGTTCTCTGTTGATTTAGTAGGCTGCAGCTTGCTCTTAAGCTCTGCAATCTCCTTCAGAAGAGCTTCCTTTTCAATGACATCAATCTTAACCTTCCCAAACTCTTCACTAAGCTGGTTTGTCTCATAGGTTTCCTTCACAACCTCTGTCTCATCTCCTCCATCATCAGATTTGGTTAGCTGCACAAAACAGATACGCACAGTTAAAGTTGTGAATACACACACAGGGCATGAAACTGGTTTGCTTGTGTTTTGAAATGTACCACGTTGGCTTACCTTACTAGACTCTTGGACAGTGCTGTTTTTGTATTGGTCTACCAGACAAGTTAGCTGCTCAATTTTGGTAGCCTGCTCAGCACATATGGTCTTGAGATGCTTCTCGTCCGTGCATCCTCCCTGGTAATAAAAGATATAAGTTTTCAATAAGAAAAGCGCACTAAAAAGCTGAAGTAGAATTCATATCAATACATACCTCAGCTTCTTGGTCAAGTTTCTGCCTGCAAGAAAGGCAGAGGAGAATCGATGAACCACCACCTTCTTTTGGTCTATCTTCTTGAAATGATTTAACGGAGGCACTGAGATTCTCGCAAGGCTTCAGAGACAGATGGCCAAACGAGAACGAAACAGAAGATCTGTTTGATAAAGAGCTCCTTTGGTGAGAGTCTATAACCTGCAGTCCTCTCTGGAGACTCGCAGCTAGAGAATCCGTTGGAGTCAATGGCTTCTTGTTGGACACGGAAGGTCTAGCAGCACTTGCTTGAAACTTTGTTGACGACGCAGCCACGCTCTTGCGAATGTTCCTAAGCTTTGGAGATTCAGACAGAATCGGCTCTTCGAGAACACGAGTGTGATGAGGTAATCTGATTGAAATCCCATCAGGAAAGGCACACTCTTTGTGTATCTCAACAACATCTTCAGAACAGATCTCATCTCCACTCATTGACTCAGCTTCACAACAAGAAGCACTAGCAAAGGAGGACTGCACTGAATCCCTCAAGTCATCAGCATCATCACAGTACTTCTCAACATGTTTATTCAACTCCATCACATCATCATCACAGTCTTCTTCTTCTTTGTTATCATCATCACAGGACAAGACTAAAGACTTGTTGATGCTCATCCTCAACTGACTCAAGCTCTCCCTAGCAAAGTAACCACCACTCTTGCTTCCATCAGTCTTATTGTACCCATCAGACTTGGTTCTGATTAGTTCCTCCTGTAAACCCCCACATAAAAAAAAAAAAAAAAATCAACATTACACACAACGCCACTGTGAAAGCACACAACCGATAGAAAGGAAAGAAAAAAGGAGACCTTTAGTTCACGGATCTGGTCACCCAACTCATCATCTTCCTCCGTAATCTCATTATCCATTGAGCTACATCTTGTGGCTAGTACACTCCTCCCTTCAAACTGTTGTAATTACAAATTCAAATCAAATTTACTAAAACAATAACTTAAGAATGCAAGAAGATTCACTTTCATGTTCCGACAATAAGCGTTTATGAATCAAAAAAAAAATTTAAAAAAAAACCCCAAAATCATCTCTACTCATGTTAATACTATGTAAAATTCACAGGTCACACATAGGTAATGGATCTAGTATATCCATGGATTCAAACTGTTTTAGTTTCATTTAAAATCAAATGACTGAAACAATAAGTGTTACCTTGGAAGGAGAGATTGAAACAGTATTCTCCTTGTCTTCAGAGTAAGCGTTTGGCCCCGATTTGAGAATCTGTCACAATTTGAAATCAAACAGGTAAACCCTAAGCTAGAATCATATACTTATGTCAAATCGATTTTTAATAGGTAATGGATCTCTGTACCTGAGAATGTTGTTCTTCGTTGGGGAGAGTTGAGGGGAACACTTTCTGAGGAGATTTGTTGCTTAATTGAAGATCGGTCTGTAGTATGTTTGAGTCGCAAGGAGGCGCGTTCTCGTCGTTGGATCTGAAACTCTGACTTTGGATTGATTTCTGCTTCGCGTAGATGGATCTGGGCAGGAGGTTTCGGATTGAAGAAGTCGAGATGTTTCCTAAGAAACGGTTCTCTCCGATCTTCGCTGGGGACTTCATCGTTTTCACACAGGGATTGAGAGAGAAACTAAAGAGTTTTTAGATTTAGAGAGAGAGAGAGAGTAGGGGAATGTGAACGTTTAAGTGTGTGTGAGAGAGAGATAGAGGAAGACGATGAGGTAAAGCGAGTTTTTGAATGTTTGAGAGAGAGAGCTATCAGATTCGACCGTTGTGATTTCGAATTATTGTTTTTGATTTATTTGTCTTTTACGTATAGGTGTCAAATGGGCGGGTCGTCCATTGGTCGTCCACGTCCATATTTAAATGGACTTAATATGGACATACCCATTTTTACCATGGGTTATTAATGGACAAAATATGGATGACCATTTAAAAAATGGTCTTTACGGGTTTTGGGTTTCATGGACATGGGTTGTCCAATGGACAAAAAAATCTAGGGTTTAAAAAAAAATTGAGTTTTTCTACCAAAACCGAGAAATCGGGTTTTCTCACCAAAATCGGGAAATTGAATTTTCTCTGTCAAAATCGTAAAATCGCACAAACTGTAAAATCGGGGGTTTCCGCGAAAATTGAGAAATTTGATTTTCCCGCCAAAACCGAGAAATCAAATTTTTCCGCTAAAACCGGAAAAATCGAGTTTTCCTGCCAAAATCGAGAAATTGAGTTTTCCGCTAAAACCGTAAAATCGGGTTTTCCCGCCGAAACCGAGAAATCGAGTTTTCCCGCCAAAACAGAGAAATCAGATTTTTCCGCCAAAACCGTGAAATCTAGTTTTCTCGCCAAAATTGGAAAATCGAGTTTTCCGCTAAAACCGTAAAATCGCCAAAACCGTAAAATCAAGTTTTCTTGCCAAAACTGAGAAATCGGGTTTTCCCGCCAAAACCGGAAAATCGGGTTTTTTCCGCCAAAACCGGAAAATCGGGTTTTCCCGCCAAAACCGTAAAATCGGTTTATCCCGCCAAAACTATAAAATCGGGGTTTCCCGCCAAAACCGAAAAATCGGGTTTTCCCGCCAAAACCGTAAAATCAGGTTTTCCCGCCAAAACCATAAAATCGGGTTTTCCGGCCAAAACCGCAAAATCGATTTTCCCGTCAAAACTGCAAAATCGAGTTTTCTTACCAAAACCACAAAATCGGGATTTCCCGCCATAACCAGAAAATCAGGTTTTCCCGCCAAAATCGTAAAATCGAATTTTTCCGTTAAAACCGCAAAATCAAGTTTTCTTGCCAAAACCAAAATTGTTGTATTTATGGATTATTTTAATTTTATGAACTTGTATATATAATTATAGGCTTATAAATTATAGGCTTATAAATTAAAATCTAAAGTTTTCTTATATGGTCTATTATGGACTCTATGGCAGCCCATAAAAATATGGGTTTTAGTGGATATGGTTCTTAATGGACATGGTTCTAATGGACATGGTCACTCTTTGTCCACAAACAATAAATGGACAAATGGATACGGGTTAATGGACGTGGACTCGCCCAGTTTACAGCTATACTTTTACGGAAAATAAATTATTAATGTGGTGGGATCCACTCAATGCCGTTTTGAAATGTTTTTAGAAACTGGGCTTTAAATGGGCGTATTGTTTGGTAAGCTTCTACAAAGCCTTTTTATACTTTCAAATTTATTTCCTCGTTCTTTTCTTTTTGTCAACTATTTCCTGATTCTATATACATTTTTATGATATATTTTACCTTTTAAGTAAATATTTTTTTATCAAACAAACTGCACTCACTTTTACATGATGAGCTGCAAAATCAGTTTCAGTCTTGTCAGTTTGTATTAATATTGCAAGTAACTAGCAGTGCCGGTCCGGACTAATCAGCCGTCTAAATCAAACTAAAAAATACTGCCCTTAACTAAATTTTTTTATTATAATCATCTTTAATTTTTTTTAAAAAAATCTAAAGCTTTGATCATAAGACATAAACATTAACAATCCTACAACAGAAAGAAATATTCTTTTTTTTTCTTTCACAAAAAAAAGAAGAAAAAAATATAGAAAAATAAAATACAGCATATATGATATAACAACATCAGTTTTAATTTGTGTGTTTTTTTTTAAGTTTTAGTGTATATCACCTTAAGCTAATTTCATATTTTTGAGTTTAAAAAAAGATACAAAAACTTTAAAAAGATACAAAAAACAGTTAAGAATGAAAATAAATTTACATAGTAAATTAGAAGAGAAGAATGAAAAACATACAATTTTGTAGTAAAGATTAACAATAAAAAATTAAAAAACAAACTGTCAATTGCCTTGTTCTTTTATATCTAAAATAAAAATTAAAGTTTCTAAAAGTAATCAAATTTTTTTTGTTATAAACATTATCAAAAACGAGAATTTAGTTATTGTTTAATTTTGTAACTTTATAATTTATATCATATATTTTAATACATATATAAAAGGAACGTAAATTTGTTAGAAATTATCAAAATGTTTATAATCAAATCTTCTAATTATTATCATTAGCAAAAAGGAACCAAAATTAATTAGTTTGTCTTTAGTTTGTTTATTTTATTACTTAATACTGTTTACTAAACCACGAGTCTGTGATCGGATGGTCACGGCGTTCCGTGCATCTCCAAAGGACCCGAGTTCGAATCCGCACCACACCAGATTTCTACAACGCGTGGCCACCGGAGCTTTCACATTTTCTCTCCAGAAAATAGTTTATCATTTTCTTTAATACTGTTTACTACAATCCATAGGTAAAAGGAGAATAAAGTGATTAGAAAAGGCTTTAAAATCTTTGATGATTAAATATATTTATTTGTTAGCATTATCAAAAAGAAAAATAAAAAGTAAGGAAGGGAAGCTTCGAACCCATCATTGCTGAAATGGAACACCAAGCACAAGCCACTAAACTAAGTGATCTTATATGATTTGGCGCCCCTGCAAAATATATAATTTTGGCGCCTAAAACCCTGGCTTTATGGACTTTAGCCCAAGATGGGCCCTGATAACTAGTGAATTGTTTTCTTTCTTTGACATATAAAAAAATATTTGAGGAGGGAGAATCATTAAACAATAATTTGGATTGGAAGAAAAGTATATATTAGCACAAAAAAATAGATTTTTACGTTAATAAAATGGAATTTGAGCAACTAGCCTAACTAAAAGAAAAGAGTATGAGCAACTAGCCTAAAAGGAAAGAGTAGGCATCGAGATGATAAATGACATTTTGTTTGAAAAAACTGGCATGAAAACATATAGAACTAAAAGTTATATTGCTTTCTCCCATGTTTGGAATCAGTTATAAACAACAACAAAAAAAAAGGCTGTGTCATTTCAATATCGAACGAAAAGTTTATGTACAACCTAAAGAGACAAAAGAATCGAAAGAAAAAAGAACGAAACAATGCCTCCCAAAATGTAAAAAAAACATACTCAAACCACAAGACAAACACAAACCGGTCACACGTCATGCATCCACCCCATCATCAAGAAACAACAGTACGACCAGTTCCACCACTGTCATTGTTTTCTACTTCTTCATCATCATCTACTATCCCATCAAAGAACGGGTCACGAAGAAGCTCAGCCGCAGAAGGTCTCAACTTTTGATGCGCAATGCACTTCTCAATAAAGGCCTTAGCTTCCACATCCTTTACTTTGCTCAGAGCCTCTGGTTTGACTCCACTGATCACCTTTCTGTATATCTTGGCCACGCTGTCGCATTCGCTGTATGGAATCTCCAGCGACACGAGCTCCAAAACACACATCCCGTACGAGTAAACGTCAACCAACTCCGTGTAGTACTCCTCGTACAGCTCAGGAGCCATGAACTCTGGTGTCCCGAGGATCGAGTGAGCTAAATGGTTCTTCCCCACGGTTGCAGCTAACCCAAGATCACCAATCTTAACCTGGTTTCGCCAATCAAGATTCAAGACACAAATCATTAACACAAAATATAAAAAAAAAAAGAGATTGACTTTTAGTATTTTACCTGGCCGATGTTTCCATTGACGAACACGTTGCTGCAGTTGAGATCTCTATGGATGATGCAAGGATCATGGGTGTGGAGATAAACCAACCCTTTGAGTATCTGCTTAGACCACTTCTTCAAAGCTTTCATCGACACGTGTCTATGCTTCTTCCTGTACTCTCTCAGGTTCCCAGAGGTACATATCTCGGTGATGAAGTTCAAGGTGTTGCTCCTCTCGTCTCTCCACACCTTGTACAAGGCGATGATGTTAGTGTTCTTGAGGCTCTTGAGCAGCCTGACCTCAGAGTAGAGCCTCTCGAGCATGGCTGTGTCGTCGGAGAAACATCTCAGCTTGACTTGGTTCCACGCGACCTCGATGCCTTCTTCTTGGTCGAAGGCTCTGTAGACTTTTTTGACGGCGCCTGATCCGAGTAGCTCGTCGTAACGGCCGTACCTACCGGTTGGATCTGTTTCCACGAATGGCTCAGAGTCCTTGTCCAAGGGTTCGGAGCTCGCACAAGGAAGCATCTGTGTAGTAGCGAAAACAGAGTGAGATTCTGATTAAACCACTAATCAGAATTCACGAAACGGCACCGTTTCAGTACTCAAATCGAAATCTAGAGAAAACGCAAGTCCTAAACCTAGAAAAACCATTTCGAAATCAAAATCGTGGAATCTGCGATTCAGTTATTCACTGTATCGAATAAAACCTAAATCGAGGAGATTGAATCAGGAATCGTAAGAACCCTAAATTACGGAGAATCTCTATCGAATCAAAACCCCGAAAATCTCTGCCATCGACGCAAGTTTCAGAAGCCGAACAGTGGAAACTAGATAGGGAGATTGAAGAAGATACCATCAGAATCGATTGAATGCTTTTGGATGAGGTTTGGCTTTTGGATTTGTGAAAGGTAGCGGCGCTAGTGGTGATTAGAGAAGCTTTTTTTTGTTGAAGACGAAAGACGCGGAATAGATTTGTGTGTTGTGAGCGTTTCTTATTTATATAGTGAAAATTTTAAAATAAATAAATAATATAATTTTTGTTTGAGCGTATCTGTGAAATTGGACTCCTGATGATAACATTCAAATTGAGTTTAGGGTTTTAAAAGGAATTTACTAGAGAAAAAAAAAGTAAATATTGATACGAATCCTACCTGAATTACCATTTACTTTGAGTTATTAAATGACGACAACATAAAAACGTTAGAATATTTGATTAATTATATTCCTGATTAATACATTTTTTGTTAATTTGGAATAAAATATTGGTTTTCTATTTTAAAAGTTTTGGTTATACTTTTATTCTTTAATTTATATCGATTATATATTGGTTAAAATTCAATTCAAATAAAATATACATTATAGGATTTAGTTATTTGAATGTATTTGATCATTTAAAATCTAATTTATTAATTTAGAGTCCTATTTGAATTCTACCATGGCATGTTTTTTATTTGGACTCATTGAATATGTTGTGACCAAACATAAATATATGCTACTTATATCATGATAACAAATTATGTTATTATTTATATTGCAGGCCATTAACTAAATAAACAATTTTTGACTTAAACAAAAACAACTTTGTCGTTTACTTCACTTACTAACATTAACAAGTTAACATAAACATCTGTGTACCGATTATATATTGACTTAAACGACACTCAAGTGCTCACAATGAAGCTCATCTTTTCACATTTAATCGTTATGAGAATTGAAATGATAAGAAACATTGAATCATTCTTAATCCATGTTTCATGGTAGGTTTCGACCATGTAATATTATATTCTAATTTTCTTTCGGTTAATCATTTGAAACTTGTGGTTCACTTCTCTCCTTCTCAACTTCTCACAATAAATTATCGGTAGTCCATATCTCAGAATCTTTTTCACATTTTCAGCATTTGTAATGACTATTTTAAGAAGATAATTTTTATTGCTACCTTATCATTGGTTGCAGGTGTAGTAGTAAGTGAAGAAGACGATATCAGTGGTTTAGTTATTTTCTTTGTAAAACAAACCGGTTATATTAACAAATAGTATAATTAACTAAATTCATATACAAATTAAATTATTTATCAATGAATATTCTCTTATTAAACTATATCAAACACAAATTTCTAAATCCTAACAACAATTTGAACTTTGAAATCAAAAAGATACAAATAAACGATACAACTTCTAAATACTGACTAAAGAATATTAGCTAATATTATCATAAAACTAAATCAAAGAAGATACATAACAAATTTTTCTTCAATGGATTCTTTTTGGTTTTAATACTAACATAACAATCAGCTTTACAAAATTATTTGACCCAAAAATTTAAGTAGTTGGATATTACATGAAACTGAACATATGGTATATTTTTATTAAATTTTTGCAAAGCACATTGAAATTTTTTTAACATATGAATAGTAAAAATTCATTTCATATTTCATTTACAAAATATAAATTTTGAAAATAAAATTGTATCTAAAGATAATTTATGATAAACTCAAATTAAATTCCTATTCAGATCCACGTCCTTGAAGTGAATTCAAAATTTTATCGGGTTTTAATATTGTTATTTGAGCCAAACCAAAATAACCAATAACTAAAACCAAATTAAATTTAACTCTATAATTAATCAAATGATTCATATATTTTTTGAACCGAAAACCAAAAACACAACCAAACTTGAACAAAAAAATATAATATGGAAACAAACTGAAACCGATCGCCCGTACCTAAACATATTAGCGAACATATGTTTATAAATCTGTCAACAAAAAATAATTCCGCGCTTTTTAAGCGCGGGTTCTATCCTAGTGTTATTTTAAATCAATATAATATCAGAGTTGAAATATAAAAGATACAGATAGATCTATTAAAAGATTTGAGCTGAAATCGGACATTTTCCATAAAATTTGTGTCAAACTTAAACACAAATAATCTATAGTAGTAGTTGGGATAAGAATATGATTTTTTTTATATTTAAACTAAAGTCAAACTTTTGGCGTGTAAACAGAAAAAAAAAAACTAAAACTAAACTATTTTTAAACTTCATGATTTTTATCAGAATTATCAGTTGGGCGATCAGCATTAGTTAAGTTCTTTTGGAGGTTTCTACAATTTTCAATGCACAAAGGCAGCTCTAGTTTCTACAATATAATAGATCTCGACTCGCACAACCGTGCAGATTTTATTTTCTATACTAAATTATTTTAATTTATAAAATAAAATTTAGGGAAAATTTTGATAAATACACTTCAATAAGATTATAATTTGAAAAATACATCATTGTTTAAGCTTTTGGAAAAATACACTTATTTATATATAAATTTACCAATTTGCCCAATCTTAATATTTCTTAGAATCTGTATAATATCTTTTTAATATACTAAACAATATATTTCTCATATCTTTTTAATATATCTCAAATTTTTTTAGTGTTTTGAAAAAAAAAAAGCAACGCCGTCTTCTCGTCTCCTTCTCCCATCCTCTCCTTTTCTGAATTTTTTTTCCTAAGAAAAGTTTGAAGTTTGACGTTATGGTTCAGATGGGTCATGAAGATTTCAGTATTAATAGGTTGGGCAATGAGTTAGAATCTAATATTTTACGGGTCTGTGAGTATGAGATGAGTCACGGAGTGACATTCAACGGACTGAAAGAATCTATGTTCAATCTGGTTCCGATCCTTGGTGCTAGAAACTCTTCTGCTTCGCTAGACGCGAGCGACATTATCACCTGTGAACTATTTTCACTCAGGTCATAACCTTCCTTACCTCAGAAGGAACATAAACTTTGCTTTACTTGAATTTTAAGGAGGCTATGCTCTTCAATGGGTTTCCATTGATGCCGTTTGTTTGTATTGAGAAGCCACTTGAACTGCGCAATATTTTGGATAGACAATCTTTTTTTTTTGGAAATCTCATTTCATATTTGGAAGAAAGAACAACACAGTTGTTTTGTTTAAATGCTAACGCCACTATATTTATGAAACTAAGAATGTGAAACCAAGAATAAGAAAAAGAAACATGTCTGTTTTCTTCGTTTTCATTAGATTCAACTCTGGTTATAGCTTTCTTGCAGTACAAGATGAACTTGATCAAAAACTTGATGAACTAAACAAGAAGTGTATCCATCTATATAAATATATACAATCCTCTGTCTCTGCACTTGATCAAAAACTTGATGAACTAAACAAGAAGTGTATCCATCTATATAAATATATATAATCCTCTGCTATGTAGGTACGCTATTTCTATTTTTTTTTCTCTGGTAAAACCAATAGTTTTAGTCATCATCATCCCTTTGTTCATCCTTACAGAACTTTCGGTTTAGCTTCTGAATTTATTTTAAAACACATATTTATTTTAAACATAAATCATTATAATTTTTATTAGTTTCAAATTTATTTATTAATTATTGAAATATCAAATTGGGGCAAAAAAGTAAATTTACATTAAGGAAAGTGTAGTTTAAAAAAAAAATTAAAGACAGTGTATTTTTCAAATTTCAAATCCTAAATAGGGTATTTTGCAAATTATCCCTAAAATTTATCAGTAAATTAGTATATTTTAGTATTATGTATTATCTAACTCTATTATAACGTATTTATGTGATTTATGATATTATTATTGTAAAATATTCAAATTTTATATTCTTTTAACAATTTTTTTGAAAACATAATTACGTAACATTTACATATTTTTTTATTTCTAAATTTGAATCAAATTGGACCTACTGCTAAAAACTAAATCAAATTGATAATAACTAATGACATACTTCAGAATTATTTTTTTATTTAATTTATTATGATCCCGATCCGTAATTCAAAATATTAGATTTCTTTTTTGTTTTGTTTATCCAGTTGTTATAATGATTATTGTATATATAAAATTTTAAGATAAGTTATTTTTTTATACATGTTATATAATCAAACAGAAATGGATATTGCTTTCCAACAAAATCTTTTTAAAATCTTTGTAAAATGTATTCTTGAAAGGTAATCATTTGAAGTGGCTACTATCATTACAATATTTTATATAATTTTTATTTTTTGTTTATAAATCAAAACTAAATTAAATTTAAATTTCTGTTTATATTTTATGACAACTAAAATTTAAATTAATCAATTTTCAAAAATAAATTTTGAAAAGATTCTGAAAAGATTTTTCAAAGGTTTTGTTAGAATTTTCTTAAATTAATATTTATTTTTATTTTAAATAAAAATGAAGATATTAAATGATATTATAGTTAAATTATGTGTATTTTATAAATCTTCTAAATAATGGTCCAACATAAAATTTCACACATGAAATGAAGTTGTAATTTTTATTTTAATATAATAGATATGTTTTAAACTTCTTTCTTGTCTTTTGTCCACAAATCCTTTCTTGATATATATTCCCCATAAAACACGGCTTTAGATAAACATCTGAAGATTTTTTTTTTCACAACACATTTTGGATATTTATCAAAGATGTTAATTCTTTGCTCTGTATTTATCATAAAATTATAAATTTTCAGTTCTCGTTAAGTATATGCTCAATAATTCTTTAAATAGGATAACAAGTGCTATACAACAACAAACATTGGCTTTTCTTATGCAAAATTACTCATGTTTATTGTATCTTGAAAAAAAAAATCCCAATCGTGCTAAAGACCAATTTATATTTTTTAATTTACAATTTCCTTTTTGTTAATTTTTTAAAAAATTTTCTATAAGTGGCCCATTAGATGTAATTGTGCAAAGTCGTTTGTAGTTTATACATTTGTTTTCTTTCTTTTTTTGACTAAATTCTTTTCTTTCTTGTGGACCAAAATAAAAACTACAATGCAGTAGCTAAAATTCAAAAATTATAATAAAAAATAACAAGACACAAGAGCTGATATTACAAATAAAATAAGTACTATATCCCGAAAGTCATATGCATTATTCGTTCCATCCATGTCATATAAATGCAACTAAAAATATATATGGAGAAACTACACAAGCTAAAGGTCCAATCTTTTTTAAAGCTATCAACCAAACCCTAATGAATCTTGCACCTAAAGCAATCGGATATCAAGTTCTCAACTTTCTTGTCACCCATTTTAAAGGAAGCAAAACCCAAATGAATCTTGTCACCTAAGAGAAACATAAGAGTTACTGAAATATAACAAATCATAAATAATGACAAAACAATCTTATAACAATGAAACGTAAATATATGTAATTTAAAGTTTCTATATAATTATATTTGTTATCAAAAGCAAAGTCATAGTGTGACAGAAAAAAATACAATCATATGCATTTTCTCACTTTTACTTTCAGATGGAATGAAACTATCGATTTTTAATAACCTTTTCTTTGCAATTACTGAACTTATTATTAGGATATCCATCTACTCTTTGACTAACTTCTACTGATAACCACATATAACTTGATTTCCTTCTCCTACTGACGTGTTGATACCTTTCGTTATAAAAAAAAAAGAAAGAAAAATGAATTAAAAATACCAAGAGATGCAGATACAAAAAATACACTTGAGATGGATAAAAGATCAAAAAGAAAAGCAACTATAAGAAACCTCGTTCAAAAACTATATGTGGAGACTCATTGACGGTGTTCATCATCATTTTCATCGAAAATAACTATAAACATTTTGTTTGTTGACGAATATAAGAAATGTGGTAACTCATAGAGTTGAAGATAGTGGATATTAGGTTTAGTAGTGGAAGTAGTGGGAAATAGAAGCAGTTTTAGTTAGGGTATTGTAAAATACGTCTTGGGAAAATATTATATTAAAAAATTGTTTTAATTTATTTTTGAAAAGACACTTATAAATGTAAAATGACTTCTGCTTTATAATATAAAAGATTAATTAGACTATACTATAGGTTAAAAATTAAGATAACTAAGGTATACTATAGGTTAAAAATTCACCAAGATCCTACATCTTGCAACACTCTCGATACTATGCATTTATTTTCGAGCAATAATCGATTTATATTCTTACGTTAAAAACGTAAAAGCTTTTTTTTCTGAAAAACTGGTGCAACAGTAATCGTTTTAGGAAATACTGAATGAACACAGCACGTCTTCATTATGACGCGCACAAAGACGGGTCCAACGGTAAAAAATTGACCAGCTCAGTTTTAAGAAAATGAACTAGATTTCGACCCGCACGCCCGTGCGGGTATATATTTTTATAAAATATATTGTTTTTATGTTAATATTAGAGTTGGGCAAAAAATATGAATCTAAAAAATCGAACCGATCCTAATTCAGAAAGAAGTATAAAACCCGAATCGAAATTGATTAAATATCAAAATTTTGGTATTTAAAGAACTGAAACCGAATCCGATCTGCACCAAAGTATTTCAGATATCTAAATATATCCGAAATAAATAAATATATATATATATATATATATATATTTTATATATATTAGATTTAATGTATATAAAAACATCCAGAATTTATATGGTACTTATAAGTTTGTTTAAATAATTAAAAATATATATAAATAGTCAAATGTAAATATCTAAAATAGTTAAAGTATACTCAAATAACCAAAAACACTTAGCATAATTATTGATTATCTATAATAATATTTAAACCAAACCAATTTATACGTTAAGTTCAGGTATTCTGATATCTGTTATTCAAATTTATATGTAATATATTATTTTGTTTTTATATTTTAGAAATTTAAAGTATACGATGAATTTAAATGGGTTATCTGAACCTGAACAAACCCGCAAAGATCCGAATCGAATCCGAACTAAAATTTAGAAATATACGAATGAAACTGAAATCTTTGACCCGGAAACCTGAAACCCAAACATACCTAAACCGAACCCGAATGGGTACCCGAACATCCACCCCTAATTCACAATCTATTTTTTTCCTTTGAAAACACATCAAACATATAATTAATAGTATTTCATACGTACTATCATATAAATAACCACATATATTATATTTTCAATAATCATATATATTGAAAACATTTTTTAATAATTTTTATTGGAAAATATTTTAGTAAAAATAATTTTTTGAATATATGTATATTTTAAATCAATTTTGATATAAATCAACTTTAAATTATTATTTTGATTTGAAATATGTATATAAAGTTTAAATTTTGTTTTATGATTATTTTAGACAAATGATATTTTTAGATAATTAGATTAGCTCATTTCGTATATTTTAAAATTGACTTAAATAGATAATTTCTCATAATATAATAGATTTCCAATTTTTCTTAATAACATAAATTTATTTTTTCTTAATATACAACTATCTATTTTTCCAAACAAACTTATTTTTTGTACTGATATTCATGTTTCCAAACAAATATATTTTTTAAACTGCTATCCAATTTTCCAAATAAACATCTTTTTAAAATTGTTATCTACGTTTCTAAACAAACCTAATTTGTACTTCAGTTTTAATAATATAGATAACTTTATAATAGAGTTGTGATATACTTCAATGGTACTTTATTTTAGAGTAAAACAATAAAATAATGAAAAAAAAAGAATGGCATAACAAAGGAACAATGTTATAGTACTAAATGAAAACAGGTATTGTATAAACACGTAACTTTTGTGTTTTGATTTTGTGTATACCTAGACATTGGTTTAGAAATAATTATGTGTATACCTGGCCGAGTCAAAATAAAATATAATCTCTTTTACATAAATTACAGTTTAAATTTTAGAAAATAATGAATGACTAAAGACTTGAAATGGTTATGTAATTATAACAATAATTGAATGGTTTAAGTACAACGTCCTGGTTTGGTAACATCGACGTCGGTTCAATTTAAATACAAAACACAGTGTTTTAACTCAAGTGGCATTCCTTTGTAATATTTATGCAACTTTAAGGAGTAAATACAATTTGTACTTTCCTTTTAATAGTTTAGATGTGTATAGTATAATGTGGTATTACTCATTTCTTTCTCACGTAGTCTTTAAATATAGGTGTACATGTCTCGTATTCTCTCTCTCTCTCTCTCTCTCTCTCTCTCTCTCTCTCTCTCTCTCTCTCTCTCTCTCTCTCTCTCTCTCTCTCTCTCTCTCTCTCTCTCTCTCTCTCTCTCTCTCAAAAGACTGATCAAAACAATGGCAAAATCATAGGCCGTTCTCTTCAGGTTGTTCTGAGACGCCATCCGGGCGGGAATAACGAGACCACCAATTTATGCTATCGAAAGAAAGGTCCACCCTCATTATTACCCGGACTTAACGTTCTCCAAGGCAAACAAAAAAACTAAGCTACCAAACGACCGAGCGAGCTTCCACATGTATATTTGGAATCACCAGAAACACTTCAATGTGAATGATGTGCAAGATGTGCTCAAGTTGAAAGCGGAGACAAAAAGCCGTCACGCCATATGTCTTGCGGAATTAGAGGAGGCAAGAACGAGAGGCAAGACATATGGCGTGACGGCTTTTTGTCTCCGCTTTCAACTTGAGCACATCTTGTACAACATTCACATTGAAATGTTTCTGGTGATTCCGAATATACATGTGGAAGCTCGCTCGGTCGTTTGGTAGCTTAGTTTTTTTGTTCGCCTTGGAGAACGTTAAGTCCGGGTAATAATGAGGGTAGACCTTTCTTTCGATAGCATAAATTGGTGGTCTCGTTATTCCCGCCCTGATGGCGTCTCGGAACAGTTCCCAGCGAGCTGCACGTTCACCGATCCAGGCTTTAGCGCCATCAAAGGACCCGGTACGACGCCAAACAAGAAGTTCCCGCCTAGTAACAGCCTCTGAAACCCGGAGAAACCGGACCCACCAGGCGACACGGTTCTCAAGACGTACTGCTTCGGAACCATACCGGAGAAGCCGTTGTTCTCTAACGACAGAGCCGAGAGCTTCGGTAACAGGCCCATGAAGAGAGGTAACGGGCCTCTGATCTGGTTGTTGCTGAGGTCCACGGAGATTAGCTCGCTGGGGGGGGGGGAGATCCGAGGGGGAGTAGTAGTGAGGCGAGTCTATAGAAGCGAAGCCGTTGAAGGAGAGAGTTAGCTGTTGGAGAGTTTGGTGAGAGAAGATGAACGAAGGGATCGAGCCGGTGAGTTTGTTGTGGCTTAAGTCCACAACTTCGAGAGAGGTTAAGTTTCTGAAGCTCTCTGGTAACGTTCCTTCCATGAGGTTGTTCCGCATTGAGATTTGGGCTAGTGAACCGGGTAAGGACGACGGGACCGGACCGGAGATCCATTTATCGCTCGCGTCGAGGTAGTTTAGGTTCTTGAGTGAGCTCAGATCGGGGAGTTCGCCGGAGATGTCGTTTTGCTGGATTTCTAACCGTTTTAAGGTGGAGAGACGGTTGAGGTTTGTCGGAACGGAGCCGTTGAGGTTGTTGTTGTCGAGGAGGAGCTCTTCTAGAAGGGGCATTGACCCGAGGGAATCGGGTATGGAGCCTGAGAAGGAGTTTGCGGAGAGAAAGAGGCGCGTGAGGCGGGTGAGGTTGGAGAGGGAGTGGGGAAGTGGACCGGAGAAGTAGTTGCCGGAGAGTTCGAGGGTTTGGAGATAAGGGAAGTTGAATGAGACGGAGGAGAGGGAGCCGGAGTATCCGGCTTGGTCGAGGATGAGCTCCGTGACCCGACCCGATCCGGAGACGACGGTGTCGCAGCGGAAGCCGCAGGTGAATGTCTCGCCGGATAGACTGTCGCAGGGGTCGAGGGAGAAGTCCCAGGAGCTGAGGCAAGAGCCGGGGGTGATGGAGTTGGTGTCGACAGAGTTCTTGAACTCTTTGAGAGCTGCCACGTCACCCCAGAAAGTCTTGGACTCTGCTAAAGAAACAGTGAGGAGTAAAACAAGAAGAGAAACAAGAGGAGCCATGTTTGGCTTCTGAGACTAGCTGAAGAAGAAGAAGAAGAAGAGTATGGAGTGGAAAAGGACCGTTGGATGAGAGGAGCAAGACATGTGATAGATCCATTGAAAGATGTTGTTATATATATAGATTTATATTAATATATATGTACATGTAGTTATGTCATGTGTGTGATGGGTCCATCCACATATACACGTGAAGACAAGTACTGTCAGTGAGGTATGGTTGGTCCTATCAACATTCACCATAAAATCAGATGTAAGAAGAGCTTTTAGATTCTTCTCTATAGATTCCAAAGCAGAACAATTCAAGATTATTACCGATTCACAAGTCACATATAGACAAAATTCCGTTAATTTTTTTTTGTTTTTTTGTACCCATTTGACCATAAGTTGTCAATATGTAAATTAATTAATTGGTGGTTGACAGAACAAAACACTTCAGAGAAGTAACTTGCAAGCAAAAGACTCCAAATCATTTTCTCTAATTAACTTATAAATCTACCAAAGAAGACCAAAATGTTCACATATGATTAAAGGGATCAACTCATTGGCGTTAGGTGTTTAAACGTAACTTTAACTCATACTGATAGGTGGGGTAACTAAGACTATATGCAGAGCAAAAGGTACTAAAACAATAATCTATTCGCACCATCTGAACTCGGTGTCGTCCTTGCTGTTTCTCCTTGTGTTGTTCTTCAAGAACTGTCTCACTGCTTCTTTGTTAATCTTGAACACAAAGACTTCTCCTCTAATCTGCACTGAGCTACATGATCCGAGGGATGCAATCTCTCCTGTATTAAGCTTCTCCCCGTTTACAAGGATATGTCGCTTTCCAAGGTTCTTTAGAGAGAATGATCCCTTCTTCTCTAGCTTCACCAATGCCTTAGGAAGAAAAGTATGGTGGTGATTAAGAACTTTGATCAGTAAACTAATTTAAAACTTTTGGGAAGATAAAGAGAATCACCTGACGCCGAGAAATATTGCTCCCATAACCATATTTACTCAAGTCAATATCAACAGTCATGCCATCACATGACCTTCCAATAATTACCTTTCAACAAAGAAATGAGCTTGTGTCATATAACTAAGAGGACTAGATAAGACATGGATTGTCTTACATACCTCTTGTTTCCTAATAAAATGCTTTAAGCCACGACAATGCAGGACTGCTATTGCTCCTTGAGATATAATTCCTCTCGGAATTGAGCAGTGTTCCAGTCCAAGTAATGTATGTCTTGGATGCTTAGACATGTTCCGTTCTAAAAATCATAAAACGTGATATTTTTTTTTTTAAACAATCTTTGTGGATGCAACAAAGTGAACAAAGTAACTATATGCTACCTTCCATACCTAAGCACGAATCTGAATCATCAGGGATCAGATTCAATCTGCGTATCTGGAAATGTTTTCAAGTGAGTGAAGTCAGAGATCAGAAACACACACATTTTAATGATAAAACTTGACTGGCTTGTATTTCAAGAGTGACGACCAAGTTCTACCATTGCATCAACGTCAGAAAAGGACATCTCATCTTCTTCTTCCTGGTATAGAGTTTGACTTGAATTCACATCCAACTGTTCACCACCCAAGGAACTACACGCACCTGAACTATCTCCCAATAGAGGTATGTTTCTGCCTGCGGCTACAGAGCCACACACTGACCACTGCCTACCAGGTCCTTCGAGGGTTTTCGTTAAAGGCACTGGAGAGATACCAAGACCAAACTCATCATCATGAACCTTGTACTCGCTTAAACATCTGACCCTCTGTTGAAACGAACAAGTGTCTAGCAATATGCTTCTTGACCCACCATCAGGAGGAACACTGCTGATCGGTATTGGTTCATCATTGCTGCCGCCATCAATCAAACCCTTGTCTTGTACAACATGTTGTGATATAACATCGAACTCCGAACATTCAGACAGGTCTGTATCACTGTCGCTGCAGAAAAAGTCATCACCTTTCTCCGAAGAAGACATGTCGTCGTCGTCATCATCATCAAAAGAGATGTACCCACGAGCTCTCTTTCTCATAACGCAGAAGAGACCAAACTCAGCTTCAGTGGATGAAAGAGGATGATGATGAAGGGGATAACCATCCTGACCAACCAAAGAAGAGAGACCATTTACGAATCAACAAAGACTGAAACTTTGCAAAAGTAATAGAGATTTTTTAAGGAAATAGAGAACGCACGAAGAGGTCCTTGTTGCCGGATTCATCTTCAGCTTCCATTGATATGTAGAATGTAGTGCCGTTTTTTATGTTTACAGTTGTAGCCTTGTAGGAGTGTGCGCCGTTCTTGGTTTTTGATTAATCAAGTAGAAGCTTTCTTCAACTTCTTCTTTTTACGCCGGCGAGGAGGGTTCAGAAGTCGCAGATTCTCCGGTGACACTAGGCGTCTTCTTCTCCAGTATCACTGGGCTCCGTGACCATTTTCCAAAGCCGAAAAGTGCATTTGTTATTTTCCCCGCTACGATCTTTAATTTTCGTGGGCCGACTTTTGAGTGGGTACTAGGCCTGGCACTTTACTGGAAAATTCATACTGAAATCTTCTGAACCGAATTAGCAAAATATTCCATCTGGTTTTCTAAGAGAAAAAATAAAGCTAGATGCTCTTAGGTTTGTACACTACAAAATGTTTGCTTTACATATGTAAATCCGACCCAATTATTATTTATTATAAACTAGATGATAACCCGCGCCTTGCGCGGAGTAAACTTTTTTTTTAAATATGTTGTACCTAAATATTTTAAATAATACATATTTTGTTATCAATAACTTTTTTACATTTGATTAGGGATGGCATGCGGATAGATATCATTTGGTTTGGTTAGGTTCGGTTTGGATCTTTGCAAATTTGGTTCGAATTTTTATATGTTTGTTTTGGGCTTAGATTCAGATAACCCATTTAAATTTTTAAAAACTTAAAGTTCATATATACTTTAAATTTCTCAGAACATAAAAATAAAAATAATATGTTACATATAAATTTGAATAATGTATACCAAAATTTCAAACATGTTCAGATATCTAACCAATTTGATTAAAGTTCTGTACTATTTTCTGGATTGGATTTGGTTCGGTTATTTGGATTTTGATTTTTTCCCAACCATATATTTTTTATTGTAACCAAATTTCAAACAAAAGTGACGATGGTTCATACTGATTTTGGGTATGCAACAATTTTTAAACCAAAACACTTTCATTTATTTATTTAATCATTAAAATTTTTCAAGGCCCATTAAAAACGATGGGCTGAACTGAAAAAAGCTATCATTGATCACAAATTTTTTAATGTGAGGCTTGTAACATTTTTAGTAATTTATAGTCGTTTTAAAAAATTTGAAATACAACATATAAGAAAAAATATAATTTTTTTTATTCTATGCTTAATGTGATTGTTTAATTTTTTGTAACAAATAAAATTAAACGAAAAGTATAGAGGATAAAAAATTATTATCAAATCTTTATTATTCATAATAATTAATGATGATATATATGTCAATCATATTAGGAAGTTCTGTATCTTTTATTTAAGAAAAGAGTAGAGAATATTCTTTTGTGTATTAATAATTAATTTAATATTTATTTAATAAAAACTATAATATATGTGTAGATGGACCGACCTATTTCTCTAACAATTCTGAGAATAATTCTTATGATGACACGTGGCTACCAAACAATGTTGCAATGCTCTATGATTAATATATAGGGGATTATTGGAGATATTCTTAGGTTGGTTGTCTAAAAATATTTACTAATTTTACCCGTCTATTTTGTTTTAACATTAATTCGACTCAATTACGATTTATTATAAATTACAAATTATTATATTATAAAATTATTACACAAAATATAAATAAATAATTTTAGATTTGATAAAGAACACCAAATATAAATTAAGTCTCTTAGGTGATTAAAATGTATTTTAACTTAATAACTTATTTTAATTTTTAAAAAACAATATACATAAGTTTATTGATAATATATATATGTATATATATATATATATATTATTAATTTAGATATTGAAAATTTAATAAAATATTTTACTTACAAATCAAATTTTACATGTCGCTAGTAGGTAGTGTTGCGGAATCATATTTTTTTAAATAAACAATAAATCATATTTTTATTGATTTAGTAATTTCAAACCCAGCTATTAATACTTATTCTGTATTACTTGAATTGCATAAATTTTATTCATTCTTATCCTATTTTATAAAATAATATTAAATTTTATTTTATTTCTTTTGAAGTTTTAATTAGTAATTTATTTTCATGTCAATGCAAAATTAAATGTACTTTAACACGTAGCTAGTAAGTTTTTCTTAAAAAAAAAATTAGTTATTTGTTTATTTATTCTAGTGATAATAATAAGTTTTTTCATAATAAATGTTTTTTTTACTTTATTCTGAAAAACCAAAATCTAAAATCATCTTTGAAGTTTTTCAAAAATGTAAAGTCTACTCGAAAATAAAAAAAAAACTAAAAAACTAAAAACCAAAAATTTAAAACAAAGAAAACAATCATGACCTCAATTTTTGGCTGTGGCTGAAAAAATAAATTTCTGATTTGTGTGTTTGATATGATTTTGCGGTTTGGTATGAAACACAATTGTGCGTTTTGACAGAAAACATAATTTAACAGTTCTTTTGCAGAAATGTTTTTGGCATAAAATTCAGTGTTGCAATTTTTCGGGAAAGCATAATTTGCAGTTTTTGTGGAAAACATAATTTGCCGTCTTTGATGAAACCCTAGGATATTTTCTGGTTTAAATTTGCCAGAAACATTCAAATAGGCTGTTCTTGATCATTTTACCATGTTCATGAGGCTAGTCAGAGTTACATAAAAATATAGTTTTGACGAGAAAATATGATTTTACAGTTTTGGCAACAAAATATGAATTTGTTGTTCTAGAAGAAAACTTGATTTTTGCGACTTTGACATAAAATTATGACTTTATGGGTTCAGTGAAAAATAGAAAAATTAATATTGCGGTTTTGCCTCAATTATGTGATTTTATAATTTTGGTGGGAAATTTTGATTTTCAGTTGTGAATAAAAACCCAATTTTGTTATTTTAGCGTAAAAATAAGTTTGCAGTTTTGTGAGAATATTGTTTGATTATATATAAATATAGGGGAACAGTTATATTTTTTAAACAGAAAAAATTGTATAAATTGATTATTACAAGTTTTTATTCTTACAGTTGTTACAATTACAGAAAAAATAATTTGAAATAAGATATTACAAATTTTAAAAATATAATACAACTATTAGAAATTTTAATTTGGTGATGTTTAGTTATGGAGTGTATCTCATGGGGAGACAACAATTAAAAAATATACAATAGTTTGAAGATTCAACACCATCATTTTTATCTTTTAACATTATACGTCATATTTTCTTTCTTTCACCTCATCACTCAACACAAATTCAACTTTTACACATTATGATGGTTTTTTAAAATAAAATTCATTGCTAATTAATAATTATTTAATAATTATATTTATATATAATATAAAATAACAAATTTTGGTATAAGAAATAAAAATAAATTACCTAATTTACGGTGAAATTATTGCTGTTACATACATTGAAAGATATGAAAATCTCCATAAAGTGAAATGTATCATCCTTAGTCCATACTTTCTTTTTATTCAATATGCTGAATCTTTTCAATACCAGATATATATCATCACATTTCATATTGGATATACTCATTGTATTTTCAACAATTGAATATTTTATTCCTTTCATTGTACATTGTGTAAGAGAGAGTCCTCGTATTTATTAAAAACCCATCTTCAACTCACTCCCACGTAAGAGGGTAGAGAAGAAACAAAGCCTGAAAACGTTTTTCTTTCACAACTCTGACAAAAGAAACCACACTAACTTTTTGTTTTCTTCTTCTGATCTTTCCAGAGACATTCTCCATGAAAGCCAAAGCCTTTATTCCGTCGGTTTCATTTCTCTGTTTTTGGGTTCTGGTGGGTTTAGGGACATCGGGATTGTTGCAGAGTGATGATGTAGATAACGAGTTGGGGAGATACATAAGCTGGGAAGACTTAAGTGTTGCGAAAGATTTCAGAAGGGAGAGGAACCTTAAACACGATAATGGGGTTGGCCAAGAATATCTGGCGCCGGCGCCCTCAAATGATGAAGACGGGAGCAGAGTGATTGTGGTTGAAAAGAACGGAAGAGGAGACTCTGTTACAGTTCAAGGAGCTGTTGATATGGTTCCTGAGGGGAATTCACAGAGAGTTAAAATCTTCATTCAACCTGGGATATACAGGTAAATCAAAGATCCTGAATAAAGACATAACCCCTGTTTATTTAAGTAGAAGATTATTATAAACGTTTTGTTAACATTTATAATAAGTTACTAGGATAATCTTACACATCAGTTACGTGTGTAGTTTTTGTAATACATCTTTCCACATATTCTCCGTCTGTGTCATACTCTTGCGTAACTGGTGACTAATAAAATGAATAGATGAAATTATTCGAATAATTATTTTATGGAATAGAATCATCATTCCATTTATTCTCTTAATACAACTATAACTCTCTCTACTCTACCATGCATCGATGGATTAATATGGAATGAAATACAATATCCTTTTTATTTTTATCGTTTTAACTGGTTAACATTTTAAGGAATGCAAAAAAATAAGTGCCAAGATTTTATTCCAAAAAATGGATTTCACATAATCTTTGTTTTGTGTTACTTTTTTTTATTTTTAAAAAAGTTATGTCTTGGTCGTTGCAGGGAGAAGGTGATCGTGCCGAGCACTAAACCGTACATTTCGTTCATAGGTAATCAGAGTTACTTGGGAAAGACAGTCATTAGTTGGAGCGATAAAGCTTCAGACCGTTATACCAATGGTAGTGAAATCGGCACTTTCAGAACAGCCACAGTTAGAGTAGACTCTGACTTCTTCTGCGCCACTGCCATCACTATCAAGGTCCTATCTCTGGTCTCTTCTTTTTTCTGTTCTTCTCTATGGAGTTTGAATTTCTTTGATCTGATTTTTTTTTGGAATGAGTGCAGAACACGGTGGTGGCAGAGCCGGGAGAGCAAGGGAAGCAAGCGGCGGCCCTGAGGATAACAGGGGACAAATCAATGTTGTACAAAGTAAGGGTTTTGGGATCACAAGACACTCTTAATGATGAAAGTGGATCTCACTACTTCCTCAAATGCTATATCGAAGGAAATGTTGACTTCATCTTTGGTAACGCCACGTCGCTTTACCGGGTACTAATAACACCGTTTTTCACTTGTCCCTTCTTTAGTCCTTTCTTATATCGAATACAAAATGGTCTGAGAGACTTTGTGTGTGTTTGGTGGAAAAAACACGACAGGACTGTTACATCCGCTCAACCGCAGAGGGTATTGGATCTATCGCGGCTCACCATAGAGACGCGGAGAGTGAGAATAGTGGTTTCTCGTTTGTGAACTGTTACATCGGCGGAACAGGGAAGGTTTACCTAGGAAGAGCGTGGGGAACCCACTCGAGAGTTGTTTATTCAAACTGTTACATGGCTGATGTCATCAAACCTTTAGGTTGGGATGACTGGGAAGACAAAGCCAGGGACAGGTAACAAAAACAAGAAAAAGGATCTTGAAACTGAACACTCGGCTGTTCCGTCTGAAAAATAAAACCTAAAGACGATTTTTTTTTTCTTATTGCAGTGAGGTGCTATTCGGAGAGTATAATTGCACCGGAAGGGGAGCAGATAGAACAGGTAGAGTACCATGGTCGAAGAGTCTAACTCAAGATGATGCGAAGCCTTTTCTTGGGATGGAGTTCATATCTGGAGATAAATGGCTGAGACTCAAAACTTCAGATAATAAAAATTCACAATGGTCCATTTAGCAGCTATGATGAACTAATTATATTTTAAATATTTCACATTAGTAGTCCGTTACATTCTACAGTGGGTTTTATTAAATATGTCAAAGTTTAATAAACTCTTGTCTCTGTTCACATTCACTCACGTAACTTCTCCCTAAACACGCCAATGTCAGCGCATATAAATTAGCCTACGTACAAATATTTTAGAGTGTTTACGTAAAGAGAGGATGACATGGGAAGCTTGGTTGATAAGAATCTTGAGTCTTTTACAAGAATACTTATCATAAGATACAAGAGAGAGTATTCTTGAGTCTTTTACATGAAGATTTATATGTTGTTAACAGATGGCCAGATCTCTCTCTCTCTCTCTCAAATTTTAAGAAAATTGTGTATTTATTAATGGGCCGGTTTAGCTATGCTATTATAGGCTTTTAATGGGCCAAACCGTAAATAAAACGGAAGAATATCAAAAGGAAAAGTCAACAGAACTCTTGTCTTTTCAGAATCTATATTAATTTTTTCTCTCGAGAATAAAAAAAATATTATTAACGGAAAGAAGCTGGAAGAGAAAATCTACAGCAAGTTAATCACAAAGCAAGCGAAGATTTACACTTTCTTCTTCTTCTGATTGAAAGACATCATCGAGAGAGAGAGATTCGTTTGTCCTTGTAAGTAATGGCGGGAATAGCTATAGTCTTAGATCTACTCAAGAAATCTCATAACACACACCGTATCCACCACTCATCCTCGTCCCTCTCCCCCGCCTCCGTCGTCGCTTCTGCCGCCGCCGTTTCCGCCGCCGCCAGTGCTCCCTTCGCCTCCAGGTTTCTCTTCGGGTACGTCTCAGTCTTCTTTCTCTTTCTATTGATTGATCCTCTGTTTTGTATTTGATTCGATCGTGAGATAAATAAGTGTAATTGGATTTTGATTAAATCTCTTAGTGTGATTTTGTTCGTGATTAGGGTTAATCACTAGCTCAAGGTCAGAATGATAAACTGCGCAGTAACAAAAACATATAAATGTATTTTTGTTACTATTAACTGCGGAGAAAGTCTGTTTTAATTCAAAAACTGTTTCTGTTATTACAGTTGTTTTGAGCCTCGAGTTGCGTACTGTGATGCCGCCTCAGCAGCAGCTGGAATAGATGATGATTACCTCGCTGCTATACGAAAAGTGTCTTTGCAGATTCAACCGCCTACGTACATTCCTCCTAGCTCTAAGGTTTACAGTATCCAGCCAAAGCCGCTTTTCTCCGCCTTTGAGTTCAGGGCGCTTGCGATGACCACCGTGAGATCCCTCCTCATGTTCTATCTCCCTCTTTTGGAGCCTAAACCTACTTCCGAGGACGACGATGATGAGGATTTTTTAAATAATGCTCCCGAGGAAGAAGAACGCCGCCGCGTGGACTTGATTGTTCCTCTTAAAAAATCAGCCAAGCAGATTGCCCGTGAGGTTAGTAGAGAAGGCTGAAACTGTGAAACAAGGTTGATTCATGATTTTGAATTTGCTAATGTTGGGTGTGTGTATGTATGATTCAGACCACAGTTGTGACCACTAGGAGGGTTCTTGAAAGGGTGGCTATTAGTTATGTCTCTCAGCGTATGGCATGGAAACTTCTAAAGGGTAACAACTAACAACACATCGTCTTCTATTACTTTGCTTCCCAACAACAAACTTGTCTTTACATAATGAAAATTGTGTATATATATGCAGATGTGCCTCAGTCAACTTTACGCAAAGCTGGGAGAGGGTGGCCCACACATGTATACATCTATAAAGTCAGCCAGACAACCCTTAGAGGTAATGATGATCATCAAAAGCTCGCTCTTCTATCTTACATGAGCAATCTCCTGAAGCTTAACATATTGTATATGTTGTGTCACTGGCGTGGTTTTACGCAGGACACTTCCTCGGGATTGCAGCATCGTGGACAGTTCAAGTAGGCATAGAGATTTACAGATGTCTGTTTAGGTCTGTTAAACCCGAGGAGGAGGAAGAAGAAGTGGAGCAAGTTTTGATATCGGAGAAAGTCAAGGACCTTGGGAACAAAGTTGTGGGCATCACAGTACGGTGTGGTGCTTCTTTAGTTTTTGCTGCCATTGGAGCTGGCATCTGCTCTTGTCTCATACGTCCCTCCATGGGCCAATGGATCGGTGAGCTCCACTGTTATTGATGGTAACTTTGGTGGAAGTTTGGCATTTTGTGACAATGATTGATGTGTGTATTGTTTATTTTAATGCAGGGTGCGCGCTGGGGGACTTGGCTGGTCCGATGGTTGTTTCGATTTGCTTGCAGAAGACTCTTCAAGCTGATAGTTAACTTCTTTTGTGGAAATTGAATTCTTCTGTTCTGTGATCCAATTTTAATTCAACGAGCTTTGTTTTTTGGTCTTCTGATTTTTTTTTTTTCATCTAGTTTTGACTGAAATCTTGAAACACTTTGATTGATGGACTCGATGTTTTACAAGAATGTACAATAGTACAATAAGTCAGGTGATTATTTCCTGAATGATTTATTGTTAGATTCTAAAAGTTTCATTGTTAAATGATTGACTGAACATGTTATTCCTCTTATGCAGATTGTCTGCGTGAAAGAATGGTTGTTCAAATTGTGTCTGCTAAAACCCATAAACAAACCTCTTATACTAATGTTTAGCATACTAGCCAAAGTGAAAACTCTATTGCTACTACAATAAAACAATCAATAGTTGTTTTTGATACTTGGTGACAACTGAATCTTCTCCTTCCCTTTAGTTTCTAGCATTTCAATAAAGCTTTCTAAAGCTATTTCCATTTCTGTTTGATAAAGCTCTATGAGCATCAATCTCTCTTTTGTTCAAGCTTGCTATCAGCTATACCTCTTTTGCTGGATCCCATTATTGTGGAACAAAGAGCTTTTGCTGGGTGGTTCAGTGAGAGCATCTTCTTTTTTTTTTTTGTCATCTGATAGATTTATATTAATCTTGAAAATGGAAGTACACAAAGCCAGCAAAGGTGATAAGACCTTTCTGGAGCCATAAGCTGGTGAGGTGATGGACACCATCCAGAAACACAGATTGATACTAACACTGAAACCAGAAACTAGACTAAAATTAAAAACAAAGATGAAGAGGCTGGTGGAGATACATGAAAGACTGCAGCACTGGTGAAGCTGACCGGATACGAGAGAGAGAGCAATGCACACCTAATAAATTGAGTTGCAAGACAATATCCACGAGCGCTTCCAACCGAGAAACCCACACATAGAACTACCGAGAACTCACCAACAATTAATACATGTTGAGAAGAAACATGAGGGAGACTGGAAGCACTTGAAACCCACTAAAACATAACTGAATCGAGAGGGGTTAGAATCCTTAACCGTCACTGTAAACACCTTTTAATCCCAACTAAGACTCGCCATTGGACCTTGAAAAGGCTCTCCACGCGCTTCATACGCACCAACTCCTCTCGGCAAAGCCTCTAAAAGCTTCCCGAACACTACTTATTCAGACAGCCGGTAACTGGAAAAAAACCACTCCAAATCCAGAACTAACACGATTACCTCCATACTATATTGAGAGCATCTTCAATTCATCCTATATTTGCCTATATATGATATAATGGAGTAAAATCTACTTCATACTATGCATTTCTATTTAATCCTCTAAAATAAAAATTGTTACTTTTTCCTCTATATTTAGGGAAAAATAACATTCATGCATAATAGAGGCATGCTTTTTTATTTATCACAATAGTCTTTTAATTCTCTGTGATTATAGCTAAAATACATGTTTATGTAGACATTATTTTTACATATAAAATTTAATTAGTTTTTGTTTACATAATATTCTTAAACTTTATAGTTATAAATAAAATAAATAAATAATATTATTATTTTATGTGAAAGTCTATTTTTTAACAAATAATACTTAAATTTTATATTTAAAACTAAAACTATTAATAATATTCTAATTATTAAAAATCCACACAGATTTTACATATTGATAGCATATTTAAGGTGAACTTAAATATTAACTAATACATCATACTAAGACTTAATAATCTAGCAAATTACTTTCAGATCTACAAGATCGATAGAACAGTCCAAACGAAATGTACGGACATGAAACTTATTGATTTTATTGCTAATTGCTTCAAATATTAGATGATGAAGATAACCGATTTCAAGAATTTTAAGTCGATTCAAAAGTATTAAAGATAAAAAATATACATTTCTCATTTTACAATGCATTGATTGATTATTTATGAAAAAATATTTATATTTTCCAAAATAGTATTTATATTTTCCAAAATAGTATTTATATTTTCCAAAAAACATTAAGTAGTTTATTTTTGTATTTCCGTTAGTTGATATATAAATTAGTAAAATATTTATATTTTCCAAAAATAGTATTCTGTTTCTTAAACAATGTTATTTTAACTTTTTTTGTTACAAGAAAATGCTATTTTAGAATTTTAATGAAAATTATACTTATTTTTATCTTAATATTAATTGTAACTATATTGATTTTATAACTTTATTTTTCATAAATATTACTGGTCAAATAAATAACTAATAAAAACATTTTTTTATGAAAGAGCGGGAACAATACCAGAATCTATTACCAAAAAAAGTAACAGAAAAACTGTTCACCGAGTTTACTTAACATTTTAAAATACTTATTGATCAAGACTTCATTGAAAATTAGTTATACATATCTAGCAGGGATAATCTTAAAAAAAAAAAAAAAAAAAAAAAAAAAAAAAAATCTTAAATTAAGATTTTAATTATCGTACCGGAAGTATATATATTTTTAATATACCGATCCAAGAGAGTATTTCTAAACACGAAATCTGAACCGTCCATTAACCCCCAAACTTCTGACGTGGCTACTCAACTGTATTCAAAAGCCGGTATTGCGTCCGAATGGTATTGGTTCGAACGGAACTAATAAAAAAAAAAGCTTGACTGCTTTGAGAGAGCCCCTCCCCCTTTGGAGTCTCACTGTGTGAGCTTAGCTTCTTTCATTTTGATCTTGGCCCGTGATTGAATCTAACCAGCTTTCTTCTGAATTCGCATGTGGGTTCTTTCTATCTTTTTCTAAATTTTTGATGAATGTTGTCTTTTGCTTGATGAAGTCGCGTTTAGGGTTTGTGTTTGCACTTCTCTCTGATCTGCAAATTTGTGCTAGTTTGTTTGGCTGAGAATCGTACCAATTTTGAGGTTTTTGAAACATCATATGAGTTGTCTGAGTTACAGCTTAGTTTGTTTTGGATCTAAATCTGTCTTCTTTTTTTGTTTTCAGAAAGTATTCAAATTTATGATAATTTTTACTACTTTTCTTGTTTAGATTTGATCTGAATTATTAAGAACTTAGTGCCTTTGAAAAAATTAAATCTTTTTTTTTTGCAACTCCTTGGGTTGTATGTAGAAAGATGGAATGCAATGAAGTTTACCTGTTGCTATGAGTTTCTTCCTTCTTAGAATGCTTTTGTTCTTTGCACACTCTGTTTCTTTGTGAGATTTTGAACTTCATCTTGAACTAATATGTTCCACAGCCTTTTGTGAATCTGGTCTTGTAGATCTGCTTAGCACTGAATTAGCGATGGGGGAGGAAGATACGAAGGTCACCGTGGAGCCAACAGCGAATGGGACTAGTTCTCTTCAAAAGCCATCAGATTCAGTCGCTGAAAAACAGCCTGGTGAGAATGCTAGCGGCAAAGAAACGGAGGTAAACAAGAAAGATGAGGATGCTGGTCCTGAGAAAATGGAGATAGATGATGAGATCAAACAAGATGAAGAGAAAAATGAGACGGAAGATAAAGAGGCAGAGGTTGCAGAAAAGGAAAAGGAAGCTGAGACTGAGAGACCAGAAGAGAAAGATGTCAAGGAAGACAAGGAACAAGCAGAGATTGCTAAAACGGAGGAAGAGAATGGAAAACCAGAAGCTGATGATAAAATGGATGAAGACACAGATGGCAAGAAGCTGGAAGCTGATGATGGTGTTTCTGGAGGTGCTACGGAGGAAGATACCGTGATGAAGGAAACCGTGGAGTCTGAAAATAATAAAGACATAAAGGGTGCTGAAAATGGAGGGGTTGACAATATAGTAGATGCTACTAAAGGAAGCCAAGATAAAGCTGAGGAAGATTCAGAGGAGGAGAAACTAGAAGGAGGGAAAGTAAATGGGAACGAAGAAGAGGATAAGGAGGAAGACATCGAAGAGGGAGAGAAGCTGGTCGGTGGAGACAATGCCGAAGAGGATGAAAAGAATGAGGGGAAGGAGGAAGAAACAAACAAAGAAGGGGAGGGTGACGCTAAGGTGGATGAGCCTAAAGTGGAAGACGACAAAACAGAGAGTAAGGGTGAGAATGAAAATGACAGCAAGGATGAGGATGAAGATATAGAGGAGGAGAAGGAAGATGAGAAAGAAGAGATCAATGATGATACAGAAGGTGGAGACGAAGATAGCAAGAAGACTAGCAAGGGAGGGAAAGGGAAGAAGGATATTGAACCTAAGACTCCTTACAGCTCTGATCGCCCTGTCCGTGAGCGAAAATCTGTTGAGAGACTTGTCGCTGTGGTTGATAAAGATTCTTCAAAGGAATTCCAAATCGAAAAGGTTTGCCAATAGTTTCATTTCATGTGTTTGGTCTCTTTAGTGTATTTATTTTTGTTAGATATGTTTATGACTTAAAATTTTTGGATATTGCAGGGAAAAGGAACACCTCTCAAAGATATCCCAAATGGTATGTTCATGGCCATGGATATGATTATGTAACCATGACCATATTTTATAAAGGCTTTATTTGTCTCACCTGCTCAATCACTTGAAATGAAGTTGATAAATTGTAATGTTTCTCTGCAGTTGCTTACAAGATAGCAAGGAAAAAGCCTGATGATGCTTTCAAGCTTCTACACACTATTCTATTTAATGGGAGAAGAGGGAAGGTAAGTATCTCTTTGTACCTTTTCATATTTTGCCAGCCCATTATACAATAATACGTGTCTGATGGATTCTAAGTGTAGTTTGAAATTACTAGGAGTTGCATCTATAGCTATCCTCACGAGTCTACTAATCATGTTTTATATTTGACTCTATTCTCTTGCTATGACAGGCTGCTCAGGTCAAGGCAAACATATTACGCTTTTCTGGTTACAAATGGCAAGGAGATGAGGTAAGGAGGCATAACACACATTAGGCTTGTTGTAGTACATATGCTCGTCTCCTTTCTCCTTGCATTGTAATTTTTTTTTCTCTGTGGCAGGAAAAGGCAAAAGAAAAAGTAAAAGAAAAGCTTGACAAATGCAACAAAGAAAAGTTGTGGGAGTTTTGCGATCTCTTTGACATATCAGTCTGCAAAGCTACAAGAAGCAAAAAGGTTATTATTATGGCCCATTAGTTTTTTTTTTTTTGCAGCTGCACTCTTATCCAATGTAATCAACTTGGCAACTGACTAATATGGTAGTTCTCTCTCAAATATAGGAAGATATTGTTGTGAAACTGTTTGACTTTTTGGAGAAACCTCATGCGACTACTGATGTTCTGGTTAATGAGGAAGAGAAGGTAACTTTGGGTGGTAGAAACACTTCTTTTCTGCATTTGAGCTTGAAATGTTTTTTTTTCTTTTGCATATAACAATTTTTTTTTTCTGTTTTGCTGTTGTAAAGAGCGCAAAGCGCAAAAGAACTCCTAAGAAAAGTTCGCAAGCAGCTGGAAGTTCATCTTCAAAACGATCAGCAAAGGTATTATTCAATAGCTTAGAACTGGAGGTTTGAACCCTTATGTTGGGAACTGTGAAGAGCAAGTGTGTCCCGGTTTAATGTGTTTGAAACTGTCTGGTCAAGGGACCTGAGATCTGATTTATTTATTTGTGTATTATTTTTTCTCAGAGCCAAAAAAAGACTGATGAAGCAACAAGGAGTGACAAAAAGAGAGCAACTCATTCTGATGATGAGTCTGAAGAAGAAGAGAAAGAGGAGGAAGAAGAAGAAGAGAAAGAGGAGGAGGAGGCAGAGGAGAATGAAAACGGGATTCCTGATAAGTCGGATGATGAGGAGGCGCCTCAGCCTTCTGAAAGCGAGGAGAAGGATGAATCTGAGGAGGAGTCAGAGGAGGAAGAAACTAAGAAGAAGAAGAAGAAGCGTGTTGTTTCTAGGACAGTATCTGGTGGAAAGACAGCAGCAGAAGCAGCAGCAGCAAGGAAATCAAGAAGCAAGAAAGCTGAAGTCTCAGAGAAATCCAGTCCACCACCGAAGAAAGTTAGTCAAAAGCGCTCAGCAGGAAAACGTAAGGAGGGTGATGACGACAACGACGACAGTGATACAAGTCCAAAGGCATCTTCCTCTAAGAGGAAGAAGACTGAAAAACCGGCCAAGGAGCAGTCCTCCGTTCCTTCAAAATCTGCATCCAAAGAGAAAGCAGGTTTGTTCATAACCTTGGGGGATATTAATCCTTACATCTTCTTTTTTTTTTGTCAAACAATCCTTACATCTTCTTATATTGTTTTTTATCTTGTGTTTGTTTTATCTGCTCTTAATAGGAAAAAGAGGGGGAAAAGGGAAAGACAAAAAGAACAAGGAACCTAGTGAAGAGGAGTTGAAAATTGCAATTGTTGACATCTTGAAAGTGGTGGACTTCAACACGGTGAGAGGATTATTTTAAACTATTATGAAAGATCCGTTGTGTCATGAAGCTATACAGTAATTTTGATATCTAACAAAAAAGGCTTTTTATCATTTTTTTTTTATTGACAGTCCACGTTCATGGACATCCTCGAGAGACTAGGTATGAATGAGTCTAGTAACAGCTCTTTTCTGTTAACTGATGGTGGTATCTGTTTTAATTGGGGTAACATGGATTGTTTTCTACCTGTGTTTTTCAGTTGAGAAGTTCGATATTCATCTCACGTCAAAAAAATCATCGATAAAGCTGATGATCCAAGATGAGCTCAATAAGATAGCTGATGAAGAAGAAGAAGAGGGTGCTGAGAAAGAGAAAGCTGGAGGATCTGGTGGTGGTGGAGAGGAGGTTAAGGTCTGATCACACAGCAACATAAATCTAGTTTTAGCTGCTACTACTTTATCTTCAAGGGGTCTCTATCTCCATTTGCCTATCGTCAGTCACTAGGCAAATATATTAGAGAATGTAATTTGCTTGTTGTTTTTGCCTGGAGTTGTTGTTCTACAAGCAGGTGTTTTTTTTTTGTTTTTTTTTTTAACTTTTGGTAGAGTCTGAGAGAGGAAGAAGCTTGCGAGTAGTAGCTTTCGTTGTGTAGACGATTTAACATTTGTGCCCGCACTTGAAGCACCCTTATGGTTTTTAGATTTCTTTTGTTCAAACTCGAAACGATTTAACACTCTCAAGCTGTGCTCTGCACTTTGCCCGTCTTATTTTGGTCTAGGAGACCACGATGTTGATATTATCTTTACAACCAAACAACAGCCAAGCTGAGCGGTGCCACATTGATGGATTGCAGAGAAAGAAAGGACACATCCAAGCAAACAAGAAAGCAGAACCAACTGAAACCTATTCTAATGACACATGTGTTTCATGGGCTACAAGTGGGCTTATTTGGGGACGAACGTAAACTACCTGTCGTTCATGCTTTCGAGAACTGCATGTCACGTCGTCTAAGCTTCTTTTAGTTATACTTATACGACAGTAATAAATAGTAACCGGTTGCCTTTTCCCGGTAAACGGCTACTAACACTTACTACAGCCGGTCAACGTACAGGCGCCTCCTCCGCCTCCAACGGTCATATATTCTCGGGTATAACAATTACACAACTTTTCGTGTTCTATAGAAAAATATATTTCTTATAAAATCCATTTATTACTTTGGAACACTCATATTCCTCCTTTTTTTACTTCTTCTCAAAGACAACAGACCACAAAAGAAAACGATGAATCGTTTTGTCGTACTTTCTTTAATTGTTTTCTTACTTTCTATTTCTGGTAATGCACAAGCCGACAACGCACCTGTTCAGCCGCCGAGACTCGCTGAGAAACAGTCTCCTCCGGTGCATGTCCCTCCAAAACCACATCGCAGTTATTCTCCAGCGAAGTCTCCTAGTTTCTCTCAAACGCCTACTCTACTCCCTCCGGCGATCCACGACACTCCCGCGCCACAGTTTCCGATGACACCGGCGACGACTCCTGTGAAACCTATTGTTTTTACGCCGACGAAATCCCCTGTTTCCTCTCCGACCACCGCGACTCCTGTCAAATCCCCTCGCTCTGCTCCGGGAAAGTCTCCTGTTTTATCTCCGGCGACATCCCCTGGATCCTCTCCGACCATCGCGACGCCTTTGAAATCCCCTGTTTCGTCTCCACCGAGATCCACTGCCAAATCTCCGGCGAGTTCCCCTGAATCCTCTCGGACCATTGCGTCTCCTTTGTCATCCCCTGTTTTTTCTCCGGCGAGTTCCCCTAGATCCTCTCGGACCATTGCGTCTCCTTTGAAATCCCCTGTTTTTGCTCCGGCGAGTTCCCCTGTTTCCTCGCCGACCATTGATGAGTCTCCTTCAAACTCCCCTGTTTATCCTCCAGCAACTCCCCCTGTTTTGTCTCGCTCCTTTCCGTCTCCTTTGATACCACCTGTCTTTGCTCCGGCGAGTTCCCCTGTTTCTTCTCCCTCTACCGCCACGACTCCAGTCTCTACTCCGGCGAATAACCCTGCTTCCCCTCCAACTACGATCCCAGCGAAGTCTCCGATCTCTGCTCCGACGACGAGTCCCTCTGCCTCTGCTCCAACCTCAGCCGATGCTCCGGAGATCTCATCGCCGATAACAACCCCTGGTATCCCGTCTAGTCCCTCCACTCCAGCCAATGCGCCTGAAATTTTTCCTTACGGACGTGGCCCGGTGAATAGTTCGGCTCCAGCGACGGCAGACTTGGCGCCGGAGACTGCTGCGGGTCCTTCCGGAGGAAAGTCGGCTTCTAGTTCCGTTCAACACGATGTCCTATGCGCATTGCTGATCCTGGTTGTCAGCTTGGTTCTATAATTTTTACACTTTTTGTATCAATCAATAGTGTTTTGAGAAGTTTCATAAAGCGGTTTAAAATGTCTTGAGAAGTTGAGAGGAGATGTTAACTTTTGCTCTGTGGATCTGCTACATGAAACTACTGTCGTTCTGATGAAATTTAATTTTGCATTTACAGTTTTAGGATCTCATTTACATATTTACCGTTTCTTTCTAGTTGGTCTTTAAAAATAAATGTTTTCTTCTGTTGAGATTAATTTCATGTTACAATGTGAAAGTAAATGTTTTTCTTCTGTTGAGATTAATTTCTGTTGAGAGTCACAGAAACAGCTTCACAGACGAATAGAAACTGATAAATAAAATGCTTTGAAGCTCTTCAAGTTTAACCAACAAACAATAGCCGGAAATAAACAAATGAAAAGACAAATTCATTGCTAGAAACGCCAAGTCATTAACCAGTTCAAACCTGATGGGATAGTCCGTGACGGCCCGTCACTGACGTGTTCACGTTGTTGAACATACTGTTCCCTTTTTTTTTTTCTGTAACACGAACATACTGTTCCCTAAACCGCATTACATTGTCTCCATATAAACTGCCATCTGAACCATCGGAGTGTATTGACCTTCCAAACAACTCTCGTAGGGTTGAGTCATCTCCTGCCCTGAGAAGGCTCCCTTCCCCGGTATTTGAGGTCATCTGGATAAGCAAAGGAAGAAAATGAAAACCATTCTGCTCCATTGAATACAACGGAAACAATTGATGCTGCGCGAGCCACGGATGATTGAAACCAGTTAAAGCAAGTTAGTCAGTAGTCCAAAGATGCCACCGGAAGTTCCTAAATCATCTACTAATGATTTTTATATTTCACAATTCTATCTAAGGCCATTAGCAGTAGGGTTTATTTAGAAAATTTCTCATAGAAAAGAAAAGACTTTTAGTCATTCAATAATCGAGAAATTCATCATGGTTTCTTATCCTCGATGATTCTATAGTTATATGTTTCATACCTTATAATGATGTTGCTAGGAGTAACCAATTTACTTATCTTTAGTGATGACAAAAAAAAAACTTATCTTTAGATTTTTTTTGTTGTTGTAAAAGTACTTATCTTTAGATTTGTTGGCTTGTTGCATGGATGTTCATGCATGGTTTGAATGTACCCATCTCCAGCACAAGTAACAGCTGAGAGTATTTCACCTGCGAGTTATCTCAATAAAAACGTATATTTATACAAGAAAACAAAAATAAAAGTCAGATTTCCTTCTAACAATCCTTTTATGAAATATGTCCTTGCGGATACACAAGCGACACCATAAAATTAAAACAAGCACCTAATATCCTGTTATGTCAAACTATGAAACTTAACTAACCGAAAATCTTGTCATCTACTTCACGTTCGAATAAATCAATGTATAGTTTTATTTTCAAAAAAAAAAAATCAATGTATAGTTTTGCCACTTGATGAGTAGGAGACTAAAACGCGACATAACGTGGACCCATGCTTTAACTTCATCGTCCCTGACGAAAACATATATAGGGAAGTAATAATTTCACATGATACTATACGTGATAGTTTTGATTATTTATTGTGCCAGAAACACACTAAATTTGGTGAGCAGAGTAGGTGATGATGGGAGCAAGACGGCGAGTAGCATGGGATCTGTTTCGAATGGATAATTTACACTACGGGACGAGACGTTCCCACGTCAACAAAAGTTATCAGTTCAACGGATTTTGTTTTTGTTTATTTTGTCAAAAAGCGTTATTCCAGTGTGGATATTTAATATTTTTGCCATCTAAAGTACAATAGTTTTGAGTATATGCTACTCAAGTCCTCGTATTTTATATATTTGTTATCAAATGCATAATAGGATTTACATTTTAATATCTTAGGTTACACACAGGGGCGGATCTACAGTGTTACGTACGGGGGCACGTGCCCCCTACTCTTTGATATAAGGTCTTAGTTATTAGCACAGGCTTTAATTTTCTGTAGAACATTTGGTAAAGTACCCAAGTTTAATTCCTTCGTTTCCGGTTTCGAAGCTCTTCTTTTGCATTATCTACTTCTCTTTCTCTACGACTGATGTGCTGTTTCTGTTTGACACGTACACTTTTATTCTAGGTATTTTTCCTTTTTTTTGTTTTAATATTAACTAGATTTTGATCCGCGCTTTTGAAGCGCGGAATATTTTACGATGAAAAATTTCACTAATAATTTAACAAATATTTTGGTAAATTTTAAAGAGTGTGTATTTAAAATATTTTTGCATTTAAATCAGTATTTTTAAATTCAACCCGATTGTGATTATACCGGTTAATCCGGAGATCTGACAATTCATTTTATGTTTTTAAAATATTCATATTAAAAAATCACTAAAATCCGAGACTAACCGATTGAACTGGTGGATGACCGATATGTAATCTAATTGGATTTAAATTGTAATAGCTTTATAATTTGTAATCTTATAATCGAAATTTTAAAGTTCACTATTTTGCAATTTATGATAGTGAACTTTAAAATTATGAAGTTTCTACAAAATTTTAAAGAGAAAATGATAGATATAAAATAACTAAGATTAATTATTGTATTATTTGGAAACATTGA
Source organism: Raphanus raphanistrum subsp. raphanistrum (assembly GCA_019706035.1). Lineage (NCBI taxonomy): Eukaryota > Viridiplantae > Streptophyta > Magnoliopsida > Brassicales > Brassicaceae > Raphanus > Raphanus raphanistrum. Next base: position 15,869,189 of record CM033981.1, read on the forward strand.
TAGTAGTATAAAAATATATTGTTTGGAAACATTGATAGTAGTATAAAGAAATAAATATATTGTTTAGAAACATTGATAGTATTATAAAGAAATAAGTATATTGTTTGGAAACATGGATAGTAGTATAAAGAAAAGAACATAAAGTGATTTAATGTATGTTTAACTATAAAGTATAAGGTATATTTAATTTAAAAACTTACAAAATAAATGTTAGGTCTAATAGAATGTTTATGTTTTAATAAGATAGATTAATATACATTTTTTACTATTAACATACCCCTTTCATTTGTTTATTTCTTCTTTTGTAGTTCTTGCTATTATATTCTCATTTTTTCTGAAGCATATTCTAAGTCCATTGTTTTAATTGTAGTTTCTAGTAAACAAATAAATAATTAATATAAATAAAAAATAATGCTCTATTTTTATTTAATATTGTAAAGTTCAGTTCTTGATAACACAATGACCAAAATCAAGTTACTATTAATATCAACATATTATATACATAATATAAACTTACAGACTTATATAAATCAATTTAATTTTAACTGTAGCATTTAAAACCTGTAAAGTTTTCTAATAATTTTATCAAAAATTCATGCCCAAAAATTGCTTATTATTTTTCCTAGCTTATAATAAATTATATTTTTCATTAATATTTCAAAACATATATATATATATATATTAAATAAAAGTTTTATTTTTATTTATTAATATAATATGTGCCCCCGTCAAATAGTTTTTCTGGATCCGCCACTGGTTACACATTGTACAAAAAACATTCATTTGTTTCACGAGTTTGAAAAATAAATTATGGTATATCAAGCATTGATTAAACTTAAATTCTTAACAAACTATGGTAGTTACACTGATTTATTTCATACAAGAATCAGCTATACTTATTTTCAATCAACTATAGTGGAGTATAAAAGTGAAAGGAAAAAAACTAAAGGGGTCAATTACTGAAACATTAAAACATACGGGCAAAATCTAGAAAAGGAAAGCAGCAAAGGCAAAAGAAGAGGGTGCCAAAAAGATGAATTACAAAGTTTAAATAACCTTCTTTGATTATTTAAAAAAATAGGAAATAAAAAATTGCGTTTCAGGTACTCCATCTCCGTCTCTTTTCCTCCGCATCTCCAACCCATCAGAACAAAAAAAAAATATCTTCCTCCGACGAGAAGGAGAAGAAGAGAAAAACACGAAAATGGCGGAGGTTGGAGGAATCGGCTGTGGCTGCCGCGGAGTTTCCGGCGGTAACAACCTCTTCCATCCCGGAGGATTCTCTGCGAAATCGTGCTTCCTCGAGGAGCAGAGAACGAGGCGGAATCGCAACTTCTTCTTCCGAAACGTTTCTTATGTCCCTTCGTTCAAACGCGGTCGTTTGATCACGAAACGTAGCTCCGTCGCCGGGAACAACCGAATCTTCAGGTTATCATCACTTTTCTCGTTTCTTTCGCTGAATCAATTTGGGGGGAATTAAATCTTTGAACATTAAACAGCATGGATGCACGAGAGAAGTCACGATCGTTTGTGTTGGTATCATCAAAGCACAAGAAAGTCCCTGTTTACGTGATGATGCCCATCGATACATTTGGAATCGATGCTTCTGGCTCCCCTATCATTAAAAGGTATCATTAATTATCTTACTATATATTAGTATGTGATTACCATTTCAATAACAACTTTTGAGTGTTTATCGTTTCAGGCTCAAGGCTTTAACTGTTTCTCTCAAGGCACTCAAGTTAGCTGGTGTTCATGGAGTCGCTGTCGAGGTTTGGTGGGGGATCGTTGAGCGTTTCTGTCCTCTCGAGTTTAATTGGTCTCTCTACGAAGAGCTCTTCAGGCTGGTCTCTGAGGCGGGGTTGAAGTTACATGTTTCTCTTTGTTTTCATTCGAATATGCACTTGTTTGGTGGTAAAGGAGGCATCAGTCTTCCACTCTGGATCCGAGAGGTTTGTAAGTTGTACACATAGCAAAGACATAGGTAGTTGTGTGGCGGCTACTTGTTGCTTCAGTAATTAGCTTCACTCAGCTGCTTTTTTGTTAATACATTTTTTTTTCCAGATCGGAGACGTGAATAAGGATATATACTATCAAGATAAAAACGGATTCTCTAATAATGACTATCTGACGCTTGGAGTCGATCAACTTCCTTTGTTTGGTGGTCGAACCGCCGTCCAGTGCTACGAAGATTTTATGCTCAGTTTCTCTACAAAATTTGAACCATATTTTGGAAACTTGATTGAAGAAATAGGCGTCGGTCTTGGTCCTTCCGGGGAGCTTAGGTACACTTCCGATAACCAATCATTAAAGCTACAATGGATTTATCTTACACTGTATTTTCCTCCTCCAGATATCCTGCACATCCTTCTGGAGATGGGAGATGGAAGTTCCCTGGTATCGGTGAATTCCAGTGCCATGACAAGTACATGTGAGTACTTTTAAAAAAATTCAAATTGTAAACTTTCCTGCGAATCACATTTACAGATTTGTGAGGTATATTTGCTTGGATTAGGATGGAAGACTTGATGACAGTGGCGTCTCAAGAAGGCAAACCTCAATGGGGTAGCAGAGATCCTCCAAATGCGGGCTGCTATAATAGCTTTCCATTTGGGGTTCCTTTCTTTGAGGAGGGGCATGATAGTTTTCTCTCTGACTATGGCCGTTTCTTTCTAGTATGTTCTCGTATATCATATAAAACTGCTTTTACGTATCCACATTATTATGATCTTGAGCACAAAATGGCTAGTAACTTGGATTATAAATAACACAGTGAACTGCTTTTCGTTTTAGGAATGGTACAGTGGGAAGTTGATATGTCATGCTGATGCTATTCTCGGAAAAGCAGCCGATGTTTTGCGGAGACGTCAGGAAGAGGAGAAAAGCTCTGTAATGTTGGTTGCGAAAATTGGTGGAATCTATTGGTGGTATAAGACATCTTCACACCCCGCTGAACTAACTGCAGGTTACTACAATACCGCACTCAGGGATGGTTATGATCCTGTTGCTTCTGTCTTGTCTCGCCATGGTGCCGCTCTGCATATCCCGTAAGAGGCTTTTTTTTTTAAGTTCTTTTTTGCTGTGTACCATATTTTTATAGAAGCTGCATGGGTTGGGTGTGCTAACGAAATGAATCTTTCATATCTATTCTAGTTGTTTGGATATGGCGGACTGTGAAACACCTGAGAAGTATCTTTGCAGCCCTGAAGGATTGCTTAGACAAGTAATGTACTTTCTTTCCGAATGTTTCGATCTAAAACTCAATACTGTTCATATGAAAAGTTTATGTTACTTATATTTAGACTGGCTGTGATTAACTTATATTTAGAAGTTTATGCTCACTGTTTTACTGTGATTGACGACACACACACACACATGAAAATGGTCTAGTCTCTGTTTCTTACTGTGCTGCAACGCTGTTTTTTTTTCTCATTGGACAATCAAGTATTCCTAAACAACATGAATAAACCTACACTGTCCATTTTTTTCTGCTAGATACACGATGTTTCGAAGAAAAGGACAATACAAGTGACTGGTAGAAACACAAGCGAAAGATTTGATCAGGTGAGAGATTTGCACAATATAATCTTATACGATGAGGTCAAAGCAAAAAGTAGTGGTTTATTAACCGTTTATATATGGTGTGATTCCTGCAACAGATGGGACTAAGGCAAATAAGAGAGAACTGTGTGCAACCGAATGGGGAAACTGTAAGGTCTTTTACATTTTTCAGATTGAACGAGAAGATCTTTAGGGTCGAGAACTGGAACAACTTTGTTCCTTTCATTAGGCAGATGAGTGCAGATGTGTAAACCTACAGTAGCCATTGGCGTGTATTTTTTTTCTTTTGGTACAGAACTGATCATCCCTCACCATATTGCTTTTTCAGATATGTGATGAGGGTAAATAATCAAATCAAGATATGAAAATTGTTATATGATATCTCTCCCTCTCTTTGCAAAAACCCTTTTCAATGGATCAAAAAGTTGCATTATATTTTGATGATTACAATAAACTGATCCAATACAGAGAAAGTGCAGTCACAGCAGCACACGTGTACTACATACAGATATATTATTTGTTGTAGTTTTCTTCATAAATCAAAGGACTTGCCTATCAGCAGCATCAGCAACAATGGGCAACCTCGGGGTCAGACCAAACAAGCAAGCAGAGAATCCATAGATCAAACAGACAAGCAAGAAGAGGAACACTGTGCTGTCCAAACTCATCACCACATCCAAACCAAACCCATCTCTGGGATTAAAGCTCCTCTCAAGCAAATCCGGGAAAATCAACAGCACGTCGAGCACAATGGCCTGCATCGTGTTGAACCTAACGTACCTGCTGAAATTAGAGTTCCTCACGACGACGAAGTAGAGAGCGATGAAGATGAGGAAGCCATTGAAAGGGAAGCTCTTGAAGGCCTTGATGGCGGGAAACAGAGGCTGGATGAGGATCTGGAATGGTTGGTATTGCGTGATGATGAATTTACCGTACTGAATCCCATCGAAGAACGGGTAGAAGTAACAGACGGCTGAGATTATCCGATCTGATGCGTCGACGGAGTCGTCTCCCTTGGATCGGAGGACGAGTGCGGCGGCTCTTTCCCTTGAAAGTCTAGGTTTTGAGAATTGGGTGTTAGGGCTTAGAGGGAGAGAAAAAGAACGCCCGGTTGAGTTTCCGGTTTGGAAGAAGGCGAGAGATGGTAATGGAGAGACAAGATGAGATATTGCCATTGCTCTGTGTCTGTTTCCACTTCACACAAAACGAAACAGAGTTTTGGTTTTGCTCAAATGGTGAGAAGATAATAATCTAAACTCCACGCTGTTTAAGAAGTGTGAGTTTATACATTGTGTTGTCTTTCGGTCTTTGTAATGGCACGCAGTCCTTAAGCGATGGAACAAAATGCTCCACGAAGGTTGATAGACAACATAATCGGTGCTGTTTCTGCAGAACGTGTTAAAAAGTAAAGACCTTGTTGCCCAAAAAAAAAAAAAGTAAAGACCTTGAAAACGGCACGTACTTTTATAACGTGAAGTTTGACAAACGAAAGAGTTTTGGTTTTGCTCAAATGAAGTCTGAAGAGAGGATAATGAACTACTCCACGCTGTTTGTCACTCGTTATAATGAACAATGTGTCGTCTTCCTACCTTCGTAATGGCACGCAGTTCTTAAATAATGGAACAAAACGCTCCACGTAGGTTGATAGGCAACAAAATCGGTGATGTGTATGTAAACTACACGACGTGTTAAAGACCTTTCCAAACGGCACGTAGTTCTGTCACTATGAAGTGAAGTAACAAACAAACATTGTTTTTCATGTCTACACAAACTAGCAATTAAATAGCCTCTGTTATTGTTTTGTTTTTGTTCTATAATACTGCTTTTTAATATGAAACCCACCAATATAAAACGGCGTAATGTCTTGTTGGACCCAAGTCTTTCAATTTTCACCTAATATAATTACCTCCGTATTTATTTTCATGCCTCTTGCATATATATACGGAATAATTTTAGCACTTGTTCATAGTGAAATGATCTAGTTTACTTAAGCCTTTTGTTAAGACAAGAAAATAATAATGTCTATTGTATGTACCATTTTCTTGTTTCTCTTAACCGCTTCTTCCGCGTTTGCGTCTGCGTTTCCTAAACCGTCACCCCCAAGGCAATGGTCAACATCAGAGACATCAAACTCAACAGCTTCTTGCTCAGCCACTGGAAATCCAATCGACGACTGCTGGAGATGCGACCAGAAGTGGAACTCCAACCGCAAAAGCCTCGCGGACTGCGCGGTTGGATTCGGCCGCGACTCAATAGGCGGTAGAGCCGGGGAGTTCTACACCGTAACAGATTCAGGAGACGAGGATCCTCTAAACCCATCTCCAGGTACATTACGTTACGCCGCAACACAAGACCAACCTCTATGGATCATATTCGATAGAGACATGGTAATAACACTAAAAGAAGACATTCAAGTGACCTCATACAAAACCATAGACGGCAGAGGAAATAACGTGCAGATAGCTTATGGACCGTGTTTAGCTTTGTATCAAGTAAGTAACGTAATCATACACAATATTTATATCCACCATTGCGTTCCGGCGAAACGGTCGTTGGGAGGGTATTCTGATGGAGATGGGATCTCGATATTCGATTCGCGGGATGTTTGGATTGATCATTGTACGTTAGAGAAGTGTCACGATGGGCTTATCGATGCGGTGAGTGGGTCGACGGATATAACGATTTCGAATAACTACATGTTGAATCATAATGAAGTCATGCTTTTGGGTCATAGTGATGAGTTTGACGGTGATCGAGACATGAGGGTTTCGATCGCGTTTAATTATTTTGGTGAAGGACTTGTCCAGCGAATGCCCAGGTAACATACAACTTGTGATGGGTAGATAAACGTAAAATCAATATGTGCGTTACATTGTATTTAATGGCATGTGTAGGTGCAGGCATGGATATTTTCACATTGTGAATAATATTTATAGAGAGTGGGAGATGTATGCAATTGGTGGAAGTGCTAATCCGACCATTTTTAGTCAAGGGAATGTGTTTATAGCTTCGGATAATCAGTTCACAAAGGAGGTACGTTCTTGAAATGTCTACCACAACAATAAGAGCGTTTTAAGCTTAATGTATACAATTTTATTCATGATTAAGTGTAATTTTAGATGTTGCAACCTTTCTTTGTTTATTAAATCTTCCCCGACTCTCAATCAAGCCAAACTTAAATCCGAACCAAACTCATAAACATATATGAGTATTACCGAAATAAACTAAACCAAATTGGAACTAGATTAATCTTACACCGAAATGCCTATTCCTATGTACGCAGGTGACAAAGCGAGAGAGTATAGATGGAGACGATGAATGGAAGGAATGGAATTGGAAATCAGAAGGAGATGAAATGCTAAACGGTGCTTTCTTTACACCATCAGGGAACGAAGATTCTCCTAGCTATACCAAAATGTCTAGTATGGTAGCTCGACCAGCTTCACTTCTCAAGACCACACATCCATCAGTAGGTGTTCTTAGTTGCCAAATTGACAAACCTTGTTAGAACCATTCATCAGCTTGTAACCAAATATTGTATTGTCTTCTTCTTTATTGTGGTTAATGTTAGAGCATTATAGGATTTGTGATGATCATAGAGCCAATCAAAACAATTGCATAGCTCATTGTCAATTTCATTAAATGTTTCTATTCAAAAGTTACTGAGATTCTACCTTCTTGACGTCTCCATTTCCAACCCATAACTTCAGTGATTTCCAAGCAAAAGATGGTAGCAATACTGTTTTATCTTATTTTGGCTTTTAATTAGTATGCTATTCATATTTTGCATGTTTTTATTGGTTTAATTGTTTAGTGTTTTCATGTTAAAATAGACAACATAATCTTTGAAGTTATTTGAATTTCATACATTTAGGAATTGACTGAAAGGAGCTGTAGCACTTATGCATGGGCAAGACAACCGAATCGAAAGAACCAAACTGAAATATCTAAAACCGGAATCGTACATCAACCTTCAAATACCCTAATTGTTCCTATGTTACGATATCCAAAATAACTGAATCGAACTGAAGCGGACCGAACCGAAAACCAAACATATACCTTTTTTTGTCAACTGTGCTTATCATTAAGCTTAAAAGGCTTTAAACCCAATTACAAACGGATTCAACCCCACCTTACAAAATTTCAGCCCAGTCTTTACTTCAAAAAATTACACGTGTTATCTAAAGAATAACTAAAATGCATGCTCGACACGTGCTCTTTGATGTGGCTAGACCTTTCTGGAATCGGAGGAAGCATCGGCGGTGACGCCGGATCTCTGCCGGATCGAAAACCGTGAATCACTTTCTCCGTTTAGTTGAAGCCGCTTGACCGCTCCACCTTTCCAATTCGCCGTTGATCTTTTCAGATTCATCATCCATCGCCAGTGTTAAACGCAGTGAGAAGCTTTAAAGAGATGAAACGCAGAGTCTTGCCAGAATGTTTTCAAAAAGAAAACTCCAGCCAATCTGAAACCGCTTTCCGTCTCCTTTGCTTAATCAAACAATTCGACTTTTATCAGCTTTGGATACTCCGCTCGTTATTGGAGGCGAAGATTGATTCCTCTACTGAATAACAAATCAAGCATAACTTTTGAATAGATTAAAATCTCCCAAGATCAAACAGGATATATATATAAAGATTAGGAAAAGAGAAAAACGGATTTAAAACACAAACAAAATCTCCAAGGGAAAAAGAGATCCGCTACCGGAAGAAACTAAAATCGATCAACAGATCGAAAGTTTTATTTAATTTACAAAGCAAAAAGGGAATCAGTAACCGGCGGCGAAGCCACCGGCTACCGGAGACGGAATCTTATTTTTGAAGTTGTCTAGAGAGAAGTTGGAGAAAACGAGAGAGAGAGGTTTTTTATGTTCCCTAGCTAAGTATATATTTCTAATTTCAAATCTATTAAAAGTATCTGAAAGTATTGAGAAAAATAAACTATTATAAAGTATCCAAACTATCTGAAAGTATCTGAAACTATCTGAAGTATCCAGATATTTTTTGTCCGAAATATTTATAGAAATTCGAAATATCCATGATTTTTATCCAAAATTTCCCAATTATTCGATATTTTATCCAAAATACTTGATATTTAATCCAAATTACCGAACTACCCAAAATAACTGAATCGAAATCGAAACTGAATGGGAACCAAATATTTTTGGCTATTTTCTGGTAGCTAGTTTTACTATCCGAACCGAATCCTAAATTCCCCGAACATAACCAAACCCGAAATTAGGCCATGTAGTAAATGGATTCTTTATCTTCCTATCCGAATTACCTGATATCCGAAATACTCAAACCAACCCAAATTGGCACCTAAAATGCTCAGGCCTAGTAACACTGTTGAAAATCATTTTGTTCTTTCTAAAACCATTTTACTAAACAATCATGCTATAACTTTAAAAATTGAATCTATAGTAAAATAATCAGAAAATAAAACATGGTAACTCTAAAAATCAGTTTTCTATATTTTTATTTAGTATTTTATATAATTTTAAAATAAATTAAAACAAAAAAAAATCCACGACTAAAATATCTACATCTTAAATTGTAAAGTAATAAAAAAAAAACTAAAACTACACACCAACTACTTATAAGCCCTTAACCAAAACATCATTTTGTGAATCAGAAGAAATATATAAGTTTTAGTTTGGTCATTTTATACATTATTTGATTTTCGTTTAATTATGGGTTCAGTTATATATATTAAGTATTTACGTTTAATTCTATCTAAAATCAAATACTGAAGTAACTATAAACTAGTGCTTAACTGCTTATCAATTGCAATACTTTTCTTTACATCAACTCAACAAACAAGTGAAGCAGAAAGACAAAATAAACATACCTGATACCACCGACTAATTAATTCGGCCACCAAACATTAAAACTTTATAATAGAGGGAAATTAAATAACTATAGTTTACTTTCCATCAAAGCCATAAATAAAGATTAAGGAACTAAAAAAACAAAGAAGAGAAGAAACAAGAAGTGAACTATATAAGCCAAGAAGAAGCAAACAAGCAGAGCAAGCCAACCACAAAACCAGCCTTAGCTCCTCCCACGATCCTGACCGCACTGGCTTCATCATCACTGGCATCATCTGCATCTCCATCAGTCCCTTCGGCAGGCGAATCTGACTCACCAAAAGAATCATCAGGCGACGGTGCAGCCTTCTTCTTCTTCTTCTTCTTCCCTTTTGCTTTCCCTTTAGCCGGTTTAGGAGAATCCGCAACATCGCCGTCCTCAGGTGCCGGAGCAGGAGCAGGAGCTTCAACAGCAGAAGCCTTAAACAGCTCTTTAGGCAATAAAACCTTATCTGTCGCATAGATAGCCAATGGTTGCTCGTCGATCAGAGTGTTAACGATCTGGACAGTGTTGATCCTTGCCTTGAGGGTAACTTTCTCTCCATTGTTCTCTACAGTGAGCTCGAAGTTGTTGGCTCCATATGTGGCAAGTGTGTTCATGGACCATTGTTGGATTTGAGCATGGCCATTGAGTAATAGGTCGGGACAGCGAGGAAATTAAGGAAAGCTTCTTTCTTTGGAGCTGTTAAGTTCTTGTATTTGGGTAAGAATCCTTTCATGGCGTTATCTCCTGGACAGAACACTGTCATGCCTCCTTCTACACTCTCCTGTTACAGCATGAACGCAATCCACATACACACACGAAAAAAAAAAATTGAATCGCTAGATATTACTGCAGTGTTAGTAGTCAAGGGTTGTGTGCATGGTCCAAATCAATTTTAATACAAAATGTTATTTGAATTTTCGAAAAAAGGTTTCCTGGTTTGGTCACTCAAAAAACTACTTGGAAAATTATACCTAAAGTCTAATGTTTTATAATAATACAAAAAAATTACTGATATATTTCATAATTGAAATGTAGCCGTTTTTAATTTAAGTTTAAAGATTTTAGATTGGTATAATGTTCTGAAATACATTGGTAACTTACAAGCCAACAGAACAAACCACATGCATATTATCTGATTAAATATCATACTTAACAATGTGAATTAATACTATAGTTAGTATAGTGTCTAAATAGAGTAACTACTATCACTATCCACTATAACACTAATCAGGTTTAATTAGTGAAAGAACCTGAGTCTTTTTCTTTAATTTAACACTAGGTGACTTGTGCGGTCATGAATATTTAATTTAATTTAATTTAATTTAAAGTCACGTGCATCTATCACTTGATTAATGCTTTCTAATTAGTAAACCGAATTAATCAGGTTTTGGTAATGTCAGTACCAGCGTCTATTTAAATAATTAATTTTTACATACAGCGACGACATGCACATGCATCTACCGCTTAAATCACTGAAACATCATTTTCTAACAACGTGTAATTAGTTACTTATTAGGGTTTATAATTAGTAAGTACCTGGTAGGTTTTTGAAGCTCCGCGGTTAGACAGAAGAGCCTTGGCGAACACTTTACAGCCATGAGCCGACATTATCCCGGCGATATTCATCTGCGCCGGAGCTTGAGTTGGACCCGACGCGGCCTCCGACGGTAAGATCCTGCTGAGCTGGATAACAGAGATATTGTACGGAACTTCTTCGATGGATTTAACAAAGAAGGAAGAAAGATGTCCGTCTTTGGGACGGAAGCCGACCTTGCCGCCTCTCATCATCGTTATGTTAACGAATCCTGTAGTTCCCGGAGCAGCTCCGCTGGCTTGGAAGAGAGTGGCGGCGAGAGCCGAGCCGCCGCCGATGTGGTGGAGTTTCTTGGCGCCAAAGTAATCAAGGAGGACGTGGAGGGAGAGGATGTTTTTGAGAGTGGAGATTGTGTAGCCTTTGGAGGTTAAGGCGGACATGGCGGAGTTGTCGACGGCGCAGACGGTTATGGTGGTTCTCCGGTTGATTTGGGCGGCGAGGTGAGTTTTGGTTAGTAAATGGTTGAAGGAGGAGAAAGAAGGGTGGTTTGCTAAGAGACGCGTGACATTGTGCGCGTGTGTTTGGACGGAGAGGATGAGGAGGAGGAGGATGATGAAGGGGAGAATGCTTGAGATGATTACTCTACTCATCTTCTTCGCCATTGTTGATGAGTAGTGGACTTTAAGATATTGGCGAGAGAGTGATCTCTGAGCTTCAAACTAAAATGGGGAAATGAAGATGGTGTTTACTTAAACGGACTTTGGAATGTGGTTGCAATTGCTATTGTACCATTAAGTGTTTATTTAAGCGTCGTTTTAGATTTCTGTGTACATAGATTAAAAAATCATTTAATTTGTATATTTTCAATATAAAATCATCATTACCTATATACCTAACTAGATTTTGACCCGCGCTTTCGAAGCGCGGAATATTTTAACATGAAAAATTTCACTAATAATTTAACAAATATTTTGGTAATTTTTAAAAAGTGTGTATTTAAAATATTTTTGCATTTAAATCAGTATTTTTAAATTCAACCCGATTGTGATTATACCGGTTAATCCGGAGATCTGACAATTCAATTTATGTTTTTAAAATATTCATATTAAAAAATCACTAAAACCCGAGACTAACCGATTGAACTGATGGATGACCGATATGTAATCTAATTGGATTTAAATTGTAATAGTTTCATAATTTGTAATCTTATAATCGAAATTCTAAAGTTCACTATTTTGCAATTTACGAAATTATGACGTTTCTACAAAATTTTAAAGAGAAAATGATAGATATAAAATAATTAAGATTAATTATTTTATTATTTGGAAACATTGATAGTAGTATAATAAATATATTGTTTGGAAACATTGATAGTAATATAAAGAAATGAGTATATTGTTTGGAAATGTTGATAGTAGTATAAAGAAATAAGTATATTGTTTGGAAACATGGATAGTAATATAAAGAAATGAACATTAGTGATTTAATATATGTTTAACTATAAAGTATAAAGGTGTATTTAATTTAAAAACTTACAAAATAAATGTTAGGTCCAACAGAATGTTTCTGTTTTAATAAGATAGATTACAGTATATTTTAACCAACAAAAAAAATAAACATGAAAATAACGTTAATAAATTCTACATTGAAATGCTAAAATAACATTTATTTGCAACGGAAAATTTTCTCTACAATAAAACTTAATATGAACGGACGGAGTATGAATTTAAGTTTATGGTTATGGCTTGCAAGTTTGTGAATCGTTAAATTCACTGGTGGCACAATTCCCCCCCCCCCTCCCTCCCCCAAATTCACGAACAAAACTTAGCTTCACCCCCTAAGGTGAACCTCTACATTCACCCACCAATAGAAATTAGTTAATTGAGATTTGATATCTTTTAAAAAAGGAAACCAAGTAATAAGAATTTAATGAAATAAAATTATGTTTTTAGATAAATAAAAAATAGTAGCAATTAAAAAAAATATTTGTTTTAGTATTGATAAATCCGTTAAAAAATACTAAACCCTAAACCCTAAATTCTAAATACTAAACCCTAAACCCTTGGGGAAAGCCTGAACCCTTGGGAAAATTCTATACCCTAAATCGTTAATCTTAAACCCTAAACCCTTAATCATAAACTATAATATTAAACCCTAAATTCTAAATACTAAACCCTAAACCCTTGGGGAAAGCTTGAACCCTTGGGCAAATCCTATATCATAAATCGTTAATCTTAAACCCTAAACCTTTAATCATAAACCATAATATTAAACCATAGGATTAAGAGTTTATGATTTAATATTTGTCAAAGAGTTTAGGGTTTAGGGTTTCGTGTTAGAATTTAGGGTTTATGATTAATGGTTTAGGGTTTAAAATTAACGATTTAAGGTATATGATTTACCCAAAGGTTCAGGCTTTCTCCAAGGGTTTAGGGTTTAGAATTTAGGGTTTAGTATTTTCTGACGGATTTAACAATATTAAAAAGAATATATTTTTTTGATAATTGCTAATATTTTTTATTTATCTAAAAACATAATTTTATTTCATTAAATTCTTATTATTTGGTTTTCTTTTTTAAGAGATATCAAATCTCAATTAACTAATTCCTATTGGTGGGTGAATGTAGAGGTTCACCTCAGGGGGTGAAGCTAAGTTTTGTTCCAAATTCACTGGTGGATTTTGCTTGCAATTACTACTGTAACATTAAGTGTTTAACTATGGTTGAATTCTAGTAATGCTATGAATCTAAGTTTTTGGTTGCGTGCTTGCAAATTTGTGAATCTTTAAATTCACTGGTGGCACATCCCCCTCCCTTCCCGGCCCGGTTTAGGAGGGTGGGCAAGAGGAGCATGGACCTAGGACCTAAAATATGTTTTGCATAAACAATGTTGAAAAATGCTCAATTTTCTTAAAAATATAAAAGACAAGGACCCAAAACAATTAAATTACCACAGTTATATGTAACTTCTTTTAAATAGTTCAAATGTTTATAATTTGTTCTCCATTGTTGAGATCAAGAGGGTTGAGATATTTCTATTGGATGGCAACAATCATGAAAGTAAGGTTCGTACTTGTAAGTCCAGCTGAAAATAGAAATACCTTTTCCGTCTAAAACACACACAATTTATTATGTTGTTCAGAATTTATTTTATCAAAATGTCACGTTCAGAGAAAAATACAAACATGTCACTTAGGAGGAGTATCAAAAACATTACTCCGTAATTAATAGTAAATTTTAAGACCATTTCATAAGCATTAAATCTTCTTCTCCCCGAATATAACAAGTGATAAAATAAAATACTATGCGTTTAACTGATGACTATTATAGAAACATTAGAAATGAGTAAAAAAAATACAAAGAAATGAAATTATAGAAATGAAGAAAAATATTATTTTTTTACCAATTTTGGTGAGTAACAAATTTGTTTTATATTTTTCTAGAATAAAAAGAATAAGAATGAATGAAAAAGAAAAATTATTCTTTATAAATAGTAAAACAAATTAGGAATAGTAGTGCATTCTCTTTTATTTATTGGTCTCTATGTCATAGTTCAAGTCATAATATTTTAGTTCTGAAAAAAACAAAAGTTGTAATATATACCGTCATTTTTCAATTTTATACCAAAAAACATAATTATTTAGTTTGAGATCATATTATATATTATACGAATTTTAGGGTCTTGTTGTCAAAAAATCATTTATTAAACTGAGAAGTGATTTTATGAATTTGACTTATTTGTGGAGTGCATCATTATTTCTTTTTGATTTTCTAAGGATCCTTGATTATTATCTGAGAAGTGATTTTATGAATTTTACTTATTTGTGATTATATCATTCATTCTCACTAGCAAAAGATGACATTGTTTATTGAAAATGATCATTTATTTTTTATTATCTTATTATGACATGTCAAATTGCATGTATGAAGTTTTGTATTTTTTGTAAGATATTTTAAATATAACCATAATTTATATGTATCATTTTAAACAAATATTTCATTCTTTCCATTTTAATTGTCATTTTAAGTTTATGCACACAAACTAAAAAAATATTGATTTTTATATTCTCTAAATTAAAAAATCATTACATATACATCTAACCAATATAAAAATATAATAACATAAAATTGATAAATTTTACATTGAATTATAAAACAACACTTATTTTGAAATGAAAAATTTTACTTTACAAAGATAACTAAATTGAAACGGAGGGAGTAAGTAATAATATTTTTTATGCACTAAGTAATAAATAATTATAAGTATAATTTTGTAGATTAACTTAGAGTTGAAAAAATAAAAACATATAAATATTTCAAAACTCACTCTATATATTTGTTAATTGAGTGTTTGAATTATGCTTTAATTAATTAATTTCTTTGAAAAACTAATAAAATTACCAAATTAGTAAATTCATTCGTATATAGTCACCATAAAATATGTTTGTTAATTAATAATTTAACAAAAATATGTACATTAATATATATATATATATGTATATATATATGTATATGTAAATGTTGTGGGAGTACTTTTACCAGGTAGGATAAAGGAAACTTTTATAAAAAAAAGTGGCCGAATTAATACTTATAATTTGGCGGCCGCAAGCATGTGCTTGATTGGCTTATGTTCAAGGCCGGCTCTGTATATATATACATAAACATAGTCATAAATATAATATAAATAAAAAATTGTTTTTATAATTTAAATTAAACTTATCTAAAACAAATTAAAATTGATAAGTCAAAGAAATATACTTATGAAAAATTGTTTACATTTATACTTAAAAAGCTAAAATGTTTTTAAAATATTAAAATTTGAAATTTTACTTTAGAAAATAATATTTTCTTTTAAATTTATTATTACTATGAAATTTACTAGTTAGTGAATGGGTGTAATGTTAATTAGCTAATGAGTCAATCCCATTGGGGTTCACATTCATTCACAACTGATAGTTGTATTTTTATATATATTTCGTATGTTGTGTGGATTCTCCTTAGTTGGAAAAAGAGGTAGGTGCTGGAAAAAACAGGTCATCTTCTGCTCAGCCCTCTTGGTGTTTTTAGATACTTAACTTTGAAGAAATGGAGAGGCCTGTGAGAGCATTGAAAGAGCATAAGATGTAGCTAATCACAGGTCTAAGACAGTTTATATAGCTACAGTGGGCTTCACGCATCACTCGAGTAGAGTCATTGGATGAGCGTGTGGGTAGTTGTATCTGGTCATTAAACATATCAATTGGTTTGGCTTCAGTTTTATCTTATCTTCACCATAAATGTGAGGAGCAAGTAATTCACAGAGACATAACGCTAGGCTAGGCGATTTCGGTCTCGCTAGGCTCACTGAGCACGATAAAGGCCTTGTCTAAATCTTGACTGCTCGCTCCAGAGTTATCTCTAATGTGGCACTGCGACCGAGAAAACAGATGCGTTTAGCTACAGAGTGGTGATTCTAGAGGTCGCTTGTGGGAGAAGGCCAATAGATAAAGAACCAGAAAGTCAGAAGACTGTGAATCTAGTGGACTGAGTTTTGGAGATTACACAGTGATGTAAGAGTTGTGGTCGAAGCTGTGGATGAGAGATTGAAAGGCCAGTTTGATGAGAAAATTCTGAAGAAGCTGTTGCTGTTGGGCTAATGTGTGCTCATCCAATAGTAATGACAGACCATCTATGAGACCGGTTCTAAAGATACTAAACAACGAGGTTGAGCCTACTCCGGTTCCCAAGATGAAACCTACACTCTTTCTCTTGTGGACTAAGTCTCGATGACATTGTTTCGTTCGTGATAATAACAACCAGGGTCGGCTTAGGTGGTAGGGCAAAGACTGCAATGCCTCATGGCCCATAAATAGAAGGGGCCCTTAAATATTTTTACTCAGGTAATTCATTTTTTCTTTGAAAAAAAACAGTTTAGCTTAGTATCTTTGAATAAAATTGATTTAAGAACAAAAACACTTGTATCTTTACAAAATCCTCGTGTAAAGTGGTTTCAGAATTTGCTATGTTGAAATTTTATTTTAGAAAACAATTTGAAGCCGGCGCTGATAACAATGTGTGTGGTCTTTGGTTCAATGAGTTTATATTGAACGATTAGGTTTTTTTCAATTCATATAAACCCATCTCTGAGTCTAGACCAAAAGCTCATCTAGCTTTACATAGCAAACCAGTTTCGAGATCAGTTAAAAAAGATCATCAAATGTTTGTCATTTCATTGAACAAAAAAAAGGTTTGTCATTTCATAATGGCAACCTTATTTGAAGAAGTTTTCAAAAGGAGGTTCTAAAGAATATAATATAATATTTTATGTAATTTGATTTTATAATTAATTTTAACTCAAATAAATTATTAAGATTGATTATAGGTTCTCATTGGATTCTTATAAGATCTCATTCGAGAACTCTTTCAAACAATCTCTCTTACTTTTTAATATTTTACTAATTTTATTTTGTTGAAATATTCATTGAGAACTCTTTCAAAAAATCTCTCTTACTTTTTAATATTTTACTATTTTATTTTTGTTGAGATGTTCATTGAGAACTCTTCAATAGACATGTTTTAGAAACCATGCAAGTTAAAAAGAGAAGGTTTCAGATCTATTTTTGGAATGGTGATACTACAGAGGAATCAAAACAAACCCTAGTTCAAAGTTGATGAAGAGTGAGAAGATATATATATATATATATATATATATATATATATATATATATATATAGTCATATAGATAGATATAGTAGGTCTTGATGCTCACCATGAATGTGGCCTGAAAGATAAAAGTTGCTTACCTTCTTTGACACTGAAGAAGCCTTGTTGAAGCAATCATAGTATCTAAAGTGTGTATATACGCAACTTACGCTCACAAGATCACATGCATCACAATGATGTGTGCGATGGTGGCAGAAGTAAAGAGAGCACACTCCCGACAAAGGCAAAACTAATCTTTTTGCTAATCCCGGCTTGTGCTCTCTTTCTTCTGTCAACATTTTCTCATCTTCTTCTCCTAGACGAACAAGAAAAGAAGAAGAAGACGAAGACGAAGTGTGACGTGCGGCGTAAGTAAGCAATGAGGGAGTGTATATGACTCAGATTTATAATGGAGGAGAGTGGATGTACTGGTTACAAACGGTGACAGTAAGTGGAAACTGGGTATAGTGGGTAAAAGAGAAAGCTCAAAATGGTCATGAAATTACTTACAGCCATGAAGCTGGAAGTTTCTACACATTTAGAGATTCTCTTCATTTAACTCTTCTCCTACCTTTTCGCTTTCACATTTATGTATTTTCTAATTTTCCTTTCTGATTATATATTTTTCAATTTTTGTTTTTAAAGTTTTGTTGGGATAGTAAGGTAACATATTTTGCCAATTTTCCATTTCCAGTAATAATGAGAGACTACGCATGACATATAATAGAAGACAAAATATATAAAGCTATTGTTAATTCGACATTATTTGTTTTGTTTTGAAGCTTTGCATGACTTGTAATATGAAACTAGGTGTCTAGCCCGCCATGCGGGCATAATCTCTTTTTAAATATTTACTTTGTTTTTTAATTGGAATTTCATACTGATAAACTATTAATCATACAATTATAAAAGAATAGTAAGAAATCAAACAATAATGTTCACGTGACAATACAAATTAAAAATATGGTAAAAGTTATTAAAATATGCGGGTAGCGGGAATGAGAAATAGCAACGAAGATAGCTTGGTAACACTTAAAATAAGTGCAAAACATTGAAACATTATTTTTTTGTCCAGTAGTTCTTGAACATCAAGTCTTCGGGAATGATTAAAAGTTGGAGATTTGAATACTTTGAAAAAACGGCAAGGAATGAAACAATAGTAAAATAGTTAAATTTCTTCTAAAGCAAGGAAGGTTCTTGGTACGACAAAACATTAGTAACAAACTGTATGAAAACCAATCTATTTAAAAAGAATTAAGAGTAAATATTCTTTAACATATGAGTCATGAAAGGTTTAGCTACGAAACACCTATGTAGTGTAAATGTTTTGGAAAACCTCTCTGTATACTACATTTAATGTACTTTTTTTGGGATTTCCTTTCTCATCAGTTATCAAAATCTTTAATCCTCTCCTCGACGTCACTCTCGACACAGCAACATACAATTGTCCATGGGAAAATACAGGTCTTGGCAAATATAATCCGACTTTTTGTAATGTCTGACCTTGACTTTTATTAATAGTCATTGCAAAAGCAAGAGCAACAGGAAATTGTCTCCGTCTCATCCTAAACGGGAATCTGGTTTCTGGTGGAGAAACAAACATTCTTGGGAGCAAAACTTTCTGGCCAACTTTGTCACCGGTTATAAACTTAGCCTGAATGACGTGATTTGCTAACTGTGTTACAAGTAACCTTGTACCATTGCATAGTCCACCTTTAGGGTCAATATTCCTAAGCAGCATAATAGGTGCCCCGATTTTCAACTTCAGATCATGATTGGGTAATCCAGAGATCTTAATGCTGTTTAGATATTCTTGAGTGTACACCAAATCGTCTATTTTACTTGTATCAGAAGTATCTATACTATCTGAACTAAGATACGAACGCTCCTCACCTATTCAAATATTCGAGGGAAATTATTATATGAAACCTAATATCTTTTCTAAAATAGAAATAAACATCAGAGAAAAGCTTTACCTTTTATCTGAGATAGCATATGTTCATTGATCTTGTCGACATCTTCATTCCGTGGACTTAATATAGCCCTTTCTTGATAAAATTTTGGATTACGCTCTCTTGTGTAAGAATTTCCATATACTTCTTTCACAATCTCTCGTATGGGATCATCGCATTCTGATATCAATAAATCTTCAGGAATATCGATTTCTACCTCCCCAGTGTACTCCCCGGTGTTAGGTTGATTAATCTTCCCATCTCCTATATCCAGTATCCAATTTGAAAACGTTGCAAGCTCATTATTATCTCCGCCTTGAAGGCGCATATTCTTTTTGAGCTCCCTAACTTTGCAACTTGGCCACAGATATGATGAGTTCAAAGTTGACAGCACAGTTTCCACTCTATTGCCTCCAACTATGACCGGTAAGATCTGCCGAAAATCTCCACCAAAAACGATAACCTTACCACCAAAAACCTTGTCACATTTGAGTATATCTCTCATAGTTCTATCTAAAGTTTCAAAGCAGTGTTTACTCATCATTGGAGCTTCGTCCCATATAATGAGTTCAGCCTCTTTAATCAAATCTGCTTGATGTGAACCAGCACTTATCGTGCATGTTGAGAACTCATTTACAGCCATAGGAATTCCAAACCTAGAGTGAGCTGTCCTTCCCCCTTGCAACAGGAGAGCAGCTATACCACTTGATGCAACATTTAAGACAATTTTCCCTCTTGACCGAAGAGCAGATCCTAAAACCCTCCATAAAAATGTTTTCCCTGTCCCACCATAACCGTAAACGAAAAACATACCTCCTTGTTTATGATTTACTGCGTGTAGTATTTCATCATAAATACTCCTTTGCTCATCCGTTATCGTTGCTAGTAATTTTTCATGTTCGCCTTTTAACTCTTCACGATTGTAAGACCTCTCATCCATAATGAGATGATTAATATTTTTATCCATAACCAAATCTTCAGCAACAGGCATCCCACTAAAATTAGCCAAAGAATTTCCATTCCTGCGCAAATATTTTTCTATTTTGGCTAATCCCAATCTCTTTAAGTCTTCGTCTGTCATATAGACACCTAGATGGAAACAAATTGTGTTAAAAATACCACTCACTTAAACTAATATCTTATAAAAAAAAAGAAGAACATAACTTACTTTGATTATTATTTTCTTTTCTTAACTTGTATAATATATCTTCTGTCAAGATTCTCCACGTTGCATTCCAAACTTTAACAGGCATGGCCATACTATTTGAAAGCAACATTATAGCAAATAGCTTTCTTAAAAAGTTCCCTGTTCCCCAGAAACTGGCTTCGTTAATTGCTTCGATATACTCTTTATCATCATCCAATAATCCTAATGCGTAACATGCATCCTTATATGTCTTATAGATAATGCCTTTCACTGTACGTATCTCTTCATAATTTCTGGGTCCTTTAACTATGTTGAGCAGAACTCTGAGATAGTATGAGTTCACATATTTAGGTGGAACATATGTAATCCTTCCTATTGCAAAACCTTTGTCACGTGGCTTCCACTCTCTTGTCTTTTGTACCCAAACAAACTTTGTGGGAAACTCCGCATACGTTAGTTCTCTTGCTTCTGCATATTTACAGTTTGCCTCCATCCATGCTAGAAACTTTGACCGCAATACCGAAGCTCGATTTAAAACATCATCAATAGGGTCATCTTCATTATAAATTGCCATTTGCTGATTAGGTAAATGGAAGGAAAGCTTAACCACTGTGGTCGTTCGGTAATGCGTAGGAAAAGCTAGTATTCTCCAAGTTGCTTCACATGCTGAAATATACCTGCATCATCAATTAAATGGTAAATGTCAACACTAAATTGTATTTACTTAATTTAACATTTTACCAAAAAAAAAATTGTATTTACTTTTTCTATTTGATTGCAACTATTAAATAAGAGAGTAGTCAGTGGTTCATTTAGCTAAACTACAGGAACGTTTCATCCCCTACCTGAATTCTATTTTTTTTTCTTACAGAAAAACCATGGACACGAGCAAAACATTAGAAATATTCCTATTCCCACTATTAAGTATGTACCCAACACTAATTATAAAAAGTTAAATTTAAATAAACAATAAAACCATATGTTTGACTTACGTTTGCTAGACAGAATATTCCTCACTTTTTTTTTTAACAAATAAATGTAGTTTCGTTTAAGATTTGACCCATCGTAGTTTTTAATACTAAATTCAATGTTTTATGTTACAAATATAACTAAAATCAAATATAACTAAAATCAATATAGACGGTAGTTAATTTGGCTAAACTATGGCTACGTTTCACCGCCTAACCTGATCCTTTTGTTTCTCTTAGAAAAAAACTATGGACACAAGAGCTAAACATTAAAAGAGACAAAATAATTGTATATTATTAGCACATACCTGCAACTAAGGAATTTTTGTATCTCATTCTCGATAGTATCATCTGTATCATCCGGTTGAACTGAAGCTCTAACATAATCCGGACCTTTTGTAATGTACTTAAAAAGATATTTGATTGACCTCGTCTGGTTGCACCATTCAATGTTAATGTGAGCTCTATAACGTTTCAAGAGATCTGCATTATAAGGAACTACATATCTGTTGTCACAATCAAAATCTTTCTTTTTGATAACCCTCTCATCGGAACGTCGTCTATATATAGGAAATCCAGCATCATCAATTTTTGTTATCGTGCTATAAGGCTTCGGAAAAAATTTTGTACACTTCCCATTATGCATGCATACGTTTTTCTTGTTAACCTCACCACATGGACCGTGTATCATTAAATCTCCAACTATCTCGTATAAATGAGGCTCTAAATCTCTATCTGGTATTTCAGCAGATATGAATTTATCTATATCATCACCTGTAGGTAACTTAGAGTCTGGATGGAGAAAAAGTACCATATGAGCATGGGGTAATCCTCTCTTTTGAAACTCAATAGTATACATAGCTGCAAATATTTAAATTGAAATTACAACCTTATACACAAAATTATTTACTTAAAATATAATAAGAAAAATTTAGAAGTGTACCTGAATTAACACGACCCAAAACCTTATCCTTCGTTAAATATTCCACAAGATTATCAAGCTTCATTTTAAACACTCTGCAACAAATATCTGGACGATCCTCCGTCTTTAAATCATGCTTTTGTAAATATCTAGTAATCTCTGGCCATTTAGGATTACAAGTTATTGTAATGAAGAAGTCAGGATAACCGTAATACTTGCACGTCGCCATAGCATCTAAATAATGCTGCATCATATACCTCTTCCCCCCAGTGAAAGAAGAAGGAATAAAAATCCTTTTACCTTGTTCTGAAAGGTCATCTTCACCTCTATCAGCTGATGCCTCAATTTTATCATAGTACTCCGCTCGTAGATTCTTCTGATTTAAGAAAATATAACGGAGTCTGTTAGACTCAATCATAGTGTATGCATCCACCAAGAATTGTTGGAATAATCTCCCAGACATTAGGATTATAGGTGATTCACCATATCTTTCTTGTATACGAAAAGCAAAAAACTCTCGCATTGTTACTGTTTTTCTTTTTCTTCCAGATGTATCAACAAACCCAATATCAATTCCTAGTCTGAAACCATCTTCTCCATAGGGGAAAAGCAATGGATATTGTAATGGCAAGTAAGCTGGATGCAACTCACTTATTCGTTGTAGTTTTCCTGTAGTACTTTCAATAATAATATCCCTTTTCTCAAATGTCATACCAAAATCGCCAGGTATCAAAGCCGCAACATCTTTTTCAGTTGGAAGATTATGAGTTCTTCCATCAGTAGTTCTCTCACTCGCAAGTACCAGTCGTAGATTATTATTATTGCCACTGCTTGAAAATCTGTCCCGTGCTGTTCTAAATGCTTTAACATGAGGATTGTGTGTATCCAACATCTTTTTAATGGCTTCAACAATATCCAGTCTTATTTGCGATGTAGGTCCAGTTTTCCTTGTGAAACAAAAAAAGAAATTAGTAATGCATATTATTCAGGAAGGTTGCTATTGTTCCAAAAAAAAAACTCCTTACCCATAGGCAGAAACTCTATTGGCAATCTCATTGACTGGGTCGTGAATGTAGAGTTGTAGAAAAGCTGGATTTTTATCAGGAGCTGGTAATATACCACCTATTAAATGGTAATTCTCTCCACACAGTTGAAAAACATAAGGGCCCGAGCCATTGTTAATAGCATGATTTACTCGTCCTCCAAGCGAAGTGAATGAAAACATCATATTGTATGCTCTTATAAGTTCTCGAAAATGACTCCTTGTTTCATTTTTATTGTAAAGCAAGCTCAGCAAAGTCTTTGGCGGTGCTTTGAGTATTGGGAGATTGACTTTTCCTTTATGGCAACACATTGTGAATATTGGTTTGACTCCTAAAAGTCGTTTGGAAATTCGCTCACCAAACCACATATACGCTTGACAATAACCACAAACATAGGAAGGATCTCCATCATCATAGTATCCTGAAAATACAGAATTATAATAATTCTTTTGAAAATCCTATTATACCCTGTTTTTGAGAAACGAAAATGAAATCTATTAATAATTACTAACCCGTATCGGTGAGGCCTATTGGAGAGAATAAGGCATCTTTTGTGACGTTAGGTGTTTGTTTGTTTTTTGGTTTGGTAGCACATCTTGTAACGTTGATATCCATATCATCATCATTGTCTGATTCTGAATCAGACGCCAAAAAACACACAAAATCATCTATATCTTCAGGTTTTGTTAGTAACTCTGCAACCAGAACCGTGATGAAAATCATTAAAACACAATCCAGTTTAAAAAAATTGTAATAACTATGAGTAGAAACATTACCAGAACTTTGGATTTTTCTATTGAGTCGCTTTAATTTCAATATGTCCATTCTCTTCCTCCTTGCAATTTTGTAACTACCCAGCCTACTTAAACTTGATAGATCTATGAATTGGTTGTACACAGATGTTTCTGTAAAAGCAGGAGGTGCGTATTGTTGCGACTTGGACACAAAACCTAAAAGTTGAGAAACAATGACAGAGTTTATATTATTGGCTTCAAATATGCTACAGCATATACTGGCTTCGTGCTATAGAAACTCACTTCTATTTGATGGTGGTATTTTGACAGATTTAGTCTTCTTCGTTGTATCTTTCCTTGGTGTCATATCGCAAAGCTATTATTTATAACTGCACAGTCAAATTATGAAAGTGTTCAAATACCATACGAAGAATTGACAAACCGATAGTAGAACAATAGACCTGAAAATCAATGAGATAAAAGGTTAAAATCTGTTATATTGCAGCCACCGTTAGTTTGCGTAAAGGTTAATAGAAAGAGACGATATACAATATAAGTATATTTTTTCCTTTTTTAAATTGTTTTATATTTTTTTATTACTGTGCGTTATTATCAGCAAAAAGTATTACATAAGTGATTACAATAAAATTTTGGAATATCAAGATATATGTTAAGGTTAATAGAAAGAGACGATATACAGTATAAGTATTTTTTTCCTTTTTTAAATTGTTTTATATTTTTTTATTACTGTGCGTTATTATCAGCAAAAAGTATTACATAAGTGATTTCTATAAAATTTTGGAATATGAAAATATATGTTAGTATTCAGACTTTTCCGTTTTAGACAATAATTACAATAAAAATAATTTATTTTAAATGCATATTTGATATACTCTATATTGTTATTATCTAATTAAATTAAATATGTTCTTGTAGAATCTTGGTTTGTCTTAAGTCCTATGCAATTTAATAAATTTTGTTTTGGGTTTGGCTGGGATTTTCACTGGTTATGTTCATGTTTAGGTTCCAATTTAATATTTATGTTAACGTTTGGGATCATCTCTGGTTTGTTAATAAAAAGTAAATATTCAGATCATATAATAGGTAACTTATAAGCAATTATCACTAAATCAAATAACTTATGTGGCATCACGAACGCTATCAACTTGGACCACAACCCTTGGACCGTAGAGTTTTGAAATATAAGAATGTCTCATAGATTGCGATAATTAATGCACATAGGTCTGAATCCTCACCGTGAATGCTTGAGCACACATCCCTTATGAATCAATAATAAATAAGGTATTTAAATTCCTTCCAAAGACACATATAGATAAAAGAATATTAAAACGTATTGAAGCAAAAGTGGGATCAACGTCATTCATGAGAACCACAAACTTTTTCCTTAGCATACTTTCCATAACTTTCATAGCCTGTTCCTTATTTATGTAGAGTTTTTAATATAATTTCTTACACTTTTTTAAACCTCTATGGAACTCGCCCTCATGAACTACTACATAATATAACTTCATTATAAATTAAAGACAATTTCATAAGTACTAAAACGAATAAAATAATTATTAATCTTTTAAAATATCCAAATAAAAAAATCCAACACATTTTTAAAGGAAGTAAATTAAAACAAAACCAATGGTAGTAAGCCCCCTATCTAATGTCTTCGTTTGTTTACAACATTATCATCGATGACATCACCCATCCTTTTGTTATTCCCATTTTTCATAATGGAACACTGCGAAGCATCATCAGCATATGAAATAATAGTATCCTGTAAATCAAAACTGACATCAATGTTCTAAAATAATTAAAGTAAAACAATAAACCACTTATTTGATCAAAAAAAAAAAAAAAAAAAAAAAAAAAAAAAACAATAAACCACTTATAATAAGAATATGAATATACCTTTGATAAGTTCTGAGTCAAAAACTGATCAATGATCACTTCATCATCTGTGACTATATCAACTATAAAAGTTGCCTTCCTACTCTTCAAATTATTGGAAGTAACACCCATCTTGAAAAGCAATGTTTTGCCTATTAGACCGTTAAGAGTACTTGGCAAAACGGAGTCATCATCCTTAGATTTAAAAAAAAATCAGAATCTATATTGAATTTTGTTATCAATATATATATTAACAAAAACAGCAAGTCAATCATTATACCTCAGCTACTTCCTCAGCTAATTCATCTGCTGTCTTATGAAGAAAAGGATAAGCTATATTGTCGAAAATAAGAAACCTAGCTTCTTCAGTGGAATCATCAGTAACCAATAGCACCAATTTAAACCTAAAATGTAAACAAGTAATGAAGATAATAGAAAATAAAATATATAAGTAAAGAATAAAATTAAAAAAACTAAAATTAAAATGAAGATGAATAAATTTACTTGGCTCGAACTTTAGTAACATTCTGATTACATTCAAGACAATCAAACATGACTGGGCCCTCTTCATCACCAGGGTTTTCTTCAATTGGATGAACCTTCTTTTCGCAAACAGCACACACGATATAATACCATTTTGGATTAGTTTCCACCGACTTAACAGTTGCAGTGGTGACATACTTTCCAATCTACAAACAAATATATACACACACACACTTCAGCTTTAATGTCTAAAACCAAGTAAAAAACAATATACAAATTCCTCATTCTTAAAAATTTAAGTACCTCATTGGTTCTTAATATCTCTTTTAATGTCTTCCTAGGGTTCTTAGTAAATAACTCATCATGCCAAGAAATATTAGATCCAGACAATCCATCATCTCGTGAGAGAACAATGTCATCTTTTGGCAACCTGAGAAAATTTTTTTTTTTGAAAACAATGGTAATAATAATACACTTTTATAACTAATATAGATTTTGTGTATAAACTTACTTTGATCGAAAATCATCAAATTGAGGACCTGGAGGATTGAATATCAATTGTGTTGCATTAAACACATTCGAAATACCATGAACTCCTTTAAGCAGAAAAAACAGTTTACAAAATATAGCAAAATAATAGTATAGATTCGAGTAAGTATTTTAGGAGAATAATTATTAGGGAAAATGTATTAAAAGATACCTTTGTACTCGGTGACACATGCGAAACGCACAACACAAATAACAATTGAGTCGTTATTTTCTTCAACATAGTGTATAACCTGTTTCCCATAATCACCCCAAAGAGTGCAAGTCAACCTTGAAGCACTACAAAGAGAGACAAACGAACCAAATGAAATTAATAGACCGAAGACATTAAAAAAACTGAAATATGAATTCAAGGCACTTACGTTTCATCCTGAAGAATAACATTGAGTTTGTTAGTTTTTTTTCCTTTAGCAGAAATTTCAGTGAGAGAACCAACATGAACAATCTGACCGACAATATCTTAACCAGAAAAGATGTATATAATTTTTAAAAAATTAGAAAATAAGTTCTGCCAAAGAAATTTAACTAATCATCTTTGTTAAATATGCATATACTAATTAAAAAGTTACTAACCAATCAAAACATCATTCTTAAAGATCCCAGAATGAATCTCTGAAAATTTTTTCAGATACTTGTTTGGCAAGTAAGAAGGAAAATTATCAGAAGGAGTAATGTTTGTCGTTCGGTAAAACGTCAACTTGTACGGGAAAGGATTTGTCCTATACTCTGTTGCATAATTCACAAGTATAAAATTGCTTATAAAAAACACAACACCCTCAGACACCTTTTCTTCATATATTTGTATCAAATCTTCATCAATGGATGCATGTATCCTTGTTCCCTACAATTGAAAAAGTTAGATAATCATACATAAACTAAAAATAGGAATCATCAAAAATAATATTCTCACAGTCTCATCTTCAAGAACCATCTCAATGGAGACAACTTTTTTTGATCTCCACATCTTCCACAATTTCATAACCTGCACTTTTAATTTGTATTTATCGTTTCCTGGTTTAATATCATCAATAAAGACTAAAGTAGCTGGCTTCCTACGAAGATAGGACATCTTTTGCACTGAATAAGAAAACGCTTATTTAGATATTATAAAGTTTGTTTTGGAAGCTTTTGAGGACTTTGTAAGCTTTTGAGAACGTGGGGATTAGTGTATATATACACATCTTTTTGGCTAAGTCCAATGATAATAAGGAAAATAATAAATATTATTGCCCGCATGTCTTGTAATATGATTTAATCATTATCTAAAACCGACGTTGCATTGAGATAATGCTCTATATTTTCTTTTTTTTTGTGACATCAGATAATGTTATATATATGTCCCTATTTCTTGCACTTTCAAATATCATAGTAAATATGTTTTCTATAATTATTATATACAAATTCATTAAGGGTAGTATAGATATTAACCGCTCTAACTTTTAATGTGAGAGCTCCGTTGCGAAAATTTACTTCGCAAATAATAGTATAGATTTTGTTGCTGGAAAATAATAATAATAAGCAAATCCACTGATAAATAAAAGAGTAATTCTTGGGTTCACTCCCTAGGGTGAACCTCTAGGTTCACCCACCAATAGGAGTTCACCATTTTATATTTAATATCTTTTAGAAAAGGAAATAAAATATTATCAAGTTATATTATATTTTTAAAAAAATTAAAAAATAAAAGCTCAAGAATTAAAATAAAAAACAATAGTAGTTGAAAAAAAAAATTTTTAAAAAAAATTTAATACCATCACTAAAATGCTAAACCCTAAACCCTAAATCCTAAACCCTAAACCATTGGGTAAACCCTAAACCCTTGGACAAATTCTAAATTCTTGAATTTTTTAAAGTAATTTTAGTACCGTCAGCAAAACACAAAACCCTAAACCCTAAATACTATACCCTAAACTCATGGGTAAATCTTAAACCCTTGGATAAATCATAAACCCTAAAATTTAAGATTATCCAAGGGTTTAAGATTTACCCAAGGGTTTAAGATATAACATTTAGGGTTTAGGGTTTAGGGTTTAGTATTTAGGGTTTAATATTTTGTCGATGATATTAAAATTCTTTTTAAAAGTTTTTTTTGTTTCCAACTAATTTTATTTTTTTATTTATTCTTATCTTTTTTAATTTTAAAAATATGACAATATTTTGTTTCCTTTTTTAAAAGATATTGAATACAAAATGGTGAACTCCTATTGGTGGGTGAACCTCTAGGTTCACCCTAGGGAGTGAACCCAAGAATTACTCTAAATAAAATATGGAGGTCACGCGTAAGACTAGGAAGTTGCTATCACCTAATTGAGCAAGCCAGAACTTAAAGTCTTCATCGACATTTCACCTACTCTACTCTCCTGCCGTTTAATCTCAGCCTGTCGTTACACACGAGATCCTTCTATTTGGGGCCCACTTCATATTACCCACGTGATGATTTTACACGTTTCGGTATAGGACCATTTGATATAAAACGGATCTTTGTAACACATTGCTCGTCAACTTTTTGGATGAGTTGTTAACCTTTGGGCTTTCCTCGTCATCGAATCATGTTAACAACTTTGATGGAAGTACAAGGCCTTCTTCTAGTGGTCCTACCAAACAGCTATGTGGTATTTGTGAAAGCATGCAGAGTTTGTTGATCTAGCGAAAGGCTTTGACATGAAAATGAAGAAAGATGGGATCGCTGAAGCGGCGAATAACATACACTGGAAAGATTGATGGGTTACTGGACGAAGCGGTTCATATGCTCAATTAAATGAGCAAAGATTGTATTGATCCTGATATTGTCACATACGCATTATAAATGGATTTTGTAAGGTGGAGAGGTTCGAAACTGCTGAGGAGATAGTGTGTAGAATTTACCGAGCTGCTATAATTAGTCCCAATGGCATGGTATACAATTTTTGCAGGCTGGGATGCTTAATGGAAGGTTTAAGAATTTATGAAGCTATGATCCTTGAGGGCCATACTCCAGACATTTTCACGTTCAATACTTCAATGTACTTGCCGCCTCGCTATGTAAAGTGGGTGAGACAGAAGAATTGATGCATGCGTTGCACGACAAGTGATGGTATTCTTAAGAGATAACATCATAAAAGCTTTAGATACAAACCATATGACCCCTTTCCCTGATCAAATGAGCGTTATAAGCGCATGTGTTTATTTTTGTTACTCTTTCATTGCTTATTTCTGGTTCTCATGTATGATGGTTTTTTGCTTTCCAGGTGAACCAGCTAAAGGAACCAATGATCTCTAGAGGAACCAGCTAATAAGTTCATAGAGTTTTGTCTGATTCACAGCATGCATCTTATGTCATTCTTCGCCTCTCTGATTAGCAATTAAGTATGCAATCATAGTTATACTTTTGTTTCCTCTTGTTTCATTCTACAGTTCTTGATGTGTATGCCAACCAGTTCCAGAAGCTCAAGCATTTGAACTTGTGCTGTTACACAGAACAAGACAAGCCAGCCAGTAAAGAGTCGCCTTCACTGGCTGTTTTCTCTGTCAAATACAACTCAAAAACTATACCCAAAAAGATCAAAAGAGTCTTGATTGAGTTTCTATAAACTCACGTGTGTTTATAACTGCTGTCTTCACTCCACTTGTGTTAAATATCTTTATTTATTTGTTCTTTCTTACACCTTTTTTTTTTTGTTTTTAGATCTTTTACGGAGACAGAGCAGGAACAGGTACAAACTCTGAAGAATAGCTGGAGCTGTGTTGGCAATTCATGTGCTAACTTCACCTGTGGACACATTCAGATATGATTCAAGGAAAATGGAAATGAAATGCAGAGCCATGGAAGAAGCAAAAGGTTCTTCTTAATTCTTATATGTGTGTGTTTGAGGAATATTTTGATGTAAATATTGTCGGAATAGAGACTGAGAGAAACTTGTTTTGTCTGTGTTGGGATGGTGTCTGATGGATCTTGATGCAGACAGAATCTAACAGTAGGTCAGATTTCATCACTGGATTTATTCCATTTTGCAGTAGCACTCGTGAGCCTGTAACACAAAAAATATTATTATATGCCTT
Source organism: Raphanus raphanistrum subsp. raphanistrum (assembly GCA_019706035.1). NCBI lineage: Eukaryota > Viridiplantae > Streptophyta > Magnoliopsida > Brassicales > Brassicaceae > Raphanus > Raphanus raphanistrum. The sequence goes on from CM033981.1 coordinate 15,900,552, forward strand.
CTCAGTGTGTAGATTGTCTGCTAGTCTTCTAACAATTGCTATTACATTTTATGCTAATTTGCGTTTATATCAGTATTGTAGAAATACATTATGTATATGAATGTCGCAAGGTAGTAGTTGCGACAGATGTACAAGAAAACTAAATCAGCTAGTGGGTTAAGGAGTTTGATAAAACTGGTAGATATTGATGGCTGATGACATTTTAGATTATAGTTTTCCAATAACAATATTTTTACTCATGTCCACTAAAAAGATAGCATAATCATAATTCATTAAACATATAGACAACTTGAAATTTTTTATTACAATGAGCAACTAGTGTCATTATTTTAACAAAATCATTCAGATATCTTTCAAAACCCCATGATGTTATAACAAATATTTTTTAAAAAAACTAGCCAATTAGTGTTCAAAAAAGAAAAACTAGCCAATTAATTTTGTTCATGCATATGATTACTCCATATTACAGTATTATGAAAAAGTTTATTATAAATAAAATAAAAATAAATTCTAAAAGACAAAACAGTGCCAGCAAGTCACTTGCGTTTTGCATCGGTCCGAACCAACAAACATATATGCGATTCCGCAATAAACAGCCGTCAGCCAGCTCAATTCTCCGTTTTAAAACCTAAAGACGTCACGTCACTAAGACTAACTCCGTTTATATAAACCGTTACAGACACCGCTCCGAGAAGGCAGATCAATAGAATTTAAAGAGGAAAAAGCAAAATAAAAAATAAGAGAAAAAGAAAAGTCTCTCTTTTTCTTTTCTCTCCCAGATTCTCTCTCTCCTCCTGCGGATCATATTTTTTCTTTTTCTTTCACTTTCCTTTGGTTTTCTCGGCGGCTTCATTCGAATCGTTTTTTCCTTTTTTTTTTCTCTCTCTAGGGGGGTAAAGCTTCCTCCTTTCTGTAGACAGACGCCATGTCGGTACGTTCAAAAATCTCATCTTTTTTTTTAAATCAGTTTCGTGATGTATGATTGAGAGAATATACTTTCGATTTTGGTTTCATTTGGTTAGCTAGATGTGTTGCAATCTTCGATATTGAATAGGGAATAGATGTGAGATTATAATTCTATAGATCTCTGTTTTTTTATTAACTTTTAAAGTTTCGATCTTCGGCTTTTGTTTTTAGTTTTGAATTTGTTTGATTAAGCTTTCATTTATAAAAAAATACATATCAACTTGGAAGAGTTCTTTTGATGAGGATTGATTTGTCTTTTAGCTTAGATATTTTGATCAAAGCTTAGCTTAGAGAAGTTGTCCCGTGTTATCATTTTTTCCCAGGTTGTTCTTGATCTATATATGAGAGTGAAGAGGCATATATGAATATTGTGTTTTTTTATGGACAGGCAAAAGGTACTTTATGCCTTGTAATATTTGCTTGCTAATTAATTTAGAGTCAATTTTTTTGACTTAATTGTGGAAAGGAACTTCTCTTACGGTTAGTTTTGGTAAAATCTTTTTTTTTTTGACTTAATTGTGTATAATGTTTACTGAGAAAATGAAGAGATGATTAGTTTTTAAGCTATTGTACAAACTTTTTGTCCTGATAGTTGACGGTTATAATAATAAGACTCGTGGTTTCGCATTTGCTTTGTGACGCTTCTTTGCATCTTCTTTATTTTTTGAGACTTGCTTACATTCTATTATCTTTGTTTCCTACTTGTTTTTTAAGAAGTTTTGGTATTTAAACTAAATTTTGGACACTATGTTTCTCTCATGTATGACAAAAAGGGTTTAAGGATTGAGTTTTGAGATTTTAACTTCGTTTCTCTGATGTATTTGGTTTCAACGTTTATGTATGTATTCACAACATGAACAGGACAAAGGACGTCCCTTACCCAAGTTTGGAGAATGGGATGTGAATGATCCAGCATCAGCAGAAGGTTTCACAGTCATATTCAACAAAGCTAGGGATGAGAAGAAGACCGGTGGCAAGCCAGGATCGCCTGGTAAATCCACTGACGGTAATGCTAAATCCGGAGGAGGAGATCCTAGTAAACCCCAGCCTGTAAGTTAATCTTCTAAGTTTCCTCTATCTTCTCTCTTTCGTCATACAATAGGGTCTCTTTTGGTTTTCAGAAAAAATGGCTCTGCTGCATGCAGTCTCCAGCAGTGGACTCTTGACGGACACCAAGATTGGATTTGCTTGCTGCCAAGTAAAAAAAGAAGAAGAAGGTTACATTGCTTAGACATGTAAAGCAATGTTCTTCTTTTTTATGTTTTATTGTCTTTCTTGAAAGTATCCACACAACAACAAAAAAGTTCCTAAGATGATTTGGAGCCCCCTTTTTAGTATTCACGATTATGACTTTCCTTCTTCTTCTTTTGGAGTCGTTTGTTATTCTAAAAATGCTGTAAAATCGTGTTGCCACTTTTATTGGAAAACCAGGAAAAAAAAAAAAGAAAAGAAAAAAACATAGTTATTGTGTCTATATGCAATGGTGCTCATTGGTCTTATTGGTGTTTTTTTTTCTGTTATCAATCTTATTGGTGTTTTATTTAAGTATAACCTGGTCCTTTTGTTCTGATTTTCACATGAAACAAGTTACTATATTTTGTTCAAGTTGGCTCTCAGTAGCTCCTTACAAAATAGCATATAGAAACTTACAAATTTTGAGTTCTAAACACATGGAAGATATGAAGTCTTCTAAGTTCTATAACTAAGCCTCTGCCGTTACTGTGGAGACCGTTCTGTGAACCTCTCAATCTGGACAAGAGATATCATCTTTTCTTTTTCGTATTAAATGTGATATAAACATCATTGTATAAGAAGAACAAGTCATTGTCAATATGAATATCCTTGATGGAGTAAGCCAATACAAGCAAAGTATTAGGATCCATGGCATCTTCAGGGAAGTTCCTTAAAGCATGCATAAGTTCCTTAAATGACAATTTCACCAAATCATCATGGCAATGCTTCAACAATGCTAAACCCACTTTGAACACAATATTTATACCCATCTTGCAAATATTACAAGATTCAGAATCAAGAAAAAGATGAAGTTACATGTGTTTCTATTCTACCTTTTTTTTTGTTGCTGCTCAATATCGCCGATGACAAGCCCAAAAGATCTAACTGGCTATAGCGACCATAGAACAACATGAGACTGAGAAGACATCCCTCATCATAGCCTGTGAATCCGTTATCAATAATCTAACTGACCAAATCGGTTTCTCTTCTCCATAGATATAGAATACTTTATTTTACAAAATAATGCACATTTAATTTTGGGATTAGTTTTAAAAAAAGAAAAATAACAAAACAAGTAAGAAGAAATAGTTAATTTCACTATTTAGAATTAGCAAAGAAAAGATCTCGGAGAGAGAAGGATCTAGAAACTGGAAACAAGAGAAGGATCTAGAAACACACTGTTATTAGGAGTATATATACATTAGCTCCTCTCCTCTAATTGAATCGCATCTAATTTCTTGATAAAAACCCTAAGATAGATCTCGCAACGTTAAGCACAGCAAACGAACGATGGCAGACGCAGAGACATTCGCATTCCAGGCGGAGATCAACCAATTGCTCTCCCTCATCATCAACACGTTCTACAGCAACAAGGAGATCTTCCTCCGTGAACTCATCAGCAACTCCTCCGATGTACGTCTCTCTCTCTTGATCGATCTGTAGATTAGATTCCATTAGCGTTACTGTTTATTCCGAATTGAGAAGATCTGTATGATACTAAAACATTAGGTTGAATGATTTTGTTTTCGATCAATCAATTGTTAGATTAATGTAGCTCCAATCTATACGCATTCAATTGTTTTGTATACGTTTTAGTTATTGATTGGATGTTACTGTGTTGATTGATATACAGGCGTTGGACAAGATTAGGTTCGAGTCGTTGACGGACAAGAGCAAGCTCGATGGCCAGCCTGAGCTTTTCATTCACATCATCCCCGACAAGACTAACAACACCTTGACCATTATCGATAGTGGTATCGGTATGACCAAGGCTGATTTGGTTAACAACCTTGGAACCATCGCTAGGTCTGGCACCAAGGAGTTTATGGAGGCCTTGGCTGCTGGAGCTGACGTCAGCATGATTGGGCAGTTTGGTGTTGGTTTCTACTCTGCTTACTTGGTTGCTGACAAGGTTATCGTCACCACCAAGCACAATGACGACGAGCAGTACGTTTGGGAGTCTCAGGCTGGTGGTTCTTTCACCGTTACGAGAGATACCTCTGGTGAGAGTCTTGGTAGAGGTACGAAGATGACGCTTCACCTGAAAGAGGACCAGTTGGAGTATCTTGAGGAGAGGAGGCTTAAGGATTTGGTGAAGAAGCACTCTGAGTTTATAAGCTACCCTATCTCCTTGTGGGTTGAGAAGACTGTTGAGAAGGAGATTTCTGATGACGAAGATGAGGAAGACAAGAAGGACGAGGAGGGTAAGGTTGAGGAAGTAGACGAAAAGGAGGAGAAGAAAAAGAAGAAGATTAAGGAGGTTTCTCACGAGTGGGATCTTGTGAACAAGCAGAAGCCTATTTGGATGAGGAAGCCTGAGGAGATCACCAAGGAGGAGTACGCTGCTTTCTACAAGAGTCTCAGCAATGATTGGGAAGAGCATTTGGCTGTTAAGCACTTCTCTGTTGAAGGACAGCTCGAGTTTAAGGCTGTTCTCTTTGTTCCCAAGAGAGCTCCTTTTGATCTCTTTGACGGTAAGAAGAAGCCTAACAACATCAAGCTCTATGTCCGTCGTGTCTTTATCATGGACAACTGTGAGGACATCATCCCCGAGTGGCTAGGCTTTGTCAAGGGTATTGTTGACTCCGAGGATCTTCCTCTCAACATCTCGAGAGAGACATTGCAGCAGAACAAGATCCTCAAGGTCATCCGCAAGAACCTAGTGAAGAAGTGCCTGGAGCTCTTCTTTGAGATTGCTGAGAACAAGGAGGACTACAACAAGTTCTACGAAGCTTTCTCTAAGAATCTGAAGCTCGGTATTCACGAGGACTCTCAGAACAGGACCAAGATTGCTGAGTTGCTCCGTTACCACTCCACCAAGAGCGGTGATGATCTCACCAGTCTCAAGGACTACGTGACAAGGATGAAGGAAGGCCAGAACGATATCTTCTACATCACCGGTGAGAGCAAGAAGGCTGTTGAGAACTCTCCCTTCCTAGAGAAGCTCAAGAAGAAGGGGTATGAAGTTCTGTACATGGTTGATGCGATCGACGAGTATGCTATTGGCCAGCTCAAGGAGTTCGAAGGGAAGAAACTTGTGTCTGCAACCAAGGAAGGATTGAAACTCGACGAGTCTGAGGACGAGAAGAAGAAGAAGGAAGAGCTAAAGGAGAAGTTTGAAGGACTGTGCAAAGTCATCAAGGACGTCTTGGGAGACAAAGTGGAGAAGGTTATCGTCTCTGACCGTGTGGTTGACTCACCCTGCTGTCTTGTGACGGGAGAATACGGGTGGACAGCAAACATGGAGAGGATCATGAAAGCACAGGCTCTGAGAGACAGCAGCATGGCTGGATACATGTCGAGCAAGAAGACGATGGAGATCAATCCAGAGAATGCCATCATGGAGGAGCTGAGGAAAAGAGCGGAAGCTGATAAGAATGACAAGTCTGTGAAGGATCTCGTTCTTCTCCTGTTTGAGACTGCCCTTCTCACCTCTGGTTTCAGCTTGGACGAGCCCAACACCTTCGGGAGCAGGATCCACAGGATGTTGAAGCTCGGATTGAGCATTGATGAAGACGATTCTGCCGAAGCTGATGCAGAGATGCCTCCTCTTGAGGATGATGCAGACGCTGAGGGAAGCAAGATGGAAGAAGTGGATTAAGAAGTTGACCAAGGGTTGTAGTTAATAATGGGTTTTTCTTGATTTTTCTCGTTTTTTTTTCATTGTTGGAACTATTATGTCAGAGTTTTATCTCTTCTTCTAGAGAGTATTATTAATGGTTTTTGATAACGGGTTGTTATGATTCTCTTTATTGTGCTCAATCTCCATGTCTCTGTGATGTTTCGAATCTGTTGTTATTGTGGAGGTTTGGTGTCATGTGGTCACGTATCTTTCTCTTCTTCTAAGGACACTCATGTTTCCTGCCCCTCAAAGCTCTCTGCCTTCGGAACTGAACGAAGATCCTCTACTCACCTCTCTAACGGCCTTTAATCTTCCTTGCCGCAAACTCCCATCTTCTTTGTACGGGATGACGGTCAGATTCAGAATCAGTTCTGTAAATTGTTGAATCATCGTTTCTTCTTGGGTTTATTCACACCCCAATTCATCCCTATACTTGCTTGGACCAATTAACCTGAAAACTTTACATATCATATACCAAGATGCAAAAGTTGTTACCTACAAACAGGTCTGATCAAAGATGTGGAACCGAAAAGAATTCTGCTTCACAGAAATAGCTCAATGAAAACAAATAAACTTTGTATTTTGCTTCACAAGAAAAGAAAAAAAATCAACGAAACAAATGACCAAAAAAAAACATAAACTCTTGCTGCTTGCTGTTTTTTTTCTTTTTTCCTCATCATCAGGTATCTTCAACTTGAGAGTGGAACACAAAGCTTGGAAACGTAGTCGTGATATCCCTGCAAGCACGGACACAACACGATCACGACCTTTTTTTTTACTACACTTATCATCAATAAAGAAAAAGAAACCAGAGAAGCACTTATGTTATGTTATAGAATTTACATAAAATAGATAGAAACTAACTTGAGATACTGAAGAGTCATGTTCTTGAGAAGGCTGGGATGTCTGAGAACAAGGCTTCTCCACTCCTCCCAGTCAATCTTTCCATCGTGTTTTGTGTCTGCTTCTTCAAACGTCTGCGCAATCAAAAACAAACTTGGGAGAATTACTTCAACTAAAAATGGTTTTGTGCGCAGTAACTAAACTTACCTTGTCGATGATATCCTCAATGACAGTATCCATCAAGTTCATTCCAGATTCAGCAAGCGTAGCCACAACCATTTGTTTCAGCTGGTCACACAATGTCCATGTAGTAGTAGTGTCTTACAGAGTTGTTTATATATAAATGCTATTTGAAAATCTATATAAGTTTTTTACCTCTTCCCGTTCGATGAACCCTTGCTGTTTAAGATCATATAGCTGAAATGAAACTGTAAAAAGAAAAAAAAGATTTATAAATACCATTAATCTAAAACCAAATCGATGGTGGGATATGTTTTTTTTTGTTTTTCTCCAAGTTATTACAGTGGATTTTGTCATCTATAGGCGCATTTGGGTGAAAGACAGAGAGAGCACGAGCAAACTCCTCGAACCCTAGTATCCCATTGTGCTTTGTATCAAACAAATCAAAAACCTACAAAACCAAGTCACATATGTCGGAGCATTACTTTTCAACTTGATTTTTAACAAAACACTGATGGTGATGAAGGAAGTAAGAGTACCCGATCTGCAAACAAGCTCTCTTTTTTATTTGTCTTAAATAAAGCCAACTGAAACTCTTCCTGATACAAAATAAGATATGAGTAAACTAGACTCTACAGGGAATGAATGAGTGACGAAAAGGATCATAAAAGCAAGATCTACCTTGTTGATTAGTCCATCGTCAATAACGGCACTGCTGATTTTCTTAAACAGCTCATAAAGAGCTTCTATTTCACTCACACTAACTGCACCATAAAAATGATTTATCATTATTCCTCTAATGGTACTTCCTAGAATCATATAAAGAAGAATAGAGAAGCTGAAAGCGTACAAACAGTGTCTCTGGCAAGCAATTCAGGGTCACCAAGGCCACCAGGTTGTTTATACAAATCAAGATCAAAACACCCTAAAACAGAGGTGCATAAATGCTTGAAACCGTCTATGCACTGCGCCATAATATAAGCTTATGCAAATCAAAACTCTTCATCCCTGCAAATAAATAAATAAAAATAAAAATAAAAATAAAAATAAAAAAGAAAATAAGAAGTTTTGCCAAGTGAAAAACATAATCATATGAAGAGATTAGAGATTAGAGATATATATATAAAAGGATAATCACCTTTAAACCATTTCCAGATGTGTCTGAGATTATCTGTAATGTGTAAAAAAAAAGAAGCAAATGAGATGAAATCAGTCTTTTGGCAAAGGAGTAGCATAAAGATGTTTTTATGTAGTTAACACACACAACTTGAAACGTTAAGACAAGGGGATGAGACAAAAGAATGTTGTATAAATCTCGAGTCCAATAATAAAGGGAACAACAGGACATTGCTTACAAACTAGAAATTCAAGTCACTTTTGTCATTATTACCTGATGATTACTTTATGTCCACATAAACAGAAACGAAGCCATCATTGAGAAAGATAAAAACAATATAATAATGCAAGCCTTAAAAAGTTTTAATCTCCTCCACCCACTCAAGCAAAATCATTAAACCAAATTTTTGTTTTATTTTCCTTCCTTAAAACATCACAATTACGGAACAGAGTTCGAGAGTTGTAACTTAAATAGTAGAAAAATAAGAGTAATAATTTTTCTTTTTGGTCAACAATAAGAGTAATAATAATAGTAACTGTAATCACGGGAATCGAGAAACCAATTGCGAATGCTAGAAAGAAATCGAATTATACAATTCAGACGGATTCAACTGATTCAGAGATAGAAATCACGTTATGTAACACTTTATAATCAGTAGATTGAACTGAATTGGTCTTGCAGATTAAGAGATGAAAATTTACTGATTTCGATGCTTTGATTGATTGATTCTCAATCTCAAGACGGCTGGAAGGTGGAGGGAGACGATTCTGTAAGCAAGAGAAAGTTAAAAAAGAGACAAATAAAAACCTGACAAATCTTTTTTTAAGCTATATATAATGAACAAATAGCATAAATAACTTTGTTTTAAAATTTTAAATCATTTAATTATGCTGTTGATTACAGTTGTTAAGCCACGAAGGAGTGTTTATAAACTTAATTTAAGAAGAAGAAGCAATAAACAACATGTCACACGTCGCATTTTGGAGCATCCCATCCTGTTTGTGTCAATGCTGCGCTGTATCCAGCCAGTATATGAATGACTTCGTCTCAGTCGAGGCTAAAATTTTGCAACCGTTTAATTTTTCGATTGGTTTTTAATTCCGGTTAAGTATAGAATAACCCTTATTAATTTTTACTCCCTCTATTTTTATATAAATGTCACTTTAATATTTTTCGCACAAATTAAAAAAGCTACGGAAATATATATAAGTTGTTATTAATTATATCTATCAGACCAAAATAATTTGAGATAAATAAAATTATTTATAAAATTAATGCAATTTGTAACTAATTTTCAGCTGAAAATAATTATAATTTGCGTTGGAATTGTAAAGTAACACTTTTTATGTAACAAAAAGTGTTAAAATAACACTTATTATGAAAAAGAAGGAATAACAAGTTTGCTAGTGTTGTTCAGGTAACATTCTTTGAAGTGCACGAAGTAACCCAACCATAACAAAAATCTCATAAAATTCAATTCGATTAAGAAAAAAATCTGATGAAATTGGGTAATCCGGTATAAATTCGGGTCAACCCAGATCCGGTTCCACTGTCACTAAACAAACAAACCAAAAAAAGTCTGATCTCAGAAAGTCACTCTCTCTCGATTACTTTGCGACTACTTGTTCTAATCCCACCTTACTCCAGCGAGCCAGCCCTGAGATTTCGGAAGATATAGACGGTTAACGAAATATTTTATAAATTTGGGGGCTAAAAAATTATTAAATAAATTTGAGAACTTATTTATATATGAATTTTTTTTAAAAAAAAATTGGAGATTTTAGTCTAATGTTTATCCGGTTTGGCTAAGGGCCGGTCCTGCAAGCGGAAGAGATTTCAAAGGACTGGTATTTCTAATGAGAAAGATATGAGATTTAGATGTTAGTCAATTAAGTAAGGAACATATATTACTCTACACCAGTATAGCTTCTTTGCCATTTGAGAGTATCGTTTACTTGATGAAATTTTTTTTTGATGAAGTTAATAATAGGTCAAATATTCATTCTATTCGTTTAATGATTCTTCATGTTGTGTTCATATTCTAGCTATGTGTGAAAGATGCTTCCAAGAACTGGAGAGTGGTTGGAGGTAGCAAGTTACTCTTAAAAGAGCCATCCGCCAATGTTGTTTTGTCAGATTACATTTCGTCTGAGAAATGGAAATACGTGATAGATTTTGATGATCATCTTGATGTTGTCACCAAGTAAGTTAAGATACACACTAGCCATATATATAAATAAAACCTACAACCTTTTGGTCATATCTCTCACTCTAAACTAGGGGCTGGCTAAACTCTGGACTTTTTCAACTGAAAGACGGATTACGGAATGTAGAAATATTCTCAGGTCCTTTGTTTTCAATTTCCCTTAAATCATGTTCAAGTATTATCCAGAGCTTACAGAACAGAGCTCAGTTTACTTTTAATTGGTCACATCTTGAACCAAAATTTTATCATTTGAAAGATATATTTTGGGTCTTGTTCTCGTAATGGATTTTTCTTTGGTTGCATTTTGATTATATATTTGGAACGAAAGCTATGCTTGATTTGCTCTTAAGCATGAAAAGTACATGGTTAAAAACCTAAAGAACATGAAACCAAATATAATGCTTTACATTTTTTTAAATATCAACATTAACCCTTTTGGGGCAACAACAACACTTTGATCTGCATCAAACCTTAAAACACAGGACAGCCTTCAACAACAACACCTTTAGCTGTGGGACAATGCGCTAGAGGGCAATGGTCCGAGTTCTCAAGCCCCCACCAATCAGGTATGCTTATATCATTGTTCTGAAACGCAAAGAATATCAACACTCCCATGATCGCAGTACCTGCATCAAGCGCCGCAGAGAGGATGTAGTTGTGCCTCGCCCACCAAGTTTTAAACTTCCTGAAAATGTAGTAGTTGAACACAACCCCAACAATGGTCCACGACCAGTAATGCACAGCCTTGGCTTGTGGCATTGGGCTCACTGCAGAGAAGATCAATGGAATGTGGATAAGCTTGAGCCATTTCTTCTCTGGGAACTTCTTGGACAGGTACCAGAAGGGAACTGGTGCCAGGATACCGATGAGGAAGAACCAGTTCATCCCGGGGTAGATACCTTCTTTGGTGAACATTCTCCTCGGACCGATCACTCCCCATATGATGGATGCATTGTAGAACACTTCATCTCCAGGACAAGTCCATGGACTACCCACTGGGAGCAAGTCCGTGTTACATATGTTCTCCACGGAGGAAATGAGCCACCAGGTTGTTCCGAAGCAGACGGATGACGAAACCACGGTCGCAACAAGCTGGACGATGAACATAGATCTCGGAGGGATCTTCATGTAGTGACCAAGCTTGAAGTCTCCAACGAAGTACAAGGCTTGAGACATGCTGATGTATCCGTAGGTCTTGAAAGACACGTTGGCTAGTGGCTTTCCCGGGTATAAGTAACCGATGATCAGTTCGGTTATAACGTTAAGACCCATCTGCTGGTTGGTGGTTGCTTGGATAACTCCGATAGGCAATGTGAAGAACATGGCGATGGCACATGCTAGTACAAGTCCCCACCATGGAAGCTGAAGCTGCTTGTCAAAGCCCTCACAAGCGTAGAGTGCTAAACCAAAGGAAATAACGAGGATTGCGATGAACCACCATTGAGGCACTGCTTGGTAGTTCTTCTTCATCAATCTTGAATGCACGTCCCCGAACTTGTCCTTTGTTGCTGTCGTTGCCTTCTTCCACATTCCCCATATAAACCTTGAGATACAAACAACACACAAAAGAAGCTTAGAAAGTGAGAGACATGACCGTCTCGAATTATTTATGGACCATGTTCAAAAGATATTAATGGTATATTAAAGATGTAATTGAGTAGTTTAAAAGATTTATATCTTTAATTATAAATTTTTTTAATTATAAACTCTAAATTTAGCACTATCACTAAAAGTTTAGAATTTTATATCATAATTTATATAAAATTCTTAATTTTCTGACTTGGATTCTGTTTGACCGCTTGCTTTATTTGCACGTGCTGTATGTCAAGATCACTTACTTTCCGTCATAGAGGGCGACATGAGAAATGGTAGCGGAGAGAGAACCGAAGCTGAGTCCATAGAGCAAGGCAAACATCACACTCAAGTAGAGCTTGCTGTAGTCATTGTAAGCATCAAGATTGATATCAAAGTCCTTCTCGTTGAGAATACGGGTAATGTTATAGGAATGACCAGTCATGTCAAAGGTCTTGGAGGTGTAGAAGGGGAACTTCTGCGCATCATAAGCGTTGCTCCAGTAAAAGATAGGCAGAACAATGTACAAGAAGATGAAGAATCCAGCAAAGAAGTTGGCTATGGCGAAAAACGGCACAGCCAATGGACTGCCTAAGAAACCAGCAACGGTGGACCAGTCAAGACCAAAGGAACCAATGCCTAGACCCCTGAGCCCTGAACCGAGTATCTGAGCGGTGACGGAGCTTTTCCAGATCCAGCAAACGAATGAGATTGCGGAGATGGAAGGGAAGAGGTAACCAGGGATGATGTAGTAAGCAAAGCTGATGCCGAAGACAACCAGGAAGAACTTTAGTCTTGTTTGTTGTCCTTTTTGTAACTCCTCTTTCTCATGTAAAGCTCTGTTACCACAAAGTCAAAATGCAAAAACCGAGTTGAGAGACTTTAGAGAGAGAGAAGATTCATGAACCGGTGGATAGATGGGATTGAAACAAACCTAAAGAGTGAGACTTGAACCAGGTTCGACGGCCACCACATGTAAGGAGATTCAACGAGGAACTTCCTGAAGATTCCTGCCCATCCGTATCCCAACAACTGCATGAAAATGATTGTCAAAGATCAAGAACCGTAAAAAGATTGATTCCTTTAGCATTTCCGAACAAAAAAATACATTTTAAAATGTATACTTGCGAGAAAAGTAATCAAGAAGCATAGAGGTTGTCTTTTTCACCCATCCCATAAAAATAATTTTATTTTTTAAAACAAGAAAAAAATAATAATATCAAGAAACAAAACTTTTCTTTAAAATTAATTTATTTGGTATTTCTCGGAATTAAATGTCTTTGCTATTTCACCAAAAAGAAAAAGTGTTAAAAGAAACTGAAAAAAAAAATTAAGAATCATAACAATCAAGAAGCATAAAGATTGTGTTGCATTCATAAAACTAGTTTGTCTTTTATTTTATTTTATTTTATTTTTAGTTTGATTTTTAAAAGACATAAGTTTACAACTGCAAGAAAAATAATAAAATATCATCGAGAAAAAAACACAGTTATGGTGATTTAATACCTGAGTGGTTTGTGTGAGCAACATAGCGGCGGCGACATTGAGTTGACGGTGGTAAAAAGCTTTAACAATGGTTATAATACCGGTTGCATAAGCTCCTCCAGCGCCCGTATTAGCAAATATCGAGATAAGCACATGTTCCTTCATGTTAAACGGACCAGGGTTAAACGACCACGACCAGCTCGTCCCAGGAAACCCAAATTTCTTTGTCGGAAGCGTCGCAGCCATGAGTTTCCCTAGGGGAAGTGTCACGATCTGAGCCGCAACCGAAGACACCCAAAGCTGGTTCGACCGGAAACTAAAGAACTGGTTCACGAACGCAAGTAATATGCAAGAGATTAGTCCGAGTGTCCATGTACGGAACGTTAGAACCGGTAGTGTTGGATCGTCGGTTATCGGAACGGTTAAACGGACTTCCTCAATTGGACTATCATTCTCCTCCTCTTCTTCTCCTGCACGTCAAATCCAATCCCAAAAATCAATTAACCGGTTAATAAGAACAAGAACCAAAATAAAACCGGTATAAACCGAAATACATTACCGTGGATAACGACTTTGGACTCGTGAGGGTTGTCCTCGGAGGGTTTGGGTTCGTCGAAAACGCTCGTCATTGTTTTTTTATCTTCAAGCTTCTTTTTCCCGTCCTTCACGATGGTTTTTTTCTTTCCTTGAAACCGAGGTGTCTCCGGCGACGGTGACCGGAACTCTAGTCCTCGATAACCGGCCGGAATTTTAAAAAAAGAAGCCTGAAAATTAAAGAACACGATAACGTTTTCTTAGTTCTGTCATGATTGTTCCCTTCATAAATAACTTAAAAGACAACTTACACCACACGATCTTTTTGTCTTTTTACCGTTTTACTATAATTAAAGTTGAGGATGCCGTAAATAAAGGATCGGTTTCCTCTACCTTTGAATTTATTTTGAAACGGTTATTAATATTATTGACGCAAAAAGATTAGCTATATTCAGAAACTTGGAATTTTCTACTTAGTCAACGGTAGATTCTAATCATGTGTAGACTAGAATCTAAATCAAAGTATACATATAGTGAGAAAGCAGATGGAGATAGACAACACCTTTTGGAAAACTTGGGTCAACTCAACTGGTGTTAAGGTGTTGGAGAAGCCCTAACTCGCGATTACGGAATAGCTCTTAGAGAAAGTTGTGAATAGAGAGTTCTTTGAGAAGATGCGTATTTATATAGGACGAGATGAAAATCTTATCTTACAGGGTATATTTCACAGTCAATGCAGATTCTCTGTATATCTATAAATAGATTTCAATACGATACGCTTTGATTCCATATTCTATTTTTGTACAATTGTATGCATGGTTAGTTAGTTCTAGCGCATTGTCTAGGTTCATGATTAAGTTGCTGTTGCCAGCTCTATTGAGTTTGACTGCGATTCATCTATGGTAAGAAAGTTCGGATCGACCTGGCAGATTTAATTCCTAACAATTTTTTTTTTGGAAAATCAAATTCAAACTAGTCAACGTAATTTATGTCAGTCCTAAATTCAACTGCACGATTTTGTTTATCAATTAAAACTTTTAGATTATCTAATACTTCCTCCGTTTCATAAATAATGCACTTTGATATTTTTAACACAAATTTAAAAAATGATTGAAATGCATTTAAATTCTCACTGATTACACATACTCCTTCCGTTTCATTTTATTTGTCGTTTTAGATTTCGACACACAGATTAATAAAACATTTAAGTTTGTATATTTACTAGATAAAAACATCATTACCAATAGAAAAATAGCTTCCAATCAAAAGTCAATAAATTTTGCATTGAAATCATAAAACGACACTTATTATGAAACAAAAATTTTACTCTAAAATGACATCTAATTTGAAACGGAGAAAGTATTTATTAGAGTAATTCTTGGGTTCACTTCTTAGAGTGAACATATATGTTTTTAGTGAATACATTTTTTCTCATCTTTTAAATTGCATTGGTTCCTAAATTTGTATTTTCTTTAAAGGTTATTTTTAATCAATATGTGTTTCCTCTTCTATTATATTGATATTAAGAGGTTGTGAGAATATGTAAAGATATGTCTTTTCATAATAATGTTAATCAAAAATATTGTCTAAAAGACATGTCTCTTCATTTTTACAATTGCAGTTTGAAAGATGTGTCTTTTCATATTCATAAAAATGTGTTTCTTTCGTTTTTGTCTCTACAATTGTTTTTCTCCAACTTCATGATTTGATTCATTTTTACAGAAAATAAATCAATTTGAATGTCGTTTATTAGATGTCTTTGTAATCCATTCTATTGTTGAATGGTTATGAATGATATGGGATTTTTTTTTTTGTCAAACAACTACTTGCATTAATAAAGTCGGTCAAAGTTTAGTCACCAGCAACAAGACGAGCAAGGCCTGATCTTGCCAAAGAATCAGCCTGAGTGTTTTCTAAACGAGGAATAAAATGAAACGACAACGGACAGAAGAGAGTGGCAAGGTTCCTAATGTCTAGGAAAATACCCGCGATCTCATTCACATCCTGCTCTTCACGGAGAGCTGAAATAAGGACTTGACTGTCCGAAAATAAAAGCAGACTTTGGAAGTTAAAATCTCTGGCTTTGACGAGTGCTTCCTTCACAGCTAGAGCCTCCGCCATAAGCGCTGAGCGTACATGGGATCGATGAGAGGAGCCGCGGCCCAACACTTCGCCATCAGCATTTTTAATTATCCATCCCATACCACCTGATTTTGTACTCTCTTGCCAAGCACCATCACACCAACACGAGGGGGATCCTGATGGTCTTACCCGGGTCAGGGTCTGCTGTAACAGGGGTTTCTTCTTATTTGCGTTCGCTTCCTCCCATGCTTTAGCCTCCACTACTGCTTTTGAAACAATCTCTGTAGTTGAGAACTCCTTTGCTTCGAAGATAAACTTATTTCTTGCTGTCCATAGGTTCCAAAGCAGCCACGGTATAAGCGGAGATGAGGCGAGTCCTGTTGGCGGTAGCGAGCCCTGTTTCACATGCTGCGATATCCAATCTCTGAATTGGGTCTCAGGTGGCTCATTGATTGCAGGAGGAACCAGAGGTACTTTTGTCCAGAACTCAGTTGCAAAAGGACAGGAGAGAAACACATGGGTTATGGTTTCCTGTTCTCCACATCTTTTGCAGCTTAGTTCTGTGAGTACTCCTCTGGTTGCTAACAATGTACCCACTGGGAGGGCGTTGTTCAGAGCTCTCCAAAGAAAGTGTTGCAGCTTTGGAGGTATGTGGAGCTTCCATACAAATTTCAGCCAATCAAAAGAGTTAGCGACTGGCGTGGTCTTCTCTTCAAAGATCATTCTATACCCAGACTTCGCAGAGTATATTCCTGAAGGATCAGGTAGCCACACTTGTCTATCGGGTGTTCTTTGTGAACTTGGGATATTGAGTCTGATGACATCCTCATAATGAGGTAAATGGAGTCTGATTTTCTCCAGGTCCCATTCGTTGGTCTGAGCATCTAGGAGGTCCACTACCCGCAAATTTTGGTTAGCTAGAGTAGGGGGGCCTATTGGAGCTTCTGGTTCCCACGGGGAGAGCCAGCAGTCATCCCAAACCCTGATGCTTTCTCCATTGCCCACGATAAATCCAAGTCCCTTTTCTAAAACCATTTTTCCCGCCATGATACTGGTCCAGCCATGTGATGAACCTGCTTTGTCACAGCTTTCCAAGATGGAACAGTCCGGGAAATATTTGCCTTTGAGGACCTGAGACAGCAAGGAATTTGGATTGCAGAGAATCCTCCAGCTTAGTTTCGCAAGAAGGGAGTCGTTGTAATCTTCTATGTTCTTAAAACCAAGACCTCCCAATCTTTTTGGCTGCGCCATTATGTCCCAAGCTACCCAGGCTATCTTTCTCTTGTCAGGGGCACTGTCCCACCAGAAGCGGGTTAGAATCGACTGGATCCGCTTGCAGAGTGATTTCGGGATTTTGAAACTCGACATAGAGTAAGTTGGGAGGGCTGTTAACACCGATTCCAGCATAACGTGCTTTCCTGCTCCCGAGAGAAAGCGGGTGGTCCAAGATTGTGATCTTTGACGTATCTTGTCTACCATTCCTGTGAACACATCCTTCTTGCTTCGACCAAAAGATTCCGGTAGGTCTAAGTACTTTCCCATGCCACCTTCCTGATCAATTCCCAGTGTTGCCTTAACCCTTTCTCTGATGTTTGGCGGGGTCTTTGAAGAGAAAGTAACCGTGGATTTGCTCAAGTTGATACTCTGACCCGAGCTGAGCTCATACTCTCTGAGGATCGATACCAGCTTCCTACAATTTCTTTCATTGGTTTTACAGAACAGCATCGTATCATCGGCGAACAACAGATGGTTAACAAAAGGGCTTTTCTGTGACACTTGGAGCCCGAGGAGACTTCGGTTTTCTTGCGCCCTTCTACACAAGCCAGAGAGGACCTCTGTGCAAAGTATAAACAGGAAAGGGGATAGCGGGTCACCTTGTCGCAGGCCTCTTGAAGGGGTTACTTTGCCTAGAGGTGATCCATTGATCAAGAAGGAGTAGGTTACGGTGGTGACACACTCCATGATCCACCCAATACAGACCCGTCGGAAGCCCATTTTTATCAACACATTCTCCAGAAAACCCCACTCAATGCGATCGTACGCCTTGCTCATATCAGTCTTGGCCACCATGGAGCATCTCTTCCTAGCTTCCGAGGTCTTCAGATAATGTAGTGTTTCATGAGTGACTAGTACATTATCTGAGATTGCCCTTCCTGGTACAAAAGCTGTTTGGTGGATGGAGATCAGCGAAGGGAGGAGTTGCTGCAGCCTGTTGGTTAAGATCTTCGCTATGATTTTGTATCTCACGTTGCATAGAGCAATCGGACGATACTCTGCTGCCGTCTTAGGTGCCAAAGTCTTTGGAATTAGGCATATGTGAGTCTATGTCAGTTGGGGACTCAGTACCGTCGAGGTGAAGAAGCTCCGAATTTCTCGGTAAATATCTGTGCTTAGTAAGCCCCAGAAAGATTGATAAAAGCTTGCTGAGAAGCCATCTGCTCCCGGAGCTTTATCCGTGTGGATGTCAAAGATAGCTGCTCTCACTTCTCCTTCGTCCGGGATACAACATAGCTTGTCGTTCATCTCCTCTGATATGCACTCCGTGATTGTTTCTTCCACTGTATGGTAATCAGAATTACCATTAGTGGTGAAGAGCTTTTGGTAGAAGTCTTCAAACACCTTGCCGATCTCTTCTTCTTCAAAAACTGGGATACCTTCCTCATTTTCAATCACAGTAATACAGTTTCTTGCTCTCCTTCCTTTTGTTACTGCATGAAAGAAGGCACTGTTTCTGTCACCCCCTTGCAGCCAAAGGACTCTACTTCTTTGTCTCCAAAAGAGTTCTTCTGCCTTATAGGCTTTCCTTAAAGCTTCTGTGATCTCCAAAATTTTTCCAGCATCTGGGACCTCAGCTGTTAGCTCTTCTTCAAGCTCCTTTTGCTTCTTAAGCATCTCCTTTGTGTTAATTTCCTTCTGTTCTTTTGCCCATTTTATTATCTCCTGCCTGCATCTGATTATTTTCGATTCTACACTTTCCACAGTGTCCTTTCTCCACGCTGCCTCAATGATTTTTCTTGCCTCCTGCTCCTCGTTAAGACGTCTATCATACCTAAAGGGTCTTCTGCGTTTCCATTTTGTTGTATCTAGGTACGTCATTAACGGGCGATGATCGGAGCCCTCAAAGCGGAGGTACATACAACAGCTGGCTGGAAACATGTCAGCCCACTCCACGTTTGCAAGGGTTCTGTCCAGGCGCTCTTTGATGTCGTGAGTATGTCTTTTTCCTCGCCAAGATAACTGGTTTCCTGTGTGCTTTATGTCCCATAAGCCGTTCTCAGAGACAAAAGTTATGAATGGGATAAAAGAGCCTTCACATCTCACTGGGCCTCCCTCCTTCTCTGAGTTCTCAAGAAAATCATTAAAGTCTCCTGTGAGAGCCCAAGCTGAATCTCTACCTAGGCCCAACTTCGAAATCTCCTCCCAGAATGCTGCTCTGTTTTCCTGTTGGGGACATCCGTATATGAAGGTCAGGTAGAAGGAGTTCTTTTTGTAGATGACTCTTGTGTCTATGAAGTTGGGAGAAGAGTTTAGCACTGTTAGGTTGATTTCATTTTTCCACAAGAGGGCTAGCCCTCCGCTAAGCCCTATTGGTGGTAATAGGAAGTGATTATTATACTCAGGAGTTTGCAGATTTGAGAGTACAAAATCATTTTGATTTTTTGTTTCCATAAAAAACATGATGTCCGGAGCCTGAACAGACCTCAGTTCGCGGACTCTTGGAACTGTCAATTCACCTCCCAGACCTTGACAGTTCCAACTTAATACAGCTAAGGAATTTGGTCTGGTGGATCTTGAAAATCCACCCTACCTCTGCTTGTTCCCGCTACGTTCACCATACCCGGTGCAGCTCCATCCTTATTTAAAGGTAAACTTTGTGATTGCTCGTTTCGATCCAAGCCAATCTTTTTCCTTGCCGGTGGTCTGCCTCGTGTTGCTCTTTGTTTTGTAGTTCGGGTTCCTTGCAGGGGACTGCTTGTGCCTCTTGCTCTTACTGCTCCTGTTACTTTTCCTACAGGAACTCTCTTCTTTGTTTGTCTGACTTGAGTAGCCTTTTTGGTTTGAAGCGTCTTTGTTGCTGCTGCCCTTGGGGGGTTTCGCTTTTTGGGGCCAGACGAAGAGCCTAGTCGTAGAGCGGCTGGAGTTCTCTTTGCTGTTTCAGTTTCTTCTGTTGGATTCTGTTGTTCATCTGTAGCATAGATAACTTCCACATCTTGGAGTCTTGCTATTAAAGAACTAGAGAGTCCTGAACCTCTTTGCGGTTCCTCCACCGGAGACTCAATTCTTTCCAGAGCGGAGACTCTTTCTCCAGGTTGATTATGCCTCTCTTCTAGTCTTTCCAATGCTGAGACTCTTGTTGCAGAGTGAGTGTGCCCTTCTTCCAACCTATCAAGAGCTGAGACTCTTTCTTTAGATCGACTATTTACTTCTCCACGCTCCGGAGCTACCAGTAAAGTCATTATCTCCCTGGGGGGTCTAGGGGGAGGAGTTCTTGAGTCGTAAGACCTATGCTCTGACGCTTGTTGTCTTACTCCCTCTCTGTTTCGCGGGTTTGGGGATCTATCACTTGAGACTCTTCTGAGCGGTGACTGGTTTTGATTAGCTGAGAAGCTGTGGTGGGAAGAGAAGTCACGATCCTGTAGTCTATCTCCCTCCCTCCTGTAATCTCCATACGAACAATGATTATCATTCCTTGAGGATGGGGGACGTGGTCTTTCCCCATGAGGAAGATGATTCCTAGTTGACATCGGTATGCGAGAATAGACAGATCTCTGGCTGTACTGGCGCTGATCTTTGGACCCTAAGGATCTTTCCCTAGATGTAGTAGAGTTCGGTATCCTGTGATCATGCTTCCTACGATGGTCTTCCAGCTTTCTTAAGGTGTTGTGTTGGCTGATCCCCTGAGGTAGAGCTTGCGTTGTTGTCTTATCCCTATTAATAGGGCAGGTCTCCTTCTCATGACAAAGAGAGTAGCATATAAAGCAGTGCTTTTCCAATTTTTCATACTCCAAATCCACTTTTATGACTTCTCCATCGAGCTCGACGGGAAGACGCATCTCTAGTTTCCGTAGCCCATCAATGAGTACTCTGATTCTACCATGATGGACATCTTTGTCTACTACCGGACCCAGTACTCCTCCAATAGCATCGAGTTTGAGACAACAGGTTCCCAACGCTGGAGTAAGATCATCCATCGTTTGTAATGATACGGACCCTTCCTGAGTACTGCCTTTAGAGCTTTCTCTGAGGTGAAGCGGATTTGAAATAGTTCCGGGCCCAACTCTCTTCCCGTTAGCTCTTCTTCTACGTTCCAATACTGAATGAGCCATTCCACCACCCACTGTGTCTTTTGGATTGGCGGGTTTGTAACCCTTCCAATGAGTGTGAGCTTGTTGTCTTCTATCAAAGCTTCGTTGCCACTAGATGGGATTTTCACCGGAGATCGTCGGTCCGACCTAGAGGAGTCCGCTGCCCACTTTCCTTTTTCAGACCTAGAGAATCTGTGAGCCATTCTTCTTTACTTGAGAAAGTAACTTCCTTTGCTTCTTGATTGATAAAAGTTGAGAGAAATGTTGACTCTAATGTTGTAGCTGACGATTGTCCTCAAGATGAGGTAAATAGATGAAACTCGCGACTTTTGCTTCTGTTAACACTGACCCTTTCCCAACTCCGACAGGCTTCCGTTTGTTATGGTTTTCATTTCTGGGTAAGTAGAGATGGAGGGGATTCCTCGGTAAGGAGACCACAGGAGAGTGAAGATCATGACTGGATCTAACGATTGACCGAAGGAAACCAGATTCTGAGGAGATTAGGTCATCGGAGAATGTTAGATACGGCGGAGCTCTGCTTTTTAGGCGGTGGAAATGAGACCGTTGTGGTGGAAATTTAGAATCTCAGTGGCTGGAACTCTGGCATCGGTTTCCGTGTCCTGAATTAATCATAAGTAATCGAGTTTAAGACCAAACAAATTTTATAGAAAGCAAGACAAAATGTCACTGAATGATATGGGATTAACTATGCTTCTTTTTTACCGAAGAACAGTCTGTTTGTCTGTTCTCAGATTATTTTTAGATTCTATCTTCAAACTTCAAACTTTTTGTGACGTAAGTTTATTTTAGAGTCTCAAATATTGTTAGCAATTTCTTGTTTCTTCTCTCTATTAAGTTTTTGTATATTCTTCGAAATTCTGTAGACATCCTTTCTATCTTTTTAAAAGTGTATGTATCTATACTATTAAAGCAGGATCTTATTAATTTTTTTACTAAAAATATCCATTTCTTTAATAACATTGCATATTTCATTAAGGGCAATCAAATAATATTAATAACACATCTATATTGGGTCTTTTTTTTAAAATCCAGCCCATTGCCCACATCATCTCTTTTGGACTATTTGGGCTGATTAACAAATCAGATTCAATTTTTATTTTTTTCGGATCGGGTTCGAGTCGGATCTTTTCGGGTCCGGATGGATTCGGTTCTCATGCATAAGAACCTGAAAAATAACCAAATAACCAAAATATCTAAAACGGATTCGGTTATTTTTACTCAGAGTAACCAAAGTATCCGATTCGGTTCAAATTTTTGTATCCAAATTACTCAAAAAATAACCAAAAGTAACCAAAAATATCCATTCTATACAGTTTTTTTTGGTAAACTTTTATCCAAACTATCATATTTTATCCAAAAATATTCAAAAGTACTAAAAATGACTACTATAATTAACTTATGATATTAATTTAAAATATTAAAATAATTATAAATATAATTATAACATATATTTTTAGATATATATTCACATTTCGGGTATCTTCGGGTACTCATTTGGTTCTCGGTTCGGATAGGGTTCGGATTGGTTCTTCGGATATAGCAATTTAGAATTCATTCGGATATTTACCCCGGGTCTGATCGGGTTCGGGACCCTAATTTTTGGGTCGGTTTTGGGTTGGTTCTTCGGGTCCGGATATTGTGATTAGGCCTATACTCATTTAAAATGAAACACGATAAAGAAAGATAAAAAGCTTAAGTCTTTTATAAAAAAAACAAATATATGAAAATATGACATTTATTAAATATTTGTCAATTTAAAAAAATAAAGGAAAATAAACCCGCGCTTTAAAAGCGCGGGTCAAAATCTAGTAACTAATTATAAATGAGGCAGCATTGTTGGAGAAACTGCCAATTAAATTTGAAAGAGAGTACTAATTTTCTTTATATCACTAAATGATAAGGGAGACAAACGTTGGGAGAATAGAAATGTTAAATGTGTAACATGGGTTAAATCTGATGAACATGATGATACGTATTTCCAGAAAATATATAGATTAGTATCTTTACATAGCTTTATGAACATGTCATTTTACTTAAAACTATTAGTTTCAATTAGGCATGGTAATTTGGTGTTGTAAATGAGCAACCGTTAAGAGAGGGAATGAAATTACGAGAAACTATGGACCAGCAGTAGGTCTTTATGAAACTTTCTTATGTAGTCATGTTTTCCACCATATATGCCTTCTTACATGGTTCATACAAATCATAAATGTCATACTTGTCATCATAAATTACTTTATTAGTTTAGTAAATAACTAGATTTAAATTTATTTTATTTTTAGTTAGTTTCAGATATATTAAATTGTATTCAATATTTTATATAACTTATATAAACTATATTTTAATTATTATTGATATATTTGTAATTTAGTTACAAACTAAACCTGTAAAATAAATATACAGTTTTAGTATTGTCTTTAAAAAGAATAGTACCACACAATATATATTTGACACATAAACTTTTTATGAAATAAAATTAAACAGTTTTATATAAAGTATAAGTTTAAAATAAAATATATTTATTTTTATAAAATGAGTTCCAATGCGATATCGCACTGGTTCTTTACCTAATTCAACCAATAGTATTTGAGATAAATAAAATTATTTATAAAATTTATGCATTTGTGATTAACATTAAGCTGAAAGTTGCATTGAAATTTTAAAGTGACACTCCTTTTGTAACAAGAAAAAAATGTTAAAATAACACTTAATATGAAATAGAGAAAATAACATATGAATCAACTTTAATGTAATTTTGTACATTAAATCTATTTTTTACCAGTTTGAAAAGCCAATAGATTTTTATTTAAATCATTCTCAATTAATTAATCATACATTAAATATGTATATATTAGTCTATTATACAAGTTTTTTAATTTTCATGAAAGATGTCAAATTGACACTTATAAGAGATGGCTGAGTGGTTGATGGCTCCGGTCTTGAAAACCGGTATAGTTCATAAAAAATAAACTATCGAGGGTTCGGATCCCTCTTTCTCTTTTTGTTGGATGAATATATTTTTTCTTTACTGGCTTTTTTTTACTTCTTAGCATCATACAAATAAGAATGGCTCGGCTGGAAAGTATAGCCAAGGTGCGGGAGGAAAAGGAAACAATGGAGGGATCCGAATCGGACCTAAATGGGAATGGCATGAAAAGTATTTTTAAAAACCTAATATTAACAGCGTTACGGCTATATACAAGAGGAATGAAGAAAACTCGTGATTGGTGTGGAGTGGAAAAATTCATCTTATTTCCTCACTTGTCTTTCTAATTCATTCACTTCAAGTCTGGTTCTCAAGACGAGAGAACACCGACTGAACTTCTAAAGCTCTTTTTCGATTTCGGAATAAGAAAACTTGCTTATATGCATGAAACATAGAGAGTATAAGTTAAATTATGGTATAGAACAATATTCTTTATAAAAAGCTGTTGGGATTTATTTAGTCCATATCCAATTCTATATATATTGTCCGATCAGTGCGATATTGTCCATTTTGAGCTTTCAGTATGGATTTACTTTGTTTTTTTTAAGATCTTGTACTAATTAGAATTAGATATCTTTTTATATATTTTCTTTGTCTAAATTTTCAATATGAAACTTTTTTTGATATATCACATTCTCGCTTTCAAATTAAGAACTACACTCATCATGTATGTTTTTTCTTTAGCGAATCATATTGTTCCATGATCTTCGGACTAATTTCTGCCATTGACTCTTCTTCTGATCTTAAGGATCCAATTCATTTTGGTCTTTTTGTAGATCTTTATCGTCATTCTGCTTTAATACCGATTGTTGGAAAATTTTTTAGCCAATTTCCAAATCTTTATTGTCCAATTATTACGATATTATCCATTTTGAATTTAAAAAGCAAATTACATGGGTTAACTTTTAGGCTTCTTCTTAAAATGTTTTGAATTAATTAGAGTTAGATATTTTTTATATATTAAAAATTATTTATCTAAATTTTCAACGTGAAACTTTTCTTGATATCTACAGATTTTGAACTGTTTGTAAGGATTTTTAGAACTTTTTAATTATGAAAAAAATCAAATATAATGCTGAGTAAAAGTGGACGCCACATATTAAGGAATAGTGAATTTTAAAAGTTTAACTATATATAAGATCGTACTTATGTATATATATATATATATATATACTAGATTTTGACCCGCGCTTTGGAAGCGCGGAATATTTTACGATAAAAAATTTCACTAATAACTTAACAAATATTTTGGTAATTTTTAAAGAGTGTGTATTTAAAATATTTTTGCATTTAAATCAGTGTTTTTAAATTCAACCCGATTGTGATTATACCCGTTAATCCGGAGATCTGACAATTCAATTTTGGTTTTTAAAATATTCATATTAAAAAAAATCACTAAACCTCGAGACTAACCGATTGAACTGATGGATGATCAATATGTAATCTAATTGGATTTAAATTGTAATAGTTTCATAATTTGTAATCTTATAATCCAAATTTTAAAGTTCATTATTTTGTAATTTATGAAATTATGATGTTTTTACAAAATTCTAAAGAGAAAATGATAGATATAAAATAACTAAGATTAATTATTGTATTGTCTGGAAACATTGATAGTAATATAAAAATTATATTGTTTGGAAACATTGATAGTAGTACAAAAAAATAAGTATATTGTTTGGAAACATGAATAGTAGTATAAAAAAAGTAACATTAGTGATTTAATGTAGGTTTAACTATAAAGTATAAAGGTGTATTTAATTTAAAAACTTACAAAATAAATGTTAGGTCCAAAAGAATGTTTTTGTTTTAATAAGATAGATATATACACAGGACATGGAGCTATCAGCTTATCGTGGACTTGGACTTTGAGTACTTGTTAATTGCGACATATCTAATCAAGTTAGTTGACATATTTTTTTTCAAAACAAAAAGACATATGTTTTATTATAATTATATGAGACTCTTTTTTATACAACAGGAGAACCTTAAGTTAAAGAGTTGGCTAATTACTGGAGTGTGTGGAAAACTCTAATTTATTTTTGACATTTTGTACTACTTTATAAGATATCTACATTAACCAAGTAACTATCCATATATGAAATTGTATAATTTTATGAATTTTTTTTCAATTCGTACACCATCATATGAATAAGTTTAGTTTTATGAGATAAAATTAGTTATAAATTACGATCCTATGTCATATTTTCCACATGACAAGCATATCTCAGCGAGCATATCTAAGTACACGAAAATTTATTCTATATCTATCTTATTAAAACAGAAATATTCTGTTGGACCAAACATTTATTTTGTAAGTTTTTAAATTAAATACACTTTTATACTTTATAGTTAAACCTACATTAAATCACTAATGTTCCTTTCTTTATACTACTATATATCTATGTTTCCAAACAATATACTTATTTCTTTATACTACTATCAATATTTTCTAACAATATATTTTTATACTACTATCAATATTTCCAAACAATACAATAACTAGATGATAATCCGCGTTTTGTGCGGAGCAAATTTTTTAAAAAATATGTTGTATCTAAATAGATAATACATTTTTGTTATCATTAATTTTTTTACATTTGATTAGGGGGCATGTGGATAGGTATCATTTAGTTTGGTTAGGTTCGGTTTGGATCTTTGTAAACTTGGTTCGAATCTTTATATGTTCGGTTTGGGCTTAGATTCAGATAATCCATTTAATTTTTTTTAAAACTTAAAGTTCATATATACTTTAAATTTCTCAAAACAGAAAAATAAAAATAATATGTTACATATAAATTTGAATAATGTATACCAAAATACTTAAACTTAACATAAAAATTGGTTTAACTTAAATATTTGGATATAAAATGAATAGATATTTTCAGTATTTTGGTATTTTGAGTAATGTTTAGTTATTTTAAATATATAATTTTTACTATTTTTATATATTTCTAAGTAGTTTGGACAATATAAAATCATCTTAAGTATTTTGTATATTTCTTTTAGATATTAATTTTTTTTTTAAATAATATATTTAAGTATATAAATTTGGTTCAAATATACTCGGATACCCAAAATATTTTGGTCCAGATCGGGTTAGGTTCCGGTTTTTTTAGATACCAAAATTTTAAACATGTTCAGATATCTAACCAATTTGATTAAAGTTCCATACTATTTTCTGGATTGGATTGGTTCGGTTATTTGCATTCGGATTATTTTCCCAACCATATATTTTTTATTGTAACCAAATTTCAAATGAAAGTGACGATGGTTCATACTGATTTTGGGTATGCAACAATTTTTAAACCAAAACACTTTCTATTATGTATGTGGTTTATTTAGTTAATCATTAAAAAATGGTCAAGGTCCATTAAAAACGATGAGCTGAACTGAAAAAAAGTTACCATTGATACAAAATTTTCAATGTGAGGGTTGTACCATTTTTAGTAATCTATAATCGTTTTAAAAAATTCGAAATGCAACATATAAGAAAAAATATAATTTTTTTTATTATATGCTTTTAATGTGATTGTTTAATTTATTTTAACAACTAAAATTAAACGAAAAGTATAGAGGATAAAAATATTATCAAATTTTTATTATTCATAATCATTAATGGTGATATATATGTCAATCATATTAGGAAGTTCCATATCTTTTATTTAAGGAAAGAATAGATAATATTATTTTGTATATTAATAATTAATTTAATAATTATTTAATAAAAACTATAATATATGTGTAGATGGACCAACCATTTCTCTAACAATTCTGAGAATAATTCTCATGATGATATGTGGCTACCAAACAATGTTGTAATGCTCCAGGATTAATATATAGGGGATTAATCTTAGTTATTTTATATATATCATTTTCTCTTTAAAATTTTGTAGAAACGTTATAATTTCATAAATTGCAAAATAATGAACTTTAAAATTTGGATTATAAGATTACAAATTATGAAACTATTACAATTTAAATCCAATTAGATTACATATCGGTTATCCATCAATTCAATCAGTTAGTCTCGGGTTTTAGTGATTTTTTTAATATGTATATTTTAAAAGCCTAAATTGAATTATCAGATCTCCGGATTAACCGGTATAATCACAATCGGGTTGAATTTAAAAACACTGATTTAAATGCAAAAATATTTTAAATACACACTCTTTAAAAATTACCAAAATATTTGTTAAATTATTAATGAAATTTTTCATCGTAAAATATTCCGCGCTTCCAAAGCGCGGGTCAAAATCTAGTTTTATTCTAAAATAGAATAATTCTATTATAGAGTTATCTTTATTTTGATAATTCACTATTATATAGAGTTACTTTATATGGAGTAAAAAACAACACTATTCTATAATATATTCTATTATAAAGTCACTCTATTATGGAGTGAATCATTTAGATAAATATAACTTTATAATAGAAATATATTATTTTAGAGTAAAATATAAAATAAATTTTTGTGTACCATTGGAGATTGTCTGATATACATGTGTTGCGACACTCGTTATCAAGGTTGACATCTGGGGGGTGCGGGGGCCTGCGGCCCCCGCGGTACGGTATGCCTTTTCGGTTTAGGAAAGTTACTATTTCTATTGGGAAAAGGAAATCGGGTTTTTTGAGGCTGTATAAATATGGGTCTAAGAGTTTGTAAATTATTATCATATCATTAATAAGAAACCCTAAACGGGTATTTGCCTCAATACGTTTTCTTCTCTATTCTTCTTCTAACCTAAACGACGGCGGTTCACACCAACATGTAATTCCATAATACTGATTAGAAAATTAAAACGAACACTAATCTCGACTGAGAAAACAGACATCTCGTTAGGTTATATATCAACAAATTAGATAAAATATCAGTGTAGAATATAGATTAGCAACACCGTTTGTTCTTTAAAATTATCACATACGAGTTTTTTAGCAGCATCTTTGTTTTAGACCAAATAAGTATTATGGTTTTTAGTAAAGTAAAGATTGGTTTAGTAAAAGTATTACACGTATTAAGTAAGAATAGTTGGGTGATAGAGATATTTTACTATCATCATTTAAATATTCTACTTCATGTTGATAGTTTATTTTACTGGAGGTTGATCTTATAAACAAGGTGGATTAGACAAAGTAAATGTACTTTCTACAGTGTAAAATAAAAAATAAGAAACCAAAACAGAATGCTATGATCTTTATCTATTTTTTTGAAGTATTAATAAACTATGAACTGTTTCCTAGCAAATTAGGTTAATGTCTCATATAATGAATTATAAATTTTAAACAATGTTTGTGTCTGGTGGTGATTAATTTGATGGCAAAAATTCATTAAGATAAATTTATTAGAGTTCGAGTTCTGACCATTAGAGAATTAACATTTCGGTAACTAGTCTGTATCACTTTTGTGGAGATGGAATATCCTTATATAATTCAGAAAAAATGAATTATAATTTTTTTTAAAGCTATACGATGCAATTTAAAATGTTTCTTTTGGAAGTAAACATTAAGAATAATTCATGAGGTGTTTCTGCTACATAACCGAATCATTAACTAGTATGATACCATGATTGCGTAGATGATATCAACTAACTAAGCGTGTACGCATGATTGAAATATATTTTCTCCCATTTGCCAAAATGCTAGAAGATTTACACGGAGCTGTGGCGTTTTGTAGATCACAACAATTTGATTACAACTTCCGTTGAATTGAGGAAAGAGGCGATTATAAATTTGCATACCCCATACAGAATCCAAAAATATATTTATTTTAATAGTAGAAAATATTGTGCAATATTTTTGCTATAAAACTTATATATTTGTTTGAAAATAAATAACTAATTTTCATATTTTTGTTTGAATATATATAGTACATTCGTTTAATTAGTTTATTTGTATATATTTTTAGTTTGATAGTTTCATTTTTAACTAAAAACTAGATTCTGATCCGCCTTTAAAATGGCGGGTATTTTTTTTGTTGTTTTTTCAATACAAAGATTGATAATTCTTCGTTTTAATTATATAAACTGTGACATGATCAAGTCTCAATTATGCGGGTTTGTTACAGTGTGTACAGTATGACGAAATTTAAAATGCGTCACAACCATTTTATGTTTGTAAATAAATTAAATAATGGCTTTATCCAGTGTTTTGAAATCCGACCCGGACCCGCGGTTGAACCGGAAAACCCGGTGACCGAAAAAAATTCGGGTTGAGTTTTGTAAAAAACCCAAAATTTAAAAACCCGCAAAAACCCGCTCAACCAACTAAAACCCAAAATCCGGTACCGGTTGAACCACCGATTGAACCAGTAGATAATTTTTTTTAGTTGTATATCAAATGAAAATAAAAATATAAAAAATTAAGTTAAGTATTGTAAATGTTTATTAAACATAAAATATATACATATCCAAATTATTATTTTATGTTTTAAAGATATTTAGAAAGTAGTAACTTTAGTTTTATATATTTTATTTTTTTTATTTTATAAGCTAATATATTATTATATAATAAAACTAATTTATTTATTATTTGCGGTTCACCCGCGGTTTACCTGCGGTCGACTCAATGACCCAGTAACCCGGTAAATCGTCTGGTTCAGTGTCCGGGTCGGTTTTCAAAACATTGGTTTTATCCGAAATACTTACTTGGGCTATTATATAATTTTAAAGATTTAATTTATATAAATTATTGCTAAACATATAAACTGGCCAATAATATTTTTGATTAAGTCTCATCCTCATGTAGAATTTCAATCTCTAATATCAACTTATTAAAATTATTGCAGATTTTAATTTGTGGTATTGATATTAAAAAGTTTATGGAATTTGAATTTGATTATATAAAAACATAACCCATTTAATTAGTTATCAAACCCATCTAAATGTTGAAATAAGCCCACAAAATCGAAAGACAATAATGCTATTAATGAATTTTTTAGTTTGTTCATATCATTAAGAACATTTTTGAAAATTTTAAAATATTCATTAAGGGTATAATTCAGGAATGATCATGTTTTAATGGTATTGATGTAAAAATATTCATAATTTATTTAAAATTATGGGCCCTATAAGCCCCATTATAATGTTTCACTAGATTTTGACCCGCGCTTTCGAAGCGCGGAATATTTTACAATGAAAAATTTCACTAATAACTTAACAAATATTTTGGTAATTTTAAAAAGTGTGTATTTAAAATATTTTTGTATTTAAATCAGTGTTTTTAAATTCGACCCGATTGTGATTATACCGGTTAATCCAGAGATCTGACAATTCAATTTAGGTTTTTAAAATATTCATATTAAAAAAATCACTAAAACCCGAGACTAACCGATTGAACTGATGAATGACCGATATGTAATCTAATTGGATTTAAATTGTAATAGTTTCATAATTTGTAGTCTTATAATCCAAATTTTATAGTTCATTATTTTGCGATTTATGAAATTATAACGTTTCTACAAAATTTTAAAGAGAAAATGATAGATATAAAATAACTAAGATTAATTATTGTATTGTTTGAAAACATTGATAGTAGTATAAAAATATATTGTTTGGAAACATTGATAGTAGTATAAAGAAATAAGTATATTGTTTGGAAACATGGATAGTAGTATAAGAAAAGTAACATTAGTGATTTAATGTAGGTTTAACTATAAAATATAAATGTGTATTTAATTTAAAAACTTACAAAATAAATGTTAGATCCAACAGAATGTTTCTGTTTTAATAAGATAGATGTGTGTACACATTTATGACAGGCATTGACGGGAGGAGCGCTTAGTTGACAAATCACAAATCCATTAACAGATTTTTGGCAAGTCTGAATAGTATTCCTTTTCTCACTCACAAAATAACAAAAGACATTGCAACTTGTCAGAAGAAGACGATGAACAAGTTCGATAATTGGAGTATTGGACCATGCCATGAAAATCCAACTGCTAAGCCAATCGATGAACTTTCTTTATGAAAAAACACTATGAGTGAATTTCAACTTCTTTGATGTCACATTATCTTGGAACTACATTTTCTGAGTTGTCTTCTCGCAATGAGAAAGATGAATCTATAAGGGACATGCAGAAGGGAAAACTGAATAGAAAACCATGCTTATTTTGCAAAATTTTGTAATGATGCAGCTTTCACTTTATGATGTGTTTTTTTTTTCTGTTTCACCAAAACTTTTGGTATAAAACATATTATATTGTTTGTTTTTGTTTTGGTTTTGCAAGTTCGAAAGCTCGCATGTACCAACAAGATGCACACTTTTCACTTTGAATTCGTGGTTGTAGTTGATCTAATGCTTCTTTTGTTTTTTTCCCCACTTTTCCACTGAGACATCTCAATCAAAGACATACAACCAATTTTAGAGGATTCTGTTTTCTCTGACTCTCTATGTTTATTTTAAACGTTAACTGAATTTGTTGTTGTATATAATAATAAGAGGATTTTTAAGAATGTATTTGATATATATGTCCACACTAGCTTGAAATTGTGTGTTTATAGAAATGAAAATGTCAAGAATCAGTATATAATTTACAAACTTAGTTGATTAAAGAATATCCTAGAATAGTAAGTGATTACAATAAGGATCAACCAAAAATAAGAAGAAAAAAAAACTTCCTTTCACTTAAGAAATTGTGGTGGATAAGCTAACGAATGGTTGATGACATAGATGTAGTCTAATGGTTTGTGTTTTACATCGTCGACATCAGAGAGAAAAAGTCGATGAGTTGCGGATTTCAGATTTTCAGGTAACGAATAATAATAAAACAAGCCGAAAATGATCAAAATGGGCTTAGCAATATATGGATCAAGGCCCATTAACAAAGACTACACTCCACAAACACTAAACCTCACATACACTTGGTAGTAGTTGCCTTCTTTCTACTAGTGTGTTAGTTAAACCTTTGGGTAGCCGCGAGAAAAACCCTAATCCCAAACCTCTGCGCCATGGTTCTCACTCGCAGCAACAGGAAGGCGGCGAAACCTCAAACCCCTCCTCCGGTCAAGAAGCTCTCGAAGAAAACTCAGACGCCTCCGCCATCGAAGTCGGAGAAACCACAAACTCTGACATTGAAGAAGGGAGCCAAGTCGCAGAAGAAACCTCCATTGAAGAAGCAGAAGAAGGATCTCGTAGAGGAGGAAGAAGAAGTTTCCGATGGTTCTTCTGATCTAGACTCGGAAGAGCTAGATGAGTCCGATGATGGAGGGAACGAGTCTAACGGCTTTTTCTCTGATGAAAACGATGACGGCGAAGAGGAGCTCTTAGGTGATGACTTCCTCGACGGTAGCGGAGACGAAGAAGAAGAGGAAGAGGAGGAGGAACGTTCGGATTCCGATGCGGATTTGAGCTCTGACTCTGATGAAGGAGATATTTTCAAGGAATCTGAAGCTATTGACAGAGCGAAAGCGAAGGAGGAGGAATATGCTGATGCCGAGCTTCTCGATTTCAACAAGGAAGTTGGACCTGGTGAAGACTCTGAACACGATTCGTTTCGCCTGCCAACTGAAGAGGTACGATTCCTTTTCTTACTTTTTTTGCTTTATGATCTAAAATGCTGTTTTGTTATCCTTCAGGAGCTTGAAGAGGAATCTCGTGGGCCACCTGATCTTCCTCTACTGCAGAGTAGAATCAAAGAGAGTCAGTAACACTCTCAGAGTTTGTTTCTTTATTGATGTTTGAGTGTTTGTATAATAAGTCATCATTTCATTAAAATGTTTCAGTTGTTAGAGCTCTGTCCAACTTTAATGTTTTGAGGCCAAAGGGAGCTAGCAGGAAAGAATGCGCTGAACAGCTTAAAGCTGATCTTGCTTCTTATTATGGCTATAACAGTTTTCTTATTGGAGCTTTGTTTGAGGTTTTACTCTCTTTTTTTCTTTTATTTTAAGTTCCTTTTTTTTAAAGTTGCCAATGCTCTTTTTTTTTTCTTATGGATGTTGAATTGGGGGTTTCCGTTGCAGCTGTTTCCTCCTGTTGAACTTATGGAAATAATTGAAGCTTTTGAAAAGCAAAGGCCTACATCTATCAGGACAAACACACTTAAGGTGAACTTGCTTGTCGCTTTGCTGTGTTAGAGCTTATGTCTTTTGATTTTCTGCAGCTTAATTGTGATGTTTGTTTTGTTTTTAGACTCGGAGACGGGATCTTGCTGATGTGCTTTTGAACAGAGGAGTCAATCTTGACCCATTAAGCAAGTGGTCAAAAGTAAGTGTTTTGTTTTCTTAGATTGTTTGTCATTTTTTATGATTGTTCCGTAGTTAACATGTCATAAGTACTGTAGGTCGGACTTGTTGTTTATGATTCCCAAGTGCCAATCGGTGCCACTCCTGAATATTTGGCTGGTTACTACATGGTTAGTCTTCTTCTAACCCGTCTGTACACCATTTAATGGTCGATGTAAATTGTTTGCTTAAGTCTATACTTGGGTGGTGAATCTGCAGCTTCAAGGTGCTAGTTCGTTTTTGCCAGTGATGGCCCTTGCCCCTAGAGAGAATGAGCGGATTGTGGATGTAGCGTAAGTTACCATCATCTATTAAATTGTACACTTAGCTGTTCTTTATTCTCGCCTGTATTCTGTTAATGGGTCACATTTTTTGACGTAAAAAGTGTCGGACTGTTTCGTTATGCATATGACTTTATAACAAGATTTTACCCATTGCAGTGCTGCTCCTGGTGGAAAAACAACTTACATTGCTGCTCTAATGAAAAATACTGGTATGCCTTCATTGGGTTATTGTACTGCTTATCCCCATATTCAAATTGATTGTCTTAACGTTGATAACGATTATTTATAGTTTTATTAAATTTGTTATGATGCTATAATAATCAGGCTTGATATTTGCGAACGAGATGAAAGTACCTAGGCTCAAGTCGCTAACTACCAATCTGCATCGCATGGGGGTCACAAATACCGTAGTTTGTAACTATGATGGAAGAGAGGTTAGCTTCTTGAGCATTCATGATTTCATTAACATCGTTGAATTTGTGATTCCTCTATATATGCTGGCATGGCTGAAATGATTACACTTGTTTGGTTTCAGCTACCCAAGGTGTTAGGTGAGAAATCGGTTGATAGAGTATTGTTGGATGCACCCTGCAGTGGGACTGGGGTAAGAAGCTACGAGCTTAGTCTCCGTTAAGGCCATATTTAAGCTCTATTTCTTCATAACTAAACGTTCTCTGCTACCATTACAGGTCATTTCGAAAGATGAATCAGTTAAAACTTCGAAATCTCTAGAGGATATAAAGAGATTTGCTCACTTGCAAAAGGTATAGTAGTTACCTTCTTAGAAAAGGTCAAATTTATCTGAACAACCGAACTTTATATCCTCGGATAAATGCCAGTTTAACCCCCTTTTTTTTAAATCATGCAGCAACTTTTACTAGCTGCTATTGATATGGTGGATGCCACTTCCAAAACCGGTGGATATATTGTTTACTCAACATGTTCACTTATGGTTGCTGAGGTTGGTTACATTTTTGCCCCCATATTTCTCTCATCTGTTTTGGTTGTATCATAATTTTTTTCTTCTTTTTGTATGAAAAATAATTGCGCAGAACGAAGCCGTAATTGACTATGCGTTGAAGAAAAGGAATGTTCAACTCGTTAAAACTGGACTCGATTTTGGCCAAAATGGGTAATGCACAGATTCTATCTGTAGAGATATGTAATATTATACGATGTCTAACGTCTCAGAATGTTTGTCTTTCTTGTCTTCATCAGATATAGCAAATTTAGAGAACACCGGTTTCATCCATCTTTAAAGCAGACTAAACGTTTTTATCCTCATGTACACAACATGGACGGATTCTTCGTGGCAAAGGTACTCTCATGCTTTAAATGATCTCAGCCATGTATTTTTCATTACTCCAATAGTTGATATACCGAGATAGATAATCTACAAAATGTATATTGATGGCGTGTGCTTACCCTTTTGTTTTCTTTGTATAGCTGAAGAAAATGAGCAACATGAAACAAACGTCAGAGGATGATGACGAGGCGCTAGAAACTGTAGAACAAGCTGATGTGTCTAGTGATGATGATGATGAAGCTGAGGCGATGGAAGAGATGGAGAAGCTTTCTGTTCCCAGTAAGCAACCCAAGGAAGCCAAAGAGAACAAGGAGAAACTTGCAAAATCAAAGGAGAAGAAGAAGGGCAAAAAAGATGCGAAATCAAAATCTAAAAGCGTTGAGAGGAAGCCAAAGAAGAAGAGATCTGATTGGAAGAAGGAGATTGCTCAAGCTAGGTAAAATAGATTTTTCACCTCTCGTTAAAACTCTTTTGGCAATCTTACGTTTTCTTATTGATCATGTTTGAATAAATGCATTTTGCAGGGAAGAGAAAAGAAGAGCCATGAGAGAGAAGTCGAAGGAGAAGCAATGATTAAGTGGTAATGCATCAAGTACTATCATCTATGCTCATGGGGAGAGGGCCTAAGGAGGTGCCAATGCTTGTTTTCTTTATTATTCATTCGCGAACTGTTTGTGCAACATTAATACTTGAAAACCAAAGAGCGACAGTAATATGTCCAAAAGTTTTGTTTCAAAAAGTCTTTTCAGAGGTAAGTTTAGCTAGGCTCTTGAGCCAGTCACTGAATCTCTAGTTGTCCCATTCAGCTTTATTGACTACTACTACTTAACCGGAAAAAAAGAAGCCAAATCCAGCTTTAAACGGCTTCGTGAGAAGTGCAAATTCAGGGTCGACTAAAACGGTGTCGTGTATAATAAATTGCACGAATCATTGGCAGAGGCTTCACAAATGCGACGTATGACAAGTTGTGAAGCAACTTAACCTTCGTAGAGAATTCAGTCCGTCGACAAATAGACAAAAATTCAAGTTGGCAACAAAAACTCAGAATTCATCTGCCAATGCTCCATTAGACAAAAAGACAAGGAGATAAAGATACTTTCTCTTCGTTGCAGGCACTTGAACAGAGGATCCCAAACATTAAGTTAGCTCATCATCTCGTTCTGAATCAAACGACTTCCGCTTGTGTAAGCAAAGTGGCGTAACAGTTTTAAACTCTCGGGAACTGCTAAATTAATAAAAATGGTTCGTACTAGTCATCACTTCTAACCTGCAAAACCAGTAACAGTCTAGAATTTCTAGGAGCAAGGTTTCTTCGTTCAAAAGATCAGAACATAATAACACCACTTATCCGGAGAAACCATCAACAATACTCTCTAGAAGAGAGAAAACTCTGAGATAATAGATCCATTTAAAAAAAAGAGAACAAAACAAAAAGCAAAAAACAAGAGAAAAATCAAGAGACACCCATTGTTATTAACTACAACCCTTGGTCAACTTCTTAATCCACTTCTTCCATCTTGCTTCCCTCAGCGTCTGCATCATCTTCAAGAGGAGGCATCTCTGCATCAGCTTCGGCAGTATCATCTTCATCAATGCTCAATCCGAGCTTCAACATCCTGTGGATCCTGCTCCCGAAGGTGTTGGGCTCGTCCAAGCTGAAACCAGAGGTGAGAAGGGCAGTCTCAAACAGGAGAAGAACGAGATCCTTCACAGACTTGTCATTCTTATCAGCTTCCGCTCTTTTCCTCAGCTCCTCCATGATGGCAT
This sequence comes from Raphanus raphanistrum subsp. raphanistrum, assembly GCA_019706035.1. NCBI lineage: Eukaryota > Viridiplantae > Streptophyta > Magnoliopsida > Brassicales > Brassicaceae > Raphanus > Raphanus raphanistrum. Next base: position 15,938,279 of record CM033981.1, read on the forward strand.
TCTCTGGATTGATCTCCATCGTCTTCTTGCTCGACATGTATCCAGCCATGCTGCTGTCTCTCAGAGCCTGTGCTTTCATGATCCTCTCCATGTTTGCTGTCCACCCGTATTCTCCCGTCACAAGACAGCAGGGTGAGTCAACCACACGGTCAGAGACGATAACCTTCTCCACTTTGTCTCCCAAGACGTCCTTGATGACTTTGCACAGTCCTTCAAACTTCTCCTTTAGCTCTTCCTTCTTCTTCTTCTCGTCCTCAGACTCGTCGAGTTTCAATCCTTCCTTGGTTGCAGACACAAGTTTCTTCCCTTCGAACTCCTTGAGCTGGCCAATAGCATACTCGTCGATCGCATCAACCATGTACAGAACTTCATACCCCTTCTTCTTGAGCTTCTCTAGGAAGGGAGAGTTCTCAACAGCCTTCTTGCTCTCACCGGTGATGTAGAAGATATCGTTCTGGCCTTCCTTCATCCTTGTCACGTAGTCCTTGAGACTGGTGAGATCATCACCGCTCTTGGTGGAGTGGTAACGGAGCAACTCAGCAATCTTGGTCCTGTTCTGAGAGTCCTCGTGAATACCGAGCTTCAGATTCTTAGAGAAAGCTTCGTAGAACTTGTTGTAGTCCTCCTTGTTCTCAGCAATCTCAAAGAAGAGCTCCAGGCACTTCTTCACTAGGTTCTTGCGGATGACCTTGAGGATCTTGTTCTGCTGCAATGTCTCTCTCGAGATGTTGAGAGGAAGATCCTCGGAGTCAACAATACCCTTGACAAAGCCTAGCCACTCGGGGATGATGTCCTCACAGTTGTCCATGATAAAGACACGACGGACATAGAGCTTGATGTTGTTAGGCTTCTTCTTACCGTCAAAGAGATCAAAAGGAGCTCTCTTGGGAACAAAGAGAACAGCCTTAAACTCGAGCTGTCCTTCAACAGAGAAGTGCTTAACAGCCAAATGCTCTTCCCAATCATTGCTGAGACTCTTGTAGAAAGCAGCGTACTCCTCCTTGGTGATCTCCTCAGGCTTCCTCATCCAAATAGGCTTCTGCTTGTTCACAAGATCCCACTCGTGAGAAACCTCCTTAATCTTCTTCTTTTTCTTCTCCTCCTTTTCGTCTACTTCCTCAACCTTACCCTCCTCGTCCTTCTTGTCTTCCTCATCTTCGTCATCAGAAATCTCCTTCTCAACAGTCTTCTCAACCCACAAGGAGATAGGGTAGCTTATAAACTCAGAGTGCTTCTTCACCAAATCCTTAAGCCTCCTCTCCTCAAGATACTCCAACTGGTCCTCTTTCAGGTGAAGCGTCATCTTCGTACCTCTACCAAGACTCTCACCAGAGGTATCTCTCGTAACGGTGAAAGAACCACCAGCCTGAGACTCCCAAACGTACTGCTCGTCGTCATTGTGCTTGGTGGTGACGATAACCTTGTCAGCAACCAAGTAAGCAGAGTAGAAACCAACACCAAACTGCCCAATCATACTAACATCAGCACCAGCGGCCAAGGCCTCCATAAACTCCTTGGTGCCAGACCTAGCGATGGTTCCAAGGTTGTTAACCAAATCAGCCTTGGTCATACCGATACCACTATCGATAATGGTCAAGGTGTTGTTAGTCTTGTCGGGGATGATGTGAATGAAAAGCTCAGGCTGGCCATCGAGCTTGCTCTTGTCCGTCAACGACTCGAACCTAATCTTGTCCAACGCCTGTATATCATCAACACAGTAATATCCAATCAATAACTAAAACGTATACAAAACAATTGAATGCGTATAGATTGGAGCTACATTAATCTAACAATTGATTGATCGAAAACAAAATCATTCAACCTAATATTTTTAGTATCATACAGATCTTCTCAAATCGGAATAAACAAACAGTAACGCTAATGGAATCTAATCTAGAGATCGATCAAGAGAGAGAGACGTACATCGGAGGAGTTGCTGATGAGTTCGCGGAGGAAGATCTCCTTATTGCTGTAAAAGGTGTTGATGATGAGGGAGAGCAATTGGTTGATCTCCGCCTGGAATGCGAAAGTCTCTGCGTCTGCCATCGTTCGTTTGCTGTGCTTAACGTTGCGAGATCTATCTTAGGGTTTTATCAAGAAATTAGATGCGAACCAATTGAGGAGAGGAGCTAATGTATATATACTCGACTCTCATTAGGAGAATAACAGAGTGTTTCTAGATCCTTCTCTTGTTTCCACTTTTCTCTCTCCGAGATTTTTGTTTGCTAATTTTAAATAGTGAAATTAACTCTTTTTCTTACTTGTTTTTTTTTTGGAACAAATCTTACTTGTTTTGTTATTTTTTTTAAACTAATCCTAAAATTAAATGTGCATTTTTTTGTGCAACTATAGGCTTTTTCATTATAAAACTTAAACACCAATTGAGGCCCACAAGGTTTGTTTGGCAACAAGATATCCCTTTTCATTTTCTACACAAGAAATAAAAGAGAAAACATGGTTTTGAAAACCGGACCGGACCGGTCCAACCGTAAGTTGTTAAGCTAACCGAATTCGGATCGATTTAAAATTCGGATTTAAATTAAACCGGCTAACTCGATTAAAACCCGGCTAAACCGGTAACTCCGGTCAGTAAAAAAAACCGGTTCATCAAAATATTAAATGTCGTTTCACTAAGTTTGATATAGAAATGGTAACTTCTTGATTTGATTACAAATTCTTAGTTTTTTGTTTGAAAATCCAAATCATTTATTTCTTTATAGTTTTATATATATTTTTTCCTTCCATTATACATATCTATAACAATAAATTATTATCTACTGATGGTCACGTCTATTATAACTTATATGTATACCATCGTGGTCACGCGTAAAACAATAGTGATCACAAACATTATTATTTAATAATTACTTTAATTATATGTTTTATTTATAAATTATAACATCAAAGATTCTCCTTTCGCTGGCTTTGTGTATCTTCATGTTTTAATTTAAGTAATTTACAAGGAAAAAGAAGAAGAAAACAAATTATAACATCAAAGGTTTCTAGGTGTCCTCTCCGGTTATCAGATTTTCACTTATGTATATGCATATATATATATATAATAAAAATCACTGAAAACTCGGTTGAACCTATTAGACCGGTCCGACCAATCGCCCAATGATAGTTCCGAATCAGTGATCGGTCCGGTTTTCAAAACATTAAGAGAAAGTGATCGACTTAATAGTGGTAGATAGAATGTAGATATCTTTTAATGCTCCAAAAATCTCGATGTTCATCATCTTCTTCTTGATAATGTTGATTAAGCTCTGAGAATCGGAGAAGAGGGCGATGGAATCGAAGCCGTTGGAGCGGGCAAAGGTCATGGCTGCGCGAACTGCCAATGTTTCTGCCATAAGCAGGGGCGAATCTACGTTGTAGACTAAGGGTGCACATGCACCCATTGTTATTTAGGTTTAAAAAAATTTCCATTAGAGATGTAACGTGTAAGTGGCTTAATTGGTAAAGATGCACCCATAGCTTTTGAACCACCTGAGTTCGATTCCCTTATTTTCTCTTATTTTGTAATTATTTTATTTATATGCACCCACTTAATAATAAGTCTGGCTTCGCCCCTGGCCATAAGGGCGATGAGACCAACGTTCAATCGCTGAATGTTGGGATGGGAAAACCAGATCATCAATAATCCAACCAAACCCTGATGTTCCCGTGCAAGCGTTCCATGCAGCATCGGTGAAGATCAAAGGAGAAGAGACCGATTTGGTCAGTGAGATTATTGATAACGTGTTCACATGCTATGATGTGGGATGTCATCTCAGTCTTATGTTGTTCTATGGTCGCCATCACCAATTAGATCTTTTGGGCTTGTCCTCGGTGATACTAAACAACCAAAAAAGATAGTAGAAAAGAACACATGTAACTTCATCCTTTCTTGATTCTGAATCTTGCAACCTTTGCAAAATGGGTATAAATATTGTGTTCAAAGTGGGTTTAGCATTGTTGAAGCATTGCTATGATGATTTGGTGAAATTGCGACTTGCCACTTGCGACCAATCGCAGGTCACATGTTACACAATAACAAAATGAACAACAACTTGCTACCTGCGATTGGTCGCATGTCGCAAATCGCAGTCGCAGGTCACGCGATAGTTAAACGAACAAAGCCATAATTTCAAACAAGAGAATTTTTCGACTAGAAACTATTTTTACGTCTTGTATATACTCCACTACTTGTATATTTTTTTTTTGTAAGAATCATATCACAAACACCTCAAACCCATCAACATTTCTCTTTATAGATTTACTCAGTGAACAGTTTTACTCAGCAGAGACTAACCTATTACAAAAGGCTGTCTTTGAATGCCTGGTGATGACGATGCAGAAGTAGTAGTATCCTGTAATAATGCAGTTGGTTCCACCACATTCATGTGACCATTGATGTGGAAACCAGGATAATGATATATGTACCTGAATAATAGGCACTTACGAATCATGGAAATTATCTTTTATAATAAATTTTATGCTCATATTTGATAAAGATATATGTTTAATATTTTTTGAAAATATCTTTTAAATATCTTTTATCAATTAATCACAATTTAAATAAAAATTACATTTATTAATAATAATTGGTTTAGAATTAGAAAAACAAAAACAAAATCACAAAATATGCATTAAGAATTTGAATTTAAATTTTTATTTATATGTATGAATAAAAATGGTCAATTCTCTCAAATAGATCATTTTAAGGTTTTGTCACAAAAAGAGTCTCCAAAGAAAAAAAAAAGACTAAAAATGTGTTTTATTAAAGAGCCAAAAAACTTTTATGCCCTAGATAAATATTTTTTTAAAATTATATTTTTGAATTATATGTATTCAAATTCGAAATTTTTATTATTTTTTATTTTGCAACTTTTTTTCAAGTTTTATTTTATTTTTGAAATTCGAAAATACTTTTTAAAACTATTTTTAAACTTTTAATATTTATTTTTAATTTTTTTCTTTAACTATAAACTCTAATGTCTAAATTAGTTAATTCTAAGGGTACAAGTGTATATTACCTATTTAATGAAATATTTTAATCCTTATGGCTATATATTTGTGAAAATTCTTTTTAAAGTTATCTAAAGATATTTTAAAAAAATATATATATATCATTTTAAAACAAATAGAGTATTACACAATATTTAAACTTTTGTTGTTTCAAAGATGATTTCCATGATTTGTAAGTGCCTATTATTTTGGTTCCAAATAGGTCACCACTTAAAAATATTTTCAATAAATAAGTTACTAGATTTTGAACCGCGTTTTATAAGCGCGGAATGTTTTTCTTTTTAATATTTCTTTCCAAAAAATTGTTAACTATACAATTATATTTTCAAAAAATTTTGATAGCCTATTATAGAGTTTGGACATAATATCCACCCAAAAAACCGACTTGGAACCAACTAAAAATCAGGATACCAAATCCGATTGGATCAGGCCTAAATATCCGAACGAATTCATTTTTCAAAGCTCTAAAAATTGATATCGAACCCAACTCGTACTGAGAACCGAATGAGTATCTTTACATACTGAGAACCGAATGAATATATATATTATTTATAATTATGTTAATATCCAAAAAATAAAATATAAATAAAAATATATTAGTTATTTTAGGTATTTATAGTTAAAATGGATGTTTTGGTCACAATATACCCAAGTTAGATTTTATCCATGGTTTCTTCCGGATAAAATAACCGATTCAAACTATATCTTTTAAGATTATTGTTTTTTTTGTTATTATGAGATAAGTTTAGATGTTTTAGGTATAAAATACCCGAATTAAATTGGATATTTTGGTTATTTTAATTAAAAATTTAATCCACCCGAAATTTGGAGGGTATGACTCAACCTTGATCCGATTTTTTTATAATACCCAAACGAGAGCCGATATTAGAACTATTTCATATGTAGATTCCTCTGACTTATTCCCTTTCTGTATTGAAGGCTACTTTTTTGAAATATGAATAAACTGATACCATACTTGTTAATATTTAAAATTTTGTTGGTTTAAAAAAGTTAAAGTTATGTATACTATAATTTATTTCGTATTTCACATTGTAAATTTATTTGGACTACTTTAATATTTCATGGTCTTTGTAATTAATTAACAAAAAGCTATAGTGAGGCATCAAAAATAATAGTTTTGTATAGTGTCTACTTCATAGGTTAGGAAGAGAGCTGTAAAATTATAGTAGGATGAGTCAAATATAATAAACTCATGGTTTCATCACATGATTAAATAATGATAATGCGTAATTTTTTTCTAAAAACAAAAATGAGAAAATAAATGGATGGAGAGAATAAATCGCGCTTAATTAATTAACAAAATCACAATTGTTCTTATTTATTAGTGAATTTAATGTTAAATAATTCTGAAAATAAACAATGGCATGATATTGTAATTATTTCTAAAAGATAAGGGCAAAAACTTAATAGAAATTCTGATTTAATAATATAGATTTAAAATAGTTTTCCACAACCGAACCAGCTGAATGGATCATATATCTCTAAAACCAAAGAATCAGAACCGATCAGAATCAAACTGAAGCTGAACCAAGAACCAAATGAATATCTAAATTTATATAATATAATTTATATTCTTATAAGTATTAACTATATTTAATTCTAAATAATCAAATAATATAATACTAGGAATTAACTGAAATACCAAAAAAATATGAATTAGTAGAATACTTTTTATCTGAAATATTTAATAATATCTGAATCATCTAAATTTTTATTCAAAAAAAAAATGATGTTTAATCCAAAAAATCTGAATTTTTGACATTTTAACCCAAATTAACCAAAAAACTGGAACTAAACCAAAACTGAATGAGATCCAAAATTATATTGGATATTAGCTGGTTTTAATTTTGCTACCCGTACTGAATTGAAAACAGAAACTGAACCGAATTTTCTACATATTTAAATGGATTCTAGGCCTATAAGATTGAAGGACCGAAAACCAAAAAAATATAACCGGACCGAAATCAATAACCGAATTCCCATGGCTACAGCTGAGTACGGATTCAGTTATTACTTTATACACTATCTTTATTTGAGTAAAACTGTTGTTGACGAAAAATAATAATAAAACTGTTGATAAATTTAAGAAGAGCAAATAGATTTGGCAAAAACAAAAAAAAATACTGGTGATTCTAATTTGCATATTTTTTTATAATAATGATAACGCTATGTTGGATTCAAATAGTAGTAGTAGGGAGTAGTCTTTTTGTGTCCCGTTGTCTTCTTAAAGATGCACTACTATGTATGGCTGAAGGAGAATAAATGATCGATGCTGGTCAACAGTAAATAATTACTCCTCACAACATTCGAAGAGCCAAATTAACAAAGAAAGAAAACTCTTTGATCCATTCAATTCATATCCGTTTATAGCTACATATAAATATATGCATGGTGCGAGGGGATAAAGCATGTAAGATGAAATGGAGTTTTCAAATACTATAACCTGTAGCCATTACAACAATAAGCAGAAAATACTTCTGGTTGGAGAAGGAGACTTCTCTTTTTCTTTATGTCTAGCCAAAGCTTTTGGTTCGGCTACTAACATCACTGCAACTTCGCTTGATACTCGAGGTAAGTACTAGCAAATTGTTTATGTGTCGCATTATGATTAGGGTATCATAAGCATGTATAATTGCGCTGAAAAAATCATATACTTGTTGTAGAGGAGTTAGAGCAGAATTACAAGGATGCCAAGAATAACGTAAAAGAGTTGGAGCGACGTGGGTGCACCGTGATTCACGGTGTTAATGTTCAGTCCATGGATAAAGATCATCGCGTCCGGTCGATTGTATATGATAAAATCATATTCAATTTTCCTCATGCAGGGTTTCATTTTGGTCGCGAATCTGATAGCTACATCATCTCGTATGTAAATCTTGTTTCTTTGGTATATATTTTGGTTGTTGTTGTTATATTTTTGGTTTATTAAACAAGTTTATGTGGTCCTAGGCAACACCAAGAAGTGGTGAAAGGCTTTTTACGAAGTGCCAGGGAGTTGGTTGATGCCATTGGAGAGATTCATGTGACCCATAAGATAGCACATCCATTTACCAATTGGAATATCAAGACTCTTTGTGAAGAAAGGGGTTTGTATTGTGTCAGAGAAATGAATTTTGAAACCTGTCAGTATCCAGGTTACTCCAACAAGAGAGGAAGTGGAACTGACTGGGACGCTAGCTTCCCTGTTGGATTATCTTCTACTTTCATGTTTAGGAAGCACTGGTATCTTTGTTGAAAGTGTGTTTATGGGAAGGTTCATTTGAGTTTTATTTATAAGTGTGGGCTACAAACGAAGCGGAGCTTAAAAGGCTTTTGCATATAAATAATTTTTCTGCATTATCGATAAGTTTTTTTATCAACTAAACATTTGTCTTCCACAGCAGAAAATAATTTTAAGTTAGGTGTTGTTTGATTATTTAATCGTGAGAATTTGTCTATCAACCGAAACAAATAAAATTGATGAGTTTTCGTATAGTCAGTAATCCTTTTATATATATTTATTTCAGAATAGATTTTTATAAAAAAATTGCAAAATTTTAGTATTTTATCATGCATTTATGAATTTTTAAATTGTATATAAATTTTAAGCTAATATTAACCACATTATGTAACTGTTCTTGAAAATTATGAAAGGCAAACTTAAACATGAAAGATTATTTTTATATTCAAATTTATGAATTTGCAGTATTTAACGAAATAGACAGTTTAAGAACAAATCAGTACAACCATTATCCTAAATTGCTATTTGGCATGAAATCAAAAGAGGGTCTACTTCCAATTCTTATCGTCAAATCACAAATGTTCAAATACTGCACTGATAGTTTGAGATACATAAATAATTTGAGTAATACAGTATGCTACAAATTTTATTGGTATAAAATATCACTAAAATACTAGATTTACAAAATAAATAAAGAAAAATGTAAAAATGCTAAACGGCTTGTGATTGGTATGACTGGGTACATTGACTGATAGTAACCCAATTGAAAATGAAAGAGGGCCGGCAAAATGGTGCATGGATAGAAAAATTGAATGCTCTTCGAAGCAAATAAATAATCACAGAGCCCGAAGAGTCACATTCCATAACCAAACATTTAACGGCAGTCTCTTAAATATATACATGTGTCTATATATCGTCAATGTGTGAAAATTGATAAACAAAATATATTAAGGTGAAATGAAAACGAAAAGGTTAAGACAATACAACAATAAGCAAAGGATACTTCTGGTCGGAGAAGGAGACTTCTCCTTTTCTCTATCTTTAGCTAGAGCCTTTGGTTCTGCAACAAATCTCACTGCGACTTCTCTCGATACTCGAGGTAAATCAATCAACACATTACTTTGTATATAGTTATCAAGGAACCATATATATGTCATATGATTTTGGTAATAAATATCCGTAACAAAAATATTGCAGAGGAGATAGATTTTAACTATGCGAATGGGAAAGCTAACATAGAAGAATTGACGAGACTCGGCTGCACCGTTATCCATGGATTTAACGTGCACTCTATGAGGCTTGCTCCAAGATCCGAGCGTTATGATAGAATAATCTTTAATTTTCCTCATTCAGGGTTTGGTTTTGGCAGTGAGCACCATAGACAGTACATCATGTAATATGTATCCCTTCTGCTTCATTTTTGAATTTTTTGGGGGTGTTATTTTTGATGTATATTGAAAATGTGGTGGGTAATCACAGGTTACACCAAGAACTTGTGAGAGGGTTTTTGAAGAGCGCAAAGAAGATGGTGAAAGACAAAGATGGAGAGATTCACATTACTCATAAGACGGCTCATCCATTTAGCGAGTGGAAGATAGACACTCTGGCTGAAGCAAATGGTTTGTGTTTGACTCAAGAGGTGGAATTTAACAAATGGTATTTTCCTGGTTACTCAAATAAAAAAAGATCTAGACCTTGCTGTAACTCAAGCTTCCCCGTCGGAAAATCTTCTACTTTCATTTTTAAGAAACGACGGTTAATTAGATAATTACAAGGTCTTTGCTTGTCCGTCTAAAAACTCTTCTGTTCAACATATTTAATTTTAAGCGAGTCTATTGGATATCAAAGTATGTTTTGGTTAACTAACCTCAAAATCTCAATCAAAAAGTATTGCTATAATTATCAAACTAGATTTTGATCCGCGCTTTCAAAGCGCGGGTTTATTTTCCTTTATTTTTTTTAAATTGACAAATATTTAGTAATGTCATATTTTCATATATTTGTTTTTTTTATAAAAGACTTAAGTTTTTTATCTTTCTTTATCGTGTTTCATTTTAAATGAGTATAGGCCTGAACACAATATCTGGATCTGAAGAACCAACCTGAAACCGATCCGAAAATCAGGGTTCCAAACCCGATCAGACCCGGGATAAATATCCAAATGAGTTCTAAATTGTTATATCCGAAGAACCGGTCCCGAACCCGACCCGATCTGAAAACCGAATGAGTACCCGAAAATATCTGAAATGTGAATATATATCTAAAAATATATGTTATAATTATATTTATAATTATTTTAATATTTTAAATTAATATTATAAGTTAGCTATAGTATTTATTTTCGATACTTTGAATATTTTTGGATAAAATATGATAGTTTGGATAAAAGTTCACCCAAAAAAACTGTATAGAATGGATATTTTTGGTTACTTTTGAGTAATTTAGATACAAAAATTTGAACTGAATCGGATACTTTGGTTACTTTGAGTACAAATAACCGTACCCGTTTAGATACTTTGGTTAATTGGTTATTTTTTCAGGTTCTTATGCATGAGAACCGAACCCACTCGGACCCGGAAAGACCCGACTCGAACCCGGTCCGAAATTTTATAATACCCGAATAGGGTTTAATTTCAAAACCCGAAAAACTCGATACCCGAAAGAACCGATCCGTATCCGAAGTAATTAATTTTTGTTCATTACACAAAATATTAAGAATGATTGAAAAGAAATTATTTGAATTTGGAGAAAAAAATAAGAATTGAATTTGATTTTTTAATCAGCCCAAATGGCCCAAGAGAGATCTGATGTGAGATGTGGGCTGGATCAGAAAAAATGACCCAATATAAATGTGTTATTAATATTACTTGATTGCCCTTAATGAAATATGCAATGTTAATAAAGAAAAGGGTATTTTTAGTAAAAAGGACAATATAATCCTGCTTTAATAGTATAGATGGTTTGAACCGTTTGGCCGTCACTGGGAGCACGAAATCAAAACAATTACTCCCTATGTTTCAATATATTTGATTTTTTGGTTGTATGCACAATAATTAAGGTATACACTCTTTCCTAAAAAGTAACATTAAAAATATAAATCAAAACTAATTCAGTCAATACTTTAAAATAAATACTAAACATTATTGGTTACACAGTTTTCTATAAACTAAGAATAATATAAAAATATCAAAACATCAACTATTTTAAAACATCAAAAACTCTCTAAAACATCATGTATTTTGAAACGGAGGGAGTATGTATGTATTTATACCATTTGCATTGTATCTCTCCTGTTTGTTTGGTTATTAATCTTCTTGTAAAGTGGAGTATAAAGGGAAGGCTTTTTAGGTTGCGCTAGGGTGGGTTATCGAGTTCAATCGGTCGGATCAACAATTTATATATTCTTATAAGAAAATACAAGATATATTCAATTATCTCAATTTTCAATTCGAAATAATTTTTTTTTTTTGGTCAACAATTCGAAATAATTAAAATTAAAAATCATTTGCGACTTTCAATTCAACTATGCTTTTAAAATATGTTCTTGCATATTTGGCATTAACTAAGATAATTTGCTTAGGGTTTGATTATATCCGTTATATTCAATGTATACCTGATTTAAGGAGACACCAAGAACTTGTAAGAGGGTTTTTGAAGAGTGCAAGAGTGCTGGTGAAAGACGAACACGGTATAGGAGAGATTCATGTGGTTTGGTGAGTAGAAGCTAAGACTCTGGTGACAAAGAAGATTTAGATTTAATCATTGAGATTGAGTTTTGCTTAAATCACTATCCTACTTGCTATCCCAACAAAAGTGAAGTGGAGGTTACAATGACTCCAGCTCCTCTTGTTGGAAAAACATCTACTTTCATGTTTCAGAAACAGTTCTTATCAGTAGATATTCGTTATTGGGGTTTGTGATGTTTGATGTTTTCCACATTTTTTTTTATGTTTTCCACATGTTTACTACTAGTATCTCTTTTCACCCAATTAGAGTCATCAGTTTGCAGGGTTTCTTAGATTTGAAACCAGCCTCCAATTATATAATGTAGAGGATATTTATAGCATAAATCATCCTCGTTAATGTCCTTGTTTACGATAGAATCTGGACTAAAGAATACTACTACAAAACACATTAATCCATGTTTAAATCTAGTGAGATTTTGAGTCGTTACAAAACTCAAGATGTGCCCTAACTATGTTTTATATTGCTAAACCAACGTACCAACATTTTCTTATTTTTCCAAAATCTGGTTGGCTAGAAACTAGACCTTTTTCACATTGTTGTTTCTTGACAATCATATTGATTAGTGTAACGAATCTTCTACCATCATAAATTCATTTATAACTGTATATTAGAGCATCTCCAATCCATCTCTATAATAGAGATCTCTAAAATAGAAAAAAAAATAGAGATGATGTTTTTGCTCTAATGTATTTTTCAATAATAAAAAAATGCTATATTTGCTTCTATAAATAGAGGAATGCTATTTTTTCTCCTAACTATAGAGAAAAAATAGCATTTCTCTATTTATAGAGGCAAATATAGCATTCCTTTATTATAGATGAACACATTGGAGCAAAAATCACATCTCTATTTTTTTCTCTATTTTAGAGATCTCTATTGTAGAGATGGTTGGAGATGCTCTTAAATGTCTGATTAGCGAATATAACAATTTATTTTTTGTTCTTACAAATAAAACCTTCACGATTTATCAATATATGGGGATTTTCAATTTTATGTTTTATTGATCGAAATAATTAAAAGTACAAACAACAAGGATTCTGTGACTTCACACTGATACGACGACCAAAGAACTCACAAAAATTATTATGTTTAACAAACATATCACCCACATCACAAACAGATAGACACAAAATTTAAAAGTGCAAAAACATGATACATACCTCTATAGAAAGAGTCGTGTGGTTCTGTATTTATTCAATGGCACTAAACTCCTCGATCATATTCTTGTTCATACCTCGACTGTTCATTATGGCGTGTATCTTGGAGCAATTACAAGGCATAATCACACACCTTTCGATATGGCTGCTACCACCTTCACTCGAACCACCAAGCTTACGTGCGACCACCACCGAGTTAACCACATCATCTGACGGATGATAAATGGTCAACACTTCAAACCCTTTAAGATCACAAGAGTCAACGATTGGATACAAGAAAGCTCTAAGACCATGAGCACTCCTTAGCATCAGCACAGCTCCAGGAGCCATATGCTTCTCCAAATGCTCAATAGCTTTGACTTTTGACTCTTTATCCATCCCAACAAGAGCCGCCAAGAAAACGACGTCGTACTGGTCTAACCCTTCCTTGGCGTTTAACACATCAGTCGTGTGGAAGATCATGCGTTCCGAGAGGTCTGGATCGCGAGAAACGAGGCTTGAAGCGAGTGTGTTAGCCTGTGAGTCGATGTCGAAGTTGTGGATCGTTGTGTTGGGAAGGTGAAACTTGGCCAAGACGATGGATGTAAGTGGCATCGGACCGGAGCCGATAAAAGCGATTTTTGTAGGGACATGGCTTGTGTGTTGAGCTAGGAGATCGAATTCGAGTTTGCTTAGTTTGAGGTAGTTGTTGTAATAAGGAAAGATGTGTAAATGGTTAAGTGGGTTGTCTTCAAACGAGCCTATGATTGTGGAGAAGTGTTGCTCCAGGTATCCTTCGGCTTCACCACAAAGCTTGATGAGATGAGATCTCATGTCTTTGACTTTTTCATCGTGTAATTTTGTGACATCGATGTCTGTGTCCGTTGGCAAGCACGTGGAGACAAGTTGTCCGAACAAAGTGTCGACATTCTTGGATGGTTTTAGACTCTCGAGGTTTGAGATTTGGCTATATAAGTCCATGATTTGCTTCACAACGAGGTTGTTTTCGCAAGCCATGTCGACACTATGAAGAGAGATAGAGCTAGGTTTAGTAAAGTAATGCTTTCAAGACTCAGAAAAAGCTGGTGTTGTGGCCTTAACCCTCACAAGGGGTCGTTATTTATTGACACTTGTAGGGTCCATTCTCAGCTAATTTTTGTTATTTATTTAATTGATTTGATTCATATTATACGTTGTAAATACTCTTTTTTGACAAAAACCGTTGTAAATACTTACTTTAAAAGTATATGAATATCGATTCAAAATCATATTTTATACGAGAAGCTTAAATACTAATATAGTTCAGCTCTACTAAAATATACAAAGGCTATAGTAATAGATTAATTTAACTATCCAAATTATGAACATATATACATTATACTCAATAACATTCTAGTTAGTAGTACTAGAAAATTTCTAAGTCAGCACATAAATCTGTAGAAAATGTGCGCTAACCCTAAGCAACCTATGCTTTTCAATAAATTATAAATAAGCCCAACGCAAAATAATTGTTAATACTAATAATAATTAAATTGGGTTACACACTTGCACTAAAGTGTATACAAATTGCATCAGTGATGTGTGCGTTTACGTATATGCTTGCGATCGTATATATTTTAATCTCAATGTTAAAAATGAAAGGAATCAAAAGGAAAATACTACGATCTTTTTTAATGCGTGCCAGTGTGTCCGTCGTATGGTTAGAGTTGGTAAATTAGGCATGTCTCGTAACATTGTTAAATCGATACGAATATGTACCATATAGTTTCTATATTATATAAAAACTAATATGATCTAGTTGGATTTCATATTATATATCGTTGAATTATGCAGTCAACTGAGCATTGGATTCCGTTCACTCATCTGCTTTCTTGGGAATAAATCTCAATCCTTTTGGGGTTCACTCAGCCAATTCAAATTTTCTGAGTGTGTGACATATACACATAACTTTTTCCAAGAACAAATTGCCTTGAACTGGAATCTGGTGAATTCAAATAGTAATACATGTTTAATATTCAATATACATCAAAGCAGACAGATACCATTTAGTTAAAACCTCAGGGTTAGGTTCAGACTTGATATGAAAAAAAAATGTAAGAATAGTCATTCGGAAAGGAAAGAATTACGTACCATTCTAATAGAATTTCTACTTTAGTAATTAAGTTTATTATTTTCTATTATTACTTTTTTTGTATCTTATTATATAAAGTTTGGTTTTTCAAGTTACTAATTAACATGATCGCGACACATGTCAATTATATATTTAAGATTGTGACATGTGTTAATTCATCTCATAATTATACACTACATTGTCAAAAATCACTACAACTACAGAACTTCAGGTTTTTAAAATATAACGGAAATAGTGTTCTACAAAATATTATATATATCAAGAAGTTTACAATAATATATGATATACAGAAAAAAATTTAAAGTCACACCATAGATGATAAAATAATCAAATTTTATATTTTATCTAGCTATATTAGATATTTAGCTGACTATCAATAATATGATTGGTGTTGTGTAACATTCATATTTTGAATTATGTTATTTTTAGTTTTTATTAAAACAATATAAATATATAGTGAGTTCATATTTCTATATGTTTCAATTAACTACAACTAATATTATTTTGAAAAATAAATAAAATTGAAGTATTTGTTAAAAAAACTAATATACTATTTAAAACACCGTGATTATTGAAATAGAAATATTAATCAAAATTTATGAAAGAAAATAGATTATTATTACTAAAATAAGTCATCAATATATACTGAAAAATCTAAGAGCTAATGTGAAAAATATTTTTATTCTTTTTATATATTCATGAAATTAAAACATCAAATTAAACTCGTGCAACGTACGGATCCATATCTAGTTTTCAATATTCTATGGTTCTCCATCACTACCAATCAAAATTTTTAATTAAAAAGAAAACCAATTCAGTTTCCTTTTTTGTCATTGAACTTGCAATTCTGTCATGACAAAACATATATACAGTTTTGTAATTCTGTTGAACTTTTTGATTGTTAAAAACAGGTAAAATTACAAAATCCAATAAGGATAACTAACGGAACAGAAAAATATGATTTCGAAACATGTTTTAACACTGAATTGTTCTGAAATTATGTAAATGCATATGCTAAAAATTATGACTATCAATACAATTAAAACAACAGACTGATTTTTGACATCCCCATAGACTTTTAAAATATTTACATGAGTGTCATTACCTTTTAATTTTAATAAATAAAATGTTAATTATTATAACCAACTATCTATTTTCCTAAAATATCTCACCTAATCATAATTCTTACTATATCTATCATTTTGATATTTTAATCGTAATAACATTTGAAAATAACGTTTTGTATTATCACTTTATCATATATGAATAATATACTAATATATGATTTCAAGTAAGGGCTGGTTAAACGATTCATATATCTGTACATTTCTAATTTCCTCTTCCTCTTTACTATATAGTATAATAATCATATTATATATAAACATTCCCATTAAAATCCTACATCATATACTATATTTTTAATCGTCTAAAGTTTATTAGATATTTGAAAATTATTGTAAATGTCATATCTATTGATTCAACCAGTGGTTTAACCGGTAATCGGACTCTGGGGTTTAATGATTATTACGGATTTTATTGGGCTTTTAAATATCAAGACTTAAAAATTCATAAATATTTATATATGTTGTGTGAATAATAAAATTAAATTTCAAATCCAAAATAAAACCAAAAGTAAAAAATTATTAGTTAATTGTCGATAACAAAACTAAAAAAACTAACTTCTTTATTAAAAATTATACAAAACAGTTTTAAAAGACATAATTAAAAACAATAAAAGTTATATATTGCTTCAACCGATAACCGGTTCTAGGTTTTAGTATTTTTCGCGGGTTTTATATGGTTTTTAAATACTGTTTTTTCACAAAACTCAAACCGAATTTATCTTGGATCACCGAGTTTATCGATTCAATCCAAATCGGGTTTCAACATACTGAGTATGAAACTTTGATTTTTGGATCAACTCCGAGTCGGATTTTTTGGATATGAACATTCTTGACTAATTAGGTTAGGTAATTTCCAAAAAATATAATATGTTGCAAATTATAGGAATAAAGTTTAAAATAGTTTCTAAAATGCATATGACACAAATATATAGTTATACAACATGACATATTTAATATAGTTACCAAAAATTATATTAAATTAATATTAATATTAATTATAAATATAATTACAAAAACACAAATATAAAAATTAAGTTTTCAGAAAGAAACTAAAACAAAAATTATACCTGCTCTTTGGAAGGGCGGGTCATTATCTAGTTCTCTTTTATATATGTAGCAGGGAATTAGGGTTTACGAAAAAATGGTTTACAATTGATTGATGTTGCTTATACTGTTATACATTTATTAATGGTACTGCCTCTTGCATAAAACGAAGGGCCCTAAATGAGTGGCCAATATACACAACGTCTACAAGACCACGATATAGGTTACACGATACTTTAAAAGAAAGAAGCGATTTTGTATTCATATTTCAAAATCAACCCATCTAATACTATAGTAAATTTGCTTTCTTGTATGGTGACTGTGCTGAATATATTAAATGTGAACATGGTCTTGTTGATGAGTTTGAGTGCGACGTAATGATTTAGAAAGCACTACAAAAAAAATTCGGTATTAGTAGCACACGAAAAACATTACTATAAAATTTTCATAGTGTTTTTATAAATGCTCTGACAATGTTTAATTGTGAGAGATCTTTATAATTGATAGCCGCAATTATAAAAGACCCTCATATATCATAAAATTTTCCGTATGTTATGATAAATAGACCTATTGTAGTATTAATCGTGAACTATAAATTAGCTTTTTATAGCTTTTAATTTGTGTTATGATATTCTTTTTTATAGTTTTTTACTGTTGTAAAATATTTTATATTGACATAGATATAATAATGATATAATTAAAATAAACTAACTAAATTAAATTATTAAAATTTAATTGATTAAAAAGTAAATAATTAAACTAAATCAAAAATAAATTCACAATTAAAAATTTAAATTTATTTATTAATTTTAATCAGCATACAAATAACTAAAGAACACATTAGACCAAAACAAATTAAAAACATTAAACCAAAACCTATAAATCACTACAAGAAATATGAGTATTAGTAGCAGTTCGTGGTAGCATGAATTCATTAACTGCTATCAAAAATGTAAAAAAATGGAACACAACTCTATCGTAGCATTAAACTTATGCTAAGAAAGATTTTCATTAAGCGGGAACCCAAAAATCATTAAGAGGCGAAAATACTTTGCAAATTTTCATTTTGGCACCAAAACATTTTATTTTGATTAAAATAATGTAATTTTTGCCTAAGTCACTGTGTTTTTTGAAAAAGGAAAAAAAAATAATTCATTTTCTTTGTCTTCTTCTTCGTTGTTTACTTCAATCTCTCTATTCATCCTCCATCTCCTACTTCAGTTTTTTTTTCTTCCATTATTCATCTCAATCGAAGAAACCACATAAGGATTGGATCTCGTCCTTTCCCAAACCCTCAATTTTGCACTCTGTATATCAATCATCTTCGTCTCCACCAAACCCTAAACCTTGATCTCTCCTTGAACGACAATTACGTCTCATAATCATCTCCGCAAGACCTCGCAAACCCCTCAATTTCACTCCTTCATGCGTCTCCTCAGATCCCAACGCCTCTGATTCGATAAAGAGAGACGGATGCACCAGTAGCCATGGCTGAACAGGTTCTGTTTCTTCTTTCTCTGTCTCTTTGTTTATATACTTCTTACAAATATTCTCATCCTCTTCTCTCTCTTGCAGACTGAGACAGCTTTTCTTAAGCAACCCGAGGTCGTCTTAAGGTAAGAAAAAGGAAAAAGGAAAAAGCTTTATCGTTTTGCTTTACGAATTGGTCCTTATGATGAAGATTATGTGTGTGTTTCAGCTAGAAGAAATCTGGGAAAGAAAAGAAACATGTTAAAGGTGGAAACCGTTTCTGGAAGAACATTGGTTTGGGTTTCCAGACTCCCCATGACGCCATTGAAGGTTTGATGTAGATTTACCTATGTTCGTTTCTCTCAGCTCTTCTATATTTCATTCATGTGCTTGCACAATTGTGTTTGTGTGACTAGGTCGTCAATTAGGTATTTCAGATTAGGTGTAACATTCTCTACTTTCAGTTTTGATGAGTAAGTCTGAGACTCTTGTGATTGCAGGAACTGATGTTCAAAGAAGAGGTCACAGTTACGCTTGTGTGCGATTCAATAGATAAAGACTCCAACTTTTCTTTTTTGTTCAGCTGCATTTCTTCCTGCAACTTTTGCGTCCAGTGTAAGAACCTTCGCTGATGTTGCAATGTTGTTCTCTTCTTTCTTAGTTTTCAATTCTGCTAGGTAGTTAAAAGTCTCTGCCTTTGCTCTGTTCTTGGCTAAAGTTTGTCTTTTTGCCTTGTTCTTGGCTAAAGTTATACTCTTTTCCCTGTTTTTGTTACCATCTCTATGCTCTGTGTTACGGTTTTAAGTCTGACTTTAGCAATCACATGAAGAAAAAAAGAAGTTTAGTTTGATCAAGATGAAGCCTCTCATTCTTGGCTAAAGTTAACTTGATGATCATTCTTCTGTTCTAAACTAGGTTCCGCTAGTTGTTATTGTTTTGTCTCAGTTTTTAACCAAGTATGTGTTCCTATAAACAGATGAGCTTAAGGCAGTTGGAGTTGATGGAGTGGTTCTGGCCACCAATTACCAACCAGAAGTGATGCTTAACTTTTTGAAAGACTTTGAAGCAAAGCTAGAAATCAATCACTTGCTCACAAAAGACTGAGCGTATGGGTACAATTGAGTCCAGCTTGGGAAATATTAAGGAAGTTATTAGTCTTATATATGTTGGTATATTTGTTAGCTTATGAATTATTTTGGCCTTATGTATATTTTGGATGGTAGTTAGTGGATGTAGTGGTTGCCTTGGAGATGCAGGGGAAGTCTCGATTGCCATTGATATTATTATGGCATTAGTAGTTTTTATATGTTGGATCACTTCTGTTTCTAATGAGCAAGATTATGTTTAAAGTGGTCAATGAATTTTTTTTTTTTAGTTATTTACTTACTGATAACGATTAACCATGAATCCAAAGATAACACAAAAGTAATATCAGTGTTCAAAAAAACACACACACACACACAAAAGTAATATCATAAAAAAGATAATCCAGCACTAATAATAAATCCAACAAAAATAATATTTTTTACTTCATGTCCTAAACCCTAAACATGCCCTAAGTCCTAAACATGCCCTAAACCCTAAACATGCCCTAAGCCCTAAACATGCCCTAAATCCTAAACATGCCCTAAATTTATCTTTTAACTCCAAACACTATTTTTAAACATTAAAATCATTATTTACATAAAAATAATATTTTTTAAATGCATAATCTATGAAAATATTTAAGTTTTAAGAGTTGTGTTTAAAGTTTTACTATAAACCCCAAACACCAAACCGGCAAATCCTATGTCAAACCCTATTCTTTCAATTTATACTCAAACCCTAAATCTTTTTTTAATAATTCTTAATTTTTATTTTTTGAAGAAAATCATGATTATTTATCGCAATTGACATTTTTGCAATTAGAAAATGTAATCAATGAAATTAATTATCACTTAATCTTCAAACATTAGTCTTTTAAACACATAAAATGATATGCTAAACTTTACAAAGTGTTGAAAGTGATGATAACTTCTCTATCTCACCTCTTTACGTTACTTTTTTTCTTTTTTTATTAGCAATCCTCGTGATTCCTTTCTATTGGCTGATACAAGAAAGTAAGGATTACTTCTTTTTAATCATAACCGTTGATGATGAATATAATCTAAGGGACATAAACATTTTGCTTTCTTTTATTGGATTCTCTCTCTCTCTCTATCTCTCAATCTCTGCTCCTCTCCTCTTCTACTGTCGTAAACCTGAAAAAAAAATTCAAAGCTCCATCTTTTCTTCTTCTCTGGAATAAACCCTAATAAACCCAGAATAATTCTCTATCTTCTACGAAGGACTCCACTTCTCACCTCGTTGGTTCATGTCCTAACCCCATCAGGTCAAACAAAATCTGTCTCCTTTATTTCTGAATTTGTGTAAATTGTTTTCTTTTGCACTCTCCTTAGATCTGTTGATAAGATTCATTTTCTATTTGTCTACATACTGATCTGCTGTTTTGGAAAGTCTGTAGATCCGTAAAACCTAGAGTTTAAAGAAAGGTATAATACTTGTGTTCTTCCTGCCGAGATGTTAATCTCAATTTCGTCCAATTCTGTAACTTTTTCTTAATTTTGTTTTTCTGACCTGCAGTTTGTGACGGGGACAGTAGATGGAGTTTGAGTCGAGCAAGATAGAAGAGAGGAGATGGAGTTGGTATAGAGGCGAGGTAAGAGAGACAGATACGAAGTTCCGATGGTGGTGAAAGAGCACACAGTGATGGAGTTGGTTGACGGCGGCGAAGAGTTTGGTGTAGAGATAGGGTTAATTTTTTTAAAAGGTTAAACCGGTTTAGTTTTTTAGATTCCTATACCAGGTTCACATGTAAACCTTAGGTTAATTATGGTTTGGTTTAATGTTTGTAATTAGTTTTTTGGTTTAATGTATTCTTTAATTATTTGTATACTGATTTTAATCAATAAATAAATATTTATTTTTTATTTACGAATTAACTTGCCATTTTATTTTGATTATTTCCATTTTTTAATTTTCGTAATTAAATGAATTATAATAAATTAATTTAATTCTTTTAAATTATTTATTTTAGTTATAGCGTTATATTTATGTCATTATAAATTAAGTCTCAGCATATGAAAAACGCCATAGAAAATCATATAATAGCAAAATGATGATGCTATTATAACCTTTTAGAATATCAAAACTTAAACGCTGTGATATCTCTATTTATTATAGCACACGAAAAACGCTATAATATGGGGGGGTCTACCATAGCTGCGGCTGTCAGAGCGTTTACAAAAACGCTACGAAAACTCTATGGTAGCGTTTTTCGTGTGCTACTAATACTGATTTTTCTTGTAGTGAATCAATAACTAATCCTAAGCTGCCTCCATCCATCATCAAGCTCTTAGGCTTCCGGCGTCTTCTCCGCCTCCTCCGTTCACGACCACCACTGCCTCCTCTGCTCACGACCACCTCTGCTCATGACCACCAACTTTGCTCACAAACGCCTCCATTACTCATGAAGTCTTCTATGGTCATGACCATAAGCTCTGTCACCACCACCACTTTACCAAGAACACAAAAAAAAAAACAGATTCAAACCGGGGTTGCCACCACTACCATCAATCTTCTTTAACTAAGAGCAGATAAACAAACGAAATCAATATTTAAATCTAAGCAAGTTCAAACATAGAGGAAATCGATCTAAAACTCTACAAGTAGTATCAGAGAACTAGGTTGGATGCTAAGGGTAAGAGTTAGATCAGATCTGATAGGAGAGGAGGAGAGAGCTCTCATCTGTGATTGGGTGTGACGCGATCATTGTGGTTTGAGGATTTCTTGCTTGTGTATTGTTGTGGTTGTTGCGACCATTTTGCAGTAAATCTCGAGATCTTTAAATTTCAAAATGGAACCAACTCACAAAAATTTTAGATGGAGAAGTTTGATGGCAAAGGAGACTTCGGGATGTGGAAGGTCAAGATGATGGGGCAGCTCGAGATCCAAGGCCTTCTTGCGGTTATTCTTGATGGCTTCACGGTTTATACCTCATATAAGCAAGAAGAATATGAGAAACCTGTGATTGAACAAAATAAGTTCGCAAAGGACTTAAGAGTGAAGAGCTTACTTGGTCCCTGCTTGAGCGACTCCATCTTAAGGAAATTCATGCACGAGCAGACTGATCTAGGCGTGTGGAAGTCCCTGGGAGCACTTTATCAGCTCAAGTCTCTTCCAAACAAAAGTGAGCTAGCTTGTCAGATATTGACCCAGAAGAAGTCTCTGCTCATCTCAGCCTAGTTAAACCTGCAAAAGGAAAAAGCCAAAGTCTCAGCTCAGTTGCTATCAGTGAAAATGAAACCCTGCGTTTCACAGCTCGTATGAATAAAGTTGTTATAACGGTCAGATTCAAACAACGAGAAAGGTAACACACGAGAGAGAGAGAGAGAGAGAGATGATCAAGATCGGAGAACGAGAGAGGAGAACACAAGTTAGCTTGAGATCGTGAGAGTGAAGCTCGACGGAGTTGCGGAGGCGGTACACGGTCAGATTACACCATTCCGACTGTAAATTTCCGGTTTCACGGAGGATACAATATAAGCAAGCTGAGATTTTTGTATAAAATTATGTTTTTTTAAGGATCACCATTGTTGTGATCTTGTAATCTTGAAACTGATAGTGAAGCAGTTGAGGGATTCTGATTCTCTACTCAGCGAACACCGGATGAACAAAATCTTTGTGCGTTGTTATTGTTTTTAATTTGCTCTCAGTTTCAAACCTGAAACAGTAAACAAATGAAATCAATAATCAACTCTAAACAAGTTTAAATACAGAGAAAATGATCTAAAACTCTACACTTCTCCAAGAAAAAGTGCAATATAAATTTGTCAAGTCAAAATTCTAATTTACATAGATTTGCAATTTACATAGATTTGCAATTTACAGAACAAATGTTCCATGAGTTCACTGCTAATCACAAAAGCTACTTAATAGTTATAAATTTAAGTTTTATTTCAGAATACAAGTTGTTTTCCATTTTTAAAGTACATATATTTTTTTATTTATTAGATATTTTATGACCATTAATCATCTAGAATTGTTTGCTATGAATATTTGAACTTGTAAATTAAATAATAATTTTCTAAAAATTAACAGTTTTCTTAGTTTTGTGATTTGGCTAAAAAAAACTTAGAAACAGGAAGAGCATGTATGTACACATCATAGTGTTTCCATTTTTCGATGTAAACAACGTCCCGTTTTCTTAGGTAACACCAAATACTATGTCGTTTTCCATATCTGGCCATTGTTAGAAGAGCCACAACAGTAAAACCAGAACCCGGGCCGGGTCGGTCGGATTTGCAGAAGGAGAACCATTTGCCGTCTTCTTTCTTCTTCCCCTGAACGCTGCTTAAACCCTAGAGAGAGATCTCGAAGAGGTAACACACACCCAGTGTGTGTTCCAAATTATTTGGAGAGTCTCTTTTTAAAAATTTTATTTGGAACACATCATTTTAATTATGTAATTGTTTATGAATCAATTTTATTATTTAAAAGGTGTATGTAAAACAATATATGATGTGTTTAGAGATAGGAGACGCTTTTAATGTAGATGCGTAACAGTTGTATTTATTTGACTTGTGATATAGAGGTAAGAGTAGAATAAAGTTGTTCTTTTGAAATAAATAAAAGTATCATGTAAAATATTTTATTGACATTGTGCATAATAATGTCTATAATCAGAAGAAAAGCAAAACTCAATGCTTCCTCCTAGATGTACTCGTATATCTGAAAAGATATGTATGTATTTCTTACCTGATGATTATTCGGTGTTCTATGAATTTACATAGAGGTTTCTTGTTGATGTTCTCAGCAAAAAAAATGATGGTGAAGAGGAGGAGAAGAAAGCGACGGAAGCTGAAGAGGAGGAGAAGACAGAAATCTACGGTAACGACAAGGAGGAGGAGAAGAAGTGGAGAAAGCTGGAGCAAGTGATGGAGGAGATGTATCCATGTGTTCACATGGGGAGTTTAGCTTCAGCGTCATTTAAGGTTATTTCTTTCTTATGCGAGTCAAATGTAATGAACGATGATGATGGGAATTTTTATTTTCCAGTTTTTTTATCTTACTCAACTGTCAAAATGATAATATTTTATGGGAAGTTTAGCGTTAAAAATAAAAGAAATGTGATTTTTTCTTAAATTTCAGAGTACTTGAGATCATTTGATTTTAAATTTCAGAGTACTTTTCAAAGTCCAATTATTTTCAAAGTCCAATTATTGTGCATAATAAATGTCTATAGTCAGAAGAAAAGCAAAACTCAATGCTTCCTCCTAGATGTACTCATATATCTGAAAAGATATGTATGTATTTCTTATCTGATGATTATTAGGTGTTCTATGAATTTACATAGAGGTTTTTTGTTGATGTTCTCAGCAAAAAAAATGATGGTGAAGAGGATGAGAAGAAAGCGACGGAAGCTGAAGAGGAGGAGAAGAAAGCGGAGGAAGCTGAAGAGGAGGAAGCTCAAGAGGAGGAGAAGACAGAAATCTACGGTGACGACAAGGAGGAGGAGAAGAAGTGGAGAAAGCTGGAGCTAGTGATGGAGGAGATGTGTCTATTCACATGGGGAGTTTAGCTTTAGCGTCTTTTAGGTTATTTCTTTCTTATGCGAATCAAATGTAATGAACAATGATGATGAGAATTTTTATTTTCCAGTTTTTTTTTATCTTACTCAACTGACAAAATGATAATATTTTATGGGAAGTTTAGTGCTAAAAATAAAAGAAAAAAAGATTTGGGTGTGATTTTTTCTTAAATTTCAGAGTACTTGAGATCATTTGATTTTAAATTTCAGAGTACTTTTCAAAGTCCAATTATTTTAAATATTTATTTTTTTCTTCTTCCTTCGTTTGTGAGAACGAGAGAGAGAAAAGACATTGTTGCAATACATACGTGGGCCAAGATTCAAAACATCAAATATTAAAAACAGTCAGTGTTTGACTCACATTGGTAACAAAATTACCGGTATGGAGGCGAACAGTGGAGATTCATCGTCAATCGTCCGTGAATTGAAGGAATTAAAGCTACAGAAGGCGGAACTTGAGCACCGTATCCCTTCTCTCGAAGCAAAGTTTCCATGAGACGGCGGCGCTTGAACGGTCTGTCGCCGTATCTAACGGTTGCTCTGTTCCGACGGAACACTGGGCTATCTTCTGATCAGATTTACCATTACAGTCGCCAATTGTTACTCCCTTCCTTTGGTGTTGAAGGTACTACTTTTCTCAATCCATATTGCATTGGATCGAAATGAGTGTTTTAGAAATTTGCAATAGATTGAGCTGAAAGTTGAAAATTTTGCATTGGGTTTTTCTTTTGTTTCACTTTGATTACATTTGTAAAATTTTAAACTTTCGAAGATATTTTCATTGATGTTTGAAGGAGGTCCGATCCGTGGGCATCCTTGAAGTATATATACAAGTTTGAACCTTTGTTTTTATAGAAAAATCAGAGTATTGTGTACTCTTTGCATATCGACATTTGTTCGATATATCTTGTTTGCTTCTTTACTCTGGTATTAAGACTCTTTCTCAATCTGCTGACCGATTTAGTTCAATGTGTGTGCGTGTGTAAAGCTTCTCCTTTTCTTTTCCCACTTTATTCATGAGTCATAGTCAGAAGCATTGACATATGATTTGTACACATATGATCAGTTCTGAAGAGGAACAAAGAAGCAATCACTAACTTCCTCTTCTCATCTACCTGAAAACTCCATGTACGTCATCCCATCTCCGCTCAAAGTAATCACCTTTCATTCCCTCTTCACGTTCTAACTCGATTTCTAGCCTGACAAGATTTTTTCTTGTACTGGATTTGATCAAGAACCTCTCTTTGTAGGGTCCTAATGCTTCCTTGTCTAAAAAGATGTATACATAAGCTCAGAAAGTAAAGAGGGTTTTCAGGGCATCTTCAACTCAACTCTATTTTCTACACTAAACTCTATTATAGAGTAAAATCTTCTCCAACCCCACTCTATATTTCACTCTAAAACAATGTAACTCTATTTTTTATTCTATATTTGGAGTAACTCTATTTCTTACTCTATTATAGAGTGTAATTTTTTTATTTATACTTTAGTCCTTTTATTTTCCAATTTTTTTATTTTGTAACTATTTATTTAATTTAATTATGCTAACAACTCATAATTATGTTTAATATATATATATATATATATATATATATATATATATATATATATATAAACATTTAAAATTTATTATTATTAGCCAAAGAAAACAAGCATTAAAATTAAAAATAATTTTATGATTAAGAAAACTCATTTCACAATCTGCATCGTTAATGATCATTTGTGAGAAAGATACACTAATGAGGATATTTAAATTAAAATGTATTATGCTATTAGTATACTGTAATGTACTTATTAATACAATAAATGTTTGATATAAATATATAATTTATGAAAACTTTGTGAAAAATAAAATGCAAGAGATCAATTTGTAAGTTTTGCAAGTAAAAGTTATTAGTCATAAAATTAGAAAAAAATATATTTAAAAGTATTTTTTAGTGTCAAATATAGAGTAAACCATCGGATAAAAACTCTACTCTATTTTAGAATAACACTATTATAGAGTGAAAGCTACTCTAAAATAGTGCAAACAATTGGAGATGGTCTCGGCATGGTGGTACTAGGCGGAATCACCGGCTAACTCGGTCTGGTTTATCCATGGACTGATTGGAAGTTCACCGGCGAGTTTCCTCCTCTGACAGTTTGGGTGTTGCTTCCATTGCATTCCCTGTTTTTTGACGATTTTTTTATCTTCAGTGTGAATATTTTAAGTTCATATATTGGATGGAGTATGCTCTTAGAATGTGGGGGCAGAGGATTGGGAATCATCTTTGTTTTTTACCCTTTTTCGTATTTTCAGGTTTATTTGCACTTAGTGCTGGACAAGGTTTCATTGGTTGGTGAATGGTTAAAAGTGGTGCAGAGGTCAGCTTTTAGGAACTGTTCAAGTTAAGGTATGCCCATATCGTCTTGACCTCAGCTTTCGCCATATATTGTGGACTTTTCTAACCTCAGCTTTCACCTCCCGGTCCAGCTTTTAAAGCTTTGATTGGGAGCACCGTGGACAGGGCCGTATAACAGCATGGTCCAAATCAATTTTTTAAAAAAAAATTAAGAATTTTTAAAAATAAATATATAAATTATGATAATACTGAATTTAGAGTTTATAATTTCAAAAATACATCAAATATATATAAATAAAGTTGTATTTTTTTTAAATTACTCGATTGCATTGTTAAATATACCATTAATATTTTTCTGAACAGGGTCTATAAATAATTCGAGATGACCCTGACCGTGGGAATAACTGCTGTTCAGGTGAATCACTCTTTTCTTTTCCTCATGAAACTAAAATCAAAATCATTGATGGGTTGTTGTTAAAGGTGTCACTTAATCCACTGTATTCAGTTTAATCCAGTGTTTTTCATACTAACTCGGTTTGAAGCTACATTTGAATTCGGTTTTGGTTTGGACAGGTTATTTCAGTTCGGTTCAAATCCGTAAGCCTTGTGGATAACGTTTTAGGCGATTTGGGTTTTCAAGAATGAGATGTGTCACAAAGCTGTAGCTTATCAGCATCCACGTGTCAATACCATACCCCCCCCCCCTTTCTTCTTATAGAGCCATGCTAAAAACTGCGAAGTTCTCTTGCTGAGACCACTACAGCTATGGAGAATCGTGAAGGAAGAAGAAGAGATATAGCCAGAATCGATGGAGAGGAAACAACTGGTTCTTCGGTAGTGTTTGCAACCGTAGCAGCCCTGGCAGTTGTCGTACTGCTTGTGGGTCTGATGAGTTTCAGCCTCGTCGCGACTATGACGGTGTTTCTTATCGTTTCTCCATTGATGGTGATATTTGCTCCGGTGTTGATGGCAACGGCGGCGATTCTTGTGGCGGCTATGGTGGGTGTTGGGGTGGCTGCAGTCATGTGGTTAGCAGGGATCGCCGCTTTGGTTTGTTGTGGACGAGAGATTGGTGTTGGAACAGGAGTGGCTGAGAGGATGGTTGAGTCGGTGGTAAGAGAGTTGGGTTACGGTCGGAGTCGTTACTTGCGATACAAGTGAGATGATGGCTCTGCTTCCTTTTCTCAGGGTTTACTTTTGTTCCTTTTTCAACGTTTCTTGATGTGTACTATTAATGTATTCCTTTCTGTCTCATGATTCATGAATTTGTTGAAGAATATGGTTGTGAATGAAGAGAAATAAACAGAGCAGGACGGCATCGGAAAGACAATAAGATCAATATAAAATTTTATTGCAACGGTTCAGTCGGATATAATAACAACAGCTTTGAGCCATTGTAATGCGATAATAAGATAATCTCCAATCCAACATTAAAGCTAAACTCTATTTTAGTATATTGTATAATGTACATTCAATTTTTTTTAATTCAACACTAAAATTCACCCTATTTTAGTACAAACACTACAATCTTTTTTTCTTTTTTTGACAACAAACACTACAATTTCATATCACATTTAGTTGTATATTATTTATTACACTAAACATTTATTATATATATATACAGTAATTTTTTTATAAATTAATAATGTTGGGAGTTAATATTTTATTAATTTATAGAGATTATTTTACAAAAAATCCCTTTTAGATTCTTTTTTATTTTAAAATATATTTTTCTAAAATAAAAATTATTAACTTATTATTTTATTGATTTGTATCAAATTTTGAACCGATCTAATTTGAGAAGGAGAAATTTATTAAGTTATACTCCTTCTATTTCAAATTATCTGTTGTTGTAGAGCAAATTTTTTTTTTCAAAATAAGTGTCGTTTTCGGTTTTCAATGTAAAATTTATTGATAGTATTCTCTATTCTGTTTTTCTATTGATTGAAATAGAGTTAGGTACTTAGGTGTATTGGTAATAGTTTTTATTTTGAAAATATGTAAAATTAAATATTTTCCTAATATATGTACATAAACTCAGAACGACAACTAATATAAAATGGAGGGAATAGTACTTATTAATTTATCGAGTATTAATTTATAGAGTTTCTACTTTATATCAGACATTTGATTAATATTTTTGCATGCTTATATGTATTGTATTGTACTGTTACATATTTACTAGTTCTTTAGGGGACGTTCAGTAAAATTGAAATGATGCAAAAGAATTAGAATTGATCTCGATAAATTTATAAAGTTTTTACTGTATATCATACTTTTGATTAATATTTTTGTGTGCTTATATGTAATGTATTATGTGGTACTGTTACATATTAAAGAGTTCTTTTAGGGGACGTTTGATAAAATTGAAACAATGCAAAAAATAATTAGCATTGCACTTGCAGAGGAATAAGACACAAACAAAAATACACATTTACGAAAATCTAACATAACTCGGGTCCTAATTGACTAAAAAGTAAAATAATAATATAGTAAAATATAAAGATATATTTATTGTGAATATAAAATAAACATTATAATGGTTGGTTTATACTTATATAAAATATTTATAAGTATGAATTTATTAATATATAGTCTTAATGGGACCATATATTTACATAGGATTTTCTACAAAATGATTATCTTATTATTTTATCAATTTGTATTATATTCTAAAACAGTTAAATTTAGAACCAGAAAAATTTATTAATTTATGATATTTATTAATTTGACGAATATTAGTTTATAGAATTTCTACCGAAACACAAAGCTTTGATGCATATGTTCTAGCTGAGTAATGAGTATCAGAGGCTCACAGCTAATAAAATAACTACAAAATGTAAAACAGAAAATAGAAGAAAGATAAGAAAAATGAACACATGGATATCTCATTTTTATTCACGATATGAACCCCCAGGATATGATTTTCTATTCTTCAGAAATTATTCAGTCATAAATGACTTTTGTCTCTTAAAAGTTTGAAATCTAATCGTTTAATCAAAAGTTTATTAAAATAAAGTTCAAAATAAAAAGTTTATTAAAATTATAATATTTGACTACTTCAGTCATGTTACTTGAGAACCTCGTCTGTCCAATGGACAGTTCGTAAGTGCCGACAAAAAGGAAACGGTACTTGTCTTGAGATTATCTGTGTTTCCACAAATGCTCATTAATGCACACGTACGCCCTCTCGAGATGTTCTCCGTACATCACGATGATATTCTCGTACAAAAAAGGAAAAAGGTTTGTAAGGCATCCGTGGTAGTTATATAGATCTATAAAATTAGATAAATACGATGTGAAATTAAGAAAATAAAGAATGATGAAAATGGGATATACAAGGAGTTGACCAAGTGTAGAGTGGGTGACCTACCGGCCAAAGGGAATCACACGCTCTGTAGCGTTGAATTCTTTAAAGAGTTTAATCAATTCATGCAAATTTGATGCTAATTTCATCGTTTCGAATTTTTGTTTTAATTCTTTTATAAATATGCATACATTTTCTTTCATCAGTTTCAATTTAAAAGCCTCGATTACAAGAAAACAAAGAAATTAAAGTTTGGTAGTTTTAATTCTTTTGGGCAATCTTTGATTTATCTCTTTTTCATCTCTTAACCAAATTTTCTTTTGTTTCTTGTGGCTGAATTAACTAAAGACAAATCGATTTGTTCGAGAGATAAAAAAAAACTAGAAAGAAAGAGAAGAATGGGTAGGATTCCATGTTGTGAAAAGGATAATGTGAAGAGAGGACAATGGACTCCTGAAGAAGACAACAAATTGGCTTCTTACATTGCTCAACATGGTACTCGTAATTGGCGTCTCATCCCTAAAAACGCTGGTAAATTTAATTTACAATTCTTTGAAAAAATCACTTAATCAATTAGGATTAGTCTTCTAATTGAATATATGATAATCTATCACTGCTGAAACATTTCAAGACAAGCTTTTAAAAAACAAACAAATGTTTGTTAAGGTAAATATGAGGTTTGGTAATGTACATATAATGGGCCGGTGAAAACTTGTTTTCTTAGGATTGCAGAGATGTGGGAAGAGTTGTAGACTACGATGGACGAACTATTTGCGTCCTGACCTGAAACATGGACAGTTCTCTGACGCTGAAGAACATATCATTGTCAAGTTTCACTCTGTTCTTGGTAACAGGCATGACCTTCTTTATATACCATCTCTCCTTATGGTCTTAATATTTTCGTACGTTCCATTTTCTTGGATGCATAAAATAGCTGAGGACTAAATGGCATGTTTTATAAAAATCTATGGAATATTGATGCATGACAGGCTGTTTAAAAAATGAATGAATTTGTCTACATGTTTCTTGGAAAACAAGCAACTGAATACAAGATCTAGCTATATCGGGAAAATTGCCTTGTTATATAATTTTGATCTTTTGAGAAGTTTGTTGAAAATGAATTTGCTTCTTTTTAACATCTGTTTGACTCAGAAAAAAGTGGGAATTATTTCAGAGTATAGAGTTTGCTGATGGTATTATATGATTTAGTTAACATAATTTCAGAGGAACAAGAAACTGAATAAGACGTAAACGTTGCTTTAATTTTCTTCTGACCTATATGGTTCAGGTGGTCTTTGATTGCGGCGCAGCTACCTGGTCGAACAGACAACGATGTGAAAAACTATTGGAACACGAAGCTGAAGAAGAAGTTGTCGGGAATGGGAATAGATCCAGTTACTCACAAGCCTTTCTCGCACCTAATGGCAGAGATCACCACTACACTCAATCCTCCACAGGTCTCTCACCTCGCTGAAGCCGCACTCGGTTGTTTCAAGGACGAGATGCTTCACTTGCTCACCAAGAAACGTGTTGACCTGAACCAAATCAACTTCTCAAGCCCTAACCCTAACCATAATAACCCCAACAACTTTAACCAAACTGTTGATAACGAAGCTGGTAAGATGAAACTAGATGGCTTGGAGAATGGGAATGGGATAATGAAGCTATGGGACATGGGTAATGGATTCTCTTATGGATCATCTTCCTCGTCCTTTGGGAATGATGAAAGGAATGAGGGATCCGCGTCTCCTGCGGTTGCGGCGTGGAGGGGCCACGGTGGAATACGTACGTCAGTGGCTGAAACGGCGGCAGCGGAGGAGGAAGAGAGGAGGAAGCTGAAGGGAGAAGTGATGGATCAAGAGGAGATTGGATCTGAAGGAGGAAGAGGAGATGGAACGATGATGATGAGGAAACATCATGATCAACATCAACAACATGCGTTCAGTGTTGATGATAATGACTTGTGGGATTTACAAGCTGATGATCTCATTAATCATATGGTTTGATTTGTTTTAATAGATTTACTGTCATTTTCATTTTCGAACACATTGGTAGTTAACTTATGGTTATGGTTACGAGTCAATAGGATTTTTTTCTGGTTGGTTACAGATGCTAATAAGATTTACTTCTTTTTGTGACAACAAATAAATGTAAATAAAGATGTTGTATACAAAGCTTATATTAATTGGCTTAACTTTTTATAAAAAGGTAAAAAAATTATTTTCTTACAAAGTGGATATATACGCTATAGGTTTCAAAATAAGTAATTTGACGATGTTTTTCGTAAAAGAAAAAGAAGACTTTTTCGTTAATTAATGAAGGGATAACATTTCAAAAAAAAGGATAACATTTCAACTGGTAACCACTTAATTGAATAGGAAAAACAATAATGAATAAAAATTCAGTTGAAGAAATGGATAATCAAAAATAGAGATTTTATGTTCAATTCTTTTTTTTTCTTTTTTTGAACAATAATTTTATGTTCAATTCATTCCTCATCGAAATTGGAAGATTTTTTTCTTCATAATTTTTTTTTTCATTCTTAAAAAAATAAGATGAATAGGGTGAGACCCATATGTCTGTAATCTCATGTGTAAAAATGAGGAATAAGTAATTTCACCAATATTTTTTTATAAAACGTGGTCACAAATCAAAGCTTAAAACTTTGTTGAGTTTCGCATGACTTTTATTTACTTGCCACACGTTTATCATGAGAGGCCGTAGCAGCCAGATCAGGCGTGTTGTTCTCTAGCCTTCTAGGTCCCAACAAAGCTGACACTACAGCACGGCCCTTGAGTTCAAGGTCCTTAACCTTAATCTATAACAGTC
The DNA here is from genome assembly GCA_019706035.1 of Raphanus raphanistrum subsp. raphanistrum. Lineage (NCBI taxonomy): Eukaryota > Viridiplantae > Streptophyta > Magnoliopsida > Brassicales > Brassicaceae > Raphanus > Raphanus raphanistrum. The sequence goes on from CM033981.1 coordinate 15,972,288, forward strand.
GTAAATTAATAATCAAATTACAAAGAGTACATAACTCAAACGTTTTATTTTCGTAATGATATTTACCTTTTAGCAAAAAAAAAAGAGTTAAAAAAAAAAAAAAAGAGAGTACATAATTCAAAGTGACAATAACAAAGGATGATAACTCAATTTGCACCGAAGAAGAAAAAAAAAACATATCATGTGTGTGGTAATGATAATATTTATTGGGGGATACATAAACGTCAGAGTAAAATTCGTTACGATTTTTAAGTTTAAAAAAAAAATGTTCGTTACGATAATAATGGTAGAGTCGTTTAATTACATTTTCAGTTACATAATCAGCCGATCGAACTTGGGCCGTGTAATGGGCCCATGAAGGAACCTATCACTCGGTACGTGGCAAAGCTTCACCGAATCTATTTAAAGCGGTATCGACTGCTGCTGCTCCAACACTCTTCATCTTTCGAAACAACCGAGAGAGCCCTTTGAGATTTCCAAAGATCAACAAATTCAAAACCCTAAAGAAAGAAAGGTTAGGTCACAGTTAGTTCGATCTGGATCATCTTCGTCGTTGATCTTTTCTCCATATTCATTTCCTCGTACTGTTAACGTTTCACTGATGCGCTATTTTTTATACAAGTTTCTGAATTGTTCGATGATTTGGCTTCATAAAAGTGTAATCTTTAGTTACTAATCTTCTCTGATCCGCTTGATTTAGATTCTCTTGAGTGTTTGTAAGGTATGGCTTCGTATCGGATTAACAGGGAGCTTAGGGACATGCAAAAGGATCCTCCAGTCTCATGCAGTGCTGGTGAGTTAGTATGATCTTTTAGCTATCAGTGTCAGTTGCTTAGGATAATGATTCTTTTCTAGATTCTAAATTTCTAATGATATTGTTTTTTTGCTTAAAGGTCCTGTGGGAGATGATATGTTCCACTGGCAAGCAACTATAATGGGTCCTACTGATAGCCCATTTGCAGGAGGTGTGTTTCTTGTTTCCATTCACTTCCCAACTGATTACCCCTTCAAGCCACCTAAGGTAACACCCAAGTTTTTTGTATTGTCGAGCTTTTTTTTTTTTTTGTTTTATCATCCATCTTTGTGAATGTTTTAATCCTGTAGCATCTGTGTGTGTGTGTGTGTGGTGGATGCAGGTTTCTTTCCGCACTAAGGTTTATCACCCCAACATCAACAGTAATGGGAGCATCTGTCTTGACATTCTCAAAGAGCAGTGGAGCCCTGCACTTTCCTTATCCAAGGTACTCCATCATCACTCTGTTTTTGTCTCTGTTATGCCTTTGTACATTCTCTCTGTTTTGATTGTTCGTTTTTGCTAAAAAAATCAAGCGTAGATTTTGGGTCAGGTCGTCTAAGTACTCGTGATATGGTATCTGTCCAGTAATTGGAAGGGCAAGGGCCATCTCTTTTATTTAGGAGTTAATTACCTTTTGTTATAATGATCAAGGCTTTCGTTATCAATATTGATGACATTACATCTGGATTTCCATTTTTATATGTTTACATTAGTGATGATATTCGGTTGATAGTTTGCATAATAGTTGGGTGTTACATTTTTTTCGCAGGTTCTTCTGTCGATCTGCTCACTGTTGACAGATCCAAACCCTGATGATCCTCTGGTTCCAGAAATTGCTCACATGTACAAGACAGACCGGGCCAAGTACGAGACCACTGCCAGTGTCTGGACCCACAAGTATGCTATGGGATGAGCGATTAGCAATAATGGATCCTCACGAGTGCATTGCACTTTGTCTAAGAAGAGGAGAAATAAGACTGGAAAAAAAAACTTTTATTATCTTAAGCTGTGTACATGAGCTTTTTACTATGCCTTGTTGAGATATTGGAATGCTTTGAGTGAAATAATTGGAATGCTAGTATGAAATGAATTTCATGTTCATTGCTTGGTGGATTTAACTATTTTAGTAACAGTGAAATGATTTTTGGACCAATAAGTTTACACTGTTTTTGATTCCTATTGGCCCTTAAGGTTTGTCCAACTAGTAGTCATGAGAGTAGTATTCAAATTGTTAGCTAAACCCAGTGTTTAGCTCTTTATAGTGTAGAATATGGTTGCATCTCTTTCATTTGCGCATGACAAAACCCTAATGTTTCCACAAAACATCGATCACCAGCATCTTTTTAACATATGCTAACTTTTATTTTCTTCCCAGAGACAGAAAGCTTTTATCACGAGAAGCAGTAGCAGCCAGATCAGGTTTTTTTGAGTCTCAAATCCACACTATCAGCATGGCCCTTGAGTTCAAGGTTCATAACCTTACTTTGTAACCTTCACACTCATAAATTAATCAAAATACAAAGAGTATATAACTCGAAATGAAAATTAACAGAGATGATAACTCAATTTGCATCAAAAAGGTCCACCAAAACTACACAAGTAGCAAACACCTAAAGAAAAAAAAATATTATGTGTCTGGTAATGATAATATGTATTTCCATATCGGGATACATAAACGTCAAAGTAAAGTTAGTTATCAGTATAATGTTATTTTCAAAAATTGATGCGATCAGTCGGTTTATTAGTCGACAATAAGTTTTAAAGGGATCCAATATCCAATCCGGTTGAGCAATCATATAAATCAGCCGGTATAATACTGGGCCTTATAATTGGCCCATGAGGAACCTAGCTCTCGCTTCGCCGCTCAAGAATCTATTTAAAGCGTATCGACCGTTGAACTTCATCTTCGAAACTAACCCCTTTAAAATTTCCGAAGATCAGTTCAAAGCCCGAAGAAAGGAAGGTTAGGTCACAATTAGTCACTAGGGATTTAAATGAAGATTGAAACAACCTGCATCAAAAGGAAAAAAAAAAGATAGTCACCTTTTCTAGAAATAAAAAGGAAATCGAGTTGGAAATCATATCAAAGAATAAAAAATAGAAAATAATTAAATTAGCTTTCTTAAAAACAGAAAAATTCCATTTATTTGATAAAAGCCTAAACTATATACATGATGTATCTAAGACGTGAGGTCTAATATATTCAATCAATTCTTAGATCTTATATATTCTTCTCTTTTTCTGAAGGCGAGTTTCTTTTTCTTAACCACAAACTCCAACAAATCTTTGTTTCGATCCATGTGTTTGTTCTATCTTGAATTCTTCTAGTGGCATATCATCGGCTGATTAACAAACTTGCTTGAATCGTTTTATATTAATATTATATTTATAATCCTCTGTTGATTATATGTAGCTAACAGCAGCGAGGACACTTGAAGCTATGGCTATGAAAAGGATTAACAAAGACCTTATGGACATGCAGAGGGATCCCCCAGACTCATGCAGTGCCGGTGAGCCATCTTTTGTAGACTTTAAACCGCCACTTTAAACACTTGGGTTTGTATAATTGCTTTTGAAGATGGGATCTTTTGTACTTTATAAGACACACCTACTGAAGTTGATTTAGCAAACTCGGTATCAGTTGCTATTTAGATTCTAATGAAATTTAATGATGCTATTAGGTCCTGTGGGAGATGATATATTTCACTGGCAAGCAGCTATCATGGGTCCAACTGATAGCCCATTTGCCGGAGGTGTGTTTCTTCTTTCTGTTCAGTTCCCACCCAATTACCCCTACGGGCCACCAGAGGTACGTAACAATTTTTTTTGGCATGTGGAGCTTATTGAATTTGTTTATCGTCCACCTTTGTGCTTAGAGCGAGTGTTGGGCGGCATTTTTTCTTTGGTAATCATTCATCAGTGGTTGTTTATGATGTAGGTTTCTTTCCTTACTAAGGTTTATCACCCGAATATCGACAGTGACGGGAACATCTGGATTGACATTCTGAGAGAGCAGTGGGGCGGTGCACTTATATCCAAGGTGATCATCAGTCTGTTTCACTGATCCATACTCATGAGTCTGCTTCTTCTTGCTCTTTTTATGTTATGGTCATGCACTTTCGACTAAAGGATTGAGCTTAGATTTGGGTCGTCTAAGTAAGTACTCGTGATATGGTATTAGTCTAGTAAATCTCGAAAGGCCCATATCTTTCGTTGGTCAAGGCCTTCATTATCAATATTGATCACATAAAACCATCTTATATGTTTACATTACTGAATTGCTTGAATATACACTTCTTGGTTATATGATTACATTGTTAAAATTTGCATATTCAGCTTAAAGTGCTAAAAAAAGAGTTGGTGTTACATTTTCCACAGGTTCTTCTGTCGATATGCGCATTGTTGACAGATCCAAACCCCGATAATCCTTTGGTTCCAGAAATAGCTCACATATACAAGACAAACCGAGCCAAGTACGAGACCATTGCCCGATCCTGGACCCAGAAGTATGCAATGGGATAAGCGATTGTACATTGCGCCTTGTCTAAGAAGAAAAGAAATAAGAAGGAAAAAAAAACTGTGTGGCGTTTGCTTTAATAGTTTTAATATCTTAAGCAATTTGTGTTGGGTGTGTAAATAAGCTTTTTACTATGCCTTGTTGAGATATTGCAATGCTTTGAGCCAATAATTGGCTATTATGATTCAGATGAGTCAGCAGTCTCTTGGTAGTGTGAATGAAGAAGATAGAAACCTTGCAAAAATATTCATTGCATTTGTGGGCAACATATAATACTAACAGTGAAATTATTTTGGACCAACACATTTAGATGATCCAAACAAGTTTATACAGTTTTTGATTCCTATTGGTCCTTATGGTTGTTCAACTAGAGAAGTCATGAATGTAGAATATGGTGTACTAAAGTATTCAACAAGTTAGCTAAGATGTTTATTTGTTTTTTTCAAACTCAACTAAATCTAAGTTGGGTTAGGTTTCCATTAAAGAAGATTGTTTCTAAAAATTGGGTCAACAACTTGCCAGGAAAGATTTCATACCTATATGCTGCTCAGGTAAAAGTAGGACTCAAGTTGCCTATTGCTATTTGTAGATTTGAATGCTTTTTTTCTTCTTTCCTTTAAAATGTTCATTTCTTTCCACTAGGTTTCTGTAAATAATGGACTTCAACATAGAGCAAACTCTCACCGCATGTGAATAAATACTCAAATTGAGGAAAGAACAGGTAAGGGGGTACTACTATATGACATTAGATGTCACAGAAAGGAACAGTAGCAATCCCACGTTAATAATTTTTTCTGGCTTAATCCTTGCTCAAAACAGGATTTCAAATTCAAAGAGTTTGACAGAGTAATGATTTTCTATGTTCAGAAATGAATGGTAGAGTACACCACATTCTTAAAAATGTAATGAACATACAAAACTATCGTAATAGCATATGTTAATTTATTTATCAGCTTTTTTGCTGTAAGTTTGTAACGGTGTAAGTGTAACCTATAGGAACCAATAGGAAAATTAAGCTAAATATTATATTATATGATAGCAATGAACTTGATCAAACCTTTAGAACTGAAAATAAAAACACAAATACTTTTTTGGGCAATTAATCATTGCCTCTTTTTGGGTTTTTCATTGATATAAATACTGGAGTTCAACTCCTACAACTGGAAGATAAAAGAAACGTGGAGTACAACTCCTACAAACTTGGAATCACAAAGAAAATGGAAACGTGGATAAACACCCACTTGCTTATTTGCAGGAAAATAGAAATAGAGAAGAAGAGTTCGTCAAGCGACGCAGTCTGATTAATAACGTGGATTGGGGTTACATAATCCTTTGGGCCTTTGATCATTATGAAGCCCATCATTATATCATCTATAATTTGGCATCATACTATACTGATACACAGTAGCAGTAATAAAATACCACGGCAATGAACGTCATCGTTTGAGAACGTTACATTAAAGGCTCGCAGGTTTCCGCGTCCATGTAAGGCTGTAATCCAATGTCAAAAATATGTCATCAACCTCTCTCTATTTATTTAATTCAGTCTCTCTCTTTCTCTCTACCTAACTAGGTGGTTCGCTTCGTGATAGCTGCTTAGTCACTCTGTGTGTGACTAAAGAACAATGGAGCTCAACTTCCTCTGTAGAGCTCTTTTCTTCTCTCTCTCACTCGCAATACTTTCATCTTTCTCATCCTCTACTTTTATCTCCGGTAACACTTTGTTGATTCTTTTCTTCCCCAAATAACTGTTTGAATGTTCTCAGTCAATTTGGTTAGTTTTCTTGTTTTTCTTTGTATTTTTTTTATTGCAGATTGTGTGTTCGAAATCGAATCTCAGAATTTGCTTACAGGAAGAAATCTACTTCAGGCCAAGAAAAGCAAGTTCTTCTCAGCTCTCCTGAACTCGTTTTTCTTATTTAAATTGATTTTCTTTGCATGCATGAAGATCTTATTTAAAGTTCCCTTACATAACGATTCCTGCATCTATATGGATCCATATGCTTTGATTCTCCTTTCTGTATCCCTGGATGTTTTCTGTGTGTTTATGCTTATAAATTTCTTTACTTTCTTGGCTATCTGAGTGTATAATTTGGCTTTCCTCTTCTTCTTTTTTATCCGTGGTAGCAGAGTGTCCCGTGAACTTCGAGTTTATGAACTACACCATTATAACAAGCCAATGCAAAGGTCCCAAATTCCCGGCAAAGGAATGTTGCTCTTCCTTGAAGGACTTTGCGTGTCCTTACGCCGAACAGATCAACGACATGGCCTCAGATTGTGCGAACACTATGTTCAGTTACATCAATATCTATGGAAGATACCCGCCTGGAATTTTCTCTAACGAGTGTCGAGAAGGTAAAGAAGGCCTTGAGTGCCCCGCTCTGCCTCCCATTTCAGCTTCAGACCTAAACGCAGCCACTCCCACTGCGTGTTCTCATGTTTGGATGACAATTTCAGCAGCTGTACTGGTGGTTGTTAAGTTGTTTTAAGGCCGATATAGCTAGATGTCTGTAATGCAGCTTGTAATAACCTGAGGAAGAGTCTGTATATCCTATGATTTAGAGAACTTCAAAAACTTATAATGATTATTTATTCATAGGACTTTTGTTTATCAGTGTCTCTTCTTCTATAAACCGACCGATGAAGTAAATACTATTACGAAGATTGTGAAAAGATTAAATATACATAAATCAGCAATGGGTTTCAAAATGGTTTATTTTGAACAGAGTATGTATAAGTAAATGTAACAAACTTAATTCTTCGTAATGGTTTTGTATGTCTATGGAGGACAATCAATATTGGAACACTATAAGTCTATAACTATACATTCAGACATGTAAAGTACCTTGGAACTATTTGCAGGCAACTATTAACTGTCTCTCTCTCACTAACAGAATAGCTCGGTCTTGAAGAGAAGAAAACTTCTGAGAGATTCACCACATTAGTCTTGATTTGCGACGGAACTGCTTCCTTGTGATACACCAAGGACCAGGAAACGTGCTTAACTGCACATAGTAATTAATAAACATGCAATTGCCTGAGCTTCAGACATGGTTTGTTGAATATCTCAGAAAAGGGATATATTACACATCTTTAGTGACAATATAACGTTTAAGATATGTTTAAGACAGTAGTACTTGACAAATAATCTGTTGGTATTAAAACCGCTACGGAGGTTGAGAAAGAGGGATGCGTCGCTTAACTGTAAACTCATGAATATCATCAATACAACAATACAATATCGACTTACGTTACTGATAAGCTTTGCTCCATGCCATGCTGAGTCCACGCCGCAAGGAGGAGGGATTACTCTGACTCCATTGCATATATAAGAAGGAAGGTGGTCGTGCAGTTCTTTCTCTAGCCTTTCTGGATACAGCTCACAAGACAAAAACCGCACAGGCATGTCAGTTTAATTGCCACCCGGAGGAACTCTATTCTGGGTGATTGACTTTCAAAGATGTTTTAAGTTGTATGCAAAATTCATGGCATTACAAAAAGAGGTGAAGTATTATTGTACCTGCAAGTCCTGGCAAACATGCGCTTCCTCCAGCCAATACTACAGTCTTGAACCAGCTATCATCACCTGTAACTCCAGCTGCATCACAATGGTCCATACAGAGCGAGACTGCCTGGTGTAAACTCATTGCACGTCTGTTTTCACAATGACAAAAACCAATCAAATAATATATTTTAAAATGGTCAATCTTTGTAGATTTTCACAAGAACACAACTACAATGATGTAATCTGAGTATACAGTATGGTCAGATAACATCATTTCTAGTTTCAGAACTTCAGATTCCATATCCTAGAGAAGCTTCAAGCATTTATCTTTCTTAATCACTGATGGGTAATAAGTAGGGTAGGCCTTACAGTCCAGCAAGACGTGGTTGGAATAATATCTCCCCTGTCTGAAAACGCTCCTTTGACAGAGTAAACCATCCTTCACCCGCAACTTTCATTGAAGCTTGAGTGTCCCTTGAAAGTTCAGCTTTATAGTCGAGCGCCACATAACACAGGTTCTACGTTCGCATAACAAAAAGCATCAGGTAAACCAACTTACAAGAAAGAACTATGGTCAGTTACTTCTTATGTTTAATTTTTAATAAATAATTTAGGGGACATTGTACATAATGTACAGCCTCGTGCGGGGATGAACCTTACTTTGATTTACAAAAGAGCCATATACAATGGAAAACCTAGGTAATTATTTGCTACCAGGAACATGTTAGTCAAATACCTCTTTTAAAGTACGAACAGTGTAGAGCGATTGGAAGGTAATGTTGTTCTCTTGCATCTTTTCCTTAAGGAATCCCGTGAGTTTCAACGCTCCAAAACCAATGATTTCTACACCTATCTGGCGCATCACCTTGCCATGCAAAACTGGAAACCACACAGCAGGAGTAATTTGCTTAGACACACGTGAATTGTGCAGAGAGAATCAGATGGATACACAAGGGATTTTTTATAGGAATTTGAAATGTTCACTTATACATCTTTTTGACACAATTAATCAAATTCAGTACTAAGTCGCTAAAAGTCGTCTGAGGATTAAAAATGAATCATAAAGGAGAAAAACAGCCTACTTGGAAGAATGGTTATGACTTGAAAACCAATGTTAACAACAATTCCTGATGTCCGCCGTGCAGCATATAGCGCTAAAACAGCCTGAAAATATAGCACAGATCATTCATAATTTGCGTACGACTGTAATATATAAAACCAATCATGTTATAAGGAATGCGCATAGTACTATCTCCAGTTGGTTATGTATCAAATTCAAGTATATAAAAAGAAAACACATTATATTATTTCTACTGGGTTTAATCGTGGAAAATGAGGCTATAAAGACGGTGACTGAATCTCTCTGAGAAAAACACTGCTCTGAATCAGTAGAGAGAACTTAAAAGTGAAAAAAGGCTCACCTGGTTAACTGCGCACACTGCAGGAACATTCATGTCAAGCAAGACATTTAGGATAGCAGTCTTAAGTTGCCGCCTTGATGCCTTGGCTGATTCAGTATCTGAAAACAAAATTTAAGAAAAACTTAAAACCCGGAACCACAAAGATGTAGTGTGAAGATAAAGACCTAAAATCAGTAGCTAACCATCAAAATGACAGAGGGGCAGAGACACCACTATTGGCTGCATAGAGGGCTTAACCTGCATCCTGTAAGAAAATTATCACATAAGAAACCATATCCACATTTTACTTAGCCAAGCAATACAAAGCCAGATGTTACTTCAACAAAAGGACAAAAACAAACCTGGTGAAAATGGTTGCGAAGAACTGTTGAAGCCTGGCGTAAATCGGTGACTCAATGTTGCCAAATTCCTGGCGATCAAACTAGTAAGAACTATCTTGTGTGCAAGAGAGAATAGGCAATCTTACTAACTTTTTTTTTAGTAAAAAAATAGTAAACTGCTTCAGTACCAAACAAAGATTATCTCACCAGAAAAGTAGCAGAACGTCCAGAAGGTGAAGCATACTTGCTCCAACCAAACTTGCAATATCCAGAACCACCTAAATGAAAGAAAAAAAAAACAAATAACTTGAAACTGTACTATACAAACTCAATAGCTATTCACAATTTCATTGTACAGAACAACAAAAAAAAAACAAAGCATACCATCAATGATTATAGAGCCAGGAACTTGTTCCCTCTGACCATAAATGCGCATGAAAGATAACTCTCCGGATTGACTAGAAAGCATTCTGCAAAAAAAAAAAAAAAAGCTACTAAACATTGAATTATCTTATAATCACCTCTACATTGACACTAAACCTAGATTTATCTTATATCCATTCCTAAACACACATTGATTCATCTTTGACTAATCAAAAACAAAAGAGATCATCACTAGCTAGTAAACAATGACAATCCCCAATAGCGAATTCGTAACCTCACCGGAGAGGATAACCAGAACGCAAACTTGTCTCGGCGAAGAAGATGGAGTCCCAAGACTCATGCGAACACTGGAGATAGAATATCCAGAGACGGTTACCACCAGCCAGACATCTCCACGCTCTGCAAGCTAAGCTCAATCTCACCGCGTCTCTTGGCTCCACAAGCATCAGAATCTGGATCAGAATATCCATCGGTAGATGATCGAACACACCAAGAGAAGACGAAGAAGACGACGACAGAGGAACCTGAATCGCGCTCTGACTCGCCGGATCCTTGCCGCTATTCGATCGGCTCCACACCGATCCCCATACTTTCCTCAGAATCATGGCCTCGTCGCGGGCGCTCTGCCAGAAAATTTTCCCGAGAAAAACTAATCAGGGAAAGTTTTGGATAGCCCGGGAGTCTTCTCTCTCGGTAGTTTGGATGAGACTGACCGACGTGGGGGTTTAGGATAGTGACGCGTGTTGAAATCGAGCGCCAGGATTTGGTTACTCCACGCGCGAAGTTTAGATTAGATGAAAAGTGGTGGTGGTCTCACTCACCGACGCAAATGTCAATCATCGCATAACGATATTTTGTGAACCCAATGAAGAAAGTATCGAAGTGGTCAGGACCACGTGCTTCAGTTTATTTATAGAAATTAAGGAAACACAATAAAATACACAGAGACATGGTTTGTTTATTATTTATTGAAGTTTTTTAAAATGTTCTGCAGATTTTGTTAAGAAATTATGAAAATTTGCGGAAATTATTAATTTTTTTATTATTTTTTTGAACAAACTTTTTTAATTATATGTCATCGAAAATAGTTAATTAATTAAAATTAAAATTAATATAAGAAGCAACTGAAAAAAAATACTTGTTCAAAGCTACGATGATGTGGGACACGTGGCTCTTTATAATTGGATGTTAACTTGCTGATGTGGATGCAAAATAATGAAGCAACTTTTGGGAAGAGTATAGATTTGGAGACGCGGTGTATAAAATGAATGCTCAGATCCGGCAGGTGATTTACCTAATTCTCAACCAGTTTTTTCCTTCAGATTGGGTATCCGATTCTCTTCTCATTATTTTTTTTAATTTAATCCTATGATGATTATGTATCTGGTGAAACGAAACCTCTTTTTTGGAAACTATTTTTTTTTTTTGCGTTGATGACGATCCAATCCAATCCGTATATATATAGTCTGAGAGCATGAATTCGATGATCTTTGGTTCCCGACTTGCTAGGGTTTTATATTCTTCTCCGTGAATTTCAATTGAATTTTCGAATAATTTAGATTTCTGGAAAAAAAAAAGTACAAAGCTTAATTTAGAATTCTAATTCAAATTGTTATCATGGATACCGAGTTTGAAAGTTTCCTAATTCGTCGTGTTTGATCTTGTATTTACTGTTGTTGCAGGCTGGAAGTTAGATTCGTGATCAGAGGTCTACCATGGCTGACTTTGGTTTGTTCTGTTTCCTTTATTTAATGGAATGATTGAGAATTTTTTTTTTTAATTTGTGTTTCCAAATTGAATTCTCACCATGTCTCTCTCTGATTACAATGAAACCTGAAGATGAATATATGGCTGATGAGTACGACATGGATGACCTGGAGGATGAGATGAATGCAGAGTTTGATGCTAGAGACATCGATGCATCTGATTCAGAAGTTGAAGATTTAGAACAATTGGTTTGTGTCTTCTTTTTGTTTTGGTTGTTTCTTAGATTAATAACACTCAAAGCTATTTGGTTTTCAGAACAAGGCTGCGGATACTTCTGCAGCTCAAGCTCGGAACGGGAAGGACATTCAGGGTATACCGTGGGATAGACTTAGCGTTACTAGAAAAGACTACAGAAAAACTAGGCTTGAACAGTATAAGAACTATGAGAATGTCCCCCATTCCGGAGAGGAAGCTGGGAAGGTGACTTACTTCTTGATTCCAAGGTTTATCTCTTTAGAAGATATGTCCTTTTCTCATTCTAGTCTTTGCTTGTTTGGAACCAGCATTGCACGGATACTGAGAAAGGCAGCTCTTTCTATACGTTCAGGAGCAATTCTAGATCGGTGAGATCGACCATTCTTCATTTTCAGGTTTGTCAAAAACTACCACCCTTACACTCTGTTATGTGTCCTAGTTTCATGAAAAGCTGATCATAGTTAGTCTGCAATATTTTCATCTTTTTGTTGTTGCAGTTGAGGAATTTGGTATGGGCTACATCGAAACATGATGTTTACCTCTTGTCCAACTACTCTATCAGCCACTGGTCTTCTTTGACTGGTTCCAGGAATGAAATTCTTAACGTTAAAGGTCATGTAGCTCCTTCTGAGGTTCGTCTCTCAAGCCTTATCCAAACCATGTAATTGATTTGATCCGAGCTCTCCTTTCGTCTCTCTGATATTCCATTATTTTTCAGAAACATCCGGAGAGCTTGTTGGAAGGATTTACAGAAACTCAAGTTAGCACTCTTGCAGTAAAAGAAAGGCTGCTAGTTGCTGGTGGGTTTCAAGGAGAGCTCATTTGCAAGGTTAGTTTAGAGCCGTTGAATGGGATATTAAGGTTAATAGCAACCCCCTCACGGTGTTTCTATTAACTGCTTTGAACTCTCTTTCATTGATTTAAAATGTCCAAAAAGTTGCTTATTCATGTTCTAATTTTTGTTTCCCCTGCAAACCAGCATCTTGATAGACCTGGTGTGAGTTTCTGCTCACGCACAACTTACACGGAAAACGCTATCACCAACGCAGTAGATATATATAGAAACTCCAGGTACGCCTTCTTCGCCCTTTCGTATATGGTGGCATATCTTATTTTGAGACAATAGAACAAAAGAGAAACTAAAACTAGTTATATGGTCTTTTACTAGTGGCGCTCTTCACTTCATGGCCTCAAATAATGACTGTGGAGTCAGGGACTTTGACATGGAGAGGTATCAGCTTGTCCAACTCTTCCGTTATCTTTGGCCCGTCAACGTAAGCTCACTTAACTTCTCATTTCGTTTGGCTCTTGTGCGGGTTAACCTTACAAATTTATGATTTTTGGGAAATTTGAACAGCATAGCTCCTTAAGTCCTGATGGAAAACTAGTAGCAGTCGTTGGAGATGATCCAAATGGTCTATTGGTAGACTCAAGCAACGGACAGGTACTTAACATTCTTCTTCCCAGTACAGTCTATTGTACTCCGGTTAGGCAGGCTTGGAGCCTTACTGGTTTTCATTTTTTGTTTGCAGACGATCGGGACGCTAAAAGGTCACTTGGATTATTCATTTGCATCGGCTTGGCATCCAAACGGTGTGACATTTGCCACAGGAAATCAAGACAAGACCTGTCGCATTTGGGACACAAGGAAAACCTCGGAGTCAGTCGCTGTACTAAGAGGGAACCTTGGAGCGATCCGGTCAATTAGATTCACATCAGACGGACGGTACATTGCGATGGCAGAGCCAGCAGATTTTGTCCATGTGTATGATACGAAAACAGGTTACATAAAGGAGCAAGAGATTGATTTCTTTGGAGAGATTTCTGGGATCTCGTTTAGCCCAGATACTGAATCTCTCTTCATCGGTGTTTGGGACCGGACTTATGGAAGTCTCTTGGAGTATGGTCGAACCAGAGACTACTCTTATCTCGATTCATTGCTTTGATACAATAAAAATTTCAAAATAAAAAAGAAACTTACATAAAATAATCTGTTATATACCGTATTGGTTAGATTTCATACGACAAGAAAAGAGAGACTTCGAAGCTGTTCTGTTGTGTAACTCTATTTGTTGTACTTTTAAAATGTACATTTCCAGAAAGTTGGGGATTGTCTTGGGATCATAAAATTATCTTAGAAAGATATTTAGATTTGGTTTGAAGAGATATTTAGAAGATTTTATTTCCAAAAAACGTTTGCTATATTTATGGGATAAGTTAAGCATCGATAGTAAATCGTATATAGTTTACAAAAATATTCTCTAAATTATGGAAGGATAAAAGTATCTGGTTTGCTTTGAGTTTTATGTTACATGGAAACGGAAGCGGAATCGTGTGGAAGCGTAAAAGCGAGATTTTTTAAAAAAGTAGGAAGCGGAAACGTGTTGGAAACATATATTTATATATGTATATATATACATATCAAAATATATAGATTTCAAATATGACTAACAATTATATGATTCAAATTAAAATAAAAAATTTGTTCATTTATAATAATTTTAAATGATTTCATGTTAATCCCGTGAAACTATACATAAACTAAGTTTATAAGATATTATTAAACTAATTATTTTTAATATTTCGTAAATAATTAACATAATATATTTGAATATAGAAGATATATCTCTAATAAACTCTCAATGCATAAAGACAGTATATAGTATTAGTTTTAATGCTTTTGTATATATATTCTCTATTTCACTATTATATAAAAACAATGTTTCTTATATTTTTATTTATTTATGATATTGTATTTTTTAAAAACGGGAGCGTGATTCCAAAATAGAATCGTAAGCTTCCAACGTGTTTTTAAAAAGGCATTTTTGGAAACGCATTAGAAGCGAGATTCCGAGAGCTTCCACAAGCTTCCGATTCCGATTCCGGTTCCGAAGCGAGAAACGGACGTCCGACAAAGCTTCCATGCAACCTACTTTTACATTATTTTGTTTGAGTTATCGGTGAACATGTTTTTCATGGTTTCTTACATACTCCTTTTCAGGTGGATTTTAAGGTTTTCACGAAGATTAAGAAAATACAAAATTTAATGTAATTTATCTTGGTAATATAAAAATAATATTAAATAAGATTAGTTCAACCAATAAAAAATATAATATTTTGTAACCGGTTACAAATTTTAAATTGCATTAAATTTTATCTAAAAAAATAAAATATCATTTATTTTGAAACAAAATAGAAATCTTTAAAAACCACTTATAGTGGTAGGAGAAACTATTATTTTTGGTTTGAAGTGTTTAGATTCAACTTTTGGGGTTTTTTGAAATATAAAAACTAGATTTTCGCTGAGATCTATTTCTTTTTATTTTTAATTTATTTATAATAAACAAAAAATTGGTAATTTTAAAATTATGTGTTTAAAATTTGTAACCTAATATATTTATACATGTGTTGACCCAATTCGGATCTACAGTTGAATCATGAAATCTGGTGACTCGTATATAATTCGGTTTTAATTTAACTACCACCACTATTTTAAATCCGAGAAAACTTGGTAAAAATTCAAAAAACCTGTTATTAATCCATCACCTGGCACCGATTGTCCCGTGTAAAACTAGGATAATTTTGGTGATATTTAAAAAATGATCAAACATCTTATACAATTTTAAATTAGTATATAAATTTTAATAAACTATTTGATCTGTGACTTTTTATTTTTAAAGGAAAAACTACTATGTCATTTAAAAATAAAGAAAAAAAGTTGTAGAGAAAATCAAAATTTGTAAAAATTTACATTTTCAAAAAAAAAAATTAAGATGAAGATATGCTGGATTTGGACGATATCTTATACTCCCTCTGTTCCTAATTAGATTATGTTTTAGTACAAAACACACAGATCAAAAAAAATATTATTTATATTCAAAACACTTGATTAGACAGAAAAAAAATAATGCTACTCATAGAGTGAATACAAAGAGCACAATAAATTAATAGTATTTTATTAGTTTTTACTTTAAAAGTCTCAAAACTTCATTTAATTTGAAACAAAATTCTCTTCTTAAAACATCATCTAATTAAGAACAGAGGGAGTACAAAAATAGGAAAGTAGTTACATTTCTTTTATATTTATTTTTACATAAAATAATATTATTTTACAAGAACTATATCAATAAATATTTTTTTGTTAGAGATATATATTTTATAACGAATATAGTTGAGCTTTCAAATATATTATCGAAGTTTAATTTAACACACTTTTGAAAAGTAACAATAACACTAAAGAAGAATTTAAAACAATTACCAAATTGTTAGTAATATAGACAGTTGAAACTCTAAATTAATATTCGATAAACTAATAAATATTTGATAAATTAATAAATATTATGTTTTAAATTTGATCAAATATAAAATAACACAATTTAATAAAATAATAAAATAATATTTTTTACTAATATAAATATATGGTTCCAATATATATATAAATTGATAAATAATATAGATAAAATTTTATATAAATGTGATCATTATATTGTATATTTTTTATTCAAAATGAAGTTTATTTTAAAGTTTTCTTAACATTTTTAGATATATTAATATTATTTTGTCACTTTACAGTTAAAATGCATCTATATTTACTGTATAAACTATATAATCAGAAAAGAATAATATAAAATTTGTATCCATAAAATATAATCAATAAATATACCATACAATCAAGTAATTTCATATTATTATATAAAAGTATACTTTAAAATATATAAATCTGGAAAAGAATAATGACAAACAAAATCTGGATTTTTTTAAAAAATTAATATCTATATAAATTAATAAAACATTAAAATCCAACATTATTAATTTATAGATTTTTTACTCTATAATTTTAATTGTATATGAGTCTTATTCACACAAGTAATGGAAAAATATCCCATTTTAATAAATGATATGGATAACGATAAGTAGAATTTACATAAAAATCTAAATATATCATATGAACTTTTACAGAATATATAAATTAAGTAATCGTAAATGCATATAATATAGGGTTAATTTGTGTCATATACACATTGAAACAATAAATAAAGAAAAGAATGATGTAATATTGAATCCAATTTCCCTATAATATATGCTGAACTAGATAAATACTTAACTCTGAATTTAGAGTGATCCATTTCCTAAATAAGAATACCAAAAGTTTTTTCCTTCTAATGTTGTATGAAATTATTTATATTTTATTTCAATACGTGTCTTACAGTTAAATCTTTTTACATGTGTTTAAAATAACTTTTATTTATTAAAATATACTGTACAAAGTTGGAAAACAGAAAAAAGTAAGAAATTAATTTTTTCTTTAGTAACATATGTATGTTAGATCTGTGAGATTTGGAAGTGTTTGGGTTCTGTTTATGAAAAGTTTTGATAGTGTAAAGATGTATGTAAGTAATATATGTCAATATCTGTGACAAAAAAAAATATACCACGTAATTTTTCATATTTTGCATAGAGCAAAGTTTGATATTGGATGTATATCTTTTACAAGAAAGTTGTAGAAAGATTTTTATTTTTTGGTGTAAAGATTATCTTTTGTTTCAATGGATATCTCAAATTAAAATCAAATGAATGAAAATCCAAATAAAATCTTGATTTAATTTTCATAAATTACATTGCTCACGAAAAAGATTAATGGAGATTAATCACTCATTCCGTAAATCCTAAATGCACGATCGACTACGACGTATTTGGTTCCAAACACAAAACGTGAACTCAACTTTATGTTTTTTTTTTTTGACATCACTCAACTTTATGTTTAAACCCACAAAAAAACAGGTTTGGTAAACTAGGATACTCAATCAATCATAGATATATTCTTTGTGCATATCTAAAAGAAATTATGGTAAATTATAAAAATCAAAATTTTAAAATTAAAATAAAACTTACACCATATAACACTATAAACAGTGTTTACTAGTAAAATACAAGCAATTTGTGTTTTGTATAAACAGTCAAACACGCCTTTTAAATGTTAAAAGTCATATCTCGTATTGTTTGGTAAGTGCTACAATGAAGAGATATGATACATACCATTTAATTAAAACTTAAATAACAAAATCGATATATATATATATCAATTAGATAAATAGAGACTATTCATCCTTGAGTAGACTCTTCTTCACTATTTTCTCTATATTGTCTACATCTTCTTCACCTCCCCAAGTCCTATTCGATTCTATTTTGTCTTTCTTTGATTTTCATATATTTGAGATTTATCTTCTTGAGTTTATAAGAGCTGTGGGAAAATATCTTCTTCAGTACGTTAGGTATATACCGAAGAAACCCTATTTGTCATTATCAGCTGGTGAGATCTGTTTCATCTTCTATCTCTGTGCTTGACTTTTGTTTGGACTCAAGCTTTGTATGCAAATGGATCATTTACATGGTAGCAAATCCAACTGTGGATTCTCACTTGGGAGACCTAGATTTGGATCTACACAAGAAGAAGATCAAGCTGAAAACGTTGAAAAAGAAGCTAAAAGCATCGGTCTCAGGGAAGAAGAAGAAGATGATGATGGAGCTAAAAGTGAAGATCTAGAAGAAGAAGAAGAAGTTGAAGAAGAAGAAGAGAAGAAGCATATTTATTGTGCACGTGGCAAAAGGTTTAGGTCAAGTAAGCCTTTAGGCGATCACAAAAGGCTCCATACTCGGAAATTTTCAATGGTGAGACCAAAGATGGTGTCAGCTGGTGTGGTTGTTAGACATGATGAAAGAGGTGAATTTGAAGTTGATTGTTGTGTTTGTCATAAGAAGTTTACATCAATGAAGGCTTTGTATGGACACATGAGGTTTCATCCAGACAGAGGATGGAAAGGAGTTTTGCCTCCTCATCATCCCCTTGGTAATTTGTCTTCTACTGATGATTATTATGATGATGATGATGATGGTGATTATGGTAATCATTGGGGAATGGGAAACGTCGTTGACCTAAAGGAATCGGTCAAAGGATCGTGGAGCACAAGGAAGAGAGGAAGGAGAAGTGCTTTGAAGGTTGATGAATCAGATTTGAAGGATAATATTGATGCTAAGAATCTGTTGTTCTTAGCTACTACTGCAGAGGATGTTGATCTCGATATTGCAGAGACTTCTGATTCTCATTCCGGCCAAGAGATGACCAAGAAGACGAAGAAGAAGAAGAAGAAGAAGAAGAAGAAAAGATTGTCTGAGATGGAGAAAGAACCATCTCAGCTTGAGGTTGTTGTTGGTGGAGCTGATGAGGAAGGTGGTGGTGCACGTGAGAAGCACGTGTGTGCCACTTGCAACAAGTCCTTTACTTCTTATCAAGCTTTAGGAGGTCACAGAGCAAGTCACAACAAGGTCAAGATTTTGGATAAACATGAAGTAAGGTCAAACGGTGAAGCTTTATTCCTTGGTACCGAAGCAATGGTAACCGGTTTGGCTAGTGCTCAAGGACCAAACACATCATTAAGCAGTAATGGCGGTCACGTCTGCAACAAATGTCTTAAAAGTTTCCCAACGGGTCAAGCTCTTGGGGGTCACAAGAGACGCCATTGGACTGGACCAGTTTCTAGTGAGGCTGCAACTGCTGTGCCAACGGCTGCAGCCTCTCCATCAGCCTCTCCAGCAGCAGCTTCTTCTAGTCAAGTAACAGAGACACTGCAAGAGGTGAAGAAAAGAAAGCTTTTGGAGTTTGACTTGAATGAGTTGCCACCTAATGAAGAATGACTCTTAGAGACGTATATATGCAGGCAAGTATAAGCTTTAATTTAAAAATCCAAAAAGACAAAGATATTGAAATTAGGGAGTAATGATGGTAAAAAGAGTTGTTGACATGGTAGTTTGAGAAAAGAGATAAAGATACTGGTTGATTTTTGGTTCTTGAGGTTCCTGGTGTTTGGCTTTTAATCTATAATTTGGTGGGGGTCTTTTGTTATTTTTATACAAAGGATATATAATGCTTTGTATTCTTCTCTCAAGCTTTGACTTTTCTTCTATCTTTTCATGCTTTTGGATTCACATAAAGATGATGGTTTAAATTGACCAAAGTTTCAGAAAGTAAACCCATCTTATTCATCACAACATCTTATCGTTCTTTTCTTTTTCTTGTTTTCAAACTTAAGGTTTCTCCATATAATGTATTGGATATTTTTGGTGATGATTAGATGCTTGATAGTAGAACTTTCTTATAGACAATTTTTTTTTCCTAATCTATATTTGTAGAACAGTGGATCTCAAAGTATGGCCATAAACACATTTGCACTAAAAGAAAATGCTGCCTATGATTTACAGTTCAAAGTTACACAATGGAAAACTTTCAACACTTACTATGGTATATCATTTTGTTTTCTTTGTGCTATCTTAACATATGGCAAATTCGAGATTTGAAACATACCAACAGCTAAGCAAGATAATAAGAGAGATCACATCTATCTATTTATGTAATATTCTTACATTAAGAAAAGACCCGAGATAATCTTATTTTCTACAAAACTTTTGGAGGTTTAGAGGTTTACAAATCTAAAGCTCATCAACAAGACGCCTATGAGTCTCATGAATCATTTAGTTACATAAATAGAGTATACTGTTTATTAATAATTATGGTTTGGTCTTAAACTCTTCAAGACGTGGTCATCATTAATTTTCTACTTATGTGTTGGGACAAATACAACAAAACAAACGTTAAGATGGCTCTTTGCAGTCAAATGTCAAAGTCTCCACTTGCTGCTAATGACATAAGACAGAATAGCATCATCACTCATCAGGAACACCACATAATATTCACACAACTAAAAGTTGAATTTGTCTTTCTATACATTCTTAAGAGCTAAGATTTTATTAAATCGTACACACTGACATCATGCCATTTCATCAAAGAGGAGTTGAAGCTAAGTAACGTAATTACAATATAAAAAGAAAAGGTTGACAGAGTGAAAAAATATGTTAATAAATAAAACATATTCCAGGAAACAAAATTTATCATGTGGGTACAACAGTATTTGCATCTGGCATTAACTGGAAATTGAACTTCATAAACAGCAAGCCTAACTGTAGAAGAAGACATGATGATGTGGTCTCTTTAGAACTCTCTTTCTTGAAACCCTTCACTTCTTGGATTTCTACATAATGGTTTTGTAAATCTTGAGCTTTGACTATTTAGATTCTCATCTTTGCTATCTGCTTTTCCAAGTTTGTAGACTCATTTTATATTATTCGAATTAGCAAAAGAAATTTGTTAATATGGATTTCAAACATTAATCTTGATTTGAACTTTCTCTCGGTGAACTCTCTCCAAGGGATTGTTCAGCAATTTACCAAGTTTGTGGTAGAATCATGTATTCTCTTTACCACCAATGACCAAATCTAAAAGCGAAACTACAATATTATAACCTTTTGAGATTTTAGACAACTTTGGTGGCAATAAAAGGCGTAAGTTACTTATCTTCCTCTACAGAATGTTTTGTTATTTTCAAGTGTTTGCTTTTTGTTTTGTAAACGGTAACTACACAGTCTCTGCAGAAAGAGATAAAGCATGGAAAATGCAGTAGAACATACCAAATGTAACGTTCAAAACCCTCAGTGCACCCATGCTCCATGAGATCCAATCTTCTTAAACTGCATAAAGGTCCAATCTTCACGTTGGCTAGCTCGGAGAAAAGTGCCTCACGTGATCAAAACTGTTTCTGAATGGTGAAGCTTGTGTTTGTTGCTGTGATACTGGTGGCTGCGGTTGCTGATGTGATGACTCGAAACTGTTCCTTAGACAGAGACTTGTGTTGAAGTATAAGCCGGTTCCAGCGCAAGGCTGGGGATGATCATGGAACTGAGGGGTTGGTTTTAAGCTAATCCGAGATGCTTCATCCTTGTTGTCTGCTTCTCCCTGGTTCATGACCATCAAGTCTTTTCCCATTAACCTCAAAACCGAGTTTGAAGGACTCGGAGGCACAACAGCACTGCTGGAGAATTTACTATTATGAAGATCAAACTCCTTCTGGATCATGTACGGTGACTGCTCAAAGGCATGATCTGAAGAAGAAGCGGCGGTTCTTCGCTGCAGTAGATGAGATGCTTCATGATTCAAGGAGATTATGTCTTTTCTTTGGCAACAACAGGGCTCATCATGACCGTTGTTTCTAAATCTCGTAGGTGTTTCCTTGTCAAAACTCATCGGCTCAGCAGCCTCAGGGATGGCCCCATGATGAGAAGGAACACAAAAGCTCATTGAAGGAATGTCCAAAGAAGAAGGAAAGTTGAATCTGCCAGCTGGAAAGTTTGAAACCGCAGAAACAGGTGATTCAGATGAGTTTCTGTCAGGCTGGTCCATGGAAGATTGGAACTGGCTTGTAACAACAGAAGAGTTTCCAAGATTCTCATCAAAACACATACCCCGGGGACTCGGTAAGAATGAGCCAGGAGGGCCTGGGATGGGAATGGTATCAACCTCTACAAACAAGCTTCCTTTCCCTCTTATTACCTCAGAACCAAACCTCACATCCTCCTCCTCATCGCATGCGGTTTGCTCGTAGATCATCATATCCCCAACTACTTCTTCAGAGTAATACATTGCTCTCTCCCTAGGTATGGTTTCATTAGAAGGTGGAGTAGTGCCTTTTTCATTACCTGTGTCATCGGTTTTGTCCAACACATTGGCTCTTTTGGTACAATCTTCCTCCTCTTCACTAGTTTCTTCGTCATCATCATAATCATCGTATCTACTAAATGAAGGATTATTATCATCACCAGAAACATAATCATCACCTGATAGTTCACGTTCTTGTGTCATTTCAGATTCCCATTTCCCAGTTTCTTCTTCTTCTTCCTCGGACAAATCATCAAACCGAGCTCTCTTTAGCTCCACAGGCGGTGATAATAGTCTCCAGCCGTTTGCTACAAACGGTGGGGACAAGTTTCTCATGTTAGTTGCATCTGCAACCTCTCTGACATTCTTTCCAGGTGGATACTTATCTTCTTGAATCGAACCAAAGCTCTTCTTCTTCAACTCTACTCTGTCTCTTTTACTCTCAAACATAGTCTTATTATTCTTTCCAGAGACTTGGCTCCGCAGCTTCTGTTTATTTAAAGGAGTAGAATCAGAAGCACCACTCAACACAAGACGATCTCCTCCTGACCATTCATCATCTTCCTCCTCAGATGGCTGATCCCTCAAAGCATATAATTTATGTCCTTTCTCATTTAGCTTCTTTGAAACCAGACCACTACGTTTTGCTAACATACGCTGATTATAGATTCTACGAGGACCCTTGCTGCTGCCACCTTCTCTTTGATTCTCCGGTACCTTCTGTACAAAGCATTGTACTGTTATTTCATGAACCTAATTGCTACACAAAATATATATTCAAAAAAAAATTATAACATTACCTCTGAAGCATCATTGGCTTTGTGATTGGTTAGTTTAATAGACTTGCCATGTTTCTTTCCACAACGTCTCTTCCTCAAGCTTTTACTGTTTTCTGTACTACTAATACCATCCTCGCGCTGCTCCTCTCTCAACGGAGTACAAGTCTTCTTGTCGCTGAACTCTGTTAGTATCCGCAGTTTTTGACCCTTGGCATCGATATAAACAGGACCAACGCCTACAGGAGGAGAAACTTTCCGCTTCTTGGACACATCAGATTTATCCCGGTTTGTACAGCTCAAAACCGACGCCCATTGTGTTCCATTTCTCTTGTCAAGATCTTCTAAGGTGCATCTTTTGGCTGTAGCGTAGATATCAACCAGCGTTTTAATCTTCATCAGTGGCTTCGCTCTAGGCCTGCTTAGCTTACTACTAACCAATGGGGCCACTGAATCAACAGACATACACTGATTAACTCTAGTCTTGCTTGCCTTAACACTACTAACCGGTGGCACCGCTGAGTCAACAGCTGGTTTAACTCTTGGCTTGTTTGCCTTACTACTAACCGGTGAATCAACAGACAGGCACTGATCGATGTGAGCATTCAAAGTAGTGTTGGAAGCTGATGAGAAAGCTTTGCAGATAGGACATGTTTTTGATTCAGAAGCCGTCGTCACAAGGACACCACAACCATCTTCTTTGGACTTCACCATTCCTCCTCCTCGTCCACACTTTTTATTACTCTTGTGATTACTTGTAGCAGCTACTACTATCTCTACCTTAGACTTGGAAACACTAGTAAACAAACCATTCTTGATGATTCTTGATTGGCTGCAAACTCCTTTACTAGTCTCTGCTATTGTCTGATGATGGACATGCGATACGGTTTGCTTCCCAGCAGTGGTCTCGAACTTCTGAAACGGTGGCAAAGGATCAGTCACTCCATGAGATGAGAAAAGATGGAGACTTTTGGTAGAAAACGGCCAGCTCTTCTTGATGTTGTTCTTCCTGTTACTGTATGCGTAATCTCTGCAAAAGCATCAAACACAGACAAAAAGAACCAAAGTTAAACTACTTTCAATAAGAAGCCAAACATAAACATCCAAGATTTGAAAACCGTAAGTCGATTTTATGCATACAAAAACTCAAAAAGGTGAAAACTTTATGAGACCCATCAATCAGAGAAGGAAGAAAGGTCAAAACTTTATGATCTAACTATGAGGATGAGATCATTTGAGACTGACCCATCATGAAATTCAGAGACTTTTTTTATTTATTTTTGGTTACCTGATGGAGAAATGGGATTGACCTAACTCATGGGAAGGAGAAGTGGTGGTGAGACGTAAGAGATTGGAGGAAGAAGAAGAAGATGAAAGTGGGTCACGTGGTGGGTTCTCAGTGGATAAGAACATTTGATTCTTCCACTGTTACTATTTGCCTCTTGTCTTCCCAAATACTTTAACATAACACCAGATCTTCTTTATCATTTAACACCAAGTCAAATCTGATCTCCTCCTCCTGTCAACAAGACAACATGTAATCATGTTATTATGATTTTAGAAACTATATACTCATGAGATTTGTAGTTTGATGAAACTTATAGAGAGGAAAAAGTAAACATTATTTCATGTGAAAGGATGTCATTACAAAAGAAGATACTATATGTGTGTGATTTGATGAAGTGAAAATCCACAAAGACAAAACAATTATTCTCACGCAGAAGACAGTGATTTTCTTTTGTCCTAAAAGATCCAGTTAATCTGATTCCAGAGCTTAATTATGAGGAACAAAAAAAAAGTGAACTAAGTCTTCCCATCAGATGAAGAAGCTACTGATTAGATTATCAGTTAGATCAAAGTTAAGAGGATTATATACAAAGATATAGTGTTCATAAACTGAATATTATATGAGCAATAGTTATGTGACCCCGAAGAAAATTTAAGACATGGGCTAGATTCTTGATCAGTTAATTAAATAAAAAGGTTGTGAATACAAATGGATTTGAAGGAGTAAGACAACTAATCTGAAAGAAACTAAAAAAAACAGATCAACAGTAGGATGAGATTTACATACACATACAGAAAAAAGAATCTGAAAACTTGAAATCAGAACCCAACCTAAACTATTTGGTAGTCAATACAAGAAGAAATGAAAAGACTTTGGAAACTGTGATATTTACTTATAAATCTATACACACATACCCATCTTTAAGATTTCAAGATTTGAGATCTTGCGATCGGATGGAAGTATAGAAGATCAAAAAAGAAAATAAATAAGATTCACAAACTCTAAACCAAAATGAAAAGCAAGAATGAAAGTAAGTGTAGACAAACCTCAGATGGGTTTTCTTGGCAAGTGAAAGAAAAAATGGTTTCTTAGAGAGAGAAAGAAAGCACTGAAGAAAGGAAAAGAGACAGAGATGAACCAAGCAAACACTATTAATGAAGTTTAGTGTTCCATATAAGTCCACATATGTATTATCACTACATGTGAATAAAATAAAAAGGAAGAAAAAACAAATGAGTGCAAGAGGAGAAAATATCGAAAGTGTCCATACTAACTTCAATTATTTATCACACTCCACCATCTCCGTTTTATTATTTTCTATTCTATAGATTTGGTATAGCTAAATTTTAAGTCTCTTAATTGCTACATTCTCTCATCCCCAGAATGTAGATTTTGATATATTTGGTTTTTCCATATTAAATGAGTTTTTATTTTTATTCAACAATGGAGTTCTTATCAATTGTAAATATCACAAAGGTTGTGATTGGTTTGATCAAAAAAACATGTTGCGATTGATAAAAAAAGAGAGTAACTGTGTGAAAAAGCACTATAAAAATATAATATAGTTTGGGGGAAAATGAGCATTTAAATCCCAAACTTTTTGAAATTGGCAAGTTTAATCCTGAATTATCACTTGCATGATTTTATTCTCTAACTAACAGTTGACTTGGCAAATTAATGACCGAAAAAGTTAACTGTGAAATCATAAACGATTCTCGTTAATTTTATATTAATTGTCTTCGACATTGAATTTGAAAAACTCAAAATCTCCAAATTCAAATTTTTAAATTTTGAGTGAAGATGATTTCTGATGATGGAAATCGGTTTCCGGTGAAAAAAAAAATCCGGTGCAATCATGGAAACAAATATCACCAGAAACCATCTTTTTGTCACGAAAAATCGTCTTCACGTGAGTTAAAGATTTAAATTTGGAGATTTCGAAGTTTTCAAATTCATTGGCGGAGATAATTGATATAAAACTAACGAGAATCGTTTATGACTTTACGGTTGACTTTTTCGGTCACTAATTTGCCAAGTCAACTATTAATTGAGAAATAAAATCATACAAGTGATAGTTCAGGATTAAATTTACTGATTTCAAATAGTTGAGGATTTAAATCATTATTTTCCCAATAGTTTAGTAGTGCATAATCTACGTCATCTTGATAGAGGGATGTATTACTTCCTTTGCTGTTAGCAATTTTTTTTTTCAAATAAAAATTAGAACGAGGTAGAAATTTCAAGAGATAGTCTTAAGACTTTTAATAAATAAATTAAATATCATAATACATTATTTAATTTCGTCCATGCAGGAACTCTATGAAAACTTGCCACAGCTTCAATCCATGGGCTTCAATAAATAAAAACTTCAATAAATAAATAAAAATCCAATAAAAAGTTTAGGTAATCTGTATTTTTTTTTCTTTGGAACCACAGATATTCTGTATTTATCAATTGAAAATCCGAGTTTTACGAGGAGCAACTTGGATCTACACCCACCAAGCAGACAAGCAAGCGACACGTCGCAATCACGTCAATCTTAAAATAAAATAAAATCTTGGGGCCGTTTTTCCTCCACTCTCTTTAAATTATTAATTTTTAAAATGTTTTTACAGTTTTTAGTTTTTAACAAAGAACAAAATCATTTTGTACGTCGATGAAATCTTATTCACGAAACACATTCAAATGCACGCCCACACGCGCTGAGATATTCTCCTAACGAAGTATAATAAATTAATAATTTTACTATATAAGCTTTATTCTTTTCTTTTCTTTTCTTCATTATTCAATTTTTCTTTTGTGGTAGTTATTATTCCTTTTTTGTTCTTTTTTTCCTCAATTCTTTTAGATAAACTCTGCTTATCGTCTTTATATCTTGAAACTCGAATACATAGTTGGATATTATGAAGTTTCGATTAATTATATTTATCTTTTGAGGATTTTTCATAGAAACCATGAATTTTAATAAACTCGATAAAGTAAAGCAAACATGGGGAAAAGCATGTCATGAACGCAGAAATAAAGTAATAAACAAGTATATATCAATACGTGAAAGTGGTTTGTACAAAATAGTTGATATGTCCATTCGACGTGGAGGGAAGACATTAGCCCAAATCGTAGTGTCATGTATGCATGCATGTGCACAATTTTTTTTTTTTCTTTTGTTCAAATCATGTGCACAATCTTTTAAGCTGGTTATTTCATACGGTACACGACGCCTGACTTGTACATATAATAATACTATGTATGCTACATATTTTTATGTGGAGATCTAAATCAATATCTGATTCGGATTTAACCTATGTATATACTTTTTTTTTGAAGGATAAAATGTCACAATATTTTATGCGCGCTCGCGGTAGAAGATGATTTATTGAGTCGGTGTGCGACTTATTAGTCTATATAGTTCAATTATCACCAACCAAACTAAACCAGACATCCTTTATATATGTACATATATATCTGGGGGTGTCTGCCATATATGGTACCAAAACAAGATGTTTCACCTATTGTCATCAGTTAATCAACACACATGGAAGAAAGCCCATCATAACATCTCAAAATATATGGCCATCATGCCATCCCAGCCGGTCCTGAACGAAGTTTAACAAAACATTGGTCTCAAGCCCCTAAAATTTTTGAAAAAGTTATATAGAAAACAAATTTTAAAATAATTTTAGGCCCCCAAAGTTATCCAAACAATTTTAACTGAAATTTTCAAAATATCGTTTACAGCTCCATAAATTTTAGGACCGACACTGATAATCGATGTAACTTTTGTGCTTTAATGTATGGAATAATCAATATTTGTGTATTATATATATTATCTAGCTCTCCCAAAGATGACATCTACCTAATATATACAAATGTTTGACTTAATAACAAACTCAACAAATTAAAATGTAATGTACTCATCTAACTGACTATATCGACTGTAAATACTAAATATGTAGAAGGAGTTTGGTTCTAAGTTTATTACTCCCTGTATCTCTAAATAAGTATCAGTTTGATATTTTCATATAGGTTATGAAAATATCGGAAATATATGTAAGTTGTTATTAATTATATATTTCTAATCAATAGTACTTGAGATAAATAAAATTATTTATAAAATTAGTGCAGTTTTCAATTAATTTTCAGCTGAAAGTAGGTATAGTTTGTATTAAAATTTTAAAGTGACATTTTTGTAACAAAAAAATAAAATAAAATGATATTTAAAATGAAACAAAATGAGTATATACTAGCAACGATCGATGGCGATGTGCAGGGACATCCTTGAGATGTTGGAAACCATAAATAAAATATACTTTTTACAAATTTGAAGATCTTTTTCAGTTTAAATTTTTGGAAAATTTTGGGATTTCTAATTCAATGTTTCACTTTACTATGCTCAGGACCACCCCCACGATGAGTTACACAGATTTTACCATCCTTATCAAGCTAAGCTACAATAGCATACTCTCTTTTATTTTGTAGCTATACTCGCACTCTGGAATTTCCATGGCTAACGTTCAAACCCCACCGGCCACACGGATATGAGTTATTGCTTTCGACTCATTTGAATGCCCAGGAGAGGGTGTATCCGTAGGCTGTACCTCCACCCGGGGGTTAGGCTTGTGTCATCATTGACCCGGGTTTAACCCTTTTTTTTCTCAAAAAAAAAAACTTTCAACATCATATACGCATAAATTACATAACTTCAACGGAGCTAAATAATTCACTAAGATATTCCTCATGAGCAATTGGATACAAAATCCAATTTCTATAATATGGGCTATCAAGTTACAAAATATATGGACATAGTGTGCAACTCATGACAGAAGGAAAGCTACTTCTTTCTGTTTTTCTAGTTATTACTTTTGTTTGACGGCTAAATGGCTAATCACTAAATTATTTTTATGTTGGCGACAAATTAGTTCAACAGGTTAAGTATTAACCTAATGGCTAGCTAAATTATTTTATGTTAGCGACAAATTAGTTCAACAGGTTAAGGGCCTGACTGGTATAACCGCAGCGGTTGTGGTTGCGGTTGCAGGAGTTTGCAGATGCGGGTGGTGGCGGTTTTAAGCATTTTCTAGAGATTTATACGACTGGTACAACGGTTAGAAATTGTTGCGTTTGCGGGACTCTTATGACTGGTAAACTACCAAACGAAACATCTGTTAAATAATAATTTAACACTATTTACATTTTATATAATTATAAAAATATTAAAAATTATAATAATATAATAAATATAAAATTTATATTTATAAAATCATATTATTAAATTTTAAAAGTTTTATAGAAAAAAATTTGGTTTTAAATTTTTATAATATAAATTGAAATATAATATGTATACATTTTACAATTTCTATTATTTCAATTTAAAATTTTATTGGATATTTTTAGTATTATTTTTATTTATTCTATTTTTAAAGAAAAAAATTCCACCATCCCACAACCGCCCGCAACTGTAAAGGCTAGCTGGATCCAGCTTTTGATTTTAAGAGATTCAGAGCGATTTGAAGCGTTTTCTGTGATTATTTCGAAACGTTAACAACCGCTACGAACCGCAAATGCTGCGTTTGCGGGTGGTAGCGGGAAAAGCCTGTCAGCCCCTAAGTAATAACTTAATGGCTTGCAGAAAAAACTAACTTAATGGCAACGAATTTAGCTCCAGTTTAAAAAGGGACCCTTTTAAAAAGGGGGATTTTGCTGTATATTCATAAGAAACTAATCAATTAAGAATATAGCCATGACTTGGGAATCGTGTCTTTTACCCCCACAAATAGACGCTGAATTCCTCCGTAGCGCGTGAACGTTTGTGTGTCACACACTGCATCATATACTATTCCATTTATAATATCTATATAGAATAGATATGTCAAATAGAAATGAAACAATAGAAAATAATTTAATTTGCTTAATATTATTTATTTTCCGAACGGAGGAAACAGAGATTCTACCACATTTACTGCTTAATAGAATAAACACAATACATAATATAAAAGAGTATATTTATTAATAGTATAGATGTTTTAGTATGATTCAACATCTGATAAAACATATTTCATTAATATAGTACAAATTAAAACAATTTGATATTCTATATGTGATATCCATATAGTATAGTATGTGGAAGTGTATGTGAGTGGGGGGAGAGAGAGAGAGAGAGAGAGAGAGAGAGAGAGAGAGAGAGAGAGAGAGAGAGAGAGAGAGAGAGAGAGAGAGAGAGAGAGAGAGAGAGAGAGAGAGAGAGAGAGAGAGAGAGAGAGAGAGAGAGAGAGAGAGAGAGAGAGAGAGAGAGAGAGAGACCCTAAATTGAAATCATATAGTAATAAACAAACACAAATTCATATACCCTAAACCAAAATTCTA
This sequence comes from Raphanus raphanistrum subsp. raphanistrum, assembly GCA_019706035.1. Lineage (NCBI taxonomy): Eukaryota > Viridiplantae > Streptophyta > Magnoliopsida > Brassicales > Brassicaceae > Raphanus > Raphanus raphanistrum. The sequence goes on from CM033981.1 coordinate 16,003,160, forward strand.
AACTCTAAACCTTAGAACTAAACCCTAAACCCAAACCATATACTCTAAAACCAAACCATAAACCTTAAACCCAAATTCAGAACCCTAAACCCGAACCATATAACCTAAACCCAAACTTTGAATCCTAAACCCAAACCATATACCTTAAACCCAAACCATATACCCTAAACCCAAATCCTAAACCTTAAAACTAAACCCTAAACCCAAACCATATGTCCTAAACCCAAACCATATACGCTAAACCCAGACCATAAACCCCAAACTCAAACTCTGAACCCTAAACCCGAACCATATAACCTAAACCCAAACTCTGGATCCTAAACCCAAACTGTGGATCCTAAATCCAAACCATATACCCTAAATCCAAACCATATACCCTAAACCCAAATCCTAAACCCTAAAACCAAACCCTAAACCCAAACCATATGCCCTAAACCCAAACCCTAAACCTTAAACCTTAAACCAAAAGTCTGAACCCTAAGCCCGAACCATATACCCTAAACCCAAACTCTGAACATTAAACATGAACTATATACCCTAAACCCGTACCATATACCCTAAACACAAACCATATACCCTAAACCCAAACCCTAATCATAAACCCTAAACCCAAACCCTTATCCATTACATGACTATGCTATACATATTATGGTATGGAATATTCGATACACCCATAAATTTTGTATATATGAAATTCTCTAAAATTTTCTTAGAGATAGAGATGATGAGTGGCGACGGTGTTGGAGAATAAAATAGTGTAACTGATCAAGTAGTGAGTAAGAAGAATCAGGAGGCAGAGAAGGAGATACAAATTGTAAAAGAAGAGAAAAAAAATGTATCATATTATACCGTAATTTAAAATAGTATGGAATATATGACGCATGATATAAGGATAGGGATTATGATAAAAATTAGAATAGTTTACACGATGGAAAAAGAGAGAGAAAGATGGATGGAAGAGAAGGAGAGAGAGGATGACAAATAGATGGAACATAAAAACAATCCTTTTCTATATTCCGTAAATAGAATAGAATACAAAACATATTATTTGAACATTATATGGTAAAAAAAGAAAGAAATATAACATAAGAATGAATAGAAAAATGTGAGATGAGAAAGAGATAGAAAGAGAGAAAGAAAGAGGAAGATATGAATGTATATATGAGAGAGAGAAAACATGAGAGATGAAAGAAAGACTATATAATTTATAATTCTATTCTATATTTTATATGTAGAATAGCACATAATTATATTATAACTGTATATATTCAATTTTATAAACATATGTTAGTTTTACAAAATTCAAAACATGTCATATACAGAAAAAAATCTATGTTTTTTATAGATATGTAAAAAATTTGAATAAGTTATTTTTGAACTGATAAAATTAGTTAAAAAGAGATGGGAAAGTGAGAAAGGATAATATAGGGAATATTGTTGAAATATCATAACCAAAAAGTTCATATGGTTATAAATTTTTTTTGTTGTTTTGCTATTGTCATGGCCTGTAATTTTTCTTTTAAAAATGCGTAGAACAATAAATATTTTTAATTGTGGAAAGCTACTAATTGAGGATCAAAACCAACATTTCGTTTCTTTTTTATTGAGATATTCACGCCAAAAAAAATCCCGCTAATGGGCCCAGTTTGAATAACATCAACATAAATGTTAGAAAATAATACGCGAAGAGAACAGAATAATAAATACAATATGTTTTTTTATTAATACAATATAAGTTTTATATCTATAAGTCACATAAGTAATATATAGAGGTGTGTTTCAAGGTTTTGAAGATGCCCCTTCTTCTGGTTTTTCACTGCTAAGCTATTGTCTATATATTTGTCCAAGTCTCTTCTCTTTTATTTTTGGTCATCTTTGCTCTTTAAGTCCTTTGTGTTAGTTTAAAATAATGCATTATCTGCTGCTAATGAGTCTCTTAAAAGTTTAAAATTTTAATTTAACATTTATCCAATCTTTTTTATAAATGGTCTAATGTTAATCACAAATAAATTGTAACTATAGTAGTATTCTAAAATATTCTAATGTATTCTATATTTCCTCTATTTGGTCTATATATTTGTCTCTATAATAGCATTTAGAAAAAAATATACTTCAGCACATTTCTATTTATTTTTCAAAAATAGGAAATTTTATATTTGCTCTATATCTAGAGAGAAATATACCTAAAATAGATTCCACCTATGTTATAAAATTATTCTTGTAAAAAGAACACAATGGAAATAATCTTTGGACCAATATTGCTTTTCAATATGAGTGGATATGTACCTCTTTTGATGTGAGATCCTCTTACTCAGGAAAGGAAATACATAAAACTGATTTTTTTACTCAGTTGGTTTGTGGCTAGCCATTATTCTACACCAAGAGAGTGCTTAAATTTCAAACTTTTCGATAAATCTGTAAGTTACAAATTAGGTAGTTTTCTGATTCAAACTTTGATACATCATCGAGTTGTCAAAATTTTAGATTTTAGAAAAATCGAAGAACATTAAACCGAATTTGAATTTAATTTGATATGTATTTTGTTATTATACTTATACAAATGGGCTTTAAATTTTGAATGTCTAATCAATGACTTCACTTTGCTTTTGCGCAGGTCATGCATGGTTGGCAAAACTTCGTTTATTTATCCACGCTATTCATATCCAAGAAAAAACAATTTATTGGAATACCACGATATATCTATATGCATATATTACATTTGTAAATGTGTGAATACATAATACACACATGTAGCATGTGATCAACTAAAATGCAAAACAAAAAAAGACCTGGAATGATCAGAAGCATATGACAATGAGCAAATGGTTTTGAAAATGGGCATGTAATATATTTAGCCGTTGTGGTTGTCCTCATATATAAACATATGATCATTTTTCACAAATATATTCTCCTTGTTTTATTTTGAAATTGCTTGCAACAAGAAAACAGCTCATCATGGCCAAATGCAACTCGCTTTTTAGTTGTTTATTGTTTACACTCAACAGAAGTTTATTAGGTGTATAATTAAGTATTATGTTTTCACCATATAATAAGGAATAAGTGAGACAAAAGAAAATGAATTGCGTATACATAATGTTATGTCTCATGACGGTGGCTACGATCTTGACTACCTCACATGATTTCAACCATATATAAAATACAAATCTATCTATATAGAAAGAAGATTCATGATGTTAACTCATACATATACTTTGGTTAATAACCATCAAATCCTTACCCATTAGACGCAACACCGGGTTGGAAACTGAAGGAGTCTTTAGGCGCACAGACTTACTCAAGAGATCTAAATCTTGTGTTATCATGTGTGTGGTGCTGGTCTCCCAAAAAATGTTGTATCTTCAAAAACATTTGCTTTCCGTTGGCAACAACCGGACTTGTCAGTGGTGATGATGTTATGAAGACTGAATGGTTCAGGAGCTGCAAAGTTTGAAAATGCTGAAACAGGTGACTCAGACGAGTTTCTGTCAGTGAGATCATGGTAAGATTGGGCCTGGCTTGTGATAACTGAAGAGTTCACATGGTTTTCAGTTGCATCAGTTTCCATATCCCAAGGACTCGGTAGAAATGAGCCTGGAGGTCCTGGAATGGGAATGAGATCAACCTCCATGAATGAGCTTCCTCCTCCTTCTGCAGTTTTCTCGTGAATCATGCTTTCAAACTCAGCATCTGGATCATTGGTCTTGTCCAACATACTATCATCTCCTATGTTATTATTACTAGTCTCTTCCCAGCCTTCATAATCATTGTCTTCACCAGTACTAACTGAAGGATTTGAGCTTAGAAACACCTCATCTGTTTATTCACTGTCATCCCAATCATCATAATCTGTTGCCAGTTCACGTTCTTGAGTCATTTCAGACTCCCATCTCCCTGAATCTTCTTCCTCTTGATTCTCAGAGAGATCCAACCGAGCTTTCTTTAACTTCAAAAGGCCCTTAGGAGCGGATGTATCCACAGCCATTGAACATCTCGAGGGACTTTTAGTGCTCTTTCCAGAGAATTGGCTCTCCCCAAAACTTCTCCAGAGTTTTGACTGTTTAATGAAGTTAAAACTCTCTCAGATAAATCAACACTTGCATGACTTGAACCTCTTAACACAAGAGGATCTGCTGACAACGATCAAGAATCTGTTACACAAATGACTTTCTTAAACAATCTTGTGTTACTTCAAGAATCAAGAATGGATCATGCAAATGCATAAAGTTACCAGAAAAAACTATGAGAAGACATACCTCTGAAATATTGGTTTTACAAACAGTGAGTTTCTTGCTTTGAAGAACTACTTTGCAATGCTTGTAATGTTTTTCCCCAAAGTCTTTTCCCTTGACATTCGTTAGAAAACTTCTTCTCACTGACATCTTCTACATGCTCTCCTAATGAACCAGAAGCTTTCACATTAAATTCAGATAATATCCGCAGGAATGCTTAAAATTTGGAGAATTTGCTAAGCAAAACGGTATTAAGTAGCTGAGTATAATGTTTTAATAACGTTTTTGTGATTATATACTATGGGAACTGTATAATTTACCTCAGCATCGCAAGGTTATAATCAAATACAGTAAACACACAGTATATATAAGTTTAACTAACCGAACATTGGGAGTGTTTGACTTATAACATTGGTCTTTTTCAATTGAGAGTACTTAATATCAAATTTTCATTTACCAAATCCACCACATGAATCACCTCTTTTCAAAATTAAAGAAATAAAAAACAGAGGAGCATCCAAACAAAGAAATTCTTTAGCTCGTCTATAATAAAATAGATGATTAACATTTTTGTTTCTTTTTTTTATTATGATAAGAGTACCCAAATCGCTTAAACGATTTCACGTGAATACCAAATCAATTATTAAGAATTCGAAATAAAGCCAGCTTGCTCCAAGAAACAGCAGTAGTCTCCCTTTCACCACTCATGAAAACATTCTGAATCAAACGGAGAGTTCGGTCTTGGAGATCAAGACACCATCACTATCAGCATAAAGCCACTCTCCATCTCTAATCAAAGTTCCTCCAATATAAACCGGCACATTCTTCTCACCGTGACCTTTCTTACTAGACTTGAGTGGGTTAGAGCCCAATGCCCTAACCCCGACATCGCAGTCATTGATCTCATCCACATCTCTAACGCATCCATTCACCACAATCCCTGCCCACCCGTTGTTCTGAGCTAACTGCCCGAGGTTTCCTCCAACAAGCGCGCATCTCATGCTTCCACCACCGTCTATAACTAAGACTCCACCTTCTCCTTTGGTCTCTAGTTGGTGTCTGACCAGGACATTGTCTTCAAAGACCTTGAGTGTCACGATTGGTCCCGAGAAGCATCTTCTTTGGCCATAGATCTTGAAGATTGGGTGGAGAGCGCGTAGGTCTCCGTTTGATATTAGTTCTGCGTTGCTGTCACACGCTTCTGCTGTTGCAAATGCAGCCATGGAAGATTGTGCGTGCCGAGCGTGTGTGTTCTGCATTTGGAAACACAAGGGGATAGAGTTAGCAACTGAAAGAAGCAAAACAAATAAAGCCCTAGACAAAGGGATATACTTCTTCTTCAACCTGAACAATTCAAATGATTCAAGGTATTATTTTGTTACTAGAAAACATATGACAATATTTAAAACACAAAAACCCATACAAGTTCAAGAGAAGCGGCTGATCAAATACTCAAACTCAAGAAAACAGAGCAAGACTCCAACTGCAAACAGCTAAAGAAGTACATGCCCTGAAGACTCCTAACAACTAAGACTTCTAGAATCAATTGCATTTCGTGCATTGATGGCAGTTTGCTTGAATCGCAAGTCTAATCTAGGTTAGATAACACATGCTTTGCGGATTAATGTTTACGAGGCGAACCAGAAACTATGTAACAACAATATTGTAAGATTATTTTAACACATATTTTAAGATTATCTTCATAAACTAGATACTAAACGTAGCAGATATGTACATAACTTCACTTAGGAAAGAAAACAAGAAATCTAAAAAGTCAAACCATTTTTTGGATCTTCTAACATGAACTGTTTCTGTTTTTGTCCGAAGGACAAAGCTCCAAGTTAACATATACGGCAGGAATATAACTAGATTTCACTATACAACAGCTAAATCCAAACGATCACTTAAGCAAGCGAAGGGAGAAGATAAAGATGTAAAAGTTTTACCAGTGAGAGAGAGAGAAGAGGTCCAAAGCTTTCAACTTTCTGCTACGGATGATTAATTCTTTAACGACGATGTATATAGTATAAGCAAAGGATAACGTCAGGTTCCTCGTGTCAGGCTTTCTGGTTCATTGAAATCCTCATAGAACACTGTGCCACCAGAGCCATTTGGGTCTTTATCGTGAACTTGTCGGTGCGGGTATTTTCAATCGGGTCGGGCCATTGACATTTTTCAATAATTGACTTTTGGTTCGTTCGTCGGATTGTCAAAACGAAGTTCGTTGCGTCAATCTCATATATTTTATAGATTTATTTATATTTAATGGGCCTAATGGGCAGAGTGCTGTAAAAAGTTTAAACCCAGGTTTGTTCCTTTTCATTGGGCTTTCGATTATTAAGTAGCCTAATGCATTAGGCTTCGATTTGGTTTCAGTAAGATCTAAATCCAAACCAAAATCTCATTTTTAGTCTGCTCCAGTTCGGGTTTTTAGTTCTGGATAAATGTGTCCAAACGGAATATTGAATTACAATCCTATAAAGAAATTAGCTTCTTTTTTTTAAAACACAAACCTACTTTCATTCATACTTAATCTTCTTCAACACAATAAAAAGAGAGAATTATTCATCCTCTTCGACAATAAATATAAAAGACAATAAATAAATAAGTTAGAGAAGATATCTTCAACCGAGTACGATGACCTCATTGACAAAATTTGTTAAAGATCAAACAAAAGGTTTTCACAGAGAACTTCTCATAGATAGAATACAACCATATACAGAGGAGGATAAATTTCACTTCCTCAGCTTGCTTGGCCTCTGAAACCAAGGACGGCCCTCAGATTTTGGGACATGTGACTATGTTTACGTAAAAAAAGTATTTTACATATTTTAAGGTTTAAAAATAAATTCTGAGAACTTATATCTATGTAATTTTTTTCAAAATTTTTTGGGGACTTGTAATAGATGTTTCATTTAGCATGGTTCAGAGCCGATCTTACTGAAACTATGTATATAACTCTATGTATTAAGATTAGTTAGTGTAGTTTTGATATCATTCCACACTTATACCCATGCACTATCCTATTGTATATGTAGTTAGAAATTCCCATTACAAAATATATATTAAATTTATATAAAACTTTTATTTAGTATATAATTTTACTTTAATTTTAGTAGATATTTAAATAAATGAAATTAATTCATTTATCATTAACAAATCTTATCATTTGAAACATTTATATAAAATTTGTTCATCTTGAATGACAAAACATATTATCACATAACTCACAGATTTCAGTTTTCAAAATAGAAAATAAAGTAGAATATCCTTTTCTTGTCTTGTACACAAAATTAAAATAAAAAGTGTTGGTGGAGCCTAAAAATGAGTGTGGTGTACATATCTATTACTCCATTTTTAGTGTTTTTTGGAGATGATCTTACTACAAAATGGAGAAAACATATTTCAGCATGAATTTTATGCGCCGTGTCTATTTTTTTCAATGAACTTTGTAGTAGTGCATATTCCACACTGAACTAAACATGAATTTGAAAATATTATATGAACTTTACGCGTTGTGTCTTTTCATTCTTGAACTTTATAGTAGTACATATTTCATATTGAACTAAACAAAAATTCAAAAATACTACATAGACTCTCAAAATAGTGCTTATATACACATTGACCGTCAAAAATGTTAGTCATTCGTTAATTTATCAAAATATCGTTATTTTGAATAAATTCTGTAAAGTTATTATTATTTTTAAAAAATACAACATAGACTTTCAAAATCGTGATTATATATGTTGACTATCAAAGGAGTTCGACATCCTTTAACTATCACAACGGCGTCATTTGGATAAATTCTATAAAATTAGTCGTCGTTTGTAATTTTTGACGGTCAAAAAATTTACAGCTGTTGTGTATAAAATAATTTTTTAATCAAATTCTTGCAGTTTTAATTTAGTAGTTTGTCTAAAAGTTTATTAATGATTCTACACAAGAGCTGTGAGTTTTAAATCATAGAGAATGCGGAAATATGAAAAATAGTTAAGAAAAAAACTTATAAAAGATTTGCAACATGGCATATGTAATTGTGGAGGTAAAATTATCTGTAAATTTTATTATAATTTGTAATATCATGTTATCCAGGGTCAAAAAAAATATTTTTGGATTTTCTCATGAGTATGCGTATCTTTCAGTTGAGCGTTTGAAGAAACATGATCTGAACCAAAAAGTTTAGGTCAAACGAAAAAAGTTCATGAAAAATTTTAATAACTTCGTGGCTTTCTATTAAGTTTCCATTTCTACTATGCACCTTACTCTTTACGCAGTGTGTGAAAAAAATGCAAGAAATTGTACAATTAAGACTTGTCATGGTGATCATCAATTTTAATATGACCCCAGAGAGTCGCTTTAAGAGCTAGTAATGGATTGGTCCTAAAGAAGATGAAAATCATTATGTACAGCACTTTGAGCGGTCCAGTCTTCACCACACTTATTCATCAAGTCTTTCCATCAACTAGCTGTACAGCACTTTGAGCGGTCCAGTTCTCAAACTTGTTCTTCGTCTTATTCAGAAAAATTGTCATTGTTTATTTTATTCTCCATTCATATATGTAAGTTAGTCTATACTCAAGTCATTCATCTTGTTGTTCAGACACGAAAGCAACTCATTCCCTATCCTTTTAAAAAATGCGTCTAACCAATCTTCTCTCATTGGTCTTCTTGTTTCTCCCCGTGAGCGTAACTGTTGTCTCTGCGCAGATTTGCTTGGAAAACTTTGGAACTTTTAGACCAGGTGGTACTTTTGACAGGAACCGTCAACTTATCCTCTCGTCTCTTGCATCTGAGGTCACAGCTCATGATGGTTTCTTCAACGGTTCCACTGGGAAAGATCCTGACCAAGTCTATTCCATGGGGATGTGCATCCCAGGCGCTAAACAGGAGCTTTGTTCAGAGTGTATCAAGGCCTCGTCTGACCAGTTAAGACAGAGTTGTCCCAACCAAACAACAGCATTTTATTGGTCAGGTGGAGGTAAAACTCTATGTATGGCACGCTACTCTAACAGGCCATCTTTTAGTCAGTTTTATACTGATCCACCTTCTATTGGTTACAATACTGGAGATCTCAGGACAAATTTAACAGCTTTTGATAAGTTATTGGCACGATTATTAGTTCGTATGGTGTCTGAAACTTCGTCATCATCAGGAAAGGATTTATCAGTTTCTAACAGTAGATTCTACGTAGCTGATGTAGCAGCCTTGACAAGTTATCAAATGATATATGCCTTGATGCAATGTACCCCAGACGTCTCTCCCTCCAGCTGTAACACATGTTTACGGCAGAGTATTGATAATTATGTGGATTGCTGTCGTGGGAAACAAGGCGGCTATGTGTATTGGCCTAATTGCATTTTGCGGTGGGATCTGTACCCCTTCGACGGCGCCTTTGATCTTCTTTCGATAGCACCTTCTTACGAACCTGAGCTGCAACCCCCACCTCCCCTGGCCAACAAAGGCAAGTGATTTACTTTAGATATGTGATAAACATAAATATTTTGTATTCAACTCTATAAATATGTTATTTTGCATTTCCACAGATGGTAAAACGATTAGTAAAGGAGCTATCATAGGGATTGTCACTGCAACGGTCGTAAGCGTAGTTATTTTCGCTCTAGGGGTTGTTGTTTGCAGGAGTAGAAAAAAAAAATACCAAGCTTTTACGTTGGAAAGTAAGTTTCAAACTGTTGACATTTTCGAGTACTTTCTTTATTTTCGAAATAATTCCACCGACCTACCTTAGCATTAACCACGTACACTTCCCTAGTTCAGCTGAAGATGATATTACAACTGCAGTATATCTTCAGTTCGATGTTAAAGAAATCGAGGCTGCAACGAGTAACTTTTTGGCGAGTAACAAGATCGGTCAAGGAGGATTTGGCGTAGTTATTATTATGCATTAAGATGTTGGGACAATTTGTTTAGATTATTACGTAATTGACAGGGTAAATTACCAAATGGAACTGAAGTTGCAGTCAAGAGGCTATCAAAAACTTCAGATCAAGGTGAAATGGAGTTCAAAAACGAGGTGCTTCTTGTAGCAAAGCTTCAGCACCGAAATCTCGTTAGGCTTCTTGGGTTTTCTCTGCATGGAGAAGAAAAGATACTCGTCTATGAGTTTGTTCCCAACAAGAGCCTCGACTATTTCCTTTTTGGTAACTAACAACACATCAAGGCTACTTTTCCTCTTTATCCAGTGTTCTTGAAGTCTTAGTCTAATGAGTTACAAATGGATGTTTAGACCCAACAAAGAAGTGTCAGCTAGATTGGATAAGAAGGTACAACATCATTGGAGGGATTACGCGAGGGATTCTCTATCTTCATCAAGACTCAAGGCTAACCATTATACACCGTGACATTAAAGCAAGTAACATTCTATTAGATGCCGATATGAATCCCAAAATAGCCGATTTTGGAATGGCTAGAAATTTCAGAGATCATCAAACCGAAGCCAATACAGGAAGAGTGGTTGGAACCTTGTTAGTATAGTCCATTGTCTTTAAATGAATCTTCATGAACCCCTTTTTGTTGCTGAAAAGTATAACACAGTATATATATATATATATATATATATTTCCTGCAGCGGTTACATGTCTCCAGAATATGTGACGCATGGCCAATTCTCTACCAAGTCTGATGTCTATAGCTTTGGAGTATTGGTTCTAGAGATTGTTAGCGGCAAAAAGAATAGCAGCTTCTATCAGAGGAATGGTTCAGTTTGCAACTTGGTAACATATGTGAGAAAAATCAAACTTTTTTTCTCAAAATTTGACTGTTTGTTTTTCCCTAACTGTGATCATGATTCTGAATATGAATTTCTTGGCAGGTTTGGAGGCTTTGGAATAGTGATTCACTTTTAGAACTCATTGACCCCACGATGGGGGAAAGTTATGAAAAAGATGAGGTTATTAGATGCATCCATATTGGACTATTATGTGTTCAAGAAGCTCCTTCAGATCGTCCAGCCATGTCAACAGTTTTTCAGATGCTTACCAATATCTCCATAATTCTACCTGTGCCTCGGTCACCTGGATTTTTCTTTAGGAACAAACCCAATTTAGACCCTTTAACATATTTATCTGAGCCGGGCGAATCAAGCAGTAAGCCTGTTCCTTGTTCTATCAACAATGCAACTATCACAGCTGTCACTCCTCGTTGAAACTCTTTGCATTTTCACTCTGTAGTATAACCACAGCAAGTTATCAACCTACATTTTCCTTGTAGCAAACACAACTCCAGTTTGTCAAAGTCGATATAAGAAATCAATGATTCAGCTCTTCCTGAATCTGATGTACAAAGTCTATTAATAGTATTAAGTTACGAAACTTACTTTCATAAATTGCTAAGAATTTTCTTATATATCATGTTGACTAATAATAATATACTAGTCTATATATATTAGATTAGCTTTTCATATTTAAAATTTAATTACAGTAATAAACTATATCAAATATACACCGAGGGATGAACGTATAAGCAGTTTTTGAACAATGTGCTCATCGATATGTATGCGAAATAAGAGAACGTAACAAAGGCACTGGAGGAGTTTGAGAGTGTTAACGAGAGGAATGTGTTTAATTGGACGACTATAATCCATGAATTGGCTACCCACGGGCTCGGAGCTGAAGCCTAACCATGCATATTAAAGCTGGAGCGAAACTAACATTGTTACTTTAATTGCAATACTTTCAGCTTGCAGCCATGTTTGTTTAGCTCGATTTGATCGTGCGGGGCTCAGCCAAACATAGAGCATTATGAATGCATGGTTGATTTGCTAGGACGAGCAGGTATACTCCGAGAAGCGGAAGAAGTTTCAAAAATCATGCCTTTTGAGGCTAATGCTATAAATAAAGGATCTCTTCTTGCTGCTTCAAATTTTCATCATAATCTTGGGCTTGGAGTTTAAACTATATTAAAGAGCTTTGAATCAGCTGATTAAGTTAGAACCGAAACTATATTATTTCGCCAAAGAAAACGTAAGACCCAATTCGGTAAATAGCTCGTCACACAACGAAAAATAGAAACAAATTAGAACCAACGTGTGAAGCCCATCAGGTTAATAAGATACTGGACCTAACTTCGATAGAATCTTATTTTCTGTAGTCGTTAATCCAAAAGTAAAGATGTTTGTTTTTTGTTATAAAGTTTATATGAGTAAATAAAAAGTGAGTAAAAATAAAGAGAAATGAGTAATTTTATACAGTAGAGTGAAATAAAGTTATGGATCCGAAATATACGGGGTCATTTAAGGTAATACGTGGGGTGGGTTTGTTCATACATTGGTATAATCAAAAACGAAATATAAAAAAATTAAAACTTATTATTTACTCATATTTATTTTATTTTTGTCGGAGAAAAAAATTGCTCAGGAAGAGAGGGGGAGAGAGATGCGGAGCGCGGTAAACGATAAGTGGCAACGTGGTTATATTTGATTCATAAAAAGATTTGGTTTTGTAACTTCATGCTACTTTCCCGGCAAGAAATCATGCAAAAACAGATAGTATTATACTATTATTACTAGGTGATAATCCGCGCCCTACGCGGAATGAGTCATTTAAAAAAATATGACTTTTAATTTATAGATATTAGAAATTCAAAATACATAAAGTAAGATATAATAGAATATATATGTATAACGCTCTGATTAATATAATACAAATTAATTAAAAATGAATGTAAAAGTTTGTTTAAATAGAGGATGAGACCAACGCTTCATAAACAATACAAATTTATCATGAATTTAAGAAAGACAAAACATATAAAATAGAACTATTATTTTCATAACAGAATTATTATGATAATAATTAAAGGAATATAGATAATAGGAAAAAAAACACCAAATCTAGTGAAAATTGTCTTCAAAACTCTTCGTTTGCAATCCTATAGAAAAAATAACAATGAATAAGTTTATCAAAAAAATTATAATAATTTACTCTTTTCTACAAATTGAAATGATATACCTCTTTCTGAAAGCATCGATTTCTTGAACATCAGAGATGAAATTCAAACCTTGCATTTGACTGATATTTTTGAGCTGTTAAGATTGTGATGGAGGTGATCATGTAGTGTATGCAATATATATAGTACGCCGAATTTACTTAATGTGCGGAAATCTTGATATGTAATTACGATGTTAACGAATCATCATTAATGTAGACAGTATCGAATTGATTAATAATTAAGAAAAATAATTTTTTCAGACCATGAGATGACAATATCGCATAAATGGTAACCTCCCAATCAAATTTAAGAATAAATGCATGATTTGTTTTTAAAAATAGAATCAATTTTGAGTTAGAAGCATTATTTAAATATATTAGACATAAACACTTTCCGTAAAAAAAATTGAATCAATCACATTTTTAAAGCAGTAATCTGCTGAAATAAATCCATGGCTACAATTTATAACATTGCATATCTACTTACCTTTTATTCGCCCATTGACATAGCAAAATAATACATTACCATGCTCTAATCATGCAAAGTCAAAAAACGAATAATTTTTTTTTTGTAATTGATTTAGCTTCTTGGTTTTGCAAATATACGTCTCGGGTTACAGTAAAGTAAAAAAACGAATATGTTTTTTTTTAAATTGATTTAGCTTCTTCGTCTTCAAATTAGTGGTCACACGAATATTGATTTAGCTTCTTGGTCTTGAAATTAGTGGTCACACGATTTAGCTTCTTGGTCTTGAAATTAGTGGTCACCTAGATTTATCACACGAATATTCTAACATATAATATGAACAAATTAGTCTAATTAGTTAAAACCCACAGTATGGACTCATTAGGTGTCACTATCAATAACACTTTAATCGTTTGTAGTTGGCTAACTATGGATTATTTGACAGTCACATATACTCTAATAATATGGCTCATATCATTTTGTTAAGGTTATTTTCCAAGTTAGAGTATATGTCATAGTTAATTTTTTTTATAATAGTGAAGGATCACAAACTATGTTATTAGTGTTTTGTTTATGTGTAAGTTGTGGTTTGAGCTTGAAGTATTTCTCTTTATAGACAATCCAAGAACTAAATACGCTGAGACATTTTCCTATAATAACGACGGATGATATAAATATTAGTTTATTATTTGGTCCATATTAGTTTTTTATACATTGTTAAAAAATATTTCTCTTTTGAAATTACAGGAACTTTAGTATCCGAACTTTATATACATAGAGTATCAGTATATTTTCTTATATAATTGCGCTTTAAAAATGAAAAGCGCAATTACTATAAAACAAACCTACTAATAAATTTGTTTGTTTTGAATAAAAAATGAAAAGCGCAATTATATATGGAAAAAAATTGGTCAATCCGAATTCTCACAACATTCTACGAAATGGTTTAATATGGAAACTATGTGACTTTGTTATATATGGAAAAACAAAGTCAACACATAAATGATTGATTGAAAAATTAATCATCTTTTATTACCTTTAATGATCATAACAATGATTCATGTGTTATAACAAAATTTAGACTGATTTGACAATGGCAAAATAATGTAATTATTCTAGTAATGAAAGGGTTTTATCAAAATAGGGGTGAGAGTGAATGTGAGGATGCCACCTAGGAAATGGCATTGTGTAAATAACACATCAAGTTAAGGTTGTTTTCTTTTAGTGCTCCTAAAATAATATATAGAGGATATCTTCAATTCATTCAAGAAAATTATCATTTTGAAATCCAACAAAAAAATCAGATCGTACCAAACGAGTTGATTCTGTAAGATATGTACGATTACCTCTGTTTATCCTACTATTATTAAATAGTCAATACTATTATTAATAATCATTAATTTTACCAAAAATATTTTAATAATCATTATTATTTTGGTTTAAACATGTTAAAACATCAATATAATACTAATGGTATGCGATTATATATATAAGATACATATGTGAGACATGTTAGACTATCTGGCTATTAGCGACCCATCCACGAGTTCAGCACTTGGTGATAATATGTGCAGAACTAACTTCTTACGAACATTCACCTCGCGGTTCATCTATCTTATTAAAATAGAAAAACTTTAAGCTTTTGTTTGGTAATAAGAATAGGAATTTTTTTTTAAAAAAATTTGTTTAGTAACAAAAATAGTAGAAAATTTTGTTTTTTCCTTATTTAAATGATACATTTAAGTATTTAATGTATTTTTTAATTTAAATAATAGATTTCTTTAATAGAATGAATCTTAACCAAAATAAATTTTCTTATAGATTTTTTGTTAACATTTAATATTTTTCAATATTTATTAATAAAAATAATAAAATAAAAAGCACACATCAAAATCAATTTATATATCATATAAATAAAATATAAAATATTTTATTTATAAATTGTTAGTATAACACTTTTATAATATAAGTCCAGTTAGTTATAAATATTAGATTTTATATGATACACTGTGATATAATAGACGATTAAAATCACATAATATAATTATTTAAAGTAATAAATAAAAAAAGTGTTTTAAAATGTTATACTAACAATTATGTAATACATATTAATTTACATATATATATATATACTAGGTGATTTTCCCGTGCTCATGCACGGGTATAAATATCTATAAAATAAATATATACTATAATAATTGACTGCTATTTTTAAAATTTAATTAATTTATAATTTATGCATAATTTGTATTAATAATGTTATATTACTTTAATTAGAAATATGATTTTAAATATGTTACATCTAGTTGGTTTTGTTATTCTTACAGTCGATTTAGTTATCATTTGGATATATTATATTGCATCTATTTCTACGAATTAAAGTATAGTATCTTTTATTCTAAATTTAATAAAATTTTGATTAATTTTCTTATTTGCATTTAGGTTGGCTGTTGTCTTAGATATTTAAATATATTTTAGGAAGGTTATGTATAACTTAAGATATATTATGTTTAGAATGAAATAAAAAAATAAACTAAAGTGTTTGAATCAAAATTATGTAAATAAATATAAAGATAATATTTTGAAGTCTCATGCATATATATAAATTTTTAAAAAGACCTAAATTGTTACAGTTAGTTAATATTTTATTTTCATATGTTAATGTGTTTTGAGTCATCCTATAGTTTATATTTATAAAATAAATTGTTATTATTATAAAATTATATTTTCTTATTATAGTTAAATCTATGATTTTAGATATAAGTTGGATTTGTCGAGTCACTCATGTCGGGAGTATATTAAGTTACATATATTCTTTCAAATTCAAGCTGAAGTATAATCATTTTTATTATAATTAAGTCAAGTCAGATTAATTTTATTTATCGTTTAAATGTACATGTATTTTCATAAGATATACCAAATTAAATTTTGTTTTTTTAAATATGTTATAAAAAGATGCTCATGAACACATCAATATTTACAATAACTAAAGTATTTTTATAAATTCTAACTAATTGTATGCCTTTTGACATGGTTATATTAAGTTGCACAAACATAAAAACATAAAATTTAATATCTCTTAAAAATAAGTACTAAAATTGTGATTTTTTTTTGTCGATCAAATTACAGACTCATGTAGACTCTGTAAACCAAACTGGTAGCTCTGTATCCATATGGACAGTAAACGACGTCTGTTGCCTCACACCACGTACTAAAATTGTGATTGAATCTGAGAAATCATATTATATAAGTAAAATATAATTTATAGATATTTTTGTTTGTAATTGAAAGATATTATAGTCAACTAAATATAAGAAATACAAATAACATTTCAATAATACTAACTATAAACTATTTTTGACAATTAAACATATATCAGTTTATGTTACTTAGTTATTTTATATAATCATCTAAAAATTGATAGATATGTAAAAAATATTCTATATTACTTTGAAAAATATAAAGAAAGTATTTTATTAGTATATATTATGTCCTTCAAAAAATATTGTTAAATAGAATATTACTATTTGGTGAACTTTCTTTTTTAATGAAATCACATTATCTATACATATGTTTTTGTTTTAAAATTCGCTTTATAACCTTTATAAATATTTCCTTTTATTATACATGTTATTTGGAAAATCTTACAAAAGAAATTTAAATAAAAATAAATAGTATTTGAATATAATATTTTAAATTTATTAAGGGTATCAATGTAATCAACCACCGTGAGAGTTAACGTGAGCGCGACACATAGGAAACTGACTTCTCAAATAATATTATAGATATATATATATATATATATATATATATATATATATATATATATATATATATATATATATATATATATATATATATATATATATATATATATATATATTATCATTAGAACAAAGAAAAAAAATGAAGCGAAAGCAAATATTTATACGGCCACGGGTCAAACCATAGAAATAAAAAACAATGGCGTAAGATTTTTTTTAAACAAATTTATTTTAATTTCAAATATGTTTATATATTTTATGTATTTATAAATTATTTTATTTGTTATTAAGAATGCTAAGATTTTGGAATTAGAAAAAATTATGACCCATTTCTATATTATTTTAATTAGGAATTTAAAATTTATATCAAAATACTTTTTAAAACTTTTAATTTTTATTATAACTACAAATGTTAATTTTCAATCTGAATTTATGTTTAAATATTACAAATATATCATTTATAAATAAAAAATTAAAAACATAAAATAATTATATGTCCGGTTAGACAGGTCAAGATCTGGTTATTATTATTGGAAAACAGTGCTCCTGCATGAGGGAAAAGGGTGAATTTTAACCCCCGACAATCCGTGTCGTGTGTTTTCATATCCAAACAAAGAAGCAGTGCATATACATACCCAAACTAAGATATTTTTAAAATTTCCAACCCGAACTTAGTTCCGTAATGTGAAATCCGACATTGACTAACGTTTCAGTAATTCACCGTTAAACCCTGCTTAGTCAGATAATATGTGGCATATTGATTTAATCAAAACAGGGTTTAACGGTGAATTACCGAAACGTTAGTCAATGTCGGATTTCACATTACGGAACTAAGTTCGGGTTGGAAATTTTTAAAATATCTTAGTTTGGGTATGTATATGCACTGCTTCTTTGTTTGGGTACAAAAACACACGACACGGATTGTCGGGGTTGAAATTCACCCTTTTCCCCCTGCATGAAGACTATCGTTTTATTTATTTACACACCTGAAAACTCTCAAACTAATACATTTGTATCTTTCAAAACCCATGTAAAATAAAAATATATGACCTAGTCGCTAGCTATCTTATGTATTTAAACTTTTTCTGAACTAGCTCATGATAACTAACAAATGTTACATTCGTGTGGGACTAAAAGCAACTTTGTCTAGCTTGTTTAGCAACAAAAAAAAAAAAAAAAAAAAAAAAAAAAACTTTGTCTAGCTTCTCTTTATCAAGACACAATTATAGAGAACCAAACGAACCGTAAAGAGATTATATCCTTACAAGTTTACAACCAATAAGAAAGCAATCTTTTCATTTCCACTAATCTTTTGGTTGTTTTTTTTTTTTTTTTTTTAATCTTTTGGTTGTTGAAGAATAAAATTATCATGAATTGAGTTTAGTTGTCTTCAAGATGTGATATTGAAGCTGTAAAGTACCGAGCTTTTGATGATTTATGCTGTAAAGGGAAGAACTGTCGAATGATTAATACCTTGCTTCACTTTATATATAATTAGTTACTATCTGCAACAATATCTTTTGTATATATTGACAAAATAACATGAAGTATTGTTATAGTTTTACAACAGAAAGATTTGATCATTAGTTAACTATACACTATCCTAAATGATCTTCAAAAAAATTGCGTATGTAACTCATTTACAAGATTAATATGTTTTTGTTATTGACTATAACGGGTATAAATCATATTATAAACTCGAAGTTCAACTGTCACTTGAAAATTGATTTTTTTTTGGTTAGCAATGTAATTGATAAAAATGACTCATTCCATTTTGAAATCCTCTTTTGTCAAGTTTCAATAGACCCGAATATTTTGATATCAGTTAGGTTTGGTTCGTGTATTTCGAGTATCAGACAGTATGAATAAGGATTAAGGCCATCTGCATCGAGAGTTTTAAAGAGCGGATCACACATTTTTCAAAAAAAAAATTAATATAATAATGAGCTGTTAATGAACCCGGGCCGTAGAATATCACTGGAGTGATACCGTCTCTTTACTGTTCTGCGGGCTCCACGACACGTGGCAGCCCGCAATAGGTTCAATTATAATTTTTTTTAATAGAAAAGTCAAACGAGAAAAAATTAAAATAATTAAAAACATACCTCGGGAATCGAGATAGAGGAGATCACCGATGCTCCTGCCATAATAGGACCCAATTAGTATCTTGGCTATTTTTGATTTACTTCGGTTCATATTTAATTCAGTTTGGATATTTATTTTAATATTCAGAAAATACTCGAGAATAGTCTGGTACCTTAGTGTCAAGTATACTATTTGGGTTTGAGTTATCCAAAACCAACCAAAATAATCAAAATTTTTTATATTATATTAAATTTTTCTGATAAAAGTATCCGGATACTTTCAGATAGTTAGATATTTTTTGATGATTTATATTATTGAATATTTTAGATATTTGTAATAGATATTTAAATTATATACATTTGGTTATAATATATGTATATAAATATAATTAATATTTTCATATATTAGGGTAATTTTTGATTTTTGGTTTGTTTCGCTTACTTTGGATATAAAACAGTAAATCAAAAACCATAGATTCCTCATATAATACTTAACAAACTAATACAAACTATCTCAGCAAACTGCATCTTCTATATTGGTTGTTTTAACAAGCTTTTCTTGTTCAAAATTTTCACAAATTATTTTTTTGTGTAATTTCATTTTATTATAACGTGGGAACTAATTTAATTGCTAGTGATGGTTTAATAATAGATGGTCAGTGCAAATCTTAAGTTAGACGATTTGTGTGTTGTGTCACATGAATGTCATTGTAGATCCTGAAATTGAGGTGGTCAATTTTTCATGTGTATTTTTGTTTATAGTTAGTTCTGTACTGAAAATATAATTTCTTGTTGCACGGAACAGTCGCCGAAAGTCAGGCACTGATTCCATTTTATGATAACAAATACAAGTGCCTTATAGTATACTATTATAAGTATTTCGAATGGTAAGAATAGGAGAATGTATTACTTTATTTGCAATCTGGAGCACCACAGTATAAGTTTTCTGCAGACAATAAATTTTCTTATAACGAAACTAAAAGTTTTATTTAGAAAACATAAATATATAACGAAGGTTAATTCAATTACATAGTTTATCCTTTTAACTTTATATTACATAGTTTTAGACTATTATTTCAAGAGAATGATATTTACTGGAGATCATTTTTGTACATCATGAATAGCTGTAATTAAATTGATACATTGGATGAAAAAATTCGTGAACTAGAGATCAATTTGTAAAATACTGAAAAAATTGTCTTAGTAGGTTCTTTAAACTTTTTGCTTTATTTGTTGAACCTGTATTTCTTTGTAATTTACTACCTGTAAAGTAATATGCGAATGCTTTGCTCTTCATTTCTTTTCTGTTTACTTTGGAAAAGGTAGTTGAATGTGATGCAAAAAGCATATGTTCTGTTCCTGCGGTTTTCAGTTAATAACTTTAAACGAAAATAGAAACAACCAGTCGAAGTCTCGAACCTAGTTTTTGAAGCAAGACATTTTCTTATAGGGTTTAGTCAACTTTTGCAATATGCAAATTTAATCGAACATATTATATACGCTGTTAATTATATTAAACAATTTTGATATTGGTTAGATGCACATGTGATAAGGAAGATGCATTTAGCAATATGTGGCGGTCAAATATAATGTATGCATTCTAACATGATCGTTATCATTAATTTGAGCATCCTTCCTTGAGCTTTTAATTGATGATCCAATACCAATTAGCAAGAGAAGAAGCCCTTTTTAAGCTTTTTTTTAAACGGGTCTTGTGGTCAAATTGCAGTGGACGGATCTGAGACGCTAGTACGTTTTAGGTTCGATTCTCCTGATATGCGAAATTAAGTCACATTATTCTATTCACCTAACGCGGATATGAGTCCATACTTTAGAACCCATTTGAATGTCCTGGAGAAAAAGTCTATCCACGGGCTTGTGACTACGGGCTTGTGACTCCCCTGGATTCAACTAGGTAAAAAAAAAAAAAAAGCCTTTTTTCAGAAAAAAAAAACAATTAGCAAGAGTCAGTACGCTATGGCTATGATTGTATTGTAGTTTTAGCGCAATTTATTACACTAGAAATTTTGTTACTTCTATTAACGTTCGAGTTTTGCCAATCAGGTAAAATTTTATTCTCTCACTTACGCTATTCAGTATTGAAAGTTGAAAGTTGAAAATTGAAATAAAGGTAAATACACACTGAACACTACTCTGGGTTAGGTGAGAGAAATTTTTCTTTTTTCATTTTACTCCATTTTCCTCCTTTTCACTTATTTTTCTGTTTTCTCCCATTTTCACTTATTATATTTGTTTACCTGATATCGCTTCTTTTTGTTTAGAAAAGAGAATTTTCTAAATCAGAGTAGGCCACTGATATTATTATCACAGCATGGTTAAGATTTAATCTGATAGAGTCCATGCTTGGGGCTGACTTAAAATTTTAGAAGGCTAAATTTATTTAAAGTAAGTTATAATTGAAAATTTAGCATAAATTGGAGATTTCTATATAGTAGTTCTCTTTATAACCTGGAGATTAATGTGAGTGTTTTATTACTCTCTGCCAAATGTTTATCCATACTAATAAGAATAGTATTTATGATATCTATTCTATTAAAATAAAGTTATTATTTTAACTCACTGTTAACCAGTCATTGTAGAACCATTTATTATTACATAATATGAAATATTTAATTAATAACATTAAACAATCAAATATATAACATTTCTACAAAATCTTAATAATCAATAAATATTTTAATAACTAATCAATTTTAACTATAAATTTTGAATTTTGTTTTTTAGTTATAAAAATTTGTTGAGAAAATACCTAATAAATTAAATATTTTATTAAATAATGCATTAATTAATTTCGTAATTAGTAATATAATATTATTATAAATTAATTTAATTAAAATTTTATTTAAACCAAAAATATATACTATTTCTTATAAATTTTATAAGTATAGTCTATTGTATTGAAATTGAAGTATTATATGAATTAAATATGAAAGTATATTAAATTAGTAAATTAACCTATTTTATTTTTAAGATTCTTTTATTTAAATAAATTATCATTCACTATTAAAAAGGGTTTTCATACAAAAATTTAAATTATGAACATATTTTAGTTTTCTATTTCTAGCTATGTATCTTCAAAAACATATTTTAAAATAGATTCTCTATTTAGATATTTCAGATTATGAATTAACTGTAGCGAACTTGAAAAAGTAATAACAATTAATAAAAAATAAAATGCAAAAAATAAATCACTATATACTAATAATGTAACAAGAAACTAAACAGTAAAATTAAAGAGTTACTCAATATGAAAAATGTAAATTATATATTTAAAAAGTTTATGATAATATATATTTATAAAATAAAACTAATAGCATGGATGTGACAGAAAGCAGAAAACTATATATACAGAAAAGTTGAACATATATAAAAATATCAGTTAAATAAATAGTGATATCGCTTGAGCACCAATAATTCTTTCCTTTTTTTGCCTTTTATGAATAGTAACCAACTTACCGTCAAAAATCATACTACATTTTATCACTACAGGAACATATCACTAACATTGTTTAACATAAGTTCTAGTCTCAGAGCAATTTTCTTCTGAGAGATATGTCAACTTTTTTTTTAATTGGATAAGTCGATCTTTATTAGCAATGTCACAAAAATAGACATAATTTCAATGCGCAATATGTCCATTGGGCATCACTAAACTATCGATGCATTTAGTAATTGGTAGTATAAGATTTTTATGTCCAATAATATGTCATAAACTATTTATACTTATTTTATTAAATATATATACTTTATCAAATAGAGACGAGCAGAGAATTATTTGGGAACGGTGTACAGTCAAACCTAAGTAGAAAGTAATATTTAAAATACTCACTGGAACTTAATCCCTCCATCGATGCATTTATGTCCATTGGGCATCACTGAACTATCGATGCATTTAGTAATTGGTGAACGGTGTACAGTCAAACCTAAGTAGAAAGTAATATTTAAAATACTCACTGGAACTTAATCCCTCTATATTTTAATTCTACTTGTGCTGCCTAAGTGCTTTATTTTAGTCAAATTGGGTCACACTCATAAATACCCCCCCAATTGTTAAAAGTAGGGGTGGGCATTTCGATTTAGTTTCGGGTTCGATTTGAGTTCGGTTTGGTTTGAGTAATTTGAGTTTTATAAAACTCAAACCAATTAAAACCAAAATAGCTTTGGTTTGGGTTCGGTTTGGGTTTAATTCGGTTCGGTTCAGTTTTAGATTTAGTTCGGTTTACATTATTATGGTCTAGTTTGGTTCGGTGTAGTTCGGGTTGGTTATAAAATATGAAGGCATCAGTTTTATCAACTCATAGAGTGAGAATATAAAAACTTATGCTACATGATTTTATATATAATAGTATTATTTGAATCGTATTTATATTTTTTTTAATGATATGGAAGTTATGAAAAAATGAAAAATGAAACTTTAACTAAAATTTACAATATATATATATATATCATATATATTTTTACTATATATATATTAGATTATCGGTTTGGTTCGGTTTAAACCCAAACCAAACCAAACCGTTCGGGTTGAGTAAAACATGAACCAATTGGGTTACATAAAGAGCACGGTTTGGTTTGGTTCGGTTTAACTTTGGTTTGGTTGGTTCGGTTCGGTTTGGGTTTTTTGCCCACCCCTAGTTAAAAGGGAGAAAAAAAAACAAAGTGGTTTAAAACTTTAAATAGTTAGCTGACAAAAATCAATGGCAAGTGTTATACAAGAACAAAATCAAAAGTAACAAATATTAATATAGTTACTTCTAGGGTCGAAGAAATTTCTATATATAATCACCTAACCATTCCATCTCCTCAGAACCATACTACCACATTAAAAACAATTTCCTCTCCTGTAACCTCACTACAGTTTTTTTGTGGTTCCTTTTTTTTCTCCAAGCCATTGTAAGCTCTAATCTTCCACATCTTCTTCTCCTCAATTTTCTTACGTGCGCACGCACACTCACTCGCACACATATATTTTTGTTTTTATTTAACTTATCAATTATCATTAAGTTTTCTTGTGCAGAAAAAGGCGAAGATATGGAGATTTTTGTGAAAATGATGTTATTGATGAGTCTGATGAGTCTGATGATGATGGTGATGTGCAAGAGTGTGGATGGTTATAGTAGCGGTTGGGTCAATGCTCGAGCCACTTTCTATGGAGGTGCTGATGCTTCTGGCACCATGGGTAATGTTACTTACTCTGTTCTCCAACTTACTTCAAAGTTGGAACAACACTTTTTCTAACTTTAGACCCTCTAAAGTATCTTTTTTTTTAATTGACTTAGTATAATATTTTGAATAGTTAATTTTTTTTTGTTTGAAAAAGTTAAAATATTTTTTGTTTTCTAAATAATTTGAACGTGTGGAAACTAAATAGACTACTACTACCTACTCTTATATGACAAAAAGCTTTGTAATACCAATAATTTTTTAATTTACATAAATTTGGAATTCTTAAACGTTTCAAATCTTAAGAATCATTTTGTATTAATGATATTTTTTTCGGGGAATCAGGCGGTGCTTGTGGGTACGGTAACTTATACAGTCAAGGATACAACACTAACACAGCGGCACTAAGCACGGCTCTATTCAACGGCGGCCAAAGCTGCGGCGCTTGTTTCCAGATAAAATGTGTAAATGACCCAAAATGGTGTCTCCGGGGAACAATCACCGTCACCGGAACAAACTTTTGTCCACCTAACTTTGCTCAAGCCAACGACGCCGGAGGTTGGTGTAATCCTCCCCAACATCACTTTGACTTGGCTCAGCCCATCTTTCTTAGTATCGCTAAATATAAAGCCGGTGTCGTCCCGGTCCAATACCGGAGGTAAGCTCTCGGTTTAGCTCGGTTCAGTGAAACCAAACATTAGTGTGTTTTATTGTTCATCTTCTTATACTCTATTTCTACTGGATGGAAACAGAGTGGCTTGCCAGAGAAAAGGAGGGATGAGATTTACGATCAACGGTCATTCATACTTCAACCTTGTACTCATAACCAACGTCGCGGGTGCTGGAGATGTAGTTTCCGTCTCCATTAAAGGGACAAGGACAGGTTGGCAAAGCATGTCGAGAAACTGGGGGCAGAACTGGCAAAGCAACGCAGATCTTGACGATCAAGCTCTTTCCTTCAAAGTAACGACTAGTGATGGCCGTACAGTGGTTTCTAACAACGTTACTCCTAGTAACTGGAGCTTCGGGCAGACTTATACAGGAAAACAGTTCCGAGCTTAGAGGTGATGACGTGGACTGAACACTTTATGAAGAAAAAAAAAACGTTTTTACTTTTTACTGATTTTGAAATTTCTTAGAGTTTGCATAGTTTTTCTAAAAAGATGTTTCGGAATTTATATAATTAACCCAAAAGAGAAACTAAAATGAATAATTAAATGGGGGAAAACAAGTTTTTTTTTCCACCGGCAGCTTTTGTAATTTGCCGGTGAGGCTGAGGTGAACAGAAGGGAGAAAGAGCTTTGTGTTTTCACCCGCCGCCTGAGCATTTGAGGTTTCTTTTTTTTTCTATATGTTTTTTTTTTGTATTTTCTTTGGCTTTAAGATGTTCGATGGTATTGAACCTTGGTTCCTTTCCTTTCATCAATGAAGTTGTTAAAAAAAAGATGTTCGATGGTATGTTTCTGTAAGGCATTGTCTATTGAACTAAAAATAATTTTATATTTTTGTATGCTTACTTTTTCTTGTTCTTCTTTAATCATTGAGAGATCAACATCATTATCACAGATTATGACGCTAGACTATATTATAGTCATATCCTTTATTTATTTGGTTTGCTGTTTCTAAGTCAGATATATAAATGTAATAATTTGTTTTGATGATCTAATATGAAAATTTTACGCCTAGAATTGCAACAGAGAGGTTGTTCATCAAATTTACGTTTTAGAATTTTTTTTTTCCATGGCCATGGGTAAATAATTGTGTAGCAATACACTCAGTTAGAGGGCCTTGATTATCTCGACACACTTTCTCCGGTTGCAAAGCTAGGCACATTTTGTCTTCTTATAGCTGTTGCAGCGGCTAAGGGATGGTCTATTCAACATCTGGATATTAGTAACTCATTTTTCAATAGTAATTTGGATGAAGAGATTTCCTCAGAAATATGAAGAACTCACTGGAAAAAAGTATCCTTCTAACTCAGTTTGTCGACTGCATAAGTCCCTCTATGGCCTCAAATAGGCATCTTGATAGTGGAATCACAAGTTATCCAGTGTGATCTTAGGTGATGGCTTTGTACAGACACACTCGGATCATTCTCTTTTCATCAAACATACTGATATGGCCTTCCTCGCAGTGTTAACTTGGGCAATATACTTTTTTTTCTCATCGTAAGAAACTCTCTCCATTAATTCAAAGTTCGAGTTCTTATACACAAGTTTTTTTTCAAAAAACAATAAACATTTTAACTGATTTCTGGCAATTATGAAGCTTTTGTGTTTGTTGAAAATCAGTACTTCTCGGTCCAATAATTTTTAAAATTGCTTAATTTGTTGAGAATTGGTCAGAAATTCTCAACATTTTATTCTTTACAAATTTATCAAATGTCTACAAAGTTTCAACAAAGAAAAATGAGAAATTTTAAAAATCTTGTTCTAAAATTTTATAAGTAAGTTTCTACTAATTTAGTCAATTTAATACGATATATTAAAATTAATTATTATTTATAACATTTCATAAGAAATTGATCAAAATTTTCACTAAATTCTAAGTAATATATATATATATATATAATATAATATTTAACAAATTGTTCAAAAATGTATTTTTTTATGAAATCTGATCAATTTAATCTAACTAATCAAAAGTTATTTTTTTTGTTGAGTACGGTTGTGCCGATTCCTTCCTTTCTTCTCATCTCTTGAATTCTCCTCTCTCTTTTTCGCCATCAATCTCCAATATTCTTTTCCTTTTCTCAGTTATCATCCTTCTTAGTTCTTTCATTGTCCTTGACAACCACCACGAAATAAATTGTATTTAAGTACATGTATAATTATGTAAATATTGATTTTTCACACGCTACTTAAATTAATGAAATCACATCATATGCATTGAGTTTGTTATGTATACAACTCTATTTTCTTCATCTAGAACACTTTTAATATTTAAGATATTTAACTTATTTTCATCTCTTTTATCAAGACATAGGCAAAAGAAAATGAAGATATCATCAACTGGTTGCATCTTTCTCCTTATCATCATCTCCATTGCCGTTGTTTTGAGTGCACCACCAGGGGGAGAAGTTGGTAAGCTATATAAATTGTTGTTTTTATAAGTTATCTCTAAATGCTGATATATCTACATTAGTCTCACGTTGAAAAGTTTAGTTAAAGATAAGATTAGAAAAAACCTAAGTTTATAACGTATTGTCATTCCATTTAACTGCCAATTGGCTTTGAATAAAATTCAATTAAACTTCACGTGTGTGCACCTTAGAAGACTTGTTGAATCAAAGTTAGGCTACAAGAAACATGTGTTTACTGTATTTGTGTATAACAAAAAAATACAATTGAATGGGGTTCGAATAGAGGACGAAACGGAGTTTAGCTACGAGGCAAAAGGACCCAAGGGGCCAGCGAAATGGGGGACACTAAAGAAAGAGTGGAAGTTGTGTGGAATTGGAAAACTGCAATCTCCGATTAATCTTACGGACGAAAATGTCAAAGTTACTAGTAAACTTGGATCTCTCCGAAGCCGGTATTTACCTTCCAATGCCACTATTAAGAACAGAGGACATGATATCATGGTAAATCAACTATTAAACTTTCCGATATATATATATATATATATTGAAGCATTCCTATTTTTTTAAATAATAAAATTATAGTAGTTCTTGGATCTTTATTATTAAGATGATCTACAACCCCATCTCAAATTTTACTGTGAAATAGAGTAGGAAATAGAATAATGTACAAACAAAAAATTATTAATCTATAAATAGAGTAATCACTTTTTGGTTGTACGTTACTCCATTTCCTAATCTATTTTAAAGTAAAATTTGGAGTGAGGTTAGAAATACTCTTAACAACTCCGAAATATAGTTAACTTTATATTTTGGAGTTAGAGAAGAATTATTCTAGAATAGATTTCAGAGCGAAAATTAAAATAGAGTTTTTTTCCAGATAAAATAAAATAGAGTTGCATGGGAAAGCTGAGTTTCTATTGTTATTTTAAGCATATTTGCAGTGACTACTGAACAGTCTAAAATGGAAGGTTGATAGTTTGTGGGATTTCAATCCATGGCTCTAAACCCACCGAGGAATTCTTCACCGTTTAAACCACCACTTCGTGGTCATTGCACATTTGGTCACAATGATGTACTTTTTTGTTATTTTTTGTTAATATGGCAGTTGGAATTTAAAGGAGGGAATAAAGGTATTGGTATCACTATTCGTGGTATAATATACAAACTTCAGCAGCTTCATTGGCATTCTCCTTCCGAACACTCAATCAATGGCAAAAGGTATCTATTCGAACATTTGTATTCTACCATATCTAATAACGTAAAGATTGCTATCTCACTGTTAAACAGAACACAAATTAAACAGTTTAAGAAATGGCTACCCTAGCCTCCTCCAACCCTCACGAACATTTGTATTCTACTGTCAAATAAATACATTTAAACAAAATGTTTGTTATATTTTCAAGACCAATGATTTTGAGTGTAAGAGACCCAACAAAAAAACTTTTTAGTTATGCTTGTATGTATTAATTAATACATATGTATTTGACTAGAATGCAAAATGTGACATAACTAAATAGGTATGCTCTTGAGGAACACATGGTTCATCAGAGCAAAAGTGGACGTTTCGCTGTTGTCGCGTTCTTATACAATATTGGGGAACCTGATCCTTTTCTTCTTTCGGTATTTCCATTCTTATTCTCAACCTAATTCCTAACTATATTTTTTCATCAATCATCGCAAAGTTCAGCATTTTATTTTCGTTTTGATTAGTTGGAAGAACATTTGAACAAGATAACTGATACACACGAGTCCGAGAATTATGTCGGGATGATTGATCCCAAAAAACTCACTTTCGAATCAAAACAACACTATAGATATCTTGGATCACTTACAACTCCTCCATGTTCTGAACCTGTTATTTGGTCTGTTTCCAGAAAGGTAATTTACTAATTATTTGCTTTAAGAACTAATTATTTATTTTGATAAAAAAAAGAACTAATTATTTCTAAGAGCTATAGCTTTCCGGATTTGATATAGTAATTTTCTAATATTACCTTCTGCTGTTTTAGTTTCTGGATTTTGATAACCAACTTATTTTCGCTATTCATATTAATGGTTCATGGTCATGGATGAGGACAGTGAATATAATTAAAGCAACTGTAGATGCTTTGTGTGTCTAGCTATAATTTAGTATCTATCTTCACTTCATCTTTTATCATGTTATTTTGATTAGTAATGTCTTAACATCACAGTGTCGGTAACCTTGTTACTTCGATGGAAACCCTTTCACCAAAATGTCCAATCCTTTTATACACTTTCAGATTAGGACCGTAACAAGTCAGCAAGTGGAGCTTCTCCACGTGGCTGTACATGATGTAAGTTTTTCTCTTTTGTTTAGTTTTCTCATCAGTCATCAGATTCCCACTTATTATACATACCACAGCATAGCTTCTTTAACATAATTTTGACTATCATATTATAAATTTATGATATACGTATATGCATATCTGAAATGTATATTCCTCAACATAAAAACTGTGTGAACATTCGATTACTTATTGTATATATATAATGAGGGAATGTCAAAATGTTTTAGATATAATTAATAGATTTATTCTTGGATTCACCATATATGGTGAACTTTTAGATTCACCAACCAATAGTATGTTATTATTTTATATTTGATATATTTTTTTAAAAATAAACAAATATTATGAAATTATATTATGTTTTAAATAAAAATATAAAAATATAAAAATAAATTAGAAAGTAGTAGTTACAAAAAAAATTATATTTTAACACCTTCAGCAAAATAAATCATAAACTCTAAATTCTAAACCCCAAACCCTTTGGATAAATCCTAAATTTTAAATTAAAAACACTAAACCTTAATACTAACCCTTAAATTCTTAGATAAAATAAATATAAAACAATAGTAGTTGCAAAAAAGAGAGACTTTTTAAAAAAAAAATATTTTTAACGCCGACAGTAAAACACTAAATCTTTGATACTAAATATTAAACTCTAAACCCTTAGATAAACCATAAATCCAAGGCTTTAGGATTAGAATTAAGGGTTTAATGTTTTTAAAATTTAGTTTTTAGTATTTTTGATTTATGGGTTAATATTTATCCAAGGGTTCAGGGTTTACCCAAAGGTTTATGGTTTAGGATTTAGGGTTTAGTGCTTTGCTAACGGCGTTAAAAATATTAGAATTTTTTTTTTTTGCAAATATTACTATTTTATTTAATTTTACCATTTTATTTTAAAAACATAATATAACTTGATAATTTTTTAAGTTACTAAATATAAAATAACAACATACTATTGATTGTGAATCTACATGTTCATCCTATGAAGTGAACCCAAAGATAACTCTAATTAATATGCAAAGTAAAACCAAGAATAACTCTAATATGGAAGGTAAAACCAAAATAGATCATTCAACTAATAATTCCACTATATATTAATTGAGAAGTCACTTAAGTATTTTTTTCCTGTGTTGATCATAGATGAACTCTTAAAAAAATATTATAATTTGATTGGTCGACGATTTTTAATTTTTATTTATTTTAATTAAATCTAAAAAGAAAAAGTAAGTCTATAACCAATTAATATCACTTGCCAAATAATATACATAATGTTACAAATAATGATTTATGGTAGCTAATTTTTGAAATTATAGAAAGAGTATTAATGTTTATCAATTTTTATATTTATAAAATACATAAATAATAAAAGACAAACAATTTATATAAATCGATATAATGATTTTATATTCTTATTTGAAACATTATATTTGTACATAAATTATTATAATAAATATTAATGTCTTTTAATTTCTTATATGCTTTACAAATCATTTATAAAAATTATAAATACATTTATAAAAAAAATTATCTTGACTTATCATATATGTAAAATTATTATAAGAGGTTGTGAGTCATTTGTCTAAGCTTATAAATTAGTTTATAAAATATATTTTGAAACCTCATCCCACTATCCACAACATATTAGTTGAGAAGTCACTTAATTGATTTTTGCTTATGTGTTGATCATAGGCGAACTTTTAAAAATTGATATAATTTGATTGTTCGCCGATTTTTAATTTTTATTTATTTTAATTAGCTCTAAAAAAGGTAAGTCTATAACCAATTAATATCAATTGTCAAATAATCTACATAATATTACTAATAATAATTTATTGTAACTAAGTTTTGAAATTAGAGAAATAATATGAATGTTGATCAATTATAATATTTATAAAATACATAAAATAACAAACGACAAACCATCCCACTATATATTAATTACGAAGTCATTTAAGTGATTTTTGCTTACGTGTCGATCATAGGTGAACTCTTAAAAAATTGTTATAATTTGATTGGTCGACGATTTTTAATTTTTATTTATTTTATTTAGATCTAAAAAGAAAATGTAACTCTATAACCAATTAATATCACTTTGCAAATAATTAAATAATATTACAAATACTGATTTATGATAACTAAATTTTGAAATTATAGAAAGAGTATTAATGTTGATCAATTTTTATATTTATAAAATACATAAAATACTTAAAGACAAACAATTTATATAAATCAATATAATGCTTTTATATCTATTCTATTAATTCTTCAACATGTCCTATTGATATTTAGTTGTGTCCAACTATTATTTTCAACCCAATATTCATTTATAAGAAAATTATATTAACCATAACTGCTTTTGTACTAATAAAATAACGTTGTAACCTCCACTTCCATATGATTCGGAACCCATATGTCGTTCAAGTTGACAGTTACAAAAAATCAATATTATTGTTTTCTTTTGGTGTATATACCAAATCGGCAAATCCTTTTGTTGTAACACAGATCAACATCTAATGTAAATTAAAATATTTGCCTATAGTACGGGTTAGAATTTTTTTTATAAAACTAACAAATTTTCTCTTACGTAAATCATGAACACAAGTTCGATTGTAAAATTTGTAATAAATAAAAAAATAAAACATAAACTATATAAATGTTTATATTTATAATGTTTATTAAATAAAATTATCAAAAATAATCATGCATTTTCAAAGCATATAATAAAATTGTTTAAAGTTAACAAATTAGGTTGAAATAGAGTTTAACAGGATTAAAGATAACTTTTAATAGAAATAAATATTTACATAAACTCATTTAGTTTAACGGGTTCTAATAGGTTATTCAATTAAAAATATTTATTAATTTGATTTTACTTAAAGTTAGTGACCATATTAACCCATTTACATATATAAATA
The DNA here is from genome assembly GCA_019706035.1 of Raphanus raphanistrum subsp. raphanistrum. Taxonomy (NCBI): domain Eukaryota; kingdom Viridiplantae; phylum Streptophyta; class Magnoliopsida; order Brassicales; family Brassicaceae; genus Raphanus; species Raphanus raphanistrum. The sequence goes on from CM033981.1 coordinate 16,036,138, forward strand.
CTTAACAAAATATATTAAATTTTATTTTTTTCAAACACTTTTCAAAAAAAAATTTCGGTTTTCGGGTTGGGTTTGATTTTAGTTTTCGAATATAATACATTAATAACATGGTTCGAGTATATAGGTCAAGTATAATAGTGTACGAGACTTTGATTTTCGTTGGTTCCGAGTCAGATGTTTTGGGTTTGATTATTCGTAACTAATTATATTATATAACTACTAAGAAAATATAATATATTGCAAATTTAATGAATAAACTTTAAAAATAATTTACAAAATGCATATGGCACGAAGTATAGTTATGCAACTTGACATATTTAATATAGTTACCAAAATTAAATTAATATTAAAGAAAAATATGATTATAGAAAACATAAATATTGATATTCGTGTTCACGCACACCAATTAACCTAATGTGCACACTACCACAATCGAATGGTATGTCGATGTAGCACTTTAGGATCGAATCCACAGAGACCAACTCTTACACTTTATTTCTATAGGATCAATATTAAGCTAAAACAATATGGGGGTTTTGAGTTTTGTAACAAGCAGCAAATAAAATAAAGTAAATGTGAATTCAGATTAAAGAGAAGCCAGCCTAGGGTTACTTCATCGGGTGCTAATACTTGTGAGCTAAACAATTATTCAAGTGCTAATAAGAACAGTCTAGAACTCGGATCACTCAAGTAGAACAGTCCACTGTCGTGGTACTGCTCCCTATGCTGATCGATCTCACCGTCTAACTGTCGTTGAGGTGAGAAGCGATCGCAAGCAATAGAGATCAAGTCCGATAGGTTCACAAAACACCCTAATATCTACTTTCGCTGATTAGGGATGCAATGCTCATTCAAAACAGATCTAGCAACCTATTACACGGTTAATGAACAGGTTAAACCTATGATCTAACATTAAGCGGCCAGTTTAATGCAAGCAATAAGAACAGTTATGAATGAAGACAATCAATGGGTTCACTTATCTATGTTTAGCTCACGAAATCAACACCCTAGAACCCTAGACAAGCTAGCCGACTACTCAGCCATAGCAACTGAGAACACAGATATAACAGATGAAGAAAACATGCTGAATCAATAAAATAAATGAGATAGGGTTCAGGATTCTTCTCAAGAGCGTAGAGATCCTTCTCCCTTTACAAATAAGTAAATTCCAACAATGGAGTCTTAGGGTCTGTTTCTCTATGAAAAGTAGCGTAGTATGATGTAGAAAAATAGAAAAAGAAGTTATATCAAAAGCCACAGGCGGCCAGAGAGAAAAAGAGGATAATTAGGGCAAATCCCGAGATGTTGTATTTTCCTTATTCGTCGGGAACAACCGCGGGATCACTCCGTCTGCTTGTTCCGCTTGATCGGGAACAGTCATCAGACTGTTCTGCGTGAAAATCACCAAACTGCACTGTTTTCTGCTTCTTTTGTTCCAGCAGGTCCATCTCCCATCCAGTGCAACTCCAGACCTGTAATGACTCGAAAAGGACTAGAAAGACTCGATAAAGACTTGAAAACCAATTAGAAAACATATATACAATGATGTATAAAACACCATATATCAATTCCCCCAGACTTAGATCCTTGTTTGTCCTCGAACAAGACCAAGTATCAAGAACAGGGAGAAAGGTTTGAAAGTGTGGGAACTCTCCTATTCTCAGCAACCATACCTTAACCACGAATCTCTGAACCATACAAGCAGTAAACTAGGACAACACACCCTTACCAGAACCCCACTGACTGCTGTTCGAAAATCGGCTCCATACTCTACATCTCAAACCTGAAAAAGCAACACTATCGAGACAGAACTCCTTACATTCATTTAAGAGCAGCGTGAGCTTCTCATCACAGGCACTATTCAGGGTAGACGGGTTAGGTGTGGAACAGGCTAATTTTATGGTGGAGTTAAAGAGTGTTTAGGGGCTACCAACTTTTCGTAGTGGATGCAGGATATCGCGCAAAATAGTCGTGAGAGGACGGCTCCATTGATGTCCACAGCCCCTTACTCGTTTTGCTATCTCAGGAGCGACTGTTCTTTTCGTTCGGGAACAATCATCAGACTGTTCCGCTCATCTGTCTGCTCCTCATCCCTTCATATTGATACCTACTCTTCTGCTCGACCTTCCCAATGGCTCGTGTATCCTGAATTCTTCTCCTTCTCCATCACCATATGCTAAATAAAATGAAAGATAGATATTTTTTTTTTTTTTTTTTTTTTTTTTTTTACAAGTACAAAAAGATATGGTGAGGTGACGAAGAAGGAGGTAACATGTGATGTCAAGGATGCCACTGGTGGTTTTGATTCAAATCATTCTGGTTCTCCACCCATGTTCTTGAACAGCTCATTGGTTATGGAGTGGTTGCTCTCTTAATCTGCTTGTTCTCCTTCTGGCTGAATCTGCGCAGCAGTAACGAGTAAGAGGCTGCGTCGATCCTTTCCTCTCCGACCTTTTTGCACATATCTGCACATATAACACTGAAAAACAAATGCATGAAGGTGGAATAAAGGCTAAGGTTCAGGGTGGAAACTAGCTAAAGATGAGCTAGCCACTCAGGAACAACAAGATGGATAGAAAGAATAAGAAGTCCTGAGTGTAGTTCTCGTTTCCCTGATCTAGTGCCCATAACAAGAAGAATTTCAGTCAAGATTAGGTTCAAGTTATTTGGAGTTAAGTCTACCCAGTGTAACCTGATCGGCTGAGAACTTCTGAAGAATCAAGTGAGATATGTCAGGGTGTTCCGGGTCCACACGTGTGTCTTTCGCCACTGCTAAGGTCACTGAATAAGACAACTAAAGCACGAGGTGGTTAGTGATCAACACAGAATAAGGTCCTAATTCCCACAAAACTTTGACTGACTCGATCCTAAAAACTGACTCAGACTGACTCAAAAGATAAACAAAAGAAAGAAACGAGTTAGTAAACGACGAAGACCCTCCCCCAGACTTACTTCACAACGTCTCGGTGTGAAAATAAATCAGAGAGAAGGTGAAAACCAGAATATACAATTTTTTTTTTGGTCGAGATACTTACCTGGAGCGGGTGCTCCGAAAAATTCTGGGTGTTCTGTCGCCAGATTTTCACCTGGGCGGTTGTTCTCGGCTCCTGCAGAACAGGGAGCTCCGTTTCTGCAACCCAGAATTTTTCGAAGTATCTCGAATTTTTCTGCTTTTTGACCTGAAACTCAATAAATCAAAACGAAAATAAGCAAACAAAAACAAAACCAAGTTATATTTACACTTACCAGTGGGTTGCCTCCCACCAAGCGCTTGGTTAAAGTCACTAGCTTGACTTGGTGATAGGGATCAGTCAGGTTGAGCATGAGGGCTTGTTCCAAAACAAGCTCCATAATCAGACATGTTCAGCTTCAAAACTCTGCTCAACAACCCTTTCACAGCAGCTTCTCCTTTCTCTTTCAGCTCATCAGTGAGAATAACTCTGACTTTAGAGAAAGGTTTAGAGGTACCCTTGCACTTTACCTCATACTCAATGGATTTCTCATCACACCAGTGAGGTGTCAAAGTCATAGTAGGATCTCCTTTGACCCTTTTCTTCTGGACATTCTCTTTCACCCTTGCATTCCCACTGAGTTTCTTGGTATCATTGTGAGGATCTCCATTCAGGACTTCCTTGAACTCACTGTTTTTACCAAGCTCCTTCCTTGGAACAACCTTCAGCTTTTCTCCACTGAACACTGAGATGCAAGAGGCGTTTAGATTCTGAAATCTGGTGGGAACAGCGTGATAGAAGACATTCTTGTTGATGTGGGAGAATGAGACTCTCTTATTAGGAATATCAACGATTGCTCCCACTGTAGCCATAAATGTTCTTCCTAAGATCAAAGGCATCTCATGATCCTTGTTCATCTCAACAACCTGAAATTCAGTATGGAGAACACAGTCCCCAACTTGGACAGCAAGGTTGCGAATGGTGCCATAAGGAACTGCTCTAGAAGAGTTTGCAAAAGTCAGAGTCACCTGAGAAGGCTCAACATCAGCAATGCCCAACTTGTCTACAATCGCCTTTGAGACAAGATTCACACAAGATCCGGAGTCACAAAGAGCTTCCTCAAATTCTACTCCAGCAATGGAACATGGAAAAGCAAACTTTCCAGGGTCATCAACCTTAGGTAACACCTTCAGGTGTCTAGGTGGAATCGGATAGGGAACCTTAGGAACATGGACTCGCACTGGTGGAATATCAGTAGATCCGTCAGGAGCGGGAGCAGTCGCGGGAGCAGTCGCGGGAGCAGTCGCAGGAGCAGTCGCGGGAGCAGTCACTCTAGAGCTAGCAGACTGCTCTGTTCTCTGTTCTGCGCCCAGAATAGTCTCAGCGAACAGTTGTTCCACTTGTTTTTCCTCAGATTTCTCACGTCTCTGCTCGGTTGCATTACAGTGCTCAACCCTAGGATTCATCACACTTTTTCCACGAATGATCTCCTGCTGTCTTTTAACAGTTTCAGCAGTTTGAGCAAGCTGAACATCAATCTTCTTTATGTGGTTGCTCACAGTATCATATTTTGAATTCAGCTCGGTGAACATGCTGTCCATCCTGGTGTTGATGTCTGTGGTAACCTGATTCAGTGCCTTGACCTGAAGTTGCTGGCTTTGGAGCATCTGCTGCATCATAATGTTCAGATTTTTCAGATCATCTGGCGGACTGTTCCCTGCAGTCGGAGCACTCGCGGCTGGAACTACTTGCTGATTGCTCTGCGGGATGGTGTTCTGGTACCCAGATCTTTGTGCCTGGTTGTTCTGCAGTAGCTGATCGACCTTAGCTGTTAGCTCATCAATTTTCTGGGTGTGTACACTGTTCCCTTTCTTTGAGCGGTTGCTCTCCTGATTCTCATTGGCTGAGCTGGCTGCCATGTTCTCAATCAGCTTGAGCGCTCCATCAGTGGTCTGAGTCATGAAGTCTCCATTGCTCGAAGAGTTTAGAGCATCTTGGTATTTCCAGTCCACCCCATCATAGAAAATGCCCAGGAGGTAATCATCATCAAATCCATGGTGAGGGCATTCTCTCTGGTAGTCATTGAAGCGCTCCCATGCATCACAAAAAGGCTCATCATGGAGCTGTCTGAATGAAGTGATCTTGTTCCTCAATGCAGTTGTTCTCGCCTTAGAGTAGAAATGGTTGAGGAACGCTGATCGGACCTGTTCCCATGAAGTGAGAGAGCCGGTAGGGAGGGAGTTCAACCACCGTGCAGCTTTTCCATCAAGAGAGAATGGGAATAGCATGCACTTGATGTAGTCTGTTGGCACACCATTCGCACGAGTTAAACTGCAGACTTTTTCGAAATTCTCAATATGCTCCATTGGAATTTCTGCAGAGAGACCAGAGAACACTTTTCTCTGCACCAGATCAATCAGAGCAGGCTTGATCTCGAAGTCCTGCTTGGTGCAGAGTGGAGGAACAATGGCAGAGCGCGTAGTAGGAATGTTCTGCGGAAGGTTTCTCTCCCCGATTGGAACAGTCTGCGCTGCTTGTTCCTGCCGCGCGAGAGCAGCCTGTTGAGCATATTGTTCTGCAGCTGCTTGCTGAGCTTGGATGGTCTGCTGCATCTGAAGCATCTGCTGTTGCATCAGTTGCATTGCTGCAGCGAGATCATCTTGATGACCGTGATCACCCATGGTGGTGTCAGTAGGCCTTGGCTGTTGTCTGTTCTGATTTTCTAAACCTTGCGATCTCCTGCAACAAAGAGAAAATAGCAAGTTAGAGGTCTTAGACTAAATAAATAACCGAAAAATAAAGGTAAAAAGATGGTCCCCGGCAACGGCGCCAAATTGATATTCGTGTTCACGCACACCAATTAACCTAATGTGCACACTACCACAATCGAATGGTATGTCGATGTAGCACTTTAGGATCGAATCCACAGAGACCAACTCTTACACTTTATTTCTATAGGATCAATATTAAGCTAAAACAATATGGGGGTTTTGAGTTTTGTAACAAGCAGCAAATAAAATAAAGTAAATGTGAATTCAGATTAAAGAGAAGCCAGCCTAGGGTTACTTCATCGGGTGCTAATACTTGTGAGCTAAACAATTATTCAAGTGCTAATAAGAACAGTCTAGAACTCGGATCACTCAAGTAGAACAGTCCACTGTCGTGGTACTGCTCCCTATGCTGATCGATCTCACCGTCTAACTGTCGTTGAGGTGAGAAGCGATCGCAAGCAATAGAGATCAAGTCCGATAGGTTCACAAAACACCCTAATATCTACTTTCGCTGATTAGGGATGCAATGCTCATTCAAAACAGATCTAGCAACCTATTACACGGTTAATGAACAGGTTAAACCTATGATCTAACATTAAGCGGCCAGTTTAATGCAAGCAATAAGAACAGTTATGAATGAAGACAATCAATGGGTTCACTTATCTATGTTTAGCTCACGAAATCAACACCCTAGAACCCTAGACAAGCTAGCCGACTACTCAGCCATAGCAACTGAGAACACAGATATAACAGATGAAGAAAACATGCTGAATCAATAAAATAAATGAGATAGGGTTCAGGATTCTTCTCAAGAGCGTAGAGATCCTTCTCCCTTTACAAATAAGTAAATTCCAACAATGGAGTCTTAGGGTCTGTTTCTCTATGAAAAGTAGCGTAGTATGATGTAGAAAAATAGAAAAAGAAGTTATATCAAAAGCCACAGGCGGCCAGAGAGAAAAAGAGGATAATTAGGGCAAATCCCGAGATGTTGTATTTTCCTTATTCGTCGGGAACAACCGCGGGATCACTCCGTCTGCTTGTTCCGCTTGATCGGGAACAGTCATCAGACTGTTCTGCGTGAAAATCACCAAACTGCACTGTTTTCTGCTTCTTTTGTTCCAGCAGGTCCATCTCCCATCCAGTGCAACTCCAGACCTGTAATGACTCGAAAAGGACTAGAAAGACTCGATAAAGACTTGAAAACCAATTAGAAAACATATATACAATGATGTATAAAACACCATATATCAATTCCCCCAGACTTAGATCCTTGTTTGTCCTCGAACAAGACCAAGTATCAAGAACAGGGAGAAAGGTTTGAAAGTGTGGGAACTCTCCTATTCTCAGCAACCATACCTTAACCACGAATCTCTGAACCATACAAGCAGTAAACTAGGACAACACACCCTTACCAGAACCCCACTGACTGCTGTTCGAAAATCGGCTCCATACTCTACATCTCAAACCTGAAAAAGCAACACTATCGAGACAGAACTCCTTACATTCATTTAAGAGCAGCGTGAGCTTCTCATCACAGGCACTATTCAGGGTAGACGGGTTAGGTGTGGAACAGGCTAATTTTATGGTGGAGTTAAAGAGTGTTTAGGGGCTACCAACTTTTCGTAGTGGATGCAGGATATCGCGCAAAATAGTCGTGAGAGGACGGCTCCATTGATGTCCACAGCCCCTTACTCGTTTTGCTATCTCAGGAGCGACTGTTCTTTTCGTTCGGGAACAATCATCAGACTGTTCCGCTCATCTGTCTGCTCCTCATCCCTTCATATTGATACCTACTCTTCTGCTCGACCTTCCCAATGGCTCGTGTATCCTGAATTCTTCTCCTTCTCCATCACCATATGCTAAATAAAATGAAAGATAGATATTTTTTTTTTTTTTTTTTTTTTTTTTTTTTTACAAGTACAAAAAGATATGGTGAGGTGACGAAGAAGGAGGTAACATGTGATGTCAAGGATGCCACTGGTGGTTTTGATTCAAATCATTCTGGTTCTCCACCCATGTTCTTGAACAGCTCATTGGTTATGGAGTGGTTGCTCTCTTAATCTGCTTGTTCTCCTTCTGGCTGAATCTGCGCAGCAGTAACGAGTAAGAGGCTGCGTCGATCCTTTCCTCTCCGACCTTTTTGCACATATCTGCACATATAACACTGAAAAACAAATGCATGAAGGTGGAATAAAGGCTAAGGTTCAGGGTGGAAACTAGCTAAAGATGAGCTAGCCACTCAGGAACAACAAGATGGATAGAAAGAATAAGAAGTCCTGAGTGTAGTTCTCGTTTCCCTGATCTAGTGCCCATAACAAGAAGAATTTCAGTCAAGATTAGGTTCAAGTTATTTGGAGTTAAGTCTACCCAGTGTAACCTGATCGGCTGAGAACTTCTGAAGAATCAAGTGAGATATGTCAGGGTGTTCCGGGTCCACACGTGTGTCTTTCGCCACTGCTAAGGTCACTGAATAAGACAACTAAAGCACGAGGTGGTTAGTGATCAACACAGAATAAGGTCCTAATTCCCACAAAACTTTGACTGACTCGATCCTAAAAACTGACTCAGACTGACTCAAAAGATAAACAAAAGAAAGAAACGAGTTAGTAAACGACGAAGACCCTCCCCCAGACTTACTTCACAACGTCTCGGTGTGAAAATAAATCAGAGAGAAGGTGAAAACCAGAATATACAATTTTTTTTTTGGTCGAGATACTTACCTGGAGCGGGTGCTCCGAAAAATTCTGGGTGTTCTGTCGCCAGATTTTCACCTGGGCGGTTGTTCTCGGCTCCTGCAGAACAGGGAGCTCCGTTTCTGCAACCCAGAATTTTTCGAAGTATCTCGAATTTTTCTGCTTTTTGACCTGAAACTCAATAAATCAAAACGAAAATAAGCAAACAAAAACAAAACCAAGTTATATTTACACTTACCAGTGGGTTGCCTCCCACCAAGCGCTTGGTTAAAGTCACTAGCTTGACTTGGTGATAGGGATCAGTCAGGTTGAGCATGAGGGCTTGTTCCAAAACAAGCTCCATAATCAGACATGTTCAGCTTCAAAACTCTGCTCAACAACCCTTTCACAGCAGCTTCTCCTTTCTCTTTCAGCTCATCAGTGAGAATAACTCTGACTTTAGAGAAAGGTTTAGAGGTACCCTTGCACTTTACCTCATACTCAATGGATTTCTCATCACACCAGTGAGGTGTCAAAGTCATAGTAGGATCTCCTTTGACCCTTTTCTTCTGGACATTCTCTTTCACCCTTGCATTCCCACTGAGTTTCTTGGTATCATTGTGAGGATCTCCATTCAGGACTTCCTTGAACTCACTGTTTTTACCAAGCTCCTTCCTTGGAACAACCTTCAGCTTTTCTCCACTGAACACTGAGATGCAAGAGGCGTTTAGATTCTGAAATCTGGTGGGAACAGCGTGATAGAAGACATTCTTGTTGATGTGGGAGAATGAGACTCTCTTATTAGGAATATCAACGATTGCTCCCACTGTAGCCATAAATGTTCTTCCTAAGATCAAAGGCATCTCATGATCCTTGTTCATCTCAACAACCTGAAATTCAGTATGGAGAACACAGTCCCCAACTTGGACAGCAAGGTTGCGAATGGTGCCATAAGGAACTGCTCTAGAAGAGTTTGCAAAAGTCAGAGTCACCTGAGAAGGCTCAACATCAGCAATGCCCAACTTGTCTACAATCGCCTTTGAGACAAGATTCACACAAGATCCGGAGTCACAAAGAGCTTCCTCAAATTCTACTCCAGCAATGGAACATGGAAAAGCAAACTTTCCAGGGTCATCAACCTTAGGTAACACCTTCAGGTGTCTAGGTGGAATCGGATAGGGAACCTTAGGAACATGGACTCGCACTGGTGGAATATCAGTAGATCCGTCAGGAGCGGGAGCAGTCGCGGGAGCAGTCGCGGGAGCAGTCGCAGGAGCAGTCGCGGGAGCAGTCACTCTAGAGCTAGCAGACTGCTCTGTTCTCTGTTCTGCGCCCAGAATAGTCTCAGCGAACAGTTGTTCCACTTGTTTTTCCTCAGATTTCTCACGTCTCTGCTCGGTTGCATTACAGTGCTCAACCCTAGGATTCATCACACTTTTTCCACGAATGATCTCCTGCTGTCTTTTAACAGTTTCAGCAGTTTGAGCAAGCTGAACATCAATCTTCTTTATGTGGTTGCTCACAGTATCATATTTTGAATTCAGCTCGGTGAACATGCTGTCCATCCTGGTGTTGATGTCTGTGGTAACCTGATTCAGTGCCTTGACCTGAAGTTGCTGGCTTTGGAGCATCTGCTGCATCATAATGTTCAGATTTTTCAGATCATCTGGCGGACTGTTCCCTGCAGTCGGAGCACTCGCGGCTGGAACTACTTGCTGATTGCTCTGCGGGATGGTGTTCTGGTACCCAGATCTTTGTGCCTGGTTGTTCTGCAGTAGCTGATCGACCTTAGCTGTTAGCTCATCAATTTTCTGGGTGTGTACACTGTTCCCTTTCTTTGAGCGGTTGCTCTCCTGATTCTCATTGGCTGAGCTGGCTGCCATGTTCTCAATCAGCTTGAGCGCTCCATCAGTGGTCTGAGTCATGAAGTCTCCATTGCTCGAAGAGTTTAGAGCATCTTGGTATTTCCAGTCCACCCCATCATAGAAAATGCCCAGGAGGTAATCATCATCAAATCCATGGTGAGGGCATTCTCTCTGGTAGTCATTGAAGCGCTCCCATGCATCACAAAAAGGCTCATCATGGAGCTGTCTGAATGAAGTGATCTTGTTCCTCAATGCAGTTGTTCTCGCCTTAGAGTAGAAATGGTTGAGGAACGCTGATCGGACCTGTTCCCATGAAGTGAGAGAGCCGGTAGGGAGGGAGTTCAACCACCGTGCAGCTTTTCCATCAAGAGAGAATGGGAATAGCATGCACTTGATGTAGTCTGTTGGCACACCATTCGCACGAGTTAAACTGCAGACTTTTTCGAAATTCTCAATATGCTCCATTGGAATTTCTGCAGAGAGACCAGAGAACACTTTTCTCTGCACCAGATCAATCAGAGCAGGCTTGATCTCGAAGTCCTGCTTGGTGCAGAGTGGAGGAACAATGGCAGAGCGCGTAGTAGGAATGTTCTGCGGAAGGTTTCTCTCCCCGATTGGAACAGTCTGCGCTGCTTGTTCCTGCCGCGCGAGAGCAGCCTGTTGAGCATATTGTTCTGCAGCTGCTTGCTGAGCTTGGATGGTCTGCTGCATCTGAAGCATCTGCTGTTGCATCAGTTGCATTGCTGCAGCGAGATCATCTTGATGACCGTGATCACCCATGGTGGTGTCAGTAGGCCTTGGCTGTTGTCTGTTCTGATTTTCTAAACCTTGCGATCTCCTGCAACAAAGAGAAAATAGCAAGTTAGAGGTCTTAGACTAAATAAATAACCGAAAAATAAAGGTAAAAAGATGGTCCCCGGCAACGGCGCCAAATTGATATTCGTGTTCACGCACACCAATTAACCTAATGTGCACACTACCACAATCGAATGGTATGTCGATGTAGCACTTTAGGATCGAATCCACAGAGACCAACTCTTACACTTTATTTCTATAGGATCAATATTAAGCTAAAACAATATGGGGGTTTTGAGTTTTGTAACAAGCAGCAAATAAAATAAAGTAAATGTGAATTCAGATTAAAGAGAAGCCAGCCTAGGGTTACTTCATCGGGTGCTAATACTTGTGAGCTAAACAATTATTCAAGTGCTAATAAGAACAGTCTAGAACTCGGATCACTCAAGTAGAACAGTCCACTGTCGTGGTACTGCTCCCTATGCTGATCGATCTCACCGTCTAACTGTCGTTGAGGTGAGAAGCGATCGCAAGCAATAGAGATCAAGTCCGATAGGTTCACAAAACACCCTAATATCTACTTTCGCTGATTAGGGATGCAATGCTCATTCAAAACAGATCTAGCAACCTATTACACGGTTAATGAACAGGTTAAACCTATGATCTAACATTAAGCGGCCAGTTTAATGCAAGCAATAAGAACAATTATGAATGAAGACAATCAATGGGTTCACTTATCTATGTTTAGCTCACGAAATCAACACCCTAGAACCCTAGACAAGCTAGCCGACTACTCAGCCATAGCAACTGAGAACACAGATATAACAGATGAAGAAAACATGCTGAATCAATAAAATAAATGAGATAGGGTTCAGGATTCTTCTCAAGAGCGTAGAGATCCTTCTCCCTTTACAAATAAGTAAATCCCAACAATGGAGTCTTAGGGTCTGTTTCTCTATGAAAAGTAGCGTAGTATGATGTAGAAAAATAGAAAAAGAAGTTATATCAAAAGCCACAGGCGGCCAGAGAGAAAAAGAGGATAATTAGGGCAAATCCCGAGATGTTGTATTTTCCTTATTCGTCGGGAACAACCGCGGGATCACTCCGTCTGCTTGTTCCGCTTGATCGGGAACAGTCATCAGACTGTTCTGCGTGAAAATCACCAAACTGCACTGTTTTCTGCTTCTTTTGTTCCAGCAGGTCCATCTCCCATCCAGTGCAACTCCAGACCTGTAATGACTCGAAAAGGACTAGAAAGACTCGATAAAGACTTGAAAACCAATTAGAAAACATATATACAATGATGTATAAAACACCATATATCAAATATAAAAATTAAAATTTTCAAAAAAAATTAAAGTAAAAAATATACCCGCCCTTTTGAAAGGGCGGGTCAAAATCTAGATAACTGCATCTATAACTATATCAAAACACTGACCACATTATAATTTTCTCTACCAAAATCAGTTATCACGTTTTTTTTTGAAAGCGGGTTTTATGATATCAATACTATTAATTCTTCAACATGTCCAATTGATATGGGTTAGGTCCAATTTAAAAAAGTGGCATCCAAATATAACTAACTAAAATAACCGTATAATAATAATAAGAAAACTGCATAACTTAATATATAGTCAACCTCCATAACCATTAAGTCCTATTTTTAAAGGCTACAAATATTGCAACATAAATGTACGAATATATATATTTTTGTTTCATTGTCCTTACTCTTTTGCTTCACCTATTAATTATCCTATATCTAATTCCAAAATCATAGTATTTATTTAACAACCAAAAATATTCAGGAATCAAAATATAACCGCCTTCTACATATACGATATGGACTAATATACTGTATTATGTATTTTTTCCTTACTCCTATTTTATAAAATATAGAAAGTGGATATGTATGTATACGGGTAGGTTTTCTATGAAAGGATCATGTGCTTGAACTAAATTTTACAAAATATTAATAACTTTTTAAGTATTTAAATGTCTATTGTAAATAATAAAATTAAATTTAAAATCTAAAATAATCTAAAAATAAAACATAAAATTATAATTGATAATTGATAACAAAAATAAACTAATACCAAATCACAACAATTAGATTTGTTAATAGATTCATAATCCACAAGATCATATATATATATATATATATATATATATATATATATATATATATATATATATATATATATATATATATATATATATATATATATTTTTATATAAAAACCAAAAATATAATTTCCTAATTAGAATACAAACATATTCTAATAATATAATTAAAAATCTAAAAAGTTAATAATTAAAAATTACGTATTGGTTTAACCAGTGGTTCAACTGGTAACCGAGTTTTAGCGGATTTCCATGGGTTTTACCGGGTTTCCGTGGGTTTTACCAAGTTTCGTGGGTTTTACCAGATTATTAAACAATGATGTTTTTCCTAAAACTCAAACTGAATTACATACGAGATCCACGGGTTTGTCGGTTTAATCGCGAATCCGGATCGGTTTCAAAATATTGTGTACAAGTGTATAGTTATATAACATCACAAATTCAATATAATTATCAAAACATTTAACTAATAGTTTTTAAATATAGTAAATATGATTATAAATAAAACACAAATAAAAAATTAAAAACAAAAAATATACCCGCCCTCTGAAGGGCGGGTCAGAATCTAGTTCTTGTTTAAAACATTATATTTGTATATAAGTTATTATAGTAAATATTAATGTCTTTTAGTTTCATATATGCTTTACAAATCATTTATAAAAACTATAAATACATTTATTAAATTTTTTTATTTTGTCTTATCATATATTTAAAATTATTATAAGAGATTTTGAATCATTTATATAATCTTATAAATTAGTTTATAAAATATATTTTTAAATCACATTCCACTATCCTACTATCCCACTATATATTAATTGAGAAGTCACTTAATTGATTTTTTCTTACGTGTTGATCATAGACGAACTCTTAAAAATTGATATAATTTGATTGCTGGACGATTTTTAATTTTTATTTATTTTAATTAGCTCTAAAAAAGGTAAGTCTATGGTAACTAAGTTTTGAAATTATAGAAAGAATATTAATGTTGATCAATTATCATATTTATAAAATACATAAAATAACAAACGACCAAAAATCTATATAAATCGATATAATGTTTTAAATATGAATATAAAATCATTTTGTATCAATATACAAACAATCTAAATATATTGCATAAAATAATTTATGGTAATTAACTATGTGATTTATATAAAAAATATATAATGTTCGGAAAATCATTTTTAGTAATCAAGTATTTATAACCTATATAGTATATTTCAGAAGTAATTTATAGAATTGATATAGTAGTTTTATATTCCTATGCAAATGGATATGAATATGTAGAGAATCTGTAACACTTATATTGTTTTAATTTTTAATCTTATTAAACACATAAAACTTTAGTTACAAATAATTTTGAAAAAAAAATCAAAACTATATTCCTTCAAAACTTAAGTAATTTTATTAGAAACTGAATTATGAATATTACATAACCAATATTACAAAATTTTATGAGTCTGTAATGTTGCTGACAAAAAAAAAAATTTACAAAATTTTAAATACAAAATATCCACATATATTTTAAAATAGTCATATTCATTTTTTTCAAAAACATTTTTTCTTAGAAAGATATTTAACAGAAAACATATATTTAATTTTTTTATGATAAGAATATATTTTAATTTGACAAATTATAATAAATATATTGGTACAATATATTCAAACCCGCAAAATCGCGGACATCCACCTAGTTCCATTTATTTATCCAAAAAAACTGATAATTTCATTTTCATTATTTTAAATAATGTTTTAAAATGATATTTAACAGGCTTCTGATACAAATGCTAGGCCGCTTCAGCCAATCAATAAGCGCGTGGTGCATTTATACATACCACCAACGGAGAACAAATAAGTCTGTATTAATTTGATGTCAACAGAAAACGAGTCTGTCAAATTTAAGCAAAAAAAAAAACAGAAAACGAGTCTGTATTAACCTATACGCCATTCGCTGTGTTGCACCAAAAAACTATATTATTTTCTCATATAATGAATGTAAAACGGGTCTGACATTACATGTAGTTTATCGTTTTGCGCTAGTGTCGTCATTTGATCACTATCCAATTCAAACTCACAATGCATATTTAAAAAAAAAAATCATTAGACACGTTTTCATAAGAATTTGACAACTAACTCTAATATGTTTGTTAAGATTGATACCTATATACTCTGTAATCAACCCTGACGTCTTCCTCCTCTGCACTGTAATACTGATCAACGATACAATTACGACTAGAAGTAGCCTCAAAAAGATATCGAATCATTCACATAACAAGTTCTCCGATCAACTCCTCAATACGAACCTCCATGGGATAATCGCCTTAAGACCTCACGATCTCACTACTCAATTCCAATTCTAAATGCATAGACCATGAAAATGGATAGTATTTAAAGCTTCAATTTCTTCTAACAGCAAACCCTTCATTCTAGCGAGAGTCTTTATTTCTCTTACACTCCACGTCAGCAATTGAGCATTTATCTCACTCTTCTTTTGACCCGACCTTGACCAAGCGTATCAATACTCTCTCCCCTTTTAGACAAGCTTGTCCCCAATCTTGAGATATGAAAAATGAGACCACATGCTGAAGGTTTGCTTTAACTGCCATCAACCACATAAAAGTACTCAAGCTAAGCATCACTGAATATGGATTTTACAGGGGTTCTACTTTAACATTCCAATTCAATGATGATCTCGTGATACTAACTATACGTCCATTTAAGCAGAACTGAAAATAGATTTTACAAAGTTGCGGTCTTTATTGCAACGTCGTCGGATCCTATATATCGATGGAGATGTCAATTGGGCCCACGTCGATGTCCACGGTGATACAAAGCTACACAACTCATCTCCTGATTAATGGGCTCATAACAGAATAAGCCCATACCTAACAATTAAGTCGCTTTGTCGCAATTAAAGATCTACTAGGGTTTATCGCTTCGCCACTGTATATAAATACTCGTATTCTTTTGCTCTGTCACATATACAATCAAATTGTTTCTTCTACGGCGCATCTATTTTGAATTTAATCGTCTTTTATCGTTTTCTTTAATCAAATTTTGCAAGGAAAAGCCTGATTTGCAATTACTTGATTCATGTGAATGGGTCAAGGAATCTATCGTTAGGCTAAATAGATGTTGGATAGCTTCTCTATCCTGTAAGCTTACGTGTACCTCCGTTAGCTTGCTCTGCCTCTTATTCGCCGAAGCTTCTTTGTTTCTGTTGCAAAGAATCTTTGGTGACTACGCAGATACATCTATCTATCTATCTCCCTGTTGATTTTTTTTCCTTTAGATTATTAGTTTGGTTATTAATATTTGTGAAATTAACGTTAATTGTTTGATGATGGTGAGGGTGATGAAAAAAATCATTCGGATTCCCAATGAATAAAAAATGTGATTATTTACCAGCTACTTTTGACTCATCTATCATCAATCAATTCTTTTTTTTTTCTTGATTTGTGTTTAATTTAAAAGTTTTATAACTTGTTTTTGGATTTGGCCAGTGATGTAATCAAAATATTTGCTACTCTTGATGAAGAAATTCATTTGATGATTCTTTAACCACCAAGATCTCTGAGGCCTTTCTTATCCTTTTTCGATATTATTTATTTTGAAAGTTATCAGAAAGCCTTATTCCTATAATGATTTTGTAATTGATATATTCATGCTTACAAATCTATGTCAAGGCATTCAATTATTCGGTTTATATGTTTTTTTCCGGTTTTATATGTTCGTTCTGTTTATATTTTTTAATGTTATTGCTGAATGGTATTTTTGGAACAATTTAATGTCCGTATTTTGTATGCATTGCCTAGCAAAATTCGAGTGGCAGGATGTGTAAGAAGAATCAAACAGGACAGAACATAACTCTCAGAGATTGATTTGAAGTTTACTTTACTTGTCTATCAAAATAAGCATCAATTAAAAATTATATAGTTTCCAGCTTACTTGCTCCGGGAGAATGAGTACCATGCCACAGACAATATAACTTTCTTTCAAGAATGGTGCGGACAATAGAACTTTCTGTTTGGAAGTTTAAGTACAGCTCGTCAGTTGAAGTACGGCACAATCTCATAAATGTCGTTAAATTTGTAATACTTATCTACATGATTACATATCCACGGTTATGAAACCAACCAAAAGGCAGAGAAGGTAAACTTTGTGAATAATCGCCGAGAATCAGATTGTTGGATGGAGAAGAGCTCGATTTGATGGCAGAAGCAAGGGGAGGAAAGGATAGTTGCAATTTGCAAGAGAGGGAGACACAGGAAGATGATGGTACTCTCATCTTCTTGAGTTTTAAATCGGTGAATAATGGAGAACAGATTTGGCTACGGGGAAGAATAATCGAGTGTACTGGCTGAGAGAAAAAGATCGTCTGCAGTCTTAGTTTTACATCCGTCCACAAGTATAACCTCTGTTTACAGTATTTATGTTTTGGCATTATCTTGCTAATAATGAGATGGTCGCATGTTTAAAACCTGTATCCACTATTACTTTTTGTTGCAGTCGTTTATCTAAACGTCGTCCGATCGGTCTTCATATCTGCACTTTATAATTTTAGTGGCACTAAGCACTACTAACCATCTCCTGATTTACTTTATCATAATGGGCTTTTCATAATGGGCTTTATCACAGTAATCCAATTACTAAGGCTTATCGTTAACGCTTTCAGAAGTAAGGTTTTCGAGATCTCATAATGTCTTCATCACCGTGTTTATTTATACTCAACTTGTCTACTCTGTTCTGTAATATCAAATAGAAATTGTTTATTACACGGCGCATGTTTTTACCGGTCTTTTGATCTATTATTGTAAATTGCTTTTCTTCTTGTTTTCTTCACCTTCTTATCGTAATTCGGTTGGATACAATTACTTTATCCACGTGAATGGATCAAGAAATCTTTCATTAATCTACAAAGATTATTGATTTGTTTTGTATTCTGCATGCAGCATGCTTATTACGTACCTTCGTAAGCTTTTCTGCATCTTAACCTCCGAAGGTTCTTTGTTTTCTTTTAAACATAATCTTCATTCAATACCACTCTCCCAATCGTTTTTTGTAATTCGTCTTTTCTAATTTTTCGATTATTAATATCTCTTAAAACTTGTTAATTGTTTGGATGATGGTGAGGGAAAAATCATTCGGGTTCCAAATGCTAAAAATGTGATTGTTTACCATCTACTTTTGATTCATTCATCATCAAACAATCATTTTCTTTATTTTGATTAATTAACTTTTGAGAATTTGTTTTTCTTTTGGGTTTTGGCCAGTGATGTTATAATATATTTGCTACTTCTTGATGAAGAAATTCATTTGATTACTCTGTACCACCAAAATCTCTGAGGCCTGGTTATATTTTTTCCCGATATTACATCTTTTACAGACCTCACATTACAAAGTTCAGTTTACCACATGTAAACTAGAATTTTTAAAAAAGAAAAACTAGAACAAAATGAAATTAAAGTCAATAAATTATAAAATCAAAATTGTAACGAAACAAACAAAAATTGTTTCGACAGCCCCAGTCCGTCCAGACATTTATCTAAGTAATTTTGGACAGGCTGGTGTTTTTGAAATGATTTTGGTTTCGTGTTTGTTTATGGAAAACAAAACGCTTGCGCAAATATATTAAATATATATTAAGCAAAAACTATTAAATATACGGTGAAACATCGCTATTATTAATGCCACGAACGTCGGACCTACGTGATTGTACGACAATCACTTTTGCCGTCCAAAGAACTGTTTAAGCAACATTGACGCGGAACACATGATGTCATCGCTGAAACATTCTAACGATGCGTGTGGACCCTTTTTTAGTGTCTATAGATCCTCAATACAGAACACATACTTTAAATACCAATACTAGATAGGGCGGTATATTTTATTATTTTACATTTTTGGTTTGAAATTTAGTTTTCATAAACTACGTAAGAGTGATATACATAACACATATTTTATCTTTATATAAAAAATAGTTTGACTAAACCTATATCATTAGGTTATGTTTTTAGTTTAATAGAATAGATTATTTTGAAACATTTGGAACTTAACTTTTGGATACATGTTTCATTTTTTTTATCAAGATAACCATCAACTAAAAATTAATCAAGTAAAACTTGAAAATCATCTGGTTTAGTTCAAGATGAATCTTATTTTTATTTTAATGATTTTCAAGTTTTACTTGATTCAAATCAAGGTTTTGAAAATCATCTGGTTTCATTTTTTTGATGAATCTTATTTTTATTTTAATTTAATCCTTGATAGTTAAATTTTTAACCGAGCAAACGGTTTAGGATTTTCGACATTTATTTTGCTTAGGAGAACTTAGATAAGTAAGGTTCAAATAAAAACAATGTACTCTGTTTCTTTTTCCTACTTTTCTGATTTCTTTTAGTTTTTTAATCATTAAATGTTGGGTGAAAAACTCCTCACTAATTAATGATGCTCTAAAAAACATTCTACACAAACTCAGTACACACATCATGAGTGGCATATCTAGATCACATATTAACTTTTGTAACGAATGAACTTTCGTAGAAAGCATTTTACATCCACCTAAGACCCAATGTTTGGAGGAGCTGAAAACTATCGAGGAAGTTAACATCCACGTTTGATACACTAGGTAATTTAAGTACCACGAAGAGGTAAACATGATTTGAGGCAATCGGCCAGGCTCATCAAGTTAAGACCAACATAATTGAAATTTAGCCACGAAAACCTCGTTCCACTACAAATATCATCCCAAAAAGCGGTACATTTCTCGCTGCAATTCCTACCAAACTTGAAATGCAAACTCCACAAGAATTGTGCTTAATAGCAAAGATCTGTCAGCAAGCCGCACAAAGCGTCCATGATCAGCATTCTTATCACAATCGATGCACTAAAGTTTAGACACTAACTAACTTCGAAAGATTCCGCCATCCTTTTGACATAACACTCGTGGTGAAGATTGTAAGGAAATGTAAAAGTTTCCGCAGGAAGAATAAATCACCAGGCTACAACCTTATAGCCAAGATATCCTTTCATTGGCCACGACTTTTGATTCTTCAGCTATTCAGTTTAATCCCCATCTCGTTAATAGGTAAGCAGATTGCGTAGTACAACAAAAAGTATGGTTCTGTGATTGATTGTGTTCCATGTTGGTTACGGTCCATTGTAGAGCCAATAAACCGTAGATTTGGTGTATTTTTTTTTCAAATAAATGTTCAATTTATTCGATTCAGAATCATTTTTACAATGAAAGCATCACAAATTCAAGAGTTAGTCAACTAGGAACTAGCTAGTAAATCAAAACTGAGATAACATGTGCATTGGTCATCACATTTTTTAGAAGCAAATCATACTGTCATTGCTTTCTCGTATCCATCCCGTAACATTGTTTGGCTTGTCGAGAAAAACTTTCATCAGAGCAGGGTTCAAACCTGCGCGGGCGAAGCCCAACAGATTTCAAATTCGTCTCTTTAGCCACTTGGACATATTGACTGTTGTATTATTGGTGTAACCAAATCATTGTCAAATGTCAAGTCAAAAAGAATAAAACAAAAAACTTCAGTAAAAACTCAATGAATGTCGACTAACCATTCTAACTATGAAAAATATAGAGAAGACAAATGAGATAAACAGAGAAAATAGTTTAAGAGATGCAACAAAACTGCTTCAGAATGAGATGGTTTCAGACATTCAGACAAACACAAGCTGACATGTCGTTGAACCTCTAGACAAAAGTGCCAATTCCGTGAGCATTCGATGTTTCTCCTCCAAACTGGTGGGTTTTGGTGAGATAGTCGCTGTCTTTAGACGCCTTGAATGTTTCAAGATAAACGTTGCGAGTTCTTTCTCCACCTCCCATCCTCTGTAAGTTGTCCACTCGAAAGTTTCAAGACTGGACATCAACGATTCAGGAATAGAACTTGGCTCATCCCAATGATCTATCCGTGCTCCAAAAATACCACCAGATCTCTGAATATAGAATAAACCAACCACTACTATATACTTACTATGAGATGAAAAAAAAACCACAGCGTTATAAGGGTTAAGTTTCTTTACATCGTTGAGTCTGAGAGCTCGCAGTTTCGGAGAATGTTTGAGGAAATACATAAGTAAATCCCACTCCGTATCACACGTGCAAAACTCCAAGTCCACAAGCTGGTGGAAGATTTCACCGGTAGGAAATGGAGACTACAAAAAATATAATAAACCAACTATAAAAGAAAAGCTGCGTATATTGTTACACTCTTTATATTTCTACTTTCGAATAAAAGTAATTAGTTTACCTCTTCGCCTAAACATAACGAGAGACGTTTAAGTGATGTGAAAGATCTGAGTATATTGTCGGTATTCCAATAGATAGCTTCAAGATCTGCAGCCACGAGCTCAGGCATTTTCTCTACCATACATTCGTTACTCCAATCATTGATCTCTAGGAACTTCATAGAAGGAGCATTCATCACAAACTCAGAAATGCCGTCATGAGTACCGAATCTTCCATCGAAGACTAGCTTTTGTAACGAAGGCACCGTAATAGAAAATACTGTCACATTGTCATTCTTTACTCGGTGCACGACCAACTCTTGAAGAATTTTGCAGCTTGATAAAAGCTTTTTAGGAGTTTCATCGTCTAGGTAAATCAGACAACTAAGGTGCAATGTCTTGAGTAGCTGAAAACACACTGGGAACGTAACATCCACAAGCGATACATTGTTGAGTTTAAGTACCACGAGTGTTCCACAAGTAAACAAACTCTGAGGCAATTTGCTAGGCTCATTAGTAGTATTACGAGCCCAATAATTGAAACTGAGTTCACGCAAACCTCGTTCCACTGCAGTTATAATCCAAAATCCGATATCTACGTCGCTGCATTTCCTACGGATGTTGAACTGCAAACTCTCTAAGACGGGAGCTGTGCTTAACAGCAATGATCTGTCCACAAACCTCACAAATCGCCCATCGTCAGCGTTGACGTCGCAATGGGTGTAGTCGAGTTTATGAACCAACTTCCAAAGATATCGCCATCGTTTAGACAAAACACTCGTGGTCAAGACATCTTTTGTAGGAAGCAGTGAAAGGATCTGCAAAAGGAAATCATCGGGCAAGAAACTGATCGTGTCCATTAGAAGAACCCTAATTTTCTCAATTTCACCGTGAAGCCCTAAGTAACAAAGCAATCAAACTAAACCATATCCACAAAAGAATGACTGAAACTACACGACAACAAAATGAATTGGTAGTCACTTTTTGAACAAGTAGTAAGAAACCCTATTTAGTTAAGGATGCAATCTTTTTTTTTTCACTATTTTTTTTGGCATATTAGATATTCGGATTTCACTTTAACCTCATCAACTTCTTTTTAATCAAATTGGGCCTCTCAATTAGGGCTAAAAAGAGAGAGAAAAAAGCTTCGAATGGACTTAAGTTTTGAATCAAAATCACTTCCACATAATTAAAATGTCACTTTGATAACTTTCACATAAATTAAGAAAGTTGATTGTTATTAATTACACATCTTTGACCGATAGTATTTGAGATAACTAAAATTATTTATAAAATCAATGTAGTTTGCAATTAATTTTCAGCTGAAAAAATATAATTTGTATTGAAGATGTAAAGTGATATTTTTATGTAACAAGAAAAAAATGTTATAATGACTCTTATTATAAAGTAGAGGGAGTATAATATAGCTCACATAATTCTTGTATAATATACGATAGTGTCCCTTAAAATACATATTTACATATTAAATAGAAGTAATAACTTTTTGTGTGATTTTTAATATGTAGCTTCTAAGTTGGACTGTTCATTAAAAAAAATATTAAATAAATTATTAAAAAAATAAATGGATTATTTTTAATATATAACATTAAATATAAATAACTAATGTAGTAATTTCATATTTAAATTTAATATTTAAAATTTAAAGTCAACAAATTAATTTTTATACTTTTCACAGCAAACTAATATTAACCCTAACATATCACACATATAATTTTCCAAATAAAAAATAGTTTTGTAATTTTCTAAATTGCTCTTAAATTAACTAATACAAAATTTCAATAAATATTCCAAATTCAAAATGATAAATTCCAAACTTTAGAAAATATAAAATCATAGATGATAAAGTATAAATTTTTGAAATGCGTCACATAAAAGACAAATTATGTTATAACAATTAAATGTAAATAAAAATGAAAGTTGTATATTCAGTTACGTCGTTGCATAGTTGTATAAAGATTATTCTTTTGAGTTTTTAGCATTGTTAACCAACTGTGTTGGATGTTAGACCATCTCAATACATTTCTATTTTCTTTTAAGAAAATAAGAAATTTCATCATAGATATAATTTTGTTCTAACTTCTAATGTATATATCTTTGTAATAGTTAAATGTTAAATACTTGCGATGGAGGTAAAATTCATCACTATGAAAAAGGTATTCGAAGAGAATTATGGAGATGAGTTGAAAACTCTCCTAAAAAACAATCTTTGAGCGTTACTCAAAATATATAGAACAAAAAATGAATGATCATATGATCACAAAGATATATAATAATACTCTAGAAAATAGCATATAGTTGTATATATTTATGTTTTATGTTTGTTGATTTCTTATTCGTTTATATCGAAAATATCATATGGTTATAGATATTAATGTTTCCGGTTTGTTGATTTCTATGGTTCATCTTCATAAACGGATAAAATAATGTATCATCTATTACAAACATAATATGTTTGAATGTTAAGAAATATACAATGAGTAATATGTGAGACAAATTTTCTCTGTGCACTTTATTAGTTCTTATAATATATTATCTATAAAGCCATGCATGATTCAAAAAGAACTACAAAACGTTCAACACTCAGAAGCAAATAAGCAGGTATATATTATAAAAGTAATGAACACAATATATATATATATATATATATATATATATATATATATTATTCGAGAAAGGATTTTGCGAAGATACTGTCCATCAACTAAGCTTCCATGAGTAATTCAAAATTGAATCCATCGTGATATTTGTCCCACCAAAACCCAAAAATATCGCCAGTCTTGAAGTTTCTTTTGGCGAGGATGGAACCCCAACCATAAAACTTGAAATTTCCATCATGTTCTCTTTTCAGGGTATGAGTTGTTATGATCTTTGAATTGTAATCGACTAATGATGTATTAGATTTATAGCCCTATCTACTTACGACTTTCTCTTGTATAAATACTGGCCATTGCCTTCATAATAAACCAACACGATTTACTACAATATTTACTTCTAAACAAGTTCAACTCTCCTAAACAAACAATCTTTGAGCGTTACTCAAAATATATAGAACAGAAAACGAATAATCATATGATCACAAAGATAATACTCTAGAAATTATTCAAAAGAAATAATAATATTCTAGAAAATATCATATAGTTATAATGAATGTTTCCGGTTTGTTGATTTCTTTATGGTTCATCTTCATAAACGGATAAAATAATGTATCATATTACAAACGGAATATGTTTGAATGTTAGGAAATATACAATCAGTAATATGTGAGACAAATTTCTCTCTGCTCTTTATTAGTTCTTATTAATATATTATTATCTATAAAGCCGTGTATGATCTCTTAAAGAATATCTCAAAAAGAACTACAAAACCTTCAGATCTCAGAAGAAAATAAGCAGGTCTATATTATAAAAGCAATGAACACAATATATATTATTCGAGAAAGGATTTTGCGAAGATACGGTCCATCAACTAAGCTTCCGTTAGTAGTTCAAAATTGAGTCTATCGTGATGTTTGTCCCACCAAAACCCAACAATATCGCCGGTCTTGAATTTTATTTTGGCGAGGATGGAACCCCAACCATAAAACTTGAAATTTCCATCACGTTCTCTTCTCAGGGTATTAGCTGTTGTGATCTTTGAATTGTAATCGAACAGATCAACGAACTCCACCGCCTCATGTCGTGAGAATGCTGTACGATGACTTTTATTCCACAAATGAAATAAGTTGGGTTCTACCAACTCTTTTGGCATCGTTATCGTACCACTCGAGCCGGTGTCTGATTCTTTCAATGTTATCAGGATGTCAATTGGTTGCTTGGATTAAACGGCATGTCTGGACACTCCACAAGTCTGGCCATGATTCTTTGTTCTTAATTTGCTCGTAAACTCTCTGTATGGTTTGTAGGGATATATATATATATGTAATAATAATGATTTTTGTGGGTGATTGTAGTTAAGAGTTTGTGACTTTACAATAGTTACAATGCTGTGATTTTCTTCCATATATTTTATTCACATTTACTGAACATTTTCTATTTTAAAATCTAACTATTTGAACAAAAACTTATATTTCTGTATAGTATTTCAGTTAATGTTTTGACAGATACTAATGATATATATATAGATATTTTCTTATTCAGTTCCCTAGTATGTGTAATAGCAAAGTATATTTTGGATTTTGGTAGATTATCATTTACATAGTATAATTGCTAAGGTGAAATATATAAATTATTTACTTGATTCTTTCAACAATATCCAAGAAAATTTGAAAAAAACATTTTTTTGTTAGACATCTGTTGGTGACTTATTTTACTGTATTAAAACATATTTATTACTTTGATATAATTATAAAATATTAAAACTTATATAATAATTATATACTTTATTGTCAAAAATAGGAATCAATGAAAAAAACTAGTAACAAAATCTTGATTTTTTTTCTCAATTCACTGAATCAAATCAAATGAAAGAAATTAAGGGGATGTGGCTTTAAAGTTTATAGGTGATATGCTTTTTTAACAAAATTATTTTTGAAAACTGCAAGCGGTAAAAATAATTTTAGAAATTATAAACTGCAAGCAGTAATATTTGTAGAAGTTGATTCTCACAACCAATATACATCCAAAAATTCTAACCCAAAACTTAAGTAAACCAATATCACATATATCACTAATTAATCTTTTTTTTTTATGTTGATGTAAGTAAAGGTTTTTATATCTGATATGTTTGAGTTTTAAGAAATGTTTTTATATCTGATATAGATCCGCTGAACCGGTACACCCGTACCTTGTAGGTAATTCGGTTTGAATTTAATGAAAATTTGTTAATTAGAAATCTGATAAAACCTCATAAAAAAGATCATTATTAACGAGTGATCTGATACCAGTGATCTGATAAAACATAAATTATGTGATAGTATTTTTATTTTATTAAATTAATCATATACTTTTTAATATTATACAAACATGTGATTTTAAAACTTTGATGATATTTTTATTATGTCATCCAAATAAAAATTATAATGACAATATAAGAACTTATTAATATGATCATATTAGTTTATTTTTGTTATTAATAACCTTTATAAGTTGGTATTTTTATTTTTATTTTAGATTTATAATTTAATTTTATAATACATAGATTTAAGAAAATAATATTATGATGTCATTATGTTTTTGATTAATTTGGTTTATGAATATAAATTTAAAATATTTAAATTAAATAAAAGTAGCATATTTTATAAATAGGTGTAAACCCATTATCTATTGATCCATTAATATATATATATATACATGTCCAAAACCAAATGAATCAAATGCTATTAATGAATTTTATTAATTCTTTGTAGTATTTTTGGAAAAAATTATGAAAATTTCATTAATGATATAAAATGGGAATGATCCTGTTTTAATGATATAGATAGGTGATATGCTTTTTTAACAAAATTATTTTTGAAAACTGCAAGCGGTAAAAATAATTTTAGAAATTATAAACTGCAAGCAGTATTATTTGTAGAACTTGATTCTCACGACCAATATACATCAAAAAATTCTAACCCAAAAATTAAGTAAACTTGTATGATCGATCACCAATCATATCACATATATCACTAATTAATCTTCTTCTTTTTTATATTGATGCAAGTAAAGGTAAAGCGTAGATTATCTCGGTATTATAAAGGGGGAGTACACCAACAAGATGACCGGCAAAATTCAGGATCAAGTTATGAAGGATGTTATACTGTAGGTGGAAAACCAGGTGAAAGAAGTTTGTGCTTTCCAGATCATCTCTGAAAATGATTCCTCGGCTTCTAACAACTTGTCTCAGTTCGCATAAAAGAAACTGTAGAAGAGATAATTTTTACATACATACATTCTTCTTGATTACATAATTTAGAAACTTAGAATCGATATTATATCTGACAGTATAGCTTCAGACGAATACGAGCTGACAGGTGGGTAAACGCATAAAGGACAATAATAACTCCTTGAGCATCTCAAGTTTCTTGTTTTCGAGGAGATAGTGATTCACCTTCTTCAAACAACTTCCATTTCTTAATATGAATACTACTACTACTTCTTTCTCTTCTTCTGTTCCGTTATATTTTCCCCATGTAAGAATTTCGAGACTCGATAACAGACATTCAGGAACTGAACTCGGTTCATTCCAACAGGGGCGCTGTTCATCATTCTGAACGCAATAAAGCTGGGATGAAATGAAAGGACAGATACAGAACATCATAAGATCATGATATATATAGATATCAACAACACTGAATAATATTTAGGGATGAATTTTACGTATATACCTGTAGTTTGAGGGATTTTAAAATAGGGGAATCTCTGAGTAAACACATAAGTAGATTGGGCCATTCGTTCTCACATGTGCATATATTTAAATGCACAAGACGATGGAAGACACTACCAACAGGATAAGCATCCTGCCATACAAACAAAGAATTAAGCACATATTTTTTCAATGATCGAATATTATATATTTTCAAGAAGATATTCTACTTTTGGGTATGTGATGAACATAAATAAAGGCGCTTCACTGAAGTAATATCACTCAGAATTCCCGAAGCGCAATGAGTAACGAAAATAGTTGCTTTAGCAATATTAGGCATATTCTCAATGGTACAAAACCTGCGTGCATTATAAACATCTAAAATCTCCAAAGGAGCATCTATAACAAATTCATCTTTATCATCGATATATCTATCTGATGATTTATGCAACATTGCAAACTTGAGGGAAGGAGCCTTAACCGTGAAAATGGTAACATTGTCATCGAGACATTGTTCCACATCTAAATGTTGAAGAACATGACAATTGAGTAAAAGCCTCCTAACAAACTCATCACCGGGGTACTTCGCAGAAAAAAAGGGATATGAAACTGAAGTATATGTGTGTTGAACCAAACAGATAATTAATTCATAACTCATAAGAAACGACAGAATTACACAAAGTTGAAATACAAAGGAAACGAATACCAAACTCATCGACTGGTTATTCAAGAAGCTACTTCTTTAAAATCATAAGCTCTTTGACTATGCAACACAAAAGAGAAAAGAGACAAGTTTAAGAGAGGAGAAGGAGAGAACCGAGAGAAGAGATAAGAAACACTATAATGAAAATTACCCGGCGACCGCGAGATGTGGCGGCCGCAGGCCTTAGTGTTTCGACAAGAGATCTGTTTCTTGAGAGAGAGAGAGAGCAACTTTTTTTCTAATTATGATAGTTACCAAATGAATTATCTATATTATAAAATAATATTTTTAGAAAAATCAAAATCATTAATTATGATAATTTCTGGAAAAAATTGGCAAAAAAATTAAAAAACATTATTGTATTATTTAAAAAAAATTCTCTACTTTAAAAATTAGAGCATTTAAGATCTTTATTACCCTTATTAATAAATATTTATATTCGATTTCTAACAGATAATTAACCATAAATTAAAAAGGAATTTCATTGATTTCATAATCATCAATATCTTAAAAATATATATTACGTTATATAAAAATATTTTACATCATAATAGTTTATAATTAAATAAATCCATGTATATAGTTCTATGAATATATGATTTTTAAATTTGTATTTATATAAAAAGAGATATTTTATTTAATTAAACTTTCCATATATAAAAAACTAGGTATATATATTACTTAAATTTTATTTATGTATATAGTTCTAGGTGTTTTTCCCGCACTTGCGGGCTTAATAATTCTACAAAAATTTGTAAATACATGTTATCAATTAAAAACTATTATAATAAATCATTTTCAGGCTTTCAAAATGTTTAATAATTGACTAAATATTTACACTATAAAGTTTTTTTAAAGAAAATATATTTTACGTAAATAAATTTGAAAACATTCATATAAACATAAAATTATATATAGATATTTCTATTTTTTAAACATATTATGATGTAAAATATTTGGATAAAATAATATAAAATATTTTTAGATAATGATGATTATCAAATTAATAAAATTTATTTTTAATTTATGTTTAGTTATATATTAATAAATATAATCTAATTATTTATTAAAGGTAAAAAAGTTTTTAAGCACTCTAACTTTTAGCGTGAGACCAGAAAAATCACTTTGTTTTGTAATATAAATATTTTTAATTCTATGCCAATTTTGTTTCAGAAATTATCACAATGATTGATACACAATGAATGCTTTTACTTGTCCTAAAAGTTTTATCTTGAAAGATAGATGATTCATTCTATCTAATGATATATATTGAAATAGAATCAGTTTAATATTACTTTACCAGATATAATATAAATATATAAGTAATATTCTAATATTTTAAAAATAAATACAATATAGATTTATTATGATATATCATTAGAACTTTTACTTATTCTCAAGACATATCTTGATAACTTATCAGCTAAATCACCAAAATTCTCTACATAATAGTCTTTTAAAGAAATTTTGTTTTAAGCAAAGTCATAATTAAGTGAAACTCTTGAAAAAATTAAAAACTAATGTTAAATTTTTATAAATATAATTTAATTGTTGTAAATAAAATTAATATTTAAAAATATTCTCTTTTGGAAGTAGATATCTTGAAAATATTTTTAAAAGATAATTTCCATTCCTAATAAAAATATTTAGAAAAATAAAAAATAAATAAATGCTAATTTTTCTACTTAAATAACAAATAAATGAGTTGACAAAAAAATAACAAATAAATGTTATTCTTCCAACTGAATAATAAGAAGAAAGATGAAATACCACGAAAAATCACTTTAACAAACAAATAACTCAAATCACATTTTCAATTATTTTTTTGAGCATGACAAATCAGTAAACTATCTTCATAAATAATAATATAGATATAGATTTTAGTTATGTGTTTTCTGGTTTTTGTTTTTGTTTTTAATATTCTTGGATAACAACACAATATAGGAATTATCTTTTTATTTAATATTTTTTTTTAGATTTTTGATAATTTCTTTTATTATAAAAAATAATTCCTTTTACTATTAATTTTAATCATTTATCTAATAAAATAGTTAAAATTTTGTTTTTATATTTTAGCTAATTTATAGATTTTATTCATTAAGGGTATAAATGATATTAATTCTTGGACAACAACACAATATATATAGGAATTATCTTTTTAAAAAATATTTTTAAATTTTTGATAATTTTATTATTATCAATTCAATCATTTATCTAATCAAATTATTAAAATTTCGTTTTTATATTTTAGCTTAGGCATGGGCATTCGGGGTCCCAATCGGGTTTCGGTTTTATCCAATCGGGTTTCGGTTTTTCGGGTTTATCAAAACCAGCCCCATTCGGATTATTTGAAAGTTCGGTTCGGGACCGGTTCGGGTTCTATCGGGTTCGGGTCGGAGTTAGTAAATCTTCCAAGAACCGGTACAATCCAATGTACTTTCAGGTCCGGATCCCAATCGGTTCTTCGGTTTAAAAATATCTTATTTGTACCTACTTTATAACCAAAACATAAGTAAAATTAGTTTGTTTTGGTTTCAAATATCTAATTTGTATATTTTTGTAACTAAAATATAAATAAAATCAATTTAAAAATAAGAAACGAACATCAACCATGATCCTTCAAAATCAAACGAAAAGAAAACATATTTATTGATAAAAAAACCAAATGAATGAAATCATAAAACGAAAACCACGACCTCATGAAATGAGAAACATTGTTTAATGAAAACAAAATTTAAATCTAAATATTTCAAAATTCAACAGCCACCTTTAACCATCAATCTTCATGTAATAGAACCACCAACCTATATGTAATACATAAATACATAAGTATTTTAGATGTTCAATATATCTTAATGTATTTTGAGTACATATTAGAAATTAAGATCATATTTGGTATAAAATCTTTCTAGGGTTTTGAATGTTTCGGGTTCTATCGGATATCCATTTAGATTCGGGTTCGGTTCGGATAATATCCATAATCCAAAATACCAAAAAACAAGATCCATTCGGTATTTATGTCGGGTTCAGATCGGTTCGGATTCATTTTTATCGGATCAGATTCGGTTCGGATTTTCGGGTTCGGTTTATTTGTCCAGCCCTATTTTAGCTAATTTACATTATCTATTCATTAAGGGTATAAACAATATTAATCACTCTAACTTTTAACGTGGGAGCTCTGTTGCGAAAAATCACTTCGCAAATAATAGTATAGATCTAATTTTTAATTAATTAATTAATATTTAAAAAGCATGAATAATTTATTCTAATGGTTTTTAATTGATTATGTACCTATTTATATATTTTTTTGTAAAATTATTAAGCCATGCATTACAAACTGAATATGTTTGAATGTTAGGAAATATGCAATCAGTAATATGTGAGACAAATTTTATCTCTGCTCTTTATTAGTTCTTATAATATATTATCTGTAAAGCCATGCATGATCTCTTAAAGAATATCTCAAAAAGAACTACAAAACCTTCAGATCTCAGAAGAAAATAAGCAGGTCTATATTATAAAAGCAATGAACACAATATACATTATTCGAGAAAGGATTTTGCGAAGATATGGTCCATCAACTAAGCTTCCGTTAGTAGTTCAAAATTGAGTCTATCGTGACATTTGTCCCACCAAAACCCAACAATATCACCAGTCTTGAAATTTCTTTTGGCGAGGATGGTACCCCAACCATAAAACTTGAAATTTCCATCACGTTCTCTTCTCAGGGTATGAGTTGTTGTGATCTTTGAATTGTACTCGAACAGATCAACAATCTCCACCGCCTCATGTCGTGACAAATTTGTACGACGACCTTTATTCCACCAAGGAAACAAGTTGGCTTCTACCAACTCTTTTGGCATCGTTATCGTAACACTCGAGCCTGTGTCTGATTCTTTCAACTTTATCAGGATGTTCAATTGGTTGTTTGGATCAAACGGCTTGTCTTGAAACTCCCTAGTTCTGGCCATGACTCTTTGTTCTTTGCTCGTAAGCTCTATGTAAGGTTTGTATTGATGAATTTGTTTATGGGTGTGTAGATATATATATGTAATAATAGTGATTTTTTGGGTGGTTGTAATTAAGAATTTGTGACTTTAAAATGCTGTGATTTTCTTCCATTTATTTTATTCACATTTACTGAACATTTTCTATTTTAAAATCCAGTATTTGAACAAAAACTTAAATTTTCTATAGTATTTAAGTTAATGTTTTGACAGATACTAATGAGATATAGATATTTTCTTATTCAGTTCCCTAGTATGTGTAATAGCAAAGTATATTTTGGATTTTGGTAGATTATCATTTACATAGTATAATTGCTAAGGTGAAAGATATAAATTATTTACTTGATTCTTTCAACAATATCCAAGAAAAATTGAAAAAAGCATTTTTTTGTTAGACATCTGTTGGTGACTTATTTTACTGTATCAAAACATATTTATTACCTTGATATAATTATAAAAGATACAAATTTATTTAATAATTGATTCTTTTATATGTTACAGATTAAGTAAACCATATTATCTAAATAAAGGACTTCAATTTTTTTAAATAAGTGTTATAGATTAAGTATATGATTTTTATTATTTATTTCTCTATATATAGTTAATTTCTTATACATTTAGAAAATTGAAAATAATTTGTTGTTATTATTAAACATAAACTTTTATTTTTTTAAAGTGAAAATAATATATATGTATATATATATATATTTAAAATTTAATATTTAGGTTTAATTGATTTAAAATCATTTGGTTAAAAACAAACCAGTTAAAATGAGCAAACCAATTAAAATCATTGGTCTACGGGTAATCAAGTTCCAAACTATCCATTCGAGGAGAAATACATCTACAACTTTTATTTCGTGGAGATATAGCACGAGGTGGGGATCTGATGCTACATGATAGTTATCGTAGGGAAATAAATCGGCGACCCAAAAACTGCAGTATGTGGATATAGTTTGGTATTGTATAACCAAACAAACCGAGAAAATCGATTAATCGAAAATATTGGTATAATTAAATATAAATTTTATGGTAAGACTAATAATATATACATTATTTATTTGAGTAATATAATATTCTGATTTTAATTTGTTATTTTTTAGGTTAAAAATATAATCTTTTTCTCATTTTCATTAAATCAAATAAAACATAATTTTTTTATTGGTAACTATTTTTGCTAAAATATATTTATAAAATAATATTATGACACTACTATTTTCTTAATCTTATTTTAATAGTTAAACAAAATACAAAATATTATATTTAAAATTTTAAGTAAAGAATATGTATTTACGTTTTAATATATCTTATTTATAATCATATATTCTTAAATGTGTAAATATAACTATGGATTTTTTGGTATAAAACCGAATAAACCAAAAATTGATAGTATATAAACCAAACAAAACCAAATTAGATATGGTTCTGATGTGGTAGATAATTTTTGTTAACCAAACTACCAAAAACCTAAAAACCAAAAAAAAAAACAAACTGAAATTCGGATTGAACAGTCCAAACCAAATAGTTAATTTAATTTGATTCAGAGTAGCATAAAAAAATAAAGTCAGAGACTCTTTAAATACATAGGCTCAAATATTTAATTTGATTCAAAATTTCATTAAAAAAAGAAGGAAAATCAAAGACACTTTATATATCGCCAATTTCCCCTAAAGGCTCTTTTTAGGGATTTAATCTTCGTAATAGTTGCTCTTTGAGCCTTTTATAATATAAGTATGTGCACAGAAAAAAAAAATCTTCATATTTCCTTGATTTGTGTTCCTCAAAAAGCAGAAACAGTGAACCACTGGGAACACATAGCAAACGAACCCAACCAAATTTTCCATTGAATATGTCTTAATTTACCTTCAATAATGTAGTGACTTCTCAGTCGAATGTAAGATGACAGGTGCTTGAACACCTTGATTGAAATGACAACTCTTTGAGCATCTCAAGTTTCTTGACCGGATCCGTAGATGAAGATGAGATAGTTGCCTTCTTGAGACATCTTGCGTTTCTAAAAATAAAAGCTACTGCTTCTTTCTCTTCTTCTGTTCCTTCGTATTTTACCCATTCCACAGTTTCAAGACACGTTAACACACATTCGGGAACTTGGCTCGGTTCATTCCAGCAGGGGCGCTGTTCGCCAGTGCGAATGGGATGGTACTGAGATGTAGAAGAAGAACAACATTATCACATCGTAATGGAAAACTCCCTGATTAAAGAACCTGAATATAGTTTGGTTTTATGATATACAAGAGTACCTGTTCAATTCTGAGACCTTGTAACTTAGGTGAATCTTTGAGAACACAAAGAAGTAGATTCAACCAAGCTGTCTCACATGTGCATATCGTTAAATGTACAAGATTGTGGAAGACAATACCAATAGGATATTTCTGCATAATATATACAAAAACAAATATAATTAATGCCAACATGTTGATTATATCTAAAACAAACCCCACTCGAGCTGAGCTGGTAAAACGCATAGAGGACACTAAATATATATCATTTTTACCTTTGAGGATGTTAAACATAACTCGAGCTGCTTGACTGAAGAAAGAGAACTCAACATCTTCCAGGGATAACGATAATTAATGTCGAGATATACATACACAATCTCAGGCATATTACTTTGGACGAGACAAAGCTCACCGCAATGATCAACAATTTCAAAGCTCACAAGAGAAGGAGTGTCTATCACAAAACCAGTAGCTTTGTCTTCATCTATGTCTGGCCGTTTGCGCAATGATAAAGTCTTTAGAGATGGTATTTGAACAGCGAGAACGGTCACGTTGTCATCACCACAATGTTCCACAGCCAAGTCCTCTAGAACAGGACAACTAGCTAAAAGCGTGTTGATAAACTCCTCACTCGGGTACTTCATCTTTACAAGGCTCAAAAATTTAAGAGATGGGAAAGAAGCTGGCAAGGAAGAAGCGTCCACAAGGGCCATGTTGCTTAGCTTCAACGTCACAAGCGTTTTACATCCTCCTGCATACAAGCTCCATGGAAGTATCACCGGAGTCAAAACTGAAGGACTATTAATGTCGATATCTAACTCACGCACATAGCGTTTAACAGCAGTTCTAACCCATACCCCAATATCTACAGCAGTACCAGACTCCCGATCAAGTTTTAAACGCAAACATTCTAGAACTGGAGCCTCGTGTAACAGCAAAGAACCGTAAACAAACCGCGAGAATCTACTGCCTTCAGCGTCTTGATACATGGCATGATCATATTCAAGTGTTGGCACTAACATCCATAGAAACTTCCATCGTTTAGACAAAACCATCGTGACTACCACATCTTTGACAGGAAGTAACGACAGTATTCTCAAGAGTAACTCCTCAGGAAGTTGACTTATCCTATCCCTATGCGCCATTCTTCTCCAGATCCTAAATCTTTATGTTATAAAATTACTGAGCTGCTTTAGCTTCCGAATCTATCTGTAATTTTCGCTGGAACCAACAAAAATATAAGTCATAAGAAGCCGAAAATAACAAATAACACCGGAAGGCAATCAAAAACCCTAACAAGTACATAAAGAAATGGGAACTCACAGGGTACTATAGAATAATCGAACGTAATGTCGTTAACGAACTGATTCATTTCATTTCAAATCAAAACAAATTATTTAAGACGAACTGTCAGAAAACTACGCTAATCTTTCGCTGTACAGCCAAGAACATCTTTATAACAAACCCTAAAAGGCTAAAACCAATGTTTTGAAAAACTGGACCGTCAGGGATTGGTATTGTTTCAAGAGTATCCGCAATGGCGGTCCGTAGCCAAATCCTTGGAATATAACTGATTAAAAAATGCGAAATGGGCAAGGATCGGTACGGATCAGTCCGTAAACAAGGCTTGGAAGGACCAAGTCTTTAGTGCACGTGGCGTGTGATGGTTGGGTTGGCGAGCAAACGAGTTTGGTAACGCTGGGAAAAAATTAATGACTCTCCTTGTTTCCTTAATTCATATCTTGCAACCACCAGAAAACAAATTATTTTTTTTTTCTAAGGATTCCAAAATAGAGTTCACCATTGGACTCACTTTTTCTAAAGATTCCAAAAATAGCTAAATTTTTTTTCTAACAACTTTAAGATCCCAATTAGAGATCCACCATTGTGGATGGTCTAAGGGGCTGGTCAGACCCGTGTTTATCTTAATATTTTTTTGAGTTTTTAGAGAGAGAATTTTTTTTTTTTTGTAACAGAGAAATATATATATTGAATCATCAACACCAAAAAAAACCCAATGTGATGAGCCAGAAGGCCCAGAACAAACTACTCTCTAGAACAAATTACTCTTGAGTGAAATATTCAAACTTGGGATTTTTTTTTGTGATTTATTAATCTCCACCAAAAAAAACCCAATGTGACTTGTTCTTTTCTTTTACTGCTGCTCACACGTCTACTTCCCTTCGGCCTGTTAGCAGAGATTAATCTCTTTAGATCAAAAAAAAAAAAAAATCTCTTTAATTTTTTTGGTGGGCTTGAACCTGGTTCAAGCTCAGAACTCTTAGTCTCTTACTATGACTTTGGGTATACGGCTTAAAACCAGGTTCCTTTTCGTTTTTGAGATACCAGATACGTAGGGCTTGAAGTTGTCTTTGTAATTCCTATCACAAATTCGAAAATTGATATAATAATTTAACCCCTTTTTTCATCATAATAATTTTAACTTTTAATCAGAAAAAAATATATACTGCTCCAGTTTCTATTTTAGCAAATAAAAAGCTCCAGTTTCTATTGTTGTGTAGTTTAGTCACATAATTTATTTATTTAGTTTGCTTAAAATATTGTTAATATGCTTACCAGCTGTGTCTCCTTAATCGAGACACACACTTACGTTGTCTCCTTTCTCCACACACGCACGTCACGTCTCGTCGCAACCTATCTTCTCGCCTAATCCTTAACTGGCTCATAAACTCTCTTCTCTTCATTATTCGCCTTCTGGATCAGAGAACTCCTTCAACTTTCTTCTTAGCAAAGTAATGGCTTCCTCACTCCTCTCTTGTTTTCTACCAAGGTATACCATAAATTCTTATCTCCACTTTAGTTTCTTGATTTCCATTAAGGTTTGTTTGCTAAAACTTCGTAAAATTTCTATCACAAAAACTTAAGAATGGAAATCATTAATTAGCTTCGCTAGTATAAAGGATATCTTTAAAA
This sequence comes from Raphanus raphanistrum subsp. raphanistrum, assembly GCA_019706035.1. Lineage (NCBI taxonomy): Eukaryota > Viridiplantae > Streptophyta > Magnoliopsida > Brassicales > Brassicaceae > Raphanus > Raphanus raphanistrum. The sequence continues at coordinate 16,073,759 of CM033981.1, forward strand.
TGGTTTTCATATCAGCTCTCGCTTTTGACATTCTTGATGTTTTTTTTAAAGAATTATATTTGTAAGTTTAGTATCTTGCGGTCCGATTACTTTTTAAGAATGTTATCTCTTTGAAGATATATAAGCTCCCTTTGTTTTTCAGGTCAGGGTTCTTAGGCGACAGAAGAAGTCTACTCAATGTCTCAACTACCCCATTTGCTCAAGTGGGCTTCTCCACTAAGACCACCAAGCGCAAAGAATCAAGGATAGGGAAGCAGCCAATCGCTGTACCGTCCAATGTAACCATTTCATTACAAGGTCAAGACTTGAGAGTGAAGGGTCCTTTGGGAGAACTCGCTTTAACCTACCCACCAGAAGTGGAGCTTATTGAAGAAGACACCGGTTTCTTGAGGGTCAGAAAAACCGTGGAAACTAGAAGAGCCAAAGAAATGCATGGCCTTTTCAGGTTACAAAAACTCTCAGCCTTTTTCATCAACCGAAGACTTTAACTTCAGTGCTGACATCCCTTTTTTAATGTTAGGACTCTTACTGACAACATGGTTGTGGGAGTATCAAAGGGATTTGAGAAGACGCTTGAGCTCAAAGGTGTTGGTTATCGTGCGACGGTCCAAGGAAAAGAATTGGTGTCGAATCTTGGGTTTTCTCACCCGGTTAAGATTGAGATACCAGATAGTCTCAAAGTGAAAGTGGATAAGAAGATTATAACTTTTGATAAAGGTGAAAAAGTTAAGGTAACAATAGTCATAGTTAGTGGATATGATAAGTGTGAGATTGGGCAGTTTGCTGCTACGCTAAGGAAATGGAGGCCAGCAGAGCCATACAAGCGTATTGGAGTGTGCTATTCTGATGAGATTGTTCATAGGAAGAAAGGAAAAGATAGAAAACAGAAGTGATGTATCTTGATATATTGTTATCTACTTCCTTCTATATATGTTTGTCTCTTTATTTCAAGGTTGATTCGGTATCTGAAAAATGTTAAGACGAAGAGAGTATGGTTGTCTCTTTATTTCAATGTCTGGCGAATTTTATTTTTGTCTAATTAAACGTTTCTTCTAAAGTCGTCGCCATGTAAAAGTAGAGAGAGATCATCTCTTCCTCCATGAGACTTGACTCCCAAAGCAAAACATAGCTAAAGAATGAAAACAGAGTAGTGTAACAAAGCCCTAGAGAGTGACTAGTGGCGGAGCTAGGAAAATTTATTAAAGGGGTCAATTCATAACTAACATATATTATAGGGGTCAATTAACTAAATTTTACACTATTTTCCAGTTTTCCAAAGAAATATATTGTGTTGTGATATAGACTAACTATAAACAAGAAACATGCAGTCATTTATCCACACATGCAAACATACAATAAAACCGTTGAATCGGATCATTCATTCATTCATTCAGTGGATTAGGGATAGAGAATGTTTTTTCAGTCGAAATCAACTTGACATGTATTTGATGCTCTATGTGAGAATGCTAACTTCTTAATCATAGTTGCTCTTCATGATCATCTGACTCAGTGAGTATTTTCACCATTTTCAAATGACAAGAATTCCTCAATATATAACTCACAAGATCACTCTGATCTTTAGTTTTCAAAAACAGAGCTTTTTAATTTTATTTTAGTAGACTTGACTCACAAGGAATATCAGTGACTTAATCCAAGGGACATTTTATTTGGACAACGGGAAAAGTTTTTATTCGAAATCAACTTCACAAGTAGCTGAAGCTCGAGGAGTGAATGATAACTTCTTGAGCATCTCAAGTTGCTTTCCATTATCATCTGATTTAGTGCGGATTTTCGCCATTTTCAGATAACAAGAGTTTCTCAAGATATAGGTGGCCACATATCTTTGATCTTTCGTTCCTTTGTATTTTCTCCACTCAAAGATTTCCAGACTGGTTAGCAAGCAATCCGGCACAGAATCGGGTTGGTTCCAACACCCATCTTTATTACAGTCGTTATGTGTCTGAGATAAACACTCTGGTAATTAGATCATCTAACCAGGGGGGAAAAAACAGGAGAACGATCAAGTTTAAAGAAACATATATACCCGTTTAAGCTTGAGAACTCGTAGTTTAGGTGTAACTTTGAGCAGACACACCAGTAGATTCTGCCATTCTGGCTCACATGTACACAGCTCTAGATAAACAAGTTTAAGAAAGGTTGTACCAATGGGAGGCTGCTCAAATAAAAGAACCATCTTAAATTTAAGTATCATTAAGTCCCCAAGTCCAAAAATTAGAATATCGTGTATATATATTATATATATATATATATATATATAATCCTGAGGGTCACTTGATCATGTGATCTCTACCTATGATGCTTTTCACTTAATGTGCTAAAGACACTTCAAAACATATTTGATTAAAGAGAAAAGAAGATTACACTGGAATAGGTTGAACATACTGAAAGACGCTTGACGAAAGTGAGAGATCCCAAAAGTTTATCAAGTTTATCATAAACAATATCAAGATCTGCTTCCACAAGCTCAGGCATATCTCCAGTTAAACAAAATAGCCACGATAATCTACGAGGTTTAAGTACTTCAAAGATGGAGCATCGTCGATCACAAACCCCTGACAGTTTGTTAGAGAACCTTTTGATGAATTATCCAGAGATAATCTCTGTAGGGACGGAATCTTAATGGCGAAAATCAAAGAATTGTCAAGAGGACAACATTTCACCACCAAATCTTTAAGACTAGAGCAACTAGATAAAAGGGTTTCAAAAGACCTTTCATCTGAGTACTTCACTGATAGAAGGTGTAAGGTCTTTAAAGATCGAAAACAAACTGAAGAAGAAGAAGAAGAAAATCGACAAGACTTGCGTTCGTAAGTTTTAGGACATTGAGTGTTTCACAAGTATAAAATCTCCTAGGTAACCTGATAGGATCTTCACCGGAGGGATATAGTTCGATTTCTAGAGTACGCACTCTGCGATCAACTGCTGTTCTAACCCAAATCCCAATATCTAAATGACTATAATGAAACTTCTTAATCTTCAAACACAAACTCTCCAGAACCGGAGCCTTATGCAATAGCAAAAACCTGCTAAGCAACCGTGAATCACTTCCATATTCAACATCATACTTAAGGTTAGGAACCAACATCCAGAGAGTCTCCCACCGTTTCGACAGAACACTCGTGGATACTAGATCTTTTGTCGGAACAAAAGATAGTATCTGCAAGAGCAAAGCATCAGGCAACTCGCTGATCCAATCCATCTATAAAAAAAACCAACAAAACCATGATGGCTGTTAACACCAAGAAATCAGAAAAAAAGAGACAAATCAAACTTGGAAACAAACATGATTAGAAATTCAAATAGCTACTTCAAAAAAAATTTTAAACTCACATGATGGTAAAATCGAATCAGATCTTAACAGATTCGCAGACTTGACGACAAAGGGATCATGATCTAGTGATGAGGTTTTCTTTTATAGCTGGATGTTACGCTAGACTTCTTCATTTTTGAGGAACTACTTTTTTAGAATTTGATGAGTAAGCAGACACCGAGCGTTCCTGCTTATTCTCCTTTTTTTTTTCTTTTTTTAAGGTAGGCTTTAGAAAGATTGTGGAGTTGTTAGGAAGATTTTGATCACTAGACAATGACAGAAACTTTTTTTTCTTTTTGAACTTTTTCGACTTTGTAGAAACCTCAAAGAAGTGAGTGTTACGTCGGCATGTGAAACAATGAAAGCCGAAATGATCTTTTCGTCCATGGCATGATGCGACTGGACTCCCGCACACATTAAACGAAATTTTAATAACTTTGCCGGACTTTGTATACACCAATCATATTTCACACCTACAAAAGAAATTCCAAACTTAGTCTACCAAACGGATCCATATGATTTAACTTCTATGAGAAACCAAGAACTGAAGAATAGTGTCACAGTGACGTGCACGAACATAGAAACAAAGTAATGTAACAAATCCCTAGAGAGTGTGAAAATCTCTTAATCTTTATGAATCACTATGTTTTGATATAGACTAACTATAAACAAATAACATCAATCGTTTATCACACATACTATAAAATGACTGAACCCCGGGTCGTTCGTCATTCATTCAGTGGACTATAGATAGAGAATGTTTTTTCAGTCGAAATCAACTTGACATGTATTTGATGCTCTAGGTGAGAATGCTAACTTCTTAATCATCTCAAGTTTCTCCTCATGATCATCTGACTCAGTGAGGATTTTCACCACGTACAAATCACAAGAATTCCTCAAGATATAAGTCACAAATTCACTCTGATCTTTGGTTCCTTTGTAACGTCTTCACTCAAAATATTGAAGACTGGTTAACAAGCAATCTGAGACAGAGCCCGGTTCGTTCCAACACCTGCCTTTACTACAAATATCTTAAAGAGAAAAAATATCTTAAAGAGACCAGAGTAGACTACATTGTATTTGGTTAAACAATATCGAAAGAGGCTTGACTGAAGTGAGAAATCCAAGAAGCTCATCAATTTTATCATAACCAACTTCAACATTAGCTTCCACAAGCTGAGGCATATCTTCAGCCAAACAAAAGGAGCCACGATAGTCTCTGATGTTTAAGTACTTCAAAGAAGGATAATTTTTTGATGATCTATTCAGAGATGAACTCTGTAGTGAAGGAACGTTAATAGTGAAAATGAAAAAACTGTCAACATTCCACAACCAAATGTTTGAGACTAGAGCAGCTTGATAAAATGGTTCCGAGAGACTTTTCATATTTGAGAGATTGAAAACAAACGGAGGAAGAACTGAGAAAAACCGACAGGATTTGCTTTTTAAAGCTTTTAGGACAAGGAGTGTTTGACAAGTATAAAGGCTCACGTAACACCGTGACTAACCGCGGTTCTAATCCATATCCAGTCTATAGGATCAACTTTCAAATAAAATATCTCAAGAACCAGAGCTCTATGCAATAGAAAAGCCTGTTAACAAACTCCGAGTCACTTCCACACTCAAGATGTAACTCAAGTTTAGGAACCAGAGTCCATGTTTTCATGCGTGTGCTTTAAAAGTAGACATTGACTTTATCATTTGCAGATGGTGAAGAAGATTTTTAGCAGTAAAATTTTCTAATAGGCATAGAATAAAAAGAAAGAACAATAACAAATTCAAAACCCTCGAATAATTATATTAAAAAAAAAAAGCAAAACATCAAAAACACTAAAAAGCATATCCGAGATTAAGATCAAAACGAGCACACGAGATGTGTGGTTTCCGCGGAGATATTCACCTTCTTCAAACATTTTCCGCTTCTTAATATGAATGCTACTACTTCTTTCTCTTCTTCGGTTCCTTCATAGCCTTCCCATTCAAAAGTTTCAAGACTTGATAACAGATATTCAGGAACTGAACTCGGTTCATTCCAACAGGAGCGCTGTTCTTGAGCACGAACGCAATAAGGCTGGGATGAAATGAGGGGACAGATACAAAGCATTAAAGATCATGATAGATATACTAATCAATAACACTGAATATTTTGGGATGAAATGTACATATCTACCTCTAGTTTGAGGTAGTTTAAAATAGGGGAATCTCTGAGTACACACATAAGTGGATTGGACCATTCTTTCTCAGATGTGCATATTGCTAAACGCAAAAGACGGGGGAAGACATTATTACCAACAGGATATGCATCCTGCCATACAAACAAAGAATTAAGCATACATTTTCTCAATAATGGAAAATTACATATTTTTGGTCATAGTCAAGAATATATTTTACCTTTGGGTTTGGTGAACATAAATCAAGGCGCTTCACTGTAGTAATAGCACTCAGAATTCCCGAAGGGCAATGAGTAACGACAATAGTTGCTTTAACCATATTAGGCATATCATTCTCAATGGTACAAAACCCACCGTTATTAAAAACATCCAACATCTCCAAAGACGGAGCATCTATGACAAATCCACCTTTATAATCGATATAGCTGTCCGGTAATTTACTCAAATATGCACTCTTGAGGGAAGAAACCTTGACTGTGAAAATGGTAACATTGTCATCGAGACATTGTTCCACTTCCAAATCTTCAAGAACGCGACAGTTGGATAAAAGCCTCTTGACAAACTCCTCACCGGGGTACTTCACAGATAAAAGGTTCAAAGTTTTGAGGGTTGAGAAAGAAGGCAAGGAACACGAGTCCACAAGAACCACACTCTTTAGTGTCAAGGTCACAAGCATACCACAGCCTGCGTATAAACTCCTTGGAAGTATAACGGGAGTTATACTGGAAGTACAGTCAATATCGATATTCAGGTCACGCACACAGCGTTGAACAGCCATTTCAATCCATATTCCAATATTAGCGACAGCAGAAGACTGATTAAGCACGAAATACAAAGTTTCAATCGGTGCCTTGTGCAGAATCAAACATATGTCAACAAAGCGCGAAAACCTCACAGTATCAAGAGAGCTATCGTCGTTGAACTCAAGATTTGGCACTGACTTCCAAAGAGGAAGCAAACGTTTTGACAAAACCATAGTCGCCACAACATCTTCAGCGGTAGGCAGTTCGGACAGTATTCGCAATAGGAGAGTATCAGACAACTGACTTATCCTATCCATGATTTAGCAAGAAGCCCTAAAACAGACACCAACGCCTACAAACATTAAAACATTAAAACAACGCAGATTATTCACGAAGCTCCTTCTTTAAAATCAAATAAGTACGACTGAGAACAGAAAGAGATTCATAGATTGGAAAATACCTGGAAAGTAGAGAGAACCCTGGGGTTAAACCCGTTGAGCGAGAAGATGAAAGAGTCTTGTCTATGAACATAATTTCCTCTTACAAATATATAGGAACCCGAATTAAATTTGAACGGTGCAACTTCCAAAAAAAAGAGAGGTTGCTCAAATATTTTAATTTGATTCAAATTTCCAATAAAATAAAAGAGAATCAACGACTCTTTTTTTTTTTTTTTTTTTGAACAACAGAATCAACGACTCTTTAAATGTGAAATATGGCGTTCCAGCTTCTCTTCGAGAAAAAGAAAAAAACTTTTAACTCTAGCGGCCATTGGGAACATAAATAATACAAAAACATGACCAGTGTGTTTTAACTTTTAACTGCGTTGTTAATTCAAAAATTTGACAGTCATATAGATCCAACGGTCCAGAAGCTATTTTCTAACTGCTTGTAGTTCCTAATTTCATTTTTTTCCTGATTTGTCAAAATTTTGAGTCAAGGTTGCCCAATTCAAGCGAACCAGTATCAAGCCAAAAGGCTGAACCGGAAACAAGAAGTTTCAGTTCACACCAATGTTTTTAAATTTGGATGGGTAACCAAACCATAAAAGCTTATGGATCAATAATTCAATATGGTTCGATCAAATTGGATTGAGTTCAATTATAAAACAAAAACTAGATCTATATCTTTCGTTATTTATCTTTTCAGATTTTACAAATATAGTTAATGAAATTTAGTTATTAAAATTTGCCACAGAAATAATCATGAAATAAAATTTTAATATAAACCAAATTATAATTAAATATAAAAATTTAATATCTTGACTATAAGAAATTATTTTTGTCCGATGAAACGTCTCTTCTGAAGTTCTCGACATGTAAAAGTAGAGATCTTCTCTTCCATTATGAGACTTGACTCCCAAGGCAAGAACATAGCTAAAGAATAAAAAACATAGTGGAACAAAGCATTAGAGAGTGACAGAATCTTTAATCTTTATGAACCACTATGTTGTGATATATATAGACTAACTATCAACAAGGAACAACAATCATTTATCCACACAGGCACACATACTATAAAAAAAACTGAACTGGATCATTCATTACAATGGATTAGGGATAAGAGAATGTTTTTTTTTGTAAACTAAACTTAATTTTACCATCTGCTCTACCAAATTTTCAATTGGATAAGAGAATGTTCATTAGTCGAAATCAACTTGACATGTATTTGATGCTCTAGGTGAGAATGCTAACTTCTTAATCATCTCAAGTTGCTCTTCATGATCATCTGTCTCAGTGAGGATTTTCACCATTTTCAAATGACAAGAATTCCTCAAGATATAAGTCACAAGATCACTCTGATCTTTGGTTCCTTTGTAACGTCTCCACTCAAAATATTCAAGACTGGTTAACAGGCAATCTGGGACAGAGCCAGGTTCGTTCCAGCAACCTCCTTTGCTACAATCCTTATGTGTCTGAAATGAACATTTTGATATCAGATCATCGAACCAAGTCAAGGAACACATGTGAACTATAATAGGTTTTGAAGAAACGGTTTTATACCCGTTTAAGCTTGAGAACTCGTAGTTTAGGAGTTGCTGTGAGCAGACACACAAGTAGATTCCACCAGTCTGGTTTACATGTACATATCTCTAGATGCACAAGTTGTTGAAAGGTTGTACCAATAGCACATGGAGCCTGCATAGACCACAAAGAATCTGTCTCATCTCTTTGTCTGGTTACAGAATCAAAATATAATGTTTTAATAGAGACCAGAGTATAGATTACGTAAGACTCTTGACTGAAGTGAGAGATCCAAGAAGCTCATCAAGTTTGTCATAACAGACTTCAACATTAGCTTCCACAAGCTGAGGCATATCTTCAGCCAAACAAAAGGAGCCACGATAGTCTCTGACGTTCAAGTACTTCAAAGAAGGAGCATTAATCACAAACCCAAGACAGTTTTTCCGATAATATTTTGCTGATCTTTTCAGAGATAAACTCTGTAGTGAAGGAACGTTAATAGTGAAAATGAAAACGTTGTCATTAGGAGAACACTCCACCACCAAATCTTTGAGACTAGAGCAGCTTGATAAAATGGTTTCAAGAGACTTCTCATCTGAGTATATCACCGACAGAAGGTGTAAGATCTTGAGAGATTGGAAACAAACCGAGGAAGATTTTGAAGAAAAACCGACAAGACTTGCGTTTTTAAGCTTTAGGACAAGGAGTGTTTGGCAAGTATAAAAGCTCCTAGGTAGTCTGATAGGTTCTTCGTTGGTGGCGGTATGATCAAGTTTTAGCTCACGAACACCGTGATCAACCGCGGTTCTAATCCATAACCCGATGTCCAGAGGATTAATCTGAAACGTATCAAGTTTTAAAGAAAAGGTTTCAAGAACCGGAGCTCTATGCAATAGCAAAGACCTGTTGACGAACTCAGAGTCGCTTCCACATTCGAGATGGAACTCAAGTTTAGGAACCAGCGTCCAGAGAGTCTCCCATCGTTTTGACAGAAGACTCGTGGCTACACGGTCTTTGGTCTTAACAAAAGACAGTATCTGCAAGAGCAAAGCATCAGGCAACTCGCTGATCCTATCCATTCTGTAAAAGTCAACCCCTCAAAAAAAAAAGAATCAAACTCTTCATTAGTTTGCTTGAATCAAATGGTGAAAAAAAAATTAGTAGATGAGAATAGCAACTGAATATTTTACAGAAACAAACAAATAATCATAGGTGAGATATGGAGTAAGGATTTAACAGAACAGGAAAAGAAACAAAACTAATCTTAAACTCACATGATCCTAAACTTGAATCTTGTCTTAACAGACTTGATTAAAGATTTACGGAACTGAAAAATAAACTGAAACCAAACTTAACTCACATGATAATCAGCTCTTGATAGATTTGCAGACTTGATCTATGAATCTTGATATTGATGAGGTCTTTCTTTATAGCTAAACTATATGTTTCTTTTTTTTAATTATTTTTTCATCTTTATTAATAAATAAAGAGAATATTAGAAGTAGACTTTGACTTTATCATGTGTATGTTGGTGAAGAAAATTTTGATCAGTAGAAACTGAAAAACACACTGTTTTATTGTAACGGATCTTACCTAAGGAATGTTCTTTAGCAGTTTTGAGTCTCTTTCAAGGACGATGGTAACCGTCATTTTTAATAATATGTGCTTATAAAACCAAAATACAGAGCAATAGTTTTGAGAGGTTTCTAACATTAAAGATCAATGAAGGCAAACAATCCAAACAATGTTAAACTAAACACATACAATAACAAAGGTGACTTTTAAGTCCATTTCTTCTTTTTTTTTCTAAATTTCAGTCGACGAACAAGAGCTGGCATGTACTAGAACCGCGCGGAGCAGATGACAACTCCTTGAGCATCTCATGTTTCTCCAGCAGGCTAGTGCTTGGCTTGGGAGAGACGATCACTTTCTTCAACCGAGTAGCGTGTTGTAAGATGAACTTCGCCACTTCCTTCTGCTTCTGCGTTCCTTCGTATAGCTCCCACTTGAATGTCTCGAGAGACAACCCTTTCGGAAGAGAAGCAGCAGGTTGCTTCCAGCTAGCCCTCGGACTAGAGGTACGTCGAATATGTTTCTGCATATCAAAAGCAGAAAAATAAATAAACAAACTCTGCACAATCAAAAAACCTAAACTGTGTGTGTTGTGTTATAATGTACCTGGCGGAGTTTAAGAACTCTTAGTTTAGGTGAATCTTCAATCACTCGGGTGAGTAGATCCCACCACCGTGGCGCACATGTGCATAGCTCTAGATGAACTAGCTGAGAGAAGACCGTACCAGCTGGATAAGCTGCCTGCATTTGAAAGATTAACATCAAAGAGAGAGATTACATCTGAAATAAAATAGAAAGAGAGAGAGAGAGAGAGAGAGAGAGAGAGAGAGAGAGAGAGAGAGAGAGAGAGAGAGAGAGAGAGAGAGAGAGAGAGAGAGAGATTACATCTGAAGTCATCAGACACAACGCAAGACGCTTAACCGAGGTGAGAGACCCAAGAATCCTCTCGGTGTTTTTATAAATAACATCAACATTAGCCTCAACAACCTCAGGCATGTTCTCAATATAACAAAACCCACCCCAATAATCCTCAATATCAAGCCGCTTCAGCTTAGGCGCAGCTATCAAGAACCCATCGTCATCCCCTTCAAAAGCCTGAGAAGACTTATGCAGAGTGAGAGTCTTCAAGCACACGGCATTCACAGAGACGATCTTAACATTGTCACCAGGACATCTCTGCACAACCAAATCCTCGAGAACCGAGCAAGAGGACAAGAGACGAGGAAGCGACTGCTCGTCAAAGTACTTCACGTCGAGAAGGTGCAGAGTCTTGACCGACTTAAAGCAAACGTGGGAAGAGGAGGCATCGACGAGGCTCATGTTCTCGAGTTTCAGAACCACGAGGGACGTGCAAGGGAACAAGCACTTGGGGAGTCTTACAGGCTCCTCGGCGGGTGAGTAGCTGATGTCGAGCTCGCGCACGCCGCGGTCCACGGCGGTTCTGACCCACACGGCGACGTCCACGTCTGCTGTGTGAGAGACGGAACCGATCTTGACGCGTAAGGTCTCTAAGGTGGGGGCCTTGTGCAGCAGCAAGGACCTGTCTACGAACTTTGTGAATTTAGGGGACGTGTTGTTGTCGTGAAGCATGAGTTCGAAGTTGAGTTTGGGGAGTAGTGTCCAGAGGAAACGGTATCGTTTGGACAAGAGACTCATGGCGACGACGTCTTTTGTCGGGAGACGTGAGAGTATCTGTAAGAGGAAGTCGTCTGGTAATTTACTGATCCTATCCCTGTAATCATCCATTTTTACAGAATCACCTGCAAAAGAAACAAAAATGGGTTAAAGAGCTTAAAGAAGATAACTTTATCACAAACATTGGAAGAAGAAACCTTTCAAAGATTCAACCTTTTGTTACAGTGATGACAAGTTTGGAAACAGATAAAGGTACGATTTTTATCAATGGAATTGCGACCCAGAGCGACTAAGGACCTGATTCGTTCGTATCAATTAAAACCTAGAGGACCTTTAGAACCAATAAAGGAAAGGTTTTTTTGATTCAAAACCCAACAGGGATGAGAAGAAAAGAGCAAAAAGAAAGAGAAAACTTACGATTTTACAGAAAGATGGTTGCTTTAGTGGATGAGTGTGTTGATTCCTGCCAAGATTGTGTAGACAGTTTCTCTCTATCTCTATCTCTATCTCTTTCCTTTCTTTCTTTTTTTTTTAATCTCTGTGTAGGAGTTTTCCTCTCTTTCTCGGACAAAGTTGTGCGATAAAAAGGTAAAAAAGGCAACAGTGACAGGCCGGTTTTAATTTTGGATCGGTCCAGTTTTGATTTTGGATCAATTCACTGACAGACAGGCCGGTTTCATTTTGGATCTTTTTTTTCCATCTAAAAGTAATATTATTGATTAAGAGGCTAAAGCCCAAAACACTACAAGCCCAGAACAGAGGTCCACCCAAACAAACTCAAACATAGACTAAAACTACAGGCCCAGACATTGGCCAACAAAGTACCCGAGCCCACCAAAGACCCAATCGATTGATCTTTTCGGTGTAAACGCTTCACGCAGAAACGCGTAACGAGACACGCGTCAACACTGAGATCACCCAAGGACACGTGATGAGATCTCACCAAACGAGATAACACGTGTCGCTACCCACCGCGTCGTCACCGCCAAGGAATTACCACCGGAGTAGGCCACGATACGCTTCACCGGGATACCGAAACTCGCCGGAACACGCTTCCCGGCCCTTTCAACCTATCACCACGTCACACACGGTGATCCATTCACCGAGACATCGCCGGAGACGACGAAACGAACAACCGTTCCGCCGGAACACGCCGGAGCCGAAAAACACCTCACCCATCTTCGTCGTCGATATTCTGTTCCCCAGAGAGCACCATCGGACCAGTTCCAAGATCTCATCCGGATCTATCACATCAGCTCTGACGACCGAAGATCACAACACCCTCCTAACATCCGCTTCACCGTCGAAGCCTCTTAACTTCACCAAAAGACTGCCGTCGACTGCGAAGACCAGACAACGCGGAAAACAGATAGCCGACCGTTCACCTGAGAAGAACATGTACCACGCCGGAGTCAAAAAGCCAGCCGCCCACCGTAATAGAGGGCGACGCCGGAATAAAAGAGAAACGTTTACAAAACAAGACGAAAGAAAAAACGAAAAGGGAAAGAGACGGACGCCGAACCGACGGTGGCTAAGAGAGCCTCACCGTCGGCCGGAAACGGAAATCAAATCTTGATCAGCCGAGAAGCTGGAGCGTGTGAAGAGAGAAGCTTTTTTCCAAGTTTTTTTCCCGGTTTCATTTTGGATCTATTTTTGAAGGGGGAAATCAAACCAAATTATTTTCTTTACTTTATGCAGACATGATAATATTGTACTGGACCGACCAATAAAACATTAACTTCAATTTCTATATTATTAAAGAACTTATATATATTATGACTTCCAACTTATAGAATAAAAAGGTTATTAAAAAAATATTTTGAAACATTTAGTCTTCTAGATCAAGGTTCTATTTTCTTTTTGTATTTTGTGTAATTTAATTCAGTTTATTTTGAGTTTTGAACAATGTTTCTAAATTCGGCTTGGATTGATGGTTGAACCAGATTAAATCGTGAACCAAAAGCATATCCAAATTAGATTGATAACAAAATCTAAATTAGTTGAACCTGTAAAAATCATATTAACCTGTCAAAAATCCCAAAACAACCATTGAACGGATAAATAAACAAGATCACTTATATGTAGATGAAGTCACTGAGTTGATCAAGAGTTTTGAATTTGACCAAGGATTTGCCTTACAATCACATTCTTTGTCATTAGTATACAATACTTATACGATTCTCATATCACTTCCCTTGGTCACGTCTCTCACGTTAATTTTCAAAATTTCATGTGGTACCAATTTCCTCTTCCTCTCTAGGTCGTTAACATGATCACACTGAACTATAATCATTGCATGCTATGGATTTTAACTTCTCAAGGCTTCAGCGGTTTGAGCTACTGGCAATTGCTAATGGCTGCTGGTTGAATCAGCTTCTACGTGTTGTTCTCGATAAGTCTCCCAACCTTCGGTTTCTACATATAGCTTATGTAAGTAACAATACAATATCTATTTACATTATACTTATTTTCTTATCCCAATTCTTGAATTTGATGTGGTTGGATCAAGGTCAGAGGATTTGAACCCAGGATGCTTTCATTGTCAAGGAACCAACCGAGTTTTCTTCCTAGATGCTTGTCGTTCCATCTACATATAATTGAGTGGAAATATTATAGATGATCTTTTTTTCTTTTCTGTTTTTAATATGAAAGCCCTGTTTCAAAAAAAAAAAAAAATATTATAGAGGATCTGAAGAAGAAAGATAACTTTCGAGGTACATCTTTTCAAAATCAGTGTTTAAAGAAAGCGAAATTCACATTACCCATATTAAACGCTAGCGTGAGAGATAAGTTGTTAAAGGAGTTAAAATTTATGTCTAGAGTATCACCAATGTCTCATCTTCTGTTTGAATAAGAATATATATAGTCTCAGCTTGTGTTTTGAGTGAAATGATCTATGAAGCATCTTAGCTTTGCGCTTGGAACATTTTTTCTGTTTACAATTGGAGTCTCACATTATTGGGGTCTTTTAGTATGATCTCAATTTTTCAGATATCCAATGCTTCAGTTGCTAAAAACACCAGATACAAGAGAATGAAAAAAAAAAGTCGTTATTTAAAAAACAGAGATGTGGATGTGGTCTATATATGTTACCTATGAGATGACTTGATTCGCAAGGCAGCTCTTCTGTTTCGGTGATAACCTTCCTGCTTGGTAAAAACATATAAAAGAGACACGAGCTCATTAAAGTTCCCTATTGGATAAAAATCCTGATTCAGACATAAGGATAGGTGTTTGGCTGAGGTAAGATGTCCGAGAAGATTCTCAGAAGCTCCATGCTGAAGCATTATGTTAGCCTTCACCAGGAAGGGCATATTCACCAGTGAATAGAACGAACCAAACTTGCTAGCAATCACTAACGACTTTAAACAAGGAGCTTTGATCACAAACCCAATATCATGTCCTGGAACTGGATTTCCATATTGAAAAATATCTTCGAGTGTTAATCTTTGCAATGAAGGAACTATTATTGTGAAAGTTTTCACTTTGACATAGCCGCCTCGACCCACAATTAGGTCTTCAAGAACAGGACAGACAGATAGAAGCCGATGAACGGTTTCATCGCTTGGGAACTCCACAAATATAAGAGTCAAACTCTTGACTGACCGGAAGCAAATATTCAAAGGAACATCAACTATGATGGCATGTTGAAGGCTTAAGGTAACAAGGGTTTCATATGTAGGCAACCGTATGGGCAGGAAACATGGTCTAGACCGGTGAACCAGAAGATTGCGCACACCAAGAGAAACTGCAATACCAACCCATGTTTCAATATCTGTAAGAGGACAGTTTTGACTAACATATAGACGGATAGTTTCTAGAGATGCATGAGCGTTGTCTCGTAGTAGCAAAAACTTGTCGATAAAACGTGAAGCTCTCCAGTATTCACTGTCAATATTTGGATCGGAATACACAAGAGCTGGGACGTGTTTCCAAAGTGAACGCCAACGTCTTGACAAAAGGCTTGTTGTGGACACTGTATCTTTGGATGGAACAAAAGAGAGTATCTTAAAGATCAAGTCATCTGGCAACAGATTCATCCTATCCATTGCTAACCTAATTAATTAACCCCTTCAAAATCTCAAAGTTGTATAGTTAAATTTGTTGCGGATGATGAAAAAAGGTTTAGGGCTTCTTGCTCTTCTCTAGGTTGAAAAACTTAGTAATGGAAGGGTTGGGGCTAATAAGAATTTAGCTCGTCACCTGGTTTCTTTTCCGATTTGGGTTATTTATCTCTTTGGGTGTTTCTCCCTTTTTTTGTGTGTGTGTCGGTTTCCTTTTTTTCCTATGCACTTATTGGGTGAGAATAATATTAGTTTCTATGTTTAAAGTATTAATTTACTCTCATCTTTTCCCTTTCTCCTCATCACTCCCTGGGGGTTCAAACCCGCGGATTCTTAATGGGTTTAAAAAAAAAAGTCCGTCTAAACCCATTTAGTTTATCAGGTTTTAAATGGATAATTTTAAAACCTATTTAAGTATTTATTAAATGGGATTTCACTAAAATAAATGAGGACCCGTTTAACATGTTTATGTTTTTTGTTGTAATTTAATATAAAATTCGATTTTTTGGTTTATGCGGAAAATTTCTGATTTTGATGTTTCGGCGGAAAAATTTTGATTTTGCAATTTTGGCGGAAAATTTGATTTGGATTTTTGACGGAAAAATTCGATTTTACGGTTTTAGCAGGAAAACTCGATTTTACGGTTATGATTTTGGCAGAAAAACTCGATTTGCCTTTTTGGCGGGAAAACTCGATTGCGTTTTTGCGGGAAAACTCGAATTTACGGTTTTGGTGGGAAAACTCGATTTTACGGTTCTGGCGGGAAAACTCGATTTTACGGTTTTGGCGGGAAAACTCGATTTTACGATTTTTGCGGGAAAACTCGATTGCATTTTAGCGGGGAAAGCTCGATTTTACGATTTTGGCGGGAAAACTCGATTTTAAGATTTTAGCAAGAAAACTCGATTTTACGGTTATGATTTTGGTAGAAAAACTCGATTTGCCTTTTTGGCGAAAAAACTCGATTTTACTGTTTTGGCGGAAAAACTAAATTGCGTTTTTGGCGGGAAAACTCGATTTTACGGTTATTGAAAAATGATTTTTTAGAGTTCATAAAATTAAAAAAGGAAATTATCTATGCAAAACCGTTTTACAAAGATAACTAATACAAAAAAAAACTGATCTAGTTGAGTCTAAATGGGTTTAAATGAGTACATGTAAATTTTGTGGATTTTAAATGGGTAGTCCTAATAGGTCTAATCTTATATGAATCTAAACTTATATGAGTTTTAAATGGAGTGGATCTAAACGAGCTGGATTTACCCATATTAACATCCCTAGCTCCCCCTGATCTTCTTTCATCCCTGATACTCTTTCCTTTTTTGGCTCCAATTAAATCGATTTCATTGCCTTATCTCAATGATTTTAGCTTCCTCCTGTTGTTTCCTCTGCCCCATCATCTTCAGTGCCGCCAGGTTCTCAACCTTTGTTTCCTCAGCTACCTCAAACACACCGAATGCTTCAGGACATCATCCATTCTGGACTAGTGCTCGGCAAGTCCCACCGATCCAAAGGACGCATCCACCAGTTAGAATGTCTCTAAGACCAGAGTGAAAAGGAAAGGCATTGTATTAATCGGATCAGTGAGAACCAAAACAAAGAGAACATATAATTAGACCAAACTAGGGGAATCTGCATTACATTGAAAAGCTAGAGAACTCGTAGTTTATGGGAACATGTGTGAAAGTAACTTAAACCACCCACTTGTAGATGTGCATAGCTCCAAGTGTACAAGCTGACATAAGATACTAGGGGGATAAAGACACAAGGGTTTCAAATGTGTACACAGACAATGATCAAAACATTTAAAAGTAGAACCGCTCGTCATAGCCAGACACCGACAAAAAAAAAAATTATAAAACGTCATTAGCTAGAATTCTGAAAACAGAGTGTGGGCTCCATCAATCAAAACTTGTAAAAAGTATGATTCAAAACAACCTAGGTACTAATAATGCTCCAAGAATATAAAAAAAACGACTAGAACTCTATGTCTATAAACCGTCATTTGATAAAACTCCTTCATGTAGGCTCTCTACACTTGTCGTAGAAGACATTGTCTTTAGCTGTCTAGAGTTCTCAAACAAATACTTCGCCTCTGACTTCTCTGCTACTGTTCCTTTGTAATCATTCCACTCGATAATTTGGAGGCTCGAAATCAAACATTCAGGAACAGAACTCGGTCGCTCCCACTGAGTCTCGACATCTCCGGAAGTTCTGTAACATTTCTTGAGATCATCTATGTATGAAGATGGAAGCAAATTTGCTTGACCTTGGAATCTGAGAAAGCGGAGTTTAGGTGCACGTCTGAGTATAAGACGATACCACTCTAAAGAGCATGTACAGACTTTAAGAGACACGAGCTGACTGAAGTCGCCTACTGGATACGAACCCTGCAAATAGCATCATATAAATGAATGCTATTGATATGTAATTGTAATCACAATACATATAAAATAAACTATAGATTATTACCATTGGTTTTTTCACACATAACGATAGGTGTTTGGCTGAAGTAACACATCCGAGCAGATTCTTAGAATCTCCATGTCGAAGCTTTATGTTAGCCTTCACCAGGTATGGCATTTTCACTAGTGAATGGATCCAACCAAACTGGCTAATAATCGCTAACGACTTTAAACAAGGAGTCTCGATCATAAACCCAGCATCAGGTACGGTAACTGGATCGCCATTTGTAAAAACAGCATTGACTGTTAATCTTTGCAATGAAGGAACCATGATTTTGAAAGTTTTCACGTCATAGTTGCCTCGAACCACTTTTAGGTCTTCAAGAACAAGACAACTAGATAGAAGCTGATGAACGGTTTCATCGCTAGAGAAGTCCACAAATATAAGAGACAAACTTTTGAGTGACGGGAAGCAAATATTCAAAGGAACATCAACGATGAAGGCCTGTTGTAGCCTTAAAGTCACAAGGGTTTCACATGTATACAAACTCCTAGGCAACCGTATGGGCAGGAAATATGGTCTAGGACTACACTGGCAAAACAGAAGATGGCGCACACCGCGAGAAACTGCAACACCAACCCATGTCTCAATATCTGTAGGAGGACAGTTTTGACCAACATATAAATTCACAGTTTCTAGAGATGCATGAGTGTCACGTAGTAGCAAAAACTTGTCGATAAAACGTGAAGCTCTCCAGTATTCACTGTCAATATATGGATCGGCATACACAAGAGCTGGGACGTGTTTCCAAAGTGAACGCCAACGTTTTGACAAAAGGCTTGTGGTCACTGTAACTTTGGATGGAACAAAAGAGAGTATCTTAAAGATCAAGTCATCTGGCAACAGACTCAAGTCACTCAACCTATCCATTGCTAACCCTAACCCCTTCAGTAAGTTTTCATTAATTTTGTTGCGGATGGTGAAAAAAGGTTAAGGTTTCTTGCTTTTCTCTAGGTAGAAAACCCTAGTAATGATGAGAACGCACAATCAAACTAAACTTAACTGATGTTTATCCCATTATTCTTTAGAAGAAGATAATAACTGAAAATATAATAAAGCTATAACCGTCACCGTATACCACGGCGTTTTTTACTGAATTAGTTTTGCATAGAGTTTATCTTAACACAAACTTTAGATGTTAACAACGTTGATCCAAAAATACCCAAATAATTTTTAAAATTGTCATTATAAATACCCAAAGAAAAAAAAACATGGAAATAGCGAGCGGTACTGTTTTGTTTCCTCCTCATACACACACAAGTCTATACAGTAACACTTTAGTTTTAGAAGTCTTATATATTGTCTTTAGTCAAATATTATATGATTTACTAGCAGGCCGGTTTACTAGAAATACATAATTTTGTGTTTCAGCCTTTTAGGTGTGTGTACTGCAAAGTCTTTTAGAAAGGAGGTACATGGTCGTCAAAATGAAAAAGAAAAAAAAGAGGTGCATGTTAAACTTAACATGCTGAGTGTGAAGCTCTGATTTGGGAAACAGAACGCATGAAAACCTTCCAATACTCTGATGTAGTTTTAGCGACAGATTATTTTTAATTGGCGAAGATAATGTCATCACCTGAAAAATAATTAGTTTTTTCTACGCATTTGGAAGAATTTCGACGAAATAAAATTTTCTTTTCTCATTTCAAGATCAGACATATTTAAAAGCATAAAACATAATGGTAGACAAGTTTGTATCAGTGCAAAGAATTTTTACTCAAGTTGATTTTCTCCTCTGATTTGACTTTCCGGACCGACATGGCCTACTATATAATCTAGTTTTATGTTATCAAAAAAAATCTCCTAGTAGAAAGAAAAACTGGAAAAGAGAGAGAGAGAAAAGGAATCACAGAAATATGGTGCAATGCTTGCTATAGTTTACTAATTTTATATATGTATATGAAGATTCTTAGATTTGGTTCACTATTTCAGTTATAACATTAACCATTGATGATGCACGTATAGTAATATTAAATGATAAAAACATAACCCTCTCTGATATTCTAATCCTCTTAATATATGAGCACATATAAATCGTAACATACAAGTTAAGCCACTGTGTATGATTTTAAGAAATAAAATTCTGGTTGGTTACAATTTAGAAATTTAAATATTAATATGATTTTAAGATAAAAAATGATTTAAATTTTTTAAAAGTAATTTAGATATACATAAGTTTTTTTGGTATGTAATCTTTGGTATTTTTATTTTCATATATATAAGTTATGGTACTTCGACACAACTTTAAACTTAACATATTACATATAAATCTGACTGCATAAGCGTCTATCAAATTAACAAGGTATAAATTGGAAAGGTCTTTGTAGACCAAAATCAAAAGGTGGATTTGGCATTTGTCATCTGGAAGATTTTCAGCTTGTTTTTAGACTGGGAACATGTTTGGAACTATTTCTCAAATCCTCGATCATTATGTGCTTCTTGGCTGAAGAAGTATGTTTTTAGGAGTGGTTACTGGCTCACACAGGATCAGGACCGGTTCTGGATCATGTATAATAAAACATTTGCAACAGATTTTTGAAATTTTTTGAAAAAAAACTACATATACATAAACTCTCAAAAACATTTTTAGACCCCCAAATTATTTTTTTACATAGACATTGCAATACACTCCCAAATTCTCAGGGCCGACCATGCACAGGATTCAACCAGATTTTCTCTTATTGTAAGGAGTATGATAAAGCTCAAACCGATGATCAATGACTTCTTGCGCTGTTTGGTAAGAAAATGGTGCCACTTCCTCTTTCTGGTTTGTGCATGGACTTTCTTGGGACCTTTGATATCTGTTCTAGGTGTAAATGGACAGTTTATGCTGAGACTCAGGAAGGGTGCTTTTGTTTTGGAGGCTGCAGGCTGTTACTTGCGGCCAGATCACCGTCTGCTCAAACTCTCCAAATTGTCCTAACCACAATTCCTCCTCTTGCACCGGATAAGGGGAACGACCAATATCTATGGCGAACGGCAGATGGAAGCTTCGGTCCTCATTTCTCTTCCAGAAATATTTGAGAGCATAGTAGACAGCACTCACCAACGGTCTACTGGTCCAAAGTTGTGTGGTTTCAAGGAAAACATTTTCTGGAATGCGTTCATAATAAGTTGTAACCGACATTTTTTTTTTTTTTTGAACAACGTTGTAACCGACATTTAAAAATCGAAACTGGTATAAATTTAATACGTATGTACAGTTTCTTTTTATTATTATTGTATTCGACCGAATCTTATACCAGATTAGGATGATGTCACTGAAAGACTAATAAGTATCACTCGTACGTACAGTAAAGCAATAAGTTATAACCACTAATATCATTCTCTCATTTTTGTTGCAACTTAACCACTAAATATCTTTCAGTTTTAGATTTGTGTGCTCAATAGGTGATTATGTATAGAATCTCTTATGTATAACACATATGGCATATGTTTTTTTGGTCCTAACTGGCGTTCCGTGAATGAAATGTAAATGTAGTTATCTTTTTACTAAAAGAGAGTACGACAGGTATCGTCTAGCAATATCTTAAGGGGACTTCTTACTCTGAGAATATAGAAAGGATAAAAGTACAACAGGGTGTGGAACGAATAATGTACATGTAGCAATTTTCCATCCACAAGTCAGAGAATTTCGATTTCTTCGGTAACCAAGAGAACACATAAATTTGCTATTAGGTGGAATACAAGAAATTTCAAGCCTAATTTTAAACGAACAATAAAAAGAAAAAAAGTTGATATTCAAGCCTAACACCTGGAGGCGATAAAAAGAATCCACAGAAACAAACTAGTGGGTGTTAAATTATATCTCTTGTTGAAGCAACTTTCTACCACTTGTTTTTACACGTAGACACCCATGGTGTACTGCATTCACACCCATCTGGTTTCTTGCATTTCAGTGAGTAAACTTTAAGCAACAACACACATCTGGTTTCTTGCATTTCAATGAGTAAACTTTAAGCAATAACGTATGATAGTTTTTTTGTTAGCTGTCCATCTAAACTAGATCAAGTGGTGATCAGACGAGCTGATTCTCTAAAACGTTCAAATCCAGGTGCAGTTCAATCGTCGAAAATGATCTATCTTTTAGTCCGGTTTTTTTTTCTCTTTTGAGTCAGGTTCTTAAAATATGTCAAGGAATCGGAGAAAAGACTTAGCCTCCTCAGTTTCCACTTACAAAATAAATGAATCACTTTGCCACTCAACGAGGCAGATAGCTCATCTGGTGCTACTATAGCCTTTGTGGTTTCTTCGTTAGGAAGAGCAACACTTATATTACTTGGATTATCTATTCAGCACAAGCACACTGTTGTGCTGTGAAAGAGTAAACGAAGACATAAAGTGAGTGCTTGATGTAGCATATCTGCTGTTCACTATCAACCATAGGCATTCCTCGAGCAAGGCTCGATGGAATTGAGGTTCGATGTAAGTGACCCGCCTTATGTTGGACTTCCCAACTTACCTAGTGGAAGAAAAAGGGTTCCTCCTAACCCTTTTCGCTGAGTCCGAGTATTTTCTATTCTAATTAGCCGGCTGCCTTAGCTCGGAGCAGCATTTCCAATCTTTTTATGTGATCCGATCCTGGTATGTCATTTCCCTGGTTTTGGCTTATTCTGTTGAGGTGGGAAAGAAAGATGAGTGGCCAAGCTGTAGGTCACGTGACCTGCACTGAGTTGGTGGCTGACTGGGCTTTTTCCTTGGTCAAAGCAGATCAACTCGCCTTCTTTCTTGTTACCCAAAACTAAAGTCGGTCGAATGATTTTTTCCCTGCCCGGAACGTCGAATGAAATAGGGAGCATGGTTCTCTTTCTACAACCCTTTTGATATGATAGGCCCGGCTACCTCACCTCCGTATGACCGGGTCTGATTTATATGGAAAATATAGTCTTTGATCCTTGCTTCTTATGCTAACGCGTTCGCCCGATCATTCCAACTCCAAGGAATACGAGACAGGTTCACATTCTCAATTCATGTAATCTCTGGAATATTAATTCGATCTCTGTCATGAATGTTGGCTAATCCACCAGGTTTGTAGTCATGTCTACTAAGTCCGAGCAGTTCGTTTTGAACTGTATTGAGATTATCCTTTTGTCTCTCATATATGAGGCTACCCAAAGTAAACCTTCCATCTCAACAATAAAATATGATCATAGCTTCAGCTTCATTCATTCGAACCTAAAGTTATGACTTGGTTAAAAACATCTTCATTAGTTGACTTCATTTTTATTTTTCAAAAGTTTTCTTTTTCTGTTTCCAAAATAAGAAAAAATGAAACAAACATTTATTCTAATGATTTAGTTTACTTTCCTTTTGTAAAAAATATATTCCAAATAGATTTCATTTCTAGTTTATCATTAAATATTAAATAACACTTTTCATTTTCATGTTTACTAATGTTACTCAATTATTTTATTTTAACAACAATTCAACATAATTAGTATTTTACAAATTAATTAGTATTTAATTTTGACTAAAATTAATATCTAACAAATTTGTTAAATAACACAAATAAACAAACAAAGAATATTATGGTTTATAAAGAAACACTTTGCATATATATTTTTTCTATAAGTGATTAACAAAAGTGTTTTAAAAATAAAAATGAGTTTATTTATTTTTGATCTTTAATCAAATTAAAAGTTCTTAGAAATGAAATATTTTCATTTTCTTATATATAAACATAAATTAGATAAAATAATTATTGAATTTTGAAAGTAATAAGATAATATTAACGTATATAATTAATTTATTTTAGAGGGAAAAGTAAACTTTAATGATCAGTTTATAGTTACAAATCAAGATGTAAATAATATATCTACAAATTTGAAACAACAAAGTCCACAGCTTCATTTTGAATCAAAAGAAGATATAGAGTTAGAACAAAATTTTCTTTAAATGAAGTAAAAATGAAAAATCAAATAGGGTCAGAGATTTGTTTAAAATGTCTAATAAGAGAATTCTCAAGTTTTTTGGTTTGTTTGTAAAACTCAGCTTATGGAAGGAAATAATTGTGGGATGTGCCAGACTTTTCAAAATGAGATAAACACAGTATTTATTTTGGGGGTGGGGGTAGACAGTTAGATGAGTTATATAGAGAGGAAGCAAAAAAGCATAGTTACTAACTTACTAGGATTTATTAAAAAAAAATACTGTTTCGATGGAACCAGAAAAATAAGCTTATAAACCATATAAAGCTTAGATAACTAGGATTAGTTAAACAATATAAACAATAGTTACTAAGATTAATTAAACAATTTACCGTTTTGATGGAACCAGAAAGAAATTAAACTTCTAAATTATATTTTATCTGTACTATTTTAAGTGATGTTTAAGATTTTTACACAAATATTAAAAAAATACAGAATTACATAGAATCATATTAAATAAAATTAATTTAACCAATAATAATAGTACATTATTTTGTAATTGGTCAGAAATTTTGAATAACATTAAATTTCAATTACAATAATGAAAATATCATTTATTATGAAACAGCTATCTAGAACAGCTAACCATGATTCTTTCTTCCTTTTTGAATTATGGATTTCGTGTAACTATAATATACATAAATTTTACGTCAACTAAGATATAATTTTCCCCAAATGTATCTACTAGTCTAACAATAATCAAGAGATATAAAGGTTAAATGTGCGTGGTGATAAAGGAGAACTCATATCGCTATATTGGTAGCTTTTAGTTTGGGTGGAACATTAATTAATCTTGTACGTTTGTATATCTGAAAAGAAAATAAGTGTGTGTATTAGGTAAGGTGTCTATGAGATTCCTTCATCTAATGATATTAGTTGATGCTAATAGATTATTCAAATCAAATTTATCCACTAGTCACTTTTCCAGTTCTACAAGTTAGTATATTTTTGTTTGGAGATAAGATTATACGACAGAAAAAAATACTATCTTTATATAGGACTATTCAGAGGAAATATATGTCTTTTATTTCAATTGAGAAAGCCGAACACAAAGTAAGTTTTGCTTTGATAACAGATTTAAAATTTATTATTATTTGTTTTAGTCTTTTAAACAAATAGGCCAGTCGATAGCTCTACTTGTGTAAATTGAGCACTCCCCATATAAGTTGTGAAACTGTGCACAAACATAGTATGCGATAAAAATGAAATATATGTGAAGTGACGCCAAAAAAGAAAGAAATGTGAACACATAAACTTGAACAAAAAAATAATAATAAGAAGAAAGAAGAGATTGGGAAAAGCAAAGGCCCACGCTTAGAGTCTTAGACAAAGGGAAACTGATCGAGAGAAAAAAAAATACAAAAAGAGTTGTGGACTGAAAATGCGCATCGTCATTCATAGTGATACATGCGCACTATTAGACAAATAAAAACATCCCACGAAAAAATGAAACAATTAATGGTTCTTGCTTTACTTTCCTGACTTTCTGTTTTGATTTGTCAGTGGAATAAAGAGAAATAGAAAATGGGCCCTATCATCCATCCTAGTTGCTTGTGGAGAACTTTCTGCCAGCTAGTATACTCCTCCACCCGTGGGAGGCAGAAGCGGGAGGCTTAACAGAAAGGAATGAATCCGAGTGGCAGTACTTCCCCGTGGAAGGCAGAAGCGGGAGGCTTAACAGAAAGGAATGTCAAGACATCGGAAAAGGTTAAAACTTTCTTCTGGAAAACATATCATCAAGGTCTCCCAGTTGGAGAACAGTTTGCGATTAAAAACATCCACCTCAGCCCTCTCTGCCGTCGCTGCAACGGCACTGAATCCATTACACATCTGCTGTTCTATTGCCCCTACGCTTCACAGGTATGGGCACTTGCTCCTCTCTCCTCACCAATTGATACAGGAGACATCACCTCTACGCTGGAGGGATGGGAGAGAGTTAGAAAGCTACAATCTCTGCCCCCAGTGGGTCTCGAAACCGGCACTCTGGCAGCGTCGATTGTATGGAATATCTGGATTGCAAGAAATCATCTTCTATTCCAAAATCGCGACTTCTCCCCAGAAGAAACCATCCTAAAAGCCATTACTGATGCAAGAGAATGGCTCCTGGCGCAGCCACCCATGAAGATCCCTCAGTCGAAGCCTTTGATCATGCTCGAACCAAACCCTATGCGATCTGGAGTAACCATATACGCAGATGCTGCTTGGAATCCATCTTCGGAATCTGCAGGATTCGGTTGGATCATTGATGATCGGGTTTCGGCTACCAACCATTCGGCGACCTCTTTGCATGTCTCGTCGCCTCTTATAGCAGAAGCCTTGGCTGTTAGATCAGCCTTAACCTTTGCCCTCTCTTGCGGATTTAACTCCATCACGCTACTCTCAGATTCTCAATCTCTCATCTCGATAATCAACAAGAAGGAATTGCAGTTGGAGATATTCAATATCATCCGTGATATCTACCATCTCTATGTTTCATTTATTTCAATCACGTTTAGTTTCATTCCTAAATCGACTAATGCCAATGCCGATCATGTAGCCAAACAAGCATTATGGGCTTTAAACCCAGTGTGAGGCCCAATCGTTTTCAATGAAAAGTTATGGTTTGGCAAAAAAAAAAAATGGGCCCATCTTCGCCATAGGCAAACGACCTCTTCCTCTTCAACCTCATACCTCTGTGCCCATCATTGCCACGAAGAATCTCCCTCTCTCTCTCTCTCTCTCTCTCTCTCTCTCTAGAAGAAGAAACATCTCCTTAGTGTGTCTCTCTTTCAACCATCTTTACCTTTTTGGTTCTTAGAAAAAGAGAAAAGAACGAAATAAACAAAACCCAGAGGATATATATATATTCCAAGAAGAGAAACCGAGTGCTAGGTTTTTATTTATGGGCATGCATTTGTAACGTACAAGAGAATAAAGTTTGCTGTTTTTCATTTTTCATTATATATAGTAATCTTTTTCTTTTGTTTTGTGCGTTGTTGAGAATAATGGGTAACTGTTGGTGTAGTTCTGAGCCTTTTAATCACAAAGTTTCTGCAAACGCTAAATCAGGTTTCTTTCTTTATCTCTTCTGCTTTTAATTTTGGTGTTATGGAACAAAAGAATCACACTATTTTTAGCCCGAAATTACGAGATTTACTTATGGATTTATCCGAAAAAGCTTGCGCAAACTATGTAACATCTGTCGGTTAAAATTGAACTCTTCTCTTACTTTACTCCGATTATGCTCTGTTAATATTCCTCTTTTCTAGGTTTCTTTTGTTCTAAGTTAAGGGTTTTTTTCGGATAAAATTACTTCATGTTTCTATATTCTCCAAGTTTGGACTCATTTGTTTAGAATATTTTTCTCTACCAAGTCGTATCTGTGGCTTTATGTTCTATAGTCACCCTCCATTTCAATACTCTCTTCTTTATCAGAGTGGTTTTATGCTTTTGTTTTCTTTTAGATTGGTCCCTTCAAAAGTCACGTTTTTAATTATATATTCTATGTTGTTGGACTTTATTCAGACCCCCTAGAAGAATATTTCCAAAATCAATCAATTCCACAACATTTTTAAGTATAATCTTTAACCCTATCCACATAATCGAAACAACTAATATATTTTTTTTTTTTACAGAATCACCTAAAGACCAGAGTGCAACAGAAGAAGGGACGTATATTAAAGAAGTTCAAAAGCTGCCATCAAACCCAAAAGAAGTAGAAGATCTAAGACGTGACTCAGCTGCGAATCCTCTGACAGCTTTCACATACGATGAGCTTAAAAACATTACAGGTAACTTCAGACTAGACCGAGTTCTCGGTGGTGGTGGTTTTGGAAGTGTCTACAAAGGTTTTATTAAAGAGGATTTGGGCGATGATCAAAAAGTTCCTCAACCACTCCCTGTAGCAGTAAAAGTTCACGACGGCGATAATAGCTATCAGGGTCACAGAGAATGGCTGGTTAGTTGTGTCTCTGTCTTTTTCTTGTATCCCAAGTTTCAGATAATGGACCGAGATACTTATCTACTGTGTTTATATTGTATAGGCAGAGGTGATATTCTTGGGGCATCTTTCACATCCAAACTTGGTGAAATTGGTCGGTTATTGCTGTGAGGATAATCATAGGGTGCTAATCTACGAGTACATGGCTCGTGGTAGCGTGGAGAACAATCTTTTCTCAAGTGAGTTTTAGGGTTCTTACACTTAAATGTCTATCCTGCATGGAGATCACTTTTAAATGGATTGTAATTCTTGGTAGGAGTCTTGCTTCCTCTTTCATGGGCCATTAGAATGAAGATTGCATTTGGTGCAGCCAAAGGACTAGCCTTCCTCCATGAAGCAGAGAAGCCAGTCATTTATCGCGATTTCAAAACCTCCAACATTCTTCTAGACATGGTTAGTACAACTGTACAAGTAGTGCTAGTAGTAGTAGTAGTAGTAGTATACCATATAGCTCTTCTCTTGTATATACGCAAATATAGTTCTAGAGGTTTCATATTAGCGTTGCAACAGGAATACAATGCGAAGTTATCTGACTTTGGACTCGCTAAAGACGGTCCTGTAGGAGATAAATCTCACGTTTCCACACGTATAATGGGAACCTACGGCTATGCAGCTCCTGAATACATCATGACAGGTAAGTTTCTAAGAGATACCATTTTTAGTATTGTGATATCTTATCTTTATGATCATATATATGTGACAACTTTCTTGGTGCAAAGGTCATTTGACACCAGGGAGTGATGTGTACAGCTTCGGTGTAGTTCTTCTAGAGCTTCTCACAGGGAGAAAATCGTTAGACAAGTCACGGCCTACACGTGAGCAAAACCTCATAGACTGGGCTCTTCCACTGCTGAAAGAGAAGAAGAAAGTGTTGAACATTGTAGACCCGAGAATGAACTGCGAATACCCTGTTAAGTCGGTTCAGAAGGCTGCGATGTTAGCTTACCATTGCCTTAACCGGAACCCTAAGGCTCGGCCCTTGATGCGTGACATTGTGGATTCTTTGGAGCCTCTTCAGGCAACAGAAGATGAAGCCTTACTTGTCCCCACTGTTCAAAAAGCAGTTATCACCATTATAGACGAATTTCCTAAGAATGGGTTGAAGAAAGTTGAAGAACTGAAGAAGGTTGAAGATGTGAAGAAGGTTATTGAAGTTGATGATAAGTCACAGTGTAATTAGATCACTTGGTTTCTTTTATTTTCTTTAACATACAGATTCAAAGTCAAAATTAGATTGTGTTTGTGTGTATCTTACAAAATACAGATTAAAGGTTTGATTGGTTGAAGCTATAGCTTTCTATTTTTTACTCTAAGATTTAAGCTTTAGATTTTTAGCTTTGGTGTTAATTTACTTTACTATAGAAAATTTTCAGCGAACTGAATAAAAACTCTAGAGAAAGTGTTTTCTAAAAATAACATATTTATTTTTGTAATGCTTCGGCTTTAGATTAAGTTTTGAAAATAAGAGAACGATTGCTTTAAAAAGGTTCGTAGAAATTAAAAGAGCTGTCCCCAGCTCTTATAGCCTCTACCAATCACCTTCTAAGCGAGAGCTTTTAACCTGTGTGTTCTCTTCTCACTTCTAAGTCCAAGGTTGTACTTTAGAGTAAAAGTTGTTTGCCATATCTAGCATAAATCGGAGGTTTCATGTACGGGAAATCAGCCAATTCATACATCAACAGAGGGTCGCGGTCCCGATCAGTACATCAACACGGACCCTGTGCTAAAACATACATCAACACCAAATATATTCAAATTTCATACAAAGATATCTAGGTTTATACATACATTGACCGAATCTCTGTTAGTCAAAAGTAACGGATGCTGACGTGGCTTTGACGGATGCTGATGTGGCTTTAATATTTTATTTAATTAATAACAAATAATAAAAATTCCATGTTCATGGGTGGAGTCGAACCCGGGTTCAGACAAAACTGAACCTTACACCAAACCATTATACCAAACGAGATTATTGGTTGTGTATCTATTGTGTCTTACTTATAGCTAATATATTTGTTTCATATATTTCTAATTATCTAAAATTAGTTCTACAAATATAAAAATTCTACGTAATTGTGTTTAATTACCTTAATTCTTGTTATTGCGTTCTAAAACAAATCAAAATTTCAAATAAACAATTTAAAATCAAAAAACATTTTCAAAATTTTAAAAGAGAATATGCAATAACTTTTTTAAAAACAAAATTGAAAAACAATTTCAAAATATTATTATAAAATTTTTGAATTTGAAAACTTATAATTTGAAACTATTTCAAAAATATTTTTTAGTTTTTATTTTATTTTTTATTTATGATTTATTTGAACAATTATTTAAATATAAATAATTATTTAAATAAATATAGTTCTATAAATATAAATAATTATTTAAATAAAGAATAAATAAAAATATTTTTAAATAGTTTTGAATTATATGTTTTCAATTCATACTTTTTATAATAATTTTGTGGAAAAATCGTTTCAATTGTTTTTTCATATTTTCTTTTTAAAGTTTGAAAATGCGTTTTTGATTTTCAAATTTTTCTTTTTGAAATTTTACTATTTTTAGAACACAATAACAATAATTAAGGTAACTAAACAAAATTTCTTGGAATTTATATATATATATATATATATATATATATATATATATATATATATATATATATATATATGTGGAACTAATTGTAGATAATTAGAATATATGAACAAAATATATTAGATATAAATAAGACACAATAATCTTGTTTAGCACAGTGGTTGAGCGTTAGGTTTACTATTGACCGAACCCGGGTTCGACTCCACCCAACAACATTTGATTTTTATTTTATTTTTATTTTTAAATAAAATATAAAAACCACGTCAGCATCCGTCAAAGCCACGTCAGCATCCGTTACTTTTGACTAACAGAGATACGTTCAATGTATGTATAGACCTAAATATCTTTGTTCATATATGAAATTTGAATATATTTGGTGTTGATGTATGTTTTAGCACAGGGTCTGTGTTGATGTACTGATCGGGACCGCGATACTCTATTGATATGTATGAATTGGCCGATTTCCCGATTCATGTACAGTATGTTATTTCGTAAGGCCCAATATAAAATGGCCCTCCAATGGGTTCGTTAATGCAACTTAATTTGAACAAAATTGTAACGATCTGATTCAGAGTGGGTCGAACATATTGATTCTAAAATTACAGGTCAACTGACTCGCTCTAGCTAAATGAATTTTAATAATACCAACGTGAATATTTTGAGAATTAAAAATTAAATTTGTTTGATATACATGTTTTGGTTTAGGAATAATAGTAATCAGTATAAACCCATTTTCGCTAGATTGAAGTTTGTATTGATTGTTAGTATTCTTAAACCAAAAGTATAACATAAAGGCTCATATAAAAGTTCAGATACAGATATAAAATAGCAACTGTTTCATCCTATCAGACTTCACACCCCCATGTTAGTGTTTCTGATTTTAGATGAAGCTCATACAAACCTTAACGGATTCCTCCGAGGCTCCGACCTCTAATAGATCATTTAAGGATACGTTCTTACGCTTGGAGCTCCAGAACCTAACAGCAATGCTACTTGTGATCCATTCCCCGATCATGATTAATCAATTCCTTAAGTGAAAATGTTGAATCATTCTTTTAAGGGAACTATTTGCATTCTTTTTGGGACAAAGCCAAGCGCACTCTTTTGACCTATTTTTCATAGTAAATTGTTGCTGATAATCAATCCCCAAAATAGATTTTCTTTTTTGGTAAAATAAGAGTTAAATCCGGATCTATTAAAAATATAAGCCTAACTTTCGGATGAGAGGTGCAATCCACGGATAGACCTTCTCCCGATTATTCAAATGGACCGAAATGCAGTAGTCTATATCCATGTAAAATGACCAGGAAATATAACTTAATTTCGCATGGCAGATGAATCGAACCTGAAATGTGGTGACATCATAAACCTTTCTCTTTACCACTCGACCACAAACTCCATGGATAAAAAAATAAAATTTCTTCTTTCGTCTCGGAAATTTTTTTTCTTCCACATTTCCATTTTGGTTTTGACATTCTTCCTAGCAAACATTCTACAGTTTCATTTGACATATAATTTAGTTGAAGGGAAGTTGGGAATATTGTTAGGAGCCAAAGGAATGGCAATATACCCCATAATAAATAAATACATAATTGAACATCTCATGTAGACACATCTGTAATGTAGGCACATATAACTCAATTCCCATGTGTCTCTCAGGCTGCCTTATGTTTTTTTTTTCACGTCTTTATTGATGGTTAGATATGTGGTTATTAATTACAAAATATTCTTATTTATCCCAATCTAACGACTATAGTTATAAACTTTTAATTTTGAGTCCAGCTAATAAGTATTGGACCACGCTGATATTACTTGAATAATCCGAAAGTGTAGGCCAGTCGGTAATAGCCTAATTAATGACGTAAAAGAAAAAAAAATCTACAAATATGGATACGGCCCCCTATAGCTAGTTTCCGTGTAATTTGATTTATTGTATAGTGTGAAATGGATGACGATGAGGTGAGATGTTAAGGGTAAAGTTCAATTTCGGAATACTGTAGCATATTACGACAAACTATCGAAGCCCAAATCAACCGGTCCACCAAAGGCTACTAATTTTCTATAATTTGTCGTTTTTAATAAGTGTTTAGATGAGAGATTTTTGCTAAGTCAAAACTCATCATAACATTTTCAAAAGAGTAACTATGTGATGTTAGGGTGTAACTACCCCATGTAAGCCCCAATATTAAACAGTTGAGTCTATTTTCCACACACAATTTTGTTTTCTTCTTTGCAACATTATTTTGACATCATGTGATGCCACATAATATAGGGTCCCAATAATTTATACCCACAGAAGCTCAAATTACTGGTCGGTCGATTGTAAGAGCATCATTAACCCAAAACTCCAAATAGGGGTGCTTATTTCTTTTTTAATAATTTTAAGTTGTAAAAGTGCTTTAAGATGCAACGCTAAGCACTCCGAACATTTTCGTGCTCCAATGGGAGATTCTTCTTTTGAGGTTCTTAAAAAAAAATTCAAAATATTTTTTTTTTGAAAGATGCAATTTATTTATTAAATAAAACATGAAAAGAAATATTTAAAGATAGATTCTAAAATAAAAACATAGATTTTTCTTTTTTTTATCTTTGGGTGTCATTTTCGTTATTTTTTAAAAAATGATGTCAGTTAGATCATTTTCATATTTGGATATCATTTTGGTCATAAAAACAGTGTTTCAAAAAATAAAAATAAAAGAACAAAAACAAAAGAAAGTTTTTTTCTTTTTCATCTTTGTCATTTTGGTCATTTTCAAAAGATAATTGGTGTTAGCTAAGCCATTTTCATATTTGGGTGTCGTTTTGATTATAAAAACAGTGTTTGAGAAAAAAAAGAACATAAAAAGTTTTTTTTCTATCTTCGTGTGTCATTTTGGTCATTTTTTTAAAAAGTAGATGATAGTTAGCTTATTTTCATATTTGTATATCATAAAAAAATGTTTGAGAAAAAAGAGTGTTTGAAAAAAAAGTGTTTAAAAAAAAAATTGTCTAATGGCAACGCCACGTGTATCTAAACACCTGCGTGCGTTTGTGGTGCTTATTTAAGCACTGATGCTTCCTCTTTCTTCCTCTTTTCCATATTTTTTTTTTTTTTTTTTTTGAAAAAATTGTTAAGCACCCGGGGTAAGCACCCTGGTTAATGGTGCTCTAAGAGCACAATTAATGCAGAAGCTTAAAGGGAGAAGCTTAAGAAAAAACTAATATAATAGTGGTGGGGTCCACAAAAAAATTAAGCATCAATACCATTTGCAGCTTGTTTAAGCACCGGCTGTTGATCTGTGTGCGAGCTCATTGGTCTATTTATTAAATTTTTTTTTTAGTCAGAAAAAAAAAATGAAAAATAAAAATAAAAAAATTTAAGCACCCCATAATGAGGTGCTTGGTTAATGGTGCTCTAATAATATTAGATTTAATGATGGGACCATGCGATGATATGTGGAAACTATAAATGAAGCGATGCTCAAACATTTTACCTTAAATTTAGTTTTTGAAACTTCCTTACAAAATGATAGTTTGGCTAATTAAAGTGATCTTTTGTTTATTCACATTAGTCGCTTCCTCAACTTCACCGGATGATCCGGTCAAGTGTGAGTCGGGCAACACAATGTGCACGGTTACGAATTCATACGGAGCCTTTCCCGACCGCTCTATATGCGAAGTGGCAAAGGTGGAGTACCCAAAGACCGAGGCTGAACTCGTCTCTGTGGTAGCTGCAGCCACTAGAGCCGGTCAAAAAATGCGGGTTGTTACTAGGTACTCACACAGCATCCCCAAGCTCGTTTGCACTGACGGCAAAGACGGGATTCTCATAAGCACCAAGTTTCTAAACCACGTAGTGCGAACAGATCCGAGAGCCAAGACTTTGACGGTCGAGTGCGGCGTAACGCTAAGGCAACTGATTGGGGAAGCGGCTAAGCTGGAGCTTGCTTTACCATACGCACCGTATTGGTGGGGACTTACGGTTGGAGGAATAATGGGAACAGGTGCACATGGAAGTTCACTTTGGAGTAAAGGAAGTGCGGTTCATGATTATGTGACTGAGATAAGAATAGTAAGTCCCGGTTCTGTTTCTGATGGGTATGTCAAGGTTCGTGTTCTTAGTGAGACCACGAATCCTGAAGAATTTAAAGCAGCCAAAGTTTCTTTAGGCGTTCTTGGTGTTATCTCCCAGGTATATATACATATAAATCTCCACTATTTTTTTACAAGTCAATTTTTAATCGTCAAATTCACGTTAAAAAGTCAGTTACAAAGATATTTTAAATAAATTATATTTATTAACGTCAACTGTCATTATTAATTTTTAATTAATAATATATTTTTAATATTTTGTAAATAACAAAATAAAAATACTAAAATAATATATTATTTGAGAAATATTTTTGTTCCAAGTCGCATTTATGTTAAACCTTAGAAATCTATTATAAATATTATTAATGAATTATATTCATAACTAATTATGTATCTAAATATTAAAATAAGCAGTATAATCAATTATATATGATAGATATATAACTTTATCTAAAACTATTATTTTGGATTAAATAATTGATTTTATAATCAATACCAGACAAATACATTATTAAATATTTTGTAATCAACAACTCTACTTTTTTATTTTTATGAAACAAATAATGAGAAAATATTTAGAAAATAATTTGAAAATATTTATAAAATGATATGAAAATATTTAGAAAATATTTCTACAAGAGTATATATTGATCAAATAATTATAATATATATATATATATATTTATTAATTCTATACATACAAATTACAAAACGTCTTAGACATTCTAAACAAGTGCAAGTCAAATATTAACCAATTATTTAGAAATATTAACCAGTTATTATTATTTATTTATTTTGGAATTATTTATGTATCTGCATGAGTTACAAAAATATTATTATTTATTTTCGCTAATGCAACTCCCCATTATTGATATTTTAAGTTTTGTTTCAATTTTTAATAGAACATCATATATCGAACTATATAATTTTATTAGTTTTCTTACAAATTTATAAAGATGAAATAAACCAAATGCAATAAAAATAATAATCTGGTTTAAATATATTTAAAACAAAAAATAATTATGGTTAAATTTGGGGAAATAAATGCTATCAAATATACCTAAAATGAATAACTGAACCTTCTTAATTATTACTCCTTCCGTTTCAAAGATCCATGTTTTAGATAAAAATTGTTCTTAAAAAATCTATATTTTATCTTTTTAATGTGTAAAATAATGATAAATTGTAAATTTCAATGACATTAATTGTGTTTACTAAATTTTGATTGGATAAAAAATTTTAAAACCATAGAAAATAGTTAAACACAGAAAGTAATACATTTATTGTCAAAATTTTACGTGATTTTTTAAGAAGTGCGAAAACTCTAAAACACACATCATTCCGAAACGGAGGAAGTATACTTTATCATGATGTTCAACATTTACTTTTATACATATAAATTACAAAAGAAAATTTTAAAATCTATAAGCAAATAAAATTTAAAAGTAATATTTGGTTATTTTGTGAAATCACCTAGTTTTTGAAATGTTTAAAGGTAACTCTCGAATTGCAAACAATGTTCAAGAGATCGTTAACATATGTCATGAGAAACGATTCGGATTTTGGAGATCAAGCCGTGACATTTGGAGAAAAGCACGAGTTTGCAGATTTCATATGGTTACCGAGCCAAGGCAAAGTGGTGTATCGAATGGACGACCGAGTTCCTTTCAACACTTTTGGCGATGGCTTGTTCGATTTCTTCCCATTCCGCCCGCAACTCTCCACAGCAATAGCCATCAACAGATTAGTAGGTTGATTCTTTATTATTCAAGATATTTAAAATTATTATATATCATTTGAATGGTTATTGTGTTTCTGTTATATCTTTGCTTTCATGGTTTGTAGAGGAGAATGAAGAGGCATCTGCAGATGCAAACAGGAGGTGTGTGAGAACAGAGAAAACATCGTCGTTCTTGTTTTCAATCTCATATGGCGTGACCAATGATGGTAATTTATTGACTGCTTATACATCTAATCAAGGGCGGATCTACGCCTTCATGCCACCTGCTAACTTATAAAAATTCTTCTATAAAATAGATGCAGTTGGAAATTGTCAGTTCTGTTAAAAAAAATCATAATTGCTCCTTGTATCTCAAGTTCAAACCTGTGAACTGGTTTTTTTTTTTTTTTTTTTTAACTCAGTGAACTTGTTTTTGTTTTTCAAATTTTTAACACATTTTAGTCACTTTCCATAAAACAAGTTTTCATTTTTCCTTCGTTCTTTACTACCTAATAGAATAATTTTGTTTTCTTTCTTTTCTTTGATATTAGTTTTCCTTTTCAAAATAAAGTTTACTTTATTTAAGTTTTACTTTAAAATTATTTTTTTCAAATTTATTTTTTCCAATATTTAAATTAAAATATAACTAAAAATAAATTTTCATAATAAAGTTATATATATATATATATATATATAAGTTTTTCTGATATTACTTAAAAGTATTTAATATTTTTTATAAATAAAAGTATAACATAGCATTATAAAAAATATTTAACATAATAAAAATGTTAACTTTCTATTTGACTCATTTTTAAAATAAATATAAAATTTAAAAGAGTACGTTTATTTATTTTAAATACAACATAGCATAAAATTTAATGAATAATTTAAATAGTGATTATTATCATAATAATGAAACTTTACAAATATATATTGTGCCCCATGTTAAATTATTTCTGGGTCAGCCACTATATCTAATGACTTTTTCATACAAAACTGACTAAATTTTAATCAGTATTTCACTTACATTTTCTACCGCAGGTTTAATATATACAGGCTATCCGGTTATAGGAAGCCAAGACCGTATGATGTCATCCGGTGCGTGTCTAGACAGCCATCAAGACGGATTGATCACGGCTTGTCCGTGGGATCCACGCATAGACGGCGAGTTTTTTCATCAAACAACGATCAGTGTTCCTCTCACACATGTCAAAGATTTCATCAACGACATCAAAGCACTTGTGATGATCGAACCCAAATCCCTCTGCGTCCTTGAAGGCAGCAACGGTATTCTAATGCGCTATGTCACATCCTCTCCTGCTTTTCTCGGGAAAGAGAAGAAAGCTTTAGACTTTGACCTAACTTACTACCGAAGCAAAGAGGATCCCTTAACACCACGTCTCTATGAGGACTATGTCGAAGAGATCGAGCAAATGGCCATATTAAAATACAAAGGGTTACCACACTGGGGGAAGAATAGGAATATAGCGTTTGATGGT
This sequence comes from Raphanus raphanistrum subsp. raphanistrum, assembly GCA_019706035.1. Lineage (NCBI taxonomy): Eukaryota > Viridiplantae > Streptophyta > Magnoliopsida > Brassicales > Brassicaceae > Raphanus > Raphanus raphanistrum. Next base: position 16,111,496 of record CM033981.1, read on the forward strand.
GTCATTAGAAAATATAAGAACGCAAATGCGTTTTTGAAAGTAAAGGAGAGGTTGGATCCGTTGGGGTTGTTTTCCACTGAGTGGACCGATCAGATTCTAGGGTTAAAAGGGAACGTAACGATTGTGAAACAAGGATGTGCTTTGGAAGGGCTGTGTATTTGTTCGGAGGATTCTCATTGTGCTCCCAACAAAGGTTATATGTGTAGGCCAGGTAAAGTCTATAGAGAAGCTAGGGTTTGTACTCGAGTAAACGCTTGAAAGTAATTCTTTTTTATCAAAATAAATTTATTAATTAGAGAGTAAACAAGTTATGCACATACATATCCAATAATATAAACAACAAACACATGACATAACTAAAAGATAGATGAGAAAGAAACAATAGACCGGATGAAATAAGCTGAGAAGATTTCCTTTGAGAGATCCTTGTTAATATAGTATCAACTCTATTTTGCGATCTTTAAGTTTTATTCGCCTGTGATACAGATCCCATTCGCATCCAGCTGCCTCCTGCCAAACCAAAATCATCACCAACGTGTCAATGTCATCATCTTCTCCACAGAATGATGAGGACTCTGTCGTGGCTGTCAAGTTCTTGGGACTTCAGCTCAGCTTTTACAAACCAGCTGATAAAAATATAAAGTAAAAAAATAATGAAACTATATGTTTTATAAATTTTTAAAATTAATGTTTTCTTATAGTTTTCTAAGAATTTTTTTAGTTTTGTATAAATATTTTATATTCTTTTTTTTTATTTAATATTTTTATAAATAATTTTAAAATTATGTAATATTATAAATTTAAAACTTTATATTTGTTCGTTTTGTATAAAAGTTAAAACGGAACGGGTATTCGCCTTAAATTTTTTTAGTATTTGTGATTTGTTTTGTTTTTACGGATATTGATTTTTATTATTTGTTTTGCTTTGATATCCAGATTTTTCAGGATCAAGTCGAAACGAATAACAAATCAAATTAAATTCAACTAATAAAATGTTCAACCCTAATAGTCATTGCCTCATGGTTTTCATACGTGTTGGCTTTCCACAATTTATGAAACACATTAATTAATAAGATGAAAAACTGTAACGATCTTGAATACAATAGTGTGTCACACAAAGACAAATCAAAGAGTCAACGTGTCAAAAATCATATAGGTTGAAAAGCCAACATAGATGATAAAACAGAGTCACACAAAGACAAATCAAAGAGATCGATTGTAACAGAAAACAAAACTCCAAACCTGTTGAGATAAGACGGGCGGCTTTGCAGAGAGACATGGTGTTCCGAGGCGACACGGTGATGTCCGTAGCCCATTTATCGGCGGATATATTTCAGCGGTTACGGATGATTCCGTCGTCTGATAGAATCAGAAGCAGCGAGATGTTGCAGCTCGTTTGCTGTTTTCCGCTTCAACAATTGGGTCGATTCGTGTTGTGGTTCTGGAATTACATCTGTGTTGCACCGCCAGAAATTGATGATGATTGGGATGACGATGATGATTCATCATCATCATCTTCTTCTTCTTCCTCTTCGGTTGTTAATCATCGGAACTACTATCATCTTCATTTAGAGTGACCAAATTGCATTTATCAGATCAGTGAACTATCTCAAAAAATTCACTTGGGTCTATTTTCGGTTGAAGTTTAAAGCTTTGTTGTGTGTGTGTGTGTCTACTGTCTACTGTTTTCTTGCTGGACTTTTTTTCTTCAGGTTTGAGGAGTTTAAAGGAATCTAATTCACTATTTTGCAGCCATTTTCAATTGAAGAAAAGCCTCTTTCCCCAAAAACGTGAAAGGTTTTTAAAAGTTTCCGAGTGTTCTGAGGTACTTCATATGGGGACCGAACTTCAAATTCTTGAAGAATCCTCTAGTATATCACTCTTAATGTTCCTTCCAGTTATTTAACTAAGGTGTTTGTTAGAATTCGTTTATGTTTAAAAAGTTGAATATATATTAAAACAATTATGTTTAGTGAACCATTTAATTTATAATTTTCCCATCTCACTCTTTATTTTTGTCGACTAAAGTTTCATTGAATTATATCGAACTTATGATGTTGATCATACCGAACTATAAAACATATATTACACAAGCAGCTACATATGAAAATGGTATTAGAAAAATTCATGAGCCATCTATACTATTAAAACAAAATTTATATTATGATCATGATAACATTTCATTTATTTATGATAACTAATATTTTCCATATTTTATAAATGATAAATAATTCTATTTTTATGCTTATACACTCTCCACTTAGTATGGATATATTTTTACGTGTATAATATTATTTGACGAACTAATATGAATATATACATGAAAGTTTTTTTAAAAATGTTATTTAAAAAAGTATTATTTATTCTGTCGTGTTGTACATAATATTGATATGCAAACTTTGAGTGTTCAAAAATATTTTAAAGATTATCTTATAATTAAAAATTTAGATATAAAATAAATAAAAATACAAACTTATCATAGATTTTTAGTAAAGAAAAAACTAATATTGTTATATTGATAATTATGCTTTTTCTATTATTATTGTTTCAGTTTCTTCAAATGACATAATAATTTATTTATCAAAGTCTAAGAAATTATAAGTTTTTCAGTTTTATATAATATTAAAAACTATGACTTATTTAATCAAAAATATTATCATATTGTTTTGGGTTTTTAGTGGATCATCCAATATCAAATGGTGGGTTAATATCGGGTTTAGATTGTTTACCGGATTTAATCGAATATTTAATTAATAAATTTTTATTAAATCTAAACCAAATTATGCAAATCGTTGGATTTATCGGTTCAACTTTGGATTTTGTTAAGATACGAAAACATTGCTCGAAAGTATTAAACATAAATATCATAACAAATATTTTGAAGAAATAATATAATAAATTTAAAATTATTTATTTTCTAATAAATATTATAAATTTTCTCAAATTTTATCAAAATAGTAAAAATTATCCGCGTGGATCAAGATAATTAGATAATACCATTGGTTATAAATGAAACAAATCTAATCTGGGCCGAGTCAGTGCGAGTAGGATTGAGGTTGGCCCAAGTCCATGCGAATATGATGAACCGATGAAGGCTTAAGTGGCAACGAGTTCCGTATTCAATTTGGAAACAAAATTAGAAAGACCAAAAAAAATGATATTCATGAAATGAGAATTAAATGAGGATCAGAAAATTGCGATGGAAAAAATGCCTATTTCAACGTGAACTTTACGCGTCGTGCCTATTCCTTCACGAACTTTGTAGCAGTGCGTATTCCACATTGAACTAAACAATTTTTTAAAAATACTATATGAACTTTATGCATCGTGTCTGTTCCTTCACGAACTTTATAGTAATGCGTATTTCACATTGAATTAAACAAAAATAAAAAATACTGCATAGACTCTTAAAATAGTGCTTATTTCAATATTGAACGTTAAATGTGTTAGTCATCCGTTAATTTATCAAAACAACGTCATTTTGAATAAATTTTGTGAAATTAAAAATCAAAATAAAATATAGACTCTTAAAATTGTGCTTATATATATTGACTGTCAAATGTAATAGTCATCCTTTAATTTACCAAAAACCTCTCAAAATTGTACTTATATATTGACTGTCAAATGTGTTAGTCATGTTTTAATTTATCAAAAGATTTTATTTTGGATAAATTATATGAAATTATCCGTCAATTTGTAATTTTTTATTTTTTTATAAAATCTATCAAAAATGACGTTATTTTGATAAATTAACGTATGACTAACACTTTTGATTTCCTAAACAGAAAAATACTAACACTTTTGACGGTTAATGTACATATATATATGACTACACCTTTGATTTGTTGACAAAAAAAGACGAACACCTTTGACGCTCAAAATCGTGATTATATATATATTGACCGTCAAAGATGTTAGTCTTTCTTTGTCAGTAAGTGAAAGGTTTTAGTCAAGTCATACATTAATTTATTAAAACAACGTTATTTTGGATAAATTTTTTGTAAAATGAAAAAAATTAAAAAACGACGGACAATTTCATAGAATTTATCCAAAATAGTCTTTTGATAAAATCAATGATGACTATTACTTTTGACAGTCAATATATATAAGCAAAATTTTGAGAGTGTATTTTATTTTTAATTTTTAATTTCACAAATTTATACAAAATGATGTTGTTTTGATACATTAACGGATGACTAACACATTTAACACTCAATATTGAAATAAGCACGATTTTGAAAGTCTATGTAGTATTTTTTTGATTTTGGTTTTGTTCAATGTGAAATATGCACTACTATAAAGTTCGTGAAGGAATAGACACGACGCATAAAGTTCATATAGTATTTTAAAAAAATTGTTTAGTTCAGTGTGAAATACGCACTACTACAAAGTTCGTGAATGAATAGGCACGACGCGTAAAGTTCATATTGAAATAAGCAATTTTTCCAAATTGTGATTTAGATTAATCAATAGGAACGTAAAACTGATTCAGTCTTTCTCTTCGATCTATCTCGGCGGATGATAATTATCGCAACATTATATATATAACTCCATATTTAACAAGAAGTAATGCTTAAAAGACAGACTTATGTAATGATGAAACGCATGCCTTTAACTATAAGAACCATTGATTCTGCAATGACAAATAGCTGGTGTAAGAACATTGCATATGTGGATATGGGGCCATATGTCATGTCCTCCCTCCTATAACAGAATGGGGACTGACCGACGTTTTAAAACCCCTTGTAACATTAGCAGATAAGATTGTATTTCGAACTCCTAAGGATCAGTCTTTAATCAAAACGGTTAGGAAAATTGAAAAGAACATGAAACCAGATGAATCCAACAATCCGATTATAGCACCGAGAGTTTATATGAACCGTTGATGTAATTTGCGTTAATCACTTTTGTATGTTTCTTTAAAAAATTATAAATATAATGATGCTCTGCTGCAGTCTTTGACTCGTATTGAATTCCCCACCGTTCGTTAGATTTGATTTATTTATCCGTCTTTGCCCTTCGTCGAGAATAGACGCTACACACCGTACACGTGTATGGTGATAAATCAATCAACGAGATGACGCCGTCAGAATTTAAACGGGGATTGGCACTGTCTCGTTTCCCTTGGTAACGGCGAGTAAACCGAAACAGAAGAGAGACCAACAGCTACATCGGGACAGAGAATCTTGTGTCTGCTTCCCCAAAATATACAGGTTATAGCCCTTAACTAGACTTGAACTATTTGCAAACAAACAAAAGACAACATTATTATTACCAGGCAACTCGTACTAACCATATTAATTATTCAGTTCACAAATTACACCTCTATTTTTTTTTTTTTTTCACCTGATTTTATTAAGAAGAACATGAAAGATTACAAGATACATTCTTAAACCAAAGGATTACATCTGGTACACAAACTAGCGGTCACACAAAACCGACCCTGGAATCTAAACCCATACAAGGGATGCTAATTAACCAACAGATACACTTAAACACTTAACAGCAAGGAAAAATAAAACAACTGAAACCAAAAATTACAGACAAAGATTTCAAGTGAACATGAAACAACAAATTCAGAACTCCATAAAAGATGCTTATAGAGATTGTCCACGGCCAAACCACCAATAAGCCACTTTCTCCTTGAACAACGAGGGTATACCTCAGGAACCAAGTAACCAAACTCCACCTTCCGACAAGTTGGAATCACCAGATTCACCACACACTCTCGGAAACGGCAAGGCAGTCACGGCCTTTCAATGCCTAGTGATGGAGCTTATTAAGAAACCAGATCACACCTAGATCTGACAGAGAAACAAGGAGCCAAGCCTAACCAACTCAGAGACACCAATTCCACATGATTGGCTCAACACAGAACCGATTAGAATCCACAGAAACTTCCAAAAAAGTGAACAAGTCCACCCAAAATCCCACCAGTAACAAGATAGAGAAAGGAATGAAGAAACAAACCGTTGATCTAACGATCCGGTACTTTCGCTTCCCAAAATCAACACAGATCTGAGGGGAGAAAGCTAAGTTTTTCCAACCAAATCTCCATCAAAATAGGCTCCAGTCGCTACACGCCGAACATATATTAAACTAGAAGAAAAACTATGGAGATTGGGACCGGCGCTGGCGTTAACGGAACCGCCACGCGCCGGTCATCTGAAAAACACAAGTGGAAGAGAGGAAGAGGAGAGAAGGCGGAGAAACCAGAGGGAGGAGAGAGAGGGTCAGTCACGGACCCATTTATATTTATAACATACGATTTTATTTCTACTATCAAAATTCAGATTAATTTCCACCACTGTTACACATTCTTTTATTTGAATTATAGTTTGTTTTAATTTAACATAATTTTTGATTTTGGATTTTTTAAAGATCTTATTCACATTCGTATGCCTGAAAAAATATTTGCTCAACTAAATTTCTGGTAAATAAAAGGCTAATAAAAATGTAAATGGGACAGATAATCTACAATAGTATACATACAAAAAATTAATAATATATAAATCTTAAAGTTTTCAACTCTATCTATTTTGTATTTTAATTATATAAATTCACGATGAGCATAGCGCAAGTCTTATCTTAACGATAGTGTATAAGCCAACTCCATAAAAATGATCAAATTCTTTCTATAGATAAGCTGATTTATTATAAAAATGCTGATTTATATATGTTCTTTACAGGTACCATGCACCCTAAATTCGCTATTTGAATGGAAAGTAGCTTTGTTTCGTTGAAGATTCGTTAGAGCATCTCCAACCCCACTCCATAATTTACTCCAAATTGAGAAATGAAGTTGAAAATGGAGTGAAAAATGGAATGATGACCAAAAAATAAAAGCATTACTCTATTTATGGAGTAATGTTTTTATTTTTTGGTCATCACTCTATTTTCCACTCCATTTCTTAATTTGGAGTAAATTATGGAGTGGGATTGGAGATAACGTTATAAGTTATAAGTTATAACTGTGTAGTTTTAGTTATCTATTTCGTGATAAAAGAAAATTATATACGTATATATTTTATAACAAAACAATGTAATTAGTTGTTTAATCTGAGTTGCTCAAAAAGATGTATCTAACAAAAAGTAGTACGCTATTGGACCAGTAGCATGATGGGTCAAAACAATATGTTTAATATTTTACTGACAAAGTTAACACTTTATGCAGAACTTTGTTCTCTTTATTTATTTTATCTTTATTGACATCGTTCGATACGATGTTTCAGATATATAGGAGTATTTTTTTTAACATTTTCTTTTGTTTCAGAATTTATTCGTTTGGAAATCATAATTTAACAGAAAGAAACACGAATGTAAAAGAGGAATATATGCTTGAAAAGTACCCAAATTAAAAATTTGATATATTCTATGGCTTTTCAACGTTAATACAGTGGATACACTAAACTACCAAACTTAGTGATAAATTGGTTAGATGCAATTTAATGCAAGGGCCGCTCTTTCAAATTGTTTTTTTTACAGTTATTAAACTTATAGTAGTGTTATTTTTTAAATATGCATATGTCAAACTCTAATTTTGTTGGGATTAATATTAATTCGTGATTAACAACACATAGCATTCCTCTTCCAAAGCAGAGCCATGCCACCTAGTTCTCTTAGAAGGTGTTATTCAATAGTGGATTTATAGTTAAGTATTTAGGTTTTATAATCTATGGTTATTTAATGATTTATTTTAAATTATTTATTAAATTTCTAAACTATTGATTATTGTATTTAAAATGTTTTCAGAAATTATTGGTTCTTGAATTTACAATTTTTCATTAAAAGAATTTGGAATCCATAAAAAAAGAATTTGAAAATTTACATCGAATTAGTCCAATGATAAAGAAAATGCTAGTAATCTTCTACTGCTCGAATTCGATCCACATCAAAAGGAATTATTTAATGAATCCAAAAGTTTCCAGCAAATACGTGAAAACAAATTTTTAGTTTAAAAAATCTGAAATATATTATTATTCATTTAATGATTTAAATTTAAAATTTGAAAATTGAAATCTTATGTTATTCATATCTGATAAACTTTTACAATCCATTTAATCTTAAAGAGTTTGAATGACTTTGAATCCAGTTTCATATGCAAAATCTAACATTTTACCTTCAGATTTTATAAACAGTTTTATTATTAGATTACCAAAAAAAACATTTTATGATTATTGAAAACGAATAGTCATATTTTACTCAACATCCATGCAATTTTTTAGTGACGAATGATTCATTTTATACACATGTAGTATTTTTTACCTTTAATTTTTTATAATTAGACAAACAATCATTTGAATACCCCATTAGAGAAAGTTGAGGGGAGGGGGGGGGGGGGGGTTTCCGAATGATGTTCTTAGACGGTTTCGTTTCCGTAATTATTTACTTTTGAGGGCGGTAAAGGTAATTGGATAAGTTTGTATTTATTACTCATAACTGTGTATTTTTAATGGTTAACTAAAACTAAAAGCCTAAAGAGAGAGAGAAAGTGGCCAAAAAAGGGGAGAGAGAGAGACAAAAAAAAGGTGGAGACTTTACATCATCAAAGGAGAGACCCACTTCAATGTCGCTGCAGAATCACTGGTGTTAGTGGTGGTGGGTTAGGAGGTCTTGTAGAGAGAAGAAGATAGAACAAAAGGTGCTAGCTTTTTTCACCAAATAAAAGAGCTTACTTAGATTAGTGAGAACCCCCAAACCCAAATCTTCTTCCTTTCTTTCTCTTTAATCTAGGAAGATGGGCTCTGCGGCGCATTTTAGCAACGAGAGGGTGTTCAGAGGGTTTCTTGTTTGGTTCTGCTGGTGGGGATTGCTCTCTCTAACATGCGTAACAGGGAGGCTCAGTGTCTCAAGTCAGAACTTGGAAGTGCACAAACACTTGAAACGATTGAACAAACCAGCCGTTAAGAGCATTCAGGTTTTTGAGTCTTTTACTTTCATGCAACTATGCAAGCTTTGATGGGAACCTTCGTTTAGTTGTTTAGTAACAAGATATAGGAAGAAAGTTGAAACCTTTTTGATTACTACTATGTGAAAATCTAACTCCTTTTGTGTGATATTTTCAAAACAGAGTCCAGATGGAGACATAATAGACTGTGTTCACATCTCCAAGCAACCAGCTTTTGACCATCCTTTCCTCAAAGATCACAAGATTCAGGTCATCTTCTTGATTTAGCATTTGCCTTTCCTTTTAGTTTTGTCTATGTCTTCTAACATATATATATATATATTTTAATTTGAACAGATGAATCCTAGTACAGTCCCTGACCTGCTGTTTGGTGAGAACAAAGTGACTGAGAAACCAAAAGAGAGAATCAATCCAGTCACTCAGTTATGGCACCAGAGCGGAGTGTGTTCCGAAGGAACAATACCAGTGAGGAGGACAAAGAAAGAAGATGTTCTGAGAGCAAGTTCTGTTAAACGCTACGGTAAGAAGAAGCACCGTACTGTTCCACTCCCTCGTTCTGCTGATCCTGACCTCGCCAACCAAAGTGGTCACCAGGTTGGTAGACTCTGATTCTTTCACCTACCTGAAGTTTCTTGATTCTAAAAGCTCTATTTTTGTATGTGCATTTTAGCACGCTATAGCTTATGTGGAAGGAGGCAAGTTTTACGGAGCTAAGGCGACGATAAATGTTTGGGAACCCAAAGTACAGAGCCCAAATGAGTTCAGCTTGTCTCAGCTGTGGATTCTTGGTGGTGCTTTTGGTCAAGACCTCAACAGCATTGAAGCTGGTTGGCAGGTAAACCACCTACCTATCTATTTTTAACTTTCTTTCCATTAACATCTTTAGCTTCTTTGACAAATATATATATACAAAACCAGGTTAGTCCGGATCTATATGGTGATAACAATACAAGACTCTTCACATACTGGACGGTAAAGCTCCATAACTTTTCCCCTGTTTCTGATGATCCTTAGTTCCTTACTTTCTCTATTGTTTGGAACAAAACAACAGAGTGATGCTTACCAAGCTACTGGCTGCTACAATCTCCTTTGTTCCGGTTTTATACAAATCAACAGTCAAATAGCAATGGGAGCTAGTATATCTCCAGTATCTGCCTTCCGTAACTCGCAATACGATATCAGCATCACCATTTGGAAGGTAAGTAAGAACCTGTTTCCACTAACAGCATTTACCAAAAGATGTTAACTTTGTATTGTGCACCATTTTTTGCTTGTAGGATCCGAAAGAAGGGCACTGGTGGATGCAGTTTGGAGACGGGTATGTGTTGGGGTACTGGCCGAGCTTTCTGTTCTCGTACTTAGCAGACAGTGCGTCGATAGTGGAATGGGGTGGGGAAGTAGTGAACATGGAAGAAGACGGTCACCATACCACCACTCAAATGGGAAGCGGTCTGTTTCCTGATGCAGGGTTCTCGAGAGCAAGTTACTTTCGGAATGTTCAAGTTGTTGATCGCTCTAATAACCTGAAAGAACCGAAAGGGCTCAACACTTTCACTGAGAAGTCTAATTGCTATGATGTTGAGGTTGGTAAGAATGATGACTGGGGGCATTATTTTTACTACGGTGGCCCTGGAAGGAACCCTAATTGTCAGTAGATGGTGAACAGAAGAAAGAAGATGATGATGATGAAGAAGATGTAGAGTAACACTTGTGCTGTGTGGAAATATCGTTTTTGATGATTTATTCTTACACTATCTGGTTTTTCAAAATACTTTTTGTTTTGGCTTCTAGGTTTTTGATTAGGTATTAGTTGCGGTTTTGGGGGGTTCTTACTTGTTACTTGGGTTGGAAGAGACCAAGTGTGACTGCAGTTTGTAAGTGTGAAAGAGATTTTGAGAAGTCTTGTCTCTTGTAACCTTGAAGACAAGGAGGTTGCAGAGCTTTTGGGTTGTTTTTTAGAGTCTTTCCTTTGTTGCATTTGCTGCTTATTGAAAAGAGAATTTGTAAGTGGGAAAGAGAGAGCTTGAACAAGTTTGTTTGTAGTTTGTAATTGTGAAAGAGAGAATCTGTTTAGTCTTATCTCTTGTAACCTTCAAAGACGAGAAGGTTGCAGATCATTGAGTTGTTTAGTCTTATCTGTTTAGTCTTATCTCTTTCCTTTGTTACATTTGGTAATGAAATGATGGAGGTTTGATTCACTGCACCAACTAATTATTCTGTTAATCAATGAAATGACAGCAGCATATGACGTTTCAACTATTAAGTGTTTTTTTGTCAATTAAAAGTGTTTAATAATGAATTTTAAGTTTTAACTGAGGGAAAATTATAATTTAGTGGTTTGCTTTTCATAAATAACTAATCAAGTTGACAAAAACTAAGCAGACTAATTTGATTTAATTTATTCAGTTAGAAGTAAATAAATACCACTGTTGTTAGAAAGTACATAAATTTAATTAAGGGCTGCAAATGAAAGTATTTACATTTTTGTCTGTGATTTAAAGGCTAAACTATCATCATTCATCATGCATGTTAGATTTAAAGGCTTAAGTATAGTCTATAATATCAATTTAAAATTGTAAAAGTATGATATATCATAGATTTAAGGATGTAACAGAACATTATTATTCGACTGGATGAACCTCTGATGATTCACAAAGGTTAGGACAGAATACAATGCGTTATGATAATGTATTAAACGTTCCAATAATTACTTCATAATGCTGAAGCTAAATATTGTTATACTGAATAATAAACGAAAGACTGATACGCCAAATCAAATATCAAAGTCGATAAATAACAAAAGGATAAACAGAAGGGAAATAAAGAAGAAAAAGAGAACAATAATTTGGAGAAATTATGGGTTAGGCCAAATCATGTTACTTAAGCACATGGAACCATCATCCAGTTTCTATCTTCTTTACCTATAAGACACAACTCAACAGGTCATTGCTTATCTCATCTCTACTCATTTCACACAAACAAAAAACATATTAAGTTTATTGATCATTTATATTATGAAGAAATCTGATACAGATAGATGGTAGATGGAAAGAAAATAACTGAATATAAAGCACTCGGAGTGATAAAAAGGTTAAAAAAATAAAACATTAATTGGACGAGCACACTGAAAAGTTGAAACCTAACTCTTGTTTTAGGGGCCAAGAAACCTAACTCTTAAACAAATAGAAAATAAATAACGAAAAAGAGAAATATATAAATTAGTTGTCTGATAGAAAAATACAAATGCTCACAATATTATATTTTAACTGATTGATATTATATTTTTTTTTTATCAAAACTACCATTAACCTTTATATTTGAAGATTTCCTTTATCCTAAAATATAGTTTACTTGCTCTGAGATAATCAGTGATATTTCGATGTTATTCAAAGTGATTAACCTGTATCGCTGTATCCTTTGAGTATCTCTCTTTCCATCCTTTTGTAAGCTTCTATTCTATTAATTCTTCAGCATGACCAGTTTCTATTCTATTAATTCTTCAGCATGACCAGTTGATAAAAAGTTGTGTCTAACTATTATTATTCTCTTTATATAAAAGTATCTGATTTTATTTACACTAAACTGCTGTTAATCTTATATATATTTCTACCTTTTAGCGGATATTAATAGTAACCTCCTCCATTGGTTCCTATATTCTCGGGATTCAGCATCCATAACTCTCAGACATAAAAGAATGATTTTTCGTGCTTTAATTTGTTTTTTGTTTCAAATTGAACGATAATACAAGCAAAGACATTATGTTTACATCGACTGTTGGGAAAATTGTATACCATTTGTTTGCTTGACATAAATGAATCCACTATAAAAAAAGAGAGAGTACAATTCTTGCATCAGTGAAGCCCAACCTAAAATAAATATAAACTCAATTTTAATAGTATTTGTTAACTTAATAATATATAGTTATAATAAATATTTGTTATTATCACCATATACAGTTACCGAACAGCCCAGGAGTATAAATGAATATATAAAAATATATAACTAAAATAATATATAATTTTCAAAATTAAATTAAAATTTACACCAATAAAATAAAAATAAAAATCAATTAAGTTAAATAATATATAAGAGAACTGTTTTATAAGAAACTGATCTTTTATCTACTTGCAAATAGTCTAGGTTAGACCATTACATTTAATTATTTTCCTATTATTTCTTTTACAACTAACTTAATTATATATTATATTAAATTTGGAACATAATATATTAATATATATTTACTCCAACTATTATTTTCCTTTATTTAAAGATAAATTAAAGGCCCTAAAATTAATTAGAATATATTTTGATTAAGATTTATACATAAATATGATTATAAACAAAAAAACATATATGATTACAAAAAATAAAATGAAAATTAAATTTCTAAAAATGTACAACACAAAATATTAAATATTTCGGAATATATATATATATATATATATATATATATATATATATATTAAAATTAAAACAGAAAAATATATAAACCGATGGAAATATATTTCTTATGAAACTTTAAAAGTTAACTAATAAAGTTAACTAATATTAATATTAATTAATGGTGGAAGCGGGTTGTTATTAAAATTTAATTTTATGATTGACGGGGTTCAACTGGTTTAAGTTAATTTTTAATAGAAATAAATATTCATATGAACTCATTTAGTTTAACGGGTTCTAAATAGGTTATTCGAATAAAAAATATTTATTAAATGTGATTCTACTTAAAGTTAGTGAAGACCATTTTAACACAACTATATATAACAGAATATGTTAAAAATATTTCTTTAAACATTTTTCAAAAAATTTGCTCGGTTTTAGTTGCGGGTTGAGTTTGATATTAGTTTTTCGAATATAATAATTTAAGAACCGTTCGAGTATATAGATCATGTCTAATAGAGTATGAAACTTTTATTTTTGGGACGATTGGAATATAAATATTCTTGACTAAATTATGTTAGGTAACTACTAAGTAAATATAATATGTTGCAAACTTTAGGAATAAAATTTTAAAATGGTTTCTGAAATGCATATGGTACAAGTGTATAGACTATAGTTATGTAATTTGACATATTGAATATAGTCACTAAAAATATATTAAATTAAATTAATATTAAACACTAATATAATTATAAAAACACAAAAATTAAATTAAATTATTTTAAAAAATAACATAAAAAACAAAACATATACCCGCCCTGGCGGGTCAAAATCTAGTTTAGGTTTAAAGCTCAAACAATTTTTCTTATTTCCAGTTTCAATTATAGTAACCACAGTTCTTCTATTTTTATGTTTTTGGTCAAAAAAGATCGAAAACCTTTTACGAGTCATAAACCAATTCCACAGTACAATATAACACATTTATTATTCAGTTGAATTAAAATTGATCGTGGTATGTATTATAATGTATTGAAAAAAAATTTTTTGACGAAGCACATATATTGAAAATATTAAAATTAAATTATTCAAGGCGTTGGTGTAAAGTTACATGTACACACTTGGCCTTTCATGCGTTCTCGGGTATATAAACACTAACAAATGTAATTCACAAGTCACACATCAAAAACATCAACACCACAACAATACTCACTAAAATCTTTTTTTCCTTCTTTTCATCTGCTCTCTCTGAGTCTCAAATCCAAAATACCAACAATGGAGGCAATGAAGATGAAGCTTTTCGTAGCGGTTATAGTTGCATTGGTAGCGTTTTCTGCGGTTCAACAGTCGGCTGCAGCGGTTGACGCACCTGCCCCGAGCCCTACCTCCGATGCATCCTCGTTTATCCCTACTTTCTTTGCCTCCGTCACGGTTTTGGCCTTTGGATTACTATTTTAAGAAGTTTTCCCCCTTCTTATGTTATTTTTTTGAAAAAAGTTCCCCTTCCTATGTTTTAAGTTATTTAAATAAAATCATTTAACCGTTGTTTTAAGCCTCGTCTTGTAACTCTTGTTTGCGTCTCGTTGAGTTCTTGTTGTTGATTTTATGTCTTCAGTTTGATCTATTTCTTCCATGTAACATTATTGAAATAGACTCGTCCTAATATCAATAATAATTGTTTCCCTCTTTTGATATATTAATTCATTATCTTAAAAGGTATATGTTGCAAACAAAAACTGAGAAATTTGATACGGTTAAGCTGAATGCCTGGATCTAATGATCTAATATAATATTTTATGTATGCGGTTTGTGTTAGTCTTCTCAACATTGGTTAGGTTATCGATCTTTAGTCCTATACAGTATTACTAATTAAATTCGAATTCTATAATATAAACTCAAAGCTGGCTAATATGCTTCCTTTTTAAAGTGAGAGCGGACAAAAAGCAAACACCTTTTAAGTATTCACATGGCATATATTTTTTTAAGAATGCAACTAATATTAAAAATTGTAGTTAAATAATTTAATTCATACCAAAAAGAAATTCGTTTGGTACTGACACATGTTTTACCAATTGTTTCCATTGATAGTTTGATTGGATGTACTATCCAAACTACCTTCTAAACAGCATAAGCTTAGCTTGTTTAAATCCCTATATATGGCCCATTAAACCCATCATCCTACGTTTATTTGTACTAGCGGAACTTGGGCTTTTAATTTCTCAACGATGTGCACTGACTGTGATTGGAACCTGTCGAAAGGTTTGGTTGTTTTTGTTAGCTTGCGTCGTAGGTGTTTTCGGTGTTTACTCGTTGCAGAAGTTACTCGAATGAAACAACTAAAGTCATTGTACAGACTCTATTAGAGCCAGATCAGATGCGTGCCGGAGGTCAGACGTTCAAATAGAGCTAGATGTCTATCACCATATGTCTAATATATTTACCATTTAGGTTTAAACCCAAATAAATTTGTTTTTGGATAGGTTAGTTTCCAGAAAACTTTTCTTACTAAGATCATTCCCAAAAAAATACTATGTTTTGAAATTTGCAAAATTTTATATTTGATGTTTAAAAGTGCTATTCTCTGAAAACAAAACTTTAATTTTTTTTTATATTTTATACAATGATCTTATATTTATCATAATTATTTTAATCTATAAAGTTTTATAAATAACTAGTACATATATAAAAATATTCTACTAAAATATAAAAATTTACATTTTTTGTCGACCATATAAAAATTTACATAGAAATACAAAATTAGATATTAAATTACAAGTAAAATACTATATTGTTTCATACTACTATTTATGTAGCACTCTCATATATGATCAACTAATGAATACGTTAAGTTTTATTGTAATATTGTTGTTTTATAAAGCTATTTTAAAAATATTTTAAATGTTATTTTAGAATTATTTAATTTTATGTGTAAAACTTTAAAATATTTAAATATTTCATAAAATTTAAATTTTATAGATTAAAACGATAAACGAGAAAATGTTTAAAAATCATAAATTTGATATGTAATTGAAAATATCAAAATGCAACGGTAGTTAAGGAATATCCACCAATCACACTTTAAATGTTTAGTAAGGAATATCCGGTTCAAATGGAACGGCTGAGAGCTTCTATTAAATCATAGGACGCAAGAAGACATCTTATCTGCGACAGTAGTTAAGTGTCTCGTCTCTTGGTTGCTGGAACTTGCTAGTGTTTCTGCTTTTCTGACGTTATCTAGAAAGTCAAATTGAGAACAACCGTGTTGGAGACATACTTCGGCAACCAAAACACACAGTAAACTGTGGCCATGGAAGCCATGATTCAATTCCCAAATAAACTTCCTTTCTCGCTTACTTAATTCTTGTTCTATATTTGTTTTGCCGTTAACAAATAAACCTCTGTTCCAAGATCAAAGGAAAGGGTACCCATTCCAAGAAACCTCAAGCTATATCTAGCTGGTATTTTATAATTAGAAGCACAAGTTTAATTCGGATCATGTCTTCATGGAGAAGGCATAGAAAGGTGTGGTCCGTCTACGGGTAACAAACCGCCTTTCTCAAAGGCGTTCTCTTTCCACACCTTGGTCGCAGTACAATCTAAACCACTGTATTACTTTTTTTCTACCTTTTTCGCTGAGAGCTGATAATCTTAAACATTGCAAGGTTTGGGGTAAGTATTGTGAGACCATCAGAATCGAGTTTACTAAGATTTATCAACGTCTTTGACTTGAGTTTGAAGAGAAGGTAGTATATATATTTGATCAGCCAGAACGAGAAAAATACTGATAAATAGATAAGTTCTATATTATATAACAATATATATATATGATCAGCCAGAACAAGAAAAATACTGAAATGCATAACTTCTGTATAAAATAACAATGACAGTCACAGGTAGAAAGCTTTACAATCCTATCCATTAATTTGTTGATAAGTTGGTTGAAGAAGATAAAAAGTGCTCAAGTTATTTTTCTCGAAGGAGCATGACTACAACTTATCAGAGTACTACAACAAATTCCACTCTAATCCAAATTGCCATATACAGTTCTCATCTGTTTTCTTTTTATTTTTTTGCATAGCCCGTACCAATCAATGGTTGCATAGCCATACCAATCAATGGTCTGATCCATTACATAAACTTTCTCAGGTTATCGATATGGAACACAGACAAGCTGTCTCTTGCTATGTGAAGCAACAAGCTTTGATACATTCAACTAAACAGAGCCAGAGGCCGAAAAAAGGGTGTACAAATATTTAACTTTTCTACACTAAGACACTGGGAATATCTTTCTTACAGGCTTAAGATTTAAGGTGAACATGTTTTATTTTTGGTTATGTTACTGAAACCGATTTGGTGAATCGTAAAAAGGATTTAAAAAATAAAAATAAAAGAAAGACTAATGTTCCTCTCGGATCTAAAGTTTTTTCCTGGCTAGAGAAGAGAGAACAAAAGAAGGTGTTTTGTTGGCTTTCTTGGAGATTGTAGCTTTTGGGCTATAAACCCTTTTGTAGCTTTGATCTATTATTCCTCCGGTGCTCTTACATGCCTTTCTTCTTGCTTTATTACTTGTATTTTTAAAACCTCTCTTCATAAGATCTTCAAGACTTTTAACATTTGCTAGTGATGTGAATGATTGAGATTTTCCTTCATAAAACTTTGACAATCCCCTCCTGCCAAAAGATTAAAACAAATATCAATAAAAACAGACAATCTTTGATATAGTTGAGATCTTGAGATGAGGAAATCTTTAGATCCATTCATCATTAAGTATAAAAAAAACCTATATCAATTGCTTCAAAGAGAAGTTTTTAAGAGATTAATATGATCGGAATGTTTTCTCACTTGATTGGGAGGTGTAACATGAGGTCAGAGAGATCTTCAAGAGGTCCATTTGAAAAAGATGAAGAAGCATCATCCTCCTCCTCTGTTAAATCAGATGAACACATGGAAGATAATGAACAAGATGACAAATCTTTTTCTTCCCCGGAGAATGTTTCAGCTTCTAACATTGATCTTGAAACTCCTTCAACAAGGTCTTCTTCTTCTTCTGTCCTACTTGAATCTTGATAGATCATTTTGCCCATGTGCTTTATATTCAGATTCATCTTCCAACAGAAATCAAGAAAAACGAATTCTTGAAACAGGATAAGAAACAGAACAAGAGAGTTCTTATGTCAAGATGTGTGTTGTTGTTCTACAATTGGGAACACAGAAACATGAGTTCAATAAGAAGATATACATGTACATTTATATATATGTGAAGAGGTTCCAGTTTTATTTTTAAAATTTTAAAAGAAAAAAGGATAAATATGTGTGGGTATTACTTACGTGCAAGCCGTGGATAACGTTGACCCTTCTGTTTAATTTCACTTTTTGTCTCAAAATATTTCTTTCATCTTTTGTTATTGTTATCTATTGCAAATGATATGATAATTGCTATTATTGTGTTTCTGATTTGCGGTTCTCATTCTATGGGCCGTCACTTCATTTCCCGCTTTTTGTTTTGGTAACTCCCTTTTTCTTTAATTTGTCATTTATGAGATAATATTCTCTTTTATACCATCACAATAATCAAAAACGATGAAAATTAAGAAAAATACCCAAAACCATTGCTTCTTTCTAGTTTAAAAGATGATAATAAGGTAACTATAGGCATTTACTCCAAAAATAAATATTAGATAAGAGAGATTAGGTCTAAAGATTGCAGAGAGGATAAAATATTACAACGTCGGTTTGTAATTAAATAGTAAGATTTATTTATTAAATAGTATATTGTTTAGATTTCTTTAGGAGTTTTCAATTCCACATGGTAGTGTGTTAGCAAAGAGGATAAGACCAATTCTTTTAAACATATCCGTATCATGTCCTCGTCACCACTATCGTTACCTTTTAAATTTTATTTTAACAGATTTAATGTTAATTGGACCAAATTTTTTTAGTTCCCATCACTAGTAACGACTTTACCCTAATTTTTAGAAATATTTAATGGTATATCTATCCACTAAATATTTTTTATATCGACATTTTAGGTATATTGGTAATTACTTTATAACCTTAAAACAAGAATCTTGTCCGGCTTCAGACAGCTTTTTCCCGACATATGAAGAAAACATCCTCTTTTTTTCTTCTCTGAAATAATGATTTCGAATATCTAGAGCAAAATATCAACTACTCTCTATGTTTTTTGTTCAAATTACATAACATAACATTTTCAATTTCAGAACTAACTTTATATATTATATAATCATTTACATTCTATCGTTTATTTTTAATTGTGATTATATAAATAGATAATAGGATATTTGTTTTTAAATATATAAAAATAAATCGATTTTTAATCTGTATATAAAAACAGAAAATTTCATTTATTAAAAATGAAAAAATATTTAATTTCAAATGATTATATTATGAACACTGAATAAAACATTCAAAAGTAAAATATTTAATAATTGAATAAGTTGCAAGTCAGAAATGTAACAATTGACAAGGTAATTATAATTAGGGCTGAGAATTTTATCTATTAAATTATTTGATTCGTTATTGGTTTGATTCGATCCAAAAAATCCGGATATTCATAAATTTTTGAAGCAAAACAAATATTAAAAATTACTATCCATTAAAAACGAAACACATCATAGATTCTAAAGAATTTAGAGATGGACATCCGCTCCACTCCGACGTATACATATAGGCGTATATCTAACATTGAATATAGAGTTCTAAATGTATAATCTTATATACTTGTTGTTTAACATATAATTTATTAAATTTTATTTAAAATTACTTATATAAATATTAAAATAAGAAAATAATATTAAACCTTTATACAAAACTACATTTTTTCTAAAAAAAAAAATTTATAAGAAAACATTATTAATTTTAAAAATTTATAAAACATATAGTTTCATTAATTTTTTACTTTATACTTTTATTATGTACAACATATTTAAAAATAAAATAATATTATTTATTTAGATTTACTTGTATTGAAAAAGAGTGATGAAGTATCCCTAATTTTTTTTAGATATCCATACTTTTATGAAATAAAATAATTAAAAAATCAGATATCTATGAAACAAATCACAAATACAGAAAGTACGATACTATTCCATTCGTGTCTTATTCTATTTATAATGGTATTATCCGTTAATAGATTCTGTTCTGCAGAGAAAACAGATCAGAATCATGGCAATTCATGATGAAGATACTAACTTTTTTTTGTTAATCACAATAGTATTTTCATCATGAATTGCCATGATTATGCTCTGTTTTTCTACTTTTATGACTGATGACAGGTTTAGAGAGGTGATTTTATGATTTCTTGTTTTATTTGTAATTCATCGTTGTATTCTTTTTAATTTAATCAATCAAAAAGTGAAGAAAATAAATCGAGAGGATAAGATTATAATTGCAATAGAAACATGACGAAAAATAAGGAATATTGGAAAAAGTTAACTTTAAGATTAGGAAATTAACTTTTATTGATTACGGCGGTTTTTATTCTTTATAAACTATAGATATATATATAGGGTTCTTAGGTTTCTTCTTTGTTTGTGTCCCAAGTATCCCTTTCAGGTTAATTCGAATCGAATTAGGGTTTTCGGAACCGAGAGTGAAACTCCACCAGACAAAAATATATGGAGGATCCGAGCATCAATGAGTTGCCAGATGACTTGATCTTGAAGATATTCTCATTACTTCCGCTGTTTAAAGAGAACGTGGCAACACATCTTCTGTCAAAGCGGTGGGAGAATCCTTGGGAACTGGTGTCTGATGTCATGTTTGATGATGATGAAGAATCATATGAGAGTTTAGTGACATTTATGAGTTTTGTTTACGGATCTTTGTTGTCTAACGATAACCAAATTCTAGAGAGATTGCATCTCAAGCTTAGCCGGAACTATTCAGCTTCAGACATCAGTTGTTGGGTTAACATCGCAGTTAATCGATCTCTGAGAAAGTTGAGGATCCATATGTCTGGAAAAACCCTAAAATTGCCCAGTTGCTTGAGTACTTGCGTAACCTTAAAGTCGTTGATACTCCATGCAGTAAATATCAACGTTCTTCCGCCTCGTTTTCGTTTGCTATCGCTGAAAAGTTTGCACCTTCTGTCGGTGAACTCCTCATTGGGCGATGAAACTATTGCAAGTCTTTTACAAGTTTGTCCGGTTCTTGAATATTTGGTTGTAAGCCAAACCAAAGATGACAATGTGATGTTCAAGGTTGTTCCGCCTTGGTTTTGTTTGCCATCGCTCAAGAGTTTGCACCTTTCATCGGTTAAATTCTCGGGCGATAAATCTCTTGCAAAGCTTCTAGAAAGTTGTGAGGTTCTTGATAATTTGGTTGTGAAACGAACCCAAGATGACAATGTAATGGTATTCAATATCAATGTGCCTTCTTTGAGGAGCTTATCTGTTGAGAACTTTAAAGGGAAACGCGCATACGTTGAGGAGAATCATGGGTTTGTGATAAATGCTCCTTCTTTGGAGAAACTGAACTTCAAAGATGCATTCAGTAACTTTCTAAAGTTTGAACATATGCCAAAGGTGATCAAGGCGAATATTCAGGTTATTTGTGGCCAATCTGAGAAGTTCATAAGATCTATTGCCTCAATCCAACATCTTTCTCTCTGTTCTCTAACTTCAGAGGTAAACAGTTTCTTTCCTCTTAGTGTCAAGATCTCTCCATTTATGTTTTGTTATTCTCATTACAGTGTATAACATATAGTTCAATTGCAGACTCCATATCCTTGTGGCACTGTCTTCCACTCTCTTGAACATCTAGAACTATGTACATGTTCTGCGGGATGGGCGAATTTGCTTGCTTCTATACTCAGTGACGCTCCAAGACTTCGATCTCTCAAGCTTAAATCGGTATGATGTATATGCAACTCTTTTTAGGTTACTTTAAATTTACTAATATGTTAGATAAACATATAATAAAAAATACACTCGATAGTAAAAATGCAGAAACATGTTTGTTTTTCTCCTAGTTATATCTTAGCACGTTAATTAGCAGAAGAATCAAGTTACTAATAGATTTATATTTTGTTTGAAACATAACCGTTATAATAGCTTTAATTATCATTCTATCATTTTTGTGTTACCTTCTTTTACAGCGATTTATAATACTAACACGCATAATGTTTTTCTTTTTTCCGCCTCAGCATCACAGTGCCCGTTACAATGATCCGATGAACCCATGGAACGAACCAACAGTAGGTCCCGAATGTTTATCAACGCATCTGGAGATCTTGGAATGGAGACAATATGAAGGCACAGAGCAAGAGAGGAATGTGGCTGCCTACATACTAGCAAACGCTACTTGTCTAAAGATAGCGACGTTCTCAACAAGATGTCGAAACAAACATCATCGCATGCTCAAGAAGTTAAAGAAACTGAACAAAGTTTCAGAGATATGTCAGTTAGTGTTTGAGTGAACTCTTATGTAATGGTGTGTGTCTCTAGAAGAC
Source organism: Raphanus raphanistrum subsp. raphanistrum (assembly GCA_019706035.1). NCBI lineage: Eukaryota > Viridiplantae > Streptophyta > Magnoliopsida > Brassicales > Brassicaceae > Raphanus > Raphanus raphanistrum. The sequence goes on from CM033981.1 coordinate 16,134,253, forward strand.
ACATGTTTTTTTTAATAATATCTGGACCTTCTCTATTTAGTGAAAACAGAGCAGTTGTATAGTTTTCAATTTGACCCCAAGAAAACATTAGATGTAAGAAGGATTCCAATAATTTTAAAAACAAGAAAAAAAAAAAGATCCAACATTTTCATGCATTTCAAGAAGATAATCAGAACAACGATAGATTCGTATAAATAAAATGAAATAGATGGAATTTTTCTCTTGTGCAAAGTAATATGAAAGACAATATGTAAGAATGTTCACTGTTGATCACTAATCATAGTTCTGTTGGTAAATAAAATAACCCTTTGACTTCTATTCTAATAAATACATGAATAGGTATGTGGAGTATGGACCCATGAGAATGAGTGTCCATGACTCATCTCCAGCACATGTTATTCTCCTTAGATAGGATCTTTCAAGTTCTTAAGTCAAGACTATATTATATTCTTATTCTTTGATTTGGTCTTAATTGTGGGGGAAATTATATATTTTTAAATTGACTCGGTTTATTGAATCACATATTCAGCCAAAACCAGTATATTAATATTAAAGGAAAAAGACAGTGAACAATAAAATCTATTCAAATTTGATCATTAATTAATAATAATCTTTTGAGACACGTTACACATAGTGTATGTCATCTTATCATATCATTTACCAAGTGCAGAAGAAGAGAAGAGGACTTGCTTATCTAAGGTAGTTAATAGGTGGTTCCAAACTCCAAAGTGCCACAAGTATGAAGTATCCCAATGACGCTCCAAGACTTCAATCTCTATGGCTTAAGTCGGTATGTAGTAAGGATACGTTTTTAAAAGGTTTTACTAGTGTGTTAATTAGGTGAAACAGTATAAAACGGATATACTGGATGTAAAACTTTATCAAAGATTTAAGTGATAAAAGATCGCACAATCACGTTTTCTATACATAGGAAAATAGTAGTGTTCCAGTGATCCGATAAACCTCTGAATCAAACCAAGACAAAAATTGTTCCGGAATCATCTTCATGGAATGGAGACAATATGAAGATACATAGAGAGCGAAGAAAGTGGCTGCGTACATCCTAGCAAACGCTACTTGTCTAATTGTGGGGACATTCTCATCAAGATATATGTAGAAACAATTATACATGGTAAAAAAAAGATGAAAAAATTATACATGGTAAAAGGAAAAAAAAAGATGTAGAAACAATTATACATGGTAAAAAGAAAATATCCAGTTCATCAGAAACATGTAATAGTGCATTTTTCTTGATGATACATGAGATTCTTAGGTTTCTTCGTTCTCTGTCCTAACACTATTTCTGGTGTTTCATGTTTGTGGTTAATTTTTTGAATCTCCTGATCTTTCTTTATTTTGTGAAAACAGTACTGGTTTTGTTTACACGTTTGAAAAGATAATCTACCAATAAAATTATTGATCAAAAAAAAAAATATACCAATAAAATTCATTAGAGTTTGACTAGCATGTTCGTGCAGGATTGTTTTTACATTTTTATAAATTGTTTAGTAATGTTTTAACATATATAGATATGAATTATTTAGATATTTTTAGATTCTTACGAATCTATCTATATCGGGAAGAATCTGACTCGAATCCCGTCCGAAATTTATAATATTCGAATTAAATTTAATTTTAAAATCCAAAAATCGATATTCAAAATACCAATATGAATCCGAACATGTATATGAATGTCTAAGTCTAACTAATTATATAAACAAAAATATATTCTTTATTTAAACATGTTTGAACTCTTTTCACTAATGGAACAATATCATTCGAACATACGAAATTACTATGGTTAATACGTAAAATAAATAATGTCTAATTATTATGGTAAATAAAATTAATGAAATAATTTGAAATAGTAAAAAATGTAATAAAACACATAAAATAAGTAAGTTTTGTTTTTGAATTTCTACAATAAATGATGTCAAATATTTCAAAGAGACAATAAATAAAGCGGTTAAAATTAGTTTAAAAATAAATGAAGAAAATGTAAAATATCACTTAAAATTAGATAAATAATATTCTCTACATCAGTTTTAATAGAATAGATATATACTCTTTGGAGTACAATTTATTTGGACAAACAAAAACTCAAATCAGACGGTGGACAAATTGGCAAAGCAGGGGATTCATTGAGATGTGTCCTATTTATATCATAACTATGTTCCTTGCTTTTTTTCGGGTTTACATTGTGACTATGTAATTTCGATATCATAATAAAATTAAAGAGTATTAAAGGAAGAAGATAGATACTTTGTATGCATCCCAAGAAGATAACCAGAACAAAGAGACTCGTAGTTTACATGTTTGAAGAAAACAATCTATGTATAAGATTCATACACATTTCTAACTCATTGTTTTTTATTTTTATAAAAACAGCTAGAATCAAAATTATCTTAATTCATTTTTATTATTTTCTAAAATAAAAAATTGTTAATATTTCTTTATATTTAAAAGAAAAAATAGCGATATCTGGCTGTAAATGGTAAACATAAAAAATATACATGAAATAAGATGAATGAAGTGTAGTAAAAAGATAGAATAAATTCAATCAATTTATTATTTATCAAAATTTCAAAGAAAATGTTTTGATTTATATTTTGTTTAGTTTTTTTCTTTTGTGAAAAAGATGAAATGATCATTTCATTTCATTCAAGTTAAATTGTAATATTTAATGGAACCAATGAAATTAATAATTTTATATCATTCCATTTCAAAATTGGATAATCGAATCTATTTTTACTAGAATGTATTTTAAATGAATATATTGGATAAGTTATAACAAAATTTCTCTACTTTAAAAGAAAAACTAGTAAAATACTACATTGTAAATGGTTTGAACTTATAGGCTTAGTGTGTTGCCAAAGTCGTTGAGCTTGTCCATCGATTAAAATTATTTTTAGTTTTTCCCTTAACTTTCGTTTTTTGATCTTCTTCCTGATAAACTCAGGTCAATATGTTGAGTTTATAAGAACAAAGACCAAAAAAAACACAGAGTTATGGGAAAACCTTAAGCAATTTTTTCGAGACATAAATTTATAAACTCAGTTTAAAAAAAAATTAGGGTTTGGTAGAACTGATGATAAAGCAATTTGAGTATTCTATAGAAGTACTATGTTGCAGAAAATATATGATCTCATTTACATATCTAATAAGATAATTGGTATAGTAATAAAATGATTCATATAGAAAATTATCATACAATAAATTAATGTATGGTATATAATTTATTTATTTCTGAATAATATATATATATATATATATATATATTTATTTATATCTATTATATAGAAATATATATTATTCTATATTTTATTATTAAAATAATGAACCATATATAATTATATAAATTAAATTACATTTTAAATGTGAAATGTTATATTTTTAAAAAGCTAAATATATTTTAATTTCAAATTTTATTTTCAAAATATGTAATTTTGGATATGAGCATAATTTGATACTTATTAAATAAAATAAATTATTATATATAGTTATATATTTTTAATATATATATATTATATGCATATGCTCTACAAAAGTTTCATTTGAGAGCAGAAAAGAGCATTGAGAAAAGTATATTTGAAAAGCATTATCATCTTGTAATGGTTTCTAAATGATTCTCTAAAAATAGTTAATTGAATAATAAGGAGTATAATGTCTATACTGATGTTTTTTTACCAATCAAGGGCTTAGTTTCCAGTAAAACTCTAGGCTTGTTATCACTTCATCCGGTTTTGTAAGTTGCTTCCAGTATTTTTAAACCTGATCTTGACAACTTATCGGATCAAGAATTATTATGTCGACTGCAGGTTAATAAATTAAATATTTTTATATAATAATTCATTAAATATTAAAAATATAAAAGATATTTTATTTTTAAAAATATAGGTAAATAATAAATTTAGATTTTATTTTTATTTTACATATAAATATCAAAAAAGTAGTTTAAACTTTTTAACAAAAAATAATTTGTAATAATTTAGGGGTTATAACATATAATAAAAATATCAAGACTTAGAATCTATAAGTAATAATCCATATTTTCTTTCTTCTATGCTAGCAGTCTTCTTATTTACTATCGGCATGTTATGTTTAAATGTCTAATGTGGATAACAAAAATTAGACTTTAAATGTAAAATAAACCAAAAGTAAAATATCTAATTGTAATAGATTGTTGATAACAAAAATATACCAAACCAAATCATATAAACTAATTTTAATTGGTTCTTTTTATTATCATATTCCACTTTATTTTTTCAGGTGATAGTGAAATCTTCATCGAAACCTAAAAATCACAAATAATTGTTTTTTTTATAAATGTCATGTTGTAAATGAGAACGACGATAAAAAATAAAATAAAAAAGTTAAGGACATACGAGTCGACCGTAGAGAAAGATAATAGTAGAAAAACTGAAACTTTAACCTTTTATTTAGAATACGAAGCATATTTTAATAACATAACTAAAAAAACTAAAACTTAAAAGTTACCTATGGAATCAACCAGTGGTTTAACCGATAATCAAATTCCAGATTTTAATGTTTTTTACGGTTTTTATCGAAACTTTAAATATTGAGTTTTTCCTAAAATCCAAACTGAATTATATATCGGATTACTGGTTTTACCGGTTCGATTCTAGATTTGGATCGAGTTTCAAAACACTTGTTGCTTCCTATTTCATTTTGGTTAATATAAGTATCCTTCAATGAAAATCTATATTATTCCCCCATTGTGCGAAGTAATGTGAGACTATCTTTTGACTTCTATTCTAAATACATACAGGAATGGGTCTTTGGAGTCTGGACCCACGAGAGTTTCCATGAGTCCCTTGACTCACCCTCCACCACATGTTATTCTCCGTTGATAGGATCTCTTAATTTTCTCATGTCAAGACTATTATATATTGATATATTCTTATCCTTTTAATTGGTCTTTATGAAATGTCATTGTTTTGGGTGAATAGATAAGTCTATCTAATCACATATTCAACTCTGTAGAAATGTCATTGTTTTGGAAGACGACGTCAATCACATAATAATAAAATCTCATTTAATTTCGATCAAAGTAATAATAATCTTCGAGACACTACTCAGATGCATAACACATCATGTATCTTATCATATTTTAAATGCAAAATAAGAGAGGATAAGTTACTTATTTAAGATTTTAAGGTAGTTAAAACAATAGAATCTCTATAAATTAATATTCGATAAATTAATATTTTTTATAAATTAATCAATTTCCTCTGTTTCAATTGGGTCTGTTCAAAATTTGACATAAATCGTTAAAATAATAAAATAATAATTTAAAAAAAATTTCTATGTAAATATACAGTCACGTTAAAATTATAAATTAATAATTTATATATATACATATTTGTATAAATAATAATCTATTATTATATTGTTTATTTTATATTCACAATGAAATTATCTTTATATTTTCTTAACACATAATATATTTTTGATGAGATTTAGTACTATTATATCTAAAATCACATTTATGTTCTATGCAATATATATTATATACAGCAAATAATATAATAAAATTAATAAATATGTCAATTTTTTTTTGAATTATACAGAGGTATATTGGTCCCATAGAAGTGGTCCAAACTAGTCATGTATTGCCACATGTCGGGCATCTGTCCCTGACGATGCCGAAATGTTAATTCCCCAGTGACCGGGATTCGAATCCATATCAATTAATGTCTATACTTTAAAATCAAATATTTTTCTTATCTTAGTATAAAATATCTTAAAATAAAATTCTAAATAAATTTTTTTTGTAAATTAATATATCTATAAATTAATAAAATTCTATAAGTTCCAACATTATTAATTTATAGAAGTTCTACCGTAAGTGGTTTTTCTAGTGCCAACAAGTATCCCTTGATCAATATCCTTGTCCTCGAATTTTTTTATGAATGAATGATTCTGAGATCATTAACAAGAATCGAATGTTTCATCAAATGTCCTCGATGTCGTTACCAAGAGAGTAAAAATAATTGAATTTGAAATTATTGAAAAGTTTAGTTTAAATAAGGCTTACAAGTCTTATCACACTGGAAAATAAAATGAATTAATAAATTGATGGCCCTAAGAGGCTATCATGAATCACATTAGGGTTCATCATATTATGGGAAGTTTTTGTGATTGAAAAAAAGCTAAGTTAAAAGAGGAACCTTTAGTTGCTAAAAGGTCCAACTACAATTCCAAACCAATTGTTCAATATGGTGTGTTGGGAAGTTTCTGAGAAACTTAAGAAATAAATTTCAAAACTGAATATTTAAATAAGAAAATAAATATCCCGCTAACCCATGAGTTATAACAAATAACTAGATCTCGATCCGCACAACCGTGCGAACTTTTTTTTTAATATACTATAACATTTTAGTTCATATAACAAATATCACTAAATTAATGTAATTATATGTATTATATAAATCTAAAAGCTTATATTTTATGGCTTATAATTTTATAACAATAAATTTTATAAATTTTGTAAATTTTTTTTTGAGAATATTAGGTAACAGTATCATTTTAAACAATTTGGTTTTATGAAATGTATATGAAATTTAAATTAAATTGGATCTGCATAACAGAGAAGAAATATTTTGAGATACTTTAAAACAACATTTTTTTTAGAAAATTACAACAAAAAAAACTAAAAGAGAAACTATTATATATTGTAGTTGGATAAGATTGTTTTATTTGAAATAGAAATGAATTTTTTTCTAACAAAATCTTTTAAAGATCTTTGTTAAATGTTTTTTTAAATTAATCAATTTAAATTGTTATAATCATTAAAATATTTAATTTTCATTCATAAATAAAAAATAATTTGAAACTCTAATTATATTCTACAATAATTTAATTTTAAATTAAATAATTTTTGGATGTAAGTTTTGAAATGATTCTGAAAAGATTTTTCTAAAATTTTCTTAAACAATATTATTTTTATTTTAAATAAAGATAAAGATATTAAAAGATATGATGGTTAAGTTATGCAAAATATGATAAATTTTTTAGAGAATGGTCCATTTAAAAATATCACACATGAAAAAAGTCATAACTTCTCTTTTAATATAATAGATTGGATGTAAGTTTTGAAATGATTCTGAAAAGATTTTTCTACAATTTTCTTAACCAATATTATTTTTATTTTAAATAAAGATAAAGATATTAAAAGATATAATGGTTAAGTTATGTAAAATATGATAAATTTTTTAGAGAATAGTCCATTTCAAAATATCACACATGAAAAAAGTCATAAATTCTCTTTTAATATAATAGATAGATTGAAGTCCTAGCATATGGTAAATATCCCACGTTAAACCAAACTTTAAATCCAATACTTACTAATTTCTAAATTGATATTTTTTAGATTGATATTTTGAATCAATTAGCACTCTCTTTTGATTCAAAGTTGTACATTCCTAACTTCTTGTCAAATGCAGGATTTTTGGTTATTATAATTGTAGATCTGTTGTCATAGTAAATGTTTGTAGCTTCAACCTGTTCAACACAAAAAAATATGCTAATAATTTCTTTAGCCATAGAACTTGCCTTGTTGTCGCACCTGCTGCATTCAACATACTCTACTTCAGATGATGATATTATATCGGTTTCTTGCTTATCTGTTCTCTAACTTCAAAGATTCCATATACTAGTGGCACTGTCTTCTTTCTTGAACATCTAGAGCTATGTACACGTTCTGCTAGATGGGCGAATCTACTTGGCTCTATGCTCAATGAGGTGCCAAGACTTTAATCTATCAAGCTTAAGTCAAAATGTAGTGCTCTTTTTCAAGCGTCAGATGGAACTCTGGATCAAGCCAACAGTTGTTCCAGAATGTGACAAAACGAAACTAACAATATGAAACCAGCTAACATAATATCAGAAAAATATATATTCAAAACAGTGTTTCATCAAAGATCCCAAATGTTGTTACCAAGAGAGAAAAAGAGAGTGGGGAGTAAGAATTACTTACCAAGTGTTCCAAGGATGATGATCCTGATGGAGGAACTTTTTGTATTAATTCTGTGTATCAATACAAAGTATACGAAAAAAGCATAGATTGAGTTACCGGTTACCAGGCTGAATTAATGGAGCAGAATTCAGGGGAGAAATGATCAGAAGGAGCAGTTGATGGTGGACTCTCTACAACTTCTGCCAGAAGCTCATAAAAGCTAGGCGGGTTTTTCTGATCTTCAGATTCTAAGCAAGAGGGAATCTTCCGGTCGCACATTCCAACACTGACATGCCTAAAATCCAAATGTCGCCGCTGTAGTAATATGTGCTTCCACTGATCCTCTCAGGGTGTGAAATGAACAAGTAAAAAAGAGACATGGTCAACAAACAAGAGCTAGCAAGATAAGTTGGACTAACACCAAAATCAGAGATTTTTCACTTCTCCGTTATGGTTCACAAGAAGGTTTGATTGCTTAATGTTCTCTGTGTATGACATGTCTTTCGTTATGCAGGTACACAAGACCTAGCAAAAGCTGTTAACAAGGGGAAACAAATCAGCAAGAGTGATAAATCATGAGAGATGTTTTGAATCCTTTGGTGATTTGTTTACAGACAACAACAAAGGTACTCAAGAATAGTCTGGCTTATTTGATCACATGATTCGAACACAAGAGAGAAGGCTCCATTGTGATAGAAAAAGTGGTAGGGTGTTTGTTTACACTGAGACGATGCTTTGTTTGTTTTGAGCTCCTGGACAATTTGCTAGCGTATATTCATTTGTATGACCTGTGATTCATAAGAAGAGGAACAAACTCAAACCCCAAATTTTCTTGAACTTTGTCAGACACTAGCATTACAGAACAACTAATGCAGTCCTGTAGTTACGTCATGACCAATAAGTTCTTCCTTTTGGGATTTCAGGTGAAGTAAGATTCAATCATTTCGTAGATGCAAATCACAATTTGAATTTTGTTTGCAATCCAGAGCGAAGATCGTCTTTGTACAATCAGGAATTAAGAAAAAAAACCACAATAACAAACATATTTCTTATATTTTGTTCAATATTATCAATAAGACTAAATGATGAAGAAAGCAAGGAAAAATGACCATTTCTCTGAACAACTTGCACGTCCTTCTTCCTCAGATCATCGTCACTAATAAATTATCATTTTCAGATAAATAAAAATCATTAAAAGTAATCATTCACTAGCTATCACATAGATAAACAAACTATTACAATTTATATGTTTTTTTGTTTAAGAAGATAAATAAATAAATACCTTGTTTTATCAGATATATTATATACTAGGATCGATCCGCCCTACGGACGGGATATAATTTACTTAAGGTATATAAAACTATATTATTATATATATAAAATATTCCTTTTATATTTATTTTTTGTTTTGAAAAATTTCGGTATATATTATGCATAAATAGTTATTTTGTTATTGCTTTTCTTTTTTTATAATCTTGGTGCACTAAATTAATTTTTTAATACGGTTGTGTAAATTGTGTTAGTGGAGCTATATTTTATTTTATTTTTATTTTTGAGCTGTGAAACTTTTAGAATATTCATATCACTATTAGATTTATGTTCAAGATTTGTTTTGGAATTCGTGACATAGAATTTTTAAAAGGAGAAAATATATTAGATTCAATGTTTTTAATTTTTATTGATCTATGGGAAAAATATTGTGAATGAGTTTTATACGTTTTCAAAAACATATAAGTAAAATCATAACAATAAAATGTATAAGTTTTTATTGTATTTTTAGTTTTTATTTATTTAGTATATATTGTTTCTTTTTTTATTATATGAATTTTTGGTTTTCGTGTTGTATCAAATTTTAATTTTTCTAAATTTAAATTTGGTGACAAAAAATATGTTCGTTTAATACACTGTTAAATATTTTTTATTTTCTTGAGTTTGATAAAATCAAAAGATCAATACCGCAAATAGATATTGTGATCTTTATAACCCGGATGACCTGAATTGTTCTAAAAATAATTATTCTGAGAAATAAAAAATAGTAAAATATTACCTATTACTAAACATATATTAAACACCAATCTATAGAAAACTATGGTGGGTCCATGCTACGTGCGGGATTTGATGTATCGGTTTTTATAAAATATTCACGATGACCTTCACCTATCTAAACTTTTTAACCCAAAAAGGTAGCATTTAATTTAATGTGATTTTAAACTGTCAAACACATATCAAAATATTTACAAAAACAAATTTGATAAAAAAATTTAACAAATCATCTGTTAAAATAAAATGTTATATATTACATATAAATATTTTTTAATAAGAATTTATTGTTTAAGATAGTTTAAAAATATTAGAATTCCTACAAATTTATAGTATTAAGTTGGCTAAAAATCTGCTAAGATACTAAGTCTCATCAATTCAACAAATGTAACTTTTATATAAAATGTGCACAAAATATACCGAGAGAGTAGATTTGAGAGTTTGAATCTTTGGATTAGGTAAATATCGATTTCCTTCACAGACTCGAAACTATTTTAAGCCACGAAAACCCAAAAACACCCAAACTCTAAACAAATACCCAAAAATCCAAAAAAAAAACTCAAAATATACAAAAAAACAAAAAAAAAAAAATTTATCTGAAATGTGACCAATTGGTATTGGAAGTTTTCAATGCTCCCAAGTCAAATGATAGTATAGAAAGGTTGTCGAACCACAGAGAACTAGTGATCTATAGCACCAAGAATACACAAACTCTCCTAATCTAAGCAAATAGGAAGATGGATGATGAGTGACAAGCTAAGAACCTACTAATATGAACAAGGTGATCTCAAATCCAATCTAGAAACTAGTGCAAGAACTAAACTTTCAACCAAATGATAAGGTAGAATCCATGGGTTTAAGGTAATTGATCCAAAGCAATTTCCAAGTAAAGGTGTCAACTTTAAGAAACCACAAGTCTTTATAGGCCTAGAACACACTCAAATAGATTAATCCACTCCCGTGACAATAATCCCTATGCTAAACATGCTTAGAACATCAACTCCCGTTGGCCTAAAACAAGAAAGCATGCATAAATCACAAGTCTATTAACCATCTAAGCTCCCTTAACAACAAATCCCTTTGGCAAGGTGAACAAAAAGCTATACTAAGTTCATTCAAGCATTTTAACAAACACCTTCCGGGCTTCAAATAGCTTAAGATCTAGATATTAAGCTATTTGAAGCATTTTAACAAACACCTTCCGGGCTTCAAATAGCTTAATATTACATATAAATATTTTTTTAATAAGAATTTATTGTTTAAGATAGTTTAAAAATATTAGAATTCCTACAAATTTATAGTATTAAGTTGGCTAAAAATCTGCTAAGATACTAAGTCTCATCAATTCAACAAATGTAACTTTTATATAAAATGTGCACAAAATATACCGAGAGAGAGTAGGTTTGAGAGTTTGAATCTTTGGATTAGGTAAATATCGATTTCCTTCACAGACTCGAAACTATTTTAAGCCACGAAAACCCAAAAACACCCAAACTCTAAACAAATACCCAAAAATCCAAAAAAAAACTCAAAATATACAAAAAAACAAAAAAAAAAAATTATCTGAAATGTGACCAATTGGTATTGGAAGTTTTCAATGCTCCCAAGTCAAATGATAGTATAGAAAGGTTGTCGAACCACAGAGAACTAGTGATCTATAGCACCAAGAATACACAAACTCTCCTAATCTAAGCAAATAGGAAGATGGATGATGAGTGACAAGCTAAGAACCTACTAATATGAACAAGGTGATCTCAAATCCAATCTAGAAACTAGTGCAAGAACTAAACTTTCAACCAAATGATAAGGTAGAATCCATGGGTTTATTAAGGTAATTGATCCAAAGCAATTTCCAAGTAAAGGTGTCAACATTAAGAAACCACAAGTCTTTATAGGCCTAGAACACACTCAAATAGATTAATCCACTCCCGTGACAATAATCCCTATGCTAAACATGCTTAGAACATCAACTCCCGTTGGCCTAAAACAAGAAAGCATGCATAAATCACAAGTCTATTAACTATCTAAGCTCCCTTAACAACAAATCCCTTTGGCAAGGTGAACAAAAAGCTATACTAAGTTCATTCAAGCATTTTAACAAACACCTTCCGGACTTCAAATAGCTTAAGATCTAGATGAGATTGATCAAGTCTAATCTAGCATTAAGAACACTTAGCAAGCATAAAAACTAGTAGATTTAACAATAAACACCTTAACTCTTCACTAATCACCCTAGATCTACCTAACCCATGGATTCAAAAAGGATCTACTCTCTAATCTTCATGACAAACCTTAAATCCATATGAGATTCAAGGTTAATCATGTTGATGATTAAGAGAAACAAGATATAAAATGAAGAAAATCCTTAAAATGATTAAAAGGTTCAAGCTTTTACAAAATGAGGCAAAGTCTAGAGAGAAAATGAGATACATTAAGGTTTCAAGGTCTAAAACTATATATAAGAGAGTGAAAATCGAGCTGGTTTAATTAAACTAAACCGGAGTCAAACCGGACTAAACCGGTCAACCATTTGCAATCGTGTCTGCAGCGGCCTTGATACTCCGCTCCACCAAGCCGCTCCGATACTTTGTGCGTTGATGATGAATTTCCCGAGCGGGTTCATCTCCCTCGCTGCAATCAAACCGCTCCAACTCACGCTCGACTCCCAGCGATGTCTCTCCTCCGCTGCGTCAAGCCGCTGTGCTCGGGCTCCGTCTTCTTCGTCTTCAGTCTATCTCCTCCGTGGACTTAACCGGAATCGAGCTCGTGCTCTCCTCTGGCGAGGCTCGTCGTCTGCAACTCCAATCGTCAACTCCGACCACCTCAGCTCTCCTCCAAGCCGCGACCACCATACCAAGCTTGCACGGCGAGTTCTTCATCTCCGGAATCAAGCCCACGCCCAAGTTCCTCACCGTAATTGACTCTGCTCGTGATCGTCATGCTCATCTTAGTCGTCTTCGTCGTGGTCCGGATCCGGCGAGAAGGATCGAACAACTCCAATGGTGATTTCTTGGATATTTGCAAAACAGGTCTCCAGAGTCTTGCTTATTCACACATTCGCCCCTAAACTCTTAAAGTTGCACAAAGAACCTCCGAATTGACCCAGCATCTTTTAATTGTGCACTCCAACCCCTATTATATGCAAATGGACAAATAGATGCACTATATACATGTAAATGCAATCTAAAATGACTAAATTATTAAGAACTTGATGCTAAAAACCATTAAAATCATGAGATATCACCAATGAACCAAAAAATACCAAAAAACTTATCTAAATACCTAAAATTTATTTTATAATTTTAAAATTTTACCTGAAACTCGAAACTATAATCGAAAGCTCGAACCTGAAAGTTAAAAAATATATGTAATACCAAAAATATATATGAAATACCCAAAACATAATATACACAAAATATTTTGCATATTGTTTGTATCCGATCGGGACTCAGTACGATCCGGAACCAAACCGAGACCCGCATGTCCAAAAGACACACAATATGTGCTTTTCCGTGTACTCGAACCCAAACCAAACATATATTTTTGAGGTTGTTTCGGCTGAGTCTTTTGAATCCAGATAAAATTTCTAAACTTTAGAGAGAATTACATTAAAATGTACATAAAATCTCAAATAAACTAATTTCTAAATTATATAATTTTAAATAAGTTTTCTATTTCGATATAATACATACTTAGTAACATAATAATGTACAATCCAAAAATTGTATATTTTTTATAATCTAATAAAAACCCGTGCTTTCGAAAGCGCGGATCAACATCTAGTAACATTTTAAGATACAACTATTGTAATTTCCATTAGAAGTAATATACTTCTTATTCTTTATATATATGTAAATAACTTACTTTATCTTTTAAATGTAAATAAATGACTTTATAAATATTTGTTATGGTTTTATAAGTTTTAATATATGAATTTAATTTTTTTATAAATTATTTACGGAATGGTATGGATTAACACATAACATGCGATGATTTATTTATAAAACTGAAAGTTCTTCGAAAATCAAGATCTGTGAAGTTTGAAAGCCTATTAAAATGTTTAAATTCTGAAAAAAAAATCGAAACATTGTTATCAAAACACATAAATTACTTATCGTATATATTAACCATTGTTATAATTCCGGTATGGTAGCTTCCAAGGCTGAGTTATTTGAATCAATATAATATAGCATGGGATTTGTCAGAAAAAAAAAGCAATATATAGAAAACATTTCAATATACAAAAAAATATGTTTACTAGTATTAATATATTAGCAAAATTTATTTATAATATTTTATGTCAATATATGATTTGTGTTAATTTTGTGTTTCTATTGCGCTAGAGCCAAAAAAAATTGTTTTCCTTTGAATATTTAACATTTCAGTCTAGCCCAGTCCTTTTTCTGTTGTGAAATTTGGAGCTAATCATTGATAATTACGAAAAGAAAATGGTACTTATGAGAAAGAGGCCAAATTGAAATTTAAGACACATATAGTGGATGACTGGGTAGGTTTCAACTGTATACATTTTAGTGTAGAATTTATTATGTAGATGAATTTGATGTGTAAAAATTTAATAGTTTCTTTTCTTCTCTGTTGCCTAAAATTCACTAGGGTATGGACAGAGCAGTGAACCTCGCTAGGATAAAAAAAAACATGGTGATACTTAGGCTTAACGAGTTACCAGATGAAGTTATCTTGAATATACTCTCATTCAACTTTAATTATCAAGTAGGAAAGTAGCAAAATACAGGAGGTTGATTTGGGCTCAAATCAGTTTGCCTCTTTAACCTCTTTAGAAGGAGAAGAAGAATTCCAATTGGATTTGGACGAAAGTTCTGATCCAATAGACCTTTTGACACCTTCAGGAAAAAGACTCCTTCGAGAAAGACCCGTTAAACCCTCTATAAAAGATATAGAATGGCAATCCCAATCCATGTCTCGCGGACGAGGAAATAGGAGACGTGGTAACCGTGGAAGACTCAGGTAGAAGCGACACTGCACCTCTCTCTAAAGTCAACCAAAGTAATGTTTTGGTAGTTTCTTGTTCATTTATGATCTTTGCACTTTAAAATCTACTCTTAAAACTGTATGATTTCGGTTATAGCCAAGTATGTAATCGTATTTGAAATAAAAGTATGTTAAAAAAAAAAAACTTTAACCATCAAGTAATAATAATCTTTCGTGACCTTACACATCATGTATCTTATCATATCATATACCAGATGCAGAAGAAGAAGAGAAGATAACCTTATCTAAGGTAGTTAACAGGTTGTTTTAAAGTGCCAACAAGTATACTGATATCCTTGCATATCCTCAAAACTTTTTATGAATGGATGAATCGAATGTTTCATCAAAAGATCCAAAAGATTGTTACCAAGAGAAAAAAGGAGAGTGAGTAAAACAATATCGAGTTATAAACTTGCAAATCAATTCTGGTGACATAGTTAGCCAAATCAATTCTCTTAAGTCTTTTCACATATCACAACTCGGGATTTTACAATTCACCCCTCTCAAAAAACGCAATGTATTCGTTGCGCTTCACGACAGGTCTCAAGATGCCTCTCGGATCAAAACCGAGGCGGCTAACCAGCTTTGATACCACTTGTAACGCCCGGCCGCCCACTGCTAATGAGCCACCCACGCCCGCTCACTCGGCACGTGGGCCTCACCCATCCGACGGCCGTGCGTTAATTTTTCAAAACTCGAAATCATTTTTTACTGACCATGCAATCACCATCCGACATTTCCTCGTGTTTTGGCCTCATTCGCAAGGTATCGCAAATCACTTCCCTATAGATCACATATCTTTTCACTATTCTATCCCAAACACGCTTAACTCTGAAGTTTTAAACGGATGTATGACGGAAAATGTAAATTAACTTTGTTGACATAGATAGTCAAATCAATTCTTTTAATCCTTTTCACATATCATAATCCGGGATGTTACATTTAAATCATTGAAAACGTAGTATTTAGTTGAAATCTAGCTAAGTCTTATCACATAGGAAAATAACCGCATTAATAACTTGATGGCCCTAATCCAAGTATAAATGGAAAGGTATCTAAATAAAAAAAAGGAAAGAAATTTGCAGTCAATTAATTAAGGATTAGGAAGAAGAAATATTGAAATTGGAAAAACAAAGATCTGAAAATTTAGATTTTTGTTGATTTGTTTCCTTTTCTTCTTCTTATATATTAAGCCCTCTCGTTTCCTTCTCTGCTTAAAATTCGTGAGGGCAGTGAAAAAATATGGTGATGAAAGGGAGGCCCAACGAGTTACCAGATGAACTGATCTTAACGATACTCTCAAAGCTTCCGATGTTTAAAGAAAGCGTTGCAACACGTCTCATATCAAGACGGTACGAGGTTCCTTGGAATCTTGCGCAGGACGTCACGCTTGAAGATAACGATGAAGAGAGTTTAATAAGTTTTGTCTATGGATCTTTGCTGTCAGAAGATGCTCCAATTCTAGAGAGGTTGCATCTCAAGCTTAACCGGTACCATTCGGCTTCAGCCATCGACTTTTTGGTTCAAACCGCGGTTAACCGAAACTTGAGAAAGCTGAGATTCGACTTGTTTGGTGAAACCCTAGAAACACTGCCGAGTTGCTTGAGTTCATGCACAACCCTAAAATCGTTGATACTACGTGAAGTAAGTATCGAGGTTGTTCCTTATGGTTTTCGTTTGCCATCGCTTAAAAGTCTACACCTTTTCTCGGTTAAGTTCTTGGGCCTCGAATCTGTTGCAAGTCTTTTACGAAGTTGTCCGGTTCTTGAATATTTGGTTTTAAACCGAACCAGATGTGACGTGGTCGATGTGAATAGTGAGTTTTCTCCCCTTTGGTTCTGCTTATCATCACTCAAAAGTCTTCACCTTTGCTCCGTTATATTATCCGGCAATAATTCTGTTACACGTCTTTTACGAAGGTGTCCGGTTCTTGAATCTTTGGTTATAAACCAAACCAAATGTGACTACGAGATGTTCGAGGTTGATTTTCCACCTAGATCTTGTCTGTCATCGCTCAAAAGTCTTCACCTCTCGTCGGTTAACTTCCCGTGTGATGAATCTGTTGCAAAGCTTTTAGAAAGTTGCAAGGCTCTTGAAGACTTGGTCATAACCCGAACCAAATATGACTACGTGTGGTTATTTAATATCACCGTGCCTACTCTCAAGAGCTTATCTATTAATAACGCGAAAGTGAAACGCGCTGATGCTCCTGGGTTTGCGATAAATGCTCCTGCTTTGGAGAGACTAAACGTTAAGGATAAAGTCAGTAACTTTATGATGTTTGGTTATATGCCCGAGGTGACCACTGCAAATATCGAGGTGGTTTGTGAACAATCTGAGAATTTTATAGGATCTCTTACCTTCATCCAACATCACATCTGTCTCTCTGTTCTCCAACGTCAAAGACTCCATATACTAGTGGCACTGTCTTCTTCTTTCTTGAACATCTAGAGCTATGCACATGTTCTGCTAGATGGGCGGATCTACTTGGCTCTATACTCAATGACGCTCCAAGGCTTCAATCTATCAAGCTTAAGTCGAAATGTGGTGTTGGTTTCAAGCGTCCGATGGAACTCTGGAACGAGCCAATAGTTGTTCCGGAATGTTTAGCGAAGCATCTTGAGTTCTTGGAATGGAGAGAATATGATGGGACAGAGCAAGAGAGGAAAGTGGCTGCCTACATACTAGAAAGCGCTACTTGTCTAAAGATGGCGACATTCTCGACAAGATGTGGAGACAAATGTACCGAGTTAGAGAAAATGTCAAGAGTTTCAGAGTTATGTCGGTTAGTGTTTGAGTGAACTTTTTAGGTGATGGTGTGTGTTTAGAATACAAGAGAGGTTCTTTAGCTTCCTTCGTCCTTGTTCCCTGACTCTTTTGAGATAGTGTGTCTTTAAAAGATTACAGAGTTTTCTTTTGTTTACATGTAGAAGCCGGAAAAACCGAATCAAATAAACGATATTATAAATGCGAGATGTTAAGGAAAGAAACGATTGAATATACGAAATAAAACCGGAACGGTAAACGTTTTCACAGACGATCATGGAGTCGAGATATGATATCTCTTTCCTTAACTCTTTATATTCGCTCCGTAGTGAGACGAGACTGTACGAATATAGAGTCCCAGGATAAAACCATGGCGACGATTCACGCTTCACTCGTGAATGCCCTATCGAACTATACTCTACGAAACACTCTCAAAAATACTTACGCTAAAGGAATATTTGCTGGTTTCGATGTGAAAGAAAAGGTGAGAAATGAGAAAGGAGGAGAGGCGATATTTAAAGAGTTGGAGACGAGCCACTTTCCGCAACCGTTGCTGCACGTGGGCGAAGATCTCGCGGAGATCGAGGGAAGGTGAGTTGCGAAACTTCTTCCTCACGACGCGGTCTCTTATCTTTTAAATATCTCGAGAGGATAAACTGCATGTCGTTTTTATTTTCTAGACAAACTACTTGTCGTTTCAAAATAAAATGCATGTTGTTTTTTTAGAATTAAATGGGTCAAAACGTTGGGCTTAACTTGGTCCAAAAAGAATATTCTTATCGGGCCGGAGGCCCTCCACCAAGACCCAAGACCCAAGACCCAAGATCCAAGAACGGCGACCGCGCCGGACGGACGGCGGCGGCGGCGCGCGCGTGGGGACTCATCTGTTCCTCTGAGTTGTTTATGCTCTCATAGCACATAGCCATATATATACTTCTCATTCTTCTTGTTTCTCCCCGATGTGGGATGTTCAATTTCCCTTCATTAAAGTCATTAAAATGACTAACCCGCAGGCCCATTTCTTTTCAACATTTGCCAATTTTTATTAAAGCCATTGGGCTTAATTAATTGGTCCAACAATCCCCCACATGAATAGAAATGACTCTAAACATATGCAGACAAGATGCAGACTCGATAGACTCTAAAAAAAAAAAACTATACTGACTAGACTTAAACTAAAGCTAGACAGACTGACTTATCGAGAGTGTTTGCGAAAAATTCACTGTGTTTGAGTAGGTGGCATTTTTAAGCCTTGAACCACTCATAGTTAATATCTGATGGGTTTTCTTTACCAGAAGGTGAACATGATGTCTTGAACCAACCGGTGTTTTATGTAGACCGAGACAACAAGCATAACGCAGCTTCATTTTCTCGTAGAACTTAGTTCTCTATTGTGTTCATTGTGGCCTTGAACTATTCCTGGTTTTCATGAGTGAACTTAGAGAATATAGCCTTGCATTCATTCTCCTAGAAACGGCCCCATTTCACACTCATTAGGTAATTGACCATGAAAAGTATTGAGTAATACTTCGCTTTAGAAGCTATGGAATCATTAAAAGCATATGCTTATCCTTCTCTCATTCGTTAGCACTTATCATCTTTAGGAGCTGGGATGAGACTACTTTGTCTCAAAGTGCTTTGGTTAGATTCTGCTTGATGTTGTTTTCCCTTTGAACCTACGTCTTGGGATCTCCAGTCATGATAGGTAGGGTTGCAGTCAAGCATCCTCATTAGTTATAGGCTTTAAACCCATTCCTTTTGATGATTTAGCAACAACATCTCGTGGCAAACCTTTAGTGAATGGATCCGCTAGGTTGTCAGCCGATTTGATGTAGTCTATTGTGATTACACCAGTTGGGATAAGTTGTCTAATGATTTTATGTCGTCTTCTAATGTGACGAGATTTACCATTGTAGAGATTATTCTGAGTCCGAGCTATAGCTGATTGACTATCGCAATATATTCTTATAGCTGGTACATGTTTCTCCCACATAGGAACATCTTCCAAAAAATTTCTAAGCCATTCAGCTTCTTCTGTTGCTTTGTCTAATGCTATGAACTCAGATTCCATAGTTGACCTAGCTAGCACTGTTTGTTTGGTAGATTTCCAAGATATTGCCGCTCCTCCTAGTGTAAAAACATATCCACTTGTGGATTTTGAGTTTTTAGAATCTGATATCCAGTTAGCGTCACTGTATCCTTCTAAAACTGCTGGTTCTTTACCATAGTGAAGCCCAAAATCTTTGGTGTAACGCAAGTAATTGAGTACTCTCGTTATAGCTTTCCAGTGTGTATGACCTGGATTACTTGTATATCGACTAAGTACGTTTAATGCATGCGCTAGATCTGGTCTTGTACAATTGGTCAAGTACATGAGACTTCCGATCACACGTGCATACTCGTTTTGTGAAACCGCTTCACCTGAATTCTTTGTCAAGTGCATTTGGGGATCTAACGGAGTTTTTGCAGTACTATTAGAGTAGTTTTTAAATCTCTCTAATATTGTTTCAGCATAATGAGATTGAGTTAAAGTAATTCCTTTTGAATTTCTTATGATTTTAACTCCGAGAATAACATCTGCTAATCCCAAATCTTTCATCTCAAATTTTCCTTTGAGCATGTTTTTTGTTTGATTGATAATGTCTTTATTGCTTCCAATAATGAGCATATCATCTACATATAGACATAGCAAAACATACGCATTTTTGGTAATTTTGTAGTATATGCATTTATCACATT
The DNA here is from genome assembly GCA_019706035.1 of Raphanus raphanistrum subsp. raphanistrum. Lineage (NCBI taxonomy): Eukaryota > Viridiplantae > Streptophyta > Magnoliopsida > Brassicales > Brassicaceae > Raphanus > Raphanus raphanistrum. The sequence continues at coordinate 16,154,786 of CM033981.1, forward strand.
CATTAATTTTGAAACCATTTGACATCATTGTGTTGTCAAATTTTTCGTGCCATTGTTTAGGAGCTTGTTTAAGCCCATAAAGTGACTTTACAAGTCGGCATATTTTGTCTTCCTGTCCACGAATGACATGGCCCTCAGGTTGTTTCATGTAAATTTCTTCTTCTAAATCACCATTTAGAAAAGCTGTTTTTACATCCATTTGATGGATTTCTAAGTCTCTTAAGGCTGCGATAGCTATCATCGACCTTATAGATGTTATTCTGGTTACTGGAGAACATGTATCAAAATAGTCAAAGCCTTCCCTTTGCCGGAACCCTTGAACTACAAGCCTAGCTTTATATTTTCCACCAGGTTTTCGTGTCATTATCCATCTATTACCTAATGCTTTGCAGCCAGGTGGTAAATCCGTTACGTACCATGTGTAATTTTGCATGATAGAATCGAATTCACTTTTGACAGCTTCATTCCAAAACGGAGCTTCGGGTAAAGCCATAGCTTCTGCCAAAGTTTTTGGAACATTTTCTACTAGAAATGTCATTAGGAAATCATCACCAAAAGATTTCTCCTTTCGAGCTCTTTTGCTTCTCCGAAGTTCATCTTTTTCTTCATTTTCTGAGATATCATTTATAGAAACTTCAACGTTTGTCTCAATTTCTGAGTCCTTATCGTTGTCTCTTTCTTCTCGAGTTCGTTTTGAACCATGTTTTTCCTTGTATGGAAAAATATTTTCGAAGAAAGATGCATTTCTAGATTCCATGACTGAATTTTTATGGATGTCTGATATTTCAGATTCATGTACCAGAAACCGATACGCAGTACTATTATGTGCATATCCGATGAAAATGCAATCCACTGTTTTAGGTCCAATAGTGACCTTCTTTGGTGGTGGTACCGCAACTTTTGCCAAGCACCCCCACACTTTGAGGTATTTATACGAAGGTAAATTACCTTTCCATAGTTCATATGGAGTTTTGCCAGTTATTTTGTGTGGAATCTTGTTGAGGATATAATTAGTGGTAAGCAACGCTTCCCCCCACATGTTCTGGGGTGACCCAGATTCCTGCAACATTGCATTTATCATCTCTTTAAGAGTTCGATTTTTCGTTCAGCAACTCCATTAGATTCTGGTGAATAAGGGGCTGTAGTTTGATGTATTATTCCATGTTCCTTACAAAATGAATTGAATGGACCATCATACTCGCCTCCTCTGTCGCTTCTAACTACCTTAATAGTTGTTTTAAGCTGATTTTCGACCTCGAGTTTAAATTCTTTGAATTTATCTAAGGTTTCATATTTGCTATGTAAAAGATAAACATAACAATATTTTGTGCAGTCATCTATGAAGGTCACAAAGTACTTTTTCCCACTTCTAGTTGGCATATATTTTAAATCACATAAATCAGTGTGAATTAAATCTAGAGGTTTATTAGTTCTTTCAACACGAGGTGAAGGCGTTTTTGTGAGCTTAGCCTGTACGCAAACTTCACATTTTTGTTTACTTGTTTTAAATTTGGGAATTAAATTTAGATTCATTAATCTTTGTATAGACTTATTATTTACATGGCCTAATCTTTCATGCCATATATTAAAAGACTCAACCAAATAAGCAACTGGCTCTTTCTTATTCATTGAAACTTTTGGAGCTACAACTTTCGGAGGGACGATCATTACATTCAACTTGACCAGTCCATCCTTAACATACCCCTTTCCCAAATACATCCCATTCTTCCTAATCACAAGCTTATCCGCCTCAAAGCTTGTGGCAAATCCATTCTTGCTGAGCAAGGTTCCCGAGACCAGGTTTTTCCTCATGTCAGGCACATGCTTCACATTTGTCAGAGTGACCTCACATCCAGATGTCATCTTCAAAATCACATTGCCGCGTCCTTCAATCTTGGAGACTGCAGTGTTTCCCATCCTGAGCTTCTCCTGAGTCTTGCTTTTCTGATAGGTGCTGAACATCGCCCTATCAGTGCAAATGTGGGTGGTTGCACCAGTGTCATACCACCATTCCCTGGGGTTGTTGCTTTCAACCATGTTGGCTTCAGTCACCACAGCAACAAGATCCTCCTCAGTGAGATTTGCCTGAGCCTTCTCATCTTTGATCTTCTTGCGACACTCAGCAGTCTTGTGTCCCACTTTGTTGCAGTAGTGACACTTCCCCTTGAATCTCTCTACATTCGCATTGATTTCAATGCCTTTGTTCTTGAAGTTTTTTCCAGTAGCCTTCAGTGTTGCAGCAGTTTTTGAAGGCTTTGCTGGAGAATGGGCGTGTGCCTTTCCTTTGCCTTTGTGCTTAGCCATGTTGACACTATGCTCCTTAGCATTGATCTTGTCAGCAATTTGGTTCCTGGATTCCATCTGAAGCCTCATGATAAGCTCCTCAAGGCCCATCTTCTTCTTCTTGTGCTTCAGGTAGCTCTTGAAATCCGCATAGCTTGGAGGAAGCTTTTCAATGAAGCTGAGAGTTGTGAATGTCTCGCAGATGGACATCCCTTCAGCTTTGATTTCATGGCAAATGAGCTGGAACGCTTCCACCTGATCCATGATGGGTTTTGAATCCACCATTTTGAAGTCATGAAATTTTGCAACCACATACTTCTGGCAGCCAGCGTCCTCACCTCTGTACTTCTTGTCAAGTGATCTCCATAGCTCCTTCGCCGTTGGAATGTCACAGTAGACACGGTACAATGGGTCAATGAGGCGACCCAAAATGTAGCCTTTGCAGACGAAGTCAGAATGCACCCAAATGTCAACACTTGCGAGAGTGTGCACATCATCAATTCCGTAAGGGACAAGGGGCTTGTCCTCCTGGATGAACTTGTCCAGCTTCATCGTTGTTAGGAAGAACATCATCTTCTTCTGCCACGTTTTGAAGTTTTTGCCATCAAACTGGTCTGGCATCAGTCCTTGAGTGAACAGGCTGGGCACAGACGGAGGAGTTGGTACTGCAACCGGACCACTTGAGGTTCCTAGAACTGAACCAGTTTGATAAAGACCAGCATCGAACAAGCTACGGCGCGTGGTTTCATCAGCACTGTTTTCTGCAGGAAGGGTAGTGGTTGTTGTTGCTGCAGCGGTTGAGGAAGCAGGGATGTTTCCAGCAGTTGTCACACCAGATACATCAGTTGCAGCAACGTTGATTGGAGTTTGCGCGATGGTAGTGTCAATGGGGGTGTTGTTTGCATCCGTCATTTTTATGTTGAGAAAACATGAAAACGGATTAGTATTCCATTCAACAATAACAAATTATTATTAATATAATAATAAAAATAATAATCTAAATCGATTTTCATTTTTGTTGTTTGAACCAAATCATATCGATTTAAGTCTGAAAAAACGTTTTGCAAACTCGCTTAAAGCGTTCGCAGAAACCGTTTGTGTAGACTTTTAGATCGTTTCACAAACTCGCTTTATGAAGCGTTCGTGGAAATGATTCGAATACATAACATTTTGAATAACAAAGTATCTTAAACGTTTCGCGGATGGTGGTAGAGAGCAAAACGCAAACCGTTTTGAGATAGGTAAGAGACGCTTCGCGGAAGTGCTAAAGAGCATATCGCAAACCCGTTCTAGAACCGTTTACAAAATCTTAAAAACCGTTTCATAAATCGTTTTTCAATCCGATTAAAGCTTTAGACAGAAAGCGATAAAGAGTTAAGATTGTAGAAGCCGGAAAAACCGAATCAAATAAACGATATTATAAATGCGAGATGTTAAGGAAAGAAACGATTGAATATACGAAATAAAACCGGAACGGTAAACGTTTTCACAAACGATCATGGAGTCGAGATATGATATCTCTTTCCTTAACTCTTTATATTCGCTCCGTAGTGAGACGAGACTGTACGAATATAGAGTCCCAGGATAAAACCATGGCGACGATTCACGCTTCACTCGTGAATGCCCTATCGAACTATACTCTACGAAACACTCTCAAAAATACTTACGCTAAGGGAATATTTGCTGATTTCGATGTGAAAGAAAAGGTGAGAAATGAGAAAGGAGGAGAGGCGATATTTAAAGAGTTGGAGACGAGCCACTTTCCGCAACCGTTGCTGCACGTGGGCGATGATCTCGCGGAGATCGAGGGAAGGTGAGTTGCGAAACTTCTTCCTCACGATGCGGTCTCTTATCTTTTAAATATCTCGAGAGGATAAACTGCATGTCGTTTTTATTTTCTAGACAAACTACTTGTCCCAAGACCCAAGACCCAAGACCCACGACCCACGATCCACGACCCACGACCCACGACCCACGACCCACGACCCACGACCGACGACCGCGACCGCGCCGGCCGGACGGACGGCGGCGGCGGCGCGCGCGTGGGGACTCATCTGTTCCTCTGAGTCGTTTATGCTCTCATAGCACATAGCCATATACAGTAGAACCTCTGTAAATTAATACTCTATAAATTAATAATTTCTATAAATTAATAAATTTCGTCGGTCCCAATTTGGACCGGTGTAAAATAGGATACAAATCGATAAAATAATAAGATAATAATATTTTTTAAAACTCTCATATAAATATATAGTCCCATTAAAATCATAAATTAATAATCTATTAATATATATTTTATATAAGTACAAACTAAACATTATATTGTTGATTTTATATTTACAATGAAAATACATCTATTTATCTTAATATTTCAATATATTTTGATAATATTTAGTAAAATTATATCGAAAATCACATAACAATTATAAGAAATATAAAAATATACACCAAACAAGATAATAAAACAATATGAAAGTCAAATTTATAAAATTTAAATAATGTATATATGGTAAAATCAAATATTTTCTTATTTTATAAAAAAAAATAGAAAAAAATATATAAAAAAGAAATTTTTGTAAATTAATATCTCTATAAATCAATAAATATTTGAAGTCCCAACATTATTAATTTATAGAGGTTCTACTGTATATACTTCTCATTCTTCTTGTTTCTCCCCGATGTGGGATGTTCAATTTCCCTTCATTAAAGTCATTAAAATGACTAACCCGCAGTCCCATTTCTTTTCAACATTTGCCAATTTATATTAAAGCCATTGGGCTTAATTAATTGGTCCAACATTACATTCCTGATAAACAGTGCCGGTCCGGGATCAAACGGCACCTAAAACGCATCCATAAAATGCTGCCCTTTAGTTACAATTAGTTTTTGTTGCATTTTTAATATATTAAAGTTTAATTTTTTAAGTAAAGTGTATAAATATCTATATATATAATTTTCCTTTATTCTTGTAAAATTGTTCATCAATTTTGAATAATGAAGTGTTTTAGGGAGCTTGTATAGTCAAGTGTGTTCATCAATTAGTTTAGTCAAATAATTTTACTTTGTAACATTTTATTGAATTTTCTGAGAATTTAAAGTTATGTTTCTTTAGATTTTAAATTTTCTTAAATTTAGTGACAACCACCAAAAATATAGAGAATATAAGAATTATACAGAAAATTGTAAGATGCAGCAGTTCGAGCAATACAATCGATTAGAACAATACAATCGACAACGGAAGCCGTATAGAGATTTCTTGAAAATGACCAATTTTCCTAGTTAGAATTTTTTTTTGGAACACATTTTCCTAGTTAGAATACAGTAAATAATTAGATTTGTATTTGACTTTTTATGCTTTATATTGGCGCGCTGTGAAAATTTCATTCGAATTTACCAAACCAAACAAAAAGAAAAGATTGTATAAAATAGATACATTGAACTGGCCCATTTTATAAACAGGTTTCACTTTGTTGATTAAGTTTGGTTCATCGATTTTGAACATTTTCTATAAATCGTGAAAAGTCCCATTATAGCATATTAGGTTTCATGAAGTGGTGGTGAGTATGTTTTGAGAATGAGATGACAATCTTTTTTTCTTTTTATCAAAAATCGTAACTTCCAACAGGTCTTATGGTTAAATGGCAGTGAACGAGCCTGAGACTCTAATATGTTTCAGGTTCGATCTTCCTTCTACGTAAAATTAAGGCTCCGACTGATAACATTTCTGGGAACAAAAAAACGAGTACGAAAAGAACATACACTAATAAAATAATAGGAATGAAAAGGAATATCCTTCTCAAATTCAATAGGGAATATTTATATTTTTTATTTCTCTAAAAAAGAACGAGTAGGAATGAGTAAGAAAAAATATTACTTGTAAATGGTGAAATTTTTTGGAATGATAAGAAATTGAATATTCCTCTCCGTTCCGGGTCACCATTCAAAGCCTAAGTCACATTGTTCTATTTAGGGGTGGGCGTTCGGGTTCGGATTGGATATTTCGGATTTTCGGATATTTCGGTATAGGAGTATAATACCCGTTCGGGTATTTCTGAACTTCGGATCGGGTTCGGGTATTTTTAGTTCGGGTTTCGGATCGGGTTCGGATATTTTTATATTTAAAAATATAGATTTTACTTAACTGATTTTTTTTTCTTTTTATAGATTGAATGATTAATAGATTTGGAGATAACATTTCCAAAATAAAAATATTAATTTGGCTATTGTTTTTAAACTTTGGATGTAACTTTGGTTAATACATGAAATAAAAAGTTTAACATGCATTTTAAATGAATGTCAAATTATTTTCTCCATAATTATATATATATATACTATATGATTTTAAAGTATGACTAACATCAATATAAATATTTTAAATAAAATAAGAGATGTAAACTAGAAATATAAGGGTAAGTATACACATGTTTGGTTATTTTCGGATATCCATTCGGGTTCGGGTATTACCCTTTCGGGTTCGGATATCCAATCTCTCCTAACTTAATACCCGTTCGGGTATTTTACTACTTCGGTTCGGATTTCGGTTCGGGTTTTTCGGGTCGGGTTCGGGTGCCACTTCGGATATCGGATAAAGTGCCCACCCCTAGTTCTATTCACCTAATACGGGTATAAGCCCATGCTTTAGGACCCACTTGAATATCCTAGAGAAAGAATTCATCTTGAGATTCCCCTCAGTTCAACCAGGTTAAAAAAAAAATTCTCAAAAAAAAAAAAATCATAACTTCACCATCCCAATGAAGAAAAGGGGATTAGGGTTACAGATGATTTTTGTCGATCATCTCACATCTGCAGGTTAATCCAATTTTTTTTCCTGTGAGTGTGCATAAATAAATCTTCTTATCAGCAAGACCAGACACAATAAGATCGAGGAATCAATCAGGTTTACATCATCGGTTGAGACGGAACACAGAGAGGAGCTTCAGTGATCTTTGAAGAGATAAGAAGGCGTGGACTTAAAGTCTCTGTGGTTGGAATCCCTAAAACAATCGATAACGATATACCGGTGATAGATAGATCTTTTGGGTTTGACACTGCTGTGGAGGAAGCTCAGCGAGCGATCAACGCAGCACATGTTTAAGCCGAGAGTAATGAGAATGGTATCAGTTTTGTTAAGCTTATGGGTCGTTACAGTGGTAAGTTGTTTTTTTAATCTTCTTTGTGTTTCTTGCTTTGCACGTTTCAGTTTAAAATCCTTTCGAGCTGTTACTACTAAACCAGGATTCATAGCGATGTATGCGACATTAGCCAGCAGAGATGTGGATTGCTGCTTGATTCCGGAGTCACCGACATTACCTTGAAGGTGGACTGTTGGAGTTCATTGAGAGACGGCTTAAGGAGAATGGTCACATGGTGATTGTTCTTGCTGAAGGAGCGGGACAAGATTTGATGTCCAAAAGCATGGAGTCTAATACTCTTAAGGACGCGTCTGGTAACAAGCTTCTTAGAGATGTTGGCTTATGGCTATCACAAAGCATCAAGGTAAAAGCACTGTTAACTTTCTTTTACACCATTGGAGAAAACTCATTGTAATGTTTTTTATTGTAGGATCATTTTAAGAAGAATAAGATGGTGATGAATCTCAAATACATAGATCCTACATATATGATCAGGGCTGTTCCAAGCAATGCATCAGACAATGTATACTGTACACTTATTGCTCAAAGGGCGGTTCATGGTGCAATGGATGGTTACACTGGCTACACCAGTGGTCTGGTCAATGGAAGGCAGACATACATATCTTACTACGTAAGTTACTGATACTTAACAAATGACAAAGACTGTGGGTTTTGCGGGATTGTACTGATTTGATATTTTTATGTTGTAGAGAATAACAGAGAAACAGAACCATGTGGTGATTACGGATAGAATGTGGGCAAGGCTATTGTCTTCTACGAATCAGTCAAGTTTCTTGGGGCCTAAGGATATACCTGAGGAGAAGAAAGAGACGCTACTTCCTGACGGTGGAGACTGTAACGGAGTTGTGGATATTCCTCCGGTGACTAAAGAGATCACTAAGTGAAAGTAAAAAGGTTTCAAGCATATATATATTCGAGGCTTCCTGGAGACAAGTGAAATAAGTGTTCGTTCTGAAAGTTTTGCTCTTATGTTGCCAAACACAATGTTTTAGTTTTTGTTAGATGATTCCTTTCCCTCCAAAATGGATTTAGAAGATCATGCTTGGAGGATAAACTATGGTGGTGTCTTGTCTTTGAGCATGTAGTTGAGCTTGCATGCACTTGAAGATAAATTATAACTGATAACAATGTATGTTTCTTAAACTCCATTAGCAAACACTCTAGAAATTCAAACGAAAAAAAAAAACGATACACTATTATCTCGAGAATTTTTAAAACAGAATGATTATATTATTTTTATTCATAGTTTAAGAACGACATGATATAATTTTTATTTGTATCAACATTAGCTAACGCCAATGTGATAATAGAACTTTATTAACTGGGCAGTAACGCTTTCCAGTGCTTACTTAAACGACTACTAATAATCAGACACCATTTTATCTTCTATGTAAGACTTCTTGGACGCCTGATAGCAGTTTCACCACCTCAAATTCTCCGGGAAATACTGAAAATCCAAACCAAAATATATTATTGAAATTGAAAATAAAGAAAGCCAATATACTATCACAATGTTGTAAAGTAAATTATCATATTAACTATTCATCTTCAAACGAGATGAAAGTAAAGTTCCTCACCTTCTTGATTAAAGACATGTAGTATGGCTTAACCTTCTCAACATCTACCTGTACTTTGCTCTTGCTGTACAAGTCGTACTTGCTATATTATCAACACAACGTTTTAATTACAGTCCGATAATTAGAATCAAAATATGTTTCATTAAGATATATTTTGTATATATGGTGTTAAAAAAAAGATATATTTTGTATTAATAAAATAGGTTACTTGAAAACATGGAGCCATTTGAGATTATCCTTGTCTTCCTCGTTCATAAGGTGAGTGTAACCTCCAGCCTTGTGCAATGCTACATATATAAACGCTAATTAATAAACCATTATGTTACTAATTAAGTGTTTGTTCGTTAGTTGCCTTCTTAATATATTATGCTTACGGTAAAAGGAATGGTATCGGATGATAAACAATCCCGCGGGTGGCAAAGTGCTTCCGTTCTCCTTGGCCACCTATATGAACTTATAATTAGCAATTTTACAAAATGTTTAACTTGGAAACTAGTTATAATATCTAATAAATTACAGTAGTAGACTAAAATATTACCAGATACATGTAATCATCATGCCCCCATGACATGAAAACATTTTCTAGTCCACATCCTTCAGAATAAATCCCAGTTTTGGTATTGTAGTTTGGGTTGTTAAAATCAGGGTTTTCCATAAAATACTAAAAATATAAAAGATAAGAGGAAATAAGAAATGTTAAATTCTAAATCAATTGCTTAATATATAAAAAATTAAACTCTGAATACTAATATTTTTTTATGTACCTTGTGGTGTATGTTAGATTCATCAAATGCACACCCAACAGGAAATGTGTCACCTAAAAGTTTTGATATGGGATTTATATGTTACTAAAAGCTGAAAGTTTAATAATAGATCAGTTCAGAAAACATAATCAATTAATTAAATTCCTTTTCATTATAGAAACCATAAATAATCAGACTTACCAACAACAGCCCACTGGGCAAGCCCTCCAAACTGTGGAAGAGTAAGAACCTTCCCAAGATCTGGAAATTCAATGTTAGCATTTTTTTAGGATTCTTATATTGAAAATTATTATTTGTAAGTTGTAAATATAAGCTATATAGCGAATAATTACCATGGATAAGGGCAGTGAGATGAAGCCAATCTTCGTTAGGATAATCTTTACGGATAGCTTCAGCGGATTGAAGCAAATGCTGAATTTGTGGTTCATCAAGATCAGGATCACTCTCGTCCACCACTTCGTTAAGAAGTTCACAACATTCCCAAATGTTCATCACCATCTTGTCCAGTTTTCCATACTCCTGTCTCATTTTCTTTACCTGAAAAAGAATGATAACCATATTTTGAGTATTAAACATACAGTTATCATCAATAGTTCACAAATCACAATACATACATCAACCCACAGAAAAAAAGCTAATTAACCGTAAACTGTAATTGTAATATAAACGAGATCCTACAAACTCTAAAGTTTGGTTAGTGTGTTGTGTTTTGTAGAACTCCTCAACGCTCTTCTGCCTCTCGTTGTTCGCATCCGCGTAGTCTCTACAACAGTTTACATTGATCATAAATTTTTCTTTATTGTTTGAGAAGAAAAAATAAATTACACGTTAAACCAACCTGAACTGATGACCAAATGCGTTCACCTCAGGAGCCAAAAACACATCATCGTCTGATGAAGTCTTCGACGTTGGAATTATGTTGTCCAGTTGTAACTCTTCGGTCTTCTTTTGTGTCCTAAAATCTTCATGCACTGGTTTAAAAAAAAACATAAAGTAAAGGCAATTAATTAAAAAACATTTATTTTTTTATTCTATTTGTAAACGTAATGGACACTTTTTTCTTTAAACGCGTGATTTTTGAAGCGAATGAAGATAGATGTGTACCGAAAGCAGGGTTTTCGACAGGGATAATCATCTTCAACAAAAAAAAAGAGAAGTAAAAGATGAATTGAAAACTAAAAGATCGAGAGAGAATTAATGTCTAGGTAGAGGTGTGATTTGATGGAGACACAACAGAGTATTTGTAATGGTGATGGATTCTGAGAGGATAAGTACTTTCCTCTATATTTAGAGAGAAATCGAAGTCTTATTTGACCATTAATTATTTAGCAAGTAGCACCCATGATTTACCCTCCCCTCAAAAGGACAAAATCCATAAATAATTTTAAAAAATCTGACCATCATAAATATGACATGTCAAAACAAAATATTTGTTAGCATTTATATCAAGTCAAACCATTATGATATTGGTTTATATGGTAAAATCCTAATTTTACAAAAATATAAAATTGAACTGAGATCAATATTAGTGCATATTTATATTCTCTTCCTTATAATGATTTGCAATGTGTCATGTTCCTCTGCATATACACACACCCATATATACACATTCTAAATTAGTAAAGGAGAATATTCCATATATTCTTAGTTTTCACAATTCTTAATTTTTTATAATTAATTAATTAATTTTTGAGAAAATAATATATTTTGACAAAAAATATATTTATTTTGTAAAAATAATTATTTATTTTGTAAAATGATTTTAATGTGTTTAATTTTTCATTGTGATATTTGTAGTTCTCTCTATTTGATAACATATGTATCTTTTTCTTTTTTTATATACTTTTACGTATAGTTTCTTGGAATTTTGAAATAATATAGATTTTCGACATGTTCAAATTAGTGAAAACTGAGAATATGCTGTATGCATATCATATATCCTTATCAAAAAAAAAAAAATTCAATAAGCAAAGAACCCAAAGTGTATAGTAAAAATAGTCTAGTCTCAGATTCTGTAGACTGCTGGTCGCGCTAGAGTCTTAGATAAAATGCTAATGTGCCTAAGTAACGGTTTTTATGTAATATACTTCGGTTACTTTTATGTAAAAGTAAGAAACTATACTTTTACGTATAGTTTCTTGGAATTTTGAAATAATATAGATTTTCGACATGTTCAAATTAGTGAAAACTGAGAATATGCTGTATGCATATCATATATCCTTATCAAAAAAAAAAAAATTCAATAAGCAAGGAACCCAAAGTGTATAGTAAAAATGCGCTAGAGTCTTAGATAAAATGCTAATGTGCCTAAGTAACGGTTTTTATGTAATATACTTCGGTTACTTTTATGTAATATACTTCTCCTGTAAATAATCGGAGATTTGTGGAGTTTCTCTCATTTGTATCGACTGATGATCATAATTTCCTTGTCTTCTTCCTCTCAGTGCTCAAAGATTTCTTCCGAGAGAACTCCTCTTAAGATTCAGGGAGGCAACGGTTTTCAAGCTTTAGTGCTATCCCTGATTAAGTCGTCATTTACAGATTTTACTCAGCTTGGACAAAGACAATGAGTGTGAAGTGCTTGGCACTATTTTAGGTTATCACCAAGCAAAGCAACAGTTCACCAGTGAAATGCAAACTGCAAAGAACCGCTCCCACCGAATGTGAACGTTACACAAGCAATTCAAGACATGATAATCACAGTTTCTTGGATGATTCCATTATCAGTATAGTATAACCATATCATTCAATAAACCATTGTCGTGTTATTGGTCTTAGAATTAAAACTAAATGATAAAACCAAATGGTTGGTGTATACTTGCAAACAAAATAAAACTATTGCCATTGAAAGTTGAGAATCCGATTCAGGAGTAAAGTCGTAATTCATAATAGAATCAAAACATATATAAGTTTAGTGCCAAAGAAACAAAAGAAGAGAAATGCACAGAACAGCCATTATGAGAAGCTTTTCACAGCACATATTATCTTCTTCATCTACTTCTCAGAAGAGTTGGGTCCTCTCTTCTTACCAAAGCCCACAACTGCAAAAAATAAAAACCAATTACCCAACATAAGTCAATGTGTTATATAAACAACATAAGTGTTGCAATAAAACACTCTTATTATATGCTAAGCAAAAGAGCTATATCTATAAACATCAGCTCTTAACTAATTTTGTAATAAAAAAAACATGGATCGGAGAAATTACTGGCGGTAACGAAACGGCGATTGTGCTGGAGACGCTTGTGAGCACGTCCTCTAGGTTTCTTCTTCTTATCTTGCTTCGCTACCTTCGGTGTCTGCCCTCTCACTTTACCGGCACGTGCCAAAGATCCGTGAACTTTGCCTGAGATCAACCAACACACACACTCACTCGTTATCAGATCAATCGATTTGATTTATTCTAATGCAGTAGTACAGAAATGTATAAGCTTTGAGGATTACCCATGGCTGTTTTTGCGTCACTGTTTTTTTTCTACTGACGGCCGCAGTAAGCTGATACGAGTGCTTAATCTCACAGTTAGGGTTTTCGTGATGATTTATATACCGTGACAACGAAGTTTCTTGGGCCTTGTTGTAGTGAATATTTTAAAAGTTCTCTTTTGTATGTGTGAGGGTTATAAGTCTGGACTTGAGCCATACTTCACTATTACTATTGGGTTTAAGGCCCATCACTATCTTAAGTCATCTGATAAATCTATGGAAATTGATTATTTGATCAAATATCGGAAGAGGTTGTGTCAATCTCATTTACAGACAGTAATATAATAATAACATTATCACCTCTAGATTTATGAATGAGAAATGCCTTCTAAATATTTTTTATGGCAGACTAATTTTTCCGTGTTCATACACAGAATATAAATATTTACAGAATAAATATATTATATAAAATTATTAATATTCTAATTTTAATTTTATCTATTTTGTAATATATTTATTTATTATTTTGTTTTATATAATATTATAACATTTTAATTATTTATGTAATTTTGAAATATATAATATCTAGTCGATTTGGTTTTTTTAACATTTTAATTATGATTAGTTTTGTTTCTTTTACATTTTGATTTTGGATCTTTTTTTTTTTGTTTAATCTGGAGGGATTTCCACCCCCAGGGGCTAACCTCTCGGTGCGAAACAGACCATTTGGTACTATGGGGAATTAGATACCCCAATTGATTTTTGGATCTTGCTCACAAACACTTAGATTGTTTAAGTTGTTCTTTTTACATATATTTCTTCGAATCGAATCACAGTTACTTTTGATTCTAGTTAAACTCATTTGATTAGTTTTATTTATTGCATTACATCAGCTCTTCGTCTTAATACTTTCGTAAATTCTTTTGTATAATTTGATATTTTTGGATTTGTATAAATAGTTCGTAATTTTTTTTTGGATTCTTTCGTAGAGACTTCACTAGACCTTTGAATGTTTTTCATCAACAGTTCAACAACTAAGAGACCATGTACCAACAAAGACCAATATATATAAGCAACTCACGAGATACACCGGTTGATTATGATATCTTATTGCAAGGCGTAGTCGGTAGTTCGACGTTTCACACCACAAGTTAGGGAAATAGGTTTCATATCGCTATATTATCCTTAGCATCCCTTTTTATCGTTATTGCCAGTTCGGGTTTGTGGGTTCCTACACATGGTTATGACGACAAAAGGGTAAGCAGCCTAGTAGCAGCTATGAGATTCTCGACTAACAAGATTAATCCCTCTTTTTACTCGGATTATTAAAAGTTCCACAAAATCATCCATGTCTCTTCCTCTTGTCACCAATATTTGTCAGCAACACGAATTAGGATTTATCACATGATTACACCGTTACACGTCTCAAATTAATTCATGTTTAACTATCTACATACAAGGACAAGCACGCTGTAGAATGTTGTTGAAAGAAGACCCAACATGGATATATAAGGTTGTTTTGTGATATGGGAATAGGTATAGGAGAAGATATGTTTAGATAAAAATGTGTTCGTTGCCAGTCTCTACAAGCGCGACCTCAAGTCATGATCACAATTTCTATGATTTTTGAAATTTTTTTGTAGATGCCTTTACGTTTATCTTTTTTAGATACGCTTTAGTGAAGAGACACATCACGGAATCAGTACCCACAATTATAGAGTTCAAAAATCTTTTAGTTGTTATCAACAAGTTGGTCTCTGATACATTAAGTTGCGTAAGGGACCATATATATTCCAACATTCCGCTAGTCTCTTCTTTTACAATGTTCTTGAAACTGGATTTTAACACATCCTCAACCATTATTTTGTGGTCGATTTCGTTTCCGTACATGTTTTAAGGCGTAGAAAGTTTACAGCATATAATGAACAAAATGTAATGTATAAAAGATTAGAACATATATAAAAAATGGTAAACCATTTTCCGGAGAGAGAATGTGAAAACTCCACGGCCACACGCGTGAAAGTCTGGTATGGTGGGTTCGAATTTGGATCCTTTGGGATCCACATAACGTGTTGACCATCCGACCACAAACGCATGGTTTAGAACATCCTCCTATATATTAAATGAGAAATCATTTTATTGACTTCTGCTGACGTGTCACTCATACAGTCAGTCTGAGAAAAATCTTTATAATTTTATTGGTCGATGATTTTTATTTTTTATTTATTTTAATCAAATCTAAAAAAGAAAATCATAGAATCAATTAATGTTAGTTGCCAAACTATTTACATAGTTTTATGCATAATCATTTATAATATCAAATGGTATCAAATATGAAAATTCTATATAATACTTAATCATTCCATTTTTCATTAATACTCTGTTTATAAATTATATGAATTATGTTGTTAAAAAGTGTTTAGTACTGTAAAACTAATATATTAGCTTTATTTTTCTATTATAAACAATCATAAAAAATTTATTTTTCTATATAAGTCATAATATACATATATAAAACATATCATTTTAATAAAAATATTATAATAACTATTGATGCACCATATAACGAGTTTATTAATTATTTAAAATAGTTTAAAATTATCTGTGATAATTAATATATTTTTTAAAAAAAAACCTTAAAGTCATTTATATTGATTCATTAGTAATGATTTATACCAGATATATAATAGTATATAATTATATAAATATTTGGTAATCATTTTAAGGTTTTAAATCATCAATAATGATTATTATATCATTAATAAGAGCTTGCAAATCGATATATAAAGATCTATACAAAATGTTATAAATATTTATAAAACCATTTATAAAAAAAATCTCGTTATTTATAGGAGTTTACAAAATGTTTATGAAGATTAATAGGTTTTAAATCATCACAGAAGTTTTTAAAATCTTTATAAAATTATTTAAAGTTAAGATTTTAAATTATTGATCATTGATAACAAATTATTTTCTTGAGTTATAAAACCATTTATTAAGATTTATGAAACTATTTATAAAGATTTATGAAACTATTTATAAGGATTCTAAAAACTTCTGAGAAATAATTCATAGAATTTAAAATTTGTAAGTATATATATATATATATATTAACATACCAATAACCCAATAAAAATAAAATAAAAATAAAAAACATACCAATAACCCAAAATTCAATAAAATAAATAACCAATAACCCAATGTTTACTAGGAGCAAACTGAAAATGGAAGCATGCATACGTGATGATAGATGTATTTCAAGGTAGGGAAATGCCTAGATGATAGATAATTCGACATATTTCAAATAACATACGTGATGATAGATGTATATGTTCAGTTATTTAACAGTAAGGAAAAAAATTTCACCAGTAAATAAAGCTAATTAAGTCACACGATCTATCACCTTATTGACAACTGCTCTATAAAAGGGGCTATAAGGTCTACTCATTCACTATCTCACTCTCATTCTATAAGTAAACTAAAGAAGTATTTGATCATTTGAAAAAATGGCACAGGCGATATTGAAGCCCTCTTTACAAGGAGAGGTTGAGGCAGATATTGAGATCAAATCTCCGGCCACGAAATTCTATCACATGTTTGCAGTGAGACCACAAGATGTGTCTAAAGCGTCTCCTGAAAATGTCCAGAGATGTAATGTGCAAGACGGAGAGATGGGAAGAGTTGGCACTCTGGTCACCTGGAACTATTTTCATGGTAATCAAAACTATTTTACATTTATAGTTTGCTAGACTCAAGAAGTTTTATTAGTAAACACAGCGTGTTGGTGTAGATGGGAAGCCAAAGTTTGCTAGGGAGATGATCGAGGCAGTGGACCCAAAGAAGAATATGATAAAGTTCAGAGTGTTAGAGGGAGATCTGATGGAAGAGTTCAAGAGCTTCATATTCAAGATCCAGGTGACCCCTAAGCAAGGAGGACCTGGAGGTGTGGTGAAATGGAACCTGACATACGAAAGGATTGACGAAAAGGTGGCTCACCCAGAGTCACTGCTCAAACTGTGTGTCAATATGGCCAAAGACATTGACGAAATGCTTTTGTCTAAAGAATAGATATTCGTCAATTATCTGTTTATGTATCTATATTTATGTCTTTGGGTGTACTTCTATCTTTATGTATTTGGGTGTTTTAAATCAATAATGTGCTCTCTCTAGATCTAAAGAGATGTAAGTGATATAAAAGTGTGTAATCATAATATCTGTCTTTTATGTTTTTGGGTGTTCTCTCTCTCTCTCTCTCTCTCTCAAACATCAATATGACATCTTTTAGAAAAAAACATGCTTTACCTATATAAAGTAAATATGGATTCAACCGTCAACAAAGGTCGATATGTCCGAGTGGTTAAGGAGATTGACTCGAAATCAATTGGGCTTTGCCCGCGCAGGTTCGAATCCTGCTGTCGACGCATGTTCTTTTTTTTTTTTAATATTATCTAAAAGCGAAATCATAAGAATAGCGTAATAAACCCAAAACGTTAACTAGTTTAGGCCTACGTCCATGTTTCCCATTTAATTCACAGTTATAAACCATACAAGATTCTTAGCATTTAGCTTCTTTTTCTTGCTGATATTCATAAGAGGCCGTCTATAATTTTCATTGCAAATCATTATGGTTTGGTGGTACGATGATGGAAAGGAAAAGAGTGGCTGTCATGTACAGTATGTCCTCGTTACAAAGGTAATTAAGCTGACGTGGAATTCACAAGATTTTAGCACGCTGCACTCGTAGATTCGGACTTTGTCTATGTTAGATAAAACTCATTTCACAAATATACTAGATTCCTAGCATTTAATCTGACAAGAAATCATATATAATTTCGTTCCAAACCGAAGCTCAGCTTAGGCAGATTTGTTTGCATAAGCAACTCAGATACACCTTGATTATTAGCAAATTTCAAATAAAATGCAGAAGACAAGAACACAAACAGGTTCATCTCAAGGTCTTACCGAAGAAAACGAGTCTTTCCAATAAACTGCATCAGTCACACTACAAAGAAAATACTGAAGATTTTTGAACGAAAACAACAAGAAATTTTTAAAAACCCCACAAAACTTGTCTAAATGACAGGACTAGTCCCTTCTCAATCCTCCTCATCGATGACCTTAGTGCCAAGTCCACTGAGTCCTTCAGCAGGGATCTCAGCAACGGTCACGAGTGAGAAAAACTCCTCCTTTGCGTCTTCGTCGTCGTTTCTCTTGCGCGCAACACGGACCCTGATCCTCCTTGGAGGACCTCTGATTCCTTTGCTCCATATCTGCTTGTTCAACTTCACGTCCACCCTAACGTCCTTTGTCCCCATGGCTTTCTCTGCAAACTTCCTGATCTCCTTGATGGCCTTTGGTGCCTTCTTCTTAAAGGTGCTGTTACAATTTGACAAAGTCATTAGCAAAGGAGCAATTAAATCTCACAACAGACCTAATCTTTACATAGTGGCTAAGTTCTGTTATTAATAAAAAAGTATACACTAAAAATGAAATATTTTTGCAAATTAAATCCGAAACCAAAACAATATTGAGTGTTCGTTTAATTTCATATGCTTCAAGAACGCGAAAACAGAAAACAACATTTCCATGATGAGTTCAATTACACCATGAATTTAAATAGATTACATTTTTATGGTGTAACGGGGTTGATATATAATCTTTCAGACACTAACCAAATAGCCCAAAATTAGTTTAAGCAGCTAAAGCATGAACAGTAAAGTTTTAGAGAGCTGACCAGCTGTGAAGGCGTCTGTGGAGGTTGATGGTGTACTCTCTGGTCACCACTTCCTCTTTCCTTCCCTTTTTCTCAGACATCTTCTCTTTGTCTGTGATGTACTCTTACCTGCCATTATCCATTACCAAACAACACATAGAAAGTAGATTCTCTTGTCGTAAATTAAACAGATCTGTCCAGTGCTAGATCATTATATCAATGAACGCAGAGTTAAGATAGGAAGAGAAAGAAAGAGAATACCTTAGGCTTGAAGAACGTCAAGAGAACAGAAAGGCGACGACGGCGGAGAAGGTAGGATATATATGCAACACTGAGATAAACCTAGAACGACTTATTTGGGCTTTAGTGGGCTTACTGTTGTGGCACTAACGTCGGAATTTTAGACCCCTATATGGCCCAATTAAATCTGAGTCAAAGACAAACCGAGGATTGCCCATCTTTGTAATTTCAAATTTGTATAGTGAACTTTCCATTCGTAACAATAGAAGTTTTTGAGGATCACTACTCGGCGACGTGTCTTTTCATAGATACCTGTCTTTCTTGTATGACTTTGGTTTACGTAAGAGTGGTAAGACCAATTTGTTTAAGTATCAGGTTATATCCTTTTATAAGTTTTCCATTTAATTTTTTTTCTCTTCTTGTTTTCTTAGCTTTATAAACTTTTGAAACATATACTTGAACACCCATATGTTGCTTGATTATATATTTTACTCGTAAAATAAAATGGAAGAAGTTGATCATACTTCTGCGATTCAGAAAATTTTAGTTCTATTGTTTTGTGTTACTTTGTCATGGAAGATGATAATATATATGTGTAATCTTTTAAATATCTAGAAAGAATCTATTATAGCAGCATTATTCATCGGTTCTCAATCCAAATATCTAACATTTAAAAATTAATAAAAAGAAAATTGGAAAGAGAGTATAAAAGTATCTTGTATGAGATTCTGTCAGATACTCTTCTGAAACTCTACATGTAAAATGATAGTGTATAAAGGATTTACAGCTGTGAGTTCCGCCACCTGGATTCGAATTTCGGCCATCTGGGTTCGAATCTCGGCCACTGGGGAATTAATATTTCGGCATCGCCAGAGATAGATGACCGACATGTGGTAACACGTGACTAGTCTGGACCACTTCTGTGGGGTTAGGATACCTCTGTATAATTCAAAAAAAAATGATAGTGTATAAATGTTGTAGATTAAATAAAAACATAATATATTTTAACAATTTAACAAAAAGCATTACAATATTAATATTAACAAGATTAGATATTATTTTGGGGGTTTTGATTGATGGAGTTGATCTCAGGGTTCTGGTTACTTGTGCAACGTTCTTGTTGTAGCAAACCCTGCCAACAGAAATGCTCTGATTTTGAAAGAGTTGGCACCATACATCCCTGCAGAAAACATTACTTGCTTTGACATGGCTCGATCACAGCGAGCTCAGGCTCGCCTTGCGGAGAAGCTGAATGTTCCCTTGAGCAGCGTGAGGAACGTGATTGTCTGGGGAAACCACTCTTCAACTCAATATCCAGACACCAATCATGCAATGGTCTCTATAAAAACAGGAGACCAGCCGATAAAAGAGATATTTGTCGTTGATCAGAAATGGTTAAGAAAACGAGTTTTTATTACAAAAGTGCAGGAACGTGTTGCGGTGGTTATAAGATCATGGAAACAATCGAGTGCTTTTTCCGCTGCTAGCGCAGCTTGTGATCACATATTCACATTCATGATTGGTTTC
This sequence comes from Raphanus raphanistrum subsp. raphanistrum, assembly GCA_019706035.1. Classification (NCBI taxonomy): domain Eukaryota; kingdom Viridiplantae; phylum Streptophyta; class Magnoliopsida; order Brassicales; family Brassicaceae; genus Raphanus; species Raphanus raphanistrum. The sequence goes on from CM033981.1 coordinate 16,175,466, forward strand.
TTGTAACACGTAAAGGAAGTTGGGTTTCTATGGGTGTTTTGTTTTGATGGCTCTTATGGTATACCACCCGGTTTGGTTTACTCGTTTCCGGTTATATGTGAGAAAGGGAATTGGAAGATCGTACAAGGACTCAGTATTGATGAGTTCTCGAGAAAGAAAATGGATGACTCTGAAAGAAAGCTAGCTGAAGAAAATGCTTTTAGCATATTCATGTCTCAACGTATAGACTAAGTACATAAAAATGTAGTAACATATAACTTTGTGTTTAATAATATGAGAACTTGCTTAATAAACGCTCAGGTTCACTAAGATCTCTGACCTTTTGGTGTTAAATAGACCCGTTAGTGGCCTAGAAATGGAAATAGTATTACAAAGCTAAGAATGTCAATCAACATGGGCGTTTGGTCTAGTGGTATGATTCTCGCTTTGGGTGCGAGAGGTCCCGAGTTCGATTCTCGGAACGCCCCATTTTTTGTTTTCTTTTCTTATGTGTTATATGGACTCTGAACAAAAGAAAAATTTCTCATACAACAAATAACTTTTAAAATATTGGACCCTAATTTTAGACTAGAAAAAATCAAAAATTACAATGAACCATGTGCCAATGCACCCCTAGCACATGTTTAGAGCGGGCCTGACTGTAAATGATAAATATTAAAAATGTACTAAATGTCACTAAATTAATGAAATTAGGCTTAGTTAAGAATGGCCTAATCTTACGATAAGTAATCTTTACAGAAAGGTCAACTTGTTCAAATTTTAGACTTTGTTTTATTCGATTCTGCTAGTTCGGTTATATTATACATAAGTGAATATCTTTTCATCAAACTGAAAGTATATACGGTAAACATTTCAGTTCTTGTTGACGACGGCGACGGCGGAAACGGAGGAGCTTATGTTAGCAATGGCAGAGACAAACGGCTCTGTTTCCGTCCACGTTGGAACCATCTATCTAGCTATCTGATGCAGCTTCCTCTCCATCTGTTTGATGCAGCTTCCTCTCCAGCTATCTCTAACTTTCTGTTTGATAACCACAGTTTGTCCTTCTGCAAGGCAAATGCACAAGATGTGTGTTTGGAATGGTGGCTTTGGGAGAAAAAACTAGGAAAGAATCATATGCAATAGTCTATCGATAAGAATAAGGCCAGACGACTTTAACTTGTAATGCACGCGAGGAGACAAAATGTGATAGTTAGGTCTAAAAATGACAATTTTTAGTAGTAGTTGCAGAGACGACGCAGATGGCCAGAACTTTGTTTCTATAACTAATCCAATATCAGTTCCCTCAACTCAACTGGATATCAGAGGATCCCTAACACCAAGACCCGTAACATGTTTATCTGCTTGTATGTTATGATTTAAGTGAAGGACTTCTTTTGTTAGTTTATAACATCTCAAAAGTAAATATTTTATTGATCAGTAATATTTTCATGTTGCCATTATTTCACTTTGGTTACAGTCTTACAGTGTGTATATATATATATATATATATATATATAATTTATAAATCGCAAAATATTTATATTCGTTCTGATAATATGACACATGATATATTCGATTACATCAGCAGATTTGATTTATTGAAGCACCTTATCATGCTTTAACAAAGTACAAATCATCTTTACCCAATTTTCTTTTTTTTTCTCACTTTCTCCACTGAAATATATAAAGCAACATGAAAATCATGCAAGTGGAACGTTCACCTCCTTAATCATATAATCATCTTTCTCTTTTCTTATTATAAAATTTTGAATACATGATGAGAACTCATTCTATAATGTTCTTTGTCACAAAGGATGAAAACTTGGCCATAACTTGACAACGAAGAAACAAACGGTCTTATCTTTAAAGCATTCAAGAAAAAAAGTGTGATAATGAATTAAGGATAATCCTTTGGATTCTTTTTACTTCTCTTTAGAATAAAGCAGAGTCCTTTGTGAATCTTTCTTTATTCGTTTTTGTCCTTCTTGGAATAAAATTGCAGTGACAAAATAAAGAAAGAGGAAGAAGGAATCCAAAATACTTCCAATTTGTCTTTTTTACATAGGATTTTATTTTTTTAAATCTTCCGTTTGGACATTTCATTTCTTCTCTCCTACCAACTTCGTCTGGTTTTGTCGAAGATATTAGGGTTCAAAATCCAAAATCTGACTTACATCATCCAGCTTCTGGTCCACCAACCAACAAAGGATGAGCAGATGAGTCTTGTTGTCTACAGCAACGCAATGCTCACACCATTTTCATGGAGCTTAAAGTTAGTCTTTTAACTAAACCCAACCAATGCTTTGAAAGAGGGATAGAGAGTGAGTATAATTTTAGTCTAGGGATTGGCTCTATTAAGAGAGAGTGTGTGGATTCTTGTGCTGTCGTGTTTTGTGTATCTGTTGTTCTTGGGTTTCTCACATAAAGTATAGTTTTTAGAGACTTTGAATCTCACACACTTATACACAATCACACACGCGTAAGTTTCTTAACTTTATTTATTTTTGAACTTCACTCCGAGAGCATCTTGGGTTGCGTGACACTTCCACTTTCTCATTCCAGGAAAAAAATGGGTTTACATTAAGTGGGAAGTGCTGAAAGTGTGTGCAAGCAAAGGTTGAAGACACAAGAAGTTAGGGCTTCTTTGGAGTTCTTGGTTTGTGATTTCTTAGTCTTGAGAATGAAGCATAAGGGTTGTAGAGAGAAAAGTGTTGTAGTGGGGAAGAAAGTAATAGTTGCTGTTAGAGCTTCAAAGGAAATCTCAAAATTAGCTCTTATTTGGACTTTAACTCATGTTGTTCAACCTGGAGATCGAATCAGACTTCTTGTTGTTGTTCCTTCCAATTATTCAAGTAATCACCTCTTCTTGTCTCTTCCCTTCTTTGTCTTTAAAATTCACAATCTTGTTTGCTTTGGCAGCTTCTTGGTCTTGCATGGTGACAAACTTAGTCTCTTTTTTTTTTGAAAAGGCAGATTTAGGGAGGTCTGCCACTTGTTCTGTCTTCTTTATATTGATTCTTAATTAATATTTCATTTTCTTGTAATGGCCTTTTAGGTAAAAAGATTTGGGGGTTTTCGAGACTTACCACCAACTGTGCATTAGGCCATGGAAGTTTTTTTGCTGGAACAAACTTAGACCAGAAAGATGATATTCACGAGTCTTGTTCTCAGATGATGTTCCAGTTACACAATGTTTATGATGCAGACAAGGTACATGACTCACTTCTATTCATGTAGATTTTAAAAGATAAACATATTTCTATTGGTTACTCTGATTCATAAGGAGTTATATTTAATTTGACTATGCAGATAAATGTCAGAATCAAGATTGTTTTTGCTTCACCTGATGGAGTCATTGCTGCTGAGGCCAAGAAATCTAACTCAAACTGGGTAGTTCTAGACAGGTAAAGATTATAAAACATATATGTGTTGTTGTGTTGTACATACCTAGCTTTTGACTTGTGATTTACTTTTTCTTTGTAAACAGGGGACTGAAGTATGAGAAGAAATGTTGTATTGACCAACTTGAGTGCAATCTAGTGGTATTCAAGAAGTCACAACCAAAGGTGATCCGTCTTAATCTGGTGAGAAATGCAGATACAGAGCATCTAGAAGCTGTTTCCAGGTTAACTTCAAAGCCTGTCGTCTCCCGGAGAAGCTCAAGACAAGGAAGAAAGCTGAGGGAACCGCTTGTGACTCCAGCCAGCAGTCCATATCAAGAAGGCTGTGATATGGGGACTTCATCTATATCTAGCTCTGATGCAGGAGCTTCGCCATTTTTAGCTTCTCAACTCTTTGAGGGCCTTAATCCATGGGTCAGTGATGGAAACAAGAGTTTCATTGAATCTGATACCGACTCGGATGGTGAAAAGTGGAGTCCTATATCAATGGCCTCCTCATCTTCTCGTCCTGCGATAACATCTGACATTTTGAGTCCCAGTGGTGATCTAACAAAACATCATAATACCGAAACTCCAAGAAAATCAAGATTTGCTTCCGTTCTAAGGCTAGGTCCATCAAAGAAAGAACCGTACGTCCGTAAATCTGATACATGCTTAAACAAAAGCGTGAGAGAAGTGGTTTCCTTATCAAGAAAGCCAGCTCCTGGACCTCCTCCGCTATGTTCCAAATGTCAACACAAGGCACCTAAATTCGGAAACCCTCCAAGATGGTTTACTTACAACGAGCTTGAGACCGCGACGAAGGGTTTCTCTAAAGGGAGTTTCTTGGCTGAAGGTGGGTTTGGTTCGGTTCATAAAGGAACATTACCAGATGGTCAAATCGTTGCTGTGAAACAGTACAAGATTGCTAGCACACAAGGTGACAAAGAGTTCTGCTCTGAAGTTGAGGTCTTGAGCTGTGCACAGCATAGGAACGTTGTAATGCTCATTGGACTTTGCGTGGAGGATGGGAAAAGATTGCTGGTTTATGAGTATATCTGCAATGGTTCTTTGCATTCTCATCTTTATGGTAAAACTTCCTATATACTTCTGGTATAGCATATAACATTTCTGAAAAACTTGCCGATAAAGGAAAGTTTTTTTAGGTTTGGGCAAAGAGCCGTTAGGATGGTCAGCGAGACAAAAGATTGCGGTTGGAGCAGCTCGTGGGTTGAGATACCTTCATGAAGAATGTAGAGTTGGTTGCATTGTTCATAGGGATATGCGTCCTAACAACATTCTCCTCACTCATGATTTTGAGACTTTGGTAATATAAATCATCTTTAGCTTTGTCTTCTTTTTGCGTGTGTGCAAAGATTGAAACTTTATAACAATGTCTAGGTTGGAGATTTTGGATTAGCGAGATGGCAACCAGAAGGAGATAAAGGAGTGGAGACAAGAGTGATTGGAACTTTTGGGTACTGTTATGGCATAATCACGAGATATTCTTGATTTACTTGTTCAGCACGTTAATTGAAGCTTGAAGTATTATGTTTTTTTTTTCTCTTCAGGTACTTAGCACCTGAGTATGCACAAAGCGGACAGATTACAGAGAAAGCAGATGTGTACTCTTTTGGGGTTGTCTTAGTTGAGCTTATCACAGGAAGAAAAGCTATGGACATTAAACGTCCTAAAGGTCAACAATGTCTCACCGAATGGGTAAAGCTAAAAAAAAAAAAAAAGACTATGAACAGTAAGGCTCTGTGTAAAGAAGAAACATTCATTCTTGTTTTGCTTTCATTCAGGCAAGACCGTTGTTGCAGAAACAAGCCATTAAGGAGCTTCTTGATCCGCGTCTAATGAATTGTTACACTGAGCAAGAAGTTTACTGTATGGCGCTATGTGCTTACCTTTGCATTCGCCGTGACCCTAACTCAAGGCCACGAATGTCTCAGGTTTGTTGCCACTTTTAAAAGAAAAAACTTTTAAAATCAATTTTTTTCCGAGTGCTAATCTTCTTTGTGTCTGGAATTTGTGTCTCGTACATGAAGGTGTTGCGGATGTTAGAAGGAGACGTTGTCATGAATCAAGTCTAGAATCTTCACAGGGAAAAGAGTCTTCTCATGGAGTTTGTAGAGTATTTAGAGTTGGTTAATGAGAATTGTTTCGGTTTATATGTACAAATGAGACTATGATTCATGTCGAAGTTTGTTTGTTGAGAATTTTGTGTAGATGATCAATGAAGTTTGTAATATACTATACAATTCTATTTTATAAAGATTTCTGCCTAATTGGTTTTCTATCTATTTCGATCTGTAAAGCTTTCTCACGAAGAAGAAACCCAGTTTTTTCTCACAAAGATTTGGCTTTTAGGCTTAACGCTGTCGGTTACAAACCCGCTAGGACAGGCAGAGTGTTTTGTTTTGTCCTAAATCTCTAAAAGTCCCACATCGCTAACAGAACAAGCTGTAAGGCATGAGGAGTAGTATAAATAAAGAGAAGAGGCGACTGGAAAATTCATACCTTTCTCGGCCTTTTGGCTAAGATCAAGTGTAGTATCTGTTCTTATCAGTTTAATATCTGATATGTGGCCCATCGGGTCACACGATATTAACTCTATTTTTTTAGGGTGAAAGCCCATTAAGATAGCTTGCTATCTGGGTTTTCCTGAGTCGTCCATGCGTTGCACTACTGCATGGGCCTGGCTCAACCCGCTAATTCTCCGGTTTAAATTTTGTCGCTCAGTTGTAAGATTTTACATTTTGGTCCTTAAAAAATAGAATTTACCCATTAATATATATATGATGATTAAATGTTCTAAGTGGGCTAACGGGCCAATTTTACCAAGTTTTAGTGGTGAGATTAGGCGCAGCATATATAAGTTTATAACTACTTTGGAAGTCTAAAATTAACGTACCCATAAACGCATATCATATGTTTGACCATGTGTCGTTAACCAATTCAAGAATCAGGGTTAATCGCATATTCCCCCAGTCACTGATAAATTTCCGAATTAGATCAAAGACCCTTTGCTTAGCCAAAAATTGATCAAGAGCCTTTTTAGTTTTCACGACATTTTACGTATTCGTATTGTTTTAAGTTGGTGCCAGGACAAATATTTGATGATTTTGGATAGTGATGAAAAATGAAGAGAGTAGTCTCGCATGATCTCTGTCGCAGTTTGTGTCAGGGACTTTTGCTATTGTGCTTTTGGAGCTATGTTCATGTGAAGATAGCTGGACAAATATGCTTGTGAGTGTGCTCCAACATTCTCCTAAACAACAAGCTCTCAAGCTTGTACTGGTTCATTTCTTCTCTAAGACCAAATTTCTCAATCATGTTTGGTTTCTCTGGTTTATCAGTGAAATGTATTTGATCGCAGGACCATGTGATGGTTGAGAATCGCAAGGTTTGTCGGATCAAACCGAGGCGTGTTCATGAATGTTTGTCTTTTACATTTCATAACGTCTGAGTTGAGATGCTATGAGGGAACAAAAGTAGAGAAAGAAATGGCTATTTATATTTTTGAACAATGCGAGCTATCTTTCCTGATGTTTGAGAAAGTGGAAATTGCAACCAGGAGTTTCATAGCATGTGAGCTTACAATGGGCTGACCAGAGTTTAAAACTGTCTAGTTAGCTTGTAGCTTATTTTTATCATTGATCTGTATCTTGTGAGTAAGTAGGAAAGACACCAACACTATAATCCTTTAATCCTACTTCCCCAACCAAACAACCGAGTCTCTTTAGCCATGGCTTTTAGCGGATTTGATTTCTCCGCATCATCAAGAAGCCCCCTTTTTTTGTCCTTCAACATTTATTTTATTTTATTTAAGGTCTTAGACAATAATTGCTCTTGTAAATTCAACATAGACGCGTGCTCTTCTCGATAGTTTATGTCAAACATTCCCTTGACACTCTAATAAAAGCAGCAAGAGCACCTGCTACAATGGAGAGTTCTACCTATTGGAGTTCTCAATATGCATTATATAAGTGTATTTACATATATATTATATATACGTATATAATTATAGTATCCATCAATTTACGGAAAATCCAACTCAAAGTTTCTGAAAATGTTTTTTTTTTTTAACTTTGGGTTATGAATTACGTACACATATATAATGTATACATACACATATATGTATATTTAGAATTTCAATGGGTAAAACTCTCCATTGGAGATGCTTTAACAACTATAAATTTAATTTTCTTAACATACCTAACCCCATAATATGCTTATGAGAAAAAAATATCTACATTCAAATTATAATGGTACTAATTGTATTCAAAATATAAAAATACTAATATCAAATCGTAATTATATATATAAGCTGAGTCCAAACTATTTTTCTCACTGACAAACAAATTATTAACTTATGTAGAAATTATGTTTAACATTTATAGTTAAGTCAATTATACTTTATTTAATTATAAATTTAATTCCAAAACTCCCAAATGTAACTTTAAAATAATCATCACAAAACTTATAAATTAAAATGCTTTACATAAATTCAACGCATTTACCTTATATCTAATGTTTTTAAAATCGATTCGGGTCAAATAGTTTATTTAATTTATGTACTATTGAAAATAGAGGAAAACACTAACTATATTTTAATATAGAGGAAAACACTAACTATATTTTAATTCGTCTATAAATCACATGGGTATCCGAGAAAAGTAGTTAGATATTTTTTATAAGTAAAATGCTTTCTTCGTACCATTTAAATGTTGATACAATATTAGATCTTGGCATTCATAGATAATTCTCCTAAAATTTTGGATAAAAATATTTGGGTAATTTGTTATTTTGTGTAATTCAGTTTATAAATTGTATTTTAGGATATTTTGGTTATTTATAAATTAATTATATAATTTTTATTTTAAAATTTGAGTACCCCTTTATTTTTGAATTAGTTTTGGTTCGATTTTGTTTTTTCGGTTTAGATATAGATGATCTTGGTTATTTATTAAATTCGGTTTGGTTTTGGTTCCAATTTTTTATTCTTTTTGGGTTCCGGATAAATGTTATACACTATCTTATATAAATATTCATACAAAAGATTATTGATATGATCAAAATCTAGTGAGATAGTATAGTAAATTAAATGGAAACTTAAATATTCTTTTTGGTTTTGACCAAAAAAAAAGAATATTCTTTTTGGTTATTTTCCCATTATTGTATGCTGGTAATTGGAATTTTTTTTAGGTAAATTAAAAAGTCTAATATTTTTTTGCTTGATGACCTCTGGCATAAAAGTCTGACTAGGGTTTTATTTTTCCTTCATACTCATAACTGATAATTCCTCTAGTTTCAAGGTTTTCTTTAGGGCGATGAAAGCTGCAAAAATAGGGATCGAAGATGTTAAATTCTCGGATAGGATCAGTTATTTATCTGACGATTTGCTCTTCCGAATCCTCACATTAGTCCCAATAACCGATGCAGTTAATACAAGCATACTCTCTAAACGATGGACATCTGTGTGGAAGATGATGCCGATGCTTGTGTACGATGCAAACTCTTGTCCTTCTCGTAGTTTTTTAAAATTTTTTAGGAGATCACTGGAATTACATGAAACTCCAGTTCTCCAAACCCTAACTCTCAAACTGAAACTGAGAGATTGCTCTGATTCTTTACAACTCCCAAGTAGTTTCCCAAATACAGTCTTCCAAAACCTCGTCGTCCTGAAACTCCACACGATGGTTTGCCATGGTTTCACAGATAAATCATCGGTTTGTTTCCGGTCCTTGAAAAGTCTGAACCTCACGTTTGTAAGCTTCCTTGACCAAGAAGCTTTCTGCATGCTTATGTCGGCTTGTCCTGTTCTTGACGATCTCTACTTGGATAGTGTTGCCATAAGACCCTATTCTTTATTTCCCGCTTGCGATTCTTTGTTCACCATATCGATCCCTTCTCTAGAGAGACTGGAGATAAAAGATTATACTCCGGTTCAGAGTCATCAAAGCCATGAGTCTAGATTCAAGATTAATGCTCCTTCTTTGAAGTACTTAAAGATCAACTACAATAGCTTTGGCCGTTTCGAGATTTATAGTGCTATGCCAAATCTGGTTGAGGCTACTCTGCGTGTTGATCCTTCTCAAACTGACCAGCTTCTCATATTTCTTACCCCAGTCAAGTTTCTTTCCATACATTTATATGTTACAGAGGTAAACATTATACTAAACTTTAGTAAATATTTTCCTTTTACATTTTGGGAACCATAAGACTTGTATATATATTAACTCTATAAATTTTTGGGAACAAGGCGAATGTTTTCTTTTTGCTATATCTAAACCGGCCCTGCATCTCGGTCCTGTTTTGTTTTGAACACTTTTTTGGGGTAATCCTTTTAATGTTTGTGGCGTGCAGGTTCCGCTTCTTGCGGATAAGATATCTCAGCGGCTTCTTCGTCTAGAACTATGCATCTATGGAAAAATTTCGCGTAATTTGCTTCTGCATTTGCTAAAACATTCCCCTAAACTACAAGTTCTCAAGCTTCGGGAGATACGTTATTCAACACAAGTGTTGAATAAGTCGCCTCGTGTCCTAGAGTTCAAGGATCCACCACTTTCGTTCCCTGACCCGAGCTCGGTTCCTGAATGCTTGTCCTTCCATCTTAAAACTTTTGAATGGAGATGCTACCGAGGAACTGAGGAAGAGAAAGAATTCATTATTTACATCCTGCAGAACGCTGCTTGTTTACAAACGGCTGTGATCTCTGTATATTCAGAAGGTCGTCGGTTCGGGGAGAAAGAGCTGCTGTGGATCAAGGAGTTGGAATCTGTGCCTAAGGCTTCAACTTCATGTCAGCTTGTAATTCGACTTACTAGTCGTGTTAACCTTCCTAGAATCTCTGTTGTGGATCTCCCTCAGAAACTACATTTCATGTGAATCTAAAGATGCAATGTTCTTATTTTGTGGAAACTTAGTTTTACTTAATTATTGTTGGAAGTTATTTTCCTCGTTGACAGAAAGAACACAGAGGAGCTTCTTTGGTTCTTAGAGAATATTCAGTTTTGTCATGTTAATTGTCCAGAGTCTTTTTCCAGATGATTATGTCTGAACAACACTGGAATATTATAACAAACAAAAAGAGGAAGATTTAATCAACTATCACTAAAACAGGGTTTATCGATGCGGGATGTATAAGATACATATGATACCATGATGGATGATTCCTTCTTCTTCCAATTAAGTTTGGGAAGTCTCATACAAAATAAATTATTTTTCATTAATAATAATAATACTTATTTTTTTTTGACAACCTTGGTTGATAATTAAGTTTGGTAAGTTTGGATAGAGAACCATTTTTTCTCGAAATTAATTTCTCTCATTGAAAAGATACAAAATGGAATACATAAACCGGCAGAACATGGAGATTCCCTGAAAACAATAGTCCAAAAGAGAGAGAGACATGATACAAACCAAAACAATTGATAGATTTTAAAACAAAGGACAAGTAATATATAAAGAGACAATGGAACTAGAACTGGAACTGATGAACCAATAATTACTCACCACCTTTCCATAAAACACAGTAGCACTGAAGCTGAACTAAGGATCAAAAGTCTTGAGTGATCCCAACTGTGAAAGAAACATCACCAAGCCAATACTAGAACATCAACACCAGAAACAATCGCAAGGTCAAATCTACATCAACTCCAGCAGCTATTATCTATCCAACACTTGCATGACCAAAACCTATCACTAAAACTAAGGTACAAAGATCAAAGAACTTGAAATGCCACTTGAGAAAACGTCAAAGAAAACCACCAGATTTTAACACGCAGACACTCGCGAAACAACCAAGTGACCTACAGAACAAAGACCGCTCATCTCCTCGCAAGAGAAGAATTGAAGAACAAGTCAGCTGCTTCGTTTAGAAACCATATCCCAAATCCACAGATTACAAAGAAAAGTCTATTAGATACCTTACAGCGAGCACAAATCAAAGACGAACCCAAATAGCGAGCTTCGGCTGAGACGATGTGATCATGACATCAAGAACCAAACATAAGCAGCAGTCTCACGGCTTCAAACTAATACCAACTTGTCACAAAAGACCTTCACTCACGCTTAAACACACAAACAGAAGGGAACAAAACCCACCGTCAATCAGGTAGATCCTGACTTCCAACTTTAACAGAAGGAAAAAGACAGTCAGATCTGAAGCCATACACCTCGCCAACATCCGAGATGCTTACATATACCACTCAAACCACCAATAATATAAACCCAAGAAAACACCGCATACACAAAAATAGAACAAACGAGAAAGAAAGGAGAAAAGACCGACTCGGATACTGACGAAGCCATCGAAGCCGGTCTCCGACGAGCTTTTCGGATAGAGAACAATTTAACAAAATAAATGATTTGTAGGTAATCCCCAATACATTATTTGTGAAGTGATTTGACATATGTCATCACCGCATCCAATTTCAAACAAGAAAATATGGGATTACAAAAAATATGACATGATATTAATTAATTGTGACATGTTCAATTTTCTTTATAAAAACTTTATAGTTTTTGGTAAGATTTTTTTTTAAATATGGCAATCACTATTAATTAATATATCATCATTAATGTTAACTTCTTATATAAATATTTATTTTTAGTAAAATTATGAAAATATATTAATAACTCATTATTTCTTTTTAGTATTATAAAATTATATATTACAAATTTTAGAAATATTATTTCTGTACATGGTGCAGGAAAACACCTAGTTAATTTATATAATTATTAATTCAGTGACAAAATTATAATTGGTAGGATCAAAAAGTTATTTCTAAAATCTACTTTAGTTTTAATAGTACAGACTGAAGTATAGATTGAATGTTTTAGATTGGAGGTTTTAGATTCAGGCTTTCAAGCCCACAATTTAGATATATATAAAAAAAAAGTAAAAGAAATTTGTTAAGGTTGATGATCTGAGTCGCCAAGTCTAATTAGGGTTTTTATCTCTCCTTCAATTCTTAACTGACTAACTTCCTCATTCCAATCTCTAGTCTAGTTTCAGGCTCAGCTTCTTCTTTTGGGGGCGATGAAAGAAAAAAAGAAAGCTGCAAAAATAGGGATCGACGAAGATGTTACAGTTTCGGATAGGAGCAGTTATTTACCTGACGATTTGCTCTTCCGAATCCTCTCATTAGTCCCAATAACCGAAGCAGTTAATACAAGCATACTCTCTAAACGATGGACATCTGTGTGGAAGATGATGCCGATGCTTGAGTACGATGCAAAATCTTGTAGCTTTATAAAATTTTGTAGGAGGTCACTGAAATTACATGAAGCCCCAGTTCTCCAAACCCTAACTATTAGACCGAGGGAACAGACGAGTTATCATCTTAAACTCCCAAACACAGTCTTCCAAAAACTCGTGGTCCTGAAACTCTACAATATCACGCGTCTTGATTTTTCTGGTAAGTCACCGGTTTGTTTCCGGTCCATGAAAAGTCTGCACCTCACACGTGTGAGGTTCCATGGGGAAGAATATTTCCGCAGGCTAGTATCGTCTTGTCCTGTTCTTGACGATCTCTTCTTGGATACCGTTACCACTGACCTCCGCTGTTGCTGTTCATTTACCGCTTGCAAATCTGTATTCACCATATCGGTCCCTTCTCTAGAGAGATTGGAGATAAAAGATTATTCTTCGGTTAGCACTTATTGTAACATCCCGAGTTGTGATATGTGAAAAGACTTAAGAGAATTGATTTGGCTACCTATATCACCAGAGTTGACTTACATTTTCCGGAACACATCCCCTGAAAGAACTCCAGAGTTAAGCGTGCTTGAGCTGGAGTAGTGGAAGGATGGGTGACCTATCGGGAAGTGATTCGCGATAGCGTGCAAGTGAAGCCAAAGCACGGGGAAAGGTCGGGTGGTGATTGCAGGGTCAGTAAATAATGATTTCGAGCTTTGGAAAATTAACGACCAACCGTCGGATGGAATGGGGCCGCCGAGAGAGCGGGCGTGGGTGGCCCATTAGCCGTGGGCGGATCGGGGCGTTACACTTATCCTAGCAAGGCCTCTAGGTTCAAGATTAATGCTCCTTCTTTGAATTACTTAAATTTATACATCAACGGTAGCAATTTCGAGTTTTATGAGGAACTGCCCAAGTTGGTGGAGGCTAGTCTCCTTGTTGATTCTTCTCAAACTGACAACCTTTTCAGATTTCTTACTTCCGTGGAGTTTCTTTCCATACATTTATATCCTACCAAGGGAACTCACATCATCTTTCACAGCCAGTCTTATTTTAAATTTTAATTAAAAAAAATTCTTCTTACAGTTTGGGGGTTATAAAGATTTATGTATAAAATTTGGAGAAAAAGACTATGTTTCATTTTGCTATATCTAAAACTTGCCATGTATATATATCTCTCCTGTTTTCTTTCGAGCACTTATTTTGGCAATCCATGTTTGTGTCGTGCAGATTCTGCTTCTTGCGGATAAAATTTCTCAGCGGCTACTTCATCTGGAACTATCTACGTACGGCAGAATATCGCGTAATCTGCTTCTGCATTTGCTCAAACAGTCCCCTAAACTACAAGTTCTCAAGCTTGGGGAGATACATTGGATTATGAAATGGCCTGTCCCTCCGTATAGGTTGTGTAAGTCCCAAGAGTTCACGGATCCACCACTTTCGTTCCGTAACCCGAGCTCGGTTCCTGAATGCTTGTCCTTCCATCTTAAAACTTTTGAATGGAGATGCTACAAAGGAACTGAGGGAGAAAAAGAAGTCCTTCTTTACATCCTACAGAACGCTGCTTGTTTAAAAACGGCTGAGATCTCTGTATATTCAGAAGGTCGTCGGTTCGGGGAGAAAGAGCTGCTGTGGATCAAGGAGTTGGAATCTGTGCCTAAGGCTTCAACTTTATGTCAGCTTGTAATTCGACTTCCTAATGTTCATAACTAATGAGTAGTGTTTAGGGTTCCAAAATTTTTGTTTATTAAAGTTTTAAGCTGAATGCCGAAAGGGAAAAATACAAAGAAAACAAATTGGTCGTTAATAGCTATCTTTTCTGTCTTCCTCTTGCTCCCTTTTTATAGACTCTTCTTCGTTTCGACCCCATCTTCTCCCATCACAGTGTTCGGCGGAGTTGTTGACAGCTACGTTTGTAATCATAGTAGGATGTAACGCCTTTCTTTCTTTTCTGACACTCTTGCGTATGTCAGATCGTCTTGGCGGGTAGGTAAGTCGACCGACTCTCCGTTAGTTGGACTCTTGCAGGGCCGTTCTTTCTTTTCCCCCGGCGGTTATTCTACTGGCCGAATGGACTATCGGGTCGTGATGATAATCTGGGCCCATATCCAACAATAACCTTTCCTAGAATCTTTGTTTCTGATTTCACTCAAAACTACTCTTTCTGAACAGCACTAAAATAAAACAAAATATGAAGAAGAATTGAATCTGAAACAGAGTGCGAGAAAAATAGAGAATCTTTCTGAAGAACAGAGGAACAAAAAGAGGATTTAGTTTAGTAGACGTACCTTGCCACTCAAGTCTAACTAGTCTAAGGTTTATTCAGAGAAACAGGTGTCATGTAAATGTTTCATACCCTGTTCAAAAATGCAGCCGACTAGGCGCTGTTTGGGGGTTGACCATAACAAATATGACCAAATCGGTGAAGTAGCCATTGATCCGCGTTGACCCGCCTAAAACCGCCTAATTCCAACCTAATTCCGTCTAATTCCACCTAATTCCCGAGTTGACCTCAAATAATTTTCTTTTTGTTCGCATAAAATTTAAACACAATTAATTATTTAATCATTATTGACAGATTTTGTGTAATTATTCGTTACTAAATAATTACAATTAGCTATCAAATCCAAAACAAACACATACATACTGCATTTAAAAAAAAATTTGTACCAAACATACCATAATCTAAATGTTCGCCAAATCAAAATGAAACTGTTTAAAATTATATAAAAAATTTGTATAATTATGTTTAAAAACTTGTGTAATCATGTTTAAAATTAGCTAAATATATTATAAATATATTAAATTATATTTTAAACTAGGTTCTGCGTAATTTCTGAGTACTCCCCGATTTTTCGATAACTCGACAGGTCCGGACTCACCACCCAACTAACGCCTCTGAACATGAGGATTTAGTTATAAAATTGTACACTAAAATATATATATATATAATGTAAATCCATTTTTAAGACCGTATGCAAATCCAAGAAAATAATAAGTAAAGTATAGAGAAAAAAAGCAAATCTAACTAAAAAGAATATTCCAATAAAATTATGATTACAAAATTGATGGTAATCATACTATTTTTGTAAAAATATTTGATTGGAATTAAAATCATGAGATCATATGAGTTACAAAGAACATTATCGTTTATTAAAAAAAAATCCATAATCTCTCACAAAATCAATTGCCTTTAAAGATATCAGCAGAAGTTTGTGAAATCAAAGCGAAGGATCTTGCTAAGTAACAATGGACATAATCAGTGAGTTGCCTGATGATTTACTCTTGCGGATTCTGTCTTTCGTTCCCACAAAAACTGCGTTTGATGCTCAACTCTTGTCTAAAAGATGGCGAAATCTCTGGAAGAAGTTGCCAACTCTCTACCATGATTACACCTCTCACAAATCTCAATCTCAGTTTTTAGCATTCATTAATAAGACACTGGAGTTACTAGAGTCTCCGGTGTTAGAAAGCTTTTATATCAGAATCGTTCCAACAGAAACTAGTTCACAAGTTATGCTCCGAAGATATCCACTAGCCAAGCTACAAGTGCGCGAACTGAACTTCGTTAGTACTAATCCTGTTGCTCTACAAGTAAAGAAGGGAATCTACCACCTTCACACGCTTGTGATCTTGAGGATCGAATGTTTAAGTCTTGAAGATGTTTATGGTAACCAGATCCGGTTACAATCCCTCAAAGTCTTGCAGCTTCGCTGTGTGAGGTATTCAAGCGATGCGTCTCTCTCTAATCTTTTATCTAGATTACCGAGTCTCGAGGATTTGCTTTTGGACAGATGTTTGAGTGATAAGTCCACACAAACTCTATCTATTGCGGTGCCTTGTCTGCAGAGACTGACGGTTCTTAGATGTCCTGAGTATTGTGGGAGTCATCTTGTGAGGCTGAACGTTAATGCACCTTCTTTGAAATACTTGAACGTTGAAGATCACTGGAGAAACGTTTCTTTTTCTGAGGAGAAGATGGACGAGCTCATTGAAGCAGATGTTAATGTTTGTTATATCGATACCGAGAAGCTTCTGCGAGCTATTATATCAGTGAAACGCCTTTCCTTATGTGTAGTCACTTCAACGGTGATGATCATCATACTAAATCTTAACAAGATTGCGTTTAACAGGTTTACTGATCTAGATTTTTATGTTCTGTTTTTTTTTTTTGTAGATTATGCGGGTTAGTGTATTCTTTAATCAACTTGTTCGTTTGGAGATATGCACATGTCAACAAGAATGGTGGAATGTTCTTGAGAAGGTTTTGTTAAGTTCACCTAAACTATGCATTCTCAAGCTTCATCAGAAACATATCTTTGGGACTACAGATCCCACCGTTCGATGGAAAGAACCTAGTTCTGTTCCTGCATGTTTTGCTTCTCATCTTGAAACTTTCGAGTGGAGAGGTTATGAAGGAACAGAAGATGAGAAAAAATTAGCGAGTTACATCCTCAGAAATGCTGGGAGATTGAAGACTGTAACGATCTATCCACTGATCACAAATCCAGATATCAGAACGGGTAGGATTCTCAAGAACCATATGATCAAAGAATTAGTGAAACTTTCTGGATGTTTACTCAATTGTAAGCTTGTTTTCAAATGAATAAAAAAGGTGGAAATAAGCTTTGTTTTTAGATTTGAAGTTTCTATAGTTCTCTATTTGTTTTTCCATGGTGGGTTTTATATTAATTGGCTTGCTGGGTTTTTCTTTGACTAAGTTTACCTGATAAGTATAAGTTCCTTGTGTCAGAATTGAGAAATTCTATGACTCAAATTTTTAGTATTATCTTATTTATTATCTGTGTCTACTATTTAGGCAGAATACCATCACCCATTTTTACTAAAAAATTAAAAGGAACCTCAGAAACGGGTGGGACTAAACAGGACCAAGAAGTATCCACCAAAGAAGCTCATTTTCCTTATCTTTTTCGGAAGAAAGGGAGAATCTGGACAAAATCGATAAAATGGAAGAAAACGGAGTGAATGGAAAAGACAAAATTAATAAGGATGATGAATTCCACACTCGAACATACTATAACTATAAAACAGTTTCTGAAAATCGAGATGGAAATAAAGAAAATTCGAATTTAGAATTCTTAAAAAAAAAGAGGATCATTAAAAAAAATCAATACATAGCACAAATACAAGAAGAGATAAGAAGAGATGCGACTTCCACCTATAGTCACCAATCCCTAAAACGGATTATGTACTTTATCTACTGGGTTACGGGGGGATTTTACCAGAGGTTTAGATTGTATCAATCTACCCTTGTGTAATTCCTGTTGAATCATATACTGCAGGCCGCAGGGCGGACGATTTCAAAACGGACTCCTCTTCCCCATTCATTAGATAGAGAAGATCGCTAAAATTTCGCGATCTACTGCCGAACTTATTCCATTTCAATATTATGCCTTGAAGAGGACTCGAACCTCCACGTTTTTAAGCACGAGATTTTGAGTCTCGCGTGTCTACCATTTCACCACCAAGGCATCTTGAAAGTGAATCGTATTCCATAAATATGATATATGTCTAGTACGGTATATTGAATATATGACAAAAATGGAGTGAAGTATTTCTATTGATCGGTCATGTCATATAAGCCCGAGCCGGGCATCTAATTGCTTAGATTTGAATTATTCGTAGGATGCCTTATATATTAATATTATATCAAAAAGATGGACAATCAAACTTATTTCTCGATTCAATAGAAGTCTAACCAAAGAGGTGAATAGGGTCCTAAATAACGAGAGATATGTAAAAAGTAGGTCAGATTTCGTCAATTCCTAATCCTAAATGGTATGTAACGACGTAGGGATCCCTATGTAAACATAGTATCTATTTAGATACGCTCGAATGATCCCTTCTTATAATGAGAATGTGTATAACTTTCTTTTTTAATATCAAGAGGTTCGGGACTAAATCTTTAATTGAAATCACAGGATGTTAAATTAATTTCGTTCCAGTATTCATTTGAACTGGGGACTTCTGACACAATGGTAACAATCCTTTATAGTTGAGCTAATGACTTCTGGTTTCTTTTAGTTCTTACTGATTCTGACAATTCATTAAGTTTAACATGAGAAGAGGCATGAGTTCAAAATATAGTATGTTTCTTTTCTAGTTTTCGTATAAATCGTTGGAACCAATTTATAACATGAGAAGAGGCATCTATGATTGTTTGAAACATTGTCAATCGTTTTGTATGATTGTTTGAAACATTGTCAATCGCTACCACCGCAAAAGCTGCATTCGAAGATGATAACATGAAAACCAGTCAGATCTTTATTGTTGCTATTCAACTTTCTGGATGCTTCTGCATCTTCTCGTAGGCCAAAAGGTAACCAAACAGGAACCACCCTAAAACTAGTTTGGATTGGTTGGTATAAACAATTATATTAGGAACTGATAAATACGCCAAAAAACTATTGGGTTCAATTTTGTTCTTGTCTTTTTGTATCCAGACTATCCAAATATATCATAATAAAGTAAACTATCTGAATTACCCAAAAATATCTAAATTATCCAAAAAATGTTCAAAATATCCAAAAATTAAAAATAAAAGTTTAAATTTTACAAAATATTGTTTAATTTAAAATTATAACAAAAGATGTTTCAATATTAAATTCAAAGTTAACCATTTTTAGATTTATAATACACTTTAAATATTTTGGTTATTTCAAATCTAAATATACATAATATTTCAAATATGTATTTTATTTCGGATACTCAAAATATTTATTCGGTTATTGATACGGTTCGGTTTGGTTCAATTATCCATAATATTTCAAAATAAGAACCGTTCGGATTATTATGTTTTCTGGTTTGATTTCAGGTAGGATAATTTTGGTTCCGTATAGTTTGTTTTTTTGGTAAATTTGTCCAGGCCTATCTGCTATCCCTCTAAAAATGTTTCGAGTGAACGCAGAATCTGAGTTCATACAAAGATTTTAAAAACACTAAGTGCTAATAAACAAACAAGGTATCAAAGTGAAATACTGAAATATACTTTAAGCTTGGTTTCTTAAGAGAGACCAAGATTTATCTCAGGACTGATAGCAGCAGCGGTAACTCGAAACATTGATTTTTTTTAAATAAGTTATTTATTTAATTAAATAATGAGTTTATTTGCCAAATAAACAAAAAATGGAAATATGATTGTATAGAAAGAGTAGAGAGATAAAAAAGCAACTTATTTTTTATAGAGAGAGAGAAAGTTAGAGAGAAGAAAAAGATCATCTCTTTCGTCCTTTATCTCCCTCCGTGGTCGGCCGTGATTCTCACCGCCGCTACGAGAGGGAGGATCTACTTCTCCTCTTTATTTTGAGTTCTGTTTTGTGTATTTTTTTTCTTTCGGATCGGATGTCTAAGTTCCCGGCGATGCGTCTGTTTTCTCGGCGGTCGTTCGGTTTTGTTGCTGGGAAGCGATGGCTTTGTCAGCATCGACTTTACCGGGCCTTTGTCTCCGGGAGGCGGTGGCTTCTTCAGCATCGTTATCTTCGGCTCTTGTTCCCAGGAAGAGGTAGCTTTCTCAGTACCGCTATCTCCGGTTTGTTTACTTTTGGCTCTCTCGGTTTGGTTCCATTCCTTTTGATCTATGAGTCTGTGCTTCATTTGCCTCTTAGTCTCTCAATCTATCATCTGTTACCGCTCACATGTAAGTTGGAGATGATGGATCGATCGTAGGCTTTTATTATCTCTGGCGTATTCGTAGATCCGTGTGGTGGTGAGTGGTCTTGTTTGCTTGGGAATCGATTGAGATCTCGATTTGGTCGATGGATGCTCTCCGATGTAAGGTCCCGAGTCGTTGAAGGTTCGAGTTGTTGCTCTCTGGTCGGATTCCGGCGGCGATTTCTGATGTGTGCAAGTCGGCTAGGGTTTCCAGAGTTGTAGTTTGTGGGTTTTAGGCCCAGTATTGTTATCTTTTGCTTGGCCCGTCTGTTTTGGGTTTTTTCGGTTTGTTTTATGTTTCTAGTTGGATTCTTGTATCTGGGCTTGGACTTTTCTTAATAATAATTTTCAGATGGAAAAAAAAAAGAGTAGAGAGATAGAAAAAAGTAAGAGAGAAAATGGTTTTGGGTAATGAGTGAATTTATGTTTTTCTGTTATTAGGCCGGATTTATGTTAAGTAATAGTCCATTCATCCCTAAAATACCAATATTGTAAATGAAATATTAAATTTATTTATCATCAAGAGAAAGAAAATTCACGTACAAAATCATCAAGAGAAAAAAGCATATTAAATTTTAATTATCAATATATTGTTTTTAATTAACTATTTCTTATAAATTTTGACCAGTAAAACTTTTATAAACACAACTACTCTTTTGAAATTTATTTTTATCATTAATAATGTATTGAAAATGTAAAAGTGTATCTTTTTGACATATATGTTTTTTCTAAATATTGGATTTTTTTTTTGGAACAGAGGGAGTAATACACTAAACTATTAAGTAGCAAAAAATATAGTATCTGTCTTTTTCAGCAAATATTTAAAAATTGTAAGATTTAACGGGAAAATGATAAAACTTTGATGTCGATGGTTATTTGATAAACGTAAAAATGATACTTTCAAACTTTACATTTTTGTACTACAGACATGATCATTGATCAACATGGGAAAAGTACACCATACCAGTGAGTCGGTGGCCCTATGTAACATCAAATAAATTTAAAGACAAGAAAGGAACAAAAACTATACTTATTTTGAATTAGGTCAGCCCCTCTAAAAAAAATACAGCGAAAATATATTAGAAAATGATTTTATGAGAATTAGAAGTATATTAAAAATGATTTATTAAAATCTATATAATTATTTAGGAAATTAATATACTTATTTTTCTTGTTTTCTATAATTTTAAGTAATTTTACTTATTTGTTATTTTCTTAATGTTGTTAACTAATAAATCATCAATTTTGACTTATACTATAATTTGAAAATTTATTATAATTAAAAATAAAGATTATAATAATATTTTAAAAGTAATTTTTTATTTATCATATTTTCACAATTTTGGATAATTTTATTTATTTGTCATGTTCTTAATGTTTTTAACTAAAAAGTCATCAGTTTGAATATATACGATTATTTGAAACTTTACTAAATAAGTAAAAATGAGGATTATGATAAAATTTTATATATTTTTCACCTAATTTTTAAAATCATGTTTGTTATATAATTTGTAATATAATAAACACTATTTGTAAGAAATTTTAATTAGTGGAAACTCTATCATATACTTAATGAATTAGATTTCAATGCATCGATCAAGACCTTAGGATTTTTATAAATCTCAAACAAATAATACTAATAAACTAAGTTTTATCTATATGTTATCCGTTATGTTAATTTCATCTATTATAAGTATAACACGCATTGTATCTTTCGTATTTGTATAAATAATTAAATAAGATAGAAATAAAAATTAGAACATAATTTTAAAAATATATCCTCAAGAAACATGTATTATATCAAATATTCTGCATCTTATTTTTTATAGAATATATGGCTTAATGTTTTAATATGTTTATAAATGTCTAATTTATAGTTTATTATAATGAAATAATATTATTTTATTATATTTGCATATTTTCATCTTTATCAGAATATATACAATTATAGCTAGAAAACAAACGGAATCACCTATATATATGTCTTGAAGATTTTTTAAATTATCTGAACTTATATATATATATATATATATATATATATATATATATTTTGATTAGAATCATAACTTTATTTATTAATATATTCTATTTAATATAAAATTAAAAAAATATCAATAGATTAAGAATGTTTGAGGGGTATCTAATTATATTATATTTCAGAGTGTCTTGAATTAATCTTATATTATTGATTAATTTTGTGCACAAAATAATTTTTTTATATATCCAAGTAATATAATAAAATATTTTCAAACTTATATATATATCACAATTCATATATTGTAGTTATTTTCACAAAGTAACTCATATACGGTAGTTTTTTAAAAGAAATTTACTTTTGTAATTATGAGATACATGTGTTAAAATTAATATAATATAACAAAGTTTAATGTTATTCTTCCTTTATTAACCAATTATTTTTTTCTATAATTGTTTTATCAACAAATTCAATTATCAAAATTTTATAAATTTTAAATATATACATAATTTAGTTACCATATATATCATCTAAATAATATTATCCCGCGATATCACGGATAACACCATCTAATTAGAAGTATAAAAAATATGTGGGCTTGCAAAATTTCGAAGACCTCCTTTAACTTAATAAGTCGTCAGCTTAATATGCAACACAAACGCATTATCTTCTGCACGCATGATCTCGTCCTATATACACACATTCGTATGTTCTATCAACCGACTTTCCCTCATCCATTCATAAACCTTGTGTTCTAGATATCTTCACCAATGATTAAATCCAATAATAATTAATGATAATGATAATGATGATGATGATAATGATGATGATGATAACAACAACAATAATAATAATAATAATAATAATAATAATAATAATAATAATAATAATTCTGATCTTACTTGAGAAAATTGAATGAATTGGTTAGGTCACATATAAAGTCAAAATGATTGATCTAGCTTGTGATAACATGTATAAAGAGAAGAAGATAAAACTATTCTTCACTGATTATATTATTTCTCAAGTCACGAAACACAGTATAAAAGATGTAGTAAACAAGAACACCCACATTATCGGGTGACTAATGCTTCATCGGGGGGAAACCACAACATAGCCGCTAAACCAAAATCTCCCAAAACATATATATAGAGCTACTAAGTATAAATACTAAAATCTCACTCACTTATTAAAATATGTTTTTTGCTCATTTTAGACCAGCTGCAAAAGCCACACTAACCACTCCAAGATTTAAAAATTCAACATTATTATGATTAGTATGGTATATATGACTATATAAAAAACCTTTAATTGTAATTGTCTGATCAACCATGTACCATTCCGTACGACAGAGCCATGAGCAATATAGCAGCTTCCTTCTCATCTTGTGGGAACACTTGTTGATAAGCTGAGCTTTTGCTCAAAATTATCGTCAAATCGTCGAAGCAAAATTTGTTCGACGAAACTGAAGAATCAGAGGATGTTGTTGATTTGCTGATCTCTGCATCTCTGGCAACCATTCCGGCACCATCCTCTTCCTCTTTCAACTTGCACTTTTTTGTCTTCACCACCACTCGGGGAGAGAGATTGTATTTGTCACCACCATTAGATCGTTTTTTCTTGGTTTGCAATTTCTTTTTCACCGGTAATTGATGCAGCCTCGCCGCCACCACCTCTTGATCGTCTCCCGTAGCTGCGGCTGCAGCCATTGCGGCCCGTCTCGCCTTTCTTTGTCTTATGCCACACGCGTTACAAAGAGACTAATAAAAGGTGGAAAGTAAAGTGTGTGAGTTGTAGTTGATGAAACAAAGGGTAAAAGAGTCACTAAGGCAAGATGAATTGTAATTGAATTAATCAAATATATCTGCGCTTTTGACACATAAATGTGTATGTCTTTTACAAATTGAGTTATGGTAACAAAAAAATCTGCGCACCAAGTTAAGGTAAATATATATTATATTATATTATATGATATAATATAGTATCAAGAAAATTCGGGTCAATATACCTTGGGACCTCGAGGCCCACTTCGCCAAAGAGGAGTCTTGGTGGTGTTACAATTCGAACAAACCCTAATCACGCCATTGTTATTACCATAACCATTCTCATTGATTGTATTGTAGCGATTTTCTGTGGTCGCGGTCGTAGTCATCCTGCTTGAGACTTTCTTGAGCTCTTCATCGTGATCTTCTTTGAAAGTAGTCTTATGATCCATAGGATAGTGATCTTCTTTATGATTATTAACACTGTTGTTAGTGTGATCAAAGGACTGTTTATTGTTGGTGATTGTTTTCTTGATCAACCGCATCTTTGGGGACATCAACCACTTGTCCGAGGCTGCGTTGGGTTTTGTCGGGTTTTGATTAAGAAAATCGGTTTGGCCTTCGTGATGATCTTTTTTCTTTATCGTTAGTTTCAGCCTTCTCTCCTTCTTTGGCGCCGTGTGATCGTAAGATGATGATGATCCACCGTTAAACATCTTGGCCTGCTATATATCAATGATCAAGGTTATTAACAAAAATAATTGATTATATGGCTTTACAAAAGTCCCCCTTATGTGTTAACTGAAATTTCTTCTATGCATATTTTCTCAATACAAATTAAAAACCCAACATCCGTTGTATGAATTTCACTCCGTCAGGTATCAACAACTACACGGAAAATAAAACATCATTCAAGAATAGCATTTATAGACACAACTAATTTGATAAGTTTAGCAAAAAAAACTAATTTGATAAGTAATTATAAACACACACACATATATATATATATATATATATATATACACATGTGTGAGTATACCTTGAGGGGTTGAGATAGATCGAGATGATCATCATGATAAGTATTGTTGTAGGCAACATGCTGATCTTCTTGAGAGTTGATCAAGAAAGGGAGGTAAGAGGATAGAGATGAAATGGATGATGAAGAATTAGAGGGAACTTGATGATGATGGTGATGCTGCTGCTGATGATGAAGAATAGACGAAGAGGGTCCAAAAGGATAGAAAAAGGGCTGTTCGTGATGGTTTTGATCTTCGTTTAGATCTATGGAATAATGAAAATTCGAACCCATTGATGAGAAAGAGAGATGAAAACACACAGAGAGAAAGAAAGAGATCTTAGATAAGAGATTGGGAGAGATTAGAAAGCAAAAAGAGTCCAAGTTATACTATTTTGACCCCTTTTAAAGGCCATGAGATAAGACATGAGCCAAACACACATAGTTTCTTTGATACATAGTTTATATATATATATGGTTTATGTGAGTCTAGAGTTGCGTTTATTATGTCCATACATCAACCCGTACAGTAAATTTTCGAAGACATTGTTAAATATACTGTTCTAAATTTCTACATGTTGTACACACACAAAAAATGTTAGTCCATGTTAGACTTTGTACTGAATTTATTTATATTACAAATATGACAAAATAATAGAAAAATAACATTGAGACAAAAATAATTATAAGAGTAAGAAAATATTTTATATCTATAAAACTTATCGTCTCAACTTTATGTAAATAATTTATGTAACTATATTGGTCAATCCAATATGTCTTCTGATGTCCAGTCTAAGATGGAAAGGTTATGCTCTTTTTATATTACAGTACTAGATGATAATCCGCGCTTTGCGCGGAGTAAACTTTTTTTTAAATATGTTGTACCTAAATATTTTAAATAATACATATTTTGTTATCAATAACTTTTTTACATTTGATTAGGGATGACATGCGGGTAGGTATCATTTGGTTTGGTTAGGTTCGGTTTGGATCTTTGCAAATTTGGTTCGAATCTTTATATGTTCGTTTTGGGCTTAGATTCAGATAACCCATTTAATTTTTTAAAAACTTAAAGTTCATATATACTTTAAATTTCTCAAAACATAATAATAAAAATAATATGTTACATATAAATTTGAATAATGTATACCAAAATACTTAAACTTAACATAAAAATTGGTTTAACTTAAATTTTTGGATATAAAATGAATAGATATTTTCAGTATTTTGGTATTTTGAGTATTTTTTAGTTATTTTAAATATATAATTTTTAGTATTATTATATATTTATAAGTATTTTGGACAATTTAAAATCATCCTAAGTATTTTGTAAATATTTCTTTTAGATATTATTTTTTTAAAATAATATATTTAAGTATATAAGTCATGTTCGAATATATTCGAATACCCAAAATATTTTGGTCTGGATCGGGTTTGGTTCCGATTTTTTAGATACCAAAATTTTAAACATGTTCAGATATCTACCAATTTGATTAAAGCTCTTTACTATTTTCTAGATTGGATTTGGTTCGGTTATTTGGATTCGGATATTTTTCCCAACCATATATTTTTATTGTAACCAAATTTCAAACGAATGTGACGATGGTTCATACTGATTTTGGGTATGCAACAATTTTTAACCCAAAACACTTTCTATTATGTATATGATTTATTTATTTAATCATTAAAAATGTTCGAGGCCCATTAAAAACGATAGGCTGAATTGAAAAAAGCTACCATTGATCACAAAATTTTCAATGTGAGGCTTGTACCATTTTTAGTAATTTATAGTCGTTTTAAAAAATTTGAAATACAACATATAAGAAAAAATATAATTTTTTTATTATATACTTAATGTGATTGTTTAATTTCTTTTAACAAATAAAATTAAACGAAAAATATAGAGGATAAAAAATTATTATCAAATATTTATTATTCATAATCATTAATGGTGATATATATGTTAATCATATTAGGAAGTTCCGTAGATTTTATTTAAGGAAAGAATAGAAAATATTCTTTTTATATTAATAATTAATTTAATAGTTATTTAATAAAAACTATAATATATGTGTAGATGGACAAACCTATTTTTCTAACAATTTTGAGAATAGTTCTCATGATGACACGTGGCTACCAAACAATGTTGCAATGCTCTAAGATTAATATATAGGGGATTTTGTTAGTGTAGTGGATAAAGGGTAATATTTGAACAGATTAATAGATATTATACTGTAGAAAAGTAGAAAATATATACTAGTCTTAAAAATTAGAAAATATATGTATATATGTATAATTAATTTACATGTTCACGTGAGTCCATGGCGCCCATACAAAACCAAACACATGAGACAAACTGTGTATGTGGATTGGTACTGGGCGACCCCATTCAGAACTAACTATATCTGTAATTTTCTTACCCCACTAGAGAGACTGAGAAAATTTAAAATAAAAACTTGTTATATATTCCCTATGTTTCATATTATAAATAGTTTTAAAAAAATTGTTTGTTTCAAAATATAAGTAGTTTTCATTATTTTATTTAACTTTTATTTTTATTGACTATAGTATGACCATGTTTGATTTTAACTATACTTAATTTATATATAAAATGTTATTTTTGAAATAGATAATAGGTTTTTTAATCTCTGTGCATTCAACTAAAAAATATAGTTACATAAAAGAACAGAGGGAGTATCTGTTCGGAGAGCAAGAGCCACACAATTCATGATAATAATTAAAACACATAATATCCTTTTACTTGTAGTCTTTTCAAATCTAGGGTTTCCTAGATGTCAAGGTTCTATTACAGGAAAAAGTCAAAATTTGGATTTCTCATGATCTTTTATACCCGTTATAATCAGCTTGGTGACTTTTTTTATTGTATCAAGGACCTGTATTTACTATTGAAAAGCATATTAGTTTTGTCTAGCAGTTAAAAGAAAAAAGTCAGTAGATCTGCTTAATTAGACCACCCCCCCCCCCCTCCCTAGTATAGTACTAAACTACTAGCTAGTACCTAAGGTACTAGATTTTGTTGTAACGGCCATCAATTCTAGCATGACTTGCTAAATATCCAATATACTTGCTTGTTTTGTTTTATTTAATTTACTGATAATCAAAGTTGACTCAGTGGACACTGCATGTGATTCATCAATACTCTCCCAGAGGAGATATATAAAATATGATTTGAGAGATGGGAAGTGAGGCAGGGGAGAGAGAAGAGATAGGTTTAGAATGGTAAAGGGAGAAAAGATCCCCACCTTAGTATTGCCAAACTCATTCAGTTTTTTTTTTCTGTCATCAGATTTACAGATCAATGAGGACCCCACAAACAAAGAGAAACCATTTTTATTTTCACATTTTAAAAACGACCCATCAGTTTAGATTTGTATATATCAATTCCTTAGGCTAAATGATTATAAAGAAAACAATGATCTACGACTTTGTAGGTTTTTTGTGGAATGTGAATATGATCTTCCGTTGAACAAAAAAAAAAAGAGAGAATATGATCTACCTCTCTCCCTTTTTTGTTTACCAATATTAGGGTTTTTGTTTGTATATCTTATCAGATCCCAAGTCAAGTATGCAAATGCAATGGATCTATTACCTAGGTGCCCTAAGAGAAGATTTGTTCAATATCATGGAATATATAGCTAATCACTTATAATAATTTACAAGGTCTTGATTACCTTAAAACAACAAACCAGAGTAATCTCAACATAAAAATCGATAACCGTAATCACCTTTACTTCTCATTTCTTTTTAAAGAATGAAAGCTACTTTTTTTTTTTTATCAAAAGAATGAAAGCTACATAGGAACTGGATATGTTTATAAATATGTCTCGAAATACAAAGAAGACGCTAGATATAGAAGGGGACCAAACAAATTGTTGATTACAAGAGTATATAAAATATCTCAATATATGATTACAAAAAAAAAACTGGAAAACAAGAGACGATGTACGGCCAATATTCATAAAAGGTTCACACTCAATGATGAATTGCCGAGAGGGATTTTGTTCTTCCTTCATACAAAATCCCCGATTTTGTAAAATTGACAGACGAAAAGTTATAATCTAAAAAAGAAGAAGAAGAAGTTATAATCTTATATTAAATAAAAATATCCATATAAAATGATCAAGAAGATCACATGATAAGTTATTAATAACGAGATTATTTATCTGAATTCAGAAGCAATGGGCAACATGGAGCATACGAATCTAACTCATCTAACATTACATTTTGTGGTTTCGGACTTGAAGGGGTTAGGACTTCGTTCTGAACCTCTTGGTAATTCAAAAAAAAAATCATCTCTTTTTCCAAAGAAGCATGAATGATCTTATATTAGGAAAATGGTAACATGTCCGTCTTTACCGACCAGAATTAAACCCGATCGGCTAGCTCGAAATTAAAACCAAAGAAATCATTAATCATGCTACTTTTGTTACTTTAAAATATATTACGAAAAAGACAAAAACAAAATCATAAGGTTTCAGAAATAAATGATGTCAAAATTTACATAAATATTATATGAAAAATTTTAGAAATGAAAATGCATATAAATCATATGATTTGATTATTATTTGTGGAATAATCCCAACTATTATGTTTTATTTTCTGAAATACTACATACGTCCAACACTTCCATTCCATCAATAACGCAAACTGTGTATTCATAAAGGTTTTCAACCGTTAGAAATGAGCACTGTTTGATTAAGAATCCTTACTACACGTGGAGGGTCCAAAAGCTAAAAGCTATGATAGTTTGCGTTTTTTACTGCCATATCTATCTTATTAAAATAGGAACATTACAACTTTTTCTATGTAGATTTTTAAAGATGGACTTCATATATTTAAATTAAATGTCTCATTCTTTATATATAATATGTACCATAGTCTAACTTTGCATTGATTTATTTCCTTAAATACAGTTCTTATTTTTGTCCATATTCCATATATGATTTTTACATTTATTACATGTCGATTTAAATAAGATATATAGTAAGAATACTAAAAATATTAATCGTTCTATAATTACCCTATACAATTCATTTTAAATTGATCAGTATATTTTTATTGGCCATATTAATTTTATTAGTACGAATAACATTAGGTAGATAAGTCATAGACACATACATAAAGATATGACTATTCTTATAACTACGTTGGGTCTAATCTACTTTCTAAAACAAATAACACATACCTTCATATATTGTATAGAATATAGTAATATTGTATAGTATTATACTTATACAATAATACTAAAAACAGACCAAACTGAAATATAATATATATCGAAATGCTTTGAACCATTACACACAAAATATATTAGACATCAGAGATAAAATTCACTTTGAAATTACGTAATAATTATTTTAAAAAATTAAATTTCGTAATGTACAAAAAACATAAGTTTTATATAAAATTTTGTGTTACAATAAAAAGACAAAACTCGCGCTTACAAAGTGTTATTTTTACATACGAAAGACAGTTTTTATATTGTTCTTTAAACACAAAATTTGAATTATACAAACTCGATACTACATAAAACTAAACAATATAGAATACATTTTAAAAATAAAACCCGTGCGGGTGTGCATATGTTTATATAATATATAAATATATTATGTTACACATATTTTCATATAAATAATACCCCAATGTAAGTTTTGTATGATAAATGTTGAAAATACAAAATATATAGCACTCTATATTTTAAATAATATAGAAAAAAACTACTTTACGTTATCATAAAATTTAAAAAACAAATTTATTAATTAAACACATTACTTATTTAAACACATTAGTACACATTGTGTTATTTATCAAAATTTTATATTAATACACATTGCGATCATGTATAACATTTAGTATAAACAAAGATAAAAAAAAATTGACTCCCGCTCGGTCGAGCGGGTCATGATCTAGTTTATTACTTAAACTTCTTAAGGTGATACGGATAGTCAAAATGAAATAAAACAATCAGTATAATATAATCTTCTCTATTAAAAGAGAAGTACAGATTTTATCTACCATTTAAAAGTCACATTGGACCATTTCCTAGAAATCACAACTGATATTTATCTATTTGCATAATAATATCATAACAATAATTGTTATTGTAATTTATTATTCTTTCCCTAACAACTAATTAAAAGTATTAAAATTTTAATTTTGTTTCTCCTTTAAATGGGCCAATTGTTAACAAATTTTTATATCTTTCTTATAAGATATACTATATTATGCTATATACATATATATAATTCTCCATTAGTGGTAATTTCATTAATAATGTTTTCTATATTTCTATGTTTTGTAAAAAAAAAATCGATAAAATAACATTTATAAAAGAATGTCAATAAGATAACCCAATATAATGTGATTAAAATGAAAATTCAAAAACTAATATAAATTTGTATTTTAGATATATTTTTATTGTGGTCATTTAGATAATCATACAAGTTAATAAATTGTATTAATAAATTTAATAGAATAGATGATCCGTTTAAAAAAGGATGTCGCTATCTATTATATATCAAACAAGGATACAAAATGAATACACTCTAACATATAGAAACACGTACAAAATAGTTTTACGACATATCCAAAACAGAAGAAATTATAAATGGTATATGTTGAAAAAAATAACACCCGCCCAGTCGGGCGGGTTAGAATCTAGTTAATACTATTAAAGTTGAAGCATGACCTATTGATATTTGGTTGTGTCCAACTATTTATATTACTTATTTTATCATTATTTTTACAAAAAGTTTAGTTACTTTTAATCAATAGCTTCAAGATAATTTAGTTATTAGACAGTTATACTCCGTTTTGGACGCAGAATATAACATACAACCGTTTATTACCATTTTAATCGGGAGATGGGTGGACTATCGGCTACTTTTATTTTCAAAAATCAACAACTACTATTCTTTTTTTTTTTTGCTAAACAACTACTATTTTCAAAAATCAAACAACTACTATTCTAACCAGAAGACTACACATCAGATTTAAATCGTTTGTTATCAAGACTTGCCCGAACATCAATAAACGCAAATAGTGAATCAGTACTATTAAATTATTTATAAACATGTCCTGTTGATATTAATTGAGTCCAATTATTATTTTCCTATGTTATATACTTAAACGTATATTTTGTAACTGCATCTTAATATGCGTTTTATAACCACCGCTTTAATTCATATCCATAACTATCGGTATCCTCATTTTCTAATCCATAAATCCCACGGTTACATATATATAAAAACAATTATTCTTTTCTTTCGAGTTTATACCAAATACGAATTGTCAACCTATATTACAGTAATATACTAAAACTATGACTGATATCTGTTATATAATATAAATGAATTATAACTGCGATATTAGTATGTTATTCTGTTATGTTTGCTCCTTTTGTTAGTATACAAACCAAATAACCTTAATGTTATTCAATAATCTTAGTTTTTGTTTTGAAAATTTCAACATTTTCTTTGATTAATATAACATGTTACTTTTTATATTTACTAAATTCTGATCCATCCTTTTAAAGAGCAGGTATATTTTTGTTTATTTTTAAGAAATTAATTTTTATAATTGTATTTTTTAATAATTATACGGGTCATCGGATCTTTGGATCGATTATGGGTGAACTGCAGGTTAATAAATAAATAAATTAATTTTAATATATAATAATATATTAGTTATGAAATAAAACCTAAGTTAAATATTATCTAAATTTTTATAAAACATAAAAAATAGTTTGGATATGTACATATTTTATGTACAAAAAATTTAAGAAAATAATTAAGTTTAGTTTCTATGTTATTATTTTCATTTGACAAAAAAATATCTAAAATAGTTTAGATTATTTATTTATTTTTTAACAAGTTAAGATTTAAGACATCTAACAAAAAATATCAAGACTTAAAAATTCATAAATATTTATTTGTTGGTTTAATCAGTACTTCAACCGGTAACTGAGTTCCGGATTTTAGCGATTTTCACAAGTTTTCTTGGGCTTTTAAATATTGATTTTTTCACAAAACTCAAACTGGATTTATATTGAGTCATTGATTTACCAGTTCAATCGTATGCCCATATCGGGTTTCAAAACACTTAGGATGAGACTTTGATTTTCAGGTCGATTCAGATTCGGGTTTTAAAATTATATGTTGCAAACTTTAGGAACAAAGTTTAAAAATAATCGCTGAAAGGTATATATCACAAGTGTATAGTTATGCAACTTGACATATTTAATATAATTGTCAAAATTAAATTAAATTAAATTAATATAATTAAAAATATATTAAAAACATAAATATAAAAAATTAAATGTCTCAAAAAGTTAAAATAAAAATATATCCGCCCTGGCGGGTTAGAATCTAGTTCTTCTTTAAAATATTTAGCGTCCTTGGCTAAAATAATCCACTATAAAATCTGCACGAGTAATATATTTATTGGGGAAAGGCTTGAAAATGTTCTTTTAGTATTTCATCTTTTTCAACTATGTGAAAACAATGTGTCATGCACATTGGATTTTGAATCATTATTCATCACTATCAACTCTTTGCCGTCTGTTTCGAAATGTTAAACTATTGACTGCTAAAACATATACACTTCATAACTCGGATGAGTACAATTTTTGAGTGTACAGGAAACATCATCCACCCTTAGTTTCTGGTCTTGTAGCAGGTCTCTCCATACATGTTTTTTTATATTCAACCAAGACCACTAAATAGTGTATCGTTTGAGTGTATCCTATAACGTCAAGAACTATCAGTCAGACAAATATTTTTGCAAGCATAAAGCGTGTGTAGATTGAGGATCTTGTTGGAAGTTAGTCCTTTTAATTTTAGCATTCCTATCATCTAGATAGGTTTTCTTTTCAAAAACATGCATGTTAAAATCGTATAATATGCTGAATTAAAGTTATTTGTATTTCATACATTAGTTTTATCTGAACCGGACAAGCTGGGTTCATTCATATACCGGTTATTATATTGACAAATGCTTTACTCACTAGTCACTAGTTAAGGCTGATTGTTTAATCTAAAAGGATTGGTGTGATAGTAATGATTTAGTTGTATTGATTAGTGTGATGTACAATATATAGTGATTACATGAGGAGATTAGGTCTTAATATATTGCTCATACGATTGTACATCAAATAAGCCCTAGTTAATTGAACCTACCGGAGCACAATTTTTGGGATATTTTTTTTGGCTTATTTGATGTGCAATTGTATGAGCTATATATTAAGAGGCTGAACAAAAAAAAAGTAGTTCATTTGTAAAGATATAGTTCATACGTTTCAAAACAGACGACGTTTTGAAGAGTTTTTTATGTTTCTAAATACATGATGTTTTAATATTTTTATATTAATTTTAGTTTTATTGAAAGTTATGTAACCAATGATGTTTTCATAATTTCTTTAGTAATTGGTTAATTAAGTTTGTTTTTATTTATATATTTAATGATATTTTTAGATAAAAATGTATGCTAATTGTTCAAAAAAAAAATTGTATGCTTTAATTTTTGTGCATTGAATCAAAACACCAATTATATATATATTTATTCACATACATATGACAAAAGATCGAGATCCCAAAAAATAAACGATCGAGAAATGGGCTACGTATGCGGCATATGGATCACAATCTCCAAGGAAGTAAAAGGAAGCAAGAAGACAGAGATGTATGTATTATGAATCATGTCAACTTTAAGTGTCAGTACATATGGAGCTATGTCCAACACACTGTACTTTTCATGACTCGTCTTTTTTTTGTTTCTTCCCAATAAAATTTCCCCAAAGGGACCATTGATCTTGTCTCTCTCATCTTCGTTGCCGTATCCTCTGTCTTGCGACAGATTGATTTGTGATGTGAAATTTTCTCCCTCTGGATCGAATGATTCGTTTATAATCACAGATTGATTATTAGTACTTCATTCAATTTCCATCACATCAAATGAATAGATAAAAAATATCTACACATGTTAAGATAAATGGTGACAGTAATTAATACTGAATCAACTGGTAAACGGTTTCAATAAAGACTGCACCACTGAAGCGTAATAAATCAGTTTTACAAAGAAGCACTACAAGATTTTCAAACTTTGTTAACATTATTTTTTTTTGAAAAAAACTTTGTTAACATTATTTATATGACTATTTCACAGTTAAAACTTAAAACATTGCGGCCCATTAGTATTTTTAATTGCTATTATTGTAATACCAGCATATTTTTGGTAAAACAATACCAAGTATCTTACTGCTATATCTTTTTCTTCTCATCCGCCTATTTTTGTTTGAAACTATCAATATTCTTTTTGTACTGTACATAAACAAAACAAAGAGAGAAGGAGCCTAAAAATAGGAGAGTTGTATAGAAAAGAATTCTTCATTAACCTAGATGTAGTTGAAGAGAACGGCAGAAGTGAGAGGTATTAAATTTCATAAAGTAGACTTTTTCTATTCTTGTGACATGTGGATTGATGTTTTGTTGATATGTGTCCTCATTTTTTTTTATATTTTAGGTCTTTATTTTTTAGATTATTACAATTTGACTCATAAGTTTTAGTTATACATTATCTAATTATTTTCACACAAATCTTTATTATTTGAAATTTGATAATCTATTTTATTGGTCATAACATGCAAGACGAATAAAAAATAAGTAAAATAATATAAATATATTTTAAATATTTAATTTGTTCCCAACTAAAGTTAACATAAATTCTCAATATTTTATTATTTTTAATTTTATAGACAGAATATATATCTATTTTAGTATTAAATAAACTAAGAAGAACAAACTAGAGCAAAATACATATTCTAAGCATAAAATATCCATAATCACAAAAATGCTAAAAACTCTAACTCAATAAAGGTTTAAAATTAAATGAAGATCAAGAACGAGATTAACTTACCACACTTAACATAGAGTATCTTGGCTAGAACAAGCAGAAGTCAGAAAATGGTAAAAATATAATTTATGAGAAAAAGCAATCCATCGAACACAAAGGAGCGCGAGCAAGGATTAACTAAGAAAACCAATAAAACGGGCTAGATGAAGAATAATCAACAGAAAGCCAAAACTGCTACGAAGCAGAAGACACTGAAGAACGCACCATAAGCACAACAATAAGCTAGGAAGTAAGAAGCACTTCACAAACTAAACAAGCACAAACAAGAAATACATTGCCAGCAAAGAACCACGAATCCGTGGATAGAAAGGACCAAAGCTCCAAGAAACTAACTCCGCTCACTTATACTAAAGGAAGTAGTGGAAGAAGAGAAAGAACTTGAGGGAGGGAGAATGAAAACCAACCACTGAGAAACAATAGCCAGGCTTGAGACCAGAAACAACCTTCCAAACCTACAGAGCATACACAAAGGAAAACACTATCCAAATATAGAGTGGCAAACATGGCGAAAGAGAGAACCACAAGAGACACGATCAGCGATGAAAGTTGAATCTAGATGAGAGAACAGAGAGGAAATGGTAGACGGAATGAAATCAGAAAACCGTGGAACCGTTCTCGAGCTATGAAAGATAGCATATAAGGCAAATTACCAAAAACCAGATCTTGAAAATCAAGAAGAGCATGAACTGTCGACGGTAAGCCAACAACGAGGAAAACAACATCAAAAACGACTAAATTCTGACCCAATCCAAGGAGATGTCTTTCCTAACATCAGCCAAAATCTAAGGAAGAAGAGGAACATCCAATATTGACCGGATTAGCTTATAACGCCATGAGAAAAAACCGCACAACTGTAAACTTATAAATCTGATTTATAAAAAAATACCAGATTGTCTCACAGGAAAAAAAATGTGAAGAAGAATAAGAGCACGAATGTGAGTCTTTTCCAGTGATGGTGAGAAACATTTCACACGAGAAAGGTAAATAAATACATAGATAGTGACGGCTCAATATCAAAATATGGGGACGAAAAACATCTTAAAAGAATAATTTTCAAATAATTGAAAAAAATAAAAGACAACTTTCAAAAGTTAAAGTTGTTAATCTTAGAATCAATAAATGTCTAAATGCAAAGTTATTGAAATTCAATATACTTTACATCAGATTTTCACTTCACCACTAATTAGTACTATTATACAACCAACAACACATTATTGAACAAACAATCACATATTATATTAACATATCACCTATTATTACATAACACAATAAAAACACCAAATGTTACCTTTAACAAATAAAAACATAATTACATCATTTAAAATTTAATGTAGTTTGAAATTGTAACCAAGACAAAATACATAAAATTTTGTGTTTTTTTTTTAATTTTGGTGTAAAAAACACCTCTTAAAATGATAAAGAGTAGTAATAATAATGCCTACTGGTTCCACATGATTTGGACTGGGTTCTCCAACTTCTCATTAAGTTTGCGAGTGTCATAAACAAAGGACAATGTTTTCAGGCCCAGAAGGCCGAAAGGGAATTTGAAGCCAGATTAGTTCTACTTTCGAGTCCAATCATATTTGAATAGACCAAGACCAAAAGTCAAAACCAGTTAGGTTTACCAACAAAAACAAGAAGCATAATCTGTTACCAACCTACAGTACTGCATATGAGGATGCCCTTTTCTGGTTTTTATGAGTTTTCACTTTCCTTTGATCATTACACAATATGAGTATTTGGTATATTTTCAAGTACTGCTTTCTAACATGTTTTAGAGGTTTCTATTGTTTCAATTTTTATTTCAAACTTTTAGGAAAAGTTAGGTTTGTTTTGAATGAAAAGTCAAATAAAACTAAGGGAATCTGCTTTCTTATTAATTTAGTTTTTAATTTAAATGGATATGTTATTATATAAAGTTGGATTTTCTTGACCTCGAATATAAATTATAAAAAAGATTATATATCATATATGCTAGATACTCCCTCCGTTTCAAATTATATGTCGTTTTGGAGCAAAATTTTCGTTTTAAAATAAGTGTCGTTTTATGATTTCAATGCAAAATTTATTGACTTTCTAATCTAATCTATTTTTCTATTGGTTGAAATCTAGTTAGGTGTATTGGTAATGATGTTTTTATCTAGTAAATATACAAAATTAAATATTTTATTAATCTGTGTGCCGAAGTCTAGAACGACAAATAAATTGAAACGGAGGGAGTAATTATTAAACACCAAAGCCTTGAGATATCTATCACATATATGTTGTCGACAAGTTTTCTCGAACTTGAACAAGCTTATGGACCTAACATCAACCTCATAAACCTACAAGCTAGGAGAATTTCCTTTAACAAAAAAGGTTGAAAGGGGAAATTTTTACACCAATAATAGACCATATGGAAGGAAGTGGAAAAGTTAATGGATGTATCATGTAATGAAATTTATTACTCCCTCTCTCTATTTGTTTCTTAAAAAAGGTTATTTTAACATTTTTAAACAAAAAGTTTCATTTTAAAATTTTAATGCAAATTATAATTATTAATATTAATTATAAATTTTGTTGATTTTGTAAATAATTATTTATCTCAGATGTTATTGTTCAAAAAGGTGTAATTAATAAGAACATAAATGTTTTACAATCATTTTCTTAACTTATGTAAAAAATGTTAAAACTATATTTTTTAAAAAAGGGGAAGTAGATTACAAGAGAAAGTCATTACTTTCATTATAAAAAAATTATTCATGTATGACCATGAAGACTTTTCCTAATGGTAGATGTGGCCTTGGAAGATTAAAATAACAGATGTATAGAAAAATAATCCTACTAATTCTGCAACCAAATAAAGAACTAGTATATTTTGCTGAATAATAGTAATATAAAGGATGTTGACTAACAAAATAGACATTGTCTCTAAAACTATAAACCAAACTATTTAAGCAATTTGAAAGCCAATTTTGTCATGTTATATATGCATTATACTATGATTTTAGTTAATGTGTATTGTTAATTTACGTTGATATAATATTCTTGTACGAGATGAAGTGCAATAGTTTCACATTGATCCATTCATAATGGATGCTGGTTCATTTAATGGATGCTGGTTCATCTAAATGGGTCGGCTCCAACTCAAAGTCCAAACAATAGACTTTCTCAGTAATAGTTTAAGTTAATCATGTTTACCTTTGTTTTGGACTAACTACAATGAAATGAGAGTTAAATGGAGTAATTATTTAACTAATTGATTTTAAAAAGATTATATTTGTATTATTTGAATTCAAATTTCCATAATACAAGTTACTGGTAAAATATAGGTAAAAAAGGCATTAACAAACGAACATTTATAATAAAAAAAATATATATATAACGTGCTCCAGCTTTGTCAAGACCCTAACGTGCCTCATCGTCTTCACCTTCTCATCTGTAACAGACCCATAAAACCCTTTATTTACTGCTACGATCGAGACCAAGAAACCATTGAGAATCCCTCAGCTTTTCACTTATTTATACCCATATTCACATTTTCTTCCCCACGCTAAAACATTGAAAACATTATAAGCACCTTAGAAAATGACTTTCAAATCTGCAAAATCCATCGGGAAGGCTGCTGCAATGAGGTTTTTTTTCCTCCAAAATTTGTTTTAGGGTTCTTCCATATTGGTTTCTCTAGGAAAAGCTTCCATTGATTTTGCAGATTTCCTTACAGAAACAGAGCCATTAACCGTCTCCCTTCCTTCAATTTTTCCAACTCTTGATGCTGTCTTGAATGTAATCTCTCTTCTCTTTTTCTTTTAAAACATTAATTAGTAAGAAGAAATAGATCTTTATTGTTGTCAGTGTGCAGGTTACACTTGAAAAGATCCAAGGAGGCTTTGATTTAAGGTAAAATAGTTTCTATATAAGTTATGTGTACGTATCTGCTGTTATTGCATTGCTTCAATCCTGTTATGAGATTCTTGGTTTCAAGTTATTGCAGATTTTTTAGATGAAAATAAGGTCATTACTTTCCTTTCAAAATATATTTATGAGTTTGCATTGTATAAAAGGGCACTCAGGTTGTAACACCCGTGCTTCTGAGAATACCCATAACAGGAGATGCTTTCGGATTTTGGACAGTGAGGATGTTTCAGAAGATGGAGGTGTGGATGCCAGTGTTGCCCAATTTGTGGAATGGGTGATGGTTCTGTTGTCGTCATTTCTATTTCCAAGTAAAATATGCCTTCATATATTGTTATGTTCTGATAAATGTATTCTTTATGTGTAATTCTCTCTTTTGTTTCAGAGCACAATTACTTCTTTTGCGATGGGGGTTCTCTTTTCTGCTCTCTTTTCTTAGCAAAATGATTCACAGTAGGTACATACGTTCACTTGCCTTCTCTTCCTAGATCTTCAATAGCTTGATCTGTCTTAAATTCTGAAATCAGCTGTTGCATAAAGTTTTTTACCAAGAAAATCTTGCTGGTTCAAAGTCAGAGGCTGGTCTCTCCTGGTAAGGAACAATGTAAGGACAAGCTAAATTTTTAGCAGTCCTGGAATTTCTAGAGTTATAGCTTCATCTTCTGGCTCTTCTTCCAACACTATGATTCCAATACGATGGCGTGAAGGTGGAATCATAGAAACAGAATGCAGAGAAAGATCTGGAGGTGATGGTACATCGCTATGGAATGCTGAAAAAGGACAGGCTCGAGCTATTGGAACTGAACCGTCAGTAGAAAGCAGAACTGATGAACAGAGAGCAGCGGGAGCTGGAGTTAAGAGCTGAACTGCAAACCGAGCATTTAAAGTTTGAGAGTTTGCATGAGTCACACATGGCTTTGCATCAAGATTACTCTCGGCAAAAACAAAACTCCGGAGCTGAAATGGTGAAATGTGTGTACTTGAGGAAGAGAACAATGCCGTTCTTCAAGGCTGAGCAGGTTGAAGCGTTTGCTGAAAGCCTGAGAAGTTTACAAGATATTTAATAGGAGCCTGAGACACAAGGTTGAGACATTGGAGGAGAAGTTAAAAAGGAAAGAGGTGGACAGTCACGACCTTGATAGCAAGCTGGAGGAGAGCCTGGAAGAAGCCAATGAGCTAACTGATCTCTTAGAACATCAAATTTCAGATAAAGAAGATAATCATGAGACAGAAGGCGATAATCTCCTAGAAGCCGGAGAGATGCTCAAATGCGCAACTGTGCGAGGCAGTTGAAGAGCTGAGGAAAGACTGTAAGGATATCAAAACAACTAAGGAGAAATTTGGAGAAGCGGGTCTCTTAACTGGTTGAATTTAGTGGGAAACAGGATGAAGAGATTAAAAAGCTTAGCAATTTAAAAGAGACTTTGGAGTCTGAGGTAGAGTTCGAGAGGAGTTCCTGAGTTTGGAGCTGCAGGAGAAAAGCAATGAGTTTGGACTTTGGGATGCGGAGGCAACATCCTTCTACTTTGATCTACAGATCTCAGCTGGTAGATTGTGTGCAGCATTGCGGCAGTAACTCTTAATTACTTGCCCGACAGATACTTACAGCTTATGTTGACCTAGCATGGATCAAAGGGTTGTTAAGCAGCTTAGGGGTTAGTTTTGGAGTTAGAACTTGGAAATAATCTTTGACGAATCATAGTTTTTCAGATTTCAAGCAGTTTAAGTTTCTTAATTGTGTTGTCCTGACTTTTTCAGATCAAGATATATTTTTAATAGTTAACAATAATTTTATAATGTTCGAAAAAATTTCAAGTAAACTTGCATTAAAATCTTAAGAACACAATTTCATTGTTGACAATGTAAAGTTAATGTCACAAAAATACCATCCGCTGTGAGATAAATAAACTCACAGCACACTAATCAAGTTTTACCATTGTCATTGTCATGTAGACAATAAAAAAATATACGAAAGACAAGAAACACTGGGAATGGTCTCAACCTAATGAACCATCAACATATAATAGGCCTACAGGTTCGGTTTCTTCGGTTAGTTCGGGTCATTTGAAATCTCACCGAAGTTAACCAAAAAATTTTGGTTCGTATGGTTTTCGGTTAGTTGAATTTCAAATATTTTTACTAAAGCTTTTGGAGTTTGCGGTTATTTCGGTTAAATTTCTTATCCAAATTGAATAAAAATTCAAAAACAATTTGGTTAATTTTGGTTATTTCGGTTTAGATTTTGGTTAGTTTGGTTCAAAATTTCAGTTAAGATTGGTATTGTTTGCAGTTATTAAGATTGGTATTGTTTGCAGTTTTTTTTCTTCTTCAGAAACTAAACTAACCGAAGAAAACCGGAAACCAATTTTTTAGTTGCCAAACTGAACCAAACCAAACTAACTAAAAACTTAACTTTCAGGTTGGTTTGATTGGACAAGTTCGGTTTGGGTAATAACCGTAAGCCTAAACATATATATTTTCAATTTATTTTAAACAAAA
Organism: Raphanus raphanistrum subsp. raphanistrum; assembly: GCA_019706035.1. NCBI lineage: Eukaryota > Viridiplantae > Streptophyta > Magnoliopsida > Brassicales > Brassicaceae > Raphanus > Raphanus raphanistrum. Next base: position 16,217,779 of record CM033981.1, read on the forward strand.
TCTTAGAATTTTACATTAAAATTGTTCATATGTACAAAACTAAATTTTGTGATTTAACTATACATTAAATGAATTCTAAATTCTGGATAGTAATTAGCCTCCTCTAACATTTTTTTTAATATAAAGCTACTACTAGAAAAGCTGAAACAATTACTGATTTACCAAAAAAAAAGTAATAATAATTTTAAAGAAAATAAACAAAGAAAAATTATTTAAAGACAATTTATCAAGAATCCAAACATATAAGAATAAGTTAAAACAAAAAATACTAATAAAAACAATATTTTTCATGTACCTATCATCTTATAAATTTATAAGGAGGCTTCTTTGATGATAACCTATACATTTACAATAACATGATTGAATTGGGATATCGTTTGTCAAAGAACATACAGCTGAATTACATCTATATTTTTATATCACTAAAGTTATAAGAATAAGTCGGACTACAGTCAAGCTCAATAGGGTTTTCTTTCCCCGCTGATTCTGCCAAGCCCGTTCAACTATTAAATATTTATAGTCGAATTTAATGACATTAATAATAAAATTATATTTTAAATAATGTATATAGTATTTAAATATATGACTAAAATAAAAATAATTGTAAAGAAAAATGATAAAGATAAAAATAATGTTTATATTTTATAATTCTTTTTTGATGAAATGTGAAATTAATTGATAAAGTAAAAAAAATAGGCATTTACAAAGACTAAAAGAGCCCACAAAGAACGCTACATTTGTATTTCTACATTTTTTTCTTTTGCTGTCTGCTTTGGAACTTATCAAACCTATTCAGCATTGAGTTCTTGGATGAGAAAGATTGAACATATATTTTGTAATCTTTTTCTTGAGACATTGAATGAAAGTGTTAAATGTTCGAGTACCAAAAATACAATAGACATTATAACTAACTTAAAAAAAACTTATAGAAATGCAGTCTGCAACATATAGACATATGATAATTATTAGTCTATCAAACTAAGAAATAACAAAGTAATAACTAAGTTATCACCAACTACTTTTTGTGTTAATATTATATATAATTTTGGATGAATTATTTAAAATTTTCACTGGATTTTTGAAAATTATAAAATTTATGATAATTAAAATTTTAATATATTTAAAAGCATTTTCTGCGCGTAGCGCGGCCAATAACTCTAATATAGTTAAACATAAATAAACTAGCGTAGAGCATAATTGTTAATTTGGGTGATATATTGTTCTAATTACTTCAACTTCAAAAATATGTTGCAAAAAAATATACTTGGCGATTTACGAAAAAATATATATATACTTGGCTTGAAGATCGAACTCGACACTAAACTAATATTTTGAACTATATAATTTTCACATACCCAATAACTACTAACCAGATTTGAACATTGTACGCATTATAAGCAAGCAAAAAAATATATCCAGATTTGAACATTGTACGCATGAAAAGCAAGCAAAACATCATCATAGAAACGAAACAAAATATGACATTGTATGAACTACAAGCAACAAAAAGGATATTCACATAAAAAAGATATATTAAAAAGGAGAAACTAAAATCATGTTTTTCTCAAAAAAAAAAAAACTAAAATCATGTAGAAAAGAGATAGTGGTTATTAATTTATGATATACCTAATGGGTTAGGTAACTTTAGATGCGCGTGGTCTTGGTGCAGTGCGATCAAATAAAAAATGAGCCATGCTATTGAACCAAAGTTTGACTGTGGTTGTGGATGTGGCCATGAACCATTGGCTCTGTGGTTAGACGTGCTTGGTCCAATTAATCGTTCCAACTAACTAAAAGTACAGCACTTTTGAAAATAACTTATATGTTCATTATATCAAAAGACTTTGTAAGCTCGTAATTTAGAATTTATAAGATGAAATAGAGGAACGAGCAGATATTATTTAGGTAATCGGATTTATTGTTTTTATATTAGCTTGGTTGGATAGGAAATTAGTTAGCAAAATTTGGCTATATATGTTAATTTTTTTTGCTTAATATAGATGTATATGTGTTAATTTTGAAAAGAAGATATACAAAATTTCATATATTTATACGTAAAGTTTCGAGTTGTAATTGGCTTTCAATTCCAATAAAATTTATGAATATTTTGTAACTTATTCACAAAATTTGTTTAGAAACATACTCTCTCTGATTTAGAAAAATGGATGTGTTTAGAGAAAATTGTTTCAGAAAGATACATTTTTATATTTTCTAGGTATTTTTATTAATTAATAATGATGAATTGTTAACTGAAAAAAAATCATTGTTGATTTTTATTAGTTTAAAATTATGGAAAATAGATAACCACAAAAATTTATGCATTTATATTAAGATTCAATATGTTTTATTAATATGTAGAAAATATTAATAAAAATGTATGGTGTTGCAATATTGGAATAATGCAGTACTGTATAGATACTCTATAGATCATTTGAAAAAATATTGGAACAATGCAGTACTGTACAGATAATATATGGTTTTGCAATATTGAAACAATACTGTATAAGATCGTTTTGAAATGGAATGGGTATTTTGTATTAGAACTAATTAAACAATAAAACAAAAGATGACATTTGCAATATTGGAACAATGCAGTACGCTAACGTACACCTACGTAGCAATAAAAAACGTTACACCTTCAATCAACTCAGTAGTCAGTAGTTGATTGTTGGCCCAAAAAAAAGTCAGTAGTTGATTTATATGTTATAATATCAAAATAATTTGATTCGAGTACAATGTCATTTGCCTATAAAAGATTATCATTAGTTGCTTCCTTGAGTACAGTTTCAATGGCCATAGATATAGTTTTCTCATTATTTTTAGCTCATTAGGACATCCCCATTGAAGGATTTAATCAAAAGTTCACACAAATCCTAAAAAAAAAGAAATATTATAATATTTTTTTCTGTTGAACTTGTGTCTCGTAAGGTCACTGAAAAGAAGCGGAATCAACAATGTCTCGTGGGTCTTACGACACGTAACGGTCCACGATTGGTTCGTTTATTAATTTTTTTTAAATAAAAAAAAGTAATAAAAATTATCAAAAAATTTGTTTTGGGAATCGAACCCCCACCCTTTTTCCGAGTTCGCTAATGCGGATGGTCTAATAACCGGTTCTGATTTAAACAAAAAAAAATCCGGTTCTGATTGTTCGCTTTGGATACTCTAATTGATTAAAAGGACGACTCTCAATTTAAAAGAATTCGAAAGACGTATGGTAATTCGAAAGTTATAGTTCACTGGGGTTAGCTTATTGATCAAAGTTGTAAGTCAATTTTAATAAAATAATTTTATTGACTAAAACAAAGATATATATATATATATATATATATATATATATATATATACCGATTACAAATCCATGATCAACCTCTATTTCAGCCAGAATAACAAAATAAAAGATCACAATTCTACACTGTGACGGTCCATTACTAATTTCAGCCAAAATCTAAAACATTTTTTGAATACTATGAACGGTTTTTTTTTTGACCAAAATATATTATGAACGGTTGATACGTAGTTACTTACATTTTCTATTAAGAGGAGACATCAAACATGCATCGATGTGTATGTGATAACAGAATATCACTTTCAAAAATATATATTTGAATAAATTATTAGGAGAAGTCTAGTGACCCAAGGAACGCATTAGTTGAAACTTACATATTAATAACCTAAAAACAATCAATGATTGTCAAACATCATTATGTTTAAGATGACCAATGTCACTAGTTAGCTAATTAATTATGAAACCACTCAATTAATTAAGATTTAACCATTTTAACTAGTTAATTTATTTATCTCATAGTTATAATTAATTAATTGATTAATGCAACAAGGGAAAATTGCTATCCACAGCTGTCTGAAAGAGACACCATCAATATGCGACTCAAGATTTGACCTTATTTCCTTCTTATATTATTTTGGTTACAACGACATCTGAAGCACTTCTATAAAACATTTTTTTTGAACAACGACTTCCATAAAACTATATATGTATTCGGAAAGAACTTATATAATACTCCTTCCGTTTTATAATACATGTCGTTCTAACATTTTTTTTCTTGTTACACAAAATTATCATTTACAATTTCAATGCAAATTATACTTATTTTCACCTGAAAATTAATTATAAATGCATTAATTTTAATAATAATTTTATTTATCTCAAATACTATTGGCCAGAGATGTGTAATTAATAATAACTTACTTATATTTTTATTATTTTCTTAATCTGTGTAAAAATTATTAAAATGATATTTATTCAGAAATAGAGGAAGTACAAGATATTTACTTACTTTTGCACTTACTATTTATATAATATCATACTTTCTGTTACAAACAAACACACTTTGTTTTTTCCCCTGTTCTAAAACGCGGTCGCCTAGCCGCGTAATCGGCCGCGTACGCATCACGCGGGTGGTCACCGTAGCGAGTTGAACCAATACGGTTGTGTTATGCGCTAGACTGATTTGTCTCCGCCGAGAGCGCATTATAACGTTACGCGGACGTCTAATCTGAAACGTTTGGGCCAAAAATAAATTAATAATACATTCAGACAAAATCAGATTAAGCCCATTGTCAAAGATGCAGCAATAAAACAAGGTTACCATTAAACACCACTGCAACAACACGTGTTCTTCGATAAACTTCGAAAAAATCTATTTACAATTTTACATGAAAACCTGATTTTGCAGTTTGACGGAAAAACGTGATTTTGCGGGTTGATGAGAAAACATGATTTTGCTATCCACAAATACGATGTTTTACAAACCCCATGTACATATGTACACTTATCCAACTCATTTTAGAAACTGTTTTTCTTTATCACTTCCTCTAAATTGATTTTTTTTTATATTTATACATATGTACAAGCTATATATTTATACATATGTACAAGCTATGTGGAGAAGGAAGAGAGTGTAACATCCCGAGCTATGATATATGAAAAAACTTAAATGAATTGATTTGGCTACCCATATCACCAAAGTGCATTTACCTTTTCAGACACATATCCGTTTATAACTTCAGAGTTAAACATACTTGAGCTAGATTAGTAGAATGATGGGTGACCTACCGGAAAGTGATTCGCGATAGTGTGTGAATGAGACCAAAGTACAGAGAAAAGGTCATGTTAGTGATTGCAGGATCAGTAAACAATGATTTCGAGCCTTGAAAATTAACGGACCGATCGTCAGATGGGATGAAGCCCACGGGCCGAGAGAACAGGCGTGTGTGACCCATTAGCCGTAGACGGTCGGGGCATTACAGAGAAGGGAGGAGGGGGTTAAACAGTATACATTGCATTTCATCGATATATAAACATTATTTTTCTAAAATTACCCAAGATTACATTCATGTTATATGGAAATTTATGAAATGTAGTTGTCCACATTTGGACATCCCTTATTTTGATTAAAAAAATAGAAAGTTATATATGTTTGGTGTATCAAACTTCTTATCTTTTATGTCACATATAAATTTCAACACACTTGAACTGATATTATATAATATATTTCTAAAATCAGATACCTAATCATACAACTTACAAAACCTAAATCGTCATAATGAATCATCAAAATAAATCATAATACCATAAACTTATATCATAAACCGAAATGTTACAGTTTTATCAATATAGTTTAAACATTTGAATATAAACAGATTTTCTCGTTCAAAACAGATCACTTAGAATCTTATCATTTCAAAACTTTAATACAAATAAGAAATAGAAACATATCACTTGGAGTACCTCAAACCATTAAGAGCTTCTCTTTAATGTTTTAACATTATAAAATTAGCATGGCATCTTAATGTTTTTAAAGGATCTGGATTTGAATTCACGACAACTCAGGTTTATCCATTTTTGTGACTAACGACATGAGATTAGTCGGTTGGATCTCGTTCTACCAGATATCCCCGGATTATTAAAAAAAAAAAATTAATAATTTTAATAGAATTAAGTTAAATAATATAATTTGAATATTTACGTCTTACAAATAATGTGTGGACAAGTGAGCTTTGAGCATCTAGGGAAGTTTTCAATGTTTCTCCTGCTAGAAGAGGGTTTACCCTCTCTCCTCTTTTTCCACTCTTTTTTGCTTTTTAATCACCTATATACTCTTCCTAGATAGATGGAGGTGTCCTTAAAATTGTAATATTTCAAGTTTCAACACACACACATACAATGCTTTACGTGAAATGATAAATAATTACCTTGTATATTTGTCTATTAAAAATAAGGATAATTTGTAAATTACTCCACTAACAGTTTGAAATTTGAAAACTACACCTTCTATTTATTTTTTGAAAATTATATTTTCTTAAATCTGTATTGATTTTTTACCCAGATTAGATATTTCAATAATTAATATATAATTCAATATTAATACGAATTATATTATTATAATAATTTATATTTAGAATAAATTTGTGTGTTGAGATAAATATGTTATTTTAGCATTTAAAATTACAATAACAATATTTTTTTTGCTCATCACAAGAATATAAAATAAACAAATTATGATTTTTTGACTTATCATTAAGTTTAGGGGAAATTTGGAGAGATAATGACTTTTAAGAAGAATGAGTATTTTGTAAAGAATGCAAAAAAGAGAGAATGCAAACAAACTTAACTTGTTTATATAAGAAAATAAAATAAAATCTATGTAAATTTCATGATAAAGTCAAAACAAATTATAATTTGTTTATTTTATAAGTCATTATCTACCAGTCATATGCAACATGATTTTCCTTAAATAAAAGAAAAATAGAACTATTGTCATAATAAAATAGAAGCAGAATTAAAAAATGAAATAGGAAAGTATTCATTCTTCTAAAGTCATTATCTACCAGTCATATGCAATATGATTTTCCTTAAAAAACTAGAACTATTGTCATAATAAAATAGAAGCAGAATTAGAAAAGAAAATTGGATTCATGAATCAACAAGTCTCTTGATGAGATGAGAGGAAGAATCTGTGAAAATAGAGAAATTTTTTTTTTGTAGAAATAGAAAATACGGAGAAAGAGACAAGACGCCGTATGGAGTTTTTGCTCAAATAAAAAAAATCAAGATATATTAAAAGATATTGTGTAGATGTTCTAAAGATTTTTATTTAAAACAATTTTTGTTATGTAAATTTGTTAATTTAAATATAAAATAAATTAGGAATTAAGAAATATAAAGATTTGACGATTTGGTAAATATATATACCTATTTGTAATCCTATTTGAGTATATTTCTCCAAATTTTGCCTTAAAAATATGACTTGTCCATATGCTTTACGTGAAATGATAAATAATTACCTAATAAAAATAGACACGTATCACTTCGACAAAAAGTGCTTTACGTGAAATGATAAATAATTACCTAATAATAACCTAAATCGTTCAACAAGTGATCGACTAAAAAAAAAAAAAAAAACACCGATGATGAGAGATTCCAGACCGCCATCTCAATTATCATAAAACAACAAAAGAGTCAACCGATTTGTTATGAATATTATGTTTATGGATGTCCAGCCCATTAGATATTTACTTGTAATCTTGGCCCGTTTATGGCCCATTGTATTTAGGCCCATGTCGCCATGTATTTCCTATATAAGAAACACTTTGATTCAATAATAAAACACAGTTTCACAACACGTTATCAGCACGAAACTCTGAAATCCCGAGCTACCTCAAAAACCCTAATTGACGGCGCCACTTCAAACAGCTCGTTCTCTTCAACCGTAAGGATCCAGACGACGAGCCACATATCAAATCGAAGCTCTTGACGAGACGAATCCAACGCCGTCGGCCTCGACTCTATCTGACGTCGGACGCGTTCTCAATCGCTATTCTAAGACGCGCCGTCAAGTGACCTAAAACCCTAATTTCGGCTGCAACTTCAAACTGTTATATCTCTCTAACCGTAAGGACTCAGATGACGATCAACCTATCAATTTGAAGATCTCGACGAGAAGAATCCAGTGCCGCAAACGTCACATCAATCCGATTTCAGACGCGCGCTCACCTCCCGTTTTAAGCTGCGCCGTCAAAACCCTAATCCATCTACGATCTCTCTTTCTCTTGGTGGTCCGGTTTCAGATCTTCTCTAAACAAAGGTAAACTGTCTGAAACTCTAAAAGAGAATACAAACAATCGAATTTGGTTTGATGTTAAAGGTTATGACAATTAAAATCTTGCAAAATCCCTAACAACCTAGATTAATAAGTCCAAACCCATCCATGAGTAAATCGGAGCTCTTAAACCTAAAGTTCGATATGAGATTGTTAATCAATTAAAATCACAGCCTCAATGGCTTGCTGAATCTCGAAAACATCATTGATCTGAATGATCAAATCGATTTTAAACTTTGAAGTTGATCATCTCCTAAAACATAATTATGATCGATTTCTTATAAACCCTAGAAACTTACTATAAAAAAAAAAACTTTATATTTTCAGAATATTTCTAGAAAAAGAAACTTTCTATTTTTTGAAACTTACTATAAAAGGAAACTTTCTATTTTTAGAAACTTACTATAAAAAGAAACTTTCTATTTTTAGAAACTTACTATAAAAGGAAACTTTCTATTTTTAGAAACTTACTATAAAAGGAAACTTTCTATTTTCAGAAAATTTATATTTTCAGAAACGTTCTATAAAAGGAAAAACTTTATATTTTAGATATATATCTAAGCCGTGTGACTTGTTTATTAGGAAAGCATTAACTCGATTGTTTGCTTGATCACACGATTTATATGATTGATTTTCTTATAAAGATTGAGTGATATACAATATGAGATGTCGAAAATCAACTTGGATTATGCTGTCCTAAATCTCTAAAGAGATAATCATTTAAAATGGACACTGGATACCGAGGTTATCCTAAAGTCAAAAGGACTTGGTGAATGAATCACAGAAGGCGATATTGCCAAACGAGAAAGATTGATACATGGCAATATTAGTTATTAGCCACCATCTAAATGAGAGTCTAAAGAAATCAGTACCCGAGTAAAGAAAATCCACTAGAACTTTGGACCGCCTTACAGCGGAGATATGATCACCATAAAACGGTGCTATTACCAAAGGATAAAATTTGAGTGGAAGAACCTGAGATTTCAATACTATAAGTCTGTGGATGAATACAACTCGGTTCTGTTTAAGATAGTTTCAATGTTGAAACAATGTGGTGAAGAAGTAACTGAACAAGACTTTCTCTAATGTGTTACTGCAACAGCAGTATAGAGAAAGAGGTTTCACCACCTATACTGATTTGATCTCCTGTTTACTATTGGCTGAGACCAATAATGAGTTATTAATGAGAAACAGTGAGATGAAACCTCCCGGTACAAAATCATTACCCGACATTTCTAGGCTGATTTTGGAGCCTAAAAAGAAAGTAATCTCGTCCAGCACAACAACCATTCCGGCTCTAGCCGTGGGAAAGGTTATGGACGAGGTCGTGACACATTTAAGACACATGGGCGAGGACGAGGCCGCAGTACCACACCCGGCTTTAGCCGTGGTCGAGGTCGAGGTCGAAGTGTGTCTTTTAAACCTTAAATAAAATCTTTTTTGTGTCACAAATGTGGTATGGGTAATCACTGGGCAAATAATTGCCAAACTCCAAAGCACTTGTATGAGCTTTACATAGAGAGTTTGAAGAAAAATCCGGAAGCCAACATGGCTTACCGAGATGGTGAAGATGACATGGATCATGACCATACTGATCAAATAGAGTATGAAACTCATGAAAAAGAAAATGATCAGATGGATTATGAGACTTCAGATGCCTTGAAAAAAATTTTCGACATCAAAACTCTATGATATGGATAAGAGTATATATGAGTTTATAAATAAGAGTATAGTCACTCGGCCAAGGCATTATATACACCCAATAAAAGACCCATTGAGTTATAAAGATTTAAAAATGAATGGTTTCCGCATTGAACCAATGGGCAAATGAAACAAAAGTTCCTTCAGATATATGAGAACAGAAAAATTGCCCAAGACCATAAAAAATGGTCGAGACTGTACTCCCAACTGATCTATACTATGCTAAAAGATCAGTATGATAAAGGCAAAAGGCCTAGGTAACCAGATAGGTTGACCATCCAGGTCTTTAAAATTGATGCAAAGATTGATATCGAAAAAGGCACAAAAGAGTTATCCCATAGAATCTCACGTTGTGTAACATGTACACAAGGGAAACTCAATAGGCTATAATGTTCCAAGCATCTAAAATATTTATAGCATGTTCATGAGGGGGAGAAATGACACTCCCGTGGTCCATGAACAACACTAAAAATCCGAGTGACATGGTCTATGACCATGATAGAACTTGGCCGAATTCTTTGTGATACAAAGATCACTAGCTAATGCTTGGGATCACATGGATTTACATGTAATAATAATATGCATCAAGCCATATAAAGTGAGCATAGATATTCCCATCTAAGAATGATAAAGGGTCATGATCCAGACATAGACCATCCTAAGAGATTATGTATAGACCACCACAATAATATGTGCCGTCTAGGATGGAACCTCATAAAAAGATGAGATAAGATTGGGAATATATGTTGGATATGAGAATGCTTTCTCCCACGATTTTATAAAAAACCTTGAGCCAAATATGGGTGATCAGATTAAGGTCAGGTTTACGGATTGCATGATTAAATCCGACTATCCAACATCAGGGGGAGAAAGAAATAAGCTGGTACAAGTATAAAGAAATGGAATGGTATTAACCATCCTTGTCTTGGCAAGATCCTCGGACCAGAGAATATGATTTAAGACGTCCAAAGAAAGATCATACAAAGCTAGCTAAAAGAATGCCAGACAAATTAGACCCGAAAAGAAAAGAAAAAGAATGACTAAGTCATACCAGCTTAAGCACCACGAAATTAATGTCCTAGAAGAGACATAATCAAGTTGCTATAGAGTCTAAAGATAGACCAACATGTTCCATAAGATAAGGAACCTCGGAAATAAAAAGAAAGGTGCAAATAAAAGACATATCTGAGGTCATAAGAGAAACCAGACTAGACATTTAGATAAGACTGCGCAGCTGAACATCTAAGATACCAGACCATGTAGTTTGGGACGCCAAACTGCAAGGTAATAAAGGTTCTTAGTAAGAATGAAATCTCCAATCGATTAGTTCATGTCTGGAACACAATGGAACACTATAAAAGAAGTGTCGACACATACATACACAAAAGATAAAGATGCATAAGAAAATAGCACTTGAGTTTAAAAGATATAAGCGAGGATCAGAACCCACGAGAATACAAGAATGCATTCATAGACTAAAAGAAACTGTGGGGGTTTAAGAAAGATTCAAAGAATCTATAAAAGAGATGGGTGTATTGGCCATATATAGAAACACCATCTGATAAGATAAAACCAGTGAAAAATGGGTCCTGTGTGGGAAAGGAAAAGAAATCGTGAGACATGGACTAAGGTGTTCATATTCCTATTTAAAGCATTCAAGGAATGGCTTTATTACACAAGGATACTCACAAAGACCAAGGAACAGATTATAAGGAGATATACTCCCATGTGGTGGATGCTACTACAAATCCGAAAGTGATAAAGGTCTGGATATAAGAAAAGGGAAATGTAGTAAGCAGCATGATTGATCACTGGATAAAGAAATGATAAGAGTATCAGAAAGATGAGAAAAGAAATTCTCATAGAATAGTTTTGTTCCTAAGCTATTCATGGACTGAAACGAAAGGCAGCTGCATATAAAGCATATAATGCATGTAAAGGATAAGACTAAGTAATACTTAGTGAAAGGAGTTCTATAAGAACGTCCCTGAACACTCCATGCATATATTATGAAGGAAATTCCTTGTGTTCATACTTAAAGAAAGGATGATTAGATCGATTGATTCTTGGACAGGCTATGATAAGAATACAATGATCTATAGTGGAGATGATAGCCATGAATATGTATTGAGATCTATGATCCAAAGTACCAAGAATAGAATGTGATATGGTCAAAAGAGAATAAGAGGATGAATCCATCAGATTCACGACCAAAGACCCATATCAACTAGGATCACGTCCAACCTAGTTCGACCTTAATCATCTTGGTTCTAGTCCAGCCCGTTCCGATCCGTTCCCTTCGGTCTTGTCCGACCTGAAACGTCCATAGTAAGGGGAACGGCATATTGATCCAAAAGTGGCTTAGTTTTGATGAACATCAAATTATAGCATGATAGCCATTCATGAACAAGTTATGGACATATAATAAAGAAGGTTCATGAAGAGTTTGGTCAAAAGCTATGAACGGGACACACACAATGGACATAGCATGATCCGAGTAGATCATGGATATACTAAGGCATTCATGGTCGAAATTTATCTAAGAAAGATGGACCATGTAATCATCTCGGTCTTGTTCCGGCCCCGTTTCGGCTCGATCCCCTCGATCATGTTCCGACTAAACCGTTTCCAGTGACCACTATATTCAAATCGTTGTATGGCTATGGACAAGGCATGTGTCCTTGGTCCAGGAAAGACTTTACATAAGTACTTTTAAGACTTATGCACATCCGACCAAAAGAAATGTATTGATATGATTGGCGCCTTCATATGGCAAGCCATACTAGGTCGGATAAGATTTATGGATATGTTCAGACCATAAGACATTGATACTAAAGCCATACACGTCCCCTGCCATAAGTGTTATTGGCACTTTACTTAGATAAATTTGGCATATCCGAACATGAGACAATGGGACATGATCAATATATTCTAAGTTGCCTTCTAAGGAACTAAAAGTTTGAGATTGATTTATACTAACAAAACCCAAAAGAAAAGGGATTGTTTGGTTTTAATAAATGTTACAGGTTTATACAAGGTCTCAAACAGGTTATACACATTTGGAGAATGATGAAGAAGCACAAAGTACTACAAGTTCAATCATGAGAAATGTTAGCCGACTTCTTCACCATGTCTACACCAACTACACATCTATGAAGTCTACCTATCCGTTTGGGACATGTCAACAGAAGGACCAGTTCAAGACTTGGCGCCCATGAAGCTAAACCATCAAAGTGTCCATGCGCCAGACTTGAAGAACGGAGGTCCAGAACAGGGGGAGTAGTGTGTGTTGTACTCTTTTTCCTTCACTTCGGTTTTGTCCCACTGGGTTTTCCGAGTAAGGTTTTAATGAGGCAACATTAAGCACACTACAAGCTCTATATGGTTCTGGCATCCAAGGGGGAGTGTTATGAATATTATGTTTATGGATGTCCAGCCCATTAGATATTTACTTGTAATCTTGGCCCGTTTATGGCCCATTGTATTTAGGCCCATGTCGCCATGTATTTCCTATATAAGAAACACTTTGATTCAATAATAAAACACAGTTTCACAACACGATTCTTATTATTAATTTCATTTTAGCTCTCTGCATGGAAAATCTGTGATACATGACTTACATTATTAGTCTTACTTTAATTAAAAGTAGGATATGTATAACTTAGTTTTCAAGCTACCATTTTGTTAACAACCAGGAAATTGTTTTTATATCGTTATTTCGAATGACTCCATATTTTGTTTTACGACACTGAAAATATTAAAATACTGGTTTAAATTAGAAAATGACAAAGAATAGGAGTTGTTGTAAATTTAGGTGTATTTCCCAAAAGAGAAAAAAACTGAGTGAATGAGTTAGAGGTATAACTTCTGCAATAGCATTTTGTGTTCTTTTCTTTCTTTCATATCATTCCAGTAGTGTCCTACCTACCGATGCTTGTTTGTTCAATGTCTAAAAACCAACATAAATACTCCATGTGTTTTAAAAAAATATACTCTTTCCATTTTATAGAAAAAATCACTTTGATATTCTTACGTAGATTAAAAATAATTAAAAATAATTAAAAATATATTGATACTTTTATAAATGACACCTATTTAAATAATATCATTTAAGTTAAATATTAAGATCAATCATCAGTGAAGTTAATTTATAAGTTGAATATAGTTTTAAAATGATATTGTTTTTAACAAGAAAAAATGTTAAAATGATACTATTTTCACGCATATTAAGTAACATCTTAAATTTTAATTATAAATGCATTATTTCGTGATTAAATATTTCCAACAATTTTTAACCAAACAAAATTCAATAAAATAATAGTTTATTAGAAGTTAACAATATACTGTTACTGCCTAATAAAAATATATAAAATATAAAAAATGAAATTTTGAACATTTAAAAAAAACATAGATCATTTTTAATTGGATGAATTATTCAGTTTGGTCAAATTGATATTTATAATATCCAATGAAATATACAAAAATAGAGAGAACATAACATCAAATTTCTAAATATTGATATTATCTAGAGAGTATTCTCTATGTTTCATAAAAAGTGTCATTTAAGGTTTTTTCACAAGAATTAAGCAAAAAAATTTAAAATTTCAATGAAAAATTGAACAAAATTTTATAAAGGTGAAAGTTGAAAAATTGTATGTAATATTTGCATTGGAAAAGTAAAACAAATAATTACAACTGAACAAAATTTAAAAATTAGAATGACACTTAATATGAAATGGATTAAGTAATTTAAACGTTATCTAGTCATCTAGATACATTGTTGTTAATGAGATGTGGTAAATAGAGCTTTAACTATGTCATGAATGCGGCAACTTGGTTGCCTTTCTTTCTCAAGACGAAACCAAATAGAAATGTGAACCAATATATCTCAACACATTACTAGAAATGCAATCTTACATTAATAAGAGAAGAAACAATTCAAAGTAAGAAAGTATATCAATACGCAATGGCTTTTTTAAGACAAAGAAAAGCACCGTTTTGTACTCTCCCGAACTTATTTATATGTATGAATCAAAATGATTTATAGATATATTCTTTCCGTTTCATAAAAAACGTCTATACATTTTAAGAAAGTGATTGAAACACATTTATATTTTCATTAATCACATCTATTTAATAAATAGTATTTAAGATAAAAAAAAATTATTTATAAAATTAATATATTTAATAATGAGTATTAAACTTAATATAAGTATAAATTGCATCAAAAATCTAAAACTACATTTTAGCTTGTATTAAATTTCAAAAATTAGAACCTAATATGAATAAAAAGGAAAATTTTAAATAAATTTCATTGTTTTCTCACGTAACTATTACTCTTGATCTTTTCATCCTTAGAATTCAAATTTGCAAACCATCAAAAATATTTGTTTAAGCATATTATTTTCGATCTAATTCCTTCCACATTATATTATTTACTACTCCATAAAACACTTGATTCTATTTTGAAATTACTTTTTTTCAGGAAACAGTGTTAAAAATATATATCCCTCATATTGTTGGTGAGCTATCTAGTCAATAACAAGAAGAAGAAAAAAAAACGAAAATCCAAAATTAATCAAACTAAATTAGTACGTTGTGACGTTTCGAAGTCATCCGCACAAAGCAAAAAGATTAGACAGACCCTAGATAAATTTCTATCTTTAATCTATTCCAAGAATAAAGAATAGATATGCTATCCTTAAAATCTATACATACATCCTCTTATCTGTATCACCATCTCTCTCTTCTTATAAATACTATTCAGAAACAAGCATTAATCTAAACCCAAAAAGCCCATTTAACAGAATTTCCTTTCAGTACGAATCTTATTCGTCTGGGAAATCAAGAGAAATGGGATTGAATGTTAGAGACAAAGTCTCCATTTTTCTGGCTATTCTTTGTTATTCATCATTGATCTGTTCAGTAAAAGGAACAGTTTCTTATGATCGTAAAGCTGTGATCATCAATGGACAAAGAAGAATTCTTCTCTCAGGTTCCATTCACTATCCACGAAGCACCCCTGATGTAATACTATTTATTCTCATCAATCAATTTCTTTATTTATTCAGTCTTTCTTCTGCGGAACCTACATAAATTATAATTTTACCCTGTTTTCTTGAATTTATTGGCTTAATTTGATTTTGTGCAATGTGTTTTTCTTTCCAAGCTTTGTTCTACATAATGTGTTAGATTTTTCTTCCTTAATCTAACAATAAATGCATGAATCATTGAATGCTCTGTTTTGTGTAGATGTGGCCTGGTCTTATACAGAAAGCCAAAGAAGGAGGCTTGGATGTGATAGAAACTTATGTTTTTTGGAATGGCCACGAACCTTCTCCGGGAAATGTAATTACAGAAGAATAAAATATTAAACAGTTTGTTTAATTACTTTTCTTCTCTCACAAGTCACATCTCTTCTAATTTTCTCTGTATTATTGGTTGTCCAGTATTATTTTGGAGAAAGGTATGATTTGGTTAAGTTTATCAAGTTGGTGCAGCAAGCTGGTCTCTACGTTAATCTCAGGATTGGCCCTTTTGTCTGCGCAGAATGGAACTTCGGGTAATATAGAACTACTAATTCTCTTTGAAAAGAAAAGTCACTGGTTATAAGATTTTAATTGATTTTTATGGTTTTTTAGGGGATTTCCGGTTTGGCTCAAATTTGTTCCTGGTATATCTTTTAGGACGGATAACGAGCCCTTCAAGGTTTAAACTCTAGATATAATCAACTTTCACCCATTATATTTAACATTTTTGTCTCCTTATTTGATGATTAATGTTAATTCAAAATGAAAAAGGCTGCAATGAAGAAATTCACTGAAAAGATCGTATGGATGATGAAAGCAGAAAGGTTGTTTCAGACCCAAGGAGGACCCATCATTCTTGCACAGGTTTGTTTCATAGTATATTTTTGTTATTGTTACATTAATTGTCATCATTAACCAATGATTAGACATGGATGGCCCAAATTAAAAATGTTTTCTTTTAATTATGTAAAATGAAAAATATGGACAGATTGAGAATGAATATGGACCAGGGGAAGGGGAACTTGGTGCACCAGCAAAGGCTTACACAAAATGGGCAGCTCAAATGGCATTAGGACTCTCGACAGGTGTTCCATGGATTATGTGCAAGCAAGAGGATGCTCCTTTTCCTATTGTATGTTATTTCCTTTTCCTTCTTTCTAATTATAATATTTTGGCAAAGAAAGTATTTGTTTCTTTATTGCAGAAAAATCTAAAATTCTTCATCATCTTTTTAGAATCAAATTAAGAAATGTTTTTGGGTTTTTAATCTAAGAAGATTGTGAACCAAGCTTCTGTATTTGGTATAGGTTAGGTTTTATCAGAATGCATTGTTGACATCGATTCGTTTTTTTCCATTTTCGAGTTTTCAGTAGAAAATTAAAATAACACAAACAAAATTTGAATCAATTATATATTATATTTTATTTGTGAAGTTGAATTCTCTCAAATTCTTCCTCTTTTTTTATGATGATTTTTTTTTATGATGATTGTTTTATAAATGCAAAATTATAGATCGACACATGCAATGGTTATTACTGTGAGGGTTTCAAACCAAACTCAAACAACAAGCCCAAGATGTGGACCGAGAATTGGACTGGTTGGTAAGTCACAACATCAATATGGGGAGAAAATAAAAGTTTTATTGTTTTCAATTATATAAAAATATTAAGAGGACAATTTTCTGAACTTAAAAAAATAACATTTACAAACTTCTAAATTGAATATCAGGTATACAGAGTTTGGAGGTGCTGTACCATATAGACCAGTGGAAGACATTGCATACTCCGTTGCAAGATTCATACTAAACGGAGGTTCCTTCGTCAATTACTACATGGTAAGTAACATAAAACAAGAGTTACACATGACATGAATGCAACGACTACATATAAAATAGAGTTAAGAAAACATCTCGGCTAAATTTTGGTTTTTATATATAGTATCATGGAGGGACAAATTTCGACAGAACTGCTGGTGAGTTCATGGCTTCAAGCTATGACTATGACGCTCCTCTCGATGAATACGGTACGAACCAAAACTCAGAACACACATTAAAAATCTGTCTGAATGATTAGCTAATCTGGTTTTGTTTTCTTCCAAAAGGCTTAACAAGAGAACCAAAGTACAGTCACTTGAAAGCATTGCACAAAGTCATAAAACTCAGCGAGACAGCTTTGGTTTCTGCTGATGCAACCGTCACATATTTTGGAGCTAAACAAGAGGTAAAGGATCAAATCTTTTTTTTTTAACTTGCAGTTAGAAGATTTATAGAAAGAAACCTAATGATCATTTGAATGTTGATTTCAGGCTCATGTGTTCTGGTCTAAGTCATCATGTGCTGCTTTTCTATCGAACAACGATGTGAACTCTGCAGCGAGAGTTATGTTCCGTGGATTCCCATATGATTTGCCTCCTTGGTCCGTTAGTATTTTACCTGATTGCAAAACCGTATATTACAACACCGCAAAGGTAAAGACATGAAAGAAAACTTGTTTGTCAAGAAAAAGTTATTTACCTTATTGATCTTTAAATTAAACTGAATTAAACAGGTTAATGCACCAGGAGTACATAGGAATATGGTTTCAACAGGAACAAGATTCTCTTGGGGATCATTCAATGAAGTGGTTCCTTTTGCGAATGAAGCTGGTACATTTGCAAGAAACGGGCTTGCGGAACAGATAAGCATGACTTGGGACAAGTCTGACTATTTATGGTATCTAACAGAGTAAGTACTCTCTCTCTCTCTCTCTCTCTTGACTTTGTTTCAGTCTCTTAAGTCTTCCTAGAAACACACAAACTCACGGTTTGTTTGCTTGTGCGGGTATTTCTACTCAGCATTACAATCGATGCTGGTGAGAGGTTTTTGAAGACTGGTGATTTCCCTCTTCTTACAGCTTGGTCAGCTGGGCATGCTCTTCATGTGTTTGTCAATGGCCAGTTTGCAGGTAATATATTAAGACAAACAATCAAAGACTGTCTAGTTTTGAAACTTAACAACATTGGTTATGGTATGTTCTCTGTTACAGGAAGGGCTTATGGTTCACTTGAACACACTTCACTAACATTTAGCCAGAAGATCAGGCTACACGCAGGTGTCAACAAGCTTGCTCTTTTGAGTGTTGTTGTTGGTCTTCCGGTTAGTTCCTGATGATATAAACTAGCTCTTTTTTTTTTAATAACTCGGAGTATCCGACCCAACTAGCTCTTTAAAAAGCAGTTTTTATTGTTAATTAGATCTTTGATCCTTTTGGTTTGTTCTTGGTTTGGTGTAGAATGTTGGTAAACACTTTGAGACGTGGAATAAAGGAATTCTTGGAGGGGTCACACTAAAGGGAGTTAACTCAGGAACATGGGACATGTCAAAATGGAAATGGTCCTATAAGGTCCTCTTTGATGTTTAAAGCCAATAAGTTTTTGAGTTTCCTAGTTATAACAAGAAACTAATCATAACAAATGGGTTTTAAAATGTGCATTGAACAGGTTGGTATGAAAGGTGAAGCTTTGAGTCTTCATACCCCGACTTCCGCTGTGAGATGGAATCAAGGATCATTTCTAGCCAAGAACCAACCATTGAGTTGGTACAAGGTAAGATAAACACAACAAGCAAATAATATAATGTTCATAAATAAAATAATTAGATTGTAAACACAAAAAGTAACGAACAAATGAAAAAAAAAATATTTATGTTTGTATATTATTGCAGTCTATTTTTGCGGCGCCAGCAGGAAACGAACCATTGGCTGTGGACATGAACACAATGGGGAAGGGTCAAATTTGGATAAACGGTCGAAACATTGGACGTCACTGGCCTGCTTATAAAGCTAAAGGAAACTGTGGACGTTGCAACTACGCTGGAACATACAACCCCACGAAATGTCTGAGTAATTGTGGTGAAGCTTCTCAAAGATGGTGAGAAACAAAACTGTTTTTTTCTTGTTTTCTTTTGAATATTTTCTTATAATACAAATCTTGATTCGTTAGAGTTTTATCTATTTTTGCAGGTATCATGTACCTCGTTCATGGCTCAAGCCACAGAACGTTATGGTTGTATTTGAAGAGTGGGGTGGTGATCCTAGTGGAATCTCACTGGTCAAAAGAATTTAAAAGCTTCTTCTGTATATGATCTGAGGAGGACAGAAGATAGCTTGTTTCATTGTTTTTTTTTCTCTCTGGCTTTGCTTTTGAAGATACAAAACAGAGCTGGGGAGTAAAAACATTGTGTAATTGTGCAGTTATTACAACGTGTATATTACTGATCCATCATCAATAATAGCCAAATAAAATTTTATAAAACAAGACCAATATGAGGTCTCGACTTCATTACTCATTGGCTATTGCCTATTGCCTATTGCCTACGAACTAGTTCTAACTCCAATTACATCTTACTCCCTCCGTTTCTTAATATAAATCGTTTTATAAAAGTTCATTTGTTCCAAATTATAAGTCGTTTTTGGTTTTCTATGTAAAATTTATTTACACTTAATGCAGTATAACCAACGATAAAATATCTTCTATTTTTGTATTGGTTGAATTATGATTAGATAAACAATTAATGATGTTTTTGTCTAAAAAATTTAAGAAATTAATGATTTTCTCTTTTGGGAAAAAAACTAGTTTGACCCTAATTTGTCAATTAATTACTAATATAACTCTAATTTTATTTTAATTACTAGTTTATTTTTCATGCCTAAATTACCCCTATTTCCTTTGTTAACAAAAAAAATAATTACGAAAATGCCATTATTGATTTTTAGGATATTTACGATTGTGCCATCAACAGACTTATTTTGTTCATGTTTTAAGTAGCCACAGATTTATATATATTCTTTTTTTGCCATAGATTTATTTTTAAAATGGACAGACTTAATAAAATTTTCACAGATTTGTTACAACAAATTTGTCACATGTAGCCACAAATTTATTTAATTTTTTAAAATTAATTTATTTAGCCACAGATTTACTTAACTTAAACAGATTTACGTTGTATTTGACAGACTTATTTTTTCTTTGGCCATAGATTTACTTGTTTTTGACAGATTTATTATTTTTAAGCCACAAATTTACTTAATTTTGACAGACTTAATTATGATTTGATAGACTTATTTATTTTTGACCACAGATTTGTTACAATTTGATAGATTTATTTATGATGTAACCACAGATTTGTTACAATTTGATAGATTTGTTAATCCTTAAGCCACAGATTTTTTTTATTTCTCCTGAACCAAAACGGTTATTGCAAACCACATTAAACCATTTAATTCTGAAACTATTTCATATACCAACAATTTAAATTGAATTAAAACCAAACCGTTTCAATTCAACCATAATTTGAATCAAAAGCATGTAAACCAAAATTATTTAATAAAACCAAACCAAACTTAATTTAAACCAACCAAAGAAAAAACCCTAATCTACAAATCCCAACACGTGATCACCATGTTCAAGGACGACGTTAATGGCGTTTTCAGATTGATTTTTTTTCTTCCTTTCTTTTTTTTTCTTCCTTTCTCTCATGGCACAAATAAAAATTGTTTATGGTCACTGGATCTTTAGCAAAAACAAATGATTATTTGGTGTTGACAAAGGAATGAGGAGTAAAGCTTTAGATGTAGACGACAACACTAGTTATGATGATTTTGTTCATATGGTGACCAAAGAGTACAAGGTTAATGAGCAGATTTACGACGTGGAATTGAGCTACACTGAAAACACTAAGTGCAGGATATTAAAACTAAGCGTACACTGAAAACACTAGATATCTACTTTGGTTGATCAGAAAATAAATCAGTAATCTGAGGTTCTCCAAACGCATCATAGATCTCAGCAGCAAGCTTCCGTCGAACGTCTTGAATGATCTCATCACTTAACCCTTCAAATGTACTACCAAGCGCCAAACACTCAATGAACTTTATGGTATAGACACCACAGATATCTCTGGAAAGCTGCAAAATCAAGAACTCTCTTCGCACACTGCAATGGAATTCTACGGGTGGGAGCTATTCCATAGACGGCAAGATGAAGAACACAAAGCAATCCAACCATTGTCCTCTTCTCAATACTCCAATCTTTGCATTTGTCCAAAAACAGACTGCAGCTCAACCAAATTAGGACCAACAGCTGTGGAAACCTCCATTTCTGCCCAAAACTCTCTATGATCAACATCAAAATTCTCCTCATTTTGAAAAGGATCACGGTTCATCCCAGTGATCACTCCAAATTCTATCAAAGAGAGACGGATGGGAAGACAGTCAAACAACGGCCACAGCTCATAATTCTTCTTAACTCGCAGCTGATGTGTCAATAGGTGATGGACAACCTTAGCACACCATATGAATGTGAGCTCGAGGAAATACACCAACTGCAGAATTCTTTACTGCATCCCATGCATCAATTCCCACTCCAACTTTAACCATCTGAAAATTTGACAAATAGCTATAGTAGCACATACTTTTCTGTTGACTAGGAGCTTTGCCTTTTTTATAGAGTAGATGTGGATAGTTTTTCTCGCAGTTAGGAGATACCATATCTATCAAAGAAAAAAAACAATTAGCATGAACCCAAGAATATTAGTCTTACTAACTCTAGTACAAGCATAGAGCAAAACCAGAAATTAGTTTGTAATTTCTGTGGAGAATATGACGGAACTCAAGGGTGCACAGCAAAGGAAGTTTGAGAGCGTATTTAACAAGAAATGAAATCGATTCCTGTCGGAGGAGGACGATTATGTAGCGGGTGAATCGAAACTCTCCTCCATGACGAACTTGATCTTAGCCGGCAACACGAATCAATTAGCAACTGGCTGGAACCCTAAGATTTTTGGTTTTGGGGGTTTTCTTTCTTCGTCGACTCACGATTAAAGAAGAAGTCAAATTATTTTAAACCTAATTAAAGGTAAATTTATGTTTTTGCAATATATGAATAAAATTAATAATAAGAGCATTACTTTAAAAATCAACTACAGGGGTTGTTCAGTCTTTATATACATGTTTTAAGATGTATCTATGGCTTAGAGTTAGTCTAGTAATTAGTCAAAAAATAAGAGTTAGTCTGGGTAATTTTCTCTTTTTTTAATCCATGTGCATAGTTCTAATGACTTATAATAAAAAACGGAGGGAATATTTGATTGCCAAAATTCAAATAAAGATACCATTAATGAAGAATTAGTCTAATGGCTAAAATCATGATAGATATCTTGATTAACAGAGTTGTGTTTGTCTCTCTCTCTCTCTCTCTTTTTGTTTGTCAACGTCTCTCTCTCTCTTTGCAGATATATTATTAACTGTGCAGTTATTAGAAGAATTATTACGTGTATATTACTGATCATCATCAATAGTAAAATAGAATTCATAACATCTAGATTGGCAAAATCAAATATAGACTAGCAAACCGGTCTTGTACCGGGACTGTAGAGAAGAAAGGTGTGATGTCTTTTGACTAAAACATGTGATATGTACATTCAAATCAAATATATCTCTTCAACCAACTATTGGACCGGGAATGATCTCTCCTAATTTTTTTCCTTAACAGGGTTTCCCTAAGGTTAAGAATAGTTCCTTGTAATACAAGACACCTTTCTTAACTTAAAAGGGGACAATCAAAAACTCCAACGTTCTGTAACCAGCCAAAGATCCTTCAACGCGAACCGGATCGTACCATGAGTGATGATGACCCGTGCTCACTCAAACTTCCCGTTGACAATCTCCTCATCTTTTGCCAGAACCTCTTGCCTCCTCCACCCGAGGCCAAAGGACCAGAGTTTGACACTCTCTCTAAACTCCCCGAACAGTTGAACATCTCCGACACCGAAACTCCTCTCTCCGTGTCAGGCTCAGAGTCATAACTCGGTAGCAACGCCATCCTCCCAGAGCCCTCTCCACCACAAGAGCTCTCAGCTTGAGTAAGTGAAGTTACAGAGTTAAGTTCCTTGGCTTCATCGCATTCATTGCATACAAGTTTCAAAGCTTGCACTACTTCGCCCATGAAAGGACGGTGCGATACTTCCGGTTGAACGCACATCGAAGCTATAGCTGCTACTTTAGCTACGCTGTCGAATGGGATCTCGGGTTGTCCTAGAGACTTGTCTATAATAGCTTCGAGCCCTTCTCTGCTCGTGAGAAGAGACCTAGTCCATGAAACTAAGTTCTCTTGGCCAGGTGGTTGAGACATATCCACTGGTTTACGACCCGTGAGTAGCTCGAGAAGCACAACTCCGTAGCTATACACATCGCTTTTAACTAGAAGATGCCCCGTCATTGCGTATTCTGGCGCCACATACCTATCAAAGAGCAGCACTTGCAAGTTAAACAGGAAAACAAATAACAGCACTTACAAGCGTCAGATACATTATATTTGGTTTTAAAAGTATCAAATATTTTAGAAGTACTACTTCTAAAATATAAACTGAACTACCCGAAAAAACAGAATTACCTGATAACTTTAATAAAATATTTTAGTTATCGAATTATCATAAAATTACCCAAAAAAAATTATCCAAAATATTTAAATTTATACGAATTACTTGGTATTTAATCCAAAAACTGAAAAGTCTGGTTTTACCCAATTGTCCGAAATTATTAGAACAAAAACAATCAGAACCAAATTAGAAACAAAATTTTATCGGATATTAGCCAGTTCCTATCATGGTTATCCGAACCGAACTGAAAATCGAAATTACTGAACCGAAACCAAATCAAATTTCAAAATAAACAAATGGTTCCTATATCTCTAAAACCGAAAAACTGAACATTAAACAAAAAAAAACTAAAGTGGAACCGAAAACCAAACACTCATTGCATACACATAGTTCTGGTTTGTATTATCTTACCCGAAAGTTCCCATTACGCGTGTGGATATATGTCTGTTATCTTCATCGTCAAGGGCGTTTCGAGCAAGGCCGAAGTCAGAGACTTTAGGTGTGAAGTCCTGTTCAAGCAAGATGTTACTTGACTTGAAATCCCTGTGTATCACTCGAGGGCTTGAGTCTTCATGTAAATACGCCAATCCACGAGCTGCACCAAGAGCTATCTTCAACCGAGTATCCCAATCTAAAGGCCAGGACTCTTTATCAACCCCTACCAAAAAGAAAACCAAAAAGACAAATATAATCTCAAAGAACAACAATCTGAAACGTGGAGGCATCATCAACCAGTGGCGGACCCATGAATTATTATATGGGGTGTCAAAATTTTGATTATAAAAAATTAGGTGTCAAGATAGGATCGAACTCGGGTTTATGAGGGGTCAAGATGTGGGTTTTATCATAAATGCTAAGAAACTTTTACAATCTCTACACGTAAAAATCTATTTATAGAGATTTAACCGGTGTCACATGACACCCTATTGCTCTTAGTGGGTCCGCCACTGTCATCAACAAACATACCGTGGAGGTGAGATTCAACGCTGCCATTAGGTATAAGTTCATAAACCAAAGAACGGTTACGATCTTCAACACAAATACCAATCAGATTCACCAAGTTCCTGTGATGAAGACGGCTAAGCATTTCAACTTCAGCCAAGAACTCTCTCCCACCTTGCTGGTCATCTCTCTTCAGCACTTTAACAGCTACTTTAGTCCCATCGTCAAAAAGACCTTCGTAGACCTTTCCAAACCCGCCTTCACCAAGAACCCTCGACTCCGCAAAGTTGTTAGTAGCTTTCGCTATCTCCCTTGCGGTGAACGTCTTGGCAGAGAGAGTAAACGGAGCAATGCTTGACTCAAATGATAGTGATTTTGAGCTAAACCGGCTTCCGGTTAATGATCTCACAGAACCTGAAAACAAACAAACCATGTAATATTAGTTTCGTCCCAGCAGTCACTAGAGACCTCTGACACAATGGCCAGATCCAGAGCCGTCTCGAATTATTTATGGACCCTGTTTAAAAACCTTTATTTATATATATTTCTATTTTTGAAATTATCAACTCTAAATTTAGTATTGTGTTAAAGTTTAAAGTTTTATCTTATAATTTATATATTTATTTTCAATTTTTTTTTTTTAATTTTTCAGCTCGAACCATGTTCACCGATTCACTTACACGTGCTGTTAGACGGCCCTCAAGATCCTTTTCGAGTTGAGCTAATGACCTCTGATAACTAAACTAATCTTTCTTATTTACCTGGTGGTTTGGAGAGGGAAGGCAGTGAAGGAGGAGCAAGTGTGTCTCTTTTAGAAAGCCGTCTTCGTCGTCGCCGGATAACAAAGAACCAAACAATGACAAAACACAAACCAATAAAAGCAGCAGCTGACAAAACAATCACAGCAATGCCTCCAGCATTGAGCTCTTTCTTCCTCATCTTCTTCGGAACATCAACTCCAAGCGGTTTCTTCACCATCCCGTTGTTGTTATTATCACCAGAGAACTGTCGTTCTTGATCTATAACAGTCACCCCGGAAGGAGGAGGAGAAGCTGGTAAACCAGGATAACGCACGTAGACCACGTCGTATTCGCCGAAGGTCGGTACATCTATGTATACTTTCTTTCTGTAGAATCTCTGGTAAGTAAGCATTGCTGTCATGTTATCGAACTTGTCTCCAAGTGGGACCAAATCGATGAGAAGAATGGTTTTGTCTGGTTGTTCGCTAGCGGCGTTGGCTCCCATTATACGGACTTGGCTCTGTTTCATGAATACTCCAGCGCTTATCTCCCGGGCGAACTCTGAAACCATTGGGAAGAAGTCGTAGAGGGCCATGCTGAGACGAAGTGAGACCTGAATAGGCAAGACGCAGCCGCATGGAGATCCTGGAGGTGTGTTTGTGTAAGGTTCCATGCAAACGGTTGATGAACAGTCTGCAGATGTAGAGTGGTTTCAGACAAGAACAAAGATGATGAAAAGACAGTTTTGTGAATTAAGTATTTGAAACCTGAGTTAGGGGGAGGAGGGGGGAATGCTTGAAGAGGTGGGAGTTTGCGAGATTTTGAAGAGGAGGACCTGAGAGGAAAAACTTTAGGAGAAATAAAAAAGAATTTTAGCAATGAGGTTAAAAAAGAAAGAGAGTCTTTGCCTAATTTGTTGTTGAAAAGTTTATGAGCAGAGGAATCAATATCAAACCTTGGGTGGGAGAAGGTGATGGAGGTATGGAGATAGGAGCGTGAGAAGGAGCATGGTGTGATGATGGAGGAGTCATTGAACCTATAACAATAAAACATAGCAAAAAAAGAGAGAATCAATTTCGCTGAGAAGCTTGATGTCTATAGCTAATCTAAGTATCTCAGAGGCTATGGTAAAAGTGGAAACCTTCAGGGTTTGAATTCTTTGGTGGTGGAGGAGCTGGACTATCTGTGATATTCTTTCGCTCTTGATGATGTCTATGGTACAAAGGAGTAGATAGTGGCGGTGGAGATGTATGATGAGAGTGTCCACTGAACTTTGGGGATGAGGGGACAATCAAAGGAGGAGAAGCTGTAATGTAGTAATAACATGAATTTAGTCTTCTTGACACAAGTAAAGAAGAGTAACAACTTATATGATTGATTGATGTCCCCCAACCAAAAATATCAAACCTATATGTGGTAAGACAGGTAAGGGCTTAGCAGTTTCATTTGATGGTGAGGCAACTGGACTTTTGCTATCATCTCCATTGTCGCTGGGAGATGGATCTAGAGCAGAAGAAGAGGAATGTGTTGATATTTTGGATATTGGTTATTTAACGGATAAACACCTCTGAAAGCAGAGCAAACCTGGTGAATCAGCAGGAGATTCAATGGGGAAAGCCGGGTGGGTCGTTGGTGAGTATCTTGTTGGACTCGAGGTGGGTACTGTAGAGCAGAGGATTAAACATAGACATTTTTGGTTACAATGTGAGGAAAGTAAATAGAGATTTTTAAGTAAAGTTACACAAGCACAAAACATGGTAGTATACCAGGAGCAACAGGCTTTTCGATAGGAGGTTTGAGATTGTTAGAAGCATTTCTAGGAGGCACATTGCTAGGAATAGGCGGAGGCAGAGTCACCGATGGAAATGGAGGTATATCTGAAACAGGGTCTGCAGAAAACAGAGCAGTACAAGTTCAAGATCCAAGATTTATGCAAAATTACAGAATATTACAAGATAAATATTCAAAGAGTTATGCAAACTATAGAGCATTTGCAAGCTAAAGATCCAAGATATGTGCAAAACTGAAAGCTAAAAAATTCAAGATTTATGCATATTACAGAACATTGCATGCTAAAGATTCAAAATTGATGCAAACTATAGAACATTGCAAGTGAAAGATTGAGTTTTTTTTTATTTCACAATTCTAGTTCTCAACATACCTGGAGCAGTAGGGACCGAGACAATAGGCTCACCGGACGGTGCTTTAACTCCGGCGGAATCTGTCGGCGGAGGAGCTGCCACGTCAGCTATAGGAGGGCTAGACGGTTGAGAGGCTTTAAGGGGTGGCGCATTGCCGTTTTTGTGAGGTTCCGGTGAACTAATCGGTGGTGATGATGATGGAGACAACAAGTCCAATCCTGAAATCGAAATACAAGCTCATTGTTAATGATAAAACCCAGAATTATAATACGTCGGTTGAATATATAATAAATAAATAAAACAGAAAAAGACAAGAAAATAAGCAAGTTGATCATCCATCTGGGTTTTTGTCTGAATGTAATCAAGCAATGTGTAAAATGATTACTTTCTTTAGGGCATAAAGAATCAAACTCACCTGAGGGAGAAGCAGCAACCAAAACCGAAGAAAGTAGACAGAGCCTTAGGAAGTGCATCAGAATCTCCATTCCATAGAAAAGATCAGCTTCCTCGATGAAGTTTGATGGGTAATCTCAAGCTCCAGGTTTAGAGCTGCTAAGAGAAAGAAAAAAAAATCGAAGTGGCAGAAGGAGAGAGATGACTTACAACGCAAGAAGAAAGAGTAACAGTGAGAAAGAAGCAAGGGAATGATTTTTTTTTGTTCTGCTTTATTTATGAGAGTTTAATGCTCGCAAAAGAGAGGGAATTAATAACAGAAACGAGTTTGGTGTAAGAAGAACGGTGGAAATCAAAAGGGATGCAATTAATCTTCAATCTCCCATGTTTGAACAGAGACGTTTCTTTCTATTTCTGTTTTGTTTGGTTCCTACTCCCAGGTGGTCACAAGTGATGGAGAAAGAGAAATATTTGTTTTAACAGAAAAGGTGGGATGATTTTGAAGCTAGTGAGATAAGTGTGTCTAAGAGAGCCTAGTGGGTTTTGAACCCATTTGATTTTTTTTCTCCGTTTAGGTTGAAGAAGTTATGTTTTTTATTAACAAAAAAGGTTGAAAAATATTACTAACGTATTTTTATATTTAAATAAAGAAATAAAAATATAATTTCACTGGTGATTTCATTTCAAAATCTATCAATAAATACTTTCAGTTATTATGTAATTTTTTAAATAATGACATAAATAAAGCAATATTCGACGGAATTAAAATTATTTTTTCATGCATTTACTTTTAGGTTGCTTAACCAACCAACATTTTGCTTTAGATTTTTTATTAATAAAAAATGGGTAGAATTGCCAAGTGTGACTCAAAACTTAGAGTCAAACCCAAAAGAATACCCCAACTTGGGTCAAAGGCAAAAGTAACCTAAAAGGCTATTGAAATTACAACTATCTCCTTGTGAACAAATAAAAAAACGGATTTTTTTTTACGTTTCTACCCCTCGCAAGTCGTCTGTTTAGACGACTTGAAAATAAGTCGTCCAGACGACTTAACTTAAAGTCGTCTGGACAGTTATTTTTAAATATAATTTAAAAATTTTGTAAAAAATATTTTGATAAGTGAAAAATTGGAATTATGTAATTAACATATGTCTTAAGAGATATAAATTAATATATAACAAATTTCAATTGTTTTCAGCCCAGATGAGTGAAAGTAGTGAGTCATGATATTCTTTAGTTTATGTTTCATCAACATATGTTGTAGTATTGTATGTGTTCTTAGGGTTAGATTTTGGAAAGCATTAAAACCGTTTTTGAAAATTTTTAAAATTACCTAAGCGTGTTCATTTCTGTGTATAGTAAACACTATTGAAGTATAATTTGATTTTATAACGTGGTTAGTAAGTTAATTTAGTCATT
The DNA here is from genome assembly GCA_019706035.1 of Raphanus raphanistrum subsp. raphanistrum. Lineage (NCBI taxonomy): Eukaryota > Viridiplantae > Streptophyta > Magnoliopsida > Brassicales > Brassicaceae > Raphanus > Raphanus raphanistrum. The sequence goes on from CM033981.1 coordinate 16,247,680, forward strand.
TTAGTTTAGGGGTTCATTTTAGGGTCTGGGACGACTTAATATTTAGTCTTCTGTGCACAGACGACTAAATATTAGGTCGTCTGATCTACATTATCAGCCAGAATAAGTCGTCTAAACCGGACCAAACCTTAAAGTTTACCAATGTACTTTTAAAGCTAACCGGATTATTTACCCAATATATAAGGTGATTTTTTTTTCATTTTCCGCGAAATTCAGAAACCCTAACAATTCTCTCTCACCGGCGATATCAAAGGCGATTCGAATTCCCACTATTTCCGAACAAACCATCGTTCTCAACGTCGGCTATCTATCTCACTTCATTCTCACCGTTGTCGCCGCAACTTCTTCTAACCCTAGCGCCGCCGATTCCTCTAAACCCTAGCGCCCCCGCTTCCACTATTTCCGAACAAACCGTCGCCCTCGCCACCTTGCTCACCAACGTTCTCACCGCCGCTTCCTCTAAACACTAGCTAGCACCGCCGCTTCTTCTAAACCCTAGCGCCGCCGCTTCTTCTCTGTAAACCGTAGCGCCGTTTCTCTGTAAACCCTAACGCCGGTAAGTCATCAATCTCGAGGAAAAGATGAACATAAAACGTTGTCTCTATCAATTTACTCATTCTCACCGTTTCACGTTTATTTTTTCAGATCTATAACCACAATGACGAGTACTCCAACTCCTTCTGCGACTAATCAGGTCCGCTTGAAATTTTTCTACTGGAAGACTTGTAAGTAAGTCGTCTGGAAAGTCTTTCAACTGGACGACTTAGTAGACGACTTAAATATAAGTCGTCCATTTGGAAGACTTTTCAGACGACTTAAATATAAGTCGTCAACTAAGTCGTCCAGTTGGACGACTTTCCAGACGACTTATATTAAAGTCGTCTACTAAGTCTTCTGGAGTAACAATTAAGGCGTGATTGATTTAGCTTGTGTTCTGACTTCTATTGTTGTCTTTGATTATTTTGCAGACAAAAAGGATGGATATTCCAGAACTCCCCCGTAGGTTATACACATTAGGGGAAGAGCCAGAACCCCAGCATAGCATTTCGTATCATTCGGATAACAACAGGTTGCACGCTGCTCTTAAGGGAGCTCTCACTGAGAAAGAATTTGAAGAGTTCAAGAAGTCGAGATTGGGAGTTTTCATCAAGTTCAAGGAGCAGGGATTTGGTTGGGCTTCAAGGCTGGTTCACCACATGCTCTGTTTAAAGCTGGACATTAAGAAGAAAGTACGAGATGTGGTGTCTCGTTGGTCCAGAACCTTTGAGGTTTTCACTGTTAGAGTTTGAAATGATCACTGGTCTAAACTGCGAGTACATCGAGGACCTTGACACACCAAAATGTGATGTTACCCCAGAGATGGTTTCTTTCTGGGGGATGATGGGAGTTCATCTGGAAGCTGGGCCAACTACTGATCAGATAATAGATGCACTGAAGAGATGCGGGGATTGGTCCACGGAAGATCGCAAGCGGCTCGCGTACCTTTCCATCTTCACTGGATTCATTGAAGGGAGAAAGTTTTCAACCGCTACACGAGCTACTCTGGCAAGGCTAGTGATGGATTTAGAACGGTTTGAGAATTATCCATGGGGGAGAGTCTCGTTTAAGGTGCTGATGGACTCTTTGTGGAACAAAGAGATTACTGGCTGTTACACCGTGGATGGGTTTATACAAGTTCTTCAGGTCTGGGCGTACACAGCTCTGCCGGGAATGGGTGCTAGTATTGGTAGTCCCAGATTAAACAGTTCGCTTCCACCGATTCTGGCTTACGATGGCAGCAGAGGCCGCAGATTCATGAAAGCTGCTATCTTGAGTCAGGTACCTTTCCATCTTCACTTAATTAAGTCGTCTGGAAGGTCTTCAAACTGGACGACTTAGTAGACGACTTATTATAAGTCGTCTGGAAGGTCTTCCAGCTGGACGACTTAGTAGACGACTTATAATAAGTCGTCTGGAATGTCTTCCAGTTGGACGACTTAGTAGACGACTTATTATAAGTCGTCTGGAAGGTCTTCTAGCTGGACGACTTAGTAGATGACTTATAATAAGTCCTGGAAGGTCGTCCAGCTGGACGACTTAGTAGATGACTTATAATTAAGTCGTCTATTTAGTATTTTGTTTCAAATATCTAACTCGATTCTTCTTCTATTTACTGCAGACCCGCGTGATCAACTTTGTTGAGAAGGACATTAGTGAGCTTGTTGATCAGCATTTGAAAGAGAATGAGGATGGTGATAAGTTCGTGGGCATGTATGATTAGATTTGTGTATGGCTTTGAACTTGTTTTTGTATAGATTTATGTATGACTTTGAACTTGTCTTTGTATAGAGAATGAGGATGGTGATAACTTGTGTATGATTTTCTAACTTGTGTATGATTTGTGTATTTGTATTTGAATTTGTCGTTGTATAGATTTTCTAACTTGTGTATGATTTATTTGAACTTGTCGTTGTATAGATTTTCTAACTTGTGTAAATATATAAGTCGTCTGGATCCAGCTGGACGACTTACAAATAAGTCGTCTGGAAGGTTTTCCAGCTGGACGACTTACCAATAAGTCGTCTGGAAGGTTTTCCAGCTGGACGACTTACAAATAAGTCGTCTGGAAGGTTTTCCAGCTGGACGACTTACAAATAAGTCGTCTGGTAGGTTTGGACGACTTACAAATAAGGTAGTCTAAAAATAGTAGAAGGTAGTCTAAAAATAAAATACACTGGACGACTTAGTAAAAGGTCGTCTAAAAAAAATACACTTGAAGGGATAGTAGAAGGTAGTCTAAAAATAAAATACACTGGACGACTTAGTAAAAGGTCGTCTAAAAAAATACACTTGAAGGGATAGTAGAAGGTCTTCTGGACGACTTAAGATTTAGTCGTCTTGAAGGTTATCTGGTAGACGAAACACTGGACGACTTAAGAATTAGTCGTCTGGACGGGTAAGACGACTTAAATTTAGGTCGTCTGGACAACTAGTCAACTGGTTGTGTACATTGTGGTTTCGTATGGCCAGTTTCCTTGCAGTTTGAGCATCTCCGTGCCCTGTGTTTCTTCCTGGGTTTGTGTCCTCTCATCCTAGATAGCTCCAACCAAGATTGCCATCTTGATTTCTTCTGTCTCCCCGGACCGCGCTTTACGTTTGGAGGAAAGCATTCTCGTTCCTCAATATGTTGTGACACGATAGGATATATATTCTCTGAGTATCCTGCATACAGATGATTCTTTGAGTAAAGTGGACATACAAGTGTGGAGATATGCAAACCAGCATGTGTTCCAGCAGCTATATCATGAGAGCAAGGTATTTTCTCCACTCCATAGACACCACAATCACACTTTACATGTTCCAAATCAACCACACAGTCCATTTTGCCACCTTTGACAAAGAAACGCCATCCATCAATTGGTTCGACCGTCATCATATCCGCTATCTCTGATCGAACAGCAAGCAAGTATTCAACACCCCGGCTATGTTCAGTTGGGAGACTCAAAGCATCTTGTCTCCTTTTCCAATACCATTTTCCTAACTTCTGCCTTATGAACTCCAGCAGGAACGGAATCGGAAATCCTCTTACTCGCTTCAGTGCGGAATTAATAGATTCAGCGATGTTGCTTGTTTTTATGTTGAACATGTTCCCCTTACAATAAACCCTTGACCATAGCCTGGCGTCGGCCTTCTCCAAATACGTTGCAAGTTCCGGGTTTGCACTCCGTATCTCAGCCATGTACCGGTCAAAATCGTAAACCGTGTGCGCATAAGCAGCCCCTTTCACCAAGTACATGAGATGTTTCCCTTTAAACTTTTTGACAATGTTATCTTGAAGGTGATAATAACATATTCCTCGGGTTGCCCAAGGAAACACCTTCTCACACGCACTTTTAATGGCCGCATGCCGGTCGGAGACTATCACCAGAGGTTTGTCATGAGATATACAACTAGCCAATTTTGTGAAAAACCATTCCCAAGAAGGTTCATCTTCAGCATCCACGATCCCAAAAGCCAATGAGAATATCTGAAAATTGCCATCTTGTGCGGCTGCAACTAACATAACACCTCCATACTTTCCACTTAGGTGAGTTCCATCCACCACAATGACCCTTCTCTGATACTTAAAACCTTTGATAGAAGCTCCAAAAGAGAGAAATAGATACTTAAATCTTTTCATAGAATCAATTTCTATAGCCGTGATAGAATCAGGATTTGCAATGGAGATTTGCTCGAGATATGAAGGCAGACGCGAATACCCTTCTTCTGCTGATCCTCTCACCAATTTTTGTGCATATAACAGTGCTCTGTATGAAGTGGTGTAATCAAGCTTCATGCCAAACATGTTCCTCATTGCATCAGTGATATGCTGTGGAGTTATCCCATCAATGATTCCAACACGATCAATGAAAAGACTACCAACATACTTTGGAGTACAGTGTCTCCGCTGAGCGATTCGGTCTCCAATTGAGCATAAATGTTTTTCCACATACTTTGTTACCCAAAACGTGTTTGGCCCATGTTTCACACTCGCTCTGATCTTCCATCCACAACCGCTAACCCGACATGTTGCCACAAGGAGAATTTTTGATGATTTGTATATTCTGAAAGAAAACCTACCTCTCACTGCTGTCAACCGCAGCTCTGAAAGCAGTGCATCCTTGCTAACAAAACTCTGGTTGACATAGATGCTGGTACAATCCGATTTTCCTCCTTCAATAGCATTTGTCTTAGCATATGTCTTTTCAATTTCTTCAAAACAAATATTATCATCATCTTCCTCGTCCTCGTCTTGAACATTTCCATAAAGACTGTAATCCCCACCATTCTGATCCGTTTCACCAACAATAGTGTTATCAGCATCCTCCTCCCCATTTTTCTCCTCCCCATTTTTCTCCTCCCCATCTTGATTTTCATCTTCAACAGACTCATTATCACCAACATCTTCAAAACATTCATCAGCTTCATCATTATCACCAACATCTTCTTTCCATTCACCAGCTTCATCATTATCACCAACATCTTCTTCCCATTCACCAGCTTCTTCTCTTTTCTCTGAAACCGTTTCCACCTTGCTGCGGCTTGATACACAAAGACATACTCTATGCGTTTTGAGTATCTCGAGCAAGTTTCGAACTTGTCTATTACTTGTAACATGAATGGGAGGACTGCCTGGAGTCATCATCATTTCTGCTGGTAATGAGTAGCTAATCTCCACAGTCACTGATCTCATGTCCAGGTTATAATCTTCTTGAGCCATTGCAACAAGTTCAGCATGTGTTGAATCTTCATTCAATAAAAACAATCTTGCTCCTTTGAGATCATCAACCACAAAATCCCAATGGAAATCTCTCAACAACCATTCTCCATACACTGCATGTAACTTAAAAATCATCTGCAAATATTCAAAATAAAACACATTAGTAAACATAGAGAAAATGAAGAAGTTCAATAAACATTATCGCAGACGACTTAGAATTAAGTCGTCCAGAAGACTTAAAGGTAAGTCGTCTAAAGAGGTCACTTTTGCAATTGAAAATTAAAAGGGACGACTTAATTCTAAGTCGTCCGGCTTTGTTTGTTAAAAAAAAAATTCAGACGACTTATATATATAAGTCGTCTACGAGAAACGGGCTAGTTTTGCATTTGACCGAATCGTGTCAGATCTTTGACTATTTCTGGACGACTTATAATTCAGTCGTCTCTGGAAAGTAAAAATTTCAATATTTTATTCAAACTAGACGACTTACATGTAAGTCGTCCTCGGTTAGTTTTGTAATTGAAAAATAAAACTTGAAATTTAACTTTCTCCAGACGACTTAACTAAAAGTCGTCCAGCTAGACGACTTAATTTAAGGTCGTCCGGGATAAGCAAGGTTTGACCAGAAAATTGGGAAAAATTCTGGACGACTTTGCTTTCCCCGGACGACTTTAAATTAAGTCTTCTGACGGGACGACTTTATATTATGTCGTCTGGTAAAAGTTAAATTATGAAGTTTTATTTTTCAATTACAAAACTAACCTAAGACGACTTACACGTAAGTCGTCTAGTTTAATAAAATATTGAAATTTTAACTTTTCCAGAGACGACTGAATTATAAGTCGTCCAGAAATAGTCAAAGATCTGACACAATTCGGTCAAATGCAAAACTAGCATGTTTCTCGTAGACGACTTATATATAAGTCGTCTGGAGTGTTTTTTTTCAACAAACAAAGCTGGACGACTTAGTTTAAGTCGTCCGTTTGACCAGAAGACTCATCAGTAAGTCTTCTACATACAGATGACTTACTTGTAAGTCTTCTACGCGAACAGATTTTGAAAAAAAAAACAAATTTGTACCTTAAACTAGGTGAGATGACTTCGTTTGCACACAGGGTCTTCTCCAACCACCAAGAACCTCAAACGAAAGCAACCGTAAGTCAAAACGAAAGAAATATGGCTCTGTCAACCATCGCCCATATTTTGAATCAAAAGCTTGAGTTTTTTGGATGAATATGGAGAGAAAGTGAAAGAAATGTTGTTTTTAGTTCATAACAATTGAAACAGAGAGAGTGTAAAGAGATTTACGTGCATTAAAGGGCATTAAAAGCTCCAAACAGTTCGTACAAGGTTGTTCCCACTATTCATGGCAGTGGCAATATTGTAAATACTTGAAGAATATGAGGTTGAGAATGTAAAGACGCTATTTTCGAAAAACAAAAAAAATAAAAAGTTAATGGCATTTTCGTAGATTAAATGGAGGTGTGGGGTTAAAAACTCAAAAAAAAAATGAGTCAAAAGAAAATATTAGTTTTCTGTTTGACTTCAAGTTTTGAGTCACTTTTACAAAAAGCCCTAAAAATGGGTATCATGTCAGTTAGAATTATACAGCTAAACCCACCTTTTAGGATACTTATCTGTCACTTTAGAGACATTAACAGCGTCCAGACTCCAGTAAATGACATGATTCCTATAATTATCGTTTTCTATCATGTGAATCATGTTTGTTTTATATGCATTATTACAGAGAACTCCAAACAGTAGAAGTTGTCCCCGATGATTGAAATTATAACCAAACATTTGGAAGCATTACCAACTGGGACAAGATTTCATGTCCCATTTTGTAACAGACGCAAGAATGAGATAAAAAAATAAACAAATATATAAGTATTGCTGAGAAAGACTATTAAAAATATTACGGTAACTTCCACAAATAAAAAGATTATAGTTTCGTTCTCTCCCGCGTTATCACCTTCAACCTTCAAAATTGATGTTTGTCTATATCTCCTAGTATTGTATGATTACTCATATGAAGTCCAAGCCGCCTTCATAATGGTTAATCCCCACGGTCGAAGAAAATAAGCAGTGGGATCAACTGAAATTTGTTTTGTATTGGGAACTTTGTTGGATCAAAATAAAAAAGAATCCAATGCGAAGACAACTTAACGATCATACCCTAATCCACATTGATCTAACTATCAATAAAAGAAAACTTTTGGTTTGGATTGTTTGTGAAACCGATATGACTAAAGTTAATTATCCAATTTTATGGAAATTGAAACAATTATAAAATACAAAATAACTAACTAATATAAATAATTGATTTAAGGATCATATATATATATTGACCATTTAAAATTTATTAGCTATTATAAATATTTCATTTGAATCGATCTATATTTAGGTATGGCACCCCAACATTCTATGTATGTATGTTTCCTCCAAATTTAAACTAAAACAAACAATCCTTCTTGATATTAGTTTCGGTAGATTCTTGTTTTATTTATTTTTCATTCCCTCCAGAACGTTGTTTTCAGATCCTCACTTTAGAAAAAAAAAAGAATGATAGCTAAAATCATATGGTTGTAAACACAGATATCAACAATTCACTATTTGATAGGCACATCAATAGCACCGACGTAACATCTTGTATATATCGATCTCCCTAAAATATAAACTCAATATATTACTAGAATTGATAAATCATTATTGTATTTCCCTTGTGCAATTGAATTAAGAATTCAAATGCAAATATGTTAAAGATTAGGTCCACAAAAAAGTGATAAAATATTGACCAAAACTAATGTTGTATACCTGATTATGTCATGTTATCTATTTGAATTTTAGCAAAAAAAAACTATTTGAAAGAAACATTTTTTTCCGGAAGAAACATATAAGAAAATGTTGTATATTGTTAAAAGCATATACAAGTCTTGATTTATTATATTTGATGCACAAGAACAGAGCTGAATATAACCAAACTCTTGGTTTAGTGGTAATTGAATTTCGGTTGGAGTGTCTATCCTGGGTTCGAATTGTTTTGGCCATTTTTTCGTCTATAACCGTACGTGTCCGGATAGAAGGTCTCACGGGAATTAATCTCGACTTACCGCCTGAAATTTCCCACGGTCATAAAAAAACACAGAGCTGAATATGTTAATCAGAAGATTGTGAGCAGAAGAGTAAAGCGAAGCAATTCGCAAGAATTTTACCAACAACCAGAAGAAGAAAACACAACGTTGCAAAACACGTGGTGAAAGAATCGGTTCCGTTGTCACCAATTAAGGACTTGAAGCGCAATAAAACAAAACAAAATTCTTGATTGGACAATTTTCACAATAACAAAAGGATAAAATTTTGTTTAAAAACATAAAATTCAATGCACCGACAATAAATCCTGAGATTCAAAATTAAAAATAAAAACAGATGAATAATAAAAGTAGAACGAGACGGAGTGGCGAGAATTGCAGATCGTAGATTTGGTGTCTTGCGTGGGGACATACAATCGATACGACCCAGATTCGAGCTTGCATTTTGTCGTTTGATTGTAAGAAATGATCTCAGACAACGACGTTGAGTCCTTGTTTCTTTACTGTTCAAACAAATTAATATATTCTTTGAATCATATAAAAGAGTTCAACGTAATTAGGTGGAAAAGCATTTTGAGCCTAACCAAAAATAAAAATTGAAACTCCCACGTTTAACAAAATTAAAGTCAAAAAATTAATTTGTATAAGACTAACAGAACGGTCGAATGTATAGATTATAGTGTAAAAATCTAACGTGGATTGATCAAAACAAAATAAAAATCTAACGTGGTCAAAAATATATACTCTAATAATTCTAACTACTAGTCTACTAGTACTATTGCTAAAAAGAAAAAAGTCTACTAGTACTATATCATAGGCTTATAGCCTCCCCTGTAGTAATATAGTAAGAAGATATTATAGAAACAGTACTTCCTAGTTATCGTGTGATGGTCCGGAAAAATCTTGATGAGACTCGTGACAGTTAATTACTGTATAGTATATACCCACCGATATAAATAAATATTCTGCTCTGAACTGGATCTGACTAAGGCCAGGTAGTAGTACTGTACTAAATTAATTCCATATCTTTTATTTATAATTCAGATTTTAACCTAAGAAACAACAGATGGGTTAAATAGTTCAAAAGATGCAGTTAACCTAAATAACTAGAAAATTATGGTAGTTGATGTATTTGAATTGAAGAGATATATAGAGAGATCCAAATGCGAGTATAAAAATCCAAAAAGAAGTTGCAATTAACATATAGTATTACCAGAAAGTTAAATAGTAGATGATGCATTCAAAGAGAGATATAGAGAGACACCAATGGGACCATTAAAATTTCACTTTCACAATTAAAGGAACGAGAGAAGGTAACAACACTAAGAAGAGCACCATATACTTAGACAGATCTATAAACCCTATAGAAGAGGGCTTGTTTTGTACCAGTTGATGAAGCTTTTTTTTCTTTTTCTCATTCACTCTTTTGCTTAAGCTGCAGCAACTACAAAAGGGAAAAACTTAAGTTACACCTTAAAGATGAAGTGATGATGTTTCTCTCATCTTTTACCATGTGTTAGCCAACCTCATTCTCAAGGCATCAATTACTTATGCAGAGCTTGAATTTGATTCACTTTTGAGTCTTTTGACAAAACCGGTTTCACCAGATACTATCTGATTTGTGGTTTACATGTCTATTGAGAAGATTGGATTTCATTGCAGTATCAAAAAATAATAGATCACTACTGTGAAGGAAAGAGCAAGTGCCCTTTTTTAACAAATCAACAAGGAAAATAAAAGTGCGAAGGACAATGACTATAGTTTAGGTGAAAAAAGGTCAAGCACATGCTTATGTAGTGACCACTCTTTTCTAAAACAAAGTACTATATCAACTAAACTGTTTACAAGAAAGGAAAATAGGTAAAATTAACAAGGAAAAATAAGAAGGAAACAGAAGGAAGAGTGTGAGCTTTTAATTAGCCAATATAATGAAAACTATTTAGGAACCTGTTTCTAAACCAGAGGAGACGTTTCAATGACGATGCATTGCATGATTCAGCTTCAGGCCTAGAGAAAATGCGAAGTCTAAAGGCGGTTAGCAAAAAACATAAAGATCTTACGATTTTGGTATTAAGCTGGAACGAAAGCACAGTACCTGAGTGCACTGGACACTGAGTTTAGTTTTTCATTTCTTTCATCTCAAAGAGAAACCAATCACAGATCAGTTTTTTTCGTGGCTGAAGCTCGACAAGAAGTCGAGAATCTTGGACGATATGTTCCCTGAGTTTCTGGTTACACTCGTGTTAACTGTAACGTCTCCCTTGTTTACAGCTTCTTCGGGGCCATTTGTGCGTCTCTCAACTTTACTAGATTCGAATTCTGCAGCGAGTTTCATGGCAGAGTGTAGAGAACTTTGAATGTGTAAGTTAGGCGTTGCCTTGAGATTTCTACTACTTGCTGGTTCTTCCGATGCAGATGGTAAAAAACTGATACCTTTTGGAGGCACCAGAGGAACAGAGCTTATCTGTTGTGACTGCTTCGAGCTCTGATTATCAGAGTTCTGTGTGTTTTGCTTGGACCCAAGAGATGGTTTGACCTCTTTCTCTTGTGTTGTTTTGTCTAAAGAGAGGAAACTCATACCCTTCGGAGCAACGGATGGTTTTCTCAAAGGAGGAATCTGTGGAGGTGTTGCATGTTCATTGATCTTCGAAGATGGTGATGCATCAGATGAGTTTTTTTGGTTAGATTGGCTAGAAGGATTCCAAAATGCAGCTGAGCTTGAAACTCTTGCTTGAATCGCCGGTAATCTGGCTATGGCCTGTCTCACGGTTTGTTTATTTGATTTCTGAGGCGAGAAAGATGCTGCAGCGATGTTACTTGATGAGTTTGTTACATTTGCACTCGGTGTATCTGAAGCAGCTTGTGGAGTACCCTGTCAAGTGAAAATTGGTATATTAGGATCGAAAAGATCAAATATATAATAATAGAGACTCGGAAGAAGAATCAAGAGGAGATTGTTTCTTTACCTTGTGCGAAAACAAACACTTATCACCCCTGTGGCAGAAACCTTTGGTCGTGATATTGTTGCAAGGGTATTTGGACAGATCATGGTCGTACGGACAATCATCTCCTTTCATACATGATTGAGTTGCAAAGTAGCAGCAAGGCTGAAACAACAAGAAGACGTTGAACATTTAATGGTTAGAGACTAGAGAAACAAATATAAATTCAGCTTTTGCCTAAATAATTGCTGGCTATATAAAGTTCAGAAGAGTAGTATATGTTCTTGAAACAGTAAACCATACCATAGATTTGGTTTCCGGAATTGTATCGTGTGAAAATTTGCAGTTTTTCCCCTGCAAAACATGGAAATGTTTTTTCATCAGCAACAAGGATACAAAGCTATAACCAACTCTAAAGAAGAATCCAGCGCTACTGTGCATACCTCTTGGCACCGTCCCTTGAGATAGTGACGACAATAGCTTATAGGTTTTGGTTTCGGAGCTACTGGTGGTTTGAGTTTCAACTTCTTTACGCCAAGTGCTATACGCTCCTGAGCTCTTTTCTTTCGAGCTTTTGCCTGGATGAAAATAGCTAATCAATAAGCAAACATCTCATGCCACACAAAAAAAAAAAAAAAAACTGATTGCAAGACATTCCCATGAAGATATGTTACCTTCTTTCTAGCTTTTGCTTCCTTAGAAGGCACAGATTTTTTCTTTATTGAAGTTTGAGAAGCCATCTGCAGACAAGAATGTAAAAAAGACAAGTCAGATTTTCGCAAAATCCATACAGGAGATGATTAGAATATAATCAGCTACATAGCATTCCGATACCTTTTCTTGGTTTTTGGAAGTTAGATCATTCTCCTTGACTTCACTTTCACCATTCAATACCTCAAAACCAGAACAAGTACTCTTACTAATAGTCTCTTCTCCTCTTCTATCCAATATCTCTTGTGAGACATGAGACTCCTCGTGCCTTTCCACAGGTAGATCATCATCTCCTATAAGCATATTATCATCCCCAGATATCTCTCCTTCTTCGACATCATCATCGTCATCTTCAACCATCCGAAGAATAGAATCAGTCAAAACCTGACTACTAACAACAGGTTCAATCTCTTCATCATTAGTCTCCAAGACTCCAACTAATCTGGGAACTTCCTCTCCCTTAGTCCTAACAACTTCAGAAACCTTCTTCTCATCACCTTCAACTGAATCTACTTGAACCTCCTCTGCAACACTAGGCTTCTCTGCAACACTTTGAACAAGATCAATAGTTTGTTTGGCCATACCATCATCATCACCATAGTCATTCACATCCAATGCCTCACAGAGATTCACACAACTCTCTGGAGCAAAGTCTCCACTTGCGTTAATAATCAGCTCAAACTCATCGAAAAAATCTTTGTGCTGGCTACGAACAGATGCATCCTCCAAGTCGATTCCGTCGAAAACATCTCCAAGCATCAGATTATTTTCCAGCGAAATCGTTTCCACGTTCTCAGTCCTTGAAATTCCATCGGATCTTGGCTCGAGGATCGATAAACTCTCAGTCGTCAGCACTTCACCACCAGGCTCGCAAGCTTCTCCCGGAGACACTTGAGCGGTCTCTACGCTCAGAAACACACACAAAAAGCACATCAGAATATCATAACATCGAAATTGTTAAAGCTCAAAATCACAGAGAGAGAAGTTCGAATTGCGATAGGAGAAGATGAATTAAAAGCTTTCTCACCTGTTGTAGCGACGAGCTCCCGAAGAACAGCCGGTGTGGCGAGAGAAATCTGGTTGTTGCTTTCGAAGCTCGAGCAGAGGTGGTGAAGCACAGAGCGGAAACTTCGAGTCGGGAGATGCGACCGTCGGTGAGGAAGCGAAGCGAAGGAAGATTCCATCGTCTTTGGCCGCACAAATAATCTCCACCGGTGCCGATCGTCTCGGAGAAAGGCCGTCTTGTGGCGGCGAACCGATTTTGTAAAATCTATAAAATAAAATTAAAACCTCTTGTCTACAGAGAGGTTTTCGGATGATGGAAACACCGTCTTGATTATGTAACGGCGCCGTGAAAAAACCTCGACGGTTTGACTTATTGAGTTATTGACTCGTTAAAACGGACGTTTTCGAACGACGTCGTTTTAGGATACTAAAACCCTAAAAACTTATCGATCCTCTCTCTCTCTCTCTGTCTCATTATCCGAAATCGGATTTGATCATTTTGTGAGTTTCGTCAAAGGGAAGAGAAAGATGGTTGTGCGGCTGCGATTATCGAGACTAGGATGCAAGAACCGACCGTTCTTCAGGGTAATGGCGGCGGATAGCAGATCTCCGAGAGACGGGAAGCACATCGAGGTCTTGGGTTACTTCAATCCTTTGCCAGGTGATTGATTTAACTAAGAGAATGTTCTGATTTGCTCTTTTCGTTGGGTTTTTTACACCATTTCTGTGTGTGTGTGCAGGGCAGGACGGTGGTAAGAGAATGGGTCTCAAGTTCGATCGAATCAAGTATCTTCTCTTCTCTTTTTCCTCGTACCTTTTGATAGTTCATATGTCGGCTTTACCGTTGAATTTGTGAATGTTTAGGCCATTGTTATTAAGGGAAGCCTCTCTTAGCTTATTGATACATGAATGGAGCTTGAAAGATTATGCTTTACATTATTACTCTTTTAGTAGGTTCCTTTGTTCAAAAGTAAGGAAGCAATGCGTTTTTTTTTTTTTTCAAATCTTGTTTCTTGGGATTGTCTTCTACTTACTTAAATCACTCGTCTGAACTTCTGGGTTTCCTTCCTGCATTTTGAAATGTTTATGTTTTAGCTGCCTCTCGGAATCTTAAATACATTAGCTAGTTGAAGCAATGCATGTACGTACCTCTTCCTAGTTCAAGAAACAGATCAGATTTTGTGGAAACGTTTTTAACAAGTTTTACTGTATACATAACATAGGGAACTCCTTCTCGTTGAGTCTTTCTGTGGAACTTCTGATCTGAGCTATTGCCTTTCATATACAACCCTCTTTTGCATAAGTAATATGGTGATCATGTAGCTTTAGAATCTTGTCAATTGTCATGCTCTTTTGCATCATTTAAAATTGAAGTTTTTTTTATGCCGTCTAGATAGTAGCAGAACCACATGCCAAGATTGCATAAAACCTGGCCACACAATCAAAGTTCTTGTCCTGGATGTAGTTTTTTCTTTATTCATAGCATTTTGTTCGTTTTTTTCTGTGCAGGTACTGGTTATCTGTTGGTGCTCAAGCATCAGACCCGGTTCAGCGTCTCCTTTTCAGATCCGGTTTACTTCCTCCTCCTCCAATGGTGGCTATGGGACGTAAAGGTGGTGAAAGAGACACTCGCCCTGTTGATCCAATGACTGGTCGCTTTGTCGACGCTGAGAAGAAACCACCCGTTATAGATAATCAGCCCAAGGAAGAAGACAAGAGTCCATGATCCGTTAGACTTAAGGAAGAAGAAGATGCAGAAGACGAGAGAGTTCGTTCGTGAACTAATGGCGTTAGCCTTTTGTCTTTGTAGCTTCGAAAATTCAGTTTGGTACTTTCTAGTTGATCTTGGTTCTATTTTATTCCTTTGCAAAAATTCACTATGTTTGATGTGTTTAAACGGAAAGGCGTGTTGAGGTCTTGAGGGACTCAGGTTATAAGTTTTGAGGTTTATGATGTGCTTATTACCACTACCTATATAAGCTATTATTCTTTAACCGATTGATATGGTATCGAGTGAATATGATCTTGAATCGGGTTAAAAATATAGTTTCTGTCAAATAATCCGACACGGATGAATCTTCAACTATTTGAGATTTTAGGCTCGACCATGATGCATGATCACAAATGAGAGAACCTGACTCATGTTAATGACAGGGATTAGCTGAAATAAATAGTCAAGCTCATTAATGCACGAATCAATGAATCATAGAAACTTAAATACTTATTAGTGTTTACAATTGCCTCGGCCATGTATTTCAGTCTAGAGACATTTATTTTAATTCAAAGACATATATTTTAATTCGATGATCCATGTTTTAGAAAAAAAAAACTGTTTTTAAAAATTTAGTATTTTATATTTTTAATGTATGTAATAATAGCAAATTGTGAATTTTAAAAATATCAATTGTGTTTACTGAGTTTTGATTGGTTAAAATCATAAAAATAGCTAAACACAAAAATAATTCATTTATTACAAAAAAAAAATCGTATTTTTTTAGAAAGTGTAAAAACTCTAAAACATTCGTATTTTCTTAGAAGTGTAAAAACTCTAAAACATACATTTTTTTTAACGAATGGAGTATTGGCTAGACTGCTTTTAAAAATGTAATTTGTTTGTATGACCAAAAATATGAAATGATTAGTTGAACGTTGATATCGTCATCGGAAACTTATCGTCATCGGAAACTTATTGAAACAAGGTTTTCACTAATTGACTATTTTGACTGTTTTTTTTCTTTACGAAATGACTGTTTTCATTTTATCACCAATTTGTACACCCAGTCAATAAACATTCTGGCTTCGCCCCTGATTATATGACTTAATATGAATTATAAATAGACGGAATTCTAAAGAAATAAAGTCTTTTAGAACCATGTCTCATGCATACATAAAGCGTAAAACTAAATCTGGTATTGCAAATCAGTGTGTTATGTTTGTGATATAAACATATTCTATTCAAAATCCAATTGCAGAAAGGAGGCTGGTACCAGCTTAACGGTGAGCAACCAGGGGAGAGGCCTCCTGAATGCAAGCAAGTAAACAAAAATGTTTGTGGGGTTTTTGAGTGGAAGTGTTTTTTCTTAACGAATTTTTGGTTACGAATGTACGTATATCCTCTATGGCAAAATTCAAATAATTTTAAATTAATTTTTTGAAGTTTAATAAATCTTTCCTAACGCGAGAATTCAACTCATGACTTTTCGATTTTATTAAGTAATCTAAAAGTTTTAGCTTCGTTGGTTTGGGTAAAGTTCTCATGCAATACAATTTTTTTTTTTTGAAAGATTGGGCTCTTATTTGATAAATTATTATTGGTGTCTTTTAAGGAAAAACTTTATATCAAGTAATTTTGATTTTATTATTTTCTGTATTCTTGAAAAAATAAAATATAAGAAAACAAAATTTGTCTTTTTTTTTTGTTTTGTCGCAGGAATGGATTAGTAATATATATGGTCAAAAGTCAAATTAATTACAAATGACAATAACCGACGTAATAAAATTCAGTGAGCGCATTCAAAAGAAAAAAAACTAACCTACGTAAAAATCAAAGATAATCTATATGAATGTTTTTTTTTCTTTTTTTCAATAGTTGATTAGATTGTTGATTATTACTCAAATGGACTGTTTTTCCACAAGTAAAAAGCAGATTAATCATGGGGTCATTTTGAATCTCTGTTGTCTGATTTTGATCTCAAAATACATATATACGAAGTGAGATCTGAGAAGCAGCTAAAGAAAACAAATTGCAGGTCCGGAGATATATCGGGTTCAATACAAAACTGAAAAAATAAATCTTAATAATAAATTAAAAAATTATTGAAACAGTAATTTACAATTAAAAATTAAAATATCCCTTAAACTTATAAAGGTATCAATTCTGAGAATTTTGTTTCTATTTAGTTTTATATTAGGTTAAGATCCGCGTCTTGCACAGAATAAATATTATATATAAATTATTTTTATGTATTATATGTTTTTACATATTATGAAATATATATATATAAAGAGAATTATTAAAATTTTAGTAACTGCTACGTATATAATTAAATTGGTGCAAACACATAAATAAATTCATTGATCCAAACAAACACTTTTTCTATTTTTTATCATTTGCATTTTTATAACAAAAATTAAAATCACTGATAACAATTTTTTTTGGGATGTTTAATAGTTTTAGTAATTTATAACTAGGTATTCTTATATGGTATATAATTTATTTAAAATATTAGTTTGGTTATTTCGTTCTTGAGATATTCCCTCATTGTTCAAGGAGGAAGTGGTTTATTGGTTGTTTGGCCGTGGACAATCTCTAAATATCTTTCATAGGGTTCTGAATCTGTTGTTTCATGCTTGTTTGTAGCCTTTGCCGGTGACTTTTGGTTTCAGTTGTCTTTATCTTTCTTTGCTGTTAAGTGTATGTGTTTGTTGGCATTCCTTGTTTGGACTTAGTTTTCAGGGTCTGTTCTGTGTGACCGCTGGCTTGTGTACCGGATGTAATCCTTTCGGTTTAAAAACGCTAACTTGTAATCTTTCGTGTTTCTTATTAATAAAATCAAGTGACAAAAAAAACGACAAATAATTTTTAAGAAACTAGCTAGCTACGCATGCACTAGTCTACAGAGTTTTTGTCAAACATAACAAAAAGTCTAGAGTTATGTTCCCTCACAAGTCACAACCTAACAAAACACAGGACTGAAATAATCAATCATTTATCTTTGGACAAAATGTATCATGAAGTCAGATTATTCAATCAATGGATACTAATCAAAAAGGTCTCGCGTGTACAATTATTCAGAACTTTAATTTGATTCATTTGAAGTTCCAATTTTCTTAAAAGAGCTGACTTTTTACATATGAAAGTAGGGCCATGTAACTATTCAGAAATAGTATCAGGTATAAGCTATGAGAAACATATCACGTCTCTTTTAAAGGAAAGACAAATAATTATTCTTTTTGGTAAAATTGTTAAATAAAGATAGATATAAAATAATAAAGATAAAACAATTCGATGATACGAATGCTGAGAAATACTAATTTCTATTTGACGTAACATATATAAGTATACAAAATGTATTAAAATGATGTGTGTAAATAAAAGACAATACTAGTGTTTAGCTTAATTACAACTAGATTTTAATTACAACTAGATTTTGATTTGCATTTTCAAAGTTTGAAATTGGTCTTCTTGTATAAGTCATGAATCTTATTATCTTTTTACATGTGAAATATATCAAATCTAAAATAGTTAGAACAAAAGAATCATATTACTCTCTTATATAGTATAAGGGTATATATATAAACAGAAAATACTTACATTCTTATCTACTAAGATGATTTCCATAGTTTAGTCTGACAATAAAATGTGTTGTTTTCAAATGTTTATGACTTTTACATAGACCAACCAATCTGATTTGAAACGTTTCAAATCCTTAAGCGTTGTGATTTTGTTATTAGGAAGCATAGATAATTTTTTGATTTTTATTTATACATTTTGTTTAGGATACGTTGGATTTATAATAACAAAAAGAAAAACATGTTTAGGTTAAGAGTACTTTTAGAGATAACCAACTGCAGTTGTGTTGTTATTTTTTCATATTTTGTGGATCCTATAATAATGAGTAACAAAATTCGGTGAGATAAGCTAGAGAACAAAACACTATTTCATTATTTTCTATTTTTGGATTGGCTTTAAATGATTTGAATGTTTCCCAAGTTAATGAAAACATTTTACGAATTATCTAAAAGCTCAAGAATTTAACTAAAATATATTTGTACGTAAGATTTAAAGATATTCTGTAATTAAAAAAGTTTAATTAGATATTTTAGTAGATATCATTTAATTTGCAAGTCGTATGTAGGAGATTAGTTAGGTGATACATTCAGATGTGAATCGTTATAAGACATGTAAAATCTTTGGATGTAGAATTGTATGTAATATTTTTAGAGTTTGTAATAGCATAATATATCCAGTGTTAAAAAATATATAACTAATAACTGTTGTGCAAGTTTAGAAATGGTGAATTAACCAAAATATCTTTTGAAGATAACTCAAAATTATGAATATTGTTATTTACTTAACCATAAAAATAATATATTTGCCATTTACATGATATCCATATTTTTGGCCTTGCATAAAATAGTCGTGTTACATTAAGCTATGATAACTCAAAACTATGAATATTGTTATTTACTTAACCATAAAAATAATATATTTGACATTTACATGATATACATATTTTTGGCCTTGCATAATATAGTCGTGTTACATTAAGCTCTTATAATATATTATTTATCAAAAAAAGAAAAAAAAAATATATATATATATATATATATATATATATATATATATTATTTATCATGTATATTGTAAGGCCATAAAATCATTTACGGCAGATGTTATTTTAGCTGTGTTATAAGAAGATATATTGTTCTGTAATTAGTACCAACATGGAATCGAATTTTCGTAGGAGTTGGAACTCAAGTGAGATATAAAATATATATCTTGTATATGGTAAAGTCTTGCACCGATGAAAAGTCGGTTATCATGTTAAAGCTTAAACATATTCATAATAAATTGTAAACTGAATTTTTTTATAATGATATGTTCATAAATGGTAGTATATATTTTTGATTGCAAAACGTTTAATGCATTAATGTTCATAAATGGTAGTATATATTTTTGATTGCAAAACGTTTAATGCATTAATGTTGAAATAGGATTAGGGAATAGCAATGGCGGACTAAAGAAATAAGGGAATGGGAAAAGTTGATTGACGGCGGACCCATGATCTAATTTTACCTATGTCAAACTTGATATTTGAAAAAAAAAATTGAATCAAAGGTGTCACAGGTAGGATATTTACCGCAGATTAGGAGTGTCAGAATGAAGACTTTACTACTAGAACTACCGATTCTTCGTTGTTTCATGGAACAAAGTAAAATATATTGAGATTTAAGGGATGCCCCTATCTTCCTCTGTAGATCCACCACTGGGGAATAGATGCGTACGATTAGGAAAAAAAATGCTGCAATATGATTGGGCTATAATTTATGGTTGTTTAGAATTAATGTTTTAATTTAAAACAGTGGCATAAAACTCTTCTTTCTGATTGGTCGAATAGGCTCAGAAATTGTTTAAAAAAAAATAAACAAACAATGATAAAAACGTAAATAACTTAAAAACACAAAGACAGAATCTTAGTAGCATTCTGATTTAATAGTATAGATATATCTAAATATTTTGATGTGTACAATACAAAGACTATTAGATCAGTTCGTTTTCTTGTTCCATAATTTAAATTGCCTATATTATATAATACGATGAGAATATTAAATATAGCTACTTTGTCAAGACTATATATATAGTACTAAGAATCGAGTTAGATACAATTTTTATTTTTTGCTAAACGTAGTTAGGTACAATGTTTCAGGACATTTTAAATAAGCTGTTGAGTTTCTCACTTTTTCAATTAAAATAGTCAACCTCCTTTTCATCTTTAAGTAACTAGAAGCATTGCATAATCTTCTTCTAAAGCTCCACCTGTTTAAGTGTTGCTTTATTCTTTTAAATACATTGTACATAGGAGTGTCTCAATATATAATATTGTAAAATTCAATAACCTGAGTAGCTGATATAGAAAATAAATAAATAAATAACCTAAACCCTTTACGAGATTCGGAGATGGCTACCTCAGAAGAAGGTTCTTCCTTAATCTGAATCGGGTCAAAACTGCCGTCTTCCAAAAATCTATGTTCTGAATTTTCTTTAGACTGCAAATGTTTTTGTTCTGTGACACTTTAGCCCTACCCTCATTTTCTTCGCAATTACATTTCATTTAGTTTCGAAAATCAAATGATATTTTTAGTTCATACTTGTAAAAATTTTAACTGCATGTTTTTAAGTTTTTGTAATGACCTTCACTATATATCTATCAAATAATCTGTATTAAGAAAAAATGTCTTCGGTGTGCAGTTTTTCTTTAATTATGTGTTGCAGAATTTATGTATTCCATTTTCTTAGTTATTACACAAAGAAATAAAGCATATAATAATTATACGTACAATTACACATTTTTTGGTAAAACAATTATACATTTTGAACCGACACTTGATTCAAAAACGCACTTTGGAGTATTAGTTTTCGGGTCTAACTGGTGACCAAGGAATGAAGAGGAATAGTGCATTCCTTAATGTTCCTAACAAATTTTACCATTCACAAGGAATAGTCATTCCTTTTCATTTCTTCTCATTCCTTTTATTGTAGAGAATTAAAGAACAAATTTGTTCCTCACTAAATTTGATATGGAATAATCATTCCTCACTATTCCCATAATTTTATTCCCATCCATTCATTTCCTATTTGTTCCTACTATTCCCGAGATGGTTACCAGTTAGACCCTTCATGAAACGAAATGAAGTTGTATATTTCCATTGAATTTGATACCTTATGTATGGTATCGCACATTCCGCAAAAAAAAAGGGTACTGGAATCTAGAGTTAATCACGTTTATAAAATGGAAAATAATTTGAAGATATATTTTCTAATTTGAATTTGGGAAGTGAGAACTAGGTATGTTCCGTTCCTTAAGTGGAATTAATCCATATGTCCTTCATTCTCTTGAAGTTTCACTTTTCCTTTTTATCTAGAGATGTCCTAATCGTTTCCTTTCTCCATTTAGCAAGAAAAAAGGTTCAGTCAATTTGGGCGACAAAAGAAATGTAAACTTAAACCACATATATTTATGAGCGATTCTATAGATCGTGACTCACAATTTTATACAGTATGTTATTTATTTATTTGTTTTTTTTATCAAAACAGTATGTTATTTATTTTTTTGAAAATTATGTATGTTATATCTTCCATACATACATATTTTGTATTTCAAAAAGAGACTAGAATTGATGACAGAGTGATATTATAAAATTATAACGCAATAATAATATATGCAACTTATTAAACAAAAAAAGAAACGAAAAAAATCTCTACAACTTGAAACCGTACGGACTACGTCGGACGAAAAGTACAATGATTGAATACCAAATTATACATTCTATGTACGACCCATCAATCATAAAGTTCTAAATAAAGTTACATTGATACCAACATGTATTTTTAAAGAAAAGTTCACATCAGCCAGCTTCTACTAAATAAATATTGCCTATTACAAAACTATATATACGCTAGCAACAATAAAATAGACAGAAACAATGGGTCAAGATTGATTCACGGAATAGCGACGAATGGCTGAAACATTCCACAGTAATAAGAACAAGAAGAGGACCATCGAAAACGATATGAGCCGCCGAACGCGAGCATAACCAAAACAGACAAATAACATCGATCATTAATTTAATATGTATATTATTAAGTTGTAAGCTTAGAAGAGAAAATAAACTATGATTATAAGAATTAAATATATAGTTAGGATTTAGGAATAATCTTGTTGTCAGTGAGCCAAGTCAGCAACAACTCTTCTGACTGCTTCTTGGAAGGCTGATTCGTCGCATTCACCCTACAAAACAATCAAACTTTTGACGTTTTAATTCTGTTCTTCACAACGACTAATAAATCTTTTAGTCAAGATCGAACTAGTGGTTATCAACTGATCTTATCAATTATACATAATTATATTGACACCATCATATAAATTTGTGGAAGAGAAAATTTTGACGTTTTTAAGAAAAATTGGATGTAACCTAACAAATAATCCAGCCAATCAATGCAATTCCTTGAATAAATCCCACCAAATTGTTAAATAACACATTAAACAATGTGAACTCTCTTTTTTTTTGTAAACTAAATGTGAACTCTCTTTTTATATTAATAAAAAGTAGACGAAGAAACTATATGCAACTACTACCGTTACAAATACTTAATCCTTTTGTATAAGCTAACTAACAATGAGTATGAGTTATTAACATATATACAAAATACTTAGTCATTTTGAATAAGTTAATTGCAGCCCTTAGGTAATTTTAACATATCCAAATAAATTAATAGAATGAAGATTGTTATTTTACCTCAATCTTGAGCCTAAAGCTCACGAGAACGACCGTAGTAACTCCATCTTCGCTAGTTCGGGCTTTACCGTTGATTGATACTAAACTAACATTGTTGATTTGCCTTAAGAACTCTAGAAGCCTTATGATCAAATCATCAGCCCTAATGTTGTCTCCTCTTAGAACAACTCTTAGATCCAAAACCCTTTCTCTGGATGTGGATTCGGGTATATGTATTATACTAACATTAAACCTCTTATCGGGTTGTAAAACATTTTCCATCTCTCTTTCTCCCGCTAGCTTAGCCTCCAGCTCTCGATTTCTCTCTAGTAGTTTCGAAATGTCGCCTTGCAAAGAAGTTAGATGCTCCCTTGCAGTTGTTAGGACCGATGCTTTATCTTTCTGTTTAAAAGTTTTAACCATAACATTAGCTCAAAACATATATCATGGATTCATGGTTAGTATTTGAAATATATGTAACCTAAAAATCTTATGTCTAGACCACATGTTAAAGTAATATGATCATCATTAAAAGAAAAAGAAATCTTACTCAAAGTGTTAATACGTATTTAATAAAATTGGGAATAGGTTATGAAATTAAATCATTGTATTACATATGGAACTTAAAATGTACAAAAAACAAAAAAAAATGAAAAAATATTATAGCACATACCTTAGTTCCAGGAGGAAGGAGAGATCTTAATGCTTGAAAGCTATCGTTAAGCTTTTCTCGCCGTTTCCTCTCCGATATCATATGATGCAACTGCGTTGCGGTTGGCACACGCCCGCCACCGCTTCCATCACCGCCGCCGTCTGTAGCGTTTTCCCTAACAAAACGCTCTCTCCGGTCAATGTTAAGCCTATTGTAGTACGAAATCGCTCTTTTCATCATACTTTGCCTCCGTACACCGCTCCCACCGCCGCCGCTAGTCATGCAGTAGTATCTCTTAAAAGCGGTGGCCTTTCCTTTTCGCTGCGGCGATGAAGAAGTAGAGGAAGGACTTGAAGACGCCGTTATAACCGCTAAGATAGCTCGTGCCATTACTTCTTCCTCATGTTCGCGGTTGCGAAACAAAGGCTCTTGTTGTTGCTGATGGATCATGTTGGTCGTTGCTGCTGTGGTGCCCGGAGCTAGCAGCGGAACGTTAACAGCGTCAGTCGTCGTTGAAGGTTTAGGGATGAGTGGGAATAAGAGAGAGGAATATTCTGAGGCGTTTTGGGGACTGTCTAGTGATCTAAGAGAGGAAGAAGATGAAGAAGGAGGAGGCGGTGGCCAGAGATAGTCGGAGTTGACCGGAGAAGTCTTTCTACTGAAATCTTCAGGGAACCAATCTCGAAGACTTGCTTCTATTTTCATCTGTCGTTTGGGTCAATGTACATGTACATATTGTATTAATATATATTTATATAGAGAAAGAGAGACCTAAACATAAATAAAAATAACTAATCAATAATAATGATATTATTGAATTAACATTATACGTATAAATACATACATTTGCAGCATCATACGTAAATCCGAGTTCGATCTCTCCGCTCCGGCAACCCATGAATATCACCGTCTGACCATAATACATACATATACAACGTTATATATACGTAAATTATATATTATATATGTATTACATTTTGGTTGGAAGTTATGAAAAATATAATGTACCTGAATCCTGGCTTCCTGCAAAATTTTATGAAACGAGACGAAAAATGATTAGTAATGAATATTCATATCATTAACCTATAACAACAAGACTATATGTGGTATTAGCATTATTGGTTAGAATTGATAATGACCTGATAGAAGAGACGTTGTGCATCGTTAGAAGCAAGTCTTTGTATATCTTGCGTCCGAATCTCCAAGTATGGGAAATTATTCATAAACGCCATGCTTGGTATATGTCTTCATTGGAAAATCACAACATTTAGACTATATGATATTCTAGTATGTATATATATATATATATATATATATACAGAGAGAGAGAGAGAGACATTCCGTTATATACATGAACAAGTTTGATGAATAATTTTTACCCATTTTGGAGAGGGATGATGGATTGGCGATATTCATGGAACAATCTGCTGGCTAAACTTCCAGTAGACGTAGAAGGCTCGTGAGATGATTCATTGAAATATCCATCGAATGATATCAAGTAGCTGCAGCTCAAAAATAAAATGCACCTTTGTGAATAAAATACAATACTCTAAAGATATATGAACATGCTATGTGTAATGTGTATATATACAATGATCAAGAACGAGGAAGATATGATGATTATTACTTAGAAGGTCGAGGAAAATAGTAGGACCAGAGAGAAATGTAGATGCATCCAAGAGAATGAGCTAGCGACCCGATTAACTGTTTTCGGGTATTCGGATCATCCGTTAAGAAGATTGCGTCCATGAACGATGTCACTCTCTCTCAAACACAGCAGAAGATTATGAGAATTTGATGATGAAGATGATGAAGAAGGAGGATAGATAATTAGAGAGCTCCATTTCTTAGCTTATGTGATAACAAGAGAGAGATGGAGGGAGGGAAAGTTATTCGTTCTATTTTTATTTTCTTATTTGAAAAGGATAGAAAATATTAAAGTGAAGAAAAGTAGAGAGAAGAAGCAGCCAAACAAGATATTAGAAAGAGAGAAGAAAGAGAAAGAGAGAGTCAAAGTCGCATGGTCCAAAGTTTTGAAAGACGGTCAAGAGAGGATGGCAAATTGTTTTTTTTGGTGTGAGATTTTTATTTATTTATTCGACCAACCTAGCAAATTATGTTACAAGTTTCACTTTAAAACTGGGTATATCTTGCTTTGATAAATAAACTATATTTTTGGTGTAAATGTGTGATTTTAATTTATTTATTTTCTGTTTTAGTTTTTTTTTTGAAAAAAAAAACTTATTTTCTGTTTTAATTGTAACTAATTATATCCTTATCAATTTTTCTTTTTACTTTTTCACTCAGTTTTCTTTAAAAAGTTCTTTAACAATATACTAGTAAATTCATTCATTTTGCTAAGATGGTAAATAATGTTTATAGTTTTGTTATTATTTAGTGGAGTATTATATCTAAAAATATTGTTTCTCTTAACCATGAATAAAAAAATGCATGTCATAAAGAATACAAGATTGACTAAAAACACGATTCATCAGGGTATCTTTTATTCATCGTACATGTTAATAATAATTTTAAAAAGGTTTTTAGACCACCTCGAACAGAAGGTTTTAACTTAAAAGTTCTATATATATAATATGTCTATAATTATGGTATTTTAATTTTTATGGATAAATTTAATCAAAAATATCTAAATTAGATACTTTTAATTCGGTTTTCCATAAATTTAAAATTCTATAAATACATATAGTATATATGAGAAATTCTTGGGTTCACCCATAGAGTGAACCTTTAGGTTCACCCAACCAATAGAATTTCGTTATTTCATATTTAATATCTTTTAAAAAAAAAAATATTGTCAAATTATATTAATATTTTTAAATTAAAAAATAAAAATTAGTATTAGTGGCAAACAAAAATACGTTTTAGAAAATATATTTTTAATACCGTCAGCCAAACACTAAACCCTAAACCTTAAATCCTAAATCCTAAACCCTTGGATAAATCTTAAACCCTTGGTAAATCCAAAATGGTTGGATAAATTCTAAATCCTACGGTTTAGGATTTATCCAAGGGTTTATGATTTACCCAAGGGTTTAGGATTTAGTATTTAGGGTTTAGGGTTTATTGTTTTGCTGATTGTGTTAAAAATATTTTTAAAAAAAAAAAAAAAATCCAAAGATTTAAGATTTATCCAAGGGTTTACCATGGATTTAAGGTTTATGATTTAGGGTTTAGAGTTTAGGATTTAGTTTTGCTGACGGTATTTTAAATATAATTTTTTTTTGCGACTACTATTATTTTATATTTATTTTTTATTTTAAAAACATAATAAAACTTGACAATATTTTGTTTACTTTTTTAAAAAATATTGAATATGAAATAACGAAATCCTATTAGTTAGATGAACCTAAAGGTTCACACTAGGGGTGAACCCAAGTAATTCTATATATATATATTAAACCTTTGAACTAGAACCTTCTATTGAAGACTTTTTTGGAAGAATTTTTGTTACAAAAATTAATAAACGATTACACAGTAGAAAAGAGAGAAATAAAAAGGTAAGATTCGTCTGTGCAGGAAGGAAATCTACACTGTTCTTAGAAACTATATTACCAACGTGTCTTCTTTTAATTTGTCTAACTTATTTTACATATTAAAATTAATTAATCAATCAAGTTATTAATATAAGAATATGAGAAATTTAGGTTTTCAGAAATCAACCAATCAATGATGCTCTTAAGGCCCTAAGAGCAGTTCCAATGGCTTAAAACATGAAAGTTTCTAAAAAAAAGATATTAATATTATAGTTATTCATTTATGTTTTTTTAACTAGATAAAGTATTTGTTTTTTCTCAAGAGGTGACATGTGTTCTTTGAGTATATATGGAGTTTCCTAAAACCTATTAATTAAGATTTTTTTCTTTTTTTCCTAAATTTACTATTTTCTCTTTTCTTTAAAATGTTAAGAACTCTTTTTGATATTTCTGCTTTAATATTAAAAGGTCGTACAGAGTTCCACAACTGACTATTTGTCTATTGTTGAAAAACCTTTACTATTACCATAAAAAGCATAATCATGTGG
The DNA here is from genome assembly GCA_019706035.1 of Raphanus raphanistrum subsp. raphanistrum. Lineage (NCBI taxonomy): Eukaryota > Viridiplantae > Streptophyta > Magnoliopsida > Brassicales > Brassicaceae > Raphanus > Raphanus raphanistrum. The sequence continues at coordinate 16,275,359 of CM033981.1, forward strand.
TTTTTATATAATTCAATATCCTCCCTTTTCTGCTTATATTCCAATGCTTCTGGTCATCTCCTCATCTTACTGAATATTTAATACATGTATATATAATATTTTATGTCCTCCCAGAATATATTAATACGGGTATAATATTATATACATCTCATCATCTTTCTGAATACTTTAATACATGTATAGTTTTATATGTCTTTCCCCGAATATACAACATATCAAAAGAAATCCACGAGCTTCGAGAACTTATGATTTATTGATGGAAATGCTACTTCGCTATATCCTATATATACATATTCATGTAAAAGTATATTTATATAAAAATATAAAAAGCAATCAAAACATATTTTGTGCAGACCACATAATAGTAAATGTTTGTATATACTTAAAGTACTGAAAGTAAGTATGATTAGTGGAGGTATTTTTGAAGCTTAGCGACATATTTAGGCAGCAATTAATCTTTTTTAGATTTATAGATCAATTTCTTTTCTTTACAGAAGTGAATAATATTAGCTCATGATTTTATGCAAGAGAATAATAGTTATTTAATCAAATTATCTTGGTACAGTGATAAAAGATTCACAAATGTGAAAGCCATTATGAATTCGATTCTTTTTGTCCACTTGAAATGTCTTCAATGGTAAAAATATACGGATCTTGCTGGTTTCGTGGTAATCTTCAGATCTAAAAACTTTTTGAAAATATACCGAAGATATCAAAAAAAAAGAATGCTATTCATTCGAGTTTTCTAGATTTATCATGTTTATACTATAAGAAGAAGAAAAACTGATTAAACATAATCACAACCACATGCTTGGACGAATAATTAGACTGTACACATTTAGGCTGTGTCCTGAAACAATATGTGTGTTTAGCATCCATTTATGTTTTTAATTTCATATTTGGAGCATTTTTCTCAACGAGTTCATTTAAATGCATGCCTCGTTTTCCACAAGGCTCATTCATCTTACGCACTAGGACTTTGATAAACCAATATGAACCAATAGTGATGACTGACTGAAAGAAAGAAAAAGATCATTTATTACGTTCATATATGTTTAAACATTTATTTTCCAGTATTTACTACGTTAGTTTTATCGAATAATAATACTCATCAATCAACTAATACCGTACAAAGTAATACACAGAAAAATGACATCATATTCGTATGCAATACAATAAAGAAAAAAAATCATTTATTACGTTCATATATGTTTAAACATTTATTTTCCAGTATTTATTACATTAGTTCCATCGATTAATAATACTCATCAATCAACTAATTACGTATAAAGTAATACTCAAAAAATGACATCCCGTTCTTGTGCAGTACAAAGGGGACATAAGAACATGATTAACGCTGGTTTTTTAGCCAGAGTTCTTAACTCATGATTTGACACTTTTTTTTTTTACATTTTTTTAACTAAAATACAGCTCTTATATTTTTTATTTAGGAGACGGTTTTTAGATTTTCTTAACTAAAATCTAAGAAAAATTAAGAATTATTTCTTATCTGAAACTAAAAGTCTTAGTTAAGAGACCGTGATTAATCATGGTCTAAAGACATCAATTACTGATATAATCTCTTAAATTATATCTAAATAACTGTAACGAAAATATAACATTAACTAGATGATTTGTTTTCATTTTCAGCGGAAACGTTTGTTGCCAGTATTGAGAATGGCCAGCTGCTTGATAGAGACGGCATTGCCAATTAGTCACTCACTTGCTTTGGTTCATTTTGCATTCCTGATAACCAAGAGCGTGTCGTTAATAATAGAGTGATTAAGAAAACACCACGTAGTTGGGCTTTTATTAATAAAACTAGCCTAGAACTTGACCTATTTGGGCCAATCCTGTAGGCCCATATACTAACATTTCCAAACTCGTATTTGATTTTGGTTTAGACTTTAAAATCAAACTAAAAGTGAAAAAAATTATAATATATCTGTGGATGGTAATTAGACCAACAGTATAAAATATGCAAGGGAATCTCATGATTGTAGTTTTAGTTATGATGCAATGAGATTTTACGTTATACAATATTTTAGGTAGCAATCTCTAAACGTTTCGGCTTTTCACATGATATGTGGATTGTAGATAGAAATATAAATATTCGGTACTTGGTAAGAAATTTAGGTTGGAGATTTTTTTTAAAAAAAATTAGGTTGGAGATTCCTTCGGATCACAAAGCTACCGGCTGCAGCTTTCATCATATGCTTTCCACTTTGCACGACGCTTTTGTCGTTTTTATGATTTTACTTAATAAATTAATCGCAATACATCTTTTATAAACAAACAAAACTTAAAATTAATCGAATTTAGACAGCTGATCAAAACAGTATACTATTTTACTGTAGTGATTATTATACTTTTGATTATTAATTTACCATATGTTTTAGGTGATTTATAAAAAGTAAAAAAAAATCATATATAATAAAAGATGCATGGTGAATCTAATAAAATCTATGTATAAGATCATTAACAAGTGTTAATTTTGATATGCCTAACAAAAAAGTTCAAAAAAAAAAAATATGCCTAACAAAACAACCGAGAAAATGATCGATACTATTGACTGATAAAAAATGAAAATATTCGATTCTTATCAAACCAATTATACGTGGATCTCGCTCGACCAAGATCTTCAAAGTACAGAAAAACAATATTTAAAAACGAGAAAGGAGGCAAGAAGTTTGGATGTCTCCTGCTTTCCCGCAGACTGTAACAAAAAGGCTTGGGAACATTTTTCAGACAAAATGATTTATTATTCGCTTTATTAACTGTTTAATATTTACATGTATGTTCAATGTTACTTACAGATCAAAAGATAGGTTTCACATTTGTACTTTCAAATCTTATGATCATGTCCTTCCCTTTCGTATCAATTTCCACTTTCTTACCATCATTATGGTTTTATTTTTATTTCCTTATCACCAAAAATCTCCCACCCAACTTTAGATTATTTCTTATGATTTATTCAAGTGGAATTTGCAATAGTCTAAAGTTAATATAGCAACTAGAATCCGTGAAAAGCGTGGACAGACACATACATATAAAGTGCGAACGACTAACAATTAACATTCTTAATTATTGCCTAACACAAGTTTTATTTATTTAAAATATATTTTGTCCTGGGGACAAGATCATTTTAGGATCATATCTATATTTTCTCTCTAGAAAAATATTCCACCTCGGACCAAAGTGTCTAACCCATCCTTCTTGTGATGCATGATAAGGAAGATATTGTATGACATCCATTTTAGCATCTTCACAAAACTTCAATACTTCCATATTTTCTTTATCATAAGCCTCCCAATTGTTAAACTCGGCCGATCGTAAGAACCCTACCGCATAAAATACATCTTCTTCGGGTATAGCGGTCGACATTTGATCATTCCACCTTAAACAAAAGGCTTATAAGTTACTACTTGAATATGTCTAGGATTAAATAACTTTGAGTAGGTAAATATCATTTAACTCACTTGTTGCGATTCATGGGATAAACAAGAAGTGGCCCGGTAGTGATGTTATTTCTAAGGATGATACCCTTAAAGACATCATAATCAAATCTTGAAATCTGGGACTTTGGTACGAAAAGATTAAGCCATGGATGTGGAACATCCCATTGTCCTTTGGATTTCAGTTTTAGCTCACCCGTTCGAACCCGGTTCAAGAAATCCATATACGTAACATCTTTCTCGTACACAAACCCTCTTACATAGTTTAAACTCTCGCTTAACTCCTCCATTTCCTGCATAGTTTAAATAATTGAGAAAATTAATAAACATATAATATAAGATAGAGTTGTTTAATTATGAGTAGAGATCCTAACTAATTATACTTGTATAATTGTGTATATGTGTACGGACCTCGTTGACTGAGTGTTGAGAAGTTTCGTCGTAATACTTGACGACTTCGAGACAGTAGATGACACGGTGTCGTTTGATCATTGAGACGATCCTCAAGTGATCGGACGGTGGGTAGTAAGTGGATCTCCAGTTATCAGGTGGGCCGTGGTCAAGCATAACGGAACCTTCCAAGAAATGTAAACCGTCGGTTTCTGATATCAATCGTTCTTGATCTCTTGTGAATTCAGAGAAATCAGTGTATAGAAACCTTAACCATTTAGCCTGAAAATTTTCCAAAAATAGATATACATTCTTAATCAAATATTTCGATTATTTTTTCTTAGTTATGTAAAATAAATATTATTGCATAATTTACATATGTAACATACCCTTTTTGGAGCGATTTCGAGTTTAATCCTGGCTCTTGTTATAATTCCGAATTGACCCAAACCTCCTAACGCCGCGTAGAAAAGATCTGAGTTCGTGTCGTCCGAACAGGTTACAATCTCTCCTTTTCCTATAAAATTCCGGGGAAAAATAACTGACCCAATTAGAAAGTTCAGTCTTAAAATATTTCAACATATTTGGACCGTAAGACTACAAAAATACCATAGTTTATAGAAAAGATGCAACGAGTTTAAGATAAAATATATTTGTTTTAAGCCTAAAGTGTCAAAGTCGGTCCCATTAATATATCTTATCTCCTAACCAAACTTTGGAAGTAGATCAGACTTCGTAAACGAACTACAATTGAGACCAACAATGTATGTATATGGAATTATGGATGCATATGTGGACATAATGGTACAACTATTAGCTTTTTTTTTTGAAGAAGGTACAACTATTAGCTATAATATGAAAATTGACTGTTACTTAATTCCATTAGACCTGGTTATGACCAAACGTTATAAGCTTTTGAGTTTTGTCTTTATGCCACAAGAAACCTCGTGAAAAACCATACGCGTGGGACCATTTTTGGTTGAATATTTGTTTGTCACCCGGTTATAGGAACAGTTACATGACATTAACGTGCTGACCATTATGTAAATTTCGCGGAGATGAAACTTAAATTCGACGAAACATCCATAATATGTAAGAATTTGTAAATTTTGAAAAACATTTAGTTAGTAGTAACTTGTTATATATATATATATATAGCGTTAACAAAATCCTAATAAAACGTAGAATCAAAATTTTGTTCTATTTCAACTATCAAGTAGTAGAGACTCTTTTTTTTGGACAACACTTTCAAGTAGAGACTATATATTATAATCACACGTATCTTTCACGAATTTTAATATGAAATTTCTGTTGCTAAAACAGCAATAATGCTAAATCTTCTATCACTACAACAAAGAAAAAGCTTTTCTTACAACCACCTATTTTATACATAGCTCGTGTTTTTCTTTCTACTCTTAGACAAAAATAATGTGATTAGCTAGATGCGTGAAAACAAGAAAAGCTATCCACAAGTTCGAGAAATATGTACAAAAGAGACAAACAAAACACAAGTGACCACGCAGATCTAAAAAAGGTACGATTTTTATTGTATTTTTATTTTTTTTGTCGTCGAACGTACGAAGTAAATACTGCATATATTTGGAATATATGTAGAAAGCATATGGTACGTACCAGTAATAACATCCAGCTCTAGAACATTTGAGATCTGTGGACCGTACCGAGACGCTTGTCCGCTTATTCCGCCGTTGGATAACGTTCCACCGACCGTTAAATACAAATAGTCCGTCCAAGAAACCGGCGTTAACCCCAACTCCAGCGTTTTATTCAACACCTCAATCCATAGCCACGCACTGTCCACGTCAGCATACAAACCGGTCCTTGACACCTTTATGCCTCTGTCCTCGTTTACCATTGACCGCATGTTGACCACGACTCCGTCTTTAGCCGCAGCTTGGCCACGGAAGCTGTGTCCGTGTCCACGAGCGGCTATAGGAAAAGAGGATTGAGAGTCGAAAGAAAGTTTTATGAGATCGGTGATGTCTTGGACGGAGGAAGGGTTTAAGACGGCGGAGGGTAAAATTTTGGTGACGTGGCCGAAATCGATGGCAGCTGCTTCGACGGAGGAGGAGGCCGAGGTGAGTTTTCCGGCAAAGTTGTCGTTGGAAAGGATATTCCATGGTTGTGGTGATGTGTTGTTGGTTGTGATCGGAGTTAAAAGAGTAGTGATAAATATTGTTATCACTAGAAGATGAATTTGTGATGGAAAGTTGTAACTTGCCATGTTTTTCTGGGATATATCTTTGGACACTTTAGCTTTGGTTATATCAATGAAGAGTAGTAGATCTGTATATATAGAGCCACCCATGGAGACACAAGTATGTGCGGGCAGAGCCGGTCCTGAGATTTTCGGGGCTCCATGCAAATTTAACATATATATGAATTTTCCAAAATAATTCATATAAATTTTTATATCCATAATATAAAAATATCAATTGAAATACTACAAAATAAAAGCTATATTTTCTTAAAAATTAAAAATATGCTAAAATTTAATAACAATATGTGTTTATTTTAATTTTTCTGTTAAATATAATACGAATTATAATAGTATAAGACACCTTCAATATTTTATTATCATCTTATGTACTAATTTTTCTATCAGGTATTCCTTTTTACTTCATATTTAATGTATTTTACATATAATTACACTAATATATATATATATACAAATATTTTTTTAAAGGGGCCCTACAAAGTGGGGCCCCATTCAAATGTTTCGTGATACTATGGTCAAGCCCGGCTCTGTGTGCGGGCTTCGGTAAGTTATTTTGTTTAGGTAATTAAAAATTACCGGCGAGTATCATCTGTGTAATTATTAACTCAGTTAAACCCATTTTCATTTATTTTAACTGATTTTATTTTCCTTAAAAGTACTAATTTATTGTTAGATGATGTATGTCAAATATAATGTTAGCTTATGAAATAAGTTTTTATAGCTTATGATATGACGTTCTGTGATTAATGTACATTCAAAAACCAATAAAGGGTTGGTCTAATGGATACATTTTTTTTATTACATAATAGGATTTAAAGGATTATATGTTTAATTTTTTTGTTGGAAAATAAAATTTCTAAAAAGAATTAATTAAGAATGGTTTGAATCTCATCTTAGGGGATGTTCGGGTGACCCAAAACTCTTAGATCTTTTTTTTTGTTGTAAATATACATTCAATATTCTGAAAAAGATATACATTGAATATTATTTTATTCTAAAAAGAAAATCTACAATAAAATCGCAGTCACGTGAGAATATTAGAAAACCACTTGCATAGGCAAATAGTCTTCGCTTCTTTATATACGCACGAGATAACTCGCTAGTCAAATGGTTTTGTAAAATATTCCAAATTCCATTTTGTACGTACATTAAAATTTTCTATAGTAGCTTCGTACATGTGAGTTGTGACCAAAGAATAGTATTCACATTTTTATAAAAATATACTTTCTTCTGATAATTGGTTCATATGTAATTTGGATGCCATTAATTACAATTTAGTTTAGGGTTCACGAAAAAAAAAGAGAAATCATATGCATGTCTATCAAAAGTTAATAGCTATTCAACCAACAACTGATATTGTAGGTGAAACTTAATTGGTTGATCAAAAAAAGATGAAACTTAATTGTGAAATTAACATAGTATTGTAATGATCATCATCACCACCACCATGCATGATCATAATCATAACTGTGATTAGTTGTAAATATCAAAAAGAGCTATAAGACATGTACCATAACTATATCATGGGATTGGAAATTCGTCTTAGATCCCCATATACGATTATTTCCCAACGGACAAGGAATCTTGACCATCTGATCAAGCACAATACGTTAGAACTTGTCTAGGTTTTATATTTTGCTGGTGAGAGTTAAAATTGTCAACACATATACATAAACATTAAAAAATCATGTTTGTGAAAAAAGTATATAACAAAAAGAGGTTTAAATTGTCTGATACTAAAGACACCCACGGTTTTGTGGATGCAGCATGGACTGCCTTATTGGGGTTTTGGTGGAATTAAATGGCTTTTTAAAGATGCTCCAAAAAAACACAAATGTGATCTGTAAAAACACCTCCAAATGGAGAGTTCTAACTATAAGGTTCTAAAAGTACACATATATATTATATATACATATATTATATATATATATTCATATATGTATATTTTTAGAACCTCAAAGTTAGAACTTCCATTGAAAATGTTCTAAAACATTACTTTTCAGACCACTTCTAATGGAAATTCTATTCATTGGAGTTCTAAAATTGTATATGTATTGTATGTATATATTATATATTTGTGGGTTTCATATTTTCTTTAGATACATATCCAAAAATTCAAAAAAAAATTATTTTTAGAACTTTTGATATGGTTCTAAAGAAAATAATGGAACCCACAAATACATATACATATATAATATATACAATTTTAGAACTCCAATGGGTAGAACCCCATAAACATGAAAGCAGCATTTTGATTTAGCTCTGAAAGCGGTAAGTTGTCAGTGATTTTAACCATGATTCAATCGCATGTTTCCACAAAATGGCATATTTTGTATTGTTATATTTTATTTTATTCTTAAACCGTCAGAACATTTGTCTTAAATTTGTTCTCAATCGAATGTTTTATACTATATGGATGAATTGATGTTCCTGTTGACCAAAAAAAAAAGGATGAATTGATGTTCCTTTCGGAGAATAATTCTCATTAATATCCCTACTAGATGATGTTTCCTTGTCACTTAGGTCATCATCAAAAGAATCTACAAGATCTTGTTCCTCTGAGGTCTGGATAATTTATGAACTTCCTCGCGGCCATCGAAAAGTGTCATTATTTATAATAAAAGAATAAATTTATCTTGAGTTTCATAAAAAAAATCGTAGGCTAAACTTTCTAGATTTGTGATTAATCATTCTGCTGTAAATAGACAATCAAAAGCAAGACATGAATATCCTCAAGATTACATTCTGTTTGCATCTTTTGCCACATGTTAGCTTGTTGTCGCTACAGTTATTTTATTATATACTTTTCTGGATGTTTATTAATTTGTTTTCTATAGTGAGTTGAAAACTTGAAATATGTTAAAGACATTTCCAACCCATTTCCAACCCTCTCTATTTGGAGTAAAAGTAAGTATGGAGTAAAAAATACTCTAACCAAATTCTATATCTCATTCCATAATAAAATTTATTCCATAAATAGAATAATTTATTTTTATTTGTTCATAACTCCATTATAAAATAAAAAATGGAATATGATTGAAGCATTTTTAATCTATATTTATTTTTACTTCATTTTAAAGTAAAATATGGAATTTTACATTGGAGATGCTCTAAGCAATTAGATAACAGGATAATACGAGTCTAATTAGGTGAGTTCGATGGGAATTAAAGTACTGAACTGTCAAGTTCAATGCGATATACTCCATCCATTTCACAAAATTGTATATCCTAGAAATAAATTGTTTCAAAAAGATCTATTTTTTATATTGAACTAAACTTCAAAAACTTAATTGCACTAATTAAATTTTCATTGGCTTAAAATTATAGAAAAATATATACACAAAAAAGTATTCAAATTTGATGTATTTTATTAAAATGTTTAAAAAATCTAGAATATATAATATTTTGAAACAGAGAGAGTATAACTGATTACATTTTATTTTTATGTCACTTTTGTTTTATTGACACCCTCATTAGCAAATTTCATCATAGGTTCTCATCACTTTATTAAATGTTCCGGCTTTAACATTCATTTCCCAAATGTCATTTTTTCATTATACCTTATTACCTTAACCAGTCATATAGTTAACAATATAAGAAACGTTGTCTTTACTTTACTTTTATTTTATTTTACTTTTGTTAATTGGCAAAATCTAGGCCAAAGTTCTGACTTGGGTTTCTTTTATTTTTCCATTCAAATAATTTTTCTAATATTTACAAAATGATACTTAATAAACGTTTGTAAGCTTCACTAAACAAATGAGAATATGTCCTCTTTTTGGTAATCATTATCCAAATAGCTATATTATTATGATAAATATAAACTAAGACAATTATTTTCTCTTTACCATACATAATATTTTTCCTGATCAAATTGTTAATTTCATCGGGTAAAGATTATATTTTTGTATCAATAAGAAAAACATTAAGACATTGTAACCGGACAGCAAAACCATGGTAGACGCACGTGTAATTGTCATATTATTTCCTTCTTTACAACTTCGTGTCGCGAAATAATCGATGATTTAGTAAATTATTTTATGAGCGACGAACAAAACGACAATTGATTAGCGGTGATTGTTTAAGAATTAATTAGGGCCACCTTAACTGGAACCTGAAAATTTAAATCTTTGTCAGAAAAAAAAAACCTGAAAATTTAGAAGATCATAAGTCAAAAAAAAAAAAAAAAAAAAAAATTTAGAAGATCATCATCACTCAAAGCGACCTTTATTCAATTTGTATTTGTATCTCACGATGCATAAAAAAAGAAGAAGAATAACATTTAAAAAGTTCATGAGCTGTATAGGTTGTAATAATGGAATTGTATTGGAGCGAAAACTCAAAAAGAAAGGAACATAGGTAATTAGGGTAATGATTTCAATTCGTGGGCAAATTTTGTTATATGTTCGTATCTATTTACATTTAATTAAGTAAGTACTATTTGAGTTGTCTTAAACCTTTATTTGGCCATGCATCATCATGCCCCATATATGTTCCCTTCGTATATATATTATCCATTCATCATTACTAGATTGAAGGCGCATGTGCGCAGCCCCTCAATAAGTGACATGTACTTTTGGCGAAAAATGGCTTAGCATCATTGCGATCTAAGTAAATTCAGAGCACGTCAAAAAGGAAAGAGTAAACTAGAGCTTATAAAACTTTGATTTCCGGGCGTGTGCAACTAATATTTTTTACCCATTTGGTTATAAAAACGTTTGGGTTAATATCTCATTACAAAAAAAAACTGAACTGTGGAAGAAAAAAAACTTGAATTTCATTTTGGGATAATTTGAAAAATGCTCTAGGAATAGTTTAAGTTTTGAAAATTACACCTTCTTTTTTTTTTTTGAAAAATACACTTTATTAAATGTGATAAGACATTTTTATCCAGATTAGATATCTAAATAATTACAATATTAATTTGAAACTAATAATATTTAAATTCTTTAGGTGTAAGATAAATCTGTGTTTGATATAATATTTTAATTTTATATTTATTTATTTTTTAATAACAAAGATATTATGAAATAAACAAATAATGGTTTGTTTTGGACTTTATCATAAAGTTTATATGTTAATTTGTTTTATTTTCTTAACCTCTATATAAACAAGTTGCTCAACTCCTCGTTCTCGGTACAAAAATTCACCTCCTTCTCTGCATACATATTCATTCTTGCTCTACAATTGATTCTCTATCAAGTTGACGCATATTTGTTACAGTTTTAGTTCTCTTACCTTTTGGCAATTGTTTTGCTATATCTAGATTCTTGTAATTCCACACAACAATAATGCTGTAAATTTTTTGTTTATGGTGAAACGCCCGAACAAAAACTAAAGCAATCATATGATTCCTATCTCTTGCAAGTTTATTTTATTTATGTTGTTTAGATAGACTTGGAGTATATAATTCAAGAAAAATAGTTAAAAAAAGGCAGAAGAAGAATAAAGATGAAACTAGAAAATAAAATTGTTCTTTGAAAATGGAGAACACAATATCACGAAGCAGAAAATAAAAATGTTCTTTGTTGGCCTGTTTTACTTTTTTTCTGCAAAATATTCAGATACATTAAAAAAAATATCTTATGTAAATATTATATAGATTGCTTTGTTTTTAAGAAAAAAATATTTTTGTTAAAATTGTTATTTTAAATAGTAAATAAATTATAATGATAATATATTAAAAATAAATCAATTATTCAGAGTGGGTAATTAAGTAAATTCATATATACAAAAGTGTATTTTTCAAAATATTTAAACAAGAGTGTAATTTTCAGATTAAAATCTCAACTAAGTGTAATTCTCCAAATTTTCTCTTTCGTTTTTCATATTCAAATATTGATTACAATTTTGATTACAAATTCAAATTGAACAAAACAAGATTAATTCAAACTTTGTACGCCTACTAAACAATTTCAGAATCATGAGAATATCAATTCTTTATTCTTTACCGTTGAAATGTGTTCACCTTGTTGTCTTGGTTGCTAGAAACTCCTATGACGTCACCAGAATAGCTAGATAGAGATGATCTCTTCAAACTTACAATCAAAATTGATACTAACGCTCTGGATACCAAAGGTCAACGAGGTAGAGTGAAGCAAATTTGGAGGAGAGCTGACATCTTGTATATTTACATGTTTTTAAGCTTCATTCTAGTTCTTATATTGTTCATTTACATGTATTTAGAGTACATTTAGATTGCATTGCATTACATTTGTCTTAATCAGGTATTGTAAATACTTGTTGGTGATTTTGGAAACATTTGAGGGGTTTTGAGTCAAAATGGTGAAATATGAACATGGATGAAAGCCTTAAAGATATTTTTTGAAGCTCAAATTTTGGGAAGACAAACTAAATTGAGTTAGCTTTCTAATGGAGGTGGTTTCAAGTCATTTGGATCTGTATTGAAGGAGTTATGATCAATCTACTGGAGACATATCAACCATGTAGCGACCAGAGCATGTCGCTAGAAGGGTTCCCGAGCCAGCGTAGCGACCTCCGTAGCGACATGGAGAGGTCGCTACAGACCCTGAAGAATGACTAAGTTCTGTAGCGACCTACCTGTAGCGGGAAGCCAGGTCGCTACGAGCCAAAAAGACTGCTTTTTTATTGGGTTGACCCTGTTCATTTTTAGACTTCTATAAATACTCTTTAGACCTAATTTTGAGGGATATCTTGTTTTCTCTCTAAACACATTGCTATTTTGGTGAAAGATTCAATTTTTAGCTTCTTTTCATCTCTATCTCTTGTGTTTATTGATCAATCTTGACCACTAAGCATGATTAACCTTCAATCATCCATGGGTTTTGGGTTATTCATGTCTATTAGTGAGTAGTTATCTTTTGGATTCATGGACTAAGGTGATTAGGGTGATTAAGTGAAGATCTAGGGTGTTTAGTGTTAGATCTCTTTTTTCCTTACTTGTCTACTACTCTTAATGCTAGATTAAAGTTGGCCTCTTTAGTTTAGAGCTTTAGGCATTTCCCACCTTCAAGGTGTATGATGAAATGTCTGATCCAAGTAGACCTTGCTCTAAACTTACCTTACCAAAGACCTTTGATGTTAAGGGAGTTTAGATAGTTAATAGACTCATTCCTAATGATTGCTTAGATCTTTTAGGCTCAAAGACCTTTGATGTCTAGTTGATTAAAGCAAATGAGCATTCTTCTTGACCATAGAGCTTGCTTATTTTAGTGTTCTAGACTTAAGGAAGTCTTTTGATTGAAAGCTTGCCACCCTTAGATTGAATCTTAATCACTTAAAGTCAAATGCCTAGTCCCATGAGTCCTATTGTCCTTGATTGATTGAAAGCTTGTTTCTTTGTTTCACTTAGCATAGTTCTAGTTCATATCATCAATCAAAACCTGATTTCACTTAGATTAAGCCATGATCTTGTATTCCCATTGCCTCGAAATCGCTTAGGATTGGATTGACATCCTTTCTTTACTACTTTGATTTGATCTTTGGACCTTTGAAAAGTCCATTTCAAGAGCCCACTTGGCCTCATACAATGATCGGCTGGGAGTGGAAACCGCCTCAGTCCTATAAGAACGAAAATGAGAGACACTTCATGACAAGGCGGGGCGGGAAGATAACAAATATATCAGATTCTGCAAAAAAAAAAAAGATTAATCTGCCAAAACATCCAAGTGAACATCTTGAAACTAGGACGACCATACCCCACCAATGTCTCTTTGACAAATATCAGCGGAAAGACTTTATCACGGTTGAAAAATGACATCATGGTCCAAACAGGAGAATCCTGTCCAGTTTTCTTCGAGGAACTGGCCAAAATCGAAACCAGATCGCAAAGAGGACATGCAATATGAATTGTAACCATCAGAAAGAAGATCGAGACTGACATAGACGACAAAGAAACCCCTAACTCTAAAGCCACAAACGCTAGAACTCCAACCATACCGGATCCACACGATCACTAGGAGTTCTGGTAACACATCGGCAGAGCAAACCTGACAACTCCAATGAGCACAAAACACATCAATACACCGAGACAAGATGCTGAGTCCCGGTTCAGAGAGGGTTCAACGCTCCTCCTCTCAATAGAGACATCATCTGCTTAAAATCAAAGAGGAGGATAGATGAGAGCCCATCTCCTACGCTCATGCGTTGCAAACGCCAAGAAATCCAAACAGATATACAATCGGAAAATTAGAACTTTTGAGTAACCAAACCCCAAAAATAAACGACTCACTTCCTCAGACCACCACATGCACCTTGTTAGGAACCTCGAGCACCGGATCCAACTCTCCCCAGAGCAGAGAAATGATTCCGGCAAAAGGCGATGACCAGAGTTACACACATCTCGACCCCGTGATAGGAGAAAGGAAAGCGAACAAATAAAAAAGAGAAAGTAAGGAGAAAAAACATTTTTAGAGGCAAAAGCAGCACGCTCCCGAAACAAAACCCTAAATCGCTGGTTTTTGGTCTTTTAAGAGAGATAAATCGAGTCGAAAAGAAAGAAATTAAGTAATGTTAGTTGAAGCGTTATTTTAGTTTTGTTAAAATTAACCAGAACTTGGTGCTATAAAAAACATGTGTATATTCATGTCCATCTCTGTAGATCGACACTATATAGAACACACATAAAGATAGACAATGCATGTTATCATGTGAGTATATTATTTTGTAAATATATCGATTGTTGTGTTTGTAATACGTTTTTGGTGAAATTGTGTTTGTAATATTGTAACATCATATACGTATACTTTTGTTGGCTTGTATTCTTGAAATTCAATATAGATAATTAGAATTTAAGGGAAGTGGAACTAAGTAATGATATGGCTTATGTGATGGATATATATTATTGTCGACTGACATCAAAAACATCATGAAGATTTGCAAATCCCTAATTAAGCTGGTTTAGTTATGCCCCATGCCACATGGCCAAACAGTGACTGTCAGGTAAACAAATGTGCGGATTAATTAATTTGTATTCATCAGATTTTGATTTAATAAATCATCCCGACAACCAAATTTTCAACATTAATTACAAAAAAAAAGATTTTTAGTAATTAAAACCTCCAAAAAGATAGTTTGTAATTCAAACCGCTAACTATTTATTTTTTTATATAAACTTTCCAACTTCGATTTTGTTAGCACGCAGAATCCTTCATTACGGCGTCGTGATTTATAGATATAGAAACCGTTAACAAAGAACGTTGCGTTTCATTTAAAAGAGAAAACAAAACATATTTTATTTAAAATAGCGAAACTTTCTCAATCCCGACCAAGTAGGATATTAATCGGAGAAAACAATTCAGAAACCTTCAAATTCGACGAATCCTGATTTTGTATCTTTGAGAATCTTGCTCAGAAATGATTTTGAGGTGGATTGAAAGCTGATTTCAGGAAATTGAGTAAGAAATCATGTCATGTCTGAGGAAGAGTTTTTGGTTATGTTCTAATTAAGAATTCAGGCTAATTTTGTCAAAATTAAGATTTATTTATGAATTAAGGTGATGATTAAATGATATTCTGAAAATAGTAAAAGCAAATCATTCAAAACATTTATTTTCACGTTTTATTTCACAACTTTTAAATTTACTATTCTATAACTGATATTTCATTAATATACACCTTTTGATCAAGATGGAAAAATACTATACTTTTCTCTAAAAACAAAACTATGAATTTCATGCTACACAGATCTTGTGGTCGACATATTGGTGAAATTCTTCAATTAATTTGAGTTTCTTTACTGGTAAGACCATGTATAATGTTTTCAACACTCTTTTCATTTTCAACATTTTCATTTTTTTAAGCATTTCACATCATCGTCTCTCTCTTACATCTAATTTATTCAACACTCACTTCATTTTAAACATCTCAATGATTTGTTTTAAAAAAATTAATATCTTACCCCACAAGTTTTAATTCATATTTTTATTTTTATAACATAATAACTACATATTAATAATAAACTTAAAAACTAAAATAACACAACTTTTAATAATAATTATTTGAATTATTATACTTAGCTTACTTTTTAAATAATACGAAAATCAATATTAATAAAAGAATTAGAATTAAGAATATGGTCATTTCTAATTGATTATAATGAAAATGATGTTTTTCTGAAATGAGAATTGTCTCTATTTATAGATAAAAAAAATCTAAAATTTTAATATAATTTTTATTTTTTAAAAAAAGTTTTATTATAAAATAAATGCATTTGAATTATTAGATGAGAATAAAACTCAAAAGAAATCTGCACAGTCAATCATAATACGACACGTGGACAGCATTGGGTCACAAAGAAAAAGTTTTTTTTTGAGAAAGGAAAAAGGGATAAACCCATATCTTTTAAAGACACATACCTAATCTCTGGATGAGAGATGCAATCCATGAATAAACCATCTTCCGGATTTTCAAATGGATCGTAAGCATGAATCCATATCCGTGTGGATCTAATAATCTCGCACTAGAGGGGAGTTGAACTCTGGCCTGGACCAAAATGACACTCCTCCTTTAATATAAATAACTAGACCACCACAACGTGATTCACAAGAAAAAGTTTTAACCGTTAAAACTTTGCAACTGATATTAATGCCACATAGATTAATCCACTTTATCAATACTTTCACTGTAAGTCTGTAACGTTTTTAACCGTTGAAAATGAGTTTCAACATCCTCACTGTGAGTGGTCTAAAAAGAAAAACGAGTTTCGAGAAACAAAACAACTGAGCGCTGTATTTTAACACAGTAAAAAACAAACAAACTGAGTTGTGAAAGTATAACATAACTAAAATGCGATATGAATGTCAGAATGTGGAAGTTTAATACCGACTATATAATAATTCGGTTCGGTGATAAAAGGAAAAAGGAAAGTGAAGGTGGGGACTATGGAAATCCATGCAGATCTTCGTAGGGGATTCCACGTATAGTGGACCACTTCTTCGTTGTACATAGTTTTCATTGACATGGTCTGTAGAGAAAATATATTATATAGGCAATACATAGCCTTTGGATGTTGATCAACAGAAATACAATGGAAAAATGTTTCTCAAAATGTTTTTGAATTTAAGTTTTATTTTTTATTTTTGGTGTAAGAATTTAAGTTATATATGGAGTTGATTTTGATTAATTGTTCCTTCTATTCCTAACTCTACAAGAAAGATTGAATAGTTACAATTTTTAATAACTACACTTAATTTTTGTGGCTATTTTGCCAATTAATACAAATAGCCACAAAAGAATTTCATAATATGAATTCATGGCTATTCAAAAAATGCGGCTACTCATGAACATATTTCTACTGTTCGGCAAGAAACGATATTTGTGGTAATTTTCCATAATTAGCGTGAAATATTCTATTAATAGCCACAAACAAAAGTATGAACTTTAAAATACTAATAGCCACAAACAATTTGTAGTTATTATAACCATAAATAGCTACAAAATAACATGTTGCAAAATTTCAACAAATTGCCACAAACCTAGGGGAGTGTTATTGGGAGATAAGTTTGTGAAGAGTTAGTGAATTTTAAAAATTCATAGATTTTTAAGGTTATTTGGATTAAGAAAATATATATACATTGATTTACAAAATTGTATCATGACTTTTCTAAATTGCTACTTCATGAGTTTAATTATTTTTTTTCTATCATTCATTTTGTAAATTAAATATATGGTTAAGAAATACTCAAATTTAAAATAAATTAAACCTAAATAAATATTTAAAATTTTAAAAATAGTTTCAAAAAAATTTCCGAATTTCAAAACAAAAAATTGAAACGAAAATCCAAAAATTTCTTTTGTAGAAAATTCGAATTCAAAAAACGTATAATTCGAAAACAATATATATTTTCTTTTTATATTATTTAATAATAAAACAATAAACATAATTATACATTAAAATAAAGTAATTTTATAAAATGTAATCAATTATAATTTGGGTTGAAAGTGCAAAAGATATTAGACAAAAATGATTATTTTGATTTCTATACTTTTCTATTACATAGATTTTATAAATTTCATAGATACACATGATATTTTGAAATTTATTTTTATGAGAAAAAATGGAGAGCATTCTTCTCCCAGTAACAATATATTTATTTAACAATAATTAAACTTTTTAATAATAAGATATTTTAATGAAATTTAAAAATTTTCAAATAAATAACAAGGGATTTTACAAAAATTATTAAAATAATAAACTAATAACAACGAAATCTAAAATTTCTAAAATTGATGAGAATTCATTTGCCAATAACCCCCTCCCCCAATTGTGGATTCATAGAATATATATATATATATATATATATATATATATATATATATATATATATATATATGTATGTGTGTGTGTGTGACCATGTTAGCCACAGCATTATCATACATTAAGTAGTAGCTATTTTTCTATAAATAGCCCCCAATCTCAACTAATATTTGTAGATAGGATCCAAATAGCTACAATTAATATTTGTAGATATAATTTCTATAATTTTTAAAGGATATTTGTCATATTTTCTTTTATTTAATTTCATATTGTATTATTTAAATTTCTTGAAACAAAATATAAACAATAAACAAATAGAAATAATTAGTTTAATCATTAAAAATAATTAGATTAATCATTAAAAAATAATTAGCTTACTATAGGATCTAGGAGCTTAAACCCGAAAACCCGAAAATCCAAAAAACTCGATCCGAACGCCAACGGGTACCCGAACTCCCAGGTCTTCAAGATACCATTACAAGTTTGAGTTAAAGAAAATATTTATTGATGTTCTTCAATTACAAAAGACATTGATGTGTTTATAAAAAGACATCAAATGATGTTAGAAAGTAATGTAGTACAAGGACATACAAAATACACCTAGGAAAAATTGAAGAAATGAGTGGGAGAATGATAATTGAGTTCCTGGCTAAATGTAGAATGGGGATTTGGAGTAGATGCACCACTCCCACGTGGAATAGGTTCATGGATAATGAGATCCACTCTTTTAATCTTCAACAACAAATCTATGCTTTGTTTCAACCCAGAAACGTCATCCTTCAACCCACTCACAACACTTTCCATGGTGTGGTCATTAGTCCATCAACTCCAACATTTCTAGTAGAGAAGCTGTCGAAGAGTTCTTGGGTTCAGCATCAACATACTGAAGCGAACCAAGCCCATAGACTCTCCCTTTTGTATTGGTTGCCATCTATAAAAAAGCATATTGAACACAAGACAAATAAGGTCAGAATAACAAAAAACAGTCTTCAATCAATGATCATTATCAAAACTAAATGCAATATGTTAAGATTGATATATGAGTTTGAGTAAAATCTTCATACTTCAATATAAGCAGAAGTGAACTGCTGTATGGTACATATGCAGTTTCATCGATCAGTGTTTGGCTTATTTTGCTTTTGATCTCCCCCCTTTTCCTTACAAGGTTTCTAATTGAGATTTAGTGATTCATTTTTCAGTGAGAACGCACTCCAGTAATAATTTTGCCACAACAAAACCACAAATAATAATAATTAGGTAATGTAGAGATTATAGGCTGAATGAATCTTATTAGATGACAAAGTACGGTATTTATACAGAGTATATGAGTTAACTCTAGGGATTACATAATGACATAAAGACCCTTATATACTTATATCTACACACCCCCTCAAGATGGAGGGAGGTTGAGCACTCCAATCTTGGACTTGAGTTCCTGGAAACGAGCTCTTGCTAACGGCTTTGTGAGAGCATCTGCAAGTTGATCCTTTGTAGAGACGTGTGTGACATGGAGAGCTCCCGAGCGTACATTATCTCGCACAAAATGAAAGTCTAGAGCCAAGTGTTTCATCCGTGAGTGAAAGACGGGATTGGCACTAAGATAGGTTGCGCCTACGTTGTCGCAGTAGACTGTTGGAGTAGACGGCAAAGATACCCCAAGTTCGGTTGCAAGCGATGAGATCCAGCAGAGTTCCGCAGCCGTATTAGCAACCGAGCGATATTCAGCCTCCGTCGATGATCGTGCTACACCGGTCTGCTTCTTAGACGACCATGCGATGGGAGTAGAACCCAGGTAAACAATGTAGGCATTGGTGGAGACGAAGTCGTCGGTGTCACCTGCCCAATCCGCATCTGAGAATGCATGGAGGGTTAGTGGAGATCGCTTACTAATGAAAATGCCGTGGGAGAGAGTTCCAGCAAGGTATCGCAAGATACGTTTGGCAGCTTGCCAATGAGCGTCTGTCGGCCTATGCATGAACTGAGATAAACGATTTACACCATAAGCAATGTCTGGTCTCGTGTATGCCAAATATTGAAGACTGCCGATGACCATTCTATACTCTCTCGGATCATCAAGTGGAGTGCCGGAGGAGAGAGATAGCTTTGGCGTTGTGGCGAGAGGGGTGGAGACCGATTTAGCGTCCAGCATTTTCATCTTGGTAAGAAGATCGATGACATACTTTCGCTGCATCAAGTGAAGACCATTTGTGGTTCGTGTGACCTCAAGACCCAAGAAATAATGAAGATCGGCCGGTTCTTTCAAGGAGAAGCGAGAGGAGAGAACCCTTATGCAAGCCGTAACAAGATATGAGCTACTGCCAGTGACGATGATATCGTCGACATAGACAAGGATATAGAGGACGTCTTGTTCATGAAGATAAATAAAGACTGAAGTATCCGCAGTAGAATTATGACAGCCCATTTGACAGAGAAAAGACTTCAGTTTTTGATACCACGCACGAGGAGCTTGTTTGAGGCCGTACAAAGCTTTCTTGAGGCGACAAACGTGATGTGGTCTATCAGGGTCTACAAAGCCTGGTGGTTGAGTAACATAAACCTCCTCTGCCAGAGTACCCTGAAGGAACGCATTGTTGACGTCGAGCTGTTTGAGAGGCCATGATCTAGTGACGGCAAGGTGAAGAACGAAGCGGATAGTGACGGATTTGACGACAGGGCTGAACGTCTCCGCGTAATCGATGCCATAAGCTTGATTAAATCCTCGTGCCACCCACCTAGATTTGTACCTATCAATACCACCATTAGGCAAATATTTCACAGTGTGAATCCATCGAGTATCAATAACATTTTGAGTGGGAGCTGGGGGAACTAGCTCAAACGTGTGATTGGCTATTTGAGAATCATACTCAGCGCTCATAGAGCGGCGCCAATTCTCATCTCGCATTGCCTGGGCCACGGTTTTAGGGATAGGTATTTTTGGGTTGGTGGTTTCAGCAAGCAAGAAGGGTAAGCTTTTTGGTGGGTTTAATGATGTTGTTTTTGGCTCGGGTTCGCATAGGGTGAGCGTTGTTATTCGGTGGTTCTGGGTTCACGGGCTCGGCTGTAGGAAGAGTAGTAGGTTGGGGCTCGGGAACCGGTTGCGGAAGTGGAGAGATAGGGACTGGTGATGATGGGGTTACCTGTGTAACGTCTGGTAATGGGTCCGTTGAATGAACTCATGTTGCCATTTCGATGTTGTTTTCTGCAGTTGCAGAAACCGCAGGCGAAGCTGCTGTCAGGTGACGATCTGTGCCCGGGGGTGGTGCTGACGAAGTTTGTACGAGTGGCTGAAGCGACGTAGGAACCAGAGACGGAGGTGTAAACATGGGTTGAGTATGTTCATCGGACGGAGTTACTCTTGGCAGGGGAGTGGTGAAGGGAAAATCAGTCTCAACGAAAGTCACATGGCGAGAAACATAGATACGTCCAGTCGGTCGATGAAGGCATAGATATGCGCTTTGCGTAAGGGAGTAACCGAGGAAAACGCAGGCCAGCGAGCGAGAGTCCAGTTTGTGTTGCGTGTAAGGCCGAAGCGAAGGAAAGCAAGCACAGCCGAAAACTCTGAGCTTTAAGTAGTTCGGTGGTTTCTGAAAGAGCTTGGCGTATGGAGACTGTTGAGAGATCACTGCTGATGGTTGACGATTTATGAGATAAACCGCGACGGCAAAAGCATATGTCCAATACTCCAATGGCATTGCAGCATGATGAAGAAGTGTAAGCCCAGTCTCCACCACATGTCTATGTTTTCGTTCCGCTATTCCGTTATGCTCAGGTGTATGAGGAGGAGAGGTAAAGTGAGAGATGCCTTGAGCAGCAAGGAATGACCGGAGAGCTATAAATTCACCACCGTTGTCTGAATAGAGATTGCGGATCGGCTGACCAAAGTGTTTCTCGACCAGAGACTTATATTGAGGAAACACCTCTCGAACTTGGGACTTTTGTTTTAATGGGTAAAGCCAAGTGTATCGGGTAAAGTGGTCAACAAAGATGAGATAGTATTTATAGTGATCAACTGAAACAATAGGAGAAGTCCATACATCTGTGTAGACATATTGGAGAGGTTGAGTAGAAGTGATTGTGTTTGAGTGAAAAGGGAGTTTATGACTTTTATTGATAAGACAATGAGAACAAGGTAATACTTTTTGCGAAAAATCTGAAAGAGGTAAAGCAAATTGAGAAACAACAATTTGTAAAGTAGAAGAAGATGGATGTCCCAAGCGAGAGTGCCAAGAGGTAAGGGAAGTTTTTGGAGTGGGTGAAGCAAAGAGGGAAAATTGGATGCTGTGAGTTTTGTTACATTCGTCATATTGACGTTCAGGAGGGATGGAGAACCAGGGACGAGAATAGTCTCGTGTGAGGAAGCCGGGGAAGAGAAAGACATAGCGACTGTTGTCGTGAGAAAAAGAAGAAAAAGATGAGATTTTGAGAGTTAGCTCTTGGCGGCTATTGAAATTTGAGATTCCTAGGTATCACAGCTCTGATACCATGTAGAGATTATAGGCTGAATGAATCTTATTAGATGACAAAGTACGGTATTTATACAGAGTATATGAGCTAACTCTAGGGATTACATAATGACATAAAGACCCTTATATACTTATATCTACAGGTAATATAAGTTATATGACTATCGATCATAAAACATAGCAAGAAACATAAAATCTACCAACAAACTTGTTAACCATGCGTCCTTCTTCCCCTGTGGCACCATATTGTAGGTCTGCCATCGTCTCCAAAAGTTTGATTGTTATGTTGCAACCACATTTTCCGGATGTATCATCTATGCGAAACCTATTACAAAAAATGATTATATAAATTAGCATCAATAAACAAACATCCATCAAGGAATAAAATAGAACATAAAATGAGAAACAAATATTATCAAACTAGGTTGTTCGCTCATGCTTACAGGCGTAATCATATTATAATTACTTACTAATACATGCATCTAATTTATTAAAATAGAAGTTATAATTTATTTTATGTATGATTTTTATAACAAAATTGGACTATCATTTAGAAATTTTATTAAATGAATCTAATTAGGACTAATAATATATAGAATCTTTGAACTACTTAATCATAATATATTTTGATATCTTTTCGTTTTAAATATAATTATATCTAACTAAAAAAATCTAACAAATCTGTTTAAAAAGATTTTAACAAGACAATAATTTTTAAAAATTATATTTAAATATTTTCACTAGTATCGAAATAAGTTTTGAAATATTATTATAATTAATATATTCAGCTATCGTTTATTAAAAAAAATTCTATCATATTTTTATCTATTATTAGATTATATAATCATAATCAATTATATTAAAAGAAACTTATTGTATTGAGCTAAATATGATAAAATTGTATTAAATTGATAAATTTATATATTTATTTTCATAAGTATAAAATATTTATGTTCAAAAATAAAAATATAATTGAAAACTATAAAATACATGTATAAAATTACTTTAATCATGATATTTAACATTTTAAATATAAATATATATTTTATTTATAATATTTTAAAATTCTAATAAATCTGTTGAAATATATGTTAACAATATCTTAATTTTCAAAAAGTTGATGTAAATATTTTCACTAATTTTGTAGTTAGCAATGAACTATTATTATGCATTAATATATATTGAGTTATCATTTATAAAATGAAAAGTTAAACTTCTATTATATTTTATCTACATTATAATCATAATAATAATGTTAAAATACAATTATTATATTGAACTAAATATGATAAAAGTGTATTAAATCGATAGATTCACAAATTTTATTTTCATAAATATAAACTATTATATTTATGTTAAAAATATAATATGATGACATGATGGCTTAAAATTAGCAAATTATATAATACATGTCTACAAATTAAGATATTTTAGAATTTTGTATACAATAATATATTATCAAAAATAAATAAGTATAAAAGATATTGGTAAAATAAAATCCAGCTTTGAAGGACGGGTCAGAATTTAGCATAAATTAAATACAAAATAATGTTTAGATATGTTTTTCATGAATATATTAATTTGTTTAATAACTAAATACAAATACAATAAGATAAATATATAATAAGAAGTGACAAATACATGTGACGGATTTAAACAGTTGATTAGTTATAACATATAAATTATAAAAATATTGTATTTGAAATAATTGTATAAAAATTTAAATATGTGATTAACATTAAAATATATACCACTAATGAAAATAAATATCAGTGTATGTAAAACTGAAAACAAATACCCGCGCAGATCTAGTTAGTAATTAAAAAAACTATAATGATAAATTATTATTTATGTTTTCATTTAAAAATTGTTATGTATCATAACTTCTTAAAAAATATTTCTACACAATATGCATTATTAATAAATAAATCTTTGATATTTATTTGTAAACTATGGTTAACTTTTAATCGGGATGAACCTAAACCATTGATAAGCAAATATCGAACTAAACCATTATTGACTGACTCTAACCCCAGTACTCACGGGAGAGTATGGTTTCACATTCCGGTCAACAGATAAACAACACTGTGATAAACAACACATTCCGATTACATATAAATAAATAGTAGTGTGTGATCTATATATCTACAAAAACACACACACACATATGACACATTACACATATATCAGAAGTATTCAGATACAATTAAACAGTCATGGACATGAAAAAAACGAGACACGTTGGGGATATTTTATACGATAGTGAATGTGTCGGAATAGAATGTGACACTAGACATTGGCAGAACCCTACATCAAAAATCAACTCGATCTTGGACAAAATGAAAGTCTCTTGAGAGAAAAAAACAGGTAAGATTTTGACAAAACTGGTTTAAGGGAATCTTAAAGGTGGGTCCAAGATCTTGGAAATTTCTTCCTGGCTCTTTTCCATGAAACCAAAATATTTCACTCTGATTCTCTGCCATGATTCATATCTTTCGATCTCTCCTTTATTTTGTTGTCTCTTTTGACGAACGTGATTGATTTGGTACAATAAACTTTCTCGCAGTCTAAGATCTTATCGTGAAAATAGAACAAAAAAATCTAATTGATTGTGAAAGATAATCTTAATTTGTTTTAAGACAAGACTTTTGGTTTTATCGTAATTGCGAATATGCTATCAATCACTGTTTTTTTTTGTTGATTATCAATCTATCTATCACTGATATATGGTCTTAAAATACCATAAACGTTTAATAATATCTATCGTAAAAACCAATGAGAAATCCAATTTTAAGTTTTTGACTATGGGCAATAATATTGATTTTTAATTTTGGTTTCAAAAACTTTTGTTTTGTCGTAAATTGGGGACACATGCTATCATCAATCAGTTTTCTTCTTTCTTTTTCTTTTTGTTGATAACCAGTCAATGGTAGATAAGTGGTCTAAACAAGCTATAGTTGCGTAAAATAAAGCTTTGATTTTTTAGCTATGAAAACAAGTAAAAAACGTGTTTGTTGAAACATATGGTAAAAAGTCCGTTCATACTCTCCATATTTCCTTTCCCACATTATCAAAAAAAATACTTTTTACTTTACAAATATTTTATAGGTGACACCTGTTGGAACGAATTTTTTATTTTCGTGGTCTAATTACGACACCACAGAGATTTACGTTAATATATTTAGTTATGTTTTGTAGAACAAAATTAAATTTCGTAATAGTGGACATAAATGCTTTGATAATTGATACGATTACCTTATTATATATTTGTGGAAGTAAGTTAAGTCCAAGTCAAGTGGGAGAGTCGTACATAAGTTAAGTCCAAGTCTATGAATGTCCGATCGAATCTGTGAATATCTTCTCAGCTTTTCAATGTGTCGGGTCGGCCCACAATATCTAACAAGCACCGAGAACTAACGTAAACCATAGGGAAATATTCGTTCCTTATACCTTCAACTTGTTGTGAAAGTGTGTTTTATTATTGAATCAAAGTGTTCTTTATATAGGAAATATATGGCGACATGGGCCTAAATACAATAGGCCATAAACGGGCCAAGATTACAAGTAAATATCTAATGGGCTGGACATCCATAAACATAATATTCATAACACTCCCCCTTGGATGCCAGAACCATATAGAGCTTGTAGTGTGCTTAATGTTGCCTCATTAAAACCTTACTCGGAAAACCCAGTGGGACAAAACCGAAGTGAAGGAAAAAGAGTACAACACACACTACTCCCCCTGCTCTGGACCTCCGTTCTTCAAGTCTGGCGCATGGACACTTTGATGGTTTAGCTTCATGGGCGCCAAGTCTTGAACTGGTCCTTCTGTTGCCATGTCCCAAACGGATAGGTATACTTCATAGATGTGTAGTTGGTGTAGACATGGTGAAGAAGTCGGCTAACATTTCTCATGACTGAACTTGTAGTACTTTGTGCTTCTTCATCATTCTCCAAATGTGTATAACCTGTTTGAGACCTTGTAAACCTGTAACATTTATTAAAACCAAACAATCCCTTTTCTTTTGGGTTTGGTTAGTATAAATCAATCTCAAACTTTTAGTTCCTTAGAAGGTAACTTAGGATATATTGATCATGTCCCATTGTCTCATGTTCGGACATGCCAAATTTATCTAAGTAAAGTGCCAATAACACTTATGGCAGGGGACGTGTATGGCTTTAGTATCAATGTCTTATGATCTGAACATATCCATAAAACTTATCCGACCTAGTATGGCTTGCCATATCAAGGCACCAATCATATCAATACATTTCTTTTGGTCGGATGTGCATAAGTCTTAAAAGTACTTATGTAAAGTCTTTCCTGGACCAAGGACACATGCCTTGTCCATAGCCATACCACGATTTGAATATAGTGGTCACTGGAACCGGTTTAGTCGGAACATGATCGAGGGGATCGAGCCGAAACGGGGCCGGAACAAGACCGAGATGATTACATGGTCCATCTTTCTTAGATAAATTTCGACCATGAATGCCTTAGTATATCCATGATCTACTCGGATCATGCTATGTCCATTGTGTGTGTCCCGTTCATAGCTTTTGACCAAACTCTTCATGAACCTTCTTTATTATATGTCCATAACTTGTTCATGAATGGCTATCATGCTATAATTTGATGTTCATCAAAACTAAGCCTTTTTTGGATCAATATGCCGTTCCCCTTACTATGGACGTTTCAGGTCGGACAAGACCGAAGGGAACGGATCGGAACGGGCTGGACTAGAACCAAGATGATTAAGGTCGAACTAGGTTGGACGTGATCCTAGTTGATATGGGTCTTTGGTCGTGAATCTGATGGATTCATCCTCTTATTCTCTTTTGACCATATCACATTCTATTCTTGGTACTTTGGATCATAGATCTCAATACATATTCATGGCTATCATCTCCACTATAGATCATTGTATTCTTATAATAGCCTGTCCAAGAATCAATCAATCTAATCATCTTTTCTTTAAGTATGAACACAAGGAATTTCCTTCATAATATAAGCATAGAGTGTTCAGGGACGTTCTTATAGAACTCCTTTCACTAAGTATTACTTAGTCTTATCCTTTACATGCATTATATGCCTTATATGCAGCTGCCTTTCGTTTCTGTCCATGAATAACTTAGGAACAAAACTATTCTATGAGAATTTCTTTTCTCATCTTTCTGATACTCTTATCATTTCTTTATCCAGTGATCAATCATGTTGCTTACTACATTTCTCTTTTCTTATATCCAGACCTTTATCACTTTCGGATTTGTAGTAGCATCCACCACATAGGAGTATATCTCCTTATAATATGTTCCTTGGTCTTTGTGAGTATCCTTGTGTAATCAAGCCATTCCTTGAATGCTTTAAATAGGAATATGAACACCTTAGTCCATGTCTCACGATTTCTTTTCCTTTCCCACACAGGACCCATTTTCACTGGTTTTATCTTATCAGATGGTGTTTCTATATATGGCCAATACACCCATCTCTTTTATAGATTCTTTGAATCTTTCTTAAACCCCCACAGTTTCTTTTAGTCTATGAATGCATTCTTGTATTCTCGTGGGTTTTGATCCTCGCTTATATCTTTTAAACTCAAGTGCTATTTTCTTATGCATCTTTATCTTTTGTGTATGTATGTGTCGACACTTCTTTTATAGTGTTCCATTGTGTTCCAGACATGAACTAATCGATTAGAGATTTCATTCTTACTAAGAACATTTATTACCTTGCAGTTTGGCGTCCCAAACTACATGGTCTGGTACCTTAGATGTTAGCTGCGCAGCCTTATCTCAATGTCTGGTCTGGTTTCCCTTATGACCTCAGATATGTCATTTCTATGCACCTTTCTTTTCATTTCCGAGGTTCCTTATCTTATGGAACATATTGGTCTATCTTTAGACTCTATAGCAACTTGATTATGTCTCTTCTAGGACATTAATTTCGTGGTGCTTAAGCTGGTATGACTTAGTCATTCTTTTTCTTTTCTTTTCGGGTCTAATCTGTCTGGCATTCTTTTAGCTAGCTTTGTATGATCTTTCTTTGGACGTCTTAAATCATATTCTCTGGTCCGAGGATCTTGCCAAGACAAGGATGGTTGATACCATTCCATTTCTTTATACTTGTACCAGCTTATTTCTTTCTCCCCCTGATGTTGGATAGTCGGATTTAATCATGCAATCCGTAAACCTGGCCTTAATCTGATCACCCATATTTGGCTCAAGGTTTCTTATAAAATCGTGGGAGAAAGTATTCTCATATCCAACATATATTCCCAATCTTATCTCATCTTCTTATGAGGTTCCATCATAGACGGCACATATTATTGTGGTGGTCTATACATAATCTCTTAGGATGGTCTATGTCTGGATCATGACCCTTTATCATTCTTAGATGGGAATATCTATGCTCACTTTATATGGCCTGATGCATATTTTTATTACATGTAAATCCATGTGTTCCCAAGCATTAGCTAGTGATCTTTGTATCACAAAGAATTCGGCCAAGTTCTATCATGGTCATAGACCATGTCACTCGAATTTTTAGTGTTGTTCATGGACCACGGGAGTGTCATTTCTCCCCCTCATGAACATGCTATAAATCTTTTAGATGCTTGGAACATTATAGTCTATTGAGTTTCCCTTGTGTACATGTTACACAACGTGAGATTCTATGGGATAACTCTTTTGTACCTTTTTTCGATATCAATCTTTGCATCAATTTTAAAGACCTGGATGGCTAGTCCAGTCATGCCATAAAGTGTATAAAATTTCTTGGTCAACCTATCTGGTTACCTAGGCCTTTTGCCTTTATCATACTGATCTTTTAGCATAGTTTAGATCAGTTGGGAGTACAGTCTCGGCCATTTTTATGCCTTGGGCAATTTTTACTTTCTTTATAATCTTAAGGAACTTATATTTCCTTTGCCCATTGGTTCAATGTGGAAACCATTCATTTTTCAAAATTTTATAACTCAAATGAGACTTTTGTTTGGGTGAATAATTCATGCCTCTTTTAGGCAATGCCTTTGGTCGGATAATTTTAATTACTATACTCATTTTTAAATTTTTATTTTGTCATTTATCAATCAAGAAATTATCAAGCAAATCAAATAAGATAATATAAAAATAAAACAACTCTTATAATAAAATTGTAAATGACAAACAAATCAAAACATAAATCAAGCCGACAATTCCCTTTATTATTCTGGACGTGGCTTCTTTGGATTCATCCTTATTCTCTCCAGCCTTATTGGCTTCAGGAAGTCTCATCTCACTGGTTTTCTTTAGTATCTCATTATTCTTCTTAGCTTGTAATAGATACGAGATCAAATTCGTATAAGTGGTGAAACCTTTTTTTTTTTTTGTATGTATATTGTAACAATAGATCCCTTGGATCAGCTGTGAGGAATGTATTTTCCAGTAAATCTTCCTCTGTTACCTCTTCACCACATAGTTTCAATTTAGAAACGATTTTGATTAGAGCTGAGTTATATTCATCTACGGACTTAAAGTCCTGAAATCTGAGATTTATCCACTCATGCCTAGCCTTTGGTAATAACACTATTGTGTATCTGGATTTTAACTCTGTCGAAAGGTCTAGAGGATTCTCAATATTTAGATACTGATCTCTGAGATCCTCAGTGAGATGTTGGCGAATAATTGTTACTGCCCCATATTTTTCATTTTCAGTTGCATACTCGCCTTTGATGATACATCTGTCAAGTCCTCTTATCTTCAGGACACTTGCAGTGTTCATGGCCCATTTTACATAATTATCTCCAGAGAGATTAAGGGCTGGATAATCCAAATTTGACATATGAAAATATAGATTTTAGAGTCTTATTATTTGACTTATAATCAGATTCAAACAATGCATTTTGGTTTCTTTCAACCTTTTAGTTATGCAATGTGATTTGGTTTCTTTCAACCTCTAAATTATATAATCTAATCCGATTTATTTTAGTCAATATAGCAATGCAACTTTGGTTTCTTTCAACCTTTAAATTTATGCAATGCAATCCGATTTTTCTTTCAATCTAGCAAGTAGACTAAAATTTAACAATTTCAATCGAAAAACACCTATTTGCAATCGGATTTCATAAAAAAATAGGGTTTGTATAATTCTCAATCCTAAGCAGTTCTAAACATCAAGAACAACTTTTAAAAAAATCAAACTAGACAATCAGATCAATATTCAAGTCGGAATCATTAAAAAAATTAGATGTTTTTGGATGAAAACCGATCTTGTTTATGTTTTAGGGGATTGATCGATTTCTAGGTTTAAGAATTCGATTTGATCATTCAGATCAAGGGGGTTTTGAGATTTAGAAACCATTGTGGTTTCGATTTTAATTGTAAAACAATCTCATATCGAACTTTTGGTTTAAGAGTTTCGATTTACTCATGGAAGGATTTGGACCTATTAATCTTTGCTAGGGTTTGATTTGGGGTTTTGCAAAATTTTAATGGTCATTCCTTTATCAATCAACCATGTTCGATTATGATTTCTTTTAGGGTTTCAAGGTTTACCTTTAGAACTTTGAAGTGTAGATTTGGACCACCGAGAACGGATCAGGAGCTGGTCGCGTGTCCTAGGTTGAGCAAAAACCTCTTGTATCTTTAGAAACCTTAATCAAAAACGAATCAAAACAAGTTAGTATAGATAGATGAAGCAAATCGCATAACATAACAAAGTATAGAGAGAGGCTGCAGTTTAGGTTTTTTGATTAGGGTTTTAGAGTAGTTGACGGCGCGGATTGGAACGGAGCTTGAGGGCGCGTGTCAGATCGGATTGATACGAGGTTTGCGGCGATGGATTCTTCACGTCAAGAGCTTCAATTTGATATATTACATGTCGTCTGGATCCTTACGGTTTGTGAGAACGAACGGTTTGAAGTCGTCAGATGAGTTTTAGAATTTCAGGGTTTTAGGTCACTCGACGGCGCGTCTTAAAATAGAGTGTGAGGGCGCGTCCGGAATCAGATAGAGGCGAGGCCGACGGCGTTGGATTCGTCTCGTCAAGAGCTTCAATTTGATATATTACTCGTCGTCTGGTTTTTCAGGGTTGAAGAGATCGATCGATTTGAAGTTGCGCCGAAATTAGGGGTTTTAGGGTTACTGGCGGTGCGTATTAAAACAGAGCGTGAGGGAGCGTCCGAGATCGGATTGATACGAGGTTTACGGCGTTGGATTCGTTTCGTCGAGAGCTTCGATTTGATATGTGGCTCGTTGTCTGGATCCTTACGGTTGGAGAGATAGAGCGATTTTAAGATGCGCCGTTTTTAGGGTTTTTGGTGGTTTTGGTAACTAGGGTTTTTGGAGAACGTATCGTGCTGATAACGTGTTGTGAAAGTGTGTTTTATTATTGAATCAAAGTGTTCTTTATATAGGAAATATATGGCGACATAGGCCTAAATACAATAGGCCATAAACGGGCCAAGATTACAAGTAAATATCTAATGGGCTGGACATTCATAAACATAATATTCATAACACAACTGCTTTTTTTTGTTTATTCATAAGCGTTCTTTTCACTGTTTAAAAAAGAATGTTAAATTTATTTACCTGAAAAACATGTATTACAGTGACTACATATTTTACTTGATTGTATTTTTAAATAAATAAAGTTGCTATTACCGTTAGGAATGGGCAAAATATCTGTAAAATTTGATTCGATCCGTTATTCGTTTCGATTCGATTCAAAAAATCTACATCCGTAACTTTACGAATCGAAGCAACTATTAAAATTTAATATCCGTCAAATAAAGAGTAAATCACAAATACTCACTTTTAAGAAACGGATATACATATGCATATACATGTATATATAAAATTATATATAATTTAATATTTCTATATAGATTTTTAGTTATTTTATCCATTAAATTAATTATTTGGTCAATAAATTTTAAAGTGTGTAGTTTTTAAATAATTTGTAATGAAATATTATAATTTTATATTAAAAATTTTCCTTTTCTTTTAATATTTTTCAAAAAATGAATATTTTATTATTTTTACTGGATCAACGTATCGAATCGGATATCCAGTAAAATATACTGATTTTTTCGGATATCCGTAACACCGAATATCCAAAAAAGTACGGATCGGATCGAATCGAAAAATCGATTATTCATACATGATGAATCGGATCACATATATCCTTAAAATTTGGATATCTATTCGGTGTCCACCCCTAATTACCTTAGTCATACAGTTTACAACGATCACAGAAGTAATTAGAAAAGTAGAAAATCTAATCTCAAGTTCAGTTAAAAAAAAAGTTCAGTTTACTTTGGTGCTAGGAGAAAGTCCCTACTAACTGCGTCCACCTCAGTTTTCTCATCTTCAGTTCCCACGTCCACTAACCAATGACAGCAGGTTTATCTCCATAGCTTTTGCTAATGGTATAATCGATCGTTCTTGAAATATGTTCTTCCGGAAAGGTTTCATAAAATCCATCAAAACCGTCTCGCTGTCAGCCTATGAATCTTCTGTGTCAGCCTATGAATCTTCTTCTTACAGAAGGTATTAATGATTA
Organism: Raphanus raphanistrum subsp. raphanistrum; assembly: GCA_019706035.1. NCBI lineage: Eukaryota > Viridiplantae > Streptophyta > Magnoliopsida > Brassicales > Brassicaceae > Raphanus > Raphanus raphanistrum. The sequence continues at coordinate 16,308,681 of CM033981.1, forward strand.
GGAGCAGTTGTTGACTGTTTGATAAAGATATATATATATATGAGTCAAGACCAAATAAAACAGAGATGTGTGATCGCTTCTATTGTCTTGGTCGTTTATCAAACCAGAGCACGAGGCCATTTTCATGCATGTGTTCCCGTGTGATACATACCGATTTCCTTGCTTTCTTCTTAGTGATTAGGAACACTTTTTGAAGTCGATGGATCTTCTTTGTAGCGTCTTCGATTCCTTTCCCTCCAACTGCTATGCATAGCAGCTTGGAATGTGTACAGTAAGAGGAACAACCGAATTGAAGCTTGCGTTAAGTCAGATATGGCGCTATAACTTAATCCCAGTCCGCTGTGAAATGGTATTAAAAAATTAATTTCTTGAACTAAAGCTGTCTTAGATTTAAACGAAGAACCTGCCAAAAGGTAGAAGATGATGATTCATCTGATCGTCTCCATTTGTGTTCTAACATAAAACACTTGGCCGGGTTAGAGTTGTTATTCCAACGAAGTACATGATCACTAGATTTCAGTAACATACATGATACATTTCCAGTTTAATACTCCTTCTGTTTTATAATATTTGATGTTATACCTTAATGCACAAAGATTAAGAAAATTACATTTCTCTAAAAATATATTTTATATATATAATTTTAAAGTCAGTTGACCAATTATAAAAAAAAGATAGATTAATCTAATTGATTGAATAGTTTCCAATAAAGTTAAAATAACCTTAAAATCTTAAAACTTCATGTAAATTGAAACAAAACAATTCTTCTAAAACATCATCTATATTGAAACGGAGGGAGTATTACATAATTATGTAGTACGTGAGTGAAATGGGCTATGACGTAAGCTATATTTGGGCTATCTACGGTCAGGTCAGCCCATGATTTATATAATTGTCTAAGAAGTTGTGATTGGGCTGGACAAAAAACATAATAGAGAGGAAAAAGATTAAAAAAAGACTGTCTGAGCCCGGGTTCGAACCGGGGACCTCTAGTGTGTGAGACTAGCGTGATAACCGACTACACCACCCAGACTTTATTGCTCTAAAAATTTATATGCATATTATGGTAATCAACTAGTGAGTTTCCTTTTTTTTTTGTCAAGAGTGTTTCCTTTTTTAACTCACAGTTGAAAATAATTCAGAAAACGATATTTAACGTGAAAGTGAAAGTATAAATATTAACGTCGAATAATAATTGTATTAGTCAAGAATAAAAAATAATATCAAGAAAACGTAACATATTAATTTTTTTTCTGTCAAAGTACTTGTAAACATTATAAGAGAGCTCTAAATCACTTTTTCAGAAAAAGAAAAAACTATATAGCACCACATACTTTGCTAAATAAAAAATAGTAACGATTTAATCGTTTTCAGTTAAATAAGAAATATAAATATTTTAAGAAGATAAGAGTAGAAAACGAAATTGAATTGAAGTTTGAATCGTTTTGCTGAACAAGCATAAAAGTTAAACTAAAGAGATAGGAATGAATATGATGATTATTAATTAAGGGAGAAAAGATTAATTTAATCATGAAGTGACAAGAAAGTCTTTTTCGCGCCACGAGTAAATCATAAAAGATTCCAACTCTTAATTTCGTGGCCAAAAATGGTTGGGTAGGGTTCGGATCACTTGATTTCTAAGCCCTAATTATTACGACGCCTTATCTTACGAATTTTTATTTGTTGGACCAATCTCAAGTCTATCTCTTTAGTCAATGAAAAATATACAGTTAACGTATAACAAACAAAAGAAACAACCTAGATAATTTTTGTTTGTCGACCAATGAAGATGATTATTAGTCGGACTCGTGACTAGTCATTCCTACTCCAATGTTTTTGGCTTTAATTCAACTCAAACGTCGCATTTATAGTTTCTTGATTATTTATCCTTTTTTTTGTCTGAAACCGTACTTCGATTAATATGCTCGGTTTTAAAAATATACTCCCTCTGTTTTTAAAAGATGTATGTTTTGGAAAAAATATTTGTTTCAAAAAGATATATTTTTTTATGTTTTCTATATAAAAATTGCAATTTTCAATAAAATTAATTGAATTTATTGAAAGACTATTGGTTAAAATGCATTGAAATTTGATATTTTCTAAAAACAATGCATGATTAATGTGTTTTCTTAATATGTGTGAAAACTCCAAAATATACATCTTTAAAAAACAGAGGGAGTATACGATATCTACGTACCGTAATTGAATATACATGAATCATTTAATGTTCAGCTGATAGAATAATAAACACCACAAGAGAAATATCTTCCATATCGTGTGGCGAAGAGTAATACTGATACTTAATTTTGTTTTACTTATAGCAAATGGAGTATCAAATAGCTACAACTCCCTAAGCATCATTTTGAATAGGTAAGTTGTGAACAAAACATTTCATGTTATATTTTCTTGAAACATATTGTTTGTCCCAAATTTTAGCAAAAAAAAAAAAAAAAAAAAAAAAACATATTGTTTGTTGACAATGTGCATATATAATACTAGCTTTATTAGTAACCCCGCACAATAACGAAACAATAAAAGAACAAGAAGTTCAGACAAAGTTTTTTTTATCAAACGGACATTCATTGCTTAAAGAGTTTACACTCCAGAATTAGAGCTAGATGAAAACAGGGTAAGAACTGATTTGCCACAGAATCAGCTTCTTTCCATTGAAGTTTCAAGTAATGAAATCAAAGAAATAACATCAAAGAAAGACATAAAGTGTCATAATACCTAACAGTTCAGGTTGATTCCCTCTCTTCTCCAACAGCTTGATAAAAAATAAGGAAACTGAAAGAACTACTAGAGACTGGATGTTTGAGTAGACATTCAGTAACTACCACAAAACTGATAATTATGGCTTCCGCCATCAGATAAGGTTCTGTGAATTTTACACAATTTGTTTTTGTGTAAAATAATTAAAAGAATATTCACATGTTAGCAGAAACTATAGAAAGTGTTTATTCTTTTTTCTTTTCTTTGCCGTTTACTCTTTTTTAAAGACTATTAAATGTTTTGTTGTGGTTCTTGCGATGTTACCTGTTTTTGGTGTTAGTGTCAGTTTAGTTTTTTATGTTGGGTTTGTGATGATATGTCTATCTTTATATCATCTAATTAGTACGATATTGTCTATTTTAAGTTTTAGAAAAAAAACTCGCATGAATTTGTTTTTGGACTCCTTCACAAAATATCTCGTACTAATTAGAGTTGGACTTATGTTTATATATTAGACACTATTTATCTAATTTTCTTATGTGGAACTTAGTTTGATATCTCACATTTTATGTTTTATGTTTTTACTTAAGTCGTTCCGATGCAGGTTTAAGTCATTCCAGTGTAGATTTTAGTTACTATTTCTTATGGGTTCTTGGTTATGGATTTTTTCATTTTGCCATCAACTTTTGTATGAGTATTGATCTTTGGCGTATGAATGAATATCAATCTGAAAAAAAAGGAGAAATTATTACAAAAGTAACACGTCGAAACTTTGAATGATTTGTAGACAATATATTAGTTTGTGGCAGTTTTCTGATTTTAAACTAGGTTTTGAATGGAAGCTAGGCTCCTTACTATTTAGGGTATCTATATTATCTATATTATTAAAGTTGAAGTATATTTGGAGTTTGTTTAGAAACAAGGATAGTATAATAAATGAAATATATTTGGAAACATGAATAGTAGAATAAATGAGATATGTTTGGAAACATGAATAGTAGAGATGTGTATTTTCTTTTATTTACACATTTAGCCATTGTATTTTCAATAAATTAATAACAAATGAGAATTGTTTAGAAACATGAATAACATATTTTTATTTATTAGTTAATCAATATTACGTTTTACATATGATTAAACGTTTGGTTTAGTTTATTTTACTAAAATATTTTTATTTTAGTTTCAATCGGTGAAAAATTACGTACCTAAAAATATAGTTCAAATATATGTTTTTGTGAATAAAATAATAACTTAAAATCAAAATAATCAAAATGTGTTACATTTATTACCATTTAATTTTTACTCCATATAATTATTTTACTTAATAAAAAAAACTTTTTATATTTCATTTAATTTAGCCAAACACATAGAAAGAGTTTTTTTTATTAATTTATAAAATAGTTAGATTATTTGTCCATTTAGGTACATGGTGTTTCTTTCAGGTATCCTTTTTTTTTGTTTGAAACCAAATCCCGCTTGATTATTATAAAATTATGTGTGGATTTTGAGGTTGGTCATTCTGGATCTGGATGAATTCGGTTCTGATGTATAGGAACCTTAAAATATCTAAATAACCAATGTATCTAAAACGGGTTCGGATATTTATAATAAAAATAGCCATATAACTTTATTCAGTCCAGGTCTTTTGAATATCATGATACATCTAAAATATATAACACTAATTATGAAAAATAAATATTGGTGTATAAAAATATATTTCAGGAGCCAATTTAACAAAATATTAGTTAGTTCAGTTGAAATAAATATATTTAAAATATTTATATGAACTGAAAAAGAAATCAATATAAAAGTAGTGTACATTCGGATTCAAAATCATTTCTTTTAACTACAAACTACACATATATTGATTTGTATACAAATTTAAATTACAATGTAAATATTTAAGTAATATAGAAATATGTCACATTGTTTAAACAAAATATCAATGTACAAGTATTGTACAATTGCGTTCTAAAATCATTTATTTTAACAACAAGCCAAATAAATATGTTGATTAGAGAAGGAATAAAACAGAGCCAGAGAAACATATAGTTTACTAGAGACATTCTATGTGTCGAATTTATTATAAAGAAAATTTTACTAAGATAAAAATACATTCAATAATTACAAACAAATAATATATTTTATAAAAGTGAAAAATAATACCCGCGTTTTCGAAACGCGGATCAAAATCTAGTTATTAATTAGAATCTAAGTTTTCAGAGTTTCTTAAATGTTGTCCATTAGTGAATGTCCTAGAAACTTCACGCTTCAAATGTTTTGAATGTAAAAAGATGTTTTATAGTTTTTCAAATCAGAATTTTGACAGTAAACAATTCTTCATTTTTGAGGTAACTTCCGATTGTCAGTTAGATCACTTAATTACTAATAAAACTATAAAGATGATTGGTTTTAAAATCTGAAATTTCATGGCACGAACGATTTGTTTAACATGAAAGTTTTCTAATCTTAATTGGTTCAACATCTTTTGTTAAGAAATTCAAAGTTCAGTTATTTAATGCTTTTAATCGTATATATCGTATCTTTATAGTTCCTGTTAAGCTTTCAGCTATTTTGATCCCTTATGTTTAACTTGCCAGTTTTGATTCGTTCTTGTGTGGTGTTTGTGATTATCGTTTTTAAATTATCTCCTATGTGTGGGCTTTAGATTTTCGGAGACAGTTATGTCATCTGCCGGCTTAAGATTTACGGGGTTTTATAAACTGCCGTCTTTGTTTGTAAGTTTCAGTTTCTAATCAAAATCTTTCCGAGGAAAAAAAAATTTATGCTAATTCCCTCATATAGGGCATCAATTTAATAATCTCCTCTGTTCACGTAATATTAATATTAAAATTAAACAAAATGAACTAGATAAAAGAAATAGATAAACAAATATATAAATAAATCAAAAAAGACGAAAAAAGCAGAATCTAGGAAACGTTACTACACAAGTAGTTGAAACAATAGAACTTGGACGCAAAACAACGTCCGAGATCCAAGAACAACGCCACACTTCACTAAGCAGCTACGTTTTTTTGTCTGCTATAATAACTAAAAACAATAAATCATGTAAATTACAATAATACCCTCAACATACAGGGGCACTATCGGTAAATCCAAATATCATCAGTTACTCCAGCATCATTCTCCTCCACGAAAACAGCGGAGACGGCGGCGGCGACGAGAGTTTAAACGAAACACCAATCTCTCCACCTTGCAATCACTTGGCCTTGAGCATCTCCTTGTTCCTCAGAATCGAATCGAGTCTCTGCAGCTTCAGCTGCTGTTTGAATTTGTTGATGAAGTCGGAAGCTTTCGCGTCGACGCCGTCTTCTCCGTCGCCGAACGACGTCGATCTCTCGACTCTCGCCGTGTCCGGTCTTCTCCGCTCGACGGACTCCGCGCTCTCGGCCGCCTCCTTCTCCTCGGCGAGGCCGAAACCGGACTTCTCGCTGGCCGATTTCGTCATCTTCCCCGTCGCTTTCTTCTTCTTCTTGACCGGTTTCTTGGACTCCGATTTGCTCCTGACGGGCGCGTGGTCTTCGTGGAGGGATGAATCCGGGTCGGGTCGGGTATCCGGGTCGGATCTGTAGAAAGATGGTAGCTTGATGGATTTGACGCGTTCTAAGATGGACGGAGCTCGAGCTAAACCGGGCGGGTTGATTCGGTTATCGAACCGGGTTTCCGGTTCCGGTTGGTCTTCCTCCGGAATCCTGAATTTCGATATGTCGATCGGGTCGACCCGACCCATGCGGGTCGGAATATGATCGAACCGGGTCGGTTCCGTGTGAGTGGTGGCGGAGTGGTTTTCCTCGGGGGTGTACTGCGGGAATTTGAAGTGTGACATGTTGATGGATCTGACCCGATCCAGGAGAGAAGGAGCACGCTGTAGCGGAGTCGGATCCGGGTGAGAGTGAGAGTGAGGATCCGACCCGGTTATGTCGTGAGGGAACTTGAAGTACGACGACATGTTGATGGATTTGACACGCTCCAAGAGAGAAGGAGCGCGTTGTAACGGAGCCAGATTCGGGTCTGGATACACGTGAAGATCCGACCCGATTACGACGTGATGGTGGGTCGTCGTCGAGAAGAGATCGGTTTCTGGATGGGGAAATTTGTAGAGATGGAAATTGATGGACTTAACTCGGTCCATAATCGACGGGGCTCTGGCTAACGGAGACGGAGCGTGACCCGACCCGAACCCATCGTAATGCTGGTGGTGTTTCCTTGAACCGGATGACCCAATTCGAGAAGTGATGACGATGGTGCCGATCATAAGATTGAGGAGGAGGAAGAGAGTCGTCGGAGTGAACCAGCTAGCCGCCGTCGACACTAACTCCATATCTTTTTCTCTTTCTTTTCTATGTGTGTGTTTATGTTGTTGTCGGGAAGGAGAACTGCACATAAGGACTTATATTTATATTTGAGTTATCTTTATTTTCTTTTCTCCTTTGAGTTGCGTTTATTTGTATTTTTTTTCAGGTATGCAACTTTTTGACTGTTATTTATTGGTCATTTGGTGGTTTTTGTTTTATCTTTATAAACGTAGAAAATATTTAAAATGGATGTGTTCACATTAAACGCATGCACGTGGTTTATAATGTTAATTTCTTCACTTCTTTACATCTATTCATACTGTCACCGTGTATAATCTTTACAAGAACAGCTCAATTAATAGTCAAACTTGAGGACGTAATAGTTATATTGGTTGATGATTCCGTGGAAAACCACTACACGTTAATGCAAACTTTTCATCACCCACACATATACAGTTAGATTTGTCTTTGTTTCCTTCAGAAATCGAGAGGTGGGACCAAGTTGTTGTATCAGTGTTGGCTGAATATCAATTAGTAATTACAATTGAAATTCAAGATCCAACTCCTACGTGACTAAAAATGTTAATATCAATCAGCTTGTCCCAAATAATTTTCAGAATATCTCGGCACTGAAACACATTTCAAGTATTTATGCTTTTTGTCACTGTTTAAGTATATATGCTATACTCTTATAATTGGCATCATGCATGATAATTTTTGTAATTTACTATTAATTACTTGAAGCATCTTTAGTTGTGGCAGGATAAGAATTAAAAAGGCATAAAAAAAGAATTAAAAAGGCTATGGTAAAATACTAAAATGTGAAAATAGCTGGAAACACGTAAAATAGAGATGTTCCTGACTTTGACGGGAGAAAGTTGTGTAGGGCTCAATCATATAAAGTTCCAAAATTATTGTCACGTTAAAGACTCCTCTAAACACAAATATGTTTTAAAATTAAACATAAAAGTTTAGACCAGACCACCCATTTCCCCCCACGTTTTCCATACCTCAAGTTTAGAAGTTCCCAACTCTATATTATTTACAGATAATTTTACGTGTTATTTATCTAGCTTGGCCTTTAGCCACTCCTACTTATGTAATACGAAGTTCAGTTAATAAACATTAACAAAGGTCTATCATTTAAATGATTTTCTTGTTGGTTGAGACAATGATCATTATTTACAATTTATATTTAATATTGCAAAGGAAATCATGTATTAGTCTATATTTACATGATACAACTATAAAACATGTAGGGATGATTGTATAAGAGTTACTAAGATTTGAATTTCTTATAAAAGTAATTATATAATCTATGAATTAATGAATTTTTTCTTCTCAAATTCACAAATCTCTGCGCCACTTTTTGCTTCCATAATAACAGAATTTTATCATGTCCAGATTCATAATACTGTGACTCTGTGGAAGACATCATTTTTAGAATTTATTTATTCGAATTGAGTGGGTCCAAAATTACAAATATAATTTTCTTTTAATTTTTTCGGTTTTCTTGAAAAGCAATCTCAACCAATTAACTTAACGTTAGCCGCGACTATATAGTACTATAGTAGCAATGAAATATATATATATATATATATATATATTTTTTTTTGCTTAAAATATATAGTTATTCCAAGTGGTACATTAAAAATTAAACAACTGGGTGATCGTATATATGGAAGTGGGATATGGGTAATAGATAAATATGTAGAGTGGCAACTTGAATTTCAATGTTAAAAGCTAACTTTATTTATGTTTCTTCTTCAAGTTGATTGATTGAAGATGACAATATTACTAAAAATGTGTAGTCGACGATATCGCGTGGATGCTAGCTGCAACGACCGACCATTTACAGTTGACTTTGTTTACGTAGGAAATAATTTCAAAATATATTATTAGAAGCATTTGGTCCACTCTTAGTTACACGTCTCTCCAGTTTTTTTTTGTATATTCCAATACTCTTTAAGTTATTGCATACTTGCATGTATCTGGTCACACCCACATGGGTCGCCGATGCAGCATTTACTATACCGATAGATAACGAACAAATAATATAGGTATGGACTTTACTGTAATTCAAATATTCTATCAGAAGATTTCAAGATTGTGAGGATGGTCTGGATTAAATATGTTGTGGACGAATGGTCCATACTATGTAGATATGGATTTATAAATTTTCTTGATTCAGTCCGAGTTTTAGTATTGAGTTTTTTTTTGTCTGCGGTGTTGAGTTTGAGAAAAATGTTAACGAATTAGGAAAATAATTACAGTATTCTTTTGGTTTTGCTCTGAATTTTGGCTTAGAAAACATAATCAATGTTTTTCCATCTATCAAGATTTAATTTGACATTTAATTTTATTTGCCTCATTTTTGATTTTATGAAATTTCGGTTTAGTTCAGTGATTCCATCACAATGTCTGATGAAGTTCGTTCAAATGCATGTAGCATTGCGTTTTTTGTCATTAGTTTAATAATGACTTGGCTACTAGCAAGTTTACTAGAATCATCGGTTGAAAAAAACTAGTTTCTATATATAATCATGATATCATCTATTATGTATCATGTTAAATATTCGAAATTTGATTTGAAAATGATATTATATGGCTTAGAGTCCGTACGTGGATTATATGTTAACCATGAACATCAACGATTCAACATATTGGCACGCGGTCTCTCTCGGAGTTGGACTCACTACTTCGTCTCATCCTATTGCAATATTTTTATGGTTATCTTGTAACCTTTTTTATTCTTCATCTGTCGTTTTTATTACACAATACCATTATATATATATGTTTGTGTTTGTGTGTGTGTGTGTCCAGTGTGATACTGATCCCTAAGAAGGTTGCGAAGGTTACAGCGCATGCAAACCAACAAAACACACACCTAAAGAACCAAATTGCTGAGATATTCTTAATAAAAGAATTTTATTCTCACATACTCTTCTTCTAGAAGTTGATTTAGTTTATATTTTTCTTAATTAAAAATAATAATAAAAGACTAATACAGTATTCTATCAAACTATTTACAAACTATGTCATTCCTTCTGTTAACATAACTCATTTTCCTTCTAGTTCACAGTTTTCAATCTAAGCTTCTTCTTCTTCTTTTTCTCATTTCTTCATCTTTTCAAATTTTCATTTCTCCTTTTTTTATTTGTTCGTAGTTTTTTTCTTTAGTCTGCTATTCCTCTTTTTTATGTTCTTCTTCCTAGCTCTTTCGTTTTTTCATAATGATAGAGAAAATTTTCTATATTACAAATTGGTGAGATCATGATCATATATATCTGTATGAGATGATCCCTCACTCCCAACTACTCGTCCAAGACTAGCAAATAAAAACCAACATAAAAGTTACCTGGATCTTATAATTGATTCTTTCATTGATTCAACTTTGCAAATTTGGAATTCACCTGTACTTGGAGCTTTAGTGGATCTCTATAATGTAAAAATAATAGAAAGTATACCACTGAGCAGGAATTATATGGTGGATATGGATAGATGGCATTTCAAAAAAAAAAAGAGAAATACACGGTCAAATCAGGTTACCAAGTAGAACGGGTTACCCAGACATGGAAAAACCACCAATAGTGTTTGGACCCATAGTTGATATGCTAAAAGCGTTCTGCTGGAAAGTATGGTGCCCCCAAAGATTAAGTATTTCTTATCGCAATTGGTGTCATGTTATATAGCAGTTAAGAAAAATCTGCAAGCGAGAGAGTTACAAAGAGATATATGATGTGTCAGATGTAGAGCTTCAGAGGAATCGATAAACCATGTGGTTTTCCAATTCCCTCTACCGCGTCAGGTTTGGACCCTCTCACATATACCATCAAATCCAGCTATTTTCCCACTAGTTCTCTCTTCACAAATGTGAATCACATATTCTGGAGAGTTCAACCGAATATGGATGATCATCAATTTGCATGGATTCTATGGTACACTTGGAAAGGAAAAATTTTCAATAATCTAAATATTGATCTCAGGAAAATGTTCAAATTTGCGGTAACAGAATCAACACATTGGGCTGAAGCACAAGTGTTGTATACATATAGGGCAGCAAAACATTTAGGGTTTTTGAATATATTTTCAGTTACAGGGCGTGAGTGATTTATAGATGGTTTTTAGAAATATAATGAGTTTTTTTTCAAGACAAGGTTGGTAGAATACTCTAGAAGACTTTGATGGTTTGATGGGAGTAAATAATGTTTGGGTTAGTCTCTCTCCTCCTCACTCGAAGATGGAAACGCTACTTTGGGCAATGAAGTGTATGAAAAATTTGCGTCAGTTTTGGATCACGTTTGCAACTGTCAGTTTCGGATCACGTTTGCAACTGTCAGTTGGTGAAGATGGTTTCAGAACCAGAAAAGAACTACCTGTTTTTGCAAGTTATTTGGAAGACATCAACACCTTGCAAAATAGTTTATTCAGCTTAGAGATCATTCATATACTATGAACGCAAAATTTGAAGGTGGATAATCTATAATTTTTCGTCATTCCCATGAAGGTGAAATTACCATTGTGGTTCACGCAGTTGGTCAGTACTGACGATCCTTCCCAAATTTCTATAAGAAAATCATTTAGTTTATAATATTTAAACATGAATGAAACAAGTAATATCCTCACTAGGATAGGTATATATGCTTTTACTGCAAAATATATATTTTACTATATTGTTGTCCGATTATTACAATATTGTATATTTTGATCAATTAAGCCCATTTGTATTATATTGTTATCCGATTATTACAGTATTGTATATCTCTATCAATTAAGACCATTTGTATTTTCATCTTTGCTTGATTGCCTTCAGTACTAGACTATGGATAGATGTATATCTTTAAGATCTATGTTGTTGTATGTTCATCTTCTTCAATACTAGACTATGGATTTATGTGTATCGTACACATCATCTGATATTTTGATGAATATTTTAATATGGAAATTTGTAAATATAGAAAAAAACTAGTGTTTCAAAAAAAATAAAAAACTAGTATATTGTCTCTATACCATAATTTGAAGTATAATTTATCCACTTAGTAAAAAAATTTCTGTAAACCCAACTAAACCCCTAATCTAAATCCAAAATGATTTGTTAATTTAATTATTAAAAAGATCAAAAATAGAAATAAAGAAAATTCGACAAAATCATTTTTGTTTACGTTTTTAAATACTTTAGGAAACACGAAAATCTGGGAAAATAAAGATTTAAAATATATTCTCTTAATAGATTTTGGAGATATTTAGAAAATATTTACATTATAAATTTGAAAGAACATACATTCTGCAGCTTGTAGATTGTAGATATGATGGTAGATTGTGTAATCCATCCGTAGTATGATATAGTATTCTATTAGATAATGAAATATTATCTTCGTAGATTATTGGTACATAGACAGATTTTGTGATTCTTGGTCAGTAGATATATAGAAAACATTAGTTCATGCAATCTACTGTAATTCAGATCTTAAGGAAAATCGTAGCCGGTTCATTCTGTGGTGGTAGAATGATTATCATTAGATAGATTCCAGAGTTTACGAGCAGCAAATATCTATGTAATTAACTGAAACTAAAATCTACATGCTCGTAGACAGTAGATTTTATTTCTGCTCTCTGTAGATCAAAAAATGAAATTGTATTCCTCTAATATTTAATCATCCAAATTATTTATCATATGATTATTTCTTGTTTATATACATTTTGTATAATTTTCCATATTCTTCTGACTATTAAAATAAGAGCAATTCTCTCAAATAAACTTTTTAAGTTTTTATCACAAAATAGCTCTAAAAAAATAAAATGACCAAAATAACGTTTTGAAAATTTTAATTTTTTTTATTATTTTTAAAAATTTGAACACATTCCTAAAACCACACCCCTTAATTCTAAATCCTAAATCTTAGATTAATTAACCCAAAGATTATAAATGTATATTTATCTCTTAATAAAAATTAATTTGATCATTTTTCTTCTTGAGAGGCCATTTTTGTGAAAATAAATTAAAAATTATCTAAGGGAATTTCTTTAAAATAATTGATATGAATTTTTAAAGTTGGTCAGGGGTATCTCTATAGACCCAAAAAAAATTATGGTAAATGGACAATTTAGTTATTTTTCTGTTCTGTTTTGGCAATTTTTTTCTTTTTAATATTTGTATTCACTAGCTAATGAACATAGATTATTTTCAGAATTTATTAAAAACATGTTATTCATTTGAGACATACTTGAATTCTTGTATGTTTATGGGTTTTTTGTGCAGAAAGGAACTTGTACGTTTATCTCGCTTCTCAAAGTATCTGATTTCAAAATCATGTGTAGGCCAGCCTGATTCAAACATTTGGGGGTTTTTCAAAAATGGTGATACACTGATGTACCTATCAAAGTGGCTATAACGTTCTAGAACTTCTCGATGACTTTCAACCTCCTCTACCGAATTCTTTACCTCTTTTTTTTTTTCAACTTTGGTCACTTTTGGACCTTTAGTCCTCAAACTGAAGTAAGGAGGGATCGAACCCCTCACGCCAGGGCCCGAAGGCAGAGCTCAGTAACCACTTGGCTACGAACGACCCAGCCCGAATTCTTTACCTCTAAATGAGATAATCTTATGGGGTAGTAATATCTGGAACATTAAAGCGCCTTCAAAGCTTAAACACTTTTTGTGGCATACTCTATCTGGTGCACTTGCTGTCAATGAGAGAATTCAGACACATGGGATACAAATGGACACAACCAGCAGCTCGTGTGGATTTGCTAGGGAAAGTATTTGCCATGTCCTTTTTCATTGTCAAACTGCCAAAGAAACATGAGAGCCCTCAAATATTTCAATTTTTGAATGTGGCCTCTCTCCCAACTCTCTTCTTGAACGTTTATCATCTCTATGCTTGCAATAGAAATCGTTCCTTAGATGAGACAATAGTTAGAACCTTTGTTGAATTTTCGTGAACTCTGCTGAACTCACACTCATTACTCTGTTTTAAGCCGTCTCACTTGGCTTCTCTTGAGGCAATCTATTTCACTCCCTTAACTTGTTTGTCACAGTTTTTTTCTCTCATTCTTTCTATTCTAGTTCGTTTGTCTACAGTGTTAACATTGATCAGTTGGATGCTTTTACACTTTCACACACACACACGCACGCATACATATAATAGTTTCACTACTAACTACATGCTTTAGACCATTCTTCTCGCTCCTAGAGTCTCTTACACAAGGCACACCACTCATGTTTAGACTAGTTTTACAAGTAATATTAAACAAATAACCTTACGCATTTAACAACTAAACTCCTAACAACTTTAGTAAAAAATAACTTGTAACAACTCTTTAACTTTAACCATTAGCTAACAACTTTAACTTAGTTTAACCAAACTAATACTCTCATTCGTGTTGCTTTGCAACTTCTTGTTACACAACCCAACTCATCTTTGTCTTCTTGTTGTTCACGTTGATTTTGCTTCTCTTCTTCTTCTTCCTTTGTTTCTTACACTTCAAGCTTTCTTCTTCTTTTTTTTCTCCTATGTTTCTTATGCTTCTTCTTTGTTCATCCTTTCTATGACTTAATTAAATAGTACAACTTCAACACTCCTTGTGAGATCCTTTGATTAAATTCTCTTTGCTTCCTCTGTTTCTTGCGCTTCTTCTTCTTCTTCTTTGTTTTTCCCTCGCTGATTCTTCTTGCAAGATTCAATCAAAGGTTAAATCTCCAACAGCCTTCCCATAGATATTGTGGCGATTATAGATGCCTTGGCCTTTGAACACATAAGGATGGATTCTCAGTCTATAAGAGACGCTTTGCTAAACCTATAAGCATTTCCAGTGTTTAAAGAAAGACTGTATTTTCTGAAATATGAATAAAACGAGCTTTATAATCTGATAAGGTAGCAATTCAGTAACTACAAATTGAAAAAAAAAACTCATTGAAACTCAACCACACTTTATCATCGGACAAATAGCAAACAAGTTCTTGATCATCATCAAGCACACGAATAACTCAATCTTTTTTGTTACCACCCCAAGGAGCACAAATCTTTTCAAGCCACTTTCCAAGAGAGCATCCGAATCCAGCTCTTTCCTTCTCCGGTGAGACAGACATAGAATCCTTAGGATAATCAGAACCGTCAGTCTCATTATTCTTGGGATGGATGGTGTCGATGACGACGACGGCCTCCATCTCTTCCTCGGCTCTCTCGGAAACATTGGGAGCCTTCACTTCATCCACATGTGTGTTCTCATCGATATCTTCACTCCTTGCATGAGTTTCTTTGTGATGATGGTGGTGGCCATGAGGTTTCTCCTTTGAATGGAACAGAGATTTGATTTCTTCCTTGGCCTTTCTTATCACGTCCCGTTTCTTCTTTGTATCTTCTGTATAAATCATGTGATACATAAGTAAGTCTTTGAACAAGAATCAAGAACGAACACACACACACACACACACACACACACACAAACTCATAAAACTATACAAACTTGGTTATAAAGTTACCCGAACCCTTTATCAAAAAAAAAAGTTACCCGAACCCTAAAACGATTTTGATGTAACTATGAAAGGAAAATGGAACCTGTTTTCTCGGATTCGAATTCCATTTTATCAGATTCGTTCCTGAAACATGATGTATTATAATAACATAAGCATTGTAAAATGAAAAGTGAAAAATGATATGAATTCTACTTCTTGATCAAAGCATTACACATAGAGAAACAAAAAAAACCTGGAACTCTTGTGTTGATGAATCACCCCAATAACTGCATCGAACTCCTCTTTGGCACGTTCGAACATGTTTGGTGCTTTGACTTTGCTAACATCGATGTCACCATGAATCTTCTTGTCCGAACTATTTTCATCACCTAAACACACAAACTCATGTGACATGAGATATAAAAGAAACTAGTAGTCCACAGTGTTTTTAAACATTACATAACACATCCAGAAAAAAAAACACAGAATCATCATATGGATTTGATAAGAACAAAAAATCAATTAAGTTAGAGAGCAAGATTTCATCGCAACTGTATGACTGTGAAAGAACAGAAACATCTACAAGGATTTACCAGAAGCTGCGTTGGCACCAGTCATCTTCTTCCTTGGACGAAGAGAAACTGAGAGAATCGAGGGCGTTTGTGAGTGCAACATAGAATTGGTCTCTTTTTTATTTGAAAACAAACCGTAAGAGCCAGCTGGATTAGCAACATATCGGGTCCCACAGTTATTATGTTTTTATGCTAATTATAAGTAATTAATCAAATATTTTCCTTCAGCTTTCTTAATTCATAAGGCATAACTATCTTCTTATAGGCCCATCGTTCAGACCAAAGTATTAGGCCTTCACAATTGTGATGGGTCTTACTTACCAACATTATTTTGTCCTCATTCCTAAAATAATGGCTATTCAAAATGTAACTAAGGTCTTTTTAAAGTCTAAAATTCTTCATTTAGGCCGAATGGTCAAAGTGATTTCTTATGGAGGATTTGCACAATGAATTTTGAAACATAAAAATGAGATAGAAAGCTTGAATCCTGATGATGAAACTCCTTTGCTGGAGCATTTGCGGCTTTGATTACCATGTTGTAATATCCAATCACATCGAATTGTATCAAAGTTGTTCATTCAAAGTTTGATATCGACCATCCAATTATGTATCGTGAAGCTTAGTTTGGTTTATTTTATATCGATTACTATTTAAGGGGACTGACTGTCAAGTTTTCAACAAAAATCTAAATATAAACTATATCATATTAGCATTCATTATCTTCGTAAAAGACATTAAGATGTGGGTATCAAATCTCTAGTGAGAGCACAAATTCATTTAGTTTTGTGTTGAGTAAGATCAAAATCAACATAGCATTGTTTTGATGGGACTGCTGCTTTACATGCCTGTTTTTTTTTTGACCAAATGCTACTTTCCATGCTTGTTTCTTTTCAAGTTGTATACTTTCATCACCTTGTTCATCCTTATATTGGTATAAAGACTATGTAGCCTCTCAATTTTAGTTCCAAGAAGATGTTTTTTTTCTAATGAAAAACAAATTTCAATCGGACACTGTCTTATTATGTGAATTTACTCATGAGTAAATCATGTTTATGAGTTCAGTTCAAAAAGAAAAAGAACAAAAATCATGTTATGAGTAAATTCATATTGAATTTATAATTGATATTTTTTAATTATCGGATAACTATATTTGATAGATTAAAGATCAAATCAGAGATTACACCAAAGTTAATTACTAAAACCGTTGAGTTTGACAAATTCTTGGATACAAAAGCCAAATAAAACCTAGCCAATAGCTGGCGAATTTATAAGTAATCCTCAAAACAAGCTGAAATAACAAGAGATTAAGATTGCAAGAATAATTAACCAGCTTTCTATGACCTAGGAAGCACAAGTGTTTCGGATTTAGTACTTGTATTTTTTGTATGCTAAAAACAACATCAGCTCAAAATAAATTATGATTTTTCTTGATGGCATATCCAAACAATTTTCAACCTTCTGCTCAATTTTACCGATCGAGTTAACATATGGTAATTATCAACATGTAAAAAACGACCATATTGGACTGATCTTATATACAAAGCTACAAAGCTTCGATAGATAAGATTCGAATTATTTTGTAATTGTTTCTTAATCATGTTATCTATCCCTAACTCCAAGGCTAAGTTGTGCATGTCTCTAACTTATAGGTGAACAATTTCAGAGATCTAATTTCAAACTTTGACCTCTTGGTCTTGGGTCAAGCCCATACAAAAGAGTAAGAATGATCTTACAATATACTTTCTCACAGTATGAAATCGACACTGAGAAATGTGACCAGCAGAGACGAATAATTATCATATGTAATATAGAACAAACAACCTCATAATTTGAAATCGATATCACAAAATGTGGCTGACTGATATTTTCCGTATTTTTTTTGTAACACAACTCGTAATTTCCGTATTTATTATAAAAAATTTAGAATACTTTAGACTTCACGCTAACGCACTGTTGTTTATTTTTCACCAATGCGACACCATTAAAATCTCAACAACAGAAAGAGTAAACAAGAATATTCAAATCGAAATACACGTAATTGCGGTCTTGTTGACGAATGTTGTAAGTTATAATCCATTACTTCGGATGGTGTTTTACTTGGTAAACAAAGTTGGCATAAAGTTATACTCAAAACCCTTTTGTGACGCCTCGAGTAGTCTTCTCAGTACACACAATTAAATCAAATAATGTTATAAAGTTGCAACTGATAATCATATATATGTATATACTTTATGCTAAGTACTCCCTCCGTTTCATATTATTTGTCGTTCTAAGTCTTTGCACACAGATTAAGAAAACATTTAATATTACATATTTCCAAAATAAAAATACTATTACCAATACACATCAACCAATATAAAAATAGAATAGAGAATATTTTCAATAAATTTTGCATTGAAAACCGAAAACGACACTTATTTTAAAACAAAAATTTTGCTCTAGAACGACATATAATTTGAAACGGAGGGAGTATTGATAACTCAACCAGTTAAAAAGAATTGTCGTTTTGAAAACTAACATATTCTGTTACAAAATTTAAAAACTACTTTCATTGCCGGCTTAGACGGGGACAAGCGGTGGGACCGTGTTCAATCCCATGTTTTCCCATAATTTAATAGTCAAGGGTCTGAAAGTTTAAAAGTATATATATTTTTATGCAAGAATAATAATAAAAGGGTAAAAAAAATTTTGTAAACAGATTTTATTTTCAACATATATTTTAATAAAAGATATTTACGTATAACTCTTTTAAAAATATTTATTATAAACTATAATCATAAAATATAAATAAATATTAAATTGAAGGGCTAACTTTTTTTATTCTAGCTAGGATTTAGAGTGAGTCGGTCATAACTAGCGTAAAAATTTTTTTTTTACGATTGCAGAATTTGCATAACGATAAAATGTTTTTGAGTTAAAAATATACTTCAGCATCGTATAATCAGGACTGATCCTGAGATTTTAGACATATATACGAATAAAGAGAAAATTCAATAATTTGGGGGTCTAAAACTTTTTTTTAATAAATTTAAGAGCTTATGTCCATATAAATGTTTTTCAAAAATTTTGGAAACTTGAGGCGAATGTTTCATTAGACTTGTCCACGGTTGACTCTGCATATAACACCATATAAAACCTATATATTCAAGAAAATGTTAATTTTCTTTGTATTAACGCAATAGTATATGGTAGTTATTACATATAAGAAAACAAATATTGCTTTGTGTCGTGTAAAAGGTGAACAAGTGAGATGGATAGACCAACAACTTTGAACTAAATAACACGTACGCTGTCCAATTTAGTAGACATATAACAAGAAGAAATTCTTTTTGGAAAGCCAAGGGACTTGACCAAAATTGGTTGACTCTGCATTTACACCTTACGACCCCGAACCGGTTTTGGTGCTCTCTCGTTGTCTTTATCGCATTCATAATATGGTTGCTTTCTTTGACCGTCATAAATCATAGTGTTATAAATTGAATTTATAAAGATGGCCGGGGCACTGAAATCAATTAATTATAACGTATATTGTTCATATTGGCTTTGCACTATCATAATCGTAAATTCGTTATCATATGATTTAAAGTCGTGTTTTATATGTGCAGCTATATGCTTTTAAGTGTCCCACACCGCGTTTTCTCACCAAACTCGAATGTTAAAGATTTGATTTGACTTGTGTGAAATTCCCTAACCAAAAGAACGAGAAATTAGCCGCACGAGCTTATACGAAGACATGCATTTCCTTACACGGTTTCGTTTACTAGTTAAAATGTTATGACCCATTGATTTCAAGATATTATATAATAGAAATAAAGTTGAATTGTTGGTATGTGTATACATTAAAGTACTGATGTATAGAACATCATTATAGGTTTCTTGTTACCGTCACAAATGAAATAGCATCCAAATACAACATTGCCATAACTTTTATTGATAATTAATCTGTATATTTCTTAGATTCTACATTATCATTATGTAAGAAAAAGTCATACTCCCTCTGTTTTATTATAAGTGTCGTTTTAGACTTGTGCACACGGATTAAGAAAGCATTTAATTTTGCATATTTTCAATATAAAAACATCATTACCGATACAATTCAACCAATAGAAAAATAGAATGGAGAATAAAATTAATAAATTTTGCATTGAAATTCTAAAACGACACTTATTTTGCAACGAAAAAAATTCTCTAAAACGACACTTAATATGAAACGGAGGGAGTATCTCAAAGCATAACCAGTTGAATTCGACATAACTCAACCAAATTTATTATAACCAGCTGAATAAATTATGTTATCATTAATGAATCACTGCATAATCGATAGATTCTGTAATCATCATCACGTCGGTAGTAAAAAAGAAGAAGATAATCCTCAAATATAATCAGCTCATAGCTCGTAGGAGAATTGTTCAACATGATTATTTTATCAAAAGCATACAAGTGTATTCTTAACATAGCATTGCGGTGTTAGCAAAAAAAATATTTCCTCCGTTTTAAAATATATATTTTAGAATTTTCATATTTTTAATAAAATATATTAAAACTTAGTAATAGATGTGTATAGTTTTTTATAATTTTTATTTTCTATATTTTTTAAACTAATAAAACTTTAAAAAATATAATTAGTATCTTTAAATTTTGCAATTTTTCATTATTGGTTGACAAAAAATATATTGAAAATAAAAAATATATATCTTTGTGAAACAAATTTTTTCTCTACGACACACATTTTTTCGTTACGGAGAGAGTAGTACATTATTTTCTTTTTCCCTTGTGGATCTCATACAAATGCTTGTTTGAATGTAAAAAGCGCACAAACCAAGAGTATTTAATACAGTTTATCCAAAATACAAATAGATGAAATATGTTGACCGACCAAACAAAATAGTTAATGATCAGACCAGAAAATTCTGAAATGCATATAAGTTGTGAGGACTGAGGACGCTAAAATTGTATAACCAAGAACGACGTATTCAAAGATGCCACCATTCATACGTAACTCCGTGCGTATATCACATATGTAATTATAAGTTAGTATGTAATATGTAGATGTATATAACTTCTAACAATGCTAAAAAAAAAACTTCTAACAATGTTATCAAATAGTTTGTAAGCTCTGAGTACGTTTATACATTCAACCTGACGACGTATTCAAAGATGCCTCCCACAGACTCCATGCGTAACGCCATGCGTATATAACATACTCTCACATATGTGAGACTGTATAATATAAAGTATATAATATAATGTATACAACTCCTAACAGTGTTATAAAAATGTAGAAAATAAATTGTGAGTACGATCATCTATCCAATATGAGGACGTATTCAAAGATGCCCCCACACGCTAGTATGTATTTTATGTTGCATTGAAAATCAAAGAGATCGTGTGGTTTGATTTATTAAAGATCTAAATTTGAGGAAAACGTAAAACTTTGAATTAAGACTTCGAAAAATCTTCAGTGCGTAACTGCGTATCCTAAGGTCCAGTCCCAAACTTGTTCTGAAGAAAATCTAATAATTACGTCATACTTTATATATCGATTAATAATATTAATAAAATGAAGAAAGTTATATATATAGAGACGACAGATGAGTAAAGAAGAGACATTACCAGAAACAGAGTTCTTCTTTTGTCTTTAATAGGTCTCTCTGCCAACAACATTCGACGAAACTTCTCAAGATTGTAACAGTGTAAGTGTCTTCCTCAATCTTTGGGTTCCAGCAGAAACTATTTCATTTCTTGTCTGAATCATTACTTCTAATTTTTTTGCAGGTAGCTTTGATGGCTTTATCTTTTGGATTCTTACAAAGAGACAACAGTTTCAAGAAAGATTCCCAAGAGTGTAAAACACCAAGAGTTCTGAATAACCCCGTAAACATGTATCTGGAGAAGACTCTATCGTTCAAGGATTTGGTCGAGCAGGGGAACAAATGCAAAGATGAGAATTTTGGGGTCAAAACGAGAAAAGGTATAAACTTGAAGGGTCCTAAACCAGATAACATGATTCTTGAGAGGAGTCTCTCGTTCACGAGTCTAGTCCAGGTGGAGGACAGAGAAGAAGAAGAAGACGATGACGAAAGAGGCTCGCCTCCGAAACGAAGGAACAAGGGTAAAATGGGAATCATAGGGAATCTAACGGCGTTAAGTGTACCTGCACCGAAGCCGTTTTGGTCTCCAAGACCGTCGACGGAGCTTGACGCTGCGGCCGTGACGTTACAAAAGGTTTACAAGAGTTATCGAACGCGTCGAAATCTAGCTGACTGTGCAGTAGTTGTTGAAGAGTTATGGTACGTCAAAGTTATAATATTCTATGAAAAATGCATCGTCAATCCAATTTTATTAGAAAGAATGCTTAAAAGTTGAAAGCATTTGCACTGAGAATTTTACATTTTGACTAAAGTTTTTACCAAAAAAAATATTATAATAGAAAATAGGTTCATATTTACACAAATCGGATATTTGATATTTTATAATACGTGTGTGTCTGGTTTAGGTGGAAAGAATTGGAATTGGCTGCATCGGAACCAAACCGAGCCAACCAGAAATCAGAGTCTGCTGTGTCGAGGTGGGCAAGAGCTGGAACAAAAGCAGCAAAGGTAAATTAACTACGAAAGTGGACATATAAATGACCCTTTTTATTTTATACATAATTAAGTAATTTTTTTTTGATCAATCATAATTAAGTAATTAATATCATACATTATCATATTATAATTTGATAGTCCCCAATGTTTTATAGGTAGGGAAGGGATTGTTGAAAGATGATAAAGCCCAGAAACTAGCATTGCGACATTGGTTAGAAGCCGTAAGTTTCGGCTTTATTTAATTTGCTTTATTATATAAAAATTTAACTTTGATATAGTATAATAATTCTTGTTTATTTTATTTTTGTACAGATTGATCCACGTCATAGGTACGGACACAATTTACACTTATACTACGATGTTTGGTCCGAAAGCGAGAGTACACAGCCCTTCTTCTTCTGGTAAATTTAAATCAAACTTAGTCAACAATTGTTTCATTTTTTTTTTCACAAATAGTTGAGCTGATTTGATGTTAAACCTTCTGAACGGTTCTAAAGGTTAGACATTGGAGATGGCAAAGAAGTGAATCTCACCAAATGTCCAAGAACTCATCTCCAACGCCAATGCATCATTTACCTTGGTCCGGTATGTATTCACTCTTATTTGGTAAGTTCCGGTTAACAACTAATCAAGTTCGATTTTAATTATGGTTCAATACGGTTATCTTAACAGAAAGAGAGACAAGCTTACGAAGTTGTAGTGGAAGGAGGGAAACTAGTCAACCGACAAAACAAGAACTTCATCGAGACCATTGAAGGAACCAAATGGATTTTCGTATTGAGCACGGCACGAAAATTATACATTGGTCAAAAACAAAAAGGTCGGTTTCAACATTCGAGTTTTCTCTCCGGCGCTGCCATCATCGCCGCCGGTAGAATTGTCTCACACGACGGAGTCTTAGAAGCTGTGTGGCCGTATAGTGGTCATTATCTCCCCACAGAAGAGAATTTTCGAGAATTTATCGATTTTTTAAAAGAAAATCATGTGGATCTCACCAACGTCAAGGTAAATATAAAAAAAAACTAAAAGCTATCACTTTCGTTAAAATTAGATTAACTACGTAATTTTTTGATGGTTACATTTTGTTTCTCAGTTAAATGCAATTGATGATGATAATCATATGGTCTCCAATGAAGGAAGCACTAAGCCGAGTAGTCGAGATGAAACTAAGGCCATCACGGTTGATGCGACGGCTGATGATTTCATGGAACAGAAACGCCTTTCATGCAAGTGGAGTACTGGAAATGGACCTAGGATCGGGTGCGTACGAGACTACCCCGTCGATTTGCAGACGCGAGCGCTTGAGCAAGTTAACCTTTCTCCTCGTGTGGTTAACATGACGATGGGACTATTTGGTCCAATACCTTCACCAAGGCCCAGTCCAAAGATTCGTGTCTCTCCTAGGTTGTTTTGCATGGGTCATCCAAGTCCAAAGAATTAACATTCCAGCTTCTTTTTGATCTGAATATCATTCAATTTTTCTATGTCTTCCTTGATCTTGGATGATTCTATAATTAGCGTACAACTTGTCCACATTAAAAGTTTAATTAGTTTAATTTTACAGTTTTACAGTTATATAACATGTAACCTTTTATAATTTAATTGGTAACATCTATTTTAGTATCATGATATTTTTTTCAGATAATTGTTTTCCAGCAAATCAAATTTATTAATATCAAAAGAATTTTATAAGATACAAAAAAATTCCGGTTAAAACAAATTTAAAAAATTAATAAAGAAATGGAAAATAGCTAAGTTATTATTCTGAAAATTTATAATCAGATCAAATATCATATACCCTTTCTTCATGTATTTTATGGACTATTGTTTTCCCTATAAAACTCCAAGATAGACTCATCATAATATTGACTAATAAAATTGGTTTAAACGTTGTTGGTAATGAATCTAACCGTATTTCCTTTTAGAAAATGCCAAACGAAATGGAGGTTTGTAATGCCTGATGAACTCTCCATGTTTTTTTTTCTTCTCCTTTGACAGTTCCAAGATTGTTCTTTGAAAAGTAGAACGGCTAGATTATTTCGAAATTCTACAAACTACCGAATCGGAACCATCACGACTTTTTTTCCAAATAACAAAGAACACACAACCCAATGATCTAATACCATCAAAAATCGAATCATGTGTAACAAAACACAATGATTATGACAACTTGATTGAGAGGCCGTTTGGAGCCGAAAATAGAAAGCCGAATTAAAAAAGGTTTTGGATTATAGTCATACCGAATGAAAAAGTTTTTGATTGTAACGAATTTTTTTCTCGTGCACTTCGACAGGCACACGTTCAAAAATATTACGAAAAGAGTGTATATTCCGACCGACAAGGTACATAGATAATTTTATCCTCGAAAAGGGTGTATATTTCGACCGACTAAAGTACAAAAATTCAAATCACCTCATCGTACAAAGAATGATTAAATTTTCAGACCAGCAAAAGTCAAAAATACGGAAGGAAAATAATGAATCACGTGGGCATCACGTTTAGTTATTGACCATCGACTCTTTTTTATTACTAAAAGTCGCATGGCAAACGACCTTTACCGCCCACCCAACGGGACCGATCCGTAGCTCTCACGCTTGGTGACCCATTTCTCTCTCTAGCCAACCCAAATTTAATTAATTCTTTTTTTCTTTTTCCAAAACGTTTTTGTCACTCCACGCGTGATATACGTTCAGATACCCCAAGTAAACCGAACAAAATGAAAGAACCGATCTGGATCAACCGTAAATTTAACTGAGATGAAAATCTACATCCGATATTTACTCATATGATTGAATTACTAATCGGATGATATTAGAGATTTCAGCATAAATGTATCGTCTGATTATAGCCAGTGTTTAATGGAGCACTGTTAACCGGCTTTCCGGTTAAATCAAACCGGATATATGGAACCGTGTACAACACATCAGGATAGAGAAGAGGAGGAAACTACCCAAAATAAACAAACAAACATTCTCTTCCCATCAACCAAAGCTTCCTTTTTTTTCCTCTGTTTTCCCCTGTTTTCAGCCCTAATTTCCCAGAAATCGGACCTTCCCTTGTTTCTTTCAAGGAGATAATTTTGAGATTGCGCTGCTAATTCCGTTGGATCAAAGGGTTCTCTAAAGGACACATTTTTGTTTCAGACAGAGGATAAAGTTTACCCTTTAAAATCGGCGTTGGCATTGAGCTTTGGCATCATCGATGGAGGCTCGTGTGGGAAACAAGTTTCGTCTCGGACGCAAAATCGGAAGCGGTTCTTTTGGAGAGATCTATCTCGGTTTCCTCTTTTACACAACCCTTTGTTTCAATTAAACATGTTTTTTTCTATATTTTCTCAATCCCTAAACATTTGTCATGGGGGTTGTTGTTTTCTTTAGGTACTCATATTCAAACACATGAAGAAGTTGCCATTAAGCTTGTGAGTTCTCTTGCTTTGCTCCTAAGTTCTTCGTTTTTTTTTTGTCCTGTTAGCATCATGTGAATGTTATTAATTGAAAAGATAGAGAGATAAGACAATGTATGTTGTTTACTTCTCCATCCTTTCAAAAAGATATAAAAAAAAAATTGTTTCAAAAAAATACATTTTTATATTTTCAATACATTTTTATCAATTAATAATGATTAATTGTAAATTTCAAAAAGATTAATAACCTTTACTGAATTCTTATTGGTTTAGAATCATGGAAATAGATAATTACAGAAAATTATGCATTTAATACTTAAATTTCATATGTTTTATTGATCTGTGTGAAAAAGTTAAACCATGTAACAATTTGAAAGGAGAGAGTATATAATTTACATTAGCTAGGGCTCTTACAAACATTTAATAAGCTAATGTATGCTCTTTTTGTTACTGCTAGTAGCCTACTCAGCGTGTTGCCTTTTTAATTTTTGCAGGAAAATGCCAAGACAAAACATCCACAGCTGCTCTATGAATCCAAGTTATACAGACTTCTACAGGGAGGAAGTAAAAAAAAAAGCTCATCTATTGGTTCTCTGTTTCTAATTCTTTTTATAAATATGACCTTAGTCTCTCATGAGCCTTTACTTTATGTGGCAGCTGGTGTTCCAAATGTCAAGTGGTTTGGTGTTGAAGGCGAGTACAATGTTCTGGTCATTGATTTACTTGGCCCTAGTCTTGAAGACTTGTTCAATTTCTGTAGCAGGAAACTTTCTCTCAAGTCAGTCCTCATGCTTGCTGATCAAATGGTACATCTCTCTTACTTCTCCTTTATGTGATTCCTTTCTCCTTACACTTGTTCAGTGATTGACTTCCGTTTTTGATATTCAGATTACCCGTGTTGAGTATTTCCATTCCAAATCTTTCCTTCACCGCGACCTTAAGCCTGACAATTTCCTCATGGGGTTAGGAAGACGTGCAAACCAGGTTTCCTTCTCACATAGTATATGTTTGTTTCTCTTCGCAGTTTACTTTCCAAGTTATTAATAATCCGGAATGACTCCTTATTTATGTCTAAAGGTATACATCATTGACTTTGGTCTTGCTAAGAAGTACAGGGATAACACTACTCATCAGCACATTCCTTACAGGTGACATGATTGGATTTTAATCAGTCTATGTTTCTTCTTCTTCTTCTAAACTCTTGTTTCCATTTTCTATCTTGCAGAGAAAATAAGAATCTCACTGGAACTGCAAGATACGCTAGTATGGATACTCACTTGGGAATTGGTAAGTTTTTCGTGTTGTAATGCTCCAGACTAGGGCTAGGATTTTGAACCGGACCGATTTTTCGGTTATTTGTTAAGAGTTCATGTCGATTCGGTAGTTTTTTAAAAGGTTCGGTTTTTGTTCGGTTTGGCAATGACTGCTTAGGTTTTCTTTTAAAAAAAAGGTAACGAACCATACCAAAAACCCGAATCAGACCAACCTAATTTCAAACTGAAATAAGCGAACTAACCAAATTTACCGAAATTAAACAAACTTATCCAAAATTTTAACAGATTAAACCAAAATATAACCGAAATAAAAACTTGGGTAGGAATTTCAAAAACGGAATACCAAACCGAATTTTATTTCAGGTTAATTTGGTAAGATTTATGTTGAACCAAATTATCCCAACTGAATTATCTGAATTACTTGAACCCGCAGACCTACTCCAGACACTGTCCTTGTACTAAACACCTCTATTTATTTCATACAGAACAAAGCCGAAGGGATGACTTGGAATCTCTTGGTTACATCCTCATGTATTTCCTTAAAGGAAGGTGAGTATTATCATCTCACCTACAACGACAAGCCTCATTCTTTCACTCTGTTCTTCACATTCCTTATAAGAATGTTTTCTCGTGGTTTCCTTTTACAGTCTTCCATGGCAAGGACTAAAAGCTGGAACCAAGAAACAAAAGTATGAGAGAATCAGCGAAAAGAAAGTCTCTACATCCATCGAGGTAACTAAAGTCTCTCAACCACAAAAGTTTTTGATCCTTAACTTGTACTTGACACAAGTTGCTCTATCTTGCCCTCCAGTCTTTATGCCGTGGCTACCCATCTGAACTCGCATCTTACTTCCATTATTGCCGCTCCCTCCGGTTTGAAGAAAAACCAGACTACAATTATCTCAAAAGAATATTCAGGGATCTCTTTGTCCGCGAAGGTTCTTGAATCTTTTTCCCCCTCCATGTTTCTCCATGGTTCTTGAACACACACTTTCTCATATCATTTTTAATTCACTGCAGGGTTTCAATTGGATTATGTATTTGACTGGACCATACTGAAGTACCAAAAGTCACAACTAACTGCTCCCCCATCACGTGGCCTCGCAACTCCTGCGGCTGGAACCAGTGCGGGTAACATAGCATTTTTAACCAATAGAAAAAATGTTTTATGTTTGAAAGAGTTTTAAGCTTTGTTTGTTTGATTGTTTCTTGAAGGGGAGGAAGAGAGAGTGAGACCAACGATGGATTCATCAAGAAGGAGAACCTCTGGAGCTCTTGACAACTCTGCGTCTACTAGAACCCCAATGGTAATTTTTTTTTTAAAAAAATGCTCTGTTTCCTTGTTTCTCTCTCTTTCTCTAGTCCAAAAACCTTTATTGACTTTGTCTAAAAAATCTCATTGTTCACAGATGCCAAGAACGTCACTGTTTGCACAGTCAGCAGGATCATCGAGGCGAGTAACGTCAGAGGAGCTACAGAGATGCCGTGACGGTGACGGAATAAGAAACTCTGGGGTGGTTTCAACGTCGGAAGGGAAGAGATCATCTTCCACCAGGAAACAGTATGACTCTGCGATGAAAGGTATTGAGACTCTCCAAGTCTCAGACGAAAGGTTTCACCACCACTGAACCAGAAGAAGAAAAAATAGAAAGATAATGTACAGAGATTACTTACATACTTCGACTCTACATTGGAGAAACGAGTAAACATGCTTACTTTTTGCTTCTTTTATATTTTTACTTGTCGACTTTGGTTTTGTATTTACTACGAAGGGGAATTAAATTTAGTGTTGGAAACTGGAATCATCGTATTATTCATATTAATATGTTATTATAGCAATGCATTTGGTGATTTTCCTTTGGTGTTTTGTTCCTCACTTGAAACTATTAGTGAAGGACAATACTTCACTTGAATTCATCGTATATATACTTGAGTTCTTATAGCAATGCATTGGTGCGACCCTGCTCTACAAGTCACTCCTGGCTTCAAAAAAATGGAATCACGCGATATCTCTGCTGTTACACGTTTGTTCAGGAATTACCTTAGCCAGTTTGGAATGTAACAACTTTAAAAATGTTCAGAAAAATAAAAATAAATAAATAAATGTTATATTTCTTATCAAATTATAAATATCTTTTTAGGTGATCAACAACCTTTAAAATACCATTGTGAAACCACAAGTGTCAGCTAGTTATTAGTTCTATTTTTTTATAAAAAATAAAAAGTAAATATTATACTATAATGATATTTTTTTATCAATTCTTATTTGTTTTGACCGATACAGATGCTCTTAGTTACAAAGTATTATTAACTTTTTGTAGAAACATAAGCGTATAATTTATTTCTTCTTGATGAATAAATGAAAAAAGTAAAGTATGAATAGAAATTTAGCTAAATTACGCTAAGAAATAGCAAATACAAAAAGAAGAATGACCAAAGAAAATGATTAAATAGGTAAAAGACTTCTCTATCTTTACTTTATAGATATATACACATATAAATAATTAGTTTTAAACAAATAAACATAAAATATGTCTTGCTATTATTAATTTCGAATAATACTTTTTTCAATTCAAAAAAATTTAACCTCTTTCAAGTTTTTTAAAAAACATTCAGAAATTTTATTTTGATATTCAAAAGTTTTTTTTTAAATTTTTTTTTTTTAAAATATTTCAGATATTAATATCTTTTTAATCCTAACCCCATCTCTTAAACTTTCTTTCAAATATAAATTGTATAGGATGGTCTACAAGGATCAAATAGGAGTCGAGAGATTTGGATTTTAAGAGTGCCGGAAAAACTTATTAATCCTCCATACTGAATTGGAAAAACTCATATGCGCAACGTCATATTTACAAGAGTTACATTGCACCACAAGACATATGAAGACGGATTGTTCCGATCTGGTGGACGCTAACCTTCTGACCGGCCATCAATTTTCTCCGAACTAGTCTCATTACGACATCTACAAGCCAGATTTTTGGACTTCAGCATCGTCTGAATACCCGTGACATAGAGTTTGTGTACAGACTCTCTCGTCACATAAGCAAAAAGATAGCAGTATTCTCTTTTTCTACATAAATCAGGTCCAGTTAGATATAGTGTTTCTTCGGAACGATTCAAATCTATCTATCACTTGATTTTAAAAGATGGGCCATCGACAAAAAAATGTCTATTTACCTTTTTAAGTGAACTATTTTGATCAATGTGTGCTATGTGAGCGTACAAAATAGACACTTTTTGTCTACATATAACTTTTGTATTAGTACGCATGTTACTATACAGTATATATACATATAATTCTCGATTAATTTCTACTTCAGTTATATGATATTCATTTTTGCTAACAATTAAGTTTCTTTTAAAAACCAATAAATATAAATTTTAATAATAACATACAAAAACTATTACATTCTAACATATTTATATTAATATATTTAATTTAAACATTATAATAAAATAAAATAATAATTAAATTAATATCCGTGTATACTCCGATTAATCTTCGATTTTTTAATAATTCATAAGATCCGAGATTACCGTCCGACTAGCACCTAACGTAGTTCCGAACAGAAGATATTAGCAATGTTAATAGGTCTTTCGAAATCATGGATTAATTCAATCCACGAACGCAAATACAATTTTGGAGGTATCCAAACCCCAACAGAACATTTGATTTGGTTTCCAAAATTTAAATACCTAATCTGTTGTATAAATCATTTAACACCAAATCATTAATATATAGATTATTTAATCCTTAAGCTATGATTGTTTCTAACTATTAATTTCAGAATCTGCTCTGTACAAACGCGTATTAATTGTTTATGCTACATGTTCATGCTACTATCAGTATATACAACTCCCGTTAATAAACCAGCCAGTATTAATTAGCATTTTCATTTGGTTTGTGTCTTTGAAAACCCTAAACTGTTTCATGTTTAGTGGCTTCGGCCACATATCAAATATTAGTTGTGATCTATGGAAATTATTGATTCGATGGCTCAACTAGTTATTTTGGTCGGCAATGAACTTTTTAATTTCACATTTTCCTTCACTTAGTCACCTGATTTTTGATTAATTTATGAGAATTCTCACGAAACACATTCTCTTGTAATAAAAAGTAAGCCATGTTTTTCTTTATAAGTAAATCGCGATCCTCCTTTTCCCTAGTTGGTATATATGATTTTAGTTAATGCTTCTTTTTCTTTCTTCGGTCTTTAGGTTTAATAGTGGGACAATAAATATGAAAGATCAGAGCCAAATTTCAAAATAGCGAAATAATTATTTTTTCACAAACAGAAAGCTGGTGGCTATGGCCATAATTCTGGGACCATGGCTGTCTAACGGCATGTGCAAGTGGAACGGTCGAACATAGTTCAAGTTGAAAATAAAAAGAAAATTAAGAATTTTTGAAAATAAATATATAAGTTATAATATAAAGTTTTAAATTTTTTGACATAGTACTAAATTTAGAACTGGTAATTTCAAGAAGAAAAAATATCAAATAAAGTTATAAATTTTTAACACTACTCTATTATAGATGTTAAATATATTTATAATATTTTTTGAATATGATCCATAAATAATTTGAGACGGCCCTGTCTGAAAATGCAAAGTATCTCCAAAGACTCAAATTTTCTTGTGGAAGATCACAAAAAGAGCTCTTGCATTAGGGGAAAATCTGGCAAAAAAAAGCCTCACTGCCAACATTACATGTAAGCACTGCGGAGAATTGGAAACTGCCAACCTCGTCTTTCTCCACTGCAACTTTGCTAGACAAGTATGGGACCTCATTCATCTATGGACCACGGACTTCAAGCCATCAGACTGCGCCTCCTTCGGTGAAGCTTTACTCTTGACAATCCAGCTGAAAAACTTACCTCCTCTCGGAGTAACAGGGAACATATTCCCATGGATAATATGGGGACTCTGGATAGCAAGGAACCTATTTGTCTTTGAAAACAGAGTAACTACGCCAGCAGAGCTCATCACAAAGTCAATCAGAAATGCCCAAGAGTGGACCATGGCGCAAGCAAATATTGCACAACAACGACCGCCTTCATCACATGGTTTGCTTGATCCTTTGCCTCCTGATACCCTTGTTTGTTTCATTGATGCAGCTTGGCAAGCTACAACCCAGCGCGCAGGGTGTGGATGGATCTTCTTCACACTTCAAGGGGAACGACTAGACCAAGGAACCTCCATATTTGAGCACACCTCGACTCCTCAGATGGCAGAAGGACTCGCCATAAGATCGGCTCTCTTACACGCACGGACAGCCGGCTACTCAAGAATCTGTATCAAATCAGATTTTCAAGCACTCGTTGCTAGTATTACCTCGAAGAACTACCCGACGGATCTCTACGGAATCACCCGGGACATCGAGCATCTATCCCTCTCTTTTGATTTCATTGTCTTTTCTTTTATTCCAAGAAACATGAACTCCCTAGCTGATTCTCTTGCAAAATCAGTGCTGTATTGATCCTCTAACCAGCTATTAATAGTTGGCCTGCTTTATTAATCGTATGTCTGTGTTAAAAAAAAAAGATGGCCCTGTCTGTGACTATTATCAGATCTAAAAGTTCCATACATGTGTTGTAGTCATATATTGTGGGATTTGTCTTGATGTCAGAATGGTACGTTAAAATCTACAAATAAATTATGTACAGTTATATCATTTGATCACTTTAAAAATCAAAACGTTTATCTTTTCTTAAAGCGTGTATATGTGTATAAGTTATATCATTTGTACAACACATTATCGATAAGGTGGAACGTTACATAACCTAAAAATCAGGGTTTAGTTTTTTATTTATTCATTAATTCGCTTATAAGTAAATATAAGGTTGAAAAGTTTGTTTAACGAACACTTTTAATTTGTTCAATAAAAAACTAACACTTTTAATTTGAAATATTCGTAATGTACTAATTACACAATGTTGAAAGGCATTATAAGAAACTGAACATGAGTTTAAAGGGTTAGGATTGGATGCTGGTCCACTTTTCTTTATCTTCAACTTTTTATTGGGTGATATATTTCTTTTTATTCAACTTTTTGCTCCTTCCACTTATCGAATGTGACAATATGCATGTATTGTAAAAAAGTATAGGGGCATATTTATGTACATCAAAAACAAATATGGTGCATATAAGCTCTATAATGCTACCAATCGACATCTACATCCAATATCGTTGATCTATCACTATTATAAAGCTCCGAGCATAATAACCACTTATCTATCAACATAAATAACATAAATTATTAATAAGGTAATTTAAAGTTTGAACTCTTAAAATCAAATACAAAAAAAACGTTTTAGCTCTTTTTTAGAAAATATCATGCATGAATATTTGTTTGTTGTCTATTATGTTTCAGTTTTAACTTTTATATTCATAGATTTTGCAAAGTTCCATATTTGACCATTGATATATATATGAGTGATTTTGCTCTATATTTATAGCCGAGAAAAAAATGAAAGATATAGCCATGCTACAGTTAAAAGTAGCAGATGGAACAATTTGTACACAAATATGACAAAACTCTTATTTATGGCGCGTGAGCATGATATTGATATTCTAATACTAAAACTGTGATACTATACTATACACGATATAAGATAGTAAGTTAACTAGTTATGAGATTGAGTTTCATCAAT
Organism: Raphanus raphanistrum subsp. raphanistrum; assembly: GCA_019706035.1. Classification (NCBI taxonomy): domain Eukaryota; kingdom Viridiplantae; phylum Streptophyta; class Magnoliopsida; order Brassicales; family Brassicaceae; genus Raphanus; species Raphanus raphanistrum. The sequence continues at coordinate 16,342,656 of CM033981.1, forward strand.
TACGTGACTATGCTATACAGATTATGGTATGGAATACTCGATACATCCAAACTCTAAAATCAAGTCCTAGTACCCTAAACTCAAACCCTAAACCCTAAACAAAAACCATATACCCTAAACTCAAATTCTAAACCCAAAATCCTAATTCCCTAAACCCAAATCATATATCCTAAACAAAAGTCATTATATCCTAAACTAAATATCATATAATATAGGCAAAAACAAACAAATAAACACAAATCTATATACCCTAAACTAAATTTTAAACTTTAAACCCAAATTCTAAACCCTAAACCCAAATTCTAAATCCTAAACCCAAACCCTAAACCCAAACCATATACCCTAAACCCAAACCATATACTCTAAACCCAAACTATAAACCCTAAACTCAAACTCTAAACCCAAATCCTAAATCTTAAACCCAAACCTTAAACCCTAAACCCAAACCATATACCATAAACCCAAATCCTAAACCCTAAATCCAAATTCTAAACCCTAAACCCAAACCATATACCCTAAACCCAAACTCTAAACCCAAATCCTAAATCTTAAATCCAAACCTTAAACCCTAAACCCAAACCATATACCATAAACCCAAATCCTAAACTCTAAATTCAATCCAGTGCAAATTGAAGTAGTTATTTATACTATATACTATATATAGTAAATAAATAGTATAGACAACTTAATATATAGAAACATCACGAAGTAAATCGATTATAGATTAAGAAAAAATGACAGTGATGCCTTGCCACGACAAATGAGAAGGAGGGGGAGGGGCGCTGCAAAAGAGGGGAAGGAGGAGAAAACATTAAGAAATTGTTTCTATTCTATGTTATCAAATAGAATAGTACAACACAATCTATTTACACCAACAATACATCACAAGGAAGAAAAATAAGAGAAAGAGAAAGAAGAGAGAGATTAAAAAGAAGATGAAGAGAAGAAAAAGGATGAACCGAACACAATATATATAAAGTACACATGCATCTTTCCTCTGTACTAAACATAATTATTATGTGTTTAACGTATTATGCATAACTAACATATTATACTATACTATATCTATAAATAATATAGAGAACTTGATACATAGAAACATCACAATGTAAATCATTTATTGGTTAAGAAAGTGTGATAGTGATGCTTTGCCGCGATAAAGGAGGAGGACAGGAGGGGAGAAGGAGGGGAGGAGGAGGGGTAGGGGAGAGGAGGAGAGGTATGGGAGGGGGATGGGGAAGAGGAAGAGGATGACTACACCATTTTTAGATAATAAAATAGATAGTATAGTATTCACAAGCAGTGTTGCAAAATTTTGTGTATATTCTTCATTGAAATATAGTGATCATGAAAAAAAATGTTTACATTAGATATAAATTTTTGACACATAAAACTTTATACTGAAGCACCATCAACTAAACAAACACACCATCAAATTCATATTTTCTTGAAACAGTAAAAAATCATGTCTATTCTATGTTTATAAAATAGAATAGTACAAAGTACCTTACACTGTTTATCTTCTCTAACAGTTCGACATGTTCTCTGAATTGTAATCCACATATACAGAAAATTAGCAAAATCATAAAACCAAAAAAAAAATGAATAAAAGTGATAAGCCCATCAGTCCTTGGATTTGATGATGGTTATACAGTGTCTGAGGAATTCATTTTCTAAAAACTTCATAAAACCTGCAAATAATCATGGAATAAAAAAGAAAATTTGGTAAATAAAAAATAGTCTCAGAAAAAGGAGATCAAAGATGAAAATGAGAGTGAAAATGAACAGAGAATGAATGATAACTTTTGTCATTATACATATTATACAAAGAATATCATAACCAAAATGTTGTTATGGTTATAAACTTGATTTTTGGTGTTCATATGTATATGGAATCCAATTTCCCTATATATATACACACATCACCGACAACAAGGAGAAAATAAATATGCACAACACCATATTATAATCCTGATCTTGTAAAATTGAAAACTCTAAAAAAAATTAAAAAAACCCTTAACTATTTTTCTTTGAATTCTTAAGGAATAACTCATGTGGCAAAAGCGTAATCATAGTTTTATATAGGGTAAAGATTTGTGAGTAAACTGTAATTTAGTTTTCCGGTTTCTATCTATCAATGAATAATGGGAAGAAAAAAATGTTTAAGAGCGCAAAGACAGCTCGACAAAAGTTGCGAAGGTTTGGGTTGGGATGTAGTAAGTAAAAAGGTAAGTAAACACTTTACAATGATGATAACCACGCTCCAATTATTTCCATCAACAGAGCATGAGCATCACCTAAAGTTATTTTCCAAATTTATATGTATCGAAGTTTTATAACTATTCGTGGACATTTTAGTGCAAGCAGGAATCGTACTTTAAAAATGAATAACACATAATTTATATGTAGCAGCAAAGCGCTGCTCACCATTGTAAATACACACACAAACACATCATAGATTCATTATATCATATGGGATCTGTTCATGGAATGTTGGGAGTGTATTCAAATTTGTGTTTGGAGTTTGATCGCTTATATAAATGTTTTTCTCTCTTCTTGTTGCTTTTAGTTTTGTATTTTTATTTTTACAGTGGATAATTTACCTCATTTACGATTTTAGTTGTATAAAATTTTTAATTTGTCATAAAACATACAACTTTTTTTTATTTACTGACATTTTTGCATGTTTACTTTCAAATGATACCAAGACAGTGTTTGGGAGGTTTGCACATTTGCATCTAAAAAGATCATTCCACATATTTATACTTGTAATGTTTCATTTTAATTACTGTAGCTAGTGGTTTGCAATTGCAATCATGGTCGATTAATAATTCAGTTCCATAATTTACGCCCAAAAGAGGACCCAATTACTTGAGAAAAACTTTTTTAGTCCTCTTCAAACATAGCCTCATTTTTATAGGTTCCCATGATGCAAAAATCTATATACATTATACATATAAATATTTTTTTTTGTGATCATATAAAATTCACGTTATTTTAAATTTGTTTTAGTAACTTAAACTAAGTTAAATGAGCTAAACAGCACAAAAGTTAAGTGGTTAAATAAATTAAAAATGTTAAGTTCATACTTCATAGAACTCAAAATCTAATATACACCAGAGTACGTTTTTTTCTCTATTCTCTCATATGTAACTTAAATCTAATTTATACCAACGTACGTAGTATATTGGTTTTTATTTTTTATTTTGCTTTAAGCCCCCAAAATTCCAGATCCTATCTTCAAAACCTCTGTTATTTCTTCTTCTTGATTTAAATGTTAACTTTGACGTTATGTCTTCATGAACCAACCACTGTCGCAAAAAATCTGTGCCGTCATATTGTTTTAAATAACTAAAAACTAAGTATTTGTTAATGATAGACTGATAGTAAATAATAACACGACTTAGAAAAACTAGTTTTGTAACTTTTGTGAATAAAATCCCGAGGTTTGGACCTCGAGAATTCTGTATATGAATTTCAGGACATCAAATACAAATCTGAGAGATCCCGTTATGAAACATAAACTTCTTAATCTCCTCGAAAATAGTACTCCTTTTTTTAACCGACATATAAGACAATTTTATATGTGTTACGAGGATTCACGTCTGATTGTATCATATAAGTCGGTCTATCATATCTATACTTGACGATACTTCTTATACCATGCTGCAGATCTTTTGTAAACATTTTCTCTTTTAATTCACATAATTCCGTTTTTTCTGAGACCCGAAATCCAGGTCTTCTAGTGTCGATAAAAGTATTAATGAACTTTTAATCAAACTATTGGATTAAAAAGGCTTTCGGAAAAATAGTACTCCTTATGTATTAACATATATAATGTTTTAGAAAAAATCAATGTTTTGAAATATAAGATGTTTCAACTTTCTAAGTAACATTTAACTTTATTAAAATTGTGTAACTAATTATATATTATGTCTTTTATAATTGGTTGAAATGATTTTAATTTATACTTTAGTTATATTTTATCGGCAAAAGTAATTTTCCTAAACATTTGTGATTTCCTAGAAACATTTTATATTTTGGAACAAAGGATTGTTATTTCTAATGCTTTTTAAGAAATAGCTTATTATTTTAAAATGTTGCGCTGTAGTTTTAGAAATTTTCATAATTGTAAGTTTTTAATGTGTTTTGCTTACTAAGCTTGAACTAGGCATTATTTCGTAGATTATACAGAAAAATTCATTAATACTTCTACACCATAAAATCTGGAGTTGGAATTCAAACTCCAGAAAATATAAATTGTGCATATTATGAAGAAAAAAAAATCTTATAAGAGATCTTCATCATGGTGAATGGCATACTATTAAACATAGATCAGATGGTTCGGAATAGCGCAATCACATGTATATTCTCATAAAACAGTAAAAAATTTGATTGTAAAATCGTCTATGTAATATTTTTTATTTGTTATAATAGCATAATCAACTAGAGTTAAAAAAAACTAGGTATATAATTTTGCGGTAAAAAAGTTGAAGTCTTACTTTGAGTATGTACTCATTTAGAAGCCATAGTAAAATCTCGTGGTAAACGTGTTTTATAAATCTTGTTAAACAATGTTGATATGTCAACATATGTTCGATTATGCATTACTTGCATGATTGTTTTACGTTTGGTGAGCAATTTTTTTTCCTCGACGTTGCTTGTAATCAAGGGTTATCCAAGACGGGCCTTGATGGCAACATCCTCTTACAAAACATTGAAATGGAATTTAATCTATTAATCATTTGACTTTTTTTTGTCACTGAATCATTTGACTAACTGTTATATTATTAGACCATACTACAAATTCGATTAATTAGACTATGTAAAAACACTATTGAAAATCTAATAGGAAGTCTACGAGAAAATATCATACCAATCTTTTATTTTAAGGCCATTATCACATGATGTGAAACCATTTTTTAGATTTTTTTTATCAACTACTTTATTAATCAGTAGAAGAGAAATACAATTAGCCAAATCGGTGGTATATTAAAACAATAAGAAAGACTCGGTAAATCAATACACTTCTTCGACACCACATCAACGGACATTATCCAAAGAACACAAGGTAATAAAGACGTCCAATGTCTTAGATCAAAAACCAAATTCCCAAGATCTATGTTCTGTTCACTCTTGTTTACTATCCTCGTAAGCTCACCGCAATCACCCTTAAACTAAACATGATGTCAATCCTTAATCCACATTTGTTGAAGCATATATAAAAATCCCTTAGCTTCTTCTTCCAAGCTTGACTTTACCTATGTAATTTTCGCCACCTGAAATAATATGTTTTCCATCTCCTCCAGAGCAATTCAATCAATCCTTACAAATTCCCTATCCTCTTGATAACTACTATCAAAATTATCATTCCACACGTTTGTCTGAGCTCCATCCGCAATCCAACACTCGAGCTTTCTTGTGTATCAAGTCTTTACCTGTGTGGATGGATTTCCAGATGTCGTGTTGTACCTTCCCCTATGTATCTTGGCTAATAACGAATTGGGATTCTGAAGAATTCCCAGAGCTTGTTTACCTAGCAAGTCTTTATCTACTATGCAATTTTTTTAGATTTGTATTTCTTTTTCTTTTTATAAAAAAAAAATTATTGTCTTTTAGTCAATTTTCATCCTTTAAAGAATTGATTTCTTTTTTTTTCTTTTTGTATTGTTGACAGAAGAAAGTTTAATTATGAATATCAATTCGACGACTTTTCCAATTCAATGATTTAAAATTAAGCCTAATAATATCTTAACAGGGTCTTTGGCGGGACATTATTCAATACCATGACAACAATTCATTTCCGTGTCCGTATGACTATAATCATAATCATATTTTAAAATTTTAAAATAACGTACTTAATTAATATCGACACTGTACAAAAAGGCACTATAAATACGGTTACTCATTATTATCGTCCTGTAATAGAATCGACAAGTCTCTCACACACTCTCTCAATCCAAAACTATGGAGACTAACGGCGATCAACCGCCGCTAATCTGGCCGCAATTTGAATCTACTACCTATACTCGCCGGCGATCACCGATTCCGACGATGCTAGTTCCTGCGATGATCGGAGTCCTCTCAGCGGCTGTATTTCTTCTGTTTACGACCTTCGTCGTCCCTCCCTTTCTCTCCGTCACATCTCAGATTCTTCAGCCAGCTTCGGTGAAGAGAGGATGGGACTCGATCAACGTGGTTCTAGTACTTTTCGCGATCATCTGCGGCGTACTCGCCAGACGAAACGACGACGGATCGTTGATAGGTGAAGAACAAGGACAAGGAGCTACGATAGGCGAAACCGTCGGTGATGACGTGTACGACGCTGATAGGCTCAGGATCTACGAGAGCTTGAGTAGGTTACCGGCTACCGGGGGTTTACCGTTGAGGCGTAGTAGTAGCTCGTATCCTGATCTGAGGAATGGAGTTTTCAGGGAGACTGTTGATCGCCGGTTCCGGTTCTACGACGATTTCGAAATCGACAAGTACCGATCGGAAGAATCAACGGTGGTGATTGAGGAACAGTTTCGGAGTCTTTCTAAAACTGAAATCGAAGAATCTGAGGCTAAGGAAATAACGATTGATAAGGTCGTTGTAACGCCGTCGCAACAACCACCGGCACCACCGCCGCCTAATCCTCCACCTATTCGAAGGACTCATCGTTCCGTTAGAAATAGAGATACGCAAGAAAGGTCGAAACGCAGTGAGACTAGTTCTGACTCTACCAAATTTAAGCGAACGCTTCGACCACCGCCGTCACCACCTCCGCCGCCACCGCCGCCGCCGAGGACACTTCAGCGAAGAAAGAGCAATGCGGCGAAAGAGATTAAAATGGTGTTCGCTTCTCTGTATAATCAAGGAAAGAGGAAGAAGAAACAAAAGAGAAAAGAGAGAAGAGAATCTCCGGTGGTGGTGGAGATGGAACCACCGCAATATCAATCGTCTATACCACCGCCACCTCCACCACCACCTCCGCTACGTTCGCCACAGTCAGTGTTCTACGGATTGTTTAAGAAAGGAGCTAAGAGCAAAAAGATTCACTCCATTCCGGCGCCGCCTCCGCCTCCACCGCCGAGGAAGATCCAAATGGATCCTCAGACACCACCACGGAGTGTGAAATCGAGTAGACCTCCGCGTCCTTCCAAACAGACAAATTTAAACGAAGAGAGCAGCTACCGATTAACTCTAACCACACCACCTCCGCCTCCGCCGCCTCCGTTTAGGGTGCCACCGCTGAAGTTCGTGGTGAGTGGTGATTTCGCGAAGATAAGGAGCAATCAGAGCTCCAGATGTAGCTCACCTGAGCGAGAAGTGATAGACCTAGGCTGGGGTCTAGAACTCACACAATCTGATGGCCGAGAGGAGAGCGACGTCGCCGTGAATGGGATTGGGTTCTGTCCAAGCCCGGACGTTAACGCGAAAGCGGACAACTTTATCGCCAGGCTTAGAGGCGAGTGGAGGCTCGATAAGGTCAACTCCGTCAAGAGAAGAAGGAGCATGAGTTCTGTCTAGGGTCCGATATAAGGCATACTATTGAGAGAAAACCACGCAGTTTTAGTTTTCTCATTTAAGGTTTCGTGCCGCGCAAGGAACGTGCAAGCACGATTATACAACAAACAAACATCTTCAAGCAAGTGGGTGAACATTTGTTGTCGGAGATGGTTTATATGTATTGGAGCATTCGCTGTGATTCTAATCACTCGAATTTGAAGCTAGCGGTAATATTGGTATTACCGGTGGAGTAAATCGGCTAGAACCGGCTGATATCTTTTTTTTTTTTTTAGTTAAACCGGTTGTGTGACTTTTGTTTGGTTTTGAGTTTTTTCCCCGATATAAAGTTGATATAACTTGGTGGTGTTCGACATGTTTGTAGTTGGTATTGATGTATGTATGGCCCCCGTGGGATGTAAGCATAGTTGTGGGCTCTTAGTTTTGTTGCGCCTACCTCTCGTGACCTTTCTGCCCTTTTCTTTTGATGTAAATGTTTTCTTTTTTGCAAAGATTGTGTTGATAATATATATATGCACTTTGATTTTTAGATATCTTTATTTTTGTGATAAGCAAAAGTCTTGATTAGCCAAGAGCTTTCCATCACCGATCTTTAGTTGAAAAGCAGAGCCCAAAAAGAATGAACAAGACGAGAACTCCGTCTCTGGCATCGTCTATAGTCGTCATCGTTGTTTCCCTTCTCACCGGAGCTTCCGTCGTCCACGACATATATAAGCCGTATCTCCTAAGCATCGCTAAGTCTCTGCACACTGCATATTATGTCAGGTGTTATGATCTTAAGTGCTCTAATGTACTTAGTTCTAGACTTCTAATCACTTTCTTCATTCTTTATATATTACTCTTAATATAAGCCAGATCGTTTTTATATCAGTTTCAGACGTACACCGCATAAGCCGAACTAGATCTCAGTTAGACGGTCTTTATTTTTATGATATATATAAAATTTTGAAAAACAAAAGGTTAATGGGTACAATCTTTACTACTTTAGTTTATTGTGGTAAATAATATTAGAGACTGATTCGTGTATCCACATTGATATTGGGCTGTTTTTTGTTTTTATGATATATATAAACATTTCAAGACTTTAAATTGGTTGAACGAAATTGTATTGCTTATTGTTTATTATTTAAACTTTTTATTTCGTAATTGTACCACCAAAAGCAACAACCTTGAAGTGTTCAACGAATCTCTATTCTATTTTCGTGGAGATCAAGTGTTGGACTTTGGTTTAAATGAGAAGATCCCCACGCAAAATCTTCCAAAATTTTAGGAATAAATATGTATATACATTTTTGATAAATAATTATGATGAATTTACAGTATTTACAAACTTAGAAAACTAACATTTAACGATTTCAGTTTTACTACTTTTGTTTATTGTTTAAACTATGTATTTCGGCTCTGTATTGTGTTATAAAGACGTTTATGACCCGTAAACACGGTAGTAAGAATTTTACAAATATTTATACTTTTGTAATTTAATAATTTTTTTACTTAATAATGGTGTTTCACTCTTAAATACACATAATAACTCATGAGGTGAATCACTTATATAGTTATACTGTATTTTTTAAATTATATATTAAGAAATTTTGTGAAAAGTGTTTAAAATATATGAAAACAGAAAATATCATACAAAATATATATTTATATAAATAAATTACATTTTGTTCTTTATTTATTCAAAATCCCTTCAAAAGAAACTATAAATAATTTTATAATTTTCTTTAACAAATTTATAACAATCATATAAAACCCAAAAATAATGTTAATTGTACTTTGGGCCATAATAATCTATGATTCAAATTAAGCCCATTATTATTATTCTTAATATACTACTATCCATTTATCCAAACAACATTATATTTTTTTACTACTATCTATGTTTCCAAACAAAAGCTTAAAGTACTTCTACTTTAATAAGATAGATGTATAACGGCTTCTGTCCCAAAAATATATGGATTTTATTTAGCTTAGAGGAAAAATGAAATTCTGAATATATTAGTAGTCACAGACTCACAAAGCAGTACCAGTACAATATGCTACATAAACAATATGCTAAATATTTTTGATAAAGTGATTGGTAGATGATTTATTTAGAAAACTATTATATAAAATTAATATATGATATTTAATTTGTTTATTTTTAAATACTAGAAATGTATTTTTATTTATAATATATTTTTTATTTTTTATATTTATATTGACAATAATATATCATATTTAATAATATATACACTTATATTTTAAATGTAAAATTTATTCTTCTAAAATTTAAATTATTTTATTTTTAATTTACTTTTTTATAAATATAAATCTAATTATATATATAAATATAATTTGTGACATTATTAAATAAATAAATAAATCATACTAAATTATTTTTATTTTTATAATTTTAAATGCAAATGTTCTATTAAAAGTTTTTAATTTTTTTCTGTTGTGTAGAGAGCATTTGAAAAGTATTTATATATGTTAAACACTATTCTAAATGCTCTTGTAGCAAATTGGATAATGAAAAACATAATGTTTATGATAATGTTCTGTCAATTCAACTAAGATTGATAGAAAATGAGCACAAAGTGGTGAAGTGGCCGGTAGGAAGATTTCTGCTATCAAAGTTTAAATGTTTGACAGATTATCTTCACTAAAACGTTCTTCTAGAATCAAAAAGAATTAGAGCCCAATAAAAAACGAAGGACTTATTTTGGGCTATAGTACAATACGAACTATTGTTTTTATCTTCTGTTCTCATCTAGGCCTTTTCGCTAAAATCTTGTTCTATATTTTTGTCAAAAATCTGTACTCATTAGGTGATTTTATTAAGTAGGACCTTGTCTTTTCTTTTTGAACTGAGTAAGACCTTGTCCTTTTTTCATAACGTATGATCTTTATATATATACACAAGTTTTTGGCTGAGAGATTAATATTATATTTAAGGTTTCATTTATTAATTTCGATTATATTTTTATACGCTTAGAATATAAATATTTTGAATATATTCTGATTATATTCAGGCCAATGAAAGCAGCGTGATGAATACGTCGACGCAGTATGAAAATACGAAAATTAACTTATGGAAGGAAGGATGATAATTATTCATCCGGTCCAATTGCCAATGTCGTTGATCATAACTAATAAAAATCATTAAGATTCCAAATGAGAAAATATTATCTTAGACCAGCTAACATGTAAATTCCCTTTACGAAACTACAAAGGTCTAAAATCAAATTAATATCTTTCTAACCAAAAATCAGATCTCCAATGGTTTTCTTCCTGATTAAAAGTAATGTCTATACAGGAAGCGCAGATCGCTCAGAAAGTGTTGTTAGATGCCATCAACCCATGTGCATTGATCAACCTTCGCCGTGTCAATAGCTTACACACAATCGGTTTAACTTTTATACTAGATTTTGACCCGCGCTTTTGAAGCGCGGGATATTTTACGATGAAAAATTTTACTAATAATTTAACAAATATTTTGGTTATTTTTAAAGAGTGTGTATTTAAAATATTTTTGCATTTAAATCAGTATTTTTAAATTTAACCCGATTGTGATTATACCGGTTAATCCGGAGATCTGACAATTCAATTTATGTTTTTAAAATATTCATATTAAAAAATCACTAAAACCCGAGACTAAACGATTGAACTGATGGATGACCGATATGTAATCTAATTGGATTTAAATTGTAATAATTTCATAATTTGTAATCTTATAATCGAAATTTTAAAGTTCACTATTTTGCAATTTATGAAATTATGACGTTTCTACAAAATTTTAAAGAGAAAATGATAGATATAAAATAACTAAGATTAATTATTGTATTATTTGGAAACATTGATAGTAGTATAAAAAATATATTGTTTGGAAACATTGATAGTAGTATAAAGAAATAAGTATATTGTTTGGAAACATGGATAGTAGTATAAAGAAAGGAACATTAGTGACTTAATGTATGTTTAACTATAAAGTATAAAGGTGTATTTAATTTAAAAACTTACAAAATAAATGTTAGGTCCAACAGAATGTTTCTGTTTTAATAAGATAGATATTCCATATTTATACTCTATAGTACACTACCATATTCCATACTTATATAATGAAATTTGTATGTAAAAACTGAGAGAGGTGGTGTTACACGTACAAGTGGATCCTAAATATCCAACTTACATATTTAGAATCTAACATTTGTGTGAATATAATCTCCAGAACATTTAATTTGACTTCAAATACTTATAGACCACGAAGACAGAAGGGAAACCAATCTTCCTCATCCCAAGACAAGATTCCCTGCTTCTTCGTGGCTTCTTGCAGAAAAGAAAAAGAAAACATTTTTTTTGCTAATTAAATGATAACATCTTTAAGATGCAAAATTTATATGTTAAAAATTTACTTGACAAAAAAAAAATATGTTAAAAATTTACTATACTTTGATTATTTAGTGATCTCATGGAATACATTACCTAACACCATCTCCAACCCCACTTCATTTTTCACTTTTTGCTTTATTTTGAAGAAAGTTTTGCTCCAACCCTATTTCATTTTTTGCTTCAAAATGAAGCCGTGAACAGTGTTGCTTCAAATTTGAAGATCTACTGTACATATCTTCATTTTTTTTAAGATGAACTTTTTCATTGCAAATTGATCCTTAACTTTTATTTATTCGTATCTTTTGCCAAAATAAACAATATGCTTTAATATAATCCAATTAATTCTAATTTCAGTTGTTATTTTCATTATATCAATTTAAAATATTAAATATACTTAAATTTTTTACTAATAAATAAAATAAACTTACTTAATTAAGATAAAAAAAAGTCAAATACATAATTAATAACACAAAACTAAACATATTAAACTTATCAATACAACATGAACTAAAACTTAATAATCTGGTAAATCATTTGTTTATTAACACTAAACATATAAAATCTAATGTTTTTGTTTATTTATTTATGTTTGGTGTAATAATTTTATTATAAGATATGTTAAACATGTTAAATTATGTTGAAATAAAATAGTTGGGCAAAATTAGTAAATGTAAAAAACTAGAAGGTGTTATTAATAAATTAATGATAAAGTGGAGAAAGAATATATTTATAATATTCTTTTTAGAAGAAAGAAATGAAGTAAACCATTGGAGTGAATGTTGCTTCATTTTTTTCTTCATTTTGACAAAAGTGCATATTTGAAGATAAAAATGAAGCCAACCATTGGAGTTGCTCTAAATTAATTCTATAAATTCGCATATCACCGAGAACAAAATAATACTATCATGCTATAATATCGACGTATTACTATTTTTTTAGCAAGGACCTATTACTTTTTTCCTATGATTTAATCTGGAATTTTGACCAACTTCGCACAAAAAAAACGAAAGCAAATCTTGGTCTATATTTTGCTTAATGACATTCAAGTGTCAAACGATCGTTTATCTGAACACGAATCTCATTATTTTACTATAAAATTGTATAATTAAAACAAATAACTTAAATAATATCGTCTCATGTTCAAAAAAATAATAATATATCGTCTCAATGAACTACACTTCCTCCTCCTTCATAAACATCTTTGTACCACGCAAACCTCTCACTCTCTCTATCTTAATTAATATCTTCTCTCTCTACTCACCGGAAATAAAATCAAAATGATCACCGGCAAAGACATGTACGACGTATTAGCGGCGATGGTGCCGCTATACGTAGCTATGATGCTAGCCTACGGTTCAGTACGGTGGTGGGGAATATTTACACCGAGCCAATGCTCCGGTATAAACCGGTTCGTTGCGGTTTTCGCGGTTCCACTTCTCTCTTTTCATTTCATCTCCTCTAATGATCCGTATGCCATGAACTACCATTTTCTTGCCGCTGATTCTCTTCAGAAAATCGTCATCCTCTCCGCACTCTTTCTTTGGCAGGCTAGTCTCTAAACTAATAATAATAATAATCTTTATATGCATCATGTTTTATAGTTTTTTTAATTATAAGCAAATCTTAAATCTTAAACCAAGTGGTGATAGTTACGTGATTGTAGTTCACTGGTAGTCATTGTGATGATAGAAACTAAACATCGACTTTTTACAATAAGTAATATTTATTTGGTGATAAACTGATAACAAATGGTAATGAAGTTTTAGATCTTTAACTTGTACTATTTCTTTCATAATACAATTCTTTAGAAATATTTTTTGTTTTAAAAATAAATGGATTTCATATTTCTATGTAACTTTGTATTTATTGAATAATATATGACCAATTATAATATATATTTTTTGTAACTGGCTTAACTAAATGTAATTTATATATTACTATTTTTAAATAATATTCTTTAATTATCTGTGTTTTAGTAAGAAAATTATAATATGAAACAAGAAGAAGTATATTTTTTTCTGGACAAATCAATAATCAATAATTGACTTTAAAGAACTCTTCTCTCCAGAAAATGCCGAATTAAAATTAGGATTTGTCACAATAAAAATGTTGTTACCCGTATTGGGTTCGTCGGCTAACTTTGAGAATTAATGAAATTTACTTCCGGACTTGTATAATGGATATATGTTGATGTGTATTATGGCGATTATTTTCAGGCGTTTAGTCGCAGAGGAAGTCTAGAATGGATGATAACGCTCTTTTCCCTATCGACACTACCAAACACGTTGGTAATGGGAATCCCTTTGCTCCGGGCGATGTACGGGGACTTCTCCGGTAACCTAATGGTGCAGGTCGTGGTGCTTCAGAGTATCATATGGTATACATTAATGCTCTTCTTGTTTGAGTTCCGTGGTGCTAAGCTTCTCATCTCAGATCAGTTCCCGGAAACGGCCGGTTCCATCACTTCTTTCCGAGTTGACTCTGATGTTGTCTCTCTCAATGGCCGTGAACCTCTCCAGGTAAGGGCCTTATTATTTATATGTTGCGTTAACTTAAGCAACCAGTTTTACTCCAACTTATAAGATAGAAGTGTATACGTAGCATTTACAGATATAGCAACTATTGTTTTTAAAAAACTATTATGGTGTTTTAGAATAGTAATTTGGTAAAGCATGTGAGAGTCTAATACAATCTTGATTAGCTTTGTTTGAGTTATTTTTCCAGAAGTCAAATACAACTACTTTATTTTATTTTAGCCATATTCAAATAAATATACAAACTCATCCTTTTCATGTACTTCACATTAACTAAATATGTGTTTTTAATTTAATAATTAGACTGATGCGGAGATAGGTGACGACGGGAAGCTCCACGTGGTTGTCCGAAGATCAAGCGCGGCCTCATCTATGATCTCATCGTTCAATAAATCTCACGTTGGAGGAGTTAACTCCTCCATGATAACGCCGCGAGCTTCAAATCTCACCGGTGTGGAGATTTACTCCGTTCAATCTTCTCGAGGGCCGACGCCGAGAGCTTCGAGCTTTAACCAGACAGATTTCTACGCTATGTTTAACGCAAGCAAAGCTCCGAGCCCTCGTCACGGCTACACCAATAGCTACGGCGGCGCTGGATCAGGTCCGGGTGGAGATGTTTACTCCCTTCAGTCGTCTAAAGGAGTGACGCCAAGAACGTCGAATTTTGATGAGGAAGTTTTGAAGACTAAGAAAGGAGCAAGAGGAGGGAAAAGCATTAGTGGTGAATTATATAACAACAATAATGGTATGCTTTTTGTCTTTGGGGTCAGAAAACTATTAGAAACTCATCATAAACCTAAGATTTATGGTATTTAAAAAAAAATATTAGTAACGAAACAAAATATGATAGGAAATTATAGTATTTACAGAAAAGTATCATTTGTTTTTCTTGTGATGTTCTTTTTGTATGCATGAGAATGTAATATTTAAATATGTGGCTCAGTTCCATCGTACCCACCACCGAACCCGATGTTCACGGGGTCAACGAGCGGAGCAAGTGGAGTAAAGAAAAAGGAAAGTTGTGGCGGAGCAGGAGGAGGACAGAACAAGGAAATGAACATGTTCGTGTGGAGTTCAAGTGCTTCTCCGGTGTCCGAAGCCAACGCCAGGAACGCTATGACCAGAGGTGCCTCCACCGATTTATCCACCGACCCAAAAGCTTCCCTTCCTCCTCAAGACAACCTAGCTTACAAAGGTTGGTTAATCTTCCACTCATTCTTTTTACGTTTAGTAGAATTGTGTAGTCCCATTCTTCGTTTTAGTTTCCCCGTTTTATATCTTTAATTTTTTTATCAAAAATAAGAAAAAGCAAATTAACGTTGATTTTTTTTTTTTGGTTCCTTTGGTTACAATTTCAACATTTTGTGTATAAACTATGATTTATTCGATTTCTTTTTAAGAAAATCATTTTATAAACAAAAGCAAAACAAAAAAAATTATAATGAACTTTTTTGGAGCTAGACTCGTTCTTTTTTTTTTGTTTCTAAATCATTTTCACGAATTGCTATTCTGATTGGATTAGTTCATTGAATGTTTTCAATATCAAACTGAACTATATTAGTCATATATAAGTTCGTATTTTCGTCGATTGTAAACAATCATAATCTAGGAAAATATATTAGTTAGATATTAATTCTCAAAAACTTAATGATGACAGCGATGCATAGTCTGATAGAGAACATGACACCGGGAAGAAAAGGGCAAGTGGAGACGGACCAAGACGGTAATAACGAGGGAAAGTCGGGGGTAAATTCGTCACCTTATAATGGGAAGAAAGGTAGTGACGTGGAAGACGGTGGTCCCGGCGGTCCAAGGAAACAGCAGATGCCGCCGGCGAGCGTGATGACGAGATTAATACTGATAATGGTTTGGAGAAAACTCATTCGAAACCCTAACACTTACTCTAGTCTCTTTGGCCTTGCTTGGTCCCTTGTCTCCTACAAGTAAGTCCAAATTTTAGAAATAACAGTACTCATAGTTTATTTTTAAAATTTTTTAAAATTTATGCGCATTATTTTGGTCCCTCCCGTTTTACATAAATAATATATATGTTGTTTCTGAGAAAAAGGCTTTACATAATATATACGTTGTTTCCTCGATGTTGATTTTATGGGACAGATGGAATATAAAGATGCCGACCATAGTGAGTGGATCGATTGCGATACTATCTGATGCTGGTCTTGGCATGGCTATGTTTAGTCTTGGTATGAAGTTTTCTTCGTAATGTTAAGAGACGTATATGGGTTTTTATGCTAACTAATTATAGTTGTTGATATACAGGTCTATTTATGGCATTGCAACCAAAGATAATAGCATGCGGAAAATCAGTGGCAGTCTTCGCGATGGCCGTAAGGTTCTTGACCGGACCAGCCGTGATCGCAGCAACCTCAATTGCAATTGGTCTTCGAGGCAATCTCCTCCATATCGCTATCGTTCAGGTTAATCATTAATTTTATATATTTAAATTTACTTACAAATTACAATTAATAGTAGTGAACTTGACATTCTTTTAATAGCTATATATACTTATTAAGAAAAAAAATATATATTTGTGAAGGCTGCTCTTCCTCAAGGAATTGTTCCTTTTGTTTTCGCCAAGGAATATAACGTCCATCCTGATATTCTCAGCACTGCGTAAGTTGTCTTTCTCTCCTTCTCTAACTAAAGTTGCTCTAAAGTCTAAACATTTATTTATGATGATCAATACCTTCTTTTAGAAAAATATTTTCACAAACTTCATTTCAAAACTCTTTTTGCTCGTCAAGTTATAAGATATATTATATTCCCAAAACTATTAAAATGTTCATTCTGTAATTTAACTCTATATATATTTTTTTGCAGGGTTATATTCGGAATGCTGGTTGCTTTGCCTGTAACGGTGCTGTACTACGTTCTTTTGGGGATTTAAGTTACAATCAAGACGTAATGGCAAATTAAAGACGATACATGCACCCAAGCTGATTTTAAAAAAAATTACTAAGCAAAGAAGGAGACTAATTCCAGTTCAGGCTTAGGTGGATGGACAATGCAATGTCGTATTAATTAACTTATAGCAGATGATATAATAGATATTTTAGTTAGTTTTGTTATAATTTTTACGCATATGCATGTACGTGACTCTTTGTAATTTTTGTTACATTTATTAAAATTTTGGGATGTGCGTACGATGTATACTTTTTATTTTATTGATTTGCTGTTTATCAAATTATATTCTAGCTAGATCATGCAAATTTGTTTAGATTAGATCTTGCGCTTTTGTAAATCTCTATACACTTATTTGGATCTCATGCGCTAATCCTTCCAAATTCAGCCTTCATTTCATTTCTTTTATCTTACTTTGCATGTACGTATGTTTATTCGGTTGAATGTAGTCGCATTTCTTTTCATCGAAAAATATATTTTTTTTGTTTAATTGATAGTATTCCGAACCTATAAGATGACGCAAACTAATTCCTTAAAAAAGTGTAGTCTGTGGATGACCTTATCTTTGAGTATAGTATTTGTGAAATTTATTTTTTATCTTTTTAAAAATGCATGCATTATGTTCTCTACCCCTTTCAGATTTTATATTTATGTTTTGCTTATTTCTCTTGACGTTATAAAATAGTAGTAACATGCTAGAAAGAAGAAAAGCATTGCTTTGCTTCTGGAGGCGTTGACTGTGTATCACGTGGGGTATCAAAACGAAGCGATAAACGTTAAGAACTCGCTCTCTGGTCGGAACGTACATTGAACGAACAAGCAGGGGTTAGCGAATATTACCATAAATTAAAATATTCGTGATTTGATTAGTAGTTAACAGATATCAAAATTTTGTATTTACTTTGCTTCAAAAAATACGAATATCTAAAAAATTAACAGTTACTTGTAACCATTAACGGATATTTAAAGATATCTTATATATTATATTCGGTACAAGCAATATCTAGAAAAAAAAAACTATATGAGATTATTTTCAAAAAACATACTTTACATAATATGAAATAAAAATGTACAGATTATTGAAATTAATTCCGTAAATTTTAAATTAATTAAATTTTTATGGAACATATAGTTTTAGAAAAAATGTAATTTTATAAAGATTTTATATTTCTTTCTTAGTTTAATACTTTTATAAGTAATGTTATAAATAAAATTATATATTAAAATAATAATTATATAAAACTATACATTTAAAAATTATATATTTAATTAAAAATATATATCTAACTGTATATATTTCAGAGCGCAACGGATATCCAAATCTAAAATTTTAGTATTATAATTTTTTCATTTTTAGTGAATATTAATTTTTACTATTTATCTTATTTCGAAAATTTATAAATATCTGGATTTTTCAAATTAAATCTACATAAATAACTAATCGAATCAAAATATCCAGCCCTAGGAACAACAACTCGTGAAATTCAATAACCATTCTTGATTCATCTCTAAATAGTTGTCCTCACTTATCTGACAATAGATCTTTTATATTACTACGCGTAATCCCCTATATATTAATCCTGGAACATTACAACATGTTTTGTAGCCACGTGTCATCACTAGAATGATTTTCAGAAATTCTTAGAAAAATATGTTGGTCCATATAAATATATATTATACTTTTTATTAAACTAATTATCATATTAATTAGTAGTCTTAAATTCTTTCCTTAAATAAAAGCTACGTAAGTTTATTTCCTTAAATAAAAGCTACGAAATTACCTAATATGATTAACGTATATATGATAATTAATGATTACAAATCAAAATATTTGATAAAAAAATTTGTATCCTCTACATTTTATTTTAATTAATATTATCAAAAAAATCACTTAAACATATTTTTAAAAAATAGATTTTTCATATATGTTATATTTTAAATTTTTAAAAACGTCTATAAATTACCAAAAATTGTAAGATGTTATTAAGATGATATTTTTTAGAACGGAACCTGATCCGAAACGAAATATTTCGGATATCGAATATATCGAAACCAGATTTATATACTTAAATATATTAATTATTTTTAGAATTTAATATCTAAAAGAATATACAAAATATATAAAATGTTATTAAATTGTCCAAAATACTTGAAAATATTTACAAATAGTTAAAAATACATGATTAAAATAGTTAAATGATATTAAAAATACCAATACTTCAAATATCTATTGATTTCTTATCCGAATATTGAAGCTAACCAAATTTTATGTTAAGTTTAAGTATTTTAGCTTGCATTATACACATTTATATGTTATAAATAATTTTTTATTTTTATATTTTGAGAAATTTAAAGTATATACGAATTTTATTTTTTTTAAAATAAAATGAGTTATCTGAGTCCAAACCCAAACCGAATCCGCAGATCCGAACCGGATCGAACTCACAAAAAATCGAAACATAACTGAACCGAACCAAACCAAACTGAACCAAATGGTATCCGAATGTTCACCCCAAATCAAATGTAAAAAAAAATCTTGATAGCAAGATGCATTCTAATTGTAATATTTCAATATAACATATTTTAAAAAACTCACCCCGCGCATGGCGCGGATTATCATCTAGTATATCATTAAATGCGTAAGGGTACTGTGCTATAGCATATTTATACTAGGGGCAAAAAATATTTATATATAATGTTATGAAGTTGACAGATATTTTTGTGCATCGAGTAGGGGACAACATCTGCGTAGAGACAGCTCTTGTCTCTCTAGGCATCTTATTGTTATAAAGCATCCGTTTAGTTTTCTTCGGTGGTTTCTTGAATAATTAATCTTTATACTGTTTCAATTTAGTATGATCAGGCACGAGCATATAGTAATCGCCAAATCTTGATTCAACTAAAACATAAGAAGATTGATTACATGTAGAACAAATATTGAACACCAAAAAAACTATTGCGAACTAATTATTGTTCAATTATCATGTAGTATTTCACTTGGACGTATTTTATTTATTGGATACGTTTTGTATGATAGATGTGTATATAGTATGTACTATATAGTTTAGCTTCCAATTTTTTTTCTAAATCAGTTTCAGAAAAATATGAGATTTCAAAGAATGCAAGAACAAAATGATCGTCGAGGGAGTCAAAAAGTTTGTATGAAGTATTAAGGATAGTGAGTGAATGTAGTTTGAGCTACTTTTCCCTATCTGCTTAGGAGTAGGCAGGCATATCTGATATCTCCTAGTGTCTTGCTTGGGATCCTTCTGTAACCCCGCTAAGCTTTATATCTGTTTGTTTCTCCATACTCACGTTCACCAAAACGTCTTTGGCCAAACAAACTCTTGGTTCACTCCATGACATTTGAACTCTCGTAGACAGTATTCCCAAACATCATCACACCGGTAGATGAAACCATCATATTGGCTTTTATCAACTTTATAGTGCAAGTGTGATTCTCTGAGGACGTTCGATGAGCTTCAGAACAAGGACAATGTCACTAGTTCTAAAAAAATTGAACATTTAAAAACAAATCAGTCGACTGAGAACGGTTTCGATCGCCCAACCCTGTGTTTGGGGAAACATATTGACATTTCTTGGTTATAATAAGATTTCACTAGTAAAGATTCCAAAGTCAAGCAATCGTATTATCAATAACCGAAAAAACATGAATCCAAACTTGACCGCATAGACAAACCCCGAAAAACTGTACTTTTGGGGTTTCCCAATATCAATTATGAACCCCATAGTTAACACCAAACGATACGTTTTTTGTTCTTGTTAGTCCTAGAAGTAGTACTTAAAACTCGCGGAGCGTCTTGTGATAAAACCGGTATCCACCAAATCAGAGTGAACCTGTGGCGAATAAAATGTTGTTAATACTTGAAAAATACCAAATTTTGGTAAAGGGAAACGCTAACCAACCAAACCGAACATTAATCATCAATTTGTACTATATATCACAATGCTTCAAGTTTGTTGTTTACCTTCTCCAGAAGATTTTTTCTTGCCCCAGCATTTTAGTTTGTTGCTGAGAGGAGTTTTTGACACCGGAATGAATTTCCCAACCAGAGCAAGAGGCCAACTGTTGCAAAAGGTTTTTGATTCAGTACAACGTTAGTTATGTTTCAACAAGCATTTTGCACATGTACACGTAACGTGTATAAATGTTGACATTATATAAAATAAAAGTCACCTGATCACACCGATGGCAACACATATTAGCCATTGTTGCCAGTTAAGTTTTGTCGTGGAAGCGAATTTGCCGAGGAACTCAACAATGATAACCTGACATACGAAAAAACAAGGTTTAGTTTTCATGTGGAAAGAATTAAGGGATGTGTGAGTTAATACGTTGTTGTGATGGACCCATATTACTATTTTATTATTTACCTGGAGGACGAGAGTTATGACTATTATTCCCATGAAGAGACGATTCTTGATAACGCCTTTGAAGATGTTCTTCTCGTCTGGTTTTCGAGCATTGAACTCGTTGAAAGCCTGTCAAACCAAAACAAAAAAAAACCAATGAACATACACGCTTGTTTACATGCTCGATCCTTTTGATTTGAATTTACTTACTTGGCAGAGCACGAAGGCGTTGAAAATTATTGTGTTCTTCACTCTGGTGGCATGTGTGGGAACTTCATGCTCGAGGCCAAGTATGCTTATCCCTCGGAAATTGAGAACCAGTAATACACTCACTTGATAGATAGCCTGAAAAATTTATGTAAGTATTATGTGGGTGATTGCAAATATACAGAGACGGTTTTTAATCATCGACTTTTTTTTAACCTGAATCAACAGGTTTCTCCACATGATGTTGGTGATAAGAGGCTCCTTTCTGCCAACGGGAGGCCTGCCCATGAGGTGATCAGTGGGTGGTTCAGTAGCCAAAGCTAATGCTCCGAGAGTGTCCATAATCAGATTAACCCACAGAAGCTGTATGATAAAGAAAACGCCAAATGTATTAAACAAAACTGTATGTGTTTGGTTCGGGAGAGAGATTTGAAACGAGCTAAATGCTACAGAAACTCAAACCTGCACAGCGGTAAGTGGAACGTCACCGCTTGAAATAGCAGCTACGACGTTAATGACAAGAGCAGCAACATTGACTGTGAGCTGAAACTGGATGAATTTCTGAATGTTGGCGTACACTGATCGTCCCCAGCGAACAACCTATATAACAGAAGCCATCCCAAGTTTAAGGTTGGAATACCGAATAATCAGATTCAATTGCAAGAAATGTTTTCTAGATTTTGGCAATGAACTGAATATGAAACAAACCTTGACAACTGAAGCAAAGTTATCATCCAAGATAATGATGTCCGAACTTTCCTTGGCCACTTCTGTTCCTGCTATTCCCATAGCAAGACCAATATCGGCCTGAAAATCCAACACCAATCAGAAAATGATCGGCTCTGAATAAGCATAGACAAAAAAAAATACTTGGCACATAGAAGTTTTTTCAAATAGTTGAACACTTCAGCATAGTCAGTTAAAAAATTAGCAAAATTCATCAATTGTTTACCTCGTGGAGAGCTGGAGCGTCATTTGTCCCATCTCCAGTCACAGCAACAACATGCCCACGTCTTCTAAGTGATTGTACCAGCAGAAGCTTGTCATTAGGAGATGATCGGCCCATAACCTTCACACGTGAAGCAAACAATTAAATTTCAAGTTAGGCTGTTACTACTTACCATATTACAATAACTGAATACATCTGAATTGGGTGAAACCCATTCAGGCTCGAGAACTCAAATGTGGTGTTATGAACATTACCGATATTTTGTCACTAATCTTGTCCCTTTCTGCATCAGTCAAGGCCCGGAATGATTTTCCTTCAATAAGAGTAGGCTCGGAGGCATCAGCATCTGACGTTAATATTCCACACTCCAAAGCAATAGCCCTGGCAGTTTGGACGTTGTCACCAGTGACCATACGGACCTGAACATCAACAAACACCATAAAGTGATCATGCAGGCAAAAAAAAGGAAAAACAACTTACAATGGGCTTTTTTTTAAAAAATTAAAACAAGTACCTTGACACCAGCATTCTGACACAACTGGACTGAATCTTTGACTCCTGGTCTACATGGATCCTGTGCACAATTCAAACAACTTGTTAAAAAAACATTACCAAGAATATTGCAGAACATGGCAGGTGGTTGTTGTCTGAAAATGGCAAAACTTTGGAAGCGGAAAACTGAAGCAATCTCGCAGGATGAGAGCCGCACGACTACAAACTATATACTTAACTACTCTCCAAATAAAGCAAAATGTGCAGGGAATAAATCAAAATCATTCCTCACCTTTATGCCTACTATAGCTAGCAAAATAAGGTCGTCTTCCGGGAGTACCCACTTTGAGAGTTCTTCGCCTGTTGGCACCTTTTCAGCATCATAGGGTCTAAAGGCCAGTGCGACACATCGTAAGGTTCTTCCAGCCATATCTTCGATACCATTCTTGAAATACTGTGCCTGGAAACATCAAGAAATTGGATTGGGCAACACAGTAACCATAAGGTAAATTGCAGAATCATACAGATATGCCTAATTTAAGGTTAATAAATTAGACTTGTTTTCACAAACCTTGTCTTCAGTCATTGGTGCCACATTACCATCCTCATCGATGTAGCTTCTGCAAGATGCAAGGACAATTTCAGAAGCTCCTTTCCAGTGAACATGAACTTCACCATCAGCCTGAAAAGTAATATCGGAAACAGAAAAGTTCAAATAAAAACTCAATTGTGCCTATAGAGAACTGAGAGCCAAATCAATTTTAACTGCATCGATAAAGTGGACTTCACAGGCTTAATTTCTCTCACAACCATACAGAAATAGAGTACATAATTCCCATAACAAGAAAGGAATAAAGAGAATGATTTATTCCACATAAACTCTTAGTATCGTTGCCCAAAAAAAATTCATCTATCTTTTAGGAGCAGACATGTTACCGTTTTTACAGCAACACCACCACGTTTCTTCTCTGAGTTAAACGGAAAAGCATGAAGAATAGAAGACTGCGACCTGGCTGTCTCGAAATTCATGCCCAGCTGAAAGAGAGGGAAAATACATATCACGCCTCCACTAATAGAGTATATAACTATGTTAAAACTAGAAACTATGAACACTTAAAAAACTAAACCTTAATTCCCCAGCCAAGAATGGCTTTTTCTGTAGGTGAACCAGAGAACTCTAAATCACCACCACCCTGCAAGCAAATAAAATCCCATGAGTCCTGTCTTCTCTATCACGAAGCAATATTAAAGAAATTATCTAAAAAATCTGATTCTTCAGTGGAGCTATCAAAGCTACTCACCTCTGGGACGTAGATACTACCGGTTGTGTTTTGAGATATTCCTTCAACGCACAACGAAGTGATAGTTGCTGGCAATTGTTCAGTATCTGTTTTCTTGCCCCCGGCATACGACTCAACCACTGTCATCTATTTTTTTAGAAAAAGAGAAAAAAATTAGTAACATCAAGTAGCGAAACTGTTAAGAGTATATTACTCTAACTTAGAGAAAGGACCCAGTCCATATTTGTAAACACAAATCACACCTGATTCAAAGTTAGTGTTCCAGTTTTATCGCTGCAAATAGTGGTGGCAGAGCCCATCGTCTCACAAGCAGATAGCCTCCGTACCTGTATAGCAAATATTTGTCATGCAATATGATATAACTTCTAAGAGAATCATATATTGTTAACTCTCACATCACATAAGAAAATAGGGAGGTAAAATAATCATACCAAAGCCTTATCTGCCATCATTTTCCTCATTGAATAGGCAAGGCTGAAACGAAACAAATGGTAGAAAAGCAAGTACAATCAGCAAAGAGAAGTGATCTCCTTAAACTATGAAATTAGCATAAAAAGTAGGAAGGAGAACAAAGACTTTCTGATATAGCAAGATAGAAATTGCATACGTTAATGTAACAGCTAATGGAAGACCCTCAGGCACTGCCACGACGACAATTGTAACCTGCATCGCTAGCAGAGTATTAGCATTTCTACGGAAAAATAAAGTCTCTTTGTCTCGGCTCCTTATTAAGTTAAGAGGGAAAACTAAAAAACATACCGCAACGGTAATAACTTTGATCACATCATCAACTACATGACCGATTTTTGTCTTTCCTTTAACAAATTGAGGACCTCCCCTTACGTCTTCAGTGTGACCGGTAAAATATCTGTTAAAAGAAAAAAGAGTACAACATACAAATTTGTTCAGTAATGACGATATGGATAAATTGTCAAAATAATAACCAGTGAAGATAAACTCTTACCGAACCAGAAGAATCACAAGAACAGAAGCAGCAACAATTAACCCAATGGTTCCAATAAACGTAGCTACTCC
Organism: Raphanus raphanistrum subsp. raphanistrum; assembly: GCA_019706035.1. Taxonomy (NCBI): domain Eukaryota; kingdom Viridiplantae; phylum Streptophyta; class Magnoliopsida; order Brassicales; family Brassicaceae; genus Raphanus; species Raphanus raphanistrum. The sequence continues at coordinate 16,368,353 of CM033981.1, forward strand.
ATTTAAGCGCACCTGGTACAAGCGCGTCAAAGATTAGTTCGATTTGTATAAAAAAATCAAGATTCATCTAACAATGGTTTTAAAATTTACCTGTAAGGGAGTTTCTTCACCATTGTCTTCAGAAATACTGGCCATCAGCAATCCCCATTCAGTGTTGACTCCAACACCAGTGACCTTGCATAAAGAAAAGACATACATAATTTAACTATCTCCTGAGATAGACCAACTGTTTACTAATACTATTAGCTTAGCCATTTTCTTCTATGGAACAAGAAAAATTAGAAGGAATCCTACCAGCATAACACCATTTCCATCTGCCACTTTACAGCCAGACATTAGGAATGGGTCCTTGTTAGCGTCTTTGTTAACCTATCAAGAAAAGAAAGGCCGACAGTTAAGAGTTATCCCAAAAAGAAACGAGAAAAAGAAACAACTTCGCTATGATAGAAAACAAAAACATACAATTTTGCTCTCTCCAGTCATGCTAGACTCATCAAGGGCAAGAGAGTGGCCAGCTATCAGCACTCCATCTGCAGGGACCTAAAGATAATATTCATTTTCAGTCAGACACAAGGTAAATGGGCGAAGACCAAATCAAAAGGAGAGGAATAAATGATATACCTGATTTCCAATGTTGAGGGGTATGACATCACCAACTACAAGGTCATAGATCGAAACTTCCACTCGTCTTCCACCTCTTACAACCTGTGAAGATCAACAGTGTGACTAAGAAACGAAACAACAAAAAGAGGATATGAGAAAATATATGCACTAGTGCAAATTCATACCTCGAGATGTATGTTTCTCTTCTCATCATTCAAGTTCTGAAACTGGAGTGACTGTTTGAAGTCACTGACAGCTGCAGAGGAGGAGAAAGCATCAGCAGAAGAAAAAACACTACAGAAGTCATTCCGAAAATAATTCAGTGGAATAGGTTAGAATTACCTGTCACAACAACCACAAGAATCACTGCAAATGCAATGCTTCCTCCATCATACCAACCTTCTTTGATCCCCTGTAAAGCAACGGTTTAAATTGCAGTTGACATTATACATTTGAAAGAGGGAAGAGAGGCCCAGATTAATTAATTTCATCAACAAACCTCTGTTTTTATCCCAAGTGCTAAAGACGCTACCGCAGCCACCATCAAAATGATCAAAGTGAGATCCTGGCAAGCATCCCAAAGAAACCTCTGCAAGACAAGAAAAAGCTTTATGAGAAAGTGAGCAAAGGAAAACATAACTTCAAGCAAAAACATAAATATCTTCATACCAGAAACCCTTTCCCTTTCTTGCGAGGATACGTGTTCGAACCATAAATGGTCTTACGCTTTAGCAAGTCATCATCATCTCCACTGACACCTTTCTCGATATTTGTCTTGAGTAAGTCTGACAACCCTTGAGCCTGATGCAATTTCCCACCAACAAATTAGTCCGGACAAAAACAAAAAAAAATTAAATACCAGAAAAATCAAACCAAGAGACCAGAGAAACTTACCCCTCCATACTGCTTCAGAGAAGTGATGTTGTGGTCCTTTGACATGAGCACAAGCTGTTCAGGTCCGATTCCAAAATCACCAGCTGGAGTAGCAGAAGCTACTGGTTTTTCAACTCCTGAAAGAGAAAGAAGACCACACCAGTTAGAGAAATATTAAAGACTATGCATAGCACAAACGGATACACAGTTCACCAAAATTACCTTGCTCACGCCCCATATCCATGAAACGATTTGCAGCCTAACAAAAAAAAACATTCACTATTTTCAGTAAAAAATTAAAAATTAAAAACATCACACACCAAGACCATGATTCACCAGCCGCCAGATAAATAAATAAAAGAAACGAACCAAGAGAGCATGAGCGTGACTCCTGATTTTCTGCCTCATCTCTCTCGTCTCTTGCTCCTTCTTCAAATCCAACGTGTAGCGGAATCTCCTAGAGGCATTGAGCACCAGTGCAGCTTTCTGCGATAAACAAAACATACAAAGAACAAATCCAATTTAAGAGCCATATAACACCATCAAAGCCAATTCTGGAGTACAAGTAGGGACGCAGAGTCGCATAGAAGAAGAACTAGGTCTTACTCTCCACTGTTGAAGGCGCTCGAGGGAAGCATTCTTGGCGGGGATGGAGAACGTGTCACTATCGGAGTCGGAGTTTTCGCCTTTGCCGGACTCCAAATCGCTTCCCCGGCGTCTTCCCGGAGATTGCTTGAAGGGACTAGTCATCGTACTCGCACTCTCAAATCCCTAAATCGAAATCCTCCTCTGAGAAAGGAAAGGAAAAAAGAAAAAGAGATAAGTAAGTTTTGCTGTTTAAAGGTAGGTTGCTTCTGCTTTCAACAAGCACGTGAAATAGCAAGCTGGTGAGGGAAAGAAACAAAAAACAAAAGTAAAGCCTCTCTTCGAATCAAAGTATCTTCGTAACTTCCGAGAATCTCATTTTTCAAAATTCAAATTTCAGATTTCTTCCGAATCTTACTGGCATTTGCCTAGATTCGTGGAAAAAATAGTGTAGATATAGATGAGCACGAGTTTTCTCTCCCCACAGCGACGGTTATGCAAAGCAGTCAACAGGTTTTCAAAACAACGAAGAAGAAGACGAAGAATAAAAGAGGAGACAAAGCGACCAACACTGCAAATCTTAGCTTAAACAAAACTATTTAATAGTACTACTATATTATTGAGACGAGGAAACTCGGTTAAACAAAACCAATTAAAAATCGTCGTCGGTTTAAGCAAATTCCACCTGGATTGGAGGAAAACTCTGGTTGGTTTCGCCGGGAAAAGTGGCTTGTTCTCGTCGCTTTCAACTTTCACGGTGGGAGAGATAGAGAAAGAGAGAGAGATTGGGAAGAGTAGCGAATATATTTATATCGATAACGCGGATGTATCATGTATGTATGGATTAGGGTTGATGAGTTACTAGTAATCTGCACATTGAATGTTTTTAAGGAAGCCCCTGGCCCGTTATAGAGTAACTTTATTTTGTTTGCTTTGCCAACTACGCAACGTGGCACGCGTTAAATAAATGCTCTACTCATGTAAATTAGCCTTTTATTATTTTTAATAATTAATTAATTACCAAATATCTGTATTATTATTCCCGGTATTGATTACTCCTTTTAACTAAACCGAATCTATCTTATTTTAACAAACAAAAAGAAAGAAAACTGGTACCAGTTTGAATGATATACAAACAAAACAGTCAAAACAAATACTGAATTTAAGAACTTTCAGCCAGAAAGCATGAACACTTTTGGGTCAGTTTCAAATCACTTTTACAACAAATTATTTTTAATTGGTAAATATGGTTTCGAAATCAGAAGAATAATATACTTTTATAATTTATTTGAAAAATATCAAGATTTTGCAAGAAAGTTTTTCCAGTCCAGAGATCATTCATTTACCACGAACACATAATTTGAAAGCGGATAATCTAGTACAAAATATTAAGAAACAACCAATCTTTGTCACTCACATGAATGCAGAGCTATAGTGTGTTTTACAGAGTATAAATTTTGTTCTCAAATCAGATGTAGATTTAGTCAACTATAATTTTTACTTAACCAATGTTTATCTTTAAACGAAAAATCAATACGATCATCTTTGCTAAACTAAAAAAACTAACAAAAATTATCATAAAATATTGATTTTACAAAGTTTTACTAAAAACACATGAACACTTCATTGATCCAACAAATTTAAATTTGTTTTGGTTGAAACAAATTTGATGTAAACCAATAATCTAAAATCCAAGCAAAAAATGAATTCATACTCAGATACAAGAAGTAGAAAAACATGACTGAATCCCCAAAAAACATAAAAACAAAACCCATCAAATTTTAAAAATTCCAATTAATTAATTAGTTGAATTTAATTTTAACTTAACAATCAATTAGTATTAACAATATTAGAACAACATCTAAGCATCATTTGGTCTAGGCCGAGGTTTTCGGGTTTGTGGATTCAGCCTCTTAGGCTTCATTTGGGTATTATCTAGTATATGACGGGTTTTGCTAATACTTCAGTTTGTATATAATTTGTAACTCATATTAAACCCCATTTTACAACCATACTTATTTAGGATCTAGTTATTTCAGTTGAATTTTGAATATTTTTAGATATCATATAAAATAAAAAATGAAATTTAGTATTTAAATTATTTATTTCCATTTTAAATACTTATTTTTAATACTAATTCAAATCTTCGGATCAAGTCTTTCGATTTTTTTTGGGGTTTTTTGGTTTTCATGTCGTTTGGACTACCCTTTCAGATTATGTTGATAACATTTTAGATTTAAATATGTTTTATATCATCTTACAAGAATCATTCATGTTTTTTTTACATTTTAGATCAAGATTCATTGTTTTATTAGCTTTAATTTTGGACTATTAGTTTTTTGGATCAATGAAGTGTTCATTGTTTTTAGTTAATCCCGCTTGTAAATAATCCAAGGAATCCTAATACTCTACCGCTGAGTTAGCAACCACCCCCCCCCCCCCAAAAAAAGCACTGCAAATATGTAGTTTTCCTTTCGACGATGAAGCTTATCCCCCACCGTTTCACTGGCCGACCTAGACTAAAAATGTGTAAGTTTGATATTTTACATTGAGTTTTTTTAGTTTTTTTTATTTAAAAAATAACACCGTTCTGATTTCCATTAAAAATAAATTTCACTTAAATTAAAATTTTATATGACTAAATTTATACCTAATTTAGTTTGGTCAAGACATATTCATATGCGATGAACTAATGAAGAATTGTTTTTTTCTGGATGAAAGTGTGTAACTTCAGTATCTGTTTGACCGTTTTCCCTTGGCTGATATGATTAAACCAAACCTAAGTAACTAAGTAAGACTCTGTTAAATTTTAAACCAAACCTGTCCTATAAAAGATATGATTCATCAAACATATCTAATACTATGTTTTAAAAGATACATGTTTTCAGACAGGTTAATAAAACATACTAGATTTTGATCCGCGCTTTCGAAGCGCGGATATTATTTTTCACTTTTATGAAATATATTATTTGTTTGTAATTATTTAATTTATTTATTTTAATAAAATTTTCGTTATAATAAATTCAACACATAGAGTGTCTCTGGTAAACTATATATTTCTCTAGTTTTATTTTATTTGCTCTTCAATCAACATATTTATTTGGTTTGTTGTTAAAATAAATGATTATAGACTTTGATCTCTGCACCTCCTCGGATGTATATTTTAAAAAATGTGATGATATTTGTTTTTAATGTAATTATTAGGGTTTGGCAAAATGAATCCAAGAAACAGAACTGATACCAATCCATAAATATAGTACCAAACCTGAACATAAATTGATTAAATATTCGAATTATTCAAAATTTTGTTAGTTAGAGAACCGAATCGGATCCGAACCGAAGTATTCATGTACCTGAATTTATCTAAAATAGATTTATATACTTATATATTAATTATTTTTATATTTAACGTATATAAAACATCAAGAATGATACTTTTAAATTGGTTTAAAATACTTGAAAATATATATAGATAGTAAAAAACAAATATCTGAAATAGTTAAAGTATACTCAAATCACTGAAAATACTTAAAATAATTATTGATTTCGTATCCAAAATTTTAAATCAAACCAATTGATATGTTAAGCTTAGGTATTCTGACATATGTTATTTAAATTTATAGGTAATATATTACTTTGTTTATAGATTTTGAGAAATTTAAATATATAGTGATTTAAAACTTTAAAAATAATTTAAATAGGTTATCCAAACCCAAACAAACCCTCAAAGATCCGAATCAAACTCAAACAAAAATTTAGAAACATCCTAATAGGACTAAAATCTTCCTCGAAAACCCGAAACGCAAACCGATCAGAACCAAACCCGTATGGATGTCTGAAAACCCATCCTTAGTTATTATTATATATCGTATAATTTCATCATATAATTAATCATATTTTATATGTACCATCATATAAGTAATCATATAATTATATGATTAATACTCCCTCTGTTTTTTAAAAATGTATGTTTTGATGTTTTCACACATATTAAGAAAACATATTAACTATACATCATTTTTAGAAATTATCAAATTCCAATGCATTTTAACCAATAGTCTTTCAATAAATTCAATCAATTTTATTGAAATTTGCAATTTTTGTATAGAAAACATAAAAATACATCTTTGTGAAACAATTTTTTTTTTAAACATCTATCTTTAAAAAACAGAGGGAGTAGTATTTAATACGTATCATCATATAAATAATTACATATATTATATTTTTAAAACTTAATATGAAATATAAAAATCATAATTTGAGTTGGTATTTCAAATTGAGCTTTGTATTGTATTTTTCTTATATATATTGACAACATTCTTTTATAATGGATTTAATAACTTAAGCCCATTATTTTTTCTGTTTAATACTACTATTTTTGTTTCCAAACAAAATTAATTTTTTTTAAAAAGCCTACAATCCATGTTTCCGAACACACCAAATTTTTTTAATACTCTTATCAAAGTATCCAAACACACTGAAATTGTACTTCAGTTTTAATAAGATAGATACATTTCAATATTAAATTCATATTTTTGATTGTTTATTTCTTATAATTTTAAAACAAAAATTAGTAAATACAATTGTTTTATTTTTTTTACAATTACCCTTTATTAGTTGATTAAAGTGCACTGAAATACAAAATATATGTATTTTTGAAACAATATTTTTCTTTAAAAGATGTTTCTTTATGGAATAGAAGGAATAAAAAATATGATTTACCAAAGAAGAAAAGTAAATTTAATTTTCTAAAAAAAAAGTAAATCTTCAAGTCATTAATATGTTGCTTATGAAAGAAAACTATTGCCAATTTAAACATGTGTAACTTAATTTGGTTTGCAAATTGTATTAGATAAGATTATTATTATTATTTTAGTTTTTGAAAAAGGGCTTGTATTAGATAAGATTATTGCCAGTTTAAAACATGTGTAATTTAATTTAGTTTCTATGTATATATATATATATATATATATCTTAGCTTTAGTCATGGTCCTTTAGGACCAGACTATACCTAAACTGGTGCCTTAAACTTTTTTTTATCAACAGAATGAGATACAAGCTATTGTATCAATTTGTACGTTACTTATAAATAAAATTCACATTTTTAATTAAAAACTCATAAACACCTCATATATTTGTACATTTCAAACATATATACACACATGTATATGTATGTATTAAACAACCAAAATTACAAAACATTATACAAAGCTTTGACGATACTATAACTACTGTTTACACATTGTATTCGAGAACCCATGAAACATGTCGAATAGAATATAAATGGGAAAGCTCTCGTCTTACTTTGTCAGCATTAAATATAACTAACTACTATATACTGTACTTGACATCGAACTTATTCTTAACCAATTGGCGCTTTGTAATCTTATTAGTAGTTTTCCGTTATTATTTATTTAGTGAGCCTCGATATAAAGTGACTACAACGTATTTTTTGTCGTGATGCACCGACTACTGAATATAGAACAAACCCCTATCAAATAATCCGGAATGACTATCGAGATTCATCACGATCGAGAAATAGATAAGCTTACAGTTGGTTATTTTATTTATATTCAGTTTTATAGCCCAGATAGTACTTTGCAATCAACGATAGATGTGTTAACAAAAACACGGAAACACGGCAAGTAAACACAGCTTGTAGGAAAAACCGAAGAGGCATCTGAATGACAAACAACCGTTTCTGTATTAAAGAAATTAAAAAGAAGGCAACGCACTTAAAATCTCGTCGACGTACGTATGCAGAACAATTTCAAAAAGCATTTTTTTTCTTTTGTTAAGCAAATAATGACGTTTTAATGCATCTAAGTTGCTAATCAAAGCAAGAGTGTCTTAGGGATCCACAAAAAGGTCAAAAAGACTCACTAGGACAAGAAAGGTTCAATTACAACACAATAGAGGTGACGAAAGCTTTTTTTTTTTGCTAAACTTTAAATATCATAGATGATTGGCCCGCCCTGGTTTGAATATTACTAGCGGTGAAATTCACTCCAGACATTGCAGTCTTAAAAAGATGATAGATCGTGATTTCGATAATCTAAACCTGACAAAAAAGTCAACAGTTGAAGCACAAGTGGATTACAAGCAGATAGAAATAGAGGTTTAGCAAGTTTTAGCAACTCGACTCTGATCCCATCACGCGAGCAGAGCACAAAAGGTACCAGCTTCAGAACATCAAAAGAAATGGGAGATAGAGCTTTTTTCCTTCTGAAACTTGAAGAAAAAAAGAACATGAGCTCCTATCAGTAGACGAGAAAGAAGAAGAGACTTATCTAAAAAAGCTGAAACGACATAGCAGAATAACGGCACGAAATTATGAGTCATCTCGAAAACCTTCAATAGATCTGTATTTTAACAAAACGCCATAGCAGTTGTCGAGGAAGTGTACCAGAAGAAAAGTTTTCAGCGAATAGTCTCGCCATCGCTTTTTTAATCTCGGAACGAGTCACAAGACATGAAAGTTCAAACAATTTTAGTCCCATAATTTTTTTTGATCATGTTATTTTAGTCCTGTCGTTACTCAATAGTCATAGTTGACCAATAATTTTTAAAGTTGATGATTTTTTTGGTATAAATATAAATCAATATATTTATAAAAAATAAAATTTGAATATTAAATATATATTTATAATAACTAATTAACTATAACAATAATAAAACGGTGTTATAAACGATCATGTCATGTATTGTTGTTAGTCTAGTGTCTTTGACTTTATTTATGACGTGTCGATACGAAGAAAAACGAGTTCTTACGTGTCTGTTTGACTTGCCGACTAAGAATTATGACCATTGCGAGTCGTGAAGACTATTCGTCTCTTGGGTCGACCAACATTTTTTTATTGAAGAGTCGACCACCTTTGTAGCTATTAAGCCTATTATCAGTATATATACGAGAATATATATGGAAAATAAAATATATAATATTCTCAATTTTAGATATTTTTTTCTTTGTTTTTGAAAATATCGAAATGGACAAATATGAAAGGATATACTTCTGAAAGGACGTATACCATGCATGCGCACGCTAATTAAAAGAAAGGTATGGTCGTAAATATTAAATACCCTTGAAACATCAATCCATATCTCGAATAGAACTTTTTTTTATCAACTTCATTAATCAAATACATTATACATTAGTTTTGTGCTGCAAAAAAGTGTGATAAGTAAAGGCTTTTAGTAATAAATTCTTTCAACTAAAGTTCAGAAAAAAATAAAATTAAAATTTCTTCGACTAAAAATGTTATCATAAGTAAACTCTTCAACTGTAGTTTAAACAGAAAATACCATTTAACTTAGATTCGTTAATGTCAAAACGAACAAATTAAATATGTATCATGAACATCATTCAGTTATTTTAACTAACAAATATCTCAACTTGAAATCGGTTAGTATCCGTTTTTTTTTGTAACTTTGTAGTTAGTATCCGTTTTCTTTTTCTTATACTATCGTTAAATCTTTGATGAAACTGCATAGTTACCAATGAAACGTGTACAATACACATAACAATTATATACATTTCTTGTATCATATTTGTATTTACGACTAGATTGATTGGTAATTTCTTTCATAATTGTTTGGTAGTTAAATTAGAACATTATGTTTTCCACCATATAAAATAAAAATTAGAAGCAGAAATAAGTACATACCCTTTGATAAAAAAAAACAAGTACATATATTTGCGGTTTAAACTTCCAACTACAAGTAACGCAATGTTAACTAAAAATGACTTATTATGTTGTTAATGTCTTCTTATAACCGTCTCTCTCTTATTGGCCATAAAAGAACAAAAAAGTAATCAGTGTATATTTATGTCGGCAGAAACCTACAACAGGAGGAGGATCAATATTAGTTCCAATATACAAAGTAAAGCTCATACAGCTAATCAATATCTCCAATCGTAATAACCATTTCCTATTTCCATATATTTCTTCATTGTGCGTCTAGTCTTAGATTATTAATCACGTCGTTATTATCAACACTGGTACTTTGAGCGAAGAGAAAGATCTGGTTCGATTTCGTAATCCGGAAAATACTATAGGTGGGATGCGATATAACTAAACACATCACACCTCCAAATATACAGTTTTGGGGACCATATAGCTCACACTCAAAGTATACTTTATAACATATATTTGTAGGTCGGCGATGTATTTTCTTAACTGGTTAATCTGTGTTTTAGAAAATATCTGTTTTCTTCTTTCTCAAAAAAGAAAATATCAATTTTCAAAAAAAGAAAAGAAAATATCTGTTTTCTTTTTACCTACTTCTGATTGTGACCATGAGAAAAAAGCCAGGTTGGTCCGTTATAATAGGAACATAAACATTATAAATAATTCAAGTAACAAATGAATAAACAAAAGCATATATTTTGCTAATTTTTTACTCTTAAAAATATTATGATAATAGGTTAAATTCCAGGCGAATATAGTATAGACAAATTAATTTTATGTTCTATTATTTATTTTACATCTATTTACATATTTAGAAACTATGTTATTTTTATAATAATTATATAACATAATAATTAAAAAGTTAGTAACTATTACATATATAATCAGACTAGATCACATCAGCGAAAACAATATTTTATGTATTTACAATATTTTATATTGTAAATAATAAAAGAATCACTTTTGTTTTTTTTTAATTGAATATTACCGTAAATTCAAAAGAAAAAGACCTTTTTACATCAGTTATGTCATTTTCCTATCAATAGAAATTCAAAACTTTTAAAACTTCTCCTATTTGAATTAAAGCCACTTTTGTTTACTTTGTATGGTATATAATTATGACACTAACACACACATATATATAATATACCTTTTTAATATTTAATACTAGTTTTATACTAATATGATTTTATGATAATCGGTATTTTATTAATAACAAAACATTTAGAAACATCGTTCAAAAAATTTTCAATTGTGACTTTTAGCAATTTTAATAATTTATAATTGTTAAAAAATTAAAAATGTTCTAACATTTAATTATATGAATATTATGATTATTTTGTTTTTAATGATATAAAATTAACTGATGACAAAAAAATAGATATAAAATTAACAAAATCATAATATATATATGATCAAATTTTTATTATCGAATACTACTAACATATTTATTTTAAATCACATTAAATAATTTTATGCAAATATTTTAAATCAAATATTTAGTTTAATATATTTTTGTATGTGGTGTTTTTCCGTCTTCTATATAGTCGATTTTATCAGGTTTATTTTGTTTTCGATTCAGGTTTACAGGGTATGATGTGTTTGCAATAGTTTTTGAGTTATTTTCTACATTTTCATTTCATTTAATTTATAATTTCAATTTCATAAAATCACACTAGAACAAAAAAGAATCGTGACAAAGCATTTTCTTTTCATTTTTTTAAATTGGTTCTTATTTTACTCGATTTTTATTTAGTTTTTGGGTTTAACTAAGTAAACCTGATTAAGATCTGAAACCTGAAGTTATATTGGGTTCAACTGATTTTTTTTAGATATTACTAAAATCTAAACCGGTCTTTTTAATATTTGAACGTAGCTCAAAATTCGTAAACTCAAAAAATCAAAATACAATTGAACCTAAACTGAAATCCAAGTGATCCCCTGAATATCCGGACGAATATAGTACACCCAAACTAATATTATGTAATATTATTTATTTTACATCCATTTAATAATAATTATATAGATTCATAATAATTGAAAAGTTAGCAACTAATACATATATAATCAAACTGGAGAATCACATCAATGATAACATATTTTTATTTATTTACAAAAAATGATATTGTAAATTAATACAAGAATCACTTTTGTTTATTTTATATGGTACATAATTAAATTTTTGATATTAATATATATATATATATATATATATATATATATATATATATATATATATATACTTTTTAATCTGAATATCAACTAAGGTGATGATTGTTTTACTAGTTTTTAGATTTTGGTTTCTAGTTTCTAGCTTTTAATTTTTGGTTTTTAAATTTTAGTTTTTAGATTTTGGTTTTTGATTTTGCAGTAGCTTTTAGTTTTTTGAAAAACATGATTGGTTCTTTTAGATTTTGGTTTTAACTTTTGGTTTTTCCCATTAAAGTTAATAAAATAAGAATATTAATAAATATTAATTTTAAAATAATAAAAAATACTGTCATCAAAACACATCCAATATATTTTTTAAAGAATTTATTTTTTTATACAAAAAAATATTGTAATTCCTACATAGATATATAAATTTGATAATAAATATATTTATGCCATAAATATATTTTAAAATAAAAAAATAATAATTCTTTGTGTAGACATAATTTTTTATGAGAGTATATTTTTATATTCTATTTAACTATTTTATTATATAAAGTTAAGAGCTAATTTTTTGGTTCTAGGGGAAAACTTAAAGAATTTAGATTTTGGTTTTTAAGAAAAACGATTACCAATAAAGCATATAAAAATTATATAAAAGTAAATTTAAATAACTTATTTTATTTTATTGACAAGTTTAAAAATGTTTGTAATAGAAAGTGTTTTTTATCTATACTATTAAAACACAAGGTCTTTTTTTGAGGTGACCTTGGAGTTTCAATCTATTTATAACCTTATGCCACTGAATAAATTTTAAGCTATGATTTCAATTAAATTCTTTTATTTTTATTTTTTAATTTCTGCCAACAACCTAACCATTTCCACTTATTTAGTTAGTTTCTCATATTTATCTATGTTTTAATATGTCTCTCCCATTGAAAAAAAAAGAAAATTTCGAAATTCAACATTTTTGAAGTTAATCAAGTCTACGGTTTTGGTGAATTTCGAAAAAAGAAAATTTCGGCAAACTATTAAACAGATCTCCAACAATATATTTAGTTTTGCAAAAATAACTCAGAATATCCCATAATCTAATCAGTATATACCAATTTTGAAAGATTATATCGATTAAATTTGACCATCAATATACTTTTTAATTTTCTTTTTATCAAACCTAACCAACCTAACTAGCCGACTATTTACTCTATAAATACTCATTGAACCATTTGGTTGACTCGACCATCTTTGCATTCTAATTTTCTTTAGTTCTTAATTTTCAGTCTTTGTTTTTTTTGCATCTTTTATTGTCATTGAATTATACGTAGTTTGTTTAGTTCTTAATTTTCTTTTGTTTTGTTCCTTCAGATTCTAATTATTTTTTTATCGTCAACAAGCTAATAATTTGTGTTTGTTTGTGTAGGGACTAAGCTAATGTAACTAATGTATGCATAGAATAACAAAAAGAAGAAGAAGAGAAGTCTAATATTGGTATTTCAAAGAAAACGTTGTGAGTTGGGTTTAAAATATAAACCGTAATTATGCTTCTTCTTCACATTTTGCCATGTTTCATCGTATTTTTTTATATATATTGTTGTTTATTATTTATATTTTAAATATAGAATAATAAACATAGTGTTTATGAAATCATAATTTTTGAAGATGAAAGGTTGGTTGCTAAAGAAGAGTCCAAAATACAAAAAAGACCGAACGGAAGAAACAAAGATGACGAAGAACCCGAGAGGGAGAGAAATCAGAGGAAGAGGTGCAAGAGGCAGCCAGTGTTTTTCGAGATTGACAGTAGTAAGACAAACTTTACGGCGAAGGAGGCTTGAAAATGGTGAAGAGGCAAGCTAAACTGATTTAGATTTTATTTTTAGGTTATTTGGTTAATTTATTTCCTTACAAAAAAATATTATTAACCAAAATTGTATTTATATATAGGCGTCAAAATAAATTGTTTATATATATATATATTCATCAAACTTTTAGAATGGAAGATATACACAACCAATAAAAATCATTTTGTTGATTTCCAATTCATATGATTTTTAAATTGGATATAAGTTAAAAAATATATTCCATTTCGAATATTTTTATTATATATAAGTAAAATCTTAACATGTTGCAGACAGGAGAAAATATTGAGATATCCATAATCTCGGGATATCAATAATTAGAAAAAGATTTGATACTTTAGCGACAATTAACTGAAGTACTTATTTAAAATTCTTATAAAACTAAACGACATATTGGATATTCATCTACAAACTGAGCCACGTATTGTTTCAATTTAAAACTGTTTTTCATATCATCAGAAAGTTAAACAACAAACAAGATATTATTTATTTCAAAAAAATCTCATGATATATATTGGATCGAATAATTTCAGCTTGAAATATTTAATATTTTTCAGCAATTAATTACGCAAAGTTTTGGCACAATTTGGAAGCCAATCCAAAATATATTACCCATGTCATGGTTTAGTAAAATGTAAACTTATTTCAAAAAAAAAATATCATATGTAGTAGAATATTCTTAATATATTTACCTTATAACTGTACTCATAACATATCGAGTAAACATACAAACAATATATCTCAAATGACTTTCAACAAATTTATGGGTTTATAGCAAAAATCACTAACGACAATTAAAAATATATACAAAAATAGGTTTACCTCTATTAGTTAAATTTTATATTATATGTATATTAAACTTAGTTATAATAAGAATGAAAAAAAATTAGAAAACTAAATAAGATATATTGTTTTAATAACTTATTAAAGGTATAATACTAAAATTTAGCCATTTAAAAAATGAAAATTAAATCTTAAAAAAAACACCACACTATAAAAATAAAAAAATTTAATATGATAAGTCAACTTTTATATCAATTATAAATTTCAAAACTCAAACGTAAAAGTTTAAAATTTATCCTATGTAGTTTGAACAAAAATAGAATGTTAATATTTTTACAATATCAAAATTTATATTAAGTTGTAAGCGAAAGTACAATCTAAAATCTGTAATGAAAGTTGAATAATATATATAAACATGAATTTACTAATATTTTACACATTCGTATAATAGCTGTAAAGAAAAATTACCCGCACTTTGTAAATATAGTGGTATAAAATTGTAATTATTGAGAAAAACAAGGGGATATTTCAAATATGTACTTCCATTTTAATAGATTAGATATATATATATATATATATATATATATATATATATAAGAAATGAAACATGAAGAATCTATCTATACTATTAAAAGACCTTTTTTGAGGTGCTCTTCTGTTTCAATAATATTTACGGATCTCTACCAATTGAATATTTCAAACCTATGATTTATATTAAATTCTGTGTTTTCCTAATTTCTTTTTATTTAACCAACAAAAATTCTTCTTATTTAAACAAACAACACCTAAATTTAATTAATTATGCTTTTCCTATCACCATGTACGAGGATTATCCTCCATCATCCCCCCCCCCAAAAAGACGTGACAGGTTACAATCATTTTTTTCTTTGAACCTAACCAGAACGTCTCTCGAGTTGCCAATTTGTTTAGGCTTTGAAATCATTCTTTTCTGTATCACATTTTTTTACAGGTGAGATAGACAGTCCTTAGGTGGAGAGGAGTAGAGTAGAAGATGTAAATGAGGGTAAGACCAAGGTGGATCATACCTGACACGTTTTTTTTTTAAATTGAAAACCAATCATGACTGTTACAGGTATGATTTGCATAGATAGTCTGTTTTAATTTTTAAATGTCGTAGTTTGTAAACCTTTTTTCTAACACTTATTTTTTTATTTTAGTTGTTTAAATATATATTAACATTTCTAATTACATTTTTACAATTGAAATATGAGTCTTTTTTGAGGTCATTTTAGTTTGTTTTAGTTTTTGCAAATGTGCCACTGGAATATATTAAACATCAAAATTTTAAATTGCTTTCAATATCTTTACAAGACCTTTAGAATACTTGAACAAAACAATCAAAAATACAACTTTCTGTTTAATAACTACATCTAAATTTTAATGTGTATTTTTATGTCCACATTAAAATACAACTACATCTAAAATATAACTGAATGACATAACTAAATACAACTTTCTGTTTAATAACCACCTTCTGTTTAAAAAAACGAAACCACCTGCTACAGCCACTTATAAACTCTTATTTCATGGATGGTACATAAATATACCAAATTTAAATTTATGATTTACAAAGTCTATTTTTGGAAGTAAATTTAAGATTACTAAAACTATTTAAGTTGATATTATTATGGAATTATTATTTACAAAAATATATACTTATGAAGAGACCAGTTATAGTCAATATGTGACCTCACCACCCATCCATACATAGTGTTCTTCGCTTAATTGTTACCCTAGATGGTGAAAATGATGGATTTTAGTTTAACGGGTTTTAAATAGGTTATTCGAAAAAAAATATTTACTAAATGTGATTTTACTTAAAGTTAGTGAAGAACATATCAACCCATTTGTAAATATATTTAACAGAATATATTAAAAATTATTTTTTTAAGACATTTTCAAAAAAAATAATCGGTTTTTGGTGCGGGTTAGATTTGATATTGGTTTCTGGATAAAACATTTTAATAACCATTCGAGTATATAGATCAAGTCTAACAGAGCACGAGACTTTGATTTTCGAGTCGATTCCGAATCAGATTCTTTGGGTATGAAACATTCTTGACTAATTATGTTAGGAAACTACTAAAAATATAATATGTTGCAAATTTTAAAAATAAAGTTTCAAAATAATCTCTTATATGCATATGGCACAAATATATAGCTACGCAACTTGACATATTTAATATATTTACCAAAAATTTACTAAATTAAATTAATATTAAATGCAAATATTATTAAGAAATAACACAAATATAAAATTAAATCTCTCAAAAAAAGTAAAACAAAAAATATACCCGCCCTCTCAAAGGGCGGATCAGAATCTAGTTATCATATTAATAAACAAAAGCTTTTACTGTAGCTGATTTTTTAAAAGTAGTTATTGTTTTTATCTTGTTCCATGGATTAATGCATAAATAGTAAAGGATTATTTTTAAAAAGTTGAAAACTGACGTTGGATTTGAACAGAAACCACAAAAACTTAGATTTTGGTTTTTCTTCAGAAAATACAGTTATTTGAAAAAACTAGTTTCCCTAGATTTTAGGGAATCATTTTTTTCAAAATCTTGATTGACAATAAAAATGGTTTTTCAAAAGCAAAAACCAGAAACTATTTCAAAAACTGAAAACAATCAAGCTCTAAATGAAGCTTTCTTTTATATGGTTTTATGATAATTGGTATTTTATTAATAACGAAAAATTTAAACATCATCCATAAAAATTTCAATTATGATTTTAACAGATTTAATAATTTATAATTATTAAAAAATTTAAATATAAAATATAAAAAAATTCCAATATATTATTATATGATTTATATGATTATTTTGTTATTTTAATAATATAAAATTTTTAAAAATCATAAAAGTACAAAATTTTATCAAATCTTTATTATTCAATGTTGCTAACATATTTAAATAACATTAAATATGTTAAAAACAATTTTTTAAAAATATATTTTGGTTTAATAACATTAAATATGAATAATTGATTCAAATAATTAGTTTAATATATTTTGGTATGTGGTGCTTTTCCTTTTTCTATATTGTCGAGTTTATCGGATTCTTTATATTTTGGTTCATGTTTACTAGATATGATGTGTTTGCAATAGTTTTTGAGTTATGTTCTCTATTTTCTTTTTATTTAATTTATAGTTTCAATTTCAGATAATCACATTGGAACAAAAAAGAGCATTTCTCATTTAATTTTTTAAAAATATTTAGGTTTTTGTTTTACTGGATCTTTATTATATTTTAGAGTTTAGTTAAATAAGCCTGATTAAAATATGAAACCGAAACTATATCGGGTTTAACTGATTTATTGGAAGCCTTGCTAAATACGAACCAACCTCAGTCCGGTTAAGCTTGAACCGAATCCAAATTGATTTTTTACAATATCCGAACGGAACTCAAAATTGATAAACTCTGAAAATTTAAAATTCAATTGAACCTAAACTGAAACCCAAGTGGTCCCCGCGAGTACCCAACCTTAGGTATGCTTACAATGGATTGAAATTTGATAGTAAACTCAGAAGAAATATGCAACATGGGGACACAATTTTGAAAATTTAAGTTTGGGTGCATAAGTAGGTAGATTTATCTGAGGCTCAAGAAATGACAAACAAATAAACTAAGCTACACCTTCATTAATGATATTTAACAGACAAAAAATGGAAGAGCAGATACAGCCTAGAAAATGGGAGTCTGAGGAAATTTTATTAACAAGTAAATCAAATAAGAAACACAACTTCAAGCATTGGATGCTTTTTTCTGTAATTCAAAACATCAATATTTATGCAAGTATTGGCCAACAAAAAGAATCGACCGACATAAAATAATATTTCCTATAGCAATATCTCCTTAAAAATTATTCGGATAACAACTTTATTAATTAGTGAGGTTAATATAAAGGAAAATAACACTTTGCCAAACCAAAACGCAAGAGACCATAAGAAAGAGACTCATCTTTACTTTTCCATCCCAAATACTTTATAGTTTCAACTAAATTTGATTAGAAAGTATAGAATAAAGCACAATCCACACATCAAATCATTAGCAATAAAATAATAAATCCATTACACAAGCATATGCTTTAAGCCTTTAGTCCAAGAGAACAATTTGGATTAAATAAAGTAATTTTTTAGAAAGCAACAAGCAATATTTTGTGTATGCCGGCTTAAATAAAAATTCTTCTGGGAACTATAAACTTTATGAGAAAAAGAAAAGATTCTATGAATGATTTTCTTTTTGAAAATCATTACTTTTGAGTCTCAATTCACAAAAACATTTGAACAACAACTTATTATTTGTAAACCAGGGCCCAAATGTGCCAAAGCCCACCAATATATATAGGCCCAAAGCCTCGATCAAAAGAAAAAAGTATATAGGCCCAAAGCCTAGCTCCCGAAGGATGTTAGTTGCTCCATTAAACTAGAAAGTGTCTATCAGTCTTTGTAGAGATCAAGGAACTGAAACAGAATCTTCTTCCCGCAAGTTCCAGATGGGAACATTAACACAGACAAAACATGAATAGTTTTACATATTGAAATAAGCAAAACAAAATGAGAATCAAAAAGAGAAGCAAAGGAAACAATGAGAATAAGAAAGTGTTGATAAATGATCATCATTCATCGTCTGAGTACTCAAACTTAACTGAATGTGATTGAAGATCAATCTCTCCTCCTCTGTAGCTTCCTCTTTTCTTCTTCGTCTTCTCATGTCGGAAACCCCTTTAACAAAACAAAAAGCAAAAAATTCAGAGACTTCAAGACATGAAGCCTAAACCAAAGCTAAACACCCACTCTGAACCAAACAGAGTGTCCAAAAGGATGCGAAGGTTTACCTTCCTCTGACTTGCCCTAGAACCTCTTGAGCTTTAGCACCATAGCCCGAATCAGCACCACCCTATTACAACACAAACAAGTAAACTTCAATAGAGTCATTTGTAAAACAAAGATTGTTATGAATAAGAGAGAAGAGGAGAATATATAGAAACCTTCGCCCAATAAGAGTTGTCTTTAAGCCTATCGTCAGTGAACACAACTTCCTCAACGTTCACTCTCTGAAACGGTTTCTTCGGCTGTAAATCAACACGCATCATCAGTACTACAGAATCACCTGATCTCAAAAGATGATGCAAACGCAAGTTACCTCTTTTGAGTCGGAAAGCCCCTTTCCAGACTTCTTATTAGTTGATTTTGTTTCAACGTTACCGTTCTCCTGGACATCAGTTTGCTTAACAGGTGTTTCTTGAACATCCATATCTTCTTCTTCTCCTGCCTTCTTCCTACGTTTAGAGTCCTCATCATCATCATCATCCTCTGTCTGTTCTTTTGTCTCTTCTTCAGGCTCTGATCTTTTTCTTTTCTTGGAAACTCTCTCCTCATCACCCAAAGTCTCAGCCTCGGCAGCTTTCGACTTGGTCTTCTTCTTCTTCTTTTTCTCTTTCACTCCTTCTTCGATCTCACCATCAGTCTTCTCCTCCTTAGCTACCTCCACTTTCGGTTCCTTCTTGTTCTTCTTCTTCTCTTTAATGTCATCTTCAATCTCACCATCAGTCTCTTTAACCTTCTTCTTCTTCTTTTTCTCTTTCTTTACTTCCTCCGCAGCTTCTTTCTTTTGATCAGCAGATGCATTCTTCTCCACTTCATCTTTCTCCACCACAGCTTCTAGATTGCTACATTACACAGAACAAGAAAAGACAAAAAAAAAGAAGCCAGATTAATAGACGTTCCAACATGAACCAACCAGTAAACCCACAACAACTTATATATCTTCTTAGCATGTAATAAAATTAGAAAAGCAACATAACAACTTGTTAAGTTATGTAATAAGCGGACACAAAGCCCACCTCTTGTTCAAAAACACGCCGTAAACTTCCTCTAAATCCGGTAACGCACTATCCAATTCCTTCTTCTGAAACAAGTAACAAAAAACAACACATTCCACATCAACAAAGTTTCGGTCTTTCTTCGAAAATTGATTGGTGCAAACCTCGATTTCGGCTTCGGAGAGGAGTTTCTTGAAGCATTTAGAAAACCCACATCGCTCCAAGTACTGAGCTATCGAACGGAGAAGGAGAGCCTTCTGCTCCGATTTCAAGCTCAAGGCTTTGCGCTCTTTCCCCATAACCACCGGTCTAGAGATCAACACTTGGCGAGGCGTGAGAGCTAAGAGGGCTGGGTTTATGGTGTTTCGTGAAGGTTCCGTTGCTAGGGTTTTGGGCATATGAAGCTCTGGAGAGAATCTGCTGAAGGCAAAGGTTTTAGGTGAAATTAGGGTTTTTTCTCAATTATTTTTCTATTAAGAAGATCGGAGCTTCGAACCGAACATAAAGTTCCGGTTCGGTTATTAAGTAATTTCAGTTTATTCGGTTATGTTTTCAAAATAGAATAACGATATGGGCTGAACTTTTAATATTACTAAAAGCCTGCTTTGGCATGTGGGCTAAAACTTGTTGGGTTTAGACGTAGACAAGGTTTTGCGACAACATTTCCAAAAACCTCCTTGAAACTCTTGGATATAAAATTTTGTGAACTCCGAAAACAACCTTAAAATTTTAAATTTTTAATGTTTTATATAGTGAAACTTCGTATATAAAATTTTATTGTATAAAAACTTATATTTAAAGTTCATTAATTTTCTACTTCTTTTACTTATGTAATTTTCAAATAATGTTAATAACTTTATTATTTAATCATTTTAGTCCTTTTAATATAAACTATTTAATTAAAAATACAGAAAATATTATACAAAACTTAAATAAATTTATTAAATGATATAATAATAGTAACATGAATAATTATGCATAGCATAATTATCGAAAATGAATGTAATATCAAAACACAAATTAGAGATGCAAGATCGATGTCAGTGTTACAAGTTGAAATGACAAGAAACAATAATGCTTGTTTTCAAAACTTTTTAACTTCTAATCTACAAATAAATAATAAAAAATCATTTATCACTTCAAAAAGTATTAATTGATTATATATATAAGATCAATGTGAAGGTAATTATTATAAAATTATGAAATATATTTAAATTTAATGAATTATTTTAAATATTTTTATCTACATGTAATATTTTACTATAATATAATATTTTATTTATTATTTTTTATAATAACAAAATTGTTGTATATTTTATAGTTATTGTAAAAGATTTATGTTTTTAGTTAAATTTTACTAAACATATGGGCTATAATGTAAAATACGAAAATTAAAGTTTAAATAAAGTTTTTCTTTGGAAAAAATACTCTCAAGTTTTATATTTGAAAATTTTCCAAACTTCAAAATAAGGAGACATTTGTAGATGCTTTAAATATATGGGATTCTAAAGTCTATTGGTTTTTACTGTATTACATTCAATGCATTATATTATTTATTTTGAAGTCAAAAAGTTCATTATTTTATACGATTAGTTATATTGATGACACATATATAATATAGAATAGTAACATGAAAAATAAACATCTTAACATATTTTGAAAAAATACATCAAAGCTTAGTTTTAGTTATCTTTGTTGGTCACGTTATGGGCATACTCCCTTTCTTAAAGCAAAAGAAATTCAATATAAAACAGCTGACAAAAAAGTATTTTTTTTTTGCTAAGAGAAAAAAATGGTTTGCCGCATAATAAAATGAAAAAGCTGGACGTATGCCAGTTTACAAAAAAAAAAAAAAAAAGCTGGACGTAAAACAAAAATGTTAACTATTGGTTTTGGGCTAATAGTGCTTGAGGGATATTCCCAATACAGCGAATCCGCATTTCAATTCCCGCTGTTTATCCGAACTATTTTAAATGGTAAGAATACGTGGCTGTTGTAAACCTCGTGGGATCAGTCGGTTGATCTCAATCGCCGGATCTTCACGGTTATAAAAAAATGTAATATATAACTGAATAAAATACTTTTTTTTTCTGAAAAGGAATAAAATGGTTTTTGAAAATACAATTTCAGTTTTTACTCAAAACAACATAAACCACTGACCACTGGTCTCATATTGCATGTGACCGAATCAGTTATAATATTTTTCCCTCTGTACGTCTCATATACAAGTCACGAGCAAATTTTAACGTAAGCATCACAACAAGCGAATCTTATTTTGTTTGTATATTTAATTATCAGATTCGTATCGGTCAACAACGAGACCAACTAGGCAACTAGTGATGTGACGCTACTACCGTATTATCAACGCAAAGATGTTTAAGTACAATCCCATATTCTTAATTCTTAAATTAATTAGGACCTCGGTATAACTTTCCATTTTTTTGTCAAGACCTCGGTATAACTTAGTCTTAGGGTCCAACTGATGACTTGATTTGAGGAAAGTAATAGTAAGGAATACTATGTTCCTCCACGTTCCTGATTTTTTTTACCAGTTACAAGAAAATTGTATTACCTGTAGGACTTAATTATTCCTCCACCTTCCATTTCTCAAGAGGAACTATAGTGTAAATATATTCCCTATCAAATTAGATAAGTAATCAAAAGGAAAACTATAAAAATTGGTAAAAATATATTAATATGTTAATGTAACAAATAAATTTATAGAAAAATGACATTTTTATCTAACTTCTCAATATACGTAAGTTTGTTTCCTTCTATAAATATTTGTTCACCAAACTTCTTTCATATAACCCTAACACCACAATTGATGGTGAAACCAGTCGTGAAGACCATATTTGTTCACAGTTGGTGAAACCAGTCGTGAAGACCATATTTGTTCACAGTTGAACCCTTAAACACTTGCCAAGAAGGAAAATGTCTTATTTACGCTGACAACCAATCCAGAGAGTTCTTTGAATGAGTGAAGAGCCTTCAAGAGACATTGTGCCGATGATAAACTCATGTATATGTTAGGAGATCATCCATAAAACATAAGTGTGTTAGTCTAGTTTGAGCACATTTATTATGATATGAAAACTCTCTGTTAGAAGTTGCACTGTTGAGTCAATTCATTATAATAAAAAGAGGTAAGGTGACAGGGGATCACCATGTTTCAGACCTCTACTTCCTTAAGAAATTTTAATGACTCCACTGTAGCCAATTGTGAAGTTCATGGTACAAAACCCAAGCTTCAAAACATCTAACATATAATATTGGGACATGAAGATTCACTTAACACCTGAAGAGAAAATCCCACTTGACAATATCGAAGGCTTTGGAAATATCGATCTTTAAGGTAATTCTTTTAATGCCACAATTCTTATGATAACAGCTAACCAAATCACTCAATAGGACTGTGTATTTTAGGAGAAGCCTATCTCTGATAAAATCTGTTGACTGGGAAGTATTAGGTCTGATAGGAGAAGCTTGAATCGACAGACTATAAATCTTGAGAAAACCTTATAGAAAGTGTTAAAACGGGAGATAAGCATGTAGTTTGTGATTAAGGACGTTGAATGCTTGGGATCCAATAAGAGAATGGTTTTGTTTTTAGAAGTGAGGAAATTAATATCAAAGAACTTCCTGACTGATGCCAAGAATTCCAAACTCAAGAGATGCCAAGAAGCTTTTAAGACAGATGTAAGGCCATCATGTCTAAGGGATTTATTATGATTCATACGAAATAACACCTAAGTGATTTCTTCATCAGAAGGCTGCATAATCATATTGTCTTGCAAAGTGCTGCTCTGACGAAAAGACCAAAGAGGTTGAAACCATCCAATAGTGGCAGGTGAGGGAGAAACCACAACATGGGGTCAGATTGATTGAAGTGATCAATATCGTGCTCATTCATTGCTACATGATTATCAATAACTTACCAGAAGAGGGGTGGAAGACTCTGATGGTGTTATAAGCTGCTATTACCATTTCAATATAGTGGAAAATCAAATATTAAAATCTCTTTCTTTTAACTAGTTGATTCTGATTTTTTCCTTGAAATAGCACTATATGTACTATTGTTCTTAGGAAGTTCCTCCTATATATAAGTCCTTTTCAATATGAAAAGAGATTGGTCATGAGCAGTTCAAAGTACCTGTATGTGCTTGTTGCAGTTCTCCTAGAGCCAGTTTAACTCTCTCCTGAATGTTGGAGAAGTTATGTTTGCTTATGTGTTTTATATCCTTTTTAATTAATTTTAGTTTTCACCCAAATTCTGCTAAATTTGATGTTGAAAGGTTTGGTTGAGGCCAAGTATCCATGATAATTTGATTGAATAAGGAGTGTTTAATCAAGTAGTTAAGAAACTTAAACGTATGTGGTAGATGATCTATAATTAGAGAATATAGGGGCAAGAAAGTAGCCATGGTGTTTGGGAAACTACTAGCCCAAGAGCCATTAACCAATAAACAATCCAGTTTCTCCGCTATAGAAGCCATATGCTGCTTATTAGTCTACGAAGATAATTAAATAAAGAGCCTTGAGATCTCTGAACAAAAATCCCCTTGATGAAGCAAAGTATCACGGAGCTCACTCATATTACCATCCATGGTAACAACTGCTGAAGAGGAGTGCTCTGTGGGGTGTAAAATCTGATTAAAATTTCCACCAATAACCCACACAACCTTGAATCTAGAGAGCACACTACTTGTGTTAACTAGATCAACTCAAGTATATATATTTTTTTTGAAATTTTGTTTTCTCTTATTGTGATTTGTACATTCCACGCGATTAAAACTAACTGGAATACTAGTCCAAAAACTTATAGAATTAAGAGCATGCCGTTTGACATTCATACTACAAAATTTAGGTGTTTAATATAGAGATCAGTGATGATTAAAGATAATGAATAAATAGAATATGCAAAGATGAAAATGAAAAAGAGATAGATTAGAAATTTAGAATGTGCATCTGTAATGAGTTGTGTATGATTAATTTGGTGAAATTTTGTAAAATGTTATTAGTGAAGTTATCTGAAGTTGCCAGTTACAAAAAAAAAAAAAATTTATCTGAAGTCTACTGTATTTTCAGCAGTAGTCATTTTTTTTGGCAACACTTGAAGTAGTCTACGAAAAAAACAACATATTCTCAGCACTAGTCAATGGTTGGTTCAACAGGTACTTGCATGCAAAATTATTTTGTATTTATTTATTTATTAAATTACACTACTAGAGTCTAGAAGTAAAGCGAATTCTGGAAAAGAAAATGTTTTGAGAGAATTGATTACACCAAACTTGAGATTCAACATTACATTTTAAGCAGTATTTTGAAAACCGAATCAGACCGGCCAGTCGAACCGGTCAGACCGTGACTCGATGAAGAAGCCGAGTCCGGTTTGGTTAAAGATCCGGATTTGAGAAAAACCGGTAAAACCTGTTGAAACCCGGTAAAACCGGTGAACCGGATTAATTTTAAAACCCGGTTCTTAAAATTTAACATATAATCAAATGTGTTTTATTATTCTAGTTAAAATTTAATATTTTATAATTAGTGTTCAATTATCACTGTTTAATTGATTTTTTATTTTTTAAGAAACAATGTAAAAAATATATATTTTCGACTCCCATATCTATCTTTATTTTGCCATATTCATAAAATTTGAGATATTAGTTGTAAATATAAATAAATATGATAATTGTAACTGTAAACCATTTGCTTTTTTTTCAATTTCAGTTTACATAGTATTCTTTATTCAGTTCTTACTATATATATATATAGTTAGATTTATGTTTGTTATTTATTTTTAGTTAATAAAAAAGAATAGAAAATGTATTATATGTAGAAATAAAATTTATACAGTATAAATATATAATTACATATATATATATATATATATATATTTATTTATTTTTTTCGTAAATAGAAAACTCGGTTTGAGCGATTGAACCAGTCCAACCAATCAACCAATAGTTACACCGAATCGGTGTCCGGTCTGGTTTTCAAAACATTGATTTTAGGAGAACCATTAGGTCCAATAAATATAATATAAATTTTGAAGCGACTCAAGAAGACTACAAAAGAGAAGTATGAACATCTTCTCAAGAGAGTTCTAATGCTAAAACATCAATGTCGGTTTACATAACATAGATACATACGAAAGCCACAGACAAAATGCCCCCTCGATTAAAACGCTAATTATTTAACTTTAGTTATAAGAACAAAGGAAATCAAATAAATAACGAAGCTACAATAGTTATTTTTGATGATACAAAACGAGACGACGGTCGCAAGAAGAACAAATGTACTTTCTCTTGATGTTGAAACAGAGAGGAACGAAACAAAACATCCATTTTCTTTCGACATCAATCATTTGCACTTTACCTCCACAATACGGACACGATCCAGGTGCTTGCTGTCTCCCTAACTCTGTCTCTTCCTTTCCGCATAAACAAACTAGACGCGTTGTTTTTCTGAGATTTGATTCTTCTCTTATTGTTTTCATGGTAGGTTTAATTCTTGTACAAATTTTTGATTGATTAGAGAATTCTCTGGGCTTTTCAGGAAAAAAATCAACTATTTATTGGGATAAACTGTTTTTTTTTTTTGTCTCACTGCTTCTGAGAAGCTTCCTATGCAGGATTTTGATTGGTGCATGAACATGACTTTATAGAGAAAAGAGGAAAAAAACGGCTTAGCTTATTTAGCCGTTTCATCACTTTATTACTGGTTTACAAAGATACATTTGCTGACTCAGTTTTTTTTTATAACCGAATGTCCTGGTCCCGGACTACAAGAAAATAGAGGGATTCTGACGGTCGAAATCGTCAAATATTCGTCGGAATTGATATATTTTGACAAATTTCTGACGAACTCGGTCGTCGGTAAAATTTCGTCGGAAAAAAAGTATTTCGTCAGACAATCCGACGACTTTCTGACGAATACCGAAAAACACCATTCTGACGAACTTCTGACTACATTCCAATAACAGCTCAAAGAACAGAGTTCAACGGAAAACAAAATAAACCAAAAAATCTAGTCCTCAGAATATACCGACGACATATGTTCCTCAAGATAATATCGACGACATAAGTTCGTCGGTATATTCCGAGGACTAGGTTCGTCGGTATGGTCCGAAAACCACAATTCTTCGGAATTTCCAATTTTAAATATATAATTAATTTTTTGCATTTTAAAAATATTTTTATTATAGAATTTAATTTTTCATTTCTTAAAATTTAATTAAAAAAATCTGAAATTGAAAACTAATAATATTATAGAATTTAAATTTATACAAACCAAAATAGAAAAAAACATTCAGAAAGTTTTAAAATTCAGAAAAAAACTAAGAACCCGAAAAAAAACCCCGATCTAGCTTATAGTGGAAGCACCTTAGCCTATTGGTTAAGGTCTAAAGACTTCTGCATCCAGGTTTGGGGTTCGAACCCCAGACTATGCAATTTCTTGCAGATTAAAGGAAATCCAGGTTTCAAGTCCCGGAGTGAGCGATTTATTAATGGAAGGCTACAAAAAGAAAAGGCGTACAAGAGATTTTCAACAGGGTGCAAGTAAATCAGGTCAGGAGATCTTCATAGGACGGCTACGAATGATGCAGTTAGACGTAGATTCTTATAAGGCATCTAGGAGATCTTCATAGGACGGCTACGGATGATGCAGTTAGACGTAGATTCTTATAAGGCATGTAGTATTGTCGGTTGTCGAATCGTCTATGTAAAATGTAAACTTTCTCATAATTGTAATATCATAATAAATCAGCGTTAAAAAAAACATAAACACTTATTAAAATGTGCTTTTGAATGTTGCTAAACCACTCATTAGTGTAGAAAATAATGCGATTACTTGCATTATTACATGGGAAAAACATTACGATAAAAGACAGTATGAGAAGAAGCCCAATGGGCCTAATCAATCCGCCATTTGTGCCTTGGAACCCGCCAAAACGCAACCGTTTTTCGAAAGTGGAAGATTCATCGATCTCCATCCCTCCCTCCTACTCTATCGAACACTGGCGAAGAAGAACGAAGAGAAAGAATGAGCTCTCCAACAGTAATCAGAAACTGGAAGCACACAGTCCTCTACCTAAACTTAATCATATCTCTGATCTACTCAATCGAAACCTTAATCTCGCATAAGCTACACATCAACCACACGAAAATCCGTCTCAAAAGGTCTCCGAATCTCCCTCTACGCTTCCGCGACGATGGAACCTTCAAAATCCTCCAGGTAGGTTACGTTTCCCCCCGCCCCCACCCCTTCCCGATCAATCAGCTTGTGTTTGATTTCGTTTTGAACGTATCAATCTGATAGGTCGCGGATATGCATTACGGGATGGGGAGCATCACTCGATGCAGAGATGTGGTGGATGCAGAATTCGATTACTGCTCCGATCTCAACACCACTCGGTTCCTTCGTAGGATGATCCAAGCTGAGAAACCCGATTTGATCGCATTTACTGGTAAAATTGAACTTACTAAATCTGTTCTTAACGATCTCCAGATATAGTAAGAAGCTTTGGTTATATTGTTTCACTAAGTTTTGTTTAATTCTGTTGCTTAATGAAATAGGGGATAATATATTTGGATCAAGCACTACAGATGCAGCTGAATCTCTTCTTGAAGCAATCGGTCCAGCCATTGAATATGGAATCCCATGGGCAGCCGTTTTAGGAAACCATGACCAGGAATCCACTTTGAATCGTCAAGAGTTGATGACTTTCCTCTCCCTTATGGATTTTTCCGTCTCTCAGATCAATCCACCGGTTGGAGGAGATGACGACTCGGATCAAGGCGAATTGAGATTGATCGATGGCTTTGGGAATTACCAGCTTAGAGTACACGGCGCACCTGGTTCTGTGCTGTCGAATAGCACCGTTTTTGACCTCTTCTTTCTTGACAGTGGAGATAGAGAGACTGTCCAAGGTAGACGAACATATGGATGGATCAAGGATTCTCAACTTCGTTGGCTTCAAGATACTTCTAAACAGGTAAATAGCCTTACCGTTTCTTATTACATCTGACGAAATATCATTTATTCAGATATTTTTTTAGCCCTGCGGGTTTGAACCGAACTGATATTTTTGGTTTTCGGTTCAGTTCGGTTTTGAAATCATGTTCGGGAAGCTTTTGAAAATACTTCCGTCCGGTCTCAGTTAGTTCGGTTTAGAAAAAAAACAGACTATCCAAATATAACCAAAAATATTTGAAACAACCAAACCGAAACCAAGTTTTTCTTGGTTCAATTCGGTGAGATTGCGGCCGAACTAACTGAATACGTGAAAAAACTGACCGGAATAACTGAAAAAACTGAATCCGCAGGCCATGTTTTATATAATACACACTTGTAATGAGATTCATTGACCTCTAAAAAACTAACTGACTAAACAGGGTCATAACCAAAGCATTGCCGGTAATCATCATCCAGCGTTAGCATTCTTCCACATCCCAATCTTGGAAGTCCGTGATCTGTGGTACACACCCTTTATTGGCCAGTTTCAGGAGGGTGTGGCATGCTCCATCGTTCAATCAGGAGTCTTAAAGACCTTTTTGTCCATGGGAAATGTGAAAGCCGCTTTCATAGGACACGACCATGTCAACGACTTCTGTGGAAATCTAAAAGGAGTATGGTTTTGTTACGGTGGAGGGTTTGGATACCATGCTTATGGAAGACCAAATTGGCACAGAAGAGCTAGAGTAATTGAGGCGAAGCTCGAGAAAAGGAGAGATACATGGACAGGTGTCGAACGTATCAAGACGTGGAAACGTCTTGACGATGAAGACTTGAGCAAGATAGACGAACAAGTTATTTGGGAAGCTTCCTATACTTCGTTAAGTGACCAATGGAAAAGCGAATAAGGTACGTTCGTTATTTCGTGATTGCCCATCTTTTAGTAGTTAAAACGTTTTTCAGATGGGCACAACTTGAGTTCCTATCTTTCGCTAGGACCACTTGTGTCGAAAACATGTGAAACGAAACACCGAAACTTCACTTGGGATTCTTTGAAATGGCTCTTTAGTTGTCCTGGTTTCAGTGTGATCTCTTTGACTATTATATTTATTTTTCAAGAATAAAATTATTTAGCATTCTTTAGAAATGGTATTAGTAATTTATTAGCTGATTAACATCATAAATTTTGATTTGTCGTGTAAAATCTATTTATAAATACGTTGTTTGTCAAATCATTTTTGTCATTTTGTTTGTGAGGGGACTGTAGATTTTGACAACAGGTCCCAGAACAGTTAGGACCCTATGATGTATAAAAAAGCCCTCGTGTCGAATATCATCCTAAATATTCTATTAATATAACTATGCTAGCCTTTATTTCGTTCTTTTAAATTAAAAAAAATATCTAGATCTGTACAGTAAGTAGATAACAAGTTCAAGTGTGTAACTGTGTATATTAACTGAAATCTACCGTTGTTGTCTCCCGAGACTTTGGTTCTCTGTCTCATTCTCACTCTCTCATTGGCCTTCTCTATATAAAGCTCACAGGTCGAGAGAGACAAGGAGACACACTACATAGACGATCATACAGTTTGATTACAAAAGAGATCTGTCAGAAAAAATGGAGAATATCGACCAAGAATTCAACAATTACTGGGAGCACAACTCCTTCCTCCAAAACGAAGACTTCGAATACGACAGGTTCTTTCTTTTTCTTTTTCTTTCTGTCTCGTTTTCTTGCTCACTTTCTGGGGAACACTTGAGGTTTTGATTTTCGTTTTTTGTTTCCTCTTAAAGCTGGCCTTTGGAGGAAGCTATTTCTGGGTCGTATGATTCGAGCTCGCCTGATGGGGCGGCTTCGTCGCCGGCTTCTAAGAATATTGTATCGGAGAGAAACCGAAGACAGAAACTTAACCAGAGACTTTTCGCTCTTCGATCAGTTGTTCCTAATATCACTAAGGTTCTTTTTAATATAATTTTCATCTCCTGGCTGTTTCTAGTTCCAGCAGGATTCAAGCTCATTACGGATTCTGTTTTATTTTTCTTGTCTCATAGATGGATAAAGCATCAATAATCAAAGATGCTATTAGTTACATACAAGGGTTACAATATGAAGAAGCCAAGCTCGAAGCCGAGATCAGAGAACTTGAATCTACACCCAAGAGTAGTTTGAGTTTCAGTAAAGATTTTGATCGTGATTTACTGGTTCCTGTCACGTCCAAGAAGATGAAACAGCTTGATTCTGGTTCTTCCCGTTCTCTCATCGAAGTTATCGAAGTAAGTTTTTTTTTTGCGGTTACTAGTTAATTAAAACAAATTTAAGTAAGAATTTCCATTAAATAATTGTGGGTGGTTGAAGCTGAAGGTCACATCCATGGGAGATAAGGTAATGGTGGTGAATGTAACATGTAATAAGAGGACAGACACAATGGTGAAACTGTGTGAAGTCTTTGAGTCATTGAATCTCAAAATCCTCACTTCCAATCTCAACTCTTTCTCTGGCATGATCTTCTACACTCTCTTTATTGAGGTCAGTATCTTTCTTCTCTCTCTCTCCAATTTGCTCTTTAGTTTGTTACTATTAAAGAAGCAATGATTAAAATTAATCAAGATGTGGATAGTAAACTTTTCAAAAAAAGTAAAAGGAAGCATTTAGTTATATTTAAATATTAGTAATAACTTTAGTTCACTTTTCTTAAAGTCTCCATCATCCAATGCTAATTAGGTAAACTATACGATACCAGTAGCTTCTCTGGTGTCTCAAAATATTTCTTAAAAGTTAATATTAAGTATTAACCAAAGTAGAAACATTTTTTTGTTTATTTTTGCAAATCTTTTAGCTTTTGATATATTTCCTAATTTGTGTAAACCGTGAGTCGAGTTTTATACTAGATTGCAATCTCATCCAATTGTTTTTGAAAGATTTTCTATAGTTTAAGTCTCTATTCGTGCCAAGTTATTTTAATACTAAATGTCTAAATTGGTCACGCTGGCAATGAGCCATTGTGTGATTACTATAGTTGTTTACCTGACAAAATAAATAAAATATATTTTCTAAAATGCAAGATATTTGATTTGATACTGATTTAGACATGGACCTTTCTAGTTGATTTAAAGCAAGATCTTATTAGAGTAATCTAATGATTAAATTAGAAGAAATTATTTGGGTTTGGTCGTCTGGAGTTATACTTTGCTTTTGTTGGACACTTTACTGTTTTGGCTGGCTATTCTATAATTTTGGTCATCAAACATTTTTTACTTGATACCTTTGACAGAACAAAAGAAACTAAATACTTCTAAAATCATCTCCAATCTATTATTCTATTTTCTATTCTAAAATAAAGTAATTCCAAAATGGAATAGGGTTTTGCTCCAATGTATTACTCCATTTTCTACTCCAAAATTGAATATTTTTAATATTTTATGTTTTATATTTATTTTAAAATTAGTAATATCACCTTTCATTTATACAATTTACAAAACAGTTCATTTTCACTTTGTAACATTTCTATTGAATACAATATTAACCACAATTAATTTTTTATTATATAATTAAAATTACTCAACAAGATATAAAAAGGAAATATTTAATACACTAAAAATTATATTACATTGTTTAAACACAATAATACATCAACTTAAATCATTCATTAGAATTATTATAATTATTCACTACAAATTTTTTTTTGTTTTATATTATATATTTTGTTGCATAAAATATTTCATTAGATGGCTGTTTATATAATTAATAAATATTAATAGTAAAATTTATAATATATATAGTAAAATAACATTATTATATTTATTTATATTAATATTTTATTAAAAACAAAGATGCTTAAATGTGAAGGACCAATTTATAAATAAAAAAGTTTAACTTCATTTTGGAGTGATGAGTTGGTTTACTCCATATTTGAATTAATCATGTCTATTATTCTATTTTAGAGTGGGTTTTGGAGTAGGGTTAGAGATGATTTTTACTATAAAATAGAGTTTGGAGTGGGGTTGGAGATACTCTAATACCACTGTTAAAAGCGTCAAATTGAAAAAAATTATTAAAATATGTGATTTTTTTGTTTATCAGTTTACAAACTACTAAAAGATTTTATTTTCATAGTAGTTTTTTGTGAAAAAAAAACTTCTTTTATGTATGGGTAAATAGTGTTCCGGTTTGTAATGTTATAACGTAGATGGGTTCCGTATCGGAACCTTCCAGTCTGGACCAAACATTGATTGAGGTTCTTTTAGAATCACTTTTGGTCCCACATTTATTGGAGTTTGGTCCATTTGGCTGGTTAGGAAAATAAAATAAATTTTATCTGTGGTAAGCAGAATCTGATTGCTTCGTAATGCATATTGCTCATCGAATTAAATAACGATAGGATATCATGATAAAATATTAGCTATGAGTCTATATTGTCTGGACTCCGGAGTTATCAAATACCCCAATAGAGAAAAAAAAACAAGGCAATAAATTATTGGATCTTAAGAGGTAAGAGCATCCTTAATGGGATAAATCCTTAATGGGATAAATGAAAGGATATAACTTAGGTGTGAAAAATTAATAAAATAGTGTAAGAAATAAATTTTAGTAATATTTAATAATGGGATAAGTGGAAGAACCTAGGCAAAACACTTCTTGTCTAATACCTTAGATATACATCTTTCATCACTTTTTCATTTTTTTCCTTTTATTATAATACTTTAAGATTCATTGAAATATGCTGATAAAGATGCTGATTTTGATTGTAATTGCCAATATAATAATGGGGCCTGTCTCTTCTTTGCCTCGTGTCTTCGTTTGGGTTTTCGATTTTGTAATGTCCTATTAAAGCATTGATGATATAATTACTGTTTTATATATAATTGCAATAGGCGGATGAAGAAGAACAAGAGGTGGTGAGGCTAAAAATA
Source organism: Raphanus raphanistrum subsp. raphanistrum (assembly GCA_019706035.1). Lineage (NCBI taxonomy): Eukaryota > Viridiplantae > Streptophyta > Magnoliopsida > Brassicales > Brassicaceae > Raphanus > Raphanus raphanistrum. The sequence continues at coordinate 16,402,608 of CM033981.1, forward strand.
GAAACAGGAATAGGAGCATATAATGAAACTCAAAGCCCCACTTGGAGCATCGACTCTCTGTACTAATCACTCCTTTTTTTGGTTTTTGTTTTGTTATGTTATTTTTTACAAATTAATAATGTGTCTCAGTTTTCGTTTTGTTTGTCCATCACAAAGACTTGTTTTTCGGTTTATATGATTTCTCTAATAACCCTACGCATTGTTTTGGGGGATGGTGGTGAATGGTTAGTTGTCCTTATATAGATTGAAAAATGAAAAGGAGATTTGCTTCTTATTAATTAACAGATAGATAACGCAATTTTGATAGCGTAGGGTAAATGAACAGTAGGACCATTGAATCAATGATTTATTTACACTTTTGTCAACTTAAGAAAACAAAAGCATTTCACTAGGCCCACTCGTGATAAAAGTCAAGATAGGAAGCTCTTTAATGCTAATATTTAGTTTCAATGTTTTGGTGGACAAGTGTTGGTGGACTCCATTTTTCAAAAAGCCCAATAAAAACGATTGAAATCGAAAAGAAAACACTTCGATATGATTAACGCTAAAAGACTGGTTATGGCCACTGCAAAAGGAAATAATAAAGAAAAACTTAAAGAGTTGCACACAAATTTGACATAGCAGTATAGCACGAACGACCAGTATTTGAGCAGCTCTCCGGCAACATAGTGGTAGCTAACTTTTTTTTCTTCTTCACAGGATTGCCTCTGCCTCTGCGTTCACACAAGTAATATCAGAGACATTAGCCTCACACTCACCATAGACATTTGCCTTACTAGTTTCGTTGGAAATTTGGCTTGATGTGTGGGTTTTTCAGACAGATGATTGGGATCATGTCCATTAACATAGCTTGTACTTGATCCACTGGTTTACTAGCTGAATTACCTCGTCCTCGTCGGCAGACTCATTAATCTCCTCTGTTTCACCTCCGCTCGCCTCTACGTCTCTGCAGTGGCTGCAGTGAGTTTGTAGAAGACCCTACCCTTGTATTAACATCTCCAGTATTGACCGTCCTCTACAACTCGTAATTGCCATTTTCGAAGAAGCTGATTTTTGGGTTTAAGCAGTACCACAAGAAGCTGCTAATACTGCTACCCTTGTATCATGTTAAAGTCTACTAAATCGAACAGAGATAAAATCATTGCAAGCTTTTTTATATTTAACTCTTTCCATTTTGTGAAAATTGTCATTTTGACATATTTCATACCTATTAAAAATTACACATATTCAATCAATATTATTTGAAATAAATAAAATTATTTATAAAATTAATGCATTTGTAACTAAAATTATGTTGAAAATTGCATTAGAATTATAAAATGAAAGTTTTTATGTAACAAGAAAAAAAAAATTGACATATTTTAAAAATACATAGGGAATAGGAGATAATGAGAGGTTGAAATTATTATTTCGTTGGTAGACAAGGACTCATCAAAATGTGTTGACTCACTCTCCAGTAATTAAGTTAGATGAATTTCTTTATAAAATCAATTTGTGATAAGTGAATTGATTCAGATACTTGATTTGTAATATAATATTGACCTATCTTTACTATATAATTTATCCGTTTTATTTTAATTATCGTTTTAGATTTGTGTATACAAATTAAAAAATATTTAATGTTGTATATTTTATATATAAAATATCATTATCTATATACCCAGCCACATTTCAACAAGAAAATAAAATAACATATAAAATTAATAAATTCTACATTGAAATTATAGATTGACATTTGCTTTGAAACAAAAAAAAAATTATTTTACAATGATAACTAAATTGAAGCATAGAGTATTATGTATGATCTCTTTCAATTTCTGATGTGAAAGATTCTGTTTATAATATTAGTATCAAACTCATCCACATACTTAGCCCTCGGTGTGTAAACGTCCTCACATAGGTTTGCTCCCTTTTCAAGCTGTCTTCTAACCAGTGTGAGCTAAGTTTATCTATATGGAAACACCAAGAAATCAAATTTGATGCACTTTCATAAATAAAAATTTCATTTGAAAATTTGTAAGTATCAAAAAATCTGAAAATAGTTTATTTTTCATAGGACCTCCAAAATCTCATGACCCGTACCAACAAATGCAATGGACCCTCCGATTTTAAGCAACTTTATCACATACTAAAAGCAACAAAGAAGAAGAGCATTTGAAAATGCGAAAGATTGATTTAACGTAGCTCACAAGTTAAGATGACAATTTCGTCACGACATAACATAATAGTTTCGATAAAGATAGCTCAGAATAAGTGTTTTAGTTACGGATCCAGGTTTGCCGATGATCTTAGCGACGGCCTTGGTAACATCCTTGAGGATGTCGGAGCATGTGACGATCGTCTGAACAAATTCAGAGTGGGCGTCTTCTTTATTTTTTTTTGATCAAATCAAAGCTATGATCTCGATCCCGAAGCAGTGGCTTTCAGGTTGTGAAAGTTGAGACAACGATTGGTAAGCAAAGACTAGACTAGTCTAGTGTTATTTATTCAAATAAAACTGAATTTAACATGAACCAATCAGAAGATAAGAGATAATAGACTTGTTAAAAATTAGGCCCATTTAATTTCGTACCCAAATGTAAAAAGTTAAAAAATAGCATTATTACTAAACAATATGTTATGTCAAAGTGCATCAACTTTGAACTCTTTCTTCTCCGTTACATTTCTGGAGGGGGACCAATAGAATTGTCTTTCACATTTTAAAATTTTATTTAATCAGCATGGAGAAATATGGAATATCATAACTCTTTCACCTTTGTCTTTCCATGGCTATGATAAGCTTTCCAGGATCCAAGATAAAGAGTAACATCATTGGTATAATTGTTTGCATTGAATAAGTAAAAATGAAACAAACAAAATTATAACATGTTATTACTTCTCTAATATTTATCTAATTTTCCGTTTAAAAAACACTTCTAGTTAGTTAGTCATCTTGTTTGTTTGTTTTCTTTCTTTGGACCTAAAACGTTACAAAGTTCTATCATAAGTATGGAAGGTGACGATGAAAGAGTTATGCCATTGTGTTCTTTACCCATGCTGGTTCAAAACAATAGGATTAGAAATTTAGCGATGCATAATTGCAACGGTCCCCTCCCCTTGTTTCAGAAAAAGAAAAAGAAAAATACTTCACTTGTTTGTAACTATTTTGGTTATTCTTGACTCTTGAGCCATGACAGAATAAATAAACATTTCTAAATTTATATTTACACATCTCACTTGGATCTTTTATATCTCTAGTCTTTTTTTTTGAATGAATTCATATCTCTAGTTGTGTTTTCGTTTTACTTGCTTTTTAGTTTCTCACTTTAATTACTATATGAGACCCATATATTATATAGTTTAGCAAATTTCTAGCATGTCTATGTACATATATAATATATGATTAACTTAACGTTAAAAGACTGTAAACTTCGGTTCCAATTCATGTTTAGAGATCAGCCGCTCTACGACTTACATTCTCGATTTCAAAACCAGAATATCACGAGAATAATGAATATACACTTGAGAGATATAAAGATAGTATGTCTCATGAGATATTTTTGTAGTTTGATATTCAAATGAATTCATGGTTATGTTGGGTTATAAGATATGTGGTACTGGGATATGCTTCAACAACAAATTTTCAGTTTTCTGTACTTTCTCTATATTGATCTTTTGGTTTATGTTAACTAGGGGTGTTCATCCAGTTAAGCCGAACCAATTAAAATCAAACGGATTAGAGAAAGTGGTTTGAATTTGGTAGTACCGAATAAACCGAATGAATGTTATTTTAAGAAACATTAGTATATGGATATGTTTGGAATACAAACCGATCAAAAAAATAAACCAAAAAACAGACTGGTTAAAAATATTAATATACTTACACTTAAATTTTATAATAATATTAATAATTTATACATAATTTATTTTAATAATTATTTTATTAATATGATATTTATAATCAGAACATTGATTTTAATAATTTTTATTTTGTTTTAAGTTCAAATAGTTATTGTTCTCATTTTATCAAATTAAATAAAACCTATTTTTATTTTTATTGATAACTCTTTGTGCTAAATTATTATTATATAATATATTATGATAATATTATTTTCTTACTCTTATTTTATATTTAAATAAGACAAAATATTATATAAGTTAGAATAAGGAATATATATCTATGTTTTAATAAATCTGATTTCTATTCATATAATTTGAATTTGTTATAAGAGATAAACATAGTTATAGTTTTTTGGTATAAAACAGAACCAAACCAAAAATCGATGGTATATAAATCGAACTAAACCAATTTAGATATAGTTCCAATATGGTAGTTAATTTTCATAAACCAAAATACCAAAAAACAAACGAAGGTCAGATTAAACATGCCTAAAGTGTGAGGCCAAAATTTTCGAAGAACCATTAAATATGGCCGAAATAACCACATGGTAAGATAATTGTAAAACAAGTAAATACAAAATAGTTTTGAATTTCTAACATTTAGGGCTTCTGCATATCCGCTTCCTTCCTGATTGTTGATCAATCACAGTATGCAAATTTTTGCTTTGATTTCATTTTTTTAGTGAGAGTGTGAAACAGTGAAAAGTAAAAAAATAATAATCAACATTTATATTTCATATAGTCATCTTGTTAATCACGTTGTCTAAAACTATAATCCTATTGAAGTTCTCATAAATGATAAATTACAACTCAAGCACGTCTCATCTTACTTTATTAATAAGGGTTCTATTTACTTCAAAAGTAAACTTCTAAAAATTAACAAAAAATAGAGTAAATTAAAATTTTCTCCACTATATAAATTTTCCAAAATAAAGATAAAGATGAACTGATATTTTCTCCAATGATTTACTTTATATGTGTTTGCCAAAAAAAACCAAGAAGTTTCCAATTTAATTTTAGTATTAGTTATTAATACATAACGCATTCATTTGCAAGTTTATTCATCTTATCCAACCATGAACAAAAGTAATTAATATTTAATATAAACTAAATATTATCATTGAATAAAATTATTATACATAACGTAAACAAATAACATTAGATTTATTAAGAAAAACTAAACATAATAAGTATATTTCCTACAAATGATCAACTAAATTAAATGTTCTGAAATGAGGAATGATCATCTTTATTCTATATTCTTCTAAATCAAATCAGAAGCTCTTTGAAATGGATATATTCATACTCTTAGATATCTACAGATAATTAAATAAAAATAGTAATATGAACTTTAAAATTAGTTGGATAATAGTAACACATAATTTATTTACTGAAATTTAGAGTAAGTTATAATGAAAAGAACAGTTTTCAATTTTAAAATATCATCTTGAAAAATGAAGAAATATATAGTATTTTAAAATTTAAGGTACAAATGTTCATTGATTTAAAATTTGAAGCAGAAAAACAGAAATATCGCTGAACCAAAATTTTCTACACAACAAAGCAAAAATTAAAAAAACGAAACACCCATGGAGTATATCTGAATATAAACAATATACTTTAATTTACGTGCTGTTAAAATTGAATAGCTAATATGTTTTTCTCTACAAAACTTGTGTGAAAAGTAGTACGTAATTAGTAAAAGATTGAGGATGGGTCACATGTTGTCAGAAGAAAAGAATGTCATATAATAACAAAAATAACTTTGGAACAGGGCCACAACAAGGTTTATCCTGTTTTATTTTCCTTGAGGTTCTAATTCTCTCTCCAGTAAGATTTTTTTTTTTGTCAATTGAATTCTGTCAAAACATTTCTAGTTTGGCTTGTTAGTTCTATTCCCGGTCAAAAAATCGATTTGAAGTTTTGTTCTATAATTAATAAGTATGTGTGATTGGATATGAACCAATGGTGAGCATTAATCTAAAGATTCATGATGTGCGCTAATTTAAAAGAAAGCACATGACAAAATCTGAGCAAATCTGAAAAAATATGCTGACAAGTGACAAATTTGTATTGACTATCTAGTAAATTATAAGTGACGAGTGACGAATTTGTGTAGACATGTCATAAAATTTCATATTTTGGAACGATAAATTTTTTAAACTACGGAACAAGATATTATTCTACGGAATATTTTATCTTCGTCAAAATAATATGTCTGAAAATTTTATCCAGATATTTATAACGTCCACTATGCAAGGCTGGCCTGCGCTAAAGTATATGAAACAAGGGTTTTAGACACCAAATTTCATAAAAGAAATAGCGCATCAGTTACAAATAGTTTCTTTAGTATAGTGGTTGGCAGGTTTATACGTCTCCAAGAACTGTTGAGTTCAATTTCTTCCAAGAGCATTTTTTTGTAATTTTGATTTAGGCGTTCAGTTGTTCTGGACCGGCACTGCCACTATGATATCAAGAAATGGGGCGAAACCTATGAATAAAAATATCAAATTACCAATTAAAAAATATTGAATTCTGTAGCTTTTTCCCTAAAACTTCTACTGAGTCATGGCCAATGATAAATTCTAAAGAAAAATTATGCAAGTAAAAGAGGAATATCCAACTCCACGGAATGCTAGTCAATAATGGTATCTGTGAAATAATTATTTATTAATGGTAAATTTGAAAAATAATATCAAATTTGTGATAGAATTGAAATTTCTCCTATATAATTTAGAAAATTTATTCAAACATATAATTCTAACCCATACCTCTTTAATTAATACAATGCACGTTGATGTATATCTAAACTCAAACATTGTATCTCCTAAGTTATTTTGAATGTTTAGTTCTAATTATCAATTCCATATTACAAAATTCATTTTCATAATATATTTTTGCAATGTGTAGTGGAAGATATATATAGTGATACACTATTTACTTTATGAATGTTTTCTGATTGTTCAACCAATGTTTTATGATTGTTTCAACCATCCTCAATTCTCATCAGACCTTTTGGCAGTTTTGTACATGTAATGTTTGCGCATTTTTCTTCACTTTTTCTGAAAGCTGAATAAATAAACTCTGACTCTATGTGTAAGAATTATAAAAAAATGCTAAAAATGAAAATGATTATCAATTTCTGAGTATGAGTTAGATTTTTTTTTTTTTGGAACTGAGTATGAGTTAGATTTACGAAATTGAAAAACCAAATGCAAATTCTATAGTCACCAATTGAAAAAAAAAAACAAAAGGAGTAATATGAAATAGGTGTTGGGTGTTTTAAACCATCTTTCAAAAAAAAAAGAGTAATTGGATGTTATGTAAAAGTGTGGTCATAAACTCATAATTAATGTTTAAATACAGTGTTATTTTGATAATATACGGATAACTCGTGGATATCATAGCTGTCTCTACATATACAACGGATATGTATATCCTAACATGATAAAGAAAATATATAAAAGGTAGAAAATCTAATATCTAATCAGAAGTCATTGATCGTAATGAGGTAAACGTAGGTTTAGATTTCGCCACAAATTACTTCAAATGATACCAAAAAGGCTCCAATCATTTTCCCTCTCACATACACAATCCACTAGCCAACCACGTCCTCTCTCCACACTTTTTAGAAGAAAAATATTAATATAAACGTAATTATTATTTCTAAACACTATATTATAATTTTTAAGTATGGGAAAACTGTAAACGGTAAGCTTGCTTGTATATGAGGAAACTGTAGACTTCTAGTCATATTAGCCAATTAGCCATAGCTATATAACACACGTCAAATATTTATATGAAGCCCATTATTTTACTGTTGTTTATTTAATAGGAACCGAATGTAAATTTGAAGTTAAATCCGGTGAGCAATATGTTATATAAGCATTTTAGCAAAAAAAAAAAGTTATATAAGCAATCACGTACATACTTGGATTCAACCGAAAAAATAGAATTATCATATATGCATACATTTTTTTTTTGTAAACTATCATATATGCATACATGCTCAGAAAAAGTTATCATGATTCATGCATTTTTTTTTTTTGAAAAAAATAAAAATTCATGCATATATATTGAAACATCATCTGTTACAAATTATGGATATAAGAATTGTCGATATAATTTCTTGGACACATTTTTTGTCAACTCTGGACAAATGAATTATCGATGTAAGTAATCTGGGTACTTAGGCTTTGATTGGTGACATGAGTTACCATTGATTTAGGTTGAGTTAGAGTTGTAACTCAAAAATGTTACCAATCATGCATTAGATTTAATTTTTTGAGTTTAGATTTGATTTAAGATGTGGTGTACTTGAGTTACAATTTTGACTTACCCCTTTGTAAAATTGTTAACTCAAATCAAAAACTTACATCAACCAAAATCTCATGTTTTAGAAGTTGCATTACAAATTTGTTTGATTTTTTGTTTAAAAAAAATGAAAATCGTGAACTACAAATGCCTGTCAATACTTGTGCCTAAATTAATGCTAGTCAAAGATTTTATAACAAAATCTTTATTGTTCCTAATTTTTTGAATTATTCAAAAATTTAACCAACTATTATCATAACCACAAAATCTTAAATGTAAAATCTATTGGATAATTCGAAAAATATACCAGACAAAATTCTATATATATGACCCTAAGCTAGTGCTGTATCACATCACTTTCAAAATCCAAAAACCTAAGGTCTGTTTTCTTCTGTCGTCTTCTTTTTGCTGGCAAAAATTATTTTCATTTTTCACTTGCAAAAAGGTTTTTCTATCTTCTTCTTCTTTACTTCCAAAATTTTTATTTGTGTAACCAGTAAGCTTACGTTGAGTTTTTCTATCTTCTTCTTCTTTACGTGCAAAATAAATTTTCATTTATTACTTGCATAGCTTTATATATTGTTTAAATGTAATAGAGTACCATTTATGGTTATTAATTTTTGTTTATTCTTTTTGTAAAGAATTTTAACGTATTTGTAAAGAATTTTTGGGGAGAACTGGTATAAATCTTCCTTGGGATTGTTTCAAGAGCAAGTACGATACATTGAGAAATATGTATGGATCGTATAAAAGGCTCAAGAATTTTACCGGAGTTTCAGCAGATGATAATACCGGTTTGATTGAGATGGATTCTGACTGGTGGGAAGACCGCGATGTTTATATTTGTATGTTTATATATTCATTTATTTTATTAAAAAATTCATACTGCAATTTATACATCAAAAATGTTACCAGTCAATAGCTTTTTAAAAATCATAATTCTTATTTCTACTGCAGACTTACCGCAAAAACTTACAGTTTTTACCACATAATTTTTACTGCAACTTACTTCAAATTACAAATCATACTGTAAATCAGCTTTAATACTACATGTCACCAGTCGGAGCCTTAATGAAAAATTAGTAAATTCGAAAACCTTAAACCAAAAATGGTCACAAATTTGTAAAGTCGGTTCTTAGAAACACGTGAAAACTTCTCCGACCAGGCGACAACAATCAGTTAAACAACCACGTCATCATAAAATCTAGTAAAGCCAATGACATTAGGCCACGTCGATGGATAAGGTGACCTTTGTCTAGTGTTCTCTTTAAAACTAGTTTCATTGCACAATCATATGGAATTAGAAATTTTATTATTTATCTTTGTTTAGCATTTTTGTTTCTTATTTATCAGATATTGGTGCAAAAACGTATTCAATTAATCGATAGATTAAATGTTTTACTGGGAAACAAATCACCAAAATTCATGAGCCGATTATTACAGTTTTAAAAGATCTGAGGAAGTGGTATTTAGATAAGCTAAGCATTTGCAAAGATTTTCCTTATAAAAGTTTTCGTGTAAAAGTATAGAGAAAATTTATCCTGGGAGTATTCTTTTTTGAAACACATCCTGGGAGTATTCATGGATAAGAAATATCGTAAAATTTTGGTAATACTATATAACTAAATATACAAAAGTGAAAAAAATCCAGCAGTAGACCCCACCCGATACAGTCCAGAACGGCCTATTGCGAGCTATCTTGTCCTTCTTCGCCAATCACCATATGCTTCTCCCTTCACTCTCTCGTCTTCTTCTTCCACCACTCTCTTTCTCTCTCTCTGTTTCTCAACATCTCAGTGAGATTAATCTTCACAATTTTATTTACCGAGCTCTTTGTTTGTTTTATTAACCTTTCACAAAAACCCTAATCTTCTCGTCTTATATAACTCGTGACTCTTGTTTCTCCTCCAATCTCTCCTCTCCCTCTGTACTAACCAATTGAGTTCCTTCTGTAAAACTTCACTCGTTGGCCAGTTTCTTCGGTTTTCACAAAAATCTCAGATTCCAATTGTTTTTTTTTTCCTTTCTTTCTCTGCTTTTTTTCTTTAGATGATGAACATCTATAAGAATATTTCTTCCCTCTTCTCATTTACCTAAAATTTTGACCTTTTTTCTTTCTTCAATTTTGTATTCACAGTTCAATATATAAAGGGTTCTTCTCTACAGAGGGTTTAGGTGTTTTACATAAATAAGATTTTTTTTTTAATTTCATTTCCCTCAATTTCATAAAACAAAAGAGGGACATAATAAACACTGTACTTGCACCACTGGTTCTGGTTTTCAAACATCAGGCCAAGAAATGTCGGCTTGCTTAAGCAGCGGCGCCTCCGCCGCATACAGCTTCGAGTTAGAAAAAATAAAATCTCCACCGTCAAGCTCAACAACAACAACGAGAGCCACTTCTCCGTCATCAACAATCACCGAATCTTCAAACTCAATCTCCACTCGAAAGCCAAGAACGCAGCGGAAACGACCGAACCAAAGCTACAACGAAGCCGCGGCTCTCCTCTCCACCGCTTATCCCAACATCTTCTTCTCTCCCTCCTCAACCAACCACTTGTACGCTAACAAGAAAACTCATCATCACTTCTATGGATTCGATGACGTCGACGACGACGACGCTGAGCTCCTCCTACCCTCCGAGCCGCCGGATTTTCTGTTTAATCCGATCGTTCAAGGCTACTCCGATCAGAAGGAGGTGAACTCCGGTGTGAGTGTCAACGAGTCGGAGGTGAGTCAGTTTGAATTTTCAGACGAGTTCGAGTCGATTCTGGTAGAGGAGGTTGAAGAGGGAGGAGTGGATAGTATAATGGGGAAACTCGAACCGGGAAGTAACCGTCGAGTTAACCGGTTTGATCATCATCAGATCGTTAGAGGATTTAAATTCGCCGAAAACATCCCACTGGGACTTGGACTGAGAAGCGCTCTCAGAGACAACAACGACGACGCGAGGTTTCACACCGTCGATTTAGATAGGATCCAAACAACCGTAACCGTCGTTGATGATGAGAAGACGGAGGAGGTTAAGAAGAGCAAGAAGAAGAAGAAGAAAGTTGCTGCGGCGGTGGTGCCGTTGGCGAAGGAATCGAGTAAAGAAGAAGAGAGGGAGGAGAGATCATCGGGTCGTCCGATGTTGAAGCTCGATTACGACGGCGTTTTGGAAGCTTGGTCTGATAAAGCGACGCCGTTCGGGGAGGAGTCGGAAGTTACTACCGGAGCTGACGTGAACGTACGTCTTTTTTTCTTTCTCTGATTTCTTTCCTCTTACTCGTTGTTGATTATTTGATTTTTTTCTATATTAGTTTTGAAATTAATTAATTTAACCAATCGTAACTGATAACTACTACTAGTGTGATGCCAAGTGGAGGTTATAGTGTTGTGTCTGAAGGGAGTGTGCTTTTGTTTTGTTTCCATGCTCTTAAATAATCAATAGTTAGTAGTAGTAGTTTATTAGCGGTCACATATGATGAAATTATGTAAGTTTCTGACAAGAACTTATTAAAAAAATTCTGAAAAAGTTCCTTTTCCGTAACGTACATACTTATGAAAAATGAATAATTAAACATTTGACTTTGGTAGATGGTCTTTTTGCTCTTTTTATCATTTCAAAAGAAAAAAAAAAGCTTTTTATCAATTGAGAAAAGAAGATTTATTTTTATTTGTTGAAGTGGACTTTAGACATTGCACGTGAATGTTCACGTAGAGGTTCAAAATTTGTTTCGTATATATCCGTCTTAGTTGTATACTCCTTTTAGCATAAAAAGATATATGTTAGTTTGTGAGGTTTTTACATAAGCCTCAGAAAACATAAATGAAAATGTGTCCATGTGAACTAATGTGGTGGAACATGGCTTTTGTGACAGGCCAGATTAGCTCAGATTGATTTGTTCGGAGACAGTGGAGTGCGAGAGGCAAGTGTTTTGAGGTACAAAGAGAAACGTCAGACTCGGCTTTTCTACAAGAAAATTAGATACCAAGTTCGAAAACTTAACGCAGATCAACGTCCTCGAGTGAAGGTATCTTCACCCACCTTACTCCGTGGTTAAAACATGTAGGTTTTACCATCCATGATATCATAATTTGTTTTAGTAAGTTTTAGACCGGGTTTTTAACCAGTTCATATAATTTATACTTTTAATTACTAATCTTTTAAAACTAACAAACATAACTAGAATCTGAATTTATTTAGTTAATATAACAATTATCATCTTAATAGAAAAAATAACCTGTATAAATATATGCATATTTAGTGGAAACAAACTAATTGTAAATTTTAGATTGGGTCAAGGATAGACATTGTATTTTTGATTACGACAATTAATCTAATATTAACGCTACCTTCTTTCTGTGGTTGATGATTGGATTGTAACAGGGACGATTCGTGAGAAGGTCCAGTGCAAGCCCTCCAAGTTGTCAAAGATAACAAAGAAAAAAGAGAGCCAAGATTCACTCCTTTTATATTTCTTTCTTAGTTTTAATTTTATCTTCTTTTTTTTTCCTGAAATTTTGTCACCCTCATTTTGGTTCTTTGATTTATGGTCTATGCCGTTTATAATGTAGGCTTTTCTTCCTTAATTAATTGAGAGAAAGTGAGGGATTAATAAAAGTTTTTTTTCTTTTGCATAATGAATGTGTTGAATTAAAATCATTTTATAAATAACCAATAGGTAACTTAGTGGTAATTTTCTGGAGGTTAGTGTATGTATCTATATCCAAGAACTAAATTTTACTAATTGGTCAGTTTGAGTTTGATTTTCGGACCAAGTGGTTAACATGGTGGGCTGTAATAGGCGATCGACCCACCCTCTCTAAAAATCAGGTCATGTAATGTGGTAGCCAATCTATTATATAGCATTAAGTGTATTCACCTTGAAACTGACTGGATCAGCCGACAAGATCGGTTTTAAAAAAACTGACTGGATCAGCAGACAAAATTCAATATGAAGAATTTTATTATTGTTGTATATTATTATGTTACATAGTCATATTATAGCGAAGAAGATAACTTTTTATTTAATAATTTATGAATTAGTTTATTTGAGTTTTTATATGTACACTGTCATGTAACTCTCTCTCTCTCTCTCTCTCTCTCTCTCTCTCTCTCTCTCTCTCTCTCTCTCTCTCTCTCTCTCTCTCTCTCTCTCTCTCTCTCTCTCTCTCTCTCTCTCTCTCTCTCTGCCTAGATATTTTATTAGGCCATCCACATTAGAGGATTTAGGGAGAGGGTCACACGCTTTTCGGAAAAAAAAAGTATAATAATCAAAACGCGGTGAACTCGAGTCATAGAAGTTTGTCGTAGTGAAGAGTCTTAACTGTTCCGCGGGCCCCACGACACGTGACGGTCCGCGATAGGTTCGATTATATATATATATATATTTTTTTTTTATAAAAAAAGTCAAAAAAAAAAAAATTAAAATAATAAAAAAATAATCATTTGAAGTCGGGAATTGAGGGATTGCTGATGCGCATGCCCTTAGGACACAAAAACTGAACCAGAATTGACCCAAAAATACAGGTTTGGGTTTGGTCGGGGTCTAGAGCAAAGTACCTATATATGGAGTATTTTTGGACCCGCAAATCTTTGTCGAGTCCAGGTCTTACCCAAAATCTGATCAGGTATCTTAAGTATCTGAAATATTTTGTATATATTATATATATTTAGGTTAAGTTTTCGGTTATATTTTCGGATTTCGAGTATAATTTCAATTTTAAAAATATATTTTGGTATTCAGTTTAAAATTTAGGTATTTTGGTTTATAAGATCAGATTTTAGATAAAATTTCAGTTATTTTTGAGTATTTGAATATTTTGGTATTTATTTGAGTTTTCGTATATGTTTCCGTGTTGGGTATTGTTTTCAATTTTCAAGTATTTTATATTTTTTCGGGTCTTAATTTTTCAAACCGAAGACTCGTTTGTACCCAAAAATTACATGTATTTGAATTATGGACTGGATCCGAAAGAAACCAATTCGAAACCAAAACAAAAAAAAATCAAATACTTAATTAGGTCCAAATATTTATGACCCTAAATGAACCGATCGGTATCTTACCCAAAGAGCTGATGCCCATGCTTCTCTCTCTCTCTCTCTCTCTCTCTCTCTCTCTCTCTCTCTCTCTCTCTCTCTCTCTCTCTCTCTCTCTCTCTCTCTCTCTCTCTCTCTCTCTAAGCTGGCATGAATATGGATTCGTGGAACGAAGAAAAATTTTGATCGATCCGACGGTTCCTTACCCCAAAAAAATAAAATGGTCACTGGTGGTTTTCGAACCAGATATTTGTGGGTTCAGACAGTGCATTTTACCAACTGCGCTATCGAACTTCTTACTATGTTCTATACAAAACAGGTTATTATCATATTTTTGTGGTGTCAGCTGACTCCACAACACATAAAGTGGATCCACCTTTGGTTTCATGCAGGGGTGGACCTACCGGCTTGAACAGGTGTGTGACTAGTGCAGGGCCGTCTAACAGCACGTGCAGGTGGAGCGGTCGAACAGGGTCCGAGTTAAAAATTAAAAAAACATTAAGAATTTTTGAGATAAATATATAAGTTATGATATAAAACTTTAAAGTTTTAGCCATAGTACTAAATTTAAAGTTGATAATTTCAAAAAAGATGTCAAATATATGTAAATAAAGCTATAAACTTTTAAAATTATTCTATTACATCGTTAAATATACCATTAATATTTTTTGAACAGGGTCCATAAAAAATTTGAGACGGCCCAGGACTAGTGCCACAGGCTCAATGATATAAAGCTGTTTTGATATGTGTAAGCAATTATAAATTTAATATATAATTTGGTTAACAAAAACAAAAAAAAAACGCCCGCCGAAATAATAGTATTGTTTAAGAGACCACTGTAATGATCTCGCGACTACGACATGATTGACGTCTTAAAATAAGAATACACGACATTAGAAATAAGTATTATAAAAACAATAATAATAAGTACTATTATTGAAAAAGGAAGTGATCAACATCACTAGTATTCTGTTACGCACGTTTTGAGGACGAAGAAGAAGAAAGTCTGTTATCTTGTACGTACAGAGCCATTGAACCAAAGCACCATCTTGTTTTCTCTCTTTCTCATCACATCACACGTACCATTTCAAGATCCAGATTTAGATATTTAGACAAAACTGTAACTCGACATGGGGACGTTCACGAGCTTACGCAAAGCCTATGGAGCCCTCAAGGATTCCACCACCGTCGGTCTCGCTAAGGTCAACAGCGAATTCAAGGTCTTATTCTCCTGATCTTGAAAATTCACCTTTTCCCTAATATATGATCTATGCATGTTCTTGATTATTGATCTTATACGTTACTATTATTAGGATCTAGATATTGCGATCGTCAAGGCAACCAATCATGCAGAGTCTCCTCCCAAAGAACGTCATGTTCGTAGTAAGTTTCCTCTGCTTTTCCAAAACTAGGATATGATTCAAGAACTAAAACATGCGACGGGGTTGTGTTTATGCAGAGATATTCTCAGCGACAACTGTAATACAACCACGAGCAGATGTTGCTTACTGCATTCATGCATTGTCTAAGAGATTATCCAAAACTCGCACTTGGGTTGTAAGTTCTTTCTTGCTTCGCAAGTTTCTTTTTAACAAGATTGACAAACACACATAAGTACAGGTAGCAATGAAGGTGTTAATAGTCATTCACAGAACGCTAAGAGAAGGTGATCCTACGTTCAGAGAAGAGCTTTTAAACTACTCCCACAGAAGACATATTCTCAGAATCTCCAACTTCAAAGACGACACAAGTCCTCTTGGTGAACTGAATCATTCTCTATTTCTTTTTATATAAAATCGCTAGGCGTTAATTATACGATTTATATAGGGGACTAGTGCCTAGGCGCGTGCTTAGGCAGGCGTCGTCTATACCGTTTTAAAATAAAATCAGTATAGAAAAATGGTTTCGCCTATGACTGTCTATACCAACTTTTATAACACTGATATGCATTTATCTCATTCTCTCTTGATTTTATCATATTGTCTTTGACGCAGCTTGGGATTGCTCTGCTTGGGTTAGAACATACGCGCTCTTTCTTGAAGAGCGGCTTGAATGTTATCGCGTCTTAAAGTATGATATAGAGGCAGAGCGTTTACCAAAAGCTTCTGGTGCAGCTTCCAAGGTTTGTCTTCTCACTTCTCATCAAACTAGTAACTGTCCAATTTTTGTTACAAATGTTTGTGTTTCAATTTGTTTTTTAAGACGCATAGGACAAGGATGTTGTCTGGTGAAGATATGTTAGAACAGTTACCTGCTTTGCAACAGCTTCTTTTCCGGCTTATCGGATGTCAAGTAAACTTCGCTCTTTGGTTTCTTACTATTTTTGTTTGCGTGCTAGAGAAGATTTTTTCCTTATTTGTTTTCAGTTTTGCAGCCTGAAGGAGCAGCTTATAGCAACTATCTAATCCAGTATGCTCTTGCTTTGGTGCTTAAAGAAAGTTTTAAAATCTATTGTGCTATCAACGATGGAATCATTAATCTTGTTGACATGGTTAGTTATAAAAAAAATTACAAGCCCTTCCTTTGCTTCGCTATCTACTCAAAGATTGTATATCTCTCTGTTCCACTGTAGTTCTTTGAGATGACAAGACATGATGCAGTGAAAGCTCTAAACATATACAAACGAGCTGGTCAACAGGTGAGCTGCAGCTAAAGTTTCTTTTGGGCATATACTAAGCTTATATTCAAAGATGTTCTTGTTGATGTTTTTATTTTCATAGGCTGAAAATTTAGCCGAGTTTTATGATTACTGCAAAGGGCTAGCGCTAGCAAGGAACTTTCAGTTCCCAACATTAAGACAGGTTGGTTCTTAGCTTTCAGTTCTTGATTGTTGTGCAGTTCACTCTTTGGTGCTAATTAAAAAGATCTGTTTTCAGCCTCCTCCATCGTTTCTTGCAACAATGGAAGAGTACATTAAAGAAGCACCTCAGAGTGGTTCTGTACAGAAAAAACTGGTAAAGATGATATTCATCATCAATATTCTCAATTTTTGGTTTCATTTAATCATCTCCACATGATTTGTCATTTTGTTTCTGTTTGTATTAACAGGAGTATCAGGAAAAAGAAGAGGAACAAGAACCACAAGAAGAAGAACAGCCTGAAGAACCTGCAGAAGATGAAGACCAAAAGGAGAACATGGAAAATGATCAGCCGTCTATCGAAGAAGAGCAAGAGGAGCCTCAAGAGGAGAAAGAAGAGGAAGAACCTAAACCTTCACCACTGATAGACACTGATGATTTACTGGTGAGTCTTCTTCATCTGTACATATAGTTAAACTACCAAAACCTAAATGTATGACCCTTTTACTTGGATTGGTGCAGGGTCTAAATGAAATAAACCCTCAAGCCGCAGAGATAGAAGAAAAAAATGCATTGGCTCTTGCCATATATCCACCAGGACATGAAAATTCAGGCCCATCTAATAGTCTAAGCTTAATAGAAGCCGGAGGAAGTGGTTGGGAGCTTGCTCTAGTCACACCACAGAACAACAACAACAACAACAACAATAACAACAATTCTCGTCCAACAATAGCAACAAAACTAGTAAGACTCTCACTCAATTTTGAAAACTTTCTAGTTTTAACTCACATGGTGTATCTGTTTATAGGGTGGAGGATTTGACAACCTTCTGCTAGATAGTCTCTATGAAGACGACACAGCAAGAAGACAGATCCAATTAACCAATGCTGGTTATGGATTTGGAGCCACGGCTACAACTGGAGAACCAGCGTCATTGAACCCGAACCCGTTTGGGTTGCAACAAGATCCTTTTGCAATGTCTAACAACATGGCTCCACCAACCAATGTTCAAATGGCTATGCAGCAACAACAAATGATGATGATGAAAAATCAAAATCCATACAACAACAACAACTATTCACCTTATCATCAGCAACATCATCACTTCTCATCAAATCCTTCATCTTCTTCCTCTAACCCATTTGGTGACGCTTTCCTTGCTCTTCCTGCTCCTCCTTCATCTGCTACTCAGCAGCAACAAAACCATCGTCATATGCTTCTTTAGGAAGAGTCATCTCAAATTCTCAATAACTTGTCTCTTGTTTTAAAAAAAAAAAAAAAATTTTGATGTAATTCAGGTTTCAGGTTATTATTATTATTATTCTTTGATTCTTTACTAGTATATGACTCTTCTACATTGTTGGGATAATTTTTCTTTTTCTTTTTCTCTTTTAATTTTTATTTTTATTTCAGCTTAATATTCATATGCTTACCTCTCTCTTTTTATATGAAAGATGTTCAGAATATAGAACCAGTCAGAAAAGGAGGGAAAACTATAATTAAATGCACTCTTGACTTCTCTTGTCATAAAACCGTTTAAAATCCGAAAGGAAAAAGGGCCAAAGAAACTCAAGTCCCTTTTTTTTTTTTGTCCAACTAGAATTTTTTACAAATAGAAGGGCCCAGCCCAAGAAACCAGAATACAGAGCCCACACCGACAAAACACGACCAATGTCAGCAGCCCAAATACAACGGACAAAAGAAAGGACATAAAATGGGCCAGGCCCAAACAATTAAAAAGAAAGCTTTCGTCCGTACAACCGTCGATTCCGTCGACCAACTTCAACCAAACGTGTCTCAATCTTCAGAGCAGAGGACACGCGTCACTCCATCCTATCATCTTCTAAACAGCCGGCGACCTCACCGTCGTTTAACCGGAAACGCCTCTGAGACATCATCATCCATAACGACTTCGGACCACACCGAACCCCACACCGAACCCCATGAACTACCAACAAACCTTCACCGCAGAAGCCTTTCCCTCATGTGATTACTTAATCGGAGCGCATCAATCGTTATCACACGAGATCTCCTCCGCCACTGTTCGAGCCCACACCAGAGGAAAAGACTTTGCATCGTACTTCTCCATCTTCTCTACTGAAGACAACTCTCCTCCTGCTACGAGGACTCAAACTCCGAAACTCCAAACGAAACCACATGAACATAACTAAAGCTAAAATTAAAAACAAACCCAAAGATAGATCTAAGGAAACCAAAAGCCGATGGTGTACGGCCATGAACGCCTTCACCCTTCGGAAGCCACGGTCGACGACGATGGAGTTTCAGAAACCTCCATCTCCCGGAATCTTAGTCGGCGGCGCAGAGCTGAAGGAGCCTCCACTCCCCGAAAGCTTAGTCGGCGACGCTGGAGCTACCGGAGCCTCCACGACCCGGAGTAAAATCTGACCTCACACGCTTAGTATAACCGCGAACCACCGACCTCAAACCTTACTGCGAAGCCAGAAAGAGGGGAATTGCCCCGTATCAAGCTCTCCCCGAAGAGAGACTATCTCGAAGCAACACCCTAGCCCAGATCCACACACATATCGGTTGGGGATCACAGATCGAACCACACCATGGGAAGACAAAACAGAAATGACCAAGAACGGAACCATCGGCGCCGGCACGCGCGCGGACGCGCCGCCGGACACCGTGGTTGCTTATCTCTCTGGTTTTCTCTCTTCTTTTCTCTGTAGTAGTGCTATTCTAAACTCAAGTCCCTTAGGCTATAAGAAACCTAGACGTCTAATTTTATCGCTGCTAAAGAAAAAAAGCAAAACCCTCTCAGATGGACTCCCTCCATTTAACAGTATTATCGTTTAAATTTTTGCTCATAAATTAAAAATTATTGTTTATTTAATATATTACTTTGTTAACTTTACAAATTAAATATGCCAAAAATAAAAAAATTAACAAACTAAAAAAGGACTAACTTAGAAAACTAATTTTTAAAATATAAAACGATATATATAAAAATATAAAACGATACTTATAATATAATAAATTTTAAAAATTAAAACAAAAACGGAAGGCGTACATCACAAACACATGTTCTCACATACACACATACACAAACTGAAATCTCAGAAGTTCAAATTACGTAATTGACAAAAAAAATCAGGATTTTATTGTCAGAAAGTTAAATTGCGTAGCCGAGTCACAAGTAACTTTACATTTCTGAGAACAATAAATTTCCATTCCTACCAAGTTCACTTAAAGCATCTTCAACTGTTAAGATAAATATATACAGGTATGGGACTCTAAACCTTCGTTTTTGAATACTGTAGAGTAATAAAGAATGTGCTTTTTTAGTCAGTTTAGAGTAAAAAGGCATTATTATATAAAAGACGCAAGACATATTGGTATAGTAGGTCAACTGGTTAGTGGGTGAATTATGCTTTTTTCTTGGTTATACAAACCAATTTCCCTGCTTACAAAAAAAAAGAATGTGCTTTTCATAGAAGTTGTGCAGCTCCTTCAAATTCTATGCATACCTCATCATCTTGTTAATAACACAGAGTAAGCCATTTTGAGAGATCTCTACCACGAGCTCCGGCTGAATTGTTTTAGATTTCTTTACTCAGTTTAGTATCTCACACCCATAGAATAAGAAAAATGCAACATTTGTTATTTAGATAAATGGATTGACTCAAATCCCTTTTTGGTCGAACGATTGACTCAAATCCTTTATGTCTTACTTAAGTCTTTTTTTTTGGATGTGAGATAATTTTTTAACAATATCATTCAAGATAATGATTCTTTTAACCATTAATCTGGACCGAATCCATCATTATGCTCCGAAATAATGTTTCTTAGATATTTCGAAAAGAACAAGATTTTTTGAACCATCAATTAGTAAAATGATCATGCCACTTTTTGGGACAGATTGATGGCAAAATTCTATAAATTAATAATATTAAAACTTTATTATTTTATAGAGTTATTAATTTACCAAAAAATATTTTTTTAGATTTTTGAATATTTTAAAATAGTTTTATTTATAAAATAAGAAAACAGTTTATTTTTCTCTATATATTTTAATTAAATTTTAGAAATTTAACTTTCATATTTTTTTATATTATTGGGTGTGTATTGTATGTTTCATCTAGAATTTAAGTGTGGCTATATATAATTTTACTAAATATTACCAAAATATATTGAATTGTTTAGAGGAATATAGATGTTTTGTTGTCAATATAAAACCAATAATATAATATTTAGTATGTACTTATATAAATATATATATATATATAGATGTATTATTAATTTATGATTTTTATTGAACCATATATTTACATATAATTTTTTTTTAAATTATCTAATTATTTTATCGTTTTGTATCATATTTTGAATTGATACAATTCGAAACCGGAAAATTTTATTAATTTATAATGTTTATCAATGTATGGGTATTAATTTATAGATTTTTAGTGTATGTGATATCTCAGAATCCACTACATTTGATACATTTGTTATTTTGAAGTCAGTGATCAAAAAGTAAACTTATCAATTAATATCATATTATGAGGTGTCATCTTTGTTTGTTTTAGGAAATCGATATATCCTTTCATGTTTTCTAATTATTCGATTATATTAAAAATATGAAAATTTACAGAATCCAGCAAAGAATACATGTTATGTTTTGATTACTTTTTATGAGGTAAAAAGTCATATTTTTTATCATTGGATTATTATTAGGGAAATTGGTTTGTATAACCAAGAAAAAAGTATAATTCACCCACTAACCAATTGACCTACTATACCAATATAATAATGCCTTTTTATTCTCGTGAGAAACTGACTCAACCTGCAAAACAATAACAATTTACAATATTAATTATTTCTTGCAAAAATAACTCGTGTCTCTTTGTTATCCACTCATCCTCTACAAGTAATTTAGTTTGAGGAAGATGAATCTGTTTCTTTTCAAATTTGTGGATTTGTTGATGAAATTGTTTATGTTGATGGTTGTGATGAATAATAGAGTTTTGTAGACTTGTGTGGTGAGTAACAAGACTTGCGCAGTGGTGATCAACTCCATCTATATAATCGGCTCCATCATCACGATCAATTATCTCACCACCACCGTATTCGTTTCTGTGCAGTTGCTCTTCTTTCCCAAATGTCTATGATCGTGTATTCGTCCCTTCCATCTATTGTATCAAGTACAAAATTCTTCTCTCCAATGCGGTTACATATATTACATCCACTGATTTCGTCAGATACACTAATCTTTTGTCACTGTAAATGATCCAAATTTGATCAGAGAAGATGAACAGATTTTGTTTATTGTATTATGTTCTATTTTATGTATATAGAATAGAAATGTAAACCAATATGTATTATATTTTTCCTATTCGAATTATGTAATGCATTTTGTTACTATGCTATTTATTATGTTCATTCTATTTGGGTTTATGTTTTATATTTGGATTTAGGGTTTATTGATTAAAGTTTACGGTTTATATTTGGATAAGGATAGTAAAAATTGTACTATGATATATAATATATAGTTTAATACTACATATTTAATTTAATATTATGTACTTTTTTAGATTTTGATTTTGGGCTTAGGGTTTATATTTGGATTAGGGTTTAGTGATTAGGATTTAGGGTTTAATATTTATAAGGTCAAGAAGTATGGTTGAAATCAGCATTAACTTCTTTTATGCAATCATAGACATTTCATAATTTCACAATTATATACTATATTATTAATTTCGTTCCATTCTATTTGGGTTTAGAGTTTATATTTGAGTTTATAGTTTATATTTAGGTTTAGAGTTTACTAATTATGGTTTAGGGTTTAGTATTTAGGGGTTAGGGTGAGATTAGAATAAAGTTTAGTATCTAAATGAGGTTGAGATAAAATTGGTGTCCTATACTATTTTGGTGATATGAAATAGAACTTTTAGTTGGGTTTAGAGTTCACCGATTAGAGTTTAGGGTTTAGTATAGGGGTTGGATGGGATAGGAATGAGGTTTAGTATCTAGGGATCGGGTTTGGATATGTTTTGTATTTAGGGATTGCATGTAAAGTTATAATTTTATACTATTTTGGCGGTATATAATAGAACACTGGATGCATATGTATATGGTTAATAAAAGTAGACGTGGATGATTTCTCCTTATGTTAGTCACGTTATTTTTTCACACTTTTTTACATGATACCTGTAAAGATAAAGGATAAAACCGAGTAATTTGGAACACAAAGTAGGCTAAAAGAAAGGGATAAAAAGTTGATTTCTCTACTTGACCACAAATTAGTGAATTGTCAATAAATAGGATATTCTCATAAAATAGGGATAAATGTCATGTTATGTATTGTCCCCTATCCTTTGATATATGATTACCTTCATTTTCTTTTTCTTGTTAGTCACTATCTCAATTTCTTTTGCTAACACTAATTCAATGGCAATATATTATTAGTCTTGTAAATTTGTAAATTTTAAAAGTATCACTAAAAAATGATAAAATTAACCAGAGAAACATATGCAACTTTTCATATAATTTAGAGGAATTCATATGCAACTTTTCATCAAGAGTATGAGTATGAGTATAAATATAAATATAAATATAAATATAAATATAAATATAAATATAAATATAAATATAAATATAAATATAAATATAAATATAAATATAAATATAAATATAAATATAAATATAAATATAAATATAAATATAAATATAAATATAAATATAAATATAAATATAAATATAAATATAAATATAAATATAAATATAGATATAAATTGACATTCTATATTTTGTTTAAATTAAAAATAATACAAGCTGTTTGACCGCAATAATTGAATAATTAATCAAGGAATACTTGACCAGTTGAGTTTGGGCCATGATTTTGATAACGAGACCTTGAATTATGACACATAGAAAAATCTTAAATTCTGCCTAATTGAGATGGCGGGTCAAATCGGCTATCTCACAGGCTTTCACAGCCGTGAACTTGAGCAAAAAAAAGGGGTTTTAACCTGTACTTTATTTAGACTTTATTAATAAATTAAAATGTGCACGAATACAATTCTACAGTTAGAAAGGTTAAAATGTCGGTTTAAGAGGTGTGGACGTAAAAGTTGCAAACCGACGAATTAACAGATAAAATATCAGAATCACACCAAAACATCTAAACATACAACACAAACAAAACATGAAATGAAAAAAATATAAGCCAACAACCCGTTGATTGGCTTGAGACGAACAACCGATTTCGAGTTTGAGAAAAAGTTAACGACTTTTCATTACAAAGCCAAGATCTAAAAGTCTACACATATCCAGACTGCACATACCTCATTATACTGCTTTCAACATACCAGAGCCACATTAACATCAAGTCCGCTGCTACTCAAGATTTGGTTTCAATATCCCACCTACAAGGATTAAAATCTCAAAATCGCAATCAACAATACAATCTAAAACCTTAAGCAGTCTACAAAAGACATATACTAAAAAAAAAGACATATACTAAACAGTACACACTAAAGAAAAGATCAACCAAATGCAGTAAACCCCAGAAAATTAGGCTTTTTGGGATTCGATCTGAGATCCCCTCCGAGTCCGATCCTAAAATAGAAAATTTGAGGTGTCCAAATCCTGATCTAGATAGTAAAATTCAGGATCCGTCAAGACCTGGTATCTTGAATTTTAGGTTCATATAATTTTTATTGATAATTATATTTGATATGTTAATATTTATACATAAAATTAGTTTTATAATATTTCATTTTACTTTTTACAATATTATATACATATATATATAATAAATCTTGTATAAATATTTAATTTATGCATTATTTTTTAAAAAATTAATATTTAAAAATAATTATTTTTACGAATCAGAATCATGATCCGGATATCCGCGAGTAATATAATATCTAGACGGACATAGAAGTCACGAATCCGGATCTAGATATTAAATCAAAAGATTCAAATTTGGATATAGATATCCTGAATTTTCGCGTATCGGGATCTGTCCCACCCCTATCAAAAAAACCCTAATGGGACCAAGCAAGCAAATTGATCAAAAACAGAAAAAAAATATCAAACTGAATTTCATTGCTAAATATCCATTTCCTGGTCCATTTTAAGCACATCACATACACCATTATACACAATGAATCAGAATGGTATAATCATCTTTGTTCACATAGTATAATATCTTCTTTGTTTACTACATGACAACATTTATTAAGTTTGAATTTGATACCACTTTGTACTGTTTTGAGTCTTTTGACTGTCACCATTTGTGCAAAATTCTACGCCTACTCTTGAAATATGAATTTAGTTTTTGTCTAATGGTTAAACTTTTTCTTTAAGATCCTAAAGTTTTATTTACTATTTCTCCATTCACCATGTAATATTTATGTGTTTTTTTTTCTTACTAACACGATATAAAAAACATTTAGTGTATATTATCTATCTTTAAATTGTTCAGTCTCTAACAATCACAATTAATTCTAAATAATTTCTGGACAAATGAAAAAATAATAAATAATTTTAACAAGAAAAGTATTTTTCCTCTTTTTAAATATTACGCACATGTCACTAAATTAGAAAGTGAGATATTATACATCTGATCATTGCAGAAAGATAAAAACCATCTGAAACCTTGTGGGAAGTGGAAAGGTTTTGGACCCCAACATGTTTCAAATTTGATCCAGTGAAATTAAATCATGTTATTTTGGAAATATACACAAATATAAATTTTTATTTACAGTTCATTTGCATATCTAGAGAAAATATATATCCGTTGCTACAGCTCTCTTTGAATATTAGTTGAGTTTTTTCATAGATCTATACCTGAAATATCTATAGGTTAATAAAAAAAATAGAAAGATTAAAAGCTTGCATAATACTTTTTTGTAAATAGATATTGATTTATTTTTGTAGTCATTGCTGATTTCTTTTTTTTTGTAGTGATAAATCTCATAGTCAAATAATATGAAGTTTCACAAATGATTAAAATCCTTTTAGTAAGGTGATTAGTTCTTTCTTATTAGTTTTTTTCATCAAATTATTAAGTCGATTTATTTCTTTACCGAAAAACACTTTTTCAACATTACTAAAATCAAGTGGCCACTTTGACGTATTTCCATAGTTTGTTTCGGTCAAATTATAATTTATTAAACCTGTTTTACCCTCTATCACGTGATCACATGGATATAGTTTTATTGCTTAAAGCATTTTCAACATTTTTTAAAAAAGAAAACACATTTAAAACAATAAAATAATAAAATAGTTCTCTAATGGTAGCCTTCGTATTTATTTTTAAATTTTTATATATTATACTTTAATTATCAGTATTAATAATAGTTAAATATAATCATTAAACTTTCAAAACAAATAAAAAATACTATCTAAAATATATAAAAATAAAATATAGTTTGAGAAAATATAAGAATATGTGGCTAAAAATGACTATGATTTGTATAAATACATTAATAATGTATTTTAGTCGAAATAAAGCACAAAATAGTGTTTAAAAGGTTGAATAGTACCTTTTTAAAAGATAAATGAATAAGGAATTCTTAGAAATGTTCTTGAAACTCATCTGAAAACCTGGAAAAAGAAACTAGCTATATATTGCAACTCTTCTCGAGAATTAGTTTTGGCAATTTCATAGATCTGAAATTCCCCAGATTAATAGGAAAAGATGATACTATAATTTATTAAGAACAGACTTATTAACTCACTAATTTATTATTTTTATTTAAAGACCATGGTTGCTTTTTCTCTAAATAATTATTATACATTTTTTTCATCACCCAAATGACCCCATCACTAAAAGTTATTTTAATGAATATTTTTTTGTGCCTGGCATATAGTGGCGGGCGCTAGCCGTTTTGCCTTATACATACGTGAATCGGACGTACGTACAGTTTGAATTATTTACACTATTAATATTATATATATGTACACTTGACTAAAAGGCACGTACTCTATTCTTTCTTTTTTTCAAAACTTTATGTAATAATATATATACTCTATTCTACTAGTTTTGTCAACTTTATGTACAATTGTATAAATATATATATTCTCTTGAAGTAATATTTAATAAATTCATAATATGAGACTAGATTATTATCTAGTAATCTGAATTAATATTTATTAAATTAATTTTTATCTATCTTATACTAGATTATTATAAAATAATAAAATTATATAAGACAATAAGATAATTTTATAAACAAATATATAAATATATAATTTAATTAATATCATAAATTAATAATATAAATTTTATATACATTCCTAATATATTATATTAAATGTAGCTCCAATATAATTTTCTTTATTTAAAGTTAAATTTGATATGTTTATATTTACTGAATCAATAATTTTAAATAATATTTTATGGATATCAATTCAAATTTATAAAGAGCTTCATACAATACAAACAAGTATATATACATATAATTTTTTTGACTAAAATTTTATATATACATATAATTATCACATCGTTTTCAACTTGATAATCAACATTAACATTAATTATGACTTCTATAGTAAAATTTTGAATATTATAAATTTCTAACATGAATATATATATATATATATATATATACTCTAACATGCTTATAAACATTTGTTTATCGTGATAGTTAACATTTCATTTATAATTTCAATTTTTGTAATGTTTTAATGAAGAAAAAAATTAAATTATAAATTAGTATAAATTTATTACAGTTTCTATAAATTAATAATTTTGAAAATAATATTATAATAGAATTGTGCTGTAATTCTGATCTATATCATAGATCTCCATTTAAAAGAGATTATTTACACTTTGAATGTGTATTATCAAACGTGAAAAGAAATGAACATTCGTCGACACCTTCGATCCAACGATTATTATTGCATCTTAAACTCAATGAGCAGCCACGTTTGAGAAGTCGTGTAAGGGAAATAGGTTTTTTGAGAAGTCGTGTAAGGGAAATAGCTTTGTAATTAATAGCTCTAAGGAAACAAATGGTAGTGTAATTATCTGTTGTTCAAAAAAATAAAAGGTAGTGTAATTATCTAATGCAAGTGGTCATGATGAGTGTGGATGATACATCGTATTTGAAACCTGAATATCGCATATTTGGTTTTATGATCTCCTTGTAGGTCTAACCAAGGTGGATGATACCTACATATTTTTGTTTTCTTTCAGACGGCATTCTGTAACTATCATTTGCTCAAAATTTCTAAGGCCTCGATTGGTACAGCTGATGAAGAAGCAGTAGTAGTATGCTGTAAAAGCAGTATGCTGCAGAAGCTGTATGCTCTTATTAAAACTTTTAATAAGATGATTGGTAGAGCAAGAGCAGTATACAATTTTAATTTTTTTATAAAAGTTAGTATATAATATATTTATTTTAAAGTTATATATATTAAATTATAATATATATATTAATATCATATTTTTTATTAAAAATAATGAATCTCAATTAATAACATAAATTAAATTAAACTTTAAATGTGAAATATTATTATTTAAAAAATAATTTTTTTCAAAAAATATAAATTTAATTTGGATATATTATAATTTTGAATATTATTAAATAAAATAAATAAAATATAATTTTTTTTGGAAATAAATAATTTGAATATTATTAAACAAAATAAATAAATTATTATTATATATATATCTTTTTGTTTTATATATTAATATATATAAAAGAGATATAATTAAATTTTTTAATTTACTAATCTCAAAATTATGTTTATATCGAGAATTTTATTTTAAAAACTAAAATTTTAATTAAAATATCTATTTTTAAAAATAATATTTTGCATTTAAAATATAATATAATTTATATAATTAAATTATATTTTAAATGTGAAATACTATTTAAAAAAATATTAATATTGTAAATTTATTTTATAAATCAAATTTTCATTTTCTGGATATAAAAATAATTTTATGATATTATTAAATCAAATAAATGAACTAATTATATTTATTTTTTAAATTTATAAATTATAAATGCAAATGCTCTTCCAAAAGCTTCATATGAGAGCATTTGCCAGAGAACATTTAGAGAGCATTAGTATTTAGTAAATGCTTCTCTAAATGTTTTTCTAACAAATGTTGATTGGATAATGTAGAGAATAATGCTAATGCTAATGCTCTACCAATCAAGGCCTTATAGCTGAGCCCAGCTATCAATAATACTGCATTGATAAGTATAAATCATTTTTGTTTTGAACTGATAATCTTAAATAGTCACTCTTAAAACCACTAAAGAACCGTGTACATATATCAAAGTATCCAAAAACCAAACATCTATTGAAATTTCCAAGGAAAATTCATTTCACCATTTTCAAATGGACCGCCATAATGAACCAAATAGTATTATAATAACCCGTCAAGGTCAAAGAAAAGTCGTATGAAACAAGTATCCCTAAAAAAGCTTGACGCTGGATGCAATGCTTCAAAAACTCCAAGAGTCAACGTTCAAAACATGCACCCTTTACTTAAGTTTGTGTCCTTACTTGTGTCGTAAACCCCATCTCTCTATATATAGGCACTACACATAGGCCATCAACATTTATAACTTGAACTTCTTTGAGCTAAGAAAATAAAACTAAACTAAACTAAAAAGTAAAAACACACAAAAATGGAGATCGTATGGATTCTATTGCCACTCGTATTGCTTATACTAGCCTACAAATTCTTATTCTCATCCAAAACACAGCGTTTCAATATCCCACCAGGACCAACTCCGTTTCCCATCGTTGGCAATCTCCACCTCGTGAAACCGCCTGTACACCGTCTCTTCCGCCGCTTCGCAGAAAAATACGGTGACATCTTCTCCCTCCGCTACGGCTCTCGCCAAGTCGTCGTGATCTCTTCTTTACCCCTTGTCAAAGAATGCTTCACTGGTGACAATGACGTCATTTTAACAAACCGACCGCACTTTCTGACGGCCAAGTACGTCGCCTACGACTACACTACCATCGGAACCGCACCTTACGGCGACCACTGGCGTAATCTCCGCCGTATATGCTCTCTTGAGATCCTTTCTTCTAACCGCCTCACCGGGTTCCTCTCCGTTCGTAGTGACGAGATACGACGGTTGCTCACGAAACTCTCACGTGACTATAATGGCCGTATCGTTGAACTTGAACCTCTTCTTGCAGATTTGACGTTCAATAACATTGTCCGTATGGTTACAGGGCGACGCTACTACGGAGACCAGGTTCGTTTCATTTATTATATGAATATAGATAGTAATTAATCAACGTTTAAAGATTCACTAATCATTTACAGTAAGAAATATTAGTGTTCTTGTTGGAAAATATTTAATGTTTTACCTACCAAAAGTTGACCTATTATGTAATTTGTCTATTACTTTTATACACTATTAAATCATTCGATCTATGTGAATTATCAGACTAAATTATTTGTCTTAAATGATTATATCTTAAAGGTTCATAACAGGGAAGAAGCGAGTCTATTCAAGAAACTAGTGACGCAGATCAACGACAATAGTGGTGCGAGCCATCCAGGAGATTATCTACCGATTCTTAAAGTGTTCGGACACAGCTATGAGAAGAAAGTGAAAGCACTCGGCGAAGCCATGGACACTTTCTTGCAGCGTCTGTTGGACGATTGCCGAAGAGATGGAGAGAGCAACACAATGCTTAGTCATTTGTTGTCTTTACAACAAGACCAACCCAAGTATTATAGTGATGTCATCATCAAAGGTCTCATGCTTGTAAGTACACTTTATAATCGATCTCTCTTTTACAATTTATATTTGCAAAAACAATATGCATAGATGAACTAACATATTTGAATTATAAATATAGAGCATGATGCTTGCGGGAACGGATACTGCAGCCGTGACGCTAGAATGGGCGATGGCAAATTTGTTGAAAAACCCTGAAGTGTTGAAGAAGGCAAAAACCGAGATAGATGATACGATTGGACAAGAACGTTTGGTCAACGAGCCAGACATTGTGAATCTCCCTTATCTCCAAAACATAGTTCTCGAGACCTTCCGGTTGTGCCCGGCCGCACCACTTCTTGTACCACGTTCTCCTTCTGAAGATATCAAGATTGGAGGATACGACGTGCCGCGCGGTACGATCGTACTAGTGAACTCTTGGGCCATCCATAGAGACCCGAAGTTATGGGATGAACCTGAGAGGTTCATGCCAGAGCGGTTCGAAGATAAAGCAGCTGCAAACGCTAATAAGCTTATGATGTTTGGGAACGGACGAAGGACTTGTCCTGGTGCAGCTTTGGGGCAGAGGATGGTATCCCTAGCTTTAGGGTCGTTGATTCAATGCTTTGACTGGGAAAAAGTCAATGGTGAGGACATTGATATGACCGAGAATCCGGGAATGGCTATGCGTAAGCTCGTGCCATTACGAGCCATCTGCCATAAGCGTCCCATTATGACTAATGGCTTGGCTTAAGATGACACTATGTTTTATTAAATCTACTTGGTTCACTATTCGAAGATTGCCGTGGTCCAAAAGTCTTTTCGGATTTATTTGATAGATTTTGAATTGTTTTCAAATATTTTGTGATTGTCTTAGTGATGAAAAATAATTATAAGAAAATGTAAGATTCGATGAACAATGTCGTAATTGCAAAATCAGATTCGAAGCACGACAATAGTTTGTTGATACTGTATTGGATAAAACAAAGGTTTGGAAATAAAATAAAGACCGTCTATATTAATATTTGACGAGAAAGGCATACATGAATTAAGTCAAAAAAAAAAAAAAAAGGCATACATGAAGAATGTCGTAATACGACGTAAAAGAGAAAAGAGAAAGTGATACATGAGAAATATGTAAAGGAGAAAGTCTCTCCTAAAAGATATTACGGCAGATTAAAGTCTTTTTCAAAAAAAAAAAAAGATATTACGGCGGATGAACGTTTTTTTTTTAATTCAAATTTACCGGCGGGTGTTCATGTCCTTTGGCTAAATGTGTATGACAAAAGTGTAGTTTAGATATATTTTTAAAAAATATATCCGATGAGTTCATACTAAGTATTAACTAATGTATATCGTATTCTTGTACATTGGTTAATCATTATATGTCCGGATCAAGATACAGTAAGTTTGATTACCAACTTGAAAATTTATCTGATAGTTTCAATTATTGCTTAGCTATTATTTGAAACTTTCAATTCATTGCTTAGTTTTTTAAATTAAATTTCTCTATATGCTATGACTAATTCATAACCAAAGAATTTACAAGTTGAACATTAATAAAATATATTTTACAGCTTTGTAATATGTATTTTTGTCATCTTGTTGATTATATTGTTCAAGAAATTTAAAACTCTTATCATTATCAATTATGTACTCGAGTTTACGATACATTAGCGATGTATCTAATAGAAAAATATAAAACAATATATGTTATTTTCGTTTCAATTTAATTATCATTTACGTTTATGTATATAGATTAATAAAACATGTGATTTTGTATATTTTCAAATATTAACTACAATTATCGATGCACCTAACCATATTTAAATAAATAAAAGTAAATTGAAAAATTTTATTAATAAATTTTATATTAAAGTTTTAAAATGATACTTATCCAACAATCACACTGAAACAGAGTGAGTATTTTTTAAGAATGTGTACTGATATCAGTTGTGAGCATTGACCCCACAAGTGTTGTTAGATAAGAACAGCGAACACCACGGGTAAATTTCTAAAAAAGTGTAAAAGGCATAAAAGAGAAACATGCAGAAAAGCATAAAAGAGAGACATGTAAAAGAAAGAGCCTCTCCTGATAAATACAACAACATTTTTTTTATCTCTAATTTATTATTTATTATTAAATAGAATTTGAAATAAAAATACTTTTATTCTATTCTATTTTTCACTACATAATATAATGAAACTAAATTTATTTTATAAACGAAGTAATACATTTTTATTATTCTATTTTTGTTCTAAAATAGAATAGGTTGGAGTAAACCTCACAAAATTTATATATTTTGAAAAAACTTCATAATAGAGTCCGACCACAATAACCGAATTGATTATCTTCATGCATAAGAATACTAGATTATCTAGTATAAAAGATTGAAAAATCATCAAAAACCTTTTTTTTTTTCTATTTCAATTTTTGAATTACTATATGTTGATTTTACAACTTTTCATATATAGAAATAGAAAGAAATAGATTAGAAATGACATTTGTTATGTCAATGACACCAAAAAATATTAAATAAATGGAATTGAGATATAAATGAAATGTAACGAAATAAAACCGTTTTGAAGTTTCCTATGAAATGAAGCATTGGATATACTCTAAAAAAGATAACGTATTTTAATTTAAATTTAATTGGATATTCTCTAAGATGGAGACAAAATTTCATAATGATATATCCGATGAGAGTCAAAAGTTATCAATATTTTGACTAAGTATATCTTATAATGTCATGATCAAAATACTGAAAGTTTGATTACGAACTTGAATTTTGTTATGATATTTCTTTTACTGCTTATTTTAAAATTAAACCTTTCAATTTATTGCTTTATTTTAATTTTAGTTATCTGTATGTTATGACCAGTTCATAAAACAGAGAATTCACAAGTTGAACATTGACAAAATATATAACTACAACAATACACCGTTTTTTTTGTGCAAAAAGAAAAAAAGAAAAGCAAAATTGTTTGCAAGAAATTAAAATCCCTTATTGTTACTAACTACCTTTTTTACGTGCAACAGCGACGTATCAGTTTTTTGGTAATCGACGTATCAGTTTGACAAAAGTAAAATCGAAAACAATGAAAACAATTTGGTAGTCGGAGTATTTGGCTGGTCAATGACTCGCAAAGGTTCTCAAAGACCGTTACGAGCATGCTGCAGCTGCGGCAAACTCTACAGCTCTATTTCTGTTACAGCATTGGGAATGGAAAAACAGCCTTGTTTTGGTTTGATTATTGGACAGAGATGGGGTCCACTCCAATTTCTCTTTGGCCAATCTCGACCTAGAGACCTTTGGATTTCAATTACCACCACTGTCTCTCGAGAGGATTGTGCAATGGTCACTGGAATTGACCTCCTCTAAGGTCAGAATATGCAGAAACGCTTCAAGTACGTAGTGTTAGTGTTATCGTATGCCTACCCCCAGCGAAGAAAATGGGAATGATGTCTACTTGTGGAGAAATCGCCAAGGTGGTTTTTGAAGTTCATTTCTCTCAAGTGTTACTTGGAAACGCACTCGAACTCCATCTCCTACTGTTCCGTGGCATTCTGTTGTTTGGTTCCGAAGGGAAATCTCTTGTTGCTCTTTCATTACTTGGACAGCTTATCTTGGAAGGCTTCCTACACGGAATCGCTTGTTATCTTGGGGTATGTTGGTGCAACCAGATTGTTTTCTATGTTATAATGCTCTTGAATCTCATACGCATTTTTTTTTTGTCAATCCTCGCCCTCGCTGCACAACTACATGGACCTCATGCAGCTCTTGCGATTATAGTGATGAAGCTGCTCAACCAGGTTATCACCTACAACCTCTGGCACGAACGGAACGCCCGCATACTTCAGGAATACTCAACTCTCTCAGGAATTATTCTTCAGGTTGGTCGATCGGAGCATGAGAATTGAAAGACAAGAGAACTATGAGAAGATAACTTGTTATTCACATCAACTTACGTACAACGTTATATACTCTCGACATCTCCGAGATATACTCTGATATATTCTCAATACTTATCGTAATCTTACTTACATAACAGAATATACTCTAGTAACATATATCCTTATCCTAACACTCCCCCTCAAGTTGGAGCGTGCAAGTCGTACACTCCAAACTTGGACAACAAGTAGTAAAATGCAGAACTTCCCAATGCCTTCGTCAATATGTCTGCAAGCTGTTCGTTCGTCCGAACATGTTTTGTCACAATAAGTTTAGCCTTCACTGCATCTCTCACGCTGTGGCAATCAGATTCTATATGCTTCGTGCGCTCATGAAAGACGGGGTTAGCCGCAATATAGATGGCTGATTTACTGTCACAGTGCAACTCCATAGGCTTCTCGTGTTTAACTCCAAGATCTGCTAGTAATCGCTTCAGCCATTTAAGTTCTTTTAAAGCATCTGACATAGCTCTATACTCTGACTCCGCTGAGGAATGGGATACAGTATCCTGCTTCTTCGTTCTCCACGCAATAGGCGAGTTCCCTAGCAGTACCATATACGCAGAAAGTGATCTCCGTGTTCGAGGGCAAGCGTTCCAGTCTGAGTCACAATAAGCTCGAATATGTAGATCACTGTCGGACTTAAGCATGATACCTTGACCTGGGCATCCCTTCAAGTACCGTAGAACCCTCACAGCCGCTTCCCAATGTGCATTTGTCGGTCTGTGCATGACCTGAGATAACACATGAACAGAGTAGTTCAAGTCGGGGCGAGTTATAGTGAGATATACCAATCGCCCAACTACCCTTCGAAACCTAACTGGATCGTCAAACAGTGGTCCCTTATCACCCAACAATTTATGGTTAACCTCCATCGGAGTTGATGCAGGTTTGCACCCCAGCAACCCGACCTCACTGACAATATCTAACGCGTACTTCCTCTGCGATAGAAACATCCCAAGTGGACCTCTCGCTATCTCTATACCAAGAAAATATTTAGCTCTTCCAAGATCCTTCATAAGGAAACACTTGCTCATGTATTGTTTGAACTTCTTTATCATCTCAAGGTCATTTCCAGCCACAATCAGATCGTCTACATAAATAAGCACACGAATGCACTTATCACCCTTCACAAAGGTGAACAACGAAGCATCCTCATACGACTGTACAAATCCAAAGCTAGTCAGCGCCTTAGTCAACTTCTCGAACCAGCATCTTGGCGCCTGTTTCAACCCATACAAAGACTTACGCAAGCGACACACTTTCCCCGGATGCTCAGACTGAAAACCGGGTGGGAGCCTCATATACACCTCTTCTTCAAGATCTCCATGTAGAAAAGCATTACTCACATCCATCTGGTGAACCTCCCATTGTTTAGCCACTGCAACTTCCAAGAGAGTTCTCACCGTATCCATCTTCGCCACTGGCGCAAATGTTTCTTCATAATCCTCCCCCTCAATCTGATGATTACCACAACAAACAAGTCTCGCCTTGTACCTCTCTATTGTTCCATCTGCGTTGTATTTGATGGTAAAGACCCATTTACTACCGATAGCCTTCTTCCCCGCAGGTAAATCTACCACATCCCATGTCCTGTTTATCTCGAGAGCATTCACTTCTCCTTTCACAGCCTTGTTCCATCTTTCATCCGCAAAAGCCTCTTTATAGTTTTTCGGGATGACTCCAGCACTGACCGCCGCGAGAAACGCCTTATGACTTTCTGAAAAATTCTCATCAGTAATATAGTCAGTGATGGGATACAAACACTCTGTTTTACCTGGAACCGTCGAGGGTGGCTCTGATTGTGGACCGGCGATGGTGTTTTGTTTATCAGGACGTGCCTGCGCATTGTAAGTGACGTAGTCACGAAGCCTGACTGAAGGAGTCGTCTTCCTATGGCCACGACCCAGCTCCTCTGTCACGACTGGTGCCAGCTGTGCCACTGTTGCAGCACTCTCCTCCTCCTTCTCTGTTTCTGTGACTTGGACTATCCCATCGCCAGGAGCAACAACACTGCTCCCCCTATCCACCAAAGCGCTCACCTCCGGTTGCGGATCATCAAACACTCGTAGGTCTACTGGTGCCATGGCTCTACCCTCAGCATGTTCTTTCTCTTCATATGGGAACTTAGTCTCATCAAACACTACATCTCTAGATACCAGAAACTTTTCTGTCTCCAAATCATAAAGCTTCCACCCCTTCTTCCCAAAGGGATATCCCACAAAAATACACCTCTTGCTTCTCATACCGAACTTGTCTCGATCTCTCCTTGCGTGATGAACAAAACAAAGACACCCGAATGTCTTTATGTCATCATACGAAGGCACTTTCTTATAAAGGATTTCATAAGGCGTCTTCCCTCCAAGCACCTTTGTGGGAGTCCTATTAATAAGATGTGCTGCTGCCAACACACTCTCTCCCCAGAAACTAACCGGTAGATTAGCTTGGAAAAGAAGTGAGCGCGCAACATTCAAAATATGATGATGCTTCCTCTCCACTCTACCGTTCTGCTGAGGAGTGCTCACGCAGGATGTTTGATGTATAATCCCCTTCTCTGCAAAATATCTGGTCAAGCACATGAATTCCGTTCCATTATCACTTCTAACTGTCTTGACCATGCTTCCAAACTGTCGATGACAAAGAGATATAAAATTTGGCAATACTCTCTTAACCTCACTCTTCTCAAGCAAGAGATGGATCCACACTGCTCTGGAAAAATCATCTACAATTGTTAAGAAGTACACAGCCCCACACGAAGATGGTATGATAGGGGCCCCAAAGATCAACATGTATCAAATCGAAAATTGCCAAACTCTTATTAAGACTTTCAGGAAACACTTCTCTAGTCTGCTTTGATTGAAAACAAATGTCGCATCCACCAAACTTGTTTGGGACGTCTTTAACACCAGAAATAAAAGGTAAAAAACTCAAAACACCATAAGCAGGATGTCCTAGACGACGATGCCACACAGCCTGATCTTCTGAAGCCTTAACTCTGTGACCCCGCTTTACTCTGACATCCCGATAAACATAAACACCATCTTTGACCTCACCGGCTCCAATCAGAGTCCTCGTAAAACGGTCCTGCAAAATACATAAAGTGTCTGTAAATACAGCAAGACAACCAGTTTGCTTAAGCAACTTTGCTATTGACAGCAAAGTACAATTCAAATTCGAAATATAGAGAACATTCTCCAATGTCAGGCTAGATGAAAGTCTCAAGTTACCACTCTTGATAGCCATGACACTACTACCATCTGCAAAGCTCACTGGACAGGGAATTATACTTTGAACGCCAGACAGAAGTGTAACATCCCCTGTCATGTGATGCGATGCTCCGGTATCTATAATAACCTCTCCCGTTTGTACCGTACCGTTTAACCGATCTGGAATTGGAGAAGGCTTCTGACTCTCCAAGAGCGCTGTCAGTGATGCCCATTGATCAGGAGTAAGCGGAGGTACGGATGAACTCTGGTTCCCGGAAGAAGCGTTATGACCCTGCACTGCATTGGCCCGAGAAGAGTTCGCTCTGCCTCGTCCTCTTCCTCCTCTGCCACCTCTTCCACTGGACTGGTTCCTCTCCGTGTACCACTCAGGAAATCCTATGATTTGCCAGCACTCTTTTTTCTCGTGACCCGATCTATTACAGTTGCTGCAAACCATAGAAGACCGATTCCTCGCTGTGACTGTACTTCCTGTCGCGGGCTCATCTCCTTCTCTAGTCACAGCTTTAGCTGCAAATCCCACCGGCGCTTCTTTGGAATCACTCCGAGTAGCTCCGATCCTCTTCTCTTCTCTAACCACACGCTGGTACACCGAGTTAAGATCCGGTAACACCTCCAAACCAATGATGTTGGTGCACACATTACTGAATCTTGCTTCATCCAATCCCATGAGGAATTGATGAACCCTTTCCTCTTCATACTCTCTAGCATAAATCTCTGCAGCCTTGCAAGTGCACGTCGGGATAGGCTTGCAATTTAACAACTCTTCCCACTTCTGAGATAACCTCCCAAAATACTCCATAACACTGGATCCTTCCTGCTTGCACGAAGCCAGCTCAGCCTTGAGCTGATGTACTCTCACAGCGCTTCCCACTGAGAAGCGTTTCTTGAGATCTGTCCACATCTTGTGGGCGTCGGGAGTGAAAGGAATCGTCGAACGAAGAACTGGTGAGATCGACGCTCTGATCCACCCCACAATCATAGAGTTGACCGTTCTCCAGCTCTCCGCTTCCTGTGGTTTCTCTGTCTCATCGGGAATCTTCAAACTCCCATTCACAAACCCGATCTTACGCTTGGCACGCAGCGCATTCTCGAGTTCTAATGCCCACTCGGCATAGTTCTCTCCAGTCAAAACAACCGGTGTAATAGCAGTCCCCGGATTGTCCGCCGGAGCTAAGTAATACGGTGACATGTTTGGTGTCACGGTTCCCTCGCCTCCAGCGCCAGACGAACCTATGATTGACTTCTCACCACTCATCTTCTCTTCTTGTCAACGATTTCCACGAAAAAATTATTTTGGTGGCTCTGATACCATGAAAGACAAGAGAACTATGAGAAGATAACTTGTTATTCACATCAACTTACGTACAACGTTATATACTCTCGACATCTCCGAGATATACTCTGATATATTCTCAATACTTATCGTAATCTTACTTACATAACAGAATATACTCTAGTAACATATATCCTTATCCTAACAAGAATTGATGCGCGTGAGTTCCTACAACAATATTCAAAGAATTGATTGAAAACTTGGTAAACCAGTAAGTGACTGTTCTATTTTGCATTCAGGTGGAGTGTCCCAAGTATCCCGGATTCTGTTTATATAGTAAAAACAAATATCACACTGATGCAGGCGGGTAATGAAGGAAAGGTCCAGGATCCAAATATCACATGATATTCTGTGAAAGTCGTACTTGTAGGTTAGAGCATCACACATTGTCCTTTCTGTTGCCTTTTGTGCCTTGTCTTTTGAAACAATGCCCGTATTATCCTATTGCAGAGTCTAAACATCGCTTTCTTGTTTGTTTCGTTTGGGCAGTATAACTATGATATGAGCCCCTATGGGTTCAGAGAGTTCTTCAAGCGCCAGGGGTTTCGTACCTCGGATCCTTAATGAAGCAACTTGAAGGTGGTACGTATTTGAAGCTTTTAAGTCGAGAGCTTGCGTTTGCTTTTCAATTTTGCCGGTCTCGTTACGAGTAAACCGGTTTATTCAGATTACTTGGTGATAATTGCCATTTTCAACTATAGTAAATATAGTATGCCATATCTCACTAAAAATATTTGATAGTAACCATCTTTGTCCAGCAGTAACCCATCCGACGGAATTTTCTCATCACTTGCGGGTTCCTTGCGAGTTCGGCCATTGCCCAAATCATAGTGTTATTGCAGAAGTATTGATTCCCCCTAGACGAATGTTCTGCGGACAAATATGGTTACTGTCAAACTTTTTTAATGAGAGATGGCTTATTATATTTACCATCAAGACCGCTTGATATGGTTTCTTGTGAGTTTGCCATATCCAAGTACAGTTTCTTCCTTCTCTGTTTTTCTGTAGATGCAGACCAATCATTTGTTAATAGAAAGTATCAAGATCTCTCACACTTCTCTCTCCCTGTCCTGGCGTCTAGACGAGTGAACCAGTCAAAAATCCAACCGATATAGGGGAAAAATCTGAACCACAACTTGATCTTTCTGTCTTAGAAAAAGTAGATGGAGACCAATAATTTGTTCATAGAAATAGTATTCATACTTTTTCAAATGATTAATATGCAGACCTTGATTTTTCTTATTATAAACTCTTAATAAGATTATATATCTTATATCTTTTTTTTTTGTCAACAATATATCTTATATCTTATAAATAATAAGTAACTAGGTGGTTTGCCCGCACATGCAGACATAATTGTTTTTCAAATATTTATTGGTGTATATTATTAATTCAAAAAATCATCATAATAAGTATTATTTATGTTTTAAAAAGTCTAAATTAAACATCAAACTTTTATATATGATCAAAATTTTTGATAAAAATATATATATTTATTATTGTGTTAGAATTTTTAAAACACTCATATACTTGAAATATTTTAGAAAATATATTTATACAAATGTTTTTGATTGAATATTTAATTGTAAATTGTTTTATATTTTAATTTTTAACTTTTATAATTAAAAGATAATTTTTCAGATAACAATAAAATATATAAGAATTATCTTTTTATTTCTGAAAATATTAATTTATAATCTAGTATAATATATAAATATAATATTATTAACTTAAATTTTGTTTTTTAACTTTTAAACTGAACAAATTATTTTCAGATACAACACAATATATAAGAATTATTTTTGTCAATATTATATAAGAATTATTATTTTTATTTTTACAATACTAATTTATAATGTAATATAACATATAAATATAATATTATTAACTTAAAATTCGTTTTTAACTTTTAAATTAAAAAATATTATTTTCAGATGACAACATAATATATATAAGAATTATCTTTATATTTTTAAAAATATTAATTTATAATCTAATATAACATATAAATAATAATATTATTAACTTAAAATTCGTTTTTTAACTTTTAAGTTAAAAAAAATATTATTTTCGGATAACAACATAACTAAATAATAATATTATTAACTTAAAATTCGTTTTTAATCATATAATAAATTATATACAAAATCATTAAGGGTAACAAAGACATTATTTTCAGATAATAACATAATATATATGTATATAAGAATTATCTTTATATTTTCAAAATATTAATTTATAATCTAATATAACATATAAATAATAATATTATTAACTAAATTTTTTTTTTAACTTTTAAATTAAAAAAAATATTTTTCAGATAACAACATAATATATATACGAATAATCTTTATATTTTTGAAAATATTAATTTATAATCTAATATAACATATAGATAATAATATTATTAACTTAAAATTCGTTTTTAATTATATAATAAATTATATATAAAATCATTAAGGATAACATAGACATTAACCGCTCTAACTTTTAACGTGAGAGCTCCGTTGCGAAAAATAACTTCGCAAATAATAGTATAGATCTAATATAACATATAAATAATAATATTATTAACTTAAAATTCGTTTTTTAACTTTTAAGTTAAAAAAAATATTATTTTCGGATAACAACATAACTAAATAATAATATTATTAACTTAAAATTCGTTTTTAATCATATAATAAATTATATACAAAATCATTAAGGGTAACAAAGACATTATTTTCAGATAATAACATAATATATATGTATATAAGAATTATCTTTATATTTTCAAAATATTAATTTATAATCTAATATAACATATAAATAATAATATTATTAACTAAATTTTTTTTTTAACTTTTAAATTAAAAAAATATTTTTCAGATAACAACATAATATATATACGAATTATCTTTATATTTTTGAAAATATTAATTTATAATCTAATATAACATATAGATAATAATATTATTAACTTAAAATTCATTTTTAATTATATAATAAATTATATATAAAATCATTAAGGATAACATAGACATTAACCGCTCTAACTTTTAACGTGAGAGCTCCGTTGCGAAAAATAACTTCGCAAATAATAGTATAGATATTATATAATGTAAAAATAGATTAAGTTAATGATTAAAAATGTCAATATAATAAACATAAAACGGTTATATGTTTTGTGCACCAGTTTCTGTATATCCGCTTCCGATTTTATGTAATCTAGATGCTTACACCATCTTAAGATCAGAGTGATAACCAGAGGCAAAG
Organism: Raphanus raphanistrum subsp. raphanistrum; assembly: GCA_019706035.1. NCBI lineage: Eukaryota > Viridiplantae > Streptophyta > Magnoliopsida > Brassicales > Brassicaceae > Raphanus > Raphanus raphanistrum. The sequence continues at coordinate 16,445,064 of CM033981.1, forward strand.
TCAAATGTGATATGAGGGGGGTCACATGACCTATGTGATTTTTTGAAAACAAAAAAAAAATTACTTGTATTTCCAAAAAAAATATGATGAATATAATTTATTAACCCCTGTAAAGTATACTATTTGTTATCAATTTGATCCCTCGAAACATTTCTTCTGCCTCGCCACTGGTGACAACCTAACTAAATTTAATTTTAGAAAAATTCCAATCACTCATTAAGTGCTATTAATCCATCTAATTGCCAGAAAGTCTCAAGTCAACCAAATGACTTTGATTATTCTGTCACAAAGTGTTTGATGTGTAAAATGAGTGGTCGTCTGAGACTAAAATAATTGAAGTATTTCAATTTCAAAGTAGTTTTTTTTTTGGTAAAAAAATTCAAAGTTGTTGACTGGAGACTTTCTGTTTTTTTATACTTAAGCGTACGCTTGCAGAAGCCAAAAGTAAAACAAAATAAACTGTGGAGCGAGAAGAAGCCTGAATGACTAGTGAAGCTATGTCGATTGTTGTGAATGTCACTAGCTTATCAAATGTGGTAGCTCAAGATAAAAATCTGAATGGGAGTTCGAGTACGAGCACTCAAGATGAAAACATACATGAGAAAATTAAGAAGGCAGCTCAAGATGGGGATATAGAGAGACTCTACGAACTGATAGCAGAAGATCCAAACATTCTAGGTCACTTTGATGAAGTGCCTTTTTGCGAGACGCCACTACACATTGCAGCTGAAAAAGGAAAAATTCATTTTGCCATGGAACTAATGACCCTGAAGCCGTCCCTTGCTTCAAAGCTAAACGTGTCAGGTTTCAGCCCCATGCATTTAGCGCTGCTGAACAACCATACCCGAATGGTGAGAGGTTTTGTAGCACTCGACAGCAGCTTAGTCAGGATCAAGGGAAGAGGAAGGGTTACTCCTTTGCATCACGTTGCTCGAATGGGTGATGCAGAGTTGTTGAGTGAGTTCTTGTTTGCTTGTCCTTCTTCCATTGAAGATCTAACGATTAAGTGTGAGACAGCTGTGCACGTTGCCGTGAAGAACCACCAGTTGATGGCATTTAAGGTTCTAATGGGGTGGCTCAAGAGAGTAAACAAGGAGGAAATATTGGACTGGAAAGATGAAGATGGTAACACTGTCTTCCATATTGCTGCGTCTATAAATCATACTGAGGTAAAAAAAATGTTTGTTGTTTTTTACCATAGTTCTTGTTCATACATGATTGTTGGTTAAAAGTTAAAACCTATAAAAAAATAGACAATTACAAAAACAATATCTATTTATTATAGTTATTTAATGTGTTTTTTAAATGTGTGGAAACACTGGAAATCTATTTTTGAGGAAGGAGGTAATATTTGTTTATGTCCCATATTCTTTATCATTTAGGATTTATTTATTTATTCTAGACTTATATACGCTTGAGGTGTGTTGAGTTTTGCAGGTGATAAAGTCACTGCGTAAAACCGTCAAATTAAAAGCCAAGAACTTGGATGGCAAAACTGCAATGGACATACTACAAAATCACCAATCTCCTTGCTTTCCTAAAGGAAGAAGACTTCTCCGCAGTGTTAAAGAAAGACTACTTTCTGGTTCCACAATGACTCTAGCAGAATACTTGAGAAAAAATCTAACGTTTATGGAGAAACGAAACAAATTCTTGGGGATGAGCAACTTGAGCTCAATTGGAGAGAGGTCTCTGAAGACTAGCAAACGAAACGATGCAATACTTATTGTTGCTGTACTGATAGTAACAGCTACTTACCAGGTTGGTTTCAGTCCTCCTGGTGGAGTTTGGCAGGAATATTCCTCAAATTCTACCGCTCACAATGTTCACCACGCTGGACAGATGACTATGTCTTTTAACATGGCCTTATTTTTTCTTGCCTTCAACGGGGTTGCTTTCCTATCATCTCTATATGTGATCATGGTCCTCATAATTGGACTCCCGATGTGGAAGTTAATTTACTGTTCAGTGGCGGTCTTAAGTGTCGCTATGTTAGCATCATACGCTGCTATATTCCCGACTCGAGACGGCCAGTTGGAAGGGATATCAGCGATTATCTTCATCATGGCCTTCCGATTGACGATAGCAACCATGTTGTGTGCTACTTTCGTGGCCTTCACTATTGATAAATGTCGTCGGCACCGAGTGGACTTCCCGGCGAGCTGCTTCTCCTCATAGGATACTTTTTTTTTAACTTGTTTTGGTATGTATGCAAATTGAACCTGGTTTGTTTGGCAAGAAAAGAGAATTAGCTCTAGCCAATAAAAAAAAATCTATCAAAGAGTGTGTGAACGCTGTAAAAAGAAGAGTCATATACTAAGGATAAATGTTGAGTTCTTAATCCACATCTAATCCTAACGGGAAAAAATGATTGGAGAATGATCAACAAAAAATAACATATAGGTTCTTGACGATTTGAACTCTGTTTCTGTTTTTGGTTTTGTAAACAATTCAGTATGGTATATGATAAACTCGGACATCTTTATACTCGGACTCTTAAGAATTTATTTTACAAAATCCGAATAAGTTTGTATCCGTAATACATGTTTACTTTTTTCCTATTTTGCTTGGGGACAAGTCAAGAGCAATTTTATTGGATGTAAAAAGACGAGAGAAGAGGGGTTTAGTTGTCGCCACAAGAAACCCACTCTACGAAACAAAACTAAAAGTTGATCTGAAAACAACATTAACCAAGTTGGTTAACCCGGTCCGACCACGATCATCAACCGGTCTTTGCAAATACAAGTTTGGAAAAAAATTTCATGTCTTTACACTAAACCCTAAAAAACTTTCATCTCCTCCTCTACGTATACAAGTTTGGTTCGCTTGTTCTTCTTCTTCCTCCTCCCTCTGCCTCTTCGAAACTCAGCCACCCCCACCAGGCAAGAATCTTCTCCGTTCTAAAAGATAATTATGTCAACTCGACCTGAGCTGCTAGCACCGCCGGAGATATTCTATGACGATTCTGAGGCTCGCAAGTATACTTCTTCTTCACGTATCGTCGAAATTCAGGTCCCTTTTTTCTATTTTTAATTGTTTCCCTAAAAGGATATCTCTCTGTTGTCTCCTTAATTCAATAGTGTCCTCTGCTTAATACATGTTCCTGCTGATTCCAAGTACACTGCTAGAAAACGCAAGTCCCGTTTCTGATTGTTCCTGATGATTCTTAAAACGCTAATATTAGCAATTGTATTAAGTTTTTTGGTACACTGAACATTTCCCTACTGTGTTTTCAGTTTTTAGCACTTCAAAATATTATAATATTATTTTAACACATTTATATTTTATAATACATATTTTACACATACCAAATAACCTGTCAAAGTAATTATACTTCTTATTTTACATCAAAAATATAAATATATGAATCTAACTTTTTAAAAATAAAGTAATAACTTCATAAATTAATAAAATAGTATAGATCCAACATTATTAATTTACAGAATCTTTAATATATGTATGATAAGCTTAGTTGATATAATAACAAACACAAGATCAGAAAAAGTTGTTGCAATATCTAAACAAAATTTTAAGATGATCTTCTAGTGAAAGAATCTAATAAAAATGTGCGAGTGTTTTTCTTTTTAAGCTATTTTCACTCGAAGAGTTTTGATAAGGCGAGAAGATGGCGGCGAGGAGTAGACCACGTGACCAGAAGGATAAAAACATTCTTCGTTTCCTTCCTCGTGAAGGCAAACCAGACAAGAAGACAGAGCATTGCAAAATATGTCTGGACGACGTTGATACCGACCTAATGTTTTACGTTGAAAGATGCGGTCATCGGTTCTGCGTTGACTGCGTGAAACAACACATAGAGGTGAAGCTGGCTGATCGTAAGATACCAGACTGTCCTCATCACAGATGCATCTTCCATCTCTCTATCGACAGATGCGGCGATCTTTTGTCGTACAAGGAAAGCTTGGTGTGGATGCAGAGGATTAAAGAGAACTCGATTCCTTTGGCGAAGAGAGTTTATTGTCCGTATACGAGTTGCTCTCATCTGATGTCCACGACCGAGATTTCTACATGTGGATCATCATCATCTACTGGACTTAGGAGATGCTTTAAATGCCGTGGGGAGTTCTGTCTCCACTGCAGAGTTCCGTGGCATGGTATGCTATCGTGCAATGACTACAGGAGGTTGTATCCTAATCGTTTTCAAGAAATTAGTGATGTTGCAAAGCTGAGATCTTTGGCGAATCTTAATGGGTGGCGTCAATGTCCCACGTGTTATCACATGGTTGCACGGTCTTACGGATGCAACCGCATAACTTGCAGGTACCTCTGTTCTCTCTCTAGAACAAGTAGAGAGATTATTTTCTTTTGTTAGTTTCATAACGAACTTTTGATGCGGTTTAGGTGTGGGAATGCATTTTGCTACCAGTGCGGTTACTTATGGGACGGAGGGTTCCATGGAGATTGCAACGATGATTTCTTGTGGGCGTTTTCTCCTATATTAGTCTTTGTTTCTCTTGTACTACTACTAGTTTTCGTTTTATACCAACTCACTAAATAGGAAGACTTGTTGTATGAAACTTCCGAGTAGCACTCCCGCAAACAACTCGGACAAAGATTTGGATAGTGTGTTATGAAAATTAATCTCGTTTCTTCAATTTTTTCTTATACATTAATCTAGGTCTCTCTCTGTAAGGATGAACCTATCGAGCTAGAAAGTAAGACAACCCCCATGAGTACTTTGATGCTGACTGAGCTAGAGGCAGTTATTTGCACTCGGTTCAAATGGTCCTTCATGCTTCTAGGCCTCGTTTTGTCTGAATTATCGAAGATTATCGAGATATTTTGTCTGAAAAATTTGCACTCGACAATTCTCAACAATATCCTTTGAATTATGTGCGACTTTAAAACGATAACAAGTCGTATGCAGAGCAGCTAGTGGCATATAAGTTGAAACTGTGCTCTCTGAGGCTTCTCTTCCTTAATGCAAGATACGTAGGCATCTTTTGATTAGATCTCGATTTCTTATCCAATAATATTGGGTTAAGACAGAAACCAAACATGTATTCCTGACATAACATTATAGTCTTCTTGCAAAAAGTTCAATCTAAAAAAAACAATTACGATAAGAGAAGAACACCCTCAAAAACTAACACTTTCCAAAGTGTTTGTTGTTTCGACTCTTAACCAAAGAGATCAAAGCCAAAGTCTCCTTCCTCCTCTTCAGATTCTTCCTTCTTCTTCTCTTCCTCCTTTGTGGCTGCGGCGGCCTCACCTCCACCACCGCCTCCAGCTGCTGCACCTCCACCGGCAGCAAATCCTCCTCCAGAACCACCACCAATTGTCACCTGCCCCATTTCATTTTCTATTATTACCACAAACATTGCCAATACACGTTTCAACTAACAATATAATGTAAACTTAAACGATCAGATTAACAATAGATTCTATCACAAGCTACTTAGCCAAAACACATACAGCGATCTCATCAATTAAGTGATCCTACGTCTTTAGATTCGAATCAAGAAAAAAAACGAAACAGATCTAACTATCAATGAGAGAGAGAGAGAGAGGGTAAGCAAATAGAAACCTGGCAGACGGCGGAGGTAGGGCAGACGAGGGAGAAGGAAGACTGAACGCCACCGGAGGAATCGGCGGAGAGAGCAGCCTGAACAAGCTTGCGCTGGAGATCGTAGGTGGAAGAAGCGGAAGCTTCGAGGTCTCCCTCGTATTGCTTAGCGGTCCATTCTCCGCCTTTGCTTTTGCAAACGAATGTGAATACTCCCATCTTCTTCTTTTATTTTCTAGCGACGGCGAGTTATCTAAGCTGGCGATGGTAGTGTGACGTCTTAGTGCGTTTATATATGAGTGATATTTCGAGAAACCTAACAAACCCTAGATCAGCTAAATACTCTACTGGGCCCGAAACCGAGCCCATCAAAAGGTCTACATTTCTTAATTGATCCGTGTTCTGTAATAACAAGACTTTTGATATTATAAGTTTTTTAGTTTTCTTTAAATTTTATATAGTTTGTTTTCTTTTTTTTTTCTGGAACTTAATTTATATATAGTTTGTTTGAGAATTACGTCTGTTTAGTTATATTCAGGAGAATAATAAATTTGATACTCCGTCGTTTTCATATTAAATGTCATTTTATCTTTTAGATTTTGTTTTATTATTTCCAATGCGTATTTTAAACAAATTTTGAATTTTTACTTTAATTTTTAATTCATTAATTCATAAAATCAAAAAAACAATAAAAAAATAAAGCTAAAACAATTTAACAATTTTCTTAATTAGTTCGCAAAATCACACTTATGATCAAACTAAGGGAGTACATTATGGAAACCTAATCCAAGTTTTGTCAGACTCACAACTCCGTATTGGTGCCGGTACCGGATCAAAGTTTCACAGAGAGAGAAGGGAGTAAAGATTGGGCTATCTGTATTCAATATGGGCCTACTATAATTTTCTCCCGGCCCATATGAGTTGAAGAACAATTGTTTGTAATCGTTACTATTTGCACCGCCGCGTAAAATTCGCCGTTCAAAGAAAGCTATACGGTCATGGCGGAAACTGATCGACGATTTTCCAGAATTGTATGGATCCGCGATGGGGGAAGAAGAAGAAATCGAAAGGAGATGAGGAGAGAAAGAGCAAAGAGAAAAACAGACCTGCGAATGGCGCGGCGGGGAGGAGACAAGTGAAAGTGACAAAGCTTGTTAGTGTATTCAACCTTTCCTTTTTTTTTTCTAATTTTGTCATTTTTTTCATTAATAACCATTGCTTTAATTGAGCTTATGGACGGACGATTAGTTATTTTCTCACAAAAATCCAAAACCTTAATTAACTAATTAAATTTTGAAGCTTAATCAACTAATTAAAAGTATGACCAATTTTGAAGCTTAATCAACTAAATCAAGTCTACGTAATTTAATTTTGAAGCTTAATCAACTAATTAGAATATTACCAATTTTGAAGCTTAATCAACTAGTCTAGTCTACGTATTTAATTTTGAAGCTTAATCAACTAATTAAAAGATTACCAAGTTCATTTCGTTTTGCCAAATCTCTCTCTCTCTCCATTGTTTTCTTTCTGGCGAGTAAAAAACCTGAAATAGCGGGGGTAACCCACAAAGGTTGTTTTTTTTCCCTTCCCTTTTAACTTTTTTTGGAATCAAGAGAATTTTAGAACGATGCACCTTGTTCTTGAAAATAATCTGTAAAAGGTATTATCTTTTTTGTAATTACTTGTTTTCAATTTTTCTTGTCAATGACAAAACACACAACAAACTCATCTATAATCCCACACCATTATGCGCATTAGCTTCATGCATGCATTTTATTATCGTCCACCACCTTGTTTGTTTTTGGGGGGGTGGGAGGGGGGGGGTTACCATTCTGGTCTATACTTGGTCGTAAAGAATTATCTTAGGGATTTGGCTTCCTGTCCTCTGTTATTGCAGCTCTTTTGAGGATCATGCTTACATTTATTATCTTTTGGTTGAGAAAGTTAGGGGTTTCAGAAGAGTATGAATCAATAGAAGCTTCATGTCTCATTAATAATTGCTTGTTTCAGCGATTCTAGCACCTACATTGTGTTACACGATTCTTTTTTTTGGGAGATAGAAATCTGCATTCACAGCATCCTCCGAGTCTGAGAATTTTTCCGGTTAAAATGTCTAATTCATACTCGTTATTTACCTTTGCAGGTTTACTTTGTTTCTTGAAATCTAAGAAGCTGAGGATAGTTTAAGGTTTAAAAAAAAAACAGAATGACGTTTTCGATGAGAGACTTAGATGAGGCTCTCCAAGGATGTGGCCAGAAATCGTAACCTTCTCTCTCACTCTTAATCTCTCTCTTTCTTTTTTTTGAACTTCTTGTGATATTGCTTTTAAATCATTTGCATATATTATACAGAGGGATTGAAATATGGCGCATCGAGAACTTCAAACCTGTTACTGTTCCAAAAGAGTCTCATGGTAAATTTTTCACGGGGGATTCCTATATAGTCTTAAAGGTCCGTTGTCTTTTCCTAGTTTATATCAACTCCTTGATGATCAATACTTCTTAATAGTGTCTAAAACCTTCTTATATCTAACTATCTCATGTCAGACCACAGCGTCAAGAACCGGTTCCCTGCATCACGATATTCACTACTGGCTCGGTAAAGGTTCCAGTCAGGTAATAACAACACCCTCTTCACAATTCCTGCGTTTTTATTCAGTGACTAAGAATAATGTAAAACAGGATGAAGCTGGTGCTGTAGCCATTATGACAGTTGAGTTAGATTCAGCGTTAGGTGGGCGTGCTGTTCAGTACCGAGAAGTACAGGGTCACGAGACTGAGAAGTTCCTTTCCTACTTCAAACCTTGCATTATACCCCAGGAAGGTGGGGTTGCTTCCGGGTTCAACCACGTAAAGCCCGAGAAGCACCAGACGCGTCTGTATATCTGTAAAGGCAAACATGCAGTTCGTGTAAGAGAGGCAAGTCAGTTAACTTAACAGTGTCCTGAATAGTCTTTTTAACTCAGCGGGTCCCTTTATGTTTGCATTCTTTTTATTTTTCTCATTTTTACAGGTTCCGTTTGCTCGATCGACTCTCAACCACGACGATGTTTTCATTCTTGATACAGAGTCTAAAATATTTCAGTTCAGTGGTTCCAATTCGAGTATTCAAGAAAGAGCAAAAGCTCTTGAGGTTGTTCAGTACATTAAAGACACTTACCATGATGGAAAGTGCGATATCGCAGCTGTAGGTAAGTGAAGTAAGCTGTCAAGAGGCTAAGGTTTTTTAACCAAAGTTAAAATGTGATTTGCTTAATTACTTGTAGAGGATGGGAGGTTGATGGCTGATGCTGAAGCTGGAGAGTTTTGGGGTTTGTTTGGTGGGTTTGCTCCTCTTCCTAAGAAATCAGCACTCCGTGATCACCAAACCGCTGGATCTGATGGGATCAAACTCTTCAGGTAGAGAGACAACCTTATCATCTTAAATCGAAGTTGCCTTGTAAATTGACCGATTGATGTGAGATATGTTTGATCGGTCTTTCAAGTGTTGAGAAGGGACAGACAAAACACATAGAAGCTGAGTCTTTGCGGAAAGAGCTTCTAGAGACTAACAAATGTTACATTCTTGATTGTGGTCTCGAGTTGTTCGTTTGGAAGGGAAGAAATACTTCAATCGACCAAAGGAAGAGCGCAAGTCAAGCTGCAGAAGTAAATTTATTTCTCATGCCCCAAACCAAACGAATAGTCTTTGGTTTGATGAGTTTTTGCTAAAAACGTCATTCTTTCACTTTTTTTTTTGTTCAGGGGTTTTTCCGCGCGTATGAACGTCCAAAATCAAACCTGGTCAGTGTGATGGAAGGGTTTGAAACAGTGATGTTCCGATCTAAGTTTGATGCATGGCCGACTACAAGTGCCGTAGCTGAGCCCCAACAAGGCAGAAGCAAAGTGGCAGGTGTAGTAACACAAGTAGCATTGATTTTAAATTGCTGAAATTTTGATCTCTCTCGGTTACGAGATACTTAATCTCTGTTTCTTTTTTTTTACCAGCTCTTTTGCAACGGCAAGGAGTTAACGTTCAAGGCCTGGTTAAGAGTTCTTCTTCTTCGTCTTCTTCTTCTTCTTCTAAAGACGAGCCTAAGCCATACATTGATGGCACAGGAGATCTCCAGGTAGTGACTTGATACCAGCATTGAAGTGTTCCAATAAGTTAACATAATCTTTTGATTGTCAACTATGAAACTTTACAGGTCTGGCGAATCAATCGCGAGGAAAAGATCCCTCTAGAACCAGCAGAGCAATCAAAGCTCTATAGTGGAGATTGTTATATATTCCAGTACTCATATCCCGGAGAAGATAGAGAAGAAACTCTAGTGGGTACTTGGTTAGGAAAGCAAAGCGTTGAGGTACATTTCATCACACATATATATGGAGACTATTGCTCTCTATATCTGCTCACTGATGGTAATGATATATATATAGGAAGACAGAGCATCTGCTATTTCCATGGCAAGCAAGATGGTTGAATCCATGAAGTCTATGCCAGCTCAGGTACTTATTCTCGTTATTTTCTGTTACAGATTCTAAGGCCAATATTACATTTAGGAGATGCATTTGTTAGTGTTTATCCATGCAGGCTCGCATTTACGAGGGAAAAGAACCGATTCAGTTTTTCGTGATCATGCAAAGCTTCATCACATTTAAGGTTAATAATATCTAAGTCCTTGTTCCTTCAGGTTCTCTTTTGTTAGTTTTGAAGTGATCTTTTTTATCACAATCTTTTGTCTCAGGGTGGTCTTAGTGATGCTTTCAAAAAGTACATAGCAGAGAACAAAGTACCTGACACTACTTATGATGCAGAGGGTGTTGCTCTGTTCAGGGTTCAAGGTTCTGGACCAGAGAACATGCAGGCCATACAGATAGAAGCGGTAACGTATACTGCAAACCATAATGAAGCAGCTTTCTTCTTGTTCATCAGTTTAGTAATTCAATTAGTATCTGGTTCCAACAGGTTTCTACAGGGTTAAATTCTTCTTACTGCTATATATTACATGGTGATTCTACTGTTTTCACTTGGCGTGGCAATCTAACTTCCCCGGAGGATCAAGGACTTATGGAGAGAATGTTGGATCTGATCAAGGTAAATAATATTGAGATTTGTTTCTGCATTTAAGAGCTTACCTCCTCAGATCTCTCGTATGGTTTTGACCCTCTGGTTCATTTGAATTACAGCCAAATGAAAACACCAAGGCACACAAAGAAGGTTCAGAGTCTGAACAGTTTTGGAAATTATTAGGAGGGAAATCAGAATATCCAAGCCAAAAGATCAAAAAGGATGGAGAGAGTGATCCTCATCTCTTCTCTTGCACATTCTCAAACGGTAAAAAACATCTGTTCCCATGACTTTCACTTTTTCACTTGCACTCTTTTTTTTTTCTAAATCCAAGCACTGATATAAACTGTCATTTTTCATTTTCTGGTGGGTTTGATAATTATTGTGCATGCTGCTATTTTACCAGAAAATCTAAAGGTAACATATGGTTTCCATTTTTATAAGCCAGGTTTCTATTATGATTACTCACCAGGGCTCTTCTTTCTTTCTTATTATCCTCATATAGGTTACGGAGATCTTCAACTTCACTCAAGATGATCTGATGACTGAAGATATCTTCGTTCTTGATTGTCACACTGAGATCTTTGTCTGGATGGGGGAACAAGCTGACCCCAAGAAGAAACCGCGAGCTTTAGTCATTGGAGAGGTACTTAAAGATTCATTCAAATACATTTAAACGTACAAAACTGCAAACTATTCTTATACATCCTCTTCCTCAACAGAAATTTCTTAAGCACGACTTCCTTCTAGAGAATCTAGCAAGCGAGACACCTATATACATTGTAACCGAAGGAAACGAACCTCCATTTTTCACTCGGTTCTTCACCTGGGACTCTTCTAAATCTGCAGTAAGTGACCTCTCTCTATATATATATACTTGCTAGATTCATGTTAAAGGGATAAAACTGCTTCTTTCTTTCAGATGCATGGAAACTCTTTCCAGAAAAAGCTAGCAATCTTGACGAACAAAGGACAGCCGCTTCTAGATGTAATAAGCTTTTACCTCATTTTGTGCAAAATCAATCTCTGGACACTTCTGTTTTAAATGTTTTGTCTCTGTTTTATGCTCTCAGAAACCTAAAAGGAGAGTACCGGTGTATAGCAGCAGCAGGTCCAGCGTTCCAGACAAGTCACAGACGCGGTCAAGAAGTATGAGTTCTACACCTGACAGAGCCCGAGTAAGGGGACGGTCTCCAGCTTTCAACGCACTTGCTGCAAACTTTGAGAACGTAGGCACAAGAAACCTATCAACTCCACCACCTATGGTTAGCCCATTGGTCCGGAAGCTTTACCCTAAGTCTCTTGCACCAGACCTCACCAAGCTGGCCCCCAAATCAGCAGCTTTTGCTGCCCGTACAGCGCTTTTCGAGAAATCTAGGCCTGCTCCTCAAGAACCATCAAGTAGCCCCGGTCCATCTGAAGGTCTGCAGTACATAAAAAAACTAATATAAAAGTTAAGATTCTTGAGCTAACACTTGTTCGATCTATTTGATATATGAAGCTACGAACGAAGCAGAGACACCAAAGCCGAGATCAGAGGGAGAATCAATGATCAGCATTGATGAAGATTCAAAAGAAGAAGAAGAAGCGGAGAAAGAAGAAAGCAACCTTCCTACTTTCCCATACGAACGGCTCAAAACTGACTCAGAGGATCCACCATCAGATATCGACCTCACTAGAAGAGAGGTCAGATTCTCCAAAAAAAACACATTCGTTTATCGGAATTGTGTTTAATGAATATAGCTTCTCTTTACGACAGGCGTACATGACTTCAGCAGAGTTCAAGGAGAAGTTTGAGATGACAAAGAGTGAGTTCTATAAACTGCCCAAGTGGAAACAAAACAAGCTTAAAATGGCTCTTCATTTATTCTGAAACACACTCCAGAAGCTCCTTCTTCATCTCAAGTCTCAACCACCAAAACCCGTAAGTTGATGATCCCTTTGTTTCGGTGTAATCTTACACTTATAGATAGACCAGGAGATCCGGTTTAATTGCTAAACACAGGTTCTTGATCAAGTTTTGAAAGATCAAGAAATCGGTTTTAGTGTAGAGTGTCTTCCCTTTGTTAAATCTTATACTTAACTCTTCTTTTGCAGTTCAAGAAATACACACAGGGCATCATCATACATTGATCTTCATCTTGTGAGCTGCTTACAAATAATGAAAAAGAAAATTATACTTCGGATTTTGTTTGTGTGTCGGTTTGTTTACCATCTCACTGATCTGTTTGGCTGTTGCCTGTTGGGTACTTCACTTGTCTCTGTTGCTTTATATTATTGAAGAAACAATGTAAATTATTTTACTCTCAGGTCGTCAGTAATCTTCATCAGTCCCATGCATGTTCAAAACCTTTTTAATAACTTTACAATATAAATACTGTTGCAAAATATATTATGTATATAATGCTTTAATAATAACTAGACTACAATCTAGATAATAATTTCGTTTGAAATTATTGGGGATAACTGGTTGACGGTAGCTGTAGAATTCAGGCTCTGTAATTTTTTTATATAAATGTATATTTTTATATATATGTATTTAATTTAACTGTCAAAATTAAATGAAAAAAATAAAATAAAAAACGATTCTTACAATAATATTTTTTTGTTTTAGAAAAAAGGTTTCTATTGTCATTTTAAAATAATTTGGTTTTAGTTTTAAAAACTACATAAAACATATGATTGATATTTTTATGATAATAGATAAAAACTAAACTAAAATCACTTGTTATAACCCAATCAATCATTCCCATCTATCTTTACAATGTTCTAATAGTTATGAAATTTTTTAGTTTCAAATAGTTATGGTGTTTCTAGTTGTTTTAGCACCTGTCTAAAATAAATTTATCTGAATTTTTTCATTGAATAATGTCTCTGAATTTCGCACTAATCAGAATTGTTTTGTTATTTGTATCAAAACTTAAATGTTTGACGTTAAATAATTCATATGGCAGATTAATGTAACCATAATAGCCAATGAAAGTAGGAGTGGGATGAATATGATATTCTTCTAAAATTATAATATCCGGATCTGGATATTGAACTTTGAAATAAATAAAAATCATATTAAATATATAAACATATTAACAGCAATTTAAAAATAAAAATGTATATAATGTTTATAATTATTATTATGTATGCTATTACAAGTTTTATATAAAAGTTATATATTATTATAAAAATGAAATATAATAAATAAAATTAATTTTTATAAATATAGATATTACTGTTTTAAAATAATTATTAATAAAAATTATGGATTCGGATATTAGGATTAAAAACCAAGATATTCGGATCTGATTTTGACGGATCCAACATTTTATTATCTGAATCTGGATCCGACCCTTCCGGATATCCGGATTTCAGAAAAGATCCATATCGACGGATATCTGGATCGGATCTCGGATCCTGATTATCACTGTGTTCATATCATTTTTAGAAAACCATTATTTGTGTTACCGTATATATGCTACTTTAGCAAATATTATTGAAAATGTAATGTAATATTAATTGAATGACATTGGAAGTCAAAATTACATAACATGCAGTAAGACTATTATAAACGAATTAAATTGAAGCATACACTAACTATTTTTATCATAATTGTTGATAAAAAATTTTAATAATATATCATAAGAATAATATTTATATTTTAAAAATAATAAAAGTCAAAATAGACAAAAGATATATAAATTTGTTTATTTTAGAAAATATATATAAATAAAATTTATATTTAGTTTTGAAAAATAACGTGTCAAAACATAACAAATATCATATCTATTCAAACTCGCGAATTCGCGGATAACCACATGGTAACTAAATAAATAAACAGAGTAAGTTTTGAAAGTTGGAAGAAAAAAAAATCGAAAACAAAATGAAAACATTACAAAGGCATAGAAGAAGAAGAAGAGTACTACTACTACAAACGACGATCCTCCCGTTATTGTTAATTTGTGCACTATCCATGGCGAAGGAGCGTCCTTCTTTCGAGCTCGCCAAAGGCATCAATTGCCTCGACAAAATCGTCCTCCGCGAGTCTCGCTGCCGCTCCGCCGAGGTATTATTCTCCCTCCCTGCTACGCTCTGTTTACTTGATGATCCTTACAACCGCCAAGACTGATCTGAGATTTTTAGATTTTTTTTGTTTTGTATTGAGATCGCTGGTTGTAGTGTATGATTACGTTTGTGTGAATCTATTAGTGTATTTTGGGGGCGAGGCGATGGATCTGTTGTTTATCAAAGGAAGGTGTTGGTTGTGACTTGTGAGTGTGTGATTGATCAAATCATTTGAAGAGTGCAAATTATTAGCATTCTTTTAGTTTGAATTTCATCTTTTTTGAGGAATGGTGCATGCAGGTATACTTGTATGGTGGTCATGTGACTTCCTGGAAGAATGAGAACGGAGAAGAGTTACTTTTCCTCAGTAGCAAGGTACTCTTCTAATCTATTCCACCTTATTTATGATTTGAGTTTCGTGTCTTTTTTACTAAAGAGGACATTTGGTTCATCATTCATGAAAAAAGTTGATATCAGATATGCTCAACATTTATCATTAGATATTTCTCTGGTTGGTTGGTTGGTTGTCTCTTTAGTGCAAAAAGAGTATTTAATCTTCGAGTAATTAGTCTCAAACTTCACTTCATGTTTAGTTTTAATTTCCTAAAGAAGCATGTGAAAAGAATAAGAGTATTTTTATTTTACTGTCTAGTAATTTTCTCACGTTAAGATTAGTTTCTTATGCCCGGTAGAGAGATCTGAAACCATGTGCTCTGTATTGTGCAGTCTATATTCAAGCCTCCAAAACCCATCCGTGGAGGGATTCCACTGTGCTTCCCTCAAGTATGTGTTTATACCTTTCTCTTGTTCTCCACGTTATGTGAAAACTTTTCAAGTAATGTTTTTGTACGTGCAGTTCAGTAACTATGGTCCAGTCAAATCTCATGGATTCGCTAGAAACAGGATTTGGGAAGTCGATACTAGCCCACCTCCTCTGCCTTCAAATTATTCTTCTAATGCTTTTGTTGACCTGATCCTAAGGCCAACTGAAGACGATCTCAAGATGTGGCCTAACAAGTAAGAGTCTTCAGAACATTATGCACGTATATTAACCTAGAAACAATGTCTACATTAGAATCTTGGTGTGTGTGTTTTATTTTTTCTTCATCAACTCTCACAAAAGAAGAGCATTTCTAACTTCCATCTCGGTGTATCCATTTTCAGTTTTGAGTTCCGGATGAGGGTAGCTTTGGGATGTGAAGGGGAACTGACGCTGACATCTCGTATCAGGAACATCAACTCTGATGGAAAGCCTTTTTCATTCACATTTGCTTATCACACTTATTTCTCTGTCTCGGACATTAGGTAAACCTCATCTTGCATTTGTGTATTTTCATGCCAATCAGGTACAGTTTCACTGGTAATAGAAACACTGATATGCATCTCTGTTTTGTTTTGCTTGTGTTCAGTGAAGTACGGGTTGAAGGACTGGAGACGCTGGATTATCTAGACAAATTAAGGAACAGAGAACGTTTTACCGAGCAAGACGATGCTATTACTTTTGAATCTGAAGTAAAGTTTCAGATTCATATCACTCCTTTCTTTCTGTGATATATCTGTTTGTCTAGTATCATAACTTGTTGACTTGTTCATAACATAGACTGACAAGATTTACCTAAGTACTCCTACAAAGATTGCTATCTTGGACCACGAGAAAAAGAGGACTTTTGTTATTCGCAAGGAAGGGCTTGCCGATGCTGGTAAAACCTAAAACCCTCAGAATCCAAAGTTCTATACTATTATGAATCATTTTTTTGCAGTGGTGTGGAATCCATGGGAAAAGAAATCAAAGAAGATATCAGACTTGGGAGATGAAGACTATAAGCATATGCTGTGTGTTGAAGCTGCAGCTATCGAAAGACCGATAACGTTGAAACCGGGTGAAGAATGGACAGGAAGACTCGAGCTCTCTGCGGTTCCTTCTAGTTACTCAAGTGGACAGCTTGATCCCAGGAAACTCCTCCATTGAATTTTTCAAGCGTCCAAAACATCATCTTTCTTTCTCCTCTCTTTCTCTTAGTTAATTGCAGGTAACTTCTATTTTACTCTTCTTTATCATTTGTTTTCGTTATGAACACTTTTGTGTGTTTCAAACTTCAAAGCACATGATACAGTACTAGTTTTGCCTCTTATTTGGAATATTCTAGTTATTTTTTTTTCAAGCGAAAACGTTTTTGCCAATACCGTAGCGTTGATAAAAATTAAATTTGATTTGTGCAGAGTACTGTGAAGAAAGGAGGGAAGGAAGGTGTGAAG
Source organism: Raphanus raphanistrum subsp. raphanistrum (assembly GCA_019706035.1). Lineage (NCBI taxonomy): Eukaryota > Viridiplantae > Streptophyta > Magnoliopsida > Brassicales > Brassicaceae > Raphanus > Raphanus raphanistrum. The sequence goes on from CM033981.1 coordinate 16,461,950, forward strand.
ATGGTCATCGGATAATACTATAATAAAGAACAAGATATTGCTTCTTAGCTCTCTTTTGTAATCACAGACGATCACGATTTGCGGATCAAGACAAGAGACTTGCACTTGTTAAAATGTCGCTTAATTAATTATATTTCAATGGTATTATTCGACCAATCAGTGCTTGTGTCCTGCCTTTGTCCCGGTCAGTGCTGAAGTCAGTAAGTAATCTACTATTGTATGATTGCTTCAGATACGTTGATAGATTACGTGTTGATCTGTACAGTTTCTTGGATTTACAATTTTTTTTAATTATCACCATGACAATAATTAATAACTTTAGTATCATAACCTCTTGTCTGATCACTGGTGTTGTCGTGAGCTCTGACGTCACTCCTTCTGTGGGTACTTTTACATCCTCACATCAAATGTATCCCAACTTTACATTAGCTTGTGAATGTTGGGATCTGATTGTGTATTTTGCTTCGTGATTGGTTCCTAGAGATAATATAATATAGGTAGACCAACCAGTTCTTGTATCTATCTAGCCTTTGTTCGGTCAGATCCAAAGGTATTTTAATCTGAAAAAATTACATATATATTAATGAAAGGTTAGTCCTACCTACAAGTGCCCCAAAATCTAATCGGGATCTAAAGCTTGATAAATGTTGGATCTGACCATTTTTCCAAGTACGATATGGTGTATCTAATCTATTAATTTAGGGATTGGTTTTTATCTACTACTTATAGTTGTCATTTAGATTTGAACTCTTTCATAGTTGTTACTAGAATATATCAAGCCTCCTATAAAATGCAACCTACCAACTTAAATTAAACCAAATCTTAACTGACATAGATAAATTGGACTTAACCAATAACATATTTAAAATATTTTTGGTTATCTCTTAATATTATTAGATCATACAAAACTGAACCACTCTTAAATCAACAAGTTCCAAATCATTCCAAACATAAGAGAAAAAATGTCTGACTCACAAATTATAACACCATTCAATTATATATACATTTAATAAAATATTATATATATGTCAGATATATATATATATTACACAAAAATATAAATAATATTATATACACATATATTAAAATTAAAATTTGAAAAATCAATTTTCGCCCTTGAGCGCGGGTCAAAATCTAGTTAGTTATATGTTTATGTCTCTGTCCTGAGTTGATACATCCACTTTGTCTAAGTGACATCAAATGACCATTAACTTCGTAATCAACACTAAAAAAAAGGTCACCATATATTATTCTCGTTAATGGTTCGACATTGACATCAATTTATTGAAGTGCCGTAATAATTGATAAGCAACTTGAGAACAACAGTACGGGATAAAAAAGGACAACTTGAGAAGAACAAGTTCGATATTGACATCGTGTGATAACTTAAAATTAAAACCAAGTTCGATATTGACATCGTGTGATAACTTAAAATTAAAACAAATATTATAACACCCCGACTGTCTACGGTTAATGGGCCATCCACGTCCGTTTTCTCGATCTGTGGATTTCATTCCGTTCCAACAATCGGTCAGTTAATATTTTCAAAAGCTCGAAATTATTGTTTACTGACTCTACAATCACCACCCGACTTTTCTCTGTGCTTTAGCTTCATTCGCACGATATCGCGAACCAATTCCCGATATATCACATATCCTTTCACTACTCCATCTCAAACACACTTAATTCTGCAGTTCTAAACGGACGTGTGACGGAAAAAGTAAGTCAACTTTAGTGACATAATTAGCCAAATCAATTTTCTTAAACTTTTCCATTTATCACAATTCGGAATGTTACCATTCACCTCTTCTCAAAGAACGCAACGTCTTCGTTGCGCCTCATGACAGGTCTCAAGACGCCTCTCGATCGGGTCAGAACCGAGATAGCTAACCAGTTCTTATACCACTTGTAACTCCCCGACCGTCCACAACTAATTATGGGCCATCCATGTCCGCTCGGCCTCTGGACCCCATACCATTCCAACAATCGGTCCATTAATTTTTTCAAAAATTCGAAATAATTGTTTACTGACTCTGTAATCACCACCCGACTTTTTTCCGTGTGTTAGCCTCATTCACACGCTATCGTGAATCAATTCCCGATAGATCACCCATCCTTTCATTATTCCAACTCAAACACATTTAACTTTGGAGTTCTAAACAGATGTTTGAAAGAAAAATTAAGTCAATTTTGGTGATAGAGATAGTCAAATCAATTTTTTTTAAACCTTTCAGATATATCACAACTCGTTACAAATATGTTATCTGAAAACGAAAACTCAGAACCAAAGAGAGAACATATTGCAGGAAAACACAAGATTACATCTGGCTCGAACCTCTAGAGATTCCCTAGCTTGTTTTTGCATTAAAATGGTATTTCTGTACAAAAACAATACTAAATTAATGGTGCTTTGTCGTTAATGCTTTACGTTGGTTACAGTGTCGTCTTTTGAATCCGATTCAGTGCATGTGGGAGCTGAGGTTGTCCATAGTTGGTCCATTGTAATTGCTTTTTTTTTTTGAACAACAAGATTGATTAAATGGGGAATCTATAAAAATAGAGTACTAATCATAAAATATATACGTAGTAAACAGTGTACTCATTTGGCATATAGATATAATATCCAAATCGTGTTAATTTGTATAAAGTTTAAGCTGGGATCATGATTTGGTTAGAAAAGTTACGAAATTGCATAGCTGTACAAATAACTAACTGTACGAAATGATGATTTGTAAATACAAGTCTAGTTTAATTATCAGACTGCAAATGACTAAGTAATTATCAAAACAAATTACATAATTATGGAATCACAATACAGAAAATCAACTTTACAACGGTTTCTTACTTTTTAGAAAACTGTAGAATCACTTCAAGATATTATAAATCTGAATCAATTATTTTTAAGTTTGCATGAATTGCAATCTCATGTTTTACTATATTCTCTATTTTTATAATATAATTTGTTTTAGCTAAAAAAGAAGAATTAAAAAATATTAGTCTTTTAAAACATTTTAAATATTAATTAAATATAATTTAAACCGTTATATTTTTTAAAAAAAATTAGTTGCTACATAGTTTTCGATAAAGGTAAAATCTATATAAAATATAAAATTAATTTATATTTTGAAGAAAAAAATCTCTTAAATATTTTTTATATAAATATGAGATGTATTTGCCTATGTAATAATATTTCAATTTCAAATAAATGTTGTTATAAAAAATTGTTACAAAATATATCGTCTGTGAATTTCAATAAAATTTTTTTCACTAAGGAGAGTGTATTGAACCAATGGTTTTAGATGATTGTGAGATTTGATTAAAATCTCTAGTTATTCAATTAGTGATTTTGATTCTTTTTTCAAATCCCATGTTATTCAATATGGAATTTCTGCAAAGTTATTCCAAATCTTTGTTATTCAATTAACTATTTATAAAAACTATGTCAAATTAAGTATTATTCAATCATAAATGGTATTTAGAAAATAAATTTTGTAAAGAGGATTTTAGAATACTTCATGTCATATTTTAGTTAAAAACAACTCTCATAAACTAACATCTCTATAGATGGTATTTGAGAAAACTGAAAGAAAAAAAAACATCACGATGCCGTAAACAAAATCTCCAATGCTCCGACTCTTCCTGTAACTGGTTGCTAACTCTCTAATAGGTTACTTCGATAACTGAGGAGTAGTATGTCCCACCACCATCGCCTTGGCACCAACAGTTTCAAGAGAGTCTTCGAGAATTTTACTTACCTGATTAGAAAAAATACTCAGGAAACATAGCCAATCCAAGCTGATGCTGATATAATTATGGACTGGTGGTGACTTGAATTTAACTTGCCTGTTCAATTTGATAGTCATCCAGGTCAGAGGTCTCTCTGGGGTAAGGTCTGCTCCAAACAACACAGTCATATCCCCGAGTTGCAATGAATGGCATCTCAGGATTGTCTTCATTGTTACTAGAGCTCTTCATCCAAGTAGAGACTTCTCTGTTTTACCTCTCTACGCCATATGCAACTGTACAAGTACATCATGAGGAAGAGAGTTAAAATCCAAAAGAAAAATATATCTGGACGCTAGACTGATTATGTTTACCGTGTGAGGAAGGAGACCACCGCGGCAGAAAACACAATTATTAACATGCAAGATAACTCCATGACAAGCCAACTCACATGATAAAATTTACACAAGCGAATTTGACTCTTGAAGCACGTTTTCTTCTGCATATGTATCCTTGCTGATGTTTAATATTACGGTGGGATAATACTCATATTGCTTCACTGGCTAACTTTCCTGTAGAACTTTTTCAGGGCACTAAACAATTTTTCGTTGCTGTCAGAAAGAGTAGTGGCAATGTGATAACACTCGGTGATCTTTATGACAGACTTATTAACACTCAAGCTGTTATCTTCTGCAACACAAAAAGAAAGGTAATCCTTGTGCTGATCTTACTATATTTGAAATGTTTTAGATGATCAGGTATCTCATGTCCTCGAAAATTGTACTCCCTTGTGAGGGTATTTGTACTCCTTTACTCTTTAAAGGAAGGAGTTAAAACACATTATGTTGCTGTAGAACACTTATAGTCTGAATTCACCTGCAGACTTTAGTAGATTGCAATTGGCCTTTTAACTTATTCAGTGATGCTATATACCAATATTGATGACTTCTAAACGCTGTTTGCAATTATTTTGGTAACTAGATTATATGGTTTCTTTTCAGTGCCTCGCTTAACTATCTCCACATTTGTGATATGTGGATTGGCTAAGTGAGAAATTAAGGCCTAAAAACTGCACAGTCTCATCAGTTCACGGTGACATGCCTCAGAAGGAGAGAGATGAGATCATGAATCAGTTTCGGTCAGGGGACAGTCATGTTTTGATCACAATAGATGTATATGGGTGGCACGTGGTATTGATGTGCAGCAAGTGATTAGGTAGCAAGTCTGTAAGAAGAAAAATATGTTGACCAAACTAATAAAATCACCTAAACAACTTTAAAATCTATACAAGATATCTTATCAAATCACCTAAAGTTTTTTATTTGTATTTTTAAAATTTCATTAAAATCACCTAAATAACTTCAAAACTCCCCTAAATCCCATTAAAATTAAACACCCTAAAATCTTTTACAACCCTTGGTTCAATACACCCCTCTAATTATTTTTATTCCTAACTCAATTGAAGAAATTATTAGTTTTGGAATTTCAATAATTAAATAAAGGTCAAATTGAATGTGTGAGTCACTGTTGTATTTGTATAGTCATTTAGTGGGGTACGGATGAGACCCACAATGTGTGTTAGAAAGGCTACAACGCGTGCTAGCTCTTTTTGTTATTAATCCCAAAATCTATTAACTCTCCCTTTGCTTCCACATGCCGCCACTTCAGTGGAGGTCCCTTAATTTCTGTCCTTTTACATTATTCACATCAAATCAATGAACCATATAACTATTGGGAATAACATTTTATAGAATAGAATAATAGATTAATATTCTAAAATTTGTTATTGTGTTATATTAACATTTGGGTTTTAGTTTTAGTGATTATTGTTTAGGGTTGGATTATTTTTTCCTCGGATTATTCTTTCCATATTCATTCAAAAAACCTAAGATTTTAATTCTAAAATTTTTATGGTTCATAGAGTCATTGAAGCTTACGATTCTTGGTGGGTCATTTTTGTTAGAGATTCTGGATGCTTGGAGAAAAGTTTTGTGTGCTAAACAAGTTATCGCACTAATTGAAACTATGAAATCAGTTTTTTTTCAGATCTGTTCGTCAGACGATTTCCGTGTAAGTCTTCTGGCAGTAGAAGACTTACACAGATACACAGAAGTATTCTGGTCAATGCACAGGTTAATTTTGCAATTGATTTTTATATGTTTTTAGAGACGACTTCTATGGAAGTCTTGCACTTTCTTTTGTTAACAAAAAAAAACTCAAAAATACTAGAGAAGATTTTCCGGTAAGTTGTCTAGCATAAACATGTTAGTTTTGCATTTGACCGGATTGTGTCATAAATTTAACTTTTCCTGGATGATTTACTTGTAACTCGTCCGAAAGAAAAAGAAAAACTCTGCAGAGGAAACCCTAGTTAGAAGAGCAGCCGTCGGTCTTCTCTCTCTTGCTCCGGTGGTTGGTGGTTCTCACCGCCACCGGGAGCGGCTAAGACTCCGAGGAAAGAGGCTCTCAAAGCTCTTTACCGTCGGCTTTCTGTTTCCGGGAAGAGATGGTTCCTTTAGCATTTCTATCGCCGGCTTTATGTATCTGGGAATGATGGTTTTTCTAGCATCTCGATCACCGGAACTTATGTTTTTGTGTGGTGAATTAGTATTAGTTTGAAGTCGTGGGAATACTGCTTTTGTTTGGTTCTTGCTGTTTCAGTCACTTCGTCGTATCCTAAGTTAGCTTTTTGAATTTGTTTTTTTGTGATTTATGTTCGCTATGGAGGTATCTACTAGACCTTATCTTGGACCTTTGTGGTTTTGGGAGATGGTTTCTAGACGAAGCAGTTAACTTGACCTTCAGTTTTTCTCTTGCGAGGAGGTGGGCAGTCTTTGTTCTGTAGGTCACTTGGCTGCCTTGCGAGTGTCCGCGTGTAAGAACTGGTGGTCTTCTTTGACGTTTTTCCAAGTAGCGTTTCAAGGTCTTTTGTCCTTGTATCTTAGTTTTAGCGGTGGTTTCTGGTCATGCAAGTTTCACATGGATAGCAGCTTCTGGAGTTGGTGTAGTTTGACCTCTCGATTGTTTCTGATGTTGCTGGTTCTAGTATGGCTTGGTGATATTCCTTTCAGGGTTGGGACTGCTTAAGACATTTGTTCTTTAGGTCAGCTCCATTAATATCGAATTCTTCTGGAAAGGTGGAAGGAATAGACTTGTGGACATATATGGATTTTAGGTTCTGTTTATATCTTTATTTTATTTTGTTTGGTTTATGTTCTTTGTCTTTAGTTTCTTATCGACATTATGTATCTTAACTTTCTTCGAGTTAAAAAAAAAAAAAAAAACTTCAATATTTTGTTATAATTAGACGACTTCCATGTAAGTTGTTTCATATTACTTTTGCAATTTAAAAATAGAACTTAAATATTTACTTTTATCAGGACGACATACACGGTAGTTGTCCGGTAGACGACTTACACGGAAGTCTTCTGTAATAAGTCTTCTAGGATTTTATTCCTAGATTCTGGTCAAACCTTGGTTATAACAGAAGACTTCCGTGTAAGTCGTCCAGATAAAATTAATTATTTTTTTTTTCAATTGCAAAAGTAACCTGAAACGACTTACATGGTAGTCGTCTAATTATAATAAAATATTGAAGTTTTATTTTTCTTCTAGACGACTTACAAGTAAGTCGTCCATAAAAAGTTAAATTTCTGACACAGTCCGGTCAAATGCAAAACTAACATGTTTATCCTAGACGACTTACCGGGAAGTCTTCTCTAGTATTTTTCAAAAAAAAATTGTTAACAAAAGTAAGTCAATATTTACAAAGAAAGAAGTCTGATGTAGAGTAGACTTCTCTGGAAGTCATCTTTTGTAAATTTTCAATTGCAAAAATGACTCGAATTAACGACTTCCAAGAAGTCTCCCAGAAGACTTCTTCTGCGTCAATGTTTAATAAACTTTCATTTTTTCTAAAACTATAAATTTTTTTTTTACATTTTCTTGTTAATTCATGTATATTAATCAATATTGAGACTACTTAATGAAATTTATAACTTAATTTCTGATATTTATGAGGTTACCAACATTCATGTTTATTAAAGTTTCTAGCTGATCCGAGAATGAAGTCTTCTATTTTAGTTTTTGTAAACTTGTTAACTAACTTTAAGATATGTTTTTCTAACTTTCAAAAGTGTTAAGTAACTTGAAGAATATCAAGTCATCTGGTTTAATGTGTTTTTTTAGATCATAGATTATACTTCTATTTTAGTTTTTGTAAACTTGTTAACTAATTTTAAAATATGTTTTTTTAACTTTCAAAAGTGTTAAGTAACTTCAAGAATATCAAATCATCTGGTTTAATGTGTCTTCTTAGATTATAGGATATACTTTTTAACTTTTATGAAATTTGAAATATAAATTTTCACTTAAATTTTGAATTTCCCGCTTAAATTTTAATTTTCCGCCTAAAATTCCCGCTTATATTTTAATTTTCCGTTTTAAATTTAAGTCTTCCGAGAAGTCTTCTGAGAATAAGTCTTCCAAGAAGTCTTCTGAAAATAAGTCTTCCATAAGACTTCCCACAAGACTTCTAGTAAAACTGTTATATGTTCGAACTAATGTAATTTTTGATCTTTGTGAATTTGACTATGTTTTCTTGTGAAGTTTTTTTCCTTAGTTGTAGTAAATTTGACTAATTTTTTTTGTTTTGCTATTGAAATTGAATGAATAACTTAAATAATGTCAAGTACTTTTTGTAATATTGTAGACATAAACATATTTACCAAAAAAATTCAATAAAATCTTTTCAAATTTACAAAAGAATTCGCAAATAAAAGAGTACACATACAAAAAAAAACAGACCTTAAACAAAACTATTATAGATCATTCCTCCACAAAGATAAGTTTGGACTCCACTTGACATTGGATGCCAAAAGACTTCCAGAAGACTTTCAAAATACTTCCAGGAAGTCGTCTAATGCATTAAATGTCAGAAGTAGTCTTCTAAGTCTGTCTTAACTCTGAAAAATCAGCATATCCAAAAACATCAAAATGGTTTTAAAATATAGAAAAAATAAGGCAAAAGCTTAAAACAAACAAAAGAGTTTTCAAAATGTAAAATTTTAAGCAACAAGGGGTTACCAACTAAAAAAAGTATGATATATAGATCTATTTTTAGAGGAATGGAAATGAGAACCATGTAATGAAAGCCTACAAAACTAGATGAATTAGTTAGAATGACATGAGATTAAAAGAATGATAAATTGATATAAAGTTTAGTGTTTTAAAAAATGATAATTTTTGAAAAAAGGCAAGAGCTTTAACCGATAATACTAATCATGAGACGACTTTCATGTAAGTACATAACCCTTAATCTAATTTAACTAGCTAAACACTTCATAAAATCAAATTAAACTTAAAAAGTGTTTACTATACACAGTAATAAACACATATAGGTAAACATTTTATTTTTCAAAAAAACATTTAAGCTTTCCTAAATATAACCCTAAGAATACATACAATATTACAACATATGTTGCCAAACCCTAAACCAAAGAATATCATGATTCACTATTTTCACTCATCTATGTTGAAAATAATTTAATGTTATTATATCTTAATTTGTATCACTTAAACTATTTATAATTACATGATTTTAATTTTTCACTTATCAAAATATTTTTTACAAAGTTTATAAATTATTTTTAAGATCAACTATACCATAAGACTTTCCTAGACATCATCTAGATAACTTACAGTATCTCAAAAGACTCAGAAGATCGGGGTAGTATTCTTATAAATGAGTTCTGTTTTTTTTTTTTTGGTAGACTGACTGTAATTTCACAAGACTTTTAGATTAATTTTGTATTTGACTCAAGTTTGTGTATATTTTTGTATTTAAAATCAAGTTTTGAGTCATGTTTGGCGAATCCTCTTAAAATATTTGGATGATTTCTCGGTGGATTTTTGTTATATATCAAATAGGTGATTGTTTAGGTATAACAACAATACAAATTAATTTATATTACAATGATATAAATATCATTCATATTTAGATAGCACACATGTCTATTATTATTCGTCTGTTCTATTATTGTATCATCTAGTCTACGGCGGACGCAATAACTTTGATTATCTTTAGTTTGTTTTTCATTAATCTCTTTCAGATATACAAACAAATTGTGTTAGGTAAAGCAAAAAAAGAAATGGTTTAACAAACATGTAAACTTAAAAGGAGGTAAAAGGTATTAACTAAAACCCGCACTTGAAAGTTCTACAATGGACAATAATCTGCGGTCGGACAGATTACACATCGGACAATAGTGTTTTTTTTTCTTTTTTTTCATAGGAAATAAATTGTATATATAGTTTAGCAAAAAAAATATTGTATATATAAACATATTGTGCATATTATTTTGTTATGCTTACAACACAAAATAGGATACACATTGTGCATTTCGGAAACAGTTTTTTTTTTACAAATTTTACATTCTGAAAATATATTTAGGTACATGCATATGTAACTAAAAGGTAATTCAAAATAAAGTTAAAACTATAAAATAATATCCAATTTCATGAATTGATTATCACATATATATTAGAAATCAAAATCTATTTTGAATATATAACTTCTAAATAATAAAAAAATAATTTTCTAAAAAATATATATTTTACTCATAGCTTTTTTGAATATGTATAAGCATTTCCAACCCTAACTTCATATCTTATCTAATGTTTTCATATCAATCACCTGAGTTACTAAAAAAGATTCCAAAAAAGTGGATCAGAATCGAGCTCGATCCAATTTTGTACCGTTTATTATGTACCATATATATTTTTTCTGATCAAAAATTTATTATACATTTTAAAATATCTTTTACCTAACAAGTAATATTTTATATCATTAATTTTATGAAATCATATGTATCTCCTATAACATAGGAATTGTAGTTGGAATGTATTACACTTCATTCTCTACCGTTTTTACTACCAGTTCGGCCGTCACCATTCATCTCTTACAAATATAATATATATTCACATAAAAAAACATTGTAAGTAACTAAGTATTCGTCTATATACATCATTGTAAGTACTATACGAAATTTAGATGTTGACCTGCAGATTCAAACTTTGGGAACTCTAAAGTTCTAAACAAGTCCGATTTTATTTAAGCCAATAAAAGCAAAGATCGTGTCTCTGATTATTGTTATACTTATTGTACTTGAGATCATGTATCGTTTGGGTTTAGATTACTTTATACTTTATAGTATGAGTTTGTTTCCTCGTTACTTCTGACTCACATGGTTCCGCTAATTCAGCCAGACAGCTCTTTGTCTCTACAAGAATCACATTAAATTGTTTATTGAAATTAATTAGTTTAATATCATACGCATGCATCCGCGGAAGGAATCATTTTATTTTTCTATTACAAAATCCTGGAGTTAAATATTAAACGCAGACCAATATAGTTTTCTATTTGATAAATTTGTATTATTTACAGTACTCATTTTGGAATCTGGATTCAAGGATGGTAATAGCAGAACACGATGATATGTGTTTCTTAATGGACCGGCAATTAGTTGAAACCTAAAAGATCCGCTAGATCTATAAACTCCAAAATAACTCATATACAATATATCTAAGTAATTAATGAATTAATGAGTAATAATCAATAGTATTATGATATTGAGCTATAGTAATTCAAAAATAATTTCGATAAGCCGGTGCGTAATCAAAGCCCATGTTAGCAGAATATTTCTTTTCTTTTTGTTGGATTGGAAACAAAAAACCATGTTAGCAGTAGATTTGTTTGAGAGGAGAAAAAAACAAATTAAGACAAGCCATATTAAAATACTAAATCATTTATATATTACTATATAAAAGAATTATAAATGCCATTATAATCATCTGCTGATAACTTTTCTTTTCTGTTCTTTGATGGGTTGTTTAATTCTGTGTCTTATGAAAAAGCTTAAGTTCTATTTATATGGTTTTGTTATGGTCCCTCTTTTTTCATGGGGCATATTTATAACAATGAATCATTTTGTATCAGTCTATATATCACTCAGACTATCTCCAATCTAAAACTTCAATTTCCTCTAAAATAGAACAAAATAGAATATATAATAAAAATACTTCAACCGTACTGTATTTATCTCTTTTAACTTGGTGTCAGATCAAAAATTGACAATCATGGGGTTTTGTGTATGGTTGGATAATACCCCGTACGGATGATGATGGTGGAGACTATATACGTATTTATTTATATTTGTAAAAGAATATATATAACGTGGAATCATTTCAATTTGTAAAAACACAACAGAAAACGAGACGTCAGTATTTTGTTACAAAGAAGATAGAAGCTTTGTCTTCAATTGGTTGTTATAATAATATATTGTTTACTTTAGTTTTTATATGGTTACATACATATCTTGATCATGTCCAGTGAGAACTTGTCAGGAATATATTGGCTAGAAAACCATTTTTTGGTTCATCATTTGTAAAATCTCTGAGTTTTATATTACATGACCACATCTAGTTATTTCATACCGCCGCTTGCAAGAATATTATACACATAATTTACAGAATATACGTTCATAAGACTTGGGATACTATAATTATCATCTTGGACATATTAATTCTTCATTTTGGACATATTAATTTATCATCTTTTGAGTTAAAACTACAACATGGTGAACATTTCTTCCAATATATTCTTTTTATTGCGACATATAAATCAATCAAAACAAAAATCATCTTCTTAGAGAGAATAAATGACTCCCAAGTTAGAGAGTAAATAAAGAATACTAGCAAATCCACAGTACTTGTGATTAATAAGAAAGTAACTATTGTCTCGTCTATTTGGTAAAAAAAAAGCATATCAAAAATCTCAGTTTTTTCTAGTAAAATAACTCTCAGCCTTTTCCTTGCCTCCTTCACAATATCACAGCCAGTCAAAATTAGCCTTTCAAAAACTAAGTAGCTTCAATCACAAGATATTAGTATTTTTTATTAATCCTTATTTCAAAGCATCCTCTGGCCTTAGCTGCCCGTTCCCATTATTCCCTCTTCTCTCTCTACCCTCCTCTTTCTATATCTCTATCTCCCCTTCCACACTGCTTTATATTGATGTTGGCAAAATCTTAATCTCTCAGATTCTGGATTACTTATTATTATGTCTTGGAGAAATTGGTAAAGAAACATTTTGTATAAGGTAAGTGCAGTGCGTCTTGAAGGGATTCTCTAAGTGAGTGAGTATTGTGGCATGAGCATAGAACATGCATGTAATCAATGATCTTCTTTGGAGAGAATCACAGCTTGGCCACTCTTCTTTTCAGGTAACTTTATGGTAACTTTTATTGAGTACATATATATTCATTTCGGTGGGTATTTTACAGATCGATGGAGGTGATGAACTATTTATAGAAAGTTTTTTTTTATCTAGATTTATAGAAAGGGTTGCTATACATGTATATGTGTGTGCGTTTATACAACGGAACAGATCTATATACAAGTGGTATTTCTGCACACATGTATAATACAAATATATGGATATTTAAGAGAAAAAGAAAATCACAAATCGCCTTAAGTTTGCTTTAAATTTCAGGACCTCTGTGAATAGTATAGTTGATAATCAAATGTTGATAGCCAAACATATATTTAAAAGAAATATACATATATATCACAAACGTATAAAGTATAAACGTTATCTTTGAACTTAATAAACGTTATCTTTTGACCAAATTATTGTCCTTGTCTTATCCTATTGGGGTACAGGGCCGGCCCTGGGCTAAAGCTGATAAAGCCCTTGTTTTAGGCGCCAAATAATGTTAGATATTTACAGGGCGCCAAAAGAAAAAGAATTGATTGTAGTGTAGTGGTTTCGTGAGAAACCAGTGTTAATAAAGGGTTGGGTTTGACTCTTCAAAGCAGCATTTAAAAGACAATTTATTTTTACATGTAAGTATGAGCTATTGGGCTTTAGGCGCCTGGTGATGCTGGACCGGTACGGTTGGGGTATCTAATTTGGTTCCCTACAAATATATGCAAGACATGATCTTCTCATGGCTTTTATGTCCATGCGCGTGTCGGCGTGTGTATATATATAGATCACAGATGTAAGTACATGAGTCATAGATAAGTCTTATCGATATGATTTGTGTGTAGACAACTTTAAAAACATTGAAGGAAACAAGTATCAGTGGAAACTTAGCATGAATGCAAGAGCATTATGAACGATATGACCGATTTATAATAAATATTCTTTTTAATAGAAAATAAGCGATATTCGCATGATCATCAAGTTATACTAATAAGAAAATCTTATTTGATTTTAATAAACTGACTGCTCGAATAGTGCTTTTGTTTTTTTTTTTGTATAGTCTATCGATTTACTCTTAATAATTCTTAATTTCTCATATTCTATAGAAATGCTTATCCAAAAAGCAACTGAAAAAATCAACAATTTGCTCTTTTCTCATCGTCCGTTGCCAATCTTCACCACACATTGCAATTGAAGAGTCTAATCATTCTATTTTGAACTTTAGTAGTGAAAATGATATTATGGTACTATTTTGCATCATTATTAAATCCATTTAATTATAGAATAATATTTTTGAATCATTTACTACATAAGATTAAGATATCTAATTTTCATAGCAATGCCTTTTCATGAATAGTATAGTTTTAAAAGAAATAGTCTAGATATTTTGCATAGGTTACGAAAGTAAATAATTCAATTTCCGTTAAAAATGGTTTTGTAATGTTATCTTATTATTGGTGGGAGAAGTCGTGCATGATGTTGTCCAAAAACTAAAAAAAAATCGTGGAATATCATTTTTGTCAGAAAATTAGCTTTAGTCATTCTCATTTTGAAATTTCTAATCTTCCACTTCTCTGATTACTAACAACATTTTAAGAAAAACTATGACCCAGTAATTTGTGGTCTAACTTGTGTATCCATTGATTTGGTGGTGATCAGAAAGACATTTTGATTCCACTAAAAACTTGGCATTGAGAGAATTAGACAATGAGAGAGAATCTACTCAAATTCAAAAGTGTGCCCCACTAGTCAACCTTCTTTTGTCTATAAACCCGTCACTTCAAGTACTAGTGGTGGCTTCTGACGATTACTCCATCAACATCATAATCACATGTATACACACACATACAATTTAAGTGAAATTAGGGTTCTTTCTTTGGTATGTGTTTTTTAACAATCATCAAATGGTTATGAAGTGTGTGACTCTACATTTCAGGCATGGGAACAAAGATTGTTGAGCCAATTACGACAAACTCATCTGGGTTAAAGAGTGCTGAGCGTAGTGGATTTATCAGATTTGGTGTTCATGGTCAAAGAAAATCTTCAAAGGTGACGTTGACAGACAACAAAGAGGAGGAAGAAGGAGATTTTGTTATAAGGTCAATGGATAGGTCTCTTGAAAAGCAAAAAGCTGAATCGATCAGACATACAATGCAAACCCAAGAAGATGTTTTCAAGCAACAGGTACGTGTTTATACTTTATATATATATAACACATGCATATATTTGGTTTTATTATTCAATCTTGTCTCGTGTTCAGTTTTGGTTTAGGACATCAGATTTTTCATTTTTGTTAAAGTAACCGAAGTAAAAAAAATCTAGTATATATACGCATCTGCTTGGAGTGATTCAAACTCGATTTTTATTTATTAATGTAGTTTTGCCTTGAGTTTAATTTCCCTTTTCCGTTTATATTAAGCAAAACTTTTTGGATATCAGTAATGATAATAAAAAGGATAGTCTTTGGTTACAAACGAATTACATATATTTATTACCTAGATTATGTACTCATTGCACAAGTTCAGTATATACGGTACTCCATTTCTATATGCATGTGTATATACTTAGATTAACATTTGTTTTTTCTTTTAGATCCAACTAAACTATAATGTGCTGAAAACTTCTGTTTGGTTTGGATTGGATTAATTGTTCTAATTAGGTTTGAGATAAACCATATATATAACAAAATGATTATCGCAGGTACGAGAGCTACATAGAGTATATAAGATACAGAAAATGATGATGGACCAGCTCAAACATAGAAGCCAATATTGTACTATTAACAACAAAGACCTAACCGGTCCAAGAGAGAGAACCGGAACCTGGTCAGACATAGACCCCGAAAGTGAGGTTAGAGTCAGGAACAAAACGACGGATCATATTGAAGAGAGCGAACTAGAACTGACATTGAGGATTGGAATGTCTTCTTCATCTACGAACAAGGACATGGACTACTCATCGACAACGTCGTTAAGATCATCATCAGATAACTGTAATAATCAGAGCAATAATAACAATAACAGTAATAACCAAGAAAGTAGTGGACCAACCACGCCTATGAGCAGCTCAAAAACGACGTCATTGGATCGAGAGAAGAAGAGACCTCATTGGCTCTTTCAAGGACTTAGTATTAACCGAAGTTCTTGATTTTTGTTAATTCACTGACTCTATCTTTTTCTTGCTCTTTTGTCTTCTTGACCTTTTTTTCCTTTTATATCTGATTTATTACCACTATTATAGTTTACCAGATTTACTGACTTCAGTAGTAGGTATTATTATGTTTCTGAGTTAGCACCTATAAACCATTAACAAAATAAACCATTATGTATTTTGTTTTCTGTATATATATTTTCTTTAATTCTTTAATCGGTTTTAGAAGCTCAATAGGGATGATTAATTATAGAGAAGGATAGAACTTAAAATATAAAGTATTAAGTATCAACAAAAACAGAAAAAGTGTTAAATTTGAAATTCTGAGAATGTTTCAATTTGAGTTTAGCTATATAAGTTTTTCAGATTTTTCTTTAGTAAATTGTCTCAAGGTTTACAAATTACAAACCGTCTTTTCCATCATTAACTTTTAACACAAAATCGTATATTCGACTATGTTTGTAATAAGACATGCCTCTCTGATTTTATTCTTTCCCAGCCCTAATAGTCATCTTCGTCATCTTCTTCATTTCTTGACCGGAAAATGTTTCTGGCCACGGCTGAAGCGGCTCCAAAAAACATGAAGAGAACGAGGAGGTCGAAGCCACCGCCGCCACCAACTGCTACCGCAGGACCGGGGGCAAAGTAAGAAAACGGTGACCATCCCCAACCGCCGTAGCCATATCCATAGCCACCGATCAAAGGTGGTGCAACCTGAGGATTCACGTAGATGTTGGTCCTGTAAAGAGAAATCTACGTTAAGGATTATAATGGAACTAAGCCAATTTTATGTTTGTGTTTGCATTTACATTAGAACAAGTTAACAAATACTGTAATACAATCATCAGTATAACATTTTATTAGTTTGTGTTTTCGTGTATATTTTACATATACATGTTTGGTACATAAGCTAAAAGTTTGTGTTTTTATTTGGAGAATAACTACACAACCATCAACCAAGTGATAACTCTTGGTCGTTAGGTTGTAATTTTGGGTTTAAACTGTCAAAGTGTACAAAATACAAGGGCCTTAAAGTTTAATTGTAATGGGCTATAAGTGGACATGAGATCGGTAAGGCCCAATTTTGAAGCCTCTTTTATTTGGAGATTTTATTTATTGATTATTATGCTTAACATGTAACCACATAATTAAAATCAAAATAAGACCTTAGATAATTACCTCGATCGGTTGTTAATTCTAGGAGGAGGCCGAGGAGCTGAAGACCGAAACGCTTGACCACCGATTCTTCCGCCGCTCTTAGCCGCAGACGCATCTCCAACGGATCCCAAAGCCAAAACGCCAACCGCTAACGTTGCTATTGCCAATTTAGCCAGATGATTCTCATGTTTCCTGTTAAATAATTAACAAAAATCATAACTGAATAAAAGCAAAAATTCGAAATCAGAACCAAAAGGTCTTTAAAAACTTATAAACCTACCGGGAAGAATCTGTTTCGTCGTCGTGGTGTGGAGACTTGCAACAGATTGAATTGGGACGTGTGAGCTTATTACTGTGTCTGGGTTTGAAGCTGTGTCGGGAACTGAAAGAGTCTGACAAAAAGCTATGTCGTGAAGAAGCTATGGCTGCAAAATACATTTTTGTGTGTCTCTCTGTTCTGTTCTGTTCTGTTTCTAAAGAGATATTTCGCGTCTTCTCGTTTTTTTCTTTTCTAGTTTTCGGCTTTGTGATAAAGCGATTGCCACGTGGGTTGTAAGTAGTGGTCTACTCAAGACCACATGTATCCAGTATCCACAAGGGATTAGGATATCCGGTTATGTGTATCAAATCGGTCCGAAGAAGTAAAAGAACCGTTACTCTATCACAAACCGGACCCCGATATTCTCTTTGGACCAAGATAAATATGAGAATACTATTCTTTTCTTTAACACAATATGGGAATATTTTTCTATTCCTCTATTTTGATTGCTTTTTTTTCATTGATGCTCTGCACTTTAGAAATTCCATATAATCGTATATTAGTTTTTCTGTATGTGTAAGAAAATGAGAATAATAAAGAGGAAAAAGATGATGGTAAAATTATAAATAAAAAATTAAGCAATTTTCAGGCCAGTAAATTTATAATTTTGTTATATTCGTCTAAAGACAAACAAAATTGTATAAACCTAAGAAAATATTATATTATCTTCTTTTTGTTTCCAACACAGCAAACTGAAAACACAATTATAATTAAGTCTAAAATCAAGGAAGAAGAAGAAGAAAAAAACCTCAGGAGTTTTAGAGGAATTAAACACAAAACATAAACTAAAACAACATTTTATTCCCTCTCATCTTATGATATTATCATCATTATCATCCATTAAACAAACGATCTTCTTCTTCCTTAATCATCCTCTCAGAGTCCATCTTGTTATTAAACGGTGTAGTGACCAGCTGTCTCAATGTCAAGTCCCTTGAGCTTCACCACTGACTCTACATGTCCTTTAAGCGTATGAAGTTCCCTAAGCCTTCAAGGAACAAACAATAACAACACATCAACACCATAACGTTAACTTGATCGACAAGAAACCCTCATATATGGTCGGCGTCTCTGTATTTGAATTTCTACTTGCTAAAGAATCAAATATTTATCATTACCTAGCGATCTCAGCTCGTCTCTTGGCTTGCTCAGCGATCTCAGACAGTTCTCTGTAGCCACCTTTCTCAGGGAAAACATTAGCCGTTTCTTGGTTCTGAAGACCGTGTAAAGTCCTCTGTGCGAGAGCCCATTGTGCCTCTCTCTCCTCTATCCCATAGTTTTGCTTAGTCGTAAACGCAGTCTTAAGACAAAAGAGTGACAAAGAGATGGTGTTGGTCTTAAGAACACATAAGAGAACAAGAATAACGTAGTAAACAAGTAACTAAGAAACAAAAACATACCTTGTTGTCAATGAGATTGTTCCACGCAGTTCCAGATAGTATGTAACGGATTGCAAACTTAAGCATGTCTAATGGAATATAAAAGACAATACTGTAAAGCCAAATAACTCCAGCCCATCCAAGCCCTATTCCTTTGATTCTTGCAAACTCCCAGTCTGCCAAAACAGCAACAGCAGTTGCAATCTACAAACATCAGAGTATATGAGTCAGTGAGGAGATAAGTTTACGAATCAAGAAAGCATAAAAACAGAACCATATGTTTAAATGCTTTTTACCGCTTGTGCAATCCAGAAGGCAATAAGCAAGAGCCAACCAGGTCGTTCAAGAAACGACCAGCCTCTTGAACGAGTGACGAAGATAAGAGCTTGGCTAACAATACTGACTTGTAAGTACAAAGCAGACATCATCTCATGTTCATTGCCTCTCAAGTCTCTCACATGGAATGTTCTCTAAAATAAACAAGAAACAGAACATAGTTATATGCTTGTGTGATTTTAGAAAGAGATTTGTTTATATAATAGATATACATACCGGGAAGAAGTCAGTTCTGTAAGCAGCCCAGAAGAAAACAACAGTCACTATAGCCATGTAGCCTCCAAGGACAATGCCAGTAGCAAAGATCTCTTTGAGTTTCCAGCTATCTGGTGTAGGAGAAGGCACCACTTTGTCCTTTGAGATGGTCATGATTGTTCCATCGTTCAAGATAGCAATGATCAAAACCATGAATGGCGAAAAATCGAACTTCCATATCAAAGCAATGAGCATGAACCCAAACTGCAAACAAGATACAAAGAGAGACCATAAACAAAAAAAAAAGATTATCTGATATAAATATTCAAGATTAAATACAAGTTTGATTACTTACCACTATACGAATGGTGATTGAGACTGCATAAATCTGTTACAAAAACAAAAGTGACATTGGTGATTAGAAAAAATGTACAATAAGATGAAGTTATAGCTTATATAAGAGAGCAGAGCACACTCACTGTGTAGTTCTTCATTCTTTGGAAGATAGCTCGACTGGTTAAGACCGCACTGATGATAACACTGAGACCAGGCTCGGTGAGAACAATGTCAGAAGCGCCACGTGCAGCGTCAGTAGCATCAGCAACAGCTATACCAATATCAGCTCTCTTCAAAGCAGGAGCATCATTCACTCCATCACCAGTCATTCCACATATATGCTTCAAATCTTGCAACTTCTTCACAATCTCATACTTGTGCTCTACGTAAACAAAGAAGGAGCGTGTAAGAGAGAGAGAGAGTGAGAGAGAGTGTAAGCTTATGAACACAACGAAACTCTTGTTAACCAACCTGGGAAGACACCAGCAAAGCCATCAGCCTTCTCAATGAGCTCTTCAACGGGAATAGAAGCTAGGTTTGCATCTTTATGGTTACCAAGTAGTGAAGCTGATGGGTACATGTTTGATCCCATCCCTAGCCTGCGTCCAGTCTCTTTGGCAATAGCAAGTTGATCACCTGTAATCATCTTGACGTTGACACCAAGGTCTAAAGCTCTCCTTATGGTGTCTGCACTATCATGTCTTGGAGGATCAAACAAAGGCAACACACCAACGAACTCCCATGGACCACCAGGGCTTTCTTTTGTCTTCTCAGGTACTGTCTGTCTCGCAACGGCTAGTGACCTAAGTCCACGCTCAGCGTACTTATCAATTGCTGAGTGGACTCTCTTCCTCAGATCAGCTCTTGCGTTGCACAGATCAAGAATCTGAATATATCATCAAAAAGGTTAGAGACATTACTTGACTTGCAAGCAACACTAAAGTCAGAATCTAGTTTACCTGCTCTGGAGCTCCTTTGCTTACACGGTGCCAGTCTCCATTACCATCAATGTAAGTAAGTGCGGTTCTCTTGTCCACTGGATTGAATGGGAAGAAGTGAATCTCTCTGATACCAGCTCTCGCCTCTTTGGGATCAGCAAGCATACCAACCATAGCAGCATCAATAGCATCTTGATTCTCTGTTCTTGAAGCTCTTGCAGCGAAAAGCAAGACCTCTTCCTTCTCAACGCCTCTTGCACAAACCTCAATCAGATTCTTGTCAACACTCAGCTTGTTCAGCGTCAGAGTACCAGTCTTATCACTGCACAGAACATCCATGCCAGCCATCTCTTCAATGGCAGTCATTCTCTTAGTGATAGCTCCTTGTTCAGACAACTTGTGGGAGCCAATGGCCATCGTCACAGACAAGACAGTAGGCATTGCAATAGGGATCCCACCGATCAAAAGCACCAGGAGGTTATCTATACCGTCTCTGTACTTTCTGCGCTGGATAGGGTACATGACTATGATCTCAATGACAATACCGACAGCGATTGAGATGATGCAGAAGTTTCCTATTGCGGTGAGGACTTTCTGGAAGTGTCCCACTTGGTTTGTGTTGTCAACAAGATGAGCTGCTTTGCCGAAGAAGGTGTGGACACCAGTGGCTATCACAACCGCTTCGATCTCACCTTGCTTGCAAGTAGAGCCGGAGAAGACTTCTTCACCTGGACCTTTTGTGGCGGGAAGGGACTCACCGGTTAGAGCAGATTGGTCAACTTTTAAAGCGTCTCCTTCGAGGAGACGTGCGTCGGCAGGGATGATGTCACCTAGCTTGATGCTCACGATATCTCCAGGAACAAGAATAGAAGCTTCTTGCTCACTCCATTTGCCATCTCTTAGAACCTGACATAAGAAAACAAACATTGTTAATACAAAAAAAGAAGTATAGGTGAAAAAGCACTTGTAAGTGAACTATCAAACCTTAGTTTTGGGAGCAAGACCAGCCATGAGGGCAGCAGCAGCGTTTCCAGCATTGTTTTCTTCCCAAAAGCTGATGGTTGAGTTAATAACCAAAAGACAAACAATACCAACAAAGTCTTGCCAATCAGGTGGACGTCCATCGCCATTAGCCAAGGCAATAGCCATGATTGCAGCTGCTTCCATCACCCAAGAGAGAGGGTTCCACATAAACCCCAAGAACTTAAGTATCTTGCTTTCCTGTTTTTTTTTGTGTTTTTTGTGATTAGTATCTTCACTTATATTTTTGTTAAGCCATAACAAAAACTACATATAAAAAGTTTAGGGTTACCTTCTTCTCCTCGAGTTTGTTGGGACCAAAGAGCTGGAGTCTGCTCTCTCCTTCTGCTCCAGATAGTCCATCTCTGCTGCACTTCAGCTGCTGGAACACTTCTTCAATAGGGATTTTCTCCTGCAATAAATATTACAACATGAACATGAACCAATGTTTATCAAAAGTCGGTAATATTATTAAATATGTTATGCAAATAACAAATAAGTGTCCCAACTCAAACGATACTATATTGTATTCTATGTCGAACTGAAAACGTTATATGCTAATGTTTCTGATCGATTCAGATATATGCTAAATGTTTCTACTAACAATCAAAGTTACTGTCAGAACAAAACAAACAAACATACTAAACTATCAGAATAATTAGAAGATGATAAAGCTAAAACAAAAGAATCTCTGCAGTGCGAGACAAAAACCCATCTGAATCCAGTCTCTACATGCAGCTATGGTTCTCCCTTGGATGAGTCTCTTTGTCTTCTTCTTCGTCAGTTTGGATCAGAGACGGAGATGGTGGACTTCGCAACTTCCGTCAAAGATGGGCTGTCTCACTAACGCCATATTGTTCTTAATATCATGGGCCATATTGGGCCAGATGGCCATCTTGCAAACTTAAAATTTTACTAAAGCCTCGTGTTAGCTAGCCTATTACTGTATGTAAGCTTTTGCCACTTTTAATTAAATGCATCAAATTTTAGCAAACAAAAAAATGCTAAAAAAAAAGAAAAAAAAAAGTAAAACTCTTGTATTCAAATAAATTAAATAAAGAAAAATAATATTTACAAATTTTAAATGCAAATTTATCCTTAATATTATTAAGATCCTATTTTATAATGATAGAGGCAAATCCGTCAATATAGCATAAGATCATTAACCGAGTCCAGAAAATCAGGTGAATATTGAAGTTTAGGTTCATCTAGGGAAGTAGTTAAACAATTGATGATGAAACGATTTCCCGTGAATATGAAAAAATCCAAAACGTACTAATTATCTCTAACAATTTGACTAATAACCTTTCTAACAAACAGTTTTCAAATTAGGTAAACAGAAAACGAATCATGTGAAAGTAAAAGAGTCCTACTTAATAATACTACTGCTTTATTTGGTAAGCACTTAACATAATTGACTAGGCAAATTCTCGTGATTCTGTGATTTGAATAGAATCAACTTCCAAAATCGAGTAGGAATTATAAGAAATACGTGAAAGACGCCGATAAATCAGAAGTAGTATGAGTTTTTTCATGGATTGTATTCCCTCATATCGACCAAAACAACGATTGAATCGATGTATAAGTGGAGCTCAAGCGTTAAAACATAATCAAACTCAAGCAACATATTGTTGACAAATTTACGTTTGAAAAATTCACCAAAACATTAAACAAACGCAACTAAAATTAATATCAGGAATTTAAATACATAGTTGTTTAAAAACAAGAAAGAGTTCATACCAAATCAACATTCTCGTTCTTGATATCCTCAAGAGAACCACCACCCACCATGCTTTCCTAGCTCTGTGCCTTCATTAAAACCAAAACACAAAGGAAAAAATCGTTAAAACTATTCAGAAAAACTGCTGAAAAGTTAAGCAAGGGAAAGTAACGATGATGAAGATATATTCGAGTATACAAAAAACGGACAGAAAATAAATTGAAACGAACCAGATTCTTTGGAGAAAAGAAAGCAAGTGAATGTGAACTACGTTGGCTATTTGGTGGCTCTATTTATATCCCTTGCGTAGTTATACGACAGCGTTTAGGTCTCCCAATCGTATATTTCGGAAAAGGTTATTATTCTGAAGAATTATCGTCTCTTTTTATAAAAAAAGTTGACCTAATTATACTAGATTCTTAAAAGATAAATATCATCACTTTGACAAGAAAAAGAAAATCATATTATTGTCACTTTGACGTGTTTTAAGTATGTCATTAATTAATTCATATTAACTCGGTCAGATTTTACTATTTGACTATTGGAGAGACCAGGTCTGGTAGACTAGTTCTGTTCCTGAATTTCATCGAGGGGGACGTTATTGTCTTATCATGTTCTACCTGACAGATATCTCTCTCAAGTTTTACGCTTTAATTTCATGGTACTATTGTATATAATTTTTTTTGAAGAAAATATATATTTCAGGAATATATTAAGGGATTAACATCTTCTTAAATCTAGATAATAACATAATCTATGGATAATTAATGACAATTTTCAGATTTTGATCGGCTTTCATTGACTTGAGATTAAAAAAAATAGAACTAAAATACTATGCATAATAGGATAAGTTTATGTTTTAAAACTTTCAGTAGATTTGAACCCCCCTCCCCCCAAAAAAAAAAGCTTTCTGTAAATTTTCTTTTGCTCTGACATGCACCAGAGAAAAAAAGAGAGCTAATTGGCATACGTTTCTTTTTTCTTTTTTGGGGCAATAAAGTATTTTAGAAATATGCTCATATATTCAATTTTGTTGAAATCGGTTGCATGAGTAATAAAAAAGCGTTGAGTAAATAAATATGACCAGATAAGTATCAAACCATCTACAGTACTTATAGTGAAGTCAGTAATATATAAAAGTGGTGCATTCAAAGTACTAAACGGTACATTCTTTTTTTTAACGGTACATTCAAATGGTATTAAAATAAATTCGTTAGGAACAATCATGCACGCAAGCATAATAAAGAAACAATCGTGCATATTACAAGTTATGTTATTGTAGGTGTTTTATTAGTTATGATACAAACGAATTTATGAAAAGTAATTAGAAATAAGTTGGATTGTGGGGATAGATCAAGCAGGCTCGCAACACATGTAGAATTATTGTTCGTACACCTTCACGTACACAATCCACTAACAATGACGTAATTACTTTGGACTTTGCCTTTGATGCATCTCACGTTCTTCAGGTCCCACGATCTTACCTCAAGGTTAACTCATCATAGTTAACTAGCTTTTGAAGGTTACTTCTGAACAAAAAGACTACTGAAAGTTACTAGGATTTTAGAACAGCCAAAAAGTCTTTAAAAGTAATAGTTTCAGAAAAGAAAAAAAAAACTAGTAATGTTAAAAGGTCAAAACATAACGCATGATAGTAATATGAGTATAACAAACGAGAGAAGGAGAAAAAAAGAAACAAATGTGAGGTGTGAGTGTGAGTAAATGATGAAATCGAATCGTGCATGGTGCTTTGTTGGAAGATCGTTGGACCAACGCTGTTTGTGATTTTGATGTTATTATTCTCAATAGTAACAATATAATCTTTAGTGTTTTTATGTAAACTACAATACGTAAATATCTGAAACTTAAATTTTCTTTTCAAAATTAAAATAAAGGAATTTATATAGTGGGGAATTTGAGCATCTCGTGGAAGGAGATATGGATGAATAGAGAATGTTGCATAAGTGTAAAGAAACGACCGACCAAACCCACTTGTTCTCTCACGTCCCTTTTACAATTTTTGGAACATCTTAAAAATGTAGACATTGTCACGTTGTAACATTAAAAAATATTCATCAAATTATTATTTAAGACATATAATTATAGTTTATATTTTTTTTATAGGAAAAACCTATTTAAGTGATATGTAAAAGATATTAGTTATAATCGATTGTGAAAAGTGAAAACTAATAAATATTGTTTCTGCGTGAAGCTAAACTGCTTACCTTTAAAAAGATTTTTATATTCTCCATGTGGGGTAGTCTGTACTTTAATGAATCAACTAGATACTGACCCGCACTTTTCAAGAGCGGAAATTATTTAAACAAACTTTTCTAATTGTTACCGAGATTAGAATATACAAATTATAAAAAAATAGTTTATATATATATAGTTTTTGAATAATATTGTTTTTGGTTATAAAATATACACATTTTTTAAATTAAAACTTGTATAGTGAAACCTCTATAAATTAATAATGTTTGGGACTACACCAAAACTATAAAAAAATTAATTTATAGAGGTTATTAATTTATCGATATAATAATTGAACCAAAAATTCAATGTTGAGACTATAAAGTTATAATATTTATTAAAAAAATTAGTGTATATTAATTTATAGAGTATTAATTCAAAGAGTTTATACTGTATATAAACGTTAATATGTGTGAGATTCAAAATTTATAGGTAAAATATTTAGACAATGCTTTTAATTGTTACTGAGAAAACGAAAAAAATCAAATAAACTTTAATTCCATAAAAAATAATGTGTTTTTATTATAATATTATTTGTGGATATATTATATAGTCTTTTATTTTTAAGTTTCAAATACAATGTTAGTTGGTTAAAACCTTTTTATAAGGCCTAAGGTAAATTGGTTTACATAATCGTATGCCTTTTGTTTGTAAAGCAACACAGTTTTAATAATTTTCCAAAGCCCATTAGTTAAACAATTTATAATGTGTATTTATGTTGGTTTAAATTAAATTGTTAGACATGTTGATATATTCAAGGAACCAAACAGATTTAAGTAGCCAAACACCTACTATTCTAGAGAATGTCCAAATTTAAATGACAACTTCTAAATGGTAGATAAATTTTAGCACTCTAAATTAATATAGTAGATTTCTCAGATCGAACATCAAACTTTAGCAGAAAAGTTTAAGTAATTTTGGTTATACTTGATTTTAGGATTCATTTGGGTTACGGTCTAGAGTACGTGGAATCTTGATAAGGTAATTTAATATCGTTAAGCTTATACTCTAGAATTTCAAAAAGTAATCTTTGTCGTTAATACTTATAGTTCAACCGAAATGGTTTTGATGTTTAGTTAAACGGTCTGTTTGCGTGGTACTACCAAGTACCATACTGAACACTTTGATTGCTCCGTAACTTCTTAATGGTATGGGCTTTTATTGTACAAAGATACAAGCCCATAATGTCTTTAATGGGCTTTGACCTGAGAGACTCTCTCACACACGGGGGGGAAGTTAGTTAAAAGCAAAAACCCCTGCGCGCACAACCAACCACCGTCTTCAGTCGCATCACCACCATGTCAGAGCGCGACCGACGCGAGCGGGATAGGGATAGGGATAGGGACCGTGACCGTGACCGTGATAGACGCCGCGATAGAGACGACCGCTCCCGTGATCGTGACAGAGATAGAGAGCGTGACCGTGACCGAGGGCTGAGGAGCAAGAAATCCCGATCTCGCACTCCAGACCACCACCACGCTCGTCCTCCTCGCCACGTACGCTCTCCGGAGAGGTATCGTTCCCGCTCCCGCTCGATTGACCGTGACCGTAATCGACACCACAGGCGCAGGACTCCCTCTCCGTCTCGGAAACGGCCTCGCCAGGGCTCAGAGGAAGACGAGAAGGAGAGAAGCCGCAAAAAACCTGCGTCTGACTCCGTCGACGAGGTCGCTAAACCGCTTGCTAAGAAAAACGATAAACAACCGAGCGGCGGCGGCGGCGGAGGCGAAACAACCGCGGCGGAGGAGGAGGAGGAAGGGATGGATGTGAACGAGATGGAGATGATGAAGATGTTAGGGATTCCAACGGGATTCGACTCGACGAAAGGGAAGCATGTTGAAGGAGCTGATGTGAGTGGGATTAGGGCTGTTACCAAGCGGCAGCCGAGGCAGTACATGAACCGTCGCGGTGGCTTTAACCGTCCTTTGCCTGCTGAGCGTAACCGCTAAGATGATTGCTCAAGGTTAGTGACAATCTCTGTGATTGAGTTAGAAGATATGTTAAGCTATAGGTTTTTAGTAGTATGATTGATTCGCTTAGCTAAGGAAGATATCATCGTTAGCTAAACCTATCTTGTTGTGACTCTTTGCACTCTATGTTATCGTTTTGCCTCACCATTTTAACTCTTCTATGTAACCTATCTTGCAGATGATGAGAGTTTGAGCTGCATTTCCAAGTTAGTCTTTTACCGCAATTCTACCCTAAACCCCAGGCTCTGTTCTAATCTCCTTTAGAGATCAAACATGTACTCTTAAGAATTTAGAAAACATCTCTTGACTTCTTTCTTATTTTTGGGGGTGGATTTGGAGTTGTTTATGTCATGGATGTAATCTTTCAGACTATGATTTAGTTGAAATTATGCATGTTGGTTTTGATTTTTGCACTATACATTAGAAGCAAAGGTAGCGTTGGCGGAAGTTACATAAGATATCGTTATGTTTTTTTTTAGAATATTTAAGAAAATTGATAGAGACAGATTTCAGAAGATTCTAATGCCAGAGCTTGAGGCAGACTCCATCAGGTACAACAACGCCAGTTGTTGATGATCTCTTACTGACCATGCATTCTGAGAATGTATGCACTAGCTGTTGTCCCAGAGAGGATAGATCGTCCGTGAATGTCTCCACAAAAAGCTTCACAACTCTGACTTCACGATGTGTAGCTCTTAAGCTATACCATGTCAAGAACCTTTCCCTGAAACTCTTGTCTATATGCCCTTCTTGCTCTAAGCATCTAATGGTCTTCACGATATAACCCAAGTCATTATCTCCTTTTGCTACATTGGTCTCGGGTTTCTCGTTCACGGTTGCTGTTCTTGATTTGGATCTTTTGTTCCTTTCTTGCTTGCCCTTATAAGTATCTCTCCTGCAGGGTGTTATAAGCACCTCTCTTCCCTCTATCTCGTTAACTTTCCTTTTTACGAGCCTCTCGTCTTCAAGGTCGGATTCTACTTCAGCGTTGTCATTGTCGCCATTTTCTTTGCAGCAGCTTGTAAGGACATTATTAGATACATCTTCGGGTAAAGATGGATTGCTACAAAGACCACCATTGCTAGAGTTTGACAATAGGCGTTGCATGTTACCAGCTTCATCCTTCAACGTTGAGAACTCAAGCTCAGATTCATCCAAGTCGCCTTCCTCGTTAAAGGCCACGACCCTCGGACAGAACTCGGTCACGGGTTCAAGTGCTTGGATGGTAGACCTCGTCTCAGGTTGATGAACAACACAATTCACCTGGGA
The DNA here is from genome assembly GCA_019706035.1 of Raphanus raphanistrum subsp. raphanistrum. Classification (NCBI taxonomy): domain Eukaryota; kingdom Viridiplantae; phylum Streptophyta; class Magnoliopsida; order Brassicales; family Brassicaceae; genus Raphanus; species Raphanus raphanistrum. The sequence continues at coordinate 16,490,981 of CM033981.1, forward strand.
CGAGCACTCTCCGTCCTCCTTCGTCTTTCGGCAAAACAACCTGAAACCCGTGAGGTTTTGTGAAGAAGATGACGGTTCCTCGGAGTCTAATCTGACGACAGTGACTGAACTTGCTTGAATCTCTTCTACTCTCACGCTCAACTTGTCACCTAACAAGAACTAAAGTCAACATCGTCTGCCGTCAAAACATAAGTGAGAACAGAAAAATAACCTTGTCCTGAAACAGATGCTAATGGCGGTGAGACCATTTTGTCCACAGCTTCCATTGCCAGAGAACACAGCTTCTGAACTTGTGACCCTGAAGAAAGCCTTTGGACCATACCGCTAGCCATCTTCATCGATAACGGACCCACATCACTCTCTAGCTTCTTCACCGCCTCATTCATCAGTTCCAACAGATATTGATACTTCCTTGTACCTCTCAACAGCTTCTGTCCTAATGAAACACGGTAGCAAAAAACATCCACACGTTGAGTCTCTTTCGCCACCTTCACTTGTTGCCTCCAGCATCTGTAAGTACATACACATATATTATTACATTACACATCCTTCAAACAAATCTCCTTTCAATTGTATGTTCTTACCCGAGCAAGTCATTATCTTTGCCGCAAAACACGCAGTAAAACCTACCATCAACCGCTCTTTCTACTTCATCATCACCACACCCAATCCCATACCTCGCTTGCTCCAAAGCACATTCCAAATGACAAGACAACCCACAAGCCTCGCAAGTAAGCCACAGACTCGGATCTTTATCTTCATCAAAGTTCTGACAAACGCAGCAAGAACATCGTCTGCAAAAGGCGTCCTCGGTTCCAAGCGCAGCTCTACAAGCTATATTCTCGCAGCAAATGATGTAACTGGCCGTCGTCTTCCGTTTCTTTTTCGATTTTCTTTTACGGTGAGGACAAGGAGAGGTTTCTCCGAGAGGACGAGACACAAGTTTGAGTAGGGTTTCTATGAGTTTCGGTTTGGCTAGACCAGTGTACTTCCTCTCTTTCCCCATCTCTGCACATATGATCTTCATTATCTCATCTCGGCTCCATGAGTTTAAAAGCTCTGATGCTTCTTCTGGCTGGTTCGACAATGCGTGGATCAGTTCCCTCCTCTCACTTACGCTCAGACCTTTCTTTTTTGGAAAGTCAGTGCACACAATACCTGCACAAGCAAAAAGCACAATCCTCTAACCCTAAAATCTCCTCAACATAATCGTATTGCAAGTATAAAATGAATAAGAATAACAAAAAAAAATTATTATGACTTTTTGGGGTAAAATTTATTCAAAACTTTGTCAAGAACAACCAATATTATCCACAATGGGGGGGGGGATTAATCAATAAGCGTATATGATCATGTTAAAACGACGTCGCGTTAATGACCTAAAAGCATATAAACGCGTCAGACTAGAGCAATGAGAAGACAAAAAAGACATTCACGTCGACAAGAAGAAGATAACGTATACCTTGAAATGACGAAGGATCTATGTCTTCTGGACCCACAGTACTATCAAAACGCCAATTCTTTGAGAGCTGCAGATCAGATTTCAGACAAAGAAGACAAAAAGTTAAAAGACTCTTATCAAAAAGAAGCATGTAAACATGTATGTACTCACGATCCGCAAGAACAAAAGAGATCGATAAAGCTCAGATTTTATTTTCCAATTTTTTTTTCAAAATTAAAAGTTTAAACAACCGAAAAGAAACCCATGAAGCTCTCCTTGTCTTAATGTGTATGTATAAGACAAGGGATTCGAGGAGGACTTGGTCGTTAAGCACTAGAAGAACAAAACATTGAGAATTTTTGTTGAATTAAAAAATAAATACCAGAAAACTAAAAAAAAAAAAAAAAAAGTAAATAAAATGAGGATTGGTTCGTTGTTTCACCGAATGAAAAACTTCCAACAACAACATCGAACAAAGAGAAGCTATTTACCGAAGCAGCTTGCATTTTTTTCCCTTTGTGTTCTTCGTTTTTTCCTTTCTTTCTTGGTTACTTTTTGTAGTTTTGTGAAAGGAAAGAAAAAATATTTCCTTTATTGGTTCTCTTGACCTCCTCCTTTTGTAGATGTTTTATGTAGTACTAACACAAAACCCTCTGATGAAGCTTGTGCTCTGAAAGAATATATATTTTTTAATTCTTTAGTTTGGTTTTATTTCTTTATATAAAACGAAAAATGATGTAAATATCCAATATCTTCACGTGGTTTCGAAGATATTATATTTACACGCACATGCTTTGAATTGACTGGCACAAGTGGCATGCTTCCGAGTGTATAATAGTAGATGTTAACATCCTAAGATATTATTGTAACATATTAATTATAAGGATATTTCAACGCATTCGATGAACTAACTATAGAACGATTTGAGGTCAAAATAACATTAACATTTAGTTAGTAAACATTTATATTATTCAGTCTTTAGAAGTTTAGCAGTCTATTTGGTTCGCGGGTAATAGTTAATGAGGATTTATGTTCATTATCTACCATATGCTCATATCACTCTTTTTTTTTTTTTGCCGTCTAATATTATATATTGAACATAACATTGTACAAACTACAAAAGCCCACAACAAAGGGCATAAGGTCAAAACAGACAACCCCACTATAAAACCAACACTAAACAAAGGCCCACTACTAGCCCACAGACCCCACACTCGAGGAACGCAGACGGGAACACGTCTCACCCACGCGTTAAACCGCATAACAGCATGAGGCCACATGTTGATTGGAGAGTTCACCGTCATTGCCAGATTAGAAATCGTTGCCGGGAGAAAGACACGGCAACCACCGGTACCTGACCGAGAAACAGTACAACCACCTCAGAATCCACCAGATTAAGACAAACCTCTTCCTCTTCTAATTTCTTTTGCTCCCGGAGAACATCCATCGAAATCAATTCGAGATCTCATCCAGATTTTTCAATCCATCTCCATACAGAAGAAATATCACATGCTTCAGGATCATCCACTGTCGGGGAGCTTCAAACGACAATCGTTGAAATCTCACCCGCAAATCACTTACCCTTTGATACCTAAGAAAAAAACAAGGCGTTCCCCAACCAGAAACCCCGAGAAAATTAACTACAGTCGGAATATAACTATATATATCCGCCGTCTTCACCGAAGGAGGTGTCACGCGGAAGTAAGCCGACCGCCCATCGCCGGAGAAGAAAGCTAGGACGCCGGAGTCAAAAGCCAGACGACCACTACATGAAGGGTGCGCCGCTGGAGACAGAGCCGGTATGAGTAGATCGAACCGGAGAGTAACGGTGCGGCAGAAGATCCGACCGACGTCGTGGCTGAGGAAGCCCACCGACGCCGGTCAGATTAAACGACGATCACTTCGGGAAAGTAGAGAGAGGTGGGAGCTTTTTCCTAGAGAGAGAGTTAAGAAAAAACGAGAATTTTATCGCTATGTATCTTTATGCTCATATCACTCAATAATACTAATATTTAATAGAATTTAATTAAATATATTTAGAAAATCCTAAACTATTTATATACAAACACTCTCTCCTGCTTTTATGTTCCTCGAGTATCTACCAATATATGCTTATAGTTTTAAAATTCTAGTCACTATATTTCATTCATTCTGCAAATACTTTAGTAGTTTAGATATGTCATATGTGTAATACCAATAACAATGTAGCTATATAATAACATTTTGGTTGCTGTCAAAAAAGAAATATCAACATCTTAATCTGCCCATAAAGACGGTTGGTCCAAACATCAGAATGTATTTGTCATACTGTTTTCATGTAAGCATAGCACAAGTGATTTCTTCAACTAATACTATTCACATTTTTTTAATAAAACAGAGTAAGAGAATACATTCGATTAGATAGTTTATGAAAGAGGACCTATCTTTGTGGAAGACAGAGAAAGGGAAGTATACGAAAAAATTATCCACAAAGGAGACTTGGCTTATGATAAGAGAAAGGCACACGTTGTGTAGTTGGCATCAAATAGTATGGTTCAAACACGCAACTCCAAGGTACTCTTTCATCCTCTGGACTTCGATTCATGGTAAGCTCTCGACTGGTGACAGAATGCAAAACTAGAGCTCAACTGTGGATGTGTCTTGCGTACTTTGCAAATGCTCTCTGGAAACGAGAGACCATTTGTTTTTTGTCTGCCCTTACTCCACTCTGATTTGGGAAACTCTTGCAAAAAGCATGATGGGAGATCAATACACGAGGGAATGGGAGTGCCTTCTCAACATCCTATCGGATGGTTTGAGATGGAACAAGCTTTCTCTTTTTATTACAAGACATCTGTTTCAATCAGCAGTGCATGCTATATGGGGAGAGCGAAACAGGAGAAGACATGGTGAGGAGTCTTTGCTTAGTAGGATGCTTATCAAACGGATTGATAAAGAGATGAGAAACAAATTCACAGTTATTCGGAGAAGAGGGGACAAAGATTATGAAAAGGGGATGGCCTTATGGTTTAGCACAAGATGAATTTGATTATTGTTTTTCCAGTAGGAGTGAGAACTGGCCACTTAGTACGAGTGAGAGCTAGGTGGAATGATTGGAGGATGGTTATCAGTAGGAGTGAGAGCTGGATACCTAGTAGGAGTGAGAGCTAGGTACAATTTTGAAGCTTGTGAAGCAAGAAATGAAGATTTGAAGAGTTGGTTTCAAAAGTATAGGAGTTTCATTTGTTTTTCCATTTCTTGATAAGGTTTTAGAAAAGGACACACTTAATTTGTAAAAAGGTCCTTTTCTTTTGAATTAAATTTAACATTAAAAAAAAAAAGGATACATGAAACCAATGATTTGAAATAGAATTCTTACTGTTAGAAGTTTGAAGAAATAAAAACGACAACCATCCATAATATAAAAAATCGACATAAGCAAACTAATGGTGGTGTAATGGTTTACGAATTCCCCACTTTAGTTGATAGATTATGTTTAAGGCTATTGTTAATGTAGTGTGACTGAGTTTTAGAAGATTAAGAAATTCAACTCTTTGAGGTGTTCAAATACCAGTTTTGAAGTACTACATGAAGTAGAGAAGAAGTGATACATGAAACAAAGCTGAGTAGCTGATTTGGAAACTAGAGTTGAAGCCGATCTAGAGTTGAACTAGAGGTTATTGGAAGTTAAGAATTCGAAGATGTATTTTGAAGAAACGGAAATTAATTGAAAAAAATATATTTCTAAAAGACTTTGTACAATATTTGACAACAGAAGATTTGAGATTACCTGTTTTTTTTAAAAAAAAAAGTTGGCTAGGGTAAACTACGAAATCTACCGAGTACAAGTAAGTTGTGGAGATTTAGCATAAGTGTTTTCGGGTCCCTTGTTTGAGAACACAAAACATAAAGGTTAAAAGGTTATGATGGGTTATTTATTTTGTATTAGACCATTGAACGTGTTAAACTAATTATTTTATTTTGTTCAAAATTATACTTGTAAGTTTTAATGAAAGAACTCTAGCAATATATTTTTTGTGTTTATTTTTAAGTTCAAAAAAAAAAATTTGTAGATAAATTATCATTATCATCTGATGTAGTATCTCCTAACGTAGTACTATTTTATGTATCATATATTCATATTCATCTTACACTTCTAATTATGATTTCCTATTTAACAAAAATATACATTTAAATTAGAATAATAATATACAAATACATCAACTGTTAATCAGTTTTGAGAAATAGTTTCACAAACATTCACATACGTGTATAGCCTACATCAATCCAAGTTTGTAAGTAGTATTGTCGATCAAAAGAAAGATTCAATTTAATAGTATGAGTCGTTAATTAGATAAACATGTTTAGAATTTTATATCGGAACTATATTTAGAATTTAAAAACGTGAATTAATTTACACTTGGGATAAGATATGTAGCAAAAAGCTGACATATTGGCACGCATTAGATAACATGGTAAGTAACTCGCAAAATCAAGAGTCTCGTATTGATTCTTTCCTAGCAAGGTCAATATTCCCAAGATTCAAATCGTTTGGAAGTATTATGTAATATGTATTCATGAGGCTTACTACAATTAGGGTTCAGAAACCATTGGGCCGGTAAATCATATATACAACGAGACACTTTATTCTCTTCTTAAGATGTTCATATCAGATTTTAATAAATGTTTATAGGACTCATTTTTATATTTTTTGTTTTAAAATAGTATGTATTCATATGAATATCACTAAATATCATTTAGTACAGTGATTTATGTATCATTAAAGAAGCTCACAACCCGGGTTTTAATAGAGAGCATATGCGTTTTGCATTTTTTATGATTAAATTTAATGAAATGCAATTATGATTTTTACAAATCGTCTTCTTCTTTAGATTTTTAGACTTTCTATAATATTGACTCCGACAGCTCATAATTTTTCAAGAGTTATACATCAGTTTCTTCATTTTTGCCATTTTCATGAAAACTTCATGAATTTTTAAATATATTACTCGATTATAGGATGAAATGAGTGAAAAATTAAGTTTTTAAGAATTTCGGTTTTTAGACTGAGTCAGTTTAAATCGTCATCGTTGGTGTCCGAATTACGTTTTTCCGGTGATTTTACGGTCTTCCGCAATGAGTTTTCGAACGTGATTATGTAATGAGTTAATGATTGTTGGGTCATTTTAAATTAACTTGCGACCTATGGCACTCAATTTCTACATAACCTTTAAAAGGTGAGGTTGATGCGTCAGACATACCCAAAAAACTTCATAATCGTCTATTCTTTTGCACTGTCTTTGAATATAGCATAGGGTTCTCCCACTTTGTCGCTTAACTCTTACATCCAATAATAACCATTACACTCTAAACCGCTCTATTCAGTGTCACATATCATTGAAACTCCTTAAATTGATATAATTTCATAGTCCTACTGAAAACTTGATTAGTATAACTTTTCTATGTTCTTTGTTCTATTTTCTGAAGTTGTCCGATGAGACATGTACGCCACTGAGGGATTCACTAATTTCTCATACTTCAAATTTGAATTAGAACACACTGGTAGTTTCAAGGAGGAGGCGAACAAAATTGTTTACACAGCTGATAACTACAGGAAAAACCAATGAAAAAGAAACACAACTTTTTGGACGGACCGAGAGAGTTCGCATAGATCTGAGAGGAGCTCATGGAAATTCATTTTTTATTTATGTTAAAAAATCTCGCCTTGACTATTTTTCTGGGTATGTATATATTATTGCGTTATGTTTAATAAATGGTTTTACTATTGTGTGGGGTTTCTAAATTGGGATAGATTATTATTTTCTTATATTTACACAGGTTGCGGATTTACTGGATAGCTAATGAGGATGTCAATTAGTCAGCATATCAGATGTTGAATCTGAGTGGATATATGGTCTATGTCTGACATATTCTTGAAAAAATGTTGCTAGATGTCGAATTCATGAACACAAATCGAAAATTCTTTTAGATATTCACGACTCTGCGAGCTGTATCCCTAGTATTACTAATGTTTAAAGTACTCATTTTTTGTTTTTTGGAACTCCTCAGATCCCTATAACTCTGACAAAATATTTATTTTCTAAAAGATTTCATCTTTAGAGAAAAAGAGTGGAACATAAACAGAATTCAAAAGAATTTTCATTAATCATGCGGGTTAACTAAGCTGGATAATCCCCTTGTTATTAATCCAGAAACATTTTAAAAATTTAACCTTTAAAAAGTAAACTAATTTCGATGTTGCCATTATGCCTATGTGTCATTCTCACAATCCTCCCCAGCCATCATTTAAAATTATCCTTAATTTACCAGAGTAATTACATATAATGTCATTGGTCCTATTATGTTTGTTATATTCTCATTCCCAACATATTATTTGGCTCATTCTTTATATTATTTGACACATATGCATTGCAAACAGGTTATATAAAATGAGTTGTCGAGTCCAAAGACACATATGCATTTCCAGTTTTTTATTACATTTTTCCTTTGCATCTGTACGGATCATATTTTTTTGTATGCTAATTATCACATGCTTTGCTGATTTTGCTATCATATATGTGTACATAACTTATACATTCTTTTATATATTCTTGAACTTATACATTCTTTTATATATATATTTTTATTCTTACTGACATTCTGTTATATATTCTTGAACTTATACATTTTTTATATATTCTTGAACTTATACATTCTTTTATATATTTTTTTTAATCCTTGCTAACATTCTTTTATATATTCTTGAACTTATACATTCTTTTATATATTCTTGAACTTATACATTCTTTTACATATTTTTTTTATCCTTACTGATATTCTTTTATATATTCTTGAACTTATACATTTTTTTATATATTCTTGAACTTATACATTCTTTTGTACATATATATATATATATATATGTATGCTTATTTGCAATATGAAATATGTAAAAAATGCATATATGTATACATATACTTATACATTCTTTTATATATTCTTTTAATTATACATTCTTTCATATATGTGTGCTCTTTTTTTCAACATTTCGAATTTCGAAAATAGGAACCACATACAACATTATTGCATGTTTTGGAATATGGGAAGCATATAAAATTAGGAACCAAATTTATAGTGATTTGAGGGTGATTGATATTATTTGAGCAAAATATCTATAATTTCGAGGATAATTTTATCAATCTTGACCATGATATTTATGCATTTCCTAAATTATGAAAAGATGATCTACAATAAATATAAACTTGCTAAAATTTTGGTCAAGATATGAAATATGAAATATCTGAAAAATGCATATATGTATACATCTACTTATACATTCTTTTATATATTCTTTTAATTATACATTTTTTTTATATATGTGTGCTCTTTTTTCAACATTTTGAATTTCGAAAATAGGAACCACATACAACATTATTGCATGTTTTGGAATATGAGAAGCATATAAAATTAGGAGCCAAATTTATAGTGATTTGGGGGTGATTGATATTATTTGAGCCAAATATCTATAATTTCGAAGATAATTTTATCAATTTTGACCATGATATTTATGCATTTTCTAAATTATGAAAAGACGATCTACAATAAATATAAACTTGCTAAAATTTGTTTGAGTAATAGAATAACCGTTTGCTGTCAAAAAAAAAACTTGCTAAAATTTTGGTCGTTAATAATGGAAATTGGACAAATATATTAATTAGAATTTGTTGGATAGCTGTGTTGCTCACCAAAATTATGACTGTGTATGACACGTGTATTTATGTTTATAATCGCATACACTCATTGCTATTTGGTATGGCTTCGGTATATAAGTGGACCATTATTTTTTCAAAGAGATGCAGTGACAACCAACTATTTTAGCACAAGACCGGAACATATATTTTAAAGTCTAAAGTATATTATTTTACTAATAATGTTAATCCCTATATATTATTACTCATACCATTTTGACAATTTTCACATATAGAATATGTAATGTTCCCTAATTTTTTTTGTTTTTTTTATAAAAAATGTTCCCTAATTTTTTTTTGAACATTTTCATCAAGTGCAAGGCGTATGTCATATTCTAGTATACAAATTATAAGTGGTGGCTGGTGGGACTACACCAAATTAGGAAAATAATTTGGTTGGACTAAACAAATAATTCGGCTCACCATTAATTGAATGGGATCGACGCTGGTCTCTAATTTTGATTCTAAAATTGATGATTGGATACCCGATGTTAACCTAAAAAGAAAACAAATTAAGTTTAACTAATTTAACCTCTATTCGAATGAACAAAATGAGAAAATATTAGAGAAAGGTGAGCCTTTAATTTATACATTACGTTGTGTACTTGTGCCTTTACTATTACTATGGATATATGGTTAATCTCTTGGAGCGTAATCAAACTACATCACAATTCATTAGCGTATTTATCATTTTGAAATAAATACTTACTAGATTTTAATCCGCGTTTTAAAAATCAATTATTTTTGTTAAGCATTTGATAAAATATGCATGAATCTATATTTTTTATTAGAAATAAATAATTCTAAAGTTGTTCTACTATAGTATTCGAGTTTTAACAGTGTTTTCATGTCCGACACAGATTCATGGTCGAACATATAAATCCAAAGATATGTATATAATCTGCATATAGCTTGTGCCAGTCTAACGGATTATAATGCCTCAGGTTATATTTAAATTTTTTGTCTCTAAACATATTTTCTCAAGATTACAAAATAATATCAAACAATAAAAAATCAAATCATAAACAGTTTATGAAAACTTTCATTGTCTAAAATATAATATTTTTTACCTTGCTTCTCTTAAAATCATCAACTATATCTATATAGTTAAATCTTTCAATCATAATTGTTTATGACATGGTAAAACGCAAAATATTTTTATCAGCTTTAACTTCGAAAAACTTTTTTTAGTTGTGGTGACTAATACCAGAAAGGTTAATAATATATGATAAGTAATTTATGTGTTTGATAACAATCTTCCGATTTCTTTTTCTAAAACTTAAGCACTTAAATAGGTTCTTGAACTACACAGATCTTGATTTTCGAAGAATCTTCAGTTCTATAAATAAATCATCGCCAGTTGTGTGTAAATTCATACTATTTTGTAAATAATTTATAAAAAAACTTAAAAAATCATATATTAGAACTTATAAAACCATAAAAAATGTATAAAGTCATTTATTTTGACTTACAAAATTATATTATAAAATTTTAAAAATCTTTTACGAAGATTTCTAAATCATTTAGAATATATAGTAAATTATTTTTAATATATATAAAGAATAAAAAGTATATTAATTCTAATGGAAATTGCAATAGTTGTATCTTAGAGTGTTCTATATATATCATACTTAATATTTTTATAATTGATACAGTATTAACTCTAACTAGATTCTGACCCGCCCTTTAAAAGGGCGGGTATATTTTCTGTTTTAATTTTTGTGAGAAATTTAATTTTTATATTTTTGTTATTTTTTTAATCATATTTGTGTTTAATATTTTAATATAATTTTTATAACTATATTAAATACGTCAAGTTACATAACTATACACTTATATCATATGTATTTCAGAAATTAATTTTAAACTTTATTTCTAAATTTTGTAACATATTATATTTTCTTAGTGGGTACCTAACATAATTAGTAAATAATATTCGTATCCAAAAATGATTCGGAATGAACCCGAAAATCAAAGTCCCATAATCTATTATAAAACAATTATGTACCAAAAAATTCAACCAATATCATAAGCCATACTTCATGGGACTGAATCTTATCCCTTCCATCACTCTTGTCCAAATCACCAGCCACTTCAATAGACCAAATTGTGTCAGTTGGCATAAAACTCCTGCATATAAAACCAAAGCGTGAATAATTATTGTCTCAGGAAACCAAACTCCAGTGAGGATTTCTTTATTCTTTCCCCCCACCTTAACCTCACGTAAACAATGGATATAAACTCTATATCTCTGTCTGTTCAGATCCATGACAGTCCCAAAAAACATAACGTGCCAACACCAAAAGACAACCACAATATATTAGTGGACCCAACATATGCCATTACTCTTCTGCACTGCAACAATAAAGAGATGACCTGTACATTCCCAGAAACCATACACTGTGTAGCTTGGATCGAGCCTACTATACCTTATTGTCAAAATAAAAACCAAGTACAGATATAGCCTTAAGTTGTATAGTAAAACATGATCCATATACCATTAAACATGAACAATATTTGAAATTCGATTCCATCAGAGACCATTTAGAACCATCAATTGTGAACCAATATCTTATTAGAATTATAGCAAATTCAACAGAGAAACATAGTATAAGGAAAGCAATAAAACACCAAAAGGGACCGTACAACTGTACTCCAATACAATGTTGTTCAACAAAAAGAAACTATAGTCCAATACCTGGTAGCTCCTCTTCCTCGTATTTCCTTTGAATTTGTATCTCATGTCCTGCATCAGAAAAAAAAAAAGATTAGAAAAACCTTTGATTTGATCCCGGAAGCCATTACATCTAATAGATTTTCTTCCCCCACTTCAATCATGAGAGTGAATAACCAAAGAAATTAAAAATATCAATCGAATCTGTACACTGCTTTTGAATCCCGATTGCAAATCCTTGGAGAATATTGAGTTCAAAAAATTCCTCAGAAAAACTCTTCCTTTACAGTAATTCATCTCTTTAATCAGAGATTACATGAATCTCGATTCTCGACAAAACCTACCACAATCCATATCAAACCCATGGATCTTCCGAACCTCCTTCGTTTCTCTATACTGAAGCTAGAGAAATCTCGAGTCACAACCATTCGAAAACCACAAAATGTGAACTCCCTTTAACCATACCATCCGAATCGCAACCGACCCATAAAGATCTCAATCAAAAACGAAGATTGAAACGAAGACCTGTCCCCAATCTTCGGTAAATAGTTAATTAAAAAGATTTTCGGTGAATATAGTATTTAATAAAAAGCATATGTTTAAAATAATCCAGTGGCAGAGACCTGTAAATATTATTAAAGTAGAAGGGCACCTCAAAAAAGGACCTTCTGTTTTAATAGTATTGATTCTATGAAAATAATCGTTTAAACTTTGCCAAATAACCCCCAAACATTAATATTTAGCTAAAAACCTCTACAAATTTTATTTGCCGTTAAGAAATATTAATAAGATCTTTTTTATAAAAAATGTGCCCCCGATAATTCGGATGCCCTAATCGATTAGTTGGGTGGCTTGCCTTCTGGACCGGTCCTGCATATAGTGTATGTTAACATATATAATTTAATATTATTAAGGTCCAAAATTTATCTAAGTTCTATATATATATATATATATATATATATATATATATATGAGAATAAAATAATATAATTTGTCTATTTAGACATGTCCATTATTATTTTACATGATTTTTAATGTTTAAAACTGGATATAACTATTAATGATAAAAGTTCTATTTAACAAATTTTTTTGAGGAATATAATTTTGTTCTGACAAATTCCAAAAAATGGTATTGATATGTTAAATTTGGGGATTTTATACACATTAATAGATTGTTTGTTAAGATGTTTGTTTACCCATTCTTATATTTCTAACATAATTACAATATTAATTTTATATAATTAATTTACATTTTAAAATATTTTTAACTTAATAAAAATATATATAGTGTTTAGCTTAATGTTTATCAAACAATTCCAAACTGGAAAACAATAGTATTCTCAGATAGTTATTATATAAAGAAGTTATAGTGGGTACATTTTGAAAGGATAATAAATATAGTAGTAAATTTTGAAAGGAAATTATAAATAAGAGATATTATATATTATTTAATTATCCTTTTAGTTTGGGTATATTTCCTAAATTAATTGTTTGGTTGATTTAATTAATTATGCTATGCATAATATAGGAGTTGTATGACATTGTAATTATTTCACAAAATCGATGGTAAAATCATATGAGTGATTCTACTTCAATTCAGTAGTATAGATGTTAATTAATTTTGGTGTAGTCTTCAAATTTATCAGCACATAGACGATATGAAAATTTTTGAATTTCTATTTTAGTACTCTTTCTCTGTTTTAAAAAAGATATTTTTCAAAATAAATTTTTGTTCAGAAAAATATTTTACCTTTTATATAATTTTTAGTATTTGAATATAATAATTCCATCAAAAGAAGAATAAGAAGAAAAGTTTTAACAACAGCTATGAATGTGTTCAAATTAGTCCAGGTATTTTCCGTGTTATCTTCTAAGGACAATTAATCTTCACTATAGCTAATATAGTGTCTTCAATATTTTTTCGGGATGAAGTTCTCCAATATCATAATGATTTTATTTAAGTCAATTGGCCGAGTGAACATCTTCAAGTTTGATTGTGTTTTGTTGATTTTCTAAACAGTTTCTATTTTTTTAATATTTTCTTCATTTTTTCAATTGTTTTATGAAGAAAAAATGGGTTGAAGGAAGCAAACCAAAAGGACAACTATTGGAGTAAGACAACACTTGTGTTACTTATATTCTCTCCGTTTCAGTATGTAAGTAGTTTAGAAAACAAAACTTTATTTCACAAATAAATATGTTTACAAATCCAAAGCAATAAAATTTTTAAATAAGCAATATTCAATTAATACTTTAAAATCATAATTTATTGTTGTTACTTTCCAAAATATTGAACACAACTTAGTACTTACAATGGTAGTAAACTAGCATTTATTAGTTACCAAAAACTTAATTTTCTAAATTCACTATAGATATAAGTTAACCTCCAATAGTTTTTCCTTTGATTTATTTTTTCAACCAATTTTTCATAAAACTAGGGAACAAACTGAATAAAAGATCAAAAGGAAAATAAAATAGAAAATGTTCAAAAATAATAACAAAACACAATCAAACCTGCAGATGTTCACTCGGCCATTTGACTTAAATAAAATGCATTATGATATTGTAGAACTTAATCCCAACAAAAAAAATTGAAGACACTATTAACTATATTGAAGATTAATTATACTATGAAGAATGATGAACACATAAATCTTAACACACTGTTTTTTTTAAAGAATATAATAAGTCAACATGAATTACTAACCAAAAAAACCTGGACTAATTTGAATATCTTCGTAGCTATTGTTAAAATTGTCTTCTTCTTTTTCTAACGAGTTTTGTTTGAATTAGAAAAAAATAAGAAAAATTGTCAAAATGGAACAAAAATTTGGCATAGTTGTCCATTTGGTATAAAACTATTTTGTCCTTTTTGTCTCCTTTTTAACCTTTTCATTTCTGAAAAGTAATGAAATAAATAATTTTATGAGTCAAAAATATATTAAAAATATAAACAATTAATAAAACATCCATATCACAAACACTTTTCTTTTGTTGAAAAACTTAAAAAGTAAAAATTTTAAATTTCGTTCTACTAAAAATATAATTCGTCTTTACGGAAAATGAGTTAGTAAAAAATAAAATCCAAAATAAACAAGTTCATCTACTTTTTTAGAACGAACAATCTACTATTAATTAAAATTCTAAATATGGGGAATGCGTATGCTACTAATTGTAAAAAAGCCACTTTTCCGTCGAATGTAGTTTCTAAGTACATATTAAATTTAATATTGTTTATTTAAATTATTGTTTATTTAAATTATTTTATTGCTTTGAATTTTATAAACACCTTACATTGTGAAGAAAAGTTTTTTTTTGCTAAAACTATGTACATATATTAAAACAGAATTGAAACAAAGGGACAATGATTGTTTAAATTACTTTCTTGATTTAGATTTTGTAAACACATTATATTGTGAAACAAAGTTCTTTTTTGTTAAAACTATTTACATAAAACATAAAGAGTATTAAAATAAAAGTCAGTTCAAAAAAAGAGTATTAAAATAAAATAGGTACAGAGTTCAAAGCTAAAATGTTTTTTTTTTCTATAATTGTGGGGATCTCAAATGTTTCCTAGACTCTAAAACTAATTTCACGAAACCTACGTAGTTCCGCATATTTTTACCATTTAAAACAGTCTAGATGGTCAAATGGACTCGAATCCATGACGGTACTCACATCTGTGAAACATTTACCACTAGACCAAAACAACTTGGTTAAGTTTAAATGTTACTCCCTCCGTTTCAATTTATTTGTCGTTCTAGTCTTCGGCACACATATTAATAAAACATTTAATTTTGTATATTTACTAGATAAAAACATCATTACCAATACAACTAACCAGATTTCAACCAATAGAAAAATAGAATAGATTAAAAAACCAATAAATTTTGCATTGAAATCATAAAACGACACTTATTTTGAAACGAAAATTTTGCTCCAAAACGACATATAATTCGAAACGGAGGGAGTATTAATCTTAAATGAGACAGGTTTAAATATAACGACTTTACCTGTTTTAACATGTCCAACAATATATTTGATATTTTAACATGTCTAACGATTTTACCTATTAAGTTTTCACAACACAAAATATTAATGTTTTAAATAGTGTGAATCAAAAACTAGTTTACAATTATAACATAACTTACAATTAAACTTTATTTAATATTCTAAAGATCGTGGGTATTTGGAAAATAGACACAAACGTAAACGCAATGGAGCCTATGTGAGATGGTAATTGTACGTAGAAATAATATCTTACGACATCTTTTACTACAAGAAATTGGTCTTCCGACCACAATGACAACATTAAGTGAATCCACGGTATGTGTATTACAGTAACCAACACTTCAACAACTACACAACCATCTATAAGCTTTTATGAGACATAATGCTTTGCTCTCAACTAGGTCTCAACTATGCGACTACGTAATTGCACAGGAAAGAAACAATGATAATGGGCCAACTAACTCTGGCATATATACGTGTATGTTGTGACTTGCAAATTGTTACAATGACAATAGTGACGTACAAAAGGATGGACAAATTCGAGTAAATTCTGACACGTCTTCCAAGAGAAACTTTAGGCTCACATTTGGTCTACAAACGTTACAATGAAACGAAACTATTTGTAAAACGGAGGTGCTTGTGAAATCAAAATGGAGTGGTATAAGTAAAATCATATAAAAATTCCAAATTGCTTATTTCAAAAACAAAATTTAAAATAAAAAATGATTTAACTATATTTCATATTCCGCTTTGTAATCAAAAGGTGAAACCACCTTTTACAAGTAAATTTAAAATAAATGTATTATTTTATTTATAGAGTAATCAAATTTACTCTGTGAATAAAATAATACATTTATTTATTTTGTTCGTTATTCTATTATTCACAAATGAACTAGGATTTAAATAAAACTTAACTCCATAAATATATTGGAAATGCTCTAGATCCTATTTTAAGAGGGTAACATTTTGCTACTGATCAAATTTCCAACCCTTTTACCTTTATTATCTAGATGAGTAATTGAATTTGGAGACTGAATTAAGAACATAAAAGTATACCGAGATCACGTTGAATTGGGAGACATATATAAGATAACAAAGATACGTTATAATATATTGCGCATTCTCAGACATTATAATTATAATAACACACAGAGATATGAAGAAATCCTGCCATGCAGACGAGATTTACCGAAGATCGGTTTTTTTCATTTAATACATATCGTTCCACCTTCAATAGTTCATGTTGTGTCCACACAGAAAAGGTGAAAAAGGAAGTAAAGAAGTTCTGAAAAGAGAAAAAGGAACCCATAAAGCCATTAATACAGAGAGTTAGTACTGTCAGATCCCCGCTAAATTCTTGGTCAATAGACAAGCATAAAAGTGAAAAAAATTGAAAATATCTTTAAGAAAACTATTTAAATAATCTAACAAGAGAATATTCCATTTCAAACAACGCCGTTCTTTATTATCCTACAACCTTTTCTTTGGTACTCACTAAGATGAGTTCGAGAGCTCATTCCAATCCAAAAACCGGAGTCTGCAAGACGGAGAGATTTGACTTGGAAGGTTGGTAAGAATTTGAGGTGTTGTTACTTATCCAGTTTACGTTTCCACCATATCCTTCGTTGCCGTTATCTACCGTTGAGGGTAGAGGAATTGCCGAGACAGGACTTGATGCAGCTGAATGATTGTTATACCCTTCGGAATCAACAAACCCACCACCAAAGTTGTTTCCTCCGTCTTGCATTATAGCAAACCCCGGAGAGGTGTTGTGAAGATCTGACCCAAAGGTTGCTATTTGTCGGGTCTCGGTTTTCAAGTTTGGCGGGAATCCAAAAACGTTGGACCAGTAATGAGCAGCTGGATCTTGTTTGATCGGTACTCCGGTGTGGAAAAAGGTTCCTTCATGGCCATGGACCGGTGTTGCCACGTTGGAGGTGAGTGATGGTGTGGTAAGAGATGGAGGATCAGATGGAGATATATCAACTTGTTTGTCAGAGGCTGGGGTCGCTGGAGACGGTTTAGGGTTTAGTCCACCCACTGGAAGATTACAGCTAGCAATCGATTTGACATCATAGCGGCTGATATCAAAGTTGGTGACCGCATTTAGCCCGCGGAACTTAATAGCGGCTATATCATAAGCCTCTGCAGCCTCCTCTTGAGTGCCTGAAGATGTGAGTTAGACAATAACTGTCAACAACTATTGTTTTATCAGACTCATGAAAATATTGAAATGGAACTCACTAAATGTGCCAAGATAAAGGTCTTTGTTTCCCGCAACCCTTCCAATTCGTGCTTGCCATCGGCCATGCTGATGATGCCTGCATTATTATTATAGTAAAATATAATAATTTAATGAATAAATCAATTAAATTGGTGGTACTTGGAGAATTAAAATCTGCATTTTGGAATTTAACGAACCTAGTAACACCTCTATACATGGAGGCGCCCCTAGAGAAGCCACTGCTTTTCCTTTAATCAGGTCCCAAAAAGATGTAACTTGGTTAGAAAACAGAGCTGATTTTCTTTCAACAATTATGAAAAAAACATATGTCAAATGTAATTATTACCGTCTTAGAGAAGCAACGAACTCTTGTCGAGTCATGTGTTTCATCTCTTCAAGTTCAAGCTCGTAATTCGATATCTAATTACAAGTATTTTTTGAGAAGCTTAGCAAAACATGCTACAACACAATATCAAAAAATTACTATAAAACTACAAAAACAAGAGAAAGAAATTTACCGGGAAATTTGTAGTAGTTGTAGGACCCCAATACTTAAGAGCTGCAAGGTCATAAGCTCTAGCAGCTTTGTCTTCCTTGTCATAACCACCTGAACATAACATAAAACATGTTTTCAAATTAATATAAGAATTTGAAGGAGAGTGATAAGTTTCAAAAGAGAATTTAATTGAAAAGGGTTAAAAGAGATACATATGATGACGAAATAAATTAGTCATGAGAATTTATTGGAACTCACCTAAATAAACTGCAGAACAATTAATAATCATTACGAATTTCAGATCGTCCACGGTTGGGTAATGATTCCAAGTCAAAGATGCAAACACAAAAAAAAATTAAAAGCGACGTTAGATTCTGGCCGTGACATCACAAGTAAAAAAGAAGAAGTAAAAGTACATATTAGAATAAACAGCGCATTATAGTAAACATCAACTAGATATAACTAAGCGCATTATAGACAAAAGTGTACCTTGTCTTCCTTTTCTGCTTTGGCCTTCTCTTCGGCAACTATTATCCCATAGATGAGCTTCGTACCTTCCAGTCCATCTATGCCTGTTACATTAACTCACTAGTGAGTTAAATTTAAAATATAGTCATTGAAATAAAGACATGCATTTACACAATTAGTACGAAGAATGTTAGATTATCGTTTCATTATTTAAAGACCAGAAATAATTGGTCAAACGCACCTTGTAACTCCTCGATAAATCGAAGTACGTTGTCCGAAACTCTCTACATTCTTCTTTGGCGTCGGCGAAACCTCTGTGACAGTTAGAGGGTTATGTTGTTGTTTTTGTCCGCTTGAGACTTCCGATGAGTGTCCACCTGAATAGTTCCCGAGGAAGCTAGCAGCTATGGATTTTAGCTCAGAGTCATATATCTCGGCGGCGGTCGGAGGATGATGTGGCGGCTCTACGTTGGAAGAGAAGACAACGCCGCCAAGCGATTGACCTTGTTGCATTTGTCCTGTCGTCGTGGTTGTGGCTTTGCCGCCGAGGAAGTTCTCGAGTTTCGGACCGCCGGGGTACATGGAAAGAACCGCCGTGGCGTCGCCGCTAGAAACTCCCGGTGACTCATCCTGCCGGTGAACTGAAAATTGATTTCATTAACCAGGGTATTGTTGTAAATAACTTTTTACTTTGAAGGGGACAATATCTAGTGAAAGATTCTATAGAAAATTAATATAGGTATTCATTTTTTTGTGGTAGATCTAATTAGGGGATCTAATAGACTGGATGAATTATTGGATTTGATTTGACTAATTCACACATAACAAAAAGGTCAAATAGATATGCAACAGCGTCTAAATAAGAAAAAATAGTTTAATTTAATCAAAAATAGTAAGAAACTGGTCTAAGTGCAACAGAACACAAAGTTGGTCTGTCCTAATTCATACAAATTTTCAAAAGACAATAAAACACAAAACAAAACCCTATTTAGATTGGGATAGAGGGAGGACCTGGAGTTGTGGAGAAAGCTTGAAAGAGAGATAGGTGAGAAGGGTGAGGATGATGATGATGATGATGATGATGATCAGATGTGGAGGTAGCGAGATTAGGGTTTGAGGAAGAGTTGAAGTTGTTGTTGGAGAGAGAAAACGAGAGCCAGTTCTGGTGGGAAGAAGATGAAGAAGAAGGAGACAAAGAAGAATCATAACTAGAAGAAGATTTGTTGTTATTGTTCTTCATTTTGGAAATAGGTTTTTTTTTTCTTTTCTTGGGGACTCGTGAAGTGTTTTTGGATGTGTGAGAGAGAGTAAAGCGATTATCTCTGGTGATTTCACGACTTTGGAAATAGTGGAACGTCTCTCGTCTTTTAACTTCTTTCCTCTAGGGTTTGAGACTTGGAGATAGATAGAGAAAGAGAGAGGACAAGACACAGATATAGAGGTCAAGATGAGAGAGACGAGTGAGGAAATGTATGAGAGAGAAAGCACGAGGGTCGAGACTATGTGCTCTATATTCGGAAAGCTAAAACTAAATTATTTTTAACAAATCTTTGGTTAGGAAATCACATGCAGAGACCACGTATCATATAAAACAATTAGAATGTCGCATGTATCCAATTATGTAGTTTTCTTTAGTAACACATCCAGTTATGTAGTTATATACTTATATTTATATTTAGACCATTTGATCTATTTTCTACTGTAAAATAAAGTAATTTTATAATAGAATTGAAGTTTGATCCAATAGTACTCTATTTTATAGTAAAATGATGAACAAAAGAAAAATAACTTAGTCTATATTTGGAGTAAACTTTTTTTTATTTTATTATAATGTGAAAAATAGAGTACCATTAAAATATTTTTATTCTAAACTATATTTTAAAGTGAAAAATAGAGTGAAATTGAAAATGTTACATTATCAACACAAAAACACTTACTTTGATATTTTCACTTCTTGCACTTAGGGCAACTCCAATGACGACGGCATAACATCATTTTCCTGTCAAAATTGGACTTTTCATCTCCAACAAGACGCTATATACAACGCCATTATAGTGTTCGTCATTTTTGATACAGTATCACACTAAATATAGTGTGGGTACTGTAGCGACGGGATAAGTTTTTTTTTAATTTTTTTTATTGTTTACATAACTTAATTCATTATATTTACTTTTACAAAATAGCAAATAAAATTTACTAATATGTAAGGTGATACTAAATTTATTTTTAATAAATCTTAATGTGATTTCTAAATTTTAGTTAATATAAATTATTAATTAATAAAACATTTAAAATAGGATTAAAACACATAAAAATCATTTAAAATACATAAAATTACTAAATAAACACCAACCAAACATAAAAAATGCATACAAGAAAATAGATTTGTAGAATTAAAAAAATTACATAAAGTTGCAAAAAAAAAACTGGAAAACATTAGATTAACTAACATAATAATCTAAAAACCCGGAAAATTATTATCAGCACCATCGAAATAATTATAATACGGGGTATAATTTTGTTGATCATGACATTTGATTTTCACCTTGAACTTGTTCTCTATGAGATGGTTTTCCTTCAGCTTGATTTCTTTGATATTGTGATGTTTGATATTGTGATCCATGATATTGGTATTGGACACCTTCTCTTTGTTCGTTAGATTGACTGGTTTGAGCTCATTTTTTTTTAATTTCTTTTTTCCGATTTTCGATATAAGCACGAGATGCAGGATCAGTTATAGAATTCAAATCTGCGAATAATATTTTATTCTCTTCTTTAATTTCATTTGTATGTTTTTGTTATTTTAATTTCATATGTATTTTTAAAGTATTATTTAATAGTTATAATTATTGTTTTAAATGTGTTAATCTTGTTTTTATAAAAAATAGTTACTTGTATATGTTATAAGAATAATGAGTATTAAAATTTTAAATAGTTAAAAGAATCTTTTTTAATAATATAATAATAAAAATATCTTTTTAGTGTGATATTTGGTGTTGTGGTTGGAGATGAAAAGAAATTTGGTGTTAAAACTACTTTTCTACACTAAAATAGCGTAATGGTTGGAGATGGCCTTACAGTGAAAATACGATCTTCACAACATAACGTTTTCCTTTCTTGAAAAAATAAACATAACGTTTTCTTTAAAATTATCAATGGTACATAAATTTAGATTGATAAAACATTAGAAAATGAGTGCTCTTAGTGTTGTCACCAGATGCTGCAATTAGAAGAGTCAGTGTCACATTTCTTATACATTAACTAAATAATGTAATGGTGAATTAAAATGTTTATAAGAAAAAACAGTATAATGGAAAGAAAACAGTAATGAGGCAAAGACAGAGAGAGGAAGACAGCAAAAGGGCAAGTGGAAGCTTTTGATGGGATGAACTGGGCGGCGACTGATCTCACGTCTCTTTCCATCTTTTTAATTTCAATTTTAGCCGTCTTCATATTTTATTTCTATTATGTGTTTCTTTAGAATTCGTGTCGTGGAAGGACGAACGGTCTACGTATTAACGTACACATACGGTGAATGTTTAAGAAAATATATAGTATTTTCAAGTTGTATGCAAGTTTTTTTTTTCTTTTTTTAGTTGTACGCAAGTTGGGAATCACTTCCAAATAAAATTCAGATGTTATTTTTTTTAAAAGGAGCATTATAAATAGAAAAAATATCTTCGTCAAGATCAGACATTCATCGTGCACGCATAAAAAAATCGAGTAATTTTTTTTTCAACTGATTTTACAAATCGAGTAATTTAAAACAAGAAGTTAATTAATTGAGATTTTATCAACCGACTTCAAAACTAGTAGTTTGATGAAAATTTTGATAAATTCATCACCCTCGACCAATACTATATCGATGAGGATTAGTAATCTTAGCTAAATGTTTTAATAATTTGAGATATTTTATTTTCTGTAAAATTAGTGTAAAGATATTTTCTCGTAATCTTAGCTAAATGTTTTAATAATTTGAGATATTTTATTTTCTGTAAAATTAGTCTAAAGATATTTTCTCATGTAGATCTGGAGCAGCTTTCCGTTGTGACATTTGACAGGGTCTCATGCCATCATCTCCAATGAGATACCAAAATACCAAATTTGGTGTAATTTTATCTTTAATAAAACACTAAAAATAACACAATCCCATCAAATTAGATGTAGAGTGAATAGTATTACCCCCAATTTAGTATAACACTATTCATCACACCAAATATTTTATATACATATTTTATTATATTTCATTGAATAGTATAATTCAATTATTATTAATTAGTTTAAATTTGTTTCAATTACTATTATTAATCAGTTCAAATTTATAACTAATATTGTATTATTTATATTTTTAAATTATGTTTACAAAATTAAAATATTTTAATTTATTTTCAAGTAAAAAATCACTAAGTTATTATTATCATTTTTAAGTTATAAAAAATATACATTGAATAGTATAATTCAATTATTATTAATTAGTTTAAATTTGTTTCAATTACTATTATTAATCAGTTCAAATTTATAACTAATATTGTATTATTTATATTTTTAAATTATCTTTACAAAATTAAAATATTTTTTAATTTATTTTCAAGTAAAAAATCACTAAGTTATTATTATCATTTTTAAGTTATAAAAATATATATTTTTTATTTTATTTTGAATAAGAAATCATTAAATGATTATTATCATTTATTTTATTTTAAAATATTGATTATAATTTTTATTTAAGTTATATTTAATACAATTAAATTCACAAAACTTTATAATAATTTTTTTTTAATTTTATAATATAGTTAAACCTGCATTACTAACTAATACAAATTTTATTAAAATAAATATATTGTTTTGTTATGTATTTTTCATAATTAGTGTTTTGTAATTTTTAATATAGTATTTTATATAAAATAAATACATGTATAATATTGTTAAACCAAAAAAATATAAATGTAAATAAATTTATAACATATAATAACAAAAATTTAATAAACATAATATCAAAGTGTGATAAAACAATTATTTATCAATTTTAAATAATAAATAAAATTATTAGAATAGAAAACATCAAATAATATATAATATTACTTTTGGTATAATATTTAGTGTCATGGTTGGAGATGAAGAAAAAATTTTGACACCAAAACACAAAATTTAATATAATTTTGACACCAAATTTGGTTTATATGTTTGTGACAGAGGGTTTCCTTATATGTTTCTGGAGCTCATCGAAGTTTTATATGTTTCTTTCTTACAATTTCCTTTTTTTTTTTGGCGTGTTTCACCGGCGACCGTCGGTTGAGCGTGTGGTCGACGGAGATGTTCTCATCTCTTCTCCCTTTTTCATATTTGCTGTGTTTTGCCTTATTTTTCTTTGTCGTCTTCTTGCGTGGTGCTGTGGAAGGGTATCTGCCATGGAATTCTCTAGATCTGTTCTGGGGAAGTCTAGAGCCGCGGTGATTGGCCATTATTCTGGAGTTTCAGCGATGATCTGTGGAGGCAAACATAGTCAACTTTTATAGTAAAGGCTCCGGCGGATCTTCGTTTTAATTTGTAGATCTACTTGGTTCCTTTCGCAATAGAGGCGCATGTTTTGTGACATCTCTCTTCCTAGTTTTGGATCTGTTATTATATTCGAAGATGTTCCTTCTTCGTTGAGGAGTAGTGTGTGAAGCTCTATCTCTCGTAGACGCTTGGTGTCTCATGTAGATGTCGGGTCTGTCTTCTACTTAAGAGTGATAGTGGTGTTTCCATCGGTTCGTGCTTAGGGTTACGGTTGTCGTTTGGTGGTTGTAGCTTTGAGGTTTGGCGTCTGAAGGTTATGGGATTTGCGAGGATCTATCGTTTATGGCAGGGTATTTTGACGTCATGTGAAGCTTCTCTCTCTTTGTGTGTTTCGTCTCTCGTTCTGATTCAAACTGCAAAACTTTCTCGCGAGTGGTTTTGACCTCTTCGGTCCTCTGTTTCTCCTCCTTTCCGTGCTCCATCGTGAAGTAGTTTTGCAGCGCAAAGATGATCAAATTAGGTTCTCTAATTCGGACCAGGTTGCGGTTTAGCTTCCTTGATTTGTCAGTCGGTAATGGATCGCGAGGAGACATGGGTGGTGATGAGTTTTCCCATTGCCAAGAAGTCTATTTAGCTTCCTTGGCAGACTAATCCCCTTATTCTTTTGCAGGATTTGAAGTGTTTGTAACTAGGGTACGTCGCATTTGCAACCTGCTTTGTCCGAGGTTTTGCCCGTTAGTTATGAGCTGAGTGGTCCCTTGGCTTTGGCGGTCCATATCCTTGATTATTAGGCGGTTTGAGTGGTTCTGGTAGAGCCCGCAAGGTTTGCTATCTTCTCTCTTATCCCTTAGTGTCGAGCGCTTCATCGACAACTTAAATTGCGAAACTTGAAGAGATTATCAAAACCCGGCTACTCTAGCGATGTCACGAGAAGGCTGGCAACCGAGGAAACGTGGTAAACTCCACATTCAAGTGGTTAACATAAACGGCTGAGAATGGAAACTGATTTCTAAGGATTTCGGAGCTTGGTAGCAGAACGCGTCGGTTTCGCAGACGAGCAGAACTAATTTTGCTATGTTTGAATTAAAAAAATTTGGTCAATTAAAGTTTGTAATCAGCGTTGTGATCCTGAATTTTCTTTCTGATTGATAAATGAAAGTAAATTTTAATTTAAAAAAAAATCAGAAAGCAAAAAAAACAAAGATAAATTAGTTAGATTATGCATAACATTACATGGACACATTCGATAATATGATTGCTTAACTTAAACTAACAAAAATAACAATGAATTGACAAAGACATTAACCAGATTTTTAAAAAGATTCACTAACTTCTAAAAACTTTTTTTAAAAAGAGATTCACTGAAACCATTTTAATGTATTTTGCTATATTTTCAAAAGAAAAAAAACATTTATAATAAAAATTGAGTTTGTTCAATGTATTTTCTATAATAGCAATCTTCAAAAAAAAAATAGAAATTGCTATCTGTTCCTCTAAATATATAGAGAACAAATAAAAATATTTATTTTAGGAAAAATAAAAATGAATCTGATTCTAAATCCTATTATATATACAAAAATAATAATAGATCGGGATATCCTAATCTAAATGATTCTAATTGAACAACGCTAATTTTGGAGATGTTTTCTACGAATTGTATTTTTTTGTTATTGTCATATCAACCTTTTGCTCATGGGCCGTCACAAACCTGCAAACCCATTTTTCTTATTATTTTTGTTAGACCAAACTATTTTTACATAGAGAGATTTTGAGAGAAAGAGAGATTTATTGAGATTTTTGTGGAATTTAAAAGAAAAAAATCTCTACACTCTCGAAAAGAATTCTAAACTCTATTTTATTTATTTCTGCAATTCGTCATCATGTTTTCTTCATCTATTATCTTTGTGTTTCTTTGTTTAAGGTTGAGTAGTCAATTGTTAGGTTTAGGATGTTAGGGATCATGGATCAGTGAGTTAAATACAAATATGATTGCTTTGATATCTCTGTCTATTTCTGAACTTATTGATTGTGTTAGACTAGTTATTTAGCATCTGAATCTAAGTTAAACATATCTATCAAACGTGTTTTAATTGGTAGAAAGAACATAAATAGGCGATTTGTCCATAGCCAATGAAAGCGGATGTTAAGGCAAATCGTGAACCAATTGAATCAAATCATAATTCTTGTCATGTTCTTTAATCGAACCAATAGTTTATGTATTAGGATTGCTTGATAAATGAGTAAAATAACGGTGCATTTATCTAATCTTGTTGTCCAAGTTCGAGATTGTCTTGTATATTATCCTTAAATAGTTGTGTGTCTCATGATCTTAGATATCCCGATGAATCACCATTGACATAGCTTTTTTATAATCTGAAATCTAATCAGCTCGGTTACTTGTTTTATTTTAACTATTTTATTTGAGTTTAATTGATTTATTTTAGTTTGATATTGTTCTTATAGAAATAAAGTGTAAACTAATTATGGAATTAAATTTCAAATACTATGTTTACTCTGTTAGTTTGCACTAAAAAAAACAATTTAAATGTATCATAAAGATGTGTTGTATGGTTAGTTTAGGCGGAAATACAATTTTTTTTTTTGCAAAATAAAAATTTTGAGTGTTAAATCTTAATTTATGCAAAATATCTATCATATTCTATAACCTATTAAAATCAGTTGTAAAACTCTAAAATTGTAAAAATTTGAAAAATGCAATGTAGTTTTATAAACCGTATAGGAAAATGAAAATAAGAGCAAAATTATCATTTTCTCTCACTAAAAGAAAAATCTTACAAATATGTGATATTTGATATACATGTATCATAGCTTATGTTAAAAATAAAAGTTATTAAACTAGAAAAGAAAACATAATTGTAGCTAATAAAAAGAAAAAAAAAACAAAATAACGTCACACAAACTCAGATATAGGGATGAAATGACAATTAATATATATTGTATGCAATTTTGATTGTCATTAGCTTAATTATAGTTTTTGTGTTATATATGATCAAATTTTCCTTTACTTGGTTAAGTTTAAAAAATCGGTCAAAAAATTTAATGCAAGGATGGTGGAATAATTGGTGATGGTCCAAAAGATGACATGTGTTACCTTTGTTCTGTGTCCAATTATTACAAATTTGGCTGAGTTTCTAATCTTTTTGTCATTCTTTGACCGCTCCAATACTATTCATTTTTTATCTCTTTTCTAAATTATTTTATCTACTTAAAGCGAAAAAGAGAAACACAGCGCGTCTTACGGACACTGAATCATATCAATGCTATGGCGCCACTTCCATCCTTTTGATTACAATTTGTTTAATCTTTTTATTTGTAATGATGTTGGATTCTTCCTTTTGATGATGTTGTATTCCTATCGTAATACGTATATGAGTATATCTAATTGAGGAGTAAACTACTTCGGAAATATTTTGCTAATCGCACCCAACTTTTGGTGTGATGATCCACATACAGTATGCTCATAAAGTAATATGAGCAAAAAAACGAGAGGTTTAGTCGCCATACAACGCATATGTTTTGGACATTATAATCCGTATGGATTTTTGATCATCAAAAGCGAATTCAGATTTTAAACCTCGCCGGCTACATCCATTAGATTTATAGTGTCACTATTTTTAATGTAGTTTTTATTTTGTCCTCTAAAATAAAAATGTGACTATTTCAAATGTATTATGTTCAAACTATTCGTTTTCATCTTAAAACAAATACCTTACATTTAGGGGAGTTAGAAATGATCCATATTTACTTCTAACTATTACAAATTTTCTTTAAAATTATTGCTTTGTTAAACTATAATTCTTTAAAAGGAATACTATAAACATTAAAATATGATTTTCTATTTCTATGAAAAAGTTTGTTTCTTTAATGAATATTTGTTGTAGTTTTTTTAAAAAAAAATTTGTTGTAGTTACAATTATGAAAGTTTAAAATTTTAAATATCATTTTGAAAAAAAAGAAGAAATTTATGATAGAAACATGCTATACCTCTATATTTAAAAGGACAAAAAAATCATTTTTAGAAGAATAAATAAAAATAGATTGAAATATTTTTTTTCAGTTGTAACACTTAAATCCAAAGCAATAGATTGGTAATGATCTTAGACATTTTATTTTATTTTTTCTTCACAAATAGATATTCTATGATAGAATTATTTTTTCCAGTGATATTTTATTTTAGAGTGAAAATAAATATAGAAATAAATTAAAATAAATTATTGTATTTATATAGAAAATTATATTCACTTTTCTTCTGTTATGAAATAGAAAATAGAAACAAATATTTATTTTTTTATATTTTTTAAGAGTAAAATTTGAAATTCCCTAAAAGTAAATCATGAATATGGTTTTAGAGTATTTCCAACTTTATTCTATTTTATTTAAAATAGAATTTAGAGTAAAATAAACTCTAAATCAACTCTGTTTTCCAGTATATAACAGAGTAAAAATAAGTTAATCCTATAAATAATTTTATTTATTTATTTTTGTTATTTTATTTTTATTATGAAATAGAATATTATTAAATTAAATCAGTATCTAATTTTATTATAAGTTAAATCATCAGAGATGGTGTTATCAAAATGTTTGTGCTAAATAGTGTTATATTAAAAAAAAAGAAAAAGAAGAAAAATAAGGAAAAATGTTTTTTGATCCCAACATTGCTATCGTGCCTTTTTATATCTAACAAAATATAAATGCTAAATATGACCTAAACTAAAAAATAATTTGAATTGTAGATCTGAACTATGATTCATGTATATAAAATCTATTTTGACTAACACCGCATTAGTCAACTGTTATTTTACACAAAACAACGTCATTTTATCATAAAAAACATTTTTAAAAAAAATGAACTAGTTGGGAACCGAACTCTGATCCCCCGAAATAACACAGCTTTACTTACCACTATACTACAACGTTTATATTCTTCTTTTATTAGATTTATAAACATAAGTAGATTTTGGTTTGTATAATCTAAGGGAGAAATTATTTTTTTCCTATATTTACACTTACACATGTAACAAAAGGTAAAAAATAACATTTCATTAATTATTCAATCAATATTTAAAATGACATTTCTCAAATATTTTTGTAATTTTAAATATTTAAATTTAAAATTCTATATTAAATAGTGCTAATAATTTTTTTCTTAAAAATAAAAATTCAAATTTTAAAATAACCAATGTACACAAATCTAAATAAAATTATATAAAACTTTAAATACATAGATTATAGATATTAATTATAATTATATTAAATAAAATTGCAACCAAAATTAAGTTAAGTTTTACATCTACAATATATGTATTTTAAGTTTTATATAACCTTATTTAGATTTGTGTACATTGATTATTTTAAAATTTAAGTTTTTATTAAAAAAAGTTATAATCACTATTAAATATAGATTTTAACATTTAAAATTAGATAATTATTTGAGAACTGTCATTCTAAAATTTCATTGAATAATTTATGAAATGTCATTTTATTTTTATCACATGTGTAAAAGTGTAAAAACTTAAAGTACATAAATTATTAATGAATTTCTATTAATAAAAGTTGTAGGCAAGAAAAAATTATTCCTTAGAATGTACGGACTAAAATTTACTTATGTTTATAAATCTAGCAAAAGAGTAATATAGACGTTGTATAGAGTGGTAAGTAAAGCTGTTTTGAGGGATCAGAGTTCCGATTACCAACTAGTGTAAATTTTTTAAAATATTCTCCACGATAGAAGCCGTTGTTTTGTGTAAGATAGTGATTGACTAATGAGATATTAGTCAAGGTAAATTTTATATACACGAACCATAGTTTAGGTCTACTATTCAAACTAATTTTTAGTTTTAAGTCGTATTTAACATCTATCTTTTATTTGGGCATAAAAATACACGACACAAAATGTTGGGGTAGAAAAATGAACTTTTGCCAAGAAAAATAGCGTTAGATTCGCGAGTGATAGCACGAAAGGAAGTTTGAGATCTGCTAAACCTGTTAAAGTTTTTTTTCTTCACTGGTACTATTATACAAGCAGCCCAAACCCTGTTAAGTTAAATTACGTATATATATGTTTTGGGAAAAAAAGAAAAGAAAAGAAGATATACATGTTTTGGTGCCCGCACATGGTTGCATGTAGCCGCCCACACGTGTCAGCCACTATGTGCACACGTGTCTTCTGCATGCTGCATTATCCCATTGTCTATCTCTTCATTCTGCTCCATTATCGTGTTTTTAACAATTATATCTTCCTTCAATTATTGTTTCTACGCATCAACATTATTTATACCAATTAACCTTTATATATGCTCTATTGTTGTATATCATTTGTGAAAAAAAAATGTTCTATTGTTGTATATCATTTGTGAAATATTTTAACTATATTATTAAATTGCGTAAGATCATGACATCATAATGTATTCATAGGATACGATTTCATTTTGAAATTTTTCTTTTTGGACAACATAGGTGCAGATACATTAGACGCATTTCATGTATGTATGCGATATAATAAAGTAATAAACCCATATAATCTTCAAAAACCATGCTAAGTGAAACATTTGTAATATGCTTTTCGAATTTTTTAAAAAATTACATATATAGAAATTGACTGGTTTTTCTGCTATTACCCACAAACACAGTTTTTACGGTTGGTAGCGGTTGATAACGTTTCCAAACAATTATACAAACTGCTACAAATTCTTTTAAACCGTTTCAAACTTCTTAAATTCAAAAGATGATTTCAGTTAGCGTTTACGGTTACATGCAGTTGTGGATAGATAAAAAAAATATTTTTTAAAATATTTTAAATTTTAAAATAGAAATATTGTAATAAAAAATATATACATGTTATATAATAATTTAAATTCACAAAATATCATAATTTAGGCCTCCAAGTTTACAAAAAAAATTTACATAGACATTACTACAAGCTCTCAAAATTTCAGGATCGGCCGTGCCCATATATATGCTTTAACTTTTATATATGTTTATTTGAGGTCAAAAAAAACTTTTTTATATGTTTATCTAATTGCAACAATTCAACTCGTTGATCAAATAGTTTGAAATGTAAATATGCACGTATTTGGTCTCCAGGGTCACGTCATGAATTCGGTGCATCACGTGTTCAATTATCATACACTCTTATTTTGTTCTATTATCTCATACTAGTATATGCCACCTTTTCCGCTGAAAGCGGTCGAGCCCTGTAGTAGTTTATCAAAAAGGAAGAAATATCTATACAATGTGCGGTCAAAGAATCTGAAAGCACAAGGTTATTATATAATTTTTTAGCAACATGAATATTGTATAGCTAATTACTTAGATCAATATTCCATTTCCAACTAAGCAGATGACGGTGAATCGATCGAATGTGGAGGCATTAAAAACCCGGATTGGGTGTTGTTTACTTTCCCACTAAGCGACTCTTACTATACTATTATCTATAATGTTTTTGTATTAATTATAATGTTAAGTTCCCTAATAAAAGTATTATAAGATATCAAACAACACAGCGTACTTAATGAAGATGTGCATTTCATCTTTTTCTTATAGTTTTACTTATCTAATAGGACAAAAAAATGGGATCAGTTTTCAGTTCCAACTTGCGATAGTTGTAGGAATACGAGGTGTTTTTAGCAGAAAAAATATACGAGGTGTGATGAAAGCAAATTAAAAAGTTCTAAAAATATATAAGAAAAAGAAGAAAAAGTGGACAAGAAAATTTTGCCGTCGAAGAGTTCGGCGCCGAGACATTTAGTTAATTTATTTACAATACATGAATGTTATAATTTTATTTCGTCATAGCTATATTTTCTCAAGAAGATATCTGGAGCTAGTTTATTCAAACCGAGCTATTAAAACGCACCTTACTACCGGTTCCTGAATCATAGCGGGTTTCATAGCATGCAATTTAATTTTCCAAAGAATGTAAATCCTTTGAGATATAAACAAAATAAAAAGTGTATAAAAAAGTGGATATAAAATGCGTCGGCTTTCGAAAAGCTAATCAAATCATTCCACACGTTCGCTTGTTTGCAATCCCATGATACGTTCAGTTTTGTCTTTTTTGACCTTGATAATATTTGTATAAATGCATTCGCTTTTGCCTTTTGCTGCTTATTGGACAATAAAATAGGCGTTTGTTTTCTTCTGTTCATTTCGTTTGGAGCAAGTCTTTTGTTGGCTGTCTATCCGACGGCTCCAGGCTCCTTTATGTTTGGTCCGCCATACCATAGTTAGTAGTCATGAGCTGATAGAAGCAGAGCCCCACGACATTTAGTCGTTATTGCATCGCAAGATCTATTTCTAATTCTAACCGGTTTATTATAAGCTTATCTGACTAGAGGCAGTACATGAAGATATTTTAGTATCTGACCTCTCCAATTCATATGGGCCTAAATAAAGAGTGGCCCATCGCTACAGTGCCAATAGATTTGCTATCTCTCTCCAACATTGGGAAACTATTATTGATACAAATTACTCAACTCATCTACATGTATATTCGTGGTGTCTGGTGATCTGAATAAACTTAGAGCAGTTCCATGGCTGGAGATATTCTCATGATATCTTATAAATAAAGTACTGATAGTTCAAATATAAATTGATTAATTAAATGAAAACTTTTGACAACATTCATGACATATAGGCAACTAATGAGTTTTTAAAACTTACTCAAATAAATAACGAATTTTATTCTTTCTCATTTCTTTTGTTTTCGTTAAAGTAATACATTTTTTTTTTGATAATTCATAGAGAGACACTGACTTAAAAACCAGCAATAGAGCCCTGCTCTTAAGATCCCATACTCATGCAACAATTATCTTTAATTTTAAAATATTTTCAAAACCACGATATTTCGTAATTGCAAAAGATCAGTGACAAACATAAAATATCAATTTTCATCTCGTATGTAAATGCTACAATCAGAATGTACACTCAAATACCCAATTTCCACTGGTTCATCTCAAAGTCAGTCATAGGATCATATTGTCCTTATAAATCTGCACACCGCATTATTTTCATCCTTATAAACTAAACAATGCTATAACGATTAAATAAACTTACAAACGTTAACATGTAACATGTAACGATTAAAACTTAAAAGTGGCATATATATCTCAGAAAGAAAATAAAAAGTATAACACCGAACAAAGTCACAAACTACTGAACTATAATAGTACTAACTGAACTTGGATACAAATTTACACCGTTTACGTGGAAGTTAAAATACTCATCACTTTGTCCGTCAAATAAACCTATTAATAATCTTAACATTTACACCCAAAAAGGCCTATTAACAAATACTAACAATAAATCAATATTTGAAAGTAAACTAATGCTAAATAATAAGAATGGTATACAATAGTCTGATATTGCCAACGCAATCTATATTTTCTTTTTCATTTTTATCCTTGAAATCTAACTTCTAATTTGGTACAATACGAATTATTCAAGAAAAGAACTCTAACGAATACCGGTACGAATATTCTTTAATTTCCGAGGTGAACCACCGCTAAACCATTGACGTGGTGATGCCTTTACCAATCTTCGATCTTTTGAGGAAGATGACGATGAAGAAGAAGAAGAGCTCATAGACCTGTAATCCTCAGACAGCTCAACTCTCTCCGATTCTCCACAAGAGCTTGAATCACCGTGACGAGCATTCTTATAGTCTGACATAAGGATCATACATGCAAATATTTATGTAAAATACAATTTATAGATATTTAAACATTATTTTGTATGAGCTTTAGAATGACGAGAGGATTACATTCAGTATACTGGTAACAATATATATAAGTTATGATTTACAGAATAGAAAAAAATGATTAACTTAAGACTTTTACCAGTTATACAATTTTACCATATGATATTCCTTGCTTCTGCAAGATTAGTTGACAAAGATACATAACATTGCACAAGTTCGATCTGATTGCGCAGTTTAACAAGATTTTTTTTTGTTTTCCACATTCCTTTCATATTGCTATCAATTAAAACTTAATAAAAGATAATAAATATTTGGCTTGCACTTAATTATAAAAGCAATATACTATATACTTTGCGAAGTATTCATGTAATATATAAAAGGTGTAATAAACGTAACGATTAATTACCTTGACTAAGCATGCTTTGGCTTGACCATTTAGAGAAGTATCTATTACGAAGATGCTTCCATTTCCAAAGCTTAAGATTCGCTGGAAAGAGAGAATGTTTATTAGAATCTCCGAAGGAGGGTTTAGTGAGGCTACGGCCGAGAAGCGCCGGAGGAGGAGTAAGCGGAGGAACTATTTCTTCCGGCTGAGGATTGATCGGAGTTCCTGGCTGCATCTCCCACTTGAAAGGAACACCACCGTCGAGACCCCGATGATGGTAATAATAAAAGATTCTAGAAGAGACTCCGACCGAGGAGTTTCTTGAAATGACTGATCCTCTCTTGCATAGTTTATCTTCCATCAATAATAACGAAGCTTTTGGTGTTGGAGCTGTGTTATTGCGTTCTTGATTCATGATGTATGCTAGTTTGTATAGATAGAGAGAAAAGCTATGAGATATGTGAGAACTGAGAAGTTTATTATATGATCGATGAATCACAGAAGATATGAGATGTGAGATATATGGAGATGATATAGAATGAAAAATAAGTGTATATATGATTAAGGAAAGATACAGATCTTTTCCCGAGTAAACGGGGGTAAGAATAGATATATATATATATATATATATATATATATATATATATTGATATTAAGGTTAGACGAATTGACTACGTGAATCGTAGACGCATATTACATGTAACAAGTTTGATGACAATGCCTTTTATCAATATAATAACTAAGGGTTTGACTTTATATTATACAAACAAGCTATATTGCTTATTTCTTTGGTGACATGGTTGCTTCTGCACATGAAAACGTAACTACATGGTGATATTTTATTTCTTATCATTGTAACCGGATTATTTATAATGCATCCAAATTTAATCAAAATTTTTGTATGGTTTAGTGGTTTCATGGATTGAGTTGGAGGATAAGATTCATAATAAGATCGAATTTCATTTATGCACATTTATTTGTTTCAGCATTTATATAGCAAACCACAATATTTACTTCTAAACAAACGATTTAAGAAACTCAATTAGCCGAAAGAAGAAATAAACCATTGTTAACCGACACATTTATTGTATATCCTGACTTTCCAATTTTTCTCAGAAAAGACATTTATTGTATATCTTTTTTCCACCCGGGAAATACTGCCGTAAATCATTTTACATGGAAAACTTTTTAATATTTTAATTGGTATCATCCAAAAAAAATATTTGTTCCTTGATTATATGTTATAGTAGTTTCTTTGTGCGTGTATATGTTAAACTCTTTATATGCATGTACAGTTGTTTTTAAGAAATAATTAATTTATTATTTCCTTTAGAATCTATAGTTAGATTACTTTATAATACGAAGCGCGCGTTAATGCAGTCTAGGGACGGTTTGCATTCATATGCGCATGTGAGGTAAATAATCAAATCCCTTAAGAGACGCCAAACTTTACGTACTCCTCAATTTCATCAAAAAGGAAACTCTTTTCATCTTAAGCCTTTGATCCATTTGGATTTAATAATTTCAGTAATCACGCAATTAGTATAACAGAATCCATTTATTACGGAAAATATACTCAATTAAGAGCATCTCCAACAGACCCTCAAATCCTCAAATTTTAAGGTTTTTGTCATTCCAACAGACCCTTAAATCCTTAAATTTTGAGGGCCTGAATAGTGAAACCTCAAATTTAAGGTTCCACTATTCAGGCCCTCAAAACACTATTTACTTTTCAATTTAGTCCTTATAAATTTGTAACTTACATATATTTGTACTAATATTAATTTTTTTATTACTTTCATCCTTGTAACTATATTTCACTTAAATCTTTAAATATATCTTATATATACAGATATATATACATATATATACACACACATATATATATATATAAAATATAAAATATGTTAAAATTAAAATAAAATAAATAAATAAAAAATATTACTTAAAAGATATTTATTATTTCACAGAACATTTATATTAAATTTAACAATATATTACAAATTAAAGATCAAAAGTACAAGACTAAATATTTTACAATAAATATTACACACATATATATTACACAAATTATAATCAATACACTGATATTAATAATCAGGTAGATTTGATCCCGGGCCTCCAAGATCACCAAAATATGGTCCATAGAAATTTGGTGTACTAGGAGACTGTTGTTGCTCTCTTCTTTTCTGGATGATTCTTGCTTGTTCAGATCGAATAAACTCACGTGTATTAGCATCATCGATAGAGCTTAAACTCGTTAGCAGTATTTTATTTTCTTGATCTATTTCTTTTAATGCTAATTTCTTTGCTTGATTTTGTATACGCAATTGGGCCATCTCGTAATTTTTTTCTCTAGTTGTTGCTAATTTTTTCTCTAGTTGTTGCATTTTCCTTTAAGAAACTAAGGATTTCCTCATTTGATGAAACCGTAGTAGCTGTAGATGAGTTATTACCTTGATCAAGTAATAATGAGTAATTTGTATTTTTCTATATTTTTGTAAATGGCAATAATGAGTATATATGGGAATACTATGGAAATGGCAATAATGAGTAATTTGTATTTTTCTATATTTTTATGAATTAATCTATGTTTTATTATTATTTTATGTAATTTTGTGTTATAATAAATTGTATTTATAAATATTATGTTTATAATTTCAGTGTGTATGTACTATCTATCTATGAAAAATATAATGATGATAGTTAATCTATATTAAAGTTAGGGACTAAAATGCAAATCACATAAAATTCTAAAAATAAATTTGAGGATCCTTGTTGGAGTAACCCACCCTCAAACCCTCATTTTGAAGATCATTGGCTCTTAAAATGAAGTTTTTTGTTGGAGATGCTCTAAATATGCTTAATCAAAAAGAAGTTATCATCACGTAACCACGAGAACAAGAACTTGCTATGGTTACACTAGTCACTTTGACATTTGTCAAGGAGATTAAAAAATTGTATAACATATTAACATAATAACATATTTTATTTAATGTATGATTAATTAAATAAAAATAATTTAAATAAAAATCTATTGGTTATTTAACAAGGTAAAAATATATTTAATGTATAGTATTATATTGAAAACGTAAAATAACACTTATTTTAAAATAAAATAAAAAACCTAAAATAACATTTATTACTTAGACAAAGGGGTTAAAGGGAGGCTTTCATTGAACTCGTACATTCCACATTAATTGGTTTTAATGAGATATATCATTTCCATCCCATGTCAAGACACGATTCATTATTTCATTTGTCTTAAATAGTGTAATTTCTAGTATATTTTAAGGAACTCCATCAAGTATATAAATATCGATGTTTGTTTGGTATGATAAATCTAACACAGAAAATGATTTGATATTTTGTGTTATATGAACCTTAAATTCTGAACACTCTTAACACTAGAGTTAAGTCTTCATTCTATGAATTCTGCTACAATTTACAAGTAATTATTGAGAACCGGGTCAATTCGCTCATGTTCTTTGATTCAAGTCTTGGTTTGTGAATTCTGTCAATGGCTGTAAAACCAAGCTTATATCATTGAGCTTTGATTCATTTGTACAAATACTCAGGGGCGAATCCAGAAGAATTATTGAGTGGGTGCATTATTGGTCATAAAAATAAACATGCGTTAAGGAGGGTTCGAACTTAAGATATTATGGGGGCATTTGCTGGTTTTTACCTTCAGAACAACTGAAACTTTAGTAACCTTGCCTGTAAAAATTTTTATATAAAAAAATATGTGGGTACACGTGCCACTACAGTCCGTAACGTGGCTTCGCCCCTGCAAATACTAGAGTGGGATCATACAGTATGAGGATTCTAAGATTTTGATATAAAAAAAAAAAGAGAAAGGATCTCTGGTTCTGGTACAACTAAAAAGCTGAGGCATTGTAAAAAAGATCACACATATCAGTCTGCAACATAACCTACAAAGAAACTTTGATTATGAATAAACATGTTAATACATTGAAGTTAAGCCTAGTGTGAAGAAAGAGCTTACCTGCATGGATCGAAAGTAATGCTCTTAGATTAGTGTTCTCAGCCTATTAACTTTTGTTTTTTTCGCTTCATATGCATCCAACTAAAGGAAACGATATAACTATATAAGTAAAGCACACGCCTATAAAACTCTGAATAATCTTTATGAGTTCGTTGTAGTTAGACACGTACTATCATTTTGCAGAAGTCAGTATCGTTCTTCTTGACATTCCAGGTCCCACGCTGCCTCCCTTCTTTCTATTTATGTACATCAAATTCATAACCTCCATTCCTTATCTTGATTCTTTCCTTTTCTCCATTAATACTTGATTCAACCGTTCCTACGAGAGAAACAATACTTGATACAACCTGCAGCCTAATGTAATCCTTATTCCTTTTCTTCATTTCATGTATCTGTTGACAATTAGTTTACAAAAAAAAAATGTATCTGTTGACAATTCATCAGTACCAATTCCTCGACATGAAGTAGTTAATCCAAGCAGGTTACCGATCGCCCATGTGAATCCTCCAAGTGTACCATTCAGTAGACGCATATGCAAATAGACAAAGAGGATGAAAAGGATTCATCTTTGCCTCCTCCGTGAAATGACGGCGTTTTATTGTGCGGAAGAGATCTATGCGAAACAGAATTCAAAAGTCAAATTATTTGAAACAGAACGTTTAAAACCTTTTGCTTTGACGATGGTAGTCGCTATGATCCAGTGCGGTCAAACTCACCGCCTTATTGTGCTCCTATACGTGATTTTGACTCGCCAGCCCGGGATATAAACTTAACTCACCTTTTAAGAAAGGCGAAACATGGGCCCAACCGTTTTAGTTGGGCTTTCTTGGGCTTATGTGTAAAGACCAAATGGTTTGTGTTGAGACTAATGTAGATGAACACATTGACAAAATGATCGTCATTGTTTGGTTAGAAACAGATCAAAACAGCGGGAAATTGTTTGGTTGTTATTAAGACTTCGATTGTTATCGGGGAGTGAAATAAGCAAAGATTAACGTATGTCTGTAGAATCGAACAAAACAAAAATCGAGACAAATTATTTACAAGATTAAATTAAACTGAAATTTTGGTAATAATAGGCTGAAGTATTCATGTAACCGATGAGGTTAGTTTTAAACATTTTTCATAGCTCCCATGTCGGATCTTCGAGTCTTCTTCGAATCCCGATTTAGTAAATAAATCTATTTCATCTTACATCATCTTTAATTGTTTAGAAATAGACTATTGATTGCTTTAAACCTAAGAAAATATGCTTCTTGTGCTTCGTTTTTATGTCTTCTTGGGGTTGTTTAATTAGCTCATTCACCTCTGGCCTGTTGGATCCACTCCCTAAAACAATTTACACTTCAGCATTACATCACAACTGTTATTGTTGTGGCTCCTTTTTTGTGCACCAACGTTTTCCTTAGCATGGGCGAAACTAGAATGATTTTCTAGGGGGTGCAAAAATTTAATAAATAACAAAGGAGTAACGAAGTCAAGACATCAGCGGGTGCACGACAACATTAAACCATCTTTCCTAGCTGATTTCCATAAATTTTTACATGTAAAATGGTTAATATCAATAAAACTATGGGTGCATGTGCCACCATAGTCATTGCCTTGGCTTTGCCCTAGCCTGTTCTTTAATAATACTCCCTCTGTTTATTTTAATATAAGGTGTCTTAGATAAAAAAATTTCAGTTTTCTATGTAAAATTTTATTAAAAATAATATTATTTGACAATGATAATATACATTGGTTGAATTATGGTTAGGTAAACAATTAATGATGTTTTTGTTTAAAATAATAAAAATTAATTATTTTCTTAATCTATGTATCCGAATCTAAAACGATTTATATTAAAAAACATAGGGAGTAATATTAAGGGTTTACATGAACAAAAGCAACATCATACAAAATGTTTGATAAAACTTATACAAGTTCGATAAAATGTTAAGAAAGAATCAAAGTTGTCATTAATAATCGATTTGATGAAAAATTCAAACCACACTTCAAAATCTGCAAATAACAAACAATTAGTTATAATGGCATGTGAAGTCACAACACTATCCAAGATTGGGATGAAGATCATCGCATCTACCGGTCCCAAATGAATTTTCACACAAGATAAATGGTTTGGAAGTTGGTAAATTCCGGGATTTGAATACTAGAAGAGTGTCACATCTCTTTGTTTCAAAAAAAAAAAAGAGTGTCACATCTTACAAAGACGGATTTTGGACTGTTACGACTCCTACAAGCATAATACCAGTCAAGTAAACGTTAAGACTGCAGCAACTTCACTTCACTTACTATATATCTGAACTAGATTACACTGACATTTTTGTTATAATCTTGAATCCTTGACTCAAACCTGAGAGTGTAAGTATGCGAGAAATGTAACAACAAGTGGTTGAGTATGTATATGTGGACACGCTATGGATGTATGAATTGGTGTGTATATGCATGTATGAGATATATGACTTTTGATGTGCGTATGCGTGTCTTTTTTTTTACATACATTCTTTGTCTGCTGGAGCTCCCGACCAGGCGCGAGTCAAGGAAGCGAGGCGTTCGGCGATGGAAGCGCGGTCGTTTACAATTTACAAGATCTCTTTTTCTATTCTGATTATTTTTTGGGTCAAATTTCTATTCTGATTTTATCCTCATTTTATAGTCTTGATTTTGGAGTTTTATAGTTCCTATTCATTACATTATTATTATATTGACTCTTTTAAGAATGCTTTTAATAAGATCTCAATAAACTTATGTTTTCTCGTCAGCTTCCTTATTGTCCACGTAAGTTAGTTGAAAGAAAATATGTGGTTGAAAACTGGTTTATAAGATTTAATTTAAAGGGGATTGCCAACAATGAGAAATTGTTAGGTTCACCGCTAGAGTGAACTTTTAGGTTCAATCAACCAATATGATTTCGTTATTTCATATTCAGTATCTTTAAAAAAAGAAATAAAATATTATCAAGTTATATTCAATTTTAAACTAAAAAA
Source organism: Raphanus raphanistrum subsp. raphanistrum (assembly GCA_019706035.1). Classification (NCBI taxonomy): domain Eukaryota; kingdom Viridiplantae; phylum Streptophyta; class Magnoliopsida; order Brassicales; family Brassicaceae; genus Raphanus; species Raphanus raphanistrum. The sequence goes on from CM033981.1 coordinate 16,532,620, forward strand.
TAGAAATAAACAAAAAATAATATTAATTTCAAACAAAAACACATTTAAAAAAAATTAATACTGTCAGCCAAACACTAAACCATAAACTCTAAATCCTAAACCCTAAACTTTTGGATAAATCCTAAACCCTTGGTAAATCCCAATCACTTGGATAAATTCTAAGTATTTAGAATTTATTCATGGGTTTAGAGTTTATCCAAGGGTTTAGGGTTTAGTATTTAGGGTTTAGGGTTTAGTATTTAGAATTTAGGGTTTAGTGTTTTTCTGACTGTGTTAAAAATATATTTTTTTTTAAATCCAAAGATTTAGGATTTATCCAAGGGTTTAGGGTTTACCAAGGATTTAGGGTTTATGATTTAGGGTTTAGTGTTTGACGGTATTTTAAATATAAATTTTTTTTTGCGACTACTATTATTTTTTATTTATTTTTTATTTTAAAAACATAATAAAATTTGACAATATTTTGTTTCCTTTTTCAAAAGATAATGAATATGAAATAATGAAATCATATTGGTTAGGTAAAGCTAAAAGTTCACTTTAGGGATGAGCCCAAGTATTTCTTGCCAACAATGTTTTATACTTGATTTTAAATGAAAAAGTATACTCTAAATCCAGCCATAAAAATAACCAAAAATGAAATTACAACATTTATTTATGATCAAAGTCACCGAACAAAAAACATGTAATCATTTTTACGATTATAGCAATGCAAAGTTTTCTCAAGTTAGTGAAATCTTCTTTGAAAAACTTCTAAACTATTAAAAAACATTTTTACAAGTCTTCTCGTGTATTTAATCTTAAAAATAATTTATAAAATTTACAAAAAAATATTTTTAAAATGATATAATTATAAAAATTACTAGATCTTAACCCGCCCAACTAGGCGGGTCTTTATTTTTATGATATATATAAAATCTTGAAAAATAAAAGGTTAATGGGTACAATCTTTACTACTTTAGGGGGTGTATTCAACCGAGAGTTTCAGGTGATTTATATTAAAATGGTAAATCCACTGTTATTCAAACATGAATTTTTAAAAACTCATTTAAAATCCACTGTTATTGAACTTGACATTTCGTAAAGTACTCTGAAATCCAGTGTTATTGAAAATATTTTAAGTTGTGAGATTTTAAAGTTTTGAGGTGATTTTAGGGTGTTTGGGTGGAGTTTCTTAGTTAAAAAACTAAAACTCAAATCCCATTGTTTTAGGTGATATTTTAGAGTAGTTTAACAAAACCCACCTAAATTTCTGTAACTTATTAAAATCATCTAAAACACCATTAAAAATCAAATCACATCAAATGTTAAATTGAATACATCCCCCTTAGTTTATTATGGTAAATAATATTAGAAGCTGATTCGCGCATCCACATGGATATTGGGCTGGTTTTTGTTTTTATGATATATATAAACATTTCAGAACTTTAAATTGGTTGAACGAAATTGTATTGCTTATTGTTTATTATTTAAACTTTATATTTCGTAATTATATCACCAGAAGCAACAACCTTGAAGTGTTCGACGAATCTCCATTCACCAATTGGGAGATTTCGTTTCAGGCGAAACATCAGATTTGTTTTGCAACTTGCGTGTATTTTGCCACCCTAAACACACGAAATTAACAATGATCAAAATTGTACGAACAGATAAAACATATCTTGACAATTTAGTAAGGTGATGACTTACTATTTCATCAACAAGAACACATTCTAGAGTTTCCCCTCCAAAACTTGTGTTCGATGTCCATCAATGGAGTAGCTTCACGTGCACTTTCCAAGCATCTTTTTGTGGTTTCACTTTGTGAACGTCGACATAATTTTGATTGTTTTCCATCGTTTTCTTTTTGTGAAATCTGAATGTATGTGTAAGCGTAAGAGGTGTATATATATAAAGCGAGCAAAGTTGTTTTGGAAAATGATTTTATTAAGATTAAATGCTAAGATTTCGTACGATTTAAACAATAATATATGTGAGAATATTTAGGAATAATTATGAACTATAAAGATATGGCAATTTAGTAGTTATTAAACTTTATTCTAATTCGTGGGGATCAAGTTTGAGATCTTGATTTAAATGAGGAGATACCCACGTCATATCTTTCTAAAATGTATGTACAATTATATAAATTAGTTAAAAATTGCTTGATTTAAATTTATATGAAAATATTTAGGACTAATTAATGGTAACTGAGTTGCTATTAATCTCTATTCTATTTTAGTGGAGATAAGTGTTGGACTTTGGTTTAATGAGAAGATCCCCAAGTAAAATATTCCAAAATTTTAGGAATAAATATGTATATACCTTTTTGATAAATAATTATGATGAATTTACAGTATTTACAAACTTAGAAAACTAACATTTAACGATTTCAGTTTTACTACTTTTATTTATTGTTTGAACTATGTATTTCGGCTCTGTGTCGTGTTATAAAGGCGTTTGTGACCCGTAAACACGGTAGTAAGAATTTTACAAATATTTATACTTTTGTAATTTAATAATTCTTTTACTTAATAATAGTGTTTCACTCTTAAATACACATAATAACTCATGAGGTGAATCACTTATATAGTTATACTATATTTTTTAAATTATATATCAAGAAATTTTGCGAAAAGTATTTAAAATATACCAAAACAGAAAATATCATACAAAATATATATTTATATAAATAAATTACATTTTGTTCTTTATTTATTCAAAAATCCCTTCAAAAGAAACTATAAATAATTTTAAAATTTTCTTTAACAAATTAATAACAATCATACAAAATCCAAAAATAATGTTGATTGTATTTTGGGCCATAATAATCTATGATTCAAATTAAGCCCATTATTATTTTTCTTAATATATACTACTATTCATTTATCCAAACAACATTATATTTTTTACTACTATCTATGTTTCCAAACAAAAGCTTAAAGTACTTCTACTTTAATAAGATAGATATGATATAAATTTGGATTTACTAAAATTGTTTTTTAACATAGATGAGTGAATATATATTATAAGTCATGATTATCTTTGGTTTAGGGTTTGATAACATGTTGTAGTAATGTTTGTATTTTAGGGTTATATTTATGAATAATAAATCAATTTAAAAAAATAAAATAAATTTTACATATATATATTATATTTAATTTTGTGTATATTAAACATTTTATAGGTTGATCTTACGTGCAGTGAAGTATTTGTTGTTATTTAGTTAGTTGTTTGATTTTAAGGTTTAGAAGATATCAAGAAGTCTTTTAATATATAATGCTTTGGAAGACTTCTAGGAAATATCTTGGGATGAATAGTAAATTTAAGGGTTTAAAGATTTCTTAAAAAGTTTTCTAACTAATCGGAAATATTTAATTTAATTGAATTTTTTTTCTTTTTATATAAAGAAAATTTACATATTTTATTTCTTCCTCTCAAATTGCTGTAATAAAAATATAATATTTTTCACTATAAACTTTTCAATCTTTATTTAATCTCTTTGAACTTGAAGACACTAAACTTTATATTAATTTCTCATATTTTTATCTCATGTATTTCTCACTACTTTATCTTGGCTTTGCATGTTTTGCATTTTATTGCTTACATCTTCCACTCCTTTAAAAGTATATCTATAAATTTTGGATATGTATTTTTGGGGTTTTATATGCTAGACGAAAAAGCTATATATTCAAAATAATGTGATTAATTTAATTTATTATTTAAGCATATATTTTTTATTTAAAGTTTTTCTCTATTTTGAAGCTATTTTGACAATTTTTGATATGCATGGTTTTTCATTTCTAAGGACAATATTGGACTTCAGATTTTTCCAGAAGTCTTTTGAAGAAATCTGCTTACTGCCAGAATTGCTAAGATTTATTTTTCACCAATTTTTTGTTATTTTGTGTGTTAAATCTAAATAAAGTTATAGGTTAAACTTAATGTGATTATTTTCTTATCATTTTAGGTTAAAATTTCATGGCTTATATTTTTGTCTAAATAGTAGGATATAAATCATTAATTTTTGATATACTCATTTCTTGTGTGTGTTAAAACCAAGTAAACATAAACATTCAAAATCAAAATCATTGTGATTATATATCTTTTTGTCATTATTTTAGTTTTAAAAGTTCTAGTTTCAAATAATATAAAGTATATTTTTACTTTTGTATGTTAAATAAAAATAAAATATATATTAAACTTATTGTAATTGTTTTCTTCTTATTTAAGGTCAAGATTTTTATTTTTTGAAAATTATTTAAATATTTTTAGATATGCATTTTCCAGATCTGAAGACTATATATCAGACTTAATAACACACTTCTCAGAAGATTTATTGAGCAGATTTCTCAACTAGATTTCGGGAGACTTCATGTGAATTAAGCAAGAAATTAAAATTTAAGTGAAAAACTTAAAATTTAAATTGAAATTTAACAGAAAATTAGCATACTTTTAGAAGTTTTCTAATTCGCTGGCAAATTTTACTAAAACTTTTAGTTCCCTCTTAGGATTAGAAAACTCTTATTTTGATAATTTATATAATATTGTAAATAATATATCTACCTTTTCTCTAATCTATTACAAATAAATTCTTTGTCAAATGCTTTATTCATTCATTTAATTTCTTGTATTCCATAAACTATTGTCATCATTGTAAATGTTTTTTTTTTAAAGATTTTTGTTGTGAAACATAAAGGGGAGGGTTATGATAATATAACACATGACACAATAATATAAGTTTCAAAGCATAACAATAAGTTAGTAACACAATAATATAAGTTTCAAGACATAGAAAACATAAAAATATGTTCATACTACTAGATATAGATAGATAGAAAACTTTCGTTATGAATAGGTAACTCCACTAACTCTCTGTACATGTCCAAGTTATAATCTTTCCGAGCCATTTCAACAAGTTCATCATGTGTAGAACAAAAAGAATATTTTCACTCCTTTGACAGATCATTCTCCATAGACTATATGTAGCAAACCATCATCAGCAAAAAGAAAATCACATTAAAACACATTAGCGAACAAAAAATATCATATTAAAAAAAAATTGAGAGATGAATTCTTAAGAAATTTTCTCTCATTAGCTAAAACCATCAATAAACATGAATGTTTGTAACCTCATAAATATAACCAATTAAATTATGAATTTCATTCAGAAGACCTAATATTAACTATACAAAAAAAATCTTAAAGAATCATTCTAAGTTTGGAGTAAATGAAAATTTAGTAAATATTGACGTGGAAGACTTCTAAAGAAGTCTCTTCAAAGATTATTTCTGTAGATATCTTCCATGACAAAACTTATACATAAGTATTTTATTTAGATTATGTTGCAATTATAAATTTACGAAGGAAAGCTTCTTAAGAAGTCTACTCTACTAGCATAGTTTTTGAGAAGTCTTCCTTTGTAAATTTTACTTTGTATTTTAAAAAATTCTCAATTACATCATACTTCTGCTCTATAATTTTCTAATAAACAAAAATGTAATTTCATGTTTAAGACCATTTATATTTTGCAGTATAATTTTTATTGGTTGAATTAGTTGTAGTTATTTTTGTTTTTAGACAAACAAAATAGATTGAATAAAATTTATAATATTTTAATTGGTGTGCAAAAACCTTAAAAACCAAATATTCTTGAACAAAAGGAGTATTAAATTTTTATTATAAATATATTATATTTTGTGATTAAGTATTTCCACAACTTTTAACTAACAAAATTTAATAAACACAATTATTTTTTTTGACATTTACAATTCATCATGATTACCTTATAAAATATATATTTAAAATGTAAAAAAGTGTATTTATTTTTTTCTCTAAAATATAGATTATTTTGAAATGGAATGAATATCAAATTGACTGTTGATTATGGATCCATTGTTTAATGGGAAACCTAAATAGCGTATGTACTTTAAAAATCTTGGAAAATGTAAGACAATAATGAAACAAAAATAAAATAAAAAATAAAAGACACCTTTTGCCACACAACTTAACGCCTTCTCTATTTCTTTGACTATTTATAAGTACATACATTTACTTTCACCAGAATCCCAGCAACACCAAATCGAGCGTCTCTCTCTCACTCTCTCTGTCGACATACAAACACTTCGAGTTCCCTACAAATACCCTAAAACCCTAAATCTCATTATGGACAATTTCGAGCCACACAGCCAAGAATCCTTGAAAAGAAGGTTTCATCAAGACAACACGACCACGCATCAACCTCGTGAAACCACGTCAAGAACAACATCCTTCATGCCAAAATCTATTGCAACAAACCCTACCTCAAGCTCCGGAGCCGCCAGGAAATTCTCAGGGTTTGGACTCAACATCGACGATGATCTAGTTTCATCTGTGGTTCCTCCCGTTACCATTGTGCTCGAGGGACGTTCTATCTGCCAACGCATTAGCCTAGATAAGCATGAGAGTTATCAATCCTTGGCTTTGGCTCTCAGGCAATTATTTGTCGATGGGGCTGATTCGACTTTGGAGACGAAAGATCTTGATCTGTCCAACGCCATCCCTGGCCATATTATTGCTTATGAAGACATGGAGAACGATCTCCTTCTCGCTGGTGATCTTAGTTGGAAGTAATATTCATCTCTTCCCTTATACTACTAATTTACTTATATTTAGAGTTTTTAGACCCTCTTAAACTATTTTAAAGCCATGCAAATTCTTTACTAAAGTATATTTGATGTGCCTATTTTTGTTTTAAACAATTAGTTGTTCCGATACATACACATATTGGACAAAATAAAGAGAACAAAATATATCTGAAAAAAACTTCTCTTTTATTATTGACGAATTTTACAGAAGATAACACTGTCATATATATATATGAGAAGCAGAACAATGGGCCCAACGACTAAGGCCCATCAGACTTCAAACGAGACCCAGTGTGAAGAACAGAGGAAGGCGACAAAACAGAGCAACGGCTCTGTGTACGGAGGAGACGAGCTCGCGGTCAAGAACAGATTCGAGACCTTATCCAGACTGGTCAAGGATGACTAAGAGACAGGCTGGCTAATGAAGATAAGGTCGGCAAAGGTCTCTAGGGTTTTTGTAAGCTCTCTATATAAGAGCATTGATGTCACTCATTGTAAACCATCTCGATTATATGAAAGTAACAAAGAAAAGTTTCAGTCTTTACTAAACATTCATATGGTATCAGAGCCATTCTAAGCTCTCACAGGCGTATCAATGGCAGATCCTCAATATCCGTTCCCCAGCAAAGTTCATGTCGTGAGCTCTGTCACGTTGAAGCTCACCGACAGCAATTACCTCCTGTGGAAGACACAGTTCGAGTCCCTTTTGTCCAGCCAGAAGCTCATCGGGTTCGTAAATGGTGGAATCGTCCCTCCAGCCCAAACCAATCAAGTCGAAGAAGGTGGTGTTGTCACAGTGGTCCCTAACCCTGTCTATGAGTCGTGGTTTTGTTCTGACCAACTCGTGAGGTCTTGGCTGTTTGGAACTCTCTCTGAAGAGGTCCTTGGCTCGGTTCACAACCTAGCCACATCTCGCGAGATCTGGTTGTCGTTAGCAGAGAACTTCAACAAAAGTTCATTGTCGCGGGAGTTCTCTCTTCGTCGCAGCTTGCAGCTCATCTCTAAGAAAGGCAAGACCTTGGCTGAGTACAGTCGTGAGTTCAAAGCCATATGTGATGCATTGAGTTCCATTGGGAAGCCGATAGAAGAGTCCATGAAGATCTTCGGGTTCCTCAATGGCCTGAGTCGTGAGTATGATCCAATCACCACGGTGATACAGAGCTCTCTATCCAAGTTCCCCCCTCCTACATTCAACGATGTGATTTCAGAGGTCCAAGCTTACGACACCAAACTCAAGTCTTACGAAGAAAATGCCGCAGTTGCAGCTCAACAGCAAGCCTTTCAGGCTCAACAAGCGTCATATCAACAAAGCGCACCTCAGTACAACCCAAACTATCGTGGTCGTGGTGGCAGAGGATACCAGCAGAGAGGCCGTGGAGGTTACTCGAGCAGAGGACGTGGATTTGTGCAGCATCAATCTCAGCCAACAGGAAACGCAAACCGCCCTGTTTGTCAGATCTGCGGAAGAGTGGGGCACACGGCAGTGAAATGCTACAACCGTTTCGACAACAACTACCAGTCTCCTGCACCTCCTCACGCTTTTGCGTCTCTGCAAACCACTGACCCTACTGGAAAGGAGTGGCTTCCTGACTCGGGAGCCTCTGCTCACATCACGGCGTCTGCGTCCAACCTTCAGACTGCAGAACCCTACAACGGCTCAGACACAGTGATGGTAGCAGATGGTGCGTACATACCGATTACTCACATGGGATCCGTCACACTCTCTAACCAGTCAGGTAACATTCATCTGAACAATGTACTTGTTTGTCCTGAAATACAGAAATCCTTGCTTTCAGTGTCCAAACTATGTGACGACTATCCCTGTGGTGTGTATTTTGATGCTTCTAAAGTGTGTGTGATTGACTTGGAAACTCAGAGAGTAGTGTCAAAGGGACCACGTCGTAATGGGTCATATGTGTTGGAGAATCAAGAGATAGTGGCGATGTATTCAAGTCGGCAAAGTGCAGCAGATGAAGATGTGTGGCATGGAAGACTTGGGCATGCAAACTATCAGATTCTTCAACAACTAGTCAACAACAAGGAGATAAAAGTGAATAAGAGCAGAACCCACCCTATTTGTGAGCCTTGTCAGATAGGGAAATCGTCTAGACTTCCGTTTTTTGCTTCAGATTCTCGTGCTATGCAACCCCTAGATCGAATCCATTGTGATCTTTGGGGCCCTGCACCAGTTGTATCAAACCAGTCTTTCAAATACTATGTTATTTTCGTCGATGACTTCTCTAGATACACCTGGTTCTATCCTTTAGAAGCGAAATCAGACTTTTATCAGGTCTTTAAAGTCTTTCAGAAGATGGTCGAGAATCAGTTCAGTACAAGAATCAAAGTGTTTCAAAGTGATGGTGGTGGAGAGTTCCTAAGTCAGGCTCTGAAACAACACCTTGCTGAGTGTGGCATTCATCACCGAATCTCTTGTCCCTACACTCCGCAACAAAACGGCACTGCGGAGAGGAAACATCGACACATTGTAGAGCTTGGTCTCACAATGTTGTTCCAGAGTAGAGTCCCTCTCCAATATTGGGTAGAAGCATTCTTCACTTCTACTTACATTGGAAACAGAGTTCCGAGTTCTGTTCTTAACGGGTTAAGTCCTCTTGAAGTTCTGCAACACAAGAAGCCTGAGTACTCTAGTCTCCGCGTCTTTGGTACTGCTTGCTACCCCTGCCTACGAGCTCAGACAAGTAACAAGTTTGATCCCCGAACCCTACAGTGTGTCTTCATTGGATACCATTCACAATACAAAGGATACCGCTGTCTCCACCCTCCTACTGGAAAAGTCTATATCTCTAGACATGTCATTTTTGACGAAACGATCTTTCCTTTCAAAGACCAGTACAGTAATCTTGTTCCAAGATATGATACTCCTTTGATGAAAGCGTGGCAGCCCTCTCAGACAGTGCATCAAGCCCCTTCGCAACCCTCTCATCAGCTACTACCCCTCCCTCCTCCTACCCTCCAAGAACCACAAGCCCCACCACCCGAACAAGCCCCACCTAACTCTCCTGCAGTTGCTCAAGCTCCTATCGTGCCAAACCCAACTGAGAACACACACACGATGACAACAAGATCCAAAGCAGGCGTTCACAAACCCAACACTCGGTATGTGATGTTAGCCTCCAAGTTCTCGACAAAAGAACCGAAGTCAATTGCAGAAGCTATGGCTCATCCCGGGTGGAACAATGCTGTAATGGAGGAGATCACTCGAATTCATATGCTTCACACATGGAGTTTGGTCCCAAGAACCCCTGATATGAACGTCATTGGTTCAGGTTGGCTATGCAAAACAAAGCTCAAGCCCAATGGTGATGTTGATAAACTCAAGGTTAGGCTGGTTGCTCGAGGAAATCATCAAGAAGAAGGTTTGGATTATCTTGAGACATTTAGCCCCGTCATAAGAACAGCTACAATACGGATTGTCTTGAATGTAGCTGTCTCAAAAGGTTGGTGTCTCAAGCAGCTGGATGTCTCAAACGCATTCTTACATGGAGACTTGAAGGAACCAGTATACATGACGCAGCCTCAGGGATTTGTTGACAAAGAGAAGCCAGACTACGTATGTAAGCTCACAAAAGCTCTGTACGGTCTCAAACAAGCACCACGAGCTTGGTTTGATACCTTCAGTGGCTTTCTTCTTGAATTTGGCTTTGTCTGCAACAAATCGGATCCTTCGCTCTTCATCTATTATCAAAATGGGAAGAATATGGTGCTTCTCCTGTACGTTGATGACATCCTACTAGCTGCAGATGATCAAGCTCTGATGGATACTCTTCTGCAGAAACTGAATGCTCGCTTCTTGATGAAAGACATGGGATATCCTAAATACTTCTTGGGGATTGAAATCGAACGCACTCAGGATGGTCTGTTTCTTCATCAATCTGCTTACGCTGATGATGTTCTGCATCAAGCCAGTATGTCTACTTGCAACCCTATGCCTACCCCTCTCCCAACGACAATAGACACGCTGCTTGATGATCCGTTCCCTGAACCAACATACTTCCGGAGTATTGCAGGCAAACTTCAGTATCTGACAATCACGAGGCCTGATATTCAGTTTGCTGTCAATTTTGTGTGTCAAAGGATGCATCAACCAACGACAGGCGACTTCAATCTTCTCAAACGCATTCTGCGTTACGTCACAGGAACCTTGTCTATGGGAATTCACATAAGAAAACAGTCTGATCTTACCCTCTCCGCCTTCTGTGACAGCGACTGGTCAGGTTGTAAAGAGACCAGAAGATCGACGACAGGCTTGTGTACGCTCCTTGGTTCAAGTCTTCTGTCTTGGTCTGCAAAACGGCAAGACACGGTCTCCGGTTCGTCTACTGAAGCTGAGTATCGTGCTCTCACTGCAACCGCTCGTGAGATATCCTGGCTGTCGTTCATTCTTCGTGACTTAGGTGTGCATCAACCCAACCCTACTCTGCTCCAGTGTGATAACCTCTCTGCAGTCTATCTCAGTGCGAACCCGGCTCTCCACAAACGGTCCAAGCACTTTGAGAATGACTGGCATTTCATAAGAGAACAGGTAGCGTTGGGGTACATTGAGACAAGACACATCTCGGCCAAAGATCAACTGGCTGACATATTCACGAAACCACTGCCGAGACGATCATTTGAAGAGTTGAGAAGCAAACTTGGCGTAGACTTCATCACCACGCCAAGTTTGAGGGGGAATATGAGAAGCAGAACAATGGGCCCAACGACTAAGGCCCATCAGACTTCAAACGAGACCCAGTGTGAAGAACAGAGGAAGGCGACAAAACAGAGCAACGGCTCTGTGTACGGAGGAGACGAGCTCGCGGTCAAGAACAGATTCGAGACCTTATCCAGACTGGTCAAGGATGACTAAGAGACAGGCTGGCTAATGAAGATAAGGTCGGCAAAGGTCTCTAGGGTTTTTGTAAGCTCTCTATATAAGAGCATTGATGTCACTCATTGTAAACCATCTCGATTATATGAAAGTAACAAAGAAAAGTTTCAGTCTTTACTAAACATTCATAATATAGACTATTTACATGAACAAACGTGACTGTTCGTAATGATACGTCACGATTCTTACAAACAGTCACGACTCTTACAAACGCAACTGTTAGGTTTACAGTTATTTTATAATTAATTTTGTAATCATACCAAACTCAATTATTATAAACTAACACTCCCCCTTAATTGAGTTTGGGTCTTCAGTGTAGTCTTTCTTTTCGTTCTTCACAACATGGTGCTCAAACTTGAACTTCATGCCTTCATCCTTTTTCAAGTTTTGCGACTTTTCCTTCTTCTTTGTCGTCATGTTGCTTCTTCTCTATTCTGCTTTTTTTTTGTTTTAATAACTTCTTCGATCATCAATTTGTGCCACACAATTTTTGAACCTTCACTTTGTTTTTTTTTTTTCTGTTCACCGTAGTTTTTTTGGTCTTCTCTTGACCATCAACTCGGTCTTCTCTAATGTGGTCTTTAACGAAAGACTCTACAGCACTCTCATTTGTGCTAATTTGCCTTACTTTGTCTTTTTCAACAGTAGGCTTTCATGTGATTATGTTTTTTTTTTCTTACATACGTCACATCAACGGTCGATCTGGAATCGCTTGTTCCACCACCGTTCCTAGTTTTCTGGTCTGAAGATGCTCGTTATCTTAGTACGCCAGAACTCGTACTCATCCTATCGAATATAGGAATTATTTGTTATGATGTTCCCTCCATCGTCTTCTTCTATTATTTCAATAACAAGTTTCCATCTTGTGCCGTGCGTGATCTTCGTCACGTCTTCTTCGGTTCTTTTATTAACAGGTTCCCGCTCCCTTTTTCTCTTAGGTAAGCAGCCTCCTTTCTTGCTTGGTGTCTTCCTTTGATCACCATCACGTCTCCTTTGACGTCTTGTTTTGTTTGTGTCGGTTGATTTGAAACACCGTTCTTCATCACCGCACACATCTCTTGTATCAGTTTGGAAACACCTAACAAATTCCTTGCTAAGTTAATTAGGCACTAGAAACACCTCTTTGATGATCTTCTCTCCTTGGCTTGTCATCACTTGAATATTCCATGCCCTGATTACTCGTTTGCATTGGTTGAGTCGGAGCACCGACTTCCAATGTATGTGCGTCCTTGAGATATTTTTTCTCCAAAGATGAGATTCACTAACAGCAACTTTATTGCTTAATCTTCTACTTGTTGCTGAAATCCTTTACAGATTATTGCTTGTCGCTGTACTTAAATTGGCCCTCAAATCATTAGGGCTCTGATACCATATTGGACAAAATAAAGAGAACAAAATATATCTGAAAAAAACTTCTTTGAAATCCATGTTTGAGAAAGTATGAGTCGATTCTCCCATACCAAGCCCGAGGGGCTTGCTTTAAGCCATATAAATCTTTGCGCAACTTCAGCACCTTTTCTTTTTCTCCTTTAGTCACAAATCCTGATGGTTGTGAAACATAGATCTCTTCTTCAAGTTCTCCATTGAGGAATGCAGACTTAACATCCATTTGATAGAGCTTCCACTTCATTTGTGCAGCATGAGCAAGAATTGCTCTAATTGTATCATGTCTTGAAACATGAGCAAATGTTTCAAGATAATCAACAACCACCAGGATTTGTGACTAAAGGAGAAGAAGAAAAGGTGCTGAAATTGCGTAAAGCTTTATATGGCTTAAAGCAAGCCCTTCGGGTTTGGTATGGAAGAATCGACTCATACTTTCTCAAACATGGATTTCAAAGAAGTTTTTTCAGATATATTTTGTTCTCTTTATATGTTCTCTTTATTATCAGAGTCCTAATGATTTGAGGGCCAATTTAAGTACAGCAACAAGCAATAATCTGTAAAGGATTTCAGCAACAAGTAGAAGATTAAGCAATAAAGTTGCTGTTAGTGAATCTCATCTTTGGAGAAGAAAGTGATGGCTTGTTGTTGTACTTAAATTGGCCCTCAAATCAACCTGGCTCTAATACCATATTAGACAAAATAAAGAGAACAAAATATATCTGAAAAAACTTCTCTTTTATTATTGACAAATTTTACAGAAGATAACACTGTCATATATATAGACTATTTACATGAACAAACGTGACTGTTCGTAATGATACGTCACGATTCTTACAAACAGTCACGACTCTTACAAACACAACTGTTAGGTTTACAGTTATTTTATAATTAATTTTGTAATCATACCAAACTCAATTATTATAAACTAACAACACATACATACGCGTGATAAAAGATGGCCATGTTCTTACATCTATATACATGTCTTTGCACCAAAAAAAAATATATACATGTCTTTCTAAATATATGTACATATGTGTACGTGAGAGCTTTCATGCAAGACAATCACATCCTCCTTTTTAAGAATATACATACTCTTTCCTTTTAAAAACTAAGAACTTTCAGTGTTTGGTTTACTTTAACTTTTACGGTTCTCTGACATTAAACAACTTAATTTCTTCTCGTGTATTTGAAGTTGTATATATATAAATATTTGGAAGTTAATGACAAACTTGGTTTGTGAGGATACAGGGATTTTGTTCGTGTAGCTAAGAGAATTCGAATCTTGCCGGTGAAAGGAAACACAAGAAAGGGTAGAAGGAACGAGTGAGTAGAGACTAGAGAGATAACGTTTTGCCAACGATGTCAGAATATGTCTGTAGCAGCCTATGTCGGTGATTTCAAAGGCTATATCATTTACAAAACTTTCATCGAATGTGCTTGCTTCTTTTTGTTCACTTATCTTCCCATGAAACGAAAGAAATAAAATGGAACAACAAATTATCAGGATCACAAATCGTGTTACAATAGAGACATATCTTCATTTTTTTGTTCATACATAACAACAACTCACATCGCATATGAGCAAAAAGTACTCAAGTAAATTTGAAGAAACGAATAGAGGATTAGATGTAGGTTGTAAATGACACATGTTAGTGATGCGTAGAGAAGGGAGATAAGATTCCAACCATAAACTAAGAAGGAATCAATTGAGCAACCGACAATAAAACAAGAGCAGATAAGCCAATGTTTAGAGTTGGGAGTTTTGTTCAAATTTTTTTTTGTTTAAACGTTAAGGCAGTTTTTTGTTTGGCCTCTTGTCATGTCACCTACTAAATTTCCATTTTGGCTTCTATAACCAAAAATCATAACCCTTGAGGACATAAAACCTCATAGCTTTTTCATGTAAACGCCAAAACAAATACTCACTCTGTATCATTTAAAGAGATGTTTAAGGTTTTTGCACTAATATTAAGAAAACACAAAATTTTATGTATTTTATCTTGGTTACATAAAATAATATTAAATTGAATTAATTCAACCAATAATAAAAAAAAATATTATTTTGTAATTGGTCATAAATTTCAAATTACATTAAATTTTATCTAGAATTAAGAGAACATTATTTATTTTGAAACAAAATTGAAATTATACGGAGGAGTATAATAAAGAAAAACGATAAGCTTTCTCACCGATTCATGATTATGACTTGTCATCATACCTTTTTTTTTATGCCTTCAGTCAAAAAAATAATCATACTTTTTTTTAACACTACTTGTTATCATACCATTTTGTTATATATATATCACTTAGTATGAAGCCTCGAATGGGCCGGGGACAGACCCCATTCCACTGGTTTGAACTGGAGTAGAGAAGTTATGATTTGATCTGGCAACGTCATGGTAAGAGATATCTAGACTAGGATCGGGTATACCATCACCACGTTCCTGTAGAGAAGAAGAATCAAGAGGAATAATCTTGGTGTAGATCAAATGTATATAAATAGTCTTCCAGCTTTTGGTCTGCAAGTAAACCACTAAACTCGTCTAAGGACCCGACTAATTGGTTGCAGTTGCGAGAGTTTGCGGATGCAGATGATTGCGGTTTCAAACGCATAATATTTGAGAATTATTGCGTTTGCGGGATATTTATGACTCATTGATTATAAGATATTGATGTGGTTTAATAATAAATTACCAATATTAACATATTATATATATATATATATATAACATTATAAAAGTATAAAACATACTAATGTAAAAAATATAATAATTATTAATATAATATGATTAATAGTAATATTACGTTTATTTATTTAATTTTGTAAATTAATTGAAAGTTATAATTTTAATAAAATATTTATATAAAAATTAACTTTTAAAAGAATTTTGTTTCGTTTATATATATGTGTATCTTTATATATGTATATATATTAATTTTTTAAAATGCTAAAAATAGTTAGTTTAAAGTTTTTATAAAACAAATTATGATACTGTTTGTGAATTTAAATTAATATATAAAATGTATATATATTTTTATTTATAATATTTCCATTTAAAATTTTTAGTTTCAGATTTTAAAATATTTTAAAATATAATTTATATTTATTTATTCATCCGCAACCCAAACGCTAGATGGAACGAATTTTTGATTTTAAGAGGTTTAGAACGGTTTGAAACGATTTGTAATGGTTTATATGATTATTTTGAAATACTGTCAACCGTTACCAACATCAAATACTGCATTCGCGGGTTGTTACGGGAAAATCAATCAAGTCTATAAGAGTAAGTTGTATTGTAAATATGCACATAAACATATATAATTGAAGATACGTATGTAGGTGTCAAGAAAATTGAATACTTATATATCTATTCTATTAAAAGAAAATATTCTTAAAAAATCTATTTAAACAAAGTTGTTGGATCCTTTTATTTTTAGTCCAACCAATTATATTACCAAATCTTATAACTAACCTATTGTATAACAACCAAATAAAATTTCACTATTCTCCATATTTTATCTATTACGAAAACTGATACATTATAACTTCCTTTTCTATTTTTAATATCTTAGACTCATAACTCGTATCCTTAGTAACTAAAATCTATGGTTACACTGTATATTTTGAACGTGTGAAATAATATGACCATGACATGTTTGACTACAGCCCTGTTAGAACCAACGCAACCTAACATCCTTCATTGTATTTTCAACCATGATGGGGTGAAATCACTCATGACCCGAGCAATCCACCCCTTTAACCACCTAAGAATTTGACCTCATGGTACAACAATGTCTACTATAACATAACAAGAACTATGTTACCAAAAAAAAAAACATAACAAGAACTAAGAACTACACCAGAAACCAATTAAAAACTAACTAAACGACCCTAATGCCTGGCTTAAAGTTCATGGTCCGTTAACTTCTGATCACTATCGGTGCACTGTCGAGGACCTTTTCTTGCTCGTATTCAATCATGGTGCCCCCTCAGCCTAACATGAACATAAGATCCAAATGAAAGTCGGGTTCAGCTTCGAAAACACTGGTCGATAAAATAATTTGAGCTTTCAGAGAAGCGGTGCTCATGCCATCGGTTGAAACTTTCAGCGCTGGGTAAAGCCACCACCATGATTTGGTGATATAATTTTTGTTCTTCTCTAGTTTTTCGTGCTTTTCTCCACTACAACAATAATAATATTTATATTTTCTTTTGTAATATTTTTTTTTCACCGATACAAATAATAAATACACAACAAAGAAAGAATTTTGTTGAGAAACCAATCTTCGATATTTTATGGATTGCCTCATATTTCACACGTACTGTAGTTATTTTCATGCATAATATATGAGGCAATCCATAAAATATCAAAGATTGGTATCTCAACAAAACTCTTTCTTGTTGTGTACTTATTGACAAACATAATTTTTCTAAAACAGATTTTTGCCTCAAATCTGTGTATCCTCTATATTGACTTAGTTTTCAAAAGTCAAACATATTTTTTTTTAAATTGATATTCCTTAGTCCTCGATGAAATTGGAATTTGCGATGCCTGAATGAAGGTCAACTATCCATTTGCCCACAAAGACCAATATTCAAATTCAGAACAATTAGGTCATATCCATTCGACTAAAGTGAGCCAAAGGACCACGACTCAACTGGAAAATTAAGATAGGATGATATGAAGGTTGCAAGAAATATGATTGGTGTATCGGATCATGCTATAACTTGGACTTGTCATGGTACAACTTAGATTTAAATACAATTTTGTACAACTTAGATAACTTGGACTTGTCATGGTACAACTTAAATTTAAATACAATTTATGTACCATGCTTATAGTATAAGTCTAAATAATTATAGAAAATATATATATCATTGTTTTTTTTGGGTCAAAATATCATTGTTCTGATATGTAATTATAGTGAAGCGGTATAACGAAGGTTTAATCCGAATTTGCAAGTTAGAATTAGATGGATTACATCTTCTTTTCTTGATCGAGTATAGTTCAATATGTCCAGAAACTTTCTAAGGAAAATAGCAACAAAAGCTTGAAATATTCAAAATGACATTAATTACACCATCACAATTTCTCTTATGTGATCATTACATTCAACGTTATAAAATGTCATGATTATACGTGAAGCCTAACCACGAAAAAAATAGCAGGCCCCATCAATAACCAAGACCCAATGAAATTTTTTAAGGATCTTATAATTACAACAAATGAACGAATGAATAAATAAAAGTATAGAAACTAAGGTGACCTATAGTTGAAACTCTGATTATTACCCAAGTATTTAAGTTCCAAAGAGATTTGTCTCTCAATCTTAAGCTGCTTGTAGAAGTTAGCTATGAACATCTCAGCTTTGTTGTCAATATCTTCGTCTGAAGATGGATCATAACTCCCGGCTCTATACAATGCTCCTCTTGAAGAACTGGCTGAGTCCGGTTCGGTATCCTCGGCACAAGCCGCTGCTAAACCTTGTCTATCGTTGAAACTGAACCGAAAAGATGAGGAAGAAGAAGAAGAACCAAACATTGGTACGAGACCCCAGAGGCTATTTATCTTGAAACTTAACACGAATTTCACTTTATTTACGGCTTGTCTCAGCCGGTTTAGTAGCGAACCGTCTTTGCTCTTTGCCATGCCAAGAATACAATACGTTCTCCTCTTTTTTTCTTGTTAAAAAAGTGGCTGAGTTGTTTTTCACTTTTTGTTGTTGTTGTTGTATGCGTTCTTTTGAAATATGTTAGAATTGCAAAAGTATTGGTCTTATATATACTTGGGCAACGTCGGCTGTAGCCTTATCTTCTAAGGAAATTTTCAAAGAAAACTGTTTAAGCATATAGTTTTTAATTATTATAATATGAGAATAGGAAAGTAAATGGAAGTTTACGTACCACAATCAGGCCTGACCACAGTATTGAGGCGTATCAATATGGTATAGCACGAGAAACTTCTAATTTTCTATAAGAAAAGTGGGGTGCAAGTAATTCACATGATCGTATACTCGAGTGTATTATATAGTTTTTTTTTCTTTTTGTAACTGAGTGTATTATATAGTTTATAACATCTTTTCCTTTTTTGGTTGCTCATTTGTTAAAGTTGTATTAACATTTATATATACTATATATGTGTATGTAATTGTGAGATCCATAATTTTTTGAAAAGTCAATCTAAAGTTTTAAACCCAAAAATTTTAAGAAAATTTAGGTTGAGTTTTTCACAAAATTATAGACTCCACAACTACATATGCATATATAATATATACATATAATATATAGATGTTTAGAACCTTTATATAGAACTTTGTCAGAAAAAACCCTGCATAGAACTCCAAGCTATTTCTTCCGTTCCTAAAAGATGATTGTTCTGAAAAAAAATATTTTTAAAAGATAGTTGTTTTATGTTTTCTATGAAAAAATTGCAAATTTTAAGAAAATTAATTGGTTTTATTGGATTATTATTAGTTAAAAGTTGTTGAAAATTGAAAATTATAGAAAATAATAAGTTTATTATAGTGATTTAATGCGGTTTTTAATATGTGTAAAAACATTAAAAATCTATCTTTTAAAAACAGCGGAAGTAATATTTATTGCTTATAAATCACGAACTCTCCGCATAGAACTCCAAGCTAATAATTTAGTACTGAACCAACCAATTAAATATTAGTTTTTTGACTGATTCAACGTCTAGAAATGGGGGCCATGTAATTTTCATATATTTTCTTTATTTGTTGCAAAATTTTATTAATTGATCGCAAAGCTAAATAGAAACGGCAAAACCAAACAAAGAATGGGTCAGTCAGTCAACATTTCGTGCGAAGACTTAGGTTCAGATCGGTAACCATCGCTTAATTGTAGAATCACGGAAATAATAGTTAAGCTACGGAAAAATTAATTAAGCTGCAAAAAAATTTAAAATTTACGGAATGGTGGAATACATATTAATTGATTAAACTATTTATATGGTAACTAAACTAATTATTACAAAATGTGAAAACAACTAAGATTTATTAAAAACATTTTAGTTTTATTATAAATATCTAACTTATCTTTCAATAAGTTTTAACAATAGGTTAACATTTTATAATATACAAATTATAATATAACTTTATTTACAACATAATTATTTATTATTAGAAATTTATTGCTATGTATTTAAAATTTTAAGAGAGTATTAGTACATAATTTAATAATATGGAAGTGTTAATTTTTAAAAATATTCCACCATAATCCACAAAAACTCACTTTTCACTTAACAAAAGTTTTTTTTACATTTTTGTCAGCAAAAACGCAGATACACGTTTTTGCGTTTTTTTCATTCAACAACATTTTGTTGATTGGTAAAATTCTTGCGTAATCGTGTTTCATACGCCATTATGCCATTCTGCATGGTTATCAATCAAAGCCCTAGCTTTTCTTAATCGCGGTATCAGATTTCTTATTGGAAATGAAAGATGCGACGGATTGTTCCAGGGTCGGGCCTGAATAAAGGTCGAAGAAGTATGTACTTCAAGCCCGAAGACAATATATATTTGTTTTTTTTTTTGGCTCAGACAATATATACTCCCTCTCTCTGTTTAAATACCTGATGTTTTGGATGATGACGTAAGAATTAAGAAATGCATTTTTATCATAAAAAGTAGCATTAGAAATAAAAATCAAAACTATTCCAACCAATCATCAAAAAAACTATAAAAATTATTGGTCACACAATTTTCAATAAAGTTATAACTAATATAAAAATATCAAAATATCATCTATTTTAACACATCTAAAATTCTTTAAAACATCATCTAATTTGGAACGGATGGAGTATTTGTTGGGGTCAGAAATATCAGAAATTTCATGTAAACCGGTAAAGGCGGCTGATATTATACTTACATACCTGGTTCGGACCTTCATTTAATTTTAAAATTTAGTGGGCCAAATAAAGTTTTTGATTTGTGGGTCAATAATTATCGGGCACGGCCCTAGATTGTTCTATATGACTATCCTTTTTAATAACTTGTACAATTAGTTTATAATGGGTTTTTTTAGTTTATTAAGGGTCTTACATGATTATATATCCCTTATATACTAAATTACAAATCTCATCACCAGTAAAATTTTGACACAGTATTTGCTTGACAAAAATTTTAAATCATAAATGCAAAAAGAAATAGTGCAAATCATTTGCGTCTATTTATCTCAACTGCTTTTTAAAAAAAATAACGAAATATAAACTAGAAAATCCCTAAAATTTCTCACATCACATCCATGAACTCACAATATTTGGAACAGTTATTTATCTTCGTAAACTCAAAATGCCTATAACTATAACGTAAATTGATCTCTACCTGCTTTCAGAATTTTTAGTTCTAAAATTCTTTGTAACAACTTCTAACTCTCTCCAAAATATGATGAAATTTCAAATTTTAAGCATGTAGATTGAAAACTTCTACCTTAACCACAATATCAAATCAACCACTCTGGATCCATATCAACATATTCACTGGCCAAAATGTGGCACAAGAATAGTCTCCAAAATGTGGCAGAGCGTATTCCACAGTAGACTGGAGAACGTAAAGTCCTGGTTAGTAACTCTAAAAACACTCAAACTCTTCTAATCTACTTATTGCGTTTTTCTTTCTTTCTCTTTAATAGATATAAGCAAAAGCTACATAGGTGAAAATAAAACAAGTCAATAATATTTTCAAACTAGATTAAATCAGTTCTTGATTTTGCTGGAAATTTTTTTTTTTGAAAAAATATTAAATTAATTCAAACAAAAAAGCTGTTTTACACTTTGTGTTACATTGGAGTAGAAGTTTTTTAATCAAGAGCTAAAACAAAACAGAGCTTGAAGTAGCTATCGAGTGGCAAACCATTTGGCCAATCCACCTGTGTGCGCCGTGTCACGGATGGATGAGAGCCTGTTGCGAACAATCATGTCCACCGTTTGGATTATCTGTCCGTATGTCATTGGAGTTTCTCCGTGCTTTCGCTGATTACGTTCCCTCCATATGGCATATAGAATAGCTTGGAACACATATCTCACTATGAATAATTCAGTCTTGTCTCTGTTTTTATCCAACAGTAGTTGTATGACTTGATCCCACTGATGAGTATAGCTCGCAGCCAGCAGCTTCTGAGTTAATCCTTTCCACACACTTTCCGAAAAATTGCAGGAAAAGAACAAGTGATTTCTTGACTCCATCGGATCATTACAGAGCACGCAAGAGCTGGGGTTGCTTGTGTTCCATTGCTGAACTCGGTCTCCTGTTGCAAGCCTGTTGAGAATAGCAAGCCAAGCCATGAAAGAGTATTTAGGTGTGTTAAAAGCAAACCAGATCCCAGAATTCCAGCTCACTCTCGGTTGAGGTACTCGTATTAGTTTCCATGTCTCCTTGGAACTAAAGACCGATTTGTACTTATCTCCCCTCTTCCACAGCTTAACATCTTCCCCTTCCAGGAGACCTCTCTCTTTCAGTCGCTGAATATGATCTTCTATATCATTTAGCGTCTCCACTCTATGCCGTCGTCGACGATGCGTTTTAATCACCATGTCGACTGTTGCATCTAGTCTTATGCCCATGTCAATACAGCCTCTTCTGCCTGTGATGTCAAATAATCTTCCAGCCGGAGTCCAGACGTCAAACCAAAAAGAAGTTTCTTCCCCATTTCGTATCTCAGTTTTCAAAAACTCTTTAACAACGTCCCGATGCTTCAAGAGTTTTTTCCATATCCATGAACCCAGTGTAGAACTCTCCTTTACTGTCCATATAGAACCCTTTCGTATCAAGTAGTTCTTGACCCATTTAACCCATAGAGACGATGGGGAAGAGACTAACCTCCAAAAGAGTTTCAGACTCGCCACTTTGTTTGCTTCAGCAACTGATTTCAATCCCAGCCCACCTTCTTCTTTTGGCATGCAACAGTCTTTCCATGAGACTTTCGCCTTCTTTGCATTCAGCTCTGTGCCAGACCAGAGGAAAGCCGCACAAAGACTATATATTTCCTGAATACATTTTTTCGGTAATCGAAAAGCGGAGATCCAAAAATTTGTCAAGCTATGAATTACAGATCCTACCAGTTGGAGTCGGCCAGCAAATGATAGGAATCTATTGTTCCATGAGCTTATGCGATTTCTGATCTTCTCTATAAGAGGACTATAGTCAGCCACCGACATTTGTTTTGTCATCAAAGGCAATCCCAGGTAACGAACTGGCAATGTACCAGACGCGACGGAGAAGTGCTCAAGAATTTCACTTTTCTCTGTATCCTTTACTCCAGCAAGATAGAGTGTTGATTTTTCCATGCTTATTTGCAGACCCGAGAACTCTGCAAATTGCCGAAACACCTCAAGCATACCCTCTACAGATCGCTTCTTCCCATCAGAGAACACAAGAACATCATCCGCGAAACATAAGTGCGTAAGTTTCAAACTTTGGCAATAAGGATGGAAGCCATACTGTCTAGATATAGCTGCATTATCAAGAAACCGAGATAGCACTTGCATACAGATGACGAACAGGTACGGAGACAAAGAGCAACCCTGCCTTAGCCCTCTTTTGCTATTAAAATAGCCAGCCAATTCACCATTAACTTGAACAGAAAAAGAGGCTAACGTGATGCACTTCTCTATCCATGTAATATATTTCCCCGGAAACTCCAATGCCCTCAAAGTTCCCAAGAGAAAAGGCCACTGCACTGTGTCGAAAGCCTTTGATATATCAATTTTAAGCGCACATCGAGATGAGACAGAATCCTTATGATAATTTTTAACCAATTCCGAAGCTAGGAGGACATTCTCCATCAGCAGCCTGTCCTTTACAAATGCAGATTGACTCGGGGATATGAATTTCGGTAGCACTTTTTTCAGCTTGTTTGCCAACAGCTTGGAGATAATTTTGTATAGAACATTACAGCAGGAGATTGGCCGATAATCTTTGAACATTATGGCCTCGTCTTTTTTAGGGATCAATGCCAAGATTGTGGAGTTGACACCCTTTGACAAGAAACCAAACTCAAAAAAAGTTACTGCTGTCACCACCTCCTTACCAACAATTGACTATGCTGCTCTGTAGAATTCACAAGTGTATCCATCAGGTCCTGGAGATTTATTTCTTGCCATCTTAAAAACTACCTCCTTTATCTCATCTGCAGTGACTTCCTGCGCTAGCATTGTCTGATCCAGCTCTTCACATTCAAAATTCAGAATCTCCTTCAACTTCTCAACTGAGATACCCTGATAGTCCAATACTTGATGCGCAAGAAAACCATTGATCCATCATCTCTTTTAATTTCTCGAATAGTATTCCTGACTTCCCGAGTCTTTGCCGCATTATGAAAGTGCCTGTTGTTACCATCGCCTACACATAGCCAATGTAGCCTGTTGTTCTCGAATTTCCTGTTGCTGGAAATTCTTATTTTGTATGGTGCTGATAATCCAGGGAAGGATTGTAAAGAGACTTCATCTTAAAGGACACGTACAAGGCTTTTAAAATTTTTGAGACATGCCACAACAA
Source organism: Raphanus raphanistrum subsp. raphanistrum (assembly GCA_019706035.1). Classification (NCBI taxonomy): domain Eukaryota; kingdom Viridiplantae; phylum Streptophyta; class Magnoliopsida; order Brassicales; family Brassicaceae; genus Raphanus; species Raphanus raphanistrum. The sequence goes on from CM033981.1 coordinate 16,557,016, forward strand.
CAAGAAAAAAATGTGATAATAACTAGAAAGCAACAAATGGGGCATACGGGAAATCAAAAAGACTTATCTACTGTTTAGATAAAACCTAATCTGATCAGGTTGGTCTTCCTTATGTGTTTATTTTGTTCACTTTCAGCGATATATACATTTTTTTTCTTATATACTGTAATCAAATTTATAGATTTCTTAGAACAAAAAAGGTTGAAGCATGCATATCATTGAAAATGAAGAGCTATAACAGATACACAATGAAAGAAAACATCATTCATAGGAAAAGAAGGTACATATTACAAAAGATATTAACGTCAGTTACCTATAAAATTAAATGTTGTATTTTATTTGTACTTCAGCGAAATATGATTTTGTTAAAAAAATTATATGTAATAAAATTTGTCATTGTTTTGAAAATATTTTACATTTATGGTTTATATTAGACTATTGTAAAATATAAACATAAAAAATCTATCTTATTTAAGATGCAAAATAATATTTTTGTCATTGTTAAGTGTTCTAATATTATATTTAGTGTATATATATAATACCGTGCGTAGCACAGAAGATCATACTAGTATATATACACTTGAATATTCTTTTTTTTAATATAAAATTTCTAAAAGCTTGTAAAACTGATTTATATGTCAGGTCTGATGTTAGGTCTGATGTTATCTTGGCCAACTCCGAAAAGTTAATATGAAAATCAATCTCCCAAAATAAAATATAGTCCATCTAATGTTCTATCATATATAAGCGACGACCCACAAATAAAACTGAAATTTATTTTGTTGATTTAATAAATAAATTTATTAAAAAAATTTGGAAACATTGTATCCTAATGATTAAGGTTTAATAGTTTTTACACCCAAGTTTTAAGGTTTAAATCTCAGACTATGAAATTCTTTACAGATTACACACTACAAGAGATCTATGTTTCAATTTGCGTAGCAAATAATTTATTAAATAATTATGTAGACTATAAAAGAAAAGTTTACAAGAAATCTCAACAAAGTATAAGTAAATTCGGGCATGTATAGATTTTTATAAAACGGTTTAGGTGATGTAGTTAGTATATAGTACTAGAGCTGATTTTACACACTATAAGAGATCTATGTTTCAATTTGCATAGCAAATAATTTATTAAATAATTATGTAGACTACAAAATAAAAGTTTACAAGAGATTTTCAACAAAGTACAAGTAAATTCAGGCATATATAGATTTTTATAAAACGGTTTAGGTGATGTAGTTAGTATATAGTATTAGAGCTGATTTAATAGAAATATATTTTAGTTTGTGTAAAGAATTAGCCCATTTAAATTTAAATACCAAAATAATTAGCCAGAATTTTTGCACAACTACTAATATAACCAAAAATTTTAAACATGAAATTTAACAAATTCAAAATACATAATATGTGCGTAACACGAGAAAAAGATCTAGTCGTTTTAATTTTGCTGAATACGTACGGCCCTACGGTTAATATGATTTACAATTGATGACTTCATCACATAAACTATATTTTTAATGACAGATCTATAATATTAAAAAGCTAAAGATTATAACATTTCATAAGAAAGCATATGGGATAAATGATAAGACATCAGTTTCATGTTCACGCTTGCAACTTCCAATCGTCAACTTTGCTTCACTCTTTTCTGTCTTCCACCTTTTCAACAATTTTTGTAGAAATGCGTACCCGTTTTGATTTTGTAACATCTTTTCGTTTTCTTTAACAAAAGAACGTGGTTTTCTTTGATATCTTGAATCCATTATGAATTTCATCATCACTTGGTTTCTTTGATACTAGTATAGTTTTTATTTTTAGCCAGATGTTTACTGTTCTTCTTAGGTTCTTAGTCTTTTGTATGTGCTTAACGCCTTTTCCAAATGCTTTTTTTGCAGTCTTACATACAGCTACATTTTTGGAGGTTTTATATTATAAGAATTGCAAGATCTATAACCAATGTAGATTCGGTACTTTCTAAGTATGTATTAATTACTGGATATGCATTATATCGGGTGGCTTATCGTTAAACTACAAATGGTTACAAAAAAAAACTAATTTCACTCAAATTATTGCTGAATGGACCCGTTAGAAAAATGCACCCAATAGGTCCAAAACCATCATAATTGAGCATTTCATAGCCAAACCTTTTACATCACTAGCTAATCTGTCGCTATTTTCGATTGTTTAAGGATATGTTAACTCTTGGTGGATAGATATATAATCGAAATAGGACAGGCTGATAAAAGAAAGCTCTTGGTGGATAGATATATAATAGAAATAGGACAGGATGATAAAAGAAAGGGATGTAGATCCGAATAAGAACGCACTAACATGACGAACTGAGATTGCATTATGCATAGTATCCTCCTCTCCTTTTAGGATATATATAAAATAACATGAATTTTGTTGTTTATATATTAATCCACTGACAAGTTAAAGTGTACAACGATTGAAGCTTGTACAATGATAGCCACAATTGATCAAAAAAAAAAAGTGTACAACGATTGAAGCTTGTACAGTGACTTTCACCATAAGAAACAGTTTTCTTCTCTCAAGGGAGTGTTGCTTTAGATTGTGCATCGTCAAGTTCTTCGACTCTCTCGATTAAATTTTAAGTTGAAATTCTAGGTCATGGACCTACCAATATCAATACAGGATATTGGCATATATAGTCGCATTTTGGAAATAATTTTCTGCATGTTTAGATTATTTTATAGTTCAAAAAATGTTTAGATTATTCATTAACATTCATCATATTTTATGCATTTTTTCAAGTTTTGAAAAGTAATTTCATTGAGTAATTGATGAATGCACCTTAAACGCGATATACGATACCCTTTACTTGGTCAGGCACTTTAAAGAGAAATTGTATACAAATTATACATAATTAATTTATTTTATTTAATAATATATAAAATATTTTTATATCCAAATATATTTCTTTTAATTTTAAATAATAATATTTCACATTTAAAGTTTAATTTAATTTATATAATTAAATAAGATTCATTGTTTTTGATAAAAATATATTATTAATATTTATTATAATTTAATATATTTTTATTTTTAAAAAATATATTATACACCAAGTTTTATAATAATTTAAAAATTGTATGCTATTACTGTTTTACCAATCATTTTATTAAAAAATTTAATGAAAATATAAAACTTTTGCAGCATACTACTTTTATAGTATACTACTAATATTTCTTCGTCATCTGTACCAATCGAAACTTTTGAGAGAGGTTTAGTTTTTAATCTCCATCCTTCTATCAACGTGATAACACTATTTAGTTTATATGTTGTGTATGTACAGTATTTCAATGTTTCCTATATATAATAAAGGGCTATAATAAATACTCCCTCTGTTTTTTAAAGATACATATTCTAGACTTTTCACATATATTAAGAAATCACATTAAAAATGCATTGATTTTTGTGAATAACAATTTTCCATAATCTTTAACCAATAAAAATCTAATAAACACAATTAATTTTCTTGAAGTTAACAGATTTTCATTAAATAATACATTGAAAAGGTAAAAAATGTATCTTTTTAAAACAATTTTTTTTCCTAGAACATGGATCTTTAAAAAACAGAGGGAGTATATTTTAAGTAACAATAAAGTTTAATATGTTATTCAGTAAATACTAAATACTATTATCAAATATTTATGTTTACTATTCATAGAACTGTTACTATGGCATACCAATATTCGCTAACACAGGCCATGTGTGTGAATTGATTTTTTGTTAACAAAATTTTGATTTCACATTAAACGAAGATATTGCTATTAGAAGTGGACAAAGGAAAAACATGTTCACAGGAATTCCTGTCTAAGTTTCTTCGATGGATGTACATACCCTAACACTCGTAGATATATACAAATCACAGACCAGATATATTTGTTACCAAGTACAAAGACTATATCTTTGACTGATCATATAGTATATAATTATAATGTTTAATCTCTTTTTCCCATATACTCAATTTAGAATCTGTATAGAACAAATCAAAAAAATTAACATGAAAATAACAAATCATGTGAACCAAATCTTGTTGTGTTGTGTCTGTAATAAAGAGACAAAATGCTCAGCGCAAACTTAGCCGACTGTTCAGATTATAATCCCACAATCATGGTCTAATCTTGTTCTAATCATTCCTTTTTCTTTTATCTAAATAAAAAGGGGTTATGAAAATTTATTAATTTTATAGTGATCAGATCTGATCTTGCTTTCTTATTTTTTGTTTATCGATTTTCTTATTTGTTGTTGCATCTATCTAGATGGAAGTGGACATAATGAGAGAGTTATGTGACTCATTTTTTGCTATTGGTTGAAGTCGTACTCGTACACCGAAAATGCATACACCAATCAACTTAATGAATATGTCTTTTAATAATCACTAAAAACTGAAATATTTATGAATTTTTTTTCAGTAGCTTCATAATTCAGTCAGGCATTCACTTCTCCCATGTGCCATCCTTAGTAGGGCGTTTGCTAGAACTATTTAATTAAGATACAAATTAATTTAGCAAGTAATACACATGGTTCAACATATTGTGCTCCGGTAATTGTAGAGCTTTCGCTCTTAGATAAAGTGGCATTTGTCTATTTTGATATTTTGTTTCCGTAGAAACTTAAGTTACCAATTTTAGCAATAAAATAATCCTTTTTATTTGCAATCATGTTAATCCTTCAATTATTTTTTTTGTTCAAAAGCCAAAATTAATTATTTATAAGCAATTATTTATTACATATATTTTTAATCACCGTTTTAACAAACAAACACTGCCTAAAAATCAAAAATTATTAATCGTCAGTTATACTATCGTAAAAATTACTCCTTCTGTTTAATCAATATACATTTTTTAAAAAAATCATTTAAAAGATACAGTTTTGTGTATTTTCAATGCACTTTATCAACTAACAATAACTATTCTAATTTTTTAAAATTAATTATGTTTACTGAATTTTTATTGGATATAATTATAGAAAATAAATAATCACAAAATTATTCATTTAATACTAAAATTTAATTTATTTTATTATTGTGTATGAAAAACCTAAAATAGGTTAGCATTATTCAAGTTTCACAGAACTAATACAATCCATCAACAAAACAATCTGTTATGATTTGGGGAATTTCACTAAATGTCATTTTTGATGGACCATTATTCAAAAATACATCTTAACATAAATCAAAGTAGTCTTATATTTTAGTTGACTAGGTACCTTTTTTTGTTACAAATAAAAACGTTGACTAGATACATCATTAAGATAAATTCTTGGGTTCACCCCTAGAGTGAACCTTTAGGTTCACCCAACTAATAGGATTTCGTTATTTCATATTCAGTATCTTTTGAAAAAGGAAACAAAATATTGTCAATTTTTATTATGTTTTTAAAATAAAAAAATAAATAGAGAATAATAGTAGTCGAAAAAAAAGATTTTGTATTTAAACTACCGTCAACAAAACACTAAACCCTAAACCCTAAATCATAAATCCTAAACTCATAATAAACCTTTGGATAAATCCTAAATCTTTTGATTTTAAAAAAATATATTTTTAACACAATCAGCAAAACACTAAACCCTAAACCCTAAATGTTATATCCTAAACCCTTGGATAAATATTAAACCCTTGGATAAATCTTAAACCCTTGGATAAATCCTAAACTCTAGGGTTTGGATTTATCCAAGGGTTTAAGATTTACCCAAGGGTTTAGGGTTTAGCATTTAGGGTTTAGGGTTTAGTGTTTTGCTGATTGTGCTAAAAATATATTTTTTTAAACGTGTTTTTGTTTACAATTAATATTATTTTTTATTTATTTTTATTTTTTATTTTAAAAACATAATAAAACTTGAGAATATTTTGTTTCCCTTTTTAAAAGATACTGAATATGAAATAACAAAATTCTGTTGGCTGGGTGCCCAAGAATTTCTCCATTATTAATGTGTGCATAGCATAATTTACGTTGATAAATTTCTGAAACAGTGTGAGAATAGATAAGATTAGAGATAAGATTAAGGTAATAAGGTACTGTATACAGATTCTTGCCAATTGTTTCAAAAAGACATTATTGTCCAATAAACGCAATCTATCGTATAATGTATTGTATCCTAATCCTTCTGCGTGTTGTCCAGTTAATTCCGAACTACATAGTAGCATTTTAAAATTGATGTATATAAAGTACTACTACATATTATGATGTATTGTAGACTAATAGTCACATGAATTACTAATGTCGTCCATCGTAGGACAAATAGATTTGAGGTGGACAGCAACATAGGTTTAGAATAGTCAACCTTCTTTTTATACTCTTTCTCTTTTAAAAATGATCTATGTTTTAAGAAAAAAATTATTTCTAAAAAACTATAATAATGATAATAATTGTAAACTTCGAAAATATTAATTGTGTTTACTAAATTTTGATTATTTATAAATTATAAAATAGCTAATCACGGAAAGTATACATTTCTAATCAAGAATATATATATTTTTAATATGCATAAAAACTCTAAAATATACATTATTTTTAAATGAAAAATATTATTTAATTCTGGTCGCCCCATCTTCCACGTCTCCTTGTAATCAATCTCATAATTGCCTAGTTTTCTTATGGCAGCAAATAAATATTACATATATGCATCAAATTGTTTAGTTTCGAGAGTTTAATTTTTGGTAATCTATATTTCAAGACTTTTTTGTCTATATATACTTTTGCTTCTAAAAGATAAATATTAATGTATTTCATATATTAAAAAACATATTATATTTTAATAATAATACATTATTTTGTATGAATTACTTTTCATAAATATGGATCATTTATTCTAGAGAATTTATCCGAAAATGAATGATCATCATTTTGTATGGATTCTATAGTAAATTTAAAAAAAAAGGAATAATAAGGTGTTTAGTAATCTGGATACGGATCATAGGGAAACACTCAAATTTAAATTTGCGGAAATGGAATCAGTGTTTTAGGTAGAACCACAAACGTTAACTACACAGACAACAGCATGACAAATAGATCCCCCGAATCTACCGACAATTTCAGGGCATTGGTGTTTTAGAGATGGTTATTAGAAAGATAATGATTCATTTTCAGGACAAGGTTGTTAGTACTCTAGAAGGATTCACTGGTTTAGTGGGAGTAATAAATGTTCGAGCTAATCTTTCCCCTCTACACTCAGGTGGAAACGTTACTTTGGGCAATTGAATGTATGAGGAATTTGTGGCAGTTCCGGATTATGTTTTCAACGGATTTTTCTTAATTAGTGAAGATAGTTTCAGAATCAGAAAAATGACCTGATTTTACAAGTTATTTAGAAGATACAAAGATCCTACAAAAAGTTTTCTCAGCTCAAAGATAATTTATGTACCCACGAATGCAGAATTTGAAAGCGAATAGTCTAGCATGAAGTGTCAAGAAACAACTGTCTTTTATCGTTCACATGGATGTTAGTGTGATTTACAGAGTCATTATGAATATGTTTAAATCGATGACAAAAAAATACATTATTTTTGTATTTATCAATTTACAATATTTAAGACCAATAGTAAGTACAATTTATCATTTTAAAGTTTGTAATTTATAAACATTAATTAATAAGAAGGCATAGAAAACATAAAATATGTATTTATCCACATAATGTATATATTGTATTATATTGTATCACTAACTGCGAGTCTGCGACATAAAATAACTATTTACATGGCCTATACGTTTTTACCAAAAATGAATGTTAGAAAATACAATATACCAGCAAATTGTATTTGTATTGATAGATGAGTTTTTTACCAAATAAAACCAGTTTTTACTATGAAAGTACCAACTGTAAAAAACTAATACTTTTATACATCCTCTGTTTCATATAAGTATCATTCTAACCGTTTTTTTGTTACATAAAAATGTTACTTTATAATTCCAATTCAAATTATACTTACTTTCAATTATTGAAAATTAATTGTAAACTGCATTTATTTTATAAATAATTTTATTTAACTTAAATATTATTAACCAAAGAGATGTAATTAATAACAATTTACATATATTTCCATCATTTTCTTAATATGTATGAAAAATGTCAAAGTAATAGTTATTTAAAAACGGAAGAAGTATACTCTTTGAATTTAATTATGGTTATTACGTTGGAGTCGAAGAATATTTAAAACATATACTAATTATTTTCAACAAAGTCATCAATTGTAATTTTGATTAGTTTATTTCAGATTCTTAGGTCTTTTAGTTTAGAAATAAAGGTAACCAATATTGTACTGAATTTCGTATGAATCAGTATATAAATAATTATGTTCTTTAGTTTTATTTTATATTCAAACTTTGTCAAAACATGTTATTAACTGTTACTAGAGAAAGATCAAAATATAAAATATAATAAATATAATAAAATTTACTTCGAAAACATCCTCCAGTTCATTTCTTATATTAGTATTGTTTTCAATATATAGTGCATATATCTAATTATATAATCATTTATTTTATAAGATATAGTTAATGTACATTATAATTGTGATTTTTATTAATAAAATTATTTGTCTGCTAAATATGCCTAACATTTTACCCAGACCAAAACACCGAACCAAAACTGACTCAAAAATATAGATTCGGATCCAGGTCTAGAGTAAAGAGTCTATTAGATATTTTCTTATAGTCGCAAGTCTCAGTTCAGGTCTGGATCCTAACTGTGACCTAATCAGGTATCCCAAATTCTAAAATATTTTACGTATGTTATGTATAGTTTGGTATTTTAGATATATTTTATTACAATGGATATTGTCTTATAAGTTTCAGGTTCGGATTCGAAAGGTAAAATTTTGGATTTTAAAATAATATATTAAGGTATTCAGATAAAATATTGCATATTTTAGTTTTTGGGGTCAGATTATAGATACTTCATAGATAAAAAATTTGTGTTGTCAGATATTCTTTTTCAAGTATTTTTGGGGTACAATTAGGGTATATTAGGTCTTAAATACCTAAACTAACTAGGATTTGTCATGTATCCAAAATCTACAAATAGTTTACAGGTATTTTGATAATGGACCTGAACCGACCTAAATCCAAAAGCAACCTATCTAAATCCGAATCAAAAGTTTTCAAATACATAGTTGAATCCAAATGTTTATGACCAAAACATTCAGACCGATCTAAACTGGACCAGAAATCCGAGTGTCAAAACCTAGTTAAACATTATCTTTATTTGTGATTGGCCTAAAACTATAAAACTTAAGTTGCTTTCTAATTAATATCTTGGTTTTATATCTTATTTTACAACGTTTAGTTAGTAACATGCAATATGCAAAATTGAATGATGACACAATTTCACCACTAGTACATACCACTAGGTGACTTTCATGTATCATATTAAGCCCTCTTTCCCCCCCCCCCCCCCCCCCCTTTTTTTTACGAACAATCCATTAGGTTTGAACTGCACACGATGATTCTAAATTTCAAGACATCAGAACAAGGATTTAGAGTTATTACCATAGTTTCACTCGGCTGGTTAGAATAAAATAATAGATCAAAAATTTCACTCGGCTGGTTAGCAATAGCAGAGTACCATAGTTTTAAATATCGACTTGACCAGAAATTAATTAAAGAAAGCGAACAGGATGAGAGATTAGTACGAAAACGTAATCTCTTTCAATCTTTAAACGACAAAAGTCTTAATGATACACATGACATCGATGTGCTTCATTGATCTTAAGTAATTATTTTAATTGAATTTACTTGAAAATTTTCAAGCTGAAATGACTTCTGCGATCAATTCTAAACTCATGGAAGGCAAAACGTGATGTATCCAAAGTGGGTTCACTGTTGCTCAGTCCACATCTTATCTGGTGCGAACTCCTTGTGAACCGTTGATGGAGAAAATGATCATACGGTGAGAGATGATTTCCATTAAATGTGGTTAGCATCATCTTACAGGTTTAAGCGGAGTCAAAAAGCTTTATCACGGCAAGTGTTCATTGCTGTTACTGGAAATTTGATAAGAGAGCTTTGATCTTAAGTCTTTCCTAACAGCTGTTTTGATTGAAACTCTATTCACTTTTGTACAGACAATTATGTCATTCATGGTAATTTTCATTTTTCTGAACTTTAATAAAAATGTAACTCCTAAATTTATGAATTACAATTCATTATCTATATTTATTTTCCAACAATAGTTAATTTAAATAAGAACTTGATTCCGAAAGGCAAATAGGTAAAACAGAATCAACATAAAACATAACTGTTGAAGAACTTCAAGCATCTCATACAAGTTTTTCCAGTGTTATTTGTTCACATATGTTTGCTTGCAAAAATTAAGGAAGTATTTTATGTGAAAAGTAAAATTTGGCTATTCTGTCAATGTATACACCATTTTCACCGGTTAAAAACAATTATTACGAAAACCACCTCTGAATATATTCGAATTTTTGTTCAAATCAAAATTTTACATTTTGCATATAAAGTTATGAGACTTTGTCGTATATTTTTTTTTCTCACATAATGTGGTCGTCTGAACTGCAAAACCGTCCTTAATCTGTAAAATTGTCATGTTCTTTTCATGTTTTCTGTATAACAAACTTTCATTTATCCCATTTGTTAGCTTAACTGATTAGGATTTGCTATCTCTATTATCTATATAAATTGTGATACTTGATGCATTTATAAACTTTCAAAGTACAATATATAGAATTACTTTGAGAGAATTTATTTTCTCATAACCAATATGTTTAGGATTTATTTTAAAAAAATTTTACAACCACTCGTAATTCTGTAAATTGTTGATAGTTGATTTGAACATGACATCATTTCAAAGTTCAAACGATTGCCTAGAAAAAATTAACTTTTCTATTTATATGATCATATTTATCTTGCTTTTTTTTGTATGAAATAAATTTGAACACACAAATAGATTTCTTGGTTGTTCGTAGAAAACTTTGGTATACTTTGAGTACGAAGGAAAAATTCCAAGGAATTTGCACATATCGAAATTATAACGTTCAAAGTAATTTACGTACGGTATAAAGCAATGTCAAATAGAAAATCCTTAAAAAAACTATAACATTCAAACTAAACGCCGGCAGTAAGAGAAGACATTGAAACAAAAAACTGATGTCCTAGGTGTGGTGTCTGGTCTTAACAACTTCCACATCGGACATCATTTTTGAGGTCTTCAGTCCTCTAAAACGATACCAGTAGATATAATAATATATGTTAATATAAAAAAACGCGGAGAGGAGGAAAACAATACTCTCTCTGTTTCATATTAGATGATGTTTTATATCAATGCACACATATTAAGAAATCTATTTGTTTCCTTAAAATAACATTAAAATATAAATTTATTTAATTATAAAAGTAAATATTAAAAATATAATTGGCTACACTGTTTTTGATAAAGATAAAGTTGCCTAGATATGTGAAAACATCATCTATTGTAAAACAACAAACTACAGCTAAAACATCATGTAAATTGAAACAGAGGGATGGACCGACAAAGGGTTCAAAATGGTTCAAAGGATGCCATTAATGGAGGCGACAACACTCGGATCGCCACTGATTCTTTCAGCTTTCATGTCTCATCATACTTTACAGTTGAAGCTGCACCCAACCTGAGTTTTGAGCAGACCTACGCACCTTTACACCTTAAATATAATGCCCCTCAACCCCCAAACGCTTCAAACACACTTCTCTCTTCTCATTTTCTCTAACATCTCCCTTCCTCCCTCTCGCTCTCTACACATTTAGGTATGGACTTTCAGCCAAACACATCTCTACGTCTGAGCCCACCAAGTTACAAGAACCACCAACTAAACCTAGAACTTGTCCTCGAACCCTCTTCTACGTCTTCTTCTTCTTCCACGAACTCATCATCATATTTGGAGCAGCCAAGAGTATTCTCTTGTAACTATTGTCAAAGAAAGTTTTACAGTTCTCAAGCTCTAGGTGGCCATCAAAACGCTCATAAGCTAGAGAGAACCTTAGCCAAGAAGAGTCGAGAACTCTTTAGATCCTCAACTACTGTTGATTCTGATCAGCCTTACCCTTTCTCCGGCCGGTTTGAGATCTACGGCCATGGCTATGAAGGATTTGTCAAAAGCGGTGGCCCGACGGATTTCTTTAACCGTCGTGTGCCGGAGAGTGGTCTTGATCAGGATCAGGAGATGAGCCACCTTGACTTGTCGTTAAGGCTCTAAAATAATATTATATATTGTTAGTCATATAATCATATCAATTGTTAATCCTTATATTAATTGTTTTTCATAAAGTCAATTTCCTATTAGTCATGTTTTCGTATGTTAAATCGAGTTCACGATAGTCCTAAATTCAAATCAAAATTTTGTTTCGGAAGAAACTAAAGAAACCTATGTTTTTTGCTTTATTGTCTGTCTTCCCTCTTTTTACAAAAGGAATACTGTATATAGTTTGTTTTTTTTTTGCTAAAAGGAATACATAGTTAAAGAAATGAAAAATGAAGAAAATTGTTATTTAGTAATGGTATGTGCACATATATATTACTATTATTTTGCTGCTGAATTATAAAATGGATGAGTGTCGCGTATATTTAATACATTATTGATCAATACATCAATGTGCCCCGACAAGGAGACAACTGCTGCGAAACTATACTTATTAGTTTAAGTAGATTTCTATATACTTATATCCACTTTTGACATCAATAAATACATAACAGTTTGTTGACAAAAAAAAAATACATAATAGTTTTTTTTTCTTATTTGATTTCTCGCTGATTAATATTTTAATGAATGTCCATATATGGTTTGTTGCTAAAAAAAAGTATTCGTCCATGGTTTTCATAATATATTCTCATCTATGTACATTTAGGGGGGTGTATTTAATTTAACATTTAATGTGATTTGATTTTTAATGGAGTTTTAGATGATTTTAATAAGTTGCAGAGATTTATGTGATTTTTGTTAAGCTATTCTAGAATATCACCTAAAACTATGGAATTTGAGTTTTGATTTTTTTAACTAAGAAACTCCACCCAAACACCCTAAAATCACAAAAACTTTAAAACTCCACAACTTAAAATATTTTCAATAACAGTGGATTTTAGAGTATTTTACGAAATATCAAGTTCAATAACAATAGATTTTAAATGAGTTTTTAAAATTCATGTTTGAATAACAGTGGATTTGTCATTTTAATACAAATCACCTCAAACTCTCAGTTGAATACACCCCCCTTAGTTCATGAGCATTTTACCATATTTGGATTTAGTATCATGTTTGATACATGAATATCTTAAAACAAAAAAAGTTAATTTACATAATTTAGAGGTTACGTATACTAAATTTCAGAAAAAAATTGAGGTGGAATAAGTATATTTTGAATGATCAAATACATAGATGGAGTACAATTTATTCATATTTTTAATTACTGAAAACACGAAATTGAATGGTGTACTTTTCATTGTCATCAATCCAAGGTTTCGTTAATTATTACAACTATATTACGTACTCCATCCGTTTTTAAAAGATCTATATTCTAGGATTTTCATATATATTAAGAAAATACATTAAATTTGTATAGTTTTGTGATTATTTGTTTCTCACAATTTTACGCCAATAAAAATCCAATAAGTGCAATTAAACTTTTTGAAATTTACAATTATTTAATAAAATATAGATTAGGAAAGCTTGTGTATTCTTGGTGTTATAAGTCTATAGTTCTCTGTGGTTCGACAACCTTTCTATACTATCATTTGACTTAAGAGTCTTGAAAACTCCCACCATCAAATATGCATTGAAAATGCAAAAAAAAAATTTTTTTAGAAACAAAAGTCTTCTCAAGAATATAGCTTTAGAAACGGGTGGAATATTTACTTTTTCACTAATTGTTTTAGGATCGACTCAGAACATCTCGCGATAAAGCGTGCCGTCAAAGTAAATTAATTAAGAGATGACCTTCACCAGAAAGGGTTGTTGACATATCGTTATATGTTGAATTGTAAAAGTTTTCAGCCTCCTAATGAGGAAATCTAGTTTTCAAAAGTTATTACTTGTGCCTGGTACTTTACCATAAAGCATGCATTGGATTCTTATTTTTAAGCATGACAGCCGGCAACACCATAGTTTATGGTGCCATGGTGAAACAATGAAACTAATAAAGTAATTGTTATAATCTGGAAACTAATTTTAAAAAGGAAAAAAGTTTCCTAACTACACAAAATTTAAGTAAACTATCTAATGTATAAAAATATGTCAATAATTACACGAATTATATATTAATACATGTCACATGTACGAAGTAAATGATAATGTGGTGGCAACATTACAATCATGTTTAATTGATTTTAATTTAAGTTAATGGGATCAATCCGTAATTTATGAAACTTAATAAAATTAATAATTTGTTTAACTTAATAAACAAAATAATTTTTTAACTTAATAAAATGATTAAACTTAATTTATTTTATTAATACGCTTAACAATTATTAAACTTAACAAGATGAGTAATTTATTAAAATTCATAAACTTAATCGTAAACTTAATAAATTTAATAATTTAATAAATTTATTAAACCTTTTTCCTTAAGTTTATTAAGTTTAATAAATTTTAAATAATTATAAATTTTATTAATAAAATCAATTAAATTTATTAAGTTTAATAAATTTAATAAGTTTAATAAATTTATTAATTAGTTTAATAATTAATTAAGTTTAAAAGTTTATTATGTTTAGGAATCCTTATGTTTATTAAATTTAATAAATTATTAATTTTATTAAGTTTAATAATTATTAAGTTTATTAATATAATAAATTAATTTTATTAGGTTTCATAAATTACGGATTGATCTCATTAACTTAATTTAAGATCAATTAAACCGATTGTGATGTTACCAGCATATTATCATTTACTTCGTACATGTGACATGTATTAACATAAACTTCGTGTAATTGTTGATATATTTTCATACGTTAGATGAATTCTACCATATTAGTGTAAACTTTGTGTAGATAGAAAACTTTTTTCCTCTTAA
Source organism: Raphanus raphanistrum subsp. raphanistrum (assembly GCA_019706035.1). Taxonomy (NCBI): domain Eukaryota; kingdom Viridiplantae; phylum Streptophyta; class Magnoliopsida; order Brassicales; family Brassicaceae; genus Raphanus; species Raphanus raphanistrum. The sequence goes on from CM033981.1 coordinate 16,572,042, forward strand.
AAACACTACTCCCTCCATTTCATAAAGATCTACATTCTAGGAAAAAAAAATTTGTTTCAAAAAGATACATTTTTTACCTTTTCAATGTATTATTTAATAAAAAATGTTAACTTTCAAAATAATTATAGTCTTTATTGGATTTCTATTAGTTAAACATTATGGAAAATTGTTATTCACAAAAAACAATGCATTTACAATCAAATTTAATGTGTTTTTTTTTAATACATACTCCCTCTGTTTTTAAAAGATGCATATTCTGGAAAAAATATTTGTTTCAAAAAGATGTATTTTTTTTGTTTTCTATATAAAAATTGCAATTTTCAATAAAATTAATTGAATTTATTGAAAGACTATTGGTTAAAATGCATTAAAATTTGATAATTTCTAAAAACAATGCATGATTAATGTGTTTTCTTAATATGTGTGAAAACTCCAAAACATACATCTTTAAAAAACAGAGGGAGTATGTGAAAAGTATAAGATATACATCTTTTTGAAACAGAAATAGTATTTATATGAGGTGTACAGCACACTCATTTAATTAATTTGCTTAACCGATAATTAATGGGGAAAATTTTTAAATAAATCCTCAACTTTGCGATTTGGCCCATTATAATCCCCAGCTTTTAAAATAACCACAAAAATCACACATTTATTATCAACTATCTAAAAAAAGTCTAACTTTTCGTTGAATGGATCAATTTAAACCCGACGTTAATTATACTGACAGAACATTTAAATTCAGTTAATTCTATTCGTTAATCAAAACGTCGCAGTATTTTGTCAATTAAAAAACACATCTTCATTTTCTTACCTACATCGTCGACTCCACTTTTTCTTTTCGATCCACTTTTGGCCCTAACGGCTTTGGATGATTCTCCGAGAAACTCACCACGAGATTGTCCCGATGCTGCTGACATAGACGCTACAGAGTTGGCACCACCGAGTTTTTCTTGTCGAGACTTCTTGTTCTTTTGATTACCCATCTCCTCTCTCTACGATTTGGTTCGTCGAAGATTTTTAGTGATGGTTCGTGTTTTAGGGTTCGTGATTGAGAGAAAACCCCAAATCGATTTGAGAAATAATGAGAGGAGATGTGTTTTTAATCGAAAAAACACAGCGTCGTTGCGGTTAACAACGAGAATTAACTGAGTTTAATATTTTGTTAGTATAATTAACGTCGGGTTTAAATTGATCCATTAAACGAAAAAATAGAAGTTTTTTAGATAGTTGATAATAAATGTGTGATTTTTGTGGTTATTTGAAAGTTGGGGATTATAATGGTCCAAATCGCAAAGTTGAGGATTTGTTTAACATTTTTCCCATAATTAATGTGACTGAATAAATTAACTGAAAGAAAATAGAACTGACCGGAGTGAAGGTATATCAACTTATCAAGTGGCGTCTATGACATTGAGAGAATACATGAAGTTAAGAATATGACTTTAAATGAAATAATTTAAACTTTAGCTGTAAAGAATATGACTTAAACCATGGAGATAATGTCGGTGATTGGTTAGGATGTTGCTGTAAAAATTTAGCTTTAAAATTTGGGTTGTAGGAATTTTGGGTGTACCTGTAAGTTTGTTACTGTAAATTTTTGGCAGAGATTTTTGCTGTAAATTTATTTGATGTAATTTTTATTAAAATAAAACATGATTGGCAGAGATTTTTGCTGTAGTTATAACTAAATAGTATTTAGTTATAGTATTTTAATGTAATATATAAAAAACTTTTATGTAATTAAAATCCCCAAAAACTTAATATTTTATAATAAAAACATATAATAATAACAAAACCACTATCTAAATAATAATAAATTTTACCTACGAAAATTTCATAAATTCATTGCATTCTCATCACGAAAGCCTTGACGAAGAAAATGAGTTTTACAAATAGTCAAAAGAAATTTTATGTAAAATTACGGGAAAAAACAAAAATAAGATTAGAATAGAAGACTTACTGCTTGTGTTTGAAAAGTATAGAACGACCTCTCGGTTTTTTATCTTATGATGATAGATTAGAAGATCAATTACTAGTCATTATATAAGTTCTACGTTAGAGTTTTTTTTCTTTGATGTTTGATATTTTCTTTTTTTCTTAAGTGAAATTTATGTTTTTAAGTTTATTTAATAAGTACAAATGTTTTTTTTCTTTAAAAACTTCTATAGCCTAAATAATAGGGATGTAGCACTATGAACTAAAACAAAGAGAAAAAAGAAGTTCTTTTTTTTGCTGTAACTTTGAAAAAGAAATCTACATTTTGATTGGTAAAATTTTGCTGTAATTTTAAATTTTAAAACTAAAGCTACATCATGATAGGTTAGATATGTTGCTTTATAAATAAATAAAGCTAAAATACCAAACTAAATCCCAATCAATCACCCACAATGTTTCCCTTTTTCACGAACCTAAAAATAATTTCCTTTTTTATAACCTGGAAATATCAAAACGCCGAAGTTTGAAATTCGGTAAATCTTATGGGAATTTGTTTATCGATGCTAGATAAACTCGGTTATCCGTAAAAATAACTATATATTCATATCATTCGGTTATACAAACAGATAAATCTGAAATGAAAAAAAAAATGAACGCAGATTACTTAGCCGGTCTTGCTTTTTTAAACTTACCGTACCACTCGACCACATTCAATTTTCTCTTCTTCGTGACCCTAAAATTTATATTAACTTATTGAACACAAAATCACAGAGAAATTGAATTAAAATGCTATATATTAATATTTATTTCTTTTGTTTTAACTATAAATGGTTTAAAAGTTTCTGTGGTTTAAAGAAAAAAGGTCTAAAATTTTCTATGCAAAGATCAAGATGTTTTAATTTTTAATTTATAGTTATTGCTCTTTTCTTAGTTTATCATTATTGTACATAAGTTAAAGATACATGTTAAATAACATTTGATCAAAAAGTTACATGGCAAGTGTCAAAAATTTCATAATATGTGTGAAAAGTTTAAATTACTACAGAAAATATTTAAATAATTAAGTAGTGTTTCAATGTAATTTAATTGCTAGGGATTAAATATTAGGTGTCATCTTAATTTGTATGGAAAATGATAAATCAACATTGTTTGAAAAACAATATTTACTGTGAAACAATGATACTTAAGGGGTGTATGTGGTTTAGAATTTGAAGTAACTTTATTAATTATGATTACTTTTAAAACCACTTTAGAATTTTATTTAAAACTATAATATTTTATTTTTTATTTTATTATCTAAAAACTTCACTAAAACATTTTAAATGACTAGAAAAATTCTGAAAGTAGTAACTAAAATATTTTAAATAACAATGGATTTTAAAAATATCTTATCAATATAAATTCAATAACAGTAAGTTTTTTTAAAAATCATTCTAAAACAAGTCACTTCAAATTCTAGATTGAATACAGTCCTTTAATATTTGAACCATTTTAAAGTGGGGTTTATAAATAATTTAGTTAGCATCATGTACCCAACTTCTTGAAACCTCCAAAAAATCAAATATATTTAAAATTAAAGATTTAAAAACTCCAACTCATAGGTATACAAATCTCTAGACTATAAAATTTCCGCAGTGAAACCTTTGATACGAAGTCTAAAATAACCGAATAATAAAATAGATAGATTTCCTCGACTAGGGTTATAATTTTAAGTTTTGATCTTTAATTATAAAATTTTAGGGTTATATTTCAAAGGTTAAATAGTTTCAAACAGGTCGTTAAAAATATTTATCATCTCTTTCATGTCGAAATTGATACACTGAATCTTGATAGCTTTTGTGATGACAAAAAAAGGGAAAAGATAGCTTTTGTTGACGTGTGATTGAGATGTTAAGAGATGAGTGTTATCATCCAAACACTAATGCAACCTTATAATTTCTAAACTTTATTAGTTACCAATCTTGTCCATCATTTCTAATGGAACTCTTTCTCATTTTGATCGATCTTCATTTTAAATTACTTGTTCTATAAATACCGAGTAAGAGTAATAAAAACAAATTAAAAAACATATGAGAGTTCTACACGTAATGAACTTACAGGTGGTTTAATTTCAAAACGGTGTTTTATCTATCTAAAGCATTTTTCTATTGGATATACATGATTGTATTCAACGGATATTGTAAAAGTGAGAGAGATGCATGAGATATGATTGTATTCTGATTGATGATCAGTCAGACGTCAGAAATTATGAATGTTATATATGTATGTGAGCTTGAAAAGTATTATGCTATTGATGACATGTAAAGTCAATAATTTGAGTTGAATTATCGGCAACTACTATATTTACATGCATGTAGAATCAATCAAGTATGGGTAATTACTACGTTTACATTTTATCAGTTACTTATATTCGGAGTTTTTTAATAAACATGCAAGGCTGGTTAAAAGTAAAATAATGCATTTTATTGAAAACGCGGCTTCGCAACCGTTTAATTGCCCTGTTGATAAGACATTCAGGGAAAACAACTATTTTACAACATATACTCGTATGTTCAATTCATTATATAACTGTGACAAAATATAGCTAAACTTATACGGTGGTGGAAAAACATATCCGACGTATAATTTTTTGGCAAAATCGTACACTGTTCGCCACATCGTCTGTCATGTCATCTATTTTTGTTCGCGTGAATACGACGTAAGCTAATTTTGCTAACGAAATACCATGTGCATATTTTAAAAAAAAAACTAAATAGTCTTTTTATAAAAATAAATTTTTAGGAAATGTAAAATTTTATAAATTTTTTATTATTTAGTAAAATTTAAGAAATAATTAATTAAATTTTAATCTTAAATAAGAGATATATTTGTAAATGTTTCAATCATATCTCAAATCTTCTTTATAAGAGTTATATATGTTTTCAAATCCAATGTTAGTGTTGGAGACGTGTTACTCCTGATTAATCATAGTTATGTCAATCTAATTTTTTAAAATGTAAATAACATAACTATGATTAATGAAGCATAACAAGGTTACAACACTAGCATTGAATTTGAATTATTACAATATATCTATAAATATTTATGAATATATCTCTTATATAAGATTAAAATTTATTTAATTAATTAATTATTTTTAATTTTATTAAATAATAAAAATTTATGAAATTTTGTATTTTCTAAAAATTTATTTTTATTAAATGACTACTTATTTTTTTTTAGAAAGTTGTACACATAAAAATCATTGCCAGCAAAATTAGCTGATGTAACATCTAAGCAAACAAAAATAGATGATGTGTCAGCTGGCTGATATATGATTTTGCCAAAAAATTATAAATCATGTATGTTTGGAAGCGTCATTTAAGTTCGGGTATATTTTGGTACGGCATATAAGTCGAGTATAAATTGAAGATATTGCGATATGTTAAATATGAAATAATCGTTTTCCCGAGATCATTAAAATTATACGTTTCAAGTAACCGGTGATCATGTTTTAGAGAAAAAAAAGATAAATTCCTCACCAAGTTAATATAAGTTAAATTGATTTTTGTTGTCAAGCTAGTAATTCATGGACTCCACTCATTCTTTTCTTTTCCTCGTATACAGAGGAACTAACCAATAAATATTTTCTTCCTCTAATTTTGCTAAGGAACATTTGTTTTTCTCTATTCATTTTTTCTTATTAATTCAGTTTTTCAAGTGAATTTTGTTCAAATATTTTTTCATTTATTCCATTCATTAAGTGGTCATATTCGAATAATTTATAAAAAAAGTTTACCATATTTTTTTTCTTTTAAGAGGCTTTTTAGTATATTGTAGATTTTAAGTTGCAATCAAATTAGAGTACGAATTAGAGACTTCTGAAACTGAATTAGTGACACGTACCACTAAACAAGCCATATCATATGCATGTTACGTTACATTCATAATTAGTATATTGCTGTTTACAGATACGAAATAAAAGTTAACAAAAAATATAAAATATAGAAGAACCGAGATCAACCCTTATATGTTAAAAAGCACAAAGCCCATGTGAAGAAAAATAAGCAGTATTTTAAAAAGTGAATGCAGTTGCTAAGTCTAAAATTATCTCCAATAGTTTACTCTATTTTTAACTCTAAAAAGATTAATTTTATAATAGAGTTGAAGTTTCCTTCAATGATACTCTATTTAAGAATAAAACATAGAGTTATATAAAAAAAAATAAGTTATTTTATATTTAGAGTAAACTTATTTTTCACTTTATTATAGAATGAAAAATATAATACAATTTGAGCACTTTTAGTTTAAACTATACTTTAGAACTAAAAATATAATAGAGTTAGAGATGTACTAAGACTCTAAAAGATGATATTACCTTAACTACATAAACAATTACGCTATATAAATTGTATATAATTTACTATTGATGAATTATAATAACTAATATATTATAAAATAGAATTTCATGAAAATAAAATAATATAAATTTTATTATTTAGAATAATAATACATGATATGAAACATTATATATTTATATATATATCTATTATATTATTATAATTTATTAGAGATGGAACTTCCGCGATGTCGCAGAGGAAATATGTATTAATAAGTAACAATTATATATTAAGCATTTAAAAAATTTCTATGATTAATATAGTTAAAACTGAAAATATGATTTTTTAAAAAATAGAGCGTATATATATATATAGCAAACAAAAACTTTTGAGAAAGTAATATTACTCTTCAAAACATTTCTTGTAATGGTAAATCGTTGGAAACAGTATAATAAAATTTTGACTTAAAGATGAAATTTAAGAATATTTTTACGACTGTTAAAATAAATTTATAATTAAGACTGCAAGATACCTAAACACACAAAAATACATGGTGAAAAAGTCTCTAATAAGAGTGGTGTATTTTTTTTTTACTTTTATTTTTTCAATTCCAAAAATTATATGGATTACTAATAATTTGTGTATCTAATTCTTAAGAAATTACAGTAAACTGAAATAGTGTTAACAAAAAAAATTGCTAGAATGAAAGAGAAAATTAGTAAATTAGAGAAAATTGAGGAATTATGTAATTATTAAGCGAGATGAAATAGGTTATTCTGATCCGATTTTTTAATATGAACCATGACTTTTGTTATAAATTTTCTCACCAGTTGTTTTTTTGAAAAAAAAAATTATTTTGCAGTGAACTAATAATATGATTGATAAATTACCAATTGATATAGTGTATCCCTAAGTTAGGGGTGAGTGTTCGGATTTGGATCGGGTATTTCGGATTTTCAGATATTTTCGGTATAGAAGTATAATATCCGTTCGGGTATTTCTGAACTTCGGGTCGGGTTCGGGCATTTTTAGTTCGGGTTCGGTTATTTCGGATCAGATTCAGGTATTTAGATTTTGAAGAAATTTTATTTTTATTTTATTTTTTAAGATTCTTGTATTTAAAAATTTAGTTTTCGATTAACTGACTATTTTTTAATAGATTGAATTATTAATAGATTTGGAGGTAAATTTCAAAAATAAACAGACATTCATTTGGTTATTATTTTTAGAATTTAGATGTAATTTTTGTTAATACATGAAACAAAAAACTTGATATTCATTTTAAGTGAATATCAAATTATTTTTGTCCGTAATTATATGTATATTATATAATTTTAAAGTATGTGTGACATCAATATATTGTATATTATATAATTTTAAAGTATGTGTGCATTAATATAAATATTTTAAATGAAATGAGAGATGAAAACTAGAAATATAAGGGTAAATATATATATGTTCGGTTATCTTCGGATATCCACTCGGGTTCGGGTATTATTCGTTTGGGTTCGGATATCCAATCTCTTCTAAATCAATATCCGTTCGGGTATTTTGTTATTTCGATTCAAATTTTAGTTCGGGTTTTTCGGATCGGGTTCGGATGTAGTTTCGGATATCGGGTAAAGCGTGCGCCCCTACCCTAAGTTATGTTTTTTCATTGTATCTTGCCACTCTTCATCTCCTTCTAATAAATCTCTTCCAACACATGCATTTCTAAAAGAGTCGTAAATTTTACCATCAAATATCGGGTCCCTCAAATATCCTCGTAACTTTTAAAGTCGTTGTTTAGCATTTGAAGCTCAAATAACTTTTCTTAAAAATATTTTGACTCTTGTCAGTCGAGTTACATGAAATGTTTTTATAGGATAAGACAACTAAACACAAAATATACAAACAAAGTTCTCAAGGTTTATACGTGCTTTATTGTTTATGATCTTTTGGGTAGTGTGTGTCTCTCTCTTTTATTTTATCTATTTCTTTCTATGATGTCTTTGTTATAACATTTTTCACTACTCACAACTACTATATATATAGATCAAAGATTGCAATGGTTAATGACCAAAGATTACAATGGTTAATCACCAAAAATTGCAAGTTGAACATCAAAATTTGTAACAGTTAACCATCAAAGGTTGTAGTGATTCATTTAAACAATTGCAAATTTACATCCAAACAATTGTAATGATTCATTTAAATGGTTGCAATGATTATGGTTCTTTGTTCTATTTCAGATCGGTCTGGTTAGGACTGAATAAAATCTTATTGACATTGTAATAGTATATTAAAAATCAGCAGCGTAGTAGAATTATGACAGATGAACAATTATATAATCAATAATCCAATTAGGGGGAACAAATCAAAGAAACTCAAAAGAATAACAAAATGAAATCATGAGGTCAACTTAGAAAGAAAGAAAGAAACTGCATCAAGTGCTTAATTTTTCTTGGCAACATCATCAACCAAGGTTACATTCTGTGGGTAAACCTTGAGGAAACCTCTTGTAATCAGTACAATAGTTATAAATCATATACTTATCTTGCACCCACTTCATCTGTCCTATCTGATTGGAGTTAAGAGTAGTCCACATCCACGAGTTGCTATTCACATTGCAAGTAACACAACTCCATATTGAAGTCAGGCTACAACAGTCTACATCACTAAAACTCTTGTAGTAAGCGCTGAATGGAGCGTTAGACCAATCAGTCTTGACTCGGCCACCCTGCGTTGCCCAATCATCAGCTTCCCATAAACTCGAGTATATCTTCATCGGCTGTTTCTTTGGGTAAGCCACACCGTGAGCCTCGTTGTTCTTGAACACCCGGATCGGAATACCGTCCACAAGAAATCTTTTGAGATTCGATGGAAAACAGAACACAAAGTCAAGAACCGTCATGGATCAAAACAACTAAACAAGATTCTAGAAGCAATGGCGGTTCTGGGTATAACTGAATGAAACATTCACCTTATCTAGAGATATTATATATAGGTCGCATAGCCTCTAAATTATCAGAAACAACATTGTGTTGAACTGCATTACTTACATGATGTTGAGAGGGTTCTAAAGGACGGTATAAGTGTGGAAATCTGCGGTGGGATCGAACCAGAGATAGAACTGCATTTCACGGTTACCTTTACCACCTGTGAACACATTTGTATGGAGAACATATGGTTGTCCAGTAACATTACCCAAGAACTCGAAATCGATCTCATCCCATGTCTCGCCTTTAGAGGAAAGCTGTGAAAACATTATTAATATCAGATTTAAAACCATACAATAAATGTTGAGAAAACGATCTCGATGATGGTTTTACGTACGTAGTAAGCAGTGACTGTTCCAGCCGAGTTTCCAGCGACAAGTTTCATCTTCATATCGATCTTTCCGAATAGATACTCTTTCTTGGATTGAAAACCTGAACCGGAGATCTTGTCCAGAGTGCAAGTCAAAAGCTGTCCAGACTCGAATATGTTGGCACGACCATCACCCCATGTGATATCGAAGTTGTCGTAGAAACTTCCCGTGCATACGCCGATGAAGAGCAGAAGAGACGACGTCAACATCGTCAATTTGGTCGCAAAACCGGCCGCCATTTCTTTTGCTCTGTTGTTGTTAGAGTAATTGCTTTCTGATGGTTTTAGTATGATCGGAAATTGTGTTTAAATAGGGAAAGAGATTTTAGAAAACGAGTGAATTAGAGGTTCGTGTGTTCCATTATGGACGTGGTAGTCTTATACTAACAACTTTTAGTTAGTATTATATAGGTGAATTATCGTAGCTTATAAACTATATTAGTGGTTTTTTAGCAAAAAAAAAAAAAGGAAAAAACTATACTAGTGGTTCAACTTATACATAAATTAAACATGCATTTGGATCAAATTTGTAAATTTAGTTCATAAAATAAATTTTGAATTTTAAAACTAATTTTAACAATTAATTGAGCAATAACTCTGAATATTTGTTTTGATTTTAGGTAAAATGAACGTTTTTGAACTCTAGAAAGAACATGTCAGCCACGTATGTAAGAATTGTCGCGCATAATTATTTTAAGGCACGGCACCCACCTACGTGAAGTATTCATGGAGTCTCTCCCATGCTTTGCATAATCATTATACAAATTCAGAATATTAAGTTCAAAAAAAAAATTCAGAATATTCCCTTTCAGGTTGATAAACTCGGTCAATCATAGTCGAAAAGTTCAAAACACTCGATAGTTAATTAAGGGGGAAAACGGCTAATTCCACCATGAACTTGACGTCTCCATTGTTTTCATACACGAACTATTGGATCAAGCCAAAAGCATCATGAACTAATTTTTATTTTGAATTTCCCACGTGAACTTTTTCAATCTGGTCAATTACTACATAACCAAAATCAATTTCGGTTTAGTTACTGATGTGGTGCTTACGTGGACGCCATATAGAAAATTGGGTTGATTCGGTTTGACATGTTTCCAATTTCTTAAAATCGAATAGTACAAAACGACGTCGTTTTGATATTTTTAAAAATCGTTGTCAAAGAGGGTTGAACCTTAAACTTAGAGTTCTTCACGGAGTGCTCAACCACTAGACTAATTATACTTTCAACGATTATGTTCCATTACAATAATACTTGAACTAAATATTTTCGTCAAGCAAATTCACGTCTATGAGAATAAAATAGATTTAAAAAGTTTTAATCCTATCTACTTCATCTCCTTCGATCTAAGATTGTCTCCAATGAATCTCTCACCAGTAACAAATCTCTTTGTCAAAATCACCAACTAATTATTTGCTTCTCCATCTTTCTTTGATTGAGACTTGAGTGTGATTGTATCACGGAAAAATATGAGTTGAACGTAAATCTGGGGGGGGGGGGGGGGGGGGGTGTTTCTTTCCTGGGTGGTTTACGTGCGATTCATTGAAGAATTGAAGGAGAAACGATGGCTAAAGTAAAGAGGGAGACGGTGGTGGCATGCATGACTTGTTCCCTCTGTGACAATCTCCTCCGTGACGCCACCACCATCTCTAAGTGCCTTCACACATGTTCGTTCTTATTAGAATATTGTGTTCGATTATTATTATAATAGAATATAATCGTTGAAATTTTAATTAGTCTAGTGGTTGAGCACTTCTTTGAAGAACTCCAAGTTTAGGGTTCAATCCTCTTTGACAACAAATTTTGTTAAATATCAAAACGACGTCGTTTTGTACTATTCGATTTAAAAGAAAAATTTAGACAGATGTCAAACCGAATCAAACCAATTTCCTACATAGCGTTTATATAAGCACCACATCAGCAATTAAACCGAAATTGATTCATGTTATGTAGTAATTGACCAGATTGGAAAAGTTCATGTGAGAATTTTAAAATAATAATTAGTTCATGGTGCTTTTAGCTTGATCCAATAGTTGGTGTATGAATACAATGGAGACGTTAAGTTCATGGTGGAATTGGCCGTTTTCCCTTAATTAAGGTCAAATCATATCTTAAAAGCTATCTCTCTTGCTCTTCTAGCTTCCCTCCAGAAACATCTTAAATGAATCTCACCGTTCTTCCTCTGCGGCTTTGCCCGATTTTTCATTAAGTTTCGTTCATCCTCATACAACTTGATGAAGTTCCATGAAAAAACAGTGATGTAAAAATAAAGCTGTTGTTCTTAGGTACTCATGTTTTTTGTTGTCGTTGTTCTAATTTCCGCTACTAGTTCTCTTTGTAAAGTCTGTTAAAAATTGAAAATTAGTATAATATTTAACATTTTACAAAAAAAAAAAAGCGTGTGCAATAGAAACACAAACAAAATTGATAAATGAATACAAAAGGAGAAATGTTACGGAAAAGAAAAAAAAAAAGAGCGTGACTGAGAAGAGATAAGGTCTCTCACTGACGTATTTGCATGTGAAACAAGATATCGTCAATGGTAGGTTAGATTATTTAGCCTCTTCTCCGAGGAAAGGGTTTATAGTCATCGGATCCCTCTTACTATTCAAATAGTAAAAATTATTTCAAGAAATGATCAGATATCTTAATTAGCTCGATTTTGTTTTCAAGAATTTATTTCTAGAAATAGAAATTATAATATATCTTTATTAGTTTTATTTTGCGCTAATTCTGCTGCCACCTATTGTTCTTGCAATGTATATCTGGTTTGGTTATCCAAGTTTAGGTGTTCATTTATCTTGTTGACAAAAGACAAAAATAAATTATATTTAACACAATATACAAATAGATATCTAAAAAGAAAACATTAGATTTTATATATGTAGATGAAACTACAAATACGATCACGCTATAGCATGTACCATAGTGGTTTGCTAATGCTGTCATTGTACAATCAGACCGATATGATGCATATTATTTTGTTATAAAAACATCATAACACACCCATTTTATTATGAGTATGTATATAGAAACAGGGGAGTTTGTTTGACATGTACCCCAACTACACACAACATTACATACATAATTTGAACGAACCTATATACTTACTGGTTTTGGAGTTTCGAACCAAAGCTTAATCAACTACACAAGTTCCCGAAGCTAGTGAATACTACACTCCTTTGGAAACCCCTGAGGAAACCTCTTGGAATCAGTACAATAGTTGTAAACCATGAACTTACTCTGTACCACTCTCATCTTATCTTCCGCCGTTAGATCAAGCTTCTGAGTAAACCATCTTGGCGAACTGGCTGGACAAGATGATTTTCCAGCGAAAGAGACACATGCGTCCGCTCTAAAGTTCCTATAAGAAGCGGTGAATGGCGCGTTGGACCAGTCTGTCTTAACAAGACCTCCCCTTGTAGCCCACTGGTCCGCGTTCCATAGACTCGAGTAGAGCCTCATTGGCTGCAGTTTCGGATACTGAATCCCCCTATGTTCCAGGTTCTTGAATTGTCTTATCGCAATTCCATCAACCAAGAAACTGAATAAAATATATTAATGAAAACATAATGATTTGGTGAAAAGTTTTGAATTTTCTAGTTTGAACATACAAGCTTTAACTTATTTGCTATACTTACACGATGTGATGAGGGTTCCATAGAACAGAGTAAGTGTGAAAATCAGCCGTTGGATCGAACCAGAGATTAAACTGTTGTTCTCTATCACCTTTGCCTTGAGTATACACATTAGTATGCATCACATACGGATCACCAGTAAGATTACCAAGAAACTCAAAATCAATCTCGTCCCACGTATCACCTTTCGACTTCAGCTGCATGAAAACAAAAAAAACCACCATGTGACATGGTTAACCGCTAAAATCCGTATGTTAAAAACGATCAAGCCCATAAAACATGGCTGGCCCTGGAATTTGAATACCAGACATTTAGTATAAGCTTGAATGAAACAAAAAGGTTCAACTTTTTGAATCCTATATCTATGTATATTGTGTGGGCTCAAGGCTAATATTTTTTTGGGTTGTGCTAGAAAACATCAACCACCATGTGACATGTTAACATCGTAGAATGAATATATGACTATGATATTATGTAACACTAACGTAGTAGGCAGTGACGGTGCCTGCCGAGTTTCCGGGCACAAGTTTGAGCTGCATATCGATTTTTCCGAACAAATACTCTTTCTTGGACTGAAATCCAGAGCCAGAAGCTCTATCGAGAGAAAGAGTGAGAAGCTCTCCGTTGTTGAGCACTTTCCCACGACCATCACCCCAAGTGATATCAAACTCCGTGTCGAAAGTTCCCGCGTAAACCGGAGAGAAGAAGGTCGTGGCCGTGGCGGTGAGTGTGAGTAATATAAAGATCAAAGTGGAACGATCCATGCTTGTGTGTCGGTAAGATTTGAGAATTGAATTCATTCATTGGGACCGTGTGTGTTGGGGGTGGTTTTATACAAGGGAGGCTAGTCTTAGTACACTTGTAGTTTAGTTCGCCGCTTGCGACTCTTGTGTTGTTTAATATGTAAACAGCTGGTTGTTGTGAAGCAAGCATGTGCTTACGTGTGCTCATTTCTTTGTTTCGGTTAAAATCGGTCTGGCCCGGTTTAGTTTAACCTGGTTCGAGTTTGGTAATCTGGTTAAGACTTGTAACTGGTTTAAATTGATATAAAGAAAAAAAGAATTTAAAAATCGGTTTAAAAGTATTACGTTAACGAATTAATACAATGCAAACGAATCAATAAAATTTAACGTGATCTACAATAAAATGAACATATTTTGTAGCAATAAAAAAAGTACTGCTCTGCTCTCAACTCTTTACTCTCTATGCGGCTAAGCACTCTTTTGGAAGACCTTGAGGGAATCTCTTTGAATCCGTGCAATAGTTGTATATCATATAGTTTTTCTGCACCCATCTCATCCTTTCTTGAGCAGTTGAGTCAAGCTCCTGAGACAACCACGAGCCAGTGGTCCCTTGTTTCGAGACATCAGGGCAAGACGACTTGCCGTTCGACCAAACACAAGCTTCTTGGTTGAAGCCACGGTACGAAGCGGTGAAAGGAGCTTTAGACCAATCGGTTTTGACCAAACCGCCTCTCGTGGCCCAGTCATCAGCGTTCCAAAGACTAGAGTACATTCTCATTGGTCTGTTCTTGGGAAAGAGAGTGCCAATAGATTCCATGTTCTTGAATTCTCTAATTGGAGTTCCATCGACGGTGAAAATGATTCGTTGTGGGTTCCACAGAATGGTGTAAGTGTGGAAATCAGCTGTTGGATCGAACCAGAGTTTAAACTGCTGTTCTTTGTCTCCTTTGCCTTGTGTGTAGACATTTGTGTGTAGTGTGTAAGGATCTCCACTTACGTTTCCCAAAAACTCGAAATCAATCTCGTCCCATGTTGTTCCAGGTGATTTCAACTGCAGCAATAAAAACTAATGTTAGAAAACAAGAACTTCAAAAATGTAACAAAAGAACGTGAAGATTGTTTTGTTATGTAACTTACGTAGAGGGTTGTGACTGTTCCGGCTGAGTTTCCAGGGACGAGTTTCATTTGCATGTCGATTTTACCGAACAAGTACTCGTTCTTGGATTGAAAGCCAGAGCCAGAGGATTTGTCTAGAGATAAAGTGAGAAGCTCTCCATTGTTCGTGATCTGTCCACGTCCATCTCCCCATGTGATCTCTACGTCTCTTTGGAAGTTAGCTGAAACAGAGGAGATGACGATAAGAGAAAGAAACAGAGGAAGTAAGTAACTGTTTGCCATTTTCAGAGATTTATGAGTTTCTTCTTTTTTTCCTATTGGGGTTTTGATTTGTGAGTTGTAAGGGTTTATGGATGGATGTATATATAGTACTATAGTAGGTTTAAGAGGAGGTTCGAAAGAAGGTTCGTATGGGTGAAAGAAGAAGCCGTGTTTGATGCAACAGCTGGTGATTGGGCCACCTTGTTGTAGTAATAAAAGGCTAAAAAGCTGTCTTCAATTGGCTTTGGACTTCACGCGTTTTGTTTTAGTAATGTTTTTTAAATTTTGTTTTTATAAAACTGAATATAATTACTTTTTCAAATTTAAATGGATTTTGGGAGTTTTGCTTTCAAAAAGTTGGAAATACCACCGGCTTGAACCGACTTTGGAAGAGGAGTTTTCTTTTTCTTTTTTTTTAAAAAAAAAGAAAGGAGTTTTCATTCCTCTAAAGCCAAAATAATTGATGAATTGTTTGTTTTAAAATGTTCATTAGTATCTTTAACAAAAAAAAGAACAATATATAATAAGGCATGAGTTTTATTTTTTTGGATTAGTGATCTAGACATCTATTGATTTAACGGTTCTACAGATTTTCTTTTACTAGTTAGACAACTATAGTTCATGATATGTCTTTTTTTTTTTCTAAATTGTAAATATCATTAATCAAAATGAAAGTTTGGTTACAATTGAATCGTAACCAGATTCTGCTTCACAGCCATTCTGAATCTTATGAGCCGCAAAAAAAGTTTAAAAAAGCCCCCAAGACACAAAGAGATTAACTCAAAGCTTGCCAACAATGATGAACTTGAGTTAATAAACATTTTAGAACATGAGACATCAAAATTAACTCTCCACTCAAGCGCTTCTAGATAGCTAACAAGACCATCAAGAGAATAGCTAGAAACAAGTTCAGTCAAGCTCTCACCGAAGTGGCTCGAGCAGGCATCGACGGAGACGGCTGGCTTCCGCTCCGGAGCTCCACAAGAGGAGGAAGAAGCTGACAAACGAGCCCAAGCTAGCTCAGCTGACAACGAAAAAGTAGACCTGAGACAACGCCACTAACAGTGAAGCACAAGTTACGGTCAAGCGCAGCCGGTAAGTGCAGCTCCCCATTCGACTACACGATACAAAAGACGCGGCGGAGACACAAGTAAACAAAGAAGTTATCTGCTGGAGCTTGGAAGAGGGGACATGAAGTACGGAAGGAGAATGAATCTCCTTGAAAGCAAGCGACCTAACCAACAAGAGAAGGCTTCTCCTTGGGAGCAGGGGACGCGGTCGCAGGGGTTGTCCTCAAACCCCTAGGAGTCGACATCAAGAGCAGCAAGGAGAGCCAATCGATCTCCAAAAGGTACACTATGGTTGACGTCTCATGACCTATGGAACAGAGGTTCTCTGAGCGGTGAAGCCTTACCACCGCCGTACTCCAAAACGGAGAGGAGAAGCTCTGACGAGACCTTGACAAACGAATCAGCTAGACGCACGGGTACAAGCCGGTGCCGATGAGCAGAGGCGGAGGCAGCGACGCTCCGCCATCCTTCCCGGCGAAGGCGAGATCAGATCTGACCCAGATCTGCTCCGATTGAAAGTAGAGACCGAAAATCACAGGCTTTTTAATCTCCCTGAGAACCCCTCTCCTCGCCAGCGCTCCAGAGAAGCCACACACCCATGCAATACTCGATTAGATCCACCGAAGATCCAGTGAAAATCCAGCAACACCAAACAAGAAGGAGAAAGGCAAGACAAGGGGGTTAAGGAAGAAGGCTAGAACGCAAGACGGACCGGGTGGCGACCGGAGCTAAAAAACTACCGGTCACCGGAGTAAGAAGATGCGGCGGCGGCTGATTTAGGGTTAGGAGGTGAGGGAAGAGTCTCTCGAAAAAAAAGGTTTCTTTCTCTTTCTTGTTTTTTTAAATAAAATAGAAGCTCTCTCGATATCGTCTTTTAATGCTAGAAATTAATTAGACTTCGTTATTATACAATTTTCGGTTAATATTTTAACATATAAAATTTCAGTTGATTTGGTTAGTTATTTTGCAATATTATACTTCAAGTTAATTTCGTTACTTATTGAGTTTTATTATCTATACAATATTTTGGTACAAAAATAATAAACTGTAGATAAACTTAAATTTATTTAATGTAGGTACGTGTTTTCACATAACACAAGTGGTAAGACCATTTTTATTGATGTTCTTTAGCAAAGTCTTTATGAGAGAAAATGTGGGAATTGAGGAGGAAAGAGAATGGAAAAGCCCTTATTTAAAGGCTTACCCTTACTTTTTACTGAACAAAAAAAAAACAAAAAAACAAAAATTCCTTAGTTAAGGGACAAAGTCCATCACTCTAATAATGATGCCCTAAGGAAAATAAGATAAGGCTCGCGTTGTATATTTGTTTTAAATATTTTTATTAATAAATTCAAAATTTAACGTGCACGAAGAAGATAGATGCCACGTTAAAAGGGATAAGGTAGTAGTTGGGTAAAATACTGATTTTGACGGACTTCGATATAGTAGTGGTGGAGACAGCTAATAAGACATTCAACTTGATCACGGTCGTAGTCAGGAAGTTTCTTAGCCCAAGTGGCTAGATAGCATGTCTGAACTCTTACGTTTTTTTTTTGTTAAAACTGAACTCTTACGTTGAGTCCAAAATTCTACAAATCCTTGTAGATATTTACTAAAAAGTTCTTTTAGATTATATTTGTAAAAGGCAATTTCTGTAGATATGATCTTAACTTATATGCTTATTTGGGTTTAGCATATTTTAATTTCCTGTACAAAAAACTTGAGTTTATATGTATGATTTCTTTGACAAGGTTAAGAAAAAAGATTTCTATGATAAGATTTAAATTACTTGTTATATCATATCAGCTGTACTTTGTATAGATAATTGCTAAAGTTTTTTTTTCTTGCCTAAAGATAATTTCTAAAGGTTGTAGGTGAGAAAATAAATCTTTATCAAAAAAAAAAAAGTAGGTGAGAAGAAGATAAACATAAGATACAAAGGACCAAAATATTAATTATATATTCATAAGCATGAATTGGTCACTGCCTTTGATTGGTTTTCATGTAAAGACAGAACTTAAACCCCAAACGTTATAAACGATGGATAAAGGAGAATCGTTGAATTTCTTGATGAAACTAAACCCTCTCACTTAATTTTCGACGTGTCAAACACAATCTTTCTTCACTTTCCATCTGCTCCTCTATTTTCTCACAAGCCAAAACCTGGCGATCTCTATACACAAATTCTTCTCCTTCTATTCCTCTTTCCCATCCACATGTCAGCCACTGTACACCTTCACTCAGTTATAATTAAGGAAACAAGTCTATATCTGTAAAGGACCATAGTGTCACTATAATGTAACCCTAGTAGTCTCTGTATATATAACTCTCTGTATTCTAAATTTCTAATATACAAGCTATTACATTCTCTATATGGTATCAGTTTTCTTACATAAAAATTAAACCCTACTCATCATTTGAGATCCCAAAACAAGACATGGGTTGCTCACAAATCTTAATCAGTTTGTCTATTCTGTCATGTTCTGCCTTAATCTTAGCCGGTGATTTCAGACAAGATATTGACATTATATGGGGAAGCAACAAAGCAAAGATCCTCGAAAACGGTCAAGCCATTACATTGTCTCTTGACAAAGCTTCAGGCTCTGGTTTTCAGTCCAAGGGTCAGTCCTTGTTTGGTAAGATCTCTATGGATCTCAAGCTTGTCCCTGGAAACTCAGCTGGTACTGTCACATCTTACTATGTAAGAAAACATAATACTCATCATTTTTAATATAATATATTTTTGTATGATATAACGTGTTCTTTACTTATGTGCTTCTGTGTATGTTATGTAGCTTGCGTCTAAAGGAACGATGTGGGATGAGATAGACTTCGAATTTTTGGGGAATCTAAGTGGTGATCCTTATACAGTCCACACAAATGTTATCACACAAGGAAAAGGTGATAGAGAACAACAGTTTCGTCTCTGGTTCGATCCCACCGTTGATTTTCACACTTACTCCATCCTCTGGAACCCTAAAACCATAATGTAAACCAAAAATATCTAGCCTCTATTCATCTCTTTAGCATAACATAGCAATATTTAAGAGTCGAATCTTTGACAGATTCTATGTGGACGGTACACCGATAAGAGAATTCAAGAACTTGAAAACGATGAACGTAGCTTATCCTGAGAAACAAGCAATGAGACTCCATTCCAGCTTATGGAACGCAGATGACTGGGCCACGAGAGGTGGGCTCGTGAAGACTGACTGGTCCAAAGCGCCTTTCACGGCTTCTTACAGGAACTATAAGGTTCAAAACTGTGAATGGTCGGCCCCTGGCACTAATGTATCTTGCGGTGGTGATGGTCCAAACTCATGGCTCAACGAAGGGATCGATGAAAATAGCATGAAGAGGCTTAAGTGGGTCCAAAGCAACTTCATGATCTACAACTACTGCAATGATGCTAAAAGATTTGGCGTAGGGTTGCCTACTGAATGTGCTGTTATGAATTAAAAGTACAAAACCAATAACAAATATGAAAAAATATCATTATAAAGAAGGTTCACATATAATTGTTACGCAATGGAATTAGTGGGATGAAGCCAGTAAGGGTAATGGACCAGCAAGGGTTTACCACGTGGGGGATCAAAGGAACGGACCGTACCGGAAGCTAGATTGTAAGATCCAAGTCCAGAGCCAATGTAATAGATGGAGTTAGGTTTGAGTCCTGGATACATGCTAGCCGAGAGACAGAAGGCTTCACTCTGGCCAAGGAAGATGCAGAGATCTCTAATATCATCAGTGTAATAAAAGTCTTTGCTCTTCTCATCTTGCCTAAACACCATGAACCGCTTAGTTACGCTGTGCATCATTATCCATTCCTCATCCTCTCTGCGAATGCAAAGTGTGTACCTACGTAGAAACAAGCAGCTCAGTCTCTAGGCTACTTGGATGGATTAAAACTGCATAGCCGGCCCAAAATTTTAGAGATAATTTACATAAACAAGTTTTTCGAAAATTGTTTAAAACATATTAAAAGCTTTATTAAATCGTCGATGCCACCAAAATCTAAAGACCGGCTCTGTATTTAGAAGTAGCTAAATTGTTCAAGAGATTCCAAACACTTACCATTTGATGAAGAATAATTCACCAGAGGGAGATTCCACTAAATGGTTGCTCATGAAACACTTGTCCAACATCTCCCACCATGCCTCTGAAATCTTAGGCTGGTTACGTAGGCGTAGGTCTTGAAACTTAAGCTTCTTATTGCATATATCCAAAGAACCCATGTAAAGACCCTTGAAACTGGTGAAGTGGAAGGTTTTCTCTCTCTTGGAATACATGAGATCAGAAGCTGGTAAAAGAGAGTAAGGGGTATCGATGTGAGTCCATTTAGAGTCTTCGCAAGGCCTGCATACACTGAGCTGATAGTCACTGAACTTTGCAGCTACATAAAAGTCTTCGTCTTGGAGAGGATCAGAAGAAGAGAGAGACACTTCGGTGGCATGTGTTGAGGGTTTAAACCCAATAGAAGGCAATGATATGACCCTTGGGGATGAAACCCATGGCTTGTACAGATCCGTGAGATGCACGGTAAACTCTTTGTTTTCCCGGCAAGCAACCCAACCCTGTGATGCTCCTAACAGAGGTTGCCCATTAAGCTCCTGCGGAACCGTCTTCTCACTGCTGTACACTTTTTCTTCCTTTTTCGGTTTCGAAGAACCTGTGCTTCCCGACTTGTCCCTCCGGAAACTCAGGCAATGATGAGAAGAAACGAGCATTGTCCCTGCGTCCATGTGGACATAAACCGAAGTCAGAGACTACAAAACACGTAAGTAAGACTGCGACATATCAAAGAATCCCAAATTTTAGCAAAAAAAAAAAAAAAACACATATCAAAGAATTGTAATATGGAGGATATGAGTTTCTTACACAGAGCTACAAAAACAGAGCCATTGTCTTTCAGAGATCCAAAAGAACCCTAGTTGCTCTTCTCACTCATAGAAAGGCGGTAAACAGCTTTGGCTTTTGGGAAGTTTCCATAAACGGCTTGTCAGTGTTTGGATTAGGGCTGGGCAAAAAATTCGAACCCGAAAAACCGAACCGAACCCGATCCGAAAAAGTAGCACCGAACCCAAACCGAAATTGATTAAATATCCGAATGGGTTCAAAATTTCGGTATTTAAAGAACCGAAACCGAACCCGATCCGAACCAAAATATTTTGGGTATCCGAATGTATCCGAAATAAATTTATATACTTAAATATATACATTATTTATATATATATAATGTATATTAAAAATATATAAAATACCTTTAAGTTTTCCAAAATACTCGGAAAATATATGCAAATAGTCAAAATTAAATGTTTAAAATAGCATAAGTATCTGGAAACACCAAAATAGTTAAATATCTATTGATTCTTTATCCAAATATTCAAAGAAAACCAATTTATATGTTAAATTAAGGTATTTTGACATATATGTTATGAAAATTTATATGTAATATATTATCTTTTTATAGATTTTGAAAATTTAAAGTATATAATAAATTTTGAAAATTTAAAAATATTTTAAATGGGTTATCCGAACCCAAACCGAACCCGCAAAGATCCGAACCGAACCCGAACCAAAATTTAGAAATATCCAAATGAGGCTGAAATCTTTGACCCCGAAAACCCAAAACCCGAATGGACTGAACCGAAACCCGAATGGGTACCCGCACGCCTAGCCCTAGTTTGGATTGTGAAGTCAAGTGGCATTTGAATTTCAGTGTTTTGGTAACGGTGTTTAATTAGATAATAAAATATAAAACAGATTTTGGAAGATGGAAACTAGAATAGCAAGTCTTTGTTAAGATCATGACCATGTACACCTCTAATATGAGTACATAAGAGAATCCTTATTAGCTTGAAAGACATAAGAGAATGTACACCTCTAATATCAGACAGGGGTTCTCTTTTTTTTTTTGAACAACAGACAGGGGTTCTCTAAAAACAATAAAAGAGAAATATTAGAAGTTTAATTTTAGAAGTTTCTGTACTCGGATGTCCGAAGTATTTTTAAATATTCACAGATTATTCGATTCGATCCATCAATTATATTAAAAATGTATATATAACATTAAAATTATTAAATACTTAGATAATATCAATTTAAAATAAAAATGACAATAGCATACTAATAAACTAATATCTTTGATAAAAATTGTAAAGTAAAATATATATATTTACTAACAAACCTAATAAGAAATCGCATGTTTTTTGGTCTAAAATGTTAAGAAATCGCATGTTAACATTTGACTCAATATAAAAATTAAATTGGATATGTAATAACTCAAAATAAAAAATTGAAAAAAACTTAAAATAAAAAATTAACCAAATTGTACCATAAAATATGTATAGATATAATGATTTGTATATACAATTACATTACATTCTATAAAGATAAGAATCAGATCGGATATCCGATTTTTTTTAAAAAATTATATATGTAATTTATTTTGTTTTTATGAATATCACATTTTACTATTTTTTATTATAAGCTTTTTAGATATCCAAATTCTTCAAATCGAATGGAAATGAATAGCGAATCGGATCAAATTTAACGATAATAATCAGCCTTACTCGACAGACCGAAGCTATAATCTCTGACATCAAAACCACATTTGACTTTCGACATGTTCCATTGTCTTAGAAAGTTGAAACCAATCAAACACTCCATCCTTCTCTATTTTTCTCTCAACTAGGTTTAGTTTCTTTTTTTAAAAATCACTATATTTATTTTGTCATCCAAGAAAGAGAAAAGAGAGAAAGTAGATCTTGGTTTTGGTTCCGGCGTACGGACGGCGCGTGAGCACGCGTTCCGTCGCTGGAGTCTGTTGACTTTGTGTATAAATCATCCGCTCTTGGTTTCTTTCTTATCTCTTCCGGTGTCCGCTTTGTTTAAGCTTTGGCCAGGTACTTCCAGTGGGGGTTCCGTGGAGTGAAGACGCGGTTGTCTGGAAATCATGGCGCGGTGAAGAGGCTCGTCGTGTGTAGCTTGCGATTCCGGGAGGCTGAGGCTTACACAGCTATGTTGCCGCCGGTTTCTGTCCCCGCAAGGTGGAAGTTTCTTCAGCTTCACAGTCGTCGGTTTTGCCGCTGGAAGGTGAGGGTTTCCACAGCCTGCGTCGCCGACTTTAGGTTATCCTTTTGTTTTTTAGGGTTTGCAATCTGGTTTTGGATCGGGTGTTTACGCTTTTGTGGTTTGAGTGGTGATGTACTGGCTTTGTTGGAAGCGATATCCAAGAGAGATAAAGCTCTCCGATGAAAAGACAGAGTTGGGAGACGTGAGATGGTTTCGCCGGAGGCGGTTCGGTTCTGAGCTCCGGTGTAACGAAGAGGCGGTGGTGTAGTTCCGGTGACGATTCGCGGCTGAGATGGTCAAGTCGAGGCGGTAGCGACGCGTGGCATACTGATAGTCTAGATGCTCACACGTGTCCAGCTGCCAGTCTCCTTGACGCGTCATTTGGCTGACGATGTGCACGGTTTTATGGTTGGGCCTGTTGGCCCGTTTAAAGTATTGGACATAGTGTGTAGGTTGTTGGGCTTCTGACCTTTTAAGTTTGTATGTGGGCCATTGGCCGTGTATTCTGGGCTTGGCCCGTTTCTTTATTAATATAAAAAACCTTGACGGTAAAAAAAAGGTTTAGTTTCTTTTAGGAGTGCGGCATGTGAATAACTTTTTTGGGTTCAACTTTGCCGTGGATAAGCTAACCGTAGTAAACAACTAAACACAGATTTCTGGATGGGCTTTTTTATGGGCCGTTGCCCATATATATAAGGAAATATAATTTAAAAGGATATTCTGATAATACAAGTTAACTTGCATCTCGTTAAATACCGTTACCCTCAACTTTTAATTCTTGATCTTACAAAACTGAAGTAATAAATTAGAAGAAAACTCATTATCAAGGGATGTGAAAGCGGGTTTGCCCACCCGTTTAGACTTGGACATTAAGACATACAGCCTGTTAAGTTGCAACTAGGACAACCCTAAATACACTTAACAAATTGTTAATACATAAGTGAAGAGAGGAAACTTAGTTTCAGAAGTTTCCATATTCGGCAATTTCGTATCTCTAAGCAAATGGAAAATTTACAAAGCCCCTGTATAAAAGGAGAAGAGGAAGGGGACGGAGGAGGTTAAGGCATAAGCAATTAGGGTTCTTTGGAAAAGTGAAAGAAGAAAAATGTCTCTGTTTCTCAGCCGAATCTCGAAGCCCTCTGTAAGACACAGTCATATCTTCTTCTTCACATATTATCAAAGTTTCTTGATTGGTTCTGAGTTTCTATTTTCGGATCTTGTTTGTTTGACAGGCTCACAAGGTGAAGAATGCTCGCTTCTTCTCATCTCTTCCTGAGTCTCCGTATCTGCTGCTAAGCAGTGAGAAGTCGGGAGAGACTTGTGACGGTAGCAAAACCGTGCGTCAGAAACTGTTCGATCCGAGGACGGGGGAACCAGTGAATGGGGTTGAGAAAACCCTTCCCAAGGAGCTCGAACGGAGCACTCTCGTGGGAGCATCTCAAGGATGGATTCTTTGTATGGACAGGAAGGATTCTTCCTTACATCTCACGGATCTGTGGAAGCCGTGGGTCTCTTCTTCGCCAAGAGTCATGTCCTTGCCAAGTCTAGGGTTTGATCCTTGTGTCAGCGTGAAACCAGTTTCTCTCTCGTCTTCTTCCCCTGACGAGTGCACTATAGCTGCAAACTTCAGTGAGTCTCAGCTAAGTGTGTGCAGGACTAATTGCGACTCTAGTTGGACTCATTTCAAAACCCCTTTCCCACTCTTGCAAGCCTCGGATCTCATGTTTTCCAAAAGAGACAACGCCTTCTACTTTGCGAGTGACAAGGGTCTCTACATGGGTTCGCTCCATCTCAGCAGCAACAAGCTCAAGTATCAAGAACTGTGCTTCAGTAGCCTGCCTAAGTTGCCAGAGGCTGAGTGGCAGATGTTGGATACAGGTTACATGACCAAACACTTCGTGGAGTCACCCTCTGGTGAACTTTTCTTTGTCAAGTGGTACACCCAGTTTTTGCACAAGGAGAACAATAATAATAATAATGGGAGGAGGGACGTGGAAGCTATTCATACCCAAACCAGGCGGTTTATGGTTTTTAGACAAGATGACAAGACCAAAGCATTCTGTTACACTCGAGACATTGGGGATCTCTGCATCTTCCTTGGCAAGAGTGAAGCTTTCTGCCTCTCCGCAACCATGTACCCTGGACTCATACCTAACTCCATCTACTACATCGGCCCGGGACTTGCTTCTCACCATCTCCCTTCTGGTACTGTCCGTCCCTACAATCCGCCTGGTTCGCCCAAAAACCTCCTCGCGCCTTTCTGGCTTGATCCCATCTCTAGCTAGAGCGGCCACTTGGGTTTGGGTCTATTTCAATAATAGTAATAAGTGGTTATCACTCTTGCCACTGCTTTGTTAGGATTTGTGTTTTCTACTACTTAGATTTGCCTCGGGTTTTCGTTTCCATCATTAGTGGTTACAACCACTCCACCCGCTTTGATGTGTTGTCTTTGAATTTTAATATTTATTTATGATCGTTTCATTCTGCGTTGACTGGTAAAATTTCTTGTGGCTAGCTTTTAATCTTTCTCATAACTTACTAAGTTTTCAATTACAGATAATATATATAATTTACAGGAATAACCTAAGTCCTAATATTCGTCTTCAACGTTCTCCGAACCTTTCACTGGGAACCTATATATTTGCTCCATATAAAACGTATATATGGTCAAAACTAGGATGTAAATTTGTGTCTTGACAAAGTTTTCTAAAAAAATGGAAAATAATAGATTGTTTGGTAAACTAAATATAAGTTATCATGTTTGGTTAACATAACATGTATCAACTCAACCACCTTCGAGAATCGAACCATGAAGAATCCTAGAGCGACTGTATGCGCGGCTTGGGAAGGAACGCACACAACGGTTTGAAGAAACCACTACGAGGTGTGATACTTATGACAAAATTATCCTTATTCCTTTTTTTTTTTTTTTGAAACATCCCTTATTCCTTTCCTTATGATATGGTTTTAATATTGAATAGGTTTTGACCAGCACATTTTGTTATATATTGTGTAATTCTATAATACTATTACTATATTTATTATTCGCCATTATTAATATATAGTGATTTTTAATAAGTTTTATTTTGTTATTAATTTTAGTTACTTACTAATATATTTTCGAGTTAGATACCATAAAATAACAAAGAATATTTTTAAAAACATGATTTTCTTTAATTTATACATTTTACATATAATACATTTTTATTTTTATTATCGAAAAATATATATTTAAAATAATTTATATTTACATGTTGTGTTTAAAATATACTTTAACATATATCATTTTAGAATTTTACGGGATGCACAAGTAAATACACTGTCTTTCTTAAATAAAATAGCCATATTATTTTAATAAATTTTATACATAGTAGCATCTATTATATTATTTTAGTAAATTTTATTGATATATGATATTTTGGATGTTATTGTATTAAGTTTTATTTTTTTATTAAATTATTATTTCAAAATACTAGATTACTTTAGTTTTTAACATAGTTTGTTTTTTCTTGTTTCATTTCAAAAAGTTATTATTTATTATATATAATTTTACTTTGATAAAATTTGAAATATCACCATTTTGAGTTTTAATATTAATTTCAAATTTTATATTTTTCAAGAAAATTTAGAAAATTACACAACTATTTTTGAGTCTAGACGTTTACATGAATTTTGAAAAACTAAATTGTTACTATATTAATACATTATTTTATAAAAAATGAACTATTGGTAAGATTTTTTATATTTTCTCAATAGATTTTGTTATAATTAAAATAAAAAATAAATTTATAGTTAAAATTTGATTTGTCATTAATATTTTAAATGAATTAAAACTATATAGTTTTCTATTTAAATATTTTTAAATAGTTATATACTTCTACATTTATTATATAAACATTTTAAACAATATATTTTGAGAGTTTCAAAAAAGAGGTAATTTATAGTTGTAGACATAAAAGTTTAACCTATGTTAATAAATTTATTTGTGTATAATAATATTATATATTTTACAAATTTTAATCCATCTTAATGATGAGTGATAATTTATTTAAATGAAACTATTTTCTAAAAGGTTACTTTACCTATTTAATATATTTTTGATATTTAATGCATATAGCACTTCTATTTTAATACAATACAGAATATAATATTAAAAATACCATATAATTCTTATTTTATTTTTTATAATAAAATTTAACTACCATTTATTTATAATAATAGTACATAATAATTACGAAATTAATTAATGTGTTATTTTAATTTGGACTATAAATTTGGACCCATTGAATAATGTTGTGACTAAATATAAGATTTGTATACAACTATATGGTAACCAATATATTTATATCAAACAAATGTTAATTCATCTCATCCGTACTATTAAAACAAAAGGTATAACTATGTTTATGTGTAATATTTCAAATGAACCATTCTTTAGAAAATTTACTTTATGTATTTTCCTAATAATTACATTAACATTAGATTAACCGGTTTGCACTTTCACCCTTAACCACCTTATGTCAATTTAATTCGTTCATCCTAAGGCGTGAGATTACAAGTACCACTATCTGTGTTTGCTGATTATTGTACAATGTTATATATTCAGGGCAAGCAACAAATTGAATTTTACCTTAAACCAAGAAATTCACAATGTATACTATAATACTAATGCTGACAAAAAATACTATAATACTAACAAACAATTTACGTTTTAAAGGTTTAGTAGGTTTAATACTAAGTACTAACTCGATAATTCATGGCATCTTGAAACATAAGTTTTATGAACGCAACTAAAACCAGTTGTTTTCCAAATTTACATTTCATTTCAAATCTATACTAGGTGTTTTCTTGTACCATGTGCAGTAATAAAATTTTAAATTTTAAATATATTCAAAATAAAATTATATTAATATTCGATATTGTAATATAAATTTTTCTTTAATTGAAAATAAAATTAAGCTAAAATAATAACTTTAAAAAAAAATTAAAATTATACTTAAAGAATAGATATGTATATATTTAAAATTATAATCTTAGATTTTTCTTTTATCTATTTTTTGGTTAAATATATATTAAATTAATTTGTATAAAATTAATTAAAATTGATTTAAATCTGTATAATTATCAAAAGTTACAATGAACAGTATTTTTAGAATCTCATCGAATTTGGACTTATCTTGATCATCAAGGAGATTGACAAAATTTTATTTTTTCATATGAATATTTTTATATTAATACAACTTGTTTGGTTGGGTCTTTGAAAAAATATTTTTATTTTGGATCCCTGAAACATATTTCAAACATGGCATAAGATTTTGAAGATACAATTAAAATAGCTATAAAAATAGGTAAACACCACGTAAATGGACACATAAGAAGTCTGATGTTTCATACACCGAAGATGTCTCGTTAAGATAATTGCCTAACTCCTTAACCAAATAAAATGGTTATTGGTTAAAAAGAATTTGATGCAGTGTTGAACATAGTCAAACAATAATGAAAATGTAATACTTTTTCATGAGTTGGCCATGTGTCTTGCAGTAACTTCATAGAAAAGATTGAAAGAAACACCTTAACAATTTGTAATTGTTTAAGCTCTGTGGATAGACTTTTTGTTTGTTATATATTAGGGTTCAACGATTGAAATATATAGATGCACGACGGATATATACAATTTGTAATTACTATATTGATGCACGATTGAAATATATTAGGGTTGGAAAGTTTTGATTTTGCCAAATCACATTGCATTAATACATGAGCCATCTCATATTTTAAAGATGTCATATCATATTTTTTTGTGAAAAACTTTGTAAAGATGACACCTAAGCAAATTTGAAAAAATCACTTGCT
The DNA here is from genome assembly GCA_019706035.1 of Raphanus raphanistrum subsp. raphanistrum. NCBI lineage: Eukaryota > Viridiplantae > Streptophyta > Magnoliopsida > Brassicales > Brassicaceae > Raphanus > Raphanus raphanistrum. Next base: position 16,601,406 of record CM033981.1, read on the forward strand.
AAATAATAACTAAGAGATTACATTTAAATTTAATTTTAAACCACTAGATTGAAATATTTAGTATAACCATTTTAAAAACAATATCATATACTATAACTACGAACTTAAAATTTGACTACAAGCTAAAATATTAAATATAGGCTAATATATATATATATATATATATATATATATATATATATATATATATATATTAGCCTATATTTTGTATATATATATATATATCTATATATATAACGAACTTAATATTTGACTACAACCTAAAATATTACATATAGGCTAATAAGCACATATATATATATATATTCTACATTCAGTTGAGCAAATACTGTTGTTAGTTAATATTTATGTTCAGGAAAAGATATTAGAAAACAAGATTAAATTCTTAGCTACATATTATTTGGGTTAGTTAATTTATGCTTCTAATATATTAGAGAACCAATGCTGTGAATCTAGATTACAACTTCTTAAAATTTGAATCGATGGCATAAGTCATAAGATATTAGTATATCCCAAATAATAATTGATTGTAATCCATTTGTAGAATAAAAATATATTCCTTTTAAAGAATCTTAAAAGAACTAACTCACACAATATATGTTTAGATCTATGAATTATATTAGACTAGGGTAAGACCGCCTTACAAACGGGATATACTTTACTTGTGATCTAAATTTTTATTTTTTTTTTATGATTTTATGGTTTGTATTTTAGGTTTATATTGGCAAGAGATGCATATAATAATGGTTTTTGTGTTTTAGAAAATTTTAAGTGACGAAGAATATTATATTAATTTTACTTAAACATTTAATGTTCGTTTATTTTTATAACTTGCTTTTTTATTTGCTTTCGTATATATTTTATGAAATTATACTATTTTAATAATTATCTTTCCTTTTTGATTATGTTTTTTTATAATGAGAACACATTTTTATATTATTTTCCAATATGTATAGCTAAAGTTCTTTATTTTTATTTGTCTTATTAGAGATTATAAGTTTGTATTAGCATGACACGATTTTCATGTTTAAAATGGTATACATTTTCATAAATGTTTGCTCAAAATGGGAACACATTTTTAGATCATGTTTGAAGTAGATTTGAGTTTTATTGTTGTGGTTAGGTTTAATGCTCAAAACATTGATTATTTATATATTTGTATATTAAATTTACTTGTATTTTTATTTCTTTTACATATTTTATTTTAAAATTAATAATTTAAATAATTGAACATGAATATATAATAGGAAATTATTTGTTTAAGAAAACAAAATCAAAACATAATATTGGTTATGAATATTTAAATAAGTGTATGACTGAATATTATATATATTATTATTATATTTGAAGACTAAATAAACAATATTATCCCAATAACTTATTAGGTTTTCAAAAATAAAATTCACTGGTTACATTTTAGAATATTTTTAATAATGGCCTCCTTATATATAATTAATTTATTGTTTTATCCACTTAGAATTTTAGATTATTTTATATAGTTTCTTTTAAATATATTTGTTTTAGTAAATAAGAAAAATAAATAATAACTTGGCCGTAAAATTATTTTGCCTAAATTTCGATAGATTGTATTAGAAGATTTATTAAATGTACTATACAATCGGTATTAGTTATAATATTTTAATAAAATGTTATTTTTCAGTTTCAGTGTATAGTTAGTGGCAGTTTTACTTATTCTATTATCTCCTATATTGTTTTCGTTTTTTATACCGAGTAATTTATTATTTTATTTTAAAATTTAGTATAAATTTATTATAGACAGAAAAAACATAATATAATATATGTATTAGTTAAAAATGTCAAAAAGTTAAAGGAAGATTATGGTTCTAACCACTAGAATTCAAGTACTTACCCATTTCTTGAGGGACCCGCTTTTTCTTAATTATCGGATATCATAAAAAGTTGGACCTTGATTACCAAAACTTAACATTTAAATGACCAAAACATCCTTTTACAGATATGATAATCACATTTCTGTCACTAGGACCACAACAAGCCCACAACACAAGGCAATGAGTAACAAAACCAGAGAGACGGTTTATGCTCTTACTTTTCAGTAATATAAGTGATTTAGAGCAACATTATCGCGTCGTCCTTGCTGCGTCCTTAAGGGGGGGAGGGACCACTGATCATCAAAACCGAGGGGGACCAAGGAAAAAAGTCCTTATATAAAGAACGCCCTTGATAATCCTTGCTGTGTCGTCCTTACTGTGTGTCATGCGTCCTCTGCTTTTTTATTTGTAAGGACTCAAAATGGTCCCGCCCGATAACGTTGCTCGTAGATGCTCAATGTGAAACACAAGAACTTTGAAGAAGAAATGCTTTACTGAAAATACTTTCTTTATTTCAACTTGACGGCAATGCTATTACATTACTAGCTATTTATACAATGATCTCATCAGTAAGCCCTAATGCCAGATTGTAGGCAGTCAAATCTGTTTGTCGTGACTATCTGATGAGCTGGAAATGATACCATTGCAGTCGTACAAAGCTCACGACTTTGTTGTGTGCGTTGAACGTCTTTAGGCTGAGCAGAGGAGAAGAGATTTGTCGTGACCTTCGACTGGGCTTCTTTACAAACTTCAGTGGACTCAGTAGTGGGCTCAACATTGCTAATACTAAATACGTTGAATCTAAGTTACTTAAATTACTATGATTTATTTGATATACTGATTTGCGATGAAATGCTAAATATTTCGGACTATGGTTATTATGTCAAGTACAAAATAATGTTAAGTACAGAGGGGGTATATTCAAACTTAATCATACCAAACTTAATTTCTACTGTTGGTACAGAGGAATTTACAGGCCAAAGGATCAAGTGTAATATTCGGTGTGATCGATGTGGAGAAGAGGAAACAATTAATCATGTTTTTTCGAATGTCCTCTTGCTGTCCAGGTTTGGATTTTCTCAAAAATCCCGTCTAATCCACAATATTTTTCTATGCAATCAGTATATGCAAATATGGATTATTTGTTTGCGAGAATTTCACCCGACATCCAAGATCATGGTTATGCCTTATGCAAATATGGATTATTTGTTTGCGAGAATTCCACCCTACATCCAAGATAATGGTTATGCCTGGATATTGTGGTACCTATGGAAAGGAATCAATGATAAGGTTTTCAATGGTATAGATAAAGACCCCATAAAAACTTTAAAACTGGAAGAAACAGAAACAATACTCTAGAATAAGGCACAAATGACAGTCTCCAAAGTGGTGGCACAATCAGGACCAGATTTACATATACAAGACATTACAAACCAACCTCTTCGAAGAGAGGGACGATGGTGTTCTACGAATGGATCCTGGAAAGACAAAGATTTATTTTCAGAAAATAGATGGTATAGTATATTGGAAGGTTTCGATGGACTATTAGGAGCAAAGAATAATCGGTATTCTCAGTTGGTGAAAATGATTTCAGAAACAGAAGAATGACCTGCCTATGCAACATACATTAAAGAAATTCAACAATTACAATGAAGCTTCAGCTATTTTGAGATCAAGCACGTACCCCGAACTCAAAACACAATAGCGGACTGTTTTACAGAGGTACTCGCAGCCAACCGTCACTATTTGTTTACATGGATTCAGAGTCTCCTCTTTGGTTTGCAGAGTCTTTATAGAATTTATATATGCTGGTGACAAAAAAAAAGTTAAATTAACGACGAAGATAAAATCATAAAACCAAATGAAAAATCATATTTTGGAAAATTATATTAAAATATTTTTTTACAATGTACAATCAATAAGAAAGAAAAACAAGGAAAGTATAAAATTCTAGAATTTGTGTGTAAAAATCAAAACTATACTGTTATTATTGTGGTATAAAATCAAATTAGCATAGTAGAGATTCTTACAACATTTTTCAGATTAAGATTAGATTTTGGTCCAATCTAAAAAAGTAGAAATTAAACTGGGATTCAAGCTCATTAAAAATAAGTTTGGATTTTTTACCTACTAAGTTCGGGCTTTTAACCTACTAATAAAATAATAAACTTGGACTTAAAATTTTTGGATTAAAAATAATAACGCAACGGTCGTGGTTTTGGAAAACAGAAGGGCATGACTGGTTCAAACGCAACGGTCGTGGTTACGGGTGCGGAAGTTGGCGAGTGCGGGAATTCGCGGTTTCAAACGTTATAGTGTTTTGTATGACTGGCATAATGTTTGAATATTGTTGCGTTTGCGGGATGTTTGTGATTGGTTGATTATGAGATATTGTAACAGTTTAATAATAAATTACCAATATAAATATATTATAACATTATAAAAATATAAAAAACATACTGCTGTGATAAAATATAATATGATTAATAATAATATTATGTTTAGTTATTTAATTTTAAAAGAATATTTTGTTTCATTTTATATATGTGTATATTTTCATATATGTACGTATATTACTTTTTAAAATGTTCTAATCAATAGCTCGTTTAAGTTTTTTATGAAACAAATTATGATATTTTTGCATGAAGTTGATTAATATATAAATGTATATATTTTTATTTATAATATTGCTATTTTAAATTTAAAATATTTAAAAATTTAGAAACAAATATTTTTTATCTATCCGCAACCGTCCGCAATCGCAAACGCTAAATGGAATTAACTTTTGATTTTAAGAGGTTTGGAGTAGTTTGATACGATTTGTAGCGGTATGATTGTTTTGAAACGCTGTCAACCGCTACCAATCATAAGAAATGCATTTGCGGGTAGTAGCGGGAAAACCTGTCAAGCCTTAGAGTATAGTGGGAGTTATCATCCAAAGATGCTTTACCAACCGAGCTGCAGAATAATTTTATTTTACGTAACAATTTCTACTGTTAACAATGTCAGCTGAACCCTATAGGGCCGGTCCAGAGGGCAAGCCATCCAAACCGTGGATTAGGGCATCCAAATAAATGTGGTGTATTTTTTGAAAAAAAATCTTATTAATATTTATAAACGAATAAATTTTTGTAGAAAGATCTTCAAAATTGATTACCTCAATACACTCATGAATCAAGTTTTAGTTCCCTTGAATCCATATTTGAATAATTTCAAAGATATGAAAAAACTTTTGGATTTTTTTTTTGCTTTTAAAAATGTAACAAATGCAAGTGAGGATACATTAGTGGCATTATGCTTGAATATATATATATTTAGAACCTTTTTAAATGAGTTGTACGCATTCAGACATAGCTGTGATAATTTTTTTATGGAAGTAAAGATTTTTCGAAAATCAATACCCAAAAAAGTTCGAAAACCTATTAAAGTGTTCAATTTTTTGAAAAAAATGAAGATTGTTATTAAAACATAGAAATTTTTTAATGCCTATAGTTGAAAATTCCGGTAACGATCACCATAGCTGAATAAAGTATTTTGAAGTTGGAGTTGGTAAAAAAATATTTGTTGTCTATCATGCCACAAAAAAGTAAATTATGTTGGTTATAATATCAATTGAAACGAAAATGGTTGAAAGACTTAATTATATAAGTCTAATGGATAATTTGTAAGAAAAAATGTAAGAAGATCTATATTTCAACGATAAGTGTTCTTAATATCACTACTTTTTTATAAATAATTTATAGACTTGAATTCTTTTTTTAATAAAAATTTAAGTTGTTTTTAATACTGTTTTATAATTTTCATAAAATTTGTATAAAAACATAATTTAAAATTTTGGATTGGAACATTATAAAAAGTTAGTCTGGCACTAGAACCCGATTCCGTGCGTAAGTCCTCTCGTAGGAACAATAAGTAAACGTCCGTTCTTGTTTCCTATATCTTTTTCTTTTCTTTTTTTTGCCAAAATTGTTTCCTCTATCTTATCCTATATGTATTCATTTTGGTCTGAAAATATTAATCATGAATGAAAAAAAAAATTAGAAACGGAAAGGAAAGGCTGGATAAAAATTTCATTGTTTATAGCATTTAGTTCACCATACAAATTTTCTTGGACAAAGTTTAGATTTGGACATGGTTCAACTCATATTATTGAATTTAGCAGAGAAATTTCTGCTTCACTATTGTTTTTCAATCATTTACAAAGGTAAAATATTCTCAAATAAAAATAACCACTAACTAAGTAGTTAAGGTCGAATTTGACAAACCGTTTTTGGCCTTCAGAGGGATTAGCGACTTACTTTCAAAGCCCAATATATTTCCTTGTCATATTTGACTCTGCGCTCCATCAAAGTTTGCTGGTCTCAGTCGATTTATATAGTTTATCAGAAAAAGTCGTTCAAGAAAATAATTATTCGAAGTTCAAACTAGTAAATATGTGAAAGAGGTAAATTTGTTAGAATAAAACATAGTCCGGTTTGTTGACTTGAAATAGTCAGCATATTTAAAATTTCGTATGATGGAATTTCTGTTCTTTATCTGTACATGTTCTCCTATTTATTTGTTTCCACTCTATAATCTTTCAGGTTATAACTTATATAACATTTTCTATCCACAATTTTGTAGTAAAATATTACTCTCTAATAGGTAAAGCCACCAAAATTTCAGATTTTTTTTTTGTCTCGACATGATGTTCGTACGTATGGCATCTTTAATTACGTTTGTACCTTTTAGAGAATACAACAAGTCTTAATTAAGGATCACCACATAATTAAAACGACAGTGAGGCCGACGAAATTACCACATAGTTTCTTACATTACATAACATACTTAATAGTTCATTAAAACATCAAATAAATAACTAAAACCATAATTAAAACATAACCCATAGAAGTCCATCAGATAAACATAATTAAGACATTATTAAAACACTAAACATTTTATTAGAGAGAGAGAACCAAGCAGAGTCAGGTAAACAGTCTCGTAGATTTAACTCTTAAGACTTACCGTTCCCTGACTTGTCCGAGTTATTGTCATCAGGTGTCTCAGAACCGACAAATGCAGTACCAGCTCCAGGAGTCGAACCAGCAATCCATGTGATGTCGGCTGTTGAACCCCACTCAGGTGGAAATCTTTGGCCTGGAAAGTTCTGAACTAGTTCTCTCTCTTCTGTACTAAGATCATTGCTGTAACCATGAGCTCCGATAACGACGTAGCTATGACTGCCGGGATCTCCACAGCCACCATGGTATCCGCCGCCTTGGTATCCGCCGCCTTGGTATCCGCCGCCTTGGTATCCGCCAACTTGGTATCCGCCGCCTTGGTATCCGCCGCCTTGGTATCCGCCGCCTTGGTATCCGCCGCCTTGGTATCCGCCGCCTTGGTATCCGCCGCCTTGGTATCCGCCGCCTTGGTATCCGCCGCCTTGGTATCCGCCGCCTTGGTATCCGCCGCCTTGGTATCCGCCGCCTTGGTATCCGCCGCCTTGGTATCCGCCGCCTTGGTATCCGCCGCCTTGGTATCCTCCGCCTTGGTATCCTCCGCCTTGGTATCCGCCGCCTTGGTTTCCGCTGCCTTGGTATCCTCCACCTTGGTATCCGCCGCCTAGATACTGCGGTTGGTATGGTGGGCCACCACCGTAGCCTTGATAAGGTGGCGAACCGCCTCCGTAATTAGGTGGGGAACCGCCTCCGTAATTAGGTGGGGAACCACGGTCTTGATAGAAACCTCCGCCGCCTTGATACGGGTAACCGCCAGGGATTCCACCACAGCCATAGCCGGCGTGAGAAGGTGAGTTCACACGATAGGAAGGACTTCGACGCGGAGAGAGACTTGCATGGAAAGATGGACTTCCGTGCTGAGGGCTTCTACGGCGAGGGCTCTTCTTACCTGATTTTATCGCTTTTGCTAAAATTTTCTTCATTTTCTCTGTGTTTCATTTTCTCTATGCTTTTGTCGTTTAAATAGAACAAGATTGTTTTCCATGAAGAAAATTTGATCATCTTCGTTATACTTGAACAAGAAATTTTTCAAGACAGGAGATTAATGGTGAAAAGAGGCTAAATAAGGTATAAGAAACTTAGTATCGCAAGAAACAAAAAAAATAAAATAGGACGCCCACTTGCCACTTGCCACTTGCATGTTCCCTATATTCAAGTTTCCAGGTCACAACTTTGCAGGTTCCCAATGCCCATGCGCATTCATGATCGAGAAAACATTATTGGCTTAAAATTTCCAAAATATTTGTGTTCCATGAGAAACGGAAAATTAAATAGGACAATTTATCCAAAAAAAAGAAGAAAATTAAATAATTGTATTCAAGTTTCCAGGTCACAGTTTGCAGGTTTCCAATGCGCATGCGTACTCATGATCTCTGCATCGATTCTGCATAAATTTGAAATAGTTTTGTTTCGAACCATCATGGCGTAAATAATGGAATGACATAACTCTTTCATCTTTTGCTTCATACTTGCGATAAAACTTTGTAACCTTTTAAGATCCAAAGAAAGTAAAACAAACAAACAACATGTTAATTGACTTTTTGTCAAAAAAAAAACATGTTAATTGACTAGATAAATGGTTTTTTAACTGGAAACTTGATAAATGGTAAGTGAAGTAATAGCATGTTGTAGTGCAAACTGTGTTTTTTAACTGGAAACTTGATAAATGTTAGAGTGAAGAAATAGCATGTTGTAGTTTTGTTTGTTTCGCTTTATTTAACCACTGAAAACAGTTATCTAAATGATTTATTCACTTAGCCGTTATACTCAAAAAAAAAAGTATTGCACAGCCTACGAAAAAGAAATGAATACTGAACTTGAAATGACACCCTATTAGTTCGACATTAAGTTGCAACTTGTTCTCTTCTCTACTCTCGATGTCAATAATAGCTTCTCTACTCTCTATGTCAAAATTATTGTGATACTAGTATTTTTTTTATTTTTTTTCTCAGGGACCCGAATCAATACTGATAGCCGTCATCTTGAATTCTTGACCTTACAAAGAAGAAGTAAAAAATAGTATTAGAGAAAAAACTCATCATCACTTGCACTACGTTAGGACTGATACTTGTACAGTTGTGATGTAAATACAAGTGAAAAAAAGAATATCGCATTTTTATAAGAAATCTGGTGATCATTACTATGAATTAAATTTCTTTGCATGCACACACAAATGATATCTTAAAACATTCTTCACTTGTAATTCAATCTCTTGTATATTCCGGCGCTGCCACTTGAAATCGAATTTCTATAGATTAAATTGTTGATGGAATGTTTGGTCGTTGTATATTTATGTCTCCAATATATTAACTTAATATAATTTAATTTTCGAGGAAAAAAAGAGATTAAATCGTGATACGGACGTGCTCCGTTGCACTGGAAAGTTTTTACTATTATTTAAAGACGTGCTCTGTTGCACTGGCACTTGCACTGGTACTTGCACTGCACATTTCAGAATTATTTTTATTGTTGCATTCATTATATCCATTTATATGGATTGTTGCGCTATTTTTTACCAACTCTATTAGCTTATCATCCTTTTCTTTTGTGGAATAAATAATATATTTACATTTTTGTAGCTTCTTTTGGCACACGTGTTAAGAACTCTTTTTTTTGGCAACCGTGTTAAGAGCTATATAGCTTTTTTTTTTTTGTCAAACAGAAACTTGCATTACTTAAAATCATCTAGTTACAAACTTCAAAAGATCACACAGCATTAATAAATCTACCAAGGCCTGAACGAACGAGAATATCAGCCTGAACATTATCACTACGAGGAATATAACAGAAAAAAACCGGACAGAAGAAAGTGGCAAGGACTTTGATGTCCTGTAGGACTCCGGCAATCTCGTTCATGTCCCTCCCTAAACGCAGGGTTAGAATAAGGACTTGAGAGTCCGAAAACACTTGAAGACTTTGAAGATTCAACTCTTTTGCCTTCTTTAATACTTCACGCAACGCTAGCGCTTCCGACATCAGAGCTGAGCTAACATGTGATCGGTTGGAAGAACCTCTGCAGATCACCTCTCCTGCTGCATTCTTAATTATCCAGCCCATCCCTCCGATTTGTGTATCTTCTTGCCAAGCACCATCAATCCAACAAGAAGGAATCGATGAGAGTTTCTTACAGTCAAGAGTCTTCTTCTCTTTCTTTTTGTCTTTCCCATGTTTGCTGATTCCCACTCCTTCGCGTCAGTTACCGCTTTTGCAATGATGTCTTCTACTTGATAAGATTTCCCTTCAAAAATCAACTTGTTTCTTGCAGTCCAGATATTCCACAGCAGCCAGGGAGCAAGGGGAGACGTTGTTAAACCTGGGGGGGGGGGAGAGCGCCTTTTGAAACATTGGTTGACAGCCAATCTCTAAACGGAGTTGTAGATACTCTGTCACCCAGTGTTACAATGGGAGCTTTTTCCCAGATCTCTGCAGCAAACGGACAATCTAGCAGTAAGTGGGCAATAGTCTCCAACTCTTCACATCTTTTGCAATGTAGTTCCGTGATGACTCCTCTTACTGCCAGTAGTGAACCAACCAGTAGCGCATTTTTAAGTGCTCTCCAGAGGAAATGCTGTATCTTTGGAGCAGTGGCTAGCTTCCAGACGTTGCGCATCCAGTTGAATTGATATGGGGTCTCAACATGTTTCTCTTCAAATATCTTTTTATACCCAGATTTTGTTGTGTAAACTCCTGAGGGTTCAGGCAACCAGACTTGCTTATCCATTGGCTTTGAGTCACCTGGAATAATGAGTCTGATCTGATCCTCATACTGAGGTAAATGAAGGCGAATTTGGGGCAGGTCCCATTCATTGGTGAGGGGGTTAAGCAGATCAGAGACTAAGAGCTCTTGATTGGCGCAGGTTGGAGGACCTATAGAGGTTAATGGAGTCACAGATGAGAGCCAGTGATCCGACCACACTTTGATATTCTCTCCATTTCCAACCAAGAAGCCCAATCCCTTTTTTAGGACCTCTTTTCCGGCCAAGATGCTTGTCCATCCGTGAGAAGAACCTGATTTCTCTTCACTCTCCAAAAAGGAGCAGTCAGGATAATACTTCCCTTTTACAACCTGTGCTAAGAGAGAGTTAGGGTTATTTTCAATCCTCCAACTAAGTTTACCCAACAGTGAATCATTGTAGTCTTCAATGTTCTTGAAACCTAGGCCTCCCAAGTATTTCGGTTGTGCCATTACCTCCCAAGCCACCCAAGCTATCTTTCTTTTATCCGGAGCACTATCCCACCAGAACATGGTTAGTATAGACTGGATTCTCTTGCACAGTGATAGCGGGATTTTGAAGCCTGACATATGGTAGGTCGGCAGAGAGGTTAATACTGATTGCAGCATTATGTGTTTCCCTGCTCCTGACAGGAAACGCGTCGTCCAAGACTGAGATCTTTGCCGAATGTTATCTACTAGCCCTGTGAAAACGTCTTTCTTACTCCGACCAAACGTCTCAGGTAAGCCTAAGTATTTTCCCATGCCTCCTTCTTTCCTTATTCCTAGCGTTTCCTGCACTCTTGTACGGATGATCTCCGGGGTCTTTGAAGAGAACGTGATGGTGGATTTATCCAAGTTGATACACTGCCCTGAACTTGATTCATAGCGCCTCAGAATTGACCTCAAAGCTCTGCAGTTCTTCACATTTGTTTTGCAGAATAGCACCGTATCATCAGCAAATAAAAGGTGGTTCACAAATGGACTTTTCTGTGAAACCTGAAGTCCTCTCAGACTGTCGTCCCTCTGAGCATTCCTGCAAAGCCCTGATAAGACTTCTGTACAGAGAATGAAGAGGTAGGGAGAGAAAGGGTCGCCTTGCCAAAGACCACGTGAGGGAGTAATCCTTCCATAAGGTGCTCCATTGATGAGGAAAGAATAGCTCACTGTAGTAACACACTCCATAACCCATTGAATCCAGATGTCTTGGAACCCAAGTTTTGTGAGCACTTCTTTGAGGAACTCCCACTCAATGCGGTCGTAAGCTTTGCTCATGTCAGTTTTTATGACCATCGAGCATCGCTTTACAGCTCCTGAGTTCTTCAGGTAATGGAGAGTTTCATGCGTGATTAACACATTGTCCGAGATTGCCCTGCCTGGGACAAACGCTGATTGATGCTGCGAGATTAACTCCGGTAAGATACTCTGAAGCCGCCTTGTGAGAATCTTAGCTATGATCTTGTATCTGACTGTGCATAGGGCGATAGGGCGGTATTCTGCTGCTGTTTGGGGAGCTGAGGTCTTCGGTATCAGGCAGACCTGTGTTTCGTTGATCTGTGGGTTCATCTTTCCTGTCGTGAAGAAAATCCGAATTTCTCGGTAAATATCTGTGCTCAACAGACTCCAAAAAGCTTGGTAGAAACTCGCCGAGAAACCATCTCCACCCGGAGCTTTATCCGCGTGGATCGCGAAGACTGCCAGTCTAACTTCCTCCATGTCTGGGATTTGACAGAGCTTGTCGTTCATCTCGGATGTGATCTTCGCAGTGATGGTTTCCTCAACTGTACAGAAGTTCGATCTTGCATTGGAAGAGAAGAGGTTTCTGTAAAACTCCGCGAAAACCGCTCCAATCTCCTCCTCCTCCTCATTCACTGGAGCGCCTTCAGTTGTTTCAATTATTGTTATTCTGTTTCTTGCCTTTCGTCTTTTGGTCACCGCGTGGAAGAACGCGTTGTTTCTATCGCCTTCCTGCAGCCACATTATCTTACTCCTTTGTCTCCAGAAGAGCTCCTCGGCTCTATATGCTTTGATGAGTGCTGCTGAAAGGTTAGCTATCCTGCTGACATCCGGTAAGGCCGCTGAAAGTTCCTCTTCTAACTCTTTCTGATTTTGAAGCACTTCTTTAGCTGTGATTTCCTTTTGTTCTTTGGCCCATTTGATGATCTCATGTCTACATCTTGAGATTTTTAAATCCACACTCTCCTCCACTCTTTGTCTCCAGGCCCGTTCTATGATCTTCCGTGCTTCTTCATTATCGTTCAACCTTCTGTCATATCTGAAAGGAGCTCTTTTCTTGACTTTGTGAGATTCAAGATAGGTGATTAGTCGCCGGTGATCCGACCCTTCAAACCTGAGGTAATTGCTGCTTCCTGATGGAAAGAGCTCAAACCACTCCACATTTGCAAGGGTTCTGTCTAACCGGGATTTGACGTCGTGAGTGTGGCGTTTCCTCCTCCAGGAGAGTTGATTTCCTATGTGTTTAACATCCCAGAGCCCATTTCCTGACACAAAACTCCTAAATGGTATAAAGGATCCTTCACATCTTACTGGGCCTCCAGTCTTCTCAGAGTTGTCCAAGATATCATTAAAGTCTCCTGTTAAGGCCCACGCTTCCTCTCTTCCTTGGCCCAACCTAGAGATTTCCTCCCAAAAGGCTTCTCTGTTCTCTTGTTGTGGTTCACCGTAGATAAATTTGAGGTAGAAGGCTTTCCTTTTGTAGATGATCCTTGAGTCAATTAAGTTTTGTGATGATTTTAGCACAGTGAGATCAATATCATCTTTCCACGCCAGTGCTAACCCTCCGCTAAGTCCCACAGGGGGTAATATACAATGCTTATTGTATTCAGGAGATAGATGAGAAAGTACAAAGTCAGATTGATTTTTTGTTTCCATTAAGTACAAAATATCCGGTGCATGAACACGTTTCAGCTCCCGGAATCTTGGAACTTTCAATTCACCTCCCAATCCTTGACAGTTCCAACTCAAAATGGCTAAGGAATTTGGCTTGGTGGCTTTTGAAAATCCACCTTCCCTCTGCTTGTACCTTCTCCATTCTTTGCTGCCTGTGATCCCACATCCTTATTCAAAGGTAAGTTTTTATTCTGGTCATTTTTCCCCACACATAACTTCTTGCGAGCTGGAGGTCGTGTGTTTGTAGTTGCAGCTAACTTTTTAGAAGCTTTTCCTCCTTGCAGGGGGCTTCTGTTTCCTCTGGTTTTTGTAGCTCCCGTGATCTTTCCCGTTGGTGGTCTTTTTGCCTTTTGAGTAGTCCCTGTTCCCTTCTTTGCTGCTTCTCTAGCGGGAATTTTTCTTTTTCCAGCGCTTGAGGAGGCTCCCAGCCTGAGAGTAGCTAGAGTCCTTAGACTGTCCTGTTGACTTATCGGGCTTATAGGGATTGGAGTTGTTCTTGCAGGATTCTCCCATAAGTAAGGGCTCTGGTGCTCTTCATCCTCATAAATGACTTCGACATCTTGAAGTCTGGCCAACAGTGAGCTAGATAGACCTGTAGGTCTTGGTGGTGCCTCCCCTGGGATTTCGATTCTCTCAAGAACAGAGACTCTTCCTGATGAATGATCATTCTCTTCTCTAGGTTGTTCTATCCTTTCAAGAGCGGGGACTCTTTCTCTTGATTGGTTGTTAGCTTCTTCCAGTCTATTCAAAGCTGAGACTCGCTCTCGGGATCTACTGTTGACTTCTTCATGCTCCGGAACCACCGGTAGATTCATCTCCTCTCTAAGGGGGCGAGGAGGTGGTGTTCTCGAACTCTGTGTTCTGTGACTTTTCTGGTGAGTCCTTCGATCCTCTCGGCTCTTGTAAGACGGGGGTGATCCTCCTGTGACCCTTCTTTGTGGAGGCCGGTATCTCTGCGAGGGATAGCTATGCTGCGATGAGAGTTCTCTAATTGGCTGCCTCTCTCTCTCTCTTCTCTGATCTTCATAACTTCGGCGTTCCCTGTCTCTAGAGTGTTGCACTCTTGGCCTGTCCATATGTTGGTTTGTACCTCGGTGTGCCTCTTGAAGCCTTGAGCGAATGGAGCTCTGGTTGTTTCTCTGTGTTCTGGAATCGAAGTCTCTGTCCCGAGAAGTAAGGGAGTCTGTTATGCGAGTATCATGTCTACGATGATGCTCTTCTAGCTTCCGCAACGTATTCTGTTGGCTTATTCCTTGGGAGCCCGCTTGGGGGTGAGTAGAGTCCCCATTCCTGGGGCAATTTTCTTTCTCATGGCAGAGAGAAAAGCAGACGAAACAGTGTTTTTCGAGTTTTTCGTACTCCAAATCCACTGAGATGACTTCTTCTGGAGAGCATTGGATGGGGAGGCTCATCTCCAGATTGCTTAAGCCATCAATATGGATTCTGATTCTTCCATGGTTAACATCTTTATCTAGAACTGGTCCCAGTTCCTTTCCTATTGTCTCCAGAGCTTCATCGGTCCAGAAATGGAGAGGCAACCCATGAAATCTGATCCAGAAGGCGATCCTTCTTGGGAAAGAGTTGGATACCACTGGTTCCCATCGCTGTAAAAGTATCATCCAGCGTTTGTGGTGGTAAGGACCCTTCCTAAGAACTGTTTGAAGTGCCTCTTCTGATGTGAATCGAATTTGGAAGAGCTCTGGTCCTAGCTCTCTTCCTGTAAGCTCTCCTTCCACGCTCCAGTACTGCAATAGCCATTCCACCACCCACTGTGTCTTCTGGACAGCTGGGTTTGTAACTCTTCCTATGAGAGTGAGTTTATTGTCTTCGATAAGAGCTGAGTTATCACTTTGAGGGAGTTGAATCGGTCTCCTTCTTTCCGTCTTCGATGAGTCAGAGACCCATTTTCCTTTCTCTGCTCGAGAGTACTTATGCGCCATAACTGAACAGAAAGTTATCTTGTCTGTTTTGTACAAGACAACAGGTGCTTAAAACTTGTGAGAGCTCCTCAAACTGAGGTAAAACTGGGAAATTTTTTGTTGACGCCCGAGCTTCTAGTTCTTCGAGAAATATACTGTAGCTGATTTCTTTTCTTCTGTAGAACTGTAGAGGGAGAGATAACTTCGGGGAAAGAGATACATTAGGGGAATCGCCATTACCAGATCTATCGATTGATCGGACCCAAATTTTCTTCACTCGAAATTAGGTCATCGGAGAGGGTTAGTTGCGGAGGAGCTCCTCTTTTTTACGGTGGAAGCGAAGGATCTGCGGTGGAAATTTCAAAAAAGAGGAGTTTGGTGACCGTTCATTGGGAAGCTCGCCTGGGAGAATTTAATGCCTTTCTCTCTCTAGATCCCCGTTGTGGATCATTTCTTGCTTTCTTTCTGTTTTTACTACCTTTAAACAGTATCATATAGTATGTGTGACAAAAAAACGAAAAAACAGTATCATATAGTATACATGATTGCATGACGAAAGTGAAAATGATGAAGTATTCTATTTGAAGATCACATACAAATGCCAAAATTTGTCAAACCCTAAACTCAATATCCTAAACTTAAGTCACAGTATCATATAGTATACATGATTTTTTTGAAACCATATAGTATACATGATTACATGACGAAAGTGAATATGATGAAGTATTCTATTTGAATATCACATACAAGTGCCAAAAATTGCCAAACCTTAAACCGAATACCTACTATACACTGTACCTTCTACTCTCTACCTTATATTGTATGTCCTAAATCCTTAATATATACCCTAAATCATATATACTAAAGCTTAAATCTTAATTTAAAACTTTTAATACTATACTGTAAACCATAAAAACTGAAACTATACCCTAAATCAAAGTTGGCATTCGTTTATTGAATATAGTGTAACCAATTAAATTATATTGATTATCTTATAATTAGTTGAAGTTATGTATTAAATGATACTTTTAAATAAATAATCAATTTTTAATATTAATATTTTAGCTAAAACTACCTATAATTTAAAACAGAGAGAGTAATACTTATTCAAAAACATGGATGCTTTGGGAAAATGAGAGATATTTGTTTGTTTATTACATGTGTGATTTGTAAGTTGTAACAGAGGAACATTGATAAAAGACCTTATTAAAATAATATGAATGTAGTTTTATTTACATAAAAGTTAGACATCAATTGTCCCCTTGTATATTTTATACTAACACTTAAGACTATCAACAATGGTTAGCTTATTCAACACCCTATTTTTTCTATTTTTCACATTTCATATCATATTCTCTCTATTCCACCTATTATTCAACACACACTTCATTTTTATATTCTACAATAATTTTGTTTAATAAAATTCAACACCCTACTTTATTATTTTTATTCATACTTATCAATTATAATTTGGTAATTACATATTGATAATTATTTAAGATATTAAAATATTATAATTAATACCTATTTAACAAAAAAAAGTTTAAAAATACCAAAACACTTGACTAAAAATAAAAAAATAAAAACATAAAGAAAAAGTGAAAATTTTAATATATATCCAAATAAAATGAAACAAATCTCTAATGATAGGTTACAAAAATGATGAATTTTGCTATAATTTTTTTTTTTTTATAAAATAATTAAGTTCTAAGAATTTGGTGAAAATAAAAAAAAACACTAAAATGTAAACAACCGACGAGAAGTGAATATAAAGCAACATGCGTCCCATCTGTTTTTTCTTTAACACGTTGAAGTTATTCAACTAGTGTTTACTCCACATGTACTTCTTTTTAATTCAACACCCTATTACATTGTTTTAAACTGTTGAATGATTTATTTAACATGTCCATTGTAAGTAGTCTAATACATAAGAGAACAATTTTCACATTTTTCTCCACTCATAGTCTTTCGATGACTTGTATTAGTTTATCGGTTATTAGTTATGAGTATACGTGTACATATTGTAGGAGTCAGTTAGACGACTATTTTATCACCTAGTATATAACTAAGTTGTTGTACAATGTACAGATTAACTAATTATTCATTTTACATTATCCTTTTCATCTCTATCAATATGGTATCAGAGCCTCGAGAATATCCATGATCATGAATGCTTCGCTCACTGATCTCTTTTTTCTTCATGTTTTACACTTCATCATTGTTCTCCTCCATTCGTTTTCGATCTATCTTCTCTGTTCCATCGCCTGATTCTCTGTTATGCACGTGTGGAGCTTCCCTTATGCATGTGTGGAAAGTGTGAGTGTAGTATTGCAGTGTTCTGGGAACGTCTTCAGGAATGTAGCAAGGTTACTAAGTTCCTCATGGGTCTTAATGACTCTTACGAACAGACTCATCGTCACATCATTATGCTCAAAGCACTTCCTTCTATGGAAAATGCTTACAATATTGTAGCACAAGATGAGCGTCAAAATACGATGAAGTCTTCTGTTGATCCTGCAATCTTTTATGCTCAGACTCGATCCACTATTGGCCATGACTCTTCTGTTGATCCTGGCGTTGTTGAATTTGCTGCAACTTACAATGCTTATCGCTCTAAGCGACCCTTTGCACGCATTGTGGCTTGTTGGGACACATAGTCAACAAATGTTACCAGATTTATGGCTATTCTTCTGGATACATGGCTCTGAATTTTGGTGCTGGCTTTCGTCCTCAACAGTGTGTTCTTGCTGGATACAAGCAACAACCTTCTCAGCAACATCACTTTCAGGTTTCTGCTGGCCTCCTCAATAGAAGAATTTTCAGGCTTCTCAACGACCACCTCAGTCTTCTCAAAAAACTTATATTCAAAGGGCTCCTAATGTTGCCTTCGTTTCTGCTGATACTCAACAAGATTACTCTGGTTATCAGCAGATTGTTTGCGCTGATCTACAGCAACTGGATTAGAATTTGATGACTGATGGTACGCATGTGATCAATCAACTAACCACTCAAGTTAGTTCTCAAAATCTCTCAGCTCCTTCCTCATCCTCAAATCACTACTCATGGTGCCATGGCATCTCTTTCCACCATTGGTAACATTCCTCTTCCCTCCTCTAGCCTTCAGTTTGAAAATAATCGTCTTAGCTTCCAACAATAAGTGTTATTCATCTCTCATATCATCTTTTCCTATTGGTGCTTCGATAATTGATAGTGGGGCTATGAGCCATGTTTGCTCTGATCTATATTTATTTCAGGATACTAAACCAATGTCTCATACTACAGTCACTCTCCCTAATGGTACTAGGGAATGCATTTCTCATATAGGCACTGTGCATTTATCTAACATGCTCATTCTACGTGATGTTCTATTGTCCATCATTCCATTTTAACCTGATTAGTGTGAGTTCTTTGCTTCATGCTAGTAATGCATCTTCTCATTTTTACCCTAATTTTTGCATTCTTCAAGACTTTTCTCAGGTCTGGATGATTGGCAGTGGTAGCGTACAACATCGACTACATTCTCAATCATGCTGAGTTGAATCACTCTCTATTTTGTGGTTCTGCATTTACTGATGGAGATTTGTGGCACCATCAACTTGCTCATCCCTCTCTTGATAAACTATCTCTTTTATCTGAAAAGTTGTCTTTACCTAAAATTAGTTTTAATAAAGAAACTCCTTGTATGGTTTATCCTCTAGCTAAACAAAATCGTTTACCTTTTCTATCTCATAATAATCATACTGAGAAACCATTTGATTTAATACATTTGGACATCTTGGGTCCTTTTTCTCAAGATTTTGTAGAAGGTTTTCGATATTTCTTGACTGTAGTTGATGATTTCTCTAGAGTTACATGGATATATTTGCTTAGACATAAAAGTGATGTTAAGACAATTTTTTCATCCTCTGTTACTCTTATTTAAATGCAATTTGGTACTTTCATTAAGGACATTAGATGGGATAATGCTTACTTTTACTGATTATCTTAAGATGAATGGATTTTTTCATTACTTTTCTTGGGTTGATAGGCCACAACAAAACTCTGTTGTTGAACGAAAGCATCAACATTTGTTGAATTTTGCTCGTTCTCTGTTGTTTCAGTCCAACATTCCCTTGATTTACTAGTCTGCTTGCGTCTCTACTGCTGCTCATTTAATCAATCGAATGCATTCCCCGGTTTTGAACAACAAATCTCCATATGAACTGCTGATGAACAAAGCTCCTGATTATTCGTTTTACGAACGTTTGGTTGTCTTTGTTACGTCTCTACATATCCAAAGTTTCTTAAAAAATTCTCTCCACGTGCTCGTGCATCTGTTTTCCTTGGTTACCCCATTGGTTATAAAGGCTATAGGGTGCTAGATTTAGATTCAAATGTCATATATATTTCTTGTGGTGTTGTTTTTAATGAACATATTTTTCCTTTCATGTCTGATACTGTGAGTCCTCCTTTTGACTTCTTTCACTCTTCTATTCTCCTGCTTTTCCCGTTCATGTTCCACGTATGGTTTGCATGTACATACTTCATCTACATATTTTTGAGTAGATACATCTAGTTCTCATTCATCTGCACCATCACCACCTTTATCTCCTTCATTTCCTCCATCTTCTTCACATCCATCTGCATCTCACCCGCCTGCATCACACACGCCTGCATCACACATTTACATCACACCCGCCTGCATCACACACGCCTGCATCACACACGTTTACATCACACCCGCCTGCATCACATCCATCTAAATCAAATCCACCCGAAATACTTCCGTCTGCGTCTCATATTCCTAGTACCATATCACCTTCCACATCTTCTCCCCAAAACATTGGTTCAGTTTCAGTTGCAACAAATAAAACTTGGCGTGCAGCTAAAACACCTAAATATCTTACTGAGTACCATTGCTATCTCACTCAAGCTCATGATTTTAACTCTTCTCCTTCCACAACTCCTTATCATCTTTCAAATGTCCTTACCTATGATAACATTGCTTCCTATTTTCAAAATTATATCTTTCAATTTAGTTTCGATCTTGAACCCAAATCCTTCCTTGAGGCTATGAAATCAGAGAAGTGGACTAAAGCGATAAATGTGGAACTGGTTTCTTTTGAGGATACATACACTTGGGATGTAGTTTCACTACCTGAAGGGAAACATGCCATTGGTAACAAATGGGTTTACAAGATCAAGTTTAATGCTGGCGGTACTATTGAGCGTTTCAAGGCTCGTCTTGTGGCTAAGGGTTACACCAACAACCTGGTGTTGACTATATTGACACATTCTCCTCTGTTTCCAACCTTGTCACTGTTAAGATGCTTCTCAAACTAGCTGCATTTGACAACTGGAGTTTGACTCAAATGGATGTCAACAATGCGTTCTTACATGGTACATTGGACAAGGAAATATACATGAGTCTTCCTCTTGGATACACGCCACGTCCAGGGGTTACTCTTCCTCCTAATGCCGTATGTAAACTCAAGAAATCTATTTATGGGTTGAAACATTCAAGTCGGCAATGGTACCATACCTTCTCAAAGGTGCTTCTCGATGTTGGGTTTGATCAGTCCCAAGCTGATTAACATTATTCTTCAGACTTCTTGGTGGGAGCTTCATCGTTGTGCTATTATATGTTGATGATATTGTGATCACTAGTAATGATGATAAGGCCGTTTCTGCGCTTTTAGAAGTTCTGCATCATGCTTTCAAGATCAAATATCTTGGTCCTCTCCGATTCTTTCTTGGCTTGGAAGTTGCTCGATCAGCTAAGGGCATCTCTGTTTTCAGCTTAAGTATGCTCTCTCGATCTTACAAGACGTTGGCTTCACAGGATGCAAGTCTAGTTCTGTTCCTATGAATCCTAAGATTCATCTGAGCATTGAAGATAGAATTCCTCTGGAGAATTCTACTCCGTATAGGGAGCTTATTGGTCGTCTCCTCTATTTGACGATAACACGTCCTGACGTGACATATGCAGTTAATCGCTTGAGCCAGTTTGTCTCTAAGCCGAAGGATCTACACTTGCAGGCTGCTCATAAGGTTCTTCAGTACATTAAGAATGATCCAGGTCAAGGTCTCTTATTCACTACCACACCGGACTTAACTCTCGCTGCTTTTTGCGGATGCCGATTTGGGTGAATGTCCAGACTCTCGTCGCTATGTTTCTGGTTATTGTGTCTTTCTCGGTGGCTCGTTGATATCCTAAAAGTCCAAGAGCAAGGTGTCGTTAGTCGTAGGAGTGCTGAAGCGGAGTATCGAAGTCTTGTTAACCCGACTTGTGATCTTATTTGGTTGAAGCAACTGCTTGATGCTTTCAGAGTCACCATCAAACTTCCAGTAACTTTGTTTTGTGATAGCAAGTCTGCGCTTCACTTGGCTTTGAATCTTGTGATGTTAGGAGTTTTGAGGCTCCTAAGTCAAATGATAGGATAGTGGAAGTTGTTTGTCGAACCAGTTCTGAGGGATTCAAATGCAGAGAGAATGCAAGTATTTGCCTAATTTAAGTGCAATCAGTGAATTGGATGATTTTTAAACTAAAACTAGAATGCAAGTAACAGAAATGATACTTTTAAGCTATTGGAAAAGAGAACTCATGGGTATAGGGATTTAGACCTTGGGTGATCAGATTTCGAACTAAGGAATGTAAATGATAAATCAAACTATCAACCTTAAGCCTAGACACAATTCTAAGCAAGCTCTATGTCTAGATGAATGCTCATTTGCTAACATGTCTCAAACATCAAATGTCTTTGGTTGAATAACATGCAAGCAATCATTACTAGCAAGTCTATTAGCTATCTTAGCATCTTTAACAACAAATCTCTTTGGCAAAGCACACTAAAAGCCTAGGAGAGTTGACTCAGGCATTTCATCAAACACCTGTCGGGCGAGAAATGCCTAGAGATCACCCTTTGAGTGGCCTACTCAAATGATGCATTAAGATCACTCTACTATGCAAGGAACAAGTATGATCTATACCTAAAACATCCTAGAACTAGCCTAATTACCCTTAATCACCCTAACCCATGAATTCAAAAGGTGATTACTCACTAATCTCCATGATTCCTCTTAAACCCATGATGGATTTCAGATGAATCATATAGAGATGTAGAAAGAAAATCACAAGAACACAAGAACAATCAAATCCAAAAGACAACTTTTCTTGAGAGAGTTTTGTGTTCTTCAATAGATAAAAGATAATCTGCCAATGGTGGCTACAAAGCATACTTAAACATTAGGTTTTTCAGTGCAAAAACGTGCACAATAAATTGCAAAAAGGTCCTTGAAAATAATAAAAATCGTGAACTGATAACGCGGAGCGACCTCGGCCAGTCGCTCCGAGAGGTCGCTCTGGGCTTCGGGAGCGACCTCGGGTGGTCGCTCTGAGGGGTCGCTCCAGGGTGATTTACGGATGTCCGAAGCGATAAAAAGGCGAGCGACTTCATGGCGTCGCTCTGAGATTGAGCCTTGAGGTCTCTCCGGCTGGAGCGATGTCGCCTAGTCGCTCTGAGGTGGTCGCTCCGGTCGGCTTCGTCCAAAGATCAACTCTTATTCTTCTTTTGAGCTCCAAATGCATCCAAATGTCTCCAATAACCTCATGAGGTGCTCCAATACCTGATAGAGACATATGTATGCATAATGCAACCTAAACATGTCTAAATCCTATTCTATATGATGAAAATGCTTTTGAATGAATGGTTAAAACAATGCAAATATGCGAGACATCAACTCCCCCACACTAGTCCTTTACTTGTCCACAAGTAAACTTTCAAGAACCAAGGAGAAGAAGTTTGAAGGTGGGGACTCATAACCAAAAGAAACTCTTCTTAGTTCTCAACCTAACAACCTTGCATAATCATACCAAATAGAAAGAGCAAAGATTTTATCCATCTCTAACTTCTCTAGGCCTATCTCAGCTCCTTTGATCTCTACACTCATTAATCATGCATCTACAAACCACAAATCCACATCTCTCTAACATTTATGAAGCAAACTCAATAGACATCTCACAAATGGTCAACTGGTCCAAGTCATTTGGTTTGGTAAGACAAAGGCTTCAATGCAAGAGAAATCAGAGGTTCAAAATGATCTTTTAAGGTGGTTTACTCTCAAAACAAAGTATCTTTGACATTACACATAATATATCTAAGAAAGGGATCAACTCATGCATACAATGCTCAATCTCCATTGTTCTACCATTTCCCAAACACACAAGATATTCAATTATTCCTCAATGTCAAACCCAACTCACATCTCTCACCAAAAGATCCCAAGAACATTCTTCACATCAGACTCTTTCTTTTTGAAATCAATAAGGGATTTTCACAACTTTAAAACAAATCTGAGCTCCTAACAACTTTGCTAGCCCCCTTTTTATTCTCTTTTTTTCTCTTTTTTTTTTCTTTTTTTTTCTTTCTTTTTTTATATTTGGGGGCCAAGGCTTTTCACAATAAGAGCTAGATACTTCTCCACTTATCCCAAAAAGACTAATCATTTAAGCATCAAACCTTTCATATTCCCAAATCACAATCACAACACTCACCCCCTTCCTATAGCTAGACAATAGAGTAACTAATCTAGCAAGAATGGAGACTAAGCATTATCGTTCCCAATACTCTCAACATTATGCACATGTAAAGCTTTCCAAAGAGGCCTCACTCAACAAATAATGATGGTTTAAAAAGGAGGTATGGGTTTTGGGAGTGGAGTACCACTTGAGTTTGTCAAAAAGATTGGTAAAACAGATGGGACAACTCAAGTGTGTATATCCATGACTTAGTACACAAGGGACCATATGCAAGAGACATTAAAACAGGAGCTTGCTTCAAAGAGAGAATATCAACAGTCAAATGAGTTTCAAGAGGAGCATTCAAGGCGCGAAGTTTACAAGCTTTCTAAAGGGTGCTCAAGCTACTTGTCATGATTACAAAGGTCAACAAATTCAGTACTTAGCATGAGCTCTTTACAAGGTTGAAATCCCCCTAATGCATGAGTGCAACCTATATGCTTCTAGACTCAATCCTAAAAATGCAAATGATGCAACTAAATGATTCTTTTTGTGTTTTTCAATTTTTTTTTATTTTTTTGGATTTTTCTATGCAAATAAGAATGTAATATGCAATGCATGAGACTCAAAATCATAAAAACAAACATGATCAAATACTTGGTACCTCCCCCACACTTAAATCACACAGTCTCTGTGTGAGTGAGGTACCCAATGGAAATGTGAAATACAAAGAAAAGATGGGAGAAGGGGAGTTTCCAGTTACCTGAGACGGGAGCGAGGTGGATGGGTCGCTGCGGCAGGTCGCTCCCAGCTGGAGCGACCTCGTGACGTCGCTGCGGAGACCTCGCTCCACGGTCAGTTTCTGTGTTTCCACTCGCGTATGACGCGAGCGACCTCAGCATCTCGCTCTGGACATGTCGCTCCCAGGTGGAGCGACCTAGAGGTGTCGCTGCGATGAGATCGCTCTGGTGTCCGACTTTCTGCTCAATACCTGCACACAACTTCACTTTCCCATTGTTTTATGAGATAGAATGATAATGCAAATACTAATGCAATATATACAAGGATACTCATGGGACTTCCTCCCAAGTGAGCTTGTTTTAAGTCTCTAGCTTGACTTTGCCTCCTTTAGATCAGGCTAGACTAGGTGCAGAGAGTGGAGTTGACACCCCATCTTCCTCAGGTGGTAGCTCATCAAAGTGATCATCAGCAGGAGGAGGATTCATCTCTTCAATGGTGAAAGCTTGTCCAAATACATTGGGGTTCCTCATCTTCTCCTTGATGTCAAAGTGGAGGATGTTCTCCTTGCCCAAATGGAGGTCAATCTTCCCTTCCTTCACATTCACAATAGCTCCTGCTGTAGCTAAGAATGGTCTTCCAAGAATCAATGGGTCTTGAGCCTCCTCACCCATTTCAAGCACCACAAAATCTGTAGGTATCTCATACCTTCCAATCTTCACAGGGAGGTTCTCTAGGATGCCCACAGGGTACTTCACTGAACGATCAGCCAACACCAAAGAGAGTCTACACTTCTTGTACTGAGTGAAGCCAAGCTTCTTTGCCACAGACAAAGGCATCAAGCTGACACTAGCTCCCAAATCGCAGAGACATTTCTCAAATACCATAGGTCCAAGAGCACAAGGGAGTGTGAAGCATCCTGGATCCTCTAGCTTCTCTGGAGCATCAAGCCTCTGAATGATGGCATTGCACTCATGACTCAGAACCATCATGCCCTCCATCTCCTTCTTCTTAGCAGCTACAACATCTTTCAGGAGTTTGCTGTATTGAGGAATCAGCATGAAAGCATCAATGATGGGCATTGTAACCTGAGCTTCACTCATCTGCTTCTCAAACAAAGCCTTGTACTTCTGTAGCAGCTGCTTCTTGAATCTACCAGGGAATGGAAGCTTGGGTTCATAGGGAGGAGGGACAGGAGAGCTCTCACTTGCTGGAGCAGCAGATTCACCATCTTTTGTTGTTTTCTTCTCTTCTCCAACCTTTCCTTTACCCTTGGCTTTCACAATCTTCTCCAAGATCTCAGCATCTGTCTTCTCATCAACAATGACCACTTCATCATCCAGGTTGATGACCACCTCCTCACCTTGTTTCTCAGCATCCTTGGTGAGGGTTACAGGAGTCAACTTCTTACCACTCCTAAGTGTGACAGCTTTTGCTTCCTTGGGGTTTTAATCTGACTTTCCAGGTAGAGATCCTTACTGGCGGTTCTGGTGGGAGCTCATGGAAGCAAACTGATTTTCCAAATTCTTGACAGAAGAAGCAAGGTTGGAGAATTTGTTGTTGAGCTCATTGTAGCTTCCATCGATCTTGGAGTGGAGATTCTTCAGCTCATAGCCAACATGCTTCTCACTTCTAGTCTGAGACTCCAAGATCTGTTTCAGCAAGGCATCAGTGCTGCTCTCTTGAGGAGCAGAAGAGCTAGGAGAAGAGTTTTGCTGAGGCTGATAGTTGCTCTGCTGGTTGTTTCTAGGCTGATAACCATTGTGTTGGTTGTTTGAATAGGGCTTCTGTTGGTAGTTGTTGTACTGAAAGTTGGGTTCCTTCTTGTACCAGCTACCATTGCTGTTGATGAAACACAATTCTTCTTGCCCTTCCAAACCATCAACCTCATTGACAGTAGGAGGTATCTCCTGTTGTGGGTTACCAACAAAGTTCACCTGCGCTTGTGTGGCCTTATCAGCAATGAGTTTGTCAATCTTCTCCTGAAGAGCCTTTATCTCATTCCTTGTTTGCTTGTCATCACCTCTATTGCTTCTGTCATGGTCTCCACTGTAGACTGCATCACTCTTAACCATGTTGTCAACCAGAGCCTCTGCCTCTTCCTCAGTTCTCCCCAAAAAGAACCCATTGCTAGCTGTATCCAGTCTGGCTCTGTACTTAGGAAGAGCACCTCTGTAGAATGTGCTCAGCAAGCTCTCCTTAGAGAATCCATGGTGTGGGCACTGAGCTTGGTAACCATTGAATCTCTCCCAAGCTTCGCTGAATCCTTCCAAGTTCTTCTGTTGGAAGCTGGAGATCTCATTCCTCAACTTAGCAGTTCTTGAGGTAGAGAAGAACTTCTCCAAGAATGCCCTTTTGCAGTCTTCCCAAGTGGTGATGGAGTCACTTGATAGAGACTTCTCCCATTGACGTGCCTTATCCCCCAAAGAGAAAGGGAATAGCTTGAGCTTTAAGACATCCTCTGACACACCATTAGTCTTTGACATACCACAGTAGCTGTCAAACTTATCCAAGTGATCAAATGGGTCCTCCACAGCCAGACCATGATACTTGTTGTTCTCTATGCAGTTTAGCAGTCCTGACTTGATCTCAAAGTTGTTAGCAGCCACAGCTGGTGATCGGATTCCAAGTCTAGGACCATGGATGTTGGGGCGGTCATAAGTGTCAATGGGGCGAGCTGGTCGCTGTTGAGGTCCATTGGGGTTCTGAAGATTTTGTTGTTCTTCCATTGCAGCTTCCAGTGGCTGCAGTTGAGCTTGTTGCTCTTCTTCTCTTCTTTTTCTAGCACACTCTCTCTCTAAAGCTCTGATGTATGCGGCTCTTGGAACAAGGTTTGATGTACCCTTTCTCCTCAAGTTCATACACCTGAAAATCACAAAGAGATGAAGAAGAGAATCAGTAACTTACAAAAATAAAAATGACTTAGTCTCAAGCAAATGACTAAATCTCAATGTTCAAATCAAACTCAGAATTTGGCAACGGTGCCAATTTGATGTTAGGAGTTTTGAGGCTCCTAAGTCAAATGATAGTATAGTGGAAGTTGTTTGTCGAACCAGTTCTGAGGGATTCAAATGAAAGAGAGAATGCAAGTATTTGCCTAATCTAAGTGCAATCAGTGAATTGGATGGTTTTTAAACTAAAACTAGAATGCAAGTAACAGAAATGATACTTTTAAGCTATTGGAAAAGAGAACTCATGGGTATAGGGATTTAGACCTTGGGTGATCAGGTTTCGAACTAAGGAATGTAAATGATAAATCAAACTATCAACCTTAAGCCTAGACACAATTCTAAGCAAGCTCTATGTCTAGATGAATGCTCATTTGCTAATATGTCTCAAACATCAAATGTCTTTGGTTGAATAACATGCAAGCAATCATTACTAGCAAGTCTATTAGCTATCTTAGCATCTTTAACAACAAATCTCTTTGGCAAAGTACACTAAAAGCCTAGGAGAGTTGACTCAGGCATTTCATCAAACACCTGTCGGGCGAGAAATGCCTAGAGATCACCCTTTGAGTGGCCTACTCAAATGATGCATTAAGATCACTCTACTATGCAAGGAACAAGTATGATCTATACCTAAAACATCCTAGAACTAGCCTAATCACCCTTAATCACCCTAACCCATGAATTCAAAAGGTGATTACTCACTAATCTCCATGATTCCTCTTAAACCCATGATGGATTTCAGATGAATCATATAGAGATGTAGAAAGAAAATCACAAGAACACAAGAACAATCAAATCCAAAAGACAACTTTTCTTGAGAGAGTTTTGTGTTCTTCAATAGATAAAAGATAATCTGTCAATGGTGGCTACAAAGCATACTTAAACATTAGGTTTTTCAGTGCAAAAACGTGCACAATAAATTGCAAAAAGGTCCTTGAAAATAATAAAAATCGTGAACTGATAACGCGGAGCGACCTCGTCCAGTCGCTCCGAGAGGTCGCTCTGGGCTTCGGGAGCGACCTCGGGTGGTCGCTCTGAGGGGTCGCTCCAGGGTGATTTACGGATGTCCGAAGCGATAAAAAGGCGAGCAACTTCATGGCGTCGCTCTGAGATTGAGCCTTGAGGTCGCTCCGTCTGGAGCGATGTCGCCTAGTCGCTCTGAGGTGGTCGCTCCGGTCGGCTTCGTCCAAAGATCAACTCTTATTCTTCTTTTGAGCTCCAAATGCATCCAAATGTCTCCAATAACCTCATGAGGTGCTCCAATACCTGATAGAGACATATGTATGCATAATGCAACCTAAACATGTCTAAATCCTATTCTATATGATGAAAATGCTTATGAATGAATGGTTAAAACAATGCAAATATGCGAGACATCATCTTGTCTTCCACGAGCACACGAAACATGTTGAGCTTGATTATCATATGACTCGTGATCAGATGAAGACATGCTTCCTCTATACACTTCATGTTGCCTCTGTAAACAACTTGGCTGATATATTGACAAATGCGCTCCATCTGAGTCCCTTTCATTCTTTATTGTCACAATTATCAGTCTCAAGTCTTTACTGTCCTGTCTCTAGTCCGGATTAAAGACTTGCGGGGGTGTATTATCTATGAGTATATGTGTACATATTATAGGAGTCAGTTAGGCAGTTATATTATTTAGCTAGTATATAACTAAGCTGTTGTACAGTGTATCTATTAACCAATTATTTATTTCACATTATCCTTCTTGTCTTTTTCAATAGTGGTCTAGATCTTCCAGTAATTGTTGCCTTTGTGAGCTTGGGTGTCTTGTTCATCTGATTCCTTATTTATTGAACATTTGTGGTGGTTTGGTGTAGTGTTCGTCTCGTTTGTGTGTTCTGCAGTGTCACTTTTTCTCGAACAGTCGGCTAGGGCTCTCGAAGCTCTTGGATGCTTGGACTTTTTTTACTGGGGATCTTATTCGTTGGGCTTTTTTCATCTGAGCCCATTAAGAGTTGGTTATGGATAAGTTTGAGCATAAAAACCTAGAACCAAAAGGTGAACCGGAACCAAACCGAAAAATCGAATTCGAAAGCGACCAAAATTCAAAATAACTAAATTGTTCATATATTTCTATCACCGAAAAACCGAAATAGAACCGAAAACCGAATAGGTTCCCGATTATCCGAAATAAATTTTATATACCTAAAATATTAGTTATATTTAGTACTCAAAATACTAATATTCTAAATATACTACTTATACACCAAATTATCCAAAAACTCAAATTACTCAAACATTTTTTTATCTTAAGTATTTTAAATTATCCAAATTATCCTAAAGAACCAATTATCGGAATAGTTTTTATCCAGAATATTAAAATTTATCTGAACTATCCAATTAATATCCGAAAATCCTCAGAAATTGTTTTATACCCCAAATTACCCAAATTAACCCAAAAAAACTAAACCAAACAGTAAGCAAATTGGAACTACAAATTTATTGGATTATTCGGTTCTTATAATTGATTTATTGGATTAGTCGGTTCTTATAATTGTTACTCGAACCGACCCGAAACCGAAAAGAACTGGACCAGACCATAACCAAATTTCATAGATAACCGAACGGTTCATATGTCTCTAGAACCGAAAAAACAAAAATCAAAAACCGAAAGAACCAAACCGAAACTAAATGCTTATGCCTAGTTATGGACCATTTTTCTTTTATTTTGTGTATTTTCCTTTTATTTCTTGCATCTTTTATATTGTAATCAAAATCAAAAAGAAAAATTAATCAAGAAAGCCTTTTAAAAGACACGCAATACATACTAGTTCTCCAATCGTCATCATAAACTCGCATCAAATGATGACCCAGCTATGACTTCCTCCAAAGGCCAGCTTTTAGAAGAAAAAAAAACGAACTCTCCCGTGTTTACAGTTACTATCTTATTACAATGTGCTTATTTCGGCCACGTTTAGCGGGCCTTCAAGAATTTATCCTTAGGTCTAGGACCGACCCTGAAATTTTTTGGGCTGAAAACGAATAACAAAGAAATTCAAAATTTTGAGAGCCTAAATTTTTTCTTTTCAAATAAAGAATTTTATATCCATATAAAAAATTTAAAAAATTTATTGAGGTTTAAGGTGAATGTTTCATTAGGCTTGGCCCAGGACCTATCCTGATTAGACCATAGAACATCAAAACATCAAATTCGATATAATTTTATCTCCAATAAAATACCAAAAATTACAACATTCCACTAAATTTGGTTTAAAGTGAATAGCATTACACAAAATTTAGTGTAATACTATTCATCGCACCAAATATTTTAAACATATTTTATTGTGTTTTCATTTAATAATATAGTTCAATTATTATTATTAATTAGTTTAAATTTGTTTCAATTATTATTATTAATCATTTTAGATTTGTAACTAAACATGAATATATTGTATTATTTATATTTTTACATAATTAAAATATTTTGTATTTTGATTTCAGGTAAAAAGTCACTAAGTTATTATTATAATTTATATGTTATAAAAAATAAAATATCATAAAACTTTTATATTTTATTTTTAAATAATAAATCACTAAATGGTTACTATCATTTATTTTATTTTAATATCGACTATATTTTTTATTTAAACTATATTTAATACTATTAAATTCACCAAACTTTAAAATATTTTTTTATAATATAGTTAAACATGTACTACTAATTAATACAAATTTATTAAAATAAATATGTTGTTATGTTATGTGTTTTCATAATTAATGTTTTGTAACTTTATATTATATTTTATGTAAATTAAATACATGTATAATATTGTTAAACCATAACATATAAATGTACATAAATTTTATAAATTTATAATTACGAAAATTTAATAAACATATTATCAAAGTGTGATAAAACAATTATTTATCCAATTCAAATACTAAAAACAAAAAATGTTTGACATCAAAATACTAAATTTGGTGTAAATTCAACACCAAATTTGGTGTCTGGAGATGCTATTACACCATGTTAACATAAACCACAAGATCAATATAAGAGGAAATAGAGAAAACTGGATATTTGTTGTTAAAGAAGCATATCCCAGTACCACGTATTTATACCTATTCATAACCCCAATTTAACCACAAATTCATTTGAATATCATAAGCTACAAAATAAAAATCTCAACAGACATACTATCTTTATATCTCTCAAGTGTATTAATTTATTATTCTCGTAATATTCTGGTTTTGAAACCGAGTGTGTAAGACGTAGAGCGGCTGATCTCTAAACATGAATTGGAATTTGGACCTGAAGTTTACAGTCTTTTAACTTTGCAAGTTAATCATACATGTATATAGACATGCTAGCAGTTTGCTAAACTATATAATATATGGATTTAAAAGTAATTAAATGAGAATTAAATATTAAGTAAAACGCAAACACAACTAGAGATTCAAGTGAGATGTGTAAATGTAGACTTAGAAATGTTCATCTATTTTGTGCTCAAGAGTAACCGAAATAGTTACAAACAAGTGAAGGGTGTAACTTAAGAACAAACATAAGTAAGAGAAAGCATACTTTAAATACAGTTTCAAAAAAAAAATGGTTTTATAAATCAGTTATTTCAATAATTTTAACATTATTATAAAATTTAAACCAAAGAAGATTCGTGCAACTATTAAATCGAGTATATATATATATATATTGAGGTATGTTTGAGTGAGTCAACAAACATAATACAAGTCCCATGCATCATAAAACACCCACCCACTGAACTAACTGTACACTGCATTGAAAAACAGTTTCACAGCACAGGTAAACAATGTCTTTAGTCTCACTAGTGATTAAGAGTTCACGACAACGATGAAAGAAAGACCAGACTATTCTTCATCATCATCATCCAAATCTACAATCTGTGCTCGCCTCTCAGCTGCTTTCCTCCTGATGAAGAAACCCCACCTCATTGCTGCCTTTATCTTAAGCCACCCAACCACAGATCTGCCTGATCGACCACCGTCTTCATCATCATAACCTTGCATAGGCGTGTTCAGAAACGAAGGGAAGTCATATCCATCTTCTGGAAAATATGTTGCAGAGCCACCGCCTGCTCCTCCTCCTCCCATGCTGAACAAGCGGAGGAACTGTTTCATGTCTTCGTTCTCCAGCATTTCGTGGCTTCTGAGTCTGATCTCTTCCTCTGAGAAGAAATCTTCAAAAGGATTGAGATTTTCCTGGTCGTGAACTGAAGCAGAAGGGTTGATGTTTTGGTATGACTGTGGAGGACCAAGAGCAAGCAGACCGTTCATGTTTTGATTGTTTGTGGAGGAGCTTTGAGCCTGATGTAGACTTCCCATGATCTGACCCGAAGAAACCTCATATAGTTCTATTGGGTTGGAGTCTAGAAGCTGAGGATGTGGTGAAGGATACCTTGTCACCATAGTTTGATCATACCCTGCAGTTACTTGACATAGTTTAAATAAACACTACTTATTGACAATTTTTTTCAAGGGAGTGATTGCAATTCACAAACCTCCAATAGCAAAATCTGAAAGATGCAGTGGAGATTGATTAGCCATCTGCATTGGATTGTCAATGGCAGCAGTTGAGTAATTTTTCTGAGGTTTCTGAGGCTGCTGCTTCATGTCTATGAGAGATTTTCCATCATACTCTATGACTAAGTCCCAGTTTTCATATGCTTTCTTCACCAGCCCATCAACATATACCTTCACAACACATAAGTGAAATAATACAGTTCAAACACAGTAAAGTAACATTAAATCTATATAGTGATTCATAGATTAACTAGACCATAAGTAGAGGAACATGCGGCATTACCTTTTGGCTTTCAGAAAGTGAATCAGCAGAGAAGTACTGATCTCCGGAAATGAGACCACTCAGCTCATAGATATTATTAAACACAACTCCAACATTCCTTGAATCCTCCGGATAGTAGATATAAAGCTTACTGCTCAACACACACGTCTTGGCATGTTCCGCTAGTGTATCCCACATCTTGTTTGACATTCCACTTCCAAGAATCTATTACAAACAAAGGAGACAGAGATACAATCAGCCTCGGCGTCTAGATAAACTTGACATAAACAAAGCACTTACAGCACGTAACCCTCCAGAATCTCTGACCATGATTCTCAGAAAGTCTTCTACAGTGACTATCCCTGCAGCACTAAGCTTCTTATGGAACGCTCCATCCTTACCAATCTTCTCCAATCTCCACACGTCATCACCCAGAGCAGGTGGATAATGCTTCTTGTACACTGCACCATTAAACAAAGTTTGCATCAAAACTCAAAAAAAGAAGTAACTAAACATTGCACACATACATACATACATTCTCCCCTGTGATCTTTAACGGTAAAAGCTTCCGTCTTCCCCTCACGTACCCGCATCATCCCATCACAACCCCTAGAAGCAACCCTTAAAGCGAGTCTGAACTTCCTACTCCGAATCCAACTCGAGTTATCAGTGAAAACAATCTCCCCCAAAGTCCCAACCCCTTCCTTGAGAGTGACACACAAGTCTCCATTCAGCAACGGTCTCTTTCCTTGGCGCTCTTTCACCACATAGCTTTCGAACTCTTCCTTAGTCCAGTCTTCGTCATCTTCCCTGGCGAAGTCTCCTTCAAGCACAACGACCTCGAGCTTTGCTGAAGCCTCTGGACCGTGTAAGACGGCGCGGCGAGTGTTTGAATCGATGAGGACGACGTGGATTGCTGCACCTTGCTCTCCTTCTACTCTTCCTCCTGTGAATAAGGGGAGAGATAGCCTGGACCTGAACTGGAGCCGTAAGTTTCTACCATCAGGACCTTCGATTCGCTTTGGAGAAGATCCGGAACCAGAACTGCAAAAGTAATAGTAAAATGTTATCACCCCTAAAATCTCAAGGCCTCTTCACAGTGAGCAAATTTGAGTTTACCTTCCAGTAAGCCTAGGAGGGCCTAACTTAGCCAAAGCACGTTCAACTTCCTCGCTGACCTGCTCAACAATCAACAAATCTCATTTTAAGACTTTTAACCAATGATAGCTAATTTCTAAGTAAAAAAAACATATAAAATAAAAAACTTTAAGTGCTAATACAGAGTTAAGAATAGTGCAGACAAGTAAAAGCAGAGAAGAAGAGGGAGTGAGATGTTACAACTCGGCGGAGAATAGGTTCCAAAGAGGAGCAAAGCTTCTGCAAACTGTTTACTTTCAGAGCCTCTACAATCACACTGACACAAGCGTAGAGAAAATCCACAGAGTTAGAAACTTTTCTGTATATAATAAAACTAGTTCAAATTACAGGAAGAGAAATGAAAATAACCTAGCAAGAGCAGGACGTTTCCGCTCAGGATGATCATCATTCCCATCAAAACTCCTTTTGGCTCTGTTCATGTTATTACCTCTATCCATTCTACTTACGCATTCCTCTCTCAACTCCTAGATCTGCAAATTCACCATTATATAAATCAAAAGCAACCTCGAGAATAGCTCATTTTCACTTAACAAACGAAACCAGTAACTAATTTCACGTCTGAGAACAGAGAGGACTCTAACTCACTCTTGGTGACACAAAGTGAAGAACCAAAACAAAAGATATGAAAGAGACAAGTGACACGAAAGTAAGTAACCTGTGAGACTATCACGCCGAATATAGAAAACCACCGATGTCGAATAATGATAAGTAGCGAACGGAAGTGTGTTATGTTCGAGACTTTTGAGACAGTCTACTCTTCTTAGTCTTCTCTCGATGATTTCTTTTCTGGGAGGGTTAATCAGTCAACCATGGCGACTCATTTAGCTTTTTGGCCGTGTCAGTAGTGGGGATTTAATCTGGTGCAGTTAGGTGTACTAGATTGCAATGATTTGTTATTTTTACCCCAGTGGTCGTTGGTCCATTGTTCCCTACTTGTCTGTCCTTTAAGGTTACATTTTTCTAAAGAATCATTTATTTTTTGAATTCTAATAAATTGTACGATTGATCTCATATTCTCATCCATAGAACATAGCTAGATCTAGAAGTAATTCTAATTTTACTACAAATTTGATACAAATTTTTAAAAATTTATTCTTAGAGAATAATTATTTTCATAAATACATGAAATTTGCAATGAAAGAAAATTAAAATAACCATCCTAAATTATTTGAAAATAGAATTCTAATATAATTTTGTTAATTAAGATTTATTATCTACTACTACCCTTTCGATCTCATTATGATTCAGAACCGTCAATGCAAGATTTACCAGACGGCGGATGATGCTGCATAGTTCGATATTCTAGGCTTGTAGCTAGCAAAGCAAAAACGTATTATATATGCACTGCGAAGCGTCGTTGATAATTAATACGAACATCCAAAGTAGAAAATTGCGTGTGCCAAGTGTAAGACAAATTTTGGACGAGACATTTGTTAGCATGCAATAGTACAATACCATATATGGTAATAACCACGTCCTAAATGTAACACGCTACGATTGTCAAAAGAAATGAACATAATCATCGAAAATAAACATGAGCAACACTTGCTGCATCGGCTAGGAAATTGGCAAGCGAAGACGATAGAGGAAAGCATATGATGAGATGAAGGAGAGAAGATCCAAAAGGCATAGTTCAATTGTTTGATAAAGTTTTAATGGACTTTAGACCTTATTTAAGGCCCAAAATCGAAGTTTCCTAATTGGACCTTTAATGGTTTATTTACCATGTGTGTACTTTGTTGACATTGTTGTGACAGTTTCTCAATCATGTATGTTTTTAATATTTTGTTGGGAAGTAAATGTTCTGATGCCTTAGCTTAAGAAGCTAGCATAACTCCCAAAAGTATGTAATAACTTGGTCTCAGTCTTGTATTTACTGTTATATTAATGAAATATCCATGTTGATGACAAATTTTTTTTTTAAAAAAAGAACTAGTAGTCATTCAGAAGATGTACTAATCGAACAAGGCGTATGTCTAACAAAATCACTAGTGTTTTAATCATAAATTTAAAATATCAATCCAAATATAGATGATATAGAAACGTACTAGTGTTTATTCAAAATCTAAGTTATGTGGTAATGACATGCTCTATTTATAATTCGAATCATATATCTTAAACAATTTGGTCTTACAATGTCCAATCCCCAGTATTTTGAAAAGTTTTGCGTTAAGGTGTGCTAAATATTTTGTCAGCAATAAACAAAACTTGTGCCTTATGGTATGAGAAGCTCATCATAAACGTGGTCGTCTCCCTCAGAAATTCCCAAGACTCGAACAACCTACCCAAGCCACAAATTAGTAGGAAATTAGACAAAGAAATCCCTTTATTATTAATCCATAAGTATTTTAAAAATTTAACCTTTACAAAGTAAACTAATTTCGATGTTGCCATTATGCCTATGTGTCACCCTCACAATCCTCCTCAGCCATCATTTAAAATTATCATTAATTTACTAGAGTAATTACATATAATGCTATTGATCCTATTATGTTTGTTATATTCTCATTCCTAACCATATTATTTGGCTCCTTCTTTATATTATTTGACACATATGCATTGCAAACATGTTATATAAAATAAGTTGTCGAGTCCAAGGACACATATGCAAACAATTCTTTTATATATATTTTTTTATCCTTACTAACATTCTTTTATATATTCTTGAACTTATACATTCTTTTATATATTCTTGAACTTATACATTCTTTTATATATTTTTTTATCCTTACTGATATTCTTTTATATATTCTTGAACTTATACATTAATTTTTTTTATATATTCTTGAACTTATACATTTTTTTATATATTCTTGAACTTATACATTCTTTTGTATATATATATGTATGCTTACTTGCAATATGAAATATGTAAAAAATGCATATATGTATACATATACTTATACATTCTTTTATATATTCTTTAATTTATACATTCTTTTATATATGTGCGCTCTTTTTTTCAACATTTCGAATTTCGAAAATAGGAACCACATACAACATTATTGTATGTTTTGGAATATGGGAAGCATATAAAATTAGGAACCAAATTTATAGTGATTTGGGGATGATTGATATTATTTGAGAAAAATATCTATAATTTCGAGGATAATTTTATCAATCGTGACCATGATATTTATGCATTTCCTAAATTATGAAAAGATGATCTACAATAAATATAAACTTGCTAAAATTTTGGTCAAGATATGAAATATGAAATATCTAAAAAAATGCATATATGTATACATCTACTTATACATTCATTTATATATTCTTTTGATTATACATTTTTTTATATATGTGTGCTCTTTTTTCAACATTTCGAATTTCGAAAATAGGAACCACATACAACATTATTGCATGTTTTGGAATATGGGAAGCATATAAAATTAGGAGCCAAATTTATAGTGATTTGGGGATGATTGATATTATTTGAGCCAAATATCTATAATTTCGAGGATAATTTTATCAATCTTGACCATGATATTTATGCATTTCCTAAATTATGAAAAGATGATCTACAATAAATATAAACTTGCTAAAATTTTGGTCGTTAATAATGAAAATTGGACAAATACATTAATTAGAATTTGTTGGATAGCTGTGTTGCTCACCAAAACTATGACTGTGTATGACACGTGTATTTATGTTTATAATCGCATACACTCATTGCTATTTGGTATGGCTTCGGTATATAAGTGGACCATTATCTTTTCAAAGAGATGCAGTGGCAATCAACTATTTTAGCATAAGACCAGAACATATACTTTAAAGTCTAAGGTATATTATTTTACTAATAATGTTAACTCCTATATATTATTACTCATACCATTTTGACAATTTTCACATATAAAATATGTAATGTTCCCTAATGTTTTTTTATATAAAAAATGTTCCCTAGTTTTTTTTGAACATTTTCACTGTGCACAAAGCGCAGGTCATATCCTAGTTTAGTGTTAATACAGAGATGGGGTTAGGTACGTAATACATTAAATGGTCCAAAGACACACTTGAAGGATGGCAACAATTTTTGATAGGATCGCGATCCTATCTATATATCCCTCTCAGAAGTTAGTACCTATTAGGTTTGACTTAATGTTTTGTTTGATTCTTAAGTAATACTTATAAATATGGTATATTAATCAAATTAAATAAATCCATTCTTCTTCTCCGTAAACAGAAAAGTCAGCCCCTTGCAAGTACCAAAAATCTTGATTTCTTGTCATTAAAAAAACTCAGCTAGTGAAGTAGGAGAAGAATTAAAGCATATGAAATTATCAACTCTGATGTCGTATTTCCCTTGTTCACAGAACATATCCTTCTAACCAATTACCATTTCTAATACATGAAAATTATACAAATGTTGTGTTAATCATTGGACTCGTGGACTTAATAAAAGGTATGTTATTCATCCACATTCAAAATGAATATTAGACTGATTAGATTATGTTATAGTTGGTTTCGGGTAAAGTTATTTTGTAACCTAAAATATGGTTATTAATAGTTGATGCATGTATGATATGTATACCAGCTAATACATAAGCAAATTAAGTAAAGTGTGTATAAGACTAGTTAAAAGTGTGTATAAGGCTCTCTTTTTTTAAAACAAAAGTGTGTATAAGACTATGTATAAGACTAATTATACATAATATGTGTGATGAGTTCACCATTTAAGAAAAGAATCCATTCTTCTGTCTTCTACAAACATATATAAATATACGGCTTGTTCTTTTAATTATGCCAGCTTTGGTCTTAATGCAACACCTAACACGCGTTAATGACTTGTTTCATATGGTCAAACTCACACGTACACATCCATACGTTTAACATTTATATTTTCTTTTCCTTAAATGAATTTAGATGAACCAATATGATTGCATACTATAAAATGAAATATAGTTACAGGGCAAGGAGGGACAAGGATGGTTTAAAATGAAATATAGTTACAGGGCAAGGAGGGAAGGATGGTTCTACCGCAGCGAAGGGGATATCAAAGATATGATGGTGCCATGAATATTCATTGGAGCCTATCATCTTTATATGCATAATGTGAAACGGTGATCTGGGGTATCAAATAATAAAGGCCCTATATATTTATGGAAATGGTGTTTGCAATAAATTGTTCTTATTTGGTAAAAATAGTGTTAACATGGACATAATGATCAACTTTCAATTATACACATAAAAAATACGATGTAAAGACTATTTCCACATCTCACAATTCAACTTTTTAGGATAAAAATACAATAGCTGACAAACCTGTATGGAGGTTCAGAATTTGTTTTATGCTATAATTTATGTCGATTTAATTCTACTGAACTATCAAATTTAAAATGTTGTTAAGAATAATATAGTTTTTTGAAGAACCAAAATTTAATTTTCAAAAACAGTATACATATAAAATGGAATATAACTATATAAGAGTTGGGGTTTTTTCGTGCCGGAGCATCCCTGAAATGTTGGAGGCCATGGACATTTTAATAAAGTTTTAACAAAATTCTATTTTACAAATTTGGAAATCTTTTATGGTGTAAACTTTTTAAAAAATTCGAGAACTCTAATCCAATATTTTATTTCGCTATATTCAAGACTGCCTTTGTTTCGGTGCCCCAGGTTCAAAACATTTATACAATTTTTTAATTTAAAAATTTAGTGACTAATTTAGATCTATGAAAAGTTTCAGTCTTAGGAAAAATAATAAAAAGTTATAATAACAATTTACCCTCTCAGTGCAAAGCAAATGGCGTACGGTATTTTGTTAGTGAACCCAAGTGACGTGACATGATTTACACTTTTCCTTGGATTAGTGTTTTTCTTTTGTCAACGTTCCTTGGATTAGTTTTCTGTTGGTAAAAAGACAAGATTATATATAATATAAAATTGGCAAACTCAAATCCTATCTTGAATTTGTTGGGGGAAAATATCGATGTTTTCTTTTAAGAAAATAACAGATATTTTAACGAATGGAAATTAAGGCCAAATCACAAAAATAGAAATATAATAGTGAAAATGTTGTCATACTTTTTTCTAATCATATATGTACAATCTAGTATGTAAGATTTAATTTTAGGGTAGAATTTAAAGTTTAATATGTATAATTTTTGATGTAGTTGTATCTAATGTAAATGTAAAAGTTAAATAAAAAATCAAAAAAAAATATTCATATAACAATATTTTTGGTTTAGAAAATAAAGATCCTATAGATATATTTTGTTTTAATTTTCAAACCAAAATATAACATGATTGGCAAATTATATGGTTGTAGATATAAACTAAAATTAATATAACTCGTTAAAACCAAACCAATCCATAAACTCCACTAACTGGTTATTTGTTTAGGATATAAAATTCAGTCATTTTAATTGTAATGGCGGGTATTTACGGTGGTAATATTAGTTACTCTCCTTTTAAAATTTGTTGTTTAATTTTTTACTCCTCCTTTTTTGTCAAAAACTTATTTTTCACTCTTCTAACATGTTCATATTAGCCATAATGTTAAGGTAGTATATATACAAATACAATACAATACAATACATTTGAATTCGATATTTAGTTGGATAGGTAATTAAATGTTTTCTTCCTCAAAATAAATATTTGCTCCACATGATTATTATATTTTTTTTAATATTAGACACATACAGAAACAATTATATGTAAAGCCAATGGATTCTATAGCTAGTTATAAGTAGCATATTGTCCAATATAAACATGACAAACTCATATCAATATTATTAGCACTACCAGGCTAGCTATTAGCATTTACAAAATGAGAGTCTTGATCAACGATTTTTTTTTAACATTTTGATCAATGATTTTTAAAGCAAACCTTAGGGACCTGATATCTAAAGATTAGCTGGGAAACTAATATCAAGCAGTATTGATTAATTAATTTGATTTAAAGTATATCTATTACGCATATATATATGTGTGTGTGTTTATTTAAGCTTACTTTTAAGTCCTCTTATGACATAAAAACATATCTTTTTTTTTTTAACACGTATATATGCACATAAACAAGAAACATTTGCGTTACTTATATTAGGCACATAAACTAAAGTTTAAACTTTTATGTCTATATACTATCTAATATATGTATATATGCATATATACTATCGATTATAGTGCCTTCAAGCTAGGGATTTATCAAATGCATCGATTCTAGGGTTCTGAAAAAGGACAACAAGAAACATTTGCGTTACTTATATTAAACTCTGAATTTCCTAGTGTCTTCAATCTTTTACTATATATTATACACAATATCTTTTATTATATTGTAGAGATATTAAGTTATACAGAATATTAGTTGCTCCTTTTTGGAATTTTGATGGTTTCCTCTTGTTATTTTGTTGCCTAGTTGTGGTTCCTTATCTCACTTGATTATTTAACTGATTAATCACAATCTTTTGATGAAATTTCATACTAACTTTTAATAAATGATTTTTTTAATAAATGAGCGTTATCTCCAAAGAACATCTTTGTAATAAATCAAGGTCAATTAGCGTTAGTTGTCTGGTTTGTTCCGATCAATTATTGTATTTATGCTTCTCTATTTCATTTTAAAAAAAAGTATCTGAGACCAATCAATTTAATTCCCACTGTTAGAACTCATCGTCAACATTAGTAAAACCTGATATTTATAAGAAAAAATATAAGCAGATATAAAAGAATCGTATAAATATTAACCAGTATCAGTTTGTTAATTATATGGGCAATCAATGAATCCTATAAATACTTATACCACTTTAGTTATTATTATATTTTTTTATCAAAATCACTTTAGTTATTAGTAATAGAAACTTGCTCACTTTAAGACGTAGCTCTTGCAAGGTTAGAAAAGCCATTAGTTAATTTTAACTATCTATGCAGATCTGGTTGATGCAAAGTAATTGATTCATGCAAAGTACTTTGACACATGCATCAATGTTATTAAACATATAGTTAATTAATTTTCAAAAATGACTGTTTGTTCAAAACTACTATTAGCAAATAACAAAATGGTAGCTAGCAAAGTCGGGATAAGAAACTTAATGTATGCTTTACTTGATAATACTTTAAAAAAATGTTTGATTTAGTATTTTTGAATATGGATTAATAATAATTAATACATGAAACATTTAAATGATGAAATGTCAAGCATAAAAATCATTCAACAGAAAAAAATGTTTGAAGAAAAAAAACAATCATTTCTTCCTAAAACGGGCCTCGAAATATTTAAATGGTTGATTATATCGCTAAAAATTAATCTTCGTCTTGCTATAATTTACGTCACTTTTTAAACCCTTGCGTCTTAGGTATTTTTCAGATTTATAATTTATACATTCATCATATTCAGTTGAATTCGAAGCTGCAAATACACCCACTGCACATACGTTATATTTATCCATATAATATTTGTTCTTTTTTTGACTGAAGGCATTCTATCCATATAATATTTGTTTGTGTATGTGTAATAAAAGAAACTGTAAGTCAAAGAACAAGAGCTTCTAGAATAAATTGAGAGATAAAAGCTTACCTTGAAATGAAGTCAAAACTTATTTGGCAACGAGTCATAACCGTATCTACATGACTATATGGTCTTCTCGATACCGACGTTTTTCCTTACGGCACACGGATTTTCATACTAATCATATTACATTATCGGTTAATTTCTTAAAAACTTCTTCCACATGCAGAATTTCTACAATGTCACTAAACAAGAAACGTTTTATTGAAAAGGAAAACTACGTACGGGGTGACTAAGTTTCTTTAATTGTTATCACTAAACTGGACAACTGGTGCAATGATGGGATGGCATGGTTGGTAAAAACTATGGAAACACATTGTACTATTCTGCCGTTCTATGATTTATAATAATATTCAATG
Organism: Raphanus raphanistrum subsp. raphanistrum; assembly: GCA_019706035.1. Taxonomy (NCBI): domain Eukaryota; kingdom Viridiplantae; phylum Streptophyta; class Magnoliopsida; order Brassicales; family Brassicaceae; genus Raphanus; species Raphanus raphanistrum. Next base: position 16,644,788 of record CM033981.1, read on the forward strand.
TTCATCATTTTCTCACAGAAAGTATTATAAACATTAGTCAAAAAAAAAAGTATTATAAACATTCTTGTTTGAATGCAAGATGATACAATCGGTACTTTTTCAAGAAAAATAAACATTTCTTGTTTGAAGTTTCTTACTGAGGCTACATTATGCAAGTTCCGAAATTTCTCTTGTTTCTTTACTCAGTTCTGTCATAAGAAAGTCAAGAATTTGGATACCTTTTCTCATATAAGTTGACTTATTCAAACCACTATCTATGAACTTCAGCAAATTATACAAATTCAAGAAGTACTCCCTCCGTTTCAAATTAATTGTCGTTTTAAACTTCTACACACATATTAATAAAACATCTAATTTTGTATATTTACTAGATAAAAACATCATTACAAATACATCTAACCACATTTCAACTAATAGAAAAATAGTTTAGAATAAAAAATCAATAAATTTTGCATTGAAATCATAAAACGACACTTATTTTAAAACGAAATTTTGCTCTACAACTACAAATAATTTGAAACGGAGGGAGTACATTACAAATTAAGTGTAACATTTGATTGGCTACAGAGGGGAGCATTTTCAACCCAAGTCACGACAAATCAAGACGATGGTTTGTTTCCTGCCCTTTAATTTGATATCTTAAATATTAATTAAGATATACAAAGGGATATGCAATTGGACAAAATGTCACGCAAGTTTTTCTTTGCATTCATGATTTAAAAACTGAGACAACTTTTCACCTTTCACATAAACAAATAAATGTTAGAAAACTAATCCAAAAGCAGGAAACACAAAAACCCTAGTCAGAAAAATATAATTTGCTAAGGGTTGAATTTGAAATATGAAAATTAATACACGGAGACGACTTTATATGTATATATTTAATATTCACTTTTAGTTATAATAATCACTAATTAATACCTTCCTTTTCTCGTCTTTATAAACCATCTCTTCTAAGCATGAGATCATTTCATCTCCAACAAGCATAATAACACTTTGGAAGAAGAACAAGAACAAAGAAGAAGAAAAGACAAAAGGATTTGTAAGAAAATGGGAAGAGCTCCATGCTGCGACAAGGCAAACGTGAAGAAAGGGCCTTGGTCGCCTGAAGAAGATGTGAAGCTCAAGGACTATATCGACAAATATGGCACTGGAGGCAACTGGATCGCACTGCCTCAAAAAATTGGTAATAATTACATTAGTTTATACTTATAATTATAAGTAGCTGCATCTTGTTTAGTTTTATCTACCAAAACTTAAATTCTGAGCTTCGTTTTGAATATTTATCATATAATATATCACTTTTTGGATCAATAAAATATGGATTTAATCAACAGCCCCTTGTCCCGATTTTACTTGATTCATATTTATGATTTCGGTTAATTGTCCTGATTTTGAAGTTTTGTCTAAATTATAGGGTTGAAGAGATGTGGTAAGAGTTGCAGACTGAGATGGCTTAATTACTTAAGACCAAACATCAAACATGGTGGCTTTTCCGAGGAAGAAGATAGTATCATCTTAAATCTTTACATCAGCATTGGAAGCAGGTCAGTGATTTATCTATATCGCATGATATCTGTTGATTAGTTATTTAAATAAATCAACACCTCTTAACTATATAATATATTCTTGGTTCAGAATTGGAGGTAATTCTGTAAAACTTTAACTTGGGCTTCTTGTCTTTTTACCTCTTGTCTATGAATCTTATGCTGAAACACATGCAAGCCCATGTATCAAGCTATGATACATCCCATAAAATTTAGGGTTTATATTGTCTCTTTCTCCTTGGTTTGGTGTTTTTGTACTTTTGAGGCACCTCATGTTTATTTACGTCTATGAAAACATGAAGTTAATTAGTGATCTATATAACGAAATAATTGTTATACATCTTCTAATAATTGTAACCTTAATCTGATATATGCAGGTGGTCTATAATTGCAGCTCAGCTTCCTGGAAGGACAGACAATGATATCAAGAATTACTGGAACACCAAACTGAAGAAAAAACTGCTTGGAAGACAGAAACAAATGAATCGCCAAGACTCCATCACCCATCAGAATGAAAACAATATCAGCAACAACAACAACAAGAGTCCTCAAAATCTGAGTAACTCGGCTCTAGAGAGGCTTCAACTTCACATGCAGCTTCAGAACGTACAAAGCCCCTTCTCCAGTTTCTACAACAACCCTATCTTGTGGCCCAAGCTTCATCCATTGCTGCAGACTACTCCCGATCAAAACTCTAAGCTAGCATCCCAGGAAACCCACCACCCTCTAGGAGTTAACGTTGTTCACCAGAAGAGTCATATCAATCTAGCTGAGCTCAGCAATGGAGTATCTCCTATCTATTCAGAGAACGTAGAGCAAACCATAAACCCTGCTCATGGATTTCAACCTAATTTCAGTTTTTCGCAGGACCTTCAATTAGATAATCATAACATGGACCTTATGAACAGATGTGCTTCTAAAGAATTGTTTCAAGTGGGCAACGAGTTTGGGCTAACGAACGATTCGAGCTGGTGGTCGGAAGAAGTGGATCTAGAGAGGAAAACAATGTCGTCGAGTTCTTGGGCATCATCATCTGTTCTTGATCAGACGACTGAAGGAATGGGTATACTTCAAGAGTACGCTCAGATGAGCTACCACAGTGTGTAATCATTTTTATTTGTTATGCATATGTACATGCATGTGTAAACTATAGGTGGATGGATTATTGATGAATTATGTATTATTACAGTCATAAGCTTATTATAGCATGTTGAGGGCGAAAGGGGTTTTTCATTTTCTTTTTAAATGTAACGATTTGTTGATAATAATAATGTAAATCATTAATTTTACTAGCTTTTCTTATATTTTGAGTGACTTGAAAAACTTACATGGATCTAAAAGTTCATTCTGACCCATTTTACGATAAAATGTTAACATCTTACATAAATTTTACTGATCAGTGATTGATAATTTTTTTTTGTAATCTAATACTAGATTTTACTTGTAGCTAACGGTATTATTTTTCAACCTACGTTTTTGTGTTTTTCTTTCGCAAGATTTTTATGTTTCTATCTACTTTTGGGCTTCCCGGACAGAAAATAATGGATATGTTAATTCCAGTTAAACCAGGAAATAATGGGCCTGTTCAGTTTCAGTTATAAAGGGCCATAAAAAGATGCCACTAGTTGCTGAGAGTGACATGGCCGAACCGTATGACAAGGAAACAAAGTAAACTAAAAATTATTTCTCAACTAGAAGTAAAATACTCAGTTTTGTATATAAAAAGCCATAGGAGCACTAGATAAAAAATCTTTTTAGGGAACATTCTTAGGCCGGCTACATTGTTGTATATCTAATTATCTCGCATTTATTATCCGTTAGTTTTAACTAATATCTTAAGATCAATTTAAAACTAGTAAACTTGATCAATTCTATCCAATAAAAAATCATGGACCATCACCTTTTTCCTTATGCCACTTGATTTTAAGAAATCAGAAAAATATCAGTCCATGCGATTGATCGACATATTTTCATTGCATACTTAAAATTACAATTTAATTCCATCCCAACATTTTATCACATATGAGATAGCGAAGAAAATTATTTTAGTTGCAAAGAACAAAACACAATCTATATTTAAAATGACAGATTCTTTCAAAAAAAGTTTTAAATGAACTTCAAAAATTCTTCAGAGTCCACATTAGTTAATCAAGAAGTTCATATACATGTAACAAAAAGAAATAGTATTAAAGATCCCAATTGACAATTAAGTAATTAACCACAGAATCCATCTTACAAAAACGTATAACATAAAAGAGTGGTGACCATAATCGAACATGGAAGCCACAAATGGAGTTGACATCCCCCTCTAAAGGTCCAAATTTTTATTTAATCCATGAAATCATAACTTATAAATAATCACTCGCCAAGTAATTTCTCTTCACCACCCAACACCCCGTCGTTCGTAGTCATACCACAAAAGATGGCGACCGGTTCATCGACGACCCAAGTCATTGTCTTCACAATTTCCCTTCTCATGGTCGCTTTCCAAGCAGTCCATGCAGACTATTACCGTCCAAGACCACCGGTTACCCCGACCCCTTACGTCCCTAAGCCATGGGTCCCACTTCCAACCCCGAGCCCCAAGCCTGTTTATCGGCCTCCGTACACCCCGCGCCTACCAGCTGGCTCCATCGCTAGACAGTTCCTTGACCCACATAACGCTATTCGGTCTAGACTAGGTATTTATTAGTAATAGCAATGTTTTAAAACTCTGTTTAGCCTAGATGGCATATCGGTCATAAGCGAAACGATTTTCTAAAACGATTTTCTAAGAAATCGGTCTAGGCTTGAACATTACTTAATTCATTGTTACGATTCACCATATTAGTTAATTGAGAGATTGGGATCTAGTCCTTAAAATGCGATTATGGTTGTTTTGTAGAAGCCGTAAGGGGCAGGAAACCATATCTTTCACAGGTCTGATGATTACTCTTGGCTTTGTAGTCTTTGCCATAGACTCCTCCGCTTAACAAAAAAAAAAGTTGTTACGGACTGCTGCATTTTGGTGTAATTTGGCTATGTTACGTAGGTTTCCATTGTTTTTGTTTGCTTTTAATTTTACTTTTATATAACTTAAACCATTACATAATTTTTATTTTGTATAATGGTATTCTTTCACACGAAATGGTATTCTTATTGCTTTTTGTAAACTTAATCTCATTTCCAATCAGGTTTGCCTCCATTGGTTTGGGACGGCAAGCTAGCGAGCTACGCGACATGGTGGGCAAATCAGAGGCGTTACGACTGCTCAATGACCCATTCGACCGGGCCATATGGAGAGAACCTGTTCTGGGGGAGTGGATCGAGCTGGGCACCAGGATTCGTGGTGCATTCATGGGTCGTTGAAGGCAGCTCATACAACTACAACACCAACTCGTGTGACGGAAGTGGGATGTGTGGTCACTACACTCAGATCGTGTGGCGTGACACCAAAAGGCTCGGATGCGCAAGTGTGGTATGTGAGAATGGTGCAGGAGTTTTCATCACTTGTAACTACGACCCACCGGGTAACTACGTTGGTGAGAGGCCTTACTAAGAGGAAAAAAACACTTTAAACGTTTTGTTTTGTTTGGTTCTTGATTTTATTTAATTTCGCTATATTTTCTGTTTCATTATCTTCGTAAAATTAAAATTTGCGAGACATATAATTTGCATGATACATCGTTCTGTTGTTTATGTGTGTAATGTTATTTGACGTCATGTCCTGAAAGTTCTGTTGATTGGCCGTATTATGGTAACATCGTAAAAGATTATGTGAGTTTTTTAGCATATGAAAATATAATTGTACTTGACAACCGTATCCAACTGAAGAAACTGACAAGACAATCACGTATGGTAACAGTCTAACAGATATATACAAGTAAGTTAGCATCAATTTAAAAAAATAAAAATAAAGATGTATTAGATTTTTTTCACATATTAGCTAGAATGAAAACACGATGTCTTGCAACACATAATAAATTTGAGAATTTATGGTCAATGATTGTTCCTTTTTTTTTCTTTTTATAACAGGAGGATTACATTAATATTAAACCAACGGTTACACAAAATTAATCTAAAGCCGGTGAACTTGTAGACTCCCAAAATAAAAAAAAGAACAGTGGAAGAAGATTCGTTTCATAGAATTACAACATACTTGTATCTGGAAACCATAAACAAAGACTAGAAGCTAAGGTTTTACACAAAATAAATCATACCAAACAACACAACGTCAAATGATTGTTCCTCATTTTGTTAAATTCCGGACTATATGATACACAATCTTGTTCTGAACATTTAGAGAGATTTTTAAAAAAGCATTAGCAGAGGACAAAGAAAAGAGAGAGAGAGAGAGAGATACATATCACATCTTTTCATTTATTCCACCACAAAGATACAGAATATGTTATCTTAGAAATTGTGCTAAAAATAGAATAGAATTGTTGAGTCGCTTCCGGATAAAGGAGTGTTCTATTGCTTCAACTCACCCATGATATCACAACATTGCTTCTATTGTTTCTTCTTACCAGGTGGGTTTCTCGGTTTGAGCTTTTTCGATTATCAATCTTTAGTTTCATGATTCGAAGTGCTGTTTTTGTTCCATTGTTCAGGTTTTGTTGAAAAGTACGAAGAAAGTTGAGATCTTTATTATGATCCTTGTCTGCTTAACGCAGCGCCATTTCTAGTGGTAGACTTATATCCAAAGCTCGAGTCTTTTTCGATCACTAAAACGTGTCTAAGCTTTTAAAGTTTGTTTATTGATTTGGGAACGAAGTGTAGTGATTCTGATGATTGGAAAGGAGAATTCATCCCTGAGATCCCTTATATTAAGTACGAGGTAAGCAGTAAAAACCATATTTTTGTTAGATTTTGTTGGAGTAAGCATGAAGATGATTGGTCAAGAGTGAGAGACTTGCGGAGCAAGCTACAAGGAGTCCTTATCGAGTTGTTGTTGAGATAAAGATTGAAGTTGTTATTAGGAGTTATCTATATAACAGTTAGTCATTATCTTTGAGTAGAGGATATTCTTTGTAGCTAATATATAAACCCATCGCATGTGATAGGGTAACGTGAGAGAGATTGAGTTTGTAAGTGCTTGAGGTTTTGAGTGAGTTTTCTCCTTAAGCTTTATATAAGAGAGTGAGTCTTATAATCTTGTTGAGTATACAAATGCAATCGTATTAACTAGTTTCAATATTTGGTATCAGAGCAACAAATTGAAGCTATGACGGATCTTACGGTTGCTACAACGAAACAGAAAGAGACAGGATCTTCATCGATCAAATGCCCAATACTAAACTCCACAAACTACACTGTATGGGCCATTAAGATGAAGATTCTACTGAAGGTTCACAAAGTTTGGGAGGTCATCGAAACTGAAGGAGGAGATGTTGAGAAGAACAATATGGCCATGGCGTTGCTGGTTCAATCTATACCTGAATCTCTGGTTCTGCAGGTCGGTGAACTGGATACAGCAAAGAAAATCTGGGATGCCATTAAAACCAGACACATGGGCGCTGATAGGGTCAAGGAAGCTCGACTGCAGACACTCATGGCTGACTTCGACCGATTGAAGATGAAAGACGAAGAAACTATTGACGAGTTTACTGGTCGAATCTCTGAGATTTCTTCAAAATCTGCTGCACTTGGAGAGGAAATTGAAGAAACCAAACTCGTCAAGAAGTTCCTAAAGAGCCTGCCTCGCAAGAAATATATTCATATAGTGGCTGCACTGGAGCAAGTTTTGGATCTCAAAACGACCAGTTTTGAGGATATAATTGGAAGGTTGAAGGCGTATGAGGAACGTGTGACTGAGGAAGAAGAAGAAAGCTCTGCAGAACAGAGTAAACTCATGTACGCTAACACAGAGCAACAAAACACTCGTGGTCTCAATGGTGAAAACAGAGGACGTGGTCGTGGAGGAAGATACTTTGGTAGAGGAAGAGGTCGTGGTAGACAAGGTTATGGGAGAGACAACTATGTGAGAGATGCATCAAGAATCACATGCTACCGATGTGACAAGGTTGGACACTATGTTTCTGACTGTCCTGATCGCTTGCTTAAGCTGCAAGAAGCACACGAAGTTAAGGAAGAAGATACGCATGAGGCAGACGAGTTGATGCTACACGAGGTGGTCTTTCTCAATGAGGAAAAGGTGAAGCCTAACATGTTTGAGACAGATTCTGACAAGAGCAACGTGTGGTACTTGGATAATGGTGCCAGTAACCACATGAGTGGAGATCACTCTTACTTCACCTCGCTTGATGAAACCATCACTGGAAAAGTCAAGTTTGGTGATGACTCTCGCATCGACATCAAAGGAAAGGGCTCTATCAGTTTTGCTTTTGAGAATGGGGTGAAGAAAGTAATGACTGATGTGTACTACATACCGGCTCTCAAGAGCAATATCATCAGTTTGGGTCAGGCTACAGAGGCAGGATGCGAAGTTAGGATGAAAGGTGATGTATTGAATGTCTATGATCGTGGTGGAAAGCTGCTTATGAGAACTAACAGAGGAAGAAACAGACTTTACAAGGTGATACTTGAAGCTGATAAGGCATTGTGTCTTCAAGTTAAGTCTACTGATATCTCAAGTAAGTGGCATGCGAGGTTAGGACATATCAACTATGAGAACATAAGACTTATGGTTAGCAAGGATCTGGTTACTGGAATACCGAAGATGACTGTTGAAAAGAAAACTTGCGTTTCTTGTTTGCTTGGTAAACAACCTAGACGATCTTTTCCCAAAGCGACCACATTCCGAGCATCACAGAAGCTTGAGCTGTTACATGGAGACCTATGCGGTCCAATTAGCCCTCCAACGTCTGGGAAGAACAGATATGTTTTCGTGGTGATCGATGACTATTCCCGCTACATGTGGACATTGTTGCTAAAAGAGAAAAGCGAAGCCTTTGAAAGATTCAAGAGACTCAAAGTGAGTATTGAGCAGCAAGCAGGCACTTCTATCAAGATGTTGCGTACAGACAGGGGAGGAGAGTTCACATCCAGAGAATTCAATGGTTTATGTGAAGAAAACGGCATCCAGAGGCATTTGACTGCACCTTACACTCCCCAGCAAAATGGTGTGGTTGAGAGACGCAACAGGACCATTCTGGAGATGACAAGAAGTGTTCTGAAGCACATGAATGTTCCCAATTATCTGTGGGGAGAGGCAGTGAGACACGTTACATATCTTATAAACAGAGCTGCAACTAGAACCTTGGATGCTAAGACTCCATACGAAGTGTTCAAGGGAAGTAAGCCTAATCTTTCTCATCTGCGAGTATTTGGATGTGTTGGGTATGCAAAGATTGAGGCTCCCTACAGAAAGAAACTGGATGATCGATCCAGACCACTGGTTCATTTGGGAACAGAACCTGGAACCAAAGCTTATCGCTTGTTGGATCCAGTGAGCAAGAAGATTACTGTGAGCAGAGACGTGGTGTTTATGGAAGAAGAGAAGTGGAGATGGAACGAACCAAATGAGGCTGGGAAAGATAGGAGTTCGTTCAGTATCAATCTTGGAGAGCATGGAAACAGAGGACTCAGAGAGATAGAATTCAACTCTGTTACTGAGAAAACAGAGCACGGAACAGAGCAAGTAGGAACAGAGCAAGTCGATGGTACTGCTAATGATGATACAGTGGTAATCTCTGATGATGAAGATGAGCAAGAGGGAGAGATACAACTACGACGATCACTAAGAGAAAGAAGAACGCCTGATTATCTATCTGACTACGTTCTGCTTTCAGAAACAGAGTGCGAATGGCTTCTCATGTCGCTGAATGATGAGCCGTGGGACTTCTCAGAGGCAAAAGGAATGAAGGTGTGGATAGAGGCCTGTGAAGACGAGATTACTTCGATTGAGAAGAACCACACATGGGTCTTAGTCGATCTACCGATGGGAGCAAAAGCCATAGGATTAAAATGGGTCTTTAAGGTGAAGCGTAACCCTGATGGAAGTGTGAACAAGTATAAGGCTAGGCTGGTAGCAAAAGGGTACGTACAGAGACATGGCATAGACTACGATGAAGTGTTTGCCCCTGTTGCTAGGATTGAGACAATCAGGCTCATCATTGCTCTTGCTGCATCACACGGCTGGGAAGTCCACCATTTGGACGTAAAGACGGCTTTTCTCCATGGAGATTTGAAAGAGGAGGTCTATGTACGTCAACCAGAAGGCTTCGAAGTTAAGGGAAGCGAGGAGAAGGTGTATAAATTATCTAAAGCGCTATACGGGCTAAAGCAAGCGCCCAGGGCTTGGAACGATAAGCTAAATCAGATTCTCAGAGAACTGAAGTTTACTCGCTGCTCTAAGGAGCCTTCACTGTACCAGAAGAAGCGTGGAGGATGTCTACTTATCGTGGCTGTGTATGTGGACGATCTACTGGTAACAGGCTCTGATCTATCTATGATACTTGAATTCAAGAAGGAGATGGGGACTAAGTTTGAAATGAGTGACTTAGGGAGACTGACCTACTACTTGGGTATCGAGGTGTTGCAGCATGATGGCGGAATCACGTTGAGACAGGAGAGATATGCAACCAAGATACTCACTGAGACAGGAATGCTTGGCTGCAACTCTACTCACATACCGATGGATATGAATGTGAAGCTCTCAAAGGCGACAGGAGAGAAGTCAACTGATGAGAAGAAGTACCGAAGGAGCATTGGTTGTTTGCGGTATCTGATTCACACCAGACCTGACCTCTCTTATAGCATTGGTGTACTGAGTAGATACATGGTTGATCCTAAGGAGTCTCATGATGCTGCGCTGAAACAGGTTCTGAGATATTTGCAGGGAACCGTCTCATATGGTCTCACCTACAAGCGATCTGACAAGACGAGGTTGATAGGTTACAGCGATAGTTCGCTTCATGTTGATGTTGACGATGGAAGAAGTATAACGGGTCACATATTCTACCTGGAGGATTGTCCCATTACTTGGTGTTCGATGAAGCAAGAGACAGTGGCTCTGTCTTCTTGTGAAGCTGAGTTCATGGCGGCTACTGAGGCAGCCAAACAGGCGATATGGCTGCAGGAGTTGTTAAGTGAAGCTACTGGAGAAGAATGTGAGAGAGTGACGGTTCGAGTAGACAACAAGTCTGCTATATCATTGACCAAGAACCCTGTATTTCACGGCAGGAGTAAACACATACATAGAAGATATCACTTTATCAGGGAGTGTGTTGAGAGAGGGCAGGTTGATGTTGAGCACGTCTCGGGAGACAAGCAGAAGGCGGACATACTGACTAAGGGACTTGGCAGGACCAAGTTCAAGGAGATGAGAGAGTACATTGGTGTCCGAGACACAGCAGCAATCAACTTCAAGCTTAAGGGGGACAATGTTGGAGTAAGCATGAAGATGATTGGTCAAGAGTGAGAGACTTGCGGAGCAAGCTACAAGGAGTCCTTATCGAGTTGTTGTTGAGATAAAGATTGAAGTTGTTATTAGGAGTTATCTATATAACAGTTAGTCATTATCTTTGAGTAGAGGATATTCTTTGTAGCTAATATATAAACCCATCGCATGTGATAGGGTAACGTGAGAGAGATTGAGTTTGTAAGTGCTTGAGGTTTTGAGTGAGTTTTCTCCTTAAGCTTTATATAAGAGAGTGAGTCTTATAATCTTGTTGAGTATACAAATGCAATCGTATTAACTAGTTTCAATAGATTTATGTATCTGAAATGATATAGGTACTTGCATGTGTAGAATGATTTGGTTGTTAACGACTTGTTAGTTGTTACAGGGACCTAAGAGCAGTAACACTTTCTTATGTTGGTTTATAATTGAGTTTGGTATATTTAATAAAATCATATAAGTTAGTTTGTACTTGTATGCGAAGAGAAGAGGTGAGTGTAAGAGTGGTGACTTGCTATACAAAAGAGGGTAGTTAGTCATTTGTGAAAAGTCATTAATCATTACGAAGAGTTATGTTCGTTCATGTAAAAAATCTATTTAAATTGGATGTTTTCACAGTGTAAAAGTTGTCGAAAAAAGGAGTTTTGCAGATTTTATCTCTCTACGACACCTTAATTATAATCTAACTACGTGACCCGTTTAGTCACCAAAAATTAACAACAATACAATTAAAAAACTGATATTACCGATTTTTTTTGCAACCATGTTTTATGTAATACTGGACTGCGTCACAACGAATTTAGTTTGATGTTTTAATTTAATAAAAAACATAAATGAATAATTATTATCTTATTATGATTTATTATAGTTTAATGATTGATTTACATATGTTATGTGAGATTTATTTTATAATTAAAGAATCATTTTTATACGTAAGTTTAAGTTAGTTTATATTTTATAATCATGGTACATAGATGAATCATTATCAAATTTCTATTTGGGGTTAGAGAAAAAATTATAATTTAAAGTTTAAATTTAGTCCAATCCAAAATAAGAAATCAAATGAAAAAAAAAATTGAAAGTCAATAACACCAATCGAGTCAATAACAACATTATAAATTTTCTTATGTACTAATTTAATATTTTATTAAATAAGTTTTCAAAATTTTATTTTGCTAAGATTTTTAGAAAAAGGAAAATGTTCTGTTTTATAAATACCCTTTTTGTTTAAAATTTTAAAATATAGAAAATACTATTAAATACTCTTTTACATTTTTTGTTTAGGATTTTATCAATGGAAAATTACTGTTATATAACATTTTACAATTATATTCTCTTTAAAATTTCAGGAAAAAATAATTTGCTATAAAATAATTATTTCTAGTTACTAATAAACAGTTTTAAAATTACCCTTTTTACAAATTTTATCAATACTAATTTTACACTTCTTTTGTTAGTTAAATAATTTTTAGTATCATGTTCATCATCAAATTCTCTATTAAAAATTTTATCAAATATTTTTTATAATTCTCTTTTGGATATGACTTAAAAATATGACAAAAATCTCTTTTGTTTAGGATTTTTTTTAAAGGATAACAACTATAAAATATTCTTATACAGTTTTAAGGGTATTAGAAAAATTAAATTACAATGAAATAATTATTTACAGTTAATTATAACTATTTTTCCATTTTTAAAAGTTTCCATTTTCAAAATTTCTTTTTTCAATATCCCTAGTATTTTACAATTTTAAAATAATGAAAGATTTTAATTGACACATTCACAATATTATTTATTATTTTACACATGTCACAATGATATCAAGTGAAATATTTGAATTTAGTTTTGGTTTATAATTTTTAAACCCAAAGTTATTAAAAATTAAAGTTAATTAGTTATAAGAAAATAAGATTATTTCACAGTTTTATTTTATTTAGAATTTAAAAAAAGTAAAATTAATTATTTTATAATTAATTTTTCTTTAGGATTTTTATACACATAACTAAATTTTTATAAAAATAATTTATGTTTAATTAATTTTATTCATCATATTCACACATATTTAAGTACTTAAATATGTCGTACATAAAAACACACAATTTCTGTTTTTACATGTGTCTTACATGTAAAAACACATATTCATCATATTCACACATATTTAAGTACGACAACAACCTCATAATTAAAAAAAAATTATGTTAGCATCATAAGATGTTATCGATAATAAGTAATTGAGCTGTATTAAGAAATTAAAAGAAAATATTCATGTAATATTTTTTCACGTAAATACTATTGTATTTTGTAAAGAAATATGTGGAAGCTTAAACCTAAATATAGATGTGAAATATTTGCAGTTTTTTCTCATAATTTTAACATATAATTATATATTAAAAATAAAAGTTAGTTAACTATAAGAAAATAATAAGAGTACTTTTATGATTTTCTTTTGTTTAGGCTTTAAAAAAGAATATTATTTATTTAAAAGTTAGTTTTTATTCATGATTTATATTAAATATTTATTGTACTTGTTGGATTTTATAATTTGTTTTTGTTTAATATTTGTTTCTTAAAAGTTAATATTTACTCCCTCCGTTCCTAAAAAATCCATGTTTTAGAAAAAATAACTGATTCAAAAAGATACTTTTTTATATTTTCAATATAAACTTTTATTGGTGAAAACTTCAAAAACTTCAAAAAAAACATAATTGCATTTATTAAAATTCTATTGGTGAAAACTTGTGGGAAATAATTGATTACGGAAAATAATGTATTGGTAACTAAAATTTGATATATTTTCTTAATAAATGTGATAATTCTAAAATATAGATCTTTTAGGAACGGATGAAGTATCTTTTATATTATCTTTCTTTAGTATCTTTGAAAAAAAAATTATAAAAAATGGTTTTTAAATAGTTACTTTTCAAATATCTTTTTACAATTATTTTTATTTAGACTTAAAAAAAGAAATTACTATCAATTTTTAACAATATGTAATTGTAAAAGACTATGTAATAGTAATTTTCTTCTAAAGTCATAAAAAGAACCATAAAAGAGTATTTTGTAAAAAACATTTTTTTACTAAATCTCTTTTGAATTATAAACAAAAAAGAATTGTATCATTTTTACATGTCACAATCTTAAAAATTTATTAACATATGTCGCAATCATGTTAATTATCAATTTTGAAAAACCAAATTTTATATAATAAGAGATTATAAGAACTCTAATCTGCCAGGCTCTTATATTTAGATTATCATATTATCGTCTAAATAATATTCTTATACAAAAAGTATAGTCCATGTTACTCGTATACTTATTTTTTTGTTATATTATTAGAAAAAATATTTTTTGCACTCATATATGTTCATATCGTGGGACTAAGCAATGATAAGTTATAAAAGACTGTGAATGTACTTCGTTTAATGTCTTTGTGCTCGGAAAAACTTGATGTAAAATAACTCTTTTATAAATTAATGCTACATTATATAATTACATTTTCATTTATCAAGAAGCTAATATCATAATAAGAAAATTGCCTAAAATACCATTTTCATAGTACCACTTTTCATGTAATATATATGTTTACTTTGTATAACAGTTAGGAACTACTGTAATTACTATATATATTTTTAAAGGATGATAATTGTTTTATATTTTAATCAATATATTCAATTTAAATATGTTGGAATGATGATTGTTATTAATATATACGGAAGATAAATTGTAAAAGTCTTATTTTATAAAATTAAATTCATATAAAGCTCATAATCTATTATTACCTAACTGATCGATTACTTATCTTATTTTTTTATTTTTGATTGAAAATCTAATATAACTTTTAGATATTTAATTATAATTGGGATATAGTTTTAAAAAACATTATGGATTCTTAACAAAAAACTAAAAACATTAGGAATATCCCTCCAAATTCAAACTTCTAAGACGGTTTGTATAAACATATTAGTGAATAAATATGCGGTTAATCATTTTGTCAACAAAAAATAATTTTGCACATTCAAAAACCAAGTTAAAATTTACTATTGGTCTTATATTAAGATACCTATATGTTACCTAACATAAATAATTCATTTGTTATTAGATATTGATTATCTTTAAAACCATTGATTTTAAGATGATATAAAATTAACCTAAGCTTTTATATATATTATACTAGGGTCGGCCCGCCCTACGGGCGGGATGTGAATTATAAAATAATTTCAATAGCTAAAGTATACATATAAAAACATTAGCATCTGGATATTGAAATTTTAGATCTGTATATCCGGATCAGGACCAAGTACATATTTTTAAATATTTAAATATAAGTATATCTATATATATGAATAATATAAATAACTTTTATTTGATAAAATAAGATCTATTTTCATTAAATCACAACTCTATAGGTAGAGAAAGAATATTTGAGAAATAGACTAATTTTTGGTTACAAAAATGTATCGAATCCACTAAAAACCCACAACTCTACGAGTAGAGAGAAAATATTTGAGAAAAAAACTAACTTATGGTGAGTGAGTAAAATGGAATATATTTGAGATAGTAAAACGGAATATCTATATATATACGGCCTACAGGTGGGTAATCAAATGAACGAAACAGTATAAATATATTTTAAATTTTAATAATTTTTTAGTTTATAAGTAATTATAATTTTCACTATTTTACTACAAATTTTACTATTTCTTTTTTTACAAATTATATATTTGTTACTATATTAAAACGATTCATAAAGATTATAAGTATTTTAATTTGTTCACAATATTTGTTTTTCTTGAAATTAATAGATTTTAATACATCTCAAATTTTATAACTTAAAATTTGTAAAAGTAAATTCAATTTAAAAAAAAAAATAAGCTAGCAAATAACATTAAAATATATTATTAATTGTTACAGTTTAATATTATAAATAACATGTTAGGTTATATATTTATGTAAAATTATATTTGGAAAAAGAATATTTATGTTTTTAATGTGTCTTCAAATTCACATCAACAAAAGTTTGAAAATAATGAATTTCACAGTTATTTCCTTTTTATCACCAAAATTTAAGCTAAACCCAGAAAAATAATAGAAAACCACAACTATTAGATGTATTGTTAGCCATAAAGACTATTTATAGAGCACTTGATGTATTGTTTTTATATTGTTCAGATGTTAAAAGAAATTTGAAAGAGCTTTTACAATGACTAATAAAATAACATTGTATTACACTTATATTCCTGTAGATGATAAATCCAATTAAATTAAAAATATTTTATGGAAAAAAATGAATTCATTTCAATTCTTAATCTAATAAAATATTTTATTTAAAGTGAAACATTAAATAAAAAAACGTACTGGAAAAAAACTGTAAAGCATATCCCTTGATAACTCAATTCTGTTAAACAAAATATTGAATCCGAGATATGTTAGCCTTCTAAACCCAAATCCTCACCCACTCAACCATTCAACAATAGAAAAAAGTATTAAACTTCTATGAAAAATGTGACTTGGCCCGTTCTCTAGTATCTTTTTCGAGGACGAACACTGCCGCACTTGTGCACGTATTCCTTCCTGAACCAAGTTAGTTTGTAACCAAACATTAATCCAACTGTTCATATTCACCTGACGGCTTATGCTGACTTGCATCGTTGGATTCTTTGACAATGCTGTTTATTGCTCCACCATTGGGTCTCTTGCTCGGTGGTTCCACTCTTTATTCCTTGCATTATTGATCCAAATGTCACAAGCTTTCTAAGCTAAAATGTTCGTAAGCTCTTGCAAAGAATCAGTTCATTAGGAAAATACCTTTAAGGTGTTTCCTCTTCCATTTCCAAGTCATCCTCATCATCATATGAACCCATCTAAAACCAAATAAGTAAAATCAGTATACTCATAGATTTCAAAAAATTAAGTGAGTCAATGCTACTCACAACCTATCTAAAAGAAAACTAAACGTTGCACTACTTAAAACGAATTAAAAATCTACCACATCAGAGTTAAGAGTCAGATTTATCTTCGTCATCAGGTTCAATGTTGGCCTTTTGATCATTCAAACTCAATGAAGTTTCCATCATCCGAAAGCGTTGCTCAAATTCTTCACTGGGTTAGGTACTCACAGTGATGAAATGCAGAAAAAGGTGAATCATATTAGAGGACAGCCAGTGAAAAAAATGGAATGTATTCCCCAAGCTATATCGTTAAACTCAAAGGTTATCCCGAAACAAATTGTTTATTAAGTAGCAACTAACCATCTTCAAAGAGTGATCTCGTTCTTGGGAATTAAATCTCTGTGGAGAAAAGAAGATACAACATAAGTATGTAATCAAGACTCACTGTTCTTATTCAGAAGAAGAAACGATACAATATGAAAAACAGTCCCCTGACGTTCGTGTCTAACCTGATGGCTTATTAGGAGTTCTTTGACTGAACCTTGAGTCCTCTGAGAAAAACAACCACGCTGAGAGTAAGACAAAGGTCCCTGCGAGAACGACTGCTGTGATCGAAGCTGCTGCATCTGCTGTGATCGAACCTACATAATCCTTCGACGATCTTCCTGAAGATTGATTATTTATGCTACGCAAAAAAAAATACAAAGGTGATTCAAAGATGTAGAAGATGATTTGGAGAGGAGGAAAACATACCTTTAATGTTCGATTGATGGAAAAAGGTGTAAGGACATGATCGAAACCCTCAACGAACCGAATCGTCACACCAATTTAAGCAGATCCATCTCCTTTAGATCGAAGAATCGCGTTCATCATGCGCCTTAGGGTTTGCGCAAAGCTAGGTTATCTCTCGACGCGAACATAACATGAGATTAAGCCCAAAACAGAAGACCCGAAGCTAAGTGATGATACACCTCGTTTCATTTAACGCGCCACGTGTTGAACGCTCAGCGATCAAATTTGTGACATGACGTCTGACGTGTCAACAGGAGAGAAACAACTCTTCTTTATATAAATAGATAATTGATACTGTTGGAATTTTACTATGAAGTCTAGAAAGTCTTTTTTGCCTCGTAACAAAACTTCTTTTCTTTGCCGTCTAAGATATTTCATTGAACATCAACAAAAGAGTCAAAAGGTTACAAACCATAACATACTATACCAAAACTCCCAACCAAGAGGAGACTATACCCAACTATTCACAACACCCTACACCAAAAAATAATTGCGTAGCCATCGAGGTGAGCCTCGAGCCACATATATAGGATTGGAACCTATTTTGACTAATAACACTATTGGCGATCAAGCGAGCAACACGATTAGCCTCTGCATTTTCAAACATAACCCGCCAGTCCAATAGTTCCCCAAGCAAGTGTCTAGTCTCTGCCACTTTGAACTTGAAAGAAGGCCGAGCTTTAGGTCTGTTGATTGCGTTAACCAACATCCTCCATTCAAGAACAAAGTAGACTTTCAGGCACTTGTGGGAGATCATGCTTTCAACACAAAACTAAATGCTGAAAAGGTCCTTGAAAATGCTCAAATTAGCAACTTGAAGTATATGTTGACAAAATCTTTGGAATATAGATAACAGTAGAAATGATAAAATGGTCGGCAAAAAGTAGTAAGTCTTTTCTTTTGTCGATTTGTGGCCGAAAGTCGAGTCTCGTGAAAGGTCTCATTATGACAAATGATAATGTTGATTATATAATAACATTAATACTTTACTCATAGTAGTTCCTCTTTTATAGAAGCCATGCATCAGAGCATTTTCAATCCAAATTTATTTTTAATTATAAATAGAATAAAATAGTGTAAAAAGTTAAAAATGTGACAATTTAACTTCATATTTTACTCCATAATAGAGTTTATTCCATAAATAAAATAATATATTTTTATTTGTTTATTATTCTATTATAGAGTGAAAAATGAAGTTGGGTTGTAGTATTTTTATTCCATATTTATTTTGTTACATTTTAAAAGAATAAATAGAATTTTAATTGGAGATATTCTTAGTCTTTAGTCATGTGTTAGAAAAAAAAGGAGCAACTTTCATGTGATTGTATGAAACATAATTACGGTAGTGGAGCTTGCACATCAGAAAATAGATTGTTAAAAGAAACGAAGTGAATATCATTTATTTATTGGTTATCTCTCACCTAAAAGCATACAACTTGGTGATGTTTTCATTTTCGTCACGCCACTATACGTTTTAACGGCAAAGCTATGGACTATTTTAGATTATAACCATACCAATTTCCACACGGGAAACACAATATATGAATCGTTTTGGAAAATTTTATAGTTTTTTTTTAGTGGATCCTGAGTTTATATGACTACTCTATACATTTCAAAAGAAAATAAAAAATAACAGATATTTAGTGTGAAAATTTTTTAAGTTAAGTTCAAAAAAAAAAAAAAAATTAAGTTGTAACATTTCACACGTCCATTTCTTTTGGACATCGGTCCGTAAGCTATATAAATATCGTCAATGCTTTATTGTAATGACAATAAAGGTGATGAATACAAAATAGAAGAATAAACAATTGAAGTTGAATACTGTATTTAATATTTAATATATTTTTGGATTTATTGAATTTTTTAACCAATTATCATTTTGATGACTAATAATATATAGTTTATAATACACGACCTTCCAACTCTACACGTGTTACTTGAAGTTAGAAGATGCTGACATGTATTAGATTATTTGCTAGACTGGCAAAGATCAGATCACCCACTTTCCTTTGAGGGAAAGTGTTACCCCCTTTTTTAATGATTGAAATTACATTTGTTTGATTGGCTGCATCTCACAATAGGAAGTTTATGAATGAATCGTGATGCGAATGATTGTGTCAACGTTCAATGTACAGTTAAAAATAAATATGGGCTCATTTAATTATACGTTGTTCATCCATCCATGTTGGCTTTCAATTTCTCACATGGCATGCGCATCAACACTAGTATTTATCAAAGATGCATACATATATATCGTTATTTATTGTACACGATTGCTTAGACTGAAAACTTATGATACTACTTGGGTTACATACTGTATATCTTTTTTGGTCAAATACACTGTATATATATTCTATAAAATTTTGGTATAGGAACTATCATCAACTTTTTGAATTACATGGAGAGGCATTAATTACTAGCTAAAACGGAATGCTTACGTCTTATCGAAACTGTGTTTAGTATACTTTTATGTTGTTAAGGGGCCTAATATGCAACCAACCGTGATACTAATCAAAAGAAAAAATTGGGGTGACATTGCTACATACACTAGTTTAAACATCAGAAATAAGGATTTGTAGTTTGATTAAAACTCAAAGGTTTCTGAAACAAGTTTTTTGGTACAAAGACCAAGTTTTTTTTTGTTTCTTAAAACAATTGTAATCTTAATACAATTGTAATACCATAAATTAACGTGAAATGTTTGATGTTAAACTAAATTAAATCACGTGTAGCCTACGCAAGGCATGACGTTTTCTGCATGAACTGACACGCAGGTGACGTTGAATCAAAGGGTTTAGGGACTATAAATTAATCTGTTCGATGTTAGTGGTTCTGATGCCGAGATAAGGTTAGGTTTCCTAAACCGGATCGGAAGTGATAACTGTTGTTCTTAATGAAAACCAGACCCATTTCACTCGAAAGTACATTATTTATGGCTCTTTGAAGGTTTGCTGACCGCACAATTGTATATTTTATTTTCCTTAATCACAACTTAGGCACAAGACTAATAATAGTATTTTGGAATGGTTTTAACCACAACTCGGATATATATATATATATATATATATATATATATCATCACTATATTATCATCCAATAAGGAGAAATTTTCTTCCAATAGTAAAAAACATTGACGATAAAAACCGGAGATGGGATCCCATATCGAGTAAAATGTACAGTGCATTTCAGTGCCGAAAATAGCAACACTTTTTTTTGGGTGCGTGTACCTCGGGAAGATATCTCATAAAGATAGATATCGTTGGCCGAAGAAATCAATCAACATTTCAGATAAAAATCTTATTATCACTATAAATTCAGTTCAAAAAGCGAGAGTTTTATAGAGCTTATATATTCTGGAACAGAATAGAGATACAGTAATTCTTTAAAATGTTGTAGTATATAACAATAGCTATGGTGCGGAAGTGTGAAATCAGGTATCTTTCAAGAGAACTGAATCTAGAACACGTTGCTTTACAACACATTACAAAATGCGTATTGCTAAATTCATAGTGTAATATATTACCGAATCTTCATCACTAGAACCGTAAAATGAAATCTTAAGAGATATATTTTATGATTTCTCGAGGTCAAAGTTTCTGAATTTGGAAAGGAAAAACAAATGTTGCTTTCATGCCTAACTAGATAAATAGTTAAAGAGAAATTGCCAAAAATACTATTTTCATAGTACCACTTTTCATATTTATACTAACCACTTTTACCACAACTTTTAATGAATAGTTTAGGTTTGAAGATTTAGGATTTAGAGTTCAAATTTGATGTTTTAGGGTTTAGGATATATAGTTTAAAGTTTAGAGTTGAGAATTTAGGGTTTATAGTTGAGGTTTTAGGGTCTAGGGTTTAGGGTATTGAATTTAGGGTATATAGTTCAGGGTTTAGGGTTTAGAGTTGAGGATTTAGGGTTTAGTGTTTAGATTTGTGGATTTTTGATTTAGAATTTGAGGTTAGAATTTTGAAAAACATATAAAAATAAAAATATAAAAGTCTTTAACATTTTACTAAATAAGGTATTTTTGAAAATGTGTATTTAGTAGTGGTAAAGATGAACAATGGTACATTAAAAGTGGTAATTTTGAAAATTCCCCATAGCTAAATCATGCCGACGCCTAATGCCGACCATCCAATCCCAAAATTCCAAGAACATCCCTCACGTACGCGAAGGGACCCCATCCGACTACGCTGCAAAATAAGTCATCCACTACAAAGCTATAATTTATAATTGATTAATTCGAGTAATTATGTTTCAACAAAAGGATTTGAATAGTAGCTCTACAATTCGTAAGTCTTGTTTGAAAAGGAGACTATAAGCTAGTACCCATTTACAGAATAAATAGTGCATGAATATAACATAAAAGTTATTGATACATGAACATGACGACACATTATCATAATAGGTAAAATCTATAAGCTGTGTTTCAAAAAGAAAAAAAAGAAGTTAAAATCTATAAGTTATCTAATAAACTTTTTAGAGGCCTATTCCTTTAAGTATATGGTGTAACAAATTCAAATAAAATATTCAAAACTACATAATTATTATAAGAAAGCATACAACCAATTACCTTAATATATAAACCCCATTCAGAATACCACCAAAAATATTTTTTAAAAAATTGGTCAACGTTTAATATACAGATATTAAAAGTTTAAAACATATACTCCGACATTTAAAAGACCAAAAAAATTATGATATCCAGCCTAGTTTTATTTATAATTAGCTGGTTTCAAAAAAAAAAATTAGCTGGTTTCTTGTCAGCCTAATTTTAGTTTCTAAGAAACATATTTCTCCATGCGTAAGCAAAAGAAAATAAAACAATTATCAAACCCGTATTGTAAAAAGGTATTTTTGTGGACACAATTACTCCATGTGTCATATTATAATTCGTTGGCGTGTACTGTGTCTTCTCTTTCCGACTGGGCATGACAGATCATCCAAGCAAATCAAATACCCAACTCTCACACATTCTCAAACTTTAGGTTCCAAAAAACTTCAAAGAGAGTTTTCTCTGTCAATTAAATTAAGAACAAAAAAAAAAGAGCAGAGACAGAGAAGTAAATGGGATTCGGCTTAGAGAGCATCAAATCACTCTCCGGCGGATGGGGCGCGGCGGCTCGTTCCTGCGACGCTTGCAAATCAGTCTCCGCCGCCGTGTTCTGCCGAGTCGACTCAGCTTTCTTATGCATCCCTTGCGACACAAGCATCCACACCTTCACACGTCACGAGCGCGTGTACCTCTGCGAAGTCTGCGAACAAGCTCCAGCCGCCGTCACCTGCAAAGCCGACGCCGCGTCCCTCTGCGTCGCATGCGACTCCGACATCCACTCTGCTAATCCCCTCGCTAGCCGCCACGAACGAGTCCCCGTCGAGCCCTTCTTCGACTCGGCCGTCGAGAAAATCTCACCTTCGACGTTGTTCGGAGTCCTCGGCTCGTCCACCACCGTCGACTTAACCGCCGTGCCGGTGATGGGAAGCGCCGACGAGCTCGGTCTGTGCCCGTGGCTGCTCCCTAACGACTTCAACGAACCGGCTAAAATCGAGACCGTAACTGAACTGAAGTCTTCTGAGTTCGTGTTCTCCGACTTCGACCGACTAATCGACTTCGAGTATCCAAACACTTTCGGAGCAGACAGCCTCGTACCGGTTCAGACAAAAACAGAGCCTCTTCCTTTGACTAACAACGAACACTGCTTCGACTTAGACTTCTGCAGATCAAAGCTCTCCACTTTCACCTACCCAACTCAATCAATCAGCCAAAGTGTAAGTCTTCTCTAAAGTGTTTCTTGAAAGTCAGAAACTTTTCAACTGATTTCGATTTTTAACTTTCAGGTTTCGACTTCGTCTCTCGAATACGGCGTCGTTCCTGACGGGACGACCTCGGTTCCGTTTAACCGGAGCACGATCACTACTTCGACGGCGACCACCGGGGATCAACCGAGCTCCATGGACAGGGAGGCTAGGGTTTTGAGGTACAGGGAGAAGAGAAAGAACAGGAAGTTCGAGAAGACGATACGTTACGCTTCGAGGAAAGCATACGCTGAGTCACGGCCGAGGATCAAAGGCCGTTTCGCGAAACGAACGGAGGCTGAAAACGACGACGTTTTCTTCAGTCAAGTTTACGCTTCAGCTGGACATTACGGTGTTGTACCAACGTTCTGATTTACCTGAAAGTGATCCCTGCTTCCACCGTAGACGAGCAATTTATCCTTTCTTACAGCTTCGTCCGTTTACTTTTTTTTACTGTCTCTCTCTCACTGCCACTGTAAGCTGTACTTTTTTTCTATTTATGTATGCTTATTTTAGCAAGGTGAAAATCATATAATTTGGTAATTACAATTTATATATTGGCTGATGCTGTCTTGTCGCCATATTTGTTGACCGGGGAGGGGTTTAGGTGGAGTATTTTATACAACATATTATGAATTAAATATTGCTTAATGTTGTTTCTGTTTTTGTAAAAGTAGAGTCTTGGTTCGATATTTTTTACTTTGCCTTCCATGCCATAATCATACGTAAACGTGTTTGTTCAAAAAAAAAAAAAATCATACGTAAACGTAAAACGAAAGATCCAATCCAATCCGCCGTTGAGAGATATCTTTTTTTTTCTCGGTTCAGTAATTAATTACCTCAATTATTCAAAACTCAAAAGTCCCATATTTCCAATAAATCTGGAATTTTCGCAGAGTAATAGACGAAAAGGTTGACTTATCAGAAATTTGAGTAAAAGTAAGAAGAATGCAGTTAATGGTTTTGTCGAAACTTCATAAAACTTTGCCTTTTGGGTTTCTGTAGAGCCAATCTTTATCTCTCTGCAGGATCGTGATTATTGTCAGATAAAGTCAAAGTCTTTTTTGGACTATGATGTTTTGTCGTAAGTGATCGGTGATTTACTGGTTAATACCATTAAGTACTTGGTTCTTTTTGATCAAAACGTTTACTGATTAATAGCATTAACTATTAAGTACTTGGTTCTGCAATCCATTTTTATATCACTCATCCAACCATTCAGACTCATGATTTATAAAAATTAGAATTAAATTTAATAGATGGGTCACTAATTATTTACAAAATTATCAAGAATTCTAGGTTATAGTTTCTTTGGTTTATAAAACTTCTATGGTAATTGCAAGTTAATTACATTAGAGTTTAAAGGTTACATCATAGCTTCCTTGCAACTTGTTTAAGGTTTAACTGATATAATAAAACTATGTGAAAAAATAGCAAATATAAATCTGCTAAGCGCTAACAATTTACATAATCTTCTGAACTCATGCACTCTCTTCAAATTGAACTTTGAAGTCATTATACATCTTAACAGGCAGATAGTTACGTTTTATGAATCTGTACCAAGTTTTGCGAAAATGTAAAGTTACCCATAATCAATTATTTTGATCGCAATAGTTGATAGAGACGTCTGCCGTCCAAGTGGGTTTAGAGACCTTGATGCAGTGTGCAGTTTAGGCACGATCGATTTTTGTAAGGTAGCTTAAGATTTGCAAATAGTGGCTACGAAATGCTGTGGCTTTGGGGCCACATATATACAATCATAATAACGTTAATAATGGCGCATTAAAGCAAAGTTTTGACAATACATAGACCTAAAGTTTTGATTTCTTAAACAGAAAACAAATAATTAAAAGTTTGATGTTGAGTGTCACGAATAAATTGCGTATGTATGGTGATTTTCCCTCAGTTAACCTTGGATTATTCTCGTTAGGTAAACTCTACCAAACTCATTGTCTATTATATACTACTCATATGGTTATTAGTCTTATTAATTGCTATTCAGTTTCGATATAATTTCGTTAAGTACACTACTCTAACTTTGCATGATAACGCGTGTAATCCTGTGTGAATGCACATGTCTTTGTAGCTATCTTAGATTGTACATTTTTGTAAAGCTTTTTTAAACTCATATTAATATTCAGATAAATGAAACAAATCAAATAAAAGCACATGATACTCTTAATATTTATATGTCTAACTATTATTTGTTTAAAGGTTATATCATAGTTTCCTTGCAATTAGTTTTGTAACCACAAAGATCAAACTACACACAGAGCCGGTCTTAGAAACTGGTGGGCTGGAAGCAACAAAAAAAAAATTGGCCTACTAAAAAATTAAAATCAAATTTTGTAAAGGAGAGCATTCGAACCCATTACCTTTGGTAGTCTGTGGATGTGCAATAACCAATTAAGCTAATTAAGCTAAAGAAACTTTTGAAAAAATATGGCCGAGTTAATAGTTATTATTTGGCGGCCTGAAGCATGTGCTTGGTCAGCTTCTACTAAGGACCGCTTCTGACTACACATCTGTGGAAACAATCAATGTTGAACTTAGAGATGTCAAACAGGTTGATCCGTCCCGTCCCGTCCCGTACCGCAGCGGGCTCATCTCTTTGCGGGTCACGGCGGGTCAGGCCCGCGCGGGCTACGGTCTCCAAAAGGTCATCCCAAGCCCGTACCGCAAATTGCACACTCCTTTACGGGCTGTCCCGCGGGACATACGTTAATGTAATGTATCCGATCATGCTTGACACTGCAGGCCGCTCCAGAACACTTCCTGATGCTGCATGCTGCTCTAAGATGCCTCAGGCTGCTCTCCTACATAACCAAGTTCAAATAATTAATATACATGAAATGTCTACAATGTAAATTCTTCAAAATTTGTTATATATTATGCATATTTTCTCTATTAAAAGTGCATATAGAACATGAGATGATTATATATATATATGAAGTCATAACCAAACAAAAAGTGCATGTAAAAATGAGATGTTAATGTATATTCTATTCTATTGATGTAACAAGATAACAATGATAAGTAACGAGAGAACATGAGGAATAAAATACATATTGAAGAAGGCTCTAATCAGTAACAAGACTAACTATTTCAGCTGAACGACATCATTGTTATAGAATTAAATAGCTTAGTCGATCAAGGCTCTAACCATAGTTTATTCTCGTTACCGCTTTGATCAGAGCTTAGTCTTGTTCATGTTATCTTAACCAAATAAAATAGTTATAGTTAATTTTGTCACACTCAAACATATTTACATACCAATTAAAGATAATTTCAGAATATGTTTTTCATTAGCTTATAACTCCTAAGTTCATAACCAATTTTTTAGTTTTAATGAATAAAAACTAAATATAATCAAACACCAAATCTAAGCTGCTAATCCCAAAATTAATTAAAAAACACCAAACTAAAACACTAATAGAGCTCAAAACATCATCGTCGGAGCTCGAATCATCATTGTTGAAGCTTTTTTCTTTTTTCAGAGGAAAATCATATAAATTACCTTTTTCACTCTTTTTATTTTTTTTTTTGAGGTAAAACAAGAATTGAAAAAGAAAAACATGCGGGTCTTTGTAATCCCGCAGACCCGCATCGTCCCGTCCCGCAAAAGACCCAGTCCCGCAAAGACCCGTCCCGCAAAGCCCGTTAATTTGCGGGTCTATAAAATCTCGGCCCAATCCCGTCCCGCGACAGTTCTTTACGGGCCAGACCCGCGGTCCAGGTCCATGATTGACATCTCTAGTTGAACTATATGACCATTGTTTGATATTATATTTTTCGTTTTTGCAAAAAGTGTAACTTTAACATTTTTCACATAAATTAAAAAATCATTGAAATATATTTAATTTTTTATTAATTACATTTATTCAAGCAATAATATTTGAAATAAATAAAATTATTTACAGAATCAATACATTTATAATTAATATCAAACAAAAAATTGTATTTGAATTTTAAAATGACAAGAAAAAATGTCATAATGACATTTTTCAGAAATAGAAAACAATATAAATGAACATCATATTCAGCTAAAAAGTTTCTTTCTCTGAAAACTGTGGATAGTTAGTCGCTTTAGAAAATGTCATCTTAAATCTCAGTATCATCTAAATCATACAAGAACTTCACAGTTTTACATATTCTTTGTGCACATTACAAAGATTGGTGAAATTATACTCTATGTTGAAATGCTTTATATATCACTCGTGTATAGAAAATATTGACAAATAATGAATTCAATCGTCAATAAGTATAACTTTATGGCCATGATTCTCGAGTTTTGGAAACCTTTTCTTATGTTAAACCGAGCAATCTTTAAAATTATGTAAACTCACATTAGTGTTATAAAGAAGAGGTAATAAAGTGAGTGTCCCCGATTTAGGTACTTTTGGGTAAGTCGACTTGTAATCGGTCAATCGGATCCTTATCTCCGAGTTTTTGGGTTAATTTAATAGAATTTTTTTTTTTTTTTTAAAGAGAGTGTCATATTTAAATAGAAATAAACTTGTTATACCAATTGAACCAGTAAGTTGGGATCCAAAAGATAACTATTATATGTCGGCTTCATGAAAGTGAGACCTGTGTGGCCCAAAGAGGGTCCGACATGGACTTGGCTCGAAGGAGGGACAAGTGGAGGGTCCGACCACACCCCAACCACGTGAATCGCTGGCCCAAGGGATTGTCTCGTGGTCCACTTCTGCACCTTAATCCCTATCCTGACAGTTCCCATCTTCCACTAGATGAAAAATTAAAAAAAAAAGCTTACAAAAAGAAGTAGCATACCATGGCATGGCATAACTGTTTCTACACTAACTAACTGATTCTGTTAAGAATTTACTCGATAACAAAATTTACAAGAAAAAGCCAAAGTTTTTCTTTTGGCTTCAATGCCGAAGTATTTATATACAATCTCTAACTGATGTATCAATCTTTCTATTATAGCTTGTTACAAATTCTACCATTTAAAAACTGTCACCATTATTGGTTTCTTCTCTCATTCAATTTAATTGTTATTACAAATCCCACCCAAGAAATATCTGTCTCTGTCTAGATCCATACTATTGCTTTCTTTTCTTATTGGATTAAAGAGCCACTGCTTTTTTTCTTTTATCAAATTACTTGTTTTCGATAACGACAAATTCATGTATCTTATTCATTACATACATTCATATGTAATGCGGGTTTTATTATCATAAAAAAGATGTTGGGGTTCGTTTTGGCTGACTTGTCACTGATTTTACAGTACTCTTAACTCTTTGAACTTTGGAACCGTAACAGTTGGATAAAGAATATTGTATGTTTAATTTGGCTCTGTATCAAATTTTAAAATAAATAAATGGAGTATATGTTTTAGTTTTGTGTATAAATTATGTTCTTCATTTATTTAAAAGGCAAATAAACGAAAACGGTATTTATTTGATTAGCATTTTATTTCGACTTATTCTTGGGTTCACCCCCTAGGGTGAACCCAACCAATAGGATTCAAGTATTTCTTATTTAATATATTTAAAAAAAAACAAAATCTTGTTAAATTATATTATATTTTTAAAATAAATAGCTAAAAATAAATAAAAACAG
This sequence comes from Raphanus raphanistrum subsp. raphanistrum, assembly GCA_019706035.1. Taxonomy (NCBI): domain Eukaryota; kingdom Viridiplantae; phylum Streptophyta; class Magnoliopsida; order Brassicales; family Brassicaceae; genus Raphanus; species Raphanus raphanistrum. The sequence continues at coordinate 16,673,747 of CM033981.1, forward strand.
TAATAATTGAAAAAAAAAGATTTTTTTAATTTTTAAAATTATGATTCATCCAACGGTTTAGTGTTTACCCAAGGGTTTAGGGTTTCCCAAGGGTTTAGGGTTTAGTATTTAGGGTTTAGGGTTTAGTATTTTGGGTTTAGAGTTTTTATTAAAAAAAAATTTGCAACTACAACTATTTTTATTTATTTTTAGCTATTTATTTGAAAACATAATATAATTTAACAATATTTTATTTACTTTTTAAAAAGATATTAAATATAAAATACTTAAATTCTATTGGTTGGTGAATCTAAAGGTTCACCCTAGGGGGTGAACCCAAGAATAACTCTTTTATTTCTATCGTAATTGTGAAACTTGATACCTAATGGATGAATCCTCTCAATTCTCATGAAGATAAAAGAAATTTAAAAAAAAAAAATCTATAAAAGAGAAGATATTAGTCTAAAAAAGACAAATGTTAAAAGGAAGTATCCAAAGGAACATCATATCCGCAACTCATAGTAGCCATCCCATTTGATCATCATCGTCACCGTCACCGTCATTAGTCATATCCCTAGGCATTCTCCAGCTCTTTGCAATCTCAGCCTCGTTCACATTTGTGAACAATTCCAATACCTTAATCACGTGATATAAAGTCACAAAACCAAATCCTTTCAATTCGTTTTTTTGTTGGTTCTAATATGTTCTAATGTATATGTAACCAACCTAAATCATGCTTGGTCATAATATCAGTGATTGTTTTGTTGGACGCAATGTGAAGCTCTAAAGACAAGCTTGTTCATCTGTTGATTATCTAATTATTTTGCAATATCGGATCACCCGGTCTCTTCTGTTAGCTGTCTCCTACGCCGGGTTTCTTCTGTCCATTAGGTATGGTTTAGCTCAAACACTAGAATTATACCCATAAGAGAATGTGTTTCTGAGAGGTATTAGCCGGTCTTCCTCCGCTTATGATTTCAGAAAACGAATAGCAAATGCATAGATGTCAGTTTTCTCGTCTACGTTTCTTTTCAGGACTAAACGTTGAGGAATTGACTTCTAAAACTCTTTAAATACCTAGTAGAGATATAAGGAACCATGGATTCAATTCCCCTTGGAAGAGATCTACTCTCCTAAATAGAGTTATTTCAAAAATGGATTGGACCTAGCACTAAAGGATGTATGGGCCTTCCACCGGTATAACCGCATGGTGAGTCCATTTGTTAGGCAGCCATTTCGCCAATCTGCTTAACCATGATCACATCCAATTTTCACACGCTTATAAACACCAAATCCGAATTACTTTCATGACAAGAAACCTCACCAGCGGTAGTAAAGCGTTGGAAGATTTGATATCGCGGTGTATGATCCGTTGGTTGCAGCGTTTGTGAAGATAATGAAGCCTTTTAGCAAGTCCAACCACAATCTTTAGAACAGGATGATATCTGAGTTAGATTACTGTGCAACGCGGAGTACACGTTTCCATTCTCGGAGAACTTGAAGACAAGATAAAGATCTCAACGTAATAACCTACGAGAAGAGCAGAGTTGGGATGACAGACATGACTTATGATGCTGAGTTCCGTAAGAAACTCTTTCTCATTTTTCATGTCACCACTCTCTTTCGTTAATTTCTTCACTGCGATTCTTATTCCATCCCATAGATATCCCTTGTAAACTTCAGAGTACCCTCCTATTCTGAGCATGAGCATTCAGCAGTGGGGTCTCTTCCCCAAAGCTCTCAAAGGAAATATTAATAGAAAAAAAAAGATAGAATCGATAGGAGAGAAAAAGAAATTTAAAATATGCTCTCAATTCATTAATAGAGTTTGGAAAAGGGTTGTTCATTGCAGGAGATAGTCTTTAGAGTATCTGTGTGTATGAGTCTTGACGAAGAAGCATAAAGCGCAATAAGCTCAATGATCACATTGCATGAGATAGTCTCCTTTCGGCCTGGTCGGTCTTCGGCGTATGAAATTTTATTCAACTATTGGTCCAATGTTGGCCCAAAATTATTGTTAAACAACAAACTGAATATAACTTAATAGGCCCAAATTAGTTGTATCGGGTTTTAAGCCGAATAGCCATACGATAGCTTGTGCAGTGTGCCTTAATGTTGGAACTTAATAAAATAAATATGTTTTAATTAAGCAATTTAAAACTATGCAACAAAGAAGATATAGCCTCTATTTTAAAACAGAAGTTTGACGGTTATTTATAAAACTTAATCTATGAACATAAATGATCATTCGCCATTATAGTTTGGTAATCCATTTTAGTAGCATGATTTGAAAATGCAAATGAATGTATATCTAAAGAAGGCATAGCTTCAAAGCAATAAAAAGTAGAAACGTAGCTGGGGCTACAAGGTAAGATGGCCCAAGAAAAAAAGAAACATAGGGATGTTAACGTCTTTTCACAAAATCTACAAACATTCGTTGTCATTTTCATGTAGAAACTATGCTAAAATGAAATAAGGCCATTGATTGAGTGCCAACTGCTACACCTCGCCGCATCAGAGAAGACACATATGAGTGTATAGTTCAGACTATCTTCTGCATGTGCCTTTAGACGTGTCAAATTAATTCTATGTAAAACATGAACTGGTCCTGGTCCTGGCTCTTGACCATCACATTGCAATTTTAATCATATAATCACAATAATTTTTTTCATTCGAATTTCAAAAAATCACAAATATGTTCAAAAAAGTTTCCTGGATATATGAATTACAAACTAATTACAAATTTAAAAACAAAAAAGCCTAATCAACTTAATGAAGCAAAAGCTGAGATTAAATAACATTGTTAATACCTTCCTAAAGATCCAAATTCCAATTTACTTTTTATATATAGTTCTTCTGCCACTTTATGAGTCAGACTATAATTAAAGCTCATCATGTAGAGCTCTGACCCGACCCGATATCCAGAAGCAACCGGGTCAGATACAAACAGTCTAAAGAACTGTTCACAATAGACGATCCTCTGTTTCTTCTCTTCACGTACTCTGTTTCTCAATGTGCCGCACCGTTGCTTTCAGTACTCCGCCACACCACCTGATCGTTACCCTTCACGTCAACACCACCCTCCTCGTCTTCATCATCGTCACAAGTGCAGCTTTTTTCCGCCGGCGTCGCCAAGTACGTGGGGTTCACATCTCCGGCCATTATCACCAAGAACTTCTCCGGCAAAGCTACAGCCTTCATTGCTTTATCGGGTTTCAAATCTCCGGCTTCAAGATCGCTGTCTCTGCTCTGATTTTCCTCACCGTCGAAGTAACCAGAGAGGCGCCAATAAGAGCAACCGAGGATTAGGAGAGCAAAGGCGATGAGACCAAGCATCGCGGCTAAACCACCGAAGAGATAAGGAACCGGTGAATGCCACGGCGAGTGAGGTCCTCCCATGGTGGTTCTGTTTCCGTCGACGGTTTCTCTTGGAGGGTAGTATTGTCTTCCTTCCATTTCTGTAGACTGTGAAACGATGAAAGAAAGAGCAAAAATAATATTTGATGTTATGCTTTTTTTTTTAATAGAAAATGTTTTCGTGGGAGGAGGAGAAGTGAGACGAATGGATTTTATAGAAGAGAACAAACGAATTAACGTTGTGGATTGTGTGTGACGCATATTTCATTTTATAATTTTGCGTATGAGATTCTTTTTTTTGGTTCACTTTTTATTATTATTCAGTTTATGTTTTATCAATTATCACTAGTGACGATGGTGTGGAGGCGTGACTTTAGTACTTAAAACTATGCTTTTGTATTTTCTTTGTACTGTTTGCTAAAGTAATTGAGTTGGTTTAATCCCAACGAAGCTAATAACTGATGTGAATTTGTAACTAATCAAAACATTTTTCTACGAATATCAAAAGTTTATGGTGAAATAAGTTTTCATATAAAAGGAAATTTATGTATCGGCAACATACCAAACGGTTGCTTTAAAGCAGCTAAAATTAGGTGACCGATGCAAACGCGAAGGGATGGCAGCAAACGTTGTAAACGTTAACGCCAAACAAATAAAGCGAACGTTACCTAAAACAACTAGAACACTATGTTTGTTTAAGTTTTATTACTTTGAGAGTATATATTAATAACCATTATTGCAGTTTGAAGATACAAGTTTTAATCTATGAATTTTATACGTACTGTCGAGAACATCATGGCCCAATGGTAAGGACGGACTCCTTCCTACATCCATGTTGTGAGTTCGAACCCTGCTGGAGAGAACTAAGTCATGATTTCTAGACACCAACACGGATATGGGCCTATGCTTTAGGGCCCATTTGCATACCCGGAGAGAGGGTCTATCCGTGGGCTGCACTTCCCCTTGGGGATTAGTCTGAACCCTTACATAGGCTCGGGATACCCTCAGGTTAATCAAAAAAAAAAAAAAAATTTATACATATATTTATTACATGTATCTTGTTTTTTTTTTCAAAAATATAATAAATAGCAACATATCAAAAGAGTAATATTCAATTTGTTTTCTTCAATTATTATGATAAGCATCCAAAAATTTCCATGGTATATGTTTATTATCATAAATCACGTGAAAACAAAACTCTTTCAAAAATTTAAAACGAAAAAAATAATTGTTAATGAAACAGAAACGGAAGTAGCCCACCCAGTCACCCACCATCATAAATTCATAATATGCTTTAACAAAATGACCACTATCTTTTTATCATTTAAAAAGAAATCCCATATGCAGCAAAATCACCACTCCAACAAGACCAAATTTTACCAAACCAACTTACCAAACCATATCCCTGAAGCCTCAATTATCTCATCAATGCTAGAGATATAACTTGAAAAATACAAATGAGATAACTAAAAGGGTCCCCCACATTTTTGCACAGTCTATTTGGATCAAAGTGTATGTGGTCAAGTTCCTTTTTTTTTAGCACAGTGGTCAAGTTCCTGTCATTTGCTTTTTCTTGTTTAGTCAAACACATTGAGAAAATGATTAGAACAACCGAAGACAACACACTTCACTATTCATGATGTTCGTATAATGTCCTTTTTTGTTTCAATTGTTAAAAAGCTAGTGTTCAAATTTTACGCAACTCGTTTAACACATTAGAGACTAGTATATTTTCAACTAATAATTGTTAAAATTTCATCTTTTTACTGTTTGAATCTAAGTGAAAACAACAAGCTATATTTGCGGGTATAATACGTCGATGGTAACTCATCATAAAACCATTGTTTTAGTGCTATTCGTACCTCTATCTATCTATCTATCTAAACCAGTATAATTATTAGTAATGCCAAACTCTATAAAAAGTTAATCAAAATCGTTCAAAATACGTCATTCAAATGAAAAAATCAGTAGAAACAAGTTTTTTTTGTTATTTTCTATATATTTTGAGGTTATTCACAGCCAGTTCACTCCCATTCCCACAATAACAGAAACCATGTGAACACCACTAAACATGTGATAACCTTCACCTAAAAGTTCCCAAAAAAAATACTTCATCTTATATTGTAGTATATTTGTTTGTTTCAAAAATATGGATAACCAAAAATGTGTGTTCATAAATATGTGTTATTTTATTAATCTAAGCCATTATCTTCTTGTGGTCTCCTCGCAATGAAAGAATCTCTATGTAGGAGTGGGCACGGAGCGGATATCCGGAGTTTTAAGGATATCCGTGACTCCGATCCGTTCTCCGAGCATTCAATTTTTCGATTCGATTCGATCCGTAACTCTTCGGATATCCGGTGTTCCGGATATATCCGAGTTTTTGCCGGATATCTGATTCGATCCGTAAAATATAATAAAAAATTAAAAATAAATAAAAATAAAAGAAAAAGAAGAAAATCTGAAATAAAATAATAATATTTCATTACAACTTTTTAAAAAATTACATACTTTCAAAAATTTTAATAACTAAATAATTAATTTAGTGAATAAAAACATTCTAAAACTTATATAGAGATATAAAAGAATATATATTATATAATTTATAAACTTGTATACATATATATGTATATAATGGATCGGATCAGATATCCGTTTCTAAAAATATTAGTATTTATGGTTTGCTTCGTTTCTGACGGATATTAGATTTTAGTATTTGCTTCGATTCGTTAAATTATAGATATTCGGATTTTTCGGATCGAATCGAAGTGAATAACAGATCGAATCAAAATTTACGAATATTTTCCCACCTCTATCTCTATGGAATATTTGCTGTGGTTATTACGTAGTGGAACGAAACTTCGTACTATCTCTTAAAAATTATTTAGAAAGTGAATTTTTTAATTTTGATTATGTATCAATATTTCCATTCATTTTCATTAGGAAAATATGACATAACTTAATGAAAATGATGACATGTTTCAATTTTTATTATGACATATCAATTGCATTTGTGAAGTCTTACATTTTGGATAAAATGCTTGAAATATACAATAATTTATATGTATCACTATTAATGAACATCGCAAACTAATAATATAATTATAAATATATAAGGTTTCACCTTAGCTTAGAATGAAAAAAAAACAATTTCTGTTTTTACAAATTAATTATGAATATATTAATTAATTAATTGTTTGAACTTTGTTATAATTCATTAATTGGTATAAAATTAATCAAATTAGTAAAAAAATTGTTATGATCACCACAGAATATGTTTTGAACGATTTTTAGTCGATTTGTGGATTAATTAAAAGATTACTTAATATAATTTTAATGTAAATGTAATTTTATTCTGTTAAGTTCATTAATAAATTATTTGTATTTTAATATGTTTTAAGTAAAATGAAAAAAAACAAAATTTAAACATTCAAATCTATACATATTAAAATAAACATAACCATACATAATATAAAAATAATTTATTTTTGTAATTTAATTTTAACAAAGTCTAAACATAAAATAAAATTTGTTAAGTCAAAAGAAATATAACTTATGAATTTTATATATCTATAGTGATAAAGATTAAATATATTTTTTGAAAAATAAAAATTAAATTTTGTTTTGTTTTAGAAATAATATATTATTTTAAATTTATTATCACTGAACATAACGCAAAAAAACTCTTAGTGTGTACTCCTTCTTTTTTATAAAAAATGTCATTTTAATTTTTTGTTTTGTTTCAAAATAAATGTCATTTTACATTTTCAATAATTTTTATCTTTTTAAAACCAATATATGTTTAGTTTAATCATTTTAATTAATTGTACAATAAATGATGATATATTAGTATATTTTATTATTAAATCCGCGTTAAATATGTCTAAGTGAGTGACTGATATTCTCTGTGAAATGGAGGTAGTATGAACTAAGATGTACCTGAATAATGAGTTCAAACATATTTGAATAAAAAATTGCCAATAAGGGGTCCATTTCTCATTGTCAGCTTCCACTCAGAGGTACACATCGAGTACAAACGATGATTCCATCATTTCCAATCACTTTGCTTTTTTTTTGTCTCGTCTTCATTTCCACACTATTATTTCTTTTATTTTATGTGTTTTTAACTTCTGAAAATATATTAATCCTTTAGAACAGAGTTCGATACAAAACACCTTATGAAAAGGGCACTTCGAAAACGCAAAATAACCAAGACCATCCTACCAGACTCCTACCACACTTCAGAGCCTGCAACACACCTGCCAATCCGACCAAACAATTCTCACAACAGGAACAAATCAGAGGGCCCTGCTTTCATTAACAAAGAACTCAAACAACCACTCGGGATGACCGGAAGCCACATATGAATGATTCCTCCCTTGCCTTGTTACACTTTGTGCAATGAAAGCCGCCCCTCTATTTTCCTTAGGTGAAACCCACTTCAACTGATACTCCTCCATCAGCATAAGAAGTCTGCTCAGCTCGTCCGATTGATATCTTAGAGCCGGCCAGTGTTGTGGTTTCTGAATTGCCAGGAATAAATCTTTGAAGTCACCAGCGAAAACCATCTTGTTCAGATGTAGACTTGTCATGCTTTCAACTGCCCATTGACAAGTCACAAATCTCGCCTGATCCAAAGATTGAATGTGAGAAAATGCCCTTCTACTATGAATCGTAACCACTCCCCTGTGGTTCCGTACGACCCACGCCACACCCAGTCTCAAAGTGTTTCTGTCCCACTCAAAGGCAACATTACACATTAGCCAATCTCGTGGAGGAGGCACCCAATTCCTCACCTTTTGCTTCTCCTCACTCCCACTTTCCAGTGAAACTTCATTTTCCACTTGCTGCGCTAAGAACCAATCCCCGGACTCGGTTTTTGCCTTTAGACTAATCTCTTCAGGGGACCATCTAGTTCCTTTAAACAGAAAGTCATTTCGACTTTTCCAAAGGAACCAAATGATCCATGGCCAAGCTCTTTTGTCATCGTTTTCTCCTCTCGTAATCTTGCGGATGTTGAGGAGATATTTTATGTGTTTATTTAGGGAATAACAAAAAAAAGAGAAATTAGTTTTTTAGAAAAAGAGAAGAGAGAGATAGGAAGATAAAGGAGGAGAGATGGTGGAATTTTAGTTAGATGGTGAAAATTTTTTTTCTTAGCTATTGCAATTTCTCTTATTTTATTATATCATTAATGACACATATAATACTTATATAATGAGTCCACTTATTGTTAAAAACTTTCTTTTTGTTTTTGTCATTTTTTCAAAACATTTTACAAAACATTTTACAATTCTAATGTATTATTTATTTTCTCTATTTTAAAAAGATTTGTTTTAGAAAAAATTATTTCTAATAGGTATATTTTCACATTTTGAATACATTTTATTAGATAATATGGTATATTATAAATCTTATAGATATTAATTGTATTTATTAGTTTTAATTGACTAAATTTGTGGATGATAGTTAATCACAAAATAATCTATTAAAAATCCAAAAATATACATCATTTTGATATTGATGAAAAAATACATTGATTTTATATTTAATTTAGTTTATTCTAATAATTAATTGATGAATAAATATAAATGTTAAGAATACATATATTTTTAATTATTTTTAATTTGTGTGAAAATATCAAAATGATATTTTTGATAAAAAAGGAATATAGAAGGGGACATTTACATATTAAAAGCTAAAGCAAACAACGTTCTGACAAAGATTCCAACCAAATCACACTCTTTCATTAAATCTATTGCGATTAACTGATTAAGTTAACTCTCATTTTCATGACATTTTTATATACGTGAATTCTATAAAGTATTTATAAAGTAAGACGCAGAGATTAGGATCCGATGGGAGTATTATTCCAAATCACATTAGCAGTGGTTAGATGCATCCCTAAGTATAACTATAGTTAAAACTGATCAATATAACTAAGGAGTATAGAACCAATAAAGAATTACGTAGTGTCGTTGTCAGTATTTATTCCCTGACATTCGTTTAGTAACCGAAGTGTTCGCCTATTAATTGTTTGTGCATAAATCTATATGGAGTCTAACCAGTAGCCAGCATTATACTTACACGTTCGAAGCGTAGATATTAGTATATCTAATACTATAAAGTAGGCTTCTTTATCGCCTTGTAGCATAACTTAATATGTGATAGATCCACATAAGCTGTGTTCGGGTTTAATGATTTCTGTTAGGCTTTGTGTTTTTTTAGATTACATTTCGTATGGGTTTACATTTAGATTGCAGGCCCAGAGTTGAGCAAACAATTTTGTCTCCTCAAATAACTATGTCCAAATTCTCTGATTCAACACCATTTACCGGCAAGAGTCTTCACGATTTACCGGATTGAGCAATCAAATCATGCCAAGTCAGATTCTCAGGGGCAGAAGAGTTAAGCATTTGCCATGTCATGGAAGGAATGAGCTTTTAAACCTAATTATGGGAAAAACGCTAATTACTGGTGACCTTGAACAGTTAAGCTTTTTCTGTTTGGTTTTGTTTTGTAGCCTTCTTAGAGTGCCCTCATGATTCTCAGGAACGTAATATTGTGAAACTATGAAGCATTGACGAATTATGGGATGTCACTAAGTTGCACAACCGAGAATATTCTTCCCTTGAGGTAATAATTTAATCATCAGCCTTCAAGACTCCTCTGTTCATTGCTGCATCTGTTGTGACATTATATGCTATACACATTGCCTTCCATTTTTCAACGAAAGTTAACTTTTAGGACTTTTAGTGATCTATTGCAGGATTCAGCAGAGGCAGCAGTGGTAACAGCTTAGAGCTTCTATAATGGCTGAGGAAGATGAAGAGTCTTTGTACCTAGAGATGAAACAATGAGAAGTAGCATGATAATCTCCTTTTCAACAACCATCATGAGTTCAGGACTCCATTAACACTACTTTTTTTTTTCTAATTTTTGGAGACAGCCCTGATGTCTCCTGATTTGGTTATGGTTCTGTAGGTTCAAAGCCTAGAATTTCACCAGTGTCCAATATCTAACAAGGAAGACAATTAGATTCTTTAAAAATATGATTGGGTAAATGGCTGTAGTGTGTTCAAGTAACGCCTACATTATTGAATATGTAACAGGTGCTACGTACTCAATGTCCGGACGTGTGGAGAAATATGATTTGAGTTTGGATTTGAACTGGAGATCCATTCATCCATCGTTTACAAGTGTGGTGGAGTGTAACAGGTACTACTAAATGTACATTTATGTGGAGAAACTAGCAAAAGAGATTAAGAAAGGTGATGCTTCTGTTGCTGGTGTCGTTGCCAAACTATGGCAGGTCAGTCAGTGCTCTCTTACTGGCTTTTCTATGAAGCATATCTGACAATTCTAGGCTACAATGAGACACATAAACTGACCATGAAATCATTGAGTTGAAGTTAAAAACAAGTTCTTATGTCTGAATGAAAGAGGAAATACATCTTTATATTTTTATTTACTTGTGAATGTCTTTTATCTCACAGATGCATGTTTTCAGCTACCTTAAATTTAACTTCATCTTCCCAAAGAAACAAGAAGACATTCATACTGAGCTAAGAGTTTGTTCTACAGCACCAGGGTTTCAAGGTGGTGGTCAAGAAACCACCGCGTACGTTTCTTTTCCAAACGAAACCTCATCAAAGACGCTTCAGGTTCTTACGTTTTGGAGTGTTTACTTGTGCTGTGTCATTAATTTCTAACACGATTTTTTTGTGATTTTTGTAAGTAGGAGTCAAAAGCTATCTTTGAACTAACTCTATTTTTATAAATCTTATACCAGTTAAGCAAACATAAGAATCGTTTCTCAATTTATTTATTTCTAAACATAAGAATTAAGATATATGTTTACAACTCCATGTTTGGTTGCTAATGATATTTATAGCATATGGTAAGTTGGTTTTTCATCACTTCTAAGTACTAACTCATCTTTTATCTTTTATATTAAAATAGAAGTTACAACTTCATTTTATGTGTGATATTTTAAATTGGACCATTATTTAGAAGATTTATAAAATACACATAACTTAACTATAATATCATTTAATATCTTTATTTTTATTTTTATTTAAAATAAATTAATTTAAGAAAATTCTAACAAAATCATTGAAGAATCTCTTCAGAATATTTTCAAAATTATTTTCGAAAATTGATTAATTTAAATTTTAGTTGTCAAAAAATATAATCAGAAATTTAAATTTAATTTAGTTTTGATTTATAAACAAAAAAATAAAAATTATATAAAATATTGTAATGATAATAATAGCCACTTAAAATGATTACTTTTCAAAAATAGATTTTACAAAGATTTTGTTAGAAAGCAATATCCATTTCTGTTTAATCATATAACATGTATAAAAAATTAACTTATCTTAAAATTTTATATATACAATAATCTATTATAAAAACTGAATTAACAAAACAAATTATTAAAAAAATCTAGAACTTTGAATTACGGGTCATAATTATAATAAATTAAATATAAAACAATTCTCAAGTATGTCATTTTTAATCATCAAATACTTGAGAATTATTTTATAATTAATCATCAAAATCAAATTCAATACGAAAAATTAAATACATAATAAGAAGCAACATATATATGTGAAATAATTAGTTAATTAACAGCATGAAAACTATAAAATTATTGTAGTTGAAATAGTGATTTAAACATTTAATTTTTAAAATATATACTAATTAAATAAAACAAATATATATATACATATAAACATGAAAATAAATACTTGCACGATTATGCGGATCAAAATCTAGTTTTTAGTTATAGGATGAACAAAAAAACAAATTCAGAGAGATCAAAGTTTAACTTATATGTCTGGTCAAGATAATTAAACTATCATACAAATTCTACTCACCCCTTTGCTGAGCCAGACAAAACATCAAGAAAATACAAAACCAAATATCACCCATATAAGTGTGCAATACTTTTAAAAACTATTGAGAATATAGCTAACTAATTCAAAATCAAAATCGAAAATTTCATACACTATTCATATTCACACTATTGGTCATATGGGTATTCGAATTGCATTCTGAAGCCATTAACTTTTTATAGTCTTCTTCATCAATGAAATCAAACACAAGAATTACCAATTAATGGTCTCACTAAAAACTACATTTAAATGGTAATACCCATGAAACATTATAAGAGAGAAATTAAACAACTCATAAGTTATTCAGTTCGCATAAATTTCAAATCAAAACATAGTAAACACATACTCCTTCCATTTCAGAAAGATCCATATTCTTGAAAAAATATTGTTTCAAAAAATACTTTTTTATTTTAATGTATTATTTAATTAAAAATTGTAAATTTCAAAAAAGTTAATGGTTTTTAGTAAATTTCTATTGGCTAAGAGTTATGAAAAATTGTTATTAACCAAAAATAATACACTTATAATCAAACTTTAATATATTTTATTAATATATATATATATATATAATATAAAATATGTATCTTTTTGAAATTGAATGACTAGTATTTTTTAATGGTCAGTTCCTCTTTTTTTCTCTCTTAATCCACCTTAGCAAGTCTCGACACAAGTCTCTACGCCGAGATGAAAATCAGAGGACTGATCAGGAGGGGGACAAGAAGGAAGTCTCTGGACAAAGGGGTGCTCAACAGAAACACTTGTGGTCACAGGAAGATACACAAGAAGAAGGAGAGATACGGAATGATGAGAATGGCAATATGGCACGTCCATCTCCAGGCTTCCAGGAGCAGCTCGCGATGACACAGGCAGCCGGGAACGAGTTGGTTTCAGACCCAACAGATGCGGTGAATGGACTCAAGCAGCTTCAGGGTTTGGTGGAGGGACAGTTGAAGATAGGAGAGGATGAAGTCATGGAATGGGAGGACTTGGAAGCAGCAGATGATCTACCGGAGCTCACTGCGGAGGAGGTAGCTGCGATCAACGCCGAATTGGAGGCACAAGCAGAGCTTGATGACACTGAGGCACCACAGATGAACGACGAGGAGAAGAAACAGCAGACAGAGGAAGAGAATGTGAAGCAAGCCACGAAGAAAAGACTCTTCAAATCTACCCTGAGTACTGCTGCAAGCACGAAGATGAGAACTGCAAAAGGTATGGCTTCCCCTCGCAAGAAGGCTCCAGTCAAAACAGGGCCTCGTCTGGGAGATAATAGGTATCAACAGGAGATCAAGGTGGCTTCAAACCTGATGAACGTGCATCAAAAGCCATAAGTTTATGGATAGAATAAGTCTTTTTGATAAGTTTAGAAAACAGGATGGGGGTCTTGTTTCTGGGGTTGTTATTTGGTTTTTAATAAGCTCTATGAGCATATGTTTTTCCTTTCAATTTTATGGGGTCTTTGGGTTTTATATGGTTGTTGTGGCTTCCATTTATGTCCTTGGCAGTCTATTTGTTCAAGTTATGCAATGGAATGTGACTGGTTATTTGAGGTTTTGCTGTGGTTGTTATTTGGTTACGGATGTTAGCGATTTATATTTAGATTTGGTTGTGTATAAGAGATATGGAAGATATGATCTTGTGTTTCCAGGTCTCAAATATAGGCAGTATTGGCTGGATGGAGATCACTGGGTTCGATGGTTTTTGGGTCTGAAATGGTATTATGGGAAATGGTGGATGGATTCGATGCGGCACAGGCAGGTAAAATGGAGATATGGCTCAGGTTATTGGGTTTTGGTGACTGAGAGACAAAACGTTTGTTATATACAACACGCGAGCTTGGGAGAAATAGAGAACTATGAAGAAGATTGCAGGTGTGGTCACGATCTATTTGAATTTATGAACAACATTCAGAACCCAAATAATGGGCCCATAGGGCTAAGTTATTATGGGCTACCATCCACTTCTCAAGATTGTCCCGGTCAAATGGAATATGTTCAGGGTTGTTTGATGTTTGTTGAGTCCTCCATATTATATATTATGTATAACTTGGACCAATTATTATGGATTACGAGTTGGTGGATGAGGATCTTAGTGGTATTGATGAGATATCAAGATAACATTAAATCTATATCTCTTAGCTCACTTGAGCTTTTTAAAGAATTTATTATATGAAAATATTGAGCTGGAATTGTAGAGGAGTGGGGAGTAAGTGGACCATGAGTTATCTTCGGGAAATATGGCACAAGTACAAACCAGACTTCCTTTTTTTGTCGGAAACAAAAAAAGATGCTGAGTTTATACAAGGATTGCAGGCACACTTTGGTTATGATAATTTGGTCACAGTAGATCCCAATGGGAGAAGTGGAGGGCTAGCACTTTTTTATAATAATACATTTGAAACTCACGTTCTTTATACGAGTAATAGGATGATAGATGTCGAGGCAGTCACCCTTGGTAAAAAAGTTTACTTAACTTTTGTATACGGCGATCCGGTACAGAAATTGCGAGAACAGGTATGGGAGAGATTGACACGGTATGGATTGGCGAGATCTGATCCGTGGTTTATAATTGGGGACTTGAATGAAATTACTGGAAACCATGAGAAAGAGGGCGGATCTTTACGGAGTGCTAACTCTTTTATTCCTTTCAACGATATGATCAGAAACAGTGGGTTACTAGAATTCCCTGCAAGGGGAAATAAAATGTCATGGCAAGGTAGAAGAGGAAAAGGCAAGGGGGCGGTTATGATTAGGTGTCGTTTGGATCGTGCACTAGCCAACGAGGAATGGCATACTCTTTTTCCGGTTTCATATACGGAATATTTGGGAATGGTAGGGTCGGATCACCGACCGATAGTAGCTTTCATTGAGGATAAAGTTCGTAGACGAAAAGGACAATTTCGGTTTGATAAAAGATGGATTGGGCAGGAGGGTCTTTTGGAATCAATAGCCTCGGGCTGGAATGAATCTGGACCTGGCATATCGGAGGACTTAGTTTCAAAAATTAGTAATTGCAGACATGAGATTGCGGCTTGGAGAAAAAATAATCCACCTTTTGGAAAGGAAAAAATTGCGGAGCTTCAAAAAGCATTGGAGGAGGTACAAACTGATGATTCAAGATCGCAGGAGGAGATTATTGAGGTTTCTAAGAAATTGCAGGAAGCATATAAGGATGAGGAGGAGTATTGGCATCAGAAAAGTAGAAACATGTGGTATTCATCGGGGGATCTAAATACTAATTTCTATCATGCACTAACGAGGCAAAGACGGATTCGCAATAGAATTGTGGGACTCTATGATGAGGCGGGTACTTGGATAACGGATGAGAATGGAGTGGAAAAGGTGGCAGTGGATTACTTCGGGAGTCTGTTCACGACTACTGATCCTTCCAACTTTGATAATTTCCTGGAGGAGATAACACCAGCTATCTCATTTCAGATGAATCAACGTCTTCTTCGGGTAGCAACAGAGGAAGAGGTGAAACAAGCTTTATTTATGATGCACCCAGAAAAAGCACCAGGACCGGATGGAATGACTGCTCTCTTCTTTCAGATTTCTTGGCATATTATAAAGGATGATCTGGTGGAATTGGTTAATCACTTTTTAACAACAGGAGTCATGGACCCAAGGTTAAATCTTACAAACATCTGTATGATCCCAAAAACGGAAAGACCTACACGGATGACAGAGTTGAGACCTATCAGTCTCTGCAATGTGGGATACAAGATTATATCAAAAGTGCTTTGTGAGAGGCTGAAAATATGTCTACCAAGACTTGTATCGGAGACACAATCGGCTTTTGTACCAGGGAGGTTGATTTCGGATAATATTTTGATTGCTCAAGAGATGTTCCATGGATTGAGGGCGAACAAATCTTGTCAAAATAAGTATATGGCAATCAAGACGGACATGAGTAAAGCATATGATAGGGTGGAATGGGATTTTATCCAAGCACTACTCAACAAACTAGGGTTCGATCCACATTGGATAAGACTAATGATGGAATGTATTTCTTCGGTCCAGTATCGGGTTTTACTAAATGGTCAACCAAAGGGACTTATAATCCCGCAAAGGGGTCTTAGGCAGGGGGATCCACTATCTCCATATCTATTTATTTTGTGTACAGAGGCGCTGATTGCAAATATTAAGAAAGCGGAACAAGGAAAACAATTGACGGGAATGAAAGTAGCGAGAGCTTGCCCATCAATATCTCACCTGTTGTTTGCGGACGATAGTCTTTTCTTTTGCAAGGCACAACGAGATGAATGTGAGACTATTCTCAGGATTCTAAAGGAGTATGAGGCAGTCTCCGGTCAGCTGATAAACTTTCAAAAATCATCTATTCAATTTGGACATAAAATTGAGGAATCTAGGAGGCAAGAGATGAGGGATATTTTGGGGATTCAGAATATAGGAGGTATGGGGTCATATCTGGGATTACCAGAAAATCTAAGTGGATCAAAGGTACAAGTATTTGGATTCGTACAGGATCGACTAGATACAAGAATTAATGGGTGGACATTTCGGTACTTTACTAAAGGAGGTAAGGAAGTGGTTATCAAGTCGGTGGTTACGGCTTTACCAAACCATGTAATGTCCTGTTATAGACTACCAAAAACTACTATAAAGAGGCTCACGAGTACGGTCGCGAAATTTTGGTGGAGCCCTGGGGGAAGTACGAAAGGTTTGCACTGGAAATTGTTGGGGTCAAAATCGGTCAAGACGAAATCGATGTCCGAAAGTCTCGGAAAAACATGAAAAATGTTAAAGCAACCTCGAGAGACTAATTGTTAATCGAGAAACCTTAAGAAAAATTAAGTTCGAGATTCATCGTCTCAAAATCAACTGCTAGAAACATTTTTTACGCAAGGAAAAACCTACGGAAAACTAAAAACGCAAGAAAAACGAACACGCCGAAGGAACCGAGCAGCCAACACCAAGCGTGGCCGTGGCCGCCGGGCGGCTAGCCCCGTGCTGGCCGTGGCCGCCGGCGGCTAGCGCCCGTGCTGGCCGTGGCCGCCGGGCGGCTAAGCCCCGTGCTGGCCGTGGCCGCCGGCGGCTAGCGCCCGTGCTGGCCGTGGCCGCCGGGCGGCTAGCCCCGTGCTGGCCGTGGCCGCCGGCGGCTAGCGCCCGTGCTGGCCGTGGCCGCCGGGCGGCTAGCCCCGTGCTGGCCGTGGCCGCCGGCGGCTAGCGCCCGTGCTGGCCGTGGCCGCCGGGCGGCTAGCCCCGTGCTGGCCGTGGCCGCCGGCGGCTAGCGCCCGTGCTGGCCGTGGTCGCCGGGCGGCTAGCCCCGTGCTGGCTCGGGTCGTCGGACGGCTGGTCTTCGTGCGTAAGTTCCAAACCTCCGGGTCGCCAGAAATCCGTGTTTCGCGACTTTCCGAGTCCTTACAAACAAAACCCTTTCTCTGTTCCGGGATTCCTAAAAACCCCTAAGACGTTAACGGATAGGAAGACTTCGTATAAAACGGTGATGGTTATCTTACAACACCATTCACTTTAGCAATGGATCGAAGATCTTCCGAAAGACTTGACATCCAAGTAGGAGCGTCCTTTCAGGGAAATCGTGGAAAAACCGCGGAAGATCGGAATACGGCCCGAAGGGGACCAATTCCGATCGGATAACCAGTTTACGATTTCCTAAAAGGATAGATGCGGCGGTTTACGATTATCTTTGCCTGACAAGATAAATGTTAAACTCCCAAAAAGATTAATGACAACTTTCCGAAAAGATAAATGTCAACTTTCCCGATAAGCACGAAAGCCGACGAAAATGGAAAAAGTCCAGCCCGCGGCAGACTCAGCCCATCAAGGATAGACCGTCATATGGGAGTATATAAGCAATGCTAGGAGCAGAGGAGGAGGGATCCGAAATCAGAAGAAAGAAACTACTCCAGAGCAATTTAGAACTTAGGCACTTATTTCCTTTTTTAGCGAGCTGCGACTCAACTAGGTTAGATCTAGGTTCTAAGACTAGCGACGATCGACAGCTCTTGTGGCCGAGATCTCGACCTGTTGTCCAAACGTTCTCCGCAGATTCGGAAATAAGATTCTTTCTTTTTGCTCTATTCATTTTACGCATTTATTCTCGTATTAGACTTGTCTTAACTTTGTCGTGCGTGGCCCAGCAGATAGCCGGGATCCTCGGGGAAAACTAGGTCAACTTAGTTTTCCTACGTTTTAACTTAACTAAAATCGACAGTGCGAATTTCGGTTCCCACAGTTTGGCGCTAGAAGGAGGGGGATTCGCAGCTTATCTTTCTCGCAACTACGCACGCCCAGTCAAGCATGTCTATCGACGCGGAAAAAGACAAGCAAACACACGACGGACCAGCCGTCGATGTCAACGCTGAGAAGACTCCTGAGGGAAACGTATCGACGGTCACTGCCGAGGCAAACACCGCGATGCTGGACCAGATGAAGGAACTGTTCGCCACCGCCCAGAAACGGTCGGAAGAACAGGAAAAACTAATGGCTTCACTCGCTAAACAGGTCGATACCTTAACAGCGAAAAGCAAACTCCCGCGCGGATCCACCAAGGTGAGGCGTGTCAGGAGGTTGGACTTCGGTACTTCCGAAGACCAAGGAAAAGATGCTCCCAGAAAATCCCCGGAAATCATTCCTGATGATACCACTCCGACGGGACAGAAGAAAACAACGGCCAACCTTCCACCTCCCGCAAGGGACAACGAAGAAGACGACGTTGAAAGAATCAATCTGGATATCAGCGATCAGTCGGATCCATCCGACGAAGACGCCGACATCCATCACAGAAGGACCCGAAGTCAGTCAGCTCGACTAGCGGCAGCCTTCGACAAGCCCATGACAGAAGAGGAAGAAGACCTCTACTGGTCAGAGCAAGAAAGGTTGGCGGAAGACCAGACTCGGGCCTATCGCCGCCAGCGTAGACAGAAGAACGCGAACGGCACCGACGAGATTCACGATCTCCGCGAGTACATCGCTAAAACTGCAGCCGAGGTGAAAGCGGTAAAATCGCAGATTCACCACGCAACCAGTACCGCCCCAGAGATCGACCTGCTCCTCGAAGAATCGAGAAAAACTCCATTCACCTCTCGAATCACAGAGGCACGAGTCTCAGATCCTGGGAAGATAAAGCTTCCCACCTACGACGGAACCACAGACCCAAAGGCACATCTGCAGTCTTTCCAGATTGCAATGGCAAGGTCTAAACTTCCGGAGCGGGAAAAAGACATCGGCTGCTGTCTCCTATTCGTTGAGAACCTCAGAGGCGCTGCCCTCGAGTGGTTCTCACACTTGAAAAGAAACTCCATCGGAAGTTTCCGTCAGCTTGCTTCGGCTTTTCTGAAGCAATTTTCCATGTTCATGGACAGGGAAACTTCCGACGTGGACCTTTGGAGTCTAATTCAAAAGGAAGACGAACCACTCCGCGACTATATACGGAGGTTCAAACTCGTGATGTCCAGGGTAACAGGCCTCAGCGACAGAGTCGCCATCGACGCCCTGAGAAAGAACCTCTGGTACAAGTCGAAGTTCCGAAAGTGGATCTCTCTGGAAAGGCCACGTACCATCCAGGACACTCTCCACAAAGCAACGGATTTCATCATCATGGAAGAAGAGATGAAAATCCTAGCGCAAAAGCATGGACCGCCAAAAGCGTCTGGCAAGAAGAAGACTTCTCGTAACGACAAGTACGTCCATCACGAGGGGGAAGACGTCCAGGGCGAGCATAACTACGCCGTTAATTCCGAACAAGGAAAGACCAACGGAAACACCTGGACGCGGAACTCGTACAAGGACAATTCCAGCTGCGAGTTCCATCAGACGAGAGGTCACTCCACCGCCAACTGCAAAGTCCTCGGCGCTAGGCTCATAATGAAGCTGCTCGACGGTAAACTAGCAACGGTCAGGAGCGTGAAAGACCTCGTCCTAGATTCTGACCGTCCGCCGAAGACTGACGGAGCCAATCCCGAGAATAACACTCCTGGGACTCAATCAGGCGAAAAACGCGAACGAAGACAAGACGGTGAAGGAAACAACAACAACCGCCAAAGGGTCAATATGATCATCGGAGGGTCGCACTTTTTCCAGGACTCCGTTTCGTCAATCAAAGCCTACGGACGGAAGGCCGAAACAGGTCCCGGATGGTCTCCAGAAGATGACGTTCCCGACCACGCGATCATCTTTGAAGAACAGGATACGGCCGGGCTCGATAAGCCCCACTACGATCCTCTGGTCATCGACTTGGTGATTCAGGACCTCGAAGTCGGCCGCATCCTCATCGACACAGGGAGCACGGTCAACATCATGTTCCGCGACACTCTGCAGAGGATGAATATACCCCTCGGAGAAGTCATCCCAGAACCAAGGCCATTAACTGGATTCTCGGGCATCACATCCATGACCCTCGGAAAAATCAGACTCCCGGTCATGGCAAAAGAAATCACGAAAATCGTCGAGTTTGCGGTAGTGGATAACCCGGCTATCTATAACGCCATAATGGGAACTCCTTGGATAAATGCCATGAAGGCAGTTCCGTCCACTTACCATCTCGGCGTCAAGTTTCCAACACCGACTGGAACAGCGGTCATCTGGGGAAGCCAAAAACAGTCGCGACTCTGCTTCCTAGCTGAACATAAACTTCGCAGCAATCGGAACGCCCCAGTAGCTAACCCAAAGCGAACCAAGAAGAACCTGAGTATCTCCGGGAACTCGGCAGAAAACAACTCAGGTCCATCCAAACAGGCAACGACTCAGGATAACGAAAAAATCCTCGAGACCATCGCCGAAAAAACGGACGACCCAACTCCCGACGCGACCACCGATTTAGCTGAAACAGTCAAGGCGCCAGAAACCGTGGAGTAATAACAACCATGACAGAAACAAGAACTACGAGATGGCTTGATCCTCGCAAGAGGTACGTAGGCAGCTCGTCGCAACCCGACGAGTTCAGCTATCCCCCTCGCCAAAAAGGGGGGGGGGGAAAAGATAGGGACAGACATCCTTGTACTCCCGCAGAAACGCACTTCATGTAACCTATTTTATGAATAAAAATCTTCTTTTATTTTAAATGCTTACTCAAACGCATAAACATTACGGAAAACGAAAAATCATGTCTTTAGGGAATACGAGACGTCGTGACCTCCCGAAAAATCTTGATTTTCCTTTCTCCTCCAAACAGTCCATCCGCGACTCTAAAACTTGTTTCCGTCGATTGGCCCCGACGGAAAAATAGAAACGTTTCACTCAATCAAATTTGTAGTCTGGCTTCTAACGGAGTCCTTTTTGCATCCGACAAGGATATCATAGCGCGCTATACAAAAAATCCAAATTTTGGTTAGCTCTTCGTAAAGGAAGTAGCTCGACTCGTACCCAAACGAATCATATAAGCCGATAAGCACTTCGCAGATTCTAGAACGGTACGAGTCAGGTCAAAATCGCAAACAAGCAAAACGAAAGCCGATTTGTCATTGCACAGCTTCAGTCCGAAAGTAGACCTAGGTCGTGCCCTAAACCCAGCCTTGCTGGTATCTAAGACATCTCACAGGCATAAGTATCCAGAATACGAGATCCCAAAAGTTGCCTCTTATCGCTTACAAACCTAACGTTCGCTACAAAGTAACCTACGGACCTAGCGACAAAAAGAAGAGATTGAGTGCGAAGTGACTACACGTATTCAGACCCTCTACACTTGACGAAAGTATAAATCAAAACGCATATTTCATAAAAATATTTATAATAGGGATCCGAAAGCCACCAACCGCTGATCCCGAAAAACATAAAGTCACGCGACCTCCTAAGGGTCGCAACACATACATACAAACGGCCACACTTGGCCAATCATAAGTTATAATCAAATGCATAGCAGTCGGTTAGAGATATTCCGAACGAAGAGTCGGGCTGATCGACCTCCTCATCTCCGTCGCCCACGTTTGGGTCCTCGCCTACATCCACCGTATCCTCCGAGACCTGGATAGGATTCCACAGTTCTCGAATTCTTCCTTCAATCGGAGGAACAAAGGATTCGGCGTTGGCGCATATCCTCATCGAGCTATCCATCGTGGCAAGTTCGCCGGAAAAAGAAAAGCCCCCACGCTGCATCTTGCCGAGAGTACCGACCGAACCACGACACTCACGAAAATCACCTACAAAGTCCTGAGCCTCCTTATACGCTTCGAACTCAGTAGAAAAAATTTTCAGCCCTCCGGTTCATTTCGGCGGCAGCTCTTCTCCGTCCGCTCCTCTCCGCACGAGCAAGGGCTCGAGCCTGGACTTTGGCTTGCCGGCGATTTTGCTCCTCCACCTCCAATCGATACTTAGCAAACTCCCTTGCCGTTTCCTCCGCTTTGAAACGGGCCAACCGGGCGGTGCGGAAACTGCCATCAATCGATGCATTCCAAACTCTCACGGCCTGCCAAAAAAGAAAGCAAAGGTCAAATGAAAAGAAAAAAGAAGTTACTCGAGTTTCAAGAACAGACCTCGTTGACCAAGCGAGCACCCTCCGCAGTCACTTTATCCCTTTCCTCGTTGTCCAAAGACTCGTCACGGGAAAACGCCGGAGGGAGTTCGTTAAAGAAGTCACCCGGAGGAGGAACATCCCGACTCTCTGAAGTAAAGCCAGGGTCGTATCTCGGCGTCGCGCCATCTCCCGACGAGGCATCAAAAGCGACCCCTTTATCTTTACGAGGTCTCCGCCTTTGCCTTAAAGGGGCGAAAACGTAGGACCTATCATTGACACAGGGACGTGTGCCACCTCGCGATCGGAAAAGCGCAACCGCCCCTCGAATCCGGTCGAGAGTAAAGGAGTTCCAGGAACAAGGCCTCGACCTAAAAAGATCCCTCCTTACCGCAAGATCGGAAGGAACGTGCGCGAGACACCTGTTCTCTAAAAAAAAAAAAAAAAAAAAAAACACACATGTTCAATATTCGCCTTCCGAATGTTAAAAGAGGGAATGCAATAATTTTTACCTCGCTGGTACAACCAGTCCGTCGGGAATAGGTGGAGAAAGCCTTCTTCAACAGACTCTCCGTCTATCCTCACAAAAAAGAAACGATCGACATAGTCCTTGGCATGTGAGGTGACTCCATTGATCACCGAAAAGTTGGTCCTCGCCTTCATGGAGTAAACTCCATTGATACTCGTTGCCTTGGAGTTCCATAACCCCTCGAAATCGGCAGGGCTAAGATCTATCCCTAACTCGTAACTCAGAATCACAACGCCGAGCCAGCTCTCCAAAGCTGACACGTTCAGCTGGCTGATTGAGATTCCGAAACGGTCGAGGGCCTGAACGATGACCCCAGGGATTGGGAACCACAATCGACATTGCGTCAAGAACGCCTCGTAACAAGTAAAGTAACCCTCCGGGGGATGCTCCGAACTCTCATTCCCGCAGGGAATGCGGAACACAACTCCCTCCGGAACTCCATAATACTCTCGCAGAGTTTCAAGATTCTCGGGAGACACTTCACTCGGTGAGTCGATTTCTCCACGTGCCTTCAGGGGTCGCCGGGGAATCGGGATCACGGGAAGAGGGGCATCAGTGCCAAAGACAGCATCGCAGTACGCGTTCCTGTTGATCTCCGAAACCTCAGGCTTCGGATTTTCTTCCTCAGCGTGAAAACTATCCGAGGACGAGCGAGACTGCCTCTTCGAGATTTTCGATCTTGAAGCCATTCTTTTCTTAAAAACAGAGAGAGAATTTGTAAGAGAGAGATTAACTTGAGAATCTTGGGTGAAGTAAGAATGGTAAAGAATTCACAAGTCTTTATAGGCAAAATTTTTACTATTTACCCCGACCTTCGGCACGATTTCGTCTCGATACTTTCCTCATGAACCATACCGCAAGCTAGGACCTACGAACCCTACGGCTCCTAGCTAGCTGGGGGGCTAACTGTTGGGGTCAAAATCGGTCAAGACGAAATCGATGTCCGAAAGTCTCGGAAAAACATGAAAAATGTTAAAGCAACCTCGAGAGACTAATTGTTAATCGAGAAACCTTAAGAAAAATTAAGTTCGAGATTCATCGTCTCAAAATCAACTGCTAGAAACATTTTTTACGCAAGGAAAAACCTACGGAA
Source organism: Raphanus raphanistrum subsp. raphanistrum (assembly GCA_019706035.1). NCBI lineage: Eukaryota > Viridiplantae > Streptophyta > Magnoliopsida > Brassicales > Brassicaceae > Raphanus > Raphanus raphanistrum. Next base: position 16,698,036 of record CM033981.1, read on the forward strand.
AACTAAAAACGCAAGAAAAACGAACACGCCGAAGGAACCGAGCAGCCAACACCAAGCGTGGCCGTGGCCGCCGGGCGGCTAGCCCCGTGCTGGCCGTGGCCGCCGGCGGCTAGCGCCCGTGCTGGCCGTGGCCGCCGGGCGGCTAAGCCCCGTGCTGGCCGTGGCCGCCGGCGGCTAGCGCCTGTGCTGGCCGTGGCCGCCGGGCGGCTAGCCCCGTGCTGGCCGTGGCCGCCGGCGGCTAGCGCCCGTGCTGGCCGTGGCCGCTGGGCGGCTAGCCCCGTGCTGGCCGTGGCCGCCGGCGGCTAGCGCCCGTGCTGGCCGTGGCCGCCGGGCGGCTAGCCCCGTGCTGGCCGTGGCCGCCGGCGGCTAGCGCCCGTGCTGGCCGTGGTCGCCGGGCGGCTAGCCCCGTGCTGGCTCGGGTCGCCAGAAATCCGTGTTTCGCGACTTTCCGAGTCCTTACAAACAAAACCCTTTCTCTGTTCCGGGATTCCTAAAAACCCCTAAGACGTTAACGGATAGGAAGACTTCGTATAAAACGGTGATGGTTATCTTACAACACCATTCACTTTAGCAATGGATCGAAGATCTTCCGAAAGACTTGACATCCAAGTAGGAGCGTCCTTTCAGGGAAATCGTGGAAAAACCGCGGAAGATCGGAATACGGCCCGAAGGGGACCAATTCCGATCGGATAACCAGTTTACGATTTCCTAAAAGGATAGATGCGGCGGTTTACGATTATCTTTGCCTGACAAGATAAATGTTAAACTCCCAAAAAGATTAATGACAACTTTCCGAAAAGATAAATGTCAACTTTCCCGATAAGCACGAAAGCCGACGAAAATGGAAAAAGTCCAGCCCGCGGCAGACTCAGCCCATCAAGGATAGACCGTCATATGGGAGTATATAAGCAATGCTAGGAGCAGAGGAGGAGGGATCCGAAATCAGAAGAAAGAAACTACTCCAGAGCAATTTAGAACTTAGGCACTTATTTCCTTTTTTAGCGAGCTGCGACTCAACTAGGTTAGATCTAGGTTCTAAGACTAGCGACGATCGACAGCTCTTGTGGCCGAGATCTCGACCTGTTGTCCAAACGTTCTCCGCAGATTCGGAAATAAGATTCTTTCTTTTTGCTCTATTCATTTTACGCATTTATTCTCGTATTAGACTTGTCTTAACTTTGTCGTGCGTGGCCCAGCAGATAGCCGGGATCCTCGGGGAAAACTAGGTCAACTTAGTTTTCCTACGTTTTAACTTAACTAAAATCGACAGTGCGAATTTCGGTTCCCACAGAAATCATGGGATAAGGTGTGCCTTCCTAAAGAGGAGGGGGGGCTGGGTTTTAAGGATATCTTGAATTTCAATACGGCAATGCTTGGAAAACAACTTTGGCGTTTAATTCATAAACCGGATACTCTATTCACTAGAGTGTTCAAGGGTCGGTATTTCAGGAACGCTTCACCCCTGGAACCAATCCGTTCTTACTCCCCATCATATGGCTGGAGGAGTATTGTATCAGCTCGATCTCTGGTTAGCAAAGGACTAATTAAAAGGGTGGGAACAGGTTCATCTATCTCAGTATGGAATGATCCTTGGCTCCCAACCACTCGCCCGAGACCTGCAAACAAAAATAATCACAATTTATTCCCGGATATTACGGTGGACTCTCTTATTACTCCAGGTTCTAGGACTTGGAACTCACAGGCCATTCGGGCTTTGGTGGATCCATTAGATGCAAAGATTATTGAAAGTATACCTCTCAGTAGAATTTGTATGGAAGACAAGGATGGTTGGCATTTCACCAACAATGGAAAATATACGGTTAAATCGGGATATGAGGTGGAAAGGGTTTACCCCGACAAAGAAAAACAACCAGCTTTCTATGGACCGACGGTAGAGGTGTTGAAAGCTTATTGTTGGCAAATTAAGTGTCCACCAAAAATAAAGCATTTTCTCTGGCAGATTGTATCAGGGTGTGTTGCGGTTAAAAAAAATTTAAAATCCCGAGGAATGCAAGGAGAAATTAATTGCGACAGATGTGGGAGTGTGGAGGAATCTTTGAATCATATATTCTTCGAATGTCCTCCAGCGCGGCAAATATGGGCATTGTCAACTATACCAACAAATCCAGATGTGTTTCCCTCGGAATCACTGTTTACTAACATGGATCATCTATTCTGGAGAGTTTTACCCAAGATGAATGATCATCAGTTTGCATGGATTCTATGGTATATTTGGAAAGCAAGGAATAGTAAGGTTTTTAGTAATTTGGATGTTGATGCTAGGGATACACTAAAGTTGGCTGAAACGGAGTCTACCATGTGGGCTGCTGCCCAAGACTTGACTACCCGGCATTCCATACCACCGCAAGTGCACCAGCTCCCAACAATTCCAGGGAGATGGTGTTTTACTGATGGTTCGTGGAAGGACAAGGACACTTTCTCGGGACAAGGTTGGTTTAGTACTTTGGAAGGTTATGAGGGTTTAATGGGGGCACGAAATGTTCGAGCAAGTATGTCTCCCCTCCATTCGGAGGTGGAAGCATTGATTTGGGCAATGGAATGTATGAAGAATTTACGACAGTTTCAGGTTACGTTTGCAACGGATTGTTCTCAATTGGTGAAGATGGTTTCGGAACCAGAAGAGTGGCCGGCGTTCGCGAGTTATCTGGAGGATATCAGGAGCTTACAAAGTAATTTCCATAGTTCACAGCTCATTCATGTACCAAGGACGGCAAATTCAAGGGCGGATCGTCTGGCACGCAGTGCCAGACAACAGTCGTCTTTTGTCATTCACATGGATGCTGAGCTACCAGTTTGGTGTACAGAGTCAGTATGAGTCTGTATGTTTGATGACAAAAAAAAAAAAAAAAAATCCACCTTAGCAATTTCCGGGTGGGCTTGTTCTCTACTAATAACAACTGACCACATAAAGAATCGCCACTTTTCCATTGTATAATGTATTTTAAATTTATCCCCTAGATATTATTTGCTAATTATTTTGACACATATCTTTTCTAAAATCATTTTCATTAAATAAATATGACATGACATGTTACAATGATGGTATGACTTACGGTTAAATGTGACATCTATACTATTAAAACAAATGCATGTTTATGACTATGCCCCTGAAATTTCTAAATAATTAAAAAAATTGCTTGTATTTCTTTCAACATTATTTGCAATAAATCAAAAGTCATTATTTTGTAATTACATTAAAAATATTTAATATAATTCAATTCTTAACCTTTTTGAAAATTTTGTTTACTAAATGTTTGCACCATATCTTTCCAAAATATTTTACATCACTAATTATTTGAAAGCATTTATTAAATGAAATCTCAAAATAAAATCAAGTTGAAATAACAAATGATTAAATCAACAAAATCATAATACTGGTATGAATTATCTCAACTCTTTAAAAAATACTTTCATTTAAAATAAAAACTAAGTCACATAAACTAAATTTAATAAAATTATAGAAAATGTTTTGAAACGCACAAATGAATTTTTCAATATAAGAGTGTTGAAGATATAAAATATTTTATTTAAATTAAAAAAAATCAGTGTAAAATAAGTTTAACTTCAGTTTAAATAAATAAAATCATATTACGGGTTATAGTTATTTAGAGTCTTCTAAAATTTAGTCATATTTAAAATAACAAAATAAGTCATATAAGTAAATTTAAAATAAATTTCATAAAAAGTTGAAATATATAATTTATCAGAAATCATAATTTTTATTACGTAAAATAAAATTTTCCAACAAAAAATATACCCGCATTTTCTAAGGGCGGATCAAAATCTAGTATACAATTATATTTAATGCTTATTTATATTTTTAGTAAACCATTTAGAATATGATAATAAATTATATACTATCATTAAATTAAATATATTAAAATATGGTACTAAATAATATAATAATAAAAATATAGTTATATTTTATAAATTTCGAAATATTATTTATTTATGTATTTTAAATAATTATACAAGTTATCACTAAGATGATTTTCAAAATATTTTACAATTAAAAAAGTTTAATTTTTAATTGTAATATTATTAGTTTCTTTTATATATCTATTTTTAGAAATACTGTTTATTTTTACTTTTTGATAATTATACAACTTTTATATCAATTTTTATTAGTTTTATACAAGTTGATTTAATATACTTTATCGAGAAAAATAGATAAAATCTATCTAAAATTATAATTAAAGATATATATATATATATATATATATATATATATATATATATATTCTTAAATTTAATTTAATTAAAATTATTTATTTTATTTTAATTTTATGTTCAAATAAAATATTAATAATAAAATGGTAAAATCTAAAAAATTATTATTTGAATTTAAAAAATTTATTGCACCACCTAGTAGACATATAAATACAGTGCCAATAAAGCAAGTAGTTAAAAGTCAAAAAACCAAAATGATACGTACGTCTTTCGGTGATATGCACATATCTTATATCTCTAAGTTCTAACTCCGCTATGCTATATATGATTTGAAGCGTATGAAAGTTAATGTTTCAAAAGATGGCGAGGGCGTTGGTGCTGTTGTGCTTCTGAATTCGATCCACCACCATGGAATGTGATGGTATCAGTGTCGGCTGGATCCTGGACCTGAGAGATTAACTGCCGTGGTCACTTCTAGATAATAATAAAAAAAGATGGCGAGGGCCTAATGGTACAAAGTAATTTATCGTTTTTTTAATTAGCGTCTTCTTTTTAAGATCTTGATTGGTAGAGCATTAGCATTAGTATTATGCTCTACATTATCCAATCAACATTTGTTAAAATAGCATTTAGAAAAGCATTTATTAAATGTTAATGCTCTCCAAATGCTCTCTAGCAAATGCTCTCATATAAAGCTTTTGGAAGAGCATTTAGAAAAGCATTTATTAAATGTTAATGCTCTCCAAATGCTCTCTAGCAAATGCTCTCATATGAAGCTTTTGGAAGAGCATTTGTATTTACAATTTATAAATTTAAGAAATAAATATAATTAGTTCATTTATTTGATTTAATAATATCATAAAATTATTTTTATATCTAGAAAATGAAATTTTGATTTCAAAAATAAATATAAAATAATAATTTTTTTTTCTAAAAATAGTATTTCACATTTAAAATATAATTTAATTATATAAATTATATTATATTTTAAATACGAAAGATTATTTAAAAAATAGATATTTTAATGGTAAAGTTTTGTTTTTAAAATAAAATTTTCAATATATACATAATTTCTGAAATTAGTAAATAAAATAATTAATTACATCTCTTTTATATATTAATATATAAAATAAAAAATAAATTATAATGATATTTTTTTTTGATAATATTCAAATTATTTTATATCCAAAAAACTTATATTTAAAAATATACATTTATTTTTAAATAATAATATTTTACATTTAAATTTTAATTTAATTTATGTTATTAATTAAGATTTAATATATATATATATATTATAATTTAATATATATTATTTTAAAATAAATATATTATATATTAACTTTTATAAAAAAAAAAAATTGTATACTGCTTTTGCTCTACCAATCATCTTATTAAAAGTTTTAATGAAAATATAGAGTTTCTGCAGCATACTGCTTATACAGCATACTGCTATTGTTTCTTCATCAGCTGTACCAATCGAGGCCAGTAAAATACAACAACAGCAAAGGCAAGCGAGCGAGAGTAGAGTTTACTGGGAGACAAAAGACAAGATAGACTTCTCCACTACTTCCATGATGCGAAGAACATTACGTACCTCCTTTGATTCTGACTTTCCTTTTTCGAGCAATCCATCAACTAAAACAGACAGATTTATAGAAAGTTCTTAGAAGTGTATATATAGCTATCATAGTTTGACCCTCCGTCTAGCCAATCTTTACATAGAGACTTATGATTTACAAGCAAACAATGCATGATTTATTTTTTATTTTTTTGAATAACTCAGTGTATTCTGGTCTCAATCAATGTGGGTCCAGACTAGCGGCGAGTATTCATCAGTCGATGTTATCGGTTGGAGTATGCTAGGAAAGCGAGATGTTAGGAAAGCCGAGATGAACAATGCATGATTTGTTAAGATGAAGAGGCTTCCGATCAAATCCCAATTCCAAAAGATGTTAGAATGGACATTATGTTTTACGAATAAACATTTCTTGTTTCTATTCTAAAACATATAAACAGATAATATATATATATGACATGAGGAGAAACAACACACACGACTAAATTAAACTTCGTGAAACGGAAGTAGTAGCGCAGTAGACGAGAGTCCGCCTAAGAGCATGATTAATAGGGGATGACAAAAATGTATAGAAATCAAATCAATCAGTATATAACACACGATTTCTTTCTATAAATAGAGAGAAGTCATCAGAGAGGATGTACGCAAAGAAAAATATGAGAAAACAAGAGAGATAGAACATTCAATCTTCGATAAACATCTCCAGAAACAATCAGTTTCATCTTCACTACTTTCTAGGAATGTGAAACATTTTTCAACAGAAAGGGTTTATTGTTATATGAACGAAGCTAGGCTTTTGTTATATGAACGAAGCTCGTGCCCTGAACCTGCATCACTCCTAACAGCATTTTCAACTTATGTAAATACATGACGATACCAAGGAGTCTTGTATGCGGACTCACAAAAAATCACTCTTCATAGCTTCATTGGATAGATATCTATCCTCTTTTCATCTGTAATTCCACTCAAAAATAAACATCCCTAATTAACAAATATATGAACACAAAAGAAATTTCCTGACAAAATATTCAGACAAAATCGTTCAAGACACTTGCCAAAAAATAATCCTCCCAAACACTTGACTTGTTTTCTTGACTACGTTTTTGTATGCTTTATTTAAACTCGCTGTTCTTGTATAATCAATTTATCACTTGTGTGTCACTTGCATAACTGACGATTATCAACGGAAGTTACTTTTTACTAGTGGAGAGCACTGATGAGTGATGACATATATTATAAGCTTGCCAAAAGCAAAATGGCACACACACACACACACATTGTATATATATATATATAAAATTATACTGTATTAACTTCCGGGAATAACGGTTGCCGAGTAGTTCAATAAATAATTTCGTTCAAAAATCAAATTACTAAATTCATATAACACACCTAAATCTCCGGCTTATTGATTGATCGAACTAGTATGAGAATAATCATTTATGAAGAATATGTATACCAGTATATGTATATATATTATGAAAATATGGCTTATTCGCAGTTGTTTGATGGAATGTGATGGTTTGAAAAATATTTTATAGCTAAAGTGCATTAAAAACAAAATCAAAAATCAAATAGGTCAATGGAAGACACGTTAGATAATGTGAAAGGAAAGGAGCCAATAATTATCTTCTCTGGCTTGATTTAATTTCGTTTTTGGAGTACTCTTCTTTCCCAGAATTTTCTAAGCGAAGAAAAATGAACCAAAAGAAAACTTGGCCTTTTAAAGCGTAAAGTATAATTCATTGTTTTTCCTCATATACGCTACATCCTCTTTGAACCTACAATACGCTAGATGCGCATTAGCATATCTAACATCAAGACTTAGCTACCCAACCCGAATGTTACATATCGACCGATATATTTTATCATGACCTATATATTTCAGTTGATTTTCTCGAGTTCGGTTACTTGAAAAATTGTCTGGCGTAAAGAATTACTTACATATATGACTGTATTTCTTTTCCTTATTTTTTATTATATTCTATAAAGTATTATTTATAATCATTTACGGTTAACTCAACTGTGTATTTTCAGAAAACAGCACATAGAAAAATCGGAGAAGTATGCAAAGTCTACCAGATAAAAAAGTAGTGACTTGCCTGCAGTGCCGTGCGTAGAGTATTTGGGGCCTAAGGCAAACAAAATTCATTTTATTTTAAATAATAACAAAATAGTAATATTAGCTTATTCAAAAATAGTAATATTACTGTAATAATAACTTTTTAATATAAAGGTGTTCTATATATTAATTTTGGATTTTAAAATTATTATATGAAAGAAAAACTATACAAACTTCTAATGGCAAAAGAGGTTATATTTGTTTAGTGAGAAATTTTACATATGTGTATTTAAATTCTGTACAGAGAAGAAGTTTTCAACATTAAAAAGATGGTATGTGTCCACAACAATAAATAAAAATATAGATAAATGTTCGAAATTGAATTATTAATAGACTAAATTGTTTTTAGGTAATTAACATTTTGTTTATGAATATCTATAAATTTGGGGCCCCAAAAATAACAAATATGAGAGGGACCTGAGGCCAATGCCTCAAAACTTATACCTTAGGCACGGCTCTGCTTGCCTGAACGTACTGAACATGATCAAATATATATATAAGAGAACTATACGAGAACAAATAATAAATAATAAATATTGAGAAAGAAGAATCGTTTAAACTCTTAAAGCCTTCTACTATTTTCAAAATCCGATGTAATACCGGTTCACAATTTTTATTTATCTTGATCATTGTGAACAATATTTGGAATTTATAACGTCCGGATATTGACTTCTTGATGAACTAGAATAATAAGTGAGAGAAAGAAATGAAATTAGTGGGTGTGCGAAATGAAAAGAACACTTTTGTTTCGTTCGAGTGATTGGTTGTGTTGGGTAAAAGCTTGACCTGTAAGAGATGACACGATGTTGCTCAAAAATGTTCAAACACATTACACAAGTGCATGTGTAAGTAAAATAATTAAACATAATCAAAATGATTGTTTTATTTTACTTTTGTTTTCTTCCTACTGCGTGAAATCATTCTTCTATTCATCTATCATTAGTCTTTGTGAGAAAGTCTTTAAAAGCAAAGTAGTTCTCATCTTTTTCGATAATCCATTTCCTCTATCGTCTCAGTTCGCACCGACAGCGTTTTTGACTTCAAAAACAAAAGTAGAACTCGTGTGCGAAAAGCAAGATTCTAGTTTTTTTTTTCATTTTCTTTCTGGTATGATCAGGGTGTTTATAATGTATTCAATAATCATAACATCCAAATATTGCTTCCAAAAGGATCATACATATATCTTTTACAAATCTATTTTTCTAAAAAATGATTCTCCAATTAATCAAAGAAATTATAGAAAATTGATCCAAGATATCATTTTGTTAAAGTAATCAATGCAACTTAACTCGAAGTTTACATGTTTCATGCAATAAAATATATGCACACGCATGGGACTACGTACAAAAATACAAAACCTATTTTCAAAGTGTTAGCGTGCATAAAGGGTTTGTTTTACTTTTTCTTGTTTAGAAAAATATGAATGGAGATACTTAAACATCCTTTTTCACATTGTAATGAACCGAGAAAGATATATGTAAGCTTAAAAACTGATGCTAATAATTACGGAAAAGGTGATTGTCGAAGAAGCAATATCATGCTTTGGCCTTTTTCACCCACCAAAGTCATCTTTGATCACTTTTTAGAATTTAAAACCTAAAGTACTTTTAAACACCCTAGTGCACAAAATAATAATCACTTCATAGACACACATTTTATTATACTCACTGAAGCTATTAACGGGGACGGCGCTTACCGTAATTCGTTTTGGGCATGAGCATAATCATGTAACCATTCACATTAACAATTTCCTACCTTCTGATACTGCACCTATGCTACATAAATGCCAATTAGGTTTGATATTGGCTCTAACTACTGATAAAATATGTTAAATTCTGTAGTTTTAACTTACTTTTTAGAATAGATATATCGAGGAGAAGGAAATGCGTAAAGGGAATGGAGGGGCATGCGTTACCAATATGGGGGCATCATGATTTTTGTGACCTTTAAGGTATTCTATTAGTTAACTAATTGTTTATTGATTAATTTATTAGCTTACTTTTTTTTTGATCAAAATTCTATTAGCTTACTAGAAAGTATATAATAGATCAGGGTGATGAGGTCTCCTGTTCGATCAACTATAGAAAGAAATCCTCTGGCTTCTTTCTACAACCACATGAACTCCGTTGCGTTTCCGTCGGAGTTGGCAGCTCGCCGCTGGTGCTGGTGCCTCCTTTTCTCCTCTTATTTTCTTTTTGCTTCATTACTTAGCCTTTTCTTCCTAATATGCTGAAGCACTGATGTCGTTGGTTGATGATCAGGACCGGCTCAGAGGGTAAACCATCCAAACCGACAATTAGGACATCCAAATGAAAAGGACATAATTTTTGAAAAAAAAAATAATTTTTATAGACAAATAAAATTGTAAAAAAAAAGTTAGCTAGATATTACTTACTGATCACTATTAGTAAGAATAAAGTTTATGAACTTCTCAAAAATATTTATATAAATTTCTTAAAGTTAAATTTATTATTAATAAGAAATAGCATATTTCTGTTTTAAATTATAGTTAAAATTAAAATCCTAAATAAAAAATAGTCACAAAATAGTTTTTTCTCTTGTTCTAATTTCACATTTTAGTTATTCTGTACTTTTTTATCCATTTTTTTTCTTTTACCTTCTTGTCTATTGATTATATAATTTAGTTGTAATCCATTGCTTTGGTTTTTAATTCATCATTTTTTGTTGTAATAAGGTACCTGACTAGTTTGTTTTTTGCCAACATTTTATAGAAATTAGAAAACTGTGTTAAATTCTTGATGCCTTACTTAACATAGTTAATGGTTTATTTATGAAACTAAATATTTTCGAGAATCAATACTTGTGTAAGTTTTTGATTTTTTTTTTTTGGAAAATGAGTATTGTTATCATAATACAAAAATCTTTAGAAAACCTATTGAAGTTTTTGATAAAATTTGTACAATTGCATAATTATAAATTTAGCTTTGGGCAGTATAATACATTAGACCGGTACTGTTGATGATTGATTCGGGGTCCGACCATGACGGTTCTTCTAGATCTGTTGTCAACGGTGGCTTTGATTGGACGGCGAGGTTCCTAAGGTGTGACTAGTTGCGGAGTCGGATTTTAGGGTGGTTAGGATTTATAATCTACCGACTTTCGGATTTCTTTGAGTGATTCTTCTTTAGCCAGTTCAGGAGGCACATGAGTTCCGAAGATGGCCCAATCGGTTCAGATCTGTAAGCAGACTGCATTAATGTGGGGTAGTGTTTGTGGGGTTGGCTCTCAAGGCGTGCATCGGTTTTAAAGAGATCGGCGGTGTCAGGTTTTATTCTCCCATGGTGCATGTTGCTCAAAGGATAGTCTTGGCGCGTGGAGTTGTCTGGTACTCAGGCATTGGCTGTCTGGTCAAGCTTCACATGTCTTTGCGAAAGCGCTAGTGTATGTTGTGAAATCATAATATTTATCAAAAAAAGAAAAGAAATTGTAATCGTATTATCAACCGTTTGGGATAATTATTGGTTTTACTCTGAGCTGGAAAGTAAATATTTGTACTGGTGACCGTAAATTTCTCTAGCATTACCAACATGATTTATTTGAAATATTTCAGCAAAACATTAAATGGTTCAAATAATATATTTAAGTTTCTAATGAATAGGTTTAACGACCTTGTTTAAGTAAATTTTTTAAAAATGTTTCTCTTTTAATAATATAGATGCTAAAACGATGTTTTATTCCGAAAAAAGAAAGAAGAAGAAAGTGATCAATTGTATTTCAGTTATTGAGTCCGTTAACCACGTTTTAAATTCAGTTATACTTTTCCAACACAAATTCAGTTATTCTTTAAAATACTTTCCAGTAAAGTAAAGGTAGTCAACGCTGATATAACTGTGAGAGATAACCATTGAAAGTAAGCTCAAATTTTAGGCCCTTTTTCAAAAAAAAATAAGCTCAATTTTATTCAAATCGAGTAAACGCATATAATATCACGCCTACTTTGAAAACGCGTATTGACTTTGTTTCATCTCCTTACACATTTGTATCACTGACTTTCCAGTAAAGATTCGAAACTTTCATACACGAATCTTTCAACTGTTCGCCTTTTGAAATGTTAGTTATGTGAATCATGCAGTCTTTTGTCGTTTTCTTATCATCGCAAGATTTCTAAACCACATCTCCACAAATAACTTTCTAAACCACTAGATATTTTTCCATTTAAACGCCTCCACCACCGCTAACATCTTTGTCTTGTGATAATATTATTATTACTACCCACTTCCATCTAATAACTGTTCTTAATTAAAAGGTGTTACTATATGTTATATATCACGTGAATTTGCCATGGACATCTCATGAACAAAGTTGCCTGTTTTAGACCATGCAAAACTACATGTTTTCTTATTTTCTTATTTCTGATTCTAACATATATATCACGGAGAAAATGTTGAATTCTGAAAAAGTTGATAGTATATGAAGAAATGTTGGATAAAGCCATGCTTCTAGATACAACTTTAATTTTAGAACCACAAAAAGTTTACTAACTAACCTTTTGTTATCTAAATGGTGGAATCATTGAAAAATCTATATATAATAGCAAACCTCAAATGACGTAATCATTTTTTTATAGAAAAATAAAATTTAAATCTAAAGGTCAAGTTTATTAGTACTTTGTAATCTAACGGATAAGATCATCTCTCATTCACAAAATCTGACGTCATCAATTTCTTATTCTCTTTCAGCAACAGATGTCTTCAACCAAAGATTCTCTGAACGACGCACCCCTTCTACATCCGCCTCTTCGTAAAGGACATCACATTTGCTTCCTTTCGGATTCAACGCGTGTCAGCAATTACACCTTTTTAGAGTCTGCTCTACAATCCATCTATATATGCAAGTTTCATATTTCTCATCCGTTTACATATTTTATCATCAGTCCTGAGAATTTGTTTTCATTTCCCGAACCGTTTTTTCTCTCCTAGGGATAACAGAAGCGATTCTTAGCAGAGACCTCTCTTCGTTGATCGATGGCGTCGGCTTGCACTTCCTTTCGCTTTCTTTTTTATTCAAGTTATCTTTTTTTTTTTGAACACTAAATACTTATATTAAACTTAAAGGCCGGATAGGCATAATCGGTTACAACGGAAGCAAAGCTCGATGGTAAACTGATAGACGAAAATAACTAAACCAAAGCAAAAGATAGATGTGGCTAAGAAGAGAAGAGACCCGAAGAGAAGCTTCACTTGTAGTCCTAAAGCCCGCGTTCGAAAAAACGCACAAACGTCGTAATCGACTTTAAAGAGCCCAATCGATGGGTTTTGAGAACAGTTGAAACCCGTTTCTGGAACTGGATGGATCTCTTGATGTTGCAGTGAAGTACAGAGAGGCTGCCGGAGTAGGACTACACACAGAGTCGTCGACGGTACAGCCTTTGCGCTGATGGAGAAGAAGCATAAGCCCAAACCAATCTCACACAAGACATTATGATTGAGCCCTCGGCCCATTCTAGAAACATAAGCCCATGCCTGTGTGATATTTTCAGAGTAACAAATTAGGGTTTACTTGGTTACGTTGATGAAACAGCAGTGGACGGCGGGTGACGGTGACGGAGTACCAACCCGTTGACGGCAACACTTTCCAGAGTGAGTCTCGGAGTGGCGGCAGTCGGGGAGAGTGAACGTGTAGAGTGGAGGCGTAAGGGGAGTATCTCGGATCCCAATCTCATCGGAGTAACTGTCGACGGCTGAGAAGAGGACAACACGAGATGGAGGCGGTGAGACTCTGAACTCGTCGGAAAAGTCAGAGAGTCCTATGAAACAAGTCGGAGACGAGTCGAGGATGTCGCTTGAGGAATAGATCTCGTCGATCCCACTTGAGGCTCTGACCACGAGCTTCGCGGCGGGGAGAGTTTCTTGCAGTGGGTGAGTGAGAGCGACCCGGTAGCTTCCAGAACAGAGCACTTTTCCGAAAGGTTCAAGACTATAGACGGTGGCTGCAGAGGTCGTCTCTGGCGGAGTTGAGTACAGATCCAGAGCGGGCGTTGAGAGACCAGTAGAACAGAGTGCGAAGGAGGGTGCTTTCGGCCTTGTCGTGGGAGATATGATGAACCAGAGAGAGAGAGCCACCGATAGGGTTGGTTCTAAGCATCGTCTCGTCCATCTCCGTTGAATGACACGCCGGAGTTTCCCTCCACCGAACAGAATCAGTTTCGTGAACGTGAAGAAGCAATTGAACAAGTGTGAACAGACCATGGTGATGAAGAGGAACGAGAGATTTAACGGTGAATCCCAGCGCCGGCGAGACAAGTCTACACCGGCGCCGGAAGAAGGAGATCTAGGCGTGACCTCGATGTTCGTGTCTGGGAGGATGACGGCTAGGGCGAACTCGAGACTAAATGCATTTTGAAGATATTTCAAGTTATCAATCACACAAAATCACAACATCTCCAAGTCGTAGTTTTACTTTGATGGTTTGTGGAATTGTTGATCTAGGGTGTTGTGGTGCTTTCGGCATTGATAAACCACTCACACCGATTTCTTCTGATATTCATCATACTCGTGGAGCCCGTGATTATGAATACAGAAATGGTGTTGTTCAACCGTTTGTTTCAGAGTCAAGTTACGTTGATGGGTAATTTCAAACCGTCAACGACCAGTTCACTTTCTTCCAAGCAGTTTGTTAATGGTGGTTCAGTCACATGTGATCTCTTTGGTTTTCGTTCTTCTACTTTCTTCGTGTCGGTTCTGTGCAACCGTTATGTCTTTTTCAAAAGAGTTTTTGTCTCCGGTGATCATTTATTCTACCGGTGGCGTTTCTGGTTTCTGACCAGTGTTTGTTCTCTCATGCGTTGTAGAGATGGTAGTTGGATATTTGATCCCGGGATTAAGAATTCTTTTCTTTATGAAGGGCTAAACCTGTTGATCAAACAGTATTGCAGTGGCTTTTACAATGGTGAAATTCTCTGTTGGAACGATATGCTTAATGTCTCTCACTAATAGAATACTGCGTTTCTGGCCCTCTAAGTTCAAGGTTCACAACTTATCTAAAATTCGTGTAACTATCAGATGGTAATTACAAGAACTTATGCTTCCATTGGACATAATGAAAGCATTAAGTATGCATAACATAGCATACGTACCACTTCTAAGGTAAGGCCTCCTTCACGTGCTAACATGACATTATGCATGAAAGAAGAAACACCCATTCAGCATCTTCAAGTTCTGGGGATGAACACCATTGACATTGCTGCTTGAGAATGATTGTGATTCTATTAATTAGTGCTGTCAGAACATGTTTACCCTTATATTGGCCAGTTATACAAACTGCAAATATTAATTAGTTATGTAAATGCCTTAAAACATTATGAAGATATTTGAACAATTGGTGGTATAAAATTCATAGTAAATAGAAAAACAGTGGAAGGAGATAATAAAATAAGCATCACTTTACGATACACCTGATCAATTATGTATTTTTCATGTTTTATTAAAAATTCTGAACTTATTAAAAATATATAGTTCATGTTGGAAACATCGTACTAAAGTTATTAAGTTCCAGCAAAAATAAGCTTTTAAAGTTCCAATGACAAAATTTATAACAAATTCATCATTCTTCACAAAACATTGCATTAAAAATAATTTATTTGTGTTTCACTCTGCAATTAGTAAATTTTCAATTTATAATCTATTAATTTTAGTATTAATTACAGAATATTTTATATATTAAAAATATTTTTATTTTTTCATTCTACACACTTCTATATATAGTTGTTTTGTTGAAAAAGTTACATATAAATTAATTTGATATTGTTTTCCCCGCGAACCGCGGGGTTCCAAATCCTAGTGGTTATAAAAGTAAGTCAATAATCTACACTAATTTAATAGGAATGAGAAAAACGTTTTTATAAAAAAGAAACTAAAACTTAAACCGTTTTTCTTCGCAAAGAAAACAAAAGAACATGATCGATATGAATCCTCAGCCTTGCAAACATAGGCGCTAATGGGAATGTGAGCAATAGAAAAAATCAATAGTAATACACATCCACAACTGTTATTCATTTCAGCGACTACAACTCATGTAATTAAAAATGATGAAAGCGAGCAAGTAATACTACTATTCACTTTCTTCTATCCCTTTTCCTCTTTTAATTTTGAGTTTAATTTGTCTTCTCCCACCTTTCCATAGTTACCTTTTTATCTTCAATTTGCTAGATCCAAAAGTTCCTTTTTAATTATTTTATTCTTATAAATTTTTTTCTAGAAAAAACATTTCATTCATTAAAAATTCCAATTTGTCTACTTCTCCCAATAATTAATTATTTTAGATCTCTCTCTCTCTCACATTTAAATCAGAAAACGACTACCTTTTTTCTCTTTGACTTATAAAACCCATCAAAGGCCTTTTCATTTTTCTCTGCCCTGGTGGATGAGCTCCGGCAAATCTTATATATTTTCGTTATCATCATCCCTACTTTTTTTTTTCTCTTCCTGATCAAGAAATCGAAGAAACACAGTTCATAAAACCTGTCTGAATAATTAAGAACCCAACTCAAAAGATTCAATCTTTACTTCATTCTCACCCTTTTAAAAAATAATAAAAGATTCCATCTTCACACATTTTTTCCCAATTTTTTAATTCCCACATATATAATTGAAGAAAGAGAGAGAGACAGAGTGGAAGCAACAGAGAACGATGAGACCTGCCCCAAGTACCATTCAACAGACTCTGACGCCGGAAGCCGCCACCGTATTAAACCAATCAATCTCAGAGGCATCACGTCGCAGCCACGGCCAAACAACACCTCTCCACGTCGCAACCACTCTCCTCGCCTCTCCCTCCGGTTTCCTCCGGCGAGCTTGCATCCGATCCCATCCCAACTCTTCTCACCCGCTCCAGTGCCGAGCCCTCGAGCTCTGCTTCAGCGTGGCCCTCGAGCGTCTCCCCACCTCTACGACGGCTGCGCCGGGAAACGACCCGCCGATCTCAAACGCGCTCATGGCGGCGCTGAAGCGAGCGCAAGCTCATCAGCGGCGCGGATATCCGGAGCATCAGCAGCAGCAGCCGTTGCTGGCGGTTAAAGTGGAGCTGGAGCAGTTGATTCTATCGATTCTGGATGATCCGAGTGTTAGCCGGGTTATGAGGGAGGCTAGCTTCTCTAGCCCCGCGGTTAAAGCGACGATAGAACAGTCGTTGAGTAATAACAACAACAAAACGACGCCGAGTGCAAGCGTTTTGATGACGCGGAACACGTATGGCGGCAACAACGCGCGGTTGCAACGATCAGGGGTTAATGAAAACGACGACGTTGAGAGGGTGATGGATATATTGGCCAGGGGAAAGAAGAGGAACCCGGTTTTAGTCGGTGACTCGGAGCCGGGTCGGGTTACCCGCGAGGTTTTTAAGAGAATTGAGAGCGGCGAAGCGGTGGCGGCGGTGAAGAGCTCGGAGGTTGTGAATTTCGAGGAGATTGGTTCGGAGAGAATCAGGGAGCTAGACGGGTTGCTGGAGACCCGGTTAAAGAAGAACTCGGATACTGGAGTGGTTCTCAATCTTGGAGACTTGAAATGGCTCGTGGAGGAGCAACCGAGCTCGAGTGTAGGAGGGACGGCAGTGGCGGAGCTACGGAGGCTTCTGGAGAAATACGAAGGAAGACTTTGGTTTATCGGAACCGCGACGTGTGAGACTTATCTAAGATGTCAAGTTTATCATCCGTCGATGGAGAATGATTGGGACCTTCAAGCTGTTTCGTTGGCTGCTAAAGCTCCGTTGTCAAGGTGAGTTGTGTTTTATCTTTTTTTTTTTTTTGTTTTGGTTATGCGAAAAAAAGATCTCAGCTTTATGTTAAAATTCATTGTCATTAGGCTTGGGAACAGTTTGGGATCGTCGGCTCAATCATTCACGCCGTTGAAGAGCTTCGTACCTCCCAACAGGACATTGAATTGTTGTACGGAGTGTACGCAGAGTTACGAGCGAGAGCTGTCTGAAATAGATTCATCGTCTCATGAGGTTATTAAAATAGAAGTAGCCCAGCCGAAACAGTTGCCACAATGGCTATTGAGTGTTAAACCGGTAAGTTTACGTTCTATGATATTGAGAATTGTCTTGTGTATAAAATGTATGAGATTGATCAGTTCCTATTGTTTTTTTTTTTTAAATAGCAAGCAAAGATTGAAGAAGTGCAAAAGAAATGGAATGAAGCGTGTGTGCGTCTTCATCCTAGCTTTCACAACAAGACCGAGAGGATCGTTCCGGTTCCGGTTCCGATTCCTATACCGTTGACAACAAGCTCTTACGGTCCCAACATGCTTCTTCAGTCTAAGTTCCAACCTAATAGAGAGTTGCGTGAGAGGGTACCCTTGAAACCTATGAGCTCTTTGGTGGAAGAACAAGGAAAAAAGAAGAAGAGTAGTCCTCCGGTTCAGACTGATCTTGTCCTTGGACGGACAGAGGTTTCGGAGA
The DNA here is from genome assembly GCA_019706035.1 of Raphanus raphanistrum subsp. raphanistrum. Lineage (NCBI taxonomy): Eukaryota > Viridiplantae > Streptophyta > Magnoliopsida > Brassicales > Brassicaceae > Raphanus > Raphanus raphanistrum. The sequence goes on from CM033981.1 coordinate 16,716,344, forward strand.
GGGCAGAGGATGCGCAAGTGAGAGACTTCCTCGGCTGCATATCGTCAGAATCAGTAGTACTGAACAAAGACAAGATCAGTGTTCTTGAGAACTCTCTAGACATTGATCTGTTCAAGAAGCTTCTGAAAGGAATGACAGAGAAAGTCTGGTGGCAGCACGACGCAGCCTCTGCGGTGGCTGCAACCGTTAGTCAATGCAAGCTAGGTAACGGGAAACGACGCGGCGTTTTATCGAAAGGAGATGTTTGGTTACTCTTCTCAGGACCAGACAGAGTCGGTAAGAGAAAAATGGTGTCTGCTCTGTCTTCTCTCGTATACGGAACCAATCCAATAACAATCCCGCTCGGGTCGAGACAAGACGGCGCAGATGGGAACCATAACATCCGTGGTAAGACCGTGTTGGATAGGATCGCGGAAACCGTTAAGAGGAGTCCGTTCTCCGTTATATTGCTTGAAGATGTCGACGAAGCTGATATGTTGCTGCGTGGAAGCATCAAACGAGCGATGGATAGAGGGAGGATAACCGATTCTCACGGCCGTGAGATCAGTTTAGGTAACGTGATCTTTGTCATGACAGCGAGCTGGCATCTTTCTACGAAAACGTGTTCCCTTGATAGTGAAGCCAAGCTACGTGACTTGGCGACTGAGAGGTGGAGTTTGAGGTTGTGTATGCGGGAGAAGATCGGGAAACGTAGAGCCAGCTGGCTGTGTAGCAGCAGCGAGGACGAGAGGGTGGCGACTAAACCGAAGAAAGAACACGGTTCCTGTTTATCGTTCGATCTAAACCAAGCTGCTGATACAACGGACAGTACCAGCGATCTAACGACGGATAACGATCAAGAAGAGCAAGGTTTTAGCGGGAAGCTGTCTTTGCAATGCGTGCCGTTTGCGTTCCACGAGCTGGTTAGCCGTGTAGACGATGCGGTAGCGTTCAGGGGGGTTGATTTCGGAGCTGTGAGACGGAGGATCTCGGATACGTTATCGGAGAGGTTAACGGCGGTTGTAGGCGAGTCTTTATCGATGGAAGTGGAGGAGGAGGCGCTTCAGAGAATCTTGAGCGGTGTATGGTTAGGGCGGATGGAGTTAGGGGAGTGGATTGAGAAGGTGATTGTTCCGGTTTTGAGCCAGCTTAAGGCTCGAGTGACGTCTTCCGGTACTTGCGGTGACCGTACGGTTGCTCGGCTGGAGCTAGATGAAGGTTCCGGTGAACGGAGCGGATGTGATTTACTGCCGACGAGTGTTACGTTGGTAATGTGAGCGAGTTAAAAAAACAGAGATGGAGTTTTTTTGTTAATGGGACTGTGGAAGGGTAGAGATGTAAATATGTCTCAACTGGTTTTTGGCGGGGAGTAAAAGAAAAAAGTTAACTGTTAAAAAGATGTTTATAGTTTTTTTTTTTGTTCCACAGTCTAGTTTTTGTGTTAATGTAAAAAGGGTGGGGGTGATAGATTATATATATTTATTTGATAGGTATGAAATGAATTTTTAATAAAGTTTTAAGTATTTTTTTCTAGTCAATTAAAAGAAAATCTTATTAACGGATTAGATGCCTGAAAGAATTGCATTGCCTTTAGTCTTCCTTCGTACCCTTAAGACTAGCCCGGGGGACCATTGATCCTCGAGTTAAGCCGGATGTAAAGTATTTTTAATTGCAGAAATTCTGTAATTTATTAAGGTTTCTTGTATTTTTCTACACAAAACGAAAAGAATGTTAATAAAAGAGGTCTGTAGTTTCTGTTTTGTTGGAGGACTCGAACAGGATTTCTAGGCCTCGGAATGTTTGCTTGTAGTTGGTTTTAGTTTTTAAATAAAAGAGCAGGAGACTCTCTTCCCCTGTCACTTACCAAAAAAAAAAGTATTTTTTTATTAAGTATGTATTTATATTCTTATTCCATCATCGTTTGCATTTTGAACTTTTACTCATCCTCTTTTTTCCTTTATTTCTCCGGTTAGTTATAACTAATTGGTTTTAGATTATTATTTATCGTTAGAGCTTACCTGTTACAAACTTACAACTACAAAAAGGTATGACGCAAAAGTCTCACAGATTCAATACTTTTTGATTAAATAAGTATAAATATACGATCTAACGTATAGATGGTGAATTCTTAATAGTTTGTTTGCGTTGAGATAAGATGAGGTCAGAATGTTTTTTTTTTTTTTTTTTTTTTGGTCAAAGAGGTCAGAATGTTTAGTATCTTGATATATTAAATAAATAACATAGTAATAGTACTAAACATTACCAACATACGCCTACACGACGACGACGTTGCAATAAGTAAGGGTTCTTGGGATCATCAAGATACATACATTTCGGGATCACCAATGGATTGACCAGCACGTATCCTTTGCGAAGAACTTCCTAATAAAAAAAAATACTCAGTTCAATATTTTAGTATTAAATACATTTTTAAATAAAGCTAGCTAGGCAGTGTTACCTTTCTTCAAACTTCCATGAGCTTTGTTAACTTCACAAACCGTTGTATCAGCATCGTACTCTTCGTCGCTGCTTCCCAAAGAAAGAGAAGTGATCATGTTCTGGTCGTAATCTCCATCTTTCTCATCATCATCATCAGCTGCTTCATCCTCATCATCATCATCATCTGAAATTTCTTGTATCGTGACAGGAGCTTCTGGTTTCACGGGGAGCCCATCCCTGAAGATGCTTACCAAGAAGCTTCGGGAACCATCGTAGGAGAATATCAGAAAGTCTATGTCGATGGGACCATTGTCTGCGATGAACTTAGACCAGCCATCACCGAAGCTAATCTCCTGCTCTGGACTTATTGCCCATTTGACAGTCCAGAAATTTCCTTCTGGCTTCCGGAGAACCGCTGTCTGAGGGAGAGGCGTTGGATAGTACTGTCTGTAATCACTTGGGAGTACATATCAAACAAAAAAAAAAAAAATCAAACGCTCCACTTAGTGACAAAAGAGAAATCAAGAACAGAGGAATCGTAATATCTACGGTGTCATGTTTTATAAAAAAATCTGGTAAGAGAGCAGGGACATAAACCACATCCTAGAAGATCAGAAACATAATGTGACAGGATCAGTCACAACTCAGATTCTCTGTTATCCAATTTACTTATTTCTGTTTTTCCTTCTAGTAATAAAAGAACCATCCCCGAAACACAACAATCGTATAACCTAAACCAATAAAAGGCCGGCCCTCTAAACCTAACCCTAAACCTAAACCTAAAGCTAAACACAAGAATCGTAAAACCTAAAACAATCGTAACTTGGCTTTCTTCTCTGTAGGGTTATTTTCTCTCAACTCTCCAGGGAAATAAGCAGCCGCTGTATCAACATCCCCATGGGTGCCAGTTCTAGCAAAGCTAATTCACTTGGTAAGCGAAAGCCGGAAGATGATTTGGACACTGAACCGGTTCTGAGGAGACATAAGTCTGATGAGTCAGCTTTAAACTCAGCCAAGGTATAATTTCTGTTATATACTTTTTTTTTATATATCGTGTATAACAAGTTTGTGTTCAGCTAATCTTCTTGCTCTTATTCATTGTAACAGGAGACAATTGAAGAAGGAATTGATGAAGATACAGATTTTGTTGAGGTAATCTACGCAAGTTAAAAGTCCTTTTCTCCTTATAGTCTTGCTGCTAACACGCTTTGATCCCCTAAATTCAGGAAGCTGCAGGAGGACCTAATAAGAAGCTCTTTCTTGACAAACTCTCTAGCCAAACTGAAATATCAGATGTGTACGTAGAACCTTCAGTTTCCACACTTTGACTTTAAACTTTTCATGACTGTCTGATATATCCTCCATTTTTTTTGCCAGCATCGATTTCTTCAAAGATGTTGGACAAGTTGTTGGTGTTCGACTTATGCTGAACCACAAGCGCGGCCAACGTGTGGGCAGGCGTGTGGAAAGTCGTCTGGGTTGTGGCTTTGTTGAATTTGCTTCTTCTGACGAAGCAAAGAAGGTGATGAGAGGAGTGTTTTTAGTAATGTTTAAAATTATTTTTTAGCATATCTACTTATGATGATGAAATCATGTAGGCGCTTAAAATGAAGAGCGGTGAATATTGGAGCCGTAACAGGGTTTTTCTTGAAGTGCCAGAAGCTACATTCCTTCCACCCAAGTAAATTGATTTATGTTTATGTAACTTACAGCCTGCTGGTGTTTGATGCCACTACACAAGTTTTAACGCTATTTTTTTTATTCTTGTTTATCAGGTATTGCATAGATCACAATGTGTGGTAAGGGTTTTAACTATTTGTTGTTATCAATGGAGTTTTTGGCATACATTTGAAATTTCACAAGGTTTTCTGATATTCCAGGTACGAAGACTACCTTCAAAGGGAAGGCCTTCTGATAGAAGAATTTGCCGCAGTGGAAGGACTTGATGAAACTCCAGATTCTTCTGCTGAGGTACCTCTTGTTACTCTGAAGAAACGTTTGGCTTTTCATTACACAACTGTAGCAGTCATGCTAACAACACTTTCCTGCTGACTTCAGGAACCTGCCATACCAAAAAAGACGCTCTTTGTGGGCCGTTTCTCTCCCCAAACTAAACCAAAAGATATGTTAGTAGCTCCTTTAATTAGTTTCCTTTTTCTATCTCTAGACAAGTTTTTAATAACTCATATCTTATCAACAGCATCGATTTCTTCAAAGATGTTGGAGGAGTTTCTTATGTTCGACTTATAGGAGACCACACGGGCAAGCATGTGGGCTATGGCTTTGTTGATTTTTCTTCTGTGAATGATGCAACTAAGGCGAGAGCTTAGTTTATAGTACTGATGATAAAAGTATTTAGTTAGTCATTTGAATTTGATTGCTTATAATCTCTTTCATACTGCAGGCCCTGCAACAGAAGAATGGTGAATATTTGCATGACTGTAAAATTTTTCTTGAACTGGCTAAAAATGGAGCGACGTACCTTCCACCCAAGTAAATTGTGTTTTTTTTTTTTGTTATGTACACTTGTTTCTGTAACACTTTTTTTATCCTATTGCTCGAGTTTTTATACCATTACAGAAGATTAACGCCTTCTTTTTTTTTTGTATATATAATTAGGTATTGCCTAGATTACAAGGTTTGGTAAGGACTTTTAACTTTGTACCTCTTTGAGTTTGTTATGAATAGCACATTGGTTTAAGTTTTTGATAATAATATTTCAGGTTCGAAGACAGCGTTCCGGTTGAAGGACTTGATGCAACTCCCGATTTTGCTGAGGTGCCTGTTCTTATTATCTTCAAAATTTGTCAGGCTCAGAGGAAACGTTTTAGCGATTAATAACAAATCTGTTGCTAACAAACATAGCTGTTAAATTCAGGCAACTTCTGTACCAAAGAAGACTCTCTTTATTTCCCATCTCTCAGTCTCACACCAGAAAACTATGATATCAGCTATGTAAGCAAAAGTTTCCTCTCTCGCCCTTTGAGTAAATTTTTCATGACTTATATTTTGGCCTCCATTTCGACAGCATCGATTTCTTCAAAGATGCTGCGGAAGTTGTTCGGGTTCGACTTATCTTAGACCAGCGTGGTGAGCATGCGGGCTGTGGCTTTGTTGAGTTTGCTTCTTCTAACGAAGCAAATAAGGTGAGAGTAGTAATGATGTAAAATTTATTTCCGTAGTCATTTCAAAATTATACAAGCCATTGCTGATTAAATCTTTTATCATGTAGGCGCTGCAACAAAAGAACGGTGAATATTTGCACAACCGCAGCATTTTTCTTGATGTGGCGAATAATGAATTTGCAGAGAACCTTCCACCCAAGTAAATTGATTACTGTTTTAAGGATTTTATTTTTTGTAAAACCGTTTACTTGAGTTTAGATGCCATTAACGCTATCTTCTTCTTTTTTGTTAATTAGGCATTGCATAGATCACACGGTTTGGTAAGGGTTTAACCACTTGTTTTAAAGAGCACATACGTTTTTCCTACACATGGAGAGTTCACACGGGTTTTTATTTTTGATATTCCAGGTACAATGACGACTTACTTCAAAGTGAAAGTTGTATGATAGAAGAAGATAACACACCTCCGGACAATGAAGACTTACTTCAAAATGAAAGTTTTATGATAGAAGAAGATAAGACACCTCCGGATTTTGCTGAGGTAACTCTTCTTATCATCTTCAAAATATGATATGTAAGAAACACTTAGCGTTTAGTAACACAACTGTTGCCACATAGTCTGGGGATGAGTTTGTTGTTATGCAGTTCAAGTCCTTTTCCTCTAAAGATTCGTGCTTGCTAACACAGTTGGTTGTTAATTTCAGAACGTACTCCTTGTTGCCAACCTCTCTCCACAAACAACTAAAATATGGCATATGTAAGTAGCATCACAAATTTCCATGTTCGTTAGTGGCTTAAGTTTTTCATGACTGATATGTTTTATCCTCTGCATTGACAGCATCAAGTTCTTCAAAAATGTTGGAGAAGTTGTTAGTGTTAGACTTATTGTTAACCGCGAGTGTAAGCATGTGGGCTATGGCTTTATTGAGTTTGCTTCTCCTTATGAAGCACAGGAGGTGAGACTTGTTTTGTTTTAATGATGTGAAAAAGTATTAAAACTAATTTAAGTACGATAGCTGATAAATCTTTTTTTTTTAACTGTAGGCGCTGAAAATGATGAATGGTGCATATATGGACGATCATAAGATCATGTTGATGAAAGGACTTGATCAAACTCCCGATTTTGTTGAGGTAGCTTTTCTTATGATCTTCAAATATGTCAGGCTTAAAAGAACTGCTTAGCGTTTAATAGCAGTACAACAGTTGCCACAAAGTCTAAAGATGACTTAATTCTGTAGATGAGTCTTCTTTTTTTGTGATGCAATTGAAGTGCTTTTCTCCTTATTGAGTCGTGCTAACACACTAGCCTGTGTTAAATTCAGGCAGTTGCCACCTCAAGAAGTAAGACGCTTTATGTTGCCAATCTCCTTCGCGAAAAAACTGAAATATCACATATGTAAGTAGCACTTTTTAATTTCCTCTTTTGTTCTCGGAGCAAGTCTTTCATGACTACTAATATTTTATCCTGACAGCATCGATTTCTTCAAAGATGTTGGAGAAGTTGTTCATGTTCGACTTATTTGCAACCGCATGGGCAAGCATGTGGGCACTGGCTTTGTTGAGTTTGCTTCTGCTGATGAAGCGAAGAAGGTGAGGAGTTTATATTAATGATTTAAAAGTATTTTAGTAGTCATTTGAAAAAGTAATGTCTACTTGTGATGAAATCATACAAGTAGGTTCTTTGAAAGTTTGTTTGCTGATAAAATTCTTTTTTACTTAGGCGCTGGAAAAGAAAAACGGTGAACATTTTCACCGTCGCAAGATTTTTCTTGATGTTTCTGAGAAGGCTCGAGGCCGACCCAAGTATGTTGATTTTCCATGTTTATGCAAACCTGATTCTTTTAACTTATTGCTTGATTTTTTGATACAGAAAACTAATGCTATTATTATTTTTGATTAGGTATTTCATTGATCACAAGATTTGGTAAGGAATTTAACTAAATTTGTTATGAGCACTTTGGTTTATAGTTGTTTCTATACCTTGATAGATGACACTTTTTTATATATATATATATATATATATATTCTAGGTACGAAGACTACCTTCGACAAGAAAGCCTTTTGATAGGAGCTGACGAAACTCCTGATTTTGCTGAGGTACCTGTTCTTGTTATCTTTCAAATTATGTCCTGCTCGTAGGCATTTAATAACACAACTGTTGTCACAAAACATTTGGTTGCTAAATACAGGAAAATGCCGTTCAAAGAAAGACACTCTTTGTTGCCAATCTTTCTCACGGCAGTAACAAATTCCTGATTTCAAAGATGTAAGTAGCACCTTTAATTACTTATTTTGTTCTTGAAGCAAGTAGCACCTTTGATGACTGATATTACAACTTTCATTTTTACAGTTACAAAATCTTCAAAAATGTTGTAGAAGTTGTTCGTGTTCGACTTATTGTAGACCACTGTGGTGAGCATGTGGGCTGTGGGTTTGTTGAGTTTGCTTCTGCTGATGAAGCACAGAAGGTGATGAGACTACTGATGAAAAATAGTTTATACTTATGATGAAGAATATCTGAAAGTAAGATATGCTGATTAAATCTTCTTATCCTGCAGGCGCTACGTCACTGGAAAAGATCTAAGCTTATTTTCTACGAGGCTGAAATAGCTGCTACGTACCCTTTCCGACACAAGTAAAATTAATGTTCCCTATGTAGATTTGTTTCGCTAACGCATTACTTACTTTTGTGTTGATGTCTTAACAAAGTATTAACACTATTGTTTTCGTTAATTAGGGACAAGCTTGCAGAAAAGCTTTGGTATGTGATTTAAGTATATGCATTTTTAGTTTTTGTTATCAAGAGTCTGATAAAAGGGGGTTTGATATATTACAGGTACGAGGACAAGCTTCGGCGAGAATATTTGAAGACCAACCCGAATCTGAAGATGGATGTGAATAAGTATATGCAATTTTAGTTTTTGTTATCAAGAGTCTGATAAAAGTGTTACTTTGGCAATTTGAATGAGTAAAAAACAGAGATAGAGTTTTGTTAATGGGACTATGGAAATCTAAGTAAAGCAATGTTTTTTTGAAAAAGTTTTTTTTTTTTTTTTTGAAAAAGAAGTAAAGCAATGTTGGTTCACTGGATGATGTTTTCGTCCTTCATTATATAATCTTATTTAGGTTTTTCTTGTCAACAACATATATATATTTTTTGAATTATACACCGATATCTTGATTTGTAAGGAAGTGAATTCAGATTGACTACATGTTAGCAGTCAACGAACAACAAGTCAACAATATATTCTTGTTTAGTTTTTTCTTTTTTTAACAATATTCTTGTTTAGTTATTGTTTGTTTATTGACCTTCTCCTCGTCCTCTCTCTTTTTTTCCTTACTTACAGACAATAACTAGTGTTAAGTGGTTACATCTTTAGAGCTTGCCTGTTAGGCTGTTACAACTACAAAAAGGTATGACGCAAAAATCTCACAGATTCAATACTGTTTGAATAAAAACTAATATGTTCTAACCTATAAATAAAAGGTTAATTGTTTGTTAACGTTAAGATAAGATGAGGTCAGAATGTTTAGTATCTTAATATACTAAAAATGAATAAAAATATATAGTACATTGATAATAATACTAAACATGACCCTTTTCCTAATTTCATCTTCTTTGATTTATCAGACTCTTGATAACAAAAACTAATTAACAAAAACAATAGTGTTAAAACTTTAACCGATTCTAGCTGATCGAGTAAGACAAGATTTCATAAATGTGTAGTTTTAAGAAACAATTAAATAATGTATGCTAAATAAATGTGAGAAAAATTACAGAGAAAAGTAAACAGCAATGGAGACTGGTTTGTAAAACCTCCATTGTAGAATTTATGATTTAGTGTGTTGACTGTAACTTAAAGTTCATTGCTATGATTTGACTAAATGCTATGATCTTTTTCTGTAACGTTTTTTAATGTAATTATGTTGGATGTACTTGTAAATTTCTGGGTGTAAATATTTCTAAATAATGCATGGAAATATAATATATGTAGTGTATATAAGATAATTACTTTTTATAATTCTTTTAAGAAGTTTTAATAAATAAAAAGAGCATATTCATAGAAATGTTTATGTCATTGTAAAAAGAACTTGAAAATTTAGTGGAAGTGTCCATATTTTCAAGCCCGAAAAAGAATTTTGAATATGTAACATGAATTTTTAGTGAAAGTGAACACAAATTTCGAAGCCTGAAAAGGATTCAAGTGTGGTTCCTCTATTTTCTATCTCTATATGAACATCTATTTTTTTTTGATAAAAAAAAAGAACATCTATTTTATTTAGTAACCTACTTTAATTTCGAGAACAACAAAAAATAGGATTCCTACTTCAATCTATTTTTACTCATGTGTGTATTTGTGCATACCAAATCCAGTTTTAAAATGTAATATTGAGACACCCTCCATCAATTCTAGTACACTTGCGACACCAACGATTTTTTAAGATAACAACTTAAATCCAAAAGCAAATACCAAGTTTCAACAAGATCCTGAGTAAACAAAGGATAACACAACAGCCTAAGATTGAAACGACTAAGGTTAACACTACATAAACACCAATTCTTAACTTAAAAGTCTTCAGACGCATAAATAAAACATCACTTCTTAACGAAATGGGCCTTGATGGATCGAACAACATCTCCTTCACGTAGAATCTCACAAATGATTACATCTCCGGGCTTTGCATCGTTTCTGCTATAGATTACTTGCCACGGGTAAACGACAACACGATCCTTCCAGTTTCCAATCTTTCCCTCTAATTCACCAAATCCATCGATGAACTTGATTATGCCATCAAACTTCAAGTCATAGTCCTTTATTACTTGCATAGCAATCACCTGCACGCAACAAATACAAATAAAAAAACATATTTAATCCTAAAATGATAAGAATAGCAATACAAAGCTCAAGATGAAGATCATTATTACCAACATACGCCTACACGGGGACGACGTTGCAATAAAGCAAGGGTTCTTGGGATCATCAAGATACATTTCAGGATCACCAATTGGTTGAGCACGTATCCTTTGCGAAGTACTCCCTGATAAAAAGAATAATACACAGTTCAATATTCTTTTTTTAAATACATTTTTAAACGTATAGATTAAGATAGGCTGTGTTACCTTTCTTTAAAGTTCCACGAGCTTTGTTAACTTCACAGACCGTTGTATCAGCATTGTACTCTTCGTCGCTGCTTCCCAAAGAAAGAGAAGTGACCATGTTCTGATCGTAATCTTCATCTTTCTCATCATCATCAGCTTTTTCATCCTCATCATCATCATCCGAAATAGGTTGAGCAAGTATCCTTTGCGAAGAACTACTCCCTGATATAAAAGAATAATACACAGTTCAATATTTTTTTAATACATTTTTAAACGTATAAATTAAGACACTCCCTGATATAAAAGAATAATACACAGTTCAATATTTTTTATTAAATACATTTTTAAATAAAGATAGGCAGTGTTACCTTTCTTCAAACTTCCACGAGCTTTGTTAACTTCACAAACCGTTGTATCAGCATTGTACTCTTCGTCGCTACTTCCCAAAGAAAGAGAAGTGATCATGTTCTGATCGTGATCTCCATCTTTCTCACCATCATCAGCTGCTTCATCCTCCTCATCATCATCTGAAATTTCTTGTATCGTGACAGGAGCTTCTGGCTTCACGGGGAGCCCATTCCTGAAGATGCTTACCAAGAAGCTTCGGGAACCATCGTAGGAGAATATGATAAAGTCTCTGTCGATGGGACCATTGTCTGCGATGAACTTAGACCAGCCATCTCCGAAGCTAATCTCATTTGGACTTATTGCCCATTTGACAGTCCAGAAGTTTCCTTCTGGCTTCCGGAGAACCGCTGTCTGCGGGAGAGGCGTTGGATAGTACTGTCTGTAATCACTTGGGAGTACCTACAAAAATTGAAAAATTGCATGCAGAAAGTCAAACGCTCCACTTAGTGACAAAGAGATATGAAGAGACCGAACACATGATAACCAAACAAACCCTAAGAGAGCAAGCATAACTAGTCCCCTATGAACCAACTTTAATAAACCAGGAACAGACACAAGCCCTTAGAGATCCGTAAACAGAACCCAACAGTACTACGAGAGTTCAGGAACAGAACTAAACCCTAAGACATCAAAAAGAGACGAATAAAGGTGGATGTTGAACAATTCAGGAATATCAGGAAGAGAGAGAGAGGAGTCAGATTAAGAGCTAAAACAGAGCAGTAAATTCAAAAGTTTAAAAATGCTGAACCAAGAGAGATGGACTGAGAATAAATGATTTACAGTTATACAGTGAAACACACAAACAAGCCACCAGTAATCTCATTAAAATCATCTAACATTGTTCAACCGTCTCGCAACAAACGTAATTTGCAAAAGAAAGTTACTGATCTTTTTCAAAAAAAAAGGTTATTACCAAACGTTGAGAAAGAGACAGATCTTGAGAGTTGTAGACAATGAGGAAATCTGGGTAGGGAGTAAAAACCATCTTCTTCACTTCAACAAGGTCTCGATGGTATGAGATGAAGAAGCTATAGGTAGCTGCTTTGTTTGGAAATCTTGAAGCTTGCTTTTGTAGAACTGAATACAAAACAACACACAAGGTGTTTAGCGTGAGTGTGTATATAAAGTCTCTGAGAGAGTGAGACTTAACATTACGAAACTGCCCCTAACCGGTCAAGTCGTGATAGTCAGCTCATGTCGTCATAGTCATAAAGCAGTTCTCTTGTAACGTCATTTCTGAATAAGAACGGATATATTTGCAGTCTTGCAGAGTTTAGTGTACCAGGCGGGGAAATCCCAAAATGGAATTTGTACAAAAATATAAAAGAATTAGAATTCTTGAAGTTGACTGTTCGAGTCTATTAATTATTTCAAGACTTAATTGGAACAAAGCCCAACCTATATGGACCTATAAGCCCTAAATAAACCCAATTAATCGAACAAGGAACAAAGTCTTAGTATTACGGGTCATTGGTCAGGCACGGACCGGTTATTCTCGGATCCAAAACATTTTAATCTAACTAGATAGTTAAAAAAATTTGGTTCTGATCAGTTTTTTTGTTCAAATCTATAAATATAATATTTGTAAATAACTAAAAATTTTGAATACATAACATATATGGGTCAGTTTGGGTATTTAAGAAAAAACAAATTCAAAATGTTGGAACCTCATCAAAATTTAGCTAAAATTTATAATATATATATATATATATATTATTTTTTTAATAGGCAAAAAAACTATTAATAACTAAAATTAAATAGAAGTATCATCTTCTTCTCCGGCGAGCTCAGAAAGCGTTCCCCCGGTGGTTCCAGGCAACTCGAAGTATGAATGTATGATATTAACGACGTTATATAATATCTCACAAAAAATTTTATATACACCATTTCAATGTAAATGACAAAGCCAAATTAATTATATTTATTACATTTTCAATTATTACACTAACCTGTCAAATTTATTATTGCTCTTGTAACCTATCAGTCAAGGAAGAGAGAAAAGAGAGATTTTCCTTCGAGGCTATGGAAGAAGATTTCTATAGCTCTATCATCAATTTGTTTGATTCGTTTTACTTCTTTTTTTTTGACTTGATTTAGTTTTTTAATTTGTTTGATTGCCAATTTATTTTAAATCAGACAAAAAAATATTGTTCTTTTGTATGTTTTTCCAATGGATTTGGAAAGACAAATGATTTGTTTCAATTGAACCGTTTAGAAAAAGTAATTGATACCGGATGGTGGCGACGAATCTTACCGGTTTCAATTGTTGATAGTTTCTCATGTGATGGTGATGGAATTCTTTCTGCAAATTATGGTTACTTCAAAAAGCAGCATCAAATTTAATGGAACGGTAATCTCTTTAACTCTATTAATATTAATAGAATAATATAAATAGTTGTTTTATCTCAGTGGTTTCTATTAAAGTATTAAAAAGAGTGATGATCGTTCTCAATTTAGTCTGAAGCGAGTATTTTTGGATTATTAAAAAGATTATTTCTCTTGAGATTCAGCTATTCCAAAAACAAATATGGAGTTTTTATTTGAAATTTTTAATCATCCATATCCAAGATGTGTGTTACTTTTTTTTTAAATCCCTACTGATGTATACATTTTCTACTTTTGTTTTGATAGTTCTCATTGTTTAAATTTTTTTACCTGGAAGATTCAATAATATAATCGAGCGTTAAAAAAGACCTATTAGTCAGTTAACTAATTCTATATTGACGGAATTATCTTTATTTTCAAATTTGTTCTTTTTCTTCAAATTAATACTCCTTTTCAAATTAACCATCCCACAAATCATTTAATTTATTAAAAACAAAATTATTTATTATTAATCCATTTATCAAAATTTTAGATATCGGAAAAATATCTTACAACTATATCTAACTTATTTTCTTTCTTCGTCACTACTATCTCGTTTCACCGTAGTTTGCAGCCAAACGAAGGTCTGTGAATCTCAAATCATGAGCTACGTGGAGTTTTACCTGTAGTCCAAAAATCCAATATTAACAACAACTAGTCTGCCATATTACCGCCAAATTTCTGAATCAAGAAGAAAAGAGACTGAGTTGTCAATTATTTTCAGTTACCAAAAAAAAAAGAAGAAAAGAAACTGAGTTGTCAATTATTAATTTATTACAGTCCATGGTGGAATATTTCATCTTTTTTTGGTTGAATAAATAATCTAGGTGTCGTTAAAGATTTACATTTTTATCTAGTATATTTAATATTTTCTTTTTTATTCACACCATATGTAAAACCACTAACAAAACAGTTTATTTACAGCTTTTATAATTGTTACCGTAAAAGTAAGTAATTAATTTATATTTCTTCTTTTTAAAGAAATAATTTTTATTTTATTTTTCTTATTGATATTGTTCTTATTTTTTTCCTTTTCAATGATTTCAAGAAAGAAAGTTATTTCCATATTTGTATGGTAAGACAAAGTAAATAATTAAGGGTAATATAGACATACTATTTTTTTAAAATGTTGCAAAATCTACTTAGGTTATTCTAGCTATTTTACGTATTTTAAGGTTATTATTGCAAATGTCCCATTTTAGAATCTTAAAACTTCAAAATCAAATTATCAGTCAAAATAACTAACATGGTTTATTTTCTTAAAATCACAATTCTTGGCTTTAATTGTTTCTAAAAATATAACTGTATTTTAAACAGTTAAATATTTGAGTTGACAACTAAAGTCCTCGTAGTCTCAAACAGTGTAACAGTAAAAATCTTAATAGTCACAAACTCTTGGGGGGGGGGGCTTTAGTTTATTTTCTTTATAAAACTATTGATGAAATCGTTCCATATGACGTTCTAACTGGTGTTTTAAAGGTTTATGTCTAAAGCAATATGTTTTAATATAGTAGTTCGATTTGCTATAGTTCCAAAACAAAGTCATATTAATTATTTAAGCGATTGTTTCGCAATCAGAACAAATTTAATGTAACAGATCATAATGATCAAAAAATATTTCAATACATGTCTAGTCACAAATATTAATGATAGTTTAAATTTCATCTATAAATTAAATTTCATATATTGCAAATATGTAAATATTTTAATATATATAGTAGCTTGATAAAATTTGCAGACACAATATTTTGAATGGAAGCCAATAAGGTGGAGACACATATACAAATTAGGACTAACTCTTGCACTCACTGAGAATTCATATGGTGACATAGTATCAAAATTAGTACAAACTAGATAGTTTTTGAAAAAATATGGGTTTTTTAAATCAGTAAACAAAAAGAATTTGACGAGATAATGGAAGATAAGAATATTCGGATAAATTTATTTTCTTTACATATAGAATGTTCTACTCTAGTGGCTTGATGAAAATTCATTCAATATCTACCTCCAAAGTTGTTTAGACTTCATGCCTTCTTTATTCAACACAATGGTTGAGAAGACATCTGCTACCCCTGAAGACACTATAGAGATTCAAGATGGGTTTTTAGATAGGATGAGTTTCGATCTTCATCTTGTACTTGAGTCACTTGGAAGCTGTTTCCCTTGGATTGAAGATTTGAAGATTGAACATTTCCTTGAAAAGACTTGTTATGTGCTGGCTAGAAACATTCAAGAATCTGCTGGTGGTGCTGCAGATCCTGTTCCAGAAGTCTATGTTATGTTCCGTATGCCATAGCGGTTGTTCTTAGGTGTAGTCAACTCATACTAATCTCAAATAAGTTGACATATTACTTCTTACTTTCTTTTTCTGAACAGTGTTAATAATTGCTTCTTTTTTTTCCAGTTGTAAAGTACATAATACTCTTCTTTGGTTCTTTTCATGGTGTCAAATCAAAGTTGATACTTGGTACATTTTCTCTTCTTTTTTTTTTCACTTAAAACCAAATAGGTAAAGTTTGGCTGGTAATTTTACATAGGTTTGACTATTGAGCAAGAGAAAGAAAACACGTGTGAATTATCCCCTACACATCCAAATTAGATTACCATAAAGTTTAATGTATTTTGATTACCATAAAGATTCCTAAAGTTTAATGTAAAAGTTAAAAAAAAACTGTAAATCTGAGCAGTTGGAAATGAGATTTGGTATACAATGAAACCTCTATAAATTAATAATGTTGGGACTACACCAAAACTATATTTTTTTTATTAATTTATAGAGATTATTAATTTATCGAAATACTAATTGAACCAAAAATTCAATTTAGGACTATAAAATTATATTAATTTATATAGATATTAATCTATCGATTATTAATTTAAAGAGGTTATACTGTATGCTGTTTATTTTCTTGTTTGGGTGGGTATCATTTTCGTATTTGTATGTTAAATCGAGTAGTTAAACATAACCTCAACATTCTGATTGTCATTATTCATAATAAATTTAATAGATTATAATATCACGTCTGTTGTGAATCAACGCGAATTAATTTTGAAGAAAATTAAGAGCAAAACGTATTGAGACATTTCTTATTATTATGTGAATTAATAATCTTACAAACCTTTAAACATGTATTTATAGCAGCATCAAAACCCAATTTCCTTTTTTTTATAGGAATACATACTTATAAAAAAGGTAAATTTCCTACCGAGTACACACAAGCATTAAGAAGCTAGCTCATACATTCTTTCTTAGTCCTGAGTAGGTTATGCTTCTTCATTTTAAGAATCACCTGTGTAAAATAAACCCAAAGATCATTGTTTGATAAACATGACTGGTTATGAATAATGAGGATAAGTGCAAGATTTAGACTTTTCCATCTTTGTTTAAAACCATGGACACTGTCCTGACCTTGAAATCCCCTGTTCCAGTCCAATGATAACCATATATCTTTAGTTTATCCACAAAACAGAGGAGTTAAGAGAAGGAAAACAGAGGATTTATATACCATCTGGTGTCTCAACGAAGAGATCGGTTCCTTTAGCAAGAAGAGATGTATTCTTGTCAAATTCAGGGGGCAAATCAGAGGAGTCTTCGATAGGTAATACAGTCACAGAGCCGTTCAATCTATTGATCTTGCAACTTCTTCTCTACTTTTTGGTTTCAATCAAATTAATTTATCTCACAAATATTTCTCTACTTTGATTTATAATTTTTTTTCTTCTTGATGCTGTGGCTGCTTATGTTCCCTTACATTGCTTGAAAGCAAACAAATTGGCGTATTCTCAGGAAATTTATGTGTGAAATTGTTCTGAATGATGTAGCTGGTGAGGCGGCTGATCGATTTTCTTTCTATAGCCAATATATCACTGAATCGATTTTGCTGAGTTTGGTTTGAATCATAAAATAAGTGAGGCGCCTGATCAATATTCTTATGTTGAGAAGTTTGAATCTTTCTCACTATATTTATCTGTTCCGATGTTGTTCTTTGTTGTATCCCCAGAGAGAAAATAAATAAATAAATGCACGCATTCCATTTTACCTTGCATTACATGTTGCCTTTGAAATATTTGAATAAAGGACTCACTACTTATCTAACTTGTAGGTTTCCCTAGTCATTACCTTGATCCTCAAGGCAGTTCAGCATTTTATGCTTCTCAAATCTCAGGTTTCTTTATATTATAGGATCAAATCGAGAGCAAGAAAAGAAACAGAGGAGGACATAAAAATAAACTTGCAAATTAAAGTAAATTACATAGAGAAATTGAACAACAAAACTAAGAAACATTTCAGTTTTTGTTGTAGAAAGTGAGATCGTATTTTGTACGGAAGGAAGAAGAAGAAGAGAGAGTGAGCATGTGTTGAATCGTTGTGACCCATGTCTTGTAACGGCCGTAATCGTCCTCCATGTCTAGTTTGATAGCTCCTCTGCTCGTCTTCAGGACAATGAGATAACAAGTGTCTTCTATGTTGTTGTCTTCGCTCTCCGAATCTTTATAAAGTTCCACATGAACATTCGTCACAATACCTTACCACACAAACACAAACAAAACACTCAATGCTTTGAAATCTTAGCTTCAAGATCAAGTTAGGTCAAACACACAAGGGATTAAGAAGCTAACTCATACATTCTTTCTTAGTCCTGAGTAGGTTATGTTTCTTCATTTTAAGAATCACCTGTGTAAAATAAACCCAAGATCATTGTTTAATAAACATGATTGGTTTAAGAGTATTGAGGATTAGTGCAAGATTTAGACCTTCCCGTCCTTGTTTAAGACTATAGACACTGTCCTAACCTTGAAATCCCCTGTTCCAGTCCAAAGATAGCCATATATCTTTAGTTTATCCACAAAACAGAGGAGTTAAGAGAAGAAAAACAGAGGATTTATATACCATCTGGTGTCTCAACGGAGAGATCGGTTCCTTTAGCAAGAAGAGATGTGTTCTTGTCAAATTCAGGAAGCAAATCAGAGGAGTCTTCGATAGGTAACACAGGCACAGAGCCGTTCAATCTATTGATCTTGCAACCTCTTCTTGCTTTCAACGTCGCAGCACCTCTCAAAGCTTATTTACCAAAAACCAATGACTCAGAAACAGAGCATACTTATAGAATACACACAAAGAAAGAAACTTAAATCTTTTTCTTACAAGTTGTAGCTGAGGCAGTGAGAGTGAGTATTTCACTAACACTTGTCCCAGTCATAGCGGAACCAATCATTGTACTGAGCTGGTCTCTGTTTGCTCCCATTGTCTCTGCCATCTGAGCACACTGCGCCGCCACCACAGCCGCCGCAGAAGCCACGGCTGTCTCTTGAGTTGTTGGTCGACCAATGCCACCGTCTTTTCCTGCGTTCTCAGAAGCCACTGCGGCTAGAGCGGCGGCCAGACCGGCCAATGAAACGGCGGCGTGGACTTCAGCTCTCTGTAGCCTCACTTCTTCCTTTCGTTTGGCCTTAATCTCTTTCCACCATTTCTTTATCGATGGCGTAATCTTCCAAGGAAGTTTCTACAATCCCATTATTGTTTTAATTCAGAAAACCAATACGTTTATTTAAAACCTAACGAAATAGCAAAACAGGGCTCTACAAGTTTCTTGTGGAAGAAGCCATCGTAGCTCAACTCCGGGTGCATTGCTTGCTGCATCCATATCCATGACTGTTTACATCGTTCAACAAAAATATTGTCAATATAAGATAATCTTATAAGTTTCTCTATTAATCGCTGTTTTATTCTATAACGTAAATTTTATTCGGTTTTTATATGTTTTCATTAACCCAATATTCACCACTTGTGAATCAAATAAAACCTTAACAAAATTATAAATATAAAAAAAAAACAATATGAGGAAAAATATGAACATCCATACAACAAACAAACCGTATTATAGGAGAAACTATAAATATTTTTTTGACTATTATAGGAGAAACTATAATTTCAACATAATATGTTAACCTTGACATCATTGGTTTTCCATGAAGGCATAGAGGGCTTAAAATCTGCATCGTCCATCTTCATACTCTTATCCATCTAGTTTGACAATCTTCATTAATTAAAAACACTAACCAAAGCAACCTGAAGAAAAAATCAGGAATAAATAAATAAAAAATCTCTGGTTACTTACACCACAAGGAACAAGACTTAAGTCGCCTTGAAACTTGGCGATTGATGTCTCGACGGGGACAATGGAACGGTCGTAGATGATATGGTCGGGCTGAAGCGACTGGACAGCAAAATTACACCATTCTCGAGATAGAAAATCCATAGTGTCTGGATGTGCTTCTGAAGGTGATGGATTATTGTTAACCTGATGCTGATGATCTGTTGATGTTAATGCTAGAGATAGTTCCATAGTGTTTTCTTTTTTGTTTTCAAAGATTTTCGATTTGTTGATTGATCAAATATTTATGTTATTGGGTACGAAAGAAGGAAATGGTTAATTACTTTACTTTTTTAGTTTGATGTGGGTTCTACCCTTTATTTTTATTTTTTTTGAAAAAAGGTTTGATGGCATGAGCATCTTTTCCATGGGTGGGAATGATTTGGGCCATGATCAAAGTGACCATCATCCTTGGAACATATTTTCTTTTTATAATATCAAATGGAGGGGTAGTCTTAACTTTTTGTCTATTCTTTTTAGCATAGTAGTCTCAACTTTCTGTCAAAATGGGAGTTAGGTATATCCGTATATGTAATAATGTCGTTTTGTCATTAGTAATAACTTTCATTTTGATTGGCAAGTGCTCGTTTGATAGTGTTAAGCCACTACTCTATTAAAATGGTATATGATACTATTTTACTGTTTTAATAACAAAAAAAAAGGATTGGATTGGATTCTACTATATCGCAACAAGGCATGAAATCCATTGGATTTGTCTTTTACTATTAGTTTTTTTGTTTTCCGATTAAAAGTACCACTAAAAACATGGATAAGTTAGACACAATTGCTTAAGTTTATTATGCTTACTTGAAAATACTGTGTAGTTAGTTGAAAAAGAGTAAACGATTGAAAAAGACTTAAAGTTAATAAATAACTAAGGAAAGCCTTCGCGGACAGAGAATGGCTAATTCTCTCTTGCTATTAGTATATCCCAAAAAGTTAACGTAATTGAAAGTAAGTTGTGTTCGAAGAAAACACTAATTGAATTTATCTGAGAGGAAATGCATATACACAAATATATGCCAACTTGTTAACCATTGTGATTTGTGAAGCCAAATTATTAACAACAATGGCTTGGACCCTCTTGCATCTCTTTTTCAAATATCTTTAAATTGAAACCATAGGTTCAAGCTAAGCACTCAAAACAAGAGCATATTTTATGTATAAATATCTGGACCTCCTTTCCACTTGCCACTCAATACATAAGTGATCTATAGCTGGATTTATATGGTATAGTTAACATATATATTTGATGCAGAAACTGAATCTTGAATTAACTTAAGATATTTTAGAAAATGTGAAACGAGGCTATAATTTCTTGACAATACTGACAGTATAGTATAAAAGAATAAAGTTGATATATGAAAGGTAAGTGATTTAAACAAGTTAAATTGGGACATTGGTGATTTCGGTATGAATTATAGGCATGTCCTGGCCGAGAAGGATAGTGAAACTTCCTGGAAGAAAGAAGAAAGAAGAAAGAAATGATCATAGATCTAAAAGTGCAATTATACTTGTTAATAAACAAACTGCATTGTGTAGATAGATAAGAGGCATGAATCATACACAAGCATGCAATGGGTCTTAGTATTAAAGACCACGAAAAGGACTATTTGTGTAAAATAATTCTACTACTTATTATCAATAAGTATATTTTTAACACTAGTTAACCAGTTTTTGAGTAAAGGTTTACTAATTAATAATCAAAATAGCGTGTTTTTCAAATCAAAGGTCGTTTTAGTTAAAGATGTTATCATTTGACCATGTGAATCTTACTTTAAGTGCCAACTGCCAAGAAGTTTGTGTGTGTGTGTACCGACAGAAAGAGAATATAGCTTATAAACTAGTTTTAACATATCATATTAAAGGTTAGACAATTAGTACAAATAAAGCATAGCAAGATGTCGAAATTTGTTTTATAGTAAGTTATTTAGAGTCTGGGAACCTAACTGCTCGATCCGACACCACTTGAGTTCACGCTTGTGCCAGCCTGAACTGAATTTTTCTTCCAATACTAAAAACATCATAACTCAATCTCAATAGTAGTCTTTTGATCGAGTATGATTATGATAGAAATGTATAAACCAATAAATTTGTTACATCTCAGTCGCTTGGGCTTCACATTTAGGCCCATGTTTATGTTTGAGTTTTTATTAGGAAAACAGCAACTTATATATTCCCAACATAACCCATTAATTCAACCTATTTTATCAGGGATCACAGCAAAAATTTAAAACTTTGTTCTGCTTGAGAAACCTTTGAATGCCTCCCTTACATTTAGTTTTTTTTTTGTTTGTAAAGATTTTTCCCTTACATTTAGGTTAAAGAGAATGAAGCATATAAAATTCACATCATTAATATTTACTTTGTTTTTTTTTTCTAAACTGTAAATATCATATATGATGATAAGAGATTACAAAGGTAGACTCTTAAGTCCGAACCAACTTGGTAAAAAAAAAGAAAAACAAGAAGGTTCATCATAAAAACAAGAGACAATGGACAAGAGACTAGAAACTAGCGCAGCCACTTAACCATAAGAGAACTAAAGCTTTTCTTCTCCCTCCTAGAATAGATTATGTTTCTCAACTCTCTGTCCACAAGAATGAAAACAGCAGCAGCCGAAACAGAAATATGATTGTGGATCAAATTGTTCCGCTGTTTCCACAGTTGAAAAACCATAATTTTCACATCATCAGTTTTGACCAAAACTGATGATTGTAAAAATATTTACTTTGTTATATTCTTATAATTATTATCATAATTTTCACATCATCAGTTTTGGCTAGAAGTACTAGTAAAAAAAGTATAAGTTTATTATAAATATAATTTAAAAGCTTAAAATACAATTTTTCTATTAACCAAATTAGCATGCCAACAATAAAAAGCTGGCAGGCAATTGGAGAAAGGGAGAATGCATGTTGGATTGTTGTCGTTGGGTCCAACCGTCCAAGGACGAACGATTTGAAAGACCAGTTCATCTAATGTGTACTTGCAACCCTTCAACACATCTCCTCTCGATCTGTATAATTTTTTTTTAACAACAGATCAGTATAATTATATATTACGCAGCCAAAATAGTTTCTTTTTTTTTTGCCAAAATAGTTTCACATCGTTAATCATTTGTTAAGAAGTATTGATATTATACTATTATTATATGTTTGGTGTACAAAATATCCGGAGGCATACATATACACCTGCTATCGTGAATATATGTAATATAAATAGACGTGGAATATCTAGGCGATCACGTTTTTCAACAACAAGACCGATGTGAATTTGAAAATCAATCTCCATCAAATCATGGCGGCAGATAGTAGTTGCTAGTTGGGGGGCTTGGAACTCATAGGCTCCACTCGTTTTCTCCTAACTCTTAACGGACTATTTTTATTTTTCTTTATTTTTGTTTACGAGGAGGGTATATAGTACTACTAGTTTTCAAAGCTGAAGGCTAGCACGTAAGATTACGTAGTCTCACTGTTCTTCACCTCTCTTTTAACTCTTTTCGTATCATGCTTCCTTTGCATGTACCATGCAAACATTAAATGTTCTTATAAGGGGTATTAAATTTATAAAAAGTCACTAGTATTCGTTTATAAATACTCTCTCCGTTCCTAAAAGATAATTGTTCTGAAAAAAAATTGTTTTTAAAATATAGTTATTTTATGTTTTCTATGAAAAATTATAAATTTTAAAAAAATTAATTGATTTTATTGAAAAGTACAGAAAATAATGAGTTTATTATAGTGATTTAATGCATTTTTTTTAATATGTGTGACAACACTAAAAAACTATCTTTTAAAAACAGAAGGAATATCTCGAAAGTCGGACATATATATTAGTATTACAATTAATATTGGAATACAAGTAAAAGCCATTTACTTAGCATAACATCCTGCGTACTTAGCTTAACTGATTGATTTAAATATATTCGAAAGCCATTTATCTAACCGGCTAATCAATTATTTATACAAATTGATTTAAATATATTCGAAATCTATTCTCAAAAGTAAATAAGAAAAAAGGCGATGGTTAAGGTAAAAGGAGGCACCATTCTTTTCGTGCCCAAAAACAGGTTATAAATTCAAGGGCAATGTGTGTGGGGACAAAATGTTGAGATATAATCTGTTCCCGATTTTGTTAAGCGTCAATTTCAACATACATATAAGGTAACAAAGCCCATAAATAATTAAATACTCTTCTAACGTGTGATTTCAGTATTATCAAAATATATGTAAAGGATAAGAACAATTAGCATTAATCCATTGACACAATGATAACTTTTGTAGCTAAAAAGTAACTATTTCCGATTTGGTTAAGTGCATGCCAATGTAAATATATTTGTGGGAAACCCAGTACTCTTTATTGTGTGGTAGCAATATCATCAAAACTGACACATCAACTAGTAATCTAAAGGATCAGAGTACTTGACATTAATCACCACTGCCGGACTAATGCCCCAATCCAAAATTTTAAATTATGCCCTTATATAAATTTTATCAAAATCACAAAACAGTATTAAAAACAACTTAAATTTTTATTTAAAAAAAAAATCAAAATCCATAGTCTATTTTTTAAAAAAATTGGTGATATTAAGAACACTTATCGTCGAAGTATATATTTTCTTACATTTTTTCTTACAAAATTATCCATTATAGTTATAGAATCAAGTATTTCAACCATTTTCGTTTCAATTGATATAATAACCAACATTTAGTTATGATAATCTTTACTAAGAAATTTTTATATTTTGATAATAATCCTTTTTTTCAAAAAATCGAACACTTCAATAGGTTTTCGAATTTTTTCGGGTATTGATTTTAGAAAATTTTTTACTTCCATAAAAAAAACATAACAGCTATGTCTGAATGTGTACCACTACTTAAAAAAGTTCTAAATTCAAGATTAATACCATCAATGTATCATCACTTGCATTAGTTACCTTTTTAAAAGCAACAAAAAAATCCAAATTTTTTTCATATCTTTGGAATTATTCAAATCTGGATTCAAAAGAAATAGAACTTGATTCATGAGTGTATTAAGGTAATCTATCTATCTTAAAAGATCTCTCTACAAAAATTTATTCATTTTAAAATACTAATAAGATTTTTTTAAAAAAAATATATTCCATCAGTTTGGATGATCTAGTCCACGGCTGGGGTCTTCCCTTTGGACCGTCTCTGTTAATCACTGATATTACATAACCATGTTCGTCATTACAAATTTAAACAACGAGTCAACGACTGTTGATAACAACGTTAAGAAAATGATTGATGCATTAAAAGGATAATCAACTAATGTTCTGAAACTAGTTGAGACTTTTTTTTTTCTTACAAAATTTTTTTGACAACAATCGTTGATGTTAGATGACGATGCTTTTTTTTTTTTTTGTAACTTGAGATGACGATGCTTTTCCAGATTTAAAGAGTAACTACAACTGAACCATGTATATCTGCATAATTGTTTATTTAATAGAATACGCATATAATTTTTTTACAATATAAGAATCTAATGATTAGAAATGCATTTGTATGGGTGTTCGTTCAATTTTGCAATATAAAATTTATGATAGATTAATAGTTTTTAACTATCTATAATTTCTTGTTTGTTTATATGTAGTTTGATATTAAACCAATCAGAATTATATAACCAATCAATGATAATTCTGACTACATTAACCATTTTCTTATGTATCTATTTATAAATTAAATATTAATTAGTATGCTATGTATATCAATAATCTATCTTTCAAAATAAAATTATATTTTATATCAAATAAAATGTACTTTTTATAATGAGATATATAAATATGTCGCTAATTTTTTTATATGTCAAATAAATTCTACTTCTATGTTTCTTTTGAGAAAATATTAAATTTATATTTATTCGTTGTATTCTTAATATATGTATATATATAAATTAATAATCATAAAATTATTTAACATATATTTTCAAATAGCTTTATATAATTTAATAAAATATGTTTAGTTTATATTTTCTATTTAAAATGAAATAATAATGTACATAAATAAATAACATTTAAATTTTGTAAGTCTCATTTGTTAGAAAACTGACAATTGACAAACATGCTGTTATTTAAATATATGTATTAAAATGATAATTATGATTTTATCTAAATATATATTTTAAAAAAATGATCTAAACGTTAGTCTCACCTATTTTGTTATATTATAAGTACTTTGAAATCTACATTTATTAAAATATTTTGAATTTTGAATTTATGAAGTTTCTAATGATTTTATAGATTTTTGGTTGTGTTTCTTAGTTAGAAATAATGATTCAAATTTTATAGTTACAGATGAAATGTTAAAATGATTTAAATGAAATAGTATTAAAATTTCTATTGTTATTACCCTTGCAAGAGATAATTCTTTCCATAGTGTCAATGTTTGCCTTGGTCTTTTCCACCAACATCAGTTGGTTTGAACCTTCGCTTGAGGTTTTTGTTCTGCTGATAGCTCTTTTAAAGAAAGATCTCAACGAGTTGCCTAACCTAATTTTTCATTTTCATTCCTATAAAACTTTTGGGTTTCTTTCTGTTAATCTATAGTTATTGAAAAATAAATTGTTCCAAATAATACACACTCTTATAGTATATGGTCTTTATTAAAAATATTTTAAGTTTTGAATTTTATGAAGGTTTTAACAATTTTACATATTTTGGGGGCGTTTTTAAATTAAAAATGATACTTCAGATCATATAGTTATAGATAGTATTTTCAATGATTTAACTAAAATCATATTAACTTTTCCAATTTACTTACAATTATTTAATTTTCTATCATTAATTAAATTACTCCAAATCATTTTTAACACACTCTCTAATAGTATATGATCCGGCGTGTAAACTCCTCACCGACTAAATAAAAGTCTCACAAATCAAAAACTTGGCTGGCTAACAAACCTATGTATTGATTACAAATGCGTAGACCCCATCTTCTCTTATTTGGCTTTAACATTGTAACTAGAAATTAATATGCAAGGATGTTTGATTTAATTTGTGTTCAACGTAAATTCATAAATTGTTGATTTTATAAAAAAAATATCATGTATATTTTTATATTTTTTAATTTACATATAGAATATAATATATATGTTTGAAAATAATTTTTTTATTTTTACATAATATTATCTTAAAAATTATAACTCGATAAAATTTGGTGTAACTATACTAACGATATATTAAGCTCTTTTTGTTAATTTATTTTAAAATAAAACAACATACTAAAAAAAAATCCTTTGCATTAGATTTTTATGAATTATTATTAATTTTATAATATTTGTTTGTCTTGAAAATTGAATTCTCGAAGTTTTTATATTTGACTAGCTAAACTAAATAAGGTAATACTATATTTAAAAATTGTTTTATATAATATATACTATATATTTCAGGTTGTGTTTTTATTTCCACCACAAAAAAACAACCATTATAATTAATTAATTTAAATCTATTTTAAATGCAAATGGGATAATTTTAAATAAAAAGAAATACAAAAATATTTAATTTATGATAAATGTAATGGCTAAATATGTAAATAAAAGAAACTATTTAATCTGTTATCTATATTTCTAAACAATTTTCATTTATCTAGTTATCCATGTACTTCAGTTTTAATAATATGGATAGATATTTAGTGCAACCGAAAAAAAAAACATTGTAATATATACTTTTTTTGTAACACGTTGTAATATATACTATATGTATGACCACGGTGGAGACTGGAGAGCCACATATGGCTCAGCGCATAAACTTAAACCACGCTTAACCCAACTCGCAATGCATGTACACACTACACAGGATAGCTCAACATGCAATGTAGTGAAACCTTTAATATGCAGATTTTTTTGTTGCATACATTCAAATTAAACCTTATATAGTTTATATAGAACACTCAAATATATGCCAGGTTTGTATACTTATCATTGTTATCAACTTATCTGTCTGATCATTTATAGGTTTTTAAGAGCATAAATCTATATTTATGTGTGACAACAATTTTGTAAACTGTTATTTTTCCATTGATGTCATGTCAAAAAAAGATATTGTTCTTTCCATTTTTCTTATAAACATACTGCATACATTTTAGCAAGAAATTTCCTTTTCAGTCAGTTGGAGTTTCGTTTTGAATCTTGTGATACAATATCAACTAAGAGACATCCAAAGTATATATATAATAATATTTTACATCCAAAATGTTTTTGACGACCACAAAATGAAGATCCACAATATGCTCCGTATCGTTTATTACTTTCATCTATATTTTCAGTTTGGCCAAATGCAGTTTCCTATTATGGGTTCTCTACAATTTTTGGGTTGTTTTAAATAGTAACTTAAACTTACAAAACGATAAATCTAAACCCCCTTCTTTCGAGATTCCACCTTCCTGTCTATCCTATAAGATGAAGGCCACGTGTGTGTATATCAGTGTTTAAGGGACTTATTTCAACATATTTATATAATTTACTATTAATTTATTATATGTATCATTTTTGACCAACTTATTATATATGTATCATTGGTCACTATGCACAGAAGGATAACTAAGATTTTTATACTGCAAAATATATGATGTTTTGCTCAGTGTGCTAATAGCTTATGTTTTTACCTTATTAATTTTCAATTTCGTTAAATAACATATTTCTAACACCGACATGCTTAGTTCTTTATTTCCTGATTTTAAAAATTTAAACAGACATAATTGTATAATTTAAAATTATTAATATTAATTGTATAATTTAAGATCACTATATCCAGTTCCATTGCTTGGACCGTAATAATTCAGTGGCGGACGCAGCCCAAAATTTAAGGGGTGTCAACAATTGGGTTTGGCCCAGAATGAAAGAAAAAATAAGTAAAAAAGGTGCAGAACATGGAATTGAACACAGGTTAGGTGGGTCAAATGAGAAGAATCTAAGCCGAATGACCTACAGAATCGCACGTACGATATAACAAAACTGATGGAACTTAAATTTTAACCTGTGTCAACTGACCCACTATTGCTGAACGTGGGTCCGCCTCTGGACCGTATTGATCCATACAATGATGCATAAGCTTGGCCAGTCCAGTAGGCAGTATGTGAATCCATTTTGAACACATTGCAAATCACTCGGCAATAATGTTCCTATTATCATGGTAACCACAATCGAGTCGGTGTGTTTTAGACTATTCTTTCTATAGTATAGAAGTTTTCAAGTCTGAACACGCTTTTTAGGGTGTTTAATGTTATACGCATTAATTAGTTGTTAAAAATAACGTCCAACTAGATATGAGAACATCAAAACATGGAAATTAGCATCTGCTTACAAACATGATTTTTCTTGTCAAGGCATTAAATAGCGAGGCTGGCATTATAGCTTATGATTTATTTTTTGACTAGTCTTTAGATTTAGTCTTTCACTCATGGCATTTATATGAATCTTAAATCCTGAGTCTTTTATTAACATTTCTACCACTCCAAAGCAAAATTGCTAGTATATATTATTACTATTTTTTTGGCTAATCTGCTTCTGGTTACCACTTCTGAACATGTAATATATTTTAGGCGCTTAACAACTTTTTGGTTTGTGACAAAAAAATAACTTTTTGGTAAGTGCAAGACTTTTTACCACTTCACTAATTTTTTTTTGTCAAATGATGCTTTAAACATGTGATATATTTCAGGCGCTTAAAACTTTTGCTTGCTAAGCTTTAGTGTACGTGACATGTATGCGGATTAATTTATGGTTTGAAAAACCATTAAAAATATAAAGAAATGTTAGAAAAGTAGAAGAAGAGGACAAGTTGAATACAAATTTGAGTATATGAAGAAGCCACCGAGGGCGAGATGTGTAACCATCGCCGCTTCAACCGTAAACTGAACATTAAATGCGTGTGAGAAAGATATAATCCAGCTTTTCTTTAAGAAAAGAGATAATCCAGCTGTGAAGCTATGCCATTGTATCAATTGGTTATACTTCTGTGTCGTTAGGTATTAATAATAAGTTAAAAATAAAATAAACAAACCACTAAAATATTTACAAAACTGTTCAACACTTTTAACAACAAAAATTTATATTATACTAATATTTATCTGTTTGGTTTACATGTATGATTATTCTTGTAGCCATTTACATCAGGAAAACAATGAAAACATTTCTGATTTACATTGGTTCTCATATTAAAATAGATAATTGTACATAATTCTTGATAAAATGTATTAGTTTTATATATACTAACAAAATTAATTAGGTATTTATATAATTTCAGATAAAATTAGTTATATTTATTTTATATTTCAACACAGTTATTTCTCATTTTCTCTATTTTTGTTTAATTGGCCTCAAAATATTTTTTTCTTTTTTTTGTCAGCCTTTGGCTTCAAAATTCCTTTTGTGACATTTTTATGGTTTGTTATATATATTTTAAGATTTTGAGTTTTATTGAAATGAAAAGAATGATGTATTTCTCTGGTTGTTTTGGTCGGTGCAAAACTAAATAAACTCCAAATTAAAACTCGAATAAAAACATCTGCTATCCACCACAGTAAAAATGTTGATACAGATTTGCATCAGTACGATTGACCAGAGTTAAAATTAATTATCACTGAATACAGTGTTCAGATTTTGATCGCTGTAGTTTTATTTTCAGGTGAAAACGATTTTCTTCACAATATTGATTTAAAAATTACTGTATTTAAATTTCATTATAGAGATAAAAGAACAAATGTTGGGGTCTAGTTGGCCCTCCTAGTTTCAATGCTTATATAAGTAAACAAAGCTCGAGGCTCTCAGTAATGTCACACAACTAGGCTTTGGTTTAATCTTTTTAAGGTTTTAATTCTTTCAACGAATTTAAAAACCTCAACTAAAAATCTTCCTCTCTTTTCTTGAGATCAGAGAGAACCCCAACAGCTAAATCTCTCTCTCTCTGACTTCCACAAACAGGGCAACATCTTTTTCTCAGGATTGCTTCAAACCTGGGAAGTCTTTAAGGTTATAGACCAATAAGACATAGAGAGATCTGAGAGTACAAGAAGAAGAATGGTTACTTTATCAGTATGGCCTTGGGAAAGCTATGGCAATCTCAAGGTTTGTTTTTCTTTCTTTCTTACAGAAATAAAATTTGATTATTTTTCAAAAGTTTGGTTTCTTCTTCTGAAACTCATAGTTTTTTTTTGTGTTTTTTTTCTCTGTCTATGAAGTATCTTCTATACGCTCCTTTAGCAGCACAAGTAGCGTACTCATGGACATACGAACAAGACTACTCGAGGGCTCTCTGCTGTCTTCATATCCTCATCATCTGTGGACTCAAAGGACTAGTTCATGTCCTTTGGAGCGTTTACAACAACATGCTTTGGGTGACCCGCACTCTAAGGATTAACCCTAATGGTGTTAACTTTAAACAGATTGATCACGAATGGCACTGGTACAGAACCACTTTTACTTTTGTTTCTCTGTTATTGCTATGGTCTTAAAACACTCTCAAAACCACCAAAGATGTCGTTTTGATATATGTGGGTTTTTATTACAGGGACAATTATATAATTCTGCAAGCAATAATAGCGAGCATGATCTGCTACATGTCTCCTCCATTGATGTTGATGAACAGTATACCTCTCTGGAACACGAAAGGACTAATCGCATTAATTGTGATACATGTGACTTTCTCAGAGCCTTTATACTATTATCTTCATAGATCTTTACATCGCAACAACTACTTATTCACACATTACCACATGTTACACCACTCATCTCCTGTTCCACACCCCATGACTGGTAAAACTCTCACTATCTTGTAATAAATAAAATAAATAAAAAATGTTCCCTTTGGTTTGTGTAAGAACAGTGTTTCATCTGTTGTGTGCAGCTGGAAATGCGACGTTATTGGAGAACCTTATCCTCTGTGTAGTAGCTGGAGTGCCTTTAATTGGTTCTTGCTTGTTAGGTGTTGGATCAATAAGCTTGATCTACGGATACGCTATCATGTTTGATTTCCTAAGATGTTTAGGACATTGTAACGTTGAAATCTTCTCTCACAAGCTATTCAAGACTCTACCAATCCTACGTTATCTCATCTACACTCCAACGTATGTTTTTAACGTTTATCTTCTTACCCAGAAGTACCTCACATGTTTCGAACAAAAAAAAGTACTTCACATGTTAACTTTTTGTGGATTTGGTTAAATCTATTGGCTCCACACACCATAGAAGTTTCCAATAAAGGCTCTCTAACTTATTCATTGAATAAGAAACACACGAACGTGACTTGTGTCATTTTACTTTAAGAAGCAAATATGCCAAAGATTCTATAGTTTCTAGTTGTATCTATAATGATTTTCTTACTTGTGATGAATTTTTAAAAATGTTTAAAGTTTGCTTTTATTGGTGGGGATTATGCAGGTACCATAGTCTGCATCATCAAGAAATGGGGACCAACTTCTGTCTGTTTATGCCTCTCTTTGATGTTTTGGGCAACACACTTAACTCAAAATCATGGGAACTCCAAAAGAAGATTCGTTTAGCTTCAGGTAATAACAACATACCACTAGACTAGTTGAATTAAATTAGGCAGCAATACCAAACAGTTTAAGCTAGTTAATGAGGAGACATTAGTAGTTGTAGAGTGCCTACTAGGTCAGAGTCAAGCATGTAAAGCCAAAGACTGAAAAGACAATAGTACCCCTTCCTTGACCTCAAAGTTACAGTTTTCTTAAAAGCAGAATTGAGATCTGTGTGCAGGGGAAAGGAAGAGAGTGCCGGAATTTGTGTTCTTGGCTCATGGGGTAGATGTGATGTCGGCGATGCATGCACCGTTTGTGTTCAGATCATTTGCTTCAATGCCATACACCACAAGGCTCTTCTTGCTGCCCATGTGGCCATTCACCTTCATGGTGATGTTGGGCATGTGGGTTTGGTCAAAGGCTTTTCTTTTCAGCTTCTATACCCTCAGAAACAATCTTTGCCAGACTTGGGGAGTTCCCAGATTTGGATTCCAAGTAATTCCTCTGTTTTTCTAAAAAAAAAATTGCCCTTGAAAACAGAGAGAACAGAGTGTTTTACAGAGCATTTTCCTCTGTTTTGCAGTACTTTTTACCGTTTGCTACACAAGGCATTAATGATCACATCGAGGCTGCGATTCTGAGAGCTGATAAGATTGGTGTTAAAGTTATAAGCTTGGCTGCTCTGAACAAGGTTTAAGACTTTAAGTCTCTAAAAATTTGAAACTTCTGAGTCAAGTCACTTAAAAGGGTTACTTATTTATGTTTGTGTTTTTTTTTTAAATTCTCAGAACGAAGCTCTAAATGGTGGTGGGACTTTGTTTGTCAACAAGCATCCTGACCTTAGAGTTCGTGTGGTCCATGGAAACACATTAACCGCAGCAGTGATTCTAAATGAAATTCCAAAAGGTGTGGAAGAGGTGTTCTTGACAGGAGCCACTTCTAAGCTGGGAAGAGCCATCGCTCTTTATCTCTGTCGTCGTGGAGTGAGAGTTCTCGTAAGTTTTCTTTACTAATCCTTAACTAACTATACTGTCTCAAAGTCTGACAGATGTTTGAATAATTGACAGATGTTGACACTATCGATAGAGAGATTCCAGAAAATTCAGAAAGAAGCTCCTGCTGAGTTCCAAAACTACCTCGTACAAGTGACCAAATACAATGCTGCTCAAAACTGCAAGGTACCGTATTGAGTTCTAACTGGATTTTCATTTGGTGTGTTAACGTAAATGTATTGACTTTGGGGTGTTTGAATTATGTATATGCAGACTTGGATTGTAGGAAAATGGTTAACACCAAGGGAACAGAGCTGGGCTCCAGCAGGAACTCATTTCCACCAGTTTGTAGTGCCACCAATCCTCAAATTTAGAAGGAACTGCACTTATGGAGATCTAGCAGCTATGAGGCTCCCTAAAGATGTGCAAGGACTTGGAACCTGCGAGGTATGAAGAACGGTTTGGTTATTACTGAAGTCTTGTTTGTGTGTTTATCCTTTTAGTCCACTAGGCTAAACTCTGAATTGTGTTTGTGTGTGTGTGTGTGTCTTGTGTTGTGGCAGTACACAATGGAGAGAGGTGTGGTGCATGCATGCCATGCAGGAGGATTGGTTCATATGCTGGAGGGTTGGGAGCATCATGAGGTTGGAGCCATTGACGTTGACCGTATTGATCTGGTGTGGGAAGCAGCCATGAGACACGGCCTTAGCTCTGTGTCATCACTCACTAATTGAGTGTGAAGAGACCACCCTTTTGATTGTTGTCTTTTACTCTCGCAAGATTGGCCATTCTTTGTACAGATGAAGGATGCAAGCAGGGAAACAAAAAGTAGAATTTCACCTTTATGTTCATTGTTTCACCTTTTTATTAAAGATGTATTCCACTTTTTCGATTTCCCTAATAGTATTTATATGTGCACCTAATTTCCACGAAGCTTTAATCATCCAAGCTTTTTCACTCTCTCATTTGTTACATTTGGTTTGGTTTCTTATAACGAATGGGACAAGATCGTGCGTAAACATATGAATAACAGCAAAGCACTACAAACATATAACGTAGTTCACCATTCACATTCACATGCACATGCAAAATATTAGACCTTTCCATCCGTGTTGTAAGACCAATGACGCTTTTAAGTTCTAAACCTTGAAGTTCCCTGCTTCAGAGATTAAGCAATGGACTCAAGAACTTCCTTTTGGGTTCTGAATCAAACCAATTGTTTGTACTTTATTACAAACACATTCTTTACACTAAACCGACCAAAGAGACAGAGAGAAAGGACGAAGAGCTGAAGATCTGCTTGAACGAACATCTGCTTGAGTTCTAAAATGAATACAGAACAAAAGAATTATTTTTAACACATAGAACTCTCCACCTCCATGATGATTATTGACCCTTGAATCTTTCCCAAAAGGTGGCCAAGAAGATCAAGAGGTGAGAGATGAGAAGAAGAATAGAGATGACAACCAAAAAGACACCAAGCTGCCACCATTTCCTTCTTAGAGATCTTATGAATCCGAACTTGCAAGATCTACAATCATAGCACAACACGCTCCAATCGTTCCTCCACAACTCACAGTCGCTTAGTATTCGGCCCATCCCACCATACAGCACCTCCGTCTCCAATGGTGGACCCTCGTCTTTTCTTCTATACCAAAACGTCGCGTTTAACGCATCCATGTTACATGTCTCCGGCGGCATACAACATCCATTCTGCAACAACGACAAAACAACTTGTGTTGCTAATCTACATGTTAAAGATGCAACATGGTCGTCTCAAACTATTTGAAAATCTTGGACAAATGTTTCACAAAACGTCGTGTACGTATGTAATAGTTTCATGTTCGGTTTAGCCTAAATTTGCCGAATTAACCACGGTTTGGTTCGATATTTGGTTAGATCAGTTTTTTAAATTATATCGAACTTAACTGAAGTTTTTGATTTCAGTTAGATTCATTTAATTCAGTCAGTTCATTTTAAAATTTGGTTAGTTTGGTTAGGATTTTTGGTTAGAACTGGTATGGTTTGGTTGTATTTTTGTGAAAAACTGGAAAATCAAAGTAACCCATTTGCAAACCAAACCAATAACCATTTTTAATCTACCGAACCGAACCAGAAATCGAAAATTTCTATTTGGTTCAACTCGAAAAAAAGCCCCAGGCCTAGGTATCATGTTAGTATGCACTTTATAAGATCAAAGTATGTATCATGAACAAACCTTTATCGGTGGCATTTTTCTTCTATTGTAAGGTTTCTCTTCAGGATATTGGTAAAAAAGCTCGTTGCATGCTCCTTTATCGTAGACACACGATTTGATATTGTTCCAGTTCACATCATCCATCACTTTGAGGTTAAACCACCTCCCAGTCGCCGGGAACCGCCTGCTCTGCATCTCATTGACTCCTGCGTACGCCAATCCGATGAACATCATCAGCAAAAGAATCACCACCATCACCACGAGTGCCGGCATCGGAAACTTCCTCCGGAGAAACAGAGCCGCGTTGCTGACGACGAACACGGCGAGTAGACCGACGCTAGCTAGCGTCTGGACACGTGAGAGACCGAGGATGTCTTCGCATTCGTAGCTGCGCATGTAGAGGAGCCAGACAGCGTAGCCGAGGAGCGTGAGAGAGAGAAAGAAGGTGAAGATTGGAAGAACACCGATGGCGCAAAGGTTTACGATCGTGACCAACATTCCAACGGGTGGCTTGTCTCTCTGTGACTCCATTTGATCGGAGCTTTTGGTTTCTGGCTCGGTCGTTGTTGCTGCGGTGGCTGTAGCCGTGGCGGTGGCGGCTGGTTCCTCAATGGGTACCACTTGGACATTATCAGCCATGAAGAGAGTTATAGAAAAGGTTCTCTATTATGGAGGTGTTAAGTTTGATATGAGGAATGTTATATATAGAAAGGAGGAAGATCATAGTATAGGTGTGTAAGTGAGTGAGTGAATGTGTGGTGGGTTTTACAGTCAAATGTAAGTTGGAGATAATTAAGGACACTTTGATTAGGTACAAGCAGATCCTGTCCGAGGATTTTGTTGTTATTATCCACTAAGTGTATTTTTTTTGTTTTGTTTTCTTGCGGTGCGATTTCTTTATTTGACTTTTTTTGTCTAATTTCAGTGCAATCTGAATCTATACATTAGAAGGTAGAATAACCCTTATATTCATGGATTAGTAACCCAAAATACAGAATATTACAAAATCGAGATTAATGGATATATGTAGTAATTCACAAATTTCAAAAGAATATATGTACTTTTAATTTACAATCTACAAAATAGGAGGAAAACATATCTTGTTACTATTTTAGGACAGCCGAATCAGTCGTCCTTTAAACGTTATTACAAAAAAAGAACAAAACAAATTTGTATGTCTAATTTCGTTTTTGTGTGTTTAATCAGATTTTTCAACCTTATTAAATAAATTAATAAAAATAAAAAACATACTTAGATGAAATTCTATGGCCCATGAAAAACCCAAGAAGTGCATATAGAATGGGCTAATTCGATTCTCGAGGTCACCGGTCGAACCGGAAAGACATCAATAAGCTCATCATTTAATACCATAATTTTTTGTTTAATTAAAGATCGAGGGTTGGTCCGCCCTACAGATAGATGAGTTTACAATAAAATTATTTAATATTTTAATTTTCTAAGTTTCATATATTTAAAATAATAAATATACTTTTAAATTTAAGATTATATTGTAAATTTGATTACAATTTTTGGCTTGAGTTAAAAGAACAAATTAAATAAAAAATTTAAGGAAAATGAAATGATTTATATTTATTTTTTATGTTTATTTCACTTTGGTATAGTTGAAGAAAATCTAAAAGAAAAACAAATGATAATTTTTTTATAAGTGTTTCAAATTTTAATATTTTACAATAATTAATTTCTCATGATATTAATAAATTACTCTCCAAGCTAAATAAGTTGAATATATAATGTAATGCAATAAAATTATAAAAAATTATATTTTAAATTACTATATAAATAGTTTCAATAATGTCATATTCAATAATTAATATATTTTATTTAACAACAAGTGATGTTTTAAAATATATGCTTGTTTCACTTTATATTAGATTTTAAATTTATAATGAAATTTTATTTAATTTTTATTATTTTATTAATTATATTCTGTAAATTAATTTTATTTAATTTTTATGATTTTATTAATTATATTCTGTAAATTATTTTAGCATTTGTTGAACTTTGTCTTATAACAAAATTATTTGTTGGAAATTTTGTTCATGCTATTTGAAAATACTTTTTTACAGACTAGTAGTTTTATAAATTAGTAAAATATTACATTTTTAACTGAAGTTTACTTGAATTTCATTTCGCATCATATCAAATAATTTATGTTGAATAAGTTAGAATGATCCAAACCGTAATTTAGCCAAAATAACTAAAATGTAGTGTAACCATTAATAATTGGGAAATTAAGACTAACCAAAGTGCATATAAATATTTTCTGAAATCTGTTTTTTCTTCAAAAACTAGAACAAAAAAATAACTCAATCCTTATTTTCAGTGTTGACTGTTTTGGCGTTGACTTTTTGTTTGTTTGGATAAGTTTTTATGTGTTAGTATTAATATGATGATGTTGGGATCTAGAAAATTAAATTGTCTTGGATACTTTAGGAAGATTTTTTTAATGTCTTATGTTGTTTTAGTTTGTTTGCCATAGTTCAAAGTTACCGATTCACGTTTTCGTAACTTCAGTTCTCGTATTCGTAAATTTTGAAAAAGTATTTTAATTAAAGAAAATGTAGTTAAATTTCATATTCTGAAAACTGAAACAAAAATTAGAGAACAGTAAAAATACATGTTATGCTCAAATTATAAAAAACAATTACCGATTCACGTTTTTGTAACTTCAATTCTCGTCTTCATAATTTTTGAAAAAGTATTTTAATTAAGGAAAAAGTTGTAGTTAAATTTCATATTCTGAAAACTGAAAAAAAAAAGTCGAGACCAAGAAAAATACAAGTTATGCTCAATTATAAAAAACAGAAACAAATATGTTTATTCATGTGTAAGTTAAGAATATAGTTTTGAGGTATTGCCATATGAAAATGAGATATGAAGTTTTATTTCATAGAACTGGACATGTTGTGAAACTCACTTTGTAAAAGTCTGTACATGTCTTGAGATCATACTCACATTCTCTATGTTTCAAATATTGTACATAAACATAATGATCAAGATAAATGCATGAACATAATACATCAAACAGTGAAAACCAGGAGAATCCCCAAAAAACACCAACAAACCAAGCCGCTATTTTTTCCACACAATATCTACTACCGCAACCATATTCTTTTGTAAAATATATTTGCTTCTTCTGTAGAACCTTTAAATCAGCAATGGCTTAATAATAGTCATCAAGCTATCTCAGTCTACTCCGATTAAAACCCTACAACATACCAAACATGGATACAGAGCAAGAAGCTTGAAGAAAACATTATCAGAACAGAGATAGCATATGCAAACTGAAGAAGATGAACACACATACTAATATCAGAGTTAACGAATCTAGCGGAAAAAAACTAAAATAACAAAGATTGTGGTTATACGATTTCAAGCGAGGAGCTGATTCCTGAAACTAAACGAAGATATAAGAAAAGAAAAGAAAATTAAATCAGATCATTAATACCTCGACACAAAACACAACTTTGAAATGAGACATAGACTCGAAACAAAAATCGAGAATCTTAATAAGATGATAACCCTATAGGGTCTGATTAATATTCAGAGATAGAAAGAGAGATGGGAAGCTTATAGAATGAGAACCGTCAAAGTTAGATCCTTAGTTTTTTAGATGCTGAGACATACCTCTATAGCAGAACGATCTTCTTCTGGTACTCGAACACAAAAGGCATCTTCTCATTGTTCTCTTCCCTTCTACGATGCTGCCGAGCTGATTGATCTTCAGTGTCTGTCGAGAAAATATTAAATTGTTAGTATGAACAGAGGAATGTTTCAGTAAACATGAGGCTCTAAGATCCTTCAATCATATATAGACGCTTTAGAATTTCAGTTTAGCATATGGCTTATTCATCTATCTCGAGTGTGCAAGTCCTTACAGGATATGTTCAATGCAAGCTAGCCAATCACATCAAACACAAATAATCCATAAATCATGTTGGGGAGTACAAAAACTCTAAGCGACTTCTTTGTTTGCTATAACCGCTGATATACACTTTGTTCTAATCTAGTGGATTCAAATACAGTATTTAACAATCATATAGTAATCATTTTTATTTTTATCATCGCCAAAATATATTTTTTTAAAGGAAGTATAAACCAATCAAAAAGAAAAAGGAACAAAGATTTACCAAGATCAAAGACACGTTTATATCCCTTGATGAATCCAACATTTTCCCATCAAAGTAATAAGTGATGAATTTAATCAAAGGTGATATCCTTATTTATAGAAGAAGATTTCTTCTGTAACCATGGAAGATGGAAAGAACGTCAAATGAGTTATAGTGGTTTAAGTGATGTAAATGGGGCCATTAACTACATCGATTGAATGCTGGCTAGAGATGTTACGGAGCTGGATTTGCAGAGGAGTAGTATTCTCTATTTGGTGTAAGGCGGCGATTGGTGTAAGGCGACGACGGTAACATGTAAGTGATCAAACGAGTTGGGTTTTCGTAGATGATCAATTGGGCTCGTATGTGAACATTACATCACATTAATGAATAAGGTTTTAAAATAGACTAAGATCTACGATAATTTTTAGAGAGGACGTGTGTCATTGTTTCATTCGTGGAGAAAAAAAAACCCAATTATATTGTATAAGATATTTAACTCCAAAGCAGCAGCAACATAATCCCTCCCTTTTCAGGACTGTTCGTTGTTGATATACACACCAACCACAGCACAGGTTCTTCGATTTTCTCTATTTCGATTTTCTCATGATACACACAACATCATCATCCACTCTTTCCATTGATTTTCTTATGAATGTCGTAATCAGTTGTTAATTAATTTTCTAACGAAAGACTGTTTTTAACTTAAAGTTTAGATCTTCTTCAATAGGATCTAGTGGTAGACGCTTCGTTTCCTTCCTTGGTTGAAACCCTAATTGTACTTTGCTTCGTAAACCTAATATCTTGTTACACAAGTTTTCGACACGACCGTACTCATATAAATCAAACAAATATTTTGACTCTTTTATATTGTTTTCATCTGTCTTTGTCTTAGATTACCGAAACATGGAATCGAAAGAAGGAGAAAGTCTGATCATGAGGAGAGAGATGCTCTTGAAGCTTCAAGAGAAGATTGCGAAAGCCACTTCTGAGCTCAAAGCGTCAGGATCATCATCGGCCTACACTTCAACTCAACTCCAAAACATCTCTAAAGAGATCCAACTTCTTCTGACGAAAAAGACTGCAAATGCTCAGATTCGCGATGGTAATAATATAATCTTTAATCATCTGATACCATTACTCGAGCAGTTTCGTTTGCTTTTCGTCTTATGATGTGCGTGACTTTTTTTCTCTCTTCTCGCAGAGCTTGACAAGTTGTTTGCTGCTGAAGAAGTTGGATACTTATGCGACGTGTGCGGGAGAGATCTAGCCTCTGATCCAGAACGACCTAACGCTTCTTTGCGTAGCTTACAAGAAGCGTGCGTGCTGGCTTGTGGTCATGTCTACCACTTCAAGTGTTTGAGAGGCACCACTCTTGATCTTGATAATCCTTCCTGCATTTTATGCAACAGCTAGGTCTTTTATGGACCAACTTTTAGATACTTCATAACAGATTTTTAAGATTTTGTTATCATAATGCCCAATGGAATTACATACAAATCTACCAATTTCTTTTTTTTTATATCCCTTTTTTTAATTAGAACATACAAAATGGTAAGTAAGAAACTAGAAAGACGCCTGCCCACGCATTGTAGCTTCTAGAGCCAGAAGTGAATCATTGCCTGTTTCAAGAAAACATAACATAAATGTTTATAAACTCTGATCATATTTGTGTTACAAAAAAAAAAAAAAACTCTGATCATATTTACTTAGCCATCTCTTACAAAGAATATTAGATGATTGATTACCTCATGAACTGAGTTTAGGGATGGATCCTCCTTAAGATGATGGGACAACACAGGTTGAGTTTGATGCAGTTCAGATCTTAAGCTTCTCATCTCTGACTGCATTACGTCGAGCTGTTCTCTAATCTCCTTTAACAAACTCAGATGTTCTTCCTTGATGCTTGGCAGCGCCTTACTACTCACCATCTTCTTCTTCCCTCTAACCTGTTGTGATTCTTCCTCCTCTTCTTCTTCGATGATTGTAAGGCTTTCCTTTGTCTTTGGAACCTCAAAGACATTTATAGACCGAGACTCCTCCGACGAATAAGAG
Organism: Raphanus raphanistrum subsp. raphanistrum; assembly: GCA_019706035.1. NCBI lineage: Eukaryota > Viridiplantae > Streptophyta > Magnoliopsida > Brassicales > Brassicaceae > Raphanus > Raphanus raphanistrum. The sequence goes on from CM033981.1 coordinate 16,757,786, forward strand.
AATCTATCAGGGTTCTTCATCATCTCCATTATCGAACTGACATCACTTTTAGCTGACTCGAGGATAGTGTTGCTGACCTGTGAAACCAACGCATGTGACATAGACTTGCGCCTAAGCAAAGGCCATTTAGACTCCCTGGGAGCATCTCTCGTGTCTGAAATCTCTCGAACATGTTCGTCTATCCTCCTCATCTGTTCCCAGTAAACGCTCAAGTCTTCACCAGGAGATAAAGAACCTCCCTTCTCCTCTAAACCGTCGCCATTACTATCAGCAGACAGAAGCAACCTCCTTCTCTCACTGCTCATGCTATCGAAAGGACTCTGCAAACAGACAAGACACAAAGCTTTATCATCTTTCAATATCTCAAAGTCTCAACCACTGAAAACAGAAAGCCTTTACCGATAGATTACGCTTCATCTTCCTCGTATCACCAGAGAAGACAAGATTCTGCGGGAACTTGTTCTCCACGACGGCAGGATCAACGCAACCAACGCTGAGCAGTTTACATCTGTAAGCCTGCACCTGAAACTCGAGAGACGCGATCTCCATCTCCTTGTTGTAAATCAGATCTTCGAAGAGCGTCAGAGATGTCTCCGCATGGCACATCTTCTCCTCAGCCATCCTCTTGTACTGACTAGTCTCCATCTCCAGCGCCGCTTTCTCCCCCTGAAGCCTCAGGATCATCGACAAGGCCTCTGAAGCAGCCGACGAAGAGGCTTCTCGTTCGTCGTCGAGCTCCTGAGTGATCTTCTGAAGAAGCTCTTGCTGCGCCCACATTGTTTCTCTAACCCCTGAGGTGGTTTCTCCGTTGGCTCCGAACCCTAGACTCATCGTTCTCTCCACCATCTTCTCTCTCTCCAGATTAACCTACGAGATCAGAAAACAAGGAGTCGACGAGATCGAGGATGATTCGAATTGAGAATTTAACGCGGTTTTAGATCCCTTTAGGACAGAACTGTAAGCAAAAGTAGTTCAGTTTTGTCCGATTTCAGAACTGTAATATTGTCACGTAGGCCCATTAGCCCATTACGAACTAATCACCGCAATGGGGGTTAGATACCATTCAATTTAATAAGGGATCAGAGTTTAAATAGTCAAAAGTCTAGGGATCTAAAATTAAACTAGAGATTTGGCGGGTTGAGCCGGGCCCTTGCAATAGTGCAACGCATGGGCGACTCGTGAAAGCCCAGATAGCAAGCTATCTTAACGGGCCTTCTCCCTCAAAAAATAGAGTTAATATCGTGTGACCCGATGGGCCACATATCAGATATTAAACTGATAAGAACAGATACTACACTTGATCTTAGCCAAAAGGCCGAGAAAGGTATGATTTGTTCTGTCCCTTAGCATCTTGTTTTATACCGCTTCTCCTGCCTCCCATGTTTGTTTCGTTACCGATGTGGGACGTTTAAAGAGTTCAATATAAAAGTAAAAAACAAACACTCTGTTTCTTTTAGTGGGTTTGTAACCGACGATAGTCCTAAACCTAAATAAAGAAGTCGAATAAGCCACCAATACTGCTGCTTCTTTACCTTGTGCAGAGAGGTGAGTGAGCTTTCATTGACAGATCGAAATTAAGGACCCCAGATTCTTGCCATGGTATTATTTATATCTTTCTACTTGGTTGGTTTCATTCTTTGTTTATTTAACTGAGAAAGTTATAAGCTTTTGTTCGACTGTTGTTCGTGGAGTTCGTTTTGATATAATGAAGAATTTGTATCCCGCCATGTTGGTTTTAAGGTATTGATTAGTCTGCGTTGATCTTGTTTTGCAGGCAATGTATATCCGTGTGAAGCGCATGAAAGCCACTTACTTTATCCAGTGCGATCCCACAGAGACTGTTTCGGATGTTAAGCAGAGACTGTTAACCCTCATTGAGCAACCAGTTTGCAACCAGCGTCTGGTTTTAATGTCTACTGAAGAAGTATTAGAGGATTCGAAATCCTTAGTGGAGCAGAAGGTATCAAACGTTGAACTGTCTCACAAATGTCAATGTTAGGGCAGGAATAAGCAATTGAGTTTCTTACTCGTAAGGAACACTGCCTCCGATTGTGTGTTTTTCTGAGTAGTGGTTGTGACTTGTTTGCTATATTCATTGTTTTGTTGTTCAGGTTGAGAATGATGCAGTTGTGGCTCTGACTTTGAGGAAAGGTTACGTATCTCTCAATTCCCTTTGCTCCTTATATATTGTTCTGATAAATTAGGTAACACTGACTACTTGTAATTGAATGTACATTTTGGTTAAATAATAACCACAATTTTTTATATGTTTTTGAAGTCTATTGATTTGTATGGAGAGTTGCAGTCTCTCTAGAATCTTTGTGGCGGAATATGATTCCTGTTTATATCCCAGTATTCTTATATTTAGCCTAACATTGATTGATTACACATATCTGGTTTATGATGAGGTATTGCATTCCTTTTGAAGCTATGATGTGTTGAACTCTCGTTCTTTCATGTGCAGATGACAACGAGTTTGAGGATGTCGACATTCCACAGCTTGGAGACTTGTCAATCTCCTGAAGATTCTAAACTGGCTGGTATGAGGAGAACCGTTGCTTCAACAGGAGAAGAGTATATTTATTCAAAACGCAAGGAGACTGTCTATAACGCTTCAAGTTGTTTTCATTATCTCTGCATTGTGTGAACAAATGCCTCTTTAGTTGTTACAGACAGTTGGTTGTAATTAAAAGATATTGAGATGTGTGGAAGTGCAACTTGCAAGATTACTAGTTGTCGGTGATGAAGTCTCTCATGATATCTCTATCACATGTTTTCAATCGCTGCCTCTAATTACCAGCAAACAAAGAGAGTGTTTCTGTCAAGTAACCAGAAATTGATTAAAAACAAAAAAACTTGGACAACTTCAAGAAGAAAAAAGTGTTGTTGTTGACTCGTTGGTGTACACGAGCCAAGGCAGCTCCATTCACCTTTTCACATTGAAGTCACCTTTTAAAAGCTTAGAAGTACATAATGACGGAAAAACCAATGGGTATATGACAAAATAAAAGAAAAAAGTGAAGGACAAAACGGTAATTTGAACAGACAAATAAAAAAAAAAAACAAAAAAGGGGGTATAGATGTATCTGGTTCGGTAAAGGAATAAGACGGTAATAAAGAGAAGGGATTGTGTCTCCTTCTCAGACTTCTTCTTCTTTCTCCTCATCTCAATCTCTTCTTCGCTAACGCCAGGAGAGAAAGAGAGAGACACGCACAAAAAGCCCGATCTCTTATCCGTAGATTCTATCTGAATCTCGGATTCATCGTTTTGCCTTTACGCTTCCTTTGTCTTTGTTTGTTTGTTTGGAGATATTCGATCGGATCTCACAAGGTGGTTATAGATCTCGGTATGCAGCAGGGCGATAAATCGGTTTTGAGCTTGAGACCTGGTGGCGGTAGAGGAAACAGAATCTTCGGTTCATCCTCCTCTTCTTCCTCCATCTCTTTTGGATCTCTTTCCTCCTCCGATCTACCTCTCCTTCGTCCTCATGGCGCTGCTCCTTCCTCCTCCTCTTTCCCCTTCAAGGTACCTTCCCTTCTATATTCTGGATCTAGGGTCGTCTTGTGTTAACAAGAATTAGTTTTTGTTGGATTTTGGATGCTTTCCGACCAACATAGAACCATGTCTCTGAAACGTGTGTAATGAAACTTCATAAGTAAGCAATTTGTGTTGTCCTGATTCTTAGTGGCGCACACAAGTATGTGTAGCTGCTGTAAATATGGACGTAAAATGATATTGTAGGCTTTTAGGTGGGCATTATGTTAGCTGCTTTTTGCTCATAAAGGACCTATTGACATCTCTTGCACTTTTTTACTTCATTAAATCATACGATTTATTCATCGCTTAGTTTTTTTGTACTTAGCTTTGTTGGTTCTTGTCCTTTGTGTGTATTGAGTGTTTGTTAGTGAAGATTCATCCTCTGTTATGTTTTTGGTTTCAGGGTGGAGACTCGAGGTTTGATGGCCGTGAACGTGTGAAGTACACCCGTGAGCAGCTTCTGGAACTTAAAGAGGTTAGTAGAATCAAGGCTGGTCTAGTTTTAGATTTTTGTTTATTTGAGGTTACTGACGTCTCTCTATATTATTATACAGACCGCTCAACTCTCTGATGAGATTCTGAAAGTCAAACGGGAAACTGAACTAGAACTGTTTGGTGAGGAACAGACTTGGGCACGTGGGGAAACTGTCCCAAGCAATGTGGTAAGCATCACTTTTTTGCATTGTTTCTTATGATATGAAGTTTCATGAGTTGTAACACAAATCTGTTATCTTAATGCTCTAAGGTTACGGTTCAGTCTGCAAGTCGGTTCTCTGAGCCAGACACTCGCAATTGGCGCAGCCGTTCCGCTGCTCAACCACCACCACCCTCTGGCGAGGAAAGGTCATGGGAGAATCTCCGTGAAGCTAGAGATTCCAGATATGTTGAAGCAAACCAATACAATCGTCAAGGCCAACCTAGGGGCCAAGTCTCATCCAACCAAGGGGTAATTGCTCAGTTAATTAATGTCTTTTTTTTTTCCTTTTTCTATGTCGTTTTCTTTATGGCATGATTTATGTTACTTCCTTACTTATATATCCGTGTGGAAGCAGGGTGGACCAGCTCCTGTCCTCGTCAAAGCTGAAGTACCTTGGTCAGCTAGAAGAGGAAACCTTTCTGAAAATGACCGTGTCCTGAAGACTGTGAAAGGGTAATGCCTCTTCTAGATTTTACTGTCAAAATGGAATATTTAAATTGTGCTTGCACACTGACATATATATCCTTTTCTTGTCTAGGATACTGAACAAGCTTACCCCTGAAAAGTATGATCTTCTTAAGGGCCAACTTATTGACTCTGGCATCACATCTCCTGATATCCTTAAGGTGAGCATAAATGAAGTCTTGTTTAAACCATCCAGGCTCGTCATGTTGCTAACGAGTGTTGTTGTCTTTTATTTTGTAGGGTGTGATAAATCTTATCTTTGACAAAGCTGTCCTTGAGCCGACTTTCTGCCCAATGTATGCTGAATTGTGCTCTGACATCAACGACAAGCTTCCCACCTTCCCACCTGAAGAGCCTGGGGGTAAAGAGATCACATTCAAGAGGGTTCTGCTGAATATCTGCCAGGAGGCGTTTGAAGGCGCTTCCAATCTGAGGGAGGAGCTTAAACAGATGAGTGCTCCAGATCAGGAGGCTGAGCGTAGCGACAAAGAGAAGCTGCTGAAGCTCAAGACTCTAGGAAATATCCGTCTGATTGGTGAGCTTCTCAAGCAGAAGATGGTTCCAGAAAAGATTGTTCATCACATCGTTCAGGTTAAAACCTATAAGTTTACACATGTTCTTAAAACATGTTTTGTGTTTTGGTAGTATCTGTGTTAACCTTTTACCATATTGTTCTGAGCATAGGAGCTTCTGGGGGCTGATGAGAAAGCGTGTCCAGCAGAGGAGAATGTTGAAGCTATCTGCCATTTCTTCAAAACCATTGGCAAACAGCTTGACGCAAACATGAAGTCAAAACGTATCAATGATGCATATTTCAAACGCCTACAGGTTCTGTCAAAGAATCCTGAGTTGGAACTGCGTCTGAGATTCATGGTTCAGAATATCATTGATTTGCGCTCTAATGGCTGGGTTCCAAGGCGGGAAGAGGTATCTAGCCTTCAAAATCTCATGACTCAAATCTAAAAATTGTACCATTGTTTAACAGTTCTAATGTTCTTGTGCAGATGAAAGCAAAGACTATATCAGAAATCCATACTGACGCTGAGAAGAATATGGGTCTCCGACCAGGCGCCACTGCAAACATGAGGAAGGGCATGGCTTCTAGTAGTGGTGGGCCTGTGAGTCCTGGCCCAATCTACCCTGGAGGACGACCTGGTGCAGGTGGGTTGATGCCTGGTATGCCTGGGACGCGGAGGATGCCTGGAGCGCCTGTTGGGGACAATGATAACTGGGAGGTACCAAGGACAAGATCAATGTCTAGACGCGACGGGCCAGGACCTCTGCATTCTCCAGCAATGGGAAAGTCCACCTCGATGAACACGAGGCTCTTACCTCAAGGAAGCAGCGGGTTCATGAGTGGTAAGACTAGCGCCTTGTTACAGGGTAGTAGTTCACGCCCAGTAGAACAACCGGTTCAGCGAGCTGCACCTGTGGTTGTACCGGTAGAGAAACCACTACAGCCTAGTGCTGCTCCCAAGCTGAGCGAGGAAGTTCTCAAGAGGAAAACAAAGTCGCTTCTGGAGGAGTATTTCAACGTGCGGCTTCTTGATGAAGCTATGCAGTGTTTGGAGGAGCTTGCGTCTCCTTCGTATCACGCAGAGTTTGTGAAGGAAGCGATCACTCTGGCCCTTGAGAAAAGCCCGCCTGTTGTTGAGCCAATGGCTAGTCTCTTGGTGTATTTGCTATCCAAGAAGGTGGTCACACCCAAGGATGTTGAAACCGGGTGCTTGCTGTTCGGTGCAATGCTGGACGACGTTGGGATCGATCTTCCCAAGGCGCCAAACAACTTTGGTGAGATTGTAGGGAAGTTAATCGTTGCTGGTGGTGTGGATTTCAAATTGGTTAAAGAGGTCCTTGGGAAGATGGAGGACGATAGGTTCCAGAAGGCGGTGTTTGATGCAGCTGTACGCATTGTGGAATCTAGCGAGCAGGGGAAGTCCCTGCTGGCCTCGCAGGCTGCAGACGTCGAGGCTTGTCGGAATCTGTAAAGGAACCAACCGCTAGCTCTCTGGGTCAAAGGCTTTGTGGCGATGAATGTTGTGTTGTAAGCTTTGAAGGACAGAACTCAAAAGATAGTTTCCAACAAGAAAACTTGTGGGAGTTTTGCTCTTTCTTTATTAAGCTCTTTTTATGATGACATCATTCTCACTTCTTCCTTTGTGTTGATGTGGGAATGTGTTCATCTTCTTTTTTTGTATTCCTCTGAAACTCTTGTCTTTTACTTTTTTGACCTTTGCATTTTTGTTTTAGGGTCTCAGATACTATGCAGTTGATTGTTGTTCAGACCTGAGACCCTTATAAACTGGTTGCTTCAGATATTTACATTTGAAATGTTTGATCATATATGTCTTTCGGTTAGCTGGGAGCTCAGAATAGTTGAATCGACTGAGAATATGATATTTTGGATTTTGGGTATTATTGGAATCCAACCGAATACACACTTGTTAATTCTTAAAGTGACTTAAATGTCTGTGAAACAGTGGTTCTTATTAAAATAGATGCACTAACAACGTTCCAAATTGCGGACACTGTCCAAAATAACAACAAACTAAACCAATTGGTCTAACTGCAACTTGGAGAAGAGCCAGGGCCGGTTTTGGCTACGTGTACGTCCCAAGGCTGATCCCTCTTCCCGTATAAGAGAGGTGGATATGAGAAAGAGAATTTTGTTTCATGTTCCAAGCTTTAGTTTTAGTCTTTGTTTGTTGATCTTTTTTTTTGTATAGATGTTAATGAAACTGAATTGGTTTTGGTTTTTCTATGACAATCTTGAGAGCGTTTAGGTTATGGTTCACAATTGTATCATATTCAACAAAACTTATGATACATAAAATCATGCAACTAGTCGGAAAGAGCTTTTTGATCAATTTGGAAAACAAACAAATGTAATCATTCGAACCAATTAGATAACGTATGACCCATAAAGTCATACTTGCATATTGTTAATCTCACCACTACCGAAAACTTACAACCCAAGAAAAGAAAATTACCCTAAATCATACGTGATGCCTTTTGAAACTCCCGCCAGTTTTGGCTGTTATTTTGATTTGATTGGTTTACAGAATCTCACCAACTTGGTTCGGCTGAACCTAAACTGGCTTCACTTGCTTTAACCAATCAATGAGTTTAAAAGATTCATGTTTTAACGGCCAAGAAAGAAAAAGTTGATCAAGAAACTCAGATACGATTCGGATCTTTCAGAGATGGCATCTTCAAAGCGTTCATGGTCATTGTCGTCGCTGCCACTCGTTCTGATAGAAGAAATATTCCACAGGACTCCAGCAGAATCTCTAGCCCGATCAAAACCGGCATGCAAGGAATGGTACGATCTCATCACCAACAACAAGAGGTTCCGCTACGAACACTTCCGTCGCTCCCCGCAACGAACCGATGAGAGACGTTTCCTAAGAATCGACGAGACGGTGCAAATCATGGATCCAGTGAGAAGAACACGCTCATCAGAGACACAAATCCCATACGAGCTCCAAACTCGACACTACATCAAAGCTATGGTTCACTGCGACGGACTCATGCTGTGCATGTGTCGCGACATGGAATCGAGAATCGCTCTTTGGAACCCCCTCACGAGGGATATCAAATGGATCCGTCCCTCGAAGCGTTTCACGACTTCTGATTACTACGGGATCGGTTACAACAAGTATCAAGAAGATGATTACAAGATCCTGAGGTTTTCTAATGATCAATCTTGGAATCGTCATCATTATCACCGTGACGCAGACGTTGAGATTTATTACTGCAAGACGAGTTCTTGGAGAACCCTCGATGATGCCAAGGTTGATTGGTCTGTAGATAGCCCGTGCCGAGGTGTGGCTGCCATGGGGAACATGTATTGGCTTGCTCGAAGGATGGGTGAGGAGATGAATCTCGAATACTATATTCTAGGTTTTGATTTCTCGGTTGAAACGTTCAAGGACGTATGCTTCTGTCCTCCTGCTTATTACGACAACAACTACTTGAGCTGTTTCGATGGAGATAGATTGTCTTTGATACAACAAGACCAAGAAGAGCGAAGCCCGATTGAGGTGTGGGTCTCAAGCAAGCTGGCTGATGATGATGATGATGGGAAGGTCTTGTTTACCAAATATTTCACTGTGGTCAGCCCCGGTCTTCCGGCGTTACTGTTTGATAGAGCTAGGGCTAGTCATCCGGTGTACTGCATTGCCGAGAACAAACGTATCATCGCATGGTGCGAGGGAGAGGGAAAGGTAGATGAAGGTGATAGATTACCTGTTTGCATCACTCTTTATGAAATTGATGAGGGTGGGGTAAGTAGTCGACTTGTGACGGAAGAACACTACGAGGATGACTATGCTGGCACCTTTCTTTGTGGTTACTTGTACGTTCCAAGTCTAGTCCCACTTCCTGTATAATTAAGAGGTGGATAAGAGAAAGAGCGTTTAGTTTCGTCTTCTAAGCTTTTAGTTTTTGTTCTTTGTTTGTTAATCTTTTGCACTGTAAAGATGACGCTGAAATTTACATTGGTTTTGTTTTTTTGTATGATAATCTTGAAAAGGTTTAGGTTATGGTCCACAGATACATAAAAATGCTACTTATTGCAAAAGAGCTTTTAGCTCAATTTGAAGAAGAAGAAAAATCACTCTGATGTAAAAAAACGAATAAATTATATATGTAAATACAAGAGTAAAGTACAGATTACACCTGGAAAATAATTAAAAGTAGCAATGACTAACAACATCAGCATATTATTATTAGATTGAGTTTGGAGGGAAAAGAAGAAAGGCACCGTCAAGGTTAGTGCTTATTCGGCTTTCGGTTTACATCATTTCGGGTTATTCAGGTTGGGATAGTTAAGTTCCATTTAGAACTATATTTTTTCGGTTTGGATTAGTTCAGATAATATTAAGGTGCAGGATGAGTTTCTAAATTTTTTATAAGATCCAAAATGGAACCAAATTATAAAGAATTTACATTTGGTTTGGGTTTAAACCAAAAATTTGGGTCAGAATGCCCAGTACTAATACCGAGAACTAAAACATCTTTTTTATTTATTTGAAAGAAATAAGTAGAACACGTAGCCGCTTGAATTTATGGGCCCTTTTGTATGAGGTAATGGGCCATGTTCGGCCTCCGTATAGTATCACAAAAGCTCTCCCGCGCAGGGTTATTATCCCGAAAATTAAAAAAAAAAAAGAAAAACAAAAATTCGAACGAAATGGGTTCGAGCGTAGCAGAAGCAAATCAGATGGAGAAGGAAGAGTCGCTGAAACTGGCGATCGCTGTTTCTTATAGGAAGATGTATTTCCCTTGAAGAGTTATGTGTATAGATATCAACATATATAGTACAAGTAGTTGAGTGATTCTAGGGATCGACTCATAACAGACTAGAATATATGGGGAATAATATCTATGCTATACAAATGATACTTATCCTCTAATATTTCTCTGCTACGATCGAAGATCCAGAACCGTAGATCTTCTTCCTCTACTCTCCGTTGTAATTCTTCCTCCAAGACTGATGCTCTTCGCTGGAAGCACAAGGTTTTCTTTCGAACTTGGGGTTTAAAGTGCATTCTCTTTACTGAAATCTGCTACGGAATTTCTAGGGCTACATATCGATTTGTTTTTTCTCGGAAGCTTACATGATTTGTGTGTGTTTCTCGGATGTTCTAACATTGTGTGGCTTTTGATTTTGCAAAATTAGGCTAAAGAGAGGAAGAAAGAGATAATCAGACTCCAGGAAGATCTCAAGGATGCTGAAAGTAGTGTTCTGTCTCTCTCTCAACTTTAGCAACTCGTTTATTTAATGATCTCCCAAAATAGAAAGTCTGCAAGATCAGTTTCTGGAGCTGAATAATCTTTTTTTTTTTTTGTTAATGCATCATCTAAGGTGGTTCACATTGTGATTTGTTCCCAGCGAATGCTTCTTGCAAGTGTTATTTCTTTGATTACTTGGGAGAGTTCAGCGGGAGGCGGTTTGGAGAGGAGGCCTCTGAACCTAGATTCAACCTTGTTCTTCGCCGTAGATTTCTCAGATTAGGTCTCTCTCCTATCCACTGATCTGTATCCTTTATGTTTTTTTTTGGGGGGTTAACTAATTAGCTTGTGTTGTCCTTTGAATCCCTCCCTAGCAAGGACAAGAAGGAGAAGGAAAACGACTCTACCATCTCAAAGATTGGGGGTCTCAGGTTTACACTCTTTTATTATCTCTAACTTCCTATTTCCTTTGTGCTTTATTATACAACACCATACCCATAATTACCTAGAGTGTATATTGAACCAAGCACACCACCAGTTCATCTTCTATGACTCTTTCTAATTTGAGTAGAAACTCTTGACTGCAGGACCGGTATATGAAGAGGAAGCAGAGCATCTAAAGATATCTATTGATTTTCTACTGGAACTGGCTGAAGCAGACTCCAATGTTTGGCTTTGTTTCTTAAGAATTTTTTTTTTTTAATTAATGTGCACTCTTTGTTGCATGGTTTCTGATATTGAACTTGCTTCTTATATCTCTGCAGGCCTCTTATTTCAGCAATTGGTCACATCAGGCTGTGGATTCCATATTAGGTAATATTACTGAAACTCATGAAATGCAAACATATTATCTTATATCCCCAGCTGCCATTACTTTTATTGGAAGGCTGCTTTGCACTTATGAAACAAACGTTTGCTATTGTTCACCTTCTTGCTAATATGCTTCTCCTTTTGCCATGTTCAAGCTTCACTAAGGAAGCTGATATCGATTGGGAGAAACTTGGAATCTGTTGAAGAATCTATTAGTTTCATGATTACACAGTTGATCAACAGAATGTGCACTCCCTTTAAAGGAAATGGTAAATCTAGCAGCTTAGTTATGATTCTAACTGTGTTTCTCTTTCTGGTTATCATTTCTGATATTTGTTTTTGTGTGTGTTAACAAGTAGAAACAAGTATCGGGTTTTATGCCCAACATCTTATCCGTAAACTGGGAAGTGATTCACGCATTGGACAGCGTGCAATATTTGCTGTTTCACAGAGAATTTCCGTTTTAGCCGAGAACTTACTGGTCATGGACCCATTTGATGAATCATTACCAGAGATAGATGAGTGCGTGTTTATATTGTAAGTATTTCAGATTATAATGAGAATGTGTCTCTATGATACATGGACTGCTGAGATTGACTATGCTGTCTTATGAATATGTAGGATACAGCTTATCGAGTTCCTGATATGTGACTATCTGCTACCTTGGGCTGAGACTGAATCATTTGAAACTGGTAATTTAAACTCTACAAATGTGTTCATGATACTTAAACAACACATCAGAGTGGCGCAGCGGAAGCGTGGTGGGCCCATAACCCACAGGTCCCAGGATCGAAACCTGGCTCTGATAAAAGTATATTATTTTTTACTCCTTTTCTTTTGTATGCCGTTTTCTATTTTGTTTCCATCTCTGGCACGATACAATTACATATCACAGAAAAAAACACAAATGATGCTGAGATTAGTTGTGCCTGCAGTTCTGTTAGAGGAGTGGATAGCATCAGTAGTCCATGCGAGGAAAGCAGTAGCTGCGTTGGAAGAAAGAAACGGATTGTATATTCTTTACATGGACCGAGTCACAGGGGAATTAGCTAAACGAGTTGGTCAAGTCACATCTTTCCGGGAGGTGGAGCCAGCCATTTTGGACAAACTCTTAGCCTACCCAGAATGATTACCTTCCAGGTTAGTAGCATCTACCCATTAAAAGCCTTTTCCCCCTATATAGGAACTCGGTTTACCCATATAGTTCATCAAAGAGTAGTGTGTGGAAAGCAAGTTGCTTCACTTTGGGCATTAATGTATAGTTGATTCGATAATTTATATTATATCATGGTTGGCTTTGACCTTTGATTGATGATCGCTTTGTGAAATTGGACACTTTAGTTTTCCAGCAAGTCAAAAATCTTTGAATTATGACCGCGATAGGCTCCACATGACACTATGACATTATCTTCTCATTTTCATGTCTCAATCATCACACACCAAATGCTATTAAATTATACAAAACGTATCTTCTTCAACTATTGCCTTTTTCTTTATAATCACGGCAGATGGGCCAAAACCTTCTCTTATCTTTAGAGCAGAGATGGCTGACGTCAAACGCGTAGTCATCCTATCAATCATCTTGGTCCTCTTCTTGTCTCAGTCCCTTCTTTTGTGTTCAGGTCATGAAGCTGGTCAAACAAGGAAGCTTGGAGTTTTCATAAGGAAAAGGGGAGGAGGAGGGTACAGAAGGTCCCGCACCACCACATCAGCTTCTGTAACACTTTTGTCAGGCTCCTTCCATATGACTGCTTGCTTTGCCTCCTCTTTCCTGCTCTCTCTTCTTTTCTAGGTTTTTTTTTTATTGTCAAAGGTCATTTTTCCTTTCACTTTCCCTACAAGAATTGCTGTAGTCAATAGTTATTGTCAACAAGAAACTCTCTGTATTCTCATATAAGTTTGAGTTCTATATAAATGTGTGGAACATGAAGATTGTGAGCTATAGTATAACACAAGTAACAACCTAACCGGTTTGGCTCCAGCCTTGTATCTATGGAGCCAACACGTCTTCGTCCATAAATGCTTTTTTCTTTTTCTTGTTACGTTTCAGACATCAAGATCATCATGTCTTTTGTGTTCGGTAATGAATTTAAAGTTTACACGAAACATTCTCTGTTTATACACGTGTGGACACTTTTCTCACCGTTGATCTTGTTCCTAGACTTTTGGATCACTTCCGTAGAATTTGTTAACTCGTCTAAGAACGACACATGTCTAGTATACAAACGTCACTTGTATAAAGTCGCCACTTCAACAGTGGACAAAAAGGATATGCTTTCAACGGAGAAGAGAAACAAATACAGCAAAGCTAAACTGATGTGAGAGCTATATGTTACAAGATAGAACTTTGACATTGATGTCTTTTATTAGACTCTAAGAGCTGCAACAGGATCTTGCCATGAGATTTTCCTCTTATGTGAACCGGTTCCTCCATTCCTGCACGACAGCATCTCGATGCTGCTGCTGCTCATTCTCTTACTTTGTTCCACTCTCATTCTCTCTTCGCTAGTGTTGTTCATCTCTTCCTCTTCTTCTCCCTATAATCAATTTAAGAGATGGGAGTAAAAGACATGTTTGGTTTTTCTTTTGTAAGCAAATATTGTTAAAGAGTGCTTACAGATATCTGGTTTAGATCGAACAATGGAACTCTTTTGGGTTTGGTTTCGTCATGATGAACCTCTCCTGAGTGGTTTAAGTCAGGAAGTGAAACATGTTTAGTTTCTGCTTCACTTGTCTTAGTAGGAGACACTTCCACTCGGATCAACTGCGTCTTACTCTTCTTCCCACCATTTGATCTTCCTCTCCCTTTCTTAACCTCCGGTGGCTGCATAACAGGCTGGGACTCTTGTCTCAAATGTCTGTACCTCCGCCGCAGAAACCTGATAAACAAAACATGAACAGTTGAAGAAAAACACACATCAAGAACTTCATGATATATTGTCAAGGATTGTAAATAATATGTACCGGACTTCGGCCACTAGTGTTGCCTTTCTCTCTTGCATAGTCTGCAACTTCTTTCTCATTGCTTCAGCATACTTGTGTGATCCAACAAAACAGCAGTACACGTTAAAAAAAACACAGAGAACCAAAGTGATCGTAAGAGATAAAACACTCTTTTGATCATTTTAAGACTCAAAAGAACAGTCTTTGGTCAGTTTTAACTTTTAAGACTACACAAAAAAAAGTAAGACGTTTTATATTTGCTAAGGAAACAACTAAGCTCAAAGTTTCAATCTTTTTTTTTTCTTTTAAATCAACAAGTTAATCCATTTTTTTCAGGTCATTTGAGTTGTGAGAACAGATCAGGGTGAGAACAAGAAAATCTTGAGAGATTCCCTTAGATCCAGAGACAAGTAGAGTAGATTAAGAAACTAAAACTTGTTTTAAAAAACTTAAGAGTTGGTGCCATATGCAGTTCTTGATAGTCTTAAAAAACTTAAGAAGAAGAAAAAGAGTTGGTACCATATGCAGTTCTTGATAGTCTTGCAAAAGGCTATGGTGCTTAAATCTTACTTTAGGATCCTCAAAAGGATTAGAGTGGGAGGGAGTGAAGCTGCCATGATCTGGATTCATCAGAAGAACACAAGATGTGTACTTACAGAATCACAGAAGGGGAAGCTCTTGAAAGAAAGAATGGGAAGAGATAGAGAGAGAGAGAGAGGCTACTATGGGTATCGTGTAGTATTCTAATAGAGCAAGATGAGAAGAAGAAGTCAGAGAAGGACAAAGAAGCAGAAAAGAAGGACACATCATGTTGCTGTTGCTTGGTGTTGTTCCTGTGACTGTGAGGAAGGAAAAAAAAAAAGGGAAATAAAATAAAAGCAAAACTGCTTTCTTTTTTTAATGGGTTGAGACAGCAGTGATGAAGATGGAAGCAGGCAGACTTTGTGCAGTGTTGGAAATGACTTGTGCACTAAATTGTGGTGGTGTTGGGTCAAGTGAAAAGCAACTTGCTTTTATAACTTTTTTTTAACCAACAGTACCACCTCCTTTTGTTAGTTGGTGAAGTCTTGAAGAAACCTCTCTTTTTATCTCTCTTTGTTTCTTGTGTTCCATTGTCGTCTGTAAAAATATATAAACCATTCAAACTTGGGTCCATTGGAAAGAGACCGATGAGAGTGGAGGTTGGGATGTAAATCTCATACTTTTAATATAGTTGTATTCGAGAAATGTCAGAGGAGAAACCAAACATATCACCTTTTCAGTTAATATTAATATATATATATATACGGACTCTGCAGGAACACTGCCTTGATCTATGGACATTGGTGCTGGGTTTTAGGATTTTTCTTTTCCTGTAAAAGTTTATTTACTTCGAGATGGTTATAAAATTAATCCATATTTAATATCCCATCTCTTCGCACATGCAAACCAATTACTCTGCTTTAAATATCACCCCAATTTTTTTTTTATAAATATCCCAAAGGCAATAACTTTTTTTGTTGTTGTTTACATGATGAAGGAGAGGGTGAAGGCAATAGTGAAAGAGTTGGTTTTGGAATCAACACACAACCCAGTAACGCTTAGCTTCTTCATTTCACGAGCTTCGATTTTAATATTTGGTTCATGGGAGGGACTTATTTGATTCCAATAATCCAGAGATCTTAATTTTGCCCAATTTGATTTGGTTTCAGTAGGTATTTTCCGGTTTCTGTTTATTTTATCACTTGAGAAATATTCTTTCCGTTTCTTAAAAAGTGTCGTTGTGATATTTTTCACACAGATTAAGAAAGTTGTTGAAATATATGTAAGTTGTAATTAATTATACCTCTTTGACCAATAGTATTTTAGATAAATAAAATTATTTATAAAATCAATGTAGTTTGCAATTAATTTTCAGCTGAAAGTTAGTATAATTTACATTGGAATTGTAAAGTGACACTCTTTGTGTAACAAGAAAATGAGCTCAGAGTGACACTTATTATGAAACAGAGGAAGTACTTAAATCTGATTCATGACCGGTTTTATTGTTAATACAGATTAATTTTGGCTCAGATCAGCAAATATGCATTCAAAATCCAGCGCTGTCCAATTCGGTTAATCCAAAAGCATAGAAATGAACAGAAAAAGATGAATGGTTTATTTCTTAAACCCGGTTCGGTGACATAACTTTAGGTGTAAAGCATATATTATCCAAGTGGGTCTAAGCCAGTTGAACCCATTAAAAGCCCATTAATTTAGGCTCATATGTTTTTTTTTTCTCCGCGCTTCTCATGAGCCAATCTTGTTCGTCTACCAGAGACTACCACAGACAGAGACACCACTCTCTCATCTCATCTTATCCTCTCTCTCTCTCTCTATCTCTTCCCGATGCCGCTTTAATCCATCTCGGTCGTCGACGATGTCGATTACGTACGCTGTCTCATGTTAGTTTCTTCTTCACTCTTGCTTCTCGAACCGTCCTCAATGTTCAGTATCATCGTTTCACTGTAAGATTGTAATTTGATTTTCGTTTTCCCCAGGGGCAGATGCTGGTACCCTTTCGGCGATTTCGCCAAAAAGTGTACATTTTGCTATTCAATGCTCACCCAGGAACCAATTTATCAATCCCAACTCGTCTTCTTCTAGTTTCGGATTCTCTGCTTGTCTTCAGGTCAGCCAGCAGCTTCCTCTTTTTGTAGTCAGTATCTCCAATTCTCTCCTTTTCAGCTGTTTATTTAAATCGTTGTATGCTATAGTAACGTGTAGAGTGTCAAAGTACTTACCTTCTGTTGTGTATTGATGCAGGGAAGTAGCATACTTCAGCTGGATTCTAGGCTTGTGTTTAGTAAAAGGCGTCAAGCTCTTCCTTTTGTTGTGAGAAGTAGTGATCATCCTCAGAACTCAGACCCACCTAAGCAGTACTCCAAGAGAGAAAAGAAACCCTTTCCCGTTCCCATCGTGGACCTCAGACGCGCCGCGAGGGAGAGAGTCAAGAACAACAAGGACAAACCTAAGAGACCTCTCCCTCCTCCCAAAAACGGTATGCTCGTCAAGTCCCTTGTCCCTCTTGCTTACAAAGTCTACAATGCGAGGATCAGACTGATCAACAATCTCCACCGCCTCATGAAAGTTGTTCGTGTTAACGCTTGTGGGTAATAAATAATAAATAATAAATTAATTCCTCTTCTTGTTTCATTTTCGTTTTCTGTTTGGTTTTTAGACCTTTGTTCTGTTTTTGTGTCTTTTAGGTGGTGTAATGAGATCCATGTTGGACCTTACGGGCATCCGTTTAAGTCATGTAAAGGTCCCAGTGCTTCCCAGAGAAAAGGTCATCACGAATGGACAAACACTGTCCTCGAAGACGTGATTGTCCCTCTAGAAGCTTATCACCTCTACGACCGCCTCGGCAAACGCATCCGTCACGACGAGAGATTCACCATCCCTCGAGTCCCCGCTCTAGTTGAGCTCTGCATCCAGGGAGGCGTCGAGATCCCCGAGTTCTCAACGAAAAGGAGGAGAAAACCCATAATCCGCATCGGCAAAAGCGAGTTCGTCGACGCTGACGAAACCGAACTGCCTGATCCTGAGCCTCATATCCCTCCGGAGCCACTGTTAACCGAGTCACCTCCCTCGGAGATCGCACCACCGTCCAGCGAAGAAGAGACGGTCTCCCTTGCGGAAGAGACTCTACAGGCGTGGGAAGAAATGAGAGGGGGAGCCAAGAAGCTGATGAGGGCGTACAGGGTTAGAGTCTGCGGGTACTGTCCCGAGGTCCACGTGGGACCCACGGGACACAAGGCTCAGAACTGCGGTGCGTTCAAGCACCAGCAGAGGAACGGCCAGCATGGCTGGCAGTCTGCGGTGCTTGACGACTTGATACCGCCGAGGTACGTCTGGCATGTTCCTGATGTGAACGGGCCGCCGATGCAGAGGGAGCTGAGAAGCTTTTATGGGCAAGCGCCTGCTGTTGTGGAGATATGTGCGCAGGCTGGTGCGGAAGTGCCTGAGCAGTATAGAGCTACTATGAGACTGGAGGTTGGGATCCCTTCGAGTGTTAAAGAAGCTGAAATGGTCGTTTGATTTTATGTTTATAGGATCACTGCTTCTCTGTTACCACCGCACACTAATCTGAGAATTATGGAATGACATCTTTGCAGTAGATAAACACTTTCAAAACTTCGATCTATTAACATAAAAGTCTAATAAGAAAACCTATCAAACAATTTCACAATCCTAAAAATTCCACATATAAATAAAAGAAATTACTCTAAACATTTCACAATATCAACAAGTGCTTCACCAAATTCTCTTTTACATTCACAAAATTTGAAAACTTTACATGAGTAAGAGATGGATCTTCCGAACCCAGAATCTCGTAGAGCCACTGAAAAACTTACACCATAAGTAACCGAAGAGACTTCCAAAGAAAACGCTAACCGAAAAAGGGTTTATGCAAAATGAGATTCTGATTATTAACTAAGAAAATAAACCTTTGTTTCACAGTTTCTTCATGAGACATTTAGATAACTAAACGGCGGCGTATCAGAGGCATTAATGTGATGAGCTTGAAATGGCGGCGTATTGGTCGGTTGAAGTTATATATTTTCACCCACATCGGAAACACACAGAGAAGTATTTTTGTTTATATAGCGAAGAGAAGAAGGAAGAGGTCACGACCTTACTTGAACAGGATCTGTTCTATAGGCTCGTACCTCTGTATCCTTGATTTCTAAGGAGACAGGCCCTTTACCCTGGATGATGAATCATGCCCGTGCGATCTGAGTGTGATTAACGGCTTTGAGTGTCTTCGGACTCTCTGCGCTGTAGAGGATCGCTATCTGGTTTGGTCTGACCACTCCGGAGTGGTCGCACGGTTGTCTGACAGGCTTCTCTTTTTTCCGCCTCCCATTTTTTTTTTCCTCGCAACTTTTCACCGTTCCAAATTCTCAAGTGTCTGTCTTCTTCTCAGGACTGCTTATGAATCATGGAAGCAGGGATGATTGTTACTACAGTTTTGAGCTGTCGTTCCTTATAGAACCTCTCTACGATGATTTGTCTAAGAGATGGGGGCAATGAAGGTTAGTACATATTTGTTTGATTAAAAATCCATAATTTAAATCCAACCAGTTTGACTAATGACGGTGTCTCATCTTGTGTTTTGAAAACATTGCTTTTGAGATCGCCTTTCAAAAAGGAGAGAAATCTACTTTTCGCTATACTGAAGGGTAAAAGCGTCATTACACAGGCTCCCTTTCTTTCTTCTTCATTGCTTTTAGTTTTTATTTTATCTTTGGTAAAGGCGAGAGATACCACTTGTCTGGTCTGCTCACTTTACACACCCACTTTCGTGTCTTCTTGCTCTTTCTTTTTTTCCTCAAACTGCAATAGCGTTATCCTCATCATCGTCGTCACGTTTGAAATCGCCTCTTAAAGCCATGAATTAGCTTTTAAGTAAGTAACTGTCTTCTCTCTTCTTTTAGCAAGTTCACTTCTGTTCTGTTCCCATATATGTTCTTATTAGGCCCCTTCTCTCTTCTCTGCTCGTGTCGGATTTATATTTCTCAATTCGTCTCTACTACTTTGTATCGGTATCAGTTATGTTAATTCATCAAGATGATTTTTGCTTCATTTGCTGGTGAGAGAGTTAGTGGATGAAAAAAAAAGAATAATAGTATTTTTTTTTGTCTCTATGCTAAACTCTGTTCTCTCTTTATCAATAGAGCAAAGTGACCGTGGACTTAGTCTTTCAAGGTTATAGAGAGTTCTGGTTCCTAACTAACAATCATGGCAGGCAAACCAGAAACTTTTGTGAGGTTAGTGCATCCTTTTGGTTTTATATTAGATATCACTCCTTGCCTGTTTGTTTGATGCTATAATAATAATAATCTGAAGCTCATACTTAAATAGGGCGGATGATCTAGACTTTAAGCTGCCATCATCATCATCTGTATCCCGCCAGCATAACTACACCTCCAGTATCAGTGGACCACTCCATCCTATTCACGGAAGCCACAACACATCTGGATCCTTCAAGAAACGTTTCCAAAAAGGTTCCAAAGGTCTCAAATCCATAGGTCGTTCCCTTGGTTTCGGTGTTTATAGAGCTGTCTTTCCAGAAGACCTTAAAGTATCAGAAAAGAAGATCTTTGATCCTCAGGACAAAACTCTCTTGTTCTGCAATAAACTGTTGGTTGTGTCGTGTATTCTCTCTGTGTTCGTGGACCCTTTTTTCTTCTATCTTCCTGTGATCGATGGTGAGTCCAAGTGTCTCGGTATTGACCGGAAACTGGCTATCACGGCAACAACGTTTCGGACTTTCATCGATGTGTTTTATCTCGCTCACATGGCTCTCCAGTTTAGGACTGCTTATATTGCACCTTCCTCCAGGGTCTTTGGGCGAGGTGAGCTTGTGATAGATCCTGCACAGATAGCAAAGAGATATTTGCAACGTTGGTTTATCATTGATTTCCTCTCTGTACTCCCTGTCCCTCAGGTTGGTTATATAATTGTTGCCTGTGCTTGATGATTTGTTGAAAAGGATGCATTTAGTTGGTTTCAGCAGTTACTTTATTCACTTTGTGTGTATTGTGCAGATTGTAGTGTGGAGGTTCTTGCAGAGGTCAAGGGGATCGGATGTATTGGCTACAAAGCAGGCTTTGCTTTTCATTGTTTTGGTTCAGTACATACCTCGGTTTCTCCGTGTCTTACCCTTGACATCAGAACTGAAAAGGACAGCAGGTGTCTTTGCAGAGACTGCTTGGGCTGGTGCTGCCTATTATCTGATGTTATATATGCTTGCAAGTCATGTAAGTGCCTACCTTTATTGAGTTAACTTTGCTTGTGCACTGTTCGGTAATAAGCTGAGTGGTAAGTTTTTTATATTGATTCAACAACCACTGTTTGCTTATGTTGCAGATAGTTGGAGCGTTCTGGTACCTTTTAGCCTTAGAACGTAACGACGCCTGTTGGCAGGAGGCCTGTAGTGATGCAGGGAAAAATTGCACAACAGGTTTCCTGTACTGTGGCAATCAAAACATGGACGGCTATGACGTTTGGAACAAGACCAAAGAATCTGTTCTTCAGTCCAAGTGCCGCGCTGACCTCGATGATCCTAATCCTCCATTTGACTTTGGGATTTATACACAGGCTTTATCCTCTGGCATTGTCTCTTCTCAAAAGTTCATCACAAAGTATTGTTACTGTTTGTGGTGGGGTCTTCAGAACTTGAGGTAACCTTTTGTTTACTCCTTTTGTCTTTTGAGTTTTCATATGAAATACATTCCACATTCTTTGTTTCTTTCATTGGTTTGCACAACAGTACACTTGGACAAGGGCTTCAAACCAGTACATACCCATTGGAGATTATGTTTTCCATCACTCTGGCCATCTCCGGGTTGATTCTCTTTGCTCTCCTCATCGGAAACATGCAGGTGACTTTTAGCTACCCATCATGATCATCAATAGACATTTTCTGTAAGGACTGTCTTAACAACACATATGAAATCTTGGGGCAGACATATCTCCAATCTCTTACTATCCGGCTGGAAGAAATGAGAGTGAAGAGGCGTGATTCAGAACAGTGGATGCATCACAGGATGTTACCACAAGATTTAAGGCAGCGTGTGAGACGCTATGACCAGTACAAATGGCTGGAGACACGTGGTGTAGATGAAGAGTATCTCGTTGAGAATCTCCCCAAGGATCTCAGGAGAGACATCAAGCGCCATCTCTGTTTGGCTTTAGTGCGCAGGGTAAGGTTTCCCACTGTTATCTATTCAAACTTATTTAGAAGATCATAGAACCTGTTGGTATTGAACATGCTTACTATATATATTAATGGCATTTTCACCATTAATATTAGGTTCCATTGTTTGAGAGCATGGACGACAAGCTGCTAGATGCGATCTGCATGCGGCTAAAACCAAGCTTGTTCACAGAGAGTACCTACTTGGTCCGAGAAGGAGACCCTGTAGACGAGATGCTATTCATCATACGTGGCCGCCTCGAGAGTGTGACAACGGATGGAGGCAGGAGCGGTTTCTTCAACTACAGTCTCCTCAAAGAAGGAGAGTTCTGCGGTGAAGAACTTCTGACATGGGCTCTGGATCCAAAATCAGGTGCGAATCTCCCGTCTTCCACGAGAACCGTGAAGGCTCTGACAGAAGTAGAGGCGTTTGCGCTGGCCTCGGAGGAGCTGAAGTTTGTAGCAAGCCAGTTCAGGCGTCTACATAGCAGGCAAGTGCAGCACACGTTCAGGTTTTACTCTCACCAGTGGAGGACTTGGGCTGCATGCTTTATCCAAGCTGCTTGGCGCCGTTACTGCAAGAGGAAGAAGATGGAAGAGGCAGAGGCAGAGGCCGTGCCCATGTCAACCACTGGAAGTTCGTCCTCCATGGGGGCTGCGTTTCTTGTCACGAAGTTTGCGGCTAGTGCGCTGCGTACCATTCACAGGAACCGGAACACAAGGATTAGGGAATTGGTAAAGCTGCAGAAGCCTCCTGAGCCTGATTTCACTGCAGAAGATGCTGATTGATTGAACAGCTTGTAGACACTCTGCTTGTTTATAATTATAGAAATGATGTCATTGCAAATACTGCATGGCTTTATAGCTGCTTTGTGTTGTTCTGTAAAATGTATAATATAACTAGAAACCAAGCCGGTGGCATAGCCGTTGGATGGAATAAATGGAGAGGCCAAAAATCTTACTTCGGTTAAATTTTGAACCATTAGTTACAGTTAAGTCTGATTTGCTTTCTTCGCAGGTGCCACTTCCACTCTCGAGTTTGGGATCATAATTTTGTCCCGAGTCATTGCAAGTGTTGATATGTTAGGTTTGGTACTTTTTTTTTTTTTTGTCACTGATGTTAGGTTTGGTACTATAAGTAGTAAATCATGTGTTCAAAAAAAGAGAGTAAATCATGTATCGACGAGCTAGCCGCCCATTTTGGTTAACTGAAATTGTTATATGTTTCCAACAGAAATACTAACTCTCTGTACAAAAAAGGGTGTGCCAGTACACAATGTCAACTAGGGTTCAAGCTTATATTGCTTGTGTATATCCACATTCTTTTTTTTACTGACGAATATTCTTACTGTCTTTCTTTGTGGTTTATGTTCAGGAAGTTGTTAGAACTTGTTGTGGTTCTGGCCGACCACATCTGGTCTACAATTGCAAGGAAAAGACAGGCCTTCAAGTTCTTGCTATAATTCTACTTCACCCTAGTTTGCATATGGAAGCATCTTTGACCAAGTGTCTCATAGGTTTAAGCAGCTGTGCAAAACGAAGCGGAACGTGTGCCCTGACAAGGGTCCCGTTCTCTGTGTATTCCTATATATGCAACAAACACAAAGGCATGATCATCATTTGAGTTGTTTGTATCAACAAAAAGAAACCAAGCAAGATCGGTCGGTCATCTACTTACAGTTTCTTTCACCATTCCAACCTTGTGTATGGTGCTTAGAAGGTCCCCTTTATCAAATGGCAAAAGCGCTTCAACCCATACCATTGAATCCTGCAACAGATTTTTGAATAACTAAATTTCCAATGGGTCTTAACTGTAAAAAGCCAGAGAATAACGAAACATTTTGATGAAACTAAAACCTTAAGCTTCTCATGAACAGCACTGCAGAATTTGTCTAGTCCTTCTCCAGTCAGAGCAGATATACAAATTACATCCCCATGTTCCTCTGCTTCCAGCTTGACCTTTTGAGGATCATCCACTCTATCAACCTAACCGAGGCGTAAAGAGTATTATACTTGTACCCACGTTATTGTGCACATAATGCAGGAAACTGAATAGAAAATACAAAATCTTATTCGCCTCTCTACTACTTTACATTACCTTATTCCACACTACCAATTTGAGGATTGATGAAACATCAAGTTCGGACATGACCTTTTCTACAGCTTCTATTTGTTGATTTGCCAGTGGGTGGCTAAACATTTCACAAGCATATTATCATAAGGAGGTGAGATCATGACGTGATACGATGGACTTGCTCAATTTAAAACAGGATATGAAGATAACAAACCTGATGTCAACAACATGTACCAAAAGGGATGACTCTGATATCTCTTCGAGTGTTGCTCTGAAAGCAGCAACCTGCAGAAATCACTTTCCAACTAAGTTACACAAGGCCGCAGACCCAAGAACACTTATTGGAATGTTAACAAATAGATAGAAGCACATGCAGAGATATCCAGGTACGATCTAGTTGAAAAACCGCCATTAAGACCTTACCAAGGTGGTTGGTAACTTTTGAATAAAGCCAACAGTATCTGTGAGAAGAAACTCCTTCCCGTTGTGCATCTGACGAACAAGGACCCAGAAAAGAAATCTCAAGTCAAAACTCGATACCACATTAAATACCATGCTTTCGCAGATCTGCTCTTCTAAGAAAATTCACTGACCTGAACCCTTCTCGTAGTTGGATCAAGGGTCGCAAACAAACGATTTTCAGCGAGAACATTAGCACCAGTCAATTGGTTCAAAAGTGTACTCTTTCCAGCGTTTGTGTAACCAACCTAAAACACAATGGGTATAAAACATTAACATATGAAATGAAATGTTTCAATTCCAAACCTACGAGTTTAAAATACTGTCCTGAACTTACCAAAGATACAACAGGAACAGGTATAGCAACACGCCGGCTTCTATACTGCTTCCTATGCTTTCTAACAGATTCCAACTCTTTTTTGAGAACTCCAATCTAGCCAATATAATATCGAAACAATTAAAACATAATTCCATCTTAACTGATCTTATACAGAAAAACCGAAAACAAAGACAGCCTAAGAAACTGCTCATCACAAATATAATCACAAACTGTGTCATACACAATCTCTTGAAAAACGAGCAGAAGCAAAAGAGGCTAGAAACTGCAGAAATATATTACATATTCTACTTACTTGAGTACGCAAGATTCGCTTATCAACTTCAATTTGTTTTTCTCCCATACCCTTAACTTGGCCACCTGATTGACGCTCAAGATGAGTCCACATTCTAGTTAATCGTGGTAATTGGTACTCCATCTGCGCTAGAGCAACCTGCAAACCATTACAGTTTGAGGTTTTTGAGCACAAGGTTCCTGAAAGAGCATAACTAAAAGTCTTCACAACGCTCATCTCTATTCGTAAGCTTTATCTTACCTGCAAGGCTGCTTCATGAGTTGCGGCTCTTTGGTTGAAAATATCCAAGATAAGGGCGGTACGGTCACAAACTCGAACATCCCCACCAAACGCCTTTTCAAGGTTACGCAATTGTCTGAAATAATAAATATGAAGTAGTAAGAAAATGAAACACACACAAACACTCAGTTCACATGCATGTTGACAAACAAGAGTATGAAACTCCGACATACGACACAATCCAATGACTACTTTAGTAACTATTAATCAGCTGAAAATGACAAGCAACAGTTTTGTTAAAAAAGAAACAGAACAGGTTGTTGCAGTAAAGAAAACTGATAACTAAATATTTTGGGAAACTTGAGCTAAAACGGTACGCAAGACGCACGGCCAGTGTTAAATTATTAATTCAAGAGCACATGCTTCCACTAAGAAGAATAAAAAAAACACAGAAACGTTACCCTGGTGAAAGTTCATCGTCAAAGATCACAGTCTCAACGTCAAGTGCATTAATTGCAGTTTTAATCTCTGAGACCTTTCCGGATCCAATATATGTTCTAGGATTTGGGGAAGCTAGCCTGTGGTATACCATCAGTGACATTAGCATCACAAGAGACCTAGAATCCAATTATTACCAAGAGCAACCAATACATAAGAAGATACTAACTTTTGATAGGTAGAACCAACAACCATAAGACCAGCAGTATCAGCAAGCTGTTCCAGCTCCTCAAGAGACTCCTCTATATCAAACAAACACTCTCCATCACCCTTTCTTTCCACTCCCACTAGATACGCCTTCTCCTCAAACACCTGCAAATGATTTTATCCTTCTTTTAATACTTAATTAAACCATAAATAAATGTTCACGAAGAAGAAGAAGAAGAGGAGAATGCAACCAACCTCCTTTCCATTTCTGAGCTTGAATCTATCTTCCAAGCTCTCTTCATCTCCTTTCTTCTTCTTCCTTTGCATCAGCGTCGTAGTCGGAGCAGAAACCGTCTCCTTGTCGAAACTTGGCTCCTCCTCCTCCTCTGCAGATAAATCGAGAAACTGAGGGATTTCATCCTCTTCCTCCTCCTCCACGGCGCTTTCCCCGAAATCGAGACTAAGTTTACAAGACACTCTCCACAACGAGTAGGAGTTGCCGTGAAGAAGAGGGATTGTAATCGGGCGATTAGGTTTAGGGATGTAGTTCGCGCGCCAGTGAGATTTGGGAATTGGAGAGGAAGAAGGAAACAAAAACGAGCTCATGGTTGGATAATATTGGAGAGGTGACTCGAGAAGCTTGTGGTGGAGGGAGGAGTTAGTTTTTATACTCTTGTCTTCAACTACGTGACGTTTTCTGAATCCTTCAATGAACTGCTTTCCGTTTTTTTATTCTAAACTTTTGCTTTGCTTTTCTCTGTCATGTTGCTCCTATCATTTGGGCTTCACCAGTAGAAACTGTTTAACAATGTAAATGCAGTATTATTATGAATTACAAGTGTAGAATAGCATGAAACTGGTGGAGCAAGAAAAAGATAACATAAGACAACAGATCAAAGAGGGGATGTGTAATTCTCTGTTCATCTCATAAACAGAACAAAACTGAGAGGAAAAGAGATCTCACAACAACGACTACTAGTGTCTATAGCCTCTCTCTCTACTCCTCCTCTCTTGTTAACAAAAAGGCAAAATACAGCAGCAACATGTGGATTACAATCTTTTTTTAATAGTTATGGATGGGGCTCTCTTACTCATCATATTCGGAAGCCTGTCTTTGCAGTGTTCATGCGTTGCGTCCATTTCTTCTTTGTATCTGTTTGTTGTTTCTTTGATGCAACCAGCTGGAACGGGTTCGGACCTGCATACATCTCCTCATTCATCCTTATCTTCTTTTTCTTCCCTCTATCATATTCTTCATCCCTGCCACACACATTCCAATACCCATTTTTCATGTTAAACCAACTATCCAATAATAATAGAGCGAATAATTCTTCTAAATCTCAAAGCTCACCACTCATCTGCTACATATCCGATTCTTGACTCTTCACTGTTCCTCATCTTAGAAGCTGAAACTTCCTCATCCCATTTGCCAACTGCAACAGTTAATCACACTTATTCCCATCAAACACATATCACAATATTAGACTATGCTCTTGCTCAGGTCAACTGTTTAATTGATGCCACTTCTTATTAAAGAATCAGTGTTGGAGAATAAAGTTCGTTATAGCAATTATAAGTTGAGAAAACGGAAAACTTACCAAATGTCTCTGGCAAACCCCGTGTGAGAACGGTCGCCTCTTCTTCATCTTGTTTTTTTGAGAGCTCTCTCTTTCTTTTGGCGTTTTGGCTTGCTTCAGACATGTCAGAGCTCTTCAGCGTTTGCTGTTGGTCTGACGTAAGAACAGCACTATTTTGATTACTTCTCTCCTTGACAATGACTCTGTTATCCTTCCCATTCAAGCAAGCCGAGCCAGAAGCGCTAGTACTTATCTGTGAAGTTTTACGCTCTTTATCTGTAGCTCTTTTCTTGGGTGGGAGCTTCTCCGAAATAGCCTTAACAGCCAAGCTACTCGATCTTCCCTTTTTCTGTTTCTTCTTTTTGCGTACGCCCAAGCTCAGTTTAAAAGACTTTAATCCTCCCACCTGCAAGGTTTTCATGCTACCCTTGCGAGTCTTTCTTGGTGTGGTTAGAGTCCCCTCATCAGACCTTGCCTTCACTGACACAATGGAAGTGGCCGATACCTCCACGTGATGTCCCAAAGTCTGATTAACAAGAACAGCTTCTTCAATAAGTGAATTACCAATCGATACATTTTTAACCTGGAGAGCAAGCGAAATGCAAGTTAGAAACACTCATTCCCATTGATAAAAAGGTGGCCATAATAAACAAGATGCTGACTCATTGAGGTAATTAATTATAAACACTCACCTCAAGTGAATTGGCAGCCTCCTTCAAGTTATTTCCATCTTTAGGCAAGTTGACGAGAATTTGAGTGTTCGTGCTGCCATCCAGGAGAAGAAAATCCTTCCCTAGTGATACTGTGCATGCAGCCTTTGAGCCCTCCTTTACCAAAGATACGTTCCCATTAGCCTGTGCAAGTGGCACTTCCTTCTGAAGGGTCTCTTTGGTATTTAAATCTTTCTGTGTTAAGACAGCAGGAGTACGTAGATCACATGGTTTCAAGAGTGCTGAACCATTTCCACACTTAAGAATCTCTTTAACCTCCACACTACTAGGAAGTTCTTTCTGAGTCTCTTTGTCATTCAAATTTTTTTGTGTTAAGACAGCAGCACCACCTTTATCACATGATGCCAAGGGTGTTGTACCATTTTCCCTCTTGAGGATCTCTTTTGCCTCCACACTGCTTGGGGGATCTTTCGGAGTCTCTTTAGAATTCAAATCTTTTTGGGCCGAGACAGCAGGAGCACTTTGATCACATGATCTCAAGGGTGATGTACCATTGGCAACAGGAGCCTTTAAACTACATGCTTTCATGGATGCTGAGCCATTCACTTGATCATTTCTGTTAGAAAATATAGCTCTGTTTGTGGCAAGGCTCTCTTTCGAAGCCTCTTTCTTAGCCACGGCAGCCGTGTTCTTTGGGGCTGTATTCTGTCTATCACGAACATAGAATAGCATATACGCCTTCTGATTAAACACAGTCTTCTCACTAACTTGGATTACCTACAGCAACAATGAACTTACTTACTATTAGCCAAGTCAACAAGAACTATGTACATTTTTGCAACCGAACGTAGAACATCTCTGCTTACCCTGTTGTCATCAAGGGAATACCACATGCCACTTGAAGTGCGTACAAAGCAAGCGTAGTGACCAGAATGGCTACTTCGACCATAATGAACTAAAACACCATATAGAGTGTACTTCAAATTACCTGCCTGTTCAACACAAGTACTGTACTGTTACAAAAGGAAATCATGAAAGCTCAAGAGAACCTGTTTCATTTATATTCTTAGAAAGTAGAGCACAAGACGAAGTCTACTTACATAGGTACCACTGACGAAAGGTTTCATGTCAATTGCAGAAGCGAACTCGACTTTCTTGTCGATTTTTCCGGATCTATGCGCTTCAAACCGTTTGAGATGTACGGTTAGAACATAAGGTGCTTTAGAAACAGTTAGCTGTTTTACAGCCCTGACCTTCTGCTTGCATCTTTCGCACTGGTAAACCTTTGCGCCATCATCTAAGAGCTCAACAGCAGTGAAACGTGAAAGCGCTCTCTGCAATGAATCTGCCTTCGAAATGTCTAGACTTAGGTCAAGAAATGGATCAAACTTGTCCGAGCAATGTGAACACTGAGCGCATTTCACCTGAACAGTAAAAAAGAAAGCTGAGACCCTGCTCCAAATGATACAAAAGTTCCTGAAAAAAAGAAACATTTTTTACCTGACTACGGAGGCTACCACCGAAAATTTTGTGTACCAAGCTGCTCCGGTAAGCATCAGAGGATTCACTTGGTACACCAGAAGGCAGACAACATTTGTGCATGCATTCGAGCAAGTTGATCATGTACTCATGTGCATCTTCCTGCCGACAATTTCTGAAGTTTCTTGATACGCCTAATCAACCAGTTGAGAGAATCCCTCATTAGTCTGATTAGTAAAAAAAGCCGGGACTGGCAGACACTAAATAGTTCAAGCAGACAAGGTCTCAAAAAGCATACATCGCAAGTTTGAGACCAAATATTTGGGTGCTACTATTCTGCCGCTAGCTTGAAGTGCAATCCTGACATGCTTCTGCATTGCACATAAAGCACAAAACCCAGCCACGTGGCCTACAACAAACAATATTGCCTCAGGCATTCAGTATTAGGATTAACAAAACCAGGCAGAGTATCTAAAAAGCAACTTACAGCGTTTCTCGTGCCCGACATCTTGGAGGTAAGCAGCTAAAGGCTCGGTGTAAGTCAAACATTGCACAACAGAATTAAGAAAACAAGTATTCCCGAGATTCTCCAAACCCGCACCCTACAAAAATCACAAACACCGACTCCAGATATCAATAAAAAGGAAGTATCTTTAGGGAGGACTTAAAGCAAAGAACTCACGATTTTGCGGATGGTTCTGCTGAAAGTAAGCTCCCGATCCAACCCATTTTCCAACGGATCAGACCCATCAGACCTCTTAGCGGAGGAAGGAGAAGAAGAAGAGAAGGGTCGCTTGTTAGCAGCGGAGGAGCAGGGATTCAAAGTCTCCATCTTGAAATCGGAACCCTTGTTAGAGAAGCCGTTGAAGGGTTTCCTCGCGGGATGAAAGTCGATCTTTCTAAAGACGGCTGAAGCTGAGGAGGAGGAGGAGGAAACGGCGTGAGATCCGTTACTCGGCGGCGGGTCCCGATCCGTCTGGATCGTAACAGTCTCCATTTACGAATCGAAAGGAATCGACAACAACCCCCACCGCGTTGAGAAAAAAAAGAGACACGGTTTTGTCGGGAGCAAAAGTTGTGTGAAGAGAGAAAGAAGAAGAAGAAGGGAGCTTTTTCTTTTACGGCTATCTTTTGAAAGAGAGAAAGAGAGTGGCAGCTGCAGACGCACTATTAAACCCTAGCAAATATCCATCCCGACATTACTCGACCACTTGTTCTTTTCTTTTTATTAATCTGACTCATTAGTGACAAGAACCAGAGCTCGTGTTTCGATTAAGGTGGTCTTGACCGCGCCGGATTATTACCCGGGAAATAAAACAGTATTATACAGTGTGGACTTAAGTAAAAGCCCATTTGTTATGAATTTTGGAATTTGCTTCAAAGATTGGGCCTTTTGGTGAGTAAGCCCAATTTGTTTTTCTTTTGCTAAATACTTTTGAAATTAAAAGAAAATATTATACAAGACACAGCAAGTTGAGCATTGATAAACTAATCAATAAAGAAGTATATTTTTATGTAGAAATCTGAAAACTTTGTTTTGTTTATTGTAGAAATCTGAAGGCTTTTAAAAATATACTATTAAACTAAGCTTAAAAGCTGAAAGGGAAAAAAGAAAGAGGTAAAGCGAGGATTTGCATGGGGGAGAGATAAACTACAAAGTTATATAGTATCAGACACCGTTGCTAATGGTAAACAAGTGTAAGGATCCCATGTAGGTGAAAACTCCGAAGTAGAGAGATTGTATTTGTATATTTTAAGATAGATTGTGGTGAATTGGGAGGAGGAATTCAATATCTAATCCCCATAAGTTATGCGCAACATCGGGAGTGGAGTCATATTTCGTTATCGCTTGCTTGCTTGTTTCAATTCTTTAAAGTTGGTCAATGATAAATTAATGACTATGTGTGTATGTTGGAGGTTTAGGTAAATGTCAATCGCAACTACACAATTTTTAGTTAAAATATTTATATATATGATCGCTTGATACAACCAATCGTTGCCATGGTAGTTGGGCTAGCAAGACATTTTAAAACTTATAATGTATTCGCCATGAAGAGGGAAAACAAATTGTATTTTATCATATACAGAAAGAAGAAAATGTGTAAAGAGAGAAAGAAGGTGCATGCAAATACAAAAGAGAGGCAAAGAAAAAACAATGAGGGCAGGTGTATGGGGAGACGTGACACGAGTCACGTGCTCTCCCACTCGACCACGTGCCGTCTAAGCAATCCCACCAATCCAACTTCCGATTCTATTCTTACAGATTTTAATTTTGATTATTGCTCTTATGTGATTAGTTAATTGAATAACTAACTAGTGTAATTAGACACATGCGCACGCACGCAGTTGCTACTTATCTTCACGGAGATCCAGATTTGTAAATCGTAGGAGTTTTTTACTCATTAGGTAGAGTAGTTTATCCAACAGACCTAAGCCTTGCATGTAACGGTATTTGAGTTTTTAATATAAACGCAACTATATATGTATTCATTGTTATGTCTTGAAATTTACATTTTGGATGCTTATAAATCTATCTGTCTGTATAAACGCACCGGTTGTGTTTTATGATCTTTTTCGTCACGGAAAAAGTTGTCGGTGGTATTCATTTCACCGATCCGGTTACAGTTTTTGGTGCTTTTACAAGAAAGGAACTATACCCCAAAAAACGTTAAATTGGATTTATTTGTTCTTTCTTGTCCCAAACACTCAACCTTCTGTAAAAAAGAAAAAGAAAATGGTTTAGTTTGACTTATCTTCAACTCAGTGAACTCCTTTCTTGAATCCAAGCCATTTACACGGGGTCTATAGCCATCTGCATTAATCAAAACGTGAGTACTTTCATGATGAATGTGAATATGGAGAGAAGCTTTTCACTTTGATCTCGTGAGTTAACAAGAAAAGTGGAAGCAATTCAATTTTATTTCCCTTTTATAATTAGTTCGTTACATTTAACATTCCAAATTAACCAAACCGTTAGTATTTTCCATGATGGAGATGAAAAAAGAGAGAACCTTTCACTTGAAGCCATTCATTTGTTTACACGGCACATGTTGATAACGTAAACTTTTATGATTAAGGAAGTGAAAGAAAGAAAGAAAGCAAAAGAAAAAATGTCAAAAAAATTAAGGTGGAAAAAAGAAAAGATAAAAGTATGGATTGTGATCATTCATAAACCTTAATGATTGTGTTTAAGCAGCATCTTACCACATGCAAAGGCTTTTAGGGAGGGGTTAGTTAAAAGCAGTAGCCAACGCCATATTTGGTGATCCATAGTCTCATGAGATAATGACAGGTACCCTCCTCTAATCTAACAACATCTACTCTCTCTCTCTCTCTCTCTCTCTCTCTCTCTAGACACACACATCAGTAGATGAAATTCAATTATCTGACTTTGTGTCCACTAACCTTCCTTCAGCTTCAAGGCTCATTATAATTACTACTTCTCTCTCTCTCTCTCTCTCTCTCTCTCTACCCCTCACATTCAACTCAATCACCAGTAGGACAGTGACATAACGATATAGTATGGACCCAAGCATCAGTAGAAGAAGAAGGATTGGGGTTGGAGGAGCCGTTATTGCTGTAGGCTCTGTTTTGGAAACGAGAATGCAGAGCGACGACGAAGTTATTAGTAATAAAGCCATCGTCAAGAAGACCATTCATCTTCATGCTCCCGACGAAGACAACAAGAACTCTACTAACAAGCAGATGAGCTTAAAGGAGGCTACTTTGGTGGGTGTTAACGGGAAGAGACGAGTATGTAAGACCGATGCGAAGAGTCCATCAAATGATATTAATAGGGGAGATTCTTCGAAGCTCACGAGGCCGAGATCGATTGGTTCAACACCTCCGGTGACGCCGAGGAGGTCCGCTGGCCCTACTACTCCGATGACGCCGCCGAAGAGATCGATCTCTAGTGACGTAAATGACAAGACTTTGACTGTGTTTGTGGGGGCGAAGAAGGAAAGATCTGACTCCGTAGAAGGGGTTGAGAAGAAGACTCCGGGTCGGTTTAAGAAGACCCGGTCGGAGATTTGCACGGCGGTTTTCAATTCCGGTGAATTTGATTCAGTTCCGTTGAGGAAGTTGAATTCATTACCAGCTTACGGTTCTGATAAAACTAATGAGAAAACAGAGGATATACATGAAAAAACAGAGGATACCGTCGTCGAAAATCAGCAGATCACAGAGGAAGTCAAGGAGTTCGATGTCGGTCATGAGATAGTCGTCGATCACGAGGAGAAAGAAGAAGAAGAAGATGATGATGACAAAGAGGACGAGAAGGAGGAGGAAGAAGAAGTGGAAAAGCAGAGTGTTGATGTGAAAGAGATGAACGTTGCAAAGCAGAGTAGCGAAAACAGAGTCGGTGTTGTTGAGAGTAAAAATTACAGTCAATTTCAAAACAGAACGGTTCCATCTCCTTCATCCGTCCGTAAAGTTCCGCCGCCGGTGATCAAAAGGGCAACTTCCGTTTACTCCGTCCCACCAAGCAAAGGTTTTTTTTTTTGATCCCGGAATCTCAGTGCTCTGTTTCATCATCCTTAATTTTTCTACTCAATTCGATAAAAACCTCTGTTTCTACAACTATTTCCAGATACTTATGCAGAGGAAGAAGATAACTTTACTCATCCACAGAGCAAACTGCAGAGCCTGGGTGAGATTCTCGATGCTGTTCAGTGAAAACAAAAGTTTTCTTTTCTAAATGTCAATAGTGTTGAGTTATATATATAACTGATGGAGTGAAATGAAACAGAGGATCTTGTGATGTGGAGAGATGCATCAAGGTCGACGCTTGTGTTCGGCTTCGGAACGTTTCTCATTATCTCTTCTTCATACGCCAATGATCTCAACTTCAGGTTTGGTTTCTCATTAGATTAAGGAAATAAGACATGATGGTTTATGGTTAAGTAGCATATATATATGCGCAGTTTCATATCAGTGGTAGCTTATATGGGACTCATCTATCTGGGCGTCATGTTCGTATTCAATGCGGTGATCCGCAGGTAAGTAATACATAGATACCTCTTTCTCCCTCTCTCCTTGTCTCTTTGCATGTTGTTCGTGTGATTGGGTTTGAAACTATTATATGAATGGGAGCAGGGGAATCGTGGAGGAGGAAGAGGAGAGGCATAAAGGGGTTGGAGTGAGAGAGGAAGATGTGAAGAGGATACTCAGACTCATAATGCCTTACCTCAACGAGTCTCTGCTTCAACTCAGAGCCCTTTTCTCCGGCGATCCCTCCACCACCCTCAAGGTTACTCTTCTTCTTCTATTCTCTTTCCCTTCCTCTATTGAGCTCAGCAAAGAGGAGCAGATGATGATGATGCTGTGATGATGTTTCAGATGGGAATGGTGCTGTTCATTTTGGCTAGGTTTGGCTCTTCCATCACTCTTTGGAACCTTGCCAAATTTGGTAACTTTGCCTCTACCATTTCTAACACTGGACTGCAAGGTTTCTTGTGTTAAGAAGTGTAGCTGTGGTAGATTCTGAGATGTTGAGTGTTTTGATGTGATCACAACAGGCTTTCTTGGAGCATTTACAGTGCCTAAAATATTCATCTCCTACTCAACCCACTTCTCGGATTATGGTAATGAATAACTCCTTTTTATCACCTTTTATGTTACACCTTCGTTGAGACACTTAATCAAGCAGGTGTTGTGTACATTTTCAGGTATATTTTGGGTGAGGAGATTCAGGGACGCATGGGAAACGTGCAACCACAAAAAGGCGGTGGCTTTGGCACTCTTCACCCTCGTCTGGAACCTCTCATCTGTCGTTGCCCGTGTGTGGGCAGCTTTCATGTTGTTCGTTGCCTTTAGATATTATCAGCAAAATATGATTTGGACCACTGATCAAGATGATGATTATGAAGAAGAATACGAGGCAGACGACCAAGAAGAAGAGGAAGTACCTAAACTCAAAAGAGATCCTTACATGATGATGATGCCGAATAAACTAAAGAAAGTTTCTTAAATTTGCCTATTTTTTCCTCCACATATGTGAATGATGTAATAATCCCTTTAGTTTCTAGTTAGGGTTCACTGTTACTTCACTATATCATAATTTACGTAGCTTCTATGCATTTTAGAATGTGATTGTGAATATGATATCCTTTTTTTTATTAATCTCTTTGCTTCATTAGCTTCTTGATTTGCGTCCGTTTTTGAAATTTATCAGATTTTTCTTGTTGTGAGTGTGAGTGATTCTCCAGGGGCATTCTTCCAGTAGAGACAAGCTTGCCGCCGCCATTGACACTGATGAACAATGGCCATTGCATTGTCAAAGTCATTCCTTGAAACCTAATTTATCTTCTTGAAGCATACTGTAGTTTTTTTACTTGCAAGTAGTTTGACTTCTTTTATAGCTTTCCTAGATGCATTTTGTTTCATTTGAGTTGTAAGCTTTACAACGTGGGAATAAGAGGCCCATTTCAAAAACCTGATTGTTTGCCTTGTCTATTGACTATTGCCCATAATATTTGTTGATCCCTTTGCAAGCATACAACACATAAATACGCTGATATATGTATATATAATTATATATATGTATAAAACCTCTGATTATTTGGTTAATGAGCTACTGAAGATGTGAGTCATAGACTTGGCTTGTTCATCACAGTTATCCAAGCTTAAGGAATTTAGAAGTGTATATGTCTTCTTCTCCTTCTAATGGGATAAGTCTAATTATTTGCTATCCAGGCCGGTTCATGAATTAGGCACTACCTAGATATATCATATATATATAATATTATTTATAGAAAGTGCAAAGCTTAACTTGAATATAATACTGGTTCCACTTACACTCAATTGAACAAACGATAGCAACGTTGACACAGTGCGAACCGGGAAAGACGTGGAACGCACGTCTATTAGATTCCTGTCCCACCAGTTCTCTTCTGTATCTTCAACAAGACACGTATATGTATGTTTACGAGTGTTTCTATCTTGTCTGTTTTGTAAACTTTTTAAATTATTATTTAATGAATACAAGTGAAAATAGTAAATAGATAATGGATATTAGGGTTTGACTTAAGACACAGAAAATGAAAACACATGAGAAACCCTATGTTTTAGGCCTTGGAGGCAGATACATCATCCATAGCAGATGAGTCTTCAGGTGCAGTTGCTGCTGCTACATTTGCCTCTGCTGCTGCTGCTGCTGCTACGACATTGGAGTTGTTGGGGTTGAAGAGAGCTCCACGAGAGGGATTAGATGTAGATGACATTGCAGTTGCGAGAGAGATGGGCATTAAGCAAAGCCCTTTCCCTTGAAGGTACTGCATTGCAGATCCCATGTCTTCTTCCATCAGTTTTGCCACCCTATTTTCTGTTGACCTTAAGCTCTCGTTGGATGATCCTGTTGCGTTTCCCTTCCCGTTTAAGCCATTGCACGGTCCAGAGAGGGCGTCAAGCCGTCCTCCAACCTACATTACCAAAAAATCATGATGGTTGGTATAGTATCCCACTTGACCTAAAAATCCATAAAGGGATGCCGGTTCTGGTCATAGTCCGATGAAACATTCTTTTAACCCCCAAGTTATATATATATATATATATATAGGTGATTTAGGCTCAAATATTTGTTTTTATTAAAAACTAAGGAAAAAATGTTTATGGTCTCCTAAATCTCAGATCCAACTCCTGCATAAGAAACTATGAAAATGACCTCGGAAGTTAGACCGTTGAGGCGTGGACCAACTGCCCCTGCACCTCCCAATCTGCTCATGCTTAGTACCTTGACTTGCAGCTGAAGGAATCTAACATACTCGATGATCTCATCCAGCATGGACGCCTTATCCGTCTGCATCAACAAATTCGGTTAATTATTATACAGATTCAAGACAATAATTATATATAAAAAAATCAGGAAAGTGTTGAGTACCTTGTTGGTGTTGGGAACCAGTTCTTGAAGAGACTTCATACGGTCTGCAATGCGTTCCCTTCTCAACTGTCCAAAACAACACAATGAGAAACAAACACAAAGATAATATAAATTAAAGGAGATGGAGGAAGTGAATGATGGAGATACCCGCTCAGCGATGCTGTGAGGATCGGTGGCTTGACCTCTCCTAGCTCGCACCCTTGGCTTTTGACGAGCTACAGGTGCGCTCGTGGTGGAGACTGTCCCTTGTGCCTGCAACCCATCTTGGCTTGGACCACCTGACTCCTGTATTGACAAACAATAACACAAGAAGATGTGATGCAAGGAATCAAAAACATTCTTTATCATTGTGTAATATGATATAGTTTGGTACCTGAGGTTGATGGAACTGGTCGGGGAAAGAGGCGTCGATGGTGGAAGAGTGGTGAGGAGGAGGATGAGGATGAGGAGGGGGAAGAGAAGAGTCCCAGCAAGGAGGAAGAGAGGAGAGCATTGACATTGAATCAAGGAAGAAGTCATTGTTGTTTTGGTTAATGAACTCTCCCTTTCTTTCTCCATTCTCATTTCCCATCTCTTCTGCCTTCTGCCTTCTTCCTTTGCTTCCTCCACCATTTTTATCACCATTTTTATTATTTAAAATAAACCTTGATTTCTAATTTTTTAATTTAATTATACAAGTCGTATGTGGCCGGCCTCTTTGTTTATTTGAATGAACAATATATAATCAATTTACATTTTTTTTTATATAAACCTTTTTTAACTGTCATGTTAGGTAACACTTCTCCCATTCCAATGATTGCGATGTTCCTTGTTGGGCAAGTAATCATGTTATAAAAAGCCCACTTGTGAGCGTTTTGTAATGTTAACGGTATGTCAGTTTAAGGTCAGTTTCAATGCAACAATGTTGTCACTAGTTAGATTACTTTATGGCCGACTTTACCCCGTTTTAGATTTTGAGTGCCTATCTCCTTTCTACTTGTACCTCAGACTCAATAATGCAAATGCAGAGTATGTTTATCAGAAAAAAATTTGAAGTCTGAGTGACTATCTTCTTTACATAGCTGCTTCTGTTTTCTTAATCCTATGCAACTACCAATCACGCTGTGCAGGATTTGCTATAAAATATAAGCTTAGCAATTGAAGAAGAGGACTATAAAAAGAATCACAATCTCTTGGGATCCCCCAACTAACTTTAGGAAGCCAAGTTTCTCAAGGAGTTGATATCAGACTACTTTGGACTGAATGTGGAGATCTGGAATGCAGTAATTAATAATTGTGATTTGTATGAGTTAG
This sequence comes from Raphanus raphanistrum subsp. raphanistrum, assembly GCA_019706035.1. Lineage (NCBI taxonomy): Eukaryota > Viridiplantae > Streptophyta > Magnoliopsida > Brassicales > Brassicaceae > Raphanus > Raphanus raphanistrum. The sequence goes on from CM033981.1 coordinate 16,796,626, forward strand.
CTGCAGCAACATGGATGCAGATTGTTCATGTTGATTCTCATAGAATTTAGTGAAACCAGATACTGCTCAAGGTGATTCAGCTAAAGCAGCTCAACCTCACCCTTCACTAGTATGTTTCCTCCTGCATATCCCATCTCCTTTGTAGCTATGTTACGCATAAAAATGACTCTTGAGAGTATACTCTTTTGTAGTATTGGATGTAACTTTTCTCAAAGATTATTGCTCTTTTAGTTTTGTTCTTATACTAAGCGCCTCGAGCGAGAGCGAAGATATTATAAGATAACTTTCACGGCACAGTAGTAATTTTGTTACTGTAGTGCTCTTGTACCTTTAAATAATTGACATTGTTTTTTTTCACTTTTTGCAGGTTTACTATGTTGAGAAGGCGACAACTATGCAAGTAGAGACCAGCTTGATGAAGAAGGTTCGTAAACATATTATGAGCGATTATCAAGATTCAAAATCTCTACTGAAATCAAACATTCCTATGACAACAAACACAAATATTCTTTAGAGCTTTGATGTATAACAACAAAATCACTGTTTGCTGCATATTTTGGTTAACATGAGTAAAGCATAAATAATTAGCTCACATTGTGTATGCTACCAGGAGAACATGTTCAACCTTTAAAGTTATATGGTCTGATCAATCAAATATTTTATTCAGCAGCAAAGAGTAGTCCCAAGGACAGTATTGCCAGCAAGGAAAGGCCAAGATTAGCAGATGTTGTGGTAATGGTGCCTGAATGAGTTGGGGCATGTGGCGGAGCTTCTCCATCAGAGGAGCCCATGTTTGCAACCGGGGGCAGAGGCGGATCAATCACGTCTTTAGCGTCAAGAGGTGGACTTGGGGCACTAGCTGGTGGCTGTGCTTCCTTGGCTGCCACGGAGAGTAGAGCGCCAGCCTCTGCAGGTAAGATGGCGTAAGGCTGGTCTTTGTTCAAATCTGAGCATGGACTCCCTGGATTTTGCATCAAAATATTAATTAATGCTCCGTGATAAAAGATCTTTTAAGGTGTAAGACTTACTTAAGTATCTGGTGGCAGTTGCAGGGAACTCCGTGATGACTCCATCAACGCCATTGCCCGCAATGAATGTGGCAAGCTCTATCGTAGGATCAGAGAAGTAGTCGAACGCTATGGAGATGTACTCGTTCCTCAGCACGGAGACGTAAACAGAGATGTTCCCCTTGTGCATTTCCTCCACTACGTTGGTCTTCCCCGTGGCGAAGCTTTCAGAGATGGTGACGAGAGAACTTCTCTTGAGATTGACTGCTTCTGCATGCTTCTTGATTTCATCAACGGATGGTTTTGGAGCATCTCCGATCTCCTTGTCGATGCTCAAGACTCGAGTGTACGGAGGGACGGCCTCAAAACTGGAGAGAACAGAACTGTCATCCGACTGGATGAAAACCTTTTGGGTTGATTGCTTATCGAGTGTGGAATTGGTCAGAGCGGACTTGACTGCGTCTACGATTCCTAGGCCTTTCTTTGATGCTAAATAAGCAGCATTCTGTTGACAAGTAAAACTTTAGTGGAGATGCCTTGCGTAAGTTGAAGAGTTAAAAGTGAAAAAAGGCTTGCCTGGATGTTGATGAGAACTCCAGTGACTGCCTTTGCTTTGCCAAACTCCAGGAAGTCAACGAGAGTCATGAACTTCCCTGCGTTCTTGTTTGCTGGGTTTCTCTGGAATCCCCCAGAAGTTGAGAAAGGGCTCTGGATTTGAGCTGGAGAGAAAACGACATTCAAATCTTTTGGCAATTTAGTGGAGAATGAGATTGGTTTCAGAAGAGTAGTTTCTTACGCTTCAGAGACTGGATCTCCGCCCAAGTAAGATCAAAAGAGAAAATTCCATTGGTGGGCTGGATCTCAGGAACACTGGTCGCTCGGGACATGAAAGTGGTCATAGCGGTGGTGGTTGCTGTGATGTCTGCAGAATCTTGGCAGAAAGCCATTCCGTCTTTGGACATCTGGACAGAACAGTCTATCACATCTGCTCCATCGTCAACCGCCTTTTGATAAGCCATGTCAGTGCAGCCAGGATATTCCCCACTTGCTCCATTGTGAGTTATGACCAACGCGTTGCCTATTTTGGGGAGATTTCTCTTTTGGTGAGATAAGCAAGCTGCAAGAACGCATAAATGTGGAGGTGTTAGCTTCTCCTATATATATACGAGGATGGTAGATGGGAAGTCCATCTCACTGATGGCTTGTGATGCTGTTGGCGGGAAATCGGTGATGAAGCCATCAACAGAGAACTGGCCATTGTCCACAAACTGGAGATACTCAGCGGAAGGATCATAGCTGTAGTTGTAACTGGTGCTCAGATCATTGGCAAAACCTGAAGCGTAGACCTCTAGACCGGCCTTGTGGGCGTCAACCACAAAGGTGGATGCGGGCTTAAGGTAATTAGTCGAGTCAATGGGCCAAATGTAGTCTTTGGGGACAAGAACGCCCGAAGCAAAGGCCTTGATGGCTGCGAGGTTTTGCTGAAGATCGCTGTACTTCTTACCGGTGGTGGGCTCAATTGCCACGGGGTCTTTGAACTCGAATATGAGCTTTGTCTTGGCCCTGCGTGCATCCATCCCTATGCTCTTCAAAAAACCAATCTCTGGAGATGAGATGAAGGTAATGCCGCGGAATCTCAAGCTTCTTAGGTACTCAGCTGCGCTCAGCTTGTGCTCCATGTAGAATGCGTCGTACTGCACGTTTGTATTGTTTGTTGTTTATTAGATGAATCAGCAAGAATCTTCCTTAGGTTTGTAATCATATTGTTCAAAGATGGGAAGAAGAGAAACCTGAACGCTTAACCAGAACTTTGGAGGCTTGGATTCGAGGACTTCCTCCACGGCTGCAATCGCCATCTGGCCATCGAAAATGCTAGGCCGAGAGTAGATGTTTTGAATAACTGCTCAATAATACAAAACATGAGAAGGTGTAGTGGTGGTGGGGGAGCTTTTGAAGGGGAGAAAAGAAGAGAAAGACATACGAGAGACATTGGAGAAGATTGTGTCTGCAGAGTAGTCAAGAGCAAACCATCCCTTGAGGGTTTGACCATTGACCTTGTAGGTTTTCTGGCCTTTGGGGAAGAGGGTGGAGATGGTTGTTGCATTGTCAAGCCTGATATCAGACAAGCAAATCCCCGCACCGTCCTTTGTCATCTGAAGGTTGCACAACATTGTGAGGCCAGGGGAGCTGGTGGCAATAGCCAATTCATTTGCAGAGGCGCTTGACTCAGGGAAAAGACCGGAGAAGCCACCTCTCGCCACCACCGCACAGAGGCGGACCCACGTTCAGCAATAGTGGGTCAGTTGACACAGGTTAAAATTTAAGTTCCATCAGTTTTGTTATATCGTACGTGCGATTCTGTAGGTCATTCGGCTTAGATTCTTCTCATTTGACCCACCTAACCTGTGTTCAATTCCATGTTCTGCACCTTTTTTACTTATTTTTTCTTTCATTCTGGGCCAAACCCAATTGTTGACACCCCTTAAATTTTGGGCTGCGTCCGCCACTGCCACCGCAGGCTCTTGTCCTAAAAGACCAAAAAAAAAAACAAGAGGTATGTTTATAAAAAAACATGTTATGTAATATTAGCAGTTTTTATAAATTACACCACCAAGAAACAAGAAAATGGTACATACCATTAAGGGTGAGCCATTTAGTGGCAGGAACAACAGCAGGAATCTTGGGAGCCGCAACACAAGAATGTATGAAAAGGGAAAAAAGGATGAAAACCCTGAGCATCTTTTGTGTGCTGTTTGATTGATCCTGCATGCATGTACGTAAAGCAGAGTCAAATACCGTATACGATAAAGCTCAGAAAATATATACATTTTCAACAGATAACATGAAAGAGATCTCACAGCGGAAGAAGAAGAACATTAATCAATCTCTTCTTCTCCCTTGCTTGTTTTCCTCGTTGTGTTTCTTCACAAGGAAAAAGAAGAGAGGAAGAAAAGATGGTCAAACACAAAAGCGTTGATTAATGTCAAAAATTAACTCTCAAATTCTTTTTATGGCCATTTACTTCCTATTTTTATCTCTTTCTCTCCCTCCATTCCGTTCTTAACCGTTTTCTTGTTTTTTCTTCTAAAATTTTGATTTCATATGTAACTAACTTTTCACAAAAAAAATTAAAATTTTAAGTGGAGATTATTATTGGTTTATGTTTATAGATTTAGAAATCCAAATAAGATGTAGTGTTATTCATTTTATAATTTTGAAATTTATATTGAAATCATGTATTGTAAGTTTTATAATTTATGAATTTTAGTTCAAATTACGTGATATTTTTTTTTGAATGAAAAATTACCCCATATTTGATAACTCAGAGATAGGAATTTACTAACAAATTTATGTGAGTTTGATAAAATTTTCTGTAAAAAATACAAAAAAATTTGAAGAATCTGAATCTATAAATACTGATTATATGTCATTTTTGAAAACTAATCAATTTTATTTAAAATTATAAATTATAAACAAACTAGGTGGTTTACCCGATGCATACATAATCTTTTAATGAATACTTATTAGTTTATATCTTATTAATTCAAAAAACCAGCATGATAAGTTATTATTTATGTTTTTAAAAATAAACATTAAATTATTTATATTTGACAAACTTTATCTATCAAAATGTATATGTAACTTATTATTGTGTTCAAATTTTAAAACCACTTACATATTAAACAACTTTTAGAAAATACCTTCGCACAAATGTTTTTGATTGATTATTGTTTAACTATAAAATGTAGTATATCCTAATTTTAAAATTTTACATTAGAAAATATTATTTTTAGATAATAACACAGTATATCTAAGAATAATATTACCTTTAAAATATATTTTTGACAATTTATTATATTAAAATACAATTAATTATATAATATAGTAGATAAATCTAATATTAATAATAAAAATTTGTTTTAATTATATAATAAATTAAATATAAAAAGTTCATTAAAGATCTATACTATTATTTATGAAGTGATTTTGCTGATTTGTCACATTCTCCATAATTTTAGCTAATTTTGCTTATTTATTATATTCTTATTAATTTTTAGATTAAATCATCAATTTATTAATTTAGATAATAATAGAAATATTTCGAAATTTCTAATTAATCTATTAATTTAAATAGTATAAATATTTTAAAATTTCTAATTGGAATTATGATTATAATTATTTTAACTTTCACAAGACTCTTATTAGTTTTTCTCTTAAATCATTAATTTATTAATTTAAATAATTTAACTATTTCAAACTTCTAATTGGAATTACAAGTGATTTTGCTGATTTGTCACATTCTCCATAATTTTAGCTAATTTTGCTTATTTATTATATTCTTATTAATTTTTAGATTAAATCATCAATTTATTAATTTAGATAATAGAAATATTTCGAAATTTCTAATTAATCTATTAATTTAAATAGTATAAATATTTTAAAATTTCTATTTATGATTATAATTATTTTAACTTTCACAAGACTCTTATTAATTTTTTCTCTTAAATCATTAATTTATTAATTTAAATAATTTAACTATTTCAAACTTCTAATTGGAATTACAATTATAATTATTTAAACAAGTTAGGACCAATTATTATTTTAATATGATGTAAGATGTTTTAAGAGAAATTGCCAAAAATACCATTTTCATAGTACCACTTTTCATGTTTACACTAACCACTTTTACCACTACTTTTAATGACGGGTTTAGATTTGAACGTTTAGGATTTAGGGTTTAGATTTTATGTTTTAGGGTTTAGATTTGATGTTTTAGGGTTTAGGGTATAAAGTTTAGGGTTTAGAGTTGAGGATTTAGGGTTTATAGTTGAGGTTTCAGGGTTTAGGGTTTAGGATATTGAATTTAGGGTATATAGTTTAGGGTTTAGGGTTTAGAGTTGAAGATTTAGGGTTTAGGGTTTAGAATTGGGGGTTTAGGATTTAGAATTTTGGATTAAAATTTTGAAAAGCATATAAAAACAAAGATATAAGAGTCTTTAACATTTTAATAAATAAGGTATTTTTGAAAATGTATACTTAGTGGTGGTAAAGATGAATAATGGTACCTTCAAAGTGGTATTTTTGAAAATTCCTCTTGTTTTAAACTCTATAGTTTCATTTCTCTCATTCATTCCAAGTTGTTTTAATTATAGTTTTTGACATCTATATTTATGTAATTTTGATATTTGTTTTTTTTTTTTTTTGGAATTCTATGTTTTTCTTCTTTCTTTGAGTTTGAAAGGCTATGAACAAATCAGTTTTATTACATAGATTTTGAAATTATGAATTAAGTATTCTCAATCATTTTAGTATTAATTTCACGTGTATGTTTTATTATTGTTTAATCTATAAAAAAATATGTTTTGATATTAAGTTTAGAGAGTTGTCTATGTAATCATGTTGTGAACATGTGTTTAATGTTTTAGTTTTCAAATGGCTAAAATAGATATATTTTTAATGAATGATTAGATTTATCATTATATAATTAACCATAAATTAAGTTCAATAATAAAACTATCATTGTCTATTTTTTTTATTGAAAGTAAACTTATAAAATATTAAGATAAATCAATGTATGTATTGGTTAAGTAAACCAATGAAATATTGTCATTATCTCAATTCGTTTTTTTTTAAGTTTTCTTTTAAATTATCATCGAACTTTAGTTTTTTGTTTACTTTTTATTAATTTTTTTCTTACTTGGATTTTATGTGTTTTAGTGTTTTGTTTTGATAATTCAATACATGTTTCTGATTCAAAAATACAAAGTAGATTAAGAAAGGCCAACATATTTTTAGTTTACTTTAATGTGTAGAATATTTTATATGTAATTATACTTTCATAGTATAGCTTTCATTTGTGTTTAGGAGACGTAGATCAAAATAAAAATCGAAGAAAATTAAAATGATTAAGAATATAAAAAATAAGTTATCATGATCATAATACATATGCCAAAAACTATTAGTAAAATGATTATGCCCGCATGTGCGGGCAAAACACCTAGTATATTGATATTGACAACTTTAACTTTTAACGTGAGATTTTATAGTAGAAAATATTATTTTCAGATAATGACATAATATATCTAAAAATTATCTTACTTTTAAAAATATATTTTTGACAATTTATTATATTAAATTATAATTAAATATCTAATATACTAGATAAATATAATATTAGTAAAATAAAATTCTTTTTAATTATATATAAAAATTTATTAACGATAATATCGATATTAACCACTTTCATTTTTAGCATAAGAGCTCTGTTCGTAAAAAAATCATTCTGCAGATAATAATATAGATTTTCGATGTCATAAAAAAACATGGATTAATATAATAATTATTATGATATAAGAAATAGATAGCGAGGGTATATAATGAATTGTCATGGACACCTGAAAGCTCCTTTTTTTTTAACCACCGGACAAGTTTTTTTTGTCTTCCCAAGGTGCCTACCGACGCCTCTTTCTCCTCTCCTTCCGTTTAGTCGCTTCCTCGTCACGCAACCTTTTTTGATCCACCCCCGGAGACAGCTATGAAGATCACAGCCTTGCTTGTTCTGAAGGCCGCTCCCGAAGCCACGGATCCCGTCATCCTCGCCAACGCTTCCGACGTCTCTCACTTCGGCTATTTCCAGCGATCTAGCGTCAAGGAGTTCGTCGTCTTTGTCGGTCGCACCGTCGCCAGCCGCACCCCTCCTTCCCAGCGCCAGTCCGTCCAGCACGAAGGTTCCTTCTCCCCCCTTACCTTTTAGATCTCCTCCCCTTGTCTCGGATCTATCGATTCTAGATCTTTCAATTTTATGCGATTGCAGCTTTGTTATTGTTGATTTTTGGAAGGTAATTAGGGTTCGTATGTTTGTTTGGATAAATTAGAGTACAAGGTTCACGCTTACAATAGAAATGGACTTTGCGCTGTTGGATTCATGGACGATCATTACCCTGTTCGAAGTGCCTTTTCTCTTCTCAATCAGGTTTCATATTTATTGGTTTTTCAATCTAGGTTCTCGATACGGTTTGCTTGACATTCTTCTATATTTTTCTCAGGTTATAGATGAGTACCAGAAGAGTTTTGGTGAGACATGGAGGTCTGCTAAAGAAGACTCCTCTCAGCCCTGGCCTTACTTAGCCCAAGCTCTTACCAAATTTCAGGTTCCTCTTCACTTGTACAACTCTGTTTTTTTTCTTCTCATTTTCCTCTTTGAAACTTGTTAAACAAAACTTTTAAAAGGTATATGCTCAATTGGGTGGACATAAAGGATCCAACTTTAATTATTCCCATGAACTTGTTCTATTGTTGAGTGGTTTGGTCTAAAGTGTTTCTTTTTATTTGTAATCTTCAGGACCCAGCAGAGGCTGATAAGCTGTTGAAAATCCAGAGGGAGTTGGATGAGACCAAGATTATCCTTGTAAGTGCTACAATCTCTATTCCTATGTTTCTGCCGACAATGGTTATATATGCATCAATGCTTTCCCCAAATAGCATGATGTTCTGTCAGTGAGTCTCGTTTCTTATGTTACTTCAAAACATAAAATTCTTGCAGATACAGTACAATATATTCTTTTAATGGCTCTCCATAACCGCATCTCTGTTCTGTATTACAGCATAAAACCATTGATAGCGTTCTTGCCCGTGGTGAGAAGCTGGACAGCCTAGTGGAGAAGAGCTCTGATTTGAGCATGGCATCCCAGGTAATCTTCTGCTGCCCCATGCTAGCTTTTCCCAGCTTATATTGCTCTCTTTTCTTTTCTTTTCCACTGTCTGGGTCTCTGAGCATAGTTCGTTTACACAGTAGAAAGGGCAGGATATGGGGGTCTTGTATTAATGGGGGAACTATCACATGCTGTGAACTGTTGCATGCTATATTATTGAGGTAGGTGAGTGTGGAGATGGGAACCTGATTTTTTTGATGGTTTGGTTGAAACAGATGTTCTACAAGCAAGCAAAGAAAACCAATTCATGCTGCACTATTCTTTGAGCTGGATGTCCTAAGGTATATATATATAGTCAACCGAAGTGTTGCTGGAGGTCGACACTGTTTTTCATTTCCATGTATTTGATTCCGTCTCTCTTGTTCCCATGCACTTTGAAATTCCACAAGACTCGAGTCATATGGTGTGTCATCCAAATACATGTTAATTTGAATTGTCTTTGCCAGGTTTATATTATTGCTTTTGTTCATGTTCTCACTTTGGTACGTTTGTTCATGTTAATTTGAATTGTCTTTGCCAGATTTATATGATTTTGCTTTTGTTCATGTTCTCGCTTTGGTACGTTTGTGCATAATAGACAACTGTGTTGCTGTTTACCCCCAAAAAAAGACAACTGTTGCTGACGTAAATGGATTTAGTTTAGATGTTCAGTATGAGACAAAACAGAACGACGATCACTAGAGTACACATAAGGGGTAGTAATAAGGGGTAGTAATATTATTACACAAGCAATGGAAATAAAAGGGGATGGACGAAGGTCTGTCATTCACTGTTCACTATTTGCCGAACATTGATTTGAACCACCAAATAAACACTTTTGTGTTTTATAGTGTGATTAAAGTTTAATCTGAATGTTTGTATGAGATGAGATTAGAAGATTAGAGAGAATAAAGAATTAGAGAGAGACTAGAGAGAAACTCAAAACTCTATTATTTTATTAGAACGAGTTTTCATAAAGATATATAGAGGATACATTTTGAATTCAGATCTAGATATGTGTTCACACCTTAAAGTCAACATTTTTCAATACTTAACACCAAACACCCTTGTGTCGTCAGTAGCAGCGTTGGACTCCGGTGGTGTGTCACTCTGAGGGGTCTTGTGAAGCTTGCTGACATCGTACCCTTCCTCCACTGCCTTCTCTACCAGTGCCTTGTATGTCTCTTCCTCCACATGCGCTGTCCTGCTCAGTATCTAGACCACATATATCCCACACATAGTCAGTCAATATCAATCCTTAGCTTTTTCTATCATTCATCATAAAGAGAAAAACACAACAAGACATACCCAGAGATAACTCCTTGTAGCCTGGCCGATGACGGCGTGCTGGTACTCAGGATCAATATACAACACCCAGTAATCTCCAGTGACAGGAATGATAGGGAGGAAAGGAGGGACATAAAACTTAACTTTGAACTTAGCCTCGTCGCTCTTAGGATCAGTCTTGTAGGCCGAGCCTTCAATGAAAGCTCTCTTGCCACCGTTCCACACCTCGTTCAAGACGTGCACCGTGCCGTCAGGGTTGAGGCTGTAGGTGGCGCGAGTGTCCACACCGTTCTTGGGCTGAAAAAAGGAAGGGAAAGAAGCAATCTCATACCAGCGGCCCATGTATCTCTCCAAGTCGAGATTTTTCACCACTTCCACCGCTTTCTCTGCGGTCGTCATCTTTCTTTTATTATTCTGTAAGTTTCAGATATTTTATTGTAGTATGTAGGATAAGAAAGAGAGATTCTGTCTATTTTTATATAGGAAAAACAGAAAAAGACGACAAAGTAGATTTATGACAGTGTACCTGATTATCTGGGACTGCTGAGACTAAACTGAACAACAAGACAACGACACATGAGAGAAGACAAAAGGAAGATGCTCGTTTCACCATCTTTTTCTTATGCAAAGAATTATATGTTACTATCTAGTTTTTCAATTTTAATGGAGATTAACATAAAATGATGTATGAGTGAGTAGTATATTTTATACCTAAACCGTGTGAAGAAACAAATCCTAATAAAATTCCATTGATTTGGTTTCCTTACTTGTTGATTATAATGAACGTATTACCAGATATTTTATGATATTTTTCCCAAATGACATCATTGTATATTGACCAAAAAGATTCTGGAATGTTAATTTAAGGAAACATATCAATAATAAATGGAAGGAGAGGATGACACGTGGGAAGCGTGTAGGGCAGATGGTTCTAGTAGCGTCTATGAGCTATACAACGCGAAGAAACGAGCAGCACACGAATGTCTTGTTTCTTTTTCTTTGTTCTGTGTGGGAGGTAGAAGAATACAATACAATGGGCCAAGCCGAACATTCACACTTTGATTTGACTTTCTTTTGCCATTTTTACGCCCCAACGAAAATGTGGATATCTCTTCCAGGACTGTTCAATATGGTAAAACCGAACCGTACCGAACCGAACCGACATAGACAATGTCGTTTGGATTTGGTATATACCATACAAACCGAACAGATGTAATTTTCTAAAAATCGTAGGATTTGGATATGGTTTAGTATATAACCATAAAACTAAATAAACCGAATAAAACCGATAAAAAATAGAAACATGTAAATATGTATATATTTTATAACGACATATGAAAATCATAAGTTAATTTGTTTGCTAATAACTATTACCATATTTTTACAGTAATAAAGAAGTCATGATTTGTAAAACATTGCAACCGATGCTTCTTATTTTTTTAGTTTTTTTTTTCTTTTTGCTTTATTTTAGCATTGACTAAATTGAAATAAAAATTATAAATTTGATGGACAACAATTAGTAGAAATTCTTCACAACTTTTTTTAATCTATAAATGAACAGAGATTCGTGTTCAATCGAAGAAACATGAATTTGATGAATGTTAAATATGGAAGAATAGAAAAAAAATTCTTTCGTGCTTCGTGCTTCTTTTTTGTTTTTAGTTTTTTACTTTTATTCAAAATTTTGAGCTTTGATTTTAATTCTAAGTTTGATTATTTTATTAGATGGTATAAGCATTTTTTTTCTTTTATTTAAACATATAATATTTTTTAATAAATGACTGTGTTGGTATAAAACCGAATAAACCAAAAACCGACAGTATATAAATTGAACCGAACCGAAGTAAATATGAATTTAGATTGGTAGTTGTATTTTACTAACCAAAATACCAAAAAAGCAAAAAAACGAACCGAAACCAAACCGATATCCGAATTGAACACCCATAATCTCTTCTAATATAATTAAATATTTTTAAGAAATCATAAATATTTAATTGTGTTAAAATTAAAGTTTATTGTTGTTTTGGAAAGAAATCAGAAGGAAATTAGACATTTTTCATAATAGTGCAATTAACTAGATTGTAACATTACACAAAAATCATAAATATTTAGTTGTGTTAAAATTAAAGTTTATTGTAGTGTTTTGGAAAGAAATCAGAAGGAATTAGTTGTCTTGATTGTAAATTGATCAACTGAATGTCTTCATAGGTAAGATATATTAACGCTATTTTAAAATACTGATTTCCTTACATATTAAGAAAAATATATATTTTTATTTCCAACTAATTCAACTAGACTTTTTTAGTAGACATCGTAGGTTAATGGTTCAGTTTTAACTCTTTATTTTAGCTTTATTTATTTTAAATCACTAAATTTTATCAATCATATTGTACTTTTATTTTTAAAAACTAAAACCTACATAAAATTTCTATAATTTTTTACCAATCATGTTTTAACTTTATTTTTAAAGATATAGCAAAAAAACTAAAGTAATTTTTTATTATATATTTTAAGTAAAAAACCTACATCTTTTTTTACAGGCTATACAATCCGTAAAATAAAAAATTATCTATAATATCAAATAAATTAGATAATCATAATTAAAAATATCTACAAATATTTAATTTAATTTATTTTTGAGTGTTTTAAAATTATCAAATAACATACAGTAAATGTTATTTACATATCACATTTCAAATAACAGTAAATTTGATCATTTATAAGAAAATATTAATATAACTATTTAATTGATAAAATAATTATTTCATTTTTACATCACATATTTTACATACGGTCTATAACTTATAGATACAACAAATTTAACTATAACAAAAATTCCTGTAAAAATACTACAATTATAGTTATATAGTTGCAACCAATTCATCTATGGTTGAACTTTGCCGCTAAAATTTTAGTGTTACAGTCAAACCATCGTCACCATCGTCGGCAAAAAATAATAAAACTCGAAAAATACGAAAGAAAAATTATATAATCTTTAAATTTAGAGTTGAAATTACAAAAATTTGGATTAAACAAAATATATTAGAAAGTTTTGCAGAAATCGAGGGTGGATCATAATTATCCCATCAAAATAGAAATATTTGGAAGCTTAAAAAGAATAAATTATTTATGGTGTTAACCAATTACATTATTATTTTTTAACCAATTCATAATAATGTTTATGATATATTATTTGTTAACCAATTCATCTTTGAATTAACATGGTGTGATGATTGATCTTGGGTCCTTATGGGACCAGCCATTACAGTAAGACTCATTGCAAAGAAATAGCTGCCGTAGATGGTTTCTTTTACATGACAGCCACCACATTCAACAGAAATAAACCGAGGAGGCTTCTTAATGGGTAGGTTATATACTTATATGTCTGTTGGTGTGTATCCATGTTATATGTATGTGAATCAAATGCTTCTTTCCATAAAAGCACGAGAAGGAGCAATGGCGTATCATAACTAAAACCTTTGTATTATTGCTTTTCTTTTCCTTCAGTTTTCAAACCCAAACAACATAAAACTTGTAGAAATTAAAAATATCCAATAAAGAAAAGAGAGTACCAAATTTGTGGGTACAGTGTGTCAGGTGATCTCTATTGATAATCAGAGAAAACAATGTGGAGAATAAAAAAAAAAACAAAAACTTAAGAGAAATGATGCAACCGATAGAGAAGGCCATGAGAACTAAGGAGGAGGAAACGAATCAAGCCCAAACCTAGCAGCCACCGACACCATTACGTTATTCTCATCCTGCAACAAAACAAAACACAACAATCAACTTTCATTTTCTACCTTACAGTCCAATCACACCAAACAAAAGCATGGTTCAGCGGTAAAGAGTGTGATGGGAATCTAGTTGTTCTCAGATTCCCTTGCCAGCTAGGAAAACTAGATAAGCCATTGACGCCGGTGTTTAGGGAGGCAGAGTTGGACAGAGCTGCTCCATCAAGGCAAGACTGGTTCCCATCAGATGCACCATGCAGATTGTGAGTCATGTTTCTTCCGTAATTTCAAAACATAAAAAGTCTTGCAGATACGTTAGCTCTTTGTATGTTCACCAAAAGTGAATAATTTATTCTGTATTGCAGCATAAGACCATTGATAGCGTTCTAGCCCGTGGTGAGAAGCTTGACAGCCTAGTTGAGAAGAGCTCTGATTTGAGCATGGCGTCGCAGGTAATCTTCTGCAGCCCCATACTAGCTTTTCTCAGCTTATATTTCTTTCTTTTTTCCACTGTCTGTGTCTCTTAGCATAGTTGGTTAACACGGTAGAAAGGGCTGATTATGAGGGAGCTTAATAGTGTTGTAGATAAATGGAGGAACTAGGAACAGAACTGTTGCATGCTATATCATTGGGGGTATAGATAAATAGAGTAGTGTGGAACCTTATCTTTTGATGGTTTGGTTGAAACAGATGTTCTACAAGCAAGCAAAGAAAACCAATTCATGCTGCACTATTCTTTGAGCTGGATGTCCTAAGGTATATATATATAATCAACCAAGCTGTTGCTGGAGGTCGACCCTGTTTTTCATTTTCATGTCTGTCATTCACTGTTCACTATTTGCCGAACATTGATTTGAACCACCAAATAAACACTTTTGTGTTTTATAGTGTGATTAAGGTTTAATCTGAATGTTTGTATGAGATTAAGGAGATTAGAAGATTAGAGAGAATAAAGAACTAGAGAGAGACTAGAGAGAGACTCAAAACTCTATTATTTTATTAGAACGAGTTTTCATAAAGATATATAGAGGATACATTTTGAATTCAGATCTAGATATGTGTTCACACCTTAAAGTCAACATTTTTCAATACTTAACACCAAACACCCTTGTGTCGTCAGTAGCAGCGTTGGACTCCGGTGGTGTGTCACTCTGAGGGGTCTTGTGAAGCTTGCTGACATCGTACCCTTCCTCCACTGCCTTCTCTACCAGTGCCTTGTATGTCTCTTCCTCCACATGCGCTGTCCTGCTCAGTATCTAGACCACATATATCCCACACATAGTCAGTCAATATCAATCCTTAGCTTTTTCTATCATTCATCATAAAGAGAAAAACACAACAAGACATACCCAGAGATAACTCCTTGTAGCCTGGCCGATGACGGCGTGCTGGTACTCAGGATCAATATACAACACCCAGTAATCTCCAGTGACAGGAATGATAGGGAGGAAAGGAGGGACATAAAACTTAACTTTGAACTTAGCCTCGTCGCTCTTAGGATCAGTCTTGTAGGCCGAGCCTTCAATGAAAGCTCTCTTGCCACCGTTCCACACCTCGTTCAAGACGTGCACCGTGCCGTCAGGGTTGAGGCTGTAGGTGGCGCGAGTGTCCACACCGTTCTTGGGCTGAAAAAAGGAAGGGAAAGAAGCAATCTCATACCAGCGGCCCATGTATCTCTCCAAGTCGAGATTTTTCACCACTTCCATCTCTTTCTTTTCGGTCGTCATCTTTCTTTTATTATTCTGTAAGTTTCAGATATTTTATTGTAGCATGTAGGATAAGAAAGAGGGATTTTGTTTACTTTTATATAGGAAAAACAGAAAAAGACGACAAAGTAGATTTATGACAGTGTACCTGATTATCTGGGACTGCTGAGACTAAACTGAACAACAAGACAACGACACATGAGAGGAGACAAAAGGAAGATGCTCGTTTCACCATCTTTTTCTTATGCAAAGAATTATATGTTACTATCTAGTTTTTCAATTTTAATTGAGATTAACATAAAATGATGTATGAGTGAGTAGTATATTTTATACCTAAACCGTGTGAAGAAACAAATCCTAATAAAATTCCATTGATTTGGTTTCCTAACTTGTTAATTATAATGAACGTATTACCAGATATTTTATGATATTTTTCCCAAATGACATCATTGTATATTGACCAAAAATATTCTGGAATGTTAATTTAAGGAAACACTAGATTTTGACCCGTCCTTAAAAGGGCGGGTATATTTTTGTCTTATATTTTTTAAGAAATTTAGTTTTATAATATATGTGTTTTTTTGTAATCATAATGTTTTTTTTCTAAATTATTAGTAAGATATTTTGATAATTGTATTAAATTTATGATGTTGTATAACTATACACTTATGTCATAACTATTTCACACATTAATTCTTTTAGTAGGACATATATGTGGTTTTTTGATGAATTAGATATAAGCAGAATGTAGACCCGCAGTTAAACCGATAAATATGGCCGTAAAATATATATTTAGTAGATGTTTTCTATTAGTATCTAAAAAATTATCATTATCTGAAAAATATATATATTATGTTATCCAAAAATATTTTACTTTGTAACATAAACAGAACTTGTACTCTGTTCATATTCTCCAAGTTCTCATATTTTTTTCAATAACCGGTTTTGTTTGTTTCTGCTTTCCATATCAGATGATCATGAATCGTGTGTAGGATCAAAAACCAATAAAACCAACTGGTTTACCCAGGAAGAAAAGTAACAGGCAGAAAAGTAATATAAAACATGGTTAGATGCTGTTATAATAAAATCAGTTTATAAAAAAAATATTAGATACAATATTATACCAACTGGTCATACTTGTGTTTTAATAGAATAGATATTTGTATCCAAGAAACCCGATTCGAAATCGACTCGAAAATGAAAGTCTTATACTCTATTAAATATGACCTATATACTCGAGTGGTTCTTAATAATTGGACTAATCATTTATCAATTGGTCACGCTTGTCTATTTTCAGTGACTATTTAATTTTTTTTAATCATTTATAATTTTGATTTGAAAATCTCTATTTAAAAAGTTTATATCATAGTGCTTGAGTAAAAAATGTAAATCATTTATTTTAGTTGTTTTCGTATGTGGTTATCCCAAAAAAATCTGAAAGGAATTGACATAATCTGCAATTTAAAATGTGCATTTAAATATATAATTTCTTGAAAATATTACAATGATATATTTATCAATATTGATTATTCAAAAATATATTTGAATAAATTATATTTTAGTTACAATACATGAACGGTTGGACCCGAAAGCTATAGTTGTATTTCTATTATGATATTATACATACAGACTTGTATTATTTTGTAGGTGTTGTTCTATATAGTAACGTGATATCGGGTATGAAGAAAAAACAATGATGCTAATAGTGAAAATGCTCGCTGTCAATGATTTTATCGTGAATAATTTTAGATGTAGTTATAATATATGTTTTAATGGAACAGTTTATGATCGTATTTTTTCTTTGCTCATATATAATAGAATAGATGTGAATTTAGTTTAGTATAAATGAGAATAATTTATGAAAACCAATATTGAAAAAAAAACAGAGTAATGGGGCCTAGAATTTAGGAAATAAGAGAGGGAAGTTATAAAAAAGGGGAAGAGTAGTATATGTGAAGTGAAGTGGAAGTTATAATAATACATCAAAGTCACGTAATAGTATATGTGACTAATGGCAATTAGTTAGTAAAGCATAAGAAATTTAATTGGATACAACATTTTATCAACTGATCATGCTGGAGAATTAATAGAATAGATATCAATAATAAATGGAAGGAGAGGATGACACGTGGGAAGCGTGTAGGGCAGATGGTTCTAGTAGTGATCTACCATACTCTCATGTGATCTGCTATACTCTTATCTGTTTTCATACTCTTGAAGAATGTGGTTAATATCTAAAATACCCCCGACCAATTTAATGAATAAATTAATCGAATGTGGAAATGGAAAGAAATCGATCCACTCTATTCCCATCTCCTCTCCTCCACTCGCCCCTCCCGAGTCGACTCGGAATCGACTTGATCACTCCGATCATTCCCTCCCTCTTTGTTCTTCCTCCCAATCGAACTCGATCTCGTCGCTTGGATGCTGGATCATCGAGCTATTAATTCCGTTATACATGGTATGTATCTCACCATAGACGAACTCATAATTGAATGTCGGGAATCAAAGCTGATAACAATTTGGTTTTGAATTGGAATTGAAGACTCGACTCCAAATTTATAGTTTTAATTGAAAAATTCTTATTCATTTGGGTTTCATGAACTAATCGAGGATCGGAAAGGAATGATTGAATGTGAGGGTATTATGATGATTCAATCGAAGATTAGAGGTGCTTGCTTGCTTATCAGTACTCTATTTGGTTACTGACACAACTCTGTGACATGGTATAACCAAGTATAACGAAGTATAACTTTGATGGTGTAACTGTGTAACCAAGTATAATGTGAATGGTGTAACTGAAAAAACAAGTATAATTAAATGTTTTTATTGCAGACAATGTGTCCATTTTCGACGAACATACACTTTGATTATGATGGACATTATTCTAAGGATGGAGATGATTATGAATGGATTCCAACCGATGCTCGTTTGTATGCTATATCCTTTAATACATCATCGTTGGAGGAGATCACTTATTCGTTGTTGAAAGAGAGGATATGCAGGAAGATCGGAATAGATCCGTTTACGAAGAGGCTCAATTTGGGTTACATTCCATTGGTAGTGGAACCTAAGAGGCAATCGTATATTTTGGATGATGAAGATGTGTTTGTTTATCTAACATCAGTGGATAGAGAGGAAAGGAGAAGTATTTTGCATGTGGAGGACATCGAAGAATTACAAATAGTTCAAATAACCGAGCAACTGTCGAGAGTTGGAGAGAGCTGTTGTAGTAGGAACTATTGTGAGCGTGAGAGTGGATATGGAGAAGAAGAAAATGTGGGAACAGGTTTGGAGGACGATGAACATCCCCACAAGAAACAGAAGAAGAGTATGTTGTAAACCTTTCGGTTTCAGTTCAGTTTTGATGTATGAAGTGGTCTAAATTAAGTTCTAAGCCTTTCACTTTCTGTTTTGATGTTTGCCTTTCACTTTCGGTTTTGGTGTTTTTATCATATGGGAACGTTTTGAGGTGAAATAAATTTTATTTGTGTGTTGTATAACTAAGTGAAACTGGTATAACTACGTTATGTAAACTGAATAACATGGTTGTAAACTCTAAAGTTTTTAATTTAATTTTATAAGTTATGGAAGTAGTACGCTTTTAGTTTATTAGTAGTGTTATGTTAATTATGATTTAATAAGAATTATTAAAATTATTAAAATTCCATCTCATTGCTCGTAGCAATTGTATAGGAAATACAATGTGTTGTCATAGCTTTATCGCTGAAACTGACTGAGTTAGATTTGATAACTCTATGGCACGAAATCAAGTTTATATGTACGTGATCGTATGGGAAATGAACTTAGGAAACATAATTGCATTGGTGTAACCACAAAATCATTAATTTAACTTGAGTATAACTAAGATAAATAGAAATAATTAAAAAGTGCAACTTCGACGCTTTCTGTAAAACTGAGTACTTGGTGAAACTTACAACAGAAAAAACCCTGGGATTAATTTTTCCGCTCAGCTTTTCGAATTTCTAATTTCCCTCTTCCCAATTTACTAAAACCCCAGAATCGTTCAATCGAAGTATTAAACACCCATTTTTTAGGTTTTCCCCATTTGCTATCTTCATTTTCTCTCTCTTCCCTAAATCTCTCTCCTCGACCTCACTCCCTCTCCTCCCAAAAACCTAGATGTCCGCCGCTTCATCATCCACGACCGGTGGTCGGAGACGGGTACGAACTCCGGGGATACCTAGTGGGTGTTGGTGCGGGGTGGGCGTCACCGAGCTCATCTCCAAAAGCAATCCAAACTCATATCGCCGGTATTATCGGTGTCTCTTTGCGGCTTCACAGAGGGTACATCCGTTTGTTGTTTACATATGGAACGCTTATGAATCACGCTAACTCGTTTTGAAAAAAAAATCATGTAGCTCGAGAACGACAATCATGTCTTCAAATGGGTTGACGAAGCCTTCACCGATGAGATACAGCAGCTGGACTACCAAGTTCGAATAC
Source organism: Raphanus raphanistrum subsp. raphanistrum (assembly GCA_019706035.1). Taxonomy (NCBI): domain Eukaryota; kingdom Viridiplantae; phylum Streptophyta; class Magnoliopsida; order Brassicales; family Brassicaceae; genus Raphanus; species Raphanus raphanistrum. The sequence goes on from CM033981.1 coordinate 16,816,518, forward strand.
TCGAAGAAGAAGTTCAGAGTCTCAAAGCAACAATAAGGAACGAAGGAGATATCCGCGAAGGTCCCAAAAAGATGCCCATGATAAAGATATCAGGAGGTTGTGTTCTTCTTACCATCGTTTTAGTTCTAGGAATTATGATGTACAAAAAGTAATTGAAATTCCTAAGAGAATTCCAATTCCTAGAACTAACTGTTATTGCTAAGCTATGTTTTTTTAAGTTATGCGAAGTTGAACAACCATGTTGTTTGATCTATCGAAAAAGTGTCTATTATTTGAAGTTTATTTTTAGTATGTTAGACAATTGAGAAAGTGAAACTAACACAATATCGAGTCAATATCTGACCTATTTATACGAAAAAGTCGAACAGAGGATTAAGTTAAGCCAGAAGTTGGAACAAGGGATTAAGTGAAACCTAAAGTTGAAACAAGTGAGATTGAGTGAAACCAAAAGTTCAAACAAGTGAGATTAAGTGAAACAAGTTGAAACAACAATTTACACAAGACCTTCAATCCCATATTTTTGAACATAAGGGTCGCTGTTCAGTAGAGACTGCCTGAAGTCCTCAACCTCGGTCAAACGCGGATTGAACCTGAAGTCTGAAAGTCCACCTTCGGTCTGAAGCCATAGATCAGGAGCCTCAAATAAATCTGTATTAATGTAAATGCTTTTAGTAAACGTTTTAGTCCACTATCATATTTAAAACTAGCCACAGAAACTACACTTACTCCAACTCTTGCAGACCTTCCACATCTTAAGGGCCACAATCACCTGTCCACCTTCCACATTTTCAAGACCATCCCGGAAGGCATAGGCCTGCTTGCCAGTTGCCACACATTTAATCTGGCTGTCACTATTCAGAATAAGAGATTCTCAGAATAAAGAAAATGTGTGCCAATTACAATATAAATAAACTTTGCTTGGATCATATGTTGCTTTCTACTTACATGTTGTCCCTTATGTAAAAAATCATCCTTGGTCTTGCAGGGTCATCGAAACGGGCTTCCGTATTGAAGACCACTCCAATTGTATCTACCATATAAGTGTAACTCAACTAAATCAGTTCGTTTCACTTAGTTTCACTTACATCTACCAAAGTTCTGAAACTAAATATGTGACTATATGTGAATATATTTATTTTAGCAGCATTCATACCTATGAGATAGTTTCGTTCCTTGTGGGACATGTGAGGGATTGCATGGATGTTCTTGAAGTCCATGAAAAGCCGATTGTTCAGAGGATCGATCATGCGGACTTGTGTGAGTCGCGAAGCAGTTAGTCTGAACCGAGAGTTAGTTGCATTGAAACCTACACAGGAACGTTCAACTCCTACCCGAAAGATTTCCACCCATTCTTCCTCCCTGTTTTCGAGGCCTCTAAAACTTTAATAATCCCCATAAACGGTCATCTCCATCTTGCACCCCTACATAAATAAAGTACAAGGATCAAGTTAAATGATGATGAAAAACTTGAGAGATGATGATGAAAAACTTGAGAGATGATGAAAATCTTGAGAGATGATGAAAAAACACTTACATCTTCATCTGCTAGGACATAGGAATAGAAAGGCATAACCCTGTTGGTAACCGAGGAATAGAGAGGGTAGACCCTGTGTATTTTGACTCTGAAACGCCAAGCCTTGACGTCGGGGTTATAAGAAGCCTCGGAAATCTGGGAAAGCTTATTGTAGAAGCCTGTCATCTTGTTGAATAGAGATGAGAGAATTTGACTCAGAGATGAGAGAAGAGAAGATAGAACTCGGATATGAGATGAAATGAGAGAATTTGCAGAGTTGGAGTTTAACTACAACTAAATGCAATGGTGATGATTCTAGACGGTGTAGTGTTGTGACGTTTCACGTTTGGTTTCAATGCAAGTGTAGTGTAGAGTCGCGAGGGGTTGCGAGTGTAATGATTATTATTAGAGACTTTTTCAATCGATTAATTACTCTCTCATCTGTCCATCAATACCATTAATTACTGGATTTTTCTCAACCATTTTTATGATCTCTTTTATTGCTTGCTCAGTAAATAATCCATAATATTATATTTATTTTCAAAATATAAAACAATATAATACCTAAATTTTTTAATTTTTACATAGTTCCATATATTTACACTATAAATTCAATATAATTTTACTTAGTTTCATAAATTTAGACAATTAATATCAGTTAGTTTCACTTAAACTGTCAGAAGCGTGCGTGAGAAGTCGTGTAGCGTTGCAAATATCAAGGGTCACGAAGCTATGGTCATAAATCAGGTCATAAATCATGAAATGACAGATTTTTCTCAAACTAAATATTTCAAGTTTTAAATAACACGTAAATCTTTCCATTTACTCGATTAAACAAATATCTCTCAAGTTTTTCATCATCCTTGTACTCTATGTCGAACTTCTACTTGGAATCTGTCCCTCCTTCCATCCTCCATAAGATTCTCTCAAAGGTAGCAACAAACCACATCCGGGACTTCGGTAGTGCTAGAATTGCTTTCTCCGGGTTCAATCAAATAGGCAGAGACGACTACTTCTACCAATCTGCTAATCTCTTTTGCTTTAATGATTGGATAGAAGAGGTTAATGCTGTAAGAACATTCCGACTTAGGTGCTACCAAGCCGGTAATCCAGAGGCCATCTACCTACGAGGTATGCATGAGTTCTTTCAACTTCATTTACTTGATGAAGGAATAGAGAAAATCCGTCTTGCTGCTGAGAGAGGATTGGAGTTGGCCAAGTTTGTAGATGGAATGCTGAACTTAGCGTTTAGTGTAGATGATGGAGGGTTGTTTCACAATTATCCTAACTTTAGTCGTGAGTTTGTTCATCGGATGAATTGCATGATCCGGACTGTTCTACCCTCAGGCCATTGGGGTTACGAGAAACCTCAAGAGTTTATGTCACTACTTGAAAGAATAAAGAATCCCATCTTCTCAAATGATTGCTGCTGCTCCTCCGCAATAGAAGAATCGTTGTTTGTAGTCTCCTATAATGGATCAACAACACAGTGGAAGTGCGATCGTTGTTTCTGGCAATGTGAAGTTTGGGACTTCTGCAATGAAATTCACTTGACAGCTGCCAACTGGCCAATTGAAGATTAGTTGTGGTGTTTATTTCTCGAGTTTATGGCATGTAGTTTTATCTACTTTCACTATGTTTGACTTAATGTAATGTCTCTAGTTTCAATCATCTAGTTTCTCTCTATAAACTAATCTTTGTATATTTTAACTTCAATATATCATTAAAAAATTAACTACATTTCTACTTTTATTTTAACAAATAAACTTCACTAGCCATTTGGAGATTAGTTTTATCAACTTTTACAACATTTTTACTTTTTACAACATTTCTACTTTTATTAAATATGTACAACATTTCTAAGTTTGGCCAAAATCTATTTATAGCATATAAACTATTTTTTAAATTCAAAATTCAATAAATATATCAATAACAACAACTCTGTCCAAAAAATAACATAATAAAACATTTGAAATCTAAAAGTGCGATTTAGTTAAATTTAGTTCAACTTAGTATTATATACAGAATATTGTTGATGATTTATTACGATGTACAGTTTCACCAATATTTACAATCACACCAATTCTTACAAAGATTTCGAAAGTTATAGAGAAAGATATCCGAATTTCATAGATCGGGTCTGGATGGTCCGCGAAATGGTCCTGGTTGGGTTGTAATTATGCAAGTTTCTGTTGGTCATGTGGTCTTTTAATAAATTTTCGTATTTAAATAAAGAATTATTTAATTCTAAATTTGGGCAGTTTCGGGCAGGAGTATCACAGCTCTTTTTTTTTCGGGCAGGAGTACCTGAGCGTTTGATTCGTTCTAGTAGCGTCTATGAGCTATACAACGCGAAGAAACGAGCAGGACACGAATGTCTTGTTTCTTTTTCTTTGTTCTGTGTGGGAGGTAGAAGAATACAATACAATGGGCCAAGCCGAACATTCACACTTTGATTTGACTTTTTTTTTGCCATTTTTATGCCCCAACGAAAATGTGGATATCTCTTCTAGGCCTTTTCAATACGGTAAAACCGAACCGTACCGAACCGACATAGACAATGTCGTTTGGATTTGGTATATACCATACAAACCGAATGGATGTAATTTTCTAAAAATCGTAGGATTTGGATATGGTTTAGTATATAACCGATAAAACCGATAAAAATAGAAACATGTAAATATGTATATATTTTATAACGACATATGAAAATCATAAGTTAATTTGTTTGCTAATAACTATTACCATATTTTTACAGTAATAAAGAAGTCATGATTTGTAAAACATTGCAACCGATGCTTCTTATTTTTTTAGTTTTTTTTTTATCTTTTTGCTTTATTTTAGCATTGACTAAATTGAAATAAAGATTATAAATTTGATGCACAACAATTAGTAGAAATTCTTCACAACTTTTTTTTAATCTATAAATGAACAGAGATTCGTGTTCAATCGAAGAAACATGAATTTGATAAATGTTAAATATGGAAGAATAGAAAAAAAATTCTTTAGTGCTTCGTGCTTCTTTTTTGTTTTTAGCTTTTTACTTTTATTCAAAATTTTGAACTTTGATTTTAATTCTAAATTTTATTATTTTATTAGATGGTATAAGCATTTTTTTTCTTTTATTTAAACATATAATATTTTTTAATAAATGACTGTGTTGGTATAAAACCGAATAAACCGAAAACCGACAGTATATAAATCGAACCAAAACGAAGTAAATATGGATTTAGATTGGTAGTTGTATTTTACTAACTAAAATACCAAAAAAAACGAAAAAAACGAACCGAAACCGAACCGATATCCGGATTGAACACCCATAATCTCTTCTAATACAATTAAACATTTTTAAGAAATCATAAATATTTAATTGTGTTAAAGTTAAAGTTCATTGTTGTTTTGGAAAGAAATCAGAAGGAAATTAGACATTTTTCATAATAGTGCAATTAACTAGATTGTAACATTACACAAAAAATCATAAATATTTAGTTGTGTTAAAATTAAAGTTTATTGTAGTGTTTTGGAAAGAAATCAGAAGGAATTAGTTGTCTTGATTGTAAATTGATCAACTGAATGTCTTCATAGGTAAGATATATTAACACTATTTTAAAATACTGATTTCCTTGCATATTAAGAAAAATATATATTTTTATTTCCAACTAATTCAACTAGACTTTTTTAGTAGACATCGTAGGTTAATGGTTCAGTTTTATCTCTTTATTTTAGTTTTATTTATTTTTAAATCATTAAATTTTACCAATCATATTGTACTTTTATTTTTAAAAACTAAAACCTACATAAAATTTCTATAATTTTTTTACCAATAATGTTTTAACTTTATTTTTAAAGATATAGCAAAAAAACTAAAGTAATTTTTATTATGTATTTTAAGTAAAAAACCTAAATCTTTTTTACAGGCTATACAATCCGTAAAATAAAAAAATTATCTATAATATCAAATAAATTAGATAATCATAATTAAAATATCTACAAATATTTAATTTAATTTATTTTTGAGTGTTTTAAAATTATCAAAATATTTTAAATAACATGTTATTTACATATCACATTTCAAATAACAGTAAATTTGATCATTTATAAGAAAATATTAATATAACTATTTAATTGATAAAATAATTATTTCATTTTTACATCACATATTTCACATACGGTCTATAATTTATAGATACAATAAATTTAACTATAACAAAAATTCCTGTAAAAATACTACAATTATAGTTTTATAGTTGCAACCAATTCATCTATGGTTGAACTTTGCCGCTAAACTTTTAGAGTTACAGTCAAACCATCATCACCATCGTCGGCAAAAAATAATAAAACTAGAAAAATACGAAAGAAAAATTATATAATCTTTAAATTTAGAGTTGAAATTACAAAAATTTGGATTAAACAAAATATATTATAAAGTTTTGCAGAAATCGAGGGTGGATCATAATTATCCCATCAAAATAGAAATATTTGGAAGCTTAAAAAGAATAAATTATTTATGGTGTTAACCAATTACATTATTATTTTTTAACCAATTCATAATAATGTTTATGATATATTATTTGTTAACCAATTCATCTTTGAATTAACATGGTGTGATGATTGATCTTGGGTCCTTATGGGACCAACCATTACAGTAAGACTCATTGCAAAGAAATAGCTGCCGTAGATGGTTTCTTTTACATGACAGCCACCACATTCAACAGAAATAAACCGAGGAGGCTTCTTAATGGGTAGGTTATATACTTATATGTCTGTTGGTGTGTATCCATGTTATGTGTATGTGAATCAAATGCTTCTTCCATCAAAGCACGAGAAGAAGCAATGGCGTACTACTTTTCTTTTTTCTTCAGTTTCAAACCCAAACAACATAAAACTAGTAGAATTAAAATATCCAATAAAGAAAAGAGAGTACCAAATTTGTTGGTACAGTGTGTCAGGTGATCTCTATTGATAATCAGATAAAACAATGTGGAGAACAAAAAAAAACAAAAAACTTAAAAAGCAATGACAACAATGAATGGTGCAACCGGTAGAGAAGGCCATGAGAACTATGGAGGAGGAAACGAATCAAGTCCAAACCTAGCAGCCACTGACACCATTCCGTTATTCTCATCCTGCAACAAAACAAAACACAACAACCAACTTTCATTTTCTACCTTACAGTCTAATCACACCAAACAAAAGTAATTTTTGTTTTAACTTTACCTGTTTCAACATCTCATTCATTATATCATCGAATACATGGTTGTCAACAAGATCATTCTCTAGCTTCGCCGACCTCATCTCAGGATCCATCATCGTAAGGTTTCCCACACACTCTCGACTGTTGAGAGTCGTTGCACTGTCCTCTACTGGACTCATCATCAGTGACGAATCATCCAAACCTTTGCTTCTGGTCGCATTGTGATCCCTGAAAACCATGTTGTTGTCCGCCGCTTGCAAGGGATAGTCAACGTTACCGAATGAGTTGTTGTTGTTCATCATGGCGCAGTTCTGTTCCTCCCATTTTTGATTATTCATGTTGTGCATGAAGTCACCAAGAAACGGAGGCTCACACTGCATTACTCCAGCATGATTATCTGCGGACACCAAAGATGTGTTATAATCTCCCAGACCGGTCACTCCACATGTCATCTGATCCTGACCAAAAGCATGGTTCAGCGGCAAAGAGTGTGATGGGAATCTAGTTGTTCTCAGATTCCCTTGCCAGCTAGGAAAACTAGATAAGCCGTTGACGCCGGTGTTTAGGGAGGCAGAGTTGGACAGAGCTGCTCCATCAAGGCAAGACTGGTTCCCATCAGATGCACCATGCAGATTGTGAGTAAAGTTCTCTTGCAGCATCAGGTTGTTGCTTGAAGCAGCACTAGGCAAAGAGGAGCTAGAGCTGCCAAATGTCATCCGAGAATCAAGGAAGCCACTGCCGATTCCTCTGTCCCCTATCCCTTTAAAATCTCCCATGTATGGAGAGCACTTGCTTCTAGGAAACTGGAGGGGCTCTAGAGGAGACTGAGATCTTGCCAGCAGAGGACTGTGATATGTTCCAAACGGATTAGCCGAGCTGCTTGAGTTCTGGTGAAGCCCCTGTTGGATGAAGCCGGAGGAGGAGGAGTTTGATCCTTGGAGGTTTAGAGATGAATACACGGAGGGATGAAATTTGGAGAGACTGGAGCGGGCTAAGAGAGAGGAGGTCGAGAGATGCCTTGTGGAAGAATAGTCTCTTAGTCCTCCTTCAAGCTGAGCCATGTGATAGTAAGATGAATCTCTGTTCCCAAATGCATCGTGAGACATGTTCTGCTGCTGACCTTCGTCTAACTTTTTCAAGTAGAGTCTGTACTTCTGCAAATGGCTGGCTACGTTTTCCCTTGTGAGACCTTCTATGTTCATGTAATCAAGTATCTTTTTGGGTACAGCTTCTGTAAATTGAGACCCGGAGAAAAAAAACAAATATTACTTACTATGCATCAACACAAATCATTACTAGCAAAGATAACGTGAAAGAGAGGTTTACTCACTGTCAAGGCCTAATTGCTGAACGGCATGGACGAACTTCTGGTGGAGCTCTTGTGACCAAACAACACGAGGCTTCTTCCGGTTGGATGACTCGTCTCCATCTTGCTCGCTCCCATCACCATCTTCCTCTTCTCTGTCACTGTCGTCGTCTCCGTTGTCACCGCTGTCTTCTTGGACATTCTCTTTACGTTTCCTGCTGCCGCTCGGTGCGGATTCGGAAGAGGGGAGCATGTGGCGAGAAGGGCCACCGATGATTTTTTTGTAAGAGCCGATGTTCTTCTTCACGACGTGTTGCCATATGTTCCTAAGCTCCTTGAGGCTAACAGGCTTGACGAGGTAATCACACGCGCCGTGGATAATCCCTTTCATAACGGTGTCGTAGTCACTATGTGCTGACAACACTGAGAACACCAAAAAAAAGAAAAAGGATTTAGAGAAAGGCTAAAAAGCTGAGATGAAAAGGAATGAAAGAGAGACCGTACTGATGACAGGAAGGTCCATTTCGAGACCAATCTCGAGTAACTTAAAGCCGTCTGTATCAGGCATCTCTACATCGCTTATCACCAGATCAAACATATTGCTCTTCTCTCTCAGCATTTCCAAAGCTTTCTTTGACTCCATCGTCTTCGTCACTGACAAAAATCAAATCAAATCAACAAAACATCTCACTATGATGCGATCATGCCCCTACGCAAAAACAGACAAAAAAAAGACAGAAGCAAAGAGTAATAAGTACCATGATACTTGCATCGAAGCAGCAACTCCTCGAGTTTCCGAAGGCAGGTTGGATTGTCATCCACGGCGAGGACCCTCATTCCCACCGGAAACTGATCAGTCCTCCCCTCTTCATTGCTCATAGACTCCATATTCTCCATTACTGAATAAGTTGTTGTCCCTACAGGAGAGTGAGTAGATATAGACTATGAATCTGGTTTTTATCTTTGTGTGTGACAACCTGTAAGTGTTTGTACAAGGAGGAGAGAGACCAAAGTCCAAGGAGGCAGGCCAAAAAGAGAGAGTGATTGTGCCTTTAATCCGGTCCTTAATTTTCTACATAAATTTACATATTCCCTTCTGTTTTTCGCTCTTTCTTTCCATTAACAGGGACATGGAGAGTCACATGCCTCTCTTTCTTTCCTTATTGTTGGTTGAATCTTCCCTTAGCTGTACACAAAAGACAACTATTCGTAAAAAATGTCCTCAATTTCTTTTTTTATTTCCCTTTTTTCAAATATCTAACGTTCAAAGCTAGCGTTTCTCATCCTTTCCTGGCTTTCCTTAAATATTTTCATTTCCTATTCTGATAGACACGCTTTCCTTTTCACATATATACAAAGTTATGATGACCTTGTCCAAAAATTGAGAATTTGACTAAGGCAGAAAGACTGACCTGATTCATACCACCATCCAGTCACTTTGACCTGGCATTTACATTCTTAGCCATTCTTCTGCCCTTTTCTTTATCAGTTATACTAATCCAAAATCTAATCTCACAGATTGTTCCATCTTTCTTTTATTAAAACAGAAACATTGTGTTAGACTCGATTTTTTTTATAATTTTTTTAAATTAAATACATCATTTTATTATAAAGCTAAACCCATCCGAAATAACTAAAATTCCTTCCCTTTTACGATTGAATGGTTTAGTTACTAGTTACTACCTTATACACGATTAATACTCTCTCCTTTCTACTATCGATGATTTAGTAAATATTTGGTCCAAAAAGCGTATATTGTTTGAATACTGGATTATATCTTTTATTTTTTCAAAAATTAACACTCATTTATGTTTTACCAGTCCACCTTCTTCTTTTCGTGCGGATTATTGGGTTTGCTTGTTTAACTGCAGATTTATGCATGTCTGGTATGAAAATAAATAAAAATAAAGATAGATATATAATCATTTTAATAACATAAATGTGTAAACCAAAATTTAAAAATATTAATTAATACCAATTAATATTTTTATCCAAAAATCAAATCCATATTTTCAAACATGGGTCAAATCTTTTTTATTAAAACAAAACCATTTTGTTGGACTCAATTTTTTTGTAAAATTTTAAATTAAATACACAATTTTTCTATAAAGTTAAACCCATCCAAAATAATTAAAACCCCCTCCCTTATACTATTGATTGTTTAGTAACTACTTACTACCTTATACTAGATTAATACTCTCTTCCTTCTACTATCGATGGTTTAGTAAATATCTGGTCGAAAAACGTATATCGTTTAAATACTGGACTATATCCTCTATTTTTCAAAAAACAATTATAATGAAACAGCTACAATCTAAAGGATAGTTGAATGATGAGACCATTTTTGCAATGAATGTTTGACATAACTGAAAAAATCTTATATTCCCTTCTTACTTACTTTCACATGTGCACTAGGCTCCACTGATGCTTCAAGGCTTACTGCTGGGGAAACTCCCAATTTTATGTCACAGTCATCATCATACACATGCGAGAATACCGAACAATATTTCAAGGAAATTTAAAGAAGACCACCACCGTCATACTAAATGAACTGTAGTGGTCTTCTTCGCCATTCACCAGCTCATTCCATTACATCTTTATAACAGAATAAAAGGCAATATCATATATCAGCATGAGTATCGTTACCATTCATATATGCATACACTGATTTACAATAAAATCTAATAAAATTTCATAGTTATAAACATCAAAATACTGAAAATATTTGATTAAAACAAAACCGAAACCAAACCAAAAACATAATATATACTAGAATATCCAATGTACAGATTATATTCCTAAAATGTTAATTATATTTAATTTTAAAATTATAATTTTTCTTAAAATGCAACTTATAAACATAACTACTCAAAATTGATTACCTTATTACTTTATATCAATATATTTAAAATTATTCTAATTTGTCAATAGAACTGAATCACTTAAGTATTTTTTACCTGAATATTTTATTTTATTTGATCCATAAAATATAAAAGGTGATTTTACCTAAATTATTAAATTTATCAGAAATACGAGAAACGAAATAGAACCGAACTGGACTGGAAATTTTATCGGGTTCATAGTATTATTATTTGAACCAAACTGAAAACCAAAGCGAAACCAGATCCAGATTCATAAACCTAACATGAGCTGCTTTCACCAGATTTTGTTCAATAGTAACAGCTTGAGAAAAAACTAGAACCGAAAATCGAACACTAAAACTTAAACATATTAGTAAAACAAACAAACAGATTAATACATTTGTAAATAAAAATTAATTCTACGCTTTGTTCAAAATATAGTAAGAGATTAAAACAGAAACCAATTTAAAATCACAAACTTGAACCATGCAATATCATGTATATATATATATGTATATTAAATCAATTGTAAGATTAACGACCAAACAAATCATCTTCTTTTGATTATTTTAGAAAAAGTCTATCATTTAAAAATATATTTCATATTTATAAAACCATTATAAAGTTATGATATCTCTAAAATTAATGTAACTAAAATATATGCTATTTTTAGAAATTTTATAATTATAGTCTATATTATATTAAAATAATAGTACTTTATGACTTAAAATATATAAAATTGGTAAATTAACCTATTTCATTTAAATGATTTTATTTAAATAAATATTTATCATTCACTGATAAAAATTTTAAATTTATAAACTAGGGAATATGTTTATACAAAAAAATAAAATTATTAGCATTTGCTAAACTTACATAGCTACAACTATATATTATCTTTTTATTTATTTTAAAACTCAAAAAATATATTATCAAAAATGATTATATACAAAATGTAATAGTATTTAACTAAGATTTATTTATGTATTATTTACAAAATATGCTATTGAAAACCGTTGAAACTTCCGTAATTCAGTAGATATATTAATAAAAATCAATTTTAAATTTAAATTAGTGTTTAATTTAATTATATATAGAAATATTTTTAAAAAATATTTACCAAAAATTAAAATATTTTAATAGTAAATTTAGTAACAAAAATATTTGTGTAATTTTTCAAATTTCACCGGACCAAATATATAATTTAAAAAATAAATATTCCAAACGCAGAATAATAATATTCCAAATTTTACAAAAGATAAAATCAAAGATGTTAAAGTTTAGTTTTTTGAAATACAATACGAAGAAACATATTTGTTGTAAAAATCAGAATAATATAATATTTTGAAATCTTAACTTAACAAGAAAAAAATCAGAAAACTTAATACCATGACACCCAAAAAAATCCTGTATCAATAAAATTTATTAAAATATAAAATTTACTAAACTAATAGGATTAGATTATTTAAACAGAAAAAATGTATTTAATATAAAATCCCAGATACTAAATGATATATGTTTAGGTATATATATTTTAAAAAAACAACATGTATAAACTACCCTAAAAATAATCTTTCTGTTGTATAACTAAGTTAATTTGAAAAATGTATTGTATATAATAACAAATAATAACAAAGTAAAATGTATAAAATAGATCACTATATATCAATAGTGCCAAATAAAACTTAAACAATAAAATTATAGAATTACACAATATATAACACTAACATGTAAATTATATATTTAAAAATGATATCAAAATTATTCATTTATAAAAATAAAATGTTCGCACAGACTTATAGATCAAATTCTAGTTAGCCTTTGTTTTTGGGTCATTCCCAAAAGTCCCGCTTCTCATAAAAGTGCAAGTCTCCCCGACTCAATCCTTCTCATAATTGGCTTCTTCGCAGTGTAGATCCTCCCCTGGTTGCACTGCTTTACTGGAGCTAACACCTGGCAAGAAACTGGACACGCTAAAACCACTCCGCTGTTCCTGTTTCTATTGGCCACAAGTGCTTTTCCATGAAGACTTTTGGGACCAAGAAATAGCATCATTCGACCTCTTGATACCTGTTGCTCTCTCTGCTTACTTCAGAAGGTTTCTTCTTAGCCTGTGAAGCTTTCCTGACTTCCCACTTCCCTCTGGAATATGATTGATTGCCCTTTGTTCACACATTATCGGGCACGAAAACTGAAAATTTTTAGATTCAAGTTTCTTTCTTCCCACGTCTCCCTTAATATAAGGCCCATTTTAGCGCCATTAATGGGCTTTCAATGGGAAAATTAAGGCCCAGGCTCATCAATATCCAGATAAGTTTTTTTCTTTTCTTTTGTCAATCCTGATAAGGTGCTTTGCTCTTGTGGGTCCCCTGTATTAATTTCTTGAACATTATTATTTTGAAAGAGAGAGGTGAAGAGACTAAAGACAAACTCTTGTTTCGTCGTCTGTTTATCTGGGAGAGAAAGAAGAAGATACAAGTCGCTTTCTCAAACGTGTTCGTCTTCCATGGCGCGTGTACTACTATTCCAACACTCGTAAGTTAACTACTGACTTTTAATTACATTTACCCAACTGAGAAGAATGTGTCGTTGTTTTCAATCAATTATTATTGCAAATGGAACAAGATGTGAAAGAGTGTGTGTAATAAATTCACGATGATGAAGAAATTAAAGAGGGAATGATGAACAAGATTGCACGTATTTATGGTGAAACAGAGTTTGCTTGTGTGTGGTCCTTTGTTAGGGGTGAGAGGTGGGTCCATGTGAGCTTTGAATACAGATAGCGATATCTATCTATCTTAGCTCATTTGCAGCCTCAGAAACATGAATGATTATCCCAAAATAAAACATTATAATTGAGTTCAGTACAGTTTTGTTTGTTTAAAGTAAACTCTCTGAGTTTTCTCATAGTCTTTGCTCCTTTTAAAGCCATGTACTGTATACACATGAGTTGCATCTGATAAAAAAAAAGCTACACGTCTGGTATACATATTTTTTTTTGTTTATTGTATTAATGTTAGCTTATTTAACGTGTTTCTTGATTGCTTCTAAACAGTTTAGTGTCATTTATTAGCTGTTCCCTGAACCTACAGGTGTGATTGCATCATCCATCTAATCTATATAACTTTTGATAAACTTGACTGTTGTTTTGATTTGCAGCCAGTTTATTACTGTGTTTCACCAAAAGAAAGATAATAAAGAAACGATATGGAGAGGCCAAGAGCTTCTCCGTCTCCCTTGACTGATCTGGAGCCATTAAGTGAACGTAGGTCCCTTGAGATCTTTAAGCCTCACCATGGCAACAACAACAACAAAGGTAGCAGTAGCAAGTGGATGGAGTTTCATGATTCTGCAAAGATAGTAGAGAGAACTGCTGAGTGGGGATTGTCAGCTGTTAAGCCGGACTCAGGAGAAGATGGCATCAGTTTCAAGGTGTCCAGTGAAGTGGACCGAAGCAAGATGTCTAGGAGGTCATCCGAAGAATCATCAGCTTCTGAATCTGGAGCCTTCCCTAGAGTATCCCAGGAGCTTAAAACCGCTCTTTCCACGTTGCAGCAGACCTTTGTTGTCTCTGACGCTACGCAGCCAGACTGTCCCATAGTTTATGCCAGCAGTGGATTCTTCACCATGACCGGTTATTCTTCCAAAGAGATTGTTGGAAGAAACTGGTACAGTCTCTCCTCTATTATATATCTTCTTCTAGTTTCAGTCCACAATTGATACTTTGCTTTTGAAACCCCATGACAGCCGGTTTCTGCAAGGGCCAGACACAGACAAGAAAGAGGTTGTCAAGATCAGAGATTGTGTCAAGAATGGGAAAAGCTACTGTGGAAGGCTCTTAAACTACAAGAAGGATGGAACACCCTTCTGGAATCTCCTCACACTCACTCCTATCAAGGACGACCAAGGCAACACCATTAAGTTCATTGGGTACCTTCCTTACTTACTTCTTCCCTGTGGACTGTCTTATTTTCAAACTTCTTATATTATTGTCCATTGCTTTTCTTGCAGGATGCAAGTTGAAGTAAGCAAATACACAGAAGGCGTTAACGATAAAGAACTGAGGCCTAATGGACTCTCCAAATCCCTGATCCGATATGATGGTTTCTATATCTCTCGTCACTTTTTTTTCTGACAAGGTTTCAGAAATGTTTTAACATTTCATACTCTTTGATGTTGTTGGTATCAGCTCGCCAGAAGGAGCAAGCTTTGGATTCTATCACAGAGGTTGTGCAAACAATAAAATATCGCAAGTCTCAAGTTCGGAACTCCGTGAGCAATGATATTTTGGTGAAGCCTGATAGTGCTACTACACCTGGTGGACAAGCTATACAATCAGCGAGGTGAGTCTTTTTCACCACCAGATCCATGGTGACATCGTAATCCTTAAAGTGTGATGGAAGTGACACTGACATTGTTTGGTTAGTTAATTCTGAAGCTGTACATTTATATACCCTGACTGACTTGTGATCAATCCTCATGCAATGTGCAGGTCAAAGAGCAAATCACTTAGCTGGAATAAAAAGCATGATGATGTACCTAGTGTGGAGCCTGAAGAATTAATGTTGAGCACAGAAGTAATAGAACCGAGGGAGAGTTGGGAGCGTTTAGAAAGAGAAAGGGATATACGCCAAGGGATTGATCTAGCTACCACTCTTGAGCGCATAGAGAAGAACTTCGTCATCAGTGATCCTCGTCTTCCTGATAATCCCATTGTATGCTACTATGTTTGGTATTGATATGTGGGTAAGCATATAACCTTGAATGATAATGCTTTGCAGATATTTGCATCAGACAGCTTTCTTGAATTAACTGAGTATACACGTGAGGAAATATTGGGAAGAAACTGTCGGTATGTGACTATTCTTATCCTTGTATCTCTTACTCATTCTTTGTAATAACTATGCAGCTTTCTTGGCTGTGTTTTTATTGCTTTTGTGATATGAAACTGTGCAAAGTGGTTGGCCTCAGATTTCTTCAAGGGCCAGAGACAGATCAAGCTACTGTCCAGAAGATAAGAGATGCAATTAGAGATCAAAGGGAGATAACTGTCCAGTTGATAAACTACACTAAGAGCGGTAGTTATTTGATAATGAGCATTTCCAGTGACCAAATTTTCTGATTCTTATGCTCATCAAAACCATTGAATCATTTCAGGAAAGAAGTTCTGGAACTTATTCCACTTGCAACCTATGCGTGATCAGAAGGTCTTCGTTGTTATATATCTAGAATCAGAACCTTGAACAAAAGCGTGCATTCTTGCTGACTAGATTGAATTTTTTTTTTCACCATTAGGGAGAGCTTCAATACTTCATCGGTGTGCAGCTTGATGGAAGTGATCATGTGGAACCCCTCAGAAATCGTTTGTCTGAGAGAACAGAGATGCAGAGTTCTAAACTGGTGCGTTGTTTCATCTCCTTCTCTTTTCCATAAAAGGAGAATTATCACATTGATTATATTATATTTCAGGTGAAAGCTACAGCAACAAATGTAGATGAAGCTGTCAGAGAACTTCCAGATGCTAATATGGTAAGGTATATTGATTCCTGGTTACTTAACAAAGATGTAAAGGTTGAAATGCAATCGATTTTCAATGTGTTTTAGCGGCCGGAAGACCTGTGGGCTGCATACTCAAAGCCAGTATATCCTCTTCCTCACAAAAAGGAGAGTACGTCCTGGAAGGCAATACAAAAGGCATTCATCAAACCACATTACTTTGTTTAGTTTCTCAGTCATTCTGTGTTTCATTGTGATATTCTCCTTCGTAGATCCAAGCAAGTGGAGAAACGGTGGGACTTCATCATTTCAAGCCAATAAAACCGTTGGGCTCTGGTGATACTGGCAGGTACCATTTCAACAGTGTCCATAACAGTAAACTTGAAGTCAAAACTGTCCTTGTCTCCTTTTACTTTGTATATACTTATATGGTTTACTTTCTTTTTCTCTACAAAGTGTCCATTTGGTTGAACTGAAAGGCACAGGTGAGTTATACGCCATGAAGGCAATGGAGAAAACCATGATGTTGAATCGTAACAAGGTATATGATGGAGAATTGAGTTCCTTTTTCATATCATATTACTTTATCTCTCATTGACAACGTGCAGCGTTATACAGGCGCACCGAGCATGCATCGAAAGGGAAATTATTTCCCTTTTGGATCATCCTTTCCTTCCCACTCTATACACTTCTTTTCAGGTATAGATGTCTAGTTTCTGTTTTTGTTTGTATCATATCAGTTCTTGGGGTCTCTTTGGTAAAGCGTTATGTTCTGTCCCCAGACAGCTACGCACGTTTGTTTGATCACAGACTTCTGCCCCGGTGGAGAGTTGTTTGCACTACTTGACATACAACCCATGAAATTTTTGTCAGAAGAATCAGCAAGGTACCCTATTCTCCTCCAATCCATATGTGTATAACGTGTAACACAAGATACACTGGTCAGTAGCAAATATCAGTATGGTGTAATAACTAAATAGGGCCACTATACCCTTACGAGTTACTCTAATAATCAATCTATTTTTGTCATCAGGTTCTATGCAGCAGAGGTCGTTATCGGCTTGGAATATCTTCACTGCTTAGGTACATAAATAACAGAGCAAATTATTGTTCCTTGCTTAACAAGTTTAGTTGGTTTTCCGTTTTAAGATTTGAATGTATGTTCCATAAAACAGGAATAGTATACCGAGACCTGAAGCCTGAAAACATACTGCTCAAGAAGGATGGACACATTGTATTAGCCGACTTTGATCTATCTTTCATGACGTCCTGCACACCCCAGCTTATTATTCCACCTGCACCTAACAAACGGAGGAGATCATCCAAGAGTCAACCATTACCCACGTTTGTTGCAGAACCAGCCACTCAGTCAAACTCGTTTGTAGGGACTGAAGAATACATTGCGCCTGTACGGTGATGATGCACTTGATGTTTTTACCTCTTGAAATCTTTGGTTTGCATCTGTTATCTTCAGTGTGTGAGTCAAGGTTTTGAGTATTCTATTGATGGTTTTATCATCTCAGGAGATAATCACGGGTTCTGGTCATACGAGTGCTATTGATTGGTGGGCACTAGGTATAATCTGCCCCATTATGGTAACAACTTAGGTCACAGTCTGTTGTTAATATGCTGATGTAAGTTTGTTTTGTGATAGGTATCTTGTTGTATGAGATGATTTATGGTCGCACACCTTTCAGGGGTAAGAATAGACAGAAGACATTTGCCAACATCTTGCACAAAGATCTCACTTTCCCCAGCAGTATCCCTGTGAGCTATCTATCTATCTTGTAACAACCTGTTGTGTCTTCCAAAGTAAAAAAAAAGTAATAATGTAACCATGCCATTCATTGTATTGGTGCAGGTAAGTCTTGTAGGTAGACAACTGATTAACATGTTGTTAAACAGAGATCCGAGCAGTCGGTTAGGATCAAAAGGTGGGGCCAATGAGATAAAGCAGCATGCCTTCTTCCGCGGGATCAATTGGCCTCTCATACGGGGCATGGTAGGACTATCACTTATATATATCATCTCCTAACACACACACACACACACTTGTGTTTTGTTGGGCTAACATATGTAGAGTGATTGTAGGAGCCTCCACCATTGGATACACCATTGCGTATAACAGAAAAAGATCCGAATGCCAAAGATATAAAGTGGGAAGATGATGGAGTGCTTGTGAATTCAATGGACACTGACATTGATCTCTTCTAAACACTCACTCTTTTACTTTATTCTGCCTCTGAGTCTCATTTTAATGCAAAAAAAAAACTCCTGTCAATAAAGAAAAGGTGTTTGTATTCTAGTTGACATTGTTAGTCCATTTGTGAAAGTAAAAAGCAGCGATTGCAACTTTTTGGTCGATTGATGACTGAAATAGTAGGAATGTTGGTCACATGTTCTTGATGACCAAGTGATAGTACACTTGTGTTTTGTTGGCTAACGTATGTAGAATGATTGCAGGAGCCTCCACCATTGGATACACCGTTGCGTATAACAGAGAAAGATCCGAATTCCAAAGATATAAAATGGGAAGATGATGCCTCTTTGCTTGTGAACTCTATGAACATTGACATTGATCTCTTCTAAAAACCCTCTCTTTTGTTTTCTTCTGCCTTTGAATTTCATTTTGATGCAAAACCAATAAAGCAAAGGTGTTGTTACGTTTATAATGCATCAGAAATAAACATCTCTATCATGTTATTAGAGAATTTGAAGGGGAAAAAACAGTGCAAGATGGATCTATATACAACAGAGCAGAATACGAGTTTGCTCTTTTCTACAGGCGGGCTTTACTAACAAGCCTAACTACAAAGCCCATTAACAAAAAAAACTGGCCCGAGAGATGAATGCCGGTTCGTCCGTGGATGAGAAGACACACGTCAGGTCCGTGGAGAGACGGCGGCTCCACGTCATCGAACTCTGCCAGTGTGACTTTTTCCTTTCCCAGGAAACAAACAACACACGACATCCAAAGCCCCTTCTTTTTTCCTACGTTAAGTAAAAGCTAACACCACCACCTTTTGACATCATCATCTTAAAACAGATTCAAAAAGAGGCAACTTTCAGTTTCAGATTCTGGAATCCAAAACGTAAACAAAACGAGAAGAAAGGGGGTTTAGACGTTTAGGAGTTTAATGAAATGGCCTTGTTCCGCAAATTGTTCTACCGCAAACCTCCAGATGGCTTGCTCGAGATATGCGACAGAGTTTTCGGTCTGTTTCTCCCTATCCCTCTGCTTCATTACTCTGTTCTGAATTTGAGTGTCTGAGAAAAAAAACGAGCCTTTCTGTGAAATTAGGGAGCTTTATCTTTAATCTAGCTCTTGCATTCTGCATTTGTCTGAGATATTTGATAGCTTTTTTGTTTTTTTTTTCATTTTTATGATATGATTGGCTTTAAGACATTGAACTGAAAGACAAAAAGGTTCTGTCTTTTGTTTGCAGTGTTCGACTGCTGCTTCTCCGCCGATTCTTGGGAAGAAGAAAACTACAAAACTTACATGTCTGGAGTTGTCAACCAGCTACAGGAGCACTTCCCAGACGCATCCTCTCTCGTCTTTAACTTCCGTGAAGTGGGTACTCGTAGTGTGATGGCCGACGTCTTATCAGAACATGGCTTGACAATTATGGACTACCCTCGCCACTACGAAGGCTGCTCGTTGTTACCTGTGGAAGTCATGCACCATTTTCTCCGCTCGAGTGAGAGCTGGCTCTCTCTCGGCCCAAACAACTTGTTGCTGATGCACTGCGAGCGAGGGGCTTGGCCGGTTCTAGCTTTCATGCTCGCTGCTCTTCTTATTTACCGGAAGCAGTACAGTGGTGAGTACAAGACCCTGGACATGATCTGCAAGCAGGCTCCCCGCGAGCTTATGCATTTGTTCTCGCCTTTGAACCCGATTCCTTCTCAGCTTCGGTATCTGCAGTATGTGTCGAGAAGGAATGTGGTCTCTGAATGGCCTCCGCTGGATAGGGCACTCACCATGGATTGTGTTATTTTGAGATGTGTTCCTGAT
Source organism: Raphanus raphanistrum subsp. raphanistrum (assembly GCA_019706035.1). NCBI lineage: Eukaryota > Viridiplantae > Streptophyta > Magnoliopsida > Brassicales > Brassicaceae > Raphanus > Raphanus raphanistrum. The sequence goes on from CM033981.1 coordinate 16,836,903, forward strand.
GTTAGTGGACAGGGAGGGTGTCGCCCAATCTTCCGAGTGTATGGTCAGGATCCGTTATTTGTGGATGATAAAAAGCCTAAGCTTCTGTACTCAACTCCAAAGAAAGGGAAACACCTTAAGATCTACAAGCAGGTAACTAAGCATGTGCTAGATAAATTTTGATTGCGTCTTCATCTTAAGGTCTTGGCAAGAGAGATAGTTTTGATCACTAACTAGTCTTCTGTTACGTTTTAGATTTTATTTTTCATTGTTTGGATTATGATTCAGTGTTTTTTTTTCTGTTTTGTTTTCTGGACCATTGTGTGTGTTTGCAGGCAGAATGTGAACTAGTCAAGGTTGATATCAACTGTCATGTGCAAGGTGATATAGTGATTGAATGCCTCAGTTTGAACGATGACATGGAGAGAGAGGTCATGATGTTTCGAGCGGTTTTCAACACAGCTTTCATCAGATCAAATATTTTGATGCTCAACCGTGACGAAGTTGACACATTATGGGATGTAAAAGAACAGTTCCCAAAGGGGTTCAGAGTTGAGGTAATATACTCATTGGGTTCATTTTCTCTTCACGTGGTATATAGCTACTCTTTTTGTAGATTAGTACTCACAAAGAGTACTTTCTTTTTGAAGCTTCTCTTCTCGGATATGAATACTGCTTCGTCTGTTGATTCGATGGATTTTTCGTGTTTGGAGGAGAAAGATGGTCTTCCAATAGAAGTTTTTTCCAAAGTTCATGATTTCTTCAATCAAGTTGACTGGGATGATCAGACGGATGCCACTCGCAATATGCTTCAGCATTTAGCTATTGCAAATGCTGCCCAGGAAAAAACTTCAGATGGGATTTCAAGTCCAAGGCTACAAGGGTTAAGCCCCAGTAGTATCCATGATATAGTGAAACAGGCAGCAATTGAGAATAATGCAAAACTAAAATTGTCGTCAATGTCTGAGGTTGAGACTGTCGACGCACCTGAAAAGCGACCTTCCGGTTCAGTCAAGAAGCTTGTAGCAGAAGATAAGCATTCTGTCCTTCAGATAAGTAGCCAAGCAAACACCACCAGTCAGGATGCAATAGGTCAAGAGTCCCCTTCTCTTAAGCTTGTGCATCATTCTGCAACAGTTAAACCTTTTGTGGAGAATATCTTGAATCCTCCTCTGGAAAACAGGAGCACACTGTCACCACCTCACCCTGCAATAACGTCGTCGGCCTCAACAGGAGTACCTCCCCCACCTCCTCCAGTTCCGACTGTTACTTCTCAGCCTTCAGAGAAATTGCATCATTCTGTTGTCCAACCGGCAGAGACACTTTCACAGGGAAATTCATGGGTGTCATTAGCTGGCTCTACATTTCATGGAACAGCTCCAAACGAAGAACGTCCCATGACACTGCCTTCAAAATCTCTTCCCTTTCCTCCTACATCCGATGTTACTCCTCAGGAGTCTTCTAAAATAACAGAACCATCTTCAGTTCTCCCATCTCCTACATCATCATCTGCTCCAGCCAAACAGTCCGAAACTGAGACATCAGGTTCTTTCTATCCTTCTGCTTCACTTCCACTCGGAGCTCCCAATGATGTGGCTTCACCTCTTGGACAACCGGCAAGGTCACCTCTTTCAATGTCTAACTCAGACAAAACAGTTGTGTTACCTCGACCACCACCACCACCACCACCTCCCCCAGCTCCTCCAACACCTCCACGGCTTCCTACCTCTTCTCCCCCTCGTCCCCCTCCTCCTCCCCCAGCTCCTCCAAGGCCTCCTATCTCTTCTGCTCCTCGTCCCCCTCCCCCTCCCCCTCCAAACGCACCACCTCCACCACCGTTGGGTCAGATGAGGACACCATCAGCACCACCTCCTCCACCTCCTCCAAAGTTAGGAACTAAGTCATCCCCATCTACTGGTACTAGTGTGCCTCCAACACCTGCTTTACCAGCTGGACCTCTTTCATCAGGAAAAGGAAGAATGTTACTTGTAAATTCAAAGAATAACACAGCCAAAAAGTTGAAGCCATACCACTGGTTGAAACTGACAAGAGCTGTCAATGGGAGCTTATGGGCTGAAACACAAATGTCTAGCGAAGCTTCTAAGTATGCATTGTTCATCTTGTCGTTAGTTATTTCTCTGATGCCTCCGGTTCTTGTTTAAACTAAGCAATTAATTCTTACCTGTTGCTTCAGGGCTCCTGAGATTGACATGACAGAGCTTGAAAGTCTTTTCTCCGCAGCAGCTCCAGAAAATGCAGGAAAGTTAAAACTAAATAGCTGTCGTGGACCTAAATCGGAGAAAGTTCAACTGGTAAACCATGTGTTTAATAGTTAACATGTGTGTCCCTTTTTTCTGTCGACTCTGTTAATACTATGAGAAACTCTTATCTTGCAGATTGAACACAGGCGAGCATACAATTGTGAGATTATGCTTTCAAAAGTGAAAGTACCTCTGCAGGATTTGATGGTAATCTCAAGCTCTGTAATCGTTGCAGTTTGATCTGGTAAGATGTCAATGGCAATTAAAAGCTGATTTCTCTCTCAAAATATTGGCAGTATTCAGTACTTAACCTGGAGGAATCGGCTCTTGATGCTGACCAGGTTGAGAACCTAATTAAGTTTTGTCCAACCAGAGAAGAAATGGAATTACTAAAGGTATAAAGAAGTGCCAGGAATTCGTAGAATAATTTTGGGTATCATATGATCCACCGTTTCCTTTGATTTGTCTTCATTTTATGTTACAGGGTTACAATGGTGACAAAGACAAGCTTGGAAAATGCGAACTGGTAAAAAAATTGAGAAAAAAACTTTTAGTGATCAAGAGAAGCCATTAGAGCTGATAACAACAAATATGCTTCTTGAAATTGTTTGAACAGTTCCTCTTAGAGATGATGAAAGTCCCACGAGTGGAGACAAAGCTAAGAGTGTTCTCTTTCAAAATTCAGTTTCGTTCCCAGGTATGAAAACTGATACCCTGCTAATTACCGATTTTGAAGAGCTTTTGTTTTGGTACTCAGGTCACTAGTGAACACGTTTTTAGATTTCTGAACTCAGGAATAGTCTAAGCATTGTCAACTCCGCAGCAGAGCAAGTAAGTCAGACTCAACTTGTGGTCTATGTGACCTCACAACATGATTGAAACATACATCACCAATGCTATATTCGTCCTCTTGTCATCATCAGGTAAAGAATTCAGAAAAATTCAAAAGAATAATGCAGACAGTTTTGTCCCTCGGGAACGCCCTAAACCAGGGGACTGCCAGGGGTGAGTTTGGAAATGGAACGCATAAACTCTGGGTCCTATCTTCTATCCTGCTCTGACAATAGTTTCTGTCTAGGTGCTGCGGTTGGGTTTAAACTGGATAGTCTGCCAAAACTCAGTGAAACACGGGCACGCAATAATCGTATGACTCTGATGCATTATCTATGCAAGGTAAACTACTATTGTCTGCGCTTCTATAGAGCCTTTCAGGATGTACTAATACTAGATGAAGAGAAAAATAAAGTACGATGGATTCACTGCAGATTCTTGCTGAGAAAATGCCAGAAGTCTTAGATTTCGCAAAAGATTTTTTCTCTCTGGAACCTGCAACAAAGGTACCTTTCACATCTCATGTGCAGTTTCTGCTTACATCAGTAAGGAAAATTTAAACCGTGCTTATTTCCTTAACTTCGATACAGATTCAACTGAAGTTTTTGGCTGAGGAGATGCAAGCTATAAACAAGGGACTAGAGAAAATCGTACAGGAACTGTCCTTGTCCGAAAATGATGGCCCAATTTCACACAAGTTTAACAAGGTATCTCGGTTTGATCACTAGTTCCCTCTTCAATGCTTTTTTCAAAGAGAACAGAAAACATGTCTATAAAAAAAAAGCGGACTATTTACAGGGAGAACAACAAAGTTTCATAAGAAAGAGAAGTAAGCCAGGTAGTGTAGTCAGTATGAGATGAAATGTGATCCCGGAATCATGTGGCTAGTAAATTTTGAATGGAAGGTGCTCTATTACAACTAATAGGCCAGCTAGATGAGTACTAACTAACAAACAATGCAAAACATGTGTTGAAAACGCAGCTGTTGATAGTTGATTCGTTTCATTCTTGTTGGATCATATATATCGTCTTTTTTTTTTGTTTTGAAGATATTGAAGGAGTTCCTTCATTATGCGGAAGCAGAAGTAAGGACATTGGCTTCACTCTATTCAGGAGTGGTATGTCCACAAAAGTCCACCAATGTGCAATAGATATATTACCTGCTATGCTCTATTTTCAGAATAAATAAATTATGTATTGCAGGGAAGAAACGTTGATGGCTTAATTTTCTACTTTGGTGAAGACCCTGCTAAGTGCCCTTTTGAACAAGGTATGCATATACAAGACCAATCATGTACAAGACTGAACATATATATATAGTTTTTATGCCAAACATGGTGATTCGAAGTTGTCTGAATCTGGCTAATGGTTGCAAATTGCAGGGGTGTCGACTCTTCTAAACTTTGTAAGACTGTTCAATCGTGCGCATGAAGAAAACGTAAAACAACTCGAAGCTGAAGCTAAGAAGAAGGCTGAAGAGGAGAAATCAAAAATAGGTCGGTTAGATAAAGAAAGCAGGAAGCCCTTATCCTTGGAGGAACAAGTTAAGAAGGAGAAAGCAAAAATAGATCGACTAGATAAAGAAAGCAGCAAACCCTTGTCCTTGGATGAACAAGTTAAGAAGGAGAAAGCAAAAATAAGTGGACTAGATAAAGAAAGCAGGAAGCCCTTGTCCTTGGAGGAACAAGTTAAGGAGGAGAGAACAAAGATAAGTGAATTAGATCAAGAAAGCAAGAAGCCATTGTCCCTGGATGAACAAGTTAGGCAACAGAAAACCAAAATAAGTGGATTAGATAAAGAAACGAAGGAGCCACTGGAGGAGAGAACAGTTGCATGAATAACCGCTGCTTTCATTTTTCTTAGATGACAAAGGAAAGTCAATCGATCGGTGAAGGTGAGGCTGTGTGGCCTAAGGCCATGGGATTTTAAGACGCATGGAGAAGTGGGGTGTTAAGGGCAGCAATATTTTATCTTCTTTTGACTTGTCTACCTAACAACAAAGTTAGCTTGTAAAACATTGTAATTATAAAGCAATAAACACAAATACAACATACATGTCTGGTCAAATCTCTTTCTAGGCTGTGTAGCTGTCTGCAATAAGCAGTGTCATTTGGTTCACCTCTCTTCAGGACTATACAAGAGGCCAAAAAAAAAAAAACTATTGGTGATTTGATAACTAATGTTTGTCTTTTGCAGCTTTACTGTTTTAAGAGAGCATCAGCTGCAGGAAGTGTGGTAGACAAAGAGAAAGAAAAATCATATTGGTAGATTATAAAAATCTCTGATCTAATCAATAGTCCTACACAATTAAGAAGGCTTCTTAAGACCTTTAATTGCTGTGTGTGTGTGTATGCCTATACATATGTATGTATATTATGATACAGACCTATGGCATTTTGTCTACGGAGAAAGAAGAGTGTGGACTAGTACTACGCGGAGAGGAAGGTATTACAAAATTTCCTTCAATCTTTATTAGGCACCAGCACAGAGTAGTAGTCCAAAAGCTAGCATAGCCATGAAGGAAAGGCTGAGATTAGCAGTGGTGGCTATGGAGCCTGAACGACGAGAACCTGGCGGAGCTCCTCCACTAGCATTGTTGGTGGCCAAGTTTGCAACCGGGGGCAGAGGCGGATCAATCACGTCTTTAGCGTCAAGAGGTGGGTTTGGGGCACTAGCTGGTGGCTGTGCTTCCTTGGCTGCCACGGATATTAGAGTCCCTGCATCTGCAGGTAATATGGCAAAGGGCAGATCTCTGTTTAAATCTGAGCATGGACTCCCTGCGTTTGCATCAAATCTAAATATTACCACCCTTGTCTTGATTATGTGTACATGATCTTGTAGAGGTTTTAGAACTTACTCAAGTATCTAGTGGCTGTAGCAGGGAACTCTGTGATGACTCCATCAACGCCATTCCCTGCAATAAACGTAGCAAGCTCTACTGTAGGATCAGAGAAGTAATCGAACGTTATGGAGAGGTACTCGTTTCTCATCACAGAGACGTACACAGAGATATTCCCCTTGTGCATTTCCTCCACTACTTTAGTCTTCCCTGTGGCGAAGCTTTGGGAGATGGTGACAAGAGAACTTCTCAGGATATTGACAGCATCTGCATGCTTCTTGATTTCTTCAATGGTTGGTTTGGGAGCATCTCCTATCTCCTTGTCGATGCTCAAGACTCTAGTGTACTGAGGAACAGCCTTGAAACTGTCCAGAACAGAACTGTCATCTGACTGAATCAAAACCTTCTTGTCTAGTGTGGAATTGGTCAGAGCGGACTTGACTGCATCGACGATTCCTAGGCCTTTCTTTGATGCTAAATAAGCAGCATTCTGTCAACAAACAAGGCGTTAGTGGAGATGCCTTGAGTAAATTGAAGAGTTAAAAGTGAAAAAAGAGTTGCCTGGATGTTGATGAGAACTCCAGTGACCGTCTTTGCTTTACTGAACTTAAGAAAGTCAGCGAGAGTCATGAACTTCCCTGCATTCTTGTTTGCTGGGTTTCTCTGGAACCCCCCAGAAGTGGAGAAGGGGCTCTGAATTTGAGCTGGAGACAAAAGACAAACCAATCTTAGTAACTTAGCTAATAGTTGCAGAAGGGTTGTAAAAAGGAAAAGAAAAAGGAAACCAGTTTCTTACGCTTTAGAGACTGGATCTCGGTCCAAGTGAGATCAAAAGAGAAAATGCCATTTTTGGACTGGATCTCAGGAACGGTGGTGGCTCGGCTCATGAGAGTGGTCGCTGCAGTTGTGGTTGGTATGAGGTCTGCAGAAGCAAGGCAGAAAGCCATTCCGTCTTTGGACATCTGGACAGAACAGTCTATCACATCTGCTCCATCGTCCACCGCCTTCTGATAAGCCATGTCAGTGCAGCCTGGATAATCTCCGCTTGCACCATTGTGTGTTATGACCAACGTGCTGCCTATTTTGGGGAGATTTCTCTTTTGGTGAGCAAAACAAGCTGCAAGAGAACAGAATCGTGTTGCCGTTAGCTTCAAGTTTATGAGGAGACATGTATATGTGAGGATGAAAAGTCATCTCACTGATGGCTTGTGATGCTGTTGGAGGGAAATCAGTGATGAAGCCATCAACAGAGAACTGGCCATTATCCACAAACTGGAGATACTCAGCGGAAGGATCATAGCTGTAGTTGTAACTGGTGCTCAGATCATTGGCAAAACCGGAAGCGTAGACCTCTAGACCGGCCTTGTGAGCATCGGTTACAATTGTGGATGCGGGCTTAAGGTACTTAGCCGAATCAAGGGGCCAAATGTAGTCTTTGGGAACAATAATGCCTGCGGCAAAGGACTTGATGGCTGCGAGGTTCAGCAGTATCTCGCTGTACTTTTTGTTGGTGGTAGGCTCGTTTGCCTCCGGGTCTTTGAACTCGAATATGAGCTTTGTCTTGGCCCTGCGTGCATCCTTGCCAATGCTCTTCAAGAAACCAATCTCCGGAGAGGAGATGATGTTGATGCCACGGAAACGCAAGCTTCTTAGGTACTCGGCTGGGCTCAGCTTGTGTTCCATGTAGAATGCGTCGTACTACACATTTGTTGTTTATTAGATGAATCAAGAAGAACCTTCATTAGGTTTTGTAATCATATTGTTCAAAGATGGGAAGAAGAGAAACCTGAACGCTTAACCAGAACTTTGGAGGCTTGGATTCGAGGACTTCCTCCACGGCTGCAATCGCCATCTGGCCATCGAAAATGCTAGGCCGAGAGTAGATGTTTTGAACAACTGCTCAATAATACAAAACATGAAAAGGTGTAGTGGTGGTGGGGGAGTTTTTGAAGGGGAGAAAAGGAGAGAAAAACATACGAGAGACATTGGAGAAGATTGTGTCTGCCGAGTAGTCAAGAGCAAACCATCCGTTGAGGGTTTGACCATTGACCTTGTAGGTCTTCTGGCCTTTGGGGAAGAGGGTGGAGATGGTGGTTGCATTGTCAAGCCTGATATCAGACAAGCAAATCCCCGCACCGTCTTTTGTCATCTGAAGGCTGCACAACAATGTGAGACCAGGAGAGCTGGCGCTAATTGCCAAGTCGTTTGCAGTGGCACTAGACTCAGGGAAAAGTCCTGAGAAGCCGCCTCTCGCTACAACCCCAGGCTCTTTTCCTGAAAGAAACATGTGTGGGTTCTTAAACACAAACACAGAAACAAACATGTCATGTAACATGGGCATGTGCTGCTAGTACCTAAAGAATAGAGACAGGTTATGGAAAAGTATACCGCTAAGGGTGAGCCATTTCTTGGCAGGAACAGCTCTGGCAGCAGCCGGAGTTTTGGAGGCCGCAACACAAGCGTGTACCAGAAGAGAGAAAAGGATGAAAAACCTCAGCATCATTGATCCTGCATGTGTGTTGTTGTAGCTATTATGAGATACATTGATTAGCATAATGTTTTTTTTTTGAAACTACATAAACATAATGTTACAATTAAGAAAATGTAAAAGTGATGAGGGATAATTACAACGTGAAACCAAGAACATGTGCCCCTTCCTATTGTGCCTCCTTGTGCTTCTTTCCGGTTTGAGATTGTGAAAGAGAAGATGAAGAAAATACGATAGCTTGGTGCCGAAGAAAGAGAAATGTTTTCAAATTGGATTAAGGAAAAAAAAAGTTTAATTAGTGGTTAAAGCCATGTATGGCTCTGAACCTTTTTTTTACATTCTATTTTTGCAATTTACCTTGTTACTCTCACTCCATGTCGTAAAAGAAAATAAATAAACTTGAAAATAAAATAAAATTAGTCCCTCCATTCTTCACATGTTTTGCACTATTTTTTTTTAAAAAAAAAAAATTAAAATATCAGATAAATACTCGTTGAGCGTATTTAACTATTTTAAAGATTATCCCTTAAAAAGGAGATTAATTTTTTTCGACTTAATATCCTTTTTACTAATAGATTATATCCTCTTCTCTCTGCTTATATAATGTGTACCCTTCTGGTTTGACTCTTCTCTGCTTAAACCTCTCTGCTCCAACGCTCTGTCTCTCAAACTTGGTTCAAAAGGTTGTGTTTTCATTCTAGTTTCTATATATGTTTGTGTTGTGACAAAATCTGTCTCTTGCAAATTATGACCTAATTTCTGTCTCTCTATGACTTTCTAGCTCATACCTCAATAGAACTTCATTGTTTCAGTGATCCACCAGAGTTAATTATGAGTATCACCGCTTTGCTTGTTCTTAAGTGCACTCCCGATACTCCAAAACCTGTTATACTCGCTGAAGACTTCGACTTCTCTGGATTCAACTATTTCTACTACCCTAACATCACAGAGTTCGTTCGCTTCTTCGGTATTACTGTCGCTGGCCGAACCCCTTCTTCTCAGCGACAATCTTGTAAACACAAAGGTTCGTGTTTGTTTCTTTGTCTCTTTGGATCTATGTCCTCTTTTTTCTTAGTTTTGTAATTGAACTTGATGTGTGTTTGAGATATAGATGATGTAGTGCATTCTTACAATAGAAACGGCCTCTGCGCCGTGGGATTCATGGATGATAGTTATCCTGTTCGATGTGCTTTTTCTCTTCTCAATCAGGTACTGTGAAAATCCTACCTACTACGTACACCTGGTTGATGCATATAGCTAATTCTTGTTTGAAAAGAATGTGTATGGTTTGTATTGACATTGTTCTTTTTGGTAGGTTCTTGATGACTACCAGAAGATTTTTGGTGAGACGTGGAGGACAGCAAAAGACGCCTCTAAGCAGAAGTGGCCATACTTAGTAGAAGCCTTAGAAAAATTTAAGGTACTCTACTCTCTACATACTTTACTTTCTACCTCTGTGAAACTTGTTAGAAACTTTAGGAACTAAACTAACTTTAATTATTCTTATATACTTTATTATGGATTCATTAATATTCTCTGTGTCTGCATCATCAGGACCCGGCGGAAGCTGATAAGCTGTTGAAAATCCAAAAGGATCTGGATGAGACCAGTATTATCATTGTAAGTGCAGTCCCCTGTTCTTGATTATAGACACCATTCTATTAACACTTGCGTGATTTGCATCCCTTTTACATCCCACTAAACCATATACGTTTACATGGTGTCTTGTTTTTCAACGTTTCTTAAACATGTAAACACTTGTCAATGAGTATCTTTTTTATTATATAAAGCAGCCTCAAACTCATGCATTTACTAGAGCTAACTATCAAAAACTGACACTTTTTTTTTGTGCAACAGCATAAAACCATTGATGATCTCCTAGCCCGAGGTGAAAAGCTGGACAGCTTAGTGGAGAAGAGTTCAGATTTGAACGTTTCATCAAAGGTATATAAGATTCCCACCCTAGTGTACTTTACTTACTAGTGTTTTCTTTAGGTGAGAGAGGAAGTAGTTTCTGACTTGAGAAAATTGGTTTTATGGTGTGTTTTATTTTTGAATGCTGGAAGCAGTTGTTTTACAAGAAAGCGAGGAAAAGAAAAGGATGTTGCACAATTCTCTGAAGCTGGCAAATGCAACTCTCTTGGATCTCCCTCTGCTATATAGAATAGGGGTGTCTACCCGAATGTGCATTTATATAATTAACTTATACGACAAGGAAAAGGCTGTTCCTTGTCGGTTATGAGAGATTTCATAAGACGAATATAGCGTGTTATCGAAGTTATGAACAATCTATGATTTACCCTCGCCAGTGTTAATTTAGTTTCTATAATGGAATTGACTCCCCCATACTTAAGAAACTGATCGTTCCTTCCATTATAGAAATCAGCCAACAAGCCATTGTTGTGAATATGACGTTTTGTTTTTAAGTTTTGTGTCCGAGGAGATGCCAGTTGTGAGCAAAGCCGATACGACGCATAGTAATTCGTATTGCATTTATTTGGGAAGGGGGCATTGAAACATGTAATATGGACAGGAAACAGAACCAAATTGAATCAATACAAACCAATCCTAACCAAACCAAAGTATATTTCTAAATCATCTGGTTGATAATCTTGAACCAATAGACTAATGTGTTTATTTAATTAACTTAACCTAAAAACACGTTTTTATTAATTTCCATTATTTCTGATCTATAATATTATTTGTAAACTGATTTTTAGCAACAGAACTCTAAATAACAAATTAAAATGGTTAATATTGTTTATACATTTAATAAATATAATATAAAATTATAATATATAAGATTTTCAAATGAAAACATAAATAATAGTTTATCATTAATACTTTAATTAGTAATGCATCTATTAATAATCTATCTTATTAAAATAGAAGTACACTTTAAAATTGACCCTTAAACTTACAAAATATTTACAACTCTATGCCATTAAAGAATTAAATAGACCTATGTTTAAGGAATGTTTGTCTTTTCTAAGTATTTAATAATTTCCAAAACAATTTAAGCATAACAACTCTTGCCGATACTTTGCATTTAATATCACTCCCCCAAAAACACAAATTAATTTAACTAACATTATACATTGTGGTACTTCATAACTTTGCGGTTGGAACAATCATATTTTGATTACCAGAAAAATACATATCATATTTTGTATTTGTTGGAAACGTTCATCTTGTGGTACGTAATAATTTTTTAAACAATCATACTCCAAAGTTTCTCCTAATATCAAATACAAAACATATCTTTATATGGTATTAGGATCGGCCCGACCTACGGACAGGATATTTCTTTACTTTTGATTTAAGTTATATTTTAAATAATATTATATTTTTTGGAACCAAAAAAATACCTAACTAACAATAAAGATGATGAAGACAGACATGTTATAATACTTTCTAATTTATTTTGAAGTTTTTAATGAAAAATTTAGCCGATTTCTTTGAAAATATGATTTCTTAATAGTATTCTAATTTTTTTAGTTAAGAAATCAACTATTATGAATTATATAAATAAGGAGGAAGACTGTTTATATGTATATTATATATGAAATTGAAAAGGGACCGTATCGAAAAGTCACTTTAAGAATTAACAAAATCTCTGAACTCGAAAAGAGAAAATGAGTTAATTTTTTTAGAAAGAAAAGAAAAGGATTTAATTGCTAAGCTCTAATGAAAAAGACATTTGCAATTAATACAATAATAATTTATGATAAAGGTTAAAATAAAGCTCCAATGGTTTTTATAAATTACTGTTTGATGTTTGCAACATATAGTTCAAGTGATTGCTAAGTTTACATATGTTATACTAAATTGATTTAAAATATTTTATAATTTTATTGTTTGTTCATGTCACTTTTTGATATTTTCAAATCCAACCAAAAAGGTTAGGAGCAATATTATTAATAGTTTTCTTCAATATTTATGTACTGTAAATAATATTCAACAGTTAGTTTAGTGACAGAACCAACAACTGAAAATCATTTGTTTTGTTTGAAAACTTTTTTTAATTTGATTGATTTAAAATTCTTTGTTTATGTTGAATTTTTATATCTTTAAATTACACAACTAATTATTAATGATTTCCATCTTTTAATCAATTCAACCAATATTTTGAAAAGTATAAAAATAATATAATAAGTGAGATTTTGATAAAACCAAAAAATATTTTTGGCTATAATACAAAAACCTTTCACTTTGAACTATTTATGATTTTCTTATTTATGTTGTTACTTTCTGTAATCAAATCACATAGGGGTTTAGGCTTACCCTTGATAGACCAAGATTTTCAAATCGAATCACGCAACGTGAAACGTCTAAGTGACATTTCAACAGGGAAGGTATCGTAAGTTTCTTGCCTTATAGAAAATATGAGGTTGACGTAGGCTGAATTTTTACTGTCTTTGTATTGCTCCTTCCTTCAAATATTCGACATTATTTTTTCTTCATTAGACGGGGAAAAGTAATTTTAGTTTGTTTAACTTTTGCTTCATAAAATATTCTTGTATATTTCATATCTTTTTCTTATATATTTCAAAAACAATGAAAAGAGAGCCATTTAGAAATTAAAACAATATAAATTTAAGGCTGTTTTAATATAACAGAAATCAATTTTCAATATAAACAAAATTGTAGTCACCATCTCTATTACATCTACCTGCAATGGGCTTCGGCTACAGATACAGCCATGATGTTACTTCTACAGTTCTACTTCCACTCCTGTAGAAAGATAAGTACTGTAACATTAGTAACCAACACTTATGTATGTGTTTTAGGCATGTCCCTCGAAGGGGACTGGCGGAAATATAGTTGCTTCTTTCGTCTTTCCCAAATATTTTTTAGCATCCTAGTAAGTCATCATTGCGGGATCATCACCGTTGTAACTGCTTCTGAAGGCTAAGCTTTTGCTGAGTACTGTGTAGATTTCAGATGCTCACTGTCCTCATCATCATAACCTTGAGCCAGATCTCATGTTTGTCCCGATTCATTACCCTATAGATTGAAGCGTGTACGTGCGGGATATCTATCAGGTAAATAAAAAGCTGAAAACATTTTCGTTTCCACTAAGATGTTGAATGACTTCTTCAGTGGAGTCCTAATTCAAAATATGTTTCGTAACCGAGCCAGTTATTCTCACTCACTTGTAGTTAGGCCAAGAACTATAACTGAATATCTAGGATGATAAGCTGCAGAGAGATTTGTAGCGGAACCCCATATTTGCAGAGAGATTTTGGTTAATATATATATATATATATATATATATATATATATATATATATATATAAGTTCAAAAGATGATTTAAAAATAACAGGCAAGAAAACCAAACCTCTTGTACAGAACATTTAGCCTTAAGCAAAACTTTTTTGCAAGTAACCTCGTGGTGCAAAGCTTTCACCTGAAATATATCCAATCTTAAATAAAAAAGTGAAGAACTGACAAAACATATGAGAAAAGAGCAGTAAATGCTGGTTGCACCTTGTTTCTAGCAAAACTTATCTCCTGTAGAAAAATGAATGGTTTTCTTTGGTGCATCGGATCCTTGAATTAACCAAAACATGTGTGCAAACTGTGTATTCCTCCATGTACAACTCGTATCTGCTTAGCTCAATTGTTTTACCTTTTTATTGATTAAAGAAAATACTTTTACATCTCCTGATCTCAAATAAAACCAAAATCAAATCTAGTCAATTTATTTAAGACAATGAGATCGCAAGTTAGAGACTTACAACCCCAGAATGAGATGTCAACCTTCATCAGCTGGTTTACTTGTCCACTCGGTGCTAAACCGGTTTCATCTTGTGACCAAATGAAGATCTTTTTATCATTCACTCTTTTTTAATACCTATTACATATGAAATTCAAGAAGTCCAAATGAAGATCTTTTCATCATTCACTCTCAAGAATTAAAGACTCAAGTTTCAAAACTGAAACAAACCCAAGAAGTAAAGACTTAACTAAAAGAAGTTATATAAAGAAAATAAAACTTAATCAACGAATTATTAGTTATATGAAAAAAAAGAATTAGAATCTCCTTTTTCTACTAACCAAGACTAAAGAGAAAAAACCACAAAGCCAAACAATGCATATATATGAAACGTTCTATGGGTGTATGTCTTACCGGCAAGTCATGTGGTTGCAGCCTTGAGCAATTAAAAATCATTACACGACAATACTGACACCGTCTCCACCTCTTATACCTCGCCAAGCGATGCAACTATCATCTTGATATATTTCACGAACCTGAAGAATCTGAAACTCTTCACAGCTCATAGATTCACGCCAAGGAACGTCACGGTCCACACACGCAAACCTCTCACAGAGTGGACACTTCACACAACAGCTATTCTCTGCCTGACTACACGTGTTTGAGACTTAAAGCCTGGTCAAGATCACATAAAGGAGCAAGCTTTAGAACAAACCCATTTTATATGAACGAATAGAAAACAAACTAACAAAGGGAGTCTAGAACAGTTGTAAAAAGACAGTCGAGAACACACCTGCTGCTTAGATAGCTTCTTCAAAGTTTTCACCTTGATATCAAGCAGTACACAATACTTCATCGTTTACAGAAACCTATGACCATGGAAACACAAAGTGAGTAAAGCATTCATCCTTTTATCTAATCACTCGTCAAATCATAAATCAAGCACCATTCAAAATGAAATAAAAGCAAGGGTTCCAGGTTCTCTTGTTACATTAAGAACATAACAATATTTTCATTTAAACATCATTTTCACTAATCTAAATGTGGGTTAGAAACAAAACTCACAGAGACAGAACCTAACCCAAGAAGCGTATAAATTACAATAAGGCCGCGAGCTGTGGAACTGAGCCATGAAGGAAACAGTTTTAAGATTGACGCCTTCGTTTAACTGTTCGTGATGCCTAGGAGATTCATCTGCAATCTAAATCAAATTGAGTCAAAGTCAAGAAACAAAAGGGTGAAGCAGAATCAGATGTCAAGTAAACCATAATTGAGAGGGATAGTTCGGAGACGCAGCGAGGAAGCATGAGACTGACGCAACGAAAAATCAGGAGACGCAGCGGCGATGGTGGCTTGCATTATGGTCGACTAAAACAGAATTGATATATCACAGAAACAACAATCAGGAGAGAATTAAAGCAAAAAATAACAAAATAGCAAACAAACAGGGAGAGACTTGTAACTGTAAAGATCTCTAGACACTACAGAAACTTGAAGAAAATAAAGAGTCTTACCATTAGATTCAAATCAAGGAGGAAAAAATCCGAATAAGGGGTGAATCATATCTCGGCTTTGGCTGAAATTTCCCACTTATACATCAAAGATGAAGCGGTAGAAATCATTTGTCTTTACTATCAATTTGAAACTCAACCGGCTTATTAAAGATGAGAATTTAATTGTAAGGTATATGAAGAGATTAAACTCTTGGCTTTCTGGTTTCGTAGGCTGCTAAGGGCATCTCCAACCCCACTCTATTTTTCACTCTAAAATAGAGTTTAGAGTTAAAAATGCTCTAATGGTACTCTATTTCTCATTCTATAATAGAGTTAAAAATAGTTTACTCCAAATATAGAATAAGTTGTTTTTTCTTTGTTCATCACTCTATTTTCTACTCTAAAATAGAATACCATTGGAGCAAACTCTATCTCTATTATAGAGTCACTCTATTTTAGAGTAAAAAATAGAGTGAACCTTTGGAGATGCTCTAATAGGAGATCGGAAGAAGAATAGCAAAACCGTCAGCGAGGTTTCGTTGTTTATGTTGACACATGGCGCAATTACATGAGTTGAGTTTTGACGTGTAATCCAACATGGCATCACCAGGAGGGAGGTAACTCAACTTTATATAAATAGATTATTATCTGTTACTCTTTAAGAACTTTCGTTATAATCAATTAATATATGAATTAGTTCAGAGATGGATTAATATGAGATTTATCTTCCTATATAAGCGGCCGATAAATCTATATATTATTCTTATTTAAAAAGTTACCACAAATCTATATCATTAAATATGACCACAAATAACTACAAACTGAAAATTATTTTGAATTAAACACAGAATATTCTTAGTAACTGTAAAGAGATTTAGTCAATCTATATTATTA
The DNA here is from genome assembly GCA_019706035.1 of Raphanus raphanistrum subsp. raphanistrum. Lineage (NCBI taxonomy): Eukaryota > Viridiplantae > Streptophyta > Magnoliopsida > Brassicales > Brassicaceae > Raphanus > Raphanus raphanistrum. Next base: position 16,853,408 of record CM033981.1, read on the forward strand.
AATAGAAATATAATATTGAATTAGCCATAAGTTTTTCATCGTACTTACAATGACATAGTATTGAAGTATTAAGTAAATCTATATTTAAGGAGGTTTTGTTTTATCCTCATTTAAATAATAAATTCAAGTATTTAATGTATTTTCCTAATTTAAATAATAGATTTCTTTAATCGAGTCTTAACCAAAATAGATTCCTAATAAATTTGGTACATATTAATATTTTTAATATTTATTAATAAGAAATAATTAAATAAAAATCACATATCAAAATAAATTTATATAACATATAAATAAAATACAAAACAATTTATTCATAAATTATTAGTATAACATTTTCATAATATAAGTCCAATTAGTTATAAATATTGAATTTATATATGCTGCACTGTAATATAATAGACAATTAAAATCATTAAATATTATTATTCAAAGTAATAAATAAAATTGTTGTTTTCAAATGTTAAATTAACAATTATGTAATACATCTTAATTTACATATATATATATATATATATATATATATATATATATATATTATCGTTAGTACAAAAAAAATTAAAGTGAAAGCAAATATTTATACGGTCACGGGACATGCTATATAAATAAACGACAATAGCGCAAGATTATTTTCTTTAACAAATTTATTTTAATTCAAAATTTATTTATATATTTTATGTATTTATAAAGTTATTTTTTTTAAGGGATACTAAGATTTTGGAATTAGAAAAAATTATGACCCATCTCTATATTATTTTAGTTAAGAAATTTAAAATTTATATCAAAATATTGCATTAAACTTTTAATTTTAATTTTTATTATAACTACAAATATTAATTTTAATATAAATTTATGTTTAAATACTACAAATATATAATTTAGTATAAACAAAAAAATAAAAACATAAAATAAAAACCCGCCCGGTCGGGCGGGTCAAGGTCTAGTTTGCAAATTGATTTTCTTGCAACGAAGCTCTTTTAAAAGAAAAAATTATTTTTTATTAGATAACTTCTTATAGTAGGATACTTTTTCCCAAAAAAGAAAATTATTATTAAATAATTATTCATATGAAAAACTTATTTAACATATGTCACAATCTTAAATATAAAATTACCATTTGTTAATTATTAACTTTGAAGAACCAAATTTTTATAATAAGATGGATACCGTGAAATAATTAAAAAAAAAAATATAATACGTAACATTTTCAAATAAAAAAATAAATAATAATTTATCATTATAATATTTTAATTAATAATACATGTATTAATAAGTAATTATAAAAAATTGTTCATATGGATGGGTAAAATACCTAGTAAATATTATGTAAATGATTTGCATTTATTTAACCTTTTTTCCATAAGACCATGTACAATGGTTTGTAAATTCAACATATTCTTTCACTTCTTTTAGCACTCCACAACATATTTTTTTTCTTTTATATCATTATTCAACATCCACTATCCACTTTATTTTTAATCTTTAATATAATTTTGTTTAATAAAGTTCAACATCCTACTTTACAATTTTTAATTTATGTTTATATTTTTATAATTTATTAAATATAATAATGATAATATTTTAGTGTAATTAATTTAAATAATTATAATAACATAGTTTTAAATAAGTTTTATTTTATTTTTATTTATATCAATAGAAATTATAATTATTTATTTTTATCCAAAATTAACAAAAATAATATATTTTATAGATAATAAAAATGGTAAATTTTGAAAAAATGTAAAATAAATTAATTTATTATAAAAGTTTACTGCGAATAATTAGAAGTTATAATTTTCAGAGACCAATAAACATTACACCAAATGTCTTTATTTGATAATAAAAACCATTTGTTTTACTATAGAGAATAGATTTTACATGTTGAACTTATTCTAACTAAATTTAATCCACCTAGATTTAAAATCATTGTTCAACACCCCCATTAAAGCAAATAATAAACACTTAATTAATTAAACTATTGGACTAAGGAGACTTTTAAGCAGTGTTCAAGAAAGCGCTAGACGCTAATCGGGCGGCGACCTAACGCCTAGCGCCTAGAACGACTAAGCGGACGCCTAGGTTATTAGTTAAGCGGTTTAGGCGTTTATAAATTATAACAATATATTAAATATATGTAATATTTTATACTTAATAATAGTAAAAACTATTATTTATATATGATAAAAATTATTTTCATAAGAATATATATTAAAATATATTAATTATTATAATTTATAAATAAAAAATTATATATTATTTATTATTATAATATTGTAATTATCTAGGCGGTTTAAAGAGTAATCGCCACGGTCCTATAACGCCTAGCGCCTAAGCGTCGCCTAGACGGCCGCATAGACCGCTTTTTAGAACACTGCTTTTAAGTTAGTGTTTTTGTTTTATAGATTGATTTTCTTACCAAATTACACATATATCAAACTGAAACCAATATTTAAAAAAAAAAAAATCAAACTAAAACCAATCCAAACTCAATATAAACCGAACTGAACCTAAAACAAAGTGAATTATCTCCAGGTGGTTAAGTTAAAACCGGATAATCGAACCGAAGTCAAACCAAATCGGAAACTGAACCGAATCCATAATTTTTAGTATTAAACACGGGGGCCCTACATCAGTGCCAAAAAAAAGTCTTTTAAAATTCTCAGAAACCTTTCGATCTCGCTCGCTCTCTCAGATCTCTCTTCCTTCCTTGTTGCCTTCCCACATGGATCCCGCGTCTTCCAGAACTCATCAGCCCAACCGAATCGTCCCTGGTACACTCTTCTCTCCCCCCTCTTCATTTCCTTCTCTCTAATTCGTATCTCAATGAACAAAATCCCCAATTCCAAACCCTAGAAAAGCATTTTATAGAGCAGAGCCGATGATTTCTCCAAATGTTCGTTTTCCCTCTCGCTAACGATGTTTGTTGACTTTTCTCAGGGGAAAGATCCGTCATGGCCGATAATGTCGTCGACCACCAGCAGGTTCCTCCCGTAGATGAAAGGATTGTTACTTCTTCTTCGTCTTCTTCAGATCCCTACCCTTATTACAACGTCCTTCAAAACCCTACCAATCTCTATCATCCTTACGATTGGGATGTTGCAGCACATTCCGGTAAATAAATACTCTTTTCTTCCCCCCTTTTTGGTATTAAACAGACTCTGTTGAGTGTGTTCACTTTGCATTGTTGTTTTTTTCTCTCTTAGGTTATGCACAAGGCTTCAATGGTTGGGATGGGTATCCACAGTACGCTGCTACTACCCCTGAAGGCATGCATGTGCCACAGGTTAGCATCACTTATCCCTATTATATGTTAACTTATATCTATCTTGCTCTTGCTACATAGTTTCTTTGTTGTTTCTCAGGTTGTCTACGATGGAAACTCTTCTTTCATGTACCAACCTGGTTTTACTTACAACCCTTACCCACCGTCCATGATGTTGGAAGGGCAAGTCCCCTTCTCCCCAGCGTATTACCCACATTTTGGCGCTCCTTCACCTATGCATTTCGCTCAGCCGGAACTTGGTGGTGCTGACAATTCCCGTTATGACCCGGCATCTGCTTATATGGTTCCTTTTGCGGGGTATGGTGGCGGAGGCAGTTTATCTGGTAATCAAGGGGGTAACGCTTTAGCTTCATCCTATCCTCAGACGATGGGTATACTTGGGCCTTACGACCATAATGCTTCTCAGGTTAAACCTCTTTTCTTTTTTTTTTGCCTCTTTTTATTAATTTTTTTAATGGGCTGATGTGCAAATCTTTTGTTTGAGTTGGTTAGTTAATGTGTTTTGCCGCTGGTTATTAGTTTCACTAGCGCGTTTTTGTGAGTTCGTGTCTCTAAAGATTCTAGATACACACAAAACACAATCTAGATGAACCAATGAGTTCTTTTTTTTCCATATATAATTCAGTGGTCATGTTCTGTTTTGGTGTTGAATCTTCAGTTTCTTTCTTTCTTTCTTTCCATGTAATGGTTTCGGAGAATGAAAGTCTCCTTAACTTAGTTCACAGTTCTTATGGGCTTCTAACTTTTCTTTTGGCACCTTCGTTTAGATACCGTTGCATGGGAGTGGGGTTGCTTCAAGTTCGTCTTTGGGAGGATATTATCATGTAGGATCGTACCAGACTCCAAATTCTGTTGCTTCATATTATGGAGCTGATAATTCAGTCAGATCAGCCCCTGACATAGGTAAACGGCGAGAGTACAGTTCTGTACCCAGCACCAATGATCTGTATGGCAATCGAGGCCCAAGAGCATCCAGCAGGGTAGAGACGAAGAACAGCTCCAGACTTTCCTCTTCATCTGGTAGTCCAGCAAATGATTCAAGTACAGCTGGACCAAATCCCAGTCTGTACAACAATCCAGAATTTGTGACGGATTATAAGAATGCCAAATTCTTTATCGTCAAGTCATTTAGTGAAGACAATGTCCACAGAAGCATCAAGTATAATGTCTGGGCCAGCACGCCGCATGGCAACAAAAAACTTGATACTGCTTATAGAGATGCTGAGAAGATGGGTGGAAAATGCCCAATCTTTCTGTTCTTTTCGGTATGGCTCATTCTCTCGATGTGACAGTGTAATTGATATCTTTCGTTTTACAGCAATCCTAATGATAAGGCAACTCTTTGTTGCTACAAGGATACATTGAGCTTAACCAGTGTCTGAATGTTACAGGTAAATGCAAGTGGACAATTCTGTGGAGTGTCGGAAATGGTCGGACCTGTAGATTTTGAAAGGGACGCTGGTTACTGGCAGCAAGACCGGTGGAGTGGGCAGTTCCCAGTGAAATGGCATATTTTGAAAGATGTACCGAATAACCGGTTTTCTCATATTCTTTTACAAAACAATGACAACAAGCCGGTAACGCACAGCCGAGACTCTCAGGAGGTGGGTATTTATGTCGTAACCTTGTATGTGTTGCTTTAAAGTTTGTGGTGGAAGTTAACTAATAGAGTGATGAACTGTAACAGGTGAAGCTGCGTCAGGGGATTGAGATGCTGAGAATATTCAAAGAATACGAGGCACACACATCTATCCTGGATGATTTTAGCTACTATGATGAGAGAGAGAGGCAAAAGGTGGGAGAGGATGGCGGGAGGAAAGAAGACGGGGGAGAAGAGACCTCCTCTTCTGTGGAACAGTTATCAGAGCGTCTTCAAGCTGTCACAGTAGAAGATGGAAAGGAAGGGGGAAAAGAAGACTTGAAGGAGAAGACTTGATATAACTGATTGATGCAGTAATAGTAAGTAGAAGCATTCTTTTTGGTAAACAAGTTGGAAGGGGTTCTCTGTTTCTTTTCTTCTTTTTTTTTGGGTGGGGGCTGTATACTGAAATGTCCAAAAAATTACAAATCCAATTCCTTGTAACTTTTGTAGCATTATGTTTTTTTTTTCTATCATTGAACAGCTCACGTGCCTGTCACTATATGACTTGTACTCTTGAGTACAACTAAGACGGGTAACAAAACGATTGAAACGTAACGTGGTATAACAAAAGCAAAACAAATGAGATCATGTCTTTTATCATCCATATAAATAAAATTAGTTGAGAAGAAAGTCTGCTAAAAAGACTTGACTAACATATTCAACTATATCATTATGTAAGGAACCACTCTATTCAAATACGAATAACATTATTGCGATTCATTTTGAAAAAAATTGGAAAGAAAATAATTTGACAAGTTTATTTTATTGCTGCAAGATAGATTACTGCAGGTTTATCAAAAAAGGATAAATTACTGCTGTACTGCAAATAATACTCTTTCAAATCTCAGTTTTAAAGCATATAATCTGTTCTTTACATTTTTGTGAAATTTCCATTATTCTTCTCGAATATAGTTACCACAGAATTCACCAAAAATAAATAACATGTATATTTAATAAAATTAGATAATTATTAAATCGAATAATACAAGAAATTTAAAGATTTGTAGAGTAGATTTACAAATATTTAATTTAATAACACATGAATTTTAAGGAATTGATGAATTACAAAATTGAATAACTCTAGATTTTAATGCAAATTTTAAATTTTTCAATCTCAGTCTAATTTTTAGATCACCTTTATCTAAATCCTCAAAAAGAATTATGTACTCTTATTTAATGGGCAATTGTCTAAAATAACACCTTTGAAGTTTTTATCCCAAAATAGCACTAGAAGGAGAAAGTCACATAAATGACATTCATTAATAGGCAAATTGTCTATAATACCCTTGTTTTAAAATTAATTAAATAAACAGAACAAAAAAAATTTGAAACGCCTCTCTCTCTTCACGCGACGGTTTCCTCGTGCTTCTCCTTCTTCGCCGCGGCTCCGGGACCACGAGTTCCACCAGCTTCCCGCCGCCTGGTTCGATCAGTGCGGATTGTACGTCGCAACGAGTCGTTACGCGTGACGCTCTACTCGTTCCTCGACGGATTCGAGAACGGAGAGATACCTAACGCGCTTTTGTCGAGAAGCAGATCGCGAACCACGACGGAAATAAAAACTTTATTATTGGATGATGTTGTTGACCTTTGCGTGATTTGGATTGTTGTTGTTGTTGGCAGGTCCAGTTGGTAAGGACACAAATGAGAGTGCCTGAGTATGGCTGGACCACTCAGAAGGTCTTTCATCTTATGAACTTTGTCGTCAATGGAGGTCATCATCATCTCTGTTTTTCTTTCCATCCACCTCCTTTGTATTATGTTGTTTCTGACTAACCTTTTTCTATGTGTGTGTGTGTGTGTGTGCAGTTCTATTTGGATTTCACCATCAAGTGTTTCTCGTCCATCCCAAGGTGAGAGTCTCTGAATAAGCTTTGAGTGACCGTGGTGTTTGTTCCTCTGCTCAGTTTGTGTTGTCAACGTAACTCTGGTTTTTTTGTTTGTTTCATTTTTGAAGGATGCATCATTTTTAAGTATTTAATATTATTGCTGAGGTAAATGCAGGCTCTTTGCTGGATACTATTGGATCTTCCGGGTCTCCTCTTCTTCTCGGCATACACACTGCTCGTGTTGTTCTGGGCAGAGATATATCACCAAGCAAGTACCGTAACAGATTTTTCCTTATACATGACTAGACTCTCCTATTAATGTACCACACAAACTCTGAACGTGTATATGGTGACACTTATGAGCAGGCAAGAAGCTTACCAACGGATAAGCTTCGGATAACGTATATCTCAGTCCATGTGGCTGTATATTTGGCTCAGGTTCTTATGGTTTTCTATTTTTTTATTTTCGTTTTTATATGTTGTGGTTACTGAGCTTTCTTTGATACAAAGAATCTCTTTGAACCGTTCTCACTTTTTTTGTATAAATTTTGGGTGAATCAAAAGACTTTTAAGTCTGATATTGTAATTGATGTCTCTATCAGGTTGTTATATGGGTATGCATCTGAGTCAATGATAACAGCACAGTGGAGTTAGTTGGAAAGATATTTATGTCAGGTAGTTTTTTGCATGGTCAAGCAAGTTTGCTAAGTCCGTTATTGCTCAACTCTGTATTGATTTTTATTTGTGTGTTTTACTTTTTCTTCTAGTTGTGTCTTTCATCGCGGCGTTAGGCTTCTTGCTCTACGGAGGAAGGTAGTGTTTTTACTTGTCTCGTGATCAAAGTGTCTGAAAGTTCTTCAATGGTTTGACTGGGTCGTCTTTTCTCATGTATTCCCTTGTAATGCTATGTAGATAGTTTATTATACTAAATGTGGGCATAATAAACACACATGTTATCTAGGATAATTTGTGGAACTTTTAGGATGGGTTTCCTGAAGAAAAAATGAGTGTTTTATTACATAAATCTATTTTCGAAGAGAATCAAAAATAAAATAAAAAACGTGTAAGGAATGTTAGACAATTTTTGTTCTGGATGGCTATCCTGAATTGGAACTTAATCTTCCAGAACAACCAAAACAAAACAACATAATTAGAAATTCATTGGCTATAGAAATCTCCAAGTAGAAAACACATATAAAAGAGAGAACATGGAAATATGATAGTTCGAAGCCTTATCAGTAATTCTATAAAGAAAGTGTTAAATATGATATGATTATAAAAGACACATGTTATCTAGGATAGCTTTTGGCACTTTCAGGATGGGTTTCCAGAAAAAAAAATTAGTGTGTTTTATTTCATAAATCTATTTTCGAAGAGAATCAAAAAGCGTGTAAGGAATGTTAGACAATTTTTGTTCTGGATGGCTATCCTGAATTGGAATTTAATCTTCCAGAACAACCAAAACAAAACAACATAATTAGAAATTTGTTGGCTATAGAAATCTCCAAATAGAGAACAAATATAAAAGAGAGAACATGGAAATATGATAGCTTGAAGCTTTTTTCAGTAATTCTATAAAGAAAGTGTTAAATGTGGTATGATTATAAAAGACACATGTTATCTAGGATAGCTTTTGGAACCTTCAGGATGGGTTTCCAGAAGAAAAAAAAGAGTGTGTGTTTATTACATAAATATGTTTTCGAAAGGAATCAAAAAGCGTGTAAAGAATGTTAGACAATTTTTTTTCAGGATGGTTATCCTAAATTGGAACTTAATCATCCAGAACAACCAAAACAAAACAACATAATTAGAAATTCATTGGCTATAAAATTTCCAAATAGAGGAACAAATATAAACGAGAGAACATGAAAATATGATAGCTTGAAGCCTTTTTAGTTATTCTATAAAGAAAATGTTAAAATGTGGTATGATTATAAAAGATACATGTTATACAGGATAGCTTTGGCATTTTCAGGATGGGTTTCCAGAAAAAAAAATGAGTGTGTTTTAGTACATAATTCTGTTTTCGAAGAGAATCAAAAAGCGTGTAAGGAATGTTAGACAATCATTGTTCAGGATGGCTATCATGAATTGGAACTTAATCTTCCAGAACAACCAAAACAAAAAAAAACATAATTAGAAATTCATTGGCTATAGAAATTTCCAAATAGAGAACAAATATAAAAGAAAGAACATGGAAATATGATAGCTTGAAGCCTTTTTGTAATTCTATAAAGAAAATGTTAAATGTGGTATGATTATAAAATATACATGTTATATAGGATAGCTTTTGGCATTTTCAGGATGGGTTTCCAGAAAATAAAATGAGTGTGTTTTATTACATAAATCTGTTTTCGAAGAGAATCAAAAAGCGTGTAATGAATGTTAGACAATTCTTGTTCTAGATGGCTATCCTGAATTGGAACTTAATCTTCCAATATATATATATATTATAATCAAAATCTATAAAAAAATCATTGGCTATAGAAATCACCAAATATAATTCATTGTCTACAAAATAGAGAACACATATCAAACAGAGAACATTAAAATAGGATAGCTTGAAGCATTTTCAATAATTCTATCAAGAAAGTGTTAAATGTGGTATCATTATAAAACACATATGTTATATAGGATAGCTTTTGGCACTTTCAGGATGAGTTTCCAAAAAAAAGAAGATTAATGTGTTTTCTTACATAATTATGTTTTCGAACAGAATCAAAAGCGTGTAAAAAATGTTAGACAATCTTTGTTCAGGATGACTATCCTAATTTGGAACTTAATATTCAAAAAAAAAAACATAATCAAAATCTATAAGAAAAATTCATTGGCTATAGAAATCACCAAATAAAGTTCATTGTCTACAAAATAGAGAACACATACCAAAAAAAAGAACATTAAAATAGGATAGCTTGAAACATTTTCAATAATTCTATCAAGAAAGTGTTAAATGTGGTATCATTATAAAACACATATGTTATATAGGATATCTTTTGGCATTTTCAGGATGGGTTTCCAAAAAAAAATGAGTGTGTTTTCTTGCATAAATCTATTTTCGAAGAGAATCAAAAGCGTGTAAAGAATGTTAGACAATCCTTGTTCAGGATGGCTATCCTAAAATGAAATTTAATCTTCAGAAAAACATAATCAAAACCAGCGGTCGTGGATGGTCTTAGAGGTGTGGATTCTCACTTAAAGGATTTTTAGAAAATTCAATATTTAATTAAAAATAAAATATTAGGATAGCAGGTAAAATATTTAGAAAAGGCTTCCAGAAAATTTAATATTTAACTAAAAATAAAATGTTAGGATAAAAAGTAAAATATTTATGAAGTGCTTCTTGAAAATTTAATATTTAACTAAAATAAAATATTAGGATATCAAGTAAAATATTTAAGAAATGCTTCTTGAAAATTTAATATTTAATTAAAATAAAATGTTAAGATAGCAAGTAAAATATTTAGGAAGAACTTAAAAAAATATTTAATTAAAAATAAAATGTTAGGATATCAAGTAAAATATTTAGGAAGTGCTTCTTGAAAATTTAATATTTAATTAAAATAAAATATTAAGATAGCAAGTAAAATAGTTAGGAAAGTCTTCCTGAAAATTTAAAATTTTAAAAATAAAATATTAGGATAACAAGTAAAATATTTAGGAAATGTTTCTAGAAAATTAAATTTTTAATTAAAAATAAAATGTTAGGATAACAAGTAAAATATTTAGGAAAGGTTTCCATAAAATTTAATTTTTAAATAAAAATAAAAATAAATTTTTAAAGTTCAGGAAAATTTTGTATAGTTTTAGGAAAGTTATCCAGAAAATCTTATGTTAACAAATTTGAAATTTTTTTTTCTTGGTGTCTTATTGATTAGACGGATGCCTAGACTAATTTTTACACCATATTAGTAAGAATCAAATGAAGTTATCAAATTTTGTAAAATAAAATTGAACAAAATGTTTTTTATACTTATTACTTGGTTACACAGGATAGTAACACGATAGGAGTTTTATTACCTCTCAGACTAACACTACATGAGCTGAAGTATGAGACTAAGCTGAGGAAAATCATCTGTTATAATCAAACACACAGATTTATTTAAACCTAAATTATATATTATAAAGTTGGAAAACATTTGACAATTTTTGGAAAGCATCAACAAACCATTGAAATGAAAAAAGAATGAAACACATATGAATAAGAAACTTCATCATATAAGAGGAGGAACAAATGTATCAGTAGTTTACTTGGTATAGCTAGCTGAATCAGTAATAACTTGCACGATTCAATTTGTTTGGAAGGTTTAGTACATTAGCAGGAAACATATCATGAATAGTCTAAGAAAAAAGAAAATCATATAAAAAAAATTTAAAAACAATGTACTTGTTTTTCTCTCTGCACAGTAGAACCAAAAGCTGGAATATCATTCAAAAGGAGCAGGAGAAGCAAATGGATCAATAGTTTGCTTGGTACAGCTAGCTCAATCAGTAATAACCTAAAAAATTCAAGTTGTTTTGGAAGGTTTAGTACATTATCAGGAAACATATCCTGAATAGTCTAAAAAGAAGAAAATCATACAAAAAAATATAAAAAAACGTTTACTTTTTTTTTCTCTGCACAGTATAACCCTGGAATATCATTCAAAATGAGCAGGAGAAGCAAATGGATTAATAGTTTGCTTGGTACAGCTAGCGGAATCAGTAATAACCTGCAAAATTCAAGTTGTTTTGGAATGTTTAGTACATTATATCATTATAGGATATCAAGTAATATATTCAGGAATGACTTCCTGGAAATTTACTATTTAATTAAAAAAGAAAATGTTAGGATAGTAAATAACATATTTAGAAAGAGCTGCCTGAATATTTAATATTTAAAAAGGAAAAATGTTATGATATAAAGTAAAATATTTAAGAAAGGTTTCTTAAAAATTTAAAATTTAATTAAAAAGAAAAAATGTTAGAATAACAAGTTAAAATGTATATATTAATAAAAATTACATATATATCATATTTAAGATAGCAAGTTACATATTTAGGAAGGGTGTCCTGAAAATTTAATATTTAACTAAAAAAAATGTTAAGATAGCAAATAAAATACTGTCTTAAGCTTAGCTTTCCTAAGTGACAAATTATTTTGATTTCTTCTTTAATTTCTACTTTTATATCTCTACTTACATATTCATTTGTTGTTTGTTTGCATCTATTGAATGTGTTTAGGAAATGTTGCTTATAACATTGTTAGTCTTTTGTTGCTTGCGCTTGTAAAACTTTGTAGTGTTTAGAAAAATTTCGGGAAGGATTTGTGTAGTTTCAGGAAAGCCTTCCAAAAAATCGGATGGTTTGGAAAACTTTTTGCTTAGTGTTTTGTTCTCCTTAAGCATGTTGATATCTTTGGCATGCTCGTGAATTTTCTTATGACATTGTTAGTCTCTTGTTGCTTGTGCTTTTGAAAATGTGTAGAGTTTTAAAATTTCAAGAAAGATTTGTGTAGTTTCAGGAAAACCTTCCAGAGAATAATTATCAAGACAATCTTAAGATAATTCTTGTTCAGGATAGCTATCATAAATTTGAACAAAGTCTTCCAAAATCGTCAAAGCAAAAAGTCAATATTTAATATTTAATATTTAATTAAAAAAATGTTAGGATAGTAAATAACATATTTAGGAAGACCTGCCAGAATATTTAATATTTACTTAAAAAAGAAGCCACACACACACAAGCAATGTCACTTATTACATAACACTTATCGAGTTGAAAGCAAAAAGAGACGTGAGGAACACACAAGCAATCTGGTGGTGACGCCAGCCTCCTCCATAGATCAGAACAGTTGGTTTTCAAAAACCCGAGCTTGTCATTTTCACGGTCATAAGTGACGAGCGTATTGCGAACAACAATTCCTGATAAAAAAAAGAAAGAAAAATGTATAAACATTCTACTCATCTCATTGGAAGCAAAAAGAAAAAAAGAAAAAAACAGAAACTGGAGTTAATTTGAAATCAAAGAGTGAAGAACAAATGATCTATCATGAAACTAATCATACATGATACATGACTTCACAGATAGAGGGAAATGAATGCAAAATACGTAAAGTGAGTCTGCATACACTACTTCCAAGGAGTGTTGTTGAGTCTCTATCAGGAAATATTCCAAGGCAGTAAGCGCTTCTAACTTTAGTGTGCTGTAAGAACTGTTGTAATAGCTTTCTAAGACAGAAACTGTTAATGCTAGCTCATGTTATCAAACACGTAGCTTAAAGGAAAAGATGAAGTCATTTTACTTTACCCTGAATAGATAGTTCTCGGGAGAAAGGATAAGTTTCTGATGATTACCATAACTCCATAGCGATCTCGGGGAAAAATTGTGTATCTCAGCCACATCCTTGAGCCATAACTTAAGACAAAAAAAAAACAAAAAAACGAAGTATAGAACTTTCTCAATCACTCAGTATTACTAAGGTCCATAACTTAAGACAAAAAAAACGATATTTCATCAAATCTAAACGAACACGATAACAAAGAAAGACTACCACCAAATCCTATGTTATTTCTTAACCAAAAAGGAAAGACAGTTCAAGAACGTAACACATATTTGACCTAGACACTCCTCAAATCAAGGACCTTAGAAGACACTTTAAAGCAAAAAAAAAAAGGTCTCATTTTGATGTAAAGACAATGACTTTAAGCGGTGCAGATAGAGAGGTAACCGTCGTACAAGGGCGATGGCAGAGACAAGAGCATAAGCTCCACAGAGAGAGAAAAAGATTCCATCTTGCCACTGAGTTGACTCGTTAACCTCGTCCCACCAATTCGTCATCTCCGTCGCGAAGATTTGTACCATCTCCACCGGCATCATCTCGCTCGAATCCGCCTTCCTCCTCCCTTGTTTCTCTGCTATATTTTGCCGGAGAGGATTTGATTACACACTTCGGATTCGAGAATCTGCTTGAATCGAGAGAAGGTCCGGTCTTTCAATCGGAATCGAAGAACCCTAATCAGCTCTTAAGAATCGGAGAGAGATGAGGCGAGCAAAAGGGGTGAGTTGTTTGAAAGTCAATTGTCGTCGTTGTTGGGAGAGAGACGACGACGATTTTCAATTTTTTTTAATTAAAAGAAAGGGCATAAAGGTAAATGACACACTTTAATGAAACCTATTTTTGTGATTTTTGACCCTGAGTGTTCTTTTGGGGATAAAAACTTGGATTAGTGCTATATTTGTCTTTTTCTCTTATTTAATCTTCTATTTTTAGTGAATTAATGGAATTTCAGTTTTACTCACAAAGTTTTTTTGTTTGCCTCCAAATATAAAAACTTGAATATTAAATTTTCATTTCAAAATTTAATTTTTATTTTAAAATTTAATTATCCAAGTATACAACTTGATATATAATGGTAGAGTTTTTTTTAAATTAATTTTGAATTAAATTAAATAAAAAATATTTTAGTTGGTGGAGTATATAAGAAAAAAAATTCTAGTGCTTAAGAGCAATTGATCCGTCTTTTTCCTTGCACAAGAAACGAGCAAGAGACAAGTTCTGATTCTGGTCTCCAATGGCATCCTCTTCTCTTGTTCGAATCGCCATCGTGGGAGACATCGTACTGTGATTTCCCCTCTTAATCTCTCTCTTTTTCTTATAGTGTGGATGTATTTACTTATCTTCTTCTTCTTCTGCTGTTGAAGCATGGCTTCTGGGATCTAGATGAAGATCGAAAGGCTCTTCAGCTAGTACAGGTTATTTTCTCAATTCCTTCTTCTTCTTCATAAAAGCCTTTCCTTTTATATTTTCCCACCTCACACAATCCCCTTGTGGCTTCTCAACCCTGATTTTGCAGCCGCAATTGGTGCTCTTCACAGGTGATTTTGGTGAGAGGGTGAATGCGCCACTTGTGCGGAGCGTTGCTGCTCTTCCTTTCCCTAAAGCTGTTATATTGGGCAATCATGATGCTTGGAGCACCGCCCAGGACTCGTAAACCTTTTCTCTCTCTCTGGTTTACCTTCTTCTTGAACCGTCGGTCTTTTGCTTTGTTTATTGATTATGGTTTCCTCTTTTCAGGAAAGATAAAGATAACGATGTTCTTATGCAACTTGATATGTGAGTTTCTTTTTTTTTTTTTTTAACTCTAAATCGTACCTATGATACCCTCTTACCAGTCTCTTGTTTTGACCCGCTGCATTGCAACCAACCAACAGCCTTGGTGATGAGCACGTAGGATATCAACGCATGGACTTCCCCTCACTTAAGCTCAGTGTTGTTGGTGCTCGCCCCTTTTCACATGGGGGTAATAAACTGTTTCAGAAAAAACTGCTTGCCCAGAGGTTAGCTTTTAAATTTGCGGAAATGCATCTTCATGTTTATTTGTCCAAAATAGATTGCAAATCTTTTGTATATACAGGTCTCGGTACTGGTGAAGAAACAATTGATAGTTTATATAGAAAGAAACTGCAGTTTCTCTTAGAACATTTTGTATTTGTGGTGGTGATAACTGTGATAAGGTACAAGTCTTATCTTTTTTTTTTTTTATATCTCTTTCTAGGTATGGAGTTCGTAACTTGAATGCCAGTGCTGGGAGTATTTGTCGAGCTGCACTTGGAACACCGAAAGATCATGGGGTTATAGTTCTTGCGCATAACGGGCCAACAGGTGCATCAACAGCCTTTGAAGCTTTCTGAGTGGTCTAGTCTTTGGCCAGTGAGGTTCAACATATGAAGGTTAACTAACTAGTGGGTTTTTCTGTGTTGCAGGTCTTGGTTCTCAGGCAGAGGATATATGTGGAAAAGACTGGTCTGTCGAAGGCGGTGACCATGGTGATCCAGGTAAAGTAAGCTGACATCTTTTCCAATTCCGGAGTCTGTGCTGATTATGGTTGTGTTTGGTGACAGATCTAGAGCAGGCGTTACGCCAGTTGAAGGAGACGCCGGAGTTGTCTGTTCCTTTAGTTGTGTTTGGTCACATGCACAAGGAGCTTGACGGTGGGAAAGGAAACCGGAAAATGCTTGTGAAAGATAGTGACAACAAGATTGTTTATCTGAATGGTGCAATAGTCCCGAGGGTTAAAGAGACAAATGAAACACCGGCGGAGTCTGCGAGTGGCGGCACAGTAAGAGCTTTTACATTGGTGGAGATTTTAGATGGAAAGATCAAGAAAGTAGTAGAAAGTTGGGTACAAGTAACAGGAAATGTGGCCAAGGTTGTTGAGGAAATTACATTGTTCGAGGATTCAACTTGATTTATCAGGGAAACTGTGTTGTTCTCTTGTGTTGTTCAATTGTCAGCTCAACAATTATGCATCCTTTAATTCATTAATGATCAGTTTAATTTAACTATGTAAATACTCGTGCTATTTGAGGTTTCCTGTATGTGGAATCAGTTCTACAAGTTGTTTTCTTCCATTAACCAACCAATGAGAATAGCCGAGGAATGTTTAAGAAACTCAGAGACTGAGGAAGAGGGGCATATAGGTAGTCAAGAGCCAAGACCTATCTTCAGTCAATGTTTTGCCTACTGAGGCCACGTATGTTGTGGGCATAAAACGAGGTCTCTCCTTAGCTGGTTGGATACTTATGTATAGATTAGTACGTTGATGGCTCTCTTGTGTATTGAGTAATGGAAACAGATCAACTCAAGCCTATCATACTGGCACAGGGGCAGTTTGAGTTCTTTGCAGACGTGTTTCAGAAACGAGATGGTGAAGTGAAAGGAGAGAATAAATACACATACAGATTTTTATTTTATAGCAATTTTGATAGATAACAGTACCACCAAATGTCTTGAAGACTTTGCAGCAGCAGCTCTAGCTCTAGCTCCCACGGTATGTGGTGAAAGAAAAGGGTGAAAGTAACAGCGGGACGTGGAAATGCTCCCATTTCTGAGATTCAGTGACCTCAAACGCAATGGAAACATAAGGGAAGAAGCCTCCTGGGCAATACTTCCCAGTGTTGAAGCTTATCCTATACGTCCCTGGCTTCAAAGCCTCGACCAAATCCATCAGTGGCCCGCTACGCCCATCTTTATCAGTAGCTGAAGTTCCCACCATGGACCAGTCCCCACGACCTTCATAACCAAAGGAAGGACTCGTAGTACCATTCCACACCTCCAAGTGGACTTCAACACCTACAGCTGGAGCACCACGTGAGACGTCTAAGACATGAGTGGTGATGGGTGGCCTACTTCTCTTGGGAGCTTCTGCAACATTCAAATGCCCTCCTATGATTCTCAGACGATCTTCTAAAGCCATCAATAAAATAGAAAGAAGAAAAAAAGATCACAGATAACACGAGTATATTCCAAAAGATGCATACTTTGATATCAATCTTGACTCCTACTAGATTCAAGCCCCAAACAAAAAAAATAAAACATTGAGAAGCAAAGGATTTGGTAAATTAAAAAAAAAATACCTTGAGGTTTTGTGGACTCGGTTTGTGAAACACCTTTGGCCTTCTCGGAGAAGAGCTTTGCCATGCGGAGCTCAGTTATTTTCATCTGCTCCTTAGCAGCAATCTCGAGCTCCACTATTGGTCTGTTTGCATACCTTCCCTGTAAATAATTTTGGACAACATGTAACTTTGTAGAAGACAATACACAAGACGAGACCAAAGATTCAAAACTTGCAATATAGATGACCGTAAAGTTACATTAGTCAAGAGATCTTCATTGTATTTTATACACTAAAACATTTTCTCTTGACCAAGTCTTCAGTGCTTATATGTTGAAGTTCGACATCTCTTAACAGATTAATGAATCATCTTTCAAAGTTGGTCTCAGCTATTTGTTAGATCTTCTTCACACAGAATGTAAACAGCTACTCTCAAAACAACCACAACAACTCCATGAATCTTAATATCTAAACATCCTTAATTGTTTGTTCTAACAAGAAGATAAAAAAAAACCTTTAACTCGGCGAGCATCTGGGCGTGAGTCCTGCCGGAAGCGCAAACAATGAAGATAAAACCAAACTTTTGTCTGTAGAGTACATTCCACTCTGCAAGCTCCTAAGAAAGAGAAGACAATTCATCAGAAGTAAACTTTTAAAAGATCTGGAGCTCTGATCCGATCCGATCCGAATCACCTCTAAGGCAGAAGCAGAGGTTGTGGCAAAGGCAGTGGACTGCTCCGTCACGCTCCTGCGAGCGAAATCGGAGTTGCTAGAAGGCGAAGGAGACTTCCCGATCTGAGGATGAGCAGCGAAGGCTTCGAGCCAAGCCGCGACGTTGACTTGGTTGAACCAGATGTCTCTTGCGGATTCGATGGATGCTTCTAAAGAGCTAAAGGGAGAAGCTTTCACCATTAGCTTCGCGAAATCGGAGCTTCCGCAGCAAACCATCCAGTCTTCTTCCCTGATCTTCATCGTCATCGCCATCGCCATTTTTGGTTTCTTTCACTGATCCTAGTTCTGCTGTTAGCTGGTGGGAGACGAAAGTCTGTTAACAGGGGCCTAGCCTAGTTCTGTAATAATGTCTAATAACTGGGCTTAGTTCTTGACCAAAAAAACAAACTGGGCTTAGCTCAGTTGGCTGATGAAAGATAACTCTGTTAAATGGGCCTAGTTCTGTCGGCTTAATGTAATGTAAGATGTTACAAGGTTAATTCCAATTTTATTCAAAACTAATATTTATTTTAAAATAAATATTACGAACTATTGAGTTCACAACTTTGAAAAACATATATTATGAAAAGAAAATTATGATAAATTATTATTTATTTTTTAAAAGATTTAAATTGCACATCAAGTCATGACAACTTTTACATCAATATATATATACATAGAATGCATCGTTCTATTTCTTAATTTTTAATAATTCAAAACTCCATTGACATGCAGAAGAAAAATGCTATTCCCATGTAAACCAAAACAGAACTTTTACTTGTTTAAATAACAATTAAGGTGAAGCAATTATTTATTAAAAATATGATTTTTGCATAACAACACTATATGTATCGAAATGATCTTATTTGTTTTAAATAGTTTAAAAAAATTGGGTACTTTTTATTGAATTATTTTTAAAATTAATTATATAATCTGATAAATAAATATAAAACTATTAATATGAGATTTGTTATTAAAGAGTACACATACTACAACAAATAATTCTTATAATATTCATACAAAAAACATTAAGTAAACATAATTCTACAGAAAAGCATAATAATAACTTATAAAGAAAAATAATAAAGACATTTACATACATGTTGATGATAAAAATAATGTTTTATTTATAGATGTGTTTATATTTCAAATTGTTAAGAAAAACCAAATTATGTTTATATGATAAAAAGCTAAGTTATGTTTGTCTATTGGCATCGTTGTATACATATTGATATGTATAAGGGATGTATAATGTTTTTTCAAATGGATATATATTGTTAATAGAATAATGTTGTTAGTTATCCTTTAAATTTTATATAATTATTTATTAAAGATATCGACAACATTAGCCATTCTAATTTCTAAAGTAAGATTTCCGTTGCGAAAAATCATTTCGAAAATGATAATATATATATATAATTGAAAACGGATTTTACATTAATAATAGTATATTTATATTTTTATTAGATAATGTATTATTAATTAATATGATAAAATTTTC
The DNA here is from genome assembly GCA_019706035.1 of Raphanus raphanistrum subsp. raphanistrum. Classification (NCBI taxonomy): domain Eukaryota; kingdom Viridiplantae; phylum Streptophyta; class Magnoliopsida; order Brassicales; family Brassicaceae; genus Raphanus; species Raphanus raphanistrum. Next base: position 16,872,744 of record CM033981.1, read on the forward strand.
AAAAATAAAAACATATTTTTGAATATAAGATATTTCTTTTTATATATTGTGTTGTTCTCTAAAATTAGTAGTTTTATATTATAAAAATTAAAAAATTAGATATAAAATAATTTATAATTCAATATTAATCAAGTAAAACATTTGTATAAAGATATTTTTAATACTATTTCTAATATGTGAGTGTTTTAAAAATTTTAACACAATAATAAACACATATATTTTGATGATTTTTTTTATATATAAATAATTTGATGTTTGATTTAAACTTCCTGAGAACATAAATGATAATTTACCATGATAAGTTTTGAGTTAATAAAACATAAAATAATAGGTATTCATAAGAAGATATGCATGCAAATATATATTTGAATAACTCAAAAACAATAAGAAAAAATAATATCAGATATATATACAATCAAAATATATCCAAAATTTTATTACAAACTATAAATATTTAACATGTCAAAAATATTTCCAAAAAATAAAAATTATATCTGAAATTCTGAAAAGAAAAAATATCAAAATCATACCTGAATGTATATATGTAAGAAGTACTTAAATATATGAAGGTATCTAGTAGGGTAGTATAAAATGCATTCAAACCCGAACAGTTAACTAAAAATTTAATAAATAATCTAGAAAAACACCCGAAAATCTAAATCAATATATAAAATAAATATTCAGAAACTAACTAGCTCCTTTACATAATTCTATATATATTTTTATGTTATATATAAAAATTCCCAAACTCAAATTATCGATTATTAAATTAGTTGAGACTAGAAATGTATATCTAAATCCAAATTATGTTAATTTAACTGAATCTTCCAACATCTAATTTTTTACAGCACTCCTCCAGTATATAAAATAGAGAACTAGTCTCAAGAAGTTTCAAAACATGTTTTTGTTTCCAAACTAGCAAAGAATGATCAAAGTGATCAAAATAAGTTTCATTAAAAAGATAAATGACAATTGTGTTTTTCTACAAATATATTAATAAATAATTAAATAAATAATTGAATAAAACTTATATGTTAATGATTTTTTAAAAACTTTTTTAACTTCTTCTAAGAAACAATTTTTCTACAAACTTTTAGGAACATCTTCGGTAAAAAATTAAAAACTGTATGAGATTGAAAAACCTGAATGCGTATCTGATCAGAGGTACTTATATATATATAAATGTATTTAGTAGGATAGCATAAAATGCATTCAAATCTGAACGAGTAACTAAAATTTTAATAATCCAAATAATCTAGAAAAACACCTGAAAATCTAAATCAGTATCTAAAATAAATATTCAGAAACTAACAAGCTCGTTTACATAATTATATATGTATTTTGTGTTATATATAAAAATGCCTAAACTCAAATTATTCGATTTTAAATTAGTTGAGACTAGAAATGTATATCTGAATCAAAAAGTATTTTGATTAAACTGACTCTTCCAACATATTTTTTAAGGCACTCCTCTGGTATATAAAATAGAGAAATTGTCTCAAATAGTTTTAAACATGTTTTTTTTTAAATTAGCAAAAAAGGATCAACGTGATCAGAAAAGTTTCATTAAAAGATAAATGACAAGTCTGTTTTTCTACAAATATATTAATAAATAATTTAATAAAACTTATATGTTAATGATCTTTTTCAAAAAACAAATTCAACCTTTTTAGGAAACAATTTTTCTAAAAAAGTTTAGGAACATCTTCCTAAATATGTATGATATCTTTCTCAATTTTTTTAGTATGCATATGTAGGAAGATATTATATAATATCTTCTTAAGAGTTATGAAGATATTGATAAATATGGATAATATCTTCATAAAGTTATAAGATTATGACTTTTTATAATGTGTTTTAAAAATATAATTTATATTTATATTTACGAAAACTTTCGTGAATATATAATTATCAATATCTTACTGAATTTTATTATATATATATATATATATTTAGTAAAATATTCTTTAATATAATAACATTTTCTTTCTAGGAAGCCATTTCTGAATTGAAATATCTAAATTTTATAAATATTATATATGCATTCAAAAAGATGTCATAGACATTTATGAAGACCTTTATAAATATACATACAAATTACATTGAAGAAATGTAATTACACGTTTATGAAGGTAGTTCTAAAATTCGATTTTTTTTACAAATTTCAAAAATATATTATATATATTCAGGAAGATCTTCTTAAATATATTAAAGAAAAATTTCCTTAAAAGTATTTTAAAACAAAAACTTTTCATTATTTTTATTTTAAATTTTTTTACAACTAAATTTATTTATTCTTATAATGTGAATTTACATAAACTACAAAAAATAACAAGAATACAATTAATTACATAATTAATATGAAGGAACACCTAAATATTTGACAATGATTTTTCATTAAACACCATACCTGTCATCCATGCTTCAAATTTCAAACAAATTAAGTTTGTTAGTTTTCCTCTGCTTATTCACTCTCATCTCTTACGATTTACATATTTGATTATCATCAACAAAATGAAACTCCAAACCTTATATCGCAATATAATCATTATAAATACCAATTTCCTTTCTTGTATAATGTTGGCCAACTCTAAATATAGATCCAAATATATTTGTCAAAAAAAAATCCAATATAATGGTTCTTTTCGAAAGGAATAGAAATTAAAATTATCAATTTTCAATGATTATAAAAAAATCGTCATACAACAAAAGAAATGAAGCTTTCGTTCCAAACCATTGTCTCTTCCATAGCTATTCAAATGTCTGTTTTGCTCATATTCTTATACCATACAAATTGTATTTTTTTTTACATATTGTATTATTGTATCCAAATATGAGCATTTATAGATTCTTCCTTCTGTGCTGCTAGTAATCCTCTTCTTTTGGCCATTAAACTCTCGCCGTCAAATTTAGTTGCCAAAAATAGTGAGTCGCCTTCAGTTCAATATATAACTTCTCCGACATATTTTTTAGATATTTTTTCCCCTATATATTGAAAAGAAACATTTAAAAAGTTATAACCTTAAATTTGTATTAATTGGAAATAACAGCTTTCTACGTGACAATCAATTAGATAGTTAATTAGTCATACGTGTCGGCCATACAATGAAATTGAAAAACATGTTGGTCTAATTCAATTTTTATATCTTACTAAGAACATTTAATACCAACTATATGATATCTCTTATATATTATAGTTTTCATTAAACTAATTATAAAATTAATTAAAGTGTACAATTAATATTTTATTTTCTTACCTTAAATAAAAGTTACGGAATTTCAAAATATGACTAATATATATATATATATGACAATTAATGATTCTAATAATAAAGATTTGATAACAATCTAAATCTCCTCCATAATTTTTTGTTTAATTTTATATTATTAAAATAAATTAAACAATAAAATTAGCTAAAATTTAAAATTTAGATTTTTCGTATATGTTATATTTTAAATTTTTTTAAACGACAATAAATTACTAAAACTGTTAGAATTATTATGTTAAAAATTAATGATCAATGGTTTATTATTTTTATTATAAAAAGATACACATGATTTTAAAACCATATGAGTAAAAAGTATCATTTTAAATAAAACAAAAATATATATAGATTAAACTATATACCATATAAGATTACATAAATATTTTAATTTCAAAAAATTTAATGAATTTTCAAGAACATTTATAAATTATAAACTTATTAAATTTTTCACATTGAAAATTTTGTTATGAATGATTTAAATAATTTGTTACAAAAAGATATGAATGGTCATAGAACCGTATGATTATGAAATCTTATTTAATAAATAATCATATGAAATATACTATTTATAAAATATACTATTCTTAAAAAAATAGGTTGGTCAATCTTAACTTATATTACACTTTTTATTAAACTAACTATCAAATTGATAAATAATGTACAGGAGATACTGAGGATAGAGGATAAATAATCTTAACTTAGTAAGATCTACACAAATAAGAATGGAAATTCCCAGGAGATACTGAGGATAGCGGATCTCGAGGAAACGCTATGGACGGAGGCACAATTATTGATACCAAAGACCCACGGAAATGTTCAGACTACCAACGATTGGCAAACTTTGGGCACAACCAGAGTATGTTTTGTTGATGGATCTTGGAAGGAACAAGATATCTTTACTGGACAGGGGTGGTATTGCCGAAAGATAGATTCAGAGGACAAGATGATGGGGGCAATGGATCTCCGACGTAGCCTATCTCCTTTACATGCAGAATGTGAAGCGCTGATTTGGGCAATGGAGTGCATGAAGACCCTGCAGTTCTCAGATGTGGTTTTTGCTACGGATTGTTCTCAATTGGTGACGATGGTGTCCTCACCCGAAGAATGGCCAGCATTTACTACGCATATGGAGGAATTTCGCCAAAGTAAGACTTTCTTCCCTAATTTCAAGATTCGACATATTCCAAGGGCGCAAAACACAATGGCGGACAAGCTTGCTCATGGAGCAAGGACTTCACCATCAGCTATGTTATATGTTGATTCGATACCTCCGACTTGGCTCTCCAATCCGGTGGAATCTATATAGAGTAGTTAAATGTTGTAAAAAAAAAGAGATAAATAATGTACAAAAAAAACAATCTCGCACTTTCCTTATATAAAAACTACGAAATTACCTAATATGATTAACGTATATATGAAAATTAATTATTACGAATAAATAAATATTTGATAACAAATTTTGTATCTTAGTTATTTTTTAAAAATAATTTTATATTATAAAAGATATTAAACAATCGATAATATGGTTTTAATTTGGTATATACCATACAAACCGAATGTATGTGATTTTATAAAAACCGTAGGATTTGGATATGGTTTGATTTATAACCAATTAAACTGAAACATGTAAATATATTTATATTAATGACGACGCATGAAATTCCTATTTGTTACATGAGTTGAACTATAATTATAATTTTGTAAATCACTTGAATCACTTGAACTATAATTAAGTAACAATTTACTGCAACTAAGATTTCTTATTTTCTTACGCTTTTTTGATTTTTTGCTTATTTTAACAGTAACTAAATTGAAGTTACGATTATAAATTTGATGGACAACAATTAGTTGAAATTCTCAACAACTTTTTTTATCTTTAAACAAACAGAATTGTGTTCACTAGAAGACATATTAATTTGATGAACACCAAATATGGAAGAATATAAAAACTTTTCTTTCATGCTTATGTTTTGTTTTTTTCAAAATTTAGAGTTTTGATATTAATTCTAAATTTGATTATTTTATTAGATGATAGAAGCCTTTTTGTTTTTTATTCTTTTATTTAAATATATAATATTTTATAATAAATAACTTTTTGACAGCATGACTCTAAAATTCGTATAATATATAATATGATTTCAAACTAAATAATTATATTTTCTGGTATAAAACTGAATAAACTGAAAACCGACGGTATATAAACCAAATCGAACCGAAATAAATATGTATTTAGAATAGTAGTTATATTTTAATAACCGAAATACCGACAAAACCGAACCGAACCGACACCCAATATCCGGATTGAACACCCTTAATCCAAATGAAACCGAACTATTAATTCATTTTTTAAAATATAATAAAATAATAACTTCATTCCGCGTAAGGCGCGGATCTTATCCTAGTTTATTTGTATATGTGAAATAAATAATTAATCCAAATTGTAAATGAATACATAGTTGTCATTTATCCATATAGTAAAATATAATTTGGTCAACTTGGTCTTCGTATAAATCTTTTGTATAAATCTATTTAGGGGGAAAGAATTTAAAATGAACTATTGAAGAGATTTGTTTCCCTCTAAAATACATGACCGGGAGACACCTACATGAATGTCTTTTAACTGGACTTTGTATAAATAGGCTCATTATATCTCTCCTTTCCTGTCACTAGAGATCTCTTTGCTTAGTTTTTTTTAAATATCTTCTGCTTGTGGCGGGAACAACAAAGCATCGACGAAAATGGAGAGAAACGACGACGAGGTGCGAAGAGAGATGGAGGATGTACTACGAAACGAAGAGTTCGAGATCTGGAAGAGGACCACTCCTTTCCTCTACGATCTCGTCGTCAGCCACATCCTCGAGTGGCCTTCCCTTACTGTCGAATGGCTCCCCGGCCGCGAGAAGCCTTCCGGGAAAGACTACTCCGTCCAGAAGATGATTCTTGGCACCCACACGGGCACCAACAACGTGAACGAGCGCAATCACCTGATCCTGGCCCAGGTTCAGCTTCCCCTTGACGACCACACTGAGAGCGAAGAAGCACCGCGTCAGAGGACCTCCGGAAAGGTAGAATTTTTATGTTATCATGTCAAAAATTTTAGGGTTTCAGCGAGTTGAATAAAATGTTTGAATTGATGGTTTTAGTGATTGAATGAACAAAAAGTTTGAATTGAGGGTTTCAGTGAATTGAATGAAACAAGACGTTTGAATTTAAGGTTTCATTTGAATTGAATGAACAAAAAGTTTGAATTTATGGTTTCAGTGAATTGAATGAACAAAATGTTGTTTGAATTTATGGGTTCAGCTAACTGAATGAACAAAAGGTTTGAATTTAGGGGTTCCCGTTGAGTAAAATGAGCAACAAATTTGAATTTTAGGATTTCATGTCCATTGAATGAACTAAAAGTTTGAATTTAGGGTTTCAGTGAATTGAATAAACCAAACGCTTGAACTTAGGGTTTCAATTAAGTGAATGAACAAAAAGCTTGAATTTAGGGGTTAAGTGAATTGAATGAACAAAAAGATAGGATTTAGGGTTTCAGTGAGTTTGAATCATGAAAATTTGACTACTTTGCGCAGGTGGAAATTATCCAGCAAATAAATCACGAAGGGGAGGTGAACCGAGCTCGCTACATGCCTCAGAACCCTTTCATGATTGCCACCAAGACAGTTAGTGGGGAGGTGCATGTGTTCGATTACAGCAAGCACCCGTCTAAGCCACCGCTTGATGGTGCTTGCAATCCTGATTTGAGGCTCAGGGGTCACAGCGATGAAGGGTATGGCCTGTCTTGGAGTAAGTTCAAGAAGGGTCATTTGCTCAGCGGAGCTCATGACGCTCAGATCTGCTATTGGGACATTAACGCCACTCCTGGAAACAAGGCCCTTGACCCCCATCAGATCTTTAAGGTATGCTTTGATCCATGTCCCTCCTCTTGAGTCTTGACTATTGCTTTGCATGGTTTAGAAAGTTGGTATATATAAATATTTATTGATCGGTTTTCGTTGTTGACTATTTGTTTAATTTTTAAGGCTCATGAAGGCGCCGTGGAGGATGTTGCATGGCATATGAGACGTGAATTCCTGTTTGGATCCGTTGGAGCTGATAACTACCTTCTTATATGGGATCTGCGTTGTTCATCTGCCAGTAAACCCGCACAGTCTGTGGCTGCTCACTCCATGAGGGTGCATATTGTTTTTACGGACAGATTAAACTTTAAGCCTAAAGCTAGTTTTGTTGTTTGCTAATTGTTCGGTCGTTTGAAATGCATCAGGTTAACTGCTTAGCCTTCAATCCACTTAATGAGTGGATTGTGGCAACAGGGTCAAGCGATAAAACTGTTAAATTATTCGATCAACGGAAGCTAAGCACCGCTCTTCACACATTTGACAGCAAGTGAGAACATTTTGCTTTGAGACATTTTTAGCTCAAGTAAAAGCTGATAACCGAACTTAATTATTTGCTTTGATCTCCAGAGAGGAGGTCTTGCAAGTCGGTTGGAGCCCGAAGAAAGAGACTATCTTAGCCTCAAGTTGCCTCAGTAGAAGGATTTTAGTTTGGGACGTTAACAGGTTTGGGCAGTAAACATCGTTGCTTGTTTATAAAACGTGCTTATAGGAACAATATTTGATATGTATGAGGGTGTCTATATGACAGGATCGACGAGGAACAGACAGTAGAGGATGCAGAGGAAGGTCCACCAGAGCTGCTGTTTGTCCATGGTGGTCACCCCAGAAATATTTCAGATTTCTCATGGAACCCTTGCCAAGATTGGGTTATTGCGAGTGTAGATGAGGACAACATACTCCAAATCTGGCAAATGGCTGAGAGCATTTATGGTGATGAGGATGATGCTCCAGGGGAAGAACCATTCAGACGTTCCTAGCTTATTGTTAGGTTCCTGTCTTGTTTTATACATCTCTTCTTTTTATCTGCTCCCCGTGTGTAGTGTAAGTTATGTAAAACTAGACATGGGATGAGTTGATTCCTTGTGGCATTGTTGGTTATAAAAGTTGTTTGTTGGAGTATCATTAAAAAATAATGGAAACCAAAACTAAAACGCTTAGTTAATGGTTTAAACGCCACTGGATACCCGTAGATTATAACTAGTCATAAAAAAAAAATCTGAATTAGTATCAGAAAAATATTCAAAACTTAAATAAATATAGTGATGAATAATTTTATTGATTATGTTTATTTTGATATGATCAGTAAAGATGTTAGAATCTGAAGTTGTATTATCCGAGTCCAAGCTCCCCTTGCCCACATCAGGTTTCTCTCACAACTCGGTGTTTTAGAACTCGTACTACTTGATCTCGTGCAGCCACAAGAGGGGTTTGGATCCAAAATTGCGGTTAGCCTTCCGTGAATACTCTAGCACACATCTGGAAAATATATAGGGAACCTTTCTGTGTTTTGAACAAATCAGCCATAGTGCTGTTGAAAGCATCAGTTTGGCTGACGTTGGACTCTCATGAGGCCATCGAATCGAACCAACATGTTTGAATGTGGATGCAGCTCCTCCCGAGATATGGAGAACGTCTCAAGTGGGCTTTGTGAAATGTAATGCTGGTTTCTCGTGGTCTTCTAACCTTCAGCTGAATGGTGCCTCTTGGCTGGTGAGAGATTCAAGTGGTAAAGCTCTCTCTCTCATAGTCGACGTGCTTTCTCTGGGATTAGATCTGAGCAGCAAGCTTCTATGGTCGCCTTTGCATGGGCATCAAAAGCAATGGTGAACTTAAAACGGGGTCGTATTGTAATGGAAGTCTCAACAGTAACTGTTCAACAAATCCTCAATCACCATGAGTCTTTTTCCGCACCTGAGACTCTGAGAGGATGGGTGCAAAGAACTCATACTGCGTTTCTCAGATTGGAGGCTTGCTGTTTGTGTAACAAAGGATCATAGGTTATGGTCGTAATTTGCTAACAATGGCCCGTCTTGGTTGGATACTAGGATTCGACAGGAAGTTTTAGCCTTGGCTTGACGCAATGGTTCTTGCAGGCTGTTTTTCGCTATCCGGAGTATTGTCCTTCATCCTTGCAGGTCGATGTCTCTTTTCTTCTCTGTTTTGAGTATTTCATGCACCTATTGGTTGTATTTTATCTTGTGCTTTTCTTTGATCCCATGTCGTTTTGGCTGGAACTATTTAAATGCCAAAAAAAACAGATTTTATTCATGGTTTAAAATTACACTAGGTGACTGGTCCGGATGGGTAGAGGAGGATATTTTTAATAAAGAGGTAAATTATGTATAGATAAAAACATAAGGTTAAAATATCTAATACGGAAAAATAGGCTAATTTTGAAGTCACATTTTGGGATCAGAATTTTTTGGAATACCATCACTTGGAGAATCATCAATTTTGGCAAAAAAAAGTTGTTTGATAGAAACTACTTTTGAAATGATGTGTACGTGTGTTTGTCTAATTATCACCAACAGCTATGTACACTTTAAATAACTCTATGACCATAGCATCATTTTGAGTTATATCGTTTCAAAATTTTAGATGAACTGTTCACCTACTGAATCATGAATTTTTGTCTCTTGGTAGAACATTTAAAAGTTATGAGTTAAAAAAATAAATGATAAGAGTAGCGTCAAAACAGAATAAATAGTTATGAAACATTATTACAATTATAAATATTAGTTGATTACAATAAAAATAAAAGATGATTCCGAGTTGCAAAAAGTTAGTAATATCATTACTTCTTTATTAACGAAAATCATTTTAATGATGTTTCATGATTCTTTGCTATAATTTCTACAAAATGAATATGATATCAACTTAAAAAAAGATATTAAATTTTTTAAAAGATATTAAACTATATTTCATAAAGTGGTTTGCAATTAGTATCATATCAAGTAATCCATATTCGAGATAAAGTAAATTATTAATATCATCAATTAACTAATTAGAATCATTAATATAAATTACATTAAAGAAACATAATAAATATGATATCAACTTGCAAGTAATCAATATTCAAAATAAGATAAGTTATTAATATTTGGTATTTTTTAAAAATAAATGAAAAAAAAAAAATTTCGACCAATGAAATTATAAGGATTTTTGTCAAAGTAACTTTTCAAATAATATATAGGGAGATTTGAACATGAATTATTGTTAACCAAACTGGTTGAGCCTGAAATAGCAAAATTTTGAAGACACGATCTTAATGATTTAAGTATCTGAAGCGATGTTCATATCTATCTATAACAATAAAATAGACTTATCTGTCTTCTCAAACCGTCGCATCAGCAAGGAGGGTGAGATGTTTTGCGCCATCTGTCGGCTACAAAAGAAAAAGCAACGCAAGCTAATGGACTTCTTGTGTTTTTTTATTGCTTTCCTTTATGATTCATGAAGGCTTTTTGGGTTTGGTCTGTAAAGGTTCATATGGCATCATGGTTTTCTTCATTTTGCGCATCTGGAGCTCGAGAGACTTAATTCTTCACATCTCACCACCACGTCCTTTGGTCCTTTTAGTAACGCTTTAGTTATTATTAGCGATATTATATCCCACATCAAAAATTTTAAGAAACATCAACATTTTTTTTTGACATCTAAAATTCCATATTTTATTAAGGAATTTCCGTATGGTTGGTTTGAGCCATCCAATTCGGAAATCTTGAGTTTACATGGGAAAAGATTATACCACGAGCTCGAGCTTCTTTTGTAAGAGCATCGGCTCGGATATTACAAGAACGGGGAATAAAACGTAAAGAGCAAAAGTTAAACAAAGAATGAAGGTAATGAAACTCTTTAAATTCGACCAATAATTAAGGCTGGCCAGTCGTCTTCTTTTTCGTCGGTAATGATCTTGACCATTTGCTGATAATCTGTCTCAAAGGTCATATCTAGTTGATCCATGTGAAGTGAGGACTTCATAGCCCACAACAGAATTTGAAGCTCTGCGTGCAGGGGAGTGAGACCCCCGTTACTAGAGAATGAACCGGTGATCGTGTCCCCTTCCTCGTTCAGAAGGACCATACCTCCACCAAATAGTGTGTCCTCTTTATGCCATGAAGCATCGATCGAGCATCTAGGGCCGGAGGGCTGTGCGTGCGGTAGTGGTAGCGGGGCTTCTTCTTCTCCATTTGAATGTATAATTTGCGCCAGCTTCCAGTTACCTGCTTCCGAGATAGCTACTTGGACCGTATCCAGAGGGGAAGTATCCTTCCCGTTAAAGAGTTTATCGTTTCTATCTTTCCATATATACCACAAGATCCATGGCACGTTCTCTAAGATAGAGGTCGGAATACCAAAATCTTTTGCGCGCCAGAGTAGGTGGTTTAAGATCAATTCATTAATCACCAATTAATTTTAAATTGGAAGTCTATAACAGACCCGAATTTAACATGATATCAGAGTCCAAATCCATGCCCATAAAGAACAAAATGCTCTGATATCTCTAAACATTTAATGGGAATATGCTAAAAATATCTTGAGGTTCACTTGCTTTTCAGGTCTTTCATTTTAGTCTTGATGATCTTTCATTTTCCGGCCCAACATATTTCTAATACTCCCCCGCACGAAAAATGTGGGATGCAACACGTAAATCTACAATCACAAAGTAGATCACGTATGTCGTGTACACTATGTCAAGAAAAACAAATCAGTAGATTCTTTCGGGAATAAACTTCGACTTATATAATGAGGGATGAAAATTTCAACTCTTCTTTAGTCTTGACAATGAGAATATGTCCCGTGGGTGCAACTGCAGCTCCATAAACAATAGTTCTTATCTCGGAAAATCCATAACTCAGACTAAACAACTAGACCTAAGAACATAAAGCATAACTAAAACTCCCCCGTAATAATTAACTATAACCAATAAATTTCAAATTATGAGAAAAAACAAGGATTTTGAGAAATTCTAAACTATAGAATAAGTCTCAAAAAAATGAACAACCGTGAGAACCCAATTTTTGACCTAAGACTTTTACAAACATCTCTTAATAAACCATCGACCAAACCAAGTAATATAAAAAAAACCAAAACCAGAAATTAAGTTAAAAGTCAAACCCAATAACAAAAATAGAAAACTAATCGGCTGACTTCAAGAAAACACCGGTTCACGTTGAGGTTGACAGCTTCACGTCGTCATCATCATCGTCTGTAGACCCCTCTTCCTCGTCTCCAATGATTATAGCCACCATGATGATCACGAGAGCAAGAACACTTTTTTTATGCGGAAGTTCTTTTTTAAAAAAATTGATCCTCTAGGACCGAATGTTCTGATACCATGTTAGGTCCGGATCTGTTATGGGCTTCTAACTTAAAACAGATTTGTTTTAATTCAGAAGCACATAACAGATCCGGATCTAACATGGTATCCGAATCCAGATTTTAAATACCTTAAGCCCTTAATTAAAATTAGCTCTTCCTGGCCGAGTTTATAGGTCGTAAATTAACCCTATCCGGCCAGAGTTAAATGTCGGAATTAACTCGCTTGACTAAATATAACTGTCTTAAAATTTCGAGATCTCTGGCCGATAAGAGCTATCATTTTGAAGAGAGGTATCAGGGATATTATATCTCATATCGGAAATTCTAAGTGACATTAACTAATATAAATGGTGTTATCAAATTTTATACCATGTTATCGCTATATATATTATTGCTCTTATGCTCTTGTCTAATTAACCCTTTCTGACCGGATTTATAGGTCGTTATCAAATTAAGTCTTCTTGACCGGATTTATAGGTCGTAAATTATGTGACCTAATCCCCTAATTTGATAACACCCTTTATATATTACAGGTCTTAAAATCCCACATCCCCTAATTTAATACGAGATATTCTTGCTCTAATATGATAAAAAGAAAGTGATCTTGCTCTAATATGGTAAAAAGAAAGTCTTGCCCATAACTTTCCTTTTAGCAATAAAAGTTATGTGACCTAATCTGTGTCGATCACATTTTTTCGTTTTGGTAAGAACGGTTTTCAGTCATGGCCGACATAGATGCGTCTTCTGCAAGTAAAGAAACAACGACGAGCAAGTCTCAGGTTGAGCAAAGCGTCGGTAATACGTCCACCCCCTACTCCTTGTTTGCGTCCGACAACCCAGGAGCTTTGATAACATCGGTGATGTTCACGGGTGAGAATTATAACGAGTGGTCTACGGAGCTGATTAATGCACTTAGGGCTAAGAGAAAATTAGGGTTCATTGATGGCTCTATAACTAAACCAGCCATTGATGATCCTCAGTTCGAGCTCTGGTCTTCTGTCAACTCAATGATTATCGGCTGGATTCGCTCGTCCATTGAAGCTCGTGTTCGTTCAACAGTAACGTTTATATCCGATTCTCAAAAATCATGGGAAAATTTGAAGAAACGTTTCTCGGTGGGAAACAAGGTTTGAATTCATCATCTTAAAGAATTACAAATATAAATATATTACATGCACCATTATAATTATTTACCAACTTACCATATATATAAAATAGTTTATTGGAAATAATCATAAAATTTTGATTTAAAAAAAACAAAAAGAAACATATGTATGGATGCACGGATCATATTTTTAAAAATGGTGGTAATATAATTGACGGTTTACAAGACAAAATAAAACTAAACAATATATATAATATAAATTTATTATGCTTATAAATGTTATTAAATAATTATTTAACTGGTAAAAATTTAAAATATATATTATCACTTAGAAAACATAAATAGTTATTTACAAAAATAAAAACAAACATCCGCAACGGCATGGTTTAAATGTACACAAACATAAGTCCATTTATAATTACTTATCAGTTACATCAAATTTATATTTTCATTTTATTTTCTTACAAATCTAAATCTTAATTTTTATATGTTATAAATTTGACAGAAGTTTAACAATTATTTTATTTTCTTAAAATGTTATAGCTAATGTATCATTTATAAATAGCACACTAACTCATAATTGTCTATTTTCGTACATTTTTTTTTAAATTTCGCTATATAACTTAGACATGTATCGGTGATACATTTTATGCTAAAATTCTAAAATATAAAATTAAGTACAAATATAACATTTATATTTACAAATACAACTATATTTACAAATATATCGATAAATACAAACACACATTAAATACTCGCACGGTCGCGTGGATCAAGGTCTAGTATCGTTTAAAATCTCTTAATTTTTTCACTGTTAAAGCATATAACTGTGTATGTATTAATGTATATGTTAGGAAATGTCGACAAAAAAAAGAAGAGGAAGTAGAAGAAGTGTTGCTATCTGACAGACTTCATATTTATTTCCAGATGTTAAACATACGAGTATATTTTAGTGTTTAGATGGGGTGATTTGTTTATTTGGCAACCTCTCCCATCAGGAACCTATTCGACAAAGTCAGGGTACAACTCGAAGTTCACTCACGCCACTAACACGAGCAGAGTTAGCAGCGACGATCCAAATATTTTCAGCTGGAAAAAAGATATTTGGTCAGCAACCTGCTCACCCAAACTGCAGGTTTTTCTCTGGTCCATCACTCAGAAGGCTATACCGTTAGCAGAGAATCTACAAAGAAGGGGATTGGCGTTAGAGTTGGTATGCCCTAGATGCAGAGAAGCAGAAACGGCTGTTCATACCTTCTTTCTGTGTCCGTTTGCTAGGGAGGTGTGGAGTCGAATCCCTCTCAGAGTGGCAGTTCACATAGCTGTAGAGGATGATTTCAAATCAGCAATGGTAAAGTTCAGATCGGCAATATGTCTACCACCAACGGGAATAACAGATACAATCCTACCTTGGGTATGTTGGTCAATCTGGAAAGACCGTAATACTCTCATATTTGAAGATCGGAGCCTGAAAGCAGAGGACATAGCAACCAAGAGTTTATGTCTAGCAAGGGAGTGGAAAACTGCACAGAAAAAAGACTCAGCAAGGCAAGGGGCTCACATAGCTCTCCCGGCTTTCTCGACATCGAGAATCCAATCGGCATCAGACTGGTCCACATGCAAAACGGACGCCTCCTGGGACAGTAGTCGGCGGAAGGCTGGACTAGCTTGGATTTTCACAGGATTGGAGGCCTCACTACCCAATCAAGGATCTCTTGTACACGATTTCGTCGAATCACCACTGATAGCAGAAGCTCTAGCTCTCAGATCAGGAGTTCAGATGGCAGCGACGATGGGGATCCCAAAGCTCAGAGTCTACTCTGACAATTTGACGCTCATAGCAGCAATCAACAACAAGACAAGGAGAAAGGAACTTGTGGGAATCATCAGTGATATCCATGAAATCTCCTCTCGTTTTGTTTCTATCATCTTTTTTCATATTCCTCGTAAGAACAACGAAGAGGCCGACGCCTTAGCAAAAAGAGTTCTCAGAAACTCAACAATGTAATTGGACCTGTTTTGGGCCGCCCTACTCTTTTGGGCTTGAAATTTAAGTATTTCTGTGACAAAAAAAAAAGATGGGGGTGATTTGAAGTGTTTAGTAGTGCAGATTTTTGTGGATGTTGTAATGCTGGTTTATTTGGACCCGAGGCCTCATATATATGTGAAGATTGTAACTATAAATATTACTATGAGCTGCGTTTATGAAAACAATGGGAAGAGGCTGGACGCCATGCTCAAGCATGCATTCCATGTCATAAATATGATTTTAGTAAGGCTATAACACAATGCTTCTGGGTTTCACCGACATTGTTTTAGTTTGGTTTTTCTCATATCCAGACGCAATTGTTTCCGTATATGTCCACTACAAGAAAACAGCGGTATTCTGAGGGACATTCCGAGGAAAAATGAATTCTTCGGAAATTTTTGACAAAACACCGAGGAAATACCGAGGAAACGCGAAACTTGGTTTCCTCAGTATTTCCTCGGAAAACGTTTTGCCCTTTTTGCAGAAGCATCTTTATTTTGAAGCACTAAGATGATATCTAATCCCACTATATAATTTATTGCAAAATGAAGTAAAAAATGCATTAGGGTTGGAGATGTTCTAAGTCCACGACAAAAGAAGTGTCAGAAAATGTATTTTATACATAATATGAACAAAAGAATATATTAAATATGTAGCCATTAGCCTACTACTATTGTAGGGGTGCTGTTTTTGTTTTTGTCACATAGCTATGTCTTGCTCTTTCAATCTTCTGGTACTGCAGGTTTACATTGAAAATGTCAGTTTCGGCATGCAGTCAAAGGCTTTGTATGCAGGAAGGATCTCGGCAGATTCTTGGGTTTTCCTTCTGGAGCGGTGGTTACCAGAATCAGAGGTGCTGTTGGTAGCGGATGGTATGAAAGGATGCATATGTTTGGAAAATTGGAATATCGGCGTCTCAAGGGTAATGTTTTCCTGGGATAAAAATATTGGTCTGACTCCTAGATTACTCCTAAATATGTCTGCTACAATTTGAGAACTTGGTTGTAGATAGCATTAATATGTGCTTTAGAGGGAACCAAGCTGCCTTATTTGAGGCTGAACGTATCTATTATTAATTGATTATCTATGAGCCACTTGAAATTTAAGTCTTTCAATTTATCAATTTGTTGGCCTCGATAACAAGCGTAAGCATACTCTGAAACTAAAGGCTATGATAATTCGACGGTTTGTAACCAATGGCGGACCCAGACTCATTTTTAAGGGGTGTCAAAACCTGGACTTTGACCCAACATGATAATAAATGACAGAAACTTATCTCAAAAAGGACGTGGGGAGGAATTGAACTCACGCTATAGTGTGTCAGAAGAAGACTTTCCCGACCAAATTAACTACCAAATCATTATGTACATATACTAAATCATTAAACTATAGGATTTAACCTGTGTCATGTGACACCCTATTCACTAACGTAGGTCCGTCACTGTTTGTAACACCTTTGGAATCACTGACTTCGTCACTTATAACCTACACATACAGCATTTGTTGGTTATGTGAGCCGTTCATTTAGAATGTAGCGCACACAGCATGTAAACTCAGCCTAAAAACAATGTTAGATAATTAAAGTTCAGAATGCTTATTTGTCAACACGAGGAATGCCCTAGCTGAGGTTGTCCCCTCAATATTATTGATAATGGTATTAAGATTCGAACACCCTACTTTTACTCGAGATCATTTTTCAACCTAACAACTGAATACACATTCAATTATACAATTAAATACTCTATTTTATTAATTAATAATTATTATTTTTTCTTAATCTAAATGAAACTTATTTCTTTCTATAAAATATCATATAAAAATAAATTATAATATATAATCAGATAATTGATTTTAAATAATACGATGATAAGAAATTTTCAAAAATCTTTAGAATATGACATGTTGTGTCGGTGGTCTCCGCTTTTTCCTTATTTAACTTGTTAAATGTTTTCAACGCCAAATAATCTTCATCTTAAAATTTCTTCCTGCAATGTGACAATTTTAATAATTAAATTGTTGAATTTTTTATTCAACACCTTCACTATAATTGTTCTAATAAAAAAAATATTAGTATAGATATCATAAATAGTCAAGTATAGCAGATTATGATACATAGTATTGGAATATCAATTTACTATTTTGATACATTACAATATCTTTATATTCCATCAATATAAGGTATGCAATTCTTTCTTATTTGACTTTAACATTTTCATATTTTTTAATGGGAAACTGACAAAAAATCAAAGATTATAGTCAAATAAATAAGAATTGCATACCTTATATTGATGGAATATAAAGATATTGAAATGTATCAAAATGGTAAACATATATTCAAATATAAAACCTAGCAAAAGTAAAATAAAATTATTTTAAGATAATAATTTCAAACATCGACTGCTCGTATGTGACATTTGCTATAAATAATCAGAGTCTCATCATCATATAAACACCAACCAATATATTATTTTCCAGTTATCAATAGAAAACACAATAAAAAAAAGTAAAGGTCGTCAAAAACACAAAAATGGTCAAAATAGAGAAAGAAAATAACCTTCAAATTACGATTTCCAAAAGAAAAAATGGTCTTTTCAAAAAGGCTAGTGAGCTTTGCACACTTTGTGATGCTCGTATCACTATTATTGAGTTTTCACCTTGTGTAAAAGTTTATTCTTTTGGTCATTCGAAGGTGGAAACTATAATAAATCGGTTCGAAAATAATGACCATCCAGATAACAACCCACAACCCAATACACAACTTGGTGAAATCCACCAAAATTCTAAAATTCGAAATCTGAAAGATCTTCTTACTGAGGTAATTTTATTGTGTTATTCAGAAATATTATTACATTTGAGAAAATTATAAAATCTATAATCTGCGCAGATATATATTTTTTAATATATATTCTACTAAAACATTAACATGACCTATTGATAAATGTTATGTCCAACTATATATTTTATTTATTTATTTAATTATTTTATCAAATTAAATTAATACATAAATATGATTACAAAAAAACTCAAATATAAAAATTATTTTTTCACAAAAAACTAAAGTAAAATATATATCCGCCCTTTGAAAGGACGGATCGAAATCTAGTTTGTTCTTATATTAGCTGTCATAAATAATGTACATACTATATAAAATACATATTTCTCCTTATTTAGAGTAGATATACTCATAATATGGAAAATAAATGTTAATAATATGCTGTAGAATTTGATGCCACAAACGATATTCTTGTTGATATATTTCTTCTGTACTAATTTAGTGTAGGTATATTTCATCGAAAAAATATTCTGAGATATCACCAACTAGGGTTTTACAAAAAAAAAAAATTAATAAGAGTTTTTATATACGCAGGTGATGAACCAACTAGAACCTGAGCAGAAAACGAGTGAGGAGTTGAAGAAACTAAGAGAAAATTCCAAAATACTCGAGGTTTTGTTGGAAGAATCCATTGGAGGACTTGACTTAGGTCAAGCCATAGAATTAAAAGGTGAACTTGAAAATTTGAAGAAAAAAATGACATATGAAGCTTCCGAAAGCTTTTATGCGGGAAGCTCTAGTAATTCTCCTTTTGGGGTTGATGGTGGTATTAATATGGACCCCAATTTGAACCCGTTTGAGAAAAGAAGAATGGTGAACATGAATGCTTTAAACGACCATAACATGGTTCTCCCCAATCATCCATCACCATTTGGAAACTATGTTGAGGGATTTGTCCCTGGATTAAAACATAACATGGCTCTCCCCAGTCATCCCAATCCAAATGAATCTGGAAATGAACATCCTCATGATGGCCACCCTCCTCAGCCTAGATCTGATTAATATTGATGCGATTCAGTTGAAGTCTTTAGACAAACATGTTCTAGTTTATCCTCATTTCTCCTAAGTATGTTGTGTTTATCTTCTTACTCATTTCTCCTTTGTTATGTTTTTGTGTTTTCTTTTAATCCAATGCTGTTGTTTCCCTTTCTTTTGCTTATTCAGAATTATGTTGTTGTTACCCTCATTTTTATCTAAAGTATTTTGGTTTTTTCTTTAAGAATAATGTTGTCGCATCTATCTATACTCTTACAAGAGAATCATTTTGAAAAAAATCTACTTAAATAATATTGTTGCACCCATTCATTAATATTTTTTGGTTCCACCTTTTTCTCTAACTATACAACATTATTATTAATAGTCATATTAGTACATATACATTGAATACAATATCGGCAACTAAGGCAATATTATTCTCTCCGTAATCATATTAATATCTCTTACTAATAAATTGATACCTTGATAGATTCATTTTTGTGTTTTTTTGTCACAATAAGAGTACAAAGATAAATCTTAGTACGAAATCCGTGAAGGACGAGTTGCTAGTGTCAATCCAGTACGGCACCGACGTGTTAACATATGAGAAAACATGATTCCTTGTTCGAGCGTGCCTTGCAAGGAAGTCAGCTTGAGTGTTACTGAATCTGTCTTAATAAACCACTTGTCCGTCTTGGTAGGACGCCCATAGAGATTTGAATTCATTGAGTTCAGCTGCAAAGGCCGGCTAGTCTTCTGGTGTCGCTATCATTTTGACTAACTCTTGGGAATCAGTAACAAAATAATAAAAAAACTGTTGATGGCGCGAGATAAACATTTCAATGCCCAAACTAAACTCTTCAGTTCAGTTTGTAGTGGCGAGATTTGCTTGTAGCAGCCCTGAAGGCCAAGTAGATCTATTGAGCCATCTTGAAGCTGTAAAATCCATCCTTTCCACTTGTGGTTCCATAATTCTTCCATGAAAAATCCACACGACAAGTGAATGTAGGTAGGTTTGGGGATTCCTTGTTATGAATTCTGTGGTGCTTTCGCCACAAACTAAGCATTACATTCTCGTATTCCCAGTTCTGTCGTGTCCACTGGTGAGAAATCGCGACCATTAAATAGTTTCATATTTCTCGATTTCCATATATACCAAATAAGCCATGGAAAAACCCTGGTTAATTCCTCCATATCTCCACCCATATTATTCCTTGAAAGGAGGTAATCTATATTGGTGTAAATATTTTGTGAAGGAAAAAGCCTTGGAGCCGATGAAATCGTTGAGAGGGCCCAGCATTGCACGGCTGGAGGACATGTAAAAATCATATGATTAATAGTTTTCTCTTCATGACCACATCTTGGGCAGCTATGATTATTCCCAATATGTCTCTTGAAAAGTCTTTCATTTACTGCTATTGCTCCCGATTAATCTGCCATAGAAAATGATTCACTTGGGATTATTTCATAAAAAAAAGATGTTGACTGATTATTTAATCATATTTCATTTAATACAGTCACATAATTCCATTAATAGCATCTGACATATTCATCTACTGACCTTATTTCTGCATACAATAAATGTATAAACTACGTCTTGGTAGTATCGATCAATCAAAATATAAATTCAACTCAATCAAATATTTAGACCAACATGTAGTCTCTTCCGACTATTTTCCTCACTCTTCTCTTTTCTCTAAATCGTATTATTTCAGTTTTTTTTTTTAACGTCTGAATCGATTATTATCGATTAATTATGCTATTACAATGATGAAAATATTATAAAAACGATTTTACAGCCGACAATTCTACTACCATGACCTCCGGATGTAAAAGTAATTGAACCCTTAATCAAATCACTGGACCAACGGGTTTCCACGTATATTTTGTTGTTTTCCAGTTATTCTATAATTTTTTTGTAATCTGGAGCTGAGATTAAAATTTGTCGTTTGTTTAAAGAAAAAAAAAATGTATATATCGGGCCTGAACTAGTAACCAAGGGCCCATACCTTCTTAAGGAGACCACCCCTAAATAGTTTTGGATAAAATCGCTCGACACTATCCTTTATTTTTATATCTTTTCGCAATCGAACCTTTCTTCCTTTCCACTCCAGAAACTCCGTTTAGATCTCTCCGACAAATGGCCGCGGCGATGGTTCTCGACCCCAAACCATCTCCCTCCCTAACGGATCTCTCCACCCACGACGAGGAAGACCCTTACTCCCGCCTCAAATCCCTCGAACGTCAGCTAGAATTCACCGACATCCAAGAGGAATACGTGAAGGACGAGCAGAAGAACCTCAAACGCGAGCTACTGCGCGCTCAAGAAGAGGTCAAACGAATCCAGTCCGTGCCCTTAGTGATCGGCCAGTTCATGGAGATGGTCGATCAGAACAACGGCATCGTGGGGTCCACCACGGGGTCCAATTACTACGTCCGGATTCTCAGCACAATCAACAGAGAGGACCTGAAGCCTTCCGCTTCCGTCGCGCTTCACCGCCACTCGAACGCCCTCGTCGATGTCTTGCCGCCTGAGGCTGACTCTAGTATCTCTCTTCTTAGCCAGTCTGAGAAGCCTGACGTCTCCTACAATGTATAAAGTTTCCTCCTTTTTTTATAAATTAGGGTAAAGTTTCCTCTTTTGGGGATTTTTAGGGTTTGGGTTATTGAAAAGGTGTTGGCTTTTTGTAGGATATTGGAGGATGTGATATTCAGAAGCAGGAGATTCGTGAGGCTGTTGAATTGCCGTTGACACATCACGATCTTTATAAGCAGATTGGGATTGACCCTCCGCGAGGTGTGTTGCTTTATGGACCTCCTGGTACTGGGAAGACTATGTTGGCTAAGGCTGTTGCTAACCATACAACCGCTGCTTTTATTAGGGTTGTTGGCTCTGAGTTTGTGCAGAAGTATCTCGGAGAGGTTAGCTTTTTAAATTGTTTGAGGTTTTAGTGGGTGTTTCTGTTTAGTGTCTGACTTGCTTGCCTTTCTTATTGCAGGGACCTCGTATGGTTCGTGATGTCTTCCGTCTTGCTAAAGAAAATGCTCCAGCTATTATCTTTATTGATGAGGTTGATGCAATCGCTACTGCTAGGTTCGATGCTCAAACTGGAGCTGATAGGGAAGTTCAGCGTATTCTCATGGAACTACTAAATCAGGTGAGAACAGTATATAAATAAGTGTCTCTTGATATTCTCTTAGGGGTGTATTTCAGATCTTATGCTGTACACTAATGGACTTTAATAAAAAAAACATGTCTAGTTGTCATCTTATAAATGGTCTGATGCCTGACTTTCAGATTGAGTTGTGTTCTAACTTGTTTTGTTGAATGCAATGTAGATGGATGGATTTGACCAGACCGTGAATGTCAAGGTAATAATGGCAACCAACAGGGCAGACACTCTTGATCCTGCTCTCTTACGTCCTGGGAGACTTGATCGTAAAATTGAGTTCCCCCTTCCTGATAGACGTCAAAAGAGGCTTGTTTTCCAGGTAAGATAAATACCATAAGCACTTGAATGTTTAATTAACTTGTGAAAGAGAGATGAGACCAAAAGATTTCTTAAGAAAGTGTTTACTGTTCTATCTCTCAATAAATACAACACATTTATGTTTGTCACTGTTCTGTCTTATTGACTGTTTTTTCCTCGTATAGGTATGCACCGCCAAAATGAACCTCAGCGATGAGGTTGACTTGGAAGACTATGTTTCAAGGCCTGATAAAATTAGCGCTGCGGAGGTTAGTTTTTTCTTGCTTATTGTAATATGCTTCCCACTAGAGTTGCTTTTCAGATGTATATTTAGCCTCCATAGTTTCTGGAATAGTTACTGTTTTGAGCATTATGTATGAGTGTTAGTCGAGTCTAGTACATTCTTTGTACATCATTGTCCTGAATTGAGTTAGTGAGAATCTAACCTTGAGATTAGGAGGGTTTGGTTTACTCAATCTGGCCGTAATGTACATGAGATTGGACCCTAGAAGGATTGTATGAAAGATGAGTCTTGTGCAGCTAAAAATCATATGATAGTAAATAACACTTGAATTCAATATTATGTTGAACAATGCAGATAGCAGCAATCTGCCAGGAAGCTGGAATGCATGCAGTGCGTAAGAACAGATACGTGATATTGCCTAAGGATTTCGAGAAGGGTTACCGCTCAAATGTGAAAAAGCCAGACACGGACTTTGAGTTCTACAAGTGAGGAGAAACGGAGACGGGAATCAGAGTATGCTGTGTTGTTAAAATTCCTTTTGTTTATTTAATGGACCCATATATGCAGTTTAATGTATGAGCTTCGTTGCATATCTCTAGTGTATGAAGCTCAAATTCACATATGTTTGTGTTTAGCCTCTCAGCTTTTACAGTTCAATTTATAAGAAAAAGTGGCAGTTCAATATATGAAGTTACGAACTTAGTTACGTCTCTAATTCATTGAGCTCTCACAGCTTCTTACAGTTCCATATAGAAGAAAAACAGTGGATGATGTTGTCTGAGAATTGGAAAAGCATGGTACAAGATGAAGCACCAAGTACTACTAATAATAATGTGTTGTTTTGATTAAAGAGACAGAAACAGTGATGATCAAGAAGTTGTTGGCACAGGAAGAGCGAGCTGGGTTTATCTTCTGTTGGGATTTGGTAGATGATGACATGACTAGTTTCACTTTGGCATGGTATTCACAATCAAGAATGATGCAAATCGAGAGAAAATAGTAACAAGAGTAGTTGGACAGGTCAGGACTATTATTACCATTACCAAATGATTACTTTACGAATATAAATATAAAAATCTAGGCTTTCTATTTGGTAACAAGATTTTGCGTTTGGCGGAGTGTATTTGTCATTTTGTTATATCTTAAGAATCTTAGACTTGGTCAGTCTCTGGGTCACTCTCTACTCTTAGCGTTTGTTGCGGTCTTAACACATTAACATGATTTAATCTAACGACTCAACTGTGTTATCCTTAATAAATACGTCTCTTTTCTTTAACTTCACTATACTTTTCTTCCATCACTTTAGTTTTCCTTTTCTGGCTTCTTCTTCTTCTTCTTCTTCTCTCCGTCTCTCCCACTAGCCCCCACACGCATTGCCCTTTCTTCTTCCTTCTCTTTCACCATTTCAAGATCGAGTATAGTATCCACAAGATTTCACCATTGCCTCATCTTCTGGTTTCCTGAGTTCCTCATTGCCCACTGTACTACTCTCTCAGGTTTATCTTTCTTTCTCTCTCTCTTCTTCTTTTGTAAGTTTCTATAATTGTCTAGTTGTGGAATTATACTGAAAATCGCTCCATGTTCTCCGGTTAGGTGGGTAGGAAAGTTTAAAGACTGTATAGTCTTAGTGACGTGGTTTTTGTTTAATACCCTGTTTTGCTCTTAATACAAGGCTGTTTGTTCAACAACTCCGGTAAAACTGAACACTCAAACTCATCTTTATTTACTTAGCGACATTGTCCACATGATGGACACGCCTCTGCTTCTTTCTCTATACCTTTGACAAAAAGAAGTTGCTTTTTTTAAATGCTCATCAAAGTTTTGTGTTAAAGTTTGGCTCTTTAGCTTTATTCCTTTTGCTTTGCCTTTTTTTTTTAGTTGGATGCTTCAGTTTCTTATTTTTAGCCTCTTGCATTTCCCAATGATAAAAGATAAAGATAAACAGTGTCATACTTTTTCTTGAAGATCTAATTTATAGCATCTTCATTTGTTTTTTTTGATATAATTACTTCTTTCAGAACTATATAGTAGTTTCTAGCATTAGTTTTCAACTTACTTTTTGAAGATCAGACTGGGAATTGCTCATCATCTTCTCATTTTCTTTTAAAGCAGGAGGGACAGGACGTCATGCTGACGATGCAGCTCCATTTCCAGTTTGATGCTGGTCAAATCTTTACCTTGAAACTCTCAAGAGGCTTCTTGTCTACTTGTCTTGTCTCTTTCTTGTTTGTCACAACTACTTTTTACTCATCTGCTATTGCGGACTTGAACTCGGATAGGCAAGCACTTTTTGCCTTTGCTGCTTCTGTTCCTCATCTTAGGAAGCTCAACTGGAACTCCACTAACCATATCTGCAAATCATGGGTTGGTGTCACTTGCACATCTGATGGTACTGGTGTTCTCGCTCTCCGCCTTCCTGGAATAGGACTCGTGGGAACCATCCCTCCAAACACACTTGGTAAACTAGAATCACTCGAGACTCTCAGTTTGAGATCAAACCTCATTGGTGGTAACCTTCCTCCTGATGTTTCATCTCTCCTTTCACTACGTTACCTCTATCTCCAACATAACAACTTCTCCGGTGAGGCTCCTTCCTTTTTGTCCCAAAACCTCAGTATCGTGGATCTCTCATTCAACTCTTTCACCGGGAAGATACCAACAACCTTACAAAACCAGAAGCAACTGACGAAGTTGAGTCTCCAGAACAACAAACTCTCTGGACCAATACCTAATCTTGATACAACAAGCCTGAGACTTTTAAACATGAGCAACAATCATCTTAATGGTTCAATACCCTCTGCACTTGGTAAGTTTCCAAGTTCATCTTTTGCTGGAAACTCACTGTTATGTGGACTTCCCCTGAAACCATGTGCCACTCCCTCTAGCCCTTCTCCTCTCACCCCTCCCGTCTCCTCACCTCCTCCATTGCCGCCGTTTCCTCACAAAGAAGGTCCCAAAAGGAAGTTACACATGAGCACTTTCATACTCATTACAGCTGGCGGGGCTGCCCTGCTGCTCTTGGTCAGCGCAATTATCTTATACTGTTGTGTCAAGAAAAAGGACAAGAGGGAAGACAGCATCGCAAACACAAAGACTCTGACTGAGAAAGCAAAGCAAGAATTTGGAAGTGGGGTACAAGAACCTGAGAAGAATAAGCTGGTGTTCTTTGAAGGATGCTCATATAACTTTGATCTTGAGGATTTGTTAAGGGCATCAGCGGAAGTACTAGGAAAAGGTAGTTATGGAACAGCATACAAGGCTGTCTTAGAGGAATCCACTACCGTTGTGGTTAAAAGGTTGAGGGAAGTGGCAGTTGGAAAGAAGGAGTTTGAACAGCAGATGGAGATTATCAGTGAGGTTGGGAAACACCCTAACGTTGTTCCCCTTCGTGCTTATTATTACAACAAGGATGAGAAGCTCATGGTTTATGACTATTACCCTGGTGGTAACTTATCATCACTCCTTCACGGTTAGTCTTCTTCCCCACCTTCGTTTAATGGGTTTTTATTTACCTCCTTGGGTTTAGATTTGTTTTGATGTTATGGCAGGTAACCAGGGAAGTGAGAGAAGGCCTCCTGACTGGGA
Organism: Raphanus raphanistrum subsp. raphanistrum; assembly: GCA_019706035.1. Classification (NCBI taxonomy): domain Eukaryota; kingdom Viridiplantae; phylum Streptophyta; class Magnoliopsida; order Brassicales; family Brassicaceae; genus Raphanus; species Raphanus raphanistrum. The sequence continues at coordinate 16,899,478 of CM033981.1, forward strand.
CTCCAGACTGAGAATCATTCTCGCTGCAGCAAGAGGTGTAGCTCACCTCCATCAAGTTGGAGGTCCAAAGTTCAGTCATGGAAACATAAAGTCCTCAAATGTGATTATGAAGCAGGAGAGTGATGTTTGCGTTTCTGATTATGGGCTGACACCTCTGATGGCTGTGCCCGTAGCTGCAATGAGAGGTGCAGGCTACCGCGCACCAGAAGTGATAGAAACAAGGAAACACACTCATAAATCAGATGTTTACAGTTTCGGTGTACTTATACTGGAGATGTTGACTGGGAAGTCTCCAGTGCAGTCACCAAGTAGGGAGGACATGGTTGATCTCCCGAGGTGGGTGCAGTCAGTGGTGAGGGAGGAATGGACAAGCGAGGTGTTTGATGTTGAGCTAATGAAGTTTCAGAACATTGAAGAAGAAATGGTGCAGATGCTGCAGATTGCTATGGCTTGTGTGGCTCAAGTGGCTGAGGTACGACCAACCATGGATGATGTGGTTAGGATGATTGAAGAGATAAGAGTTTCAGAATCTTCTGAGACAAGGCCATCTTCGGATGACAATAGCAAACCCAAGGACTCTATTGTTCAAACCACCCCTTGATTATTATTATTCCCCATTTTATTTCTATGCTTTTGAGTTTGTAAGTCTTTTCTGTTGATTGTTTGGAGTAAGACGCAGTTACATAGCAATTATTGTTGGATCCTTTTCTTGCGTCTTATGATGTATATGAATATGATCCAGTTTTATCCAATTAGCTATTAAAAACATAGATTTGGAGGAGTTCCAGATAGATGTGTAAAGAGAAATCAGGGAGAGATAGAGGAAGCTGCTTCAAGGAGGATTTTGTAGAGAGCTTCAGGTTGGGAGAAAAATGCAGAGTGATCACTCTCTTCAAGAAGGAAGTACTGAGCAGGAGGCCACAGAGTAACCATTAAGTCTTGACGCCTTGATTGGAACATATGGTCCTTGCCTGTCTTAACGTAGACCCTTGGGATTTTGTCAGCCTCTGGTGCTGCCGGGATATCCACTATGCCTGCAAATGCCATGACAGGGGCTGGACGCAGAAGTGTGGTGGCCAGTGTGTAATCCTGATTATACATGAATGGGTGATGAATGAATGAAATGAATGGAGATTCTTTTTTTTACAAAAAGTTATTGAAGCAAAGATCATAATAGATAACCTCCATGGGGCTCTCGTTGTAATACTTGTCCTGGACATACTCAGGTTTCATCATCATGCTTGTTGGGAGATTTTCTGGTCCGTTTCCAAAAGTGAAGTCCCATATCTTCTCAGCTTCCGCTTCTATCAGCCCTGAACAGATCTTCAATACTTCCATGAGAACTGGGGGAATTACGGTACCAGGTTTGACCATGGCTGCTGCAACGTAAACAGCCATGGAGACTTTGGAAGGATACTGGCACATGGCAGCCGTCATGCTCCCTCCTCCAACGCTGTGGCTCACCAGAATGACCTTTTGGTCTAGGGGAAGTTGGGAGAGGAAGTCATTGAGAGGCTGGTTGTAGTCATCAAGAGTGGACACAGTGTTTGGATCAGTTATGTTGATCCCAGCACCCTTGAGGTCGATGCAAGTGGCCTTATGACCATTCTTCCTCAGTGAATTGGCGAGCTTGTACCAACACCATCCTCCATGCCCTGCACCGTGCACAAACACAAAATGATGTTCACTCATCTTCAAAATCTTTTTCTAATACAATTAGTATTTCTTCCTAGTAGTATCTTTTGTAGCTAGGTAATATCTGTTTATATGGCTGAGATGTGTTTGTCATCGACTCATCATGTCAATTTGTCTTTACCTAACCACTGTGAAATGCTGCTTTGTCAAAACTCACAACGTTTATCACGTTCGTCATTATCCTTGCCAGTCTCAAACTACATTTTTAACTACATTTTTGAATCGAAAATGATACGTATATGTGTTAGGAACGTATATCAAACTACATATTTATACAAAATTTAAGAATGATTTTATAAAATTTATGACTAAAAATTGTGTGATTCAAATTAAAAATAAAAATAAGTTATTGATTTTTGATAATTTTATATCCATTCAGTTAACTTCATATAATAATTATAAAAATAGTTACAAATTATGTTTATAAAAATATTATCTAATTTAGAAACGATTTTCTGATTCTGATTTTGAAGTACGTTGGATGAAGCTTCCGTAATACAGTTTTAATTTGTTCTGTTTTGAAAAAATATCTATATGCTTTCTGTTTGAATATGGGTATTCTCCTTTAGTCCCCCACATCACTATCGACTTTCTCCTTTCTTTTTTTTTTGGTAAAACACTCTTCTCCTTTCTTGTTTGTACGCTATAAGTTTCTAACCAAGAGATATTTTTTTTTCAAAACTAAATAAAATGGATAATTAAATTAAAATAAATAAACTGAACTAAAATTACTCAAGGGTTTTGCATGCTTCATACTTATCAAAGAAGTTTGGTGAAGTAAAATGCGTATAGTTTATATTTATCTAAGAATATTCTCGACCAAGTTTTCTTAAATACTTTAGATGATGTTTTGAAGAATTTTGATGTTTCAAAATACATGATGTTTTGGTATTTTTATATTACTTTTAGTTTATTGAAGATTGTGTAGCCAATAATATATTTATAGTTTTTTATGATTGGTTGAATTAGTTTTATTTATATTTTAAATGATACATTCTAAATAAAGTGTATGTCTTAGTTCTTGTGCATTAATCAAAACATCAACTATTTTGAAACAGAAGGAGTATAAGTTTAAAACATTTTAGTATTTTACATGTCGTTACCAAAACCACTAGATTGACATTTCTTTAACAATAACACTATACTCTTATAATTATTTTAAATAAAATTTGAAACAAAATAGTCATGTATTATGATGTTTCAATCTTTGTTTTATGATTTTATTATTCACATTAAGATTTGGGTAAAAAAAAAGGATCTGCCAGATTATACTTGTCTATTTGCACTGACTAATCAAAAAGACTATCTTAAATCTAGCAGCTATCACAAAACAATTACATTTATTTAAACGATAACATAAAAAGTATTTGTCGAAATTTTATATAGGGTAATCAGTTGTGCATGTCAGCAGTTGAAAATATATAGTTTTTAAAAATAAATAATACGTAATGTTTAATGCATTAAATCTGAAGTGCAATGAAAAGCTAAAAGGAAGTGGAGCGCCACAAAAGAAAGTTTGAATTGGCCTTTTGAAGTAAGACACAGAGATAACGCGATTACTTCCCGTAAACCCTGAAAAAGTCTTCACATTTAAATACATTTCAAAAAAAAAGACGTGATTTTAAGACTAGAAAGAATAGAAAAAGGCATTCGAAGTATTCAAGGTCTGCAAAATTGATATTCTGAGTGGATGATGATCCACCTTCGAGTGTGCGTGAATAGCAACATAACAATAATAAATACTAAAACGTGAGGAAATAGTCTTGGATGACCATTTATTACTTAAATGAATTAATAGTCGGTTGGATTAGTGGGAGAGAGGTCAAATTACAACCCCCTCTATAAGTATACTCCTCTTCTATCACCATATGGACACTGTGTATTAAGTCTCAAATTACATACACTTAATACATAAATCACTTGGCCACGTTACAAGTTAAGACCTGTCCGCAATATCTTTGTTAAGTGTAAACATTCTTTTGACTTTAAAAAGCTCCTTGCATTGCACATCTCCCTCTGCAAGCCTATGCATCTTCTTAGTATCAGGTTCTCCTTTTGTTCTTTTCTGTGTATACGTATTTGCATATTGTCATGATTTTTTTTTCTCAACAGCTAAACTATCCTTTTTGTATTATTTGCCTTCTTTTTCCCATTGCTCATATGACTGTTTCTTGTGTTTCCAGCTTTGCTTAGGGTCCATCTATTTTGCAGCAATGGATTATGATCTGGTAACATCCATAATATATAAGCTTTTTTTCATACCCCTAATGAATCAACCATAGATTCTCATTCTTGATTCTTGGATTTGTCAGTTTCGTTCCAAGAAGAGTATGAAAAACAACAGGTGGCTCGAGCATAATCTCGATGGTGAGTAGTCAGTCCATCTAATTGGTGTCATTATCTTGTTATATAACATGTGTTCTGTTCAATTTGGGCATTCATTCATTAACACTCCCCCCCTTACGCTCTGATACCATGTTAAATTCAAATTTATCATAGTTTTTCAACATAAAACCAATTAACTATCAGTAGATTGTTTTTAATTCCTTATATATTAGTTAATTATTTCTCCAAACTGATGTGAGACATCATTCGTTTATTAACATGTTCATTTTCATAAAAGAAAATATAAATACTGCCAACTTTGTTTCTTGTAAAAGGATGTAAATGTTATTTATGTGTGTGATGATCAGACATGGACAGGAGCGTGAAAAAAATGGTGAAGTTGATAGAAGAGGACGCAGACTCGCTTGCCAAGAAGGCAGAGATGTATTACCAGAAGAGACCTGAGCTTATTAGCCTGGTCGATGAGTTTCACCGTATGTACCGTTCTCTAGCCGAGCGTTACGAGGACCTCTCATCCTCTGACCTCACTACTGAGCTTAACAACAATAGGTTAGGCCGTCCTCCTTCCCGCCGTGCTCCTGGTTTTGACTACTTCCTTGGCAATAACGGAGGAGGCCTTCCCTCTGATCTTTATCACAAAGATGTAGATGATGTCGCTTCCGTTACCGACTCCGAACAGGAATGGGATGATACATCTTCTCTGGCTAGTTACCCCGGTTACGTGAGCGTTGGCTCTGATTTTCAGTCCATGACCAAGAGGGTCGCTGATCTCGAGATTGAGCTACGCGAAGCCAAAGAGAGGCTCAAGATGCAGCTCGAAGGTAACACTGAAGGCTTGTCCCTGACGAGGGTGAAGAGTGAGAGCAAGATTGTTGATTATCCAGCGAAACTCGCTGCTTGTGAGCAAGAGCTGAGAGATGCAAACGAGAGGATACTCAACTCAGAAGACCAAATCTTCATGTTGAAGAATCAGCTCGCTAGGTACTTGCCGTCTGTGTTGGATGACGACGAGCAGGAGAGTGGTGAAGGAGGAGAAGATTCCAGACAAGAGATGGACGTTGAGACTTTGTCTGAAGAGCTGAGAGTTGCAAACCTGAGGCTCCGGGAGGCAGAGAGAGAGAACGGTATCATGAGAAGAGAAGTTGAGAAGGGCAAGTCTGATGAGTTAAAGCTCAAGAGCCTCCAGAACCTGCTCGAGTCAGCGCAGAAAGAGACTGCAGCGTGGAAAAGCAAGTCAACTGCGGATAGAAGAGAGGTGGCGAAGCTGCACGACAGAGTCTCCATGCTGAAACATAGTTTAGCAGGTAGAGATCATGAGCTCAGGGATCTGAAGACAGCTCTGTCTGACGCAGAGGAGAAGATATTCCCTGAGAAGGCGCAGTTCAAAGACGAGATATCCAGCCTCTTGGAGGAGAAAACACACCGTGACGAGCAGTTCAGTGAGCTGGAAGCACAAGTGCGTTGTCTCGAAGAGGAGATAAGAAGGGTGACCAATGAGAAAATGGAAGAGGAGGAGAGGCTGAAGGGAGAAATCGAGGCGCTGGCAATGGAAAAGGCAGTGAAAGAGATATGCATAGAGACGGTAAGCAACAAGGTGAGCAAGCTAGAATCGGAGATGCTTCTGCTTGAATATGAAATGAAAGCAAAAGAGAGTAAGACGATTGAGATGGAGGAGGAGGTGGAGAAGCTGAGGAGTGAGCTAGAAGAAGTAGCAGAAGAGAAGAGGGAAGTGATAAGACAACTCTGTTTTTCACTGGACTACAGCAAAGACGAGTGCAAGAGGCTACACACAATGCCTGTTCAGGGCATCGACCACTAAGATCTTCCTCCATTTTCGCTTCTTTTTTTTTTTTTTTGATTCTGATGTATATCTATACTACTTGTAACTTCTTTTTGCTGCTCTTTCACATATAGAAAGAGCTGTTTTTTTGGGGTTTGTTTGTTTAATTAAAAGAAAAGAAAAATAAAGATCAAAAGATTTAGGAACAGTTTGTGTTTGACATTAGATATGGCATTATCTAGTTTACAAACACTACTGTATGTGACTTATATAAATAAGAAGAGTTTCTTTAACTTATTGGAACAATCAACATGAGTAATGAGGGTGTGCTAACAACCCAGAAGAGAGTGCTTACTTGAGATGCTCACCACCCTCAAAAATCAAACTTCACCAGGAAGCATAGTATCTACCGGACCAAGATCACAGAAGGCTATGCCCTGAAATACACATCCATGACGCAACTGAAAGTTAGCTACCTATCAAAATGGTTTTATTCTGAATAAACAAGACAAAATACTTACATCTCCAGTGAGGTGTGCAACACATTTCTTCTCAGCCAACAGTTCCGCCTCAGACTGCACAACGTTGTCATTTGTCTCAGTTTAACTTCTGGTATTTTAGAGACAAAACACTCAAAAGACTGATATCTAACAAGGCTTGTTACCTTGGCGATTCGGTTGCGAAGATAGTCATCAAATTCTACATCCTTGACGAGCTCATAATCTCCATCTCCCTGGAAACAAACCAGGTTTTGAGAGTTACCACTAGAGAAAAGCATGCAAGTAACAAGAGTAGAACATACCTTTGACCGGCATGGCATGCTGAAGACGAGGTCCTCTGCAATACCATAAGGGTTCCCATTTGTGTACACCTAAAATTTACATTACCACAACAACCCTATCAAAGTCCAAACCAATCAACCCTGCTGTTATCTAAATGCATGTAAAAGAAGATGTACCCCAGTTGAAAACCAATCACCCTCAGGAGTAGGAGTCACAAGAGACTTGATAGCATCAACAATGGAAACAGCAGTAGAAGCAGCAGAAGATCGACCCCATTTCTGAATTAGTAAGCCACCTCTCTGTAAACACAAACGCCAAAGCAACTTGCTCAGCGAATATTGTTATCTCCCGTTGCAGAAACCATCACAATATCAGAGAAAACGCCATGTTACCTTCTGCACACTCTCAGTGAATCCCTCTTCTAACCATTTGTGATCTGTAATAACCTCCTTCACCGGTCGGCCATTGATTCTTGCATTTAAGAAGTCTGGCACCTGATTCACCTCTCAAAGATAAGAGAAACATCCCAAGATATAGTCAAACAGCAAATGAAACTAGAGCACATTAAGACAAAACCTGAGTCGTGGAGTGATTTCCCCATATGGTCATGTTAGATACTTTGTCGTAGAAGACGCCTGCTTTAAGAGCAAGCTACAAAACGGAGTTTTCAATCATACGAGTGAAACATGCATATAATCAACATATATGTGTGAGTGAGATGAGGTACCTGACACTTGGCTCGATTCTCATCCAACCTCGTCAACGCATGGAAGTTCTTTGCAGGAATGTTGGGAGCATTTTTAAGACAGATCAACGCACTGAGTAGAAGAGAAAATGATGTAAGATGTTGGGCGATGATTAAGAGTGGGTGATAAAGGAATGTTAAGCTTACTTGGTGTTGCAAGGATTCCCCACTACAAGGACCTTGACATTAGGAGAAGCAACCGCGTTAAGAGCTTTGCCCTGCTCAGCAAAGATCTGACCATTGATGTCCAACAAGGCAGCACGTTCCATTCCAGGGCCTCGAGGTTTTGCACCGATGAGAAGAGCCCAGTCCACATCTTGGAAGACTTCATACGGATCTGTTCCTATATCAACTTCTCTCAACAAGGGGAACAAGGAATCCTCGAGTTCCATCGCAACACCTTCGAGAGCTTGGATTGATCTATCTGATCCGAGTAGTTTCAAAGCAATGGGTTGGTCTGGTCCAAACACTGCACCTGAAGCAAGCTACACAAGATAATAAGACCATATGATTGGTAAGCAACCCTATCTGATGAAACAGTAATTAAAGAAAAAGAAAGAAGGAACAACTTACTTTGAAGAGAAGGTGGTTTGAAATCATGCCTGCAGCACCTGAGACTGCAATATTGATCATCTTCTTCCATGACTTCGTCTGCTCTTCCTGCAAAACAGACATATCTGGTAACTCAAAACCAAAGAAGATTGCAGATAAACCATGACAAGCAGACTAATAATCCAGTCTCAAGAGAAGATAGGGAGAGAGAGAAAGATTACAGCTTTAAGGTCATAGGTGAGACAGAACACTCCATAACACTCTTTCTTCGTCTTCACGGATCCATTGTCTTGAACCGCAACCGGTGCTTGGTTACTTTTATCATTAGATTCAAAATAAGCATCTGATCAGATAAAAGGTTGAAACTTGAATAATTAGGAGGCGTAAAGAGACTTACTTCTGAGAAACAGAGCAAGAGACTTTGAAGTTAGAAGTTGTGTGGAGCGGTGGGAGAAGAAGATAGCGAAACTGGTTTGAAAGATGCAATTTCGAGGAGAGGCTTAGCCGAGACGAAGAGTGGATGAAAGACGTCGTCGTTTTGGGGGTTGAAAGCTCTGACATGGCCATTATCGCATAGACACAAACTGTGTGTGAAAGTGAGAAGTCAGAAAACGGAAGTATGGAGAAGAAGACAGAGAGCGCGCCAAGCTAGTGAAATTGAGGATTGGGAGAATTTAAGGTTCAGATCATGACACGTGTCTATTAGTTGACTTCAGGAAGGCCCAGCGCGTCAAACCAGCGAAAGAAGATTGGGAATATAAAGCTCAGATCATAACACCTGTCAATTATTTGCGATCTTACACTGAAGGCCCATTAAAGAATATCCGTAACCCCTGATCGGAGAGCAGAGAGCTATTGGTCTTCTCCGGCCATCAGCGGAAAGGTACAACTTTTGATCGTGGAAGCTTTCAAAATGGAGGAGGAGGTTATCGAAAGAATTGGTTGCCGAATTTTAAAGATTCCCCTGACCTGCATGAAGCTCAAGAGACATCTCCGATTCATTGATCCGAGGTACCTTTCCGCATGAAGCTGAGAGAACAACGCAGAGGGTGATAGTGTTCGCAACGGAGGGGACGCTAGTGATCACGACAATGAGGGTCACGGGAACAATATGGATGCTGAAGGAGTGGGAAGTCTGGAGAATGATGAGATTGATAAGGTGAGTGAACAACATGCAGACGAGGAGCATGAACCAAGTCTTGATAAGGAGGACAAAACGGCTGCTATGGAGCTGAAGGAGCGTTTGTTAGAGATTCAACTACAAATCGATCCTTCCACTAGTCATGTGCAATGCAATTGACCACTCCGTAGATGTCACTCTTCAGCCTGCTCTGTTTAATAGGACTGGAACAAGCGGTCAAGACCATAGTGAAACACAGGTGGGTATTTGTGAGTTTTCCTTCAAGATGCTTTCTTGATTTCTTGTTCTTTGGCTCATGAAGTTGTGGTTTAATTGTGAAGCAACAGGATAATGCAAGTGAGAAAGGTTCGGGTAGTCGGGGAACATGTTCTGGCAGAGTTTGGCCTCGTCTACCAACCCCCGTTCCTCTGAATATATCCCCATTGAAGAACGCAGACTTCTCTGTTAGAAGGCGAAAGAAATAAGTGGAAGCTCTGAGGGAAGGAGTAAAATAGTATGCAACTCGCTTTGCCAAGTCTTGTACTCTATTATCAAATACTCATCACTGATACATCTAGGACCTAATCAAGTTTCAAAAGCCTGCGCTTGGCTCACTACATGTCTATAGCATTATTATTTTCTTCTTGTTTTTGTGCAGGTATGGTAAATCATGGAAAGATATAAAGAATGCAAACCCTGCAGTATTCGCAGAGAGTACTGAGGTAAGCATCTCCTTTTTTGTACATTCATACTCATCAGTTGTCTGAATTAAGTTATATGCGAAAGTGTGAGTGATATCAAGGTTGTAACTTGGTAGGTGGATTTGAAGGACAAATAGAGGAACTTAGTTCGGTAGGAGTAATATCTTTTACAAGGATAATTGGGTTATAATTGGTGTGGACTTTTGCCTGCATGACATGTCATTCACAGTTTATGTTGTAAATGGTAATGATGAAAGAACAGACTAATGATATTCTCGTGGGACAATTCTGGCTGCAACCTTTTGTTGTAGTCAGTGTCAAACTTATACTGCTGTTCTTTTTGGCGATATATTCCATCCTTCTCTTCATTTTTTTCTGTTCTGTTTGTCTCTACTTTTCCACGTTTCAAGTAACATTCAAACCACAACAAAACAGTAGTCAAGTATGCATAACATATCCATTTAGATCTATGGTTTGTCTGTTAACATTCGGAAGTAAGATGATGAGCATTTATATTGGTTAATGCATATTTGGTCTATGTTGCTAGTTCATTACAGAACCTAGAACTCCATGAGGGCTGAAGGAATTCGCCGCCAACAAAAAAAAATGTTCAACGGTGAGGTCACTGTCACTCTATTCTTGTCTTATTCACCACTTCTGTTCTGACTTTTCCCCTCGTTTTTGTCGTTTTATTTTTGTTAATTTTAATATTTTGGATTTCTTGTGCCCACCAAACTAATAATTGGTTCTTTTGAATCGTGCAGTTTCCTCAAGCAAGAAAACTCTTGTTTTTTTTAACTATTTATCATCGTTGATATTGTATCTGTGGTTCACAAAACAGTCCCGGGCATATTCTTTTTCCTTTTTAGCTTGTTTAGCCATGTGGTTTTCAAAAATGGTGCACGTTTGATGATTTTAAAATAATGCTCGAGTATATTTTTTATTGGCAACTAAGATTTTTCAAAGTTATGTATATATTACAACTGGCTCAATAAAAATGAAAATGAAAGGTTTTCTATAATATTAAGTGATGCAAGCATTGGTGACTCAGGCCGTATACTTGTTCTACATATTAGCTGCCGACGCTTCTTTGATGAAGTAGAATAATAAGAAGTTATAGGACGACTTTTGGCAACCAGAGTTATCTCGTCGTCTCAAACATTTCTGGGAGCATCAATCTGAGTTTTGGTCAACCATGAACATGAATCAGGTTTCGGAGTATGTAGAAACCGATCCGACTGGTCGATATGGACGTGTAAGTAGAGGAAACATACTCTATGCTGGAACAGTTTTATGCTGTAACGTTTACAAATTAGACCTTTTTGTAACACTTGGTTTTTATTCTGGAACAGTTTGAAGAAGTTCTTGGAAGGGGAGCGATGAAGACGGTGTACAAAGCAATCGACGAGAAGCTTGGAATAGAAGTAGCGTGGAGCCAGGTGAAGCTAAAAGAGGTTCTACGTTCCTCTGTTGATCTACAGAGGCTCTACTCTGAGGTTCATCTTCTCAGCACTCTCAACCACAAATCCATCATTCGTTTCTACACTTCTTGGATCGATGTTGATTCCCATACTCTCAATTTCATCACCGAGTTGTTCACTTCTGGGACCCTCCGACAGTAATTCTCTTTTACACCTTTTCTTCTGAAAAGATTTGCTCTGTCTTTGCATTGTTATGACGCTGTCTCGTTTTGTGCAGGTACAAAAATAAGTACCTGCGGATAGATATCCGAGCAATCAAGTCCTGGGCTCGGCAGATCTTGGAAGGGCTTGTTTATCTCCACGAGCACGACCCTCCTGTTATCCACAGAGACCTCAAGTGTGATAACATCTTTGTTAATGGGCATCTTGGACAAGTAAAAATTGGCGATCTTGGTCTTGCAAGAATGCTGCGGGAGGACCGCTCTGCCCATAGTGTCCTCGGTAATCGTTTGTTCTCCCTTGTCGTTCTAATCATATGGTTTTAGACTTGGTCATTGCTTCTTTTGCGTAGGCACTCCCGAGTTCATGGCTCCAGAATTATATGAGGGGAACTATAATGAGCTCATTGACGTTTATTCCTTTGGTATGTGTTTTTTGGAGATGATCACCTCTGAGTTCCCGTATAGTGAGTGCAACAGTCCGGTGCACATTTACAAGAAAGTTGTTTCGGTATGTCTTTTGATCTGTGAGCATATGGATTAAGCTTATCATTTGAACCAGGCATGAGCCTTGTAATGTTTTCTTTCCAGGGAAAGCTACCAAGCGCCTTTTATAGAGTTGAAGACACTGAGGCACAGATTTTCATCAGGAAATGCCTCGTGCCTGCCTCACAGAGAGTGTCAGCAAGAGAACTATTGCAAGATCCGTTTCTCTCGTCTGACGAGTCCTGGATGGTGTACGCGAGAGGGGCTGGGAATCTGAAGCCCTTCTTGAATGAGAACGAAATGGACAGACTGAAGCTGGAAGATGATGATGAGTTAGGAAGGACCCAGATGATCATCACCGGGGAGCTGAACATTGAAGATAACACAATCTCACTGGAAGTAATAATCGCAGATGAAAATGGTAAAAAAAGGAACTTAGTTGATCATTTTGTTAGCGCTCAGTCACATAAATGTTTATTTTTTTTAGTTCCAGGTATGGCAAAGAAAGTGGCTTTCCCCTTTCGCATCATGAATGATACTTCCATTGAGGTTGCAATGGAGTTGGTAAAAGAACTGGAGATCACAGATTGGGATCCAGTCGAGATTGCTGAAATGATTGATGGAGAGATCTCTTCTTTGGTGCATGGTTTGAGGTACGAGGAAGGTGAGGAAACCCCTCATGATTATCACTCTTCATCCTCCCACTCACCATTCTCTCAAGCTTCACTCTCGAACTACATGGCACGAGGCCGTCAAGATTGGCTACAAGGTATGGAAAGTAACGCACAGATTCAAGTGTGTTTGATATGTTTTTTTTTTGATAGAACATTTAAAAATGCAGATGATATTCACGATGAGACGCATTCTCAAAGTTCTACCGACACAGGGTCTTACTCCAACCTCAACTACATATCTGTTGATGAACACAGCTCCCAACCTTCTGCTGTGAACAGAACTCACAGCGTGACGAGGTTTTGCCCCGAAGAAAGCTATCATCTACATTCAGGGCAAGCCAACATGTACGCGGCTTCCAGTTCCAGTTCAGACAACCGTACACTTCCAAGGAACCGGTCGCTTGCAGACGTGCAGGGGCAGTTACTGCAGCGGTCGCTGATGGAAGAGGCTAGAAAAAGAAGGTTGATCAGAACTGTTGGAGACGTGGAAACAGTTGGGTTTCAGTCACCTTATGCGGTTTCCCGGAAGCCACCGAGCTCAAGGCGCTAGGTTTTTCCCGTAGTTTGAAAATACTGTAAATCTTTATTCATGTAATAATATCTCTAGTGTAGTGTGAAAAAACAAGGCTTGCTGCTTCAAAACTATAAAAGGTTACACGTGTGTTTGATAAAGTTGTGAAAAGGCTGCGCTTGGTTTACAGTGAGAGGGAGTTCTCAGGTGAGGTGAGTCATATGAGACCATGTCTTCTCGAAAGCCTTGATGATAATGTCATGATACTCCCTTGAGTTTTCAAAGGTGGAATCAGAGATTTCATATGCAGAGGATGGCTTGTAAACGGTTTTACGTTTGAGTTTCCTCTTGAAAGAATATTTTGGAGGTGAAGAAGAGCCTTGAGGGTGATGAGCTGATGAAGAAAGACGAAGAGTGTGACGGAGCTTTCTTGAGGAAGAAGCATCAGTGGAGGAGAGGTGTTTGTGAGAAGAAGGAAGGCATTTTCTGTTACTTCTGCTGATTCCTTTGAGCTTGTAGAGCCATGAGTGAGGAATAATGTTTGAAAATCTGAACTTGTGAGTCCCCATTTTCTGATTCATTTCTGACAGGATTATGAACTCTGTCAGTAGAAACAAAAACAAAAAAAACAAGTAAAAGAGGATTCAGTTTGGGGTCCACTATATCTCTGTTCTGTTCTGTTCTGTTCCTCTGTTTTGTCTCTTTTAAATGGGCAAATCATTGTCTCTCTCTCACCCAACTCCCAAATTTCACCTTTCTCCTCGATTGACAATCCAGAATCTATAAAGAAACAAACAAAAAGTTCTAAAGTTAAATAAGACTGGTCGGATGGGGTAATCGTGGATAGCACAACCATATTGACGTGAACTCCACGCTTTCTCCTCTAATGACGTTAACTTTTAACATAACATTATTAATAATCATTCTCTCTCAACAATCCAGCATAGGATCACCAAAAGCCCATAAGGTCAAGCAAAAGCCCAATAAGGGACATTTAACTCCAAAACCCCTCAGAGACAGAAACAGAGCATCAACAGCAAGCTAAACCCTGAATCTCATCTCTTTGACTCGTTTCTCCATCTTTTTCTGTTTCATGTGTAACCCGTTTTCTAAACCATGAACTCTCTCTCTGATTTTGGCAATAGTGATTCTTGTTTCAGGGTTAGGGTCCAGCATCTTACACAACAGTCTCTTTACTTCAGGTGCAAACCAGCTTGGTGACTTAAACTCTCCTCTTCCAATCTTCCTATACATCTCCATCAGGTTAGAGTCATGGAAAGGGAGATATCCAGCCAACAGAACAAACAGAACCACACCACAAGACCAAACATCTGCTTTTGTCCCATCATATCTCTTTCAATTGATCACTTCAGGTGCAAGAGCAACATAAGCAGGAGTGCCACAAGTAGTGTGCAAGAGACCATCTTGACGTTTGCAGTCAGCAAGAGCACTTAAACCAAAATCAGATACCTTGAGATTCTCATCCTCATCAAGCAACAGATTCTCTGCTGTTGCAAAAATCAACAGCGTTGATGAGCTGGTGAAAGTAGTTCCAAGAAACGTCATCTCTCAGCTTCCCTTTGGCAACTTTGTTGAAAAGTTATCCCCATTTGCAGTACTCCATAACGAAGTAGATCATTGTTTTTGTCGCCATGACCTCGTATACCTCCACAACGTTAGGGTGTTTAGCAATACGCATTGCGGATATCTCTCGCTTGATCTCGTTTTTAAGCCCAACTTTCATAACTTTTTCCTTATCGATCATTTTGATAGCAACACTCTGGTTAGTATGAATACTTCTTCCGTTGGCGAAAGTGCCTTGACCTAGTAATCTCCCGACTTCGTATTTGGTGGCCAGGACACTTGGTTTGTTTTCCATCTAATCTACAAAAACTTAAGCAGGCAGAGACAGAACACTACTTGAGAGTTTGTGGTAGCTCATGAGTGATGGCCTCATGAGAATGCCTTAGTGGTAAGAGTCTGTGAATCAAATATAAACAAAGGAATGCGATCTCAGTTATGCTACAATCAGTGTATAAAAAAGTTGCTCACAGAAACAAAACACAAACTCTCAAACTCTAGAGCCCTAAACCAGAACTGATCATTCTGGTTTACTTTTCTCCCACGTTACCGCATAGATGGACAATCAGGAAGACATGTATAAACAAAACACCGCCTTTTAATACAAACACCGCCATTTCTATAAACGAAGACATGCAGATCTTTCAAGGATCTTCTTTTTTATTTCTGCTCACTTTTTAAGACAGAACAAAAAGAAAGAAAGAAAGAAGAAGATGAAAAGGAAACTAAACGTCATTGGCCGTCTACGCACATAAAAAATGTCAATCTAATGGCTAAATAAGGCAGAGATGGTTACTTGTTCCTCTGTCTCCTTCTCCATTATGTTCCTTTACACTTGTCTTCTCATTCGCCAACTTTACTTTTCAGCACCGAAGCAGTGAAGTTGAGTACCAACACAACTGAAACTTTATATCTATTAGTTATTTTTTTTCTTAGATTTGTAAATTTGATAAAATTATGTATAATTTGATATATTTTGTATTGAGAACTGAATATAAAAATTAAAGTATTGATCAATTTAAAATTTAAAATCTCATGAACGAGATCGCAGGTGTTCTCCATGACGGTAGAAGCCTTGCTACTCTCTTCAATCCTCTATCTTTTAGTTTCATTCCATGTATTGATAATGTTCAGGTTTTTTCTCTGGTAAAGTTTAGCCTTGAATGTATGAATGTTATAACTTTTGTGTTTTAAGTTGAATGAAAGAAATAGTTGACAAAAAAAAAATACAATTTACGACCATACAAAATCATCAACTAAACATTAACAAAATAGAATCCAAAATCTTATCCTAGTTCTAATGTTACAAAGTTTGTACAGTAACAATATTCATATTTATCTAAAAAGAAGAAAATATAAATATGTGCGGATACGGACCTAGTATTGATAACATGAAAGAAAGTGAATGATAAAGGAAGTTGATGAAAACATTATCAAAATACACAACAGCATTTTTGCATAGTAAAACATACGGTCACATATTTTAAATAAGTAATATGAATTCATATCCAAAAC
This sequence comes from Raphanus raphanistrum subsp. raphanistrum, assembly GCA_019706035.1. Taxonomy (NCBI): domain Eukaryota; kingdom Viridiplantae; phylum Streptophyta; class Magnoliopsida; order Brassicales; family Brassicaceae; genus Raphanus; species Raphanus raphanistrum. The sequence continues at coordinate 16,915,605 of CM033981.1, forward strand.
TAACATGCTCACATTTAACTTATTGTTGGCAGGAATTCCCCTTTACTTGGACAGTGACAGTGACAACATCGACTCAGATATTTCAGATGCAGCAGATCTCGGAACCCCTGACGTCCCTCAAGGTGGCTTTAGAAGGATCGAGTTTCACCGTTCTACCAAAGGTTTGATTTTAAGCGTTACCAAATCGTGACTCTGGGCTGTCGATTTGCTGTTATACCTGATGAGGAGATTCATCGTGGGAATCAATCTATTGGTCTCTGTTTCATGTCTTTTGTCTCTTCTTATTACTTTTACAAGAGTATTAATCAATCTGTTGGTCTCGTGGGATCAATCTGATTTGGCTAGACAATCTGAGGATCAAGCATGCTTGCGAAGCGTAAGTGTGGTAAGCTTACTTGCGGAGGTTGGGATGTCTATACTCGATTTCTTCCGGCAGCTGATTTTCTTTTTTTCTAAGTATGAAGATAAAGACAAAAAAAAAAAGAATACTGATGAGGATGAAGAAGAGATAGCCACTGATGAACAAATAGCCGATGGTCCAGATCGTGAAGATGATGCATATGCTGGATTTGGTGGATATGGATGGTGAAGATAGTGATAATATTTTATTGTTATATTATAACAATAAGTCTAAAATTTTATATTTGTTTAATCAATATTTATATCATATGATTTGAAATTTTATTTCATATTTAAAAGATAGTGATAATATTTTATTAATATATGTATTTTCAAGTCTTTTACGTAAATATTTCATCTCTTTTCAATCTAAACAAACCATCTAAAACAATATTCTTAAATATTTCTATTCAATCTAAACCAACGAATATAACAAATCTACATTAATGTTTAAAAAGTACTTTAAGTTATTGTTGCAGTGTTTCTTTGTTTAAATTTTAGTTAATAAAATGCATTTATAAATAAGAAAAGACAACTAAAACTAAGGGAACTTTTATTACTTCAGTCACATATGTAAATAACTTCAAAAACTTAGAAGCATTTTCAAAGTGTATTTCTATTTTAATAATATAGATGGTATTTTTTGCATATTTTTCTTGGTATTCTAAAATAATATGTGGACATTATCAATCATTTATTTCACTAACATAGGAAGTTGCAAAACCTAGTTTCGGTTTTCCAGTATAAGAAGAACATAAACACAGGCCTTACCGTTTCCTGTGCTGTCCCAAATCAAAACCCGAACCAACGGGCGCATAAGGAGAACACAAGAGCTCTGTAGTAACTAAACAGTTAATAGAACCCTAAATCTCCAGTTGCTTCTCGCTTCAGGTTAGTCTCTCTACTTTCTAGAGCAATTTACTTGATTCCCAAGGCAAAAAAAAGTAACGATTTTTCAATGTGGGCGTATCACAGCATGATGCAGAAGATAGCAGAACATAGGAAGTCTCTTCCTATTGCTTCAGGTGCCAGTTATTTCACATACCCTATTCATAATTGCATCCGTGGAGACTAAACTAGGATTGTTTTTTTTTCAATAACAGTGGAGAAACGTCTTATTGAGGAGGTTCAAAATAATGATATTCTGATTATTGTTGGTGAAACCGGTAGTGGGAAGACTACTCGTAAGTTTTGTTTTAGTTACCTTATGATCTCAAATCTCTCTCTCTCAAGTAGTTTCTGGACCAAGTTGGCATCATTTTTTTTTTTTTTTTTTTTTTGTTGACAGAGTTGCCTCAGTTTCTGTTCAATGCTGGATTCTGTCGGGAAGGAAAGATGATAGGGATATCACAGCCGAGGTGTATAGCTGCTGTGACTGCTGCTAAAAGGGTAGCTGAGGAGTGTGATGTTCAATTAGGCCAAAGGGTTGGTTACTCCATTAGGTTTGATAATACTACTTCTAGCTCCACGAGGTTAAAATACACTACTGATGATTTATTGCTGAGGTAAATTATATAAACTTTATGCTGCTCTTTGATGATAATAATCCTGTGCTTGTTCTTCTCATCACTGTTGTTTCTGATTATTTTTTTTGCAGAGAAGCCTTGGTGGATCCGCTTCTTTCTAGATATTCAGTCATTATCGTGGATGAAGCCCACGAGAGGACTATTCATACTGATGTTCTACTGGCCTTGCTTAAAAAGGTGCAGCTGGATCGGTCAAAGGCTGTTAACGAGGGAAGTGAGATTGGCAATGAAGGAAGAAAAGTATCTCCGTTAAAGCTGGTAATCATGTCTGCTGCAAGTTTGGATGCACGTGTATTCTCTGAGTATTACGGTGGTGCCAAAGCTCTTCATGTGCAAGGGAGACAGTTTCCTGTGGAGATTCTTTACACTGTTCGTCCTGTGACAGATGCAGCTTTGGTCATCACTATATTTCAGGTTAATTGATCTTGTTACCCTATCCAGCATTTTAAAAGCTTTAATCTAATTTTACATTTGTTTCTTTTTTTTTTAAAGATTCATTTGGAGGAGAAGCCAGGTGATATACTTGTTTTCCTCACTGGAGAAGATGAGATTGAATCTGTTGAAAGACTTGTCCAAGAAAGGCTTCAGCATTTACCTGAAGAAGAGAGGAAGCTACTTCCACTGGCTATATTTTCTGCACGTCCATCAGAGCAGCAGATGAGAGTTTTTGCTCCTGCGCCTATTGGTTTCCGTAAGGTTAGAAATGTTCAGTTCAGCAACATTGTGGTTTAGTCATTGTATATGTTGGTTGAGACGGTTGATACTAATCCAGTTTGAGGTAATTTTTTTCATATTTTTCATAGGTGGTTTTGGCCACAAATATAGCGGAGACATCGATTGCAATTCCTGGAATAAGATATGTGGTAGACCCTGGGTGGGTTAAGGCACGAACCTATGATCCTAGCAAAGGAATGGAGACGTTTGATGTTGTTTTAGCATCAAAAGCACAGGCTCGTCAAAGAAGGTACCACCATGTGTATTCGCTTAATTATGTTTCCACTTTTGATGGTTAGCTAAGAGTAATTTGAAGTTTTCATGCAAATTTTTATAAGCTTTTTTGGCTTTTATTTTAGTGGACTTGCAGGACGTGAGGGTCCTGGGAAATGTTTTCGTCTTTATCCTCAGAGCGAATTTGAGAAGCTGGAGGATTCAACCAAACCAGAGATCACGAGATGCAATCTCTCTAATGTCATTTTGAAGCTCAAGGGTCTGGGATATGATGATATTTTTGGATTTGATTTTATAGATAAACCATCCAGGTACACTTCCTTGGCTGAATGTATCTATTCTCTTTTAATTGCTTTGTTTTTTTAAAAGACTTTTGAGTTCTAAGATATTTGTCATCTGATGTTTTTAAACAGGAGCGCCATTGTAAAAGCATTGGCCGAGTTGCACTTGCTTGGTGCCTTGACTGATGATTACAAACTAGAAGAACCAGCTGGTCATCAAATGGCACGGCTCCCACTAGATCCCCTTTACTCTAGAGCTCTAGTTTTGGCGAATCAGTTCAACTGTCTTGAGGAAATGTTAATCACTGTTGCAATGCTCTCTGTTGAATCCATATTTTATTATCCTCGTGAGAAGAGAGAAGAGGTGAGAGTGAGTAGAGATTCTTCTCATTTTTTCTTCTTCTTTATATATACAAAAGTTCATTCATCTTTGTTTCGCCAGGCAAGAACTTCAAGAAACCACTTTGCTAGCGTTGAAGGGGATCATCTAACTTATCTTAGTGTTTATCGAGAGTCGAATGAGTTCTTCTTGGAGCAGATAAAGGCGGAAAACAGTAAAGCCGAAGTTGATAAAATTATGAGAGAATGGTGTAAGGACAACTTCGTGAATAGCAGTTCCTTGAAACATGCTCGTCATATTTATAGGTTTGTCGTTGTCTTCTTTTTTGCACATGATTCTGGTTCCGTCTTGTGATGATCAGTTTTGAAAGTTATGCACTTATATGCTTTGTTGTGCAGACAAATTCGTGGGAACGTTGAACAGATGGGGTTTAATGTGTCTTCATGCGGAAACGACATGCTCGAGTACCGTAGATGTCTTGCTGCATCGTTTTTCCTTAAAGCAGCTCAGAGACAAATGGATGATGGTACATACAGGTATATAATGGTTCATTTGTTGTTTAAACATGTGGAGAAGAAAACTTTTTGTAATCATGTAATGTAATGTCTTTGACAGGGCTTTGGAAAGTGGTGAGACTGTGCACATCCACCCAGCTTCTGTTTTGTTCCATTCCAATCCAGAGTGTGTTATCTTCAACGAGCTTATGCAAACCAGCAAGAAGTACATCATGAACCTGACGAGAATTGATCCCTTATGGTTGGCTGGCTCCTCATCATTACAAAACAGAAACCACTGATCCTAGAGTTCAGTTTTTGCAGCCTAATAAATTTTACAATAACACAACCAGCTTTCTCTGTGATGTGGATTAGTGATTCTATTCTATTTTTTTTATTTATTGAACAAAGAGTTATTGCCGTTTTTGTAGTTTATATATAACCTTCAGAGCGCAAAAGGGCAGGACCGTTTTTAGCACGTGCAAGTGGAGCGGTCGAACAGGGTCCAAAATTTTAGAGGGTCCATAGTTTTTGTTTGTTTTACTAATAGTTATAAATTTAAAATCATGTTATTATAAAAGTTCAGAATGACTATATTTGAATTTAGTTTTTCGTATTTATAACCAATAAATGTAAATTATAATTTTTTATTTTGTTTATATAACCAACTAAAAAGGCAATAAATTAGGAAGTAATTAGTATTTATATCAATTATATATTTTGGAAAGTAATAAATAATTGTTGATGTGTGTGAATATTCAATAGTAGTGTAGAAAGTTAAACATTCTAATTGATTATGTTTTGGGAATAATTATCAATTAGTGATTATAAATACGGAGAACAAAATATATTTTACCATTTTTAATTAAAAATAGTAAGCACAAAGAAAATAAAGCTAGCATATAGCTTCTGTTGAGAAGAAAAAAAAATGATTTGTCCAATCAAGAGTATATAGCTTACTATCCAGATTTTGTTACTCTATTATATTTATAGATTATGATTTTTGATTGCGGATATAATAAACTTAAAAAACTGTTTAAAAAAACTGAAAAAGTTAGAAGAATTGTCAAATTTGATGATTTTATTGATGATTTTGAATTGAAAAATGCTAAATAATCAAGTTCAATAATTTGATCAATGATAAACTAGAAAATTAGTGTTATTTATATTATAAATAATTAAGTTGATGAATTTATTTTATATTATAATGATATTTTGTAAAAAAAATTAAAATTATTTCAGATTGTTAAAAGAGGTCTTATTTTTGTTTTTTGAACCGGGTCTATGAAAAGTTTGAGACGGACCTGCAAAAGGGGCTATGTTCCCTTTGTGTTTAATCAAAGCGAATGATTGAAAATTTACAGAACTCCAAAACTCATTTACTCTGTTTTGGTGTAAAGCAAAAATCAGATCGGACCACTCTGAAAACAAGGAAGCAATCTTGTTATACTCTAAGGTAGAAAGTTAATTCTACCAATATCACCATTTGTCTCCAACCACACTATGTTTTGCATGACTGTATCTGCCCATTGTCTAATTATTAATATTTTAATTTCAACCCGGGAATTTTGGATCCGGTTATAAACGATCGTACATAGAAGTTTATTGATGGAACATAAGACCATCATTATTGGTGTCCTCTCTCTCTTGCCCTTAACTAAGGGCAATTCTTTTTTTTTTTTTTTTGTTCGGTAGAGATTAAGGGCGGCCCTTAAATAAGGGCTTTTCCTTTCTCTTTCTTCTCGGTCCCCGCGTTTTCCTCTTTAAGGGCTTTGCTAAGGCCTCCCCAATATTGATGCTCTAAGAGACGGAACAGCCCTATAATTGGTTTGCTTTTAAACAGCCCTTGATAACAGTATTTTTACATTTTTATCTTTAAACAACCCTTGATAACCGGCCACTACTAGTTCATCTTGCAGATCTAAAACCTCGAAACATGCTAACCCCAGACAGATCAAGAGACGATCTGAAAATTCAGCTTATTATCATCAAAATCCACATACAATCCAACCGATAAAAACCAAAAAAAGAGACTAAATGAAATATTAGTAGATTTTCCGAACAAAACAAATATTAAAATATAATATCTATAAAATTTTAAAAATCATAATTGTTTTTTTTGGAAAAGCTTAATATCTACTCTTATTCATACAGTATAATTATAGATAACTAATGTAAGTATGTATACATAAATGATTAGAGTTATCTTATATATTTGGTCCATTTATTATTAAGGTATCTTAGGATGATTGGCAGAATAATCACGTTTTAGAACAAATGTTACAAATCAACTACACAATTGCATTTAAAGTTTATGGCTTTGAATAATTCTTTTAGAGCCAAAGTGAGAGAAGATGAGAAAGTAAATGAAAACTTTAGCAACAAACTTTTAGACAACATTCCTTTATGTTGACGAAGAAGAAACACACAAAAACAAATAAAAAATAAACACAGTTCGATGAAATAATTGCTGGAAAATAAGGATTATTGATCCTGACAGGCTTTTATGGTAAGAGATTTAATTGGGCCTGCGACAGTTTCTGCGGATCTGACCATTGGATCCAGTAAGGGGCTTGATATCGCCCATCTTGATCATAGCCCTCACGAAGTCACGGTAGAAGGTGTTCAGACTGCGGCTGTACGTTTTGACCAATGAGTCGGTGCCACCGCCGTTGAAAAGGACCTGATCTGACGTCAGGAGACCCTTTTTATTGAGAAGCTGATTATAGTAGCTATGGTCAAATCTTGTGGGAGAGCCGATGTCAAGAGGTGCTTTCTTGTTATCGCCAGAGCCAGAGGTAGCAGGACAGTTCTTACGTCTGGTTAAGGCGAAAGAGAGGTTAATGTTGCTCTCATTGTAGATACGGTTCCTGAAAGTGAGACAGTTGGCTTGTCCAATGGTGTGAGCACCAGAGAGAGCGACCATGTCACGTACGGACAAGCCTTGGGCTTTGAATCGGTTGATGAGGTTTCTAAGTGTACTGAATGGAGAAGGGATGACGCCTGAATTGGCAGCTGAGAAGCCTGCCTTCTTGGAGTCTCGTCTTCCAAGCTTCACGCTCCATCTAGGCCCACCTAGCTACGTAATCAGATTGTAAACATTAACTTGATGAGGATTTTAATGTTTTGAAAGATTAAATAAGTTCTGGGCTAAAGTTCGAAACTGATAGTCCATAAAACCAAAATAGTATGTAGAAATAATATTACGAGAAACAATTCTATCCGACCATGATTTACATGAGAAAATATACTAACCTCCTTTAGTATATAGTGAATCAATCATACAATACAGTTTATGGGGATTTTTTTATGAATTGTTTAATTTCATATTATTGGAAAACTAAGTTTTCCTTGTCACCTTAACATAAATATTTTTTTTTCTTTTTGAAAAAATTAACATAAATATTGCTGTTTAGCTATCTAAAATGTATTCACAAAATTTTCACTGAACGATCAGTAAGTACATATATATGTATGTGATAAAGTGAATGCATGCAGATGTACTAACCAGGAGGACGGAGTCACGAGCACTGATGGCGACAATGTCTGCACATGAGACGACGCCTGGGCAGAGTTTCTCAACCCTCGACTTGATTTTGTCTATCACTTCGAATCCTCTGACAGAGTTATTGTTGGGTCCTGCAGTTTTCTCTCCCCTAAAAGAGGACGTGTCGTCCAACAATATGGATCCGTCACAGCCCTATAAAACCATTATAAACCAACATTTTTTAGCATTTTCAAAGTTGGTATTATCGGAATAATCATGGGAACATGTCACACACGCAACCTTTTTCATTACTCAAAAAAAAAAAGACGTACATTGACGAAACAATCATGGAAGAACAAACGGAGGAGAGAAGCAGCCATGCGGCGTTCTTTAGCCACCGCCCGCTGCATCACCCGTCTCACGGCAGGAAATAGTGAAGGACAGCTCTCTGCGTAGAAGTCACTGCTCAGCTGAGCATGGGTTTGGGTCCCCATTATCATCAGCACCATCATCAACCATACCTTTAGCATACTAATGATCTGCTTATTATTGTACTCCATTCTGTTTGCGTTCTAATTTTCTTTGTTTTAGAAGTTGTTGGTCAAGAAAGCATGCAAGAGACTGGGGCTTTATAGAGGTCACTTGCTTAAACGTAGGTGTTGTTTATTTACGGAGAAAAGTTTCTTATCAAATATTATCACTCTTTTCATTTTCTAACAATCTTTTGATTTCATTTGTAATCTACTTGGTCCTTTTACGCCACCTCTACCAACTCCTTTGTTTTCATTTCCCTTTTCACATTATCCGTTATATTTCTTTTACCAATCATTTACTCTCTCTATTAGCTGGCTGGGTTTATTATTGGGGAGGGGGGAATTATCTAGCTATTTTTTTTTGTCAACATTTAATCTCAGCATATTTAGACATTTTTAATTTATTACTGGCCGCCATATCAACATCATGGTTAAATTTGGTTAACTCTATAAATCTTTCTTCGAAATGAAATGACACATGTAATATGGGGCATAGATTCAATCTAGTTAATCACGATATTTTTTGAAAACCAGACCGGACAATGATTCGGTATTGTAGTTGGATCAATAGTCATACCGGTGTAACTGATTCAATCATATTTTAAAGTTTAATCTAATTTTAATTAAGTAACTATGTATGTGTATAACTATAAATTATTTTGATAAAAAAATATTTCATTGTTAGAATCTAAAAATGATGTGCAAATGAAATAAAACTTCAAAAACAATATAAAAATTTGATGAAAATTAATTTATTTAGATATATATTTAATAAAATAATATGATTTTTATGAAATCTTTTTAAATTTTATAATTTTTAGTTATTTTCAATTTAAATTTGAAAATATCGAATTTTAATATTTAATCGGATCAGTTTAGCGAATTTGACCGGTTTTTGACCAAATTTACCAGTTTTTAGCATAATCCGGAACCAGTTAGAAAAACGAGTCATGATCTGACCAGTTCAGTTCAGTTCTCAAAACACCAGTTAATCACTACTAACAATTATGAATTGGAATCTAATTAATCGGACATTCAGACATAGAACCAGAACGGATAACCTGGTTCCAAATCCAACAAACCCAATTAAATTTGATGGGAATTGCAAAATAATCAAATCCATGTATATTAAATCGAGTTTTTTAAAAAACTGTCTATTAATCAAGTTTATTCTCGATTTTTGACATTCCTATCACACTTTTTTAAAATGATTGTTTGGTCTGATCGATTTCAAATCAGATGAGTCATGCACACTTTTGGGTTTTATTGATTTTTGTTGGGTTGGGCTAGTATGAATTGATGTCTTGATGAGGATGCCTGATGCGATGGAACAAAACAAGTTGTAATATTTGATTTGTGGTATATGGTAGTATATGTAGAATGGTTTAATAGAATTAATTTGGTTATTTATATTATTAATTTATTTTTGCCAGGTATACATCGAACCTGGAAACTCCAAATTTAAATGTGTTTAACTTGGGACAGTCAAATGATAGGTGATAGATATATCAGCACATGGTTTCTATATTGTGAGAGTAAAACCAAATTACATGAAAAGATCATGTAATGATTGTAAGGATCAGTAAATAAATATTTCAAGACTTTAAAATGATAAACAAACCATCACATAAGATGACCGGATCTGAATACAGTCCAATAAAACATTGACCTAGTCTTTAATTTTGTTGAAAACTTTTTACATAGATAAAGCCCTCAAATTATATTAAAATTGTTTTAATTTTTTTTTTAAAAATATTCCAAATTCCCAAAATTTGAGATCCAGCTCTATATGAGACATATCAGCTGTAGGGAGTCATGCGTTACAAAAATGTTATAGGACAATAGTAATACATTTTTATGAAGATAAAGCTACAAAAATACATTCACTTAGATCATGATTAACTCCGGTTTCTTAACCGGAGTTATTAGCTTCAACTAAGAAATGGTTTTTAACTTTTCTTAGATTTTAACTGAAAAAATTAAGAATCATCTCTTAAATAATAGATATAAAAATAGTCTCTTAACTGAAAAATATTTTTTAAAAATATCAAATCATGAGTTAAGAACCCCAGCTAATAGACCGGGTTTACTCATGCTCTTATTTGTTCAAATAGAAAGAAGTTTATCAAACAGACATAAATGTAAACTACAAATGCATAAATGATTTATGATCTTTCCGCAGTGTTGATTGATATCAGTATGTGATTTCAGTCTATCTCAATCCATGTCGGGGGCAGAGATCATATAATTAATCGAGGGAAGAATACAAGTTTGGCAGAAGTAGCTGACCTTCCATGCATGCAACCACGACTTTCTCAGTCTTTTCACCTTTCATTTTTCATGTAGAAACATATATCCGTTTACAACTACATTACTTCAACAAAAATATTGTTATTATAGATACCAAACCTAGAAAACAAAAGATGGCTAACGCCGCCTATAAATTAACCGTTAATAGATACTATATCGATGGGAAGACTAAGCGACTATATATCTGCTCTGACTTTAAACTTAATTAGTATACTTTGTAAGTTTTATCGTTAGAGGTTGCCACACCCACCAAAGAAGAAAAACATAGTGATTATGACATGTATGTTGTTTGAAAAGTAACAAAAAAAATCATTGTTGATATTGAATTTACCGTGACAATATCAATGATCAACATACCACAACTCAAATCCAATATAAACTTCTCAAATTGAGACGACGTTGAATTTTCAAAGATAGGTGAGAAAAAAAAATCTTATAAGAAAGATGGAAGTGATAATGAGAGGTTAACGGACAAAGAATCATTAGGTGAAGTGATCTATCAGTAGTCTTCCAGTTACTGTGCCCTTCCTCTACATTTTCATCATCTCTCAATTGCCTAATTCAGATATACATGGAAAACATATCTAATTTTCTCACGTGGATTGTTGAAAGTTGAACCACAAATAGTTTGTAGTTTTATGCAAATGATTTTAGTTTTGAGTTAATGCGAGGTCCACTTTTAGGTTTTGAGTGTTTGTTTTTATTATGTTGGCAAGTCATGGTAGATTGATGTCAATTCTCAAAAAAAAAATGGTAGATTGAGGTTGTAAAAAGTTTTCATTAGCCTGAAGATTGTCCATCGATAGTTTTTTTTTGATAAGGATAATTGCCATATATTGCGCCTGAAGATATATATATATATATTATGGTTTTCGAAACCAATAAGTAGGATACACACTCGTTGAGTGGGTATGTAATAATTAATTAGTGACATGTTTAAATCTCAACAACGTTAAGGAGATGACAAAATTCTAGATACATGAAATATAAATGATCCTTGTGATGAAGAGTTTGGGAATATATATGTCTCCTTAGAATACCGAAGTTCTAAGTGTATGTACCACTAAAATAATTAAGGTAATCTTATATCGGGCATATTAAACCAATTAAGTAGATACAAGAGTAAGAAGGTGGGGTGTATCTTGAATAAAACACGACAAGTTATCATATCACGACTTATCAAACATAGCCCTTTAAAGGCTGCTCTACCTCTTCAATCATTTTAAAGTCATATATAATAAATAATTCCAATTTCCCATCACACAGTAAAATTATCATTCAATATTGATTATCATACAGTTCCATATATAGTTAATATAATAATATTACCGATCGAACTATATGACATTAATGCTACTTGTAACAAAAACTTCTGTGTAGCAATATATATAGTAAAAGGCTGCTAAAAATCCAAAATGTGCCAATAATGCAAAAACGACAGAGCAAACGATGGCGCCAAACTTGTTAACCATATTAATGCGTCCCGGATCCAAATTCATCTCATCTTACTTAGACATGTTTGGTTTGAAGATTGCATGCAGCTGGTAAATCTTATCGACCAAGGAATTGTGTTTTTTTTCTTCTGTGAAATAGGTATAAACGAACTAGTTAATTTGCCCCAAGAAAAAAAGTGGACCAATAGAAGAAAGGCCTAACAAAAACGAAGAGATCGTTCACTTATAGACCGACCATCAACCGGGAAAAGAAAACATAAGGCTTAAACAAATGGATATATAATAATAATGGGCCTCCGCTAGGAGCCCAATATACTAACATTTTGAAGAGGCTATTTAAATAATTAAATACATTTAGGGTTTTACTTGTCGTCTATCACAGCTTAACCAGTCGTTCGGAGCTAAAACGAGAGGAGTCGTCTGGATAATCGGAGCTACGCTTTGAAACTCCAACCATGGTTTCCCCATCCTCCCCCTCTCTCTCACTTACTCTCTATTGTCATCATAGTGATTGTTTTAAATCTAGATGATTTCATAATTCGAGTCTGGTAGGTTTGTGTTAGTGAGTTTAGCTGATCCGTAACCTAGCTTCATAGCAATTGGATTGATTCGACCATTTAGAGTCCATACTTAGAATCTCAATCACTTATCACTCCTGTGTTTAAAATGGCGAGCGCCTTTGTCGCCATGGCGTAAGGCGCACCAAGGCGAAGGCCCTAACGCCATAGACCTCTAAGGCGAGGGTGGGGTCCGCAAAGCGCTCGCCATGGTGCGCCTTTGCCTTAATCGATGGTGTCAAAGGCGATTAAAAGGCGCGCCTTAGAAATCTCACGGTGTTTTGACTTCTCACTTCCCTCTCGACCCTCTTCTTCTCACTTATCTATCTACCCTCTTCTTCTCACTTATCTCTCTACTCTCTTCTTCTCGGTTCATCTCTGTCTCAACTTCTAATTTCATTTGTTTTCTTTTATTCTTAGGTCACACATCCATAATTAAATTTCCTCTGTTTATATTTGATTGTTTGATCACAGATTTACAGTATGTAACACGTTTTTGAACATGTTCCATATTGATTTTTGGTTCTTCTCTGTGTTACTGTGTTAGTGACACGTTTATGAACACGTGTTTACTTTGGTTTCTTACATTTAGCTATTTGTCTTTGGTGTTTCTGTTTTGAATAATTGGATTTGAGTTATGGCTTCGAATGATTGGATTTTGTGTTATCGGTTTTGTCAAATGATAATGCATTTAGTTTAAATTTCTTTGTAGCTTTTCTAAGTTTTTATATATATATATATATATAACTTATGTTCTAACCTAGCTAGTTTGCATGGCGATCGCTTTATTGCGCCATGGCGCATGGCGCAAGGCACACCACTCATCGCCATTGACCGCCATGCGCCATTTAAAACACAGTATCACTCTAACATCAGTGTTATGTTCCGTTATTACACAGGCGAAAGGTTTAAAGAAGCATTTGAAGAGGCTCAATGCCCCTGATCATTGGGGTCTTGACAAACTTGGTGGTGCTTTTGTATGTCTCCTTCTTCTCTCTTCTTGTCTCAATATATATACATGCTTCCCTTTTTTTTAATGTCTGAACGACAAATGCCTGGTTCCAAACAGGCCCCCAAGCCGTCTTCTGGACCCCACAAGTCGAGGGAATGCCTTCCCCTCGTCCTTATCATTAGGAACAAGTTGAAGTACGCTCTTACCTACCGTGAAGTGATCTCCATTTTGATGCAAAGGCATATCCAGGTTGATGGGAAAGTCAAAACCGACAAGACCTACCCTGCTGGTTTCATGGATGTTGTCTCTATCCCAAAGACCAATGAGAGCTTCCGTCTCCTCTATGATACCAAGGGACGTTTCCGTCTTCACTCTATCAGAGATGAGGAAGCCAAGGTTTGTTTTATCTCTCGTCTTGTGTCATACTAATGTTTGACATTTATATGTATCTAAAAGATTTGTTTGTGTTCTCTCTCTCTCTCTACAGTTTAAGCTTTGCAAGGTTCGAACCATCCAGCTCGGAACGAAGGGCATCCCTTTACTCAACACATACGATGGCCGCACCATCCGTTACCCTGACCCGCTCATCAAGCCTAATGACACCATTAAGCTCGATCTCGAGGAGAACAAGATTGTCGAGTTCATCAAGTTCGATGTCGGCAACGTTGTGATGGTGACTGGAGGGAGAAACAGAGGGCGTGTGGGTGTGATTAAGAACCGTGAGAAGCATAAGGGAAGCTTTGAGACTATCCACATCCAAGACGCAACGGGACACGAGTTTGCAACTAGGTTGGGGAATGTGTTCACGCTAGGCAAAGGAACAAAGCCGTGGGTGTCTCTTCCTAAGGGTAAGGGTATTAAGCTGACCATCATTGAGGAAGCTAAGAAGAGGCTTGCTGGTCAACAAGCTGCTTGATTTTGTGATTTCTAACTGTTTATTATGCATTTTTAGACGTCTTATTTTTCTGACTGTTTACATTTTTTGGTTCACTGCTCTGTTTTGAAACTTTATGATATTTATCTATTTAAAGAGTTTAAAAAATGAAATTTGCGTATCTTATGCGTCCTAACTTTCTCTACCTAAAAGATCTAATCTGAAGACCTGATTGCTTAGACGGTCTAAGTTGGACCTAATCTAAAGGTGCTCACATTTATGTCAAAGTCTCTCGAATACTTTTCTCCTAATTTAAAGGTGTTTTAGCTTTTGTTTTTTTTATTTAGAAGATTGATTTAATATAGCATAGTTAATGCATTTGATTTTTAAAAATAAAGTGTAGAAAATATAAAAATAATATGAGTAGTTGAACATTATTGAAAAACAAATAAAACATCAAATTGATTAAAAATAAAATTAGAGAGTAATAGATTAAAAAGGTACATTCTTTAAGTATGGGACTATTTGTGAAATACAGCTAAACATCGTTTTTTTGATACAGAGTATAATTTGTGAGAAAATTATGTCGAAAGCGATCAATACCGAGTGAGATACACGTCATTCTTTTTTCTTCTTTTTACAATAAAAAACCTCTGATTTAGTACACAATACAACATCATAATAGAGCTAAGCTAATAGTCTAAAACAATACATTTTACAAATCCCACCATGCAAGGCTTCGCAATTGGTCATTAGCAGATGGTTCGTTACAGACATTGTACAAGCTTACCTTCATTTTCTTGCACCCGTAGACCCTTTAAACAGCTCGTTGATACGCGTCTCTATGTCCTCAACTCCATACTTGATATACTTGTCGGCGTTTTTCCCTTTCCCTAAATCTCCAAGGTTCTGAAACCTCCCTATGAAGTTCCCGTACGCCGGCAACAGCAGCCTCGCCAGCGAGATTCTCAGCTCCTCTCTGAGCTGCTCGTCGAACACAACCCACGTCGAATGCACTTTACACGTCTCATCGAACTGAGCATTGAACTGCTTCAGCTTCTCCTTCATGGTTTTACCTAACCCGTTCATTCCCGCCGCCGTGTTGTCCACCTTCAGCAACCCCAGCATCTTATTCCACGCGCTTCTCTGATAACTCGAATGATACTGTCTAACTTTCGCATTGTGTTTCCGGATCCAGTCCTCTCCTAAGAGCAACCCTAGCTCCCCGTCCTTCACCTTCTGAACAATGTACCTCCCGTTGTTCATCAGAAACACGTAACACAAGGCTGGATCTTTATACACTTTGGATTTCACCTCCAGGTTACTCTCCAAAAGCTCCATGATCCAAGACATCTGCACAGTCAACAACGTCGAATCTTTAGACGGCACACCGTTATTACTTTCCTCAAACACTTGCTCCAACGTCTCCCTCGACCTACACGCGGCTCGGAGGTAGTTCATCACATAACGAGTGATGGGATGCAGACCACCACCCGGAACAGCAGCTTTCGCCGGATCACGTCTTATCAGATTCTCAAGCTCCATAAAAATCCCTCTGACCGCCTCTCCCAACCTCTTCCAAATCGTCACAGCTTCGTTTCTAAGCACCAAACAAAACTGATCCGAGAACACAGACTCGAACTCCCCCATCAGATCCCTCATCGTCTCGAACACGTCGAGCACCTTAAACAGCCTCTCGGGCGAGCGGCTGCCTATAGCAACCGCGTCGGCGAAATTGAGAAGCTGAACGGTGGAGCCGCGACAGACCTCCATGAAGGAAAGATCAGCAGCGGAAGCGAATCCGAAGAAGACGCGATCGCATAAACGCCGCTCGCTAGGGAAGAGGATGCGTAGAGAGACGTTAGCGGCTTTGATCCAACGGTCGATCTCGTCCTCGAGCTCCTGCCACGGCATCTTGTGAACCTCTTCGATGCTGAGCTTACGTAGCCCTAACCTCGACAGGCTCTCTTCGAGAAACTCTCTCCTGCACGTGCTGTACACGTGGGAGCACGACTTGCCGTACCCCGCGCCGAGCATGCGTTTCGCCATCTCGTGGAGATCGTTGATCGTCGCCGAAGGAAGCGCGTCGATGATGAGATCGTAGTCTGTTAACGGCTTCGCCACCGGGATCTGGACATCGCCGCCGTTGTCGCCGTTGTAGCCATCATCTCCCTCCTCCTCCTCCTCCTCCTCGGAATCGGAGTCGTTGAAACGGTGGTTCACGGCGAAGGACTCGGCGCCGCGCTCCATGAGAGACCTGAACTCTTCCTCTAAGCGGAACATGGCTTGCTGGAGCATCTCGTCGGCGCGTGAGAGGCACGCGGCGACTGGCTTCTCGTTGGCGAGGTGGGACCACTCTCTGGTGAGGTTGACGAGCTCGTCGATGGAGTCGAGGAAGGAGGCTGAGTCGGCGGGATCGGCCCAGATTGGGTGATCGGAGGAGACGAAGCGGGAGATCTGAGAGTCTAGTGAGTTGAGAGTTCTCTCGAGTACCGAGACTGTTGATCCGTCTTCTTGGCCTTCGGAGGAGAGATTCTCACGGGAGAATCTACCGTCGAAGGTTGAGAAGATCTGTAAGATGTCGTCGGCCATGGATTCGTTGTGGCCGAGGGTTTTGGCTATGTGACGCGCCACGGCTAGTAGCTTTTCTTCACCGTTCTCTGCCATGTATGTATGTGTGTTGATTTGAGTAGAGAGGTTTATTTTTGGTTTGTGTTATATAAAAAGAAGGTCAGAGCGAGATCGATGAGGAAAGGAATCGAAGACGAAGAAAGTTCCAAGCAAGGAAGGAAGACTTGTGGAAAATGACGAAAACACCCCCCCTGCTCAAGAGAGACGATATCTTTGACTTGGACGCGTTGTCTGGGAAAAGATTTCGGTCGTGTGTCTTTTTTTGGACTCTTCGCTTTTTCGCTAATGTTGACGTCTCCTTTTTTACTGTTACAGTCATTTGGTAGCTCTCGAAGCTTCTATTCTTTCAAAACCGGACATGGTATAAGGATTGTTGGTTCAATTTCTCACTCTCGTGGTGTGGATGGCGATGCAAAAACAGAGATGATTGTGATTATAGAGAACCAACAGGAAGTATGTAAAAACAAAGAAGAACGTGTACCAAATTCTATCAGATAGATTATATATACAACATAGAGGAAAGAAAACAAGAAACTAAACTGTTTTGACATTCATTATTAGTTTATCACGTATTTTGATTTTTTGCCAAATATGGAATCGGTATGGTTATGCCCAAATGAACATGTAGGTTTGACAACAACATGTCTTTTGAGCAAAGTCATTATTTGGCTTTACACAAGATTAAGGAAAAGAAAAAAAAATTGGGCTTTAGGTGATTAGAACCTAAAAATTCTTACCTATATAAGAGATGACTTTTATCAATTAAGGATCGGTCCTAACTATATGAGACCCATGGACTACATTTTTATTATTTATTTTTTCAACTTGTCTATTTCTGAAAGCTCATTAAGAATGGAATTACACTATGCTAAACAATCTCTTTACAATTTTCCCAACTCATTCTACATAACTTCCACTGACCAGTAAGGACAGGCTTACGGGAACACCGCAGCAAGTAAATAGTCATGGCGCAACAGAGAGTCCTCCGTGAGTTTCTGCAGATCTGTGAATCTAAGGAATAGATACTAGAAACCCTAAAAAACAGATGTGTCGTGTTTGATCCTCTAATCATATAACAACACTTTAGAGAATGGTTCTTGGCTATGTCATTTCAGAAACATATTCATGAGAAAAACAATGAGATTGATGTTTCAGTACATTTTTTAAAAAATGTTTTACGATTAGTTTTAGAAAAAAAAAAACAGATTGACCTAATCAAATAAAAAAAAGTTCTAATTACTCAATCAGTGACATGACCAAGGAGAAACTAATTTTTTATAATCAAACTTGCCGTTCAAGAAACCATCACCACCCTTTTGATTCCTCACCTGTTGCTGCACCACCAACACTGAACCTTCTGATGCAAATATACTCCCAGCCACAGTTTCTCCAATGACTCCAAGCTGGTGATCTCCGCTCCATGCATCAAGCCCTTCCAGAATCTTTGTGTTGATCCCTTCTCTCCTTCCAGTTATCCATAGATCGTAGTCATTTATATTCATCGCTTGGATCGCAGCCAGTGTTTCCGCACCATTATTGACCACAACCTCCTTATAACTAACCCTATCATTGCCTTCGTTTTTAACCCAAAACCATGTCACCACCCCATCGTCTAGCTTCTTCTCCCTCGCGTCCTCTCCTTCGTGGTTGAACGACAAGAACCTAACTATCGTCAAGGTTATATCCGGGTTTGCCGTCATCCTGTCTGCCAGATGCAGAGCTTCTCTGTTATCAGCTCCTCCTAAGAACAGA
The DNA here is from genome assembly GCA_019706035.1 of Raphanus raphanistrum subsp. raphanistrum. Classification (NCBI taxonomy): domain Eukaryota; kingdom Viridiplantae; phylum Streptophyta; class Magnoliopsida; order Brassicales; family Brassicaceae; genus Raphanus; species Raphanus raphanistrum. Next base: position 16,934,143 of record CM033981.1, read on the forward strand.
ACCACGAAACGGTATGTGTGTTGCCTCACACGGCTCGGTTGAACTGAATGTTGCTGGTCAACCGAGGACCGAACCTTGGCGTTTCTAAGCCGTCCCTTGCCATAATAGATACATACAGAACATGGCGTGTACGCCAAGACATCAGCGTTCACGGACAGCATGCCGGAGTCAAGTAGCTCGGTAGGTGCACTGTCTTGAAGACGCTTTTGTTGATAAGGTAAGAGAATGAAAGCGGTTTTCTTGGCCAAGGCCAGCTCGCAAATATCTTGGTACATTAGACGCTTTGGTGCATGAGCAGTGTAGGCATGCAGCTTCACACACTCATCTCTCTTCTTCTGGTACAGCTTAAAGGCGCTTTGCACCTGGTCTACTCGCCCTTCTTCTACCTCCTCCTCTTTGTCTTCCTCCTCTTTTTGTATCTTGTGGTCCATAAGAACTGGTGTAGCTCTCCCCATCAGTTCCACCAGCTGGATAGCGTATACAGAAAAGGGGCTACTTGTAGTGGGATAGGCAAAGTCTAGGAAGGTGATCAAGCCAGACAAGGCTTCATGGTCGGAGACGGCAAGAACCAAACCCATCTCAGTGGATGGCGGAGTGTGCTGGATGGTCCGGTGCTTGCTGATCCTGTAAGGACGATTTGGATCATAGAGGAAGCTGATGAGCGGTGTTGATATTGCTGTTACGACAATCGTATGCAAAACCAAGAGAGTAAAACCGGGTACACCGATAACATGTTTCCTCAAACAAAGCAAGTAGAGCATGATATCGAGTTGGCCTCTCAAGTTCATTATCAGGCCAAGCGTGAGACTGTCTCTAGTAGGGACTTTAAAGAAAAAGGCAGCGGCGACCACAGAGATGAACTTGGTGATGAAGCTAACGGTGGTCATGTAGACAAGAGGAGCGAGTTGGTGGTCCCAAGCATCAGCGCTAAGGAAGTGAACATCTGTGTAGAGTCCCACCAAACCAAATGCGAAAGGCATTAAAAATTCATGTATAAAAGTCTCGCTCCGAATAGCCAACGTGGAACCCAAAGGTGGACCATGAGGGATTATCAACCCATACCACATAGGTCCGGTGCCTATCAATAAACCAAGCATGTCCGTTAAGAAACAAGAAACAAGAACACCCATGAGAATAATGACAATGTAGTTTTGGTCCACGTGTTGTCCCTGAGGTGTTTGGTCGACCACCCACTCAAATGCTCGTTTCACAACCAAAATCATAAAAGCACTAAATATAGCAACTGATACAACGTAGTAGGCTGCAGCTTTGGCTCCTGCTACGTTAGCTTGAACGGCTGCCTCGAAAGAAACAAGCACGAGGATCGCTCCCATGTCTCCAAGAAGAGCCACCGACATGGCGAACTTGCCCACCTCGGAGTTGAGAAGGTTCATGTCTCTTAAGATGGTGTAGATGACAGGGAAAGAACTAAAAGCCAAGGCAAACGCAATCCCTCCAACGGAAGAAGGCCTACCCATGTTTTTATCCATTTGGCCACGCATGGCCATCCCTGTGGCTCCAACGCACACCATTGGGACGAGAACGCTGATGGCTGCAATGTACTTGTGCTTTTTTGGAGACTTTGCAATGGCTGCAACGTCGGTTTTGGCCGCAGTGATAAAGAAGAAGTAAAAGAATCCCAGCAGTCCCAAGTTTGTAAATATGTAGTTTGAGATCGGTGGGAACAAGTAGTAACTAAAAGTACGGCTTCCTCCAAGCATGGACGGTCCTACCACCATACCACCCTTCAAAACACACACAAACCATTCTTTTTAATATATTAAATAAAAAATTTATTAAGAAATATAAGGACATCCGCATTGGCAAAAAATAAAAATATTTGAATAAATTAGTTTTTAAACTTTCTGAGAGATCCATTCTAAAGTTTTTTTCTAGTAAGAAACTTTTACATGAGTTCTCAAAATTTTTAAAAAATATTATTTTTTGATGAAAATTTCTCTTTGGTAGATTCTTGATCTAAGATGAGTGACGAACAATGATCTCACAGACGATACGAGGTTGACGTAAAGGTCGGAGGATGAAGCAAGTGGCTTTGATGAAGAAAATAACAAGAACTGCCTCGAGCAAGAAAGATGAAAATGCATAGTTCATTGCATTTTCGCCTCTGAACATTCCAAATGGTTGTTTACTGTGAACCTGTCGGCAAACCACCGGAAGCCTGGCCGATAAAGCTTGAGTAATAATAAGCTCACCGGGGGAGGCCGGGTTGTCCGGCCAGAAACCAAGATGGATTGGCAGGACGGTCTGGCCATTGCTAGGAAAATACCTAACCATGCAAACTATTTTTCAGACCACGGTTTGTTTCACGATGGGAGAATACCTGACCATGCAAACTATTCTTTCAGACCACGTTTTGTTTCACCTAAAGCGTAATGATACTGATCATTCATCAGTGGAGAGAAAGAATACTATAGATCCAAAACTGGTGTTCTGTGTGTAAACAGATGTGGACGTGCGTCATTTTGGGAACACTTCTAGCTAGTTTTTGATTAGTCTTCATGTCTTTTTCTTTCTCATTATGAGTGTTTGCTTGTCAAAGCATATTTTTAGCATAATTAAATAGAAAATGCACCTTTTCGATTTTCTAACACATGTCTAAATACCACTTGTGCATTTTCTGTTAATAGTATAGTTTGAATTCTCTGTAGATTTTAAATATATATGCTTATATAAAATGCAGGGAAACAACGAATCTCATAACTAATGGTAACACTAGACTGAACAAAATGCGAAATGATTTAAGTACAATTTTTATAAGAAAAAGCATACTACAAACAATTACGGTTTGCTTAAAACAATATATGAATGGTAGGTACTAATGTATATAGTAAGCAATGTATAACAACTGTTTGAATAGTGATATATAACAATGTATTACATCCGAAATTGATTTGATATTGTATATCTTTTATATATTCACACAATAACACCCACCAGCTAATTAGCACTGAATACAGATGAATTGGTATAATAAACAAATCATAGGTATTTCGAGCGAACCCCCTACGTAAGCAAAAAAGATACGAGGTATCAGACCGCAATCGTCAATCAGTCGATCATATCAAGGCATTATTATTTCACAAATAGACTTTACGAGACATTTAAAAATAAATTGGACGATGAACTTAATAGTTTATTAATCTAAAAACGGCATGAAATCATAAAACTGAGCTTTGACTTTTTCACTTGGTTACTTGAGGTACACAAGTGCCTCGCCGGCCCTCGCTCCTGCCGTTTCTCGTGGAACATATGTTGCTATAAAATAAATAACAATAACTCTGCTAATTGTACAATGTAGTTTTGTTTGCCTAAGTGAGTGCATTTTACAAGATGGAAACATGACTGGTTTGTTTGTGTTTGAACAGAGCAAAAAAAAAAAGAAGGAAGAGAAACAACAAAGGGAGTTGTGCTAGTAGAAATTTTCTACTAGAAAGTAAACAAAGATGAATGCACTCACCTGAATTCATCATGAATTCTAACTTTACCCACCAATTCGCAATGCATTTTTGAAGTTGATTATCCACTTTGCTTCTATAAAACAAAACAAAAACCAAAAATTTCAAAAAAAACACCAACCACATGCATAAATCATAGAGAGCCCCCAAAGATAACAAAACAAAGCAAGACACAAGCTTAAAGTAAGGAGGAAAAAGGGGTAATATTGCTCAAGGTCTAAAAGACCAAAAAGCCTACCTTCTTTTTTTTTTGTATGGTATTTACCAACATATGATAAATTCATAGAACACACAAGTTTTAGAGCAAATAACATCTGATTCATTGATTCTTCTCTTTCTCTCAATATGGCCGTGACCGGTTTCCCCCATGGTGGTTTCTGTCTGGTCCTGAACCATAGTTATCTCTTCTTCTGTCTCCCCCACCATAGCCACCCCCTCCTCCTCCTCTACCACCGCCTCTGCACCATTTACAAGTTTTGCAAGGAAAACATTATTACCAACGAATAAAAACCAGGTTACTGATAAATGACTCAACACACAACAAGGTAGTCTCATAAAAAACAACTGAATAAGCAACTTATTTGGGGGATTACTAACACCTTCTTTTACATAACCAAATAATATGCTTGGAAGAAGCATGAACAACCACAGCTAAAATTACAAAATAGGTCTAAGAACGTGGATTATTTCCTAAATAGACCTAGACATAGCATACCAAGATCCCTACTTTTTCTGTCATGTACTAAGCAGATAAGCCAGAGGCCCCATACAGTTCTTAAAAACAACAAACAAAAACGCCGACGTTTGCAAAAAAAATATTCCCAACAAAAACCTACAAGATGTAGTAGTGGTGACAGCAAAATAGTAACGAGGAAGAAACTGTGAAGTAATAATAAAGAATCAAGAAAGCTACCTGTGGTCAAAAGCAGGAGCTTTGGGTGCAGACTTCTCTGCCATCGTTACACCAATCTTGCTCCCCCTCATTTCATAATCTACAAAATACAATCCACCCTCGTTCATCAAATAGAGAACTTTCAAGGAATGCAATAAATAAACTAGACTGCAAGTCCATGGTAGGTACATACTGTTGAAAAAGCCTCCTGCAGAGTGTGCGGCGCTAGGATCTTCATAAGCCAGGCATGCGTCACCTTTACTCTTTCCCTTCTCATCAGTGTAAATCTTGATATTATAGGGCCACTGATCCTTGTAACCCCGCTTCTGCTTGATTCTTCCCACCTAATCCAACAGGAAGTGCACTCTCCAAATCAGCACAATAATTAAAACAAATACAGAAACAAGAATCCATGTCAAGGGAGAAGTTCATTCACATAAGTTTAAAAACACACAACAGAGTTAATTAAAAGACCAGTGTTATTACTTGGCCAATGCCACCAAAGAGATCCTTGAGTTCATCAACAGTCACATCCGTAGGTAAATTAGATATGTATATTCTGGCATTATCACATGTATCATCACAATTTTCATCACACTGCTTCACTTTTTCAGCAGGTGCATCTCCTCCATAACTAGCTTCCTGGCGCCGAGGAACATTACCGCCATCATAACCACCACCACGTGCATCACCGCCATAACCCCCTGTGGGACCACCACCAGCATAGCTAGAAGGAGGGGGAACTGCTTCCACAGCATACACGGAAGGTGGTGGAGGGTAACTGCCAGAACCATCATAGGATGGAATAGGTGCCAAGGGAGGGGGTTTAGGACCCTGACCACAAGAACCATTATCCCTATCCCTATGTTGATTGTTACTACCATAAGAGCCACCACCACCACCATCATATCTACTACTCTCATAGCTCTTAACACTATCACGACCACCTCGGCTAAACCCACCACCTCCTCGATCACCACCAGTACTAGATGGAGAACGTGCACCACACTTGTTACATTCAACTCTCCTTGCAAAGTTCACGTTTCCACAGCTATATATACAAACAGTTCCCCCAGGGTAAACATACTTCCACCAAGCAATCCCTCAGACAAATCCACTACACAATGGATCCTATATAATACTACTAAAGATTAATAGACTAATGCTAATCATTACCTAGGGTTAGGGCAATGCCAATCACCATCTCTGCCACCACCTCTTCCACCGCGATCACCTCCTTGATATCCACCGCCACCACCGCCTGAATCAAATCAAATCATTCAACGTTAAAATATACAGATATGCAAGGAAAAAACCATTCAGATGTCGAGCAATCAGAATCACAAACCTCGGTTGCCTCTCCCGCCTCCGCCGCTGTAACCATCGCGTCCGCCGTATCCACCTCCGCCGGAGGAACCGCGTCCTCCATATTGAGCATCATTGCCTCCATAACCTCCACCTCCTCCGGCGCCGTCTTGATTGTACATCCCAGACATGACCTAGGGTTTGCGATAGACGACAGGTGCTAAAACTCTTTGCTAACTGTGAGCTTCTGTAGAAACAGTTTTGTCTTTTAATTGTCGTAAAATCTCATCTTTGCGGACGGGTTTGTAAAAAACAGCTGAACATATTTTTCTATAACTCAAAACGTCACCGTCTGGAAGGCCCATATTCATCTAACCTTATTGAAACCCAGCCCAATAACAGTTTTGACGTGGGTTATTTCCTCAAGCTCAAGCGTCAAGGACAATGAAAAATCCAAAGTTTGTGTAATTACGACAAGAGGAAGTGATCAAACCAAGTCCACCAAAGTCACAGCTTTTATGTCATGTGATCATATTGTTGGTACAAACTATTCAATGTGTATGATATGTTTTCTGGCCATCCAATGCCTGAACACGACTAACTGGGAAGTATTGACGTGCGATTAGGGATGGCATTTAGGTTTAAATTTCGGTTTCGGTTAGTTTATTTTTTTTTTGGATTTTAGAAAGTTTTAATCGAAATTAGGTTGATTAGATTTATATTTGGTTTGAGTTCAATTTGGTTTATGTTGGGTACTGTTTAGTTCAGTTTTGTTTATGTTTGTGCGATTCAAGCCAATTGAATTTTAGTTTTGTTCTATTTTAGTTACAAAAATACAATTGATAAACTATAAAATAAATCATCATTTGACACTAAATTACTAATTTTTTTATATTTAAATGTAAAGTAAAATCACAATAACCTGCATGTAGATAACATAATTCAATAATATTTATATAGTTATTTTTAAATTTAATATGAATAGTACCATGGGTAGTTTTTCAGTTTTAATATTCTTTTATTTTGTTGTTAGTTGTGCTTCTTCTATTTTTTAAGTTAAATGTATAAAATTTTATTTAGTTGTTTATGTTAGATTGTTAAATATTTTAGATCTTAATATTTTAGTATATTTAGTTAATCTACCTAAATAAATACTCCGGTTTGTTGGTTTGGTAACCGAACCAAACCATTTTGATTAATTAAACTTTTAACCAAATGATTGAGACATATTTTTGGGTTTGATTCGGTCAGTTGGGATTTGGTTGGTCCGGTTAGGCTTGCCTCGGTTCTGATTTTTTTGCACACCCATAGTTCGAGACAGCAAAACACACGCCTCTAACGCTTTTGCTGACGCGTTTGACATGTTCTTCTTATTGGTCACAACACACTAAGAAGGACGGTACCGAACATTATGCGCGTTTACTAATTTCATCTCTGCTCCAATGAAAAAAGGGTTATTACTGGTTGCCAATAGCTCTAGAGAAATACCTCATCTCCAACTGGGACGCACCTGCAAACCAATCCAAGTGAGCTGATATACTATAATATTATTTTGTTATCATTTTTTACAAGATGTCGATATGTCCGAGTGGTTAAGGAGATTGACTCGAAATCAATTGGGCTTTGCCCGCGCAGGTTCGAATCCTGCTGTCGACGTTTTATTTTTATTCAGTTTTCTTCTATTTCCAAAAGACATGTCTATGACAAATGGAGTGTGAAAATATGTTCTTTTTCCTTGCAGTTGATCAGTCTATTCATATTCGTTTTTCTTGAATTTAATTAGGTCTACTCACTATATTTAGCACCCATTATTTTTATTTATTTTTTCTTTTTGCTCGAAACATAACAATAGCTTTTTTTTTCTGGTAACAGTATTATATAGTTTTCTTATCTTCCATCATACAATTGTAAGCAATTATCAACTATAATCCTTTTCAAAATATATTAGGCTCTTTTGGCAGATAAAGTACTAATGGTAAACTATGAACATGTAGGATCAGGATTTCAGACTGTCTGCCATCTTACTAATTCGCACGTTCCAAGCAATATCACATCTTGAAGACCATGTCTCTAGTTATTATATAGCTATAATTAGCTGACCGTTTTTTATCTGTGCTAAAAAGGTGCTTTGAGTTTGAGATATATGAAAGTGTGTTACGTTTGATAGAACTTTAAAATGTGTTAGGTTTTGAGAAAAAAAATTAAAAGAATCATGTTCTAGAGTATTTCTTTTTCGATATTATGATAAAGACTTGTGTGTTGGTTAGCAAGAGAATTAATGCTAGGTTGGCCACTGGTCCCTTTTAAAGTTTCACTTAAAATTTAATTTAAGACCACCCACTATAATTTTAATTTTATTTTTGCTATTTCTGAGAAAAATTGATTTCGAGCTTGGATTATTTTCCTATTTCTTTAGGGAAGTACACAACGTGTATATAGGCCTATTCAACTCATACGTTACCTATTATTATATTTCTCACATGAATTCCATGAACACTGAAAAACAATCGTCCATATTTCTATCCCTACCAAATGTAAATAATTTTCTTTTTTTTGGGTAAAACCAAATGTAAATAATTTCTAAGATAACTCAAGTTTTTTGAAGTCGTTGACATTGTAAAGAAGAAATAAAAATAATACGTTAGTAGGAAGATGATCATCACCATCATCATCAAAGCTCACCATCATCATTAAAGCTTTAAAAGAAAACACCTGAAGATTCGTGACTTGTGAGAGAAATCACAACTCACGTGAGCTTCAAGAATTCGCACGTACGACCATCCAACTCTACAATTTCGTACTGATCTATCAATCACGGTGAAAAAAAAAACAAGCGATCACTGTATATGACTAAACATAATAATTTTTTTTTAGTAATTTTTTTTAATAATATTATAAAATAAAATAAAATTTTATTAATAATGGGTCATCCATCCTCTTTTCCATGAATACAATTGCAATATACATCTCAATAAGTAATACACAAAATATATGATTACTAGAAAGCAAAGAACATAAGAATAAACTATACCAACTATATATAATTTATTAAGATTTAGCATCGGTTATTTGGATTCCGTCGGTTGCGTGACTATACCATAGTTGAAGCAACGACCAAAGCAGCACCACCGCTTCCTCCACTGCCTTCTCCATCATCGACGTTTGGAGTTGCCTTGGCTGTAAAGGGCCGTTTCCGTTTTTTCTTGTCGTAGGGAATCCCTCGAGCCTTAGCCTGAGTTTCACGGACTTCTTTGAGATAGATCCTAACAGCCTTGGCAGCAAAAGGGTTTGACTCGGGAAGACCACCGCCTATTTCCTCGAACGCAGCCCTAAGACGGCCGATGAGAGCGTCGAGACTTCCCCAAGCTTGCCTGAGAGGGCAAGTGCACTGAGCCGGTGGGTCTGGCTCTCCGAAGAAGGGGCAAGCCAGGACGTGGACTTTGGTCTTACCAAACTGGTCGAGGTACTTAAGGAACTCGATGACGTGTGCGCCACTGCAACGAGACAGGCTCAGAGGTGGCTTGTGGTTCTTTAAGTACTGAAGGACAGTGTTCCAGTCTCGTCTTTTCTGTGACTCATAGCGGCTTGGTGATGAGGAGGAACTCGCTGCTGCCTTCTCAGCGGTTTCTCCCTCCATCTATGTAATTATATCAGATGTAGTTTAGGTGTTGGGTTCTTGATTTTGTTTGTGAGTCAGATGTATGTGTGTGAGTGAGAAAGAGGATGACTTTTATTTTCGCTCAGTCACAAGTCACAAGCAAACAAGTTGGACTTGATTATTCAGATTGTAGTTGCTCACCTTTAATTACGTCCCATCATCATATTTCTTTCTGTGAGGAAAAAGAAATATGTAAATTTAGATGCATCTAATTTCTATTGCCCATCATGTTTTAGCTTTCATTTTGTTTTTAGATAGAATTTGAAACGATTTTATTTGTAGTGAATTTTTTTAGATGGGGTTTTATGGATTGAAAAGTCTAATATGATTTTTGTTATACTACTATAAAATTCCACCTAAAACCATAAGGATTGTTTATTATGTATTTTTAACTAAAACTCCATACAAATAATTTTAAATTACTTACAAATTTTAGAAATTCTTTTCTTTTGTTGTGCAACACAAATTTTAGATATTCACAACTTAAAATATTATCAATAATTATGAATGTTAAAATATTTTGTGATATGTCAAGTTCAATAGTAATAAATTGTAAATAAATTTTGAAATTCATATTTGAATAACAGTGAATTTGTCATTTTCATACCGTTTGCATGAAATTTTCAGTTAAATATATCCCTTTGATTTCTTGATATGGTTTTGTAGAATCTTCTTGTTGATTAAAGATTCACACCTGCATTATATCTGGATTAAGAAAATAAGTGAATACAAGTGTCGGCAAACCTTAAGGGTTTAGGCTTATAAGTTTCGTAATGACAATATACAGGATTATAATATAACTTTTTTAATCGGATACCCGTTCACATTTGTCAAAATTATGTTGCGTGTTCATCTAAAATGTAAAACAAAGTGAGAGTAATTAGAGATTTACATAAAAGTGTATGGCCCTAAATCTTGGTTATATTTAATTAACATATATACTTTGACATTTTCATTTTTTCTTTTCAAAAAAAAAACATATATACTTTGACATTTCTGATTACTTTCTAAAAAATAGCAGAGTATTTATCCATATATCATATATTTTCATCACTTACATTCAACAAAGTTATGAACCAAATCATTTTCGAAGTTGACATTTCTGATGTACACGTCTAAAGTTCTTTTTGGTAAACATGTTAAAAATTATTACCGATTTTAAATGTTTGACAAACCATACATTAGAAACTAGTAGCAGAGAAAAAAAAACTAGTAGCAGAGAAACTAAAACAGCTAAACTAACTAAAACGCTAAAAATGACAGTAGAGCACAAGAGAGTGAAGAGACTACAAGTCTACAACCTCGGACGATGAGCAAACCGGCCTTCTAGACTCCAACCGCGTGAACCAACCACCAAGAAGAAGCACCGTTGATTTCGTCTTAGTTGGCACGTTGCACATCTAAAGGTTGCTATTTTTAGGGAACTTAATTAGCGACGGTGAGACTACCATTCCAATCTAATGCTTTATAGTCAATTGGTACCTCCCGTGATTCATTTTGATTTAATCATTTATATATCTTGTTGATACATCAAATCATATCAATAGATAGTCGGTCCAATATTTATTCCATTATAGGAAACGCAACTTTTTTCCCTTTCAAGTTTCAACAGATTGTTAATTTCTTTACCTTTTTTTTTGAACATTTAATTTCTTTACCATTTCCTCTCATTGAAGTTAATTGATAGCTGATTAGTAGCTGTAAACATGATAGCATCAAAGGTTGTTACTAACTGTGCGTCCTGCTTAATTAGTACGTAACTGACGGCATATATTATCAATTAAACCCATGGTAGATAGACCAACAACTAGTCAACTGCCATGAAGACTACTAGCTAATTTTTTTTTTTTTTTGTAAATAGGCTTGACTACTAGCTAAATTCTAAGTTTATTTTCAGTATTTTAACTTGAGAATGTTATTTTAACTCGAGAATGTTTATATAGTATTTATTTTGTAATCCTACAACCAGTGTTTTGAAAACCGGATCGGACCGGCCGGTCGAACCGGTCCGACCGTGACTCGCTGAAGAAGCCGAGTCCGGTTCGGGTGAAAACCCGGATTTGATAAAAACCAGTAAAACCGGCTGAAACCCGGTAAAACCGGTGACCCGGTTCAATTTTAAAAACCGGTTTTTAAAAATTAACATATAATTCAGTGTTTTTAATTATTACTAGCTAAAATTTAATATTTTATAATTAGTGTTCAACTATCACTATTTAATTGATTCTTTATTTTTTTAAGAAAAAATATGAAAAATATATTTTTGACTCTCATATACTATTTTTATTTTACCATATTCTTAAAATTTGAAATGTTAATTGTAAAAATAAATAAATATGATTGTTTTACCTGTAAATCATTTGTTTTTTTTTAATTTTTAGTTTACATAGTAATCAGATTTATGTTTGTTGTTTATTTTGAGTTAATAAAAAAAGAACAGAGAAAATATTATATGTAGAAGTAAAGTTTATATAGTATAAATATATAATTATATACATTTTTTGTATAAATAAAAAACCCGGTTTGACCGGTTGAACCGGTCTAACCAGTCAACCAGTAGCTTCACCGAGTCGGTGTCCGGTCCGGTTTTCAAAACATTGCCTACAACATAATCATAAATGGCATTGGATTTGATTAAATACGAAAAAATGAAAAAGAGAAAATAAATGGTGAGGAGTTGGTAGTGGCCAGTGGGTCAAGAAAATGAAGAAAATATTGGCCATTAAAGTTCTAATAGTTTAATCCACGCAATTTCATTTCATTACTCACTCGCCGTTTACACAACATTCATTGTTGTGTTTACTGCTTAGTTCCGTACATATTCATTGTTGTATAACATGTTTTGTTTTCTTTTAAAACTCTTTTTTCTACGAATTTTCTTCTAAATCTCATATAAACCCTACAACATAATCATAAATTCATAATGGCATATACTATAAGATCTCATCTGCTGTCAAACAAGAAAAATGATCGATCTCATCTTGTGCTATAAAACGTAACTCAATTAGTATTTTTTTTTTTTAATAAAATACATTATCTTCTTCTTAGTCTTTTGCGCAAATCATTTTAAAGACCACCCAATCTTCTTTTTGTGCACTCAATCTAATTCATAGATGGCATAGCATGATTACACAAAAGTAGCATAACTTATATTTTCTTGTCTTTATAAATTGTTTGTTGCGTGTATATCTTTTTCTGAATCATGACACTGGAAATGAGAGATCTGGAATAGCATTTACGCAGGGGCGTTCTTGAAAGATCGGGGACCTGAAATATTTTAAAAAGATTTTAACTAAAAAAAAATTTAAAGCTAATTTGGGAGTTTTTTCAGTGTAAAACTTTTTTAAAAAATTAGGAGTTATAGTCCAATGTTTCACCTTGCTGTGCTCAGGACCGCCCCTGCATTTACGCCATCTCGACTTATTTTAAATCCATTGTGTTTAAAACTTGAGAGATGATGACGCAAAATAATGCTATTAAAGATTTAAAATTAACAAAATATTAAAATACTAGTAACAAATTGGCACATTCTTTGAGGGGACTGTTCTAATAAGAAGAAAAAAAGCAGGGATTTTTAAGAATTGTACAAATCAAACGTCAATGATATATCAACGATAATCAAATTAGGTCGATTAATGGAATACGATTATCCATTCCTTAATTTTTTTTTGTGACAACCCATTCCTTAATATTACAGAGACTTAATACACACACAAATATTTTTTTTTTTTGAAACTAAATTACAGATGACTATATGCAGGGGCGAATCCAGGATAATTTTTTTGTGGGTGCAAAATTTAAGAATGGACTAAAAGAGATTTGAACTTGAGACTATTAGGGAGTGCACAAAACAGATAAACCATCTCTTCTATCTGATTTCTTTATATTTTTACATACAAAAAACTTAATATCCATAAAATTATGGGTACACATGCCACCATAGTGGTAGATGTGGCTTCACCCCTGACTATATGAATCTGTATTACAGATGACTTAATACACACACATATATTACAGACGACTATATGAATCTGTATTAATACACATCAAATAGAAAATTACGCTTAGAAATTGGTTAATATTTATATATTTCTATTAAAGAACAAATGCATTAATTAATATCGTGTTAAATAAAAATGAAAAAGAATCAGTCGCTGGAAGTAACAGAAGGTGCAGCTCTCCAGCTACTAACTTGTATTAAACAGATATGGACATAGAGTGCAGGTGTTTGTGTAGGTTTGCTTTAATACTTGTGTTGTGGACGACCTTGTGGATCCACCTCCTTGTGGCGGATCTAGAAAGTTTTGCTATGGGGGAAAATTTTTGAAATGTCAAAGAAGAAGAGCTTTCAACCCTATATTTAAGATTTGATGAGGGCAAACTTAACCAAAATTTCCAAAATCTGTTATAAATAGTAAAGAAAATTCATTTTTTATAAAATTCATATAGGGCAGATGCCCCTCCCTTTATAGTTGTAGTTCTGCCACTGTCCTTTCGAAACTAATGTTCTAAATTGAGAAAAAAATCATTTTGATCAACATTATTTACATATGTCTAGTATGCCAAATACTAGACTTTTTTTTTCACGGTACATTTTAGGTAGTTATAACGTTAAAATTTTATATTACTCTCATTTCAACTCATATATGTTGTTATGAACCTGAAACTGAAATGGACGGCCTAGTTCTAGGTTTTTGGCATCTTAGATCTAACAAGTAACGAAGAGTCACAGAAACAAGCGATCCAACTGCGATCCGACTATCTTTTTTAGTCTGAAAAATATTTCAAATTCAGATTAGATAATGTGGTAGTCTTTTGAAAAAATTAAGTGTGTTTTTACTGGGATCCCATGTTAATTGAATAGACTGGTAGGAGCATATCAAATAGTAACAAAGAGTGAAAAAATCCTTGCTCGAAAATGCGGCCACCTAGTCGTCTAGGCGTGACTCGGAACTTTCTTGTGGGGAGGAAGATGCAATTCGGTGACTAAAATTGGTGGGCCGAAAAATTCCACGTTATCCGCGTATATTTGAAACGCGGCCGTCTAATTATTTCGGTCATCAACTCAAAATCATTTCTATTTTTGATAATTAACAATTGACAGTTGCCCACTAAACCCAAAAATGGATGCTGAAACCAACAAAAACCCATAAACTGTTTAGTTTGATATTTGTTTGGCCCCAAACTAACTCACGTTCGTATACATCTGAGGATTTTTTATGGAACAAATCCTAGAAAAGTTACGACTGAAACAAAAGGGATTGAGATGAAATCAAGCCAAAATTAAGAGTTGGTGACGAAGTGAAGCTAAATCCAGTTGCCAACCATCCACTGTTCACGAATTCAAGGTAATAATCTTTTTTGTGTTTATTTTTCGTGTATAGCATTGACTCAAGATTGAAAACTCATACTTACTATAGTTCATGTACACACGAAGAATCATACATCACATACATGTGAATACTTAAGTTCTGAGAAGCATTATACCTAACTGTGTATATCATTGACTCAAATTAGATAAGTAACTCTGAACCATATATGTAATGTGTCATCCTTCTCACGCAGTTTTGGTTATTCATCAAGTTTATTTATGTTAGTTTTTCATTTTTGTTGTTTGGTGGAAGGTTGAGTTCTGAAACTACCCAGTGTTAAAGTCTATTTTGTTTAATTTTTTTTTTAAGGTTCAAAAGGAAGGATGACCCACCAACAGATACACCTTCTCCTCTGAAACAAAATCTAAATGATGTGAGATGGGAATTTGAAGTCTTATGTGATCCAAAAAAAATCAGACAAGGTCAAATGCAAGTTGTGTGAAAAAAAATTCTCTGGTGGTATTTATAGGAAGAAAGAACACAGTGATCATGTGAAAATAAATGTCTCAGCCTGCCATGTTTTATCTAACGCAGATCAAACAAGTTTAAACAGGCATTTCTTGACGCAAAAGAGAAGAAGGGTTTGAAAAGGAAACATGAAAAAGCATCGAGGGCAGAGGTGAACATAAACAGTAACAACAATATTGAGGAATTGAAAAAAGAGTTGGGAACTCTTAAAAGTCCTTACTTCCAAAGTCCCATTGATCAGTATGCAACCTCCATTAGCCCTACAACTTCTTTGGCTGCACAAACACGACAACAAAGTATCCATGATGTCATATCAAAGGAGACGACACATGCGGTCCGTAAATATTGTGCTAGAAGGATTTACAAGGCAAACATTGGTTTCAAAGTTATTGACAATGACAATTTCATGATGTTTTGTGAAGCGTTGGGACAGTTTAGGCCTGGTTGGGTTCCTCTAAATCTAGAGAGCCATTGTTAAATGATAAACAGCAAAGGACTAAGGAAAAGTTGAAGATTCTAGAAGAAGAATGAGACAGAGAAGGTTGCTCAGTGATGACAGATGCATGGAGTGATGAAAAGAAGAAGCATAATGAATTTGTGTGTCAACTCAAGGGGAGGTACATGTTTTCTTTCATCAAAAGACACTTCTAAGGATTGTCACACGGGTGAGTACTAAAATAAATTGACCAGTGGATTGAAAATATGGGAGCTGAAAAATAGTGCAAGTGGTCACTGATAATGCTATAAAAAATATGGCATCTGCGAAGATGCTGAAATAGAAGAGACCAATGATACTCCGGACAGTTGTGCTGCTCACACTTTAGATTTGATGCTTGAGGCAATTTCTAAGCTTCTAGGTATTGCAACGATAATCGTTCAAGCGAAGGCTGTTACTATCTTTGTATATGATCATCATACAACATTGTCTATGATGAGATCATATACAAAGAAAAGAGATATCATTAGACCAGGAGCTACAAGATTTGCAACTTGCTTTTTGACTTTGCAAAGCCTATACGAGAAGAAGGCACAACTGATGAGCATGTTTGGCAGCGATGAATGGCATGACTGTAAGCACTCAAAGTATGTGAAGAGTAAAAATGCGTTTGATATGATAATGATCATGGATTTTGGAGTAGTGTGATGGATGTGTTGAAGATCTTCAGTCCTTTAGTGAAGTTTCTAAGGCTGGCTGAAGGAGAGAAAGTACATTCTCTTGGATTCATCTATGGTGAGATTGTCGAAGCTAAGAAGTCTATTAAGGAAGCTTCAAATCATTTGGAGAAAAATTTCCAACCTATCTTTTGGATCATTGATGAGAAAATAAAAGATATGTTAGATTGTCTTTTGCATGTTGATGCATACTTCTTCAAGCCTTATTATTTCTACAAAGATCCAGAAATTCTAAGTGATTTTAAGATCATTGATGGATTTATAGCTTGTGCCGAGACTTTCTATCATGGTGACTTTGAGAAACAAGATATAGTTTCGAATTATCAGATCAATTTTTACAAGAACAAAAGTGTCTTATTCGGCAGACCTTTAAACCGAAAGAATGTGCGATTAAAGATGACAAGTTTGATCCATGTTTATATGTTCATATTACTTGTTTTTCATTAAGTTTTGATCTTTATTCATCATATATGACTGAATTGAACGTAGAGAATTGGTGGTCCACATATGGATGTGGTAAACCAACTCTTCAAAAGATGGCTACAAGGAACTTTGCTTTAACGTCAAGCTCTTCCGGATATGAAAGAAACTGGAGTTGCTTTGAAGGGGTTAGTTTATTAGTTTTTTTTTCTTTAAGAATGTGATATTAGTGTTGAAATTCATTATTTTTTTATCACAGATTCATACAATAAAAAAAAACAGGCTGGATGTCAATCGCTTAAATAGCTTAGTGTATGTGCAATTCAATGCAAAACTGTTTAAGAAGCAGAAAAAATTAGAGAGCAAAATGCTGATGTGATACACGATGATGGTAATGAAGATACAGTGGAAGAATAGCTCATGGATCGTGTAGAAGAGATGGATAATGATCTTAATTTTATGTTTGTAACCCAAGCTCCAAGGGTACAAGATGTATATGATGATGACTTTGAATCTAAAGAAGATGAAGAATATGTTCTCGACATGGAGTTTGAACCAAATATATATCAAGATATTCCTCTCTTCTGTGATTCACAATCTAATTAGTAAGATTTGTAAGTCATCTTAGATTTCAGGTTATTTTTATATTTAGCATGATGTCTCATTTTATAGGTATTGTTGTTGTATGTCTTTTTATTTGCCATCGTTTGATTGTATTATTATCGCAGGTGTATGCTAAAAATTTAACTCCCAATTTCCAGTTCATGGGGATTACTTGATCAGAAAATAAAAAGAATGAAGAGTTGTAATCCTTTATTGTATTTTGTGTGTTTTCAAGATCAAGAAAATCTTATATCATGAATTAGAGTTCTTTTTCGTGGTTTTTGAATCAGATGTATACGAGAAAACTATGTTCTTTTGTAATAGTTATATAAGCATGTATTAATTTTTTTATTTTCATGTTTGTTATTTAAACACAGTGTTCTAAAATGCGCTAAACGCTCGTTACGTGGAAGATGACTGTATAGCGTCTAACCATATAGGTGGACGCCTAAACATGGTATATGCGAATATATACTTTTACACAACATATAAATATAAGATTAGTATATATACATTAGTTTTTAAAAACATAACATAAACATATTTTAAATACAATTTTATGTATAAGTATATAGTTTAACATATATAAATAGTTTTAAATTATAAAAATTAAAATAATTTCAAATATCGAAAGATGATAAATTTAAAATAATTTTGCAACAACTAAACTAATATTTACAATCATATAAATACATAAAATAAGTAAAAGTAATATAAATAATAATATTAATAAAATATAATAATAATATTAATAGTTTATTTTTTGACTATTAATACATAAATCTGCTTATGTGTCCGCGTACACCGCATAATATCCGCGTTAATACTGCTATCCATCTAAATTATATAAATCCACATAAAAATCTGTGTGATGTGAGAACGGTATGGTCAGTTGGCTACTGTATAACGTTTAAAAGCCGCCTAAACGAACGCTTAGATCGTATTTTAGAACACTGCTTAAACATATTATAAATATATTAAATAATATTAAAAATTAGGCTCTATGTACTCTTTGCGTATCTTTCGATTTTCCGGCAATTTGCTAGGCATATACTAACCGCCCTATTAGTGCTTAGCATTATCGCAGTTGCCCAAAGAAAAAAAAGCATGATTCCAAAGAAGGGAAAGAAATAATTCAAGTGAAAGGCAAACCCAAAAATGAGAATAAGGAACAGAGAGGGAAAATAAGACCAGGATTTCACAAGCTTATGTTATGCTATACGAATTGGGTTATTTCATAGGCCCGTCATATAGGAGAATCCATAGGCCCAACACTACCATACAGTGTATAACGCATATACACACACTGACACACACGTGATAGTGTGGAAAAAAAAAGATGCGGGAAGGAGACATTGTCGTCTTTAGCTTTCGTCAAAGTGGTGACACGTGAAGCTTGTCAGAATTCAGAATCCACCACTCCACGTGCCCTTTTAATTGTGTGTTGCGTATAATATTGACTTGTTATCAGCTTTTTTTGTCGTGTGTGCGTAATCAATATATACTATACTAAAAGGTAAATAAGCTTCATAGATAGAGTGTCCACGTCACCGATTTAAATCGACCAATAGGAAGCTTTTTTATTTCCACGTCACTGTCTTTTCGGGCCGGATTTTTCTGATCTGTTAGTATTTAAAATTGGCCCATTACAATTTAGCTCATAAGCCCAAATGATATTGCCTCTTTTTTCTTCGTCTCCTTCTTCTTCAATCTCCTCTTAGCTTTGACGTTTCTTCTTCTTGAAACGATCATCGATCAATCAAGCATAACTCCATCTTCTACAATCAATCCTTCTAAGATCTCATTTATGGTTTCGTTTGGCCTTTCTCCATCTAAGTGTATTTATACCTTTTTTGTTTACCCCATATTCTTAATCGTCTTTTTTTCCCTGCTCAAAATTATCTCAAACGATGAATTCCAGCAGCAATTCCGGAGATCTGATGTCTAAGAAACCAGATGGCAATAATGGTGCTTCCCTTGCCGTACCAATCAAACAGACCGGCCATACCGGTGACTCTTCCGCCGAAGTTGTCTCCGGATTGCCTGGCAACGCCGGTGCTTCCTCTGCCGTAATCATCAAGCAGAGCGGCCGAGCCGGTGACTCTTCCGCCAAAACTGTCTCCGGCTTTCCATCGTTGACCAAAGCAAACGGCAAGGCCGTAGTGTGCTCCGACGTGCCCATCAGGCGTATGATAGAAGACTAATCAAGGTATGCCTTTAAACTATTCCGGTTATAGAATTGAGCTATCTATATTGTTTGTGCTTGATATAACAGTTTTAAAATTATTATTCTACACTGTCACAGTTTCATACATTTTAGTTGAGTGCTGTTTTCTTATTGTTTGTTTGATATATCTTCAGAACCAATTTCGAAGAGGAAAAGAAGGGTAAGTTATCACGTCTCTGTTGCACAGTTTTATTCTTCTTTGGAATTTTATGCCAGCAATGGTTAAGTTTCCCACTCATTAAATCATCTACTTTTACTTTAGTCACTAAAGCTTTCTCTAGATTTGATTACCACTAAGAAATATGCTTACAATTGTGTCATTCCTTTCATAATGTTTTGCTTTATTGTTGATCTTATAAGCTATGCAAGCTGCACACTCATCTCTGGATTAGCATCTTTATTGGGCATTGGTTTGAAATAATGGTCTAACCTGGCACAATTTTGCAGAAGCATTGGCTAATTGTATGTGAACTTCTTAAGGACATTCTATACGAATTCAACAAATTCAACAGAGAATCAGGTGGTGACGTTTATTTCACAATGCCAATGTTGCAGGTTAGTCCGATTCCTAATCTCTTTTGGACGTTTTGTACAGTCAATCACTATTCAGTGCCTTGAAGCACTTTTACATGGCCTTGGACTTATAAACTGTGATTTGAAGCCTCGGAACATATTGGTCAAAAGCTACAGCAGATGTGAATTGGTTGCAGCTGTTTCGAGACAGATTACATATTCTCCTGTCCAGTCGAGGTTAGATAGAGCACCAGAAGTAATTTTTGGGACTGGAACTCTTCGATGGCTTTGTTATCTCTCATCAATAACTATTTTTCATTTTTTCTCATTTCCTTTCCTCAGTATATCAATGTTTTTGCTTCCATTTTTGACTGAAGCATGCATTTGTGGTGGTCGGGTAAGCCTATTCTGACTCCTTTGGTGCGTTCATAATAATTTAGTCCTTCCCATCATATTTTAAGATATTTTTGATGTATCTTTTCAGGTACACAGTTTATAAGAGTTTTGGAGACGGGTTGGATGTTTGTGTGTCATGTTTATATGAGTATAAGCAAGGTATGCGTGTGATTCTGGTGATTTTCCAGTTTGTGTGAGCTTAGCATAGGAGTGAGCTTTGGAGAGGTGATGCTCTGCGACGGTGACACATGGCAGGAGAAGTTGACGAGGGGTTTGTTCAAATGGCTCCTCCGAGTTGGGTCAGAGCAGTCGCACTAGAGACGTTTGGGGCTATGTCGGGCATCCACATCCTCTTCCCAACTCATATCTTCGTCCCTGATTGCACAAATCTATAATCTTTTTTGACATTGAAAACTGCGTCCCTTTGTTCATGGCCATAAAGTAAGCATATACACTCATACATGTACGTGTTATCTATTGTTTTTATATGTGAATTATTTGATGAAACATTTTTTATGCAAACCAAAGAACTGGTGAGTGGACCAATCATCATTACAAACAAAGGTCAGTGTACTTTTTTTCCCTCTATATACATACAAGTTTTATGTCTAAATTTAAAAGAATCTAAGAGATCGATTTAAGAGTTGCACCTCTGCCATCAATGGGCACATAGTGCAGCCATATACTGAAATGGCTAATCAAATAGAGAATTAGACGGATGAAAAGAAGACTGTAAAAGTTCAAAAAGAAAGAAAAAAAGAGAAGACTGTACAGCAGAAGTGTCTGAAGCTCCAAGGATCCAATTAACACATACAAAAACAATGCACATAAAGTGTCTTTCTCAATCACATGTGCCATTGAGAATAGTGTTGTCTTTTGCGTATATTTTGCAAATGTGTGTGGTGAACACCTAGCCTCTCCATGTCAACTTTTACTGATAAAACACTTGGCCATCTTCTGATTCTCTTTTTTTCGGGTTGCAAATACAAACTGCAACAGCCTAAAAATAATATTTTCCCGGTAGAGATCCAAAGCTCTCTTATTTTCACATGTTTAAAAAAAATGTAGTCTACATTGATAATCAATCACTCAATAGAGGAATGGAATAATAAACAGTGATATCGTAACACCAAACGTTAAGTGAAACTTTACTAATAAACATTTCCATCGTATAACAAATATTCAACAATATGCAAGTATAACTAAACGAATAACAATTTTTTATATCAAAAGAACTACATGGGGGGATCTATATAATTTAGAACCTGAAGAGAATTTTTTTTTTTTTTGAGAAATGATTTTGGAAGATTTAAGAAATAGTCTGATCTAAGTTTAAACTAAAAACTTCACTAAAAAATACTTTACAATGACTGAAAACTGTTACAAATCACAACTTCAAAATATTTCAAAACGGTTAAATATTTTATAAATTAAAAATCCAATAATTGAACCTACAATTTTGAACATTGCTACTGTGGGGTAGATGATACAAATATACTAAAGATTCATAATGGTCTTACAATGTTCATAATCTGGTTACAGGACCAAGTTCAAAATATTTATCGAAATATACTAAAGAGTATGTGGTGTTTGAGGCTTTAACTCATTAGTAGATTTTGGTTTCTAACGAGAGGTAAAAACTTATTTAATTATTTTTTGGTTTAAGCAAAAGAGGAGTTTCGTTGAGTTATTTTTATTGTATGTTTCAAGCCAAAACAAATATTCCTAGATTATTCAAGAGATAGAGATTCAGTGTACGAATTATTTGGATGATCATTGTTTTAGTCACATCTATTATCATATGTATAAGTTTTATTTATGATTTTCTGTTTTATCATATGTGTTTTGTGTATAAAGTAAGAAAAAAATTGATTTTAATTAAAAATTTAATATTATTAAATATTATCAAAAATTTTAGAAGTGATAAAAAACAATGATGTATAATACATTTTAAATATAAAACAAATAAAACAATGTTTTACTTTTACTTATATGAATAGTACGTATATAAATTAATGATTCATGAAAATAAAACTATATGTTTAAAAAATCATAAATGAAACACTGTATTATTACACTAAAAATCATAAATTTAGTAAACCAAAGTTCAAAGTTTAAATCTGCCAAATACGGAAAATAGCCGAAAATTAAAAATATGTTGGAGGGAAAGTTCGTACCCTGGTCCAGGCACCTGCACGACGGATACCCCTATGTCGAATGAGACATCAGGTAGAAAAAATTAGGGATTTGAAAGTATCTTCGGCCAAAGTATGTAAATATCTAACTATGTAAATAAGTGTGTTCTATTTAACAAATACAGATGATTCAGGCTTTGGAGGAACACAATACTTAAATAATCATTATAAAAAACTGAGTAAACCACATATATTCGGAATATTCTGGATAGTGCGGTTTCTTAAAAATCACATCTATTCGGTATATTATTGATTACTAAATTAAAACCACTTTTTAATCTCGGCTAGGTTCAATTATAATTGGTTTGGTTTTACCGGATTAAGCACTCTTAAATAATTCACCGACTTTTTCATTGCTTTGAGAAATACAACACTCTCATTCCAAATACAAACATTGAAACATATGATCGAGAAATAAACTATCAACATACTTTTCCGCGCGTAGCGCGGAGAAAGAATCTAGTAATATTAACATCAAAATCTGATTAAACAACAAAATTGGCGTTTCAAAAGAAAATAAAATAATCTTAGGGCTTCCTTAATGAATCTTTCATAGAATTAATGATGAATGAATGGTAAGAAAAGAGAATGAAAAAGTTTCTTTTGTTAAATTGTTAAAAGCCATAAATTCTAAAATATAAAAATTTGTGTTGACCAATGGCATTGGTTCTACCAAATCGTGCGGTCATCGTCGCCAAAAAAATATGGTCATCAAAAGCTGTCAAAGACGGTTTTCCTGAGCAGTTTGCACTACACTGCACCGAGCAGTTTGCACTACACTGCCTATTTAAGATTCGATTTCAATGTGTGATAAAATACAAGTAGTTTGCACTACACTGTAACTTTTTGATAGTGTGTTACAGTAATCACTAATCATTTGTTATGTGGTCCCCTCATCACGTGATTATTCCTCTTTACTCTTACTTCATTCGTTTTTTTCCACATCAACATCAATGAGCGAAGAAGGTACTAGTATTAAACAGACTACAAACTATCATTAGTAACGTTAAAAAATCACATGTTTTATCATAACCAATGTTGTTTTAACTTATACTAGTAGTCTAGTACCAAGCAAAATGCTACAAAAATAACCATACCAATCTTCCAACTCTTCCAAAACTCTCTCTGCACATCCAAACTCTAAATTTTCAGCTTCTCCGACGTTCTACACCGTCAGTCAATGTGGCGGCCGTGGAGCAAATCGTCTGTTAAGATTCACAAAACATACTCTCCCACCGCCTCCTTCAAAGACATCCACCACCTCTGCAAAGACAACGATTCATCTTCTTCTCCCTCTCTCTCCAGAGTTTTTCACCGAGTCTGCGCTGCCAACTTGATCCTCCGCTCCTGGCCAACTCGTCCTCCGTCTAACCACCTCCTCCTCCGCGCAGACTCCGAACCTGTCGTCACTCTACGGCGGAATCCGAAACCAGATGCTACACGGATCTCTATCCCCGGCGCGGAGAGTAGCATCGTCGTGTACTTCACCAGCCTCCGCGTCGTTCGTCCCACCTTCGAGGACTGCCGAGCCGTCACGGCGATCCTCCGCGCCTTCCCCGTCCGAATCGACGAGAGAGATCTCTCGATGGACGCGTCTTTCGCGGCGGAGCTGGAGCGGATCTTCGCCGGAGAGAAGGATCTTCCGACGAAGCTGCCGCGCGTGTTCGTCGGCGGACGGTACGTCGGGGGAGCGGAGGAGGTGAAACGGCTACACGAGATCGGAGAGCTGAAGAAGCTCGTGCAGGAGTTGCCGAGGGTTGAGCCAGGGGTTTGTGAGATGTGCGGCGGTTATAGGTTCGTGCCGTGCGACGACTGTCACGGTAGCCATAAGGTGTATAGGGAGAAGCTAGGTTTTAGAACATGCTTAACGTGCAACGAGAACGGCCTCGTCAGATGTTCGTCTTGTTCGTATTTCGCATCTCAGGCCTAGTTCATAGGTTTTTTTTGTTATAATTCTATAGGGAAATTTGAATATTTTAATTGGGAAGTGGTTGCTTTCAGCTTGTCTTTAGATAATTAGATTCGTATAAGATTAAATGTGATGTGAACGTGATTAACAGCTAACATTTGTTTTTCTTTGCTGTCAAAGAGTAATGTAAGTGTTATTATCTTCAAAATTTCAAAACTATAGTAGATCCTAATAAAATGCGGTAAGGAAGAAAAGTAAGGTCTAAATAGCTTAGATTTGTGTATTCATTGTTGGTCAACAATAGTAGATGCTAATAGGTAACAGCACAAATAGCAACACAACAACAACAAAAATGCAAATGTAGAAACTATAAATAATTGATAACAAAACACTCATTTCTGCAAAAATAGAAAAGAAAGAAGATAATTAGATTAGCTAAACCACAAATTTGCACTATTATCTGAAAGAGATGATAATCAAGAAAGAAAAACAAAATGCAGAATGTGTGCCAGACCAAGAAGAAAAAGAAAGACGGTTTAAATAGGCCTTAAGATGGGCTTTTATTTATATATATTTTCTAGCCTAAATTACGGGCCGCTACCAGAACTTTGGGCTAAAAAGAGTTTGATCAGATCTTTGTTCTCTCAGTCTCATAAGAAAACAAATTCTTCTGCAGTAGTGGACATCTCTGATGGTGCACATAGTTTCAAGCGTACAGCCAAAACTCTTTTTGGACCAAATGTGGGAGACAATCTCATTCGGTTTTTACTTTGCTGCCTCCTCTTGCATGGCTCTTCTCTGAGTTCCATAAACCTTGGTTAATTAGTAAGACTGAAAACCAGCAACTTTGATCAACTAGTCTCAAAGTTGTGAAGAAGGTATACTTTTGTTGTGACTTGTGAGCAGTATCTTGTTGCCAAATTAAAAGATAACGATAGGGAAATATTTTTCTGAATCCACACTCTCCTTTGAAAAAGCTATGTAATTTCTACTCCTTTTCAAAGTAACTTCCTAGTGGAAACTAGAGATTGAGTGTTGTTTTTGGTCTTATGTTGTTGATATATTTGGTTAGACACATCCTCGCATATCTACTGAAGCGTTCTTGATATATCTAGTTTAAGTATTTGCATCATAAGCATCTCTATCAACACCATAAACTCCTTATCTTCAGCTCTAATTCTTCCTTGAAAATTTCCCATCAGTGCAACAACCTCAACATATACTTTTCAAATAACCATCTATTTTTTTGTGCCGTTTTGGTTTGTATCGAGTAGAATCTTAGAGTTGTATTCTTCTAGTGTCTTTATCAAGAGTCAAAACTACTTAAGAGATCATCGAGAAAAAAGGGCAAAATAAAGACGTCGAAGGAAGAGCTATAGATGATGATTCAATTATTAAGAAGCTTGATCAAAACTAAACTGAAATATTTATTGTGTTTATCTAGCTCTTCCAAGTAATGTTTAAAGCGCCGAGACAAATAAGACAGGGAAGTCCTGTATATAAAATAAGGAAAAATAGCATTGAAATACCTCCAAAGTGGAATTTATTTACACTTTAAATCTTTGAATTTTTTTCGCTAACACTTTTAACTTTCAGAGTGACATTTGTATCATAAAAAACCTTCAAACCAAAAGTTGACATGTTCAATAGATAAAAAAAAGAAAATTAAATAAAAATTCAAAAAATTAAATAAAATTCAAAAATTAAATAACATTCAAAAATTAAATAAAACTAGGTGTTTCGCCCGCATATGCAGATTTAAATATTTTATAATTACTTATTAATATAATCATTATTATTAAAAGATTATAATGATAAATTATTAACGTTTTATAACAAATTATTAAATATATTTTCATTAAAATTTTCTTACGTATAATTTTTTAAAAAAGTATTTGTATATACATCCATTATTTAAAAAAAAATCTTAGAAGTAATTCAATATTATCTTTCAATTATATAAAAATAAAACATTTATTTGATTGGTATTTAGTTATGTATTTTGTGGTTTATAATAATAAATTATTTATGTTTTCTAACAAATTATTATATATATTTTCATTTAAAATTCTTCTGTATATTTAAAAAAAAATTATTTGTATACATATATATTCATCATTTAAAAAATAAATCTTAAAGGTCACTCTTTATTCTCTTTTCAATTATATAAACTAAAAATTAATTAATTGATAATATTTAATTATGTGTTTTTTGTTTTATTAATTTTTTATTATAAATAATTTTAAGATAACAATACAAATATATAGGAATTGTCTTTTTATTTTAATATATTTTTAGGTTTTGGATAATTACAATTATGATTATTTTGATTAATTATCTAATCAAAATAATTTAAATTCATTTTTGTTATAGAAATTTTATTCATTAAGGGTATAAACGATATTAATCGGTCTAACTTTTAACGTGAGAGCTCTATTGCGAAAATCACTTCGCAAATAATAGTATAGATTAAATAAAATTTTAAAAAATTAAATAAAAATTAAGAATATTAAATAAAATAAAAAATAAAATAAACTTTCAGAAAACTAAATGAAGTTCAGAAAATTATAGAAAATTAAATTTACAAAAAGTTAGACAGTTCAAAATCAAACAAAAATTAAAACTAAAAATGATATTTTAAAAAATTTACAAGATTATCTTTTAAAAATGAACATCATCGTTGATAATTATAATTTCAAACATATATTATTTAAGATAATAATTTCTCACCAAATCGAACAATAGTTTCTAACCTCATAGTTGCAAATAACGGTAGATAACAAAACGAAAAAAAAAAGAACCAGTTTACGAGTTCAAGAATCATCGAGAAAGTGACTGATTACATTTGGACGAGACCGAATATAGGAATCCACCAAAAGGCCAATTAAAGTTTTGACAGAAAACTCAAACTCATATATAGTCACACTATCAAGATCTTATATACAGAGAGAGAAGTTACCACATATTATAGTACCCACAAAGGTCACTTTTTTTTTTGATAATTGTGGGGTGATTCGAAGATTTTCTAGGTCCATCACCATAAAATAAAACTTTTAGAATCTGCATTTTCTTACCACTTAAAACATTTTAGGTAGGCAAGAAAAGTCGATCCTAAAACAGTACTCACAGCTGCGGTACCTTTATTACTAGGTCAAAACCACTTAGTTAGATCACGTATTTTCTCACACGACAATCGACTAGCTAGCCCTGAACAAGTCTCTATATATATATATATTCGTTATATCGTTTGAGATGGTTTATTTGTTAGTTGTAACATCAACAATAGAATCATATTTCAGTCAAAAAAAAAACAATAGAATCATATCTCATATTACGACGACTTTTCAACGGTATTCTTCTGCAACTCGACTGGAGATTCTTTGAAGATAATTAAGCTAGAGTACCAGTTTTTAATTATATGGTTCATTGATCAGCTCCTTAATCAAGTTCCTGGCTAAACCAATAGGAAATGAGAACCCAAAACAACTGTTGTATTGCTCGATTTTACCAACCAAAAAACTGTTGTATTGGTGTTAATAACTTCTCCTAGATTTCGCTATAAAAACCAAAATGGAGTCTTGACGAATTTAGAAAGAATTGGAAGTTTATGAAAGATGGACCGACAGCTATGAATATATGGTACACGTATCCATCTAGCATGCAACTTGGTCTCTTTGTTTAGACAGAATCTATGCCTTATTTGTGCTGCAAATATCAATCCGTGACAAGTAACAACAATGTCCACATTTCAGCAAAATATTATACTATAAGGATACTTCATATTATATTACAAAATAACTTATTACTTAACAAAAGTAGATGCACCCTCTATATACACAAAACACTTTAATTGTTTTAAAGTAATTTTATTAGAACTTTTGAAGGATAAAAATAAGGAAGAGAGATAGAGATCTAGAGAGAGCGATATGAGTATCATTGAGTCATATCCACCGGCTTTCCGCCGTGTAATCAACGACGGAGCCCCATCAGCCACGGCGGAGATTGAACCAGTTCTTGTCCAGGACAAGGATATTGATATCCCGGTTATCGATTTTGAGTGTTTGGACAAGGAGATACTAACAGAAGCATGCAGAGACTGGGGAATATTCCGTCTAAAGAATCACGGAGTACCGTTGGAGTTGACGTCAAAGCTTCAGGAGATCTCGGAATCGTTGTTGAGTCTACCGTTTGAGAACAAACAGAAGTTGTTCGCCGCCGTTAACTCTCCGTTATCGTATTTTTGGGGAACGCCTGCTTTGAATCGTTTAGGAGATGCACTGAAGAGAGGAGCTCAAGCTTCGAACGTAAGTATGGTCGAAGGTTTCAACGTTCCTCTCTCGAAGCTTACAGCTTCTACTTCCTGTGACGATGATGACGATGATGCTCGACATTCAGAACTAGAATCTTTCAGGTAACGTACGGACCGCGTTTTGTTCTTTCCTAGGTGCTGATTAAATTATTAATGCTTTTTATTAATTTAATGAAACACTTATTAGTGCTTAATAAACTTATAAAACATATGGATTATTAGTCTATAATAAACTATATAATACTTCTATGAACGTAGTAATTAAATTTCAAATGTGTTAATTAATTTAAAAAATGTTATAGAATTTGATATTGTAAATATCAGAGTTGTAGTATTGAGTGGATTTCTAGTAATTATGAATGGGGATTGATTGACGAGATGTTTACTTTTTCGTTTTTAACAATTTATTATATTAAAAAAATCCGCTAGTGCTGATTTTTGTGAGATGTTCTCTGAAATTTAACAACTCAATTGATTAAAGTTTATGGCCACTATATTGCTTTCCACTAAATTTTGATTTTTGAATAGTAGTTTCCAGAATTTGGAGACATTTCAAAATGTTAGTAATTGGGGCATTTTAAAACAATAATATATATGATCATAGCCAATAACATTGGTTTGAATGTAAATAAATATCAAAGTTTATTAAAAAAATGCCACGCTGTACATGTCTATCTCAGCGTGTTCACACATACACGTAATCTTTGGCGACTGTTGTGTTGATTTCAGCATTTTAATCTTATTGTGTTATTGTAAGGCCAGTGTAACAATTTAATGTAGTTACTGCAGCTTGTCATTTTACTAAACAGCTAAACAGCTTTTATTTTGTACTATATAGTTTTGGGTTATTTGATCCGTATGTATATCTTCTCAAATTAGAAACCAAACTAATTTTTATATCCTTGTTGTGTCATATCTATTATAACTTATTTTGTTTTCAATTGTGAGTGTGCAGAGTGTTGATAAAGGAATATGGAAGGCACATAAGTAGAATTGCTGTATCCTTGTTTGAAGCTATAGCACAAACACTGAACCTAGAATTATCCAGTGACCAGAGGTCAGAATACTTATCGGAGTCAACAGGGCTCATACGAGTTTACCGCTATCCTCCTAGCGACAAGACAGCTGGAGAACCTCTTGGAATGGAAGTCCACACAGATAGTTCGGTGATCTCAATACTAAAAGAAGATGAAACTGGAGGGCTTGAGATCGTGAAAGGTGACGAATGGTTCCGTGTAAAACCTGTTGCTGATACTCTCATCGTCAATCTAGGGGATATGATGCAGGTAAACTAAACGAGTTTGATCAGTTATATAATGATTAGATCAATGTATATCTATTACGATTCTTGATTATTGTATTTATTCAGGCGATAAGCGACAACGAGTATAAGAGTGTCGAGCATAGAGTAAAGAAAAAGGATAGGACGACAAAGAGACACTCGGTGTGTTATTTTGTATTCCCACAGAGAGATTGTTTGATAAAGTCATCAAACTATAAGCCATTCACGTACTCAGAATTTGAAGCACAAGTTCAGGCCGATGTTCAGTCTCTTGGGACCAAGATCGGCCTTCCAAGATTCTCCCCTGAATCTCCACTCTTTCTCTAATCTTGTTGGAAAATTTTAGCATCTAAGAGCATGATGGCCAGCGTTTAGACTCAATTTGGGTGTCTGATTTATAAATTATTATCATTTGGTTATAACTTTTTTTCAGATAATAATTAAAACCAAAAAACATCTAGGTCGAATCTAGGTCAATTTGGGTGGCCCATAGAGTAATCCGGTCAGCGTCTAGTTCAACATGTAGGTCGAATCTAAAAACATTGATTTTGTAGAAACTGATATACCATTATGCATTTTTGGGATTTGTTCTGTTCAGACGTCTGAGCCAGACCTGCAGGGAATATCCACAATTTTCATGAATATTATCGTCAATAAACTTGAGTGGTATGATGGTGTGCTTTCAGTCCTTGCGGGAACTAATTTAGTTAAGGTTCTTTCTCTAACGCTTTGATGATGAATGCATGTGTCTTGACTTTTTTTTTGATAAACATGTGTCTTGACTTAAATTTGCTATTTTTTTTTTCAAATTAATGATGAAATACGCTTGTTCAAAAAAAAAACAAAAAACAAAAGCAATTGCTTTAGGACTTTAGTTGCCATAATTAAGCAATCAGCATTAACATGAATCTTCCATACTGTCATAATGCAACTCTGCTTTAGTGAGTTGCCTCTTAAACAAATATTATTATTATTTTTAATTTCAACAAATTGTTTAAACAATAGTACACATTTTAAAAAATTTACTGATCTTATTCGATTATTTTTTCATTTCTAGTTAGCCTTTGGCTTAGTAGGACACTTAATTTATTGACATAACATCAATGAAGCGTAGGCTCCAAGGCAAACCGCACGAGCAGTCTGGCATTATTCAAGACCTCTCCGGCACGACCGTGGAGCCGGACCACACGAATTCCGGGTCTGATCTCCGACAACGGAAGACATGTCTGTCCGGCAAAATCGTTCTGAGTGTTACTGTCGTAGTCTTTTACTGTGATACAAAGAAGCTCTAACTCGGGAACAGGCAATGGAAACTCGAACTCTTTATCCCAAACAGGAAACCATTCGTCTGTATCTGTTTCTGTTCTGTGACTTCTTGTGTCCAAAAGGTATCCCTGTGATTCCGATCTGAAATAAAACAAACAACTAATAAGTATTCTGACTTGACGGACAAGAAACCTATTAGGGTTCTTGAAAACTGAACTTTAGTTATTTTATTAGCTGCTTCTTATGAGTGAACAATTGACTTTGCGTAGAAATCAGAAGGAGAGTATCGATCAAAATAATCTTGAGGAAAATCCATATTCCATCCTTCTCCATTGTAGATTACCTTATCATGCATCACATTCACATAGCTTTCTTGTAGTCCAAGGAACAGATGAAAAGAAAAATAAAGGTTAAAACTTAAGAATGGTCTTGATCCGGAGACTTTTACTGGAAGGGTCAAAATTTTCACCTCCATGAACATTAGAGAGCAAAACATCAGGCTTTTTTCACATAACCACATCCACCTTGTTTTTGTACTTTCAGCGACTTGGGTCTGAAGATACTCTTTAATTTGGTGGCTTTGTTGAGATCAAGATCTTATTCTTGAGTGCTTCTGGTGAAGGAAAACGCTCTTTATATTCTTCTGTACATCGAAACAATGTTCATATACCTAAATTAAATGTTATTAATTCGTGATCCGGTACAAGTCGATTCGATAAAAACCTAAAAATGTAATCCAATTTCTTAAAATATTTTGTTTGAAATTTTCATATATTTTTTATAGTACCTAAAACTGAATAAATTATGTAATTTGTGATTCTTTAGATTTTGATAAATCTTTTATTATGTTAACCGAATAAATGAAAGAACAGTCTTAGAAACATCTAAAAATTATTTAAAAAGCTATATGGATATCTATTATAAATTTATATTTTTAATTTAGATATAAACGTTGATTTTAAATAATCATTATTCAATTATTTATTATCTTATTTTTAGCTAAAATTCTATTTTGGTATTAAAAATATATAATCAAATAATTTATTTTTTCATGGTGAGTCAAAACTAAAACTAAAATAATTTTAAAGAAACATTTATTTTGTAAATAAAGCATAAAATTTTGATATTATTTTAGTTTTTAATGATCAATAATTTATAACATATAGTGATCAAGAAATTCAATTATGGTCGATCTAATGATCTGGTGGCCCATAAAGTAATCCGATCAGCTGGTCAGCGTCTAGTTCAACATCTAAGTCGAATCTAAAAACATTGATTTTGTAGAAACTGATATACCATTATGCATTTTTGGGATTTGTTCTGTTTAGATGGCTGAGCCGGATTAGCAGGGAAAATTCACAATTGATCATGAATATATCGTCGTCACAATTTTCATCAATATATCGTCGTCAATAAAACATAGAAAGGAAATAAAAGACTGCTGACAAAGAAAAGGAAATAAAAGACTCATACAAAAGAAAAGCTAACATACATTTTTATAAATCAAAAGGCCGAATATTCTTTTTGATAGTTTCGAATAATTTGGAGCTAGGATGATGAATTTGGAGAATTTAGTATAATTCTTTCACTTTACAACCATTCAACGATGTAGCTTGTACTATTTTCTATAGTATACATGTAATTTTTTCTAAAAAGCTTTAGATAACAAAAGCAATTGCTTTTCTTTTTTCTGTAACTTAGGCTAGCAATTGCTTTTTGCTTTAGGACTTTAGCGATAATTGCCATAATTAAGCAATCAGCTTTACTATGAATCTTCCATACTGTCATAATGCAACTTTGCTTTAGTGAGTTGCCACGATGAAATCAATTGGTATTAGTAGTTCGTGGACCACATCAACTGTTTAAACAAATATTATTATCAATTTCAATTTCAACAAATTGTTAAAACAACAATCACACATTTTACAAATTTACTGATCTTATTCAATTATTTTTTTCATTTCTAGTTAGCCTTTGGCTTAATAGGACACTTAATTTATTGACATAACATCAATGAAGCGTAGGCTCCAAGACAAACCGCACGAGCAGTCTGGCATGCTTCAAGACCTCTCCGGCGCGATCGTGGAGCCGGACAGCACGAATTCCGGGCCTGATCTCCGACAACGGAAGACATGTCTGTCCGGCAAAATCGTTCTGAGTGTTACTGTCGTAGTCTTTTACTGTAATACAAAGAAGCGCTAACTCGGGAACACGCAATGGGAACTCGAACTCTTTATCCCAAACAGGAAACCATTCGTCTGCATCTGTTTTCGTTCTGTAACTTATTGTGTCTAAAGGTATCCCTGCGATTCCGACCTAAAATTAAACCAACAGCAGGTAATTCAGGTGACTTGACGAACAAGAAACCTATTAGGGTTCTTGAAAACTGAACTTATTTAGTTATTTTATTAGCTGCTTCTTATGAGTGAACACTTGCCTTTGCGTAGAAATCAGGAGGAGAGTATCGATCAAAATAATCTTGAGGAAAATCCAGATTCCATCCTTCTCCATTGTAGATCGTTACCTAATCATACATCACATTCACATATACAAAGCTAAGATGATTTCTTGTAGTCCAAGGAACAGATGAAAAGAAGACAAAGGCAAAAAACCTTAAGAATGGTCTTGATCTGGAGACTTTTACTAGAAGGATCAAAATTTTCACCTCCATGACCATTAGAGAGTAAAACATCAGGCTTTTTCACATAACCACATCCACCATTGGCTTTAAACATTCCTTGCATCATCCACAAGAACCTCCCATGACTCTGCACTTACACAAAAACCAATTATAATCAACATATATATAATAATCTTTCATTTATATTGAGTATCTAGACATCTCACTTGCATATTGAAGGCAACCATTTGAGCACCATGAATCCATCCAACGAGAGGATCATAGTTTGATGAGTCAAAACGTGTAGTCTTGGGAAATATCCTCAGAATATTCCTCTGCGTGAACTTCACCAAATCGGGTCCACGGTTTTTAGCCAGAGTTTCTAGCCACTGCTCGCTCATGCTTAACCGTATGACTCGGTTAGGATCCCCATTCAAGCAGTTCTTTAACCCTCCTTTGCGGTTACCAGCGTGAATTGAGATCAAATCTTTGTATTCGACCGCTACAGACTCCTCATCTTCATCTTGAATCAGTTCTTCTGCATCTGCAACTTTCTGTCACAACACAAAAAAACATATCATTTAATAAAATAATAATGGCTACTTTAATTATATTTGTTACTTTAACCATAACATTTTAGGTTAATTTTAATAAAAATACTTTTTCGACAATTTGGGGACCATGCAACCTATGTATATACTGGCCACGTTCTTACTTTAGCTTTCACGGATTCATCTGTTGTTGCACTTTCAAAGACTTGGGTCTGAAGATACTCTTTTGGTGGCTTTGTTGAGATCAAGATCTTATTCTTGAGTGCTTCTGGTGAAGGAAAACGCTCTTTATATTCTTCTGTACATCGAAACAATGTTCCTCCAAAAGTCTTACTCACCATCTACAAACACTTCCACCATCAAACAAGCTCAACGTTCTAACACAAGAGTCCATGCTTTATCAGAATCTTTACCTTAGCAACTTTCTTCTGAAGATCTGGAGGCAAGTGGTCTTCTAAAGTAAGTACAACTGGATACTCAGACACCTCAAACGCGTTCTCCTTTACCGCGTTAAGACATTTCTGCAGATCTTCGGTACTTGTTAACGTCCTGAGATCAAGAACAAAACAAATCAAGAACTATTTTATTCAAGAAAGGGTTTTGATTAATTAATTAATTAATGGTAAGATTCAGACCCGCCATGACGAACTTCAGCATCTTTTCCTGAAGAACTTGGCCATAAATCAAGCTCGATGACACGAACTCCATTTCTAAGAGCTTTCACAATAGGCTCGGTGCTGCTTCTACTGTTGAGTTGATTCCCAGTCAAGTAAGAGTTATGTCCCGTGTACAAGAAGTAATGAGACAAAGGCTGATTCATATCTTGCCAAACCTGAAAGCCATAATCATCCCATACAAACATATTCAAGTAAACCAAAAATAAAGAGATCTTCTCCTAAACTTTACCTCGCCTGAAGGAGGCAACGGAGAGTTGAAATCGCTGAGGAGATAACGGTAGAACCCTTCAAGATGAATCCAACGAGGGTGGAAAACGCCGTGGTGTTTGAGCTTGTGGAAAATATCCTTCACGTAGTTTGAATCAGCGTGTTTTTCTCCTTGGACTTGGATCACGAACCTGAGCATCTCATCCACAGACATCCTGCCGTCTCCGGAGTAGTTGTCGAAAAGGGTTTTGATTTCTTGTGGTGGCTCACTTGTTTTCACTTTGAAGCTTCTTACACAACAGAAACACACTTTGAATGTTTCCTTCATTCTTTTTGTTTTCTTGTGGAGGTTTAACCAGATAGAAAAGAAACAGAGAGAGAGAGAGATGATGTTGTTTCAAGAAGGAAAAGTAAGAGAGAGACTTTATGTGTTTGTGAAACCCATTACCCATGTGTTCCTCAAATAATTACGACTGGTATGAGAAAAGAGCAAGTCATAGTATTCTAATACTATAAAAATAAATTACAAATCTTAATGAGAGATGTATGTGGTGTGGTGTCGGCTGTCTGAAATGAAGTTAGTATTTAAAGCAAAACAGAGCCGTTTACAAAAAAAAAAAAAGACCGTTGACTAAAAGTTTTTTGAAAATTACGGTAAGAGTGTAGAGCCAATGGCTGAGGAACTGGTGGCATGCTCGTCAGTCGTCACCGTATATAGAAAAATGAAGACTTAAAATAAACAGGAATGATTTATATAATTAAGACAATTTTGCGGCGGCTGTTCCCGTATTTCATGGATTGGTTATCTCTAGCGGCGCATGAAGCGGTGCGACGGTGGCATCATTTCATCCTTCAATGTTATCAATCACACGTGACACGTGTATATATCGAAGCTACATATTACGTTTATGTCTTTCTTTTAATCTTCTCAGCAATATTTTTTTCGTTTAGGCCTATTGCAACCAGAATAGTTGGATATGGATCCATATATCTTTGCTCATATACCTAAACTATAAGGCTTTATTAAAGTTATTGCTATCATACCTAAATTATAAAGCTTTAAAGTTGTTAAAAGGAAAAAAAGATATCTCTAAAAATAAGAAATTTTAAAAGATGACTCTGAGTTTGGAGGAGATTATCTAAGTCACACAAGTAAGAGTCTTACTGTTAAAACTTTTTACGTAATTATGTATACTGCCAGTTAAAGTATTGAATATCCTAATCTCCTAGTACTATTTCCTAAAAGACTTGCAACTTTTAGAGAACATGTTTTAACAGTTTCAACTTAGTAAATCAGTATTTCATTATATTTACGTAGATTTATATGTACTAAAGTTGAGTTAACAAAGCTGAACTTTGTTGATCTCCACACCTACAAACCGTGTATTCGAAGCTACATATTACGTTTATGTCTTTATTTAATCTTCTCAGCAATATTTTTTCGTTTAGGCCTATTGTGATCAGAATAGTTGGATATGGATCCATATATCTTTGCTCATTATACCTAAACTATAAGTATATCAGTATAAGTTGAGTTAGCAAATCAGTATTTTATTATATTCACATAGATTTATATGTACTAAAGTTGAGTTAACAAAGCTGAACATGGTTGATCTCCATACCTAGTTACATTAATCAGGTTAGAACATGGACATGATCAATTGATGATAATCAAAAATACAAACTGAGCCCGTCCACTAATTAATAAGGCACGTTAGATGGGTTTATAAAGCCCATTAATAAAAAGCCCAAATCAAGCATCTGTATATACACACCGCTCATCAGTCGCTAA
Organism: Raphanus raphanistrum subsp. raphanistrum; assembly: GCA_019706035.1. Taxonomy (NCBI): domain Eukaryota; kingdom Viridiplantae; phylum Streptophyta; class Magnoliopsida; order Brassicales; family Brassicaceae; genus Raphanus; species Raphanus raphanistrum. The sequence continues at coordinate 16,971,454 of CM033981.1, forward strand.
CACTATTCACAAAATTTAGAATGAGACTCGAAAGATGTTTACAATACACCGAATGATTCATTATCAGTCACATACTCTCTCGTCTTTGCTAGAATCTAAGTGTGTTGTTGTTGTCTCGGCTGCCTTAGAAGCTCAATCAACGCCTCCGCCTTTTGTTTAGCTCGACTCTTACCACTCTGCGACATCGCCACCACGGGAGCAATCGCTCCTTCACGCGCCACCATGGTTCGATACACCACACTCTCCTCACAGAGCTGCAGCAGTATCGAAACACCCACCTCCTTCTGCCTCTGCGTCCCCACCTCCACCATCTCCACAAGCACCGGAACTCCTCCTTCCTCCACCACCGCCGGCTTCGCCTCCGCCGCCGACATCAGCAGATTCATCACGTACGCCGATTTATCCACCATCTCCGACTCCAAATCCGCCATCAACTCCACCAACGGCTTCATAACGCCCGCCTCCACGGCCCTGATCTTGTTCTCCTTCGCCGAGCAGAGCGAGTAGAGCGCCGTCGCCGCGTCCTTCTTCCCCCTGAACCCTCCCGTCTCCAGGAGCCTCACCAAGGGAGGGATCGCTCCGGATCTCCCGATCGCGACCTTGCTGTCCTCGATCTGCGAGAGGCGGAGGAGAGCGCACGCGGCGTTCTCCTTCGCCGTAGCCGTTCCCGATTTCAACGCCCTCACGAGGGGTTTGATCGCGCCGGAGGAAGCGATCAGCTCCTTGTTCTCGTCGCGGAGGGAGAGGTTCAGGACGGCGGTTACGCCGTGCTCCTGGAGCTCGGGATCGGAGGAAGAGACGAGAGAGATCAACGGTTTGATGGCCCCGGCTCTGGCGAGTCTGATCCGGTTCTCCGGTTTGTCTTTGGTTAAGAGCCTGATCTCCATGGCGGCTTGCTTCTGCTCGTCGACGGAGGAGGAGGAGGAGTCGAGATGAGATACGAGGTGACGGATCAATTCGTCGGGATTTTCGCAGGAGAGGAAGAGACGGCGGTTCTCGGAGGAAGAAGGGGGAAACTCGCCGGATCTGTCGCTGTTACAGTCGCTGAAAGCGGAAGAGGAATCGTCGGTTACGCTTAAACCGCTTAATTTCCGGTTCATGTAGGTTAAACCGGTACGATTCTCCATCGCCGTGTGATCGAATTTTGATTTGGGCTTCAAGTGTTTGATTCTCACAGGAGCATCAAACGTGGTTGTGTGTTTACAGTGTGGGAATTTTGGAAATATTTGTTTGAAGAGGTTAAGAGATATTTTAATTCAGTTAATTAAACAAAATCCCACCAATAAGATCATCGTATTGAGTATAAAATTTAACTTATTTCAATTATAAAGTTAACTCGGTTGTCAAAAGAAGACTAAGTCGAACTGACATTTTTTAATTATTAAACCAAGTTTGACCGTTTCACTATTCTAGAGAAGGTAAAGGTTTCATATCAGCTTCTTTATATTAAAGCTCTTCTTGGTTACTGTATCATAAAACTCTATTTGAGTCTAAAGATTAGTTTAATTAGCATAACTACTCTAGTCTAGGTTTCATCTCCTGCAAATCACATTTTTCTTTTCAACTTCATTATCATGACAACATTTTACTATCATCAATGCATGCGCATGCATGGAGTTATAGTAAAATCTTTTATATTATAAATTAGTCAACTTGCCCACATCAAACCTCTGAATGTTTGTTTGTGTTGACATTTACATTTTCATTTCTCTGTTATTATAACATGGAAACATCGCAGAAGTCTTTATTAAGCAGTCAAAATATGCAAAATTCAACATAGCTAAAAGCTCATATATCAACTGCTATTTAGGCAAAATATATCCAACTATAGTCTATAGCTATTTAATTTGTTGTATCTTCTTATATGTACGGATATAGTGGTTGCTTCATCCACGAGTTATTTACTAATAACAGATTTTTATCAGTGGCAAGAGCTTCGCTGCTCCAATCTTTCCAAGAACGATTATAACAAGAAGAAAGAAACTCTGTAATTAAACAAGCTGAAACAGTGTATACCCTGTCTCAGCTCTGCCACAGGCAAAAATATCTGCCCCGAGAAACCGCCATTCACTGGCATGTTATCTGGCATGTTATCGTCGTAAACATCAAATATGAGCTTGAAACTGAAACTCAAACTCCTCGTCCCAAATAGGCTCCCAAGTGTTCTCTTCTTTCTTTATTTTCTACATTACTCTATCACCTCTTACTCCTCTTATCCCCACCTGGTTTCACACATATAGTTCAACTATGTCGTAAGCATCTAGATCAAAATGTAAATAGAGCTAACTAAGTTGTTTACCCAATACCCTTGAGTAGAAGTTAGTAGAAGACCAAGTGTTGAAACATGCTCCCGGGCGACATGTAACTCCACCACCATCTACCCTAAGTGCTTTCTTCAATCCATTTTTAGGGTTTCCAGTCGGAATCAAATATCAGGCGACTGTAACTGCTGGGATTCTTGATTAAATCCATTCTCTTTATTTTTTGGCATCGCTTGGTTGGTTCTTCCTCAGAGTCTACACAAGTCACTGCAAGCAAAGAGATAAAATTAACAATAGAAAATAAAACTCTTAAAGTATGGATTGCAAGTACCTTCTCATGGTCTACTTGGTCGGTTGAAACATCTGATGACGCCTTTCCTGATACATCTGACTCAGAACCCTTTTTCCCCTTCTTAGGTTCCCCCTTTGGGAAGCTTAGTGGATACTACAACTTTGTACTTGAGATCTTTTGGTGAAATGGGAACATTATTTTAAATCTCCATACTCGGGAAAATACACTCTTTCATCAAGGGAGAGGTCAAATATGAAAATGAAATAAATGGGACAAGGGAGAGGTCATGTCTTGATGCACCCGAAACAACAAAACCTCAAAGATTGAAACATTCCATGTATGATGTAGCAAGAAAAATTTAAGACATTAGCAGAGAGAGAATACCTTACTAACAGTAGCATGATTTCAGATCATCTGATAACAAGAAACTGAAGAAATCAACCAGGTTCAACGTATGCCTCAAGAACTTAGTGATATATGATGTCTTGCACATGTGATTCTTTCTGTGATCTTCTCAGCATCTGAAACCAACACCTAGGTCTCCTTCTGCACCTCAACCAAGAACCGGCACATCTGCTCTGCCACCACGTCCAGAGGTGGAGCTCCTCTGTTCATCCTCACCTTGTCACTGAAAACCCCATTTTGTACCTACTAAGCTTTCTTTTTTTGCTTCCATACTTTATTAAAGTTATAGTGGTATTGGTATGCTTCTTTGCTTTCCTCTTCCTCTTCCATACTATGGCTTCTCATACTTTTTATTCTCTCAAGTCACTGTTGATATGCTCCTAAAGTCTTTAAAAAATTCACAAAATTATCTGTATGTTACTTTCCAAAGATAAAAACAGAATCAAGAATCTATCTTTCTTCACTAATAAGCTTATACGGCTGGTGGTCTCTGACTACGGATTAAGAATAAATATCCTTGAGATTGTTAAAATGAAAAGCTATGCTAAAAAGAAATGTGATTAATAAGCATAATGAGATTCTTATTATAACAACAAAAGATTCCAGAATACTCTACCTCACGTGTTTAGTGCAGCAAACAGAGAGACAATTGCTTAAAATAACTAATAATGTAGCTAAAGATACGAAGCTTCTTGATATATACCCTCATGCATATACATAAACTTATCATATGTTTTTATGCTAAGATGATAAGATGAGAGATGCTTATTAATGTGATTATAACTTCGCAAGAAGTTCTTTGTCTTTGGTTCTTTTTGGTTATAACTTCTTTATAACATTACATAAACGAAACCACAAAGAAAAAGAATGCAAAATATCTATATATTGTACATAATGCAACACAGAATAACGAACCAAAAATGGTTTGTCTTCAGACAAAGTCGAAGCGCATAAGAAGCCGCGTGCAGCTGTATTTCACTCCCTTTCGGTTGAAGAGTGGAACAGCTCGTATGCCTTGTCTTAACTCAGACACAGGTAAACAAGTCTGGCCTCCAAAATCGTCTTTTTCATTAGAGTCGTACTCGTGCACTTCAACACGGAGCAGAGCAAGTTCAGGAACAGTTAGCTTGAATGTGAACTCCTGGTTCCATACGGGTGTCCACGTATCATACTTCACTTCTGTTTTCTCCATCGTCTCGTCAGCAGGCGCTCCAGCAATACCCACCTGTATATTGATCATCAAAAGCTCTTAGTTCCGGTTCAAGAATCAAGATAAAGGGGGGAGAAACCAAGACTGAAGAAAACATACTCTAACGTAGAAGTCTGGAGGAGAGTAGAGATCAAAGTGAGTTTTTTTAAAGTCAAGGTGCCATCCATCTCCCATAAGGACTTTCACCTGCCATTGTTAGCTGTTAAGCCAGATACTATGGAGGAGGGCATAGGAGAGGGAACCAACGGTATAAGTAAACCAACCTTTAAAGTTTTCTTTGGAGAGGAGTTCTCGTTGGGATCAAAGACTTGTCCATTAGGACCTACATTCATTAGAAAATCTGGTTTCTTGACATAACCGCAACCTCCATTAGCTCGAAACATTCCTTGCATCAGCCACAATGCTCTTCCATACCCCTGCATTATTTACAAATGTTACTTAGCTTCATTACGGTTAAAAGAAAGTGAAGATTTTGAGACAAACCTGCATGTTGAAAGCAATCATTTGAGCTCCACTCATCCAACCAATCTGTGGTTTATAGTTTGAAGAGTTAAACCTTGTGCCTTTTGGGTATATCCTCAGAAAGTTCTTCTGTGTGAATCTGCACATATTGTGAGATTTCTAATACATTTAACTTGAAATGCTACAAGCAAACACTAGCTAATACATTTTCTATTTATGATACCTTATAACGTCAGCACCATATGATGCAACAGCTTTCTCAAGTAACTGCTCACTCAGGCTAAGCCTCCTGATTTTGTTTGGATCAACCTTCAAAGCCATCCTTAAACCACCCTTTGGCTTCCCGGCATGAATGGCAATAAGGCGTTTGTATTCTGGTGCTTGTAATGGGCATGACGCATCAAAATCACGAGAATCTCTATCTTCATCATCTTGACTGATATAATTTATATTAGTTGAGACCTGAAACAAATCAATATGAACCTAAGCATTTTGAATGGTAAGAGTATGGTGTTTGGTGGTAGTGAGAAAGTTACAAAACCTTCTCGAGTTCAGACCGAGTAGAAATGAGTTCTTCTGGCTCTTTTCCCCATACATCCTCATCTGAATCTTTACCTTTCTCTCCATTATCTTTCTCCTTGGCGTCGTTAGCTTCTAAGTACTCCTTTGGAGGTTTTGTTGATATTAGAATCTTTCCCTTCAAATCTTCTGGTGAAGGAAACTCTTTGCAGCTTTCAGAGTCATGGTAATACAACATATCTCCAAATGTTTGAGTTATCATCTGCATTAGCAGCAAACAGTTTCAGTATATTCATATACACAATCATGAAGAACAAATATAGAAATAGAAGAAGGAAAACAAGCAGTACCTTGGCAACTTTACATTGAAGTTTAGGAGTGAGATGGTCTTCAAGAGTAATAATGACAGGATACTTTGAAGTCACAAAGGCATTAGCTTTAATAGATTCCAAACATTTACCTAGTTTCACTGGTTTGGTCAAGGTCCTACATTTTTGATCCCAACCATGATCAATAAGGGTCCAAGGAAAACACATGCATATTGACTTAAAGTGAAATTAATTATACCTTCCATGATTAACACAGACATCATCGTTACCACGTGGCCATAGATCCAACTCAACCACCCTGACGCCTCGTCTCAATGCATCTGCAATGGGAAGGTCACTGCAGTTGCTACTGAGCTGGTTTCCGGTTAAGTAGGAGTTGTGGCCTGTGAATATAAAGTAATGAGACAGAGGAGCATCCATGTTCTGATGGACCTGAAATAAAGTAAAGCACCTAATAGTTGATTATACTTAAACCACAATATCAAGTATCACTGAAGAAGAATAACCAGTGTTCTAAAAATCGGTCTAGGCATCTTTCTAATAGGTAAATCACACCTAAACAGAACTATTTAGCCGCTTGAAAAATCGGTCTAGGTGGGGCCTAATCAATATATAAAAATAAAACGAGCGCCTAGCTATTTCAACATTGAGAATAACAGATCTTCAGAAGTAAACAGCTCCTAGAATAGAAAGTTTCTAAATTTAGAAATGCAAATCAAAAACAAACAGCTGTTTCTAGATCTTGTATAAGCTTTCTTTGTTAATCTGGTCAATAAACCAAAACGCAAATTCAATCGAAAAAATCAAGACTTTCTGCCCATTTTCTCGGAAAAAAAAACAGAGTTGACTTGAGAAACAAAGCTGTAACCTTGTCGCCAATGGGAGGATTGAGTTCAGTGGAGAAGAGAAGATAGTTGAAATCCTCAATGGTCAGGTTACGTCTCGTGAACTTTGCAATGTGGTGCTTACGGCGAAGCACCTCGTCGACGATCCTCTCCGCTTCCTCTAGACTCGATCCTCCTCCTCCCTCTGTTTCATCCGCCATGAGTTTCTGGAGCTGCTCCGGCGTCATGTGAGCCTCGCCTTCCGCGTATTTCTGGAAGACGTGTCTGACGTCATCGACAGGATCTGGCTCCGTGACCCTGAACTTCCTCGTGAAGACGAGACACATTCTGTAAGTACCCATTCTCTCTCTCTCTCTTGGATTCTGTATGTAATGTAATGAAAGATCGTGCTTTTTAGATCGGAGAATGTGGAAAGGTGTTACCTTTACTGTCTTCTACTTAAATAGGCAGAGATCATTCCTGCATTTATTGTTTTTTCTCTTTCTTTCTTTTTTTAATTGATTGATTTATTTTGAAAATTATTTCGGAATATTTCCTCGTCCAGACCGACCTCAACACGCTTGCATCTGAACACAAGAAAACAAAAACAATGTAATGAATCTCGTTTTGTCTGTAATAATTTTATAATCCTCGTTAATTATGAGTAATTTAAAGGAGTAAAGGTGTAAATCTGAGATATATCGCCAGGTGTTAATTCCCCAATAAACACACAAAGATGAAGAGATAAAATAAGATTACTTTTGTTTGGTTTAAGATTCTGTTAAGTGTGAATTTTGAAAAAATTGATGGAAAACAAAATTCAGATATGTTGAAATGACAAGGCAACAAAAAAAAAATGTAGTGGCTATACTGGTGGTGGGGGAGAGAAAGATCTAAAGTGTTTTTGTTTCGTTCTGTTTTGTTTTCTTTCATATCCACTACTTTTAGGCACCAAAGAAAATTAGAAGGTATGTTATCTCGCTTTGTTAATAATACGCATGTAAAAAATACATATGCCATCAGACTTTTATCTTAGTTGGAATTTTTATAAAAGATCTTGTATTATGATCTTGCTACAGAAAATATACGCGAAGATTGTGCCAGATAAAGTTGACAATATTCAAGTATACTATATTACATATCAAATATCTAATGTGAATAGAAACGTGCTTAGGTAAATGAGATTGACATTTTACGTTTATTAATACCACTTGAAAACCAGAATAATCTTAGCTGGACAGGAGTAATGAATGTGACCTGCTTATGTGTTTGTTATGAGGTTGGACTAAAGATAAAGAAAAGACTGTGACTAAAAACAAGCATTATTATTCGACGGGCCTTCTGATGCCAGCTCAAAAACTTTCGTGACAATTTAGTTTTTAGAATGTTAGTATAATTATTCTTCGATGATAATATATACAAAGAAGAAGAAGAATGAAGTTTAAAATATTTAACAGCGCGTGAACAAAAAAGATATTTAACAGAGCAAAAAAAAAAAACAGACATTATGATATCAAAGTACCACGTACAAAAATTTATAGCGACGACAACTGACAAGTCGACAACTGACAAGCCAGGTGAGTAATAGATTAATAGGCCGTACAACAATCAAAAAGCCCATTAACTTTGTAGATGGTCAAAAGCCCATTACCTTTGTAGATAGTCAAAATCCCATTACTTTTGTAGATAGTCCTGAGGCCCAAACTATGCTATCAAGGATCAAGTACTACACTTGTATACAAGTCAGGTGGCGGAATATGATTGGATACTGGCGTGTTCTGTTATGCGCAGGTGGAATTAGAGGCGGTACCCTGGAGTGAAACACTTAGCAGCTTGCACGGTGCATGCAAGATGGCGAGATCACTGCTTCTATCAGGATTCAGGAGGAGTCTTCTTCTGGGACCCTAATTAAGCTCTATTCAGGTACACTTTGTGCCTGTCTTTCTATCTGAGCCTTTTTCTTCTCATGCTCATTGCAGTAAATATGTTTCTGTTGAGTTCTTAGAGGTTGCACGATCTATATATCACCGAACTGAAAAGATGTCAATACTATGAAACAGCTGATAGTGTTTGTATTGATTTACGGATCTTTGTTGCCATGTTTCAGGCCAAAAAAATTCCATGGAGAACTTAATGGAGATCACACACAAGGTTTACTTCGATGTGAAGCGGTATGACCTTGTTCCTTAGTTTATCTCTTGTGATTCATGAGTTGATGCACCTACTACTTGTGTTTTATTTTAGACTACATGAACTGAAATGTCTTTTGTGTTTAAACGACTATCTTAGACTTGTGTGTCTAACGACAATCTCAGGCCTTTATGTTGCAAAGTCTTCATCATATCCCTAGCAAATATGTTCGTCTAGTTCTTCTCTTAAATATAAGTTTAAAGAAAAATATACATACTGAGTGTGTCAGCCAAAGTGTTTCATAGCTCTCAGAATAGAAAAAGAGATGAATTAAGAAAGCGAAGTTTTCCTCAACATTTACTAACACACATAGCTAGCATGAGATATAGACAGAGAGACAGACATAGTTTTAAGATCTAAAGCTAAAACATTGAGTTTAATTTTAGTTTTAACTTACTCAGAGTCACTCTCTGTGTCTAAGAAACTGAACTCTCTACTACATCCCTCAAGCTTGATCAGCAATGTCCCTTTGTTCTCTTCATAATACCTAACTCTTTCCCTTTCTAGCAGGTTTGTCACCTGATCATCAATAATCACTATACTGTAACTACAATACTAGATTCTTGGTTTTGTGCACACAATCAATCAGTTCAGATGTGAAAAGGTGTTGAAGAAACTTACCGATTGTTTCACTTTCGACTTCCCAAACCCATGAGACCCACATCCTGTGATCACTCGTAGTGTCTGGACGGCTGGTTCATTTCACAATTGTTAGAAGGGAAAGGAACATCTCAGGTTTTATATCTTGTAGTTTATTTTGCCGAGTACACTTACAAGGGACATATGATCCGAGTAGGAGATGCATCTTCAATAGCTTCATAGCTTGTTTAACGTGCTGACCATGCAGATCAATGGTTATCACATTCTCTATACCCTTGTTTCTGCATTGATATAGATGCAACAGTCTTAGTCCACAACAAAATGAGAGTTGAAAGCGTATCAGCATTACTCCTATCATGCCTTAAAACAGCTAACCTCGCAACGAATATATCTTTGCTTGCCCTCTCATCTGCCCGTTGAGCTAGTTTAGATGCTACTCTCCCCTACAAGCATAAGGACACAAGTTTATATCTCACTTCCAAAAAAAAAAGTTTCCCTGATAGCGTGAAACATAATAAACCATGAGGTGCACCTTCTCAGAAAGGTAAGCCGCATGAGCCCTCCCTCCTTTCGAATATGCTTCTGCAGCCTTCGACCAAGTTAGAAATGCATTAGTTGGTATTTTTTTTTATGGAGTCCACAAGTACTAGAGATATGGAAACAAGTAAAACTAACTTTTTGATAGTACGATTTCGTCACATTCCATTGGTCAGTTGCATCTTTTCTAAGTTCATGATATCCATCATCCTTCCCTGCAATACATGTGTGGATTCATTGGTAATGCAATTTGTGAGTAAGAAAGAATAATTCAGGAGTTGCGACACAAACAAGCTGTCGAGACCTCAGATGTTTTTGCCAATGACACTATGACAAAAATTGCCAAGTGTTTCATTGGGTAAAACAGCATACATCAGAAGCTCGGAGCCTGCAAACTGATGGCAAAATCAGCCTGCGATTTGCAGCCAGATACGCATACACTAAAATCAAGAAACCATAGTAAGATACCTAAAGTATCAGGCTGGGACCCTTCTCCACTAGATGAAGAACAATCAATGCCAAGCGACTGCATTTTCTTTGCGACATTTCTCCAATTCATCGCCTTTGGTTCGTGTTTAAGACTCCGGGGAACGTTGAACAGAGACTCCAACACCTTTTGTGGATCACAAGGCTCAGAACTTCCTTGGCTAGTTGCAAAAGGATCTGCAGAACTTTCTTGTCTAGTGGCAAAAGGATCTGGAGAACTCATGAGAGCTTTTGAGTAATCCCTACCATGAGCAAAAAACAAGCCATATTCTTAGTAACGACTTCTTCCAAAAATGTTGAACAAAAGCAATTATATTGAATATTTTAGCTGTCTCAGAAGAAATTTTAAACATGGTATGTTTCATGTACCGAACTCTCCACCGTAAAGTTGCAAAGAACTAGTTATGCTGTAACAATGTGTGAACAAACTCCAATAGTTACAAAAACTAGTGAAACAGAAGAAGGCCTAAGAAGCAATAACCTTTGACTATAGACTCCCCAAAAACTTGGTTCACTTTCGGAAGTATCAATATCAAATGATGTCTCGGTCGGCTGCTAACATATATCAGAAGATTGCACTTTATTCTATCGTGTAGAAGAAATATATAATAAACAGATCTGAGTGAATCACAATCACTTACACTATCGCTGAGTCCTATGCCGGAACATCTACCACTTAGAGAATCATCAGTTGATGAAGAAGACATGTCAAGCAAGACATTCAAGGCCTAAGAAGAAAACAATATTAAGCTTTAAACTAAACGGCCGGGCCAATATCAGCTTCTTTCTTATCAAGACACCAATACTGCCCCCTTGTAAGTTTGAAGATAATATACTTACCATGTCGACATCGTAGCCACATTGACCTGCAAAGAAAAAAAGAGAGACTTTCATATCAATTTCGTCTCTCTTACATAACAATTTCACAGCTATTTCCATATCAAAGCAGTGATGATCATAGCACTGAAAAGCAGTACTCACACAGGACATCTCTAACAACAGCCATGCTAAGCTCGCAATCATCACCAAGCATTGAACTCAGAAACTGTTCAGCTTTCTCTCTATCCCCAGCTTTCTTCCCCTTCCCACAAACCTCACTAGACCTTTCATCCAAAGGAAACTCCTTCTTCTTATTCACAGGGTTAGGCTTCAAGTAATCCTTTGCAATCACAGAAGACACCATCCCCGTAGCAGCAATAACTCTACCCTGCTTGCTTCCCTTATTATTAAACCACCTCTCCCTCGTCAAGTCCTCCCCGCAGCTCGAGCTCTCCCCAGCCCCGTACTCAGACGTAGACCCGGTCTCCTGACCCGAGGACCCGCTCGCGACCGAAACAGCAGACGGATCGTCGTCCACCAGATTCGACAGAATCTCCGCCGCTCTGTTCAGATCTCCGCCTGCTTCCTTATAAGCAGCCGCCGCTTCCTCCGCCGAGACGGAGCAGAAGGCTTCCATCAACGAATCGATTTTTTGCTTTTCTGATGATTCAACGTCCTTCCTCCTCCTCTCTTCCTCCACGTCTTTTTTGTTCCCGTCCGACGCCGCTGCGGCGGAGGAAGACCTCTTCTTCTTCCTCTTCTGCTGCTGCTGCTGGCTCTTGTGCTTCATTATCGCCAAAATCGAAAATCAACAAGTCTGTTCCGATCTGGAGAATATAAAACTGAATCCCTAGTTTCCCGACGAGGTGCGCCGGAGAGAGGGAGGGAGGAGATGAATGGAGAGCGAGAATCACGATTGGGAGATTCGTGTGCTTTACCAATATAGAGGGAACTTCTTCTTTCGTCTTCCCGATTTGATTGGGAATTGGAATCACCATTATATCTACTACCACGCGCTTATGCGTGGACCACGCTTTTTTGCTTTCATCCGCGAGTGGATGCCTGACACGTTGACCGGTTTGCTTAATGGTTGTACATTCTAACCGGTTTTCTTTTTCCCGGTTTAATCGTGAACTAATTGACTTTTCTAAAAGTTTGATTTTTTTTCTGCAGATTTAGTAGAAAGTTTTGACCAATCAAAAACGGAAAAGTACAAACAAAACACACAAATTTTTATTTTTTTATGATTTAATTCAACTTTCTTTCATTTTATTTTACTTAGATTTTTTTTAGAAAATTTCATATGCGAGATAGTAAAAAAGGAAAATACCTTCTTATTCAAAAAGAAAGTATTAAGATCACTAGAATATTGTGGACAAAAAAAAAGATCACTAGAATATTGATTGAGAAATTAATATTATATGTGTCACTCCCACATTAATTCTTATAAAGATCAATTACAAAGATAATCATAATTAATTGTAATTTATACATTGTTACTATGATTTTTTCCTTTTAGTTTAATAATTTTTATTACAATTTAGTTAATTAATTTTTATTTTATTTTTAAAGTCTACATAAATAATGAAATAAAATATATATATTTTTTATATAAACTATTTTACTTTTTTGTAAAAAAATATAAATAACAAGAAATATCTATAATATTCTAAATATAAAGATATTCATACATAACTAAATATTATTTGACAAATTAGTTTCATATGTGTTGCTCTCGAGTTAATTCTTATAGTAGCTGATTACAAAAATAACCTTAATGAATTATATTTTATGCATAATTTTGATTATTTATCTATCTGTGATATTTATTTTATGAATCATGCTTTATTTAATTTCTTAAAACAGTAATATAATTTTTTTGTGCAACAAAACAGTAATATAATTACACTTGATTAATACAGGTTAAAATAGTTTTATTCCTTTTTATTTTTGTTCTTTACAAAACTCACATAAATAATTAAAAGGAAATATCTCTAAATTTTTAATAATTTTTTATATAAAGAATTTATTTTATTTTATTTATCTTTCTTATAAAATAACATATTGAAATCATAATAAACAGATAATTTACTATCATATCTTTCAAAAACCTGTGTATCGTATGACTATCTTTAGAACAAATAAATATTTAAAATGTGAGACTGAATAAAAAAAGATAAAATAATATTTATTATGATGACATACTTTTTTTATTAGGTTAGTAGAGTTATTTTTAAAAATCGATTATATGACATCATATTTCTAAAAATATTTTTATTAATGACTAATTTAATACTGAATAAACAATTAATTAATGTGAGACTGAAAAAATAAAATTATTTTTATTGCTTGATCCAAACTGAATATGACCAAATTGATGGAATCTAATTAACATAATTATTCTTAATTTAGATAATTAGAATATTTTTTTTTATTTCAAAAGAACTTACACAACCCATTATACCAAAATATGAATAAATATACCAATAAAAATATGAACAACCAAATAATCAATTATTATGATTTAGTTATTTTATAAATATTCAAATATGTGCATGAATTTTCAAAATAGTACTCCAACTTGATAGTTTTGTTTCATATTTTTTTTCAAAATAACATATATAAAACCAGATAAAAGTTTACAAAAAAAATTCGCAAATATAAGAGGATTAACTGAACTGAAAATAATAATCCAATTTTAATTTATATTAAAAGAATATTAGTGTTAAATTTGAAAGAATAGGTGCAAAACATACCCAAAATAGAAACATATAATACAATATAATTTTTTTTATTTTCTTACTATACATATAATGATATAAATTATAAAATGAATTAAAACTTATAAGCAAATGGAAATACCAATTATTCTAATTTTTTTTTTGGAAATTTCTCTTAAATAACTTTTTTAAGTTTTTGTCATCAAAAGAATCTTCAAAGTAGAAAATGACTAAAAAAGGTTTCTCTAAAGATGCAAAAGATCATTTATCTCTTTGCAAAATCAGCCTGCTATTTGCAGCCAGATAAGCATACACTAAAATCAAGAAACAATAGTAAGATACCTAGAGTATCAGGCTGGGACCCTTCTCCACTAGATGAAGAACCATCAATGCCAAGCGACTGCATTTTCTTTGCGACATTTCTCCAATTCATCGCCTTTGGTTCGTGTTTAAGACTCCGGGGAATGTTGAAGAGAGACCCCAACACCTTTTGTGGAAGACGAGGCTCAGAACTTCCTTGGCTAGTTGCAAAAGGATCTGCAGAACTTTCTTGTCTAGTGGTAAAAGGATCTGCAGAACTCATGGGAGCTTTTGAGTAATCCCTACCATGAGCAAAAAAACAAGCCATATTCTAAGTTACGACTTCTTCCAAATATGAAGAACAAAAGCAATTGTATTGAATATTTTAGCTGTCTCAGAAGTTATTTTAAACATTGTATGTTTCATGAAACTGAACCCTCCACCGTAAAGTTGCAAAGCACTAGTTATGCTGTAACAATGTGTGAACAAACTCCAATAGTCCCAAAACTAGTGAACCAGAAGAAGGCCTAAGAAGATTGGTTCAATTTCCAAACATGATTTGAAAGCTTAATAATAACTAGATCTTGATCCGTGCTACAGTACAAATATTTATTTTCTGTTTTAATTTTTTGTTTGTACTAAATGATATTTCTACTATATAAAAAGAACTAATTTTGAGATTTCTAAAAAGTGCCACATAGGCAAAAATATAACACCAATCATTTTGCCATGTCATCACGGACTAGACCTCGAAATATTAAGATAGCCAAACCATTTGTAAATGTTCTCGGCTGGAGTGGCCCAACCCTAATTCTAATACTATCCCGACCGTAACGAAAGGAAACGGATCCGTGCTACATAAAATATTCAACCAATAGACGTTGATTAAAACTTTTGGAATTCTCGATCACTTCACGACAACAACAAAAAAATGCTAACTCATCAGCGATGATTTTAATGGCCTCTCATCTCCTATTGATGATCCTCTTTTAAAAAGGTCCAAACCCTTCTCTTTCACAATCTAATCGACAAACCAAAATATCTCCCAAAAAATTCTGAAATCTAATATAGCTTCAAAAGATCTTCAGGTACTGCTTCTTTCTTTCCGGAATATCTTATTTTTCTCGATTCTGTTTCAGCCAGTTTAATTTTCTATGAGATTGGTTCTGTCTTTCTCACATTGGAGTTTTAAGTTTCCGTACTAGTTTTCTAATAAAAATGTACATGGTTTTTTGGGTATTGTGATGTGTCTGTGTCCATGATTAAATTTAGACCAATACCCGGAAAAAGTAACTACAGGTGACCTCTCTGCTATTTATTTTAAATATGCTCATCATGAGTTTTGTTTTCAGCTGGCTTTGATTTCTATCTCAGATTAGTTTTGTATGTGTTAAATCGGGGTTTTTTTTATATGTCACCATGTAGTTAAATAGTGAGATCAAAACTTAATTCATGTTCAATCCCAAGCAGAGTTACAATACTGCATGACAAGAAAATTCTTATTAATGAGTTGAATTAAGTGTGTGATAGAAAAGATTCATAACAAAAAGCAACCGTCTGTGGATATAAGGCACTCATACCATAAAGTTAGAGAGAAATTCTCAGAGATGAACAAACCCTCACTTGGAGATAATTCACAATTGTGACGATGTCATGTGATGGACCTCTAATAAGTAAATTCACATGCGCCTTTCTCAGTCTCCAGAAGACACATAGTTACTCTTTGTTCTCACAGTATAGTCCTAGATGTAGATGCTTAGGTGATTTTTACCACTTATTTAGTTGGAATGTTATTTTAACAGGCATCAGGAGAACTGACTTACTACCATAGAGGTGAACCTGCCCTGCGGATTAATTTTAGTGGTGGGTTTACATGTTCACAAAAGAATTATAAGAAATCTGAATAGTAGTAAATGTTCATACATATGCTTCAGATACTCGACTGACTGAGTATAAAAAAATGTATTACATTTTCAGGGCTCTAAATGTATACTTCAATAACTTTACCGAAGTCAACCTTGATTTGGAGCTAACAAGAAGCCGAAGAATAGCTCCCAGTAGCTGTACCAGCCAATAGCACAAATTATTGCACTAACCAATGAAAATGGAGTCTGCAAAAGAACCCCTAAATTCATGATGGTGGGGTCTTGGAGGGGAAATGGATTATAAACATATAGTGTAAGTATTATAATTCTATCAGGAAGAAAACATGTATGGTGTGATTGATGAAATAAACAATTTGTCAAAATGTATGTATATTTTTTCTTTCAGGGATAAAGGCATGTATGAAAAACACAGAATGTGTAACCGAGCCATACAGATTTCCATAGATGTTCATGGAACACGACAAGGACCTTATATTGGAAAACTGAGCTTTGAACAAGGTTAGCTTCGTTTCTCTCTATATATATGTTCCAACAGATTTGAGAATCTTCACATCTTAATAGTTCCATTCACCAATATGCAGAAACCAACTTTTAATAGACTGAAATTTTACATTATGCTTCATTTTGCGGCATGTGACTGTAGCAGCAGGAGGAGCATTATCAAGTGAAAGTTCTCAGGTGTTTCAACTCAGTAAGTATTTACCTATAAACCAACACAGTTCCATTTCTTACTGTTTTGCAACCACTATTTTTACTATTTAGGCTCTCACTGTTCTACTCTACTTCAACCTTAAGCTACCATCGACTCTTTAAGAAAAAGGAAGTAGTAGTAGTTACTTTTGATCGGAATAATCATGAGCGTACCTGGAAGTATAGTGGATTTTATCCTTTTGTATTAAGGTTGCTCCTACAATTCCCATGAGCTTTATGTGAGGAAGGATACGCATCTTCTTTGCGTTTTATTGAGATGTACGAGAGAGCATTATGAAACTATTTTGTGAAAAGACAAATAACCTAAACGTTTGCCGATTACATAATAGTGGCTTTGTTTGCAAGTTTTTTTTTTTGAACAACTGTTTGAAAGTATTATATTACAAAAATTGTAATAAAACTAAAGACCGCAAAGAGAAAACACTTTTAGTATTGTTTTTTTATACTAGATCAATTATGCCCCAGAAGGGGATTGAGTTTCTGAACCAGAATGAAAACGGTTGTAGCTAAAAGAGAACTCCATATCGCTTCTTTGAACATAGGACTCGACTCACCTGATTCAGAAAACTTGAAATACTTCTGTGCGTAAGCCAGACAATTTCGAAAAAACCAATAAATTCAAACTCGAGGATACAATCGACAATAATCCCCTTAGCTGTTTCAAACTCATTTAAATAATACAATTATTGTATATTGTTCTGTTGTTGATTTTGTTTTTGTTTTGGATAAAATTTGCTGATTTTGTTTATGCGTCCATTGCGAAACAAAATTATTATGAATGAATGGTTCCCTTTATGTCGAAATAAAAAAAATTTGAAGACAAAACATAAATGATAAAAAGTATCTTTTCAAAAAATTTATGATTAAACTTAAGCAAAATTTTTAAAACAATCACTTTCAAATACTTATAGTATGGGCCATACTGTATGGCGTATGATTATTTATGTAATACAAATATAATCAAGAAGCTAAATAGAACCGTTAATTTGTTTTGCCACACAAAAACCTATAAATCAAAATATTTTTTGAAATTAAATAAATATTCAAAACATATGCAAATAATTTATCTCAAATTGTTAATATAAATAGTAATATGTTAGCTACAGGATAACTAATAATATATAATAAAACTAACATTTTATTTTTTACTCATTTTTTCATGTGATATGAAATTATTTGAAAAATAATAAAACAGTTAATTTTAAAACAGTTTATATACCATGTTTAAGATTATTAAATGTTTTAGTCGAAAACAAAATGTAGGTTGTTTCAATTTAAAGAGATATCTAATTGTTTTGGATCCAAAAATTCAACACTATTAAGATCCTATTAATGTCGTTTCAACTATAATAAACACATGGTTGATAATGAATCACTCGAAAAATTTACATAGTATGAAACCTAATAACAAATAAGGTTATCAGTTTTTTTTTTTTAAATTACAAAAACTTATATTATCATCTTTTTTATATTATCTTAAACTTTCTATGAATTTTTGGTGTAAAATGAAAGAGAATAATTAATATATAATGCTCGCGTAGCACGGAAAAAAACTAGTATTGGTAATATTTGATCACAAGTTTAGATCAAAACTAAATATTTGCAGTTATAAAAAATTAAAACTAAAATTAAAATTTTAATAAAATATTCTGATATAAATTCAATTATTCTAATTAAAATAGTATAGGGATGGGTCATAATGCTTTCGAATTCCAAATATTTGGAATTTATATTAAAATTAAATTTTTAAAAATTAATAATTACTAATAAATATTGAAAAAAAAATCTATTACTACAAAATCTGTTTAGAAATCTTTCGGGAAATTTGTTTTGGTTAACATTTGATTAAGGAAATCTATTTAAATTAAGAAAAGATATTAGATGCTTAAATTTATTATTTAAATTAGGAAAAGACAAGTATACTTAAATATATGCTCAATAAATATCTCAGATGCATTAGTGTAAATAAGTAGTAAAATTAAGGGGTATTTCTATTTTATACTTCTCTTTTAATAATATAGATATCCATTATTATTTATTTAAGTTGAAAATTATAAGTGGTTTAGTGGTTCAGGTTTACAACGTGTGTCTCTTTGGTTGCGGGTTTGATTCCTTTCAGATACAATTTTTAGAAAAATTTCAAAATGATGTCGTATGTATTTAACAGAGATTAGAGACGGCAATTAATCCCGTCTAATTAATCTGTTATCCGAGTAAATGCCATCTTTCATTTGGTTTTAGTCAAATTAAGTTGAGGTTTAAAGTGATTATTCAAACTAAATTGGTGTTTTAAATGGTTCAAAGGAAAATTCATGGTTTTTTCAACCAAATTTGAAAGTTCGTGATATAAATGACAATTTTCCCAATTAAAAACAGAAAATCAAACAAAACACACAATTTTTTGAAAAAAGATTTAATTCATATTTCCTTTGTTTTATTTTAAGAGAGTTGCAAAAATGACTCAAAAATTGAGGTCAATGCAAAATAAAGTTGTTTGGAATTAGTTTTATCAACAATATTTAGCCATAATCTTTTCATGCAATCTTTAGATTTTCCCAATATTTATAAAAGTTCAATATAATTTAATTTCTTTTTAATTTTGAAACATATAAAAAATCAAAACACCTAAACATTTTTCTTCCACCATGAATAACCATTTTGGAGCTTAAAGCTCAAGCATTCTAATTTCCTTCTTACACCAACAAATCTTCATTTCTCTCACTTTTCATCTAAAAAACTCTCATAACTTTCATTTTTATTAACACAAGTTTCATGTTTTCATGATTTTTCACTAAGAATAGTTACAACGGCTTCTTTTTTTGCTCATATTCGGAATTTGGGCAATAAAAAATGTTAGAAACGAGCTTATACCGGATTAATATAATTTTTACATGGTTTTACTCGCTATTCAGATCTATGTTGTGATAGTAGACTGTCTTGAATGTCTATGCTTATATGTAGACTTACTGTACAATCTATTTGTCAAAACACATGTTAGTTTTGAAATTGACGAAACTTTTATTTTTTCCACGTTTACTTCAATAGAAGTCTACATTTATACCTTTGAAAAAGAAAATTGGTAGACTTACAAAGAGGTCTATATCTAAGAGGTTTGGAAATTTTATCTAAAAATGTATATATAGTTACGATTGAGTATAATTAATTCTACCCATTCTCTACTATTTTAAATGATGTTTTCAACTTTAAATTAAAAAAAATTATATGTAATTTTTAAGATAAGTGTTTAAACTATATTTTAAAGACGATATATAATGTTTTAATATCTAATAAATTCAAAGTTAAAAAACTATTGTATGAAATATTTCTGAAATTTTTAATTTTATTTATTGATACTAATAGCTTAGAAATGTTTTAAATATAAATAATAGATTTTCACATATTAAGAAAATAATTCAAAATGATGTAAATATTGTTGTGGTAGACAGTGTGAAATCAAAATTTTATTTTCAACTATTAAAGATTGAAAATGTTTGCTTTGAAACCAAACTTGATTTAATTTATTTGGTCTAATCTTATTTGATTCACCTTATTTCTCGAGCTCAAATGATTTTCTGACCACATATTTTCTTGGTTCATATATATGTTTAATTTTGACCATTACTTTTAAAATATTTTTAAAATAGTAAAACATTTTTTTACCAAAACAACTATAAATATACTCCACTCTAATGTCAATAAAATAATCTTTCTTTAACAAATATTTTAGATAAAAGAAGATGAATTACCTCATATTTATGCTAATTATTGCTATGTGTTCTGGTTTGAATGAAGGATGTTTTTGGTGTAATATGAACACTTTAGAAGTTCAAAATCAACTCAATTAAGGTATTACTCTCAAAGTTAATTGCTCATCCAACAGAAACCAAGTTGAGGGTCTCCACGAGCTAAAATTCAATGAGAAATATAATATCTCAGTTAAAGAGTTAGGAATGGGAATGAGAATTGTATGGCGTTGCACCTTACGATTTGGGGATAAAGCGAAAAGTTCTCAAACTATATGGCGTGCATATAGAGGAGCCAGTCAAACGCGAGGTGGTGAAAAACGTTCATGGATTGCTAGAACTGATGGAATTTACTTAGAGAAAAATAATAAAGCAAAGGGACTCCAACATCATTGGATCGTTGCTAAACAATGAGTTTTGTCTTCTTAAAATCTATTACATATGATACTATGATTATTTTTCTGTCATATGAGATAAATAGTCATTTTGATTTGGGATAATAATAATATACTGTTGTAAGTAAGAAGGAAATTAGAGAAGAGAAGAGAGGAATTGGTGTGTCTTATTCATTGAGTAGTGGATCCTTTATATATGAATACAATAACTTGGATACAAAGCCTAACTTGGAGTGGGGAACAAGTATATTTAGGACTTTCCATATGGACATCACTACAATATTTATAACACTTCCCCTTGATGTCCAATATGTCGAAGTGCTTTCAAAACGCCGTAGATGCTGCCTCGTTAAAAACCTTACCATGAAAACCCAATGGGAAAAACCATGGCTAAGGGAAAAAGAGTGCAGCACGTAATGACTTCCCCTCATGTGTACATTCGTCAAGATCTCTGAGATGATGCAACTTGATCAGGTGAACTAACTTCTTGAAAGTAGCAGCGGGTAGCGCCTTGTGTATAAATCAGCCAAATATCTGCTTCAACAAACTTGTAGGACACGAAAATCGCCGTTCGTCTGCAATGCATGAGTCTTCCTATGATTCGATCTCTTTCTTCAATTCTCTTGATCTCAAAGACTGCAGTACAATGATAGACTTTTAACTTTGAAATTATAATAATCCCTTTGGGTGTCTATCATTTGTGTGTTCTTTGTTGCCTCGTTAAAACCTTGATATGGAAAAATCCAGTGGGATAAAAACCATGATAAGGAAAAAGAGTACAACCATACACATTTTCATATTTCTTTCTCTGAAAGCAATATCTTCAGGGTATGCATTTCAATCAAATTATTTTCCTTTGAAACTGAGAATATCATAATAAATTCTTTCTATTAGAGTATTCAAGATCTATGGACTTCTGGTCCACAATTCTCATTTGATATAGACAATAATTTCTTGGTCTATTTAGACTTCAAGCCAAACATCTTACATAAAGTCTTCTAGACATTCGCCCCGTACATACGAGTTATTCATTCATAACTATAAAAGTTACTATTATGACTTTCTTTCTTGTCATATGAAATTACATCTTTCAGTTATGAAAGAGATTAATAACTTGCTCAAATAACACTCTTAAGTATGGTACTTCAGGACCAATCATATATATGATCATCTTAAAATATTTAAAGATCTTTTAAGATAACATCTCTTATTCTAGATGTCTAGTTTGGAGTACATAACAATGTAGTATTTTCAAGATCTTTCTTCCAAACAAACAACTTGTTATAACTCTTCAAGAGTTTGAATTTTATTCAAATCAATGATTCTATTGATTCATAATCTCTTGATAAATACAAATGGATGTATTGATTAACTTATAATATTTCATATATCCCATAACACATAACACATATTTCGATCGAATATATATAGTTCCCAAGAACATGATTTTGAAATCATCAATCCTTCAAGGATTATATCTTTTAGGGATTATCAGTTTCCAATGGGTTGTATAGGTCAAGTTCTTCCTTTATTGCCAGACTAGTAAGAAACTTGAAAGTAGTTGCATCTACCATATGAGACTATGTCTCTTAACAATCAATTCCATATTGATCTTACTTTGGTGCAACAACTTATTTCTATCCCACTTGTTTTACACCTTCTAATGTATGGACTACTTGTCCAAATACCACTCTCTTTCGTAAGAGTTTCTATATTTGTCTATTGCTTCTTTCTGATTTGGCCAATCAATTCTGTGTGTACACTTTTCAATAGACTTTCTTTATGATCCTCTTTCTCATTTATCATATCAACTGCTACTTTGCATGCATAAATATCTACGACGTCGATTTGCTTATTGGTTCCATTTTATTTCATACATGACATAACTTATTGAGATATCTTTTCATTGTCTCAGGTACCTGAATTTTTTTTCAGTCATGTTAATGTCTCTTCTAGAGATCATTCAAAACTCTTATTCCTCTTGACCATTATTAATTTATGCTCCTTTTCGTTTACGAGGATTTTTATCTTTGGAACCAATATGTCTACTAGGCTTCAGGCGTAACTGGCAGTTTGATATTGTTATTCTGGAACATCAATTCTTATTTAGAGCATTTATAGCTGGTATATGTGACTTGGTCACACTATATTAGGGTCATTAGTTGCTTCTGGCAACTGATTTACTAAGCTATGGAATTATCTTTTGGACTTGTGATTTACTTTCTCTTTAGTCTGAGGATCAATGATAATTCCTTTTAACTTGTTTTCTTTTCCAGCTTTTTATTTTCTCCTCCTTATGTTGGAAATACTAATTCAGTTTTTAGCATTCATATCGAGCCTTATTTATATCCTTTGGGGATGGCTCTAGATACTTAAGTATCAATGGAGATTCATATCCAACATATATTACCAACCTCATTTGAAAACTCATCTTAACTAAAGCTCTATGGTGGAGCAATTGGAATGTATATTACACATCCAACATTCTTAGATGAAAATGGTTGGTTTTGACCCAATACCAATGATGGAGAGAATTAATTATTACTTTTTGGCTTGATGCGAATTAGTGTTGCTCAAAATATTTAACACTTATCCCAATGAATTTGCTATAGTCATCAAGGACTTAAGACGTGAATTCACCAATAATATAAAGATGCATAGTGGGTGATCAGTCCACCAACATCTCCTTTATTCATGCCATAACTTCATTTGGCTGGTGAAAACCGTATTTCCATTTTATCTTATGAGCAAGAAATATTTGTGAAATCATTCTCAAGAATCTTCTGGTTCTTCAATAAATATTCACATAAATCTTTATGTATCTTTCCGCATCATCACTGAACCAAAATGGTCTAACTGGTTCATCCCATGTATTTTGTAAACTTCTGGTTTACTCTATATGTATCTCCATTACACTAATCTTTGTGTAGTACAATCTATAAGAGGCTGTATATACTTTCTCTAAGATACTTATACTGCCTTGAGAAATATTTCTGATTTGAAATATATATATATAGCATTTCTTTTGCTTATTGTCTCAACATATGTGTCTCAAAATCCCACAGATTTACTTTGAGAATTATTCATCAATCTTAGTTTAGTGCAAACATAATCTTCTGGATGTTTCACTTATCATAAAATGTGAGATTCTTTAACTCTTCCACTCGAGATGATAATACTACATGTTTATCAATCTCGAATGAACCTCATTTTTGAATCAACAACATACTCTACATGGGTCATGTATTCTTTCTCAGATCCTTCTAACTTTTGAGACTTATGAGAATATGATGCAATAAAGGTTTTAAATTGCATTCTTATGTACAATAATATTATGTACTCTTCTGGAGCATTCATATATATATATATATCCTCTTATTAAACACTTTATAAGGTTTTACTACCTTGTATTGTACTCACAATAATTTTCTTATTATTCATTGAGAGGAATTGGTGTGTCTTATTCATTGAGTAATGGATCCTTTATATATGAATACAATAACTTGGAGACAAAGCCTAACTTGGAGTGGGAACGAGTATATTTAAGACTTTCTATATGGACATCACTACAATATTTATAACATATACATATATTTTGATGTTTATGTGAAAAATTGTTTATGTGATGTTTATAATATGAGAAAGTTAAAATAGTTTCTTGGTAATTTTCATGTTTATCACTAGATTTGTAGGTAATGTGGATAACGAAATATCTCCCCCATATTTGTAAAGATATGTAGCTGATCAAAAATATTATTGCAGATTATAGTTTGTTTTGTAGATGCTAGACATAGATAACGCAGTATGTTGAGACTGCAGATGCCGATTCTTCGATGATCGACGCGAGAACGTTGCATCTAAACGCAGTAACAACATCAACAAAACGAACAAGACAAGATTTGAAAAAAAAATTGACGCAGCCGCAGATGGCTGCGGCTGCATCAACCAAACGAACAGCATTAATGAGTTTACCACTAGTCCTTCCGAGTTAAATAACTAAACCAAAAACCATAAATAGCAGGAGTTTGTTGAAATGTTAATTATCCACAGATAAAATTAGGACGGAAGTGGTGGAAGACCATACTTCGAACAACAAGATGACTGGCCGGAGTCAGTTTTTATATGTATACATGTTTCATACAAACTTGGTCTTTTAGTTTTGCTTACATAAACAATACAGGTTAGTTTTGGCTGTCAAGATGACATAAGAGTAAGACTTTTCATCCTCTGTTTACACTCATCACTCCAACAAGAAAAAGAAAACAGAGCAGAGGAAAAACAGGAGAGGAAATTCGAGATCAATCTGTTTTCTTTCTAACTGCTATTCTTACTTTAGCTAACACCAAACAGAAGTTCACACTAAAGCCGATCATGCCCTTAATAAAATCAAAGCAAAATCGCCGGCCAAAGGCATAACAGCATACTACTAAAACAGAGCAAGTACCAAAAAAACCTACCAAAAAAAAAGAAGTTAAAGTGAGCTAATACATATAGAACACCTTGTTTCTTCATCTTAAGCCTTTTTCTTGCGAGTAGATTTGGTTGTTTTGGCTTGAGACTTTATGTTTTTGCCCTTAGAGCTACTAAACATATCGTCGTCATCATCCTCATCATCGCTGCCACGCTTTTGCTTTTTTCCTTTCTTATTGCTGTCACCATAACATATAACAATCTTCTTCTCCTTTTTCTCTTCCTCCACCATCTCTGTTTTCTCCTGTGGCCGCCAAATGAACAGCGACCTGCAAAACCAGATTTTAAAACCAACTCCACACCACTCATCAAAACAGTTTTCACTAACCTTGAGCTTCCTGAGGCTAAAACATCATCCCGCGGATGCAACTTGTTGACTGGAGTAATAGTCGTTATGTTCGGATCCATGACCTCTGCAACCAACTGTCCATTGCTTGAATCAATGAAATCTATCGGGTGAAGAGCTGCTCCGTTGTAGTTTTCACTAATGTAACGACCAACCACAATTAGTGACTCCGAGGTATCCTGCAGATGAAGAAAATGACAAATGCTATATAAAAAAGGAAACCTAGAGAGAAGTAAAAGTATCAAAACCTTAGGATCCCATTCAGCTTTGAAGGGTGTCAAATGCCTATTGAAATCATGGCCATGAACAATCTCTCGGGCTTGGCGAATTCAAGTCTCCGAAGATGGGAAATCTTTGTGTTTATGGAGCTAAACGTAAGTATTTGTGAACAATCTCTGAATCTTCCTTTTGTGTTTGGAGGGACAAGAGAATGCTGGGAATATATCGATGGCTCTGATTCAAATCTAGTCGCGGAACAGCATGTATTTGCTGCAATTAGGGTTCACTTGGAAAGAGATTTGGCCGGATTTTGGGAGAAACTTCGGCTGCAAGTCAACGAAATGACATGTTTGATGAGGATTTTTGGTTTGAGAGAGATGGGTTAGAGAAGGCATGTCTGGGTTGAGATTCTGGCGAAGGATAAGCTTGTACGGACAGAGATTGAGGATTTGGCCAATTGGGTTTTCATGGATGTCCTGTTAAGCTTCTTGGAAGGAGAGATAAAGTAGATAGGTTTGGGTTTAAGAGGAAATATAGAACCCTAGATTCGATTTGGTATTGGATTGATGTGATGAGGAAAGGAGTCAACTTTTTTCATACCGCTGTTTCTCTACACACAATCTCCTATGGGCTCCTATGACCTTCTATACTCCTTTTCCATAATTCTATTTTTGATCAAAATCCAAAATCCCAAATCAAATCCTCCCCCTCCTCCTCAAAACTATACCTTAATCCCCTATAGATTAGTGAACCCATGAGCAAGTATTTAACTTCTATACCTTTCAAATTTAAAAAAAATATATTTTAAAATCGTTTTTAACCATATTTTGTTGATTTTCGTGAAATTATGAAAAACAGTTTTTTTGATTTTTGAAATATTTTTATCAAATTCTATAAATCAAATAAAAAATATTCACGTTTCCGATTTAATTTTATGATTTTTCGTTAGACATATAAAATTAAAAGAAGAAAACTGTCTAATAGAGATTGAGGAGTGATATATAGGGAAATGAGAGGAATTGCCTCTGAGGAAAGAATAACTCATTTCTTTGTAAGACAAGTGCTTTGTATGTGTTTAGTCAAAAAAGTGCTTTGTGTTTCCTGCTTTGTAAATCATGGTGTGTATTTGATGACAGTCTTCCCCAATTCTTGTGTTTTTGGGGAAACATATATATTACGCTGAGTGAGCTTTTGAATAATGAGTTTACCAGTAACTTTCATTAACCCAAGTTTCATATTTTCATGATTTTTTCACTAAGAATAGTTACAACAGCTTCTTTTTTGCTCATATTCGGAATTCGGGCGATAAAAAAAGGTTAGAAACGAGCTTATACAGGATTAATATAACATTTACATGTTTTTCCTCGCTATTCAGATCTATGTTGCGATAGTAAACTCTCTTAAACTATACAATCTATTTGTCAAAACACATGTTAGTTTTGAAATTGACAAAACTTTCATTTTTTCCACGTTTACTTCAATAGAAGTCTACATTTATACCTTTGAAAAAGAAAATTGGTAGATTTACAAAGAAGTCTATATCTAAGAGGTTTGGAAATTTTGTTTAAAAATGTATATATAGTCACAATTGAGTACAGTTAATTCTACCCATTCTCTACTATTTTAAATGATGTTTTCAACTTTAAATTAAAAATAATTTTATGTATTTTTTAATATAAGTGTTTAAACTATATTTTAAAGACGATAAATAATATTTTAATATCTAATAAATTCAAAGTTAAAAAATATTGTATGAAATATTTCTGAAATTTTTAATTTTATTTATTGATACTAATAGCTTAGAAATTTTTAGATATAAATAATAGATTTTCACATATTAAGAAAATAATTCAAAATGATATAAATATTGTTGTGGTAGACAGTGTGAAATCAAAATTTTATTTCAACAATTAAAGATTGAAAACGTTTGCTTTGAAACCAAACTTGATTCAATATAATGTGTACTATTTCTAGTTCTTTTTTTTAGCTTTTTAATGTCAGCAATAATTTGTATGTTTAATTTATTTGGTCTAATCTTATTTGATTCACCTTATTTCTCGAGTTCAAATGATTTTTCTATCACATATTTGTTTGGTTCATATATATGTTTAATTTTGACCATTACTTTTAAAATATTTTTAAAATAGTAGTTTTTTTTTACCAAAACAACTATAAATATACTCTACTCTAATGTCAATTAAATAATCTTTCTTTAGCAAATATTTTAGATAAAAGAAGATGAATTACCTCATATTTATGCTAATTATTGCTATGTGTTCTGGTTTGAATGAAGGATGTATTTGGTGTAATATGAACACTTTAGAAGTTCAAAATCAACTCAATCAAGGTATTACTCTCAAAGTTAATTGCTCATCCAACAGAAACCATGTTGAGGGTCTCCACGAGCTAAAATTCAACGAGAAATATAATATTTCAGTTCAAGAGTTCGGAACGGGAAGAAGAATTGTATGGCGTTGCACCTTACGATTTGGGGATAAAGTGAAAAGTTCTCAAACTATATGGCGTGCATACAGAGGAGCCAGTCAAACGCGAGGTGGTGAAAAACGTTCATGGATTGCTAGAACTGATGGAATTTACTTAGAGAAAAATAATAAAGCAAAGGGACTCCAACATCATTGGATCGTTGCTAAACAATGAGTTTTGTCTTCTTAAAATCTATTACATATGATGCTAGATTATTTTTCTGTCATATGAGATAAATAGTCATTTTGATTTGGGATAATAATAATATACATATATTTTGATGTTTATGTGAAAAATTGTTTATGTGATGTTTATAGTATGAGAAAGTTAAAATAGTTTCTTGGTAATTTTCATGTTTATCACTACATTTGTAGGTAATGTGGATAACGAAATATCTCCCCCATGTTTGTAAAGATATGTAGCTGAGCAAAAATATTATTGCAGATTATAGTTTGTTTTGTAGATGCTAGACGTAGATAACGCAGTATGTTGAGACTGCAGATGCCGATTCTTCGATGATCGACGTGAGAACGTTGCATCTAAACGCAGTAATAACATCAACAAAACAAACAAGACAAGATTTGAAAAAAAAATTGACGCAGCCGCAGATGGCTGCATCAACCAAACAAACATCATTAATGAGTTTACCACTAGTCCTTTCGAGTTAAATAACTAAACCAAAAACCATAAATAGCAGGAGTTTGTTGAAATGTTAATTATCCACAGATAAAATTAGGACAGAAGTGGTGGAAGACCATACTTCGAACAACAAGATGACTGGCTGGAGTCAGTTTTTATATGTATACATGTTTCATACAAACTTGGTCTTTTAGTTTTGCTTACATAAACAATACAGGTTAGTTTTGGCTGTCAAGATGACATAAGAGTAAGACTTTTCATCCTCTGTTTACACTCATCACTCCAACAAGAAAAAGAAAACAGAGCAGAGGAAAAACAGGAGAGGAAATTCGAGATCAATCTGTTTTCTTTCTAACTGCTATTCTTACTTTAGCTAACACCAAACAGAAGTTCACACTAAAGCCGATCATGCCCTTAATAAAATCAAAGCAAAATCGCCGGCCAAAGGCATAACAGCATACTACTAAAACAGAGCAAGTACCAAAAAAACCTACCAAAAAAAAAGAAGTTAAAGTGAGCTAATACATATAGAACACCTTGTTTCTTCATCTTAAGCCTTTTTCTTGCGAGTAGATTTGGTTGTTTTGGCTTGAGACTTTATGTTTTTGCCCTTAGAGCTACTAAACATATCGTCGTCATCATCTTCATCATCGCTGCCACGCTTTTGCTTTTTTCCTTTCTTATTGCTGTCACCATAACATATAACAATCTTCTTCTCCTTCTTCTCTTCCTCCACCATCTCTGTTTTCTCCTGTGGCCGCCAAATGAACAGCGACCTGCAAAACCAGATTTTAAAACCAACTCCACACCACTCATCAAAACAGTTTTCACTAACCTTGAGCTTCCTGAGGCTAAAACATCATCCCGCGGATGCAACTTGTTGACTGGAGTAATAGTCGTTATGTTCGGATCCATGACCTCTGCAACCAACTGTCCATTGCTTGAATCAATGAAGTCTATCGGGTGAAGAGCTGCTCCGTTGTAGTTTTCACTTATGTAACGACCAACCACAATTAGTGACTCCGAGGTATCCTGCAGATGAAGAAAAATGACAAATGCTATATAAAAAAGGAAACCTAGAGAGAAGTAAAAGTATCAAAACCTTAGGATCCCATTCAGCTTTGAACGGTGTCAAATGCCTATTGAAATCATGGCTATGAACAATCTCTCGGCTTGGCGAATCCAAGTTGCCAAAGATAGAGTCCCATACTCGAATACGGTTGTCCTGAGAGGTTGTGAGAATCTTTGTGCCTGACGATGGAGAGAAATAAGCAGAGTTGACTACTCGTTTGTGCGCAAGATCATTAAGAGATTCTCCAGGTTGTAGTTTACGCATATCCCAGATTCTAGCCTGAACAAAAAAAAACATAAACCAAACAAATCTATTAACAAACAAGTTCAGACATAACTCAGATAGATACTTATAGAAGACTTACAAAATGATCGTTTCCACAGCTAAGAAGAAGCTCAGGGTGAACAGGGTTGCAGTCAAGGCCAACAACTTTGCTACCTTTCTTGTGTATCAAAATGGGCTCACCAGTTACGTTATTTGACCGATGGTCGATCCTTTTTTGAAGAAAAAAATCATAAGAGACTAAGTAGCTAGCACAAAGATAATAGTTTTGAAAATTTTATTCGTTTCACAAAGAAGATAGTAGTTTTTGTTTTCAATGTAACTTTATATCTTCTTTACTATTTTGCTCATATTAATTTAAAAAATAACTATCATATAACAATCTTTTATTTGTAAATTATGTATCAAACTAGTGTTATTTTCAGTTACTGTAACTTTATTATTAAAGTGTGTGAAAACTCCAAAACTACTACTTGGATGGAAACCACTTACATGTGAAGCAACCCGAAATTATCAGCAGCTAGCACCAAACCTTTATCCGAGTTTACATCCAAACCGTACAGCATATTCCATGTAGTTGGGCCCTGTGAAGCGATTGATGTTACATATCAGCAGAATGGAACAAGAGAGGAAAAAACAATCAAAGAGAGGCGAGATGGTGTTGGACCTGCCATCCATTGGGGTTGAGATTCAGTAAAGTTGAGGAAGTTCCAGTTTCCAGATCAGTATAACCAACTTTTCCATCAGAGGATGCAGAATAAACCATGTCATCATTTGTGGGACTAAACCTGAAATAAGGGAACATAGAAACCTGAATGCACAATTAAAATCACAAGAAACTCAATGAGATTGATATATGGGACTTACCGCATATTATTGACTTGTACAGAGTGTATGTTTCCGTACACACTCTTCTCATACACTTTAGCAAAATCCCAGACTCCAATTTGCCCTTTCTTTCAATGTATGAACCAAACGACCAAAAATGAGAAAACAGATGCAGACGACTCATAACAAATGAATGTTGTTCAATTTTTAAAAACCTTATCTCCAGAGAGAAGAATGTTGTTCCTTGTTGGATGGAACTCCAGGCACGTAACACGTCTGCTGTGGTATCGAATAACTGCACAATGCACTTGATCCGGTATCACATACGGTGGTTTAATCTGTACCAAAATAAAAGAAGAAAAAAATAAAATTCGAATTAGTCCAGTCAATAAATCTCATAAGGCATCATAACAAAGAGTCATTACCGGTGGAATCCTCGGTTGGAGCTGACGCATGAACACAAAGTCGATAGGGTTCTTTGTATTCCTATGAGAAGTTGGGAGTATCCCGTGATCAGTAGTAACCACTCTATGGGGACATGACATTGTGGTGTGGCCTAAAAGTTTAGTAAATTCGTCACTTCTATAAGAGCTTGAGCAAGTAATAGATAAAGAAATTATGGATTTTTTTTAATTTTATACCAGGCATTTTGCATAAGAAGCAAGGTTTCATAGGACAATCTATATAAGTTGCTCCTTTAAATCCAGCTTCATGACCAGGCTGTTTACAGACCTATAAATCAAAACAAGAACAACAACAAAAGTAAACAAACAAGACCAAAACACCAAAGTGCATCCAACTGAATATAATCAAAGTCCAAAGTCATTATTTTTACTTCCGTAAAGCCTACCCCAATTGCAATCATAAAAACTCAAGAAAATGAAAGTGGCTGGGTAAAAAAAAAGATGTTAGGGTTTATAGAAAGAGCGTTACTTTGCAAACTTTCTTGAGCTTGACGGTAATGGGTGCTTTCCCTTTTGATTTACTCTTCTCCAATTCGATTTTAACCGCTTCATCTTCTTTCTCAGACTCCGACAAAGGGTAATCTTCTTCTTCTTCTTCCGACGCACTTGACTCGGAATCTGTATCTCTAGCGATAACGATTTCTGGTTCCGTTTTTCTTCTGTTCCTTGTTAAACCCATTCTCGGTTTTAAAGAAAACTCAGCACCCGACAAAAGGAAGAAAATATACGAATCAAACTGTTTTGTTTCTTTTTGGGTTCGGTGACGACGTTGCCGGCGCAAATTAAAGCCGGTCGAGTCGGCGAACAGTTAAAATTTATTTTTCTCTGAAAAACCTCTTCGTCACCCCTTTTAATTTACGGTTATACCTCTTCATTTCGGCGATCATATCCTTATCGGTTAAGGGTACTGTTGGAATTGCACTAAGGTGGCGGGAGAAGTTAATACGTGGGCTAATTACTGGCCGGAAGCAAAAAAAAAAAAAAAAAAAAACTCACGAGTCTCACGCGAGTTTATTAACGATGGGCCCTTTTATTCTGATAATTAATGGGCTCTACTAGACCCAATTTATATTCTAGAATAAATTTGAATCAGTTTTTTTATCTTCAAGTTTGTTTGCTGGCAAGCCTTGCAGTTGCATGATTATCATTAATTTTTTTTCTTTTTTTCTTTTTTTCTTTTTGACTTTTTGTAAGTTTTTTTTTATAATGCAAAAGAGTTTTTATGCATTGTTAAATTTAATTTAAAAGTAATAAAAATAGGGGAATTAGGAGAGGTGGGGACGAATAGAAACTCATATAAACCAACCACATAAGAAAAAAAAAACAAAAGGAAAAATAAAAATATTGTTTGTGGCGCTCAATTTCGAAACACAGAATCATCATCATCGCCTTTCAACACACAGACAAAACACAACGTCGTTTTCATTCCCCTCACCAGAACCATCTATGGAGAGGCAGTTCCATCTACCCCAATTTTAAATTATACACATACAATGCCTTCTCCTTAGACAACCACAGTAAGCTTTGACTAACCTATTATACTAAACCAAGATGTTATCCCTCCGCGTTGCTCCCACATCCTTTAACTTCCGGCGATTTCACGATGGAGCTCTAGAGCGGAGATGGAGGCTAGGTAGAGACAGCTTGCTCTATTTCTCGCATCGTAGAGGAGGAACCGGACTCCTCGGAGTCAGATCTGCCAAATCGGAGATGGCGCCGTTTACAGCGGCGGAGGAAGAAACTCTGCCGGAGGGACTCCAGCCGGAGCTGATGCCGAAGCACGTGGCGGTTATAATGGACGGGAACGGGAGATGGGCGAAGAACAAAGGTCTCCAACCTTGGGACGGTCACAGAGCCGGCGTTGAAGCTTTGAGAGAGATCGTTGAGCTTTGCGGCAAATGGGGTATTCAAGTCCTCACTGTTTTCGCCTTCTCTACCGATAACTGGATTAGACCAAAGGTAAGCCCTACTTTTTGAATCTGCCCTTAGGTTTTATAAGGTTTTGAAAACCCTCTTATATCTGCAGATCGAGATTGATTTCTTGTTGAGTTTGTTCGAGAGGACGCTCAAATCAGAGCTTGAGACCTTAGCCAAGTAAGTATCTTTAACCTGAATCCATCAAGATTTCTTTGTTGTACTAAGCATTTTCCAAATCAGCCAGTCCACTACGTAGCACAAAGTACGTTTCCGAGACTGACCAAATCAGCCGATAGGATACATCAAAAAAAAATCTTTGTTGTGTGTATTTAAGCCTCAAAGCTAATCTTGTAACTTTAGGAACAATGTTCGGATATCGATCATTGGAGATTCATCGAAGCTTCCAAAATCTCTTCTAAAAGTGATCAACGAAGTCGAAGAAGTTACAAAGAACAACACAAGGCTTCAGCTGATCGTAGCCGTTGGTTACAGCGGGAAATACGATGTTCTACAAGCGTGTAGAGGCATTGCGCATAGGGTGAAAGATGGCGAGATCAAAGTTGAGGAGATAGACGAGAGACTCATCGAGCAAGAGCTCGAGACTAACTGTACTGAGTTTCCTTACCCGGATTTGCTGATAAGAACGAGTGGTGAGCTGAGAGTGAGTAACTTCTTGTTGTGGCAATTGGCTTATACTGAGCTCTTCTTTGCTCAAGAACTCTGGCCTGATTTTGGGAGGAGCGGTTTTATCGAAGCCTTGATGTCGTTTCAGCAGAGGCAACGACGCTTTGGTGGTCGGAAATCTTGAGTTTCTTTTTGAAATGAACAACTTGGTGTAATAATAAAATGTATATGTTGTTGTTGTATAATATAAATGTACATCTTATACCTCAAGAACTAGGCTTTTTTGAGATATGCCAGTTTCTTGTGTTACAAGAGATCGATGTCACTAACAACTGATACGTGAATACGAACAAGAAACATATCACGGATTGAAATTAATTTGATTCTATATCTAACCTAGGGTTCGTCCTTTCCAGCTTCGATAGGCAGGGCCGGCTCTTAAACATTTTAGGCCCCTGGACAAAAATAAATTATGTAGTTTTTTGGTAATTTTTTTTGAAAATTAGTTAAAATCTAAAATTTAATGTAATTATATAAAAAATTATATTATTTTGTATGAAAATTTTCAAGATAAATTTAGTTTTTAAAATATACATAACTAAATTTAGTTAAAATATATTTATATTTACATTTTTATTTATTAAAATTTCAAAAAAATTGTAAAAAAAAACTGGGCCCTTGGGCCCTGGGGCGGTCGCACTCCCCGCCCACCCATCTAAGCCGCCCCTGTCAATAGGCTTTGCGAATCAACGTCACTGGTTTCTTGAGCTACAAGATAACATTTCAATAACAACTGATGCATACATGATATATAGCAAAATCAGAAAAGAATCAAAAGCAACTCAAAATAATATTGTCTTTCATTCCAAGCATCATAACATAAAACAGAGTACACATTTGAACAAAAAAAACAGAGTGCACAAAGAAACAGTGAACAGAGGGGCATACTGGATCACATGCAACCTTGTTTCAAGTAAACATAGGAGATCACATGTGATCAAATCCGTAAGCCAAATCGTCTTTCCCTGCGTTGATACGAAATCAAGGCCTCTATAAGCCTATCCTTGTCAAAATCAGGCCAAAGAACCGGTGAGAAGAAGAACTCGGTATAAGCGAGCTGCCACAAGAAGAAATTACTTATCCTCTGTTCGCCACTTGTCCTAATCAAGAAATCTGGACTTGGGAACTCGGTACACTTTGTCAGAAGCTCCTGCTCGAACAACGTCTCGTCCACGTCTTCCTCTCGGATCAAACCTTGTTGTGATTTCTTCACAATGCTCTTGCAAGCGCGCAAGATGTCAAATCTCCCGCTGTAATCTATGACCAAGATGAGATGCTTCTTCTTGTAGCTCTTTGTAGCTTCCTCTGTCTCTTTTATTGCTCCGAGGAGAGATTCCGGGACTTTTACAAGATTCCCAATAACAGAAAGTCGTATTTCCTCGCTGCAGAAATCAAGATTCTTGGTAAGAAAAATGAACTGATGAAAAGCTTTACTTTGGAGAACTTCCGGAAACTAAACTCCAAGAAAGCAAGAAAATTAATAAAGAAAAACTCTACTGATGATGCAAATATTCGTTTTATAGTTTACTTATTGATTGTTTGAATATATAATTTTCAATTCAGACATATACTTATTTTCTTTTTCCTTTATTATTACACCGAGATTTAAGTCGTTTTCATAATTAAACATTGACTATGCTCACTAACTATATACATACCTTTGGAAAAATTGGGTGTTTGACTTGAGGTATCGTTGGAACAAAGACATCAAGCTTTCAACTTCGATCTGAGCGGTTAAGTTGTTAAGAGAGAATGAAGTTGGAGTACTTTTACAGGACAAATCAAAACAATCTGTGTGTATGAAATCGTCTCACCTTGTCTCTTCCCCAATTCTCAGTGGAGAAAGCAAAAGCTGACACTGTTTCTATCCCTAGTTTGAAGCAGAGTACAGCACACTCTGTAAGCCGTTTGGCTCCGGCGTCATGGCCTTGTGACATCAGCAATCCGGCCTGTTGGGCCCATCTATAGCTTCCATCCATTAACAATGACACATGTCTCGGCATTAGTTCTCTCAGAAGCCCTATTGGTGTCTCCTCCTCACCGACCACATAAGCTCCCTCGTCACTACAAAACAACAAAAAGAATAAAGATGGGTTAAATGAAAATATTAGTGGGAAATGTCGGCAAATTTAATCGGAAATCAATATTTTACATATCCTTTTCATCTTTCATAGTTTTTTTAGCTGAGTCCATGGTCGGAGATAAGAATATATAAGAAAAGAGAGGAGAGACAGAGAGCAACAGAGCAAGTGTGTTTTGTTTTCGGTTGTTTCTGGTTTTTGTGTGAAGATTAAGTGCTAGCAACTACTAATTGTTTCTAGACTATATAATACGCAAATATCAACTTGAGATTAAGTTGTTTTGACCCGTACTTTTTAGGAGCACGAAATTATTTAAATATTTTTAGGTTTTGTACATACAATCAAATTTATATGCTTGATCTATTTTAATGGTTTGGAGGTGTTTGAAATTTTATTTTTGGGAAGAATTCTGACCTGTGCTGTGACATACTTAATCTTTATAGAACTATTTAACTTTTTTTTGATAAAAGGTATCTTTATTGTTATATGTTTAACTTTTTGATCTAAAATGTATGAACATCAATTTTATTTTGAGATGCCAAATATATTAAGCAGTTATTTTCATTAAAATTTAAAAATATTTATATACAAATCTTGTATGTTTTAATCATACTATTATTTGAGAACACGATTAAGTGAAAACGTTATATTTTGATTGATCCACTATTTTACAATGGTGAGTCAGCTATTTCACAATCATGAGGTGGCTTTTCTCATTAATTAACCCCCTCCAATTTGTTTTAATTTTTCAGGATTGCCTTCCTTAAACTGAATTACACCATTTTGGTTAATCTCGGTTTCTCTCTAATCAATTCTCTGCTAATCAAAACTCTCTCAGTTAATATCATCTAATCTTGGTTTGGTCCCTAACTATTGAATTCTCTTGAATCATATTCTCAAAACCTTAGTGTACATTTACATACTATATGGTTGGTTACCCAAAAGTACATATATGTGATTCCATTTTGAAACTTATATGTATATGTTAAATGTGTTAGGGTTTAGGTTTGTAGACAATATACATCTTATGCTGTTTAGAGTTAGGGTATAGATTTTTAGGGCTCCGTCTTCCATATGGTTAGGTTTTATTATTTAGTTTATATTAATGCGAGAAATATGAAACACGATATATTATGTCATTCAGGTATTTTGTTGATTGATATGCACATATAATTTCAAATTCTGTTTTGATATAGTTTCCAAAAATCATCCAACTAAATATTTTAAAATAGAGAACACAATAAATCAAGATTCTAGACATGAATATTCATATAATAAAGTTGGAATTTTCGTTAAATATATATAGCGTTTAAATTATTAATTAATTCTTCTCAAAGAAGTTTCACCTTTAAACTATTTAATTCCTATATAATCAAGAGAGGTCTCATGCTAACTGAGTACATTTTTGAATTGTTCTCTACATATGCATTTTTTTATTTTTTTATAATTAATCAAGATCCCTTTTTAACTAAATTTTTGTATTTTAAATTATCTTCATTCCTTTACTGATCATTCATATATTTAATGTAATGCAGATAATTCTTCACGAGACTGAAGAATCTTTGAATTTTCGTTTAATATAGTGTTCAAATTATTATTTGATTTAAACTAATGTTTATTTCTATGATTTGAGCAGGAAACTCGTGTTCCATATGGTTTTAAATTATTTGAAGATAGTTATAGATCAAAATTCTTAAAGTTCTAAATATTTTTCTGCATATATTCGTATACAAAGCTATATATACATAATGATTGTTGGTGTAAAACCATTGATTTTTAAAATGTATTGCAAAAAAAAGTTTGTCAATGCTACATTTACAATTTATTTCATTTGATGGGTTATTTACGATTAACGTA
The DNA here is from genome assembly GCA_019706035.1 of Raphanus raphanistrum subsp. raphanistrum. Lineage (NCBI taxonomy): Eukaryota > Viridiplantae > Streptophyta > Magnoliopsida > Brassicales > Brassicaceae > Raphanus > Raphanus raphanistrum. The sequence continues at coordinate 17,009,486 of CM033981.1, forward strand.
TATTATGATTCTTTTTAGATTCGTGATATGCCATGGATTTTAACACTTTTAGACCATGGTATATAACCTTTATAGAGTCTATTATGTGATTTTGGAGTATGTTTTAGAGTGTTTTCAGATTCATGCACATTGTGGAGAACTTTGGTGATTTTGGAGCTTTTTGAGGTGCAGAACTTCCGAGATGCGTCCGAATTTGAGCCATAGGTGGAGACCTTTCCATGGTGCCACTGAGCTGATCTTTTGGAGAAAAATAGAACTTTGAGTTATCTTTCCATTGCCACCAGTTTGAGGTCAATCCAATGGTTAGGTCTAATGTTATGCATGTTTTACTGAAGAGTGGTACGTCTATGTTGCGAGATGAAGCTGCCGAGGAGATGAAGTTGCCAAGGAGATGAAGGAACGTCGATTGACGGTGCACCTTTGGTGTCGATCGATGGTGATCCCAGAAGACGGGCCAATCTATTTTATAACCGACTTAAACCCATAAGTTACAACAAATTACCAGAATGCCCATGGATGGTCTAAAACCCTATTTTATTGTTTTAAGCCATTGTTGAGGGATATGTTTCACACTATTCTAGAGAGAGAGCTTAGGATTGGAGAGAGAGATCTGAACACGTTGAGAGAGAGAGAAGATCTTGAACTCCCTTTGTTTCTTTATTTTTTTTTTCTTTTGTTAGTTATTCTATTGTAGTATTATTTAGACCATCATAATGTTTCTTATGAATATGTTTGAGTAGTTCTCTTGTTAGATCTAGGGTTTTTCAATGGTTGAATTATGGTTTGATAAATTTAACATGTAGTTAAAGTGATTAATTAGTTCTTCATATAGTTGTTCTTAGCTTATAATTGATAACCCTAAGCTTGCTAGAAGTAGTATCGAGCGACATCCATAAGATACATTGATCGACAATCAATACGAGGCATCAATCGACACACCCTTAGGAATTGCATAAGAGAGTTGTATTCCTAGGTCTAAGCATTAGATAATCTCTACATACGGAAGTTGATAGATTATAACTTAAGTTTGAATTCGAGAACAATTAATATTTTATGAATCCCTGATAACCTAATTAGTTTGCATACTTATCATACCTGAGAATTGACCTAAATCTAGCTGTTTTCCTAAATTTCTTACAACCTCAAATCAATCAACTGAACAACCCATGATATTTACTGTTTAAATCATATCTGTCTAGCTAGCTTTAATTCGAAAACTACAAATATATTGTGTAATCATAGAGTCTCTATGGATTCGATCCCTAAGTACTACAATTAAACCTCTTATTTGAGAGAGTAAAGTCACTCCTTAGTGTAATTTGAGTGATATCAATTCGATTGATGTTAAGACAATTAAACAAGGTATAAAGAATGCCTTTCGTCAAAAAAAGAAAAGAAAAATAGCTGTAATGCTCTCGCCGATGAGATGTTTACTAATTGTAGGAAATGTAATGCTTTCTCACCGATGAAAGTAGATTCATATTAACCGCCAAAAAAATATAACACATTAATATTCATATTGTTCATGTAACCGCCTCAAAAACTTGGATACCAACTAAAAGGAGATATTTACTAACTTTAGTAAATGTAATGCTTTGTCACTGATGAAAGTGTTATACCTATTAACCGGCACTAAAAAGACATATACAATTTCTATAAGCATTCATAATAATAAAAGTAGTTTCTTATTTAAATCGATATTGTTTTTACCGCCTTTAAAACATGCAAATATTCTGACAGATATTCTCTCAAAGAATAAGCAATGAAAAAAATAGAACATATTAAATTTCTTCGTTAAAGTTATTTATCAAATATTAATTGGTATTTGATCCTGTTTTAGATGTATCTTCTAATGAAAGTTTATTTTTATTTTGTAGAAACTTCTAATGGAAGTTTCCCTTCCCTATATATTAAATCAAAATCTTTCATAAAACAAAAACAGCCCTTAATACTATTCTTCTTCTATGTTATTTATTTGTTTACTCACTTGTTTTTTATTATATATTTATGATGATACTTGGTGTTTTCTTATTGACTGCCAGATGAATCTTAACAATTTCGACGAAGAATCAAATAACAAGGTAACTATGAATTGTGTAGTATTTCAGATCCTGTGCTGCCAAATAAGTTTGACGAAAAGAATTTCTGTATCTGGAAAAAAGAGACAGAACTGTATTTAACGTATTTGAAGTTGGATAAGTATCTTACTGATGACAAACCAACCAATCCTATTGCTAACACCGATATCTTCAATTTAGTAAGTGAAGAAGCATGGACCCATGGTGACTATATGTGTAAAAGAGTGATATTAGACCAACTAATCGACCTTTTTATACATTGTATTCTCAGGAAAAAAATGTCTAAGACGCTGTGGTTATCACTGGAGAAAAATCACAAAGCAGATGTCATGAGGTGACAACATTTTGCCAATATCAAATTGTTACACTTCCAAATGGTTGATTCTAAACCTATGTTAAAAAAATTGATCAATTTCACTCATTCTGCGTCGATTTAAATTCAGAGGATATTTCTCTTTGCAATAATTTCATTTTAAACTGTTTGATCGAGAAGCTTCCTACGAGTTAGCTGAATTTCAAGACTTATTTGAGGCGTAGCTTCCTACGAGGTAAGTTAATGTCTTTGGATGATATACTCAACATGATAAAGTTTGAAGACGTAAACAGGAACCTTATGGAAAATCAATCAATTTGACATGGGAAGTTAAAAACCAACACCAATACATAGTTCAAAAAGACGGGTGCTACTGATAAGAACTAAAAAGGAATTTGTCAAAGATGTGAAAACATTACAATGTTTAGTACTATTTAAATTTCTATTATGCAGTTCCAGTTTGTTGCTATCATACTCTGAATTGTCAATTAAGCTTTTGATATCTAATAATAATTCATTTATATTTTGATGTTTTATAATTGTATCATCCTATCTAATAATAATTCGTTTATAATGCTCTAAGATTCGTCATCATTTTCATCCAACCTACACTAGCTATGATTTCACGAACTTTGTGAAGATTAACCTCATTTGGTAACGTGATACCTTAAGATAAAATTCCTCTCATGCAGAGATCAATATATTTCACGCGAGCTTCGTCCGAGATGAATCGAGTTAATGAGCCTTGAAGAGAATCATGTTCTAGACGAATTTTGCGTCTACTTGGACCGGAAAAGTAGAGTCCACCATTGATTAAATTAGGGATTCACATAATAGAAATAAAAGATTTTACTTTGGTTTTCGTTTGGAAGAGTTGTGCTGAGAATCACAAACGTCATTTCACTAATTGTTTAGCATGCGGGAAGCTTGATAAACACACCTGTCGTATTCAGGAGTTCATTTTATTTAGCCCAACATAGTTGATATCAAAAGAGTATGGGACTAATTATATATCACAACTCGAAAGATCTAAACTTTACAAATGTTTATAACCATATCATATTTAGTAAATATATGAGGGTATATGCGTATTTTGAAGAATTAACACATTAATTGTTTTTCTTGATAATTGTTTATGCGGTAATCTTTTTGTTTTCTTTATTAATATTTATTACCCAATATGCTTTTTGTTAGAATCTAATTATTATTCATTTACTCCTTACAATTAAACCAGATAAATTCCGGATTATAGTTGTCCACATTTACGCTCAATGAAAACTACATAATATCTCCAATTTCTTTACAAACATTAAAACATACACGATCTCCTAAATATGAAAATTTAAAATAATTTAAAACATAGAAATAAAAACCTAAAATCTAATCTAAGTAAAAAATAAATTTTATTATTCATGTGTAACATAAATATTATTATACATGCAAATCTAACATACTGATTTGCTTCACGATTTAATATATTTAAAACCTAAATTACAAATACACATACAATATTTGTACGTCAGAACAAGGTCCAAACTTTATTAACCCAAGAGTCGTGTCTCTCAATCAAAAACGACATAACTCTTGAATTTATTTTAATGACAAGTACACAAACCGGCTCATTCCCCCCCCCCCCCCCCCCAACCCTAATCTGTTTTCATTTGCTTTGTAGTCTCTTCAGCATTTAGATTTGGTGAGGTTTTCTTCTTTTCTTCTAATATCACATGCAAGTATGAGTTTGTGATGTAGGTTCTAGACTTTACAGAGAACTGTAATAGAATGTATGGAAGATATTAGATGAGCTATCTAATGATTAAGTTTTATTGTATGTAACTATGTCTAATATAAACAACAATCATTTGAATATGTTATGTGCTCTTTCAAGTTATCAATTTTCCTTGTTCATATATCAGATTCATTTTTTTAATCCTATTTTATTTTATGACCAAGGTAAAATGGCAGACAAGAGTGACTGGAAGTTGAAACGTCCATTGGAAAAAGACCATGGCTCAACATATCAAGAAGGTTAAAAAAGCAAGGATGAAAACTCAAGCCCATTATAGGGCTGCTCGCATTACAACTTGAAAACTACTCATTATGTTATCAGAAACTACTTCAACTCTAAATTGTTTTACCATTTTTCACTATCTTTGTTTTAAATTTTAATTTAGGGTTTGTCTATAATGATATTGATCTTATAGGGAAAATAAAAACATAGTTGAGTTTAGTGTGAGTTTATGATAAAACTTTAGTAAAATCATCTTACAGAAATAATCATTGTTAATATTTAGATAAAAATCATTTATCCAATCTAGGGTTACGTTACCGTGAGCATATATGACTTTTCTCTTCTATCTTTTGTTTGAAATGTTGTACGTCAATAGCCTTTATTAGTCGTACAAACGCAATGACAATAGCCGTTTAGTAGTTCCTAGATTTGTAATGAGGATACCTTAAGAATATTTACGACACCAAATTTTTGTGATACTTTTAATCAATATAAATACTATACGGAAATATATTATTAATTTAATATTATAGTTTCTTAAAATTGTTTCTATCATTTCTATGTATCTATCATTTCTTAAGATTTTTAGATGATTTGATTGCAACAATATATTATGATTATATCCAAATAAATAGAAGATATCTAAGAAGATATATATATATATATATATATATATATATATATATATATATATATATATTTAGGAAATTCTAATAATAAATTCATATAAATGAAAGCACGGCTATCGAACAAAACTCCCTAGTTTTCAAAGTCAATAGCAAAATAACGTACTCCACTAATTAAATGATTTATTTGTAATAAGTGAATCAGAGACGTCTATCATCTTCATAATGATGTCAAAGATAGAATAAAAAATATATTCTTCAAATAAGTTATTCAGAGATGTCTATATCAAATCTTTTATTATCTGATTATTTCTCACTCTATAGAGAAAATTCAAAGGATATCCCATAGTCCAAAAACGAATTTGATCAATAAGTTCATTTTAAACCCTCATAGTATAGACCAAACAATAAATATTTTATCATTTGCAGTTTTTCATATACAGTCTTCCAAATCAGATATTCATTTCACTTTTCATAAGATATTATTATATTTGTTACCAAAATATAATAATACAGATTGCTATAAAGGAACTTTAGTTTACTTAGTATCGAAAAGACTATACGTCAATGATACTATAGTATCAAATAAATATCTACATTGATACATGAACACTTATTTTTAACCTAATCTGTAAATCACATCCTCACAGAAATTGTATATAAACACCATAGAAACCACATATGAAGTAAAATTGAAGAATTTAGTAAAATCTCTATTGACAACTTATAAGATTTAGTTTAGACAGAAACAAATTGGATTATCCGTGTCAAGACAAAAAATATATGTAAAGAACATATCATTCACGAGGGTGCAACACTTAATATGGTGTTGGTCGACGAAAAAGTACATGTAATTCAAAGTAATATATACTTCTATTTTTATATATTAAATACAAATGATTGATTTCTGTTATGGGGCTTAAAATTCAAGCAAGAGTGAGAAATAAATTCATTCGTCGGTACGAATCTCATTTAATGGAAGGATTTGGGTCGAGATTGAAGATTTTTGTCTTGTTGCTAACCATGTAGATGAAAAAGTTGACGGTTACATACCTTTATTATTCAGTTTATTATTTCCACTACTATCAAGAGATATCAATTCATAGATGTTTATTGACAATAAATTTTAAGTTAATATTAATTATGTTACACGTGCTCTCATATATGTTTTTTGGTGTTTGCAGTAACAAGAAAATATATCAGTGGGGAAGAGATTGATAAAATCATTCATAAATTAAATTCAAGAGTTATCTAAGTTTATGTAATTTTATTAATTAATTTCATTTGTTAACGTTTTAGACTAATTAATGAACTCTATTATTTGATTTATGCAAAGATCTCTCTATTTTATAGGATGGTAATTATGTATCACTGAAATGTAATATTTTTCTATTTTCGCAAATATTCTACATGTGTAGTATTTTTTATTATTTTCAACATGTGTTAGTTTCGCGTACAATTTGCAACTTTAAAACACAAATGAATTACTAATACTATATAACTAATAATAACTAGTATAATATTTTCAATTTCAATGATTGATCATATATTACTTTTACATATCTTTCTTTTTATTGCTTTTAAAACCAACAATTTTCTTCTCTGTATATTGTACCTTTTACAATCAAACCTTTGATTGAAATGTGTAAGTCAATAGCCTTTGTTAGTCCTTCAAACTCAATGACAATAGCTTTTTATTAGTCTAGATTTGTAATGTTGATACCTTAAGAATATTTACGACACCAAATTTTTGTGATACCGTTAATCAATAATATAAATACTAAAGGGATATAATACTATATTATCAATTGAATATTATAGTTTCTTTAAATTGTTTCTATCATTTCTGTGTATCATTTCTTCTGATTTTTAGATGATTTGATTACAATGATATATTATGAATATATCCAAATAAATAGAAGATATCTGGAAAAATATATATTTTAATATTTTTAAGAAATTCTAGTAATCAATATCTATAAATGAAAGCACGGCTATCTAACAAAACTCCCCAGTTTTCAAAGTCAAAATTTATAGAAAAATAAGGTACTCCATTAATTAAATGATTTATTTGTAATTTGTGCAGTCTTTTAAATCATGATGGATAATTCACGTATTTTTTTAAACTTGGAAGGATACTTTAATAAATTTTAGATACAAATTTTTGTATATAATATTCAATGTTCAATACAACTTTTTAAATATTCTTTTTTTTTTCTTACATCACACTTGATTATACATATAATTTATATTTAAGCTATCATCTTCATAATGATGTCAAAGATAGAATACAGGATATATTCTTCAAATAAGTTAATCAGAGACATCTATATCAAATCTTTTATTATCTGATTCTTTCTCTCTCTATAGAGAAAATTCAAAAGATATCTCATAGTCTAAAAACGAATTTCATCGATAAGTTCATTTTAAACCCTCATTGTATAGACCAACCAATAAATATTTGATCATTTCTAATTTTTTTATATACAGTCTTCCAAATCAGCTATTCATTTTATTTCTTAATAATATATTATTATTTGTGTTACCAAAATATAATAATACAGATTGATATAAACAAACTTTAGTTTACCTAATATCAAAGAGGAATAGATGTCAATGATACTATAGTATCAAATAAATATCTACATTGATACGTGAACAATTATTTTTTACCTAATTTGTAAATGACATCCTCTTAGAAACTGTATATATACACCATAGAAACCACATATCAAGTAAAAGTTGAAGAATTTAGTAAAATCTCTATTGATAACTTAGAATTTTAATTTTGACAGAAACAGATTGGAGTATCCGTGTGAAGATTAAAAGTATATGTAAAGAGCATATCATTTACAAGGGTGCAACAGTTATTGTGGTGTTGATCGACGAAAAGTCATTCAAAGTAATATATACTTCCATTTTATATACTAAATACAACTGATTGATATCTGTTAAGGGGATTAAAGTTCAAGCAAGAGTGACAAAAAAAAATCATTTGTCAGTACCAGTCTCATTTAATAGAAGGAACTTGGGTCGAGATTGAATATTTTTCTCTTGTCGCTAATCATGTAGATGAAGAAGTCAACGGTTACATACCTTTATTATTCAGTTTATTATTTCTACTACTATCCAAAGAATCCAATTCATTGAAGGTTACACTAAGTTTTAATTATGTTACATGTGCTCTCATATATATTTTTGGTGTTTGCAGTAAAAAGAAAATATATCAGTGGGAAGAGATTGATAAAATCATTCATAAATAAATTTAAGAGTTATCTAAGTTCATGTAATTTTTTAATTAATGTCATTTGTTAACGTTTTAGACTAATTAATGAACTCTATTATTTAATTTATGCAAAGATCTCTCAATCTTATTGGATGGTAATTATGTATCACTGAAATGTAATATTATTATATTTTCCCAAATATTCTACATGTATAGTATTTTTAATTATTCTCAACCTGTGTTAGTTTCGTGTACAATTGCAACTTTAAAACACAAATGGTTTACTAATACTATATAACTATTAATAACTAATCATATATTACTTTTAACATATCTTTCTTTTTTATTGCTTTTAAAACCAACAATTTTCTTCTCTATTTATTGTATCTTTTACCAGCGCCGGCTCTAGACGTGTGCGGACGGTGCTCTGGCACAGGGTCCCATCATTTTTTTGTTAATTTTCTTTATATTTAAGGTCCTCCAATTTTATTTTTATACAAGAAAATGTCTTTTTTATTTTTTGAACACACAAGAAAGGGTCATATTTTTTATTTATACAAAAAGACCCTAAATTTTTGTTGTGCACAGGGACTTAATATGTTTTGGGCTGAGCCTGCCTTTTACAATCAAACCTAGATCAATACCTATCTATCTCTAAAATATCAATTCTCTTCGTCCAGTCAGAAAATTTTAATGGTGGATACAAGGTTGCTTTCGCTACACCATGAACTGCAAGAGAAGGTTCTTCAGTTGGTTACAACTCAAAAAATTACTCATTATGTTATTGGAAACTATTTCAACCTCATATTTTTTTAATTTTTTCACTGTTTTGTTTTAAATTTGAATTTAGGGTTAGTCCATAATGATATCGATCTGATAAATATAAAGATTGTTGGACTTTAGTGTGAGTTTATGATAAAAATTTAGTAAAAGCATATTAAAGAAATGATCATTGTTAAATATTTAGATAAAAAAATTTATCCAATCTAGGGTTACGTTACAGTGAACATATATGACTTTTTTCTTCTATCTTTTGATGGAAATATGTATGTCAATATCCTTTATTAGTCCTGCAAACTCAAGACAATAGCTGTTTATTAGTCCCTAGATTTGTAATGATGATACCTTAAGAATATTTACGACACCAATTTTTTGTGATACTGTTAATCAATAATATAAATACTAAAGGGAAGTATAATTTTATATTATCAATTGAGTATTATAGATTCTTAAAAAAATTCTATCATTTCTATGTATCATCTTTTATGATTTTTTAGATGATTTGATTACAAAAATATATTATGAATATATCCAAATAAATAGACGATATCTATGAAGAATATATATTTTAATAGTCTCAGGAAATTCTAACAATCAATTCCTGTAAATGAAATCACAGCTATCGAACATAACTCCCCAGTTTTCAAAGTCAAAATTTATAGCAAAATGAGGTACTCCATTAATTAAATGATTTATTTTTAATTTGTGCAGCCTTTCAAATCATGATAGATAATTCATTTTTTTTTAAAACTTGGAAGGTTACTTCAATAAATTTTAGATACAGATGTAGATGTTGGTAGATAAGATTCAATGTTCAATACAACTTTTTGAATATTCATTTTTTTCTTAAATCACACTTGATTATACATATAATTTATTTTTAAGCTATCAACTTCATAATGATGTCAAAGATAGAGTACAAAATATATTCTCTGAATAAGTGAATCAGAGATGTCTATATCAAATCTTTTAATATCTGATTGTTTCTCAGTCTATAGAGAAAATTCAAAGGATATCCCATAGTCTAAAAACGAATTCCATTGATAAGTTCATTTTAAACTCTCATAGTATAGACCAAGCAATAAATATTTTATCATTTCCAGTTTTTCATATACAGTCTTCTAAATAAACTATTCATTTTAGTTTTCATAAGATATTATTATATTTTTTACCAAAATATAATATTACAGATTGATATAAAGGAACTTTAGTTTACTTAGTATCAAATAAATATCTACATTGATACATGAACTTTTATTTTTAACCTTATTTGTAAGTCACATCCTCTCAGAAATTGAACATAAACACCATAGAAACCACATATCAAGTAAAAATTGAAGAATTTAGCAAAATCTTGATTGACAACTTAGAAGATTTAATTTCAACAAAAACAAATTGGATTATCCTTGTGAAGATTAAAAGTATATGTAAAGAACATATCATTCACCAGGGTACAGCACTTAATATGGTGTTGATCGACGGAAAAATACATGTAATTCAAAGTAATATATACTTCTATTTTATATACTAAATACAACTGATTGATTTCTGTTAAAGGATTAAAATTCAAGCAAGAGTGAGAAACAAATTCATTCGTCGGTACGAAGCTCATTTAGTGAAAGGAATTTGGGTCGAAATTGAAGATTGTTGTCTTGTCGCTAATCATGTAGATGAAAAATTTGGCAGTTACATAACTTTATTATTCAGTTTATTATTTCTACTACTATCAAGAGAATCCAATTCATAGAAGGTTAATTATTGACACTAAATTTTAAGTTCATATTAATTATGCTACATGTGCTCTCATATATATATATATATATATATATTTTGATGTTTGTAGCAACAAGAAAATATATCAGAAACAATTAATTCCAACATCTTTTTAATAATATAAATATTTTTTCAAATAATTCCTCTGTTATACAAGGATTTTCGTTTTTATTATGTAATTCCGTTTTATGTTATTTTATAAATCTTTTACATGTTCGCTTATATATATTTCATTATATTTTAGAGTGACAAGAAATAATATTAGTGGAAAAAGGTTGATAATTAGTCATTCTTAAATTAAATAGTTTCACCTTCTTTTATAGCGTTGATCTAAATTTAATATTCTATAAATAATGTTCAATTTCAAATTTCTTAGAGTAATTAGTGACTTATATTTCTGGATATATGATAAGATCTCTGAAGTTTGGTTTGATATTATAAAAAAATTATGAAACCTTAAATATAAGTTTTTAAAAATTAAAATTCAAATACAACCTTTTGAACAATGATACCTCATATATGGTTTCACTGTTTCAATCCATTTTAATTTGAGTTTTGAGGTTCCGAGCATTACAATAGATCATGATGCATCATGGAAATGTTGGTAAATATATAACAATCATATATATGCCCAGAGACATCCTGTTATGACAAATAAACAAGGAATACGACCTTCGAAAAAATATTTTTTCTTGTGGTGATGAGGTCCTCTATATTGTAATGCTTTGTTAATTAATTCTAGCTACATAATCAATTTGAATATGTATGGTTTCCTAGGTAGGTATAAGTTTTTTTCAAAATTATAGATAGATATAAGTATTAACAATTGGAAATATTAAAAACAAAAATATTATAATTAAATAGTAATGTCACAATTGTAAATATTTTAAAAATCAAGTGGATCTCAAAAAAAAAGATTTCATCTTTTAATAGTATTGATGATTTTTTTTTGGTGTGAAAATGGGAGAAATCTCCCAATCTTTATTATGAATCAAACTTGCAGTCTACATACGAGTTTGTCTTGGCCTTAACGGTCCATTAACATCCTCGTTCAACAACATAATCATATCTAAAGGAGCAACATCAAAGCTCTGAAACCCAAGCGGAAAAGAAAAAGCCAGGTTAGCTAAACCATCTGCTACGCGGTTTGCTTCCCTGAACACGTGAACGATACGGACCAACCAGTCCCTTGTCAAGAAGCCATGGCACAGACGTACCAGGAAAGACAGCGGATGCTCATCCTCAATCCCTGTCGTAAGAAACTCAACCACCATCTTTGAATCAACTTCCAACTCCAGCCTCCTTATCCCTTTCTCCCAAGCAATTAGCAAACCATAGTATACTCCCCAAAGCTCAGCTAACTGAGCAGAGCAGCTCCCTATGTTCACCGCAAAGCCCCCACACCACTCTCCGTCTCCATTTCTCATCACCCCCCCTGCCGTCGCCGGTCCCGGATTCCCATGAGATGCTCCATCTGTATTCATCTTCGTCCACCCAACTCTAGGAGGTCTCCATCCTACAAGTACTTCGACCCTGCTATCATTCACAATACTTTTTTTGTTTGCCAGCTTTGCTACCATTACCTCCTTAGCAAAATTCCTTAGGAATTGAATTCTATCTCTCCAGAGCCTGTTATCTCCAAAAATATTCCCACATCTCCACTTCCACGCCCACCAAACGGTTATAGAAAATATTGTTGACCACGGAGCTCCATTCCTGATTTCAGTATCACTCAGGTTCCAATAGAGCCACTCAAACAGAGACCTCGAGAAGAACAACCGTCTTTTCGCAGCAGGAACAAATCTAAGCCATATACCTGTCATCGCTGGGCAGTCCCTGAGTACATGTAAGATCGTTTCGATTCCTCCTTTGCAAACTTGACACACATCAGTCCCGCTCAGGTGTCGTCTATACCTCTCTGCGTTCGTCATTATTGCTTGGTTACCAACCAGCCAGAGAAACATCCTTACTCTCTCGGGAGCTTCCACTCGCCACATGCTTCTAAAGAAACTCCCCATCTGTGGTTTCGGAGTATTATCCCGTGTAATCAGGTTATATGCAGACTTGACTGTAAACCTTCCATTAGACGTCTCTCCCCAAGCTAAGCGATCCTTTGATCCGGTAAACGTATCCACCACCAAGGTCGCAAGTTCAAGCCGTGTTTCATTCGTTATAAAGGGAGAGATCCTCGTGAGGTCCCAACCTTCTCCTTCCACCCACAACTCTCGAGCTTTTATGTTCTCGTAACCTTCTGGAAGACCTGCGATGACAACTCCTTCAAGGGCTTGATTTGAAAACCATCTATCCGTCCAAAAACGAATCTCTCTCCCATTCCCAATAACCCAAGTATATCCTTCAAGAATCACTTCCCTGATCCCTGTTAAGATACTCCTCCATGTCGATGAAGCCTTCTTACCCGCTATCATCCAAGATACGTCGTGGATATCTCCCACTGCATATTTGCATCTCAACACCTTAGCCCATAGACTCTCCTTTTCTTTTAGCAAGCGCCATCCTACCTTAGCTATCAAAGCTTTATTCATATGTCGTGATACTCTTATCCCAAGTCCACCTTCAGATTTAGCTTTACAAATCTTATCCCACGCGACCAGATGTTGTCCGTTTCCCCACACGAAGCTTCTTGATAGGCTATCCAGTTTCTCCAGAGTACTCATGGGCAGGCAGATAGTACTCATCGAATGCACCGGTATTGATGATAAAACCGCCTTTGTCAGAGTTACTCTTCCTGCAAGACTCAAGGTTTGCTTCTTCCAACCTGATAATCTTGAAGCAGCTTTCTCCAATACCTCCTCAAAAGTGTCTTTATTTATTCTCTTCTGAAGAATTGGCATCCCAAGGTATTTTCCCAATTCTCTTGTTGACGAGATCCCACTTTCCCGACTTATCCGTTCTCCTCGTCCCCTAGTAACATTCTTTGAAAAGAAGATTTTAGACTTTGGGAGACTGACTTTCTGGCCAGAAGCTCTGCAAAATCTTTCCAATACTCTTCTTATCACTCGCACTTGTGCTACTGAAGCTTCAGCAAAGAGAATAAGATCATCTGCGAAGCAAATATGTGAGAGTTCCGGTCCACCTCTCGACAGCCGTATGGGTTTCCATTTTTTATCATGCACAGCTTCCTCAATCAGGTGACAAAGCCTCTCCATGCACAGCACAAACAAATACGGAGACAGTGGGTCCCCTTGCCGCAGTCCTCTTGATGGCTTAAACGATGCTGACTTTTCTCCATTCCACAATATACTCATAGAGGGACCAGACACACATTCCATGATTCTTCTAACCCAAGCCTCAGATAGCCCAGCCACTCTTAGCGTATCCTCCAGAAAATCCCAACGCACCCGATCATACGCTTTCTCCAAATCCAGCTTTAGGAGCATCCAACCTTTCCGTCCATCTTTTTTCTTCATAGAATGAACAGCCTCCTGAACTACCACTATATTATCCGCACTCAAACGTCCTGGAATAAAGCTGGATTGTGCAGGACCAATCAACTTGCTCATCATACTCTTCAGCCTTCCGACCATAGCTTTAGTAATGATTTTAAAGAGCACATTACAAAGACTAATTGGACGGAATTGAGTGATATTCTCTGGTTTCATCACCTTCGGTATCAGTACTACCAGAGCATCGTTCGTCCCTCCCGGTAACTGCCCAGTCTCCAAAAAGAGAAGAACAAACCTTACTACCGAATCTTTAACTGTCTCCCAACATCTTTGATAAAAGACTGGCTGAAAACCATCTGGTCCTGGTGCTTTAAAACTACCCATAGCTCTTACTGCTCTCTCCACTTCCTCTTTAGAGAATGCTCGATTCAAAGTGATATGATCTTGCACCGTTAGCCTCACGAAACCCCTATTTGGCAGGTCCTGTACCGTCATATCAACATCCTCCACCGAGTATAGCCGCTTGAAATAATTAACAGCTAGCTCCTCCAGCTCCCGTGGATCTGACACCCATCTATTGTCATTATTCATCAACATCTCGACTCTGTTACGCCTTCTTCTAATCACTGTCGACATGTGGAAGAACTTCGTATTCCTGTCTCCATGAGCAACCCACTTCTCCCGAGATTTCTGGAACCAAATAAACTCTTCTTGCTCGAGAACTATTTCAAATTCCTTGAGTAGCTCCCCCTCTTTCACCAGCAGGTCATCAGTCTGATTCTGATCAATCTGCTCCTGGACGCCTTTAATTTCCATGGCTAAAGCTTCTTTTCTCTGTTGAACGTTCCCAAACACTTCTCGGTTCCACTTCTTAAGCTTCACTTCTAACCGCGCCAAAGCTTCTCTCGTATCAATGTTTCGGTCCCATGAAGCTGCTAGTAGTTCTTGAAACTCACTATGTTGCAACCATGCCGCCTCAAAACGAAATGGACGTCGACATGCATTTCCTCGTACTGCTGGCGTGAGCTGTAAGTACAAGGGAGCATGATCTGAGGCCAAGAACGGCAAGTGAGTTACCCTTGCTTCTTGCCACTTAAGTCTAGACTGGGCACAACATAACACTCTGTCTAACCTCTTCGCGACAAACGTGTTCTTTGTTTTCCCCCTCTTCCATGTAAACTGATTACCGCTGAATCCCATATCTATCAGCGACATCTCGTTTATCCAATCACCAAACGTTAGCGAATCCTCCGATAATCTCCCATTGCCCCCACTTCTTTCATCCAACCTCACGATTGTATTAAAATCTCCACCAACAAACACCGGCCCCACTGCATTGCGAATCACCTCCCCCAATCTATTCCATAAACCACTCCGACGACTAGGAGTAGGAGCAGCATACACAACAATTAAATTGATCACTGCTAACCCACTTCCTATTCTCGCGTGAATAAACTGATCTGAAGAGTCAACCACCTGAAGCTCTCCTATCTCAGACCTCCAAAGAAGCCACAGCCCTCCACTCTGACCACACGCATCCACCCTGAACGAGTTCTCAAACCCCAAACCCTGACAGATACGACCTGCAGATGCTCCAGCCGCATGTGTTTCGAATATAGCAAGAACGTCTGTGCTAAATTTCTTCACCAAGTAACGAATCGATCTGCGAAACTGAGGTTTATTTGCCCCCCGGCAATTCCAAAGAATGCACTTCATCACAATTTCAAAATCAAAAACTAGAATCACCGGGGCAAATTGTTATGCCTCCACCTCCTTCGAGCCATCTCCCACTTGCTCAACCCGAGCTTCCGAGTCATCAAGGGGCAGAATCTCCGTTTCCATGCTTCTCTCTCCATTAGCGGTCTCTGTATTCAACTCAGATTCCTCCAATACCCTATTTCCGGCGAAGGCACCTCCTGGTCGGCCAACGCTGTTCTTCTCCACTCGTAGTCTCTTTCCACTGAATGATAGTTCAATCCCGCCTCCAACTGGGCCATAAACAAGTCCTCGTGCTAGCCCACCAGATTTCTTCCTGGGCTTTTGCAAGCTTAAACTTCTCAAATTACTTGTTTTCTTCTCTTTAGGACCCACTTTGACTGCCACTTGGTTCCCTTCATTCTCCATAGCACCAAACGTCATTGTCTTTCCACGCTCCCCACTCGAACTTCCGTGGCTTATATTCATTGTATTCTCATTCTCTTTGTTCTCGTCTCCTCTCCCTACAACTTCCCCTTGCTTCTCCATCTCCCCTTCTTCTCCTAGCCTTCCAAATCGGTTTGACACTACCACGTTCTTCCCCCTTCCCTCGTTAACCACCTCCCGTGCATTACCACTCACCGTAACCTTTCCATCGTTACCCCGTGTAGAACCTCCAATATGTTTTTGTTGCTCTGGTTTTCTCCTTGCCTGTCTCACCTGCGTAAATTCCGTTTCCATCCCCATGGACTCGATGTGGTTCGTAGTCACTGGATTCTCCTCAGGACGCACCTGCTCCGCAACCTTTCGTGGGCATGCATGCACTAAATGTCCGTACATACCACAAGACGAACATATCGCTGAGATACCTTCGTACGATACAAAATACCTTTCACCATTGATCAACACCGACCCCTTCAATGGCTTATTAAGGTTAACCTCAACACAGATTCTTGCGAACCTAGCTCTTTCAAAGTTCAAGGTTGTCAAGTCCACCTTAATCGGTCTCCCTAACCCCTTGGCTATTCCCATCAGAATCGTCTTATGGTAGAAGTTCACTGGGATATTTGATAATCTAACCCAAACCGGCGTCGTGACTATCTCATCCTTCAGCGGGTCGAATTCAGGCGTCCAAGCTTGTACCATAAGGTAACTCCCGAAGGCCCTCCATGGACTTCCCGACAGTGCAGTCATGTACTCCTCCTCCAACTCAAATCGTACCATAAAGAAATTTCTAGGCAAGTCCATGACAAACATTGAGCCTTTAGGTTTCCATAACTCCTTCAATTTCCTGCTAAGGCTTGGTAGTGGGACGTTTCTCCCCAAAACCCTAACGATCATGCATCTTTTCCACAAACCATTCATCGCCGTCAACACTTCCTCTCCTATCGTTATCACCGGCTCTCCATCCTCACCGTTCGGGAACTCCAGTTTCAATCGCGACTCCACAAACTCTTCATCCACTACTTCTTCCGGAACTGGCCTTCCTCCCGCATTACTTCCCAATACTTTCTGCACCCAAGAACCAGGAGCATCCGGTGGCTCTCCCGGTGGCCTCCCCTTCTCTCCCGGCGGCCTCCCCTTCCCTCCAATGTCCTCCATGTTAGCATCCTGCGCATCGTCGCTCAAAACCCTAAGGTCGCCTCCCGAAGCCCTAGCCGTCATTTTTTATACGTGCTAAATTACTATTAACAAAAAGTTTAATAGTATTGATGATTGGCTCTGGTTGTTTCTCTCACATTTTTATAAACGTTTCCGAAAATGATGTTACCATTCACCATTATATTTTGAATATTGATTGTTTAAATAAAATAATTATAAGTGTTACAAAAAAATAATTATTATTATTATAAACAAGAAAATAAACTGTAGCGGGACAGCTTTCTATTGGTACCGTACTTTGAAATGAGAAGTGTGTAATAACATGTGGATTGTTACACTGTTGTTCACTAGTATATATATATATATAACAGTTCACTAGTATATATATATATATATATATATATATATATATATATATATATATATATATATATATATATTTACCAAAGTTTACTAGTCTGTTTTTTTTAACGTCTGAATCGATTATTATCGATTAATTATGATATTACAACGATGAGAATATTACAAAGATGATTCTACAACCGACAATTCTACCACCCTATAAGAATACACGCCTGACTACACCACTCTAAGCCGTCCTATGAGATCCATATTCGATGGTACGCCTTGGGTGTAAAAGCAATTGAACCCTTAGTCAAACCACTGGACCAAGGGGACTTTCACAATTTACTAGTCTGTTAAAAACATTTTTTATTGTTATTGATTTTTGACAAATTTATTGTTATTTAATCACTAAAAATGCACAGAAAATATATGCAATCAAAATTTGATATTTTATTTCACCTTTAAGAGAATATGGAAACTCTGATCTTATATAACTTTTTTTTGGGTGAGCTAAGAGTGAGTAACTTCTTGCTGTGGCCAGAATAATTCTTCACCTAATAATTTAGAGAAATTAGTTGGAATGACATACAATTTACTAGAAATTACTAGAGTAACACACCAAAAAAAAAGGCTTCATCAAGACTCAAATGCCCCGTCGGTAAAAAATTATCAATTAAGGTAAAATTCTCATTCCTATTACTTGACCAAAAAAAGGTGAAATTCCCATTCAATCAATTAAGATAAAATTCTCATGCCCCGTCGGTAAAAAAATATCAATTAAGATAAAATTTCCATTCTTTTTTTTAACAAAGAAAATAAGGGTAGTTTAGGCATAAAAACATTCTAGTAAATTTAAAAAAATTATGCTATTCTAGTAATAATAACATAATTTCACGTTAATTTTAGTAATCTTCCCAATTTATTAACTTTAAGATTATGGGCCCTTGCTGTAAAAGAAAAATTAAAAATATAGACCCTTTTTGCTATTTAATTTATTGGATTTTCGGGTAGACCCCGGGTGAGTGTCCTTGCCCTCCCTGTTGAGCCGGCACTGGTTGTGGCAATTGGCTTATACCGAGCTCTTCTTTGCTCAAGAACTCTGGCCTGATTTTGAGAGATGCGGTTTTATCGAAGCCTTGATGGTCGAAAATCTCAGAGTTTCTTTGTGCAAAGAACAAATTGATGTAATAAAAGAACGGACTGTATATGATGTGTAATAAATGGACATTTTATACCTCAAGAACTAGGCTTTTTTGAGATATGCCAGTTTCTTGTGTTACAAGAGATCGATGTCACTAACAACTGATACGTGAATACGAACAAGAAACATATCACGGATTGAAATTAATTTCATTTTATATCTAACCTAGAGTTCATCCTTTCCAGCTTCACTAGGCTTTGCGAATCAACGTCACTGGTTTCTTGGGCTACAAGATAACATTTCAATAACAACTGATGCATACATGATATATACCAAAATCAGAAAAGAATCAAAAGCAACTCAAAATAATATTGTCTTTCATTCCAAGCATCATAACATAAAACAGAGTACACATTTGAACAAAAAAAACAGAGTGCACAAAGAAAAAGTGAACAGAGGGGCATACTGGATCACATGCAACCTTGTTTCAAGTAAACATAGGAGATCACATGTGATCAAATCCGACAGCCAAATCGTCTTTCCCTGCGTTGATACGAAATCAAGGCCTCTAGAAACTTATCCTTGTCAAAATCAGGCCAAAGAACCGGTGAGAAGAAGAGCTCGGTATAAGCGAGCTGCCACAATAAGAAGTTACTAATCCTCTGTTCCCCACTTGTCCTAATCAAGAGATCTGGACTTGGGAACTCGGTACACTTTGTCAGAAGCTCCTGCTCGAACAACGTCTCGTCCACGTCTTCCTCTCGGATCAAACCTTGTTGTGATTTCTTCACAATGCTCTTGCAAGCGTGCAAGATGTCAGATCTCCCGCTGTAATCTATCGCCAAGATGAGATGCTTCTTCTTGTACCTCATTGTAGCTTCCTCTGTCTCTTTGATTATTCCGAGGAGAGATTCAGGGATCTTTTCAAGATTCCCAATAACGGAAACTCGTATTTCCTCGCTATAACAATCAAGAATCTTGGTAAGAAAATGAACTGATAAAAAGCTTTACTTTTGAAAATATCCGCAAAAACTTCCAAGAAATCAAGAAAATTAATAAAGAAAACTCTTGACTTAACCAAAAAAAAAAAAACTATGTTCATGCAAATATCCGTTTTATAGTTTAATTTTTGGTTGTTTGAATAAATAATTTACATTTCAGACACATATTTATACTTTTAAGAAATCCAATATTCTTTTTTCTTTATTAATATAAAATACACCCAGATTTAAGTCATTTTCATAATCAAACATTGACTATTCTCGCTCATTGTATACATACATACCTTTGGAAAAATTGGATCTTTGACTTGAGGTACCGTTGGATCAAAGACATCAAGCATTTAACTTCGATCTGAGTGGTTACGTTGTTAAGAGAATGAAATTGAATTACTTTAGGACAAACCAAAACAATCTGTATGTATCAAAATCGTCTCACCTTGTGTCTTCCCCAATTCTCAGTGGAGAAAGCAAAAGCTGACACCGTTTCTATCCCTAGTTTGAAGCAGAGCTCAACGAACTCTAGAAGCCGTTTGGCCCCGGCCTCATGGCCTTGTGACGTCAGCAATCCGGCCCGTTCGGCCCTCCCCGGTTTCCATCCATTATCACTGCAACATGTCTCGGCATTAGTTCTCTCAGAAGCCTTGTAGGTGTCTCCTCCTCCGCGACCACGTAAGCTCCCTCGTCACTACAAAACAACAAAAAGAACAAAGATAGGTTAAATGAGAATAGTGGGAAATGTCGTCAAGTTTAATCGGAAAACAATATTTTACATCTCCTTTTCATCTTTCAGAGATCTTTTAGCTTGAGTCCGTAGGCGGAGACAAGAATGTACAAGGAAAGAGAGGAAAAACAGAAAGCAACAGAGCAGAGACAACATCTTAGTGTTGTTATGGTTCTTTCTGGTTTTAGTGTGAAGATTAAGTGTTACCAAATACTAGTTGTTTGTAGACTATATAATATGTGAACATCATCTTAAGATTAAGTTCTAATGACTGGCCCTGGTTGTTTCTCTCACATTTTTATAAACCTTTTCAGTAAGGGATATAAATATGTACTAGTAGATTTTGATGACAAATTTATTAACCGTTTGTTTGTTCATTAATATGTTCACGCATGAAAGTTTTGTTTTTGGTTTGATTCCATCTTTTTTTGGTTTTCGGTTCGATTCTGTTTCTGTTGTCATTTTTGATTTTTAAATTTAAGAAATATATGAACTGTTAGAGTATTTAATTATTTATGGATTTGGATGTGGTTTGGTTATCTTAGTTTTCAATTTGGTTTGGATAACAATGTTAGCAATCTGATAAAATTTCAAGTTTAATTCGGTTCTGGTTTGGTTTCCATTTTATGTCAAATATCGAATAATTTGATAAAAGTATCATTTTGGATTTTGAAGATGAAATATCAGATAATGCGGACAAATTTCAATATTTTGACAAAAAATATTCGGATGATTTAGTTATACCAAAAAATTATGATAACTGAAAATATATGTGAACATTGATTCAGTTTTGGTTTCATTTTTTTGTTTTGATTCGGTTCGCTTTTTGGTTTTTGATATGCCTAAACTTAAATATTTTGTAAAATTTTGTCTTGTATTTGATAAATAACTGTTTTGAAAATTTTAGCGATAGATTATAAATAAAATATTTAAGATTGTTATCATAATAAATTTTTGTAAATATCCACTTATAATTATTTTGATTTTTATAATTATGAATTTTTTATTAGATTTCCCTGATAGCATATAAATCAATAACTTACTATGTAAAACATAATTGTATATACTTGAAATATTTAGTAAATAATGAAAATTTGGAAGGATATTCTTAAAGTTAGTATGTATTTGTTAAATTTCTTTAATTTCTGTCAAAACAATATTGGAGTCTTATTATTAAAGATCTCAATCTAGATTTTATCCTGTAATTGACCAAAAAAGATTTTCTTCCATTTATTTTTAAATATTAGATTTGCTCCATTTTCTCTATTTATGGTGATTGCACATAGAAGTTGAAGACAATATATTTTGTTAGTATCAAAAATATCTTTGAAGATAATAGAAGATAACCGTTCCAAAATATAACAATTTAGTGGTTGATGAAATAAAAAACTTAGTGGTTGCATTTGTGATATTTTAACTTATTTTTTTAGACCATATATCGTGTTACTTGATTGTGTTATATATTTTTAATTAGAATTTTTTGTTGAATCAGTTATGTAATTATACAAAATGAATTTATGTGTAAATATACAGTTTCTTCAGATATATAATATTTACTTATTTAGCAGGTATAGTAAAACTGCATAAATTATGAAATTTTATTAAATTATAGGGTTAATAAATTATAAAAGTTTCTTTTTTGGATATCTTTATTTTTAAAATATGTTTTAATAAAATAAAAAATTATCGACTCTTTTATATATATATATATGAATTATTTTTTAGAAATTCGAATTTTATATCATTTTTGTTATATTATATGTGGTGCATATGGAATATGTTTCAGAGAATTTAAATGTAGTCTTAATATAATTTTATTAAATATATATTTTTTTAAAAATAGATAAAGTTGTGAAAATAAAATAAACAATACAATTTTTTTGTACTTATATAAATATTATATATATATATATATATAATTTATTAGTTTGTGATTTTAGTGGCACTATATATTTACATAAAAATTTCTAAAATTTATTATTTTATTAATTTGTGTCATATTTTGAATCAGTCCAATTCAGAAGTGTATAAATTTATTAATCTGCCATACTTATTAATTTATCGAGTATTGACTTATAAACTTTCTTACTTTATTATAAATTTTAGGAATATGTTAGAAATTTGTTTTAGATGGTAATATATTAATATAGTTGTATTATGAGTACATGATATACGGGGGAGATTTGCTTTTGAATTTGTTTTCTATATTTTACATAGTTTGCACAGTTTTTTTTGAATTTGTTAAATTCATTTTTCAAAATTTTAAATGTTTTTTATTATATATTTTATTTGAAAAAGGAAACTGCTAATTAATAGAAATTATTAAATAAAAAGGAAAATCATTTTTACTAATGATAATTATATGTACTATTTTTAATTTATTAAGGATGACTCTATAATTAACCATCCTAAAAACTGACCTAAGCACGACACATAAGAAATTGAATTCTAAAATATTATTGTAGAGATTTGGTTCTTATATTATAAAGAGCATCGGCATCAGTAAGTTTCTTGACATTAAGTTTCTGCACATATAATATAAATATAAGCAAATGTAAAAAAATTAAGTTTTAGTTTTGACCAATAGACATAAGACAGATATTAGAAAAGTTTCTCTCACATTGCTTTACGTTTCTCACAGCACAGACGGCTCTCATCTATTTTCTCATACATTTCTTTCATACTTTTTCATTTTTTAAATTAGTTATATGTCAAGAAACATGCATAGGTACTGCTGGTGCCCTTACGGTCATAATAATAATACTATTTTAAAAAGATAATATGAAGCCTACAGGATGAAGATGTCTGATATAGTTTGTTTTCAACAGCGTTGACATAACAATTAAGAGAGATATGCCTTTTTAAAAGGACTGAAATGGTTTAGGGTTAGATTACAAAGTCACCGCTTTCATATAATCTGCCCTTTTAAGAGGTCTCAATTTGTTATGAACAGAGAGTAGACACGCATACCAAAGTAATTTAATCAACGAAAAGGTCTTTTATTGTTGGTTAAATACCCACAAACCTTATTTAGGCATATACTGTTTGATGTTGTTAAAAAAAAAAAAAGACATATACTGTTTGAAATGTCATCTTGCTGGAGCTGGAATCCTTTGCTTATCATTTGTGACCGAAATTTCCCTTGTCTATAAACAAAAACAAAACAATTTCTCCACCAAATCATGTACAGCGATTAACTAAACCTCTAAAAAGAAAGGTCGTTAGCAAAGGTACAGAGACTTGCAGAGTAGCCATCATAATATTTTTTTTTTGGTAAAAGCCATCATAATATTTGATTGTGTTTTGGCTTAAAAAAACCTCGTCTATGATCTGAACCAGCATGTTTATTAGACTCACTATTTTGACTCTTTTCAGTCAATTTCGCTACCGCAAGAACTCCATCTGACGATCGCTCAATTACCCTACAACTGTTCAGTTCTCGTCTAAATAATCCTCTCGTGCAGTTGTCGAGATCGAGAAAGAGTGGCAGAGATTTAAGGTAACCAAAAGTACTTTAAATATATTTTGATTAAAAATAATTAAATTTATTAATAAAAAATATGATAACAGCATTGCTCTATAATTAGTTTCAAAAGAGAAAGACATCTCAAAAAAATAAAAATGACATTCTATTTTAATAGTATGATTCAACTAAAAAACACTAAAGGATTGATAGACTGTGCTTTTTTCCAATTAGGTGAAACAGAGCAAGTAAAATGATTAGTTGTCTCTTTTGAATTAGTAAGGCTCAATCAATGATGTTGTCAGCTTCTTAATAAATTGTGTTATCTACCATTCAAAACTATACTGCCCCATCTAGGATGTCAGATCGACCACAGCTAAATGATGATATAGTTTTAAATAGTTATTTACAACTTTCATAACTTGTAAGTGTGAAAAAAGTAACTTATAATTAGTAAACGTAAAAAAACAAAGGCAAAGTATATATGTTTGAAACAATCGGACCACTACTACTATACTTGAAACAATTTATTTGTGAGACATAACACTCAAATTCTAAACTCGTAGACCGAATCGCCTCTGCCTTTGCTGATACCAAGTCAAGGCCTCAAGATACTCAGCCTCACCGAAGTCAGGCCATAGAACGTTAGGAAAGTAGAGCTCAGTGTAAGCAGATTGCCATAGGAAGAAGTTACTGATCCTTTGCTCTCCGCTCGTTCTAATCAATAGATCAGGGTTTGGGAACTCACTACAGTTTGTCATCAACTCTTTCTCCATCACATTCTCGTCAATGTCCTCTACTTGGATCAGCCCGTTTTTCGCCTTTTCTGCAAGACTTTTGCAAGCTTGTAAAATATCAAATCTTCCACTATAGTCTATTGCTATAATGAGATGCTTCTCTTCGTAGCTCTTTGTAGCTTCCTCTGCTTCTTTTATCAAACCTAGAAGCGACTGGGAGATTTTTGTTCGGTTTCCAATCACCGAGATCTTGATTTTATCACTGTATATATAAGATAATCAAAACCGTTTTTGTTATTATTCTTTCTTAAAATTAAAAGTTAATATTTTTGTGTGTTGCTGAAAAATGTGTGTTTCATATAAAGAAATAGTTTCTTTCTTACCCTTTTTATAATATTTTTAGAAAGCTAGTTGAGTGGGTTTCCCTAAATAATAGAAACTTAAAAAACTATATACTAATAGCTTTTAATAAAAGGATCAAAGGAAGATGTTGGATTGTTGGGTACCTCCGGAAGAAAGCCATCTCAGACCTCAAATGCTTCTCAAACAAGGCCATCAGGCCATTAACTTCATCCTGATCAAAGAAAACAAAAATCAAGCTCAAACGAAATGTAAGAAAAGTTATTGCAATGTTTTCACAAAGTTATCTTTCATTTTCATCATTACCTCAGGTCTTGCCCAATTTTCGGTGGAGAAAGCAAAGAGTGAGACAGTGTTTATCCCCATAGCGAAACAGTCTTTAGCATTCTCGATAAGCCTCCTCGCTCCGGCCTGGTGACCTTCCGATGTTCCTAGTCCTCGTTTCTCCGCCCAACGTCTGTTTCCGTCCAATATAATCGCCACGTGCTTTGGCAGTCTCCGTCGTTTCTCTTCCTCTCCCATCGTACCACTACATAAAGTTAAGAACAAGCAAAATTTTGAGGCCTTCATATAAAAAACATGCAATTCTAGTAGAATGTTCGAGATCCAACTTGAGACCCGTTTATCCATAAAACACTTCTCCGTTTTTAGGGTTCTTTCAAATTGAATGTTTTAGGTTTTTGTTTTGTTTCACAAATATATATTATTTATTTATTTTAATATGCTATGTAGAGACAATATTTTATATTTTTTTTCATTTGTATCAAATCAATAATATGTAAACTTCAAGTATGTTTGATGTATTCAATTAATAGAAGAGAGGTTAGGTATGATATTTCTAAAATGTACTAAAACTTACATTTCTTTAAAGCTAAACTAAAACATACAACTTCAGTTACATTTGATGAATTCAGTTAGATATTATATTTTTAAATTTGCGGACTGTGGAATATTAAAAATGCAACTTGAAATGTGAGGGGTTTTATTTGAGTATGATGTATCAGCATTGATTTTAAGGACAAATAACCACGTAGTCCTATCAATATGGACTCACACTCTGCAATAAGACGAAAATCGTCAAAAAAATTTTGGATAAATCAAATAGTTTTCTTAATTAAGTTGGTAGAAGAACATACATAATTTGCTACTCCAAAATACAGGGGTGGTTAGTTAAATATTTCAGATTAGACTCAAGGAGACTGTTCAATTTACCACGGAATAAACTATAATTAATTATTAAGGAGCTCTTAACACGTAAAAATTATGATTAACAAAAGCAAACTTACCCTTTCTCGTTATTCTCTTCCTCATCATCGAGTTGAGAAGCTACGAGTTTAATGAATCTGAGGATGTTTTTGAAGGAGAGATGAACACTTAGACGCCGAGTTACGAAGATAACAGGGATGATAAGAAGAGCAAGACAAGTGCAAACAACAGAGACTATATACACCATTTGTTCCATTTCTTCTCCTTTTTTCCGAATTGAAGCACTCGGCTATGTACTTAAAGAGCTTCGCGTTCAAAGACGCTCATGATCAATGTAATGCTTTCTCTCTCCCTCAGCTCTCTGGCTCCTCTAGATGCTACGCAAAAACAGGTCATACGTATTTAAGGTTAATAAGATCTTACGACACTTGAAAAACGCTAAATGGTTTCTCACGTGATTAGTAAAAGGATTGGCATCCCAAGTAGGGAAAAGAAGATGTTTTATAAAAAGTATGATGTTAACATTTTACATTCGTCAGGAAAAATAGAAGGTATGATTCGTATCGAGATAGTCATGCTCTCACATTTTGTTTGCATGTATACAGAGCCGTGTCAAACATTTATGATTACGAAAAACGGTTGAAAATAAAATACATTTTTTTTATAAAATTACAATAATAAATACTATGTTAAAAATACCAACAAACTAAATCTACATTCTAAAACATAATTTTTTCTTTTTATATTATATACAATATTGGTAGATGAGTGTTTTTTCTTCCCAACTGTTAAAAAGAAAAGAATAATCAACAAGCTCCCTTGTTTGTAGTAGAAGAGATGTTTAGGCAAAGCATTAAAGGTTAGTTGAAAAATGAAACGCACGCATGATGTTCCAATTAGCCTCTTATACGGCCCAAAAACGGTAAGGCTGTCGACGATTATTTGTGGACTCGCTTTTAATTGAAAAAAAAGAACTCGTGTTTGGAGTTCTCTCATATAAAAACCACATGAAATAGTTAGTACATATATAACGATGACAAAACAATCAATTAAATCACTGTGTAATCATATATTGGTTGGAAATATTAATGTTCTAAAGAGTATTTACTAGGCGTTTTGCTTGCACCTCTAAAAATCTAGACATCTTTCGTTGTATTAGTCTATTAAGATGTCATTAAATAGCTAGGGATGCACATATCAAATACTACTATAATTTTTATTATTTGTGATTTGATTTGTATTTTACAGAAATTTAATATTTTCTAATATGAAAATTTGATCTGTTAAATATTCAATTTTTTATAAATATTCAAAATTTTCATATGTATTTACGATATTTCATCCATTTTGATTTGTCCATCTATTTGTATAAAAGTCGGAACGAGGCAGATATATGATTATAATTTTTTTTTTATTATTTGTGATTTGTTTTATTTTTAACATATATATTTATTTGTAATATTTACTTTGATTCGAAAACTTAGTGATATCAAAAAATTTTAGGTCGACTCGAACAAATAACAAATCAAATCAAAACGAATAATGAATCAAATCAAAATTAACGGATAAAATATTCAGCTCTATCAATCCATGGTGTATATGTCAAATATAAATCGATTTTATTAAATTAAGAACATGACCTATTGATATATGTTTATTCCAACTATTATTTTTTTATTTAAAGATAAAATTATCTAGAATAGATTTTGATTAAAATATATACATAAATACGATTAGAAAAGAAAAATACAAATATAAAAATTAATTTAAAGAAAAAAATGTAAAACAAAAATATAGCTGGAAGGACGGGTTAATAAGGCAATCTGAATGAAGCTAAGGTGTTCGGAAGGATCATAAAAGTGGACCATTGTGGTGAATATGTGAAAAGAGAAGAGGGAGATGACGAGACACGCGGCAGAAGAGAAAGGCTCACTGTGTATGCAGATCTTTTCAGAGGAATGTACTCGAGGAGATTCTTGCAAAATTGCCCCATGATGAAAACGTATAAAAGAACATTTCATCTCAATTTTGATTAACCAAGCATGCTTTTCAACATGTTCTTCTCACTGAGTTTCTATTGCTTCTCTATATGCACAGAGAGGTCCAAAATACCTCTGCGTGGGATCACAAAGATGATACAAGATCCAGGTGAGATCAAGTAAATATCAAAACGACATAATAGTACAAACAAATATTCTGTATATTGATATCAAAGTGGTAATGCTTTACACGATCAATACTTTTTCTCAGTTGATAGTTAGAAGCTATATGAGATAAAAGATTTGTTGATCATTAGCTTACACATGTTTTCTCTGTATTGTATTATGTCCATCTTATTCAAAGTCCTCTCATTTTGCATTTACAGATTTGATCAGTACAGAAAACACATAGTAGATTCCGCTCTACTCTAGACAAGAGACCGCTTCTTGAGTTTCTTGGCTATGCCTGCAAAGTACTTACCATGATAATTTGCCTGCTGAATCTCCAGCTCAGTCGGCTCACGCGACCCATCAGCTGCATAAGTCCCTGACCCATAAGGTGAACCACCTTTCACCTCTCCCATCTCATACATCCCTTTACCAAACGTATACCCTAACGGTACAAATATCATCCCGTGATGAGCCAGTTTCGTCACCGCCGTCAATCTACACACAACAACAAAAAAAAAAACAAATCACTTTGCTACTTACTACGTTCTTCAAACATTGCTTTATGTACTATACTTACGCAGTGAGCTCTTGGCCTCCACCGTGGAACCCCGTGCTCCAGAAGATCCCTGCGGGTTTCCCCGCGAGTGCCTGTGAAGTCCAGAGATCGTTTGTGTTGTCAAAGAACGTCATGACCTGTGACGCCATCACTCCAAACCTGGAAGGGAAACCGAACATGAACCCGTCGGCTTCACCGAGCTGTTCCCCTTGAATCTCCGGTACATCGTCTGGTCTTGGAGCAGCCTGTACTTTCTCAAGTATCTTCTCAGGTAACGTCTCAGGTATCTGCCAGAGCGTTGCCTCCACGTCTGGTACTTCGTTTGCTCCTCGGAGAACTTCCCTTGCCATTGTCTCCACGTGGCCGTGCAGCGAATAGTACCTACGAGGTAAACAGAGAACTCGTCAAAACCAAACCGGTATGATAACCGGTACAGAATCTTGACCGTGACAGATGGACTCAAGACTCACACTATATAAATCTTGGTGACAGCCATAGCTTAAAGCTTCGGGCAACAAACTAGGATTCTTGTCCCTGAGACGAAGACTTCCACGATCTGTGTGCAATTTTTCAAATTAGAATCAGAGACAAATACAACAAGTTCCAAGAAAAGAACTAACCTTTCTGGAAGAGCCAAGCCAAGGAGGAGAGGAAACAGATTGAGGTTCGGAGTTAGCTTCGTGAATGATCAGGAACATATGTAGTTTATGAATGTGTTCAGGTTCGTTGAAGATGATGATGATCTTTTGGAAACTGTGGCTGAGCTAGAGTTTTGACCGACCATTTTTATTCGATCAAATGGGCTGATCTTCAAGCCCAATTAAATAAGAAATGAGTCCAGACAAACGCTGAACCTACCTCGTGATTAATGAAATTTGTCATATATTTAAGAACAGTTGTCAAGTTTTCTTTTTGTTGACAATAACCTACTACACTAAGAAAATGAACTCGCCGATTCAGAAAACTAAACCAAAAATATAGAATGAACGAAAAACAGAAATCAGAAAGAGAGAGAAAGCGAGAGAAAGCAGATCTAGGTTTTTTCATGCGTGCGGCCGGCGCGTGAGCGTCCGTGCCGCCGCCGGACACCGAGATCTTTTGTTGTTTTTGTTTCTATTTTCTTTTTCCTTGCCTTTCTCCCAACATCCGCCTTGTTTGACCTCTGGCTCCGGTTTCATCGTTAGTGGTGGCTCGGCTTCGGAGTGAGGATGCGGATGACTGGGGGTTCGCGGTGGAGAAGGAGCGACGTGCATGTTCAGTGGAGATGATGTCACGGGGGATGGAGGCTAACACAGATCCGTCGACGCCGGCTTTACTGCGGGGGGAGGGGGCTCGTTCAGCTTCTCCGATGCTGCTCAAGTTTCCAGGAAGGGGAGTCTTACTCAGATCCGTTTCTTCGCCGGCTTTTGGTTCCGCGGCGTAGAGGCTACCATAGCTCCGCGTTGTCGGTTTTAGTAACCCTCTGTTTATCGATGGTGGGGTTAGTTAAGTTTTTTTTAAGTTTGTATCAGTTGCTGGTTTGTTTTTGTCGGCTCGAGCTAAAGTTGGATGGAGCGGATGAGTTTTCTAAAGGAGATAAAGCTATATGTAGATGACGAGTCGCCGACAAAAGAAGTTAGTGGAGGTTGTGATTACGGGATCTATTCCCGGGAGAAAAGGGAGGTGGCCTGAAGAGAGCTCGGTGAGTCCGATAAGGTTCTCGGTGAAGGTCGACCGGCGAAAAAGGTGAAACTAGGGTTTCGATGGAGTGATGCGGCGGAGTCTAACCCGACTGGTTAGGTTTGCTATTGGGCTTTAGGCCCAATTTGTTTCTGGTTCTCTTTGTCCAGCGGTTTGTGGGCTTTTGTATTAAACTTTGGTTCTGGGCTCGGGTCCAGTGTGGGTTGGGCTCAGTCCCCCCTTTTTAATATTAAAACAATTTGGGAAAAAAACCAAAAATATAGAATTGACAGAAAGTATAGCCGAAGAAAAAATTTTCATCATTATATTTTGTGCTTTTAGTATATATTAAATCTTGAAAATAAGAAAGAAAATTTTACTGTACTGAAATTTCTTAATGTGTAGAAAAAACTGATCATTCTTCAGAGTACAACATCATTTTTACCAATTGAGAACGATCTATCACAAAACCTACATCAGAGAACTGTAGGATCTTCATGCATTCCATTGTCCAAATCAACATTTCACATTCAACATATAAAGGTGATAGGCTTCTTCAAAGATTCATTAGACTCATCATCACATCGGCTGAACCAGTCATTCGACAATACCGTCCTTGACCTGTAAAAACATCATGTTGTATCCTATAGATTGCCAAGATACTTCTGATTGTGTGTTCTCATGATGTTCCTTCACTAATAATTATGCCTCAGTCCAAAGTGCTCTTTCTACTTCAGTTACCCTTAAAATTTCCTCTGGATTCCCATTTTTGTTGGTATAAATGTTATCATTCCTGTTCTTCTAAATATACTACATAATACATGGGAAATAGCTGAAATCCTCATATTTTGGAATTTCCAAAAGAAATAATCCAAACCAGTAAAAAGAAAAGAGGCCGGGTAAATGCCTGAGCTAGAAGAAATCCTAAAAAAGCCAGTCTATAATGCCAGTTGACACTTAAAAAGGACATGATTAGTGGTTTCCTTCTTTTCCCTGCCCCAGAAATACTATATTGTAAGTCACAGTCTAGCTCACAAGATTTCAAATTCTTTGCCACTGGTAATATACCTGATAATATTTGTCATACAAAATGTTTCAATTTCGGAGAGCATTTCAGTAATGAATAATTTACAAAGAAGGTAACTAATTAATCATTTTATAATAACACTAAAGAAGTTAGTAAAATTTTAAAAAATTTAACAATACACATCAACAAAATTTCAGATCTCTTAAGTAGTTCTTAAATAGCTTTTAAAAACAAAAATCTCAACACTATCCTTTGTCAAATTCTTTTCATTTATTAAAATTTTTATGGGGAAACTAAAACTTATAAATATAATGTTTATGATATTTTATGAATTTATAATTTTTTCGGAATTCAAAAGTTCATTTATAAACATGTAACTAAATTCATTGAATATAAAATTTTATGTATATTTAAAAAGGTCTTCCTAAATATGAATGATGTTTTATTTAAAAAATTGAATATATGTATATTTAAGAAATATTATTCAGTATTAGCATCTATTTAAAATTTATGAATATATTTATGCATAATATTTTTTATAAAATTTAGATACTAAATTGAGGAAAGTCTTCCTAAAACTTAGGAAGATGTTATATATAATTCAAATTCAGTAAGATATTCATAAATGTATTATATCGCTCTGACCGTCTATAACTAATGGGTCTTATACGCCTGATCATTTGGTTCGTGGACTCCACTCCATGTAATAGATGGTCCATTATTTTTTTCGGAAGTTTGGAAGATTTGTTTAATGATCCTACAATTACTATATGGTCTTTACATGTGTTTTGGTTTCACTTGCATGATACCACAAATGATTTCTCTCAATATGTCATTCATTCTTTGTAGCTCTTTCTGGATGTGTACCTAAAAACATAAGTGCATTTTGGTGACTTAGGTAACCAAGCAATCTTATAAACCTTTTAATATATTCTACCATATATCACAAACCAGCATGTTACAATTATTTTCTATTACAGAACATAACGTCCTCGTTACTCCCTAAGATCATAATCCATGCTAGTGTGAGTTTGCACATGACTTCATTCTTGTCTAATTTTTAGGCTCTGAAACAACTTATAACATTCCAACCTCCCACAACTCATGGGTCTCATATGCCTGCTCACTCATCATGTGGGTCTCATTATCTATGTGACGCTGGTGCATTAGACCTGTTTACTGATCTTTCAATTACCACATGACTTTTTCCTGCATTTTGATCTCACTCATACGATATCACAAATTATTTCTCGATAAATCATCCATTTTTGACTACTCTATCTCAAGCACGTTTAAATCTACAGTTCTTTCTTGGTATATGCCTGAAAAAATAAATATATTTTGGTAACATAGATAGTCGATAAATTATTTTAAAACCTTTAATATACACTCCCATATACCACAAACCTGAGAGCTAGAGACTCATATTAGGATTAATTATCCGGAAATCTTTCAGGATGATATTGAATTATCAGTTCAGGAATAACTGAATTGGGGAACGAATTCTTCGTTAATGGAGAGAATTGTAGTGACCAATTCAGTGGCGGACCCACGTACAGAGGTGTGGGGTCACTTGACACCACAGAAATATTAAACACTAAAACTGCAAGCTAGAATCATTGAGTGACTTTAGCGTATTTGGTTAAAGGGCTAACCAATGAACCCACAGAACCTGGGTTCAAACCCTTAAGCACCCTTTTTTTTTATTTTTGCCTTTCATTATGACCCCACTAAAAAAAGATTCTGGGTTCGCCCCTGGACCAATTCCTGGTCCAGTAAGGTCTATTGCCTTTGAATTGTCGGAGCGTTATATATGAAAGTTTTCCTAAATACAAGATTTTCCCTATTTTAAAGTTTGGAGAATATTATCTAAGAATAAAGATATTAGGGGAAAGAAAAAAAAAGAGTATTTGCACTCCATGCACACAAAATCTACCATATTTGCACTCCATACACAATATCCCCTCAATTTTCCTCCCCTCATCTTTACCATTTTCCCCACATTCTGTGGTATCCCACTTATTTTAGGATATTGAGCAAATTAGCTTAAAGAAAAAAGCAAAGTTAAAAAATTAAAGAAATAAATGAAAACAGTAATATAGTATATATTGTAGAAATGATGAAGGATGATTTTTTGGGGGTTAAATAGTTCATTATAATTTTTTTGATGCATATTGCTAGGGCTGGGCGTTCGGATACCCATTCGGGTTTCGGTTCAGTCCATTCGGGTTTCGGGTTTTCGGGGTCAAAGATTTCAGCCCCATTCGGATATTTCTAAATTTTGGTTCGGGTTCGGTTCGGATCTTTGCGGGTTCGGTTCGGGTTCGGATAACCCATTTAAATTTTTTTAAATTTTCAAAATTCATTATATACTTTAAATTTTCAAAATCTATAAGAAAGATAATATATTACATATAAATTTTCATAACATATATGTCAAAATACCTTAATTTAACATATAAATTGGTTTTCTTTGAATATTTGGATAAAGAATCAATAGATATTTAATTATTTTGGTGTTTTCAGTATACTTTAGCTATTTTAAACATTTACTTTTGACTATTTGCATATATTTTCCGAGTATTTTGGAAAACTTAAAGGTATTTTATATATTTTTAATATTTTTAATATACATTATATATAAAAATAATGTATATATATAAGTATATAAATTTATTTCGGATACATTCGGGTACCCAAAATATTTCGGTTCGGATCGGGTTTGGTTTCGGTTCTTTAAATACCGAAATTTTGAACCCGTTCGGATATTTAATCAATTTCGGTTCGGGTTTGGTGCTACTTTTTCGGATCGGGTTCGGTTTGGTTTTTCGGGTTCGGATTTTTTGCCCAGCCCTACATATTGCTATATATAGTGCTGGCCTTGATACCAAGCTTAAAAACTTTGAACTTTCTGCTCCACATATATAATGAACTAGTTGATAACCCGCGCCCATGCGCGGGGTAATTCTCTAATAACGTTGACTTGAAAAATTTGTGTCATATATTATAATTTATATATAATATTGGATCTTGGATATAGGATTGTTAACTAAAATGTCATTAATGTGAAAATGATGATTTTTAAGGCCCATTATATTTATTATTCGACTTTGAATTACAATAATTAAAATATGTTCACACAAGAAAAAACATGGTATATTATTATCTTGTTAAAAATTAATATGACTTTAAAAGTCATTAAAGGCATATGTTTATATTGATTGCATTCATATATTGTATTTCTATGTTAACTATAAATCATGTGATATTAAGCTTAACCGACTTCTTTTCCAAGTTATACAGATTTTTCGTATTAAGAATATAGATTATTCGTATAATAATATTATTTGCAATTAAGCACATATTTCAAGTCCCTCTTACCAAGAAATAATAAACTAATAATTAACACCAGTAAAATCAAAATTTATATCTTATTGTTGTATAATGATATACCTAGAATATCTTATATGTTCAAAATTAAAATATTCAGGTTTCAATACATTTTCAATATAAATTTTGAAATTAACGTATTTATATATTTTTAGATGGCATATAGTTTAATTTAAACAATATTAAAAAATATATATATATATATATATATATATATATATATGATTTGAATATCTATTGAATGATACTTCATATTCATATGATTTTATGATCATTTGTATTTTTTATAACAGAAAAGTAAAACAATGTACAATGTTCACAAAATTTTCACTGCCACACTTTTAACAGTTTTAGTAATTTACAGTCTTTTTAAAAATTTAAAATATAACATATAAGAAAAAACTCTAAATTTTTTATTATTTTATTAATGTGATTATTTAAGAATTTTAATAATATAAATTAAAAAAGGGATTGAGGATGCAAAAGATTATTATCAAATCTTTATTAGTCAAAATGATTAATCGTCATATATATGTTAATCATTTTAGGTAATTCTGTATCTTTTATTTAAGAAAATAATATAGAATATATATCATGCATTAATAATCTATTTGATAGTTAATTTAATAAAAAAATAATATATATTTAAATGGATAAACCTATTTTACTAAAGATTCTGAAAATCATCTTGGTGATGCCACGTGGCTACACTCAAAGGTTGTAATGCTCTTCGATTAACATATAAGAGATTAATCGGGCGTGAATTTTTATTAACCCTTTGTGGCACAGTGGTAAATGTCGCAGAAAATATAGTTCAGACTTCAGAGTGATGGGTTCGATAATTTTACAACAATTATTATAAAAATCAAGCTACGATAGAAACTCTATAATTTAATAAGCATGATAAATTAATAAATTTCATCGACTCCAAGTTGGACCATTATAAAATATGACATAATTCAATAAGAGAATAAGATAATAATTTTTTGAAAATCATTATGTTAATATATGATCCCAATATAAACATAAATTACTAATTAAGGTATAAATTTAACAAATATATTAATATATTGTACAGTTTTTAAATACTTAAATTGAAGTCTATCTTTAATCTTTCTAAATATTTCAAATATATATATATATGTTACTTTTTTCATTTTAAATCTAAAAAATGCAATTATACTTATGGTATGTATTTTTACCAAATAATCAAATAAAAACAACATAAATTTTGTATCTGTAATATGTACACTTTAAAATTAATTTTTAAAAAATTTACATAGAAGCATACTTCAAAATGTATAAACTTAAAGAAGAAAAATTTCTGTAAATTAATAACTCTATAATATAATAAAATATCAAAGTCTTGTTATTATTAATTTATAAAGTTTTTACTGTAGATTTAACAAATATACTAGATCAACAAAATGTTAAAAACAAATATTATTGATATGTTTCCTTAAATTAACATTCCAGAATCTATTTGGTCAATATACAATGATGCCATTTGGGAAAGAATATCATAAAATATCTGGTAATACGTTCATTATAATTAACAAGTAAGGAAACCAAATCAATGGAATTTTATTAGGATTTGTTTCTTCACACGGTTTAGGTATAAAATATACTACTCATGCATCATTTTATGTTAATCTCCATTAAAATTGAAAAACTAGATAGTAACATATAATTCTTTGCATAAGAAAAAGATGGTGAAACGAGCATCTTCCTTTTGTCTCCTCTCATGTGTCGTTGTCTTGTTGTTCAGTTTAGTCTCAACAGTCCCAGATAATCGTCAAGATAATCAGGTACACTAACTTTTATAAGAGTTAATAATATAGTTTGTTTCCACCAATCACGTTTTATTATACATGTCGAAGATAATGATGATAATATTCGATGAAGGTGTACATTGTTTACATGGGTTCACTTCCGTCCCGACCGGACTACTCACCAATGTCGAATCACATAAGCATTCTTCAAGAACTGACCGGAGAAAGGTGTGATTACATTAAACAATTCTATTAATCATTTATTAGTTATCATAAGTCCACGTTAAAAGGATTCTAACAAGTGATGTACACACACATATCTATACTCTAGTTCGATGGAAGGTCGTTTGGTGAGAAGTTACAAGAAGAGTTTTAACGGGTTCGCCGCCCGACTCACCGAGTCAGAACGAGAGCATATAGCCGGTGAGTGATCTTCAATCGATCGAGTTGTGTCTATAAAGGTTCCACCGAGTCCGACACACTTATGTTGAAATGGTATTATAAAGTTATTTAATAATTAATTTATGTTTTGGGTAGAAATGGAGGGAGTTGTGTCTGTGTTCCCGAACAAGAAGTTACAACTCCATACCACTGCGTCTTGGGACTTCATGGGGTTAAAGGAAGGAAAGAAAACAAAGAGAAACTTGGCAGTAGAGAGTAATACTATCGTCGGAGTCATCGACACTGGTGTTTGGCCAGAATCAGAGAGCTTCTCCGACAAAGGCTTTGGTCCTCCTCCAAAGAAATGGAAAGGTGTTTGCTCGGGCGGCAAAAACTTCACTTGCAACAAGTAATTCTCCAAAAATGTCTCTCTTATAATATTAGTATTTTTCATTCAAAAAATTATTAGTATTACTGATTATAAAGAAAGACTGATCTCTCTAAGTTCCCTCTTAGTATTGTATAGATTGATGTTTTTTACAATGTTTTTCAGCAAGTTGATAGGAGCAAGAGACTACACAGGCGAAGGCACTAGGGACCTCGATGGCCACGGTACACACACAGCGTCCACAGCTGCTGGAAACGAAGTTGCGGGGGCAAGCTTCTTTGGAATCGGCAATGGAACGGCGAGAGGGGGCGTTCCAGCTGCTAGGATCGCTGCTTACAAAGTCTGCATCCCGACAGGGTGTACCTCAGAAAAGATACTGTCTGCGTTCGATGACGCCATAGCAGATGGTGTCGATGTCATTAGCATATCCCTTGGGGATGAACAAGCAAACCCGTATTACAAGGACGCCATTGCAATCGGGGCTTTTCACGCTATGGCCAAAGGGATTCTCACTGTGAATTCAGCCGGCAACAGCGGTCCAGATCTGAAATCGGTCGTGGGTGTAGCACCATGGATATTAAGTGTTGCAGCCAGCACCACGAACCGTGAGTTTCTCACCAAAGTTGTTCTCCGAAACGGCAAGACACTTGTGGTAAGTATCAAAGTAACATTCTCATTCATATCATAGTAGATCTTCTTTGTCTCTTTCAGACTTTTGTTTTTGTACTAAACAGGGGAGATCAGTGAATGCTTTTGATCTCAAAGGAAAGGATTATCCTCTTGTCACAAATGGATCTCTGCTCGAGGGAAAAATATATGTGAGCAGATATCCATTTAGTGATGCAACAGCTGTTGCAACCGTAGTAGAAGACAACAAAAACTACGCCTCCGTTAGCCCTCGTCCCCTGTCTGCTCTATTACTAGATAACTTAGAGTCTCTCCGCTCTTACATTAACTCCACAAAGTAACAAACGATCTTTTCTCTGTTTTATATGTTTTATATTTTCTTAAGAGTCTTTGTCCAGATATGTATGTGTTTGTTTTCCTCAGGTCCCCACAAGGCACTGTTCTTAAAACTGAGGCAGTCTTTCATCAGAGAGCTCCTAAAGTTGCTTCCTTCTCTTCTCGCGGTCCAAACCCTATCGCTGTTGACCTTCTAAAGGTAACATATCTTTTTTTTTTAAAATATTTATTTTCTTTTTAAAACCAGTTTAACAGAAATGTTTGATTGAAATGTAGCCGGACATAACAGCACCAGGAGTGGAGATTCTCGCTGCGTATTCACTTTTGAGTACACCATCTGTAGATATCGACCCGAGACGTGTGAATTACTCTGTTATATCTGGAACTTCAATGTCTTGTCCACACGTTGCTGGCGTGGCTGCGTATATCAAGACGTTTCATCCTGATTGGTCTCCATCCACGATTCAATCTGCCATCATGACAACTGGTAACGCAAAACTCATATCCAGCTTTTGGTTTCTTGTGACACAAGTGTAACCTTTTGGCTGATAACTCTCTTCTTATGGTGTCTCTTAATTGACAATTGCAGCTTGGTCGATGAATGCCTCAGAAACTGGAGCTGCATCAACTGAGTTTTCTTATGGAGCCGGCCATGTCGACCCAATAGCAGCTCTAAATCCTGGACTTGTCTATGAACTGGACAAAGCAGACCACATCACCTTTCTCTGCGGCTTGAAGTACACTTCCAAAACCCTTAAACTCATTACCGGTGAATCTGTCACTTGCACTGGAAAGACCTTACCAAGAAACCTCAACTATCCTTCAATGTCGGCTAAAATTTCGGAAGCTAATAGCTCCTTCACCGTCACTTTCAACAGAACCGTCACCAACGTCGGTACCCCCAACTCTACATACAAATCGCAGATTGTCTTAAATCACGGGAGTAAGGTCAGTGTCAAGGTTACACCTGATGTCATGTTTATGAAGTCGGTGAAGGAGAAGCAGTCTTTCACCGTGACTGTTTCAGGCAGCAATATCGACCCAAAGCTGCCTTCCTCTGCAAGTTTAATATGGTCTGATGGCACCCATAAAGTTAGAAGCCCCATTGTTGTTTATACTAGTGGCTGATGAGGCCACATGCATTTGACATCTTTCTACCAGTCCATCATATATCTCTTCCGTTGCAATAAAACCAACATGTTGTTGTTATGAATACATTTTTTATAAATAAATCAATCTTAAATTATTATTTGTATATGAAATATGTATATAAAATTTAAATTTAGTTTTATGACTATTTTTTATAAAAAAAGATTTTTAGTTAATTAGACTGTTTTTTTATATATTTTAAAGCTGATCAAAACATATAGGTTCTCATAATATAATAGACTTCTAATTATTCTCAATAACTTAAGGTCATTACTTTTCTTTTCTTAATATATTGGTATCTATGTTTCCAAACAACATTATACACATTTTTATTCTGTTATTTATGTTTCTAAACAAATCTCAAATATACTTTAGATACAATTAGAATAAGATCCGCAGTTTGCACAAAGTGAGTTTAGAAATTTGAAAATAGGAAAATGGACACTTGCCCAGTTTTTTAGGTTTGTTTTTTTTCCCACAATTCTCAAGTTTTTTACTATTTTTTTCGTCAACGAAGTTGCCAAGTTTAACCATATTTATATGTGATATTAAATTTATTATTATACTATTATTATGTTGTTAATTGTATTATTTTGGGCATGAAAATGTATATTTCTATTTCTCCATATTGACAGAATTAAGATTTATCATTGGGCCGATCGAATGAGACATACTATTTTACACAAATGTACAGAACTTAAAAGCAAATACATAAGATGCAAAATAAATATATGATTTTTAAAAAAATTCAATATGTGATTCGGCTTTGTATTTAAACCACACTGCTTTAATATATTATTGTTAGAGGACCTTCTTATTTGCAAATTTGATATATAGGTTATTAAATGTAATGAAATATATGTCAACCACCTATATACATTAAGAAAATATGTAGAATATAAATTATGGTTATTTTTTGTATACTCATCCCGCGTAGGGCGCGGGTAATCACTTAGTATATTATTGTTAGAGGACCTTCTTATTTGCAAAAAGTTAATAGTAATCTGGCTGATTTGCTAGTTGGAAGATGATGGTATCGTTAGTAATACTTATTATGTAATTTATTATTATACTATTATTATGTTGTTGATTGTATTATTTTGGGCATGAAAATTTATATTTTTACTTCTCCATATTGACAGAATTAAGATTCATCATTGGACTGATCGAATGGGGCATACTATTTTACACAAATGTACAGAACTTAAAAGCAAACACATAAGATGCAAAATAAATATATGATTTTTTAAAAATTCAATATGCAATTCGGCTTTGTATTTAAACCACACTACGTTAATATATTATTGTTAGAGGACCTTCTTATTTGCAAAGGGTTAATGGTAATCTGGTTGATTTGCTAGATAGAAGATGATGGTATCGTTAGTGATACTTATTATGTAATTTATTATTATACTATTATTATGTTGTTGATTGTATTATTTTGGGCATGACAATGTATATTTCTATTTCTCCATATTGACAGAATTAAGATTCATTATTGGGTCGATCGAACAGGGCATACTGTTTTACATAAATGTACAGAACTTAAAAGCAAACACATAAGGTGCAAAATAAATATATGATTTTTAAAAAAATTCAATATGCAATTCGGCTTTGTATTTAAACCAC
Organism: Raphanus raphanistrum subsp. raphanistrum; assembly: GCA_019706035.1. Taxonomy (NCBI): domain Eukaryota; kingdom Viridiplantae; phylum Streptophyta; class Magnoliopsida; order Brassicales; family Brassicaceae; genus Raphanus; species Raphanus raphanistrum. Next base: position 17,051,029 of record CM033981.1, read on the forward strand.
ACTACGTTGATATATTATTATTAGAGGATCTTATTTGCAAAGGGTTAATGGTTATCCGGCTGATTTGCTAGTTGGAAAATGATGGTATCGTTAGTGATATTTATTATGTAATTTATTATTATACTATTATTATGTTGTTGATTGTATTATTTTGGGCATGACAATGTATATTTCTATTTCTTCATATTGACAGAATTAAGATTCATTATTGGGTCGATCGAACGGGCATACTGTTTTACATAAATGTACAGAACTTAAAAGCAAACACATAAGATGCAAAATAAATATATGATTTTGTAAAAATATTCAATATGTGATTCGGCTTTGTATTTAAACCACACTACGTTGATATATTATTATTAGAGGACCTTATTTGCAAAGGGTTAATGGTTATCTGGCTGATTTGCTAGTTGGAAGATGATGGTATCGTTAGTGATACTCATCGTTTAAATAGGATGAGCTCATAGGTTAACTTCGTCTATAATTACCATTAAAGAATACGATTTGCATTTACTATAATTTTCCTTAACTCCCCATAAATTATTTTCAATTCTTGCTTTGTTGATAAAAGTTTTGCATCTTAAATATAAATTTTCCATATTTCTTTTCTTTTCTACCTCAAGGAAATTATATATACACTATTAAATCAGTCCTATTTTTAAAATTTAGGATTCTGTTTATGCATTTCAAATTTCAATATATTTACAAGTCTCTCATATTGATATTTAATTTAAACTAAAAATATAATATTTTCTATAACTATGGTAATTAATACTTTCCATTTTCTTATAATTTATATATAATATTGGATCTTGGATATAAGATTGTTAACTAAAATGTCATTAATGTTAAAATGATGATTTTTAAAGCACATTATATTTATTATTGGACTTTGAATTACAATAATTAAAATATGTTCACACAAGAAAAAATATGGTATATTATTATCTTGTTAAAAATTAATATGACTTTAAGAAGTCATTAAAGGCATATGTGTATATTGATTGCATTCATATATATATTTTTATGTTAACTATAAATCATGTGATATTAACCTTAACCGACTTCTTTCCCAAGTTATACAGATTTTTCGTATTAGGAATATAGCACATATTTCAAGTCGCTCTTACCAAGAAATAATAAACTAACTAGGTATTGATCCGCGCCTTACGCGGGGTGATAAGTCTATAAAGTATTTAATAAAAACTAATATACATATTATAAATATTAATTATCGTATATTATTTTGTATCATAATATTACGTGGTATAAGATTTTTGAACCGCCTTCAATTAGGAAGTGATCAAACTGGTTCACCAATTCTTTTTTTCACAGTTGTGTGAATCTTATCACCCTATATAAGAACAATCAATATAAATGTAGATATTAGATATGTATGATGAAAAATAAAGTTATATACGTGTTTGACAGGAATACTTACATTAATGTCGATGAATACCATTTCAATGGTCAGACCATTGGCGGCTGAGTACTGCCTCCAAAGACGGATGATCTTAACTCGGATTCTCCACATTGACTTGAAAGTCTTAAGCTCAGAAACTGTGTTCATGGCCGTGATTGTAAAATAAATATAAAACGTTTGTAGTTTGATAGAGGATGTGTATTGAACTCCATATAGGCAAAATCATTATATACTAATAATGTTTCCAATAACGATGGTGATCGTATTAACTATACAATATCACTTATGGCATTATAAAATTATTGCTACTCTCACAATAGGTAATATCATTAATTATATACTTTGTCTCCAAGTTTTCATTTAACTCGGAAGTATTTACTTTGTCTGCAAATATTCATTGAATTTGGACGTATTCATTCATTTAATTTGGACGTACGTATTATATGTTTTCAAACGTTCGTCCGTTCCAAATAAGTCCATTAATCAATGCTTATAAGGGATTCTTGAGTCGTAATTAAAGAATTGAATGCTACGAATTAAAGAATTGAATGCAAGTTAACTCTCGAGACGACATGTCGGCAAATTGGCTGAGAAACATCGTCGTGACGACACGTAAGCAATGCACTCTCTCAATGTTTCTCAAATAATATATAGGGGATAATTAATACCAGTAAAGTCAAATATTATATCTTTTTGTTGTGTAATGATATACCTAGAATATCTTATATGTTCAAAATTAAAATATTCAGGTTTCAATACATTTTTAATATAAATTTTGAAATTAACGTATTTTGAAATTTTGATCTGCAGTTCAATTGGTGACAGCTTGTCCTGTGGGAATGCTGTTAAAGGGTGAGGACCTGGGTTCGAGTCTCACCAACAACCTAATTATGGAGATAATGAGATCTCATAATGGAGGGGTTGGGGTCGGTGCGCTGCAGCGCTGTGAACCTGGGGTCCATGGGCAGGTGTTCCACGGGACGGGTTGTCACATATATTTTCTTAAGAGTCTCCTTCTTTGTCCAGACATGTGTGTGTTTGTTTTCCTCAGGTCCCCACAAGGCACTGTTCTTAAAACTGAGGCAGTCTTTCATCAGAGAGCTCCTAAAGTTGCTTCGTTTTCTTCTCGTGGTCCAAACACCGTCGCTGTTGATCTTCTAAAGGTATCATATCTTCTTCTTTTTTTAAATATTTATTGGCTTTTTAAAACAAGTTTAACAGAAAATGTTTGATTGAAATGTAGCCGGATATAACAGCACCAGGAGTGGAGATTCTCGCTGCGTATTCACCTCTGAGTCCACCATCTGTAGGAGACCAGAGACGTGTGAATTACTCTGTTGTATCTGGAACTTCAATGTCTTGTCCACACGTTGCTGGCGTGGCTGCATACATCAAGACTTTTCATCCTGAGTGGTCTCCATCCATGATCCAATCTGCCATCATGACAACCGGTACTCAAAATTTGAGATCCATTTATCAAAAAAAAAAAAAAAAAAAAAAAAAATTTGAGATCCACCTTGTACCACAAGTAACCTTTTTGTTTATAACTCTGTTCTTATATGGTGTCTCTTAATTAACATTTGCAGCTTGGTCGATGAATGCTTCTGGAACTGGAGTTGCATCAACCGAGTTTGCTTATGGAGCTGGCCATGTCGACCCAATAGCCGCTCTAAATCCTGGACTTGTCTATGAACTGGAAAAAGCAGACCACATCGCCTTTCTCTGCGGCTTGAACTACACTTCCAAAACCCTTAAACTCATTACCGGTGAAGCCGTCACTTGCACTGGAAAGACCTTACCAAGAAACCTCAACTATCCTTCAATGTCGGCTAAACTTTCGGAAACTAAGAGCTCCTTCACCGTCACTTTCAAAAGAACCGTCACCAACCTCGGTGCCTCCAACTCTACATATATATCAAAGATTGTCTTAAATCACGGGTCTAAGCTCAACGTCAAGGTTACGCCTAATGTCCTGTCCATGAAGTCGGTGAACCAAAAACAGGTTTTCACGGTGACTGTTACAGGCCGTGGTCTCGACCCAAAACTGCCTTCGTCTGCTAATCTAATATGGTCTGATGGTACACATAATGTGAAAAGTCCCATTGTTATTTATACTAGTGACTGATGAGGGCACATGCAGTTGACATCTTTCTACCATTTCATCAATGATTATCTCTTCGGTTGCAATAAAACCACCATGTTGTTGTTATGTGTTTCTTTTTCTCTATTATAGAAATGTTCCATCTCTAGCTATGTTGTCTCGGGATCATGGGTGTGCTAAATGAGATAATATTGCAGCTTCTGTTCTCACTGAAGCGGTTACTATTTCAAAATTATGTTATATCCCTTTAAGTTTTAGGAGTGAAAATTCCCTTCGATGAACTATAAGGCCTTTAAATTTTGGATTGATATGCAATCAAAAAGTATGAAGAGAGAAGTGTTTTGAAAACCGTAGCGGACTTTATTTGAGACAAACTGGTAAACCTAGCTAAAAACCGATAAAATTAGTGACTCGGCTCAAATTAAAAACTCAATTCCAAAAAATTCCATTTCACTATATATTAATTGAGAAACCACTTAAGTGATTTTTGCTTATGTGTCATTTATATAGAGAGTTTGAGAAAATTGTTATAATTTGATATTGGTCGATAATTTTTCATTTTTATATATTTTAATTATGTTTTAAAAAGTAAAGTATAAAACTAATTAATGGTAGTTACCAAATTACATAATAATACTACACTTACTAATTTATAGGTTGATAAGAAATAATGATAATCATTTAATTGTCTTAAAAATCGTTCTAATTTGATTGATTGATTATCAAACCAAATTATATAAAGAATAAAATTCTATTCCAAAATTTATTATTAAAGATATCAAATAATATGATTAAAAACTTGGTAATAGAAAAAGAAATTGTGAAAATAATCTTCCAGCGTAAAAAAAGAGACCCATATCATATTTTGAAAAGTCATATCATCTTTTAAAGAAAAAATGAGTGTAGTGACCACAAAAAAGGAAATCACTTCATAAATAAGTTTAGGAGATTTTATTTTTCAGCAAGAAGTTGAAAAAGAGACTTTGACTTCAAAGTAGATGTGACAAATTAGTTATGTAAATAAAATGTTGACTAAAACAGGTCAATGTTCAATGATATTATTAATATGTCATTCAAATTATGGTAATATAATTGCAATAAGAGAAACAGATCCAGAGGAGTTTTTTTACTATTATATAATATATATGCATCTTATCATGCATGTCCATTACATAAAAATTTACAGATTACTTCATCTTATAAGAAAATGGAGAAATTACCAGCAAACTCATTTTGCCTCCTCTCATGTGTACTCGTCTTGTTTTTGAGTTCAGTCTCAGCAGTTACAGAGGATCCTCAAGATAAACAGGTATGGCATCAAGTATTTTGTTTATCTATTGATTGAATCCATCATACATACATGATTATATAATATAAATTCATGAAGGTGTATATTGTCTACATGGGATCACTTCCGTCTGGGCTAGAATACTCACCAATGTCTCATCACATGAGCATCCTTCAAGAGATCACTGGAGAAAGGTGCTAATTAAAAGATTCATTTTCTAATCATTAATAACTTATGACGAGGATTCTAATAAGTGATACATGCATTATACTACACATATCATATATACAGTTCGATCGAAGGTCGTTTGGTGAGAAGTTATAAGAGGAGTTTCAATGGGTTCGCTGCCCGGCTCTCTGAGCCAGAACGACAAAGAATAGCCGGTGAGTAATCTCTCACAGAGACACACTTATCTTTTTAAAGTACACACTTACTTATGTTGTTAGATAAATTACCAATGTCTCATTTTTGTCTTAGAAATGGAAGGAGTTGTGTCTGTGTTCCGGAGCAAGAAGTTACAAATCCAAACGACAGCGTCTTGGGATTTCATGGGGTTAAAAGAAGGAAATAATACAAAGCGAAACCTAGCCGTAGAAAGTGACACTATCATTGGTCTCATTGACACTGGGATTTGGCCAGAATCAGAGAGCTTCTCTGACAAAGGCTTTGGCCCTCCTCCAAAAAAATGGAAAGGTGTTTGTTCAGGCGGCAAAAACTTCACATGCAACAAGTAAATTCTCCAAAATGTCTCTCTTATAATTAAGACTAGTATTGTTTTCAGGAAGAGGCTAACGTTGTTTACAATGTTTTTTCAGCAAGTTGATCGGAGCAAGAGACTACACAGGCGAAGGCACCAGGGACCTCGACGGCCACGGTTCACACACATCATCCACCGCGGCTGGAAACGCAGTTTTGGGGGCAAGCTTCTTTGGTATCGGAAATGGAACCGCTAGAGGCGGCGTTCCAGCTGCTAGGATCGCTGCTTACAAAGTATGCACCAGCACAGACTGCACCTCAGATGCTATACTGTCTGCATTCGATGACGCAATAGCAGATGGTGTGGACATCATCAGCATCTCCATCGGGGGAGAGGCCGGGAGTTACGAAGAGGACACAATCGCGATAGGGGCTTTCCACGCTATGGCCAAAGGGATCCTCACCGTGAACTCAGCCGGTAACAGCGGTCCGAGTGCAAGCACAGTCAGTAGCGTTGCGCCGTGGATATTAACCGTTGGAGCCAGCACAACAAACCGGGAGTTTCTGACCAAAGTTGTTATCCAAAACGGCAAGACATTTACCGTAAGTATCAAGTAACATTCTCATTCCTATGATAATAGTATCTCCTTTGTCCCTTTCAGACATATGTTTTTGTATTAACAGGGGAGATCAGTGAGTGCTTTTGATCTGCAAGGAAAGAACTATCCTCTTGTCTCCCTAAGAGCTAAGGTCAAAAAGGGAAAAATATTGGTGAGCATATATTCATTTAGTTCAGATGAAGCTGTTGCAACCATAATTAAAGACACCAGAAACCATGCCACCGTTAGCGCCGGTCCCCTCTCTGCTATACCACCAGATGACTATGACTCTCTCCTCTCTCACGTTAAGTCCACAAAGTAACTCTCTCTGTTTCATGCACTTAAATATTCTCTAGATTTTTCCTTTGTCCTCAACTCCTGATATATCTATGTTTGTTTTCCTCAGCTCCACACAGGGCACTGTTCTAAAAACTGAGGCAGTCTTTAATCAGAATAAAGCTCCGAAAGTTGCTTCCTTCTCTTCTCGTGGTCCAAACTCTATCGCTGTTGACCTTCTTAAGGTGACATATACTGTTTTATTATATTTGTTCGATTTTGTTTACAAATACGGTTTTGACAGAAAATGTTTGATTGAAATGCAGCCGGATATAACAGCACCAGGAGTGGAGATTCTCGCTGCTTTTTCACCTATGGGTTCACCAGCCGAAGACAGGATACATGACCAAAGACATGTGAACTACTCTGTTATATCTGGAACTTCAATGTCTTGTCCCCATGTTGCTGGCGTTGCTGCGTACATCAGGAGTTTTCATCCTGACTGGTCTCCAGCCGCTATCCAATCTGCCATCATGACAACCGGTACGCAAAACTCATATCCAGCTTTTAGTTTCTTGTGATACAAGTAACCTTTTGGCTGATAACCCTGTTTCTTGTATGGTGTCTCTTTATTAACATTTGCAGCTTGGTCGATGAATGCTTCTGAAACTGGGGTTGCATCAACCGAGTTCGCTTATGGAGCTGGCCATGTCGATCCAATAGCCGCTCTAAATCCTGGACTTGTCTACGAACTGGACAAAGCTGACCACATCACCTTTCTCTGCGGCTTGAACTACACTTCTAAAGCCCTTACACTCATTACTGGTGAAGCTGTCACTTGCACTGGAAAGACCTTACCAAGAAACCTCAACTATCCTTCAATGTCGGCTAAACGTTCGGAAACCAAGAGCTCCTTCACCGTCACTTTCAACAGAACCGTTACCAACGTCGGTACCCCCAACTCTACATACAAATCGCAGATTGTCTTAAATCACGGGAGTAAGCTCAGTGTCAAGGTTACACCTGATGTCATGTTTATGAAGTCGGTGAAGGAGAAGCAGTCTTTCACCGTGACTGTTTCAGGCAGCAATATCGACCCAAAGCTGCCTTCCTCTGCAAGTTTAATATGGTCTGATGGCACCCATAAAGTTAGAAGCCCCATTGTTGTTTATGTTTATACTGATTCCTGATTCAATCTGATGATATTTGATATAAATAAATCAATATAATCCTTATGTTTGAGTAATCTCGTTGATTCTATGTCTGATCTCTTGGCTTCCGATATATGCTAATGTCTTAACTCTTTTTTCTTTTGGTCAAAGTTAATGTCTTTAACTCTTAAGCACAGTTATATAGGTATAGCTGAAGTTCTCGGTCTAAAATCAATAAAATAATGCAATATCAAAGGATTGCTGATGGTGAAAGTTAATCTTACACCCACATAAGCCCATTTTTATATGATCATAGGACCCAACAAACTGAGAAAATATTAACTATAAGGTATACTGAATCTTTTGCGCGGGTGTTATTTTCTATTTTATATGCTTATATATTTATTTACATTATTAATGGTATATATTTTTAATTTTAATCATATATTCAAATGATTATATAACTATTTCAAATATAATAATTTATTATTTACATGTTCTAAATAATTAACTATTTTAAGTCGTCACATGTATTTGTTGCTTCTTTTTATATATTTATCTTATTGTATTTACATTTAGTTATTAAACATATTAATATGTGTTTGAAAAAATATATTTGAAAATTATTTTGTATTTAGTTTATGTTAAATTTTTATCTGCCTTTCAAAACTGGATTTCCTTTAGCAATATTTTTACGTTTATTCATTTTATATAATATATTATTGCATATACATAAGTTTAAGATATGTTAATTTTAATATGTGTTATACAGTCTTCTAATTTTAAGCTGTTCTGTCATCATGTTATATTTTTATCATAATATTTTATATTTATGAAAATCATAATTATAATTTTATCAATTCAATGTAATTTTATCAATTTATACAATTTTATCATATTTTATATAATAATTTTTAATATGATTGATTATGATTATAAAATGATAAAAGTAGGATAGAATATTTATTTTTAAAATTGAATATATATTAATGCATAATAATAGTTATTTGCTAATTACGAAATTATTGTTAAAATATTTAGATCAACATAATAATTTTCTTTTAATATGATTGATTATAATTATCTAATAGATAAAAAGAGGATATAATATTTATTTTTCATTTTATAAATGATAACTGAATATATTAATGTATAATAATATTTCAAAACTAATTACAAAATTAGTAAAACTATAATATAATTTTTGAAAATTAATATCTTGTTAAGATCTTTTTAAACTATTTTCGGAATTTTTAATATATATATATATATATATATATTAAATTTTAAATTAAAAGATATCAAAATAATATTATGATTAAAGTAGTTCAAAGATTTTATATATTATTAGTCTTATTAAAATACATTTAATAAAATTTATTAAGGATGATCTAACTTAAAAATCACACATGAAGTGAAGTTGTGACTTTTGTTTTAATATAATAAATTATTTAGAAATTAGATATAATTCCTATTTGTGGGTATTTAATTTTATTTAAAAATTTGGATATACATTTGATTCGTGGTTTTGTTTTGTTTTGGTAAAATAAAATATTTTTCTTATTTTATAGAAAAATAGAGAAAATATAAAAAAAGAAACTTTTGTAACTTAATATCTCTATAAATTAATAAAATTTTAAAATCCTAACATTATTAATTTATAGAAGTTCTACTGTATTTGGAATAAACTATATACACTATTGACATCTCAAAGTAATGTGTCGAACATAAATTAATGTTGATTATCTATTCTATTAAAAGAGAAACATTCTGAAAAAATCTACTTATACAAGTTGTTTGGACCCTTTTATATTAGACTTAATTTTTTTGGTCCTACAATTAATTACTCTAATTATACACAATTAATAACTCCAACTACCTTTTGTGTTACAATGAAATTAACTAAACCCCCTAATATCGTGGGATCACAATTTTTCTTTGCCTAGGATATTTATGTCACCACAATCATATATAATCTAAAGTAATATTCCATATTCTATATATCTACTAATAATATCATTAAACATATTGTATCATGAAATCTTACATTATATAGTTTCAAATATTAAAAACTAACATTTGATTTTAAAAATTTGTAAATCATATGTTAAAACAAAATTATATATATGTAACATTAACTTAATTTTTATAAAAACTATTATGATAAAAAAAATTATTAAGAAAGTTCAAAAATACTAAAAATCCTACAAATATGTTATACTGAATTAGTTAAAAAAATTCCACCAAGAAAATCTTAAATCATGTCAATTTAAAAAATGCAACTCTTATAAAATATACACAAAATATAATGTGAAAGTAGGTTTGGGTATTCGGGTATTTGGATCGGTTCCTTTCTATCTTGGTTCTTTGTGTCCTAAACATTTGGACTAAAATAGATATTTGAATTTTTTATTTATTCGGGTTTAGGTCGGTTCCTTTCATGTTGTGATCGGTTTGGTATCATAATTCAAATAAGTGTAAAATACATGTTGTAATATTTGAGTACTTAGTAGGTCTAGGTCGGTTCAGATATTTAAGTTTTGAAAAAGATGGAAGTACCCCAAAACCTGAAAAATGATCTGAAACTTGAAAGATATTCGAGAACCCAACAAATAACCAAAATAAATTCAAATACTCAAAAAGATCTGAAATACTTCTCGAGATATAACTCCAGAAACCGAAAGTACCTAAACTTTTAGCTGAATAGCCAAATATAATTTTGAAAAAATCTGAAATTTTATGGCGCTAACTTGCCTAAGAATGTGATACATAAGAATGTACATACAAAATTTCAATAAATTAATGTATATAGTTTTAAATGAATTCTCTGCTTCGATATAATACACACTTTGTAACATAATACTGTACAATCCCAAAATACTAATTCATATCAATTTTTTTAATCCCATAAACCCGCGCTTTCGAAACGCAGGTCAAAATCTAGTATTAACTTAATTGCTCTACATAATTCAGTCCACAAAAAAATATCGTCTAGAGTATATTCTATCAAATTCTCTTCAATTGTCTCGGTCAACTTAAACCGATTAATATCAAAATATAAATTTTGATCTAACTAAACTGGTTATGTAGCTTATATAATTGGTTGTATATAAAAAGAAAGTTTGATTATGTTGTAAATTTTTAAAATTACAGCACATGGTTAATGAATAGCAATATCGTTACAATCTTTAAAAAAGAAAGTGAATTGATTATATAATTGGTATATGATTTTCTTTACCTAATTTGAACTAGTTTGATTTAATATATCTTGTGATAAGGCAAAATCGAATGCTTACCTTGATTGAATTTTTTTAAATAATATGCAACAGCAATTACGGTTGTATAAAAAGGAAAGTTTGATGTATATATCATTCAAATTATGTTAATATAATTGCATTAAGAGAAACATATCAAGATTAGTTTTCTACTATATATTTATGCATCTTATCATGTCCATCCCATAGAAATTTACAGATTACAGAAACCTTTCGTTCATTTCATAAGAAAATGCAAACATTACCAGCGAACTCATTTTGTCTCCTCTCATGTGTCCTCGTCTTGTTCTTGAGTTCAGTCTTAGCAGTTACAGATGATCCTCAAGATAAACAGGTATTGTCTCATAATTAACGATTATCATGTATTTTGTTTATCTCTAGTATTATTTGAATCCAAGAAATCACACATGCATGATGGTATAATATAATCCATGAAGGTGTATATTGTCTACATGGGATCACTTCCTTCTGGGCTAGAATACTCACCAACGTCTCATCACATGAGCATCCTTCAAGAGATCACTGGAGAAAGGTGCTAATTAACAGATTCATTTTCTAATCATTAATAACTTATAATTAGTTTACGTTATGACGAGGATTCTAACAAGTGATACATGCATTATACACATATCAAATATACAGTTCGATCGAAGGTCGTTTGGTGAGAAGTTATAAGAGGAGTTTCAATGGGTTCGCTGCCCGGCTCTCTGAGCCAGAACGAGAGAGAATAGCCGGTGAGTAATCTCTGACAGAGACACACTTATCTTTTTAAAGTACACACTTAGTTATGTTGTTAGATAAATTACCAATGTCTCATGTTTGTCTTAGAAATGGAAGGAGTTGTGTCTGTGTTCCGGAGCAAGAAGTTACAAATCCAAACGACAGCGTCTTGGGATTTCATGGGATTAAAAGAAGGAAATAATACAAAGAGAAACCCAGCCATAGAAAGTGACACTATCATCGGTCTCATTGACACTGGGATTTGGCCAGAATCAGAGAGCTTCTTGGACAAAGGCTTTGGTCCTCCTCCAAAGAAATGGAAAGGTGTTTGTTCCGGCGGTAAAAACTTCACTTGCAATAAGTAATTCTCCAAAATGTCTCTCTTATTAAGAAAACTTGATCTCTCTAAGTTCCCTCTTAGAAGCTAGTATTGTATAGATTGATGTTTTTTACAATGTTTTTTCAGCAAGTTGATAGGAGCAAGAGACTACACAGGCGAAGGCACTAGGGACCTGGACGGCCACGGTTCACACACATCATCCATTGCGGCTGGAAACGCAGTTGCGGGGGCAAGCTTCTATGGAATCGGCAATGGAACCGCTAGAGGTGGCGTTCCAGCTGCTAGAATCGCTGCTTACAAAGTCTGCACCTCGACAGGGTGTAAGTCAGAAGATATACTGTCTGCGTTCGATGACGCAATAGCAGATGGTGTCGATGTCATTAGCGTTTCCATCGGGGGAGGGGGAGGGGCCCGTAGGTACGACGTGGACACAACCGCCATCGGGGCTTTCCACGCTATGGCCAAAGGGATCCTCACTGTGAACTCAGCCGGTAACTCAGGTCCGAAGCCAAACTCAGTCGGCAGCGTTGCGCCGTGGATATTAACCGTTGGAGCCAGCACAACAAACCGTGACTTTCTGACCAAAGTTGTTATCCAAAACGGCAAGACACTTGTGGTAAGTATCAAAGTAACATTCTCATTCCTATGATAATATATAGTATCTTCTTTCTTTTGTCCCTTTCAGACATCTGTTTTTGTCTTAACAGGGGAGATCAGTGAGTGCTTTTGATCTGCAAGGAAAGAACTATCCTCTTGTCAATCAAGGATCTGAGGCCAAGGGGAAAATATTGGTGAGCGTATATTCGTTTAGTTCAGATGTAGCTGTTGCAACCATAAATCAAGACTTCAAAAACTATGCCATCGTTAGCTCCCGTCCCCTCTCTGCTCTATCACCAGATGACTTTGACTTTCTTGTCTCTTACGTTAACTCCACAGAGTAACTCTCTCTGTTCAAGCACTTAACTATGCTCCAGATTTTTTCCTTTGACTTGATATATCTATGTTTGTTATTCTCAGGTCGAGGCAAGGCACTGTTCTAAAAACTGAGTCAGTCTTTAATCAGAAAGCGCCTAAAGTTGCTTCCTTCTCTTCTCGTGGACCAAACACAGTCGCTGTAGACCTTCTTAAGGTGACATATACTTGTTTTATCTTTGTTCGATTTTGTTTACAAGTATGATTTTAAGAGACAAAGGTTGATTGAAATGCAGCCGGATGTAACAGCACCAGGAGTGGAGATTCTCGCTGCGTATTCACCTTTGGGTTCACCTACAGAAGATATCGACCCGAGACATGTGAAATACTCTGTTCTATCGGGAACTTCAATGTCTTGTCCACACGTCACAGGCGTGGCTGCGTACATCAAGACTTTTCATCCTGACTGGTCTCCAGCCGTGATCCAATCTGCCATCATGACAACCGGTAACGCAAAATCCAAATACATCTTATAGTTTCTTGTAACACAAGAAACCTTTTGGCTGATAACTCTATTCGTATATGGTGTCTCTTAATTAACATTTGCAGCTTGGTCGATGAATGCTTCTGAAACTGGAGTTGTATCAACTGAGTTTGCTTATGGAGCTGGCCATGTCGACCCAATAGCCGCTCTAAATCCTGGACTTGTCTATGAACTGGAGAAAGCTGACCATATCACCTTTATCTGCGGTTTGAACTACACTTCCAAAACCCTTAGACTCATTACGGGTGAAGCCGTCACTTGCAGTGGAAAGACCTTACCAAGAAACCTCAACTATCCTTCAATGTCGGCTAAAATTTCGGAAGCTAATAGCTCCTTCACCGTCACTTTCAATAGAACCGTCACCAACGTCGGTACCCCCAACTCTACATACAAATCGCAGATTGTCTTAAATCACGGGAGTAAGCTCAGTGTCAAGGTTACACCTGATGTCATGTTTATGAAGTCGGTGAAGGAGAAGCAGTCTTTCACCGTGACTGTTTCAGGCAGCAATATCGATCCAAAGCTGCCTTCTTCTGCAAGTTTAATATGGTCTGATGGCACCCACAAAGTTAGAAGCCCCATTGTTGTTTATACTGATGTTATTTATACAATCTAATAATCATCATATTCAATATATAAAATAAATCAATATAATCCTTATGTTTTATTTATTTCATACTTTCATTGATCTATTTCATAACTCTTAAGCACAGTTATATAGATGAAGTTCACGGTCTAAAATCAATAAGATAACGCAATCTCGAAGGTTTGCAGCAGGTGAAAGTGAAACTTACACCCAAGCCCATTTTAATATGATTTGTGGACTGACACAACAAACTGAGAAGAGGCTTTGGAAAGAAACCCTAGCCGCCGCGAGCAAGTATCTGCTGTCTTTGTCGGAGACCGGTTTCTATAACCCTTCAGCATCGGAGTCGGTCTCTCATCCTTTCTTTTTTCTGGAAATCCAGATCTACTTGATTGACGGTGGAATTTGTTTTCTTATCTTGGTGTTTTTAAGCGTAGGTGAAGGTATTTTTTGACAAGTTGGTGTTGGTTTGAAGTTGTGGGACTGCTGTTTATGTTTGGTTCTTGCTATGATGGTTTTTTTGTCTCAACCTAAACTCGTTATTTGGGTTCGTTTTTGTGGTTTGTGTTCGTTGTGAAGATATCTACTAGATCTTTCCTTGGTTCTCTGTGGATATGGGATATGGTTTCTATACGAAGCAGTTGATTTGGTCATCAGTTCTTCTCTTATGAAGAGGTGGGCAGTCTTTTCTATAGGTCACTTGGCTGTCTTGCGAGTGTTCGTGTGTAAGAATTGGTGGTCTTCTTTGACGTTTTCTCAAGTGGCCTTTCAAATTTTTTGGTCCTTGTACCTTAGTTTTAGTGATTGATTTTGGTCATGCAAGTTTCGGATGGATAGTAGCTGCTGGAATTGATATAGATTTGATCTTACGATTGTTTCTGATGTTGCTGTTCTAGTTTAGCTTGGTGATGTTCTCTTCAGAGTTAGGATCGTTCAAGACATTTCCTCTTTAGTTCAGCTTCAGTTTATCGTGTTCTATGTGTTCTATGGAAAGACCGTGAGTAACTATTTGATCATCAGTCATAACTCTAGTTCTATTGTCTCTCTATATATTACTTGTCTGCTGTTTTAAAATTTATCGGTTGTTTTGGTTAGTATCAGGTCTCCCTCTTTTGAGCTATCATTTCCAGAAATTTATTCATATTCTGCTGACTTATGTATTTTATCTTGTATCTTTTTTTGTCGATGAAATGAATTTTCGAGTTAAAAAACAGATTATAGAAATCACTGTCAAAAAGATCATTGAAATTTTTTATTCAGAATACGTTACTCAAGACTCGAAACAATTAAATGTGTCTGGATGACTAGTCTTCTCGTTAATCTGTCCTTCGAAAATAATTAGTGGGAGTCAACTAATCATTAATTCGTAGCATAATTATTTTTCCGTATTTTCATTTGGCGCCAAATAAATTACCATTGATGATCTCTCCGTTTACCACTTGGTCAGTTACAAAATTTACAAACAAAATTAACTTCGACTATTCCTACACTACCCTTTATTCACATTATAGGTCTAGTTTTTCTCACGAGGATGTGATCGTCTCGAAACATGATTAATTTATTCACAATTAGCTAAGACAAACCTACTAGTCCAGTCGCACTTTGGCATATTGCACGGTCTTGATTGCCTTTCCTATTATATCGCAAAATGAAAATAATTAAGGCCGATAAAGTTCATGAGTTTTGCTGCCAAACAAACGAGTAGTCATTAGAAAATTATTGGATATTTTTCTACAATCAACTTATGTTAGCTGGTAAATACTGTTTAATAAGCAACAATGGCGTCGTATAACGTATATATAATAGGAAATGAAATGAGAGGATTTTGGAGAATATCGATTTGAAATTTACTGACTAATAGGTATATGCTAGATGGGTGACTGTTAACCACGAGACTGAGCGCATATAGTAATCAATTAAAATATCGATACGTTTTAGTTATCAGATTTGTAGTCTTCTTAATCAGCTTCTTTTTATTATTTTCTTTTAACTTTAAATGCATATAAATTTTTATTTCGTTTAATATTTTAAAAGAAAATATAAAATTTAGTATAATTTAATGGGTAATTAATTCATTAGTCTATATAGCAACTGATTAAGCTCTCTCATATTCCTTGTTACTAGCTAAACTCTCTCCTTTTTGCTCTCCTCACCATTCTATTAATCTTTTATTTTTCCTCTATGGAGCACCGACGCCTTGTCCACGGAGCTGCGCCTCCCTTGACCTCCGTGGAGAGATTCTTGTACGGCCAAAAGAATGATACCTTGTATCCCAAGAAACAAGATTGTTCTAGAGACCGACACCCAGCGATCATGAAGAAGACAAAGGCGATTGAGACCAAAAACGACAACAAAGAGAACCTCACGTTTGGTCCGAGGAAGGATAAACATTTGGTCGCTAATGGCGGAATATCTATTGGGGACATGGTCGCTAAAGATGCAACCAGAGGTTACCATAACCCTACGAAGAAGCGACCATTCAAGAATCTTATCAAAGGGCAATGGACGGCTGAAGAAGACAGGTATATATGTTATAGAATTATTTTTATGTAGATATTTGTGTATATATATATATATTGACGTCGATAAGTTCATGCATCTATATAAAAATCTAAATTTATAGTTATGCATTTGCAAATACGATTGAATATATATATAGGAAGTTGATAAGGTTAGTGAGGCAACTTGGGGAGAAGAAATGGGCAATGATCTCGGAAAAACTTGAGGGAAGAGCAGGCAAACAATGTCGTGAGAGATGGCATAATCATCTCCGTCCTGATATCAAGGTTTTTTATTCCTAATAATACTTCTTTTGTGATTTTGTTTATACTTTATATCATATGTTTGTGTAGATCTAGGGTTCTAAAATAAGTCTCTAGCTAGGGTTATAACTTTAAACATAAGTCTCTATCTACGTTTTTCTCATGTGTTATCAGAAAGATGGATGGAGTGAAGAAGAAGAAAAGGTTCTTGTAGAAACACACAAAAGAATTGGGAACAAGTGGGCAGAGATCGCTAAACTCATACCAGGACGCACCGAGAACTCTATCAAGAATCACTGGAATGCGACTAAACGACGCCAAACCTCAAAACGCAAACAAAAGCGTCGTGAAGCAAACGGGGGTAACGACGATAGCGATCTCTCTCCAGCTGCTAAAAGGCCATGCATTCTCCAAGACTACATCAAAAGCATCGACAGTAATGTCAAAAACAAGGCCAATGACGATAATAAGAATGAGAACTCCATCAGTGTACTTACTACTCCAAATCTTGATCAGATCTATTCGGATGGAGATTCTACGTCGTCGATCCTTGGTGATCCATATGACGAAGAGTTAGTTTACCTACAAAACATCTTTGCAAACCACCCGGTTTCTCTTGACAACATTGGGTTAAACCAAACTTCTGACGAGGTAACCATGATCAAGAACCCTAACTCGCACAAAAGTGTGTGGACTCATCATCAGGATCAAGCAATGGCTGCCGTTCCTGAGAATAAACCGCACCTTGCATCTGATGTCTACTTGTCTTATTTGCTGAATGGTACGGCGTCGTCCTACTCCTACCCGCATTTTCCGTCTTCCTCATCTTCCACGTCCTCCACCACCGTGGAGCAGGGAGGCCATAGCGAGTTGCTTGTGCCTCAAGATAACTCTACAGGTGAAAGAAGAGAGATGGATTTGATGGAGATGCTCTCTGGTTCTATTCAAGGTAGCAACAAGTGTTTCCCATAGTTCTAGCTACCAACATGATCATGGTGATACTATGCGATCATTGTTACCATGATTATGGTCATTCTCTATATTTCTTTTCTGGTTACTTTAATAATTTATGTTCTTAAAACTTTCTATAGAAAATAAGATTCAAGGGTCTTCTCTTATCAAAATAATTCGGGTTTATGTGCTTCTTTAATCTGTGGCCGAATATTTCTTTAATCTATAGTTTAATCCTTATTATTATTATTATTATTATTTTCATTATTATGATTATTATTTTACTATTATTTTTCACTTCAAGTAATTTTTTGCCAACATTTTGTTAAAGTAATTATAGTGGTTGTTTTAGCTAGTGGTTAGTGCGAGATTACTTCCCACTTACGTTATGAAATTGGTTAATCTAAATATAAGTCGTCCTTAAATGTGGTTGTTTCAGCGAGGTTAGTGCGAAATTGATTCCCACTCTTACGTTATAAAATTAGTTAATCTAAAGATAAGTTCATTAATTCAGTTAAATTTATACTTAGTATAACCACTAGACTTTTATTCCAAAATAGATAGCTTATAAAATATAAGTCATATTTTCTTTTTTTTTGAAAACTTATACCTATACCTATTTTGTAGGTGGAGAAATCATACGAAAGTAAAATAGATAGCTTATAAAATGAAATGTCAAATAATAAACATATCCTCCAAATCTCAAACATTATTTACCATAACTCTCTTACTTATCAATCACGCAACCATCTCACCACGAGGTTGCAAGTAGACATGTAGCCCGTTCTTCATGAAGAGCGTCAATGACATCTTCTGCTCGACGCGGTGACCGCGAAATGGAAACAGCCGGTAACGGAGGAGAACAGCTGCGGCCACCGACTTCATTTGGAGATAAGCCAAGTTTTTTCCCAAGAAAGTCCTTGGTTCGGCGTTAAACGCTACGAACTTAAAACCATCCTTAGGAGTCTCGAACCTGTCACCTTCAGCTGTGAGACACCTCTCTGGACGGAACTCGTGACAATCTTGTCCCCAAGTGGTTTTCATTCGTCCGATCGAGTAAATTGAGTAATTGAGTGTGTCACCGTCGAGCCTCTTGGCACGAAAGTCACGTCAAGCAAAACATCGTCGTCTATAACGTACTTGAAATCCTGGTCATATGGAAAGTTATCATACGTCACAGACTCACAGTTACATAGATCCATTATATGTTTGTGAATGATTATTATAAAATAGAATGATTGTTGTTGCTGTCTTACGTTAGTTTTGCCATATTCTTTTTGGTATAAGATATCTCAAATTAAGTAAAAGTTGAATGTTATTGTAAGTTTGTAACAGCATTTGATATTTGCTGTTGGATAAGCTTCAAAGATAGTTTACGAAACAAGTTATTTTTAGAGAAAATTAGAAATAAGAGACACTTTTAACTTGAGTTTGTCCTAATAGAACTTGTAGAGGATTATTTGGGTAAATAGGATTTATATTCTCTTTAATACCATTTATACCCTTTAATTAACCAAATTAATTTTATTATTTCATAATTTATTTAAGCTTTTATGAAAAGGAAAAATAGTAAAACCAGAAAGTAAATATATGTATTGCGTGACATAAAAAAGTTGGAGAGCTCAAGAACAGCCGCCAGCCTTTGTTGATTTTTTCGTTGGTGGACGTTCTTCGCCGCCACCGGAATGACTCGTCCCCTGTATTTTATTTTCTCTTCACCTTTTTCATCATCTCCTCTTTGTTTCTTAACAGATCTAACAATTCTGGGGATTGAATTTTTAGATCTACAGATCTTGAGTTGTTTTCTTTTTAGTTTTCTGTTTCAGATGGTGCTGTTTTGGGTCAGTTTGTTCGATTGCTTCGGTTTGGCTTGTGTTTCATATTTTTATCCCATATGTTTTATTTTCCTTGATAGAGAGGTTAAAAATCTGAAGCATTCTTGTGGGGTTTTAGTGTTTGTACTTTTTGTTTTTGTTTTTATCGGTTTGTATTTCATCTAGTATATTTTTCAGTTTCATCAATCAAATTCAGAAGGCAAAAAAAACAGAAAGTGAATTTTTTTTTTCTATCTTGTGTTGAAAATAGATTATATGAGTTAGATCTATAAAGTTTCAACTAAATTAAGTACAATAATAATGAAACTAATGAAAAATCTGAGAAAAAAATTGAAACCGCCATTTTTGGAAGCAAATAATAGCAGGTCAATGTGGAGAAGACGATATGTAATTTATTATTTTGCCCTTCGTTAAATGAAAAAAGAAAAAATAAGACAAAAAGGAAAAGAGGAGGGATCGAACTCAGGTTATTTGAGCAATACGACGACCACTTACCATATGAACCAGTGTAAATCATTGCTTACATATGCATCCTCTGTATTTATACTATATACATTCGTAAAACTTACAAAATATAAGATGAAGAAGAGAGAGATACAGAATACGGAAGAGAGAAAGATCTTTGGACATCCATTCACGAGATTTAACATGGATTGTAACCATGTTGTATTGATGGAGAAAAGAAAAGATAGGGCGATGAAGAAAAGAGAAACATAGAGAATGAAAAGAAAGAAAACATGGGAGGAGGAAAAAAACGTGGGGTATCTTCAAAATATTCTCTCAGATTTTTAGAGTAGATTTAGGAAACATCTATAACCGAAAATGGAAGTTTCCATATTTTTCGGATTTGATTAGAATACGTATTCTACCTCACTCAGAAAACAGTACAATACGTGGGAAGCCTATTCTTCCTTAGACATCATATAAGGTAAAAAGTAGAAGACTCTATGACACAAAAACTACGTAAGGTACAACATAGAGTTGAGGCTATATATCGTTATATAGTTGCAGGTAGACTGAAGACATGTTGTTATATTGTAACATAACAAATTCTACCTCAGATATAAGGTAGAAGAAATTTTAGTTTACGGTATATACCCAGGATAGATCTATGTATAAAAATTAGTATTCGATTTCTAAAAGAAGTAGACTACCAGAATTTGTATTCTAACCTAGGTTAGAAGACAAAATAAAAAATGATTCTGCATTTAAAAAAAATAAATTTAAACATATATATTGTCATACCTATGTTTTTAATAGTTTTCATATTTTTTTACATTTTTAAATTTATGTTTACTATTTTTTCCATGAACGAAGGATAAAACATGTCCAAAATTGCCAAAAGTATGAAAAATCCTAAATAGACAAACAAAAATTCAAAATGTCTCTTTTTTCCAATTCTCCCTTATTTTTATTATTCATAAAAAGAAGTTTGATTAGTGATTTGGCAACATAGTGATTTGGCAAAACAAAATCTGTGATAGTCTGCTTAAAAGCATTTCCAATATAAAACTATATATTTTACTCCAAAATGGAATAAAAGTGGATATGGAGTAAAAATGTTCCAACCCAACTTCATTTTTCATTCTATAATAGAGTAATGAACCAAAAAAATGGATTACTCTATTTATGGAGTAAATTTCATTATGATGGGATATGGAGTTGGTTTGGAGCATTTATTACTCCATATTTACTTTTACTTCATTTTGAAAGAAAAAATAGTTGTCAAAAAAAAAAAATGGAGTTGGATTGGAAATACCCTAAAAGAAAACATTATGCAATTAATTAGTCAACTAGCTAGTTTTAGAGGTTTGTTTCAGGAACTTTTACGAAAGCTAATGAATATATTTAGACATAAATCAATATTTATGAAGCAATTAAGTATGTGTACGCTAATTTAACATGTTTTATGCATATCACTCATATGCGTTGTGTATGAAGTATGTTTTTTTCATTATTTTCGTGAACGAAATAATAACTAAAGAAAAATACCATAGGATAGCACTAAATTTTCTTGAGACAAATACACATTCCATATAGTATCACACAAAATTTCTTGAGATAAATTGGTTTTTGTTGTTTTCCCAATCTTTCAATAAATAAGAATAAAGAACCATTACGAATAAATAGTTGTGCCCTTTGGAATTTTTCTTTTGAGAATTGCTTCAAGTTAATAATTTTTGGATTTTGGAGTCTCTGAATACGGGAAAAAAAACTGGATTTGGAAAGAAGTTTTGTAGTTTACGACTAAATAAGCCCACAATATCCAAACCATCAGTAAACGTTTTTCGTTCCATATCCAAAAGCGGCAGCGTTTTAATTGCCAATGTCGACTTTCACTTCGTTTCGGCTTTAATTTCTGCAAGTGCCAATGTCATAAGCTTTGTCGTAGCTCTTACCTCTACGGAGAAGAAGCATGGTGCGAAAACAGTTTCAACAGGCTAAAACGGGTGAGAATTTTCCTACCATACTTTGACTTGTCATCCGATCTAATCTGCCTCTGTCTTCTGTCTTTATCTGAGTATTATATACGTCAATGAGATTAATGGGGGATATAGTGTAGTGGGTTGTGTTTGTTTTTGTCAAAGGTTTCAGCTTTTTACATGTTGGTGTGTTCTAAGTTAGTAGTGTCACACCCAAGGTGTTCGATGAAATGTATCTACGAAATCATGTAAGCTCTTTTTTATTTATCTAGATGGTTATTTAACTTATTTGTTTGTGTGTGTGTGTGTGTGTGTGACAGGAATAGAGGCTTTGAAGTCAATGGATGCAAACAAGTACCTGAAGAAGGTTGGATTAGGGCGTGACGATATGTTCTTTTGGAAACAAGTGGGGAAAGCACTGCTATGCACCTACACAATCTTCGGCATGGCATGGTTATACAACGAAACTTCTCCCTTAGGGTGGTGGACGCTGAAGCCGAGACCAAAGGAGGAGAGAGAGCTGGCTCATTTGTATGAGCGGCGTGAGTTTCCTTATCCTGGTGATACAGAGGCCATGGAGGATTTTGTTGCAAAGGGAGGGATGATCGGGACGGCGATTGGGCCTAAAGGGGTTGTTGAGTCCGAAGGTGAAGCTGATAATTACCAGAAAGAAATGGAGAAGAAGAAGTTTGATAAAGAGGCTCAGAAGCTGTGGTTGAGGATGAGGAATGAGGTCATGACTGAACTTCATGAGAAAGGGTATGATCTTGAGTAAGGCGCAAAAGAGTTGTGATGCAATGAACTTGTGCAGTTTGGCTGTCTCGGTTGGATTGAGGGTTCAACCATTGGAACAAGTGTTTCTGCTGACATGTCCTTTTGATTGTAGAGGAAAGTAGACAACTTTATATGACTGGTTTCTGTTCTACGGTGCCATTGATGTTATTGCTCTTGGCAAGTGCCTCTTTTCTTTTATTGTTGGCTGCCTTAAACCCTTTGGAATATTATTTGATACCAGATAACACTTACAAAGTAGAAAGAAAGGAGAGAACAAGATGATCATAAGATCTTACTCCAATAATCTATAGAACTGTGGGATGATAAGCAACTTACACAGTAATTTGTGCGACGAAACGATAATGAATCCCATAAACATCAAATCACAAACCATTCCTCAGTTTGATTGTCATTACACAACAAATCTAGAGAAGCAGATGAAAGATTACATCACAAGCCACAAAACAGGACATGACAGGACACAACACACAACCCTTTTTGGTTTTTTTATATATAAATATACAGAAGAGAGACTCATTCACATCTCTCAAGCGAACTTAGGGTTAGGCATGGCAGAGCGACCAAGGCCGCTGCTGCCGCTACTGCTGCCGCCTCCTGCTGCTCCTCCCTGCGGTCCAAGTTTCTTAATCCAATGTTTCATACTCTTTCTTGGATCCTTGCAGATCTTGCTTGATGTCAGGTTCAAGCTCCCTTCGCGTTCCAGTGAAACCCTAAACTGTTCAAGTACTTTCACTATCTGCCAGAACTCCGGTCTCTTGTCCGGTGCAACCGACCAACACTGCTCAATCAGAGCTTTCATGGCTCCTGGGCAATCTTCAGGGATAGCCGGCCTAATGTTCTGCACCAAAGATCAACATTTTTAAGGTCTCAAATGGTTGAAACAACTGAACAATAAAGAATCTCAAAGATTCTTGTACTGTAAGATTCTTTTTATGTTAAATTCTAAGGCTTTGACAGGATAAACATTAGACAGATCTCCATCTTACCTTATGTACAACTGCGAAAGCAGCTTGAATTGGATTCATATCCTCATAAGGTATAGCTCCAGCTACCATCTCCCATAGAACGAGTCCAAAGCTGTAAACATCAGCCTTTCGCCCATGTGGTTTCCTTTTAATCATTTCAGGTGCCATCCACCTATAAGTCCCTGGATCATCAGCCAACATATCACAGTACTCTTCCTCACACGCTATTCCAAAGTCAGCAATCTTCAATTGAAAGTCTGCATCTATCAATACATTTTCTGGCTTAAGATCACGATGAATAATGCGTCGTGAGTGAATATACTCCATTCCTTTTGCAGTATCCAAAGCAAACTCTATCAGCTTTTTCAAAGGAAGAGACCTATTCTCAGGCTTATTCAGAAAAGATCTTAGAGATCCTTCAGGTAAATACTCCGTGAGGACACAGTACGAAGGCGGATCTTTATACGCTCCCACAAACTGTAACAGCACACAAATAAGAGAACAAACTTTAGACACATATCATTCCTACTTATACTAACAAAAAGAGACTCAAATCTCACCTTAATAACATTTGGATGTGACAATCGTGACAAAAGGGTGACTTCCTTGGTAAACTGTTTCTCTAAACGAGCTCCCAAGCATCCATTATCGTCATCCTCAGGTACAGAGATAAGCTTCACAGCGACAGCTTTATCTTCATACTTCCCATGGTACAGTTTGCTATACAACCCATGAGCAAACCTTTGCCCCAACAAAAGCTTAGACATATCGATCCTGTACTCTTCAGCAGCATCGTCAGCACTCACTTTCCGACCAGTGTTATCAAAAATCTTGGACCAACCAGTATCCTTCATGCTCTTCACCCGCTCCTGAATCCTCAGCGTGCTGAGATCCCTTATAGGAACCGACGGAGACCGCAAGTTGAACGATCTCCTCTTCTCGAATGAGTTCTTATGGGTCAGCTGCTTCGGCTTCATCTCCTTCTCAGAGTCCATCCTCCTCGGATGCGGAGTGGAGAACCGTTTCCGCTCGGACTGAGCTTCCTTGAAGACATCGGGAAGAGGCGTCTGAGGGGAAGGGGAGACAGACCTCTGCTTGTTAGTCACAGGGTTTCTCTGCACTTCCGAATCAACAACATACGCATCAGCTTGCGTACTACTTGAAGACGATGATGACGTGTGAGGTCTTGTTCTGAGTCCAGGAGTCTTGTCTTGGTTGACTTTGACAGGGAAAGATGCTAACTTTGAGGAGTTGAGACGATAAGAGACTGTTTGTGAAAACTTAGTCCTCCTAATCCAAGAAGAAGCCTCTTCGTCCATCTTCTAAACTAGAACAACCAAAACTACTCTCAGATTGAAGCTAGCCCGTGAATACGACAAATGAGACAATCTCATCATCTACTAAAAACAACAAAGTCCCCATCTTTCCTCTTCAACCATTAAACCCACACGTTCCTCCAAATCGCTGGAACCTCTAAATCAGCAGAAGCAGCAATTAGCAAATCAGCAGAAGCTGTTGAGGATGATGGGATCTGATACTCACAGAAGGTAAAATGTTTACCTTTGAAACACGGAATCAGGGAGGCATGAAGTAGAGGGAGGAGGAGGGGAAGGAAGTGGATCGGAGTGAGGAAGATCCGGTCCGGCGAACTTGAAGACTGAGGAAGAAGGAATCGTGTGGGATTCTGGGGAAGACTTTTCTTTGACGAATCCTGACCTCTTACGCCTCTTTTTTCTCTTTTTGATGGATTTTTATTTATTTTGGAATTTCTTTTGAGGAAATATACGTTAAAACGGCAGCGTATTAGTGTGTCTGTCACTGTCTATGATATGCTCATAATATTCTATCTGATTGCGTATTTTTTTTTCTTTCAAATATTAAAATATCTAAAATTTAAAGGTTTAGTTTCGGCCCACTACTAATATGGTCGGCCTACTTGCAGTCCATAACAAAACTGAAAATGAGTAAACCAACCAATCCTGCTTCTCTTTCTGGTTAACCCGACACTTGTCTGTAACTTAATACCCCGAATTTTAACCAAAAGTCTGTCTTTTTGTTACGAGAATATTTTTTTTCTTACTGCAGAAAACTCGTAGTTGACCTTTTACATGGAAGACACTATCAAGAAAAGGCTAAGAAAAGTTCTTTTCTTTTTGAATTGTAAATTACTGCCTATGTGTGTTTATTTAGTGGGTTAATTACTTTATTAGATTTAAATCTGAAGACAAAGTTGTAGATACATACTCATCTTGAAGACTAAGTTATCCTACGAACGTGCTCACATTTATTTTTCCTCAGAATCTCTGACATAAACCATATAAATCAAGAAATGCTAGTTTAAATTCATTGACATTCTCAACGATGGTGGCATGTTTCAAACTATGCTAATATATGTGTACTTGTGAAAATGGTTTACTTGGTCTTATAACGGTTTCATTGAGTTTGACTCTTTGTAACAGTAGTGTCATGTCGTGTGTTGTTAAGACAGATCTAGATTTGGAAAACTATTAAAATAAAGTCTCTGCCCAGCTTAAAGAGTTCTGGATCAAAAAAAAAAAAAAGAAAAGAAAAAAATATCAAAGTTGGATAAGAATGATTCTATATTTCACATCATGCACCTTACATCTCGGCGTAGTGGAACATGTAACCCCCCTGCTGTCTCATTCAGTATGTATAATATATATGCTCTAACAATTCGAGGTTTTTTAGAATCAATTTATATGTAACAACAAATGTATATTTTTTTTTAAAAACGAGGAATTACGGAATCAATCGTACAAGGCTTCTCTTAGAAACACTTTCTTCACCTGTCACATAGTAAAGAAGCAGAGACAGAGATCACGATTAGAAAAAAATGAGCCTTGAGAATTTGATCATCATCACCATCGAAAATTAACAAGAGAATTAGGAGAAGAATTGTTAATTACTTGTTCTAGTGTGAGGAACATAACAACATTCCAAGTTCCTAGTCGTGTAAAATTCGGGAGGAATCCTTTGTAAAAGGCCATGATTCCCTGCAAAAGATACACCAAAACAGAGCAGTAAAGTGTGTTAAACGTGAACTCGAGAAAAAAAAAATATGATGGGGAAAAGGTATCAATGAACCTCAGTCTTCATGGTTTTGATGAAGCAATCGATTGTGTTTCGGTAAGTAGAGTCTCCCATCATTCTAGATTTCACCTGTGAACAACAACATACCAAAGACATCATTTTTCTTTCTTTTTTTCCCTCTACAATCTAACCTCTCCTTCAAGGTAGTGCTATGTCCATTATAATGCAAGGGACACCTTATTGTCAGGTTGAAAAATGCTGCAAAAGAGAGCTATAGGAGAGCTCTGTGAAGGATAAGGTTCTATAGCTCTAATTCAAATCATAACTTGGTCTATTGTGTTTGTCTTTCAAAGAAAAATAACTCAAAATGATATTGTAACCTTGTTGTTGTTTTATGCAAAGGAAGAAAAAAATGAATTCATACCACATCAATTGGGGAACCGATACAGACAGCAAAGAATCCTGCAGCTAAACCAGCTAACATATGAGTTAGAAAACTGTCTCCGAAGCCTGGAATTTTCATAATTATCTGCATGTGTATGGAACTATTAAAAAACAAACTAGTACTGTACTACTAACCAAACACAAAGTAGAAGCACAGCATACATTCTCAGAAACAACCTTAATGAGTTAAAAGAAAAAAATAAAACACACCTCCTTGATTTGATCATAACTAGCTAGCTCTGCAGCGTTGACAATAGCGTTCCTTGCAATATTAGGTCCAAGCCCTGTCCACAGCGCACCAACTCCTTCCTGTTTTTTTTTTTTAATAAATCAAAAAAGGCTATATATATAAAACTCTCTGATTAACCACCAAGTAATATAATGACATTTTTTTATAATTAGAAGATAAGCTTACTAACAAGCTTGACTATGGTGTAATAAGCATCAACAGCTCCAGCATAACGCCTAGGAACCCCAGCCGGTAACTTTCCTTCTGACTGAAGCCGAACTTTCACAAGATCAGTTGGATTAGCTACTATAATCGCTATTGCTCCTTTATGTCACACATAGAAGAAAAGATTTCTCATTTGATGATATTTGTCAATCTTTCACTCTTAACTAAGACAAATCACAATCAAGAACTAAACTCACCGGTTAGCAAAGCTGCAAGAATCTTTTGATAAAGTGGAATATCCCCAATAAAGTCACTTCCAACCAAAAACGTCTTGACCTGGCCAGAGATAACCGCAACATAAGTGAGTGAGTATATACTAAAAAAAAAAAGAAAGAAGGTTAGAGATGTGAGAGAGAGTCGCTTACAGGGTCATATAAACCAATCCTTAAACCACCATAGATACACTGACGATGGAGACCAGCGATAACACCTTTCCAAAGACCAGAGATACCTTCTTCTCTAGCAATGGTGGATAGAGTAGCAAAAGAGCCTCTGTACTTGGGCAAACTATCGCCGTCTCCGGTGGGGATTTTTTTTTGGAGCTGAAGCCTTACTTTGGCTGTGTCCAAAGGCACAGTAAATAACTGCAACATCAAACTCTCTCATCAGGAGGGGTTTTTGACTCAAAGACTACAACAGACTTAAGTCAATATCTTTGAAACAAAAACACTAAACCCATTATTACTATTGTATAAAGTAAACATTAATCAATTCAGAGTGCTAAAATGAGAAATCAATAGAGGGTGGTTGGAGTAGATACTACCTCAGCGAAACAAGCAGCGAAAGCGCTGCAAATGAAAGTTTCAAGGAACGAGATCTCGATCCGATCCGCCATTCTTGTCTTGTTTTGCGCTATAAAAGATAAGCGAGAGATCTCAGAAGCACCGCACCGACTGGGGGAAAATGAGAATATTAAAAAAGATCTAAACTTTCTACTCTGACGACGATGATTCTTAAAATGGGTTCATTCAATCAAAGGGTTTAGAGTAGTGATGAAGAAAAGTGAGATCTTTCTTCAATGGCGTAAACGGATACAGAGTCTCAATCTATCGTGTGAGATTGATTACTATTTCCTCCCCCCACCCACGAAGTACGACCAAAGGTTTCTCCTTTTTTTTTAATAATTAAAAGTTTTTTAAATCTGTCTTCTTCTAACCAACGCTTAACACGTCACTAGACTAGAGAGTTAGGGACCGACAACCCTCCGTATCCGCTATTGCTACTCAATGGTCAACCATACAGCGAGCCAGAGACCTACTCATCACTACATATTTCAGTCATACACTAAGTTGCTCATTTGATTCAGGTATGACTCAAGAATGCTCGCTGCTTTCATGTTTTTTTTTTCATACCATTACAACAGATACATTCGATCAGTCAATCGCTATCATAGGAAGATTTGAAGAGAAACCAATTCGTAGTTTTACAAAAGAAAAAAGTAACATTCTTTAAGCTGATGAACACACTAATCGCTTTACGTTTTTTTTTTTTTTAAATCGCTTTAAGGTTAGTGTACTAATAATATACACATACATATTACAGTTCGGTTTAAGGTTAGGAATTTAGAGGTTTTAGGAATTTAAAAGTGTACACTTGACTTTTTATTACTTTGGAAAAAATAGATAATACAGTATCAACTTTTGAAATATGAAAACAATTAAATTCAATTCAATACATATAAAAACATAGAGAAAATCTCCTGTAATAAGATGACAAATGCATATAAGTTTTAGATCATTAGTGGGAGTTTTAGAATACTAGTAGTATGATGTTTCCATAATTATCTCCCGTTCGAATGAGGGTTGTTGGAAGAAAACATGGAGAAAGATTAAAAAGACACGTTGAAGGAGCTCACAAATGTCAATTCCGATACAAACAATAATTGAAAGAAAGTGGCTGTGTGGCTGACATTTTTGGAAGAAAGAGGTTTAAGCTTACAAAAACCCACGTTTGGGAAAATCAAAGAGCTCACAAATTGATTAAATTAGTGACTGAGAAAGTATAGGCAAAGATAGTCGAAATGCGGAAATAACGGGGTCACATTGTAATTTATCGGATATTATTGGTTCTGTTCGTGAATAAACCAAAACTTGTGGTTCTAATCCTTTCTCCTAAAACCTCACTCGCCGATCTATCAGAACTCTACAGTTGTGTCGCAGAACGAGAGAGAGAGAGAGAGATAGAGACAATGGCGGCGACTCTTATGAACAGAGCAATCTCCAGAACCGAAACAACCGGTGCTTTCAGACTCTCTCTCAACCTCCTGAGAAACTTCTCAGCTCCGGCGGCGGCGGCGGCATCTCCGTCAACTGAAAACCCTAGCTCCGATCCGATCAAACCGAAACGAAGGAAGAAGAAGAACCTAATCGAGGTCGCTCAGTTCTTACCTAACTGGGGAATCGGGTACCATATGGCTAAAGCTCACTGGAACGGAGTCTCTTATGAG
Organism: Raphanus raphanistrum subsp. raphanistrum; assembly: GCA_019706035.1. NCBI lineage: Eukaryota > Viridiplantae > Streptophyta > Magnoliopsida > Brassicales > Brassicaceae > Raphanus > Raphanus raphanistrum. Next base: position 17,081,066 of record CM033981.1, read on the forward strand.
ATCACTAAGATCAATCTCTACAAGGTTCCCCTCCTTTTTCTTCATTTTCCCCTGTTTCTGCCATCAAATGGTTTGATTCTTGTGGTCATCACTTTGACGATTTCATTAATACAAAATGTTTCTGTTTGATTGATCATTTGGATTCAAATGCAGGATGGTAGGCATGGCAAAGCGTGGGGTATTGTTCACAAAGATGGTGAGTTTCGTTCTATCCTCTGTTTTCGTTTGCTCAAAGTCTAAACCTTTTCGTCATTTATATGAAGTTCCTACTCGCCATTGATCATAAAGTCTAAACCTTTTCGTCATATGTATGAAATAATGCTAAGTTCCTACTCGCTATTGATCATAAAGTCTAAACCTTTTTGTTTCATCAATGAAGTAATGCTAAGTTCCTACTCGCTGCTGGTCAGAAAGTTTAAACCTTTTTGTGGCTTTCTTAATTGCATTGGTGTTAAGATTCTCGGTTATGAAAAGGGTTTTCTTTTTGTTGTTGTTGTTGTTTTATGCTACAAGTCTGTTCACTTAGCTGTTGCGTTGCTTATAAGTCTATGCAGCTTCAGTGAGACTTAACATATTGGCAAATGCAGGGTTGCGAGCTGCGGATGCTCCAAAGAAGATAAGCGGAGTTCACAAACGCTGCTGGAAGTATATCCCTAACCTGTCCAAGACCACACCTACAACAACAAACTCTGCACCCGCTGCTGAAGTTCAAGCTGCTTGATGATCTGTTTGCTTCCATTGTTTGTGTGGGTACTTCTCAGGATATATCTGTTTGCAGTTTGTTTACCTTTTGGAAGATACAACTCTTTTGTTACTTGATGAGTCACTTTTGAATTCCGCGGTAGCTTTGTAGGAAAATATTGGCTTTTCGGTCCATCTTTTAAAGACTTGTACGCTTCTTGACATGGATTGTGATTGGCTTTTTGTGTCAACTTGTGTTGTAGGTGATCTTCTGGTGTTAAAACATCTAATAAAATACATCATTTACCAGTTGCAGGTTTTGGTTTGTATAATCATTTACCAGTTGCAGGTTTTGGTTTGTATGGACAAAACTTTTTTTTTGTTTTAATTGACAACCAACCAGATGAAGGTCTTGGCTCGAGCCACAAACATCTTCGTCTTTCAAAGACTGGTAATAGAATAGCTAGCTGTGTTAGAATCTTTTCATCTTTTACCCCCTCGCAGTTAAATTATGTTCAAAGAAGAAGTCACTAGCAGATAAGGATCTTGGAAATCAATGAGAAAGATCCTCTTTTCTTGATTCAATTTCAACTCACATTTGAGTTTTGAATCATCTCTTCAACTTGGAACTCACAATTTTAAGCACGAGTTGGCTCAAATGCTTGATAAAAAAAAAAAAAAGACAATGAGGCTTTTCTTCAGAAGACGAAAGAGAGAGAAGAAACCTATACACTTGAAAAGTTTTCAGTTTCTTTTACTCTGTCTCTTGGCTTCCAAGGAAGTTCCATCTTTTAGGGTTTCGCAGGCGTCTTTATCCATTCCAAGGCTGAAGAGAGCAGCAGCCTGGAGATAGAAAGCCGTTGGCCACTCAGGAGACACCACTTGCGCCTGCATTGCATCACCAAGCGCCTCTTGAGGCATGTTGCTCATCAGATAACACAAACACCTCCTTGCAAAAACAGTTGGCGATACCATTGTGCCATCTTCTATGAACTGCAGATACAATAAGAGAGCGCAGATACACAGATTTTTGAGTCAAGTTTTGAGGCAAATATGCAACAGCTTTTTGTTCCTTTACCTGCGTGTAACATTCAATGGTAGTGACAAAGTCTTTTCCTTTGAACGCAGCATCTCCTTGTTTCTTTGAGTTTAAACTCTCCTGAAGCTGGTCGGTCCACACTTGGAACGAGAGCTGTATTGCAAATGAAAATGATCATAATGTTTGGAAGACTACACAAGATTCAGAGAAGAAGCTCCATACCTCATTTGCTATGCCCTCATCGTCTTTGTAACCCACTTTCTCAAGAATCTCATGAATCGCAGTGAGGTCAAGTCTTGAACAAGCATCTCCAAGAGGGGTCAGCGAGGTTGTCTCCTTTGGAGAAGCAGCTCCATGTGGAATCCCCAGTAAGACATAAGAAGGAACCTGAAGAAAACAATAAAGATACATAATAAAGAAGATGATATTCACAAGAGGAAGTTGATTTAGTTTGTGTGCATACATCAGTTTCCTTCTGAAGAGGAGCGAGTGAGGTCACAAGAGATTTCACATTAGGCCTTTCACGAGCTTCATACTGCAAACAACGGGAAGCTAAGCGAACCAAATCGGCTCCATCATCATTTGAGAAATGACCTTCGAGAGCCGAGTCCATTAGCATCATGAAGTTCTTCCCACGAATCAGATCAAGCGCCTAACACAAACAATGGTAGCATAGATCAAGAAAAAGCTGAGAGGGTGTTAAGGTGTGCTTATAAATGTGTGTGCGCTTACATGGCTTGGTGGTATGTGTTTGCCACTGAGAAGATCTAGCAACAGCGTTCCGAAGCTGTAGACCACGCTCTCAGGAATCACTCTCCCTGTATCATATCAGATTCGTCAGATACATAAACGCTTGTTGACGCCATTGCATCTAAGATCAGTAACTGACCTGTTTTAAGGTACTCAGGAGGTGTGAAAGCCAGATTAGTACTGTAACTCTTCCCATCCCTACTGTTCTTCATAAGACCGAAGCAAGATAGTCTAGGGTCACCATCCTGTAATTCAGATTATATAGATCATGATTAAAAGATGAATAATCTAAAGCACAATAAGAAAGAGATTGGTAAGCTGAAGAGTGGAGGAACCTGGTCAAACAAGATCCTGTAAGCGTTGAGATCATGGTACAAGGCGCGACCTTTGCTGCTGCAATACTCGAGTGCTTGTGCAAGATACAAAGCCACTCTCACCCTCATCGCCCACTTCATTGGCTCGCTATCCCCTGCACATTATCAACCAAACACTAGAGCATTTAACAGATCTTTCAATCTTAATTCTACTAATAAAGATGAAACCAAACAAGCAGAAGTTTCCAATTAAAGAGTTTATAAGAACTCAGAAGCATTGAGACAAGACCAAACAAACAAGTAGTAGGCTTACAGTGGAAGAGATGCTTGGAGAGAGTTTCAAAAGGCATAAACTCAGCAACGAGGAGTCTCTCATCTCCTTGACAAGAGAAACCAATCAAGTTCGCCAACCTCTCACTCCTCAACTGCCCCACAGCTTTTGCTTCCTCCTAAAACACACCCCAAATCAAAATGGAACAGTATAAACAAGACAGACCCTATCCATCGACGGAAATGAGCAAAAGGCACAAACTTTATGAGAGTTACTACCAGAAACTGACGAGTGTCGGGCCAAGCGGATCTGTTGAAGCGCTTAACAGCGATCCATCGGCCGTCTTCGAGTCTGCCTTTGTAAACGACGTTAGGAGCTTTAACTCCGTGTTCCGAGACGATGCTGTCCGTGGAGAAACCTGAAGTTGCAGCTCGTAGTTGGTCGAAGCTGAACTCCGTAAACGACGGCAAATCCTCTGTTCCGTTTTCTGTCGGAAAATCAAAAAAAAAATCAACTTTTTTTTTTTTTTGTAACTAAAAATCAACTTTTTAGAATGTAATAAAATGCGGTAAAGCTAGAGACTTTTTTTTTTTCTTATATAATCTTTGTACCTAGTTCAGAAGCGTCGTTGAGAGTTGATTTCTGATGTGTTGGCCACCAACAGAGAGATAGCTTTGAGCAGCGAAGTCCCATTGAAAGGTTTTAGAGATTCCTTCCTTTTCTTTTTTTTTTCTGAGTCTCTCCAGTCACTACCTGAGATGTGAAGAGAAAGAGAAAAAAGGTTTCTTTTTCTGTTTTTTTTTTTCTTTTTTCTTTTTTCTCGAGGAGAAAGGAATCTGTGAGAAAATTTATATAGCGCACGTAGTGAAGAAAGACACTGGTGAAAGAAAACAGTGTTGTTTACTTTGTGGATCCAATGTTTCTCTCTCTCTCTCTTCTCCTTTCTTTTTTTTTTTCCCTCAAGTAGTATCATAGAAGAAAGGCTAAAAGTCCAATGCCACATACAAACCCAAGAAGGGGAACCGAAAAAACAAACATACATAAAACATAAAAGAGGCCCAACATCGGCCCGAACTACCAACGACCCAACCCGGTCCAAACCAACGAAAAAGAAACTGTCGGTGGGCGCGTGTCTTAACCATCACGCCACCATGAACGCGTTGACATTGAAGAGCGCGGAGGACACGTGTTGTCATCTCGCCCAGCGAGGCACACGCGTCACACATCCGCTACGCTTTCACCGACAGTGACTCAACACCGGAGCAAGCCAAACCGCCGCTTCACCGGACCACCTCACAAACGCCGGAGCCAGGATCCCGAACCTTCCTTCATCCACTCTTACGCCTGAACTCTTTCCACCGGAGAGCTTCACCGGGTTTCTCCCGAGATCTCATCCGAACCATCGAGAAACCGCCATCTTCTTTCTCTCGCTTCTTTCACCGGATAGAACCCATAAACCGTCGGGATCTCAACCGGAGGCGAAGCCACACATCCACACCGACACATCTTCGGTACACCATAACACTTACACCAGAGTCGCCGTCAAAAACGCAAGAACCGTTCGACGCGGCAACCGAGAGCCGACCGTTCACCCTAATCAGATAGGTGCAACGGCGGAGACTTGAGCCGGTCGTCCACCGAAAAAGGGTGCGGCGCCGGAAGCTTTGATAAAACAAAAAAGAAAACCAGGAGGATTAAACTAAAACAAGCAAGCGCAAAAGAAAGCAAGAAAAAAGAGAGAGACCGGACCGGCGGTGGCTGTGGAAGCCCACCCGCCGGCCAGAACCATTTGACGCCGGGAAGTTTTAGATAGGAGACAGAGAGAAATCAATTAGGAGAGAGAAAAAGGTTTTTATATTTTGTTTCCATCCTCTCTCTTCTCCTTTCTTTACTTTGGTTTTTCAGAAAATATCTAACGTTTTCTTTTGTTTTCTTTTTCTCATTTTCTAAATGTGGAATGTATATTTCAAGCTAGATTGGAGCTGAATACCACATAAAGAAACCGGTAAAACAGTATCTTACTAATATTTAAATACATTATCTCACTTTTCAGAACTATATTTTACTGAAGATATTATTTTTTTTTTTGAAAAGAAATTAACTATTTTGTACTATACACACTTATACAGTATGTTAATCTATTCACTCAGAGAAAAAAAATATTTGTGTTTAGCTAATAATGCGTTGGCCACACTATAAACTTTTTTAAAATGCGGGTTTGATCAAGAAACGATATTTTTAATCTAGTTTCCACCTTTTAATTAAACTTCTACTATAAGTGCATTTGAACCCCCATAAGCTAAGAACTTTCCAGCTAAAATGACGCAGACCGGTGACTCAACAAAATTAAAGAGGTCCATGAAGCATTTTATATGCAAGTCAAAAGCTTCTGTAGTGACATATACTATCCCATATGTATTATTTTCATAAGAAAAACTAATGTTGGTTGGTGGAGACAAAGAAGATCTTGATGATAAATTTGGTAATGGAAAGTAGTAATAGAAGATGACTTCACGCCTGTGCCAAGGAGATGTTTGTTGTCCTTTGGGGAACACATTTTAGCCTAAATTAAGATGCTCTTAAGTGACCACAAGTTAGGACCACTATAAGCAAAATAAGTGAAGATGTTATTTATTTCGGAGACTTGAATTGCATGTGTCAAAGAGACTTGCTTCGACTCTTGGCTCAATAAATATAGAAACCAGTAACAAAATCATATTTTAGCACCTAATATATTTTTATACGTGCTGGGTTTGCGGGTCGACCCGCCCCGACCCGCTCCGCCCCGCTGCGGGTCGACTCATTTCTTCGATTCAAAAATTCGACCCGCTTGACCCGCATCTAAAAAATGTAAAACATGTCCCGCCCCGCATAAATTAGCGGGTAACCCGCAGGACCCGCGGATAATATAAAAAATAATAAAAATAATTATTTTAATTAATATTTTTTAAAAAATAATATAAATAATATATTTTAATTAAATTTTTAAAAATGTTCGTACTTTTTATTATTTTTTTATAAAAAACATAATTTTTGTTAAAAAAAATCATATTTTAAAAAGAAATTTTTTTTTTTAATTTTGCGGGTTGGCGGGTACCCGCAGTTTAAATTCGGTCGACCCGCACCCGTTCCGCGTTAAAATCACTCGACCCGCACCCGCACCCGCACCTGCAAACAATTTTTTTCAAATCACTCGACCCGCACCCACGGCGGGTCAAACGGGACGGGGCCCGCGGATAATGAATCAAATTCTCAGCTCTATGTGTAACAAAACGTAAATTTGAGAAAGGGCCTTTTAGCCAAATGTTATATTTTGTATAGTGAATTATTCCTGGTCTAACTTGTATATATTCTTTTAAGGATAGACTAGACTCATTTTTAAAATGCTTAGCGCAATCTGCAATGGTAAATTCATGGAGATGTCTAATTTTGATTAATATTTTTTTTAAGTTAGACAAAGAACAGAACATCCAGATAATCATTTAGACAAAGAAAATGTCTTTTTGTGAAATCTCGGATAATCTTCCAAATGATGTGAAGAATTATAGTCTCTTTCTGGGCATATGGCAAATTGGATATTGATGGGTCTACCATGTTGCTTGTTGTGTGTTCAAAGTCCATAAAGCTATAAAATCCACTCTGTTTCTCACTGTCTTTGTGACAACATAAACAACTCCACGTGAACGATGGGAACATTTATTGTTTTCTTATAAACAAGATTCTTCTTTTTGACATTAAAAGACTAAAGTTGGAAATATGAACTAATAGAAAAAAACTCAAATTTATGCAAAACTGAGACTTATCTATTTGTCTATAACTTTTACATGTAGTGTTTTTTTTAGGATCATCGAACTTGTCTGATCAGCGAGGCAGGCTCAAAAACATGCATGGTTGTTGTGAATCCAAATCCGATTTTGCTGCCTCAAAAGAGAGATTCATATCACAATGAATCACATGGCAACACCAAAAAAAGCCTCTTTAAACTTCCAGAGGCCAAAGATTTTCACAGCTTAAAAGTAAACCAACATTATACATACAATAGAGAACAAGATATAAAATATTCACACTTAAAGAGTTGGGAAGATCATTTCTCTTTTGGTTACACCATTAAACTAGCTACTTTAAAGAAATCTTGCTGCTTACTTATTTCTTGCAACTGACTTACCCTAGGCTTAACACTAACCATTTCACTTACCTGTAAGTAAAAATTTGGGTTTGAAGTAATAATATAAACTCCAGACCGTTTCAACAGGCGACATGGGATTCTAAATATTGCCATTAGGCTTTGAACCTTGGTCCTGGGACTAACAGGGTTTCCGCTCTAGCCTTATGTTGATCACGAGAGCTTTTGTGCTCAAGGGTGAGCTCTGACATTTTCCTAGTCTCTGCAAGTGCCATACATATAGAGAAAGCTTGTAGCTGTGAAAGAGATGAATCGTACACAACTGAATATATCCCTTCCTTTATTGGTTTATAGCTCAAGAATGGATGTTCTTCTGCCTCTTCTCCCTGAATTGAAAAAAAGAAGAAACTAAGAGATGATGAAACCATTTATGATATGGAAGAGAGAAAGATTAAAAAGCCAGATTGAATTTGGGACTAAGGTAGAGAATCTGTACCAGAAAGAAAAGCTCGAATGGGTTTGAAGAGGATGGTGAGTTTGATGCTGTTGAATTCTTGCAGGAGAAGTTGTGCTGATTTGTAAGAATCCTGAGATTGCATCCCATATCCCAACCTCCACAATCGCAAGACCCACCTGTTCTCCATCTCTGTATCAAAGACGAAGGACCTCCTTTATGAGGCATACTATGAACACCGCTTTGAAGTATGACCGTAGCACTAATGTCCTGCTCAAAAACCCTGTCTTTGATGTGATCTTTAACCTCTTTATCAAGTGGATTGTGATCCTGAACCGTGCTAAACCATCTTGGCATCTTCACAATGATGGCGGCGAGCTCGTTTTTCAGCTGCAGATCAGACTTTTCCGCGCTCTCTTGATCAAGTTCGACGGAGAAGAGAACAAACTCTCTGATGGAACCAGATAGCAAAGAGCTCGAGACCCGCATCTGAGCAACAACGTTCGAGATAAGACCATGTGTTTGGCCTCTGCCTCTTTGGTTTAACCATGAGCTGTTTCTCTTATGGTCTTTAATAGAGAAAAACGTATAAACACTAATGCATTCACCCTCTTCTGAGCTTCCCATTTTCTTTTGTGTGGCCGCAATAATGTCGGTTTCTTTGTTCACTGCGAATCTAAAGAGCGGCTGATTGTTCTTAACTGTTACCTGCAGAACAGCTCGAACCATGGATGATCCTACCTTCTTCTCATGAGCTGAGTCATTGACATTTACTGATCTGCAACCGGTGATACCCAGTTTTATTCTTGGAACGCCTTCACCTCTAGGCCCATCCACAGAATCGCCAGAGTGAGTTGCCCTTTGCTTCAATAGAGGTTCTAGAAACCTCCTCAAATGGCTTGTCGTGGTTGTATCTTTTTCACTGACTGATGAAACGGTCTTAGAGGAGTTTTCCACTGAGTCTAGCTTGGTCGTCGTGGAACCTGCACCGTTAGTTTTGCTGGCCTTACCCATACTGAAGCTACGCCGCTGAAAAGGTGACGTACTTCTCCCCTTTGAATCTTGCCTCTGGGGAGGCTCATCCGTACAATGTTTTTTCACAGATAACAAAGATGACGCTCTGTCTTCTGAGAGTTTACCTCCGGAAGATGTATTAGTTTCTTTTGTTGAGAGTGGCACACACTGAGATAGTTTACTCTTTGCCGAACAGCCATCAGCTTTACATGGCAAGGAGCAAGAATGTTGAACTTCAACAACACTGTGAACAACTTGGACCTTATTAGTCGAACTCCTCTTGCAGGTATTAGCCTCTTCTTCAGATAGCTTCTTGGTTGAGTGATAGAGCTTAGTTTCCCCTCGCTGCTTTTGACCAACTTCTCCATCAGGACCATCACGGACTCTTTCCCGTAACTTCTTCTTCTCACTCCTTTTGCGTCTACTAGTATCAGCTTTAGAGGTTACCTCCATGTTCACGCCAACCTCTGGATTCAATCCATTTGACAGAGCACCAGCTTTCAGACCCTTCTTCTCACATTCAGCTTGTGCTTCATCAGTGTTCAGACCAAGCTTTTCACTTGGTGCGCTGAAACCTCTATGATCTTTAGGTTTCTTTTTCCGCGTACGTTTGATTTCTTCACGAGGATGTGACATCAGATCAGAGTGCCGTGAGCTACGATGTTTCCTTGGAAAAGCCGAAGTAGTTTTACGCACATTGCTGGGACCAGCAGAAGAAGACTCATCTGTTGGGTGGTAAACGGAAGGCATGACGATGCGGTTATTATGATGAGTATGGTGCCACTTCTCCAGGCGGCTCCAGTGAAGAACACCAACGCTCAGGAGATGGTTCTCCTGAGTAGGGGTGGTTTCAGTTCTCTCCAAGAAAACAGGTAGCTTGGACATATACTTGACAAGCTCAACCTTATTATTATCATCATTAGCACCTGAAACAGTAAAACTCTTGTCCAAACGGCACTCCATTGTTAACTTGGATGATTCACATAGTCTTTTTGGACCTCAACCCCGCTTAAGAACCCCACATAGGAGCTTACCTAGAGATCATGAACAAAACCACATCACATCAACTCATTAAAAATCCAGACACCGTAGCAGGAAAAAAAAGGGGTCCAAAAATTGAGGGAGGAAGTGGTCCTCACAGACTCAGAAAAATATGGTTCCTCCTCTGCATTTATGTCAATATTGGAACTATCGCAAACACTTTAGATACGACCAAAACAAAAAAAACACAAAATCAGATTCGATTCAAAAGTTATCGGCGGATCTACAGAATGTGGGACGATTTTTCCAAAATTCGAATCCATAGAAGAATAACAACCTACACGTAAAAGTGAATCAAAAGGTCGCTGAGTAACTTTTTAATCGTGACAGAAATTTTCTAGGGTTTAACAATTCGCTTAGTTAGGTTCTTCGTTTTATAATCAGAAATCAAAGCTCTGCTTATAGATCAATCAATCAATCATTCTATGGAGAGTTGTTTCTTAGCTCAGCCTAATTAAAAAAAAACATTTCCACCGAATCAAAGCAGAACAAACAAAACAAATTACCTGAAACAGGGAAAGGTAGTGAGAATCGGTGAAGGAGGAGAAGATACACAGAAGAAATCTCACTTGAGAGTGAATCAGCAAAGTGAAGATCCGAAATTATAAAAGTTAGAGAGAGAGAGAGAAAAAGGAGAGTGACTAAAGGGAACGAAGATGATCCAACGGTGGATATGAGTTGTGATCGTGATCTAGGATGGTGCGCGAAATGCCTTGTGGTCCCCCACACATGTATTTGCACGTTTACGTGTGCTTCTTACCAATATATTACCATATACTGACAAAAACTTTTATAATATTTACTGACTTTTCCATAATAGATTATCAATTATTTGATACATCGTATTAAATAATATAATGACTTTTTATATTTAATGACTTATTTTTAAGAACGTATAATATAACGTTAGTTAGAACAAAAGTTAAAACTAATAATTGTCTCTTTTGTAATCTTTCCTTTTTATATAAAATAATGAAAATTATAATTGTAAGACATGATGATTGCATTGCATCGAAAGAGATCAGATGAAATCACAGATTAGTTTATAATGGTTCGTCGGATGTCGTCTTTGGATAATGAATTTACTAGGACACGGCGGTTAGTTACTCTTTAGAGTTTTTCCGGCAGTTATGTTTTCCTGTGAATTTTTCCACTGTGTTCTCTTTCGTGGAATAGCGTAAAGTCTTTCTTCCCTTTGATGTAGTTCCACTTGGTTGTTGCTTTATTGGTCTTTTTGGTGTTTGGCAATGGTCCTCGGTGTCAATGTGGAGATCATGTTCCACATCGGTTTTTCTTCTTGCAGTTGTGTTTGAGTTAAAATTCTCTTCATTTTTACTAGTTAGGGTGATAGCATGTGCTTCCAGAGATTGAGTTAAAATATGGTATCACTAATTCTTTTCAGATTTCACAAACTAGTGTCGAGACTATTAGGTTTACACTATATTTTAGGACAACTAAAGTCTAAAACATAATTTTATATTTTCACAAGTTGTACCTCAAAACATCAAAACTAAAGTATGGCTGTCGAGAGTGGTTCTTACGAGTGTTTACTAATCGGATTGTGTGCTTAAACTTCACTACTAGCTTTTTTTTTTTTTTTGGTCAAAATGTTAAACACTACTACTACTACAAGCTATTAAAAAAATAGTTCCAGTCTATAAATAATCAAGAATATTACAAGATAGTTGAAAGGTATTCATTCTAGGTATATTTTAGGGACATTTATTTAATGAGTTTTCAAAAACTTTTATCACAAAATAGTCCACAAAAATGATCCAAGTAAATTTTACTAAAAAAAAAAAATCTAAATTACCATTAATAAATAATACATTTAATATTAAATATTTATTTTTAAACAATTATTACTTTACCATTTTATAATAAATCTTAAATTTTAGATTCTAAACTCTAATCTTCTAGTTCTAATTCCTATCCTCTAAAAGCTTAAACTATAGTTGTTAACCAATTAACCATATGAATATATGTATATTTAAACCTTTTTAATAAAAATATTCTAGTTATCTTTCTTTATATATTATTTTTATGATGGATTTTTTAAAGCTATCATAAGATATTTACAGTATCATATGGTTAATTGGTTACGTGTAAAAAAAGTTATTTATAATATCTTTATACACGAGCTGCACCAAAATAAATGCAATCGTGTGGTCAATTTCTTTTACCTTGATGTTGTTTTGTAAGAAAACTATATACTGTAATATTTACGTGTATAGATTAATATAAAGTCCTCTGTTGACTGTTGGTGGAACGATCGTGGGATTTTAAATGGGTCCACTGACGCAGCTTAAGATCAAAGACTGTAGTTTCCAAGAAAGCCTTGTAATGATCGTTTTTGTAATGTATATTCTAATTATGTACGTATATTTATAGAGCTTATTGGCGAGATAGCCATTTTTGAATATGAAATTAAGAATCTAACAATGATTTTGATATAATTCATTGTCAGACTCTTTGGCTTCATTTTACCCGGTTATGTCCTTACACGTAATAAGTTGCCGGTTCCATATTCTAAAGTAAACGACGTGGTTGGTTTTGTGTGACATATTATCAATAACATAATTGATAGAGCACGTGGTACAGCTATATTCAATACATATGATGTATGTGTATGCATCGAAAGGAATAGATAACAATTGTAAGTGACCATAAACTATATTAACCTGATGGTGAAATGAAGATAATGACATTTCTATTCTATACGGACTGTATAAGTTTATATACTATGTATGCTAGGTAGAATAGTAACATTATACTTGTGTCATCTGGAAGTTGACGTATGCGGTATGAGATGCGATGATGCATGTTGTAGAATACATTTCCAATAGTTGGTGACAGCTATTTCATATGAAAGAGTAGGAAGTTACCACGTAATGAGTTAGAGTTATTAAGATAATTTCACTGTGTAAAATTAAACAAGTGGTTTAAGCTAATGATTATATATGTGCGTTACAGGGTTAAGTAAATATTTACACCGTCCATTATGAAGAGTGTTCTATTATATATACACCGTACTATTTTAAATGCTACTAGAGGTATAGTACAACCATGATTTAGTTACATGAAATACAATAAAATACAAAGCTAATGGGGATGGTTAAGAGAACAGTTGACACCAAACATTAAACCCAAATTAGGGAAATATAAACCCTAATCCATTGGCCAAGTTAACCTATGCGAACCGTTCTATCCTATATAAAGTATACTATTTTAAATGATACAGTAGGCATAATACAACTATGATTGAGTTACATGAAATACAAAACTAATGGGGATGTATAAGAGAACACTTGTCACCAAAACTAAATCTTAATAGGAAAGTGGTAATAGTTACCCCAATGTCAACTCCAATCGTACATAAACTAAACCCTATCAACTAATCACTAAACCCTACACATAAATGTAAACCCTAATCCAATGTCAACCCAAATCTTTCATAAACTAAACCATAGCCACTAATCACTAAACCCTACATGTAGATGTAAACCATAATCCAATGTCAACCCAAATATTTCGTAAACTAAACCTAAATTTCAAAACGCAAGTAACATGCATTTCCATTCTATACGAGCATATAAAATAGAAAATGTAACAAATGATATAATAGTTCAAATTTTGAAGTGTCTACGATTGCAGGGAAAGATCTAATGCTTACAACAAATTCAGATTGGTTGTGGCGAAAGAAACAAAGATGGACAGCATTAGAGAAAAAGAGGTAGAAGAGACAACATCATATGTATGTCATTCACATTCAACATCACATTAGATTCTATTTTATTTGATGCAATAATAAATTTTATTCCATTTATGTTCAGTATATTATTTATTTTTACAAATCATATACAAGCTAACATAAATCACATATATAAACCATACAAAAATCATATCAATAGAATATGAAACAACAACGAACAATATTGAACCCTCCCTTTCAAACATCGAATGAAGTATAACTTAGTAAAAAGTACATTATATATTAATAAACATTGCAAGAAAGAGAGGAGCCATATTTGAAGGAAAGACAGTCTCTTCCATTTCATAAAATAGTATAGAAATGCTATTACCATTCCAACTCATTCATGACAAACCTGAAAAACAAAATGAAATGAAGAACACATTAGTTTACAAGTTGGATGGAAATGGAAGCATATGAGATAAACTACTAATATATGAATTACTTTATTCTTAGGTTAAATGTTTAGCTGTATCAATCCCAAATAGCCTATGCGAGTAAAGAAGTAACATATGCAATTAGAATTGTACCATCTGATATAATATAATTTATAGATATGGAACGGAACAGATGGTCAGATGGAATGGAAAGCGAATAATATATTACTTTTGATACGATTCTTAAGAAATACAGATGGTCAGATGGAATGGAAAGCGAATAATATATTAGTTTTGATACGATTCTTAAGAAATACAAACGAATGGAATGGTATATAGCCAGTCTCTAAAATTAAGATATTCCATTTCAAATAGTACAGGTTCCATAAGATATTCTATTTCATACAAAATCATTTTTATCGCAAAAGGGATTTTTTCATTCCCAAATCACTATCCCCACTTCGCAGTAAACATATGAGTAAGACGAACCGAGAAAAAATTAACTCTAAATCAATTTGTTTACCTCAGCTTACCAGATTGGACATAAAACAGAAACTATGGGTTAGATTTATCAATTTGGAATAGACTAGGGTCAAATCTATTCTGAATAGGGAAAATAACATTGTAATAATAGAATCTATGACACAAAACAGAGAACTTAAAATATTGCAACATACACTACAAGAAATATGTCCATTGTTAGCGCGGATTTTATGCTATGTTAGGGGTTTGATAGCGTTTTACCAAATGCTATGTATGCGGCAGCAATCATAGGTACCTATTCTACGATAGCATTTTCATAACGCTACAAAAAATAGAGATACAATAGCAATATTTGAATGCTATTATTAAATTAAATAATGGTTCATATTTCGTGCTATGATAGGTTATTCTGAAATTAAAAAAAAATTAAATTAAAATAATTAAAACTAAACCCAATTTTTTATAATTAAAAATAAAATTAAATTTATTGATAAATAAATTTCGGTTTACAAAACTAAACCAGAAAAAATAAAAATAAAGTAAACCACAACGGTTTATCCAATTCGGTTTACACTAAACCGGAAAATCCTAAAAAAAAAAAAAATACTAAACCTAAAAAAAAAAGAAAACTCCAGCCGCCTCCATTAAGCTTCTTCATCTTCCTTCACCACCTGAATCTTCTTCATCTTCCTTCACCACCTGCATGGTTGTATCTACTAAGAACAAAAGAAGCACCGATTCTTATTCTTCTGATCCTCACCGGTGGAGTCTCTGATTCGTCATGGGTCCACTTCCGGCGACTCTGCTCAAGGGCTGCTCACGACCGCGCTGCTCGCAACCACGGACCAGCATCTCTGCTCACGACCTACCAGAAACAAAAAAAAATATATTCAATAGAGACAGAGAAAGAGAGATAACGAGAGAGAGAGAGAGAGACAGAGAAAGAGAGAGATAGACAAACAGAGGGAGAGAGAGATAACGAGACAGAGAGAAAGAGAGAAACAAAGACAGAGAGAAAAAAAGAGAGAGAGAGCGAGAGTGACAGGGAGATACAGAGAAAGGAGATGACGAAGAGAGTGATACGGAGAAAAGAGATGTTTGTGTGAGATGAATCGTGAGAGAGATGGTGAGAGATGAAGAGAGTGAAACCCAAAATCTGAGATTTGAAGAATGGACCAATAAGAAGGAAGCACGGAGATCACAACAGAGTGATTTTCAGCCTTTGGATCAAAATCTATCAAGGGCCAAAAACAAATAAAAAAAATAATTTCCTTTATCTGTAATTATTTTAAAATGGCTAAATTTAAATAACTATATATAAAATTTGAAAAAAAAAATTTGCATTTAAATTTTTGGGGTTATGTGATCTAAAAACTGATTTGATAAAAAGATTCAGATGAAATTATTTCTTTTGCTTTTGTGTGTTTACTGTTTAGAGGTTTTAAAATATAAATTTTATGTTTTGGAGTTTATAATATAATTAAGTTTGAATGTTTACACATAAATCTGATTTATAATTAAATTTGAATATTTGATTCAAAAGTTGAAACGTTTTTAATTTCGACTTTATGGTTTATAAAAATTATGATTAAGAGTAAATTTAGTTTTGTGATTTAAGGTTTGGTTGTTGGAATATGAGGTTTAGGGTTTATGTTTAGTATATATTTGGATTAAATTTGGAAAATATAGTTTTGAAAACTATATATAAGATTTGTAGTTAATTTTTAATAATTTAGATTTGAAGTTTTATTTAGAGTATTGAATGTATAGTTTATGTTCGAAGTTGGAATTTAAGTTAAGTTTGATTAATGATTAAATATTTGCATTTCGGAAACTATAGTTTAAAATTAAGAAGATAAATTTGAGTTTAATTTTAAGATCTGAAATTATAAAATGAAAAGATTAGAGTTTGAAAGGTTGTGTTTAGAGTTTAGGGTTTAAAACCATGTTTATAGTTTAGAGGTTCAAATAACTTTTTTTAGCATTAGAAAAACGCTATTATTTGTCTTTCATAGCATTAATGAAGTCGCTTGAATAATGTTTTTTGGCGCCTAAGTCTAATTTTGCAGTAACTATTGGCGGAGTTAGTGATTTTATCTTCCTGTTCATTTAATTTTCAAAATAACATTAATTAAGTGCTATTTTAGGTTCGGCTCTATTATAGCGTTTATCTAATGCTGTGATATAATGCGGAAAATTTTAAATCGTCCACGATAGCAGTTCAGTAAAACGAGCTATGATAATGTGCTATCAATGTAGACTTTTTTTGTAGTGATAACTCACCTTAATCACTGATATGAAAGAGATCTGAGAAGAATCAACTTGGTGAAGTTAGAAAGGAAGGGTTTGTTACTAACCGCCGCTTCGAATTTAACGATATCCGATGTCGAAGGATGGCACAAACGGAAAAGAGTACACGATTGGAATGGGAGTACGAAGAAGACGACAAAGCTTTTGAAATCAGGGGGAGGCGACGTTGTGGAGCAATTTGGTGTCGGAGGCCTTTTCGACTCCGAAAAAGTAAAAAAGGGAATATGTGAAGTCACGTACGCCACAACTTTTTTCTACATAATTAATCATTATTTTTTTGAGCAGGTTACGCCGGTTGAAAATAAGGGTATTACAGTATTATTATGTATATATGACAGCATCTATAGGTCTGTTAGGTAAAATAACTAGTATGTGAATTACGCTTTTTTTTATGGTCATTGGGCCTAATTTCTCATATTTAACTATACTGTACATAAAATGTTTTAAGTTATTTTATTATTTCACGACATAAAATGTTTTTATACAGAGCTCGGCATAAATAGTCGTTGCTCATTTTATATTCGTTATTCCTTCCATATGCATCTTGATTTTCAAATATCTTTTTTAACACATTTGATTTTCAAATATCTATTGTTTTTTTTAACTCAAAAACTTCACTATTAGAATCGAAGCATGTATCGAACACCAAAGAAAAAAAAAGCAGAATCAAATACCAAAACAAAGAGTCTAAAACTGAAAAAACCATCAAAACCAAAAGATCATCACTATTCAAACTTCAGCACCAGAAACACTTGAAAACAGAGCATCACCGCCTTCTTTTCTCTTCAATCACAATCCCCTTTAACCAATCCGGTTCACCTCGCGCCACATAAGATTGTAACCTCATTTCCATCGTTACACTCCTTGCAATCAAAATATGTTAAATAACAATTATAGTAATAAAAACTATAAAATATTAGCTTTTTTGGTTTTGTATATCTAGTTTTGATAAGTAATCACAATACTTTTATAATTAAACTCAAAATAAAATATCTCATATAGATGTAACATATATAAAATAAATCAATAATTCAATGTTTAGACTCTGAATATTACGTTTAATCATTAATCCTCTGTGAAGTGTGTAATTATTTCCCAGTTTCTTGCATTGATTACTCATGAGTAATATAATACCGTGTATATACTTCTTTTTTTATTAGTTTTCATTTAACCAAATTTAAGTTTTGGTCATATGAGACATTTTTTAAGGCAATACCTCCATTAATTAACCAACGCGTGTTGGCCTAGTGGTAAAGGAACTCCGGCTGAAGTGTCCGCTATGGGTTCGATCCGCGTTGGCCACGAGAGAATTTACATGGGTTTCTCTCGCTCTCCAGACCACTTCGCGTAATCAGAGACCCTTAAGTAGATGCTTAAAAATTCCTGTAATGGCAAGGGCATAAGCCCGGTAGGCTAGTCTATCACGCTTAATGGTCGGATACTGGGTTATCAAAAAAAATACCTCCATTAATTATGTCTGATTAATTTAGGTGAACATAACTTCTCTCGTCCTAGTATGGGATGGGGATATGAAACATGTTTACATACTCAATGTTTTCATGTTTTCATCGATCTCTGGCGCAAAGACTATTCAGTCCATTGAATTCATAGCTATGTCCATTAGATCTAAGTAATCTGTCTCAATACGGATCAAGAAGATCTTCAGATCTCTCATGCAATCCAAAATAATCGTACATTTCTATGTATAAGGTAAAAGTTGCATACGGAATCCAAGTGATTTAGTATCCATTTGATCTTTAAGACTTCACTCTAGAACACTGACATTACCATAGATCTATAAAGCATCAACTTAGCAAGTTAGGATTCAGGTATCCAAAGAAATAATGTCTTAACAACTATCTCAACAACTATAGTAGGAAGAGTCATCATGAACCGTCCATTTCCTCCTTTTGATTAGCTTTTTCCCAGCATTCTACCTCAAGGAAAACAAGTTGGAGAGTGTCAAATGGGTAGATGACTTTTCCAATTAAAGAGTGTCATTTTTGCATTCAGACGAACCAACAAATTCTTGGGAAAGCGTCAAATTATAGTTTCAGTGGAGAGCTACTTTTTTTGTAAAACAGAAAATTATGTTTTGATATATAAATGTATTCGGTAAATTACCCGAAAAAACGGATAGTCAATAAAACATGAACTTATAAGATTCGGGTATTAAAAAATAAAATAGTTAATCAACTCTATTAAGTTATTATATGTAAATAGCTTCTATGAATGTCCAGATGCCTATACATGAGTTTCTTTACCGTCGCCACATATATCGAAAGACTGCCACATACACAAGTGTGACTTTCATGTCTCTTGTTTTGCAAATTTCTTACAAAGCTGGTACTTTACATGTTACAATATGAAAACCTTATTGCTAAGTTCCTAAAATAGTCAACTCTAAATTTTAGTTGACTATTTATAATAAAATATATATTCAATTTTGTCCGTTATATATTAACAGTCAAACCATTTATTCCCGTTAAATTTTACCCCTTTTTCCTTAGAATTGTTTTACATTCTGGAACAAGAATAATTCAATTCCTTATATAAGCAAGTTGATAACTTGAAATCACCATTCTCGTGGACACCATAAAGAAAAGAGAAAGTCATATATTATTAGTGGATATTCATCATAAGCAAACCAAATGCCAAAGCAACTTACACAAGATGAATGGAAGTAAAATATAGAAAGAAAATAAAAGGACAAAAGAGAAACCACTTTTTCTTTTAGGTTGTGTGTTTGATAATCGAGCAAGGAGAGCGAAGTTAATATTTTTGGTTAACTGATGAATTGATCGATGGGGCTATCATATTTATGAGTTATTACAACATTTGAACATCGATGATCTAATTGTATGGGTTTGAAACTGTACATTTGTCGACTTCCCCACGTACAAGTCACTTGTTGAGCAAGTTTTGTTTGCTAAGTTTCTATAACACGTTATCAACGTATACATGGGAGTAGTTCGATCGGCGTTGTGAGATTCTGGAGAGTTCGTTTTTGAATGCAATAATCTTCTTTTATTGTTGATGCAAGAGATCCATTATTTTACAAATTCGTTTTTCACGTCTGTTCCAGTTACTACAACATTCACAAACCAATAAACCATAATATATGACTGAACTAGAGTAAACCCGCCCTACGGACGGGATGTAATTAACTTGTAATTTAAGTTTTTACTAGACCATGACCCGTCCGACCGGGCGGGTGTTTATTTAATTTTTTAATTTTTGATTTACACTAAATGATGTATTTGTTAATAGTTATTTGTGATACATTCAGAGGCGTACCTACTATAGGATTAGGGGGTTCATTTGACACATATTTAATTATGAAATAATTGGTTTTGCATAGGAAGCCAAAAAAAAATCAGCAGCTAAAATGGTATTAGTGTATGTATTGACACACCTAAATCTGGGTTCACATCTCTAAATTATACTTTGTTATCATATTTTTAAAATTTTATATATCATGACACATGTAAAAAAAATTGATGGGTCTGCCATTGGATACATTGAGTTCTTTTTGAATTTAAAAAAAACAATCAAATCTGTGAAAAATATTTTTTATTATAAAGAAAGCTTAAAGTGAACAATGATAGATTATATATGAAATATATAAATCAATTTAGTTAATTTAAAATACATTGAAATAATTGACTTTGAATCATATATAAATCAATTTAATCGGGTCATTGTTATTACATTTTTTGTTAGGGCCATAGTGTTTTAGATCAATTTAAGTTGGTCTAGTGGCTCATGACTCCCCTCTCTTATTCTAACCGACAATTTTGTTTTGTAACCGTTCGGTGTTTAGAAAAAAATTGTGAAGAATGTCAAAAATAAATATCTCGACTTTCGGTGTTATCCCGTGGCGATGACGATTTCAAAACTCATTAATCAAGGGTATAATGTTTGATATTTGTGAATCTGATGTTTTTTCTTTACGAATCAAGGTATGGAGTAATTAAATATTTTTTGAAATAATTGGTTTATTTTTCATTATGTTTCAAAGTATATTGTTTGCATGTCTAGTTACACCTAATTAATTAATAAATGTCCATAACATTTATAAAGCAAATCAATTGTTTCCTAAAAATAATGTAGTTAGCAAGAATATAGGCAATTGCCTCATTCTTAACTATTTACTTAATCTTATATTTAATATTGAGTACTCTGCAAGTTCAGTTAAACAAATTTTACTGGAAAGAAAACATAGATAATTTATTCATACAATAATTTTTTAGATTTATTGAGACCTAACTCTATGTGAGGTGAATAAACATTGGTTTAGATGAAAAGGGAAATTCAATTTTATCTTGAAATTATTTTAATAGAGAATGGAAGTTAAATTTTATTTTACGACAATAAATAATTTCGAAATTAATATCCTAGATTTTTTTTTGATAACAAATAAATAATTTCGAAATTTATTTAATACAAGAGAAGTTAAATTTTGTTTTAAGAGAACACATTAACTAAACTGAAAAAGATAAACATTAAAATAAAAACTATCTATAAATAAAGAAAGTGATAAAGACACATTTAATAAACTGGTTAAGACAAGCATTTTTTAGGAATGTTATTAATAGGGTCAGTGGCATGTAAGTGTAATTAACATTGAAAACTCAGGGGCATTTCCTAAGTGTACTTCTATTTTAATAATAGAGATTTTAAGTATAATAAAATAATGAGCTAACATTAGTTATTGCATATGTTTTAAAGGTAACAAACTATTCATCTATATTATTAAAAGAGAAGTACACTTAAAAAATGTCCCTTAGTTTTTCAAGTTATTTACAACGGCATGCCACTGAGAATATTAATTAAACTTTATATAAAAATGTTTGTCTTAACCAGTTTATTAAATGTGTCTTTATCACTTTATTATTTTATAGATAGTTTCTATTTTATTGATTGTCTTTTTCAGTTTAGTTAATATGTTGTCCTAAAACAAAATTTAACTTCTCTTATATTAAATAAATTTCGAAATTATATATTTGTTATCATAAAAAAAAATCTAAGATATTAATTTCGAAATTATTTATTGTCGTAAAATAAAATTTAACTTCCATTCTCTATTAAAATAATTTCAAGATAAAATTGAATTTCCCTTTTCATCTAAACCAATGTTTATTCACCTCACATAGAGCTAGGTCTCAATAAGTCTAAAAAATTATCGTATGAATAAATTTTCTACCTTAATGTTATATGTATAGTTTCAACTTTTTCTCATATATAACATTAAGATGTACCTGTTTAAAAATCAGTGTAAATCATTAATCTATGTAAAATATTACCGGTCTACATATATATATTTATCTATGTTTACGCTTCCAACCAACTACACAAACCGACTGTTGTTAACCTTTCTCAAAAAAAAAAAATCAAATCTATTTTCTTATGCTTTCACAACAAACCAAATCAATCATTTTAGAACACAAACAAAATATCTTTATTACTCTATCAAATCTATAATCAATATCAAATATTAACTAACTTTAATATAGTGACATGATTTTCGCTAACTATCTATATTTAGCTAATAAATAATAAATTATATATGTTTTTTTCCCAGTAAAATCTGTTTAACTGAACTTGCAGAGTACTCAATATTAAATATAAAATTAAGTAAATGGTTAAGAATGAGGCAATTGCCTATATTCTTGCTAACTACATTTTTTAGGAAACAATTGATTTGCTTTATAAATGTTATGGACATTTATTAATTAACTAGGTGTAACTAGCATGCAAACAATATACAACTTTGAAACAGAATGAAAAATAAACCAATTATTTCAAAAGAGATTTTTATTACTCCATACCTTGATTCGTAAAGAAAAAACATCAGATTCACAAAGATAAAACATTAGACCTTCGATTAATGAGTTTTGAAATCGTCATCGCCATGGGAGAACACTGAAGTCAAGATATTTCTTTTTTCATTCTTCACAATTTTTTTCTAAACACCGAACGGTTACAAAACAAAATTGTCGGTTAGAATAAGAGAGGGGTCATGAACCACTAGACCAACTTAATTTGATCTAAAACACTATGGCCCTAACAAAAAAATGTAATAACAATGAGCCGATTAAATTGATTTATATATGACTCAAAGTCATTTATTTCAACGTATTTTAAATTAACTAAATTGATTTATATATTTCATATATAATCTATCATTGTTCATTTTAAGCTTTCTTTATATAATAAAAAATATTTTTCACACATTTGATTGTTTTCTAAAAACTCAAAAAGAACTCAATGTATCACAAGTAACTATTAACAAATACATCATTTAGTGTAAATCAAAAATTAAAAAATAAAATAAATACCCGCCCGGTCGGTCGGGTCATGGTCTAGTAATAATTAAAAGGGTAGCAGAATCCACAACTAAATCTAAAGAGAGAACAACAACAAAAATTCAAAGAAGAATCATCATCTCTCTTGTCAAAAAAAGTTTTCTACTACAGAAATTACAAAAAAAAAATATAAGTAAAATGTTTACAAGCAACTCAACCCAACCCACTGTTAAGTCGAAGTTCCAAAACATATCTGGAAAAAAACTAATGAACGAAAAAAATAAAGATCACAACTAAGTCCAAGACTCCAACTCACCAACCAAAGAAAAAGGTGATAAATTTGTTTCATCTTAAAGAACTTCACATAAAAACTGAGATATAATCAAATATCTTGATCATGTGTTCACTAGCACATAGCAAGAAATTACAACTTTTTAAGCAAAAGAAGAAAAAAAAGAAAAAGAAATTTCAACTTTTTATCCCACTCAACATTTAAAGTGAGATCAATGAGTAAGAAAGTGCATTAAAAAGGAGAAGATGCCTATATCTTAAATGTTCAAAGGGTCACTTAAGCTTGTCGCAGAAAGTCCATTCGACAAGTATAATAAATATCAGAATACAATCTTCTTGCAACAAAAAAAGAAGAGCATTTATTGTAGGAAGTAGAACTGTCTTGCCCACTCCGAGTCACAACGATTTCTACTTAAGATAACAGTAGTTTTCTTAGAAAATATATATTTGTCTACGACTCACATATGTAAATTTTACAACCTTAAATTTGAATGGTAAACCACACAAGCTTGGTCGCCACCAGTGGTACGGCGAGTTTGGAAAAGTGCTAAAAGCATTTCGGATTCGAAACTTACCAAATTCAGATTTACCCGTTTGTGTGGCCAGACAATATGAATATCTAATTTCCAATGCAAGTAATCGGATCTGTCTGAAATCGATGAACAGATCTTCAGGGAATTAGTCAAAATTCCCAGTTAGATCTCGGCTAGCTGAAATTCCAGATTATCAAAAAAAAATTGAATGCTTGTATCTCAGAGCAATTTTAATACAATGTATAAAATATTAATACAATGTATAAACTATTCAATTATGAAACTTCTATAAAAGAAATATACATATATCATATATGGACTTGTTCTTTTTCGAATCTACAAGACTATAAGACAAAAACATTCTGGTGCTGCAAAACAAAAAGGCTAACAACAACGAAAAATCGTTGGAGATATGTTATCCAACACGTTGTTGTATGACAAACCATATACAGGGGTGGGTACTTTTACCCGATACCCGAAGCTGCACTCGACCTGAAAAACCAGAATCAAAATCCGAATCGAAATGGTAAAATACCCAAATGGATATTAAGTTATGAAAGATTAGATATCCAACCCGAATCGAATGGATATCCAAAGATAACCAAACATATATATATACTTATCTTTATATTTTTAGTTTATATTTCCTCATTTTATTTAAAATATTTATACTGATGTAACACATACTTTAAGATCATACAGTATATATATATATATAATTACGAAGAAAATAATTTGATATTCATTTAAAATGTATGTCAAACTTTTTGTTTCATGTATTAACAAAAGTTATATTCAGAGTTTAAAAATAATAGCCAAATTGTATATATATATTTTTAAAAATGTTATCTCCAAATCAATTAATCAACTAATCTATAAAAAATAGAAGAATTAGTTAAGTGAAATCTATATTTTTAAATACAAGAAATTTAAAAAATGAAAAATTTATTTATGTTTTCTTTTAAAATCTAAATATCCGAACCGATCCGAAATAACCGAATTCGAACTAAAAATACCCAAACCCGATCCAAAATACAAAAATATCCGAACGAATTCTATATCCCTATACAGAAAATCCGAAATACCCAATCCAAATCCAAACCGAACGGAGACCCGAACGCCCACCCCTAACAAACCACAATATATTTGGCAGCTAAATGGCGCTATAAGGGAAGTTGTTTGGCTAAAGGGTTTGTGCGTATAAATTTGATACAAACGAAGGTGGTTGGGATATGTTGTGACTTCCATAGTAAACTATATCTATCCAATAGCATCGCGCAAGTGATGGATTAAAACTGAAACAATCAAGTAGGCACCCACCAAAACTCCGAACAATGAATCAAGAGATGAAATTTCACCAAGATATGTCCTCCAACTACCAAAACCACAAAGTCTTTCAGCTTTTCTAAGTCTTTGAGCTGTGCTCTCTTTACTATTATCCTCCAACAGTCCAGCTACCAAAACCGCTAAGAAAAGAAACACAGATGTAAGATACCGCTATACAAAGATGAGACGATCACGTTAAAGTGGCGTTTCTACGGACTTGTGGTGCGAGTCCATGCTAAGTTTTCAACAACGTCCGCACCGAATGATTCTAACAGAATCTAGATACAATTAACAAAGTATGATTTATCATAAAATTATCTTCAAAAAGAAACATTATAAAAGATATATTAACAAAATATGATTTATCATAACATTATCTTCATAAAACGAAAACTATATACGATATATTAATAAAATATGATTTATCATAACATTATCTTAATAAAAACAAATCTATCAGTATGATTTGTTATAACATTATCTTCATAAATACAAATCAATCAATATTATTTATCATAACATTATTTTCTTATCTTAACAAACCGTCTTTGAAATAGGAAACTGCAACGATTGTAGATAGGATAATCACCTAATTTTGTTTTAAAAATAAAATAAAATAGCCTTAGCAGTATAAATATACAAGTCAGTAGGCTATAACCTCACTTCTCTAGAATCAAACTTGAGTGCTAATCCCTTAAAACGATGTCAAATAACTATGAAGATGGAGGAGTTTACTTTGATCCTGACGAAAACATGTTCAATAACGATGAAGATGGAGGAATTTACTTTAATCCTGAAGACCAAGAACTCATCAAACTGCATCTACTACCCAAGTTAGAAACGTACCGAAAACCCAAGTCAAAAGATAAAGAGTTTGAAGACTTCATCGAGATGAAGAACGTTTACGATAAGGAGCCATGGTTGCTGGACCATACCAATCATCCTTTGTTCAGGAAGAACGAGTGGTTTTATTTCGTGACAAGGAGTCAAGTGTCAGTGAAGAACATCGGTCGTGGTAGGAACTCGAAGAGGAGGGTCAATGGAGACAACGATGGTGGGAGTTGGAAGCCTAACGCTAAAAAATATATTGAGGACGAAGAAACAGGGGAGACCATAGGGAAAAAGCAAACCCTAAAGTTCACTAAAAGCGACAAGAAGAAGCAGAAGAGAGGAGACGGCACTTCTGTTGTTGTTCCCGGGAGCAATAGTAGCTGGATTATGCACGAGTATTCGCTACCTGACGAAAATACGTTTCAAGAACTGGTCCTGTGCAAGATTCGCAAGATAAGCAATTCTAAGGATGAAGACGATCATCATAACGTAGTAGAAGACGGTTCGATTGGAGATCTCTCTGACAAATTGGCAAGCACTGGATTAGATGATCGACAACAAACACTAATCTACGCTGCTCCTCCAGCTACGCCTGGCGATAGATCTCTACCAATAGATGTGGATAAATCTGATGATGATGATGAAGTGATGAACCAAGAGCTTGATACACATCTTTTCTAGTCCACCAAAAGCTTTTAGTTTTCATGAACAAACACAAGAAGTGCGAACACTTATTGAAAATCTTCTTCATGTTGCTCAAAATTATTCTTTACTGTTTTTAAAATAGTTTCAATTATGTGATTTAACTTTTTCTTTTCATACGTTTTGTGAATATTTGGGTGATAAAGTTAAATACAATACAACTGCATGAATTACTAATAGGTTAGTGATATGACCTTTACAATGCTACGTACTTTTATTATTCTGCATGTTTAAAATTGAATTCATAATACAGAGGTGTAAGAGAATACTTTGCCCTTAAAGTAAGAAACAATTGGTCGACTTCTGTCTCCCTTGTTGTTTGAGTTTTATTTTTCCTTGTATTAGGCTCAGAGCCGTGCGAGCCATAATAGCATACATAAACGATAAAAAAATACCTTCATTCATACAAAGATATGTTTAAAAAAGAGCATTTAAAATCATCAATTAAACTGATTTGTAAGAGAAAATTAAATGAGGCTATTTTGCTAATATGAAATCTTGAGTTTGAGAAGATTTTGGCAAGAAAAAGATGGTAAATAGGGAAAGTCTTTTATTACCTTAATTTTTGTAAAATTAACAGAACATTTTTATAATCTTTAGTAAATTCTAATTTTAGTAGTGAAATAATATGGATTAAGAAATTTATTTTTGTTGTAACCTATATCTTGCTTAATAATATTATTATTAAGTTTAAAAATAAACCCATATAAGTATATATTATTACTTTTTAACACTTATATTTCATTGAAAAAGACCAAAAGATCCTAAAATATCAGAACTTGCAGCTAATAAGAAACTAGAAATGTAAAAGAAAAACAGAGCAAGAAAATA
Source organism: Raphanus raphanistrum subsp. raphanistrum (assembly GCA_019706035.1). Lineage (NCBI taxonomy): Eukaryota > Viridiplantae > Streptophyta > Magnoliopsida > Brassicales > Brassicaceae > Raphanus > Raphanus raphanistrum. Next base: position 17,108,496 of record CM033981.1, read on the forward strand.
TATATTTTACCTAAGACTAGTGATAAGTTAAATATAGTGTGTTATTAGATTTTTTTTTTTTAAAACGATGCCCTAAGCCAATGTTTCTTTTTGGTCAATGGAGGCACGGCTCTGATTAGGCTGCCTTGACCTTGATAGCATATATTCGCTAGAGTTTGGATTCTTGTAGTTGCTTCTGTTGGGTTGTTGTAATTTGTAAATTCTGGTGTATTAAATTGTTTATAGCATTGTAAAATTTTGGAAAATATATAAATCTTAACAGTTTAGAAATGAAAATTTGGTGGTCTGGACCGTCGTGTTAGTCTAAAACTCAACAGCCCAATGTCCACAGACAATTCAGTAAACAAGATATAATAAGTTAGTCATAAACAATATTGGTCAGGGAAACAAATAAAATTTTGACCAAGCTATATAAAAAAGGGTTTATAACCTTTGAATTGCTTGGGACAGAAGTCGTAACATCTCGATTTGTGTTATATGTTAGAAAGCTTCGAAGAATTGATTTGATTACATTTGTTATTAAAGTGTTTAACTTTTCGAACATGCATCCGTTTAGAATTCCAAAGTTAAGAGTATTTGGAATAAAATAGTGAAATGATGTGTGACATATCAAAAAATGGTTTGTTATACCGTGCGAGTGAAGTTCAAACATAAGAAAAATTTATGTGGTGATTTTGATGGTTTCTTAATGTTTTTCGTTTTACATATATATTTTTTTTTGTCACAGAAACCATTTAGATACGTATATATATATATATATATATATATATATATATATATATATATATATATATCTATGTGTAACAAAAGATTTATAAACTTTTTTATATGTAAAACGTTTTCCTGTATATATATTAAAGGAATATACCTAATTTTAAAAATAAATAATTAAAATATTTATTAAAAAAACATTTATAAGATTTTTAAAATAATTAAAACGTTTAAATTTTAAGTTAATAGTATAGATTTATATGTTATATTAGATTATAAATTAATATTTTCAAAAATAAAAGATAATTCTTACATATATTAAGTTGTTATCTAATAATAATATTTTTTAATTTTAAAATTTTAAGTTAATAATATTATATTTATATGTTATATTAGATTATAAATTAATATTGTCAAAAGGATAAATTCTTATATATATTATGTTTTATAAAAGTTAAAAGTTAGATACGATTATACCCTTAATGATTTTATATAATTAAAAACGAAATTTATGTTAATAATATTATATTTATATGTTATATTAGATTATACATTAATATTGTCAAAATTAAAAATTTAAATTCAAAAACATTTTAAGTTAATTTTATGTTAATAATATTATATTTAGATGTTATATTAGATTATAATTAATATTGTCAAAATAATAAATATAATTCTTATATATATTGTGTTGTTATCTGAAAGTAATATTTTTTAAAAAATAAAGTTAAAAACGAATTTTAAGTTAATAGTATAGATTTATATGTTATATTAGATTATAAATTAATATTGTCAAAAATAAAAGATAATTCTTACATATATTAAGTTATTTATATATAAATATTGAAAAAGTTTTTATTATAAAGAATTGTATATTATGTTTCTTTAAAGTATTTAAAATTAGAAAAGTAAAGTATTGAAAAATAAAAATATTTAAAAAACGTTTATGTAATTCCTAAAAATGTAAAACATTTCACAAATAAAAATATTTTTAAAATATTTATTTATTTTTATAATATTTTAAATATAAAATATTTTATTTGTTAATAGGACTTTATGTAAAAAGTTTCTATATAAAAAATATGATAAAAATTGTATATTATATTTCTTTAAACTAATTAATTTAAATATATTATATTTAAAATAACGATTTTATTTTGAATATAATTTATTAAAGTTTCGATGAGTAGTGTCCGTCAGAAATTTTTGACGAGTTAGAAATTTCTGACGGACATTATTCGTCGAAATATCTTCGAAAATATATCTGTAAGAATTTGATCAGAAATTCTTTAGACTATCCGATAAAATTCAGACAAAATTTTTTCTGACGAAATGAACCGATGCTTTTTTTTGTCAGAAATTGATCAGAAATAGTTTATTCTAATAAAATTCCGATAAAATCATCCATAAGAATTCACCTATTTTCTTTTATGTATATAAAGAAATCACATGTGGCCTTTGAGGTTGAATCCGAATACTTAAAAATTTGAGAATTTTGAATTGAATTCGAACGAATATCTAAACCGAACTTGAATGAATACCGAACATCTACTCCAACTTTAACGGAATCTATATATACGATTAAGAAATTAATATGATTTATCATAAGATTACCTTATTACAAGAAAATTAATGTATGATATATTAACAAAATATGAATTATAACATTATCTTCATGTGTCACATAAAAAAACATTATCTTCATAAAACGAAAACTATATACGATATATTAATAAAATATGATTTATCATAACATTATCTTAATAAAAACAAATCTATCAGTATGATTTGTTATAACATTATCTTCATAAATACAAATCTATCAATATGATTTATCATATTATTATTTTCTTATCTTAACAAACCGTCTTTGAAATAGGAAACTGCAACGATTGTAGATGACAATCACCTAATTTTGTTTTAAAAATAAAATAAAATAGCCTTAGCAGTATAAATATACAAGTCAGTAGGCTATAACCTCACTTCTGTAGAATCAAACTTGAGAACTAATCCCTTAAAACGATGTCAAATAACTATGAAGATGGAGGAGTTTACTATGATCCTGACGAAAACATGTTCAATAACGATGAAGATGGAGGAATTTACTTTAATCCTGAAGACCAAGAACTCATCAAACTGCATCTACTACCCAAGTTAGAAACGTACCGAAAACCCAAGTCAAAAGATGAAGAGTGTGAAGACTTCATCGAGATGAAGAACGTTTACGATAAGGAGCCATGGTTGCTGGACCATACCAATCATCCTTTGTTCAGGAAGAACGAGTGGTTTTATTTCGTGACAAGGAGTCAAGTGTCAGTGAAGAACATTGGTCGTGGTAGGAACTCGAAGAGGAGGGTCAATGGAGACAACGATGGTGGGAGTTGGAAGCCTAACGCTAAAAAATATATTGAGGACGAAGAAACAGGGGAGACCATAGGGAAAAAGCAAACCCTAAAGTTCACGAAAAGCGACAAGAAGAAGCAGAAGAGAGGAGACGGCACTTCTGTTGTTGTTCCCGGGAGCAATAGTAGCTGGATTATGCACGAGTATTCGCTACCTGACGAAAATACGTTTCAAGAACTGGTCCTGTGCAAGATTCGCAAGATAAGCAATTCTAAGGATGAAGACGATCATCATAACGTAGTAGAAGACGGTTCGATTGGAGATCTCTCTGACAAATTGGCAAGCACTGGATTAGATGATCGACAACAAACACTAATCTACGCTGCTCCTCCAGCTACGCCTGGCGATAGATCTCTACCAATAGATGTGGATAAATCTGATGATGATGATGAAGTGATGAACCAAGAGCTTGATACACATCTTTTCTAGTCCACCAAAAGCTTTTAGTTTTCATGAACAAACACAAGAAGTGCGAACACTTATTGAAAATCTTCTTCATGTTGCTCAAAATTATTCTTTACTTTTCAATTATGTGACTTAACTTTTTCTTTTCATACGTTTTGTGAATATTTGGGTAATAAAGTTAAATGTACAATACAACTGCATGAATTACTAATAGGTTAGTGATATGACCTTTACAATGCTACGTACTTTTATTATTCTGCATGTTTAAAATTGAATTCATAATACAGTGGTGTAAAATTGAATTGCATGTTTAAAATTGTTGTTTGAGTTTTATTTTTCCTTATTTCAGGCTGCCTTGATAGAGTTTGGGTTTTTCTTGTACTTGCTTGTGTTGGGTGGTTGTAATTTGTAAATGCCGGTGTAATAAATTGTTTATAGCATTGTAAAATTTAGAAAATTATGTAAATCTTTATCGTTTTAATAAATAAAAATTTGGTAGTATGGACCGCCGGGTGGGTCAAAACCTCAGCTGCCCACAAACAAAAATCAATAAGCAGATATATAATTAAATAGTCATTACAACATTGGTCACGGAAACAAAGCATAAAATCTTGACCATGCTCTACCAAATGGTTCATAAACTTTGAGTTTCTTGGAACAGAAGCTAACGTTGCAGTGTATTCAGAAAAGCTAACAAGCTGGTTAGTCTAAGAGTAAACATCACAAAAGCCCAAGAAGTGGAAGTCGCATGGATAAATACACAAGCAATGGATTAGAAGCCCTTATGATCATGACCAACACCGAGGATCAAGAGCAGCCACCAGTGTCCACTACCACTCCTGCTCACATGAATGTTGTTGCTCCTGCTCGTCCTGGACTCAAATTTTCACCAGAAGAATTGGATGACCACTCTGCTCTGACGAATATGAAGAGTGCGATGCTACGGGCCTATACGGTCTTGTAATCTTCTTGTCAATTTTTTACCACTGGAGAGAACGTCAAGAAGTTTCTTCTGCTTGCTTCCGTTGCAAGTATACGCTTTTCTTGTGGCAGGTCAAAATCTTATCCGATGTGTCAGAGAGAGGTTATTTCCAAGCAAAAGTAGGTCAGAAGAGCTCTATTGTCATCTTTGGAGACTTCTTCAACTCAAACAAAGAATAAAGAGAAGCAAGCTGATTCTAAATTACTCATACATAAACCTATTTTAAAACAGTGTCAGCATCATTGACCTTGAGCAAGTCAAAGAACTTAAACTACATACAACTAGCTTTAATTGTTTTAGAATATGTTTTATATGAACTTATTCAACCTATTAACCTAATGCTGAGGATAATAGATATGTGCTCATATGTAGGATAACCATGTTTCACATAGACTATCCAAACTGAACACCCTACATATGAGTATATGACCCTGACTAGTTGAAACCTAATGTAACCACGCTTATCATATATATGAAACACAACTGTGCAGATTTAGTCACTTCATCTTGCAATACATGGTAAGTACTCATTCGGGTAAACTAAGAATCAGATCAAAGCTGAAACCTTCTGTCTTGTGTATAATACATCAGCTAGCTAGAAGTCAACAAGCAAAGATGCCGAATAATAAACGTACATAGCATTATTCCTATAACTTGTCATGATGATAATACTACTACCGATCAGTAGTTAACCCACACAACTGTAAGAAACCGTCTAAATGATGACATGGGCCGTGTGGTGTAATACTAATTCAAAAAGGAAAAAAAAACATTTCTTAATTAGCTTTTCTTTGATAGTGTCTTCAATAAAAAGGTCAACTCAGAGTTTTCTGAATTTTTAAACACACACAATTCTCATGGAAAAGAAAGTTTCGAAGAATCTGACATTCATAAAGTAAGGTGAAGATCATCTACGTTCCAGATGGCTGGAGTTGTGGGATCACATGGTATCTGGATGATATTTGGTGTCCATGTGATGCTCTTGGTGTTAGCTCAAGACAAGGATCCATTTGTGCTGTATGACTTCAGGGGAGCCAACCTTTATCTTGATGGAATGGCAAATATCAACGATGGTCGATTGCATCTTACAAATGATACCAAGACCAGCACTGGTCATGCTATGCTCAAAACTCCCTTGAATTTCACAGCCTCATCTCCCAGCTCATTTTCCTTTTCAACAGAGTTTGTCTTTGTAATCTTTCCACTGGCTAAACCTCCTGCATACGGTCAAGGTATGGCTTTTGTGGTAGCTTCTAAGATAGACCTCATGGCTAAGGGCACTGCAACTTCAGGTTTAGGGCTTTTTAATCCAGAAAACAAAAATATAACTGAAAACCAGATCCTGGCCATAGAGCTTGACACTAATGAAAGCTCTGAATCATTTGACGAAAGCGATAACCATGTAGGGATTGATATTAATAGTATAGTCTCGGTCGAATCTGCCAATGCTACTTACTTTAATGGTACAGAGGGAAAGAATGAAACTCTGCTGCTTGCAAGTGAAAAACCTATTCTGATATGGATAGATTATGATGGAACAGAGAAGGTACTTCATGTAACGTTAGCTCCACTACCAACTCCAAAGCCTGTTTCACCTCTCTTGTCAAGTTCCATCAAACCAAGTGTGCCTCTCTTGTCAAGATCCATCAATCTTTCAGAAGTTTTCAATGGGACAATGTTTGTAGGTTTCTCTGGATCTACAGGCACAGTCAAAAGTGACCAATACATCCTTGCATGGAGTTTCAAGAAAGGTGGAAAATCAGAAAGCATTGACCTCTCAAAGGTTTTGGATCCGCCTACTCGACCTCCACCACCCTCAGCACCACCACCACCACCCTCTCCATCAGAGTCAGAGTCTAAAGGCTCAAAGACACTAATTCTAGTTGCTACTATACTGTCAATTGCTATTCTGCTGATGCTTGGAGGAGCGGTGTATCTGTACCAGAGAAGGAAGTATGCAGAGGTGCTTGAACAGTGGGAACAAGAATATATCCCCCAAAGGTATTCATTTAAGAAACTCTACAAAGCAACCAAAGGTTTCAAGGAGAGTCAGCTACTTGGAGCTGGAGGTTTCGGAAAAGTATACAAAGGAGAACTTCTCTCCGGTACTCAAATCGCGGTTAAGAGAGTCTCCCATGATGCTGAACAAGGAATGCAACAATACGTCGCGGAGATCGCTAGTATGGGAAGGCTAAGGCACAAGAACTTGGTTCAGCTCCTTGGCTACTGCAGACGCAAAGGTGAATTGCTTTTGGTTTATGACTACATGCCAAATGGAAGCCTTGATAACTTCTTGTTCAATAAAGAGAAGGTGAAAGAACTCACTTGGTCTCAGAGAGTGAATATAGTCAAGGGAGTAGCATCTGCCCTTCTGTATCTTCATGAAGAGTGGGAGCAAGTTGTGTTACACAGAGATATAAAATCTAGCAACATTCTTTTAGATGCTGAACTGAATGGAAGGTTGGGAGATTTTGGGCTTGCAAGGTTCCATGACCGTGGTCAAAATCTTGAAGCCACACGTGTTGTAGGAACCATTGGGTACATGGCACCAGAGCTTACAGCAATGGGAGTGGCTACAACCAAAACCGATGTCTATGCTTTTGGATCTTTCATCCTTGAGGTTGTTTGTGGGAGGAGGCCAGTAGACACTGAGAGACCACTTGAGCAAATAATTTTACTTAAATGGGTTGCTAGTTGTGGAAGCAGAGATAACTTAATGGTTACTGTTGATAGTAAACTTGAAGGAAACTTTAAAGCTGAAGAGGTGAAGATGCTTTTGAAGCTAGGAATGCTTTGTTCTCAGAGCAATCCAGAGCACAGACCTAGCATGAGACATATAGTACAATATCTGGAAGGGAATGTTCCTGTTCCAAGCATATCATTTGATACAGCTGGTTTTGGTTTGCCCACTATAAGCAATGAAACTGTAACGCAAATTACAACCACCTCTTCTACATCAGCTAATTTCTGTTTCGAAGATGTTACAATCCTGTTTGGTGGTCGTTGAAGTCTGCATCACAGTCTGCTAAGCTTACATGTAAGCTTCTTTCCTTTGCTATACAATGTTTTCTTTTTAAGTGAATGGAATGTATTTTACAGTAATTTTTTTTCCTTTTGCCACAATGTTGCTCAGCGAAATGATTGTATTTGAAGTTTTTCTTTCTTCTTGCTACAATGTTGTGTACGTAATCTTGATATAGATGGATTGCATTGTGATGTGTTATTGTTCTCAAACTGTGGAAGTACACTGACATGCATGTTAGGTTTGAGCACAACATGTCCTCAGTGTTGCCTTGTGATGGTTGCATCCACAGGGACAACCAGAAGTAACCAATAAATTTTCACGATGATGCAGATTAAACAAAAGCCGGTGACTCTCTCACATTCAACCGAATTAAGCCAACAACGAAGAAGAATCAATCACCTGCTGGAAAAAAAGACTAAACCTCCACCAATTGTCAAAGCTTTCAATTCAGATTAGCCCCTTGGATGAATACATATAAATCATGGAAGAGAGAGAGAGAGAAACTAACCAGGATTCCTAATACGATGAAGAGCTCCTTCGAGAGTTATAAGAGTTCCACAGGCATGTCTCGGCAATATAGAGGGGAGCCCCATGCATGCATTGCCTATCAAATATTTACAGTAATTAACACTTAACAACAATCAAGAACATATAAACTGACAAAGGAACAAGACAAGATTCAAAGCTCACCAAATTAACCAATACCAAAGCCATAGAGAAGCCTTCCAACAGGTGTCCTTGAGACAGCAGAAGACATGATCGGAGGGAGACAAGTGAGGATTATCCCGCTAATTTTGTTTGTTTATCTCTGATATTTCTGAAAGAAAAATACTATATGGTTTGTTATCTTTTTCCTGCTACAAAAGTACGAACAAAACTATAATTTTGTAGATTAGGGTTTTCTTTAATAGTATATAAATCTTTTCATCTTCTCAGCCATTCTTAAACCTCTGCAAGTTCGTGGAACAGATCACGAATGAGCCCGTTGTCCCCAATGGTAGTTTATTTAATAGTTATCTCGTTCGGTTTCTGTCCAATGTGATAATTTTTTGGCAGAAAATGTCAGAAAAATTACAGTGGAGGTGAAGTGACGAATTTTTTATTCTAGGTTTGCAGAGACGAGACAATGGTGGTAAGCAGAGAGAAGTAAGCTCTTATCTTCTTCCCCTGTTTCAGTTTTCTTGTTTTAAATTTGTATTTTTCCAGCTCAACGTATCAATATCATGAGCTTGTTGTGCTCTTTGGTTAGCTGGCTGGCTCTTAAACATTATTGCCGCAAAAAACAGATTGTTTTGCACGATCTTATGGAGCTTGGCTAAATAGATTCTGATTTCTGAATGAAGGAATATGATTTATCATACATTATCTTCATGAAAACAAATCTTTCAATATGATTTATCATAAGCATTATCTTCGTCTCTTAATTATCTTCATGAAAACAAATCTATCAATATGATTTATCATACATTATCTCCATAAAAACAAATACATCAATATGATTTATCATACATTTTGATTTTGTAAAAATTAAAATAGCCTTAAACTTAGTACTACAAAATATACAAGTTGGTAGGTTATAACTTATAACCTCACTTATAATCAAACTTAAGAACTAAACCCTGATGATGATGTCAAATAACTATGAAGATGGAGGATTTTACTTTGATCCTGACGAAATCATGTTCAATAACGATGAAGATGGAGGAGTTTACTTTAATCCTGAAGACCAAGAACTCATCAAAGAGCATCTACTACCCAAGTTAGAAACGTATCTACAACCCGAGTCAAAAGATGAAGATTATGAAGACTTTCATCGTGATGAAGAACGTTTACGATAAGGAGCCATGGTTGCTGGACCATACCAATCATCCTTTGTTCAAGAAGAACGAGTGGTTGTATCTAATATGCTTTTAGCAGACCATAGGGAGCTTCCAAATGTGACCATGTAATCAACCATTTCAAAGAGAACATTGAATCCTCTGCTTTTAACATCTTCAAAGACACTGTCGCACATGGCATCTCTAAAGGGTTTCAAGATCACCAAAAAATTCAAGGGTGCCTCACAGTCTTGCGTCCAGTTAATCATGTCCAATAAACACCATGCAATGAACACCACCACTTTAACAACAATTTTTATTTTGTTTTTCATCTAAGTGACATATGTTTTTACTGTCATCTGGCCTAGAAAAAAGATAAAATCAGAAGAAAAAGAAAAAAAATGTTAGGAAATCTAATAATGTCAATATCATATATTTCTAATTTTGAGATAAACCACCATCATTCTCTGGTTCAATGAAGCTTTTCTCAATTATCTCTCACACATCATGTACTCCTAAAGTAATCATACTCCAATTATCATAGTTTCTCCTAATGAGCAATGAAACTTGGAAATGAACACGCTATTCGCGATCTTCAATAGGAACTTGTAGTTCCGATACCACTTTGTTAGAATGAAAAACTATGTTGAGATGGAAAGAGTGTTTTAAGTGTTTGAAGAGAATGAAATTTTATAAAGACAAAAGTTTTTTATTACTTACAAGATGATTACCTATTATTTGGATGATTCTTACAAATTTGGATGATGCAAAATGAGAGGAGAGTGGAGAGTGGAGATATTTATAGTCTCCAAAGTACAAAATATCTTATAAATTTTAATCCTAAATCTAGATAATTCTACTTAAATATCTAGATAAACTAGGTGTTTTGCCCGTACTTGCGGGCTTAAAATTTTTCAAAAATTTATAAATTTTAAATACCACTAGAATAATTTTCAAAAATTTATAAATTTTCAAAAACCATTAGAATAAATTATTTTCATGCTTTTGGCAGCATAAAAATACTTTACTTATATAAAGCATGAAAAACAATTTCATATATCTTAGACAGTTTTCCTTATGTTAGCATTTATTTTATAGTTAATCACTTACGGATAATGAAATAATGAACCAACAATATAAAATCTGGATGCACCAAATATACATCTCTTATATCAATTAAATAATTAGTATCAATCTGAAACATATACCAAAAATGAGCCTTTAATACAAAAACATCAAAATGAGAATCAACCAATATATATCTAAAAGTTAAATAATCATAAGTAAGATGATATATCCTGAATAAGATGATTTAATATTGTGATTGTCTTAAATCACATGTTTAATTAAAATATAAAATAAGTAAAGTTATTAATTATATTTATTAAGCATATGATAAATAAGCAAAATTACCTAAACCAATGGAAAATATGACAAATAAGCAAAATTACTTAAAATTTTACTTAAAACATCAAAATAGGAATCAACCAACAGATATAAAAAATAATTATAAATAAGACGATATATACTAAATAAGATGTTATAATATTGTGATTATCTTAAATCACTGTTTAATTAAAATTATTAAAAATAAGCAAAACTATTAATTATAATTATTAAGCATATAATAAAAAAATAAAATTATCTAAAACTATGGAAAACATGACAAATAAGCAAAATTACCTAAAATCATGGAATACATGACAACTAAGCAAATTTACTTCTCAAATAATAGTATAGATTAATCCTAATTATTTAGTTTTTTTCTATGAAAATATCTATATTTTTATTGTAATGAAGTGGAAGATCATTCTTGACATTTTCTAGAATTCGGTCTAAGTTTGGGCAAATAGTGAAACACTCACATGTAGTGTCACGTTCAAGAGATCTCCAATGAGAACTTTGGTTTGAAATGAGTGCATTAGGCCATTCCGAAAAAATAATGTGGAGTAGAGAAGTATGCTGACAGGAAGATTGTGGAGTAAATGATGAGCTATGTCATGATTCCCCACGTCAACTCTATCTTGCTAGTAACACGCGATAAAGATTTTAAGAATGCAGTGCAGGATTTATGTTATGATTGCTATATCATGCTATCAGCGATTAAAGGTCATTTTGAGAAGATTCCATTAGTGGCCAATTTACCCAATGCCTATTGGATTTGGGAACATATGCTAAGAGGATCAGCTTTCCATCCGCTTCGAGTTGGGAGATGATTTGCATGGTTTCTGTCAGATTTGGTTGAGGGAGGTGGACCTATGCCTCAAGAGTAGTGATTGGGAAGAGAACTAGGTGTTCTTGTGGACTTTGCTAATTGATTATGTGTGAAAAACTAAGGAGTTTGTTTGTTTGTGTAATAACTAATGGATTTGTAAGAGGTAATAGATTTATGTAAAAGTTTAATTCATGTTCTAATATTCATCTTTTCTGGTTTAATTGCTTCAGAAAGTAAATGTGGGAAAAAGATGGTGTTATTTATGATTCGATGATATAACATGAGCGGTTTTTTTAATCTCAAGTTTTGATAAAGAATAGGACAGCAAGCATATTGATAATGAAAAAGGGAACTCATGGAACATGGTTAAAGATTTCATGCCAACTATAGATGTATGCAATATTCAGTATAATATTCAAATTCTTATATAATATATAAATGATCTGAAAAAGAAACCACACACGAAATCTCTGAGTAAGACAGTAAATGATGCACCAAAGATCCAAGCCTGTTTGCTCCTTTGCTTCTCACTTTCTGGAGCTCTCTGATGATCATGAAAGCCAACTAGGGACAATTCAGCTGTACCAATGCAAGTCATATGAGTCCCTCTGACCCTCACTGCACCTTTTAGCCAACATGTGGCTCGAAGATTGCCCACACAGCTGATGGTTGAAGCGTTCATGGGTCAACCACATCCATGTTTTCATGTCTGGTTCTTGCTGTTGACATGGTGACAGCATCGTCTGCTTCAGCTTCCCTTGCACTGCTGCTGATGTTCCGGTTTTTGGAATGGCAAGGAAGTTTCTTTGATTGAGCAGATCATGAGGGTTGAAGGAGTGTGAGTGCAGTTGACTGCTTGGATCCGCCATCTAATGATTGTCCGGTAACTCCACCCCGTGCAAGCTCATTCTTCAACAATCGTAATTTTCAGTCAAGAAGACAGACTGGAGGATTGTTTTGACAAACCTGTAAGCTCTCTGCTGCATCAAACATGGTAAATATTTGGATGATTCATCAGAGGAAGACCTTGGTTTTCAGTGAGGAACTTTCTCAAGAAGTAATTTTCAGTGAGGAAATTTCTCATTACCCTCTATCAGAATCTGATCTACCTCATCAGCACTGTTTCTTATCTAAGAATAAAGTAAGCCGTCAGATTAAGAAAACTTGTAAAACATGCAACGCATTGAAGGTAAGGTAGTGATCCAAACAGTCCCTTGAACTATATAAAAGCATCTTGGGTTAAAAAATTACTTACCATGTACTTGAGACGATAAAATTGAACATACAACTGATGTTAGGAGTTTTGAGGCTCCTAAGTCAAATGATAGTAAAGTGGTAGTAAGTTGTCGAACCAAATCTGAGGGATTCAAATACAGAGAGAATGCAAGTATTTGCCTAATCTAAGTGCAATCAGAGAATTGGATGGGTTCTAAACTAATGATTTAAGCTAAAGCAAAGCAATAAAATGATACTTTTAAACTATTGGAAATGAGAACTCATGGGTATAGGGATTTCAGACCTTGGGTGATCAAGTTTCGAACTAAGGATGACAAATGAATCAATCAAACTATTAACCTTAAGCCTAGACACAATTCTAAGCAAGCTCTATGTCTAGATGAATGCTCATTTGCTAACATGTCTCAAACATCAAATGTCTTTGGTTGAATAACGTGTAAGCAATCATTAACAACAAGTCTATTAGCTATCTTAGCATCTTTAACAACAAATCTCTTTGGCAAAGTACACTAAAAGCCTAGGAGAGTTGACTCAGGCATTTCATCAAACACCTTTTGGGTGGGAAATGCCTAGAGATCACCCTTTGAGTGGCCTACTCAAATGATGCATTATGAATACTCTACTAGCAAGGAACAAGAATGATCTACACTAAATTATCCTAGAACTAGCCTAATCACCCTTAATCTCTCTAACCCATGAATTCAAAAGGTGATTACTCACTAATCCCCATGATTCCTCTTAAACCCATGATGGATTTCAGATGAATCATATAGAGAAATAGAAGAGAAATCACAAGAACAATCACAAATCAAGCCAAAAAGAAATCTTTTTCTTAAGAGAGTTTGTGTTCTTCAATAGATCCAAGATTATCTGCCAAAAAGTGGCTACAACATACTTAAACATTAGGTTTTTCAGTGCAAAAACGTGCACAATAAATTGCAAAAAGGTCCTTGAAAATAATAAAAATCGTGCACTGATAACGCGGAGCGACCTCGGCCAGTCGCTCCGAGAGGTCGCTCTGGGCTTTGGGAGCGACCTTGGATGGTCGCTGCGAGGGGTCGCTCCGGAGGCATTTTCTTCGTCTTCGAGCCGTGTAAAGCCGAGCGACTTGGAGTGGTCGCTCCAGCTTTGGTCGTCAAGGTCGCTCCGGCTGGAGCGAGGTCTCACAGCGACCTCTGCAGGTCGCTCCAGGCTCCTCTCGTCCAATCATCCTCTTTTTCACATCTTTTGAGCTCCAAGTGCATCCAAATGTCTCCAATAACCTCACTTGGCACTCCAGTACCTAATAGAGACTTATGCATGCAAAATGCAACCTAAACATGTCTAAATCCTATTCTATATGATGAAAATGCTTATGAATGAATGGTTAAAACAATACAAATATGCAAGACATCAACAACAGTGCGGTCTTTTCTAAGTATTCTTTTCCAATGAGTGTTTTCTTTAGAGCCTCTCTGTATGTAGTATAAGCAGTGCTTCAAAATTACCCTACATGGATCACAGAAGAATTAGATACTCTTGAGCACTGAGTCATCAAAAACCAAATGGTACCAAATAGTGTATTATCTATACCAGACGCTTTTCCATGTTAGCCTTCTCAGTTACAGTTTCAACAAAACCAAAAAAAAAGTTCCTCGGCCCATCGAGACAGAGCAACAGAAGCTGCAAATGCATCTCCAACGTGTTCCTTGAACCGGTGGATTGAATAGATGGATAACAGATGCATCCTATAGTGAACATACAAGGGCATCAAGTGAATGTAAGGTCCTAGCTAGTGGTTCATCTTCCTTGTTTCCCATTTTATGAATCGTCATCCCATTTACCTTGAAGAAAAGTTTGTGATGCTCAAGCCAATGCAAAGTTTTCTAGCTCCCTTCCAACATTGCTTTCAACAAACAGAACCAGAAAGAACTCAGTGTAATTAGCGCATGGTATTAAGCATCTCTCATAAAGCTTAATAGCCTGCAAGTTAAAACATTGAAAAGGTTAAAATATAAACAAGAAAGGAACCAAACTAAGCAGAAGAAAAAATCAAGACATTCCCGTACTCAATCTAAGTCCCCATATGTTTTCTGATTAGTGTCCAACAGATTTACATGAAAATAAGGCCTGCGGATTAGTGTCTCAAAGCAACTTTATTTTTTCCTTCAATTGCTGTGTCTTTGTCCCCAATTGACAATTATGCATGCAGTGCTTTTGCCACAGCCAAACTAAAGGAAGGGCTCATCAAGTCTCTTATAACAATAGAGATTTCCTCATTAGTGTGACGCACAGGGACCAAAACTTCTTCCATGGGCTCTCAAGAAAGGTCTCCGTCAACATCTAATCTACATTTAATCTTCTGAAGCTACAAGTGTAGAGTAATGGAGAAACTTAAACCACGAGAACTCGAAGTAACAAAAACATCATGCCATAACATTATAGAACTGTAAAAGTACATACTTCAGGGTCTACATATGCCAGTGCAATGGAAAGATGCTGCTGTTGTTTTACGAGTAGGGGGTTACTCCTGTTTTTACTTCTTTCTTTTTTTGCTAAAAAAATAACCTCCCCTTGATTGCTATAGCTTTTTGCTTACAGGAGGATCTCTCAGCACAAGTTAGGACTCTGAAGAAACGTGTTAAAGAGGCAGAGGAGGAACGATATCGAGTATGAAGGTTCGTTTTCCTTGTTTTCTCAACTTGCACATTGTTGATAGGCTGAGGAAGATGCAGCATCTTCATTCGTTGCAGTTCCCCGGACCAAGTATTAGAGAGAGAGATGGCCAAAGTAAAATAAGAACTACAGGTTGAAGTGTGTTTGAGTCAGATACTTTATGGTCATAGTCTTCGTAGTTTCTAGGAATAGCAATGTTCTTAATATACACAGAAAGAATCAATGTTGAGGCAGCAAGAACAAGAGCGTTTAGCTGAAGAACAAACCCGAGTTGCTTCTTCAATGTCTCAAAATCAGGAACTGGTACAGAAGATTTCAGTTTTATCCAGTGGTGCTGCAGGTAATATGTGACTACTTTATGCTAGTCTCTTTGTTTCAAAACCAAGTCCTTGTTCAGCTGTTACAATCATCTCGTGTTTGGATGTTATTATGTGTAAATGCTTTCTGAGTCGCGAAGTTAAGTTTGATGGCTTTCATGTAGGAAGAGAGTAGTAAGCAAAAGCTTCTCATGGAGGTAATGTCTTAGCTTTCTGCAATAGAGGATACATTCTTGAAAACAATAGAGGAACAAAGTCTACTACACTCGAATCAAAATTAAACATTATTCCGAATAAACATATCCATAAACTTCAACTTGTAGATGGTCTATGTTACATCTTTTATCACATGGCATCTTCTGTACCAAAAGCGAAGTCGGCCTGAAACCTTTGCTTATGCAGCGGCTGCAGGGTCGTTGATGACACCCAAAAAATCGTCTTTGATGGTACCCACACAAAACTGCCAAAAAAATCAAAAAGACAAATGTGCCACATTTAATAAAGATTCAAACTGTAAGTTGCATTGGGGATAAGAGTAATGGAGACGGTGCATACGATCTCAGTGGCATCGACTCTTGTTCCAATAATCTTTAGCCTTACTTCACATTCTTTCTGGATCTTAACCTGGATAAAAGACATTGGAAAGATTAGGTTACTTGAAAGATATATGAAGCACAGGAGAGACAAGACAGGTGAAAACAAGAAACAGAGAAAAGAAACACACTGATCCATCAGATGTCGTGTAGTTAGGCATGTCTCCAGCCTGAAACTCCATATCATCTGGAATCAACTGTAATGAATGAAAAGAGTAAACATCAAACACATAAAACCAAAAAAAGAAAGACCCTGATGTTAAAGATCATAAGCTTACATGCTTGGACACAAAAATCTGAACAGGGCCAGCTTCAGCGAAGAAACCCATCTGAGATTCATTAGAAAATCATCTACATTTACTTTTACAGTCACCAATAAAGACAAATGGAAGTATATAAATAATAATACATTAATTACCTTATTGACCAAAGTGACAACAGCTTCCAAAATCTCGCCTTTGAAAGGTCTGAAAACAACGCACTGGTACTTAACGGGGAAGGTGACGAAGGCAGTCCCATCTCGGATCAATCCTTTCCCTACGCTTTCTATTCCTGTTATTGCCACTACAAACCCATGTCGCCCACTGTCACCAAACCAAACACAAAAAAATTGCAATGATGAGTTGCACATCTTAAATCTAATTCAAAAACAAATCGATTTTACTGGGTGTACACCGATTCAAGTCATTTCCAGAATCAACAAATACTAATCGAGACACAAGAGACTGGATTCCTAACCTAAGATCAATGAAAGAGACTAACTTGAGATCTCAAAAAAGCCTAAATCCTTTCAAAAACCAAGACGTAACGATATTTAACCCCAATTGAACCGATTGAGCATTCAATCAGACCAATAGAACGAGACAGGAGGAGTTAGGGTTTCGGAGCAATAGATGCAATTGAATTCGAATGTTTGTGTTAGAAAACGAAGCCCAGCCCAAGAAACAAGAGGGAGGGAGGGTTGACGATGAAAAGGGAGAAACCTGCAAGTGCCCTCGACATCTTTCATGAGCTTAGAGACGAGATTTTCACGAAGGTTGCGACCAAAGAATCGAGGATGTAATTGCATGTTTCGCTCCAATACTATGTGGAAGAACATCCTTCTTCTCTCTCTCTCTCTCTCTCTCTCTCTCTCTCTCTCTCTCTCTCTCTCTCTCTCTCTCTCTCTCTCTCTCTCTCTCTCTCTCTCTCTCTCTCTCTCTCTGCCTTTTTCCCTCTCGCTCTGACTCCGCGCGGCGCTAGTTAAATGTCGGGTAGTAATAAGTTCCCACAAATGCTTGCAGACATCTCTTTTAAGTTTTAACCCTCTATAAAGAATGAAGAAAACAGGGTCGATATTGTAAAATAATAGTATTTTCTTCTTTTTGTGGATTTGCTTAAGATATTAGGAAATTGGCACGAATAACCAAAAAGCTAAGCTAAATATTAATTTTATATATATTAGTGTTTATATTTATAATAATGTTTTATATTAAAATTTTATTAAAATTTTAATTATGAATCATTATTACTAACATTACTTTTAAATGTATATACTAAAAATATATCATACATTTGATCCGGTCGAACCATATTGAACCGTGACTCAAAAATATTCCGGTTCAGCTTCCGGTCCAGTTTTAAAAACACTTGTCAAAACTGAATTTGGATCCAGATATCTTGATTTTTAGGTACATATATCTGGGTCCATATTTTAAAAATACATTAGATCTTTAATTTTATTAATAATTATATACATAAAATTATGTTTATAATAGTATATTTTAATTTTAATTTATATATATATATATATTTATTTACTTATAAATCCTGTATAAATATTTAATTTGCATATAATTTTTAGAATTTTTCGTATTTATAAAAATTAATTATTTTTACGAATCTGAATCCGGATACCCGCATGTAATACAATATCTAGATGAATATCCGGAAGCCACGAATCCGGATCCAGGTACAAATCCACGGATCCGATGAATCCTTATACGTTTGACCCTTCCTGGATATCCGGATTATCCCACTTCGTTATTCTCTTTTTTATTCATATAAATTTGATTAATGTTTAGTTATGTGTTTTTTTAAGCTATAACTTTTTTAAAAAAAAAGAACTTTTCATAGAACAACCAATATGTACACCAATTATTGTTTTATTTTAAAATATATTTGATATTTTGGATAATTCTTATCATTAATATTTTTAATCACTTATCTATTAAAAATAAAAATTTATTTTTTATTTTGTAGATAATTTATGTATTTTATTCATTAAGAGTATAAATGATATTAATCATTTTATCTTTTAATAAATTTTAACGTGAGAGCTCGAACACAAAAATCACTTTAGTTATGTGTTTTCTATTTTTTTAATTTTTTTTAATTTTTATTTAAAGATTTTTCAATATATATTTATTATTATTTTATATTAAAATAGATTTTTTGATAGTTCTTGTTATTATTAATTTAATCGCTTATCTAATAGAAAAATAAAATTCATTTTTATTTTATAGCTATTTTATATATTTTATTCATTAATGGTATAAATGATATTAATCACTTTAACTTTTAATGTGAGAGACCAGTATATATACAGTAATTATCATTTTATTTTAAAATATATTTTGAGATAATAATAATTATTATTATTTTTAAGTACTTATCTTATAAAAAAATAATTTTTTATTTTATAGCTAATTTATATATTTTATTCATTAAAGATACAAACGATATTAACCGCTTTAACTTTCAACGTGAGAGTTCCGTTGCGAAAAGTCATTTCGCAAATAATAGTATAGAACAACCAATATATACACTAATTATCCTTTTTATTTTAAAATATATTTGAGATTTTGGATAACTATTATTATTATTATTTTAATCACTTATCTATTAAAAAAAATAAAATTCAATTTTTATTTTGTAGCTACTTTATGTATTTTATTCTAATGATTTTACAGCAGCCAAAGTTTTTCATTACACAAAGCCAATACAACTCTATTTATATGAAATCTATATGCTGAGAACCCTAGTCACATGGGCTTTGGACTGAACTTGATTGGCTTGGGCTGTAGCCTTAATACTCTTCAGATAATCCAATTAATGCATGCATGAAGGATAAATGTTTCAATGGAGTTTAATATCTTTTCCTCGAGAATGAAAGAAATACTGGACACTTCGTGAACATCTCACATATATCTTCCACTGTAAAGCCTAAGCTTTCATGGACATTGATCTTTGCTTGTATTGTTTTGTCATTCAATATGTTAACAATGTCACTTGAATACTATATTCAAATAGGTTCTCATGAGAAAATCATAAGTTCATCACCTAATTTCAGTGTCGGTCTTCTTGTTCAAGAAAGATAACAAAAAAAAAGAAAAGAAAAAGATATTATGATAATACATTTAGGCTGTTGATAAAAAAAAAACATTTAGGCTAATCTATAGATTGGTTAAATTTGCACCACGCTTGGAGCATAATAAAAGCAGACATATGGGCCATCACTGCAAGATTCTTCTCCAAGATCCACTTTTTTCAAGTATCCACCCTCCTGAATGATGCAGCCCCCGGTCTCGTTGTGCGGTCCGTATGCGGTCATTTCAGAAAACACTACCACTTTCTTCTCCTCGTCCACGAAGAAACCTCTCTGAACATAAACCGAATACTTAAAACCAGTGACTGTTGCAAAATTAAAGGCTAAAAACTTGTTCCACGACACTGCGTTGGGCTCAACGTTATCTGTAATCCATATCTCTATCTCATGTGTATAGGAGCGCCCCTCGAGCAATACCACAAGCTTCTCTTCTCTGAGAGCTGATAGAACCTTATAGTCTTCAACATCAGAGAGATACGGCAGTTCCAGACGAGGTCCAAATGCCTCTCTTGTAAAATCGAAACCCAGTAAGAAAAATGCCTTACCTACTACTTCTACAGCTTTGCCTCCTCTTTCCTTAGCCAGAAAGTAAGAACTTCCATTTACTGAAACACCTGTATCGCATATAATGGGCGTAGGCACTATAGCTGAAGGGGCAGGGATAACTTTCCATGAGTTAGACTTTATATCGTAGATTTCTTGCGTTAAATTGTACTTAAAATCATAGATAAGCCTCAAGACTTTGTGGTTGTTGTTCTTGTCGTATCCGAAACCATACTCATCTTTTTTGCCGTAAGACCTTGGTTCCACACGCCTGGTTTGACCCAAATATGGGTTCCAAACCACCAACCTAGTAATGTTGCCTTCCTCGGGGAAGCATAACACTAAGCCGTTGCAGTGAATGAATCTAGATGTATATCGTAGTTTAATTTTACCTATTTGCTTTATAGGTTGGTTTCTATGGAGATTGATACTCATTAAACAAACCTTAGAACCGTTGCCCTTGATCGCTAGGAACTCCTTGTCACATTGATTCTTCATAAAGCTCCCATCTTTGAATAAACGGTTCCATCGTTTGCAAGTGTATCTCACTGCTCTTAGAGATGTTATCGGAACTCTGGAAAGTATCTCCTCTTCCAAATCCTGCGGAAGATCGGACATGATCGTCATTAAGGGTTTTCTAACCTTCACGTTTGCCCTCTCTCTTCACGTCAAAATATACAGAAAAAATTTAATTAGTTATCAATGTTGAGATTGTCTTATTCTATTAATTTATAGAGATTTTTACATCCATATATTTTCGATTATAAATAGTTAATAGTATGTGGGTTATAAATTGGAAGACCATTATGAGAAAAAAACTTTTGTATATTTTTTTATCATTCGTCTCCTTTTTATTTTTTTGTTGAATTTCGTCTTTTTTTTAAATGATAATAACCGAATCACATATCAATTATGCAAAATAAAGTAGGAAAATAGACTTTCTGTTTTGACCCTCATTACCTATGTAGACAACTTTCATTAAACACGTAACATAAATTATCAACAAAAATTTTAAACACAAATTTAAAATAAAAGTTAAAAAAAAAACAGAAAAGTAAATTATAAAATTTGTGATAACTTAGAAAAAATCAAAATATAATTGAGATAGAGATAATCTTTCTTTGCCTTTGTCGATAAATATATATACATAGTTATCTTAATATCTATAAATTTTATTTTTGTGAAAGAAAAAATAGAATAATCATTATCATCATTAAATATCAAAACATCATACATAGTATCAATCCACAATAATTACTACGCGTGTTCTTTTTGACAGTTTTTATTATTAGAGCAGCTGCAATGCTGATACTTTAGATTCTCCCAAGGCAAGTTTTTAAAATTATTTTATTTTTTATTCTTTTCAGTTAAAAAAAAAGTAAAAGAAATAAATAAAAGAAAATAAAAAAAGAATCCAATCGTAGATTTCCACGTAACGATGAGACCTGCATACAGTAGCGAATTTGATCATTAATTAAGAATTAACTTGGCACGGATACTTAAATTCTATGAACTCCACCTATTATTAAAATAATTTATACTAAAGATTTTTTTGCTAAGACCATCAATATCGGTGGTCCTTAAGGCCTGACCTTAAGCAATTTTGGGTCAAAAATAAATGAAAATTCGCTTAGTCCATCGCCAACGGGCCTAAAATAAGGGCTCATTTGGGCTGTCCTTAATGAAACGTGGCGGGTTGTGATTGGGAGAAGAAACCGAAGTCGAGAGAAGAAAGTGAAGTGTGTCGGTGTGTTCTTGTCTATTCTCGAAAACGAAATCGAAAACCAAACATTGTGTTCTCCGCTTCTTCGATCTCGATCTGTTCGTGTTCTCCGTTTGTTGTCGTTGTCGAGTTCGTGTATCTCGATCTCTTCACTTGCTCACTCCATCTCGATCTCTTTCATCACGAGTTCGGCTATCTCGATCTCTTCAGTTGCTCACTCTATCTTCCATCTTGATCTGCGGCGGTTTCAGCGGCGGTTCTTTCGTGTTTCAGCGGCGGTTGGCTTCGGGTATCATCGGTGGTTCCCTTTCGTCTCGATCTCTTCCGGTTTCAGCGGCGGTTGGGTTCGGGTTCTGCGGCAGTTCGGTTCGAGTTCTGCGGTGGTTTGGTTCTGGTTTAGTGGCGGTTCGGTTCGGTTTATTCTATGAATTGAATAAAATGTTTGTTTCCTTTTTTTTTAGTGTTTCTGATGTTTTTTTTTCTTTGTAATTTGTTGTAATTTGTTTTTTTTTTGGCAACTTTTGTAATTTGTTTAAGTTATATTTTAATGTTAAATTTGGGTTTTATATGTTTTATATATAACTCCTCTTTCATATATCATTATTTACTAAAATAAACACTTATATTATTAAGGGCCAAATAAATTCCCTACCAATAATCAATGTCTTTAACAAGTGCCCTTAACTAATTCCCTTAACACAACATTTATAATAAAATATGTCTAAGGGTCCAAATTTCTGGGACACCTATAATGATGCTCTAACTCCATATGCCCCTCTCACTTTTTAAAAATTCTCTTATCTCCTCTCATTAAAATATCATTTAGTATTTATATTTTTTAAATAGAAAATGTGGGTCCAAGGTGCACAAAGACTCCAACACCCTTAACAAATTACAATATTCACAAACCCAACTTCTAATTTATCCACCCACCCAAAACAAATCGGATCGAAACCGATTATCTCCCCCAAACCCCGTCTCTCTTCTCTCTTTTGTAAAGTACAGAAAAAATGGAAGAGGGAAACGCAGAGTACCGCTGCTTGGAGAGCTTGAGATGGCCGGCCTTGATCGACGAGCCTCCGAGATGCGGAGAGGAAATCATCCCTGGCGGTGGTAGGCTTTTCGAGAACGAAAGTCTTATTGGAGTCGATGTCCATCATCTTCGTCTCGGAATCAGCTTTCCTGGCGTAATGCATATGTGAGAAAATCAGGGGAGAATCCAAGAGAGGAGTGATGATGTTCTTTCGCCCTTTCAACCTCCCGATGGAATTGAATCGAAGAATTTCTCAATGGAATTGTTGATTGAACTATTTAGAAAGATGAGGAGAAGACTATAGCCGTAATCTTGTGTGGAGAGCGGCGAACACCTAATCCTAAACCTTTAGGGACGCACACACTCCACTCCGCGGCTGCTTCAATTCCTTGATCCTCCTTTAATTCCCTCGGCATCGGTCTCGATCTTCTAAGGTTCAAATCTTCTTTCTTTTTCTTTTGCTTATCTATTTCAAAAATCAGAAAAGCAAATTAGCAAATTTAAAGTTTTGTAATTGAGATCAAAATAAGGGTTTTCTTTATAGATTCATGTTCTTGGTAAACGAGATCGTGGCGTTGTATTTGGATATAAGAACGAAGATGAGATGATGCGTGTGTGGGATTGTGCTCTGAACATGTCTTGATTCGATTCGATTCGATTCTGTTTTGTAACCATACTAAAACCGTTAACTTGGCGTACATATTTGTTCTTTGACCTGTTGGGACCTGTTGGCTAATGTCTCTTCATCATACGCTTTGGTTGGCCGAGAGTCAATTAAGAAGTCATTGAGGCTCATGATCTTGTATTCTCTGGATTGTAATCTTCATGCATGTTCCAATCCAAACATGGAGAACCTTCGAAGTTGTTTGCAGACTTCTCAACCTTCCTTGATGCTTTGAGTTTGTTAAAGATGTCGTAACTATGCTCATCCTCTTTCAAAGACGTGAAGAGAGAATGCAGAAAATGCAATGTGGTCTGCAGGGAATCAACTTGGAGACAGCTCACAATAGAGAGGTAGAAGTAGGAGAAAGCAACCAAGGTTGAGTTGGGAACACCTGAAGCGTTGGTTCCTTGTTCTTCAAGACGTGAAGAGAGACTAGACAAAAAAAGTTTTTTCTTGTTTTGTTTGATGTTTCTGTGTGTCTCATCATCTTCTTCTTCCTTGGTCTCAAAGAGAGGATTCTATTAGATTTTGAATCTCTGGTTCTGTACATTTCATAGTTTAGTGATGATATGGAGCTTGCAAGTTCACAGTGATGGTAAGGTATACTATCCTCAAAACACTTTTACTTGATCAAGATATTCCGTAATTAGCAATCATGTCCTCGCTTTATAAAAAAAAATTATTTCCTCTCTGATACTCGATAACTTCAAATTTACAGGACTACATGAAGCCCATTAACCCTTACTTCTCGCTTGGCAAAAGATTATTAAGAGGAAAAACTGAATAAAAAAAAATTATTTCCTCTCTGATACTCTCTGATACTCGATAACTTCAAATTATTTCGTTTTGTTTTGCTCATATTAAAATAATAATATAAAAATTATGTAAAAACGTGCAGCCATATAATAAAAATATATTCATATAAAATACACATGTCAAACGTGAATGCATAGCACACTGATTGTGGTATGTCTGTGGAAAACATGTGTGGATAACTCAAAATTACTGGGGAAACTCTACTCAAATTTTGGAAAAATACTTCAAAACATGCATGGAATTAATTACACTTAGTAATTTTTGGTAATCTTCAAGGACTTAGTAATACTATCTTATACATAGTAATTTTTTTGGCAATTTTTACGTTTATCTAGTAAAACCATGATAATACGAGTTTTTTGTAGTAAAACCGAATATTTTACACTATTATTACCGTAAAATAAGATAATTTCAGCCAAATATTTCCCAGAATACGTATTTTTAAAAACATTTCTTACTATGGTCTAACCATTCACACACCAACATTGTAAGTTAAGGGAGTTTTTTGGGAAATTGAATTGGTTTTTCATAAACTGTTGAAATAATCATCAAAAATAATCTTAAGATACATATGTAGTAGGAAAATAATCTAAAAATTGATAATAATCATGAAATATATTTCGATTCTACGTACTAAACGTAAACACTCGTAATATATATGAAGTCTAAATAACAAAACGTAAACACTCGTAATATATATGAAGTCTAAATAACACATAGTAAAACTGAGTAAACATAGTAATCAAAGTAATACAAAGTAAAACCAGTAATCCAGATAATACATAGTAAAACAAGTAATCCTAGTAATCCAAATAACATATAGTTTGAATAGCACAATGAAACAAATTTCAACAATCAAACACATGAACATGAACCACTTCCACATTCAAAATACACTGCAATACCTTCTCATTTTGCTCTGCCTCTTTATGTGGCTCCTCATATTCCACTCCCTCTGCCTCTTTTTCCTCTTCCACGAGATTCTCCGACTGATGGATTTTGCATAACCCATGATATAATTCATATTAATGAAATTACACCCAAGAAATCATTAAAACGAGTTCAAAACGTATATAAAATATACCCTAAAACCCATAAACACATTTTACATCCACTCTATCTCGATCTCTTCCATCACGAGTTCGGCTATCTCGATCTCTTCAGTTGCTCACTCTATCTTCCATCTCGATCTGCGGCGGTTTCAGCGGCGGTTCTTTCGTGTTTCAGCGGCGGTTGGCTTCGGGTATCATCGGTGGTTCCCTTTCGTCTCGATCTCTTCCGGTTTCAGCGGCGGTTGGGTTCGGGTTCTGCGGCAGTTCGGTTCGAGTTCTGCGGTGGTTTGGTTCTGGTTTAGTGGCGGTTCGGTTCGGTTTATTCTATGAATTGAATAAAATGTTTGTTTCCTTTTTTTAGTGTTTCTGATGTTTTTTTTTCTTTGTAATTTGTTGTAATTTGTTTTTTTTTGGCAACTTTTGTAATTTGTTTAAGCTATATTTTAATGTTAAATTTGGGTTTTATATGTTTTATATATAACTTCTCTTTCATATATCATTATTTACTAAAATAATCACTTATATTATTAAGGGCCAAATAAATTCCCTACCAATAATCAATATCTTTAATAAGTGCCCTTAACTAATTCCCTTAACACAACATTTATAATAAAATATGTTTAAGGGCTCAAATTTTTGGGATACCTATAATGATGCTCTAAGAACTAGCGTTGCAACTGCCCTTAAGTAATTTATTTATTTGTATCTTATATGATGAATAAATATATTATTTATCCAAATAATTTTAACCAAAGATATGGACATGCGTAACTGTAGATTGGGAAAAAGACCTTATTACGTATGAATATTTGGAAATTAAGTTAGGACCCTAATTCTTAGAGAGAAAAAGAAAGAACAAAGAAAAGACCTCGTGCAAAATCACACTGAACACAGGTTCTAACCCGAATCTACATATATCCTCATGAAATTGATAGAATCATCTGTTGTAGATTCAGATAGTCTATGATGGTGGAGAAGGATATTTCTTGGTCGGAGGTGATGGGTACTCTACCGGCGGTGGAGGAGGGTACGTTTTGTGCGGCGGTGGTGGATATACCACCGGCGGGGGTGGGTACTTCACCGGTGGAGGATACGTTTCGGTTGGCGGCGGTGGATAAGTTACCGGCGGAGGAGGTGGTGAATATGTATATTTCGGGGATGGTCGCCATATAAACGGCGGCTTCTTCCAGGGGCAGCCAAACCATATTACAAAAATGGGTTGGAGAAGGAGACCACCATGCTTCCTTGCGTTACAAACAACACCGCAAGAAGAAGTTACTGCTAAAGACTCCATCTTTGGGTGCTATTGTCAATAGCAAGAAGAAGAAAAATCGGTGGCTTTTAAATTGAATGTAAGACTCAAGATTCTACTACACATTGCATTAAAGTTGCCACATTGCATTGCAACCTCACAGATGGTTTTAAAACCCTAAAACCAGGAAGCATAGTGACTTTGAGAAGCTTTTATGTATCCATTCGATTTTGGAATTCGACAGTTTTAAATGTAACCAAAAGCCTCTTTGGAGTCTTTGCATTGCATGCAGAGTAGGGTTTTAAGTCAATGTTAGACAAAAAAAAAAGTTTCAAGTCAAGCAATTAACTTGTATTTATTATCATAATTTAAGTCATGACCAAAGATTCTTTTTATTGACCAACAATGTGTTTACTTTGTTACCAAAAATATAGACTTTGAAAATAAGGATTTACTCTCTAAAAGAAAGTTAATTTACATGGTCCAAAACATATAAATGATAAAAATAATAATAGTTCCTTTTTTTTGACATCAATAATAATAGTTCCTTGTGTATGGGTTCGTGGAATATAGTGTATACACCACTGAGTGAGGACTAAGGACTTCGGTGGATGAGAGAATAAAAACTTTGCAGACTTTTGTTTACTGTCTAATATGAGTCAGAGAATAAGAAGATGATAAAGTTTTGAGAAAAAGAAATTACAAGAGTTGAAATAAGATTATGATATAACATGTAAACAATGTGTATTTTTTTTTCCTGCCTTCTTGCAAAGGCCTCAGGATAAAGCCTCAGGGAGCGTCAAATGTCTCTCTCTCGTCTTTTTTACCAGCGAGTTTCTAACTGCAAAATGCAACATAAAAGAACCCTTCTGTAAGTGAATGAAATTTTGCTCATAATCTAAAGTAATTTGAAAATAGATGCACATCAGCTAGTATATATGAGATGTCAGATTTTAATGAAACAATTTTGCAATCTAAAAGGACAGAAACAAAAAGTGAAAGAGTTAGTTATAAAAGGTACCTCACAAGAACCGAGGCCTCCGATCCGCAGGCTTAAGAATTTGGAAAGAGCACATTAAACTCTCATCAACACTCATCATAGCACCAGCATTATCGAATTCACCACAGTAATTAGGAGCTGAAAATATAGTAACAAGCTGTCTATCCGCAAAGAACTCATAACCATCCTCTACAACCTGCGGAGGAGAAAAAAAACACCTTTCTCATCATCACAAACTCCGCAACTCTTTTTAATTAGCCAATAAAAAAAACATAGTGTAAGTAAAGTAGTAGACCAACCTGGTGGGCACGACAGATGAGATCCATATCGTTCTTTATCAAAAACTCAGCGACTTTATCAGGCCCAAAAGTGTAAGAAACCCCACGGTCATTCATCCCCCACCCTTTCACATCTTTGCTCGGATCAGACCAAAGCAGATCGCACAGCAAACCAGAGTCAGGAACATCGGTGGGCCGCTTAATGTTCTTGATCTGCTCCACGTTGGTCAAATCGGGAGAAAGGCCGCCGTGCATACACAGTATCTTGTCGTCTATCACAGCAGCCACGGGGAGACAGTTGAAAGAATCCGTAAACACTTTCCAGAGCCTCACACTGAACCTGCGTTTGCATTCGTCGTAGAATCCGTAGATTCTGTTGATGGAAGCACACTCGTGGTTGCCTCTCAGGAGGAAGAAGTTCTCAGGGTATTTGATCTTGTAGGCAAGGAGAAGACATATGGTTTCAAGACTCTGCTTCCCACGGTCCACGTAATCTCCTAGGAATAGATAGTTAGCTGCAGGAGGTAAACCTCCATACTCAAATAGCCTCAACAGATCTGAGTACTGTCCATGAATATCACCTGATTAAACCGAACGAAACAATATAACATAGACCAATAAAAAAAAAAACTTTTTCTTTGGGAGCTGATCTAAGAACAGGAGCTATAAAGACAATCATGCAGACATCAGATCCCTAAAACGAAGATGAAAAGAGAGATTGAATGATAGATTTATTACCGCAGATCTTGATGGGAGCTTCGAGCTCAAGGAGGTTAGGCTGTTGGAGGAAAATCTCTCTGGAGACGATGCAAAGCTGACGGATCTCAGACTCGTTGAGCATGACCTGTTTGGTTCCAGGCTTAGGGTTTCTGTAATCCAACAGACGACGAATGATGTCGTCGAGAACGGCAGGGTCCATGCTTCCCTGCCCTTGTTGCGTCATTATTACAAAAGAGACACCCACGCCCGATCGCTAAACAATCGATCTTTTTATCTTACGAAAGTTTCGGACATAAAATCGATCTCCCAAGAAACCAAATTTGATTTTCAAAAATCTTTTCTCGATCTTCAGACCAGAAAAAAAGGTTTCGCCTTTTGTTTTGTTTCCCCAAATATCTTTTTTTTTTTCTTCCAACGAGTTTCGTTTTAGAGACAATTACTCGTTTCTGTGATGGGTGAGTTTATCGAAGGTTAGTGGTTATTTATTTATTTTTTATTTATTTTCGAAATAAAATAATTGTCCAATAATAATAGCTTAATGCAACTCTCAGCTCTGCATAATAATAATGTTATAATCATCTCTCCGTGGATGGATTTGCTGGTCCCCACTAATGCACATCACTTCTGATTTATTTTCCTTTGTAAATAATTATTTTTCATGAATAGTACTGTTCCTTTTGATTAAATATGATCAATTTGTACTTGTCAATTTTTAATGATATATTGGACAAAGAGAATTCAGGAGTTTTTGCATTGAATTTTGGATTTGTATTTGAGTTTAATCATCATCAATGTTATTAGTTAAATTTTAAAATAGTGGTTTTAGAAGAAATAATTTTACTATAGATTTCAAAATTTAATTAAATAATATTGACTTTTAATTAAACTATAATTTAATAAATACTTAAATAATCTAACGTTACACATAAGTTTAGATTCTGTGTACTTTTTGATTTAGTTTTTTTTTTCTTTTATTTTCCGTTATTCTACAAAGCTAATATTATACTCCAAAAATATCATGTCGAAGTATAATTTATAAAACGATTGAGATCTCTATATATTATTTCAAATTGATTTGAGAATTTGACATCACCATTTTCATTTTTACCAAGAAAAAATGATATAGCTTTGGGAAATTGTGACATAGCAACACTTAATTATGACATATATAATTTTCTTTATAAATGTTTATATTTTGAAAAAATTATAAAATATGGTAATTACTAATAAATCTTACATCAACTGTTAAATTTTTTTTTACAAAACTAACTTTATCAAGATTTTTGAAATATAGTAATGACTAACTTTTCTTAGGTTTCTGAAATTTTGTATATATATTATATGTTATCAAAAAAATTTGTAATTGTGTCTTACAAATATAAAACTAAATCAATACTAATCAAATGTATTTTTGTTGATAGTTAATTGATTGAAGTTTAGTTTAAACTTACCGTCCATTAAGTATATATAAAATAGATTCTTACGAGTTTAACATACTTTAACTTTAGAAAATTATTAAAAATTCTATAGATTTAAATATTTAATTTTAAAAGGGGATAATATACATATTTAAATAAATAGTCATTATCATATAAATAATATTATTCTAAGCAAATATAATTTAAATTATAGCAAAGTTTAAATAAAAATAATTTAAAATAATTAAAATCAAAAGAAACAAGATACACATAAGTCCTACATATAATTACACTTTTGATTTCATAAATTCCAAATCAATAAAATTTAAATACAAAATAATAATGCTAAATGTAACTAAATATTTTTAAAAATTAAATAAACTATATTTCAAATTATTATTTCTGAATATTGCGAAGGAAAACTCCTAGTAAAGAAATAAATAGAAGGGAAATGGAGAAACTTAAATCTTTATACTCCTTCACTTTAAACCAGCCAAAATCATCTATTTTGGTCCAAACTCCACTACTTCTTTCAAAACTATTTGGAAGTCATCTTGCTGATCCTTCAACAGGACTGCAACAGAAACACCTATAAACGTGATCGGTCAATAAATCGTATTAAAAGTATTATATAGGAAATCATTGTCTTCAAATCTAGAATAAGTTGAAACAGCACCAGAGAAAAAATAAAAGAGGATTATATCTTTCCAAGTTCGAATATAATATCCAACCTAAGATCAAATTAAGCTTTCATAAGACATGTCTTTGGTTACTCCTGAAACATTGTCTTTTGTATTCTATTTTCACAAAAATGTTATTATTCATGAAGATGTGCACATCAATCAACTTAAACCAGAGATGGATAAAAGTATGTCCAATTGTAAACCAGAACTCCGGAACACATAGAATATAATAGTGTACTAACAAGCTTTTTCTTCCTTTTTTTTTCTGAACACAAACCCATCAGAGATTGCAAGACAAGAGTAACTGAAGAGAAGTATTCTACATGCTCTTGCATTGTTACACTCATCAGCAAAGAAAAGAGAGAGAGAAGAGGAGAAGCTTTCGAGAGGTAATTAAGTAGAGCAGCAACCTCTATTGGCAACTCCAGATGTGTCATCAACGTTAATCGTTGTTCCTTGACCAGGAATCGCAGAATTAGCACCCGCTGCTTCTTGAGCAGCCAAAGCTTTTTTGCTGATGATCTTGTAAATCTCAGTCAACACGGTTTGAAATGATTTCTCGACATTAGTTGATTCAAGAGCAGACGTCTCCAAGAAAGAGAGACCTTCTGTCTCAGCGAGACTCCTACCATCTTCCTCAGAAACCGACCTCAAGTGGTTTAGATCGGATTTGTTCCCAGCCATCATGATCACAATGTTGGAATCCGCATGGTCTCTTAGTTCGCGTAGCCACCTTAGGGCATTGTCAAAGGTCTGGCGTTTGGTGATGTCATAGACAAGAAATGCACCTACGGCGCCTCTGTAATAAGCGCTTGTGATGGCTCTGTACCGTTCTTGACCTGCAGTGTCCCATATTTGGGCTTTTACTGTCTTTCCTTCAACCTGCATAACCGTAAGACAATCACAAAAGTCGCACAAATAGTTAACATGATTTGCAGATTGTAGAACACTGTCACATGCTGAAGCACATGATATAGGCCTATGACAAAATCATCTTGATTAAAAAAAATAGCATCAATATTTGTAAGACGTCAGCCACCTAAATGTGTATGTATGTATGTCACTATGTATCATATAACTCTTGAAATTTATATTTGATGAGTTGACTTTTTGAGGGTGAAAGGCTGACTTTGATGATCATTTAAAAAACATTGTTAGGGTCAAGTTGTGGGGGAAGCTTTATTCCCATTGTCTCTCTCTCTCCACTCTTTACCATTCATTCATAGACATATAAATTAAAAAGAAGCATTGGTCATGACTCATAGCCATCACATCTAATATTATCTCTTGATATAAAACATCTGAGAGGAACAAATGCACCGAATAGTCTCAAGCATTATACTATTTAAATCTTAAGAAACGTACAGGACCTTTCACTGGTTATATGTAACCCAAGCATGTTTTTAAGACTTTGGCTCCAAAAAAGAGGATGTAACTTCAGAATAACAAAACGCAAACAGAGTAAAACTAGAACACAACCGCATCAGATGAACTAAGATTTGACCTGAATTTCTACAACCTATGATGAGATCATGAAGTTGATAAACCAAACCAAAAAGGCAAAAGCAAAGACTTAACGGTTTAGGGCTAAACTTAGTTTAAAACAGAGATAGATGAAACTAAGACCCACCAGACATCGCAGATTCTAGCGTAAAAACGCACAGAGATCACGTGGAAAAAAAATGAAAGGAAAGGTTGAATGGTGGCAAGAAAGAGGAAACTGAATCACCTGAAGAGTTCTTGTGGCGAATTCAACACCAATAGTGGACTTGGATTCCAAGCAAAACTCATTCCTGGTGAATCTAGACAATATGTTTGATTTCCCGACACCAGAATCACCTATCAACACGATCTTGAACAAGTAGTCATAATCCTGTTCTACTCTATGCGCCATTATTCTTCTTCTATCTCACCAAAGGAAAGAAACCTATACATAAACAAAACATCCCTCAACATCAACAAACGATCGATACCATCATAGAAAAAACGACGGATCCATCGAAATATGAAAGGAAACAAACATACGCTTTTTTTATATTCCTGGGAGAAGGTTGCGGATTAATAATGAAAAGCGAGTTTCACCCTCTTCAGATCTGCTTAAGGATGAAACTTCTCTGGAAGGAAACACTCTCCTATTACTGTTTTTAATCGCCTTTGTGGTTCGTATTATAAATGTTTTCCTTTATTACAGTATATGATGTTTCACATATTATAAAGTGTTGATACGATAAAACAAGCGACGATGTATTAAAGCAAATGCCAAGAGGGCTGAGGTGGGCCAGGCGGCAGCTTACCAGGTCAGAGCCGTCGGGCTGACAAAAGTAAGAGGATGTTTCAGGGGCATTATAAGAATTATGACTGTCATGTTAGACAGTTTACGGCCAATTAATAAGAGACACATATGCAATTTTTTCAAAAGAAGTAATTAATATTCTAATGATTTTTCTATAATTTTGCGTTCTCCTTTGTGTTGAAGATGTGCTGTTGATTGATCATTCGTAGTAGACATGATTACATCAATTTTATCATCTCATAACTAAATATAATCTAAAAGAAGTTATAATGACCAAACCGTGCAACAAAGATTAAGGATTTAAAAACAAAATTTAGGGGTGGAACGGTTCGAATACTACAGTAATTTTCAGTATTAGAAATTTGCACGGATATCCAATTTTCCAATTTACTTTGTTTCAAAAAAATACGGATATCCAGTTTTTCGGATATTTGAAAATTTACATATATTTACATCTATTTATGGATATTTACATACTCATCTACTTTGTTCAATATAAATAAATTTAGAAAAGAAAAGTTGCATCCTATGACGTTCAAATAATTTTATAATTCACAAACTAACCAAAAAAAAATCAAACTGATATTCTATATAGGTATATTCTATAATAATGATAATTATATCATTTCTCTTTTTTCTTTTTACCGGTTACATTTCTTCTTTCTTCTCTGTTCTTTTATTTTTTTATTGAAAACAAATCACTTTATTTCTGATCAATCCACCTTAACCAATATTTTGTGTTTTTCTTTACTGTCTATCATCGAATTTCGATATCATGACTTTAATTTTGATCTTCTTTATCGTTGCTCCTTTCATCCTCCAATGGTGTCAATATGGTTCTCATCAGTTACCGATCTGAATCTATTTTGATATTGTCGATCTCGAGATATTCCTTTTCTTTGCTACTGATCTTTTTATTTGTTATTGATATCAAAGACAGAAAGGAAAGTTGTATAACCACTGTAAATTTTAGTCTTATACTATATGATAAACATATATAGCATAGTATTCATAGACCTTTTAATATAGTATAGTTTAGTATTAAAATATTATATATTGTTTTTAGATTTTAATTTGATTTATAAGTATATTGTATTTTATGTTTGGGTTTAGGATTTAGTAATTTGAGTTTAGGATTTAGTATTTAGGGGTTGGGATGAGGGTTTGAGGTAAGGTTTATTATTATATTATTTATAGGATTTCTATACTATTTATTTTAATTCACTATAAGTTCCACACTATTTTTATATAATAGTTATTTTTATTACTTTACGTATGTAAATAGAATAGAACATATATGATGTACTATTTGTAGAGAGTCTATACTATGTATTTTACAAGAAAAATAAAATCTTCACTTATTCTCCATTTTATTCTGCCATCTACATTGTTGTTCCTTCATTTTCTGTTTAAAAAATATTATAAGTATATATTACTTAACCCATCTCACCACTATCTGTTCCATTAAAACTCAGTCAGAGACATCACTTTCTATCCAACAAGAAGAAAAAGAAGAAAAGATCGATCAGTCGAGAGGTTGAAAAGGTTACCTTTTGTAGCTTAAGAACAATGATTCTTCATTTATTCTCATCTTCAGTTATTAGGATTTAAGGTTTAGTATTTAGGATGTATGGCTTAATATTTAGAGGGTGAGATGGAGTTAGAGATAAGGTTTATAATTATACTATATAGAGAGTTTTTATACTATTTATCTATCAATTCACTATCAGTTCTATACTATTTTTATATAATGATCAACTTTATTAATTTATGTATGTAAATGGAATGGATCATCTATTATATTTTATTTGTGGATGGTCTATACTATGTATCATATATAGACGAAATTTTACTTATATTTCATATTTGTTTCACTGTTTATCGTTGTTGTTTTTGGATGTGGTAATTAATTGAGTGTTATCATGTTATATGCATAATTTGATTTGCTATCATGTCAACAAAAATCATGATTCGCTTACTATACTATATTCAGTTAGAATTTTTTTTCTGTATAGTATATAATCATGTTTTTTCCTGGCCATGTATTACATTTGTCAACGTAATCAACTTTCTTCTTTTACCGAATACATTTTACTTATAAGGCTAAAATCGGCAAAATAGAACAAAATGTTACTCACCTAATAATGTCAAAACCATAGCTATATTCTTAATATTACTTTCAAAATTGGTTAGATAGCACATTAACCATCTAGAAAAAGCCATACAATTTTGTCTTAAAAATATCTTTAACATAATAAAAATTTTAAAATAAAGATTAGTGAAACTATATGCTTCATAATTTTTAAAAATTAATTAAATGTTCTTGTAAAACATAAATTTTAGAAAATTACAATATTTTTTATAAAGAATTTATATTCCTTTTTAATTTAACACTTCTATAAATAAATTTATAAGTAAAATTAAT
Organism: Raphanus raphanistrum subsp. raphanistrum; assembly: GCA_019706035.1. Lineage (NCBI taxonomy): Eukaryota > Viridiplantae > Streptophyta > Magnoliopsida > Brassicales > Brassicaceae > Raphanus > Raphanus raphanistrum. Next base: position 17,144,122 of record CM033981.1, read on the forward strand.
AAAGTTATATGTTAAAATAAAAGTTATATAAAATTAAACATTTAAATTTCTATATTTAATTGTACATATATATATTTGTATAAAATTCGGATCGGATCAGATATCCGACTATGAAATTTTTAATATTTGTGATTTTCTTCGTTTATGACTGATATTGATTTTTAATATTTACTTTGCTTCGTAGACTTACTGGATATCCGGATTTTTTGGATCAAATCGAAACAAATAACGAATCAAATCAAAATTAAAAAATAAAATGCCTAGCTCTTACAATTTATTGTGTTATATTGGACTGATCAAAACATTCATATAATGAATAAGGTAGATTTGATTGTTGTTGCTGGAAATAGGAACAAAGAACATTGTGTTTCTATGATTTAGTATGTGGTTATTAGGATTTGGTTGAAACACAGCGGTTGCAGATGCGGTTGTAGTAGTTTGCGGATGTAGGTGGTTGTGGTTTTTAGTATTATTAAACGATTTGTACAACTGTTAAAATGGCTAGAAATTTGTGCGTTTACGGGTATTTAACTTGTTGATTATATGAGGTACTGTAGCAGAAATATAATACATAATAATATGCTTATTTATTTAATTTTTTAATTAGATGAAAATTATAATTTTAATAAAATTTGTTTTTGAAGATATATATTAACTTTTGAAAAAATATCATGTTTCGTTTATATATGTATATATCTTTATATGTTGTATATATATTAATGTTTAAAAATTGTAATGAATATTCTTAGTTTAACGTTTCTATGAAATACATTATGATATCGTTTGTCAATTTGAATTAAGATATAAAATGTATATTTTTTTTATTTATAATATTTTTATTTTAAAATTTTAATTAATTTTTGAAAATATTTTTTTTAATTATTTTTTATTTATTTATCCAACCACCACCGTCTATAACCGCCAACACTAGTGGGAGTCAACTTTTGATTTTAAACAGCTTGGATCAGTTTGAAGTAATTTATGAAATTCTTCTGTGATTGTTGCAAAATGCCAATAACCGGTACCAACCACCAAAATTGCGTTTGCGAATGATACGGAAAATTCAGTCGGACCCCTAATTAGAATCTAATGATACCGGATAATGTCTTAGAGACTACATATATTATTATTTCAACATTAATTAGACAGCCATTATTAACATTTAACAGGGTACAAGCTAATCAAAGAAGTACTAGCTAGTGAGACTGATTAGCCATTTTCACAAAACAAGGACTAAACTTAACTCTTAAGCACAAAATGCCTTTTTAGTCATTTGTGAGACTGATCGCCATCTTAATTGACACTTACGTTAATGTTAGAGTAAATAAACAATTTAAGTTCCACAATAGGATATTAGACCAAAATAAGTCTGAAGTGTGAGGTATTTTGAAGGGGTTTCGGTATGAGGTACTTTAGGGAGCAACCGACCCAAAAAACAATTTCGTGAGAATTTAAACTCAAATTTGATCAAATATCATAGTAAGCAAAGAGTTAGACATCTGGTGGTGACAGACATTTGAATCAAGTAAAACGTTTGCCTTCAGCATGGGCATTTGGTTTAACTCTCGTAGAGCGTCTGGTCAAAGAAGACATATGGTTTGTCACAAATGGTTTAACATATGGTTTGTCACAACAGTTAAAATAATAAAATAACGGTTTACGTACTCCAATATCAGCTACAAATATAGTTTTGTGGTTAATATATTCAATGAAAATTTTGTTTTGGAGGTGCCATAATTAAGTTTAGTCTTCAGCTGTTGAATCAGAGGTTTTGACTTCAGCGGTTGAATCAAAAGTCTGGCTTTCTTTTATGAATTGTAAATATTGGAGCACGACACTTCTCACCCGTCACCCGGAGACTCTAGGGACTCTAGTGAAATAATCATCTTCTCTATGCTTGCAAATTACTACGAAAGCAATTACAATACTGAGGTTCGAGTATTCAAATTCAGCCATTTAATTAGGCTGATGATGTGACCTGAAATGTGCCTCCTAATAATGATTCTTCACCTTTTTCTCACAATTAGATTAAAAAGTGTAATTTGAGGCTAGTTTTTCGCAGGCCTTAGAACTCTTACTCGTTCTAAACTGGAAGTTGTTAAAGTTATCATTCCATTAATTGAAAATATATCTATATTGTTTCAATAAAAAAAGGAGGAAGAAGAAGAGAATCTATAGTTGCAAATATAAAGATTAGGAAGTCTAATTCTATCAACGAGTGTCTGTATGACTGTATCCTAAAGATTAGGATGTCAGATATAAGATAATCTGTATGACTGGATCCTAAAATAGGGAGATATATATAGAACCGTAACGATTGTGCATTGGAACAACAGGTCACAGGTAAGATTTGACTTTGAAAACCTATTCTTTAGCACCACGACCAAACTGAACTCACTATAAATAAACAAGTCAATTACTAGATTTACAAATAAATCTGCATAACTGGATGCACGCGACTCTAAACCTTTTTCTTGGTTTTCTACCAAAATTTTGTTTATGCATTCAAGATCCCTTAAATCAAGGCATTGGCTGATCTCTCACGATACTCCTTCAGCTTACCTATCTGTCAAGCACATGATTATCAATAGGCTGCACGCTACAAGAGATCCGTCAGAAGGCGTATTTTTTAAGGTCGTTACATAAATCGATTTGGAAATAAAGTAAGAAGTGGCTTGGGATCTGATAGTTTACGTCTCCCAATAATAAGTCAGTTAGCAAACTGACGCCATATTGCTAGGGTATGTTTGTTAATGACGTCAACCCATAAAAATGACGTTAAAACCTCGTTTTTGTAGTGTACAAGAGATAGGTCTTTATTAACTTGTTTCTTTTCTCACTTATAGGTTCTTGTTAAAATATACATGCTTGAACAATCGTATTATATGGTTTTTGTATGTAGGATTCAAGCTTCCTTTGGTACATATATTCCTTAAATTTCAATTTTGAAAAGTTGGTTCTGGATCCTAAAAAATTAAGGGTCAAAGATACCAAATTTTTGCATCCTTCGAAAAATATATTTTTTTTTAAATCAAAATATTGTTTTCCATATATTGTTAAGGTTTATATTTTCAAATGTTTGGACATAGAAAATTGGTCTACCGCTACAGACGTAATTCAGCAGAAATTATTTTTCTTATGTTGTTAAAATCTCTTTTAGCATATTTATGTTAGAATGTTTTTAAACTAGTTTGATGCATTTATAAATAAATATATATTAAAGCCATATAGAGTTTTAGAAGTTTGATGGAAGACCATATATGATTACAAAACCTTACAGCAGCATTAAGATACTCATAATATGACATTAAGCTAGCTAGAGATGAAAACGAAGCAAATAAAGTTTTCAAAGTTGCGTTTTTAAAAATGCGGTTGCCAAGTCTTTCGAGATAGGTTCCTATCTTTTTAACTGTGTTCACTTTATTTCTTGAACCTTTTGGGTCTGTTTAACTGACCGTCCACCTGTCGTCATCATGTGAGCCGTTTGGTTCACACTCATGAGAATTGTTGGTGGGATTTATGTTAGCACGTTAGTTAATATGTTTTTGTTATATATAATCCCAATTAGCATTCTAATTCATATATATATTATGTAGTGGTACTATTAGTTATATTTTCAATAGAAATCATAATTCTGTTCCATATTAACTAGTGGAATTACACAAACCATAGCAGAATAGTTTTATTTCAATTCTTGCCTCATCGTGTGGGGTAGTGTGGCAAATTTGTTTTTGAAGTGATGTAACGTGATATCAGTGATTTTTTTTATTTATCTTTGCCAGAAAGAGAGCATTTGTTAAATGGTCAAATCGTTAAGTTTGTTCCCAGTTTTGATTGCTGACCAAATATTTTGTTTTAAATAACTTTACTATAAACATATACATTTTCCTATAGAAACTACACAGAAATATCAAGTTTCAAATTGACGTTTAATTGTTTTTCTAAAGAATGGCGAAACTACTAGCTTTCTTTTGCTTCTTCTCCTACATCATTGTCCTATTCTTGTGTTCAGTCTCAGCAGCCATAGCTGATAACCAAGACCAACAGGTACTATTATATTTCTCATCATCATGTCTTGTTCTTGCCATATATCAACTATGATACAAGATTACAACGATGATGATGATGATGATGATGATGATGATGATGATGATGATGATGATGATGATGATGAAAATTGTCGTAATCCATGAAGGTGTATGTCGTCTACATGGGTGCACTTCCGTCTAGCGAGGTCTACACACCAATGTCCGATCACATGATTATTCTTCAAGGAATCACCGGAGAGAGGTGTGAATTAGTTACAGTGTTCTCTAGAGATTATAGGTATATTATATAAATAAAGTTATGGCAGGAATACTCTAACAAATGATATATTAATCTCTAGTTCTAACGAAGGTCGTTTGGTGAGAAGTTACAAGAGGAGTTTCAACGGGTTCGCCGCTCGACTCACTCAGTCAGAACGAGAAAGAATAGCCAGTAAGTGTTCTTCGAAATACACTAAACTCTAAAACTCAAGTATATAACTAAAATCCATTGATCCTTATAGTAAACCTAAAATATATAGTGATTTATCTTCTAAGGCTAATTAAAGCCCTCTTATGTTTTTCTTAGATATGGAAGGAGTTGTGTCTGTATTCCCTAATAAGAATCTACAGCTCCAAACGACCACCTCGTGGGACTTTATGGGGTTAAAGGAAGGAAGGGCGACGAATCGGAACCTGGCCGTGGAGAGTAACACCATTATCGGAGTCATTGACGGTGGGATCACGCCGGAATCAGAAAGCTTTTCTGACAAAGGCTTTGGTCTTCCTCCTCAAAAATGGAAAGGTGTTTGCTCCGGCGGCAAAAACTTCACGTGCAACAAGTAAGCTCGTACATATTATACTATATGAACTAAATAATTGATTGCTGACTGTAATTCACATAAATTGTAGAAAATGATATATATATATATATTTTTATATTGCAGCAAGCTGATTGGTATATTATATGAACTAAATGATTGATTGCTGACTGTAATATACATAACCTGTACAAAATGATCTGTTTTATTATATTGCAGCAAACTGATTGGTGCAAGAGACTATACAAGTGAAGGATCTAGGGACACTGTTGGACATGGTACACATACAGCGTCCACGATAGCTGGAAACGCTGTGGCAGACACAAGCTTTTATGGACTTGGCAATGGAACCATGAGGGGAGGCGTTCCGGCCTCAAGAATTGTCACTTACAAAGTTTGCACCTGGTTAGGGTGTAGCTCCGATAGTATATTGGCTGCCTTTGATGATGCGATTGCAGATGGTGTAGACATCATTAGCATCTCCGTTAATATGGGATACGCCTCTGCTTTTGAAGAGGACCCGGTCGCTATAGGGGCTTTTCACGCTATAGCTAAAGGGATTCTCACTGTGAATTCAGCTGGTAACAGCGGTCCGGAACAGCAAACGCTAGAGAGTGTAGCTCCGTGGATCCTCACGGTTGCTGCCAGTAACACCAACCGTGCGTTTTCTACGAAAGTTGTTCTCGGTAACGGTAAAACACTTGTCGTACGTGTCAAGAAACCTGTTTCTTTTTTTAATCTCTATCACTCTTATCTTTGTGTCCTTAAATCCTTTTCCTTATATATGAAACAGGGAAAATCAGTGAACACGTTTGGTTTGAACGGAACGATGTATCCTCTTGTGTACGGAAAATCTGCTGTCAATTCGTCTGCATGCAGCGTGGAATCGGCAGAGTAACTTTCTCATGTTCATGCATAAGACCTAGACATAGTTTCATATGTCTAACTTGAAACAACGTTTTGGCCCTAAATTTAAAAAGCTATACATAAATCATATAGTTCCAAATTTATCCAATTTTTTAAAAAATAATATTAACTGAAAATGTTTATGACTTCATATATTTCATGTGGATATGTGATTAAGATTTTGACTTTATGTTTTCTAGGAAATGTGAAGAAGGGTGTCTTCAAGAATCCCTAGTGAAAGGAAAAGTTGTGGTTTGCAATTCCACGGATTCATACGATGCTCTTGCAAATGGAGCTGTTGCAGGCATATCTCTCAACCGTACACCAAATGTTGCCTTCGTCACTTCTTTTCCCCTCTCTGCTTTATCACAAGAAGACTTAGACTCTCTTGTTTCTTACATTAAGTCCGAAAGGTAGCATTCTTGATCTGTTGCATATACAGTTTCTGCGTTTATGTTTATAACAATTTAAGTGTTACACTAATAACTCTTCTCTCTGTTTCCTTAGTTCTCCGGTAGCTACCATTCTAAGAACCGAGGAAAGTTATAGTCAGCAAGCTCCAGTCGTTGCTGCCTTCTCTTCTCGTGGTCCAAACACCATAGCAACTGATATTCTCAAGGTCCGTATATACAAAATCTTGGCTCTGCTTATTACTCTCTTTTATTTTTTCTGATCTGAGAGACAAAGGTGGATGACTTGCAGCCGGATATATCAGCGCCAGGAGTTGAGATTCTCGCTGCATTTTCACCTGAGATTTCACCATCCTCAAGTGTGTATGACACAAGACGTGTGAAGTACTCTGTTCTCTCCGGAACTTCAATGTCTTGTCCACATGTTACAGGCGTGGCCGCGTACATCAGGACGTTTCATCCTCAATGGTCTCCTTCCATGATCAAATCTGCCATTATGACAACCGGTAAGCAAAAATTATAACATGGATCTAGCAATGCATAGGAAACCCAAAATATTTTGTTTGACACTCTGTTGTACTTTGGTCTCCTAATAGCTTGGCCGATGAATGCTTCTGAAACTGGCTTTGTATCAACCGAGTTTGCTTATGGAGCTGGCCATGTCGACCCGATATCTGCAAATAATCCTGGACTCGTATATGATTTAAGTAAAGCAGACTACACTGCCTTCCTCTGCGGCATGAAGTACAATGCAACTACCGTGAAACTCATATCCGGTGAAACCGTCACTTGCACTGGAGAAACCTTAACTAGAAACCTTAACTATCCTTCAATGTCGGCAAAATTGTCGGCATCTAAAAGTTCATTCATCGTGAGTTTCAAAAGAACCGTCACCAACGTGGGTACCCCAAATTCAATATACAAATCAAAAGTTGTCCCAAATCTAGGATCTAAGCTCAACGTCAAGGTCTTGCCTAGCGCCTTGGTTTTTAAGAAGGTAAACGAGAAGCAGTCTTTCACGGTAATTGTTACAGGCAGCGCTCTCGACTCAAAACTGCTTTTATCTGCAAACCTAATATGGTCTGATGGCGCACGTAATGTGAGAAGCCCTATTGTTGTTTATAAAAATGAGTGAGAATATTATTTATGTATAAACATCAACATAGTTTAGTTTCAAAACAAATTTAGTTTACCTAGTATGTTATGTAATTTCTTTAACATTAAAAAAAACTACTATTATTAATCAGCCGGTCAAACTAGAATTTCAGTGTTCAATACAAGTCTGATGCAACCAATTTTTTTCCAAATTAAACATTATAAAACTAGTTTCGCTCGCCTACTTAATTGATGCATTTCACTAAACTACTTCGAAATCCTTATAAAATCAAAATCCCGTTCGCAGCCGTTGATGGTAATTATAAAAAGGTGGAGTTTACCTTATTACCTCAAATGCCGGACATGACATCACATGAGTAGCTAGTTTTTGATAATATCCTCAAACTTGCAACTTAACTAACCATGAAGCTTAGACTCGAACAATTAGAAGATGTGAGATAGCAAATCTTGGGAGAAGCCACTAGGACCATACTAAACAGAAGAACCGAGGAAGAATGAATGCCATAGACCGCAAACAGAACAAGCGACACACAACCTCCCACAAGACGAGCTGTGATGATAAGGAAACCAAACACCAGGCCTTCCGTACCTGCAAAAAAAAAAGGAAAGAGTAGCCTGTCAAAACAACCAACGGGCAATCCAAACACTGGGATGGCTTATCTCTAATTAAGTACTAGAAGTCCTCGACCGGAGATTGGAGAACCTAGCACGGTCTTCTTTGCGCTTCAGAGCTACGCCTCACTGGAGAAGCGAAATGAATCGAGCAACAACACATACAAGAGAAGTGAGGTGCACAAGCAATGGGATAACAGCAGCGGAGGCAAAACTGACTCTGCCATAGACGACAAAACAAGGTCAAATCTCATAAACTGCACGCGCATAAATCACAGAGAAACTATGACCACACGACCAGCAAGAATTCTTGTGAACGAGCTGATGGTGCACCACTGTGGATCCACTGAGAAGAAGCACAACCCGGACCCGAGGTGAGACACCAAGCTTTGACTCCAATAAGACTAACACACTTCACTCGATAACAAAAGCTTCGTAAGAAAACACACCAGATAAAGAACTAGAGGAGACAGCATGTTACCAGCCACCACGCGCCTTCACCACCACGACAGCTGAAATATCTGCAAAATGGAAAGCGAAATCCGTCATTTTACCACAATTTTAATAATTTTTAATTTGTAATCTACAAATTAAAAATAGAAAAGTCATTTTACCACAAAATGAACTAGTTGATTATAAATGAGAACATTACGAAAATAATTATATGGAATAATGTGGTACTTTACTTGTGTTTTAATATTTAACTAGGTTAAGACTCGCATCTTGTGCGGGATAAACATTATATATAAATTACTTTTATATATTATATATCTTTTTACATATTATATGTTCTTTTACATATTATGAAATAATAAAAATATGACTAACTAAAAATTCAGTAAATACGTATATAATAAGATTGATGTGAACACATAAATAAATTTTATTAAACCAAACAAACTTTTATATTATATAGTATATAATTAAATGTAAACAATATTAATATAGAAATATAGTACATCTTAATATTTATATCTGTTAAACGATGTTTTTACCCATATTATTTTTTGATCATTTATATATTTTTATAACAAAACATTTAAATCACTAATAACAAAATTTTCTTTCTGGATGTTTAATAGTTTTAGTAATAAATAAATCAAAGAAAAATTCGAAATTAAATATTGAAATATGGTTTATAATTTATTTTAAGAGATATTAATATATATATATATATATTAATCTTAATATTTATTAAATGAGACTTTGTACTTATATGATTTTGTAATCATTTGTATTTTGTCTTAAAAAAATTAAACCATGGATCACAAATATTTCTATGTAAGACTTTTAACAGTTTTAGTCATTTGTAGTCGTTTTAAAAACTTGTCACATAAATGAAAAAATCTAATTTTTACTATATGGTTAATATGGTTGTTTAATTTATTTAATAAGTTAAAAATTAAAATGATAGAGGGTACATTAATTTTTATCAAATATTTATCATTTAAAATTATTAACTTTCATATATATTTTAGCCATATTAGGAAAATCCGTAATAGTTATTTAAGGTAAGAATGAAAAACATTAATAATGAATTTATGGTTAGTTTAAAAAAAAATTATTATATATCTAGATGGACCAACATTTTTTCTAAGGATTCTAAGATTCATTTTGGTGATGACAAGTGGCCACCTCAAATGTTGTAATGCTTCTCAAATAATATATAAGGGATTATGTATTTATATGTAATTTTTTAATATTTTATAGTCTCATTTTATTAATTAATATTTTTATCATATTTTATATTCATGCTAGTTATTGATAAAAGTTTTATATATTAAAATTAATTACAAGGATCAATGTATAATATACAAATCTTTTGGAATTAAGTTTGAACTTCAAATAAGAAATCTTATAAACTTCAAAATAGAGTTGTCATTTCATACATGCTCTAAATGTAGTATACATTAAATTATCCCCACGTTTAACGTGTAATCGCAATCAAGCATATTTTCAGTGTTTTTTTATGTTTTGGAATCCGATGTAAGAATACCATTAACATAAATTACTTGATATTTCTTTCATTTCATAAAGAATGTTACTTTGACATTTTCTTACACAGATTAAAATTTATTAAAATGCATTTAAATTTTTATTAATTATACATATTCAATAAATAGTATTTGAGATAAATAAAATATTTATAAAATTAATGTACTTATAATTAACTCTAAGCTGAAATTAAAATTTAAAATGACACTATTTCGTAACAATAAAAAGTATTAAAAATGATATTTAATATAGAATGTAGGGAATATAAGACTATGTAGAAATCTTATTAATACAAATTTTGAGTAAGCGGGTAAATTAGTTACAATCAGAAAATCAAAAACAAAAAACATTAAATGGGCTTTGTAGTCAAGTAATAGTAGACGGATCTGGAGTGTTAACATATTTTAAGCTCTATCTTTTATGTATGGGTGCTGACGCCTGTCCAGTGCCAGAAGAACATCAAGAAAGTTGGTGACCTGATGACAGGGGAGCCGGCGACTGAAGCCCCGGTGAACAGCAGCCGTAACTATAATGGTCTTAAGGTAGCGAAATTCATTTTATATGAAACTAAGTTATATTGTTTTATTCATCTAATGCGGGTATGTGTCTATATTTTAAGACTCATTTAAATATCCTGAAGAATGAGTCCATCTGTAGGCGTACGAATTCCTTGAATTCAACCTGGTTAAAAGAAAAATTTTAGCAGAAAAAAGAAAACAAAAGACACATCGCTTTACATATACATATACCTCAACAAAGCATAGACAAACGCAATTTTATACTATATAATGTGCCTGTATATGATTAACTTCCGTCCGGAAGTAAGTAAGATAGGGACCAGTGAGAAGAATCTCTTACACGAGAATCTATCTCTTATCCAAAATGAACAACCATTCTCAGTGTTCAGATGCTTTTAGCTATCGCTCCGTGTATATAAATTTACAAATGACAATACTTGTTTGTGTCAAAAAAAAAAACATACACTAATCTTTAAGTAAATATGTATGTATATCCATGAATATTGGTGTTTTCTGATGTTTATTTTTTTAAATAAACGCGAGAGGACCATTAATTTAACAATTTTTCAAGGCAGCTAGAATTTTTGGTCTCCAATTTGAGAGATATTTAAAGTATTTTTTGGTCTCAACTATCGCTTCGAGTATTATTCCCCGGAACCGAATCTCTCTTCCCAACTACGCGTCAGCGACGAGTATATCACGTGATACTTTGGAGTAAGACATCGGTTTATATATTTTTGAAAATAATCAGTACTTGTTCATTTTTGTTATTCTAATGAAATTTGGACCTAAATCTTAATTTCCATAGCTAGAAATCAGTTTCAGTTTTCTTACTACATCACCACATTTTTGATTAAAATTTCTTAAAACAGTTTGGATAAATTTTAATTATCTGAATTTCTATATCTAAGACCCATAGGTCGGTGATTTCAAGGCAAGTTTTTTAAATATTAAAATAACTAAAATAATAACAACGAAAAGGTAAATACTGTTGACAGTGGCGGATCTTTTTGAGCCAATAGGGTGTTAGGTGACACCTCTTAAATCAGTATAAATAATAGTTTGTTCCCAAAAACATTGAAAATTCAGTAGATCTGCTGGTAAAAGTTCCTTCTTGACACCCCATAACCCATGTTTAAACTTTACCGATGACACATTTGATTGATTTTGACACCTCTTAAATGCATACTTGGATCCGTTACCGATGATACCTTTGATTGATTTTGACACCTCTTAAATACATTCTTGGATCCGTCACTAACTGTTGAAGATGTAGTTTTAAATTAAACTAGATATTAACCCGCACATTCGTACGGATATTTTTTTCATTTATAAATGTACTTGACATTATTATAAATATTTTAAATATATATTCTATATTTTAGTATTATATATTGTGTAACTTTATAATATTATTGTTTATATTTCTTATTCGATATTACTGATATATAGTGATTTGTTTAGTACATTTTACTTTGTTATTAATTTTTATTACTTCCTAAATATATTTTTAAGTTAGGTAGAATAAAATAACAATTAGGATAATACGCGGATCATGTTTTTTTTTAATTTTCAAAATCGACGAAAATGTTTTGCAAATGTTAACAAAATGGGTTATATGCTATGGTATTTAGGATTTCATGTTGATACTGTGGATTTAAGCTCAACATTAATTTTTGATAGATATTTATTTTGTTAGTAATTTAAGTTTAATGAAATATTTTGTTTCTACTATCACACACGTTATGCTCATTAAACCAGCACCAGTCCTGATTTTTGAGTGACCGGAAGCAAAACTTTTAAAAAGGCTGCTATCAAGAATTGAACTTATGACCTAGATGGTTATCAATAATGATATGTAAACCACTACACAAAGACATAACAATAAATGGCCTAAATTTGGTAAATAATATGAAGAGCTAGAAGCCAATGCTTCCATAGCTTCCCCTCAGAACCGCCACTGATTAAACAATTTATTATGCATTTTTCATTGTTCCAAAATACTTTTGAATATCTATAGGAAAATAAAATGTAAACAATAGGTTTTAATAATATTTTGTTTATTTTTTTAAAAAATTTGTATTTAAAAAAAATAGAAAATATATATCGATAATAAAAACGCTAACCGTAGTGCTAATAAAAGCAGAAAAATAATAGACTGTTAGTAAATTACTAAATACTAACATTAACAAACCTTAAATGGAAATGACATGGATTAAAATATATCTTACGCTGAATATTATTTTAACAAACAAAGAGTTTTTTTTTATTTTTCCTTGGTTCATACCATTTTTAATTAGTTTTTCTTCTTTGTGTAAAAAGAGGAGTAAATGTGACATTGCTAGCAATTAAAAAGAAGAGAGAATTATCATTGTATAGGTAAATAGTAAATGCATATATGTGCCGACAAAAAAAAGTAAATACATATATATATATTTCACCTATATAATAGTTTAAAGAATTGTCAACAAACTTTATTATAAGTGGCTTCTCTTAAGATCAACACGAATTAATTTTTGTTATTAAATAAAAATGTTGTAGAAACTATTAATCTAAACTAAAGCCCTTTGTCAAAAAAAAAAACTATTAATCTAAACTAAATCACGTCGCAAAACTTTTCTTTTCCAAGCCTTTTTTCAAAAAAAAAAAAACTTTTCTTTTCCATTGACCTAGTTTTCAGGATCTCTATAACAACAATTACGGATAATATCATGTATTGTTTAATGGATTAGATTTTAATTAATTAAGACAAATATTAAATAAAACATTAATAATCTAGAATTGGTTCAACATAAACTCTTGTACAGTAGATAAAAATAGGACCCTAAATTAATAGATTAGATACGATGAATTCACATATATACTTAAAAAGGAGACTGAAGATATAGTTTGCTAAAATTTTATATATTGTGAAATACTAAAATATCTAGGACATGCATGCATTATGAAGATATGCTATGTTAGAGTTCGTTTTTTTTATAATAGTCGTGGACTTGCTAAGCTTAGAAAAGAAAAAAAGTATGTATGTTTGAATTAGTGGACATTTTCATAAGCAAAATAAAATTTGTTTAAATATGAAATTTTTTGTTAAAGAAAATGAAAAGTTGTGTTATGTAGATTTGGAAAGAAAATTAAAAATGTGGAGAATAAGTCATGATTTTCGGTATAAAGAAAGATGTGTCTTATAAGAAAATTAGACTTCAAAAAATAAAGAAAAATTGGTGTTTGTTACTGTTTGGTGTCGAAGTAGTGGTTGAAGTAATTTCCGATTGAGTCGGATGTCGACTTAGTTTGATAGCGTTATTATTGACGCTTTGTGTGGTGGAATTAACCATTACTTGGAACTTGTGGTGAGTTATTGTATATTTGGTGATCAAGCATTTTGTGTCATTAGTGTGCATTTTGTATCACGTATTTGATGAAATATTTTCAGAGACGTGAAAGATTGAAGACTAAGTTTATGAGGGAATTTAGTACATGAAATTTCATTAGTAGTCTATAAAGATTGCAGCTGTTCGAAAATAATGTTATTTTGAAACAGCCAGATGGTGATTTATGCATGCATGCATGTTTGATAGTTATCTTTATAGATTGTTTATTTAGAAAGAAAAGAAGTAACAGACACAAGTTTGTATGTTGTATAATATAGTAACTAGATTTTGATCCGCGCTTTGGAAGCGCGGAATATTTTACGATGAAAAATTTCACTAATAATTTAACAAATATTTTGGTAATTTTTAAAGAGTGTGTATTTAAAATATTTTTGCATTTAAATCAGTGTTTTTAAATTCAACCCGATTGTGATTATACCGGTTAATCCGGAGATCTGACAATTCAATTTAGGTTTTTAAAATATTCATATTAAAAAAATCACTAAAACCCGAGACTAATCGATTGAACTGATGGATGACCGATATGTAATCTAATTAAATTGTAATAGTTTCATATTTTGTAGTCTTATAATCCAAATTTTAAAATTCATTATTTTGCAATTTATGAAATTTTAACGTTTCTACAAAATTTTAAAGAGAAAATGATAGATATAAAATAACTAAGATTAATTATTGTATTGTTTGGAAACATTGATAGTAGTATAAAAATATATTGTTTAGAAACATTGATAGTAGTATAAAGAAATAAATATATTGTTTGGAAACATGGATAGTAGTATAAAAAAAGAAACATTAGTGATTTAGTGTAAGTTTAACTATAAAGTATAAATGTGTATTTAATTTAAAAACTTACAAAATAAATGTTAGGTCCAAGAGAATGTTTCTGTTTTAATAAGATAGATTGTAAGTTGTTGTTTTTTAAGCGAATAAAATCCGGATAAAGTCTGGAAGATGTAGAAAATAAATCCGTTAACAAATTTGATATATCTTTATTTTTTGTATTTTATTTTATCGCTTCATCTGCACTTGCACTTACAACCATATTTGGTTTTAGAGTGTTTTAGAATCCTTTAAAATATACGTGCATTTATGATTGATCAACGATTATAAAGTAAATTATAGAACCTGTAGATAGTTCGGATGGGTATATAATGCTTTGTTCTGTTTTGTAGCCTTGTAGGCTTTTTAGGTTGACCTACCAAGGATGGCACTAAAGTTTTTTTTTTGTTTGTCAAGCACTAAAGTTTATATCATCAAACTAAGTTTCGATATAACTTTTCATTACAATTTTATGAAGAAATTTTGCATCTTGATTTTTGACTAAATTTATTAATTTTCCAAAGACTCTTTCTGTTTTTGAAATATTTTGATATTTTCCTAATGATTGATTTGTGAGCATTCAGGATAAAGATGAAGAAAACGAATAGACTTTCATCAAGTGGAGAATTTCTGTGGACCTAATCTTCTTGTCTTTGATCATATGTTCTTTTATTAATACTAAAAATAATTTTATAGATATAAAGTTAAAACCAATATAATAGTATTGTTTTGGGCATAATGCTTTTCATATTATTTAAAAATTAAAGGGCAACTATTTCATATCTAAAAACGGATCATGCGTTGCGTGCGATTAAAAGCAGCTCAAGTTCTTCTGTTTTCTTTTCCGCTTTGGCCCTATGTGATAAAGAAGGGTCGGCAACTTATCCTCGGAATAACACGTGGCGACAGAGCATTGGTCCGACATGAGAATCCGACGCCGGACTTATCCTCTTTAAGATATCTCTTTAGGTTGTTACAAGAGAAACACTGAACATTGACGAAGTCTGAGAAGAATCTCACTGTTTGTGTCTCTATCCAGAAGAAATAAAGAATCCAAAATTTTCAATAGGTTTTCAACAACGAGAAAATTTTGAAATAAATCGTTACAATTTAAAACAAAAGTTAAGCACTAACTATAAAGAATGGAGAAGAAGAAAGACAGCGAAGCTTCTAAATTTCTCAAACATGAAAATTAAAATTGAAACAAGATAAATAGAAATGAGAAAGAAGCAATAGTCTTTTCAACATCAAGAAGAGAGAGCATACACATAATAATCTTCTTTTTCTTGATGGATGATGATGATGAGAATCATGATCACAATGGCTCCACTATCACCATAAATTAAACCCTTGTAGCATTATGTATATATACCCCCATTGCGATCTTCTTGTAATCATACAAACTTTAGAGAACTGTCCTCCTCTCAGTCTATTTTTCTTACATAAAAAGAATCACAAAGAGAATCTGTTTCAAAGTGATTAGAGTATAGGCTTTGACAATTATTAATGGAAGGTAAAGGACGAGTCGGATCATCAACTTCTTCTTCTTTCACCACCGAACTCTTCGGCTTCAAAGATCCTTCGCCGTCATCTTCTTCCTCTGGAATCTTCTCTTCTATTTTCCCTCATCCCTCCAAGGTTATATGACCTTCCTTTTTAAAAAAAAAATTGTTTCTTGAGTGATCAGAATGATTCTTGAGGCTTAATCTTTGGTTTCTTGATTAGAGTTCTCAGGGCTTTACAAGAGATGGTTCAAGCTCCAAACATGGCTCACAAGGTCAGTGAGAAAAAACTTTCTTCTTCTTGTTCTTTGTTCACTTATACTCTGCTTTTCTTGAATCAAGAATAGCGCTGTTTTTCTAATGAATATGTTACCTTACACAGCTCAACGTAGAGAATCTTCAACTACCCAAGAAGACAGAGTTGAGCCATGTCATCTAAGCTCTTCTCTTTACTATGGTGGTCAAGATGTATACTCTCGATCCACCACCAACCAAAGTTACCCTACAGTGAGTCTATTTAATTTATGTATATTTTGCTAATCACTTTCAAAAAAAAATCGTACGACTTGACTGATCATAGTAACCATTTTTCAGGAAAAAAACGACCGTCTTAGAAGCGTAGAAAACGATGCTAATGGACAGAACTCGCAAGACGTTTCAAGAGGAGACTGGTGGCAAGGTTCTCTTTATTACTGAAGAACCGGTTCCTTTATTTGCTTTGTAAATCTCTCCACAAACCAATGAAGCTCAAGCCAAGTACTAATTATCTACCGAACCAAGACGTTGTATAAATAAGTTTATGCAAAAAACCGATAATTAATTTATTAGGCGATTTCTAAGATTAAAAAGTAATATTACAGAGATCTCCTAGTAAAAGGATCTTGAATAGATTTGTCTAGTACTTGTTCTGATCAACTGTATCAATATTTTCTCTGCTTTTCTATGTTTTCACGTTCAACAAAAATATGAAAAACTTTAGAGGTTTACCAATGCAAACAAGTGACCAAACCAGACATCTTTGTGTAGGAACCAACGCATGTTAAATAAATTTCTTCTTACAAAACATCAGATCTTTTGCGTTTAACCGCAAAACCAATTGATTAGTTTTAACTCTATCAGTACAACTATAGCTCAAATGTATCAAGCTTGTATTGTACAGTACCTCTTATCGGAAATGCAAAGAAACAACCTTTCATAGGCATCAGCCATTTTAGACGCAGTGAAAAGCCTCAACGATCGTTTACGTGCCTCTTTGCCTTTCCTCTCCAGCTCCTCTGTTCCATCACTAACAACTCGTGAAATCGCCTCCGCGAGAGACTCAACGTTCGGCGAGAAAGTGTATCCCAAATGCGGACCAACAACCACAGACCCAGTGATACTCGCTAGCCTCGTGGCTAAGACTGGTTTGCCTGAAACCATAGCTTCCAAAAGAGTGTGATCAAGGCCTTGAGCTCGCAGCGTCGGGTTCACAAACACATCGATGGCATTGTAGAACTCCGCTAGCTTTTGTTGATCCAACGGTCCAAGAACGATCACGTTATTAGACCCGAGTTCTTTATATCTATTTCCCCATGGACCATCTCCCGCCACTAAAACGACGACGTTTTCTCGCGCTTTCTTGTTTTCTTCAAAGACACGTTTCAGAGCTGAGAACATCAAAGGATGGCCTTTATCTTTAACCAACCTCCCTGCGATTCCAAGAACCAGAGGAGGCTCTCTGTTCTTGACGACGCTCCTGACGCCGAATCTCTCTCTGAATCTCTCGCGTTTCGAAACGTCAGGTTTGAAAACGCCCTCGTCGACGCCGTTTAGGATAACGTGGACGCGTTCCTCGGGAATCATGTAGATCCTCTTGAGCACGTCGCCGCAGTGATCGCTAGTTGCCACGTGGTGAGCGTAACGTTGGAAGAACTTGACTTCCTCGACGACACGCTTCGCTCGCTCCGTCAGAGCTGGAGAGGAAGGCGGTGGCTGCTCTGCTTCTCCTCCCCCGGAAGCGACAGCGGCGGCGATGTCAGCTTGACGGAGGAGTTCTTGGATTATGTCGGAATGAAAAGTCTCGTAAGCGATACCATGCCACGACGCGACCACGTTTCGGAGGTTCTTGGCTCTTGTGTGGAGAAGCCCGACGCTCTCTGTGTGAACCACATCAAATGGTCTTCCACTAGCGTTCTGCGTCTGTGATTTTCGGAAAAAAAATCGCCAATTATGAGTTTTGCTTTAGTACAAGTCGACAATCATAGGTTTTTACTATTTAGTTAAATAAAAGCTTTCTAGTTATATAAAGTTTTTATGTAAATAAAAAAATAAAAAAACCTATTTTTATAACAACTATAAGTAAACTACTTTTTTGTAAATGAATTAGAATGTTAAATAATGTAACTAATACGGAAATTTTACTGAAATTAGTAAATTAACTACAAAAAAAATGTTTTGGAGTTTGCTTTTTCTTTAAAAGGTGTTGGAGTTTTAAATTTTAAAATAATTAAATACTGCATGAAAACGCAAAATGGGGGAAACGCAAAGTAGCGGCGTCCAAACCAGCGACGCGGTTACAAACGCTGAAGCAAATTTCAAACTTCTATGTTTACCTGAAGCTCTTGAGAGAGGGAAGCTTGATCGAGATATCCACCGGAGGTTGGGTCAGAGAGATGGAACCGGAGATTTTTCATGCCATACTCAGGGAAGGAAGGAGACTTGGTGGTGAAAACATGAACCTCGTGGCCACGATTGGCTAGAGCGAGGTGCAGCGTAAGCGCGTGCCTCTCGAGCCCACCAGCTTGCGATTTCTGCGGCCATTTCTTAACGACCACAGCGATCTTGAGAATCTTCTTCGGTTTAGACGGGGAGAAAGTGAGATGGTTCCAAGCGGAAGAGAAGGTAAGGAGATCGATGGTTTCGTTGTGGTGTTGGTGGTGGTCGAATGTGTGATCAGAGTTGGGGTTGTGATCGTAAGGAAAAGAACAGAGAGTGGTGTTGTGTCTGAAGAGGAAAGAGACGAAATAGAGGACAGAGATGAGGAGAGTGAAGTGACAGAGATATCTGAGACTGAAGGAGAAACTCATCAGTGGGTTTTCTCTAGCCATGGAAAGTGATGGATCGAATCTGGAAACTCGAGTTGTATCGTTTAAGACAAAAGAAGAAGTGATTAATTTGTCAGTAGATTGAATCGGGAACGAAGTTTGACTTATGTGACTTCGTTTAGATTTGATTAGATTAAACTAAAGTCGTGTTCTTTAAGTCATATGCACATGCTCTCTCTCTCTCTCTCTCTCTCTCTCTCTCTCTCTCTCTCTCTCTCTCTCTCTCTCTCTCTCTCTCTCTCTCTCTCTCTCTCTCTCTCTCTCTCTCTCTCTCTCTCTCTCTCTCTCTAATGTTGAATGAATCATCGCAGTAACGTCACGCACATGTGGCTCACGCGCCTCTGTAATGCGGCGGTGGACGAAGTTGGGAAAGTGGTGAGAGCAATTGGTTGCTAAATTGCGTCCCGTCTCAAGCGACGAAAAACGTCGAGTCGTTGACATTGTAATGTTGTGCCTTAAACGACGACGTTGTGTAGAAAAGAAAGGAAGGAAAAAAGAAGACGCCGTTGCCGGGGATCGAACCCGGGTCACCCGCGTGACAGGCGGGAATACTTACCACTATACTACAACGACATTGTTGTTTACTTCTGCCATTGTTGCCATAAATAAAAATGATAAATAAGGTGAATTTCATAGACCAAGTTTTGCCTATCTACATGTGTACAATTTAACAATCTATGGTTTCCACGGATGTGCCTGAGAAAAATTCTAATAAACAAAACAATTATTATTCCATTAAAATATGTCAACATTAGAAGTTTGATTATCCCACAATCAAAAGTCTAATAGATATATCATATATGGTTAATGGTTGTTAGATAAAGGCTTTGCCATAAAGTGATATTAGACCAACTTTCTTGTAACAAAAAAAACAATTAATATCGAGTAAAACGTTGCAGATTCGGAAAAATAAATTAATATTTCCCTCATATAGAATGTGAATTCTATAAGCAATCATCAGCTGGTGGTAGTAGGAATTCTTTTAGTGTAGTTATACCAAGAAAAAGTGTGCATACTTACGTTTGGTCAGATCATAAAAGGTGAACTAACCTTCCTTAACATTACTTACTTCTTTATTTTTGATCAAACATTACTTAACATCGCATTAGAAAGAAGAAACATATACTATACTTTTGTCTCTAAATCAATCATTTCAATCTGCATTTGTTGACTTAAACCACATAAATTCTTAAACCAATATATGATGTACTTATAATGGTTGATAATGGAATCTTAGTTTAATTGGTCTTGATCTTGTAATGGTTAGCAGATCTTCATCAAATAGAAGTTGGAAGAAGAATCATATTGTATGTCCTAGCTACCAAAATTTGAGGCATACACGACACATAACTTATATTTGAAGTTAAATTTGTTTAATATCTATGGAAACAATGATTTTAGTATTTTGAACAAAAAAATGATTTTAGTATATTTCCAGTCAATCTGATCATGATAATAAGTTTTTTTTTCTTGCAATGCGTCTTCAGAATGTCAATAAGGATCATCACTTCGTCTCCTCAGAATCTCTGACTTACTTACCATGGTAGCTGAAAGATTATGAGGGTGACTGGTTAGGCTATAGAAAATTTGTTTAGCTTTATTTTTTAATCTGTAGCTATAAAAATTGTCAATTATGTTTAGATTTTTAAATTAAGCGAAAATAAAAAAAAAATTCTGGCAAACCCTTGTTTTTCAAAGCAAAAGAATTGATGTAAAATATCTTTTTATTTAATTTTTACAGATTCATTATATACAATTAAATAAAAAATTACAAACTAAATTCAGCAGTAAAAGTTTAATACAGCACAACCAGACATCTATTATAGCTTTTTCTTTTCTACTGCAGTTTCAAAAAAATCAGAGATCCAAAACTTCTCAAGGTTTTTACAAAATTAATTTGGGAATTGCCATAAAATATACTATTAGAATACTAATTAAACACGGCACATAAACTAAGATAACGTGATTTCACAACATTTTTAGACAACTTATAAGAAGTTAATTGACATGTAATGATGACTAAATACCATTATTACAATCCAAACAATGTTTTGAAAACCGGACCGGACACCGACTCGATGTAGTTACTGGTTGATTGGTTGGATCGGTTTAATCGGTCGAACCGGGTATACTATTTATGAAAAAAAAATAAATATATATATATATAATTATATATCTACGTATAATACATTTCTATTTTTTATTAACTAAAAATAAACAACAGACATAAATCTAACTATATATATATATATATATATATATATATATATATATATATGTGAATACTATGTGAAACTGAATTGAAAAAAGCAAATGATTTACAGTTACAATTATCATATTTATTTATTTTTACAACTAACATCTCAAATTTTATGAATATAGCAAAATAAATATAGTATATAGTATATGAAAGTCAAAAATCTATTTTTTACATTGTTTCTTAAGAAAATAAAAAATCAATTAAGTAATAATAGTTGAACATTAATTATCAAATATTAAATTTTAGCTAGTAATAATAGAAAACACTTAATTATATGTTAATTTTTAAGAATCGAGTTTTAAAATTAACCCGGATCACCGGTTTTACCGGTTTTCAGCCGGTTTTACCGATTTTTTTTAAATCCGGGTTTTAAACCGAACCGGACTCGGCTTCTTCAGCGAGTCACGGTCAGACCGGTTCGACCGGCCGGTCCGATCCAGTTTTCAAAACACTGCATCCAAATTGTCACATAATAGTTATTTAAGCTTTAAATGGTAGGGAAATCAATTTTGGTTGAATACATTGTTTTAATAGAAAATTTAATGAACATGCACCTAGAAAGGTTCGTTCAAAAAAAAGTTCATATTTCAACAAAAAAAGGAAAATAAAATAAAATACATATGTGTATATATATAAATATACAAATATACAAATATACATATATGTATATATTTATTTGCTCTTCTTTTTAAATAGCTTTCCTTAATCCTTAATCTCTGGTGGGTCGCAAACTCGCAACAGTTGACAGGTGAAATTGTCGTAACGCCTTCTGATAAAGCTGTCATCTGTACGGTCTTCTTCTTCCTTCTTTTTATATCTCTTAAATAACTCATAACTTCTCTGTCTCTTCTCTCCGTTCTTGCTTTCTCTCTTACTCTTTTCTTTTTCGTCTTTTGCTAAAATCCTCTGTTTCCCTAGAGCTAGACAAGAACCATCAAATGGAATCTACTGAACTACAAGACATAGATTTCTATAGCTCTTTTTACGATCACACAAACTCGACTTTCTTCACTCCAACCACTAGCTCGCTCCTATCCGACTCCGTATCAGAAGACCCGGTTTCACCAAAGCCACAAAACGAAGACCAAGATGCGTACGTTGCAGAGTTAACTCGTCAGATGACTAACTACATGCTTCAAGACGATGAAAAGCATCAAAAGGTGCACACCTTTTAAGACACACAACAGATTCGACTCTTCTTTCTTTACTAATCTTTCTTATTCTTGATTTAGTCTTGTAGTGGTGGCTCTGGCTCGCCGCAATCGACTCTCTGGTCACCGTTCCACTCCGGTAACAGCAGCCCAATCGGCCCTTCACGAGAACCAACGCCGCCGCAAAGTCCGGTGACCGTGGAGACGAAACCTGTTATGGTTCATTCCCAATCAAAACAAGCTTTAATCGATGACCAGATCCGATCTATTCAAGCTAACGTGAGCTCATGTTTTACTATTATTTATTAATAATTCAGAATCTTTTTTTTTAATCCTTCGATTATAAATAGGTTTTGTTACCACCGACGGATGCATTTATGTTTTGAAATAAAAAGTTTCGTGTTCACTTTCTATATATAGTTTCATAAGATCAAAAAGGAGAAAGATAAGCAACGAAACAATGACGTAGTAGGACACCAAGCAAGGAACTACCAGTACCAACAGAGACCAAGGTCGGGCGTGAAGGCGGTGTTCGTTGACGGGTCTGGTTCGAGAACCGGGTCGGGTGGAACTGGAGTGTTCTTACCACGTTGTCATGGTACTGTTGTAGAGTCGCGCAAGAAATCAGGTTAGAGCCACTAATAGTAGTAATTTCATATTAATTTACCATTATTACTTTTTTTTTTTGAAAAAAATTTACCATTATTACTTCTTCTGTAAAATTGTCAATCAAATTTAATAGAAAACATATATTTATTCTCTAGGTTTGATGAAAATAACACTATTTTTTTTTTCTCTGTTTTTTTTTTATTTTCACTTCCTATAATTTTCTATTTAACTTCAGAAATTACCAGTCCTACGTTTGGGGATTAAAAAAGAGAGAGTTAGTGGTTTTAAAGAAGGTTACGTACAACAAACGACAAAAAAATAAAGCTGGAGTGACGTCGTCGTCTAGATACTTCGAGATTCCTACTTTGTTTTTGGAGGTTGACAAAGTGAGAATCTTGTGTGTATATATTAGATTTTAGTACTTTTATAATTATTCCCATAATATAACATATACACTATTAACATTAGAGATAAAATTAAATGCTATGTTAGAGTGTAATTCATTTTCTGTGGTCGACGAGATGGATAAGATCACACTTCCAGAATCGACTTTCAGAGGTGTTCAACAAATTCCATTCTTCTACTTTACTCACAACTGTTTGAATTTTTGGTTAGCTAAACTGGAAGTGCTAGAAGGATTTATAAATTGTGACATAAATAGTCAGTCCTGTAAATTAGTATATAATTTTAATTTGATTGATTAATAGTTGGGTTAAGATTAGGTCGGGTTAGTTTAGCTAGTAGAGTATCAATCATTCCAAGCTCAAACTCAATTATTTAGGACAATTTATAAAATAAGAATCTTCACTTACATTATTACATTCTTTGACTTGAGTAGATTCCAAAGATTCCTTCACACCTAATAATCTCTCTTTTAAGATTTTATGTGGCTGAATGGCTGTTGGTGGGACAGATTTGCCCTACTTGATTAGAATTTGCCTCAACTTGTTGGTCCACATTGTCACTCCCTTTTCTTTTCAACAGAATAAACCATTTAGGTTCAAAAATCATTATCATTATCTTTCCGTAAGACCTTACTTTTTTATCATTCAATAAGTGGTTTATAATCTAAGATAACCTAGATATTTTTATTCATTCTGTGATTCTTCCTCACGTCATGTTCGATTATTGACGATACCCAAGGCTATATCCTAACCACATAGTGTAGACTTTTCTTTCTTTCTAAATATAGTATTAAACCCACATATGTAACACTAACCAAAGCTTTCACATACTCCCTCTGTTCCTAAATACTTGATGTTATGGATGATGGCACAAGAATTAAAGAATATATTTTTATCTTAAAAAGTAGCATTGAAAAGAAAAATTAAAACTAATCCAACCAATAATCAAAAAGATTATAAGATTCTATTGGTCACACAGTTTTCAATAAATGTATAACTAATATAAAAATATCAAAACATCATCTATTTTGAAACATCCAAAACTCTCCAAAACATCATCTAATTTGGAACGGAGGGTGTATTATTTATAAATTAGATAACATGTCAACATTAAGATTCTTTGGTTATTTTATTTTCAACTCCTAAACATTACCCAATCTTAGATCATGGGTTTGTAAACCAATATGATTAACCTTTCTGATAAAATTTATTCTTTTTTGTGCATCATTTTGATTTGACGTGGCTTAGATATCGGTGGGATGTGGTGACAATTTACGATATAGGGTATTATTGGTATTAAGATTTATTGTCGTTCTATGAAACTGATGTCTCAACCAGACAGTTTCCTGAAGTTGTTACACTTAATCGAGTACCAGACCGGATCAGTTTAGTTTAGATGTAGATTTGGTTCGGTTCTGACTTTTTGTCTGAACTTTTTGTTGTTGTTGTTGCAGGATGTTCAACAATAATTATACCAGCAAGAGTAGTTGAAGCCTTAAAAGTTCACTTTGACAAATTGGGTGTTCTTTCTACATTCTCTTCTGATATCCCTCCTTTTCATGGTACCAACCCCGCCTCTCTTTCTCCTTTTTTTTGTAACATACCTATCTTTCTCCTTATTCAGTTTTATGTTCTTTTATTATTTTGTGTTAGTTAAGTTATGATTTGCACGAATTAGCTATAACTTATATCCACATATATTTTTCACTTGTATCTATAATTTGAAGTTTTATTGTTACGTTTCTTCTTATATTGAAACTTCTACAATAGACTTAAATCGGCCATGTGATGAATAAAGTGTCGAAGAAACCCTATTAGCGAAGGATCTTCTCATCGCAAAATAAATTAGTTAGTATTAATTACATTACATGACACATGTATGTAGCTTGAAGTATATTTTTTGTAGTGTTGGCTTTTAGTGTATATTCTGATATTGGTCTTGACATTTTTTTTTCTGAACCGGCCGCACAAAGCTCTTTCTTCGATAATTATTGAAATTCTTTACCATATAGATGCTATGTTGGTGTCCATGAAGAACAAAAACATCAAAAGTAACAAAAGCAGT
The DNA here is from genome assembly GCA_019706035.1 of Raphanus raphanistrum subsp. raphanistrum. Classification (NCBI taxonomy): domain Eukaryota; kingdom Viridiplantae; phylum Streptophyta; class Magnoliopsida; order Brassicales; family Brassicaceae; genus Raphanus; species Raphanus raphanistrum. The sequence continues at coordinate 17,169,810 of CM033981.1, forward strand.
TCATCAACTCGGGCACAAAGTGGACCACTGTACACATCGGAAACGTCGGTCGAGAGCCATCAAGAACCACCGGCGGATTTGCCACATGAATGGACATACTGATTAAATATCAGCACATGCTCTTGATTGCTGAAGTTGTAGGGTTTCAGAGGGTAGTATATCTCATCGGATTGAATAGTGGGGTCAAAATATAAAATAAATAAAAGCTTTTAAAATCATTATTTTGAGTTGAAAATAAACAGATTTTAAAAGGGGTGAATTTGTTCTTTTATGACTGATAGTTCCATAAGCTTGTTCAGGTAAAATCAATAATTCTTGTGATAGAAGAACAATAAAAATGCATATATATGTTCATATATATGGTAGTGAAATGTATGGGTTGTTTTAATGTAGGATTCCATGTAATAAAAATAAAGACTTTATTTGATTATTACGCTTCAGTTCTTACGTCTACTTCATTTGCTTAATATCTTGTTTACAAATTACGCTTATAGAATTACAGTACTGCATGGAATGATTATTAGTTTAGTATTCTCAATAGTATGTACAAAACGCGTTTACATTTGAAAAGATATGACATGCTTAAGTTACAAAAAAGAGAAAGATATGACATGCTCGTGGCCTCGCCGAGTTTTTAATTTGTACTGTGCAAAATGTTGTTTTTTGTTACTTCACTTTATAAGGTTCATATGCACTCACTTCCTGTCATTCCTCAAATAAGTTGTGCGCTTGCTCCACTCTTCATGATACTTCTCTTTCTTTATTGAGATTCTTCTTTATTTTGTTTACTAACACCGACAAGTTAAAAAATGGGTTTTGGTTAACGCATATTTTCCTGCCACAGCAAACCTTCGTAAAACTAAAAAAGATATTGAAAAAAAAACTAAAATGATATTGCATCAGTTAATAGAACCGGCTGTGATTAAAATATGAATATTAAAATTTGACCGAACCACGCTAGCTAGCAGCCTAGCAATATCTACTAGTGTTTTTTTTTTTCCGTTTAAAGTTTTATTAAAAAGCCCAAGTCCAACAGGACCGGCCCGAGAGAATTACAACCAAGGCCCAAACTCCAGGCCCAAACTACCAACATAAACTAAAAACAAAAGCCCACGACCCATGGATCGAAACCATCCACGTCGAAAAAACACGTATTTGAACCTCGACAATGAAGAAACACGTGTCACCTTCCCCCTAATCTTCTCACCGCCGGCGAAATCAGTCTGCGCTTCGCCAGAATCGCACCGGAATCCTCTGCATCATCCATGGCTGTGCTCCTAATTGCGGAGAACTTCAAAACAACCCTCGTCGCGGTCTCCTCCAGAGCCACAAACACCAGATTGGAGATGTTTCGAACTTCCTCGCCGCGGCTCCAAGTTTGGAGAGCATCAATCGATCTGTTCGAGATCTCATCCCAAACCGCCTTGTCGAGAAGACTGAAACGCGTCACCAATAAACCCCATCCTGACCACCGATTGGAACCCTAAGCCGGAGACGCAAGGCTGTAGACGCCTCTACTTCCCGGAGTCAAAAGCCGGCGGTGAAGGAACTGACGAAGCTTCCCACCCCGGAATCAAAAAAGAGACAGACACCGATCTCTCTCACCGTACAACACATGCAGAAAAAGAAAAGAAAATAAAACTATACACACAAACCGGACCGACGCGGTGGCTGAGGGAGCCCACCCGTCGGCCGGAGACCGAAATCACGTCGGAGAAGAGCTCTTTGGTAGAGAGAAGACGGAGCGATATATTAGAGAGAGAGTCCTGAATGGGTTCTTATATCTACTAGTGTTCTACTTGTAACTGTTGTTAATTAATGTTTAAAAAAAAATCTAAAGAGTATCGGCAAAATCTCAACTATTTTTTGTAAGAAAAAATATCTATCATTGGACTGGTATGGATTTTCTTCAAAAAATGTAAAACATGGGTTAATCTTCCTCTAACCAATCAAATATCAATTTAAGAGACTATACATGTTATACCTCATGTTCAAATTGTCGAAGAACCACAAGCTTTAAGCTTGAGAGAGATTTGTATGATAGATGGTTCATGGACCGCTACAATTCAATTCAGTAGGATTTGATAGGTGTGGAAGGACAGTATGGGAAAAATCCAACTTATAAGGACACGGAATATGAGGAAATGCATGTCTGCATTACAGTCAAAACTGGAAGCACTAGAATAGGCAATATAATGCATGCTATAACATTCTACCTGCCAGAGATTTGGTACAAATTACAAGGATCTGATTGCAATGGTAATAGAATCCCAAGATTGGCCAAATTTCTCTACTGAATTGGAGACTATACAGACTCTCAAAACGTGTTTACCGGAGTTCAGAATCTATTACTATCCCAAGGACACAAAATGGAGTTGCTGATTTTCTAGCTAAGAATGCTCGTACTTTTCATAATTTTTTTTATTTTTTGTTATTGTTCTATTCCGATTTGGTTACCCAGACCAACTCAAATCTCAGTAATAGAATCCGTTTGATGTCAAAAAAAACAAACAAATATCAACTTTAGTTTTAGCAGAACTTAAGAAGCCCATAAGTTCATAACTCACGATTTTACATCTTACCCCACATTCTTCTTTTATCACTTAGTTATTGTTGTTAATGTTTATTATCTTCATATCTTGTTATATAGTTTTGTTAGTTTGTTGGTTTTCAGAAGTAGTTATCAGCTGTGTTGGTATTATAGTATGATACTAGTATTACCCCTCTGCTGCGCACAGGATTGTTTACTGTTTTCTTTTAATTATTTGATCATTGTCATAATTTGCAATCAGAATAAATTAGCATTTAAAATATTATATGAATAATGGCACAAAAATAGTAGAGGTTCCTGCACTGAAACAAAGAAGGAATAAAACATTATAAAATGGATACATGTTTTCAAAAAAATTTAAAACACCAAAATATAAAATATAGTTAAAAATAATTTATTTGTTCCATTAATTTTGTGATGATTTTATAATAATAGATACTTAATTTTATTTATGTAAATTAAGTACGAAGAATCTAATAAATTGATATTATATATTTTACAGTTGAAACTAACTGTTGCATTTATATTTTATGTTAATTTACTAAACATATTTTCGCAAAAGCACACATTTAAAGTTAACCCACATTACTTATTTTGATAATTTGTTAAATTTATAAGAATAAAATTTACGACTTTGGTTTGCTTTTATTAAAACTATAATGAATTATCTAGCAATAATTAAGTAAAGTAAACTGACCTTTAAATTCAGAGATGCAAACTCTGTGATACATCCAGCAGTAGTTTTAGAGTCGAACTCAATTGCTGTGAATACTGAAAAATAATTGATTTAACAAAAAAAATATTTATTAACAAATAAGAAGAAAAAAAGAAGTAAAGAGTGAAAAAACAGACAAAACCTTCTTTGTCAGGCCAAAACTGGATGTTCTCTTTAGTCCCTTTTTCACGAGAATATGGTTGTGATCTATCCCATCTCTCCAGACCGTGACCTAAGGTGCCTGTAACTCAATTGATATAGGAAGTTTATACGTTATATACTGCAGTGATCTAACATATAATCTATTCAAGAATAACATACCAGCATATCTCTTCCCACAATTCCATGCACTGATCTAAAATCTTGTCGACTGATATTAATTCACTGATATTAATTCAGACAATGAATTAAAGTTTTGATTTGGTACAGAGAAAAAGAAAGAAAACCGGAAGATACCTGCCGATATCAAAACTGAAATTTAAGAGATAAAAGATGTTGCTTTGATAGAGAAGATTGAAAGAAAAAAATAATGAAAACTTAATTTTTTGACAAATTAGTTTCAATGAGTGATGAGGAACTGTTTGCTGTTGATGGAGATAAAATGGGTAATGGTGCGGAGAATGATGGTTTTGAGGATGTGCTAACCTCTGAGGAAAGAAATCAATTTAATTCTACTCTGCAGATGGGGAACTCTGATGGTGGTGTCAAAGATGAAAAGAATAACGTTAATGATCATCACTTTTTGATAAATTATTTGATCGAAATAATATAGAAAAAGAAAACAGTTACAAATGATTTTGAACGTGGATGCAATATCCTTAGAAAATTTAGGATATATGTGCTGAAATTTAGGAACCGAATAAGCTTTTTTAAATCAATTGTTTTTTTTGTTTTTATAACAGTTTGTATTTTCCAAGTGTCAAATTTTGATTGGTTAAGCGACTTGCGCTTTAGTATACAAGGGATTATCATATCGTGTGTTTAGGTCAACCGTCAAATTCGTATAAATTTGTTTTTCAACTTTTAAAAAATTAATATTTTATTTATAATCTGGCTTGATTTATAGAGTTATTTTCACCCTAAGATAGTTTATGTCTTTTTATTACAAGTTGAGGCAGTTATCACGGGTGAGGTAGTTTTTGGGTGAAAGGACTTAAAATGTCCCTAACTAAATTCTAAGCGGCGCGACTCCTTCTTTTTCTCTAGTTAGGTTTGGTAACTGGTTGATGTGTTTTTAAAATTCGAAATCTTGGTGGGCCCTAATTTCAAATAAACCCGATCAAACCAATTGACGTCTTTTCCACTTCCCAATTTACTTTCTCGTTCCTCCATTATTTTCTGTTTTACGAGACCCAAGGCTTTTAGAGGGAAACTTGAGGGGAGATTCTAGGGTTGTGCGTTTTGTGGTGATTTCCGACGATATAAACCGAGGGCGGCTAGTGTGGGGATTTAACGATGGCGAGAACCTGTAGCAGTCGCGGCAAAGAGAGAGAAGAAGGTTAGCTCAACCTTTTTTTTCCCGGCTTCGCATCAGTGTAGCTTAAAATAGGGTTGATGTCTGTCGTAGATGCGGCAGATTCCAGTGTCGAGAATGTGAAGGAATTGCTACCGGAGCGTCTTTTTGCAACTGACCGTTTTCCAAAGGAGAGGACAAACATCTACTCCAAGGCGGATTTCCTGCTGAGGGTAAGAGATGCACTGAGGGGATCTCCGGAGATGTTGGTGCTACTGTCGTCTTGTTTCGGAGGACCTTTTTTCTTTGCTTATGTTTGTTTAATTATGTTTGTTTAATTATGTTTGTGAGTCTATTGATACATGTTTTGTCAACACTCGTTAAGTTTCGGAAACGAGTGGATATCTTATGGACAGTGAACGTCTGGACACCACGTCCTTTCATGACTGATGGGGGTCCACGTGTACATTCCTAGTGTATATGTGAACATTGTCGTTGTCCATGTGTGCGTTAATGGTGTCCATGGAGACATGTTAGTATACATATGTGCACCAACTAATGAAGCGCATATTTTTCAATGTAAAGATGGACACAATAAATGTACACAGAAGCACCATCAATGTACACATGGACACCAATATACTGCGAAAAGTTTATACTTGGACAACGTCAGTGTAGATAAGAATTTTAGAAATGTACACATGTACATGGACAGCATTAGTTAAATGATGGTACATATGGACACCTAAGATTGTACACGTGAACGATATAAGTGTCAAACATGGACACCATTAGATGACCATAAGAATGCATGTATGTTGTGTGTCCCGCGGGTCGTGATGTAAATAAGTAAGTTTCAAAGTAGTGGACTTCTTAATTTTAGTGTACACATGGACACAATTAGTGAACTATGTGCATAACATGGATAGGTAATTGGAGCATACCACGTACATGCATCATGGTATACATGAACACCATCGATGCACGTACACCAACAAAATCATGCATGTTTCGCATGTTTATTGATGTATTCGTGGACACCAAAAATATATACATAAACACCATCAAATGTACACATGTACATTAATATACTTTGCAAAGTTCTGTCATGCATACATGGACACCGGCAGTGTAGATATGGATTTAAGAAGTGTACACAGGGACACTACCGGTGTTCGCATGAACACTAATGATATGTACATAGACTTTATAAGTTAACAGTGTACACGTGGACACCGTCAGTGTAGTGTAGACATGGAGGTCAGAAGTGTGCACATAGACACTGCCGGTGTGTACATGGAGACTAGTAATGTGTACATGGACATCATTAGTTAATTGATGGAACATATGGACATCGGAAAGTGTACATGTGGACAATATTAGTGTCAAACATGGACACCATAAGCTGACGATAAAATTTGCATGTATGTGGTGTGTCCCGCGGGTCATGGTGTAAATAAGTAAGTTTCAAAGTAGTGGACTTCTTAATTTTATTGTACACGTGGACACAATTAGTGAACTATATGCATAACATGCATAGGTAATTGGAGGACACCACGTACATGCATCATGGTATACATGATGCATCAGCGATGCACACATGTACACTAACAAATTATGCATGTTTCACATGTTTATTGATGTATTCGTGGACATTGAAAATATATACATAAACACCATCAATGTACACAATATACACGTGTCATCTTCTTCTTGTTGATCACAAACTTCCAGAACGAGCCGACGGAGATCCATTTTCCAGGGATGACCACTCAATGGTCCAACATTATAACCTAAGAAAATAATGGTAAAAAATGATTAAAGAGAGATTTGAGAAGATGACAGAAATAATAAGCAGAACAAACCAATTTCTAGCCGCAATCAGTCCTAAGAATATATATATAATATTTGAAGTTTTGCTTTTATCTTCTTTTGTTCAAATGAAGGAGACATCGAAGAAGAAAAAGGGACTGTGAGATGTTAAAACCCAGAAAATCTGGAACATAGGATGGTGGAATGGAAGATGTAATCGGATGGTTTAGCTTTGGTAGATTTAAGTCTTGTCAAAAAAATCAGAGTAGATCTCCACCGTCCAAAACTAAATAAAAATGAAGGGTGGAGAAAGGTTCCCTCTAAAACAAAAGATATGGCTAGCAAAAATATTGGTGCTTTGGGTTGTGTGGTCACCAGATAGTTAAGACAAATAGGAAGCTGTTACAAAAAACTACCTTAGTAGTGGTAAGTGACTCATCTTGTAATTAAAAACATGAAACTGCCCCACGGTGTAAATTTTTCTTCTTTATATTTGTAACCTAAGTAGGCAAAATTGGCAATTACACTCAAGGACAGTTTCTAGTTTTTAATAACAAGATGAGGCAGTTTATACTACTAGGGTGGTTTTTCTTAACTAAACTCATTATCCATCTAAAAATCTAACTAAATGAAGTTACAACAAAAAAAACAAAACTGAATATATAATATAAAAAACTTTCTTTTGGTGGGATTTAACCACAACCATTCATTTTTCAGATTTAATGATTAAAATTCAGAAGAGATAAAGTGGGTCCCTCTATCTTCTTCTTCTTCGTTTTCTTCCTCCCAAATTCTCCATTTTCTAAAAAACTCAAATCTGTCTTTTTAATTATTTTTTCACAGAAACTTTAATCAAATCATTATCTATGTTTCTCTATTTATCTTTTAAGATATGTCAAGTTATATCTCTAATGATTGTGTAATATTCACATATATGATAATGACATCAACAGCAAATACGTTGTAATATACACATTGACGATATAGATCGTACAAATATTTAAACTTACAAGTGTATGTAAAAATGTATGCAGGATACATCGAATAAGTGTACATGTGAATCATTTTCCATGTCGAACTGATTCTAGTCTTCAGCTAGACATATATGTATGTAATCATAAAATGTGTTTTACTGATATATTGATGTACACAAGTGAAAATGTACACATATAAACATGTACACATGTACGCATACTAGATGTACACATGTACATATGTCTTCTTATTTTTGATTTTTTTTAATGAGTGGCAATTTTGTAAATAACATGTCTTCTTCCTTTTAGGTTACAGAACTCTGCAACTTTCTATCAGAGCCGCCATCAATATCTTTTCACTTAGTCATCATTTTATTTGCGTTTTTAACACAAAAACTTGCAAATCTTATTTAGATTAACTAAAAACGTTTAAATAAGTTTTTTCCAAAAAATGAGTTTTAACTGATTATAACCAACACGTTTTTGTCCATGTCCTCCAAGTTTTTTTTGTCGATTTCTGGGCACCACCACCACTTTTTTAAATATGAACATTCTGTTTAGGTGACGACCGTTCAACCTCTTCATCTTCATCTTCTTTAACCTTTAAACCAATTGTAATATAAAATGAGAGAGAGAAAATTTGTTTTTATGTGACAGAAAGAAAAAGAAAAAAAAAAAATTGTAGGACCCATTTAGTTTAAAAAACGCACATAGTTAAAAAATAGTTAGCTTGTAGTTTTAATAAACTACCTTAGGAGCAATAACTGCTCTATACTGTAATAAATAACTTAAAACTGCTCTAGAATGAAAATAACTCAAATTGGAGGTTGGTTGAGTTACAAAGGTCGCCAGTTCCTGTTCATCTGTGCTTTGCGCACAGAGTACCAAACTTGTTCCTCCTTTCAGGTCTAACATATCTCAAATTATTTATGGGTATACAGTTTAAAAATATTAATAGTATTTTAACAGTATGATATAATAGTTTTAATAAGTTAATAGCTATAGTTATATATGTTTGACGTATCTTTAAAACTATAAACTCTAAATTAAATAATGTATCTAAAATTTTAAACTATAATTTATATATTTAATTTTAAAAACTTTCCTATTTTTTTATATTTTTTTTATTGAGATCCTGCTCGGTCGTTCCAATTGCTGATGCCATTAGACACAGCTCTAGTTGCTAATGCTATTAGACAGCCCTGCAGGTCATTACAACTATCTGTTGTGTTATTTTCTTCTTCTTACAAGTGTGATCAAAGTTTGGTACCGACTAATTCAATCAGTGAGCACGTGTATTTGCCAGCTTTACTGCCATCATGTCAATTAACCTGGATTAAATCCTGAAACACCTTACTGTTGAATCACGAGGGTCTGGATATTATGTTCACTTTTGTGTACTTTTAATTCAAAATCAATTTACATAAATCGGCTGGTCCGATTTTTTTTTAGTAGTTTTTAAAAGAAACTTCCAATATGGGATCTCAATAATGTACACCCTGGAATCCTTAGCTATCAATTTCCACACCACCCGACACACGTGTTTTGTAAAGTTGAAACTTAAAACTTGTTTAATACTGTAAAGTCTGATAGCAACTCACCCTAATACGTATGGAACAATTGAGGAAACGACAGAGGTGTAGTATTCTTACCAATTGACCACAACGTGATGTGCATAAATAATTATGTAGATATATACATTAAGTAGATAATTATGTAGCATTATTTAAGTAAAGTGCGAGAATATTCTTTTGTACACTATTTATCAATTTGATAGTTAATTTAATAAAAGATATAATATAAATTAAGATATACCAACCTAATTTTCTAAGAATTTTGAATTTCATTCTCATAGTGACATGTGGATACAAAATAATGTTGTAGTGTTTTTTAATTAATATATAAGGAAATATAAATATATTATTTAATTTGAATATTTATTAAATAAAAATCTATACCGATACAATTTTATGATCATTTGTATCTTCTTATAACAAAACAAATTAAACCATTGATCAAAAAAATTTCAAAGTGGTATTTTAAAATTTATAATAATATATACTCGTTTAAAAAATCAAAATATAACATATAAGAAAAATCAAATTTTTTATTATTATGGTTAATGTGATTGTTTAATATCTTTTAATAATGTAAAATCAAACAAAAAGAGTTAAGATACAAAAAATATTATCAAATATTTATTATTCATAACCATTAACTGTCGTTAATCATCTTAGGAAATTTTTTAACTTTTATTTAAGGAAAGTACGAGAATATTCTTTTGTTCATTTAATCTTTTTGATTAACTTAACATAATTTCGGTTGATATTCTTTTGTATACTATTAATCAATTTGACGGTTAATTTAATAAAAAATATAATATAAATTAAGATGTACCAACCTAATTTTCTAAGAATTCTGAACTTCATTCTCATGGTAACATGTGGGTACAAAATAATGTTGTAATGTTTTTCAATTAATATATAAGGAAATATATATATATATATATATATATATATATATATATATATATATATATATATATATATATATATATATATATTATTTAATTTGAATATTTATTAAATAAAAATCCATATCAATACAATTTTATGATCATTTGTATCTTCTTATAACAAAATAAATTAAACCATTGATCAAAAAGATTTTAAAGTGGTATTTTAAAATTTATAATAATATATACTCGTTTAAAAAAAATCAAAATATAACATATAAGAAAAATCAAAGTTTTTATTATTATGGTTAAATGTGATTGTTTAATATCTTTTAATAATGTAAAATAAAAAAAAGAGCTAAGATACAAAAAAATATTATCAAATATTTATTATTCATAACCATTAATTGTCGTTAATCATCTAGGAAATTATGTAACTTTTAACTAAAGAAAGTACAAGAATATTCTTTTGTTCATTTAATCTTTTTGATTAACTTAACATAATGTTGGTTTTTTTTAATAATCCATCTTGAAATTAATATCAAAGAGGGGTCATTAAATGGTCGTATTAAATCTTGCTCGGTATGAAAACTATAAAATTGGCGAGATATATATATAATATTTAATTAATCCTAGCGAATTTGCCTCAATTATTTTTTGACCAACAATTTTTTCAATTGAAATATGGATCTGACACGTCACCAAATTGGTATGCTAATTAACTGACACATAAGATAAATATTTTTTTATTTTTTACAAACTTGAGATTACATCTTTTCAAATGTTTCTCTATTCATACAATGATATTCTGAAAATATTGATTTTACAATTTGTCACACCCAGAACAAACTAAACATAAGCCCTAAATTATTATATACAGACAATACCATTGCGATATATCATCCAAAACAATACATCTTAACGTGTTTTACCAAAACTATGGGTCCTATAACCAAAATCAGTAACTTTTCTGATATGAAACCACAACGAAAATATTTAATGTTACATATCTAAGTAGCCGTAATATGTGAAAATATCACTAAACAAAAGTTTTTATTAAATTTATTTTTCAATTTGAAAGCACATATAAAAATTAAAATAAACAATTATTTAAATATCTAATGCAAACACCACAACAGAATTTTCAAATTAAAAAATATATCAGTATAAATTAAATTGGATTATATGTTGTATCTAGCTGTTCAACCGGTAGCCTTGGATTTTATCGGTTTTTTGCGCGTTTTATCAGATTTTTAAATAATGGATAATTCTTAAAGTTTAAACATATTTTATAACGGATCAGCGGATTTACCAATTTGACAACGGGTTTAAAATTTAAAAATAAAATATAACATTTTAAATCTAATTGGATTGCATATCATCATCTAGCCGTTTGACCGGTAAATTCAGGTTTTAATGGTTTCTTTGCAAGTTTTATCAGATTTTTAAATAGTGGATATCTCTTAATATTTAAACCGGATTTATATCGGGTTTTAGTGGTTTCTTTGCAAGTTTTATCAGATTTTTAAATAGTGTATATCTCTTAATATTTAAACCGGATTTATATCGGGTTAGCGGTTCAAGCTAGAGTGCCGACTTAAATACAAAAATGTTTTAAATAGCTAAAATTATTACAAATCAACAAAAGAAAAATTCTCGTCATAAAATATTCGGCGTTTTGAAAGCACATATAAAATCTAGTTAATATTAAGTTCAAAATTGCATTAAAACTCTAAAATAACACTCTTTTGTAACAGTTAAAAAATTAAAATGACACTTGAAACATATGAATTATTAAATAACCTCGAAACGGTATTTAGATGTCATTATAAGCCTCGATGACTTCCGGCAACATAATGTTTACAACTGAAAAAGTCTCTTTTATGAGATATCGCATCAGACTACCATCTTCTTCTTTTGGAATCGTTTGCAATGTACGTTTATACACTATAGGAACATAAATTTGATTTAGCAGCTTCTAAGACCATGTTTATTGGAAAGTTCTTAGGATCGGGTTCTTAACGAATATAGAACCAATCTTCTAACATTTAACTAGAAAAACTAAGAATCGGTTCTTTAATAAGATATTTAAGAGTTGGTTTTTAACTTTTCTAATTAAAAATTAAGAAACAGGTTCTTATATTTTGATAAAAATCTCATCATAAAAATCCCTAATAAACATGTTTAGAACTCCAAAATAGAGAAACATTTCTAAAAAATTATGATACAGGGGAAAAAATTATGATACTGTATTTATAATTCGAGAACTAAATTTGGAAATTGATTTAAATTATAAATTTAGAAGTAAATAAAATAATAAAAGTACATAAAATCTCTACTTGTATTTTCTAAATATTACACAAACTTTGAAAAGTCAGAAAACAAGTTGTACTATACTACAATAATATCTTCTTCATTTTTATTGACAAAGGGCTTCTTACTAGAATAATATCTTCCATAATATCGTTACTCTTATGTCCACACAAATCCAAAAAGAAAATTGAAAAAGAGGAATTACAATAAGTGCCAATATCATTAAACGTCAAACAACTTTCTTCCTGTCGTTTTTATTCTCCTCCTCCCAATTAACACACAAGAGACCCAAGAACAACGAAAGAATGGATCATGATCACATGCACGCCATGCCTCCACCGTCATCATCCATGATGAACAATGGATCCATGAACGGAGGAGGAGGAAGCCACAAGATGATGTTGATGCACATGACTTTCTTTTGGGGCAAGAACACGGAGGTTCTCTTCTCCGGTTGGCCAGGAACAAGCTCCGGCATGTATGCTCTCTGTATCATCTTTGTCTTCTTCCTCGCCGTCCTCACCGAATGGCTTGCTCACTCCTCTCTCCTCCGTGGCACCAGCGGAGATTCTGCTAATGCTGCCTCCGGACTCGTCCAAACCGCCGTGTACACCCTCCGTACCGGCCTCTCTTATCTAGTCATGCTCGCCGTTATGTCATTCAACGCCGGCGTGTTTATTGCCGCCCTCGCCGGTCATGCCATCGGTTTCATGTTGTTTGGAAGCCGAACTTTCCGGAATCCCTCCGGTGACCGGGAAACGAAAGATCTTCTTCCTGCCTCAGGTTGTGCTTGTTGATTATTATATATGTATTATTATTTTATCAACACTTGTCTTTCTAAATAAATATCTAGGGTTTGTACTTTTCTTGGTTGTTTTTGGATTGTTCTTGAGGTTCACGGGTGTTAGTGTGAGGAGGAGGAATAATTTCTATTTGTTTTGCTTTATAATTTTTGTATTCTTCTGGTTAATATGATTAAATGGTGAAAGCTGAAGATATCAATTTACAAATGTAGCACACCGATTTGTTTTCTACCAGAGTTCATATAAAGCTTTCTTATTTTATTTTTATTTTTTTTTGTAATCAGCTTTCTTATCTTATTAAAATATACTATTGTGAACAAAATATCTAGGATTGTACTTTTCTTGATTTTCTGGATTCTTCTTGAGGTTCACGGGTGTTAGTGTTAAGAGGAAGAATATTTTATATTTTCTAATTTGTTTTGGTTTATGATTTATGTATTTTTCTGGTTAATGTGATGAAGGTGAAAGCTGAAGATGTCAATTTACTAATTTAGAACACCAATTTTTTTTCTCTCAGAGTTCATTATACAGCTTTCTTATCTATTAAAATATACTATTGTGCCTCTTCAGAAAACAAAATCATACTATTGTGAACAATGTAGTAGATTGCTTCAGAGAATTAGTGGGAATGGGATATGAATTTGTACTGATTGTTAAAATTCTCAAATTCTATTGTTATTGGTCGGTGGATTCTAATAATCCTAATAAAATCTAGTGTTTTTGGTTTGATGATTGTTAATGACTTACAAAATATTTTGTTATTCATAAAATTTGGTTTTTAATGATTCTAAGTTTCCATCAAATCTGGTGTTATTGGAAATTGAATTCTACACCATTTTACTTGTAAAACAAAACTTCAAGAATCTTGCATATTTCCTTTAGATTCTTAAAATTCTTAAACTAGATTATTTTCATATCATAATTATTTTAAAAATATGAAAAACTCTTTAGAATTCTTTACAAATTTAACAAATTTCTTGATTTTTATAATAAACCAACTCTATAAAAATACTACTTCCACTAACACCCCTTAATTCATTTCAAAAATAGTTTAGAGGTACTTGTGTTTAATTAATATTAAGTTTACGTACTTGTGTTTATTTCATTTGTTGCCAGTCTGCGCTCTTACAATATTAATTTGTTAGCATATAGTCTCATATTAAACTCTTTTAATCCTTTTTACTAATGATCTCTCTTGTGTGTATCTAAAATCTGATAACCAATGTTGATAATATGGTATTGGTAGCTATTATGTTTTCCTTTCTGTTCCCACAGTTGTGTATTTATTGGTGGTTGTTGCACTGTAACCTAGCGAAATTAATTTTAGGGTGGTTGTTAGTTGGGAAGAAAACAATGACATGATTCCATTCCACCGCCAAAATTTAGGTTGGTCATATATTAAGGGTGGGTGTTAGCTTTTTATGCCGTATTCGAAGTAAGATAACTTTACATACTTCCATAGCATGCCTTCATCTTATAGCACACAAGTACACATCAATCGGTTATTTCCGGCCAACACTATCAACAAAATTATGATCTAAGTTGATGACGGACCAAATGGTCAATATATCTACGGTTGTGTTTTAAGAGACTTGGTTAGGAATGTATTTAAGTGCTTTACTCCAAGTCGAGTAGAATACCACATGCGCCATGTCGCCCATCAGATCAAGACTTGGAACAAACGGAGGAGCTTTTTAAGAAGAAAAAAAGATATATTATCAAAAGTTTTTGATGTGTTCGTGTAAATGAGAGGCCAAAGTATACATCTCCCTGTGGACATATGTATCTCTATTTCAATACACCCAAATTAATGATGATCTGAAAGACTAAAAAGGTATTTGTAACTATCCTTTTCTCACCAACAGTTTCGTAACCTCGGTTAGACCGGCTACCAATTTCATGTCCCTAGCAAAATATTAAAATTTTGGCCTTCATAAATATATTTAGCAAAAAGCCCACATGTAAAAACCTTAATAACATTGGACCAAATGTTGTTCAGTATGTTGTGTTTTGATACTCTGTCTTTGGAATTGGTCTCTGGTGGGGGCTTGTTTCCTTTCTAACAATTAAATCCATCGTTGAGAAAAAAATAGTTTGTTGAGAAGCTAGTAATACTTCCAAAATTTTCTTTGAGAAATGCACTGAAATAGAGTTTCAAATCTCTGAGATATCACTCTAGCTTAACTTGCTCTCACTATAATGGAACGAGGTGGAGAATGGGACACAAAGAATGTTGGTGATTTAAAACGTGGATTCTGCATGGATGCCCTAAGTAACCGCTTATGTGGTTTATTACAACTACAAGGGCCGGCCCTCCACACCTAAACATGCATGTTGTGTTAGTTTTAATACTTCACAGAATCTTATAGGACCCAATCTTATGATGTAGTAGTTTTAAACAAATCAGATTTTCTGCATAGACTGGACCGCTAGCTTACGTTCCAAGCAACTCAAAGTCAGTTTATGAACCCTTGGGTATAGCTTGGTCAAGATTTTCTACACAGTGTCTTTGACCAATATTGTTATGACTAATTTATATCTCTGTTTACTGATTTGTGTTTGTGGGCGGATGAGGTCTAGCTAGACCACTTTCTTTCAGGACCAGACCACCAAATTAATTCTTATTTTACGGGCAAATACTTCTTCTAGCACTGCATTATGTATCCAATTTTGGATATCAAATTACATAACAAAAGGTGATTTTCACTAATGACAACCATTTATGGTTCTCTTTCTCCTCAGCCTTTTTCAGGTTAATACTTTAACATCCGGTTAGTATTAGTAATACCTGCATGCAGTTGTATTGTCTCTAACTTATTACCCAAACTTTCACAAAACGTACAATTTTATTATCTTTGTTTTATGAAAAATAAAATTACATAATTGAAAACAAGAGTTTAAAATAGAATAATTCTGAGCAAGATCAGTAAGTGTTCAGTCTTTTTGTGTTTGTACATGAAAACTAAAAGCTTTTGGTCGACTAGAAAAGATGTATATTAAGCTCTTGGTTCATCACACTTCTACATCATCATCATCCACTTCTATCGGTAGAGAAGCAGCGTACATTGGTGTTTGTTGTTGATCATCTAATCCAGTGCTTGCGAATTTGGCAAAGAGATCTCCAATCCAATCTTCTTCTTCTACGTTATGTGTCACCTCCATGGCCTCAACATGTTCATCCTGATGTGATGATCTTCTTGGAACCATCTGGATCACTGCGGAGGTATCTTCTTTTTGATGAACCATGTTTGCTTCTCCACGATGGCATAATAACGGCTGTTGATGCTCCAAGGACGAAGGAGCTGGAGCAATCTCGTGATCGGTATTGGTCCGCTGCGGCTCCGAGGAAGAAGCTGGAATAGACTCATGACGATCGTCTTCATCCTTAGAATTGCTTATCTTGCGAATCTTGCACAGGACCAGTTCTTGAAACGTATTTTCGTCAGGTAGCGAATACTCGTGCATAATCCAGCTACTATTGCTCCCGGGAACAAGAACAGAAGTGCCGTCTCCTCTCTTCTGCTTCTTCTTGTCGCTTTTAGTGAACTTTAGGGTTTGCTTTTTCCCTATGGTCTCCCCTGTTTCTTCGTCCTCAATATATTTTTTAGCGTTAGGTTTCCAACTCCCGCCATCGTTGTCTCCATTGACCCTCCTCTTCGAGTTCCTACCACGACCAATGTTCTTCACTGACACTTGACTCCTTGTCACGAAATAAAACCACTCGTTCTTCCTGAACAAAGGGTGATTGGTATGGTCCAGCAACCATGGCTCCTTATCGTAAACGTTCTTCATCTCGATGAAGTCTTCACACTCTTCATCTTTTGACTTTGGTTTTCGGTACGTTTCTAACTTGGGTAGTAGATGCAGTTTGATGAGTTCTTGGTCTTCAGGATTAAAGTAAATTCCTCCATCTTCATCGTTATTGAACATGTTTTCGTCAGGATCATAGTAAACTCCTCCATCTTCGTAGTTATTTGACATCGTTTTAAGGGATTAGTTCTCAAGTTTGATTCTACAGAAGTGAGGTTATAGCTAGTGACTTGTACATTTATACTGCTAAGGCTATTTTATTCTATTTTTAAAACAAAATTAGGTGATTATCCTATCTACAATCGGTGCAGTTTCCTATTTCAAAGACGGTTTGTTAAGATAAGAAAATAATGTTATGATAAATCATATTGATAGATTTGTATTTATGAAGATAATGTTATAATAAATCACTAGGGTGAGACCCGCGCCCTGCGCGGGGTGAGATAAGCCTTTTTAGAAAAAAAATTAAAGTTTGAAGTTTTATTTTCCAACATTATATATTTTATAAATGTGATATTAAAATTTAATAAATGTGATATTAAAGTTTGAAATTGTATTTTCCAACATTATGTATTTAATAAATGTAGAAGTATTAAACTTTAATAAATGTAATATAATCGGTCAGCCCATAATTATACTTGTTCGGTCAATTATAAATGTCATTTATATATATAGTTTCAAGTTTATTTGATTTAAGAAGTAATTATGGGAAAATATATTATAAAGTTAAGTTTAAAATTAAAAGATAACAGAATGAAAAACACCAAAATAAGAAAGTGTGAACTCATAATAGGAAACAACAAAACAGATTTAAACCATAGAATAAAATCCACCTATTTAGAAGCAGTAAAATAATAAATTTATCAATACCAAATAAGTTCAGTACAATGCAAATCCTAATAAAGTCAATATTGGTCTTGCAACTATACAATTGAATATTTGATTTAAAAATTATTGTGTATTTTAACATTTTGTAGATATTTGGAATAAAATTAATAAATACCCATATTTTTAATATGTTGTGTAGTATGTAAACACATGTAAAAATAATAAATCAAAGTAATAAATCGTAGTTTCACAGATGTGTTAATCGTAATATGTATTATACAATGTGAAGATATAGTTAAATCAAAAAGTATATACTAAATAGAATTGTAAAGGAATGCATCTAATTAGTTACGTCGTATCAAACATTTACAAACTACATTTTTTTGTTTATC